>OY728165.1:247432898-257432898 GCA_963277665.1 Viscum album | reverse complement strand
TAGTTAAATCATCAAGAGCACTCAAATATTTTCAAGAATACCCAATGTGTCCTTTTCCCCACTTATAAAAGGCCTCCCTACCTCCCTATATATTCACACCTCTCAAACCCTTTATCTTAGTCGAAACCTGACCAAATATTCTCCCAATTTACATACCTTAATCCTAGATGCCTCACTTTGTGAATAAATCCAATCAAATAATCCCTTTGGTGTAAAACGAAAGGAGTTACCCAAGAAGAGGTAACATCCTTCCATAAGCTCTTTTGTTTTATTTTCAATCTCCACCCACCACAATATTCTTATTAAATGATAATATAATAACCACAGTATCCTAGGTATTCTTATATGTTTTTATTTTATGATTTTAACTTATAATCATACACACTTCCATTAATTTTGATATGCAATCATCATTCATGTATACAACAAACTACCACCTTGCAAACCGATGTCGCTCGTTCATCCATTTACACCATTGAAGGTTAAACATAATGAATAAATTTATGTTTTTAGATGATATATATTATATTTATACTGTATTTATTATTATGTAATTATTTTAGAAAATATAACTTCATGTTTTCCATTTTGTGTAAATATTATATCTTCGTTTATGGACGTGTGGACTACCGCCTCCTCAAAGTGATGCAATTCATTCACACATACATGGAATGTATTAAGGAGGGGTTTTGTAAATATATATGATTTATGTTACATATTAATTCCACTTTAATGATATTATATATATATATACTTATATTTCATTTACTTTCTTTCAATATAATAAGACAACGAGAACAACCATCATTCGTACCGACGACCCACCGTCTTTATGAATGGTTTATTCCATATCATATTTATATCTTGTATAGATTATTATAAATAGATATATAATAAATATAAATTATATTTATACCTTATTTAAATAATTAAATCATGATATCTATATAAGTGGACCACAAATAACTTGTCAAACCATTTATGAAAAACAAAGCCATTATTAACCGAAACATAACCTAGACACGGAATTGTTAATAAACTGGTAATATAAGGTTATAAAAAAAATCATACATGGTAATATTTATAAGAATTTTTTCTATGTTATATTTATAAAAAATTTATATTTAATATATAGGGGGTTTTAATGTGGATAAGTCAAGAATTAAGGTAAGGGTTTTCTCATCTCACTTTTATTTTTGTGAGACTTATTCTTTATTCACAACTAATATATTTTTTGTGGTGTATATAATAAAAATAAATGTATTATATTATTATTATAATTAAATTTATGGGTATTTACATATCCCTTTTATGAAATTTTATTCATGGGATTAATGGTTCAAAAATTACCAAATCGGTAAAGTAATTGTGTCTAAATTTTCCTTCTTTATGACACATGTCATGTTATGAACCAATATTTTTATATGAGGTGTATATAATAAAATTTTAAATTTTATATCTTTAATATAATTATTTTTATGATATTTTAATCTTCATGTGATTTTTTTGTTTTCATAGCATTACGATTAAAAGTTACCAGAGAAGTTACAATTTATTGCTACAATCTCATCCTTTATCGAGATTATTTATGATTATGCTTCCATTAATGACATATTATGATCAATATCTCAAGAAATATCATTAAATTTTTTATACCATGGTTATAAATGATATATATATATGTATTGGTACCATTTTCTCACTCTTTGGTACTTAAGATAATTAAGAAAGTGTTTTTAGGAAAATCCAACTTTATTTCTTTCTTCGATCAGAAATTTGTTTTATTCAGAAAACCATGTTTTCTAAAAACAATTTCAAAAATGTTTTAATATTATGTGTGAAATAAAATTTAACCCATATTTTACCTTTTTAATAAAAAAGTTTTTAAGATGAATCTGATTTCCTTTTTTCGATTAATGCAAATTTTTAAACTTTTTACATTGAAAAAGTAATGTTCGACATGTATGGATTTACCCACCGTCATTTCTTTAAAGCTTTCTTTGAATGTTTAAAAGTTTATTTTTAATAAAAAATGTTTTCCCTAATATTCTATAAATTATTTGTTTTAATTTTTTTTTTCAAATAAAACGTTTTTCAAAAAAGTTTTATATGGATTTCAAACAATCCTTTATATGTATTCAAGGTTATTTTAGAAGGAAAATGTTGTAAAAAAATTATGTTTTAAAAATATTTTTTTAAAGGGGAAAATATATTTTCCATATGAAATGTTTTAAATGATTTTTCATGATTCATATATGTGTTTTCAATGCGGTTTCAATGAAAAGCATTTTGAGAATTTTGTATGTTTTAGAAATTGAATTTTAATGAAATGTTATGTTCCAAGTGATCTTTAAAAATACTTATCTATATAATATGATATCTTTTTATATAGTTTATGATATACTAGGGATATTATCCAAGGGTAGGATTCATATTCTTTCTTTGAATGATTTATGTTTTGATGGCATGATGACTATGTTACCCATTTCTCTTCCAAAGGATATATTCTTATGAAACATGCTACTTTTCATGTGTTATGACTTTATGATATGGTTATGAAACATGTATCCTTTTCCCATGTTATGATATGATACCATATTTATGATACCCATTTTATTTCATGGGTTATGATATAATTTTTATGAAACCCATCTCTTTTTATGGGTCATGATATGAAAAAATTTTATCTTGTGGCACACGTATGTATGATTTTTTATGTGATTGTTAGGACGTATATATGCCTCTAATTAATTGAGTGAATATTTATATATCATGGGATAATGATGGTAAAGTTTTTGAAATTCAAAAATAACATCCACAATTCGTATGAAAACATTTCTAAGCTTCCTTGTGGATTAAATAAGAAATTTTTATAGAAACTTATCCTTGGAGGATACCCACATTAAGAATGTATAACTCTATTATTATTACTCAAGGTTCTCCATACCTTTATTTCAATCACATTTTTATATATACAAAAAAACAAAACAACACTCCCAGGTTCAACTAACTAACTCTAGAGTAGATATATCATAATAGCCGTAAAAATAGATACATCACTCATATTTTAACAAATATAAAGGCATTAAATTAATGGATTACCATGAAACACTCAACAAAAATACACACACACACACACATGAATTATGATCCTACGTTCTTACTCATGATGCATGAATACACCCAAATCCCATAAAAAGTATCAAAATGATATAATCAAGAGAATACGAAATAATAAAATTAAAACTATAAAAATAGTCCCAAAAAATGGTAACCTAGAGGTCCATAACACATGTACTGGAAGAACACTATGAATATCCCCTACCCGATTCCCAGATAGCCTAGAATGTTTCTACTATACCAAGAAATATATTCAATAACAAATAAATATGGAAAACTACATTTGATACCACTTTGTGATGACCCAACCTGAATCTCCAAATCCAAGTTATAGTACCACATAGCCTCATGTATGCTTCTTTATATGTAATATTTTTCCAACTAGCATTGAGGGTTTGAACAATAACTGTGGGGAGACTATGTCAATAGATTAGTAAAGACAAATATAAATAATATCATAAAAATAGAAAAAGAAAATAAATAAACAATGAATGGAATGAAAAGTATCTCAAGACATAAAAAATAATAATCCAAGGACCCCTAACATTTGTGGTCAAACTAGAGTATGAGTAATATAGGTAATTAAATAAAAAACCCTGATATCCTATAAGATTCCATTGAGAAACCACCTCTAAAAACCATGCTACACCTCCTAGATCCCTATTTCAAGGGCCTTAACCTTACTTTTATCCATGATCATGAAGTCCACATGCACATCGAGGTAGCCATGCACGGTGCATGTATGAAAGTAGTAAGACACCACTAATATGTCTTAAAATGAGTGCACATGAATAAGAGTTTATGCCATTATAATAAATAAACATGAAAGAATCTCATACTATCATGTATCAAGCAGTCGTGTTCTAACCAAACCACTATAATGCCTCAACCATAACTTCTTTGCTTCCATATTGGAAGTACAATTATAATAGAAGTGATGAATCAGGGTCAACCTCAAGGTTACAATGTATCCATAGTCATACTTAAGGATATGGGTCTCAAGTTAGGCTATAAGACCATAAATTTCTAACTCTATCATGGGTTAGATCATAAGGTCATAATACCCTATCTTTACCTTTGGAAGGGACACAATGCTATCATGTCCCAATACTATATATCATGTCGATACTCAAGGATATCATGTCCCTACTTATGTCTCGATCCACCATCACCCTCATCACATGTCAACATGTTCCCATAAAAGGGATAACCAAGACACACCAATCCACATTCATCCATTACTAGAATAAAGACCTCCTAAAGATATATATCACATACAATATCCAAAACACATATAGGAACAAAAATAATAACAATAAAGTGTATCATTATCCACACACACATGTGATCATCCTAAAACATGATATCATGGGATAATCACACAAAAAATTGTGTTAAAACTCAATCATGTTCAAAGAATATAGCCAAACAATTTTAAATCATTCTAACAATCATATACATGGCCACCAATGGTAAAAAACTTCATACCTCATGTTTTTTGATGTCAATATCAAGGTTCCCCAAGAGCATCATCACCCAAAAAATATTCAAAAACCTATCAGAACAATCTTACACACCAAGAACTATTAGAACTGATTCTAATAAAATATGAAAATGGGTTTTAGAAATAATATTCTAAGAGATTAACATCTAGGCTAGAAATTAAAGTACTCACCCAGAATAGTCAACAAGAGAAACATCATTGAGATATTGTAGAATATCAAAAATCCTCAAGAAAGGTTCTTATTACCCCAACATTGATAGTAAAACTGTTAGACTACACAATCACTAATTTCTAATCCATATCAACCTCATTCCATGATTTCTCAAGAAGAAAGGAAGAATTCGACCAGAAAAATATTCTCTCACTGAAGTTTTCAACTGATATTCCCCAAATTAGAAGCACAAACACTAGAAGATTAAACAATCCCTTAGATTGTCCCAAGGAGAGGAAATATTGGTACAAACAAATAAGGATCCCAATATAAGGTGAAGGTCACACAAGGTCAGGACGTATATTTTATGAATAATTTCAAATTCATCGGATTAAATGAATTAATCAGGATGAGGGAGAAAAATTAATTAATAGGGGTAAGAATCGATTAATAATCACATAAAATGCCACACAATTAAGAAAATATAAATATTCAAAATCCTTCCCTATGGTGTTCCCTAAATATTATTCTTGTTTTACATCACCATGGGCTCCAAAAAAACTATGGTGAGGTTACCAAGACTATACATGAAAACAAACTTCCTCTAACACCATGGTTTGGCCATATATTTCCTATCCATTTCTATTTTTCTGGTTATATAATAAGGTACACCCGAGACTAATATGTCCTGCACCATATATGTGGTGTTACACATTTTGGATAGAACGATACCCAAAACCCAATTTAAGAAAATATAAAGATTCAAAATCCTCACCCAAGCCTAGAATATCCTAAAAAATAAATAAAAATATGGAAATAAGGATTTTCATATTAAGCTCAAAATTATAAGGCTTTATGAAAACAAGAGTTAGTAGTGCCAATAGTGATAAGTTAAGAACATATGATTTGAGTATAGGTGGGAGTGGTGATACAGGCTGGGATGATATTTTCAAAAATGGATATAGGAATAATTTTGGGGTTGGGCCTTACACTAAATGGATATTAGGATACTAATTTCATTATTTATTTATTTTACTACTTTTGATCTTCATAGCATTGTAATTATTCTTTACAAATGATGATCTTGATGATTTTTTTTTACCATTGATAAATTTTTTGGAAATATTTATTCCCAAACACTTATTTCATCATATACACCCTTTATTTATTTAATACGAATAAATTTGATTGCATAAACTACTTTTATTTGAGTACTTAAATACTATCCTTTTAGTATATTAGTTTGCACTACTAGTTATTAAGTTTCCATATATATATATATACATATTACATATATCATAGAAGGATAGGCTATACTATTTCTATATGAGGGATCTCATATACTATCTTCAACACCCATTCCATTTTGTTCTCTAAGAGGATTACAATCATTTATTATCACTTTCCATATTTATTTGGTTATTTTTTATGGACCCTTTACTCAGTTTGTGAATCATATTCCCTTATTCAACTATAATTTTGGATGTAATCACAATTACAAATACTAAGTGTGGGAGATGAACCTAGGGATTTACACTCATTTAGGCAACTCAAAATTTTCCAATGATAACATAGATTATATGGGGGGTATAAAAATTTCATCTTGAGTATTATTCCTTCATATTTATATTCATAAATAAATAATTTTTTTTGATAATTAAATATAACTAGATTAAAAATATTTTCTCTATAGTGAATATTATTAATAAATTTTGAGGAAATCCATTAGAAAATTCATTTGAGAACATAGAAGTTAAACAATTACTTTTGATGGAGTATTTTAAATTGATTGATATTTGTATTTTTCAATTTATCTTATATGATCTTGGGAATGATTCTTTGAGACATTTGTATCTACGTGAGTGGTTGAAATGAAGTATTAATTTCATGGACTTATGAATTTTATTTATTTAAAAATTGGAAAAACATCCCCAATAGGGTATAATTTTTTACCACAATCTACTATTTCTCAAAATAATCAAACAAAAAAATACCAAATTTGTGCTTGAGTAACAAAAAAAATATTTTACCTCATTTTAAAATTCTATATTGTCTACATGACTTAAAAAAAGTGATAAAAACACTATTTAGATCTAATTGTGTTTTTTATTATTCAAGATACATGGGGAAATAATTTTAAATAATTGATTCTATTCTGAAATAAAATGGAAATTCTTTTTTTAAAGATTTTTTTAAAATTTTTTAAACTAAAATTGAAATTTCATGGAATAAGATTAGAAATTTACTTTAAAGTTTAGTAATTCATAAAGAGAATATGCATTATATTTAAGATATATTCTCTTAATATAATTATGTTAATAAATAATCTGTTAAATGATGTTCAATATATTATTTTTAAAATTGCTCTATATTTATTTCCAAGTTTTTTCTTATGAAAAACTTAATGATGAAGTTTGGAATAATTGGATGCACCTAGTTAATATAAAAATTATTTTGGATTATTATTTTATTAAATGGTAAATATTATCACTTCAAAAGTACTAATAAAACTATTATCCTTGAGTTGGTGTGAGATGGCCCTTATATGATGGTAAAAGTAAAATAAGTGTGGTCTAGGTGTTTTGAGGACAAAATAGAGGTGATTAGACTATTTTAATAAGGCACATAGTTTATAATAGCTTCTAGATATAATTATAAGTATATAAATAAATATTAGATGTGAGAGAATAAATCCAATAAATATTGAATGATTGGGTACACAATCTAGTAGACTATACACTATAAGAATTCCTCACAACCATGAAACTTTTCTAGTTCCACTTCATAGTTGGTGTCATGGTCCACCAACCATGCCTCCCAAACATGAAACATTTAAAACAAACCCCAGCCACCTATTAACCACTGAGTTAACCTATAAAATATGAAATTTGATGCCTAGATAAGTTCCAGGATGATCTAAGATGGTGCATGGACATTTTCATAGGGATTATAACCTTTACAGAAGCTTTTAGATGAATTTTAATGCGGATCTTAAAGGAGAAAGTGGATGTTATTATTATTATTATTATTTTCCTTTTTATATTTTTTTTATTAATTTATAATTTATTTATTGTGAGGTTTTTAATCTCAATTTTCATCATGTGCAACTAATCCCACATTTCATTGGTGTGGTGAATGATATTGGGGTGTATCCATTATAATTGAACCCCATTTTAGTTCTTGTGTAAAACATGATTTACTTTTATATTTATTTATATCATTATTTATTATATCCTAATATTTATAGTTCTTGATCAAGAAAATAAAATTTTAGGATCTTATAAGGAATTATAATTATAAAATCTATGGCCATTATATGTTCTTAGTTCCACAATTTCGGGTATCTATCTTATAACTTTTTTAAATACTTATTAATGGATGAAGAAATTTATTTCTAATTGAGATATTCATAAACCAATGGATTAAGTTAGATATGTTTCATTTGAATCCTAATATAAAAATAAATTTTGTACCACACAAGTAATCTTGGTGAAAATAAATAACAAGGTCCCTCATCAAAATTTTAAACCCTAGTTATTTTATCATTAAAATAAAAACTCAACTTTCTTGGAATTAAATTTTTGTAAGTTTCAATATATGGTATTTTGAATTGGGTCATTCAGAACCTTTTTAAAATTTTTTACCAACAAATAATTTATTTAAATAATTAGTGATGACATCAAATAAGTACTACCCACACTACCCCATGGGTTCAACCCTACTAATTTCACTCTACTAAGTTGAGGAACTGGGTTTATCGTATAATATATACTAAAGAAAGTAAAAAGTCATTAATTGTGACTCCAATGTATAATCCTCAAGTACATGAATTATGACCATAAGCTATCCACATATATAATTCTATAATTATAGAGAAATTGTATATTTTAATCATGAGGATGTTTGATAGGGTTGTTTTAGAAGTTAAGAGTTGGAGTGTAATGATGTAAAAGTTCGAAAGGATCAATTAGGATTTTGGGATATTTAGGTATATTTCATGATTTAAAATTTAAATTTACTAAAAATTACTACTCATCCCCATTTAAAAAGTACTAGCCATCAAAATTCATTTTCAGACTTATCTCATTAGTTCATAAATCAAAGAAATGGAAATAATGACCATTTTTTCTTTTATTTCAATTTATTTTCAAAGAATAAGAGGTTCTATAAAATTAAAAAACTGATTGAATTGTAAACCCATATTTCATAAAACATTATAACTCCTCACATTATAAATATTTTAATATAATAACTCCTAAACAAATCCATAGAATAAACCATTCCCCACCCTTAGAAGAAATGTAATCATGAAAAATACTATATTGGTTGGAGAGAGAATGTCAGATTGTATTATAGATATCCAAGTAGGGTATCTATGTATTTGAAGGCCTTTAAGAAGAATAAATTATAAAGTTAATATCATTAGAGTTGATGGTTGAAAATAAAAAATAGGTTAAATCATTTTAATGTGAATTATCTATTATTATTTTGAAAAATCGACAAGGAAAATTCTAACACTTTACACATCCCAAATATATTTAATGAAAGAGGGTTTTAGAAAAAATTTACAATCGGGTTTAAAATAAGTATCATGAATTAAAGTTAAAATATTAAACAATCACTTACAATAGAAATATAATTAACATAAATTTCATATAATTAAAGTGACAAATGATATCATATTAACAATAATTTTATGTTAAAAAACATTAATTAAAAAATAATGTGATTTTACAAAAAAATATTATCCATATCTACTAAATTTATCCCCATTATCTTTATATTTTTTTAATAAATAAAAATATGGTTCTTATGGATTACTTCTCCATGATCAATGAGAAATAAAATAAAAAACAAAGTACAAGTTCCATATGAAAAAACCCCAGACTTGAAATATAGAATTATATCCATTTTTTAAATCAATAATCATAGATATTAATTATATATAAATAAATATAAATAACATTATAATTAAATGTTTAAAGAAAAATTACTTGAAAATGATCCTCTTCTACCATGGTTCTCTATATTTTTGAGTTTATTCATCCATAAAAGGGCCATTCCTTACCATACAAGTATTATTTAAAAAATTGAATAATAAATGTATTTTTTAAACACATGTTAATGAATAGTAGTTTTTTAGTGCCATATATATAAAAAATATCCATTTATTTTTTCCATTACAGCTGAAAAGTTTTTTATATCAAATTCTAAAATATAATGAAAATACCTAGGCATGATAAAATTTCATAAAATAAAAAAAATTGTAAATAAATAAATTAAGGAAATATTAGATCTCCCTAGGCTAAATTAGAAGGTCCTCATTATCATTCTTTTCCTATTTTCTCCTTTTATTAATTAATATTATTAACTTTTAATATATTATATTTAAACTTCATATAATTATGATCTAATTTGTTATACCAATTAGAACATAGATGTGTTCTATAAACATGTGTTTAGTGAGAAATAGGTACCAATAAAAGTGTGAGGTGATGTTTCTCTATTACTCCTATTGGTAGAGAGGGAATAATAGGCGATTTCTCCTCTAGGTCAAAAATAATCGGCTTTATAGCTATTGGTAACTTGGTATCAGCCTCTTTAACAACCACAATGTCTTTCCTCTACTGCTTAGGACCATTCACCACAACATATTTCTATAATTTATTCATTATTATTACCTTCTTTTTCCCTTTCTCAACCTTTTTTTCTCCTCAGTTTGTTTCTTATCCTTCCCTTCACCTCTTTTTTCATTTTTACTTCAATGTAATATTTTATTTTTCAAACTAATATTTTTTCGATGCCCTTAAGGGTTTATATCATATTTCTTGACATCAATTAATGATTTAAGAAGCATTGGATGATTTTAGAAATATTTCATTCTTAGAGGGTTTTTATAGATTTATTAAATTTATAAATTATTGATTTGTTTGGTTGAATGGATGAATGTATGTTAAGACTGATTTGGGTTTAGTTATTATTCTTGAATAAATAAAGACACATATATAGAGGAGGGTTGGATTTGGTTTCTTACATATACGTAAGGATATATATATATATGAATATTTTCATAGAATTTAGACTAGATTATTATTAAAAATATCATGTATGAAGGTTGGTATTAGTATGAATAGGCCTTGCATCGGAGAGGAGGAAGCACTTGAGTAGGCTGACTTAAGTGACCCACCACCACATGTTAGTGTATAAGGGATTTATCTAAGGTATAATAGAATAATAAAGTTTATAAATGAGTATAATATCAGTATGGGATTAATAATTCATTAAAAATATTCATCACTAAATAAAAATACACACATGGGATTTCAAATGGAAAATGCATAGTCATCTGAAACCTCTATGCATTATTTTTGTTCTCCAAGATAAAAACATCTGGGGATTTAACACCATATGTTCTTTGAAGAATTATTGAATTATATATAAATGTTCATAGTGGTTGTGAATATTTCACAATTATTTTACCAAGTCACCAACTAATCAGTGGATCCCTCACGATGTTGTAGGTTATACTCCACATCGCTGGGATGAGTTGAGGTTAGAGGATAAGACACTAGAATTGTATAATATTAATTTAGAGTTTTAGGTGTTGTATAAAGGAAAATCATATGGTTCGAATCATATTTAAAGGAAACCATTAAATAAAATAGGATATATATTGATTATATAAACATATGTTGAGCTACGTAAAGGTCTCACTAATACCCAGATTTAGAAAAAGTTAAGCATGGTTGAAGGAATAGAGTGTGTGGATGATCTATATATACTAAAATTCTAAACAAGGGGGAACCACACTATTTCACTTTGTGTGGTGGTTAGATAGATCACTTGTAGAAAAATATTTTAAAAAATATGGGAATGGATCCAAAAGTGGTGGTCTTGTGTATAGAAAGGTGAAAGAGATGCTAGTGGACCACCACAACATTGTGTCAAGGATAAATTTTTTAAAGGTTATTTTCATTTGAATGTAGACCATTAAAATATGATAATGAAGCCAATGTATTGAGTGTTTATAAAGGTGTTTTGTCTTAACATTAGTTGAACATTATATATCTAATAAAATACATCACAGGTAGTTCAATGATTTTAAGAGTTTGAGGAGATCACACTGATGGTCATGGGAGAGTTAAATGGAGAAAGATTTAAGGATGTGGTTAATAGGAGGATATACTATATTGAAGTAGTTTACAATTTTTTTTATTTATCTCTCTTTATACAACATATTGTAAATATATATTCTATATTAAAGTCTTGAAGGAGGAAAAATACATCATAGAAAAATGTACCACACCACATTAAAGAAGTAATAGACAACTAGTAAAGTCTTAATTTTAATTGAAATTGGAAGTTATGATCAAGATTTTAGGGTCTTAAATTGGATTTAATAGAACTAAATGTAGAGACTATTTTTTTAGTACAAAAATAGATATCTCAATAAGATAATAGAAATTATGGTAAATATGATCTATCTAATTAGGGGATACATTCCTGTAAAACTTCCTATAGCAGTTCTAGTAGTGGGTGGATAAAATAGAGTATACTTAAAACATGAATCTTACATAGGTAGTTAAATTAGTATTAAGAAGAAAATAAGGAGAGATCTTGTAACTCATTGAATAAATTTCTAAAGGAAAATAATAAAAATCACTATAGGGTTATAAAGAAGAGAAATTCTAGTTTTTTTCTAGAAAGTGAAGAAAGGTGGCTCCATGACATTGATTATACTCATGGTTATATTAATAGAAATTTTATAAGGATATATAGGATATAAAATTAATCTACATCTACTTGATGAATCTATAAACAATAGGTGATATCTTTATTATTATGTGACCCAACTTGTTATCCTTTGTTATAGCAGCAAGTAAAGAGAGAAATTATGATCAAATTGGTCCTAATGAGATTATTAAACTTCACAAAAATTATAAAGGGTTTGAACCTAAGAAGGAGTGACATATCCTAAAATATAAGAGGTATATTTAGTGATTCAGTGCATCAACACATTTTTTATCACATTTTCTATAGATTATCCTACAGTAGTGAACTAAGTAAAAATCCACATGTTCCCATGCTTTATTATTTATATTCTACAAAAATTGTGTCATTAAGTGGGTAAACATGCCATTTATTATATAAGATATGTTATGGTCAAGATAAATACTAATTGGATCAATATCTATATGAATATCAAAAGTTTAACTATTATATTTAAGAGGATATGATCATGAAGGTATGTGAGAGGTTTAAGGAAAAGAGTTTAATTGAAATAATTACCATACCATAGTTCAACCACTTTCAGTGTATCATACATATAATCCAATTGAGGGACCTATAATTGGTATCAGATATTAGGTTTCCTTTTACTAGATATATTTTTCTTTGAATTTATCATATTTAATTGGATAAATGACTCCCATAGTGAAGACTACATAATTCGATGGAAAAAATATCTACAATTAGAAGGAGTTCATTAAATACTTGGAAGAATAAATGGATTTTTTTCATGAGGCGTTTTTATATGTAATTTTTCAACTGACATGACATGGAATAATCCTTGATCTATACCAAATAAATATGGATATTTATATTGGGTAAAATAAGGTATTAATGATTTTTTAAAAGAATAGTTGTTTAAAAAGATATATCACTACAAGTTTTTAAATGATATGTGAATGGTTATGGAATATTATTTTTGAAAATAATCTATAAAGAAAGAATTCTATGAATATAGATATATTGATAAGCCTGTGGATAAGCTAGAGGAAAATTACCTCATGATTATAGTAAAAATTAATACAGGTAATAAGTCTTCATAGAAGATGCGCTCTTCAAATAAGGTAAATAATTAATATTTTATCCTATATTAATCTAACCTTGGTTTGGAGAAATATTAGGTTTAAGAAATTTCTTAATATCTTATAGAGATAAAAAATACAGGTTATTCTGGTAAAAATGTTGTAATTAAATCAATTTTCAAATCCATGGAGTGTATATGAAACCACAAAAGAGATATAGGTCTTAAAAAAGAGGTGGATTAATAGGGAGTATCTTGTGAAGTGTTTCATACATGTATTGTGGATTTGGACTTGGAATAAAGTTATAAAGAGAGAGGAAGTGTCCAAAAACCTTTATATGGAGAAAATGGGATGTAGGATGAAGGACCAAAGTGAAATTATTAAAGAGCCTTGCCATGAAATCCTAAAACACATAACTACTAAAAAGGATTTAAATGTAATAGAAATTAAAATTAGAACTTATCTTTAAGAAATATGTCAATATTGAATGGA
This sequence comes from Viscum album, assembly GCA_963277665.1. Taxonomy (NCBI): domain Eukaryota; kingdom Viridiplantae; phylum Streptophyta; class Magnoliopsida; order Santalales; family Viscaceae; genus Viscum; species Viscum album. Next base: position 257,418,821 of record OY728165.1, on the reverse strand, counting down.
TTCTTCTTCAAGTATGAAGGATATTACATCCAAGTTAATGTAGAAAGATGATAAAATCAAAGAACTTTAGGAGAGGATAAACAAATCAAATGAGAAGATGATGATACCATAAAATTAATCTTAAATATAAATAGTTAGAATTAATTCAGATCTAAAATATTGATACAAATGAAAAAAATATAGATATCAATTTTTGAAGAGAAAAAAATATCCATGAAAAACCTGGAAGAGAGGTTCCATAAAAGAAACATCTCTAAAATTCCACTTTTGTGGAAAATTTGGACATATTATGAGCATATTCTTTGAAGACCAAATCCCAAAATGTGTAAGAATACTTAATATTAGAAAAATATCAATCAAGAGAATATCACATGAGGTATGATTAATATGGAAGATGTTTTATCTTTGACAATCCAGAAAATTTGTAAATGCATTATATTATAAATAAATAGATAAAGTTTTTAGGATGTCATACACTCTTTTGATATACAAGAAAAGAATTTATCTTGGAAAGAATATTGTATTGTTGGAAATTGGTTTATAGTTTTAGAGGAAAAATATGGAGCAAAAAAGAATGAACATAAACTCCAAGATATTACTACCCACAATAGTCCTCCTAGAAAGAAAGAATTTTTTAATAAAAAAATAAAGATACTTCCCAGGTTGTGAGAAAAGATGAGGAAAAGAATCCACCAAGGAAGGATAAGAATAAAATGGATCTCAGGTCTATCAAATATAATTAATGCATATATTGTATCAAAAAAATACAAATTAAGGGAATAAATGATGAAAAATGTAAATATCTTTCATTTTAGAAGTAATTTTAACAAAATACCAACTAAAGTTACAAAATAAGAGGAAACTTTCACAAGTGGAATCTATTCCAGAATTGTGTAAAATCATAAGACAAGGATGAAAAAGAGTTCTATCATACAATAATTATTTTTTTAAAATAGTTTCACAATAAAATAACAAATGTAAAAGGTTTAAATAATCCAGATATAAAATATATTTAATAATAATAAGTTCTTAAAGAAGTTCTTTTCCCTAAATTGAAATAGGGGGAAAGGAAATATGAAAGATGAAGGGTTGGCCTAATATAAACAACATTATTTCTCACCCTGAGGAAATATAAGGTATTACTATCCCCATATAATTAATTATTTCTAAATATTTTAAAATTGGTGTAGAATTTATGGGGATACAGGACCTATAAGATAAAAAATATTACAAAATAACTTGTGTATGATTGGAAAGAACATATTGTTTTAAGTAGAAGAATGTCTATGATATGGAGAAGTTTTCATTGTGAAAATTGCATAAAAAAGTACTTATTTGTGAAGGAAATTGTTTACAATAGAAACCCATGATAACAAATGGAATATTTATTAAATTGTTGTATAAAAAATTACTATTAAGGTATAAATTCAGTCTTATCAGACCATAGGACAAATGAGGATATATTGAAGATCAAATGTGACAACTTTGACCCTAGAAGTATAGATTCAGTGGTTAATTTATTACATTAAAACTAGATAAATGCTATCACATCTTAAGGTATTTAGTAGTTTAATAGTTCTGGAAAATTGGATACATACATGATTCCCATATTACATTTGAAATATAAAAAACTAGCATAAGAAATATTCATGCATCCATGTGATCATTCATAACATTCTGCTTTATATCATGGGAAAAGGAAAAGAAATAGAGGGTGAGATAATATTCTTATTAAGGGTTATATACAGTGAAATATATCTTGAGTATATAAGGAATAATTAATATGAAATATTGGATAATAAAAAAAATGTCATTCAATCAACAAATTGAAGTTAATGTAACATCCATGGATAATATAAATATAGTAATCACATGGATTATGGAAACTAAATTATTATTAAAGGAAATGCATAATTTTGGACACTAATGATAAAATCCTTTCAACCAAGATATAATAAATCTTATTTTTAAATCCTATCCACCTTGAAATCATTTTTAATAAAAGGGTAGTTGTAATCTCGATCCACATATAATATATAATCCATGCTATTTTGTCTAGTGAGAAATGTCAAGGAATCAAGGGGACATTTTTAACTAGGATCCACCCTTTACATGAAAATCTTATTCATTCATTATATTTTTTAAAATTAATAAAATTCATTTTCAAAATACCTTATAATTCAACAATTGTCCGTATTGAATCAAGAATACAGAAAATCAATATTTCCTTAGTAAATGAAATAACTACTTAATAAGATTCTTTAAACTAATGTCGTATATAGAAATGGTATACAATTGAAACATCATAAAATTAATATAAATTATTATAAACTCATCTATGATATTAAATATATTGACACGAAGGAGAAAAAAATATTTTTGGTGAATAATGGAATGTGATAGAGAACAAGACCATAAAAAATTGAATGATCTCAAAATAATGTATAATCCATTATGAGTAAAGTATGATAAAAGGCCATTGGTTCATCATAAATTAACGTTTTTTAGTAAAATAAATCCCTTTTAAAGGAATATAGAAGTAATAAATTAGAACTAACTTTTTTTAACTTTTTATAAGAACAAAGTTATAAATCACATTTCAAAATTATTTTCTCTAATTTACCAAAATAATACCATTTTATTTTGAAATCATTTTAAATAAAAATTACCAAAATATTGAGAAAATTATTTTCTTTTAAAATAACCAATGGAAATTTTAAAGGAATATTCAAATAAAATATTAGCCTTGATGTCCAGAAAAACTATTATTTTAGTGTACATTAAAACAAAACCTTTTATTCACACATTTTGTAAAAATGTACCTCATTAGGGAAATTACAAGAATATTAATTTTTAATTTTTTTATATAAACTTAAAAATTGGTAAAAATAAATTTAGAAAATATTTTTATAATATTAAAAACATTATTGAAAACATTTTAAAGAGAATATGGATACCGATGAAATAGATTTGGAAGGAAAACTTCAAAACAATTTTTTTTTGAAATAACGTCCCTTACATGCAAGTAACTTATTGATTCTTGATCTAATGAGAAAATAAATGAAAATTAAACTTGTATACCCAAACATAAATTTATGAGAATAAAATATGTTGGGTTAAAAATATAAGGATTATATAATTTTCCCCAAGGAAATGTAAACATACAAAATCCCAAAATAAAAAGTGATTGTAATAGAAATCCCTTACATCAAGTTCAACTCGCATCATAAGTGACTTCATAATATTGTATAAAAAATATAGATTTATAATACATATATAATAGAACCATATATCAATTAATAATATCATACATTATCCACTTATAAATTTTAAACACCTTTTGTTTAAAAATATTTCATTAACATCATCATTTTAGGTTTTAACTGCTTTCTTTATTATGTATGTTTAGATAGGAAAGTTATTGTCTTTTCATATTGATCATAGTTCAATCGTATAAATAATATTAATGATGATATAAATATAACATATATTCATTATATTCGTATTTATAATCCTCCATTAAAGGTGTATATGAAAAGTGAATCACATCACTTCATGGAGGTGGTAGTCAACATGTACATATGAGCGACATTATCATTTTTTAACAGGTGAAAGGGTAATAGGGTAAATGATATCTTATATTTATAGAATCATAATACTATCATAAATATAATATTTGAACATTATATAAATCATTATAACCATCCATTAATGGCAGTGATGAAAAATGAAATACACCACTTCACGAGAACGGTGCTTCCATTTACCATTTTGTGAAGAATAAGATGAATAAATGTTGAAAAATATACATAATAACATATTAGTATTTGGTATATAATAATTTATCTTTATAATAATGTTTGTAATATAATTCAAGGTGGTATAAGAGGATTTTAAATAAAAACACTTGGTTAAGATCTCTACCTCTTCTTTGGAAACCTTCCTTTGGCTTATACCTTAAACCTTCAAAGGTTGGTATTTTGATAAAAAACAGACCACTATATAAAGGGGAGAGATGTTATGAATGGATTTAGGTGGGGATTTTATAATCTATAAGGATCTTTAAGTGTATGTAACATAGAAGAATTATATTACTTCTATAAGTATGGTAGATGAGATAGTTGGATGATTTTATAAGATTAAAACATATTGATGTATTAATGAATACATATGGATAAAAATTAGACTATTTTATAATAGAGAGAGACATATGACTAAAATTTATACATAAAATAGAATTTATACAAGTTTTTTTTTGTAATTTTAACCCTTATAATTCTAGTTTAACCCCCATATATCTATTTAAACCTTTATTGTACTATTGAATTTTTAGATTTGTTTCTATTCATAATAAAAAAATTAAAGTGGGATAATTTTAAAATTTGGACATTTACATTCAAATTATTTTTTCAATTTTAAAGAAATTCAACTTCTATAAGGGTTAGTATAACACCCTAAAATTATAATATAAGGGTGTTGTATTTTATAATGTGTTTGAAATGAAACACCAATCATAAAAAAGAATATAAAATCCTAAGAGTTTGTGATATATGTTATATTATAAATACATTCAATACATTATATAGCTTTGAATGCACACGACAATGACTTTCTTCAATGGATTGCGTTACATGCAAGATTGAGTTTTAAAAAACAATAATATACTATTAATATTATCATTTAAAATGAAAATTATCTCATAGATATTAAATTGGTGGTTATATATAGTATTAAATAACATATGAAAATATATGGTTGAATTCACTGGTTACTAATTAATTAGAAATGAATATAAAGGGAATGTTTTTATAAATTTTTTTGTACTAAAGATATTTTATTTTATTAAATTAAATTGTTTACTATTAGTGGATGATATTAATCAAATTTATATATTATATATTAAATAATTTTTTTATATTCATCCAATATATTTTATAGGCATAAAATAAGAACAAATCTAATTTTACGTATAACAAACTGTATTTTTCTAAAGGCAGTTTTTCCACCTTTGGATGAAACACTTTTTTTAAAATAAATTTTGAAACATTTATAATAATATTTTAAAAAAATCATTTTTAAAATCATAATTTCAAAATTATATTATGGTGAAAGCTTGGTATTTTTTAGAAAAGTTTAATTTTTTTAATGAATAGTGAAAAATAATGAATTTTAATTGAAAATCGACTTTTCATCTAAATAAATTATATTGTTAATCTATGTTTTAAATTAGTTTTAAATTAAAATTAGATCAATTATAGATATATTATTCTAATTTAGGTAATTTTATTAATTTTTTTATTGAATTTAGATATAATAATTTAGTAAAATTTTAAAATTTTCACTTTAAAAACGCATTTTGTCATCCCGTCTTCGGGATTAAAGTTAAATTAATTTATTCCACTTATGTGATTTAAATTTTTGAAAATGAATTAAATATTTAGAATCAGCATAATTTATAATTTATAATAAGGTAAACTTAATTTTTTATGAAAATGATTAGTGAAAGCACTTAAAATTTATTACAACGATTAAGAGAAAAATGAGCTTACTTAGTAGTTAAACATAGAATATAAGGTGTAATAATGTACCAAAACTTATCCAAAACAAATTGGATGGAAATATTTCGACCATTATACTACTATTATACAATTTTATGTATTACTTAAGCCTATTTATTGGTTAAAACGTGGGTACACCTAACTTATTTTAAAAAATTCCAAGCGTGTCCTCTTTGCCACTTATAAAAGGACACCCATATCCCCCTTCTGCACACACATCAAAACACTAGGTTTCAGAAAATACGCACCAAAATAACTACAAAAATTACATCCTCTAATCCTAGAAGCCTTATTTTAGACAATAATAAAACCCTTGAAGGATTTATTTCCAACCGATAAGAGTTACACAAAGAAGAGGTAATATTTATCAAGATGAACCTTTTTTTTTTCACGTCATTAAATTTATATCACGATTATACAATAAGATAATTTTGTTAAATTTAATTATACAGTTATATTTTAATTTTACTATTTATAATCACACACACTTTCAACAAATGGGTTACAAAATCATTGTCAGTGTGTACGAAGGACTATCATCTCACAAATTGATGTCCTTCATTTTTCCATTACCACCTATCAAGGTGGTGAATAATTATAGAAATAATATTTATATATATGATATTAATTATATTAATTAATTATTTATTAATTATTATATTACAAATACATTCATGATTTCCATTTTTTGAGAATACGATAACATTGTTCATATGTGCAACGGACAAACACCTAACAAAGCGATGTGAATAGTTCAGGATTTACATCAAATGTTTTAAGGAATATTTTAAAAAAATTATGTGATATATATGGAAAAAATAATATAATATAATGATAATATTCATTTATACCGTTTAATTTTATTTTTTTCAATACAAAAAGAAAATGGAAACATCATTTATGCATACGTACGACCAACCGTCTCCATGAATAGTGTGTTTAATTCCCTACCACTAAATTTAATGGAATACTATAAACACATATATATAGAATATATATTATATTTAAATCATTATTTGCATTCTTGAGATGATTAAATCATAATTTACGTAATAGGAAAAAAATAACAAGGCAAAATATTCTCGAAAAATATGGTAATTGACACTCGAAATAATGGAAATAATGAAATATTATAAAAAAATCTGTGATAAGATGTTATAAAAGGATTATATATGATATTATAAATATTAATATAGTTTGGGTATAATTTAATATCATGCTTAAAACCATTATACAGGAGGTTAAAGGATGTTCAACTAAAATGGAGCGCTAGGTAAGTGATTTCATCTCAAATTCATTTCATTGTAGAATATTGTAATGTTGTACACTGAATTAATTATATATGGTGTATATAATTTCCATTAACATGTAATATCATGAAAAAATATTTATTCATGTTATTTTATGTTTCAATTTGAATAATTTCATTTAAGGGGTTTTTTAATTAAAAGTTACCTAGTGGTAAATAATTTCATAACTCAATTATTTTTCATTGGGATATATTATATCCCCACTATCATTAATATTATATGATTATGTGTATGATGAATTTTGAATTTATATTTTTGTATTTAATTTTTTTCTGTGTTTTTATATTTGATACGTATAATCAATTCATTTATTAATTCTCACTTCAACATTATAATCATTTTAAGGATTTATTTCACAATCTCATTCTAATCGAGATTGTTTATTCTTGAATATCAGTTAAAGAATATTACATCATGATTTTCTAATAAACCCATCCATTTTCTTCTCTTATGGTTATTCATGATCTTTTTCAAGTGATGGAACTATTTTCCACTCTTTGGTACTTAAAAATATTGATAAAATGACTTAATAAATTATGACTTCATTTCTCTCTTCGATCGGAAATTTGTTTTCTTACACATCCATGTTTTCTAAAAATGTTTACATATATTATTTCTTTTAACTTTTCAAAATTTTTTATCAAAATAAAAATTTACCCATATTTTTTTTATTTTTTTCAATGGAATATTTTTATCACTTTCTGGAAAAGGGATTTTTCTAATCATTATGAAATGAAAAATAAATGTTCTTTTTTCCCTTTTTTGGCATGAATTTAATTAACCTCTATAATTTATATGAATCTTCTTTTTCAATTTTAGGAATATATTTTCAAAGTATTTTTTTAAAAGTAATTTTCAAAGAATTGTTTTTTCAATTTTTTTCAAAATGAAATAGTTATTTTCCTTAAAAATTGTTCTAAATATATTTTTATTATATATCCATTAATCAATGATAATAAAAATTATTCTTACTCAAATATGAATACGTAGTATTGATACCATACTTATTCTTCCTTAATATGGATTATGATTATCTGACAGAGGATAGTATTGAAACTCACTTCCTTGAATAAATTTTGTTGTCATTAACTTTACATTGAGTTATTCACTTCCCTGTGACCATTAAACATTAGATTTACCCCAAATATACACATAATTTATTCTGTATATGATTATTTCCTATAATATATATCATTTTTATATATAGTGTTTACTTTGATATTTTTTTTATTATATGGGGAAATATTGATAAATTCATATTTTCTAATTAATAAGGATACTTGACAAGGGATATTGTTTATGAATTTAATCAATTATTCTACATCTTATGAATGATTTCGACTGGAAGTGACGAATTATGTCTAAAAATTATATATCCCTTCGATGCATTGACATGTCTCAAGAGAAAAACCAGTTAGCTAAATTAAATGGGTTTCTACCTATAGTTTTAAACTATATTATAAAAGGTCTAGATGGGAAATATTTTCATGTGCCTTAGATATGACATCCAATAATTTAGCATTGCATGCATTTATATTTTAGTTATTATTATCCATGAGATTTTACTATCACAAAATCTATGGGTGCATTTAATTATAAGATTATTTATTAATGAAATGTGTTTCAAGATATTTATATTTCCATATTGATTAATTCTTATATATTAATTTAAATTGAATGTGTGTTTCACTCATTTAACTTTCCATGTAGATTTTTCTCAACGCTTCATTATTACTTCTAATGTATTTAACCATTACTGATCATTTGAGCACCCCATTATTTTGTTTCCTTTCAATATGATTTCCTGATATTTAATATGAGTTATATGTGGGGACATGCTAAATGGAATAATGTTATTATAGAAAAAAACTATCCTTGAATTTTTGTGTTTAATTATAATACAAGACTCATATTATGTATCTAGATTACCAAGACTACTAAACTGATAATTACTTTGGGATTATAATATTGTATCTATGCTAATATAATAATGTAAGGTACTATATTTGGGATACTGGGGTTAGGTTTGATACAGTTTGTTCCACAGAATATGTAGTAGAATCCTTGGAAAATATATTTAGGAAAACATATATTTGGCAACTTATCCATAAGATAAACTTTTAGGATAACTATAGAATAACATATTAAAGTTTTAGTACGGTAGATATCATGTGGATTTTCTTTACAATACATACCTTTCTAGATAACATTATTAGATGTGGATTTAGAATGTATGAACCTAGAGATAATAACTCTAAAAAGGTAATGTCAAGCTTGACTCAAGAATAATTGGGTACACAACAACATGACTTACTACACACATTGTTTGACACTCCCAGGTAATATTCTTTGGATAATTCACATTTTCTTTAGAAACAATTATGAAGGAGTTGAATAGATGATGAAAAAGAATAACCTAGGTTAAATATAATGTGTTTTATATTGAAAATAAATCATTATGATTTATATATCCTATAATTGATTATACTATTTTCCCACAAGGATTAATATTTCTCACACTATGATTTTTGGTTTTAGTAAATGATTGTAACCTAGAGTAATAATTTTAACAATGAACATGAAGGAAAAGGTGGTAAAAATGATCAACCGAATGGAATTTTTATAGGAGTGAAATATATCATTTAAGGACCTAGACTTATATATTACATGTTCTTTATTTTTAGTAAATAATTCACTTTATTTCAATTGGAGGATAATTTTAGGGTTATAGTTTTAAATAATCAGTCCACAACTCATATATAAAAAAACCATAAAATAAAAAGTGAGAACTTTATATTAGTATATATTTTTGTTATAATATAAAAAATTTAAAATAAATCATGATTCATTTTCATGGGAAATATCCACAACTTTCATCTTGACGTCATCCTTTCCCTTATCCATCCTTAGACCCTTTTAAAAACATTTAAAAACATTAGATGAGCTTAAAAATCTGAATAAGGGATACACAAAGAAGGAAAACTATTAGTCCTATGAAAACATGAAAACCCATCAAATAATTATCATAAAGTAATACTTTTTACTAGAGTAGTAAATAATTTATTTGTAAAATAATCTCATTGCTTACCCTTTTTGTAATAACAAGATTGCGATAAAACCCATAGAGAGCATAGTTAACACATAAAGGTATATTTGGGAAATAATTATACTTTTCATTATTATAAATGGAATAAAATTTCGGATGACTTCTATACATGTCAATATTATTAATGGAATAGTCATATGGTCGACTTCCATACCCAATTCATTTGATATCTATCATGGAACCTCCTATCATTGGTTTATCACTCAACCACCCATTATTGGTTTATCACCAAACCACCTATCATTGGGTTTTCATGTAACCACCCATTAAATTTCCATACCTTTATATATTTATAACATATAAAATCATTCAATTTTCAACATGGAACTCATTAAATTTCATTTTAATTCATTAGAAAACATTTAATGTTAATTAAATAATCAATACATTTTCTAAACCCATTTTCAATAAAAAATTCCCAAAAAGGAAAAGAGGGGTTTATTTTTCTTTTAAAAACATAAAGGATTGTAGAGGAAGAAAAATATAAAAATAGACACAAAATTTCCATTATAATCCTTTTATATTCATATCAATGAATATTTAAAAGTTTATCAAGAATATTTATATAGAAGAATATATTTTGAAATTAAATATTTAAATATTTAAAAAGAGATGTTTAAAACAAAATTTCCCATACCACTTTAAAATATTTGAATGATAAGTCCGATGAAAGAATAAAATTTAAAAAAACATTAAAAAAATGATAATAATTAAATTAATGATATGATATTTCAAAGGGCCTATATATAAACCTCATAAAATAAGTTGGTTCTATAACATCAAAATATGCCTAAATGAAAGGATATTAAGATGAAGTGCCTAACCTAGAGTCTGACTTTACATGCGTGTCTTTATATTACTGAATAATAAAAATATGTTAATTATTTAATTTCTTGATAAAAATTTTCAAGTTTATTATTAATTTTATTTCAACTAATACGATGTTGTATAAAATTAATTAATCAATTAAGTTCACATAAGATGTTTTGACCATATTCAAATTTTATATCAAAATGACATTAGTAGGTTGACTATGGTCAAAGAGGTAATTATTTAAACATATATCAAATAATAATTATAAAATATTAATATTATTTATACAAAAATTATTATTTTATACCCAATCAGGGAATATGGTTCTGAAAAATGAACTAATGTTACAATCACAGAAATGGTAGGCTGTATGTATGGATGAGTAGCGCTTCAATTTTTCAATGATCATTATGGTAAGAAGGTAAGTAACATTTATATTTAAAAAATGATAATTATATAATAAATACTATATATATATATATATACTTATACATATCATTGTTATGATGTGGTGATGAAAAAATAAGAATCAAATCCATTTGAGGAGGCGGTTGTCGCCACATCCATGAACGATGTTATCACTTTTTCAGTGTGTGAAAAGATAAGAAGAAAATGATATATTATATTTAAAGAATGATAATTATGTCATAAATATAATTTATATTACATATATATCAAATTTTTTATTAAATCCATCCTTAATACATTCTATGTCAATCGTGAACAGATCACATCGTTAGGAGGAGGTGGTAGTCCACACGTCCACATATGATGCCATCTTATTCTCACAAAATGGAAAGAATGAATGTATGTGTTATATAATAATTCAATAAGCATAAAAAAATCATAAAAATAAAATAAATCATATAAAAACATTATGTAAATCATTATTCTCATTATTGATTGGTGGTAATGGAAAAGAAAACGACATCGGTTCGCGAGACGGTAGTCCACATCACACACAAATGATGACTGCATATACCATTTGATGGAAGTGTATGAAGTTGCAGGTACTAACCCTTTCATAAAAAAATATCATTTTATTTCAGATACTTAGGTTATTATAAAATCATGACATAAAAATAATTTAAGGGGTGGAGAAGGAAATAAAACAAAATTTCTCAATAAAAATGATTCCTCTTCTTATGGTAACTCCTTTTGGTTTTCACCGAAAGACTTACGTGGTTTAATTTATACCCAAAGTGAGGTTTCTAGGATTAGATGAGGGATTTTGGGAGTATATTTTTTAGGGTTTTGATGATAAAAAGCTTTATAGGTATGAATAAGTTGGGAGAGTGAGTGACTTTTTATAGTTGAGGAGTGAGATTCTTATAAATATCAAATGGTAAACACTATTGGGAGGTCTAAAATACATAATATGACTCAAAAAATAAATATTTTTCTTAAAAAGAAATTATATGGTCGAAATAGGTCCATAAAATTAGTTTTGGATAGGTTTCTAGGTTATTCCACCCATTAAATTTAAAGTTCAACCACTAAGTGAACTCGTTTTATCATTAATCACTATAATTAATTTAAATTTATTTGACTAGTATTTTTGAAAGAACACTAAATTTATTGTAATATAAATTATAAATTATTCTTATAAAAAATATGAAATCTATTTTTAAAAAATAAATTCACATAAGTGGCGAAAATTAATTTTAAATTAATCCTGCATATGGGACGAAACAACGAGCTTTTAATGTAACAATGTTCAAATGTGTGATTTTTTATATCCAATTTCAATGTGAAATTGATTATAATGACCTAAATTTGATTTAATGATGTATAATTGAACAAATCCTAATTTAAAACCAATTTTAAATATAATTAATCCATATAAATAAATTAGATTAATATGCAGTTTTGAATTAAAATTTAGTGTTTTCAATATTCATAAAAAAATAAAAATTCCCATAAAAATAAGAAAAAATCACCCTAAGATAATTCTGAAATTACTCTTTAAAATAAAAATTTAATTTTCCAGATAAAATTTATAAAATTTTCTAAATTAAGAGTTTAAAAAATAGTATTCTATTAAAAGGAGGCAAAACAACATTTTGAAAAAAATACAACTTTTATTCTTAAAATTGGATTTATTCTTATCTTATACCAATTGAATATATTAGATGATGTAAAAATATATGATTCAATATATAATATATATATATTAGGAATATAATTCAATATTATTAATTAATTTAATTTATTAAGATAAAATGCATGTGGGTGCATAAAATAGTTATTCATTAAAACACATCCTTTATATTTAAATGGTTATTATTTTCATTACAAATTAATTAGTAACCAATGAATTCATTTTATAAAAATGTGTAATCCAAATTTTCATAATTTATTTATTATTATTCATTTCCTCCATTCCAAAGTATAGGTGAAAATTATGATTCAAAATTATAATTATAATAATATGTTTTTTTCGGTAAAACACAGTCTTACATGCCTATAAGTTATCAAAGAAACTCAATGTCATGAGTAATGCAAGATAAAATTGGTGTTGCATGTAATGTAAGCTAAATTTTTTATTTTCCATAACTGAATATATTAAATAATTTCAATGAATATTAAATAAGATATTTCATAAAATCATGTGATGTTTGATCCTACCCCACCTTAAACTGAATTTTATCTTCGAAATTCCTCTCAGTTATCAAAGGTTTAGCATTTAAAGAATTTATAACACCCTGAACCAAGAATCCTAGATATAGTGAAATATTTTATTACATTTTATTGATTACAAGGAATGAAATAATTAATTATTGATTAGTTTATCAGTCTTGGAAGACCATATTATATTTTTGATACCCATAATACATTGGGAAAAGAAAATAAAACATGATAAAATATAAAATGAAATAAAATGAATCCTTGAAATCTTATTAAATTTTTTATTCTTAATGACCTTAATAAAGGAAACATAATAAAGGGGTGATCTCAAATGCACAGTAATGGTAATTAATATAGAGAAAGCATAAATAATAAGACATGGTGAATAAATTAAATCACACATGCCATTAAAACATAATCTTGAGCTTAATGTGGAAGGAATAAAATTGAAATAAACAATGAGATAATAAAACATAACCATGGAAATTATAAAATTCTAATAATCACATTGACTACCAATTACTTGTTTCAAATTGAGGGAATTCATAATGCAGGACATCATAACCATTTTGTCAAGGCCTCCTACTAAGACCACACATAAATGGGTAAAAACCCAAACTAGTTTGTATCATGAGACTTAATGATGCATGAAGTGGATATAGATGTCCCACATATCAATTAATAAGTCCAAGGCTTTCCTAAAATTAATCAGGATGAACATGAACAACATATACACATGAAATGTAAATAACTTTCCCCAATTTGGAAACATAGTCACTAAACATTCTAAGTTGTATGGTGAATAATATCAAGATAGAACATTCACAGTAAGAATGATAATAAAACATTTAATGAAACTTGTTGGATGTTAAAAATAATCGATATACCTCAATAAAGTATAATATTCAATAAAGGAAGTCAACCTAGATGGTGACACAATTGAATTTTTTTTGAGTAAATCAATCTTTAAACATTCGAAAGTGTCCCATACCACTTTGAAACATTAAAATCATAATACCATATAATATAATTATAATAAATATAATCTTGGTATTATATATCAAATTGAAGTACATACACCACAAATATAAGGAATAAGTGGTGAACAAGTCATATATCTCATAGTAGTAAAAGTGAGATGATAAAAACCATTTTTTACTTTGGAAATAAGATTTATTTTGGAAAATTATGTGTATTTGACATAAAATAATATTGTATATCCCATAAAATAATATTTCAGGAAAATTAAATTATATTTTAATCATAAATTATGTCCCATTTAAGTGAAATAGTTTTTAATAAACTTTAGAAATGAATAATTTTAGTGTGTTTTAAGGAAAATATTAAAGAGATTTTAAAGAAAAAAGGCATGTTTGTTTTCATAAAAACAGAAATTATGAAAGATTTATTTTCATGATAAAATAAGAAAATTTATAAAAATAGTGGTGTCTAAAAAAATATTATAGAGTACACATGAAAATATGTAATAATTTGAGAAGTCAACTTGAATTGGGCTTGTTTATCAAGAAAAATTTAAAAAACATCCTTTCCAAACATGTGGATCTACATAAAAGAAAGAAGGATTATGATTGGTAAATATATATATAAAATTCACATAGAATATATGATTATTAAAAAATAATAATCAATAATTTCATTGGGGTAAATATATATTATGAGTAACCTGAATGAAAATGGCGGTTTGGGTAGAAACACTTACCACATTGTTATCAATCGAATCATATGACCCAAAATTAATAATAATAAAAGGATAAATTTAATACCATGAAAATAAATAGATTAATTATATGATACATAAATGGGATGTATACATACACCATACACAGTAAATAGTGGCGAATAAGGGATATCTCACAAAATAGAAGTGAGATGAGAAAACACTTACCTTATGTCTGAATGTGTTCTAAACTTGACCTTAATATCCTAGATAGTAAAATTAAATACATTAATTAATAATTTAGAACCATTTAAAAGTATAATTTATTTGGTATAATTTTATTAAGTTTATTTATGGTCTTTTTGATTATTTATACGATACAATGTTATCATTCAGGAGCATTCATTTCTATTTTTTATGATCAGTTCACTAGTTTATAAGTAATGGAGTTCATGTGGAATGGATATAATTTTCCATAATTGATTTTATATGATAATAATGAAAATAAATATGATTAAATGGTTATATAATTTATTTGGCTATATGGTATGAGGATGATTTATTAGATAAAATATTAGTGATAATCATTTAGATTATTTTGGTAGTTTTTGATCACTACAAACTAGTTTTGTCAAACGAATTAATATTGTGTATATATACTAGTTACAAAACATTAATTAGGTTATAAAAAATATTATATTCTTATTTAACCATAAAAATGGTATCATGACCACCCTTCCATAATAAACTGAAGAACTAAGGTTTTTCGTTCATGAAGGTTGTAATCGACACCTCCCTGATCATGATTTCATTTTTAAAATAAGAAAGCGAGAGAGAGATTAAGGAGATCGATGATTGGTATTCCATTAAAATTATTTCATTAAATTATATAGATGATATTGGAGTTATTATGATAATTTCTACATAGGATGTGAGAATAGTATAATAAAAGGATGAACTTGAAAAGAAAATAAAAGGTAAAGGAAGATGATTTTACCTCTTGAATACTCCTCCTTGAGAACCTCATTAAGAAAAGGGGTTTTAGTATTTTTGTAAGACCAAGATCTACTAGAAGTGTTAAGTGACTAGGGACGTGGATTTGGGTAGAACAATTACAAGAATCAAGTATTATACCAATGAGGAGAAGAGGGGGTGAGGGGTTGTTTTTATATTGGAGGAGAGGGCTGATTTCTCATTATTTAATTCATTATTTTATTATTTTTCACAAGACATAAAATAATGTTGATTCATGTGATTAAATAAAGTAACATGTTCATGTGATTTTTAACTAATAGTGCTTACCTCATCCTTAAATCGAAAATTACTCAAACAATTTAAGTATTTTAACATTTATCGTAAATTATCATTTTTTACTATTCACAAAATTCAATTATTATAGAAAAATTTAAAATTTCAGCCTAACAATTTTTCAACATGTAGAATTAAAATAATGAACATAATTTTATGAAAATAAAATACTATAAATGATAAATTTATTTTTTAATTAAAACTTTCATTTACTCGAAAAATACAAATTTTAAATTTATAACTGATTTTATAACTCACTAAAAAATTAACAAAGGTCTCATAAAATTTTCCTAAAATAACATGACCATAAAATATTGACTTATGGAAACATTTCCTGAAAATTAATTTTCTTTTATATCATTTTATTAATTATAAAAGTTGATTAAATATTTATGACTCACAATAATACTAATACTTAAATATTAAATTTTTAAAATTTTCATTTAATTATACAATGTTATAAGTTTATCATACATTCATTTATAATATGCCTAAATTTTATTTATACTTTCATAGGTGATTTTACTATTCATTTGGGGCTTTACTATTCATAAGGGCCATATTACAATTCACAAGGGTATTATTATTATTATTCAAAAGGGCCATGTTACTATTCACCAAAAAATTATGTTGATTCTATTAGACTATAAATATCTTATGGATCACAACCATGTATGTCCATTTTATGAAATTAAAATCAGAGAAGAGGAAAAAATATGTTTAATGGATAACTTATAACTATCATATTTAAATAATTATAATAATAATGTGTTGTTTCACAAGGAATCAGTGTTGTGTGCATTAAATTTATTTGTATATCCTTGGGTTGTTGAAAATTTCCTTCATAGAAACCCACATTGTAAAGGGTTAATAAAAATTCATCTTAATAAGAAAGAACAATATATAAAAAAGTCATCTGGAATAACACATTCCAAATTTCCATATTAGAGAATATGGATTGGAATAGAGGAAAATCATAAATAATTATAGAGAGTGATTGAGGTTACTAATAAAAAGAAATTTAAATATAAATGGAAATTTGAGGGATTAAAAACAATAAATATATTACGATCTATAGACATGTGGTTCATCAAAATTGAAGTTACTATGATAAAAATTTTGTTTCAAGATCATTTTTAAAGTTGAGTTATTATTTTTACTATCTAAGAGTATAACTAAATATACTTAATTTATATATTTATATTCCATAAGAACATATTTTCTATCATAACAATCCAAAAAATAAGATCAATATCTCTAAACATAACCTTAATCATCAAAGATCATATAAACCATAAAGGTTATCAATGACTTAAAACTTATGTCCAAAAGTAAATGAATACTTCTCATTAAATTAAATCCATACATAATCATAAAACCAACAAAATTATCACAGAAATACTTAATAATTGTATTATTTCATAACTTAAAACCTTATTAGGAGTGTCTCAAACCTTGAACTTATCATTAACCATTGAATAATACCGAGCTCGCTGGAGCTGTCACCACTTCATCAGATGGCCCAAAATCAAATGTAGACGTAGAAAATGATTTTCCACACCTTTTTTCTTATAGTGATTATGATTTAAACCATGTTTAAGTAACTTTAGACACATGTAAGCATAATTTCCCAACTCAATGTAGATAAAAAATCTTACTATTGACTGACTATCTATAAACTCACTCTTAGATTGTTCAAGATTCATTTAAATGTAGTCAAAAACCTCATGACCAAACTAACCACACTAATAAGACTTTCCATATGCAGGAATACATTCCCAAAAATTCATTTTACCATATATGGAAAAATATTGAGGGTTATATCTAGAATTATTAATTGGTTGGTTCTCCATTTCCTTCCACTTTGACCTTTTATTACTCGTTTCATCACAAGGAACATAAGTGTCAAAAAACTCTATATGAACTTTCATAAAATAAATAAATAAAATTATCATAACTTTTAAATTATTGTGTGTCCAAAAATCTTGGTAATATTGCTTTTAATATTGAGTAAAATCAATCAATTTTGATATTAATTTCTTGAATAATGATCAGAACATACATGACCAATCTTGTTAAATTTTCTTCATATGTATAAACTAAGTATTTATCCTTTCGGATAAATTCCAAGAATTGTTTCCCAATAAAAATCCAAACATCCTTAGAAAAAGATTCATCAACTAAAAGATACTTAAATGTTTCCCATTACATAGAATCAAGATCATATTTATTTTTATTATTCTTAACCAAATACCAATGTTGATCAAATTCACCTTATAAATGATAGATTTAAAGACTTTCCTTTTGATATTTCAAAAATACCATGACATCGAATATATTCTCTAGGGAATTGATCCATCCTTAATCTACCATTGGGCCAGATGATACATTGATTTATTGGGGATGTCTCCTCCTGAAATGAACAACTATATACATGTTCCTTCATGTTAGATCTAGTTACCCTCTAGCTTGTATACCACAACCATTAATATCTTATGTCCATTGATCCATTGACGGAGCAAACTGGTCTGTTACAATTCTATCCAGCTCAAGATGCTAATTTTGAAGGATATTATCCTTTTGGTACCTTCCCACTACAAATTTCTTCTTTCATATATGGGAAACCATTCTTGAAAAAAATACTTTAGATGAAGAAACATGGAAATATTAAAATTTAATATCATTTGAATTTAACCATAATGTAGAATCTTCTAAGGGAATGATATTTACACTATCCTAACTTCTAAAGTTATTTAAAACATCTTTTAATACCAACTATAAGAACCTAGCCTTATAAATTGGATAATCTTGAGTTTTAGTAAATAATTTAATTTATTTCACTTTGAGGATATTTTTAGATTTATATTTTTAGAGAATTAGGCCATAACTCATACATAACAAAACTAAAAAATAAAAATTGGAAACATCTGATTAGTTTAATTTCCCCATAATATAAAAAAATTAAAATAAATAATGATTCATTTTCATGGAAAATCTCCACAACATTCAACTTCACTTAATCATTCCCATTAACCATCCTTAAACCCCATTAAAAAAAATTTAAAACCTGGTATGCGCACAAAAATCCCAGTAATGGATACACAAAGAAGGAAAACTGTTAGTCCTAAAAATATATGAAAACTCATGGAAACTTTATCATAAAGTTATAATTATAGACATTAAGAAGTAGTAAATGCTTTCATTTAAAAATAATATCATTTATGTCTTTTTTATAACAATATTACCATAAAACCCATATCAATCCTATTTAATACATAATGGTATCTTGGGATATAATCATATTTTTCATTTCTAAAAATTAAATAACCATGCGGACGAATTTAATATATGTCAATCTTATAAATGGAATAAAAAAATGGTCTATATCCATTATCAAATCATTAGAGAGATATCACAGAACCACCCATCATTGGTTTATCACAGAACCACACATTATTGGTTGGTCACAGAACCACCCATCAATGGTTTATCATGTAAACACTCGTTAAATGTACACACACCATTATATCATCCTAACACATAAAATCTTCCAATATTAAAAATTTCACTCATAAAATTTCATTTTCAATCATAAGAAAACATTTCAAGTTATTTAAATATTCAATCCATTTTCAAAACCCATTTTCAATAACAAAATACTGAAAAATTTAAAATATGGGTTTCTTTTTTATTTTAAAAAAATGAAGGCTTGTAGAGGAATCAAAATATCAAAATTGACATAAAATATAATTTATAATACTTATATATATATTTGTAAAATAATATCAATAATATTTAGATGGAGGAAAATATTTTGAATTTAAATATTTAAGTTAACGTTCAAAAAGTGATTTTTTTGAATCAAAGTATCCCATGCCACTTTGAAATATTTTAATCATAAGACCCTTGAGAGAATAAAATTTTAAAATATATTAAATAACATGATAATAATTAAATTCATGATATGATATGTCAAATGGTATGTATATACACCTCATAAAATAAGGTTAGTGTATAGCTTCAAAATATGCCTCAATAAAAGGAGATCAAAACGACGTCCCTTACCATGAGTATGACTTTTCAAGTATGTATTTATATTGTTGAATAATAAATTTATGTTAATTATATACATTATTGAGACCCTTTTTCAAGTTTATTATTAATTTTATTTTACTTTCTTTAACGCTGTATATAATTAATTAATCAATTAAGTTTAAATCAAATGTTTTTTACCATATTCGGCTTACGTGTCAAAACGACTTTGGTAGGTTGACTATAGTAAAAATTTAATTATTTAAATGTGTATAGAATAATAATAAGTACATAATAATATTTATAAATAAAATATTATTTTATTACTTATCATGTAATATGGTTATGAAAAATGAACCAACGTTACAATCATGGAGACGGTAGGTTGTATGTTCACATGAGTAACGTTCCCATCAATGATCATTATAAAAAGAAGGTAAGTAACATTTATTTTTATAGAATGATAATTATATCATAAATACAATATTATTTAATTATATATAGTTATATATATAATTATTTTTATTTGGTGATGGAAAAGACTAATCACATTGCTTCGAGGAGGTGGCTTTCCAACATTCATGAAAGACATTATCACTTTTTTAGTATGTGAAAAGGTATAAAGAAGATGATATACTATATTTTCAAAAATATAATTATGTCATTATAATCATATATATTTTATATTTATAAAATATTTTTGTTAAACTCATCCTTAATACATTCCATGTAAATCGTGAACGAATCACATCACTTTAAGGAGGCAATAGTCCACACGTTCACAAACTAAGTTATCATATTCCCAAAAATGGAAATCATGAAGGAATGTGTTATGTAATAATTATAAATGAATAAATAATTAAAAAATATCATATATACCATATAAAAATATTATGTACATCAATATTACCAACCTTGATAGGTGGTAATGGAAAAATAAACAACATTGGTTCACGAGGTGGTAGTTCGTTGTACGCACAAATGCGGACTATGTATCCCATTTGATGGAAGTGTTTGAAGTTATAGGTCACACCCTTAACATAAAAATATATAATTATATTGAAAATATTATGTTATTATATAATCATTATATAAAAATAATTGATGTGGTGGAGAAAGAAATAAAACTAAAGTCTTCATTGAAGAACGTTACCCCTTCTTCGGGTAACTCCTTTTGGTTGGCACCAAATGAATTCCATGGTTTTATTTATGCCCAAATTAATGATTCTATGATTATAGGATTTTATTTTGGAGATTATTTTTATAGTTTTTTGATGAGAAAAAAAGGCTTTATAAGTGTGAATAAGTGGGTAGAGTCAGTTCCATTTTATAGATGAGGATGAGTGACATTCTTGTAAATATCAAAAGGAAAACATTATTGGGGGGTCTTCCTTACATAATATTCCAAAAATAATAAAAAATTTTAGTTAAAAGAAATTATATGTTATAAATATTTCTATAAAAATTTTTTTGAAAAGTTTCTAGGATATTTTATCCCTTAATATTAATGTTTAACCACATAGTGAACTCATTTTTACCTTATTTGTTGTAAATAACTTTAATTAAATTCAATAATATATTTGTTAAAAAACTAAAATTAACTTACTATAAAATTGATATTATTATTAATAAATATTTTTAATCCATTTTGAAAAATTAAATTCACATAATTTGTAGAAATTAATTTAAAATTAATATTACATACAAGACAAAACAATTAGTTTTTAAAGTAAAACTGGTCAAAAGTTTGAAATGGTTTTATGTAAAATTTCAATGGTAAATTGATTAAAATGACATAAATTGGATTTATTTATGTATAATTGAACTAATTATTCCATAAAAAACAATGTAATATATAATTTAACTATATACATAAATTTGAAAAAACTGAATTTTTCAATTAAAATTCAGTTTTTTCACCATTCACTAAAATGATAAAACTCCTCAGAAAAATACCAAAAATTCACCATATGATAATTTTTAAATTTCGATTAAAAATAATAAGTTTATTTTTTAAAATAAATTTTTTAAAAGTTTCAAACTTTAGTTTTAAAACAAGTCTTCCATTAAAAGTCTATAAAATTGTATTTTTGAAAAATACAACTTTTAATGCTTAAAATTGGATTTATTCTTATCATATGAAAGAAAAATATTTTAGATGAATGTAAAAATATTTCATTGAATATATATATATATATATTTCATTAATATTAATCAATAATATTAACAAATTTTATTTATTAATATAGGATTCATTTGGGCACATAAAAATAGTTATTCATAAAAATCCATCTTGTATATTCAGTTGCTTATTATTTTCATTTATAATTAATTAGTAACCAAATAATTTATTTTATAAACATGAATAAACCATATTTTTTTTAATTTAATTAGTCTTATTTATCCCCACTAATTAAATTGTTATGTGATTACTGTCATGTTAAATAACAATATTAATAGTATATTATATTTTTGGTAAAACACAATCTTGCGTGTAACACAAGTTATTAAAGAAATATGATGTTTTGTGTAACACAAGATAAATATGGTCTTATGTTTGACATAAGATAAACATTGTATTTCATGTAACACAACATATTAAAGAATTTAAATTAATTTGGAAGAAGATATTTCATAAAATATCAGGATGTTACATATCATGATTATGTGTAATCAATTTTCCCAAAATATGATTAACAAAATATACCTTAACCAACAGTAGGAATAACCAAACAAGATAAGGATGAAGTTTTATAAGAACTAGAGTTGTGGATACCATGGATGAAAGAAGGCTCGATTTACATCAAGAAAGAAATATAAAAGGAGACACCCAAAAAAGTTTCTCAATAGAACGGGTAAATGATTTATTGGTGGAAAAGGAGCGAATCCAGAGAATAATTTCTAAGGAAAATCAAATATTATTATGGATGAAAATAAATCACATCCTAAGGATCCATTTATTGTGCATTTCCTTAAATTTTGAGAACCTGACTATTACTTGAGTCAATTACCTCTTACAAAGGGTTACCCCTAGATCATGGGAGGACCTAAGTTGAAATTAAATGGATAAATTACTTATGTATTGTGATTCATGAAATATATTATTGAAGAATTTTGTCAATAACATATTGGTTATAAGAATCATGAAACATTCATGAATTATTTTAAATGTTTGAATAGATTTTTGTATTCATTAACATAATAGTTACTGATATCATCATTGGTTAATCAAATTAAGATTGATCATAAGTTCAAATTAGTAAACACAAGTTTTAATGTTTTATTTATTAATAATGTTAATAGATTAAGGATATATGAGATGAAATTTATGGAAATAAAACCCATTAGTTTAGTAAATGTTTTAATTATTTTCGAAATAATGTCTTTAAATTTTATATGCATATGTTTAAAGGTATTGATAAACTTTATGTTTGATATACAAAAAAATTATTAGTCTTTGTGGGGGAAAAGTTTCCTTGAAAACCTTAGTAAAAAAGGATATTTAATGATTACTTTTATTTCATGTATTTCCATCAAAATTTTGGGAAATTTACAGGAATTATATTAATATATTTTATAAAAAAATAAAAACCTGCATTCATGGTGATAACCCTTCATATACATAATGTTTGTGGGGCTTCAACCCAAGATGAAAGGATGATAAGGGTTTTATGCCTACCACTGGCCTAGGTGATGTCCTGGTTAATGTGTGTTTGTTATTAAATAAAAAATTTGATGAATACATATTAATGATGAAATAGTGGTATTACTTTTGAGTTTTAGATACTAATGTAATAATCATATTTTTTTTTAAAAATATTTAGTGAGAGACAAAAAGACTCACTCTTTTATGGATATCATGATTTGGTAAAAGCAAATTTTAGTGCTTTAGGGGAAAAAATTCATTTTTGGGTATTAATTTCTTGGAGTAAAGGGATAAATGAGAAATTTATAAAAGAATAAACAAAGGATGAAAGTGTGTTTATGAAATAGAAATATTTCATGTTTGTATATTTAAATATATTCTTAGGTAATAAAAGAATTACTCAACATTAGAAAAATGATCTTGAAACAAAAATGGTATCCTATTACATTCATATCGGATGAATAAAATGTTCCTTTAGATAATCAAGGATTTATGGAATTTTGGCCCTCAAAATTCCATGAATCATTCAGTTTCTTGTGATCAATGATCTAAATCACTCCCTATAATTATTTACCCTTTTTTCCAAGTTCATATATCCACTTTCCAATAATGTTCTTATATTTAGAAACCTAGTTATATGTTATTACACAAGACCGTTGTGTTTCTATTTATCTCTTATTAATGGGATATATTATTATTTCTTTTAAAATGTGGTGTTTTCCAAAAATAAATGTCAAAATATCAAACCATTAATAACTCAGATCAAGTTTAAATTGTGGGGAGACAAATTATTTATGGTGGGGGAATATAAACCCAAAAATTATACAATAAGGACATTGTATTTGATAACATATACAACACAAAAAAGTATATAAAGGAATATAATATCACAATAATTTCGATATATTTTATATTTTAAAAAAATTTAACACATTCTATAGCTTGAAATTCACGCAAAAATGACTTTTTTCGATGGATTGTGTTACACACAAGACTGAGTTTATTCGAACAACAATATACTATTAATATTTTTATTCACAATGAAAATTATCAACTAGATAAAATTGAAATTTATTAATTTTTTTAACTAACTTATTAAAATATATTTTTGAATTTTTTGTTTACCAACTAATTAGAAATAAATAAAAAACCAATTAAATATAAAGGAAATGATTTTAATAAAAACTATTCTTATTCACTAAAAGAATTTTATCATAATAAATTAAATTAATTACAATTATAGGATGAAATTAATGAATTTTTTTTATTATACATTAAATAAAATGTTTTTAAATTAATCCAATATATTTTATCATAAAATTATAAGAACAAATCTAATTTTATGCATAAAAAAATGTATCTTTTTAAAGTTAGTTTTGATGCCTTTTAATGGAACAATTATTTTAAAACTAAATTACAAAAAATATTAAAAAAATTATTTAAACAAATAAAATTTATTTTTTAAATCATAATTTAAAAATTAGAATATGGTGAAATCCTAGTATTTTTCAAAGATGTTTTTTTGATGAGAAGTGAAAAATACTGAATTTTAATTGGAAACTGGCTTTTCATATATATAATATATAATGTAAAATTGTATTTTAAATTGGTCTTAATGTAAAATTAGATCAATTATATATCTATTAATCCAATATATCTCATTTTAATCATTTTTATATTGAATTTAGATATAAATAAATAGTAAACTTTTGAACATTTTTACTATAAAATCCCACTTTCTCATCCCATCTACAAGATTAATTTAAAATCAATTTATTACACTTTTTTGATTTGAATTTGAAAAAATGTATTATATATTTGGAATAAAAATAAATTATAATTTATAATTAGGTAAAATTTATTTTTGACCAAAATTATTAGTGAAAGATGTTAGAATTAGTTACACCAATTACGAGAAAAATGAGATTACTTAGTGGATAATATTTGAATATAAAGTATATAAATGACCCAAAACATGTAAAACATACATTTTATGTAAATATTTAGACCATTACAACTATATTGACGAATTGGACTATTATTTAATCATTTTAGGTAAAAATGGGGGCACACCTAACTTCTTTTCATAAAATCCCAAGTGTGTCATCTCCCAAAATTATAAAAGGAAATCCCTTCTCCCCCTTATTCACAAATATAAAACCACTTTGGATTAGCCAATAACTACCAAAATAACTCAAAAATTTACCTAAACTCATACAAGATTCCTTAATTGGTGAAATAGGAAAACCTGTGATGGTATCCATACAAACCAACAAGAGTTAGCTGAAGAAGAGTTAACGTTCATCAATGTGCATCTTTTTTTATTTATTTCTCCACCCCCATTATTTTATTTTTAAATCATGATTATATAATAAAATAATTATATTCAATTTAATGAGATGTTTTAATGTTATGTTTATGACCTAAAAACACACACAATTCCATAAAATGAGTTATGAAATCATCATTCGTGTTTGTGACATACTACCTCCTCACGAACCGATGTTTGTAGTTTTTATATTACCACATATGAAGGTTGGGAATAATGATATAAAAAATATATATATATGATATGTATGATATTTATGATGTCTTCATTCTTATTTAATTATAATATAACACATACCTTTATTATTTACATTTTGGGATAATACGATAATGTTGTTTGTGTGTATAGAGAATTACCACCACATGAAGCGATGTGATTCATTCAAACATTACATGGAATCTATTAGAGATGTGTTTAATAAATTTATTTGATATATATAATATAAATATGATAATTTAATGATAATATTATTATTTATCATTTAATTTTCTTTCTTTTAATATGGAAAGAAGATGAAAACAACCTTCATGCGTACGTATAGCCTACCGTCTCGATGAACAGGGTATTTCATTTCCTATCAGTAAATTTTATAGAATACTATAAATAAATATATAATGAATATATATATGATATTTAAATCCTTATTTAAATCCTTTATATTATTAAACCATGATTGAAGTAAGAGTAAAAAAATAAGACAAAACATACTCAAAAAACAAGGCAATTAATAGCCAAACAAATAAAATAATGAAATATTTTCAAAAAATGGGTAATAAGAAGTTATAAAAGGATAATATGTTATATTATAATGATTAATATGGTCCTTCTATAAGCTAATAACATTATTAAAACAATTATATAGGAGGTTATAGGGTGTTCAACCAAAAGGGATCATAAGGTAAGGGATTTCGTCTCAATTTCATTTCATTGAGGCATATTGTAATCTTATGAACCTAATTACTTTTTTAGGGTGTATATACTGCCACTTTAAACCTAATATCACTAATAATTATTTATTAAATTTATTTTGAGTTTCAATTTGAATTACTTCATCAAAAGATATTTGAATTAAAAGTTACCAAGTGGTAAATAATTTCATATCTCTAATCATTTTCAGTTGGTTATAATAATTTATCATTTTCATTAATATTCCACGATTATGTGTATAATAATTTTTGAGTATATATTTTTGTATTTAAACTTTTTATGTTTATTTAAATTTGATACACACAATATATTCATTTATTAATTCTCACTTCAAAATTATGATCATTTTAAGAGTTTATTTAACAATATCATTCCAATTGAGTATGTTTATTATTGAATATTAGTTAAATAAAATTACAATACCATTTACTCATAAAACCAACCATTTTATTATAATTTTTTTATTCATGATATTTTTCAATTAATGGTATAATTTTTCCACTCTTTTTTACTTAATTTTTTCGTTAAAATGTTTTAATAAAATATTGCTTCTCTTGTATCTTTGGTAAGAAATCCATTTTCTTGAAAAACCATATTTTCTAAAAATGTTTTAAAAGGTAATTTATTTAAAAATTTAAAAATATTTTATTAAATAAAATTTTACCCCTTTTTTATTTTTACAAAATGTTTTCAGAGGAATCTTCATATCACTTTCAAAAAAGCACCTTTCTAAACTTTTTACAATGAAAAAGAAATGTTATTTTTACCTAGTACGACATGTATGGATTTAACCACCATCATTTCTATAAATATTCCTTGAAAATTTTGTGAATATTTTTTTAAATATTTTTTTTAAAAGTTATATTCAATGAAAATGAATTTTCACAATGTTTTTCTAAATGAAAAGGTTATTATCCCCAAGAATGTTTTTAAATATTTTTTTAATATTTATATTCATCATTGAAAACAACCCTTATTCTCACTCCAATGGGTATACATCGTATTGATACCATCCTATTCTTTATATGTATTACTTATGATTATGTGACCAAGGATAGTATTGACATGTACTTCCTTGAACCATTTTTTAGTCATTAACTTCTCATTGAGTTATTCTCTTCTGAGTGACCATTTAACAATAAATTTCCCCTAAATATCCACATTATTTATCCTAGATATGATTATTTCCTTTATCGTATATAATTTTTACATATGGTATTTACTTTTATAGTCATTTGATTATATGGGGAAATAATGATAAATTCTTATTCTTTACTCAATATAAATATTTGATAAATAACATTGTTTATGAATTTAATCGATTATTTGATATGTGAGGATTGATTTGGACTGATAGTGATGGGTCGAGCCAAGAATTTATTTTTCCCCTTGATTCATAAAAAGTTATCATGAGAAAAATCAGATGAAAAAATTAAATAAGGTTTTACCTATAGTTTTAAACCATAGAGTGAAAGGTCATAAAGATATTGGTTTTCATGTGCCTCACAAATGATGTCCAATAATTAAGCATTGCCTAAATTCAAAATTAGATTATTATTATCCATTAAAATTTTATAATGAAAAATAATCTATGGATGCATTTAATTCTTGGATTATTGA
This sequence comes from Viscum album, assembly GCA_963277665.1. Lineage (NCBI taxonomy): Eukaryota > Viridiplantae > Streptophyta > Magnoliopsida > Santalales > Viscaceae > Viscum > Viscum album. Next base: position 257,389,866 of record OY728165.1, on the reverse strand, counting down.
TTTAATGTAATGTGTTATCAATTATTTAACTTTCTATACTGGTTATGCCTTATTTTTTTTATTTAAATGTCATGTGTTTTTCATTTAATTAACTTTCCATATAGATTATGAAAACTGATTTATTATTGCTTCTACTGTATTTAAACATTAATTATAATATGATATCAATTTTATTCTATTTACTATCCCTTGGATTCCCTGAAGATTATTATAGCTGATATATAGGGACACTCTATATGGAATAAAATTTTTCTTGAAGAAAATTATGTTGTAATTTGTGTAGTCAATTGTACTACAAGATTCATGGGTTTATCTAGATTAGTAGGACTACTAAAATGATTGGTACTTTGGGATCTGAATATCGACTCTATCTCATTGTAATTAATTAATGCACCAACTTTGATCTACTAGGTTGGGGTTTTATAAAATCATATTTAAATTCAAAAACAAACCCATCAAATTGGATAGAAAGTATGTTTTAGAAAATATGTTTTTTTAAACAAAAAATGAACTTAAAAAAATCTAGGATACTAATGATTTATGTAAGGCCTCAACCTTAAATGTTTCATAATATCTTTTTAAGTCAAGAATTTACATTTAGGATATTTTTAGGATTAGAGATTTAGAGAATTATACCATAAATATTACATAATAAAGACATAGAAATACTAAGTGGAAACTTCCAGCTGTATCTATTTTTTCCATAACATAAAAACTTTTAAAACTAAATGTGGCTTCATTTCAGGATTAATCATCACAACTTTTCCTGGATTCCACACTTGATTCTGTTCACCCTTAAATCTTATAAAAACATTTAAAAACTTGGTATGAGCACAAAAATCTAAATCGGGGACATAAAATTAAAGAAAAACCATTATTCCAGTTAAGAAATTATAACCCATTAAATGTTCTTTTAGTGGATGAAACAAAACATTTTCACATGAATAACACTCATAGTTTTTGCTCAATGAAAAAAAAACTAAAACCAATAATAAGAAATTAAAAGTCCTTTAGGTGACATAGAGAATCATATACATAAAACACTTTCAAACGTCTTTTAATTGGAATAACCATATGGTTTAATTCTAAATTTCAGGTCTATAATGGGGATCACCATTCGTATAAGCTATATCAAGGTCACCCTTGAGCTATAATGAGGGTCAACCATTCGTGTAAGTTGTGTCAGTCTCACTTGTGAGCTATGCTAGGGATCAAACCTGTGTATAAGATATATTAGGATCACTCGTGAGCTTTAATGGGGCTCAACACTTTTTATAAGATATATCGGTCTCACTCATATAATATAATTCTCATGTACCATTTCATGAATAAATAACATTCATCAGAAAACCCAATTTTGAAAGATTCTTCTAATCCCTATGAAAACAATTTCTGTATAAATATAATATTCTCATTTAAGAACCCATTTTAAATACCAAGATACTCAAATAAAGGAATAAGTGATTTATTTTCATTTTAAAATAAATTAACACTTATAGAGGAAGCCAAATATCAAGTAACAGTTATGGTGGCAAAGAAGTCATTGTTGTCGTATACATTAAAAACATTCCTTTTGTAATGTTATAAATAAAGTATAATGCTTCAAAAAAATGATTCCTTTTGAAAAATTTGAATTAAATACAATATTGAAATAAAATTCCATGTATATTCCTTTTATACCCATATAAATAAATATGTAATTTAATATCAGAAGAAAAAGATTTAACAATTAAATCTTTAAATGTTCACGGTATCCCATAACACTTTGAACAGTTAAATATAAATCTCCATGATTTAATAAATAATATTAGTATAGATAAAATATGGATATTAAATGTCATAGTGTCTTTATATATAACGTATAAAAGAATAAAGGTGCATATTATCAAGAAATGCCTCAATGGAAGGAGATTGAGATGAAGTCCCTTACCTTGAGTCTGACTTGTCTCATTCATTCATTAATTTCATGAAGAATAAAATTAGATTAATTTATACTGGTTTTAGAACCTTTTTGAAGTTTATTATTAATTTTATACCACTCATTACCATGTTATAGAAATTAATTAATTATTTCAGTTCATATCAGACATTTTGTTGATGTTCGATATTTGAGTAAAAAATGAACAAGTTTTGATCATAATTATCAATGTGGACATAAATAAATTATTTGAAAAATATTACTCATGATTTAAATATCATATATCTCAAGTATATATTTATTTATAATATTCCGTAACATTTGGAGATAATAAATGAAACACACCATTCATAGAGATGTTAGATCATATGTACGCATGAACTCTACTTTCATTTATTTGTCATATTAATGAAAAAAAATTAAAATATACATAGGTATATTTTAATTATATTATAATATATTTTTTATTTATGTTATATAATTTCACTAACGACATCATTTATACATTCCAGGTATAGAATGGACAATTCATATTACATTGAGAGGGCTGTAGTCCACACTTCCACAAATGGAATTATCGTATTTACATATTATGGAAAGAATAAAGGCATGTCATATATAAAAATTAAAGAATCATAGAGACAATATGAATATAATATTTATCATATATAAATACATTTCCATCATAATGGACATCATGAGAGGTGGTAGTAGAAAATTGAACCATCAACATTTTGTGAGATAGTAGTTCACCGTACACAGAAACAATATGTTCTATATCCATTAGACAAAGGTGTGTGTAAGTGTAGGTAGAAATCCTAGAAGAAAAAATACTATTATATTTATGATATTTTTTTTAATAAAATAATTTAATTAAAAGATCATAGGGGGTGGATAAGGAAAATAAAGGAAAGAAGCTAGAGAGAAGACGTTACCTCAAAATTGGGTAACTCCTTTTGATTTTAGACAAAAGGATTATTTGAGTTAACTTATACCCTTGGAAAGGATTCTAGAAGTAAGGGAGGGATGTTTTAAGATTAATTTAGCAGCATTTTTAAGAGGAAAGGGGTTTGAGAGGTGTGAGTAAGTGGGTAGAGGTGGATGCCTTTTATAAGAGGGAGGAGGGGAACCTTAGGAATGTCTTTAAAAATTAATTTGTTATAAATTAATTTTAAAAATATAATAGTTAAAAATTGGTATATTTCAAGGATAAGTAGAGTATGGGTAAAAATACTCTCAAAAAATATGTTTCAGACAAGTTTAGGTCACAAAATTAACCTTATCTTTTAGCTTTAACCCTTAGTCAAAAACATTAACTCTTACCATGTCTTCCTATATTCTCATAATATATTGTTACTATTGTAACAATTAAATTTCAAGAGAACCAAAAGTGGATAATACTGAAATTTTTAACATTATATTATTTTGTGGAATATTATATTTTTAGGACTATTATATCATTTAATAAAATAGTAATTTTTTTAAAAACTCATTTATGTCAATTTTTATACTATTTTGTAATTGATTTTTTAAAGTAATAAAAACTCAATTCCTTAATAAAAAAATAAATAATCACTCACATGTTAATTTCGTACAAAATATTTGTGGATGACATCAAAATTTTTCAATTAAAATTATTTTAATATTTATAATATCATTTATTTGAATCTTTCATTAATATGGTAATAACTGTATCATCATTGTGTCATAAATAAATTTATTTATTTAATATCTAAAAATTATAAATAAAATTCCATGATGTAGGAAAAATTTTTATATTTATAATGACTATTTATAGTAAAATTTATAATTTATATAAAACAAATTAATTTTTTTAGTTAGGAGATAGATGTTTATGTTATATTTCCCTTTTCTTTAAAATAAATATTATTAAAGGTCCTTATCACACCCAAGTGGCTCCATGGGGTCCTAAAATCTACCCAAGGATGATCATGGTCAGACATATTTTATAAAATAGGATTATAAAATTTGTTAGGGTAGTTTTATATTATTATAATATTATTTTTAACCCTTATTTACCCGATTTACCCTTTAACCATGGTAAATGAAAATAATTACCGAAGTTACTATTCAGAATGTCCAAAAATAAAAGGTGCCTATTTAAAAAATTTAAACCTTATTATTCCAAATATGGAATCCATTTTTTAAAATTCAAAACATAGAATTGGAAGAAATCAATTTTAAATTAAATCTAGTTGCCAAAACCAGAAAATGGGGTTTTAAGAAGTAAAAACTATCAAAAGATTGAGATATGCTTATGTCCAATATAAATGTGGAATTAATTAAAATAACCAAAAATATATTAAATAATGAAAACATAATCTAATAAAACTTTAAAACAAATTAAAATTACAATCTAACTATATAACTAAATTTAATGAAAATGCTGTTTTTAATTGAAATGCTGTATTTTTCACTATTCATTAAAATATGGATTTTATCAGATTAATAACATAATTTTAACCAAGGAAAATTTTGATTTCCTATTTATAAATAATAATTTTATTTTTTCAAGTAGAACATATAAAATTGGCGAAAACTTTATTTAAAATTGAGTCTTCATCAAAAGGATGTAAAATGACCTTTTAAAAACATTCGATATTTTTTATACTTAAAAATGAATTCATTATCTTTTTAAGACTCTAAATTTTATTGTATAGATGTAAAAAAATATAAAAAACATGTGTAATCATATCTTAGTTAGTTTTTTTTCATTCTATATAATAAAATATCTAGGCATTAAATACCATTTAAAATAATAATAATATGATTGTATTATTTTTTGGTGTAACTAAACATTGTGTGCAACGTAAGATTTCGAAGAAACCAATTGTTGTGTGTCGAGTGTGCTATCATAAAACTACCCCCTTAAATTTAAAATAAATATCTTATTCTTAAATTTTATTAGATATAAAAATGTATTATTCTATAAATACCTCTAATGTTACATTATTCCCCCTTTTGAAAATTTCATCCTCACAATTTTAAAATTGGGATCAGTAACTTCATTGAAAATAACACTTCAGAAAATATGTACATAAAAAAGATATAAAGTAAAGTACAAGGGTTACCCAAGATAACAGAAACAAGGTTTCCATGTAAGAATATATGGATATGGAAGAGAAAACTAACTATCATGTTCTGATAGAGAGTGATAGAAAACAAGATTAGGAGAAAGTTAATAACCATAAAATGATAATCTTGTGATGGGTTAAATGGTTTTTGATTTCTTAGTAAGAAAAGAAAATGGAAAATGTTTTTGTTTTAACATCATTTTCATAAAGTTGACTAATTTATTTATGAGCTTTATTAAGAACATAAAGAAACAAACATACTAGTAAAGTAGAGTTTCATCCTTTAATAAATATCTACCAAAAACTCATTTTTCTCCAAATGATGTGTATTCAAGATGACTTGGTCACACCTGAAGTGCTCGAATCAACTTTTAAAGAATCACATAATCCAAAAACGATGAACTATATAATCCTCCTATCGTTAGACGTTAACCAAAACCAAAATGGTTAGTGCAAGAGCATATAATCTGAAAATAGAATAATCCTTTATAAAAAGAAATACTACTCTTAATCTCTAAAATTCTAAAAACAATACCCAAAGACCACAAAATACAATTAAATAAACAACTATTCTTAAAAGTATTCAAAAATAATCCAAACTATGATTGAAAACAAAAAGTTATAAGGATTTTATCACATAGTCTTCCCTGATAAAACATAACATTTATCTCCAAATAATATGAACTACTCTTAAAGTTCACACATAAGAGTAATTAACCTAATCAGATATTCTCCATAATAAGTTAATCATTTCAATAAATAATCGAAATCTATATATTTGAAAAATAAAAACATAGATTCTTCCAAAATGAAATTCAACCATTACTCCTCAAATGAAATCCCATAGTATTCTATTTTCCCTAGGCACATAGTGTTCCCAAAATTTCAAATGTCTTCCAAAATAACATTTATCACGTAATCCCTAAATCATTTTCCAAAACTAATGATATCCATTTGATAAGACATATGTTCCCAAAATCCACTTATTTTTTATCCATAAAATAATTTAACTAAAAAGAATAAGTCATAACAGCCAGGGACTTCACATAGTCCAGTGGTAGTTGATAAATTCCATACACACTTTGGTTTTGGGTTAGATTCCATTAGCTTTGTCTGACACTACAGGTGGTCACACATTCTGTGTGTTTTCCTTTTTCAAAAACTATATAATTTTATAACATTCCCAAAAATGAGTTAAAATCATCAAAAATAACCATAAAATATTTTAACCTCAAAGGTCACCTCATACCTCACATTTTTCATCCAAAAAATAAATAACCCATAATTTCTTAAAAGGTTAATGTCTCCAAAAATACCATTAGTCACCATAATATTCCAAATCTTAAAGCCTCAAAAAGGGGTTTCTATGAAATTGAACTTATGATATACCTTAAAATTATAAATTCATGATGATATCCTTGACCCTTAATAAAACATCATAATCTCTTATGTTTTCTAAACCATCCAATGATACCAACTACAAGGCCCCAAGATTAAACATTACATAATCTTGAGTTAAGTTAAGAATTCACAATGAATATGTTTTCAAGTTTATACCTTTATAGAATTATACTATAACTATTACATAAAAAATTTAAAAATACCATGTGGACACTTCCAACAATATCCGTTTCTTCTATAACATAATTTTTTTTTAAAAAAGAAACATGGTTTCTTGTCATGTTTAATCACCCTAACTTTTCCTTGATTCCATCCTTGACTCTATTCTCTCTTAAATAACGTGAAAACATTTAAAAACACGGGATGAGAACAAAAATCTTAGAAAGGGACATAAAAGTAAAGAAAAACCATTAGTCTAGTTAAAACCTGATAACCAGTTCAATGTTATTTGAGTGGATGAAACAAAACAATTTCACATGAATTACACTCATACTTTTTGCTCAATAAAAACACAAAAACCAATATAAAGCAATTAAAACTCTTTTAGGAGACTTAGAGCATCATATACATAAAACCCTTACAAAATATTCCAATTGAAATAAATATATGGTTTACTTCCAAAATGGAGATCTATAATGGGGTTAGCCCTTCATATAAGCTATATCAGGCTCACTCGTGAGATATAATGGGGCTCAAACCTTTATATAAGCTTTGTTAGGCTCACCCATGAGCTATAATTGGGATCAACGCTTCATATAAGATATATAGGGATCAATTGTAATCTTTAATGGGGATAAACAATTCATATAAGCTATATGGGGAACACATGTTTCATATAATGCTCCTGTACCATTTCATGAATAAATCACGTTAATCAGAAAACCCCCTTTTAAAAGTTTCTTATAATCCCATTTGAAAACAATATCTATATAAAAATAAAATTTTCATTTAGGAAACCATTTTAAATACCGAGATACCCAAATAAAGTTATAATGGATTTATTTTCATTTTAAAATACATCAAAGATTATAGGGGAATCCAAATTTCAAATAATGGTTACAGCGGTAGAGAAGTCATTGTCACCATATACATTAATAAAGAATTCATTTTTTCATTTTGTAAATAAATAAAAATTCTTCGTATAAAAATATTTATTTTGAAATAATTGAATTAAATTCAATATTGAGATAAAATTTCCTATATAATCATTTTATACCCATATTAATAAATATGTAATTTAATATCTGGAAGAAAAAGTTTTGACAATTAAATCATTAAATGTTCAAGGTGTCCCATTCCACTTTGAAAATTTAAATATCAGTCTCCATGATTTAATAAATGACATTATTATAGGTAAAATATGGATATGAAATTCCATAGTTGTTGTATATACACTTTTTAAAATAACAAAGGTGCATATTATCAAGAAATGCCTCAATGAAAGGAGATTGAGATGAAGTCCCTTACCTTGAGTCTGACTTGTCTCGTTCATTATTTAATTACCTAAATAATAAAATTAGGTTAATTTTTACTTTATTTAAAACCTTTAAAAAGTTTATTATTAATTTTAGATCAGTTATTACCATGTTATGGATATTAGTTAATTATTTGAGTACATATCATATGTTTTGTCGATGTTCAGTATTTTAGTAAAAAATGATCATGTTTTGATGCTAATTATCCATGTGGTCATAAGTATATTATTTTAAAAAATATTATTCATGATTTATATATCATATATATATAGTATATATGTATTTATAATAGTCCTTAACATTTGAAGATAAGAAATGAAATGCACCGTTCATGGAGACGGCAGGCCGTACGTACGCATGAACAATACATTCATTTATTTGTCATATTAATGGAATATAAAAATAAAATAAACATAATTATATTATAATTACAGTATAATATATATTTTATATATGTTACATAAGTCCATTAACACCATCCTTTATACATTTTATGTACGACATGAATGATTCATATCACTTTGAGGGGGTGGTAGTCCACACTTCCTCAAATGAAATTATCGTATTTACAAATTATGGAATGAATAAAGGTATGTTGTAAATAATAATTAAAAAGGAATATATAAAATATAAATATAATATATATAATATATATATATATACATTTCCATCATAATTTCCCCCATGAGAGGTGATAGGAAAAAATCAAACAATTATCTTTTCATGAGGTAGTAGTTATCCATACACTGAAATAGTTTGTTCTATATCCATTAGATGGATGTGTGCTATGTGTAGGTTTAAAAATTAAAATAAAAAATACTAATATATTTAGTATACTATTTTTGTCACAAAATAATGGAATAAAAAGAGCATAGGTGGCAGAGAAGGAAAATAAAGAAAATGAGCTTGAGAGAAGACACTACATCAAAATAGGGTATGCCCTTTTGATTTGATCCAAAAGAATCCTTTTATTTTCTTTATTCCCATGTTAAGGCATATAAGAGTAATTTTGGGATTTTTGGGAGCTTATTTTAACATATTTGGGATTATTCAAGGGGCTTGAGATGTGTGAGTAAGTGGGTATTGTTGGTGGCATTTTATAAGAGGGAGGAGGGGCACTTTAAGAATGTTTTGAAATACTATTTTATTATAAATTTATTTTCAAAATATAATAGATAAAAAGTGATAAATTTAGAGTATAATATTATTATGGGTCGTAATCCTATCAACAAATAGGTTTTAGGGAAGTTTTTGTCACAAAATTAACTTTATCTTTTAGCTTTAACCTGTAGTTAAAAACAATAACTCTTACTATGTCTTCTTGTATTCTCATAATATTTGGTTACTATAGTTACTATTAAATGACAAGAGAAGCGAAAGTGGATAATAATTACATTTTAACATTATATATGTCAGTTGGTAGAATATTATATTTTTATAACTATTATATAATTTAATAAAATAGTATTTTTTTTAAAAACTCATTTATGTCAATTTTGACACTATTTAGTAATTAATTTTTTAAAATAATAACAACTTGATTACATTGAAACAACGGAACTAAATAATCCCTCACATTTGAATGTCATAAAAAAATTCATGTATTGGATCAAAATTTTCAAATTACATTTATTTTAATATTTATAATACAATTTATTTGAATCTTTCATTAATAAGGTAATCATTGTATCATCATTGTGTCATAAATAAATTTATTTATTTAATGTCTAAATGTTATAAATAAATTTATCTGATGTATGAAATTTTTTTATCTTTATAATTAATATTTATAGTTCAATATACCATTTATATAAAACAAATTAAAATTTATTTAGTTAGGAGATACATGTTTATGTTAAATTTCCTTTTTCTTTAAAATAAATATTATAAAAGGTCATTATCACACCGAAGTTTCTCCATAGGGTCCTAAAATCGACCCAAGGATGTTCATGGTTGTAAATATCTCTTAATAAAGTATTAGAAAACGTGTTAGGGTAGTTTTATATTATTAATATATTATTTTTTACTTTTATTTACCTGATTAACCCTTTAACCATGGTAAATAAAAATAATTACCAAAGTTACTATTCATAATATCCAAAAAGTAAAAGGTAACTATTTACAAAATTTGGAACTTATAATTCCAAATATAGAATCAATTTTTCCAAATTCAAAATACATAATTGGAAAAAATTAATTTAACAATAATTCTGTTTGTCAAAACTAGAAAACAAGTTTTTAAGAATTAAAAACTATTAAAAGATTGACATGTGTTTATATCCAATTTAAATGTGAAATTACATCCAAAGACAAAAATTAGATTAAATAATAAAAATTTAATCCAATTAATCTTTAAAATAAATTAAAATAACAAACTAACTATGTACCTAAATTAGATGAAAATACAATTTTGAATTAAAATGTAGTATTTTCCACTATTCATTAAAATATGAATTTTATCATATTAATTCCAAAATTTCAACTAAGGTAAATTTTTATGTCCCAAATCTAATGAATATGTTTGTTTTGTTAAATAGATCAAATAAAAGTGACAAAAACTAGATTTAAAAATATTTCTCCATCAAAAGGCGTTAAAACAACCTTTTATTAACATTAGAGTATTTAATGCTTAAAATTGGATTCATTGTCATTTTAAACTTATAAAATTTATTGGATAAATGTAAAAAATTTAACAAAAATGTGTAATAAAATTTTATTTAGTTGGTTTCATTCCTTCTAATATAATTTCTATGTGTAAACTACCATTTAAAATAATAATAATAATATTGTATTATTTTTCGGTAAAACTTAACATTGTGTGCAACATAAGATTTAGGAGAAACTCGTTGATGCATGTCGAGTATGCTATCAAAAAAAGTCTACCCTTTAATTTAAAATTCACATCTTATACATAAATATTATTAGATATGAAAATTTATTATTCAATAAATACCTGAGAAGTTACATTATTCCCCCCTTTTGGAAATTGTGTCCTCGTAATTTTAACATTGGGCTCAATAACATCATTGAAAATACCACATCTAAAAAAACATTGAAAAAACATCCACTTTAAAATATATAATGGGAAGTATGAGGTTTACTCAAGATAACACACACTAGGGTTCCATGTAGGAAAACATATATATGGAAGAGAAAAATAAAAATCATGTTTTAACGGAGGGTGATAGGAAACATGATCAAGGGAATGTTGACAACCAAAAAACCATAAACTTGTGATTGGTTAAATGGTATTTGATTTTCTAATAGGAAAAGAAAATGGAAATTTATTTTGTTTTAATATCCTTTTCATAAATCTGAGGAATTTTTTTATGAGCTTGACTAAGAACATAAGGAAACATACATACTTTTCAAGTATAGTTTCTTCCTTTAATAAATATCTACCAAAAAACTCATATTTTCATTAAATTATGTGTATTAAAGATGACTTGGTCACACCTAAAGTTCTATAATAAACTTCTAGAGAGTCACATAACCCAAAAAAGTTGAACTATATATTTCCCCTATGTTTATACATTAAAAATGGTCAGTACAATATCATATAATCCCAAAAAAAATCCTTTATAAAAATTAATACGAATCTCCAAAATTCCACAAACAAAACCCAATGTTAAACAATTACCATTAAATAAAAATCTATCCTTAAAATTCTTCAAAATAATCCAATCTTTGATTGAAACCCAAAATTCGAAAGGATTTGATCATATAGTCTTCCATACTAAGACTTAGCATTTATCTCCAAATAAAAGAAACTACTCTTAAATCCTCATACTTAAAACTAATTAACCTAATCATATATTCTCTTTGATAAGTTAACTATTTCCATAAATAACCCAAATCACCATATGTTAACAATAAAAATGTAGACTCTTCCAAAATAAAATTCAACAATTACTCCTCAAATGAAATCCCATAGTATTCTATTTTCTTTAGGAACATAGTGTTTCCAAAAATAGTGATCATATTCTAAAATAACATTTATCACATAATCACAAAATCATTTTCCTATACTAAGGATATCCATTAGATAAAACATAAGGTCCAAAAATCAAATTATTCTTGATCTATAAAATCATTTAACGAAAAAGAATAATTCATACTAACCAAGGATTTCATTTAGTCAAGTGGTAGGTGATAAATCCCAGTCACACTTCGGTTGTGGGTTCGAATCCCACAAATTTGTCTAACGCAACAGGTTATCACACAATATATGTGTTGTCCTTTTTTAAAAACTATATAATTTTATAACATTCCAAAAAATGAAAAAAAAATCCCCAAAAATAACTATAATATATTTTAACCTGAAAGGTTATCTCATACCTAGAATTTTTTATCCTAAAAATTAATAACCCATAATTTATTCAATGATGAATGTCTCCAAAAATACCATCAGTCACCATAATATTCCAAATCATAAAGCCTAAAAAGGGGTTTCTAATAAATATAACTTATGATAAACTTTAAAATTATGAACCCATTATGATATTCCTAACCCCTAAGAAAACTTTCCAATCTCCAAAGTTTTCTAAACCATCCTATGATGCCAACTATAAGGCCCAATATTAAACGTTACATAATATATAGTTAAGTCAAAAATTCACATTAAGGATCTTTTTAGGTTTAGATATATAGATAATTAAACCACAACTATTACATAAAAAACATAAAAAAATGGACACTTCTAATAATATCCATTTCTTCTATAACATAAAAACTTTTAAAAATAAACATGTGTTCTTTTCTTGTTTGATCACCATAACGTTTCCTTGATTCCATCCTTGACTCTATTAAACCTTAAATTATGTGAAAACATTTAAAAACATGTTATGAACACAAAAAGTTCAGTTATAGACATAAAATTTATGAAAACCCATTAGTCTAGTTAAAACCTGATAACCCATTCAATGTTCTTTGAGTGAATGAAACAAAACATTTTCACATGAATAACCCTCATACTTTTTTCTCAATAAAAAACACTAAAAAAAATATTTAGCAATTAAAACTCTATTAGGTGACTTAGAGAATAGTATACATAAAACCCTTTCAAACATATTCCAATTGAAATAACCTTATAGTTGACTTAAAAATTGAAGATCTAGAATGGGGATCAACCTTCGTATAAGCTATATCGGGCTCACCCGTGAGATATAATGCGACTAAACCCTTCGTATAAGCTTTGTCAGGCTCACCCATAACCTATAATGGGGCTCAACCCTTTATATAAGATATATATGGCTCAACCATGAGATATAATGTGGATAAACCAGTCATATATGCTATATCAGGAACACCCGTTTTATATAATGCTCATGTAACATTCCATGAATAAATCACATTCATCAGAAAATCCATTTTTGAAGGATTATTATAATCCCATATGAAAAAAATTTCTATATAAAAATAATTTTTATATTTAAGAACCGATTTTAAATACCAAGATATGAAAATAAATTAATAAAGGAATTATTTTCATTAGAAAAGACATTAAGAATTATAGAGGAAGCCAAATTTCAAATAATGGTTACAGCGGCGGAGAAGTCGTTGTCACCGTATAATTTAAAAAAACATTCCTTTTGAATTTTTTTAATGAAAGTCAATATTGACATAAAATTTACTATATATTCATTTAATACCCATATCAATGAATATGAAATTTATTATTAGGAAGAGAAAGATTTAATAATTAAATCTTTAAATGTTCAAGGTATCCCATTCCGCTTTGAGAATTTATAAACTAGTTTCCGTGATTTAATAAATAACATTAGTATAGATAGAATATGGATATGAAATTTCATAGTGGCTGTATATACACCTTATAAAAAAATAAAGGTGTAATTATCAAGAAATTCCTTAATGAAAGGAGATTGAAATAAAGTCTCGTACCTTGATTCCGACTTGTCTCGTTCATTATTTAACTTACTGAATAATAAACCTAGGTTAATTTATAAATTATTTAGAACATTTTTAAATATTTTTCTAAATTTTATATCACTTATTACAAAGTTATATAAATTTCTTTATTATTTGAGTTCATATTGGACGTTTTGTCAATGTTCGGTATTTGTGTCAAAAATGAACTTGTTTTGATGATAATTATCCACGTGGTCATAAGTCCATTACCTAAAAAATATTATTCATGAATTAATTGTCATATATATTCATTATATATGTATTTATAATAGTCCATAACATTTTTAGATAAGAAATGAAATTCACCGTTCATAGAGATGGTAGTTCATACGTACGCATGAACAATACTTTCGATTATTTGTCATATTAAAGGAATAAAAAAATAAAATATATATAGTTATATTATAATTATAATATAATATCTATTTTATATATTTTACATAAGTTCATTAACTTCAACCTGTATACATTTCATGTATGGAATGAATGAGTCCCATTACTTTGAGGGGGCGGTAGTCCACACTTCCTCAAATGAAATTACCATATTTACACATTATGGAAATCATAAAGGTGTGTGGTAAATGATAATTACAAAGTAATAGAGACAATATAGATATAATAAATATCATATATAAATAAATTTCCATCATAATTTCTACCATGAGAGGTGGTAGGAGAAAATTGAACAATCATCATTTCGTGAGCCAGTAGTTCGTCATACATAGAAACAGAATGCTCTATATCCATTAGATGGAGGTGCGTTAAGTGTAGGTAAAAAAATTAACATAATAACATACTAGTATATTTAGGATAATGTTTTTTATAAAATAATGGAATAAGAAGATTGTAGGTGGTGGAGAAGTAAAATAAAGGAAAGGAGCTTCAGAGAAGACGTTACCTCAAAATTGGGTAACTACTTTTGATTTGAGAAAAAATGCTCCTTTTAGTTTCGTTAAACACAAGGTAAGGATTATAGGAGTAAGGGGGAGATTTTGGGAGATTATTTGAGTATATTTTTGTTTATCCAAGGGTATTGAGAGGTAAAAGTAAGTGGGTAGAAGTGGTGGCCTTTTATAAGAGGGAGGAGGGGTATTTTAGGAATGTCTTGAAATATTATCTTATTATAAATTAATTTTCGAATTATAATTGTTCCAAATTGATAAATGTAAAGTATAATATGAAGATGGGTCCAAATCCTCTCAACCAATAGGTCTTATACATGTTTTGATCACAGAATTAACCTTATCTTTTTTGCTTCAACCCTTAGTTAAAAACATTAACTCTTACCATCTCTTCTGATATTTTCATTATATATGGTTACCATATTTACTATTAAATGAAAAGAGAACCAAAAGTGAATTATTAATGACACTTTTAACATTATATAAGTAATTTTGAAGAATATTAGATTTTTAGGACTATTGTATCATTTAATAAAATAGTATTTGTTTTAAAAACTCATTTATGTCAATTTTAACACTATTTTGAAATTTATTTTTGTTTAAGTCATAAAAAATTTATTAATTAGAAAAAATGCATTAAATCATCCCTAACATGTAAATTTCATCCAAAAAATTCATATATGACCGAAAAATTTTCAAATTACATTTATTTTAATTTTTATAATATCATTTATTTGAATCATTCATTAATAAGGTAATAACTGCATCATCATTATGTCATAAATAAATAAATTTATTTAATGTATTCAAATTATGAATAAAATTACATGATGTAATAAAAATGTCTTTATTTATTAATTTATAATTATAGTAGAATATATCATTTGTATAAAACAAATTAAAATTTCTTTCGTTAGGAGATACATGTGAATGTTATATTTCACTTTTCTTTAAAATAAATATTATAAAATTTCATTATCACACCCAAGTGGCTCCATGGGGCCCTAAAATTGTCCCAAGGATTCTCATGGTTATAAATATACCATCAAATAGGATTATGACATGTGTTATGGTATTTTTTATTATTATAATATTATTATTTACCCTTATTTACCTGATTTACACTTTAACCATGGTAAATAAAAATAATTACATAAGATAGTATTCATAATTTCCAAAAATAAAAGGTACCTATTCACAAAATTTTTAATTTTTTATTGAAAATATAGAATCCATTTTTCCAAATTCAAATCATAGTATTAGAATTAATTAATTTAAAATTAATTCTTTTTTTCAAAACTAGAAAATAGGTTTTTAAGAAGTAAAAACTACGAAAAGATTGACAAATGTTTATGTCCAATTAAAACCTGTAATTACTTCCAATGACCATGATTAGATTAAATAATAAACATTAAATCCAATTAAACTTTAAAATAAATTTAAAGTAAAATCTAAATATATAAATAAATTATATGAAAAGGTAATTTTGAATTAAAATGTAGTATTTTTCACTATTCATTAAAATATAGATTTTATCAGAAAAATACCAAAATTTAAAAAATGGTTAATTTTGATGTCTTAATTCTAATGGAATTGTTTATTTCTTCCAATATAACATATAAAAGTTACAAAAAAAAAATATAGGGTTCACCATCAAAGAGCGGTAAAATGACCTTTTAAAAATATTAGAGTATTTTATGCTTAAAATTGGATTCATTCCCATTTTAATCCTATAAAATTTATTGGATTAATGTAAAAACATTTTAAAAAAATGTGTTATATTATTGTACTTAGTTCTATTCATTCCTTCCAGTACAATGGTGAGGCATTTACTACCATTTAATATACTAATTATATTATTATATCATTTTTCTGTATAACTCCACATTGTGTGCATCGTATGATATTAGAGAAACCTGTTGTTGCATGTTTCATACACTATCTGAAAAAGTATCTCCTTTAACATAAAATTAATATCGTATTCATAAATATTATTAAATATGAACAATAATTATTCTATAAATACCTAGAATGTTACATCATTCCCCCTTTTGGAAATTACATCCTTGAAATAATAAAATTGGGCTTGGTAACTTCATTGAAAATACCTCTTCAAAAAAAATTATTAATAAAAATTCTATTTTAAAAGATATGGAGTGAAGTATAAAGGAGGTAACCTAATATAACACATACTAGGGTTTTATGTAGGAATATATGGATATGATAGAGAAAACTAACCATCAAGTTTTGATGGACAGTGATAGAAAACATGATTAGGAGAAAGTTAACAACAAGAAAACCATAAAATTATGATTGGTTAAATGGTATTTGATTTCATAGTAGGAAAAGTAAATAGAAAATGTTCTTGTATTAATATCCTTTTCATAATGTTGAGGAATTTATTTATGATCTTGACTAAGAACATAAGGAAATATGCTCACTTGTCAAGTAGAGTTTCATCCTTATTAAATATCTAAAAAAACACATCTTTTCTCCAAATAATGTGTATTCAAGATGACTTGGTCACATATGAAGTTCTAGAATCAACTTCTAGAGAATCACATAACCCACACAAGATGAACTATATATTTCCCCAGTCTTTAGACATTAACCAAAACCAAAATGGTTAGTACAAGATCATATAATCCCAAGAATGAATAATAGTTTATAAAAATCAATACCACTCTTAATCTCAAAAATTTAGCAAACAATACTCAATGTTCAACAAAGACCATTAAATAAACAAATATCCCTAAAATTATTCAAAATAATAAAAAGTATGATTGAAATTGAAAATTCATAAGGATTTGATCACATAGTCTTCCACAATAAATCTTATCATTTATCTCCAAATAACATTGACTACTCTTAAAGTCTCATACTTAAAAGTAATTAACCTAATCATATATTCTCCATGATAATATAATATTTTACATAAATAATTCAAAGCACCATATTTCCACAATAAAAACATAGATTCTTCCAAAATAAAATTCAACCATTACTCCTCAAATGAAATCCCAAAGTATTTTATTTTCTGTAGGCATATAATGTTGCATAAATGGTGGACATCTTCTAAAATAAAATTTATCGATTAATCACCAAATAATTTTACAATACTAAGGATATCTAGTTGATAAAAAACAAGTTCCCAAAATCAACTTATTCATGATCAAAAAAATCATTTAACTAAAAATAATAAGTTATACTAAACAGGAACTTCATGTAGTCTAGTGGTAGATGATAAATCCTAGTCGAACTTCGGTTGTGGGTTTAACTCTTGCAGTTTTGAATGATGTGATGGGTTATCACACAAACTTCATGTTTTCCTTTTTCAAAAACTATAAAATTTTATAACATTCCCAAAAATGATAAAAAAATCTTCAAAAATAACCATAACATAGTTTAACCTCAAAGGTTATCTCATACTTAACATTTTTCTTCCCAAAAAATTAATCACCAATAAATTTCTCAATCGTGAATGTCTCCACAAATACCATTAGTCACTGTAATATTCCAAATAACAAATCCTCAAAAAGTTATTTCAAAGAAATTGATCTTATGATATACCATAAAATTATAATCCCTTGAGGATGTCCCTAACCCTTATGAAAACAACATAATCTCCAAAGTCGTCTAAACCATCCTTTGATACCAACTATAAGGCCCCAAACATAAATGTTACATAATCTTGAGTTAAGTCAAGAATTCACATTGAATATCTTTTCAGGTTTATAGATTTAGAGAATTATACCATAGATATTACATAACAATAACATAGAAATAATAAGTTGATATTTCCAACAATATCTGTTTCTTCCATAACATATTTTTTTTAAAAAAAGAAACACAATTTATTTGAATGTTTAATCATTAAAACATTTCATTGATTCCACACTTAACTCTATTCTCCATTAAATTCTATGAAAACATTTAAAAACTTGGGAGGATCACAAAAAACTTACTAAGGGAAATAAGAGTAAAGAAAAAAAACATTAGTCTAGTTAAATCCTGATAACCCATTCTATGATCTTTGAGTGGATTAAACAAAAAAATTTCACATTAATAACACTAATACATTTTTATCCATGAAAAACACTAAAACCATGAGCAAGATATTAAAATTACTTTAGGTTAATTAGATAATCATACACATAAAAACCTTTAAAAAATTATCTAATTTTAATAAAAATATGGTACACTTTTAAATTGGAGAACTATAAGGGATATAACCCATTCTATAAGCTATATCAAGTTCAACCTTGAGCTATAATGAGGATCAAAACTTTGTATAAGCTATTTCAGGCTCAACCATGTGCTATAATGGGGCTTAACCCTTCGTATAAGCTATATGAGTCTCACCCACGAGCTATAATTGGGATCAACCCTTTGTATAAACTAGACTAGGCTCAATAATTTCATATAATTCTCATATACCATTTCATGAATAAATCATGTTCATTAAAAACCCCCTTTTTGAAAGCTTCTTCAAATCCAATATGAAACAAATTTCTGTATAAAAATAAGATCTTCCTTTAAGAACAGATTTTCAGTATTAATATACCCAAATAATGGAATAATGGATTTATTTTCATTTTAAAAGACATTAAATCTTATAGAGGAATCAAAATATCAAAAAATGGTTACGATGGAGGAGAAGTTATTGTCACCGTATACGTTAAAAAAATATTCCTTTTTTCATTTTGTAAAGAAAGTAAAACACTTAATATAAAAGGATTCCTTTTGAAAACATTGAATAAAAATCTTGATTGACATTGAATTTCATGTATATTCCTTTTATAACCATATAAATAAATATATAATTTAATATTAGGAAAAGAGAATTCATAATTAAATACATAAATGTTCAAGGTGCCCATACCACGTTGAACATTTAAATATTAATCTCTAGGATTTCATAAATAAAATTATTATAGATAAAATATGGATAATATATGTCATAGTGACTGTTTATACACCTTTTAAAAGAATAAAGGTGTATATTTTAGTACCCCTGGTTTCTGGTATGTAACCCTTTCTTGATGATTTTAGTGGCTTTATAGTTAAGGGTGACGAATGGGAGAGTTTGGAGAACTTGGAATGATGTTTTGAGGCAAAGAGGAAGTTGCATGAGAGGTGCACAGTTTGTCTAAAATGTGCAGCCAAACCATGTGCAGCGGGTCTTAGATGTAGTGGCTTCCACACGGTTAGCACATGGTTTGTCTAATCATGCGGCCAAACCATTCGAGAGGGGTGGCCGAGGCAGTAGATAAGGCACAGTTAGCGCACGATGTGTCAAACCGTGTGATCTAACCATGCATCCACATAAATGAGATCCTTAACTTGTGGATCTCACGTGTTTTCCTCTAAATGCCTCATTTCAGCTCATAAGAGACCCTAACTCGGGATTTTGGTTCTCTTAATGTCAAGGAGGGTTCTCCCATCATTCTGGAGGCGATCCAAAGGCTTCTCTTGGTGAATCGAAGCCGGATTCTTGAGGTATGTGATCGTTCTTGTTTGGTTTCTCATATCTACTTAAATATACTTCTCATATTCTATCGGTTTATTAGATCTATTCCCATTAGGGGAATATCTAAGTGTTTGGATGCCAAATATGATTAGATTTGGTCTTGGTTGTGTTAGGAGAAGAGATCTAAGGAGGATCCTTGGTGAATCGGCCGGGTCTTCTTGTGCGTTCTCTATTTGATAGGGTTTTCATTAAAACCTTTGAGGTAGGTGGATTCTCTCTCGACTCCTCTTGTTAGAATTGATTAGATTAGTTTCAAATTGTTTTATTTGAATGAAATTGACTATGAAAATCATGGAGTAAATCTTCTTTATTGATGATTTATGGTTTGGATGAAATTATGAAATCATGGTGGATTGTTGTGCAAAGTGATTTGGCATCTTGAATTTAAAATACTGATTTTAAATTATGGATTTGTTGGAATGGTAAATAGTATGATGAAAGATGGGTTTTCAATAAAAATGCGTGTTTTATTGAAATGGTTTGGTATTGAAATGGCTTGATGAAATTGATTTATTCTTTGGTTTTCAACAAACGTACGATTTTATTGAAATGGTTTGAATTGGTGGAACACACGTGGTTTTGATGGAAATGGTTTTCAATAAAAGGTGTTTTATTGAAAGGATGGTTTTGGAATGATTGTTTTGAATGTGTAGTGTGTGTTCATATTGCATTTGGGACAGATAAGGGTTAGTAGTCTACCCCATCAGTGTTGGGATGGATAAGGGTTAGGGCTCTCCCCCGTCAAACATTCATATTGCATTCGGGATGGACAAGGGTTAGGGGTCCCCCCCATTAGTGTTGGGATGGATAAGGGTTAGGGATCTCCCCCTTCAAATATTCATGTGCATTTGGGTTGGATAAGGGTAAGAAGTCTCCCCCATCATGGTTGGGATGGCTAAGGGTTAGGGCTTCTCCCTTTTTCCAAGTTGCATGCATGGTTGGTTGCATGGGTTTGTGGAAATGGTTGGGTATGGAAACAAGGGATTTTTTGTGAGATGGTTCTAAAGCTTGATTGGTGATTTTTCTGGAAAAATGACTTGTTGGGAAATTGGTTTCAATTGATTTGGTTACAAATGGTTTTGGAAACCTGTTTATATTTATTTATAAACTACTTTTGAGAAAAAAAATTATATAAACTGTTTTTATATGAATGTGGCTAACTCTTATATCTTAGTGGCATGAGTTGGGAATTCATTGGGGAAAACCTAATGAGTTTTATACTCACCCCTACTCTGGCATGTTGGTTCTTTTCCAGATGTTGTATTCCAAGACACATGAAATGGTAAAGCATCTATTTTTTAGTGGCTCATGGTGATGCTTGGGAGATGTTGTGGAGATTAGAGCTTGTGGAGCACAGAGTCTTAGTGTATTTGAGTGTCTTGAGTTGTTTATCTGTTGTGCACTTTGATTCTTAGTTTGGTGTTCTGCTGTTGTGTACTCTGATGCAGTTTTCTATGAATGAAGTGTTTATTGGTCTTTCATTTGTTCATGCATCATATAGTGAATGTTTAGTTATGGTTGGTTTATGATTTTATTTCATAAAGGGTAAATCATCCCCCACTTGTATTAGAAACCCTTCGGCATTTATTGCCATCTTTGGAGTCTTGGGGATGTCGCTTATGGCCTAGTAATGAATGATTGAGCTCTCAAGCTAATGGGAATTGGCGGGTCATTACAAATGGTATCCTCTTGTTCAGTCCTTGCCAACAAGTGGTCATCGATGTTCTTGGTCTTGGAGTTGAAATTAATTCTTGTCTATTCCTTAGGTCGAATCTTAGATAGGATTTGGATTGTCAGAACTTGAAATGTATAGCATAAAAGGATGTAGTTAACCCATTTATGATGAACTTCACGTTTCTAGGGTGTTGGGTACATAAGTGTTTTGGATACACTTCTAGAATGTTGGAAATCTCATTGTCATGGTTTTATCCAATGAGAGGAACATGACATGCATTTTAGAGGAATTAATTCCCACTAGGATTGTATATCCCATTGTGAGGAATGAGTATGGATTTTGTTCATGGTGCCAATTTTTAAAAAATGCAGAAATTGTTTTCAAGAGAAAGCTTTTGAAAACAGGGTATTCCATGTATTTTGAAAATGGGTTGATTTTCAAAAATTTTGTTGAATGTTTTCAAAAATAGTTGAACATGGAAAAAGGGTGTCTTTAGAATTACAATGTTGAGATAAATGATGTGATAAAATTGGAATGCTAAGACATAATTTGCTAGAGAGTGAGATTGATGGAGTTTGTTGTTGGTTTAGAAAATGGTACCCAATAGGCATTGTCGGAACCAACCCGAAGAAGCCACGGAAAATGTGGTTGCACCAGAACCACGTGTGAACCAGGAGCTGGTTCTGAGTATTGTCCAGGATTTTCATGATGTGGATACGGGGAATCAGAGGAATGAACCAAGGCATGTGGATCATACCATCCGGTTCATGAAGCAGAATCCACTAAACATTCAGGGTGATGCTAAACCCAAAAAGGCGGAGGTGTGGCTAAGTAGGATGAATCGTATCTTTGATTTCATCAGCACACCATCAGATCTCAAGGTCAAGTTGGCGATGTATATTCTCAAGGATCTTGCACACCATTGGTGGGATTTAGTGGTGTAGGCTAAATTGGATGAAGGCCTTAACTGGGAGGAATTTTAAGAATTGTTCAACAAACAATTCTATCCTCAAACATTCATGATCCAGAAAAAAATGACTTCTTAATCTTGAAACAAGAGACTCTCTATTTCATAGAGTATGTGGCTAAATTCATGAATTTAGTCCTTTTTGCAGTGGAGGTCACGAAAAATGCATCGTTGAAGGCACACATCTTTGAATCGGGGCTAAGACAGGAGATTTGATCAAAGACTTCGGTACTCTGTATTACGGATTATACAGAGATGGTGAACAGAGAGACTGTTGTTGAACATGATATCTCGGGATCGATAGGTGAAGGAATGTTCATACCTACAGAAAATGGTGGGAATGATTTCTTACCAACTAGAAGTGTTGTCTTTGACATCAATGGAAGTAATCGCGAGAGATATTTTTCCAGAAATGGTGGATCAATTTCCATATGTCTTTCCCAATAACTTCTCTGGGTTATCACCTCTAATGGAAGTGCAGTTTATGATTGATCTCCCTCCAGGGACCAGTCCTATTTCCCTTCCATCTTATAGGATGGCACCAATGGAGTTATGGGAATTGAAATTGCAGTAATAGGATCTGGAAAGCAAGGGTTTCATTTGACTATGTACTTCTCCATGGGAAGCACCAGTGTTGTTGTGAAGATGACAGATGGAACTCTTTGTCTGTGTATTGATTATCATAAGCTTAAACAAGTTACAATAAAGAATATATATTCATTTCCTCGCATTGATGATCTGTTCGATCAATTAAGGGGAGCTTAGGGGTTCTCCAATATTGACTTGCGATCAGGATATCACTAATTATGAGTTTGGAAGAAGGATATTCCAAAAAGAGATTTCAGAAGAAGATATGG
Source organism: Viscum album (assembly GCA_963277665.1). Lineage (NCBI taxonomy): Eukaryota > Viridiplantae > Streptophyta > Magnoliopsida > Santalales > Viscaceae > Viscum > Viscum album. Next base: position 257,366,118 of record OY728165.1, on the reverse strand, counting down.
CCACTATGAATATGTAGTCATGCCTTCCGGTCTAACGAATGCACCAGTGGTCTTCATGGATTTTCTTCAGACGAATGACAGTTGATGTGAGTCTTAGCCGACATGCATGTGGAATATAAAGACTGAGGTGGTGTCCCAATTTTTTTTTCAGCTACGCTTGTTCCTGATTTAGTAAAGATGATCTAAGAAGAACAAGCATCTGATGCAGAATATCTGGTTGTATGGTCAAAACTCAATGGTGAGGAGACCATTGATGGCTAAAAACTTGATGGGGGTTCAATTTTGTGTTTCAGAGATCGGGTGGTTGTACCTATGTCTTGTTAAAAACAACTCCTTCATGCTTATCACCATTCAAGATGGGCGGTACACCCAGGTACACAGAAGATGTATAAGGCGTTGAAGGCGCAGTTTTGGTGGAGAGATAAGAAAAGGAAGGTGGCTGAGTTCGTATTGCTGTGCTTAACTTGTCAGTAGGTTAAAGCTGATCATTAAAGACCAGCTGGTATTTTACAATTTTTACATATCCCTATTTGAAAATGGGATCAGATAGTAATGGATTTTGTTACAGGTCTTCCAAGAACGGTCAGGAAACACGATGCCATTTGGGTGATAGTGGATCATCTAACCAAGTCAGCCCATTTCATCCTAATTCATGAAACTCATACGGTGGAAGATCTTTCAAAAATATATACCCGAGAAGTGGTAAAGAGGCATTCGGTACTAATGTCTATAGTCTCAGATAGAGATCCGAGGTTCACATCTCATTTCTGGAAATCATTACAGCAAGCCCTTGGGACCCAGTTGACTATGAGCATGGTGTATCATCCTCAAACGGATGGGCAATCCAAGAGTATGATACAAAATTTGGATGATATGTTGTAGGCTTGTGTAACGGATTTTGGTGGATCATGGGAGGAGCATATACCCTTAGTGGAGTTCTCATACCATAATAGCTGTCAAGCCTTGATATGCATGGCTCTATTTGAAGAATTTTATGAGTGTCCTTGTCGTTCTCCACTATACTGGGTGGAAACTTGTGAAACTTCACTAGTTGGGATGAGCCTTGTACAAGAAACAACAGAGAAGATTCATTGTGGGTGATCATGTCTTCTTGAGGATCTCTCCAAGACTTGGACATCACCATTTTGGGAAGCAGGGAAAGTTATATTCTAGATACATTGGCCCTTTTGAGATACTGGAATGGGTTGGAGAGGTGGAATATCAATTGGAATTACCACCATGGTTTATTTCGGTTCATAATGGGTTCCATGTATCTCAATTGAAAAAGTATCAGCCTGATCCTGACCATGTGATCAGATGGGATCATGTTGACCTAGAGCCAGATGCTTCATTGATACATATCCCGATAAGTATTGAGGATAGGCAATAGAAAGTATTGTGTGTAAAAAGCATCGGTCTAGTGCGGGTTTAATGGCAGCATGGTCAGATTCAGGAAGAGACTTGGGAATGCGAGAAAGAAATGAAAGAGAAATGGCTGGAACTCTTTCAGCAGGGTGACGATTTTCTACTTTCTCAGGATGGTAAGACCAATGGTGGGGAGAATTTAGTACCACTAGTTTCTGGTATGTACCCCTTTCTTGATGATTTTAGTGGTTTTAAATTGAAGGGTGACGAATGGGAGAGTTGGGAAAACTTGGAATGATGTTTTAAGGCAAAGAGGAAGTTGCACGAGAGGCGCACAGTTTGTCTAAACCGTGTGGCCAAACTATGCACAGTTAGTCTTGGAGGTAGTGGATTCTGCACGGTTAGTGCATGGTTTGTCTAACCGTGTGGCCAAACCATGCAGTAGGGGTGGCCGAGGCAGTAGCTAACGCACGGTTAGCGCACGGTTTGTCAAACCGTGTGATCTAACCATGGAGCCACTTAAATGAGATCCTTAAATTATGGATCTCACGCATTTTGCCTCTAAATGACTCGTTTAAACTCCTAAGTGGCCCTTACTCGGGATTTTGGTTCTCTTAAGGTCATGGAGGGTTCCCCCATCATTCCAGAGGCGATCTGAAGGATTCTCTTGGCAAATCAAAGCTGGATTCATGAGGTATGTGATCGTTATTGTTTGGTTTCTCAGATCCACTTAGATATACTTCTCATCTTCTCTCGGTTTCATAGATATATGACCATTATGGTTAGATCTAAGTGTTTGGATTCCAAATATGATGATATTAGGTCTTGGTTGAGTTAGGAGAAGAGATCTACGAAGGATCCTTGGTGAATTGGTTGGGTCTTCTTTTGCGTTCTCCGTTTGTTAGGGTTTTCGTTAAAACCTTTGAAGTAGGTAGCTTCTCTCTTGACACCTCTTGTTAGAATTGACTAGTTTAGTTTAAAATTGGGTTATTGGAATGAAATTTACTATGCAAAGCATGGAGTAAATATTATTTAGTGATGATTTAGGGTTTTGATGGAATTATGAAATCTTGGTGGATTGTTGTGCAAATTGGTTTGTCTTCTTGAATTTAAAATGTTGATTTCAAATTATGGATTTGCTGGAATGGTAAATGTTTTGATGAATGATGGGTTTCCAATAAAAAGGAGTGTTTTATTGAAATGGTTTGGTATTGAAATTGCTTGATTAAATTGGTTTATTTTTTGGTTTTCAATAAAAGTACAGTTTTATTGAAATGGTTTGAATTGGTTGAACACACTTGTTTTTGATGGAAATGGTTTTCAATAAAAGGTGTTTTATTTAAAGGATGGTTTTGGCATGATTGTTGTGAATTTGTGGTGTGTGTTCATATTACATTCGGGATGGATAAGGGTTAGGAGTCTCCCCCATCAGAGTTGGGATAGATAAGGGTTCGGGCTCTCCCCCGTAAAACATTCATATTGCATTTGGGACAGACAAGGGTTAGGGGTCTCCCCCATCAGTGTTGGGATGGATAAGGGTTAGGGATCTCTCCATCAAATATTTATGTGCATTTGGGTTGGATAAGGGTAATAAGTCTCCCCCATCAGGGTTGGTATGGATTAGGGTTAGGGTTTCTCCCCTCTTCTAGGTAGCATGCATGGTTGGTTGCATGGGTTTGTGGAAATGGTTGGGTATGCCAATAAGGAATGTTTTGTGAGATGGTTCTAAATCTTGATTGGTGATTTTTATGAAAAAATGACTTGTTCGGAAACTGGTTTCAATTTCTTTGGTTACGAATAGTTTTGGAAACTTGTTTATATTTAGTTATAAACTACTTTTGAGAAACTGTTTTATATAAATAGTTTTTATATCAATGTGGATAACTCTTCAATATTAGTGGAGTGAGTAGGGAAGTCATTGGGGAAAACCTATTGAGTATTATAGTCACCCCTGATTTGGAATGCTGGTGCTTTTGTAGATGTCGTATTCCGGGACATAGGTAAAGGTAAAGCATCTATTTGCTAGTGGCTCGTGGTGATGCTTGGGAGATGTTGTGGAGCTTGGAGCTTGTGGAGAACAAAGTCTTACTATCTTTGAGAGTCTTGAGTTGTTTATATTTTGTGAACATTTATGATTAGTTTGGTATTATGATGTTGTGTACTCTAATGTAGTTTTCTATGAATGAAGTTTTTATTGGTGTTTCATTTGTTCATGCATCATATAGTGAATTTTTGGTTATGGTTGGTTTATGAGTTTATTTTTTAAAGGGTAAATCGTCCCCCACTTGTTTTCGAAACCCTTCGGCATTTATTTCCAGCCTTTGGCATCTTGGGGATATCGATTAAGGCCTATTAATGACTCATTGAGCTCTCAATCCAGTGGGAATTGGCGGGTTATTACATATATTATCAAGAAATGCCTCAATGAATGGAGATTGAGACGAAGTCCCTTACTTTGAGTCTGACTTGTCTCATTCATTATTTAATTTCCTAAATAATAAACATTGGTTAATTTATTCTTGATTTAGAAACTTTTTAATTTTATTAATCATTTTATATGACGTATAACCATATTATAGAAACTAGTTAATTATTTTAGTTCATATTGGACGTGTTGTTGATGTTTGGTATTTGAGTCCAAAATGAACCTGCTTTGATTCTAATTATCCACGTAGTCATATGTAAATTTTCTCCAAAATATTATTAATGATTTAAATATAACATATATCTAGTATATATGTATTTATAATATTCCATAGCAGTTAGAGATAAGAAATTAAATGCACCATTCATGGAGATAGGAGGTCGTACATATACATAAACGCTACTTTCATTTCATTGCCATATTAAAAGAATAAAAAATTAAAAGGTAAATAAGTATATTATAATTAAATTATAATATCTATTTTATATATGTAAAATAATTTAATTAACTCCATCCTTTATACATTCCATGTGTATAATGAACAAGTCATATCACTTTGAGGGGGCGGTTGTCCACACTTTCTCAAATGAAATTATCATATTTACAAATTATGGAAAGCATAAAGGTAAGTTGTAAAGAAATATTAAATAATAATAGATAAAATATAAATATAATAAATATAATATATAAATATATTTCCATCATAATGTCTACCCTGATATGTGGTTGGATAAAATTGAGCAATCATCATTTCATGAGGCAGTAGTTTGCCGTACACAGAAATAGTATGTTCTATATCCATTAGATGGAGGTGTGTGTAAGTGTAGGTAGAACCATTAAAATAAAAAATACTATTATATTTAGGATTATATTTTTGTTATAAAATAATGGAATAAAAATATCTTAGGGGGCGGAGAAGAAAAATAAATGAAAGGATCTTGAGAGAAGATGTCGTGTCGAAATTGGGTAACTCCTTTTGACTTGAGCCAGAATGATTTTTCTAGTTTCTTTATGCAAAATATAAGGCATCTATGAGTAAAGTAGGGATTTTGGTAGCTTATATGACTATATTTTGGATGATCCAAGGGGATTTAGAGGTGTGATTATGTGGGTATAGATGGTTACCTTTTATAAGAGGGACGAGGGGAACTTTAGGAAAGTCTTGAAATATTATTTTATTATAAATTTATTTTCAAATTAAAATAGTTAAAAATTTATAAATTTGGTTGATAAGATGATTATGGGTAGAAATACTCTCATCCAATAGGTTTTAGAAAAGTTTAGGTTCCAAAATTAACCTTATCTTTTAGCTTTAACCCTTTGTTAAAAACATTATCTCATTCCATGTCTTCTTGTATTCTTATAAAATATGGTTACAATAGTTACTATAAAATTCCAAGAGAAACATAAGTGAATAATTAATGATATTTTCCACATTATATATGTCATTTTTTCCAAATAATAGATTTTTAGGACTATTATATCATTTAATAAAATAATATTTTATTTTAAAATAATTTTGGTCAATTTTGACACTATTTAGTAATGGATTTTTATTGAAGTCATAAACACATTATTACTTAGAACTAAATGCATTAAATAATCCCCAAAATGTCAATTTCAACCAAACAAATCTTTTATGGAATCAAAATTTCCAATTACAATTATTTTAATATTTATAATATCATTTATTTGAATATTTCTTTAATATGGTAATCACTACATCATCATTGTGTCATAAATAAATTTGTATATTTAATATCTAAAAATTATAAATAAAATTCCATGATGTTTGATTTTTTTTATTTTTCTAATTAATATTTATATTTTATGATATCGATTATATAAGACAAATTTAAATTCTTTTTAGTTACGAGATATATGTTTTTGTTGTATTTCCCCTTTCTTTAAAATAAATATTATAAAAGGTCATTATCACACCCGTCTGGCTACATGAGCTTCTAAAATTGACCCAAGGATGGCCATGGTTAGAAATATATAATCAAATAGGATTAGTACATGTGTTATGGTAGTTTTATATTATTATAATGTAATTTTTTACCCTTATTTACCTCATTTTCCCTTTTAACGATGGTAAATTAAAATAATTGCTGAAGATACTATTCATAATGTCAAAAATTAAAAGGTACATATTTAAACAATTTGTAAAATCTGATTCCAAATATGGAATGTTTTTTTGAAAATTCAAAACATATTATTGGAAGAAATTAATTTAAAATTATTTCCTATTGTCAAACCAAAAATGGAGTTTTTAAGAAGTAAAAACTATCAAAAGATTGACATATGTTTATGTCCAATTTAAATGTGAAATTACTTATAATGAAAAAAATGGAATAAATAATAAAAACATAATCCAATTAAACTTTAAAACCAATTACAATTATAATATAACTATATAAATAAATAATATGAAAAGACAGTTTTGTATTAAAACGAAATATTTTTCCCTATTTATTAAAATATAGATTTTATTAGAAAAATACCAAAATTTTAACAAAGGTAAATTTTGATGTCCCGATTCTAAAGAAGAAGGTTATTTATGAAAATAGAACATATAAAAGTGAAAAAAATATATTTAAAAAGGGTTCTCCATGAAAAGGCGACAAAATGACCTTTTAAAAATGTTACTATATTTTATGCTTAAAATTGGATTAATTCTCATTTTAAGCCTCCAAAAGTTATTGGATAAATGTAAAAACTTTAAACAAACATGTTGTTTTTGACACTTTTACGTCGGGGCGCGCGCGCGTGTCCGTCACGCTGGGGGGAGGACGCGCGGCTTGTTGCCCCACATTCCCACTTTCCAAAGGTGGGCGGCATCTGTTCCTTGTTCAGGGACGTCTGCTCCTTGATCAAAACTGGGATGATGGGATGTTGGTTCTTTCTTCCGTGGATTCCTCCTCGGATCTCGTCACCTAGTCCGGGTCTCCTTCCTAGATTTAAGACAGATTCGTGAAGCTCGTTCCCGGCGCTATATCTACATGGATGCCAGTTAATTACGCTGCTTCCGTCGAGATGCTCCAAGGTGTCTGGTTGGGGCAGAAACCTTTGGTGAGGAGAATGATCATGCTGGGGTGTCTTTGGCATGTCATGATGCTGGGGATTGGAATGTCTGTCTTCTATCCCTTATTACAGGGCTTCTAGAGGCGCGGAAGCCCGAGGCATCCCACATCGAACGTGGAGAATTTTGTATCATCTGAGGTTTTCCTTAGCTTCCCATGTTTAGCACGGGGTATGCCGCGAGTTTAACGTCTTTCAAGGATGGATCGGACTGATCGAAACACTGAGAGTGGATCAGATTGAAGGACCCCCTAGGGGGAACACCGATGTTGGGTCCAGCACGTGGGCAGCTTCCAGGATACTGTAGAGTGGAATGGGGTGGCATGATCCCATCGGGATGTGGCGGCCGGGTAAGGATCAGGATGGGTGATGAAGTGATATATGGGGTTTATGCTCTGAGGCAGCCCATGATGGGGGGGTATGGGGCTTACGATCTGAGGCGTCCCATAACGGTGGTTGTGAACCGACACGGAGGGGTCGGAACAACTGAGTGACAGGATTGAACCTCGTGGAGGCTTCCTACGTACCATGCGTTAGCATGGATCAAAGTCCACGTAGTTCGGGGCATACAGTTTAACATCACGCGGGACGAGATACAATTTAACATCATGCTGGATGAGGTCAAACAGTTTAACGTCATGCGGGACGAGGAATTTGTAGCTTACGCTCTGAGGCGGCCCAAAGAGTTGGCGAACCGATGCAAAGTGGTCGGAACGACTGGGTGGTGGGCTTGAACCTCGTGGAGGATTCCTACGTACCATGCGTTAGCATGGATCAAAGTCCACGTAGTTCGCTGGGATGGGTCTTACGCTCTGAGGTGGCACATGGGAGGATGTCATGGTCAATGCGCACTCTAATCCCATGTGATTCATGCTCGGTGTGAGAAACAAGGGGCAGTAGGGACCAGACGATCATGTCACAAAGGGTGCATCCATGAGAAGCGGAAAGGGGCTTACGCGTGGTTAGCAGCCCTTAGTGCTGGGGCTTACTCCAGGATGGAGGCCCGTGGTGCAACAAAGCACATTGGAAAAGGGACTCCACTGACCTTGACACCGGGGAAGTACAGAGGTTCAAGGGTGCAACCTTCCGTAAGAGAGGCTAGGGGCTTACGCTCTGAGGTAGCCCTTCCCCCGTGGACAAAGGCCACTTCGACAAGGAGGATCTCATTCCATGTGAGGAAGAATCCATTCCTATGGAGACGAGAGGCGTAAATAATGTCCGAGCCGGGGGGACCCCACGTGCGAGGCACAGGGTCGGACCATAGTTTAACTTCATGTGTTAAGGATGATGTGCTCGACAGTTTAATGTCATGCAGCTCGGACGAGGTGGGTTCACTCCACAACCCTAGGGCTTACATACCCAACACCTTCTACCCCTTGTGGGAGGGAAGGCATTGGCAAGGCTGTAATGAAGGGGGTCCGTAGGTCGAACCATCTAGGGGTCCACGTTTTCATGGCTATGTGAAGAAGCAATAGCCGTTAGCGTGCCTATTTGAAGAAGCATAAGGCAAAGAAATGCAACGGGAAACACTTCCCAAGGGACCTTGAGGTTACTTCATGCGAGCCTGGAAGGCCGTACGGGAAAACAACGCATGGCGTGCATGCCCAGAATGCGAGACATCGGGCACCTACACAAGGCGTCAAGGTGAGTGGTCCTGGGTTTTTCACGCAAAGAGAAGTTTTGCACGCGAAACACCGGGATGGCGCGCAATTGGGATAGAGGATTGCATGCGGATAGGGGATTGCACGTAATGGGCCTCGATTGCGTGCGGGGCAATGAACGATCCCTGGAGAAACCTATCAGAATAATTTCGTGCTATTTTGAAGTGATTGCGCGCAATTGGAAGGGATTGCGCGCAAGGGGAAAAGATTACGCGCAAAGGAAGAACCCAAAGGAGTTGGTCAATTCACTTAAGCCAGTGGGGTTGCGCACAAAGGTGAACCCCGGGGCAAGATTGCATGAAAAGAGGAATTACCTGGAAGTCATCTTTCCATTGTGGGAGTCCTAATTGCGTGCACGGGAGATGGTCTGGATTCCTCAACCCCAAAACGGTTGGGTCCGCCTTCAATTTATAGGCATCCATCGGTGCGGAATCCAGGCGGCGCATGAAATCTTCCGAGTCGGGACCATTCGGCGCGCAATGCCTCAGTACGCGGAACTGGGCGCGCAAAATTGCATGTCATCCCGGTGATTTTACATGAATCCCGGACTTCCTTCACGTGGACAACATTTTTTCGCACAAGTCCTCCTTAATTTCGCACACCACTTCCGGGCCATCTGGAACGGGTCTCTGAGTCCGAATATGACTTCGCTCCATTCGTTCGAAACTTACTCTAGGATTTGCGGACTTTTTCAGTGTCTACAAATTCCCCCCTTGGAATTGGATAGGTGATAAGTCGCAACGATTGGGTTCCGAGGGAAACGCCAAAGCAGTGCATCTCATGGGCATTTTGCGTGCAAAAATCCAACGGGGCACGCAAAACAGCGGATCAATGTGGAATTCGCTTTTCGCGCGGCGTGGAACCCTAGACTCGCCTATATAAAGGGGCGCTGGGTCCCAAATTCTGTACTCAAGATTTTCCGCGTGATAAGCATACCACTTTCGTGTGAGAAATTGCTCCCGTGGCTTCCCGTAAAAACGCTTTGGCAGCGCGTAATTCCCTCCGAATTTCAGTTGCATTTGCGGGCTTAATCGGGATATTCTGTGCATAGTGTGCTGATTGCACGCCCAAATCCTGGATTTTACACTGAAACTTCCGATTTTGTGCAACTCTCTCTGATTCCACGCACTTTATCCTGATTTCGTGCAACTCCTGAAATATTCGAGATGGCTGGAAACCAATTTGATGAGGGGGAAGCCACCGCTCGTAGAACCGGAATGACGGAGAATGAGGAGATTTATGGCACCAAGGTGATCGTTTCCAACAAACCTAACCTTGTTCAATATGATGACCCCATACCATACGTATTATCCCTTATCTGACAACCTTCCACTCTATAACTTTGGCATCCTGGAGGAGGTTCCCCTGTCGGGCTTCGAAGTGGACACACCGCGGTCATGGGTGACCCGGGAGGACGAGCCGCATCGCTACAACACCACCACCAACAACCATCCTTCCAGAAAAACTAGACATATGGACGTATTTGTCCTGAACTTCAGGACCATGACCATTACTGGGGATGATCCTATTGCGGAGGATTCTCCGGCGCTCTACGCGAGCACGTTCCGTCAGGGCGTCACATATGACACTAATGGATGGATGAAAGACTGGGACCTGCGGTCTGGGGGAAACATCACCAGTGAGTGGGCCTTGGCGTTCTGGGTCCACCATACTTGCGACCAGTTTGGGGCTGAGCTGCGACATATTGGCATGTTTGAGGCGGTATGGACATCGCAGTTCCACTTCCATCGTCAACCGGAGCTCGGGCCGGAGCTATTCACCCAGTGGTCCCCTGATACCAACACATTACACCTTCACCATGGGGAAGTTAGCCTCATCCTCTAGGACGTTCACTGCATTGGAGGTATCCCACTGAAGGGCTACCAATACGATGAGTTCGTTCCTCCAAAGAACACATGGGAAGACAAGTCATGGACCCCCATGCTGGCGTGGCACCTGCTGGAGCTGGCCAAAGAGAGGCTGGGGGTCAATGACTTCCTCAAGGACATTTCCTACAAGGGCTGGTTCAACCTATTCCTAGAGAAGGATTCGACGATCAAGATGCCGGGACGGGGTAAACTGTGCCCAACCGCGGTTCAGAGGAGCAAGGATGGGTCATATTGGAGGACCTTGGAGGCGGGGCAATACCAATCCTGGGGTTACCGCGTCATTGTGGCCCAGGACCCGAACGTTCGGTACGCCGGGTTCCTTGTCCCCTTCCTAAGCGGGTGGCTCTTGCCGGTGCGGGATGTGAGGATGGTCGTCCATCCAACAACAATGGTGATGATTGGCACCATGGCTGCCAAAAAACGGTTCAACTTGGGGTTCCCCATTCTGGCCAAGTTGTATGCCATCCTGGGACGCATCTCACGAGGGGGGTCACCTCAGAGGGTATGTGGCCCCTTCTAGATCTTCCACGAATGGGTGGAAGCTCATCTTGGCGGGTACACTTTCCCAAACTCCATCCGTCCTCCAGGAAATGGCCTGCGACCATCCCTGGTGAACATCACTAGGGTGGCGGCAATGATGCTCAACGAGGAGGGAATTAGGATCTGCATTGGTAACCACACCAACTTCAACTTAAGCCCGTTCCCCACCCCGATCGGCCAGATGGTGGAAAATGGGTGAGGCTCTCTGGAACAGCAGGAGTACTTTCAGAGCATCCGGGGCGGGGTGCTCGTGGCTCGGATCGACGAGAAGGTGATCTGCGAGCCTTACGTGCCATCCCGATTCTCCAGGCTATTCGGGTGCCTCCAAAGAATACCAAAGAAAGTAGTTATGGACATCCGAGAGGACAAGAATCCTTGCATTTTTTGCCATATGTGGTTGATGATTACCACTTTCGGCTCCGGCGACATCATCACTCTTCCTCCAACCGGGGTCGACGCTGGCTTAGCAACTGAGTATGCCGAGCACTGGACCATTGCGTACCCTGAGGGTCTTTTACGCAACCGAGTCTGGAAACTCAAGACTACACGTGTGGAAACTTTGAGACCGAGTAGAAGGCAAGGTGCTGCTTGAATGGAGGAACTAGGGGTGCGTCAGGCAGCAAGGCCTACGCAGGCCGGGACGTCAGCGGCGGGAACATCACACATCATCGCCGCGACCTCGTTGCCCATGAGGGGGTCACATGAGGCGGCTAGGGAACTTCCCAGGAAGCTGATAAGGTACATTCTCAAACCTTCCCAAGATGCAATTTTCTCGGCACTGTGGTCGGCCTGGAAAACCCTGTGGCAATCACTGGACGTTGAAGCCATCTGGAAAAAGATAACGTAGAATGGAACACAGCTGTCAGAGGTCGGGCTCATTCGAGTTACTGACAAAGTGAACTTCCATCGGTGGCGTGATTATCTGATGGCCATGGACACATACACGCGCCAAAGGGGTTGGCGTGCGGAGCCACCATTCCTTGTTAAAGTGATGCTCGACCAAGAGCATGATCCGGAAGTGATGTCGCTAGGAGAAGGGGACACTGACGAGGAGTTGGAGGGGGAGGAGGAAACTGGAGAAGACGATGGCGAAGGAGAAGATGAAGGAGAACCCGAAGGTGAGGGGTCGCAAGGGGAGATCTACCAAGGGAGTCTCCGAGAGAGCGGTGATATTGTCAGCTCTGATCTTGACATAACCGAGATACACGAGATTTGTCTTTATCCTTAATCATTTTCCTTCTTCATCCATTATCCCTTTAAATTTCCAACCCATCTCTCTACCTCACTCAAGAGTGCCAAAGTGTTGGTCAGGCATCCCCACTAGAGGAGGGAGGATAGGAACCAGTGGGACAGGATGCGGACCCGACACCCATCATTGAATTGACAAGCGCAGAGGGGTCTCCTATCATGGCATCTCCTGTGGTGGCCAGAACACTGTAGGTCGACGCCCTGGGTTCCTGTAAGTCCCACGCGTCATTACTGGCACTTGTTATCAAAAGATCCCAACTAATCAGGGTACGCCTTGCGTAGTGATCCCAACATTGGAGGATCATCAGGCTACGGAGCCCGGGCTGTCCGTGAGCGGACCAGTGGTGGACATACCACCTCATTCAGAACATGCTCCCCGTAATGAGTCGGCCCCAGCAATTGGTGAGCAGGGGGTGACGGACATCAGCAGTGTTGTCCTTGAAGCGAGGATGGAAGATGACGGAGGCGCCATCGCTATCGGGGCGAGAGAGGAAGGTCGCTTGGACATCGAGGATCCTTTTCCTCATGAAGACATCCCTGAGGAGGATCATGCCGCCAACTTGCAGGATGACTTTCCTATGTATCGGCCCACTGATCCCGAGGAGGTAGACGACTCGGACTCAGAAGTGGCCGAGGAGAGCCAGATAACAAGACACAAAGGGTGGAAGTGTATCCAGCGCTTTCTCAGGTAGCCCCAGTTGGATTGGATGAGGTGGATGGGATCAATTCAGACCTGGCTGCGTTTCCTGTGCGCCAGAGGGGAGGATTCTCAGTGCCTTCATCTGACGGTCCGTGATTACATGGCCGAGAAGATACACGAGCGCAACTGACGCATTGACATTGCCCAGTGTCGGGAAATATTGGTGAGAAGCCGAGCGTTTCTGAGGGCGGAGCGAGAGGTCTGGCGCCTCGAAGGGCAGGCAGTAGAGAAGGAGGCCTTCATTGCAACATTCTCTAATCTTGTAGAACAACTGACGACCCAACTAGCTGATGCCCAAGAGTAACTGACGGAGGCAAGTCACCAGATGGTCGTACTTAAAACCGAGCGGGCGCAGGCACATGCCAGAGTTGGCGAGCTGCGCTCTGCGGCTGCTGATGAAGAGAGAGTCTTCAAGGAACTAGAAGCAGTCCTGGAGGCTACCAGCCAAAGGGTAGTAGCATTGGAAAGATTGATCTAGCACACTAATCCTTAAGGGCTTTGTTTCGTCCATCTCATGGACTTTTTTCTTTTACTGCTCAACATTTTCACCCATGTATGGACCAATATATTTATCTGTACCTTCGGTCTAATATGCTCACCATAATTCTGAAATGAATAACAACTCACTCCTATGCTCCTGTGGGTCGTACCCAACATGAGAAGTAAAGGATGCTCATGTTATCATTTCGTCCAAATGTGGGGCATTAACCAAGCTTCAGGCATCTGAACTCGGGCCTGGATTTATGAGGAGAAGAGGTAGGTCCAGCCGATGGGAGGGGACCTCAGACTGATCGATTCATCGTCTCCTCCACGTGCTCTAAAACACGAGCGGGGCAATTCCAGGGGCATTGAAATTCATCCGAACATAGGGAGATGAAACAGGTGAATCACGTTACCCAAATTTGGAACACAATGGGGCAAGATGATGGAGGATAACTGTTAATCGTGGTGGAAATGCAGCATCCATATCACATCGGCCTGAAATGGGGACAATAAATGAGGGCTGACCGCTGAGCATGTTCGCAACATGGGGCCTAACTCAAATATCGTCGATCAGTCTTCCGGAATGTTGGCCCAAGACAGCAGGCGGACTATAGGTCTATCATCCATATTTCTACAATAGGTGGACCAAAGTCTATCATCCATATTGTGGCAGCAGGCAGACTGAAGTATATCATCCATACTGTTAGGGGGTCCCATCAAACATGACCAATCCTCTGGGACATTGGCTTAGGACATTAGGTGGACTATAGGTCTATCATCCATATTGCTACAATATGCGGTCCAACGGTCTATCATCCATATTGTGGCAGCAGGACTGTAGTCTATCATCCATACTGTCAGGGGGTCCCATCAAACATGAAATAGGATGAGGATTCCGAGTAATGGGGCACTCAAAGCATGGAAAGTAGAGTGGTGGTTTGTTCGAATAGAGCCCAACACTCCCAAAAATTGCGCCACCGTGGTAGAGGCGCATTAGGCGGACGTACCAACCTGATCACGGATCGTCCCGATTTTCAGACAGGACCTCTATGGCGAGAGAACTGTCACTTCCCACCATCACTATGGGGAATCCCAAACTTATCAGGGTTGAGGTCGCGACTACACCACTCCTCAAGAAGTCAGGCCAAGGGTCCGACAGTAAGGAGGGACAAGATTTGGTAATCCCTAGGGCTGGACCCAAGACGAAATGTCCAGGCGTTCCTACGTATCTCATAAGGATGAGAATCAAGACATACATAGTTCTAGAAGGCATCATTTAATGTCATGGGGGACATGAAATAGGAGGGATAATCTTAAGAATAGGGTGCGCGTGGTGTAGCTATTCCAAACCTGTCATGAATGAGGACATAATCCCATACCATGCCACACGATCCTGTAGTCAAGGTCCCAAAGGCGAGACAAACATGATGAATTAGCAGACCTCAAGCTGGACCCAAGGACAGGAAGTCTGGGCATTCCTACGTATCCCATTAAGATGGGAATCAAGCCATACGTAGTTCTTAAGAGATCTTAGTTTATGGTCTTAGAGCTCGGACCGAAGGAGACCAGATATAAAGAAAAAAGCAGTTTAGGGTCATGTAGGAACGCTAAAGGATCTTAGTTTTAGGTCATAGAACTCGGACCAAAGGGATAAGGAGAATGGGAGACACACGGTAAAGCGGTTGCGAAACCCAACGTGAATGGGGGAAAGGCCCTGCTTACTATGTACTTCTGGGGACGTGTTTAGGCCGAGGGATCAAACATGGAAGTAAGGCTGGGCCTGCGGAAAGTACCCAGGTGATCCTACGTATCTCATAAGGATGAGAATCAAGCCATACGTAGTTCTAGAGAGGTGGCGTGGCATGACATGGTGCCTTCGCAAAGGACGAAGGAGACGTGCGGGTCTAGCCCTCGCACCGAATGAAGCGGCATTTGATATATCTTTTTTCTCCATAAAGGTGAGTGGTTTTTCTTTTATGGAGCGATTGGCCTAGGTTATAAATCTATGGCGTCGCCACAATAATCAAGCCGTAACAGGCATTGAAAAATGGTATGGCAATTGACCAATACCCAATGTGATGTCCTCTATGGGGATGTCACCACAATGCAGTGATGTTTCTCGTCGTGCGGTCAGGACGGTATCATCACCGTTTAAAGACATGTGTCTTGGATCTGGTAGCACAGTTTAAGGTCATTTGGCTTGGACCAGGAAGCACAGTTTAAGGTCATGTGGCATGGACTAGGAAGCACAGTTTAAGGTCGTCTGGCTTGGACCTGGCAGCATAGTTTAAGGTTATCTGGCTTGGACTTGGGAGCACAGTTTATGGTCATGTGGCTTGGACCATGTAGCATAGTTTAAGGCCTTATGTATTGGACCTGGCAGCCCATATTAAGGTCTTATGGCATGGACCTAGAGAATACTCATGATGCAGAAAGGCATACCAAATGTAGATGAGGGCATATCCTCATACCATAACTGTGTGCGACTCCGAAAGATGAGCCTCAGGCCAAGGGGTCGGCGAGGGTTCAACAATTAGGGGGGCAGGAGATGCTAGCTCCCAACTACGCTAGGCCCGAAACGCAATGTATGGGTGACTCCTCGTTTCCCATGGGGTTGAGGGTCAGGCTGCACGCAATCCTTAAAAAAAACCCAAGAACATACTCTAGCGCTCAGATCACGGGAGCCCCGAGAGACACCGTTACGCAGCTTGGTCCACCTGACGTGTGGGGGTGCACTGAGGGTTAGTGCAAGGAGTGTCAAGATTCCACCTCGACATGGTGGGGTGTAACATAATGTGAATCATGCAACCAACATTTAGGGCTAGATGAAGCCGGCGTGACGACTGAGGATTACTGCTGACCATATTTGCAACACAGCATCCTATCGTGTTAGCCTAGATATAGGGGCAAACAAATGAGCATCAACCACTGACCATATTCGCAACGCGGGATTTGTATCAATTCGTTTCCGGAAACCCTCAGGGACATTGGCCCGTGACAGTTGTAGATCCCTTGGGAGTTCTATCCAGGCCGTTCTTGGGGGTCCCTCCGGGTACGGAAGATGATGGGGCCCGAATGAAAGGGAGCACGAAGCTTGAAAAGTGGAAAAAAACTTGCCTAAGTCAAATCTGACACTCCAGGTCCTAGACTAGAGGACTCTGAACACATTAGCAGACCACTAGAAAGGGTATAAGGGATCAGTCTGAGAGTGGCCAAAAGATGGCGGATTCCTGGGAGAAGGGGGGCGTAGTGCCACAAACCCTATACCACACCTATATGTCTCATCCATGAGAAGGGACAGGATAAGAGGCTGAGGTGACCGGTAAATTGTGGTATCTACTAAGAGATGGGGCTAGACCTGACATCAAGGTGTTCTGGTGGTCCTACGTATCCCATAAATATGGGAGTCAAGTCGCACGTAGTCCTTGAAGTACAGTTTAACGTAATGTAGGACGAGCGTGCAGTTTAACGTCATGCGGGATGGGAGATACATATCATCTAGGGACAAGTACGGTACGAAGAGTAACCTGACATGAATGAGGAAATAATCCCACACCACACCATACAATCCCACAAGAGAGACTGAGTCGTGGAAGGCCAAGGATCCTGAGGCCAGGCCTCTGTCAGGGAGGCCTGACTGGCTTGAAGTTTAGCGTCTTGCAGTGAGGACGAGCACACGGTTTAAGGTCACGCTAGACCATGAGGGTCTTAGTTTAAGGACTTAGAACTCGTACCGAAGGGGCCCAGATGTAGGAAAAAAATGTAGTTTAAGGTCATGCTGGACCGTGTAAGGGTCTTATTTTAAGGTCTTAGAACTCAGACCGATGTGCAGTTTAGGGTCGTGTAGGACCGTATAGTGTAAGGTCATGTAGGAACATGTAAGGGTCTTAGTATAAGGTCTTAGAACTCGGACCGAAGTGCAGTTTAGGGTCGTGCGGGACCATACAGTTTAAGGTCATGTAGGACCATGTAAGAGTCATTGTTTAAGGTCTTAGAACTCGGACTGACGTGCAGTTTAGGGTCGTGCAGGACCGTAAAGTTTAAGGTCATGTAGGACCATGTAAGGGTCTTAATTTAAGGTCTTAGAACTCGGAATGACGTGTAGTTTAGGGTCGTGCGGGACCGTATAGTTTAAGGTCATGTAAGACCATGTAAGGGAGTTAGTTTTAGGTCTTATAACTCGGACCTATGTGTAGTTTAGAGTCATGCGGGACCGTAAAGTTTAAGGTCATGTAGGACCTGTAAAATTAGGAAAAGTAGTGCTTGAGGAACCTAGCATTGGTTGGAGGAGTTACGTGCTCACCATCCATAGTCACCAGGGAATACACGCCATTGAGATAAACCTTATGGGAAATAAAAGGCCCCTCCCATTTGGGCTCCAACTTGGGTGGTTTCTTGCCAGGAATCATTGGCGCTCTGAGAGCCAACACTAGGTCACCTTGTAGGAAGGAGCGGAGGAAAACCTTCTTGTTGAATGTTCGAGCCATACTGCTCTGATGCCTTTCAAAGTTATGTAAAGCGTGAAGCCTATTTTTATCCAGCGCTTCCAATTCAGTTAGATGGATTTCAGAAACTCTATCTGGCGCTTGCTGGTCATCGACCGTCGTGTACAATGAAGGCAACTGAATCTCGATGGACAGGATGGCCTCATCTTCGTATACCAGGGAATACAGAGTCACCTGGGTGGAGTTACGAGTCATAGTCTGATAAGCCCAAAGAGCATTGGGGAGATTGTTCGGCCAACTTTTCTTATTCTGACCAACCATTTTTTGTAGAATGTTAGAGAGGGTTTTTTTAAATGCCTAGATCTATCCATTTGCCTGTGCATGATAGTGGGAGGTGTGGGTAGAGGGAATGTTGTACTAGGCGTACAATTTCTTTAGCTCAGCTGCTCGGAAGTTGGTTCTGTTATCCGTAAGGATAGTATGAGGTAATCCAAACTGATAGATGATATTGGATCTCACGAAGTCAGTGATAGAATAGGCTTTTACTTGATTGGGATGAATTGCCTCAGCCCACATGGAAAAGAAATCCGTAGTGGTCAGGATGAACCTTCACTGGCGGGCCATCACTGGCGGGTAAGGTCCTATGACATCCAACCCCCAGACTGCAAAGGGCCAAGAATACATGGTAGTATGGAGAGGCTCTGGTGACCGATGCACAAAGTTAGCGTGAACTTGGCACACATGAAACCTCTTGGAAAACTCGATTCAGTCATAGATCATGGAGGGCCAGAAGTATCCCAGCCTCCGAATCTGGTGGGACAACTTTGACCCGGTCTGGTGGGCACCACAGGAACCAGCATGAACTTCCTACATGACCTGTGGGATCTCAACTCCTTGAAGGAAATGGAGGAGAACACCGTCAAACCCGCACCTGTAAAAGAGATGATCAAGGCTGGCACCACTCTGAAGGGTAAACTACGGCGCACGGCATCGGATTAGCTCGCGCTCTGCTTGGTCCAACGGAAGATTGTCGTGCTGGAGATACTCAACCAAGGGCATCCTCCAGTCATAAACTGTCTCGATTACCACATCTAATGTCCCCGGGGATCCTGGCATAGGGGCACCAGTGGTGAGATGGTTCACCTATGGGCCATGTCCATCCTCCAGAATAATAGGAGAAATGACTCTCTGGTGTGCCACGTGGATGATTAGGTCATCTTGTTCGAGCTCCAAAAGTGATCTGGCCATGCTGTCCAAAGCATCTGCTCGACTGTTCTACGACCAGGGAATATGAATGACCTCTGTCCGCAAAGGGAACTTAGCCATTAGACGGAGGGTGCACTCTAGCAATGGCATGAGTTCTGGCTTTCTGACAGCATAGTCACCATTGACCTGCTTGATGACTAGCTCAGAGTCCCCTTTCACATACAGATGGGGTACGTCAATCTCGAGAGCCAACTCGAGGCCAGTGATGAGGGAATGATATTCTGCCTCATTGTTGGTGCAGCCTTCTGACAATAGGAATGAATACGGTAGAACGTCTTGCTCCGGGGTGATAAAGACGACCCCCAAGCCCACTCTGTTGAGCCTAAAATCATTGAGCCTTCTACCGGTGGGGCTCTGAGAGGCACCGTCAAAGTGCATCTGCCAGCATGGGATGGCATGGTCGACTAAGAGGATTACCTCATCAGGAAATCCTAGATATAGTGGCTGGTCCTCGGAGGTTGGGTGAAAAGCTAAGAAATATACCAACTCCTATCCTTTGATAGCCTTATGAGCTGAAAACATGATGTCGAACTGCTGGAGGATCATCACCCAGCGCGCCAATCGGACAGTCAACATAGGTCAGTTCCGGATGTATTTCAATGGGTCTACCCGAGAGACCAGCTGTACCTCATGGTGCTGCAAGTAGTGATGAAATTTCTTCACGGAAAATACGAGCGCCAAGAAGCTCTTCTCGATGGGAGAATATCTAATTTCCGTATCGAGGAGCATGTAGCTGAGGTAGTATAGGCTATTCTCTATTCCCTCATTGTTTTTCTAGGCGAGAAGTGCACCGAGGGATCGTTCCAGGGCGGTCAGATAAAGGACCATCAGCTTTCCGAAAATGGGTGGCATCAAGATCGAAGTTTGGAGAAGATACTGCTTGATTTCCTCAAAAGTGATCTGACACTCTTCGTCCCATTCATAGGTGGTGCCTTTCTTCATGAGCCGGGAAAAGGTTGTACACTTTACGGCCATATTCGCAATGAATCGACGTATATAGTCTAAGAGGCCTTGGAGACCTCGAAGCTCTCGAATATTGTTCGGGGGAGGCATTTGGATGATGACCTTTTTCTTCTCCGGGTCGATCTCGATGCCTCGGTATCTAACAACGAAGCCAAGAAACTTCCCGAAGGTGACCCCGAAGGCACACTTCAGTGGGTTCATCTTCAAGTGGTGAAAAAAGAGGAAGCCAAACACTTTCTAAAGGTCCTTGAGATGGTCCTCGCACGGGCGAGATTTAACCACCAGATCATCCACGTAGCACTCCACCAACGTCCCGTGAATCGGCTTGAATATGCGGTGCATGGCCCGTTGATAGGTGGAACCCACATTCTTCATGCCGAAGGGCATAACCTGGTAGCAGAAAGTGCCTTGGGGGGCTCTGAAGGTAGTGAACTCTTTGTCCTCGGGGGCCATCCAGATCTGGTTATACCCGGAGTACCCATCCATGAAAGAGAGAGATTTGAACCCTATCGTGGCATCAATCAACAACTCTGTCACTAGAAGGGAAAAATCATCCTTTGGACAGTGGCGATTGAGATCGCGGAAGTTGATACAGACCCTGATATGTCCGTTCTTCTTTTTGACCGGCACAATGTTGGCTAGCCACCGGGGATACTGAACCTCTTTGACGAAGTTGGATTTGATGAGCTTATCAACTTTGGCCTCAATCATGGAACCGTGAGAGTGGTGTATCTTTCTGGGAGGATGATTGAACCCGCGATGGTTTGCTGGAAGGCCAAGGTGGTGGAAGACTACCTGAGGATCTTGTCCTGGCATCTCATCATAACTCCAAGAGAACACATCATGGTGCTATCTAAGAAAGTGTACGTAATGTTTCCACTCCTCGGGGGGCATAGCGGTGCCGACCAACGTAGGTCTTGGGTCCGCCTTCCTACCGAGGTTCACCTGCACTAACTCATTGACCATAGTAGAGTCGCCTTTCTCAAAGGCAAGGGGTGCATCTTCCACGTCCTCCTCCCCACTTGTGGAGGGATCATCCACAGGGGGAGCCGTTTAAGGGATACCAGACCCTGATGGAAAGCTGGTGCCGGCTTGGGCAGCAAAGGTCATCACGTCAGGAGACTCATGTACTACGGAGACCGTGGTGACAAAGGCGGTTGACCCAATCCCATCTGGCCTTTGGCCCAAGGGGCCACACTTTATGACGTCAAAGAAGTAGTGGCACGTCGGCTTGAGCCGGTCGATTCCGGCCTGGAAAAACAGACACGTATGACGTACTGTCATTTCCATGAGCCTAATGTCCCGATATCGTACAGGGGTAGGAGGCTCGGGGAACACCTGTGCCTGGTTGGTGTAGGAGTACGAGGTGATTTCCCGCCGTCGCTTGGACCTGGAAATATGCCTTCCTCTGGTACTCGAAACAACAAAGCACCACCCCATGTCTGGGGTTGTGGCCTCCAACTGGTGGATTGGGAAGACATATGCGTCATCCAAACCTGCCCAAGGATCACTTGCAAAAGTGTAAGGATCAACCTCACCTACAAGGATCTACTTGTCCTTGCTCTTGTAATAGTCAGCGTCCAGATAACGGGCTTCAAAAGAGGCAAAAGGAGACGCATCTCCTTGGAGAACGCCTACTTGACCCTTAAGGGAGTATTTGAGGCACTGGTGATACGATGAGGGAACTTCTGCGTGAAGGTAGATCCACGATCTGCCCATCAACGCATTGTCGGCGGTGTCCTGAGAGACAACCATGAATTCGGTGTTAGAAATTTGGCCGCCGAACTGGGTCTTCAAGCAAATCTTGCCGAGTGGAGTTTGCTCAGTCCTGTCATACCCATGGATGTTGAGGTTGGAGGGGGTTAGATCATCCTCAGACAACCCCATTTTCCGCAGTGTCCAAGTTGGGATTAGGTTAATCCCGGAACCCGTGTCAACAAGACAGTGTCAGACATCCACACCATTGAACTGGCCGGTGATGTATAGTGGGCGAATATTCCCCTGTATGGGAGGGTCTTCATCTTCACCTGAGAAAGAGATAATCACCTGACATTTGGCGTTCTCAATCACCTCGGTGTGTAAGTCTTCTACAGCTACTACATCTATCTCAAACTGGAGGGGGCTCCTTAGAGCCTCGGCGAGCGGCTCACACATTTCAGGTGATAGGAGAAGAGCCTCAAGGATAGATAGCCTTGCTGGAATGCCGGGAAGGTGCTTTAGAACATCATAATTTTGAGCCAAACATGAGCTTCTTCTTACAGAAGGCCACTCCGCGATCGGAGGCATGACGGGCTTCGCCAGCTGGACCGGTGACTGACTGGTACTAGGCATGTCTCGGTGTTCACTAGTCAAAGCCTGGGAAGTGGCTACCAGATTAGGGCCAGGAGGCTGCGGTCCCAGATTAGGGCCGGAAGGCTGCGGTTGGCCAGTGATAGGGCAGAGCTAGTCGCGGCACAACCGAGGAGGTTCTACCTGATCCACCAACAAAAACGGTGGTAAAGGCGAACCCGTAGACATCGGATAAAGGGGCTGCATGTGCTGAGCTCTGTATCGGGCCTGCTGCCTAATTTTAGGGGCATGCACGACCTGACTAGAGGTGCCAGCTGCCGTGCCCTGACGATTTGCGTAGTCACGGCTACGCCGATGTTGGTTATGGTCGGGGACATTGGGAAGGTCCACCTGGCATTCCTCATCGTTGGGAGTCAAAAAGGGATTTACTAACTCTATGGTGTTAACCGAAGCGTACCCCGTGATTTCACTCGAGGAGTCATCCACTACCGGATGGAGTCTCTGAGGGATCCCCATTTCTGGGGGCATAAAATTGCCTAGAGTGAGGGATGATGATAGCATTGGCAGGGCACGCTCTTTCTTCTTGCACCACCGCTTGCTCTTCTGGGAAAAGGTAGGCTGGGACGGTGATGCTGAAGTGGTGCTCACAGATTCTGAGGGCTCTGGCTGATTCAGGCGGACACGGATGATTCCATGGGTGTAGGCGACCATCTTGCGGGCCATCCAGTCGTTATACTTTCGGGACCCACGGTCGGAAACCTGCTTCCATTCATCCTCACTTCCATTTCTACCGTCTGGTCTCACAGACACCTGCCACCTGCGTCGGTGCTGGGCCCAACCTGACTTTGTTGTTGTCGATCTGGTCTTGGAGCCAGTCCTTGAACACATAGCATCACTGGATGTTGTGCCCCAGGGTCCGGTGATAAGGGAATTAGTTAGGGTGATCAGTGAGATGCGCCTCTTCTGGCTTCCAGCACTCAGGCTGCCGCACGATCCTCTTCTCTAAGGCACTACGGAAATAACCAGGGACCTGGGCCTCGTCAAATGAGTAAGTTCGATTTCGTCTATCTGGAAAGGGGGATCTTGGAGGATGTCCATGACCAGGGGCCGGAGGAGCATGCCGAATAGGCAGAGCCTGATTATCTTGCATAGGTGGTGGCGGTGCATTACGCGGAGGTGCCTGCCGATTTTGAGGCGGTCGCTACTGGGCCGGAGGTTGTGTCCGTGGTGGTGGAACCCTATGGGGCTACTGATATGGCTTTACTGGTAGCAACTCCAGCTTCCTGGGAGCCTCTATCTGGGCTACAGCAGTGGGCTCGGCTCTGGAAGCTCTCTTGGCAGGGACTAAAAGAGGTAGCGAGCGTGCCTGACTGGCCTGTTGCAAGGCTTCTTCGAGGTGCTGAGCCTTGTCTGAGAAGTCCCGGAACCCTCTGGGGTAATTATAAGTGATTAGAGAAGGAACCATCTCTTGCTTGATGTTCCCTATGCACATCGTCAGTAATTTCTCCTGAGTTAGTGTCATATAAAGGGAGTACGTGAGCCCCTTCCACCGGGAGACGAAGTCCACGACTCATTCATAGGGCCTTTGTTTGCACCTAAAAAGGTCTGCGATGTTCGTCTTCCAGGTCACGGAACTGAACTTTTAGAGGAATTTCTTGCGGAGGTCCTCCCAGATAGTCACAGATCTGACAGGGAGATAATTGTACCAGACGAATGTTGGTCCTTCCAGCATCTGAACGAAGCAACGGATCTTGGAGGACTCTTGCTATACCAGAGTCCCTAACATAGGCCCTCACCTCGATTTAAAGTCGGCCTGGTGTTGTGGCGGATCTACGGTCCTGTTAAAGGGGGCTAAAGTGGGGTTCCCAAATCCTGGTGGGGCCAGGGTATGGCTTACCGTCTGGTGGGATTGCCACCTGCCGAGTTTCCAGGGCCTCTAAGTGGGCGATGAGTGCTTCCATTAGATCGTCTGGACGCGAGTTCCTATCCTGACGGGTATCTCTAACCACAAGCACATTGTCGGGCTCTTCAATCTGGTAGTCAAGCTCTGCATCTTGCGGGGCGGATGGCGGAGCGACTCTTGGGGAAAAGGGAAGAAACCGAGCGGGGTCCCTTGGGTGATCACGCTGCTCAGGAGGGTTTGGTGAAACGTATCACACCCTCTTGCAATGGGCTCCAGCCTCTCCCCTGTCGGAGAATGCTTCATGGTCACGGTTTCCCAAGGGAATCTCGTCAAGGGGTAGGTGTTTTTGCCCCGGCTGTCCTGGCCTAGGATTACTATAGTCAGGCCACCGCTCTGCAATGCGTTCGACCAATATCTCATCAACCAGCGTCTTTTGCTCAGCAATCTGTTGGCGTAGCGTGGCCTTTTCGGGAACTTCCTCTACCTTCTGTACCGCGGCAGATGAGTTGGCGAGCTTGACATCCCCGATGTTCTCTTTACCCTTGCCGATGTTTCGGCTCAGCGTTAATGCCTCAGTGGGTGTGGTGAAACCTAGGAGGATCCTCTGTTGGTAAGTAATCCTCCCAGATGGGTCCAGTAGTAGCTTTTCCTCAGGGTGTGAGTCCCCATTGAGAAGTTCCACACCGTTTCCCTCACTCAGAAGGTTGTCCATATTGACCGCCACTGCCCTTGGCGACATTCTCTCAGATCCGCCCAGTGAATCGGGCTATCGGCGAATCGCACAGAAAATAAGGGTAGCGTACTGCCCCCATCCGCGAACGTGCACGTGGGGGTAGCTTCCTCAATAAATTTGTGAAGTACTTGAAAACTCTGGAAGCATTATTGCTGGAGGGCCCTGTGGTGGCCAAGTGACTCGGGGTGCCAAACCACGAGGAGTACAGCCAGGTCGACCCGACGACACTGCTCACCGATATCCTCGAGATGTGCTTGACTCTTAGGATAAGGCGCTCGCTGATGGTAAATATGGGAGTGGGTCACCTAGAGAGTCTGGAAGAAACATTAAAACTCTCTCGGGGTGAGCGACTCTGGCATATCAAAATCTGATCCTGCGACCGGCCAAAACATCTCGGGGAAGTGGCCCGCTGTAAGGACGGTCGAGAAGCTCCATGACCCTGGTTGAGGATCCGGCCCTTGCAGTCCCTACTCATCAATCGAGAATGGACGGGGAACTAGATGTGGTGCCGAGGAAGACCGCTGGGCCGGTGAGCTGGACGGTAGAGAATACAACAAGCAGGCCGATTGGCCGCCAATCCCTAAGCCGTCCTCCGAGGGCTACAGTGTCCTGGATACTACGTCACGATAGGATGGGCTGGTGAATGGGCCTCCTATCACAGTGTCTATTCTTTTCGAGGGTGTGTCATGTCGCGAATCTTTCGTCGGTCCCTAGAAAAGTTTCCCACCCTCCCTGACTGAGGTGGAAGGTGCTTTCGGGGAGCCCGGTGGTAACTACGGGTCTGACCCCTGGGGGAACGCCCAGTCCTTGCCCTCCTGGATATACCTTCAGAGGGAGGCAGGAATCATGTGGATCTCGCATTTTGGGAGTACAAGGCTGATGCACTGCATCCCCACCCTTGCCCTTGACTCATAGGACCAGGGGGAGGGCTCCATTGCCAAGTCGTACTCCGCCTCAGAGTCCGAGAAATAGACTGGTCTGATTTCCATCCAGACTTCCCTGACATTCCTATTATGGTGATGACGTCCTGCCTTCCTGCCCCTGGGTGTCTCCTCAGGGCAAGGACGATTTCCATCAAAGAGTCCCCTAGCCGCAATAGTGATGGGGTAGAGAGGATTGAAGGCTGGGGTGCGAGAAGCACCGATACAGATGTCGAAAGGGACACGGGGAGGACCTCCATGTGGGTGAGCGACCAGATATGAAACGGCTCCATACTCGCGGCCGACGGTAGGGTAATTGACCTCATACCCAGCGTATTGAGCGTTGGAAAAATCCATACCCAGAGCATAGTTGTCGTAGAGAAGCCTTCTGCTTTCCAGATCAGTGGCACGAAATGGGCCTTTATGGTAGGTGGCACTACAACGAATTGGTCCGCGGTGGCCATTGCCTGTGCCCGCGACCGGGAGAGTCGACCCAACCTACCTGCTGGGCAGTGGAGGCCTTGATCTAGGTCGGGCATGTGACTTCTCTTGCTCAACGTGTGCGGGGGTCTGGTAACTGGATTCAGCAATCACTCGGGCCATAGTGGTTGCTGATGTTGGTTCCCCAGAGCAGGCATTCTCTTCGGCTCGTGCCCGACGCTGGTGTCGGGTCAGATGGGTTGGAGCTGGTGGTGGGGGCACGAAGGTTGCCTGATCCTCGGCCCTGGGAGTCGGGTGGTGGTGCCGATGCAGCCTGGCAGAGGCCCATGCTATAAACCCCTAGGACGGGTCTCCGATCGGGCAGACCCGGACATCCCCCACCTCATCGGCGTAGGGAATGGAGGCGTCAAGGCGCTCCGGGGATAGACTCCCGAAGCGGTTGAATGTCGGAGTGGGGAGAGACGGCTCCCTGCGTGGCCCTTGGGGGCGTTGATGGTGGTGGTGAGGCGCAAATGCCTTGAGATCCAAACGGGCCATGTCCCTGGTGGGGATGACCCCTTCTTCATCGTACCGACCAACTAGGTCGTTGATCACCCTTCGTTGGATGATTTATGACGGGGAGAGGGTGCGTGAGCACCCGACAGCTACGACATTCGAATTTGGAGTGACTGTGGGAAAGGAGGGACCGCGCGGGGTGGCCGCGTCGATACAGCCCCTGCCCCTACGTCGGTGGGTAGGTGGCAATCGAGCACCATATGCAGCGATCTGATTCCTGGAAGCAGGGAGATGGACCCATTAGCACTAACAGGAAATGAAATCAACAACCAATAGCCCAACGTCATTTCGTCTTCCTTGGTCGGCGAGAGGGATCCATGCTGATGACATCACAGAATGGAGTTCTCAACGTCTTGAATGCCTCAACCCCTGGTGGGATTCATGTCTCGGTAATAGTTACCCGGACCTGGTGACATGCTAATCTTCTGACACCTCAAACTCTACGCATCTTCATATCGAGGATAAGAGCTTCACGTCGGGTTCACCATTTTCACGTCAGGTTCACCATTTTCTGTTTCCAATGCTTTTACGCCAGGGCGCGCGCATGTGTCCGTCACACTGGGGGGAGGATGCACGGATTGTTTCCCTGCATTCCCGCTTTCCAAAGGCGGGAGACATCCGTTCCTTGTTCAGGGACGTCTGATCCTTGATTGAAACCGGGATGATGGGATGTCGGTTCTTCCTTCCGTGGATTCCTCCTCGGAGCACGTCACCTAGTCCGGGTCTCCCTCATAGATTTAAGACGGGTTCGTGAAGCTCGTTCTTGGTTCCATATCTACATGGACGCCAGTTAATTACACTGCTTCTGTCGAGACACTCCAAGGGGTCTGGTCGGGGCAGCAACCTTCGGTGAGGAGAATGGTCATGATGGGGTGTCATCGGCATGTCTTGACGCTGGGGATTGGCATGTCTATCTTTTTTACCTTATAATAGGGCTTCTTGAGGGCACGGATGCCCGAGGCATCCCACATCGAACGCAGGGAATTGTGTATCATCTGAGGTTTTCCTCAACTTCCCATGTTTAACACGAGGTATGACGTGAGTTTAACGTCTTGTGAAGATGGTACGGACTGATCGGAACACTGAGAGTGGATCAGATTGAAGGACACCCTAGGGAGAACACCGATGTTGGGGCCAGCACGTGGGCGGCTTCCCGGATACTGTGGAGTGGAATGGGGTGGCATGATCCCACCTCGATGTGGAGGCCCAGGTAAGGATCAGGATGGGTGATGGAGTGTGATATGGGGCTTACGCTCTGAGGCGGGCCGTGATGGGGGGTATGGGGCTTATGCTCTGAGGTAGCCAATAATTGTGGTTGTGAACCGATGCGGAGGGGTCGGAAAAACTGAGTGATGGGATTGAGCCTCGTGGAGGCTTCCAACGTACCATGCGTTAGCATATATCAAAGTCCATGTAGTTCGGGGCATACAGTTTAACATCATGTGGGACAGGATACAATTTAACATCATGAGGGATGAGGGAATACAGTTTAACGTCATGTGGGATGAGGAATTTGGGGCTTACGATCCGAGGCGGCTCAAAGAGTTGGCGAACCGACGCAAAGAGGTCAGAACGACTGGGTGGTGGGCTTGAACCTTGTGGAGGCTTCCTACGTACCATGTGTTAGAATGGATCAAAGTCCACGTAGTTTTCTGGGATGGGGCTTACGCTCTGAGGCAACCCATTGGAGGATGTCATGGTCAATGCGCACTCTAAGCCCACATGAGTCATGCTTGGTGTGAGAAACAAGAGGCAGTAGGGACCAGACGATCACGTCGTAAAGGGTGAATTAGTGAGAAGAGAAAATGGGGCTTACGTGTGGTTAGTGACCCTTGGTGCTGGGGATTACTCCAGGATGGAGGCCCCTGGTGTGACAAAGTGCAGTGGGAACGGGACTCCACTGGCCTTGGCACTGGGGAAGTACAGAGGTTCATGGGTGCAACCTTCCGCAAGAGAGGCTAGGGGCTTACGCTCTGAGGCAGCCCTTCCCCCATGGAAAAATGCCACTTCGACAAGGAGGATCTCATTCCATGTGAGGAAGAATCCATTCCCGTGTAGACGAGAGGCGTAAAGAATTTCCGAGTCGGGGGGACCCTGCGTGTGAGGCATGGGGTCGAACCACAGTTTAACATCATGTGTTAAGGAAGAGGTTCTCAGTAGTTTAACGTCCTGTAGCTCATACGAGGTGGGTTCTCTCCACACCCCTAGGACTTACATTCCCAACACCCTCTACCCCTTGTGGGAGGGAAGGCATCGACAAGGCCGTAATGAAGGGGGGCTGTAGGGCGAACCATTGAGGGGTCCACGTTAGCGTGGCTATGCGAAGAAGGAATAGCCGTTAGTGTGCCTATGCGAAGAAGAATAAGGCAAAGCAACGCAATGGGAAACACCGCCCAAGGGACCTTGAGGTTACTTCGTATGAGCCTGGAAGTCCGTACGGGAAAACAACGCATGGAGTTCATGCCCGGAATGGGAGACATCGGGCGCCTACGTAGGGCGTCAAGGTGAGAGGTCATGGGTTTTGAGCGCAAAAAGAAGGTTGGCGCGCAGAACACCGGGATGGCGCACAATTGAGACAGAGGATTGCACGCAGATAGGGGATTGCATGAAATGGGCCTCAATTGCACGTGGGGAAATGGCCGATCCCTGGAGAAACCTATCAGAGGAATTGCGCGCAATTTAGAAGCGATTACGTGTAATTGGAAGGGATTGCGTGCAATGGGAAAGGATTGCGCGCAAAGGAAGAACCCGGAGGAGTTGGTCAATTCACTTAAGCTAGTGGTGTTATGCACAAAGGCGAACCCCAGGGAAAGATTTCGCAAAAAGATGAATTACTTGGAGGTCATCTTGCACGTGTGGAAGTCCAAATTGCGGGCACGGGAGCTGGTCCAGATTCCTCAACCCCGAAACGGTTGGGGTCGCCTTCTATTTATAGGCATCCACTGGCACAGAATCCAGGCGGCGCGCGAAATCTTCCGCACCGTGACCATTCGGCACGCAAAGCCTCACCGCACGGAACCGGGCACACAAAATTGCGCGCCATCCTGGTGATTTTACACGAATCCTGTACTTCCTTCGCGCGGACCACATTTTTTTGGGCAAGTCCTCCTTAATTTCGCGCACCACTTCCGGGCCATCCGGACTGGGTCTCTGAGTCCGAATATGACTTCTCTTCGTTCCTTCAAAACTTTCTCTTGGAGTTGCGGACTTTTTTGTTGTCTACACATGTTTAATAATATTTTTTCTATTTATGTTCATTCTATCGAATACAAAGGTTATACGTTAACTACCATTTTATGTAATAATAATATTATTGTATTATTTTTCAGTGTAACTCAAAGTTGTGTCCAACGTAAGATTTCGTGGAAACATGTTATTTCATATTGAGTACGCTCTCAGAAAAAGTCTCCCCTTTAATGTAAAATTAATATTGTAGTCATAAATATTATTAAATATGAAAAAGTATTATTCTATAAATACATGGGATGTTATAATTCATATCAAACTAATAATATCATTTTTAATTAAATGAGCCTTCTGTTACTTTATGTTAAAATTAAAATCATAATGATACTTGTAAATTACTTTATTGAATGAAAAAATGGTTCGTTTAAAAAAATTTGGTATTATTCACTATTTACTTAAAAATAAATTTTCAGGAAAATTTCAAAAAATAACCATAAGATAATATCAACATGATTATTTCAAAAATTATATTATTTTCTTAAAATACATGTTATAAAAGTGGAATTAATTAATTATAATATCTACACACAAAATGAAATAAAATTATTTTACAAATAAAATGTATTTTTGAGGCATAAAATGACTTTACTGAGAATTGAGTAATCATTTATTATCAATTAATAAATACATTTGAATTATATAAATTATTTTTAAATATTTTTTATAATGTTGATATTTATATTCATACCCACCAACCCAATGGCTTGGTTATAATAACCATATTTAAATAATATTATTTCCAATCTTTTTTAGCTCGGTGTTATGTGTGCTACACACTATAATACATAGTATTATTTAAAAATAAAATATAAACTAAAAAATTTGGAAATTACATTATCCCCTCCTTGTAGAAATTAAATCATATCAACAATAATTATTATTTTATAAACTGAAGATAACATTGTGATAAAATTAGATATATATTTAATCATGAAATTTAATTTCTCAGTTATAACTAGAAAACTTATTAATCGTGTATCTCTATACGACTCACACTTGAAAACTAGTTTATAAAAATGTACCTTAGAAGTTGAGTGTAACTTTACACATAAGACTTAATAGATTTATCTTAAATTTTCTGTTGTTTTAGAAATTTCCTAACTAATGGGATAAAAAATATGATAAAATTTATGTTTCTTCTAGAAATGGAGATGACCTTGTTTGTTTAAGGTTAAAACATTCAAATTGGTTTCTAACGGGTTTATTCATAGAACCAGAAACACCCAATGATTCTATATCTATTTGTACCTACCTTCCAAAGGTAGGTGCTCATTAGTTGTGAAGCGATAAGGATTAAGAATTCGCATTGGTCGAGAGGATGGGAGTTCAGGCTCATCACACCTTTTTTGGGGGAATTATTGCTTACTCTGGGATTCTCTTATAGATTTAAGTTATGTTCACGAATACTTATTAATTCACCAAACATGAAAATGGGTTTTCCTTTAGATTTGTCAATTGATGATTGATATTTATGGGATTTAGAGAATATTTTATATGTATTTTAGGTTTTTCATCGATGGAGAATCATCCGTATGTATTAGAGATTCTAATTCAATGGTATCCTTCGATACATTATATAGAAATATTTTGGTCATTATAATGACCAAACTGGTTTTAAGGCCACTCAGTGGGGAACTTAAAGTTTATTTTAATTTATAAAGACAGGGATTATTTCATAGTTGGGATCGTACCTGTAGATGGGATACCTATGTATCCTCATTAAAAAGGAATCAGAACTCACATAGTTTGATAAGAAGGATATAGTTTAACATCATATGGGACAAAAAAGATTTAATGAAAGATAGGCTAGAACATTATAAAGGCTTCCTAAGTACTCTACTTTTAAGGCAGAGATCAAAGTCCATGTAGTACATGTGAAGAAATATGAGGCTTATGCATGGTTAACGACCAAAAAAGAGATGTCGTGATTACTTTTACATTCTAATCTCACGTGAGTCATGAAAGATGTGAGAAACAAGAGGAATCAGTAAACCTGACGATTATGCCACCAAGGATTTAGTCTCATGAAATGATGTGGGGCTTACCTATGTATGACTGCTCAAGTAGATGAAGACCAAGACTTACTTTAGGAAATAATCCCAGGATTAGGGTCCATAAATTTATTTTTACTTTATGGAGATTTAGAGTTTTAACCTAAGGATTACTCCTAAGAAGTAGGCCCAAATTAAAATTGGTTTATGATCGGAGATTATTCCTGAGAAGGAGGTCCAAATCAAAAGAAATTAAGATTGGGGCTTACTCCTGTGAAGGATGCCAAAATTAAATGGGACTTATAACTTGGGGATTACTCCTGAGAAGGAGGCCCAATGTTAAAGGAAATTATGACCGGGGCTTACTCTAGAGAAGGAGGCCTAGGTTAAGGGGACTTGGGGCTAACTCTTGAGGAGGATTCCCTAATTTGAGGAATTGTGATTAGGGCTTATTCTTGAGAAGGAGGCCCGAACTAAGGGAACTTGGGGCTTATTTCTAAGTAGGATGCCCTAAATCAAAAGATCTTCTCATATTAAAGGATGAAGTTATATGGAGGAAACATCTAACCGTAGTGACATAAATCTTGTAAGTCATGATGTTTTGGGAGAGTTTCTCAATGAATTCCTTTCAGATAAGGAATCCAACAAAGAAACCATTCCATAAATGGCTTTTAGGGATAATATCTTGAAGAGGAGAGGTGAAAGTGAGAGAGAAACACAAATAAAGTTGGTGTGCAAGTCTTGTCTGCGCAAGTGTACTTGCGCGACATGGGTTTACCTAGGTGATGAGGAATATGTAGGGTAATACTTGGGTGAGACTTAACTCAAGCCTTTAGTATTATCCTAAGATGTTTCCAAAAGGACGGCGCACAAGTTTCATCGAAAGGGTAGGGAGGCGGGCAAGTATTTATACTTTTAAGGAGGTCGGTATACTTAGGCGTTCAAGTGTTGATGAATTCTAAACACTTAGGCCTTACCATACTCCTTTAAGTCTTCCATTCTAGGTAAAAAGTTACCTTAGAAGATTTCAAAAGAGTTGAGTTGAAGACTTGGGCGACTAGATCTTGAATTTGACTTTTGGAAAAAACTGTCCTTGAAATGGGGTCCCATAGGGGCTATTTATAGGCAACCTTGAACCTTGGGAGAAAAATAAAACAGGGCACACAAGTGAGCTGTGCGACCCATAGGTGGCGCACAAGTGACTTGTGTGGCGCACAAGTAACTTGCACACCTCACTCTAAATGGTCTCCTAGTCCATGCCTTTATCAATTTTTTTGATGTTCATAAAAGGGTGACCCGCTTTGTGCTTAATATATTATCTTTTCCATTCATTGGACTCTTTGACGGAAAAGAGCGTCTACAAAAGTCCCCCCTAAGAGTTGGATCCGAAAAGGAAAGAAGTTCCGGATCTTAGGTAATGATGGAGAAATCAAGGGTCTGTGGCGCGCAAATTCGGAGCACAGATGTTGGGACTTAGCAGTTTTGGATATCAAGAAATTCATGTCGTAGTGAAACAAGTCATTCTAAGGAGGGAGAAAGAGAAAAAGTGTCATCATGACCCGATTAGATCTAGATTGCTGACCAATATTAGTGAATTTCAGGCTACAGTTTCCCGAGCTGAGGCTGATCATGCTGCAAAGTTGAAGGAGCTAAATAAAAAGTTCGAGGAGAAGATTGTCTAGCAGTTGCACCTTCAGCAAGAGCTAGATTCTCTTACTGGGGAGCTTGACCAGCTTCATAATCCGTTGAAATAAGTCTTAGATGATGGTATAAAATCCATCACATACGCCAAAGAATCACTTCATTGAACTGAAGAGAATGAAGTTGGTCGAGAAAATGAACTTCATGTAGCTGCTGATGAAGCTCGGGATGCTGTGAAACAAATGAGAAATCATATTGAAAGTCTTCTGTAATCTCTGAAAAAAAGAGAAGAGACTCCAGTCTGTGGATTTTCTTCTAATCTTGTTCATCAATGAAAAATAGTTCTTCATCAATCATCGGTACCTTCATTTTCTTGATAATTTCTCTTATTTATACCTAAGCCAATGGGCCTTGTAAACATTGTTTGATTTTTACTAGGGTTATATAAACAACCCCACAAACATTGCATCTTTTAATTTCCAATATTGACTAAATCATACAAAATGTACGTTTAGTGAGCTGGGACTCGACTTTTGTTCAGAGTACCCTTTACAGGTTCTAAATTTAATGAGTACTATGTATTTTATTATTGGCAGTTTAAAGTCATGCATGTTGGAATATAAATAAAAGATATTTAAGGTCTAATAGCTTTGACGGAATAGATGATATTGACTCAATTATTGATAATTTGTTTGGAAACATATTACCATATTCATGTATGGAGAGGGAAAATTGTAAACTGTGACATGAGAAATTTTGAATATGAGGAATGACATGGGAAAAGAGCTAAAAGGAATTAGAGGAAGACTTTTCTAAAAATGAAGTTACCACTACATGAAAAACCCATTATGGGGGCTGAATTAAGCAAGGCCAACTAGGGAATATGCTCTATAGTCAAAGAGTAATATCTTTTGGTTGAAAGGTCTGTTATGTAGAAAAATTATGCAAGACCACCTAAGGGAACGAGCTGTATAGTTGGGCAACCGAAATCTTAGAAATTTGACTATCTATTGCTAAAATCCAAAGAAGGTTTTATGGAGATTCAAATTTTCCATGGCATAGAGTCTGCTTTATGGAGAAAGGTACTTGAATATAGAGAGGATATTTCAAATCAGAATTGTCAAAGAATTGTAGGAATGTCACTTCTACGAAGGTTTGACCCAAACGTAGGAAAAAAGGTATCTGTGGTTTTAAATCATATGACTAAAACTGGAGATAGAAACATTATAATACATATAGTCAAGTGGTCCATGGTTATTTCATATGTCTCTGAACATATGGAGAAGGAGGAAAATGTAAACCATACACTTTAATAATTTCAGATCATGAAAAAGAGTATGGAACAAATATGTTAAAGATGACAGTTTTTTTGTGGATCCCTACATATCGCCATTAAGACCAATAGGGACAAAAGATGATTCTTCTAAGAATGAAGTTACCATTACTTGAAAACCCCATTATGGAGGTTGAATTATGAAAGGCCAACTGGGGCATAATTTGCATAGTCAAATAGTAGCATCTTTTGGCTAACATGTCCATTATGTAGACAACTTATGCAAGGACAACTAATGGCATGTGCTGTATAGTCAGGCAAAAGAAAACTCAGGTATTAGAAAATTTGCGACCCAAATTCAAGAAAAGGGTTATGGAGACCTAGGATTATTTAAGGTTAGGTGTATGAAAATTTGGAATTGTCTAATTCATAAAAGAAAATTCATAGACCAATACTGACCATGAATATTATTTGTATAATGTTGCGGCTGGGTCTTGAATTGAGATTCTGGATTTCACTAAGTATCTCATTAGGATGAGAATCAAGCCAAACATAGTTCTTGAAATACTGTTTAATGTCATGCAGGATGAGAGCATGGAAGATCTTAGTTTAGGGTCGTAGAGATCGAACCATAGTGAGGCAGACACATCTTGAATTTGTTATAAACCTGATGTGAATAAACACCAGGGTGTTCCATATCACACCATGTCCTCCCAGGGTGACTTTTCAGCCAAGAGACCAAAAGTGGAGTTTGGGGATAGGCTCAAAGACTCGGGGCTGGACTCTAGGAATGCTCGAACGTTCCGATGTATCCCATGAGTATGGGAATCAAGCTGCACATAGTTCTTGAAATACCCTTTGTATAGATTTGGTTTATACATATGAGGGGTAAAGAGGACTTTATTGCAATTATGGCTGGACCAAAGATTAAAAAATTGGGTGTCACTATGTATCTCATAAGGATGAGAATCAATCCATACGTAGTTCTTGAAATATGACATGGTTGGAGACCATGTAAATGTTGATTCCTCTCGAGTGAGGGTATTAGGTATTGTTGTAGTTTATTATTATACAG
This sequence comes from Viscum album, assembly GCA_963277665.1. Classification (NCBI taxonomy): domain Eukaryota; kingdom Viridiplantae; phylum Streptophyta; class Magnoliopsida; order Santalales; family Viscaceae; genus Viscum; species Viscum album. The sequence continues at coordinate 257,329,985 of OY728165.1, read as the reverse complement.
TAAAAAAGTGCAAATAGTGTAAGGTCATATGCATGGACCAGTGCTATGCAGTTTAATGTCTTGCAGCAAGGACAATGGGGGACTGTATAGTTTAATTTCATATAGCTATGATGATGGGACATACAAATTTTAATGTCATGTAGGATGAAAGTGAACTGATATGAATAAGATGGTTGATGGGGGCTTCACGGATCTACATCGTATGGGATGAAGGTGAATTGATGTGAAGAAAGTGGTTTCGGGCTTGAACCTCAGGTGGTTGCCTACGTACTCGACCTAAGAGGCAAGGATCAAAGTCCATGTAGTTCAATTGAGAGGGATTTGGTGATCAGGGTGTACTTGAGCATAACGACCCGAAGATGATGTTGGAACATAAGTGTGGTTAGCGGCCCAGAGAAGATGTCATGGTCGAAGCTTACTCTAAGATCACGTGAGTCATTCTTGGAGTGAGAAACAAGAGGCAACAACATGCATGACAATCATGTCACGAAATATGCGACTATGAAGGATGGTGTGGGGATTATTCATGGTTAGCTGCCCGGGTTACAAATGGAAACAGAGTTTAAAAGACAATTGTGCATGCAGATATCACAGTTTAATGTCAGGTGTCACAGACATGGGGTTCTTGGTAGTTTAACGTCCTATATCTTGGACGATGCACATTTTAACATCATGTTGGACGATAGAGGGGACATAGTTTAACGTCATGTTGGATGATATAAAGGACACAATTTAACATCATGTTTGACGATAGAGGGGGATATGTAGTTTAATGTTCTGCAGCAAGGACAACTGAAGGGATTTTCCATGAGTTTCTGCTGCATATACAGTTCTTATAGGGGTAGGATTGAAATAGTGGCTTCTAGAATATCCATGTCTTCCTCTATATCCTAGAACTCTGTATCTTCCTCTAATTCCTCTGTTTAGATACAAGGAATTTAGGCTCATCATGATTGAAACTACCATTGGAATATGGATCTATTAAATGAATCATGTTAATAGAATCAGAGATCAATTCTTCATCTGATGAAGATTCTGCCTGATGAACCAGTTCAGGCTATGCCGTTTGGTTGGGCGGTGCCCCTTCTTTTGAAGCAGATGGCATAAAATCTACCAGAGTCAAAGACAACATAGGCTTTGACACGAGATCGTCTTCTTATGACTGCTCTTCTTTCTTCGAATTATGCCACGTCTTTGAGGATTTTCCTTCTCATGAAGGGGGTTTTTCTATGGCAGAAATAGTAGAAATGACAATTGGTTGATTCAATTGTGTTCGTAAAATGGCATGAGTTCAGTTGATCATTTTCCTGACCATCCAATCATCATATTTCTGTGCGTTGTTACTTTTGTCTTCGTGCCACTCTTCTTCTTCCTCGGGATCAGTAGTAGTAACACATGCTACCAAGGCTGAAGAATCTTTTAGTTTTACTTTTCCAGAGTCCACCATCTTTTGCAGGAGGTCATTGAAGACAGAACACCCTGGAATGGGATGCCCCAACATCTGATGAAACAAGCAATACTTCGGGAGGTCTTTATCTCCTTCCTTGTTTGACCTTTTGGGTCTTGGCAACTGAATTAGATTGTTTTCCAGAGCCAAGATGAAGTAACCAAGAACATGTTCATTCCAAAAAGAATAAAACTTGATTATGTTTTTAAGGATGATATATAGTCTAGGGAAGACCCTAGGTCGTCTCTCAAGGAGCGTTGGTAGGTTTAGAGAGTGTGTTCTTAATAAAAGGGACTAAAAGGGGGGTATTTTTGAAAACAGTTTAAAGAAAATGAATTGATTTAAAGAGTTTAATAATTGAAAAATAAAAGAGGTGTTATACAATGTTGAGATAAAGGAGATCATTTCAAGTTCACTACACAACATGGATAGTTCATTGTTCTGAAAATATTGACATGGTTTTGTTCAATTCATTGGTTGAGGGTTGTCAAGATCTTGATTCCCCTCTTGCCTCTTAAAATGTTGCACAAAGCACCAACCCTTGACAAAACAATCATGTTGTCAAGGTTTGGATCTCAATAACAGAGTTAAGGATAGCAAAACATACTGAATTCTTATGTATGTGTGATATTAATAGGGTTCTTGTCTTGTCCTATGGGAACAAACCAAGATCCCCACTTGAAATCTCAACCCAATCGGTGTTGAGATAAAAAGTGTTTCACTGAAATTAAACCACACAAATGCATTCAGAAGAGAAGAGCATAGAGATTAATCATATGTGAAATATTTAACACACAAATTATACAAATCCATTGGAATAACAAGTGCTGGAACTCCCTCCCAAGTAAGTGTAGCTCCCTCGAAATGATCGCCCACCGTTTAGCTCGTCATCGTGAGGAGGAGGAGGCTCTGGTGAAACTCCTTCTTCATCCTTGATCCCCCTATGAGGATAGGGGACTCCAGAACTTCTTGGATGATGAGAGTACTCCCATGGGTCTCCAAAATACCAGAGCTTTTCCTCCTGGTCAAACTTGCAAATGAGGTTCCCTTGGTGCCTTTTATAGGAAAATTGGAAGGTGGTTTTAGGAACACAAATTTCATCAATCCACTTTCACGATGCATTTAGGACTTCGGAAAGTCTTATCGCCCTTTTGAAAAAATAGAAAAGTTGTATCCCTACCTCTTTAATATCTCCAACGAATGTTTGGAACCATTTTGACAACTATAGCTCATGATATTGATTAAATACAGAACACCTCATTTCAATTGGTCCAAATTCGGTGGCTTGGACAGATCAGTTCGGATGGGACCCATAAAAGCCGACTCAGGATTGGTTTCCTGAATATGAAATGTAGCATATATAATTTTGGACTGGATCACAAAATTTCAGCCCATTTGGATGAACGGATTTCGTGTGCTATTCAAAACAGTGGACAGATGTCCATGGATCCATGCAATTTTGGCCCATTTTTCTTTCACTTCATCAAGGGCCCTCTAAATCACCTCCACCTACATTGAAACAATAAAAACAAGTAACATTACCCATTATAATATTGATTAACATTAATAGATTGATTCAAACATAAATTGAAATTTATTATTATATTTGGAATATTCATTACAAAACTAGTTTAAAACTGCGGTGTAAGGGTGGAATAAAATAGTGAATCGTGGTACGATCACACCCCCACACCTAAACATTTGCACTCCTGGGCAAAGTCACATATCCAAATACAATGATGCATATATATATATATATATATATATATATTTCTAACATCCTAAATATTTATCATTTGAGGAAATTTTATTTAAAGTAAAGTGATCAATGCACGAACCACACCATGGAGTTCTTCCTAGTGAAGATGGAAAAAGATGTCTCATAAATCATATCACAATAAAATTAAAAGAGATTTATGACACAAATATGAGAAAGGAATTCAAAGTTAGACCATTACACTAACTCTCCATGTGTGTGTGTGAAAACCATTCCATGCTATTCTTTCCACTTTCTATCAAATAAATATAGGTTATTTTAACATTATTCAGCTTTAAATGATTTTTCACCGAACCTGTCCTACATCCTTTGCAATCATATTTCAAGACCCACTCATTTAAGAATTCCTAGAATTCAAACCATAAGCTCCTGACCTAGATATCCCCATATGTTGCACATTTCATCACTCCCCTCATTTATTATATATTTTCTTGAAGTTGCATTTGGAACAAATCTCACACTCATCTCTCAACCCTTGTTTGATCTCCTCATGACTCTAATTGAAATATTTATAACAAGATCAAAGGTTGAGGAGGAGTGGTTTTTGACCTGCCCAAGACAGAACAATTTTTTTGAGGGTGTACAACAGTCGGACATTAGGTTCACACGCAGAGTTCAATCTGGTACAGTAATGAAACAGATCAGATAAGGAACGAACATATGGAAATATCATTTAAAGATGAAAAATATAAACCCAAAATATATTTACCTTATATTAAGTAATAAATAATCACACTTTGTGGTTTGGTGAAAAAATTTGTGGAGATATTAGTGAAACATTTTCCTCAAAAACTACTCACACAATGGGCATCAATCATCTCAAAGGTTTCACATAGATACGACCATTTATATCATTGACAGAAAACCAATTCACTAAAAATCACTCCCTGATGTTAAATTCATAAAAATACTCTTTTTAGCCTTCATTATGGTATTTTTACTTTCCCCACATTATGGTTTCCAAATCATGGAACTTCGAAATTGTCAGTGGGGAAAAATGAAAATACCATAAAGAAGGCCAAAAAGAGAAAACAAAAGGAGAAAAAAATTAAAATTCCTAACTATCCCAGGAATCTATCCACCCCCACAACTAGAGTATGCATTGTCCTCATTGTCGTAAAAGAGAATGTGGGAAGGAAGGATAAAACCTGGTGGATGTCATTCATAGTGTTCTTCTTGAATTTTGAGTTCCTCCATCGGGGACTCCAGAACAGGTTCATGAAAGTGCTTCAGCCGCTGCCCATTGACAGGGAAGGTTTGCTTGGTTTCTTCATTTTGAACCTGAAAAACACCAAATGGAGAGAAATTAGTAACAATGTATGGTCCAAACCAGCAGGAACAAATCTTACCAGGATGAAACTTCAGCCTTGAATTATAAAGGAGGACCTTCTACCCAATATGGAACTAACTATGAAGGATAAGACGGTCATGGGAAGCCTTGGTTCTCTCCTTATAAATCCTGGAGTTTTCATATGCATCTCTTCTCATTTCCTCTAGCTCCTGAATCTGCAACTTCCTTTGAGCACCTACACCAGAATGATTAGAATTGCTTTGTTTGATGGCCCAGTAGGCCCGGTGCTCTACCTCAACAGGGAGGTGACAACTCTTCCCAAGAACTAGCCGATATGGTGACATGACAATTGGAGTTTTGAATGTAGTACGATAAGCCCATAATGAATCATTGAGTATAAGACTCCAGTATTTTCTGTTTGGCTGAACCGTTTTCTCAAGAATCTGTTTTACCTCTATATTTGACACTTCGGCATGACCATTTGTTTGTGGGTGATAAGCAGTAGACACTCGATTCCTAACCCCATACCTGCGAAAAAGAGATTGCATTGTGCAGTTGCAGAAATGAGATCCCTGATCACTGATGATAAACCTAGGAAATCCAAAACTACAGAATATTTGGGTTCTCAAAAATTCCACAACTGTCTTGGAATCATCTGTCCTCGTGGCTCGTGCCTCTACCCACTTTGAAACATAATCCACTTCCAGAAGAATGTAAAGGTTCCCAAATGAATTGGGGAATGGTCCCATAAAGTCAATGCCCCAAACATCAAAAATGTCATGGAAGAGAAAGGGTTGTTGGGGAATCTCATTTCTTTTAGATACATTCCCCATTCTTTGACAGCGAGGACAAGATTTACAGAATTCATGGGCATCCCTTAACAATGTGGGCCAAAAGAGACTAGAATCTAAGACCTTGCGAGCAGTCCGTTGGGGACCAAAGTGCCCCCCACAAGAAAGTGTGTGGCAGAACCTAAAGACAGACTGAAACTCACTATCGGGAACACAACACCTAATAACTTGATCACTACATGTGCGCCAGAGGTAGGGGTCATCCCAAATGTACCAACGAGACTCATGTTTTAGACGGTCGATCTAGTTTTTGGTGAAATAAGAAGGAATGCAAGACACTACCAAATAATTTACAATGTCAGCATACCAAGGAATAGAATCTTGCACTCAGTACAATTGCTCATTAGGAAACAATTCATTTATGGGAATACAGGGGGATGAGTCAATGTTCGAGGATGGGAGAATACTACAGATATGGTTAGCAACCACATTATATGCTCCTTTTTTATCCCTAATTTCTAGATCAAATTCCTGAAGGAGGAGCATCCAACGAATGAGACGTCGTCTGGCTTCTGGTTTCTTTAGGAGATATCGGAGGGATGCATGGTCTGAGAACACAACGACTTTGGACCATAGAAGGTATGACCTAAATTTATCCAAGGAAAACACAATGGCAAGAAATTATTTTTCAATTGTGCTGTAGTTTCCTTGGGCAGGGTCCAAAGTACGTGGGGCATAAGCTATGACATGTGGAGCTCGGTCGACCCTTTGTGATAAGACTGCCCCAACTGCATAGTTAGAGGCATCACACTTGAGCTCAAATGGTAAATCCCACCGAGGTGGTTTGATTACCGGGGGTGATGTGAGACTCCATTTTAACATATTGAAAGCTTCCTCACATTTTTTTATCAAAATAAAATTCTTTTTCTTTTTGGAGTAATTAGGAGAGGGGGAGTGCAATTTTACTAAAGTCACGAATGAAACGACGATAAAATTCAGCATTACCCAGGAAAGACTGCACATCCCGAACATTTTTAGGGAATGGTAGGGAGGAAATGATATCTACTTTTGAATTGTCCACTTGGATACCTTCCCCAGAAATGACATGTCCCAAAACTATGCCTTGTCTCACTATGAAATGAAATTTCTCATAATTTAATACGAGATTCTTTTCAATACAACGACGTAGGACAGAAGCAATTATACTCAAACATTCATCAAAAGAGGATCCATAAACAGTAAAATCATCCATAAAAACCTCAATCCAATTCTCCAGGTAATCCGAAAAAATACTAACCATACATCGTTGGAAAGTACCTAGAGCATTGCACAGACCAAATGGCATCCTTCTATAAGAAAATGTACCAAAGGGGAAAGTAAAGGTTGTATTTTCCTGATCCTCAGGGGAAATATGGATCTGAAAGTATCCAGAATACCCATCAAGGAAACAGTAATGGGACTTACCTGCTAGCCTCTCTAGTATCTGGTCAATGAATGGAAATGGGAAATGGTCCGTCCTAGTGTGTTGGTTTAGTCGGCGATAGTATATGCAGACACTCTAACTATTCTGCACACGATTTGGATCCAATTCATTGTTTTCATTTTTAACTACAGTATGGCCAGTTTTTTTAGGAAATACTTGAATAGGACTGACCCATTGGCTGTCAGAGATATGGTAAATGATTCCAGCAACCAACAATTTTGTTACTTCTTTTTAACAACATCAAGTAGGTTTGGGTTCATTCGACGTTGTTACTGCCTCACTGGTTTAGCCTCATCATTTAATAAAATATGATGTGTACAAATTGATGGGATAATGGCAGGAATATCAGCAAGTGTCCATCCCAAAGATTGTTTAAACTTCCTCAAAATATCAAGCAGTCGCAATTCATGATCCGGAGGGAGTGAAATAGCAATGATGATGGGAAACTTGTTTCCATTCTCAAGATATGAGTATTTTAAATCTTGAGGCAGTTGTTTCAGTTCCAATTCTGGGGGATTTTGGATTTACGGAAGTGTGTGTGAAAGTGGGAAGTCACTGATCTCATCTAACTGCTCAATGGTAACATCCTCAGATGAGGAATGAGCTTTTACAAGCTTAGCAGTATCATCGATGGTCATGCGATCCTCTGTGTTCAAGAAATCATCAATTAACAAGAATGCATGAAATTTCTCTAGATCTCTACAACAATCAATGCATGATTCATTACCTAACATTCCAATCAATGAAGAAAAATCAGAAAGGGGATCAGGTGAATGAAAATAAGTTATTTTAGGGGAAGGGAGAACATCAATTGAATTGACAGAGAGAGGAGTGTTCTTATGAGGGGTGCTTCATGGAATCAAGGATACTGAAGTGGACAGTATTACCACCAAAATCCATAGATAATGTACCATTATGGACATTAATTATGGTTTTGGTGGTTTTCAAGAAAGGTCTCCCCAATATAATTGGGGCACGTCCATTCATCCTATCATCTTCCATTTTAAGCATGTAAAAATCAGCAATAAAAATTAAAATTTTCACCCTCACAAGAACATCCTCTAACACACCAGAGGGGTGTGCTGTACTCCGATTTTCTAGCTGAATGACAATACCAGTGGGGTTCAGTTCACTAACCTACAATGAAGAGTAAATAGAGTGAGGCATCACATTAATAGAAGCACCAAAATCAAGCCTAGAGTTGGAACATGAATACTCCCCTATGGTGCACGGAATCGATAATGTCCCAGGATCATTGCACTTGGTAAGAAGTGATGGCTCTATCAATACTGAAACATTCCTCCCCAGGCTCACCTTCTCATCACCACAAAGCCTCCTTCGGTGTGTACACATCTCCTTCAAAAACTTGGCATATCTCGGAATTTTCTTCATAGCATCAATCAAAGGAATGTTAACCTGTACATTCTTGAAAGTTTCCAAGATTTATTTATCAAGTTCGGTATCTTTTTGTTTCCTAGTTTGGGTAGCCCTTTGAAGAAATGGAAGAGGAATGGTTGGGATAGGTGGATCATCAACAACCATAGTCTTTCTTTTGGAAGGGCTTCTCTCAAGAAAAGGGTTTTCTTCTCTTGGACCATTTTCAGCAGTTGGGATGGTGGTTTCCTTTGGATGGGAGGACTCTAATGGAGGGGTCATTTGGCTTTTGAGTTGTGTCTCACTCCTAAGGGTGATGGAACTAACATTTACTTTATCCCTAGGGTTTACTACTGGTTGATATGGTAGTTTACCTGACCCCTGACTTTGGATTTCCCCCACCGAGTTGGTAAGCTGGCCTAGTTGGGTCTTTAGGTCTTGTATGGCTTCTTGGGTGGTTTTTTGGAATTGGATATTATTGACAGCCATTTTCTTCATCATATCTTCTAGGCTAGGCTCGGTTTTTGGATGGGGTGGTTGGAATGGCCTTTGGGGTGGTTGAGGATTTCTAGGTGGTGGTGGATGACTACTTTGACCCTATTGGTTCAATTGCTGTTGAGGTTGGTTTGAATACCCCCCTTGCCTATAGGCTTGGTTTTCCTTCAAACCTTGGTTGTATGGATAGTATGGTTCTTGCCTAAAGGGTTGGTTAAAGGGGCGTCCTGGAAATATTGCCTCACAACTTTCAGAAGTTTCTCTCAATTGAGGACATTGGTCAGAATAGTAGGTGTCAGAAGAGAAGATTCCACAATGGATGGGAGGAGGAGATTGAGATTTCCCTTAGGAGAGAGCTAGTTGTCGTAGAAGGGTACTTACCTCTTCGAACATTGTGTCCACCTTCTTCTCAAACTCAGTACTTTGCACCTCACGGACACCTTGAATGGGAACACTAGACCGTGTACCGAAATGTTGAGTGTTCTATGCCATGTTCTCAATCAGGGTTCTTGCAGCAATTGGGGTCTTATCTTCCAATGCAACACATGCGGTAGCATCAATCATATTTCGATCAATAGGAATCAAACATTCATAAAAATATTGAATTAAAAGTTGATCACTTATTTGGTGGTGTGGGAAACTTGAACATAAACTTTTAAAGCATTCCCAATATTCATGTAATGTTTCCCCTTGAGATTGTTTTATACCACATATTTCTTTCCTTATAGTTGCAGTTCGAGAGGCTGGGAAGTATTTTTCAAGAAAAAGGCGTTTCATGTCTGCCCAACCCCTAATTTGTGAATTGACATAGTATAACAAATATTTTGCAGTGTCTTCTAATGAAAATGGGAATGCCCTAAGCTTCACTTGTTCTTCATCCACATTAGTAGGTTTTAAGGTTGAACACACACTATTAAATTATTTCAAGTTCTTATGAGGGTCTTCTCCAGGCAATCCATTAAATATTTGTAATAAATGGATTAGACCGGATTTTAGTTCAAAATTAGGTGCCTCGCCTTGAATTTAAATGTAAGTGGGTTGGATATCAACATCAGGTGAGGTTAATTATTTTAATGTTTGATTATTTTCATCCATTTTATTGAAGATTATTTCAGGTTCTAATTTGGTTCCAGAAGAATATGGGTTTAGAAGTGTCTCGAGTGGTGTGTCCTCCTTCAAAAGGGGGTATTGTGCGTCTTGGTGTCACTGACGTAGGATCCTCACTGGTTCGGGTTTGAAAGGTGGTAAGTCTCCCAAAGTAGAACGCGTCATGCACAGAACCTACACAAGATATGGATTAGAACACAAGGAGAAATAAGAAGGTAGAAGAAAAACAAACAAATATTCACAAAATTTACAACTACTTTATCAAAAAAACGCACTAGAAACCAAAGCGATCCCCGGAAACGGTGCCAAAATTTGACCATTTTCTCATAACACGTCAATTTGATTATGTTTTTTAGGATGATATATAGTCTAGGGAAGAACCTAGGTCATCTCTCAAGGAGCATTGGTAGGTTTAGAGTGTGTGTTCTTAATAAAAGGGACTAAAAAAGGGGGTATTTTTTAAAACAGTTTAAAGAAAATGAATTGATTTAAAGAGTTTAATAATTGAAAAATAAAATAGGTGTTATACAATTATGAGATAAAGGATATAATTTCATGTTCACTACACAACTTGGATAGTTCATTGTTCTGAAAATATTGACATGGTTTTGTTCAATTCTTTGGTTGAGGGTCGTCAAGATCTTGATTCCCCTCTTGCCTCTTAAAATGTTGCACAAAGCACAAACCCTTGACAAAACAATAATTTTGTCAAGGTTTGGATCTCAATAATAGTGTTAAGGCTACCAAAACATACTGAAATATTATGTATGTGTGATATTAATAGGGTTCTTGTCTTGTCCAATCAGAACAAACCAAGATCCCCACTTGAAATCTCAACCCAATCGGTGTTGAGATAAAAAGTGTTTCACTTAAATTAAAACACAAAAATGCATTCAGAAGAGAAGAGAATAGTGATTAATCATAAGTGAAATATCTAACACACAAATTATACAAAACCAGTGGAAGAACAAGTGCTATAACTCCCTCCCAAGTAAGTGTAGCTCCCTCGAAATTATCGCCCACCGTTTAGCTCGCCTTCGGGAGGAGGAGGAGGCTCGGGTGAAACTCCTTATTCATCCTTGATCCCCCTATGAAGATAGGGGACTCCAGAACTTCTTGGATGATGAGATAACTCCCTTGGGTCTCCAAAATACCAGATCTTTGCCTCCTGGTTGAACATGCAAATGAGGTTCCCTTGGTGCCCTTTTATAGGAAAATTGGAAGGTGGTTTTAGGCACACAGATTTCATCAATAGCCTTTCATGACGCGTTTCGTACTTCAGAAAGTATTATCTCCCTTTGTAGAAAATAGAAAAGTTGTATCCCTACCTCTTTAATATCTCCACTGAAAGTTTGTCACCGTTTTGAAAACTACCGCTCAAGATATTGATAAAATACAGAACACCGCATTTGACTTGGTCCAAATTCGTTAGCTTCGACAGATCAGTTCGGATGGGCCCCATAAAGTCCGAATCATGATTGGTTTCCTTAATATGAAATGTAGATTATAAAATTTTGGACATGAACACAAAATTTCAGGCCATTTTGATGCACGGATTTCGTGTACTATGCAAAACAGTGGACAGATGTCCATGGATCCATGCAATTTTGGCCCATTTGTCTTTCACTTCATCAATGGCCCTCCAAATCACATCCACCTACATTGAAAAAATAAAAACAATTAACATTGCCCATTATAATATTGATTAAAATTAATATATTGATTCAAACATAATGTAAAATTTATTCTTATATTTGGAATATTCATTACAAAACTAGTTTAAAACTGCGGTGTAAGGGTGGAATAAAACAGTGAATCGTGGTACGATCAATTACAAACATGTATACCAGACAAAAGAAGGTCCTTATAACGATATCACAAAACACCTAAGCTTAACTTCTTCTTTTTGTTGAGGATTTCCCATAATAGGATCACAACAAGAAACAAAATGTGTTAAGTGTTGTTCTAGATCTCCCAAAACATTAAAAATTGGGAATGTGGTATTCAAAAAATTTGATGGGGAAGGAATTGCATCCACCCATTCAGGTTAAGCTCTATTTTCCTGTTGAACTAGTGCATGTTGTCCTTCCGTAGATTCCAACTGATCTGTTCATGAATCAATGGTAGTCATTAATGCTTGAGAAACATATGGTTGATCTTGGACTTGAGTAGGAGCAATAACTGGAGTTTGGATGGGTGTGGAAACCGGTACTTCCACTGATGGTAGTATTGCCGGTTGCTGTCGTGTATGACCCATAAGATTGGACCTGTGAGGGTGTACTTGTAAAGGAGGATATTCTTGATCCATACCAATAGCTGCAACAAATTCACTTGATTGATTAACTCCAGCATGCTTAGGAGGAATACTACCTTGAAGTAGTTCTGTATTTAACCTCATTAACTCCTTCATTTCTTCTTCTTGATGTGCGAACCTTTACTCTAATGAGATGGATTGGACTTCTCCAGATGTTGGGTGAGATGTAACCTGACTTTTACCCTTTTCCTTGGCATGTGACTTTCTGGAGTATGAAAGGGAATTACCTGAAGGAATGTCTTACCTCTGGGAAACCCTATGGCTTCTGGTACACACACCTCCTTCATTTGTTTCTGTGTGTACAACCTCTTGAACAATAACTTATTCATTTGATTCCTCTGAGTGAGCCTCATGTTTTGGGGGATCAGTGACAATGGCATTGATGACTTTTATCAATGGATAACGCATTGCAGCCCTTCTGTCAGTGTTTCTGCAATGCTGTCTTCTTCCACGTCCTTTATGAGACATTGCCTTTTTTTGGATGATCCCTCAAGAACTTCTTGGTGAACCGTAATTTGGAGGGAATTTTGCGGATAATTCGGCTCTGAGTTACTTTTGTGGCTTCTTCCATAATTGAGAGAAAACCGACTTTCGCTAAGGAAGAGATTGAGAATTTAAAAAAGTCCCCAGTCCGGTGGACTAGGGATGTTCTTGTTTTTCCTTCTCAACTCCTTGAGTCCTATCTGTTGATCCCGAGGGTTGGATTAAAAGATCCAAGCCTGGAAAGCTGATGTGGCTCTTGAGATGCTACATCTGAATTTTTTTTAAAAGATCTCCTGCTTTTGTGGATTTTAGTCCAGAAACTGGCCGGATGCATCATCCGACACCCACTCAAATCACCTTGACTAGATGGACATTGTATTATTTCTAACACCTCTGTCACCTGATGATGCGCATGCTCTAAACGATAAGACTGTTTGAAATTATCATTTTCTTGATGCAAGAGTAATTCTATAACTTGTTCTTTATATTCCTGACTTTGGGAAGAACTAGTTGAGGCCTATTCTTGAGCGAGCCTTTGATTACACACAAAATTAGCTAGCTGTGGCCAACCATGGGCAATAACATTGAATGAGAGCACTTTTTACGGGATTTTTTGACTTGAGAGAAAAGTTAAATGAAATGCTCCATGAATACCCCATCCCCTGATATGAATACCAGATGGGTCATTGGTAATTAAATGGCGCAACCTTTTTAATTCACCAAGGTATGTACGCTGAAGAGATCTCTGCTTCTTTTCAACCATTGGATGTCGAGAAACCGAGAGAGATGCTAATTAAATTTGGTGTTGCAACCCTTCTATTACCTTAACATGATTTTCATATTCATCATAAGGTAATATTTTCTCTTTTAAGTAACAAATAGATTTCCATATGTTGAGACTAATATCTTGAATACAATCTTCTGTCAAAATTTTGGGAATATCATACTGAGAGTCATCCCAAGGCAAAAACATGACTGGTATTTAACCTTTCACCAATTGTTTTCTCATATTCAACACTTCCTATTTGTAATTTGATAAAGATTCTTCTACCTGATTGGACCACAGCTGGTGCTTCTTTGTTGCTTCATCAAATTCAACAAGATTGGTAGAGAATTCATTTGTCAAATTAGAAGATGAATGACCCAGGGGTGGTTCAGAGAATGACCTACACCCTAGGCTATATTTTGATTGGGAAAGTATTTCATCTGATAGTGGTAAGACATCAGACATGACTGGATTCACATTTGAAAGTTCCTCAAGATAAGATGGATTTTTCGTCACGGCATTGTGCATTGAATAATTTTCCAGGCAATGTGAATTACTGCTACAGAGAGTAATTTCATAGCTAAATTCATCATCATGGGTAGGACCACCATGGTGGGTAATAGAAAAAGATGAAACCATTTTCTCCTTGGCCTTCTAGCCACATGGAGGGTTATCGTGGCTCTCATATGAAGATGATGCTTCAATATTGACCGAATTTTCATGAAGAAAACCTTTATGAGGAAGTTTCTGATGAAGAACTTCATAATTATTGTTGTTATTTCCAGAATTTGGAAATGAGAGAGTAGAATCTTGATTTGCAATAGATAATTGTCTGAGGGTTTCAAGAACTCCAACATTGAGAAAGGCCTTATTGCAGATTGGATCTTGATTTTTTAACTGTGCTGGGTGGTTCTTTTTCTTAGACTCCTTCTTAATATCTTTACAAACCACTTGTTGATGAATGTGGTTATTATGGGAATGTGTATGTGCCTGATAAGGAGAAATGGTCAGGTTAGGCTGACTATCTTCATTTAAATTGGGTTTATGTTCCCCACTTTATTGTCCATATGAAATAAGAGAGTATGCCCCCAAGAACCTCATAGACTGGAAAAAAGGTGTGTATCTGCGCCGGGGTGACATGTTGACGAGTCCCTCCACTAATAGGGATATATTTATGTTTCTTTCCCAGTGATGTCGCTAATGTTGTTATAATATTCTGACAGTTATCCAGAATATGGGCAGAGATTTGCTTCTGCTATTTTAACATTTTCAGAATGTGCTTGGTGACTTCACCTGCTAGAATGGGAATATACGTCTTTTCTGTGATTGGAGTAGGTGTGTGTTACTGATCCTATCCTCCTTCTCCTGTTATTGAATTCTGATAGTACTCATGTGTGGGGGCATAAAATTGTGTCTGCATCCTCTTTGTCATTGTAGATTTCCAATTGACATTTCTAGGTGCTACCAAATGAGACTATTGGTTAGCTTGATGAATAGAAAGTGTATGTGCCTGCTGATTGTTCTCCACCAAATATAATTGATGGAATTCCTTCAATACTATTAGAAGAGACTGCTGGCAGAATTGATGAGTGTAAGTAGGTGTATGTGCCTATTTACAGGTGGTCACCACATTTGGTTGGAAGGTTTCTTTGGATGTAGTCAGACGAGCCTACAGACTGGTTGATGTTTTATAAACAGGTGTATGCGCCTTCCTATAGTACTCCGCCAGAATTGCCTGGCAGGATTGGTGTGTTACTGCTAGACGAGTCTACTGGATAGTGAAATTAGGACGGATGGCTGTATATGCCTACTCGTTGTTTTCCATCATGTTAGGTTGATGGAATTCTCTAGAGGGGGAAAAGGTAAGAACCTGCTCCCTGTTGGACGAATTTCCCTTCTGACGGTTTGTCTTGCGTTCTTAGATCTGAGGAACCTGAGCCGAATGCCTAGAGGCGATACCCCCATCATGTTGAGGGTGTAATACCACACGAGCCTGGTGGATATTATTTGTGGGAGTCCTCAGGAAGGACTCCTGTCTTCTTGAACTGAGGCCTTGAGTGACCTATTAATTTACCTCCCTGTAATATGGGAAGGAATGGTTGTTGCATTCTGCAGATAAAGACCCGAAATGGTTAGAGATGGTGGTTGGAACCACCTGCTTCTTGACCACAGTTCATCGCTACCGGGACAACCGGGGCGAGTTGTTAACTTGGAGAGCTTGTCGAGCGGACTCTAGAGTCGGGATTGTACTGTGTTGATAGTATTCCCTCACCAATGCATTTGAGACCCATCATTGAAGATGCTGAGTAGGTGATGTCGTCCTCAAAGAAGATGTGGATCCAGTAGGTGTAGCGGCCGAGGCGTTCACATGTGTGAACCTTAAAGAATCCATTTTGTGTTGCAGAGAGATCTTGGTAAAAAGTGGCTGTTTGATATAGCAGATATAATCAAGATAAGTTTGTCCAGACTACATCTTTTGGATGAGCACACATGTTATTGATTGCTTTGTTGGCCCTCATATTGAGCTTAATAGGGGCCTAAAAAAATAAGTAAACATCATTTAACTTGGTTAAGGATTCCCGTCGGGTTCACCCTTTTTTGTTTCTTCTAGAAATGGGGATGACCTTGATTGTTTAAGGTTCAAACATTCCAATCGGTTTCTAACTAGATTATTCATAGAACCGAAAACAACCAATGATTTTATATCCATTTGGACCTACTTTCCAAAGGTAGGTTCTCATTAGTTGTGGACCGATGAGGCTTAAAAATTTCCATTGGTCGAGAGGATGGGAGGTCAGGCTCATCACACCTTTTTGGGGGGGAATTTTTGCCTATTCCGAGACTGTCTTATAGATTTAAGATATGTTCATGAATCCTTATTAATTCACCAATAATGAAAATAAGTTTTCCTTTAGATTTGTAAATCAATGATTGATATTTATGGGATTTAGAAAATCTTTTATATATATTTGAGGTTCTTCATCAATGGATAATCATCCGTATGTATTAGAGATTCTTAGTCAATGGAATCCTTCAATACATTATATAGAAATTTATTGGTCATTATGATGACCATACTGGTTTTAAAGCCACTCAATGGGGCACTTGATGTTTATTTTCATTCAGAAAGAAATGGATTATTTCAAAGTTGGGATCGTACCCACAAATGGGATACCTAAATATCCTTGTTAAAAAGGAATCAGGACCCACATAGATTGATAAGAAGGATATATTTTAACATCATATGGGACAAAAAAGAATTAAATAATGATGGGCTTGAACCTTAGAAAGGCTTCCTACGTACTCTAATTTTTATGGAAGAGATCAAAGTCCACATAGTTCAGGTGAAGAAATATGGGGCTTATGCATGGTTAATGGCCCAAAAAGAGATTTCATGATTGCTTTTACACTCTAAGATCATGTGAGTCATGGTTGGTGTGAGAAACAAGAGGTATCATTAAACCTGACGATTGTACCACGAAAGATGCAATCATAAGAAATGATGTGGGGATTACGTATGTATGACTGCTCAAGTAGATGAATACCAGGGCTTACATCAGGAAAGAATCCCAGGATTAGGGTCCATAAAGTTATTTGTACTTTATAGAGATTTAGAGTTTTAACCCAGGGTTACTCCTGAGAAGGAGGCCCAAATTAAAAGGGACTTATGATTGGGGATTATTCCTGATAAGGTGGCCAAAATCAAAATAAATTTATATTGGGGATTACTCCTGAGGTGGATGCCCAAATTAAAGGGGACTTATAACTTGGGGATTACTCCTGAGAAGGAGGACCAATGTTAAAGGAAATTATGACTAGGGATTACTCCTGAGAAGGAGGCCCAGGTTAAGGGGACTTTGGACTTACTCTTGAGGAGGATGACCTAATTAAAGGAATTGTGATTGGGGATTATTCCTAAAAAGGAGGCCCGAACTCAGGGAACTTGGGGTATATTCTTGAGGAGGATGACCTAAATCTAAATATATTCTCATATTAATGGATGAGGTTATACGGAGGAAAACTCGAACCGTAGTGACATAAAGCATGTAAGTCACGAGGTTTTGGGAGAGGTTCTCATAGACCTCCTTTCAGATAAGGAATCCAACAAAGGGACCATTCCATAAATTAATTTAAGGGCTAATATCTTCAAGAGGAGAGGTGAAAAAGAGAGTGGCACACAAATAAAGTTGGCACAAAAGTCTTGATCGCGCAAGTGTACTTGCGCAACATGGGTTCACCTGGGTGACGAGGAATATGTAGGGTAATAATTGGGAAAGACATAACTCAAGCCTTTAATATTATCCTAAGATATTTCCAAAAGGGAGGTGCGTAAGTTTCATCGAAAGGGTAGGGCAGCATTCATGTATTTCTACTTTTATGGAGGTCTGGATACTTAGGCGCGCAAGTGTTGATGAATTCTAAACACTTTGGCCTTATCATACTCCTTCAAGTCTTCCATTCTAGGTAAAAATTTACCTTAGAAGCTGTTGGAAGAGTGGAGTTGAAGACTTGGGTGACCTAAGCTTGAATTTGACTTTTGTAAAAAACTGTCCTTGAAATGGGGGCCCACAGGGGCTATTTATAGGCCACCTTACACCTTGGGTGAAAAATCAAATAGGGTGCGCAAGTGAGTTGTGAGACCCATAGGTGGCGTGCAAGTGACTTGCACGCCTTACTCCAAATGGGCTCCTAGTCCATGCCTTTGTCAATTTTTTTGATGTTCTTCAATGGGTGACATTCTTTGTGCTTAAGGTATTCCCTTTTCCATTCGTTGGAATATGTGATAGAAAAGAGAGTCAACAATTTCCTTACATGATTTCTTCTCACTCTATTGTAATAATTTCATCCTTTGATGAGAATCATCATGATCATAATGAATATTCATACCTAAAGACCTCAATTCAGGTTTTAATTGACCCTAAGATGAACAATTATTTTTCCTATTCTAAAACTAATATAGTTATCACAAGCTAAAATAATAACCAATATGAATAAAATTAATCCCCAAATAACCTTTTTTTTTTGGGGTAAAAGGCATTTTATTGATAAGAAAAAAAGTTACAAGAGGCGGAAGGATGGAATTCTTTTACAATCTCTATCAAGCAAAGATGAGAACTCCGCAGGTAAAGAGGTCAGCCAAGTCAAGGACTGATGAATGCCTTTGTTGGCAAGAGCATCTGCAACATAGTTCGCTTCCCGATAGGTGTGAGTGGCTATGTAGTCTATCCCTTGGAGAGCGTTGAGACAATTCGTCCAAAGAGAGGTGAGAGACCAAGCCAGATGAAGGGTACCGTTCCAGATGGCCCGAATGATAGTAGTAGAGTCACTTTCAATCCAGAGTTTTTTCCAGCCTCTTTGAAGGGCAAAATCAACGGCGTGAATGACACCCAGCATTTCAGCTTCCAGGGAAGAGGAATGGGCACAGCCAGCGTAGAAGCATCCCTGACAAAGACCAGCCGAGTCGCGAAATATAGCACCACAACCAGCCGGGCCTGGATTACCCTTGGAGGCACCGTCAACATTCACTTTGATCCAACCTGACATCGGTGATTGCCAGAAAACTTCGAAAGATCGTTTGGTTCGAGGATAGACGCCGGGCACACGAAGGTGACGAAGGATCTCAAAATCGCCCACTGAATTGGTGCAACATTCTTTTTGAATTGACGCCGCTTCATGTATCGCAATAAGAATTCGAGATTTACCTGCAATTAAACTAAATGAGCGCTTATTATGCATAATGTCATTTCTAGCATACCAGATCACATGAAGCAGTTCTGCCACCGCCGTAAGCAGCAGATTTTTAACCTGAGGAGAGAAAACATAACTAGTGCACTTGTTAAGGAATAAAGAAATAGTATCAGAAAAGGACCATCTGCAATTAAAAAGGTCAAAAACATAATTCCATAAAGCAGAAGCCGTCGCACACGACAAAAAAAGGTGATTCGCATCTTCCCTGTGTTGATTACACAAGCGACAAATGGAGCAAAGTTGAATGCTAAAGGATTGTAGACAAGCTTCAGTGGGTAATCTATTATGGGCAATTCGCCAAATGAGATTAAGTCTAGAGGGTTTGATCCACGGCTTATCAAAATGGCTCACCCAGTGTAGAATAGAATCACTTTCAGAAAAGTAATTTTGATAGAAGTTTTTGGAGTCAAGAATGCCATTCGGGGCAGGTTCCCAAACAAGGAAATCACCAATAGGAGAAAAGTGATGCTCATCAATGATCTGCGCAATATTTTCAGGGAGAGCATGTCTGTGATATTGTAAGACATCCCTTATGGAAAGGTTATAGTCATTGGGGGTGATATTAGGTGGTAGCAGTGATATCAGAGGGTTACCACACCATTTATCACACCAAAAATTAATGGATGAATCAGCACTAACCATCCATCTAGAATTCTCCATGATCTTCTGAAACGAGTCTCTAATCGAGGGCCAGATTGAAGAATTAACATATTTGAGCTTCCCACTTAAGAGCTTGGTGCGGAATCTATGGTTCAAGAAATCAGAAGCTTTGGAATTACCATTGATAATGCGCCAAGTGAGACGGGCTTGGAGAGCATTATTGAACATCCTTAAATTTTTTATACCAATGCCACCTTTGTCTAGGGGTTTGCAACAGGTTTTCCAGGGAATAGTGACAAGTTTTCTGTCAAGAATACTACCTGTCCATATGAAGTTTTTGATGTAGGTATTGATCCTTTTGATGGTACTGGCGGGCCATTTGTAAATCATCATAGTGTAAACCATCTTGGAAACAATGGTCGATTTGACCAGGCAGATCCTGCCAGCCATAGAGAGGGATCTTCCTTTCCAGGTAGAGAGTTGGTTTACAATTTGTTCAGTAATATTAGAGAAATAGCCTGCCTTAGGTCGACCCCAAAAAATTGGGACACCTAAATAAACGAAAGGAAGGAGACCCTCTTTAATACCAAGGTAGGAAGTAGTGGCATTTTTCCTTCGGACGGGAAAATTCTTTCCAAAATAGATATGTGATTTATTCCAAGATATCGATTGACCAGAGACTTCCTCATAATGATTAAGAGCATGTTTTAGGACATGAATATTCCTTTGATCCCCCTTAAGAAAAAGAATGATGTCATCAGCATATAGGAGGTGGGTAGGGATATTTAAGTTCCTGGAAGCTTGAATGGGCTTCAAAGATCCTTGAGCTACCAGGCTACTTAGGAGTCTGCTTAGGTAGTCCTCAGCAATGACAAAGAGGATGGCCGATAGGGGATCACCTTGCCTGACACCTTTAGAACAATTGAAGAAGCCCCTAGGAGAGCCATTGATTAGAATAGAAATATAGGTAGATCTGAATAGGGTTTTCAGTCTTCCAATGAAGGGATCCTGAAATCCAAAGTTTTTTAAAACCCTGAAGATGAAATTCCAGTCAATAGTATCAAAGGCCTTTCTAATATCAAGTTTAATGGCCACACACCCCCCTCTGGTGTTCCTATTAAGACTATTAGTACCTTCGGAGGCCAGACAGATGCATTCCTGAATGGCCCTGCCTTTAATGAAACCAAATTGATTCCATGAGACTATTTTATCACAAATGGGCGCCATCCTATTCGCAATTATTTTAGTAATGATCTTATAAAGAGTATTAATGAGGGCAATGGGTCGAAATTGATGAATCTCCGAAGCATTTTCAACCTTAGGTATTAAAACTAAAAATTGAGAATTAATACCATGAGGCAGAGAACCATGGGAAAAAAAGGTTTTAACAAGGTTACAAACATACTTTTGGATAATGTCCCAATGCTTTTGATAGAATCCATTGTTGAACCCATCTGGACCAGGTGAACTGTCTGGATTGAGACCAAAGACAGCATCTTTGATTTCCTGGTAAAGCGGTGTGCTTAATAGAGTTTCATTGTCTCTATCATCAACAAGTAAGGGAATAATGTTATCCCTGATGTCAATATTTATATCCGGACCATTAAAAGTGTTGTAAAAGTATGAGGTGACATGATCTGATATGGCTTCTTCAGTATCAATGAGCAAATCTTCATGAATAAGCTTGGTAAGAGGACGATTTGCTTTTCTTATTCTTTGAAGAGTATTATAAAATTTAGTGTTACGATCTCCATCAACAAGCCATTTAATCCTAAACATTTGTTTACGGAGGTTATCCTTGAAGGTAAGCAGAGAATTAAGTTTAAGGGCAAGGTTGGCTTCCAGTTGAGGATCCAAGCAGAAATCAGATATAGTGTTTTGCGTTTGAGCACGACTAAGATCATTTTCGAGAGAGGAAATTTCAAGATCAATTTGAGAGCTAGTAGCTTTGCACCAACCTTTAAGGGCCTGTTTTAGGATTTTCAACTTAAAAATACAGGCAAATGAATCTTTAAGGTGATTCATAGAGTTCCAGGTGCGGTGAATAAGATCTACACAATCCGGGTTCGAGGACCACACATTATTAAATTTAAAGGGGAGAAGATTCTTATGGGCGGTCATACAAAAGCTCACTAAGATAGGATGGTGATCAGAGTTGATTCTAGGCAGGGTTATACTAGAAAGATTATCCCAAGTATCAAGGGCCTTCATGTTGACAAAAGCTCTGTCAAGCTTACTGGCGACCATTTTATTGTGGTGCTTCCTGTACCAAGTATATTTGGCACCAGTAAGCATAACTTCAAATAGGCTACAATCATCAATAGCTGACCTAAACTCATTTGAGGAGGTTGTAAGATGTGAGGGGCCAATTTTTTCACAAGGGCTAAGAATGGCATTGAAATCCCCCATTACGACCCAAGGTTCCTTAATAGAGCAGGCCATGTCGGAAAGGTCAAGCCATAGAGACCTTCTATCCTGGTATCTATTATTAGCATAAATCATAGTACAGAAAAAGAGACGACCGTTCAATGAGAAGTCACATGTAATCTGTTGATCTGTGCTTTTACTGATGTGCACATTTTGAAGGGAGTTATGATAAAAAATCCACATGGAGTCAGTTTGAGTTCCATGTTTACACGAGCCAAGAAAGTTATACATAGGAGCACCAAGTCTCATGTAGTTGGTTTTGAAGTTAACCTTGGGTTCAGAGATGGCAAAGAGTTGAGGTTTGTGAGAATATATAAGCCTCCTAATTGTAGTGGAGGTGTCATTGTTAGCTAGACCTTGGCAATTCCAATATAGAAAATTCATTTCTACTTGCGTTTAGGGTTGGTACCCTTCTTTTTTTGGGATTTTTCAGAGTCATTCTTTCTTTGGGATCTAGTGGCCATAGAAGAGGAAGAAGATTTTAAGTTATCTGTCAGGGTATCGGCATTAGAAGGTGAGTCGTTGCTAGAATCAGTGACAGGTTTATGCTCAGAAACTGTGGTGCTAGGACCAACAGCTTGGACAACAGAGTGATCTGTTATAAAATGTGCAGTTGCAGATGCAGGTTTTTCAACATTGGGAGTCTGCAATTCGGCACTATAATTTTCAGTAGGAGTTGGTTCAAGGGGGAAAATAGGATCGGGAGTAACGCTGAAGGAAGATCCGGCCATAACAGTGCCAGAGTTGACAGCATTAGGTGCCAGGTTTTCGGAATCCAAAGCAGATGCTGGAAGGGTAATTTTAAAAACAGATGCTGCAGGAGCAGAATCAGAAGTGTGTGTTGTGTTAGATAAAGTGCTGGCCACTAAGGTAGCAGAATTGGTAAGATGGGGAGCCAGAACCCCTGTTACTGGAAAATTACTAGCAGTTTGGGCAGTAGTAACAGGTTGTATAGAATCATCAACAGAGGAGGTGCTATGTGCAGTGATAGTGGGAATATAAGAAGAGTAAGCTGCATCATTTTCAGTGTTAACGGTATCCATCATCATATTATTCACTACCGGGGCAGTAAAGGGATTCGAAGAACCTGGGTGTGCAGATTTTTGCAAATCACTTGCTGTTGCATTGGAGACCTCTGGGCTGGCAATGAGATCCGCAGGGGTAAGAGCATCCGGCCCCAAGTCCCTACTTGCATGTTCAACCAAAGCAAGAGAGTGTGAGGGGAAAGCATCGGTGGCCGAAGTGTGTTTAATTCCACCACTTACAGCCACTGAATCATGCAAAACTATAACAGGATTATCATTTTTTTGGAGGGTCTCCTCTTCCTCAACTAACTCCCCCCAGGATTTTCCTTGCAGAGCTGACAGTACATTGGATTTCTTAACCCAAGTGTCCTGCTTTTCTCTATTGGGGGGCTGCTGTTTGGCAGAGGTAGTAGGCCCCTTTTTGGCATGTTTTATTTCTTGCCAATCCTTAGTGTTTGGAGGGTCCATTTGTTTTCTAACCACCCTACAGTTTGAAAGATTGTGACCTATCAATTTGCATACTTCACAATAGGGTGGCATCTTTTCATACTCAATTCTGAGTTCAAATTTATAGTCTGGGGCATTGAAAATAATGCTGGAAGGCAGTTCAATAGCTAGATTGACCTCAACCATTATTCTAGCATAGAGCCCTAATTCCCCATTCAATGTTCTATGATCAATTTTTATGGGAGTCCCTATGCAGGAAGCAATATCATTTAGGATTTTCGGATGCCAATAGAACCAATTAAGTCCATGAACTCTAACCCAGATTTGAGCTAAGTGATTTTTGTGTGTGGATGGATTAAAGTTAGGATCCCAATCCAGTGTTCTAAGATAACCTGGTTTGAGTTGTAAATTACCGAATTTCCTTACCTGGTCCAGTTCATCCTGTGTGCCGAAGAGGAAATGGTAGTACCCCTTTCCGATGGGGATCATCCTCCATTTCGAAGAGCCCCAGCAGTGGGCTATTCTATTCTTGACCTCCAGGAGAGACCAGGGTCGATCACCTGTGGAATATGTCACCCGACCCAAAATCGAGTACTTACAGAGCTGTATCCTTTGCTTCAGAGCTTCCGGATCTGCATCAACCATAAAACAACCATCTTCAAGCTTCTTAAAGAGAGGTTGTTTACATACCGTCACATCGCGAGGATCGGCCCCTCGAAGGGCATCGCGAAAGGAGATGGGTGCAGAGCGAAGAGGGATTTCTATTTTTCCCACTTCAATTTTCGAAGAGTCTGCTTCGGTAGAAACCGGAGCAGGAGGAGGGAGTTCCCATGTCGGATCAAAACTAGCCATCATCAGGAATCAGCGAAGAACAGGCCAGATGCTAGGGTTTTGAGTCGCCCGATGAGTCGCCCGTTGAGCGCTTCGCGAGCCATTCCATCATCCCCCAAATAACCTTTATAACTCATATAGTCACATAATATAATATGCATAAGACCAAATCAAATATTCCAAAACATAATTTTTTTAGATAAACCACAAAACCATGTTGTAAAATTCACTAAGGATCTCCTTGTCATATCACATAAAAACCTTCATTGTTATTTATACATTTTTAATAAATATCTATAAAAATATCACATTATTATAAAAATATCTTTTTGGGTGATTGATACCATTCAACACATGTTTCCAAAATTCCCATTTAATAAATTTTACATACAATTGAATTTTATTAGAACAATCCTAAATATTTTCTCTTAATATTTATAAAAAAATACCATTGATAAATATGACTACATCATAATAGTATATTCTATAATTTAATAATAATTACCCAAAATTCTAATCATTGAAGGTTACATTCATATACGAGGGTTATTATTTATTTTCCATTTTTTTTAAAAAGACCAATATATATTCCATCCTTGGAGAAAATATTTCGAATAATTTTCCTATAATCAATATTAATATTTACTAAATATATCATATAATTAACTTTTATCTAAATGTCACAATAATGATTCTCAATTTATTTTCATGATCTTCAGAACCCTTAGAGTATCTTTAGATATCACTAATATATACCAAAACATAATTATCAAGATAATCCTTAATGCTTGGATCATTAGTTTTTATAATTACCCATCTTCTTGTAGTTGAAGCATTATATATCAGTGGATTCTTTATTTCGTTTATAATGATGATACTTATGTCATTTATCTCCATATTTGTAATAAACTCTCATTACCTTTAAACATTTATTAGGATTATTCTTTCCACAATTGTCAAATTTTAGAAGTTAGACTATTTCCTTATTCTTTTTTGGATACATTTTCTATTCCATAATACTCATATTTACTATTCTTATCTTGATTTCCATTGAAAATTTAAGAGATAGAGAAATATTTTTCAGTATTAATGGAACATGATACCATAATATCATATATATATATATATATATATATATATTTGAGAGACAAACACCCTTCCATGTCTTGTATTTATCTCACTAATTAAATAATCAATTTTACTCTCTATATTACATAAATATTCTGTAATATTCTTTATTAAACATATAATGTTTGATACATACAAAGAAACACTTTCCACATCCCCGTATCGCAAAATTAAAACTTACTTTCCATATCAATTTGTTTCTCATGAGGAATTTATTTTTCAATGTATATATCCATAAAACAATCCCATTCCATACACCCGATTTTGTCTTCCACTTTAGTTTTTTGAATCTATATCCACTATTTATTCAAATATATCATTAAACAAACCACTACTAGAATCACTTTTTCCCATTAATTCCATCCCAAAGTATGAAATATATTCTAAGGGACTTGATCCAGTGTTCATCTACTTATATATTCGTAGTTAAATTAAAGGATTAAAGTTTCTTTTATATGGTGTATTATGAAATCATTCTATCATGTGGTGAAGAAACATGTTTATCCATATAGATAATATTACTAGTATTAACATTCCCCATTATTTTTATTTTCTTATTTAGTCTAACCCTATCCTTATAGACTTTATTAGGTGGGGAATAACTATATAGATTATAGGTGTTGATAATGTTTTCATTCAATCTATTAGAAACCCTTTCTAAATAATGTAATACACTAGATTAGATCATAACCTTATGAATCATAGTGTATAATTGAAAATTTGATGCAATAACTCACATAAATTACAAATTAATGCGTATCTAAACTTAGAATCATAATATTAATATCTTTGTTAATATCTTTAAATAAAAAAAAATATGTTTCATAATGATTTGTAAAGAGAATTTGAATCAACCAATTTATATCACCCAAGAGTGTGTAGGTAGGTGTGTAGTCTTATGACAACTCATCATGCACTAATAATGATCAAGTAATTACCCAATCCACCCCTTTTAGAGTTGTTACCCATATTTTAATCCATTCCCTATATACATTCGCATTCTAGTTTCCATAAAAGAATTTTTTTAGGGAAACTAAAAAATTACTAATTTAAAAAAAATTATGAACTATCCTATACTTAGAGTTGTCTGTAATTTTATTTATTGTGTTATTCTCCCTAATGCATGTTTTTCTAAATCTAGTCCCCAATGTTCCTACTAAAATTTCTATGATACTAGTGGAAACAACATTAAACCTAATATCCTAGTGCCAATGGTTACTTTATTACATTGGATCTAGAAACAAGAGATCACATCAAGAGGTATCAAATAGTTTAATATCCCTAGAAAAATACATATATATATATATATGTTTCTTATATTACATTGTAAATATAAAAAATATTATAAGAATAATTTTTGAATTATTAAAATAATTTATAGTGTCCTTCATATCTTGGGGAAAGGAAAACAAATAAAGGGTGAGTTCATATGTTCAGTAAGGATTTTTTATAGTGGTAGCCATCATGAGTAAATAAAACATAATCAATATTGAAGAGAGGATAACCTTATAATAATACATTCAATTAAAAAATTGAGTTCAATGAAACATTGTTGACTAATATCAACATTGAAATCACATGGATGATAGAAAATAGTTTTTTAATAAAAGTAATGCATAATTTTGGACATTCATGACCAAGGCCTCTCATACAAGATATCATGAATATTGCTATCAAGGCTTCTCAACCAAGAAACCATTATTTATAAAAGTGTTGGTGTAAACCAAATACCCATTTAATATGGAATGCCTACTATTTTGTCTCATGAGAGTAATTGATGCATATAGGGAAAATCTATAACCAAGACCCACCAATCGCTTTCACATCCTATTAATTCCTTATATTTTCAACGATCAATAAAATTAATTCTAAAAATTCTTTATAATTCAACAAATATATGTATTTAATCATGAATATGGAACATCTATATTTCCCCAATAAATTAAATAACTTAATTAAAAATATTCTTTAAACTAATACCATATATAGAAATGGTATATAGTTGAAACATAATAAAATTTATATAAATGATTTTAAATTCATCAATGATATTAAAAATATGGAAATAAAGAGGAAAAAATATGTTTAGTGAATAATGGAGGTTGATATATAACATGATCAAAATAAAGAAAATGATATAAAAACAAGGTATAATTCATTATCAGTAAACAATGATAGAAGACCATTGAATCATCAGAAATTAAGTTCCTGTAGTAAATCCAAGGCATTAGAAAATAATATATAAGTAATTCATTATAATTAAAATCCCTGTAACTTCATTCAAGAATAGAGTTATAAATCACTTTTCAAAAATCCTTTCATTACATTAAGATAATAATACGCTTTTTATTGAAATCATTTTAAATAAAAAATCCACAAATAGTGATAAAAATATTGTAATTGAAAATAATCAAGAAAAATTGTAAAGTAATATTTAAATAAAAAATGGTGGGAAATTTTTTTCATGCGATGTATGTTAAAATAAATATTTTTTCCACAACTTGGGTAAAGAGTAGCTTATTTGTAAAATGAAATGAAGATTAAATTTTAATTTTTTTTATAAATCAAAAAAATGGTAAAAAATAAATCTAAAAAATTCCTAGATATTATCAAAAAAAATCACTAAAACTTTTTAAAGAAAATATATACTTGGATTAAAACTGGTTGGAAGGAAAACATCAAATTAATTTTTTTTAAAAGAAATCCCCTTACATATAAATCACTCGTTAATTATTGATCCAAAAAGAGAATAAATGGGAGAATAACATGTAAAAACCATCAAAATATAAATAATAAAATATATGGGGATTAAAATATTTGAATAATATAAATTTTTCAAACGAAATCTGAACATAAAAAATCTCTAAATAACATGGGATTATAATAGAAACCCCTTAACTCGAGTTCAAATTTCCTGATAGGTGATTTTAATATCCTGTATAATAAATTTAGATTTGTTATAATTTTATTCTTGAACCATATATATATTTAAAATTTAATATATGATAGAATTATAATATTTAAACACATATTCATTAACAATATTTCATTAATATCATATTTTAGGGTTTTAAATACATGGTTTTTCATGTATCTTTCAATTCAAAAGTTATTGACCTTGAATATTGATAAAGTTTATATAATATATAAAATTTAAATAATTATTAAATACCATATGTATTTTTTATATACAAATTTAATATCATCCAAGAATTAAATACAATAAAAATGAATCACCTCGCTTTGTGGAGGTGGTAGTCCATACGTATGCATGAGAGGCGTTATCATTTTTTAACTAGAGGAAGGTTAAGAATGTAAATGATATATTATATTTTAAGAATAATAATTATGACATAAATATATTATAAAAATTATATCCATTATAATAACCATACATTAATAGTGGAAATAAAAAATGAAATACATCGCTTCGTGAGGGAGTAGTCCATACGTACACATAAACAATGATTTTGTTTCCCATTTAATGGAAAATGAGATGAATAGAGGTTGAGACATTGAAATAATCTTAGTATTTTTGAGATAATTATGTAAATATATCATCATATTTATTTCTTAATTGATGGGGGATAATAAGATATAAAATTAAAACACTCGGTTAAGAGATATACCTCTTCATTGAACAACCTCCTTTGAATTACACCTTAGAACTTATAAGGTTGGTATTTTGATCAAACCATAAAATATAGATTATGGGGAGGGATATTATGAATTTGTTTTTGAATGGTTAGGATAATCGAAAATGATTATGTAGTGTGAGAAAGAGAAGAGAATTTGTGTCCTTTTATAAGGGAGGGAGATGACCAACTTGGATTTTTTTTAAATAATGAAAATATATTAATGTATTAATTAAGACATGTGGCTCCAAAATATACTATATTAGAATTAAGGAAGATATATGACTTAAATATAGAGATAAAATAGTATTTAGATAAATTCTATGTAATTTTAAAACATATCATTTTAGTTTACCCCCTTTATCAATCCATTTTTATCCTTTATCATCATATTGAATCTTTACGTTGGTTACAATTTATAACGACCAAAAATGAAAGTGTAATAATTAAAAAAATTAGAAAATTATAATTCCAATAATTTAATAATATTTATAAAATTATATTTATCTATTTTTAAGATTTAAATTTTAAAACAAAACTACAAAATGTGGTAAAAACACTTTTTAGAAAAATAAAGTTTAACCAAAAAATGAACTTACACCAAAAATATATATATAATACCAATTTATATGCATTTAATTTTATTATTTATAATAAAATTATAACTACAATAAAATATTTTAAAATTAAAAAATAATTATAATTTTAAATTACTTGACACAATGAAAAAATGACAGTTTTAGAAAAAATGGTAACTTCACTATTTAATTCAAAATAATTTTTTAGATAAAATTTCAAAAACATAAGATAAGATAATGTTGAAATGATGATATAAAAATGATATTAATTTACCCGAATAAAATATTTATAAATTTCAGAAAATAATTATAATATCAGTACCAAAAATGTAAAAAAACCATCTTAAAAAAATGTATTTTTGGGGCATAAAATAAATTTACTTAAAATTGAGTAATTATTTATTATGAATTATTCAATACAATTGAAATATATATGATATGTATACATATTCTGTCATATTTTATCTATTCCTAATCAAATCCACCAACCTGATGGTTTGGTTATAATAACCATATCTAAAAAATATTATTTTGTGGTTTGTTTTAGCATAGTATTATGTTTACTACACACTATTGAACATATTATTTTTTAAAAATAAAATAGAAACTAAAATATTTGGGTATTAAATTGATGCAAATATATGAATAAATTTCACATTTATTTGTATTATATACTAAAATGTTGGTATTAACTATTTATTGATAAAGGATGTTAAATGCTACTATCTGGAAAATGATATTCCCAACAAGTGGTATCCCACAATTGGGAAGAAATTATTAGTGTGTAGAGATGAAGAATCATGAAAATATTGTGATGAAATTCACAAGATTCTAATCATAATCTATGAATTATGAATCTTGTGACATTTTGGAGGATATGAATTTCAAGTACTATCACTAGTTTTGTTTTAATAGGTAGTTCAAATTTATCCTTCATGTGGTATCTTATCCCATTTTTTGATTTATTTCTTATATACTAATGGTTTTTTTGAATATGTGATGTGATCAAAAGTTGTTCATAGAAATACAAAATATCAAGATTCTATGGTCTTATTAGTATCAATGAGTGAAATAAAAACATTAAGGAGGTTAACCATATCTCATTAGCAGGATTAAAGTATTTTATGATTTCTAAAATACTAATTTGTAAATTCAGTCATTGGATTTATTTTAGTTAATGTAGCTATCATGATTTTTGGCATAGAGAATGTTATGGAATTGGGAAATCATACTATAATATATTAAAATTAGTATAAATAAGTGGTACAAGGAAACAATTAACATAGGTGTAGAAATCTCAAGAAAAAGTTGATATTTCCCAATGGAATATAAAAACTCATGGAATATACATCTCCATATAGTTTGATAAAATGGTAGTAAAAATTAAGGCAATACTCTTATTTTTTTAAGAAAAGTGGAATAAAGTGGGGGAAAGTTTAAAGAATTATTTCATAAATATGGAATTAAATTTTAAGTAAAAGTTTGTATTTAATTGAATAAAAGGTAGTAAAAATACTTAAATTTATAAGGAAATTTATTTTATTTTATAGAGATTTGATGGAATTTGATTTAGAAGGATATTTTCCACAATTTCCATAGGGAAATATTGTTAAGCCCCTATGGTATTGTATTGGATTTGTTGAAAATAAACGACGATAGAATAATATTTAGATGACGTTATCAATATTTTATTCTTCGATGTTTTTTATTAATTTTTTAAATCCATAATTTATAGATTCATTTGGTTTATTGAATGATAGTATGTTAAGGACAAAGATGGTTTAGTTATTGTCCTTAAATAATTATAGGCACATATATGAAATATGCTTGGCTTCAGTTCCTAGCATATATAGTTTGAAATATATATATATATATATACATGAATAGTTTCATGTAATTTGTATATGTTATTTATTGAATAGTTATGAAGAAATCGGGTTAACATTCTTAAGGATTGCACCCAAACATCATACCAATAGTGCTAGTGTCTGAGCACAAAAGTACATACCAAGGAGAAATGAAGTGAGAATTAGAGTGCTACCATGGGTCGGTATTAGAACTTGTGAAGGTAGACATTAGTATACATGAATCACATAAAAAAGAGGAGGTAGTACTCAAGTAGTCCGAATCGAGTTACCCACTACCATGGGTTGATTAATATAGGATTTATTGGAGGTATGATGGCACTCTCAACATTATAAATGAGTGAAATCCTGATGAAATTATCTATGTGGTATTGGTAATACACTGTCAATGTTCATTTCCAAAAAAAATCACATGTGGGAGTTTGAATGGAAAATGTATGGTCGTCTTTAACATCTATTCCAAATTTCTGTTCACCGCACTAAAACAACAAGATGATTTGAAACCAAGAATGATTTAAAGAAGATTCCATGTCATAGTATAAGTCATGGTGATTAAGAAACAATTTCAAATATTTTTTCACACAAAAAAATACGGCATGTTTTTCTCACCATGCTGTTGGTTGTACTCCATGTTATAAGGATGAGTCATGGTTAGAGGAGAATGCCCTTGACTTGAATTTTGGTCATATGGAGTTTCGAGTGTTGTGTAAAGGCAACCCATGTGTTATAAATCATGAATAATGTTAACCTATAAATATAAGAGGTTGAATAAAGGTTATATATCCATAAAAGGATACACACAAAGGTCACACTAATCATCAGAGCTACACAATGGTAAGAATTTCCAATGGAATAGAGTATATGGATGATATGAGGATGATAAAATGGTCATATAGGTATAACTATGATTTTTTAATTTATCATGGTGGTTAGGGAGATCACCTATGAAAAATGGTGAAGAAACTATAGTAATAAAGCAATCCATGGTGGACCTATGTATGACATGGTGAATAAGATGATAGAAGAACCACCACACCATAGTGTCAAAGAGCATGTCATTTTCATCTAGAAGTCCACTTTTGACAAAAGGAAAAAAAACATGTTTCAAGAATTTTGAAAGTAATTTTTTCTAGAGAAGAACTAAACATTCCCTAGCTAATGGATTACTTCATAGGTTATATAATTATTGAATGATTTTTAGGAGATCATACTGGAGATAACAGGATAGTTAAATGGAGTGATATTTTTATATCTAGTTAATTGGATTCTATGCCATACAGAATCGGTCCCTGTCATATGTTTTGATTGATATTTTTTTATATTTCATATTCCAAATAGATACATCATAGTAAATTCATAAAGGATGATGACTATGCCATAAATTTAGGAATCATTCCATAATCAATCAATTATAGACAACCATAAAATTCCAATTGGTAAATGAAAGATGAAGTTATGATTTAGATTTTAGGTCCTTAGTTCAGATTAAATTTAACTAAATGAGAATACTAAAGGTTTTCTACACCTAGAGAGATCTCAAGAAGCTAAAAGAAATGAGGATTAATCTGATCCATCAGATTAAGGGTTAAAATATTATAAAGCTATATATAATAGCTCTATAAGATGGTATTGAACATAGATAATATTGAAAATCTAAGTATCAAAGAGGAAATGGAATTATATATATATATATATAAAATAAGTATAGAACTTGGAAATCATTAAATAATTTTACAATGTAAGAGAAAAAGTGATCACTATAGTGCAGTGAAGAAGAGAAACTCTAGGTTTATCTTAGAAAGTAAAGAATGGTCATTCCATAAACACCCATGAAAAATAAATATTGTTCATAATGATATATAATAGGGTTTTAAGGAGAAAAAAGGATATAAAATGAACCTATATCTACATGGTTAATCTATAAACAATATGTTATATTGTTATATTCATTTGAGACATATTGTTATCCTTTATTATAGTAGTGATAAATGAAATGAATTGTGGGGGTAGTGATCCCAGAGAGATTGTGTATGTACCATAAAATTGTAAGGGGAGTGACCCTAGTTAGGAGTGACCAAGATAATACCCCACATAGTGAGAATTAGTGATTTGGTGCATTGAAAGATTATCGATCACAATCTACTAGGATTCACATGTAGTGGTGAACCAAATAAAAATCAGAAACATCCTTGTTATTTATTGTTTATATTATATACAAAAAACATGGTAAAGTGGTAAATATTGTAATTTTTATATTAAATAAGGTCTAATTAATATAAATAATACTCAGTTCAATATCTATAAGAATAAAAAGGGATATCCATATATTTTAGTGGCCAAGTTGTCAACGTAAGTGAGAAGGTAAAGGAAAATAATTAAATTGAAATAATTTACATACCTAGATTCACTCCCACTCTTTGTAAATCTCAAACCTAGGCCCCTTGAGGGACTTTCATTTTTTAATTTATTGGTCCTCACATTTAGAAGATACTGAATATAATTTGATGGAGGTATGAAAAATGTTTTAAGGGGTGGTGCCACCATGCAAGGGGTAAATAAACATTGGAAAGTAGAATTATTAGGAAGTTATGGTTATATTAAATCTACCAAATAAATCATTTTTCTGACTAAATTAAGCTACGACATCTAGTGATTAAATTGAATGATCAAAAAGCTAAGATCAATATCCATTTTCTATACTGTAAGTCACATGAAATATAATGTGTACCCATGAATCCTCTCCATATAATCAATTTTGATAAAAAGTTTCTAAAAACTTAAATAAAATATAGAATTTAGGGATTTTCATAGTAGAGTAGATAGAAATCTATTAAAAGAGGGCCCTAATTTCTAAAAAGTAGGGGCATGATATTACTCCTCTTACTCTGGAGCTCCTAGTATTGAATTATTAAAAAAAATATATTATTCTCAATTTAATCACCATAACTATATTTTAAACTGATTTCATGTTGATGAGATGGATCATTTTTGATGAAGTTAAGGGATGGTAAATATGAAAAACATTCCTATATTTTCACAATAAACCAATGAAATAGCTTCACATAATTTTTCTATGTTTCTCATAAGTCACACCTTCATAGTGCAAGATCATTAAGATAAAATAAGGGGTCTAAGAGTCAATTAAGGCTATCTATAGTGGTTTATGATGGGGAATTTGAAAGGATAGGGGGTATCAGGAAGAAAACACGGTCATGTATTTTTTAATTCACTATTTAATTTTTATATGATTGAAAAAAATGTTGTGGTTTTCTAAAGGTTTACATGGTATGAATTTAGTTTGAACTATGTATTTTAAATTTATTGCACAACGATGACAAACTATGATGTGGTTGGTTGAATTTATCTTAGAAAATGATAGGTTTCGGTCTTTCTCATTGGGAATAAAAACCATAACATGGTGTTTGAAATGATATCATAATTTCGTTATTTTTTGGGAATAAAATGAATTGATATGAAGAATCCAATTTTATGGATTATGGATCTATTATGAATTTTTGAAAATCCATATCTTCCATACTTTGAGTAAACATGATCATTGTTGTGGGAATCATTTGGATATGATAGTGATAAATGGGACCAAAGGGGTTTTTAGTGTGGGTTATTTCTATGTTTTGGTTATAAATATAAGGTTACTTTTGTAAAATTTTTAAATTAAATGGTAGGTATTATCACATAGTTTCCATAATATTTTTTTAAAAAAAGTATCTAGGATTAAACCATAGGGTAATATGAATTAAGGTGAGGGATGATTTTTTTTAAACAACCATATTAACCATGATTTTTCCTAACCAATGAATGGTTTTATAGATCTGGCCATGTTTTAAATAAGGGATATAAAAATATGTGGGGAAAATAATTTTTGTGGGTTAATTGTGGTTCTTGGGATAAAGTGTTGGGTTTGGGCTATATGTTTTTCTAATAGAAAGAGGTGGGGAATGGACCAGAATGTGATTGACTCTCATGGTTTGAGTTATCTAGGTAAATACTAGGGAAATATTATGGGGGATTATAGTTTTAGGAATCATGGTTAAAGGGGTTTTATTTGAGTTAGAAATATGACCATTATTTGGATCCCACATGACATTTTTTTCCACTATCTAAGTAGATTTTTATTTTCAAACCTATTATAAATTTCTTTAATTCTAAAAATCCACTAATTTAATTTTTATTACAATGTTTTGGGTATGTATATGTTTTAGGTTTCCCGTGATTTTACCTTTAGAGTTTCTAAAAAATGACCTACTCTAGTAATATGGTCAAAATCATAATATTAGAATGAGATTTTATTGAGTTTTTTAAAATGTAACTAGTTTTCCACATACTCATCACTTCATTTCGTGTCTAAATATATATGTATATATGGTTCCATTGTCAAATGTGAGAGATAGAACAAAAACCTCTTAACAGTTCTCAATAAAGAGAAAAATTATTAATCTATTAACCCAAAATAACGGCTTATGATCAATTAAATATTAATTAATCTATTAGGCCATACTTTTATTATCATAAAAGGACCTAACCAAAATTATTTTAATTTACATGTAATCAATTTCAAATTAGGGTTGAATAATAGTACCTTACCACTAGGTATAGATTATATTAGGATTATTTTCTGATCTTGACACTTCTTGTTCTCTTCCTTGTAAATGTTGACGTTCTCATAGATATATATCTTATTTTCCTTAAGTTCATAAATATTTAACAATATTTTTCCCATATTGTTTCAAGTTAATTTTTAGTTTCTTCCTAACCCAATAATACAAATACTATATCTCAACAAGAAAGTAATATGGTCTCCAATTAAAAATAAACTTTCAAAATTTTAAGAAGAAAAATATTCCATAAAGTAATTATGTTTTCATTATTAATACTTATTTAAAATGAAAAATAATTATAAATAAGTTATTACTCAAAACTTTTTCATAATTAACCATATTTGTGATTATCCATCACAAATAATGTTCAATGAAATATTTTTAGTGATGAAGCCCCAAATTCATTATAAAAAATATTAATGCTATATTATTAGTGATGAAATATAAAACTATCCCTAATATGATGTACATGGTATTATTAGTAAAATATATTTGACTTTATTCGAAAAAGAAATAATTTTGAAAATTTGATTTTTTAAAATATAAATAAAAATAAAAAATATTTAAAAATTAAAAATAAAAATAGAGAAAAATTAAAAAAAATATATGACATCCATAACTAAAATTATTTTTTATTAATTTTTTTTATTAAACTAAAATTAATAAAATAGTCACTGTGGATGAGTGGGATCCACTATTAAAGGATCATAAAGAGGTTGAGGGGACTCTATCCCTAAAATGTATGTGAGTCATCACATGTTCTTGAAAATCGAATCAATTTTCTAATACTAGTACTACTTTTATTTTTCATACTCTCTTGTCAATATCTATATTGTCTAATCTTGAGCTCTCATTCTCTCCTCATACTATACAATAAGAAAGTACAATGATCCCACTTGATTTCCTTTAATGTAAGTTGATGATTAAATTCTTTCAATACTATAATAACAGACCATCATTTACCATGAATAAATGCTGATCATCGATCCTTTCTCCATACAGACTGGAGTATCTTATAGGAATTACTTCCCATCAAAACAAAACCATAATGAGCGTTATCTATCATCATCATTTCCCTTAGTCTAGTCCCAGATCTCTGTCATTAGAAAGGTATCTTCATTATACATCTCTTATAAAATTGATAAGTAATTAAAAAATAATTTAGAAATTAAAGAAATTATTATTATGTTAATAAATAATTTTAAAAACAAATAATCACCATAATCTATCACAATATCTCACCAAAAACCTGTCCTGTAGTATAGTAAGTGTACATAATCTTATACATATTGAATTATGTAATAGAAATATCAATCAAAAAATGAAAAAATTTAATGCATAAATTTTAATGAAAAAAATATTTATAAATTTATAATATTTTTTTACCATATTCCAATGATGTAGAAAAGGTTTATGATTCCTGAAACACCCCGACCCCACTAGGCTACCGCCAGTGCATTACTTGTGATATTGTCATGGTTAGAAGGAATTAAAATCCCTAAAGAACTATTTGTTTAGTAGTCTTAAAGAAACTAGATACATAGATTTAACACAAATTACATTGGACAAGGTTACAAGATACAATACATAATGAAAAAAAATTTCATCCAAAAGCACTCAATAAATGAACTCCTCTTCATAACCCATTGAAGGTAAAAAATTAAATGGGTGAGGTAAAATGATCATTAAGGGTTAAAAATAGTGTAATCATGAGTTCAATAATAAGTGAATCACAATCAATCTGACATAATCAATATGGCATATTGAATAAATGAATAATTAATGCCATTAATAAACCGAGAATGATATTGAATCCATAGATTTTTTCATAGTGAAAAACTCATGGATAATAATAATAACTGACAATGAATAAAAATAATTCTTATTAATTGGATGTCATGTATCTGGAACATGAACCATAATACCATAAAAACGGTTTAGTTCAATTGGTAGAAACCCATCTGATTTTTTGGAAACAAACTCGAAGGGTCTATTGCCAAAATATTTTGTCTCATGAGACCTTTCGATGCATAGAGAGGATATAGTGGGCCCAACACACCTCTAAATCCATTCATTCTCTATGCATAGATTCAATAAAAGAGCAATATGTATTTAAATTAACTGTATAGAAGAGAGGATACAGATTCATCAATATTGACACTGTCAAAACAACCTTCAAAATTAATACCGTATGTAAAATGGAATACGACTTAGAAAATAATAATATCCATGATATGAGAATATGGATATCTGAATGGAATATAATTTAAATTGAAAATTGATCTCAAATGGGCAGTAGGTACACAACATAAGAAAGAGTAGGCACACAATTACTAAGAAAGTCACAACGAAGTGAAAATTGAGACAAAACTCGTTACCGTGTTGTATTGAATTGAGTCATATGGAAAAAAGTTAATAACCACCAAAAGATTCATATAATACAATGGATATAATTAGAAATATGATGAAATATGTCATATAGAATAACTCCTATACCAAATATAAGAAATAATAGGTGAACAATGAAAATCCCACAGAATTGAAAGTGAGATGAGAAAAACCCCTTACAGACATTTCAGCATCGCAACGAGTGTTCTTGCGAGAGATTAATGAGATATTTAAGGTTATGACCTTATTTATATATCATATGGGCAGTATGGGGGAGGTGAAAAAACATTTTCCATCATTAGAAATTCAAAACAAAAGCACAGAAGATAGGGTAGATTCTTGAATAAAAGTGAGAGAGAGAATCCCTTACCTTAGGCTTGAAGGTGTTATTGACTTGTTATTAAAAACATGAATAAAAAAATTAGGATTATTAATTCATAAGTATAGAACCTATATTATATGTAAATGATTTATTATAATCCTTTTTAATTCATTATAGGATTTTTTGATTGGTTATAAGGTTCAATTTCATTGTTCGAGTTCGTTTGTTTACTTGGTTTTAAATGATCAGTTCACTTATATTCAAGTTCGGATAAATAAATAAGATGGATGTGGTAGTCAGAAAATGAGGTTATACAATATTAGTGAACATAAAGGAGATTACATGGTTTTAAATTTAATTTGGGTTACTTAGATTGAAGTCAAATTTTTTTATATATAACCTTAGTGATAACCATTTTGGTTAATCGGTGGGTTTGATTACGATGAACATGTTTTGCTTTATAACTTAATACCACATGCAAAAAAGTATTAAAGAACTAAAAATAGGATTTATTACATAATAATCTGGTTCAACCATAACACAAATGGTTTCTGGACCAGAATTAAAGATTATAATAGAAATTGATAAACCATTGTCCTTGAATGTGCTAAATTAGCACATCTCAAACGGTGCTTTCATTTCTATCAAATAAAAGTGGGGAAAAGAGAGAATATAATGGAATATATACCATTATCATCAAAACATTCCAATACATGTATGTTACTGGATTAATCATACTATTTTGGTGAATGGAGGTGAGAAAAGAAACTAAAATAAAAGAATATAAAAGAAAAGAAGGGATTTGAAAGAGGAATTTACCTCTTGACACTTCCTCCTTTGAGAACCTCTTAAGGGGAGAGGTTTTGGTATTATGAATAGGCTAGGAGCTTTTGGACGTGGCGGAGGATCTTGGGGAGTGATTTGGGCAGAATATTGTCAAGGCAAAAGGCTTGAGAGGAGTGAGGAGAAGAGGGAGTGAAGGTGGGTTTTTATAGTGGAGGAGAGAGGTGATTTCTTAGTATAAAACTCATTAATTTATTATTTCTCCTCAAACAAGGAATAGTGAGTATTCCATGATGAAAAATAGTAATTTTATCATGTGATCCAGAACCATGTGGGCTTAAATCAATAGTACATCACACATAACTCTTTAATTTGTGTATTTATCTTAATTTTTCAATTTATGGTATGTCACTATTCAAAAAAAATTCATGTATTTCAAAAAAATCCCAAAAATTCACCCTAACCATTTTTTGACGTATAGAATCCAAAAATGAAGTCCATTTTTCAAAAATAATTTTAGAAATATGATTAATTAAATATTTAATTAAATCATTATTTAATTGAAATATATAAACACTTCGAATATTCGTATTCATCTTTAGGGTGTCTAAATTCATTTATACACTCAAGGGTATGGATACAATTCATAAGAGTAATATTGCTATTCATAAGGGTAAGTTACTATTCATAAGGGTAGGTTACTATTCATAAGGGTAGGTTACTATTCACTGAAAATTATGTTAATTCTATCAGACTCTAAATATCATCTTGAACACAACCGTGTATATCATATTTTTAAAATTCAAATCATAGAGCTGGTAAATTTATGTTTAATAGCTAATTTTTTGCTATATCCTATAAGTAACAATGTTTTGTTCCATAGGGGCTCAATGATTCATGAAATATAGGCTACCTAATGAATACAATGTATTTAAGAGAAACATACCAAAAAATGTTTGGGGTGCTACATTATTCCCTCCTTTGGAAATTCTATCCTCAAAATTTTATGTACAAAGCCCACCAATAAGATGTGGGTGATTCTTTTTCATTATATCATTAGGTTCTCATGCTGCTTCCTCCATATTCTGGTTTCTCCAAAGAACCTTCATTAGGTGAGTTTTCTGATTTCTCAATACCTGTTCCCTTGTGTCAAGAATCCCAATAGGCTTTTCACAATATGGAAAATCAGGTTCTAGTTCAATTTCTTCATATGTGAGAACATGTGTTGGGTCTGGCATGTATTTCTTTAAAAATAAACACATCATGAACTTTGGAGAGATTTGGCAGAATTGCTAAACGGTAAGCTACAACACCGATTCTACCCAAAATTTCAAATGGTCCGACGTACCTAGGGATTAGTTTCCCTTTCTTACTGAACCTTAAGACACCCTTCCATGGATATACTTTCAGAAATACATGATCTCTCACTCGAAATTCCAAGTCCTTTATGCGGTTGTCAGCATAACTCTTCTGCCCACTTTGGGATGCTTTAATATGGGCTTGTATTTTTTCCACCTTTGTCGTGGTCTCTTCAATATGTTATAGTCCTATAAGTTTCCTCTCACCAACTTCATCCCAACAAGTTGGAGTTCGACATCTATTTCCATATAATGCTTCATATGGAGCCATTTGAATACTAGAATGGAAACTATTGTTTTATGAAAATTCCACCAAAGGAAATTATTGATCCCACATACCTTGGAAGCCAAGAGAGCATGATCTCAGCATGTCTTCCAGAGTCTGAATAGTCCTTTCAGACTGTCTGTCAGTTTGAGGGTGATATAAAGTACTCATATGAAGCTCAGTATTCAATGCCTTCTGGAGACTTTTCCTGAATTTTTGATGTAAATTGGGTATCTCGATCAGAGAAAATCAATAAAGGTGCACCATGAAGTCACAAAACTTCATTAATATAAAGTCTTTCCAGGTGCTCAAGTGAAAAATCCTCTCTTATTGGAAGGAAATGTGCTGATTTAGTGAGACAATCAACAATTACCCATATTGCATCATTCCTTCTAGGTGTACTCGGTAGTTTGGTGACAAAATACATCTTAATGTTATCTCACTTCCACATAGGAATAGGTAGAGGTTGCATCACTCCTTTGGGGTGTTGTCTCTCTACCTTCACTTGATGAAAAACTAGACACCTTGATGCGTAGTCAGCAATTTCCCGCTTCATATTATCCAACCAGAAATATTCCTTTAGATCTCTGTACATCTTGGTGCTACCCTGGTGTATAGAGAAAATTGAGCTATGGGAATCATCTAATAGTCCTCTTTTTAGCTCAGGTACTGATGGAACACATAACCTCTTCCCAAATTTCATAACTCCTTCTTCATACATGAAGTCATCCAGTCTTTCATCCTTGACAACATTAATTTTCTTGTGCATATTCTCATCATTATATTGAGAGCTTTTTATTTTCTCTAATAAAGATGGTTTAGCAATCATTTTAAAGAGAAAAGATGTTTCTCCTTCCTTAAAAATTCCCATATCCATCTTTATTAGATCCATGAATATATGATATCTTTCAATCCTCATTTGAGTCAGAAGGCCATGATATTTCCTGCTTAATGCATCTACCACCTTATTCGCCTTTCCTAGGTTGTAGTGTATTGAACAATCGTAATCTTTTAGTAACTCGAGCCATCTTATTTGCCTCATGTTGAGTTCTTTTTGTGTGAAAATGTATTTCAAACTCTTGTGGTCCATATAGATCTCACATCTATCTCTGTAGAGATAATGCCTCCATATTTTCAGAGCAATGATTATGGCTTCTAACTCAAAATCATGAGTTGGATAATTTTTCTCTAAAGTCTTCAACTGTCTTGATGCCTAAGCAATAACTTTATCGTTTTTCATAAGGACGCAACCTAGTCCATTCATTGATGCATCACTGTATATTAAAAATCCATCACATCCATATGGAAGAGTCAAAATTGGAGCATTGAACAATCTTCTTTTCAATTCTTCAAAGCATTATATATACTCTTTTGTCCACACAAACTTAACTCCTTTTCGTGTGAGCTTGGTTAGCGGGTTAGCCAGTCGGGCGAAATTCTGAATGAAACATCGATAGTAACCTGCTAAGACAATAAAACTGCGTACCTCAGTTATGTTTTTTTGGCATGGGTCAATCTTATATTGCCTTTGTCTTCGCAGGATAAACTAGGATTCCATCCCGAAATACTATATGTCCTAGAAATTTTTTTTATTGAAGCCAGAATTAACACTTGCTAAACTACCCATATAATTCATTTCTTCTATATTTTTTCAGAATAATCTGCAAGTGATTCTCATGGTCTTCATAGCTTTTTGAGTATACCAAGATATCATCGATGAACACCACAAAATGTTATCAAGATATTCCTTGAAAACTTTTCTCATTAAATCTATGAAAACAGAGGGTGCATTATTCAGTCCAAAAGGCATCACTGTAAACTCGTAATGCCCATACCTCGTTCGAAATGCTGTCTTAGAAATATCTTCCTTCGTCACACGAAGCTGATGATATCTGGACTGAAGGTCAATCTTTGAAAAGTATTTAGATACATGAAGTTTATCAGATAAATCATCAATCCATGGTAGATGATACTTATTCATTATTGTAATTGAATTGATTTCTCCGTAATCAATGCATAGCCTAATGGATCCATCTTTCTTCTTTACGAACAAGACCAGGGCTCCCCATGGAGAAACACTAGGTAGAATAAATCCTTTGTAACTCAACTCTTCTAGTTGTTTCTTCAGCTCCACTAAATCCATAGTGGCCATTATATATGGGGTCTTTGATGTAGGTCTTGAACTAGGAATTAAGTCAATGGAAAACTCAATTTCCCACTCTGGAGGATGTCTAGGTAAATCCTCTAGAAACACATCAATGTATTCTTTTACTATACGAACATATTTAATTTTAATATTTCATTCCTCACCCATAGATATTGGGTTCTCTTCCTCTCCAAGAATCGCATTCAATAGAGGTACTGGGGGTGGGTCTAGATAAGAATCAGATTGAGACGTCTCTGCTTTAAAGATAAGAGATTCTACACCATTTTCAAAAATTGTAACTTCATTTTTCTTGCAATAAATCCTCAGATCATAATTTGACAGCCAATACATACCAAGAATTATATCAAATTTAGTCATGGGTATGATGATAAGGTTAGAAACTAAATCACATTTTGGTGTTTGGAGGGGGACTAGTCAATATGACTTTTTGGCAGTGATACATCCCATGAGAGTTTTGACTAACAAATCCTTTATTAAATCAAATTGGAAATATCTAATCATCTTGGAAAACTGAGAGGATATAAATGAATGCAATGATCTAGAATCAAATAAAGTGTTGGCTAAGATTGAGGAAACAATTAAAGTACCTGCCACCATATCATTAGGAAGTTCAACCTCCGCATTTGTGATTGCATAGGCTCTCCCTTGTTCTCTAGGATTTTTCTAAGGCATGTTTCCTTGGTGCTTAGGAAACTCATTTTCATAGTGTCCCATCTCTCTGTAATTGTATCATTGAATATCATTGAATTGTTTCTTCCCCTTGCATTCATCAGATCGATGACCCTTTTCTCTACACTTATAGTAGACTCCCATGCCTTTCAAGCATTTCACAAGATGATTCTTTCCACAGTTCTCACATAATGGGAAACTGTTCATTACCTTTCTCTTCTTTGGTGCTTCTCCTTTTCCATTTTTATCAGAGTACCGCTTCTTATATTGGTTTCCTTTGAAAATATTTGATCAAGAAAATTTCTTCTCTGTTTTGATAGAACTTGATATAATTCCATAATATGATGAAAATGTTTGAGAAGATAGTGCCCTCCGAAGACTTGGCTTAAGAACTTCAAATAA
Organism: Viscum album; assembly: GCA_963277665.1. Classification (NCBI taxonomy): domain Eukaryota; kingdom Viridiplantae; phylum Streptophyta; class Magnoliopsida; order Santalales; family Viscaceae; genus Viscum; species Viscum album. The sequence goes on along the minus strand of OY728165.1, from coordinate 257,285,403 downwards.
ATGATCGATTTTGTCTGCCGAGTCACAAACTTAATCTACGGCATACCTGGCCTGGCTCATAAAAGTAGCCTCATACTATGCAACACTGTTTTCTTCCCTTTCTTTTAAGATAAGGAATTTCCGCTTTATTTCAGTTCGTTTCTCACGAGGGAAATATTTTTCGAATAATATTTCCTTAAAATTTCTCCATTCTATATCATATATTTCTTCTTCCTCCTTGGTATTTAGAATCAGGGACCACCATTAATCAGCGTCTCCCTTGAGACAATATTCTGCAAGCACTACCTTTTCATTTTCATTGCATCTTAATGCCATGAATATCATTTCAATGGACTTGCTCCATTTCTCATCAACCACTAGATTAATAGTCCCGCTAAAATATGGGGGCTTATGCCGCATGAAATGATCCAACACATGTGTGTAATGGTTATTCTTTACAACTTGAGTAAGTTTTCCCAATATGGTAATGATCTGATCTACTCCAACGTTGACTGTGTTGACTTTCTCAATAGGGAGATCCCTACCCTTCCCATGAAAATTGATTCCCCTTCTTCTATTAGACACCATCTTAAGATAATGGCACACACTAGATCAGGGTATGAATCATAATGTGTAATCTTAACATAACAAAATACTTAGCATAAATTAAGTTCCTATGCCTAGATAATGAAATAATCTGAAAAAAATGGTTTCTTTGAGGAATAATTTACATTTCAATCCTTCATAATGGATTGTAAAGAAAATATTAATTATCCTTACCATATCCCTTAGGAGTGTCATAACCAATAGTGAAACAAGGCACATTGTCATGTACCATTTACCATTTGATTCTAGCTCAAAGTGGTGTTTTCAGGTTTTACCCCTAGATACATATGTTCCAGAGCCGCCTCTACCTACTTGTATCCAAACAGGGATTATTGCTTGAAAGATCCATATAGTCTATTCCTTACCAAAATACTAGGATGTTCTTGTATGTTTATCCTCAAATACTACCTTAGGGATTTTTTCCCTACTATATATTTCCTACTCTAGTTTCCATGTTTCCTACTAAACATTCTCTGATACCAACTGTAACACCCCAACCCCACTAGGTTGGAGCCAGTGAAATACTTGTGATATTGGCATGGTTAGAAGGAATGAAAATCCAGAAGAAAAAAATTAGTTTTTAAGTCTTGAAGAAACTAGATACATAGATTTAACACAATTACATTGGATAAGGTTACAAGATACAATACATAATGAAAAACAAAAACTGCATCCACGAGCACTCAATAAATGCCCTCCTCTTCATAACCTGTTGAAGTTAAACAATCAAAGGTGTGAGCTCAAATTCTCAGTAAGGGTTACAAATAGTGGACGCATGAGTACAATAATAAGTGAATCACAATCAATATGATATAATCAATATGGCATAGTGAATAAATGAATAACTAATGCCATTAATAAACATAGAATGAGACTGCATCCAAAGATTTTGTCATAGTGAAAACCTCATGGATAATTATAATAACTGAAAATGAATAAAAATAATTCTTATTAATTGGAAATAATGTATCTGAGACATGAACCAGAATACCGTAAAAATGGTTTAGTTCTATGGGTAGAAACCCGTTTGATTTTTTGGCAACAAACTCGAAGGGTCTATCACCAAACTATTTGGTCTCATGAGACCTACTAATGCATCGAGGGGCTATAGTGGGCCCCAAACACCACTACATCGAGGAATTATCTATACATATATTCAATAAAAGAGCAATATGTATTTAAATTAACTGTATAGAAGAGATCATACAGATTCATCAATATTTACATTGTCAAAACAACATTCAAAATAAATACCTTATATAAAATGGTATACGTCTTTGACAATAATAATATCCATGATATGAAAATATGGATATTTTAATGGAACATAATTTCAATTGAAAAGTGATCTCAAATGGGCAGTAGGTACACCATAATAGAAAGAGTAGGTGCACAATTACTAAGCAAGTCACAACGAAGTGAAAATTGAGACAGGGCTCGTTACCGAGTTGTATTCAATTGAGTCACATGACAAAATGTTCCCAACCACCAAAAGAGTCACAAACTACAATGAATATAATGAGAAATATGATAACATATTTCAAATTTCTGTACTCATATACCACATATAAGAAATAATATGTGAACAATAAAAATCCCACAGAATTGAATGTGAGATGAGAAAAACCCCTTACAGGCATTTCGACATGGTAACGAGTGTTCTTGAGAGGGATTAATGAGAGATAAAATGTTATCCAATTATTTATATATCATAATGGAAGTATGGGAGAGGTGAAAAAAAATCCCCCATCATTATAAATTAAAAACAAAATCACATAAGATAGGGTAGATTCTTGAATAAAAGTGTGAGAGAGGATCCCTTACCTTATGTTTGAAGGTGTTCTTGACTTGTTATTAAATACCTGAATAAAAAAATTAGGATTATTAATTAAAATGTAATGAACCTATTTTTTATGTAAATGATTTATTATAATCATTTTTAGTTCATTCTAGACCCTTTTCATTGGTTATAAGGTTCAATTTCATTGTTCGGGCTCGTTTGTTTACTTGGTTTTAAATGACCGGTTCACTTATATTCAAGTTCGGATAAATATATAATATGGATGTGGTTGTCCAAAAATGAGGTTATAAAATATTAGTGAACATCCAGTAGATTAAAAGGTTTTGAATTTAATTTGTGTTACTTAGATTGAAGTCAATGTTTTAAATGTATAACCTTAGTGATTACAGTTTTAGTTAATCGGTGGGTTTTATTATGATGAACATGTTTTGCTTTATAACTTAATACCATGTGCAAAAAAGTATTACAAAACTAAAAATAGGATATATTAAATAATAATCTGGTTCAACCATAACACAAATTGTTTCCTGACCATAATTAAAGATTATAATAGAAATTGATAAACCGTTTTCCTTGAATGTGCTAAATTAGCACATCTCAAACAGTGCTTTCATTTCTTTCAAATAAAAGTGGGGAAAGGAAATAAGATAATGTAATATATACCATTATCATGAAAAAATTCCATTACATGTATTTTACTAGATTTATCAAACTATTTTTGTGATGGGAGGTGAGAAAATAAACTAAAATAAGAGAACTTAAAAGAAAAGAAGGGATTTGAAAGAGGAATTTAACTCTTGAGACTTATTCAACTGAGAACCTTTTAAGGGAAGAGGTTTTTGTATTTTGAAGATTCTAGGAGATTTTGGACGTGGGGGAGGATCTTGGGGAGTGATTTGGGCAGAATATTGGCAAGGCACAAGGCTTGAGAGGAGTGGGGAGAAGAGGGAGTGAACGTGGGTTTTATAGTGGAGGTGAGAGGGGATTTCTTAATATAAAACTGATTAACTTATTATTTCTCTTCAAGAGATGGAATAGTTAGTATTACATGACTAAAAATAATAATTTTATCATGTGATCCCAAAAAAAGTGGGCTTACATCAGTAGTACATCACACATGACTCTATAATTAGTTTATTTATCTTAATTTTGCAATTTATGGTATGTCACTATTCATAAAAAAATTTACGTATTTCTGAAAAATCCCAAAAATTCACCCTAACCATTTTTTGACGTGTAGAATCCAAAAATGAAGTCCATTTTTAAAAAATAATTTTCTAAATATGATTAATTAAATAATTAATTAAATTATTATTTAATTGAAATATATAAACACTTAGAATATTCATCTTCATCTTTAGGGTGTCTAAATTCATTTATACACTCAAGGGTATAGATACCATTCATAAGTGTAATATTACTATTCATAAGGGTAAGTTACTATTAATAAGGGTAGGTTACTATTCATAAGGGTAGGTTACTATTCACCGAAAATTAAGTAAATTCTATCAGACTCTAAATATCATCTTGAACACAACCGTGTATACCTGATTTTTAAAATTCAAATCAAAGAGCTAGGAAATTTAATTTTAGTGGCTATGTTATTGATATCTCTTATAAATAACCATGTTTTGTTCCATAGGGTCTCAGTGATTCATGAAATATAGGCTACCTAATGAATACAATGTATTTAAGAGAAACATACCCAAAAATGTTTGGGGTGCTACAATTCCTATCTCTTTGTGTGAAATCCAACTTAACATGACTCTTTTGACATATAGATGATCTCCAACAGAAATTATCACTTATTAAGTAGGTCCAAAATCCCTCTAAATCTTGGTAAAAATGTGTTTTTGGTTAATGAGGTACACAATAACAATCGATGACATTCATGGAATCCCTATACTTATCTCTCCTATAAATACCATGTAAAAATTATTGAATTTATCACACATGAAATCCTATTATTCCACCCAAATAAAAGGCCTCATTATTTTATCAATACGATATGATAAACCCAAAAATAACTATTAATAATATGTGATAAATAATTAAATTTTAAATATAAATAATTTTTATTTATGTACCATTTAGTGAAAGAACATGGGATGGCACGTATCGAAGAGAACCCATTCCCATGACACCCATGAAGCAGAAAAAATATTCATCACTATCTTATATACATGATAAAAAACTAGATGTTATAAAATATGAAAATAAGAAACATAATTCAAAAAAATAATTGATGAAATAAATTAACGATAAATACAAAAAATATATTTTTAATTATCTTCCTCTAATGGGAATAAAAATTAAGAGAGTGATGCTACTTAGTAATATGACCTAAAATCATCAATCTAGTATGGCCTAAACCCTCTTAGTTGATGGAGTACTGACAAAAAACCTACTCTATGGATCAAATAATGGAATACAAGGTTGACTACCACATATCGTGGATCATGGGAGATAATTTAAAATATATATTTCCTACTTACTACTTCGTACAGTGTTACGATATGTTTTAACCACAGGGAGGACAATTTTTGGGATTAGTGATCAACAAAAACAAAACAAAACAAAAATAACACACCAAAAGAAACAAGTAGCAATGATTAAATAGTGGTGATGATGAAACTATGGAGTGGATGAAAGTTAGTGTGTGAGTAAGTGAATGTGAGTGAGTGAGTTCCAACAAACAAATAGGTAGGCAAGAAGTGGAGGATAGTGAAAAAAATAAATGTATGAGTAGAGGGAAGTCTGCTGGCCAATTTCAATACTTCTTTCCCTTGTTCATGCTCTGGAGTTTAAATATCTAGATCTGACTTAAAGTAGCTGGCCATGATTGTCGTCTGGTCATCTTGTGACATAGTAATTCTTATAGTCTTTCAAATATAAAATCATCCCATCTCATAATGATAATAGTCAGGAATCACTAGGTTCAAATTTTTAGTTTAAATCAATCTGTTTCTCTCTCAATTAAGCATGAAAAATTCTTCAATGAAATCCTTAAGTTGAAAATAATTTTAAATTTAATCCAATGAAGATCATTTTCTACTGATCTTGATGGTTTTAAATGAATTTTTTCAAAAAAAAAATAAATGAGAGAGAAAGAAAATCTAGTGAAATAAAAAAATTGAATAAGAGAGAAGTAGATCTATCCAGCTCAGCTTATCCACCAGAAGGAATTTATAAATTCATAGTGATTGAATTAAACATAATAAGAAATTTAAATACAAAGAAATTTATGTTGTAAAATAGATACATAAAATAGAGCATAAGGAAAATTAAATACTACATCTCCTTGATAAATCTTCTAATGCTCTCAACTAGCTATCTGTGCTGCTCGATGGTGGATGAGATGAATCTATCTTGATCTCCTACCCTGAGAATAGAGGAAAGAACTAGTGATTTGCTTTGATCTGCTGCTAACTAATAGTGGTGAATAAATCTTATCTCTATGAGAAGTACATAAGTTATTAATTCTAGATGGATGGTGATCGTTAAGTGGAAGTGGTGATCAGTGTGAATCTCAGGGAGTGTCCCCCATTTCTCTAAAGGATATGAGTTCTTATTTGAAGATGAAAAAATACAAAAAACTAGACTAACATGCATCGTCAGTATCCACAGGGCATGATCTGTTGTACTCATCACTGGCTCTCGAGTGAACTCCCTATAATTGCAAAAAATCCCATTGCAATGACCTCGAGAATCTTCTCATAGTTTTCATGTGAACATTTTCTCCTTCTAAAACCCATTATCAAAACCCTGTGTAAAACAACGAAAAGAAAAAACAACGATGGTAAACAAAAAATAAAATGAAACAATGATAAAGAAACTATACATTAATATTATTGCCTAAATTAGCTAATAAAAATACTTATTAATAAATATATATTTAAAATACCAACTATTATTTTTAATATATATTTAATAACTATTTCTTTTATTTATTAAAATATATTAATATGATATATAGGAAATTAATATTATTTATATAAGCTTATATACTATTATTAATATATGTATTATTAATATTATATAGTATAATATATAATATATAATATATGTATTATATTATAACAAAGAATGAGTAAGTGGAAGGAGGGTTTCAACATGGAAGAGATGGGAGAAAGGGGGAGTGGAACGTGACTAGTTTTTGTTTCAAAAGAGGATACTGGCAGTCTCGGATGATCTGGGTTTAGAAATCGCACAGGCAAGGCTGTTGAGAGCGTCTTCGGTCTGGAGGCTCGATGAAACAAGGAGAGGTAACAAAGGTGGTTCCGGCTCATGGGAGTGTAGGATAGAAGCATATACAAGAGGGGTTGGTCATTGGATGCCATGGATGGATCATGTTTGATGGATCACTAAGGGGAAGGAAGTGTTCAACTCATGCGGTGTGATGAAGTAGTGGCTTGGGTTCAGTCAGCTCACGGTGAAAAGATGGGTGCACAATGGGGGTTTGAGGCATCAGATCCGACTATTTGGGTCCTGGTTTGCTATGGAATTATGTTATTTGGATTTTGTTGATCCGATTTGGTTTGTGTCCAGAGTCTGGTCCAGGTTAATTTTTCTTGCTGCTGGGGTGGAATATGCGATTGTTGTGCATTTTGATTTGGTTTTGATTGGTTGTCGTGAATTTTACCTGTGTTTTTTATTTTTTCCTGTGCTTCTGGAGGTGTGATTAAGTAGGGATGTAGTGGTGAGTCCAAAGGGGTGATGGTGAGACTTTGGAAGAAGGAGAGATATAAGGGGAGTAGCTCTAGAACAGTGAGACAGGGGTGTGGAAATGGTGACACAAGTCATCATTGACAGAGCAGTGGTTGGAGGTTGAATGGTGTCTTAGAAGGGTAGTGGTGAAACAAGAGCTTGGGTGTAGAGATGAGTAGGGAGGATCATTGAGACAAGTTGAGCAACGAAATAGTGACATGGAAAAAGCAGCGATGACCCCAGGGTCACCACTATAAAGAATGGTAGGATGGGGAGAAGAGATGGGACATTGAGTTGCTTTGGTGGAACAGTGGGATGGGAACATTGTCACCGTTCCTGAAGCAATGAAAATAGAAGTGACACCTGAAAAAATAAGAAATATTAATTAAAAAAATAAATTAACAAATTTAAACTAATAATTTAATAAAACTAAAACTAAAATAAATTAACTAACTAATTTAATAAATAAAAAACACAAATTTAGGACAGTTAATAACAACAATTAATTACACAATTTATTCAACTGCATAATACATTTTATTATAAATTAATTTAAAACAAAAAATTAAAAATCAAAATGTCAGTTAGGTAAGTTAATTAACAACTTAATTAATTAATTAATTAAAAAAATTAAATAATTAAATTAAATTATAAATAAAAATAAATTATTAAAAAATTTAAAGAATAGAATAGAATTGTTAACATTAATTAAATTAATTAAAGAATCAAAAACAAAAGTAAGTTATTTATTTATAATTGAATTTATGTATTAATTATATTAATGAATCTAAAATTATTAAATTGAAAATTAATTAAATAAATAATTAAATAAATGAAATTAAAATAACAAATTAATTTTATTATTGAACAACAAAAATAAACACTAAAAAAACATTTTTAACACAGAACCACATTTTTTAACAATTCTATTCAAAGTTGAAATAATTGTAATAATTTTACAAAAAACACTATTTTAATAATAAAAAGAGAGGAAAAAGTGAAAAATAATGTGGAAAAAAGAAATTAAATACAACCACATCTAACTCCACCACACTTAAATATTTGATTGTCCTAAAAAACTGTATGCTTAATGATTTTAAAACAAAAATATGATTTGTGAAATTTTGTTCAAATTGTGTACGACTAAACTTTAACAATAGAGGAATAGGACCAGATAGTGGGTTAGGCTTTTCAAAGGTGAGTTCAAAGTGGTCCTTCCTAGCTTAAAAAACCACTAGAAATCAAAGGTCTCACAAACTCAACCACTGTCAAGTATGTCTGGCCTCCTATATGAAATAATTAATTGTCTTACTTCAATTTCCAATTCATGTTTTAATTCAAGGAGTGGTGATGGGTTAAATAAAGTTTAATATAAATATTAACCAAAGAAACCATCAATTATCACATTCTCTTTGTTTTAAAAAATTAAATTCCTTTTATTTCATCACTTTATTGATTCAACTCAAATGAATTTTAACTAAGTCAATTTCTCCCTTCTTAATTTGGGTCAAAACTCACTTACCTAAATGAGTTGATTTTTGACATGAGAACTTTATTTTATTTTTTATATCCATCTTCTATGTCCAGATCCTTGTACATATAACTTATTCATATTGAAATTGGATTTTATTTATTTATATAAATACACCCAGTGCACCTTGTCTCAGATACTCATTATGAGATCCCATTTTCTTTATTTAATCCAATCTCAAAAGACTTAACTAATAACAATTTGAGTTGAATTCCAAAAGTTATTGAATATTTTGGTTATTAAAATTATGAGTACCCAAGTTTCCATTGAAAATTTCATGTTTCCCTAAGTCATTATCTTAATTCCACAATAACTATCCTGTCACACTCCCATCCTCAGTTCCTAAACAAAAAGTCTATAGAGATAGTGAATAATTCCACTCAACAATCATTCATCCTCAACAGATTTAGTCTCAGTGCAACTCTCAAAATATATAAAGTAGTCATCCAATAAACATGGAAGAATTGAATTGACAACTGAACCTCAAATGACTCTCATGTGATGAATTAATTTGAAAAACATGAATGTTGTTTATTTTTGTTTTATTTTTTGACCATTTTTATTTAATGAAACTTGAATAAGGGGGAATTTGAAGTGACAATATAATGACCCATCTCCCCTCACTTTAAACCCAAAATTGTCCCCATTGTTGAATTATAATGTGGGAGGCAATAAATGATGTTCTAAAAAAAATTTATATGGGTGACATGAAGGATCAAAATGAATAATTTCTTTACAAAAAAGGGAAGAAAAACTAAAGAATATATACAAAAGTAGATAGAAAAGTGTTTTTTTGAAATTAATAGTATTATCATGACTTTAATAGTTTAAATAACAATAAGATATCATGTGATGAATACACAACATCAATTGAATCAAAATGAGTGCAGTGGGTGCAAGAAAGTTCCACAATTTAGTTCAAATAAGTTTTCAACTCTCTAGATTAAAGTTGCAAGCACCCAAGCAGAAGATAACTATAAAAAATTCAAAATAAATAAAGGGGAATCCCCCACACTTAAGTCCATGTAGTAGGTGGTACAAAAATTGGTAGAAAATTAATCTTGAAAAAAGTAGAACAAAACTTCCCTTAAATTGTAGAGCATCAACATTTACCATTAATTCAAGATATCCTCTTCTGCAGCACCAAGTAAACACTTCTTTAAATTACATGTAAGTTCGGAAAGTGAAAATAACAATCTTTAATTTTAATTGTAGGAAAATAAAACCAAGAATTTTATAGAAGAAGTTTTATTACAATGATTCAGTGTATTTCTCCCTTTGTTTTCCTAGGCTGAGTTTTTGGCAGCAACATATTCTCAAGAAACTACATGTCATTTGACACCATATAAAAAAAATACAAAATCGAGAATAAATCATAAAGAGTTATCATTATTTAAAAAACAATAAAAAAATAAAACAAAATAAAAACTATGGGATAGTTCTCATGAAACCCCAAGTTTATAGTCCTCAGTTGGACTTGACACAAATCATTCTTCTAGTAGAGAGATGGTAGCCAAAACCATTGGATTCCCCTCATAGAAATATTTTATCCTTTTATCATTGACCATGAAAGTTATGTTCTTTTCTTCAAATAGATTTAAATCTCTATTAACCAATACTCTCACAATGGTAAATGGTTCTAACCACTTGGTCTTCAACTTTCCAGGAAAAATTTTAATCCTAGAATTGGAAGGCAGGACCCTTTCACCAACTGTGAAATTCCTATTTTGAATTATTGAATGATGAGTGGAATTTGTTATTTATTTATAATTTTTTTTATTATCATAAAACTACATTCTAATCTCCTCCATATCAATCATGTCTAACATCCTTCTCTCACTAGTAGACATAAAATCAATGTTCAGGGCCTTCACTACCCAATAATTTTTTTGATGTAATTAAACATGAAGATGACATGTTTTCCTAAAAAGCAGCTTGTCAGGAGACATCCCCATTAGATTCATGTAAGTAGTTCTATAGGAAAATAGAGTGTCATCCAGATTCACTAACCAATCCTTCCAGGAAGTAGAAACTATTTTCTCCAAAATCTGCTTAAGCTCTTTGTTTGAAACTTCTTCCTACCCACTAGATTGTGGGTGGTAGGTGAAACCTATCCTATGAGATCATACATTATTTTTCATTAAACTACTGATATTTTAATTTATAAAATGAGTAACATTTTTAGTTATGAATTCCCTTGACACACCAAACCTATAAGAACTATTTTTCATAATAAACTTCACTACACTAGCAATAGAGTTGTTAGGAAGAGCCACTACCTCAACCTACATGGACACATAGTCCATAGAAACCAAAATGTACTCATTCTTAGAAGATAATGGGAATGGTATCATGAATTCTGAGCCCCATACATCAAATATTTCCACCTCAAAAATTAATTTATGAGGAAGCTTAAACCTTCATCCTACATTAACTAGTATCTAACACTCTTTAACATCCAATAACCAAACTCCTTGAATCATTCAATAAATTAGGACAATAGAAACTATCCTAAAGAACCTTATGAGTAATTCACTCTCCACCATGGTGGCCACCCAAAGGCGATGAATGACAGCTCTCATGTATGGAAAAAATCTTCTCAAAAATACATCTCCTAAAAATACCCTCAAAACACCTCCTATAAAGAAAAGGGTCATCCCAAAAATAATATTTCAACTCAGAAATGATTCTTTTTGTTTGGTTATATAAGAGGTCCTTGGGAATGAAACCTACTTCTAGGAAGTTGGCATAGTCTTCAAACCAAGAATACTACTACACAGAATTATCAAACTATTGTTCATCATGGAATGAAGTGTTAATATCTCTTGGATCCCCACTTTGGGTATTGGGAAACCTAGACAAGTGGTCTGCCACTAAATTCTCATCCCCTTTATTATATTTAATGACCAAATCAAAATATTTAAATTGAAAGGTCCATCTCATCAATCTTTGTTTAGAATCATTCTTAGCTATCAAGTACTTGAGGTCAGCATGGTCGGTGAAAATGATAACTCTAGATCCTATAAAGTACCACTCGAACTTTTCCAAAGGAAACATAATAACATCCAACTCATTCTCAATTGTGGAATAATTATTTCGGGTATCATCCAACAGATTTCAATCATAGAAAATGACATGAATATTCCTATATTTTCTCTATCCCTAAACATATCATACAGTTAAATCACTAGCATCACAAATTACCTCAAAAGGGAGAATCCAGTCAATGGTAGTGATCACAAGTGAATTTGTTAGATTATCCTTAAGTAGGTTATAGGATTATGGAAATTTATCATAAAAAAATGATGTATCCTTAACTACTAGTGAGAAAATGGGTCCTCTTATCTTAGAGAAATACTTAATGAACCTTATTTAGAACCCATAATGACAAAAAAACTCATAATTCCTATAACATTTTCTGGTGGGGTAACCTTTTGGAGGACGTCAACTTTTTCATTGTCAACTTACAACCACCTCATAGACAATTTTTTCCCTAATACTATGCCCTCAGTGGACATGAATTGGATCTTTTCCCCATTTAAGAATAGATTGATTTCTGGGAATCTATCCTACACCAATTTTAGATTTTCCAGACAATTCTCAAAACTTCTTCCCACAATAGAAAAATCATCCATAAAAGACTTTAATTATTCTTTCAATAATGTCTGAGAAAAATTTCATCATTCATCTTTGAAAAGTGGCAGGATAACCACACAAGACAAAGGGAATCCATCAGTAGGAGAATCTCCCAAATGGACAAGATAAAGTGGTTTTCTATTGATCCCCAAGAGAAATAGAAATCTTGTTGTAACTAGAGTAAACATCAAGAAAACATAAAAAAATTATTTCATTCCAACCTCTCCAACATTTGGTCCAAAAATGTCTTGGGAAAGTGATCATTTCTTGTGGAAGCATTAAAATTCCTACAATCTATACAGACTCTCCATTTGTTCACTGCCAAATTTTGGATTTGTTCATTCTTCTCATTTGTGACAACTATCACACCACTATTTTTAGGGACCTCCTGGAAAAGTCTTACATAGGGGCTATCAAAAATTGGAAAATTATTCCAACATCAAGCAACCTGATCACCTCTTCTCTAACAACTTCCTTCATGTTTGGATATAGTCTCATTTGGGCTTCCACTGTAGTTTTAAACTCAGGTTCCATAGTAATTTGGTGCATTCATAAGTCTAGACATATCCCATTTATATCATCTATTTTCTATCCCCTAAGAGACTTATATTTCCTCAAAACACTCAAAGAGTTTTCCTCTTGATATTACTCTAACTTAGATGAAATGATTACAGGAAGGGTGGAACTCTCTCTTAAAAATAAATATTTGAGATGTGTAGGGAGGTGTTAGAGTTCAATAATGTGTAATGATCTCTAGATAGAAGACACTTTCTTATAGGAGGCCAAAAGTCTTCGTGATGCTTCTTGAAGAAGGCTATAAAGAAGGATTCCTCCACATCACAAGAATTTTAAGAAAAATTTCCTCAAACTAAGACTCCTCTCCGGGGGAGAGAATTTTTTCCAAAGAAAAATCATCTAAGTGCTCCAAAAACTATCCCTCAAACTCATCAATAGAATCAATATATTTACTTGATCTGATCCCCAATCATGTCACAGAAGGAATCCTTAGTTTACTATTGATCTCATATATCATCCTTAGAAACTCATCTTCCTCCATATCAATAGAACCTTTAGCAACTAGCATCTCATCCTTGAGAAAGATTGTGCGGGTGGGTTCTTGATTTTCTTGAAAATATTTAATTCTTTCTTTTGTTCACATAAATTCAAAAATTAACATACCCATAGATACATCTATCACATCAACCCTATGTCCATGAATGGTCTATTAAGGATGATAGGAACCTTCTAGACACACTTCATATCAAGAATCAAAAAGTCAAAAGAAAAACAAAGTTTGGCTACTACCACTAGAAGATCATAAACCCTACCTCTATGTGAGTAATTGATCTACCAAAAAGTTATAGAAAATTAGTGTTGGGTTGGGGAACTACTAATGTCAAGTGATGGAAAAGTGATATAGTAATTAGATTAATGATATCACCATGGTCAAAAAAATAGTTTAACTTACCAATTGTATCCCCAATGGTGAAGGGGATGAAAAATCTGCATAGGTATTAAAATTTAAGTGGTATCCTGTTCTGTAACACATCACTACACTCCTTTGTCATAGAATAGGTGGAAAATTTTTCCAGGGTCTTTTTGATTGAACATATTTTCTTGAGTGATTTTAAGTATGATGGGATTTGAATGACAGATTCAAGGAATGGGATATCAATGTTCATCTTTTTAACCACTTTAAAAATTTAGCAGTTTAGAATCTTGGGTTGTTTTGTCTATTAATTCAGGAAAAGGGATGGAAATGGAAAAGTTTCCCTCAATTGTGGGCATCCATATCTCCTCTTCATCAAGTATTTTCTTATAATTGTTTTCATTTTTTTCCGGACATTTATACTTGGTTTTTGAGCTGAAATAACAACAACGTTGGGGTTCCCAAAGCTTCTATCCATTTTTCTAGATTTTGGTTTTTCCAGATTCAAATTTCTAGATTCCACCAATTTTTTATTTTCAGAAGTTTGGGGTTCTTTCTTAAGCTCATGGTGGATTTAGATACCACTTTTGGTTGTCAAAACCATGGAATTGTCTCTTGGGAAGGCTTCTAAGGTACTGAGCATCCTACATTTGTCTTTATTTTGCACATCCTAACTGACAACCCAATTTTAATTTCTTGATTTATCATTCTTGAATCCATTTGAATTTTACCAAAATCATTTTTGGTCTTTTTCTCATCAAACAATCCTATCAACTGATAGAACATATCCTTCACCTGATCCTAAAAATTGGATGACGTAAGATTGGGTTGGGTTTGGGGTCAAAATATCTACCTAGTATCTTGTTGGAATCTAGAAGGGGAAATAAGTCGAAGGACCCCCAACTCTTTATAAGAGAGGTTTGGGTTGTTATTATACCTCTAATTATAGGTATTTGAGAAAGGGTATTCCCTAGGATACATCCTTGGACCATAACCAAAAAAAACTAGAACTCTTGAGATAATGGACTGGCATGTCAAAATTCGAACAATAGGTTTATGAATGGATATACATGCCATAGTGGTGGAACTGCTCCCTAAGGGTGTTGTGTGTATTTTCATTGAAGAAGACAGATAATTGAGTTTCAACTTGAGGAACCGGGTCTGGTTTCTTCCTCACAATGGTTCTCCTCCTAGAAAACTTATGCTGGGAGTTTGGAGATAAGATATTAAAGATCTGTTTGAGCCCCTCATATATACTATCACTAAAGTCCCCCCGAGAAGATTGATCCACCAGTGATTGGTGGTAAGGGGTGATACTGTTAGAGAATGTTTCCATTATGAATTGGGGGGGGGACATTTGTGATTTGGAAAATTCCCTAGAAAACCACTAAACATATCCCATGCTTCATGAAATAGATCACCCTCATCTTGTAGGAAACCATTGATTTTATACCTCATATCAGATTTCAACCACATAAGATATAATTTTAAGGTAAAGGCATTGTATACATGATCCCAGGTGTCAAATACTTCCTCCTATAACTTTTGGAACTAATATCTATCATTTCCCTTGAGGGAAAATGGAAAAACTCTCAACTTCATCTCTTCATCATTAAGGCCTCTCAGTGGAAGCTACTAGACACTATAATAGAAATCCCTAATGAAGTCATGGGAGTCTTTAATAGGAATTCAATTGATGGTCGGAAGTTGACTCAGCATGGACTATTTTATTTAATAGTTCCTTGACGTAGGCGAGAGACTAATGAAGGATGAGTTTATAGGGATAGAAGTTAGATTTAATTCTCTCAATCATTGCCTCCAGACTATCTCACTTCTAGGAAGGTTCATGTTTTTTAGAGGTGGGTTATTCATGTTCTGATTTTAAGCTTCCCCATTTTCTTCCATTTTCATTTTCTCTTTGTTATTTTTCATGTCTTTTATGTGATTTTCAATTTTAGGATTTTCAAGTTCTAAAGTGTCATACTTTTACCTTGTGAGGATGCTAGAGGAGTTTTGGATTTTTTTTAATTTTGTCCGGAATTTTTTATAGTGTTGTTTTCAGTTTTTTGTATTTTTTTGTGTTTTATGTTTTTTTTTCAATTTTTTATTATTTTTATGTTATTTGTTTTTTTATATGATCACATGTGGCCTCCCCGAAAATGGTTCCAAAATTTTACCACTAGGTGTCATTGAGCATAAGTGACAAATTAAAATTTATATTTCCTACATACTACTTAGTACAATGTTAAGACAGGGTTGAACCATACATAGGACTATTTTTGTGCTTAGTGATGAACAAAAAATAAAACCAAGAAAAAACAACACACAAAAACAAACTAGAAGTAGTGAGAATATAGTGGTGATGATGAAACTATGATGTGGATGAATGTTTGTGTGTGAGGGAGTGAATTTGAGTGAGTGAGTGGTAATAGACAAATAGGTAGGAAAACAGTAAAATATAGTGAAAAAAATCAATGGATGAGTAGGGGAAGTCCGCTGGCTAGTTTCAATGCTACTTTCACTTGTTCACAAATTAATGTTTAAATATCTGGATCTAACTTAAAGTAGCTGGGGAGATTTTTTGTCTTGTCATTTTGTGATAGATTAATTCTTACAGACATTCAACTATAAAAATCATTCCTTCATATCATGATAATATTCAGGAATCACTGGGTTCAAATTGTCAGTTGAACTCAGTGTCTCTCTGTCATTTGAGTATGATTAATTATTCAATGAAATCCTCAGGTTGAAAATAATATTAAATATTATCTGATCAAGACCAGTCTCCACTGATCATGATGGTTTGAAATGAGATTGTTTAAAACAAATGAATGAGAGATAGAGACAATCTAGTGAAAGAAAAAAATGTGTGAACAAGAAAGAATAATATCTATCAGACTCAACTTATCCCCCCTGAAGGAATTTATCCAAGCCTAGTGATTGAATTCAACATAATATGAAAGTTAAACAGAAATAAAATCATACTGTAAAAAAGATAAAGAAAACATTTCACAAGGAAAATCAAATTTTTCATCTCCCTAATTGATCTCTTGATTCTCTCAACTAGTTATCTCTACTGCTCGATGGTGGATGGGATGAAATTATCTCGATCTCCTACCCTGAGAATCAAGAAGTACGCTGGTGATACACTCTGATTTTCTCCTCATTTGGAGTGGTAAAAATTGGGATTGCTGAATGAATATTCTCTCTGTGATAAGTATATAAGTCATGGATGATGGATGAATGATGATTGTTATGTGGATGTGGTGAGCAATGTGAATCTCGTGGAGTGCCCCCCCTCTCCATAAGAGAGGAGTTCTTCTTCAGAGATGAGAAAAATTGAAAACTAAACTAACATGCAGCATCAATATCCACGCGGAAATATCCAATGTACTTATCAACATCTCTTGAGTGAACTCCATGTTTGTGAAAAAAACACTTTGAAATAACCTCAAGAATCTTCTCGTGCTTTTTATGTGAACATTTCCACCTTCGAACACTCATGATCCACCCCACGTGTAAAAAAAGAAAATAAAATACAATGAAATTAAATAAATAAATAAAAAAAGATTAAATAACTATATATTAATATTATTACCTATATTAGTTAATAAAAAAACATATTAATAAAATTTATATTTAAAATTCCTAATAATATTATTAATATATATTTAATAACTACTGTTTTTAATTAATAACATATATTATTATGATATATAAGAAATTTATAATATATATAAGATTATATACTATTATTAATATATGCACTATTGTTATTATATAACGTATAATATAATATATAATATATGTATTATATTATAAAAAATAAAAAAAATAAAGAAGTGGGTGGAGGGTTTTAGTGTGGAAGAGAGGGGAGAAAAGGGGAGAGGAATGAGGCTGGTTCGAGGAAGGGAAGGGGACACCGGTGGTCTTAGTCGGTATGGGTTCCAAAATCGTGCAGGCAAGGCCATACATAACTACTTCAGTCTAGAGGCTTGAGGTGGTGAGGAGAGGAAATAGAGGCAGTACTAGCTCATGGTTGTGCGAGATAGGAGCATATCCAAGCAGGGGTTGTTCACTAGCTTCCATAGAGGGATTAGGTTTGACAGATCACTGAGGGGAATATAGTGCTTGGCTCCTGCGGTGTGATGAAGCAGTGGCTCAGGTTTGACTAGATCATGGTGAGGATATTGGGAAAAAATGGTAGTTTGAGGCCTTAAAATAATGATTTGGATTCTAATTTGTTAGGTAATTAGGTTATTTGGATTTTGTTGATTTGATTTGGTTTGTGTTTAGAGTCTGGTTAAAGTTACTTGTTCTTGATGCTAGTGTTGAATCTATGTTTTCTGTGCATTTCAATTTGGTTTTGATTTTCTTCCATGAATTTTCATGCTTGTTTTTTTTTCTATGCTGCTAGAGGTGTGATGAAATAGGGGTGTTATAGTGAGTGAAAAGGGGTGATGGTGAGATGCTGGATGGAGGATCGAGAAAAGGTGAGTGGCACTATAATGGTGAGATGTCTCACCATTTCTAGAATGGTGAGACAGGTGTGTTGCAATAGTGACACAAGTCACTGGTGACAGAATGGTGGTAGGAGGTTGAATGGTGACTGAGGAGGGTAGCGGTGACATAGCAGTTTGGGTGAAGTGGTGAGTAGGTAGGAGTGGTGAGATAGGTTGAGAAAAGGAACAATGACATTGAAAAAGAAGCGGTGACCTAGGAGTCACCACTGAAGGGAACAATGGGATGAGGAGTAGTGATGGGACAGTGAGTTGTTTGGGTGGAACGGTGGATGGGAATTGTGTCTGTAAGATCCCAGTTTTTGGAAAGGTATGTTTTCTTTATGTTTTGGTTGAATATATTGTTTCGGGCTTCAAGGGATGTCTTCTGAATGTATGAGAGGTCTTTGGGGTGTTTCAGGGTATCGGGGCACGAAAGAAAGGAAAGTTGGGCAAGACAAGCCAGGGCGCACGGCCTGCGCACGGCCAGGGTAAACCGTGCGGCCTGCCCAGGTAAACCGTGCAACCCTCGTCCTCCAGAAAGTAGCATGCACAGGGTTTGTGCATGGTTTTTCAAACTGTGCGGCTAAACTGTGTGACCTCTTAAAGTTGGAAAATTTTAAAAAATTGCCACTCTGGGTTTTTAAGAACCTACATGGGATTTCCTCTCCATTCCTCCTTCTTCACCCTAGGGACGAACGAAATATCCAAAGAGCTCCAGGAGGTCGATCTCCCTCGTTTATATGGCATTTTTTGTGTTGTTGGGTACATATCGAAGCTCTGGGTAAGGCTAATCTCATCCTTGCTTCTCTTTTTGGTTTAGGTTTTTTATCTTCTCTCCTTCTTGTTCAAAAGCTCTAAAACCCTATATTTTGTGCGAGTTCTAGGTTGAGGCTCTAAGGGGTGGTCAAATTGAGGTCTAAGGACTCGATTGGGTGTGTGTTCAACCACAGATTCAAGGTAGGTGTTCTACAAACATTATCCCATAGTATTATGGTGGATTTATGCATGCGTGGATTTTCTTATGGTTTCATTGGTGACCTTTGATCGAACTTGATGTGTTACAGTATAAATGATGATTGAAAATGGTAAATGGGAACTATCACGATACCCATGGGATGTGTGAGAATGGTTTGACCTAATTGGGGCCATCCATGGGATGTGACGGCTTTTCCCAGGATTAAGGTTTGTTATTAAACAAGTGACCTTGTTGTAATAAAGGGTATATCCCTTAACGAATATGTTGGCATGATTGGTAGAACTTGGAAGAGAAGTTAGATGATTCACCTAGACATGGAAATAACCTAAGTGTTATTTTAAATGGGTTGAATTGTTGATTCATGGAAATGATGAACATGTTAAATGGGTTAATGTGTATACTGATTAAAGACCACAATGGGATAGGTTATGGGTCTAGTGTCTAATGCTTAGTGAGATAGGAATAACACATGGGAATCAGGTGAATGGTTCAATGATGTGAAATAGTAATGTGTTAATGGGTTAAGGCATAATGTGAATTCCCATGTGGTTTATTGTGATTGGTGTTTTCCATGGGGCAATGGTATGCTGGGTAAATGGTTACTTATATATACAAGCATGTTCACATGGCTTGGTTGAGTGGGGTAAGACTTGAGGATCTACGTCCATGGGTTGAGTGAAGACTGATGCTCTGAACTTCACCCTAAATGCATGGGTTAGGAATGAGGACTGAGGCACTATTCTATTAACGGTTGCATCCACTCGGACCGAGGCTCTGAGGTGAGGATATTGCATCCACCCGGCATGAGGGTTCAAGGTGAGAATATGGTTTCTATGAGGGGGTTAGTCCTAGTGATACTGGATAACGATGTGTTTACCCTCTTACATGTGATTTTTGGCCTTAGACCCATGTAACATAATGCATGTGATTAACCCATGGAAATGTGATGAAATGGTAAGGGATGGTAATTGGTGTGAAATGAATGGAAATGGAAGTTGAAATGGCTTTGGCTTTGTGATGGCTAATGGAACCTTGAATAATTACATGGAAATTATCATTCATATTCCATTTTCATGCACTATCTGTTTATACTAGATATTTTGTAGACATCATTGGTGGTGGCCTACTGAGTTGTACTCACACCCTGCTCGGACCACCTTTGGGTACCCGAGTAGACTTCTTGTATGTAGGTCATGAGAAGGGAAAGGGTCCTTTCTAGATAGTTGAGTGTACATGGGTAGCACTTTGTGGAGGATCTAGACTTGGAGTTAAGACCATTTTGGGGATTTTGACCGTAGTCTTTATTTTGGGTTTTTGTTCACTCTTGCACTTGTAGTATGAAATGGAATATTTATTATTGGAAATGGTTGTTATACATGTTCCATGTTTATTGGTTATTTTTTTTTCTATTTGGTTTATTTCTATTGTGCCTTACCCTGATAAAAAGGGGGAATAATCCCCCCACTTGACTCTATAGACCTCCACTGCTAGTCGGCAACCTTTGGCGTACGGGCAGGCGCACTTAAAGTCATGTAACCACCCAGCTCAGAGCACCGGCTTAGTGGATTCCGGGTCAGGGATGTTACAAAGTGGTATCAGAGGAGGTATTTCTTCTCCTTCTCTAAGGTCTTATTATTTCGGATTGGTTTCAAAGTGTTAAGGTATGTCATGACATGGTAAATGAGCTTATTCTTGGGAGTAGCTAACCCGTTTTCAAGGGAAAACCCAAGTCACCCTTGGTGGGAAATGTTTTTCTTGTTTGTGTGTCGTTAAAATTGATGATATTTCACTATTGGGTGATGCACATGTGCTTTGATGTGACTAATTTATGATATTTGGCTCGTGGCCTGAATGGTATGAGGGTTTTCATTCATATATCATTGTAGGCACCTAAGGAGATAGGTGACATACATTGTGTTATGATCACGCATGGGGGTGGGTGTAACGCCCCGACCCCAGCTACCCAGAGTCGGTGCATTATTACATAACATTGGCATGATCACAAGAAAGATCAAATCCCGAAGGACCGATTGGTTTAGTAGCCTTGGAAACACTAGATATATTCATAAGTTTTACATTACATCATAAGATGAAAAACTACTACAACAACATAATGTCTCCATAATCCACACTACTATCACCTCATAATATCCCTGCAGGTCATTCATAATTTACTTCTTCACATCCTGGGGAAAAATAAAACATAGAAAAGGGGTGAGCTCAAATGCCCAGTAAGGATAACAATATAGCGGAAACTTTCATAAATAAGAATAAACTTTTAAGGCAATGTATAACTAAAACAAAATCCTTTCAAACATGAACTTTCAACATGGTATGGCATAAATAAAATGAAATAATGCCATTTACTTACTCACATGGATATTCTACTAATCGAATAATCACATGCAAAAAAATCAATAACCACTTTCATAATGTTGGAATGCATAATGCCAGACTATCATAACCACATAGTCAAGGCCTCGTGCCAAGACTACAAATAATATTTTGTCAAGGCCTTGTGCCAAGACACTAGTTTGTCTCATGAGACCTACCGATGCATCGAGGAGCTATAGCGGGCTCCACCCGTCACTTACTAAGTCCAATGCATTCCCATATGAAAAGGTTTAAACATAACATAAACATTCGTATTAAAACTAGCATACGAAATGTCAATAATTTCACCATAAACTATGAATGGTATAAAAATAGCACATCCACAGTCAAACATATCACAAAACCTTCAATACAGTATAGAAGTTTTGTATCATAATAAATCAACTTCAAATAATCTTAAAATCCATCAAAGGATGTTGACATAGATGAAATCAAAATTCTTTTTAAAGAAATATCTCCTTTTATTTTGAAATAATTTAAGATCCATATAAAATAAAACATTTTCTTTGAAAATATTCTTATAAGCTTGTAAGGGAAACTTTGTAGATTTTATAATGGCGGAAAATAGCCGCACCCGCCGTATAAGTTAAAAAAACATTCTTACCTTAATTCTATCGAAAAGGTTAAAAAGGACCTTGTTTTGAAAACGACCGAAAGATTCCTTTATAAACCACTTATAAAAGTCAAAAAGGGTATAAATGACTTTAACTCATATTCTAGTAAATAGTAAAAATGTTTTGAAATGCATTTTTAAGAAACATGTATGTGGATGATAAAGAGATCCCAGTATATTATTACGTATAAACAACCTTGGATAATGAAGAGGTTGTAAAGTAAACCCTTACCTTGTACTTTTCCTTGGTTGGGGTAGGTTAACCTCCTGTATAATGGTGAAATAGTTGTTATTAAATTATACAAGAATCATATATATTAATATGATATCATATATGATCTTTTAACATTGATTTGTTAATAATATCTTAGAATTATCGTCGTTTCGGGAGTTAACTTACTCATTTTCTTTTATATGTTTTGTTACATAAGCCATGGTTGTTGTATCTTATTCATATCCAGAATGATATCCAGTCCTTAAACATCATTTTTAAATCATCAAATGATAATTATACTTGAATGGATACGATGGAGAATGAATCTCATCGCGTTCGTGGAGACGGTAGTCCGTACGTACGCACGAATGCTATTTCCATTTAATTTTTATTTTAAAAGAATCGAATCCAAATGATACATAGGTATATTACTATTCCAGTATACTATAATATTTTATATATGTTACTTAAGTTCATTAACACCATCCTTTATACGTTCCATGTGTGGTATGAACGAGTCATATCATTTTAAGGGGGCGGTAGTCCGCACTTCCTCAAATGAAATTATCGTATGTATATACAACATGAAACGAATAATGGTATGAAATAAAATGGAATTACAGAAGCTTATATATAAAATATATATCATTAATATCATATTTAATTACAGTGCCATCATAATGGCCACCATGAGAGGCGGTAAGATGTATTTGAACAATCATCGTTTCGTGAGGCGTTAGTTTGCCATCCACAGAAACATTATGTTCATCATCCATTAGATGGAGTTGTGTGTATGTGTAGTTTGAATACTTCTTATAACAACATATTAGTATATTGAGGATACTGGTGTTGTTATAAAAGAAAGGAAATAAAAAGATTTTGGGGGTTGAAGAAGCAAACTAAATGAAAATAATTTAAGAGAAATCGTTACCTTTAATTTAGGTAACTCACTTTGGTTGGAACCAAAGGACTTCTTGAAATGCTTTCTGCCTAAGGGGAAGCTTCAAGGAGGAGGAGAGGGATTTGGGGAGCTTATTTGGGCAGAGTTTGGCCGAACCAAAAGGCTTGAGAGGTGTTAATAAATGAGAAGGAGGAGTGCCCTTTTATAAGAGGGGTGAGGGGCACCTTTGGAAAAGCTAGAAATATTAATTTATAATAAATTCATATTCGGTTTCTAATGGCTCCAAAGTTGACTATTCAAAGGTTAAGGTGGGGATAGGTCGAAAACCACTCAACCAATAGAATTTAGACAGGTTTGGGTACTTATATTAACCTTATCTTTAAGTATTAACTCTAAGTTAATTAGTTTTACTTTTACAATGTCTCTTTGTATTTTTATATAATATGGTTAATAAACTTACTATATACATCCAAGCTACCCCCAAGTGGTCCATTAATGAGGAACCTATCATAATATAAGTCTCTTGGCCGAACCTTAGATTTTTAGGAATTTAATATCAATTAATAATATAATATTTGTTTTAAGAACTCTTTTATGTCAATTTTGACACTATTCAATAGTTGATTTTTGTGAAACTCCTAACAGATTGATTACTTCGAACAAAGTCAATTAAATCAATCCTAATATATTATATTATCATAGAAAATTAGTTTAATTCATTAAAAGTTTCATATTATAATTATTTGGGTATTCATAAGATCAATTATTTTTATTTTTCACTATTTTAGTAATTACTGCATCATCATTGTGTCATAAATAAAATAAATTATTTAATGTCTAAAAATTATAAATAAAATATCATTATGTAGGAAAGTTTTTTATCTTTCTAATGAATATTTATAATCGAAAATCCAACATGTATAACCCTATGTACAAATTGTTCTTCTAAAAGATGTAAGCTTATGCCATTTTTATTTTTATTTTAACTTTATTAATATAATGTGTCATTATCACTTACAAGTGGCTCCAAGGGGTCCCCAAATTGACACAAAGATGCCCATGGTCGACCATGTATCAACCAATAGGGTTCAGACACGTTTTAGGGTAATTTAGTATTATTATAATATTATTTTTTGACCCTTATTTACCGGATTTACCCTTTAACCATGGTAAATAAAATATTTACCACAGTAACTATTCAAAATGTCTAAAAATAAAAGTTACCTATTTACACAATTTGAACATCCTGATTCCAAATATGGAATCCATTTTCCTAAATTCAAAACACAGAAGTGGCAGAAATTAATTTAAAATTAATTCCCGCTGTCGAAACAAAAAGCGTGTTTTTAAGAGGTAATAACTATCAAAAGATTGACACTTGTTTATGTTCGGTTTAATTGTAAAATTATGTCCAATGACCAACATTATATTAAATGGTAAAAATATATTCTAAATATACTTTAAAACCACTCAAATTCACAATTTATCACTATTAATTATTTTGATTAAAAAAGTTGTTTTTAATTAAAATTTAGTAATTTGCACTATTCATCAAAATATGAAAGTTATCCGAAATGTACCAAAATTTCACCTTAGGCTAAATTCGATATTCCGAATCCAAAAATGAAGTCCATTTTGAAATATAAGATATATATGATTTCAAAAAGTAGGTATTACTATTCACAACGGCTAGTTTAATTAGTTGTGGTGTGTGTTAGAACTCGAGGTTGCGTACAACACACGCTATCTCATTATTCGAAGAGAAACGTACCGTGGAAGTTTGGGATGTTTCATTTTAAAATTTTGATGTCCCCATTTAGTCAAAAAGTTTAAAATATTGTATTTAAAAAGGATTCACTATTAAAAGTTGATAAAAGTGCAATACTGAAAATGAATCTGTTCTTGCATTATGACTAAGAAACTCATAATATGGATTCTAAAATTATAAGGATTATATAAAGTGAAAAATGTAGTTAATTCTATTCATGACCTCTTTTAATTCCTTTTTTTTAAGTCATG
The DNA here is from genome assembly GCA_963277665.1 of Viscum album. Taxonomy (NCBI): domain Eukaryota; kingdom Viridiplantae; phylum Streptophyta; class Magnoliopsida; order Santalales; family Viscaceae; genus Viscum; species Viscum album. Next base: position 257,260,095 of record OY728165.1, on the reverse strand, counting down.
GTGTGATTGAACTCGGTGTTGCGTGTAGTGCAAGTTATTGAATTATTTTGAAGAAATAACACATTATGAAATCTTGGGGTGTTACATTCTCCCCTCCTTAAATAAATTGCGTCCTCGCAATTTGAAATTGTTCTTCGAAAATAAAAGTTTGAAAGTAGAAAATATATTTGTGGGAAAACCCACATCGGAAATTGGGTTACTAAAATTTAGTCTTAATATGAGGAAAAGAGAAATCAAAGGGTCACCACCAAATTATGATCTCGATTAGGAGAACATTGGTGGAAATTGGGGACATATAATTGGAGGAAAAACGTAAATATTTATAGGTAGTGATTGAGGTCATCAATCACAAACAAGTATAAAATTGAGTTCCTTAAATTCATCAATCTATGATGAATTGAAATACCATCGGTTCAACAAAACATAGGGTATTAGGATAACACATTTTTGACGTTTCAAAATATCCTAGTTGAAATCCCACATCGAAAAATGAATTAATGAGGCCTCTATTTAAAATAAAGAGTCGAAAGTATGAAGATTACCGAAAATAACACATACTAGGGTTCCATGTAGGAAAATATGGATATGGAAGAAAAATCTAACCATCAATTATCTGATGGAGAGTGGTAGAGAACATGGATATAAAAAGGCCAACAATCCCAAAGCCATAAATTAGTGATGATTTAAGGTACCATCTAGGAAAACATTTTTGTTCAAAGTTTCTTTTCTTAATATTGAGGAATTTATTTATGAGATTTTCTAAGATCATAAGGAGATATACTTACTTTATAATTAGAGTTTTATCCATTAATAAATTTCTACCACAAACTCATCTTTCACTCTAAAAGATAATAGAATGTAAAAAAAATTCTATTTACACTATTCATATAGGGTTCCAAAATAAACGAATTTATAATTCATCTACATGATATTTTAATAAAAACTACATTATTTAATCCAGGACATCTCATGGTCCAGTGGTAGGTGATACACCCTTGTCGCCCTTCGGTTGCGGGTTCAAGTCTCGTAGCCTTGCCGGACGCGACGGGTTGTCGCCCAACCTCCGGGTTGTCCTTTTATGGCAATCCAAAATTAATCTAGACTAGAACTATCCAAAATAATTCTGTCCAAACTCACAGTCCAACATTTATAAGGAAGGTAAACATAATGTAGATCCTTTTTACCCCGTAATAGCATATGAATACCTTCATCATGTATTCTTTTAATACACTGAAACATCCTGATTTACCATAATCTTTATTGATTACATTCATGCTCCCTTATTCCATATAGAATGCTGGATATACTTCATCAATCCGAAAATGTTTTAAACCCCAACAATGATGGAATAGACAAATCATTAATCAGTTCCAAGGTAGTCAAGAATATCCAATATATTTTTTCCAAAATAATCATGTATTATTCGAAAATCACTACCTCGGTATCAGAACTATATTATGGTTTATCATTCTCTCAACCAGATATTTTCCAAAAATTTATCCTGCTATTGAGTCACTTTTCTTTGTTCCACACAATCTCAAGTCCTTAATGAAATAGTACTGCAGTACAATCCTTATATACTCCATAATTATTATAACAAGTACATTGTTGATACAACACTCAATTGACATAATCAACATAAGAACTCTAATCATTCCTCTTCATCTGTGGTAGTATCATAACTTGATTATTATCCAATAGCATCATTTGAGGCATAGTCTGATGACTGGGACATAGGTTCGCGTAGTGTCCAAACTCCTTGCAAATGAAGCATTGTACATTTGAAACCATTTTCTTACCCTTGCAGTCACGTACTTTGTGCCCTTTTCCTCCACACTTATAACAAACTCCCATTCCTTTCAGGCAAGTTCCAGGGTGTTTCTTTCCACAGTTACCACATATGGGAAAATTCTTCTTTTCCCTCTTCCCTTTATCCATCTTTCTCTCTTCCATCCTTTTCTTCTCTTGCTTCCCTTCAAATCCACAGGACTCAGTAAAATCTTTACTTATCTTATCAACACATGATATTATTTCTTCATATGATGATAATACATGGGAGACTATTTCTCTTATAAATTCTGGCTTAAGACCATGAAAGATATGATCCTTCTTTCTCTTTGGATCATGTGCATTGCTGGAGTTCTCATTCCTTCTATTGGGCGCCATTTCTAAACAATGGCATACACTAGATCAGTTTATGAATCAAAATACATAATCCCAAACTTATAAAACACTTAACATAAATTGAAATATTTATGGATATAATCCATAATCATAAGAATGTTTTCTTTGAGGATGTATATACTCATAATCCCTTCAAAATGATTTGTAAAGAAAATGAGAGTTATCCTAAGCATATCCCCCGGGAGTGTCGTAACCAAGAGTGCAGCAAGGCCCGTTGTCGTGCACCAGTTCCCGTTCGAGTCTAGCTCAAAGCGGTGTTTTCGGGTTTTACCCCTAGGTACATCTGTGCCAGAGCCGCCTCTACCTGCTCGTATCCAGACAGGGATGTATTGCTCGGAAAACTCACAAAATCTCTACAATACCAAAATTCTAGGAAGTTCTTCTATACTAATCCTCAAAGTTCATCTTAGGTCTACGTGCTCTAATCAGAGTTTATCTAAATCTAGTTTCCAAGGTTTGTAATAAACTTCCTCTGATACCAACTGTAACGCCCCGACCCCAGCTACCCAGAGTCGGTGCATTATTACATAACATTGGCATGATCACAAGAAAGATCAAATCCCGAAGGACCGATTGGTTTAGTAGCCTTGGAAACACTAGATATATTCATAAGTTTTACATTACATCATAAGATGAAAAACTACTACAACAACATAATGTCTCCATAATCCACACTACTATCCCCTCATAATATCCCTGCAGGTCATTCATAATTTACTTCTTCACATCCTGGGGAAAAATAAAACATAGAAAAGGGGTGAGCTCAAATGCCCAGTAAGGATAACAATATAGCGGAAACTTTCATAAATAAGAATAAACTTTTAAGGCAATGTATAACTAAAACAAAATCCTTTCAAACATGAACTTTCAACATGGTATGGCATAAATAAAATGAAATAATGCCATTTACTTACTCACATGGATATTCTACTAATCGAATAATAACATGCAAAAAAATCAATAACCACTTTCATAATGTTGGAATGCATAATGCCAGACTATCATAACCACATAGTCAAGGCCTCGTGCCAAGACTACAAATAATATTTTGTCAAGGCCTTGTGCCAAGACACTAGTTTGTCTCATGAGACCTACCGATGCATCGAGGAGCTATAGCGGGCTCCACCCGTCACTTACTAAGTCCAATGCATTCCCATATGAAAAGGTTTAAACATAACATAAACATTCGTATTAAAACTAGCATAAGAAATGTCAATAATTTCACCATAAACTATGAATGGTATAAAAATAGCACATCCACAGTCAAACATATCACAAAACCTTCAATACAGTATAGAAGTTTTGTATCATAATAAATCAACTTCAAATAATCTTAAAATTCATCAAAGGATGTTGACATAGATGAAATCAAAATTCTTTTTAAAGAAATATCTCCTTTTATTTTGAAATAATTTAAGATCCATATAAAATAAAACATTTTCTTTGAAAATATTCTTATAAGCTTGTAAGAGAAACTTTGTAGATTTTATAATGGCGGAAAATAGCCGCACCCGCCGTATAAGTTAAAAAAACATTCTTACCTTAATTCTGTCGAAAAGGTTAAAAAAGACCTTGTTTTGAAAACGACCGAAAGATTCCTTTATAAACCACTTATAAAAGTCAAAAAGGGTATAAATGACTTTAACTCATATTCTAGTAAATAGTAAAAATGTTTTTAAATGCATTTTTAAGAAACATGTATGTGGATGATAAAGAGATCCCAGTATATTATTACGTATAAACAACCTTGGATAATGAAGAGGTTGTAAAGTAAACCCTTACCTTGTACTTTTCCTTGGTTGGGGTAGGTTAACCTCCTGTATAATGGTGAAATAGTTGTTATTAAATTATACAAGAATCATATATATTAATATGATATCATATATGATCTTTTAACATTTATTTGTTAATAATATCTTAGAATTATCGTCGTTTCGGGAGTTAACTTACTCATTTTCTTTTATATGTTTTGTTACATAAGCCATGGTTGTTGTATCTTATTCATATCCAGAATTATATCCAGTCCTTAAACATCATTTTTAAATCATCAAATGATAATTATACTTGAATGGATACGATGGAGAATGAATCTCATCACGTTCGTGGAGACGGTAGTCCGTACGTACGCACGAATGCTATTTCCATTTAATTTTTATTTTAAAAGAATCGAATCCAAATGATACATAGGTATATTATTATTCCAGTATACTATAATATTTTATATATGTTACTTAAGTTCATTAACACCATCCTTTATACGTTCCATGTGTGGTATGAACGAGTCATATCATTTTAAGGGGGCGGTAGTCCGCACTTCCTCAAATGAAATTATCGTATGTATATACAACATGAAACGAATAATGGTATGAAATAAAATGGAATTACAGAATCTTATATATAAAATATATATCATTAATATCAAATTTAATTATAGTGCCATCATAATGGCCACCATGAGAGGCGGTAGGATGTATTTGAACAATCATCGTTTCGTGAGGCGTTAGTTTTCCATCCACAGAAACATTATGTTCATCATCCATTAGATGGAGTTGTGTGTATGTGTAGTTTGAATCCTTCTTATAACAACATATTAGTATATTGAGGATACTGTTGTTGTTACAAAAGAAAGGAAATAAAAAGATTTTGGGGGTTGAAGAAGCAAAATAAATGAAAATAATTTAAGAGAAATCGTTACCTTTAATTTAGGTAACTCACTTTGGTTGGAACCAAAGGACTTCTTGAAATGCTTTCTGCCTAAGGGGAAGCTTCAAGGAGGAGGAGAGGGATTTGGGGAGCTTAGTTGGGCAGAGTTTGGCCGAACCAAAAGGCTTTAGAGGTGTTAAGAAATGAGAAGGAGGAGTGCCCTTTTATAAGAGGGGTGAGGGGCACCTTTGGAAAAGCTAGAAATATTAATTTATAATAAATTCATATTCGGTTTCTAATGGCTCCAAAGTTGACTATTCAAAGGTTAAGGTGGGGATAGGTCGAAAACCACTCAACCAATAGAATTTAGACAGGTTTGGGTACTTATATTAACCTTATCTTTAAGTATTAACTCTAAGTTAATTAGTTTTACTTTTACAATGTCTCTTTGTATTTTTATATAATATGGTTAATAAACTTACTATATACATCCAACCTACCCCGAAGTGGTACATTAATGAGGAACCAATCATAATATAAGTCTCTTGGCCGAACCTTAGATTTTTAGGAATTTAATATCAATTAATAATATAATATTTGTTTTAAGAACTCTTTTATGTCAATTTTGACACTATTCAATAGTTGATTTTTGTGAAACTCCTAACAGATTGATTACTTCGAACAAAGTCAATTAAATCAATCCTAATATATCATATTATCATAGAAAGTTAGTTTAATTCATTAAATGTTTCATATTATAATTATTTGGGTATTCATAAGATCAATTATTTTTATTTTTCACTATTTTAGTAATTACTGCATCATCATTGTGTCATAAATAAAATAAATTATTTAATGTCTAAAAATTATAAATAAAATATCATTATGTAGGAAATCTTTTTAGCTTTCTAATGAATATTTATAATCGAAAATCCAACATGTATAACCCTATGTAAAAATTGTTCTTCTAAAAGATGTAAGCTTATGCCATTTTTATTTTTATTTTAACTTTATTAATATAATGTGTCATTATCACTTACAAGTGGCTCCAAGGGGTCCCCAAATTGACACAAAGATGCCCATGGTCGACCATGTATCAACCAATAGGGTTCAGACACGTTTTAGGGTAATTTAGTATTATTATAATATTATTTTTTGACCCTTATTTACCGGATTTACCCTTTAACCATGGTAAATAAAATATTTACCACAATAACTATTCAAAATGTCTAAAAATAAAAGTTACCTATTTACACAATTTGAACATCCTGATTCCAAATATGGAATCCATTTTCCTAAATTCAAAACACAGAAGTGGCAGAAATTAATTTAAAATTAATTCCCGCTGTCGAAACAAAAAGCGTGTTTTTAAGAGGTAATAACTATCAAAAGATTGACACTTGTTTATGTTCGGTTTAATTGTAAAATTATGTCCAATGACCAACATTATATTAAATGGTAAAAATATATTCTAAATATACTTTAAAACCACTCAAATTCACAATTTATCACTATTAATTATTTTGATTAAAAAAGTTGTTTTTAATTAAAATTTAGTAATTTGCACTATTCATCAAAATATGAAAGTTATCCGAAATGTACCAAAATTTCACCTTAGGCTAAATTCGATATTCCGAATCCAAAAATGAAGTCCATTTTGAAATATAAGATATATATGATTTCAAAAAGTAGGTATTACTATTCACAACGGCTAGTTTAATTAGTTGTGGTGTGTGTTAGAACTCGAGGTTGCGTACAACACACGCTATCGCATTATTCGAAGAGAAACGTACCGTGGAAGTTTGGGATGTTTCATTTTAAAATTTTTATGTCCCCATTTAGTCAAAAAGTTTAAAATATTGTATTTAAAAAGGATTCACTATTAAAAGTTGATAAAAGTGCAATACTGAAAATGAATCTGTTCTTGCATTAAGACTAAGAAACTCATAATATGGATTCTAAAATTATAAGGATTATATAAAGTGAAAAATGTAGTTAATTCTATTCATGACCTATTTTAATTCCTTTTTTTAAGTCATGGTGTGATTGAACTCGGTGTTGCGTGTAGTGCAAGTTATTGAATTATTTTGAAGAAATAACACACTATGAAATCTTGGGGTGTTACAGTGGGTGTGTGAGGCCGGAAATTAGGGTGCATCATACATTTCATGAAAGAAAGAAATAATGAGAAGAATGAAATCAAACAAGTGGTCAAATGATGTTTAATGAAATATAAGGGTTTGAAATGAAGTAGAAAATGTTTTTGTAAAATGTTGTGTGAGTTTGGTGGTAGTGCATGGTTGTTTACCCCATGTGGACCATGTCCTGCGGTAGGGATGGCCATGGCGGTGAATTTTAGGTATTAACATCATTGAATTAGCATATGAAAATGAGTTGTTGTAGCTCGTAAAGATCTTTTGATGAAGTTGTGGATGTTTTATGGTTTTCATGCTAAATCTCGTGCTTGGTAATGTAGAGAGATGCCACCACAACATCGGTTACCTGTTGGGAAACATGAGGATGTCATTGAGAACACTCCTCTGGTAGAAGAGCACAAAAACATGGTGATCAATGAAGGTATAGAAGGCCAGTTCTGGGAGAACATGGCAAGCCTTATACAGATGATGGATCGTGACCCAGGGCGGGTTGCACCGTGTATGTTGGAGCTGACCAGGGAGTTCCAGCTGCAACACCCTCCAAACTTTACTAGAGAGGGTTGGCCAGAGGCAGTGGAGTTCTGGTTAGAGTCTGTCCAGATGATACTAGATCATCTGGATACCCCTTTTGAAAAGTGAATAAGGCTGGACGTTTATATTTTGCAGGGCTAGGCAAGGCATTGGTGGGACATTCAGGCTCAGACTGAGCAGGTTGAGGGGATGTCAGGGAAGGTTTTCTAGGATAATTTTCTGGAGCATTTCTACCTAGATACTTTGAGGTAGGAGTGGGATGCATAGTTTATGAGCCTAACTTAGGGATCGTTATCGGTGATGGACTATGCGAGTTGCTTCATTGACTTGCATCACTTTGTCCCTGTGTTAGCAGGGGATGAGGCAGCGGTAACAAGGCGTTTCCAGGATGGGTTGAGACATGAGATCAAATCTCAAGTAAATATCTTCCTCTTGAAGAGGTTTGCAGAGGTGATGGATTAGTCACTCATCTCTGAAGGGACCCTGAAGGGAGCTTTAGGTGGTGGTCTTGTCATGCCAGCAGGGAAGACAAGTGGTGGACCTTCCGATGGTCGGAAGCGCCGTTTGGAATGTTTCCAGCAAGGTGGTCCGAAGAGAGGGTCAACCTCTTAGGGAGGAAACCAGGTGTTCTATTATCAGTGTGGTAGGCCGGGGAATGTGCGTGGTTAGTGTCCTCGACCTACTGTTGAGTGTCATTCATGCAGCAGGATGGGGCATGTGCAGAGGTTCTGCAGGAACCCTCAGCAGACAGGTGAGCGTGATGATGAAAAGTAGGTACCGGGTATGGGAAGGGGATCTGTTTTCCCATATCAGGCTGGCAGTTGGAGCTCCATGGGCCGTACTGGTAGGGGTGGTGGATTTGGAACTCCAGGGAAAGATCGCTCATGCCAGCAGGGTAGTGTAGCGTAGGGTGCTCAGACTGGAGCCCAGTGTAGAGGGACATGTTAGCTTCAGGCAGTTCAGTTTGCGCCTGACAATGGCGAGGCCGGACCATCAACTGTTCGAGGTATGATACTTGTAGCTTCTTACGTTTTCTAGTGCGTTGTTTGACACAGATGACACAAAATCTTTTGTTTCTGGTCAACTTGGGGTAGTACTGGGTTTACCTGTGGAGGGGGTGTGTGGAGTTATGTCAATTGACACTCCGTTGGGGGTACGAGATGAGGATATCAAGGAGTGCAAGGGATGTTCCTTGAAAGATGGTGGGTATCATTTTCTGTCAGACTTGTTCATTCTTGAGATGTTACGGTTTGACCTAATCTTGGGAATGTATTGTTTGATGTTGTATCGGGCACACATAGACAACTATCTTCATAGAGTATCGTTCAGGTCGCTTGAGGGTCACACTTATGTCCACCGTGGTGAATGGGATGTTTGAGCAGGGCATGTGGGGCCGTTTTTCCAATAGTTGAGTGGACTCACAGCTCAAGTGGCATGTCTCATTCTTGATGATAATGAGGGAGGGGAAAAATATGATTTTCCTCCCATGGTGGATCAGTTTTAGGATGTGTTTTCTGAGTATTTCTCATGGTTACCACCTGAGAGGGATGCCGAGCTCACGATCGAGTTACTACCAGGAGCAGAGCTAGTTTATATTCTTCCATACTGAATGGAATTGGTAGAACCCCAGGAACTAATGGTTCAGCTTGAGGAGTTAAAGCATAAGGGTTTTATCCTTCCTAGTACGTCTCCTTGGGGATCTCTCGTTCTTTTCTCAAATAAGGCCGATGGGTTGTTGAGGTGGTGTGTTGACTATCGGAAGTTGAATCAGATGACTGTGAAAAATCGGTACCCTCCACCAAGAATTGATGACCTATTTGATTTTTTGAGGGGTGCATTAGTGTTTTCTAAGATTTATCTATGGTCAGGTTATCACCAGATGAGGATGAGGTCTTCTGACGTACCGCAGACAGCTTTCCAGAGTCGTTGCCGGTTGTTTGAGTTTGTGGTAATTCCTTTCAGCTTGACCAATGCACCGGTAGTGTTCATGGATCTGATGAAATATATCCTTAATCCCTATCTTGGCCAGTTTGTGATTTTATTTCTTTACGATATCTTAGTGTACTCGAAAACTCATGACGATCAAGCCCAACATCTTGAAATCGTCTTGGGTACGCTAAGAGATAATCGACTATACGCTAAGCTATCAAAGTGTCAATTTTGGTTTGGTGATGTGCATTTTATGGGTCACATCATCTTGGGGACAGGTGTGTTAGTGGATCCATAGAAGGTGCAGGCAGTTGTATCATGGGAGCAGCCCAAGAGTGTTTCTGATGTTCGGAGTTTTCTGTGTTTGGCTAGGTATTACTGAAGCTTCATTCAGGATTTCTCACTCTCGGAATGACCAATAATGGGATTTACCAAGAAGGTAATTAGGTTCGAGTGGTCTGAGGCTTGTGAGAACACCTTCCATGAGTTGAAGAAGCGGTTGAGAACCACACTAGACTTGATCTTACCTGAGCCGGGTAAGAAGTACATCATGTTTTGTGATGCGTCTGGAGTCGGACTTGGGGTTGTGTTGATGCTGGATGAGCGGGTTGTGGCTTATGGTTCAAGGAAGTTGAGACCCCATGAGCAGAACTATCCCACTCATGACCTTGAGTTGGCTGCAGTGGTGTACACCTTGAAGTGCTGGAGGCACTATCTTTTGGGAGAATGGTTTAATGTGTTTACCGACCATAAGAGTTTAGGGTATATCTTCTCACAACATGATCTGAACCTTTGGCAGTGAAAATGTGTTGATGATCTCCAGCCTTTTGACATTGAGTTGGTGTACATTCTAGGAATGGGAAACAGTGTTGCTAATGCTCTGAGTAGGAAGGTTCAAAATCAGGTGGTTTAGGAGTCCTGCATCGAGTGGAAGGTGATGGCCTTGTTTGCAAAGATGAACCTGGAGGTGCAGGAGGGGAGTGGTCAGGTCACTCTTGCTTTCTTAACAATGGAGTCGACGATTTTGAGTCGAGTTAAGGAAGGTCATCTTGAAGATCCTGAGTGCTTGATCATGAAGGAAAAGCTTAAAGGTGGGGAGCTACATTCTAGTTGGGCCGTCGACGTGGATGGTGTTGTTTGTATTTGTGATCGTGTGGTTGTGCCAAAGTGTGTGCAGGAGGAGTTGATGTGTGAGGTCCATGCATCAAAGTGGGCAGTGCATCCTGGTTCGACCAAGATTTATAATGATCTATGAAGGAAGTTTTGGTGGCCTAGAATGACGAAAGAAGTTACGGGCTTTATGGCACAGTTTCTTACCTGTCAGTAGGTGTAGGCCGAGCATCAACACCCAGGTGGTTTGTTACATCCATTTCCCATTCCAAAATGGAAGTGGGATGACCTGGAAATGGATTTTGGCGTGGGAATTTCGAGGATTCCTTAGAAGAATGATGCAATTTGGGTGGTTGTGGACCGGTTAACGAAAGTGGATCATTTCTTACCGATTCAGAAGACCTTTACAGTCGACCAGCTGGGTGAGCTGTATGTTCAGGAAATAGTGCAGTTGCATGGTGTCTCACATACCATAGTTTTGGACTGAGATCCGCGTTTCACATCGTGTTTCTGGCAAGGGATGCAGAAGGCGCTTGGTACACATGTGTTTTTCAGTACGACTTTCTACCCGCATATGGATGGGAAGTTGGAGCGTACAATCCAAGTGTTGTACGACATGTTAATATCTTGTGTCTTGGACTTTGGTGGTTCTTAGGAGAGGCACCAATCCTTAGTTGAGTTTGCCTACAACAACAGTTTTTAGGCTACGATCCAGATGGCACCATTTGAGGCACTCTACGGGAGGCCATGTAGATATCCGTTGTGTTGGCTAGATGTCGGTGAATCTGAGTTGTTGGGGCCAAGTCTCAAGAAGGAGACTTCAGAGAGAGTTATGTTGATCAGGTAGAGGATGGTTATGGCTCAGAGTAGGCAGAAGTCATATGCAGATCAGAGGTGTAGACCTCTTTAGTATGTGGTGGGTGATAAAGTGTTCCTTTAGGGGTCACCAAGGTTGGGTCATCGTTGGATTCGAAAGTAGGGTAAGTTGGCACCCAGGTATGTGGGACCTTTTGAGATTGTGGAGAGGATCAGACTAGTGGCTTACCGATTGGATCTTTCCCAGTGGTATGGTGGGATGCATGATGTGTTTCATGTGTCGTAGCTACGATGGTATCAATTTGACCCATCTCACGTGGTTGATGTGGAGGGTTTGGAGCTTGAGACCGATGCGTCCTTTGAGGAGCATCCGGTTCATGTGGTGGATCGTAGTGAAAAGGTCTTGCGTAGAAAGGTTGTGCCATTAGTGTTAGTACTATTGAATCATGGGAAAGTTCAGGAAGAAACTTGGGAGAAGGAATTGGATATCCGAGCCCAGTGGCCCAAACTCTTCACTTCGGTGGATCAATGAGGCTTGGAAACTCATCTCGAGGATGATCCTTTATAAGGTGGGGAGGATATAAGATCCTGGTTTTTGGAAAGGTATGTTTTCTTTATGTTTTGGTTGAATCTCTTGTTTTGGGCTTCAAAGGATGTATTCTGAAAGTATGAGAGGTCTTGGGGGTGTTTCGGGGGCTTAGGGCACAAAAGAAAGGGATGATGGGCAAGGCAAGCCACGACGCACGACCTGCGGACGGCTAGGGAAAACCTTGTAGCCTGCCCAGGTAAACCGTGAAAACCTCCTCTTCCAGAAATTAGCATACGCACGGTTTGTGCACGGTTTTTCAAACCGTGCGGCTAAACTATGCGGCCTCTTAAAGTTGGAAAAAATTATGAAATTACCATTCCAGGTTTTTAAGAACCCACTTGGGATTTCTTCTCCATTCCTCCTCCTTTACCCTAGGGACTAACCAAATCGCCCAAGAGCTCCAAGAGGTCGATCTCCCTCGTTTCTGAGGTGTTTTTGGTGCAGTTGGATGCAGATCGAAGATCCGGGTATGGCAAATCCCATCCTGGCTTCTCTTTTTGGTTTTGGGTTTGTATCTTCTCTACCTCTTGTTCCAAATCTCTAAAAACCTATATTTTGGGTGAGTTCTAGGTTTAATCTCTAAAGGGAGGTCGGATTGAGGTCTAAGGACTCGATTGAGTGTGCGTTCAACCACGGTTTCGAGGTAGGTGGTCGAAAAACATTAACCCATAGTTTTATAGTGGATTTATGCATGTGTGTCTTTGCTTATGGTTTCATTGGTGAGATTTGATGAACCTTTATGTGTTATGGTATAAATGTTGCTTGAAAATGGTAAATGGGAACTCTCATGATCCACATGGGAGGCGTGATAATGACTTGACCTAATTGGGTCCATCCATGGGATGTGACGGCTTTTCCCAGGTTTAGGGTTCGTTATTAAACAGGTGACCTTTTTGTAATAAATGGTAGAGCCCTTGACGAATATGTTGGCATGATTTGTTGAACTTGTAATTGAATTTAGGTGATTCACATAGACTTGGAAATAACCTAAGGGTTGTTTGAAATGGAATGAATGATTGATTCATGGAAATGATGAACATGTTAAATGGGTTAATGTGTATACTGATTAAAGACCATAATGGGATAGGTTATAGGTCTAGTGTCGAATGCTTAGTGAGATAGGCATAACACATGGGAATGAAGTGAATAGTTAAATATTGTGAAACAAAAATGTGTTAATTGGTTAAGGCATAATGTGAATTCCAGTGTGGTTTGTTATGAATGGTGTTTTCCAAGGGGCAATGGTTTGGTGGGTAAATGGTTACTTATATATATAAGAATGTGCACATGGCTTGGTAGAGTGGGGTATGACTTGAGGATCTACACCCACAGGTTGAGTGAAGACTGTTGCTCTGAACTCCGCCCTAAATGAATGGGTTAGGAATGAGGACTGAGGCTCTATTCTCCTGGCAGTTGCATCCACCTGGACTGAGGCTTTGAGGTGAAGATATTTCATCCACCAGGACTGAGGTTTCAAGGTGAGAATATAATTTCTATGAGGGGGTTAGTCCTAATGAGATAGGATAACGATGTGTTTACCCTCTTACAAGTGATTATTGTCCTTAGACCCATGTAACATAATGTAAGTGATTAACCCATGGAAATGTGGTGAAATGGTAAGGGATGGTAATTGGTGTGAAATGAATGGTAATGGAAGTGGAAATTGCTTTGACTTTGAACTGGGTAATGGAACCTTGAATAATTACTTGGCAATTATCAGTCATATTCCTTTTTCATGCATAATCTGTTTATACTGGATATTTTATAGACACCGTTGGTGGTGGCCTACTGAGTTGTACTCACACCTTGCTCGGGCCGCCTTAGGGTACCCAAGTAGACTTCATGTTTACAAGTTAGGAGAAGGGCAAGGGTCCTTGCTAGATAGTTGAGTGGACATGAGTAGCACTTGGTGGAGGATCCATACATGGAGTCAGGACCATTTTGGGTATTTTGGCCATTGCCATTATTTTGGGTCTTTGTTTACACTTGGACTTGTAGTATGGCATGGCATATTTTTTGTAGGAAATGGTTGTTATAAATGTTCTTTGTTTATTGGTTATTGTTTCCACTATTGGGTTTATTTCTGTTGTGGATTACTCTGATAAAAATGGTGTATAGTCTCCCCCTTGACTTCATAGACCCCCACTGCTAGTCGGCAACCTTTGGCATACGGGGAGGCGCACTTAAAGTCGTGTAACCACCCGGCTCGGAGCACCGTCTTAGTGGCTTCCAGGTCAGGGAGGATACAATGTCACAACTCTAGAAGAAATGATAACTATAGTGACACCTGCAACAATAAAAAAAATAATTAAACAATTAAATTAATTAAAAATAAATAAATAATTTAATAAAACTAAAACTAAAGTAAATTAAATAACTATGTTAACAAATAAAACACAAACATTTAGGATAGTTAACAACAAAAATTTATTACATAATTTATTCAACTACATAATACAGTTTATTTGTAAATATTTTAAAATAAAAAACAAAAAATAAAAATTTTTTGTAGGTAAGTAAATTAACAACTTAATTAATTAAAGAAATAAATTAAAAATAAATAAATAAATGTATTAAAAAAATTTAAATAATATAATAGAATCATAATCATTAATAAAATTAATTAAAAATAAAAAATTAAGTTATTTATTTATAATTTATTTAATAATTAATTAAATAAATGAATAAATAATTATTAAATTGAAAATTAATTACATAAATAACTAATTAAATGAAATTGAAATCGCAAATTAATTTTTTTTATTAAAAAACAAAAATAAACACTAAAAACTCATTTTTAATACAGAAACATATTTTTTAAAAATTCTATACGAAGTTTACAATAGTTGTAATTATTTAAAAAAACATTATTTTAATAATAAAAAGAGGAAAAAGTGAAAAACGACGTGGACAAAAGCAATTAAATACAGCCACATCAAGGGTCAACGATATGTAGGTAATCCCTGACCAAGCTATACAATATATCATCATTGTCATCTCTAGTCATCTAAAACATATAAATAATATTATCTATTATTACTTATCAATATAAGAAAAAATATTGAAAACCAATACATATTTATTGAATATAATTAATAGATACACCTCAAAATTTTATTTACATGTAATAACTCATTACACACATATATATTCTTAATAATTATTATCTTCACCTTCTTCCCAAGTGACATAAATTTCTATTAGATCATAAATTTCATCATCTCCCATTGATTTAAATTCATTGAAATAAAAATAATCTATATTATCGTGAACATAAAAAATTAATTTCTAATTATTATCATTGAATTATCATCTCTTTTAGTAGGATATGTATTTTGTGATGTCTCTTTAAAAAATAAACATTTTACAACTCAATAATAATATTTTAATTTTTAATAAATTGATCATCATGGTATTTCATTTTCATTACACTCCCCCAATCATTTTAATCTCCCCCATAAGAAAAATAATTTTTATAATTAACATAATGCTTTTGATGTGACAACATAAATAGTTAATCTCTTATAATATGACATCTATATTTAATGTCAATAACTCTTTGTCATGAATAAATGTAAAACCATGGGTCAAAATCAGACCAATGATATTTGAAATTCATTATATAGTTTTATCCTAGAATAGAAAACTAAACTATTTCATTCATCATTCCTTAAAGTCCACATCAATTTATTTTTAAGGGTTTATTTTAAACAAATTCCACTATTCATTTTTTTGACTTTTCCATATGTGTATTCATAGAATAGAAATCCATTAACCATATAAGAATTGTAAGATCTTACCAATTTAGAAGGTAGTATAATCAGTGCACATAATCCACTATATATTCTTTGTAAACATTGAGATACCGAAAAATGTTTACAATAATTATTATTATAATAAATATCATATTGATTTAATATATATGACAGTAAAAACTAACTTACTAATATTTGAAACTAGTGCACCAAATTATATTGTCGACATTTTTCGAGAGCAGTTGGGATAACTAGTGTGTATTTTTCTGATATGATCATTACATAATCTACAAAATATAACATTTTATATTTTATTATATATAATAAGAAAATAATAATATATAATAATAGTACATACTATATGGTTCTTGTCATTTCCTATAATCTAGTAAAAAATGTTTGAGCACTTTTTTGTTCATCATCTAAAAGCTGTCATTCATATTCACCACCAAAACTAATTCCCATATATTTAAATATTAATAATCAATTATATATGTTTTTATATATATTCATAAATCCCTACTATTTAGAATATTTTTATCTAAGATACACCACTGATCACCGCCGAGCCTCATCTATTAATAGCTTTGGTTACTATGCCCCCTAACAGACTCTCACTTCTGAGTATCCTCCTGAGTACACACATGATGCCATCGAAATGTACAAAAGGAGATGAACTCTCATACAATGTCTTCTTAGTCCAATACACCATTTGAAAATGACTCATCCAACACTAGACTGACCTCGTAATTATGATCATGTTGTAAGGGTTAGGATGATATCTCCAAAGTTGAGAGGCATTGAATAAATCATTCATAACATTGTATCTCTAAGGAAGAACTAACCAATAAACAATAGTAATAATCCTCGCAATAACCTCAAATATTCCCAACACCGTAGTGATAATTTATCCTACCACTAACCATGCTTTTCTCCCAACTGAGGCGACATTCATACGAATTCGTAGTCTCCAAAATCAAACTCTATTAGAAAGAATAAATGGTTGATATATGATCTACGCCGTATCTGAGAGGTCAATGACCACTTATTGATCAAATTAATATTCTCCAATTTCTCTTACTAGAGTCATAACTAAATAATTACTAAATTCTTTAACTCTAACCAACACAGAGGTGATTGATATGGACTACTATACAAGGCCTGAAATGGTTCCCTCTGAAATAATGCTCAAAAATTATTTTTATAATAAAAATACACATGCCACACATGGTTCTCCAATAAAACACCAAAATCAAGGAATCATTCCAATAGAGTGTCCCCTAACACACATATGGTATAAAAGAACTTCTCAATTGTCTGAGGATGATAGGAAGTGTTAAAATACATTGACGTATCATGTTCCTTCTGTATCCCTTGCTATAATCATGACGTAAAATTGGTATCGTAACTAGAAACAATATTCTAAAACACCCCATAATGAAACACTATTTTCTAGAAATATATCCAACCCCACTCATCTTGGGAATATGTCACATAGATTAGTAGAAAATGTGTGACCTTTTTCATCTAGTCCATGATAACCCATACTACATCACTGCAATGTGATTACCTTGGAAATCCCTTAAATAATTATATGGGAACATCATCCAACATCCAATAGGGAATGGGTAATTACTGATGAAGACCTATGAATTGTTTATTCTTGATCTTCACCCATTGATAATCAAGGAATCATGAAATGAACCATTCCTTGCCTTATTCATCTTAGGCCACCAATACTATCTCTAAATATCATGATATATCTTGGAAATCCTTGAAAAAATAACCCATTTAGTGAATTGAAATTCCCACATCATCTCCTCATGTATTCTCATAGAGACCACAACTTGACCTTTGATATAATAACCTCATTGGTATATAGGGACCAATTAGACAGTGGTTTCCCACTATATATATTTTCCATCATCACCAGGAAATCTAAGTTAGATAACTGAGTCTCCTTTACCCTCTTAAACAGAGCGGATATAATATTTAATGATTTAAGGGTCACTTTTACACGATACTTCTAAACCTCTAGGAACATTTCAACAAATAGGCTCAACACCTGCTACTCACTAGTAGACACCTTCACCACATAATCTTTAGTACACTTAAAAAGTGCATTGGTCATTACATTAATTTTAATAGGGTTATACACCATCTAAAATCAAAAGACTATATGCACTTGACCCACACCTCCTCTACCAATTTTTTAGGTACATATGAGAAAATATATACTTTAGGATCTTATTATCTGTGTAAATTATGAACCCCTCACCTATTAATTAGGGAAACCCCTATATCTATGCATTCACCATACTTTCCAATTATAGATTACCTACAAGTTGGGTAGATCAAAATTAGGGTGATGTACCTAGATTAAATAGAATAGAATCTAGGGTTGATGTTATAATAATCATACAATGAAATATATATTGATCCACACCCTTTATTAAAGGAGTTTTCTCAATGGCATGAAGTTGGTTTGAATCTTAACCTTAATATCTCCTCTATTGAGTCTCTAGAAAGGAATCGACTTGATGGAATTACTACCCGAAATATAGGACCAAAAACTCCTATATGAAATGAATGAAAAAAGTACCCCAACTATAAAATTACTATTTTGATCCTAAACCATCTCATGAACCCTAGGCTTGAATATATTTCCCTCCACAAACTAGCTAGGGTGTAATTCCATAATACCTCTAAAGGTGAACCATATCCACAAAAGAGGGGAAATCTATTGTTTTTTATAATAAGTTTGAATATAACTATACTATCCACACAATAACACTCAACTGATGATATCCCTATTAGAAGAATCAATGAACACCTTGTAAGGTTACAATACCAATATCTACCCTATAAAGACTCCTTAAAACAATACTTCCTACTACCTAATGACCCACTATTATACTTAGTAAAAAAATATTACTACCTAGATTTTCTAATGCATATATAGTTTTTATCCACAACAAGGTACTGATTCAAAACCCCTAAAAAAAATGTAAACCAAAATATATTCACATAGTATTGAGTAGAAGATCTCATTCCATATTTAAAATAACCAACCTTGATATTCTTCTCACCCACCAGC
Source organism: Viscum album (assembly GCA_963277665.1). Taxonomy (NCBI): domain Eukaryota; kingdom Viridiplantae; phylum Streptophyta; class Magnoliopsida; order Santalales; family Viscaceae; genus Viscum; species Viscum album. The sequence goes on along the minus strand of OY728165.1, from coordinate 257,241,285 downwards.
GCAAGTGAAAAATGGAGAAAATCTATAAAGTGGGTTGTGTAAATTATCATTGACACGCCCCTGTTGAAGATGGACGAACTCCATAAATCTATCTACCCACAAAGTCTATTGGATAAAGTGATCGAAGACAGGGACTAGAAATCCTTCTAGTCCTACCACACATTTTGGAATTCCCAGACCAGGATGTATAACTAGTTCTTTTCTAGTCCTAAAAATATGTAAGCTAAAATAATCACGCACCTATCAAGGTGCACTACCACAAAACTAGGTTTCCCCAGTGCCACCCTTTAACAGTGCTAAAAAATGCACGGATAAAGGTGGTTATATTATCAGTGATAAAACAAGTCACTGATAAAGATTATTTTTATAGGTTCTAAAATAGTACTATTAAAATTGTCCCATTTTAGAATTTTTTTAGAACTGATAAAGGCACCCCCGTTATCACTGTTTTTTAGCACTGTTAAACGACCCCCTTTATCAGCGTCTTTTTAGTAGCACTGATAGGGGGTAGCTTTATTAGTGATTTTGGTCATGCACTGATAATGTTTATATTAAAAAATATATATATTTCATAAAAAATAATATATTGATATAAAAGTATATTTATATTTATATAAATATAATATATATTTTTTAAATATGTATTAGATTGTTTTGATATGCGGTAGATGCAAAACGGAAACCCGAAAGAAAGTTATAGAAGTTTGGAGGGATAAGGACCTTTTTGAGACATACAGAATATGAGAAGGTGTTATAGTGGTCACTAAAGTATATTTTTATTCTCTAGCATCAATTTGATATGTGGTAGAGGAAAAAAAAAAACCCAGAGCCAAATTTATAGAAGAACAGACACCCGGAGCAAAACTTACGAAAATTGGGAGGAATTATGGGCCTTTTTGGATGCGAAGAACATGAGAATGGGTTCCAATGGTCCAAAAAGTGTAGATATTTTTTCAATATTAGATACGATATGTGGTAGAGAAAAAATGGACACCTAGAGTAGAAGTTATGATTGTTTGAATTTGAGCAACCCTCATAGCACCTAAAAACCCAAAAAACACGTAACTCCATAAAACAACAATAAATTCTACTCTGAGTGTCCGTTTGTGGGCAGATATCATTAAAATATAATGTAGTGAGACGTGTGTGGACCATGTCCAGTCGAAATTATGATAAGGTCAATGAAAAAGAAGATATATCAGTTATACCACTCTAAAAAAACTCAAACTTCAAACAACCATTACTTTATCTCTGGATGTCCGTTTCGGATCTACCACATATGAAATCCAAGGCATCAAAGATATATACACAGACGGATAAATTGAAAAATGTTATAGTCATGTCCTTAAACCTAGAACCCAAAAAACCATCAGAAGGCCTCCAAAACACTGTTTTCGTGTTCGGTGCCCTGTCAAAATTTTCTTAAAATGGTAATAAATCCCGTTCCATATGTCTTTTTATCCGTCACCACCTGTTATATCATAGTTAGTTCCATGATATTTGGGTAGACCTATCACAAAGCTAAAAAAGACACATAGATCAAATTTTTTTCCTATTTCAGTGACTCTGTAGTTTGTCAGGTTTTTCAAGCCCCCATTTCTAGCACATTCATCCCATCTGATATTTTTTCAAACAACTATAACATATGATCTGCCTATAAATTCGGAATCCACCACGAATCATATCAAAGATCATTTAACGATATTCAATTTGACTGGTAACAAAGCTAGAAAAGACTCTCGGATCAGAAGTTTTCATCATTACCCAGAGTTTAGGGTTTATTTGACTATCTGACTACATTTACGGGTTTTGTGGGTTTCTCCATTTTTACCTGTTTTCTGATTTTTTGGGCTTGTTATCAATTTTCATAATGTAATATTATTTATAATCAAATATATAACAATATATACAAATTTTTTATATATTAACGCATAAAAATTTAATTTTATAAATAAATAATTAAACATATTTACATATAGAATATATTTCTCAATATATAAGCCTTATCTAAATAAAAAACTAATATCCATTTTTTAAAAGATAAAAATATATGATTATTTATATACCTATATAATGTGTACATATATATGTGTGTGTGTGTGTGTCTGTATTAAAAAACTGATATATATTTTCTATATATTCTATACAAATGTATATACATATTAATATATAATATTTGAAAATATATATAAATATGTATAATTATAATTATAGATACACATATAATATATATATATATATATGTGTGTGTGTGTGTGTGTGTTGTATATGTGTATTTATATATTTATAAACACACACAAAAAAGCATATTTTATAAATGTATTTACAACTGATCTTATAAATATATATTAATATACAAATAAATATATAAATATAAAAATATATGTATATATATATTAATATAAATAAATATATATATATATATTAATATTCATATAAATATATATTAATATACGAGTAAATATAACTAAGTATATATATAAATAAATAGATATATTAATAAATGAAGAGAAAAACAATATGATGGAGTGATAAAGGCTTAGGTGCACAAACAATAGGTCCAAAGTTTGAATCCAGGGGGAGGCAGGTTGCGCGCGTGGGTGGGAATAAGTGTATCAATGTTAAAGGGTGGGGGCACTGTTAAAGGCTGGGGGGATATTGAAGGGGGATTCAAGAGCTGTTGATTCTCCTCCCTGAAAAGCAGAATTATTTATTTTTATTATTTTTTTAATTTCTTTATCAGCACTGATAAAAGGGGTATTTATCAATGCTAAAAAATCACTGATAAAGGACCCATTTATCATCATTTTTTAGCTCTGATAAAAGAGACCCCCTTTATCTTCGGTAAGATTAAAAACACTTTTATAGGGATATAAATGGACTCTTATAGCTCTGATAAAGGCCATATTTGCAGTAGTGGTGTGTATTATGGTGATCAAAGATAGTATCTATAAACTATATCTATAATATAGTAGCCTCTATTCCAACCTCATATATAAAGAGTGGTAAATATTATAATTGAAACTCACTGGTCAGATCAAACATGGCTGACCTAACTATTTGTTCCCCATTCCCTATAGACTATAACCCTTGAAGAAGACTCTCTCAGATCTGATGGTAAATAGTAGGAATAAGAATAATAGGTGGCTCCGACTCCACTACTATTGGGTCATACTTATTCACACCTTCCTTAATATAAATTAGAGGTTTCGATGGTGGAATATCACTATAACGAAAATTTAATGACTCCAAATAAAATTTTATTATAAATATAAATATCCTAGTTTAGGGTATTAAAAAAAATAGGCACTTTCCACTCTACCCTAAATGCACACCCTATATTACAAGAGTTTCAAAATCCTACGATTGAGTCTAACCTAACCTAACCACTCTCAAGTTAGGTAAAAGTTGAATTAGGATCACATAAGAGTCAAAATGTATCATAATAATATTCATAATTAATGGATTGGATTTGTATAGTTCCATCATTGAGCTATATAGGAACACTCTATAAAAGTGTTTTTTGAATTTTTAAATTACTCAACCTTGCATTACAACTAGAATATCAGTCAATAATATCAATTATTGTCACGTATATGAATGTTTTACGAGCCCAAAATGTCATAAATAATTATTTAATGAAAACTCTTTACATAACAAATAAAATGTATAACTATAAATAATTAAATCCATAACCCTAAAATAATCATTGTTGGCATTATAAAAATTACTATGATAGTGAAAGTTAAAAACGACAGTCTCATCCCTAGTAACTTGTATTTACCTAACATGTGGGTAACCTACTCCCATACATGGGATTCATACCAAGCTATAAGAATAACCAATCTACTATCTACTGTATCCCTAATAGTAAGAAAGAAAACAAGGTTTTGATACCACTTTATAATTTCCCCCATTGGATTCACCCCCACTGTTGCCAATCTAGGTTTCTATATACCTCAAGCGTACCTATCTATTTTCCAAAATATACTAACTACTATAAATGGTTGACATATAATAATTTTAGAGATTATATCCTCATGTTTAGGTAACCAATAAAACACAATGTAAGAAATATTTAGAACAAATCATCCCAATATAATAGAAACATATATAAATAAAATGTTTTACAGATTAAACATGATCTTTCATGGGAAGATCATATAAAATAGTGTCACAAAGTAAATAAATGTAATGGTCAAATCCACAATACTTGTCCTGATATTGGGCCTATCCCTATCTCTTGAATCCAACAATGCACCACCAGATCATCCTTCCAAAGATGTGGGGATCTTTCCCTTATCTGGGCTATGAAACATGACGTCTTCTTAGGTTCCAAGGTTCCAAAGTAAGATGTCAGTATAACTCGGTATGTTACCAATAATGATGTCTCCAAAAATTCTAGTAAATATTGGTAAATTATTGAAATGTAATGTTGATAATTATATAAATAAATAACATACCCTCACCTTAAGTGATCCTAAGAAACCATGTGTGATCATACCTGTATCTGCTAGTGAAAAAATGGAATGATATACCCATGGTCTGAACATAAATTAATAATGAATGATATATCAATCCCTAATAATTAGGGTGAATGATATATCCATATCAATCAACACTAGGTGAATTATATATCACCACTACAAACTATAACACCCCGATCCCAGTTACCTAGAGTTGGTTCATAATTACGTATCATTGGCATGATAAAAAAGGATCAAGTCTCGAAAGACCGATTAGTTTAGTAGTCTTGGAAACACTAGATATATTCATAAGTCTTACATTACAGAATAGGGTAAAAAAACTACAACAATATCTTGTCTTAAAATCCCCTCATATTATCACAACAGGTCATTCATATATTACTTCTTCACATTCTGGGAAAAATAAAACATTGAAAGGGGTGAGCCCAGATACTCAGTAAGGATAAAATTATAGAAGAATCTTTCATAGATAAGTATAAACACTTAAGGCAATGTATAACTAAAACAAAAGACTTTTAAACTTGAACATCAGCCTAATATGGAAAAGTTAAAATGAAATAATGCCATTTACTTATTCACATGGATATTCTACTAGTTGAATAAACACATGAAATATCAATAACCACTTTCCTAATGATGTAATTCATAATGCCAGATATCATAACCACGTAGGCAAGGCCTCATGCCGAGACTACAAAGAAGATTTGGTCAAGGCCTCGTGCCAAGACACTAGTTTGTCTCATGAGACCTACCAATGAATTGAGGAGCTATAGCAGGCTCCACCCGTCACTTACTACGTCCAATGCATTCCTCATATGAATAGGTTTAAACATAATATAATCATTCTTATTAAAACTAACATATGAAATATCAATACAATAACCACAAACCATGAATGGTATAAAAATAGCACATCCATAGTCATATATAACTCATTAGATACAATATGGAAGATTGTATTGTATCATATTAACCTCAATAGAGAATAATGAAGGATATTGATATAGATGAAAATAATCATCAACTCTATTAGAGAGAAATATCCCACTTTTTCCTAAAATCATTTAAAAGTCACACTATTTGTCGAGAAGCCATTTAAAAATTGATTTTTGAATCAAAGTTTCCCATACCACTTTGAAACTTTTAAAAGTAATTTTAATTTTAAAACTTTAATGTCCATATAAATAAATCCTTAAAACTATTTTTAAAACATGGATATTAAAGAGAAATATTTAGAAGAATAAATCTTTAAAACATTTAAAAATGATATTTGAGTTAGAGTTTCTAACCAAAAGAGAGACTCTTGAATACAAATAATTGAGGTAATAAAAACTTTGTAATATCATGAGAATAACTGGATTCATGATATAATAAGTCAAATTACATTATATACACCATATAAAATTGAATTGGCATATAACAACAAATAAGTCTCAACAAATCCAGATTGAGTAAAAATTACTCTTATCAAGTTCATACTGATGACTTGAGAATTTATCAATGGAGTGATTATGTGTATCAAAAGTATATCCACAGAAAGGTGAGTGGAAATTATGACATAATCAAATGAATAGTTATTCCAAACATAATATTGGAGTAAAATAATCAATGAAGTATGCGTAAAGCCGAATGAGTGGAAATTTCAATTTCAATTTCCCTTATCAATTTGGTAAGTTACGAAACATACACCCATGAAAGAAGAATCATAAAATGATGATGTAATTATCTATAAATTAAAGAATACTACCCAATGAATACAATCATGGGCAGTACACACACCACATACAATAAATAAGTGGTGAACAATGGAAATCCCACAGAATTAAAAGTGAGATAAGAAACCCCTTACTTTGTACTTTTTCATTGGTCGACAGTAGGTTAAACTCCTGTATAATGGTTAAATAATTGGTATTTAATTATAAAAAAATCATTTACATTAATATGATATCATATATGATCTTTTAACATTGATTTGATTATAATATCTTAGTGTTATCGTCGTTTCGGGTGTTAACAGATTCGTTTTCCTTTATATTATTTGTTACGAGAGCCGTATTTGTTATGAATGGGATGTATATTATTCATATTCGGAATGATATCATGTCTCTAAAAATTATTTTTATTCATCAAATGAAATTTAGTTTTGAATGGATATGATGGGGAATGAATCTCATCGTGTTCGTGGAGACGGTATTCCGTACGTACGCATGAGAGACAATATCTTTGTTTTGATATTAAAATAATATATAATTGGATGGTATAACATATAGAAATAATCATTATCATGTTATATTTATTATTTACATGAATTATACATCATTATTATACCCATCTAAATAATAATATATTTCATAACAATTACACCACAATGTGGATAAGGTAGGCCGTACATACGCACGTATGGTGACATGTCTTTCAAGGGATGGATAGAATAATGAATTTGTTTGTTCAATAATTATAATAAAATCACATTATATATAATATACTGGAGTTATTATTTTATAATGGAAATAACATGGAAAGAAGAAGTTGAAGAAGAAAGGAACTTTAAAGAGGGTGGTGAAGACATTACATCTTCTTCGGGTTCTTCCTTTTGATTTGATCAAAAGGGATCCTTAGGTTGGAATTATGATCAAACTAAGGCCTCTAGGTTGATGTGAGGGAATTTGGGAGGATATTTGGGTAGATTTTTGCTGAGCCAAAAGGCTTTGAAGGTGTGAAGAATTGGTTATAATTTGTGTCCTTTTATAAGGGGGAGGAGGTGCTCTTGAGGAAAAACTTACAGTATTATTTTATAATAAATTTATATTCAGTTTATAATGGCTCCAAAGTGTATTATTCAAAGTATAATGTGTATATAGGTCTAAATACATTCAACCAATAGATTTTAGACCGGTTGGGTCATTATATTAACCTTATCTTTTAGTTTTAACTTTTAGTTAATTAGTTTGACATTTACCATGTCACTTTGTATTTTATATTATATAGTTAATAAAATTACTATATACATCTTTGAAACCCCCAAGTGGTCCATTAATGATAAAAATATCATGATAGAAGTTCTTTTGCCTAACCTTAGATCTTTAGGAATTTAATATCAATTAATAATATAATATTTGTTTTAAAAACTCTTTTATGTCAATTTTGTCACTATTTGGTATTTGGTTTTTGTGAAGATCCTAACAGTATGATAACTTCGAAAAAAAGTAATTAAATAAATCCTAAAATGTCATATTAACCTATAAAATTCGTTTAATTTATTAAAAGTCTCAAATTATATTTATTTGGGTATTTATAATATCAATTATTTTAATATTTTACTAATAAGGTAATTACTGCATCATCATTATGTCATAATTAAATTAAATTATTTAATGTCTAAAAATTATAAATAAAATACCATTATGTATTAAATAGTTTTATATTTCTAATTAATATTTATAGTCGAAAATATAACATATATAACGCTATCAAAAAATTGTTTTTCAAAAAAATATAGGCTTATGTCATTTTTGTATTTACTTTAACATAATTAATATAAAGTGACATTATCACTTACAAGTGGATCCATGGGGTCCCAAAATCAACCCAAAGATGAACATGGTTGGAAATGTATCAACCAATAGTTTTAGGACACGGTTTAGGGTAAATTAATATTATTATAATATTATTTTTGTAACCTTATTTACTAGATTTACCTTTTAACCATGGTAAATAAAATATTTACCGAAGTAATTATTAAAAATGTCTAAAAATAAGAGTTACCTATTTACATAATTTGGACATTTTGATTCCAAATATGGAATCCATTTTTCCAAATTCAGAACACAGAAGTGGCATAAATTAATTTAAAATTAATTCCCACTGTCAAAACAAAAAGCGTGTTTTTATGAAATAATAACTATCAAAAGATTGACATTTGTTTATGTATGGTTTAAATGTGAAATTATGTCCAATGACCAATATTTTATTAAATAGTAAAAATATATTCTAAATAAACTTTAATACCATACAATTTCATAATTTATCACTATAAATTATTTCGATTAAAAAAAAAATTTAATTAAAATTTTGTAATTTTCACTATTCATCAATATATGAAAGTTATCCGAAAAGTACCAAAATTTCACCCTAGGATAATTTCAATATTCTGAATCCAAAAACAAAGTCCATTTTGAAAGATAAAATGTATAAAATTTTAAAAAGTGGGTATTACTATTCATAACAACTAGTTTTATTAGTTGTGGTGTGTGTTAGAACTTGATGTTGCGTACAACACACGCTACTGTATTATTCAGTAAGAAGTGTACCGTGGAAGCTTGGGGTGTTACATTCTACCCTCCTTCAACAAATTTCATCCTCAAAATTTTTAAAATTGGGATTGGGAATATAATGGAAAGTCCCACATTGGAAAAAAATAGTCAATAAAATTATCACTTTAAAAGAAATAAAGAGAAGTACAAAGGTCACCCGAGATAACCTATACTGGGATTCCATGTAGAAAAAAATGGATATGGATGATAAACTAAGTGTCAAGTTCTGATGGAGAGGGATAGAGAACATGATCATGAGAAAGTTAACAACAAGAAAACCACAAACTAGTGATGGGACAAACGGTCATTAGTTTCCCAGTAGGAAAAGTAAACGGAAAACATTTTTATTATTATTATTTTTAAGTTACATTACATAAATATGAGGAATTCATTTCTGAGATTTAATAACAAGATAAAGAGATATAATTAATTTTTAAGTAAAGTTTCATTCTTTAATAATGTTCTACTACTAACTCATTTTTATACGATGAGTATTCCAGAAGACTTGGTCACACTAGAATAGCTACAATAAAATTCTTATAGAATCACATGATCCACGAAGAATAAACTATATATTTACCTTGTCTTTAGAGATTAATCAAAACCGAAACGGTTAGTATAAGATCTGATGATCCCTCAAAAGTTTATTTCATTAGAGAAAGAAACACTAATCTTAATTTCTAAAATTAAACCAAAAATACCCCAAAGTTAAATAAAGAATTGTCCTTAAAATCCTTTAATAAAATAAAAAATAATATTGAAACTCAAAACTTAAAAGAATTTGGTTAGGTAGTCTTCCATGTTAAATGGTATCTCCAAATGACATCAATTACTCTTAACGTCACATACCTAAAATTAATTAACCTAATCACATATTATCTATTATAGGTTAATAATTTCCATAAATAACCCAAATCACTATAAATCCACAATAAAAACATAGATAAAAATCCACCATTACTCCTAAAATGAAATCCAATACTATTCTATTTCCTTGGTCATATAGTGTTCCCAACAATGCGAAAATCTTCCAAAATAACATTTATCACTTAATCACCAAATCATTTTCCAATACTATGAGTATTCATTTGATAAGACATAAGATCCCAAATCAAATTATTATTGATCAATAAAATCATTTTACTAAAAATAATAGTCACACTAACTAGGTACTTCACGTAGTACAGTGGTAGGTGATAAATCCTAATCGCACTTTGGTTGTGGGTTCGATTCCCACAGCTTTATCTGACGCGACGGGTTGTCACACGGTCTGCCTGTTTTCCCTTTTCAAAAACTATATTTTATAACATTACCAAAATGAGATAAATTCCTCAAAATAACCATAACATAATTTAACCACAAATGTTATCTCATACCTTGCATTTTCATCCCAAATTATAATAACTTGAAATTTCCTCAAACCCAATGATCATATAAAACCAAATGTTTATTTATAAATATATCCACAAGAGAAAAGATAATTCTTCCTAAAATATCATTCTCACATGGAAAACTGCAAGGTTACAAAAACAAGAAAAAATTATTCCAAAGTAAACCCATAAAAAAGGAGCACTAATACTTTTTAAACATTTCTCCAATAATTTATTTCCACAAAGATTATTCTTTGACCTGGAAAATATCCTATAAAATAAGACATTCACTCAGGTAATGGCCAGGTCCCCTATATTTATGGAAAATGACTGTAAATGGATTCTTGGAACCATTTTTATCTTCTTCTATAGTACTATTTATTTTTCTTCGGCAATTATTCACTTTATGTCCTTCCTTCCCGCACGTAAAGCATTTCTTTGTTCCATTGAGACACATTCCTGGGTGTCTCCTTCCACATTTCCTTGATGATGGAAATTGAGGATCCCTTTCTCCATGGACTCCACTGCTGGAGCTCTTATCATTCATCACCTTTCTCTTCTTTGTTGAGTCTAGAAATTGGTTAATATATATATTGTTGATCATATTTTTGGAAAATTTATTTTTCATGAAGACGATATATTTTATGCCTATCAACATTCCATTTTTTTCTCATTTCCACCACCGTTCCCACCATGTACATCATTCTCAAAGTCACTATGACTTCCTTGGAGTCCAGCCATTGACTAAAACCAAAAAGCATTGTGTGAGTAACAGTAGTCATAAAATCATTTATAGAATATCATGTCATCATTCAATTTGAAACAAATTAAGATTAATCAAGGTCATTTAATCTCATCTTATATATAATACTTCAAATCTGTTTGTAAAGAAAATGTAAATTATCCTAAGCATATCCCCCAAGAGTGTCGTAACCAAGAGTGTAGCAAGGCCCGTTGTCATGCACCAGTTCCCGTTCGAGACTAGCTCAAAGCGGTGTTTTCGGGTCTTACCCCTAGGTATATCTGTACCAAAGCCACCTCTACCTGCTCATATCCAGATAGGGATACATTTCTTGGAAAACTCACAAAATCTCTACAATACCAAAATTCTAGGAAGTTCTTCTATACTAATCCTCAAAGTCTATCATAGGGCTATGTGCTCTAATCCGAGTTTATCTAAATCTACCTCCCAAGGTTTGTACTAAACTTTCTCTGATACTAACTTTAACGCCCCGACCCCAGTTACCCATAGTCAGTGCATTATTACGTATCATTGGCATGATCCCAACGGATCAAGTCTTGAAAGAGCGATTAGTTTAGTAGTTTAAAAAGCATTAGATATATTCTTAAGTCTTAAATTACATCATAAGGTAAAAAAAACTACAATAACATCTTGTCTTTATATCCCCTCATACTATGCCTACAGGTCATTCATAAATTACTTCTTCACATCCTGGAAAAAATAAAACATTGAAAGGGGTGAGATCAGATGCTCAGTAAGGATAACAATATAGCATAATCTTTCATAGATTACAATAAACACTTAAGGCAATTTATAACTAAAACAAAATCCTTTTAAACTTGAACATCAGCATAATATGACAAAGATAAAATGAAATAATTCCATTTACTTATTCACATGGATATTCTACTAGTCTAATAATCACATGCAATATCAATAACCACTTTCATAATGATGGAATTCATAATTCCATACTATCATAACCACGTAGCCAAGGCCTCGTGCCGAGACTACAAATAAGATTTTGTCAAGGCCTCGGGCCAAGACACTAGTTTGTCTCCTGAGACCCACTGATGCATCAAGGAGCTATAGAGGGCTCCACCCATCAATTACTAAGTCCAATTCATTCCTCATATGAACATGTTTAAACATAACATAAACATTCGTATTAAAACTTGCATACAAAATGTCAATACTTTAACCACAAACCATGAATGGTATAAAAATAGCACATCCACAATCATACAAAACTCATTTGATACAATATGGGAGATTTTATTGTATCATATTATCCTTAATAAAGAATAATGAATGATATTGACATAGATGAAAATAATCATCAAATCTATTAGAGAGAAATATCCCACTTTTTCTTGAAATCAATTAAAAGTCACACTATATGTCGAGAAGCCATTTAAAAATTGATTTTTGAATCAAAGTGTTCCATACCACTTTGAAACATTTAAAAGGAATTTTAATTTTAAAACATTAATGTCCATATAAATAAATCCTTAATACTATTTTTAAAACATGGACATTAATTGGAAAGACTTAGAAGAATAAATCTTTAAAACATTTAAATATGATATTTGAATTAGAGTTTCTAACCAAAAAGAGAGACAGTTGAATACAAATAATTGAGGTAATGAAAACTTTGTAATATCATGAGAATAAATGGATTCACAATATAATATGTCAAAGTACATTATATACACCATATAAAAGTCAATTGGTGTATAACAATGAAGAAGCCTCAATGGAATGTAAATTGAGATGAAATCTCTTATAAAGACCGTATCCTTAGGTTAAGGATAAATCAAAGACATAATTATGTGTGAAAAATATAAATACACTCAATATTATTGGATATTTAGTGTAAAACAATTAAAGTACATTCACACCTATTCTTGTAAAATCAACACCAATGAATTGGATGTTTAACTCAACAAATCGAGATTGAGTAAAAATTACTCTTATCAAGTTCATACCAATGAATTGAGAATTTATCAATGGAGTGATTATGTGTATCAAAAGTATATCCATAGAAAGGGGAGTGGAAATTATGACATAATCAATTGAATAGTGATTCCACACATAATCTTAGAGTAAAATAATCAATGAAGTATGCGTAAAGCCGAATGAGTGGAAATTGAAATTTCAATTTCCCTTATCAATTTGGTATCTTGTGGAACATACACCCATGAAAGAAGTATAACACAATTATGATGTAATTATCCATAAGTTTAAGTATATTTCACAATGAATACAATCATTGGCAGTACACACACCACATAAAATAAATAAGTGGTGAACAATGGAAATCCCACAGAATTAAAAGTGAGATAAGAAACCCCTTTGTCATTTTTCCATTGTCGACAGTAGGTTAACCTCCTGTATAATGGTTAAATAATTGTTATTTAATTATAAAAAAATAATTTACATTAATATGATATCATATATTATCTTTTAACATGGGTTTGTTTATATTATCTTAGTATTATCGTCATTTCGGGTGTTAACGGATTCGTTTTCCTTTATATTATTTGTTATGCGAGCCGTATTTGTTATGGATGGGATGTATCTTATTAATATACAGAATTATATCATGTCTCTAAAAATTATTTTTATTCATAAAATGAAATTTAGTCTTGAATGGATATGATGGGGAATGAATCTCATCGCGTTCATGGAGACGGTAATCCGTACGTACGCACGAGCGACAATATCATTCTTTTGATATTAAAATAATATATAATTGGATGGTATATCATATAGAAATAATAATTATCATGTTATATTTATTATTTAAATGAATTATACATCATTATTATACCCATCTAAATAATAATATATTGAATAACAATTACACCACAACGTGGATACGGTAGGCCATACGTACACACGTATGGTGACAGGTCATTCAAGGTATGGATAGAATAATGTATTTGTTTGTTCAATAATTATAATAACATTATAGTATATAGAATATATTGGAGTTATTATTTTAGAATGGAAATAACAAGGAAAGAAGAAGTTGAAGAAGAAAGGAACTTTAAGGAGGGTGGTGATGACGTTACCTCTTCTTCGGGTTCTTCCTTTTGATTTGATCAAAAGGGATCCTTAGGCTGGATTTATGATCAAAATAAGGCCTCAAGGTTTATGTGGGGGAATTTGGGAGGATATTTGGGAAGATGTTGGCTGATCCAAATGCCTTTGAAGGTGTAAAGATTTGATTATAAGTGGTGTCCTTTTATAAGGGGGGGGGGAGGGTCTCTTTAAGAAAAACTTAAAGTATTATTTTATAATAAATTCATAATTGGTTTATAATTCATAAAAAGTGGATTATTCAAATTATAAGGTGGATATGGGTCTAAATCATTTCAACAAATAGATTTCAGACAGGTTTGGGTCATTATATTAACCTTATCTTTTAGTTTTAACTCTTAGTTAATTAGTTTGACATTTACCATGTCACTTTGTATTTTATATTATATAGTTAATAAACTTACTATATACATCCAAGAAACCACCAAGTGGTCCATTAATGATACACCAATCATTATAAAAGTCCTTTGTCTGAGCCTTATATTTTTATTAATTTAATATCAATTAATAATATAATATTTGTTTTAAAAATACTTTTATGTCAATATTGAAACTATTTGGTATTTGATTTTTTTAAAGATCCTAACAGCATTATTACTTCAAAAAAAGTTAATTAAATCAATACTAACATGTTACATTAACCAATAAAATTAATTTAATTTATTAAAAGTCCCAAATTATATTTATTTGGGTATTTATAATATCAATTATTTTAATATTTCACTAATAAGGTAATTACTGCATCATCATTGTGTCATAAATAAATTATATTATTTAATGTCTAAAAATTATAAATAAACTACCATTATGTATTAAATCATTTTATCTTTATAATTAATATTTATATCCAAAAATATAACATATAAAAGCCTATTTTAAAATTATTTTTCTAAAAGATATAGGCTTATGTCATTTTTGTATTTACTTTAACATAATTAATATAAAGTGTCATTATCACATTTAAGTGGATCCATGGGGTCCCAAAATCGACTCAAAGATTCCCATGGTCAGAAATGTATCAAAAAATAGAGTTAGGACACGTTTTAGGGTAAATTAATATTATTATAAGATTATTTTTTTACCCTTATTTACCAGATTTACCCATTAACCATGGTAAATAAAATATTTAACGAAGTAATTATTCAAAATGTATAAAAATAAGAGTTACCTATTTACATAATTTGGACATCCTGATTCCAAATATGGAATCCATTTTTCAAAATTCAGAATATAGAAGTGGCAGAAATTAATTTAAAATTAATTCCCACTATCAAAAAAAAACCGTGTTTTTAAGAAATAAAAACTATCAAATGATTGACATTTGTTTATGTCTTCTTTAAATGTGAAATTATGTCCAATGAAAAACATTTTATTAAATGGTTAAAATATATTATAAATATACTTGTAAAATATTCAAATTCATAATTTATCACTATTAATTATTTCTATTAAAATAGTTGTTTTTGATACTTTTATAAGGTAATGGTGTCACATTTTTAACCATGATGAGTCCATCATCAAGAACACCACATAGATGTTTCACTATCCAATTAGCTATTTGGAGTAAAAATCTTATGGGATTCCAATCTTATAATCCCAGTTTTTGAAATTTTATTAGGGGTATAAAATAAAAATTGTCTCCCAAGTTGTAAAGTTCCTTCCAAAACACGCGTGATAAAATAAAGAAATAGATAGAGAATATTTATAGATATGAAATATTTGGTGGGTTTTTTCATTAAATAATGAAAAATAACTCCTCAATTATGAAAATTAATCCAAGACCTCTTTATTTATATTATTATATAATATTTCCTTCATGGATTTTTTACACATCAATATTTGTGAAATTTAATAGGTGAGTGGTATATTTATATGAAATTTCATAAATATCTCAAGGAACGTATTTTAGTGATTTTCAATTATCCCATGCTTAATACTTTATAAGTGTGGAAGATGAGGGATTATATGGATTCAATTTATTAAAAGGTTTTTTATTTTTATATTGTATTTATGATTCAAATTCAGATTGTTTCTTCCCATAGTTTTCTACTTTCTATTAATATTTTATTTATTTTCCATCCATTTTAACTTTTATTTTATCCTATTTTTCATTAGTTACCAATCACTATCACATGTAATGATGTTTCATTGCCATAACTTCATCAATTTTATTTTTCTCTGTATTATAGAGTAGCGAATCAGTTAATTATTTAAAGAAATTAGTATAAATTTTTCAAACTTGGTGCTTGATATTAACAAGATAATCCTGATAATTCATAAGATAATTTTTTATTTGTCATATGCCAAACCCTTTTTTAATTTTAGTAGTGATAATAACTTTAATAATTTGTTTTCTACAATGTTATGATGAATAAATATACTATAGAGGGTGGTTATAATGAGGCATTGATAGTTAAATACATTTTTGAATGGGTCATGGAAATTATATTAGTGGATTATATCTTGTTGGAACTTGGTTTTATTGAATATATTATCATTTTTTTATAATTTCAAAAAATATTTGAATTTGGGGCCTCCCATAATTGTATGTTTTTGATATTTTTAGATTTTTTTGAAATCTAGAAAAGTTTCAATAGAGGAATATATTATCCTCCAAAATAGTTCTATATTCATAAAAGAGTTTTTTCCTCTACACATTTCATAATATTCTGAAATTGGAGTGGTTGTAGGAGGATTATGATCCAAAAATTTAATTTTATTAAGATTTTTTGACATGTATTCCACTTGGTAAGCTAAGAGAGTTCTTTTTTATACTTAATAAATACATCTCTTTACTCGTCATTGACGACCATTAAATAGAATAACATTGAGAGAAATTTCATCAAGTAGATATTTCATAAGTTTTTATTTTTTAGCATCAAACCTCCACCCATCCAGATAAAAATTCTAACTCTGTAAGTAGTATTCCAACCATATTAAAGAGTTTTCATTTTTATTCAAAAATCTAATATTGGGAATGTACATTTTCATAAAAGCTGATCAATCCTTTCACAAGACTTAAAAGAATTATTTCAATATTTTTTAATAAATTTTCAAATATAGTATCTCTAGTTGAATATATTAAAATATGATAAGTATTTATTAATAAAATTTTGTACAATATTCCCCAAGTAGTGATAATGAAAAATAAAAGGATTTTCATGCAATTGTAGCACTATAATTTATCTAGAATAGAAATTCATTAACAATTATAGAATTATTAAGTACTCTATTATTCTTCAATTTGTCACATATCTCTATAAAATTAGACAAATGGATATTCAAATAATCATGTTCCAAAACTAAAAATTACCTTATTTTTTGTATCATTTTACAAACACTATCATTGATCCTAAAGTTATATGATCAAATAGGAGGAAGAATGATATTGGTGGTAGAACCATTGATGGATGATAAACCGTAGTCTATAATGGTTCTTGATCTTGATGAAACTACATCCTCATATTGAATTTATATATTAGGAAAATTCTTAATTATATTATGTTTCATTTCAAGATATTCCATCCTTTCTTTTTCAAATTACTGGTGACTTTAAATATTGGGATTATTGTAAATAGGTTCTTCGATATTAACACTCCATGATTGAGTAATAGATGTTTTTTCACGGGCTTTGTGATGTGCAAAGATAAAGAAAAAACTAAATGTGTGTAAAAATGAATAAAAATTGTAAAAAGAAAGAGATAAGAGAAGATTTATTAAACTGGTAAAATTAAAAATTTAGATTAAATTATCCAAGAAAACAGTTGGAAAATTGTGACCCAACCATTTTCATAAATAAATATTATAGGAATTGTTCAAAATTTATAATTTATATAAATCCTCTCTAAATCTAAAAATATAAAGGCATAATATGGATGATGTCCAAGATAATTCCCATAAGGATACTATATTCCCAAAGAAATGAAGTTTTCCTATTTTTATCACAAATCACCATATTTAAATGATTTTATTGATTTTGTTACTGTGGAATTGAATTTTTTTGGAAAAACAATTAATAAATAAATGAATAAGAATTCAATTTTAAAATATAATTTTCTATAAAAAGGGTTATTAATTTTTTTTAAGAAAATAGATTTTATTTGTTTCCATAATATCAAAGGTAATTGATTTTAATACAATAAAATCCATGGATACAATATAAATTAATTTTATTCCATTATTTAATGAATCAAATCGAATTAAACATATTAAAGAAAACACCTTTGAAAAAAGATGAATCCAAAGTAATTCTAAAAATGTAACCATCTCTATCATCTTGGATATCCTCTCTCAATAATACTATTTTCAAGGAATTATTAAATAATATCATATAAATTAATTAAAAAAACAATAATAAGTCATTTTTTTTAAGAATGAAGATTAAAAAATAATTACCCATATATCATTTTAATTTTTATTATTTACTTTTTTAGAGACAATATTATAATTTTTATATGAAATTTAATAATAATGTGTTTAATGATCTCAACAAGTAAGTTTATCAATGAAATAATTGAATGATTAAAGTAAAAGTAATGAAAAAAATAAATTAAAATTAACTCTTAGTAAAATAGAATAAAAAAATCACTATATACATCCTCAAGAATAGGAAAGTTAAAAAAACTAATTCTGAAACAGATATATAAAAACAATGTATATTAAATTTATGTATAGACAGCAAAAAATAATGAAATGGTGGTAGAAAATATGATATTGTTGTCCTATATATATCTAAAAATGATTGGATAATTGAACATAAACCCTAAAAAGTAGTGAGATATTCCCAATTTGAATACATATATACTAACCGTAAGGTACACTATAACATGGATTTTGTAGATTGTCCCAGTTTTTCATGAAATTGATAAAATATTTATATAATATTAATATGTATATGGGGAAAGAATATCTATATATATCTAAAAATTTGAACAATAAGCTCTAAGAATTTATTTATTATTTTAAAACATGACATAGTATTTTATATCTACTCAATCCTTGGTCTTCCATTGTACTTCAAAACTCCAACCATTTTTTGTTTTTCATGTTCTTCATGTTCAACCATATAAGTTATCCTTATGTTTTTTCAGATATTTAGTGACGTAGTTTCTGAACTTTCAGTTCAAAAATTCTCAAAACTTTTCCAAAATAATTAATTAGCTCAAAATACCTTAAATTTTTTAAAAAACATAAATTATATAAAATGAAAATATTTTTATATTAAAAATTATAATAAAAAATATATACTAAATACATATATCCATTTACATATTCACCATACTCCAGGTTCTTCCAAAGATGTGTTATAAGCTAGTAGGTATAGTAATGGTGGTTGCTGAAAAAATAAAATAGAGCCTCTAAGTGTTAGATATAGGCTCTAACCACTACATGATCAACATTGAATTCAACATCCTCAAGGGATATGTCTTACTTGACCACCAAGAGATAAATTTTGATATAGAGTATATACTATAACTTGTTAAGTGTGTAATCACCACTCATGGTGTTACAATTCTTTATGTTACTGGATACACAACACTACTAGGGCTATCTAGATATAATTTTGTATTATTTAGTCTTACAAATTTTCTGGGGCATACTTCATCTTGTCTTTGGTTCCTCATAGAAATCATTCACCATGAATATTATTCACCCTTCTTTCCTGACACTCATTAGTATGATCCAAATATATATATATATATATATTCCCACCAATCTAGATAACTAGATCCATGAATATCTCATATCTATAATTATGGATTTACATTTAAGCGAACATAGGAAATAAATTAGTTGAATCTTAAAGTGATGGAAAATTGATTTGGATTCATGTGTCTACACGAGTTAGCATTAACTAAAATATATATATAACCATTAGTAACTATTCATCAATTACTCTATAGTAGGATTCCTAAACCAGTTTTTGAAGGAACTAAAATTGAAAATTTGACTATTATAAATAATAGATATTATAGATTGTATCAGCATTTATGTGTTCCTATAACATATCATCTACGAATGACATTATGTATAGATATTCCTCATAGTTTATGCTATCAACATATATTATCACTTATTTGTCACTTAATACAAGGTGAATGTTAATTTTTAGAAATCCATGTTATTATTGACGTGTTCTTGTTCACTTATAGATATCATTCGAAATCCTATAATATTTATTAGCAACAACCGGAATATCGATAATTGAAAATATATGTAATTATGATACTTATATCCCCTGATAATTATAGATACCCATTCAATATAAATTGTACATGGGATTAATATATGGTAGGAATGTAGTTATTTTTAAATGTGACCCAATAAATGATAAATATTGACTATAATTAGTATCATAAAGTTGATTACTTTTTTTTATTCTAGATGTTCTTACAAGATGATAATGCTTGTCCTCACTCGAGCATGTGACTCTCCAACTAACAACAAAAACTGTCTCAAAAATATTGTGGGAAATCCTTCCATATAGAGATTTTGTGTATCTATTAGGTTTGGGTTTTATCCCTACAATATATACTAAACATCTTTCAAATTTTTATAGTAGGTTCCCTAAGGTCAAAGGGTATGTCAGCCAAAGAAAATTTCTAGTCTTTTGAACTCTAACTTTGATAGATACGGCTATAAGAAAAACTCAATCCAATTGTTAAAGGATAATTTTTTGTAGAGGAAAGGTTAGTTTTTATTGGTCTTATCATTTGTATAAAGAAGAGAAAATTTGGATAAAAAATATTTTTAGCACCTTCTTTGGAATTTTATGTTAGGAGAAACTCATTTTACACATCATAACAGATATGGATTCTGACTAACCTATAAATGTACCATAGGTAGATTACAAATTCCCCATATTGTAGGTGGAAATTATTGGTTCTCAAGATCCTATTTTTGATGAGATCAATAATAATATCGACTTGAATATATAAACAGAACTAGGAAATCCATACAACTTCATAAAATCTGACTTCCTTATGTTATTAATCAGATTATATGTAACTTTGGCATTCCTCATACATCCAAACCTATTTTATGATAAAATTTCTCTAGGATAGATATCCTAGATCAATTTCCATCATTTCTAAGGGTCTTCTATCTATGTTTGTATAATTGATAAATAGTTTTGAATCATTATTTGGGTGATATAGAATCTTTATTCTTGGTCTAGGGGGAATCACATAAGCTATAAACCACCTTGGAATTTTCCTCTCTGATGAATTTATTAGTAAAGGGTACATTAATAATATATATTCTAGTGAATATGTAAGATAATTTTTTGGTATATTTTTTAATGGTTTGGTAACTGACAAAACATCTAGAATACTGAAATTTTATAATGGAAATTGATTTGATAGTAAATTACATAAAATATTTTCACCAATATGTTTAAAAATTTATCAATCGTGAGGGGATAATTTTTAAAAAAACTAGAATTACTATAATGAAACATTAACAACATCCTTTTTTGATCATTATGAACATTATGAAGGGTTGATTAGGAAAAAATTTATGTAATAATAATAATTATCTAGTGTCATAATTGGACTGAAAAGATAAAAAAGGATGAATGTTTATAAAATTTGGTAAGGTATAAATTTTCACTTAAGTATTACATAAACAAGACACTTTCATAAACTCTATACACATTATTTACATAAATAAGTTAAAACATACATGATTTAACTATATGCACAAGATAAAGTTAAAAAGTTACATGAGGAATTGGTTCATATTATTACACCATTTACAAAAAGATATAAATCTCTATAGGATTTATATAGTCATCGACCCCTCTTTTGAGTAGATAAAACCCTATATATAGAGGTAACAATGAAATTTTTCATACCACCTATGAAGAAATCAAACATAATTTGTGTAATTCATTTATTTAACATTATATTTATATATTTTTTATACCAAATGAATATTATTCTATGGGGAAGGGAATTTATATGTTTAAAACATTAACATAAATATATAGAAGAATCTTTACTAAATTTTGACGAAAAGTAAATTTTGTGTATAATTCATAACCAGAGTGATGTGAGAAACCTTAAAACATCAAAAAATGTTAGACGCCTCACCATAATTATTTTTATAGATATGTCTTGTAAATCAAATGCTAGCACACCCCCAAGGATTAACTATAAATATGAAAATTTGATATAAATTTTAAATGGATATAGAGGTTCTTAGATATAAATTTAGGGTAATATTAAAATTCATTGACTTAAATTTGCCTGTTATTCTCACTAACTCAAGAAACAAAATCCCTTCCAATGGAATTTACTCATTTGAAAACAAAATTCATGCATGTGAAAAAGTGGCACATGAATTTCCCATCACTTAGACTTGTGATAGATCATGCTTCGTGTAATTAGAAAATTTCCAGCCTAAATGAAGGTATCCTAAGGAAGGTATTTTTGAAGTGAATTATGTGATATTAGAATTCACATGGCCCCCACTTTACTTAGAGTTTCCTTTATCAATTATTGGAGACTGTGATCTACCAATGTTGAATTCATACATTCTGTTTACTCAAAAAATTCCCCATAAGTAAGATCTTTTTTCAAACATATGGTCTCATCACTTCAAATCATCTTTATACCCACGGTATAAATGTGACATAATATGTATTTAGTTACTTATCGAGACACTTATATATAATCATAAAAAAATATATCATGTTATTTATTACCCTTATGTATATTTTAAATATTCTTATGTATCATGAGGTGATCTTGTTCAAATACCATTTCAATCAACCCAAGGTAGTCCCAATTCCTAGTTCCCTTGACACAAAAATTTAAACTATATTATAACAACACAAACTTATAGTGCTAAATTTCCCTTTAAATGCATGATAACTTTTCATACACACAAAATAAAACTAAAATTATCATTGATTTATTTCATTTATGTATAAAATTATATTAAAAAATAAAATACATTATATATTGGTAAATGAAACCAAATTAGAAAAATTAAAAAAAGAAGAAAACAAAATGTAAAAAAAAATAATAAAAAGATTGAAATATTCCTTATCCAGATCTTTATTGAGGATCACACCATAGATAATAAATATGGAAAGAATATAACAAGTTAAAAATATGAGAAACATATTTTAGAAATAAGAGGATGAGATGAATTATTTTTATAAAGTATTTAAATCAATATAAAGGAATGTAATATGATTGTTATATACATATATCATTGGTCTTATATGGATGTTGGAATTATATAGACATTGACAACATAATTATAAATAAGATTATTTAATGATTTAATTATTAGATTATTGAATATAATATTTAATTAAAATGAAAACATTATAACATAGAAGTTGAATTGATGAGTATAAATAGAGTAACTACATTACGAAATTTGTGTAGAAAGTGAAAAAAATGGAATAAATTAGTTTAAGTATTCTTTATGAGAATAATTTTTTCAAGATTAGAAATTAGATAACATCATAAGGGTTTTACCTAAACCAAGTACCATATGAAATTTAATATTTATGGATTCTAAGAAATCATCTATGAGAGAAGTTCATGCTCATGGAAATTACTAAAAAACAATGCATGCTAAATCACCACCCACAACTTCCACCATTTATTGCCCTACCTTAAAGTATTATGTAGAGGTCTTGATGTGTTTTACAATTATTATTTATGATGATATAAAAATGTGATCATTAATATAATAAATGATATATATTTTTATTATCAATTTCTTTTTTATAATTTTTTATTTTTTTAAAAAATTACTTTTAATAATGAATTTAATTAAATAATATTTTTTTATAAAAATGTATATATAAAATTAAGTAGATTTTTATAAAATAAATAATCAATTTTAATATATTTGGAATAAAATCTCTTAATGTTAAAAATAGTTATATTTGAAAGAATAATTCTTATGTTTGTAATGTATTTTTATATCATCAAATTAAACACTCCTAAATAATTACTTTAATGAAATTTATTAATGATACATATAATCATATATATTATCATTAATATAATTTTTATTAAATAGAAATTAATAAGAATAGTTTTTTATTAATAAAAATAAATATGAATAATTTTTTTTAAGAATTATGGGTACTTATATGAGAAATATTTTTTATTGAATTTAGAAATTGAATCTAGTAAAATTGATTTCTTATTTGTAATCAACATTTCCAAATTCGATAATAAGGTAAATTTCATTTTTAGGTACAACAATAAGTTTCTGATGTAAAAATTGAGTTAACATGGAAATCATAAATAGATATGAAAAGGTTAAATTAAAATATAAAATACAAAAAATTACAAAACATTATATATAAATGTAGAGACCCAAAAATTCAATGTAATTTTTTTAAATTATTAGGGATTTTTACGAGTCTGAGAAAATTTACGGCGCGTGATTTTGAGGCCCGGTGTTCCCGAAATGAATTTCTGAACATTTTTAATGTAAGTTTAGTCAACGCGCTGGCAGCATTTTCTATCTTCTGAACCAGTGCTCAGATTCAAAATCTAAGGGCACTATAGAATCCATAGAATCGATATTCAGTTAAGGAAACCTTCACTTCGACCAGAGTTGGTCGGGAGAAAAATATTTTGGACTCTTTTAAGAATAATAAAATAACATTTAATTGTTATTTTCTTTAATTTTTCTCCAATGGACGAGCGGTGGTGGCGGGACCAGTGACTTGTTAATCCATTTAATGGCTTGACTCATCAACTAGGTAACTCCACTATTGTGAATTAAAAAAGGTTCATTAATTCATTTAAATAACCTCATTAATTATTCAATGAGTTACTCACCATTACCCCTCCTATTTAAATGGAGCTTGGGGTGGGGTTTTGGCACAACTTCTTCAAGCGAGGAAACTATAGAGGAGTTCTACGACAATATCCACTGACAGAGGATGAAATCTTGGGCAGAAAAGATCTGGGATCGATGAAGGCCGATGACTCCATCCAACGTGGATGCTCCTACCACCGCAACTACGACACCTCCAACAGATCTCGAGGTAGGGGGTTTATGTTTAGTGTTGGATTAAAATTATTGGAATGAGTTTATTTAATCTTTAATGTTAGATAAATATTCTCCCACTTGGTATCATTTTAATGTGGAGGATGCAGGTAGAATGAATAAGGCCTTGACCCTCTGCCGCTTCGTTCAAGTTACGTTATTTGGGAAACAAATTCCTCAATTTTGATAGAAATGAGAGACAGAGGGTCACACTATGATGGAGATAGTTCGGGAGGCTCATAGGGACAGATGATGCCAAGAACGGACCACCAGATCACATTTGGTGGCCCGCAAAAAGAATCGCCGACGTGCCATGCCGGTGGATGCCGGTGGTGGCTGGAGGTGGATAGAGGAGGCCCGTAGCAACTGGCCACTGGTGGTGGGGAGGAGGCGCACCATCACGCGCCATGGTGGCCTGAGGCGGCTGGCCTGAGCTAGCCACGCGAGAGAGGGACGACGTCTACAGGCGCCACCAGCAGCAAAAACCGCATCCAACAGGACGCAGTAGGAGGGGAAGAATGGCCTCGTACTACACCGCGTTGGCTGAAGACTGGTCATCCATTAGGATGACTATTACACACGGTAGGGCAGTGCCCCACCGGCCAAATGAAACAACCCTTTGTCCGCAGGGCCAGCTGGTGAAACGGTCTGCCATCAGGCCGACCGGATGCGGGCTAGCGTGGGTGGGCCGAGCCTAACCTGGCGGGCCGGGCCAACCAAGGCCCAAGCCCATGAACTAGTCGGGTCGATCTAGATGGGACGAACCTAGTGAACTAGGCTGACCCTTGATGGTCCAGACCCTGGTGGGGTTTGATAGACCCTATGACCCGTTGCGTCAGGCTCGCCTGACCGAGTCGTATCAGGCCTAGACCCAACCGAACATCGAATAAAGAAACACCCTCAACCGAAGAACTGAGTATCCATTTGAAAAACTATCAATGGAGTTGGGACTCCTTTTTGTGAAGCGGTCCCTTTCACATATTCCGACAAGCCCGACCGAGCCGGGCCAGACTGAGGTGCGATCACCCCCTTTCACAGGAAGGGGTGTAACTAACAAACTGGGAGTTCGATCGATGTGTCGTTTATGGTATAAGGACCCTTGTGACAAGGTAGTCCTATGGATATACTCTAAGTGAGTTTTGATAGAGTTTGATGTGTGACCTAGGTTGGATCAAACTTTAATCCAACCAGAACCTTTTTACAAAAGTTCCCATATATCACAGACTTGATGTCTAATCATTGCGCCGTCTGTCATATTGGGACCTCTATAATGGGGTGGTCCATTGGGTATGATTTTTACAAGACTTTTAACAGTTGAAATATGACTGATGTCTTGAGGAGTAGAGTCTTCCAGAGATTAGGCATGCTTCTTGCGGGAATCCAGTGGATGGCTGTGACATGAAGAAGAAGAGCGACCAATACGGGTCAACATTATAATCTTTAGAGTGGGATGATCTAGCTATACGAATAATCATTCCTACCTCTATACCACCAACCAATATGGGTCATCACCAGCGACCAATAAGGGTCAGCACCATCCACCAATACGGGTCAGCACTAGCGACAAATATCGGTCAGCACCGGGGACCAATACGAGTCAGCACCAGCGACCAATACAGGTCAGCCCCAATGACCAATACGGGTCAACACCAGTGAACAATACAGGTCAGAACCAACAAACAATACAGTTTATCATCTAGAGACCAACATGGGTCAGCATATAGTGACCTATGAGGTTCAATAGTAGAGTTACTATAGATAGAATGATTTGCCTTTATGACTAGTCATCCCTATCTTAGTAACTTTGAAGTTATACCGTTAGAGTGAGTTGTGCCTTTTTCTTTTTTAATTCATGATTTAGATCATGCTTGTGATATTACCTTCTTGGTAATTCTTGTGATTTTTTCCTTTGTAGATTACTGAGATACCTTAGGGTGTCTCAGGATCCCCTACTGAGTTGTTATACTCACCCATGCATGGGCTCCGCCCGTACATGTGTGTCTGGTGTAGACTAATGATGCTCCAAGGCATACTTTGGAGGTTCGGGACATGGGGGAGCATGGCGAGATGAGAGAAGTCAAGATCCACTTCTTCAACTTCAGACTTACAGCTACTACCCTCTAGGTAGAGATCCAGGGCAGATGAGACAACTATTAACTTTATTTTGAGTTTATATGGCTTGTATTCTACCGCACTATTTTCAGTTTATAGTTGTACATATGGTTGTACTTTACTCTCATGGTTATACATTACTTTTTGTTGTTGTTTACTTCAGTTTCCCTTTTTGCAAGTGTACAAGTCTCTTTGTAAATACCTTCCCTGTTTAGAAAAATCATTCAGGTTCTTGTCACCAATCGCAGGCCTATGGAAGGTGGGATTGGGGTAGTCACGTCCGGGCCCCGTAGGATGTATCGTGAAAAAGTGGTATTAGAGGGCATTTGTTTCTACAAAAAGAACTAAAAGTGTAATATTAATGAGGAAATGGTGTAAAGTGTCCCAAGATTGGTTTTCAGTACATGGAATCTAATGTTGGTGCAGTGGCTGACGTATCCATACATTAGAACCCTAAATTCTATTTTCTGACTCTATACATGAAAACACTTGTTGATAGTGATCTGAAAAGTTTTCATGATATTTCTTGTGTCAGATCACCAAGTATAACTTCTTTGACCATGGAACATCAATTTCTTATAGGATGCCTCCACGAAGACAACCATCCAGGATTCTGGTTAGAGATCGTGATAGTGGCCCAATGAGCGACATAGTGTTGTTGTAAGGACCACTCATAGTAATGGATCCTTCGGATGGTGTACCAGTAGCACCACCACCTATTGATCAGTAGATGCTACTAGTGAATCATGAATGCTAGATAAGCGTGTTTTAAGAGTTCTATAGATAGATGCCTCCGAGGTTTCATGGCGAGATGGACCCCCAGATAGCAGAGGACTATCTTGAGGTGGTTTTAGAGGTCTTTCTCTTATTAGGCACACCTAGTGAGAAGATGAAGATCTTGTCCACTAGACTTATTCAGGGATCAGAAGAATGATGATAGATCTCAATGCTCCAGGTGCATGAGGAGATGACCCCCACCTGGACGGACTTTGAGATCATTTTCATGGAGGAGTTCGTGCCAAAAACACAATGCTCTGTGCATATTCAAGTGTTATTGCATCTGCTGCAGGGTAGCCATACTATGGCTTAGTACTTGAAGATATTTACTAACGTCTCCCCAAACTCCACTAACAGGGTACGAGACCCTTACTTCCGGCCCTGAACCTTTGAGCAGGGGCTCCGATGAGAGATCAGATCTCTAACAGTTTCTCTCATCATCACGATGCAGGCTGGGGCGCTAAAGTGTGATTTGAAAATGGAGATATTCCTTGCCGAGCAAAAACTGACAGTGAGATCCCCTACCAAATGATAGGTAGCAGAGTCATCTGCATCTAGTAGTAGATAGATGACACAGAAGCTCGAGCGGGATAAACCTTATGAAGGGAGAGCCCATGACAGAGTGTCAGAGGTGCGAGGCTCGAGAGGCTGAGGGATCCACCAGTTAGAAATGATATGTTTTTCTTGTGGGGGATAAGGTCATAGAGCTTGTGACTATTCAAATCAGAGTGCAGATGATTGGAAGACGGTGGTGGGGACACCAAGGCAGCAGAAGCGAAAAGAGCATGAGCGTCAGCCAGGCGGAGGACGAGGCATGGGAGCTGGATGTGTAGTGTGAGGTGGTCAGGGTAACCAGGCACTACCACCACCACCACTAGGAAGTCCACCACGAGCTCAGGGAGTAGGTGGATGGGGATAGGCCCAACTACAGGAAGTAGAGGATCACGATCCTAAAGCCCCTGAGAGGATAAGTGGTACGATCTATATCTTCTCTACATTATCAATAGTGCTTATCGACACATGTGCTACCATTCTTCCCTTTCTACGGACTTAGTTCAAGACTCTAAAATTCCGGCCGAGCTTTTAGCTCAACCTTTGCGTTTGGATACCTCTATGAGAGGAGATTTAGCGGTCACACACTAGTTCTTATAGTGTGATCTTAATCTCATAGGAGAATGTTTCAGATGAGATCTTCTAGTAGAAACGTTGAATCCCTATGACGACATTCTAGGAATGAACTGGCTATCAACAGTTCACACACAGATTGAATTCTTGAGACGTACATTGCGATGTACGCGCTGAGATGGATGCCATTTTTCTTTTTTTTTTGAGAAATAAAACAAAGAATCATGAGATGGACTTGTGCTCAGTAGGGTGCATGAAATTACATATTATCTAGCTTGCATGACCTTTGACACGATGTATGAGGCAAGTCCACAGTTCCCAGTGATTGTGGATGAGTATGAGGACGCCTTCATAGAATATTTCCCAGGACTACCTCCTCGTAGAGTGGTAGACTTATGTACTGACATGTACCCAGGAACATCACCAATATCTACACCAGCATATCAGATGGCCCCTATGGAGCTCTGAGAGCTAAGGGTACAACTGGAGGACTTACAGAGGAAAGGATTCTTAAGACCCAATGTTTCTCCATGGTCATCCCTAGTGTTGTTTTCCAATAAGTCAGATGAATGTTTGAGGCTATGTGTGGACTTCCAGCGCCTAAACTAGGTGACCGTGAAGAAGAAGTATCCTTTAATGAGGATTGATGATCTTTTTGATCAATTCAAAGGAGTTAATTGGTTCTCGAAGATAGACATTAGAAAAGGCTTTCATCAGCACAGGGTCCGGGACGAGGACGCACTGAAGACAACATTCAGATGTCGGTATGGAAATTATGAGTTCTTGGTGATTCATTTCAGCATGACTAATGCTCCAACAGTGTTCACGGGGATCATGAACAGGATCTTCTATCCATACCTCGATTTATTTGTGGTAGTCTTCAATGACGACATCTTGGTGAACTCAATCTCCAAGGAAGATCATGTTGTACAGTTGAGGATAGTTCTGGACACACTCCATGAGAAGCAATTATATGGGAAGCTCTCGAAGTGTGAGTTTTGTATACGGAAGGTCCACTTCTTAGTACATTTCATCTCAACGGCTGGAGTTGTAGTGGATCCAATGATGATCAAGGAAGTATTTTCATGGGAGATTCTAATGTCTATTATTGAGGTGAGGAGCTTCCTTGGATTATCATGCTACTATGAGAGGTTCATACCCGATTTCTCCAGAGTAGCAGAACCTATGAATGCCTTGAAAAAGAAGGGGAAACCCTTACTATGGTCCGATACAAGCCAGCAGAGCTTTGAACAGCTGAGGAAGATCTTGACTAGTGCTCCCATCCTGAGGTTTCTAGAAGAGGACACTGACTACGTGGTTTATTGTGATGCATCTGGGACGGGACAAAGATGCGTCCTGATGTAGGATGATAGAATTATTACTTATTTCTCATGATAGTTGAGGCCTCATGAATAGAATTATGTGACTCATGACTTGGAGTTGGTAGTAGTAGTCTTCACAAAAGAGATGGTGTGGGACTTCTTGTTGGATGAACAGTTCATTTCTTACTCAGACCACAAGAGTCTCAGATATATCTTGACACAAAAAGATCTAAATTCAAGACAACAATGTTGGCTAGAGTTCCTCCAGAACAATGAATTTGATATATTATATACTCCTGGGAAGGGGAATGTAGTGGCAGAATCACTTAGACAGAGATCTAGTTCACTGCAATTGAATGAGGATTCAGCGTATTTACCCTCACTTCAGATATCCTATGTGGATAGAGATGAGACAGTCTACCTTCAGTCAGTCGTAGTTTACCCTCCACACCTTCATTGATTTATGGAGGCGCAACTTTGAGACAACAGCTATGAGACTACACGTGCTCAGATATCCTGAGGCCATGTACCTGACAGATATTATAAAGGTGCGGAGCACACTATCCATTTTAGAGGATGTACAGTTGTACCCGTGGTTCTATGAGAGGGGGTGCTAAGAGAGATCCATACATCCCCTTTGGTAGTACATATCGGCGTGATGAAGATGTATTAGAAACTTCGATGTCAATACTGGTGGCTAGGGATGAAGAAAGCTATGGAAAAGTTTGTTTCTAGATGCCTCACCTTCTAGCAAGTGAAGGCCAAGCATCAGGTACCAGCAGGCTTGACCCAACCCCTTGAGATACCAGAGTGGAAGTGGGAAGGGATATCGATGGGCTTCATGATAGGATTACCACGTATGTTGAGAGGGAACAATACCATCTAGGTGATAATTGATTGACTTACCTAGTCAACCCACTTCTCTTCCATTCGAGAGAAGGATTCGATAGAGAACATGGGATGTCTTTACATTCTGGAGATCGTGCGACTTCATGGGGTGCCTTTGACAATATTCTATGACCGTGATGCATGCTTCACATCCCATTTGTGGAAAGGATTGTAGGAGGATTTTGGGACTCATCTTCACTTGAAAACTACTTTTCACCTGTAGACAGATGGCCAGACTGAGCAGACCATCCAAACTATGGAGGTCATGCTTCGTGTATGTGTTCTAGATTTTGGTCATAGTTGGGAGGACCACCTAAACTTGGTGGAGTTCACGTACAACAACAAATATCACTCCACCATAGGTATTTCCCCTTGAGGCATTGTATGGATGACCGTGCATATCATATTTATTCTAGATGGATCCAGGAGAGCCAGCACTTGTGGGACTAGAGACGGTACAAGCTACCATTGAGAAGATGCAATTCATTCGGGAGTGGATGAAGACTGCACAAAGCCGACAGAAGTCCTATGCTGATAGGTGATAGAGACCATTGAAGTTCTAAGAGGGGGAACACATATTCTTGTGAGTATTCCCTTGATAGGGACTACTGAGATTCGATTGTGGTGAAAAACTCTCACTGAGGTTTATCTAACCATTCAAGATACTTCGAAGGGTTGTCAAGGTGGTGTAACTCTTGGCACTTCCACCACAGTTGGAGAGAGTGCATGATGTCTTCCACGTATCCCAGTTGGGGAGATACGTGCATGACCCATCTCACATCATCAAACATAGAGAGCAGAAGATTGATGATGGGGTGAATTTTTTGAAGTACCTGATTGAGATAGAGGATCGATATGATCAGATCTTTCATGGGTGGTCGATACCTCTGGTGCACATTCTTTGGCCACACGAGAATCTCCAAGAGAGAAAATGAGAGCAAGATGATCATATGAATACCTAGTACCCCTCTTTGTTTCTATAGCCTAATTTAGATTTTGGGGACATAAATCCTCCAAGTGAGGAGAATGTAAAGACCCAAAAATTCCAGGTAATTTGTTTTAATTATTTTGGATTTTTATGAATATGTGAAAATTTATGGAGCATGATTCTGAGGCCTGGTGTGCTGGGAATGAATTTCTGAACTTTTTTAAGGTACGTTCAATAAAAGTTCCTATAGAATTTTTTATCTTTTGAACCAGTAATTAGATTAAAAATATGAGAGCACTGTTGAATCTGCAGTGCCAGGATTCACTTAAGGGAAGCTTCACTTTGACCGTAGTTGGTCGGGAGAAAATGATAGTTTTTGGACTTTTTAAAGAATAATAAAATAAAATGTAATTGTAATTTTATTTTCTTTTTATCCAATGGATGAGCAGAAATGGAGGGACCAATGACTTTTCAAGCCATTTAATAGATTAACTGATGAACTGTGTAACTCAAAAATTGTGAATTAAAAGAGGTTCATTAATTTATTTAATGAACCACATTAATTCTTCAATGTGTTACTCACCATTACCCATCCTAATTAAATGGAGCTTGGGGTTGGGTTTTGGAACAGATTCTTCAAGAGAGGAAACTCTAGAGGAGTTTTGTGGAAACATCAACCGATAGAGGATGAAAGCTCTGGTGGTAACAATCTAGGATCGATGAACGTCGATGACTCCGTCCAACGTGGATGATCCTCCCACCACAACCACTACACATCAAATGGATCTTGAGGTAGGGGTTTTATGGTTGGTTTTGGTTTAACATTATTGAAATGAGTTTTTTTAATCATTAATGTTAGACAAATATTCTCCTTCTTGTTATCTTGTTAACGTGGAGGGCGCTGGCCGAACAGACAAGGCCTGGACCATCCGATGCTTCGTTCTTGTTGCGTTTTTATGGAATGACTTACCTAAATTTTGATGGAAACATGAGACTGAGGTTCACATTGTGACGGCGATAGTCTGAGATGCTCATAGGAATATACAACAACAAGAATAGAACACTGGAGCACATCTGGAGGCCTATGGAAAGAACAACTGGCGTGCAATGCTGGTAGTGGCCGGAGGAGGCCCGTGACAACCAACCACGAGCGATGGGGAGGTGGTGGGTTGTTGCACAATACAGTGTCTAGAGGTGGCCGGTCCGAGCCGACCACGTGGGAGAAGGGCATCACACGCAGGCACCACTGGAAGAAGGAGGGGGCGGTGCGGCCTCGTGCCACACCGCATTGGCTGAAGACCGGTCGACCATCTGGCTGAATGTTGCATGCGGCGGGGTATAACCCCACATGCTAGATGAAATGACCCCATGTCCGTAGGGCCAGCTGGTGAAATGGTCTGCCATCAGGTGGACCGAGGCAGATGAATGGGCTGGACCCACCCAGTAGGCTAGATCTGAAGCCCAGCGGGCTGAGCCAACCATGGCCTGGGCCCATGAACCATCTTGGCTGACCCTGATGGGCTATACCTATTGAATCATGCCGATCCATGATAGGATGGACTCAGGCAGGGTTAGGTAGACCCCGGGACCTGTTGCGTTGAGCCGGACTGACCGAGTCAGACCAGGCCCCGACCCGAAAAGCTCTCGAATAAATAAACTCACGTAACTGATGAACTGGGTGTCCGTTTGACACGTCATAAGTGGCGTTGTGACCCATTTTTGGGAAGATGTCCCTTTGTCATATACCAGTGGGTCCAACGGAACCAGGATGGGATGAGGTGCGATAACCCCCATTTTATGGCAAGGGGTGTAACTAATAGACCAGCAATCCAATTGATGCACCGTTTATGGCATAAGGAACCTTATGACAAGGAGGTACTTTGGTAATTCTCTATGTGAGTTATGAATGAGTTTTATGTGAAACCTGGGTTGGATCAGACTTGAATCCAATGGGGATCTTTTTACAGAAATTCCCATATCTCACAGACCGTGCATCCGATCGATGCACCGTCTCTCACGTTGGGACCCCTATGAAAGGGCTATCCTTTGGGTATGTTTTTTGTGGGCCATTTTAACCAGTTTAAATATGACCAATGGATTGAGAAGTAGAGTATTTCAGAGATCAGGTGTTCTTCATGCAGGAATCCTGTGGCTGGCTGTGACATGAAGAAGAAGAGAAAACAATACAGGTCAACATCAGACACTCTTGAGTGGGATGATCTAGTAGTATGACTAATCATCCCTACCTCTGTACCAAAGACAAATACGGGTCATCACCAGCAACCCATACAACTCGGTACCAACAACCAATACAGATAAGCACCAGCTATCAATACAGGTTGGCACCAGTGACCAATACGGGTCATCACATGTGACTAATACCGATCAACACCAACGACCAACACAGGTCATCATATATTGAATTATACAGGTCTATAATAGAGTCACTACAGATAGGATGATCTGGCTTTACAACTAGTCATCCCTATCCCAGTAACCTTGAAGTTATACTGTTAGAGTGATCTATCTCTTTTTCTTTGTGCTTCATGATTTAGATCATGCATGTGATGTTACCTTTGTGGTAATTCTTGTGATGTTTTTCATTTTGGATTACTGATATACTTTTTGGGGTCTTAGGGTCCCCTACTAAGTTATTATACACACTCCTACATTGGATTCGCCTGCATAGGTGTGTCTGGTGTAGATTACTGATGCTCCATGGACGACTTTGGAGGTTTGGGACTCTATAGAGCTTGGTGTGAGAAGAGTTGTCGAGATCCTCTTCACCGACTTTAGACTTACATCTACAACCATCCAAGTAGAGCTCTAGGGTAGATGCAATAGCTTTTTTACATTCTTTTTAGATTCTATGGATTGTATTTCGGCCCACTTTTTTCAATTTACAGTTGTACCTATGGTCATTCTTTACTATCGTGGTTATACGTTACTTTTGTTGGTTGTTTATTTCATTCTCCCTTTTTAGTGTGTACAGATCTATAAGAAAATGCCTTCCCTTTTTGAGAAAATCATTTAGGTTCTAGAATCCATCCCCTGGCCTTTGGAAGGTGGGCTTTGGGTAGTCACATCTGGGCCCTGTAGGACGGGTCGTGATAATAAATGTGTGTATGAGGTTATTATAGTCCTCTAATAACACCCCAAGGTTTTGTGAAATATTTTTTTGAATTAATTTATTCTTTTTCATATTTTTAATTTCTCAAAACACTGAGTATAGATTTCCTTGTATGAAAGAACTAAGATTGGATTCCATTATACACCACACTAGGTTAAGCATTGTTTATATGCTACAAAAAAGTTAATCTTGTGCTACACACAATGTAATGACCCAAAATTTTATCAAAGGAAAATTTCATTCCTATAGTAATGTCATATAGTATAAACTACATAAAATGACTTTCAGAACAAAATATAAATTTTACAAATGAATAATGAATGAAAGAAAATGAATTTCAATATGTTAAGGAACCTACACTAATGGAATAATAACTTGACCTTTGGAATAGTAATGTAACCATTAGGAAAAATAATTCTTCCAATAGAATAGTAACCACATCTATGAAGGTATAGATATAATTTAGGCATCTTATAAATGTTAATATGATATAATTATATCATTGTTTACATAAATAAATGTTTTAAAAATTATTAATTAAATGTTGGTGTTTTTGTAACACATTAATGTTTATTTACAATTTTATAATTGATATAATGTTTTAACAGAAAAATTTTATTTTCATAAAATGTATTCATAATTTAAAATTTTGTTTTCTAAGGATTATAATATAATTTTATTAAATAATAACTAATTTTTTAAAGTATAATAAAATCTATTATAATATTAATATCAGTATTTTTAAAATAAATGATGATTTTATTTTAAAACTAAATTTATCATATTCATAAAATTCTTTTCATAAATTGGAGTTATTTTTAGAATTTTACACATTGATAAGTGGTAAGGGGTATTTTTGGGATTTCTCAAAAATACTTGATTTTTTAGTGAATATTAAAATATGATAATGTATGATAAAAGCTAAATAAATGAATTATTGAGTCATAAAAGATGTATGTATAATGGTAATCCCATAATAACAAACTACACTTTATTATTTTAATATATTTAGTAATAAGATTAAAAATATTCATAGTCTTGAGCAACATAATGAACTAATGAATAAAATAACAAGAAAACACCCCTCACCTACACTATAAATACCACCCCTCACCTCCTCTTCTCGCGACACCATATGAGACTGGAATATTGCACATGTTCTACCCAATACTCTTCACAATACCCTACCCCACATCTAGGATACCTTGTTATCATTAAAATGCCAAACCCTTCCCCTAAAATATTCTCAAGGAGGAGAAATTTAAGAGGTAAGGTCCTCTTTATTTTTCATTTATTTTCTTTTAAATTTCATTTCTTTTTATATCCACTCCTCAGATAAACCTATCCAAGAGTAATGGTAACTTTATTATCACTTATATATTATAAATTTATTAAATTAATTCAATATTTCAACTTCTAATATCTTCCCTATTCCTTTATTTTAAAAA
The DNA here is from genome assembly GCA_963277665.1 of Viscum album. NCBI lineage: Eukaryota > Viridiplantae > Streptophyta > Magnoliopsida > Santalales > Viscaceae > Viscum > Viscum album. Next base: position 257,204,507 of record OY728165.1, on the reverse strand, counting down.
TGAAAATATCATTTGCTGTGTGTCGATTTACCACCACTACGGATGATGCGTTTTTATTTTTTCACTACTGCCATCAAGGATGTTAATAAAACCAAAATTATGGTTAAATGATATTTAATATACATAGAATATGTTATAGAATTTTTTGGAATCAATATAAAAACCTGATATTAAATAAAATGATACGAGTTCATGATGGTCATATAATCTTCCACATAAATTAAATCATTTTCATTAACTACTTATCTAATGATTCATCATCACACCATATAACAAAATGATATATAATATCATTTAATCTTATAAATGATCTTTAATAACATATAATTTCAATTCTATATAACTATGCTAATTTTACATGAACTTTCACTACTCATATACAAGCGAACCAATCATGAAACCAAGAAACCAAACACTCTCAAACGATGAATTTAAACTCTATAACTAATCTAAAATCCCATAAAACAATTCTATAAAACTATAATTAATTAAATTCATGTATAAAAACATATTTATTGGTTAATTAATTAATTTAATTTTATTATCGAGGATATTAAAGTGAATAAAGAATTTAGACATAAGGTAAGGGGATTCTCTAACCGAACTCTCATTCTTTGGGGTTTCAAACTTTCACTCCATTTTCAGAAAGGACGTTCCTTAAATATCTTTTATTTTTTTATTCCATTTTATTTTCGGGGATATACAAAGTTTAAATCTCATTTTATGTAAAATTAAAAGATTTTTCCAAAATAACTCTTCTTTTTTTAAAAACACATTTTTTACTTTTATTGAGATTGTTTCTTATTCACTCATGAATGTAGATTATTATACAAAGTATGTCATAACATATTTATTTTGGGAACCCCAAAGTTTATTAATGAATGTATTAATTATTAATTTATGTACATTCCTTTCCATGGGTAATATTATGTCTAATAATGATATATGTTCTATGTGGAATTCATGATTATGTTAATGTTATGATGTGATTGGTGTTCCAGAAATTATATAACGCTATAAAACTTTATAATGTGATAGGTGCAACTGGAGTTATATAACGATATAATATATTGGGTAATGTGATTTATCTCATGAGATAATGTGAAATATGCATGAAAATAATACTATCTTTGTTCACAATGATGTGTGGTTAATCACTAAGATATAATGTTTCATTTTTATGCATTGACACATTCTCTTCCTTTACATATTATTTCAAATCATGATTATGTTGATGATAACCTGAAGATGTTATGATGATGATTATGCTCAACCGTGTTTCATGTATCATAATCATCCTCTTACTGGGCTTTTATCTCACCCCTTATTTTGACGTATATCCTCAGGTGAATAATTTTACTAAGAATAACATGAGGGCCAATAAGAATCTAGAGAAGAAGGAATTAAATAAATGATTATGTTTTAATATGAAAAAGTGATGAATGGCACCAATATTCCCATGATATTAAACCCTTGGATCCAATAATTTTGGAATTATTATTCTATTTATCTTTAAAATGATTTAATATTCATCTAAAAAAGGGCTGTTATAGTTTTTATCAGAGAATGTTTTAGTTAATTTGGGAATTAAGATTAGAGAACCTTAGTGAAAACCCTTAGTACGAGACTATGTATAATTAATCACCCAAGAAACTTTATTTTAGAAAAATTCTGAACATGGGGATCCCACAAGATATGGATTCAGAGTTAATTTCACACAGGAATAAATTATTTTTTTCCAAAATTGTTGACTTATGCTATGTTCTATCCTTTAATATTTTAGAAAATGGTAGAAACATGGAGATACCAGGACAAAAAACCACGCGAGAGATAATGTAGTGATTGCCCGAATGACATCCCCAATTCCTTGGGAGGTAGAGTTCAAAATTTCATGGTGATGCTTACCCATCCATCTCAGGATCTAAACCATAACATGAAAATTGTGCAATATTATACATAAAAAAAGAGGGATAAATTGACTATTGATTCTTTTATGCAGTAAGGACCACTGAATTTTTTGGGTCATTAGATCAACTAGTCATAAAATAGTGGTTCAACTCAATGGATATGATATTTTCTGTGATTCAATGTTCTGAGACAGAGATGGTGAATCTGAACGTTTATCATTTAGATGCAGAATCCGATCAATGGTGGGAATTGATTTAGAACAATAAGATAAAGGATAAAATTTAATAGATGGTGTGGGAAGACATTATGAAAATATTTATTAAAAAGTATTTACCTTAAACAATTCAGACAAATAAGGAGAGAGAATTTAGAGAGATGAAGCAAAAGTAAAGTAAATCTATCATTACTTATGAATCAAATTTCAAAAGTATTTCAAGGTATTTGAAAAGTTTTTTATCAATAATGATAGAAAAATAGATATATGTTTAGTGGTTTAAAACCAAACATTTGAAAGGCTCTAGAAATTTTACTCTTTTAGAGTAATGAATAGGTTTTTTGGTGTGGTCTAAAATTGGATATGGCGTTTTTGAGAATGGTTCCATGGTTATGAAGATAAGAAATTAAATATGGAGTTTCAAGATGGGGGATATAATTCCAAAGGTGGAAAGAAAACTCAACCGCTCACATTTCAAAAATTTTAGAAGAAGCATCATGGGAATTTCCTCAAAGGGATGGGGGAGGTGATTCAAGTGTGGGTGATAAGTTCACCATGTTAATGAATATAGAATATACATTAAAATGATAGACAATGTTATCGATGGAAGGAGAGCACTACCTATGGTTCAATGCTTCAAATTTACGGAGAAAAATAACTATAAAAGCAAATGCACTAAACCTAAATTCTTTGAGGGTAATCAGCTTAAGCAAACACCAAGTACAAATAAGAATGGGAAATATAATTCTATCACTACTACTGAGGTGGAGTATAACAATGATGTGGTGATAGGTACATTGGTTATTCATTAATGAATAGAGAAAATCCTATTTGATTATATTTTTATTCATTCATTCATATCTTTCATGTTTGGTTGGACTATTAAAACACCACCACAAAATATGGAGGTTTAGTTATCTATGAGAATAGTGAATGAGGAAATTATTACATCCAAATTATATAACTCCTCACAAATTAATGTTTTTGAACTGAACCTACCATCAAATATTGTCTCACTTACTTTTTTGGATTTTGATTCAATTTTGGGAATGGATTGACTATCTTTATACAAATCCAACACCAACTTTTGGGAAAGGAAGATCACTCTTCACATCCTGAGGCATCCTCCAATTCTGTACAAGTGTAAGTATGAGGATGAATATTTTTGAGAGACATCATATAAAGTGTGAATATTATTGCATTATGAGAAAGATATATATTTATAATGATTGATATAAAGCAGTGAATCTTGTTTGAATACATGCCCATTGTGAGGGACTAAAATGAAGTGTTCCCTGAAGATTTTCCTAGACATCTTCCTAAATAAGGGGATGATTTCTCAATTGAACTTATTCTAGGATCACTATAGATATCAAAGAAGCCTTATAGAATAGCCACCATTGAGTTATAGGAACTGAAGGTGTAGTTACAAGATAATATAGACAAGTAGTTTATACTTCCAAGTGATTCACCATGGGGTGCACCAGTCATCTTCATCAAGAAGAAGGATGAATCGATGTGCCTCTACATTTATTATGATGAGATAAACAAACCATGATAATGAACTAGAATCCCCTTCCATAGACAGATGAATTTTTTGAACAACTGTAGAGGGACAAGTATTACTCTAAGGTGGACCTTTGGTCGGGATATCACCAATTAAAGGTGTGTAAAAAAGATATTCTCAAGACTACCTTTTCAACAAGGTATGAACACTATGATTTCATAGAGATTCCCTTAAGACTCACTAATGCTCACGAAATATTTATGGAATTATTGAATAGATTCTTTAGAAATTACATAAAAAATTATTGGTAGTATTTATTGATGATATTATTATATTCACCAACATAAAGGGGGAACATGAGGATAATTTTAATATAATGGTAAAAAATTTTCAAAGTAAGAAAATTTATGAAAATTAAAATAAATGTGAATTTTGGATGGTGGAAGAATCTTTATTGGGGCATGTTATCACCAGTAATGGAATATCTATGGGCCCTTCAAAGACAAAGGAAACTGAAGAGAAGACCATGAAAATATCTGTAATGGAGATACGTAGTTTCCTTGGACTATCTATGGGCCCTTCAAAGACAAAGACAACTGAAGAGAAGACCATGAAAATATCTGTAATGGAGATCCGTAGTTTCCTTGGTCTATCTAGTTATCACCAGCAATTTGTGCAAAACTTATCACGATTTTCAAACCCACTAAACAAGATGACTTGAAATGGGAATTTTTTTTCTGGACTAGTGAATGCGAAGACAAATTCATAGAGTTAAAAATTATATTCTCAATACTCCCATACCCACACTTCCAAAAAATAGGGAACTCTTTGTGGTATACAATAATGCTTCAAAGAATATATTAAGCTATGCACAGATGTAATATTATAAAGTGATATCCTAACCAAAAGGTAATTGAAAATTCATGAGAAAACTATCCCCCACATTATTTATAGTTGGAAGCTGTGATCTTTGTATTGAAAATATGGTGTTATTATATCTATGGGGAGATGTGTGAAATATATACTGAACATAATAACATAAAATATATATTTACATAGAAGTATATTAATATGCACTAGTGAAGATAGTTTGTGCTCATTAAGGATTATGATTGTTCAATCCACTACCACATTAGAAAAGTGAATAAAGTGGCAGATTCTCTAAGTATAATGGATCCTGCAACATTGTCATTGATAAGAATTTATAAGTATCTAATCTTTTTAGATTTTCAATAGATGGACATGTGAATCATTAAGGAAGTAAAATAAGAAATCCTTTCTCAAATTATATCTTAACCACCCCTCATGAAGAAAAAAAGTATTCTTAAAGAAATGATGTTTAAATTTAGAAAAAGGTGGAATTTATTAGAAATTCTAAATCCACAAATTTTAAAATGGATGATGAAGGAGTCATGAGATTTGTGTCACAAATATGTGTACCTTCCAATCTAGAGATAAAAATTATCTTCTGAATTATGCACATTATTTAGCCTTTTCTATTCATCCAGGGAGAACAAATATGTATTGAGATATCTAAGAGAACTATTGGTTGGAAAATATGAAGAAGGATATAGCTGATTATACCTCAAACTACCTAATATGTTTGGAATTGAAGGCTAAAAGGTAAAAATCTAAAAGGATAATGCATCCAATACATATTCCAACATGAAATTGGAAAACATAACAATTGAAGTTGTCACCAGTCATCTGAAGACATCTAGAGGAAATAATTCCATATGGGTTGCTATGGATCATATTTCCAAGACAACTCACTATATCGCAATTATAGAGTAATTATAACTAGATCAACAAAAACATATATACATCAGAGAAATGATAAGGCTGTATGAAGCACCACTATAAATTTTATACGTTTAGGATCTAAGATTCACCTCTATGTTCATGAAAAGTATACAACATTATCTAATCACTAAGATACTCTTTAATACAACTTATCCTCCTCAAAATGATGCTCAATATTAGTGGAATATTCCGAAATTCGGAGACATATTGATGGAATTATATATAGACTTCAAAGGAGGATGGGACCAACATCTTCCTCTAGCCGAGTTCTCTTAAAATAATAGTTTTCACTCAAGCATACAAATGGCTCAATATGAATCCCTTTATGGGAAAAGATGCTGAATAACATCATTCTAGGATGAAGTCAGTGAATGTAAGTTTCTATGAACTAAAAAGGTTGATAAAATGGTAGAGAAGGTGAAAGCCATTCAGCAAACCCATCAAGGCACCCAAATGTTTACAAAAAATATATTCAAAAAATATTTAACAATAACTACAGATTAAAGATAGAGTGATGGTATTCCCCCATATATCTCCATGGAAGGGGATCATGAGATTTGGGGAGAAAGGAATGATTGATCCCAGGTACATTGATCCCTTCCAGAGTTTGGATTGTTTCAAAGATGTGGCCTATCGACTGTCACTTGCACCTACCATGTCTCAAGTACATGAATTATTCCACAGATCCTTCTTGAATAAGTACATTCCAGATCCCTCACTTGTATTGAATCCTGAGGTGGTACAATTGGAAAATGATATCTCTTACGAGGAGCATCCAGTGAAGATCTTGAACCATAGAGATAATGTTCTACGCAATAAGAGTAATCAATTGGTATGAGTGTTATGAAAAAACCATAAGTATGAATAGGAATCATGGGAACTAGAGTAAGTTATAAAGGAGAATTACCCTCCATTGTTTTCAATATAGTATGTAAAATGAAATTTTATGGGTGAAATTTTATAATGAGGGAAGAATTTAACAACAAAATTTTTTATCAATGTAAAATTACCTTTCTTATAAAAATTTCTTATTGCACAAACCATATAAAATCACTTTGAGGACACAATAGAAACTTTATAAATGAATAATAACTGAAATAAAATGTATTTATTTATGTTTTTTTGAATGGGAAGATAATTAAATGATCAAATAAGTCGGGATTACAAATCCAATCAGGGAACGAGTTCACCCAACAATGATTTCCCCAATGTTTCCCAAAACTAGCCAGATGATGGGCCATTGAATTACCATCTCTTTTGATGAAAGAAAATTTGCATGCATTGAATACATCGGTCAGGGACTATATCCTCATCAATATGAGGCCATAAGGATAGGAATCCTCATCCTTTGTTGATAGAGAGTTCACCACTTCAAGGAAGTCTGATTCCACCAGAATCTTAGGCCATGATTTTGAACATGAAATGAGAAGCCCCTGGAGGATGGCCGAGGCCTCTGCCACCACATGGCTCCATGAGTTAGGCACTATCCTACTATGGGATTCCAAAATCTGGCCCAAACTATTATAAGCAATGATCCCAATACCGATCCTTGAATTAGAAGAGATGGCAGCATCAATATTAATCTTGAAGAAACACTCGGGGGGGGGGGGGGGGGGGGCGACCAAGAGGGAGCCGCTCGTCGAGTGTGGCTCAAAGAATACCCTGCATCGCTTTTCTTCTAACCATTCATCCACTCCAAAGCTCGATCCACCCAGAGGTGATTAGGGGTCACCTTCATCTGGAAAAGGCATTCATTCCATCTAGTCCACACCCACTAAGAAACTGTAAAAATCATCCCTACCACTCTTGGTTCCAGAGAAGACACCCATTTAGTAAGTTTTGGGACCAACCCAATTGAAGGATCAAAGAAAGTACCAAAATCCGGCCTCCAAGCCTTACACACCCCTTCCACCCCCTTACAGGAAAGAATTGCATGTATAGGGGATTCCACATCATGGAGGCACAAAGGAAAAGTGTCTTCCTCCGCCAAATGTTGCTGCACCAGAAATTCATGGGTTGGAAGAACCCCAATACAGACCTGCCACCAAAAAAAATTCACCTTAGGGGGAGAGGTGAGGGACTAGAGGCCCTTCCACCGATTATCGGTAAAAGCTGGGGCAAGACCTTGAACCCTCTTTTTGTAACCTTAATGAACAGAATACCTCCCATGAGGTTCCCCAGTCCAACAAATCTGGTCAATCCCCATTCTTGGTGTGAGAGGTAAACCCAGGATGAGCTGATGATCCACTTCATTAAAATAGAAATAAAGATTCTCCTAGTCCCACTCCACTAGTGAGTCATCGAGCAGGTCACGTACCCTTGCATCTTCGAAGCCTGGGAAAACCGGTGAGGAAACCATATGATTGGTGCCCTCTTCCAGTCAGGGATCATTCCATATGTTAATATTGTTCCCATCAGCAATTCTTCACATGCATCACAAATCAAGGAGAGATTTTTCTCCCCAAATGCTCCTCCACCTAAAACTGGGTCATGGCCCTCATTGGGCATGCAATAATTCAGTGTGAGGGAAGTACTTAGCTCGCATCACCTTTGAGAATAGGGCATTTGTGTGGGAAATAAGGCGCCATCTTTGATTCGCCAAAAGAGCCTCGTTAAACCATTTAAGATTGCGGAAGCTGAGGCCACCACTGAATTTGGAAACACACAACTTCTCCCATGACATCCAATGGGAATTATGTTTTCCCTCCTAAGATCCCCACAAAAAATTGGCCAATCGGAAGTGGAGTTGATCAACGAGAGTTTTTGGGAATTTAAACAGTGACATAGCATAATAAGGGATTGCTTGGGCCACTAACATCACAAGGACTTCTTTCCCCGCCTTGGAAATCTTCCTACTAGACCACAGACAAATCAGATTATCCACCCTATCCTCAATCATTCCAAAAACTTGTTTCTTCGATCTACCCACCAGGGTCCAGAGGCCCAGATACTTAGGATGCTTATCAACTGGTGGAAACCCACACATTCGCTGAAACTCTTCTCTCTTAGCTTGTAGGACGCCTTTATTGACAGATAACTATGATTTCAAAGCATTAAGACATTTCCTAGAGGCCTTTTCATACATATTGATGATATTCAGCACTACACTACATTCTTGTGGGGTAACATGCGCGAAGAGGAGGCTATCATATGCAAAGAAGAGTTGAGAGATAAGGGGCCATATATACATACTATAGATCCATGGACAAATCCTTGATCTGCCGCCTTTAGGATGAGATGAGAGAAGACATCTGCCACCAGAATGAAGAAGTAAGGTGACAGGGGGTCCCCTTGTCTCAAGCCTCTTGACGGTTTAAAACTCGCTGAAGGGACCCCATTAATGTTGATTCTGTAGGAGACAGAGGTAACACAGTTCATGACATTAGAGATCCATTTCATCCCAAATCCCAACCTAGATAGAACAAGTTCAAGAAAAGGCCATTCAACTCTATCATAAGCTTTCATAATATCAGGTTTCATAGCCATGGTTCCACACTTGGATGAGGAGTGAGTTTTTAAAGAGTGGAATAATTTGAAGACAATGTCAGAATTATCCATAATAGATCTCTTTGGAATGAAGGAACTTTGGTTATCTGAGACAAGTAGCGGGAGAAAATTCCTATGTTTGGACACCATGATTTTGGAGAAATTTTTTGAAATCACATTACACAGGCTGATTGGTCGAAACTATGAAATTTTCTGAGGGCACTGGGATTTGGGGATAAGAGCAATAAGAGTTTCATTCAGGGATTCAAGAGCATCTCTTCCATCCCACACCTCCTTCATGTGGGTCACCACATCGGGCCCCACAATATTCCAAAAGTGTTTAAAGAACAGAGCATGAATCCCATTAGGCCTTGGTGCCTTGGTATAGTGAATAAGAAGTAGGGCCCCAAGCACTTCCTCCTCAGACAAATCGCTTTCAAGTGCCGATTCATGTCACATGTAACTAACTTTGGGATGCATCCAATCAGGAAAGAGGGAGTGCTAATACATTCTGCTGAATAGAGGTTTTTGAAAAAGTTCAGGATAATGGAGTGAATTTCATTTATGTCATGCGCAACTCTTCCAGTGGGGTCCTCCAAATGAGTAATATGATTCTTCCTTCTCCTTGAAGATGCTCGTTGGTGAAAAAATTTGGTATTCTGATCACCATCTCTGATGTGGGACTCCTATGCCTGAATGAACCAAAATCTTTATTTCTCTCTCAGAGATGCATTGAGATTCTTTTCTGCCACAACGATGTTCCTAAGGACCGAGTCACAACACAGAGATGAGTGGAGTCGCTTTAATTGATTCTACGCCTCCTTAATACATCAGTCAAAGTTTCCAAACCTAGATGAGATCCACTTCTGGAGGTGAGATGAAATAGTGTGGAAGTTGGAAGTAATGCACCAATTTGATCCCTCCCAAGCCGCTTGAACCACCTTTTCACAATCACTATCTTGGAGCCACAAACATTCAAATCGGAAGGTTATCTCAGGTCCCCTCTGTTTCCCTTGTGAGACTATTTACAACATGATTGGGGAGTGGTCAGAGGAGATAGGAGGTAGGTGGATGATAGAGAAGCCATGTAAAAGAGAGGTCCACTCATCATTCACCACAAATCTGTCTAACCTTTCCGCCAGGTGGTTCTCCATTGACCTACCCCGATGCCAGGTAAACAGCGAGCTAGAAAACCCGAGGTCATGAAGAGAGTTCGAAACAAGAGGCATCCTAAAATCATTCATCGTAGCACCACTCCTCACACGTCTCCCTTCTTTTTCGTGGGGAGTTATGATATCGTTAAATTCCCCCCCCACCAGGAGAGGGCTAGGGAGGGAATCCCGCAGTTGCTTCAAAAGGGACCATGATATGTGTTTATCCTGCCCACCAGACCACCCGTAGAACCCAACAAATGACCAAGTAGGAGCCCCTGGGACAAAAATCATCACAGCAATGTGGTTAATTGAGTAATTAGAGATCTTGACCCTAAGGTCCTCCTTCCACAAGAGGAAAATCCCACCTAAGTGTCCCTGTCCTCCAATGGGTAGGGCATTTTTGAACCCAATATTCTAGCCCATATGGCCTTCATCCTTGCAATCCAACATCGTTTTGGATATAAAAACTATGTTAGAGAGATATTTGGAACTCCAGTGATGGAGAATACGAAATATTCGAGGATTTCCAATCCCCTGATAGTTCTAACATAAGATTTTCATTGCCCTAGGCGAGGCTGGGACACACCCGCCGCTGCCTCTGAAACTTCACCAACCCTCCCGTCCTCAACCACTTTCCACCACTTTGGCAGGCTCTCAGTCATCTGAGATGCCTCCAAGAATCGTTTGTGGTCCCTGGGCTTTGAACTGGGGGGATCCACACCCTTTTCCCCGCTAATCACTTTTTCCACCTTTGATGTTTTCTAGTACCTGTCAACGTGATCCCCGTCATTTCATCGAATGCCTGAGGGGTAACACTGAGAGAATAGTAATGTGACTATTAGAAATAGTAATTCATACAATAGAATAGTAACATCATATATCAAAATATATACTAAATTTAGGAATCTTATAAATGATAATATGATATAATTATATCATAGTACATGTAAATAATTTTTTAAAAAACTATTAATTAAGTTGTGGTATTTTTATAAAACATAAATGTTTATCTAAAATTTTATAATAAATATAATGGCTTAAAATATAATTTATTTTCCTAAAATATTTTCATAAATTATTACTCTGTATTTATATGATTTTAATATAATTTTATGAGACATTAACAATATTTTAAAGGTGTCCTAAAATTGTTTATAATTTTAAAATCCTTATTTTTCAAATAAACGATGACCTTTTTAAATTTTATTTCATATTTATAAAATTAATTTCATAAAATGGAGTTAATTTTTGAATTCTACACATTGAAAAATGGTTAAAATGACTGTTTGGGTGTTTTATAAAGTAATGGAATATTTAGTGAATAGTGAAGTATGATTATTTATGATTAAAGCTAAATGTATGAATTATTGAGTCATAGATGATGTATTGATGATTTAAACCCATAATATCAAAATACCCTTATTTATTTTAATAAATTTAATGGTAGTTTTAAAACTATAAATATTCTTTATCAAAAATAATAAACTAATGAATAAAATAATGGGAAAACACCCCTCTCCCCCACTAGAAATACCACCCCTCACCACATATTATTCTCACACCTTCCAAGACATAATTCTTATCCAGGTTCAACCCAATGATTTTCCCAAGACACTCTCCCATTTACATGATCCATTTTCTAATCAAAAGACCAAACCCTTTTCCTTATGGTGGTTCTCAAGGAGGATAAATTCAAGAGGAAAAATCCTTTATCTTTTTCATTTATTTTCTTTTCAATTTCATTTATTTTCTTATCCTCTCATCACCTAAACCTATCAAAGAGGCATGATAACTCCAATATATATTATATAATATAATTTTTTTATTTTAATGGAATATTTAATTTTCTAATCTCTTCCATTTTTCTTTTATAATAAAAATGAAAACATCTTCTGTGGTGTGTCGATTTACCACCACCATAGACGATGCATTTTCAATTTTTCAGTACTTCTTTAAATGATGGTCATAAAACCATAATTATAATTAAATAATATTCTATTATACATATTATATGTTATATAATATTATGTATTCATTATAAAAACCTAATATTTAATAAAATTATATGAGATTTTAATGGTTGTAAAATCCTCCAAATAAATTAAATCATTTTCATTAACTAATTATCTAATGATTAATCCTCATACTATATAAAAAAGTAAACATAAGATCATTTAATCTTCTAAATGTTTTTAATAACATATAATTTCAATTATGGATAACTATTCTAATTTTTAATGTACTTTCATGCTCATATACAGGCAAACCGATCATGAAAACTAAGAAAATGAACACTCCTGAGCAATGAAATTAAACTATATAACTCATCTAAAAGCCCGTAAATGAACTTATTAAAACTATAATGAATAAAATTAAAATATAATGGTTATATATTTGTTAATTAGTTAATTTAATTTTTTTACCCTAGATATTAATGCGATGAAAGAATTCAGACATAAGGTAATGAGATTATTGATCCCAACTCTCTTTCTGTGAGTTTTCACAATGTCACTCCATTTTCAATATTGATGTTACTTTAATTTTCCTAAAATATCATTTATTTTTCCTTAACTTTTATTTTTTTGGGATATAAAAATTTCCAATATAATTTTATTTCAAATGAAAATATATTTCCAACATAACTCTTGTTTCAAAAAACACATGTTTTACTTCTCGTGAGATTAATTCTTCTTCACTCACGATAGATGACTGTTATACCATGTATGTTATTCCTTATTTCTTTTGTGAACCCCAATGTTTATTCATGAATGTGTTCATTATGAAATGAAACTCATTCCTTTACATTAGTTATATTATGTACAAGATTGATATACATTCTATATTTAACTAATGATTATGTTAATGTTATGAGGCGAAGGTTGTACCTAGAATTATATAGTGCATGTAAATGCAATGATGTGATTGATGTGCCCAAAACTATATAATAGTCCAATTAATTGGGTAAAATGATGTATCTCAGGGGAGAATGTGAAATATTCATAATCATGATGCTATATTTCGTTAAAATTATTCATGGTGGTTAACTAGTAAGACATGATGTTTCATTTTAATGCATTTCCACATTCTAGGCCTTTATCTAATGATTCCTATCATGATTCCATTGAGGATTCCATGTTGATGCTATGATGATGATTATTCTCAACTTTGTTACTGACTCTAATTCATCCACTTATTGTGATTTTATATAACCCCTTATTTTGATGTATATCCTCATGGGAATACTTTTACTAAGTAGAACATAAGGGCCAATAAGAAGCTAAATAAAAAGAAATTAAATAATTGTTTATATTTTATTATATAAAAGTTATTTATGGTACAGATTTTCCCATGACAGTAAACCTTTTGATCATGGATTTTTAGAACTATTATGTTATTTATCTTTAAAATTATGTAATATCCATCTAATAAAAACTAGGTCCACTATACATAACATTGAAATAGATCACATTACACCAACACAGAGTTTCTATGAAACACCATTTTATTATTATAACTATTTAAACAATATTTTTATAGAATAGTCATTAAAATCAGTAATTTGAATATTATTAACTAATTTTTAAATATTTATTATAATTAGTTTATAAAAATAACACACATTTATAATGAAACATATCTTTTCTAGTAAATCCTTTTTATATTTGAAAATACAATTTTCTCAAATGAAATGTTTTTATATCCTTTAAACAATAATATAATTAATTTCAGACACTTTTAGAAATTTAGTTTCATAAAATAAAATTCATTTTTAAATTCATAATGTATATGTTATCTGAGGGTGAGTTTTTTGGATTTTTATAAAAAGCCCTATTTTTGGATGAATAGTGTAAACTACTGAATTTTAATTTTAAACTGCGTTTTTATCTAATTTATTTACAATTTTAAATTATGTTTTAACTTTTTTTTTAAAGTTTAATTAGAAAAATTTTACATAAATTAATCCAATTTAGATCATTGAAACCAATCTCACATTGAAATTGGGTATACAAACATTTCAAATTTTAAATACATTTGCTTAAGGAAAACTCGCAACCACGACACGTTTGCAAGATTTATTTTAAATTAATTTATGATACTTGAAAAATTATAATATGGTAATAAGGATTCCTTATTTGGAATCAGAATAATTTAAAATGTATATTAAGTTTAATTCTTTTTACAAAAACTATTTTTGAAACTAAATAAAATTAATTAGAGTGTTTAAGGGAAAAATAAACATAATTAATGACTAAACATAGAATATAATGAGTAAGAATGACTCTAAACATGTCTGAAAATTATTTTATGGGAATATATCGACCATTTAACCTCTAAGGAACTATAATGGTCAATTTATAAACCTTGTAGGATAAGTAAAGCGTGAAGAGATCTCAAATCTTTTCTGGAATACCCAATGTGTCCTTTCCCCCACTTATAAAAGGCCTCTTATCCTCCCCCTCACTTCACACCTCCCAAGACCTTTGGATAGAATAAAATTAAACCAAATATCCTCAAAAATCACCTCCCATCAACCTATATGCCTCAATTCTGGAACAAATCTAATCATGGAATCACTTTGCTGCAAACCAAAAGGGGTTACCCAAAGAATATGTAACATCCTTCTAGAAGATCTTTTGTTTTATTTTCATTACACACCCCCTAAACTCTAGTTAATTTATGAATATATAATAAAATACATATAATAAATATACTGATATTAATTTTTATGTTATGTATTTTACTTACACTCTTACACAAAACCAGAAAATTGGACACACAATCATCATTCATGTGCACGACATACTACCACCTTGCAAACTGATGCCTCTTGTTCTTCCATTGAAACCTTTAAAGGTTAGAAATAATGATTTAATTTATGTTTTTATATAATATATATGATATTTATTATGTATTTATTCTTATGTAATTATTATATATATCATGCCATCATGATCTCTCTTTTTTTAAGTACGATAACATCATTTGTGGATGTGTGGACTACCACCTCCTCAAAGCGATGAGATTAATCCACACATTACGTGAAATATATTAAGGATGAGATTATTAAACATATATTATTTATATTACACAATAATTCTATTGGAATGATAATATATAAATATATACACATATATGTCATTTACATTCTTTCAATATGACAAGAAAATAGAAACATCATTCATGTGTATGTATGACCTACCGTCTCCATGAATGGTGTATTCAATTTCATATTTCTATCTTGTATAGATTATTATAAATACATATATATAGAATATAGAGGTTATTTATACCTTGTTTTACATTATTTAAATAATTATATCATGTTATAAGTAATTGGACAATGAAAAACATGTCAAATCATGTATGAAAAACAAAGGAGTTATTACCCGAATCATAACCTAGACATGGAATTATTAATAAAATGGTAATATAAGGTTATAATAAAATAATAAATGGTATTATATATAATAATATTATTATTGTTCTATATTTATAATTAACTTATATTTATTATAAAAGAGGTTTAAATACGTACAAAGAAAGTCAATACTTAAGGTAAGGGGATATCAAGTCTCACTTTTATTTCTCTGAGTCTTATACCTTTATTCCCCAGTCATTTCTTTTATGTTGTCTATACAATGACCATGAATGTATTATATGATTATTATACATAAATTTATAGGCATTTACATACCCATTTTTTATATATACTTCATGGGGGTTTATGGTTCAAAAGTTAACAAATCAATAAGGTAGTTTTGTCACAATTTTCCTTCATTGAGAAACATGTTTTATTATACAGCTATATTATTTTATAATGTGTATATAATTCCATTTGAAATGTTATATCATGAATATACGAAATTTCATGATATTTTATGCTTCATATAATTTCATGTTCATACATGGGGAGTTCTTTTTCAATGTTATCAAAGTGGTACAATTTTATTACAATAATTTCATTGTTTATGAAGATTGATTATGATTATGCATCCATTGATGAAATATTATGATCCATATCTTAAGAAAACACATGAATTTTATAATAATATTATTATTAAAGTTATATTAATGTATTAGTACCATTTCCTACTCTTATTTAATTAATATAAATAAGAAAATGTATTTATGAAATTTTGACCTTATTTATCTCTTTGATCATAAAACTATTTTATTAAAAAAACTGCTTTTTCTAAAAATTATTCAATTTTTTTAAGTGATATTTTAAACTTATTTTTAAATAAATGTATTTAAATTTTTTCAAATCCTCATTTATATGTTTTTAATGTTATTTTAAAATAAAAGTTTATCAAAATGTTTTCAAGATTCCTTTATAAGTTTACATGGATACTTCTAATGAAAATGATTTTGAAATGGTTTTATGTTTGAAAAAGAATTTTTCAATGAATAGAAGATATTTTCCTCAAGAAATATTTTAAATAATTTTTCATGATTCATATATATGTTTTAAATGTAGTTTCAAAGCAAAGGATATTGAAAATAATAAAATTTTTTAAAAAATATTTTTAATGAAAATTTATGTTCAAAGTGATCTTTAAAAATCCTTCTCTATATAAGATGACATCCTTTGATATAGTTTTTGATTTTCTATGGTTATTACATGGGGAAACCATTATTATTATTTCTTCTAATAGTTTATGATTAAAATGATAATTCATTTATGAAACCGATTTCTCTTCCACAGGTTATACCATGATAAAACTATTATGAAACCCACTTCCTTTCACGGGTTATTCTATAATGAAATAATTATGAAACCTATATATTTTCTATTAGTTATGATATGATGAAGTTTTTATGATTTACATTTAAATTCATGGGTTATGATATGATGTTTCTGAAACCGATCAATTTTGTATGAGTCATGATATGATGAATGTTTTATTATCTTGGTATGAAAATGTATGATTTCATTATGTGATGGGTGAGAGCTATATCTAAATCCAATTCATTGAGTAAAGATTTATTTCTCATGAGGTAATTATGAGAAAAAAGTTTATGATCTTGATCCAAAATTGGAATCTAATGTGTCATGATCCAAAATGGGAAATAGGTGTGTCTAGATCCAAAATGGGAAATATGTGTGTCCTGATCCACTATGGGAAATAGGTGTGTCCTGATCCACTATGTTGATGGTATTGGTAGTTAACCTCGACACATAAAATAGTTTTCTATATTTATAATTATTACCCACTTATATGACATGAGATTATTATTCATGATTGATTTATGCTAATTTATCACCCTTATGATTCATGTCTTATGAACTACCAATCTTTGTTCCATGACTTCATATTATTATCTTTTATATGCAAGGTATGATCTTATATTATTAAGATCATGTTCTCATACCCATATTATCATGTTTTGATTACTTATATCCCTTATTTACCATTACTGAGCATCTGAACTCACACCATTCTTATGTCTCCGTTCCCCAAGTTATGAAAGAATGTTTTAAGTAGGAGTATTAAATGAGAATAAATTTCAGTTAAATATTGACGATATTTCAAGAAATTTAAATACTGTGTGTCCATGTTTCCAAAGACACTGAACAATTATAATAATCCTTGTATTTATTTCAAGATATTGAATATTGATCTAAATTGATGTAATATCCATGTATGTGAAGTCCAGATCACTATAATTGGTATCCAAGGAAATGTTTAGTCAATATTTGGAAACTTGGATGAGAAAACCATAGTGATGTCACTAGGGGGTATTTCAAAGGATATTTTAGGGATTTATCTAGGGATAATAATAAAATGTTTTAGATTTAAAATAAGCTGTAATAATTTTGACATATTATAAGATAATTTTCATGATTATGTGGATTTCTTCTATGATAGGTGCTAGTCAAACTATTATTTTTGGTTTTAGTCAATTGAGGGAACTATAAGAAACATGGTTAACATTGAATCTGACAAAATATTTGTTGATGTGTAATCAAATGGGATGATCACTGAATTGAATGATTTTGTGATCATGCCTAATTATTTTTCACAGAACATGATTAAAAATGAGTACCTTAATCAATTCTCAGACCCAACAAAGAAGAGAAGGAAAGAGTTTTTTTTTGAGAATTATGTAATCTATACCATAAAGAAACGAATATTTTGTTTCATACATGCCAATAATGTGGGAAGAAACACCCAAGAGAATGTCTTCGAGTAACAAGAAGATGTTTTGACTGTGGAAAAGAAGGAAAGAGAGAAAGTAACTTGAAATGAAAAATGGAAATTTTAGTAAATGGAATGGATGGAAATATTGGCCTCCCTAAGGTTTTATCTATAGTTGAGTGTTTTATGTGTGGAATTAATGGGAATTATTAAAATAAACTTACTAAGAGGAAAGATCCCAATGGGAACTAGAATGGTGGTATGAGTAATTGTTATATTGCTGATGATGACAATACTACAGATGAGATATGAAAGGAAACATGTATTATGTAATAAGATGAGGTAACCTTGTTAAGGTATTAAGTATGAGGTAGATTAATCAATGTGTTTATGATTATGGATTGAAGAATTCTGAATTTTAGAATATATATGGTTTTAAGAGTCTATGTTTTTCACTATGGATTTAAAAGAATACATTAAATGGTTTTTATGGACTAAGAAAGTGATTTAATGGAAATTTTATATTCATAGAAAACACATGATTAGAGGAAAGATAAATCTTAATATGTTCCTGATGTTTAGATAATGATGTTTTTATAAAGATATATTGAATATGAATAAGTAAATTAGACAATACTGATTACCTAGGAACTATCTAAAGATTTTTTGAAAATGTGGTCTATGTTATAATAGATGAAGTATAACAGTTTTTGGATTTAAGGAATATATCCATAAGAAACCATGCATGTTTTTAATAAGTTTTTATGGTAAATTAGGTCATTACCATGTTTCAAGAGAAAACGTGATGAAGGAATTCACATGATGGTATGAAAAAACCAAGGGCTAATTTATACAGGGGATCAATGTTGATCTGTTTTAGAGAAATTTAGTGACCATATTTCTAATGTTTTGGATTTTCATCTTTCAGAAGGATTATATGGTTATCCATATATATAATGTTTAATTCAAACATTACACAATGTTTTTCAGATTAAGGTATTATATCCCCATATTAAGATTTATATATATTGTAAAAACTATTCTAACCACTTTATTTTGATGAATACTGAAGATACATGGTATGAATTATTATGGATCTTATTATCTATTAGTGATTTAGTCATAAAAAATTCACCTTCATTTTTGGAGTAATTGATGATGTTGAAATATGTTAAGACATAACCAAAGGGAGGTATTGAGCATATGAAAAGGATTGAAATAATGTTGGTATGCCTTCTTGAGAATATTCTTCCCACAATAGAAAAAACATCTTGAAATAAAATGTCTTCCAATTATCATCATTTTTTATGATATTAATGACCTCTTTCAAAATTATATAGTTTATTCTTTTATTATTGTTAACTTTCTTCGAATAACCTAATTTCTTGATATTAGTGATCCTTTTAAATCACTATTATTATTTATTCTTTTCTTCCATATCCATGATTTCATTTCCCACAAATATTCTTCTATGTAAAACACTGTTATGTGTTACTTTGATAAACCATTATATTTCTAACTATCCCCTTTTAAAGGAAGTTTTAGTATTTATTTTTCTATTGTTGGTTTATATGAATGTAACATTCAAGTATTAAACCTTCGATAACAAAAATTAATGCTGAGTGTGAATTTAATTTTAAGGGAGTTATAATGTAACACCGTAAGATGTTGTGAAGTATTTTTATTGAATTAATTGAATCATTTCAATATTTTTTAGTTCTCACAACACTAAATATAGATTTTTTTATATGAAAGAACTAATTTTTTCTTGAATTATATGCTACAAAAAGTAAATATTTTTTTTATATTCTAAATATATTTAATCTTCCACTACACAGACCACACACTTGTCTTGCGTTAAACGCAACCTTAAGTCTCTACAAAATAATATATTATTTTTATACTTATTTAAAATAAATCATTTTAGAATATCCATTGAAATTATTAATATGAATAGTAATAAATAATTTTTAAATATTATTTATAAAGGTTTTATATAAATAAACCATATTAATAATTATACATATAATTTTTGGAAGAGTCTTTATATGTTTGGAAATATTATTTTCTCAAATGCACTAGTTTTCATATTCTTCTTTGAACAATAATTAAATTAATTATAGAAACTTTTTAGAAATTTAATATGATAAAATAAAATTTAATTTTTAGTTCATAATGTAGATATTATCTTAGGGTGAATTTTTGTGATTTTTCTAAAAATCATCTTTTTTTTGTTGAAAAGTTAAAAATACTAAATTTCAATTCATTACAAGATTCTTATCTAATTTATTTATATTTTTAAATTATATTTTAACTTTATTTTAAAGCGTAATTAGATCAATTTCACATAAATTATTCAAATTAAGTTCATTGGAACCAATTTCACATTGAAATTGGATATTAAAATAATTCAAACATTTAAATATTTTCGCTGAAAAAAATGTGTTGTCGCGACACGATTGTGGGATTAATTTTAAATTAATTTCTGCCTCTTCTATAGTTATAATATGAAATAATGGATTATATATTTGGAATAATAATTATTTATAATTTCAAACAAGGTGAAATATGTTTTTTACAAAAAAAACTAGTAAAAGTAATTGAAATTAAAGATAATGATTAAGGTCAAAATGAGCTTAATTAATGACTAAACATAGAATATAAGGTGTAAAAATGACCATGAACTTTTCAAAAAATTATTTTTTGGACATATTTAGACCATAAAACCAATAAGTATATAGAATTATTGATTTTTAATTCTTTTAGAATAAGTAAAATATGGGTATCACTCAAATATTTTAATGAATACCCAATGTTTCCTTTTGTCCATTTATAAAAGGCCTTCTTTACTACCCATATATTGTCACCTTTCAAGCCATTTTTATCAGAAAATACCTACCTAAATCTCTAAAAAATTCCTTACCTTCATCTTATATTCCACTCTTTTGGACTAAATCTTGTCAAGAAATCCCTTTTTTTCAAACCAAAAAGAGTTACCTAAAGAAGAGGTAGCATCCTTATACAAGTTGTTACGTATAAATTTCCTTATAAACTAACTAAAAATAAATTATTACATGATTATGTGGTATACTATGTATCCTAAATATACTGATATATTTTTATGTTAAGATTTTGACCTACACTCATATACACTTCCATCAAATGGGATACACAATCATCATTCATGCATATGACAGACAATCGGTTCATGAACCGATGTCGCTCATTCTTCCATTGCCACCGTTCAATGGGGGGGAAAATAAGGATATAATTTCTATTTTTTTATTACACATATATATATATATATTATATTTAGGATTTATTTATTCTTCTATAATTATTATATAAAACATTAGTTCATGATTTACATTTTGTTTAAATATAATAACATTGTTTTTGGACCTGTGGACTGCTGCTTCCTCAAAGCGATGCGATTCATTAACACATTACATGGTATTTATTAAGGATGGGTTTAGTAAAAATATATGATATCTATGAAATAATAATGGTTGTTTAATGATAATATATATATATATTAACATTCTTTTCATTTACTTTCTATGAATATGACAAGAAAATAGAAATAACATTCATACATACGTATGACCTACAGTCTCCATGAATGGTGTATTCCATTTCATATTTATATATTTTATAGATTATTAAAAATAAATAAATAATGAATATATATGAAATTTATAAATTTTATTACATTCTTAAAATAAAAAAATGATGAACTAAGTAAGAGGACCATGACTAATAAGTTCGATCATGTATGAAAAACAAAGTGGTTATTACCTGAAACATAACCTAGACATGTAATTGTTAATAAATAGGTAATATAAGATCATAATAAAATAAAATATGTTATGATATATAATAATTTGGTTATGTTTATGTTTTATAATATAATTATATGTATTATACAGGAGGTTTTAATGTATACAAATAAAGTCAAGACTTAAGGTAAGGATATTTCTAGTCTCACTTTTATTTCTGTGAGACTTATGAATTATTCACCACTAGTTTCTTTTGTGAGGTGTATATGTTGGAAAATAATGTATTATATGATTATTATAATTAAATTTATGAGTATTTATATACCAATTTTATTATCTCAATTTCATGTGGTTTTTAGTTCCAAATTGACCAAATCAGAAATATTGTTTTGTCATAAATTTCATTCTTTGAGACACATGGTTTGTTTTGCACCTATCTTATTTTAAGAGGTGTATATACTATAATTTTACATGTTATTTCATGAATATAATTATTTTAATGATATTTTAATCTTCATGTAATGTTATTTTATTACATGGGGAGTTTTATTCAATGTTACAAAAGAGGTAAGATTTTATTGAAACAATCTGATCATTTGTCAAGATTTATTATGATTATACTTCCATTGATGAAATTTTATGATCCATATATCATGAAAAATGATTAATTTTATTATTCAATGTTTTTTAAATATAAATTAATGTATTAGTAACATTTTTACACTATTTTTTACTTTAGATAATTCAAAAAATATTTATTATAAAATCCGAACTTATTTTTCTATTTGGCCTGAAATATATTTTATTAAAAAAATTCTCAAAATGTTTTAAAATTTTTATAAGTGATATTTTAAAAATATTTTCAAATAAAATGATTTAAATGTTTTCAAATATTCATTTATAAACTTTCAATAATATTTTGAAAGAAAAGGTTTTCATGTTTTTTTCCAGATTCTGTTATATGTTTTCAAGGATATTTTTATAGAAAATTGTTTTAAAAAGGGTTTATGTTTCAAAAATAAATTTTCATATAAAAAAGGATATTTTCTTTAAGAAACATTTTAAATTATTTATCATTATTCCTATATATGTTTTCAAATAAGTTTTAAGTAAATGTATTATAAAAATGTGATATGTTTTAAAAATTGATTTTAAAAGAAAAATTATGTTCCATGTGATATTTCAAGATCCTTCTCCAAATAAGATAATATCCTTTGATATAGTTTATGATTTACAAGGGTTATGATCAAAGGATTTCATTATTATTTTTAATGGTTTATGATTAATATTAAATGTTTTTTTATGAAACCCATTTCTCTTCCATAGGTTACACCATAATATAACGCTTATGAAACCAACTTCCATTAATAGGTTATTATATAATGAAATAACTATGAAACATATATATTTTCCATATATTATCATATGATGAAATTTTTATGAAATCAATTTCATTTCACGGGTTATGATATTAGTTTTATGAAACCCATATTTTTTATGGGTCATGATATGATGAATGTTTTATTATCTTGTGGAACACATATATATGATTTGATTATGTGATGGGTGGGACCTATATCAACCTCCAATTAATTATAAAAATATTTATAACTCATGAGATAATGATGGGAAATAAGTTGACTGTCTTGATCCAAAATGGGAAATAGGTGTGTCTTAATCAATAATGGGAAATAGTTGTGTCCTGACCCAAATGGGAAACATGTTTTCTTAATCCATTATAAGAAACTGGTGTAACTTGATCCAATATAGGAAATAGGTGTGACATGATCCAAAAATGGGAAACATTTGTGTCCTAATCTACTATTCTGATCATTTTGGTATGAAATGGTTTTCTATAGTTATAAAGGTACCACACTTATATGACATGAGCTTATGGTTCATGATGGATTTACGATTATTTATCACCATTATGATTCATGAATTATTAATTAACAATATTTATTCCATGACTCTTTATTCTGATATTTTATATGTAGGGTATGATCTTATAATTTTAACATCATTTTCTCAAACCCTTATTCTCATGTTACGCATACATATCTCCCGTGTTTACCCTTACTAGGCATCTGAGCTCACCCATTTCATCAGTTTCTTTCCCCAGGTTATGATGGGATGATTTAAGTAGGATTACTAAAGGAGAAGATCTTTAAGGGATATGTTTAATATCTTTCACCATTTTAGAATATTATGTTTTCATGTTTCTAAAGACACTAAACTATTACAGTCCTTGAGTATGTATTTTTATAATGTTAGGAATATTCATCTAATATGATGTAATATTAATATAAGTTATGTCCAGGTTTTTGTACCTCCAATTATCTTATATCCATTATTTTTACACATTGAATCCAATTTTCATGAGGAATGACATTCTTTATTCATTAAGATTTGAGTATTTTTGAAAATTCTTGTTAATCTCACAAATAAAAAAACCAATCCTCTATCCAAATTATTTAATATGTATCCTTAAATTTCCTCTTCACTCCCAACTAAAATTATACCCCTAAAAGCCATCTGTCAAATTCTATAATATTTGGTACTAGAAGAAGTATTCATGTAACACCATGAGATATTAAAATAATAACATCATATTCAGTATCATGTATGAAACACAACACTAAGAATATGTGGGAATATAATATCCTAGGAATTTATGATATATTTATTTTTAATGAAATTAGATTTATTCGAAATTTTTCAATGCACACAACACCAGGTTTCAGAAAAATATGATACCCTATTAAAATAACCAAAAGATCCAGGATTTGGTCAACATTTTCCCAAAGAAAAAAATTAAATATAAAAAATGAAAATATAGACAGGTGTTCTAATTGATTATTAAAGGGAAAATTATGTATTAAATCACACATTTCCTAATCCACATTTGGAGCACAATAGTATGGGTCCCTAAAAGACCACATCATGTTCTTCTCCACGACCTCTTTCTTTGACAAGGCATTCACCACATGATTTTCCTCCCTATATGCATGCGAGGTAACCAAATTGTGGTGAGAAACAATACAAAGATAGCCAATCCATTGAGGTATGATTTTCTATGGCACATTCCCTATTTTTTATAGATCTTTGATCGAATCATCAGAGTTAGATTCAATCCATAAGAATTTCCACTTATATTGAATGACATACCTAACCACAAACAAAATGGCCCATAATTATACTTTACAGCCCACTCCAATTCCTATGTAATGAAAAAAGCATACCTGGAATAATCCACATTTCATTCTGAAAACACCACCACATCTTGATGGTCCTAGAATTCCTGATGCTACACAGTTAATGTTAGCCTTAATCGATGACTGATTGGGGGGATCTATCTTTTTTATATGATAGATTTTAGTTTTCTTGGTCTACCTGTGACACCAAAAATCAAGAGAGTTTCCATGTCATCATGATTGTTCTATATACCACATATTTGAAGAACTGATGTAGTGTAAACCACCCTATGTATAGAAATCATGCTCGTGTGACTGGAGGGTTGTTGGTCATCAAATGTCCAGGTATTCCGTATTTACCGGATTTCTGAAAAAATAACCACAGAAGCTGAAAGCAAGCAGTTTTGAACCATATCACTTTGTCCTACACTGATGATCAGCTCCATGAACTCATGGACCTAAAAAGGAATGTCAAAATTCATTCTAAATAAATATACAATATATGCCCCATTAAAATACTATTGTTTAAACATTACCATTATAACGTATTCGTTAAATTGATGAATTTGAATAGTAATAACAAAATAATAAAAATTATATGGTTTAAACTTGTATGAAATAAGTTATATATATATATATATTAGATATAATATTAGAACCACTTGAAAGAAAAATATTTCTTTTTGAAAAATAGTGTTTTTCTAAATGGAGCATTAGGTTTCTATTTTTACACATTATTTTTAGTTATTTGTTTTAAAAATAATAGAAAATTGATTTTAAAAAATAAAAATAATTTTTTAAAATATCATTTCAAAATTATGACAGGTTGATTTTGTGGTATATTTTTGAAAATTTTCATTTTTTTTATGAATAGTGAAAATATTGAATTTTAATTGAAAAAAAATTAATATAAATTTTTTATAGCATTAAATTATAATTTTAATTGGTTTTAAATTAAATTTAATTCAATTATATATATATATATATTAATAAAATTGAGTTCATTAGAAAAATTTTAATAATGTTTTTTGAATAATTGTTTTTGTAAACATTGGAAGATTTTCTCTTTGAGAACCCTCATTCTCAAAGCACCAACGTGATTAATTTTAAATTAAAATTTGTCAATTTTTGAATGGAATTAACAAAAATAAATTACATATCTGGAATAAAAAAAAATTATATCATCTATTTAGGTCAACTTAATTTTTTTCCATAATTAATAGTAAACATAGTAAAAACTATTTACAACAATTAAGAAAAAAATGGGTTTACTAAGGGTAACACTAAAAATATAATGGTTTAAATTACCTAAAAACTTGTTATAAATCTATTTTATTCCCATATATCAACCAAATAATGTACAAGTCTCTATAATACTCTATTTTTACTCTTTTGAAATGTGAAAAACTTGAGTACACCTTTTTCTTGTCAGAAATTACAAGTGTGCCGCTCACCACACTTATAAAAGGCCACCCACTCTCTTATATTATTTACACCATGAAAACCATTTGGTTCAAATAATACAATACCAAATAACCTTAATTAATCCATAATATATTATTATAAGACTTATCATTGGCATAAATCTAACATATAATGGATTTTGTTGAAAAACTAAGGAAGTTACCCAAAGAAGAGGGAGCGCTCTTCAACAAGAATTTTTATTTTATTTCTTCCTCCATATCCTTAAATTATTATTAAAACATGATGATATAATAATATCAGTTTATTTAATATTATAATATTTTTTATGATATGTTCATGACCAAAAAATATCCCATATTCCATCAAATGGGTTACAAAATCATTATTAATGTGTATGGAGGACTACCGCCAGATGAATTGATGTCATTCATTTATCTATAACACCAATCATGGTTGGGTATTATGATTGATATAATGTATATATATTATATTTATAACATTATAACTATAATATATTCATTATATCATAAAAATATTTTTTTACATTCCATTCCGTAGGGTATATATTAATAGTGCTCATATGTACGGTGGACTACCGCCTCACGTAGCGACGTGATTTGTCTTTCACTAATGATATACATGGAAGGTAAAAATGATAATTTTATTTAATATATGTGAAATAAATTAAATAATTATAAAATTAATTAAATATTTATCATTATTAAACTATAATATATCATGTTTTTCTTACAACGAAAAAGGATAATGTCATTCATTTATGTGTGGACTACGACCTTTACAAAGTGACGTGAATAAATTATTTTCACTACACCACTAGGATGATATATATAAGTATATTTAAATAAATAATGTGGTATTTATAATATTTTTAAGTTTCTAGAAAGATAAAATATTATATAAACATCTACCCATAATGATCATTGAAAAATGTAAATGTTACTCAAACATACATATGACCTACTATCTCTATAACTATAACATAGTTAATTTTTCATAACCATAATTAACCATTGGTTTAAAAAGTACAATTTATATATAAATCTGATAATTAATTCATGTTTATTATTTTCTCAATGTTTAAATATTAAACTCTTTGACCATAGTGAACATACCAAAGTAATTTTTGACACATAATCCAAACATCATCGAAACATCTGATGTAAAATTAATTGATATGGTAATCATATTTAACATGGTGATATGTGAAATAAAAGGAATATTAAAAATGGAAAATGTTTTTTATGAATGTAAAAATTTAACATAATTTTATTATTCAGGATGATAAATAACGTATGTGAAGTGTTAGACTCAATGTATGTTTTTCTTATCTCACTTTTATTTTCATGAGGCATATGCCATATTCAACACTTATTTACTTTATTTGGTGTATATATTTTCCCTTTGATATGTTATATCCTAACTTTATATATATTAATAATATTTAACGTTTCATTTGAAGTAATTTCTTTTTTGGGTGTTATAATTTAGAAGTTTCCAAATTGGTAAGTGTTTATTTCACAATCTCATCATTATTTATGTTTACATCTCCCATGGGGGAATGGTTCGATTTTTTTTAATCTAAAAATAAATACATGTTTTTACCTATGGTTATTCATTTACTATTTCAAGTAATAGTACCATTTCTACAGTTTGGAACTTCAAATGATTGAGAATATTTTTAATAAAATATGACTTTATTTTCCTCTTCGAATAGAAATTTTTTTTCATAAAAACCCATGTTTTATAAAAATGTTTTTATCCTTTTCAAAATCATTTATTAAATAAAATTTGACACATTTTTAATTTTTAATTTTTTAAACTTAATATTCATTTCATTTTCTAAACAATGTCTCTTTGTCTTTTACCTAAAATGTAAAAGGAATATTTGATTTAACATATACAATATGAATTGATTTTTTTTTGCTGTCAGGACCGCTAAATGTTTTAATGATTGTTTTAATAGTTCTAAGGGGATATTTTCATAGATGTTTTTTCAAATTTAGTTTAAAAAAATCAAATCTAAAAGGTTATTTCCCCCAAATATTTTTAATGACATTCTTTTGTATTTATATTCCTCAATGAAATGATCCTTTGATCATACATATCACCCCTGGGGATATATTGTATTGATATCATCTTTATTCATTATTTGGATGGGTTATAATCATCTTTTCTGAGTATATAAAATTTTATTAAAATTCCCTATATTAATCTAGATGTTTTATCATTATTTTTATTAATCGGTAAAGTATTAACATTTCATATGCTAGTTTTTAATAAGAATGTTTATGTTGATAGATATTCATCCCTTTCACATGAGGAATGTTTTGGACTTAGTAATTGATGGAAAGGGACCACTATATTCCTTAAATACATCATTAGGTCTCATGAGAAAAACAATATTTGGTTTTTATTGAGGACTTACCCATAAGTATAGATGTCCCCAAACAAGGCCTTGAAGTTATTAGATTTATTTTCACAAGGTATCGATGATATGTTTTAGATATATATAATTATGAATTTATTCATTATGAATTCAGTTATTAATATTCTATATAATTATTTGATTAGTTAGAATATGACCTATAAAGATTCAATCTCATGTGATTATATATATGCCATTATTTGATCATAATTTATTCCTTCCATATTATACTCAAGTTATTGATTAAATTACATGTGTTTTAGTTATTTGACATACCATATTGATTATTACTTATTTATTTATAGATTCCTTAGCAAAAATACCCTTACTGAGCATCTGAGCTCATCCATTTTTGGTTTTATTTTCAATATGAAACAAGGAAGTGTTTTGTGATTGATATGAAGGGATACAATAAGGGGAATAATAAAATTTAAAAAAAAATTGTTCGTGTATTTTATGTTTTAAAATATAATTTTAATTTGAAGTATTTATCTAGTTTAATAGGACTACTAAACTATTTTTCTCTTCAATATGTGATTCCTTGTATCTTATGCCAATGTAATAAAGTAGAAACTATCTCTGCGCTATTAGGGTTGGGGTCACTATAGGTAGTACCTGAGGAAGTTTAGTAGAAATCATGTGAAATAGATTTAGGAAAACATATATTAGGGAATGTAACCCTATGAAATAATTTCTGGATATGAATATTAAAAAATACTAATGTTTTTTTAATAGAGATATTATGTGTATTTTCCTAGAAAATACATCCCATTATGGATACTACAAATGGATATGGTTATGGAATAGATGTACCTAGGGGTAATAAATACAAAAAATGGTATATTAGGTTGGCAAAATCATCACTTGGTTCATAAATATGGGCCTGACTACACACCTGGTTTGACACTCCTATGTAATATTTTTTAAGATAAATCACATTTTCTTTATATACCATTGCGAAGGAGTTAAAAATAAAGGTATACCTAAGGAAACAATGTTTATTATTATGAGATTATCTATGCATAAATTTTTTAATTTATGTTAAAATTTTCACTTATTTTGGGATTATACATTTTGTTTTATAATGTTATAATCTAATATAGTGTATTAGATCATTTAGAAATGGAACCTAATAGAAGTAATGAGAGCCACATCAATGAACATTATTAAAAGAGTAAGAATGATCATTTATTTGATGGGATTTAGTGAAATATCTAAGGTAAATACTCTCCCAAACATTATCATCAAATGAGGAAATATTATCACATGATAACAGGATAGAGAAATAATTTTTTAAGTATTATATCTTTGAAGGGAAGAAGGAGAAGAATAAGATGATAGGGAAAAGGGTGGATAAAGGGAAGAAGGGGAAAAAGGATTTTCCCACATGTGATAGTTGTGGAAAGAATCACCCTTGTACTTGTTTAAAGGGAATAAAAATTTCATAAATGTGTAGAGAGAAATGTGACCATTCTAGTGATTTTAATGGAATTATTTTTCCAATGTTTGTTGCTTCAAAAGTGAGGAGATGGTGAACTAAGAAAATGAAATCCCTAATAATCAAAGGAATATACCTCACTTATAGATAAAGAATCAAGTTCAACAATATGATATTACCATATAAGATGTGGAATAATTAATTTTCTTGTGTTTTTATTCACAAATTATGTTATATGATCATTTTAATAAATTATATTCTAATTATAAGAATTATAAAATTTATAAGGATTGTACTAAAGTAATTTTTCATTAAGGATTTGAAATAATTTGTTGAACAGAAATGATAAAAAAGAAAAATTATTTAGTGTCATGTTTTAATTTTTTGAAAACACATAGTTTAGGGAAGTATAACCCTTAATATGTTATTAATGTTGAGATAATGATGTTGGAATAATTGGATGATTGATATAGCTAAATTAAATAGGATTGTACTAACTACCTCGTAACTGATTAATGATTTGTTAACAAAGTGATTTATGATATCATTAATAGATTTAACATAATTGTTGGATTTAAGGAATAAGGAATCATGCATGTTTTCCATTAGGTTTTATGGTAATTGAGTTTATTACTTTGATTCAAGATAATACATAATGAATCTATTCAATTTTTTGGATTGTGAATATGAAGAAATACTTCAAGTTTTTTGGTGATTAATAATAAGTTAATTTTATACATTTAGTGACCTAATTTATATCATTTTGGATATTATTATTTTGGAAGGTTCCAAAGGTTAACCATTTATGAAATGGTTTAAAATGAACTTTGGATGAGGTTTTAGGGATTGATGTATTACTTCACCATATGATGGTTTATTCATACTGGATAACCTCTTCTAACCATTTCTTATAGATAACTAGAGATTGAAGGAATGAATTATCATTCTATTTCGGGTTTTATGACCCATCAGTTCTTCAGGTATGAAAAACTTGTCATCATTTATTAGATTTAGAAATGAAGTTGGAATTGATCAAGGCAGAAACAAAGAATGATATCGTGATTATGAATTAAAACTAAATAAATTAAGTATATATTCTTATGGGAATTCATTAACTTTTGGAAAAGAATCTTGAAATAAAATGTTATCTTATTACCGTCATTTATGATGATATCAATGACAATTTTCAAACCTATTAGGTTTATGGTTTTTTGGTTGATTAACTTATCTGTACCACCCAGATTATTGCGATCAATGATCCATATCACTCTCTATTAACCCTTAGTTGTTATTATTTTCTTCCAATTCCATATATTCACTTTCCACCAATGTTATTTTGTATGGAAACATAGTTATGTGCTATTCCATATGAAATTTTTAGTAACATTTATATCTTATTAAGAGGATGTTTTGTTAAGAATTTTTAAAATGTGGGATTCCGATAAAGGTATTTTAAAAATTAAAAACATTATTTATCGTGACCATGATTTAATTACAAGGACACAATTTATTTAAGAGGGTAGAATGTGACACCCCAATATTTTAAAATAGGAACATCATATTTAATAGAGTTTATGATAGAAAAACCAAGAGTTGGAGGGAATATAACATCCCAATAATAAAAATATATTTATGTTTAACTAAATTCAATCTCTTTGATATCTTCAAATGCATGCAACATCGGGCTTAAAGGAAACATGATACCCAATTAAAACACAATTATTTAAGCATCACCAATATAACAAAATAGTTAAATAAAAGGGTATGGATAGTAATAAATAAATAAATTAATTAATATTTTTTAAACATTTATAAGATAAATAAAAAGGATATCTATTAATTTGAGGTAAAATCAGAACAATTTGAAAGAAAAACCTTTATTTTCTGAAAAACTGTATTTTTCTAAAAGGCGGTTCAGTCGTGATTCGTGGACTTGATTGATAATTAATTTCTAGCACTTTTAGGAAATATATTTGAAAAAATAAAAAAACATTTGAATATATAATATTAAAATTATCTTTGGATGAATATTTTGTAT
The DNA here is from genome assembly GCA_963277665.1 of Viscum album. Classification (NCBI taxonomy): domain Eukaryota; kingdom Viridiplantae; phylum Streptophyta; class Magnoliopsida; order Santalales; family Viscaceae; genus Viscum; species Viscum album. The sequence goes on along the minus strand of OY728165.1, from coordinate 257,171,974 downwards.
TTTTCTTTAAAGTTTCATTTTTGATGAATAGTTAAAAATACCAAATTTTATTTAGAAATATGTTTTTTAAAAATATTTTTGATATTAAATTATATTTAAAATTGGGTTTGAATTAAAATTAGAGGAATTATATATATATATATATTAATCCAATTTATTTAATTTTAATCACTTTAATATTAAATAGTTATATAAAAACTTTCTATGCTTTTGAACATTTTCTAGTTGAGAACCCAATTTCTCATCATGTCTGTGTGATTAATTTTAAATTAATTTTTTACACTTCAGTGAATGGACTTTGAAAAAACAGATTCAATATTTTTAATTATAATAATTTATATCATTTAATTATTTAAACTAAATTTTTGACAATAATTAATAATAAAAATAGTACAAATTATTTACCGTAGTTAAGGTAATAATGGGTTTACCGGGTGTTAAACTAAAACAATAATGGTTAAAATGATGTCAAAATAATCATAAATATATTTTATGGATTTATTTAGACCATATAATGTCTAAATATCTTTAATACTCCATTTTTACCCTTTTTAATGTGATAAATGTGGGTACAACTTATAATTTTCAAAAATTGCAATAGTGCCACTCACCTCACATATAAAGTCTACCCCCTCTCCTCTCTTATGCACAACTTAAAAAAGTATTTTGAAAAATAAATGAACAAATAAGTTCCAAAATTCAATATACTAATCCAATAAGCCTTATTTTGGGAATAATTCCAACTTAGGAATGATTTTGGTGAAAACCTAATGAAGTTACCCCAAGAGGAGGTAACATTCTTCAATGAGAGTTTTTATTATATTTCTTACAGAACCTCAGTTAATTATTATTAAACAACTATTATATACTAAAATAAGTATAATAAGTATTCTTATATACCGTTATGTTATTGTAATTACACAAAACCTTCCCAACTTCCATCATATGGGTTATGAAATCATTATTAACGTGTACGAAGGACTACCGCCTCGCGAACCGATCCCATTTATTTTACCATTACCACCCATCATGGTGGGGTAATATTATGGACATGAAGTATATATATTACATTTATATAATAATTATACCTCTAGATTCATTATATTATATATTAATTTTTTTAATATCAATTCCATATGGGATATGATATGATCACTCGTGTGTTTGGCGGTCTACTGCCTAGTGAAGCGATGTGATTCTTCTTTCACTAACACTTTACATAGAAGGTAATAAAGATAATTTTATTAAATATAGGTGATATAAATGATTTAATTATGATATTAATGATATATTTATTATTCTTAAATGAAAATATATTATTTTCTTTCCTACAAAAAAATGGAAATATCATTCGTGTATGCGGGACAACCGCCCTCACAAAGCGATGTGAATCTCTTTTCATCACTGCACCACATGGGTGATATATATAAGTATATTCAAATAAATTATATGGTATTTATGATCATGGAAAATAGAAACTTTGCTCATGCGTATGTACGACCTACCATCTCCATGATTGTAAAATTGTTCATTTTTCATAACCACCTTTTCTGATTGGGTTTAAAAGTGTAATTAACATTTAAATAGGATAATTTGGTATTTATTATTATTATTCTAGATATGATTAAATAATTACCTCTTTGACTCTATTCATCCTACCGAATTCATTTTTAACCCATAATCCAAATATCAATGAAACATTTTACATAAACCTAATTGTTTAAGTAATCATATATAAAATGGTAATATGTAAAATAAAAGTAAAAATAATAATGAAAAAGTTAATTAATAAATTAAAAAAAACATAGTTTTATTATTTAGGAAAATAAACAACATATATAAATAGTCAGACTCAGGGTAAGGGTTTCTTGTATTTCTTTTACTTCCATGAGATATATTCCATATTAACCACTTATTTACTTTGTGGGGTGTATATACTACCCCATTGATATTTTATATCATGAATTTATTGATATTAATTATATTTAATGTTTTATTTGATTTTATTTCTTTTATGGTGATCACAATTCAAAATATACCCAAGTGATAAATTTTTATTTCCCAATCACATCATTATTGGGAAAATTTTGATGTTTACATATCCCTTAAGGGATTTATTTGATATTTCTATCCTAAAATAAATCTATTTTATAAAAATAGGGTTATTCATGAATTTTTTCATGTCATAGTGCCTTTTTTTATTCTTTTTTAATAAAATTGATTGAGAAAATGTTTTTAATAAAATTTGACTTTATTTCTTTCTTCAGTCAGAAATCATTTTTAACAAAAACCCATGTTTTCTAAAAATTGTTTCCAAAAATGTTTTTATCCTTTTTGAAAAGGATTTTTTATTAACTTTTTTAAAAAAATTTGCTTTTTAATTTTTAATGGAATATCGATGTTGTTTTGAAATCAATATCTATTTTCCTTTTACTGAAAATGTGTAATGAATATTTATTTTAACTTGTACAACATGAAAATAATTTTATTATATAATGACAAATAAATATTTTAAATATTATTTTGTTATTCTTAAATGGTTATTTTCTAATAATATTTTATCTAAATTTTTTTGCGAACTTTTGTTTTAAAAAGAATATTTTCATCAAAATGTTATTTTCTTTAATTTTTTTAAGGATATTATATTGCATTTATATTTATCAAATATATAAATCATTTATTTTTATTATAAACCATTATAAATATACTATATTGATATCATCCTTATTCTTTATTTGGATGGTTTATAGTCGGTTTGACTATGCATGTATAATTTCATTTAGATTCACATTATTAATCTGAATAGTTTATTATTATGTTTATTGATTGGGGAAAATATTAACATTTTAGATGAAAGTTTTTAATAATAATTTTTATATTTATTTTAGTTTAACCCTTTTATATAAGGAATAAATTTTACTTCTTATGTGATGGGAGGGGCCTACTATATCCCCTCGATGCTTCGGTAGGTCTCATGTGATAAACTAGATTGGGTTTTTTCTGATACCTTACCCTTTCATATAGATGTCCAAAAACAAGGCCTCAATGGTATTAGATGTCTTGGAATAAGGACCCAAAAATATGTTTTAGATGTCCAAAATTATATATTCATTCATTATTAACATAGTTACTGATATCCCTTGTGATTATTAAATTAGTTAAAATATCCATGGTTATGTTTCAAGATCATGTGATTATTTTTATGGTATTATTGAACATCATTTATTTATTACGTATTATTCTAAAGTTATTGATTAAATTAAACATGTTTTAGTTATTTACCTTTCCATATTGGTTATGATTTATTTATTCATACATTTTACTATAATATTACCCTTACTAAGTATCCAAGATAACCCCTTTTTTATGTTAAATTTTCTCTAGTATTTGAGGAAGTGGTTATGATTGATATGTAGGGAAACACTAAGGGGAATAATGTCATTCTCAAATAATTTTTTTATTTTATGTTTTAAAATGTAATGTGAATTTCAAGTATGTATCTTGTTTATCAAGAAGACTAAACTATTCAATCAATCTAGAAGTGACTCCTTGTATCGTATGACACTGTAATAAAGAAGACACTTGCTCTAGGATATCGTGCTCGGGGTCATTTCACATAAATTCTTCATTTCCATGAGGTTCTCTAAGATAATATTCAAGTATTCAATGTAATTTTTATCCTCTCACTAATATTTTTTATTTATGTTCATCATCCAAATATTCTTCAATATTATTTATCACTTTAATGAAATTATTTTTAGAACATTATTCTTATATAAAGGTGATATTATATCTATATAATAATATGTTACTATTTATTAATTCATTATAATGCGTTCTTGTTTGGGAAGGTTTATCCACTTACATGAACAATGCTATAATGGTTATATCATGAATGAATAAGAGACAATAAATACTTCTAATATTTTCTAATAATGATAAATTAAATTAGTATTCATATTTTGGATTGGTAATATATACAAACTTATTTAATAATAAAATAATTTCATTCTATTGAAATGAAATTCCCAAAAGGGGAATTTATTTTTTTAAGAACCCTCACAATAACACCCTTAAAATGAAAATTTTAACTTAAAACTATATAAAACACAACTATTTTACCAATATGAAAAATTAAATGGTTATGAACAAATGATCAAGGATCAAGGACCGAAGCCACTATATTTGAATGAACATTGAACAAGTGGAACAATTAACACCTAAATATTAATTTTATCAACGTATGATTAATAAGTGAGTAATAATAAACTAATAAATAATTTTTTAAAGTAAAAAAAATATATATGGTTTTCATATAGATGAATAATAAAAAAATCATTACAGAAGATGATTGATAATGTCCAGTCAATAAATAATCCAAGGTAATTGTTTTTCTTGACTCAATATATGTTCTATGAGTCATAATATATCCTCTATGAACATGTTATTATATTACTGATAATATATAATAATATAATTTTAAAATGGTATATTCTATTTTTATAAGGGGAAATCACATTTTTATCATAAAATATTTTTCATTGATATATTTTATTCTTCATAAATATATGATGTTGTAATGAATAATTTTCATCCTCACTATTAACTCTTCACCTATATGTCAATATTATTTATTTCCAAAAATATTTTTTTAATTTTTAAATTCAAATTTGTGTTATATTATATAATTTTTATATTTACCTTTATCTATTTGAAAAATGATGTTTTAAAACAATTTTATTTATGTTGGTTTTCTTTAAAACCTCCTAAAAAGATTAAAAGTATTTTCATTTCAATTTGACATTTATTGTATCTTATATTATACATATATTATTATTTACCTTTACTTAATTTCAAGGTATAATTATTTAGATTTATTTTGTGGTTTTGAAAGTCATATTGACACCCCTTGGGGAGAAAATGATTTTGAAAGTGACTTAAATCATTATTTTTATAACAAGATTACAAAATAATTAGTAAATTATTATTTTTCAATTCAATTTTCACATATATCACCAAAAAACATATCACCTATTGAGTTATGATTTCCGAATCACCGTATAAATTATTTTATGATATACATATTTTAGGTGATTTAATATTTGATATCAATCAATCCAATTCTTGATTTTATTTCTTTCAATACCATTTTATAATTTTTATAACCCATTTTAATTCAATGGGGTTTCCATGTTAAGATATATTATTGATTTCATGTGGAAAAAATATGTATGATTTATCATTATGTAATGGGATGGTTGGATATATCCCTCCAATCCATTGGGTACACCTTTATATCTCATGAGATAATGTCGTTATGCATGAACATGATTGCAGTTAACTATGTTCAAAATAGTATGAAAGGACATTATTACAGTTATCCATGTTCAAAACATCATCCATGGGAATGGTTGTGGTTAGATATGATTATAAATATATGTATGTATATGATTGTGGTTTTCTCTGATCATAATGTTATGACTTCCAACGATTATGTTTTTTCCACATGCCTATATTATGGACCACAGATCATGATTTTTATCCTATTTTTGAAAATTCTTATACTATGGTATATGTAATGATTTCATGATTACTTTTTTGAGGATATATATCATTATATCCTGAATTATGGAAAACTATTATGATTTCATGCTTTTATTGATAATGTATCTGTCCCTTGTCCAGGTTTTCTCACATGCTTACAGCCTAATCTCCTACGACTCAATGATATGTTTTCCCTTATTGAAATTAATAGTAATTCTTGAGTAAAGAATATTGTGGTAGATATTTAAGTGATAATGAGAAATGAGACATTTATATAAATAATATTCAAATTCATTAATCGTTTGGGTTATGGGATTGTGTGTTTATTTATGAATTGTAATGTTTGAATTATGGGAATTATGTAAAATATATGTTTGTTATTATAAGACATCATCCCCAAACCAAATACTTCATCTCTTTTAATTTTCAATTTAGTATTTATAAATTCTTTAAAAAATCCTTGCAAATTATTAAAATGTTGTTATAGAGGTACTCATGGGCTCAGAGGAGGTGATCTAGAAAGGGATAAAAGTTCATGAAATAGAGGGAATGATGTAGTTCCTTCATCTATTCAGTTGATGGTGAAGTAGCTGAGTGAGGTTACAAGAATCCATCTGACCAATCGTAGAAACCCACTTGTAATCCGGTCATACCCTGGAATAATGGGCTTCCTACAAGAATCCCACATGCTTTTTAGTGGGGTTTCTAGGGGTGTATCCATTCTGGCTTGGATAACCGACTAGCTGGTGGTGCCAATCCATTCTAGGAAGGTTAGGGGAATATTTATATTTTCTCAACCCAAAACTATCATTTATTTTCTAATTACCTATAATTTTAACCTAATTAATGATTAATGACATTGAAGGGTTCTTCAAGGCTTCCTAAACTTCTCTAATCCCAGTTCAAGATTCATTGATCCATTTCTAGATCGATAGATTCATTTTTGGTAATTATTTCTTAAAATTGATTAATTCCTCTCAATTTAATCCTATATATTGTTCTTCTAGCACTAACATGATGATTATATAGATATAATTATTAAATTATTGTGTTTAAAATTGATCTATATGTTTAAATCTTGTCATTGTATTCTTTTCTTTGTGGTAGGTGGTCTAACGCTTCTTTTGTTAGTCTTATTTTAATTTCTAGTATGTGTATCATGTGAAATAACACTGTAATTCCATGTTCACCACCTTTTTTAATTGTAATACACTGGTATATCTTGAATACTCTCACTTATACCTCTCATAGATCCCGTTAGGTCCATTGAAAATTGAGACTATAGAATTTTGATCACCCGAGAGGTGTTCATATCCTTGACCCTAGGTTAGAGAAAGGAATACATGAACCTAAATGCTTAAAATAAAATTGGATAATGAGTTTATGAGAATGGATTTTATTGGAAATTATGAATCAACATGGATTAATTTTCTTATAACCAGATGATTGTAATGGAATTAGAAAATATATTGAGGGTATGATCACATAATGATGCATTGAAAAGTGAAATAGGAATTTGACATACTTTACATATGAATTGGTAATTAGGCTTAAAGATCATGTCAATTGAAATTGGGTATAATTGGAAACTAATTATAATTGGCATGATAATTGGGACTTAGAATGAATCAACCAAAGTGGAATACAATTAATATGTTTGGCATGTTTGGTATATTGGTTCATTATTATACTTGATACGTGGAAAAAATATTTTTCCCATGGAATGATTATATTCTTTGGGTTCATTGTAAATAGAATATGTAATTAGTTAAAGCATTATAATTTTACTTGGATCCATTGTGATATTAATATATAATTGGTTCTAGCGTGAAATTTTTCCTTGAGTTTGTTATAAGTTGATTATGAAACTATACCATTGAAAGGGAATTCACCTTGGGTCTACCATGAATTGTTGATATGTATGGATCTTCTCAAAACAGGTACTGGATCCATTTTTGGGTAGGGATACAGACATCCATTACCTTGTCATAGCATGTATGACTGACCCCGGGTGCCAAACTAGAGTTTGGGGGTCTACAAGTATATTTAGATGTATTACATTTGATTATTTATTAATGTTTGTTTTAGATCACTATTGCATTTAATATTACTTTGAATGGATTTTTTAGGCACCATTTGTATCACCCCAAGTTTTTATAAATTTTAATATAAATACATGGAACTTTTTTTATGTAGATATTTATATCTAGCCTTTAAACATAATTTTTCCACATCTATGTTTTGAATTTCAAGAAACAATTATCAATAATTGTGTTTAGTAAGTTATTTGAAGTCTGATGAAACTAGCTTAATTTTTTTGTGAATAATAACATACCCTTATGAATAATAATATGACCATAATGAATAGTAAAATTTATTACTATTTTATTTTCTTAAGGCTTTAAGATAATAACATCTAAGTTAATTTCTCAACGTAATATATAAGTTGTTAGAAAATTTGAATTGTAAATTATGGAATTAATTATATTTAAAAAAATTTATCAAAAAATGGACTATATTTTTTAATTCTACACATTGAAAAATGGTTAGGGTAAATTTTTTTGGTTTTTTATGAAATTCATGAATTTTCAATGCATAGTGAAATATGATAAAATACAGTATAATCAAATTACCAGTAAAATACACTATTTATGACATCATAAGTGATGTAAGGCCACTTGGTTGAAAATCAAATTCCATCATTACTATTTGAGGGCACATGAACTAAGATTATTCATAATATTTAGAAAAAAGCTTATAATAATGATTAAAATAATGAAAAATACCCCCACTCCTTTACTATAAATACCACCCTCACTCCACTCTTCTTCCCACACCTCTCAAGCCTTGATCCATTCCCAATTTCTACGAAATAATCCTCCAAAGTATCTTCCCTATGTCCTAGATATTTTTTTACCACCAAATGTCCAAAATCAAAGCCCTTAAGAATGATCTCAAGGTGTAGAGATCAAGAGGTAAACATCCTCTTTTATTTTCATTATTTTCTTTCATTTTATGCTATTCCATTCGGTTATCTTTGGATTATGTTAGGATATTTAATTTCATATCCCCCATTACTGTCCATATTATTTAATATTTATTAGATATCACGTTTCTCTCATCAATCTATTATTATAAAATTTTAAGAGATGCCGTCAGGCTGCTGAATTGTCATGAGAAATTTTTCATATTTTCTTTTATTTCAAGATTCATTTATTTTCTTCTCATTTCCTCACCTCCTCTTAACCAAGAGGCATGAAGTATCCATGAATAATATATATTCTTGATGTTCTTATGTTCATGGAAAATTCATAATCACTATTCTTATCCTCTCCCACTTATTCAAGGAATAAAAACATTGTCTGTGATGTGTCAAATTACCGACATCATGGATGATGTGATTTCAATTTCCATTAATTCTTTCAAGTCTGGTCATGAAACCATTTATATTATTGAACTAGGTTATAATATATGTATTATTTCTCATCCATGGTTCTGGAATTATTTTTTAGAAATGGTTTTAACTTATAAAACAAAATGAGGTCTTTATTGTCAAAGAACCACTAAAATGATCTAAACGAACATCATTAATGTCTTAACTTATGAATCATCCTGATATACAACATAATAATGTTAAATTGTAAAATTTATGGTACTAGAAATATGTAAATACTACTCTATTCCAATTTTGGAGTTTCACTTCCAATCGACAAGACCATCCATCATGAACCAATCTTGGAAATCATGTAAAGAACTCACCCAAAAACAGTTGAAGGAGAAAAATACTAACAATTATAGGGTGAAATGATGTTATAAAATGATTATATAAGATGTTATAAACATGAAAATGATTATTTAAGATACTAATAACACTATTTTAACCATTATACTGGTATTTTAAACAATTTTGAAGTAAGAAAACCCTGAGGTAAGGGAAATCTTAACCCGATTTCCATCATTTGGGTTAACTTTATTCTTCATTATTTATGTGGTATTTAAATTGTTTGTGTGATGAATTATGAATATAAAATGATTAATTATGTATATTTACAGATTATATACTTATTAAATCCACAATATTAAGTCTCAATTGAATTATATGATATTTATATAGGACTTTTCTATTTTAAAATCCTCTTTTAAAATTATGTTTTACAAAATTTAAAAGCTATGTTTTTATGCTAATATTTATGTTTTATGATTATGTTTTAGATCTTGGAATTTGATTATGATGAAGGGTGGGAACTATATTTCCCTCCAATGAATTGGGTATGTGTAATATGGAGGTCAGCCATATGGTTAGTCAATGTGTAACTGCGATGGGTACACAAATTGTAAGGTAGCCGTGAGGGTTACAAATTATAAGGTAGCTGAGAGGGTTAAAAGATTACGTAAGTAATTACCAATGATACCATTATGGTTCTACTTATGTTTTTATATATTGTGTAAATCTCATGTTTCACAAAGTATGTATACATATACAAGTGATAATTATGTCTTTTGATAATTATTTCATACATTACAAGTATTCATGGACTAATGTGTTCTTCCCTTATTTTGATATCCCTTGCTGAGTTTTTTTGGTCATACCATGTTTTAAATGATTTTCACAGGTTAGTGGATCTGTAATACAAATAATGAAGCCATTTTTAATGTTGAATAATTGTCAAGGAATCTTGTTTTATGTTTTAATGATTTATATGTTTAAAAAAATGGAAACTGTTTTAATGGTATCCACTCTGTAACAATGTGTAATTTCATGAATGTGTTATATACCAATTATCTAAAGCTATAAACTTTAAAATATCCTCAATGTAAAAGGATGTTTTTTCTTGAATAAATTAAAAACTATGTATGTAATAAGGCCAGGTTCTTATAGTTGGTATAAGAGGATGGTTTAGATAACTTTAGGGGTTCGGGTGATGTTAATAGAATACCATAATGATTTTCTCTCTATGATTAATTTGAAATGTTATAGAATTTAAAGATCACCATGATGATTATTCTAAGGTATGTTTGTTCAGAATGGTTGAATTTAGAAGAAACAAGGAAGCTAAAGAGGAGAGGCACCGACAGAACGACATCCTTCCGTATCTACAACCCGTAATGGTAGGGATTGGAACCGAGCAGTTTGTGACAGTGATGGCTCAGTTAACATATAAAATAAATGGTGGTGAAATCAATGAAAGAGAACAAATAATGGTACCACAATGGAACTTGAAAATTATGGAACATTTTATGAGACAACACCCTCCTTCATTCAATGGATGTTCTTACCTAGTAGCGGTTGAAGGATGGATTAAAGCCCTTGAAAAGATATTCTATATTATGGGATATTTAGAAAATCAAAAGATATGTCTTTCCATTTATCATTTTGAAGGTGAAGTGGATCATTGGTGGTCAATCATAAAGAATATTATGGATAGAGAATATTGTTATTCCTTAGAGTGGGATTAATTTGAAACTATTTTCCTTGAAAAATATTTTCCTAAGGTGGTGAAACTTATGATGGAGAATCAATTACTTGAATTGAAATCAAAGGAGAAAGATTCTGTATCCATGTATGAAGTGATCTTCACTTGACTGGTGAGGTATTCCCTAAATATTATTCTGGATATTGATAGGAAAATCAACCACTTTTAGTCAGGACCGAATCGAAGGTATCGAAGGGCATTGGACTCCTGTGAATTCAAAAGTTATGAGAAACCTGTCTGATGTGTTGAGAGGGTACATATTGAGTTTGCTGATGAACACGTGCATTTTGGAAACAAGAAGAAGAAGTGGTCTAGATTGAATGTAATCACTAATAATCTACCAATGAAATCCTGTGGTAAAAAATCTACTTTCAATTTGGTGAAAATTGTGGCAACAAGCACACTGGGGATTGTCTTAGATTAAATGGGAAGTGTTTAAAATGTGGTAAGTTTGGACATATTGCCTAATATTTCAATGAATATGATCCTAATACTAATCTTGATAAGAAAAATATAAAGTGTATTAAATGTGGTGAGATGGGTCATTATGAAGATTTTTTCCGAAAGAGAGATCCGAATAATGCAAAGAAGCCAGACTATAAGCAGAAAAGTGTAGTGAGATACTTTGCGACTACGTAAGTAGATGTTAGGCCATCCAATAAAGTTGTATTAGGTACTTTGTTTGTTTACTTAGATTTTTCAAAAGTTTTGTTTGATATGGGGTCTACACATTCATTCAACACTTAGAAATTTTCGAGTAAATAAGAAATATCACCACAACAAATGAAACTAGAAGATGATGTTAAAACACCAGGGGAAATATTATAGCAAAGTGGGATCATAAAAATATTTATACTGTGGTTTGTGGAAAGAATATACCTGAAAAGCTTGTCATTTTACCCTTAGTCGAGTTTGATGTTATTATGGGAATGGATTGGGTTTCTATTTATCATTATGATATTGAATGTAGAGCTAAAGAAGTTGTTTTTCAGAAAGAGTTCCTGAATTTATATAAGAATGAACCCAAAAAATTGATAACATATCTAGATATTGAGAAACTATTGAATGATAAAAATGAAATTTATCTTGCTCATATTGTTTAAAATAACAGAACTATTCATATTAATGATGTTCTAGTGGTAAATGAATACCTTTATGTTTTTCTCAATGAGTTACCTAGTGTCATAAATGACTGAGTAGTCGACTTCACAATTGACTTAGTTCCAGATGATAAGCTAATTTCAAAACCCCATATTAAATGGCTCAAATAATACTTCTTGAATTGAAAAATAAGTTACAGGACTTGCTTGAAAAAAGCCTCATTTGTCCTAGAACTTCACCATGGGGTGCTCCTGTTTTGTTTGTTAAAAATAAAGATGATTCCATGAGGATTTTCATTGATTATAAATATTTGAATAACATCACTATTAAAAACATGTATCATTTGCCTTATATTGATGACTTTTTTTATCATATCTAGGGAGATCAGTAATTTTCCATGATTGACTTGATATTCAGATACAATCAGATGAAGGTGAAGGAGGATGACATCCCAAAAATAGCCTTTCATACTAGATATGGGAATTATGAATTTGTTTTTATGCCCTTCAGGTTAATTAATAGACCAGGTGTATTCATGAGTCTTATGATTAGATTATTTCACGAGTTCTTGGATAAGTTTTTGATTGTGTTTATTGATGACATTATGGTATTTTCTAAAAATAAAGAGGATCTAGAAAAAAAACAAAGGGATGTTTTACAAACCTTAAAACAAAAGAAACTCTATGGAAAATTAAGAAAGTGTGATTTTTGGTTGAAACAAATTTCTTTTATTGGGAACATTGTAAATAAGGAATGAATAATAGTTGATCCTGCAAAAAAAGTGGTTGATGAATAGCCAAGACCCACAAATATTACAGATATTCTCAGTTTTCTTAGATTAGTAGGTTATTACCGACATTTTTTTAAGATCATTGCTCAGTTATCTGGTCTGATTACCAAGTTAACACAAAAATGGGTTAAATTTGTTTGGACAAAAGAATATGATGTTTGTTTTCAGGTATTAAAGAATAGATTGTTGAATGATCTAGTTTTGGCATTGCCTTCCCGAAATGTTGAGTTTGTCATCTACAGTGATGCTTCTTTGAATGGACTTGGTTATGTTTTGATGCATAATGATCCGGTAATTTCTTGTGCATAAATACAACTAAAAAATCATGAGTTAAATTATCCCACACATGATTTGGAGTGGGTAACTGTGGTTTTTTTTCTTTGAAAATTTAGTGAAATCATTTATACAGAACAAAATATCAAATATATACTGACCATAAAAGTCTGAAGTATATATTCACTCAGAAAGAATTAAATATGAGGTAGAGAAGATGTCTTGAACTGATAAAGGATTATGATTTCACAATCAATTACCAGCCTGGAAATGCAAACAAACAAAAGTATGCCTAGAGTCAGAAACATCATGCGTCATTAACCATGTTATGATTAGAACATGATCCCTTGATTAATGATTTGAAATTTTTTGGCATAGAAGTTGTTTATGTAGAAAATACCTCGGTTTTGTTTCAGGTATTAGTGTAGTTTTCAATGTCAGACATAATTATGCGAGCGTAGAAGGAAGACCGTGAGCTACATAAAAAGGTTGATATGGATAAAATGGGTTAGATTCCAGAATTTAACAAAGATAAATATTCTGTTTTAATATTCGGAAAAATTTTGGGCGTGCCTAGTGATTCTCATTTGAAGAAAGATTTGTTGTGTGAAGCTTATAGTTCTCCATTTTTAGTTGATCATGGTAGTACTATGATGTACAGAGACCTTTGGGGGTATTATTGGTGAGAGGGAATGAAAAGATATATTTCTGATTTTATTGTGAAATACATAACATGTCAACATGTTAAAGCAGAGTGGCAGTTACCGAAGGGGATGCTTCAACGTTTTCCAATTCCAGAGTGGAAATGTGAGAATGTATCCTAGGAATTAGTGGTGGGACTACCAAGTACTTCTCAAGGTAATAATGCGATTTGTGTTATTGTTGATCAGCTAACAAAATCTGCACATTTTCATTCTATTCAAGATACAATGTCTTAGGAACAACTTTCTCGACTATACCTCAAAGACTTTGTGAGGTTACATGGAGTTCCTCTTTCCATTTTATCTGATCGAGATCCTAGGTTCACTTATAACTTTTGTAAGAGACTTCAGATTTCATTGGGAACAGAATTAAATTTCATTACAGCTTTTCATCCTTTATTAGATGGGAAATCAAAACAAACGATTCAGACTTTGGAGAACATGATTCGAGCTTATTCAACTAAATATCAGGGATGTTGGGATCAACATATTTCTTTAGTTGAGTTTTCTTATAATAATAGATTTCATTCTAGTACACATATGGAACCTTTTGAGGCTTTTTATGGGAAACCGTGTAAGACTCTAGCGTTTTGGGATGAATTTGGTGAAAGAAAGTTGATGGGGACATAATTAGTAGATGAAGTGGCTGAGAAAGTGAAGATGATCTAGCAACACATGAGGAGATCTCAGAGCAGACAGAAAAGTTATGCATATAAAAGAAGGAAAGACTTATCTTTCGAGGTAGGTGACCATGTTTTCTTTAAAATCTCTTATTGGAAAAGTATGATGTGTTTTGGTAAGAATGGAAAGCTAAGTCCATGATTCATCGATCATGTTTAAATATTGGTAAAAGTTGGACCGGTTGCCTACCGAGTTGCTTTGCCTACATGTTTGTCTCAGGTAAACAATGTTTTTCATGTTTCGATGTTGAGAAAGTATGGTCTAGATTCATCACATGTCTTGAGCCCAACTGCAGTTCTGCTGGAAGAGAACCTTTCATATGATGAGAAACCAGTTCAAATTCTAGATCGAAGATAACAAGTATTGCGGAATAAGGTAATCTACCAGGTAATGTATTTTTTCAGAAACCACATGGTTCAAGAAGAAACATGGGAGTTTGAAAATTCTATGAGGGAAAAGAACCCTTAGTTGTTTAATAATTAAATAAATTTGTGAGGACACAATCTCCAGAAGGTGGAGATAATGTAACACCCCACCTTTTTCTAAAAATAAATTGAAATGCATGGAACATTGTTTTAAGTAGATATTTATAACTATCCTTTAAACATAATTTTTCCACTTCTATGTTTTAAATTTCAAGAAACAATTATCTACCATTGTGTTCAGTAATTTATTTGGAGTTTGATGAAACCAACAAGTTTTTCTTGGGAATAGTATCATACCCTTATGAATAGTAATATAAATAGGAATATGAACATATTGAATAGTAAATTTTATTATTATTTTATTTTCTTAAGGATTTAAGATAATAACATATTGGTTAATTTTTCATCGTGATATAAAAGTTGCTATATAATTAGAATTGTTAATTTTTGAATTAAGTATGATTTAATTTAAAAATTAAATTAATAATATTTAGAAAATTATTTTAAAAAAATGGACTTTATTTTTGAATTCTACATGTCGAAAAAAATTTAGGGTAAATTTTTTGGTTTTTTATGAAATTCTTGAATTTTTGATGAATAGTGAAATACGATAAAATACAGTATAATCAAATTACCAGTACAATACACTATTTAGGAAATAATAAATGTTGTTAGGACACTTTATTCTAACTCACACGCCATTATTACTATTTTTGGTCACATTAACTAAGACTATTCATAATATTTGGCAAAATATTATAATAATGATTAAAATAGTGAAAAATACCCCCTCTCCTCCACTATAAATACCACCCTCACTTCAATCTTCTTCCCACATATCTTAATACCTGAGACATGCCTATGTTCTACCCAATACTCCTACCAAGGATCTTCCTCACGTCCTAGAGCTATTTTTCTCACCAAAATACCGAATCCAAAGCCCACAAGAAGGATCTCAAGGGGAAGAGATCAAGAGGTAAACATCCTCTTGTATTTTCTTTTTTTCATTAATGTTTTGTTATTCCCTTCATTTCCCTTTGGATTATGTTTGGATATTTCATTTAATATACCCCCTTTCTTTACATATTATTTAAGAGTGATGATATATCCCCTTTCTCTCATCAAACTATTTTTTTTTTGAAATTTTAAGAGACATTGTTAGGCTACTGAATTTTTTGAGAAATTTCTCAAGTTTTCATATATTTCAAGATTACATTATTTTCTTCTTCTTTACTCACATCCTATTAAAAAAGAGGAATTAAATCTCCAAAAATAATTTATATTCTGTATTTTCTCATGTTCATGTAAAATTCATCATCACTATTCTTCTCCTCTCTGACTTATTCAAGGAATAAAAACATTGTTTGTGATGTGTCAAATTACCGACATCGTGGAATATGTGATTTCAATTTCAATTAATTATTTCAATTATAGTCATGAAACCATTTATATAGTTTAACCAGGTTATAATATATGTATTATGTCCCATCCATGGTTCTGGAATTCTTTTCTATACATTGTTTTAATTTATAAAACAAAATGAGGTCGTTATTATCAAAGAAACACTAAAATGATCTAAACGAACATCATTAATGTATTAACTTATGAATCATGCTCATATAAAACATCAAAATGTTAAATGGTATAATTTATGGTACTAGAAATAATGTAAATACTGTTCCATTCCAATTTTGGAGTTTTACTTCCAATCGACAAGAACATCCATCATGAACCTATCTTTGAAATCATGTAGAGAACTCACCCAAATACAGTGCAAGGAGAAAAATACTAACAATTAAAGGGTGAAAATGATGTTATGAAATGATCATATAAAATGGTATAAACATGAAAATGTTTTTTAAAATACATATATTTCTCTTTTAACCATTATATAAAAATTTTAAACAAGTTTGATGTAATACAAACCCAAGGTAAGGGAAATTTTAACCCTATTTCCACCCTTTGTGATAACATTATTCTTCATTATTTATGGGGTATTTAAATTTTTTGTGTGATGAAATATGATTATATTGTGTTTAATTATGTATATTTATAGAGTATATATATATTACATCCACTATATTATGTCTCACATTAAATATATTATATTTATAAGGGTATTTTCTTTAAAAATCCTCTTTTAAAATTCTTTTTTACAAAATTCATTAGAAAAGTTTTTATGCTAATATTCATGATGTATTATTATGTTCTGGATATCAGGAATTGTTTATGATGAATCTTGGGAACTATATTTCCCTCTAATACATTGGGTATGTGTATGTTGTAGGTCTTCCATATGGTTACTCCAAGTGTAACTGTGATGATTACACAAATTGTAAGGTAGCAGTGAGGGTTACAAATTATAAGGTAGCTGTGAGAGTTACAAGATTATGTAAGTAATGGCCCATGATACCTTTATGGTTCTACTTATGTTCTTATGTATTGTGTAAATATCATTTTTTACAAGTTATGTATATATATAGGTGATAAGTATGTCTTTTGAAAATGATTTCATACGTTACAAGTATTCAATGACTAATGTGTTATTTATTCCTTTTTATACCCCTTACTGAGTTTTTGTGCTCATCCCAAGTTTTAAATGATTTTTACAGGTTCATGGATGTGTAATAAAAATATGGAATCCATTTTAAATGTTTAATAATTATCAAGGAATCATGTTTTATGTTTTAATGTTTTATATTTTGAAAAAAATGGAAACTGTTTTTATGGTATCCACTCTGTAACAATGTGTAATGTCATGAATGTGTTATATCCCAATTCTCTAAATATCTAAATATTAAAAGATACTCAATGTAAAAGGATGTGTTTTATTTACTAAATTCAAGATTATGTTTGTAATAAGGTCGAATCCTTATACCATTTTTGTTATCCTACAAATTTTTACTCACACCATATTCAGGACAACATTTAGTACCTAAGAAGACTTTATAGACACAAATTTGGAAAAGTGCAAGGGGAAATATAATTTATTTATTTATTTTCTTGTGGGGACTAGATCTTGGAGTTGGTATAGATTATGGTATTCCAGATAAGTTCGTAGAGTGTTTATTTATGGGGTTTTTCTTTCTGTTGGTTTCTTATATGAAATTTATTATGAAATTCAACATGACATGGTATTGTTTGATTATATTGGATTGGTTTGGAAATATTTTATTTATCTAGTGAATTTGATTGCATTTATTTATTAATCACATTTCTTAAATGATTTATATTCTGAACCAGATGGTATAGTCTCCCCACTAAATTTATTATACCCTTTTTGATAGTTGGAATCCTTTATTGTATGGGTTGGCATTCTTAATGTATCCTGGTGAACCCTCTCAATGTTGTGAAAGATAACCATGAAAAAGATGGTACAAAGTCATATTAAAGAATTTATTTTCTTTTTTCCTTTCTAATTAGGGTATTTTAGATAAGAGAATAGGAAGTTTCAGGTCCTGGTGATGAGCTTGTGCATGATTGTTTTTAACCCATATAAGGGGGGAAACCAAAGTTTCCATGGATGAGATTGTTATTCTTATGGTTTGATTTATGTTTTTATTTAAACTTTGGTGATACACTTGTTTGTGGTGTCACTAATTTATGTAATTTTACTCATGGACCAGTATAGAAAGATGTATTCATACATGAATCATAGTAATAACGTAGGGAAATGTGTTATCAAACATTATATATTTTATGGATTTATTTATGTATATATACTATCTAAATTTTTCTTAAATTTAATGTAATTTATAATAAAAAGGAATAAAATTAATATATTAAAATATGATTAATTCACTTTTTAGGGTAAGAAATTATGTGACCTTATATCCATGGTTATCCACTGTCTCCTTGTCCTTATGAGTTTTACAGTGCTATGATACCTATGATCCGAGGAGTGTGTTGAATATTATTAATAAATGCCCCTTTGTAATCCAATGGTTGAACATCAGTATAGTTTTAATGATCACACACATCATTTATGAGAAAAATGTATTCTTACATATTTATAGAATCCAATGGATGATCAGCTCCATGATATTTTCTGGTGATTCATACGATCAGTGGAAAAATTAAATAATTTCTCCATATAGTAATGAGAATCACCAATGAATGTTATCTTAGAAGAGAAGTTATTTTGAAAGATCGTTTAGAAAAAATTTCGCAAGGAAAATATCCTTTCATCTAGGAAATTGTATTTTTAATTCATAAAACCATTTGAAAATAATTTTCATAGAAAATACCATGAAAAATTATATTTAAATCCTGATTTTTTTGGAAAATCATTTTATTGAAAATACAATGAAAAATTATATTGAAATCATGAAAATGATTTGAAAATAATTTCTTTGAAAAATAAATTTAAAACTTATAAAGAAATCTTTAAAATGTTTGAAATTTTTTTTCTTTGAGAATAATTTTTAAAAATTATAAAGAAATATTGAAAATGTTTTGAAAATCTGTTTTCTATAAAACATATGAAATTATATTGAAAACATTTTAAAAATCCTTTACCTTAAAAACTTATAATCGAATTTTAAACATATTTTTGTTTTGAAATATATTTCAAAACATATAAAAGAAGATTTTAAAACCATAGGACATTTATAAAAATCCTTTTTTCCCTAGAAATTATTTTCATGGATCATTTGAAAAAAATTGAAAACATTATTGAATATAGTGTTTTTCAATAAAAAAGATTTCCAGCCGAAGATAGAAATATAGTTATATTTTAATTAATTTTTTTATTAAATATATTAGGTAAAAAAGAGTCAAAAAATGATACTAAAACATGAATATATCATTGATAACCAAATGATAAGAAATTTCATGATTGTTCTTAAGATATGGATTATAATATTTCAATAAAGGAAGCATAATCATACATGATCTCGATAAACCGTGATATTATTTCAAAAAAACATTTACTATATAGTAAATTGGTATTATAATCTCCATGTAAGAAAATAATATTAAATAAAGATTAAAATGTCATGAAATAAATTATATTTAAGATATAACATGTAAACGGGAAGTATATATACCTAGAAAAATAATGTGGGTGTATAATAAAACATGTGTCTGAAAGATGGAAAATTCAGACAAAACTGTCTTACCAATTTGGTAGATTTTGAAAAACTAACCCCATGATATAAATAAAATATAAAAGATATATAAAAAACATAAATTATGTATAATAATCAGTGAATAAATCCATGGTCATTATACACACCACACAAATAGAATGAGCGGTGAATAAAGCATGTAACACACTGAAATCAAAAGTGAGATGAAATCCCCTTACCTTGTGTCTTGTCTCACTTAATACTCATTAAAACATAATATATAATAAATGTATGTTTATTATATATCTAAAAAAATATAATTATATATAATACCATATATGTTTTGATTATGACTTTATATTACCCACATGTTGTCAATTCTATGTTATGGTTTCACATCGGGTAATATCCGCTTTGTTCATTACATCTGTCTGGATTTTATTGTCCATGGTCCTTATACATATATCTTGATTTCCATAATATATTAAATTATAGAAATATAATTTATATTAAATATATTTTTGTAGTAATCTATATAATATAGAAGTATGAAATTAAACACACCGTTTAGGGAGACGGTTGGTCGTGTGTGCGCATGAACGCTATTTCCGTTTAATAGTCATATTGAGATAAAAAAATAAATGCAATAAATGAAATATATGTATATATATGTGTAATATATCACTATTATAATATAATTATTATATCATATATATCATATAATTTCAATAAACCTATCCTTGATACATTTTATGTAGTGTTTGAACAAATCACATCACTTTGAGGGGGCGGTAGTCGACACATCCTCAAACAAAATTATAATATTTAAACCAAATGGTAAGTATAATGATATTTGTTGTAAAAGGAATTAAGAATATTAAATTTATAATAAATATAATATAAAAAATATAAATATATTGTCCATTATAATTTATACCATGAGAGGCGGTAAGTAAAAATGAACAATCATTGTTTTGTGAGGTGACAGTTCATCGTACACATAAAAAATATGTTTATTACCCATTATATAGAGGTGTGTGTAAGTTTAGGTTGAAAATATATCATAAATAAAATCCTATTATATTTAATATTCATGATTTTCATATAGGAATCGAATTAAGATAGTGGAGGGGGTGGAAAAAAAATAAAAGAAAAGAGTTTGAGAGATGTCATCAACTCTTAATCAGGTAACTCCTTTTGTTTTGTGCCAAAAGGCCTCCTTGAACATTCTTATTCCCAATTGGAGGATAATATGAGGAATTTAGGGATTTTTGGAATTTTATTGGGTAGATATTGGTCTAACCTAGGTGGTTTTAGAGGTGTAATAAAGAGGTAGAGGTGGTGGCCTTTAATAGGGAAGTGAAAGGACATGGTTGGAATTTTTGAAAACAATTTAGGTGTACCAACATTTTTACATATAAAAATTCATAATGAACCAAAAAAAATAAATAATTTAAGGATAATGGATTTTTAATGTACATAAAATGGGTGTTTTACAAGTGTAAAAGTCCTTTTTGGTCTTTAATGTATGGTTTAGTACCTTGTCAACATAATTTTCTCTTAATCATTGTAATTAATTGTAATAACATTCACTAATATTTTTGGTGAAATTTGTTTTTTATATTATTAGATATTATAAATTATTTAAATTCCAAATATGGATTATATTTTACCTAATTATAATCATATAAGTTGCAGGAATTAATTTAAAAACAATAATGCTGACGGGATGACACTATGTGTTTTTAATGTAAAAATGTCCATAAGATTGGTATGTTTTATACCCAATTTCAAAGTGAAATTTATTCCAATGAAATAAATTGGATTAATTTATAAAATCATTACTCAATTGACCTATAAAACCAATATAAAATATAAATTTTCCTTGTAAATGAATTTTAAGAAAAAGAAATTTTGAATTAAAAATCTGTATTTTGAACTATAAATTACTAAATAAAATTCTACAGAAAAATATAAAAAATTTATCCTAAACGAATTATTATTATTATTATTTAAAATAAGAAGTTTATTTTGACATATTAAGTCTACAATGGTTCAAAAAATTTGATTTAAAATGAGCTCTCCATTAAAAGGTGGTAATACTACATTTATAAAAATATTGGGTTTTAAGCGTAGAATTGGGGTTGTTCTTATTTTATATCTATCAAATATATTAGATTAGTATCAAAAGTATTTATATAAATTTTATTTATATTTTTCAATACTAATTTAAATTATTAATATAAATCATCTTTTTTCACATAAAAACTAGAATTTTATAAAATAAGGGCCTTTATTTTCATTGGTTTCTATATTCTTTTATAATTATTAGGTAACCAACAAATTCAACTATATATATTCAAAAATTAGTTAATCATATAATATTAAATTTAATGGACATTTTATATCCAATTAAATAATATTTTAATAATGAATTATTATTTGGTAAAACTCGGTCTTGCATGTTACGTAAGTCGTCGAGGAAAGACAATCACACGTTTAACGTAACCTAAACTCAATGTCCCTTGTAGAGAAAATTGAAATTTATGTTATGCGTACTGCACGATTAACTTTTTATTATGTATAAATCAATCCAAAAATAGTTATTTAATATAAAATAAACTATTTTTAGTGTTGTGTAAAATTAAAAATATCAAAAAAGATTAAATTAATTTGAAAAAAATAATTCACCAAATCCTGAGGTTTTACATAAATCAGTTTCAAATTTTAATATATATATTCTAGATCCCAATTCATTAAAATCATATATAACTTATTGTATAACATCATCATATTCAACATTTATAGTGTGAACTATTACTATGTTTTTATTTTGTTATTTTAACTCACATAGTAATTTATAAGTAAAATTATAACATCCAATGTTTATTTTCTATCAATTATATATATAACTCATTTAGACCAGTGTAGAAAAATAAATATATATTCACATATGTTTCATATATTAACAAAAATTCACTATATCCGTCCATACATTTCACACATAGATATTACAACTTAATAAATTAATATTCATTACATAATGTTTTGAACCACACCAGAGTCTTTTATGTCTCGTATCCTTGTAAACATTAAAACATAAAAAACTAAATCTGAAAATCTCTACATCACATAACACAAATTTATTCATAAATAGAACCCTTTTTAGATATATAATTCTTAATAATCTACTTCATAACATGTGGAAATGAAAGATTAGAAAACGATGGGCTCAGATGCTTAGTAAGGGTATAAAGGGTGATATAAATGATCACATACTCATAAAATGATAATAAGTGTATAAAAACATGATTTTAACATTTGAAAACAATTTCATTTATATGAAATATTAAAATATTAATCCAATTAATAAATCTTGATAGTTTAGAACATATTAATCATAAAGGAATCAAAGAACCTAAAACGTGAAATCTTAACATAATCATAGATAATTTATTTTTGGAAGAAACATAATCAGAGAAAATAACTTCATTAGTAGAAAAATATAATTTCCATGGCTTTAGTAGTAGATTGGTTTCATTCCTCAAACCAATGTAGTAGTCCAGGTTTACTCCAAAGACTATCCGAGTAAAAAAACTCAATTACTAAAATAGGTTCACTCCCCATTCCAGTCTAGTTTATCTCATGAGATATCAAAATTTACCCAAACAATTGGAGGGAGATATATGACCCAGTAATGAAATAATTAAAATCATAAATATTTTTGGAACAAGATCATAAATCATTCATCAAATTAGATCCCCTGAAAAAATGGTTTTCATAAAAATTCCATCATTTCATCATTGCATAACCCATGGAAAAGAAACTTGTTTTACAAAAATCTTATCATCATCAACATAAACCATATAGATAAAGAATAAGGATGGTATCATTGGATCATATAACTAGTAATGAATAACTGATATCAAGTGTTGTCTTCTTTGATTAATATAAATACCATTAAAATATCATTAAATATTCTTGATGAAAATATAAATTCTAGTTTAAAATCACTAATTTTTTTAAAAAATGGAAAAATGATTCCATTCAAAACAAATTTTAAAAATTCAAACATGGGTAAAAATTAATTTTAAAAATAATATGAGAATATTAAAAGCTTTATTTGAAATATTTTTATAAAATAAATAAATATAATATTTTTTTTGAACAAACAGTGAAATAAGTCGATTTTTATAAAACAATATTTTTGATCTCTTGAGTACTTCAGATGTGGAAAATTGAAGGGAAAATTTTATTTTAAATAATAATCATAAGATAAGATATTTCATGAGTTTCCTTGAGTTTTATAACATAATATTTCATCCCCAGAATATAATCATAAATAATCACGATAAACAATGGAATTACAACATAAAACCTTTTACCACTGGTCCGACTTCCTTAATATATTTTCAAACCTCCAATATAAAAATATAGGTTATTTATAAATATTTTTATATAATGATAATATGTATATATATATATAAACATATATGATTTAATATTAACCTTTTTTCATCCATTTAGTAATAATTGATTATTAAAATCACTAATTTGGGTGATTATTGCTTTATTTTTCATGTAAGTTTTGTTTTGGTAGTTTTGGTGTTTGAATTTTAATCATAGTTTCATCATATATAGAATTTTAATAATGGTATAAATATAATATATAATCACTACATATATTTATATTTATCCATGAATTTTAGAGATATAAAAATGAATTACACCTTTCATTAAAATAATAGGACGTATATATGCTTGAATGTTGTTTTAATTTTTTAAAGAGTGAAATAAAAGGAAGTGAAATATTAATTCACCATTATAAGATCAATATTATATCATATATATAATATATATTCATAAAATTATTCGTTATTACTATTAAATTAAAATATAAATAAAAAAACAAATCACATCGCTTTGTGGAGGTGGTAGTCCACACATAGTGAGACGAACCTTCCTTGGGGCCCGTGCCATGACTACCACATGCCCACCTTCCATAGGCTAGGGGTTGGCGACTAGCACCAAAGGTGTAAATCCCTAAGCCATAAAGGCATTGCCTTTATGAATGTAAACAAACACAACAGAGTATGCAACAGGAAGTAAACACTATGTAAAACTGAATACAAAAGAGGGTGCTGGAAAGTAAATGGGCCAGTATACAAACCCAACTAAACATCAAGTACAAGTAAAGGGACAAATAGATGAAAGTAAGGGAAGCTCCTGGATCATCCTCTAGGGATTCCTACTTAAAGGGTAGGTACATATGGCCACCTCAGCACCCACATCCGTCAGTCTCCTCCATGTGCCGACTTGTCGCGAGGTCCACCTCTGGGTACTGTCCAGTCGTGGTGCTCTCGGCCTCCATCAGCGCTGTCCGTCGTCTGCATCCAACACAATGAGGTGCAAGCATAGCCTGTTCAGGGGTGATTATAATGATACCTAGGAGGAACCTTGAGACTCTCGAGGTCTCATAATATCCACAAAGGGTAAGAAAAAGAAGAAAGATACAACCACAAAGTATCAACCAACCCTACATAGGTATATTCCTATACATATACCTAAGTTACCAGTTACAGTTTGGCTCAAAATCACGATCCCAAGCATAACTCAATCCAAACCAAAGTAAAGTCAATCACATCAGTGATAATGATTGAAAGTTAGGACTCAGCTCACAAAGGTATATCTCTCTTGTATAGAGATAGAGATGATCAGTTTTAGTCACTAATTCATCTATGCTGTCGAACCCATGTAGGATCGAAGTATAGAAGTCGTCACTGTCGAACCCATGTAGGATCCAAGTACAGTAGTCGTGGCTACCGAACCCATGAAAAATCCATATACAATAGGCATCGCTGGAGAACCCACGTAGGATCCAAGTATAGTAGTCGTCGCTGTCGAACTCACGTAGGATCCCAGTACAGTAGTAGTCGCTGCCAAAGCCACGTAGGATCCCAGTACAATATTCGTTGAAGTCACAACCAACTCTAGGGTTCCCGCACACAGCACACTCGATTCAGAGCGAGTCCACTCCTCGAGCAAAGGGGTCGATACATAAACTATAACGAAGTCCAGAGTTGATGTATCCAAATGTTCTATCTCATCAAAAGGAACCCAACGCGATAGATAGTGCATTAATCGGACACCCCGTCTGAGTGTTACTGGATTTTCAGTTTTAGGGGCACGGTTGGAATTACGCTCATTCCAAACCCGGCCATTTTTAAAAGTGTTCCAAAACACACTTAGAGTATCTAAAAAGGAAAGTCTTGTCACGAGGATCCTAGTTCCGCAGACGACACGTCGATCATACGCGCGGTCTAGAAGTTATTCATGTTTATGTGAAACGGGCCCGGCCGGCCAAGCCTAGTGGGCCGGTGGGTAGGCCTAACCCAGTTCGGCGGGTCCGACCCGGATGGGGTGTTGGCCTGGCCCGGTGGGGCACGGCCTAGCCTGGAGGCTGTGGCCTAGCCTATGCGAGGGTGTCCCGGCCCACGCGGCAAGTGGCCCAACACCCGACTGGCCGCAGCTCGGCCAATGGCCGAGGAGTGTGGGGGGCACGACCCCCCTGTTTCCTGAAACGGCAACGCTGCCTCTCCTGCCTAGCCAGCCAAAGCTGGCCGGTATTCTCCGGCACAAGTGCCCCACTGTGCAGGCCGCTTTCCTCCCACAGCGCGGTGCCCACCTAGCTCCGTGGTCTTCCCATAGTGCGGCCCCACCTCTCACCGCAATCTTCTCGCAGTGCGGAACCCTCCTAGCGTCGTGATCTCCTGCCCGACTGGCTGTAGCCGGCCGGTTTGTCCAACAAGCGGCCCGCTGGGGCGGGCTGCACCTCTTCCACGCGACACCTGCGGGTTCCATAGTTTACCAGCCCGGCTGGCTACAGACGACCGGTTCGGTTCGTCTGAGAACCCCATGAATGCGGGCCGTGGTTTCCTCCATGTGGCCAGTGCATGACCGCCACCTCCAAATGTCGCCGCCTCTGATCACCGCCGCCTCCTATTGCCACCACCAAAATAAAAAATAATTTTCAGAGGGTCGTCGGGCCATTTTTGTTCTGCCCACACCCTCCCCATTAGGCGATATCATATGGTCATAAATGATCATTTGCATTCATCAAGGACAAGAGTATAATTTTATTGTACTAAAATCATACAAAACCCCCTACCTGGATTGTGATGTTTGTTCGTTTTCAACGGCATCGATTTGTAGACATTGTGGTGCATCTGAGGAGGAAGAAGAAGAAACACGACATTCCTCGTGAGTGTTTCCTCACATTGTTGCCCTAGTGGAAGAAGGTAGGAGAAGTTTCTTCACATTCTTCGGCTCGTGGATCATTCTTCACGTTCTTCATCGAGAGAGTATCTTGTTCCTCGTGGAAAGGACTCTTCATTTCCAATTCTTCCAAATCTCTCCAACACAACAATTTCCAACCCAAAATAATTGCTTAGCCTATAATTTTATCATCACATGAATTTAAAATTAATTAAAAAATTTAGAGGTGCCAAAATTAATTGTTTATTAATTGAATGTGTGTTGGAACATTCATGAGGGGAGGTTGGAATATGGAGAGTTTAAAAAAAAGAGGGGAGGTGGAGAGTTTATGAGTTAAAGGGGCTCAAGAAAGTTTAAAGGGATAGTGTTCATGTGGGCCCCACACACATTATCCTCCCATGGGAGGTTATGTGGGGGTTGGGATCCACCATCAACCTCCCTTTCTAGATAATAACCACCAACTAAATAAATTGTGTATCACAATAATTAATTTAATTTTTTATGAATCCCCAAAATATAACTTCTACTCCCGACCAAACACTGCTGAGGTAAAGGTATTTTAAGCGAATACTGGCATTGAGAGTTCATCGGTATCCTCATATTTAAAATACGAGCACCGGTTCAAACGATAGAAAAACCCACCGGTATGTTTACTGAACGTACCCAAACAAAATTTTAGAAAATGATTTCGGGCACACCAAGCCTTGGAATCAGGCTCCGTCAGAAACTGCGGACCTGTAAAATTCCTAATAATTTCAGAAAAAAAATTTACTTGAAATTTCCAGCTCTTTACATTACACCCATCTCAGGGCTTTACATCCCCATAAAGATACAACACACACTAGGGAAACAAAAGTGGGTACTGAGCAAGCATCTGAGCCTCCTGCTCCAATGTGCTCTCCTAGAGGTTCACGTGCTATCAGCGAATGCGCACCAGAGGAGTGAACCATCCATATAGGACCTACTATTGTCGATCCTCGATCTCCAATGGGACCTCCACGAATGTCTCCCCATCATCGATGTCTAGATCCCTGTGGCCGAGGATGTGTGAAGGGTCGTTCACGTATCTCCTGAGCTGAGATATGTGGAAGACGTCGTGTACCCAGTGCAACTGTGGTGGAAGGTCCAGGTGGCAAGTCATCTCACCTACCATGACAAGGACCTAGAATGGTCTAATGAATCACGAAGATAACATGCTGCCCCAACCAAATCTACGTAGACCTTGCCGAGGTGAGACCCGTAGAAAGATGTGGTCACCATCCTTGAACTCCAGTGGCCTCCGTCTTCTATTAGCATAAAACTTATATCTTCTCTGTGCAGTCTTCTTCCACTCCTAGATGATATGCACCTTCTCCGTCATAGCCTGAACCATCTCTGGTCCAACAAGTGTTGACTCCCCTGGGTCTGTCAAGCACAGAGGTGATCTTCAAGGTTATCCGTACAATGCCTCGTATAGTTCCATCCCGATGGTGGAGTGGTAGATGTTGTTATATGCAAACTCCACCAAGGGTAAGTGATCCTCCCTGCTACAACCAAAGTCAATGAAACATGCACGAAGCATGTCTTCTGAGATGACGTGTCCCAAGAAGTGAACCTCTCAAATCCAGAACTGGAACTTCAATAGCTTACCATAAAGCTGGTTCTCTCAGAGTGTGTCTAGTACTACCCACAAATGGTAGGCATGCTCCTCCTCAATAGTCGAGTAAATCTGTATGTCATCAATGAAGACTACAAAAAAGCGATTGAGGTATGGTTGGAAGATCCCATCCATGAGACTCATGAACACTGCTGGAGCTTTGGTTATGACGAAGGGAATAACCAAGAACTAGTAGTGGCCATACCGATACCTGAAGTCAGTCTTCTACACATCTTCATCTCAAACTCTGAGATGGTGATAGCCTGACATGAGGACTATCTTTGAGATCCATCGTGATCCCTTGAGCTGATCAAAGAGGTCATCAATCCTCAAGAGTGGGTACTTGTTCTTCACGGTCACCTGATTCAGGTGACGGTAGTTGACACATAGTCAAGCTCCTATCCACCTTCTTGGCGAAAAAATTGGAGTTTCCCAGGGTGAAACACTAGGTCGGATAAATCCCTTTCCCTACAAGTCCACCAACTCTACCCGTAGATCACGAAGCTCTGTGAGAGCCATCCGATATGCTGGAATAGATATCGGTGTTGTCCCGGGGTATAGGTCAATGTAGAAGTCTACCTCTCTGTAGGGAGGTAATCATGGAATGTTGTCAGGGAAAACATCCGCATACTGGTCCACAGTAATAGGAAAACTCGGACTCAACACATCAACCGCTCAAAGAATGATACTAGACAACTAATGTGTGATAGCCAGCCCCCTCCTCTGCGTAAGTCCATCCTGCGCTGCAAAGGTTCTCTTCACGACGGTGAAGGTAAACCTGGTCCCATCCATGCGGACACACCACACTTTGCGTCTAATACAGTCTATCTGAGAATGAACTGTGGATAACCAGTTCATACCCAAGATGACGTCATAAGGCCTCGATGCCGCTACAAGAATATCCCAACCGAAACTCTCAGCTCCTAGAGTAAGCTCACACTGCCCGCACTAGTGCGTAATCATCAATTCTGCTTCCGTAGGAGTCTCTAGCCATAAGGATCGGGCCAATGGATCCATTGAAATCTCTGAGCTCCGAAAAAGGGAAACGATAATAAAAGAATTACTCAAACCTGTGTCTATATGTACTAAATCAATGGTGGAGTAGACACAGATAGTACCTAGAATCATATCAGGTGAACTGTGGTCATAGGCCTCAACTTCCTGGAGCTGAGCCTGCCTCTTTCTTCCAGCTCCCTATGGTCGGGGTGGACCCCCTGGTGGTGGTGGTGGTAGTGCCTCGAAACGTCGTCCACCACCCGCCGCTCGGCCAGATCCTCTATCATGTCTGCCTGCTCTTAACAGACCACCATAGTCAAAACACTACCTCAACCTGGGAGGTCCCTCTATTATCTACTTCTTATTCGCATGGTGGGTTGGGCAGTCTGAAGCTATGTTCCCCTGCCCGCAGCATGCATAACACTACCTGCCCCTCTTATGTATGGCTCTGTTTCGTGTGCCCCACGCAACTGAACCTATATCTAGAGGTCACCAACCTGATGGACTGGTCCACTTAGACCTCTTCATCAACTGTCTACTACCGGCTGTAAAAGAATTTGCCACATGTCGTCCTGTGGTGGGTCTCGCTGCTGGTGACTGCTCAGTGAGAAAACTCTCCACTAGAAGGGCTCGCTCCAACACCCATGCCTGCATCAGGATGCTGAGGGGAATCGTCGAAGCCCTGATCTCATGCCTAAGTCCCTACTTGAAGGTCCGGGCCCTAAATAACGGGTATCGTACCATATCTGTGGAGTAGCATGAGAGGTCAGTGAACCACGCGGAGTACTGAGCTATTGTCATGCTGCCCTGCTACAGGTGAAGTAACTTTTGAATCTGCACCGCACAAAGGGTGGATGGAACAAACTCTGTGTGGAAGAGACTCTCGAAGTCTGTCCAGAATAAATATGCCTCGTCATTCACCTAAGACATCAAGATCCACCATCTACCTGCTATTTTGTGAAGGATACTCATGGCATGGATCACCAAAAGGTCGGCTGGTGTCCCTACCAATCTGAAGACTCTCACGACAGCCTCCAGCCAATCCTCAGCTGCCTGCAGGTCTGTCTCTCTGCAAAACCTGGACGGCCTCTATTTCTAGAACTCATGAAACACACTCAGGCGGCTTGCACTCTTTGCTGCTTGGGCTGGTGGTATCGGTGGCCCAGCGGGTAGTGGTACCGCCGGTGCCTCCGCTATGATGGGGAACATCACCAAGGCCTCGTTGATCGGTGGTCTACCATATCGTATGTAACTCGGAACCCTAGCTAGCTACCTTCATGCGGCCATCCTGAAAAGAAAAAGGAGCACAATGGTTAAAACATTATACCTGGTGAGCTGACACAAAGTAATCA
The DNA here is from genome assembly GCA_963277665.1 of Viscum album. NCBI lineage: Eukaryota > Viridiplantae > Streptophyta > Magnoliopsida > Santalales > Viscaceae > Viscum > Viscum album. The sequence goes on along the minus strand of OY728165.1, from coordinate 257,140,657 downwards.
CAACGAAAACTTTTTCGAAGGAAACACACACGCAATCAGTGTTTTCATGCACTAAGTCGGAGATCAGCAGTCAGAGTCCTAGTGTATGGATATGTCGGCCGCCGCACCATAACCGGTTCCCCTAAACTAATTACCACACCCAAAACATTTAACAATATTGCTTCATAGAAAGAATGATTAGAGTCCTCAATTCTAGGTTATAATCGACTCCATTGATACCAATTTGTCACAACCCGTCCTTAGGGCCCGTGACATGACTACCCCAAGACCGCCTTCCATATGCCAGTGGCTGGCGACTAGCACCAAAGGTGTAAATCCCTCAGATGGGAAAGAATTACCTTTATGAAAGCAAACAAACACAATAGAGTATGTAACAGGATATAAACACAGAGTAAAACTAAATAAAAAAGAGTGTACTAGAAAGTAAATGGGCCAGTATACAAACCCAACTGAAAAAAAAGTAAAAGTATAGGGACAAACAGCTGAAAGTAAGGGCAGCTCCAGGATATTCCTCTGGGGATTCCTACCTGAAGGGTAGGTACAGATGGCCACCTTAGTACCCACATCCGTAAGTCTCCTCCGTGTGCCGACTTGTCACGAGGTCCACCTTCAGGTACCGTCCAGTCGTGGCACTCTCAGCCTCCGTCAGCACTGTTTGTCTTCTGCATCCAACACAACGAGGTGCGAGCATAACCCGTGCAGGGTTGAGTATAACGATACACTATAGGGACCCCGAGACTCGCGAGGTCTAACAATATCAACTATGGATAAGAGAATGAAGAAAGATACAACCACAGAGTATCAACCAACCCAACTTATGTTTATGCCCATATATATACCTATGTTACCAGTCATAGTCTGACTCCAACTCACGAGCCCAAGCACAACTCAGTCCACACAGAAAGTAAAGTCAATAAAATAAGTGACAATGATTGAAAGTCAAGACTCAACTCACAGATGTATTCATTACTTGTATAGTGATAGAGATGATCAATTATAGTCACTGATTCATCTAAGATGTCGAACCCACGTAGGATCCAAGTACAGTAGTCATCGTTGCAGAACCCACGAAGGATCCAAGTACAGTAGTCGTCGCTGTTGAACCCAAATAGGATCCAAGTACAATAGTCGTTGCTGCTGAACCCATGTAGGATCCCAGTACAATATTTTTCACTGCCGAACCCACGTAGGATCTCTGTACAGTAGTCGCCGAAGTCGCAGCCACCTCTAGGGTTCCCACACAGATCACGCTCGATTCCAGGAGGGTTCGCTTCTCGAGAAAATGGGTCGACACATCAAATATCACAAAGTCTAGAGTTGATGTATCCCGAAGTTCCATCTCATCAAAAGGAACCCAAAGCGACAACTGACATGTTAATCGGACACCCGATCTAAGAGTCATTGGTTTTTTTGTTAATGGGGCCCGGTTGGAATTACGGTCATTCCAAACTCGGAATTTTTTTTAAAGTTGTCCTAAACTAACTTAGAATATCAAAAAAGAACCGTCTCATCACAAGGATCCCAGTGACGCAGACGGCGCGTCTATCAGAGGTGCGGTCTAGAAGTTATTCATGTTTAAGTGAAACAGGCCCAACCCGCCTAGCCTAGTGGGCCGGCGGGTCAGCCCGACCTGGTTCTGTGGGTTCGCCCAGGCTGGGGGGTTAGCCTAGACTAGTGGGACATGACCCATCTTGGCGGATGTGGCCCAACTTATGTGATAGTGGCTCGGCCTGCGCGGCAGGCGGCCCCCCGGTTTCCTGAAATGGAAATGTCGAGCAGCGCTGCCTCTCCTACCCGGCTGGCCGAAGCCAGCCTGTCTTATCCGGCCTGAGCGGCCCACTGTGCGGGCTGCTATCCTCCCACAGCACGGAGCCCACCTGGTGTCGTGGTCTTCCTGGAGCGCGACGCACACCTGGTGCCACAGTCTTCCCACAGCGCGACGCCCACCTGGCACCGTGATCTCCGGCCCGGTCGTCTATAGCCGACCGGTTTGTCCAGAAAGTGGCCCATAGGTTCAGGACGCACCTCCTCTGCATGGCACCTACGAGTGCTGTGGTTCAACAGCCCGACTGGCTATGGATTCTCGGTTCGGTTCGTCCGAGCGGCCCACGAATGCAGGTCGCAATTTCCTCCATGAGGTCGGTGCGTGGCCGCCGCCTCCGAACGATGCCGCCTCCGATCCCCACTGCCTCTGATCTCCACCACCAAAATAAACAAGAATTTTCGGTGGGTCATCGGGCCGTGTTTTTTCGTCCCGCGCCCTCCATGTTAGGTGATATCAAATGGCCATAGACGATCACTTTCATTCATCAATGATGGGAGTATAATTTTATTAAACTAAAATCGTACAAAAACCCCATACCTTGATTCCGATGTTCGTTCGTTGTTGACGGCATCAATTTGTTGATGTTGGGGAGCGTCTGAGGAGGAATAGAAAGAAAGAAATCATTCTTTGTGAGCATTTCCTCATGTTATTTCACCGGTTGAAGAAGCTAGGAGAAGTGGCTTCACGTTCTTCGAGTCATGGAGGGTTCTTCGCATTCTTCGTCGAGAGAGTATCCCGTTCTTCATGGAAATGACTCTCCCTTTCCAATTCTCCCAAAGATCTCCAATACAACATGTGCCAACCCGAAATAATAGCTTAGCCTATTATTTTATCCTCACATGAAATTCAAATTAATTCAAAAAAATAGGGGAGCCAAAATTAATTTTTTATTAATTAAAAGTGTGTTCACACATTCATGAGATGAAGGTGGAATGTGGAGAGTTTAAGAAAAAATAAAAGAGGGGAGGTGGAGATTTTAGGAGTTAAAGGGGTTCATGGTAGTTTAAAAGGCTAGTGTTCATGTGGTCCCCACAAACATTATCCTCCCATGAACGGTTATGTGGGGGTTGGGCCCCACCATAAACCACCCTTCGGAGATAATAACGACTAACTAAATAAATTCTGTATCACAACAATTTGTTTAATTTATTATGAATCCCCAAAATATAAATTCTAATCCCGACCAAATGCAACTGCGGTAAAGGTCCTCTTAAGCGAATACTGGTGCCCTGGGTTCATCATTGTCCTCAGATTTTAATTCCAAGAACTGGTTCAAAATATAGAAAAACCAGCACATACGTATACTAAAAGTACACGAAAAAATCTTCAGAAAATGATTCCGGGAACACCATGCCTCGGAATCAGGTTCTGTCAGTAACTGCGGACTTGTAAAATTCCAATGAATTTAAGAAAAAAAATTCCTTGAAATTTCTGGGACTTTACACATAGGCATGAGTGATGTTATCATTTCAAAAAGGATTTGATGGTAAGACTGTATACAAGATATTATTGTTAAATAACAAAAATTATTTCATAATATAATATATAAAAATTAATCCTATCGTGATACCCATCCATAAAATATGATGATGAATAATAAATTGTACCACTATGTGGATATGTTATGCCGTACGTACGCATAAGCTATAATTTCACTTATCATTTGATAAGAAATAAGGTTTGTAATGTTTTGTAATAATAATAACATTTAATAACATTTATTATATAGAGTTTATATTTTTATGATAAATAAAATAGTGTAGTAAGAGGTGAAGAAGAGTAGAAAAAAAGTGACTGGTTAAGGTGATTACCTTTTCATTGAGATGCCTCCTTTATATTTCCCCAAAAGGGATCAATTGTTGGAATTTTTGGAAGAAAATAGCATCTAAAATAGTGATAGGGTTTTTTATAAGTGAATGTGAAATATTTTTCTAGAGATATACGTCTCAAAGTGATGTGAAGAAGTTAGGGATAAGGTTCCCTTTTATAATTGACGAGAGGGGAACTTTTGGAATTTCACAAAAGATTAAATTATAATACATTAATTATCATTAAAAATGCCTCAAAATTTCTAGGTATTTGAAGATAAGGAAATATAGGGTTTTAATACCATCATCCAATACAATTTAGACAAATTATTGTGTCATTTTAATACTAATAATTTTTATTAACCAATAGTTAACCCGGATTAGTTTCAATTACAGTAACAACCTTTTCAATATTAAAGTTTTGTAATTTTTACCAATAAGGTGAAAATTGGTCCATAAATTCTAGTGTTATGAAATTTTAGAACATATAACTTCCAACCAGTCTTATTTAATTTTTTTATGATTTTTAAATAATTAAATAATATTTTTTTGAAAAAATATCATTGTTGTCAATTTGGACACCTGTAATTTAATTTGATTAAAAAGAGAAAATTACAAAGATTTAATTCCAATAGAATTTTTTAACACCAAAATTATATGTAATATCCTACTATGAAATTCATTTATCAATATAAATTTCTCAAATTATATCACTTTATGAATTTCTAAATCATTCATTTATTTTCCCATTAATGAATATTACTATTTTGGCACTGTGTAGTAATTTATGTTTATTATATAACACCTGAAAATTATAAATAAATTACATTAATGAATATAATTTCATTAAGAACAAAATTAATATTTATATTCTATCATAACTAGTTTATTTACATATGTGAAAACAAAAATGATATTTAAAACTAAGAGAGTGACTTCTTGTAACATTATTTGATTTAAAAAATATATAAGGAATTTTCTTGGAAAATCTTCCATGAAACAATTATATTTAGAAAAAAATCTCATATATTTATAATTTAATTAATTCAATAATAATTATAATGAAAAATTATGTCCTTACGATTTATTTTTAATCAAGATTAACCCAATTTATCCTTTACAAAGGTGATAAATTTTTACCCCAGCTACTATTTGTATTTACTCCAAATAAAATAGTCCTATTTTCCAAATTTGAACATCTTGATTATATATATTTAATTTATTTTATATAATTTAACAATTATAAGTGGTATAAATTTATTTTAAATTATGTTCACAAAATTTGATAAGAAATGTTATTTATAAAATAATAATATATTTTAAGCATAAAACTAGAATTATTCTTATCAAATGCATAAAAAAATAGTTGTTCAATTTTTGAAACATTTTATCAATTAATTAATATATAATTTAATTAAAATAATTCATTAATAGTTATTAATTTAATTTATTTTTATAAAAATACATTATGCAAATAATTTTTTTTAGAAAAAACATCACATTTATTTTCAAATGATATTTTTTAATTACAATCATTTTCTATCTAAGGAATTAATTTTATAAATGTGTATACCATATTTATTTTTTAATTTAATTATTAATATTTGTACTCATCAATACAATGGATATGTGATAATTGATATGAAATATTTTAATAATGTTACACGGTTCATCTAAATTCACTGTTTTGTGTAATGAAATCCTTTGAAGCAATAAAATTATTAAAATATAAATATTTAATTAAAATATCATTTTGTTATATTCAACCCCATTGAAATGAAATCTATCCTAATTTTTCTTCACTTTTATATAATTAAATGTGGATACTTATTCTTTATCACATCATCAGGTTCCTACATTGCATCATAAAATTGTTTATTTCGCCAAAAAACAATGACCAGGTGAGTGTTCTTGTTTCATAGCACTTTATCTCTAAGATATAGAATATCAAAAGGTTTTTCTTCATAATAATGTTCTTTATCAAATAGTATGATAACTATGTTCAGTACATGTGAAGGATCATGTTTTTACTTCCTCAGGAGACATACATGGAACACAACATGAACATGAGAGAGATCCGATGGAAATCCCAATAGATAATATACCATTAAGATGTGATAAAGAATTTAGAAAGGAATTATATATAGAGGTATTATATTCCCCCTATTTATGAATCTCATTAACCTATTCTAGGGAGATATTGATAGGAATAAATTTTCACTAACTTTAATCTCTAGACCATTGAAATGATAATCAAGATATTTTTTTTCGACTCGGAGATGCTATTATGTTATATTTAATGGATATAACCATCTATAACATTTCCTCAACAAGATAATGTCTGAATAGATTGTTTTCTCCAACTTCATTCCTATATGTTTTCATTTTACACTTCCTACAATAGTGGGATTCATACTGTAACACCCCATAATTTTGAAAATAAATTCAATATTAAATCCATGAAACACTTAGTGTATACAAAACCCAACTTTGTTATAACCTAGCTATTAAAAAAAATTCCACCACGATGATTTAAATCTGACATACATGGTTGCGATCAGTGAGTTATTTAGAGTATGATATAACCAAATTAATTTTTTATGAATAGTAACATACCCTTATGAATAATAATTTTACCCTTATAAATAGTGAAAATAGCATTATGAATAGTAACCACACCTATGATAGTATATATATAGGATTTACGTGAAATTATGATGTACCTATGTTTTGGAATATGTAAATAAATGTTTTAAAAATTGTATTTTTCATGTAAATTATGATTTTAATTAAAAGATAAATTAATCATATTTAAAAAATTATTTTTTAAAAATGGACTTATTTATTGGATTCTACACATAGAAAAATGGTAATGGTGACTTTTTGGTATTGTTTTCAAATATTTGTGTTTTTCGTGAATAATAAAATACGATAACTTACAATAAATGGTAAATAATTGATTTATTGAATAATTAATGATGCTATGATGATGTAAGCACAAATGGTTCTAAAACATATGAACATATTAAAATTTTGGATCATGTAATCATCACTATTTGTTTTCTTATGATAAAATAATAAACTAATGATTAAAATATTAAGAAAACCCCCCTCCCCTCCACTATACATACCACCTCTTCCATCATATTCTTTTTATTCCTATAAAGCCTTGTTCCTTTTCCAAATTCTACACAAAACTCCTCCCATGTTCCTCCCCCATGACCATCAGCCATTGGTCTCATAAAAATACCAACTCCTCTTCCCTTAAGAGGCTCTCAATGAAGGTTAATTCAAGAGGTAAAATTACTCATTTCGTTTCTTTCATTTTCATGTTACATTGTTCTCTTTTCTATACTAACCTCTCATCATATAAACGGTATGTAAACTCCATTAACATATATGTACTTGAATATTTTAATTATAATGGAATAATTCATCTTCATATCTCCATTCCCCCTCATTTTTTCTAAAAATGAAACATCATCTCAGATGTGTTGATTTGTCACATTCAAGGACGGCGATGCATTAAATTTTATTTAAATTCTTAATATCTATCCCGAAAACAATTTTTATAGTTGAAAAAGACTATTATATATGTATTTTATCTTATTTAGTGTTATGTAATCCTTATTCACACATTATGAGAATTAATAATACAAAACAAGGTAATTAAAATTAAAATTTCCAAATTTAACCAAGAGATTATCATTAATGTTATATATAGTGATTCACCATCAATTAAAATATTTAAATAAATTTTATAACCAAGTAATCTTATTAATTTTCATTGATAACCTATAAAATAAATTATGGACATGAACTCCCATCTTACATGAACTTCCATACACTTTTATAACTGATCCGATCATGAATATTATGAAAATGAGCATTGACGAACAATGAAATTAAATCCCTTAACCCATCTAAAAGGCCATTAATGAACTTAATAATTTAATAATATAAAAAAATAAATGTATAAATGGTTTTGGAATTCTTAATTAATGAACCTAATATGGGTTTCCAAGTCATTATAATCAATCGAAGAACACCCTCGTATTTAACGTAAGGGATCCTCTCTCTCACTTTAATTCAAGAATCCCATATGTTGTGTCCCTTTATTTTTCATTACTAATGATGGGGTATGTTTTAAAAAATCCCTAATACTACCCTTATGATATATATATTATGGTATACCCCTTTAACTCTCATTAAGACTTCACAATAACACCTCTTACCATGCTGAAATGTTTGTAAGGGTTTATTCATTTCACTTCCATTTTTGTGAGATATTCCATATTCACTAGTACTACTTATAAATGGTGTATGTATACTGTTTGTTAATATTTCATATCATTAATCAATTTATTTTAATTATATAGAATGTATAATTTTATGATCATTAATTTTGGGGCATACAATTCAATTGATTAAAAAGTTTTAAGTATTTTCTATCTGAACCTTCATTTTAATTCGAGTTGCTCGTATTCTCTACTCACCTCAATGAAATTATTATTTATTAATAGTCACAAATTTTGTGTTAATTTTCTATATATTTTTACCAATCATAATTTTTATTTATTTTATTTTTATTTTTATGTTCTAAAATAAATTTTTAAAAATTCTCCTGAAATACAAGCCAAATTTAAATGAATTTCTAAAATTCCAACATATTTTCTAATTCGATATATAATTTGGTTTAAGCCATATTTATCTTTCTAAATTCACAAATTTTGACATGAAAAAGCTATTTTGTATCATTTCTTGTATTATTAAATCAAACATTCATTTGTACTTTAAAATCTCTTTAATGAATTTCTTAAACCGCACTAAAATGTTTTAATTGCAAAGCTTCTTTAAAGACACTCTTTACATGATCTCAATTTATAGGGACATAATTTGTGCATAAAATACAATCATAATTTCCTTCCCTTTTATTTTTTGGGATTATTATGTTTAAAAATACATTTACTCCAAATACAAATGATTTTCCAAGAGAACTCTTCTTTCCAAAGTAAAATAGATTTTTCTCACCTCACTTTACCTTTTATGATATATATGCCTTATTCACCACTTATTACTTGCATGTGGTGTATGTAATAGCACTTGGTATATCATATAAGGAGTATAAGTATTCTCATTATATTCCAAGGTATTATAATTTGAAATTTTCAAGTTGGAATGGGAAACTATAGAATGTTTAAGGATTATTTCCTCAATATTTTCTCAATAGTCTCATTTATAAGTATCTTTATTTATATCAACATGATTTGATAAATATTGTATTTCATAGAGGTTTATATCTAATGATATCATCTAAAATATGTTGTTGAATGGTTTTTGATTAGTTTGAATGTGGATGCTCTATCTTGATACCCTTCACCAATTTACAATGAATGATTAGTGTTTATGTTAAATGTATGGGGAAAGTTATATACATATCATATGTTAGATTCAATATAATGTATATGTTGCTTATGTTTATTACTATTCATAGGTGGAATTCATTGGACTTAGTATGTGTCAGGTGGGTCTCTATAGCCCCTCGGTGCATTGGTAGGTCTCATGAGACAAATTACTGTCTTGGAACAAGACCTTGACAAAATGGATTTTTATGGTCTTTACACGAGTCCTTGATGATATAGTTATGATGTCCCCCATTATGCATTCAATCATTATTAAAATAGTATTGATTTTTCATGTTGTTATTTGACTTGTAGAATTCCTAGGATTATGTTTTATTATGGAATTAATTATTCATCTCTTATTCCCACAATAATGAGTACAAGTCTATTGTCATAGGCATGTGTTTTTAGTTATTCAACATGCCTAATATTTATGTTTATGATATATTACGATGTATTTCATACCATTAATGAGAATTTTAGATCACCCATTTCATACACTTTATCCATCCAGGTTATGAGGATGATTATAGTATGAATTACTTCTTGGGATAATCTTAGAGATTATGGGACATTAGGTTGAACTTATTATGTTGTTTTTAGTTTCGATTTGTAATATTAAACTCTTGTATGTATCTTGTATCCAAAAATACTAAACTGATTGGTCCTTTGGGAGTTAAATTCCTTATATCTATGCCAATGTAATAAAATAATGCATTTACTCTGAGTTTTTGGGGTTAGGGTATTATAGTTGTTATAAGAGGATGTTTAGTAGAAAACATGGAAACTAGATATAAAAAAATAAATTAGCAAACAAAACCCTAAGATATAAATTAGGGATAAGAATACAAGGACGTATATCATATAATTTTTTTAAAGAATAGATTATTTGTTTTATCAAGAAAATACATCCCTCTATGGATACTAACAAGTAGTGGTGGCTCTGGCATATATGTATCTCGGGGTAAAACTTGAAAACACTACTTTGAGCTAGACTCAAATGAAAACTGGTGCAAATAAACAGGCCATACTGCACTATTAGTTTGAAACTCGCGGAGGATATGATTTAGAAAATTAATAAGATTATTATAAACCATTATGAGGGATTTGTGTGCCTAAATAAACCAAAGTATATGGTTATAGGATTTATGATGCATAAATTAATGTTTTGTGGTATATCATGTTTAGAGTTATATAAAGTTCATAATTTTATGAGCTAATATAGTATATGGAATTTATTAGAAATGGATCCTAGTATAAAGATTGAGAACTTCACCCATGCATGAGATGCAAAGATTAAGAAGGATCATATCTCTTATGGTTTTAAGACATCATTTTGAAGGAATATAGTCTCCCAAGTATCATCATCATATGCCGAAATAATAACATGTGTTAACAAGATATGTATATAATTATCTAAGTCATAAGGCTTTGAAGGGATGTAAGAAAAAAAGAGGATAGACAAGAAAAAGATGGATAAATAAAATAATGGAAATAAGGGGTTTTCCACATGTGATTACCGTGGAAAGAATCACCCTGGTAAATGCTTGAAGGGAATGAGAGTTTGTTATAAGTGTGTAAAAAAGGACACCAATTCCATGATTGAAAGAGAATGAAAAAGATATTTAATGTACAATGCTTAAAGTACAAGGATATGGGACACTATGAGAATAAATTCCCTAATCATCAAAGGAATATACCCTAAATGATGTTACTAAATAATTTTCAAGTAATGATACTTCTGTAGATCAAGTGAAATGAATAGCCTGAATAATCAGGAATAATTTCATTTGAATATTTTATCAGAAATGTACTGGTTATAAAAATTATAGATTATTAGAATTGTAATAAAATACTTTTTCTTTAAATATTTTAGGTCATATTATTAATGGTACTAAAGAAAATAGACTCAGTAGCAGGACAAACTTTTGGAAAATATATGGTCGATGGATAAACAACCCTTATTATGTTCATAATATTGAAATGTAAATTTTGGAATAGAGAGATGATATATTTGTATAAAGTAAATTGGATTTTACTAACTACCATGGGAATGATTATAGATTATTGTATCTTGATCTTTTGGAATGGTAAACCATTTTTTATATTGTATAAATTGAGCATTGTAAGAGGTTTTAGAGGTCTCTAACACCACATGATGTATATTATTCTATGAGATGAGGTATTAGTAGTTCAAGGAACAATCAAAGGATAAGATCATGTTTATGAAATATAAATTTATATTTATACACTTATAGAGTGTAATAATACCTCAACTCTACAAAAACAGTTGTAAATATTATTCTTTTATCGTAATCTTTGATAATGTTAATAAAATTTTTCATAACTATATTTTATGGTTTTTTTGTATCCTACATTCATCTAAACCTATTTTCCATCACTAGAAATTCATAGTTTGGTTTTTCTTATATGCCCATGTTTTCAATTCTAATAAATGTCACTCTATTTTAAAGGATAATTTATTTATTTATTATTATTATTTTCTTGACCACCTATTTTACCTTAACCTTTTTAGGGAGGATATTCTATTAACCCTATTCCTGATATGGGTTTTTCACAAGGAAATTTTCAAGTAACAACCAATAAATTTCAAAGTGAAATATCAATTTTTGGGGACAAAAGTTTTGTAAGGAGAGGATAATATAACACTCCAATATTTTGAAAACAAATTTAATATTTAATTCATGAAACAATAAGCCTCTACAAAACACTAATTTTTTATATGCTATCCAGTAAACATAATTTTACCACCCTAATGATTTAAATATAATATACACAGTTTCTATCAGTAAGTTACTTAGAGTCTGATATGACCAACTTAATTTTTGATGAATAGTATCATACCCTTATGAATATTAAGGTTACCCTTATTAATAGTTACATATCCTTATAAATATTATCCACACCTATGATAGTATATATATGTACGATTTTAGTGAAAGTATGATGTACCTATGTTTTGGAATAAGTAAATAAATGTTTTGAATACTGTATTTTTCAAGTAAATTATGATTTTAATTAAAAAATAAATTAATAATATTTGTAACACTATCATTAAAAAATTTACTTTATTTTTTGATTCTACACATTTAATAATGCGTAGGGTATTTTTTTGGGATTGTTCTAAAATACTTGAATTTTTTGTGAATAGTAAAATATGATAATTTACAATAAAGGATAAATAATTTATTTATTGAGTCATTGATGATGTTCTTATAATGTAAGAACTAATGGTTCAAAATCAGATGCATATATTACTATTTTTGTTCATGTAAATATCACTATTTCTAGTATTAAGAAAAATTAATAAACCAATGATTAAAATATTAACAAAAACCTCCTCCCCTCCACTTTAAATACTACCTCTTACACCCTCTTATCTTCACTCCCCTAAAGCCTTGTGACTTCTCTAAATTCTTCCTAAATCTCCTCCCATGATACTCCCCCATAACCTGTAGCCATTTCTCTCCTAAAAAGACCAAATCCTCTTCCCTTAAGAGGCTCTAAAGTAAGGTTAATCCAAGAGGTAAAATTCATATTTTCTTTTCTTTCATTTTCATGGTCCATTGTTCTCTTTTCATTCCTACCCTCTCTTCATAAAAATGGTATGAAAACTCCTATACCATAAATGTACTGTATTTTTTTTATTGTAATGGGATAATTCATCTTCATCTCTCATTACCCCCATTTAGGCTAAAAATGAAACATCATCTAAGATGTGTTGGTTTATCACATTCAAGGACGACGATGATTTCAATTTGATTTACCATCTCAATCTCAAGTCATGAATCCATTTTTTTGGTTGAAACAGACTATTATATATTTATTTTATCTTATTTAATTTTCTATAATTCTTATTCACTCATGATATAAAATAATATTACAAAACAAGGAAATTATGAGCAAAATTATCAAATTAATCCAAGCGTTTATCATTAATGTTTTATATAATTATTCACCTTAAATACAAATAAACAAATGAATTTTATAACTATGTAAGCTTATGAATGTTAATTAATAAGATATAAAAACAATTTTTTACATCAACCCCTATCTTACATGATCTACCATTCTCTTTTATAAGTGTGCGATCAGGAATATTAGGAAAATTAGCACTCACGAATAATGAAATTAATACCCTTAAAAAATCTAAAAGGCCATGAATGAACTTAATAAATTAATAATAAACCAAATAAATGTTTAAATTTATATGGTAGTTTTAATTATTTAACCTAATATGGTTCTTCAGGTCATTAAGATCAAGCAAAGAACACCCTCAAATTTAATGTAAGGGATCTTCTCTCCCACTTTTATTCAAGAACCCCCTATGTTGTATCCTTTTATATTTAATTCTTAATTATGGGGTATGTTTTCAAACCAAAATAATACTACCCTTATGATATATAAATTATGGGATACCCCTTTTACCTATCATTATTCCCTAACATGAACACCCGTTACAATGCCGAAATTTTTGTAAATATTACTTCGTCTCACTTCCGTTTTTGTTAGATATTCTGTATTAAATACAAAAACCTGTGTATGGTGTATGTATACTTCCCATTAATGTTTCATATCATTAAAACATTCATTTTAATTATATTTAATTCATCATTTGATTATTATTAATTTGGGTCATATGATTCAATTAATTACAAAGTTTTAAGTATTTTCTACCAGACACCCCATTTGCATTTTAGTTTCTATTATTATCTTCACACCTCACTAAAATTATAATTCATTATTATTTACTTATAATAAATTCTGTTTTAATGTTATATATATGTTTACAAATCAGTATCCTTATTTATTTTATGGGGTGTTTCATCTTTCAATAGAATCTTTCAAAAATTCTTCTGAAATGCGCGCCTCATTCAAAGGGAATTTATAAAATTCTTACCAATTTTTAAGTTCACTAAAAAATCTGTTTTAATATTTATTTATCTTAATAAAATTAAAAAATTTAACCTCAAAATTTATTTTGGTTCATTTCAGTTTTTATGAATTAAAACATTACTTTGTGCATTAAAATCTCTTTAATGAATTCCTTAAACCAAACAAAAATGTTTTAATTCCAACGCATCATTAAAAAAACTCCATATATGATTTAACTTCAATGGGACATAATTTATTCCTCAAATTTAATAATAATGTCCCTCCTTTTATTTGGATTTACATGTTTAAAACTACATTTAATCCAAATACAAATTATTTTTCAAGAGAACTCTTCTTTCAAAAGTAAAATAGATTTTTCTCACCTCACATAAACTTTTATTAGAAATATGCCTTGTTCACCACTTATTGCATGAAAATGGAGTTTTTAATGACACCTTGTACATCATATAAAGATTATGATTATTATCATGATATTCTAAGGAATTATGATTTGAAATTTTCAATGTGGTATGGGAAATTTTGTAATGTTTAAGGATTATTTCCTCAATATTTTCTCAATGGTCTTATTTAAAAGTATCTCTTTTTATGTTAACATCCTTTGAAGATGATTTTATTGAATAGAGTTTTATATCTTATTATATAATCTACAATATTTTTTTGAATGGTTTTTTATTTGTTTGAATGTGGATGTGGTATCTTGACAACATTCACTAATTTAGTTAGAATGGTAAGTGTTTATGTTTAATGTACGGGGAATGTTATTTACATATCATATAATTGTTTCAACATGAATGTATGTGTTTTTTATGTTTATCCCCATTCATAAGAGGAATGAATTGGAATTATTATGTGTCAGTTGGGTCCAATTATAGCACCTTTGTGCATTAGTTGGTCTCATGAGAGAAAATACGGTCCTGGAACAAGGCCTTTCCAAAATGGATTTTTATTATATTAGCATGAGGCCTTGACGGCATGGTTATGATGTGTGACATTATGCATTACCTAATTATGAAAATAGTATTGATAGTTCAGGTGGTTATTAGGCTAGTATAATACCCATGATTATGTTTTATTATAACATTATTTATTCATCTCTTATTCTTTCCATAATGTGTACATGTTTATTGTTAAAGGCTTGTGTTTTTAGTTATTCAACATGCCCAATGATTATGTTTACGATATATTCCACTGTATTGATTACCCTTACTAAGAATTTGATCTCACCCCTTTCTTATGTTTTATCCTTCCAGGTTACGAGGATGATTATACTATGAATTAATTACTGGGCTAATCGAAGAGTGTATGAGATTTTATATTGAAGGTATTATGTTGTTTTTAGTTTCGAGTTATGACTTTGAACACTTGTATGTATATTGTTTACAAAACTACAAAACTAATCAATCCTTTGGGACGAATATTCCTTATATATATTCTAATGTAATAAAATAAGGCACCAACTCTGACATTCTATGGTAGGGGAATTACACATACAGATCAATATGAATGCTAGAGTAAAAGATATTATAGTAATAAAATTCCACCAAGGAAGGTGTTGATACCAACCACCATTAAAGTACATAGGGAAAGATCTCAACATGACTTGTAGAGTTCTAATGGTACTATCTAAATGACCATCTATCTAAGGGTGATAGGAAGTGTTAAAACATAACTCTATATATAGATCCTTCTAAGGAATTCTCCAAAACTCGAGGAAAACATCAGATCCTAATCATATACAATTGATAGTGCTATACCCTGAAATCATACAACTTCATTAATTTATAACCTAATATGTTCATCAGGAGATAAATATTATATAATGTAAATGAGGTGTGATTACATTATAATGGGATATACTATAACCGAAATAGAATTATGGAAATTAACTTTTTTGGGGAGTCCAATGAAAAAAATCCATAGAGATTTTTCCCCATTTCCATTCTTGTATGGGTAATGGTTATAACATTCCCATATAATTTGGTCTCCCAAATTTAAATTATTTACAGACCAAGAATCATGAAACATACTCTAAAATATCTATGTTCAATCCATCCCATAGGAAATACTGTTTCAAATCTTTACACTTCTTTTTTTACATCAAGGATGAATAGATAATTAAGAACTATGAGATTCATCTACCGACTCTTTATTCAAATATTGTACCAAATGGATACTTACCGAGTTCCATAACTTTATTATTCCACCTCAATCAAGGTTTAACGTAAAATCATTTTAACATAAATTTAAATATGTACATATTCCTTTTTCACCTCCTTAATCTTCATTTGAATAGATGGTTGAATAATCGTTTGATCTTGTTAATATTTTTCCCCTTTCATTAATATATCTTGCATCATCCTTTGAAAATAAATAAATAATGGATATTTTGTGATCCTCCCCATAGACAGAAGGACTTGATCTTTTAGACTCGTATCATATTCCACCTTGTTCGTTTACATAGGGTGGAAATGTATTGAGAAATTATAATTTTCAACTAGCTCCAACCATCTTATTTGGAACACGTTTAGATAAGTTTTAAGTGAAAATATAATTTAATGTTTTGTGGCCAAAATATATGCCACACATTTTTCCATAGATATAATTCTTATATATCTATAATGAAACAAATACCACAACTAAGTCTAAATCATATCTTGGGTAATTTTTCTCATTGAATTTAAATTTTATGAGGAATAATCTATAACCATATCTTTTTTCATGATGAAATATACCAATAAATTCATTGATGCATTTATTTAGATTAGAACCCCTTATGAACTGTAGGTTACTATGGGCATAGATTTTCTGAATATCCTTCTCTTAATTTCCTTAAAATATTACCCACATTCATCTATAAAAAAACCTATCTCCTTTACAAATAAATTTGGTGAGTGGATTCAAAATTCTATAAAAATATTTCATAAAATCTTGAAAAACCAAGAAAAACATGGACATCAGTCACAATGGTTGACTTGAGCCAATTTGTAATAACTTTAATATCTAAAGATTACATTTATATACCCTCACATGAGATTATATGACCCAAAAAATGATACATTACATTGAAAAACATCACATATGGTAATTTTTTCATATAACTTATCCCTATTTAGTGTCTTCAACACAATTCTATAATGATATTAATACTATTAATTTATCTTTTAATAAATAATTATATCATTTATAAAGATTACCATTAACTAATCATGGTAATATCTAAAGACTCTACTCATAAAATCCAAGAAGATAGAGGCGGAATTAGTAGGTCCAAATGGCATAAATATAAATTCATCATGTATATAACTTCTACGGAATGATTCCATAGGTATATCCTCTTTATTAAACCATATTGTTTGATATCCAAAATGAAGATCAATATTGGAAAAGTATTTATCCACACACAGTTCATCAAACAAGTCATCACTAATGAGAATATGATAATTGTTATTGATAGTTATATTTTTATGTTTCTAATAATCAAGACACAGTCACATAGACCCATCATTATTCTTAATGAAAATAATAGGTGCCCAACAAGGTGATTCACTTCGATAAATAAATCTCATATCAATATTATCCTAAGGTTTATTATTTAATTATTACTAATTACTTATGGAAATTCTATATTAAGTATTTAAAATAGATGTATCAAAAGGTATGAGTTCTTTTGAAAACTCAACATTAATATTTGGTTGAAAACTAGGTAACTATTCTAGAAGATATCCATAAAATCCTATACAATATAAATATATTCAATGTTGATTTTTACTTAACCATATGATATAAACAACTTATTTAATAGGAATAATGACCTATATGATGGATTTAATTTCCATCAAAATTTCATTTTTGTCATCACACTGATAAGAGATAATTGCTTAGTTTGGAATATAAAATGCAACTTACCTTTCTCCTTAATTAATGTGGGTTTTATGTAAAAAATAAAATCCATTAAAAAAAATCAAATTATTGGATAGAAAAAATTAAATTATTTGAATGACACACATTCCCAAATACATCAACCAATGAAGAAACATACAGTTGGGTTGTGATAATCTTACAATTAGAGGTTCTTATTGTTAACTAAACACCTATTTTATAAGGTAGTATTATGATACCCTTATAAAATTATTTAGATATAAAAGAGTGAGTATAACCAAAATTAAAGAAGAAATTATTTGTAGAATGGATGATAAGTGTACCTTTTACCAGACATTATTGTACCCTTCATCAGAAATAGTGATGTCAGGATATATACCTTTATTTATGATCTTAATAGGTTGTTCAAATTTATCATAGTCATTAACCTTCTTATTTGGGAATTGGTTAGAATAATTTTTATACTCGTGTAATTTATATAATTTGGAGTGTTGGTGGTTCTTTCAAAGATGTTATCCCCTTATTTATTTCATTAGATAAATTATTCCTTCCACATTAGTATTTGATTGTATGATGAACATTCTTTCCACAATTGAAACATTTACTAGTTCTATTAAGGAAATTTCCCATTTGTTTCATTCAACACTTCGAGCATAATGGAAGTCTCATATTCTTCTCTATATAGATTTTATAATTTTCATTGAATTATAATTATCTTTTGTTATCAAAACCATGAGATTGATATGTAACGCCAATCTTGATCTATACCTTGATATTTTATTAAACAATTTATTCATTTCTAATAAAGTACCTTTTTGGATAACATCATTTATAGGATTGATTTTATGCCACTAACGAATTGATCACCCTTACATTTATTTTAGATGATAATACCATAATAATACCTCATAAGTATTTTGAAACTTTCATAATAAATTCACACAAATGATTCACTAATCTGTTTTAACTCAAGTAATTCTCTATCCATTTTCATAAAAATAATACATGGAAAGAAATTATTGAAAAATAATATTCTAAATAAATCCCACTCAATAGAATAAATATTTTGTTGTTCTCTCATGTTCTTGATAAGAATACACCATTGATATTATTTGATTTCTAAATGATAAACCACCAGATTAATATTCCCATGATCTAAAAACTAAATGATGGAAAATATATTTTCAATTTTACTGATCTATTTATCATCAACAAGTGGATTAGTGGACCCATTAAAATAAGGATGATGTTTCCACATAAATTAGTTAATAGAATGTTGTTACCTACATTGTTAATTTAAATGCTCAGTGTGATTCATAGGTTAAGAATGTTATGTGGGAATAACAATAATATTTTGTAATCTAGGTACCATAACATTTTATTGCCCAAAAATAAAATCATTTCATTGTCCATCACATACAGAATTAACACAATTCTTTTTCCTTACATCCATTTAATAAAACAAAAAATCATATGATGAGAACCAATAATCATAGAGGTAAAATACATAATAATGAAAAGTTATTTTGAGGATATATAAATCATGAAAGAATATTCAATTAACCCTTAGTTTGGTCCTAGTTTCTTCATGATCATTACCAAATCATTAAGAGTTTATACTATACTTATATTTATCCCTAGGGTTCTTAAAAAATCCATCTCACCCTAGTTTCAAATGGTTAACTAATATCTAATTTGATAAAAAAATAGTGACCCATATTATATATATATATATTACATCTTAAAAGATTAATATTCATTATATAACATTTCAATCCACTACAAAGTAGTATAAGTTTAATATTTTTAAAAACATGGAAAACTAAAAAAGTAGTTATTTAATTATCTACATCATATCAAAATTATTTATTCAAAAATAAAACACTTATTATTCATATAAAACTTAATAATTTTCTTCATATCCCATGGAAAGGAAACATAATAATAGGGTGAGTTCGGATGCTCAGTAAGGAAAAAATGGGAGATATCAATGATCACATAATCATAATATGAGTATAAGCATATAAAAATGATCTTAACGTTTAAAAAAAATAACTTATAAGTAAAATATAAGAATAATAAGTCATGTAATAAATCATTGTATTTCATAAGACATGAATCATAAGGGAGTAAAAGAATATGGACTATGAAATCTTAAAACAGGCATAAGACATTGATTTATAGAATAAAAATAAATATATAAAATAATTTTCCTAGTATTAAAGGATCATTTACAATGATATAATATTGGAATGAGTTCACTCCCCAAACTATTATAGTAGTAATGTTTTACTCCCAAGATTATCATAGTAGAAAAGGTCATTTACTCAATAGTTTTACTCCCCATTACATTCTAATTTATCTCAGAGATATAAATATTTATCCAATGAATTTGAGGGTTATATTGGTCTCAACCATCCTAGAATTGAAATAATACATATTTCTTCCAAAATATCATAAATAATTAATGACATCAAAACCCAATAAAAAAAATTGGATTTGTAAACATTTTATCATTAATCATAATATAACATGTGGAAAATAAATGAGTTTCATAAAAGTTTTGTAATCATAAACTTAAACCATTTAGATAATGAATAACTATGGTTTCAATGAATATTATCCTCTTTAAACCATAATTTATATCATGGTTTTTTTATTTAATTAATATTAATACCATTAAAATATCATTAAAGATTCTTTAGGGAAATTTACATTCCATTCTAAAGTTACTTCTTTTAAAAAAATTCTTCACTATTAAAGGAAAAAAATTTCCATGAAAGTAATGTTGTAAAAATATATATAAATCTACATAGAAAAAATTATTCATGATTTTGGGACAATCCATTCATGAATTATAATTTTTAGAAATCATTCCTTTATTTTTTTTTCAAACACTTCACATAGTACCTTGTTTAGAAAATGAAAAAAATATTCTATCCAAACTATTTTGTAAAAAGTAAAACATGAGTAAAAATGAATTTAAAAGATCATAGGATAATATTAAAAATTTTCTTTAAAACATTTTTACAAAATATAGATATAAAATAAAAATGTTTTTCTGACTAAAGAGAAAAGAAGTCCATTTTCCTTAAAAATATATATTTGATCTCTTGAGTACTAAAAATGAAGAAAATAAAAGGAAACATCTTTTTTAAAGAATAAAAATTGGATAATAAATTTTATGATTTTTTGGGTACTATATCATGATATTTAATTATAGAATTTAATAAAAAATAATCCTGATAAAAAATGAGTTTGTAACATAAAACCCCTTACCTCTGATTCAACTTCCTTTATATGTTTTTAACCCTCATGTATAATAAAAATAGTATTATTATAAATTTTATTCTAAAAATATAATAATATATATATAACCATATTTTTACCTTATACCACCCATTTATAATCAATTCTTTATTAAAATCACTATTATAGATGATCATTGATTTGTTTTTCATGTATGTTTTGTTTCTGTAGTTTCTGTCATTATAATTTGATCATAGTTACATAAAATACATGATGTTAATATTACTATAAATATCATATAAAATAAATAAATATATTTATATTCATATATAATAGTTATAAGCAAATAAATTAATTACATCATTCATAGAGATGGTAGATCCTATGTCTGCAAGAACACTGTTCTCATTTTTCGATAGATAAAATGAAAAATAATTATATATTAATTCAGATTAAAAATATAATCATAATATAATATATATAATATATATCAATGAAATTCAATCTTATTACCATTCAAGTAAAATATAAACAAAAAATAATTACATTGCTTCGTAGAGGTGGAAGTCCACACGTCGGAACAGGCAATGTAATGATTTCCCAAAGGATTAAATGGAAAGAATTTAGAGATGATATTATCATTACAGAAGTATATATATTTCATAAATATCATATATAAAAAATAAAACTATTATAAAACCCATCCATAAAATATGTTAATGAAAAATTCATTGTATCACAACGTGGAGATGGTAAGCCATATGTACACACGAGCTATGCATTCACTTCTATTTTATTGGGAGAGACGGATTATAATGGTGTTTCCATAATCCAAATAAAATTTAATCTTTATCATAATTAATTTATTTTTTATGATAATAATAATATATTTATAATATTTAAAGAATATTATAAATGAAAGTCACCCGTTAAGGAAATTACATCTTCTTTGAAATAACCCCCTTTAGATCTCCTCTAAGGGATCTATGATTAGTATTTTGGGAAGAAAAAAACTCTATAATGTGGATAGGGAAGTTTAAAATAGAAATTTGTATATATTTGTCGAGATATAAGGAAAAATGTTATGTGAAAAAGTGAGAGATGAGGTACCCTTTGATAATTGAGGTGAGGGGAACTTTTGGAAATTCACAAAATATTAATTTATAATAAATTCATTATCAATCCATGTGCCTCAAAATGGATAGGTATTTGAAGAGAAGGTAATATAGGGTTTTAATCCCATTAACCAATATAATTTTTACATGTTTTTATGTAATATTAAAACTCATCACTTTGATTAACCCTTAGTTAACTAATTTTAGTTGTAACTATGGTAACAAATATTTCAATGTTAAAGGTTTGTAATTTTAAACTATAAGGTGAAAATTGTATCATGAATGGAAATTTAATGATATTTTCAACCCTATAATATCTAAATTTCCTTATTTAATTATTTTTATTATTTTTCCAAAAATTTAATAAAATATTATTTTAATAAAACATCATTATTGAAAAATTTGACACTATTCAATTAATTTGAATAAAATGAAAAAAAAGGAAAAGTTTCTATTTGAAAATAATATATTAGAACAACCCTAATATTGTGAAATACCCAAACCTTGTATCCTAGAGATGTTGTTCACATTATTACATTGTTATAAGTTACAAGATATCATCCCAATGATATAATCATTTATTATTATTGGAAAACTAGGTACATTTATGAATCCCATATTACATTTGAATACAAAAATTACAACATAATGTTTTATAAGAATATAATTATTATGATGAAATAACATTTCATATCATTCATATATCACTACCTAGTTTTTTGGGAAAGGAAACAAAATAAATTCAATCTCAAATGCTCTGTAAGGGTTATATATAAGAGAAAATATCGTGAGTAAATAATGAATGGTAAATAATGAATAATCAATATGGTAAAGTAAATATCTGAACACACATTTCATTTAATTATTAACTTTAGTATCATGACTAGATAAGGAAGAATCAATATTGAAAGGCAAATAACTAAAAATTCCTTCCATTTAATTTATAAAATGACATTGAAATGCATATAGTGAAAATATCATTATGAAAATATCATGAATAATAATAACTGAATTATTAATGAAGGAAATGAATAATTATTGGACTTCATGATATCAGGATTCATGATAACTATAATTTCAAGGCATTTAATAGCATAGTTTAAAAATGATGGGTAACTATACACAGTAAACTCTCTTAACTGAGGATAGCAAACTGATTCAACTCATGAGAATACTGATTCATCGAGGTGATATCTATAAATGAGACCAAATCATAAATTTATATCCAAACCATTACTCATATATTGAATTATCGATTCAATTCCTAAAAAATATTTCATACCATTAAATATCCGTATTGAATAAAGACTAAATATTAGAAAACATTCCGAGTCAATCAAATATGTTTCAATGTAAAACAAAATATGTATAAATGACTTATTATTTATTCAATAAGAATATAAATTAAAAATAATATGGATATTAAGAGGAAATTTAATGTTCAATGATTACATGAAAGTGAGTAATTCAATTGAAATTTAATGACTACAAAAATGAATCAAGGAAGGGAATTTCAATAATATCCTTGGTGAAAATAATCAGAAAACATTAAGAGAAAGAATAAGGATTATATCAACACAACATATCCCTAGTTGAGTATATGTAAAATAAATGATTCATGTTCCTGATGAATATAAATACCATAAAAATGATCTTTATAAACATTCTTGAAGAAAATAGTCCTTTCACGGAAAAAAATTACTTTTAAATACTAAATATTTCTATAATACAGGGAAACATTTTATTTAACAATAACCATTTAAACATGAAAAGTAATCTTCAAATAAATGAGAAGTAAATATGGTAGGAAATTATTTACAATTCCATATTAGGTAAAAACAATCCTTTAACACTATTATAGAAATGTGAAAAAGAACCTCATTCAAAAAAGTGTAGAAGATTCCTGTAAAACCATTTAAAAAAAATATAAAATGAGTAAAATTTTATTTTATAAAACATTTTTTGAAAGTTAAAATATTTTTTGAAACATTTTTAGAAAACACTAATATGAAATATAATGGATTTTCAACGAAGAGATAAATGAAGTTTGATTTTATTAAAAAATTTTTCTCAAAACATTTAATTAAAAAAGAGTGGAATAAATGGTTTTATTACTTGAAAAATTATTTAATAAGCATTTTATAAGAAAAAAATTGGGCTTATTGGATAATTAGAAAATAATTTACTTAGATGAATGATTAAGCAGAAATAATTCTGATTAAAATGGGATTGTGAAATAAACCCTTACAATGATATTATCATCGGTGTGAGAACTAAAAAATTAATAAATAATGTGTATAAAATGTAAATCCACATTATAATGTGGAAAAAACAAATCATGAAAAGTAATTACACATATAATATTATAATATCAAAGATAAAGAAAGTGTAATATATCATAATAAAAAGAAATTGAGTTATGAAATTGTTTACCACTTGGTAATTTCCATGTTAAATAACCTTGGATAAAATAATTAAAATTGAAGGATAAATACCATTAATTATTATGGAATTACGATATTATATTTAAAATGGTATGTATATAAACTATATATAAGAAATTAGGTTCATAACATTACAATATTCCTCAATGAAGGGAAATAAAGACGACATCTCTTACCTCACAATTTTATTTAAATAAAAATGATTTAACCTACTATATAAAGTTTTTAATAATGATATTAATTTATAAAAGAAAAAAATTTATATTTATAATATTATATATGATTCTCTTATAAAATTTACCACCCATTTGTTAATAATATTTCATTATTTTAATTGTGTCTAGTGTTAATTGTCTAGTTTTCTCATGCGTGTTTTTATGAAAATTTTGTTATTGTGAATATGATATATAAAACCCATTTATATAATGAAAAAAATGTTTTAAATATCATATTTAATCATTTGATAATTTTTTAGTACCATTATTGAAGGATGAACATAGAGAATAAATCACATCACTTCATGGAGATGGTAGACCGCACGTACACAAAAGTGACAATATCATTCTCTTAACAATTAAAAGGTTAAGAAAATGAGTGATACATTAATTTTAAAAAATTAATATCATTTCATAAATATAATATATATTTATTAATTTTTCCTTATTACTTTACTTTTAATGTGTAAGTGAAAAACAAATAACATCACTTCTTGAGGGGGTAGTCCGTCGTGTAAATCAGTGATGTTATAATATTTCAAAAAAAAACAAAATGTAAGAAGTTATATGTAATATTATAATTTTCTAAGTATAATAATATCATAAATATCATATATTAAAGTTAAATAAATCATTATATACGTCCTAGATAGTTGGTGATCGAAAAAAATTACATCAGTTTGCGAGGTGGTAGACCACTGTAAAAACTATCGACAGTTTGGTTTCCCTTTTGATGGAAAAAGAGAAAAATATAATTTATTACATTAAAGTAATAAAATATTAGTATATGGAATATATTTAAGTTAATATATAATAATGATTTTATAATATTATATAGAGGTGGAATATGAAACAATATAAAAATTATCGTTTAAGAATGTTACATCTTCTTTAGATAAATTCTGTAGGTTTGCACCTAAGGCCATCCTAGGTTGGATTTATGATCAAAATAAGGAATATATGATGTTTTTTAAGGAATAAGGAATATATTTGAGTAGTTATTATATGAAAAAATGGATTTTCAACTGTTAATAGTGGAGGAGAGTGGGCGACCTTTTATAAGTGTGGGAGAGGACATAAATGGATTTTTTAAAAGATTCAATTACAACCATGATATTATCAGGAAAAATAAACAAAATTGGTAATTATAGATCATTATAGGTTATAAGGTCTAAATATGGTTTTAAAATGGGTTTTAGACATGTTTTAGGTCATTTTTTACTCTTAACATCTCATTTTATCCCCATGCAATCTCATTTTTACCTTAACTATGATAATTAATTTTTAATGCATTTAGTATTAATAATGAAAAAATAAGTTAAAATTATTAGATAAAATAAGTTATTATTAATACAAATATTAAATCCATTTCTCAGAATTAAAATTTAAAAATTTCTTAAATTAAATTTAAAATTAATCCCACATACATGTCTAAAAATTAGTATTCTAAAGAAACCCACCAAAAAATTAAAAAGTTTTTATATCAGAATTAAATTCAAAATTTTTTAAAATGAAAAAATTAGTTATTTTTTAATATAATTTAACAAATTTTAGTTGAAAAACAATTTCTAACAAATAAATTCTTTTAAATTTTTTTAATGGAAATGAAAATTTAAATTATAATAACTATTTTTCTATTCATCAATAAATGAATAATTTTAGAAAAATAACAAAACATCAACATAATATAAAATCTATATGATGATTATAAAGTTTAATTTAACTTTATCAATTTATTTTTCTAAAAGGGGTTAAAATTAATTTTCTATTATGTGTGAAAATTGTGACAAACCATTTTTTTAACAAAATTGATGTTTTTTAGAAAACATTTACTTTTCTTTTATATGGTTATAATTTTATTCCCAATAAATTCATGTCCTTAATTTTCATAATTTAGATAGTAATATTCATACCCTTCAATTTAATGGCATAGTTATAAAGGTATACTTCATTATAATTCATTTAGACTTGTGGTTGCGTGTTCCATAATCCATCAAAGATATTAAATTTATTTAAAAAGAAGTATATCAAAAAGTCCCAGGGTGTTACTTTCTTATATAAGCTTGATGTTTTGTGTAATATATTATATTGAACCCAAATTTATTATTTTAAAATACCGAGGTATTATAAATATCTCATATACACCTATAAAACTCATGGAATACTATAAGTTACTGAAATTATATCACTTTTGGTATTTTAAAAATAATTTTTTGTGTTTTTCCATTAATTTAATAAAATATTTTTTTTCAATTTTTTATTTAATTAAGTTTATTATATAATACCTCAAAATTATAAATAAATTACCATCATCAATATATTTTCATTGAACATAACTTTACTATGAATATTCATTCATAACTAGATTTTATCACTATGTAAACATATTAATGATATTTAAAACTAATAGAGTGGCATTTTGTAACTATATTTGATTTAAATAATATTTAAGTAATTTTAATGAAAACGATACCATTAAGAAAGTCAATTTCATGACAAAGGTGATAAGGGTCATATTACCTTCAACCATTAAGAATTAGGATGAAAAGTTATAACCTTTTCATTTATTTTTAATATCTATTAAAGTAATTTATCCTCTACTGAGGTGATAAATTTTACCATGTTTATTATTCATATTGACCAAAAACTAAAGTGGAATATAAAAAACCCAACCTAGATACCCTCTCAAATAAGTACTCAACTTGAATAGTCTCATACCTGGAGGGAGTTCATAATAAATTTAGACTAGTGATTAGTATCAAAGCATCAACAAAAACCAAATGGAAAAATTTCTGCGAACATAAAGCATACAACATGACAGACACAGACACATGAAGGAATGAAACAATGAAATACTAAACAGATATCTATTTCATAATTAAATGGAAAATAGAAAAAAGTTATATAACTCAAAAGTAACCTATCATATATAAGAGAAAAGTTCAAATGTAAAGGAAAACAAAAACCAAAGAGCTACTCCATGTGATAGTGCATGAAACCTACCAACATCTCACCACCAGCTACATAGAAACATCTGAAAAAACAGCACCACCTCACTATAGTGACTTTTCTTTCCCTACATCTAAAGACATTCAAAGGTCTATGCACTATCAAAGAGGTGCACATAGAGTGAGATAATAGTATTAGTAGAATCCCACCTTGTACTTCCATATCAATTCACTATAAAAATATGAATGATGTTACACATTAAATAAAAATAGGGTATTATAAAAAGTTCAATTTTTTTTATCTCAAACGCATTGTAAAAAACATTCCTATTTTCCCACAATTTCTTAATAAATTAGGTAAAATAGTTTGAAATAATTTCATATATATAAATTTCATCAAATAAAATCATTAAATTCATCAAATATCATATTCAATCCAACAAATATTGGAAACACATGTAAGATCACACCAAGGATCACTACAAGGAAGGATATAAGAACACTTATACCACAATTAATGACTAGGGTGCACTTAATTCCATAGTACACATTCCCAAGGAACATAGGAACTCCCCATGTGTAAAAACATAAAATTTTAATCATTTACCTAGAATAAATATCCTAAGGAGTAGAAAAACAGCCCATGAGTGAACCCCCAGTAGTACATAGATGATGGAATTAGGCTACACCTTCCATCAAAGAACCCTATGATGTCTCTATGATATTTTTTCTAAACCATTTCATCACAATAATGCATTAGATACCATTTTAGAAATAAATTTTACAATTCCATTAAAAATACCATTTATTTTACAAAAATTTGGAAAGAACCATATTCTTCTCAAAATCCCATTTTCACACTCACAAATCATTAATTTCAAATCCATAATAAAACAATTTACAAGAAACCAGAGAAAAATAGTTCTTCCAACACAGGCTAGAGATAGAACTAGATACCTTAATCTTAGGTCACTCATGTCTATAATTGGATCCAACAACAAAAATAGAATAGAAGGTTAATATAAAAGGCCCTGATATTGATTCCAATATCTTATATTCACATCCAACAAAAAGAAGAAAATGGTAAATCCTGAAAACAATTAAATAGAACACATTCATCACACCTCAACCAACAAAATATTGACCCTTGGAAGAAGATTACTTAGCTAATATAAAAGGACAGAGAAGATTATTATCCTAGATCAACATATCAAAAAACTCAACATAATAGTGCTACTACAAATAAAAAAATCAATTATTATTAATATATCAACTAGAGAGATGAATCAACACCAAAATAATGATCAATCATTGAAAATAGTGATATATAAGGATAATTGGTCCTTAAAATCACTTTGTAGATCTCCTATGTTGAGAGAGAATATTATGTAGTTTAATAAATAAGTAATCCCCCATATACTACCCTAAAAACCACAGATCATTAGAATTACATGGGGGTGAAACACCATGACATGACGTGTAATCCACAAAACCAAAAAACACTGATGATGTGTCACCTATGATTAAAAATAAATTTTTTTACCATTTAATGATGTGTAACATATACACTATGTGTAATCCTTTCACGCCATTTACTGGTTCATGAAATATTCTTGAAAACTAATACACAATGTGTAACATTAATATTACATGTAAAACTTGCTTGATGTGTAGTGATTACATGACATGGAATTTCCCAATAGACAACAAAAACTATAGACTCATCAAAAAAATATAAACCACTAGCTATGTTCTCTAAATTTAAGGAGAACCCCAAAAATTCTTTTACACATTTATACCAATAATCCATTAACTTAATTAAGCATGCATCCCTAAACATTAAGTCATTTTCCCAATAAAATGCACCGTGTCTTACCAAGTCACAAAACACACCCAAATAAAGACAAAAATGGAATGTGAGAAAATAGAAATACCTTAACGTGGGTAAATAGATGTTAAAATCTCCCCACCCGAAGAATTTTCACCCTTGGGAATTTATGTAGAAGAATAACATCAAAAAATATGAGAGACCACTACATAATCCTAGAAAACTCACACTCCTAAGTCTCTTGAGAATAGGATCTGTGTCTCTATAACACTCCAACAAACAAAATCAACTTCCCCTACAAAACTTTCACTTGATATTAAATGACCTCCATTGGCTATTACATAATATAAGCTTCCATCTCTAACTCAATCTGTTTCAAATGTACTCAAAAGACCATTTTAGGTTTAGTTTCAGGGAAATTAGGTGAAAATTACATAAATTACATAAGGAAAAGATAAATTTAAAAATTATTCAATTCTTTGGGGATCCTCCATTGTTATTCCATCATAATTCATCCCACTTCAAGTAATCTCTCAGGGATATACATTCAAGGAAAAGGGTGGGAATAAATCCTGGTAAGGGAAATAAAAAAAAGGAAACACTTAACACGATAAAAAGGGGCACGTGAATATGGCATGATCATATTAATATGAGTTATATAATAATATAAATAACATGAATCATTAAAAAATAATGTGAATAAAATATAAAAATAGGATATTCATGAGTAAATGAAATACATCTTTTCAGTTCAAAATTATGAATCAAAATGGAACAAGATCCCTGAGAGGATAACATTGGAATAAGACATGGATTTTTGGAATATAAATAGGAATATTAATTTATATAGTATTAAAATCTACTTCACGAGATTATGATAGTGGTTTGGGTTAACTCCTAAAATATCTGTTTGTCAAGGTTCACTCCCAAGTAGAATATAGTGGAGTGAGTTCACTCCCAAAACCATTGTATTAGTTAAGGTTCACTCCATAGAATTTCATAGTAGAATGGGTTATCTCCCAAAACTATCAAATTAATTAAGGATAACACCCATTAATATCACATTATAATGGGTTCATTCCCTGAACTATCATAGTAGTAATATGATTCATACCAAAATCATTATGTACAATGTGATTAAATACTTAAACATCATTTTTAACCCATGAAAAGAGAATATGGGTCTCGTATATGTAAATAACTTAATCAAGGAGATATTTTTACATATATATATATGAATACCCATGGAATATATTTGGGTATTCAAAGTATGACAATTACTTAATTATAAAAGAGAAATTTCAAGAAATGAATTTTACAGCATGATGATATACACTGTGGGTTATAAAAAGTTAATAATGGAACATAATGTATCATTAAAATGATATTTTGGTAGAATAGAGAATATAAATAGTGCATAAAAATATCTAATATTTTACATTTATATGTCTCACTAAATATGATTACTTGAATTAAAAATAAAGAAGAGGATAATTCCCTTTCTAAATTTCAGTAGCATGATGGTATAATACATTTTCAATGAAATGGAATAATGGGAGGTAAGTTAGGCATCACGTTGATAAAAAACTACTTTTTAAGTATGGTTAATATAAAATTATTTAGAAAAGGAATTTTATTTACATTTAAAAGGTACAATCAAAATCGTTACATGGATGAAAATGGGGAAGAGGAGAATTCCCATTCTAAATTTTGATAACATGATAGTACAAAACATTGACAAAGAAAAGGAATAATGAGAGGTAATTAAGGTATAATATTGATAAAATAATCCATTGGATGTAATTTTAACGTAAAAATATAAATATATTAACTTTTATTGACATTTTTAAGTTATATACAAAAGGGGTACTTGGATGAAAAAATAGAAGATGAGAATTCCCATACTAAATTTCAGCAACATGATGGTAGATAACATTGACTAAGAACAGAAATAATGGGAGGGAATTTTGGTCTCCCATTGATAAAACATAACATATATAGTATATAAAAGATTAAAAGTTCATGAAAAAAATAAACTTTTACAATAATAAAACTCATAAAAAGGAATCACTTGATTGAAAAGAAGAAGATGAGAATTTCTCTTATATTGACGAGTTGCTACCTAATTAATAGAGGGAAAACCATAAGACCTTGGAGACACCTTGGGGGAAACCGTGGAGAATATTTATAGAGGAAAAAAGGTAAAAAATACATGGATTTTAAATTTTTAGTGGAGAGTGGTGGTGGGAGGGGTATTTATACATGAGGAGGGGTAGTTTACGTGAATGGAAAATGATTATTTTGTATTTAAGGATAACCATTATTAGGTGGAATTAATTCCAATTATTTATGTTTAAAATTAATGTTTCCAATGAATTTTAATGTCATTAAAAACCACAAATACCCATTTTAATATTTTAGTTTTTAGTTATTTTATTATTTTACATTTAAATTTAAACCTGCTACATTATTTAACCTATATCGCGATAACTCTTTTTTTTAAACGATAAACTTTTTGTGTATACAAATAAAAGTGTCATTATTACCCTATATGTAGATTATAATTACAAATATGGAATAAATTTTACTTAATTCAATTTATAATAGTGGTAAAACTAAATTCTAATGTGATATACGAATCACCCATAAAAACATTTTTTTTAGAAAAGCTAAAATCATCGGGGTTTTCAAAAATGCTAAGCATGTGTTTTTAAATGTAACTAATTATTTACCATGTTGTTACTTAAATAATTATTTAATATATATATGAATTAAAAAAATTTAAATATCACTCATATCATAATTATATCATAATAGTTATCATATTTCGTAAAAAATAGTATTTTCACTTTTTAACCCAAAAATAATCATTTTTAGATACTTAACATAAATTTATCAAATGATAATTTTGTTGTTCTTAGTAAAAAAAATTTATTTCATAAATACAAATATCTAATTTGGATATTTTTTATTTTTAAAAATAGTATTTTAATGAAAATTGATTTAATAGAAAAATAAATATTTGGACCATTATAAAAATTACATTGGGATTAAAAATATATTATCATCTACAGAACATTTTATAAGAATATTTCATGAAATAAATTTTTATTTAATAATTACACATAAAAAATAATATAATGAATATATTTTATAGTCTCTTAAAATAATACAGTTGTAATTACATCATTAGATAAAAATAAAAACCATTTTAATGCCTCTACCTCACAAAAAAATAATGACCAAAATTTTTATTGACTATTGGATATAATGATTATCAACTATATTAGTTTACATTTATAAATTATGATGATAATATTTTACTATTATTATTCCATCATTCTAACTCTTCATCATTCACTCTAATTTGAATCAAGGTTCTATATCACTTCAATAATGAATTTCATATTACTAACTCTCTATTTCTTTTGTATAGCATTATTCATTAGCGGGATGATTCTAGGAGATCAAGGAAACCCGAATTTTTATATTTTACTTTACTTATTGTATTTTAGTCTTTCCATTATAATATTTTGATTTATAATTAGAATTTTTGTTGACTGAATTTAACATTATAAAATAAATGAATAAAGTGTTGTTTGTTTACCATTAATTATTCTATATAATTTTACTATTAATCATTTTAAAATTTCTTCTCAACCTATGACATAAAATTTTATCATGCAATATGAAAATGTTATATGTGATCCTACAATAAAACATAATAAAAATTTATTGGGAGGAAAAAGATCCATTAATATAAGAATTATATTTTGCATATCGTTACACTCTTCCGAAATCAAAACCAGAAAGAGATCATGATGGTATTTCCTAAGCTATGATATATGGAAACCTTTATGAATTCACATAAACTGCACTATAAATTTCAAATGATAAAAAACCTACCCAAGATTCTCAGTGACTCAAACAGTAAAACATTTCACAGAGCCAACATTCCCTATTTTCTATGCAGATAATGACCCAACCGAGGAGGATCCTTGAAGAATACCCAATCACTAATGGAAAACTCCAAAGGAGATCACGTCAAATACACATAATATTTTAGTCAACATAGAGTTTCAACCCAACATCAATGTATATCTATAATCCTCACAGATGTCCGTATAATGAGACTCAGCCCCACCAAAGAGGCCTTTCACACGTCTTCCGAACAAAGAGGTAATCTTCATGTATGTCCATATAAATCCTCAAATGGAGACATTTTGATCAATGACAAATAACTATTTTTATAAGATAAATAAAATAGTACATGATGGATATCCCAAGATCTACTAAAATTTAGGAAGCATTTATAGAGAATATACTTTAGTATTGGAATAACACACTCTGTTTAGACATTTGTCTATGGATGATAAGCCATAATCAACTTGACATGAGTTGCCATTTCCTCTTAGAGACTCATGTAGAACCTCAATTTAATCATAGCATCCTTTTTGGAAACAATTGTATAAGGAACCACATGTAACCAAACATTATCTTGCATATACAACTTACCTAGATCTTTAACATTAGCGATGTCCCTGATTGGAAATAAATGCGCCTAATTTTTCAACCGATCAATCACCACCTATATAATTACCTCCCTCGATATGTATATATTAATCCAAAAAAGTCCAAAGAAATATCATCCCATTTTCAAACCACCACCAGAAGAAGCTAGAGAATCTAATGGGTTTCAAAAACTCCACGTTTATATATTGGAAGGTGTAACTACAAGAAATATAGTGTAAAATGTGATGCTTCATACCCCGCCACATGAATTGTTGTTTCATGTCATATATATCTTCTTAGATCCCATATCAATGGAAAATTATTAAACATGAAAGTAAAAAAAATAAATATCCTTATAGAAGATGGGATGAAAAACCAATCCCCAATGCAGAGAATACCATTTGAAGAGAGAGACCAACCAAAAATGATTTTCCCACCATAAAGGGTTTCTAGAATTACTATTAACTCATCATTTAACCACTGAATTTTTTTAATAGACACATGGTGAAATCATGTTAATATAATAATGGTAAGAAACATACCTAAAACATCCTCTTGATAATCTAGGTGTAAATGGGAAAATATCCCTATTATGTTCCACTTTTCATTTGATTCCATAATAGCCTGCGATGTTACTTTCCTTCCAAAAGCATATGAAAATACATTCCCCTTCCCTGGGGTATAAGAGATATTGAAGTCAAATATTTAAATGTAATCCTCCCACTCCTTCTATATTAGATTTTTATCTTTTTGAGAATATATATATATATATATATCTCAAACTCATATGGTTAGAAAATAAAATGAATATCTAACCAATAAGATACTTCTACCAACACTAGTGCACATGCATAACCACAACAAGATCTAAATCATTAGTGGAGTAACTCTTATCTTGTGATTAAATACACTGAGATCTATAAGGAACCACACGATGTTATTTCACAAACACATAACCAAAACTATCACTAAAAGATTGATAGAAAACAACATACCCCTTACCAGGCATAGGTAACATCTGAGAAGGCACTGATGTGAGAATTCATTTCAACTCATTGAATAAAGATTGAAATTTTGAACCCCATATGAATTTTAACCCTTCCTTGTAATATCAATCAATGGTGACTCCAAATTTGATAAAATCCTTTAAAAATGATTGATAATATATAGTAAGACCAAGGAAGATCTCAATCTCAAAGACGTTTCATGGATTTCCCTATTACAAAACTGCATTCATCTTCCAGGATCAACTGATAAGTTGTGCTAAAAAATTATATGCCCCTTAAACATTACTTATTGGATGAATAAATTGAATTTTGAATGTTTTCCATACAGAAATTTACTATGTAGGATTTCCAAAACCCAGCTCATATGGTTTTAATTCTTGTGCACAAATAACAAATAAACCAATATATCATCAATGGAAACAACCAAAAAGGAGTCGAGATACTAATAGAATATATAATTCATCAAATCCATGAAAACTAAAGGAGAGTTTGTGAGACCAACTAGAAACAAAAGATATTTTTAATGGTCATACCTACTCTTAAAGTGCATATTCGTTATTTCATACTCCTGAATTATGAGCTGATTATGACCTAGTCAATGGTTGATGTTCGAAAACAAATTACCCTCTTTATCTTGAAAAACAAATCATCTATACCTAGAAAATGATATTTATTCTTTACCATTACCAATTTAAACTTTTTATAGCACAACCAAAAATTAATTTGGTCCTTATTATTTTAGAGAAAATATTACAGGTGATGACCAAGGAGAATTAGTTTGGAAACAAAAACCTTTCACCGTCAAATTATAAAACTAAAGATTGAGCTCTTTCAGCTCCACAGGTGACATACCATAAGAGGATATCGAACTCATCTACAAAAGCTTTCACTAGATAAGTCATAAAATATACCTTACTCTCTAGATGATGGACAATGAAATCATATAATAAAATTTCATGAAAATACTAAATAGTAGAAGTAATATCAACAAAATTAGAAAAATCATTTGGTGAAACGTCTATAATAAGAAACAAACTTTTGAACTCTAGGTGGGATGGTCTTGTATGAACACACCTCAGATCTCATTGTCCCTATAACACCAATGATCTCCAATCTACCATATGAAACGAGAAGCATTGATGATCACAATAAACCTCAAAATTATGAGAAACAACCCTATCCATTCTAATGATTATGTCAAATTGAACTAGATTGAGAATTTGGAAATCCCAAACTAACTCCACATCAGCTATCTATAGAATAAAATAATGGCACTAAAGCCCTTCTCTTTCCTATTCCCAACATGTTTCACTAACTCTATAACAAAGGATATGATCATTGTTGGATGTTTATGAACATCCATAAAACATCTAGATATAAATGATTTGGAAGCACCGATATCAAATAAAGAAATATCTACTAAGGATGAAATAAAGATGGTACCTCTCACTATTGTTGAACCCATATATACCTCCACTAGAAACTCTTCTACCACATGAATGTTATTCATTCCAGAGGCCTATGGATGGATCCCAATATTTTTGGAATCACCTCAATACACTATAATATACTTTGTCACTGAAAATCCCTAACCATAATGAGGTGTAGACATAGAATGATATAGATGTTGAAGATGGACATAGAACCCATAACTGTTACACATTTTCATAGGTGCAGAACAAGTGAACTGTGTGTGACTATCTTTTCCACACCAGTAGAAACCTAGGGGAACACTACTAGTCATAACTAATGGTTTAGAGGAGGCCTATATTTGATAACCACATCTAACAATCATGAAATGATCTTTCTCCTACATCTTTTTTTCCTTATGAACCACTGAAGCTACCATTGGGTGAAAGAGAATGTGAAAAATAACTAAAATTTCATTCTATATACGTCACTACCATCATATCCTTATCTACCATCTCTACATAGGTTGTAATACTCAGCATTAATATATGTGCTCTAATATATATTCACAAAACTTGTAGGAACTTTTATGAAATTAGATAGTCATTATTTACTATCTATGGAAAAAAGAAACATCTCAACGAACCAATTGGTGTAAACCAACCCGAAACACTCCCCTTATATTAAGAAGAGGAACTCGAGAGACTTTACCATCATCAGGGATTCTAGATGAAATTACTAAAAGAAGAGGGTTTTGTAACCCTTCTAGTAACACCCCACATGCCTATCCACCTATATCAAGTAATCCCTCCATCACTTGCTGGGATCCTACAGTCAAAAAGATTACAATTTCACCTTGATACTCTCCAGTTTATCCAATAAGTCAAATATCTAATCAATATTGAATAGAATGATCTCCACCTACTAGGGTTCATTCGTACCCTTAAAAGTTGG
The DNA here is from genome assembly GCA_963277665.1 of Viscum album. Taxonomy (NCBI): domain Eukaryota; kingdom Viridiplantae; phylum Streptophyta; class Magnoliopsida; order Santalales; family Viscaceae; genus Viscum; species Viscum album. The sequence continues at coordinate 257,103,144 of OY728165.1, read as the reverse complement.
TGGAATATTACCCAAGAATTCCTTTGATTTATCCCTTTCTACTCCAACTTATAACTATACCTCAACAACTATGATCTGGATTTTCTGCACATTTTGGTTGGAAACAAAAAAATCATGCATGATATCTTCAAGAAGATTATATACTATAGGATAATTACCTTGAGTGGAATACATTGAACCCCTCATATGAACCCACAGAAGATGCCTCAGAGGCATAATACTATACACTAAATCAAAAGAAACAATCCACCAAAAAAAATAATCTTAGTTGAAACAAGAATACAATAATAAATAACCAAGATCATTATAGATGACACACATCCCAACATCCAATGGAAACTTTAGTGTCATCATTAAAAGAATATGACAAACACTCACTATAACGTAGCTTTCATGTCCTAGTAAATATATATCTAGTCTAAAAAACAACCCAAGATATGTAATATTGAATACATACTACTTGTGATACCAAATTGTGATGAAACCGTCCAAGATATCCTCTAAAACTAGCACCCAAACCAAATTTCCATGTATCCAAAGGGCGTTCTTAACCCCCATAGTTTGGAAACTAGCACCAGACATCAACAAAAAATAGAGGGAATGATTTATCCCATCCGGAGGTAGAAACATGATATATATATATATATATACATACAAGACATAAAGAAACAACTAAAGTTTATACATATATATATATATATCATAACGAAAAGGAAAACATCAGAATAGATATTACTCAAATGTATCTAACAATCTCTAAGAGACATGTCCAACATAAAAGGACAATAAAAACCAAGTAGATACACCATGTGATATCATGAGAAACCTCTGACCATATTACCACTGGATATCTAGGGACTACTAACAGAAACCCCACAACCTCACTACTATTATTGAATTTCATTTCACCAATATACATAAAAAGGATTATGCACTACTGGAGGGGTGCGTAGTGTGTGAGATAATATCCCCAATAAAATCCCACCTATGTGCTTCATATCAAGTCTCTATTAAATAATATAAACAATTATAAATATTTTTTAAATATAGGGCATTATAAATATATAAATAGTTATTATCTAAAAATAAATGTAAAATATTTCCCATTTTTTCACAATTATATATAACGTTTGTAAAAAAGCATGAAAGTATTTTATATACATCCAAGAAATCAAATCAAATCAAATAATGCATCACATATCTTATAAAATCCAACCCATGCCCAAAGAACATGTAACATCACACTAAGGATAACTATAGGTCATTCTTGATGACCACTCATACCACAATCATTGACTAGTGCACACTCAATCCTTTAAAATACATGACTAAGGAATATAGTAACACCCCATGAGTAAACCTACAAAATGTCAATCTAGTCCCTTGAAAAATGGGCCTACGGAGTAAATGATTTCCCCATGAATAAAACCTCTAGTAATACATTGATGATACCCCTAAACAACACCTTCCATCTTAATACCCAAGGATTACCATGTTCTAAATTTTCTAAACAACTTCATCATAATAATTCTTTGAAAGCCATTTCATAAATTTGTTTTAAAATTCATTGAAAAATATCTTTTATTTTTCTAAAATAATGGAAAACCATATTTTCTCAAAACAAAATTTCCACACATAAAATTAAATCAATCCAAATAATTTATAAAACAATTTAAAAAACTATTGAAATATAGTTCATCCAACATAGTCTAGAGATAGAACCACCTAACTCATACTCTGGTCTCCCTTACCTACAATGCGATCCACTAACCAGAAATGAAAACAAGGTCAACAAAAAATTCGATGTGATTGATTCCCATGTTTTTGAGTAACATCCCAAAAATAAAAAATATGGGAAAAGGGGTATGTGATGAAAAACTTTGAGGAAAATGACCTCACCACACCACAACCAATGAAGGATTATTCCATAGAATAATATCACACAAAAAATATAGAAAGGACTAATATGATTATTATCACAGATCAAATGATAAAAAAACGCAAAAAATAGTGCTACTATAATAGAAGGAAATAACAAAGAATAATTTTCTCCTACCTAAAGAGACGCACCATAACCATGATGACCTTAAATTTCTGAACAATGCAATCAAAAAATATAAAAGGTCTCCAAAATCACCTGGAATAGCTCCTCAGTTGATAGGGGAGATCATGTGGTCAAATGAATAGTCAATGTAACACCTGAGACTTTTATGTTATATAAATCATCAAAGGAATCTTTTTCTACACAACACTTTCTTGGCTTGCTTTACACGCAATCGCGACCTTCCTCGATAGCTTGCGTCGTACGCAATACCGAGTTTCACTAAACAACAATATGCTATTAAAACTAGCCGTTATGAATAGTAGTAACCACTTTTTGAAATTTTATAAATTTTATTTTTCAAAATGGACTTCATTTTTGGACTCAGAATATCGAAATTAGCCTAGGGTGAAATTTTGGTATTTTTCTGAAAACTTTCAATTTTTGATGAATAGTGAAACCACTAAGTGGTAGGTTAAAAACTGAATTTTGCATAAAACTTAATTTTACCGCTTCTATGAATGGAATTTCAAAAATCCGAGAGACACGGTTAATATCAAGGACTAAAATGAGGTTCAATGAGATGAAAATAATTTTTTGGTGAATAGTAACTTTTTACTATTTTTACCGCGGTTAATAGTGAATAGGGTACCTAAGGGTAAATATGATATTAATATTACCCTAACCCATGTCCTAATTCTATTGGACAAGTGTAATTCGACCAAAAACAAACTTAGGAATAAAATATGACCATTTAGGCCCACTTGGATTAGATTAGGACATTTATTATTAATTTATTTAAAGAAGGGTTAAAATAGTTAAAATCAAAGTTTAATAAGTAAATCATTTTTAATATAGGGTTATACATAAGATAAATTCGATTGTAAATATTCATTAGAAATATAAAAAGATTTCCTACATGATGGTATTTTATTTGTAATTTTTAGACATCAAATAATTTAATTTATTTATGACACAAAGATGATGCAGTAATTATCTTATTAATGAAATATTGACAAAATTGATAATATAAATACCAAAATAAATGTAATTTGAGACTTTTTATGAATTCCACTAATTTTATAGGTTACTATGATATATTAGTATTGATTTAATAAACTTGGTTCGAACATATAATTCTGTTATGACTTAGACAAAAATCATATATCAAATAGTGTCAAAATTGACACAAAATAGTTTTTAAATAAAATATTATATTATTAATTATTATTTTATTCCTAAAAATCTAAGGTTCGGCCAAATTACTTAGATAAGGATATATATATTAATAATAAACAATTTGGGGTTCGTCTGGCATGTTATAGTAAGTGTATTAACCATATAGTGAAAGAAAACAAAAAGACATGGTAAAAGTTAAATTATTTAACTTAGAGTTAAATTTAATTGATAAGGTTAAAATAATATCCTAAACTTGTCTAAATTCTATTGGTTGATAGGATTTCGACCCATCCCCACTTTAGCTTCGAAATAAGACCCTTTGGAACCATTATAAACCGATTTTGACTTTAATATAAAATAATATTTTGAGATATTCCTAAGGTGCCCCTCTCCTCCCTTATAAAAGGGCACCTCCTCCCCCTCCTCCTCACACCAATTTGAGCACTCAAGCTCGGCCAACCCCTGCCATTTTACCTTCTCCACTTCCCTAGAATAATCCTAGAGGTCCTGGTCTTCTCCAAAGACTAATCTTAGTTCCTTAAGTGGAGGATTCAAAAAGGCGTTCCAAAGAAGAGGTAATATCCATTACCGATCTTTTAAATTTCTTTCTTCTTCAACTTCTTCTTCTTTAGTTGTTTCATGATAAAGTAATAACATCAGTATTACTTAAATACTGATATGTTATTATAAATATGAAACAACCCTAATTAACCTTCTATCCATCCTACGGAAAAATGAAATCACCGCGCATGCGTACGTACGGAATACCGTCTCCACGCCGTGGTGTAATCTATTTTCCACCATCACCTTACAAGGATGAGTATAATGGTGTAATGAGTAACTATATATGATTATTATTAAGTAATATTGATACTGAAATAATATATATATATACTCCAATACAATTCCACGATCATAGGAACGATATCATCACTCGTGCGTACGTACGGAATACCGTCTCCACGATGTGATGCGACTCGTTCTACATGATATTCATTTCATAATGATTGTATAAATGAATTGAATGAATGAATATGGTATATACTACACTAATACCATTCTGGAAATGAATTATCTATAACCTAAAGATAAGAATAAGAATTTATTCGACAAAACACGCATAAGAACAAAAAGTTATAAAGACCCGAGTAACAAGTAACAATGAAATATTACTAACAAGAAGCTAATAATATGACCATATATGATCTCATATCAATATGTATGATTCTGGAATAAGTCAATAACATTATTTAAACCATTATACAGGAGCTTCGGACACGAACAAAGCAAATCGGACCTAAGGTAAGGGAAATATCACAATCTCATTTTTTATCCGAGATTGTTTATTCGTAAGTATTTACTGGGGTGTATTTTATCATCCACATCCATGTTCCCTCAATATGTAATATTGTTTCCATCCATTTTAAATAGTTTAAATCCAATTTTACCCTTAGGTGAGTTTTTAGTAAAGAATATGAAAGGAATCTTTTGTCATTTTTTCCGTACGAGGTACTTTTTGACTTTTCCGACAAAAGTACGAAGAATGTTTTTTTAACTTATACGGCATGAATGGATTTTTAAAACATTACTTCAAAGAAGCTTCCTTTACAAGTTTTCAAGTTTATTTTTAATCAACTTCTTTTATTTTAAAGTTGTATGACATGTTATGAAAGGAAAACTGTTTTTGAAGAAGAAAGAATATTTTCCTCAAGAATTCAATTCAAGTGTTTTATCAAAATTATTTTCCATCTAAGATAATAAAGGGTTCTGTTTCTATCCATATTTTTACATTGGTTTGACTATGTTGTGATGGAATTATGTTTATGAATTCCTTTATCATATATGAATTGATTTATGATGTCATTATGTTTCAAGAATCCCATTTTTGTTATATGTGTTATGCGATGATGTATGTTTTATGATTATGTGGCACACATAAGAAAGGATTCATTATAAGATGGGTGGGACCTATATCTCCCTCCAATGCATTGGGTAATGATTTTATATCTCATGAGATAGACATGGCTGGAACGGAAGGTTATTTCGGTTCAGTGATACAGGACTGAAACGAGGAGTGAACTCAGTTCAGAAAGGGACTTTGTCCACTAAGATAGTCTTGGCAATGAGTCATGACTAACAAGAAATGATTTTCCATGATTATGTGTGCATGCCACAAAGATTCAAGTTTTATGTTATGATTATGGGGATCTCATTTTCACTTCTATGATTTATTCCATGTTAAGATATTATGATCTCTTTTGCAGGTTTTAATTTTCAAAAAGATATGATATGATTTTTATTTCCTTTATTTGCCCTTGCTGAGCATTTGAGCTCACCCTTTTATGTTTTCTTTTCCCCAGGCCAAGAAGATGGATATTAAGTAGAATATGCTAAAAGGGACCCTAGATATGATGAAATAAATGGGAGACACTGTAGAAGATTTATGAACCAGTTGTTTATGTTTCCCAGTTTCTAAAGACACTATACCTATACGGTCCTTTGTGGTTTTGTCATATGTTGTAATAAGTGTGATTCAATTTTGAAGTATTAACAATGTATGTAAAGTGTGGGTCGTTATAGTTGGTATCAGAGGAAAGGTATAGTTAACCTTTGGAAACTAGGATGTGAAAGCCTTAGTAAGAACCCTAAGGATAAGTCTAAGCATAGAACACAATCTTAGTGTTTTAGAAATGGCCTTGAATAACCTAGGATAAGACCTTAAGCATGAAAATTTTATTCTTGAATTATGTGGTTTCCTATTATAATTAGTGTTGCTCACACTATTCTTCTTGGTTTTAGTCAATGGCTGGAACCCGAAGGAACCGTGTTAATGCGGAATGTGATGGGCAATGCAATGATTGTCCCCCTGAGCAACCAAACGATATGGGAGCTGGAATGCAAAATCTTGTAGCCATGCTCACACAACTTTCTCAAGCTATGAATCATGCAGGATTTCCAAACGAACAAAGGAGGGAGCAACATTCTGTTGAATCCTTCATGAGGCAGCGTCCACCATCTTTCAGCGGGTCTACTGATCCATTAGTTGCTGAACAATGGACTAGTACTACTGAAAAGATATTTTCAGTTCTTCAATGTTCTGAGCATGATAAAGTCATCCTAGCAGTGTATCGTTTGGAAGGAGATGCTGATCAATGGTGGAATATTGTTAAGAATACAAGGCAAAGGGATGAAATTGAGTCTATGGAATGGGACGAGTTCAAGAACTTATTTTTCAATAAGTACTTCCCTCGTATTCTCCGAACAAAGATGGAGAAAGAGTTTCTTGAACTGAAGCAAAGGGATGATGAATCTGTTAGTACCTATGAAGCAAATTTTACAAGACTTGCAAGGTACGCTTCTGGTATTATTATCCAACCTGAGAGTAAGATCGATCGATTCTTTAGTGGCTTAAAACCAAGTCTTCGAAGGGCGTTAGCCATAAGGGACTTCAATAGCTATGAGGAAATCGTTCGATGTGCTCTCAAAGTCGAGATGGAGATTGGAGTAACCCATCAGTCACATGGGTTTGATAAGAAGAGGAAGATGGAATTCAAAGAAAAATCTAAAGAGCACACGGAAAAGAAGATGAACTTTCCCTTATGCTCAAAGTGTGGAAAGAAACATGGAGGGAGTTGTCTTAAAGGGACAATTAAATGTTTTAAATGTGGAAAGGAAGGTCATCGGGCATTTGAATGCCGTGATAATGGGAAGAAGATGTCTAATGATGCAAACAAAGGAAGGGATACACAGAATGAACCTGCTACACTTCAATGTTTCAAGTGCAAGGAGATGGGGCATTATGCCAATCAATGCCCAAATCCAAGGGTTGATGATGATGGTCGATGTCAACAAACTCTTAAGGCTAAAGACAAAGGAAAGTCACATGCAATTTCTATCAGCGATGTGGAGTACGATAACGATGTGGTGAAAGGTACACTTACCATCCACTCTAAATTAGCAAATGTTTTATTTGATTCTGGATCCACCCACTCTTTTATTTCTGAAAAATTTTCTAAGGGTATCACCGTATTACCTCAACAATTAGATGTTGAGTTAGCTGTGACAACACCTAATGGCACATCAATCGCATCAGAAGTTTATAATTCTTCTCCGATCGAAGTTTGTGGGAAAGTGCTTCCTGCAAATCTTGTGATCCTTCCTTTAGTGGAATTTGATGTGATTCTTGGCATGGATTGGCTTTCTCTACATGGAGCTCATATCAATTGCCAAAAAAGGGAAGTCACATTTCATATTCCAGATCAACCTACGATCGTCTATCAATGCAAGGATGAACATAACCTTCCAGTGGAAATTTCTTCCATCTTATGGGTATTGATTCCACTAAATGAAGGTTATTTATCTCAAATGGTTGGTGAGAAACTCATGATTAAGAATATGCCCATTGTACGGGAGTTTGATGATGTCTTTCCGGAGGAATTGCCGGGTCTTCCACCAAATCGTGAAGTTGAGTTTTCAATAGAACTCGTACCGGGTGCTTTGCCTATTTCAAAGACACCTTATAGAATGGCCCCAATTGAGTTGCAGGAATTGAAGAAGAAACTCCAAGAGAATCTTGATAAGGGATTCATACGCCCTAGTGCGTCACCTTGGGGAGCACCTGTTCTATTTGTTAAGAATAAAGATGGATCAATGAGACTCTGCATTGATTATCGAGAACTTAACAAGATCACTATCAAGAACAAATATCCTCTCCCACGCATTGATGACTTATTTGACCAACTACGCGGAGCTCAATACTTTTCCAAGATTGATCTTCGTTCAGGGTATCATCAATTAAGGGTCAAAAGGGAGGATATACCAAAGACGGCTTTCCGTACAAGGTATGGACACTATGAATTTATAGTGATGCCATTTGGTCTTACTAATGCCCCTGCTATCGTCATGGATCTAATGAATAGAGTCTTTAGAGACTATCTTGATCAATTTGTGGTAGTCTTTATAGACGATATTCTTGTCTATTCAAAGAGCAAGGAAGAGCATGAAGATCACTTGAGAATTATATTGAAGACCCTGAGAAAAGAGAAGCTTTATGCCAAATTTACCAAGTGTGAATTTTGGCTTCAAAAAGTTGCATTTTTGGGTCATATAATCTCAAAAGAGGGGATATCTGTGGATCCAGCAAAAACAGAGGTTATCGAAAGATGGTCAAGACCAACAACAGTAACTGAGATCCGAAGTTTTCTTGGTTTGGCTGGATATTATCGACGTTTTGTAAAAGATTTTTCATGGTTATCTAATCCAATCACCAAGTTGACTCGGAAAGGAGTTAAGTTTGTCTGGACAGAGGAATGTGAAGAGAATTTCAAGGAGTTGAAAAGAAGGTTATCCAGTGCACCTGTGCTCACACTGCCTTGTAGTGGAGAAAGGTTTGTGATCTACAGTGATGCATCCAAGAAGGGATTGGGGTGTGTTCTTATGCAAAATGATATGGTGATAGCTTATGCCTCACGATAGTTGAAAATCCATGAGCAAAATTACCCAACACATGATTTGGAGTTGGCTGCGGTAATCTTTGTATTAAAGATTTGGAGGCATTACCTTTATGGTGAAAGGTGTGATATTTATACTGATCATAAAAGTTTAAAGTATATTTTCACACAAAAGGAGCTGAATATGCGCCAAAGAAGATGGTTGGAGCTGATTAAGGATTATGACTGCTCAATCCATTACCACCCTGGGAAAGCAAACAAGGTGGCAGATGCATTAAGTCGACAAGACCATGCTAGTTTATCCATGATGAGGATCACAAAAGATCCAATATTTATGGATTTACAAAGGATGGATCTTGGAATTATAATGGAAGGGGAAAAATCTTATCTTTCTCAAATGAATGTTCAACCATCTATACATGTGAAGATTAAAGAGGCACAGAAAGAAGATGTCGAGTTACAAAAGAAGGTGAGAAATGTTCCTGAATTCAACCTTGATTGTGATGGGATAATAAAGTTCAGGAATCAGGTTTGTGTTCCTCCCATCCCCGAATTAAAGAAAGAGCTGCTGGATGAGGCTCATAGTTCTTCATTCTCTATTCATCCTGGAAGCATGAAGATGTATAGGGACCTGAAAGAGTACTTCTGGTGGGATGGCATGAAAAGAGATGTTGCTGAATATGTCTCTCGATGCTTGGTTTGTCAACAAGTTAAAGCTGAGAGACAGAAGTCTAAGGGGATGTTACAACCATTACCCATACCCGAATGGAAATGGGAAAACATCACTATGGACTTTGTCATAGGACTTCCTAAAAAATACAAAGGCAATAATGCTATCTGGGTCATAGTTTATCGTCTTACAAAGTCTGCACACTTCATTGCTATTAGAGAGGATTTCTCTCTAGATCACCTTGCCAGGATATATGTAAAGGAAGTGGTAAGATTGCATGGAGTACCACTTTCTATTATATCTGATCGGGATCCGAGATTTACCTCGAAGTTCTGGCGAAGTCTTCAGCATACTCTGGATACAGAGTTGAGTTTCAGCACTGCTTATCATCCCCAGACAGACGGTCAGTCTGAGAGAACAATTCAAACCCTAGAAGATATGTTGAGAGCTTGCTCTATGGATTTCAAAGAAGGTTGGGATCAACACCTACCTTTGGTGGAATTTTCTTATAATAATAGCTTTCACTCCAGTATTCAGATGGCTCCTTATGAAGCTCTCTATGGAAAGAAATGCAGGACTCCAACTTGCTGGGATGAAGTTGGGGAAAGAAAGCTATTAGGACCTGATCTCGTTGATGAAATGGCAGAAAAGGTCAGATCTATTCAAAAACACATAAGAGCAGCTCAGAGTCGACAGAAAAGTTATGCCGACAACCGAAGAAAATACCTAGAGTTTGAAGTGGGTGATAAAGTGTTCTTACGAATATCTCCCTGGAAGAGGGTTATGAGATTTGGAAAGAAGGGGAAGTTGAGCCCTAGATATATCGGTCCTTTTGAAATACTGGATCGTGTTGGGAAGGTAGCTTACCGATTGGCGCTTCCACCGAATCTCTCTCAAGTTCACGATGTGTTCCATGTATCTCTCTTGAGAAAGTACATACCAGATCCTTCACATGTACTCAGCTCAGAAGTTGTACCGCTGGAGCAAGATCTTTCTTATGAAGAACAGCCGATAGAGATTCTGGATCGTAGCGAAAAAGTCCTACGAAACAATACCACTCACTTGGTGAAAGTTTTATGGAGAAACCACCAACTTGAAGAAGCTACATGAGAGCTTGAGGATATGATGAGGGAGAAGTATCCTCATTTGTTTGTTGCAAAGTGACGAATTTCGAGGGCGAAATTCTTTTTAAGGGGGGTAGAATGTAACACCCGAGACTTTTATGTTATATAAATCATCAAAGGAATCTTTTTCTACACAACACTTTCTTGGCTTGCTTTACACGCAATCGCGACCTTCCTCGATAGCTTGCGTCGTACGCAATACCGAGATTCACTAAACAACAATATGCTATTAAAACTAGCCGTTATGAATAGTAATAACCACTTTTTGAAATTTTATAAATTTTATTTTTCAAAATGGACTTCATTTTTGGACTCAGAATATCGAAATTAGCCTAGGGTGAAATTTTGGTATTTTTCTGAAAACTTTCAATTTTTGATGAATAGTGAAACCACTAAGTGGTAGGTTAAAAACTGAATTTTGCATAAAACTTAATTTTACCGCTTCTGTGAATGGAATTTCAAAAATCCGAGAGACACGGTTAATATCAAGGACTAAAATGTGGTTCAATGAGATGAAAATAATTTTTTGGTGAATAGTAACTTTTTACTATTTTTACCGCGGTTAATAGTGAATAGGGTAACTAAGGGTAAATATGATATTAATATTACCCTAACACATGTCCTAATTCTATTGGACAAGTGTAATTCGACCAAAAACAAACTTAGGAATAAAATATGACCATTTAGGCCCACTTGGATTAGATTAGGACATTTATTATTAATTTATTTAAAGAAGGGTTAAAATAGTTAAAATCAAAGTTTAATAAGTAAATCATTTTTAATATAGGGTTATACATAAGATAAATTAGATTGTAAATATTCATTAGAAAGCTAAAAAGATTTCCTACATGATGGTATTTTATTTGTAATTTTTAGACATCAAATAATTTAATTTATTTATGACACAAAGATGATGCAGTAATTATCTTATTAATGAAATATTGACAAAATTGATAATATAAATACCAAAATAAATGTAATTTGAGACTTTTTATGAATTCCACTAATTTTTTAGGTTACTATGATATATTAGTATTGATTTAATCAACTTGGTTCGAACATATAATTCTGTTATGACTTTGAAAAAAATCATATATCAAATAGTGTCAAAATTGACACAAAATAGTTTTTAAATCAAATATTATATTATTAATTGTTATTTTATTCCTAAAAATCTAAGGTTCGGCCAAATGACTTAGATAAGGATATATATATTAATAATAAACAATTTGGGGTTCGTTTGGCATGTTATAGTAAGTGTATTAACCATATAGTGAAAGAAAACAAAAAGACATGGTAAAAGTTAAATTATTTAACTTAGAGTTAAATTTAATTGATAAGGTTAAAATAATATCCTAAACTTGTCTAAATTCTATTGGTTGATAGGATTTCGACCCATCCCCACTTTATCTTCGAAATAAGACCCTTTGGAACCATTATAAACCGATTTTGACTTTAATATAAAATAATATTTTGAGATATTCCTAAGGTGCCCCTCTCCTCCCTTATAAAAGGGCACCTCCTCCCCCTCCTCCTCACACCAATTTGAGCACTCAACCTCGGCCAACCCCTGCCATTTTCCCTTCTCCACTTCCCTAGAATAATCCTAGAGGTCCTGGTCTTCTCCAAAGTCCAATCTTAGTTCCTTAAGTGGAGGATTCAAAAAGGCGTTCCAAAGAAGAGGTAATATCCATTACCGATCTTTTCAATTTCTTTCTTCTTCAACTTCTTCTTCTTTAGTTGTTTCATGATAAAGTAATAACATCAGTATTACTTACATACTGATATGTTATTATAAATATGAAACAACCCTAATTCACCTTCTATCCATCCTACGGAAAAATGAAATCACCGCGCGTGCGTACGTACGGAATACCGTCTCCACGCCGTGGTGTAATCTATTTTCCACCATCACCTTACAAGGATGGGTATAATGGTGTAATGAGTAACTATATATGATTATTATTAAGTAATATTGATACTGAAATAATATATATATATACTCCAATACAATTCCACGATCATAGGAACGATATCATCACTCGTGCGTACGTACGGAATACCGTCTCCACGATGTGATGCGACTCGTTCTACATGATCTTCATTTCATAATGATTGTATAAATGAATTGAATGAATGAATATGGTATATACTACAATAATACCATTCTGGAAATGAATTATCTATAACCTAAAGATAAGAATAAGAATTTATTCGACAAAACACGCATAAGAACAAAAAGTTATAAAGACCCGAGTAACAAGTAACAATGAAATATTACTAACAAGAAGCTAATAATATGACCATATATGATCTCATATCAATATTTATGATTCTGGAATAAGTCAATAACATTATTTAAACCATTATACAGGAGCTTCAGACACGAACAAAGCAAATCGGACCTAAGGTAAGGGAAATATCACAATCTCATTTTTTAACCGAGATTGTTTATTCGTAAGTATTTACTGGGGTGTATTTTATCATCCACATCCATGTTCCCTCAATATGTAATATTGTTTCCATCCATTTGAAATAGTTTAAATCCAATTTTACCCTTAGGTGAGTTTTTAGTAAAGAATATGAAAGGAATCTTTTGTCGTTTTTTCCGTACGAGGTACTTTTTGACTTTTCCGACAAAAGTACGAAGAATGTTTTTTTAACTTATACGGCATGAATGGATTTTTAAAACATTACTTCAAAGAAGCTTCCTTTACAAGTTTTCAAGTTTATTTTTAATCAACTTCTTTTATTTTAAAGTTGTATGACATGTTATGAAAGGAAAAATGTTTTTGAAGAAGAAAGGATATTTTCCTCAAGAATTCAATTCAAGTGTTTTATCAAAATTATTTTCCATCTAAGATAATAAAGGGTTCTGTTTCTATCCATATTTTTACATTGGTTTGACTATGTTGTGATGGAATTATGTTTATGAATTCCTTTATCATATATGAATTTATTTATGATGTCATGATTTTTCAAGAATCCCATTTTTGTTATATGTGTTATGCGATGATGTATGTTTTATGATTATGTGGCACACATAAGAAAGGATTCATTATAAGATTGGTGGGACCTATATCTCCCTCCAATGCATTGGGTAATGATTTTATATCTCATGAGATAGACATGGCTGGAACGGAAGGTTATTTCGGTTCAGTGATACAGGACTGAAACGAGGAGTGAACTCGGTTCAGAAAGGGACTTTGTCCACTAAGATAGTCTTGGCAATGAGTCATGACTAACAAGAAATGATTTTCCATGATTATGTGTGCATGCCACAAAGATTCAAGTTTTATGTTATGATTATGGGGATCTCATTTTCACTTCTATGATTTATTCCATGTTAAGATTTTATGATCTCTTTTGCAGGTTTTAATTTTCAAAAAGATATGATATGATTTTTATTTCCTTTATTTGCCCTTGCTGAGCATTTGAGCTCACCCTTTTATGTTTTCTTTTCCCCAGGCCAGGAAGATGGATATTAAGTATAATATGCTAAAAGGGACCCTAGATATGATGAAATAAATGGGAGACACTGTAGAAGATTTATGAACCAGTTGTTTATGTTTCCCAGTTTCTAAAGACACTATACCTATACGGTCCTTTGTGGTTTTGTCATATGTTGTAATAAGTGTGATTCAATTTTGAAGTATTAACAATGTATGTAAAGTGTGGGTCATTATAGTCAATCACTCTTGTAGCACTTGAAAAATCTTAGACCATGAAAATTACATGGAGGGAAACTGCATTTCATGAAAAGAAGTCCAAAAAACCAAAAAATGACAAAAAATGTGTCTCCTCTAATTAAATATCTTTATTTTTACAAATTAAAAATTTGTTATACATACATGACATGTAATACTGTCTTTCCTTATATAGGTTCACAAAAACATCTAAGAAAGCAATGAGTGCTGTGAAAACATTACACAACATGTAAAAACATCTTGACATATAATCATTACCCAGTGTAAAATCACCCAGTAGATAAAAAAAACTATAGATTCAGAAAAAAATTCCAATATACCACAATAATTTTCCAAACTCATAGATAACTGTTAAAACCATTTAACATATTTATACGCAAATACATTAACTCAAAAAATACATACATGCACTAATGTTAAGAATTTTTTTTCTAAAAAACCTTCTCAATCCTTGGAAGTCCAATAATGATTCCAAATAATGTGGGAAATGAAGAGAGAGAGAGAGATAAGAGAAATACATAAATGTGGCTAATGGGATGTCACAGAATCCCCACCATAAAAATTTCTGTCCCTGAGAAGTCATGTAGAAGAATGATATCCCAGAAGAGAAGAGGCTACTACAACATCATAAATGACTCATGATCCCAGGTATCATGAGAAACTAATCCATGTAACTATAATAATAAGACCAAAAAAATATACTTCCAATATAAGAATTTCACTTTAGAGTCAAGTATCTTCACTCGCTACCCCAAAACCAAATCTTCTAGATCTAACTCAATCTCTCCCCTACTCAAAATTTTATACATTCCTTTATGGTATTTACTAAGATATGATATATGGAAAACATTATGAATTCCCACAAAATGAACTAACATTTCCAAAAGATATTAATATTTTCTAACATACTCCTTGACCTCAAATGGTCCATCATAACTCGGAGGTAACTTTATATGTTTTCCAAGACAATAGTGACCAAGAAAGGTGTACCTTTTAAGAATACCTAGCTACCAAAAAGAATTCTAAATGTTAATGATGAAGAGTCATATAAGATTAATGTCGACTCTGAGATATAACTAGATATCAATGTTAATACAGAAACCTCACTGAAATCACTTAAATGATACTCAATCCCAACAAAGAGTCCCTTCCCACCTCTTCACAACAAAGATGTTCAATACACTGATGGAGATAAAAATCCTCGAAGGGATCCATTATGATCTATTTTTAAAAATTAATTTCAAATGAAAACGCAACCTATCATAGATGGATATCCAATGATCCATCAAAATCAATGACATAGACATAGAGAATATCTTCTTGGATCTTGATGGAATGCTCTATCTAGACATATTTCTGTGGATGATATACTACACTCAACATTATCTAAGTCCCCATGGCCTCCTATAGATTCCTAGAGAACCTCAATGTATGTCTAGGACACCTCTCTAAAACAATGGAATAAGCAACCACATGTCACCACATGATTTCTTGCACATAAAAGTTACCACATACATTATCTTTAGTGGTGTCCTTGATCAAATAGAAATGAGATAAATTTTCCATCTGATCAATAACCACCCATATATCATTCCTTAATCAGGGAGTTTGTGGTAATCCAATAAAAAAATTCCTTGGATAACTCATCCCATTTACAAACTAGCACCATTGGAGGCTTAAAAAAACCAGAAGGTTTCAGATTCTCTACCTTTATCTATTTTTTGGAGTAATAGTGAGATATTTACAGTACAATTTCATGCTTCATACTGGGACACAATAATCACCATCTCATGTAATAATATATCTTAATAGTTCCTGGATGAATGAACCATGAAAAACTATGACACTCAAACAAATATGATCTCTTAATATATGTTTGGATGAAAAACTGATTAAAAAAATAGAGAATACCATCTATAGAGAGAGACTAGTTAGAAACAAACTCCCCATAATAAATAGTTTATCAGATTCCTTTGAAATTATCATCCTACTACTAGATATTCTGAATAGACTCAATAAGAGATGATGATAACTGAATACTAGATATAACTATAATAAAATATCATCCTAAGTATTCAAGTGTAACTGAGAAAATATCCCCATATGATTTCACCCATTATTCGAATCTAGAATATCCTATGATTGTACACTCTACTGTGAGAATCTGGAAGGACGTTCCCCTTCTCTAATGTGTAGTCAATGTCAATGTAAAATATATGATGGTATTCCACCAACAACCACTATTTGATATGCACATTTTTTCTAAGTAAAAATGAATATTAGAATATTATGGTTAGAAAATATTGTGAAGACCTCCCTAAAAAGACACTATCATCAACACTTAAGCATATACATAACCATGGAATGATCTAAATCCTGAGTGGGGTAATTCTTTTCATGTGATCTAATCTGATTATATCCATAAGCCCCCACATGATTATCCTACATAATCATGAATCCCAAACTCAAACATTATGAATAATATAAAACCACATACCCCTTACTAAGATCAGGTATTATTAGAATAGGCACTAATGTCATAATATATTTCAGCTCATCGAATGAATAGTGACATTTTGAAACCCATATTAATTTCACCCCCTTTCTAGTAAGATCATTCAAATGTGATTAAAAATATTATAAATCCTTGATAAATCATTGATATTATCCAATAATACCAAGGAAGCTTCGATTCGTGATGTGCCTGATTTTCATTACATTGTGCCACATAATTTTTTTGACCTTTTCTTGATTATTTATTATCAAAATAACACATTTTAATTAATAATTATAAATTATTATATTTAATGTATCAAATTGTTTAAAATATGTTTATGTGTTAAAAATATGTATTTTGTTGATTATTTTTCTTGTTTTTGGATAATTTTAAAATATAATAATACATTTTTTTATTTGTTTAATCGTTTGTTTTTATATTTATTTTTTATTTTTTAATCGTTTTATTCATTAATCATTTTTTTAATTATGTAATTAAATTTCATTTCACTTCATTTAAATCAATGTAGTTAATATTTTATTAATTTATTTAATTTTAATTTAATTCTTTAGTTCCATGAATTATTTAATTTATTAATGTGCTAATTATTTTTTACAATCCAAATTAATTGTTATTTTTTAAACAAATTCTAAATAAACTGTAGTATGCATTTAATTATTTGTTTTTGATTATTTATAATTTTTTTTATTTAAAATTAGAATTATTAATTTCATTTTCTGATTTATTTTATAATATAATTTTATATTTATTTATTTGTTGTAGGTGCCACCTGCTGCCAAGGATGGACACACCAGCAACCTTTCTTCATCTCCTACCTCATCCACCCCTTTGCTGGTGGTGTTGTCTATCACACATCCATCCCTCTAGTGGAGTCTCAAATTCTACTACTATTCCACCAAACACCCACACACCACCTTCCTTCTACTGGTGACGACGCTCGCACACCAACACCACCATTTTTACACCACCATATCTCCTTAGCGGTGTCTCCCATCACACTTCCATTTGCATTCCTCCATCCTTTATCCCTCACACCTCCTCACATACCTCCAGATGGTGGGGGGGTCTCCTTCTTCCACTCACCACCAACCCAAGCCCTCAACACAAAAGTGGCTCCCAAACCACCATTTCCTTTTAATTATCCCACTTCTTTGGTTATCACAACCAAATAAAAAATAGAACAGCAAAAACAAACCAGACACAAAGAAACCCAAATCCCTAAATAGAAGATGAAAAAAATACACAAACAGAAACAAACCAATAACACTAGATCAAGGTTGAAAAACAAAATAAATCAACAAATAAAATGAATTGGATTGAGAATATATCAGTCTGTAATATAAAAAAAATATGTTTTAGCAAAAAAAAATTGAAACACACCCCAAATCCTAACCAGGTTGAAACCATCAAACAAACCATTAAATAAGAATCCGAGCCTTCTTTTCTTGCTTTGTTAAAGCTGAGTTTATCCCACCACCGATCAAAGTTTCCTCCATTGGAAAAGATAAATCCTACCCGAGGTGGGTCTAGATGTTGCTGCACCCATCAGGGCACCATTCATGTTTAGCTTAGCCCCTGCCATCATCAGCTGCAAGTGGTAAGCTGCAAAGGACCCCCTTCTCAGATACATCGCTCAACCCTCCTTCCTCCCTTCTTCAACATTATTTTATTTATTTTTTATTTTATATAATATATATTTTAACATATAATATATAATATATATAATATATAATAATAATATAAAATTAAACATAACTAATATTATTAATATAATTATTATAATAATGGTATAATGAATATATTTATATTAAATATATTTATAATAAAAAAATATAATGATATTAATAGTATATATAATTTGGTTTAACATATTTAATTATTTATAATTATATTTATTAATTAATATAATTAATGATATTAATCTATAAATACATATATTTATATATATAGTAGTAGTTTTTAAATTTTATTGAACTGTCTAACACTATTTTCGGTTGTTTTCCATAGGGGGTGTTGATCGTGGCCATTTTTTAGGTGAAGTAGGTATATTATTGATGATAAACTATTTTCATAAAGAATTTTCCTAAAGGCTGGTGATGTGTGCATCGAAGCATGCCATGTGGGATGAAACTGGCTCTTAGAACCATTTTGTGACCTTTAGTTTTTTTTGGGAATAAGGGACTACATCCTCCTCTCATTTCTTAGGGTGGACTCTATGATTCAATCACACACCTTGGACCTGGGAACCATCTTCGACATTGAGACAAACACCCTACTCCTCCATCATCATCCACCATTTCTATTTTTATTTTCTGTTTTTATCTACTTAAATAACTATTTTTCTCTATTTTTTTTATTAATGTAAATTTAATGTTTGTTTTTTATAATTCCATCAGTGTGTGTTGTGATCTCGAATCTCTAGTGATGGAGATCTAATTCACTGGCCAAATTTTGGTTTTGAACCAAATGTGATATAGAGATCTGATCTTTAATGGGATCATCTATTTCATCTTCTCTTTAGAAGATCACGTCTATGGATTCAGGTATGTGAAAGAAAAACTATGCACATATTGGGTCCACTACTTTATTGTCTTATTTATTCTATCCTTGCTCCCTCCATTTCTCGAACTAAGAAATCATGTTAGGTCATGAAATTTGATGATCGTAGCATATTCATTAATATTGGTGAAAATTTATTTCGAGATGAATTCACTAGGGTATTTCTTTTTCAATATGTAGAGATGCACAAGTACATTGAAAAATTAGAGCCAATGTTTCTCTTCATGTTAAAGACAAAAAAACTGGACCTTCTTGGAAGAACTACTGTAGACCTACAACACTAGATTTGGAACGAGATCACATCACCGCTGATTAATGTTTCCTCTATTGGAAAAGATTAATCTTTTTATAGTTGGGTTAGGGCACTGCCACACCCATTGCTTCTCCGCGCTAGCTCAACCTCTCCCCTGACGTCGTCTTCTAGAATTCGAAAGCCACAAGATGCAAAGCCCCCTCCTTTTCTCCTTCACTCATCCAAAATTCCCCCACCTTCTTCATTTTTATGTTTTTTATTTTCTATATACTATATTTTAACATATAATTTATATTATGTAATATAAATATTGTAATAATTGAAAATTTAATATAATTAATATAATAATAACACTAGTATAATGAATTTAATAATATTAAATATTTTTTAATAAAAATAGTATAATGAAATTAATAATAAATTTTAATATGTTTTTAGATATTTAATTAGTTATTAGAAATTATTATTAATAAATATATATAATGATAATAATATATGTTAATATATATTTATATATATAGTAGTAGTTTTTTTATTTTATTGAACTTTATGATGCTGTTTTCTATTATTTTCCATAAGGGGAGTTGATTATGAAAATTTCTGTGGAGAAGTAGGTATATTATTGGTGAATGGTTATTTTCAAAAAACATTTCCCAAAGGATGGTGATGTGAATATCAAAGTATGCCTTGTTGGATGTCACTGTCTATTAGAACCATTTTGTGACTTTCAGTTTTTTTTTAGAATATGGGACTACTTCCTCCTATTGGGTTTCTATAAGGGGACACTCCACGATTCATCCACACACCATAGACCGGGGGACCATATTCTACATTGAGACTAGAATCTAGGTACTCCATCTTTATCCACCATCGTAGTTTTCAGTTTTTGTTTTAATCTTTTTAAATATATATTATGCTCAATTTTTTTATGAATGTGATTATGATATTTTTTGTTTCTTATTCCTTCATTCTGTGTTATGATCTCAAATCTTCTGTGATGGATATCTAATTCGTAGGGCCCGATCTAGGTTTAGAAACCCTATATGATCTGGTTATCCAATATTCAATGGGTTCATATAATTATTCTTCACCCTAGATGATCACATCTATGGATTGGACATTGAAAAATTAAAATCTTTCACATTATTGGTCCTCTACTTTCTCAAACAATTTCTCAAACATAGATATTCAGTTTTGTCATATGATCAAATGATCTTAGTGGATTCATTCTGAATTGTGTGAATTTATTTCTATAATTAATTAGTTGGGAGAATTAATATTATTAATTGGAACACATGAACAACAAATTTGTTTAGTGTGACTGATCCTCCCTGCTTATTGAAAAAATAATTCCCCCAAACAATTCATCATGGAAAAAAGTTTTCACCAGTTAGAATGAATCTGCTGAGATCATCAGATCATACGACACAACTCAATTTCCTAGTTCTTGAAATTGAAAGAGCATGGGGAGAATAAATGAGATGAGAAAGAAATATACCAATTATATTCCCAATTTATTTTCTCTATGAATAATCCATAAACGTGATATTCTATGGTGAAGAATAATCAGATAATCTCAATAAAGATTGGATCTCCAAATCACATCTGGTTTCAAAACCGGAATTAGGGCCAAAAAATATATCTTCATCACGGTAGATTCAAGATCACATAACAAAATGAAGAAATAAGAAACAATAAAAATCATTATTATATTCATAAAAAAAAGATATCAGAAAATTAATTGATAGAGATAAAAACATAAAATGATAATAGAAAATGTGGGTGAAGACGAAAGAGCTGACTACCCATGTCAATGTCGAGGATGATTCCCCAGTATGGGGTGTGTGGTTGAGTCATGGATTCCTCCCCCCCCCTTAAAAACTGAGAGTAGGAAGTATTCCATTATTCCCAAAAAACTGAAAGTCACAAAATGATTCTAATAGGAAGCGCCATCCCACATGACATGCTTGGATGGACACATCAAAAGCCTTTGGGACAAATCATTGTGAAAATAAAAGACCAGCCATAAAAGCCTCACTTCCCCTAAAAATGACTAAGATCAACTCCCCCTGTGACAAAAAATAGAAAACAAGAGAAAACAGTTCAACAAAATTAAAAAAACTACTCTATATATAACTATATATTAATATCATGACATATATTAATTAATAAATATACTTATAAATAATTAAATATGTTAAAAGATATTAATATTTTCTATTAATTTCATTATACTGTTTTTAACATAAATATATTTAATATATTTAAATTCAATATAATAATATTATTAATATTATATTAATTATATTAAATTTTCTATTATTATTATTTATATTATATATTATATATTATATATTATTATGTAAAATATATATTATATATTATTAGGTATAATATATAATATATATTATTATATATAATATATAAATCAAAAATAAAATAAAAAAGATGAAGAAGGTGGTGGGGGGAAAGGTGGGTCGAGGAAAGGGGAAGAAAAGGGGGTGGATTTTCGGTTTGTGGCGGATGACGGTGGGGGCTTGTGTAATGACCCAAAATTTTATTAATGAAAATTCATCTTAATATAATTAAATATCTTATTATGTAAAATGGTTATATATAATATGAACTTCCATAGTTTTATGTTTTTGGATTTTAAAATATAGTTAATTATTGTGTTTGTTGCTAATAAAGCTGTTGAATATTGATCACATGATTTGTATAAATATAGGGCTTTTACAAACCAATTTAATCAGAAAAATGAGGTGATGGTCTCATCCATTAGAATTTATCCGTATGAATCCCATTTGTTGGATGTCAGAAATGAGGTGGCATCATTGGGCTTCACTCTTGACCAAGGCCAAGCCAAGTTTCAGAACATTCATCTCGAACGGAACCGTCTACAGGTGAAGTGGAAGTTAATAGCGATTACAACCTGAGCGATGCTATCCGAGCCACACCAAGGGTCTATCAACATCACACACCTTACCCTTAGGCCATATGCAGGTGTTATAAGGGTTTATCTATCATGTCCCTAACATTATGATTTTGTACAATATTTTGTATAATGAGTATGGGTTTATTTTATCATTCTTACCTGGTAAATAGTTTTAAAACAACAAATAGTATTTTTTGTTAATATTAAATTTAAAAATCCATTATGATGAATTAATGGATTTTTGAGTTAAATAATATTACAATAAAATATTATTATTAAAATAATGTTTATTAAATATGAATGATTATATAATATTTACAAATAAATTTTTTATTTTTATTAAGGCTTGAAAGCTATTTTTTAAAAACCTATTAATGTTTGATTAATGTTGGGTTTTCCTTTTAATAAAAATATTTAAATATTTAGAAAATTATTTATATAAAATGATTTTTAGTTTTGGATTCTCAACGTCAAAATTATCCATTAGTGAATTTTTCATAATTTTTCGAGATAGTAGAATTTTTTTTGTAAAAATTAAATACTGTTTAAATATATATTGTGGTTTATGACATCATAATGACCCAATAGTGATTTAATAAAATAATTTAAATGATATTTTCGTCCAATATTTGGTTTACCATTAAAAACAATGTAATTTTAGGGTTTTTATTTATTTTAAAAATATTTAATGGACCTTCCAAGACTTATAAAACATTATAACTTTTATAATGATTTCCTTGAGAGTGAGACTCACCTCTATATTGGCATGCCAAATATTTTAAAAAGTTCAGACATTGGCCTTATGAACTATTTTTTTTACACTCCCCTTTGGAAAAAATCACAGGCAAAAACCATGGGGTGGATTGTGGTTTTGATTAGTTTAATGCATGGTGTCCAAAACCTAAATAATAGTGAATTCCCTCTCATTTCCTATATAAATCCACCTAAGATCCCACTCCCACTTCACTAACAGCCTTTGGAGCGTGACCAACCCCTATCCTCTTATCTCTATAATCCTCCCAGGGTTCCCCAATCTCCAAAGAATACTCTCTCAAGCCTCTCCCAAGCCTTTGGTATCACACTTTCAAGTAAGGGATTTCATCCTTTCTCATTTTTGTCCAAATTTCATCATGTTGTTATTCCCTATTATATTCAATTAAAAATGTTGGGGTATAATTTCAAACCACCCACATACTATTCTATTTATGTTTGAATGATAAGATATCACTTTCTCTCTCATTAATTTCTCCCATGTACACCCGTTACCAAGCCAAAATTCTGTAAGGAATGTCTCTCTCTCTCCTCATTTACATTCAAGAAATTTGTTTATTTTATGAATCTAAATTAAATTTCATATTCTGGGAAATGGATCTATATGAACCTCTTAGAGTCAATTTTATTTACATATGATGATACGCCCGTTTCTCTCTCATCAACCATTTTTATGAATTCTTATGACAAGCCCTTATGCTGCTGAAATTGAGCCGCGATTTTCCCAGCCAAAGTCATTGTGTAGTGAATACCATTCCCATTTCCCTATCAAAGGTATTAAACATTATGAACATTTAATTATTGATTATAGAGTTTGATTTATGAATTCCACGTTCTTTTATCTTGTAATAAATGATGATTTTTATTGAATCAATGTTATATGATCCATGGGGCACATTTTTGCGTGAAATGAAATGATTAAGAAGGGTGCGCCCTGATAGCACTATAATGCATTGGTTAAAGACTAGTATCATGATACTAAAAGTGAAGCAATGGTTTAATCATGATAATAAATATGGAATTAGGGTTTACTCATGCGCCATGTGCAATGAGCCTTTGCTCATGCTAATATTATGTTAAATATTGTTGCCACATTTCCATGTTATGATAATCATGCTATATCATGCCTTTATGTTTATGTTTATTTTATGCTCCATTGATATAAATATTACCTAACATGAACTATATTATTCATTTTACCTTGTTTACTCCCTTATTGGGCATTATAGATCACCCTTTTCTTATATATGTCCTCAAGTTATCCCATGCAATGTTAAGTACGAAGGACTGTTACGGTCATGTAAAAGAAGTTATCAATAAAGATGTTGTGTTTTATGTTCTCTGTTTATATGTAATGTTCATAAGACCCAATGACTCAATACCTCTCGATATTCTATTTTTAATCAAGTAAATATTTTTATGTAATAAATCAGGTTTAAGTGTATAATAAATAGCAGTGTTGTTATAGTTGTTATTAGAGGATATGTTTAGTTATATTTGTGATTAGGTTTAGAAAACCCTAGTGAAAGCCTTAGGGATTATACTAAGTATAATAAAAACATACATAAATTTTTGTTACTATTGAGTAAGTGGTTTATCAATACAATACATCCCTTTCTTGATACGAGCAATTATAGGAGGCTTTGACATAGATGTATCTTGGGGTAAAACCTGAAACCACTACTTTGAGCTAGACTCAAACAAGAACTGGTGCACAAAAACAGGCCTTGATACACTATTGGTTACAAAACTCCAGAGGGATATTGTTTGGTAAATTCATATCCTTAGTATGAACTATTATTAAGTGTATAAAAAAATGACCCAAAAATTATATGTTGGGTAGTAGATCATGGATAACATAGATTGAATCCAATAAATTCATAAGTTAAGGAAACAAAAGTAATTTATAAGTCATCTATTTTTGCCTTTGGATTACCCTTTATTTTTTACCCATAACTATCTTGTTATTCCTACCAATGGGCAGTAATAGGAGGACTCAGGCTAACAACCGATTGCAAGATCAATGTGATGACTATTCTAATGAGATTCCCAATCTGATGGGAGCAGGAATCACGAACAGTTTCAAAATAATCTCTCATTAAACTCATGTTTTGAATAGAATCATGGGTACGGAGAAAAATTCCACCCCTACCCTAAGAAAGAAACGGTTGCAATCAATAGATTCATGAGACAAAGGCCTCCTACATTTAATGAATCAACCGATCCCTCAATCGCCGAAAAAAGGATCAACTCCATTGAAAATATCTTCACCATCCATCAGTGTTATGAACAAGACAAGTTTCTTCTCGATACATATCATATGGAATGTGAAACAGATCAATGGTGGACATTGATGAAAAAACACAAAGACTGAGGAAATGATCAAGGCATTGGAATGAAAGGATTTTTGGAAAATGTTTTTCGACAAATATTTTCCTCACAACATCCAAATTAAGATAGAAAGGAACTTCTTTGAAATCCTAAAAAAAGGCGATGAATCCATGAGAGAGTATGAGAAAAACTTTAGAGGGCTTGCACAATATGCCTCTGGCATTGTCGTTACCCCCAAATGCAAGGTTGACGACTTCTTTAGTTGGCTAAAACCTAGCCTATGGAAAGCCCTAGTGATCTGTGACTTTGAGATATATGAGTAAATTTTTGGATGTGCAGTCAAAGTAGAAATGGAGATCGGTGAATCTTAGGGTAATCATGGGGATAATAAGCATAAGGTGGACCTTAATGCTGGCAGTCCGATGGATAAATCCAACTATGTTAAGAAAATCCAGCACCCCACTTGCCAAAGGTGAGGAAAGAAGCACCCCAAACATTTATTTAAGTGGACAAGGAAATTATTTAGGTGTGGAAGAGAAGGGTACCTGACTATTAACTACTGACAAGAGACACCTGCGGCTATGACAGAAGAGTGAAACTCTCTGTTCAACCTTCTACAAGTTGTTCATTGCTTCGACTACAAGGAACCATGGCACTTAGTAAACCATTTACCTAAGCCAAGGGTTTTCATAGGAAACCAAAAACCTCCAAGGCAGAAAGGGAGATCTTTTTCTATCACTACCACTGAAGTGAACATTAATAAAGAAGTGGTGATAGGTATTCTAGTAATTCAATCAATAATAGAGAACATACATTTTGATTCCTATTCAACACATTCTTTTATATCCCAAATGTTTAGTAGAACAATCCCAACACCACTAAAAATCATAGAAGTAAATATGTGAGTGAGTATGTAAAATGGGGAAATCATTGCATCTGATGAATATAACTCCTCCCATGTTATAATTTTTGGATTGAACTTCCCGGAAAACCTTGTCATACACTTTATTGGGGAATTTTATGCAATTATTGGAATAGATTGGATTTATCTATATAGATCCAACAAAAATTGCCGCGAGAGAGAAATTACTCCCTATATGGATAGTCAACCCCTGATCCTATACAAGTGCAAGGAGGAGGATGAATCCTCCTTAGAACCATTATCTCAAACATGGATATTACTTCCCTATGAGTATGCATATCTGGCTCAGATGATTCAGGCTAAGGAAGAAACCATCCTGGAAGACATGCCTATTGTGAGGGAATTTGATGTAGTGCTTCCCGAGGTATTTCCTGGTCTTCCCCCTAGAAGATATGTTGAATTATCAATTGATATTATACCTCAGCAGTTTCCAATATCCAGTTTTATGAATAGAATGACTATTTTAGATCTTGAGGAGCTAGAGAAACTACTACAAGAATATTTGGATAAAGGGTTTATATTCCCAAGTGCTTAACCATGGGGTGCACCAGTCCTCTTCATTAATAAGAAGGATGGTTCAATGTGCCTTTGCATTGATTATCGCGAGCTCAAAAAAATCACAATAAAGAAAAAGTATCATATTCCATGAATTTATGAATTATTCAATCTACTATGTGAATAACAATACTTTTCCAAGGTGCATTTGCGGTCTGGATATTTCCAAGTAAGGGAGAAGAAGGAGGACATCCCCAAGACTGCTTTTCATACAAGGATAAGGCCCTATGAATTCATACTAATTCCATTCAGACTCACTAATACTCCATAAATCTTCATGGAAATGATGAATAGAGTATTTAGAGATCACCTCGACAAATTTGTGGTAGTATTTATAGATGATATTCTAATATACTCTAAAACCAAGGAGGATCATGAGGAGCATCTATGAACTGTACTAGAGACGTTGTGAATGTATATGCTCTATGAAAAGTAAAAATATATTGAGTTATAGTTGAAGGTGGTCTCATTCTTGGGAAAAATCATTACATGTAATAAGATATCTGTGGATCCCTCCAAGACAACTACAATTAAGGGATGGACATGGCCAATATTGGTAATGGATATCGGTAGAATCCTAGGGTTATCTGGATATTATTGTCAATTTATGAGAAACTTATCATGATTGTATAACCCTCTTACAAAGCTAACTCGGAAGGGGGTCATGTTTTCTTAGAGTAATTAATGTGAAGACAGCTTCAAGGAGTCAAAAAAGAGGCTTATCATTGTGCTTGTTCTCACATTTCCCACAAGTACTGAATAATTTTTTTGTGTTTTTTGATGATTAAAAGAATGTCCTAGGTTGTTTATTGATGGAAAATTACATATTAATTTCCTATAATTCAAGGAAATTGAATGTTAATGAGAAAAACTACAGAACACATGTGCTGGAGTTGGCTGTAGTAATATTTTCCTCAAAATTTGGTGACATTACCTCTTTGGGGAGAAGTGTGAAATATACACGGATCAAAAAAACCTCAATTATATATTCTCATAGAAATAGTTTAATATGCGCCAAATAATATGGTTAGAGCTGATCAGAGATTATGAATTCTCGATCCATTACCACCCTAGTAAAGCGAACATAGACTCATATGATCTAAGTCGAAAGGACCCCGCAATTCTATCATTGATGATATTTGAAAATGATCTAATCTTATTAGATTTGATGAATATGGACATGAGAATAATAAAGAAGGGAATATCATCAATTCTGTCACAAAATTATTTCTCAACCGTCTCTTTTGAAAATATTAAAGGAAGCTCAAAAGGATGATGGGGGAATTTAGAAGAAAGTGGAAACTATCCGAAATGGGTTGTCCGTGGAGTAAAATGTTAATGAAGAAGGAATTTTGAGATTGGGGTCAAGATTATTTTTTCAATCAAGTCTAGAGTTAAATAAAGAACTTTTGGATGATGGAAATAGTTTGAATTTCTCCATTTACCCAAGAAACACAAAGATTTATCAAGATTTCCGAGAGCATTATTAGTGGAATAACATGAAGAAGGAGATCACTAAATATACATCAAAGCACCTGGAATTTTAGCAAGTGGAGGCTGAGAGGAAGAAGTCTAAGTGGATGATGAAAACCTTAACCATACTATCATGTAAATGGGAGAGCATCACAATGTAATTTGTTACCGAACTTCCTAAGATAGCCAATGTAAACAATGCTATTGGGGTTGTTGTGGATCTTCGTACAAAGACTGCACACTTCATTGCAATTTGAGAAGATTTCTCTTTGGATCAACTGGAACACACACACACACACACATATATATAAGATAAGTGGTAAGGCTGCATAAAGTTCAACTATCGATTATATCTGATTGAGTTCCGGGATTCACCTCAATGTTATGGAAGAGTCTTCAACATGCTCTAAATAATGAGCTGAAATTCATTACGACTTATCATCATCAAACTGATGCCCAAAATGAGTGGAATATTGAAACACTTGACGAAATGTTGGGAGAATTCTCAATGTATTTAAAAGGAGGATGGGATCAACATCTTCCTTTAATAGAGTTCTCTTATGACATCAGTTTCCACTCAAGCATCAAAATGGCTCATTATGAAGCCCTTTATGGGAAGGGGTTCAGAACAAAAATGTGTTGGGATAGAGAAGGGGAGAGAAAACTCCTAGGTCTAGAAATGGTCTAAAATGGAGGTGAACATAATACTAAATAACATCACATTAAATCTACTCAAAGTTGACAAAATATCTAAGCTGATAATTGTTGATGAGACCTAGAGTTTGATGTTGAAGACATGGTATTCCTCCACATATCACTATGGAAGAGAGTCTTGAGATTTTAGAAGAAGGTAAAGCTTAGTCCAAGGTACATCAGACATTTTGATATCCTTGATCGTATTAGAGAATTTCCCTATCGACTAGAACTCCCACCAAAACTATCTCAAGTACATGATGTATTCAATGTATCACTCTTGACGAAGTAAATACCCAACCCATCGCATGTACTCCATACAGATGTGGTATAGCTGTAGAATGAACTCTCCTATGAAGAGAATCCAGTGATGATAATAGATCATAGGGAAACTTTTCTATGAAAGAAGATATTGGTCCTCATTAAGAAGTTGTGGAAAAAACCACAAATTTGAAGAAGAAAAGTGGTAATTAGAGGAAGTGATGAAGCAGAGTTACCCGCATCTGTTTTAGTGTGGTAAAAGAAAATTTCAAGAGAAAAATTTATTAAGGGGGGAATATTGTAATGACCCATACTTTTATTGATGATAATTCCTCTTGGTCCAATTAAATGTATTATTATGTAAAATGGTATATAAAATATGAACATACTTGGTTTTATGTTTTAGGATTTTAAAATATCGTTAAGAATTGTGATCATTGCTAATAAAGTCATTGAATCGTGATCACACAATTAATATAAATATAGGGATTTAAAATATCCAATTTACTCAAACAAAGGAAGGGATGACCTCATACAGTATAATGTATCCATATGAAGCCCATTTTTCGGAGCATGGAAAAGAGGTGGCATCACTGGTATTCACACTTGAAAAAGCCGAATCTGAGTTTGAACATGTTATGCTAGAACAGAATCGCCTACAGGAGAAATGGATGTTAATATAGGTTACCACTAGAGTGATTCTATACGGGCCACCCCACAAGTCTATCCCCATCGCACACCATACCCTTAGGTCATATGTGGGTGTTATAAGGGGTTATGTAACAACACCCTTGCACTATGATTATGTACATTATTCTGTATAAGGAATATAAATTTATTTTATCATTGTTACTTTGTAAATAATTTTAAAAGCACAAATAATATATTTAGTTAATATTCAATTGAGAAATATATTTTAATGAATTAAGGGATTTTTGAATTAAATAATATTTTAATAAAATATTACTACTAAATTACTTTTTATTAAATATAAATTAACTTATAAATTTTAAGAGTACAATTTTAATTTTTATTAAGGATTTAAAGTAGTTTTTTGTTAAAACCCATGAATATTTGATAAATGTCCTTTTTTATTTTAAAATAAAAAAATTCACATATTTAGAAAATTATTTAGATAAAATGAATAGTATTTTTGGAATTAGGGTTTCAAAATTATCCAGTGGTAAATCTTTCATAATTATCTGAGATAGTTGAATTTTTGGGTAAACAATAACGACTGTTTAAATATATAATGTGTTTTATGACATCATAATAACCCAATAGTGATGTAAAAAATAATCTAAATGAGGTGTTAGGACAATATATTTCTCACCATTAAAATAAAGTGATTTTAGGTCTATTTTTTTTTTTACAAAGCTTTAGTGTACCCTCCAAGACTTATAAACCATTTTAACTTCTAAAATGATTTTCTTAAGAGTGTGACTCACATCCACACAATGATGCCTAATATTTTAATAATTCAGTCCATTGTAATTATAAAATAGTGTTTTTTACTTCCCTTTGGCAAAAACCAAGGGCAAAAACCATGGGATGGTTTGTGGTTAGGATTAGTTTAATGTGTGGTGTCCAAAACCTAAGTAATAAATAATTTCATCTCCTTTACTATATAAACTCACCCATGATCCCACTTCCTCTTCACTAAAAGCATTTGGATGTAGAAACACCCCTACCCTCTTATCTCTATAATCCATATAAGGTTCCCCATGCTCCAATGAAGCCTTTCTCAGGCCCCTCCCAAGCCTTTGGGATTATATTTCCTAGTAAAAGATTTCATCCTTTCTCATTTTTGTCCAAATTTAAATACATTGTTATTCCCTTTTAATTTCAATTAAAAATGTTGGGGGTATGATTTTTCACCTCTAAAATAAAACCCTATTTATGTTTGAATGATGATATATCCCTTTCTATATAATGAATGCCTTCCATGTACACCCGTTACCATACAGAAATTCTGTAAATAATCTCTCTATCCTCATTTACATTGAATAAATTCTTTTATTTTATGAATCTAAAATCCATTAACTATTCTCGTACATGTATCTATAGGAACTTATTACTTTCTATATCATGTAAATATGATGATACACCTATTTCTCCCATATAAACCATTTTTATTAATTCTTATGACACGTCGTTATGCTGTCGAAATTGCACCGCGATTTCCCACCCAAACTCATTGTGTAGTGAATAACATGCCCATTTCTATATCATGGGTATTCTCATGCATGAATTCCAAATTCCTTTATCTTGGAATAAATTATGATTCTTAAGGAATCCGTGTTATATTTTCCATGTGGTACACTTATGAAAGAAATGAAATGATTATGAAGGGTGCGCCCTGATGGTGCTCCAATGCATTGGGTAATGATTAGTATCATGATACATCAAGTGTAATGAGGGTTTACTCATTTTAATTCACTTTTAATGTGGGTTTAGTATTGCTCCATGTGAAAGGAGCATTGTCTCATACTAATATAATATTAAATTTTTTGGCCACATCTCCATGTTATGATAATTATGCTATATCATGCATTTATGTTAATTTTTCTTTTATGATCCATTGATATGCCTATTTCCTAACATTTATTGTATAATTCATGTTATTCCTTGTTTACTCCCTTATTGGGATTTGTAGATTACCTTTTACTTATGCATTTATCAGTTTATTCCATGCAATGTTATGTACGATGGAATGTTGTGGTTATGTAAAAGAATTTTTCAATAAAGATATTGTGTTTTATGTTCTAAGTTGTTATTTAATGTTCCAAATCCCCAAAGACACTAGGCTTCTTGATCTTCAATTTTCTATCAATTAAAGAATTTAGTGTAATAAATCAAGTTTATGTGTGTAATAAAGATTTGGGTTTTCATAGTCTGGCTGAGTAGGATAAAATTTGTGATGGGTGCAGTGATGTATTGACCCAGCTGCGGAGGGATTTATCATTTTTCTAGGAGGAAACATTAATCAGTGGCGGCAAGACCTTAGTCTAGATCTTGGGACACATATTTTTAGTGGTGCTTATCAGTATGTCCAGTTAGTTCAGCTTCCGCTTTTAAAGCAATGGAGGATCAAATTCTTCTTCAACGGTGGGTTCAATGATTTGAAACTTGTGATGATTTGTTGTGGGTTTTGATTTATTTTCAGATCTCATAAAACTGTGTATTTTTCTATTGTGGATTGGTGTATTTATTTTTCAATTCGTCTCTATTTTTGAATATTTTTATTCTATTTCCATGATCAAGTTCTGGTGGTTTGCTGCCAATTGTGGATTTTTTCTTCTTCCATTTGTGGATTTGTGCTACTTCAGATTTGGTTTGTTCCTTCTATTCTATTTGTGATTTGGTGGTCATGGCCAGAGGAATGGAATAGGTTAAAGAAAACCGTGGCTGAGGATCCACCGTTATGTTGAGGGATGGTGGTGATGGTGAGTGTAATTGGGAGACCCATTTAGTGGTTAGCGATATGTGGGGAGTTTTTATTGTGTGAGGGAGAAAGTTTGGAGGGATGCTAATGATGGTGTGATGGGAGACACTACTAGGGAGATATGGAAGTGTGAAAATGGAGGTGGAGGTGTGTAAGAGTCACCACCAGCAGAGGGATGGTGGTCTATAACTGAAGCACCACCAACATAGGGATGATGGTGTGTTGGAGTTCGGTGAAAGGGAATTAGAAGACCAGACACCACCAGAGGGATGTCAGTGTGATAGGAGGTGCTGCTAGAAAATGGATGGTGACGATAGGATATGAGGAAAGGTTGGCGGTGTATCCTGGACTGATAGTTGGTTGAACCTATAACAGAAAAATAAATTAATATTAAAATAAATAAAAAAACTAAATTTGAAAATGAAATAAAAATTATAATTCACATTATAAAAATGATAAAAATATAATAAAATACAATATTTAAATTTAGATTATTGTCTATTTAAAATTAATTTAGAAAATAGCAATTTAATTATTTTTCAAAAAATTAACTCACACTTTAATAAATTAATGAATTAATAAAAACAAATAATTAAATTAAAATGAAATAATGTAATAAAATGTTAACGGGATTGAATTAATAAAAAACAATTGAAATTTAGTAATTTAATTACCAAAATGAAAAATTAAAAAAATAATAAGAAATGAAAAATTAATAGAAAAACAAAAGAATAAATAAATAAATGAAAAGGTAGAATGAATTATTATTTTTAAAAACTATTAAAAAAAATCAATATAATACATAATTTTAAATAATTAAAATATTTTTAAAAATTTGATAGATAAAATTCAACAATTGATAATTATAAATTAAAATTAATTATTTTGATAATTAAAACACAAGAAAGGGAGAAAAAATTATTTGAAAAACATTAATGAAAATCTAGCACATCAATTATCAAAGATGTTCCTTGGATATTTCAATGAGAAAATTACCTTTATATTCTTAGGATCGACTGAATATCCATGCTTATAAATAACAAGACCCAAGAAGTTCAATTCTTGATTTTTGAAATTTCATTTTGAAATATTACTATACAAATAGAGAATCCTCAAGATTTACAAAACCACACTCAGATGGTTTCCATGATCACACTCGAATCTTGAATAAACCAAAATATCATCCTTAAACAATACTTAAAATGCGTTGAGATACTAATAGAATATCCTATTCATCAAAGTCATTAAAACATTAGTTGCGTTAGTTAGACCAAATGAAATCATAATAAATTTATAATGGATATACATACTCTTAAAATCCATCTTTGATATATCAGGCTCCCAAACTCTGAGATGATGAATACTCGACCAAAGATCTATCATTAAAAACTACATGTGGAAACAAATATTTTTTAACTATTTAAAATAATAATCTACATTTTGAAACAAATATTTATTCTAACTATTACCTGGTTCGAAGTTTGATAGTCTATATAAAATCAAATCGATCCATCTTATTTCTCAGAAATGAACACATGGGCATTCCAAGGATAAATAACATGGGGAAAAAACATTCCACCATCATATCATAATACATAATGTTGAGCTCTTTGATCTCTTATAGTGCCATAAAAAATATTAATAATTGATAAAATGTCACTAAAATCAACTAACACAACAAAAAAAAATCTCTTGATCCTTGGGAGGGCAGGTCCTTCATGACCAGAACTCAGATCCCACTCTTGATGAAACACACAGGATCTACCATATTCTAAACCAAATAAGACATACTGATGATAACAATCAAACTCAACATGATGATAAAGAATCTAATCTATATTAATGATGACATAAAATAGATCTATATCAACAATGAAAAAAGCCTACAATAACTCCACATCAGATATATATATCATATAAGAAGGAAACTAAAACCCAAGCTCTTTCCTCGTCCAAAGAGGTCTCACTAGATTTATAGAAAAATAAATGATATCCATTGTATGTTTCATAATATTAAATTTTCTAGATATGAATGAGTGGGAAGAAAATGAATCAAATAAAGAAATCACTACTGAAGATGAAATAAATATGGTACCTCTCATTGTTGCTTAACCCACATCTAGATCCACTAAAAAATAATACACTATGTGATAGTTCTTTACTACTACGGCCTATGGAAAGAGCACTATATTTTTTTAAGCATTTGACTACACCATTGTAACCTTCAGATCCAATGATCCTTGACCATAATTATGGATAGACATAGATTGGAAGAAACACTACCAACGGGAATATCACCCAATACTATTACAAATATTAAAAGGTTCATAACAAGTGTTTCAGGTGTGACCAACCTTGGAACACTGATAGAAAGTCAGGGGAACACTACTAGAATTATCTCAAGGTGTAAAGGAGGCCAACGACAGAGAACCACCACCAAAACTCTTGTGATGATCTTTCCACTTCCATGTTTTCCATTTCATACCACAAAAGTTGCAACATGGTGGGAGAGAACATGTATAATAAGATACCTAGATTAGAATATTAATCTCTTCTATAATTCCCCTATCTACCATCTCTGTGAAGTTCAAAATATATAGCATAAATATCTATGATATGATATCTCATCTCAAATACTACAGGTACTTCTAAGCCTTTACCTAGTTATTATTTACTACCTTTGGAGAAAAAAATAAATATTAGAAAACTGATTAGGGTACGCCAAGACAGAATAATCTCATGGGGTAGGATAAGAACTCCATATACTTATCTATATTTAGAAAATCTAAATAAAAATGTTGAAAGAAGAGGGTCTTGAAACTATTCCAGTCTGATCCCACACGTTTATCCACCTATACCATGGAATCCAACCATCGCTAGCTGGGACTAAGAAGTTATAATGATGCACACTTCACCTTGAAACTCTCATATATATCCAAGAAGTAAAATATCTGATTAATCTTTTCTTAGAATTCCTCCACCATTGAGGTTCATTTTTACCCTTTAGGTATGGTCTATTCTTGAACATTAATTCCCATGATTGATCCATTTCTCCTCCAACTCCTCAGTGTACCTCAACAACTATGTTTTGTATTTTCGGTACATTTTGTTCAATTGCACGAACTACCGTCATGATAAACTTGATAATATTCTAGCATTGAGGTATATTACCTTGAGGATCATCTGATTTTCCCTCTTATGGAACCCATGGAAGAAATATAAAACGCATACTACTACGTAGTGGAAAAAATAAAAGATCAAAAAATAAGATAACCTCATTTATAACTAGAAAACAATAAGAAAAAATTAATTTTAAGATCAAGAACTCAAAAATAGGAGACACACATCCAAATATTATATGTTAACATGAGTGTCATCATGGAAAGATCTGGTTAGGAACTCAACATATCCACCATCTCAAGTCCTAACAATCCTATCAATCATCTACCAAATGTCCCATGAAAATGAATCTAGAGAAAATATCCCATCTGATACCCCGCTATGGAGAACATAGATCAGATACACTCTAAAACAGGTACATGACCTACATTTTTACATACCCAATTGGAATTCCCAATAACCATAGGATAGAGACTATCACCCATACATCAACATCAACCATAAGAACAATTTCTTACCACATAAGAGAGACAACTTGACATATATATAGACACAAGATGGAATTAAGGAGGAGAAGACTAAACAAGAATATATGTATATATTAACAAAAAGTATAATGGAAAGAATTGACACAACTTAGAAGTAGGTAACAATATCTAAGAGACAAGTATGTTAACTAAGGAAAAAACTAAGAAACTACTCCCGATGAGAGCATGTGAATCCTTCCATCATCTCACCACAAGCTACCCAATCATAGCTAATAGAAACCTTGTTGCCTCACTATAGTTACTTCCCATTCCCTACAAAAAAAGACATACAATACTCTAAGATCCACTAAAGGTGTGAACATGGTCTGAGATAATAAGATAAATAAGATCCCACCAAGGCCTTCAAAATCAAGTATCTATTCGAATATATGAACATTGATCAACTATAAATAAAAAAAGGTAGAGCTAAAAGTTAAATAGTTTTTATCTCAAAATAATTGTAAAACATTTCTCCCTCTTGAAAAGTTATAATTCAAATATGTACTAGATTTTCATATAATTCCTTATAGATCAATGTAGACAATTCAAACCAAAGCATGCATCCCATATCATATCGAATATAATACAAATCATATTCACATGTAACATCATGAAAAGGAAACCTACTTTCAAGGATAGTAGACTACTCATATGATAATCAATAGTTAATTTTCGCTCATGTCTTTAGAACCTATAATTACGGAACAAAGGAACAAATCATGTGTGAATCCCTAAAATGTCAATCGGGTCCCCCGAACAATGGGCCTTGGGAGAAGAAGAACAGAACATGAGTAAACCCCCAAATAAAACATGAATAATAGCCCTAATATAATTATTACACCTAAATAAAAATATCTTCCCATGTGCAATGTCTTCTAAACCACATTATTAAAATCATTCCATGAAATCCATTTTATAATTCCATTTCTCAATACTTTGAAAGTACCTTTTCTTTTTCCAAACAAGGGTAAAACCATATATTTTCAAAAACCAATTTTCAAATAAAAAATAAAACATTATAAATCATTTACAAAAAAATTACAATAAACCAGTGCAATAATGTACCCCCAATATAGGCTTGAAACAAAACCACAAACCTCAAACTCAAGTCACTCATTCTAGCAATGAGATCCACCAAATAAAAAGAAAAGAAAGTTCATTAAAGGAGTCCTTAATATTGATTATAATTTCTTAGAATAAAATCCCACAAAATAAATAAAACAAAAAAATGGTAGATTATAAAAAAAATCAAAGAACATGAAACCACTACACTAAAACCAAAAAAAGAACAACCCTCAAAATAATATCACACAATGAATCTAGAAAGGATCGTTAAGATTGTTATCAAAGATCAATGGTTCTAAAAATAAAACCCAATGATGCTGATGTAATCAACAATAACGATGAAGAATAATTTTCTCTTACTCAGATAGATTCAATGATACCACAACAACGATCAATTTTATAACAATATTATCTAGATGGAGAAGAGGTCTCAAAAATCGCATGGGAGAGCTCCTAGGTTGAGGTAGAAGATATTCTGATTGAAAGAATAATCAATATATTATAAAGAACCATAAAAAGAAAAAATATTTATAAATATAGGACATGAAACCCATTTCATGATTTGAAATCTAGAAAACTCAAAATTTCAAAAAACACATCAGCACTAGTTAAAAATACATATTTTTACCTACTCAAAACGTGTAACATATACAAGGCATGTAATCATTTCACACCTTAAAATAGTTGATGAAATATTCCATGTAACAAATACAAAAAATTTAAACATTACAGGAATTTAAAACATGTATTAAAAGTAATTATCATATGACATGAAATCACCCATTAAATATAAAAAACTCCAGATTCACCACAAAAACCCAAACCACCACCGGTGGTCTCCGAACATCGGAAAAATTCCTAAATTAATTTAAAACATTATATATATACTCCATTATCTCAAATAAATATACATCCATAAATTTTAGTTCATTTTCCCTATAAAATATTCTCCATCCTCATGAAATAAAAAACACACCAAAATTAAATGGGAAATTAAAAGAGTGAGAAGAGAAAACCCAGAAGGTGATTAATGGGATGTTATTGGGGATATTTAGAAAATTTGAACTTCCTAAATCCAAATATGTAATCCATTTAATATAATTTAATACCTATAAATGGAATAAATTAATTTTATAGTATTTTCACAAGAATTTCACAAAAACTACATTTTTTAAAAATTAAATTGTAATCATAAAACTGGATTTTTTCCTATCCTATACTAAGATTTTTTTTAAATTTTTTTAAAATTTGATCCAGTGAAAAATATATAAATTTTATTAAAATTATTTTCTAATAGTGATAAACTGTATTTATTAAAATAAATATACATTGTGCACATAAAAATAATATTTTATAAAAACAATCACTTTTATTTCTCAATAATTTTTCTTTTTAATTCTATTCATTTTATTTCTAATGATTTTATATTATTAATTTATAAACCATAGAATTTTCATAATTTATTATTTATTATTAATACCTAGTAATCCAATTCCTAAGATATAACAGAAACATAATATATTTATCATGTTATATGCCCCCTTTAAACTCATTGTTGCGTGTAATGCAATCTATTGAATAAATAAAATTATTTAAAAATAAAAATTTCATAAAAGTATTGAGGTGTTGCATTCATAGTAATATATCTACATCTAATAATTGTTTTAACATATTTCAGGTGTGATTATTTTGGATCAATTGAAAATATTTCAAATAATCAAACAACATAGACTATGTCCAGTCTAGAAAATCTAAAATAAATTTGGATTCCAATCATATTTAGGAACTAATTTTTATTTTCAATTTGATTTATAATATTCTTTCTCAACTCTAGACCAAATTATATAGGTGTGGAAACTTATTTTTATTCTTGTATTCAATAATTATTCAAATGTTTAGTAGTATATTTCTATTGGAAGAGGAAAATGAAAATAATTTCTTATTAAAATTAAAATCCCAGAAAGAATTTCATTTCACAACGAATTGAAATCTGAAAAATATATTCCATTTTTTAGAAATTCATTATAAATTCACTCCCTATATCATCTAAATATTATATCATCAATGTAAGAAAACAACAACAACAAGAGTGCATGTAATCATCTCTTTTATATATTGGTTATCATCCACCGTTCCTTTTATAAAATTAATATCATTCAATTAACATTCTAGAACAAAATATAGGGATTTTAGAGTTAATTTCAATTCATTAAAATATTCCCTAATTATATAAATATATGTTCCATCATTTTATAATATAAATCCATTATTTAATTTAATGCAAACTTATTCCTCATGATAAATATTCAAAAATGTAGACATAAAATATATTTTATAACCATTATAGTTTTTATGTTACGAAATAGATAAGGACATAAAAAAATCTAGAAGTATTTAAATATGAAAAAAAGTTTCTAGAAAATCAATGCATTCAACTAAAGGGTAATTTTTTTAACTAAAAAAATTAATTTCTTACAACATTTCCTTTATTATTGAGTTGATTCTTGAACACACTATTTGGATACAATAATATTCTTTCGTTTCGGTCTATAAACACAATACCAAATAGAAATATTTTTAATTAAATTTAACATTTATTTATAATAATAATAAACTTCGTATCCTCAACAAATATGTTAGTATAAGGTGGTTTAATTAATGAAATTAATGTTACTTTATTTTCAATCTCAATAGTATTCTTATCTATATCTCTGATACTTGATTTGTAATAATATTTTAGGGTTTAAAATGATTTTCCATACTTTTTTACTTCTATTTTTCAATTCAAAAAAAAAATATTTATGAATAGTATGACTTTAATAATTTCGATCATTTATTGATACATCTTTATATTTTTTCACTCATGTACTCATAATTTTTTATTATTACTTTTACTAGAATTTTCAAAAACATTATCTTCCATCTCACCCTAAATTGGTTTAGTTTTGAAAAAAATATCATTATAGCAATTAATAATCATACATATAATCATTTTACAAAATTTATACAATTTATATTTGACACATATCCCATAAAAATATTTTCTTTAACCCTATCATCAATGTTTTCATGATCATTATCCAATATTTTCACCAAACAAGGACTAATAACACTTTAAATTATTTCAATGATGGTTTCTTCTTGTACCAAATATCATATTTGATCTATAAGACAAAAAACTTATATTTTGAATGTGTATTCTATTTGAATTAAAGTATCTCCAAAATATTTTTTTGAGATAAAACTTTGCTAGATTGTTTCTTTCCATCTTAACCAAGCTTCGAATTTTTATTACTTGAAACACTATTTTTCTAAGATCCGTATGGAGTGTTATAATAATTTTATTACCATGATTATTAGGATAAATCTTAAAATAATTTCTCTTATATTACATTATACTATATTTTCTTAGTTTCTAGATAAATATCCCATCTTTTCCATATTTATTTTAAAAATATTTCATTTTCAACTACCTCAGGCTTATTCTTTTTGAATATCTAATTAGTTATCTAAGTGAAATAATCAATGAATGTAATAAAATAAGGATCAAACTTACTAAAATAATTTCTCATTGGTTTATACAAACCGTATTAAATTATTTTAAATGGCCAAGTGAATTTTATATCGACTCATTTATGGCTTCCTTGCACCATAAATCCATTTTGACATGTCACACATATAATATATCCTTCCATTTTAATCTTGTAACACCTATTATAGATTAGTTATTAGAAATATCTCTCATAATTCATTATAAAATATGACCATTAATTATATGTGTTGGTCAGTGTAGAATACTCAAGAGGGGTGAATTGAGTATCTAAAAAAATATCTATCTTAAAAGGTGTTCTTATAATTATTTCCCCATTAAGTTAAATAAAACCTAGTTAATCAAAGTAATATGGTTATAAAGGTTAGACTATTTAAATAACTTCTTAGAATATTGATTATTTATCATAAATAATAATAGTTATTAATATTAATTTTTAAACTATTTTACTAAGACAAAGCAATTATTACTTATTCCCAAGATTAACTATCAAATTAATTTTATTGATTTCCAAATTATAATGTTAAGTAGTAAAACCAAGAAAACTAAAAAAAAGCACAACAGATATACAACAAGTGGTTAAGTCTCAAGCCAAGATCTAATCCACGCCACTTCATGATCACTTGCCACCAAGCAGTTTATATAAAAAAAATTGTTCCACACCCTGGATCAGGGTTAAACAATAGTACACCAGACTGTCTAGGTCGCATAAGGACTTCTTCCATAGTTTTTCACGGGTACAAACTACCAGGCCACACATGGACCTATTATACACTTATCTTTGTGTATACTCAAGGGTAAATGTGAATTTGAGTAAGGATATCTTGTATCCTTTAGTTTAATGCATGAGACAGAGTGTGTTATTATACAAAAACATACACTGCTTGAATGTTAATAAAAATATTCAAAATAGATAAGTAATGTTAAGATAGGTTTAGAAATCTTGTTAGTGTTGATCTTTGCAGATCTGGACTTTTGATATGAATCATATTCAGAACTCGGTTCCTCATCTGGAAAACATTGTGTCGCAAGTTTGACAGATTTGGATTATGTTCTTCATGGTGTTTGGTAGCGCGATGATGCTCATAGGATTCTAGTATGCGTCGTGTGTTCTTTTATTGAATCGTGATTCAAGAGCCAATTATTATGAAAGTATTCTATTATGACGCTCACGCCCACCAGCTTGTTCTGTTGTATCGTGTTTTTCCTAAAAGCTTTTCCGCCACTTTGTTTCTGGGTAGCACAACTCTTTTTATCTTGGAGTGAATGTTTAGTAGCCGATAGGTTGCATTTATTATGCACCTCGTACCTCGTACTATTCGATGATATGTCTACAAAAAAACATTAATTATGTCAGTGCATTAAAATATTCAAATATGACAATTAGAGATTAAATTGAAAGATGCAAAAATATATTAGGAAACAGTTTCATATTATGTCATGGAAATGGTGTCTCCTTCACAATGTGTATGTATTTGTTATGGTGTCTCATAGTAACAGTCTCTTATGATCACAGTGTCTGCTTCATGGTGTCTGAATGTTCATGGTGTCTGCTTCACGATGTCTTAATGTTCACGGGGTCTGAATGTTCATGGTGTCTTCTTCATGGAGTCTGAATGTTCACAGTGTCTGCTTCATAGTGTATAAATGTTCACGGCGACTTCTTCATGATGTCATAATGTTCACGTTGTCTGAATGTTCATGATGTTTTCATCATGGTGTCTCGGACTTAAGCGAATATCTATATTCAGACTTAAGTAGTGATACTTATGGAAAGAATTAATCTTATTTATTTGTCAGATAAATCATTATAATTTTAAATCATGGATAGTATAAAGTAATTAAATTGAATGTCGAGCAATTATGATCTTGAATGGATCTTCTTAAAGCATGAGAATAATTAAACAATAATACAAAGGATTAGATATTATTTATAGGATTTAACTAGGTTGAATTAGATTTGTGATCATTAAAACATGATTAATACATGCAGAGTCCAACAATCTCCTCCTCTTTGATTATCACAAATATTGTATATTTAAATTGTATATTTTATTCAACTATAGTTTTAGAGATAAATTTCTAACATATAAAGATTTCTCTTTTTTTGGGATTATCAAAAAGATGAAATAAGAGAAGTGATGAAAAGTATACATTTTATTAATGAAAATAAGATCCAATACAAATAGAAGGAGAAAAACAAAAGAAAAATCATTCCTATAAAAAAAGAGTAAACACTATGCTCCTTCACTAACTAGTCTTCTCTTTTCCTTTATCAGCAGTATCAGAAGAGGAAGCCATAAGAGTAGAGGTCGAGGTAGAAGAAGGGAGTGAGGTGGTTGATAGAGAAGGTAAAAGAATGCCTTCAAAAATAGATGGAGCCAGAGTAGGTGCAGTAGAAGACCAAGGAAATTGTTGATCAAGGATCACATGCCTAATGTGATGTAGTGCTTGGCCGATAGACATAGTAGTGGTTGCTAGTGTAGAGGTGAAGGTAGGTAATCTAGGTCTTAGAGGTGCAGCCGTAAGAGCAACAATTGATGTACTCTGGACATGAAGGTAGGGCCTTAGAAGCATAATGAAATCTACAATGATCTCTCCACCATACTGAATGGATTTCTCAAAATAATACTTGTTTTTCAAAAAACTTATCAAACAATCGAGTGAACTCTGTGACCTTTTGGACATGTGTCTTGAAAGATTGAGTAACAGGTGTAATCCACAAGATTGTCCACAAGATACATGAAATGATTATTCAGGTCAGTCTTAGAGAAGATTATGTTTAAGTAGAAATCCACATTCTTAGAAATATCTTGCTGATCATTTTTAGCAATTTCAGAATTGATTTCGACTAGGTCAAGAACTCTATCACTATTCCTGATAACTGCAGAGAGAGAATCATTATTGAAGCCACTATGCACAATCTGATGCTTTTCTTGACCACTGTTCTGAGTAGATCACTATCTAAAGAGGGTTGATGGGATTGACCAGAGGCTTAAGAAGC
The DNA here is from genome assembly GCA_963277665.1 of Viscum album. Lineage (NCBI taxonomy): Eukaryota > Viridiplantae > Streptophyta > Magnoliopsida > Santalales > Viscaceae > Viscum > Viscum album. The sequence goes on along the minus strand of OY728165.1, from coordinate 257,058,991 downwards.
ATTGAAAATAGTTGTGAGATATTTTAATTGATTCAACACTTTATGAAGACTCCCCATATACTCATCCGTGAGTTTGTTTAGATTAATCACAATCTCTCGAATTTCTTTCAAAATATGTTTGTTCCTTTCAGTGACCTTTTTTGCTCAGGAAGCTATGTGTGGCTGAATCTCATAGAAAACATTCTGTGTGGTTTGAGGAACAGTAGGTTCTACAGGATGTGGAATAAGATCTGATCTCAAATGCATCTCTTTCTGCACGTCTTCAATCATACATCTTAGGGTATTCACTTCATCACTAATTAGTTTGTTCTTAACTCTCACTTCATGAATCTCATGAATCATTTTGGGTTGTATTTTGCAGATAATTTTCTCCAAAAATAAAGAGGCATCTTTCTCACTTAGATGAGTCACAAGAGCAGGATGTGAATTCAGAACATTTTCAACACTATACAAAATGGTATCACCAAATTCCATTAGATCATCCTTAATCACAAAGGACTATTGTTCTGATGAAGGTTTAGAAATAGGTACTGATACATGCTCAGGATCCTTCTCAAGAGCAAGATTAGAGACAGATTTTAGTTAGAACATAGGAGAAAGGTTGAGGTATTTTACTGAACCTTTCTTAGATTCATCACCATCATAGAAACTGTGGATCTTATATTGAGTGCATATAGGGCTCAGATCATCTGGATTTTGTACTTCGATAGATTCTATATTTTGGGGTTGCTCCCCCTCAACAGTTTCATCTTCATTAGGACTGTGAGACTTAGGATCTTGATCTTATTATAAAAACTCATCACGTAGTTATTCACCCATTTCATGTCTAGACAACAGAAAAGCTAGCTCCATTCTTCCCTCAACCAAAGGAATGATTTCAGGAATAGATTGTTCCGTTGATATTTCCTCATGTTAGACTCTTTAATAACATGTAGCTCTTCCTTTATAGGTTCTTGCATGACATTCTTTTAAGTTTATTTGGTAGATGATTTTGTTTCAACCTCAGGTTGATCTTACAGATTAACAACATCTATAGGTGGATGGACTTATTCTTCAAGAACTTCATGAGGAACAGGAGTACTGTCTTCTTCAACAGAAATAGTTTCCCTGGGAGACACAACGGCCTCTTCAACTTCAGAAGAAGAAGAATATTAAACATCCTCATCTGGTTCCAAACTAGGATCATAAATAACTCTTGGTCTTGAAGGATGTTCCACATGAATGAATTTTTCATAATGCATATCATTGTATTCTACCGATGTCTTTTTCCAAGGGATCCAATTTGTCTTCATCCTCTTGATAGTGATTTTTGAAAGGCTATAATCACAATTAATTATAACTTCCTTATTAGGTCTAACCATACCTTTGGCAAGATGCATGGATGAGATAAGCCGAGAGTAAAATAGGGAGGTTGCTTGGATGGGGATTTGATCAGTTCACACATGTGGTGAATGATATACTTGCAAAGGACGATATTTTTCCCATTTTCATAAGGTGGATCAGAAACAAATCCGTATATTTCAAAATAGAAAAATCTCCATTTCTGGGGATAACCAAATTCTGAATAAACATGAACAGAAGCCTTGATTCTCCATCAAGTCCAACAGTATAGGATCTCCTCAAGGTTCCATTTCTAGTTAAGGATTTCAGAGCATCATCCAGATCAACGAATTTGGTTGAATGTGGAGGTCATATCTGATAATCCTCACATATGCCTTCATGAGGTATCCTAAGGCATGCATCCCATAAACTCGAAGATAATGAGAATTGTTTTCCATTGATGCAACATCTCACAACATATCCATCTTTAGACTCAATGGTGAACTGAACATATTGAAAAAACCGAGCCACTAACATAGAATATATAGGTCTATCTTCCTTCAAAAACCACTGTAGAAAACCTTTCTCTTTTAAATAATTTAGAATCAGAGGCTTACTTGACCAAATACATTTGGGGAAAACCTCTTTCTTAGGTTTGACAACTCGGTTTAATAGATTTGGGTTTAGAGGACCTTCGGGTGCTAGCTTGGTTTCAATTTTCTTCTTCTTTGCGCTACATTTCTCAGGAGTCGACGAGGAAGGTATTTTCCTCCTAGGAATCCACCGAAGGTTTAGGAGAGAGAGAAGGGTTTTAGATTTCAATAAGGATTATAAATGAGTGAATAAAAGAAATCCCGAGTGAAGAATCTAGTGACACTTTCTTTATTTAGCATTTAGGAATACTAAATGTAGAAAAAGTAAAAATACGGGAAAACAAAAAATGGTGAAATGAATAGTTACCATGATACAGTTTTTAATTAATAACTATACATTAACGAAAATCTTTACAGTGAGACATATAGGGTATTTATGTTGAGATAGAGAATGAATGTTACAGTGAGACAATAACTGAGCATTATAGTGAGATAGTAACTATGCATTACAGTGAGACAGTAACTGAGCATTACAGTGAGAAAGTAACTCAGTGTTATGGTGAGACCATAACTAAGCATTCAAGTGAGGCAGTAACTAAGCATTACAGTGAGACAATAACTGTCAGACAGTAGTCATGAATAACTAACTACGAGACTGTAATCATGAAACAATAAGATATACAATAGTAAGACAATTACTTAAGATTTATCATGCCTAATTCATATATGATGTAGTCTATTATTTTATAATTTATTGTATTAGAAAATATATCAGCTAGATAATACTCAGTACCAATTAATTCCAACATTATATCTCCCTTTTGACAATGACCTCTCAAAAAGTGATGTCTTACACCAATATGCTTTGTCCTAGAATGTGAAACATGATTTTTTGAGATGTTAATAGCACTTGTGTTGTCACAATTTATAGGTACATTCCTGAATTGATTTCCATAATCTAGTAATGGATGTTTCGAACACAAAATTTGTTCACAATAACTACTAGCAGCTATGTATTCAGCTTCAGTAGTTGATAATGCAATAGAATTTTGTTTCTTACTACACCATGATAGTAGTGACTTGCCTAAAAAGTGACTTGTTCTATAGGTGGTTTTTCTATCTAACTTACATCCATAGAAGTCAGCATCAGAATAACTAACTAATTCAAATGATTTTCCTCTAGGATAGAATAATCCTAAATAGGGTGTATTCTTGATGTATTTGAAAATTCTCTTTACAAAATTTAAATGAGATCTCATAGGATTAGCTTGAAAACGAGAACACATACACACTCTATACATAATTTTAGGTCAACTTAAAGTTATGTAGAGTAAACATCCAATCATTCCTCTATAAGTGGTTTGATCAACATATTTTCTATATTTATCATGATTCAATTTACAAGTGGTACTCATGGGGGTGTTACTACTTTTATTGCTACCCAATCGAAATGGGTTTAGAAGATCTATAGTATATTTACTTTGAGATAAATTAATACCATAATTATTTTGAAATATTTGAAATATGAGAAATAATTTAACTTCACCCATTAAACTCATTTCAAATTAATTTGGAATTATTTTAGAAAAATAAACTTATAATGAATTTCTTGAGAATCCAAAGATAATGTCATCTAGATAGATTTGAAAAACTAAAACATCATTAGAAATATGTTTTATAAAAAGGGTAGGATCAGCTATTCCTTTTGTAAAACATTTGAAAATAAGAAAAGTACTTATTCTATAATACTAGGATCTTGGAGCTTATTTTAAACCATATAAAGCGTTTGATAATTTAAAAATATTTTTTGGAAAATGGGGGTTTCTAAATCCATGGGGTTGTTCAATAAAAACATCCTCAGCTATATACCCATTTATGAATGTACTCTTAACATCCCTTTGATATAGTTTGAAATTCAGATGCACAAAATAGGCAAGAATGATTCTGATGGATTCAAGTCTAGGTACTGGTGCAAAGGTCTCCTCATAGTCAGTTACTTATTCTTGAAAATATCCTTGAGAAACAAATCTATCATTGTTTCTAACTGTGTTACCAGCCTCATCTACCTTATTTCTAAACACCTATTTAGTGCCTGTGGTGAATGTGTCCTTAAGTCTTTCAAAAAGTTTCCAAACATTGTTCCTTTCAAACTGTTTAAGTTCTTCTTGCATAGCCATCACCCAAAATTCATCACTGATAGTATCATTAATGTTTTTAGATTCATGTTGTGACAAGAAGACTTGATGTTCAAACTGATTTCTAAGAGAAGCTCTAGTTTGAGTTCATTTGCCTATGTCTCATATAACAATAGCTATGGGATGGTTCTAATTAATTCTAACAGCTCTAGTAAAAGAGGGACTAGTGATTTTAGGTTCTTCAGCAGGTCTAGGTTCATTATGACTTGATTCTTGGGAATTTCTAGAACTGGATATTTTGACTGATTCTTTCAAAGAAGTTTTTAAGAATTTTTAATTGATATTCAGACTTGATACATCAATCTCTAGGTTCTCTAGAAAGGTTTTAGGATCATGTGGATTTGTTTCATCAAATTTTATATGGACAGAATCTTCCACACATTTATTTCTTTTATTGAACACTCTATAGGCTTTACTAGACATGGAATTTCCTAAAAAGACACCTTCCTCACATTTGGATGAATTTTTTTTAAAATTGTATATAGTATTATTGATATAAACTTTGCAACAAGAAACTATGAAGTAGTTAACCGTGGGTTTTCGATTGTTCCATAACACATAAAGAGTCTTTTTAAGAATAGGTCTGATCAAAACACTATTGATTATGTAGCATGTTATATTGAAAGCTTCTGCCCAAAAAATAAATAGGCAGGTCATATTCACTGATCATTTTTCTAGAAATCTCTTGCTGGGTTCAATTTCTTCCCGCTACAACTCCGTTTTGTTGAGGTGTTCTAGGGGTAGATAAATTGTGATTATAACCATTTTGTATGCAAACAAATTCAAACTCTTTATTTTTAAACTCACAGCCATGATCACTTCTTAAGGATTTATTTCTAATTCCACTAAGGGTTTCTATAGAATTGGCATATTTAGTAAAATAAGAGTAGGCTTCACTCTTGTGAAGCATAAAGAAGGTCCAAGTATATCCTGAAAAGTCATATACGAGAACTTAAACATAGTGCTTCCCTTTTAAACTAGAAACTCTAGATGATCCAAAAAAATCCATGTGAACCAGTTCAAGAGGTTGAGAAGTTGACACTTATTTCTTGGGTTTGAAGGAAACTTTCTATTGTTTTCTCTTTTGACAAGGATTATATACGTTTTCATTTGGAAACTCAAGTTTGAGTGAGTATTTAACTTGTCTTTTTCTAGTTATATTTTTATGTTAGTGAACGTTATAGTGTCCTAGTCTCCTATGCCAAATCCATGAATCGTTATGAAATACACTTAAGCATGAAGTATTTTAAGATGCTATGGAATCTATGTTAACAGAGTAAACATTTTCATTTCTTATACAAGAAAACACAAATTCATCTTTATAATTAATGATATTACAAGAATCATTTTCAAATCTATCATGAAATCCATCGTCATGTAATTTTGAGATACTAAGAAAATTTTAATTTAATCCATCAACAAACAATACTTTAGAAATCAATACTGAATTGGAGTTATCAATTTAGGCAAGGACAATAATAATTCCATTGGAATTATCAACAAATATGACATGTCCTCCATATATTTTGAAAGGTTTTTGATGCATTAGTAGTCTTTTATCATGTGACTTGAACATCTACTGTCCATGTACCATAGCCTTTAACATGAACTCTTTAAGAAGATTTCCTCCAAAATGATCATGAAAAAACATATTTTTGTCCCTATACTTGTTTGGGTCCAGTAATATTAGTAATAAGTGCTTTAGGAACCCATATTTTCCTCATAGGTTTCCTATAAGCATTAAGTAAGGCATTTAAAAAATAAACTCTTTTTGGTGTTGAAAACATGAAACAATAGACAATGTATCATAACTTGAATTATACGATTTGTGTCCAGAATTAGAAGTAAAACTATATGTCCAAGATTTAGAAAAAAAGATTGTTCTACCAAGGTTTCAATTTCTCAGTTGATACCTAATGACAATGTTGTATTTAGGGGAAGTTTTATTTCCTAGCATTTGGGTAAGGGTATTTTTCCTATTGGAAAACATTTTCTGGTTATTCTTCAATGGTTCATTAGACTTTTTTAATTCGTTGTTCTCCTTGGGCAGTTAGGAATTTTTATCCTTTTTCATTTGTGAGTTTATATTTAATAGTAAAAGTGAGACCATGATGTTTCTTAAATGATTTATATTTTTCCTTTAGTTCATTGGATGGTTCATCAAGCATGTTACAGTATTCAAACATTTCTTCATTAGTAATTTTTTAGAGTTACTCTCATTTTAGAATAGTATGAATTATATACATGAGAGTCCAGTGTTACATTCATAGAAGACAATTTAATCAGCCTTTTCACTCCATTTCCAATATGTCTTCCAATTTCCTTTTGGTCATATTTTCCCTTGATGTTAGGCTTTCAGAAAAATTTCTTATTCTTGAAATATATTTTAAATCATCCGGATAATTAATCCATCTCCTCATCACTAATGACTGATGGTTGTTCACTACTTTAAATTTATATAGAATCTTTCAATTTCCCTTTGTATATGTATTTAGAGGTTGTGTTCTTGAATTCAACAAATTTCCTTTTTTGGTTCATCCTCCTTCTCCTTGTTTAATTTCTGCTCCTCTTAATATATCATTAGTTTCCAAATGAGTTCTTTTATAGGTAGCTTGAAAATGTCACATGATTATCTAATAGAGACTGAGGTTCCCCTCCATCTATCAAGAAGACATCTGATAATTCTCATGATCTGTTCCTTGTAAGAGAATCTCTTCCAAGAGAGATCATCATGTTGAAAATCTCATTAAACCTAAGATACATGTCAGAAATATGCTCATTAGGATTCATTTTATATTTATCATATTTGATAATATATGTATTATGTCTCATTTCTTTTACACTAGATATTCCTTCATGTGAGACATAAATGGTATCCCGAATCTCATGGGTAGTTTTACAAGTATAAATTCTATTGAATTCATCATCGCCTAAGGAGAAGTATAAAGCATTCATAGCTTTGAAATTTTTATTGTAGGTAGTTTTGGTTGGTTCATCCCATGCGATTCAATCAGTAGCAGGAATCTTATATTCATCAATAACGGAAGAACAAATTTCAACACTCATACACTCTAAATGCATTTTCATTTTAATTTTCCATTGAGAATAGTTGGTTCCATTAAATAATGGTGGTCTGTTGGTTGACGAACCTTCAAATATATTATCCATAATAACAGAATAGGTTTATAGAGATGGAAATTTAGAGTTGATAAGAATTTTAAAGATATTTAAAGTATAATTATAATCACAGTTTAATAAGATTAAACAATGACCTAATAAATAGCATGTCATACCAAATTTTGGTCGTAGTAGAATAATCAAGATGGGGGGGGGGTGAATTGAGTATCTATAAAAATATCTGTCTAAAACGGTGGTCTTAAAAATATTTCCCCTTCAGTTAAATACAACCCAATTAATCAAAGTAATACAGTTATAAACGTTTGACTATTTAAATAACTTATTAGATGATTGATTATTTCTTAGTAATAATAATAGTTAATAATATTACTTTTGAAACTATTTTACTAAGTATAAGAAATTATAACATCTTTCTATGATTAACTATCAAAGTAAGTTTAGTGGTTTACGAATTATATAGTTAAGTAGTAAAACAGAGAAGACTAAAAATAAGGAGCACAATAGATATAAAATATGTGGTTCAGTCTGAAGACGAGACCGAATCCACTCCACTTTATGATCACTTGCCACCAAGTAGTTTATATAAATAAACTTGATCTACACCCTATATTGGGGTTAAAAAATAGTACAAAAGACTTTCAAGGTTGCATAAGGACCTATTCCATAGTTCTTCATGGGTAAAAACTACCAGGACAAACAGGGACCTCTTCCACACTTATCTGTGGGTATAAACAAGAGTAAATGAGAGTTTGAGTAAGGATATCTTGTATCCTTTAGTTTAATGAAGGAGATAGAGTGTGTTATTATACAGAAAAAAACATTGCTAGAAAGTTAATAAAAAGATACACAATAGAGAAGTAATGTTGAGATAGGTTTAGAAATGCTCTTAGTGTTGATCTTTGCAGCTCGGGACTTCTGAGATGAAGCAAATTTAGAACTGGGATCCTCGTCGGGAAAATAGAGTGTTGCATGTTATGCAGATTTGGCTTGTGTTCTTCGTGGTGATCTACAACGCGAATATGTTATTGGGATTCTAGTATGCTTCATCTATTCTTCAGAAGAATCTTGTTGCATGAGACAATTCGTAGAAAACTATTCTATTGTGATGCTCATTCCCACCAACTTGTTCTGTTGTATCTTGTTTTTCCAACAAGATTTTCTGTCACTTTGTTTCTGGGCAACACAACACTTTTTATCTTGGAGTGCTTGTGTTGGAGCCGACATCTTTCATGTATTCTACAACTCGTATCTTATTCTGTTTGATGATATGTCTACAATAAAACATTAATTTTGTCAATTCATTAAAATATTCAAATATGATTGTTAGAGATTAAATTTAAAGACGACAAAATATATTAGGAAACGATGTCACAATATGTCAGGGAAACGGTGTCTCCTTCTCACAGTGTATGGATTGGTCACAGTGTCTCATAATCAAAGTGTCTTATAGTCACGATGTATTCTTCATGGTGTCTGAATGTTTCATGGTGTCTAATTCACGGTGTCTGAATGTTCACGGTGTCTGCTTCACTATGTCGAAATGTTCACTATGTCTGCTTCACGACGTCTGAATTTCCATGATGTCTGCTTCATGATGTCTCAGACATAGGAAAATATATATATTCATACTTAAGGAGTGATACTTATGGAAAGAATTAAACTTAATCATTTATCAGATAAAACATTATAAAGGTAAATCAAGGATATTATAAATTAATTAAAAATAATGTAGAGCAATTAAGATCATGAATGGCTCTTCTTAAATCATGAGAATACTTAAACAATAATACACATTATTTTATATAATTTACAGGATTTAACCATGCTGAATATGATTTTTGATCATTAAAACATGATTAGTAAATGAGGATTCTAACAATATGATTTTTTTTTTCATATTTCGTAAAACAATAACACGAATCATGTGTTTTGTAAATTTGAAATCAATTTCCGCTACATATTTTACCCTTAGTGGTAACTGTTTTATCCTTTATATTTTTTATAATTATAGTGTTATTCAAAAATTTATATATATTTCAATCATCCTATTTTATATTAATAGTAAAAATATTATGTTTTATTCCATAAACAATAACAACAACATTGTACTTTAATTTTTGAGCATGAATCTCAATGTACCAACATCATTGTTTTTAATTCACTTTTATTAACAAAAACCCCAAATTTTTCATCATAACATTCAATGTTATTCAATTTTTTTTATCTCCATTAATATGACATGTTAAACTACTATAAATAATTCATGGATTGATTTTATATTATATCTAAGTGAAATTTCAACAACCAAGTTTTTAATTGTTTTTCTATTTTCATTGATAATTATTAACTCATGTGATTTCTATAGCTATTTTAAAAGAATTATCAAATATTATTTAGTATAATGACCATCATGATCAAATAATGTATATACTTATTTGAGTTACACTAATCTAAATTGAGTATGTAGATATGGATTTCTTTCATCCCCCGCATTCTTATAGTTATTATTGTTTCACATATTTCTTGAGTGACTCCCCCTTAATTTATGACTTCATTTCCTAGAAAAAATAACATGTTATATAATATACTAAACATAACAACGCCATAATTATATGTATTAAAACACATATATTTTAATTACCTTTGAGGTTTAAATATTTATATAATTAGGAAAAATAACCTATAATAACACAAAAAAAAACCATCCTTTTATATCATAATAAAAATCTATTTCTTCCATAAGACACATCCTTTGGAGATTATTTGTTTAATAATAATAAATTTTAAATTTTATGTTTTTATTATTTATAATCATCCTTAATCCTCTTAAAAATTATCATGAAATGTGTTATATGAATATAAATCTCACAAGTAGGTATAAAAAAATAAAAATCATTTGTCCATTGAAATACATGAAAACCCATGAAAAATATTTCCATTAATATAATAAAAATTATGCTAGTATATGATCATAAAAATATATTAAATAATTAAATAATATTATGGATTAAATTTTTCTACAAATCACTCATAAGCGCGCAAAAATGTATTATCACAATCATGAATGCTTCTTAGGACAATACAATCACTCAAAACCACCCTTAAAATCACTCACAATAGACTAACCTATTTAGTCACTTATAATAAAATCTATATAGAGAATAAATAATTTCCTAAATATTATGGGTTATATATCATGACCAAAAGTCATTATATATAATTTAAAAGTAAAAAGTTATTAATATAACATATAGGAAATTTTATTTTATAATAAAATTATAAGTGTTAAATTTAACACAAGAAAAAAATGAATTAAAAATAATGGTTTAACTAATTACATATTTAGAGGAAAATGAAAGTGAAGAATTGGATATTGATAAATATTAATTAGATTATGAGAAATAAAATTCATAAAAAATATATAGTGGTTTGAGAGAAATAATTTATGTTATTTAATTTAAATGTTTAAAATAAACATCATATGTCCTTGGTATTGCATGAGTTAAAGACAATGAATGAGGGGAATTTTAACCAAAGTGTGATTACCAGGAATTAAATATAAAATATGATAAAAATAATTCAGTAGTAATTTTATAAACCACATAATACAAAATAAATGATGATTATGTAAGATATAATAAAAAAAGTAATTTGAGATGAGAATCCCCTTACCCATGGTACAGAATTGTATCGTACGTCCTATAAATTCATGAAAACCCATATTATATTAATAATTACCCTAATTTAGAAAATTTTACATATTTTAATTTTTTTTATTCCTTTTTATTCATTTATTATCATATATTATCCCTTTATTGTATTATGTTTTTTTGTGTCAATCACATTTAGGTTCTCTTGTTAATAATTTAAAAACTGTATCAGTATGAAAATAAAATTTAAGGATATTTTTATAATGGTTAAATATGATCTATAAATTTCATGTTACATTCAAAATGTCATTCTATAATCAATTTCTTTAATATATTTGTATATCATTAAAATTAATAAAATAATTCTTGAAAATCTTGTCTTAGAGGATTGGAAATGCCATTGATTGATTACTTTAAATACCCTTAATAAATTGAATACTTTGGAATTAAAAATTCATAAAGATGAAATTATTTTATTATTAATGTAATATTAAATAATTGAATTTATTTTAGGGAATATTCATAATAGGATTAAGTGAAAAATATGATTTTCATTTTCATTTGGGTAGTTTAAAACCTCAATGAATGAATTATATTTTTCTAGAGTTTAATAGAAGAGAAAAAATAATATAAATTTTAGTTTTATAAAAAAATAATATAAAAATTATAATACTTTTTAAATTTAATTTTAAATGATAGTTAGTTTAACTAAAATTGTATGAAGATAACTGAAATGAAAAGATATAGATTTTGAAACTCTTGTTTCTCTATAACAACGACATATGAAAAGTTATTGATTAGAGGAAAATGATAGGAATATCCTCGAAAATAAATATAAATGGAGTTAATAAAAAGAAAATATAGTAATGGAAGTAAAATAATATAATGTTTAAATATATTTATTAGAAAAAAATTAAAAATAGTAAAGGACAGCGTGGCATGGGAACCATTACCTTTCTCTTTGATTCATCTCCTTTGGATTGCGTATAATATCTTCAAAAGAGGGGATTTAGATATAAAAGATCCTTATTAATGTGTAATGTGATGTTTATAGAGGTATTTTTGTCTAATATAATGATTAAATTAATCATTGTATGTGTTTAAAGTGTAGAACAATTCCCCTTTTATAGAAAAATTTGATGATAATTTTGTAAAGTTTCATTCATTAATAGTTAATAGTCCAATTTTCACATGAAATGTGATGCATAGATGGAAACTATAAGATATTTAAAACCATTAGACATTAAAATATGTATCATGGTATTGTTTTATGTTTTTTTAATTTTTAAAACATTTTTAAACTTAAATACACTTTAATGTCATATTCGGGATTAATATTGAGATTCAACTATATAAAATTCAAGATAACTATAGAATAATTTTTTTAATATTTAAAGAAATACATATTTATAATATTTATCATAAAAACCCATTTATTAATCTAATTCATCTATACCTTTTTACATTAATAATGTAAAACATTTTTTTTGACTTTTCCCCTATTTCCACAAGCGCCACATCGACACGGTACAAAATTTGGGATAGTTATCCTATTATTTAATTTTAAAAATAAGTTAACTACTTAAATATAACACATTATTTATCATTATTATTATTATCAAAAACCATTCATCATCTTATTTATTTCATTCATGATAACATTTTTAGGATATGAATTTTTACTTTTCATACAATGCACAAGCATTTGTCAAGCATCTGGATAATTAACTTGTTATATAATTTTAAAATGTACTAATTTATATCAAAATAAATTAATAGTCATAATATTTATCTCTTAAAATCAATAATAACCTTATAAATTCAAATTATTATCAATTAATACATCAATGCTTACTTTTTCTATGCTCTCCAAGCATTGTGTGGATATCGATAAGAATTTTCAAAATAATATTGAAATAAAAATAATTTATATTAATTAGAAAAAAATTACACTAAATTTTTATTATATTATCATAAATGAAAATTTTTATATGTTTTCATAATATTTTTATATCATTTTAGATAAAAATTTATTAATATGAGGGTAAATTCTATTTGAACTCAAACTCATTGTTTAAAAAGACATGAAATATTTTACTAAATAAAAAAAATGAGATTTTAAAATTAGAAAATTAAATAAAAAGTTTTATATCTATAATATTTTATGATATTCTATTTATATTTCAATTGTGAAAAAATATTCTGTTTATTTAGAATTTAATATGTAATAGAATTCAATTTTAATTCAAAATCATATAGTTTAATACAAATTTCTAATTCAAATGTATCGATTAACTTATAATCACATTGAATTAGAATAATAAATTTCAAAACAAACCCTTTATAGATTTAACTATTAAATAAAAAATATATTTTATAATATTTTATAATAATTTTTGACATAAATAGTGAATGTACATTACATTACTACTTACTATCATATAATATTATTTATAATATTTGAAAAATATCATCCTTATTATTTTTTATATGGAAATTAAAAATATAAAATCAAAATAATATTATGAATGATTAGAATTTTAAATAAAAAATAATTATATATTAAAATATTTTTTAACAACATATATTTATTTTAAAATGGAAAATTCTATTCTTATTTTAAAACGTGATAAAATTATTTATAATACTTTCATAAACATAAATATCAATATGTAATTATTTAATTAACATAAATATCCATTTATAAAATATCAAAAAATAAAATAATTTCATAAATATATTAAGATAAAGATTAATGTTATGAAAATATTTTTATGAGTTAAATAAAACATATTTTCTATCTTGATGTATTAATAATAAATTTAAAAGTATATTGAGTATCTAGTTGATCATTGACCAATTAATGTGACATGAAAAAATTATTTCTTCATGTTAAAGTTAATATTTATTAAATAAATATAAATTCATTACAAGAAAATAAAACAGATATATTATTAAAAATAAATGTATTATTTTATTCTCCCCCCTTAGAAAATTGCATCTTCACAATTTTATTTTTTCTACAAATAAAAGAAGAGTGTATCAAGAAATAGACATAACATTAAATGTAGTTTTTATTGAGAAGTAAAATTTAATTACAAGGGTAAGAATAAAAATCTCATTAATTTTTTCATAATTGGTATATAATGAGTTTTTCATTAATCATTACTATTAAAGCATGTATATTTTTTTATAATTTATTAAAAAATCTAATTTTGAATGAGTTTACAAATCAATACCTTGAAATATTGATGATTTTTTCCATATAATACTTAATAGATATATCTTCATGTTATATGAATTAGATGAATTATTTTTATATTATGATATTGAGAGTGTGATAAAATACACTTTGATTATTAAAATTTCCTTGGCTCAATATTATTCATTGGTAATGTGTTCTGATTAGTTTCCACTACTAATTCACTTAACATTCCAAATGATGAATGGCCAAGATAAAGTTTTCAGGCTCGAAGTAGAATTTGGTATATTATTTTCTATCGTGATAGTATATACTTATACAATTAATGGGTAAGGATATCCATGAAAGAATAATGGTTGTTACTATTTGAATTATTTTATGATGAGTATTCCTTCTCTTTATAAACATTTATTAAAACAAAAATAGTTAGTGTGAGTAATTTTATTACCACCATATAAAAAATTATTTCTATGATGTCCTAAAATTAAAACACTTCAATGAAAACAATAACATTATTATTTGAACATAATATACTTTTTTCAAACTGTGAATATATTATTTAAACTAATGTTTCCTTGATTTTTAACCTCATATCATTCTTATCAGTATCCCAAAAAATTATCTAAACCTCAATCAAATATTCTATGAAAATAACATTAATATTATCCAAAAATAACTATAATATGTGTAGTATACTACCCTATAAGATTATATAATACATAAAACTCATTATACATAAATATATTTTTAAGTGTTGATGTTTTTTAAATCAATTAAATTATACTCACTTAATAATTTACTAACCTCTAATGTTATCTAAACACAACTCTAATATCGAATTTAATAGGACGAAGCTAACCAAACTACGTTTTCATGTATTATAAAAAACATTACAACTCTAAAATTAAAAGGACCTTTTAGACTTAAAATTTTATAGGATTAGGGAACATAAACTATAATGAAACATAACCAAACACCCTTTTTTAGCCTAATATGAATTAATTTATTCGATAAGACACATTCTTTCAAATTTATTTATTTAAGACTATTCATATTTAATTTTGAATTAGTTATACTTCATACTCATTTTTATGGCCTATGAAAATAATTACATAATGTATGTTGCGTTTATAAATCTCATAAAGGGATATAAATATAATATAAACTTGTTATGCCATTGAATCAGATGAAAATCCATGATTTTTTTCATTTGAAGATATAAACATTGAACATTTATAAGGTCAAACAATTATATTAAATCATGAAATAAACTTCTTCACTTAAATAATTCCACAATAAAAACTCATATGAAATCATATAGGAAATAAAATAATCATAATGGTTTCTAGCGTCACTATAATAATATATAATCACCTTTGCAATCCCTTATAATGAAATAGACTTTTAAGTAACATCCAATATATTTTATTTAGAGAATAAATCATTAAACAATACCTTTGAAGGAGATATCCTTGTCTAAACCAGCATCATATATAATTTCTATGTACTATATGATGAATACAACACATAGTATATTATGTTATAACCCATAATTATAAGTGTTAAGGTTAACAAAATAAAAAAAATTACATAAAATGAATGAGTTAACAGATTACTTAGTGATTGGAAAATAAAAGTGAAGAAAAGAATATTAATTAATATAAATAAGAATTTGATTAAAAAAATTTATAAAAAATAATAAAGAAAGAGTTGAGAGAATTAATTGTAGAAATTTAATGTAAAAGTCTAAAATAATCCCCATTATGACCCTATTAATGTGTGAGTGAAAGAAAATGAAAGAGAAAATATAAAATAGAATATCTATTCCAATAAATTGAATATAAAATAAGTTAAAAACAATTCATAGGAAATTTTATACATCGTATAAAACAAAATAAATTAATAGAATGGAGGATATCTTAATGAAAGGAAATTTAGATGATAATCCCTTTACATTATGTCTTAGATAGCCTCATATATCCACTAACTTGATAAATATTAAAATTATATTAATTATTTAATTAATTGATTATACTTCACATGTTTATTCTAGTTATTATTTATCCTTTTTGCTATTTTTTTATCTGGTATTATCAATTTATTGGATTATGTTTTCTCACATCAATCATTTTTAGGTCGTTCGGTCAATAATTAAAAAAATGTTATCAATAAAAGAGTAATAAGAAATATCATTTTTCAATGAGTCCATAAGCTCCATAAGTTTCAAGGTATAAATTTAATGTCCTTACAGGAGTAAATGAGTTCAATATATTTGTATATGATTTCAATTTAGAAAATAATTTTTAATAATCTTGTTTTAGAGGTTTAAAAAATTACTTGATTACTTTACAAGTAATTATTATAATTCCATTTTTATTATTAAAAAACATAAAAGGTAATTAGTTTTTTATTAATGTTATATTAATGTTGAAAATAATTTTTTTTATTATTCATGTGAAGATTATGTGAAAAAATAACATTACCGGTCACTTAGGTAGTGTAAAACAACCACGGTTGAATGATGTTTTCTAAACGAGTTTGAATGAAGGGAAAAATAATAAATATTTGATTTTAAAAAAATATTTTTATAATGAACTTATAAATTACTTCTAATTTGAAAATATGTTAATTAAAATAGTAAGTGGATAATTCAATTGAAAAAACATGTATTGTGAAACTCGTGTTTCGACATAAAAATGAAATATAAAAAGTGTATGATGAGAGGTATATGAGTTATATATCATCAATAAAAGATCAAAGTTATTTTAATCACATGTAAGTAGTTTCATGATCAAATTGAATTTTTAAAAGATTATTATGAAAAAGACTTAAATAAGATTGAATAGAGTGTCAAAAGAACAGGTGCCTTACTCATTGAGTCATCTCATTTAGAATGAAACTTAGGCCTTCAAAGGAGGAATTATTAGATAGAATAGGATGTTATGATTATTAAAATGGAATTTTAGAGGTTTAATTTTTCAGAATATATATATAAACCAAAATGTCTTATGTGTTTTGAAAAAGGTACAATGAGTCCCCATTAAATGAAAAAAAATCCAATGGTAGTTTGGGAGAAAATAATTCCTTAATGGTAAATAATTTAATTTAAAATTGGAAAGTTTCCCATAAATTGATAATATAAGATATTTTTAACCATCACTCATACAAATATGTATTAGTATAATTGTTTTTGATTCTTATTTTTTAAATCATTTAAACATTAATCATAATTTAATGTTATTTTCATAGTTAGTCTTGTGATTTGACAATATGCATTTCAAGATAACAATAGAATTAAAATTTATATATTTAAATAATATCATATATATAATATTTATCCCAAAAAAATTCAACCATATTATTAATATCAAACATGTCAATAATAGTATTTTAAAACCTTGATTTTTAAATTTTCTTCTCTCTACACAAGTGCTGCGTTGACACTGTGTAAATGTTTAAGATAATTATCATATTATTTAATTTTCATAATGAATTGAAAAAATAATTAATCTTTTAGAATAATAATTTTTAGCTTCTAAAACCATTCATGGCATCACTAATCCAAATAATGATAAAAATATTAAGATATTAATATTGAATTTCCTTATATTGCCCAAGAATTGGGTAAGAATTTAAAAAATTAAATTATTATATAAATGTAAAATTGGTGATTATATGTAAATAAAATTTTTTACTCATAATATTAATATTTTAAATTATATAATAAACATATACCTTCTCATTATTTTCTCTTACTTCATTATTTTTTAATTTTTATAGAATGCAACAGCACTACTCAACATCAATTAGTATTTTCAAATTAATCTTGGAATAAAAATATTTAAATTAATTAGTTAATATTTATAATATATTTTTATTATATTATCACATAATACACATTACATGGGTTTTTATAACCTTTTATATCATTTTAGATAAAAATATAATAACTTGGTGTAAAATTTCATTCAAACCCAAATTGTTACTTTAAAATGAGTTCCAATGGTTTACACAACCTCTACCTAAATTAAATTTAAATATAAAATATTTAAATAATAATTATATATATATATATATATATATAATATTATATCATATTCCCAATATTTATCAATTTTTACAAAATATTAAATAGAGTTATAAACTAATATGTAATAGAATTCTGTTTTAAATTCAAAATTGTATTTTTAAAAGAATTAAAATTATAATGTATCACTCAACATATAAAAAAATTGAATTAGAATAATAATTTTCAAAATAATTCCTTTATATATTTTATAAATATAAATAAAAAATTATTTATAGTATTTTACCATAATTTTTGACACAAATAGCTTATATACATCATATTTAACATTTAATATCATGTGTTATTATTTATAATTTTTTTAATATAATACCTTTCTCTTAATTTTTTACATGTTGATTATAATTATAAAATAAATATATATCTATTAAGCATTAAATTTTAAAATAAAAAATAATAATTTTATATTAGAATAATTTATTTTTTCAAACAATTATTATTTCCTTTTAAAAGAAAAATTATATTTTTATTTCATACCTCAATAAAAAAATTATTAGAATACTATAATAATTAATATTAATATTAATCAATTAAAATAACAAAAATATACCTTTATAAAATATATAAGATTTATATAATTCTATAAATAGGTCAATATATGTAATCATGTAAAGTAATACATTAATTATTTAAATAAAACTACTTTAATGTCATGAAGTAATCATAATAATATTAAAGGTATTATGAGTATCTAATTTATCATTTATCATATATTTTGACATAAAATAATGATATATTCATTTTAAAATTAATATTTCTTAACTAAATATGAATTTATAATATTAGAATTGAAATAGGTATATTTTTAAAATTAAATAGGTTATACCATTCCCCCTAAATAATTTTCAACATTTCAATATTAATTTTTTTACCAATAAAAAAGAATGCATTATAAAATAGACATTAGATTATATATTGATATTTAATAAAAAAATAATCTTTAATTTAGAGTGTAAGGCCAAGAAACTATTCATTTCAATCACAATATGAATATATTTTTATTTTTATTAATACTAACAGTTAAATAATTGAAGTTTATTTATAATGTAATAAGACTCATAATTTTTAATGAGAATCAAAAGGCATGACTAGATTGATTTCAGAAAATTTCCACCTAAAACTGGACATATTTATCCTTATATTTCTTGAGTTAGAGGAATTATTATTCTATTTTGAGATAGAGAGTATATGAAAACACACTTACAAAAATTCTTCACATTCCAAAGGATCCATCTCATCCATCAATTTTCATTGATCAGTTCCCACCTCTGATTCAATTCATATTCCAAATAATGAGTGACCGTGAAAAGTTTTTCATGTTAGAAGCAAAAAAAATCATTTCTATAATTTTGGAATATATATATATATCAATAAAAGATAAGAAGATATACTAAAGAATAATGATTACTTAATGTATGAAAGATTCTATAATGTTTTATTCATCATTTTTCCATTCACTATTTAAAACCAAAATGATTAGTGTGAGCAAAGGTAACACCAATATATGAAAAATTATTTATATGATATTATAACCATCGAATAATTCAATTAAAACCATGTTTCCATAGTTTAACATAATATAATTTCTATTAAACACTTGAATCATTAAGTTCCTCTTAGTTTTCCTTGAGTTTTATCGTAGTAATATTCCTATCATTATAAAAATAACTATATAAACCCCAATCATGTATGACCCAAAAATCAATTATTACTATACCAAAATACCCTTAATCTTCTTTACATTCAAAACCCTAAGGTTTGGAATGAATTCTCACTTATAATCCCCAAATGACATATAACGTGTTGGGTATAAGATATCTAACTTTTTCTCCATTATGCATAAGTTTCTATTTATATATAGTTTCTTAGATACTTCTTTTTTATATATATTTAATTAGTTACTCTATATTAATTTTATTATAATAATACCAGTCTGATTTTTTACTTATCCTTTTATTATAAAAATATTATTCATAATTTTCTTATATTTAACCATGCATACTATTATTTTTCTATTCAAGAGTGTGAATTTTTTAAATAATTTGGAAACTATAATTTATCCCCCACTTATAGTATATCTATCATACATCCCAAGGTAACATTTGGTATTAGATTATGTCTCAAAAAAAATTTCTTATTCTTACAGTAACTGTGTGATAGAGGAAATAGTTTTTTTATAGATGGTTTATCTGTAAGAACATTGAAAAATTTAAATCCAAAAAGACCACCAATTATTTATGGAGCTAACAATGAGTAATAGATATATTATATGAAGAACATTATGATAAAAAATTTGTGTATAATCTTTTTATAATGACTGAACATTATAATGTTTTTCATATGGAAGATAAAACTTTTATGATAGACTAGTAATCCACAAAATAGTTTTAATATAGAGTTTCGAACAATATATTTTTCTCAACGAAAATAAATATACACATTAAAATATTTTATTGTGAAAACGTTTTGGTGCTTGTAGAAATTTGAAAGAAACACATTTGAAAATTTATATGGTTTAAAACCCATAATGTCTTTAATTCATTCTAATTATCAAACATATTATTTCTTACCAAATGAATCAATTGAAAAAAATGTATATATGGTTGTGAACATTTTTAATAGCTCGTAGTGTCTTGTAGATGTGTCATTTTATGAATAAGTTATTGAGAATATTATTGATATCATTCATAGATAATAGGAATCAAAGAGAAAATATATAGATATCACAAACCATCTACCTATTTTGAGTTTTAATAATTTTTTTATAACTTTTATAAAAGGAAAAATAATGTTATAGAGAGATGCTAAAAAATAAAAAAAAATGATGAATTATAAAGCATTTTTATCAATTTCTAGGTCAATTACAACTAGAAAATATGAATCTAGTTTAATTGACAAAAAATATGCAATGTATATGAGAAATGTAAAATATGATTAATGTTATATTAATTTGGTGGAATGTGAGAATGAACTTACTCAACATGTGAAATGAATGAACAAGATTGTGGGAAGGAATGATTTCCAGTACAAGTATAGAAATGATCAGAATGATAAAAATGAGATGAATGATACTTTTTAATTTATTTTTTTGAATGTATGAAACTTGAGAAAATACAACATGATTTTATAAGGTTTATATATTAGGAAATAATCTTAACGAGATATTATAAAGCTTGAAAAAATAAAATTTTCCAATCAAGGGACACTAGAAGTGGTAGTATTAGAGATACATATTTATATAGAAGTTCCAATTCTAAAAAAATTATTAGTTTCAATGATGATATTCCAATTACTATACAATGCAATATAGCTAAGGTATATTCTGAATTCCTTACTAAATTCAAATTTCAGGTGAATTATCTTTATTCTTTATAGGATTTTTTAACTTATTTGAATTCTAGAATGTTATTTCATCGAAAAATGATAAAATTGTACCTAGTAAACGACTAGATATGTTACTCTTCTTGAAAAAAATTAATTTTAAAGTAATAAAAGACTATGATTGTGCTAGAGTGGATCTTACTAAATCCTATTGTATAATTTCAAAACCAACATATTAAATTTATGAAATCACATTTTAATTTGATACAAAATCTAATTATAGTTCAAATCATTATGATTTTAATTTGGTTGTGAATATTAATTATGATATTTATAGTCAGAAAAAAAAACTATCAAATTTCACATATATGACTGAAAATCGTGATAAGATTAGCTTAAAATTAAATCCATGAAAAATAAATTTTGGAATTGAATTTTCTTAAAATAATTCACATTTCCAATCAAATACCTTTTTCCTAAAATTGATATTTTTTGTACAAAATGTCAAAAAGGAAGTCATTTGATATATAAATATTCATTAAACTATGTTCAATATTTTTTTCATAAGTATTATATTTCATGAGAATCAATGGATGAAAAACATATACTATTTGGAGAAATATTAACTCATAATGATTATTTTTTCTACAAATTTTATACCAAAAAACCTATAGGTATGAAAACTATAATTTTGTTATTTTTATAATGTAAGGATGAGTACCAATTTATGAAACATTCGGTTTATTGATAGTGTTTGTTCAAGATAGATTATTGGAAATAAAAATTACATATGAATTTTTCAAAAGATGAAAGGAGGAAAAGAAACCATTATATATAATTATCAAGGTGAAATCATTGGTATTGGATATGTTGAGTATATTTATAATAATTTAATGTCAAATGTTTTATGTGTTTTAGGACTCATGAATAATCTCATTAGTATAATTCAATTTTGTGATAAAGGTTATATTATAAACATTAGGAATGATAAATTCACCATTTATTTTTCAGAAGGTAATTTTATTCTTTTAACTAACAGACATGAAAATGTGTATACCTTAGGCATAGAGTATCATCTTAGTTTATGTAAAAAGAAATAATTTTCATGTTTGGGTCATAAATGGTTAGGGAATTGTAATGATGGAATATTAACTAAAATTTTTACGAAAGGACTTGTGAGGGATTTACCATAATTTGGGATTAATTCATCAAAAGTATATTATCCTTATTAACATCATAAAACCATTATTCCAGATTTAAATCTATTAGTGGAATATAAATTTATAAATATTTACAATATATTCACATGGATTTATTTTATCCTATTAAAACTAGAATAATTGGATGAAAGAACCATGAATTTGTATTTATTGATGATTACTGTAGACATACCTTGATATATTTTCTAACAAATAATTTAGAAGCTCTTTTTTTATTTTATTTTAAAAGTTTTCATTATATTGTTTAAATTGAGGAAAAAAACGTTTATTTTTTATTCATAATTATAATGGTTATGAGTATGATTTTTTTTTATTTTCAAACTATTTATACTAAAAAATGAATTACTCAAAACTTCTAAACAACAATAATTCCTTAGAAAAATGTTTTTGTTAAGATGAGAAATAATATTCTTTATGAAATTAATAAGTCTATTTTGGGTGAAAACTAAATTTCTATTTTTTTGTATTAAGATATTAATAAAACATATTATAATATAAATAGTATTTTAATTCTTTATTTTATTAATAAAACTCTTTATGAGGTGTGTATTGGAAGAAATGAAACACTTTCTTACTTTAGAATTTTTAGACAAAAAATGTAAATTCTAAATATATAATATAATTTTCACAATTTTGGTCCAAAATATAATGATGGAATATTTCATGTTTATTATATAACATGGAAGGAATATCATGTTTTTAAAAAATGGACACAATGTTTAAGAAATGATTCACATTAAATTTTATAAAATCTTATTATTTTCAACCATCGGGATGATATGAATTCATATGATTTTTTTGACACCAATTCTTTTTCAACCAATAATGATAAATTATTATAATGAATTAAAAACAAAACTTTTAATTCCAAATGTTATTTCTTAAAAATAATTTTAACTTTTTGTGGAAGAAAACAATTACTTTTTCAATAAAAAATCGTTTTTAAGAAATGATCCAAGAAATAATATCATTAGAGATATAGATTGAGCAGTACAAACTCATATCCCCTTAAGTAATAAATGTGAACATTATTCTTCTTTATTTAAAAATGAACCTAAACCACCAAATGATGTTTCAGGTGATGAGGATTGGTTTATGGTAATTTAATATGAGCTATATGATTTAAAATAGAATAATGTGTTTATTTTTATAGAAATAACTAAAGGTCTTTCTATAGTTGGAGTTAAGTATGTTTTCAAAAAAAATGTTTATTAAAATAGAATTATTATTAAGAATAATTCTTGTCTTGTTGATAAGGGTTAATATCCAAATGTGGAATATATTTTGATGAAAAACATTCACTAGTAGAGAGACTTGAATCTATTAAAATAATTCTCACCCTTACAGGACATCTAAAATTTACTATTTATCATATAGAGGTGATGTGTGATTTTGTTAACATATATGTTCAAGAATATGTTTTTTATATCAATAACATGGTTTCTAAAATAATAAATATTAATATGATATATATAAACATACTAAGGATCTATATGGACTTAAATAAGCCCATATAGCCAAGTGTGATAAACATACTGAATTTTTTTACATTTGATAAAAATTTTAGAGAACAAATGATACATCAATTTTTAAAAATAATGACTGTAAGGACACCATCATTGTTAAAATTTATGATGATGAAATGATCATTGGATCCACTTAAAAAATATATTTCTAATTTTTTTTTCAAAACATAAGATTTGTGAGTTTGAAATGAGCATGAAGTGTGGCCAAAATTTTTCCCTTGGTTTTCAAGAAAATTAAATTAAATATTTACTCAAAGGGTTTTTGTTTTGAAAATGTAATTATTATATGTAATTATTTCAAAACATTAAAAAATTAAAAAATTACATGATGAATCGGAGATACCATTTGATCAAAAAAATTTGAGGGATGGTTAGATGTTCACTTTACCTTATAGTAAGATGACAATATATGACTTTTTCTACGCACATGTGATTTTTCAATTTAATATGAAAAAATATTGTAAAAACATAAGATTTATGTTATATTTCCCAATAAGTAAATAAAATTTCTTTAATTGTTTTCTTTATATGTATGATACCTGGGAACACTCTAAGATGAGAGGGGTGAAGTAGAGAGTAATCCTATTCATTGAAAAAGATGGATCTTGTCCCCGTGATTGTAGAAACTTGTTAAACATGTATGATGGAATCCTGGAATTACCAAACACCCATATTTCGAAATAGAAACACAATATATCAATTTTACATGGTACACTACAAAGGACTAGTGCATGGAAAATATACTTATAGTGTTTCAGTTATACCTAAGTCCACTATTCATCACTAGATATCATGGACAATAATTTATCATGTATGTTCAGTCCATGATAGAAACTCTGAAATTAAATGATTTATAAGTATGGAACACTACCTCCCTTGGATAAATTATATAAACTCCCTCTTCCTCACTACTTTGGGTGATTTCATTCTCATATTATTGACATGGAGGTCAATTCCATAATGGGGCACTTAATGATGATGTTTTTAATCATGTAGGCCCACTTATGATACTTCAATACATTATAAAAACATTTCCCAAGTACAAGTATGATCTTTTACGTGTGTTTTTTGAAACACCCTTTTTCACAAAACCCTCTATTTTTTTCTATAAATTGTAATCTTACGTGACACTATACACTTCTTTGAAACTCCAATCTTTCATGAAATCCAAAAATTCATGAGACACATAATATTCTATAAATGGAAAACATTACAAAAACATATTCACTAAAATGATTTAGCACCAATTATTTCTCAAAAATTCCATTCAGAAAACTATGTTTTCATAAATTTACTAATTCATATAAGAGTTTCATTTACATTATGTAATTACAAAATCTGAGTAATCACCCCTTATATTTTTTTTATGATTTCTCATATGATGAGAATCCACCTTTTATAGCAATGGGTTAGCATTTTAAAAAACTATGCACTTTTTATAAAACTCTATCATGCATGAAAAACATGTTTCCTTGATTTTCCTATATCATCCCATCCTTCAGGAAACTGTTAATCTTCATGAAACTTCAAAAGGATTTTATATCCCTGAAACATCTCAAAATTTCATAACGTAACAAACTTTTTTCATTGAAAAAAATTCTCTGAATAATGTAACATACAAAATTTTTCTTTAATGGATTATAAGCCTTTTATGAATCTCTATACCTTAGAGACACCAAAATATCATGAATTCCATGTATTTTCAAATTTTTTATGAGGATGTATTGGAATTCCATATTTAAGGACACATTCCTCTTCATCTAGATTATAGACCCAAAAAATTAGTTAATCACTTAGTAATGAAACCACCTTTAACACAAATTACACCTTCATTGTAAGATCACATGGCTTACAAACATCTTTATTAACCTAGTGTTGATTGAAAAGAAACACCATATAAAAACCGTTTCCTACTATAAATACCATTGGTTTCAAAAATATCCCCATTTGGGTTTGTTTTTAATCTATAAATAAAATCAATAGAGAAAAAACCTTGAAAAAACCGAATTGTAGTAAAATAACACATCCATCACTCTAAGTCTACAAGAGAAAATATCAATGTATAAAACATGATTTTCAAGAGATATTTTCATACCTTGCATTGGATTCTGAGAGGAGAATACCCTGGGTCTCAAGAACCCGATTCTGATAAAGGGATGCAGCTTTCTTAGGTTGATACCCAACAAGACTTTGGTTCTTTTCTATTCCTCGGATGTCATTTATATAACTTAGAGTCTTTTACATTATTATAGGATACCTTAGATATTATCCTTAGATTCATCATTGACTAGTAGGTTCCTTTGTGAAAGCCCATAGGGACATGTCTTACATAGCCCCATTTTACCTTGGAAGATCACCATGGACTTATTAGGAACCTTATTATGGAACACCTTAGATTACGCTCCTTGGATTACACTGTTACCCTTAAATAGACTCAAGTACTACTGAGTTTGAATTTCACGAGTTTTACATTACCTTGGTTATTAACCAGGAACTCCATGTATAGATATATTTGTCAGGTTTCCTTTTTTACATGTTGAGAACATCACTATGTACACTATCATGCGGTGATGTTAGTGATGGATATGACTCAAATAACCTATTAAAATTAAATGGAAATTACTTAGTTAATTATATGGATTCATGTTCATACACCATCTGAGGGATAATGCAGGTATTGGTTATTTAATTATATTGTATATCTTTCTTTACTTTAAATATGTATGCCTGCACACTACTATATTCCATTACACGGACCGAAGGTTGTAGACACCGTTAGGGGTGACCCACTAAGAATTATCTCACACTCTCTCAGGGTGCCGATTAGTACCCTCAGTATATTACATGACTACAGGTGTTGATAAAGTGAATCCTACAAGTTCAAACACTTGATTTCTTGCTAATAGGATGGAACTTGAAAATAGATGACCACGTTAGATCATTGGATTCTTGGAGTAGTCATTGTTTTCTTTTACTTTGTGGAACATGTTATTCCTATTGTATTGTATCCATGTCTTCATGTTTTATCGTGACATGCCATTAAATATTCATTGCTTCAGTTGATACAGTTATAGTTATTCTAATTTATCTATTGCATCAGTTTGCTTCCGCTGTTCATTTATTTTTCATCCACTATTTATTACACTTTATATTCCTCACACTATGATACTCTCTTCTAATGTGGTAATTTTCTACCCATATACACACTCTAAGCACTCATTTCTAGTTAGAAACCTCTATCATTTGGGGAGATACACTAGATTCAATGTGGCTACTAGGCTTTGGCAACCCGTTAAGTGGCATCTGAGTCCGTGACATCACAAAGTCGTATCAGAGATTGTTTAATTTCTTATTATATATTTGGATACAATATATTGGAGAATAAAAATGATTGGGACTTGGTCATAAGTCGTGGATGGGTGTCATGAACCCTTGTTCAGGGAAAAAACCATGTTGCCTAAATTATAATTGTTATTCTTTTTTTCATATTAGAGTTGATATTATTTCACCATTGGGTGATACACATGTTTTGTAGTGTTGTTTATTATTAATCTATTTCAGGGAATTATTTTATCTTAGCCTGATGACATGAGATCAAGTAGCATTGGTACATGCATCATTATATGCAACTAGAATTCACATGCCATGCATATTTCCATGCCATATAAGTGAATTTCACAGATTTTTATTGCTTGATATTCTTGTCATTATTGAGTGATGTTATGATAGTTGCATGTACATGTAGTACTATTGGTTATGATTGAGTGATTTCCTATCTCAATTCATGAGGTGTATGAGCCCTCATGGGTTATGAAGAGTTATTTACCAAGTCAATCCATTATACTATAAATAAATTGGTGTCATTACTAGTGATTGGTTTATGGGCACTGATTCTTCCAAAATGGATTTCCATTATAAAGTGTATCAAGAAAAATAAAGGGAATTGATTGCACATCCTTATCCCTCTTTGTTAGGTTTATGATAGGTAAAGTAGTGAACCTATAAATTTACTACAAAATGAAATGAAACTTATACTTGAGAACTTAGTGATAGAAGGCCATATATGTGGGTAGATTGGGTAGTATGACTGGGGTAGTGTGTTTTCATACATTTATCATCCATTAGTGATGCTATCTCCATACTTCGATAATTTTTTTTCTGGTGTGTTCTTGGAATTTTTAGACCAATTCTCCCACAATTATCTCCTATGATTATCTAGTAAAGTGGTGACAATCATGCTTTAGACATAGTGGGACATGAGATTCCAGTCTTACAACTAGGAGTTCCACTCAAGGAACCGCCTATTGTATCATATCCATGAAATGATTCTCATGTTTTTGAAAGTTTCCTATGTCTGATTCAGTACTTGCAATGTGCTCTACTGGTTGTACCTATGCAGTCTAATCTGACTCGCAAATTCCACCAGTAGTATCCTCCTACTTTTTCAAGGGATTGTGGTTCGTAGTATTCTGAGTCTTGGCTAGAGGTCATGCTATCTATCTATGAGAATCTAGAAACCCTTATATATATAAGAGTAAAGAATTCTAAATACAATCATTGGGATTTGTAAAAGCATTGGTGGGATGTGGTTACCCAGGCCAGTCATCATCAGAGAATGTTATGGGTTGATTTCCACACTACCTTCTACAACTAGTTCATTCATTAGGCACTAAGAGATGACAGAGCCAGAATGTCCATCCATATCAAGAAGGGTTCTATGTCAGTTATGAAATATTCATCCCATTTCACTGAATTACTATTCCTTTCACCGTTTCTATCCGGTGATGAGAATTCTCATGCTAGATGTTTTGAGGATGGGCTTCAGTATTTCATCTAAGCCTTGGTGAATGTCTTTTGCCGTCCTACCTTTTCTGTAATACTTGATTAGACCCTTATCACTGAACATAACCTAAGGGATGGCACAAGTTTTAGGTTTAAAGGATCAGTTCTGCGTTAGGCCAGTAGTTCTTCTCGATGTAGGAATCATTCATTTGAGGATACTCATCAGTGTAGAGCAAGCTAGAGTATCCTATGTGATAGATCTATGGTGGGTCATCATTGTGAAATACCATGTCATAAAAAGTCCCAAAGTGTCAGAGAACCTATGTAGTGTTGGGATTGTGGCCACATGGCTCATCATTAGCATTTATGAATGACCATTACACCGATATCATGTAGAAAAGGATCAGAATCCACTCCACCTTCAGCAGTAAGTTGTTTTTCCCCACAATAGGCAAAGAAGTTGGAATAGGACCGGAAGTCCTAAAAGAGGAAGAGGTCATGGCCATGGTAGTCCAAACCCTGATCACCCGTAGTTCCAACATAGCAGTAAAGATCGTGGTAGTCCATCTATTGCCCATGGTCATGGATCAGGTTAGTTGCATGCATTATAGCCAATATATGAGATTCAGACTGCAATACCATCTATAGTATGAGGTACTCTTCTAGTATCAACCACTATTGTATATTATTTTTTTGATATAGGTGATTCAAAAACTTTCATTTCGGTATATATCATGGAATGTCTCCAACTATAGATATAGTATCACTATAGTGTAATGACCCTTGATACACCATTGGGAATATAGATGGAGGGCATACACTAGTTAAGGGACTATTCCCTTGAAGTTGGCAGTTACCCTATCTTTTGAAATATCTTTGTTCTGGAGAAGACGAGCATAAATGTCATTATTTTGATGGAATGGTTAGTCAACTATCACACCTCCGTAGACTTCTATTTCCACAAAGTCTCTTTTACATAACAAGAAGTCTTGAATTATCTTTTCAAAGGTGAATAAGATGTCTAGTCTACGAGAGTTCGATAAAAGCATCATGGGCTAGGTGGAGTGATCACCGATATTGAAAATATTTTCTTAGAGGATCAGGGTTCTCTTCAAACTGAATTTTATCTAGTAGTTGATCATTTTTTGGAAGCCTTTCCCGATGAATTTTCGGGGTTACCTCTTAAGAGAGAGGTATATTTTAAAATTGATCTTGTTCTAGGAGCAGCTCTAGTGTCCATTCCTCCTTATAGGATATAACTTATTGAGTTTCATGAGCTTAAGAAGTAGATAGAGGTCTTAGAGGCCAAAGTATTTATATGGCCTAGTACATCCTCTTAGGGTACACCTTCACATTTTGCTAATAAGTTGGATGTAACTATTCATCTATGTTTGGATTATAGAATGATGAACCTTATTACGGTCAAGAATCTGTATCCTCATCCTTGAATCGATGATATCTTTGACATGATACAAGAAGAAAAGGTGTTTTATAAGATCTAGCTTAGATTAAGTTATCATCAGGTGTGAGTCAGACCATTAAACATACCTCATATTGATTTTCGAAGAAGGTTTGGTTTGTATCAGTATCTTGTTAGGCCATTTGGTCATACGAACACACCATCCATTGTCATGGTATAGGTGAATAGGGATTTCTACCACTATTTAAAATCTTTTTTGTGGTCTTTGGGGATTACATATTGGCATATTCTCTCACTTGTAACAACCATGCCAAACATCTTGAGATCGTTCTGAGTACACTAAGAGAGCATCAACTTTATGTCTATCTTGCTATGTGAGACTTATAGATCATCAAGGTCCACTTTGTGGGTCATATTATTTCAGAATTTGGAGTGTTTGTTGACCCTAAAAAGGTTAGTGTTATAGTTTCCAGGGCGCATCCCCAGAACATGATTGATATCATAAGTTTCTTATGGATCTCTAGATGTTAAATACATTTAATATAGGATATATCATATCTTTCATCACCTCTTAATAGACATACAAAGAAGAGTGTTATGTTACAGTGGTCAAAATCATGCAAGAAATCCTTTCAGGAACAAAAATGGAGGCTTGTCTTAGTGTCTATTTTGATTCTTCCAGAACTAGGAATGGGTTATATCATCTTCTGTGATGCATCAGGCATTTGCTTAGGAGTAGTGTTGATGCTGAAAGGAAAATTAGTCTCGTATAGATCTCAGAAGTTGAGGCCTCATGAGATAAATTACCCAACGCACGACCTTGATCTAGGAGTAGTTTTCCAGGCCTTTTGTTGTTGGAGGCATTATCTATTGGGTGAGTGATGTGTGGTGTATAAAAATCAGAACTGACTCAAGTATATCTTTTTTTCAGAATGACATGAACCTTAGGAAACAAATATGGGTTGAATATCTACCATCATTTGATTTTGATAATTCATATATTCAATGAAAGGGCAATGTGTTCATTGATTCATTGAGTTGGGAAAAATCAAAAGTAGGACATAAAGGATGACAATGATGACTGGGAGTTAATGGATCTAATTTTTGAACATAATCTAGAGTTTCTTGATAGTCACAGACAGTCTTACCTCTCCTACGTAACTGTTACCTCTTCCCTCTTTAATATGGCAAGGAGTAGGCAGTTTTCAAATCTAACCAGTTCTGTTCTCCATGATAGTATATCAGGAGATAAGACACCTTCAGATAGGTCTGTAGATAAAGAAAACATCATTCATGTACGTGGACGTGTCTAGGTTCCCAAAGTCATGAGAGAGGAGTTGATGAAAGAGTCACATGATTCGTAGGGGGTAGTACATCTAGGGATGTCAAATTTGTATCATGATATGTGATGTCAGTATTGATGGACTCAGATGAAATGTTAGATTTTAGGATTCATCACTAGGTGTTCCACCTATTAGCAGCTAAGGGCAGAGCACTAAATACCTGAATTCTTGTTACAATTTCTTCCAATCCTGAAATGGAACTGGGAAAATGTTTCTAAGGATTTCTTAGTGTTGTTTCCTAGGTCACCAAGGGGCATCAAGGCTATCTGGGTATTCATTGAATGAGTAATGAAATCATCCCACATCATTCTAATTTGAGATACTTTCTCATCTGTTGAACTGGGAAGACTGTATGTCTGTGAGATCATATGACTACATGGGGTTCCTCGTACTATCATATCAGATTGGGACTCTTGTTTTACTTCACAGTTCTGGTAGTTTTTGAAGAATGTTATGAGATATCAGGTTCTTATAAGAGATGCTTTCAACCCTCAAACTGATTGAAAATCAGAACAAATGATATAGGTTCTAGGGGATATGCTCCTAGCATGTGTCCTTAGTTTTGACAGTTCTTGGGAGAAGCGTATCCCTCTCTTTGAGTTCACCCATAATATCAGTTTTTATGAGATGATTCATGTTGAAACTTTTGAGGCATTATATTTTAGGCCATAATGTCCTCCCTTGTATTGTCTTGAGGTTGGTGAGATATCCCTACTCGGTACTCATCTTGTTCAGAAGTCTTCTGAATAGGTTCAGCTAATCCCAAAACGTATGAATGCTGCTCAGTCTAAACAGAAAGCTTATACCTATCTCCATATATGACCACTTGAGTTTTAGTTTAGGGATCATGTTTCTTTGGGTATCTCTTAGGCTAGGTCATAGACTGTTATGGAATCAAGGAATAATGCCACCTCGTTACATTAGTCCATTCAAGATTATAGATAGAGTCATGTTAGTAGACTATCAGTTTCTACTACCTCAGAGGTATCATTCCATGCACGATGTATTTCATGTCTCATAGATTCTCTATTATCTTGTAGATCTATCTCATAATTTTAATCATGAGGATGTTGAGTAAGATTTTGATGCTACCATTGAGAAGTATCTAGTAGGCATCATTGACCAAAGCACGTAGGCCCTTCGAGGAAAGTCTATATCTCTCGTATAGGTGCTATGACAACACAAAAAAGTACATAATGAGACTGTGGTGAGGGATGTTGACGTACATGACCAAATAGTTGGAGTTGTTTTTAGATAGTGTTTCTTTACCATTGGAAAGAGAACTCGTGGACAAGTTCATTTAAGGGGGGAATACTGTAAGAACCCAGTTTTTCACTCATGTATGATTCCTCTATTTTTCAATGTAAATATATAAATTATACCGAATATGTATTCCTAATGAGTTATTAATGGTTTTGAGGGTTTCTGTGTCATGTTCAGAGCTCAGAACCCATATTTGTTTGGAGGAAATAGACTGTAAACATGGTTTAGAGTAAACCATACTGAATGACACCCAGTTCGGAGAACCATGAGGAAGGTGTTTTTTTGGACAGATCCATCTCACTTGGTTGGCACATGGAAATGCAACCTATACTTGGGAACACCCCTTTTCCTAGGTACCCATGCATGGATTGTGCATGGTTTGATCAAACTGTGTGGAGGATATTTTTTCGGGCAGAATCGTGTCGCACGATTTTCACATGGTTTGACAAACCGTGAACAATCTAAAATTTTGGAAAAAATGTCCAAACATCCCGTAATGACCTATTAATCTAACCCTTCATCCCTAATATGTAAACCAACAGGATTAAGCCCTTATAAACTCATTGTTGAAGATTTTTAGGGTCAAATATAGGGATTAATAGATATCCTTCATCCGAAAAAATGATCATGCTTCTTTTCATCACGTTGGATACTCAACGGTAAGTACTTGAGTCCTCTTTATCTGTTATTCTTATCATTTTAGCTCTTATTAGGTATCATCATGTGATCATTTACACCTTTTCTTAGATCTACTCTATTATAAGGAAAACCAAGGGCTGATACCAGAGGATAAGTATCGTACAACCCAAAGGTGGGTGGTCTATAACTCATCCATAAATTTCATTTATTCTGGAATATTCAGGTGGACACCACCAATTTCATTAGAATCCATTTCTAAAATTTACATTCCATGATTATACTTGCAAGAATCCTATGAATATAATATTTCCAAATTTGTGATTAGTTTTTTGTAGTTGTACCCACAACTATATCTTCCCCATGTCAAAGGTTATTCCATATTTGGTTTTTTAGTGTTTGGGAACATTTAAGCCACTATTCAGATGTTCCTTCTCTTAAAATTCCTAAAGGGGAGCACTTATATAATAAATGTTTTGTTATTAATAAGAATTTCATAATTGAATGTACTATGTATGCTCACAACATGACTCGCATAAGTTAGGTTCTTCAATATGATTATTAAATTCAAAATGTGAAATGTAATGTATACAAAGTATATGAATTTTTCCTATTATGAGTTTGAATAAAGGTTACAAATATGTAGAACCCTTTCCATATAGATAGAATGTAACAAAGTGAACTTCAATAATTAAATATTCCTTAATGGTTAATTAAGACTTGATTGATTGATTGCAACTCAACTTGGCCTATCCACACTAATAGAAAACAATGGTTGAACCTAATGAATGATTACATGATTAAAATATCAAATAAGAATGGACTGACTCAAGCGCGCCTTGGATTTTGAGAGGAGAATACACTAGGTCTCAAAAAACACATTCTTATTCAAGGATGCATTTTTCTTAGGTTGATACCCACCAAGATTCCAGTTCTTGTCTATTCCTAGAATACTCAGTATACTACAATTGGGTCCCTTACATTATTACATGACACCTCCGATACAATACTTGGATTCATCATTGACTAGTAGGTTCCATAGAGAATTCCCATAGCACCCTGTCCTGGCATAGCCACATTTTACCTTGGATTATCATCTTGGACTCTAAAGGTTCCTTATTGTGGAATGAATTGGATTATGTTCCCTGGATTAAAGTTTTACCCATAACTAGACATAGATACTATTTAGTTACCATTTCGTGAGATTTACGTTACCATGGTAATTACCTTGGAACTCCCTCACCATATATATTTGTCAGGTTGCTTGTTACGTATTGGGACCTTCTATACTTATACTATCATGAAGTGATGTTAGTACTGGCTATTACTCACATGACCTATTATCATTAAATTGTAATTACTTAATTAATGAACATGTTTCATGTTCAGAAACTATCCATGGGATGAAGTAGGTATTGGGTATTTAATTATATTATACAACTTTATTTACTTTAGATAATTGTTCCTGAACACTTTTATATTCCATTACATGGTCCAAAGGTTATAAACACCCTTGGTAGTGGAACAATGAGATTTATCTCAACCCCATCGGGTACCATTTGGTACCGAGAGTAGATTACATGATTGTAGGTTTGGGAAATGGGAAGCATAGATCTTTAAACACTTGATTTCTTACTGGTAGGATCAAACATGATAGTAGATGACTGAGTTGGATCTCAGGATGCTTGGAGTAGTATTTTTTTCTTTTACTTTGAGGAATATGTTATGACTATTTTATATTATCCATGTCTTCTAGTTTTCTAGTGACATGACATTACATCATCATTATTTCAATTGATACAGTTATAGTTATTCTCATTTATTTATTGCTCTAGTTTCCTTCTGCTATTTATTTATATTTCTTCTTCTATTTACTACTGTTTATATTACTTCTATTATGATACACTCTTAAAATGAGTGAATAGTCTCCTCACGGACATACCCTAGGTCCACACTACTAGTTGACAGCCTGTAGCATTTGGGGAGACGCACTTGAGGACATGTGGACCACCAGGCTCGGGGTGCCCGTTCGGTTGAATCTGGGTCCAAGACATCACATACTATCAATATAATGGTAATTAAAAAATATTATCTTCCAATGGTTATATATTCTCTTGAATTATGAATATATATTTATTATTTTCTTACATATCAAAAGGAGTTTAGTTAATTTATAGATCGTAACTAGTTAGAAAATCTTTCTCGGTAAGTGTGTTTTAGATGCTTTAAACTGTCTTTGGTTGATTACATTAAATTTCATTATTATAATGAAAATTTGATAATTCTAAAATAATAAAAAATAGTTTAATAAAATTTAAATATATTAACATATTAACAATAAGAGAGGGTTTAGAAATTTTTATGGAAAAATATTCATATATTAGAAATGAATGAGTATTATGAGAACTCTAATATTTTCTTTTAAGACATCTCCATTGTATTATGTCTATTGCTTTATTAGGAGGGACTTTAGGCTATAATAAATACTTATAAATGTAGAAATAGATGTCAATAGAGGAACATGTAAAGAATAGTGATAGAAAATTAAACAATAGATGCGTTTTAATCTATATCTTATCCACATATATTTCATGATATTGTTTTATAGAAATTTTATTAATTTTTAAACCATTTTAATATTAAATAATTTTTAATTCCATTTTCTTGGGAAATGATGTAATTGGACAATAAAAATATGGACTTAAAAATTAAATATTTGTTTAATAACATAAATATACTAAATATCCAAGAAATAGACAATATTCTAATTCATCTAAACCATACCACTTTAAATATTTAAAAACCCATATTTTTTACTTTTCTCATATTTGAACAAGCGCTGCACCAACATTGGTTATGATTTTAGGATTAGTATCCAGTTATTTAATTTTAAAAATAAATTAGAAAAATAAATATAATTTTTTATTCATCATTTTGATCAACTTTTAACATTAAAAAAATTAGTTATTCTCATCAAGATAACATTTTCAAGATCATAATTTTTACTCTTCTTACCTTATATAAACACTCAGTACGAATTTAGATAGTTAACATGTTATATTATTTTATAATTCATAATTATATATAAAATAACTTATTATTCATTATATTTATCTATTAATGTCAACAATTACCTTAGCCCTATTCATTTTTATAACTTAATCCTTAAATTTTGAATTCTATATATGTTGTGAAAGTGATACATCAACATCAATAAATATTTTAATATTAAGAGATACATAAAAAATAATTTATACTAATTGTATCATAATTTATTTTGAGTATATTTTCGTGTAATACATGTTACATGGGTTTTTTTATTTTTCTATATCATTTTTGGTAAAAATATAATAATAGAAAGTAAAATTCCATTCAAACTCAATCACTTACTTTAAAAGGTGTTCTAATTTTTACTAAATATCTACCAAAATAAAATTTAAATATTAAACTATAAAATAAAAATGTTATACATATGTAATAGTTTAACATATTCTATATATTTCACATTTTTTATAAAATATTATATATATATATATATATATATAATTATTATGTAATTGGATTTAGTTTGTATTTAAAATCAAAATTTTCATAGGAAATCAAATTAAAATTAATAACTAAAATTATAAAACCACAAAATTATAATAATAAATTTCAAAATAAATCTTCTAAATATTATAGAAACCTAAATAAAAATATTATTTCTAAGAATTTACAACAACCTTTTAATATAACTTGGGAACATTAAACATATTTTCAATTTAGAGTCATATTTTATTATTTATAAACTTTTTAATAGAATACAATAATCCAAAATTCTCACATGATCATTAATAATATAAAATAAATCTATAATTATTAAATATTAAATTTCATAAAAAAATTCCTCAAATATTAAAATATTTTAGTTTTAAAAATAGATTTTTACTTTCAAATGAAAAATTGTAATCTTGTTCCATACCATGATAATATTATTTCTCATAATATAGTAGTAATAAAAATTAATATAAATAAATTAAATTAAAATGAGTATTAATTTATGAAATAAATAATTGTTAAATAATTCATTAAATATATCAATATAAAGAATCTAGTTAATAAATTACATTTAATATTTTAACAAAACATCTAGTCTGTCATGGGGAAAATATAATAATTTTAAATGAATAAGAAGTATCTAATCGATCATTTATCATCAATTGTGAGGTGAAATAATCATATATATATATATATATTAAAATAAATATTTTTCAAATAAATATACATTTATATCATAAAAATAAAAATAAAATATTATTGTAAATACCTGGGTTTTCACATGTAATATAATAAAATATTAAATTTATTTTCTTCAAAACCACAAAAAAAAATTACCAAAAAATATTAATCTTATAAATTTATATGATTTCCATTTGAATAAATTGGTTGATATATATATAAAATGAGCATCCCATTGCCCATATTTTTGGGAAATACTATTATAATGAATATCCACATCGAAATTTGATTAAAGGATATGTTTTCCATGAAATTTTCTGACAAACGTTTATCCAAAATTGATTTTATAATTCTTACTATTAATGTATAATTTTTTTGAAACATAATATTTTATATAATAGTATTTACCTTTTTCATTTGGATAATAACAATTTTTTTATGATTTGACCTTAAACTCACAAAAATTGTTAAAATTTTATTTTATTTTCTTTTAGGTACATATCAAGACAACCTAATTTAACTTTATTTAGCACCTTTTCTTTAAAAATATACTCTTTATATGAGTGTTTATTAAATTTATCTTGTTTTGTAATGTTAAAATTGCATAACCTAAGTTTTTAAATATTTTTGGAATAATTTCTATGTGAGCAAAACTTATATTATTTACATTTTTCAACATCATTCACCTAAATCCTTATCTTCTCTTAATTTTGGTATGCTGATCAATGTAATAAAAATTTCTCCTTTCAATATATTCTCATTATATGTTTCCATATCTTATTCATCATTTCCTGAATATTATTCATATTTTTCATCATTTTCCTTGAATGTTATATATTTAAATGTAATATTTTATTTCTCTAAGACAATAATTTTTTATTTTTTAAAAAATAATCACTTATTTCTAGAAAATATTCTCTTTTTATGAATAATTGTTTTCATTTGTTACGGTAAATTTTTTTATAGAATTTGATTGATACAAACTCTTATTATCTATCATTTTCTAAATTAATATTCATC
Organism: Viscum album; assembly: GCA_963277665.1. Lineage (NCBI taxonomy): Eukaryota > Viridiplantae > Streptophyta > Magnoliopsida > Santalales > Viscaceae > Viscum > Viscum album. The sequence goes on along the minus strand of OY728165.1, from coordinate 257,020,057 downwards.
ACGAGATTGAAATTATAAAATTTCCAATTAGACCATAGTTAAAAAAATACATTTGTAATTTACTCTTTTATTTACGCCAATTTTTTTTTTGAAATTTTTAGAAACAAGAGATATAAATTTTTATACTCTTTACATTTTTATCTAAAATTGTCATAATTATATAATGAATAATCATTATTCTCGTTCAATTTAAATTTAAATATTTCCCTGAAGGAAATTTATTTCTACAGTTTGATATTATTTTTTATAACATAAACCTTTTCATCTCATATCAAATAAGTGCATTGTATAGGTCAGGAAGGAATAATTGTTTATTTTTTTTTATAAAATAAAGACACTTTGTTAGTAAATATACTATGAAATAAGATTAATAATTTTTCATTATAGTTCTTTACTCTATCATTTATCCAAATCAATTAATATTTCATATAATTTCATTAACAAATGTTAAAAATTCCCCAATGGTCTTATAATTAGCCATTAACCTATATTCAAATATTTATCACTATATTTTTAGTCTGTATTATTTCACATAAACATTTTAATCTTAGATATTTTCCTGTTTATTCAAAATTTAATTAGAAAATTTACGTCCCATCACTGTGGAAAATACCTTTTTAGATAGGGATATAGTAATTTCAATACATACCTTTTAATTATTCATGATATTATTCTTATTATTATATCTCATGGGAGATCATTTATTTACAGGTGTGAAACCCATAATAGAAACATCAACAACATCTAGTATAAGAGATAAAATATAGAGAACAAAAATAATCTTAAATCTATGAAAGTTTTTTTAACCAAAGTGGAAAAACCTCTAATGTTAAGAGAAATTTAGTTATATATATAGTTTTTGTAGAATAATTTGTAAAGAATAGAAATAAAATTAGACAATATTTGAATCTAAATCTATATAAATCATTCATAGGGATGTTGACTATATTAAAATAAGTTGAGGCCCTAAGGATTGACTAATAAGTAACAACGTAACAATCCAAAATTTTATCAATGGAATTGTGTCCATCATTATAATTATATAATATAATATAAAACACATACATAACTTTGAGAGCCTTATAAAAAATCATTTTCATAAGTGAAGAATGAAATAAGTAATATTTAATGATATTAAAGAATCTATCCTAATGAAATAATAACCTGAAACCTAGAACAATAACATGGTCATTTGGAATATTAATTCATTATATTGAATAGTAACATCATATATGAAAGTATAAATAAAATTTATGCATCTTATAAATGTTAATATGATATAATTATATCACAGTATATGTAAATTAATGTTTTTGAAATTATTAATTAAATATTGGTATTTTTATAAAACATTATTGTTTATTTAAAATTTTATAATTAATAAAATAAATTAAAATTAAATTAATTTTAATAAAATATATTCCTAAATTAATATTTTTCTGTCTTATAATTATAATATAATTTTTTTGAGACCGTAATTAAATTTAAAAAATGTTATAAAACGAGTTACAATTTTTGTAATCAGTATTTTCCAAGAAAATGTTGATATTAATTAAATAAATTTAACATATTTATCAAATTATTTCTATAAAATTAAGTACATAATTTAATTATACACATATGTAAATGGTTAGGGGTAATTTATTGGTTTTTTCTGAAATAGTTGATTTTTTTGTGAATAGTGAAATATATTAACTTATGGTATCTTGAAAATACTTGAATTATTGAGTCATAGATGTTTTATGGATGAGGTATGACCATAATATCAATATAAACTTCATTATTTAATATATATAGTGATAATTATAAAACTATTCTTAGTCATGAGCTAAAATAATTAACTATTGAATAAAATAATAAAAAACAACACTATCATCTCGGATAATACCACCCCTCACCATCTATTCTTATAACTCTTTATAAACCTTTAGGCTTGTAAAATTTCAACAAAATCATCTCCAAAAGCTCCTATACAAATTTCCTAGAAGCTTTGGTCTCAACAAAATACCAAATCAAATTTCTAAAAGGAGGTTCTCATTTTGAAGAAGATTAAGGGGTAAAATCCTCTCTTGTTACCTTTTAATTTTTTTCACGTTATTTTATTTTATTATACTCTTCAAACCTTCCATAATTCAAGTGGGATAATAAATATAGAATCCTATATATATTGTAATGTTATTATTTTAATTGAGTAATCCATCATTAAACATATTCTTCACTCTATTTTATTCTAAAAATGAAAACATCATCCTCGAGGTGTTGATTTATCACCATAGAGGAAAACATGTTTTAATTTTCCTCAAAATACTTAATGGATGGTCATAATATTATTATAATGGTTGAAAAAGTTATTAAAATTAATATTATAATTTTTTTATGTTCAGGAACTAAAATATATACATCATATTAAATAATAAAAGAAAACAAGTTAGTTGTGATCGAAAACCACACAAATTAATCTAAACGATTATCATTACCATTTTATATATTGAATAATCCTATTAGCTGGTAAATAATAATAAATAGGACCAATTAAACTTTTTTAATTTCACTAATAATAGATAATTTCATTTATGGAAAATTATTCCCATTTTATTCAATCACCCATGCATGTGGACAAGTGAGCTGATTGTGAAAACAACAAAAAGGAACACTCTCGAACAACAAAATTAAACAATATATCTAATCATTCCAGACATAAATGAAATTAATAAAATTATAATGAATAAAATAATTATTTAATAGGTTATTTATTTATAAATTAATGAATATAATTTTATTTTCTAAGATATTAATGCACAAAAAACATTCAGACATAAGGTAAGGGTATTCTCTAACCCAACTGCTTTCATTGGGTTAGTCTCTATTTCGCAGTATGAATTTTCATTGTATGTTATTAAAATGTATTTTACCATTTTATTTGATGATATATATTTTCCTTCTATGTCAAAATATTTTCTAAGAATTTTTTTTTTCAAAGTGACTTCAATTCCAAAAATAACATAGATTACTCCTCTTGAAATACTTTTTTCCCACTGAAGAATTATGATGTTTTATGTCCATGAATGATATACCAGATTCATTTGGGAACCAAAATGTATTTTTAAGAAAATATTCTCTATGAAATTCATATAAAATCCATTATCATCCTTCGGTTTACTTCATGAATTTTATTGGTAAACGTTATATGCGGCTTGCATGATTATATAAATCTTATGATGTGATGGGTGGGACTATAATTATATATCCTTCCAATTCATTAGGTAGTGTATTTTATCTCATGAGATTATGTGCAATATGCATCATCATGATGCAATATTTTTTTTCACAATGGCAATTTTATGATTTTGTGCATATGTTATGCATGATTATTGTGCGATCATTGTTCACAACTATGTGTGGTATTCTACCAAAAAGACATGATGTTTCAATTTTATACATTTCCACATTCCTTTCATTTATATAATTCATCAAATAATGAATATGATGATGATCACATGATTATGTTATACTGATTATGATTTCTCTTATATAATGTTATATTTATTCATGATTTTATCTCTCCACTCTCTGGACCATTAGCTCTTCAATTTCATTGATGTATATCCCCAGGTGATTATATGTAATAAAGGGAACCTAAGGAATAAAAAGGATATAGAGATGAATTTATTATATAATTTTTATGTTTTATTATGTAAATTTTATGTTTGGTACTAATTTTCTTAATACACAAAAATATGGATCCTAATTTTGTAACACAATTATATTCTTTAGCTTAGATATAATGTAATAGTAATATATGAAAAAGAAGGGTAACTATTGTTGGTATTAGGGAATTATTTATTTATTTTGAGAAATTGTATTAGATGAAATTAGTGAAAACCCCTTGTATGATACTAAATATATGTATTCCGCCAATAAGCATTTTTTAGAGAAATAAAAATCATAGGTTTCCCCAAATATATCACTTTAGAGTTAATTTCACAAAGGAATAAATTATTTATTTATTACAAGAAGAGTTTTTCTTTGTTCAATACTTTTATATTCTAGAAAATGGTGAGAACCAGTAGAACCTAGACTAATAGATCATGTGAGGGACAATGCTTTGACTTCCCAAATAACATACCCAATGCCTGGGGAGGTAGAGTTTAAAATTTCATAGTGATTATTACACATCTATCTCATGTTATGAACAATTAAATTAATAATTTTTAACTTAATTATTATCCTAAGAGGTGGAAACTGACTATAATTTCTTTTATATAGAAATGACCAGTAAAATTTAGTGGATCTCTTGATCCACTAGTCATGGAAGAGTGAGTCAGCTAAATAGAGATGTTCATTTTTTTGATTCACTATTCTGAGATGGAGAAGGTGACTCATGCCATTTATCATTTAGATAGAGTGGATAATGCAATGTGGGTGTTGATTAAGGACACCATATTTAGGTTTTTAGTGTTTTCGAACATTTAAGCCATCGTTCGGGTGTGCCTTCCCTTAACCTTCCTAAAGGTGATCCCTTATATAATTAAGGTTTTGTTATTAATGAGAATTGCATAATGGAATGTACTATGTATGATCACCATATGACCCTCCTAAGGAATGTTCTTAAATATGATTATTAAATTACAAATGTGAAATGGAAATAATACTAAGTATATGACTTGGCCCTATTATAAATATGAATAATGGTTACATGTCCGTAGTTCCCATTTCTATATTGGTAGATGGAAGTGATGTAATCCTCAATAATTAAATAAACCTTAATGTTTAATTATGACTTGGTTAATTGATTACAATGATAAAAGGCCTATCCACACTAATGGAAGAAATGGGATAATCATTAAGAATGATTACATGTTTAAAATCTAAAATATGTATGGATGGACTCGATCTCTCCATATATTTTTATAGGAGAATACAATGGGTTTCAGGAACCCCATTCCTATTCAAGGATGGTATTTTATTTTGTTTATTATCACATAGACTCCAATTTTTTTCTATTCATAGAATAATCAGTATACTACAGTTGGGTCTCATACATTATTATCGAATACATCAGATACACTCCTCAGATCCATCATTTACAAGTAGGTGCCATAGAGAATGCTCATGGAACCCTGTCCTTGCTTAGCCAAGTTTTACCTTGGACAGTCAACTTGGATTAATTTGGTTCCTTATTTTGGAATGAATTCAATTTTGCTTCTCGGATTACACTCTTAACCTTAACTAGACTCAGATACAACTGAGTTAGCATTCTGTGAGTTTTATGTTACCATGGTAATTACCTTAGAACTCCCTCACCATATATATTTGTCTGGTTTCTTTTTTTCGTTTTGGGATCTTCAGTACATATACTGTAATGATGTGTTGTCAATTTTGGTTATACCTCACATTACCGATTACCATTAAATAGTAATTAAATAATTATGGAAATGGTTTCATGTTTAGACACCATCCGAGGGATGAAGTAGGTACTGGGTAATTAATTATATTATACCACTTGATTTACATTATAGAAGTATTCGTACAAACTTCTATATTCGATTACAGGTGACATAGGTTATAGAAACTATTAATGTTGGCCAACTTTATTTATCTCAAACCCTCTCTGAGTTCCATTTTGGTACATAGAGTTGAATACATGTCTGTAGACTTTGACAAAGGGGAGGATACATCTACGAACACTTGATTGCTTCCTGATAGGATAGAGCTTGATAGTAGATGAATGAGTTGAATTTTGGGATTATTTGAGTAGTATTTGTTTTCCATTACTTTGTGGAATATTTTATTCCTATTGTATTGTATCTATGTCTTCCAGTTTTCAAGTGACATGACATTAAATCATCATTATTTCAATCGATACAGTTATAGTTCTTCTTGTTTATTTATTGTAATAGTTTTCTTATGCTATTTATTAATATTTCATTTTTTGTTTACATCTATTTATATACCTTACAAAATTTCACACTATTTTAATGTGGGCATAGTCTCATCACAGACACACCGTAGGTCCTCACTGCTTGTCAGCAGCCTCTGGCATTTGGGGAGATGCACTTGAGGCCATGTGGCCCACAGGGCTCGGGGAGCCCATTAAATGTAATTCGGGTCCAAGATATCACATACTATAAATATAATGGTAATGGTATAATATTATCGTCCAATGGTTACATATGATCTCAAATTATCAATCAATATTTTGTATTTCATTACATATTCAATGTATTTCAGTTACTTTGTAAATCGTAACAAGTTAGAAAATATTTCACAATAAGTGTGTTTTAGATACTTTAAAATGATATTGATTGTTTAAATTAAATTTAATTAATATAATGAACATTTTACCATCCTATAATAATAAAAAATAGTTTAATAAAATTTAAATTTAGTAATATTAGCTAAATATGATTGGGATTAAAATTTTTAAAGGGAAAAAATCATAATTTAGAAATGAAAGAGTAATGTGGGTTCTCTAAGATTGTCCTTTAAGCCATATTCATTGGATTGAGTCTAGTTTATTATTGGGAGGGAATTTAGACTATAATATATCCATATAAATGAGGAATTAAAAGTTCATAGTGGAACATGTAATGAATAGAGATAGACAATAAAACAATATATGTGTTTTAAAACTGGTAGAAAGACTCCCCTTTTATAGACAAAATTGAATGGATGTTTTGAAAATATTCATTGATTAAGGGTTAATAATGAAATTTTGAATTTTTTAGTGGATATTAAATGGAAAATATGACATATATTTTAAACCATATGTTATCCACATATATTTCATGATAAGGTTTTATCAATTTTTTATCAATTGTTATCCATTTTAACATAAATTTTTTTTAATGTCTTTTTCATGGGTAATAATGTAGTTAGACTATAAAAATATGGAATTACAAATTAAATATTTGATAATTAACATAAATATACTAAATATCACAAAAAATATAGAAAAATATAATTCATATAAACCATATCACTTTAAATATTTAAAAACCTATATTTTTTACATTTATCCTATTGAAAAATGCTCTTCACCAACATTATGTAAGTGTTTGGGATAAGAATCTTATTATTTAATTTTAAAAATAAAAAAATATTTTTTTTATTAATCATTTTGATCATCTAATAACATTAGAAAAATTATTTATTCCCATTAAGATAGCATTTTAAGGATAAATTTTTTTTACTTTTACTACCATAGGTAAACACTTGGTATGAATTTGGATAAGTAACATGTTATATAATTTTATAATTCGTAAATATATTTAAAACAACTTATTATTGTTATATTTTTCTATTAAAGTCAATAAGTACCTTATCCCTTTTCAATTTTTATCACTTAATCCATAAAATTTGAATATTTTCTATGCAGTGAATGCAATACATCAACATCAAGAAACATTATCATATTAATACATACACAAAAAATATATACTAAATTTATTATAATATATTTTGAGTAAATTTTCATGTAATACATGTTACATAGGTATTTATATTATTCTATATCATATTAGGTAAAAATATAATAATAGGAAGTAAAATTCCATTAAAACTCAAACACTTACTTTTAAAGGGGTTCTAATTTTTAACCAATATCTAACCAAATAGAATTTAGATATTACACATTAATATAACATTTTTATACATATTTAATAGTTCAACATATTATATATATTAACATTCTTTATAAAATATTATATGTATATATATATATTTATAGTGAATATGTAATCAGATTTAATTTGAATTTAAACTCTAATTTTTCATTGGAAGTCAAATTAAGATTTAATAATAAAATTATAACCTCATTGAATTAGAATAATAAATATCAAAAAAAATCCATTAAATATTTTATAAACCTAAATAAAAATATTATTTATAAGACTTTACCTTACTTTTTAACACAAATAGTGAATATTATGCAGTTTATAAATTTATAGTCATATCTTATTATTTATAAACTTTTTAATAGAATACTATCCTCCTAAATTTATTAAATGATAATTAATAATATAAAATATCTCTATAATTATTAAATATAATATTTCAAAATAAAAATTAATTAAATATTAAGAAATTTTATTTTGGAAAAATAGATATTACCTTTCAAATGATAATGTATTCTTGTTCCATACCATGATTATATTATTTCTAAGAATATTTTAGAAATAAATATTAATATAAATACATTTAATTAGAATAACAATGCATTTATTAAATATATAATTGTTAAATAATTCATTAGATATATCAAGATAAGTAATCATGTTAATAAATTACTTTTAATATTTAAATAAACATCTAGTCTCTATTGGGGAAAATATAACAATTTTAAATGAATACAAAATACCTAATCGATCTTTTATCATTAATTGTGAGGTGAAATAATCATATATATATATTTTAAAATAAGTAATTTTTTTAATAAATATAAATCTATATCATGAAAATAATAATCATATATTATTTTAAATACTAGGTTTTTACATGAAATACCAAAAAATATTGACATTATTTTTATAAACAACACATAAAAAATTTACCTGAAAATCTTGATCTTCTAAATTGATATGAGTTCTATTTGAATAAATAGGATTATATATATATATATATAAATTGAGAATATTATTGCCAATATTTTTAGAAAATACTATTATTATGAATATCCACATCCCTATATGATTAAAGGATATGTTTTTCCTGAAATTTTCAGAGTTAAATTTATCAAAAAATGATTTTATAATTCATAATATTAATGTATTAAATTTGTGAAACATAATATTTTATATTGTATAACTTAACTTTTTCATTTAGATAATGAAAAAAACAACTTTTTATGATTTCACCTTAAACTAAAAGACATATTTAAAAATTTATTTCATTTTAGTTATGGTACATATCAGGATAACTTAATTGAACTTTATTTAAAACATTTTCTTTAAAATTAGATTCTTCATCATAGAGTTTCATAAATTAATCATGTTATGTATTGTAAAAAATTGAATAACATGATTTTTTAAATATATTTGGAATAATTCATAGGTGACCAATATTTATTTTATTTTATTTTTTTAACAACATTCATCAATATCCTAATATTCTTTTATGTTTGGAATTCTAATCAATGTAATGCCTAATTTCACCTTTCAACATATGATAATTATATGTTTATTCAACATATTCATGATTTATTGAATATTATTCATATTTTTTATCATGTTCCTTGAATGTTCTATATTTCCATGAAATATTATTTTTCTCTAAAACAATAATTTTTTTTAGATGTAATCTCTTATTTCTTGAAAATATTTTCATTTTATAAATAAATTCTTTCAGTTATTAGGGTTCAATTTTTTATATAATCTATTTTAGACAACCTATTATTATTTATAATTTTCTAAATTATTTTTCATTACGAGATTTTAATTATAAAATTTCCAATTAGACCATAGTTAAAAAAGTACATATGTAATTTACTCTTTTATTTGTCCTGATATTTTTAGAAATTTTTAAACAAGAGATAATATTTTTTAGAATCCTTATATTTTTTTATCTATAATCATAACAATTAATTGATGAATAAACATTATTCTACATCAATTTAACATTTATTATTTCTTTGAAAGAAATTTCCTTCTACACTTTGATATTTTTTTTATAACATTCACTTTTTCATCTCATATGAAATAAGTGCATTATTTAGGTCATGAAGAAATAATTGATTAAAATATTATTTGTAAAATAAAGACACATTGTTTGAAAATATATTATGAAACAAGATTAATAATTTAATAACTATAGTGTAAAAATCTAAAATTTATCCAAATCAATTAATATTGCACATAATTTTATTTACTGCCGTAAAAAATTATCAAATGGTCTTATCATTAGACATTATCAGATATTAAAATATTTATCTCTTTATTTTTAGTTTGTATAATTTCACTTATAAATTTCCATCCCAGATATTTTCTAGTTTGTCGCAAATTTATTTGGAAAATGTAGGTCCTATCAGCTTTGAAAATACCTTTTTAGAAAGGATATAATAATTTCATTCCTCACCTTTTCATTATTCCTGATATTCTTATTGGTATTATTTCTCGTGGGAGATCATTTATTAATAGGTCTGAAAACCCATAATGGAAACATCAATAACATATAGTATAAGAGATAAAATATGGATAACTATAATAATCATAAATTGATGATAATTATTTCAATAAAAGTGGCTATACCTCCAATGTTAAGTAAAATTTGGTTCTGAATATAGTTTTTGTAGAATATTATTTATAGAATATAGATAAAATTAAACCAAATATGAATCAAAATCTGTTTAAATCCTTCATAGGGATCATGAGTACATTGATATAATTTGTGGTTCCTATGATTGGAAAATAAGTAACAACTTAACAACCCAAAATTTTATCAGTGGAACTGTTTACATCCTTATAATTATATTATATAGTATAAAACACATACATAACTTGGGGATCCTAATAAAAAAGTAAATATAATTAATGAATAATAAAATAAGTAACATTTAATGAAATTAAGGAATCTATCCATACGGAAGAGTAACCTAACACTTCGAATAATAACATGACCAATATGAATAGTAATTCATTAAATAGATTATTAAAATCTTCTATAAATTATAAATAAAATTTTGGCATCTTATAAATGAAAATATGAAATAATTATATCATAGTGTAGGTAAACAAATGTTTTATAAATTATTAATTAAATGATGGTATTTTTATAAAATATAAATATTTATTTAATATTTTATAATTAATATAATTAATTAAAAGAAAATTAAATTTAATAAAATATATTCTTAAGTTAATATTTTACGGTCTTATGATTATAATATAAATTTTTTGAGACCATAATTAAATTTAAAAAAATTTATAAAACGAGTTAGAATTCTTGCAATCAATATTTTCCAAGTAAATGTTGATATTAGTTAACAAAATAAAATTAACGTATTTATAAAATTATTTCCATAAAATTAAGTGCATCATATAATTTTTTACATTTAAATTTTTTTTGGGTGAATTTTTTGGTTTTTTAAAAAATAGATGATTTTATTGTGAATAGTGAAATATAGTAATTTATGGTATCTTGAAAATATTTGAATTATTGAGTCATAGATGATGTATAGATAATTTAAGACCATATATAAATATAATCTTATTTATTTAATAAATTTAGTTATAATATTAAAAATAGTCATAGTCTTGAGCCAAAATAATTAACTATTGAATAAAATAATAAAAAACAACCCAATCATCTCCTATTATACCACCCTCACCATCTGTTCTTCTAAATCTATATAAGACTTGAATCTTGTACAATTTCATCCAAATCCTCTTCACAATACCCTACCCTCATTTCCTAGAACCTTTGGTCTCAAAAATATACCAAATCCAATTTCCGTAATGATATTCTCATGGAAAAGAATATCAAGAGGTAAAATCCTCTTCTGTTAACTTTTAATTTCTTTTAAAAGTTATTTTATTTTATTATAATCTCCCCACCATCACAAATTATAGTGGGATAATAACTCTAGTATCATATATATATTAATTTTATTATTTTAATTGAATAATTAATCATTAAACATATTCTCTTCTCAATTTTATTCTATAAATAAAAAACACCATCTGCGAGTTTTTGATTTATCAACTTAGAGGAAAAAAGTTTTCATTTTACTTAAAATCCATAATGAATGGTAATAAAAACTATTAAAATGGTTTGATGTGGTTTTAAAATTAATTTTTTTTAACTTTTTCTATGTTCTAGAACTAAAATATATACATCAAATTCAATAATAAAATAGAATGAGTTAGTTGTGATAAAAAACAACCAAAATTAATCTAAACGACTATCATTACCATTTTATCTCTTGAATCATCCTATTAGATGGTAAAAAAATATAATCCCAATAATTTTTTTTAAATTTCACTAAAAATAGATAACTTCAATTATGGCTAATTATTCCCATTTTATTCGATCACCCATGCATGTATACAAGTTAACCGATTGTGAAAACCAAGAAAAAGAACACTCTTGAATGATGAAATTGAACTATATAACTAATCATAATGGACATAAATGAAATCAATAAATTTATAATGAATAATATTCTTATGGAATATGTTCTTTATTTATTAATTAATGTATATAATTTTATTTTCGAGGATGTTAATGTGAAGAAAGAATTCACACATTAGGTAAGGGAAATCTCAAACCCAATTCATTTCATTGGGTTATTCTCTCTTCTACAGTATGAATTTTCATTGTATGTTATTCAAATTTCATTAACCTTTTTATTCAGTGATATTTAATTTCATTCCATGTAAAAATATTTTCTTCAATTTTTTTTTCAAAGCAACTTCAATTCTCAAAACATCTTATTTTACACTTTTTTAAATGCTTCTTTTCCACTCAAGAATAATGAAGTTTTATGTCAATGTATGATTTCCCTTATTCAATTGGGAAAAAAATTATTCACGAATTTATTATTTTTGAATTCAATATTAAATCCATTAACATCCAAGGGTTTATTTCATGAATTTTATGGATATACATTCTATGGGGTTTTCATGATAATGTAATTGTTATGATGTGACGGGTGGGACTAGAATTATATATCCCTCCAATAAATCAGGTAATGTGTTTTATCTCATTAGATAATGTGAAATATGAATTATCATGGTGCCAATTTTTTTTTCAGAACTATGTGTGGTATTTGACCTCTAAGACATGATGTTTCATTATTATACATTACCAAATTCCATTCCTTTATATAATTATTTATATAATTAATATGATGATGATAACATGATTATTCTATGATGATAATGATTTCTCTCATACCATGTTATATTAATAATGTTTTTCTCTATCCTCTTTTTTTGACTTCTAACTCACCAATTTCATTAATGTATATCCCCAGGTGATTACCTGTAATATGGAGAACAAAAGGAATATTAAGGATATAGAGAAGGAGTAATTAAATAATGTTTATGTTTAACTGTGTAAATTTTAGGTTTGGTACTAATTTTTCAAAGACACTAAACCTTTGGATCATTGTTTTGTAACACTATTATATTCATTAGCATTAAAATGATGTAATAGTAATGTAGGAATTGAAGGGTAACTATAGTTGGTATTATAGAATGATTTACTTAATTTGAGAAATAATATTAGATAACATTAGTGAAAACACCTAGTATGAGACTAACTATATGTATTCACATAAGAAGATTTGTTTTAAAAAATTCAAAACATAGGGTCCCCTTAAGATATTCTTTTAGAGTTAATTTCACAAAAGAATAAATTATTTATTAATTACTAGTACACTTTTTCTTTGATAAAACCTTTTATATTTTAGAAAATGGGGGGAACTAGAAGAAACTAAACCAATAGTTCATATGAGGAACACTACTTTGACTTCCTGAATGAAATCCCCAATGCTATGGGAGGAGTTCAAAATTTCAGAGTGATGATTACCCAACTATATCTTACTAGGAATAATAAAATGAATAATTTTTAACTTCCTCCTTAACCTCTATGGGAGAAACTAATTATTAAAGTTTTTTTTGGAAATGAACACTAACATTTAGTGGATCTCCTAATCCACTATTTATGGAAGATTGGGTAAGCTAAATTGAGATGACCATTTCGGTGATAAACCATTCTAATATGGAGTAGGTGACTCAGGCTATATACCATTTAGATGGAGGGGATAATCCAATGTGGGTGTTGATTAAGAACAACATATTAGGGTTTCTAGTGTTTTGGTACATTTAAGACACTGTTTGGGTGTGCCTTCTCTTTATGTTTCTAAAGCTGATCAATTATATAATAAATGGTAAGTTATTAATGATAATTACATGATTATAGGTGTTGATAATGGGAAGCACACTGCTTCGAACACTTGATTGCTTACTAATAGAATGTAGCTTGATTGTAGTTGATTGTTTTGGATCATGGGATGCTTAGAGTAGTATTTGTTTTCTTTTATTTGGTGGAATATGTTATTCTAATTTTCTTGTATTTATGTTTACAAATTTACTAGTGACATGAAATTACATCATCATTATTTTAATTGATACAGTTACAGTTATTCTCGTTTATTTATTGAATCTGTTTTCTTCTACAATTTATTAATATTGCTTCTTCTATTTACGACTTTTTATATTCCTTCCACAATGAAAAAGAATTATAATTAGAGAAAAATCCCCTCACTAACACACCCTTGTTACTCACTTCTAGTTGGATGCCTTTGGCATTTGGGGACTTACACTTGAGGACAAGTGGACCACCATGCTTGGGGTGCCTGTTAAGTGGCATCCGGGTCCGAGACATCACATACTATCAACATAATGGTCATGGAATAATATTATCATCCTATGGATAAATATTTTATTGAATTATCAATCTATATTTTTTATTTAATTACATATTCAATGGATTTTATTTACAATGTAGATCGTTACAAGTCAGAAAATCCTTCTATGTAAGTGTGTTTTTGATACTTTAAAAGGCCATTGTTTGATTACATTAAATTTCAATATTGAAATGAAAATTTTATCATTATATAATAAAAAAATATCGTTTAACATAATTTAAATAGAGTTAAATATAAAAACGAAGTGAGGGTTTATATTTTTATATGAAAAAATAATCCGAAATTGGAAATGAAAGAGCAATATTGGAACAGTAATATTTTCCTTTAAGTAAACTTCTTTGGATTGATCCTAGTGTATTCTTGGGAGAGACTTTAGGCTACTATAGATCTTTATAAATGTGAAAATATTAGTTTACAGAGTAACATGTACAGAATATTGATTGGAAATCAAATGTTATATGTGTTTTAGAACTGATAGTTTAAGTACCCTTTTAAAGATAAAAATGAATTGATGTTTTGAAAATATTCATTATTTAAGGGTTAATAATGTAATTGTGAAGTTGTTAGTGTCTATTAAATAAAAAATATGAAATATATTTTAAACCTCATCTTCTCCACATATATTTCAAGACAAGGATTTAATTTGTTTATCATTTTAAAATCATTTTATCACTAAATTATTTTTAATGTCATTTTCATGGGTAGTCTTGTAAATAAACTATAAAATTATGAAATTCCAAATTAAATATGTGAATAATAACATAAATATACTAAATACACAATAAAAAAACAATAATATAATTCATATAAACCATATCACTTTAAATATTTAAAAGCCTAACCTTTTTTACTTTTCTACTATTTGAACAAGCACTGTGCCTACATTGGGTAAGCATTTTGGATAAGTATCATATTATTTAATTTTAAAAATAAATTAGAAAAATAAATATAATATTTTATTCATCATTTTTATCATATAATAACATTAACACAATTATTTACCCTCATCAAGATAACGTTTTAAAATAATTATTTTTTACTTTTCTTACCTCACGTAAACACAGGGTAATTATTAAGATAATAAACATGGTATATAATTTTATAATTCACCAATATATATAAAATAACATATTATTCATTTTCTTTATCTATAAAATTAAATAATTACCTTATACCTATTCATTTTTATTCCTTAATACATAAATTTTGAATTCTTTCTATGATGTGAAAGCAATACATCAACATTAGTAAATATTATCATATTAATATATACATGAAAAATAATTTATACTAATTTTATCATAAAATATTTTTTTATATTTTCATATAAGACATGTTACATATGTTTTTAAATTTTTATATATCATTTTAGGTAATAATATAATAATAGAATGTAAAATTCCATTCAAACCCAAACACTTACTTTTAATGGTGTTCTAATTTTTACTCAATATCTAACAAAATATAATTTAAATATTAAAATTTAAAACAATAATGTTATACTTGTATAATAGTTCAATATATTCTATATTTTCCACATTTTTTATAAAATATTATATATATATATATATATAATTAATAAGTAATTGGATTTATTTTATATTTGAACTCTAAATTTTCTTAGGAAGTAAAATTAAAACATAACACTAAAATTATAAAATAATTGATTTAGAATAATAAACATCAAAATAAATCCTCTAAATTTTTTATAAACCTAAATAAAAATATTATTTATAAGACATTACGATACTTTTTATCAGAAATAATTAATATCAAGCAGATTTTCAATTTACAGTCATATCATGTTATTTATAAACTTTTTAGTTGAATTGTATCATCATAACTTTTTAAAAGATAATTAATAATATAAAATCAATCTATAATTATTAAATTATTTATTAAAAAATCATCAAATATTAAAATATTTGATTTTGAAAAATAGAAATTTTCTTTCAAATGAAAAATTGTGTTCTTGTTCCATACCATTATAATATTATTTCTAAGAATTTCGTAGTAATAAATATTAATATAAATAAATTCAATTAACATAACTATACATTTATAAAATATATAATTCTTAAATAATTTAGTAAATATATCAATATAAGGAATCATGTTAATAAATTACATTTAATATTTAAAAAACATCTAGTTTCTCATGAGGAAAATTTAATAATTTTAAATGAATTAGAAGTATCTAATTGATCATTTATCATCAATTGTGAGGTGAAATAATCATATATTTATATTTTAAAATATATATTTGTTGAATAAATATAAATTTTCATCATGAAAATAAAAATCATATATTATTTTAAATACATAGCTTTTCACATGTAATACAAGAAAAATATTGACTTTACTTTTATAAAAACCACAGAACAAAAAATTACCAGAGAATCTTGATCTTCTAAATTGATATGATTTGTATTTGAATAAATTGGTTTATATATATATATATAAATTGAGAATATCTTTGCCAAAATTTTTAGGAAATATTATTATTATGAATATCCACATCCCTATTTGATTAAAGGATATGTTTTTCGTGAATTTTTCTGTCATAAATTTATCCAAAAAGGATTTTATAATTCTTAATTTTAATTTTATATTTTTCGAATCCTAATATTTTATATAGTAGTATTTACCACTTTATTTTGGATAATAACAATTTTTTTGATGATTTGACTTTAAACTCAAAAACTTATTTAAATATTTATTTGATTTTCTTTAAGGTACATATCAACACAAATTTATTGAACATTATTTAGCACATTTTCATTAAAAATAGATTCTTCATCATAGTATTTCTTGAATTTATCTTATTCTATAATTTAAAAATTGAATAACATGAGTTTTTAAATATATTTGGAATAATTCTCAGATTAACAATATTTATTTTATTTAAAATTTTAAACATCATTCATTAATATCCTAATATTCTCTTATGTCTGGAATTCTCATCAATGTAATACATAATTTCACTTTTCAACATATGATAAGTATAATTTTAATCATACTATTCATCATTTATTGAATATTATTCATAATTTTCATCATGTTCCTTGAAATTTGTATATTTACATAAAATATTTTATTTCACTAAAAAAATAATTTTTTATTTTTTTAAAAATAATCTCTTATTTAATAAAAATATTTTCTTTAAATATTTTTTTTTCATGTATTAGGGTTCCATTTTTATAGAAACTCTTTAAGACAGTCTCTTATTATTTATCATTTTCTAAATTAGTATTCATCACTGTATTTTTATTATAAAATTCCCAATTAGACCATAGTTAATTAATTACATTTGTAATTTACTCTTTTATTTACCCTTATATTTTGGGATATTTTTCAAAACAAAATATATAATTTTTTATAATCCTTATCTTTTTATATACAATAATCATACTTATTTGACGAATAATATTTATTATCCTTGAATTTAACTTTTATTATTTTTTTGATGTAAATTTCCTTCTATACATTGACATATTTTTTATAACATATACTATTTCATCACTTATGAAATAATTTCATTGATTATGCCATGAAGGAATAATTGATTAAAATATAATTTTTAAAATAAAGACACTTTGTTAGATAATCTATTATGAAACAAGAATAATAATTTTTAACCTATAGTGCTATACTCTAACATTTAATCCAAAATAATTACTATTGCATAAGATTTCATTAACTACTGTTAAAAATTCCCTAATGGTATTATCATTAGACATTATCATATATTAATATATTTATCTCTATATTTGTAAACTGTATTATTTCACTTATAGATTCCCATCCTATAAATTTTCAATATTGTCCCAAATTTAATTAGAAAATTTATGTCCCATCACCGTTGAAAATAACTTTTTATATTGGGATATAATAATTTCATTCCTTATCTTTTCATTATTCCTGATATTCTTATTATTATTATTTCTCGTGGGAGATTTTTTATTAAAATATGTGAAACCCACAATGGAAACATCCAAAACATCTTGTATAAGAGATAAAATATAGAGAACCATAATAATCTAGAAATTATCATAGTTTTTTCAACAAAAGTGGCTACTCCCCTAATGTTAGGAAATATTTAGTTTTATATATAGTTTTCATAGAATAATTTTAAAAGAATGAATAAAAAATTACAGAACATCTAAAACTAAATCTGTATAAATATTTCTTAGGGATCTTGACTACACTGATATAATTTGAGGTTCCTAGATTGAATAATAAGTAACCACGTAACAAACGAAACTTTTATCAGTGGAATTTTATCCACCCTTATAATTATATTTTATATTATAAAACACATACATAACATGGTGATCCTAATAAAAAAATAATTCTGATAAATGAGTAAGGAAATAAGTAATATTTAATAAAATTATGAAATCTATCCTGAAGGAAAAATAAACTAACACTTTGAATAGTAACATGACCATTAGAAATAATAATTCATTAAATTTAATACTAATATCATCTATGAAAGTATGATTTTAATTTAGTTATCTTATAAATGATAATATGATATAATTATAACATAGTATAGGTAAATCAATGTTTTAGAAATTATTAATTAAATGTTAGTGTTTTAATATGATATAAATGTTTATTTAATATTTTATAATTAATCTAATTAATTAAAAGAAAATTTATCCTAATAAAATAAAATCATAAATTAATAAGTTTCAATCTTATGATTACAATATAATTTTTTGATACCTTAATTAAATTAAAAAACTGTTATAAAACAAGTTACAATTTTTTAATGAATATTTTCCAAGTAAATGTTGATATTAATTAAAAAATAAACTTATCATATTTCTCAAATTTTTTATATAAAATTAATTAAATATTTTAATGATACCCATAAAAAATGGATTGGGTGATTTTTTTGTTTTTTCTCAAATAGTTGAATTTTTGGGGAATAGTGAAATACAATAATTTATGGTATCTAGAAAATACATCAATTATTGAGTTGTAGATGATGTATAGACGATGAAAGTTCGTAATATCATTATACCCTAAATTATTTATAATATTTTTTGATAATTTTACAACTATTCATTATATTGATCCATAGTAATTAACAATTGAATAAAATAATAAAAAACAACGCTATCATCTCCTATAATACCACCCCTCACTATATATTCTTATAACTCTTTCTAACGCATGAATATTGTACAATTTCAACCAAATAATCTTCATAATCCCCTACTTCCATGTCCTAGAACCTTTTTTCTCAACAAAATACCTAATCCAATTTCCCTAAGGAGGTTCTCATGGAGAAGAAGATCAAGAGGTCAAATCATCTTCTATTACCTAATAATTTCTTTTCATGTTTTTTATTTTATTACACTCGCCTCAACATCCCTAATTAAGTGCGATAATAACTCCATTATCCAATACATATTGTAATTCTATTATATTAATTGAATAATCCATCAACAAACCTATTCTCCTCTCCATTTTAATCTAAAAATGAAATCAACATCCACAGGGTGTTGATTTATCACGTTAGAGGAAAACACGTTTTTATTTTCCTTCAAATCCTAAATGGATGGTCCTAAAAACTCTTATAATAGTTGAAACATATTTTTTAATGAATTTTACAACTTTTTTATGTTTTTTAACTAAAATATATACATCATATTAAATAATAAAACAAAACAAGTTAGTTGTTATAAAAAACCACCAAAATTAATCTAAAAGACTATCATTACCTTTTTATATAGTCAATCATCCTATTATCTAGTAAAAATTTTAATATAGAACCAATTACACGTTTTGAATTTCACTAATAATAGATAATTTCAATTATGGCTAATTATTCCCATTTTATTTGATCACCCATGCATTTATACAAGTGAACTTTTTATTAAAACCAAGAAAAGGAACACTCTTAAATGAAGAAATTGAACTATATAACTAATCATAACTAAAATAAATAAAATTAATTAAATTATAATGGATCAAATAATTATCTAATAGGTTATTTATTTATTAACTAATGAATATAATTTTATATTCTAGGATATTAATGTAAATAAAGAATTAATACATAAGGTTAGAGGATTCTCATGCCCAATTTATTTCATTGGGTTATTCTATTTTCCACAGTATAAATGTTATATTGTATGTTATTAAAATATATATTTACCTTTTTTATTCAGTGATATATATTTTCATTCCATGTAAAAATATTTTCCAAGAAAAATTTTTTTTTTCAAAGCCACTTGAATTCAAAAAACATAATATTTTAATATTAAAATGCTTCTTGTCCACTGAAGAATAATGATCTTTTTGTCCATGTATGATTCTCCTTATTCATTTTGGACCAAAATTTTTATTCATGAATGTATTCTTTATGAAATAAATATGAAATACATTCTAATCATTGGGTTTACTTCAGGAATTTTATTAATATACGTTCAATGTGGCTTTTATGATTATGTAAATGTTATGACGTGTCATGTGGGCCTATAATTATATATCCCTTCAATGCATTTGGTAATGTGTTATATCTCATGAGATAATGTGAAATATGAGTTAACAAGATGGCATATTTTTTTCACAATTATGATGTTATGATTATGAACATATGTTATGTATGGACATGGTGAAATCATTGTTCACAACTATGTGTGGTATTTGACCACTAAGACATGATGTTTCATTTTTATACATTTATATATTCCATTAAATTATATAATTCTTCATATCCTAAATATTATGATGATCACATTATTATGTTATGCTTATTATTATTTCTAACATACCATGTTATATTTATTCATGTTTTTCTCTATCCTCATTCTGGAATTTTAGCTCACCCATATCGTTGATGTATATCCCTAGGTGATTAATTGTAATAATGAGAATATAAGGAATAATAAGCCTCTAGAGAATAAGTAGTTAGATTATTTTTAGGGTTTATTATGTAAATTTTATTTTTGGTACGAATTTTCTTAAGACACTACCCTGTTGGATCCTGGTTTTGTAACAATATTATATTCTTTATCTTTAAAATGATGTAATAGTAATATTTGAAAAAGAAGGGTAACTATAGTTGGTATTATAGAATTATTTATTTAATTTTAGAAATAGGATTAGATAAAATTAGTGAAAACCCCAAGTATGATGCTATGTATATGTATTGACCCATGAAGAATTGTTTTAGAAAACATCTAAACATAGGGTTCCCTTAATATATTACTTTAGAGTTAATTTCACAAAGGAATAAATTATTTATTCATTACTGGTATAATTTTTATTTGTTTAAAACGTTTATATTATAGAAAATTGTGTGAACTAGGATAATATAGACCAATAGTACATATGGGGGACAATTATTTTACATCCTGAATGACTTCCCCAATGCCTTAGAAGGTGCAGTTCAAAATTTCATAGTGATTATTACGTAGCTATCTCATGCTATGAACAATAACATGAATAATTTTTAACATCCTACTTAATCTAAGAGGAATAAACTATATTTAAATTCTTTATATGGAAATAACCACTGACATTTAGTGGATCTCCCAATCTACTAGTCGTGGAAGAGTTGGTTAGCTAAATAGAGAAGACTGTTTCTATGATTCACAATTCTATGATGAAGAAGGTGACTCAGTCCATTTATCATTTACATTAAAGGAATAATAAAATGTGGGTGTTGATTAAACATACCATGATGAAGGATGAAATTGGACACATTCAATGTAAAGACATTAAGAAAATAATTCATAATTATTATTTCTCATGAACTCTCCGTACAAAGATGTAAAGAGAAATTATATAGCCAAATAAAAAGGAAGGGGAATCTATTATGGATTACAATGAAAATTACACAAGTATTTCAAGGTATGCCTTGAGGTTTTTTATCTACAATAATACAAGAATAGATATATTCATTAGTGGATTAAAAACACAATATTGAAAGGCTCTATCAATTTGAAATCGTGGGAGTTATGAAGATATTTTTCCATATTCTCTAAAAATGGATATGAAGTTAAGAGAGTGGTCCCATGGCTATAGTGATAAGAAATAAATGATGGAATTTTAAACTATAGTATATAATAAAAACATTGAAAAGAAATCTCATCCACTCATATATTAGAAATTTGGGAAGAAGCATCATGGGAATTGCCTCAAAGGTACAAGGAAATTCTTCAAGTGTATGAGAGAAGAACACAAATATCATGAATAGAAGAAAGACATAATGAATCTGACCAATATGATGGAGGAAAGTGAAGCACCACCCATGGTTCAATACTTTACCTATAATGAAAAATGGAAATATTCAAGCTAGTAAATTAAACATGGACTCCTTGAGTGTAATCATCATCTACCTCCACCAAATCGAAAAGTGAAAGGGAAATCTTATGTCATCACTACTATTGAGGTGGAACCTGTCAATGATATGTTGATAAGTATTCTAGTTATTAATTAAAAATAGATAAAATACTAATATATTCTATATCTATAAATTATTTTATATCAAGATTATTTATTATATCTATTCAAAGACCAGCTCAATATCTCGGGGTTGAGTTATCCATGAGAAAAAATGTTGAAATTATATTAGAAAAACAATATAACTCAACTATAGTTCATGATTGTAGACCAAAACTCATATATAAAATTTTATTACTTTCTATGGTGGAGTTTAATGCTATATTGGGCATGTAATGGACACACTTACAAAAATCTAACATCAAATGTTAGGAAAGAGAGATCACTCTTCATATTTGGAAACATCCTCCAATTCCTTACAAGTGTAAGGTTAAGGAAAAATCTACTTATGAGTCATCATATCAATTTTCAATATAATTTCCCTAGAAACAAAAATATATAGAACAAAATATTGATACAATGGAGATAATATTTTTCAATTACATGACCATTGTGATGGACTACACAGATGTGTTTCCTGAAAAATCTTTTGGTCATCCTCTAGAATGAGAGTTTAAGTTATAATTGTACTTATTCCATGATATATGCTTATATCAAGGAACCCTTATAGAGTGACCACCATTGATTCTAAATAACTGAGAAATACGATACAATGTAATATAGACAAGGGTTTCATTCACCCGAGTGCTTCACTATGGGGTTTGCCGATCCACTTCATCAAGAAAAAGGAATGATAGATGTACCTCAACGTTGATTATCATGAGATCAAAAAGAAGTCATGATAAAGAAAAAGTATCTTATTCCTTTGATAGTTGAATTCTTAAATAAACTATGTAGGGATATGTATTTCTATAAGGTGGATCTTCTTTGGGTATATCACCAATTAAAGGAGAAGGAAAAATGTATTCCCAAGAATACCTTTTAAATGAGGTGTGAATACTTTGATTTCATAGTGATTCCGTTCAGACACAATAATTCTCTAGCTATATTCCTGAATACTGTATTTAGATATTACCTCAATATATTTTTGGTAGTTTTTATTGATGATATTTTAATATACTCTAAGAGAAAGGTTGGATATGAGGTGTATTGGAATACAATCCAAAACACATTGCAAATGGAGAAAATTTATAAAATGTATAGTAAATTTGATTTATGGATGGTGTAAGTATCATTCTTGGGGGATGTTATCACCCACAAAGGGATGTTTGTGGACCCTTCCAAAACAAATGAAATTAAATAGTGTCCCGAGACAACATATTTAATGGACATCCATAGATTCCATTATCTAGATTGGTATTACAGGTTATTTATGAAGAACATATCATGATTATCAAATCCACTAACTAAGTTGGATTGAATGGGAGAAAGGTTTTTCTTGACCAATGAATTTCAATACTACTTCAAAGAGTTAAAAAATATTCCTATATATGCTCATGTACTCATGCATTCAATAAGGGGGGAACTCTTTATAGTATATAGTGATGCTTCAACAAAGGGAATAGGATATGTGGTGATGAAAAATGAAAATGTGATAGACAAAGGCTCAAGGAAATTATAAATTCATGAGAAAAAATACCACAAACATGATCTGGAGTTGAAGCTATGATCTACATGTTTAGAATTTTGGGGCATTATCTCTATGTGGAGAAGTGTGAAATATATACTCATCATAAGATCTTTAAATATATATTCGCATAGAAGGATCATAATATGAGACAATGAATATTGTTAGAGACTATCAAGGATTATAGCTACCCATTCCACTAGAATCTGGGAAAACATAATAAATTAGTAGATTCTCTAAGTAGAAAGGATATTTCAACATTAAAATGATGAGAATTGGGAAAGATCCAATCTTATTAGATTTGAAATTGACAAAAATGTGAATAATTAAGGAAGTAAAATCATAAATCCTTTCTCAAATGATTTCTCAGACATCCCTCAGGGTGAATATAAAGGATTATAAAATAAATTATATGGAAATTTAGAAGAAGGTAGAATATATCATAAGGGATAAATCTTTAAGGTTCAAAATTGATGAGGATGGAGTCATAAGATTTGGGTCATGAATATGTGTAACTTCAAATATAGAGATAAATAATGATATTCTAAATTAAACACAAATCTCAACATTATCTATTCAACTAGGAAGCACAATGATGTATCGAGATCTTTTAGATCACTATATGTGGTAAAATATAATGAAAGAGAACAATGAATATACGTAAAAGTGCTTGTTAAGTTGGAATGTGAAGGATGAATGGAGAAATATATGGGGTGGATGAATGCATTACCCATACCAACATTTACCTTGGAAAACATCACTATGGACTTTTTCACTAGACATTCGAAGAAATTCGGAGGAAAAAATTCCATATGGGTTGTTTTGGATCGTCACCCAAAAACATATCACATTATCATAATTTAAGAGTGTTTCTCACTATATAAACTTTAATTGATATACATTAGAAAATTGGTAATGCTACATGGGGTAACACTATTGATTGTACTCGATAATGATTCAAGATTCACCCACATTTTTTGGGAGAAGTCTCCAACATGCTATAAACACTGAGCTCAAATTAAATACGGATTATCATCCTAAAATAGATTGAAAATATAAATGGACTATTCAAAAACCGGAATACAACCTGAGAGCATGTTCTGTAGACTTTAATGGAGGATGGGACCAATATATGTATCTGGATGAGATCTCTTACAACATCAGTTTCCACTTGAGTATCCGAATTGCTTCATATGAAGACATTTAAAGTATAGTATGAAGTACTCTAACATAATGGGATGAAGTTGGTGAATGTAAGATTATAGAACCCGAAATGATCAATGAAATGATGGAAAAGGTAAAACCATTAATTATCACATCCGGGTAGACCAAATTCGATAGAGTATCTATATAAAAAGGCATCACGAACACCTAGTGTTTCAGTTCGGGGGCATGTAATTCCTCTACATATCACCATGAAAGTGGATAATGTTATTTAAGAATAAGGGAAAGATAAGCCCCAAGTACATTAAATGCTTTAAGATTCTTGATTGTGTAGGAGTGGTGGCCTGTCGACTTGCACTTCCACAAACCATGTCTCAAGTTGATGATGTATTCCATGTATCTATCTTGAGAAGTACATACCAGATCCTTCAAATGTACTTAATCCTTAGGTTTTACAATTGGAAAATGATATCTCTTACGGGGGGAGACCAATGAAGATCTTGTACCATAAAGATAATGCTATAGAAAACAAGGCTACTCACCTGGTCCAAAGACTGTGGTGAAACAATTACCACAAAGAGGCTACATGAGAATTGAAGGAAGTGATGTGGGATAAATATCCTCTCCTATTTGTGAAAAATGAATATTGGAGGATGAAATTACCATAGGGGGGAAGACTGTAATGACTCAATCTTTTATGAATTTAATTCTTTCCCTTATTGTAATTATATTATATAGTACAAAAAATTACATTTCATAGAGACCAAATAAAACCACCATTCACATAAATTATGATTGAAATAAGTAATATTTAATGAAATTAATGAATCCATCTTAATGGAATAGTATCCTAACCCTTGGATTAGTAACATAATGAGTAAGAATAGTAATTCAACCAATAGAATAGTAACATCATCTATGAAAGTATAAATATAATTTAAGAATCTTATAAATGATATAATTATATAATTATACCATATCTTATGTAAATAATTTTTTTAGAAATTAGTATTTAAGTGTTTGTATTTTTATAAAAAATAAAAGTTTATTTAAAAGTATATAATAAATATAATGAAATATATGAAAATTTATTTTCATAAACTAGATTCATAAAATAATATTTTCTTGCTATAATATTAAAATTTAATTTTTATGAGACATTTACTAATGTTTCAAAGTTTTATAAAATTAGTTATAATTTTAATATTGGTATTTTACAAGTAATTGATCATTTTAATTAAAAATTAAATTTCTCACATTTATAAAATAATTTTTTTAAGATGGAGTTCTATTATAAATTCTACTTTTAATAAAAATATAGGGTTAGTTTTTGATATGTTTTTTTTAAAATAATTTTATTTTTACAGAGTAGTGAAAGATGATAATTTAGGGTATTTAATAAATACGTGAATTACCATGTCATAGATGATTTATGGATAATGTAGAACAATAATAATTAACTATTATTAATTATTTAATATATTTAGTGATAATATTAAAAATATTCATAGTCTTAGGATAAAATAATTAACTAATGAATAAAATACTCAAAATACTCCTCTCTCCTCTCATATAAATACTACCATCACCACCTCTTCTCCTTACACCTTCTAAGACATGAAGCTTGTACAATTTCTTCCCCATACTATTCCTAAGACCCTCACATTTATGTAAATTTTTTATCAATTAAATTCCTAATCTAATTTCCCTAAATTGGTTCTAATGGAGAAAAAGTTCAAGAGCTAAAATCCACTTCCATTTTCATTTGTTTCTTTTCAAGTTATTTTCTTTTCTTATTATGTACTCACCTACCCTCATAGATGTTTAACGAAAAATCTAGTGTCATATATATAATTTAATTTTAATATATTAAGGTAATAATCAATAACAATAACTTTTATCCTCTCTCTTTTATTCTAAAAATGAAAACGTCGTTTGTGAGGGGTTGATTTATCGCCTTCAAGGATGAAAAGTTTTATTTTTTTTCTTTACCACCTTCAAGGATGGTTGAGAAATCCTTATTATGGCTGAAAAAAATAAAAAAATTATGTTATAATTTTTCATGATCTATAAATAACATATATAAATAATATTAAAAAATAAAACAAAAAAAGTTCGTTGTGATCGAAAACCGCCAAAAATATTCTAAACGATTATCATTAATATTTTATCTATTTAATCATCCTTATCTATGAAAAAAAATATATAAGACTAATTTAACTTCTTTCTGTTTACTAATAACATATAATTAAAATTATGGATAGTTATCCCCATTTTATATGGTCTTCCATGAATTTATACAAGTTAACCGGTCATGAATGTCAAGAAAATGAACAATCTCAAATGCCAGAATTGAACTCTGTAAAACATTGTGAGGGTCATAAATGAACTTCATAAAATTATAATGAATAAAATAAATATATAATAGGTTCTGTATCTATTAATTAATGAATTAAATTTGGTTATCAATGATATATAAGTGGTGAAATCATTCATACATAAGGTTAGGGGATTCTAGAACCCAATTACTTTCTTTTGGTTTTTCTCTTTTCCATGATATGAATGTTAATATTATGTTATTAAATGGAATTTGACCTTTTAAATATAGTGATATCAATATTCCTTCCATGTAATATTGTTTTCTAGGAAAACCCATTTTTTAAAAACTGACTTCATTCTCCAAATCATCATATTTTACTCCTCTTCAAATGCTTCTTGTCCACTCAAGAATAATGACATTTCATGTTCAAGTATAATTCCCATTATTCATTTGCGATCTAAAATATATATTAAAAATGTATGATTTATGAAATCCATATGAAACCCATTCTATTCTTTGGGTTTACTTTTTGAATTTGATTGATATTTGTTCTATATGTCATGTAAGATTATA
Source organism: Viscum album (assembly GCA_963277665.1). Lineage (NCBI taxonomy): Eukaryota > Viridiplantae > Streptophyta > Magnoliopsida > Santalales > Viscaceae > Viscum > Viscum album. The sequence goes on along the minus strand of OY728165.1, from coordinate 256,991,581 downwards.
TAAATGTTAAGATGTGACAGGTTGAACCGAAATTATATATCCATCCAATGAATTTGGTAATGTGATGTATCTGACGATATAGTGTGAAATTAATAGGAACATGATGTTAGATTTTTTCAAAATAAGGATTTCCTGATTATTAACATATGTTATGCATGAACAAGATTATAACTTTGTTAATAATTGTTTGAAAACTAAGTCATGATGTTTTATTTTTATGTTTTTACAAGTTCCATGACTTCATCTAATGCTTAGTACCATGAATATGAAGATGATAACATTTTTATTTTATGATGATGATGATGATGATTTTTCTCACCCCATGTTATATTTATTCATTTCATTATATATCATCTTATTAGGATTTTATCTCACCCCATTCTTTGATGTATATCCTAACGTGATTAATTTTACTAAGGAGAAAATAAGGGAAAAAAAGAATCTATAGAAGAATGAATTATATAATTTTTATGCTTTATTCATTAAATTCATTGACTTTTCTTAATTTTTCCAAGACACTAAACCTCTAGATCCATGTTTTATAACACTATTATATTTTTTACCATCAAAATCATATAATAGTGATGTAAGAAATAGTAGGGTCGGTAAAAAAATGAAGATGGAAAATTTTACTAGTGTTTGTAAATTAAAAAATTTCTTTCAAAATGAACTTTTATGACTGACTAAATCCTAGATACTATCAATTCCCTAAAAAAAACATCACCTACATATATAATATAAACATGAACACAATGTACACAATTTTCTTAGAAGGTTTACTACTAATATGGGTAGCTACATACATGATATTGTCCAAGAAATATATATAATAGAATATCCACTAATACAATAAACTGAATAAAAATATAGAAGGTATCATCTTTTACCTATAAACTCTTTCCCAATATCTTTTGATTCTCATGAAAATTTAATACAAGATCTTAATTATTTATAATTGTTTGACAATAATGAATGAGAAATTTCTTTATAAATATATAGAATGATTCAATTTTAATAAAAATATATTTTTCCAAGAAAAGAATTCAATAATAGTATCAATTTAAATTAAATAACTTTTCCCTTAGAAAATTTTAATCATTACCTTCTCTCGATCCATCAAATTATTCGAAATGATTATGCTCTATCTTTTTCTACCAAGAATCTCAATTTGTAAAAGAAAATAGTTGTTTCACATAATTCTATTCATTCTCACATTATTTTCTTACTGATCAAAATATATTCTAAAATGTTAATCATATTCACATAGGTAGTTTCCATGTTTGAAATTTTTGAACCCCTTGAAATACACTCAATTGAATCTCCTTAAATATTGTTCAAATATCATTCTAAAAATAACACTTCTTCAATATTCCTGTTATGAAACAAATATTATTATTTAAATCTCCCAAAATCTTGTTCTAGGATCTTAATAATGATTTTCAAAATTTTATTATTAAATTATTCACAAACATTAATATTGTAAACATAAAATATTTCTATAAAATAAAATACCCAATAGGTATATAAAATCTTTTTTAATATTATGTGGATTTAGTTCGTATATAAAAAATAATTAGAAAACTACATAAAATTTAATATGATATTTTAAATACATTAATCACTATTATGAAATCTCATATCAGTCTTATATTGGATTTGATATTTTTTGGTTCAAACATAAACGAAAACTAGTTAATCTTAAATGAACTAGTTGACCATGAAACACATCTAAAATTTTCAATGAAACACATGATTAGTTATTTTTTATATAAATCCAGGTTTGAATATATTTAAATCAATAAACCCTATAATGTTGGCTAGTTTAATAATATACCATGGTTGATAGAACCATAATGAATCACTCATCTAGTTTTCCAATACTATAATATCTCATAATAAATTTGTTAAATAATTCAATCTCATTGTCATTTGGACCTTTTTTCACTATAGGTGTAATGATAAATGACCCAAAAATATAACCAAGTCTTTATTAGATGAAATAAATATAGAAGAGATAGAATTTTATTTCAAAAAAACTCAATTAACACCAAATTTCTCTCATAACACCAATAGGATTTAAAATGAAATAAAAACATGTCACATGATATAAAAAATAAATAAAATCAACCTTTACAAAATTTCATTGTTTATTTAATTATTTATTGACATATTATGTGATATTTTGGTAATTTTTAAATTTCATTATTTTTAGTAAATTGTTTTTTAAATAAATTACACATGAGTATCAAATAATGGATTCTATGGAAAATTATTTGAGTGGTTTATTTATTTTTAAAAATTAATTTTTTTGTTGAAAATGGGTCGGATAAATTGAAAGAAAATTTAAAAAAATATTTTGAAAAGATATATTGGAAATGATTGGAGGTTTTTTGAAAAAGTATTTTAATGGATATAAAGTAAATTTATTTTTGACATAATTCAATACTGGTTTTGGGAATTATTTAAAAAAACATATTTGAGAAATAATAAAATGTGCTAAGATAAATGGTAAAGATCCATGACTTTAAATAGAAACACCGTAGAATAATTGCATGATTGGGTGAAGATCCATTTTATCTGATACTATCATTATTCATTAATATGTCCCATATTACTTTGAATTCATATTGCCTATGAAAGTGATGATATAAGAATATATTATTATTTTGTGGGTAAATTATTGTTTTAATATGGATAAAATATATTTTTATTTATAGGACATCATTAACATATGTTTGATTAACCAGTGAAATGAAATACTTGGTTCGTTTTTTTTAAATATTTATGATTACTTATTTAATTATCAACATAAAAAATAATTACTCTAATAATATATTTTAACAATATATATATATATATTATACTTTCATGATCGACATCCACTGGAAACCCCCCTAGAACAGCAGTGAAGATGAGTGTAACCCCCCAAATCCTACCACTATTTGGTTATAGTTTTTTGAACAGAAATGTGGGTATTTTTCATTACATGAGACATTCTACCAACATTAATTCCTAGATTTTTTTTAAAAAAACAACTAATAAATAACATATTACATAAATCAAAAAATAAAATTTACATTCAGTACTATGTCTAGATTATTTTGAAATAAAATAAAAATAAGTACAATGCAAGGTAAACCTCATTGACTCTACTCCAGATTCTAGAACAACAACATCCCGGATCTCTATTAAAATTTTCTACAAAACAAATTATGAATCTATAGATGGGTGATAAGAAATGAGTACTCAGTAAGATTATATTTCTAAAAATACCAAGTCCTTGTGAAATAAAAATGCTATGACCGACATCAGTGAAACAAATTAACCTAGAGAAATGAAAAAATAGTGGATAATCATTAATAATGAAAGTAAAAAAAGTAAATAAAATAACCATATCTATAACACCCCAAAATTTCATGGTACGCTTCTCTTTGAATAATACAATAATGTGTGTTATACGCAACTTCGAGTTCACACACACGACAACCAATCAAACTAGCCGTTAAGAACAGTAATACCCACATTTTAAAATTTTATACATTTTATCTTTCAAAATAAACTTCATTTTTGGATTCGGAATATTGAAATTAGCTTACGGTTAAATTTGGGTACTTTTCTGATAACTTTCATTTTTTGATGAATAGTGAAAATTTCTAAATTTTAATCAAAAACAAAATTTTTAATCAAAATAATTAATAGTGATAAATTATGAATTTGAGTTATTTTAATGTAAAATTAGATTATATTTCTTCCATTTAATCTAATGTGGGTCATTGGACATAATTTCACATTTAAACTAGACATAAGCAAGTGTCAATCTTTTGATAGTTATTATTTCTTAAAAACATGCTATTTGTTTTGACAATGAGAATTAGTTTTTAAATTAATTAATGCAACTTATATGTTTTGAATTTGGTAAAATAAACATCCTTTTTAATTCATAATATAAAATATATCTTAGGCCGAATTTTTGGTATTTTTCAGAGAAACATCAATTTTTGATGAATAGTGAAAAACACCGAGTTATTGGTTAAAACCTATTTTTTATTTAAATAATTATTTATTTTAATTCAATTAATTTATGTAAAAATAGATACATAATACATAAATAAGTTCCTTGTAATTCTTTGGATTCAGTTTATAATAATTTTAGATATATAAAAATTTTATTGAACTTTTCACCGTCTTTTACCCACCTCCAAGGGGAATTTGAAAATTCACATAAAACATAATTTTACCGCTTATATGAGTATAATTTTGAAAATTAGAGAGACATAGTTAATATCATGGAGTAAAATGTGGTTCAATAAGATAAAAATAATTTTTGGTGAATAGTAACATTTTACATTTATTTACCGCGGTTAAAGGAAAATAGGGTACTTCAAGGTAAAAAGAATATTTTAATAATTAAAAATTACCTTAACACATGTCCTAACCTTATTGGATGAATAATGTCCGATCATGGGCATCGTTGAGTCAATTGTGGGACCCCATGGAGTCACTCATGAATGATACTGACATTTTAGATTAATTAATTTAATGTAATGGAAAAATTGACATAATCAAAAACCTTTTAGTAATAAATTTTTATGTGGTGTTATATAAGTAATAATTTTTACTATAAATATTCATTAGAAATCTAAAACTATTTCCTACATAATGATATTTTATTTATCATTTTTATACCTTAGATAAGTTAATTTAATTATGACACAATGATGATGCAGTAATTACCGTATTAATGAATGATTAAGATAATTGATATTATAAATACCCAAATAAATTTAATTTGAGAATTTTTACGAATTACAATAATTTAATAGGTTAATATGACATATTTGGATTGGTTATATGAATTTTATTCGAATTAATAATGTTGTTATGAATTTATCAAAAACCAAATAGCCAATAGTTCCAAAATTTTCATAAAAGAGTTTTTAAAACAAATATTATATTATTAATTCATATTCTATTCATAATAATCTAAAGTACGAAAAAAGGAATTATATCATGATATGTGTATCATTAATGGACCACTTTGGGGTCGATTGGAAGATTATAGTATGTTTATTAACCATATAATATAAAAATACAAAGAGACATGGTAAATGTCATATTAATTAACTAAGAGTTAAAACTAAAATATAAGGTTAATAAAATGACCCAAACCTATCTAAAACTTATTGTATGAGTGGATTTAGACCCATAACAAACTTATCCTAGAACTAAATCAATTTTCAGCCATTATAAACCCAATATAAATTTATTATAAAATAATATTTTAAGTTTTTCCAAAGGTGCCCCTCACCCCTCTTATAAAAGGCCACTCACCCTTCACTCAAATTTGCACCTTCTAAGCCATTTGTATTGGCCAAAACAAGACCAAATACCATCTAAAATATCCTCCCTTAAACATAGAGGCTGTAGTTTGATCAGAAAGCCAACCTAATGAGCCCTTTTGATCAAATCAAAAGGAAGAACCCGAAGACGAACTAGTGATTTCACCCCCCTCTTTCAAGTTCCTTTCTTCTTCCAATTCCTTTTTCTTGGTTGTTTCCATTAAAAAATGATAAATCCATTATCTTCTATATACTATAATGTTATTATAATTATGGTATATCCATATTCATTATTCTATCCACCCTTTTAATGACATGTCACCATACGTGTGAACGTACGGCTTACCGTCTCCTCGTCGTGGTGTAATTGTTATTCAATAAATTATTATTTGGATGGGTATAATAATGGTGAGTATTTGATGTAAATAATAAATATAACATGATAAGGATTATGTATATATAATATAACATCCAAATATATATTATCATAATATCAAAATAATGGTATTTTCGCTCGTGTGTACATATGGATTACCGTCTCCACGACACGATGAGATTCATTTCCAAGTTCACCATTAATCGATGATTATAAAAATATATATTACAAATATGTATGTAATATATGATATAATAATGATACTGGAGATATATATATATTTATTTATTTATGTACTTACATATATCTTATTCACTTACATCCGTTCAATACTATATGAAAACAGAAACAGTGTTTTTGCGTACGTTCGGACTGCCGTCTCCATAAATGGTGTTTTCAATTTCATATATATATATATGTCTATTATACATATTTATATTCTAAATATATATTATATATAAATGAAGTTTTATATTCAAGAAGTATTTATATCATGATCTATGTGATACAATCAATAGTAACATGTTAAAACACATACGATAAAGAAAGCGCTTATTACCAGAAATATTAATATAACATGGAAGTTATTATTAATTGGGTAGTATAAAGTCATAAATGAATAAATGTGTGATATCATAAATATTAATATGGTTCTTATATAATTTAATAACATAATATAGTCTTCATACAAGAGGTTAAACATACCCTCAACTAAAGGAAAGTGAAAGGTAAGGGGTTTTCATCTCACTCCTTATTCCCGTGAGATTCATGCCATGTTTCCACTATTACCTTTTGTGTGGTGTATATACTGCCTGTAATTGTATTCTTTGTGTAATACACTTTAATTTATGTGTATTTACATGTTCATTATATCATACCTCGTTCATGGGTTGTATATTCCGTAAGTTTCTAAATTTTTAAGGATTAATTTCACAATCTATTTATTATCCGAGGTTGTTTTTACCTAAGTATCTACTGGGATATATTTATTAACCGTGTACATGTTTTATTAAAGAGTTCTCAAAGGTATTGTTTTAATGGACTTTTTTTACTAGACGTCATTTCAAATGTTTTAAATATTTATTCTTTTAAATCTTTCTCATTAATGTCCATGTCTTCAAAATGGGTTTTAAGGATTTATTTATATGGACATGAATGTTTTTAAAATGTTAATTCCTTTCAAAAAGTTTCAAAGTGGTATGAGACACTATGATTCAAAAATGTCTTTAAATGACTTCTTTTCTAAATTGTGTGACTTTTAAATGTTTTCATGAAAAGGGGTATTTCTCTCAAAGAGTTTTACAAATCATTTTCATCTATGTCAAAATCCTTTAATGGATTTTAAACTTGTTTTAAAGTTGACTTGTCATGATACAAATCTTTCATATTATGTTAAAGTTTTTGTGATATGTTTGGCTATGGATGTGTTATTTTTTTACCATTCATGGTTTATGGGTAATGTATTGAAATTTCGTATGCTAGTTTTAATATTTATGATTATGTTACGTTTAGACCTTTTCATATGAGGAATGAATTAGACTTAGTAAGTGACAGGTGGGGCCCACTATAGCTCCTTGATGCATCTGTAGGTCTCGTGATACAAACTACTATCTTGTCACAAGGCCTTGAAAAAATCTTATTTGTAGTCTTGGCACAAGGCCTTGACTCTATGGTAATGATAGTATTGAATTATTCATTCCATTATTATGAAAGTGGTTACTAATATTGCATGTGATTATTGGACTTGTAGAATATCCATGTGAATAAGTAAATGGAATTATTTAATTTTATTTCTTCCATATTATGATGATGTTCAAGATTAAAAGGATTTTGTTTTAGTTCTACATTGCCTTAAATGTTAATGCTTATTTATGATAGTTTCTGCTGTATTTCTTACCCTTACTGAGCGTTTGAGATCACCCCTTTCTATATTTTATTTTTCCCAGTATTCTAAGAAGTGTATTGTGATAGATATGTATGGTTAATCCAAGGGAATAATGGTGTTAACAAAGATTATTTATTTTGTTTTGTATGTCTAAATGTGCAATGTAACATTCATGTATGTAATCTATTTTCCAAGACTACTAAACCGATCGGTCATTCAGGACTTGATTCCTTGTAATCATGCCAATGTATTAAAATAATGTACCAACTCTGGGTAAATGGGGTCGGGGAGTTACAGTTGGTATCAGAGGAATTTTAGCAATAACCTTGGAACCTAGATTTAGATAAACTCTGATTAGAGCACATTACCCTAAAATAGACATTGGGGATTATTATAGAACTTCCTAGAATTTTGGTATTGTAGAGATTTTGTGAGTTTTCCGAGCAATAAATCCCTATCTGGATACGAGCTGGTAGTGGTGGCTCTAGCATATATGTACCTAGGGGTAATACCTGAGATCACCGCTTTGATCTAGACTTGAACGGGAACTGGGGCACGACAATGGGTCTTGATGCACATTTGGTTACGACACTCCCGGGGGATATGCTTAAGATAATTCTCATTTTATTTACAGAACACTATGAAGGGTTTATGAGTATATACTTCCTAAAGGAAAACATTTTTATGATTACGTATTATACCCATCAACTGTTCAATGTATGTTAAGTGTTTTACAAGTTTGGGATTAGGTATTGTTATTCATAAACTAATCTAGTGTACCCCATTGTTTAGAAATGGAACCCTGTAGAACGAATGAGAACTCCAACAATACACATGATCCAAAGAGTAAGAAGGATCATATATTTCATGGCCTTAAGTGAGAATTTAAAAGGGAAATAGTCTACCATGTATTATCATCATATGAAGAAATAATATCATGTGTTAATAAGATAAGTAAATAATTTTCTGAGTCCTACAGCTTTGAAGGGAAGCCAGAGAAGAAAAGGATGGTAGAAAGAAATATGGATAAAGGGAATAAAGGAAAGAAGGATTTTCCAATAAGTGATAATTGTGTAATGAATCACCTTGGTAAATTCTTGAAGGAAATTGGTGTTTGTTATAAGTGTGAAAAAAACGACACCAAGTACGTGATTGCAAGGGTATGAAAAAGTTTTCAAATGTACAATGCTTCCTCTGCATGGAGTTGGGACACTGCACAAACCAATGTCCAAATCATCAGAGAATGCACCGAATGATGCTATTGGATAATAATCAAGTTGTGTTACAACCTCAGATGAAGAGGATTGACTAGTGTTCTTATGTTGTTATTATAGAATTATTTTATTTGAGTGTTGTATAAACAATATACTGGTTACATGAATTATGGAGATAGATAAGAATTGTACCAAAGTAATATTTTATTCAGTATTTGAGATTATATGGTTCTAAGAAACGTGAATTAATAGTAAGATATAATTTTTTAAAAATAAATGGTTGAAGGAAAGTTAATCCTTAATATGGTCCGGATAATGAGGTCGTGATTTTGGAATAAGTGATGGTTGATTTGAATAAATTATATTAGATATTCATGACTACCTAGAAACTGATTAATGATTTTCCATTGTTGGAGTTTACAACATTTTTTGGATAGAAGGTGTATATCCAGTATTCTATAAAGAATAAGGGAGCATGAATGTAATCAATATGGTTTTATGGTAATTCATAATGGTACCATGTTTTAAAATAATACGTGATGAAGGTGTTCACATTTATTACATGAAAAAGGATCTTCATTGTGTTTAAATTCCTCATAAATTTTGGACTATGGGGTTTGATAGTAGTATATTGGATAAGTGTAAAGGTTGTAATGGTTTACGTTTGAAATGTTATTTTTGGATTTTTATAAAAGGAAAACACGCAGACCGTGTGACAACCCGTCGCGTCGGACAAAGGTGCGGGAATCGAACCCACAACCATAGTGCGATTGAGATTTAACACCTACCACTGGACTACATGAAGTCCCTAGATTGTATAATGTAGTTTCTTTTTTTAAAGGGCCTGATATGTGAATTATATATTCATTATATTTGGAACCCTATACGATTAGGATAAATAGAGTATTTTTGAGTTGTATTATGTTTTGGAGTGAAAGATGAGTTTGTGGTAGAAATTTATTAATAGATAAAACTATAATTATAAAGTAAGTATATTTCCTTTTGATTTTATCCAATCTCATAAATAAATTCCTGAACATTAAGAAAAGGAACTTAGAAAAAAAACGTTGTCCTAGATAGTACCTTAGATCATCACAAATTTATGGCTTTGTGATTGTTGGCCTTTTCATAGCCATGTTCTCTACCACTCTCCATCAGATATTGATGGTTATATTTCTCTTCTATATCCATTTTTTCCTACATATAACCCTACTATGTGTTCTTTTCAGTATCATTCATACTTACCACTCTTTATTTTAAATAGAGGCCTCATTAATCCATTTTTCGATGTGGTATTTCAACTATGATATTTTGAAATATCAACCCCAAGTTTCCAATACCAAGCATAAATTTCGGGGACACAATTTATTGAAGGAGGGGATAATGTAACATCCCATTCTTTCAAGGTACTCTTCTCTTTGAATAAAACAATAGCGTGTGTTATATGCAACTTCAAGTTCTAACACACCAAACCCAATCAAACTAGCCGTTATGAATAGTAATACCAACTTTTTGAAATTTTATACATATTATCATTCAAAATAAAATTTATTTTTGGATTCAGAATATTGAAATTAGCTTATGGTGAATTTTTGGTACTTTTCTGATAACTTTCATATTTTGAATAATAGTGAAAATTACTAAATTTTAATTAAAAATAACTTTTTTAATAGAAATAATTAATAGTGATAAATTATGCATTTGAGTTATTTTAAAGTATAATTAGATTATATTTTTACCATTTAATCCAATTTTGGTCATTGGACAAAATTTCATATTTAAACTGGACATAAGCAAGTGTCAATATTTTGAAAGTTATTATTTCTTAAAAACATGCTATTTGTTTTGACAACGAGATTTAATTTTTAAATTAAGTAATGAAACTTATATGTTTTTAATTTGGTAAAATATAAATAATTTTCAAATTCATAATATCAAATATAGCTTAGGTCTAATTTTTTGTATTTTTATGAGAAACATAAATTTTGGATGAATAGTAAAAACCAACGAGTTATTGGTTAAAAACGATTTTTTATTTATATATTTATTTAATTTATTTCAAAATAGATACATAATACTTATATATGTTCATTTTAATTCATTGGAGTCAGTTTATAATAATTTTAGATATATAAATATTTTATTGAACTTTTCACCGTCTTTTACCCACCTCCTAGGAGAATTTGAAAATTCACATAAAACCTAATTTTAATGCTTCTGTGAGTTGAATTTTGAAAATACTAGAGACACAGTTAATATCAAGGAGTAAAATTTGGTTCAATAAGATAAAAATATTTTTTTTGTGAATAGTAACTTTTTACTTTTATTTACAGCAGTTAAAGGTAAATAGGATAATTCAATGTAAAAAGAATATTCTAATAATTCAAAATTACATTAACACATGTCCTAACTTTATTGGATGAGTAATTTCAGACCATGGGAATATTTTGGTCGATTTTGGGACCCCATGGAGCCACTTAGGAATGATAATGACATTTTAGATTAATTAATTTAATGTAATGGAAAAATTTACATAAACAAAACCTTTTAGTAATTAATTTTTATATGGTGTTATATAAGTAATAATTTTGACTATAAATATTAATTATAATCCTAAAAACTATTTCCTAAATATGGATATTTTATTCATAATGTTTAGACATTAAATAATTTAATTTATTTATGACACCATGATGATGAAGTAATTACTGTATTAATGAATGATTAAGATAATTGATATTATAAATATCCAAATAAATGTACTTTGAGACTTTTTATGTATTACAATAATTTTCCTGGTTAATATAACATACTAGTATTGGTTATATGAATTTATTTGGAAGTAATAATGATGTTAGCAATTTATAAAAAACAAAATACCCAATAGTGCCAAAATTGACATAAAAGAGTTTTTAAAAACATATTATATTATTAATTAATATTATATTCCTAAAAATCTAAGGTTCTCCCAAAGGACTTATATCATGATAGGTGTATCATTAATGAACCACTTGGGGGTCTATTGGATGTTTATAGTATGTTTATTAACCATATAATATAAAAATACAAAGAGAAATGGTAAATGTCAAACTAATTAACTAAGAGTTAAAACTAAAAGACAAGGTTTATAAAATGACCCAAACCTGTATAAAAACTATTAGTTGAGTGGATTTAGACCCATAACCACCTTATCCTAGAAATAAATCAATTTTGATCCATTATAAACCTAATATAAATTTATTATAAAATAATAGTTTATGTTTTTCCAAAGGTGGCCCTCACCCCTCTTATAAAAGGGCACTCACCCTTCACTGTAATTCACACATTCTAAGCCATTTATCTCAGCCAAAACCTGACCAAATACCCTCTAAACTATCCTAAATTCAACCTAGAGGCCATATATTGATCAGAAATCTAACCAAATGAGCCCTTTTGATCAAATCAAAAGGAAGAACCCGAAGAAGAGGTAATGATTTCACCCCCCTCTTTCAAGTTCCGTTCTTCTTCCACTTCATTTTTATTTGTTGCTTCCATTATAAATAATAACTACAGTATATTCTATATACTTTTATGTTATTATAATTATGGTAAAGCCAAATTTATTATTCTATCCACCCTTTTAACGACTTGTCAGCATACGTGCGTACGTATGGCTTACCGTCTCCACGTCATGGTGTAATTGTTATTCAATGCATTATTATATGGATGGGTATAATAATGATGTGTATTTGATGTAAATAATAATGATGTGTATTTTATGTTAATAAGACATGTAAAGAATTTTTCGAGACCTATGGCTTTGAAGGGAATCCAGAGAAGAAAAGGATGATAGAAAGAAATATGGATAATGGGAATAAGGGAAAGAAGGAATTTTCCAATTTGTGATAAATGTGGAATGAATCACCTTGGTAAATTCTTAAAGGGAATGGGAGTTTGTTATAAGTGTTGTGAAAAAGGACAAAAAGTACGTGATTACAAGGGTAATAAAATGTTTTCAAATGTACAATGCTTCATCTGTAAGGAGTTGAGACACTACGCACACCAATGTCCAAATCATAAGAGTATGCACCAAATGATGCTATTGGATAATAATCAAGTTATGATACTACCTTAGAATAAGAGGAATGACTAGTTTTCTTAGGTTTTTATTATAGAATTATTTCATGTGAGTGTTGTATCAACAGTATATTGGTTACATAAATTATGGAGAAAAATAAGGATTGTACTGCAGAACTATTTTATTGAGGATTTGAGATTATATGGTTCTATGAAAAGTGTCTTAATAGTAAGCTACACTTTTTTTTTCAAATACATGGTTTAAGGAATGGTAATCCTTAACATGATCTTGATAATGAGGTAGTGATTTTGGAATAAGAGATGGCTGATTTGAATAAATTATGTTGGATATTCTTGACTACCTTGAAACTGATTAATGATCTGTCATTGTTGGAGTTTACAACATTTTTGGATAGAAGGTGTATATCCATTATTCTATAAAGAATAAGGGAGCATGAATGTAATCAATAAGGTTTTATTGTAATTCAGGATGTTACTAGGTTTTAAAATAATATGTGATGAATGTGTTCACATGTTATTACATAGAAAATAAGATCTTCATTGTGTTTAACTTAATTATAAATTTTGGATTGTGATTTTGGATAGTAGTATTTTGGATAAGTATAATGGTTGGAGTGTATTAATTTTGAATGGTTATTTTTGGATTTTTATAAAAGGACAACACGCAGACCACGTGACAACACATTGCGTCAGATAAAGCTGTGGGAATCGAACCCAAAACCATAGTGCAATTGGGATTTATCGCCTAACACTGGACTACGTGAAGTCCCTGGATTGTATAATGTAGTATTTTTTAAAGGGTATGATAAGTGAATTATAAATTCATTATATTTGGAACCCTATACGATTAGGATAAATAGAGTATTTTTGAGTTGTATTATGTTTTGGAGTGAAAGATGAGTTTGTGGTAGAAATTTATTAATTGATAAAACTCTAATTATAAATTAAGTATATATCCTTATGATTTTATCCAATCTCATAAATAAATTCCTCAACATTAATAAAGGTAACTTAGAAAAAAAACATTTTCCTAGATAGTACCTAAGATCATCACAAATTTATGGCTTTGTGATTGTTGGCCTTTTCATAGGCATGTTCTCTACCACTCTCCATTAGATATTTATGGTCAAATTTATCTTCCATATCCATGTTTTCCTTCATGGAACCCTAGTATGTGTCATTGTCGGTAACCCTCATACTTACCACTCTTTAATTTTAAATAGAGGGTTCATTAATCCATTTTTCGATATGGGATTTCAAATATGATATTTTGAAATGTCAACCCCATGTTTCTAGTACCGAGAATAAATTGTGAAGAAACAATTTATAGTAGGATTGGAGAATGTAACAACCCAATATTTCATGGTACGATTATATTTGAATAATACAATAGCGTGTGTTATACGCAACTTCGAGTTCTAACATATCACAACTAATCAAACTAGTCGTTAAGAATAGTAATACCCCATTTTTAAAATTTAATACATTTTATCATTCAAAATTAACTTAATTGTTGGATTTGGAATATCGAAATAAGTTTATGGTAAATTTTTGTTACTTTTATGATAACTTTCATATTTTAATGAATAGTGAAAATTACTAAATTTTAATTAAAAACTACTTTTTAATCAAAATAATTAATAGTGATAAATACTTAATTTGAGTGATTTTAAAGTAAAATTAGATTATATTTTTACCATTTAATCAAATTTTGGTCATTGGACATAATTTCACATTTAAGCTGGACATAAGCAAGTGTCAATATTTTGATAGTTATTATTTCTTAAAAACATGGTATTTGTTTTGACAATAGGAATTAATATTTAAATTAATAAATGAAACATATATGTTTTGAATTTTGTAAAATAGAAATCATTTTTGAACTCATAATATCAAATATTTCTTAGGCTGAATTTTTGGTATTTTTCTGAGAAACATCAATTTTTGAGGAATAGTGAAAAACAACGAGTTATTAGTTAAAACCAGTTTCTTATTTAAATAATAATTTATTTTATTTAAATTAATTTAGGTAAAACTAGATACATAATATTTATATATGTTCATTTTAATTCATTGGATTGTATTTATAATAATTTTAGATATATAAAAATTTTATTGAACTTTTCACCGTCTTTTACCCACCTCCTATGAGAATTTGAAAATTCACATAAAAAATAATTTTACCACTTCTGTGAGTTGAATTATGAAAATCAAAGATACTCTGTTAATATCAAGGATAAAATTTGGTTCAATAAGATAAAAATATTTTTTTTTTGTGAATAGTAACTTTTCACTTTTATTTACCGCAGTTAAAGGTAAATAGGGTAATTCAAGGTAAAAAGAATATTTTAATAATTCAAAATTACCTTAACACATGTACTAACCTTATTGGATGTGTAATTTATGACCTTTAACATATTTGGGTCTATATTGAGACCCCATGGAGCCACTTATGAATGATAATGACATTTTAGATTAATTTATTTAATCTAAAGGAAAAATTGACAAAAACAAAATCATGTTAGTAATTAATTTTTATATTGTGTTATATAAGTAATATTTTTGACTATAAATATTCATTAGTAAGATAAAACGATTTCCTACATAGTGGTATCTTATTTATAAATTTTATAAGTTGAATAATTTAATTTATTTATGACACAAAGATGATTCAATAATTACTGTATTAATGAATGATTAAGATAATTGATATTATAACTACACAAATAAATGTAATTTGAGACTTTTTATGAATTAAAATAATTTTATAGATTAATATGACATATTATTATTGGTTATATGAATTTTTTTTCGAAGTAATAATGATGTTATAAATTTATACAAAACAAAATACCCATTAGTTCCAAAATTGACATAAAAGAGTTTTGAAAACAAATATTTTATTATTAATTCATATTCTATTCCAAAAAATCTAAAGATCATCCAAAGGACTTATATCATGATAGTTGTATCATTAATGGACCACTTGGGGGGATATTGGAATATTATAGTAAGTTTATTAACCACATAATATAAAAATACAAAGAGACATGGTAAATGTCAAACTAATTAACTAAGAGTTAAAACTAAAAGATACGGTTAATAAAATTACCCAAACCTACCTAAAACTAATTGGATAACTGGATTTCGACCCATAACCACCATATCCTAGAAATAAATATATTTTGATCCACTATAAACCGAATATTAATTTATTATAAAATAATATTTTAAGTTTTTCCAAAGGTGCCCCTCACCTATCTTATAAAAGGGCACCCGCCCTTCACTCTAATTCACACCTTCTAAGCCATTTGGATCGTCCAAAACCTGCCCAAATAACCTCTAAAATATCCTTACTTGAACCTAGAGGCATTATTTTGATCATAAAGCCATCATATGTATCCCTTTTGATCAAATCAAAAGGAAGAACCTGAAGAAGAGGTAATGATTTCACCCCCCTCTTTCAAGTTTCTTTCTTCTTCCAATTTTTTTTATTTGTTGTTTCCATGCTAAAATAATAACTCCAATATCTTCTATATAATGTGATGTTATTATAATTATGGTAAAACTAAATTCATTATTTTATCCACCATTTTAATGACATGTCACCATACATGTGAACGTACGGCTTACTGTCTCCACGTCGTGGTGTAATTGTTATTCAAGACATTATTATTTGGATGGGTATAATAATGATGTGTATTTGACGTAAATAATAAATATAACATGATAAGGATTCTGCATATATAATATAAAATCCAATTATATATTATTATAATATCAAAAGAATGATATTTTCGCTCGTGTGTACGTATGGATTACCGTCTCCACGACCTGATGAGATTCAGTTTCAAGTTCACCATTCATCGATGATTATAAAAATATATATAATACTAATAAGTATGTAATATATGACATAATAATTATACTGAAGAGATATATATTTATATATATAAGTATTTATGTACTTACATATATCTTATTCACTTACTTCCGTTCAATACTATATGAAAAGGAAAACAACGTTTATGCGTACGTACGGACTACCGTCTCCATAAATGGTGTTTTCCATTTCATATATATGTCTATAATAAATATTTATATTCTAAATATATATGATACATAAATAATGTTTTATATTCTGGAAGTATTTAAATCATGATCTATGTGATACAATCAAGAGTAACAAGAGAAGACATGTATAATAAAGAAAGCGATTATTAACCGAAATATTAATATTACATGGAAATTATTATTAATTTGGTAGTATAAAGTCATAAATGAATAATGTATGATATAATAAATATTAATATGGTTTTGGTATAATTTAATAACATACTATAGTCTTCTTACATAAGGTTAAACGTACCATTGACTAAAGGAAAGTGCAAGGTAAGGGGTTTTCATCTCACTCCTTATTCCCATGAGATTCATGACATACTGCCACTATTACCTTTTGTGTGGTGTAAGTAATGTCCATAATTGTATTATTCATGTAATACAATTTAATTTATGTGTATTTACATATTCATTGTATTATACCTCTTTCATGGGTTGTATGCTTCGTAGGTTACCAAATTGTTAAGGGTTAATTTCCCAATCTCTTTATTATCCGAGGTTGTTTTTAAGTAAGTATCTACTGGGACATATTTATTATACATGTCCATGTTTTATGAAAGAGTTTTCAAAGGGATTTTGTTAGGGAATTTTTTTTACGAAAACATCATTTAAAATGTTTTAAATATTTATTCTTCTAAATATTTCTCATTAATGTCCATGTCTTTAAAATGGGTTTTAAGGATTTATTTATATGGACATGAATGTTTTTAAAATGTTAATTACTTTCAAAAGTTTCAAAGTGGTATGGGAAAATTCGATTCAAAAATATCGTTAAATGAATTCATTTCTAAATTTTGTGACTCTTAAATGTTTTCATGAAAATGAGGTATTTCTCTCAAATAGTATTACCAATCATTTTCATCTATGTCAAAATCCATTAATGGATTTAAACTGGTTTTGAAGTTGAATTATCATGATACAAATCTTCCATATTGTGTTAAAGGTTTTGTGGTATGTTTGACTGTGGATGTGTTATTTTTATACCATTCATGGTTTATGGGTAAATAATTGACATTTCGTATGATAGTTTTAATAGGAATGTTTATGTTTTGTTTAGACCTTTTCATATGAGGAATGCATTCGACATAGTAATTGATAGGTACATCACCCTATAGCTCATCGATGCATCGGTAGGTATCATGAGACAAAATAGTGTCTTGGCACAAGGCCTTGACAAAATCTTATTTTTAGTCTTGCCATAAGGCCTTGACTATGTGGTTATGATAGTCTGGCATTATGCATTTTGTCATTATGAAAGTGGTTAGTGATATTGAATGTGATTATTCGACTAGTAGAATATCCATGCGAATAAGTAAATGACATTATTTAATTTTATTTTTTCCATATTATGATGAAGTTCAATTTTGAAAGGCTTTTTTGTTATAAATTTCCTTAAATGTTTATGCTAATTTATGAAATTTTCCACTTTATTGCTTTCCCTTACTGAGAATTTGAGCTCACACCTTTCTATGTTTTATTTTTCCCAGGATTCCAAGAAGTGTATTGTGATTGATATGCAGGGTTAAGTCAAGGGAATAATGACATTTATAAAGAATATTTATGTTGTTATATATGTATTAAAGTGTAATGAAAAATTAATGTATTTATTCTATCTTCCAAGTCTGCTAAACCAATCAGTCCTTCAGGACTTGATTCCTTATAATCATGCTAATGTATTAAAATAATGCAATGACTCTAGGTAAATGGGGTCGGGGCGTTAAAATCATCTTTGGTGTTATTTGAACATGAGTCATTTGTTATATATTTTCATAATATATAAGAACGATATTAGAATTTTAGAATCATAATAAAATAGTATATAATGCCTGGAGAAAAACAACCACTCTTTCAATCATTTCAATCATATGATCAATATTATTTCCATTTTATTCTCATTATAATTACCACCATATAAACCTAATTCTCACCACAACAACACATCATACCAACCACCAAATTTCTACCACACCAATACATCCATAACTGCCACATCAACACATGATTTCCTTAATGATTCATGTTATAGCCTTGATCCATCACAAAAAACATACATGAAATAAAAAAAAGCTTTCACAACTCAAGGATATGTGTATG
This sequence comes from Viscum album, assembly GCA_963277665.1. Classification (NCBI taxonomy): domain Eukaryota; kingdom Viridiplantae; phylum Streptophyta; class Magnoliopsida; order Santalales; family Viscaceae; genus Viscum; species Viscum album. Next base: position 256,972,477 of record OY728165.1, on the reverse strand, counting down.
TGTTTTAACCATATAACACTATTGAACATGAATAATTTTATGTGTCTTTACCTCAAACAATTATAGGGTTTAAACACACAAAAAAATATAAATATATATAATACAATTTAATCCACTTTTTCCTAGGTACATATATAAATACATATCTCAACTATATTACATTACTACATATAAAGACTATACATGATATAAAAATGAGGCATTACAACCCAAGTATATGTGTACTATGCATAAATACTTTCTATCCCACACATGATTACATATAACCAAAACCAATACAACATGAATGTATAGTAAAACCCAAAAAAGGGAAAAAAATAATAAATGAGTCAAGTAATATAACACATATGATAATAGTAAATGTAAACAAGGAACAAATGTTAATTAAGAAAATAAACAAACACAAACAAACAATAATAATCAATAAACGATACATAAAAATGTATCATTATAAAAAATGTTGTACATGTAATAAAATAACCACATCAATTTATGATCGAGAAAATATCACAATTCTACAATCATTACAAATATATTTATTATTTAATTAAAATAATATAATTAATTTCTAATCATAACTAATTATTTTATTTATTTTCCTACCGTCCAAACTATGAATAAAAAAGACATAACCTGGACCTAAACTTATAACCTCTCACAAATTCCAATACCACCACCTATGAAATACTAACCAATTACTAATTGTTAATCAACATCAAAAACCTAAACATAACTCCCTATAACTATATTTCACTATGACATAACCGTCTCACCCAGTCTAACAATTAAATAATTAATATAATATAAAAATTATTTCCCTATTTATAATCATTCTATAGTAAATTTCTATTAACTTATTTATAAATCCATATTCTCAGGTAAATATTGAAATTTTCATTTACATATATAATTTAATAATTAATTCGATAAAAAATAGAACAACATGCATAAAGGTTCAATATAATATGATTAATTTAAAGCATCATATATATATATTCAATATATGACTTAATAATGTCTGTATAACAATCAATATACCACATTATAAACATTCCAAATTCAAATCTATTATTCCAGAATTCCTCCCACCATTTATTTACAAAATAATACCCATATTTTATAAAATACCACATCGTATTAGTATCATATATATACCACGTAAATATTATATTCTCATGTTAGAATAATAATATTATAATAATTATAATGAACTAAAATTAAAGGAATCTAGATAATTATTAAGAAAACAAGGCATTCTAAAATGGAAAAAAAATTAAAATCCAATTGAGAATAAAAAAAATGAATTAAAACACCTAGAGTGAGTGAAAACTTACAATATATGATGTTTTGAAAATGGTTGTATTTACAATGTTTAGAGTGGTACTAAAAATAGAGACTTATAGGATTTGATGGGGGAATTTAAATAACGAATATTTTGATAAATAAAACACCATATTTAAAGGGGTAACAATCAAATATGTTTGATGATGAATCCAATTAGAAGTTTTAGAGATAAAAATATAAATATAATGCACAATAGGGTCAACATAGTATTATTTAATACATATTAAGTATATGATATTTTAGAAAAAAGAGAAGGATTATAAATCCATTACCTCAATGGAATCTCGTATATTTTCATTCATTATTGGTCGATCATGTCCTCATTTTTCAAAAAAATTTCTCTGCATTAAATATTAAATAAATTCCACTATGGAGGAATTATATGGGAGATATATATTTTAAAGCATAGAGAAACACAATCACCAACACAACTATTTATATTAGAAATATAACACTCCGTAATATCATTTGAATTAAAATAATAGTCTATCGAGAATTACCATTCGACCAATAATGAAAATAAAATTTACAATTTACATGTGTAAGTCAAATATTTCATAAAAACTAATTATAACATCCATTAAATGTTAATTACATAACACCCCAAACATGAAAATAATAATTTGTTTGGAATTATAACAAATATATTTGAGTATATATAAATATTCAACAAATCATTTTGAATTTTATTTATTTATTTTAGGCATTGAAAATATATTTAAAAAAATTTATTCTTTTTAATGTTTTAAACATTTTTATATTTTTTCTAATCTTTTTTAAAAAAAATTTCATTCTTAGCATGCCAATGTTTCTTTCACCCCAAGATTTACCTTTTTATAATTTGGATTGGTATATTAAATACTTCATATTATATGCAAGGTTCCCACACCCCTTTTAGTATTTATTTTTTATTTTGTTGGTTATATATATATATTTTCAATTGAAACCAACCCTTTCAGTTTTACACTATTTAATTCATCATGCTAGTTATTATACATTTTTACTATCCCATAATTTTATAATTACTTTTCAAAATATTTCTATACTTCATAAATTGAAAAATTATATCTTCAGAATATGAATAATTCCAAAATAATCTAATTATACTACAAAGTAAAATAAAACATATACATTAACAATATAATAACATGATAATTATCAAATACATTTCTATGACCTAAATAATTATGTATTATATTAATTATTTAATTAATTATATACCTTAAATAATATTTCTAACAAAATTAAAATTAAACAACATAGTAAATTATTTCTTAATAAATATAAATAAAGAACTAGAAATAAAATAAATAATTCTAAATTATATTTAATGAATATTAAAATAAATGATAACATTATAATTAATTAAACTAAAAATATAGTTATATATTTTATATGTAATATATTTTCAATATGCATGATATTTTACTAATCCAGATTTTCATGAACCAAGATATTTTCCTTAGCCACTGAAATGAATAATAAATGTAGTCACTGATCTCCATTACAGATTATTATAGATAAAACCTCTTTTCAATCATAATATTATATATCAACAAAAAATATAGAAAAATGATAAAATTATAATAAATATAAAATAATATAATTTCCCAACCCCTAAAAAATTGAGAAATAAAAAAGTAACATGTCAAACCATTAAATTATAAAAGAAGAATATTTTATTTGATTTAGTATGTGACATACAACATTGAGCTTAAACCACCCAAAAAAATATTTCGTTAAATTTAATCCTTTCAATAGATTGAGGAGCACAAAACACAGAGTCTAAATGAAGTATAATATTCGACTCCTTTATAACATAGATGTTTAATTATCATGTATTAATAGTACTAACTAAATTATGAAAATTATTTATACCTACTGATTATACATAATATTAATAATAATTTAAAAGAGACATAAATTTTGTATGAAAAACTATATTTTTTTCTAAGGGATAGTTTATTCACTCTTCGCGCACATAATTTAAAATTAATTATAAATATAATTAGAAATTTTATTTGAAAAAATAAAATTATTTCATGAAATCATCATATTCAAAATTTCTTAGAGTAATTTTTTAGGATTTTTATGACATGTTTCTATTTTTTGATGAATAATGAGAAATACAATTTTTTAATTGAAAAACGCCTTTTCATGTAAATAATTTATAATCTTAAATTATATTCTAAATTTCCATAAAAGTAAAATGAGTATCATTATATATTAATTAAAATAATTTTTAACATTTAAATCATCTTTATATTGAATTTTCATATAAAAAACATGTATCCTTTGGAACAATTTCTTTTTAAAAACCCTTTTTTCTATAGAGTCCAAATGATTAATTTTAAATTAAAATTTTCCAATTCTGTGAATTTAATTTGGAGAAATGAATTTTAAACTTTGATTTATAATAATATAAAAGGTCTAATAAGATCAAATTTATTTTTGACCAAAATGAATAGTGAAAATAGTAAAAATTAATTACCATAGTTAACATAAAATTAAATTTATCATGGTTAAAAAGAAGAAGATAAGGGTAAAAATGACCTAAAATATTTTCAAACTGTAATTATTTTTCTATATCTCAGACTAAAAATTTATAGGATGGATAATTGTATATTTTTAGTCTCTTTTCCATTAAAAAACATGGGTATAATTAAATCTTTTACTGAAATTAAAAGTGGACCACTCACACCAACTATAAAAGGCCACTCATCTCCTCTCTTCTAAACACATTAAACTGGTTTTTTTCATCCAAGACCTACCCAAATCACTCCCCAACCTCAATCCTCTAATTGTATAATCCTTATTTTTGGGAAAAAATCCTAGGAATGTATTTGGTGAAGAAATGAGGATACTTGAAGAAGAGATAATGTTCTTCAATGAGCATTTTTATTTTGTTCGTTCCTCCACCCCTTTTAATTATTATAAAAAGATTATGATATAATAAAATCTATATATTCCATATAATAAGTTTTTTATATTATTTTCAATTCTTATGATCATCTTGACTTCTAGCAAATGGGTTATGAAATAATCATTCACATGTACAGTAGACTACCGTTTTGAGAACTTATGATGTTCATTGTTCCACTTATAGCTTTAATAGTTTGTTATGATGATGGATATATAGTATATATATATATATTATAATATAATAATACATCTAGTTTCATTATATCACACACATATATATATATATATACATATTTTACTTTACATTCCGTATGGGATATGATAAAATAGCATATGTGTACATTGGACTTCCGCTTCAAGAAGCTATGTCATTTTTCTTTTCCCAATGATTTAAATGGAATGTAATGAGATTAATATTAATAAATATATATTTTATAAATAATAATAATAATAATAATTAGGGCATAAATTATCATTATGAAAATATTATATTCTTTCTTACATTTTCACTTTCTTAAAGATGATAACAGAATTTGTGTACATGTGGACTACCTCCTTCAACAAACAATGTGAATCTCTTTTCATCACCACAAATCATTGAGAATATATATAAGTAAAAATATATAAATAATATAGTGTATATTATATTATGAAAATTAATTAATTATAAAATATTACATAACTTCTTTCCATAATGGTAAATAAAAATTGGAAAGGTTACTCATGTGTACATATGACCTGATGCTTCCCTGATTGAAACCCAGTCTTTTTTTCATAACTATATATAAGAAATTATTTTAAATGTATAATTGATCTAAAAATACAATAATTATTTCATGATTATTATTCTAGAGTTTTTATAACATTATAATATATGTGATAATAAGATATTTCATGATAAAACACATATAAGAAAAATTGAAAATTAACACCTCAAAAATAAAAAATAATAAATGATTTTTTACAGAAGTTTGATACAATGTTATAAAATGATAATATTTGATATTATAAATATTAATATTATTAATAATGGTATTTTATCTTTCAATTTGAGTTATTATATCCAAGTATATTTGAAATGATAATTACCAAGAGGTAAAGAATTTTATAACTCAATTTCTTTTCATTGGGTTATATTACTTCTTTGTTGTTGTTGAAATTCTACAATTATGTGTATAATGTATTTATGTTATATTATTTTTTTTATTTAGACTTGTTTTATGTGGATTTATTGTTGATACACCTAATATATTCATTGCAATGAATATTTTTTATTCATTAATTTTAGTTAAAGGAACTTATTTGGTCATTGTCTAAATAAACCCATGTAAAGTTATTTTTATCTATTTATTCATGATATTTTGAAGTAATATTTCTATTCTTCACTCTTTGAATCATAAAATAATAGATAATTATTTTTAAGAAAATATGACTTCATTTATATCTTCAGATGGAAATTTATTTTTTCAAAACAAAGTCTTCTAAAAATGATTTTAAAATATTTTAACCACTCTAAAGTGATTTAATTAATTCTTTATTTACCATTTTATCATTTAGTTTTTTAAAAGGAATATTTTTTTGGTTTTTTATATACGTTACATTTATAATCAACTAATAATGAAATATTAATATTCATTTTCACAATTACAATATGTAAAAAATTACTCACCGAAATAACCATCATTTATTTGAATCTTAAATTCCAACTTTAAAAGATTACTTCTAAATAAAAGGTTTTTCCTAATATTATAGAAATTTTTAGTTTTTAAAATTTTTTTCCAAAAAAAAGTATTTTTAGAATGTTTTATGTTTTAAATAGTGATTTTCAAAATGAAAAGGATATTTTCATCAATAATTTTTTAAATGATATTTTTATGGAATTTATATTCATTAAAAATAAACACCCCTTGTTTTTCATATAATCCACTAAGTAAATGATTTATTAATACCATCCTGATTCTTCCTCTAGATTTTTATGATTATTTTGAATAAGGATGTAATTGACATTGAATTTCCTAATTTATTTTTGTAGTCAATAACATTCCCTCAGAATTCTCAATTTCATATGATCATTAAACATTTTATTTTCCCTAAATATCTATATTATTTATCATGGATATATTTATTGTTTAAACCATATATCAATTATATATATGGTGTCCTACATTGAATGTCATTTGTTTATCTACATAAATATTGATTAATCTATATTCAAAACTCAATATGAATATTTGATGATAAGGCACATTATCTATGTGTTAAAATGTTTATTCGATAAACGAGAAAATATTTTAAAGGAAAGACATGGGTGGGGTCTATATATAGATAACCCCTAAATGAATCAGTATTCTCATGGGATGACTCAGTTATCTGACAATAGTTAAATGGGTTTCTAGAAATTAGTTTAAACTGGCTTGAAGATAGATCCTAATAGTAGAGGTATCATGTTCTTAGGAAACATTGCATGAAATAATTAAGCATTAACATCATTAAAATTTTAGTTGTAATTATACAATAAATTTTCACTATGATATTATATCAAGATGAACTTCATTCTAAATTTATTAATTAAATAGAATGTGTTTTCATTTATATACAATTACATATCAATTATGCCGAATCAAGTTATGATAATCATATTATTGATTAAATGGAATTATTTTCCTGTAATTTACAATTACATATTTGTTTTTAAAGTAATATTATTTAGATTTCATGTGTGTTTAATTATTTCACATTCCATACCAATTATTCTCTTTGATTAATGATATATTATATTGAAATCAACTCTCACAGAGTTTTTGAGATGACGCCTTTTTTTTCATTCATTGGAATCCATGAAGTGTAATATAAAATATATCCAAAAATATTATAGAGGGAATAATGATATTTTCAATTTTTTTGTAATTTTGTTTCACATGTAATATGGGAAATTTGTATGTATCCATTTTACCAAGACTATTAAATTATTCTGTTATTCGAGATGTTATTCCTTTTATATTATTCCAATTCATTAAAACTTATTATAGCTCTAGGATAATGGGGTCAAGGTCGCTAGAGTAGGTATCATAGTAAGTTTATTAGATACATTTAGAACTATATTTATGAAAACATATATTAGAGGTCATTACCCCATGATATAATTTGTGGATAAGTGTAAAAGAACATCCAAATGTTATGCTAAGATAATTTTTTTTAATGTTTCCTAGAAATACATCTTTGTCTAGATACTATAAGAAAACATATTTCTAGAACACATGTACTTAGGGTTAACGACTCTAAAAAGTGTTCATTGGTATTGGCCCGATTGTCACTTGGTGTATGGAAATTTTCATTAATAGAAACCTGGTTTGACACTGCTGATTGATATGATTAAGATAATTCACATTTTATTTACCAAAAATTTTGTATTAATTTACTATATGATGACAAAGAATGGCCTATGTTAAAGATATGATTTATTAGATTGAATAAAGTGATTTAATGATTTAAACATCCTTTAAATGATTTTATGGGTTTCCTACTTTGATTTTTATAGATCATACTATTATTTTTGGTTTTTGTAAATGGAACGAACATGAAGGAATAATGATAAAATTGAATACTACGGAAAAAGTGGTTGGAATGGGAAACCAAATGGACTGATGTCAGGAGTGAATTATATTTCGATTTTTCCTAATCAGATTCTTAAAATATTATTAACAATATATACCATTAACAACTACTAGACTCACACAATAATAGCTAAATAGAGTAGGATAAGATATTTATTGATGAAGAAGATGATTAAAATTGGGCTCAATTTCCATCATATAATAAAATTGGAACGTGAAAGCTAGGATAGTGTATCAATGGAAAAGAAAAATGATTTATGTGGGGGAAGGGAGGGAATAATGAAAAGAATTATTGGGGGAGAATGTTTAGTGTGATAAAAGGAAATGAAAAAAATCTTGTGTATCCATTTATAGTTCATTGTCATAAATGTGGAGAGACTAAGAATTATCTATGTCAGTTGACTCCTTTTATGGAATATCCCAAGAACAAGGAATGACTAATGATAAAATAAAATAGATGATAAATTTATGTATTGTGGTTCAATAAATAAATTTTTGAAGTAATTTTTTTCAACGGTGGTTTGGGGATAATAATTATGAACCATATAAGCATTGTGATAAATTTAAAATGCATATGTGTCTTTATTAAAAAAATATTAATGGATACGATCATCAGTTTATGAGTTTAATATTGAAAATAAGTGAAAAGTATTAGACACCCATTTTGGATTTTATATGATGGGGATCTACCAAGATTAGGGTTATTTTGGGAGAAAAGTATGGAAGGAATATGTTTTAATGGAATATCCATTTGAATAATAATTACCTTATAGTTTATATACATATTTATAAGGATTGATATATGGAATTGTAGTCATAGTAAAATAGTATTATTAAAATATGTACAAAATAAGTGGTATTGAATACAACAATAAAAAGTTTTTTAAGGATTATTTTTAAATCAAAGATTTACACCATACATATATATTTGGAATGTTATTAAAAGGGAAACCTGCATGCCGGGTGAAAACTAATCACATACAGAAAGGCCACGAGTCTTCAATTCAAGACATAATGATGATAATGTTTTAACACCAACCACTAGCCAATGCGATGTCCATGTTAATATGAAAATTATTTTAGTTAAATGGCTTGAAAAAAAACTATTAATGATGATCCAATGATGTTTCTTTTGAGGGTTAGTGATTAATGTATTATATTTAATAACTTGTGCTAGACATATTCATTTTTTTAAAATAGTTATGGATAAGAAGAATAAATTTTCATTATTTTAAGGATCTTATGATTTGTCAAATGTTAATTTTAGTATTTCAGATATTAATAAATCAATTTATTATATTAATTTCATATATTAATAGGATAAATTTGAAATTTAGTAAAACACTACCAAAATATGATGTTATTCATATGAAATAAAAACATATCAAATAATTATATTTCCAAATATTCATAGATAGTAAAAGAACACATAAAAGCTTGGAAGAAGATAATAAAAAAATGTTATCCTATTATCTTCATACCCAATGAAACCAATTTTCCTTTAAATCATCACATATTTATGGGTTTGAGGACCGTAAATTTCTATTGACCATTCACTTAGTTGTGATCAATGACCTAACTCACCCTCTATAATTATATAATTTTTTTCCATGTACATATCTGCATGACTCCAATGTTCTACTAAATAAAAACCAGTTATGTGTTATTCTATAAGGACATTTTAATTCCCCTCAAATATTATTTAGAGGATATTTTATTAACAATTTTTATGATTTGGGTTTTCAGAAAAATAATTTTCAAATATGAAAACCTTTATTATGATGTTTAGATTGTAAGGATACAATTTATTTATGGTGGGGAGAATGTAACACCCTAATTTATAAAATAATATAATTTTACATGATATCATATGTGATATGAAACACCATGATTTAACAACCCACAAAATTTATTTTTAAATTTAATTCCTTTGATAGATTATGAAACAGACATCCCTGAGTCTAAATTCACATTAATATCATATACTATTATAAAATTTCCCTTAAATTTCTGGGTATGAATAGTACTAACTAAAATATAAATATTAAAAATATCTATTGATTTTAAATAAAATCATAATAATTTATATGTAAAAGAAACAATTTATGAAAAACTGTATTTTTTTATAAAAGACTATTTAATAAGGCTTTTCAAAAATAAGAAAGAGAATTTATTACAATTTTTGGAAATTTTATTTTAAAAAATGAACATATATATTTTCATAAATCATTTGGTATCTAATAAAATTAGTCATTTCCAATTATTATTCTACAACATTAAATAATATCAAACGTTTTCAATAAGATATTTACTTACTATTGTTTGATATTAAGTGCTTCACATTAGTTAAAACTTCAATAATAACTATATAGGATGGTTATAAAGATCCCAACAAAAACCACTCCAGTATTTCTTATAATTACACATTTGTTCACTATGATAAGCTAGGTTATCTAATAACTAATAAGAGATGCTGATATAATCTCTAATTTATACCAATATAGAAACCCAAAAATCGATGATGGTATCCTCGGGATGTCATCCAGGATAACATTATTGGTTTTAACCACAACTTTTGCTAATACCCAATAATATATTACAAATTTGGAAAGGATAAGACCACTAATTAATTAAGGATTAGTAAAAATACTGAAAAATAATATTCACACAATTGGTAAAAATCACATTTCTAGTATTTCTGAACAATGGATGAACACAATCAGTAGGATTATTATTTTTTACAGGTCTTTCTTGAAGCCCAACATGAACTATTAACCCCTCAAATAAAAACATCTGAAGGGGAAAAGATGACTCATGTTTATATTTATGAGAATTATTATATGTAAAGATAACATGAATCGTGAATATAAGTTTGTTATTTATCATCTTCTCTCAGTCATCATTCACACAAAAAAATCTACATGTGGATTGTCAGTACTCTAGGGATAATGAGAATTACTATAAGGTTATAGATTGAGATAGTCAAAATAGTTATCAATATCAAGTTATTTTTAAAATACCAAATCACTACTAACAATTCCTCCTTAAAATATTTTAAATCCTCATATATAGAAGAACTTAATATCTAATCTACTCTAACCATTGAGATCCAATCACTGCATTAAGTTGTTTTTTCATAGGACAGTTGCCCTGTTCTAAAAATTGAGGTGCATTTTTATTATAAATGCATCACCAATTAAAATAAAATACTATATCTGTAATATAGATATGGTGAATAGGAGAGGTAAAACCCAAATATAAAATCTAATATCACAGGCCCTTGTCAATATTCCAAGCATATAAGAATCAATTTGTAATAGGGAATAGTAAATGATCTAAAAAAACATGAGTTGATGCTAAAACCCTAATCATATGATTATATTATTTTCATGGGTTTAAATAAACAACATCCAATGCCTCACAGAAACATGAAAGGATAATTAAATGAAAAAAATTTGTATTTGGTATATAGATATTGATATTTAAGCAGTAGCATAAATCTCCAACTTTAACAAATCCTATAATATATGAGGATTAGGATCACATTGAAATATCAAGAGGCATCAATCATTGGAGAAAATATGGAACATCTAGAATACATTAGTAGAAATAATATCAAACATCTATTTAGTCCTTTTTGGAACTTACGTTCTAAAAATTGGGATGATGGGGGAGGTGGAGTTGGTGGAAGGGGTGGCAGGGATGGAAGCATCAAGGAGGGTTGTGACAAGTGTGAGGGTAGTTGGGATAGCATAGGTGGAGGTTGAGGCTGGGGAAATGGAGGCGGGGTAGTGGAGAAAGGGGTAGTGGAGATGGAGGCGGGGGTGGAGGCGTAGGTGTGGGTAGAGGCATCAGAGAAAGAGGTGGCAGTGAAGGGAAGCATAGAATGGGGTAGTAGTGGCAGAGGTGGGGGTAGTGGAGGTTGAGGTATAAGAGGGGGCCGTGGGAAGAGGCGGGGGAAGAGGAATATGCATCAATGGAGTCTGAGATCGACTTCCATGAATGATCGAGGGTCAAGTGGCAAGTGGATCAATTATGTTTCCATTTATAAAAATGCAGCTGACTTTTATCAGAAATTTTTCGAAAGTGCTGATAAAGAAAGATTTTATCAGCACTAAAAGATAACGTGTTGCTAAACATACCTTTATGAGTGCTAAAAATCACTAATAAAACATTCATTTATTAGTTCTAAAAATATAGCACTGTTAAATCATGTTTTTATCAACAATAAAAATGTGATGATGATTTCCAATCATTAATAAATTAAATATAATTATAATATTATCATAAAAACATTTATTATGTTTATTATTATAATTTAAATAAATAATTATTTATTTATAAACATCAATAAAAATAACTAAATATATTTAAATACATACGAAATTAAATTAATATACTTATTATATATATAAATATATTTAATTTTATAATTATTTAACTAATTATATATTTATTATAAATATTTTTTTATTTAAATAATTAAGAAATTATAAATAATGTATATAATTAAAATACTTATTATAATTTCATAAGTACTAAACTATATATATATATATATATATATATTTATAATTACTCACATAATAAATAAATTATTTATAATATTATAATTATTTACAAATATTTATTATTTATATTTACAAATTAAATATTTGCATATATGTATAAATATATGTATATATTTATATATATTTCAATAATTATATATATTTATATTATTATAATGATTATAAATAATTTTATTAATATTTTATAATTATAAAAAAATATATAAGTATAAGTATAATTATAATTATAAATAGATATATTTATAAATTTTTGTATATAATTATATATATTTTTAATATATAAATAAATATATTTATAAAACTATTATAAATGTATTTATTGTAATTTATTAATTATATAAATACATATATATTGTTATATTAAATATTATAACTAAATTAATTTAAAAAAGATTTCTATATAATTAATAAATTATAATAAAAAATTTAATAAAATAATTTATTATTTAAATAATTTTTTTTAATTTTAATATCTATTTAAGAGAAAGTCATTTTCTGGTGGGTATAACATGAATAAATTATATAGGTGTTAGTTTCCAAATGAACATTCATAATGGGGAATACATAACATTTTCATGTGAGAATCATCATAGTATAGTTAATCTTAACATTAAGAACATAAGTCATAATCACATTCAAAAATAAATTTATGATCACATAGGATCAATTTTACTCACACATCTATATATAAAAATAAATGACAACAATTAATATATTATCTAATGATATATATATGTATATATTCATTAAATATATATATATACATATAATTGTAATTATAAATAAATATATTTAAAAATAATTTTTATATAATTATAAATATAATAAATATATTTATCATTTCAAAAAATTGTTGTAATTTTGAAATTATTTATATATTGTTATAAGAAGAGTTATAAATAAATTTTAAAAAGTATTTATATATAACAAAAAAGTCTTAATTATAATTGTAATAAATATATTTATTATCTATATTTATTAATTACAATTTTAAAAGTATTTCAGAGAAAAAATATGCTTTATGGGTATAACAAGAATTAATCATTTACCTAGTAAAGTATAGATCAAAAAAATAAGAGTCATCAAAATGGACAATAAGAATTGTAAATGAGGGTGTAATGTACAAATGAACATTGATGATACATAACATATGAACATCAATTATATTCAAGCATTAATATATTTATTGATCAAATTCAATTGAAATATATATATATAGTGATAATTATAATTTTAAATAAATAAATAAATATATATATATTTAAAAACTATTTATATATAATTATAAATATGTAATTATAAATATTATGAATATAAAAAAATTATTATTTGTTGAGATTTATATAATCTTATACTAAATATATATTTATTTAATTATAATATTTTAAATACTTTTTTTTAAAATATATATATATTTGAATTATAAAAGAATATATATTAATTATAAAAAATCCTTTTTTTATATAATGTAAACAAATAAAAATTAATTTTGAATATAAATCTAATAATTTTATATAAATAAATAATTTTTTTTGTTAAAAACTTTTATCAGCACTAAAAAAAGTACTAATATTGGTTACACCATTATCATCACTTTGTTAGCACTGAATGTTGATTTTTCATTGCTTTTAACTACTACTAATAAAGGCCCCCTTTTACCTATGAATTCTATGTTGCACTGATAAAATCCACCATATCCCTTACCCAGATTTGTGGTAGTGTAAACTCCCTTACTGGGTTTACATCTATAAAGACAATTTTATTGAGTAATGGTAAAATTTGGATTCATAACCCCCACGACTAACTCATTAAACATAATTTCTAAACATTGTGTCTTCATAATATCTAATATTATAATGTTAATATATTCTATTTTCTACTTATAACTGTATCTATATTCATTATAATAATTGTAACATTTCCATTACTCTTTATATTTAAGACCATTTTTAATAACACATCCTATTCTCATTTAAGATATAAAATGGATTTTACATTGAATTTCACATTGATAAACAATTATTTTTTAAACATTGAGCATCTATATTTCAACAATTACAAGCATCTAATCCATTATTCTGGTATATCAATAGAAACCAATTTTAGTGGTTAAGTGGGAACCCATATAAAAAATCCAACAAAAAAACTAAAAATTAAAATAAAAATACAAAACCAAAATAAAAATTTCATTTTATAAGGACCATTGATGTGCGGACATCCATTGTATCTGGTCAATGACGTTATCTTAGTACCACTGTTTTTTCTCGAAACAGCCCATTTCATTACTTCAAAATAACCCATGTCCTGCTACAAAAGAACCTAGGTCATTTTGAAGGCCCTAACACATAAAAATAGTTTCACATAAATTTAATTTTATGCCAATAGAAGCCATTAATTGAAAAAAATACTTTAATTTCATTTATAATAAATTTTGAGATCGTATAATATATATATAAGAATGACACCTTCAATATAAACTCCACAGAAAACAAAAAAAATCTCAAATTAAATATAAATAATTTTGAAACCTTTCAATTAAATTTAATAAAAAGACACATATTCTACCATTTAACACAAAATTATTGGGGAATTATGCATTGAAAAAAATTCTTTATTTATAAAACACATTTATGATCTAAATAAAAAACCATAATGATCAACTTTTATTTTAAAATAAATCTTTAAAATAAACTATTGGATTTAAAAATAATTACCTATTGATATTCTAGTTTAATCCTAAAATCTATGAAAAACTATTCACAACTAAATACTCTCCAAAATATAACTATACCTCTAAAAAAATTAATGTGAAATAGACATGTGATAGAGGAAATCTATAACTAAAAATTTAATCATTCTAATTTTGTAATTCCCTATGATTAGTTATGTAATGACGCTTTAGTTACATGTCTTTATTTAGATATCTAAAAATCAGTAATTTTATTACAGGAAACCAGATGAAGAAATAATAAAAAACTATCTATCCCCCAACAAGATAAATATATCTTGTGAAAACACTATAGCTCTAAAAAATAAAAAAAGGATGTAGTAAATATTCAATCCTCCCACAAGTTTATCACCATTTAAATCTACGTGTTTATAACAAGAATAAATCATCACCTCCACATCAAAAATAAAAAAAAAATATCTACTTCATGTGAGAAAATAAAGGAAATTAACACTATTAATTATCAACCATTTTCATTAATTTAACAAATAATTGTGAAACCTATTCATCCATCAAAACATATCAATAAACTTACATCAATTTAATTTTTTCTTACAAAAAACAAATAAATCATTATCTATAAAATGACCTCACACCAAATCCATATATCATTAAAAGTATTCCACACATAGATACCATGTTTACTATGTATAAATTCTTTTAAAAACAAGAACATTGAAAATATTTTAAATTAACCTCCATAATACAGAATATATAAAATCAGAAATCAATAATATTTATGAATTTTATTTTCACATCAAAAAAGAGAAAATATAAAAACAAAATTTGAAAGCACACGGTAAAAATATTTTTTCAGTATTTTAAAATCAAAATATAAAAACAAATACTATCATTTTAAATAAAGACATATTTTTATAAGAAAACCCATATAGGTATTCAAATTTTAAAATATAAATTTTCATAAATAAAATTATTCATAAAAAAACTTTTTTTATTCATTATATATTAACGAGAGAAATAAAATTCAAACATTCAATTATATTATTTAGCATTTCAGATAAAAAATCACTTAGTTGTCTCATTAAATATAGAAAGTAAACATCACTAATATGAGCATAAAAAATGGAAAAATAATTACATATAAGAATATTGGTTTTAAAAAATCCTTTTTTTTTGAATTGGACTAAACATGCCCTTACATATTTAAACTCAACAATGATCCACCACATTATTCTCTAATAACATATTAATTTTGACATAAATTTTTTTTCAACATTTTAAAGAGTAAATATATTATAAATCATGATAAAAAATAATTGAATCATACTCTAAAAAACATCATCATCATTATTATTTCAGTATTAATTCTTAAAAAAATTCCTAATCAAGATTTTGGTTCTAAATAAAAATAAACATGGAAAAAATATTATTTTTTTATATACTAGATAATTTTTAACAATGTAATGGAATCTTTAAAATTATCCACTTTTTTATTTTATGTTATTAGAATAAGAACCATACTTGAATTTATCAACCAAATATTATCTGTGTACAAAACATTAAATCATGGAAACATAAAATACAATACATCATAAAATATATTAAATAAGTATATTAAAATAAAAATTTATTATGAATGCTCTTTTATCACATTCACTTAATTCTAAACATGTTTTTAAGAAAATCTATATAAATTTATGGAACATTTAATCATATCAAAATTTTAAAATTTTCTAAAAGGATACAATTTTTAATGATTTAAAATAAAAATCACTTAACACATGGAATTACATACTAAAATAGGGATTTTTTGATGTAAACAGAAGATACTGTTTCCACATAATCCCTTTAAACACACCATCATCAATGATATAAATCTAATAACATAATCAAAGATTAAGTGTAATTTATATATTTGTTATCACTTTAATTTAATTCAGTCCCAACATTCAAAAAGGATTCATGAAAAATGATAACAACTTATATTTTCAAATTAAAAAATAATTACCTTATCATTTAAATAATATAAACACATTTACGAAATAAGATAATCAACACATGAAAAAATAAACAAAATAATTGATAAAAACAATTAAACGAATATCTTACAATTTAAAATTGATTTAATAAAATATTCATCGTTAAATTAAATTCAACCACCTCTTATATCCTTGGAGATGAAACTCCTATGTGTTTTCTCCACAATGAACACATTATTACTTATTCACGCTAAATATACTGTGATGATCATTCTATCAGATCATATAGACCTTCTAAAACATATCATATCTCCCAGATCTATAATATAAGTTTAATTCAAATGATGATATTTTCCTAAAATATCAATGTATTAATAGCCAAATTCTATTAAATATCTATCCCAAATGTAAAAAATTTCAATAATACCACTACTTCATTTTTAATTTAAACTATAATTTAAATTGGGTTATTTTTGAAACTCTATGCACTATCTGAACTCTATATCTAATAGGCCATAAGTTAGAGACTACCACATAGGGTGTATGAATTCAAGTATAATAGAATTTATCCACTTTAATATCATGAACAAAGGATATAACCCAAAAAACCTATTATCTATAGTGTATAAGAAACATACCAAAGATAAGAAATAAAAATAATTTAATTTCATGTAACTCAAAAATAATATAAACGACACAAAAGAGATAATCAAACAAATATTTAAAAAATTGAAATTATTATTATGTGAACAATGTACACTATTACCATGAGATAGTAAGGTCTAATCTATCCTCTAAAATCATCTTGATAAATGTATGAATAATATATTTAAGTCTGGGTGAGCATACAAGTACACTGTATATGTTTTTCACTGTAAATTCCCATGTCAGTGTTGAAGAATCATATTAAAGATTACATGATCTAACAACGAAACTAATATGTTATCCCATACAAATTAATATATATAACCCATATCACACCTATAAAACTCTCCAAATAAATGTACATTAGACAACATGCACAATAAAAAATTGTAACCCACAAACCAACTCTCATAAACCTAGTCACTGACTTCGCATCTTGAAGATCATCTAACTCATAACCTCACACTAATGAACACATCTACCACATAGATAAATCATAAAGGAATTAACCAAATTTCTACCTCATAATCCCCTCAAACATATAATAACATCATAACTACTTTATTAGGTTGAGGATACAAAGTCTACTGGTTGGACATATCACCATCTCTCTTCTTTGTGGGTCTTAGGATACAACTAAAAACGATTTCCCTCATAAGGTGGTTTTACATTTAATATCACATATATTAATTAAATAATATTAAAATAAAATAACTATTTAATGATAATATCATTACCTTTTCCTTTGGCATCATATTTTTTTACTACAAACCATTTAGAATTCATAATGCTTATAGGTTATGATGCACACACTAATATGATCTTTCAAAATATAAAATGACCACATCACAAATGATACTAAAGAACACACAATCCCATTTCTTCATATTTCCACATTCCTCTCAAATATGTAAAAGAGTTCCCTAGCTTATCACATATTCCAATTATAGTAGTCAATAATTAATCATGACACTTATATTTATTTAACATTAATAACTATCTACACATTAAATCACCCCTTTGGATGTCCATTCTATATTTATAACATCAATTATTCATATTTTTTTAGTTCATAATAATTTACCATTTACCACATTTCCAAATTTCATGTATAATATCGACTTGTTACCACAAATAATCATAGAATGGAATTATATTACTAATAAATAACATGGGTGAGTTACATGAAAATAAAAAATCTAAATATAATTTTTATTTCAATGAAATCATGTTCTTATACATTAAAATAAAAATCTAATACTTAATTTAAAAAATAACAAGGGAAACATATGTGAACCCAAAAATTCCATGAAGGAATTTTATACCAATTTTTTTTTAAAAATCAACCAATAATGCCCTTAAGACTCAAAATAGGATTTAAATACACCATAAAAGTAATGAAAGATACAATTTTATTTATTTAAATGATCTTCTAACAAAAAATTTTATTCCATTAGAAATAAAAAAAATTTCCAATAAAAAATTATTATATTTTATAAAAATATATTTTACATTCCTTTAAAATATATTTGAAAATATGAATAAATTCATACACAATATTAAAAATTTAAACATATGATTTTAATTTGAAAAAAATCATATTTAAGACATATAAATGAAAAAAATATATACTATCTTTTTTTAAATATCAATTAATTAACATGTATTTCTAAATTTTAACAATAATTCCATTAAATTATGAAATAAAACATCATGGAATAATTCAATACATACATGCTTACATGTTCATTATCACTATAAAATATCATGTTCTGAACCATCTTTAAAATAAAAACCATTTTCTATTATAAAATAAAGGATCCACAATTTCATGGACCAAATTTATAACCATTTAAATTTTTTAGTTATTTATGGAACACCAACTATCCCCTACTATGAGAAACATTTGAGTTTAATGCTTAGAAAAACTATCAAATACAAAACTTCCCCTTTAAATTCATGTTATTCAATTTGTAAAATTTTTAATTTAAATATATATAAATTTAATTTATTAAAATGAAATTAATTTCTTTAATGTTTTCAAATAAATAATATTGAATAATGAAAATAATTTAAAACACACACTTTATTTGTAAAAAATATTAAAATCATTGTTTGAAACTTCTTTAAATATACTTTAACATAATATAAACTAGTAGCCAACTGAAGTATAAAAAACCCAAAAAATGTTATCTATAATAAAAACATAGTATTAATAAGATTATTTTCAATCTAAATAAAATATATATTATAAAAAATATTAATTTTTTAGTTAGATAACTCTCGCATGACACAACTGTATGATATAAATCATGTAATATATAATTTCCATTTAAAAACAATATTCAAAATGATTTCATTACTATGATATAATCATACATTAATATTATAAAATAACTATTAACAAATAATATGAAGCCTATAGATTCCTTATCATCCTTCATAGATCATGTTTTTATCTCATTTAAATTAATTTCTCCTATTCAACTGAAGGAAAAAAAATAATGATAATTAATAAAATATAATGTTTCTAAATAATATTCCTCATTAAAATATAATAAATAATTAATAGAAATTTCAAATAATAAAAAATATTCATCTAAAAACATAAAAAATCATTAAATTAGAACATAATTACATATTGGACAAGAATAGAATATAACTTGGCCACACTGAAATGAAATAGTTGGGTTTTCCTTATAGTTGATGGTAAAAATATAAAATAACTAATGGTTCATTGATAAGATTAATATAATAATATATTGGAGAGGGATAATATCAATACTTGAGGGAGAGAGAGAGAAAAATTGATGAATGCTAGAGGGGTTATTTTGACCATCTATTCAATGTAGTATGAAAAAAAGGATCAAGATTTTAATATTTGAACTAATTTTTAACAAATTTTTTTTTATAATTACTGTTTGTGTTTTTAAATGTTATTATTATTATTATTGTTACACCCAACCCATTGGTCGATTGGTACATGGGACATTCCTATATCCAATTTTTTATAGAATCCCATAGAAGAAAAAGTTTTATGGAACTATATCAGGTATTATAGTATGAATAATAGTATATTTGATCAAGTATTATTAATGTTATTGAAATAGAATATTAAATATATATTGAAGTATATAAAATGGGTACTTTATAAATTATAAAATTCATAAATAGGTGATTGAACCACCTATAAGTCTTTTATGGCACTTTTATTAGGTCAATATTGGTGTTGGTCATCCCTTTGTGTCACTCCTTGAACCCAAAATGCCGAATCTTGTTCCATAAACACATGATTTACATACTAGATTCTATACCAACTAAAGATTCCCTAAAACAAATATTCTCTTTTTATATTAATTAAAGAAAATATTACATTACATAAATTAGAATGAAATTTTATATTTTGATCTTTCTAGTTTTAAAAAATCATAAACTAATAAAGTCCATTTCTTTCTCAATTAATGGACAATTTTTTCAAATATATAATAAAATAAATTAATACTTATAGATTTTAACCGTCTCCTAGAAAATATTTTAGTTGTGTTATCCTTATAAAAATTTCATGTGTACTAGTTTAAATTATATCCTTTAGAATGGAAACAAAATTAGGGGATTAGATGGTCAATAATGAAACCATAAAATGAATTTTGTAAAAAATGTAACCAAGGAATGAATTATATGGGTGAAATATATACTTTGATTAATTTAAATAATATTATAAAATTGATATAATTCTATATCCTTGAAAAATTGAAACATGGATATTAATAATACTCATCCCATATGAAGGAATAGATATCGACATACATCAAAAACATGATGTCAAGGCCCTGTTACAAGTCACTATCACATTATTTGATGAGTTATAAAAAAACCCAACCAATATTTTTTCATGTGATCTGTTATTTTTCAGATGGGATATATAATTCTAGGCCCCACTCATCACCTGATTACATTCAATTCAAACACATTATGAGTCAACAATAATTTTCATACCATTTCCAAGGTAACTTGTTACTAAACAAATATGGATATACATATAATTTATGATACAAAATTTTAATAACTAATAAACCTATATTGGCAATCATTAATCATATTGAATTTAAATAGAATCCTCCAAGTCAATAATGTAACATCTCGGACCCGAGAGTCACGCAACGGGTTCCCCGAACCCGGATCACCACGTGACCTCAAGCACATTTCTTCAGACACCAGAGGCTGCCGACTAGCAGCGAGGCCCCATGTCTGATAGTGGGGAAATTATTCCCTCATTTGTCAAAGTGTAGTGCATAGGAATTGAAATGAAACATACAACATACAGTGGAAGCAGTAAACCATAAACAACTGAAATAATCAAAAGTATACAAATGATGATGCTACATGTTTCAAGTTCTAAGAAAACAGCCAGAACCGGTTATACATCAATACAGTACAACAAAATAAAGAGTACAGTAGAACAAACAAACAGCTGGCAGCAGCATCGCGAGCCTAGGCTTGGTCCCATGCCCCCTACTACTCTGCAATAGTCAAGTACCTGTATAGGGACACTTTTTCCTATCTACACCTGCAGAAACGTAATCTGTTTGGGCCAAAAAGTGTGACCCAAACAGGGTGTGGGAAATATACTCAGTAGGCACCCACCAGAGGCCCGTGCCCAAATGCATGTAAGCATGTAGTGATGGTGTGAAACAGTAAAATTCAATAAAGTAAGTAGTACTCAAAAGTAACTAATTACCTATTATATTGCGATTTTAATATCCATTTAATTCATTTAATTTAAAATACCACCACGTGAATATTCTAAATAACTAGCTAATGTCCTCAGACAAGTAAACCCCGACCCTCAGGTAAAGAGTATCCAACACAAGAATCTACCCTTAGGCATAACATAAATTTCCCTCAGGCATAGGAAGTGTCACCCTCAAGCATAGAAGTCAAGCCCTCAAGCAATAAGGTTTCCCTCAGGAGAAATAACTACAACCATCAGGCTAAACAGTGCAGTGCCCTCAGGCTAATCACAACAACACCCTCAGGCTGAACAAGTAACTGGGCCATGCCCAACAAGTCAAATGCAGTAAACAAGCAATTCCTCTCATGGAAATTCTATAATAACTACATTAAAGGCATACCCTCAGGTATCCTGGCCAAACGGATAAACAGTGGAACACACCCCCAGGGTGGTTCCGGATCAAATAAACGATCCCAAAAATCATTTTATTATCAAAATTTAATCACTTATTCAATTCTAGGCGTTAAATATAGTAACGTCCTCAGCCACGCGACACCCCAACATGGGTTCGTGGCACGAAAACGCACGAAAACGCACGACAATTGGGAATTTACACCAAGCCACCTACCCTATATGCCAATGAACATTATACCCGAACGCGGACTCCAGAAACGCCCAAGAACGGTGTAGATATGATGAAGAAAAAACCCATTAAAACATATATGAATTCAGTTAGGATAATAATTGGTAAGAACCAGCCAAGGAGGTGGAAGCCCTTACCCATGAGGTTCCAACGGGATCATTTGAGGTAGAAAC
The DNA here is from genome assembly GCA_963277665.1 of Viscum album. Lineage (NCBI taxonomy): Eukaryota > Viridiplantae > Streptophyta > Magnoliopsida > Santalales > Viscaceae > Viscum > Viscum album. The sequence continues at coordinate 256,949,165 of OY728165.1, read as the reverse complement.
CGATTCCAGATGAACACCCGGTGGATCTTCAAAGGTATGTCCTCCCCCTTTGCCTCCAAATCAGCTCAAGTGTCTCCTCTGCCAAATGATGAGGATACTTCCTGTTTTAAGACAAAAAAACAAAGTACATGGCATGTACTTATGAGTACACGACATGTAATTCCTTCATTTAACTGTTTCTCTGGCAACACCGACACACTGTTCATCCGTCAACATAAGTACACGACATGTACTCCCAAGTACACGGCGTGTACTGTCGCCCAGCTATCGGCTGCTCCACTGCCTTACTGTTTAGGCCTGCCGATTGAGTACATGGCATGTAAGGTACCACTACATGGCGTGTAGTCGATTACTACACGCTTCGTCGCCGGCATGGCTACACGCCCTGTGTACCCATTGCACAAGGCCAAATGTACACGACGTGTGGAAAAGTACACATAGTGTAGTTCCAAAATTTAGGATTTCCCCCTTTTTCCATATTTTCTCAAAAACACTTAAGGAGAAGGAAAAAGAAGAATCCCGTACCTCAAAAATAAGAACTGGATTCTTACAAACTTCCTCCCTTATAGTAATTCGTCCCCGAATTTCCCTTCCCAATGTGGCGAAGAAAAATCTCAGAACAGCTCTGGCCACTGAGCACGTACGTCGACCTCCTGCTCCCAGGTCTTGTCCTGTACTCGGCCATGCTTCCATAGCACCTGTACGAGAGGAACTGATCATCCTCATAGAACCTTTTTTCTCCTATCAACGTTACAGATCAGATGCTCCTCAAAGGATGCATAATGCTGAATCTCAACCTCCTCTGGCTGAAAGGTGTGAGACGGGTTTGAATGGTAGTGATGCAACTGAGACACGTGGAAGACGTCGTTCATTGCTAGGTACCACTGCGGTAACTGCAACTGATAGGAAACCAACCCGACTCTCTCCAAAATCTCAAATGGCCACACTTAACTCGGTGAAATCTTACCCTGTCTCCTGATCCGCTTTTGTCCTAGCCTTGAAAAAACACGTAGAAAAACCCGATCCCTGACCAAGAACTCCAAGGGTCATCTGCAGCGATCAACATATGACTTCTGATGAGACTACGCGGTAGCCATCCACTTCCGAATCAACTAGACCTGCTCAAAAGACTCCTACATGAACAGTGGTCCTAGTAAAGCTTCCTCACCTGCCTCTAACCAGCACAAAGGTGATCGGCATGGCCTACCATATAAAGCCTCGCATGGTGCCATCTCAATTGTCACCTGCATACTATTGTTATAGGAAAACTCGACTCAGGGTATATGCTTCCCCCAAGAGCCCCCAAAGTCTAGGACACATTCACGCAACATGTCCTCAAGCACCTATATCGTACACTCCGACTGGCAATCAGTCTGAGGGTGGTATTCTGTGCTCAAAAGCACCCGTGTACCTAGTGCCCTATGAAAACACTGGCAGAAACGAGACATAAAGCGGGCATCCCTATCTGAAATGATAGAACGAGGGACCACATGAAGATGTAGGATCTCTCAGATATACTGCCATCTGAGCTCATCAACACCGAAGGTCTCCTTGATCGACAAGAAGTGAGATACCTTCTTGAGTCTGTCCACAACAACCCACACGGTGTCATTGCCATGAGGTGACCTCGGCAACCCCTCATGAAATCCATCATGACATCATCCCATTTCTACTCTGAAATGGGTAACTGCTGTAACAGCCCAGCTAGTCTCTAATGCTCTGCCTTCACCTGTTGACAGGTGGAACATCTCGTAACAAAACCAACTACATCTGTCTTCATACCCAGCCACCAGTACTGACGCATCAAGTCATGGTACATCTTGGTAACCCCGGGATGAACTTTCCATGATGAAGCATGAAACTCCCGTATCAACTCCTCATGTATATCCCCTAGAACCCATACACATCTATGGAAACACAAAACCTCATCATCGCCTATTGCCCAACCGGGAGGAGGGTCCACACCTACCACCAACTCCCGTAGAACTAGGACTTACGGGTCAGATAGCTGCCTCATCCTCACTCTGTCTAGGAGGGTATAAGTCACATATAAAGATGAAAGATAAGTCTGTACCTAAAGGTCATGAACCTCCAGATGCATCTAAGAGAACAAAGCCATGAGCTCCCACTCAGCACCGGCCTCCTGCACCGCCTGTATCTGTGTCTTCCTGCCCAATGCATCAGCTACTACATTAACTTTACCAGGTGTATAGGAAAGCACACAATCGAAGGACTGTAGGTACTCAAACAACCTACTTTTCCTCAGATTCAGGTCACACTGAGTAAAGATATACTTGAGTATTTTGTGGTTGGTGAAAAGCACAAAGTTCTCTCACAACAGATAGTGCCTCCAACAGTGAAACGCATGAACAACTGTAGCCAACTCGAGATCATGCATCGGGGAATTCCTCTCACCTGGCCTCAACTACCAAGACCCGTACACAACAACTCATTCTCCCTGCATCAAAACTGCTTCCAGCCCAATCCCTAATGCATCAGAATAAACGGTATAGCTCTTTCCCTGCTCTGGGAGTATCAGGATCGGTGCTCAGGTCAGCCTTCCATTGAGGTCATGAAAAGATGTCTCACAAGCTTCTAACCAAACGAGACAACCTTAAAAAACTCTATATCTCAAACACGTTCTTAGGATGCTCCCAAGAAACTACATCTCTCACATTCTTGGGATCTACTGCAACTTCTTCCTCTGAGATAATGTGACCCATGAAGTGAATCTGGTCCATCCAAAAGTGGCACTTTGGGAGCATAGAAAATAGTCGATGCTCTCTCGGTGTACTCAATACGATCTCAAGATAGATGGCATAGTCGTGTCGAGTGAGAGAGTACACCAAGATGTCGTCCATGAATACTACCACAAAAAATGAAGATACGGATGGAACACACGATTCATCAAAGCCATGAAAACCGCTGGCACGTTCGTGAGTCCGAACGACATAACCAAGTAATCGTACAGACCATATCTGCTCTGAAAAGCTGTAAGCGGTATATCCGATGGTCTCACACGCAGCTGATGATATTCGGATCTCAAGTCAATCTTCTAGAACACTCGTGCTCCACGAAGATGATCAAAAAGATCATCAATCTTTGGCAAGGGATATCGGTTCTTAACCATCAACTGGTTCAACTTCCGATAATCCATGCAAAGTCTGATGGTACCATCTTCCTTTTTCGCAAAAAGGACCAGAGAACCCCAAGGAGAAGTACTGGGTCGGATAAAGCCCTTTTCTTGTAACTCCTATAACTGACTCTTGATCTCTTGCAGCTCAGGTGTAGCCATCCTATAAGGAGGAATAGACACCGGGGCTGCTTCTGGCACAAGATCGATAGAGAAATCCACCTCTGGCACCAGAGGTAGACCTGAAAAGTCATCCTAGAAGACATCCCTGAAACGATCAACAACTGGAAGGAAACCCGTATGAAAAGTCCTCTGGTCATCCAGATACAAGCTCACAATCTGGGTTGTGACTCCACCTCGCCCATGATGCTCTGGTCCAGCTCGACTCACCTGAACATCTCATTCTCCCTTGTATAGAAACTCTCCTCCCAATGGTGACGTGAAACTCACACTGCAATGATAGCAGTCTAAAAAGGCTCGAAAGGTAACCAGCCATTCCATCCTGATAATGACATCATAGCTCGTAATCTATAAGAAATAAGGGTCCCAAAGGAAGTGACACCCACCAACCTCATGGGGCACTCCTTGCACCGACGCACACCAACCGTTCTAGTTCCCAACGGTGTGTCTTGCATCATTATATCAGAAGAAGATGAAACACTGAGCCCAAGGCTCTCCACAATGGGTACATATATGAAACTATGCGTAGCACCCATATCAAAATGTTCTGAAAATATGACAGAAGCTACTAGAACAGTACCTCTGACTATAAAAGGTTTGAGATCATGCTCCTGTTAGGTTTGTTGCACTGCATATGCCTGCCCATTGCCGCGGCCATGCGACACAACCTGGCTACCCTGAGATATCCCGCCCAGCTACCTCTTCTATCAGGGTATCTGGATAGCACGGCCGTGACCACCATCCCTACCTGTACGCCCTAACATATACCAGTTCCCTGACTGGTAAGAAGCTACTGGTCCTACTCCCACATGTAGAGTCTTCACAAAACCCCTTTCACCAGCCACCGGTGGAAACTCCCTACAAAAGCGTTGAAGATGACCTATCTTTCCGCAAGCGCGACACTCCACTGGGTCTCGTGGACACTACAGTCTCTTGTGCCCCTCTCTGCCACACTGGTAGCACCTGACCGGACCACCTGAAGAAGCTTCATGGCTCGTACTACCACCCTGAGAGAAGTCCATCTGTCTCTTCCTCTTTTCAGTGGAAATAATACCAGTAACTGGTGGAGAAACACCATGGCCCACACCACTCGATTCTCGTAGGTTCCTCTCGGTAATCAATTCCTGGTTCACAATCGTGTGTACAGTAGGCAACCTGAAAACATTCACCAGTGCTCAGATGTCATAATAAAGACCATCCTCAAAACTTCTGGCTCTAAGCGTCTCATCACCCACCAGCACGGGTGGAAAGCGCTGAAGCTCGGTGAACCGAGCAGAATAGTCCATCACCAACATAGCGCCCTACTGCAGATTCATGAACTCTCGAGCTCTATATGCCCTCAGCGTCTTGGGAAAGAAGAAGTCATAGAAAACTGCCTGAAAATATTTCCACGCCATGTCTCTGTTATGATCTAACTGGGTGGTAACATCCCACCACCTCTTGGAAGAATCTATTGACCTTAATGCATAATCCATTACTTGATTCATATAGTCACTTCTTTATGAAAGTGCAGGTCCCATATCTTGATCTGTTATATCAAAGAGCCACTTCAAACGTTGGTCCTAATTGGTTGGATTCATTATTGGAAGTGTAATAAACTATTTATGAAACTCATCAAACACATTACTACAATCATAATCTATATTAAAAATAAATTATTTGAATAGTAATCATGAAAGAGTTTGAGAAATTTTATAGAAATCTATGAAAAATCTTCGGTAAAATCCTATATATACTATAATGGAGATAACATGTTTTTAAAAAAGATGGATATGGTAATAAATTTATTACTTCAACCATTTACTTATCTACCTCAATTTATTTTTCAGAAATCATGTGGAAAACCCATCTATAGTGAAATAATGAGTTTCCTTAGATAACATTTCTCGCATTTGATTGATGAATAGGATGCTAAAATGGATTTTTTGAGTAACATGATTTATCTTTCATACTCTATAAACACAATACAACTATTTTCACTCATAATGGCATCAATTAATTTTTATCATTCTTGAAAATGAAAAAACTAGTGTTCTTGGATGCTACATGGATTGGGATAAACCACTAAGAATAATTGATTGGGTAATTGATTTTGACTACGAGAAATTTTTTGATCACATTCTTAAAAACATCTGTAATGGTAGCACTAAGTCTTATCTATGGCTATCTCACTTGTTGAGACCCATGTTCTAAAAATATTTTATGAGAGAATACATTGGGGTTAGTCACCCTGATATCTCCAAAAATCTATCTTATATAATTAAAATTTCTTTTGAGAAGGTCAATCAATGTTTTTTTTTGTGACATATATAGATTATTTTAAATTATAACCCATTGTTTCTCTCCCTCCATAAGGTAGACATACTTCATAAAAAATGGAAGTGTTTTTAACATAATACTAGGAGGTTGTTTGAGGGATGATATTGAGACAAATATTCATACTTCTAACGATTGGATATCTTGTATCATATAATAATATTTTATTTAATACCTAAAGAAACTAGATGAAACCACTTCTTTGAATATGAAATATGTATTCTCAGGTTTGAGGGTATTGGTATTTTCAAATGAAAAATTCTATAAAAAGGATAAGAAATGAGGAAGCGTATTTTAATATTGAATTGGTGATGTACCTTATTCATAAAATATATCATTGAGTCAATTACTACTTGATATATGATTTAATTAATTAATTATGATGTAGTGCATTGTATTATCTCCAAGTTATATAATAATTTTACCTTTATGTACATTGATGATGGTATTATATATCTTTAAGACCAACCTCCCCGAAATGATGGGTGAGTGGACCAATGATCTTTCCTCTTCCATGACAAGGATTTAGAAGTATACTATACTAATTATTCCTCTAATCCTATGAGTACATATTCTATAACACTAGTTGGGAATAGTGTGGATCTATTTACTACTTTCACCAAGTGAAGGCATAATTTTAGGGGCACTGTAGTAGTACTGTAGCATTATAGTAGAAGGGACTATAGAAGGAACTGTAACAGGTAATATAGTAGTTACTATTGCAGCACTGTAGTAGGTACTGTTCGGTACTGTAGCAGCCAGAACTATTAACCCTGGGCCACCAGTTTGGGCTTGGAGTCCTTAAGGCCTTCGGGCCACCCAAGGCCCTCATCTCAGTAAGGCTTTCAGGACACCTCACATCCTTTGTGCCACCTCAAGGCCCTCTGGGCCACCTAATTTGCAGCTGCACAGACAGATTCTACAAAGAACCACTCTAGAGGAGGAATGATCATCAAACATCCACCAGAACAGGGAAAAACAAACTTTGGAAGAATGGGAGGGTATTTAATTTTCCATCAGTACCACGCCTGTGCACCCCTGTACATTGACATACTAGTCGAACAGTCATGAAAAGTTGGAGAGCTGATCACAATGCAGTTGCTGGGGAGGAGCAGTTTCAAGTAGTCATAGTCTGTATGATTTCCTTAAGACCTACGGGTAATGTAATGTCTCCAAAAAGCCTACGGGAAATGTAATTCCTAAGCCTATGATCCTTGTAAGGGTTCCCCCTCATCCCTTGAAAGGGGGGTTATCAGAAAATCAATAAAAAATAAGGCCTTCAGGCCATTCAGTCAGAGATTTTATGGATATATTCCAATTGTGTGATATTAATTTCCACCTTCTCAAAAGTCTCATAAATCTCTTTATGGATTAAAACATCATCCTACTTATATTACTAAATATACATTGATAGTTATAGTTAATTGATGTCTTTTTTTCCTTTTATTGTTTTATTATGTTTTTTCATGCCTTTATTTTCAGAATCATGCCTTTATTTATTCTATATTTTTTCCTTCTTCTTGTTTATTTTCTAAATTAATCCCTTAATTTTCATTTTTCTCTTTTTAGGAGGCTAAAAATTCTTTCATATTCATATTTTAATCTAACTAACATTCCCTTTGGTATTATGAAATGTATTCATTGATTAAATTTCAATGGTCTTGGTTATAATTTATACTAGAGTTACAAAATAGATAGACAGATCTTTTACAATTTCATTCAATCCCTCAACCTTGGACTATAGTTTTTTGTTGATGGTGTAAAAATTAATGTATTTTCTTATATATTATACATGAAATGTGGTGGTATAATGAATTTAAATATTTGGAAGGGATGTTTTTAAATTTTTTGGAACAAGGGTGGGTTTTGGTATATTTTATATTTGAATAGAGGTTGTACAAGTAATAATTTGGATATTATGTGTTTGTTTTATTATATCCATATCTCGACTGGGTATAGGGTTGATACAGATGAATCTGATAGAATTTCCATGGTTGGAATGATGAAAATAAATTCTATCACAAGTAACTTAGGATACTAGTAACTACAATGAGTTTGTTAATAATATAAGCCACATACCTAATATAAAGTATGTTTTCATCAATCTTATGTCAGATCCATTTCTTACTATAATTTTATGAGTTTATAACCTTAGTTTCAAATAATATTAATGAATCAGATCTCCACACCATGTGGATTCCCCCAGTTCCCATACCTATAGTTGTAAATTATTTTGAGTTTAATGAAATATTACCAATCATACCTTTATGTTATGAAAGTGTCTTCTTAACCATGGAGCATCTAGATGATGTATAAATATGTTTTATTCATTTCAAGTAGGCCTTGATTGAAGAAAATGTTGAATTGATGTTCCTTGATTTCTTGATGTGGACATCTATCACATAGTTCCTTGATGTGTTCACTATACTCATAGAGATTGCCTCTAATTTATTTTTTGATGATGTATATATATCATATGATTTTGTTTATATGGAATATGTTAATGAATTGATTCCTAACTAATAATTTGAGGTAAAAAAATCCTTGATATCTCATTTATTCATATTCCACAACCCATCCTCAGCCTCTACTTCAATTGAGAATGGGAATTACCTTGACTAGAATTGAAATTTAGGTTCTTATCTCAGCATAAATCTTAAGATTACATAGCCTTGTGCTGTAATATTTTAATTTTAGTCTTTTCATGCTAGATTATAAAACATTTGAATAAGTGAAATCATATTCACATGTAATTGAAAATCATTTTGTGCAGCATGCATTGTAACATGTTTTTCAGGGTTGTTAAAATGAGATACACGGTTTACATGGAGGGTTTGGTTAAGAGTGCCTAAAAGTTTTTCAAGGTTTAGAGTGAATACTAAAAGAATCATTTGATTTTGAGGGGTGCTATTGCATTAATGCATATTTTTTATTTTTTAATTCAGGGTATCATTCAAACATTTTCTTGATAAAAATTAATTAATGATTTATTTTAAGTATGGATCATTCAATTTTAATTATAATGTTTTTATGTTCTGAGGAACTTCATTGCTAAAAACAATGCCATTTTTGGTGATCTATTGTTGTGGGGTGTTTTAGAACAATTTTTTGTTAGCTAGGTGTAGTCTACTGGTTAACCCTAAATATTCTCTTACAAAGAGAGCACACAAAATGCTTTTTCACTCGTTAAGTTGATTTGAGTAAAATTGTTTAGATTAGATTTTGTGAAATTGGGATTTAATGAAATCTTATAAATTGATTTATTAAAAAAAGTTGATGAGGCAGTGATCTAGTTGGGCATGAATGGACATAATTAAATACTTCATAGTTTCTAATTTTTACCAAATTTTATTATATAGATTGGTAATAGGGAATTTTATCTACCAATTTATCTCTATCCGTATGTATGATGGTTATGGTGAGATTTTTCGTATTTGAAACCTCATGTAGGTGTACCCAATTTCTGATGTGTGCATTATTATAGAAATTCCTCTTTATCAATCTGGTAAATCCATTCCATGTATTATTGTTTCTTAATAAACCATTACATACAACATACAATTCCACACATTTACTTTTTAATGTCAAGCAGTCACTACCCATCCATAATTGGATCCACCGTATATAGAAAAAAATTTGTTGGAGGGAGAAATGGAACATAGACCAAGGAAACTAAAATAAACTGAATAAAAACAAACACAATCGTGTTTATAATTTACACTAAAAATAAATTGAGATACCAGATTGTCAAATAATGAAATTTTTTATTAATTAAAGCATGATAACTCTAGCATATTTGATAGGTCTGTCCATTCCATTTCCTGATCACATGTAATAACTAAAACTACTTGGATGTGGTATTAGAGTTGATGCAATATAGGGATGGAATTGCATGAATGAAAAACAAAGAAAGAAAAAATAGAAAAATAAAGTAGAAAAAATGTGTTTCTAGAGATTCCCCTTTCGTATTATATCCATGCCTTGTGCCGTAGTGTGTCGTAATATATAAAAGCATCTCATCTGAATCTCATGTATCTTTAATTAAATATTATATTGTTTTAAGTTTATAAAATGAAAATAATGGTTTTATAATATATAATAAATGATCTGGATTATTAAATAATGATCTTAGATGATCAAATTCTAAAAAAAATAGTTTTAGGATCTGAATTGAATAGTTTGTCCTTTATCTAAAAACATTATGATGCCAATTAGATTAACTACATAATTCTCTCATGAAAAGAAGCATCATGAATTGTTTTGTCTCTTCCTTATCCAATATACCATGTAAATGGTGTTTATGCTATAGAACTCCCATCATTCAAGATTCTATATCTTAGTCCCTAATAAAATATGGCTGTAATTTTTTCGTGTCACGACATGCCATTACATATTATCATGTGAAGTGTTTGTGGCCCACTATATTCTTATATTCTATCCATTTTCAATTTCCATTATATCCTTTGATAAAAAAATTTAATCATGAAATAATTAATCAATTACATTTTATAATTTTTTTAAAATATTATAAAAACAATAAAAATATGACTCTATTAATGATCATAACTTAATGAATAAAAATTTATTTAACATAAAAATATTTATCCTGGCATAGCACTTGAGTCTGAAGAAATCTAATGAAAATAGATTTATTTGGTAAAGTTTACCAATTGAATTCAAAAATTTAATTACTAATACTTCTTTGGATAGTAAATCAATAGAAAACTATATAAAGTAAACATGTTAAAAAACATGTAACATGTCTCAAATATTTAGGATTAAGACCAAGAAAAACCTTACGACTTGGGTAACACATTGGTGAAAACCAATTGTAATAGTGGTCTTTTAATTTAACTTCAAATACCATTATTAAAATATATTTCATGAAATTTACTCTAATATAGTGTCACGGCCCATCCCCTGTGGCCTGCGTCGTAACTAACCCACGCCTGCCTTCTATAGGCCAGGGGCTAGCGACAAGCACCAAAGGTGTAAATGCCTAAATTGGGAAGGCATTTCCTTTATGACTGTAACCAAACACAACCAAAGAACAAGAAAAAGAAAAATCTAAGTAAAAACTGAATATAGACGAAGTGATGGAAAGTACAAGGGCCAGAAATAAAATCCCAACATTAAAGTACTAGGAAAGAACAAACAGGTACAAATAAAAAGAGAAACCGCTGGAAGGTGCCTAGATGATCCTGGATCGTCCACCACAGATCCTACCTGAATAGTAGGAACATATTGCCTCCTCAATGCTCCACGTCTGTCCATCTCCTCCGGGTACCGACTCATTGTGAGGTCCACCTCCTGGTACCATCCAGTCTTCATACACTTCACCTCAGTCAACATTGTCCGTCATCTGCATCCAACACAACGAGGTTTAAGCATAACCTGTGCATGGGTGAGTATAACGATACTCAGTAGAGACCCTGAGACCCTTGAGGTCTCCCAAAATCCACAAATTATAGACCACAATAGAAAGATAAAATCACGAAGTATCAACCAACCCTACATAGGTATCTGCCCATACACATACCTATGTTATCAATCACAGTCTGGATCCAACTCACGAGCCTAAGAACAAACCATTCCATGAAGGAAGTAAGTCAATCACCACATTGACAATGGTTGAAATACATGACTCCGCTCACACAGGTATACAACTCACGAAGAGGGGTAGAGATGATTAGATGTAGCCTCTAAATCATCTCCTTTGTCAAACCCACATATGATCCTGGAACAATATCAGCACTATCTAACCCACATAGGATCCCAGTACAGAAGTCGTCACTATCGAACCCATGTAGGATTCTAGTACAGAAGTAATTGCTGTCAAACCCACGTAGGATCCTGGTATAGAAGTCGCTGTTGTCGAACCCACAAGGGATCCCGGTATAGAAGTAATCACTGTTGAACCCACATAGGTTTATGGTACAGTAGTTATCACCATTGAACCCATGTTGGATCTTGGTACAGAAGTCACTGCAGTCAAACCCATGGATGATCCTGGTACAGAAGTCGTCGTTGTCGAAGCCACGTAGGATTCTGTTATCTCACTTGTAGCAAGCCCTAGGGTTCCCGCACACAACGCGCATGATTCCAGGAGGGTCCGATCCTCAAGCCAAGTGTCGATATATCAACTATCATGAAGTCCTAAGTTGATTTATCCCATAGTTCCATCTCATCCTATGTAATCCAACGCGGCAAATGTTGCGTCAATCAGACGCCCGATTTGAGAGTTATGAGCGTTTCCACTTCGAGGGGCCTATTGGATTTCAGGTACAATCCAAAACGGCCATACACCAACCTCATATGAATCTTGTGTGTAGTATTCCAAAAGAACCATCTCATTAAAATGAATACAACATAGTAGACGTCACGTCAATAGGACGTCCAATCCTTAAGTTATAAGGGTTTCCGCTACGAGGGCCTAGTTGTTTTTGGGTTCGAACCAACCCTCCCATAAACAAACTTCACCAAAACCTTGAGTGTAATATACCAAAACGACCATCTGAATCCAAGGAATCCTACGCAACTGAAGGTGCGTCGATCGGAGGTCCGTAGTTCATGTTATGGGTGAAAAACAAAAATTTGTTCGAAGAGGGGGGGAATGGGTCCAGTCTGACCCGAGCCAACCCGCCCTGTGACGGCCCGAACTATTTCAACCTGACCCAGATCCAGGTCTGGCCCAGTAGGGCGCGGCCCGGACCAGCGGCTACAGCCCGGCCCGGCGGCTGCCGCCCAGCCTGCGCGGCAGGCGTCCCGACACGCGCGGCAGGCTGCCCGGCCCGCACTGCAGGAGGCCCGACCAGGGCGCCAGGGGTCCAGGTGGCCCGGTCCACACGGCCGGTCGTGGCTCGGCCAACTGGGATAGCACGTTATGCGTGCGCGGAGCGAGGGGGTAGAGGGGGAGTTTTCCTATAAATGCGGCGCCAGTTGGGGCTGCCCGATCTCCCGGAACCCCCAGTTGCGGGTTCCGCTCTGCAGCCATGCCCGTGGCCACGACGGCCTTCCGGCAGGGGCGCACGAGGGGGGCCACCACCCCCAGGCCACCTGACGGTGCTGACCGCCACCTCCGATCTCCGGCACCGCTTCACCTGCTACCCGCACCACCGCGCTCTTCTGCGGGCCACCAGAATTGTTCCAGTGGTACATTTTTCCTCTAGTCTATGCCTACAGCCTCCTCGGGGCCTGCTCCTCACTGCGATGACGTCAAATTAGGGTCTCCATTACGTTCACTTGTTTCCCATCAAACTGCGCATGAAGAACGAATTGGCGGAGGGTTCAGACATGTTCATTTGCCCGTTCCCTCCGCGTTAGAGGCTGAAACAGCAATCTGACTTATAGTTGAACTAGAAACAAACCCCCAGCTTAATCTCTAACCCATCCTGCTATTAGAATTCGTTCTTCAGATCGACAGGTTAGGGGGGGGGGGTCGATCCTGAATTATTTTTTTATCCATGGGAATATAATAACTTAAATGTATGGAATTCACCTCAAATTCAAAACCCTACCTCGATTGTCATTGACCATTGATGAGTTGCGGAAAGAGGATGTTGCGGAAGACGAAAGTCGTTACTTCTACATTAGAAGGAGTAGATCCCGGTGTAGTCGAGTTGACTCGACACCATCAGTGTACTTCATGGGCGGCAGTGATCCCCTTCCTTACTCTTGTTGATGAATTTAAAAGGTATTGCTTCACGTTCTTCGAGACGTGGAATGTTCTTCATTGAAGAACGACATTCTTCGTCGAGAGATTATAAGTTCTTCTTAGTTATTCTATAACTCCATTCCACCAAAATAATTCCATCCAATTTAAAATAATAGGCACCCTATTATTTTAATGTGAAATTCATTACAAATAAATTCTAACACTCGAATTTATTAATGAAGACATTAATTAATTACATTGGCACACTTAATGGGAGATGGAAGGTGGATAGTTCACACACATTAATGAAGATTGTTGGCTTTAATAAATTCAAGGGTGTTTAAGGGGTTCAAGAAGAGTTGAGGGGTTAGGTGATTGTGTGGGCCCCACCGCATAATATCCTCCTATGGGAGGTTATGTGGGAGTGGGCCCCACCTCCAACTTCCCTTTGGAGAAATTAACCACCACACATTTTTAATAAAATATGCTACACATATTTTTTTTATTAAATTATGAAATCCGCCCAAAATTAACTTCCACTCCCGATAAAAAAATGAATGTCGAGAAGGTCTCCTTAAGTGATTACTGACACTGCGAGCTAATCGGTTCCCTCAGATTTCAATTCTAAGCATCGGTTCATAAGAAATAAAATCCTGCATGTACGTTTATAGAACGTACCGAAAAAAACATCAGAAAATTATTCCAAGCACACCGGGCCTTAGAATCAGGCGCTGTCAGAAACTACGGACTCGTAAAATTTGCATCTATTTTAGAAAAAAATTCCACAGAATTTCTAGGTGTTTACATTCTTTCCAAATCAAGGCTTTACATCCCCATAAGCATTAACACACAGTAGGGGAAGAAATGGGGGTACAGATCACGCATTTGAGCCTCCTGCTCCGATGTGCTCTCCTGGAGGCTCCTATGCTACTAGTGAACTCGCTCCAGAGGAATCGACCATCCATGTAGGACCCGCTCTTGTCGATCCTCAATCTCCACTAGAACCTCCATGAATTTCACCCCATCATCGATGTCCAGCTCCCCATGGTCGATAGTGTGGGATGGGTCGTGTACGTATCTTCTCTACTAAGATATGTGGAGGACGTCGTGCACCCAGTGCAACTGAGGTGGAAAGGCCAAGTGGTAAGCCACCACACCTACCCTACTTAGGACCTAAAAATGTCTGAAGAATCATGGAAATAACATTCCGCCTTAGCAAAATCTGCGTAGACCTCATCAAGGTGAGACCCGTAGAGAGATGTGGTACCATCCTCGAATTCTAGAGGACTCCGTCTCCTGTCAGCATAAGACTTCTGTCTGCTCTGTATAGTCTTTATCCTCTCCTGGATGACATGCACCTCCTCTATGGTAGCTCATACCATCATTGGTCAAAAGGATGTTGGCTAACTTGGTAAGTCGGTCGATGATCACCCAAATCGAGTCGTGTCCCCTGGACGTATGTGGAAGACCTATCACGAAGTCCATTGATATCTCATCCCTCCACCACTTTGGGACCTATAAAGGATGAACTAATCCTGCCGGTACCTGATTCTCCACCTTCACATGCAGACAAGTGAGGCATTGAGAGACAAACTCTCCTACTACATTCTTTATACTTATCCACCAGTGCGGTCATTAAAGTTCCTAGTACATCCTTAAAACTCTTGGATGTACCTCTAGAGGGGATGTGTGGAAATCCTGCAACACATCCTCCTGAAGTGCATCTGGTAACATGATACGCCTTCTGTAAGAAATGACGTGCTCCCCACCTTCAGAAAATCTTTCAAGTGTCTTCCCTGAGGATATCTGAGCACGTCATGTCTCGCAGTCACCATCCCCATGTTGCGCCTCCCCAACTTGCTGAAGAAGTGGGGAAGTGACTGTGAGAGACTAAAGAAAGGCTCCTCTATCTCTATCCACAAAGGATATCTTCAACGTGTCCAGTTGCTTTGTTGCCTCTCCTAGCAGCTGAATACCTATTCACCTACTAAGATCATCGGCCACAAAATTCTCCTTTTTAGAAGTATAGATTATCTCGAGGTCATAATATTGGAGGAATTCAAGTCATCACCACTATCTTAGGTTCAGGTCCTTATAAGAGAAGATATACCTGAGAGTTTGGTGGTTAAAGTAGACTATAAATCATTCTCCTAATGAACTATGGGTGAGAATAGCCAATTTAGAAGAACTCATCTACACCCTTCTTCAACTACGTCCTTCAAGAGCTGGTAAGATTTCTCCTTTGCCGAAAATAGAAATCCGGTCTCATCCCCTAGATGAACCACACCCATTGCCTAATACAGTATATCCAAACATGAACGGTACTAATTCATTCCATTGAAGATGTCGTAAGGCCCTGACACTACTACCAAGAGATCCAACTATTACCCTTGCCTCCAAGGGTTGAGTCACACTGTCAGCATCAATGTGTGGTCACTCGGTCTCCTCCAATAGGAATCTCAAATGTGATGGTCAAGTCAACGGTTTTTTCTAAAATCTCTTAGTATTATCCACACAAAATGAATGAAATCAAACCTCACAATTACAAGTCTATTTTATTTCTGCATCTTAAAGTACATACACACAAAGAAACCACAAAAATGACATCAACGAAGCTAGAAACTTCATGAACCAAGGAATATATGTCTGGAACTAGTCCTACTCCTATCCACCTGCTCCTAGAGCACTGTGTTCGTAGGCCTCAACTACATGAACCTGATCTCTCACATGTCCACTCATTCCCTATGGTCGGGGTGGACCTCCTGGTGGTGGTGGTGGTAGGGACTCAAAAATTCGTCCACCACATATTGCTCAGCCAACTCCTCTGCCACGTCCGCCTACTCCCAGTGGACCACCACGGTCGAACCTCTTCCTCTCCCTGGGAGGTCACTCTACTGTCTTCTACTCATCTGCTGGGTGGGTCGGGTAGTCCCGAGCCATGTGACCACGCCTGCTGCATTCATAGCACTGCCTGCTCCTCATATGGATATCTCTATCTCATGTGCCCCACTCAACCAAACGTGAGTCGTGCAGTCGACCACCTATGGGTCTGGTCCTCTTGGACCCCTGCATCATCTATCTACTTACAGCTGCAGAAGAATCTGGTGCGTGTTGACTAGTGGTGGGTCTCACTGCTAGAGACTGTTCAGCAAGGAAACTCTCCAATAGGAGGGCTCTCTCCAATACTCCCATTTGTGTCGGGATGTTGAGGGTGATCATCGAAGTGCTGGTCTCATGCATGTGTCCCTCCTCAAAGGTCCAGGCCCTGAAGAATGGGTCCCGTACCATACCCATAGAGTTGTGCGAGAGGTTGGTGAACCTCGATGACTACTAACCTGCTGTCATGCTGCCCTACTTCAGATGAATTAACTACTAAATCGACACCGCAAATAGGGTGGCTGGTACAAACTCTCCCTAGAATAGGCTCTCGAAGTCTGTCCAGAGTAGTGATGCCTCATCATTCACCTAGAGAATCAGGCTCTATCATCTTCCTACTCTTTCCCGTAGGAGACTCACTGCAAGGATCACCATGAGGTCGGCTGGTGACTCTACCAATATGAAAACTCTCACAATAGCCTCCATCCAATCCTCAGCTGCCTGTGGGTCCGTCTCTCCTTGGAACTTGGGTGGTCTCTGGTGCTGAAACTCGTGCAACGCACTCAGATGACATGCACTCTCTACTGTAGGAGCTGGTGGTATCGGTGGCCCATCGGGTAGTGGTACCAATGGTACCTTTGCTATGATGGGGCCCTACACCAAATCCTCGTCGGTCGGTGAACTACCATCTCGTACATAACTCGGAACCCTAGCTGGCTGCCTTCATGGGGCCATCCTAAAAAGAAAAAGGTGTTCCATGGTTAAAAAAGTATACCTAGTGAGCTAACATAAAGTATTCACAATGAAAACCTTTTCAAAGGAAACACACATGCAATCACTATTTTCGTGTATTGAGACGGAAGTAAGAAATTAGAGTATGAGTGTATGGATACGTCGGCCGCCGCACCAACACTAGTTTCCTTACAATAATAAACAAACCCAAAACAGTTAACACTATTGCTGTTAAAAGAATCAGAGTCCAAGTTCTGTGGTAGAACCAACTACTCTGATACCAATTTTTCCCGACCCATCCCCTGGGGCCCATGTCGTATGTACCCCTAGCCCTCCTTCTATAGGCCAGGGCTGGCGACTAGAACCAAAGGTGTAAATCCCTAAACCGGGAAGGTATTACCTTTATAAATTCAAACAAACACCACCAGAGAACAAGAGGAAGAAAAATCTATGTAAAAAATGAATACATAAGAAGTGATGTAAACTACAAGGGCTAGAAATACAAGATCAACAGTAAAGTACAAGGAAAGGACCAACATGTACAACTAAAAGGAAAAATAGCTGGAAGGTTCCTAGAAGCTCCTAGATCATCCACCAAAAATCCTACCTGAAGTGTAGGTACAAATAGACTCCTCAGTTCTCCATGTCTACCCGTCTCCTCTGGGTACCAACTCGTCATGAGGTCTACCTCAGGGTACCATCCAGTCCACGTACACTCTGCCTCAGTCAGCACTGTCCATCGTCTGCATCCAATGCAATAGGGTGCGGGCATAGCCCATTCAAGAATGAGTATAACGATACACAATAGGGACCACAAGACTCTCATGGTCTCATGAAATCCACAAAGGATAAACCACAGTAGAAGGATAAAATCACAAAGTATCAACCAACCGTACTTAGGTATATGCCCATACATATACCTAAGTTATCAATCACAGACCGACTCCAACTCTCGTGCCCAAGAACAAACCATTCCAAAAAGGAAGTAAGTAAATCTCCATGTTGATAATGGTTGAATGAAAAACTCATCCTACACATTTATACAACTCACGAAGAGGGTAGAGATCATTAGATGTAGCTTCTGAATCATCTCCTCTGTCGAACCCACATAAGATCCTAGAAAAATATTAGTGCTGTCAAACCCACATGGATCCTGGTACGGAAATCATCACTGTCGAACCCATGTAGGATTCTGATACAGTAGTCATCGCTGTCGAACCCACATATTATCCTGGTGCAGAAGTCGGTGCTATCGAACCCACGAAGGATCCGAGTACAGAAGTCATAACTGTCGAACCCACGTAGGATTCTGGTACAGTAGTTATCCCTATCGAACCCAAGTAGGATCTTGGTACAGAAGTCTATGCTGTTGAACCAATGGAGGATCCCGGTATATAAGTCGTCGTTATCAAACCCACATAGGTTTTTTTCATCTAAGTCGCAGCCAGCCCCAAGGTTCTCGTACATAGCACGCCCGATTCTGGGAGGTTCCATGGCTCAATCCAAGTTTTGATACATCAACTATCCCGAAGTCATGAGTTGATGTATCCCATAGTTCCATCTCATCATAAGTTACCCAATGCTATAAATAGTGTGTCAATCAAACGCCTGGTCTGAGAGTTATGAGCGTTTCTGCTCCGTGGGGCCAGTTGCATTTCGGATACAATCCAACATGGCCATACTCCAACATCATCCAATCCTTTGAGGAGTATTACAAAAGAACCTTCCCATCAAAAGGAATCTAATGTAGTCAACGAAATGTCAATCGGACGTCATGTCCTTATGTTATAAGCATTTTTGGTTCGATGGCCCTGTTGGTTTTGGGTTAAAACCATCCAGAACGTACCCAAATTTTGCCAAAACCTTGAATCTAATAAATTGAAATGACAGTCTTGATCCAAGGAATCCTACTCAACTGATGGTGCATCGATTCGAGATTTGTAGCTCATGTTATGGGTGATAAACCAAAAGTGGTCTGAAGAGGGGGGTCTGGGTCCGGCTAGACCCGGCCCAACCCACCCTGGGTTGGGCTGAACTAGGTTACCCTTACCCAGATCCAGGTATAGCCTAGAGGATGTGGCCCAGACCGTGCGAGGGTGGCCCGGCCGGTGCCGCACGTGTCCCGGCCCCCGCGACAGGCGGCCCGGCCCATGCAGCAGGCGGTTCAGCCGCACGGCCGACTGTGGCTCGGCCAACTGGCGGAGCACTTTACGTGTGCGCGGAGCGGGGGGGGGGGGGGGGCTGGTATCCTGTAACGGAAGTGCCTGCTGGTGCCGCCCAATCTTCTGGAACCCGTGGTTGTGGGTTCTGCTCCACCGCTGTGGAAAATGCGGTGGTGGCCTTCCGTAGGGGGCACGCGAGGGGCGCCGCCACCCCCAGGTGGTCGTCTGGTGCTGGTCGGCACCTCCAGTAACTGGCGCTTCCACGCTGGCGACCAGCGGTTCCGCGTTCTTCCATAGGCCACCAGAGTCATCCCGGTGGTCCGTTTTGCCTCCCATCTACACCTACAGTCTCCTAGGGTCCTGCTTTTCCCTACGACGACCTCAAATAAGGGTTACAATTCTGTTAACCTGTCACCCATCAAACTGCGCAGCAAGAACGAATTAGAGGAGGGTCCAGACTTTTTCGTTAGCCCGTGCCCTCCGCGTTAGAGGATCAAATAGTAATCTGACTTATAGATGAACCAGAAACAAACCCCAGCTTAATCTCTAACATATCCTGCAATCAACATCCGTTCTGCAGATCGACATGTTTGGGGGGGGGGGGGTTGATCCATGATTGTTGTTTTTATCCTAGGGAAAAGAAGAACATAAAAGTAAGGATTTCATCCTTGAATTCAAAACCCTACCTCGATTGTCGTTGACCGTTGACAAGTCGCGGAAAAGAGACGTTGCAGAAGACGAATGTCATTCCATCTACGTCGGTAAGAGTAGAGCCCGATATAGTCGAGTCAAGTCAACACCGTCAAAGTAATTCAAGGGCAGCGGTGCTCCCCTTCCTTGCTCCGATTGAAGAAGGTAGATGGTTTTTCTTCACATTCTTCGAGACATGGAGCGTTCATCGTTGAAGAATGCTGTTCTTCGTCGAGAGATTAGAAGTTATCCTTAGTTCTTCTCTTCCTGCATTCCACCAAAAAAATGACAACCAATGTAAAATAATAGGTTCTCTATTATTTTAATGTGCCATGCATTTAAAATAAATTCAAACACTCGAATTAATTAATGAAGACATTAATTAATTGCATTGACACACTTAATGGGAGAAGTAAGGTGGAGAGTTCGCCCACATTAAAAAAGAGTGTTGGCTTTAATAAATTAAAGGGAGTTTAAGGGGTTCAGGAGGAGTTGAGGGGTTAGGTGCTCGTGTGGTCCCCACCACATAATATCCTCCCATGGATGGTTATGTGAGAGTGGGCCCCACATCCATCTTCCCTTTGGAGAAATTAACCACCATACATTTAAAATAAATATTATACACCTATTTTTTATTATATTAAGAAATCCCCCAAAAATTAACTTCCACTCCCGATAGAACGCAACTACGGTGAAGGTCTCTTTAAACGATTACCAGCACTGCAAGTTCCTTAGTGCCCTCTGATTTTAATTCCAAGCATTGGTTCAAAAGATATAAAATCTCTCACATACGTTTGCTGAACGTACCTAAAAAAAACTTCAGAAAATTATTCCAGGCACACTGGGCCTCAGAATCATGAACCGTTAGAAACTACGGACTCATAAAATTCCCATGTATTTAAGAAAATAAAATTCCATGGAATTTATGGGTATTTACATTCTAATGTTACAACTGGGTCCCAGTGACAGCACAACCACCCTGCCATAATATGGTTGTCGGGTCCTGGGCCACTAAGTACCACCAGTTGCCCCGCAGACACGTGGTCCCAACCCAAGGGTCGACCCACATGCCTGAACGGGTCATATGACTAATGAAATTCCCCATAGGCCAACACATGTCATTTCTCATGTGATTTGTCCTCACTCGCACACATCCTAGGAAAGTTCCCAAAATTTCACCTATCCTGATCACTACTCCAGGCCAAGCACGCTTAACTATGGAGTTCAAATCAGGAAGGTTCCCGAAAAGAAAGGTGAACCTTGTTGACATGAGCCATATCATTTAGTCATTTAACCCTTTATCATTTGTAGGTGTTAAAATCAACCCCCTTTAGAGCACATCATCCTCGTTGTGGGCCCTATATCTAAACCCATGCAGTGCACCGCACTTAAGTCTGGGTACCAAATCTGATACCAAATGTAACAACTGGGTCCCAGTGACAGCACAACCATGCCATCTTAAAATGGCCGTCGGGTCCTATACCACTAGGTACCACCGGTTTCCCTACATACACGTGGTTCCCACCCAAGGTTCCACCCAAATGCCTGAATGGGTCATATGACTAATGACAATCTCCACATGCAAACACATATCCTTTCCAGTATGATTTGTCCTCACTCGCACACATCCTGGGAAACTTCCCAGAAGGTCACCCATCCTGATCAGTATTCCAGGACACACACGCTTAACTGTGGAGTTCTAATCAGGAAAACTCCCGAAAAGGATGGTTCACCTTGTTGACATGAGCCATATCATTTAGTCATTTAACAATTTATCTTTTAGGGGTGTTACATATAGTTAGTTTATACACTATATAAATGCAATTAGCTATATAATACCAACACTTATTAAAAAGGGTAATTTGATACGAAAAAACTAAACTCAATCCTTATTCATTATGAACATTCACTAAATTTTAAGAATAATGAAATTAATTTCATTAAATTCTTACCAAATAAACATATTCATAAAAATAAATAATTATTATCCTCATTTAAAACCAATATATATATATATATTTGTTATTTTTTACATATTTTCATGACTGATTGAAATTAATCCTTATCCCTTTGAACTAGTTTCATAAAAAACGTGTTGTTATCAATTATTTTTAAAAATTTCATCATTATTAGATCATCTAAGATATTGAAATATATGTTACATGATATTTTATAATGATATATTTTCATTCCACAAAATTTTTGGTTATAAACTATGACGATGAAATAAATAATGATCTTGTATTAGATATTTTAAATGAACAAAACGTGTTTTCATAATTAATGAGATAATTCATAATAATAACATACTATAAACCAGAACATGACATTATTTAAATATTTATATAATATTATACTAGTATATAATTTCTAATATTTATTCATCATAAAAATTCATAACATTGTTTAGGTCAGTGGTTAAATTGACAGTAAAATAAACCTTGCTTGATAAATGGATGATTATGAGGTGGATTAAATGTAGTATTAATATAATAGATGAATAAAGATCATATTTAGTATTTATTAGTTTTATATATAATAATTTTAATTAATTATTATGATAATAAAATTTACATAAAGTTATTACTTTGAAAAAAGAGACAATTTCCCTCTTAGTCCACTCTTTCTAAACGATTGAATTAATGATAATAGTTCATTGATCATTTCATCAGAATGTCCAAAATGTTTCTATAAAAATCTTTATCTATATCATAAAATTAATATTTATTCAATAATACCATCCTCATAATAAATAATGTAAATCTGTGATGAAAAGAAAATTGAAATCATTCATTCAATGTAGTTGGTAGCCCACACATACCCATGGTTGACGATTACATTTTCGATAGAAAATGGAAAATGATGATTTTTTTAATTATTAAATAATCATAAAAATAATAAAAATATATTAATTAATTATTTAATTTTTCTTATATATCATCATTTTATGGTGGTTATGGATAAAACATGTTTCATTGGGGAGGATGTAGTCTGAGTAATGCATGATTCACGTATTCATTTTTCTTAATGGCAAATAGGTGGGTGGTAATTTTTTATACCAGCATTATAATAACTTATAAATATAATAATGATACTTATTTTATCAGTTTATGATGGTGAAAGGAAATTTATGGAATAATAAGTGCCCATAATAAAATTAAATAATAATGGTTATGTTGGAAACATGTATCTTACTAATAGGATTATCTATTTTGTGAAGGGGATAAAAACATTGAGTGATAGTCAATTGAGAATAGATAAACTCTTTATTATCGTTATGAATGTTATAGAGAGGTTTGAAATATTTTTTCCAATATAATTGGGTTTTGGATAAGGTTATATGATGAGAGTATTATCACTTTTATAAGTGAAAGGAGAAGAAATATTTATAGATACCCAAATGATTCAAATAATAGGAAGCCAATATTCAAGAATATAGACCAAAAATGAAAAAAAAATTATTATAGAATATATAATTTTCATCCACACCACAAAAAATCAATTTAGAACATTTTTTAATTGGATAAGTCTATTTAATCTTAAGTTATTCATTTTTATAATATTTTTTCCCCGGTAAATAGTTTATACCACTTTAATTTATCTTATAAACCAAAAAATAGTATTTCTCATATTATATAACTTGGACCCACTAATTAAAATTTTCATATTTATTTACATTTCTTTTGGTTAAGAAATAAATTATAAATTAATTTTAAAATATAAATTAACAAAATTTTAAAATCAATTTTTTGCAAAATATTACTTATTTTATAAAATATTAAATATGCGTTTGTAAATTAATACACAATTTTAAAAAATATAAAATCACATATAAAATAAATATATGGTCCAATAAAAATTGTTCATGAATTTAAAACTATTGTCTATCTAAAAATAATGTCACAAAATTCATGATATTTGTAAAAACGTTATTTTACACTATTCACCTAATTTTTTTTAGTAAATAACAAAAAATATTCTGAAGTTTATATTATTATTATTATTATTAATCCAAAATTTATTTTTATTATTCAAAATTTAATTTATAATTTTTTATAATTCAATATTTTTTTAAACCCTAAAAATATTGTGGAACAATATTCAAATTTGAAGAAATTATTTTTAAAATATTTATTATTCTTTATTATTATAAAAATATGAATTACTAGTTAATTTATTGGTAATATTTTTTTATACATGAAATAGTATATTTTTCATTATCTAATAAAAATATTCATAGTTTATGGAAGTAACACAATAATTTTAGGAAAATATATTTTTATGTAAACAAATATTTTCATAGTTGTTAGCTATACTACTGGAATATCTCTAATTCAAAGAAGGGTTCATTTTATTTTTATAAATATTTTATAAACTAGATAGTATTATTAATTCTCACTAATTTAATGTATATGTATTAAAAACAACCTTAATATTTATATTTATATTTAAATATATTGTAGTTTCATATATATTCAGTGTTACTTGGAGAGCAAGTTACCATATACATTATCTTATATAAAAGAAATAATATATTTAAAATTCATTGTGTTACACATTGAGTTTTAGGTGCACTGACTAGGTTGACACCCCTTTGTTTTAATAAATTCTCTTGACATTGGTCTCAATTAATTGATGTTTTTTGTTTTTATTAGAGCTCATGTGATTGAAAGATAACAAAGGTATTTGATTTTTGTAAAAATAAATATATATTAGTACTATATTTTGGATTCATTCAATATATGGGTCAGTTACAGGGACCCTCTGGGTAGGAAAATATAGAGGGTTTACCTTGAAGTGTTTCTTATAGTGAACTATCTGGTAGGTTAAATGTGACATTTACTTATTAGATATATTATAAAATTTATCGAACCTATGAACTTTCCAATTTTAAAATCTGTAGAATATTTATGAACATATTGGAATATATTGGGGAATGAAATGATTATATTTTCATTAATTATACATGTACTCATGGTACCTCATTTTTTAATTACATGATGCTTATATAATTAAGTATTTTCACACAATGTGTGGGGTTTTTTATAGGATGTTTTACAACATATTATAATTGAAATTATAATTTTTTCTGTATTAAATGGATTATGTTATAGTTTCTAAATCTATACAATTATTTGACCCCATTGGTGAGTTTATTATTGTAGTGACTCATTCAAAAATTTGTCTAATGTTATACTCAATATTGAATAGAATCACGATATTTATTTACTAATGAAATCATATGGATTCAATTCTTTTAAATTTTATTAATTTTAATCATTTATTCCTTATTGGATTAAACTATTTAAACCTCATGTATGAGCGAGTTTACTATGATTTATATTAATAATTTTAATATTGGACTGGGTTTGGATACCAACTCATTATCACTTTTTTTCTTTAAGAATTCTATGTGGGATATAATTTTTTTTATCTTTTCTATTATTTAATCATTATGTTCTTGTATTTGAAATATAATTACACCTATATTAGAAATTATTTAGTAAAAAAATAATCAATAATAGAATCATTGTGCTTGTAGTTACCGATTAGGATGTAACTTATCAAATAATTGAATCATTCAAGGATTTAATTATTTATTTTTTTGTTTAATATTGAGGTAAAAATCCATGGACCATTATAAATATACTTTGGAGAATATATATGTCTTATTTATTTATGGATTTTATGATGACCATAATGGGGAAGGTATTTTTTCAGATCATATTTTCAAATGATGATTTAGTGTGACTATATTTGTTCTTTAGATGATTGTTTCTCAACATGGGTACTCTCTTCATTCAGCATTAAGATTTATTTTTAAATATCTTCATGGAATGAAATTAAATATCACATGTATGGGTTAGAATTTTTGGGTCGATTTGGATTTAATAACAGGTAGAGTTCTTAATATATGTCACTTCATCAATTAGATTTCTAGTCAAAATGTATAGGAATACTAAATATTTTTTCGAGTAGTCATTTTTCTTGAATTTTTGTCTAGGTTGATCTTTTATATACCATGGTTAATTGGGTTTTATTATCTATCATAGTTAGAAATAATTTTATGTGGTTTATATATAAGGGACTACCCACATTTTGTGATGAATTAAAAATAACTAGACACAATGTCATTTCTTTTCTAATTAATTGATATGATAACTCAAATTAATTTTATAATCCTCATAGTCATAAGGAAGGATATTGTAGGAAAGAAATTTACTTCTAGAGGATGAAAGGTATGATATATTTTAAAAAAAAATTTGTTCCTAGAATTATTTTATTTTCAGTTGAAATATATAAGAATAATGACCTGATATTTGACAATTTGATGGAGAAGTTTGACCTCTTCTTGTTTCAAATATTTCAACTGTGAAGTTATAGTTCCACAAGGTATTTTCAAGACTTGTTGATCCATCCCATAGTCTTGTAATATTATAGGTTGGGAAATAGGGGGAATCTATTATAAATGAAAGGGTTTATTTAATGGGTAAAAAGTAAATTTATTTATGGGACAAATAAAGAAGTGCAATATAAAAATGTGTCAAAGTATCGGTCCATTAACTCATTATAGTTAAATTTGGAATGTTTATAAACTCAAGATGAAGGTATAAATCACAATAGTAGTGGAAGTAATTCTATTACCATGAATAACACCATGAATACTACTCCTTTAGAATAGGTTTTGGATCATAGGGAGAATGATGTTAGTAAATATTAAATTCCCAATATTAACAATAATTCTAAATCATCTAAAGGAGAAAATCATAATGTGAGTATAGAGGGAAATAATAAAATCACTTGTGTTTCATTAATGTTAAAATATTAGGATATATTTGTTGAATAATATTATAATTTCAATTAAACATTTCAATATATAAAAAAGAGAACTCCATCTTGTCAAAGAAAGAGTCACAAGATCCTTTATTTTAGGTTCTCTATATCAATGTGATAAGGAAGAAGAGATAATGAATGATAATATGAAAACTAATGAAAAAATATTATCTAATTTGATATTTAGAGTTGATCCACAAGCTTCTATTAAAGTGTTCAATTAAAATATAAATCAACATCTTGATGTTTATAACGATATCAATAATGAATTATTTTAATTAACTGAGTATAAAGATAAATATACTATGTGACACCCCAGGATTCCATGGTATGCTTCTCTTTGAATAATACCATAGCTTGCATTGTATGTAATATTATGTTCTTACACACCTAGAAAAATCAACTAGGCATTATGAATAGTAATACCCCATTTTTGAAATTTTATAAGTTTCATTTTTAAAAATGACAGTATTTTTTATTCAAAATATCAAAATTAGCTTAGGGTGAATTTTTGGTATTTTTCTGAATAGTTTCAATTTACGATGAATTGTGAAAAACACTAATTTATTGTTTAAAACCATCTTCTTATTTAAATAATTATTTAGTTTATTTATATTTAGTTTTAGTAAAAATTGATACATAATACCTATATTAGCTCAATGTAATTCATTGGAGTCATTTTATAATAAGAATAGATGTATAAAATTTTGTTGATGTTATTAATGTATTTTACCCACTTTCTAGAAACATTTGAAAATTTTCATAAAAAATAATTTTATCACTTTTTTGAATTGAATTTAAAAAATTTGTGGGACACAGTTGACATCATTTTGTAAAATGTTTTTCAAAAGGATTAAAATAATTGTTTACGAATAGAAATATTTGGATTTTATTTACCACGGTTAAAAGTAAATACGTTAATTAAAGGTAAAAATTATATTATAGTTACACTAACACAAGTAATAATTATATTGGATATGTTTATTTCAAATAAAGACAACCTTAGGAATAAAATATGAATATCTTTGATCCACTTGGATTAGATTAGGGCACTTATTATTTTTTTATTTTAAGAAGTGTTAAAAGTGTTAAATTTAAATATTAATTAATACATATTTTTTAATATATGGTTATACATAAGATATATTTGAATATAAATATTCATTAGAAATATAAAAATATTTCCTACACAATGGTATTTTATTTATAATTCTTAGATATTAAATAATTTAATTTAGTGATTATACATGATGATGCAGTAAATACCTTATTATTAAATGATTAAAATAATTGATATTATTAATTTTAAAATAATGTTAAATTGAGACTTTTTTATTTATTCCAAGAACTTTATAAGTTAACATGACATGTTATGGTTGATTAAATAAATTTTTGTTGATGTGATAAAATTGTTATGACTTTAAAAAAAACAAAATTCTAAATAGTGTTAAAATTTACATAACTGAGTTTTTAAAACAAATAACATATTATTAATTAATATAATATTTTTTAAAATCTAATATCCTTTCAAATGGATTAGATAAAGCTATATATATTAACAATGAACCACTTGGAATTTTCTTGGCTTTTTATTATATGTTAATTATCCAATTATTATAATAACACAAAAATACATGGAAAAAGTTATACTATTTAACTAATAGTTAAATAAAAAAGATAATGTAAATATTGTGACATAACCTGTCTAAAACCTATTGGTTGAACGTTTTTTGCCCTAGTCCCACCTTAGCTATGAAATAATTTTTTTTGACGCCATTATGAACCAAATATGATTGTATAATAAATTAATATTTCGAGCTTTTCCTAAAGTTACCCTAACATCTCTTATAAAAGGGTGCTGCCCCTTCTCTAAAAATCACACCACAAAAACCATTTTTTATAGACAAAAACCTACTCAAATATCCTCCCAAATACCCTCCATTCATCTTAGATTCCTTATTTTTATCAGAAATCCAACCTAATGAGCCCTTTTGGTCAAATAAAAAAGAATCACCTGAAGAAGAGGTCATAATTTCATCACCCCTTTCAAAGTTCTTTTCTTCTTCCACTCCTATTTATTTGTGGTTTCCATGCCAAAATAATAACCTCTATAAATTCTATATACTATAATGTTATTTAAATATCGAACAACCATATCCATTATTCTATCCATCTTATGAATTATAAAGTCACCATATGTGCGTACGTATGACTTACCATCTCCACGTTGCAGTATAGTTTCTTATTCCACAATTCATTGTGTGGATGGGTATAATAATGAGTTTAGTTGATGTAAATAACAAATATAACATGTTAGTTATATTTTATATGTAATATATCATCCAAATACATATTATTTTTCTATTAATAGAATGATATTGTCGCTCGTATATACGTATGGATTACTATCACCATGAACGTGATGAAAGTCATTCCTATTGTAACCATTCAGGAATAATTTTCATTTTATGATTTAAAATAAATTTTAATAAATTAAAATAATTCTAGATATAAATCAAATACATCCTATCCATAAAAAAATAACTTATGTAACAAAACATATAAAGGAAAACGAATCAGTTAACACAGACAAAAATGATACTACTGAATTATTATTAACCAAGCAATATTAGAAGATTATATATGATATCATATTTATGTATGTGGTTCTTCAACAATTTTATAACAATGATTTAACTATAATATAGGTGGTCAACATACCCTTTACCTATTAAAGTTACAATGTAAGGGTTAATTTTATAATCTCTTTATTATCCAAGGTGGTTTTTATGAATGTATATTCATGGACATCTTTATCATCCAGATCTATGTTTCATAAAAAAAAATTTCAATTTTTTTTTAATATTTCCAAGAATATGGGTAAATTTATTTATACCCTTATTTTACTTTTTATAAAACGTTTTCAATGTAATCATTCTGTCGTTTTCCAAACAAGGTAAAATTTGACCTTTTCGACAAATTAATGTAAGAATGTGTTCTAACATATACGGTGGGTGCCTCTATTTTACACTATTGAAGAACCATCAAAGAGTCCCATAAAATATTATATGAATATTTTCAATATAAATGTTTTCATTTATAATTATGTGAATTTTAAATGATTTAAAAATAGAAATTGATATTTCTGTCAAATAGTTTTGATTTCATTTATGTCAACATCCTTTTGATGGATTTTAAACACTTTTGAAGTTGATTTATGATAATACAATATTCCATATTGTATTGATGGTTTCTAGATATGTTAGACTAGGGATATGTGATTTTAAAACCATTCATGGTTTGTGGTTAAAGTATTAACATTTCATATGCTATTTTTAATACGAATGTTTATGTTATGTTTTAACATTTTCATATGACGAATTAATTGTCCTTAGTGCATGACGGGTGGATCCCTCTATATATCCTCAAGGCATTTTTAGGTCTCATGAGTCAAAATAGTGTCTTGGAATAAGGACTTGATAAAATCTTATTTTTAGACTTGGCACAAGGCCTTGATTATGTGGTTATGATGTCCGACATTATGCATTACATAATTATGAAATGGGATATGGATATTTCATGTGATTATTTTATTAGTAGAATATCAATGAGAATTTGTAAATTGAATTATTTTATTTATAATTTCCATATTATGCTGATGTTTATGTCTAAATGTCTTGGGTTTAGGTCTTATACATTGACTTAAAATTTTATGCTTATTTATGATTGTTTCCTCTATATTGTTCTCCTTACTGAGCATCCTAGATATCCCCTTTCATTGTTTTATATTTCCAATGATGCGAAGAATTATATTATGATTAACCTGTAGGGATAGGATAAAGGATATGAGTGTGTTAAAAGTGTACACAATGCTATTTTTTATTTAACGAGTAATGTAAAACTTAGGTATGTATCTAGTACTTCCAGGGATACTAAACTAATCGGTCTTTAGAGACTTGATATCTATTGATCATGCCAATGTTATGATATAATTAAATGACTCTGTGTAACTAGGGTTGGGGCGTTGCAATTGGTATTAGAGAATGTTTAGTAAAAACCAAGGAAACTAGATTTAGAAAAACTCTGAATAGAGAACATTACCCAATGATAAATGTTGAGGATTATTAGAGAAGAACATCCTAGATTTTTTTTAATATAAAGATTTTATGAGTTTTCCAATAAATGCATCCCTATCTGGATACGAGTAGGTAGATTTGACTATAGAATAGATGTACCTAGGGGTAAAAACTCTGACAAGGAGTTTCGGGCTTGGCCCAAGGTATTTGGGTACACGACAACAGGCCTTGCAACACTTTTGGTTATGACACTCCTGGAGGATATATGCTTAGGATAATTCACATATTCATTAAAATCCATTATGATGTATTTATAAGTAAATAATTCCCCAAAGAAAATATTTTTGGGATTATTGATTATATGAATAAATTGTTCAATTTATGTTAGGTGTTTTACTATCTTGGAATTATGTATTGCGATTCATAAACTACTCTAGTGTATGAAATTGTTTAGAAATGAATCCTATTGGATGTAATGGAAACCATATCAATGCACTTAATCCATGTAGGGATTTCCCTCTTACACAAGAAAATTATATTGGAGATGTTGATGCAGCTAGTGATGAACAACTTATAACCATTCCAGGATAACTCATTTAGGTTATGAATAATATCCATACCTATATAGAGCACCCTAATCCACAATGAAGTGGATTAATGTTAGACCACATCATGAGGCCACAACCACCAACATTCAATGGGACCACAAATCCATTTGTAGCAAAGCAATTGGTAAGTTCCTTAGAGAAAATATTTCATGCCTTGGAGTGTATCAAAAGGGAAATAAGTTGTCATGGTAGTTTATCGCCTCACAGAAGATGCAGATCAATATTGGTCAATGATTCAAAATAGAAATTAGGATGAATAATTATCAAATAAGTAATAAAGGCAGCGTATAGATATTTTCTTTGAAAAATACATTCCCCATGACCATCAGACTGATATGCAAAGACAATTTCCGAGTCTGAGGAAAATCAAGAATGAGAATGTCACAAAGTGTGTAGAAAACTTTAAAAGTATAGTAGGGAATTCTTCAGATTATATACGTATCCCAAGGAGTACGATTGATCGATTCATTTGTGGGTTAAACCCATTTATTAGATGAGTATTTTTCGTACAATCCTTCTCTTCATATGAAGATATGGTCTCTTGTGCTATCAAGATTGAAGAGTAATTCTCCATGTCTTATGACTTTAAAGCAATGCAAGAGAATAAGAGATATTCTAAACACAAGAAAAGGAAATAAGGGGAAGAACAGAAAAGTTGAATTTCCGTCCTGTAGTAAATGTGGAAAGTAACACCCTGGTACTTGCCTGAAGGGAAAGGGAGTCATTTACAAGTGTGGTGGAAAAGGTAACCAATCTTGTGATTGCAGTGGAACGAAAGAGCATGTCCATATAGAGAGATAAAATTTTAGGGAAATGGGGAATTTTGCAAATGAATTTCATAATAACTAATGAAACCTACCTCAAAAAAGGCCAAGGGAGAACGACCAAGATTATGTGATCACTACTGCTGAGTGTGAAGCTCGGAATGACGTGGTGGTAGCTAATTTAATGGTTTCTTCAAATATAGAAAATTATATATTTGATTATGGATCATCACATTGTTTCATATCTTCCCAGTTTTCTATGAAAATTATATATTTTCAATTTCACATTACTAGGGAATAGTCAGTTAAAAATCTTATGGGAAGTATCATTGCAGAAACATTTTGACAATCAGTTACCATTGTGGCATATAAACGTTCTTTATCAACTGATCTTATTGTTATAACCATGATTGAATTTCATATATTTATTATTATGGAATGGATTTTTGATCATGATAGAAAAATTTATTTTAAGAAAAAGGTGGTTAAATTTTTTGATGATGATAAGGAATACCATAAATTTAGAGCTGAAACATCACCATCTGATTCTTTTCAAGATCCACCCCTAGTAGCTCTAATTAATTAAATTATTGTAGGGTAACAAGGTCAAATAAGTCTGTAAGGGGGAATTAATTTTCAAAGAGAAGATGTACCTAATTTTCAATAATATGTTCCTGTGTTTCTAGAGGATTTACCTGGAAATTATCCAGAAAAGGAAATTGTGTTTTTCATTTATTTAATTGTTGGATTAAGGATAATATAAAAAAACCCCTTAGAGAATATACACCATGGAATTAGTGGAACTAAATAAAAAACTATATGAATTGATTAATAAAGGATTTATTCACAACAGTTTTTCTCCATGGGGATACCCTATTATTTTTGTTATGAAGAAAGATAGAACTATAAGGATGTGCATTGACTACATGATGATCAATGCTCTAAAAAATAAAGAACAAGTATCCCCTACCTATAATTGATGATATATTTGGTAAAAATCATGGATCTCATTATTTATTAATGATTGACCTTAAATCTAGATATCATCATTTGTGCGGGAAGAAGAAAGGAATTCTGAAGACAACATTTTGTACCAGGTATGGGCATTATCTGTTTACAATAATTCCTTTTGGATTGACTAATACACCCTATATCTTCATAAATATAATGAATAGTTTTTTCAAGAAATATCTTGACGAATTTTTAGTGGTATTTATTGTTGATATCTTGGTATACTCCAAAATCAATGAAGATCAAAAAAATCACATGCCCACTATTCTAAAGACTCTTAGAAGAAAGGAATTATATGAGATGTTTAGTATTTATGAATTATGGATTAAAAAGGTTTCACTTCTTGTCCATATTGTCTATAAGGATGTAATCTAGGTTGATCCATCCATGAGAAGAGAAATTCAAAAATGGCAGGAACCAACAAGTATAACTGAGGTATGCCGTTTTATTTGTTAAGCTAGTTATTATCGATGCTTTGCCCATAATATTTTTATATTGGATAACCCATTAACCAAGCTCATTCGTAAAGGGTTTAAATTTGTTTGTAAAAAATAGTTTGACGAATGTTTTGAATAATTGAATAAATGATTAGACAATGATTCTATATTTTCACTTCCATTTTGGAATGAAATTTTTTTTATTTATAGTGACGCTTCAAAGAATGTTTGTGGTTGTGTCCTTGTGCCGAATAATAGAGTTATGGACTATGCATCACAACAACAAAAAATTTACGAATAGAACAATCTTACTCATGATCTTGAGTTAGCATATGTAATATATTATTTTAATATATGTATAAACTATATCTATGATGAAAAATGTGTGATATATACCGATTATAAGATTTTGAAGTCTATTTTCTCATAAAAAGTACTGAACATGAGGTAAAAGATATTTCTTGAACTACTAAAGGATAATTATTTCTCTATACACATCCACTTAGAGAAGGAAAATACGGTGGAAGATTATTTGAGAAGAAAGGATCATGGAGTTTTAAACAAGATGAGAGTTAAAAGGTTCCCTATGTACATGGATCTATTAAAAATACATATTGGAATATTCTTGTAAGGTGAAACATCGATAATTATTCAAATTATTTCCAATCTATCTTTACTAGGAAGGATAAAATATTCTCAAAACTGATGATGAGGAGTTCCAAATGAAAACTAAAGCTGTGAATAATCGGAGATTGAATGACTTATTATATGATGATATAATTTTAAAAACCTAGAAGAGAATTTGTGTTCCCATTATACCTGATCTAAAAAGGGAATTGTTGGATGATGCTCATAGCTCCAATTTCTCTATACCCCATGGTAGAAATATGATGTTTAATGATTTGAAGGAACCTCTTTAGTGGGACAAAATGAAAAGGAAGATTGCTGATTATATGTCATGATGCATATTTTTTCAACAGGTGAAGGCTAGAAGACATCATCCTAGAGCAGTCATGTAACCTATTCTCATAACTGAGTGGAAATGGGATGATATTACAATGGAATTGATCATGGAGATACCAATGAATCCTAGAAAGAATGATTCAATATGGGTAATTATTGATCATATTACCAGGTAGGCACATTTACTTTGTATTAGTGAAGATTTTCCACTTGAATGTTTAGCAAGAAAATATATTAATGAAGTTGTAAGACTTCCTGGTGTACTCATATCGAGTGTTTCTGATTGTTATCCCCATATCAAATCATGATTCTAGATAATTATTTAGAATTCCCTATATACTGAACATCCTTTGAGTATTTCCTACCACCCTTCAGCCGATGGATAATTAGAATGGACTATTAAAACCTTAGAAGACATGTTGAGATCATTCTCACTAGTTATTCAAGGTATGTGGGATCAATATTTACCTATGGAAGAATATTTCTATAACATTGGATTTCATTCATGTATTCACATGGCACCATATAAATCCTTATATGGAAAGAGATGTCACACACCAACTTGTTGGGATGATGTTGCTGAAAGAAACCTTATAGGCCCAAAATGTATTGAGGAAACAATAGAAAAAGTGGAGATTATCCAAAACCATATCAAAGTAGCTCAATGTAGGCAGCATAGATATGTCGATAACCGAAGGAAGGATTTGGAATTTGAAGTAGGATATCATGTTTTCTTTTAAGGTATCTCAATGGAAGGGTTTTATACGATTCGGTAGGAAGGGTAAATAAGTCCCAGGTACATCAGACCATTAAAAATTCTAGAATGAATTAAAGTTGTAGCTAACTGTTTAGAAATCCACCAAGCTTCTCCAAAGTTAATGATGTGTTCCATATATCACTTTTGAGAAAATACTTGCCTAATTGAATGCATGTACTCACCTATAATGAAATGGATCTGGTACCCATTCTGTCATATTGTGAAGATCCCACTAAGGTTCATTATACCAGATAACAAGTGTAGAGAAATTCAATGACTCGTCTAGTAAAAGATCTAAGGAAAAACTATAAGATGGAAGAGGCAACGTGGGAACCCAAGGAACATATGATGAAGAGCCACCCAAATATTTTTATACAGAAATATTCTAGTAATTTAAAGAAAAAATTATATGATTGGGAGAAAATTGTAACACCCCAAGCTTCCACAGTACACTTCACATTGAATAATACAATTGTTTTGTTGTATGCAAATTTGAGTTCTAGCACACTAGGACCAATCAAACAAGACATTATG
The DNA here is from genome assembly GCA_963277665.1 of Viscum album. Classification (NCBI taxonomy): domain Eukaryota; kingdom Viridiplantae; phylum Streptophyta; class Magnoliopsida; order Santalales; family Viscaceae; genus Viscum; species Viscum album. The sequence continues at coordinate 256,913,218 of OY728165.1, read as the reverse complement.
AATAGTAATTCCCACTTTTTAAAATTTTATAAATTTTACTTTTCACAATGGTATTTATTTGTTGATTTTGAACATCCAAATTATCTTAGGGTGAAATTTTGGTATTTTCCTTAAAACATTCAATATTTGATGTGTAGTGAAAAACACTGTGTTAATGTTTAAAACCAACTATTTATTTAAATAATTATTTATATTATTTAAATTTTTTTGACTAAAAATATATACATAATACCTATTATAGTTCAATGTAAATCATTGGATTCATTTTATAATATTATTAGATGTATAAAAATTTATTGAACTTTATAACGCCTTTTACCCACCTTCTTGGCACATTTGCATATTTACATAATACATAATTATACCGCTTAAGTGAATTGAATTTCAAAAATATGAGACACACAGTTGACATCAATAAGTAAAATGTGTTTCAATAAGATGAAAATAATTATTGGTGAATATTAAATTTTGGATTTTATTTACCATGATTAATAGTAAATAGGGTAATTAAAGGTAAAAATGATATTATAATTACCCTAAAACATGTCATAATTCTATTGGATAAGTGTATTTCTACCAAAATCAACCTTATTAATACAATATGATCCTTTTTAATCAATATGGATTAGATTAGGACATTTATCATTATTTTATTTAAAGAACAGTTAAAAGTGAAATATTCAAATATTAATAACTAAAATTTTATTATTATTGGGATATACATAATATAAATTCGACTATAAATATTCATTATAATGAAAAAATTATTTTTTATATAATGCTATTTTATTTATAATTTTTAGATATTAAATAATTAAATTTATTTATGACTCAATGATGAGGTAATTACCTTATTATTGAAAGATTAAAATAAATGATATTTCAAATTTTAAAATAATTGTAAATTGAGACATTGGATGTATTCCATGAATTTTTAGGTTAATATAACATGTTATAGTTGATAAAATAAATTTTCTTATATGTGATAAAGTTGTTACGACTTTAACAAAATCCAAATACAAAATAGTTTCAAAATTGACCTAAATGAGTTTTTCAAAAAAATACTATATATTTATTTGATATAATATTCCTAAAAATATACAGATTATTGAAAGGAATTTGATAAGGCTAGATATTTCAATAATGAACCACTTGGGGTTCTCTTGCCTTTTTATTGTATATTTATTAACCAATTATTATAATAATATAATAATACAATGTATAAGTTAAACTATTTAATTAAGAGTTAAATCTAAAATATATGGTTAGTTTGGTGACCTAAACCAGTCTAAAACCCATTGGTTTAGAGGTTTTCAACCCATACCCTTATTATCCTTAAAATAAATCCTTTTTGAGCCATTATAAACTAAATTTGAGTATATAATAAATTAATATTTCAAGTTTTCCCTAAAGTACCTCTCCATATCTTATGAAAGGGTACTTCCCCTTCCCTCAAAATCAAACATACAAAGCCATTTGGATTTCACAAACCCTACTCAAATATCCTCCCAAATACATTAAATTTAATATACATGCCTTACTTTGATCATAATTCTATCCTATGGAGCAGTTTTGATCAAATCAAAGGTAGCACCTGAAGAAGAGGTAATAATTTCATAACCTCTTCCAAAGTTTTTTTCTTCTTCCTCTTCCTTTTTCTCTATTGTTTCCATAAAAAAATAATAACTCCACTGCCATCAATATATTTTTATGTTTTCATAAATTTGGTATAACCATATTCATTATTCTATCCATCCTATGATTGATAAAGTCTTCATACGTGCGTACATACGTGTTACCGTCTCGACGTCGTGGTGTTGTTAGTTATTCAACACTTCATTATTTGGATGAGTATAATAATGATTATAAATGATGTAAATAATAAATATAACATGTTAATAATTATTTATATATAATATAACATTTAATTATATACAATTTCTCCATCAATGAAATGATATTGTTGCTCGTGCATTCATATGGATTACCGTCTCCACGAATGCGATGATATTCATTCCCGTCACAACCATTTAAGAATAATTTTCATATTATTATTTAAAATAATATTTTGGAACATAGTGTAATAATGGATATGAATCAATTACATCATATCCATAACAAGCATGATATACATAACAAAACATAGAAAGAAAAATGATTTTGTTAACACCCAAACAATGACACTACTGAAATATTATTAACAAGGAAATATTGGATGATCATATATGATATAATATTTATGTTTTTGGGTCATTTATAATTTAAAAATAATTATTTAACTATTATAAAATAGCATATCAAACCCTCTACCAATGAAATGTACAAGTTAAGGGTTAATTTTAAAATCTCATTATTATCCGAGGTTGTTTTTGACAAAGTATCTGCATGGACTTCTTTATCATCCACATTCATGTTTCTTAAAAATATATTTCAAATCATTATTACTTTTTAATAGAATATATGTTAAATTAATTTATAATCTTGTTTTACTTTTTATATAATATTTTGAAAGGAATCTTTCTATGTTTTTTCAAACAAGGAACGTTATGACCTTTTTGAAAAATTAATGTAAGAATGGTTTTTAACTTATACATCGGGTGTGGCTATTTTCCACCATTCTGGAACATTCGAAACATCCCTTACAAGCTTACAATAATATTTTCAAAATAAATGTTTTCTTTTATAATTATGTTACTTTTAAATGATTTCAAAATAGAAATAGATATTTATCTCAAATAGTTTATTTCATCGATGTCAACATACTTTGATGGATTGTACACTTGTTTGAGGTTGATATATTATATTAAAATATTCTATATTGTATTGAAGGATATATAATATGTTAGACAATGGATGTGTTTTTTATACTATTCATGGTTTATGGTTAATGTATTAACATTTCTTATGCTAGTTCTAATATGAATGTTTTTGTTATGTTTCATCCTTTTCATATGAGGAATGAATTGGACTTATTATGTGATGGGTGGAGTCCTCTATAGCTCCTCGATGCATCGGTAGGTCTAATGAGAGAAAATAGTGTCTTTGAACAAGTTCTTGAAAAATATTATTTGTAGTCTTGGCTCGAGGCCTTGTCTATGTGGTTGTGATGTCCGATATTATGCATTCCATCATTAAGAAATTGGCTATTGATCTTTCATGTGATTATCTGACTAGTAAAATTTCCATGTGAATAAGATATTGGAATTTATCTATTTACCTTTTACATATTATTCTATTGTTTATTTCAAAAAAGATTGTGTTTTAGACTTATACATTACGTTAAATGTTTATAATTATTATGGATAGTTACCTGTCTATTGTTATACTTACTGTGCATCCGAGCTCACCCCTTTCTATGATTTATTTTTCCCAGGATGTGAAGAAGTATATTATGATTAAATTGCAGGGATAGGCTAAAGTATATGAGTGTGTTCAAATGGGACACAATGTTGTTTTTTATTTCATGATTTAATGTAAAACTTCTGTATGTATCTAGTAGTAACAAGGCTACTAAACTAATCGGTCATTCGAGACATGATCTATTGTTATCATTTCAATGTTATGTAATTATACAATGTGTTTGGGTAACTAGGGTCATGGTGTTACAAACATTCCATATGTTTGAGGATGGTATCATTATCAATGTTGAATGTCTTAAAATTTTGAATCCAATTATTTAAAAAATGGATTATGATTCACAGATAAATCATAATTTGGATTATAGGGACCAAATTTTGGATTATGATTTTTATTTGTAGATTTCATTTTTCTATCCTTGAGATAACATCGTATTTTTTTAGTGATATTGATGTTATTAAAACGATAGAGATGAAAGGGACTTACTATATCTATGATGATTTTTGTGTATATTCTAATTAGATGTTTTCAAGATATTGATTGCTTTTAGGTTCTTGGATTTAATGTTGATTGTTTTTTTCATGAATATCTATGTGGTTCTCTATAATTTAACATGTAGGAGCTATCTCAATCATGATACACATGATTCTATATGTTTGATTTTTTTGGAATTGGAATACCGATATTAATTCTACTATATTTACTATTGGGGATGAACCAAATTTATGAATTTTATGTAAAAATTTCTGTTATTTGACTCATTGATTTAAGTTTTATAGTGGTAAAGCTACCATATGTTCTTTATGTCATGTTTATTTGAAAAAACAATTGTTACTATTCAACTAGTGAACTGATATTGTACCACATTAATAGTACTGTAGATGTTATATTCTTATATATATCATTGTATTTTTTATTGGGTATTTAATTTCAATTAATTATTTACTCTAAGGTGCTTTGTGTTTGTTTGAAATAAAATTTTATTGATCCATCTATTTAGATTTCCAAATCCATGGGTCATGTTGTTTTTCATTATTATTATTGTTATTTTACATCTAAAACAATTATAACAAACTCAGGCCTATAAAGTATATTACCTTGGTCTTAAATCCCATCAACATCACATGAACACACACACACACACACAATATGTAACACTTTACATGAACCTCGTCTACACCACATATTGTTTTTCATTTTATAATTTATTAAATTTACTACTCAAAACATACTCACTCTCTTTAGTCCTTAAAAATTAAATATCTAATATAAACCCCATCACATCACACACACTAAAATCCTCTCACTTTATACACTCCTTAAATAGAGTTGAATTCATTTTTTTACATTCATTTAACACACACACTATAATAATATTAACAATATTAATAATATTTATTTATGTATATGGGATCAAAACCCCCAAAAATGAACACTCCCAAGGAGCCTGAGTGAATAAATCCGCACCCCACTCCCCAAATTAGATTAAAAAGCATATACAAGGTCATAAATATAATATTATGGACAAAAAATTCATAAATAAGTTCATAAATAGATATTAATTTTATAAGAAGTGGTATAACCTAGGTTCATCTCACAACAAACACATTAACAGTTATAAAAATAAAATTAAGTTACTAATTGAAAACATTTGGTGTAATGAATTTTCTCTAGGAGAAGATTTGAATATAAAAAATTAAGTGAAAAAATGGGAGTATTTATGTCTTATTAATATTCTAATGCACCTCCACAGAATCCTATCAGAACTGATGGGAATAATATGTCCAAAAATCCTAGAAATAATATATATATTATCCATAAAATGATTTAAAAATGACATTATTAAATAAAATATTTAGGTTATAATTATCATAGGTTAATTGATAATGCATCATCAAATAAGATCCCAACATATTATTATATTACATAGTAGTAAAAATAAAAAACAATAGACAATAATACACGATTTGTAGACACCAAATGTATGAGACCCTAAAGAATTCTCCATAAGAAGGATTGCATTATCAAAGAATTGACAAATAATTTTAAAAAAACCATTCTAATTCATAATCATTCATCATGAGGCATTCACATTTACATACAAATAATCGAATCATCATCATGTTCCATCCTTAGTTCTACTTATTTATCTACATAAAAGGTATACTATGATAGGTAAAAGAGATATTACCAATAAATATTGAGCTAATAAGTATTGGAATTCCATTTTAATTATTATTAAATTTTGTAAAATATATTCCATTTGACATTCATGTTCTCATGTAGCATTATATCTCCATTTGGATATATTTAAATTGTCATAGTGTCATTATTAGTAACCCAAATAAAAATATATTCATTATGACCATTCTTGACCATGATAGAATTGTTTTTATGTTTATAAATATGATTAAAAATATATTCATACAAGATTTGGTTAGATTCATTAACAGCCTCTATTTATGGATGAGGGTCCAGCATTACATTATAAAAAATCCATGAGGATCGAGTAACAATGGCCAGCTCTAATTTGAAATAAACATTAGCCTTCCTTATATTCTTCATATGATGGATGATAAACCAATTTGAGACAACCAATGGTTTTATACCATTTTTGTTGTTGATTAGACGAAATTATCATCAAATGGTTTTTATTTTCCATATTAATATTTAATATCCTCATCCTGGTCACTATGGTGTTCTTGACCCCCAAACCCAGTGGGGGAATCAACTACCAAATCTATTTTTGTACCAAGTGTATTGTGATCAACAGAAAAAAACCTGAATGGTCTTCCATATCCTGGGTGTGTATCATAGACTGAGAAATAATCTTTTCATTGAAAATATCTGGCATCTCATGATCTTAAGAATTTTTATCATATTCATTCTATCCTCAAAGACTATCTTAAATACCAAAACAGAAACTATATCTTGTTGGTTTCCCAAAATATATGGCATCAATATTTTTATATTGTCATGGATCTAGATTCCACTTCATCATTTCAACCCATATCTATTTATAAGTTAGAGGTTACCCAACTCTATTGACACAGTATTTAGAAAAACATCCATATTCAATTTAATCACAATAGTGGGCAGAAATGTTTTCATGCGAAACCTATTTAGGGAATACAATGTTTCCATTTTGAATCATGATATGTGGTGGAAGTGGTTGGGAAACATCAATCTCATCACAATCCCTAGAAAAAAAGGTCCTAAAATATTTTTAATTACCCAATCCAATTTTAACAGAAGCCCAATGAGGTTAAAAAATAGAAATAGGGAACTTGTTTAAAACTATTTAAGTGATAATAAAGGTAAAATAAGACATAAAAGAATATATGAGATCAAGTGTCACGATCCAAATTCATGGTCTATTTCATAGAATTTATTTTGAAACACTTAGAAACTCATGAGTGACTTACCTAGAATTAATAAAACATATTTTATATTGATAATAAAAAAAGGACATTAAAATTGTTAAAAACCCAGATATATAATCCAAAAAACCCAATAGATTTAATAGATTTTTAAAAAATAAATGAATGTCTATGATGGAAGGATTTCCTCAAAAACTGAAAATTAAAATTTGAAAGAGGTAATTGTACCTCATTTTCTATGAATAATATCACTGATAAGCCTCTATAATAAATAATTTTTTATATCTATATAAATATAAACATTCATGACAAAAACTGCACTAAAATGATTGGAAGGCTTGATAGATCATCTGATGAAAATCAATTTAATGGATTTAGGATCATTATTAGGGTTATTTCTAAAATCCCATATAAGAGATTTATATAGATCCCATGAATTAATCTTATATTTATCTCTAATAATAACAATAATAATCAAGGAAATTCATTTTGATTACAAATAATAGAAAATAAAACACACACAAGGCCACACTAGGATTTTTTCAATAATAGCCCATAAATACTACGATTTATTTTCTTTTTAAATCATGAAACAATGTTTGATGGTATGATAACATTTGATCTATATCGGTAAAACCCCACTACAAGATACATGATCATGTATCTACCAAACTATTTCACTACATTACACAAGGAACCATCCTAGAATTAATCAACCACCAACATCTGAAAATGATATTACCCACAATAATATACAAATAAATCAAAAATACAATTTTCCTTTACCCGCCACTATTCATAATGCATCTAAAACCCATGTAATAAATTCCATATCATACCACCCAATCAAGATATGAAACTAGTTAATAATCTCGATGAGGCACCCGTCAATGTAACAACATTATAAAAAATTTCACATCATATAAAATGTATTCATTTTCTATTAACCCCAATAGTAATCAGAACACCCAATGAAATTCTCTAGTTCAATTTATAAGGGATGTGGATTTGGAACCATATTTTCGTTGATATGAACATTAGTTAATTCCACATAACGAATGTATTATTGGAATAATAATCATAGAGGACTTTGGTAATAAAGAAAATACTCAAACACATTAATATACAAAAAATGAGGAGATTGTTGTAAAAAAATAGAGGCATGTGTAGGGATAACCTTATACAGTATATTCATCCATTAATGAAAAATAATAAGCCAAAGTAAAATACCAAATAGAACCATGTACTATACGTGATTTCTTTAAAAGGGAACCAAAAAAAATATATCTCTCTCAATACATGTAAAAAACTAGTTATTTAATGATTTGTAGGAATTAAGGGTATCTCATCCAATATATATAGAGATATAAGTAAAAAATGGTATATCAAATTTTAGTAATATTGAAAATAGATTGAGAGTTACAATCGATAAAGATTTTTTCTCTATCAAAATTCTTGGAATAACTAAACTCATGGATAACCACCCAAAGATACAATTTAAAATTAATATAGTTTTAAGAAATTTAAATGATGAACCCTTAATAAATATCTTTAATGTTACAAAAACACCACCACAACTTACACGATCAGAGGGACTCCAGGGCACACCATTAGTATTGAATATAATCCATGAAGTTAAAGGAGGAATCCATCTAATATACTATGGTTTTATATTTTTTCATGTCATTCCATTGAAATTATGTAGTTTAGTATTGATGATATCCTAAAATATTATATATATAATAGAAATTTGAATTTTAGAAACCAAAAAAATAACCCTCAAGATGTTGGTGATAATACATTTTTTATTGGTGCCCTTACCTTAAAAAATATATGATCTATGAGACATCTAAATGTTAGAAATTTATGATTCAATTAATGAAATAAGAATATTCTCCAACTGGTCTTCCAAATCATGAATATGTAAGCATTTTATAAAGGATGATAAATAACTATTAGTAGTAATACGACACTAAATTAGAGAATAAATGTGCCTCCCAATTCATCTGATGAAATCACATTGGAGGAAAATATGTTTTTCAAATTCATCACCTTTATACAAGATGAATACATAGAAGTAAATTAAATTCTAACAATTATTAATATTTCATCTGTTAGAAGATAATTATTCCATATTTTATAGATACATATCTATCATTAAGGGGTAATTAAATTATTTTAAAATCATTCCACCCATTAAGTCATTCTTCACATATTCATAAGATATAATCTACAAAAAATAATGGAATTAAAAATTTATAACCTGGATAAGCACTAGAATAGATAATCTATATTCTATAAGGTGTATTTTTAAATTTATTATAGAATGTTATTTCTAAGAAAACCAGTGAACTACTATAATTATTCAACAATAAATTGATTAAAAATGGGTTTTAATATAGGAGGGAGCTCCTTCTCATTTAAAATTTTAGGATTAATCCTGTTGGACATAAAAAAATCATAGAAAAATTTATAGATGAGATCCAAATATTGAATGCCACAAAATAGCATGGGTACACTAGTAACCTGATAACCGAGCCTACCCTGACACAGCCCGATGTGCATTCCTGATCACCTTGGGTCATTGACCAGTACCTGGAATCATAAAACATGTATGTGGGAATGAAATTTCCATAGAACATAGAAGAAGAAAGAAAATATAGTTTATATACATACAAAAGAAACTCCACTCGGAGTAATTTTCTTGGAATAAATAAGGAATTATAGACCAACTTACTAAAACCCAAGTATAAAAATAGGGGAAAACAACCCATGTCTAAATGGACACAACTCACCATGTCAAGGTTCAATAGATGGATCAACCTCAAAGAGATCTTTTCCCCATGCTCAAACATGGAAGGAGATAATCAACAAACAACCACAAACATGAGTAGGATGTGAGATACAAATCCTAGAAGTGTCTAACTATATATTCCATATCAGATTCAAAAGAATTGGATTTACCAAATGAATTCTTTAAATTATATATTAAATACTATTAGAATTCTTAAATCATATTTAATCAAATCATGCAAATATATTCAAATAATGGAATCATACTTTATGAAAAATCAGTACAAGTGATGCAATTTTTATAAAATAATGGATTAAAAATAATTATGTAAAATACTTTATATAGAATAAAAACTATTATAATGTATTTCAAAAACATTTGAATATATTTATATCTCAAATATAAAACAAGTGACAAACATGGTCATATGCCAAGTAGGTACTAAAGTTCTAGGCTATCAGACTTCACACTCTCTAAGTGATCATGGAAATATGTGTATACAAAAATCCCTATTACATTGCCCGAAAGAGATTCGTCAGCATCCCATAAGGGTTGTAGCCTATGACATTTGTGTTTTAGAACATTGTATAAGCATAGAGTGTGTCCAAATAATTCACAATGTACCCAAGGATTGCATGTGATCTTACATAATGAACGATAGAAAATATATTTTAAGACTACATAAAATCCAATTAAATCACATTCCCCCATTTCAAATTCCAATTTTCAGTAACAAACCAAAATATTTTCTTATCAAAAAACGTATTGTTTCAATGATAAACCCATTTATTTTCAATCAAATCAATTTAAAGGAATTTTCACAAGTTTAATATCAGTTAAAACCCAATTCCATCAATTTCAAAATTATTTCCCATAATTAAATTCAATAATTTAATTGAAATATTTTCCATTAAATCTAAAAGTTAAATTAAGAAAGTTAAATCAACCAATTTCTATAAACACACCCCAAGTCAATGGTATTGGGAATTTTCCCAATTTCCATTCCAAAAACATTTAAAATTTACACATTCACTAATATTTGGATTTATCAAATAAATTTAATGAACATTTGTGAAATTGAATTTAAAATGACAATTGAAATAAATGAATCAATCTAAGTTTAATCAATTAATCTAAATGGTATGAAATCAATGACATTTTTTTTCAACAAACCAACACTCACAATGAAACCTATCAATGAGAATAAAGGTGAATAAGATATTAATACTCAACCAAAAAATTATATCCAACAGTACAAATCCTAGATCCATAAATTTGAAGATGGAAAACTGAAATCCCAAAGGAGGAGAAAAATATAAGGATGGAGAACTAGGGAGAATGTTTTCCCATGGGTCACAACACCAACTAAATGATGATTTAACACTTGGTGAAGGGATCCAGATGGGTTTGAGGGCATCGAGATCACATTGGAAAGGAGTTTTTCCGAGGGAGGTGAATTTAGGGAGCATCCAAGAAAATATTGATCGGCCACACTGCCTGTTTTGATACAACATTTTGGGTTTTATAGAGTTTATATCCCCATTAAACATCATGAAATGGTTAATATCTAAAACCGATGGAAAACTTATCACCTCAAATTAAATACTGTCACTAAAAATTAAAAATAGATCATTAATTCACTCATAAGGATTAAATACTCATCATGTTATATAAACTTCACTGTGTGAACACTTTCATGAATTTCATCCAACTTCTCTTACAAATCATGTAATCTTGTTACAAGGTTTACAAACCTTTTCCATTCTACAGAAAGAGATGATTAATGTTATGAGCACAAAAAATCAATTACATCACCATTATAGGTATCCTTTAATTCATTATCAACCCTTATTTTCAATAAAAAGGAAAAACCATGAAATGGTTATAAACTGACCTGCAGATCAGTTATAGGATGTTATAACACCACCACTATAAAATTATTATGTCACTAGAAAGCCTATGAAGAAGATTCCATACCAAAAAGAGTGGGGCAGTTCTCTTTCATTAGTTTCTCACATTTCCACATCTCATGATTATTAGAACCATGCTTTCATGGAACAAAAACTAATGATACCATCCACCCAAGAATCACCATAGTCTCAGAATCAAGTATCTTGATGGACCACGAAGTCAAAGTTAAATCATGTTCAATATCATGATCAATATTGCTTAAAATATGACGTGGATTAGATAAAAAAATTTTCAGTTCTGATACATGAAATATTGTATATATCAAAATTAGTTGTGTTGGAAGTTCTAACTAGTATGTAACTTTCACCACTTTCTCAAAAACCTCAAAAGGACCCAAATAACGAAGATCAAGATTCCCTTTCTTCTCAAGCTGTCGATGTCCCAACCGAGATGAAAAATTCAAGAACAACCGGTCACTAATTAATAATTGAAAATTTATATAGTGATGATAAACATAAGGCTTATATCATCACTATTACATCAAAATTATTTAACTAATTAGAAGAATCTTCACCATCATCTCATGCAGCAAGCATGGTCCAACCAATGAATATTCACCAATCATTGACCCACAAAATAGAGATATACAAGGTAGGACATACAAGGCCTCAATAGGTTCCATTTTGATCATGGAATGGTAACTATTGTTATTATAAAACTATACAAACCCCTAGCGATCATCTCAAGACCCACCAATGTCAATAACACAAGCGTGAAGCATATCCTAAAGAATCTATATATCTCTAATGGTCTGGAAATCTGACTATGCATGACATGCCATGCTAAAATGAACCTAAGACCCCAGTGGGTCCTGAATTCCTTTAATAAGTGAGAAGTGAACCTAGTATCACTATTAAATAGTATAGTAGATGTAACTCCATGAAAAATAACATCCCCTTTCACGTAGAGATCTCCAAACTCCTTAAACTTGGTTTTATCAAGAATGTGTGTGAAGTGACATGACTTGGTCAGCCTATCGATCAAAATATATATCGATTTTTTTTCAATAATTAGGTATGAGGAAACCCAACCACACATTCTATATATATTTCATCCCACAAAAGAGTAGAGATTGGATGTCACAAAATTAATCCTGAATTTTTTTCATTCATTATCTTAACATGCACACATGTATAATATTGGGAATCGAACTCAATAATGATTTATCTCATACCTGACCACTAGAACTTCCATCGCATATCAAAAAATATATTGTTGGTTCAAGGGTACACAAACCACTGGTAATTCTTATAATCCCCCATCAAATCCTTTCTTGATACTAATGGATCAATGATGCAATCCTGGTAGTGCCGAACCCTATATTTGCAGAATGAACACTGTGAAACTGTCTCTCCACTATAAATAGTGCCTCTAATGCTGAAAATTTCATCATAAAGATCGTGATCATGATGAATCATATCTAGAAGTGTGGACGTCTAATGAACACTGACTAATGAATCCTTACTCCCTATATCCAGAACTCCAATATGTAACTGTGCAAAGTGAGCCATAAAATTCCATTGTTCCAAAGATTCCTTCACTTCTTATATTTGATATTTCTTGCTCAACACATCTATAATGACAGTTCCTTTCCCTAGGGTATAGGTGATGTCCCTGTCAAAAGATTGCATGTACTTCACACCCCATCTCTGGTGAAGATTAAATTATTTTTGATAGAAGATATAACTCCAAATTTTGTGGTCTGAATACATATTAAACCATTCTATGAAGTGGAAGTTCCATATACTCTTAAGACCATTCATCACAGATTATTGTTCAAGGTCATTTGTAGGATAATTCTTATCATTTTTCCTAAACTGATGTGATCCATAAGAAACTACATGGTCTCTCTCTATAAGAACACAAACCAAGACTGAACGTGATGCATCACAGAAGACCAAATAGCCCATCCCAGACTATTGAAGAGTCAACCTTGATGCATTTCTAAAAATACATTTCATCTCAACAAATGTACTGTAGATTTTATCATTACAAGAATGAACACCTCCCTTTAGCATTAGACTAGTCATCAGAGAACTCAAATTTGATATGTACTTAATTAACTAACAATAATGTATGGATAATCCCAAAAAGCACTAAAACATGAAGATATAACATGGTTTATCCTAAGTTATAATGGCCTTCAAATCCTCATGATCAACTGATATACACAACATAGATATATTATGACCAAATAATTTTACTTTCTAAATCCAAAAAATCATACTCTGAAAGCATTGCACAATGTCAATGATTTCATAGCAGACTTAGAACTATTCTCAGCTGATGCACATGATCCTCCTAGAAAATAGATTAGACAATAATTTCATCCAAAAAACTACCATAAAGGTATCCAGATACTCATGAAAAATCGTGTTCATAAAATACATGAAAACTAAAAGGGATTTTTTTAGAAAAAAGGGAATAACAAGGTACTAAAATGGTTGTACCAACCCAAAATTGTGGTTTTCTAAATGTCAGATTCATTTATCAATAACTTATGGTTATCAGATAAAGGGTTGATATTTGAAAAAAACATCAACCAAATCAAATGATCATATAAATCATTATTCAATGGAAACAGATACTTGATTTTTACCATAAAATTATTGAGTTATTGGTAATCCATAGATAAGAGAATATATCCATTAACTTTCTTAGAAAAGGGATCTATCGTCTCCCAATGTAACACACTTGGGCATATAAAGACTTTCTCAAAAAATACCCCCAATATAAACTCAAACTCTTTCATTTTATATGGATCCATTTGGTTAGAGGGAACATAAATTGGTTGACTACCAAGTATTAAGTCAATAGAAAAATCGACCTCCCTTACCTGTGTAAACTCTTAGAAATAAGAAAGAAGCATGTCGGAAAACATGATGAAAACTAGAGAGATAACCGCTCAAAGATTCCAACTCCACATTAAAATAAAACATTGATACTACCTTCCCCAACATCATATATCATGTTCTGGATCTACATGACCTTGGGTATCATTCTATTAGGTGTAGTAAGGTAGACTTGTCCAAGATAATAATAATTATATGAATTATTTTAAATGATTAAATCCATTCTGGAAATCGGGTCAATATGATTCATGTCAAAGAATAGAAAAAATCCAAGCAAACATTACATTTTATTGATAGAAGATATAGGCAGGACGAAAAAGACCTCTCTCTCTCTCTCTCTCTCTCTCTCTTTGATCATAGGGGTGTAGTAATATCCATTGCATATGTTGAAGTCTCCATATGAATATTAACAATATTAACAATATTGGTTGAAATAAAAAAATTATATTAACCAGTATAAAAACATAGTCACAAATTGTGAATCTAAAGTAATAGTACCTATCACAGTTGCTGGACTTGTGTCTGCTTCTTATAAAGACTCTTCTACTACGTGAATCAGCTTCATTAGAGATGGATATGGATGGAACCCATTTATACGTGAGGAATCTAATTTCTCTATATTTTTAGATTAATATAATTATCCTATTTTATTGATCAGAGTAGAAAACATATTGAATAACTTCTATGTGTGTCCTAAATGTCCATTTGAGCAACCATTATTGGGTTCCATAGTGAAAAACCTCTTAAAATGTCATGGATTTTCACATTGATAGAAAAAAAAACAACATCTACCTGGCATAGTAGGTGGATTGGAATGACACTTATATTGATAAATATCATGAAAATAGAAATTATTATAATTTCACTTGAAGGAACTCACGCCAAAACTAGGAGAAAAATGAACTCCCATCAACCATGACTTTACAACCTGGTCAATCTCAATCATAATCACCCTATCCATCACATTAGAATAACTGGGAAACAATAGCATGAAAACCTGAGAATAGGTATTTGATCAAAGTCCCAAATCAAACCATCAATCCCCCATCATCTCATTAGATACACTTTTAGGTGAAAACTACACTAGCTTAGCAGAGTGATTTGAATTTTGGGTCATGGTTCGGTCAGCTAGATCATTATTCAAAAACTATACAAACCTCGATAAAACCATTTTCTCTTGATATAAAAAGTTAGGGAAAAAACCTTTAATTATTTCCATTCTTATCCATCATGTTTCATTTCTACCACCATTATGTACCACCATCTATTGCTTGGTATTTCCAGCGTGAAGGTGGAAAATATCACCTTGATGGCATCCAGTGTCTCCAAGAACTCAAAAAAAAACATTCTATCCTACCCAACCATTAAATATAATGTTGAGTATTAATGGAGCCTTTGAAAACTAGTGGATTATATTGAAGGAACTCTTGAGAATTATTTTGAAGAACATACCCCAAATGATTCAATGTTGGAACTAGAATGTGGACTTGAGGTGGTTCCTATCCAAGATCATGGATAGTGAACACAATCACAACCACTAGATTATGAACCATTAGAAGGTTCGCTCATTGTGGTTCAACAAAATATTCCTCCTAGATCCGATTATTTCATCTTCTTGGAGGCATAAAGCCACACAACATCAACACAAAACAAGGAAGACATCAGATTAACCCTCAAATTGAAAAATAAGGGAATTAAATCCCATGATATATAACAAAAAATATTTGGATGTCACTTTATCGAAATAAATATATAGAAAATACTATAACTAATCAACATGTTCCCATTCCCTAACCAAAACTGGTGAATTTTTTTCATTGTGGCGAGTGATCTCCAGACACTCAATCACAACTACTTTGTAAGTCCTAATATGATTACTCAAATGTATACCGACACTGAGATGAAATATAAACTTCCCGCTAATATCATTTTATCAAAAATCATCCCAGGTACCCTAGTTACCCTATAACCCAACCAGGCCTGAAATATCCTAAAGGGAATTCCCAATCTCAGTGGGTCGAGAAATATAACCTGACAATATACAACATAAAAGTGGGATGGAATCTGTGAAAAAATAGTGGAATCATGGAACAGAAGTCAATATTTATACAAATGAAACACCAATGAGATTTATGTACCTAAACTCAACAAGGAATTAAATCCTAAATAAATACAACCCATGAAACAAAATAGGTAAAAAAAACCCAAGTATCTAAGGATACAACTAAACTCATCGAATGTTCAATACCCGGATCCACCACTATGAGATCATTTCCCCTTACTCCATCATTAAAGGATGTAATATTCAAACACCGTAAGGCACAAGTAGGGGTTGAGATAAAAATCCCAATATGGTATCATGAAGGATTCCATATCAGATTCCAATGAAGTATTAGCCAATGAAATTCTTTCAATTTTATAGTAAACATGATTGTAAATTTTAAAACATATTTAAACAAGTCATGTTATACAATACAAATGATGGAAATATACATTATTCAATATCCTTACATGTGATGAAAATTTTCTAATACAATGGATTAAATAAAATATTTATATAAAATGGTTTCTATAAATTTAGAATTCAGGTAATAAATTTCAACAACATTGTAATATATTTGTATAACAAATATAAAATGATCCCGCAACATGGTCATATATCGAATAGGTATAAAAGTCCCAGGAAATAGCACTCCGTACTCTCTCAGTGATCACAGAAAAATGAATATACAAACATCACAATGAAATTGGGAAAATGAGACATGTCACCATCCCATCAGGGATGTGACATATTGAAATTATGTTTTATAACATCGTATAAGGATAGAGTGTGTCCAAATAATTAACAAAATCCCTAAGTCTTGTCTGCGCTCTTACACATTCAATGATGTCATTTTTTTAAACAGCTTAACACAAATTTAAATCCCTTTCTTCTATGTAAAATTACAGTTTCATTTCAAAAACCAATTATATTTTTAATCAAAACAAGAATTTTTACAAGGAATATTCCAATAGGTTTGTATTAAATCAATTTATGCTGTTTTCATAAGTTTGAAATCAGATCAAAACCAATTACATGAATTTCACAATTATTTTTCACAATTAAATTAAATAATTTAATAGAAATAGTTTCCATAAAACCTATAAGTGAAATTAAAAAATTTAAATCATCCAATTTCTATAAACAAACCAAAAATCAATGGAATTGGGTGTTTTCCCAATTTTCACATGAATAAAATTCTAAATTACCCAATTCAATGGAACTAGGTTTTATAAAATCAATTGAATGGAGTTATTAGACATTTAATTTCAATATAAAATTGAAATAAATAAAAATATTCAAGGTTAATCAAGTTGGTCTAATGGAATGGAATACCCTACCATTTTTCTAAGAACCAACACTCAAAACAGACCACATCAATGAGAACAAAGGTGAAGAAGACATCGAAACACATTATACAAAAAATATCCAATAATAAAAATCATAGATAAATCAATTTCATAATGGTTCATGGAAATCCCAAAAGGTGGAGAAATAGATAAAGATAAAGAACAAGGGAGAAATCATACATGGGAATAACACATATAACCCAATGATGATTGAATGCCATAAAAAGTGATCTGTAAGGGTTGGAGAGCTCTGATATTGCACGGGGAAGGATTTGGGTTGAGGGAGGTGAATTTGGAGAGGAGAAAAAAGACATAGATTGGTCATGATTTCTATTTTAATATAGGAGTCAGGGTATTACACTATGAGTAACACCATTACACGTCAGGAAATGGTAAATAACCAAAACCATCGAAAAAATGTTACCTCAAATTAAAAACTGAGATTATGAATTAAAAAATGATCTTTAATTATCTCATGATGTATAAAGACTCATCAAATCTTGTAACCTTCATAATATGAAGCCTTTCACCACATACATCCAACAACACTAACAGATCAGGTAACCTCATTACAAGGTTTTTAGTCCTCCAACATCCTATAGAAAAAAGAATGATAAATTTATGTGTCCAATAAATCACTAAATTTTCTATTATAGGTATCCTATTAATTCATTCTCAACCGTACCTAGTCAATGAAATCAAAAAATCACAATATGGTTATATACGTACATGAATGAGCAGTAATGGGATGGTACAATTCCTTACATAATATATTCATATGAGTCTTACCATAATCCTTATATAGTAGAAAGAGGCTATCGATATAAGATTTATGGGGATGATCCTTTAATATCTCGACATCATTCATTGTAGTGGGCTATCCAAGGTTCAAATCTCTGAGGAGGTATTGAATTTTCTAATCATCCAGAATATAAAAGAGAAGAGGCAATAGTGGATCAACCTACCTCTCTCTGCTAGTATATCTGATGTTGAATTTATGAGAGTCATTAATATATAAAAACAATAATGAGACAGTTAGAAGGGATTTAGTAGTCCATGAAAACCCAGCAGACAAGACACACACATATAATATCAAAAAATAAATGTTCCATTTGGGGTGTCAATTTTTTTATAAATTTATTATTTATGTAAAATGTTACCACATATAGACTTACTCTATATAATTTTGCTACACTATGATGTAGGGTAAAACCGTGTGGTTCTATCAATAAGATATAAATTCAAACTATTTGAAAAAAATATGATTCTCAATGCTTTGAATCCTCATAGCCAAAAAAATTTCATCAATTTTTGAAAGTGCATTTCCTACCATAAGGGGCCTATTATCTTTACCAACCATTGGATGATCAACCTTAGGAATAAAATTAACGAACTGTGGTTTATATGCAATATGGATATTTTCCCTTTATTATAAATCATTAATTTCATGAGAGGGATCCTTATGAATGATGTCTCAAAATTGTGTAAACAGGTTTTTTGAGAAGCCATTCAGTCTAGAAACACAATTTTTATTTAGGAAAATAAGGAAAATATTGATATCATCATTCAATGGAATATTATTAATATAATAAGGCTAAATAACTATAATAAAGTAGTTAACGACATCATCATGAGTCATCACATTGGGGGAATTGTCACCAATAATGAATTATTGGGTGAAGTATGAAACCGATGAACTACAAATTTCATCAACAGAATAGATCATTTCTTCATAAACTAAGATATATGTGATATTTTTCTATACACTTCATTTCTTGTACAATATGTGTAGGAACATAGTGTCTCTATCACCACCCACATCCCTTGAATCCTTAGTTTTTCAATTACAATACATTCCTAGACATTTCTATGTTCATCCAACTTACCTACTTTTGGATTTATTCTTGATAAGGGATATTATGAGAAGTATTTATAGTTTTAAAATCCAATGACTCATCATAAACACATTGATTTTCACTTTCACGATTTTTAAATATTTCAGAGATATTTTTAAAATTAGCTTGGACCTTTTGCGTTGTATGTCAAATTTCTAAAAAGAATATACATTATCATGGAAACCAATATTTTTTAAATGTATACCAAAAATATTTATTTTGGGTCAAATATTTTTTAACCCCATTAATTTATGGGGTAGTTTTACCATTAAGAATCATCAATACTAGAATAAGTCCATGATAATTGTGAAATATGGGAAGGGATTTACATAAGGGACTTGGATGTGGTGAACCACCCATAAAGGAGATGAAGGAATGATAAAATAATCTATATTTTTAACCATTAATAGCCATTTTAAACGACTAAAATTCCACACCCCACCTAATATAGTTAAATAATCTCATCTTAATGAATCAAAGAAATTTTGAAATCGAGAAACATATGTATTTTCACCGATGATTTTCATATAGGATTAAAATTTTGTAAATATCCCCCACTAGAATCCAATCATATTTAGCATTAGATGAAAAGTCAAAAAGATATAACTAGAGGTCCATATTTTTGATGTACCAATATAGTTCATAGATTTTGGAGACCATGTTTTTTTTGTTCATAGTGAAATGTTAAGGGTAACATACTAATAAATAACATTAAAAATAGTATATGTGACCTCCGTTTTTATAAGAACCGTTAATGTTTCCACCATAGTAGTTCTGATGTTGATATATAATAAATCATTTCCATTATTAGACAAATTTACCAGTTTAAAAAATTAAAATAACACTATAGGATATAAAATTATAAAAAAAGTATGATTATTCTTCTTAATAAAAGATAAATTCGATAATTAAATTTACTTATTTTAGGTCCCTTGTTAATTCCTAAACAGAATACAAATTTTGAGGAATTAATTCTCCTAGCATAGTTATATTCTACTTTTCCACCTCAGTAGTAAACCTATTTCCCATTTCATGGCCTTTCATCATGGTATTTTCATTATTCTCCAGGTATACCTCATTTATTTCATCATCCAAATTCTTCCCCTTCATGATATCATCATTATTTAAGAGATAAAACTAATTCATTGATTTTAGATAAGTGGGAATCCTTTTTATATATTCATAAACACATTTACATATTTTACCACATATATTTTTTTAACTAAATAAACTTTTATTAAAAAGATCATCATTATTATACTAAAATAATAAAAATGATGATAAAATATATAATAATTCAACTAAAATGATCAAAAACTAAAATAATTTTCAATAACTCCTAAAAATATATAGTTGAATAAAAAAGACCCTTAAAAATGATTTATTATTCATGGAGACTTGAAATTACTAGTAGTTAGAATATATAATTGTGAATTATATATTTCTATATTTCATCTTGGAACCTAGGTATTTTAAACATAAACATAGGAGAATAGTGTGCAATAAATACACAATGTCAATTTGTATTCTAAATAAAAAAAATCTTCTTGTACTCCAATAAATTGTAATATATATTTTATATAAATAATCATGAATAGTAAATTACATTGTAAAATAAATCACAACCAAATTTAAATTAACATGAATTAATTTAAGTAGAGATAAAATGTTATTCAATAACCATTTCTTCCAAATGTGTGAGATAGAAATTTATATGTTTTTTTGAGTAATAGTTAATCTAGTGGGCATAATTCTTTACAAATTGAATAATTCTTCTATTTATTATATTTCATAGTAGAAACATTGATATATCCTTCCATGTCAACAGAAGGTTTACTCTCATTAATATGGGTATCCTTATATTGAGTTCTTCTATTTACAGAGGACCTTCCATCCTTAGGTTGAACAAAACACCCCTAAATTAGAAATTGATCATTTGGAGAATTTCTTATAACATCATATTTATTATATGTAATATTTACGCATATTGAAATTATCTAATCATCATATAAGTGATTTTTAACATGATCAACCTATTAATAAGTATCCCTCAAGTTTTACTTCATTTAAATTATAAGGAACGAGATATTTTTGGTATGTTAAACCCTTAGTTTACCACTAATGTTGGTGTTTTTGAGTTATGATTTTATTAGGAGAATTACCAGGTATCATCAATATAGTTTTATGAGTCTATAGAAGCATATAATCAAATTTAGGGTTTGACCACTGTTTGGGAAAACAATGAGATTCACCCAAGGAAATAATTTAGCTTGTTGGAGAGGTACAATAGATGGATCATAGACGTTATATATTTAGATCTACGCATGAGGCATTCCCCAATAAATTTTGTAACTTAAAATGGATGAAAAAGTATGGTTTACTAAATATCCTCACAGAACTAGGGATCTAGAACATACATAGTCCAGTGGATATTGTTGGTGATTCAGATCCCTAGAAAATCTAATTCTAGTGGATATTTAGGCTTTAGTTAATGCGAATTCAACATAATAGTCAGTCTTCCTATGTTCGTCAAGTTTCTTATAGACATCCTCTCATATTAATGGAATGAATCATATATCATAGTTTCCATAGAAATATCATTTCAATCTATTGTGATATAATAATGTATTCAAAATTTATTTAATGATAAATGGTTAGATCTATAGAATTTTGACCTTCCCTTGATAAATTCTTAAACTATTGGTGGTTCCTATTATTTTTGGACAAGCCTAATTTAATTCAAATGACTGTATTATTCTTGTACTTGGACAATTATTTAAAATCATTATGTGATATATTGGGAATGATTCTAGGAAATTTTGGTGTATGGGTTTGGTCAAGGTGGAAATTCATTATGTTTTTCATCTATACTCTTGAGGAATTAAGTCCATACTATTTTAGTCCCTTATAAATAAATTTTATTTTATGACATTATTGTGTGTATTTGAGAATGCATGAGGAATTTTCGTGAAATTATTCACATGTGGATGTATGTGGGGATCATGCGTCCCATTAAACTTTTTAATTTGAATGTTAGTGTGTGTGGCCAATGATAGTTTTCTTATTATGAAATTATTATATTTTTGTTATATATGGTATTGTATATGTATGCATGTGTGGTTATTATATGTTTATTTTCAAGGTTCTTGTCAGTATAACTTGAACAGTTGGCCCCTTTTAGGGTGAGTGTTTTCATTGTTAGTAGATGGTTGTGATTTCACCATTAGAGATGACACGTGGAATATGGATTTCCCAAATCCTGATATTTAATTGGATTGTTTGGAGATAAATTTACCTAGAGACAAATATTGGGTTGAAATGGGGGAATGTGTCTTTTTCTAGAGATATGAATTTTGTCGATAACAAAAAACCCGTAATTTCATTAAATATAGGCATGTAATTATTAAATAATCATTTAATGTAGATACAAAAGAGTTGGATGAAATTTTTGAGCATACATATGGATCACATGGAATTACATAAGTCAGGAAATGATTACTTTTGACTATCTTTTTGACATGGTGTTCAAACTGGTACATCGAAGGTTCATTGTATCTTAGTTAGCACATGATGACTCGAAGCATGATTGTTTATTTATACATTTAGCTTATTGAATTTCCATGCACACACACAGGGATATATATATATATATATATTGTTCACTTATGTTAAGGAATCATTGGGTGGGTACTACTAGGTTTATACTCAGAACTTGCATTGGAAACACAATGGTCATATAGATTTCTTGGTTTGGGATGCAACTAAGGGGAAGGGGCATGTGTCAAGAAGATGAGTTTGTGGATATTCAACATTAGATTTAATTCTTGGATACAATTCAATATATTTTTTCAACTACTTAGTTTAATTTTTGTTTATTATATTATATTGGATTACAAACAAAATTTATAGTCTTTGGTTTTATTTTGCGTGACATAGATTCAATTTATTATCAAATGATGATAATCTTTTATTTTTTACTATATTGTTTTGTGGTGTTTATTTATAACATAATGTATGTTTGGATCATGGATATTTTTACCGAGGGAATAGTATCTCTATAAAAACATTTAGGCCCTTTCCATTAGTTGGCATCCTCATGCATATTGGATGGTTACGATGAGGTTATATGATACTCTAGACTGGACAAGTTGATTTGGGCATTGTTGTTACAAAGTGGCATGAAATGATATTTTCATGTAATTATTTTTGAATTTGATAGTGCAAATGTTTAGAGATGGTATGCAATGAGGAACATATGTTGTTGGGTCACACATAATCCTAGGTAGCTCATATGTAATAGAAAAATGTGTTTCTAATGATGGTATTGTTGGTAGTATTTGAAATTTAACCTTTTATTTATTTCAGCATGAGTGATTTACATGATTTGGATATAAAAATTTATGTGATTTGGGAACATTCATGTATGAGGAATTGGAACCCAGGATCACATGTCATCAATATAATTACTTATCATATATAGTATTTCAATTAATGAATTTCATTAGTGATCGATGTTTAGTGATTCTGTGATATATCTGAATTGACATTATATTTAATTTAATTGAGGATTATTTTTAAGAGTTAATGTTTATGACTAACGTTCAGGTGTAAGAATTGGATTAAGCCATTATTTTTATAGAGTGATTTGTTCCATGTAGAAATGAGCATACTCTTAGGATGAGTATTCTTATAGTAAAATTTAGTTTTTAAAAAAATTTCTTGAGTGGTGTAGTTCCCTAATTTATTAAATTAATTTATACGAACTCATTTGTAATTTCTGATAATTTCATAATGATGTCATATTATAGGACCATATATATATGTGGGTCATGATAATCATATAAAACAGTTAGCTTCGTTAGTTCTGTCAAACACAAAATAGGGTTCAATTTAGTATTATTCAATAGTAATTCTAGTGGGTTAGGCAGTGAAAACACATAAGTATGAAGCCTTTTGGATAGATCTTGTTTTTGCAGAGGGGCTCTAATTAAAATGGTCGATAATTATCAAAATTTCAATCTCCAGTATCTACCATATTACATTGTATTGGAGGACCCCATGATTCAATTTTTTGGATCAATATCATTGAGGGAATATTTTATCTAGTTGTGATTATATAGGATCTATGGGTTATAAACGTTTCATTCATATTTGAAGGATCTGCATGGAGACGGTGTATTGATTGGAAATTGATTGGGATATTTGAGGGTATAACATTGCGGACCTTAATGAATTTATTTCTGAAAATTTTTTCTTTGATACACATAATCGATATTGAGATGAAGAAATTATACAGTTTCATCATGGGATAATGTCAGTAACATCCAATTCTTCTCATTTCATAGTGTTTCTTAGCTCTACTCTTATTTTGGGTAGGAATGATACACATAAGATCAACATGTTTTTCATTAGGATTAAACCATTGTTGAGGTTCTATGTAACGAATATTTACAAGATGATATAAATAGAGGTGATTCCCATGGATCTTATAATTGAAAAGTTCTTGGAGGAGGAAAATGAAGAATATGTTTTTCTATAACTCAATTGACATGTGAGTGTAATCGCTGATGGTGTTGCACAGACAGTTTTTCATTGAATTAAGATGATGTTATAACAGTTAAACCATGGTGAAATCTGGTACAAAGAGATTATTATGGGTTCTCCAAATCCCTCTGCAAAATGTGGTTCTATTAATTAATTTATTTTTTAACGATAGAGAATCATCATAACTGAAATCAAAATACTCATATGGATTTTAATGGATATATCTAGATAGGTCCAGTATAATGATTTTGGATGAACGCATTCTGGATTGGTTTAGGGAGATCAATCCATGGGGTGGAAGTAAGACTTCAACATTAGACACCAACTCCATTGAAATATATTATGCATGAGAATCATTATCCTCAATATAAGGGATATGGACCCATTGAATGTAGGGTTTATATAGTGGACAATGATTTGAATGATGGGGGAGAGGGATCATATATTGTTCAATGTATACTTATGATTACCTCCAAACAGTATAATTATTTATTGATACATGAAATTCCAACTATTTTATATTTTCTAAAGTTTTAACAAGGTTAGACTTTTTAGATAATTTATATTATGAATTTCGTTCTCTCGATACACCCTTTGGAAAGAAGGATGAAAATATCAAGATATGTTCCATGAGTCCTATTATTGTTTCCAGTGAATTAATATTTTTGGGATTTTTTGTTGTTAGAGATGACTATAATTGATGTCATTTTTAACATGGACTGATTGACTAGTTATTGAGCACACGTCATGTAACAACCATTTCTCTCAAAACCCAGATCTGATTATTGAATTACCTTATTGGTATGGAAAACAAGAGTTCTAAATAGATATAATATCTTAATAGTCTTGGAAGAAAATATGAAAACATATCACCCACATAAACATTAGAAAATAATGCATAAAACTTTATGAGAACATTATTTTCTATTTAATTAGGTCCTATAAAATTACACAATGTTCTCTTATAGATTTCATAGGAAAAGGAAAATAAAATAAGTGTGAGATTAGATGATCAGTAAGGAGTAGAATAGAACAAAATCCATCATTACATATGAATGAAATTCATTGTCTCTACAAATTTAAAATAAATGATCCATATAATTATATAATCATAGGAAATTGAGGGAATAAAACATCCCTATTAATATATAAAAACCTGGAAAATAATATTTTATCTCATACAGATGGAGTGAATAATGTTAGATATCTTAATCATACAAGAGAGGAATATTTCTAATACATTATAAAATAATTGTTACAACATATGATAACACCGTAGCTAGTATGTCCCATGAGACAAAATAAAAAATCAATGTAATATCTATACTAGTCCCTTCCGATAACCAATTATATTTAATAAATTCTCAATATAAGTTAAAAAGATATATAATAACTTTTTAAATAACCTATTACATAATCATAGAGAACTAGAACAATGTAAATCCATGATATGTAAATATTAAATTCAAATACTTTCCAATTAAATGGAATAATGTGGCTATCTAGATGAATATCCCAAAAACAATCTCGAAATTTTGGGTTATTCTTAATATAATAGGAGGTAACCTTTTCAACAAAATAAATATATGGTGACAAAAGGGTAATTATAATGTGATGTGACTCTAATAAAAGATAGTAATTTTGTTCAAAATTTCATAATTGTTGAATACCAATGAATTTTAACGAAAATCCATTGTTATGTTTTTTAAAGATCATGTGAATTATTTAGAGTATATCCAATAATAGATTCAAACATGGTGTATTATCTTAGGCCATCTTATCATGAACTGAATGAAGATTGTGTTGATAGTCATCCATACATTTTCAAGGTGATTACCATTAAGTGAATTAGTTCTATTTCCAATCCGCTTTCTGGTATTCAAATAAGGATTAAATTGTGTAGGAAACAACTATTACTTTAGTCTCTATAATTTAGGTTTTTTGTGTATCATGACGTCATTGGTAAAATTTAAATCAGAAAACCTTGAAAATAGATCTTTTAGTTAATCTGTAACTACCATGAATAGAATGAAATTAATTTTACAATAAATCAAATTTTCCCTACAATCACATTATCATTGAAATTCGAAGCACAATATAAAAAATTCCATAGAAAAAGAAATTTGAGACGAATAGTCATTTACAGTAATTCATTTATTCCTTTGAAGTGGTTGCATATCTTATATAAAAATTAAATATATTAATTAAATATTTCAGGACCCTATTCAGATATATATATATATATATCCTATTATAAACTATATTTAAAATTTTTATTTATTTATATATTAGTTATTAGATATCTATTATTCATATCAAGTGTATGTAATATCCATAATTTTGAAATTGTTTCCTAATAATGTTGTTACTTTGTAGTCATCCTAGAGTGTTAATAATTCATAAATAATTAAATTTAATTGAATATATGAATTATTTGAATTTATAAATCTATTATCTCATTCCATATGTATTATTATTAATGTTGTGTGAAGGTGGAATCAATTTTTACTTATTTCACTAATTTTAGTTATCAATGGTATTATTTTAATAATATGTTAAAAAAATAATATAAATATTCAAAAATTATTAAATAATAATGATTTCCTTATTAACATATAATAATTTTATTATTTAAGGTCCCATTGTCATTCAATATATACATTCTTAGCATTGTCCAAGTGGTTTTTAAGACAAACCCAAACATGAAGATAAAAGAATTCAATAGGCAAATAAAATTAAGAAATATTCCTATTTTAGATTTTATATCATTATTATAAAAGAATTATAATATTAAAATTTTTTATGTTTTTAATTATATTTTGTATATATAAATTTAAAATGTAGATGAATAATGAAAATATTTACTTCATGGAAGTTGTATTCCACACAACACATGATCAATGCACTATTATTTTTGTATATTGACCAAAAAGAATAAATAATGTGTTTTTGGATTTAAATAATTAAATTTATGTATAATAATGATAATTATTTCATTATTTTATAATTATTAGGGTAGGTTTAAAAAGATTTATTATGATGAATAATATAAGGATTATGTAATACTCACATTGGGACCTAGAAACCTCTCTTGGATGCCTCCAGGTAAATAAAAGGATTAGAATTAAAAATTTGAAACATAGGATTATAAAATAGGAATTGGTTTTTTGGATTTGAAAATGAATGATTTTAGAGAATAAATTCTCCAGAATTGGTGTGTTATAAAGGGTGTATGTGTCCCCTATTATACATTTAGAAAAGGGATTTTTTTTAAAACCCATTAGTTTTCAATAATGGAATGAAACTATTCATAGGTAAATGGTTTTAAAATCATGAAATAATTTCTTTTATGGGAGATATTTGGTTGATAAATTCACAAAAAATATATTTCCACACATTTTAAAATAATATTTATGTCATTTTTTCTTCTATTTTTTACTATTACCTTTTTTTACTGGGGTAAGTTATTTTTAATCATGAAAATTGTGTTTTACTAAATATAAAAAATAAAAACTAAAAGAAAATTTTGGTTTTATGAACCTCAATTTAATATCCAATTAATCTAATTTAATGTATAATCAAGCTAAAATTTACTTTTAAATTTCAACATTGTATATATAGAACAATATTGTTGAAGACAAATATTGTTATCACCCTTATGTGTTGTTAATATTATGTTGTACTGATTTCCAATTGAATGAGTGATAATTTTTTTAAATATTGGTTAAACTAGTTAATATATTTCAATTAAAATAATATATTTGTTTCTTTTATTTTATAAAATTATAATTCAAAAAAATATGTGAAAATAATAGTTTTACTATTATCATGGGCATGCACATTAATATTTATAATCATACTTTTATACCAAAAATGAAATTGAAATTATGAAAAAACATGATAATATAGTTATAAAATACTGAAACCAATTTATTGGAATTTATTTACAATGTGGTTAAATCTAATTATTTTATATGAGTGAATAAATTGATTTTTGAGTAAATGTTTAATTATGTTTACAAAATAATAATAACGGGTTTGAAAAATAAAATATAATAGTCTCAAATGAATAATTTTACTTATATATGTATATTATATAAAATGGTTTTAAAATCATTTATTTTACTTGTATATTATATTAATGTACCAAAATTGGCAATTTTGGTAATATCAATATTTGTTAGTATAAATCAGAAACCAATTATTTTTTAAAAATCCAAAAATTTCAATATAAGATAATGTAGAAATAATAAATGACAAAATTATCATAATTCAGTAAAAATATAATTTAAATTATACTTTTAAATAATTTTATGAATAATGATTCTTTATAGTGTTTATTATGTAATAATTTTTGGATATAGTATTTTACATCTATAGTAAGGTCTCAAGTATTACATTCCACCCTACAATAATTTTATCCCCAAAATTGGATACAAGTCAAATAATAAAAAAATAGAGCTATTCATTCACCATATCTAATTTGGGATCAAATGTTTAATCCTATAATTTTTCAATTCTCCAAAGTACTTTCACATTCTCAGTTGTCCGATTCTGAACCACTTTCACTCAAATGTCAATAATCTACATAGTCTCTTCATTATAAGAAAGTACATGTTCAAACTCTATTAAGATAAATTGGAGTATAATATTTGGATCCAAATTTTATATAAAAAATAATAAAACACATAAGTAGTCTTTTAATTTCGAATTGTTGTGTGGAATAATTGATCTGTTAGCTACAACTTAAACTCTCTCAACAAATTAAAAGGGACCAATTAACAAAGGGGTTAACTAAATAATATAGTTAATATTTATAAGTACAAAAACTTGAATTCCAATTATTTCCTTCGACTATAAACATATATACTTTTATCATATTTGAGCTACAAGGTTATGGTTATGAATAGAACCTAAATTCCTAGTTCTCTCTTTTAAAATTTGTGGTCCTATTAGCTTTATTTCATATAAAAATATTACTAAGAAGTTGGAGTAAAAAACTTATTACAATCTAATTCCTCATATGGTTCCAAAAGGATTATTTAATAGAAACTGTTATTGTATAAAAATTCCACCAAAGGTAGATACTGGTCCAATCCTCTTGAAGTCTAGAGAGATTAATTTCATTATCTCTCATAGCGGTGGAATAATACATTCAAACATTCCATCTTCTTATGGATGATATACAACTACTATATAAAACATGATTTCAAGATAAATTCAATGAATAATAATGATTTTTTTAAAACCAAGGGTTATGATTACATGCTATTGAAAGAGGTTCCATAGGAATTCTGACAATTTAAGTGATATAGGGACAGATTATGGCACTATTGGGGGAACATATTCCCTTACTACTAAAAACTGTGATGACATGGAAAGGTAATCAATGATGACCCATATAGAATAATCATTCCATGGATTCATTTAAGTTATAGTGATAATTTCTCTCTAAAAATTTCCCTACCTCCATATACATATAGGCATACGATTCATGACCCCATTAAGATCGTTTCTTTCAAACTTTTCTTATTAGCACGCTATGCATCTAAAAACATAGCATGAAATTTCCCAATTCATACCATCCCCCAAAAATATTCTCTTAAATCCGTACAAATATTTTTCTATACTAGGGATTATTGATAAATTTTGGGATTTGTTCTTCATTATGTAGATAACTATTTTGTGTATGTATGTGTGGAATGAACAACCTCTTTCTAAACATCAAAAAACCATATTTAATGATGATTTCATGCAATTTCCCACCATTCACTACTTAGAACATCTTTTTTTTATAATCACATTTGAACGTATTTGTATTTTCTATTAGATATTGTTTAGTAATGTATTGGAAACAGGACGATGACTCTCTTTAACTAAATATTTCATTTTATATATTTACCAGGTCCCTAAATAGATGATCCTTTTTACTCAACAACATGGTAAGAACTCCACAGTCCCTCATACTAAATACATAAAGCAACATGTTTTCTTTACATGGGTGGTAGTTTTTCGATAAATCATAGTCCTTTAGAATCTCCAACCATCTTATTTTCCCATGTTAAGATATTTCTTAAAAAAATATGTTTCGAAATTTTGTGGTCATATATATGTCACATGTTTCTATATAGATAAATTGCCTATATATATTTAATGTAAATATCACTTTAACCAACTGATGTTCATTGGTTGGATAGATTTATTCCAGGTTCATCAATTGAATTGATGAACAATTAGCCACTCTATCATTTTGCATAAGGAAACATCCCAGACATTTATTTAAAACTGAACTATATATTATAAATCTTTCCTTTTCTGAAGGAAAATTCAATACTAGTGATTTTATAAATGACATATTTATATCATTGAAAATTTATTTACCTTCTTAGTACCATGTATATTTAACAACTTTATTAATTATCTTTGTTAATGGGTTTAAAAAGTAAGGTAAACATCGAAAAATCCTTGGATATTATCTTCCTAAATCAAGAAAAATACATATCGAAAATATATTATTTGGTGCAGGATACTCTTTGACTACCTATTCCATCAATAGATCAATAGATATATTATCCATAAAGACAATATATCTATGAAAATAAACATCATTGAGCCCAAATTTACACTCACTGAAATTCCACTATTAATTATCTTCTATGTGGTTCTCAAGAATTATTCCACCATGAATTCATCAAATTAATACTTGCATAATCTATTCTTTTGATCCATAAGAACTCAAGGAACATTAGTCAATATCTAGAGTAATATTATAAACTAATAATTTCAAAATATTGTATGAAATATCATCTAGATTATATCCTCCTTATTCACCATTTATGGATGATCACCAGGTCTAAGACAGATCATTATAAAATATTTTACTCCTTTATTTTGGTCATGTATTTCATCAGTTTTTGGATAATGATACCTATTATATATTCTAATTTCATTCATCTCATAGTAATTGATGCTCACTCTCATAAACCAATTATTATTTATAAAAAATAATGTAGTGTATCCCAATGGCGAAACACTGGTATATAAATCCCATTATCACAAAACAATTTATGTTTTCTATTTAATTATACAAATTCTACTGCTATTTTTGAGTACATAGTTTATGATATGGGTCTTTATCTAGGAAAGTGTTTAATAGAAAATTATACATCATTATTTGGGGTATGACCAATTCATTCCAAAGAAAATTCATCGAATTTATTTATTACAATGGGTACATCCTCAATCGTTAAGATGTCCTTACTATATATAGATATTTTCTCTCATCATTTTAACCAATAATTTCATTAATTTAGCCTACTATTAGAGGGTATAGAAAAGTCTTGGTGTGTAGTATCTCCCTTTAAAATGAGGGATTTTGTACACCTATCAGAAATAGTAATCTAGTTATCATAGAAATAAATCCTTACATTATACGTTGATAGAAAATCCATATGAAGGATTAGTTTAAGAACCATATAACCTGGTGAAACATCTAATCATATATATAGGATGATTAACCACTAATCCTAAGATCCTTTTCGATCACTACAGACTAGCATTTAGAACCTGGTAATCTAGAAATAACCATTGGGAACAATTTCACCAACAAGAGATAAAAAAAATCATAAAACACTCTGTAAAAACCCATATATTATTAAATAAATTTAACCACCTCAATTATATGTATATGATAAAAAACTAAGAGTAATAAATAAATAAAAACCCATATCATGGTGGTTAATTACTATCCACAATCAACCAAGGAACCTTCCCACATCCAAGAAAGAAGAAATCCAAAAACAAGGGTGATGAGAACACACACACCCACAATAAGAACAAAAAATCTACAAACACTAAATAGTACGAGTGGGGATTTAGTGAAATAAACCATTAGTATTTCACTAAATATTCTATACCGTTACATGATAAGAAAAAAGTAATATTCTCAAATTGAAGAAAAAAATAAATTGAATGCAAGGATTTAAATTTAAAGAGGAAGAACAAGACATTAAAATAAATTTGCAGAATAATTGTGTTTATAAAAAATGATAAAACATTTTAAAATTATTTATTTAACCAATGTTGGGAAAAGATATCATTTTTTCATTTGAAAACATAAACTTTTCGTGGTAACACATGAAACCCATTTGAAAATATAAATTCAGATCAATCTAGAATAGTATGAACATAGAACTAAAATCAAATGTAATGCAATAATTTATTCAAAATATAAAATTTGAAATACCTTAACCAAAAGATCAATTAATAAAATTTTTCATTAAGTAAATAAAAAAAATTCTTAGTAGTGAAAATGAATGTTTTCTTTTATCAAGTTCAACTTATAAGGATGACATGGGTACATCCAAGATATGATAGTGAAAAACCATAGAATGATAATTTGGCAATCACCATGAATGATTTTTGGTGTTACATATAGTCTCATGGGACATAGGTAAACTAGATAAACATAGACATTATTTTCAAGATACAAGTCTAAAGCATGAACATGTCATGGTCTTTAATGTTCAACTATAAGGGGTGTGAGAACTATTGAAAATAATAAACCTAGGTTATCTTATCTAAATCTCCTGAATCCCATGACCATTCAAAGGTTGAGAGTGAGGTAATAAAGTCACATGTATTATAATATGGATCCTCATCAATATCAATTGGGCCCAATACCTCAAAATTTGTTTCAATCTCAGTTCAAATCTCACTCTTCCCTTGAACATCACCAGGAATATAATCTCTTATTCAATGCCTAATAGTAAAATTTACAAGAATCAAGTAAATAATATCAATGGATTAACATGAGACAAGATCATCATAATGTTCAATTCATGACTTAAATTAATATAAATTTCAATTCAAAACCATTTTATAAAATAATCATTCCAAAAGGAGAATCATCCCAACATTATTTCACAAGTCATTATAAATAATTTTAAAATGGGGATTTACATAAATAATTTCATTCAACAGTATCCCTAAATATTTGAATGGATTTTATAAAAAAATAATCTTGTGAATAAATTTTAAAACAAGGGTTTACACCATAAGTATTTTAATGTGAATCAAACAATAATTTAAAATATATTCTAAATGCATAATTTAAAATAATGAGAAAATAATTCAAAGAGGATTTTTAGGTAATTTCAAAAATTAAATCATTTAAAACCATATATATAAGCCAAATAATTTAACTAATTTTATTTGAAATCAATGTATCATTAATTAGAAAACAAAATGTGATCGTATTCCCTTACATTCTACAAAACTAACATGGAAGGTACATTGAAAGGGAATCAAAATCAATATAGAAATCATCAATTTATAAAACCATGAGAGTAATCCTGATTATAATCAAATCTATCCATTCCATGTTAAACTAGAATACGAGAGTATTATGGATAATTTATCTAGGTATTTCATGATCCTCATGAATAAAACATTTATTATGAATATAGAATAAATTTCTATGAATTATCAACAAATAATAAATTCAAATAGGATGTAGAAACATAGAAATACATATATACAATATAAGGAAAATAAAAATATAATGAATTGATGATATGCAGCCTCTAATGGAAATTACTGAACTGAGGAGGAATCTTGATAGAAGTTAGAGGATATACAAGATTTAAAATTATATATCTACTATAAATGATAAAAAAAATAATATGGACACTATATCCTTTAATAATCATGAATCATAAAATGAGGAAAAATTGATGGGAAAGAGGAGAAGAACTCACTGGAAGAGGATCACCCATTTGATCGGCACATAACTCCGCCATGGGAGAAAGTGAGTTATATCAAAATTCCTCTAGAGGGATCAAAAAATAGTAAGCGTTTGAATGGTGTCCAATGGATGAATTTGAAGTTAAATATATGGGTCTCAATAATTTTACATATATGAAATCAAAACACTACACTACAACCCCCAATTCCAATAACTAAAAATGATATAAAATAGGGAGATCGTGAGATAATGAACTTGGTAATTTCGAATCGAACCTTCGAAGTACCTACTCTTAGATCAGTGGTTTATTTTGTTTATAGGTCCTA
Source organism: Viscum album (assembly GCA_963277665.1). Lineage (NCBI taxonomy): Eukaryota > Viridiplantae > Streptophyta > Magnoliopsida > Santalales > Viscaceae > Viscum > Viscum album. The sequence continues at coordinate 256,877,964 of OY728165.1, read as the reverse complement.
TATTCCAAGGGTACGTTTATTTTATAACTAACACACCATGTTGTAGACAACATTAATTTTTTATAGGTAAATAATTGGTCAATGTTGTTTAATATATTTCCATCCCACAAGTGTTACTAAATGTGATGAATTATCAAAATATTCAACACATCCCCAAGATTGTTCCATGCCACTACCTTACTTCTCCATGCCAAATCCCTTATCAAATATGAAACAACATAATGTAAAAATTTCAATAGTTCAAAAAACCTCAAAAACCTTGAATTGAATAAAAAAATATTGGTGATTAAGGATAAGGGATCAAAATTAACTAATAGATGTTAAAGGAATGTTACAATCTCCCCACCGCAAAACCCTATACACCTATATAGTTGTAGTAAAAAACATAAAAAAATGATGGAAAAAAACACCCACACTCATCTTATGATGTGGAAGGTCCTCAATCATGTGGAAACACCGACCTAGTAAGATTTAGCCCAACAAAAACCCAAAGACCAAAACATCTTAAAACAAAAACTCAACATATTTTAGAGGAACGAGAATCAACTAGAAAGGACTACAGAACTATCATTGGTGTACCCACTATATAACGATTCAACAAATTTGTGTCACATGAGAACCTCATATTCCTTCAACCCCAAAAAATCAATTCAACCAATAACCACTAAGATACATCTATTAAATTAAACATAAATCATAAAGAGTGCTACAATGAAACACGTTGACAACACCGGAAGAGGAAACACTCTTTATATTTATCTATGATCAACCACCCAGATGAATAGAAAATAACTGTAAAAGATTTATACCCTAGAGAAATTTACTAATGGTAATTTTTTATTTGAATCATTGAGCTACACACATTGATGTGATCATCAAAACATCCAATAGAAAATCTAGGTACCCAGTCTATAAATAATTAACAACTTCTATGACAGTTGAGTACAACCCCTTGGTTAGTCACTGTCCAATGGGGAAGACATAAAAACAAAAAGATTAGTGCATTGACAAAGAACTACTCTGTCACAAGGTATATCTTTCATCCCATAAATATCAATATCCAACCATAAAATAAAAATAAGAAAATATTTGGGAAAAAAAATCAACTCGATGTTATCCATTACTGAACACGGAAATGCACCCACAGAGGGAAGACAAATGAGGAATTTCAATGAATAACCACCCCAACACCCAACGGGTCTCAATGATAGATTCCACTATATTATGAAAAGAAAAAAATATCTATTAAACTAGAAACATTCATGATAAAGGGTAACCACTCTAACGTTCACATCCATATGTCAAAAAAATAGAGATCTCAAGAATAAGAAACCATCTTCATGAAGCCAATAAATGTTTATAAGATATTATTCATAATGATCCCATAAAACCCCCCAATATATATAAAAAAATGTTTACAAAAAAAAATGATGAGATAAAATCTAATCGTTCCCACTTCATTGCCCAAAAAAGTTAGGTCGACATCAAAAATTGATGATAGCATGTCTAATGCACGATAAAAATCACTCAGAGGCTAATTATTGGAGCCATATCATCTTGAATTACCTACTACACATATCCTAAAAATGACTATCCTATTTTAAGACATCTCTCTTTCATAGGCCAACATAAAAAACCTTTTAAGGCAATCAAATCATCCATAACATTTACAAAACATCATACCATTCTAATGAATAATATGAATGTGACCCGGTGTTTCACACTATAAATATATGAGATTCAACTTATTTACCTATGAATATTATCCCTACTCAACCAAAAAACTATAGTTATAATGACCCTAGATTGTCATATATAATTTTAATATCTTTTAAGTTGAATATTAAATAAATTTGACAAATAATTAGAGAAGGATCACAAATATTTATTTTCATTTCAAAATAGATAGATAACCATATTATCTCATGATAAAACATCAATAAATTCCACAATGATCATTCGACATGGTACTCTACATAGAAATACCATTTTGAATCATTTATTCATAGCATAGGGAAATGAATATTAAAAAAGTTTGAGCTCAAATGTTTATTAAGGGTTAGCATGAGGTATATCAATTGATGATGACATGAAATTCGAATCTAAGAAAAAGGGTACTAGATCATGACTATACATACAGTGTATATATGTATTTTTTCAATGATTGTAAACATTATTAATGTCATAAACATTTATAATTTCAAAATAGATGATTCATACTGATTAGTAAAAATTATAAATGAATTTGGAACCATATATTCATTTCATAAATGATTGGAACCATCCTAAGTATACAGACCATTTTTTATGTAAATGTTAAAAAATAAGACCATAAAATAATAAAGGATCATAGACTCAAAAAATGTTTTACATAGTGGATAAATAACATTGAATTTTTTATCAAAATATATCAAGCTCGAATACTTGAATAAAAAGGGTTTTCAGCCGAAGAGATAAATACAATTGATTTTACTAAAAAAATATTTATGGTATCTTTTGTAAATAAAGTGAGTAAATATAAAAGAAAAAATTTATTTTACATAATTTACAAATGGAGAATAAAATTCATGAGTTTCTAGAGAGGAATATCGTATGAATTTATCAATAGAAACATAATAAAAAACAATCTTGATAAAAAAAGAGATTTTATCATAATATCCATACCACATTTGTAATATTTTATTTGTAATCCCCATGAAATTTATAGACATAGATGGTGATTTAAATCCACATAAAATTTTTCCTAAAATACATTCATGGTTGTTATATACACCACATAAAAATGAAAAGTGTATCACACAAATAAAAGTTTGAGGAAAATCCCTTACTTAATTTCCTTATTTTCTTCATAAATATTTGAACCACCAGTATAAAAATATAGGATTATTACCAGTGATCCAGAAAAATATAATTATATATATCATAGCATATATTATTCACTTATATTATTTTATCATATTTCATAAAATTTCTTTATTAAAATTACTATTCTTGGTGAAAGCCACATAAATTTTTATGTATGTCTCTATTTGGTAGTTTGGGACATTAAAAATTAGTCATGGTTCCATAATCTCAAGAATGATAAATATGATATAATAATATTTAAACCCATCATTATAACCATATATAAAATATCATCATGAAAAATGAATTGTATCTCTACGTGGATGCAATTAGTCGTACCTACGCATGAATGATGCTCTCAATTCACATTGGATGGAAAAGATGTTTAATAATGGTGGTTTCATAATAATAAAAACATTATATCCTATTTAGGATTATAAATCTATCATTATCTGGAATGTAATGTTTAATTTAGGGATTTAACATAATATGAAAAAATAAGGTGATATGTTAAGGCTATTTCCACCTCTTAGATATTACCCTTTTATATCTTATCCTAAAGATCCTATGGTTGGTATTTTTGAAGGAAAATAATCTCTATAATGTGAATAATGATGTTTAAAAGAGATTTATTAATGTTTTGGTAGATATATAAGGCCCAATGTTGCGACAATAAGAATGACGAGGGATGTCGTTTTATAAATGAGGGTATGTGAACTCGTGGGATTTCATAAAAGAGTAAAATATAATAATTTCATTACCTAACCCAAATGTCTTAAAAATGTATTTAAGTTACTTCTAACATTGAATAGAGTTTAGATCCTTGAAAATTATAAATTTTTTCTAGGTTTATAAGTCCTTTTAGACCATATCATTTAGTTTAACCCCATAGTCAACCTATTTTTACATTAATCATGCTAACATTATTTAACACTAAAATGGTTATAATTTCTAATTTAAGGATTAAATTGTATTATAAAATGAAAACGGATGATCCTTTAAGAAATATATTATCAAAATCACTGTCTATAATTTTATTAATTTAAAATATTTTAATAAAATGTTATTTTGATAAGATATCATATCTGTTAATATTGACAGAATTCATTTAATATGAATTAAAAGACATAAATACAATGTATAAATTTTCATATAATAATTTTAAAAATAAATAAAATGTTATTTATATCTAAAAAAATTCAATGACTCTATAATTCTTGTAAATTATATTACATTAAATATTTTTATTATTATTTATTTTATTTTTCTAATAATTGAATAAATAAATAATCGATGATAGATAAGAAATAAAGGTAACTATTAAATAAATAAAAAGTATAAATAAATTTTTATATTGAAAATAATTTATTTAATCTAAAATCATAATTTAGATTCATTCCCCACTTCTGTTCATATATGAGAACAAATAAGTGATATTTTAATATAAGAGAGTGGCATTTTGTAACTTTCTTTGATTTAAATATTATATAGTTATTTTTCATAGAAATGCTTCCATTAATAAAATATAATTTGAGAATAAGGTGATAATGTTCGAATTAAATTCATATATTAATAATTATTATAAAAAAATATTGCTGGATCACTTTGTTTTAACATAGATTAGGATAAATTATCCTTAACAGAGGTGATAAATTTTACCCTGTTCACTATTCATATTGAAAAAATAAGAGGTAGATATTATAAAAATTTGAGCCTCTGAATTCCATAAATGCAATTTTTTTATCAAATTCATTACCAATAATTTTTAGAAATTAATTTTAAAATATGTGTGGTTAAATGTGATGAAAATAACATTCAAAAAAAGAACAGTTCTAATCATAAAACGATATTTATCATTACCTCATGAATATTAAAAACAAAAGATATGTTTTAAATAATTAAATAAAATAAATAATATGAAAACAAAATGTAAATAATTTATAAATAGTAATTTTTAGAATTTATTTTCATAAAAAAAACATTGCATACATAAAAATAAGATTTTTTTAAAAATTACATTTTACATATAAAAAATGTATTTATACCAAATTCAGAAATAAAATTTATTTCAATGAAAATAACTATATTATATAAAAAATTATTCAACAAATTTTTCTCTGAACCATTTTAAAAAAGTGATATTTTCACATGTATGAAATAAAATACAATTTTCAATAAAATTTTTTTATTTTTACTGTTCACTGGGAAATAAATTCTTTAATAAAAATAAAAAAATTCACCCAAATTAAAAATTGATAAAATTATTTAAAAAATATTATTAATTTAATGAAATATTTTTAAAAAAATTGTAACAAAATTATAATTTTTTCTCACAAAGAGAAATAAAATCAATTTTGATGGTGGTCTATTTTTAAGTATAATATTTCTTTTCTAGAAGTTTATTTTTTATATCAAAATATTTAATCCATATATTTTTATTGATTAGTATATTTTTATATATTTTTTCAATTGGTCAATACTAATCATACCATCTAATAGAATATATTAATATTAAACAAATCTTATATAAATGATAATATTATGTAATTCATTTACAATTAGTGTTGTGTATCCTTGACAAAATTTCACATAGTCAAATTTAAAAATATTGGGGAGTTATATTCTACACCCTTAAATTAATTTCACCTTCATCATTTTTCTTTTTCATGAAAGGTTTTACATTTGAAAATTATTTTTTTCGGAACCCACACCATTAAAAGGAATAATCAAACTTCTCTTAAAAAGGTAATGTGGGATGGATAAGGGTTACCTTAATTAATGTTAAATTAGGATCGACGATAAGGATAACATTAGTGGGATATTAAAATATGGACATGAAAGAGAAAACTACCAGAAATGGAATAATAGAGAGTGATAGAGAACATGGTAAATATGAAGTTAATGCTTAAAACCCTTAAATTTATGATAAGGGAAAAGTCCATTGAGTTAGTAGATATAAATGTAAAATTATAAAATTTATTATTTCAAGATCAAATTACTAAATATATGGAATTATTTTAGAATACATATAAATAAATTTAGAAAATTTTATTATTTGATTTCATTATATATCAAAAGAGCAATTTACACAATTAGTTATTGGTCAATTAATTTATACCTCATTTATTAATGAAATAAATAGATAATCAAGATAAATATTTAATTCATATAAAACTAAAATTAGGTAACTTTTAACATGTCATAAGATTCATAAAATAAAGGCTTGTAATTCTTAATATGATTATATTTTTACCAAAACAAAAACTATTAATAGAGTTTTTCCAATATCAAAAAAATCAAACCTCAATCCCAAAATCCTCATCCCATGTAAAAATTAACCCATTAAATTAATAGTAAAACATAAAACACATTAAAAAAATGTCTGAAAAAAACTAAAAAATTAAAAATAAAAATAAGGTTAATAAATTTCCAATATCAAATAAACATTAATCACTCGATTAACATATAGAATCATTTAGCATCACCTAAAAAATATTTGAATTACATGCGCATATATTCTCATCAGACATTTTAATAACTTAATTTACCAAAAAAACATAACCAAATGATCCATGATATAAATGATTAACTCTCTCATCATTCATTAAATAAAACCATATATTATTGAATATTTTATATCAACCCAAAAATACTGTAAACTCTATTAGATATAACATAGATATATTTTTCATCAAATAGATAATCAGTTACAAAGACATAAATACTATCCAATCTACATATTAAGCATCATTTATCCCTTAATCATGTATTCTAAAAAAATATCTCCTTAATAATAAAGATTTTTTTTTCAGATATCAGTATCATTCAACACATTCTTGAAAATTATTTCGGTAAAAACCTCTGCTGAGAAATCCCAATATGTTTCATGGATCTTATAAATATAATATCAATAAAAAAATAGTTATTCAACATAATTTTTCAATTTCAAAAAAATAAATGATTCAATAATTCATTTTAAACAATTGGGATAACATCATACCATTGTTACTCTAGACATGGGTTCCTGGTTTAGAGAATTAACATATATAATTCACAAGTTACCCACACATAATTCATTAGACTAAAAATGGAACCATTGGATAAACATCATATCCCCACATAAAACATTTCATATTTAATTTTCAATGACTTGTTCAATTCCTTTATTATTCATGTATAACACTTATTTATTGCTTCTATGAGACACTCCCTCGAATTATTATTCTCACATTATCAACATATAGAAAAATAAATACTCATTACTCCGTGGGATCGACTTTATGAGCTCATAATGAACTCCATTATTCTTTTATATGGTTACTGGGAGAGTTTTCTATGTTTCTTGTTTTTAATCATATATCATTCTTACTGTTTAAGCATAATCCTAATATCATTTCTTATATTTTCATCCCATTTGTTTTCTCTGCAAGACAATGTCCATCATATTCAATGTTAACCTAGTTTATTTTGGTTATACCCTTTTACTAGAAAAAAACATCATATTTTTATCAATAATAATAATCGTGTAAAACCGTATGCTCATGGTAAGTCAATAATTTAATATCTAAATAAAAAAACCTTCTTTTCAATATTTTTCACCTTAGTCATAACTATGGTCATCAATAACCACTATATATTAAATTCTTTATAATGGTTCATAAAAGAAATGTGAATTGACCTAATTATATCCCCCATGAATATCAATCAATGTGAAAGGTAAGGTAAATCTCACCATTCACCAGAATGAAGGATGATATATATTCAACCATCTATTTTCTTGGTTAATACCCCTAGATACATCTTTTATAAAACCATTTCCACTTGTAGTCTCGAGACGATATTGTATTTCATGGAAAATAATATAATATCCTCCTTACCCAAATGTTTGGATTCTTACCTTTACTTCTAAATATCCCCATGGATTTGATTAAATAATTATAATGAAATTATCTTGATACTGAAAAAACATACATCCGATACCCACTATATTGACCCGAGATTTATATACATAAATATTAAATATTTTAGCTGAATATTCAATACAATTCACAAACACATGCCCAATGACCCTAAAATTTTGGAGTAATTAGATACTAGATACAAAATATTCTTATCTCATGAATGATATTTAACATATCTCATATAGATATTTCCACATGGTACTCTTCAATGATACACCCTATAAAAATCATTCTTCCAAACTAGGGGTAAGGAATCATAAGCAAGGGTGATATCATATTTTTAGTAGGTTAATCAAATGAGATATCAATCGATCATCATATGAAATCATAAGATAATAATAAGGTTATGAGATCATGTCCATACTTAAAATGTTAAATACCCTTTATATCCATGATCATAAACATGGTTCATGCTGTAAATCTGAATCATTTAAAAATAAATTGTTCAAAATAATGTAAAATTATCACAAATAAATATTGAATTCTGAGTTAATGTGTTAATGGTGTGGCACTATCACAAGTATAGAAGCCATTTAATATGACATAGTTAAATACCATGGCCGTAAAATCATAATACATTGGTCCTTAAATCCTAATTCCCATAGTGGATAACACACATGACTTGTTTCCCTTAATGGATCATGTACATAAACTCTTTTCTCATAATAGATCAAGCACATAAATTTGTTCCAAATAGTTATCTAATTAGATATAAAACATTATAGAATTCATTTGATATATATATATATTTACCTCCACTGTAACATAATGAAATACATACATATAGGTTATATGATATTATAAAATATTCATCATCTCCTTATATCACAACCCAGGGAAAAAAATGGGGTTTATAAATATTTCACAAATTAATCATTACATAACTTGTGGAAAATTAATGGATTTAAAAAACATGTTATAATGATATATATAATCCGTATAGATAAAGAAAAAATATTGTATTGTTGGAACATATCCCAATGAAAACATAATTAACATCAAATGATGTGGTCAAAGATAATAATTCTATTAAAAGAATCACTGAAATATTTACAGGGGAATATCATATTTCCATTTTCAAATAACATATTTAAAATATAAAAATTTGCCAAATATAAAAGAAAAATTAAACAATTATAATAACCATTGAAACATGCAATTTAATATTTGATTCATTCAGTAGTCATGGTTGAAATAAATTTGTTTTCTAACCTATAAGTAAAAATAACGATTCCTTTCACATTGTTGATAAATAATCAAAAGAACCTCATTCATAAGACTAAATTAATATTAAATATAATTATTTTAAAATATGTAAATTATGTGAAAAAACTATAAATAATAATTATATAATACTAAAAAAAATTCAAACCATTTTTCAGAAACATGGAAATGGAATAAAATGGCTTTCCAACCAAGGGGAGAAAAAATGTATATTTTCCATAATATTATATTTTTAGTATCATCAATACTCATGTTGATGAAAATGATAAAACAAAATATATTTTTTAAAAAATAATTAGTGTATATGTAAATATATGAGTTTATAGAGAGATATTTAATAAAACATCATCATTGGAATCTTAGTCATATGAAATCCTAATAAATAATGAGATTATAATATAAAATCATTTCTGATTTCATAACATTTGAATCTCAAGACCCATGAAATAATAAACCATATATGGATATGTAAGTACCTATAAAATCCATAAGAATAATCATAATATAAGTTCATGGTATTTATATACACCAATTTAAAGAAACAATTTCGGAATATGGTATGTGTCTCACAGAAATAAACGTGAGAAAAATATCACTTACGTCAATTTATGAATTATTTGTACCCATAAATTCATCATGAATAGTAAATATATGTTTGTTATAAATGAATTAAAAACCATTCTTATATATATAATAACGTATATCATTTACTTAAGACCTTTTATCACCAACTTATTAACAATGATTTAGTAAATTCTCTATTTTTGTGATAACTGCATTGTTTTTCATGTATGTTTTGGTTTGATATTTTTTATCCTAGTACAATAATCATGGTTCCATAATATATATAAGGGTTTTATTGATATATAAAATATAGAATCATTATGTAAGTATGTGTAGTCATACATAAATGTTATAGATATAAAAATGAATTATTCCATTTATGGAGATGGAAGGTTTTCTGTACGCAATAATTTGTTTTTCATTTTTCTGCGACAGAAATGAAATAAACGTAAATAATCATTCACAATTATATAATCACTAATATATCATATAAATAATACATATCAATCAATTATATCATTACAACCATCCCTTTAAATTCAAATAAAAACAAATCACATTACTTCATGGAGGTGGTAGTCCACACATACACATGGGCGAAGTTATTTTTACCTAGTTAGGTTGAAAGTAAGATTTTAGATATGAAATTATCATTAAAGATGAATAATTATTTCATAAATTTCATATATAAACTTTAAACACATCATAATAAACATCCATAAAACATGGTGATGAAAAATGGACAATATCATAATGTGGATATGGTAAGCCATGCTTACTGAGAAGTTATACATTACTATCATATTTAATTGAAAATATGTTGAATAATTGTAATTTTATTATCATAACTGAGAATTTTTATTATTCTAATATTTGAATAAATAGTGCATCAATATTATATAAACATTTATAATAGTTATATATTTTATAAAAATTATAATATAAATTCCATGATGAAAATAAATTCATTAATTTTGAAATAAATAATTACAATTTTTCATCAATTAATTTTCACCATATATGGATAGGTAAGAGGTATTTATGTCAAAGAGAGTTTCATTTTGTAACTTTCCTTCATTTAAATATTATATAGGTCATTTTCATGAAAACATTTCCATTAATAAATTAAAATTTGATCATATGGTGATAAGGGTTTCAATTCCCTCATCTAATAAGATATAAGATGAGAAATTATGGTCCTATTACGTAGTTTTAACAAAGATTAACTTGATTTACACTTTACTGAGGTGATAAATTTTACCACAATTTGTATTCATACTGATAAAAATTGGAGGGGACAAATTACCAAAATTAAAAACCATAATTAAAAATATGGAATCTATTTTATCAATTTAAGTACCAATAATTAGTTGAAATTAAATTTAAATTATGTCTTCTAAAACACGAAGAAAATTATATTAAAATAAAATACTGTTTTTAAGCATACAAATTGATTTATTATTATCAAATTCTTTGATAAAAATGATATGAATTTTTAAAATCTTATTTATTATATAATATATAAATTTCATCAAAATAATTCATCAATTTTTGACAATTTTGATTATAAGGTAAAACCACATTGTGTTCATAAAAAAAATTATTCAGAAACATGTATTTTTGGATTATAATTTTTTAAAACAAAATGAAAACATAAAATTAATTCCAATAAACATAATTGGATCATTCAAGATATATAACATCTAATATTACTTTGAAACTATTTAAAAATAAATGGATTTTTGTATAAGTTTGAAAAAAATGTAACCATCAATAGAAATCAATATTTTCACAATTTATTAGAAAAATAAATATTTTCAGAAAAAAATAGATGAAATTACACCTCATAGAATTTTTATATGAGTATTTCATAAAATTAGTTAATTTTATGAAATAAAATTTTTGTTAGTGTAAAAAATTATATATAATAGTTTATCAAAAAAGGAAATAAAATATTTTTTTGAGGAACTCTATTTTTTAGGCATAATATATATTTTCTAAAAATTTATTTTATATTTAGTAGAAAATAATGAATAAATTAATAGTGTAGGATATTTTTAAATATTTCATAAACTAGTTAATACTATTCAGCCCCACCAATTTAATAGTTTGGTTATAAAAGTCATGTTTAAATACTAACAATCAGTTGTTCATTTTATCTTAGTTTTTTAGGCCCTATACGCTATCAAGCACAATTTTCTTTTAAAATATAATTGTGTTATATATTTTAAATAGTAATGAAATGTTCACATAATATAGCTTTTAATGAGACATTCCCTACTTTCCATCTTTTTAACAGCTCCATCTCAACTGAAAACTCCCTTTTATGTGATGTCAGATAAGAACTCGAATAGATCACTGAGACAACATCTCAACGGTCAGAGTGAAGCCCATTTAGGAAAAAAAATTATATAAAAAATAAATTACAAACAAGTTTAGGTAAGAAATATTCAAAAATAGAGATTCGCATGGAATAATCCATGTCTGATAGTACATTTTGACTGATGTCCAATATATTACAAACGTTCTCTTTATTCACATCCTTAGGATACTAATAGTGAGTAAGAATTGAATTTATGAATTTACAATAAATTCACTCATGTATACTAAATAGAGTAAAGAATTAAAAACACTCTTAGGTAATGCCCTCAAACACAAAGTTGATAGACATTACATTTAGAGAATAATTAATCATGAGAGAAACCCAAATATTTTCAACGTATTGAAGACACTTAATTACGTCAAGGGAACCCATCTCAATTCTGTAAGATAATGGATGAAAATCCAAGAAGTCATTGGTGGGGTTGGAAGGTTAAACATCTATAGATCCACCACTAATTACCTAGTCTAGATAGATTCTTTATTTATAAATTTCAATTATTGATAACATTAAGGAATTTTCTTAAAAATATTCAGTAAAATAATTTTCTATCTTCCATAGAAAAACATTTAGCAGTGTTTTCATATATCACAAAACATAGGCCCCTCAAAACAATCATAAGGTAAAGGTAAAATTTGGAAAAAAATATTTCCAAATCCATATCCCACATTCATAAAACAATTATTACATTAAAACACGAGTTTTCCACATTTAAAAAACATTTCCCTTTCCTCTCAAAATGATAAATATTGAAATAAGTCCATCAAATTTTTAATAAATCATTTAGCATATCAAGGAAATTATTTCATGGTTTCAAAATCATTAAACAACATTCTGAATTCCAAAACCATTTATATTTTAAATCAATTGAAAACCAAACGTTCTCCTTAATGTATTTAATTATTCCATCAGCAAAGAGTCATTGGAAATATTCCTTGAAAAACATTTATAGAATTAATTTTTTTTAATTTAAAACATTTTTAAAATAAAATTTTAAAATATATTTTATTCTGTAATTTTTTTTCATAAAGGAATTTAAGTCGGTAATATAGAAATTATACTAGATATTGATAAATAATATCATGAAACAAACCATATACATAACCCTCCAATGTACCTCGCATGATTAAATAAATATTTTTCATAAAATTGGTAGGGAAAAACGTTTTTATTATATTATATCTATGCATGTCCTTGTCACATGTATTGGTAAACCATGAACCAACCATAAAACAATTCATAGATTGAATTGCAGACTAATGGGAAAGATTCCTCAATTATTACAAGACTGTGAATGTGTAGTTAGAATCTGGTCATATTTACACTCTAATTCCGAAACATAAAAGGGATTCCCAAAAAATATATATTCTCATAGGGGATTTTTTTCAAATTTGTCATCAAGAAACAACAAATTAAACAATAATTAAAACTTTCCCCAAATTCCTTAGTATCATTTGCCTCATAATGTAGAGGTAGGGATCAAGAACCTACCCACAAACTACCTATTTCGTATGGAAATGATCTTAATCTCCTTATATCATTACTGACCCAATAAAATATATGGTTATTTAAGGATAAATTTATTTCTATTAATGAAATACCTCTTTGATATGATTTGTAATTAACAAATTAGGGGGTAACATTTAATTTCTAACTGGGTCTAGTTTCTACTAACTCAAAGTGAATTCCCAATATGTACAGTCTAGCAAAGAGAACCTATGTTCCTAGAAATTACATAAGATAATTATTTAAAAAAAAGTATCAAAAATCATATAACACTATAGAAGCATCTTCTATTAAATAAATTTAAACCACATCCTTAAGTAGACGATTATAATAAAAAATAAAAGTAATACAAAACTACAAAAACCCATCTATGAGAGGCCCATGACCGACCACCATGTCCAGAGACACCTTCTTATAACCAACAGAGTACAAATCCACAATAGAATTTAATGTGAATATGATAACCTTTTATAAGAACTTAAAATAATAAAAATTCAACAATATAAATAATTTTGAGATACGGAGCCGAGTAGAATTTCTCTAAAGACTTTATGCAGTTATATCATAATGTATATCAAATATTTTCAAGGAGGCGAACAATTATGCGGAATACAAGGATTTAGATTTTAGGGCGAAGCTAAATGCAACAAAATTAATATAAAATAGGGATAATTTGAAAACATATTTTGAACCATTTCAAAATAATTTATTAAACCAATGTAGGAAGGACACATCATTTTTTCAATTGAAAAATAAACAATCAAGAAAGTCAATTAAAACCATTTCGAAATATAAATTCCGATCAGTCAGTATATGTATAAATATTCACATATTATCAATATTTTTAGAAGAGTTAAAAATAATAGATCCATTGTGCATCACATAAATAAATATATAAATCAAGAGTAGCAAACAATCAAGTACTAAAACCTTATGTATTGGTAGTGAAAAAAAAACTATCATGTATCGAGTGTAAATTATAATGAGGTCATATGTACAACCTTGATATGATAATGAGTTTTACGTAGATAAAATAATCAAAAAATCATCATGAATGATCTCTATACTTACATCTAGTCTCACAGGACACAAATATAGTAGTTGAAACACACCTGCTTTTCTTTGACACAAGTCAGTATCCAAAACCTATCATGTTATCTATATATCCACTAGATGTGGTTTGTGTCCACTAGAAAATAACAAACCTAGATAATATCATAAAATTAAATAGGTTCCCTTCAGCATTAAAAGGTGGTTATTGAGGTAATCAAGTCATAGGGATCATAATATGGGTCCTTATGAGTATCATCATAGGATCAAGCCATCAACATTTTTGTAAATCTCATATCAAATCTCTCTCTCTCTCTCTCGAAGACTCCATCAGGTAAATAATATAATTTTCAGCACCCATTAGTATGAATTTCAAGAATCTGGTAAATTTTATAAATTTATTAGAAAAATATAGGATTATCATATAGTTCCCCCGAGGCTGTAAAGCATGATCAATTTTAATTTAAAACCTTTCTCTTTAAATCTGCATTCAAATAGGGAAATCAACATTTCTTCCATTCACATGTAATTATAAAAATTGATAAAACAATCCATCAATATAAGAATTTCATTCAATATAAACCATATAGAATTAAAATGATGTATAACAATAAAAAATTCTTGAACTCATTTTCAAACATGCGTTTACACCGCAATTTTTTCATGTCAGCAAAACAATCATTTCAAATCACGCAAGAACGCCTATTTTAAAACAATGAGAAAATATTTCAAACTAGAGTTTGTTTAATTTTACTAAGTCATGAATTTGAAAGCACATACATACACTAAATCAAATATCACATCTCATTTCATATCTGGGTATATCACATTAGAAAATGAAACATAGTCCTAATCCTCCACTTTCCATAAAAAATACAAGAAATGATATCTCAAATAGAAAAAAAATTAATCTTGAATTAATCAATTTATAGAATAATAAAAGGAATTATGATCATTATCAAATCTATCCATGAACTATAAAATTAATTGAAAATAGAATAAAATATACATTAACGAGGCATCTAAGCTTTATCATACATAGAATATATATTAAAAATAAGGAATACATTAATACGAATTCTCATGAAACAATGAATTTGAAGAAGTAAAATCCTAGAAACACCTATGTGTAATATCCAAAAAAATCCAACCATAATGAATATAAGATGTGTCCCCTATGATTGAGATCATTTAATCAATAATGGATCATCATAAATGTGAGAAGATATCCTTGATAAAAAATTGCACACCAACCATCCATGTCCAATGAATCCTACAGAAAACATAGTCCATAGGAAGAATTAATCATTTGAAGATGAAAAATATTTGGCATATTGGTGATGAACCAACAATAATTGGTTCCCTTCATTTATTGCCGCTTATATTCACCAAGAGATGAGGCTACGAGAGCCAAAAAAACATTGGGGACCAAAAATACAAAGGGTTGACTAATGTAAAATGGAGGATTATGTAGTCAAATTGGGGGTCTTTTGAAATTCAAGACTATGAAAACAAAACACAAAACCACACCCCCATGAACAGGGTGAAAAAAGATAAAAAAATAGGGGGACCATTGTGTAGTATACTAGGATACACTATAACCACCCTTGGTTCATCCTTCTCCTGGATCCATGATGCAACACACACACAAATTCTATATTCCTAGGGTAAATGATCATCATATCCCACACACCACACCATTCAAACCTTAATTTTATACATGAATAGAAATTATCCATGTTTCATATGTTCCTAAATAGGTAGTGGGAACAAAATCATCCACACCGTAGATGACTTTCCCCATATCACATCAAGACTTCACGATGCCATATACCAAATCGACCACGACACAACTTCATAAAAAAAATATAAAATTATATTTTTTTATAAAAACCCTCAAAAATATCCAATAAATAAGTGATCATGGATAATGAAATTTTTTTTTCAATTATTGTAAAAGGATGTTGCAATATCCCAACAATCAATAGTTTCTATGTAACAAAAAATATTCCATTATAAAGGATTGAAAAATATGGGCAAAAATAACTCCCTCCAAAAACATGTGGTGTGGATGGTCCTCTAACCAAACAAATTATTTACCAAATTTTTTTTTACCTATTTAAATTCTACAAGGAAAATATCTTTAAAAAACATCATCAAGTGGAACCATGAAACATCTAGAGTCTGAAAATAGTTCTCCAAATTATTTAAAGATGATATAATGTGGTCTAACATGAAAAAAGAACACCCATTAAACCCTAGATAATAATTAAAACCATTCACCAATGATATACATCAAATTATTTAAAGTGAACTCTCAATGAATGATACTATAAAAGACTCAATGATTCTACTATAGGAACCACTCTAAAGAATCATCTATGATCAAACATCCACAAGCATTGAATAAAATTGAGAATGATTTATACCATGGAGAAAGTACACTGTGGTAATTAGGATTTTCAATACATACCCTCAAACATAAATGAACTAATAAAAATATAATCAATGACCTCTATGTATGTGGTACATAAATAATAATCATCATTCTAGTTACCTGAGCATATCCCCCAAGGTCTATCCAACTCTATTATTAAAGAGATCAAAACCATAAGGTTAGCACACAAACAGGTAAGTACACTCAAATAATGGAGATCAACTATCACATCATGAATGATCTCTAGTAATATTGGAAAATATAAGAGGATATGAAAAAAAAAATCAACCCAACCATATCTGACACCGATAATGGAAATATACCCACAGAAGGTGGACAGAAGGGGGATTTTGATGAACAAAAAACCAAATCCCAAATGGTTCTCAATGAAATAAACCATTACATCACAATTAGTATAAAAACCCTATAGGAAACTAACCATTAAAGATAAAATATAACTATTAAAAAGTACACATCTATAATGTACAACCACATAGATCTGAAACAAACAACCACCATCACAATGAAAATAATGTTCTATAAGATATAATCCACAAATATAAAGCAATACACTCAAATATCTAAATGAAAAAGGTTTCCAAAAATAAATCCACAATAAGGAAAACATAAAAAACCCTCACCATGATGTCGGAAAACACAATTCGTTTCAAAATCCATAACAATAGAGAGCTCCTCCAATGTTTAAAATTATACATTACAAGGCCTATATGTGGATACTTATCATCTTGAAGCATATACTACAACATATTCAATTTCAGATGATCCTTTTTTAAATATTACCCTCTTAATAATAAATATTATATAACCTCTTAATCTAGACTAATCAACCACAACATTTAAAAAAAATTGTATATTTTAAAAAAAAAATCATAATGTGACCAAGTTTTCCATAGTGGAAACACATGATTTTCCTCTTCTTTCCCTGAGAATGAAGTACATGCTCAAATGAAACTCATAATTCACCAAAAATGACATATTATCTTAATTAAACATTGAGCAAGAAATTATCCACTTTTCTTCTCTCTACCAGAAATATCTTAGATAAGAAGGTTATTTTATGTTCAAATGTATAAGTGGTCAATTAAGTCACTAAGGCAATATATTCACGACATGGGTTGTGATTTTTATGAAATAAACCACCTTAATAGATTCATTACAAAAAATATTAGTTAAGAACTGTAGAAAACATGATGATATCTTAGAATATTTTGTGTAATATTTTTCATATTGATTGAAACTAAGAGATTAGAAAATTTCAATTTTGTCACCTTTAAATTATGTTACAATTTAATAAGCATTGAATAAATTAATTACCTAGACATTATTTCACATATACATTAGGGATTCCAAACTTCCCACCACTATTATATAGGTCCCTCAAAAAAGGATTTTATAGACTTGATGTTTATTGCATCATAAATATTTAGGGAAACTAAAATAATTTTAACTTCTTCAAGACACATAATTGATTTAGGGGAACCCCACTTAATCCTATAAGATGGTAGATGAAAATCCTAGAAAACCTATGTGGGGTATAGTAGAAAGAAAGTCTTCAGTTCCACAACCCAATCACTAGTCTTGGTATATTAATCAATCTAAAATATCACTTCTATAGAATGTGAATGACTACTCCAATGAACATATCAAGAAAACGAACATTATATATTTCATTTAAAAATTTCTAGGAGTCATTTCTAGACATCCCAAAACATGGGCTAATCAATTCTGGAATAATGAAATAGTAAAAAAAGAGAAAAAATATTTTAAACAAATAAAAAAACCCAATATGAATAAAAATATAAAAAATATGAATAAAAAAATTTGTCCCATGTTAAAAAGATTTCAATTTCCTATTAAAAAGACTAATCTTGATATAAATCCATCGAAATTTAAAAAATCATTACTATATCATGAAGATTATTTAATGATGTCAAACGCCCTAATATGGATTTCAAATTTTCAAAGACATTTCCATTTCAAACCCTTTTCAATGAAGAATTTATACTTAAAAAATTTATTGGAAGACCATCTAAGATTCTTTTAAAATCAATATCACAATCCAAACATTTCAGAAATCTCAATTTTTTGGTAATTATTTACCTTTATGATAGAACATAATGAAAAATATTTTAATCCACAATTTGGTTTTCACAGTGGATTAAAAATCATCACCAAATGTATAATAAAAAAACCACCTAACAAGTACAAAAATAACTACATAGAAAGATATCCATATTAAATCCCATGTGTGAAGTTATTTTTGAAAAAAATCAATAGGGAATCCAATTCAATTAACTGTATAACTACTTATATTATAGTCTCATTGGTTGGTAAAACCTGAACCAACCTCTTAAGAGTTCAGGGATTGATTTATTGAACTATCACACTAATTCCACATATTTTACCAAACTTTGAAGGCACATTACGACTCTACCTCTCATTTTCGTACAATTAAAAAAAATCCTAAGAAATTCCCCAAATTAATGATGGTAAAAACTGAAACATATATATATTTAATCATTAGGAAAAATAAATGTAAAGAAACACAAAATTACATACTTTTACAAGTAACAAAAGTCTCATCCTGAGGAAAGAGTGACCAAGAAACCACTCACAAACTACCAATTGAATCTTGACATGATCTAAATCTCCATAGACATTAAATAACCCTAAATAACATAAGGAATTTCATGAAAAAATTGTTTTATTTTTTGGAAAATCCTAATTTGATTCCATATTTAAGGAACCTACCTAAGGAAACTTTTAAGATAATATATTTTTCTATTATTTCCTAACCAAAATATAAATCAAGATCCTTATAGGATGACAATGATATCCTCTGCATCAAGAAATAAACACTGGGGAATATTTTAAAAACAAGAGATATAAATTGTAATATAACACTACAAACATAATATTATATAAATATATAAATAATATCTACTTATGAATAAGGAGATGATACAAAAAATTGAATGTAATAAATAGCTATAAAAATCCATCACTAGGTGTTCTCTGACAATCCAACATGTCCAAAGAAACTTACTCTTTAGAAATTGATCACAATTCCAAAAATTATATTGATGATAACATGAACAAATTTATTAGAACATTAATGTTGAATAAACTAAATGGTGCAAGAAGGGTGAGATCTACAATACCTTCTAGGATTTCACCAAATACCCTAGGGAGTAACATTAAAATGTAATTAAAAAAATTCTAAAAGGTGACTAGAAATTTGTTCAATAAAGGAATTTAAAATTTTAAAGGTTGTTAAATCCATAGAAATCAATTTAAATGGGATCTGGGTTTATAATAGTTGTTAAAAAAATTTAAAATTCATTTAATAAACCAATGTTGGAGAAAAATAAACCAGTTTATCATTTAATAACCAAATCATTTCTTAAAATGATGTGAAAAAAATGTTTCAGAAGCTAAAGTTATATTGTTAAAGGCATGTAAGAACATGAACGTAATATCAATAGATGTACAAGATTCAATAAAATTGAGCCAATGTAAAACATGTATATAAATAGATAATCCAAGGGCAATAATCAATTATGCATGGAAAATCCAACGCTAAATAGTGACAATAAATTCTATCATGCATCTATTGTCTAGTATAGGGATGTCATGGGTAAAAAAATATGATTTTGTGTGTTTCATAGAAAAGGTAATAAATAAATCATCATGATTGATCTTAAATCTTATGTATAATCACATGGGTATCATGGAATCTTATTCCATGTGCAACTATTATTCTAGCTGAAAGTCCATAACATGATCCATTCATTTCATTAAGGATCCACTAGATGGGGTGTGAGTCTTGTAGAAAATCATAAACATAGATCAACACACAAAAAAAGGTTACCAAAACCAGTATAAGGAGGTGAGTATAGTGATCATGTAACATTAATTAAAATGGGTATTTCCAGGTTTTGATATACTAGGGAACCCTTGGCCAGTATATGGCTGATCTATGACAACCCCAAGATCACATATAATAATAGGAGTATGAATGATGCTCTAAGAATGAATATTTTTTATGGGAGAAGTTTACCAAATGTACATATACACAAGAATCTGTCCATCTCCATGAAAAATTGTAGACGATTATATAATATAGAAACATCGAAAATGTTAGCATGCATCAAATAACCTCTAGTAAAAAACAATTGAGTGTGATAGTATAAAAAAATGAAAGAAAAAAATGCATTCCCAAGTAGACTTGATGTCCAACCATACAAAAAATAGAATCAATGATAAAAAAAGATCTTGAATCTTGATCTCCATGTCCCAACCACCATATTTGGTCGACACATCCATGTATAGCTACAATATACCAAATTAATGACCAATTATTCTTTCATATTCACGAGAAATAACACATTTAAGAAAAACCTATGTAGGGGTGAGTGTATACTTACCCAGTTGGAGACCTCAAAAATTGTAAAGGCAGTGATAAAATGTTACAAAAATGGTATAACAAACTGAATCAATAAGGAAATGAAACCCTATATATTTATATATATTCACATAATTAAAACCATACAATATGGAAGGTTTATTTCCATCATATAAACCAACTGTGGTCGATGAGTAATAATGTTTCTCCAAATGTCCGTATTTAATGCCCAAAATCAAACAAAGCCTCACCAGAATCTATGTTGAGTAGTCCACTCTTCATTAAAATACTCCACATTTGAGGTTGAATGTTCTCCCAGGGAGAACCTACATGCTGCCAATGCTCTAAGATAGGGGATTCCCACTCCTTAGATAGAGAAACCATAACCAATGTATTGGAATACCATCTCTACACATATAAAGAGCATGGGGGACCCAAATCCTTGTAAGACAGGGGAGTTCCAACCCCAGAATCACTTCGATAACCCTTCCCTGATCAATATCATCATCATGATTCTCCTAAATAAGCATAATTCATGAAACTCCTAACATAGTATCTTTTATCCATAAATAAAGGATACCATAAAAATCTATGAGGAAAAACCCCAAGATATGCTACTCATGGTTCACAATTAGATCCCTGAAGTTACTTATATCTGAGAAAGTGGTTTCCCATAAGGGTACACAGTGTGTCCAAGGGGTCACATAGCATGTGAACTCACTTTGACACTAGGAAATATCCCATCATGAATAATAATTGTTTGGCTATGTAGAATAATATGGTGTGTAAAGGTTCTACACAACAAGTTTATTCCACTTCGTGTGTGCCTTTGTGATCCTTGATGTCCTCATATACATTTACCTATTCCCATGTACATATAGAATTTCTCCGGTACATTAGGCCATACCCATGTACCGAGACATGCACATATCCATTATTTTATACTTTAAGATTACACAATGTGTCTAACTACACATTCTCCTTTGTGTGTGACATCTAGTACATGAATTGGAAAACTTTGGAGGGTTACAAAATATGTGGGACGAACTACATTGAGTGTGATCCTAAACACTTTATAAAACTGTAGAATTATTTGGGTTTCTTTTTATTTCAGACTACACTACATGTAGTCTGGGTTCTAATATTCTAAAAATGATTGTTTTCACATATATATAGATTCTCTTATGCCATTGTTATATTTTCCATATGTCTACCTAATATCAATGTAAAATTTATTTTTCTTTCATTTCATAGAATCTGGTGTCTAGAAAATAGAGTCTAATCATTCATTTATATCCCACACTGCATCTATTAAATTTTTTATTTCTCATCAACACTTATAGATCCCCTATCCATGAAGCATTTCTCTCAATCCTTTTAGATCCATTATGAAAACAAAAATATTCTCATTGTTCTCATAACAACCATTAATTCAAGGGTTTTATCATTTTCTAACATACCCAAAGAATATCGAATTATTACCTAATGTTGTAATGATGAAGAATATGAAAAATGGGAAGGGGTGATAAAAAAAGGTGTAACCATCATTGGCCTTGTGATCTCAACCAATCATTATAAAAATGATACATCATGGTTACACGAAATAATATAGATAAATTTAAAAAAAATAATTTAATTTGAATACTGGATTCATAAAGATCACATATGATTGGAAATAAAAATTAATAATGTTAAAATAAATTCTTCAACACTTTAATAGAGGGAAGAATCCATAGTTGATGAGTTATTCTTTTATATTGACTGCTCAATATTGAAGCATGAATTCTTTAGTGAAATATGATTATCATTTAATTATCATCCACTCAATCCAATTCGATCTAATAACTCATTGTCCTTTGATAAAAACATACAATGAAAAAGTCCCATAGCTCCAATACAATCTTCTTAAGGTTATGACGCACTCCACACCATGTATAGGTGGTACATTGATTGTGGGAAACACATCATTGATCAAGGATCCATGAGTGATGATAGTAATATGAAACTCAATGGATGCACCATAGGCTTCGAGTGGATGATTAGATTGTGTTTTTATTCCATTAGATGCCAAGACATGATTACTAGAGATTTTTTCCATCGATCACGGGCAGTCAAATGGTGGAAATCGCAGTAGTGGAATTAGATATGGAGACACATAAAAACTAAGCACCTCTTCATATGAAAAAATATAAAAATATTGTATAGTATAATATAACACCGATATTTACATGGTGTAAGGGTTTTCGGTAGAGTTAAGGCTAATATTTCATATGGCTCAGCCCATACGCCAAGTGACCCTCCTCTATGTCCTAGACATTTGGTAGATAGAACACATGAATGACCTCATGTTGACAGACATGTTATATAATCTAGGAGTAAATGGGAATAGTAAATTATATTTCTAGGTACAAGATCATATCCCAATGTGAAAAGGATTTTCAATATGATCATGGTCATGATATTAAGTAAACGGGAATGGCCAGGAACACATGGGAAACCAACAGTAAGAGGATACATATTGTATACCACTGATTCATTACATGTAGTTTCACATGACCACCCAATAAATGTGTAGGCTGGGGCACAACTAGGTTCCTAGGTGAGTTTACATTCCCTTTGACCCCTAGTACAGGCTGGGTACACCCATGAGAAACTTCTTCATATCATATCTCCTTCTCAAAGAATCTGGTTTTGAAACACTAGTTGTAACGCCCCGAACCCAGTTACCCAGAGTCGGTGCATTATTACATAACATTGGCATGATCACAAGAAAGATCAAATCTCGAAAGAACAATTGGTTTAGTAGCCTTGGAAACACTAGATATATTCATAAGTTTTACATTACATCATAAAATGAAAAACTACTACAACAACATAATGTTTCCACAGTCCACACTATAATCCCCTCATAATATCCCTGCAGGTCATTCATAACTTACATCTTCACATCCTGGGAAAAATAAAACATAGAAAAGGGGTGAGCTCAAATGCCCAGTAAGGATAACAATATAGCGGAACATTCAAAAATAAGCATAAACATTTAAGGCAATGAATTACTAAAACAAAAGCCTTTTAAACTTGAACTTCAACATAGTATGGCAAAAGTAAAATAAAATAATGCCATTTACCTGTTCACATGGATATTCTACTAATCAAATTATCACATGCAATATCAATAACCACTTTCATAATGTTGGAATGCATAATGCCAGACTATCATAACCACATAGCCAAGGCCTCGTGCCAAGACTACAAATAAGATTTTTCCAAGGCCTTGTGCCAAGACACTAGTTTGTCTCATGAGACCTACCGATGCATCGATGAGCTATAGCGGGCTCCACCCATCACATATTAAGTCCAATGCATTCCCATATGAAAAGGTTTAAACATAACATAAACATTCGTATTAAAACTAGCATACGAAATGTCAATAATTTCACCATAAACTATGAATGGTATAAAAATAGCACATCCATATTCAAACATATCACAAAACCTTCAATACAATATAAAAGTTCTGTATCATAATAAATCAACTTCAAATAAGCGTAAAATCCGTCAAAGGATGTTGACATAGATGAAATCAAAACACTTTTTAGAGAAATATATCTTTCTATTTTTGAAATCATTTAAGATCCATATAAAATAAAACATTTCCTGAAAATATTCTTATAAGCTTGTAAGGGAAGCTTTGACGATTTTATAACGGCGGAAAATAACCACACCCACCGTATAAGTTTAAAAAACATTCTTATCTTAATTCTGTCGAAAAGGTTAAAAAGCACCTTGTTTGGAAAACGACGGAAAGATTCCCTTATAAACCTCTTATAAAAAGTCAAACAAGGGTATAAATGACTTTAACCCATATTCTTTTAAATATTAAAAATGTTTTGAAATTCATTTTGAAGAAACATGGACGTGGATGATAACGAGGTCCCGGTAGATAATTATGTATAAACAACCTCGGATAATGAAGAGATTGCGAAATAAACCCTTACCTTTTACTTTTCCTTTGTTGGGGTAGGTTAACCTAGTGTATAATGGTGAAATAATTGTTATTAAATTATACAAGAATCATATACATTATTATGATATCATATATGATCTTTTAATATTTCTTTATTAATAATATCTTAGTATTATCGTAGTTTCGGGTGATAATCGATTCATTCTTCTTAAATGTTTGGTTACGTAAGACATGTTTGTAATGGATAGATTATGTCTTATTCATAATCATAATTTTATTAACATTATTTTTAACCCTAAAATGAGAATAAGACTTGAATGGATACGATGGAGAATGAATCTCATCGCGTTCGTGGAGACGGTAGTCCGTACGTACGCACGGACGCTACTTCCATTTAATTTTTATTTTAAAAGAATCGAATCCAAATGATACATAGGTATATTAATATTCCAGTATATTATAATATTTTATATATGGTACTTAAGTTCATTAACACCATCCTTTATACGTTCCATGTGTGGTATGAACGAGTCATATCATTTTAAGGGGGCGGTAGTCCGCACTTCTTCAAATGAAATTATCGTATGTATATACAACATGAAACGAATAATGATATGAAATAAAATGGAATTACAGAAGCTTATATATAAAATATATATCATTAATATCATATTTAATTATAGTGCCATCATAATGGCCACCATGAGAGGCGGTAAGATGTATTTGAACAATCATCGTTTCGTGAGGCGTTAGTTTGCCATCCACAGAAACATTATGTTCATCATCCATTAGATGGAGTTTTGTGTTTGTGTAGTTTGAATCATTCTTATAACAACATCCTAGTATATTTTTTATACTGGTGTTGTTACAAAAGAAAGTAAATAAAAAGAGTTTGGGGGTTGGAGAAGCAAAATAAATGAAAATAATTTAAGAGAAATCGTTACCTTTAATTAAGGTAACTCACTTTGGTTGGAACCAAAGGACTTCTTGAAATGCTTTCTACCTAAGGGGAAGCTTCAAGGAGGAGGAGAGGGATGTGGGGAGCTTATTTGGGCAGGGTTTGGACGAGCCAAGTGGCTTGAGAGGTGTGAGGAATGAGTATAAGTGGTCTCCTTTTATAAGGGAGAGGAGGGGCTCTTTAGGAAAGAGTGAAATTATTACTTTATAATATAATTATATTCGGTTTATAATGGTCCAAAAATCATTTAGGTCGAAGATAAGATGACTAATATTCTAAATAACAGCAACCAATAAGAATTGGACAGGTTTAAATAATATTTTAATCATTATAATCTTATTTATTTAAATGATTTATTAATGAGGTAAACATTGCATCATTATTGTGTCATTAATAATTTAACTTATTTGATTTTTAAAAATTATAAATAAAATATCATTATATAGGAAATCTTTTTATCTTTCTAATGAATTTTTATAATCGAAAATCCAACATGTATAACCCTATGTAAAAATTGTTCTTCTAAAAGATGTAAGCTTATGCCATTTTTATTTTTATTTTAACTTTTTTAATATAATGTGTCCCTACCACATACAAGTATCTCTAAGGGGTCCCCAAATCGACCCAAGGATGCCCATGGTCGGATATGTGTCCACCAATAAGGTTAGGACATGTTTTAGGGTAATTTTGTATTATTATAATATTATTTTTTTAACTCTTATTTACCGGATTTACCCTTTAACCATGGTAAATAAAATATTTACCGCAGTAATTATTCAAAATGTGTAAAAATAAAAGGTACCTATTTACATAATTTGGACATCGTGATTACAAATATGTAATCCATTTTTCCAAATTCAAAACACAGAAGTGGCAGAAATTAATTTAAAATTAATTCCCGTTGTTAAAATAAAAAGCGTGTTTTTAAGAGATAATAACTATCAAAAGATTGACACTTGTTTATGTCTGATTTAATTGTGAAATTATGTCCAATGACAAAAATTAAATTAAATGGTAAAAATATATTCTAAATATACTTTAAAACCACTCAAATTCATAATTTATCAATATTAATTATTTTGATTAAAAAAGTTGTTTTTAATTAAAATTTAGTAATTTTCACTATTCATCAAAATATAAAAGTTATCCGAAAAGTACCAAAATTTCACCCTAGGCTAATTTCAATATTCCGAATCAAAAAATGATTTCCATTTTTAAATATAAAATATATATGATTTCAAAAAGTAGGTATTACTATTCATAATGGCTAGTTTAATTAGTTGTGGTGTGTGTTAGAACTCGAGGTTGCGTACAACACACGCTATCGCATTATTCGAAGGGAAACGTACCGTGGAAGCTTGGGGTGTTACAGTAGTAGCCTCTCCTGAGTGTTTTTCCACATAGGACATGATGGTATAATTTTCTTTGGAATATGAGTACAATTTGAGGTATTATGTAGTATAAAATTATTTTGTTGACACATGATAATTGTGATGATAAGGTCAGGGTCATAAGAGTGACTTTGTGGTTAGAACTCCCCTGTCACACTATATATCATGTAGCCCGTATTCATTATGTTGATAGAGATTGTACTCCATTTACTAGGTGTGGGTCCTGTATCTACAGAGTGGTGGTCCCATATCTACGAGGCCAAGTGGTGTGAAATTCCTCAGTAAGAGTGATTTCTACCTCAAACGCAGAGTGTAGTAAGGCATAATATAAAAATCTACACCAATTTTGTGGAGGTTGAGTTTGATGTTGGGAATTAAAGATGTACTTTTGGAGCTATAGGAAGACACATCAGTTTAGTTGGGATATGAAATTGATAAAACCATTATCTCTCATATGGGTTTCATTATGAGAATATATATTTTGTATTACATAAATCTTGAATTAGGTTTAGCTTAACATTGGTTGTATTTCTCTATCACTACATTTACGATCTTTAGGGCATCCTATTGAGAGCATATATGCACATGATTATATGGTGTTCCCCTACATGTATCGTGCCTTATGAAAACTACGGAAAGATCAGTGGTTACATTGGTGGGGGTTATGGATAGTTGGGTATATCAATTGAATATAGTGGTCAGTACATGGAATTTATTAGTTGGGTTATATCTTAGTTGTCATATATTTTAGTTGTAGATAGGAAAAGATTTTATTTATGGTTTAGTGTATATTTTTTCATTTTTTTGGTTTATACTGTCTTAATGTATAATATTTACATAGTAGTTATTGGATGAATGTTTACACATTATATTTCACTTATTACTATATTAAAATACATTTATTCATGGATATGGTTGGGTGTGTGTGTGTAGGTACATTAGGAGAAGTCCTTCAATTATATTGGATCTTTCTCGGTGATTTTTTCATTCCCCTATTGTTTTTGAGGTGGGTTTGGGGTTTCTATGAATCATCCATCAACTATCATAGTGGCCCATGGTGGGTCAGTTGATGACATGTATCCTCATCAGTATCAACATGGGATTAAGTCCTCAAGATTTCAGTCAATCCCAATTCACATCTCACTCACCCCTGAACACCGTCAAGTGAATAATCACTTTTCAACACGCTACAGTGGAATTTATATAAACCATGTAATTCATAAAAAGGTATTTACACAAGATATAATCAGCATAATGTTCTATTTGGTCCATCAAAAACCTTCAATTTCAATTGAAATCCTTTTTTGTCAAATCATTATTTGAATAAGGTAATCATCCCCATATCTTTTTATAATTCATTATCATAAATTATAAAATGATAATATAAATCAATAATTTTATTCAAGAGTATCCGCAAGGAAATAAATAGACTTTTTATAACATAAGTGGCTTTAATTCATTTTAAAACCTATAATTGCACCATTTTTTCTTTGGAATAAAACACTGATTTCAAATGACCCAATAATACCCTTTTTAAAAAAATGAGAAAATCATTAAACAAGGGTTCTTGAAGATTTTACTAACTAAATAATGTATAACAATATAAATTAAAAAATCATTCAAATAAAGTAATTTGAAATCAAGGAATATCAAATTAGAAATGAATAGCTAGACCTAAGTCATCACTTTCCTTAAAACAACATTAAAGAAAATCATTGGAAGAGAATAAAAATGAATACGGGATTTCGAAACCTATAAAACTATGAGTAGAAACAAGAACATGATCAAAAAATTCCAACTAATGTTCAATTCATAGAAAATATGATCATTAATACATTCATGAGGAATTTATGGATCTTCATAAAAAGAACATGTATTAAGATGATGGAATACACTGCTAAAAATTCTCTGGTAAATATTAATTACAAGATTATGTAAAATCATATAAATACTTGCGTGAATATCTTTAAAATATTACCATAATGATCCAGATATGTGTTACCTCCAATGGAGATAATAAAATCTATGAAAGATATTAATAAAGGATAGAATATATTCTAGATAAAAAATACATATCAACCATCCATTATCATATGAATCGAAAGGCCACCATATCCCTTAATAATAATTAATTACTATAAAAGGAGAGATAGAAATTCAACAATAAATGAACTTACTATACTAGGATCCATTCATCAATTTACACTTCCATAAAATATGAGAGGAGGGTGGGTGTGCCAAAAATATTCTAGATGGATCCTAAAATCAAAATGGTTCAAATTGACTATATTTGATGAGTTTATAGTAAAATAGTGGGTCCTATGGTTTATATTTATCTTAATAAAATACAATACATGGAAACCACCATGACCATGGGTAATAAAGTAGGAAAAATAAGGGGACCATGGCCTAATACAGAAGGCTACAACACAACCACCCATGGTCCAACCTGCTCCTATATCTGTGACATAGTTCAATCACAACTCTAATAACACTAGGGTTAGGCTACTGTGTAACCCACACACCATGAAATATCCACATTTAATATGGTGGTGGGATATAAAATATCAACTCCAAAATATGGATTTATATACCACCAATATGTTTTGAAATACAGTAGCATCAAAATCATCCACACTATTATAAGCTTTCTATACACTGAAACAAACTATCTCTACACTAAATCCCCTATCAAACATGGAACAACTTGCTTTAGAAATGAAATAATTTAAAAAATCATTGAATAAACCAGTACATCATTAAAACAACACATGATCACACATAAGGGATAAAAGTTACATTAAATATAGTAATGTGTTGTCATAAAGTAAATGTCAACTATAGGTATGAAAATCATGTTTCCACAAGTGAAAATTTATGCATTATAATAGAGATTGATTGATTAACTCTCAGTGTAATATAATTCCCTTAATGAGACATAACTGATAAATAATTTCTTGGAGTATTATGATATGTATCAATTTTCTTAGAAAAAAGAAATTTATTAATGTGATTGTAAATCCAGTATCAAATAAAGAATTTGATAAATTTTAGTTTAGGGACATTTAAGATTCTATAACTCCATTTAGTAATTCATCATCAAATATAGTTATCATAAAAGAATGAGGATTGCAACAATGAAAATTAGTTAGATTCCCATGATGATTGGGGAAATGTTTTTTATAGTGCTCCATTCTCTGTATGTTAAAGCATTGAACATAAGTTAATTCATCCTTGAAATTGCATTAATGATCATGATGAAATTTTTCTTCTCACTATAAATAGACTCACAATCCATTTAAAAATCATTGCTTTTTTTCTTTCCATAATTATTGAATTTTGTGAATTACACACTTATTTTCCTCCCATTTGAAATACTTTTCTTTTGGTAGTGCTCAACTAACAACTTCTCTAGATTGACATGGAATACATAAGTCTCAAAGAAATTATTTTTCTACATAATGTATGTAGAGAATATATCATAAAATATATAGAATTTATGATACACTAACACCCCTAATTGTCTAGTTTTTATCTTATAAAAGAAGTGTTTGATCATTATTTTCAATCTATGTATATATTCTACAACATCTCTTGATAACCTCATAATTTTATCCTAATAATGAATAATATTTTGCTTTTTCTTTTTCTTATGATTATGGAATTTATTTCCCATTTCAGTAGTTTTCCCATCAGATGGCATTATGATACAAATATATCTTTAAAATTTCTCAATTACAGGATATTTATTTTTTACTTCATATTCAGTGTTATAAATTAGTGAAAACAATTGATCTAGTTATCTATTAAAAATTAATAACACAATGATGAAATTTTCACTTTCATTGCATTTTAAAGAATGATGTATATTTTGTAGATACATTAACCATTTATCTACTACAAATGGATTAGTAGTTCCGTTAAATGATGAAGGTTATTTTACCATGATGTAGTAAATCATTATTGAAAATTTTGGTGCATTAGAATATTTTTTATATAGGATATGTTACTTATCATAACATGGGCCAACCAATCTAATATCCTCATGAGATGATCAACTAAAAATCAAACCTCATTTGATTGTCTCAAGAGTAAAATCCATATATTGACTACATGTGTTATAAAATTTCCCATTCCTTATGTTATCCATAATCTGTTACAAATATAACACACACAATTATCACATTATATTTAATTAAAAAATAAAATTCAAATTATATTTTCTGAAAAAATATTACATAATATCATAAGGAATTTTCATAAAAATAGTGAAATCTAATAAGGTTCCTATAAAGATTTCCCTAATGGTTTCTACTAATCTTCATGTAATTACAACATTAATAATACATTCTCTATAAACTCATATATGAAAGTTATATTACATTATCAATATATAAAATAATATTTTTCAAAGTATCCAACAGATTATTATTATTGGAAGATAAGATACATACATATTATTAACATTACACTTGAGAACAGAAAATATAAAATTATAAATCCACAAGAACATGATTATCCCCACTAGTTGATCATTGAAAATTATACATAATTATGAAATAGGTTTCTTTGGGAATGTGGAAAAAATAAGGGTGAGATCATATGCTTAGTAATGAGTAACATATAATTAATGATATCATAACATATGCAAGGCATAAATAGTATCCTAGAAAAAATGAATGATCAAAATAATATTGTATTAAAATGACTTTTATGGAATACTATATCCATAAACATTACTGGAAACATGTTTAGTAATTGATGATCTCATAATGATTGAATGTATAATTCCATACCTCATCGACATACCATAAAATCATGGTTCCAAGACATTATACTTACCTTGTAAGGAATATTTTAATACAATAGCTATTATACTTCAAAACTCCCACCAATTCATTAAAGGAAAATCTATACAATGACTAACCTATCTCTAATTAATTCCTCTTCATTTATCACAATATTTATCAAGAAAACTCATTATTATCACTGAAGAACATATTATATAGCCCCTGAAAAATAGAAAAATAAATATTCGTATTATTAATATATAAAAAAATATTTTCCCATTCAATTGAATAGTGTGGATATCTAGAATAATATCTCAAAAATCAATATAGAAACAATGGGGATATTATCAATGTAATAATAACTACCCATTTCAGTGAAATAAAGAAAAATGTTGTGGGAAGCACTCTAATAAATTTACGTGTTAGTAATATAAGATAGTAATTGATTTTAGTAGTTTCTAATGGTTTGAGACCAAATAAATAGTATGAAAATACTTTAATAATGTTTATACAGATCATGTGATTTATCCCATGAAAATTCCTTTGTGATGTATAGACATGTGTACAGTATTGGGCATTGTCATCAAGAACATAGTGAATATTAATTTGATACTCAACCATTATTTTTAGGGTTATTATTATTGGGTTGTTTGGTTCCAATGATGTATCCACTTGAATATATCCTGATAGGGAATCCATTTCTATGGAAACCATAAACAGTTTAATTCTGAAAATATAGGATTTTTATCATTATGATGCCCTAAATAACATTTCCATCTAACCCAGGTGAAATATTGAGTGTGAAATTAAACATAAAATACCATGAATAAATCAAAATTCATGAGATTATAAATAAAATAATTTTTATATACACTATATAATTTTAATTAGGTTCACAATACATAACATTTTCTAAGAAATGGAATTTTGGATGAAGGGTCACTTACTTTAATTCTCGATTCACTCTACAGAAATTGGATCCCTTTTATGAAAAAAATAAATATATTAATTATTGATTTCAATATCTTATTGATATCAATATAATTTTACAAACATAATTTAAAATTATACTCTACACATATATTATAAAGTTATTATATATTTTTGATATCGTGTGTCAGTAATAGTGATCCATTTAATAACATTTCATAATATAGGGTTTGTTAATAATTATTATCAAAATATTAATCATTCAAAGATTATATAAAGTAATAGAGTATATATATATTTTTTATTTAAAAATATAATATCTCATCACATAAGTGTTTTAGCGATGTAACATCAAATAAGAATTAGTGTTGACTTATTTTGGAAATTTTAGCGATCAAAGATAATATATTAATTATAAGTTAAATACTTAATATTCAAATTCTAGTACCATAGGACCACCACGATTTGATTATTAACTTATAATAATATATTATTTATATTCCCATCTCTATCAGTGATAATGTTTTATAACATTTTTCATGTTTATGGTTAGGATGACATGAACATGATCATACAATAATTTGATAACTGGGTGTAGTGATGAAATTATTTATTTCTACGTAATACCATTATAGTAAAATATTAATGATATTATAAAGGTATTAGTATAACAAATTGAGACCATAGGGTTATGAAAGTGAGATATATTTCTTGTATGATAAAAATAATGGTGCATTCAGAATAAATTCTATTGAATGAGTGTGTCATGATGGGATGGATGTGTCACTTTTTATAGGTGAAAAAATAGGCACTTTTGTGAACAACTTTTATTTTTTAATAATAAAATAGAACTATTCATTGGAATGTGGTTCCAAATGATATAAATAATATATTTTTGGATGATATTGGGCTATTAAAGCCAATAAAAATTATTTACATAGAGGTTTTACGCATTTAGGAATTTATAAGTTATAATATTTTTTATCCATTTTAATGGGTTTACTATTTCTTGCCCTAAGATGTTATGTTTAATAAAATCATAAAATAACCCATATTTCTAAACTAATGAATGGATAAAATAAGTTTATACTCCAATTAGAATAATTTAATTTCTAATTTAGAGAAAATTAACATGTAAATTTAGATATTTAATATGTTAAAAACGGTTTTGTAGATAAATATTGTTTCACCTTCATGTGTGATTAGTCACATTTAGTATTGATTATCAAAAGAATGTGTGACAATTTATTTTTATTTCAGATGAATAATTATATTAAATTCATTTTTTAGAAGATATTAATTTATTTTATTAGATTAAAATTATATAATATTAGTAAAAAAATAATTGAAAATGATTGTTTTACAATAATCGTTACCATTAAATAATATTAGTCATTATAATTTTATACAAAAATATGAAATTTTTCATATAACACAATATGATCATGTTTCCATAAAATATGAATTCATTTTTATTATTTTCAATTAGTGTTCAAAAATAATTTTTTTAATTGATGTGATTAAATATGTTTTTCGAGTTAAATTTTACTTATATTCCCAAAAGGACAAACATGTGTTTGGTAAATTCTATAATATATATATATATATATATATATCAAATAATATAGATTTATCTTTATTCATAACATTATTTTATTATGAAAATTTACATAAAATTGATTGTTTTAGCAATATCTCTATATTTTTACTATTTATTGAAATATTAACTACATTTGAAAAAAAAATCATATGAAGTCAATATTGAAATTATAAATCCAAAAACAAGTTATGTTTTTCAAATTCAAATTAAATATAAAATGTTAATTGATGTCGTGGATAAAGGCTATTTGTAGTGTGCATTATATAAAAGTTTTTGGATATAGAATTTACCAATTACAGTAGGGTCTCAGGTAATACACATTGTCTTGTATAGAAAATAAGTATAATTTATTAAACATATTGTGGATATATTTTTCTATCTAGTTAATTGGTTGATGTTGTACGTAAAATATGGGTATACCTAAGTCAATTTGATGTCATTTCAGTCTAGATAACTGGAATTATTCTTGTGAAAGTTCAATAAGTGGAACCATCCTCTTCATACAATGGTTGAACATTACATGGATATATTTAAATATTATTTTTATTATCTTACTCCTATTATTGGAATAAAATTCCTGATCAAACTCATGCGAGGTGAATAACCCATATCAATCCCTATATATAATATGGAATTGAATGAGTTAAAGTATCCCCATGTAATCTTGAGTATCTAAGAGGGAATGTGATTTTTTTGAGAGAAAACATCTCCTTGGGGTGCATCAATATTGTAAACTATTAATGTTGATAACAACCTTAAAATATTCATGGACTATAGTAAGATTAATCAATTCATAATGAAGAACTAATAATTATTTTTGAGGACATGTAATTTCATTCATCATATAAGGGTATGCTAATGGTTTTCTATGATTGAATTGTTGTAAGACAACCACCACCTTCTTGTCTGGTAATAGGATAAAACAAAAATAGTGGTAGAAGAAGGTATGAACTGTATGAGTATCTTATCCATAATATTTTGTTAACTAATAATCATTAGGTGTTTATATATATATTGAACAGTGTATTTTATCTATAACTTATATATTTTGAATTTTTCTTTATTGATGACATGATGAAATACTCATAGGCCCCAGAGATAAATGTTAAAAACCATGAAATTGTGGTATGTAAACATTGAAAACTCCATACTTCTTCCATGATTTTGAAGTGTCACTTTTGTATTCACTAGGTGTTCTTCCTTAGGAATGTTGTTATTTAGGAAAGAATATTTTTCAATCTTGAAAAACATGGGTAATTCCATTTGATTATGCATGAGGTTATACATTTCTATGGATTGGATGGTTAATATAGATGGTTCATTCTATATTTCTTTCAGTTGAGAATGCCAATGACTAGGCTTACAAATATGCGGGGTGATTTTTGAGTATAAAGGAAATTTTGATGAGTCCTTCCTTGTGCTACAAGAAATATTTAAATAATATCCTATTTTTACCAAAACTGAGCCTCAAATTAGAATTTTGTTTACTGTGATACTCTTGTTAATAAATCGGGGTAATTTTTATACGAAGAGATCATGTAGTTGATTATGGGTCTTTTCAAATACTGCCTTAGGAGAAGAACTACCATATACATGACATAGAGTTGGTGGATGTTTTCTATTATTTAAAGTGCTATTTAAATTTACTCATCAGTGAGATAATGGTCATTTAAACCGACCAAAAGTGGTTGTGGTGTATTTTCACCTAGTGGGAATTATATCATTTGACAAGGATTTGGATTGATTATTTATATAAATTTCATTTTTTGGTGGATAATGATCATAGAATGGGTAATGTTCTAGTAGGTTCACAAAGTAGGTATCCCAAGTGGTGTGGAGAGTGGAATTTTAAATATGAATAGATATCGATGATCCTATTTGATGAATGGTTTTCTATGTATATCTGATTATGAATTTCTGATTGGATGATACCAATTGATTAATCCATCTTTAAGGGTGTATTGGGTGAAATCTATCCATGATTGAGTTTTTGAGTGATTAGTGATCCGGGAATGGTAAATAAGGATTGACCTAATTCCCGTTTTTCCTTTAGATAAAAAAAATATATGTACACTCATGAGATAGTTGTAAATCATGCTTCCATGGGGTAATATCTAGGTTTAGAACCACATCATTTTCCCTGTGAATTTCACCCTAGATTAATGAATATGTATCATGATTTTGATGCTTGTTTAATCATATCATGGTTGATAAGGATTAAAAAAATGTTGACAATTGGTTGAAGATATGTACAACGTATTATCCAAATAAAAATGGGAAGAAAGAGTGTATGATCTAAATTTTAAAGGATTGTCATAAATCATGCATCCTACATTTTAGTAGAGCCTGGATTGAGAATCTATACTTGTAAGAGGTTTCATAAAATACTAGATATCATAACTTTTTTAATATTATTTTATTTTAGTCTCTTTATGGTTGATAATTCTATTCATTGTAGTGTGTTCTTAAGGAATTTAATGTATCTATTGTCATGAAGGTTATGGTTTGAAATATATATGATAATTTAAATTTGATTTAGAGGAAATTGGAGATCAATAATATATTTCAATGCTCATAATATATCTATAAGAGATGACCAATGGTATTCACTATGGGTGATTTTTTTTCTTTTGGGGTCACCTTAGCTAGGGAATAAACATTTGTAGAAATATAGGATGTTAGTTCCATGGTTCATAGGACTATTTAGGGATTTTGAGTATATAAAAATGTTTCCTTTCCTATTATAACTCCATCTATATTTTAAAGGTACTCATAACAAGTTCCTTGAATATCCTCTTTAAAGGTATTAACCCAATCCTACACACGTGATCAATAACGAGTACATTATGTATAATCCAAATGAATCTATCACGGAACATATAATTTGAATCATATAATTGAAAAAGATGTTTTTTAGTGTAGAAAATTATGCTTATCCATGTTTTATGGTAGAATAGTCACATAATAGAGAAAGATTTAGAGTGAGAATCTAATGTACATGCTCAATGGCCTTAGTTGTTTCAGCAGGATATATAGATATACTTGTCGAGGATGAAACATCCTTAGAGCATGAGATTTTAATATCATAGACATTTCATGAATGTTATGACTGACTTTCAAACATTTTCTAAGTGTTTATGATTTATTAATTTTTTGGGTGATATCTTGGATTTCTTCAAGATTCATTTATAGGGGATAAAATATTTAACATCTTTTCACAATATGATCCTATAATAGGTAAGACATGTAGTTCTCTCACAGTAACCATGTAGATCACTATAGAAGTATAGTAGATAAAACATGGCTGGCTCATTGTTATAGCTAATAATATGAAATTTCATAGGAAACCATTGGAGTTGGAATATTGGAAAAAACACAGTTTGTGTATGTTTACCAAACCATGTCGAAAAATCAAATAGGTTTCCAAAAGATGTAGTAATCATTTCATGGTAGGCCTATAGTTTAGTAAACCTTTGACTAAACCATTCCCACAGTTTTAATTTATCTAAAAATTACACATTAATTTTAAAATATTCTAAAAACCCATCTCTATTCTTCTTAAAACTAGGGCTCTCAAACCTAGAGGCTTTATTGGATTATTATTGTGATTCCTCTCCTTTGAAACTCTAATTATGATTGATTTATTGTCATTTCCCCTTGCGCATTCATTTTAATGGGGAATTATTCATATG
Organism: Viscum album; assembly: GCA_963277665.1. Lineage (NCBI taxonomy): Eukaryota > Viridiplantae > Streptophyta > Magnoliopsida > Santalales > Viscaceae > Viscum > Viscum album. The sequence continues at coordinate 256,839,244 of OY728165.1, read as the reverse complement.
TTATACTTTTTTCATCTCAATATCCTCTCATATTCTTTTACGGACTAATAAATCCAATCAATAATGTCTCAATATTTTAATTCTATTATGATCTAACAACTTGTTCTCAATTTATCAAATGATATAAAGACAAATCTTGAAAATGGTAAATATTTATTGATCAATTCTAGATCCATTGGTAATAGTTTCAGTTTTGGTGTAAGACTGGTCAATTAATGTCCATTATCATGCTCATCTCACTTTATTTTCATTCTATAATCCTCATCTGATGAATTAGGGATGGTTTGTGGAATAGTTAGTGAGTGGGTTTGGTATGACTAGAAATTCATACCAATCGACATATATACTCTAATGTAAGGAAATAATTAATTTTTAATGGACTCTTTATAGATGAATTGGATTCCATGACATTCTAGAGAATGTGTGTGCAGTTATGATACCCTTTCATGATATGATTCACATGAGGGGTTGTGTGTGTCCCATGAGACCCTTACATATTTTAATATAAATTTAGGTGTGTATTTTTCCCATGAGACCATTATTAATATTAAAACACATTAAATGAAATAAATTGTCTTGCATATGGATGCATGTATGTTTCTAATGTAACCGGGATCGTGGTTATAGGTTTTTTAACTTTACTATTTAACCCCTTAATTGGGAGAGTGCTAGCATTGATATTGGAGGGTTGCGGTTTCACCCTCTTAGATGAAATGTATAATATGGCTTTACCTATAGATGGATATTAGGATATTATGTGCATATGTGTATTTCCCTAGAGCTAGACATTGGGTCGACACATGTTAATCTATCATTCCCTAGATTCATGAATTTGGTCGATATATAGAGATCCTGACATACCCTTAAAAGATGGCCTAGAGTATATTATTACAGAAGGAATATGGATACAAGATAATTGAATTATTTTTCTTAATATGTCTTCTGGATCAAATGGTATGATATAATTTAGGAAATATTTACTTTTTACCTATCATGTGGTATGGTATTGAAGAAGGTAGAGGTAGGGTTGATTGTAGATATTTTCGCACACAATGAATTGGTATTTGATTTATTATTTACAATTTTACATTCATGTATTGGATTAAACATATATATATTATGATATTATACTATTGTATAATTTGTGGAGTGGTAAAGGGTTTATAATCACAAAACATATAGGAATATCAAGGGTCATGTGACTTTCTTATTTATGTATCTAGTTAAGGAAAAGGGCCCTATGTTGGGGAGCTGAGAACGTGGAGCCTTGAGGAGAGAGGTAATGTCCGATTATACTCACAATTCTCAATACAGTTCTTCAGTGTATTTTTTCAGGGTTATCATACAATTATTAACAAACCAAATTGGGATTTTTTTGTATATTTTTTTGTTATTTTCATGCATTAAATAAAAAATTATTATATTCTATTAGATTCTAATGTGATTTCCATGAATGTTTATATAGAGGCCTATGTTTCTCATACATTGATATTACATCTCTTTAGATGAGTATTCATTACATTGCACACACACATGCCTGACGACTATAATATTTTTTTACCATTATAAACCTAGAACACAATATTATTATCTTATGAAATATCTTCAATGTTTCCACAAATATATTCCCATTAGTATTATACAGAGAGAAACCCTACAGAAATCATTTCTTTATAAAATTCACAGAGGAAACAAACAAGAGCATTTGATCGGATTCATTGAAAGGGTAAGCATAAAGGATATATATCTGTGATCATATGAAAGGAAATGATAATAATATTAGTATGTGATACTGAAACGACCTTCCATATATCATACCCAACCTATCATAGATCATAAACATGAGTTATGTCAAAATGATTTGCAACTGAAAAGATATGAATCCTAAGGGATTAAAAAATGACCCATCAGATAATAAAATATGAATAAAACATATAATTTTGGAATACACATCATATTATAAAATTGTGAAGATATAAAAATAGAAAAATATTCCTTAATTATGTTATTTAAATGAAACCAGGCCCTCACATAAACTTATAGATATTTAACCTAGTCCACACATGACATTGTAGACATGAGAATAGGTTGACAAAAAATATTTTGAACATGTAGTCAGGTTCATGCATAATATTTTTTAGAAGTATAGGTCCATGAATAACATCAATGTAGTAAAGGTTAAATCAAAATATCATTATAGTATAAAAATTCCCTATCTATACTGGGTTAACTCTATATTTAAATCCTATCTGTCTTAGGGGATACGAGTCTTTACCCAATGGATTGGTTGGAGATATAGTTCCCACCCAAATGTTTTTATAATGTATAAACCATACATTATTATATCAAAACCACAATCACATAATGAATATCTTATATATTTTATGCACATGATCATAAAAAATCCATAATATTAGTACTTCTAAAATGAAATGTGTTTCATAAAAATTTTATTATACATTATCATATTTAAAATAAACATGTTTCATAATAAACTCTTCATAAAAAATTTAAACCATTCAGAGAATGAATAATAGTGGTATCCTTGGATAATATCTCCTATAAATCATATGTATGAATTTTATCTTAGATTGAAAATAATTTTGAAATATTATTTGGGACATTTATTTAGGAAGATTTCTTTCCTTTGAATTGTTTTTCATAAAATAGAACTCTAGAAATATAATTTTCATTGAAAATAAACATTAAAATTTATAAATTATTCTTCAATTAAATTATTGGTCACGAAATCAAAAAATCGATTCATTTAGTACACATAAACAATTATTTCGTTCATATTTTCGATAAAATCCCAATGGGAATTGTTTGAAAAATTACAAGAAAATTAATATTAAAAAAATGATATGAATTAAATAAAGGGTAAAAATATCTTTCAAAAACCATATTAGTGTCATAAAATATTTTTGAAAATTTTTAGAAAATATGTTTTTGTATAAAAACAGATTTTTCACCAAGGGGACAAATAAAGATATATTCTCAAAAGAAATATTACCTTAAAATTTTTAATTAATTAAGAGTTGAAAAATGATGCCACAACATGATGATATAAAGTATATATAGTTTAAATGAAAGTTAAATATAATTATTTATAGGAATATCATGAGGTTTCAACATTGGAGACTTAATAATAAACAATCCTATTAAATAATGATATTGTAAGCTAAAATATTTACCAATTCTGTAACATTGATTTATAATCCCCATAGGGAAATAAATAAATTAAAAAATAATGGGGAAGAATAAATACATGATATTAAATTTCAAATTTTCATATACACCACATGAAATAATATAGGTTCATAATATAGCATATGTATCAAAGAAGAAAAATTGAGACAAAAATACCTCACCGATTTCATAAATTCTAAAATGTAAACCCCATGAAAGGTAAATCATAAAATGGATATGTAAATCCAAATATTTTTTTATAGAATCAAGATATTATTAATTCTGGGACATTATATACACTAAATAAAAGAAATAGTTGGTGAATTTGATATGTGTCTCAAATAAGTAAAAAGTGAGAAAAAAATACCTTACCTTAAGTATTGACTTCCATCACTCCCATTGAAACCTAATGTATATTAATAATTTGTTTATTATAAATCAATTAATTAAAAATATTAATAAATATAATACAATATATTATTTTCATAGGACATTTTATTACTCCTTAATTAACAAATCCAGGTTAACATCATGTGTCTGGTGATAACTGCATTGTTTTTCACATTTTTTTAACTTGTTATTTATTTTTCATACTAATAAGATCATGGTTTATAATATCAAGAATGATAAAAATGATATGAATATCACATATATTCATTGTATAATTATTTATTATATCCATTAAATTTAGTGATATGAAATGAAAGACACCATTTTTGGAAAAGGAGATGGTAGGCCATATTTATGCATGAACGTTGTTTTTCATATTCATGTTTGGTTGAAATAATGAAAATAAAGTTATATATATTATGATTATCTTATCATGTTTATTTCATATATATCCCAAATATTTATTGATCCAATCCTTAATAAATTCCATGTAAATACTAAATGAATCACATCACTTCGTATGGAAGTAGTTCCCCCTACATAGGAAAAATGTTTTATTATTATAAAAAATAGAAATCATGAAGGATTAAATGAAATAAAAATTAAATAATCATAATAACATAAAAAATAATATATATCATAAAAATATCCATCCTTATAACCATTCAATATATGTGGTAATGGAATAACAAATGACCTCAGTTCATAAGGCTACAATCCACCATACACACGAACAATGATTTCCTAACCCATTTGATAGAAGTGAAGATGATTATGGGTAATTAACATAACATATATATATATATATATTAGATGTTTTAATTTTATTATATAATCATGATATAAAAATAATTGATGTAGGTGGAGGAGGAAATAGACAAACAATCATTAATGTATGTTACCCCTACTTCAGGTATCCTTTTATGTTTTCAGTAAAATTCTCCCTTGGTTGAATTTTTGTTGAAAATAATTATTCAAGGATTATTGGAGGGAATTTTTGAAGATAATTCGGTATGTCAGGGATGAAAAAAGAGGTTTTGATGCTGTGAATAAGAGAGGAGTGAGGGTGAAATTTTGTAGATGAGATAGAGGACACACATATTATTTTTTAAAAGAATTGAGACCTCCCAAATTTTTCATATTACTCAAGGGTAAATAATAGACCATTATCGAACATTATAGGGGTAATAGAAGAAATATGACCCTCAAATTGTTTTTAGAAAATATTATATGTTATTTTTACCATTATTGTTTTACATTAATCGCTAGTAAACCCATTTTTTTACATTACCATTAGTAGTTATTTTATACTATTTTTACAATTCATTTTTATCAAAAAATAATTTAAAATTGTTAGAGATTATAAAATTATCTAAATATTAATATAGAAACCATTTTTACAAATTATATTCACCTAATTGTAAAGAATTAATTAAAAATAAATCTCACAAGCAAGATGAGAAAACTTGTTCTCTAAAAAAAATTATCAAGAGTTCATAATGACTTTATTTTAAATTTCAAAATTAAATCTATTACAATTAACTAGATCATATTATTAAATTTATTACTTAACTATTTATACTTTAAATAATACTGAAAATTTAATTTAATATCCTATATAAAATAAGTGAAATTGAATCATTGAATTAAAAATAAAAAATTTTCACTATTCCCAATAATTAATTTTTTTAGAAATATAATTAAAATTCACCCTAACAATATTTAGGAATTATGAAATAAAAATTGATTTTTATATTAATTTCATTTATTTTTAAATAAAATTACTAATTATTTTTGTTATTGTTTACAGAAATACATTAAAAAATTTTAAAAAAATGTATTTTTGAAACATATAATGACATTACTAAAAATTATACATTTTATTATCAATATTTTTTCATCATAAAAATCAATTTTAATTAATATTTAATGTTTTTTTCATTAAATTATTATTACTAATTTAAAAAAATGAAATAATTTTAGAGTTTAAATAAATATATGTGTAATATATCATTATTTTGCTGAAAAACTGTGTTTCTTGTAACACAAGATAATATAGTGTTTCATAAAGAACCCGAATAACATGTGTTCTGTATAAAATAAGTTATCAAAAAAATATTTTATTAGAAAAGAATGATTCATAAAAACTATTGGTGTTACATTCTACCTAGATTGAAATAAATTTCTCCCTCTGAATTCATTTTTCCAAAACAAAAAAATAAGTGTAATTATGCTCCATAATACCGTCAAGTTCCAAAATTGCATCCTTAAAATGGTTTGTTTTGTGAAAAACAATCACTAGGTGAGTTCTATTTTTTCTAACCTTAACAATTTGATACAAAATTTCTATTGGTCATTCCTTAAAAGAAAAATCATGTTGTTGTAGTATGGACTTTTTGTTCATTATATGTGAGAGACCAGATATGTACATCCTTAGGAGTGTTACATGGAACACATCAAAAACCTGAGAGAGGATTGATGGAAACACTAATGTACATCCTACTATGTCGATATGATCATGTATTTTAATGGGACTAATATACAACAGTCTTAGTTTCCCCTCTTTTCATCCATGGATAACATTATAGAAAGAAATTGCCAATAACATCATATTCAAGGCAAATAGATTATTATTTGTGTAACATCTCTGTAAAAAATGTTGAGTTCTTCATGTTTTTGAATGCATTTAACCTTCTATTCCATCTAATTCTCTTTCTTAGGACCCCAATAGGTTTATTTCTCCAACTTCATTCTAGTAAATTAATGTTTTTCACTTCCATCTATAAAATTCATTATAAAGATCAATCTAAATACCTAAGTGAAAGAAATCATTATAGTAAAACTCTTTTAATGAAGGTTATGATCCTAACCACATTGGAAATCCATAAGAAAATATATTATAGTATCTTTTAATAATATTTACATAGGTTTTAAATATTTTTCCGCAAGATTCACATAAGTGGATATTTCATCTTTTTATATTTATATTTCGTACATTACATAAACACATTCCCAAGGAACATAATAGTTTTATTCATATGGTGACATGGAAACATTATCTTATCAATTTGTGAATGTTCTTAATCATTTTTCATGAATATATATCCTATTAGTAAAATTAATATGAATTCCCCACCAATTAATTTTTATCATAACATGGGGAAAGGAAACAAAATATATGGTTACCTCAAATGCTCAGAAACTGTAAATGGGGAAGATACATATGCATTACACAATCATAATGGTATGAGAACATGAGAAAAATATTATAATATTATAGCCTACATCTCAAACTACATACACATGTGTCATTGTTAAGGATTAGTATATTGTAATACATGAACCTTAAGGGAATAAGAGAGAAATATTCATGGTATAATATCATTGTAATAATAGAAATAACTTCACCCATTATGTTAATTATATGAAATATGTCCCTCACATAAACTTATGGACATGAAACAAGGAATATTAATAACATTATGAACATGAAATCAGGTTACAAAATAACCTTATGAACATGTATGTAGGTCATCACACCAAATTTTGGACCTGAAAGAAAGTACATTCCTAAAATATTAGTTGTCAAGTTTCACATGCAAAACAATCTTATTAGTGAACTATCACTTCCAAGTCTATCTTAGTGTCAACTCCCAAAACTATCAATATAGTCAAGGTTCAATCACAATATCATGTTATCTTACTGTGTACCTTACCAAATTGAGTTCACTTCAAATTCTAAAAATTTATATATAATGAGATATAAATGATTTCCCAATGCATTGGAGGTGGATACTAGTCCCCCCATCACATAAGAATATCATTCATATGTATTCCATAAGATCATAAACGTGTTCATATTATAAACCATGAAATTAAATGGGTATAACAAAAATTTCATCATATATTAATATGTGAAAAATATATAGCTTTCATAATAAATTCATCATGCAATAACTCATGAGAAGATGTATGATTCTAAATTATATAACTCGTCTAAGAGAAAAGTGTTTCATAAACATCAAGACATCAAAAAATAAACCATTAATTATAGGAATATTAATTTTACACTTGGATCATATCCCTAGAAAGTAAATCGTAAAAACAAATGTTTAAATATTATATGGAAAATAGTTTTTAAAATGTAGTAAATACATGTCATGAAGAAAATATTATTTCTTCTTTGAAAAACGCATTCTAAAACATCATATTTGTTGAAAAAAAATTTATTTGAAAGTAGATAAGCAATTTTTTTAATGTTCTTATAAATAATTGAAATGCTTTTGTTTAAAATTTTTCATTAAAAATTTTTAAATTAGGGTTTTAGAATCACTTAAAACATTTTTTGAGGAATATACATTTTTTGGATGGGCTATTTTTAAAACATAAAACTTTTTGGAATTTTTTTAATTGAAAATATATTTAAAATTTTTTAAATGTACCATAGAAAACATTGAAATATATTTCATTCAAAATATACCCTAAAAATTATAAAATATGATTTAAAAATAATTTTATTCATTGTGCGAAAAAATAACCTTTCTACTTTTAAAAATGGTTTCTAAAGCATAAAATATTTTGAAAACTAGTTTCTAATAAAATAACCTAAAAACATATAAAGGATATTTTAGAACAATTTTGAACACATTTTATAATATAAATCAATTTTAAAATAAATCTTTTTAAAATTAATTTATAATATCACATAATAAATTTTAAAAATATTTTTAGAAAACATTATTTTGAATGAAAATAGATTTCTGACTGAAGAAAATTATAAAGTATGATTTTTATATAACTATTTTTATTATAATATTCAATAAAAATGAGTGCATAAATTGTACCATTAGATTATGATATCCTAAATAATAATATTATAATAATTTTCATTATAATTATTGATAGATGAATCATTATATTTCCTCAATTGAAGCATAATCATAAATAATTATGATAAACAATGATATTCAATAAAAGAAGTCACACCACTTTGGTAACATTGAATCATTTTTCCAAAGAAGGAATATCATTACATTTAGCATAAAATATCATTAAATTTAGTAAATTCATGATACTACATGTCATATTGGATGTATATACACCTATTAGTATATTATAGGTGTAGAATGTAACATGTGTCTCAATGAATGGAAATAGAGTCAAAAATCACTTTCTGATTTAGTAACATTTGAACTATAAACTACATAAAAAATATTTCATAAAATGGATATGTAAATACCAATAAATTTTATAAAAAACCTAATAAAATAAATTAATGAGAAGTTTATAAAAAGATATATTAAAATGGTTTTGAATATAGAATATGTCACTTGTCACGACACGTCCTCGGGGCCCGTGTTGTGACTACCCCAAACCTGCCTTCCATAGGCCAGGGGCTGGCGACTAGCACCAAAGGAGAATCCCAAATAAAAAAGGGAAGGAATTTCCTTTAAACCTGTAACAATCATAGTCTGAGCACAAAAAATAGAAGCAACAAGTACTAATATAGAAAAGAAAGGTGTTCTGAAAGTAAGTGGGCCAATATACAAACCCAACTGAACAAAAAGTACAAGTACAAGGAAAAAGGGAAAACATCTCCTGCATCATCCACCAGGGAATCCAACCTGAAGGGTAGGTATAGATCTCAAACAACCCATCCCTAAGGTACATCTCTTCTAGTAGAGCTCTGAGCAGCCTCCCGTCTGTCACCCTCAGCCTTGATCACTACTGACCGTCGTCTGTACAGAACACAACAAGGTGCGGATGAAGCCCGTGAAGGGGTGAGTATAACAATACACCGTAGGGGTCCTCGAGACCCCTGATGGACTCCCATAATCCACTAAGGATAAACCATAGTAGTAAGATACAATCAGGAAGTATCAACCATCCCTACTTAGGTATATCCCCCAACATATACCTAAGTTACCAATCACTGTTCGATTCCAACACTTGAGCCGAAGCACAACCCATTCCACAGAGGAAGTAAAGTCAGTCATCTCAATGATAACAACTGAAAGAAGAGAATTAGCTCACATAGGTATACCACTCATGTGGAGTGGTAGAGATGATTTGGTGGACACTGAATCATCTCCTCTGTCTAACCCACGTAGGATCCTAGAAAAGTATCAGTGCTATCGAACCCACATAGGATCTTGGTACAAAAGTCATCGCTGTTGAACCCATGAAGGATCCCGGTACAGAAGTCATTGATGTCGAACCCACGAAGGATCACAATACATAAGTCATCACTGTCGAACCCACATAAGATCCTGGTACAATATCTTTATTGTCGAACCCACGAAGGATCCTAGTACAGTAGTATGTCCACGTAGGATCCAATCGTCTCAGTTGCAGCCAACCATAAGGTTCCCACACATAACACGCTCGATTCCAGTAGGGTCCGCTCCACGAGCCAAGTGCCGATAAATAAACTATCACGAAGTCTTGAGATAACATATCCCATAGTTCCATCTCATCATATGGAACCCAATTTGACAGACGATGCCTCAATCGGACGCCCGGTCTGTGAGTTATTGACATTTTTGTTCCAGGGGCCCGATTGATTTTTAGGATAAAACCTACCCAGAAATACCCCAACTACATCCAAACATCAATTGGGGTATTCCAAAAGAACCTTCCAGCTCTAAGACTTCCGTCGTCACAGACGGTTCGTCATTCGGACACCCGTAGCCCAAAATATGGATGAAAAAGTGATTTCGGGTTAAATGGGTCCGGACAGGGGTCCATCCCGGTCTGCGGGTCCGACATGGCCCGATGGGGCAGCCCGGCCCGGTTTTGACCCGGCCCAATCGTGGCCCAGCACGAGGGGGCGGCCCAGCACGGTGGTTGTTCGGGTGGCCTGGCTGGTCGCCCCGCGTGGCCAGACAGGCCCCGCCGTGGTGGGGGGGTGGGGGGGGGGGGGTTCTGCGCCTCCTAGCTTCCGAAGGAACTTGTGCTAGGCCACAGTTCTGTGTACCGCAGGACCCAAAGTGTCCTGCCCTGTCTGGCTGACCGAGCGGGCATCCGTCTTCACCCTCCGGCACAGCGCGATGGCACCCTGCACCTCCACCGCGGCCCACCCTAGCCGCGTTTCTGCATATACGGTGCGGCGCGACGGCACCGTGCCCCTCCACCATGTCCTGACCTAGCCGCAACCCTCTGCTGGCCTGCACGCAGCGCGATAGCGCCACGCGCATCCGTCGTGGCCCATCGTGGCCGTGACTCCCCTTTCGCGCGGCACGCCGGTGCTGCGCCCTGTTGGAGACTCGGCGTCCATGCACCGCCTGTTTTTCTTCATGGTCCTCCTCCATCATCAAAAAACAAGAACAACCAAATGGGGAGGTTCGGGTAGTTTTCGTGTGGTTCGAGCCCTCCTCATCATTTCCATAACATTTGTCACAACATAATCTATAAATTTGAACATCGAATAATAGAGGTTTATAATCATATATAAAATAACTCAAATCCCCCTACCTCGAGTTCGGTGATCGATGACAGAGTCGCGGAAGACGGACGTCGTTCAGTCAATGTCAGAGGAGGAAGAGCTCAGAGAAGACGAGTCGAGATGACATCATCGGCATTCTTTGTGGGTGGAAATTCTTCCCTTTCTTACCCCGGTTGAAGAAAAAAAAGATATTGTTTTTCATTCTTTGGTGGAGGAAGGGACGTTCTTCATGTTCTTCGTGGGGAGAATGATGTTCTCTCAAGTTTCATTAAGGCTCCACCAATAGAGAGAGAGTTTCCAACCCAAAATAAAATAATAGATTTGTCTATTATTTTATTGTCGCATTGAATTCAAAAGAATTCAACAAATAAATAATTGAAGCCATTAATTAATTTTTAGGTGAATTGGCATCATTATGGGGAAGTTCAAGAGTTCCCCCATTTATGGGGAGTTCAAGGGGTTTAATGGGGTGTTAGGGGAGTTAAAGGGCTATGGTGGGCCCCACCTAATAACATCCTCCCAAGGGAGGTTAGGGTGTGGTGGACCCCACCTATAACCTCAACTTTGAGGTTTTAACCACCAAACAAATAAAAATAAGTTACCATCATATTTATTAAATTGTATTTAGAAACCCCAAATATTATAATCTATTCTCGTTAGAACGCAATTACGGTGAAGGTCTCACCAAAAAATCACGGATGCAGTGAGTTCAACGGTGCCCTCATATTTCAATTCTGAGCATCGGTTCAAAAGTTATAAAATCCCGCTCGTACATTTAGTGAAATTACCCGAACAAAACATTAGAAATTGACTCAGGGCACACCAGGACTCAGAATCAAGCACCGTTAGAAACTGAGGACTCGTAAAATTTACAAGAATTTATGAAAAACATTTCCACATAATTTTTGGGTCTTCACATTCTCCCTAACTCAGGGATTTACATCCCCATAAGCTAAAACTCACACTAAGAAAACAAATGGGGGTACTGAGCACGCATCTAAGCCTCCCGCTACCATGTGCTCTCATAGAGGTTCTCGTGCTACTAGGGAACACGCACCAGAGTTATTGAAAATCCACTCAAGACCCACCCATGTCAATCCTCAATCTCCACTGGAACCTCTATGATTTTCACCCCGTCATCAATGTCCAGCTCCCCATTGTCGATGATGTGAGAAGGGTCATGCACGTATCTCCTCAACTGAGATATATGGAAGATGTCGTGCACCCGTTGCAACTGAGGTGGAAGAGCCAAGTAGTAAGACACCTCTCCTAATTTGCTGAGGACCAGGAATGGTCTGATGAATCCCGTAGATAACTTGCTGCCTTGGCCAAATATCCATAGACCTCGTCGAGATGAGACCCGTAGAAAGATGTTGTCCCCATTCTCCAACTCTAGTGATCTCTGTCTCCTATTAGCATAGGACTTTTCATGCTCTGTGCAGTCTTCATCTGATCCTGGATGATCTGCACCTTCTCCATCATAGTCTGCTCCATCTCTGGTCCCATATGTGCTGACTCCCTTGGGTCAGTCCAACACAGAGAAGATCTGCATGTTCAGCCATATAGTTCCTAGAAAGATGCCATACCGATGGTGGAGTGGTATCAGTTGTTATACGCAAACTCTACCAAGGGTAAGTGATCCTCCTAGCTATGATCGAAGTAAAGAACTCTTGTACAGTCCATGTTCTCAAGAGTCTGAATGGCCATCTCAGTCTGACCATCTGTTTGAGGATAGAAGGCGATGTACAAGAGAAGTTGCGTCCCAAAAGCCACTTGTAACCCCTTCCATAGCTGGGAAGTGAAACAAGAATCTTAATAAGAGATGATACTCGATGGAAAACGATGAATTCGTATGTTCTCCCACACTTAGAGGTGTCCTACTCTCTCTACTGAACCATGTTCTCTGATTGGTAGAAAGTGGGCCAAATTGGTGAGTCGGTCAACAATCACCCAGATAGAGTCGTGTCCTTTGTATGTACATGGAATTCCCATCATGAAATCCATGGATATCCTTTCCCACTTCCACTCTGTGACCTATAAGGGCTAAATAAATGTTTCTAGAACCTGTTTCTCTATCTTAACTTGCTAACAAGTGAGCCATCGAGTGAAAAACTCTTCTACCGCCTTCTTCATACCTGGACACCAGTGCTATCTTCGGAGGTCCTGATACATCTTCGCCACACCTAGATGTACCTCTAAAGGAGATGTGTGTAACTCCCTCAACAATTCATCCTGAAGTGATACTGGTACCACAGTACATCCTCTGAAGAGAATGACATGCTCCCCACCTTCCGAAAATCTATTAGGTGCATGTCCTATGGATATCAGAGCACGTCGCGTCTCACAGTCAACATCCCCTATCTGTGCCTCCCAGACTCATTAAAGATATAGAGTAGTGACTGTGAGAGACTCTAGAAAGGCTTCTCCATCTCTATCCACAAAGGATATCTGCAACGCAGCCAGCGACTACATTGCCTCTCTTAGTAGCTGAATGCCTGATCTCCTACTAAGAGAATCTGAAACTATGTTCCCCCTACCAAGAGTATAGACTAACTCAAAGTCATAGTCCTAGAGGATCTCAAGCCAACACCACTGTCTCAAGTTTAGGTTTATCTGCGAGAATATGTACATGAGATTCTGGTGGTCAGAGTAGACTATAAAACACTCACCCATTAGATAGTTTCGCCCCATTATCAACGCGAAGACAACTACTGCTAATTCTAGGTCATGGGTATCATAGCTCTGTTCTTGCTATATCAACTGCTGAGAACCATAAGATATCACTGCTTGCTCCTACATCTTGACACACCCAAGTCTGGTCCCTGATGCATCACATTAAACTACGTACCCTATGCCCTCCTCGGGAAGCCTCGGGATGGGGGAACTAGTCAACCTCTTCCACAGCTCCCAAAAGCACTACTAGAATCTCTCTGACCGCACTAAGGGGTTCCCCTTTTTTCATCAATTCTGAAAGGGGTGCAGGAACTCTAGAGAAGTCTGGCCCAAATCTCCGATAGAACCCAGCCAATCCCAAAAAACTCCATAACTCCGTCACACTCCTTGGTGGCTCCCAAGAAAGTATTGCCTCGATCTTCACTGGATATAATGCAACTCCAGCCTCTGAGGTGACATGTCCCAGAAATTTTACCTCTTAGATCCAGAACTGGAACTTCAAGACCTTACCATAAAGCTAGTGCTCTCGAAGTGTGTCCAGTACTACCCGCAAATGGTAGCCGTTCTCCTCTTTGGTAGCTAAGTAGATCAAAATATCATCAATGAAGACTACCCCAATGCGTTCAAGGTATGGCTGAAAGATTCTATTCATGAGTCCCATGAACACTGCTAGTGCGATGGTTACACCGAATGGAATAACGATGAACTCATATTGTCCATACTGGCATCTTAAGGCCATCTTCTCCACATCATCGTCTCGTACTCTGAACTGGTGATTTCCTAACTGAAGATCTATCTTTGAGAACCAACGCGCTACCTTCAGCTGATCAAAGAGGTCGTCAATCCTCTGGAATGGGTACCTGTTCTTCGTGGTCACTTAGTTTAGGTACCAACAATAAACAGAAAGAATCAAGCTCCCATCCCCCTTCTTGGTGAAAAAAATCAGGGATGCCAAGGTTGAAACACTGGTTCAGATAAATCCCTTCCCCTATAAGTCCTACAGCTGTAACCGCAGCTCACGAAGCTCGGAAGGAGACATCCGATATGCTGGAGTAGATATCGGTGGAATCCCAGTGTACAATTCAATGTAGATGTCCACCTCTATGTGAGGAGGTAGTCTTGGAACATAGTCAAGGAAACATCCGTGTACTTATCCACCACAACAGGAAATCTCGGACTCCACACATCAACCACTCTGAGGATGAGACTAGACAAATGATGTGTGATCAGCTGCCCCATCCTCTGTGTAAGTCCATCCTGTGTTCAAAAGGATCCCTTCTCACCGGTGAAGGTGAACCTAGTCCCATCCGTGCAGACACACTGCACTTTGCGCCTAATGAAGTCAATCTGTGCATGAACTATGGATAACCAGTCCATACCCAAGATGATGTCACAAGGCCTCGATGCCGCTACGAGGAGATCCCACCCAAATCTCTCACCTCTTATAGTAAGCTCACACTGCCGACACTAGTGCGTAATCCTCGAGTCTACTCCCGTAGGACTGTTTACCCATAAGGATAGAGCCAATAGCTCCGTTGGAATCTCCTAGCTCCAAATGGGGGAATCAGTATTAAAATAACAACACACAACTATGTCTATAAGTACTGCAGCAATGGTTTAGTAGACACATATAGTACCTCGAATAATATCAGGTGTGTTTTTTCATAGGCCTCGACTGCCTGGAACTGAGCTCGCCTCCATCATCCAGATCCTTGTGGTCGGGGTGGTCCGCCTAGTGGTGGTGGTGGTAGGACCTTGAAACATCATCCACCTCCTACTGCTCGGCCAGCGCCTCTTCCATGTCGTCCTGCTTCTGGAAGACCACCACGGTCGAACCTCTGCCTCAATCTAGGAGGTCCCTCTACTGTCTTCTGCTTATCTGCACGGTGGGTTAGGTAGTCACGAGCCATTTGACCCTACCCTCCACACGCATAGCACTGTCTGCCTCTCATATGTCTGGCTCTATCTCGTGTGCCCCGCACAACCGAACTAATATCTTGGGTTTGGTCACCTGATGGCTTGGTCCGCTTGGACCTCTGCGACATCTTCTTACTTCCGGCTGTAGAAGACTCCCCTACATGTCTCCCTGTGGCGGGTTTCACTACCGATGACTGCTCAACAAGAAAACATTCCACTAGAAGGGCTTGCTCACGCACCCCCGCCTACGTCGGGATGCTGAGGGAGATCATCGAAGCACTAATCTCAAGCCTGAGTCCCTGCGCCAAGGTCTGGGCCCTAAATAATGGGACTCGTACCATATCCATGGTGTAGCGCGAGAGGTCAGTGATCCTCACCGAGTACTGAGCTACCGTCAGTTTACCCTGCTATAGATGCAGTAACTCCTGTATGTGCACCGCACGAAGGGTGGCTAGAACAATCCCTAACCGGAAGAGACTCTCAAATTCTACCCAGAGAAGTGATGCCTCATCATGCACCTTGAGCATCAGGCTCCACTATCTTCCTGTTGCAGCATGCAAGAGACTCGCGGCAAGGATCACCATGAGGTCGGCTGGTGTCCCTACTAATATGAAAACTCTCACAATAGATTCCAGCCAATCCTCAGCTGCTTGTGGGTCTGTCTCTCCCCTGATCATGGGAGGCCTCTAGTGCTAGAACTCATGGAATTCACTAATACGGCATGCACTCTCTGTTTCTGGAGCTGGTGGTATGGGTGACCCAGCGGGTAGTGGTACCGCTGGTACCTCCGATGTGATGGGTCCCCGTACTGAGGCCTCGTTGCTCGGTGGGCTACCATCTCGTATGAAACTCGGAACCCTAGATGGATGCCTATGTGGGGCCATCTTTAAAAGAAACAAGTGCACCATGGTCAAAAATATATATATGGTGAGCTGACACAAAGTAATCTCGAAGATACCTTTTCAAAGGTAACACACATGTAATCAGTGTTTTCGTGCACCGAGTCGCAAATCAGAAGTCAGATTCCTAGTGTATGGATACGTCAGCCGCCACACCAACACCGATTTCCCTAAACATATAACCACACCCAAAAAACTTAACAATATTAAAATTAAATGAATCAGATTCCATGTTCTTCCATAGAACTGACTCCTTTGATACCAATTTTTCACGACCCGTCCTCAAGCCCCGTGCCATGACTACCCCAAGCCCGCCTTCCTTAGGCCAGGGGTTGGCAACTATCGCCAAAGGTGAATCCCCGATTAAAAGAGAAGGCATTTAGTTTAAAGCTATAACACACACAGTATGGACACAAGGAATAGACGCAAAAAATACTAATATAGAAAACAAAGGTATGATGAAAGTAAGAGGACCAGAATACAAACCCAACTGAACAACAAATAAAAGTACAAGGAAGAAGGGAAAAAAGCTCTTGGATCGTCCATCGGGGAATCCTACATGAAGGGTAGGTACAGATCTCAAACAAATCATCCTTGAGGTATGTCCTGTCTAGTCTAGCTCCGAGCAGCCTCATGTCTGTCACCCTCAGCCTCGATCACTACTGACCGTCATCAGCAAAGAACACAACAAGGTACAGGCGAAGCCCATACAGGGGTGAGGATAACAATACTCAATTGGGGACCCTGAGACCCCTGATGGTCTACCAGAATCAAATAAGGATAAACCACAGTAGTAAGATTAAATCATGATGTATCAACCATCCCTAACTAGGTATATTCCCAGACATATACCTAAGTTACAAATCATTGTCTGGCTCCAACACTCGAGCCCAAGTACTACCCATTACACAATGGAATTAAAGTCAATCATCTCAATGATAACTACTGAAAGGAATGATTCATCTCACATAAGTGTACAACTCATGTAGAAGGGTAGCGATGATTAGGTGTATCCACTGAATCATCTCCTCTGTCGATACCACGTAGGATCTTGGGACAGTATCAGTTCTGTCAAACCCACAAAGCATCCTGGTATAGATGTCATTGATGTCGAACCCACGGAGGATCCTAGTAAAGAGGCCATCGTTGTCGAACCCACAGAGGATCCTGGTACAGAATTCATTGCTATCAAACCCACATAGGATCATGGTTCTGTTTCATCTTTGTCGAACCCATGGAGGATCCTATTATAGTAGTAGGTCAATGTAGGTTCTTATCATCTCATTCGTAGACAACCATAAGGTTCCCGCACATAGCACGCTCAATTTCGGTAGGGTCTGCACCTCCAGACAAGTGATGATACATCAAATACCACAAAGTCTTCAGTATAAGTATCTTGTAGTTCCATATCATCATAAGGAACCCAACGCGACAGATGACGTGTCAATCGAACACATAGTCTGTGAGTTATTGGTAATTCTGTTCCAGTGACCCAGTTGGTTTTTGTGCTCAAACAAACCCGGATGTACCCCAACTACGTCCAAACCACATGTGGGGTATGGAAAAAGAAGAGTCCCACTCTATGCCTTCTGTCGGCACAGATGGTTCGTCGTTCGGACACCTGTAGCCCAAAATTCGGACGAAAAAGTGATTTCAGGTGAAACGGGTCCAGACAGTGGTCTGACCCGGTCTATGGGACCGACCCAGCTGATGGGGCAGCCCGGCCTGTAGGCAGCCCGCGTGGCCTGGCTGGCCGACCCACGTGGCCTCGCTTGCGGTTTCGTATGGCCAGGCTGGTCACGCCGGGGGGTGGGTGTCATGCCCCCACCTTCCAAAGAAACAGGTGCTAGGAACTGGTTGGGTGTGCCGCGGGACACGAAGGGTCCGGCCCTGTCCAGCTGGCTGAGCGTCCATCCGGCATCGTCCTCCGATGCGGTGTGATGGTTCTGCACCCCTCTGCCACAGCCCGCCCTGGCCGCAGTTCTGCATCTCCGGTGCGGCACGACGGTGTCGTGCCCCTCTACCGCGACCCTGCTGGCCGTGGCCTTTCTATTGTCCTCTGCATGCCATGACAGCTCTGGTCGGCTCCATTGTATCCCGTCGTCACTGCGGCTCACCTTCCGCACAGCACGATGGTGTCGCACCCTCTTGGCGACCCGACGGCCTTACGTTGCCAGTTTTTCTTCACGGTCTGCCTCCGTCGTCTACACATAAGAACAACCAATAATATTTCAAAAAATAAGCAATCATATTTCAAAATACTATATGAAAGGATAAATATGACCTCACTCTAGACCATCTCACATCATATCCTCATATACTATATGAAAAATAACCAATCATTTTTCAAATAAGACCTAGAGCACACATCTATGTTTTATAGAGGATTATAATTAATATAAATGGTATAGGGTGTGTCTATTGGGATACAATACCCTCATATTAGTGTTATAGACAAGTGAAAATAAACAAACTTCACCCATATGATTAAATAAATAGTGTTCAGAAGGAAAAATATTAATAGCGCTATACTAATTAATGAAATTCAGTGAAGTCACGAACAGATTTCCCATATATAAAATGTTTATTATCCATTTGTGCAAACACAAAATTATAGGTATGAATGAAATACATGTAAAATTATAATTCCTCTATCCTCCTCTAAGAAAACCAATAATCCAGATATGTATATACTTATATGAGTTATCCTGCTCGATTACTTGAGAGTATTAACTCTAGATATGCCTGAACCATGGTGAACCTTTTATTAGGAACCCTAGTGTAATATAGACTAGATCATGGTGTGTGTACAACCCTTATTATGGAACCACCAACGTGGTCTAGTACATAGAATGTAATTTCAGTATATATACATGTCAAACATTAATTAGGCTAAAAATAACATTAATTAATGCTAAAGGAAAACTAATTTAAAATGGTCATCTAGTTCCTCCAATCGTATGAGTATTCTAATGTAATGATCCCATCTGATTATAAACACAACTAAAAATATAAAATATTATCATAAATCCATATATGATCCCTGTAACACCTCAAAATTTCAAAATAAGAATAATATATTCAATAGTATTTATGACATGAAAAACTATGCTTAGAAAAAAATATAACAACCTTAGAATTAATGATATATTTATTTTTTAAAAAAATTAAACTTTCTATATATCTCATTACATGAAACACAAATAATACCATGCTTTACACAAAATACATAGTTAAGCATATAATACATGCAATAATGAGTATAAATTAAATGTAACATGTTATTATAATATTATTATTTAAGATAATAGTTATTACAAAGAGGTTAAACTGTAGAGTATGAATATTAATGAATATATTATGGAAAATATATTGTTTGAACAAATGTATTGGTTATCTAATTCATAGATGTAAAATAAGAATCATTTAAAACAAATGTTAAATTTGTTTTTGAAAAAACATATTCTTCAAAAAGACGGATTAGTCACGCCATTCATATTGAAAATTAATTTTCACCACTATTAGTAAATTAGTTTGAAAAAATATACATTGTTTTTAAAATATTAAATCCAAAATTATATTTTGGTTAATTTTTGTAACTTTACTAGAAGTTTCATTTCATAAGGTATAA
Organism: Viscum album; assembly: GCA_963277665.1. Lineage (NCBI taxonomy): Eukaryota > Viridiplantae > Streptophyta > Magnoliopsida > Santalales > Viscaceae > Viscum > Viscum album. The sequence goes on along the minus strand of OY728165.1, from coordinate 256,819,101 downwards.
TGAATGAAACTAAATTTTAATTGGATATTTTTTTCTTCATTTAAATAATTTACAGTAATATATTATATTTTTTAATTATTACTAAAGAAAAATGAGATCAATTTTATATCAATTAATCTATATTTGGTCATTTTAATAAATTTTATATTTCATTTAGATATAATATGTTTATATACATTTGAACATTTCCACTTTTAAAACCCTATTTCTCTTTCAATATGCAGTATTTTTTGTAAATAATTTTTTTTTCTATTGGTGATTTTTTTTAAAAATAGATTACATATTTTAAATAATAAATATTTATAATATATAATATTTTCAAATTAATATTTTACTAAAATTAATATTGTATGTATAAAAATTTAATAATGGTGGTTAAGGTAAAAATGTGTTCATTGAGGTTTAAACTACAAAGATATAGGTACAACTGACCTATAAAATTGTATAAAAACTATTTTATGGATTTTTTAGAACTGTAAAACTATAATTTCTTTATAATGGCCCATTTTTTACCCTTATGACATATGAATTATGAAGAATAACTAAATTATATTAAAAATATTATGTGTTCCCTCTCTCCCACTTGAAAAAGGACACTCAACTCCTCCCTTCTTAAAACCATAAAACATGTTTTATCAGAAAATAACTCCTAAAATTACATGAAAAAATCCCTCCCCACATAAAATATGACTTATTTTGGGCATAAATAAATCCTAGGAAGGCTTTGGTGTAATCCAATACAGGATACCTGAGGAAAAGGTAACATTCTACAATGAGATTTTTTATTTTATTTCATTCAATACCACCATAAATTATTAATAAAAAATGATTATATTATAACATGTGTATCATACATATATTGGGAAGTGTTTTAGTGTTTTAAAAACCTAAAATAACTTCCTATTCCATCAAATGGGATATCAAATCATCTTTCATGTGTACTGTAGACTATTGCCTCACGAATCATTAACGTAACTTTTTTCCATTATCACCTCTCAAGGCTGGGATGATCATTTTTATAATATATATATTTATATAATATTTAAAAAATATTTAAAGATATTTAGTCATTAAATAAGATAAATATTTTCACATTCTATTCTGTAGGAGATATGATAACGTCACTTCTGGTGGTCTACCGCCTTGTGAAGCGTTGTGATTCTCCATTCACAGATGCATCACATGAATGGTGATACAGATCATTTTAATGAAATATGTGATATAAGTGAAAAAATTATGATATTAATGAAAAATTTGTCATTATATAATAATAATATACGTCACTTAATTTCATTCTTTTTCACTCACATTAGGTTTATAACATCGTTTGCATACGTGTGGACTACCACTTTGATGAAGCGATTTGACAACCATTTCACCCCAAATTAGATGACATATATAAGTGTATGATATGTTATATATTATGTTATGATCATTATTTAAGTAGTATATATAACTTACCTACATTGATTAATGATCATTCAAAATTGGAAATGTTAGTCTTGCGTACATACAACCAACCGTCTTCATGATTGCAATGTGCTTCATTTTTCATATCTTTATTTAATGGTTGGTTTTAAAAGATAATTGATGTAAAATTATGATAAATATGTCATTATTATTATTCCAAGTATGATATAACTATATAATATGAAAAATATCCAAATGTTTCATGACGAAACACACATGATAAAATAATGAAATTAACACCAAAATCAATAAAAATGATAAAATATTATTAATGAATGAGTAATATGATATATAAAAGGAAAATATTTGATATTTTTAATATAAATACGGTTTGATATTAATTTAATAACATATTCAAAACCATTATACCTGATTTTAAAAATTGATGAGTCAAAATAAATTTTGAAGTTAGGGACTTCATCTCAATTTCATTTCATTGAGGAATATTGTAATGATATGCACCTAATATTCTTTATATGTCGTATATACTTCCCCATTTAAATTAATATAATAAATAATTAATTATTCAAGTTATTTTATGTTTTAATATTAATTATTTCATTTTTTGGTTTGTAATTAAAATTTATGAAGTTGTAAGGGATTTCATGACACTATTTCCACTCATTGGGTTAAACTATTACATGATATATTATTTCATGCTTTGATCATGTAAATAATTAAATTTGGATGCCTTATGTTGTAGTTAAAATTATTTTATATGATTTTATAGTTAATAAAAATAATATATTCATTTTTTTATTCTCACAACAACATTATATTCTACGAAAGGGTTTTTATCACAATTTCATTTTAATCAACATTGTTTATTCTTGATTTTCAGTTGATCAAAATTATTTAGTCATTGTTTAATAAACAATTTAATTTCCATGTACTCTACTTATTTATGATATTTTATAGTAATTGTACCAATCTCACACACATTTGTACATATAATAATTGAATATTTTTAATAATATTCCACTTCAATTCTATATTCATTCAAAAATATATTTTCCTCCAAAAAGATAATTTTTTTAGAATTTTTTTTGTCTTTTTTAAAAATGAATTATCAAATTAAATTTCATTCAATTTTACAATTAATATTATATATATATATATATTCATATTTCATTTTGAAAACAATTATCAATTTGATTTTTAAAAAATGTGATGGAAATATTGTTGTTATTTTCTAAACAACACCCTTTCATACGAATTTTACATTACAAAAGGAATTTTATTTTAAAACTTTATGGAATTTATGAAATTACCAGAACACATTACCCATATTTCATTAATTATTCATTTTCATGTTTATGTGGATCAATTAAAAACAACATTATTTGATGTAACGCCCTGACCCCAGCTACCCGGAGCCGGTGTGTTACTTCGTAACATTGGCATGATCACAAAAGATAAAGTCTCGAAAGACCGATTAGTTTAGTAGCCTTGGAAACACTATATACATTCATAAGTCTAACATTACATCATAAAGTGAAAAACTAATAATAAAGTGTTAATAGTCCACACTCATATCCTCTTCTGACTATCCCTGCAGGTCATTCCTAAAATAATTCTTTACATCCTGGAAAATATTAAAACATTGAAAGGGGTGAGCTCAGATGCTCAGTAAGGATAACAATATAGCGGAAGCTTTCATCAATAAACATAAACATTTAAGGCAATGTATTACTAAAACAAAAGCCTTTTAAACTTTAACTTTAGCATAATATGGGAAAACTGAAATGAAATAATGCAATTTACTTCTTCACATGGATATTCTACTGGTCGAATAATCACATGCTATATCAATAACCACTTTCATAATGATGGAATGCTTAATGCCAGACATTCTGAATCATTTTTTCAAGTCCTCGGCCAAGACTTCTAAAATGATTAAGGCCTCGGCCAAAACCATAAATCAAATTGGGAAAGGGACTCGGCCAATTCCACGTCTAGTTGTCTCATGAGACCTACCGATGCATCGAGGAGCTATAGCGGGCTCTACCCGTCACATACTAAGTCCAATGCATTCCTTATTTGAAAAATGGTATATAAACATTTAGGAATACCATTTTTTTTAAATACCATTTGAAATTAATTGTGGTATCAAAATACCAGTTTAATTTTTTAGAAGATACTTACATTTAAAATTTCTCAAATATACTCCAGTGTTTTTCTGAAAACATTATGCAAGCTTCTGAAAACAAAATAACTAATTCTGAGACTGCTCGTCTAATTGCAGGCCATGATGGGTCCACGCCCAATCCCTTCCTATCTACCACACTCGAGATTCAGGTTTTCTAACCACATTTTTAAGATTGCGTTTAATGCGTATACATTTTCGCAGGATTTTCATACATTTGAGAAAAATATCACTCTTTTTTTAAAATCATTTAAAAACAGTTATGGCTTGTAGAGGAAGCCGGAACTCAAATAACGGTCACGGCGGCGGAGAAGTCATTGTCGCCACATATGTACGGAAAGAAAAACATTCCCTTTTTTTGTTTAGTAAAACGCTTCGTATAAAAAGATTCCTTTTGAATAAACATAAATGTCAAAGGGGTTTATACACTGTATAAAAGAAAATTGTGTATAAAACCAAATATGCCTCAATGAAAGGAGATTGAGACGAAGTCCTTATAAAGATCATTTTTAAAATAATATAAATCTATTATGTGTATTCACTATAAGTACACATAAAGAAAGTACAAATACAAGATAGGACATAATAATATCATGACATAATTTGAAAGTAGGAGATTAACCCAAATAATGGAAATTAGGTTAAGAAGTTCCCTTACCTTGTGTCTGACTTGATTCGACCATTCTTTAACCTCATGAGTAATAAAATAGAGTTAATATCTACCATTTTCAATTTCATTATCCTTTTTATATCACTTATTACAATGTTATGAACATTATGTAATTATTTAAGTTAATAACGGTCGTTTTGTTGATTTTTGGTACTTGAGTCAACAATTAACTTCTTATAAGTACAAGTTGTTTATGTGGTAGAATATCCATTATCTCCAGAATTATATTCATGATTTAGATGTCATATATATCATATATATCCAGTATATACATTCATTCATAATATTACATAACATTTAGTGGTAAGAAATGAAATGCACTGTTCATGGAGACGGTAAGCCGTATGTACGCATAAACGCTACTTTCATTTATATTTCGTATTTAATGGAATGAAATCATAATTATATAAATGTATAATATAGTTCCAGTATAATATCATATATAATATCATTTACTCCATCCTTTATACATCCCACATATGGCATTAACGATTCAAATCACTTTGAGGGGGCGGTAGTCCGCACTTCCTAAAATGAAATTATCGCGTTTACCCATAATGGAAATCAAAAAGTATGTTATAAATGGGAAATAAAGAAGCATAAGAGAAACATAAAAATAATATATATCATATATAAAAACAGTTTCATCATAATGTCCACCATTAGAGGTGTTATATGAGTGTTGAACAATCATCGTTTCGTGAGGCAAAATTCACCATCCACAGAAACAATATGTTCTTTAACCATTAGATGTGGGTGTGTGTAAGTGTAAACCAAATAATTATCATAACAACATCCTAGTATATTTTAGATACTGTTTTTATTACAAACAAAAGGAATAAAATGAGTTTAAGGGGTTGGAGAAGCTAAATAAAACAAAACAACATTAGAGAAGACATTAACTAAAAATCGGGTAACTCTTTTTGATTTGAGCCAAAGGCTTCCTTGGGAAGAATTCTGCCCACAGTGAGGCTTATAGGAGTAAGAGAAGAAAGTGGAGACAGTATTTGGGCAATGGTTGGCCGAGATAAATGGCTTGATAGTGTGAATGATGTGGTAGAGGTGGGGGCCTTTTATAAGTGGAGAGGAGGGGCACTCTTGGAAAGTAAAGAAAAGTCACTTTATCATAAAATGAGTTTCGGATTATAGAGGTCCCAAACTTATATAATTCGAGTCTAAGGAGATAAGGGTTCAAAATCTACTCATCCAATTGGTTTTTGACAAGTTTAAGCCTTGTAGTTTACATTATCCTTTTATTTTATTTAAATCGTTAAATAATGAGGTCGTCGCTGCATCATCATGATGTCATAAATAATTTAATTTATTTTATGACTAAAAATTATAAAACAAATACTATGATGTATTAAATCTTTTTATCTTTCCAATGACAATTTATATTAAAAAATATAACTTGTATAACCCCATGTAAAAATTGTTTTAGTAAAACATTTCATGTTTGTGTCATTTTTTACATTAACATTAAATAAAAGGTATTTATGTCATTTTCCAACTAAAGTGGTTCCATGGGGTCCCCATGTTGACCCATGGATTGTCTTGGTCGGCCATGGAACATCCAATGAGGGTAGGGAATGTGTCAAGCTCATCTCATATTATTAAAACATTATTTTTACCTTAAACTACACTAATTACCTCTAATCGCGATGAAGAACTTAAAAGTTACTATTCACCAAAAATTATTTTAATCTCATTGAACCACATTTTACTTCTTAATGAAAACAATGTATGTCGGATTTTTGAAATTCAAAACACAGAAGTGGTAAAATTTCATTTAAACGAAGAATCAGTTTTTATATGTACCACTTAGTAGTTTCACTATTCATCAAAAATTGAAGTTTTTCAGAACAATGCCAAAATTTCACCCTAAGCTATAATTGACATTCCAAATTAAAAAATTATGTCTATTTTAAAAAATTCCAAACATATAAGTTGCATTAATTAATTTTATAATTAATTCTTGTTGTCACAACAAATAGCGTGTTTTTAAGAAACAATTTATATCAAAAGATTGACAATTGTTCATGCCCAATTTCAATGTTAAGTTAATTCTAATGACCACCATTGGATAAAATGGTAAAAATATATTCTAATTATACTCTGAAACCACTCAATAGTATAATTTATCACTATAAATTATTTTGATTAAAAAAGTTGTTTTTAAGTATTTTTCACTATTCATAAAAAATGGAAGTTCTCAGAAAAATACCAAAAATTCAACATAGGATAATTTCGATATTATGAATCCAAAAATGAAGTCCATTTTGAAATATAAAATTTCTATAATTTGAAAAAGTGGTTATTACTATTCATAACAGCTACTTTGATTAGTCACGGTGTTTTAGAACTCGAAGTTGCGTACAATGCAAGCTATTGCATTATTGAATGAGAAGCGTATCGTGGAAGCTTGGGGTGTTACATTCTCCCCTCCTTCAATAAATAGAGTCCTCAAAATTTGAAATTTTTTCTTTGAAAATAAGAGGTTGAAAAGAGAAAATACCTTTGTGGGAAACCCACATCGGAAATAAGATTAATAAAATTTAGCCTTAATAAGATGGAAAGGGAAATGAAAAAGTCACCACCCAATTATGATCTCGATTAGAAGAACATTGGTGGAAATTAGAGATATATAATTGGAGGAAAAACGTAAATATTTGTAGGGAGTGATTGAGGTCATCAATCACAATCAACTATCAAATTGAGGGCCTCAAAGCCTTCAATCTATGTTGATTTAAAATATCATCAGTACAACAAGAATAAGGTATTAGGATAACACATTTTTTTGTTTTAATATCCCTTTAATAGAGTTTAAGAATTAATTTATTCATTGAATAAGAGAGAGGTATATATATATTTATGCTTGACAATTAGAGTTTCAACCTTCAACTCATCTTTCACTCAAAAAGATAATAGAACTCAAAAATATTATACTTATCCTAATTGTATAAGGTTCCAAATGTTAACACATACCATTTAGATTAGTAAAATTATTTTTTAATAACCAGGGACTTCCTGTAGGCTAGTGGTAGGAAATAAAGGCCTGTCGCACTATGGTTGTGGGTTCAATTCCTCCAGCTTTGTCCGACGCGACGGTTTATGCCCCACCTTGTAGGTTGTACTTTTCCTAAAACTATAGTATTACAATATTCCATAAATAATATTCATAAATTTTTTAACCTTAAACAATACTATCCAAATATCAACTTAATCCACTCCAACCTTTATAGTTATCCAAAATACCTCGGTCCAGACTTTCTCTAAAAGGACTCTTAATTCAAAAATCAATTTATCAGATTCCCCAAACAAAGTAAATTTTCTCTTATTGTCACATACTAAAAATATAATTACCTTCATCATATTAAAACCTTAATGAAATCAACAAGTACTGCAGTACAATCCTTATATATATATCACATTATTCTAATAACCAGAATATAATCCATGAGTCCAAAAGCACCAATACATTAATTATTCCTCTTCAACTGTAGTAATAGCATAAGATTTTCCTTGATCCCATGGCCTTTTCTGAGGTAAGTTTCTCTGACGCTTAGGACATTCATTTCCATAATTCCCCATTTCCCTAAAATTGTAGCATTCAACATTGATAACCCCTTTCTTTCCCTTGCAATCACGCGCCTGGTGACCTTTTCCCCCACATTTATCACAAACTCCCATTCCTTTTAGGCAAGTACCAGGGTGATTCTTCCCACAATTATCACATAATGAAAAATCCTTATTTCCCTTTTTCCATTTATCTGTCTCCTGTTCCACCGTTCTCTTCTTCTCTTTCTTTACTTTGTTGTCATAAGACTTAGAGAATTCATTTTCTATCTTGATAGAACACGAGACAATATCTTCGTATGACGAGAAGGTTTGTGAGACTACTGCTCGACGGAAAAATGGTTTTAACCCATCAAAGAAACGATCAATCTTACTTCTTGGGTTATGTATATAATCTGTAGCATGCCTCTCTAACCTTGTAATGTTGGCCTCATACTTTGCGACATTCTCATCCTCCTTTTTTCTCAGACTCAAAAATTGTCTTTCCATATCTGCTCGATGGTCACGAGGACAGTATTTTTCTAGGAAAAGCTCTTTGAAGTCCCTCCATTCCATATTCGATACATCATCATCTTCCTTTGTGTTTTGAATCAGCGACCACCACTGATCGACATCTCCAATGAGGTAGTAAACTGTCATGACAACCTTCTCCCTTTCGCTACTCCCCAAGGCATGGAATATTTTCTCTAAGGAGTTTATCCATTGCTCAGCTACTAATGGATTTATACCCACATTAAATGTTGGTGGTTGTTGCCTCATGAAGTGGTCTATCATTGATCCTCCACATTGTGGATCAGGGTGATCCATACGAGTAAGGTTATTATTCATAACTTGAGTGAGTTGTCCCAGTATGGTAATAAGTTGATCAACACCAGTTGTATCTCCAGATCCACAATAATTATCTTGAGCAGGAGGGCAATCCCTACACGGAGTGCGTGCATTGATATGGTTTCCATTCCTTCCACTAGGCGCCATTTCTATACAATGGCATAAACTAGATTAGTTTATGAATCAAAATACATAATTCCATAATTATAAAATACATAACATAAATTGAACTATTTATGGATATAATCCATAATCATAAAAAGGTTTTCTTTGAGGAAGTATATACTCATAACCGTTCATAGTGGTTTGTAATGAAACCGAGAATTATCCTAAGCATATCCCCTGGGAGTGTCGTAACCAAGAGTGCAGCAAGGCCCGTTGTCGTGCACCAGTTCCCGTTCGAGTCTAGCTCAAAGCGATGTTTTCGGGTTTTACCCCTAGGTACATCTATGCCAAAGCCGCCTCTACCTGCTCGTATCCAGACAGGGATGTATTGCTCGGAAAACTCACAAAATCTCTACAATAACAAAATTCTAGAAAGTTCTTCTATACAAATCCTCAAAGTCTATCTTTGGGCTATGTGCTCTAATCAGAGTTTATCTAAATCTAGCTTCCAAGGTTAGTACTAAACTGCCTCTGATACAAACTGTAACGCCCCGACCCCAGCTACCCGGAGCTGGTGCGTTACTTCGTAACATTGGCATGATCACAAAAGATCATGTCTCGAAAGACCGATTAGTTTAGTAGCCTTGGAAACACTAGATACATTCATAAGTCTTACATTACAACATAAAGTGAAAAACAAATAACAAAGTCTTCAAAGTCCACACTCATATCCTCTTCTGACTATCCCTGCAGGTCATTCCTAAAATACTTCTTCACATCCTGGAAAATATTAAAACATTGAAAGGGGTGAGCTCAGATGCTCAGTAAGGATAACAATATAGCGGAAGCTTTCATCAATAAACATAAACATTTAAGGCAATTCATAACTAAAACAAAAGCCTTTTAAACTTGAACTTTAGCATAATATGGCAAAAGAGAAATGAAATAATTCCATTTACTTCTTCACATGGATATTCTACTGGTCGAATAATCACATGCAATATCAATAACCACTTTTATAATGATGGAATGCATAATGCCAGACATTCTGAAACATTTTGTCAAGGCCTCGGACAAGACGTCTAAAATGATTAAGCCCTCGGCCAAAACCATAAATCAAATTGGGAAAGGGTCTCAGCCAATTCCACGTCTAGTTGTCTCATGAGACCTACCGATGCATCGAGGAGCTGTAGCGGGCTCCACCCATCACTTACTAAGTCCAATGCATTCCTTATATGAAAAATGGTATATAAACATTTAGGAATACCATTTTTTTATAATACCATTTGAAATTAATTGTGGTATCAAAATACTTGTTTAATTTTTTAGAAGATACTTACATTTAAAATTGCTCAAATATAATCCAGTGTTTTTCTGAAAACATTATGCAAGCTTCTGAAAACAAAATAACTAAATCTAAGACTGCTCGACTAATTGCAGGCCATGATGGGTCCACGCCCAATCCCTTCCTGTCTACCACACTCGTGAGTCAGGTTTTCTAACAACATTTTTAAGCTTGCGTTAAATACGTATACATTTTCACGATATTTTCATACATTTGAGAGAAATATCTCTCTTTTTTTAAATCATTTAAAAACAGTTTTGGCTTGTAGAGGAAGCCGGAACTCAAATAATGGTCATGGCGGCAGAGAAGTCATTGTCGCCACATATGTACGGAAAGAAAAACATTCCCTTTTTGTCGTTTAGTAAAACACTTCGTATAAAATGATTCCTTTTGAATAAACCTAAAAGTCAAAGGGGTTTATACACCGTATAAAAGAAAATTGTGTATAAAACCAAATATGCCTCAATGAAAGGAGATTGAGACGAAGTCCTTAAAAAGATCATTTTTAAAATAATATAGATCTATTATGTGTATTCAATATAAGTACACATAAAGAAATTACAAATACAAGAAAGGACATAATAATATCATGACATAATTTGAAAGTAGGAGATTAACCCAAAGAATGGAAATTGGGTTAAGATGTTCCCTTACCTTGTGTCCGACTTGATTCGACCGTTCTTTAACCTCCTAAATAATAAACTAGAGTTAATATCTACAATTTTCAATTTCATTTTCCTTTTTATATCACTTATTACAATGTTATGAACATTATGTAATTATTTAAGTTAATAACGGTCGTTTTGTCGATTTTTGGTACTTGAGTCAACAATAAACATCTTATAATTACATGTTGTTTATGTGGTAGAATATCTATCATATCCAGAATTATATTCATGATTTATATTTCATATATATCATATATATCCAGTATATACATTCATTCATAATATTACGTAACATTTAGAGGTAAGAAATGAAATGCACCGTTCATGGAGACGGTAAGCCGTACGTACGCATGAACGCTACTTTCATTTATATTTAATTTTTAATGGAATGAAATCATAATTATATAAAGGTATAATATAGTTCCAGTATAATATCATATATAATATCATTTACTCCATCCTTTATACATCCCACAAATGGCATTAACAATTCACATCACTTTGAGGGGGCGGTACTCCGCACTTCCTAAAATGAAATTATCGCGTTTACCCATAATGGAAATCATAAATATGCCATAATTGGGAAATAAAGAAGCATAATGGAAACATAAACATAATATATATCATATATAAAAATAGGGTCATCATAATGGCCACTATTAGAGGTGTTATATGAGTGTTGAACAATCATCGTTTCGTGAGGCAAAATTCGCCATCCACAGAAAAAGTATGTTCTTTAAACATTAGATGTAGGTGTGTGTAACTGTAAACCAAATCCTTATCATAACAACATCCTAGTATATTTTAGATACTGGTTTTGTTACAAAATAAAGGAATCAAAAAATTTTATGGGGTTGGAGAAGCTAAATAAAACAAAACTACATTAGAGAAGACATTACCTAAAAATCGGGTAACTCTTTTTGATTTGAGCCAAAGGCTTCCCTGAGAAGAATTATGCCCACATTGAGGCTTCTAGGAGTAAGAGAGGAAAGTGGAGAGATTATTTGGGCAGAGTTTGGCCGAGCCAATTGGGTTTAAAGTGTGAATTATGTGGTAGAGGTGGGGGCCTTTTATAAGTGGAGAGGAGGGGCACTCTTGGAAAGTAAAGACAAGTCACTTTATCATAAAATGAGTTTCGGATTTTAGAGGTCCCACACTTATATAATTCGAGTATAAGGTGATAAGGGTTCGAAATATACTCATCTTATAGGTTTTTGACAAGTGTAAGCCTTGGATTTTACATTATCTTTTTATTTTATTTAAATCGTTAAATAATGAGGTCATCACTGCATCATCATGATGTCATAAATAATTTAATTTATTTAATGTCTAAAAATTATAAAACAAATACTATGATGTAGGAAATATTTTTACCTTTCCAATGACTATTTATAGTCAAAAATATAACTTGTATTACCCCATGTAAAAATTGTTTTAGTAAAACATTTCATGTTTGTTTCATTTTTTACTTTAACATTAAATAAATGGTATTTATGTCATTTTCCAACTAAAGTGGCTCCATGGGGTCCCCAAGTTGACCCATGGGTTGTCTTGGTCGGCCATGCCACATCCAATGAGGGTAGGGCATGTGTCATGCTCATCTCATATTATTAAAACATTATTTTTACCTTAAACTACACTAATTACCTCTAATAGCGATGAAGAACTTAGAAGTTACTATTCACCAAAAATTATTTTAATCTCATTGAACCACATTTTACTTATTAATGACAACAATGTATGTAGGATTTTTGAAATTCAAAACACAGAAGTGGTAAAATTTCATTTAAACGAAAAATCAGTTTTTATAAGTACCACTTAGTGGTTTCACTATTCATCAAAAATTGAAGTTTTTCATAACAATGCCAAAATTTCACCCTAAGATATAATTGATATTCCAAATTCAAAAATGATGCCTATTTTACAAATTTCCAAACATATAAGTTGCATTAATTAATTTTATAATTAATTCCCGCTGTCACAGCAAATAGCGTGTTTTTAAGAAACAATTTATATCAAAAGATTGACAATTATTCATGCCCAATTTCAATGTTAAGTTAATTCTAATGACCACCATTGGAGAAAATGGTAAAAATATATTCTAATTATACTCTAAAACCACCCAATAGTATAATTTATCACTATAAATTATTTTTATTAAAAAATTTGTTTTTAAGTATTTTTCACTATTCATAAAAAATGGAAGATCTCAGAAAAATACCAAAAATTCAACATAGGCTAATTTCAATATTCCGAATCAAAAAATGAAGTCCATTTTGAAATATAAAATTTCTATAATTTTAAAAAGTGGTTATTACTATTCATAAAGGCTACTTTGATTAGTCGCGGTGTTTTAGAACGCGAAGTTGCGTACAATGCAAGCTATAACATTATTGAATTAGAAGCGTATCGTGGAAGCTCGGGGTGTTAAATTTGAGGTGATTTTCATTGAAAAATATTTTAAATATGTTTTTTATATAAGAAGTTTATTTTCATGAATAAATTTTTTAAAGATACTTGTAATGTATTTTTTATTTATCAATTTCAATGACCCAATTATCTTACTATAATTGGTATAGGTTGTATTAATAATATACTTAATCTTCCTCTAAATGGTTTGTAATTATTTTGACCAAGGTGTTGACATTCACTTCATTTTTTAAATTTGTAGTCATTTACTTTCCATTGAAATATTCACATTAATATTAACACTGGAAATTAAATTACCCTGAATATCTATATTATTAATCAAGGATATTCTTACTAGTTAAACCATATCTCATTTATACATACGATTTTTTTACATTTAATGTTATGGGACCGACTATTAAACTATTGGTAAATCTATAATTATTACTAAAAACATATATTGGATGATAAGGAATAATTTTTATTAATTAAATAGGTTATTTTATATATGATGAACTCTTTGGACCTAAATTGATGGTATAGACTTGTTATAATATATTCCCTCAAAGCATCTGTAGGTCTCAAGAAACAAATGATTCAATATAGCATTGAACATAATTTATCCTATAGAATAGACTATCTTGTGATAAGGCTTAATGGAAGAGAAACCATGATGCCTGAGATCATGAAATATAATCATGAATAATTTCCTTCATTAATTTTTCAGTTATTATTATCTAGTATATTTTAACAAATTTATTATCTCTAGTTGATTTTTATCATCAGTTTATTGATTAAATGGAATGGTTTTTCATTTATTTACCTTGACATATTTATTATGGATTATCCATTTTATTATATTTCACGTTTTCTAGGGTATTTAACTTTCCATATTTATTATTTATTTTATTCATTTATTAATAACATTTTATTTACTCGTATTTATTATTTTCAATTGCATGTTAATAATTGGAGTGAAATACTCATATTATAATGAAAAATAAAATTTTTTATATTTATTTTTGTTAATCGAAATTCAATACAGATTACTATATTAATTATACCTCTCAACCTAATTATATAAATTTTGTGATACTATTTTTTTATTTTTCCATGTTTTATTTCCAACAAATCATTAAACTAAATCTTGGGCTAATTCAGTAATATGAAGGGTTATATGGACCACATAAGAGGGAAAAAAGAATTTGTCAAAAAAGCAAGAACAGATGTGATTTTATATTTTCTAGATATAATATAGATGTATAAATATTTTTACAGAACAAAAAAATTATAGGGAATGTATATTTCATCTTGGGTAAAACTTTCAAGGCCCAAATCAACTAATAAGGGGCCCAATTGATCCATCAAAGTTTATCCCACCATTCACATTTGTATTTCAAAGAGTCACAAAATCATTTACATTTCTACTAATTTGAACAAACAATTGAGATAATATGTTGTCAAGTGAAATCTAGGACATATTGGTAAAATTTTTTTGAATAAATGGTTTAGATTTGTTGTCATCTTAATGTATAAAAACCCACTCACATTATAGCTTTTGAGGAAAGTCTGGAATAAAATTGACAGCATAACATTGTTTTGTAAATAGCCATAACATTTCCTTAAAAAGTACAATTGCAATAAAATTATGAGTATAGACAATCCAAAATGATATATACAAATTTTATGTTGAATATGTATCCATATTTGGTTGTATAAACTATCCATATTTCTTTTGTAACTATGTAACTTTGTTTTCATTTTATTTATATTTTAATATATGTTTCTTCATCATAATACCTAATTATCATACTCTTTATACTTTTGGGATATTAAAATTCTTAAAAAAATTTAATTCAGGTTGAAAAACATTATGTTCATTCACTTTCTCATTCAATAAAAAGTGTGTTTTTACCTCTCTTCAAATCTCGTGTGTGTGCTTGGAACACCTCTCTTTGCATGTCCAATTATTCTTATTTTATTTTTAACCCATCAACATAAACATTTAAAAGATATTATTAACCAAAAATCCTATGAGTAATTATTTCATTTGGGTGAGTCATAATCTATGGATGCAATGTGATTGAGATCTTTCACTCATTTAAACATTATTTGAATTAATGATGTGTATGTCAAATAAAATATTTTATGGATTATTGACATTATTGTGACATATGGATTCCATGGATTATTTGAAAAAAAAATACATATGGTTTCATGAAATATTAACATTCCATTAGTGATATTTTATAATTATTAGAACCCTGGTTATATAATAGATTAAATCCAAAACAATTGAGAGTTCTGATATATATCACCTCATGAAGAAGATATAAATTTAATGAAATGTTTGGAAAAGATAAAGGATATCACAACTGTAACTCCATAATGATAAACTCACCCCAATAATAATTAATTTTTAGAATCATACTACATAAATTAATAATCACAGTTATTCTTTATAAACCAACATCACATTCAAAAGACAAGACATAAAGACTATTAACTCTAGAAATTGTACCACCATCGAGGATTCGACCAGAGTGACTCAATAAAAATTAGTCGATCACTAGCCAATTGAGTGATAGGTAGTAGAAAATTGTATATTATTCAAATGAAATAATTTATTGTGATGATGTGAAAAGTGGTCGATAGTTTTTGGTTTTTCTAATAAAATAAAAAACCTTACAATTACAAAAATGCCACAATGAAAATCCTGCATTCCTAATCAATCCATTTTTTTTCCAAATTCTACATAGCCTCCCAAAAGATCCCGTTAATTTCATTTAACCCAACATAAAGTTAAATTATCACCTAATTAGGAGGACTAGTAGGGATAATCAAAACACTGCACATTGAGTTGATTTAGACATGGAAATTCAGAGTCCAAACACATAAAGAACTCATTACCCATTAAATGGATTACCAACCACTTGGTATTAAATATCAAAACATCAAGTTTTATTTTGATATAAAATTAGGTTTGATTCATATTCTACCATATTTATATGGGATTGCTGGTGAGGATCACTTTTTTATCTCAATGGGTTCCCTGTGGTGTTCTCTATCATGAATCCTCATGGGGATTCTAAAGAACATATCAATCATCGAGCATCCCCTTTATCCAAAAATGACTCTTCCAAGTCATGAATTTAGTACCTCCCTCCTAGTTCCATAACCATATGGAGTGAAATGAGGCATATATTTTTAGAAATATTCATTCGTGATTCTCAAACAGCTCTTATCTAAGTGGAAATAAGTGTTATCCATAAATTACCTAATTAATCCCTCCACATGTACTGGTAGAGGTTCAATATTCTTGTGTCAACATTCCCACACCACAAAATCAATGACCAAATTTTGATATGATATTTCTATGAGGGGTTTTTGGTTATGTATTGAACACACATTGATGCTAAATGTTGAATTTATCTAGTTGATAATACACATGAAGCTACACAAGAACTCCAAAGCAAGATGGATGAAAACACACAATAATTCCACATTCGAGAACTTGATCAGATCAAAAAAGTCTAAGAAAATCAATACATAGAGCCTAAAAAGATGAAAAAGTTGATGAGTGAACCTATAGGTATTGTATGACAACTTGAATTATCTTATAAGGACCGACATAATCTTCTACACAATCTCTATTCACTTGACCTATGAATAATTGTGGAATCTAAAGTTTTCTATATCATCCAATAGACACATATCAATATCATTATGATTATCTATCAGATTTACCTTGTCCAATGGAGCTCAATACAATATTTTCTTAGTAGAACACCAACCCATAACAATTAGGTTAGTTCATTAGAAACTACAATGAACCCCACTCTGATCCCTTCTCTTCCCGATATAACCAAGGATCATGGTAGGGTACTCCTATATCTCACCCCCTCAATCGAATCCTCATAACCCAAGACAATTAAAAGATGGTCATGGTGGTTGTAACATCCAACCACTTTATCCTTTTATTCTAAAACTTCAAAGGAGAAACCCTCCTCATTCTCCTCTTAGCTTCTGTTATCCAAGTGAGACTTCCTGATTCCCGACCCAATACAATCTCTTTCCTAAGAACCAAAATCAAGGTAATCATAATCTGGGATATGCCTTATCTTCCAACACTCTATGGAAATGTGATGTGGAATACCTTTACTCATTTAAAAATTCTATCCTCAAGAACATTGAAACCCAAATTGTTCATCTTGCATCCTTCCATAGATAGTAGAAACCATCCAACCCTTCCCTACTCCAAGATCATATGTTTCCAAACAACACAATTAATGTTGGTGAAATTTATCTTTTATTGGGGAAATAATTTATATACCTCATTATGAATACTAAAATGAACATTTTAATGTCTATACAAAAAATAAAAATAATGGAATTCTGTAAAAGGAACCTGAAACCACATCATCACCTCCTTCCATTCACCAAAGGAACCCAATTTCTTTCTCAAATGTTGTCTCTAAGGAAAAGAAGTCCTTTAAACCTGATCCGAAAATTCTCGACATCTTTAGATGTGTTTAGGTCCACATTCACTATTAGATTTCATAAAAAATCCCAAATTATAAATTATTATTATGAAATTTATTATTCAGAAGAGACAAAATATTGTAATAAAAAATGTTTCAAACCAGCACTCAATACCGATGAAGTGAAGAGATCTTGTGGACTATTTGGTACCATTCCAAATTTGGAACTCCAAAATTGATGGTTCACTTAAAGAACTAGGAGACTTGATACATGTCATTCCAAAATCAATCTTTTCTAAACTTGGTCTAGGTTAGTTAACCCCAACAAGTGTTTTCATCTAGTTATCCAATCAATATTTAACCAGTCCTTAGGTAATAATTAAGGATGTCCTCGTCTGAGTTAATGATATTATATTCCAATATAATATCTATGTCCATGACATGGAAGGTGAGACAACCTCTTATTGATCTCCCATATCTCTAAGAGTACAATTCTTCTCGATATCTAGGACAATGATTTATGTATATGTGGGAATCCTATCCTAGTAATTTAGTGACAAACTTGTCATGTTCACCATTTTTCATGCCACGAGATTCCCATCAGGGGATCACTCCGCCTTCTCAATACATTATTATTAGTAAACTTATAAGAGTAAATAGAATCCCATTCCATTATTTTCATCATGATCTAATAAGAGTTGATATTGTGAAATTTAAACCATGATCAACCAAGTCATTAATGGGGAAGTTAATGTTGACATTAAATTCATAAACCCCACAAATCAAAATGATAATGAAATATATTTTTATTTCCATCTCAACTATGACATCTAGTGTTCCACATTGGATAATATTGATGAAAATTAACGAATCCCAATTGAAATCTCTTCCCCAATTCCTGAGTTTTCTAGTCCATAAATGAATGATGTGAGTGATCTGAAACCTCTTCCTACGCACCTGAAATTTGGATACCTTTTTCATGAACACTCTTTTCACATCATTATCTATGATCCACTTAATGAAATCGAGTATTCAAAACTTGTTCATGTATTAGAGTAAAAATGGCCTTAGGTTGGACCCTATATGACATATCATCAATCAATCCTACCCTTTTAGGCATCACATCCTCCTCAAAAAATCCTTCAAGACAAATAGACAACCATAAAGAAGGCACAATCTACTAATACATGAGGTAGTTAGGGAAGATACCACCAATCATCATCAAGATTCTATTATATTCCCAATTTCTTATAGTTAATGGTTTAGTCCGATTAAAGTTGTACCTAAGATGTGTTGGATAACTATTTCAAAAAATGAGCATGGGGAGATGGTCACAACTTGAGTGTAAAAAATAGGATTTTTGAATCAACTTTCAAAAATTGAATGAAAAACATGAAAATATCACTACCCTCTTACAATCCATGATCAATTACTAGAAATATTATCCATATAGTCACATTATTTCTTTCATTGGGATACTCCAACTAATTCCAAATCCCAATAGCACCATATGACCAAAAAAGACTACATTCATTTTACCCTTTGGATCATATGAATATAGGGGAATGAATTTTGGCCTTTTTCATGCTCCTGCAACATTCCAAAGGTGTATGATGAGTATTTTTTCTGAATTCATTGAGTGCTTTGTGGAGTTATTCATGTTTATAATTTCCATTTGTGGTGATTCATTTGAATCATACTTCTGTTAAATCTATATTATTCTAAAAAAGTGTGTAAAAATAATACTTGTGATAATTTTTGAAAATTTTCACTTTATAGTAAGTAATGGGATTGTTAGTTGGAATATAATATCACAAGAGGCTATTGAAATTAGTCCTACCAAAATTTTGGTGATTCAATAACTTCTTTAACCCACACCTGTTTACCATATTCATTCATTCCTTGTTTGTTCACGTTTTTATTAGAGTTTCATCCAAAAGATTATTAGAATTTCCTTCCTACTCACTCTTCTACTCAATAATGATGTTGCATTCCACTTATGTGAGGAATAAAATAGGTAATTCATTGTACTCTAATATTCTCTTACATCTTCCTTGATAATGAAACTCCAGGATTTCTCACTACCCATCGAATTGATGAGTAATATTTCTAATAGGTCCATTGGGGTAGTTCATGGTCATAGAAGAGAAACAATTCCTCATGTAATCTATTATGCCTCCAAAATAAAGGATGATACTAAATTTCACTACACTTTAAAAAATGGATATGTTAGTAGTGTTTTTTCATTAATAAATTCTTTCTCCATATCTTACATTCCATAATGATCATCTTCAAAGACTATTATACAATAATTTACTTACTCCAGAAAAGATATTCCAAAAAAAGGAAAATAATATGTATTCGAATTCTTCTAGATTTTTAAAATGAGACCAGTGATAGACTAGGAAATGTTATCCCTATGACAAATAACATATTTATAATTTATTATTATTCTCATTCAGAAATTATGGATCTTATATTTTCAACTACGAACCATTCATCTCTCACTGTAATGTTACCAAGGTATACCCTAATAGTAAATTACATGGTTTTAAGTGTTTTCTGAAATTCATTTTTATTCAAAATATCAAAATGAAGATGAAAATTTATTCAAAGTAATATTTTGGGAAGAAAATTATTTTTTAAAATATGGTTGATGTGGTAATTTGGAGGTGTGTTTCTAAATATGAGCTCCCCTCCAACATTTAATTTTGTCACTCACTACCCAAAGTTGGTAACATTGGACCAAAAATGAGATCAGGAAAGGTCCAAAACGCTGGATTCTAGAAGAATTTACTCTTAAATGACTCACATTAGTTCCATCAATCAAGACCATCATACCAAAATATTGCCACAACTACAATAATAAGTCTATTTACCCCAAATCTGTTAATCTTCTACGAGATATGTGATGTTTGGGGCATTGATTTAAGGGGACCATTCCCACCGTTCAATGGATTGTCCTACATTCCTCATACTAGTGACAATGATTCTAGGTGGATTGAGTACATGCCCACTAGAATGTATTATGCCGATACTATTAGTGATATCCTCAAATACCATATTTTCCTTCCATTTGGAACTCTTAAAGAATTTATATGTGACCTATGAACCCATTTCTGTAATGGGACCATGGAATATGTTTTAAAAAAGAATGGGGTTGTATATAAAATGTTAAATACATATCCACCCCACATAAATTGAATGGATCAACATTCTATTAAATATTTGAAAAGAATTTTGGATAAAATTATTAATCCCAAAAGAAAATAATATCCTGAAATAGATTGTGAAGCACATTGATCATATCAAACTACATATAAAACACCCACCTAGATGTCTCATTTTAATATAGTTCCGGATAAATCATGTAATTCACTTGTTAAAATCATATACAATTCATTTTTGGTGGTGGAAAACATTAATTTCTATTATGAAAAATATGGTGAAGAAATGTTGTTGTAGTTGACCAAACTAGAGAAGCTTCAAATGGATTCTTTTGACAATTCCAATATCTAAAAAGAAAAACCCATGGAACTGAATGAAAAAAAATCTTGTGAAAGGTATTTCATGAAAGAGAATATGTAATTATCATTAACTCTCCATTTCAGCTTCACCCAGGTATGATTAATTTTCATTGGGAAATTCTGTTTATTACTACTTAGGATTAACCACTAGGTGAAGTGAAACTCCTAGAACCCACTTCCAAAAAGACATTCATAGATAATGTACATTGGTTAAAGAAATTCCATGAGAGGACACACACCCTATGAACCACATCGACTTTCACTAACCCACCACTTGAAGGTTACTCAAACCCACCAAATCCATACCAGGGGAACCTAATTCCCTTTAAATCAGTCTTTATATCTTCTTACTCTTTTTATCTTTCCCACCATCTATCATGGTCTTCCCCACTTTTACTCACTCTACCACATTCATAATAAAATCATTTATTTATCTCTTTATATTTTTTAGTGGGTATTTTAAAAAAACTAAAAGACTTAAAAAAATAAAAAAGTGACTCCTGATTACACACCATTAAATTTAAAAAAATCCAACCTTATTGTGTAGTCCATTGACCTGTTTACATATCAAATATTTTTTTATTTTCATCCTAAATATGGATAAATATTTTTTCCTCAAGAACAATAAATTTTTAATGCTAACTTTTTTAGTTGAAAAATGATTCTTCCCCTCACACAAGGAACAAAATTATCTTTATTTCCATGGTTAGAAGTTTCCATATATTAATTTTATGTGTTTTCACACTTTATTATGAGTATTTAATTTTTTTACCTTCTAGATGAATATCTTATATTATCATACATTAATATTATAGAGGCATTTTTTGAGTCACATGAGAGTCAAAATATACAAATATCACCTCATCACCCTTATAATGCTCCTTATTTTTAAATCCCCTATGAGGATATGAAACTATTTTTTATAGAAACATTTCAAGACAAAAACCTTGTCCCACCTAACATCTAAATGGGTTTTCAATGAAAAAATTATTAATTTTTATGTGTGGGGTGAATAGATTTCATTTTCTGTATCCTTTTATTAATACCAGTGTGTCATCATGAACTAGAGGGAATGATTCCATTTTATTGTGGGGGATACATTTTAATTTAGTGAGTTTTGGTAATGTATTTTATTTTATGACATGTTGTGAAAATTATATTAAAAATCTTACAAAATAATATATGAAAAAAATACAAATAATGGTAAATAATGGGTTGTATCTTGGGAGGGTCAAAAATAACTCTTCTTAAACACTTGACCTTATTATAACTATTGAAATTCGTGTGTTCAAGAGTTAAAACATGGGTTTGGAGATGATTGTAAGAATTTTTCATGTTAAACATTCATGAAAATGATAGATGAAAAGAAAAAACCCCTTATCTCATATTTTTTTTTGTCATTGATAGAATTTTTGTGTTCTTGTACATATTTTTTCTTTTCAACCACTTCATTTTTTCTCCCCCTCTTATAATTCTACAAAAATTAATTACCTTAAAAATATTTACTTCCATTGGATTCTATTTTAAACAAAAAAATATAATTTACTGATTTTCTCTAGGTTATTGTTTTATCTCTATTTATATCACTTTTAGAAATTACATTACTACCATCCCATAGGCACTGAGAACCCCCTAAAAACACATCTTCATTATTTCCCAATTTAGAATAGGAAGTATAAGTCGAGATATCTTTCAAACTCTATGATTTTCACTTTTTGATTGGTGATTAAGTGAACCTCCTTAAAAAGGATTTTATCATCTTGAGAAGAGTATGTTATATGTATCTCCATTTTCCATTTAATATTTTGAGCATGAAAAACAATTTTTGGAAAATTAATATTGTAAAAAAATTCAATTATTTTAAAATTAGAAACTACTCTTGACCTCCCCTGATTGGGGAAAACAAAATTTTAATATTATTTGTTGAGTGATAAAGATTTTGTTAACTTTTTTTATTTGTTTTACATAAGGACATGCACAAGACATTGTCTGATGTATTTTATGGTACAAATTTATTCACAATTTTTTTTACTCACTTTACTAATTTTCAAGGAAATTTACATAATGGGTATGAAATACTGATGATTTAACAGTAAATATAATTCTTGAGCATTATTTGAGTTAATAAAAATTTATGTTAGTTTAATATTTTAATTTTTATTCTCATAATACACATTAGAATTGTTTTATTAGTTTTTATTAGGATTAGTATTTGAATTTCATAAAAATAATACGACTGTATCTAGGGTAATTTCATCCATATAATGGGTTATATATACCTCAAAATAAATCCATAAGAATTAGTCTATGAAACTAGAGTATCTATGTTGTTGTATTTTATGTCCACAATCCTAAAGTCCATATTCCTTTATTCTCCAAAAAATCCCAAGGAAAATAAATTTTTTATTGGATAAAAGTTTTACAGTCCAAATAAAATATTAAGGGACCGAATTGATCAATGAAATTCCATCCCACAATTCCGTTAAACATTTACATGATTCACATAATTATTTAATTTTCTCCTAATCTAGACATCCAATTGAGATTAAATATTTTTGTGTGAAATAATTGATATATACACACTGCTTTAATGGAAAAATGTTACTGATTATTGAGAATATTACTATTTTAAAACCCATTCCAAATAACGTCCTTCAAAAATATTAATGGATTCAAATGGGAAACATAACATATTTTAGTACATTAGCTATAACATGGTGTAAAAATATCCAATTTCCTCCAAATTTTTAGGATTGAAATTCCACATCCATATAAAAAATTTTAAGGAAAAATTTTTATCCATATTATAATGTACAAAATATCATATTTGAAAGCCAAGTGGAGGGGAAGATTTGGAATGAAAATAGTCAAACACATTTGGATATAAATACACCCCCGACTCTCCATTATAGGGTCGAAATTTCACAACACAGAATGATATATTTGCATGTCCAAGGGCCTTCAAAATCATAGGGAGATTCTTTGAAAATCAAATTATCACTTTATAGTCTTTTCCTCTTCTCATTGTTTTAATCTTCTATTTTGTTTTTCTCCATTGTAATAGTGTATGTTTTTTTCTTTTGAAATAAATATTATTAAATGATTCTTAATCATAATCTATAGTTCTCGTCCACCGTATGTTGTGTAATAATAATATTATTTAAATATTTTTAATCTAGTTGAAAAAAAATCATTTCTTTCACTTTTTCATTCAATCAGAAGTTTGTTTTCACCTCTCTTCAAATTTCCTATCTGTGTTCGGCACACCAAATTTCTCATGCACCTTTATTTCTATTCTATATTTAACCCCTCACCATAAAATGTCCAACCATATTAGTATTCACCTTAATGGATGAGTAAATATCTCATTGGAGTGATTTATAATTTAGGGATGTTATTTGATCGAGAGCATTCACTAATTTAATGAATCATTGAATAAATATTTTGTCTTTTAAATAAAATATTTTGTGTATTAATGAAATATTTTTGAAATGTAGATCCTTGTATTATTGGAAAAAAAATGTTTACATGGGTTCAAGAAATATTTATCCTTCGTTAATGTGATTTGATAATGTTTTGAACCATAGTTATGGATTTGAATAAACCCAAAACAATTGGGAGTTATAATCAAAATCACCTCATGAAGTGGATGTTAATTTAATGAAATTCTTTCCCAGAGAACATATATTAGTAAATTAAATCCTTAATTTTTAAATCACCCAAATCAATATTAAATATTTTAATCAATCATTATAAATTAATCAACCAAATTAATCTCAACCAAAACCCCCCATTCAAAAGTTAAAACATAAAAACAATCAACTCTAAAATGTACACCATTGTCGAGGATTTGACTCGAGTGTCACTATACACATAGAAAGAGAACATGGCCCTTGAATGACCTATATTAAAAAATATTCCATACATTAATTATAACTTATCTTGTAATTTAAATTACATGTGTGCTTAGTTATTTACAGTAATATATTGATTATTTTTATAGAATCATGATATATTTATCTATACTTAACCCTTACCGAGCATTCGAGCTCATCCTTGTATTGTTTCCATTACATAGTATAACAAAACTCAATTTTCATATGTAGAAATTAAATAAATTTTGAGTAATAATTAAAGAATTATACCAATAGATTTCAAAAGGCCATACTAGTATAGTGTCTTCAGAAACATGAGATTTAAAATGGGTACAGAAATGAGCTACATTATCTCATACTTAGTTCATGTTTACAAATACGTTTCTTAGAAACATAAAAAAATGCATATCTTCATAACCTAAGGATGGATACATAAAAAATGGGTGAGCTCAAAATATTAGTAATTATTAACAAGAGAGACATGTAATCATAATCATGAGCAGAAGGGTTTAAGAACATGATCATGAAAATAGAATATCATGCCCTGTAAATCAATGATAATAATAATGAATCATGGAATATTGATTAATAGCTCATAAGAAACTAATTATAATGATAAAAATAACATAATACATGAATGAATGACATAGGAATAGAACATGTAATTTTGGAATAAACATAACAATATTTATTGATTTCAATAGTACTCAAGGAATTTTGTTGAAGGAATTTTTTATAGTCAGTACCCTTTACTGAACAGAGTTTTCACCCCTTTAAAACCCTATATTACTGAACTAAGTTCACTCGTCATTCCGTCCATGTAATACCGAATCATGTTCATTTAATGTTCTAGCACTATAATATAGAACTGGGTTAATTTATCATTAAAAATCTATATTAATGAAGAAATTTCATTTCTCATTACAACCATGTATATATAATGATATATAAATCTCTAACCAATTAATTTTCAAGAGATATAGGTCTCACCCATATATTAATGAAATAATAAATACATGTTCATTAAGATCATAAATACTCATATCATAACCCATTGAATGAAATGGGTATTTTAGAAAATTACTAATATCATGACTTGAGGAATGAAACACGTTTTATAATCATTTCATCATAAACAAAACCCATGAAAAGTAGTGGGTTTCAAAAACATAAAAAACAAGGTAGAGGAATTGGTTTCATAAAAACTATGACATCAAACATAACTCATTAGACGAAATAATATGACTAAAACTATTAGATCATTTCCTAAGAAGGAATGAGTATATCAATATATGTCATGTTAGATTGAAAATAATTTTGAAATATCATTTAAAATCATTTCCTGAGGAAAATAAAATTTCTTTCTTGGGATAACATTTTTTAATACATAAAACTATATAAATATATATTTTTCAAAAATACCTAGAGTAATTATAAATATGTGCGAAATTCATTTTGAAATAGTTTTCCCTTGAAAACATATAAAATAAGATTAAAAATATTTTGAAAACAATTTTATTTGAATAGAATTTTAAAACCTATATGGAAATCTTCAAAATATTTTGAAAATCTTGGTACTGGAAAACATATGAACAAAGCTTGAGAATGTTATGGAAAAAAATTGCATTGAAAATACATTTAAAACTCATAAATATAGCCTGATTTAATTTTGAGAAAAAATTATAAAAAATTTATAAATGTTGATTTAAAAAATTTGGAACAAATTTCATTCAAAATTTATAAATGAAGCCAAATTTTTTTTAACCATTTTCCTTAAAAACATAAAAACAATCATTAAAACCATTTAAAAAACAATTTCCAAGAAAAATAATTTGGAATATTTAAAAAGAAATAATGAAAACATTTCGAAAACATTATCATGGAATAATAATACTAAAAAAAATTTCCAAAAAAGAAAAATTATAAACATAAAAAATAAGCTTCATAGAAATGAATACAAGTAAATAAATATATATTGTATGAGGTGAGAACAATATTCCTTTTGTATGGTAAAATGCTTGAAAATGAATTTTTTAGAAAAAAAAATTACTTTGAAAAAATTTACAATACAAAAGGGGAAAATGTATTTTAATGATAATAGGAGAATATTAATATATTATTATAAAACCCTACTTTGAAAACATGGTTTTGAAGGAACACATATTTTTGACCGAAGAGAGGGTAAAGTCGGGATTTTGTAAAAACAATTTGATAAATATATTATGTACCTAGGAGTGAATAAATGGAAGTAATACAAGAATATATCATGAATAAAATAAGTATAAAAAATTCATGATATTTATTACAAAAAAAACATAGGAATTAAACAAATGAAACATTAACATAAACAATCTCGAAAAGTGAAGAGATTGTTTACAGAATATCTTACAACAAGGTAAATTTGAAACATACTCCCGATTTAAAAACATGAAATTACATAAAGATTAAAATATCATGAAAATAATGTGATTTATTTTATAAGTTTTCAATGGAAGTATATGCAGAACATGAAAAAATATAGGTGTATAATATATCATCAGTCTCAATGAAGGACAATTAGGGCAAAATAACTTTACTGATTTGGTATATTTTGAAACATAAATATCATGAAATAAATATCATAAAATGGTTTTTTAAATTCATATAATTTAATGTATAATAATTATAGAATATATCCATATGTTTTATACCCACCACAAAAAATGAATATGTGGTAAATAAAGATTGTATCTCACAAAAATAAAAGGTGAGATGAAATTTCTATACCTTATGTCTTGACTCTCATCGTACTCGTTCAAAACTACAATATAAAAAATAAAAAATTAGTATAGATCAATCATATAACCATATTATTACATCTATTAAAATACATGGTTTTATTATTTCTTTATATAACCTTCCTATTAACAATTCTATGTTACGGTTTCACTTTTTCTAATATCTGATTTTTTTTCATTTGTGTCTTAATTTTTTATATATTTTTTCATTATACATTTATCATTATTTTGAGAATGAAAAACTCAATTTAAATATAATTTATATTGATTATATTTTTATTATAATAATAGACAGAATATATATAATTACCTAATGTTTTATCATTGGAAACCCCTTCTTATAATTATTTCTTATACAATAATCAAAATTGGAAGGACAATGTCATATATTGATAATAAATATTTTGTGACCATTAAATATAATTTTTCCACATCTATGTTTTAAATTTTGAAAATATGACTTACACCTTTGTGTTCAGGATGATTTTTTGAGTATAATAGAACAAACATAATTTTTTGTGAGTAGTAATATAACCCTTATGAATGGTAAATCGTCCAAAACAATATTAACCATACCCAAAAATGATAAAATAAAATTTATGCATCTTATAAGTGACAATTAGACCATAGTAAAACTATTGGTATCATTATAAGACGTAAATAATTAATTATAATTCATTAGTTAATATAATAGACAATTTATTTTTGTGAAATGTATTCATAAATTAGAAATTATATTTCTTTTGGTTTTAATATAATTTTATAAAACCTTATATAATTTTTGAAAGCATTATAAAATGACTTTTAATATTAAAAATGGTATTTTTCTTGTAAATTATGATTTTAATTAAATATTAAATGAATCATATTTATAATATTATTTCTGAAAAATGGACTTCATTTTTGTATTATACATGTTGAAAAATTGTTAGGGTTAAATTTTGGGATTTTTCGTAAATACATGAATTTTTGATGAATAGTGAAATACCATAATTTACCAAATAAGTTAAATACACTAATTGTAAGGTCATGAATTATTTTCATCTGATGTAAGCTCAATTGGATTGGATTCACATGATAAAATTACTATAATTCATTATTTAAGACTCACTAATACTTTTTTTGTGGAGAAATAATAAATTAATGAATAATATATTTAGAAAACCCCTCTCCCCTCCACAATAAATACCACACTTCACACCCACATTTCCTCACACCTCTCAAGATTCATGTATTGAAAAAACTCTTATTAAATCTCTTCTCTTCACCTCCCCCATGTGTAGGAGATCTTTTCCTCATCAACATACCAATCCTATGCTGCTTACAGAGGATCTGAAGAAGAGGATTCAAGAGGTAATTCTACTCTCTATTTTCTTTCATTTTCCTTTCAATTTTATTTTTCATCTCTTTTCCTCATATTATCTTATTAAAATTTCATGATAACTCGATTATTATTGATATAATAGTATTATATAATGTTAAATAAAGATTTCTAAATATTCTCTTCCCTCCCTCTCTTTGTTAATAAAATGAAATTGTTTCCCATGGTGCATTAATTTACCTAAATCATGGGAAATGCACTTCCTTTTCTATCAAATACTTTAAGGTTGCCTATAATACCATAATATAGTTTAAAAAATTGTAATGTTTATTTATTATTCCATTTTATGTTTTGTAACTCACTTATTTACATGAATATATGTGATAAAACAAAACAAGTACATTGTGATAAAAAACCACACAAATTAACGAAAAATGATCATTATTAAATTTTATTTAATGATTCAACTTCATGGTACATATAATAATTCATTATATGATAATTTATATATCTATAATTTCACAAATAATATTTATTAACAATTCAGGATGTTCAACAACATTTTAACTGAACATTCGTTCATGAATACAAGTGAACCGTTCATAAATGCTATGAAAATTAACACTCCCAAACAATGAATTTAAGCTATATAACTTATACAAATGCCCAAAAAATATAATGTAAGCGTATTAAACCAGGTTCATGTATAAAATGTTATTTAATTTCTATTTATGGAATATAATGTCATTATACATGATATTAATATGAAGAAATCATTCGGAAACATGGTAAGGGGAAATTCTCGAACCCAATATTATTTCGTTGGGTTCTCCTTCTATCACTCCATTATTTGTATGGTCACACCGTAAAAATAATTTTTTCATAATTATCTTACATAGTCATGAATATAAAGTTTATCCACTATATTTTATTTCAATCAAATGTTTTACGAAATAACTCTTCTTTCAAAACACTACTTTTATTTCTCAGTCAACGGTGATGGTTATTATATCAAGTATGATAATCCCACTTTATTTTAGGAACCCAAATTTTATGAATGTGTTATTATGAGATGAAAACCATTCCATTCCATGGTTTAGTAATTTTCATTTGTGATATTTGTTCTATGTGTCATTCATGAGAATTATAATGTAATGATATGATGGGTGCACCCAGAATTATATAGCACATTACTAATGATTAAATGTGACGGGAGTTCCCAAAATTTTACTGCGCTTCAATTCATTGGGCAAAGTGATAAATCTCATGAGTTAATGTGAAATTATGTTTTCAAAAGATTCTATATTTTTTCACCACTATGTGTGGCAGTTATCCACTAAGACCTGTTTTTTTAAGCATTTCCACATTTAAAGTCTTTTATTAATGTTTCCTACCATGATTTTGATGACGAGGTTATGATTATGATAACCCCATGTTATATTGTCCTTATATATACTCTTATTGGGATTATATATCCCCCTTTATATGTATAGGCCCATGTGACTTAATGTTTTATGGAGGGGTCAAGTGACAATAAGAAGATAGAGAATAAGGAATTAAATAAATATTTATGATTGATGATATAAATGTTATGTTTTGTACTTGTTTTCCCAATACACTAAACCAATGGGAATTATGATGATTGTACCCCAGAAAAAACCTCTAGTTTGATAGTATGTACAAATATGTGCACAATAAGCTTTATATAGAGATCCAAAAAGGTATTCTTTTAGTGAAAATAGAAAAAACTAATATGTTATTTATGACTTGGGGACTTATGTTTTTTTCTAACATTGTTTTATTGTAGATAACTGTGGGAACCATGAGAAACTAGGCCCACAACTCATGTGAGGGCCAATACAACGATTACTCGAATGAAATCCTCCATGATTTCGGTGGTGGCATTCAAAACATCACGGTGATGTTTACTGAACTATATAAAGTTATGATCAATAAATAGAATAATGGGGAACTTCCTCCTTCACCAAAGTGGGAGACTCTGGATTTGTATTGTTTTATATAGAAATGACCACAGACATTTATTTTATCATTCAATCTACTTGTTACAGAATAGTGGGTTAACACTAAGAAGAATATCTTTTTGGTACTCCACTGTTAAGAGAAGGAGATGTTGAAAGTAGTTGATTATCATCTAGATGGTGATGCCTATCAATGGTGGGATTTGATTTAAAACACCATGCCAAGAGTGTAAATTGAAGAAATGGAATGGGAAGACTTTAATATCATGATTATAAATAAGTAATTATGATGAACTCTTAATACAATTATAATGAGAGAATTTATAGAGAATAAGAAAAAGAAATTAGAATCTATCAAAACATAAGAATTGAATTTCAAAAGGCTTGAATGGTTATATTTGGGTTTCGTTATCAATAATGATAGAAAAATTGATATATTATATATTTGATTAAAACCGTACATTCAGAAAGATATTTCAATTTGAGAATTTTGCAGTTATAAAAAGATATTCGATCTCAAAGATGATATGGTGTTTGGAGAATGGTCCCCTGGATATGGTGATATGAAATGAAAGATAGATATTCAAGACAAAATATCGAATGATAAAGCTGGAAAGAAAACTCAACGACCCAAATGCCAAAAATGATGAAAATAGCATCATGGGAACTGCCACAAAGGGATAAGGAAATGCTTCATGTGTGGGAAAGACTGACACCATGATCAAGAATGTCGAAAATACATGAGTATGAAGGAGAATGTAATATATAGAACTAGGGAACCACCCATGGTTCAATTGTACAATAATAGGGAGAAAGGGGACAATGCAAGCTAGTGCACTGATCGTCGAGTCATTGAGGGTAATCAAGTTCAGTATCCACCAAATCTAATGGAAATAGGGAAGGCTTATGAAATTACCACTAAAAAAAATAGATCATGGTAATTAAGCCATACAAGGTACACATCCTATTCATTTAAGAATAGAAAATGTCTTATTTGATTCTGGATCTGTGCATTACTTTATATCTTGTATGTTTTCTAGAACTGTAATATGAAGCTTCGAATCCTTGAATAAGATATATTAGTAAAAAACCAAGTGGTGAAATAATTTAAACCAATGTGTTTGACTCTTCTCATATTGGTGTATGTGGGAATATTCTTTCATTAAATCTCGAAATACTTCTCTTGGTGGAATTTGATCATATAATGGGAATGGATTGGATCTCATTATATAGATCATGTATCAACTATTGGTGTAGCACCCTAAGAAAATTTAAATAGTAATTATGTATTTATTTAATAATATTTTTATAAATGAAAACTGATTAAGAAAATATTTAATAAAAGAAACCTTATTTTAGTTTTGAGATGTATTATTTTCAATTTGATAAAATTAAAACATTAACGTTATTGAATTTTTTTTGGAAAACAAGAAAATAAAATATTTTATATTTTATATTAATATGATATGTTAATAAATTAATATTTTATAAAAGATACTTTTATAAACAAAGTTTTATTTAAAAATATTTTTCCATTATTAGATATTATGATTTTATATGAAGGAATTATAAATACTTATATTAATTTAACAACAATAGAAATAATAATTCATTTTTTAAATAATTAATCATGCTATGTATAATTTTTTTAAATGTAAAAACTATAAAAAAAAATTTCTTGAGATTCAGATAATTAAAAAAATGAAATGAATATAAATCATTAAATATATATATGTATATAATAAGTGACTATATTATGATAATTTAATTATTTAAATAAATAAAACTATAATGATAATTGATTTAAAAAATTGGTAATAAAAAAGATGAATAGAAAATTGGGAATTAGGGATTTTGGGTTAGAGGAGGACGATGCTCGGTTCTTCGAGGGTTAATGTTTGGTTGAAATCCAGGAGAGGTCCCAAGCCGGGAGATGTGAAGAAAGTTTGTAGGCAATCAATTTGAACATCGTCCAAGGGTGTTTGAGTTCATCGATAAGCTTTCCAAGAGGA
This sequence comes from Viscum album, assembly GCA_963277665.1. Classification (NCBI taxonomy): domain Eukaryota; kingdom Viridiplantae; phylum Streptophyta; class Magnoliopsida; order Santalales; family Viscaceae; genus Viscum; species Viscum album. Next base: position 256,785,912 of record OY728165.1, on the reverse strand, counting down.
GAGTTGAAGACGAAGATGATGGTTTGAAGGAGGAAGGTCGTGTGAGAAAAATCTTGTCTCATATGGACTTAGGGTTTCAGTTTGAGTCTGGATCGAACGCTGCTGAGTTTTTCTAGCAGAATCATGACGACAAAGGTGGTTCGAATGAGATTTGGGAAATAATCGACCTCTGGTTTTTCTGAAAACTACAAGTAGGTCTTCATTTATTAAATTTTGTTATCCGAATCATCCGTAAATCCAATTTTCCATTCTCGGTTATTCATATCGACATCCAGTAAAGGTCATCCTAAATTTTTAATTTCATCAAACAGCTATATACCACATCTTTTTGTACCGATTTTTCATCAATTCCATTCGATTCAGATTATTATATTTTTCATGTTATCCATTTGTTGTCTAAATCAGTTTCATGTCATTTTCAAGAAACTGTATCATTTTTGTATTGAGATTTATTTATTCAATCCATCATGGATTTTCTTTGTTTTTGATCGTATTTTTCAAAAAAATAGATACACTGGATATATCATAATTTAAATTTTTGGACTGTATATATAATGATTTAATAATTCTTGTCGACTTGTAAATTTTTATGTCTAATTTTGTCGACTTGTCAATTTTTCTTCCTACTCATCTTCATTAATTGAATTCTAGTTGATGTAATTTTCATAATGTGTCCAAATTTCATTTAATTTATGATAAATGAGATTTTAATTTGACACTTGAGAACTGCTATTTATAAAGCAGTTCTCTTCTACAAGAAGTGATACGAGGAGTGCGTTGTGAGGCTGGGAAGGCCAGTAGTAACTGCTTTCTTCTTTTCCCCTTAGTATATTTTATATTGCTAAGTGTATGAGAGTTGTGTGGTTCCAATTAGAAGAAGAATTAGTCTACACATAAAACCAGTAAGGGTCTATTTATTTTCAAATACGTACTCTACTATTCTATTTTTTATAAGGGATTTATTATATCTATTATGTAAAATTATTTATCTACCCAAATTATATTTGAGCAATAATTATTTATTTTATAACATATTTCATTACATTTAAATGTTAATTTAAATGGAGTTTTCCTCCATTTATCATCCATGGTCTTCACAAATTATTTAGTTTAGTGTATAAAAAATTATGAATAATTTCATTACAATTCAGTTTTTATTTTAGTAAGTGAAATTTTATTATTGAATTCAAATTTATAAGATATATTTTTGTGTAAAGGGAGTTTTCTCCTTTAAAAATTAGAAACCCTAGTTTTGTGGTTTTTAATTGTTTAAGTATATTAATTCCATGTTTTATAATTCTATGAAATCCAAAACTTTAATTTGAACTCACAAATTGAATATGATTATGTTTTTTTCATGCATGATAGATATATATATATATATATGTATATATATATATTGAATTGTTTTTTTCACTCATTGTTTAAACCATATAAGTATCTAATTATGGGTATGAGACACATGTGTATGTGCTAATCAAACATATAAATATATATAACAATAATTTATTTAACATTCAATATTATTGGTTTCTAATTCCTATTCTATGATTGGGTATATTTTTATGTACTTCTTAAATTTATTTTCCTTAAAACTTAAATAAAAGGATGGTTTTTTAAGAAATGATGATTTGACAATTTTGTGCACACACATAATTATCCATCATTATTGATTGATTTAAAAGATAAAATCATATGTTCACTATTGTTATAAGTTTATACCTTCATGCATAAATGAAATATAATAAAATTTCTTTGAAATTTCAGGCGCGTTTATTTCGATTTAACTTCCATGTGTTTATGCATATCAACGACGTTCATTGTGCTAAAAGCAAACTTATAATTTTATGTTAAAAGCTTTAGGTTTTATTCTCAAGTTCATAAATTACAATAATTTCTTTAGAAAATTCAATGTCACATTTATAATATATTATTCATAAGTTTTTTTACAAAACGTCATTAATTGTTATAGTTAATTTAAATTAAATTGTGCATATGTGAAACAAAGAGACTTTGAGAAATAATGATTAATCGCAAGGATATATCTTTTAATGTGTATGTGGTAGAAGTGTTAGTCATAACCAAACTTGTAGATGATAATAATATGGAAGTCTTCATTTAATTATGTTACATTTATAAACAGATGTGTATTTTAATGCATTGATATGTGAATGGAAAAAATTCCAGTGACCAATACTAGTATATATATATGTAAAGAAAACTTTAAACTTTTTTGAAAAATATCGGTGCTTATTTGTTGTAAAAATAGATGGTCATTAGGAAGTGATCCCATCCTTCGCTAAGTGGGTAGGCCCAAGACATCCTTCAATGAATTACGTTTCCTCGTAATGATGTTTTATTTTTATGAAGTTTGATTAATATTTTCCCAAGAAAATCACGAGATTAATTTTAAAAGTGTTTTCAGAGTAATATTATTTTCGAAATCATTATAGTATTTCATAAATTTTGTTTTAAAAATGAAATTCTAATTGAATATTCCAAATGCACGTTCAAAGGGATATTTCTTTAATGAGATTTATCAAAGGTTTAAAAAACACTTTACTATGAAATCGAATGCTCACCCCTTCATTTTTAAATGTTTTTTCATAGGAATCATAGAAGTTCTAAAATGTACTTCGACGTTGTTGGTGTTTTCACATGAGGAAGAGTAATGAGAAATTGTTTTATTTTTTTCAACTTTGATAAATGTATGATTTTGTCTATTCCTCCAGAACCTAGACCGGTAAATTGACCTCATTTGTTTAATGTTTTTTGTATTTGTATGATCACTTTTATAAAAAAAACTTACACAGAATTCTCCAGCATCGAGTCCGGAAGAGCGGTCTTGGGGCATTATAATTGGTATCAGAGGAACAGTCTGGACAACTTTGGAGATTAGACGTTTTCTCTGGAAGAAAAAATTCTCAACAATTTATAATTTTCTTTAGTTAGTTAAGTCTACTTAGTGATTCTTTAATTCTAAAGATTGAATTTTATAGTTTTCGTAAGTCCGATGAAAGAAATTGTGAAGGCGTAACTAATTTAAGGGGGGGGGGAGAATGTAACACCCTAAGAAAATTTAAATATTAATTAAGTATTTATTTACTAATTCGTTTATAAATGAAAACTGATTATGAAAAGATTTAATAAAAGAAACCTTATTTTAGTTTTGAGATGTATTATTTTCAATTTGAGAAAATTAAAATATTAATGTAATTGAAATTTTGTTTTGAAAACAAGAAAATAATGTATTTAATATTTTATATTAAAATGATGTGGTAATAAATTAATATTTTATAAAAGATTCTTTTATAAAGAAAGTTTTATTTAAAAATAATTTCTTATTATTAGATGTTATGATTTTATATGAAGGAATTATAAATACTTATATTACTTTTAAAACAACAGAAATAATAAATCATTTTTAACAAATTAATAATGCTATGTATATTTTGTTAAATTTAAAAACTATAAAATTTATTTTATTGAGATTCAGTTAATTTAAAACAAGTTTAAATGAATATAAATCATTGTATATATACGTATATAACCAATGAATATATTATGATAATAAATTTATTTAAACAAATAAAACTATAATGATAACTAATTTAAAAAATAATTGGTAATAAAACAGAAGAATAGAAAATCGGAAATTAGGGATTTTAGGTTTTAGGATAACAATGCTCAGTTCGTCGAGGGTTCATGTTTGGATGAAATCCAGGCGAGGTCGCGAGTCGGGAGATGTCACAAGAGTTCGTAGGTAATCGATTTGAACTTCGGCGTAGGGAGTTTGAGGTCATTGATGAGCTTATCCAAGAAGAGAGTTGAAGATAAATTTGATGGTTCGTAGGAGGAAGGTCGAGTAAGAAAATTCCAGTCTCAGAAGGACATAGGGTTTCAGTTTGAGTCCAGATTAAATGCTGTTGAGTTTTTCTGGTCAAATTGTGACCAAAAAAGTGGTTAGAATGAGATTTGGGAAAAAATAGACCTTTGATTTGTCTGAAAACTGCAAGTAGGTCTGCATTGATTGAATTTTGTTATCCTAATATTCCGTAAATCTTATTTTCTATTCTTGGATCTTCATACCGACATCTGGTAATGGTTATCCTATATTTTTAATTTCATCAAACAGATGTATACCACTAATTTGTGTATCGATTTTTCTTCAATTCCATTCGATTTAGATTATTATATTTTGCGTATTATCCATTTGTTGTCTAAATTAGTTTCACGTCATTTTCTAGAAACTGTTTCATGTTTTCACTGAGATTTATTTATTCAATCCACCATTGATTTTCTTTGTTTTTATCGAATTTTTCAAAAAATAGATATGCTGGAGATATCATAATTTTAAATTTTGGACTGTATGTATAATGATTTAATAATTCTTGACGACTTGTAAATTTTTCTGTCTAATTTTATCGACCTGTCAATTTTTCTTCATATTCATCTTCATTCATTGAATTCTATTTGATGTTATTTTCATATTGTGTCCAAATTTCATTTAATTTATTATAATTGAGAATTTAATTTGACACTTGAGAACTGCTATTTATAAAGCAGTTCTCTTCTACAATAAGGGATATGAGGAGTGAGCTGTGAGGCTGTGAAGGCATGTAGTAGCTACTTTCTTCTTTTCCCCTTAGTATATTTTCTAATTCTATGTGTATTATAGGTGAGTGGTACCAATTGGAAGAAGAATTCGTCTACGCATAAAACTAGTAAGCAATTGTTTATTTTCAAATACGTACTCTACTATTTTATTTTTTTTATTTTTTTGTAAGGGATTTATTATATCTGTTATGTCAAATTATTTATCTACCCAAATTATATTTGAGAAATAATTATTTATTTCCTAATTGATTTCTTTACATTTCAATGTTAATTTCAATAGAGTTTTCCTCAATTTTTCATCTAAGGTCTCCAAAAATTATTTAGTTTTGTGTATAAAGATATCTTTATAATATCATTACAATTAAATTTTTGTTTTAGTAAGAGAATTTTGAATATTGAATTTAAATTTATAAGATCTATTTTTGTGTAAAGGGAGTTTTCTCCTTTAAAAATTATAATCCCTAGTTTTGTGGTTTCTAATTATTTAAATATTTTAATTCCATGTTTTATACTTCTATGAAATCGAAATCTATAATTTGAACTCACAAATTGAATATGTTTGTGTTTTGTTCATGCAAGATATATATATATGTATTGAAGTGTTATTTTTCACACTTTGTTTAAACCATACAAGTATCTAATTATGGGTGTGAGACACATGTGTATATGCCAATCAAACATATAAATATATATATCAGAAATTTATTTAATGTTCACGATTATGGGTTTCTAATTCCTATTCTATAATTATGTATATTTTTATGTACTTCTTAAATTCGTTTTCTATAAAGATTAAATAAAAGGATGGGTTTTTTTTACGAAATTATGCTTTGATAATATTTTGTGCACACATAATTATCCATCATTATTGATTGATTTAAATGATAAAATCATATGTTCACTATTGTGATAAGTTTATAACTTCATGCATAAATTAAATTTAATAAATATTTCATTGAAATTTCAAGTACGTGGATGTTGATTTAACTTCCATGTGTATATGAAAATCAACGACGTTCATTGTGCTAAAATCAAACTTATAATTTCAAGTTTAAAACTTGAGGTTTTATTCTCAGGTTAATAAATTACAATAATTTCATTATAAAATTGAATGTCACATTTATAATGTTTTATTCATAACTTTATGTACAAAACATCATTAATTTTTATAGTTAATTTAAATTAAACTACACATATGTGCAACAAAGCGGTTTTGAGAAAGAATGATTAATCTCAAGGATATACCTTGTAAAGTGTATGTAGTAGAAGTGTTGGTCATAACAAAACCTGTAGATGATAAAAATATGGAAGTCTTCATTTAATTATGTTGAATTTATAAATACATGTGTATTTTAATGCATTGATAAGTTAATGGAAAAAACTCCAGTGACCAATACTAGTATATATATGTGTGTGTGTAAAGAAAAATTTAAACATTTTTGAAAAATATCAGTGCCTATTAGTTGTGAAAATAGATGGACATTGGGAAGTGAACCCATCCTTCACTAAGTGGGTTGGCCCAAGATAGCCTTCAATGAATTACGTGGCCTCAAAATGATGTTTTATTTTTATAAAGATTCCTTAATATTTTCCAAAGAAAATAACTGGATTAATTTTAAAAGTGTTTTCAGAGTAATATTATTTTCGAAATCATTATAGTATTTTGTAAAGGTTGTTCTAAAAATGTATTTCTAATTGAATATTCCAAATGCACATTTAAAGGGAAATTTTTTAAAGAGATTTATCGAAGGATTTAAAAACTCTTTACTGGGCAATCGAATGCGCACCCCTTTGTTTTTAAATGTTCTTCATAGGAATCATAGAATTTCTAAATCGGACTTCGATGATGTTGGTGTTAGTGTGCACGGAAGTTTAATAAGAAATTGTTTTGTTTTTCTTCAGCTCTGATAAATGTATGATTTTTTCTAATCCTCTAGACCCTAGACCGATAAAAGGTCCTCATTTGTTTAAAGTGTTGTGTATTTGTTTATTCAATTTTATAAAAAAAGTTACACAATATTTTCAAGTATCGAGTCCGAAAGAGTGGGCTTGGGGCGTTACAATTGGGAATAAAAAATTTATTTTCATATTTCAAAATAGCCCATGATCCTCTATAAATTCATTGAAGATCATGAATCTCCTTTGAAAAGAATCATTCAATGGTGTGGGTGTTGATTCCCTATGAATAAACATACATATCCCAAATGGTTTAGTCAAAGGATAGTTCTAACCATGAAGAAATTCCAATCATGAGTTAGTATGATGATGTATTTTTTGAAGAGTTACCCTAACTTCCCTCAGATCATGACGTAGAATTTTTAATTGAACTCATAATCGGAGCTAATTCTATCTCACGGTGTCTTTATAGGATGGCTCCTATCAAACTGGATGTGTTAAAGAATCAACTGTAAGAGCTTTTTGAAAAAGGGTTCATACACCCTAGTGAAACACCTTATGGTGCACCAGTTATCGTTTTGATATAGAAGGATGGAACAATACATTTGGGTATCAATTACCAGGAACTCAACAAGATCACCATAAAGAACATGTATCCTCTTCCATGTATTGGTGACATGTGTGGTCTGTTAAGAAGAACTCAATACATTTAAAATGTGGATCTTCATTCTGGATATCATCAACTAATGGTGAAGAAGGAAGATATTCAGAAGATTACCTTACATATTAGTTATGGTCACTATGATTTTCTGGTGATTCCCTTCGGACTTACTAATTCCCCTAAAATCTTCATAGATTTGATGAATAGTGGCATTAGACATTACGAAGAAAATTTTTTTGTAGTGTTTATTGATGACATTATCATCTACTCGATGAGAAAGGAAGAACATGAAGAACATCTAATACATGCGTTGGAGACATTGAGAAAAGAAAAGATGAACTCCATGTTCATAATGTTTGACTTTTGGATGTATCAAGTCATGTTCATGGTACATATGATCAAAAGTGAGTGAATTTCTATGGATCCTTCTAAGACAAAGGTGATTAAGGAATAACCCATTCCCTCTAGTGTCACAAAATTAAGTAGATTTTTTTATTTGTTGTGTATTTCCGAACTTTTGTGAGAAATTTTTCACGATTGTCAATTCTGGTAACAAAGATAACAAAGAAAGGTTTAAAGTATTTCTGGATGGTAGAATGTGAGGAAATATTCAAGGAGCTAAAGAAAAGGCAGATCACTGCACATGTACTCACACTACCGAATAATGGTGAATGTTTTCTGATATATAGTGATTCATCAAATAATGTATTGGGTTCAGTACTAATGCAAAATGATAATTTGATTCCCTATACCTCACTATAGCTGAAGATCATAGAGAATAAATTGTCGATGCATGATCTAGATCTAAATACTTTGATTTTATCCTTCAAAAGCTTGTTTCACTACATTTATGGTTTGAAGTGTGACATATACACCAGCCACAAGTGCCTAAAGTATATATTCACACAAAATGAGCTCAACATGTGTCAAAGAATATGGTTAGAGCTAATCAAGGATATCGATTGTTATATTTTCTATCATCATAGAAAACAAACAAGGTAGATGATTAACTAAGAATAAATGAAACTGCTACTCTACCCCTACTTCAGATTGAGAAAGACCCTATCTTCTTGAATATACAAAGGATTGATTAGGAAATATTAAGGTTAGGGGATACATCCAACAATTCCCAAAGGGTTGTATAATAATCAATCCAAGAGATGAATAAAGAAGAACAATGGGATGAACTGTAGTTGAAAAATATGGTGAATGTTGTTTTGGAATGGAATATTCTATAGTTCTATATCGAAGATCATGGTCTGATTTGTTTTGGAACATGGATTTGTGTGCCTTTATCTCCCAGGATAAAGAAGGAGCTATTTGACAATGAAAATAGAGAAAATTTCTCTATCCATCCTTATAGCACCACGATGTAATGAGATCAACGAGAACACTTTTGGTGGGACAACATGAAGAAAGAGATCGCGGAATATATATCAAGGTGCTTGGTATCTCAACATATTAATATAGAGCTACAAAAGTCCAAAGGGTTGATGCAACCATTACCTATAACCATGTGGAATTGGGAGAATGATACTGCAGATTTTTTCATAGACCTCGTAAAGATGTTGAGGGGAAATAATGTGACATGGGTTGTGGTTGACTGACTCACCAGACAACACATTTTATCTCAATTTGGGATGATATCTCTATTGATAAACATTAAAAGATGTATAAGAATGAAGTGGTGAGACAACATGGCGTTCCACACTCGATTGTCTCTAGTCGTGATCAAAGTTTCATATCTAAATACTAAAGAAGTCATCAACATGATTTGAGTACTGAATTAAATTTCAGTAGGGCCTATTACCCCCATACTAATGGACAATATGAAAGGACTATTCTGATGCTTGAAGCTATTCTATGATCCTACTCTCTAGAATTAAAAGGTGGATGGGATAAGCATCACCCATTGGTTGAGTTCTCATACAATAACTGCTTGAATTCGATTATTTAGATGGCTCTGTATGAAGCTCTATATGTAAAGCGATGTTGAAATCCAACCTGTTAAGATGGAGTCGGAGAAAGAAAGCTATTTTGACCTGATGTTATGCAAGAGATGACAGAGAAGGTTCATGTCATCTAGAAACACATCCAAGATGCACAGAGTCGGAAAAAGAAATATGTTGACAACCGTCGAAGGTACTTGGAGTTCGATTTTGGGGATAAAGTTTTCCTTCAAATATCACCATGGAATAAATTCATGCGGTTAAGAGGGAATGGAATGTTATGACCAAGGTACATTGGCCCCTTCAAGATTGTTGACTATATAAAAGTTGTGTCATATCAACTTTCACTTCCACGAAATATGAATCACGTTCATGATTTGTTTCCAGTATCACTCCTGAAAAAGTACATACCGGATTCATCACATGTACTGAACTGAGAGGTGGTGTAGCTGGAATATCATATTTCCTAGGAGGAGAATCCAATAGAGATTATGTACCAGAGATATAAGATTCTATTTAACATGAAAATCCACTCGGACTATAACACCCTGACCCTACTTTCCCATAGTTAGTGCTTTTTTACCAAACATTGGCATGATCACAAGAGATCATGTCTTGAAAGAAGGATTAGTTTAGTATCATTGTATGTACTAGATACATACATATGTTTTACAATACATCATGAAATAAAAAACAACATTGTGTACCCTTTTAACACACTCATATCCTTGGCTTATCCTTGAAGGTTATTCATAATATACTGCTTCACATCTTGGGATTAATAATACATAATAAAGGAGTGATCTCAGATGCGCAGTAAGGATAACAATATAGTGGAAACTATAATAAATAAGAAAAAACATTTAAAGAAATATGAAATACTGAAACAAAAGCCTTATATACCTTTAATTCAACATAATATGTCATTGATAAATGAAATAATGACATTTAAATATTCACATGGATAATATTCTAGTCGAATAATCACATGTAATATCAATACCAAATTACATAATTATGGAATGCATAATGCTAGACATCATAACCAAACAGTCAAGGCCTAGTTCTTAGACTACAAATAATATATTTGCAAGGCCTTGTTCCAAGACACTTATTAGTTTCATGAGACCTACTAATGCATAGAAGAGATATCGCAGGATCCACCAATCAGATAAAAATTCCAATGCATTCCTCGTATGAAATGGTTGAAACATAACTTTAACTTTCATATTAAAAGTTTCATTCAAAATGTTAATACATTAAACATAAAACCTGAATGGTATAAAATGAACACATTCACAGTCACACATATCAAAAAACTTTCAATATGATATGGAAGACTATATATTAATAAATCAACATCAAACAAGTGTAAAATCCATCAAATGAAGTTGACATAGATGAAATCAAAACTATTTAAGAGAAATTCCTCTTTCTATTTTGAAATCATTTAAACGTCACAAAATTATAAAATAAAAAATTTAGTTTTAGAATATTTTTATAACCTTGTAATGGAATCTTCTAAGGTGTTATAATGGTTGAAAATAGCTGCACCCACCGTTTAAGTGAAAAAATCATTCTTACCTTAATTTGTCAAAAGGTCATAAAGTAAGTTTTGTGGAAGACAACAGAATGAATTCTTTCAAAAAAAAATTATAAAAATTAAAAAAATTGTATAAATTAAATTAAACCATAGTTTAGTAAATAGTAAAAATGTTTTGAAATAAATTTTTAGAAACATGGATGTGGATGAAAAATACGTCCTAGTAGATACTATCGTTTTAAAAAACCAGGATAAAAAAGAGATTGTAAAATTAACCCTTACCTTGTACATTTCATTAGTCAAGGATTGGTTAAAAACAAGTATAATGGTAAAATCATTTTTATTAAATTATACAATAACCACATACATAAATATGATATCATATATGATATTCTAATATTTTTTGTTAATGAAATATCAGTAGTATCATTGTTTCAGGTGTTAACTGATTTATTTTCCATTATGTGTTTTGTTACTAAGTCATGTTTGTAATGGATAGTATGTTTTTAATTCATATCCATAATGATATTAATTTTTTAAAAATTATTTTTTAATCATAGAATGATATTTATTTTTTAATGGTTACGATGAGGATTAAATCTCATCTCGTTCTTGGAGACTGTAATTTGTACGTACGCACAAGTGACATTAACAATTTATTGATGGTTTAATCGTATGTAATTGGATATTATATCATATATAATGAATCATTAATATGTTATATTTATTATTTAAATCAATTATACTCTATATTATACCCATCCTATTAATTACCTGTTGAATTAAAAACTACACCATGACGTGGAGACTGTAAACTGTACATACACACGTATGGTGACTTTGCCATTCATAGTACGGAGAGTATAATGAATATTATTGTAAAATATTTATAATAACATCACAATATATATAGGGTACTATAATTATTATTTTGGAACGGAAACAACTAAAAATGAGAATTGGAAGAAGAAAAGATTTTTGAAAGAGGTGATGAAATTATTACCTCTTATTCAGGTGCTTATTTTTTATTTGATGAAAAGGGATACTTAGTTTAGCATTATCGTAACATTTAGGCCTATAATTTTAATTGAGGGTAGTTGGGAGGATTTTTGAGTAGGGTTTGGTCGAGCCAAATGGTTTTGGAGGTGTTATTTTGAGAGAAGGGTATGTACCTTTTTATAAGAGAGGTGAGGATCACATTAACAAAAGCATGAAATATTAATTCATTATTCAATAATATTTGGGTTATAATGGCTCCAAAAGAATTTATTTAGAGGATAATGTGGGTATGGGTCGAAATCCTCTCAAACAGTAGGTTTTATACATTTTTAGTTTTACCATTTTACGATTAACATTTATATTTAACACATGGTTAAATAGTTTAACTTTTACCATGTATTCTTGTATTATTATAATAAATTGTTAATAAACATACAATAGAAAGACATGATAACCCCAAGTGGTTAATTAATGACATATATAACCTGAAATAATTCCTTTGGCCAAACCGTATATTTTTAGGAATAATATATCATTTTATAATATTGTATTTGTTTGAAAAACTCATTTATGTCAATTTTGACACTATTTAGTATTTGTTTTTTGTGAAACTAAATACACATGATTACATCGAAAAAAATAAATTAAATCAATCCTAACATTTCATATTAACCTATAATGTTATTGGAATTCAATAAAAGTCTCAATTTTCATTTATTTGGATATTTATAATATCAATTATTTTAATAATTCATTAATAAGGGAATTACCACAACATTATTGTGTCCATAATAAATTTAATTATTTAATGTCTATAAATTGTAAATACAATAACCGTATGTAGGAATTTGTTTTATCTTTATATTTAATATTTATATTCTACTTCATCTTATGTATAACCTTATATTAAAAATTATTTATTTATGAAATTATGAATTTAACACTTTAAATTCTTCATTAAATAAAATAATAACAAATGTTCTAATCTAATCCATGTGGATCAAATAGGATCATATTTTATTCCTAAAAATTATTTTTGTCGAAAAAAACTTATCCAATAGAATTTAGACATTTGTAAGTGTAATTATAATATAATATTACCTTTAATTATGCTATTTTAATTCTAACTATGGAAAATAAAATTCAAAAATTACTAATCACAAAAAATTGTTTTCATCTCATTGAACCACATTTTAGTAACTGATTTCAACTATGGCGCATGGATTATAGAAATTATATTCACATATGTAGGAAAATTATGTATTTTTTTCAAATTTGCTAACGTTCCTAGAAGGTGAGTAATATTTTTTAAAAAACTTTAATAAAATAATTTGCAGTTAATTTTATTATAAAATAACTCAAATGAATTATATTGAATTAGTATAGGTATTATGTATCTATTTTTAATTAAAATAAATTAAATTAAAATAAATAATTATTTAAATTAAATGCCGGTTTTAAACAATTACATAGTGTTTTTAACTATTCATCAAAAAATGAAGGTTTTCAGTAAAATACAAAAAAATCACCCTAAGCTACTTTTGATATTACAAATACAAAATTGAACTCCATTTTGAAAAATAAAATTTATAAAATTTCAATCAATGGGTATTAATATTCATAACATCTAGTTTGATTGGTAATAGTGTGCTAGAACATGAAGCTGCGTAAAATGCAAGCTATTAAATTATTCAAAGAGAAACATACCATGGAAGAATGGGGTGTTACATTTTTCACTCTTTCATATAATTTATTCATTGAAATTTCTTGAATACTACTGCGTAAAAAGATCCAAGTGCTTCTTCATCATATGTTACTCGGGTTCCCATGTTGCTTATTCCATCTTATGGTGTCCGCATAGAACTTTTACCAGACGAGTCATCTAGTTTTTCAGAATTTTTTCTCTGGTATATAGAATCTTAATTGGCTCTTCACAATAAGATGTATAAGGTTCTAGTTCAATTTCATCAATGGATAGTACATGCATTGGGTCATGCAAGTATTTTTCAATTGTGATACATGGAACACATCAAGAAAATTGGAGAGACTTGAAAACATTGCCAAATTGTAAGCTACAACTCCAATTCGTTCTAGAATTTCAAAAGGTCTGATGTTCATGATAATTAATTTACCCTTCTTAATGAATCTTATAACACCATTCTATGGAGATACCTTCAAGAAAACATGATATCATACATGAAATTCCAAATAATTCCTTCTAATATCAGCATAGCACTTCTTCCTACTCTGACCCACATTGATGTGGGTTTGGATAATCTTCACCTTTTCCGTTGTTTCTTTAACATGTTCTGGGCCTACAAGTTTTTTCCCCAACATCATCCCAACAAGTTGGTGTATGACGTCACTTTCAATATAACTCTTCATATAGTGCCAAATGTACTCTTGAACAGAAGCTTTTGTTATAGTAAAAATCTACCAGAGGAAAATATTGTTCCCACATTCCTTGAAAGTCATGTGAGAAAGATCTCAACATGTCTTATATGGTTTAAATAGTGCATTCTCATTGTCGATCAGTTTGAGGGTGGTAGGCAGTGCTCATACAATGTTCAAAATCCAAGGCATTCTGATGAATTTTCTAGAATCATGATGTAAAATAGGGTTCACAATCAGAAACAATCGATTGGGGTACTCTGTGATGTCATAAAACATAATTAATATATAGTATTGCAAAACATTCAAGTTGTAAATCTTCTCTTATAGGAATAACATGTGATGACTTGATAATATGATAAACAACGACCCATATTGCATCATTCTTTCTAAAAGTTATTTGTAGACCCAGGAAAAAGTCCATCATAATATCATCCCAATTACACTTAGATATGGGAAGATGTTGCATGAATCCTCTCGGGGCTTGTTATCCTATCTTCACCTTCTAAGAAACCATTCTTCTTGAAACATAATCATCTATATCAATATTCATGTTGTCCCACCAAAAATTTTCTTTCAAATATCTATACATCTTTGTGCTACCTAGGTGTATAGAGAAATTGGATTTCAGAGCATCATCCAACAATTCCTTTTTAGATCAGGCATGTTATGAATACAATGTTGCTTCCCAATTTTCAAAATTCCATCTTTATATACAAACTCAAACATTCTCCCTTCATTAAAAGCTTCAATTTTTTTGGATACATCTCATCACCCATTTAAGTACTTTTTATCCATTCTAGAAAAGATGGTTTGAAAACCATTTGAAAATGTAATGATGTTTTCCCTTCCATGATTATTCCCATATCCATATTTACGAGATCCATGATCATTGGATCCTTTTCAAGTCTCATATTATTAGTCACACCATGATCCTTTCTTCTCAAAACATCTTCCACCTTATTTTCCTTCATTAAGTGGTAATGTATAGTGAAATCATAATCACTGAGTAGTTCATGCCATCATCTTTACATCATATTGAGTTCTTTCTTTGGGAAAATATAATTCCAACTCTTTTGATCAGTATATATCAATCATTTTTTTACCATATAGATAGGGTCTCTATATCTTCATTGAAAATATTACTGCAACTAACTCAAGATCTTGAGTGGGATAATTATGTTCATGAATTTTTTACAATTGTGATGCATATGCAATAACTCTACCATTCTGTATAAGGACACAACCAAGTCCTTTCCTTGAAGCATCACTATAAATAAAAAACCAATCATTCCCGATGGTAGATTAGAGATAAGATCATTGACTAATCATATCTTTAGTTCTGGAAAACATTTTTCAAACTCTTTATTCCAAACAATTTTAACCCCTTTATGTGTGAGCTTGGTTAATTGTTTATCCAATTGGGCCATATTTAGGACTAAAACCAATAATAACCTGCAAGACCAATAAAATTGCGTACCTCAGTTATACTCATCGATGCTAGCCATATTTTTATTTCTCTTCTATTAAAAAGATCAAAAGAGATTTCATCTATAGAGAAAATATTCCCATGAAAATAAATCTCTTAAATCCTGAATTCATACTTGCTAAAAATCCAATATAATTCATTTCATCATAGTGTATTTAGAATAGTTTATAATATTTTTTCAAGATCTTCATTTCTTTTGAATTATACCATGATTTCATCAACAAATATCAATACATTTTAATCAAGCTATTCCATGAAAATTCTAATTATTAGATCCATGATGACATAGGGTACATTAGTCATTCCAAAATGCATAACTCTAAACACATAATTCTCATACGTGGAACAAAATTCTGTCTTTAGAATGTCTTCCTTCTTCCCATAAAATTGATGATATCCAAGTAAAAGGTCAATATTTGAAATATATTGAACACCATGAATTTGATCTAATAAATCATTACTACAAGGTAGAGAATACATTTTATTTATTGTTATAAAATTGATCTCTCTATAGTCAATGCACAACCTCATTGATACATCTTTTATCTTAACAAAAAGAATAGGGGATCCCTAGGGAGAAACAGTAGGAAGAATAAATCATTTATTAATAAATTCATATATTTGATTCTTTAGGTCCACTAATTCCATAGTTTCCATTCTATAAGGGGTTTTCTATATAGTCCTTGAAACTTGAATTAAATCAAGGAAAAACTCAATATCTCGTTCTAGAGAATGTCCAGTTAAATCCTCTGGAAACACATCAACATATTCTTGCACAATAGGTATGCTTCTATTTGAAAATTCCATTCCTCACCCATAGTTATTTTACTCACTTCCTCCCAAATAATTGGATTTAGTAGATCTAATAGGGGTGGATCAAGGTATAAATCAGATGGCGATGTTTCTTCTCTAAAGATAAGGTACTTAATATCATCATAAAAAATTTCAACCTCCTTCTTCTTAAAATAAATTATCACATCATGGTCTGAAATCCAATCCATTCTGAGGATTATATCAAATTCAATCATGGGAATGACAATGATATCATTAGATAAATAACCTTTATAGGCCCTAATGTGAACTATTTCATAAAACATTGTTACAATGATACATCCCTTACGAGTATGGAATGGAAAGTCCCTTGGTAAATCAAAATGGAAATATCAAATTTTCTTAGAAAACTGGAGAGATATGACACCATGTGATGATCCAAAACCAAATAATGTATTGGAGAAACTGGAGGAAAATATTAAATTACCTGCCACAAAATTATTCGGAGCTTCAATCTCAGTAGTAGTGATCGCATATTCTTGGCCTTTCTCCCTAGGAATTTTATAAGGTATGTTTTCTTTATGAATTAGAAATTAATATGTGTAATTACCCATTTATCTAGAATAGTATCATTAAACATTGATAGCGTCATTCCTTTCGTTTCAATCACAAGTTTGGTGGCCTTTTTCACCACACTAGTTATAGACTCCCAATCCCATCAGGAAAGTACCGTGGTGTTTTTCCCACATTTACTACTGGATGGAAATTCAACATTTTCCTTCATTTCCATATTTTCATTTCTAGAGTGTTCATAATATCTAGTATTCTCTTGATTTTCTTTATTGTCGTAAGACTTATAGATTTACTTTTCTATCTTCATAGCACACAAGATAATATCTTTAAATGATGAAAAGGATTGTGATACTAGTTCTCAATGGAGAAATGGTTTTAACCCTTCCATGAATCAATCAATCTAACTATATTGGATAAATATATAATCTCATGCATTCCTTGATACCCTTGTAATGATAGCCTCATACTCCATAACATTCTCATTCTCCTTTTGTCTCAAAATCAGAAATTTTATTTACATATCCTTTAAATGGTCATAAGGGAAGTATTTTTCTATGAAAATATCTTTAAACCCCCTCTATTCCATATTTGACAATTCTTAATCCTCCACTATGTTTTGAATTCATGACCACCATTGATCTGTATCTCTCGTGAGGAGATAAACTATCATGAAAATTTTTCCCCTTTCACTACTCCAAAAATAATTATATAATTTCTCTATGGAAATTATTCATTGCTTAGATACAAATGGATTTGTAGTCCCATTGAATTTTGGGGGTTTTTTCCTCATGATGAGTTCTAACATTGATCCTCTACATTGTAGATCAGGGTTCTCCATATGGTTAACGTTATTATTCAGAACATGAGTGAGTTGTCTCAGTATGGTTATATGTTGTTCAGCACCAGTTGCATCACCAACTCCACTGTAATTATCTGGTGTAGAAGGGGAATCACAACCTAGATTCCGTGCGTTGATACAATTTCCATTCCTTCGACTAGGATCCATTTTAAAATAATTGAATTCACTAGATTTTTTTCTGAATCACAATACATAATTCCAAATTAGTGAAATACCAACTATAAATTTAACAGTTTAATCATATAATCCATACACATAAAAAAATTCTTTGGGGAAGTATATACACATAAATATTATATAATTTTTTGAATAAAAAATTTGAATTATCCTAATAATATCCCCCCAGGAGTGTCGTAACAAAGAGTGCATCAAGGCCCATTTTCGTGTACCAAGATACCCCATGTTAAGCCTAAATCTCTTAGTCAGAGTTTTCACACCAAGGTACATATGTGCCAGATCTTTCTCTACATGCACATATCCAGAAATGGATTTATTTCAAGGAAAAATCACAATATATCTACAATACCAAAATTCTAGGAAGTTCTTCTATACTAATACACAATATCTATCTTAGGGTAATGTCCTCTAATTAGAGTTATTCTAAATCTAGTTTCCAAGGATTGTAATAAACATCTTCTGATACAAACTGTAATGCCCCGACCATAGTTAACCAGATTTGGGGCATTATTAAATATCATTGGTATGATCGTAAGAGATTATTCCTCAAAAGTACGACTAGATTAGTTGCATTGGAAGTAATCGTTTCATATATAGGTTTTACAATACATCATGAAATTAAAACCCAAATTGTGTCCCCTTTTAAAACAACAACATACTTGTCCTATCCCGACAAGTTAGTCATAATATACTTCTTCACATCCTGGGGAAAAGAAAAAATTAGAATGGGGTGTGCTCAGATGCTCAGTGAGGATCACAATATAGCGGAATGTATCATAGATAAGCATAAAAATTTAAATAAATGTATATTAATAATGAAAAGACCTTTTAAACTAAAACATCTACATAATAAAGAAATGATAAATATATTTATTCCACTAACTTATTCACATGGATATTCTACTAGTCGAATAATCGCATGTAATATCAATAACTAATTTCATAATGAAGTAATTAATAATGTTGGACATCATAACCACATAGTCCAGGCCTCATTCTATGACTAAAAATAATATTTTGTCCTGGACTTGTGCCAAAACACTAGTTTTTTTCATGAGATCTACTGATGCATCACAGAGCTATAGTGGGATCCACCCATCAAATACTAGGTCCAATGCATTTTTCATATGAAATGATTGAAACCTAACATAAATGTTTGTATTAAAACATGAACACAAAATGTTAATAATTTAACCATAATAAATGAATGGTGTAAAAGTAACACATCCACAGTGATACATACCAGAAAACCTTCAATACAATATGGTTGATTTTATCATAATAAATAAACTTCAAACAAGTATAAAATCACTCAAAGGATATTGACCTAGATGAAATCAAATATATTTGAGAGAAATATCTCTTTCTATTTCAAAATAATTTAAAATTCACATAATTATGAATGAAAAAAAATTTAATTTGAAAATATTTTTAAAAACTATTAAGGGAATATTGATGGTGTTATAATGGAAGAAAATATCATCTCCTTCTTATAATTTATTAAACATTCATACATTAATTTGTAGAAAAGGTCATAAAGAACCTTGTTTGGAAAATGATGAAATGATTCCATTCAAATAAATTTGTTAAATTTCAAAAAAGGGTATAAATTTCATTAACCCATAGTCTAGTAAATAGTTAAAAAGTTTGTGAAGTCATTTTTAAGAATCACAGTTGTGGATGAAAATGAGGTCCATGTAGATACTTACGTATTAACAACCCCATATATTAAAGAGATTGCAAAATTAACCCTTATCGTGAACTTTTACTTAGTTGACGGTAGGTTAAACTCTTGTATAATGATTATATCATTGTTATTAAATCAATAATAACCACATAAATAATT
Source organism: Viscum album (assembly GCA_963277665.1). Taxonomy (NCBI): domain Eukaryota; kingdom Viridiplantae; phylum Streptophyta; class Magnoliopsida; order Santalales; family Viscaceae; genus Viscum; species Viscum album. The sequence goes on along the minus strand of OY728165.1, from coordinate 256,766,141 downwards.
ATGATATCATATAAAATCATTTAATATTTCTTTATTTATGATACTTCAGTAGTACCATCGTTTCTGGTGTTAACTGATTCGTTTTCCTTTATATTTTTTATTACGCAAGTCATGTTTGTAAAAGACTATGTGTATATGATTCATATCCAGAAATCTATTAAGTTATTATGCATTATTTTTTAATTATAAAATGAAAATTATTCTGGAATTATTATGTTGGGGAATGAATTTAATCGAGTTTGTGGAGACAGAAATCCGTACGTACACATTAGTGAAAATACCATTCTATAGATGGTGGAATCGTATGTAATTGGAAGGTAAATAATATATAACGAATCAAAAAAGATATTATATTTATTATTTGAATCAATTATACTCATTATTATACCCATTCAAAAAATAATGTGTTGAATAACAAACTACACCACGACGTGGAGACGGTTAGTCGTACGTACACATGTGTGGTGACATTGTCATTCATAGGATAGATAAAATAAACAATATTGTTGTACCATATTTATAATAACATCATATTATGTATAAGGTACCGGGGTAATTATTTTTGTAAGGAAACAACAAACAACGATGATGTGGAAGAAGAAATGAACATTGAAAGAGGTTATTAAATTATCATCTCTTCTTCGGATGCTTCCTATTTATTTGATAGAGTGATCCTTACGTTGGATTTCTGATCATTGTAATGCCTATATGATGAAGTGGGGTTATTTGGGAGGAAATTTGAGTAGGGATGGGCAACATGAAATTTCCATGGATGTGTGATTTTGAGAGAAGGGGAAGTACAATTTTATAAGAGAGGTGAGGGTGACATTAGGAAAAGCTAGAAATATTAATTTAATATACAATTATATTAGGTTTATAATGGCATAAAAAGGATTTATTTCGAGGATAATGTGGGGCTGGGTCAAAAACCTCTCATCCAATATGTTTTAGAAAGGTTTTTTTCACCATATTAACCATATTTTGTCATATTTAACTCTTAGTTAAATAATTTATCTTTTACCATGTATTCTTGTATTTTTATAATAAATGGTTAATAAAATTACTATAAAAAGAAAATATAAACCCATGTGGTACATTATTGACATATATTACATTATAGATGTCCTTTTGAAAAACCTTAGATTTTTAGGAATATTATATCAACTAATAATATAGTATTTGTATTAAAAACTCATCTATGTGAATTATGACACTATTTAGTGTTTTTTTTGTGAAAGGAAAAAAATATGTATTACTTCTAAAAAAATTTATTTAATCAATCCTAACATGTCATATTAACATATAAAATATTTTTCATGCATCAGAATTATGTATTTAGATTTATTTGGATATTTATAATATCTATTATTTTAATCATTCATTAATAAAGTAATTAGTACATCATCATTGTGTCAAAAATAAATATAATTATATAATTTCTAAAAATTAAAAATAAAATATAATTATGTAGGATATATTTTAAATTTTCTAATGAATATTTATAGTTGAATATATCTTATGTATAACCCTATATAAAAAATGTTTTAGTTATGAAATTTTGAATTTAACACTTTTAACTCTTCATTAAATAAAATAATAATAAAGGTCCTAATATAATCTATGGGGATCAAAGAGGATCATATTTTAATCCTAAGGATGATTTTGGTCAAAAAGAAGTTTTCTAATAGAATTAGAACATGTATTAGGGTAACTATAATATCAGTTTTCCATTAATTACGCCATTTACTTTGAACTCTGGTAAATAAAAATCAAAAGTTACTATTCACCAAAAATAATTTTTATCTTATTGAACCACATTTTACATACTGATGTCAACATTTTCTCCTGAAATTTATAAATTAAATTAATATAATGGTAAAACTATGCTTTATGCAAATTTTTTAACATGCATAGAAGGTGGGTAAATGATGTAAAAATATTTAATAAAATTTTATGTATCTAACATTTTAAGAATATGACTCCAATGAAATAAATTGAACTAATATAGGTATTTTGTATCTATTTGACATAAAATAAATATAAATAAAATTAATAAATTTTAAATTAAAAACCGGTTTTAAACAGTAACACTATGTTTTCAATATTCAAAAAAAATAAAAGTTTTCAGAAAATACAAAAAATTCACTATAAGATAATTTTGATACTATGAATCAAAAAATATGGTCCATTTTGAAAAATAAATTTTATAAAATTTCAATATGTGTTAATTACTATTTATAATGGGTAGTTAGATTGGTTAGGGTCTATTAGAACCCAAAGTTTCGTACAATGAAATCTATTGCATTATTAAAATAAAAACGTACCATGAATGATTGGGGTGTTACATTTTCAATGTGTTGTTGAGGAACTATAAGTTTTAAGAAGATACATGGGAACTGGAGGAGGGGATGGAGGATAAATAGCCTCACCTATTTGTGTAAAACGAAATTTAGAGGGAAATATTTCATACGGGGGGAAGAATGTAATGACCAAATGTTTTATCAATGAAAATAATTTATTATAAATATTTCATATAGTGTAATCACATTAAGGAGAATTATTATATATAATTATTCAAAATATTATGTGACCATTAAACATTATTTTCCCACTTTTATGTTTTCAATTTTAAAAATCTGACATACAGGTTTCTGTTCATGATGATATTTGGAGTCTAATAAAAAAACCTAATTTGTTTGAATAGTAATTAGAACTTATGAATAGAATATCATCAAAAATAATAGTAACCTTACCTGTGAGTGATGAAATAAAATTTAGGCATCTTATAAGTGACAATTTGACCATAGTAAAAGTATAGGTATTTTTGTATGTCATAAATAAATAATTATAATTAACTAATTAATATAAATGGAAGTGTATTTTATGAATTTTTTTTATAAATAAACAGTTCTATGTATTCTTGTTTTAAGGTAATTTTATAAGACTTTATGTTATTTTTAAAAGAATTATATAATCAGTGTTAATTTTTAAAACTGTATTTTTCAATTAATTAATGATTTTAATTAAAAACTAAATAAATTATATATAGATAATTATTTTTGAAAAATGGACTTCATTTTTGGATTCTACATGTCAAAAAATGGTTAGTGTGAATAATAGGTATTGTTCCGAAATATGTGTATTTTTTCTGAATAATGAAACACCATAATTAACAAAAAAATAAGTTAAATATACTTCTTATAGAGTCATGTATGATGTTCTGCTGATGTAAGCTCAATTGGTTCGTATTCACATGATAAAATTACTATAAAAAGTTCTGTAAGGATGGATATTTATTTTATAGTGGTGAAATAAGAAATTATGGAATATTGTATGGAGAAAACCCCTCTCTGATCCACTATAAATACCACCCTTCACAACCTCATTTCCCCCACACCTCTCAAGTTTCAAGAGTTGCCTAAACTATTCCCAAAGCACTTCTCTAGCCCCTCCCACAGGGCCATGAGCTTTTTTTCTCATCAAAAGACCAATCCTAGTTTCATTATGGTGGATCTCAATAAGAGGATTCCACATGAAATTCCTCTCTCCCTATTTTCTTTCATTTTTCACTCAAATTTCTTTTCATTCGTTCTCTTATCCATAGATTCTCATATCAAATTTTTGTGCTAAATCCAATATTACTAATATAATGGTATGATATCTTATTAATGTAAGATTACTCATTATAGGCCTCCCTCACACTCTTTTTCAATTAAATTAAATCTTTTCCCATGATGTGTTAATTTACCTAAATGAAGGGTGATGCACTTTTTTCCATCAAATCCATCAAGGAATCCAATAAAACCATCAAATGGTTGAAATAAGATTTTAAATTTGATGTCTTAACCAACTTTATGTTTTGTAACTAACTTATTTACATGAAACTAGGTGATTAAATAAAACAAGTTCATTCTGATTAAAAAACCACCCAAATTAACCAAAAATGGTCATCATTAAGTTTTATCTAATGATTCATCCTCATGATACATAAAAATTTCATTATAAGATCATTTACATCTCTTTTATTTTACTAATAAAATATACTATAAATTTTGGATAATCAACCACATTTCAAATGAACATTTGTTCATGAATACAAGTGAATCGTTCATTAATGCTATGAAAATTAACACTACCAAAAAAAGAATTTAAGATCTATAACACATCCAAATGTCCATAAAAAACGTAATGATACCACATTGAAAGGTATTAAAATATAAGAGGTTTTTTAATTTCTAATTAATTAATATAATGTCATTATAGAGGACAATAATGTGAAGAATGAATTCAGATACAAGTTAAGGGGAAATTCTTTAACCCAACATTATTTCATTGTTTACTCACTCTTTTACTCTATTTTTGGTATGGAAAATACATAGAAATACTTTTTCCATCAATATAACACCTTTTATGGATATACATGTTGTCCACTAGAGTTTAGGTTAAACAAATGATTTCCAACAGACATCTTCTTTCAGAAACACACCTTGTATTTCTCACTCAAGGTTGATGGTTACTATATCAAGTATATTATTCCCAATTTCTTTTGGGAACCCAATTTTTATGAATGTGATATTATGAAATGAAAAAATTTCCTTTCAATGGGTTAGTTATGTTCATTTGAGATATATCTTATTTGTTTCATTCATGATAATGATAATTATTTGATGTGACTGGGGCGCCCGGAATTATACTGCACTCCAATGCATTGGGTAAAGTGATGAATCTAATGAGTTAAAGTGAAATGATGTCTGAACAGGATTTTAGCATTTTTCACAACTATTTGTGTTAATTAACTAATAAGACATTATGCTTCATTTTTTATGCATTTCCACATTTCAAGTCTTTTGTTAATGTTTCCACCCATGATTTTGATGATGATGTTATGATTATGGTCACCCAATGCTATATTGTTCTTATCTATCCTCTTACTGGGATTTTTTCTCACCCCCTATTGATGTATATCCTCAGGTGACAATATTTCAAACAGAGTGGGCATGTTCGATTAATAATCTAGAGTAGAAGGAATTAAATAAATGTTTATACATGATGATGTAAATGTTATGTTTGGTCCTAGTTTTCCCAAGAAACTAATCCTCTGGATCCTTGGGGTGTAATAATATTATCTTTTTTATCTTAATAATAATTTAACAGTAATGTAAAAAAAGGCTAGGTCACTATAGTTGGAATTAGTGGTATGGATTAGTTAATTTTCGAATTAGGATTAGTTAACACTAGATAAAACCTCTAGTATGAGACTAAGTACATATATGCCCACATGGAACATTAACTAGGGATCCCTTAAGTTATAATTTTAGTGAAAATCATACAAGTTAATATGTTATTCAGGACTTGTTGAATTATGTATTGTTCTATACTTTTTTATTTTTGATAATGGTGGGAACCAGTGGAAACCATGCCAACAACTCATGTGAGGGACAATGCAACGATTTCCAGAATGGTATCCCCAATGATTTGATAGGTGGAGTTCAAAACATCATTGCAATGCTCAACCAACTATCTCAACTTATGAACAATAACCAGAATAATGGAGAACACCCTCTTTCACCAAAGAGGGATCAAATGGATATCATGTGTTTTATGCGGTAACGACCACTGATGTTTAGTTGATCTTCTGATCCACCAGTTGAGGTATAGTGGGTCACCTCCATGGAAAATATTTTTTTTCCTCCACTGCATTGAGAGTGAGAAGGTAACACTATATATTTATATTCTAGATGGTGAGGCTGATCAATAGTGGGCGTTGATTAAGAAAACTAAGACAATGATGAAAATTGATGAAATGGAATGGGAATGATTTAGGATCATGTTTCTTAAGAAGTATTTACTACGAACTCTTCATAAAAATATGGTGAGAGAATTCATAGAGATCAAAAAAATGAAGGATAATTTTTCAAAACATATAAATATAAATTCACAAGCCTTGCAATAAATTTTTTGGGTTTTGTTATCAATAGTGATAGAAATATTGATAGAATCTATAGTGGATTAAAACCACACCTTCAAAAGGCTCCTGAAATTTGAGACATTGGGAGTTATGATAAAGTTGATCTATATGATCTCAATGTGGAGATAGAGTTTGGAGAATGGTCCCATGGATATATTGATAAAAAAAATATAGAGTTTCATGCTAGAGGATCTAATGATAATTGAAGGAAGAATACTCAATGACCAACATGAAAAAAATGAGGGAGGTTGCATCATTGGAACTGCCTCAAAAGGATGGGGAAATGCTTCATGTTTGGGAAATAAGGACACCAAGCTCAAAACTGTTGAAAATAAATGAGAAGGAAGGAAAATGCTTCTAATGAAAATAGATAACCACTCATGGTTCAACGCTACAACTATAGGTAGAAATGGAAATACGCAGTCCATTCCACTAAACCTCGAGTCCTCGAGGGTAATCGGCATCAACAACCACCATATCCAAAGGATCAAGGGAAGGATTATGCCATCAATACTTCAGAAGTATAGAATGATAATGAAGTCTTACAAGGTACACATCCTATTCACTCCGGAATGGAAAAAAGTCTTATTTGATTCTAGTTCTACGCATTATTTATATCTTGAAATTTTTCTATAATTATAGAATAGAAGCCTTGAATCCTTGAAGTTGAGATATTTTTAAAAATATCTAGTGGTCCAATCATTGAAACCCAACTGTTTGACTCTTCTCCTATTTGAGTATGTGGGAAGATTCCTCTACCTAATATCATAATACTTACCTTGGTGTAATTCAACGATATAATGGGAATGTATTGTCTCTTGTTATATAGATCAATTATCAACTATCATGATAAAGAAATTTCTTTTCATATTCCCAACCATCCCATGATCCTCTATAAATTCAAGGAAGATCATGAATCTCCCTTGATAAAATCATTCTATGGTGTGGGTGTGGACTCCCTATAAAGAAGAATTCCTCTCAAAAATGGTTGAGTCAATGGAAATTGGGAACCCTTCAAAAATTTCCATTATGAGAGAGTATTGTGATGTATTTCATGATGAGTTAACCAAAATTCCCCAGATCATGAGGTAGAGTTCTGAATATAACTCATACATGGAGATACTCATATCTCAAAGTGTCCTTATAGGATGGATCCTATCGAACTATAGGAGTTAAATAAGAAGCTACAAGAGAATATGTACAAATGGTTCATACACCCTAGTGTATCACCTAGGGCTGCAACTTTTCTCTTTGCGAAGATGAAGGATGGAACAATGCGATTGTGTATCAATTACAAGGAACTAAAAATGACCACCATAAAGAAAATTTATCATCTTTCATGGATTTACAAATAGTTCGATTAGTCATAAGGACCTCAATACTTTTCAAAGGTGGATCTTCATTCTAGATATCATCATCTAAAGGTGAAGAATGAAGATATATAGGAGACTACCCTCTGTACAAGGTATGAGCTCTATGAGTTTCCGGTGATTCCATTTGTACATACAAATTCCCCTTAAATCATAATGTATTTGATGAATAGAGTCCATATAAATTACCTCAACAAATTTATGGTAGTGTTTATTCATGATATTCTCATCTACTCCAAGAACAAGGAGGAACATTAAGATCAACTAAGACTTGTGTTGAAGCATTTGGAATGGATAAGTTGGTCACCATGTTTAGGAAGTGTGAATTATTGATTAATCAAGTCATGTTATTGGGACATGCGATCACAAGTGAGGGAATTTCTAGGGACCCTCCAAAATCAATGATGATTGAGGAATATCACATGCCCTCTAGTGTAACAGAAATCATAATTTTTCTTTGATTAGCTGTGTACTACCGATGTATTCGGAGATATTTATCATGATTGTCAAGCATAATAACTATGTGAACAAGAAATGGGGTAATGTATTTTTTGAAGGAAGAATGAGCGGAATGATTCAAGGAGCTAAATAGAAGGCTTATCACTGTACCTGTACTCAAACTACAAAAAATTGGAGAAATTTTGTGATATATAGTGACACATCAAAGAATGGATTGGGTTGAAAACTAATGAAAAATGATAATGTGATAGCCTAATCCTCACAGTAGTTGAAGTACTATGAGAATTACTATCCAATTCATGATCTAGAGCTAGAATTTATTATTTTTCCTTGAATGTTGGGCGGCACTACCTTTATGGTGAGAAATGTGAAATATACACAGGCCAAAAGAGTCTAATGTATATATTCACACAAAAGGAGATCAAAATAAATCAAAGTATATGGTTAGAGCTAATAAAGGATAACAATTTCTTTATTAACATTCATCTTTTAAAGGAAAACAATGTAGCCAGTTCCCTTAGAAGAAAAGACCCTGCTACTCTACCCATGTTTTGGATTGAGAAAGAACCTATCTTCTTGGATATAAAAAGGATGGAATTGGAAATCATAAGGGATGGGGATATGTCATACCTTTCTCAAAATATTGAACAACCATGAATCTAAGATATGATTAAAGAGTTACAAAGGTATGATCTTCAGTTACAAAAGAAGGCAAATGTTTTAATAGAAGGGAAGATGAAATTGTTCCATATCGATGATGATGGTGTTATTCGGTTTGGAACATGGATTTGTGGGCCTTCATCACCCAGGATAAAGAATGAGTTATTTGAAAATGCTCTTATCTCAACATTCTCGATCCATCTTTGTAGCACCATGATGTACCAAGATCATTGACAACCCTTCTGGTTGGACCACATGTAGAAGGATATTGAGGAATATATCTCAAGGTTATTTGTATGTTATAATGTTAATGAAGAGTGAGGAAAGACCAAATTGTTGATAATTCCATGCCCTATAACCTTGTAGAAATGGGATAATATTAATATGGTCTTTTCAATCGGTCTCCCAGAGACATCGAGGGGAAATAATGCGATATGGGTTGTGGTTTACCGGCTCACCAAGACAACCCATTTTATCGCTATTTGGGATGATCTATTTCTTGAACAACTTGAAATGTTATATGTGAAGAAAGTGGTTAGACTACTTGGTGGTCCAGTCTTGATTGTCTCTTATCATGATTCAAGGTTCTAATTTAAATTTTAGAGAATTATTCCACATTCATTGGTTACTGAATTAATATTCAGCACGACCTATCAGCCCCAAACTAATGTCCAATCAGAAAGGACTATTTAGAGACCTGATTATATGATAAGAGAATATCCTCTAGAATTCAACAGGGTATGGGATCAGCATCTTCCATTAGGTGATTTCTCATACAATAATAGCTTCCACTCTAGTATTCAGATGGGTATGTATAAAGCTATATATGGAATGTGATGTATAAATCTATCTAGTTGGGATGTAGTAGGAGAAAGAAATCTACTTGGATTCGATCTTGTGTAAGTGATGATAGAGAAGGTTAAAGTCATCCAAAAACGCATCTAGGCTGCTCAATTTCAGAAAAAGTGCTCTGATGTCCACCGTTAATGGTACTTGGAATTCAACATGAGGGATAAAGTAATCATTCGAATATCACCATGTAAGAGAGTCATGTTGTTTGGAAAGAATGGGATGTTAAGCCTAATGTATATTAGAACCCTTTGAGATTTTTGACCATATAAGAGCTATGGACTATCATATTTCACTTCCACCAAATATGGCTCATGTTCATGATATGTTTCACATATCACTCTTAAGGAAGTACATACCTCATCCCTCATATGTACTGAACTCAGAGGTTGTGCTCTTAGAATATCATCTATTCTATGAGGAACAACCAGTAGAGATTCCAGGACATAGATATAAGGTACTACACAACAAGACATCACACCTTGTCAATGTGTTTTGGATTAACTATAAGTTTAAAGAAGCATGTTTGGAACCATTGGAGGAGATGAAGGGGAAATTCCCTCAACTGTTTGTGTAAAACAAAATTTCAATAGAGAAATTTCATAAAGGGGAAGAATGTAACGTCCCAATTTTTTAACAATTGAAATACCTTATTATAATTATTACTTATTTTATAATCCCGTTAGGATGCACAATGACATATAATGATACTAAATATTATATGATGTTAAAACATAATTTTTCCACTTCTATATTTTGAATTGAAAAAGTCTGACAAACACGGTTGTGTTCAGGATTATTTTTAGAGTCCAATAGAATTAACATAATATTATGTGAATACTAATAAGACCCCTATGAAGATTAAATTGTCCAAAAAACCGTAAACATACCTATGAATGATTAAATAAAATTGAGACATCTTATAAGTGACAATTTTACCAAAGTAAAAGTATTTTTTTTTTGTATGTCCCAAATAATTAATTGTAATTAACAAAATAATTTTAAGGAAAATGTATTCTGACTAAATGTGTTCATAAATTAACATTTTTATGTGGTATAGATTTATGATAATTTTATAATACCTTATTTAATTTTTTAATGCATTATAAAATCAATTTTAATTTTAAAAACTGTATTTTTTATATAGATTACGATTGTAATTATTAATTAAATTAATAATATTAAAAAAATTATTTTTGAAAAATAGACTTCATTTATTGATTCGACAAGTTCAAAAATGGTTTGTGTGAATGTTTTTTATTTTTCTAAAATACATTATTTTTTATGAATAGTGTAATACCATAATTTACAAAAAAAAAAAGATAAGTGCGCTATTTATAGAGTCATGTATGTTGTTATGCTGATGTAAGCCCAATTGGTAAGTTTTAATATGATAAAATTAATATAATCAGTCATTGAAGACTTGATATTACTTTTCGTGTGGAGAAATAATAAATTAATGAATATTATATTGAGAAAACCCCCCTCCCATCCACTATAAATACCACCCTTCCCACAATCATTTCCTCATGCCTCTTATGTTTCAAGAGTTGCCTAAAATCATCCAAAAACTCTTCCCTAGCCCCTACACTACAACCAAGAGCTCATTTAATCCTCAAAATTCAATGCTTAGTCACATTAAGGAGGATCTCAAGAGGATGATTCAAGAGTTAATTCCTCACTCTCTTTTCATTAATTTTCCTTTCAAATTTCTTTTCTCTTATTCTCTTATCCTCAGCTTCTCATATCAAAATTTCATGATAACTTCAATATTATTGATATAATGGTATTATATCATGTTTATGTAAGATTTCTCCTTATAATACTCCCTCTATCTCTTTTTTAATAAAATAAAATCATTGCCCATGATGTGTTAATTTACCTAAATCACGGGTGATGCAATTTATTTTCCTTCAAATCCATCAACACATCCAATAAAACCATAAAATGGATAAAAAGGATTTTAAACTGAATTTATTATCCTCTAATATGTTTTGAATCTTACTTATTTACATGAATCTTATTGGTAAAATAAAACAAGTTCATTATGATAAAAAAGCAACCAAATTAACCATAAATGATCATCATTAAATTTTAATTAATGATTATCCTAATGGTACATAAAAAAATTAATTATAAGATAATTTATATCTTTTAAATTTCAGTAATAATAAATATTATCTATTCTGGATGTAAAACCACTTTTCAAATGAACATTTATTCATGAATACAAGTGAACCATTCAATGAATATATAAAAATTAACACTATCAAACAATGAATTTAATATCTATAACTCATCAAAATGCCCATAAAAACATAACGAAACCACATAAAAAATCTTCACATATAATATTTTCAAGAATTTATATTTAATGAATTTAATTTCATTATAAAGGACAATAAAGTGATGATATCATTCATATACAAGTTAAGGGGAAATTCTCAAACACAACTTTTTTTCTTCGAGTTCTCCATATTTCACTTCATTTCTTGTATGGAAACTCCATAGAAATAATTTTTTCATCACTATAATACCTTTTTTGGTATATAAATGATTTCCAATAGAGTTTAGGTCAAACTAATTTTTTCCAAAATATCTCTTCTTTTAAAAACACACCTTAAATATTTTACTCATGTTTGATTGTTATTGTATCAAGTATGTTATTACCACATTATTTTGGGAACCCAATGTTTATGAATGCATTATTATGAGATTAAGCCCATTATTATCCATGTGGTAGTTATGTTCATTTATGATATAGGCTTTATGTGGAATGCATGACAATGATAATGTTATGACTTGAAAAGTGTATTCAGAATTATACAACACTCTATTGAATTGGGTAATGTGGCGGATCTATTGAGTTAATTTGAAATTATGTGTAAAAAAGATGCTAGATTTGTTAAAAATATGTGTGGTAGTTAACTAGATAGACATGATGTTTCATTTTTTTTCATAGCATTATTTCATGTCTTTTATTAATGTTTCCTCCCATGATATCAATGACGATGTTATGATTCTCTTCATCCCATGCGGTATTATTCTTATCTATCCTCTTACTTTTATTTTTATATCACCCCATTTTTATGTATATCCATAGATGAATACATGTTCTATGGAGATTTCAGGTGCCAATAAGATGCTTGAGACAAAGGAATTAAATAAATGTTTATGCCTGATGATGTTAGTGTTATGTTTGGTCCATTTTTTCCAAGATACTAATTGTCTAGATCCTCATGGTGTAATACTATTATGTTTTTAATATTCATAATGATGTAATAGTAATGTAAATTTTTTTTGGGTCACTGTAATATATATTTTCAAAACAAAATACATTGTTCAAGGAAATGTTACGCCATATGTATGCATGAATGCTATTTCTTTCTAATTATCAGGTTGAAAGAAATAAAGTAAAAAAGAGAGAGATATATATCATTATTAATTTATCATAAATATATCTTTAATATATCATAAATATTTACTAAACCCATCTTTAATACATTCCATGCATTTTATAAATGAAACACATATATTTGAGCAGGTGGTGGTCCACAAATCCTCAAATGAATTTATTGTACTAACCAAAAATAAAAAGTTAAAGGAAATGTACTTTAAAAAAATTTGAGAAGCATAATGAAATAATATATATAACACATGACATATATAAATAGAGCTTCCAACATAATTTTTACCATGATATTTGGTAAATGAAAAATGAACTATCATAGTTTCGTGAGGCGGTAGTTCACCGTACACGTAAATATTATGTTCATTACCATTTTTGTGGAGGTGTGTGTATGTGTTGGATGATAAATTAGAATAAAAAATTTCTACTATATAGAATATATTTGATTTTTTAATAATAATTGATTAAATATAGTGTTGTTGTGAGAAAATGATAATAAAATAAAGGAGCTTGAGAGGATATGTTAACTCTTAATTTGGTAACTCATATTGATTTGTAACATAAATATTTTGTGGATTTCATTCTAGAAATGAGTTAGATTTTAAGAGTATGTGGGGATTATGGTATGTGTTTTAGATAGAGATTCATAAAACATAAATTTTTTAATTGTGTGAACAAGAGGGAGAGTAGTTTTCGTTTTATGGGGAAGGGAAAGGTCACTCTTAGCATTTTGGAAAACATGTTTGGTGTACCCACATTTTAACCAATAAAAAGTTCAAAAAATCCAAAAAATCCATTTTTTGAGGATAATGTCCCTATAATTTTTATAAAATGGGATATGTAATATTTTCTACATCATTTTGGGTCTTAAATATGAGGATTTTTGCTTTGTTAACCAACACTATCTATTAATTAGTGTAATTAATATCTATCACATTCAATATTATTTTTGGTTAAAAAAATAAGAAATTATTAAAAACTATTAATTATTCTTATTCCAAATACGGAATAAATTTTTCTAAATTAAAACAACAAAAGTGGTATAAATTAATTATAAATTAATCACACTAACAAGATGACACTGTACGATTTTAATGTAAAAATGATCACATAGTTTCTATGTTTTTATATACAATATAAATGTAAAATTTGTTTCAATTAATAAATTTTATTAATTGATAAAAATATTACCTAATTTATCTTTGAAAGTACTTTAAAATAAAATTTATCCATATAAATATATTCGATGAAAAAGCAGTTTGGAATAAAACTCTTGTATTTTTAACTATTCATTAATAAATGAAACCTTCTAGAAAATTACGAAAAAAATACCTAACTAATTTTTATGTTTATATTCGAAATATAAAGTTTAATATATCATATTAAATCTATTAAATTCCAAAAAAATGGATTTTAAATGGTTTCACCATTAAACGGTGGTAAATCAACCTTCATATAAAATATTGGATTTATGCATAAAATTGGGTTTATTATTATTTTATTTCTATAAAATATAATTGATATATAACCAAAATATTTCAATATATAAATGAAATATTTATTAAATGAATTTCAATTACTAATTATAATTTATTTAATCTATTATGAAAAAATAACTTCATGACTATAAAAATAATAATATTTTACATTATATTGAACATGTTTTCATATTCTATTCTATGTAATTAGTAACCTAAGAATTCATATTATATTTCCGTAAACCATAAAATTTCATAAATTATTTAATATTATTCATAATATCTATTTTAATTTCTAGGTTATATCCTATTATATCAAATAATAATATATTATCATTAAGTAAAACTCAGTCTTCTGTGTTATGCAAGACATCAAAGAAAGTGATTATTGCATGTAACGCAAGAGAAACGCGGTTTTTTGTATTTGATAAATATAATAATTATGTTACTTTTAGTGAAATATTAACATGTTTTTGCATACAATGTATTGTAAGAATAATATTTTCATTTAAAATAAAATTTTTTTAGAGTATGTGAAATGTAAATTATAATAGATTAAATTAATTCAAAAAGAATTTTCCAAAAAAATCTCAAGGTGTTACATTCTACCCACAATAAAATTATCCTCACCCTTGAAATTCATATGGGTTATTGGAGAAAAAATACATTAATATTTCATTCATATTAACCCAAAAAATAAATATGAGTACTAAAACATCCATTAAAACAAGAATGTTTGAACCATAATGGTTACCCTAAGTAACATATAACTGGGTATCCAAAAGGGAGAACTTAGGTGGAATGAGAATGAATAGACCTAGAATAAAATGTAAAAATAAAAGTTTTATGGAGAGTGATTGTATACATGTGTATATTACAGTTAACAATCAAAATTCCGAAAATCTTCGATGAACTAAAAAACCATATGATTTATTAAAAACAAAGGTACAAGGATAAAATCACTAGTGTTATGATCTATTTTGTGAAGACCCGTCCTCGGGGCCCATTCCATGACTACCCCAAGCCCTCCTTCCACAGGCCAGGGGCAGGTGACTAGCACCAAGGCGTAAATACCAATAACTGGGAAGGCATTGCCTTTATAAAAGTAAACAAAACATCACAGAGTACAAGCAAAAGTAAAACACTATATACAAAGTGAAGTGGTGAAAGGTAAATGGGCCAGAATACAAACCCAAATGAAAGTACAACTATAAGTGAACATAGTACAACATAAAAAGACAATAGCTGGAAGGATAGAAGCGGCTCCAGGGTCGTCCTCCTCGGATCCTAACTGAAGAGTAGGTACAGATGGCGCAGCTCCTGGATCATCCACCATGGATCTTACCTGAAGGGTAGGCACAGATAGCCTCAACAACGCTCTCGCCCATAAACCTCCTCTAAGTGTAGTTTTGTCGTGAAGTCCACATCCGGATATTGACTCATCATGTAGTCTGCCTCCGGGTACCATCCAGTCCTCGAACACTCGGACTCCGTCAGCACTGCCCGTCATCTACAACCAACACAACGGGGTGCGGGCAGAGACCGTGCATGGGTGAGTATAACGATACTCAGTAGGGACCCCGAGAACCACAAGGTCTCACTAAAAACAACAAGGATAACCACAAATAAGATCTCAACAGATAACCTCTACTTAGGTATATGCCCATACATATACTTAAGTTATCAAGTAACCCATCTCCGAGGTAATACTCACTAACCTATGACTGTTGAGGTACTCCTCCTGTCGAGTACCGCCGGTCAGCCACCAAAACACAGTAGTGCTTCCTGCCAGGGTATGCCACCTAAACACAGTAGTGCACACCCCCTAGTAGTCGGCAGAGGTACTCTCCGGACAAGTACCGTGGGTCTGCACTGTCACATAGTTAGTGCTATGTCCTCCCTGGGTCACCACCTCAAAAATTAGTGCTCTATCCACTGGGCTGTCGACTCACTCCAAGTCGAGTCGGTCAAGTAGTCGTCAGGTCTCAGTTGGCTACACGGTCACCGTACTCCGCACGCTCGTCTCTGGGAGTGTCCTCTCCATAAGCTATATGTCGATACTATAAGTATCTCAAAGTCCGATGAATAAGTATCCCAAAGGACCTCCTCGTCACATGGGTCTCAACGTAACAGACGGTGCGTCAATCGAACGCTCGGTCCGTGAGTTACTAGCCCTTTCGTCCTAGGGGCCCGGTTGGTTTCGTGTGCAAACCAAATCGGCAGTATCTCAACTGTACCCCAACTCTCATAGGGTAAACTCAAAAGGACCATTTCTCAACTTTATCACCAATGCCGCTGATGGTTCGTCAAACGAACGTCCGGTCTGAAAGATATCAGATTTTCCGTTCTAGGGGCCCGTTTGGATTTCGGGTACAATCCAACCCAGTCACTATCCAATAGAATCCAAAACTCAGGAAAACTATGCCAAATGTTCTGTCTCATCAAGAGAAAATCAAGGAGATAGACGGTTCGTCAATCGGACGCCCGGTCTGTGAGTTATTGGCTTTTTCGTTCTAGGGGCCAGGTTGGATTTCGTGAGCGAACCAACCCGACCGCACTTCGACGGCATCCAAACCTCGAGTGGAGTAAGCCAAAAGATCCGTCTCACTTAGAGGAATCAATAAAAGTTGACAGAACGTCAATCGGACATCCGGAGCTCAAGCTACGAGCGTTTCTGCTCCGAGGGCCCAGTTGGTTTCGGGTACGAACCAACCCGGCCAAACCCAAAGTATTACGAAACCTTGAGTGCGATATGTCAAAACGACCGTCTCGATCCAAGGGACGCATCACAACTTATGGTGTATCGATCTGGTATCTGTAGCCCATGATATGGGCATTTGACCGAAAGTGATCCGAAAACGGGGGGTCTGGGCCCGGACCGACCCGGCCCAACCCCCCACCCACCGGGTCGGCCCGAACCGGGTCAACCCGACCCGGGTCCGGGTCCGACCCGGATGGCGCGACCCGGCCCGACCGGTGGGTTGGCTCGGCCGGTTACGGCCGAGCGGAGCGGAGCGGGGCACTGCCCCCGTGTGAAGAACCATGACCCTGCGTGGGGCAGCCCGTGCTAGAGGACGCGGCAGCCTGCTGTGTCCCACCACCCCCCTCCAGTCCCATGCAGTCGCAGCTTTATCCACGGTGGCTTCTTCTGGCGGCGCACCGGGCGCCGCCACCACCCGCCGCAGGCGCCGCCGTGCCGGCGAGGCGGGCCGACGGGCTGTTCCGCGGACCACCGGACGGGTTCCGGTGGTCGAAAATTCGTTTCGTCTTCGCCAATGGCTCTCCCGGGACCCTTCCTTCACTGCGAGGATCCGACAACACCCCTGCAGCTTTATTTGTAATTTTCTGGTGTGGTGCGATGGCGCCGCGCTTCTCAGCTCTTCCTTATAATTTCCGCGCGGTGCAACAGCACCGCGCCGCCTTTTACGTGTTGTAACAAATTCAAACAACAAGGGGGGAGGAGGGTCGGTCGTGTTCGTGGGGTCCGACCTCCTCTCGTTATAATGATAGAAAGCGGCAATCTAATAGAAGTCGATGTACGGAAAAGAAATAATTCGCGAACAAAAACAATAATCCTCAACATCAATCCGCATGAACGAACGATCTGCGGATCAACCTAGAATTAGTTGTTCCACGCTCGTCGTTCATTTCTTAAAAGATAAGAGAACACCAAATAAATTCCCCTACTTGGATATTTGGCGTCGCACGTCGGGTGTCGTGTAGAACTGCATCGCGGGGCTCGGACATAGAATCTGTGGATGTCGGGGTGTGTCCGAGGAGGAAACGACATCTCCTCACCTGTTTCTATGATAAAGGAGGATGATACATTGTCGTTGGCGATGTTCACTGTGGTCGGTGACTTCTCCATTGTCATGGAGAAAGATGAGGATGGAAGAATCCATGTCGCTGAGTCTTCTAAGTCGAAGGGTCAATGTTCTTCGTCGGAGAAGAACCGTTCTTCACGTTCTTCAACGTGGAAGATGATGTTCTTCATAGTAAAGAATTCTCCATCTCACAATTCTCCACAGCAAAAACCAAACAGAAATAAAATAACGCTTTGCCTTATTTTATTTACTTATGCAAACATTTTCAAAAATTCAAAATTCAAAAAACATAACTCACTTAATTAAGTTGATGTGTTGGCTTTGAATTAAAGTGGGGAGAGGGAAAGTCACCCTAATCAATGGTGAGATTTTAAGGGTTACACACATAAGAGGGAGTTTTAAGAATTTGAAGGGGTGGGGCTCGTGTAGGCCCCACCTCACATATATCCTAACAAGAGAAGTTAGGATTTAGTGGGTCCCACCCCAACTCCCTCACATGGATGTTAAACCACTTAGAAGAGTGAAATAAAGTTGTGACACAACTTTATTACACTTATCACTTAAACCTCTTAGTAAAGAAATAAAATAAAATTGTAAAAAAATTATTTTTATTCCTCATATTATTAACAACTCCTCCCGAGTAAACGAACCTTCAGAAAAGGTGCTCCTAAGAAAATACCAGCGTTGCAATTCCATCGGTGCCCTCAGAATTCGATTCTGAGCACCAGTTCAAAAGTTAGAAAAACCCGCTCGTTCGTTCACTAAATGTACCCAAGCTAAACATCGAAAATTAATTCCGGGCATAACGGGCCTCAGAATCAGGCGCTGTCAGAAATTGCGTTCTTCTAAAATTCCAAAAAAAATTAAGAAAAAAATTTCCTTGAAATTTCCGGGTCTTTACATTACTCCCACCTCAGGGATTTACGTCCCCGTAAAGCTTCAACACAAACTAGGGTCACAAAAGCGGTACAGAGCACACATCTGAGTCGTTCGCTCCCATGTGCTCACCTGGAGGTTCTTGTACTACCAAAGAACATGCACCCGAGGAATCGATCGTCCTCGTAGGATCTGCTCCTATTGATACTTGATCCCCACTGGAACCTCCGTGAAAGACACCCCATCGCCATCATCCATCTCCCCATGGTCGATGATATGCGAAGGGTCGAGCACATATCTCCTCAGTTGGGATACGTGGAAGTCATCATGCACCTGGTGCAACTGAGGTGGATGGGTCAAGCGGTAAAACACCATGCCTACCCAGCTGAGGACCTAAGAAGGTCTGCTGAACCTCGGAGATAACCTGCGCCGTGGTCACATCTCCATAAACCTCATCGAGGTGAGACCCGTATAAGGACGTGATCGTCATCCATGATCTCCAGAGGTCTCCAATTGTTGTTTATAACTGGAACTCAATACGACTGCTGCCATGAGGGTAAGGTTGACCGACTCAAGAGTGATCGGTCGCACCCTCCTGTGCTTAAGTTACTCTATGCTGCCTGGGGTTTCCTTTTTTTGCCGACTAAGGAAAACCCATTCCGACGTCGTAGTTAAACCACAACCTTTTTTCCTAAAACTGTCAATTTGTGTTTGAACTGTGATTTCCCAGTCCATACTCAAACCAACATCGTAAGGCCTCGACGCTTCCACCAAGAGATTCCAACCGAAACTCTCACCTTGAGGGTCTGACCACACTGTCGGCATTAGTATGATTATTGAGTCTTCTCCCAAGATATCTCCAGATGTTAGGGTCAAGTCTACGGCTTAACGGAAACTCTAGGTCTGGGACAAGATTTGTAGAAGGAAGGAATGATTCGTATGAACGCATGTTATTACGGCAGCTAGTAGTGGACATAGACGGTCCCTTGAATCATTTTTAGAGCCATTGGGTCACACTCCTTGACCGCATGCAGCCACATTCTTCCTCCGCCCTCCAGATCCCTGAGCCTGGCGGGGATTACTAAGGCGGGTGGTTGTAGCATGTTAAGATGTACACCACCAAATGTTCCTCTCCTAGCTCTGCCTCCACATCTGCTGCTTCGCAGACTCATCTCTTCTTAAAGCTTTCACTTCTTGAATCATTTAACATGCCCATGTCTCAAAGACTGGTGCCAGTTAACTGGTTCTTACAGCACCGTGCAGTCTTTATCCATTCCTGGATGACCTTCACCTTCATTGCCTATGATCTGAAAGAGCTGCTAAAAATTTCTCCTTTTCCGAAAAGAGAAACTCAGTCTCATCCCCTGGATGAACCACGCCCATTGCCTAATACAGTCAATACCGACATGAAGGATGCATTCATGCCATGTATGACATCGTAAGGCCTCGACATAACTACCAAGAGATCCAACTGCCACTCTCACCTCCAAGGTTCGAGTCACACTGTTGGCATCAGTGTGAGGTCACTGGGTCTCCTCCAGTAGAAATATCGAATGTGAGGTTCAAGTCAACAGTCTTAACCAGGACCACTTAGTATCAACCAAAAAAAGGACAAGAAAGTAAACATCACAAAGATAAGTGTCCTCTTATTATTGCTGATCATAGTACAAAGACACGAATACAACAGCAACATGGAACTAGAATTACAAGGGACATATCCACTAGTTCCTCTCCAGTCCACCTGCTCCTGAAGCTCTACTTCCTTGTCCGCTACTCGGCTGTTGCTCATGCACCAGCCGCTGCTTTTGTCTTGATAGCTCCTCCAACACCTGCTGATCAACTGTGCGGGGGGTCGTATAGTCACGTGCCAGGTGACCCTTCCTGCCACAGGAGAAACACTGTCCA
Organism: Viscum album; assembly: GCA_963277665.1. NCBI lineage: Eukaryota > Viridiplantae > Streptophyta > Magnoliopsida > Santalales > Viscaceae > Viscum > Viscum album. The sequence continues at coordinate 256,745,343 of OY728165.1, read as the reverse complement.
TTTCTGGCACGCCTAGCTCTAACCCCACCCCAGGTGCCCCGCACCACCAATCCTAGAACCCGAGATCACCCAACTGCTGGCCTGGTCCTCCTGGACCTCTGCATCATCTGTCTACTACCCACAGATGACTCGACTACTGATCAACAACTCTACGGAAAAGGCAGAATCTCTTGTACACGCTTAGGGTGTAGAGCTACTGGCACAAATTCCACCCTGAAGAAGGTCTCAAAGTCTTCCCATGTGAAGGTCATCCCGTTGTAAAACTGGAACAAGTGGCTCCACCACCTGCCTACTGCTTCATGAAAAAGGATAGCAGTAAAGATCACCATGAAGTCTCCAGGAGTCTCCACTAGCCTAAAGACTCTCGCCACAGCCTCCAGCCAATCCTCAGCCGCCTGCGGGTCCATCTTTCCTTAGAACCTAGGTGGCCTCTGGTGCTGGAACTCGTGCAGCGCACTCATGTGGCGTGAATCGCTTACTGCTGGGGCTGGTGGCATCGGTGGCCCAACTTATGGTAGTACCGCTGGTGCCTCCGCTGGTGCCTCAACTGCAAGAGGGCCCCGTAACGAAGCCTCATCGCTCGGCAGGCTGTCAGTATGCACAACCCTCTGGGCTTTAGCTGGTAATCTGTAAAAAGGCATCCTGAAGAAACAAAATCACACGGTCAAACAATTATACCTAGTGAGCTGACCTAGTTTGAGCTGGCATTTAAAAACTTATGGAAACACACACACAATCAGTGTTTTCATGCACAAAGTTAGAAATCAGTTGTCAAGGTCCGGGTGTATGGATATGTCGGCCGCCCGCACCAACACTGGACTCCCTGAACTGAAAACCACACTTGGTACTCTTAAAACTATTGCTTCACAGAAAGAAAATATCAGAGTTATAAGTTCTCCGGTAGAACCGACTCCTCTGATACCATTTTGTCAGGACCCGTCCGCGGGGCCCGTGCCGTGACTACCCCAAGCCCGCCTTCCATAGGCAAGGGGCTGGCGAGTAGCACCAAGGCGTAAATCCTGATAACTGGGAAGGCATTACCTTTATAAAAGTAAACAAAACACCACAGAGTACAAGCGGAAGTAAAACACTAATTACAAAGAGAAGTGATGAAAGGTAAATGGGCCAGAATACAAACCCAAATGAAAGTACAACTACAACTGAACAAAGTACTATAGAAAAATACAACAGCTGGAAGGATGGAAGAGGCTCCTGGGTCGTCCTCCTCAGATCCTACCTGAAGGGTAGGTACAGATGGTGTAGCTCCTGGATCGTCCACCACGGATCCTACATGAAGGGTAGGTACAGATAGCCTCCACAACGCTCTCACCCGTCAACCTCCTCTGAGTGTCGTCTCACCATGAATTCCACCTCTGGATACTGACTCGTCGTGTAGTCCAGCTCCGGGTACCATCCAGTCCTCGAACACTCGGCCTCCGTCAGCACTGCCCGTCATCTGAAACCAACACAATGAGGTGCGGGCATAGCCCATGTAGGGGTGAGTATAACGATACTCAGTAGGGACCCCGATACCCTCAAGGTCTCACTAAAGCCAATAAGGATAACCACAAAGAAGATCTCAACAGATAACCTCTACTTAGGTATATTCCCATACATATACCTAAGTTATCGTGAAACCCATCTCAATCATGAGGAAACACAAGGATTATGAAATCAATGGATAACCACTATCCAGGTAAATACCCATACATATACCTATGTTATCAAATAACCCATCTCAATCATGAGGAAACTCAATGGTCATAGACTCAGCTCAAACCAGGATTTTCATTATCGAAACCATAACTGCTGAAGAGCTCCGTCTCTGGAGTGTACAGTGGTCATGTCACGACTCCGAGGAACTACTCATTAACCTAAGACTGCTGAGGTACTCCTCCTGTAGAGTACCACGGGTCAGCCACCCAAACACACCAGTGCTTCTCGCCAGGGTATGACACACAAACACAGTAGTGCACACCCCCTAGTAGCCTACAGAGGTACTCTCCGGATGAATACCGCGGGTCTGAACTGTCACACAGGTAGTGCTCTGTCCGCTATGGGTCTTCACCTCACAATGTAGTGCTCTATCCACTAGGCTAGCCGACTCACTCCAAGTCGAGTCGGTCAAGCAATCGTTTGGTCTCAGTCGGCTACAAAGTCTCCGTACTCTGCACGCTCATCTCTGGGAGGGTTCGCTCCACAAGCTACAGGTTGATACTCCATGTATCTCAAAGTCCCAAAAAGAAGTATCCCAAAGGACCGCCTTGTCACAGGGGTCTCAACGCAACAGACAGTGCGTCAATCGAACACCCGGTCTGTGAGTTACTAGCCCTTTCGTCCTAGGGGCCCGGTTGGTTTCGTGTGCGAACCAACCCGGCCGTATCTCAACTATACCCCAACTCTCATAGGGTAAACTCAAAGGGACCGTTTCTCAACGTGATCACCAACGCCGCTGACAGTTCATCAAATGGACGTCTGGTCTGAAAGATATCATCTTTTCATTCCAGGGGCCCAGTTGGATTTCGGGTACAATACAACCCGGACACTATCCAACAACAACCAAAACATGGGTGAAGTATGCAAAAATTTCCATCTCATCAAAAGGAAATCAACGAGACAGACGACACGTTAATCGGACGGCCGGTCTGTGAGTTATTGGCTTTTTCATTTCAGGGGACCGGTTGGATTTCATTAGCGAACCAACCCGACCGCACTCCGATAGCATCCAAACCTCGAGGGGAGTAAGCCAAAATATCCGTCTCACTTAGAGGAATCCATCAAAGTCGATGGCATGTCAATCGGACGTCCGGAGCTCAAGTTACGAGCGTTTCCGCTCTGAGGGTCCGGTTGGTTTCGTGTACGAACCAACCCAGCCGAACACAAAGTATTCAAAAATCTAGAGTGTGATATTTCAAAATGACCATTCCGATCCAAGGGTCGCATCGCCACTGACGGTGCTTCGATCGGATGTCCGTAGCCCAGGATATGGGAATTTGACCAAAAGTCATCCGAAAAGGGGGGGTCTAGGCCTAGACCGACCGGGCCCAACCCTCCCCCCCCAGGTCCGCCCGAACCAGGTCGACCCGACCCATGTCTGGGTCCGAACTGGATGGTGCGACCCGGCCCGGCCGGTGGGTCGGCTCGGCCGGTTACGGCCGAGTGGAGCGGAGCGGGGCGCTGCCCCCACGTGAAGAACCGCGGCCCCGCGTGTGGCCGCCCGTGCCAGCAGACGCGGCAGTCGGCCGCGTCCCGCCGCCCCCCTCTGGTCCCACGCGGTCGAGCGACCATGCTCTGCCGCCGCGGTATCAGCCGCGGTGGCTTCTTACGGCGGCGCACCGGGCGCCGCCGCCTCCCGCCGCCGTGCCGGCGAGGCGCGCCGACAGCCTGTTCCGTGGACCACCGGGCGGGTTACGGTGGTCGGAAATTCGTTTCGTCTTCGCCAATGGCCCTCTCAGGACCTGTCCTTCACTGCGAGGATCCCACAACGCCTGTGCAGCTTCGTTTGTCATTTTCTGGCATGGCGCGAGAGCGTCGTGGCTTGTTCAACTTCATCGGCACGGTACGACGACACCGTGCTTCTTAGCCATTCCTCATAATTTCCGTGCGGTGCAACGACACCATGCCGCCTTTCACATGACACAACAAATTCAAACAACAAGGGGGGAGGAGGGTCGGCCGTGTTCGTGCGGTCCGACCTCCTCCCGTTATAATGATAGAAAGCATCCATCTAATAGAAGTCAACGTACGACAATGAAATAATTCACGGACAAAAACAATAATCCTCAACATCAATCCACATTAAGGAACGATCCACGGATCAACCTGGAATTGGTTGGTCCCCTCTCGTCGTTCTTTTCTCAAAAGATAAGAGAACACCAAATAAATTCCCATATTTGGATATTTGACGTCGCACGTCAAGTGTCGCGGAGAACGGCGTCGTGGGGGTCGGACGTAGATTCTGTGGACGTCGGGGTGCGTCCGAGGAGGAAACGATGTCTCCCCACTTGTTGTTATGATAATGGAGGAAGGTACGTTGTCGTTGGCGATGTTCACTGCGATCGGTGACTTCTCCCTTGTCATGGAGGAAGATGAAGACGGAAGAATCTAGGTCACCGAGTCTTCTAAGTCGAAGGGTCGATGTTCTTCATTGGAGAAGAACCGTTCTTCACGTTCTTCATTGTGGAAGATGAAGTTATTCAAAGTAAAGAATTCCCCCTCTCACAATTCTCCACAGCAAAAACCAAACTGAAATAAAATAAGGCTTTGCCTTATTTTATTTACTTATGCAACCATTTTCAAAAATTCAAAATTCAAAACACATAACTCACTTAATTAAGTTAATGTGTTGGCTTTGAATTAATGTGGGGAGAGGGAATGTCACCCTAATCAATGGTGAGTTTTTAAGGGTTACACACATAAGAGGGAGTTTTAAGAATTTGATGGGGTGGGGCTCGTGTGGGCCCCACCTCACAAATATCTTAACAAGAGAAGTTATGATTTAGTGGGTCCCACCCGAACTCCCTCACATGGAAGTTAAACCACTTAGAAGAGAGAAATAAATTTGTGACACAACTTTATTTCACTTAACACTTAAACCTCTTAGTAAAGAAATAAAATAAAATTGTGAAACAATTATTTTTATTCCCCACATTTTTAACAACTCATCCCGAGTAAACGCACCTTCAGAATAGGTGCTCCTAAGCAAATACCGGCGTTGCGATTCTATCGGTGCCCTCAAAATTCAATTCCGGGCACTGGTTCAAAAGTTAGAAAAACCCGCTCGTTCGTTCACTGAACGTACCTGAGCTAATCTCCAGAAATTAATTCCGGGCACACCGGGCCTCGGAATCAGGTTCCGTCAGAAACTACATTCTTGTAAAATTTCAAAGTAAATTAAGAAAAAAATTTCCTTGAAATTTCCTGGTCTTTACATATTTATTGAAAATTAAATAATATTCAAGAAAATATATACTTTCATTATTTTAGGAAAACATCATCCTTTTAAGTTTCTTTATCCACATCACCTCTTTATCCAAAACAGATGGTGAATTTCTCATTCTTGAAGAAGTTACAGATCACGAGATCCATGATATTCCTAACAATATATCATCATTTATCATCAAAACTATGTTTCTTAATATGTTATCCAATATGATTAAATCCATTTTTTTAAGAGGTTATTTTATTCACACAAACTTCATGAAATTATTTTCTTAATCATTATATAAATGGTTAACATTAGATCCTTTCTAGAATCATTAAAATTTAAAATGTTAGAATGAAGTAAAAAATCAGATTAAAGTTGATCCCCTATATATTAAAAATAAGATCTTGTTTTTCACACTCCCACAATTTGAATATCATTGCATTATATTATCTTGAAACATGGTAACAACCCAAATTACAAAAAAAAAACATTAGGAAAACATGCATGCATCTTTATTCTAAAGGAAAATGAATATACTACTTAAATCCATGAATATTCAGACATCATGCATGATGATATAAATTAATTTTTAATCCAATCAATAATAAAATATTCTGTAATTAGTGATATATCATTTACTTTATCCAATTCAATCATTTCTTTATCTAATCAAAACACAACATTCCCAACATCTTTATCACATTAAGGGTTACATTCCCTTAATTAAAATATCAATAATCTATGTCTTCATAACCATTAAACATAAACTGTTCAATACATAATGAAAAAATATACTCAAATTGATTATATATTTCATGGGTCATTTAACAAAATCATTGAATTCCAAAACATAAGTACTTCATTCCTCAAACATTATTCATAAACTATTACTAATGCAACATCAACATATTCCATAATACTTATTTCCTATAATATGAAATATGTATCCTGTATTAAGGATTATCAACCTAAATCTAACCATTATTGTTATTTTTAAAGTAAAAATTACTAAAAACCTCACATTCCATTGACATATTGTTTTTTGTCTCTTTAACTTATGATGTATGACCAATAATAATACCACCATCCTGATTCTCTTTAAGATATTTCTATTTGGGAAATTAATTTGTATAATTCCAATACTTTTCCCATATAAGGAATTAAATTTTAACAATGTTCCTTCTAGTTCTCTTCCTTTCCTAAACCTATAAGCAAATTGTGAGCATTACATGTCATAGTATAAAACCACATAGTCACGAAAATAATTACTTATAGAATTTCTAAATGATGTTAACTTCCCTAATCCACAACACCCTTGTTTAAACCAATGTTGTTCAAATCCAACATATATTTAAAACTTTTATAATGGTTTATGAAGTTTTTTTTTTGAATTTCAAAAGAATATCCCCTTAGTGTGTAAAAAATGGTGTGCAGAATGGCCCATTGTCATGTACCTGATTACTCCCAAGTTAGAATTGGGACATCTTGTCTTTGTATTTATTACTAGGTACATATGTTTCATATCCAAATACACATGTATTTTCAAAAAAGGGATGAATTTTTATAAAAAACGCACCCTATCCTTTTCCAAGATTCCAGGAAATTTTCTTTATTGTTAACTAATCCTTATAGTTAACCATAGAGACATCCCTAGACATATCCTAAGTAAAATACCATGGGATCTCTCTAATGATTTCTGGACATAGTTTCCAATTGTTAACTAAAACTTTTATAAGATAAGAAATAATGTGACACACTTTTTTCATACATAGTCAATATATAACTTTTTCGGAATACTAAAAATATTATACATATAGATGCCCAAAGACTATAGTAGTATAGTGAATTTGGAAACGTGGAAACAAATACACTTGTACATAATAGAGAAACATTATATCCCACTAGGATCTTCTAGAATATTACTCTTAATAATCACATAAAAAATAATACAAATCCTCATAACCTGTGGAAGAAAACATAAAAATGGGGTGAGCTCAAATTCACAGTAAAGGTAAACAAGGGAGACATGTAAGGATAATCATTTTTAAAAGGGTATAAAAACATGATTATGAAAATATAAGATCATACACATCATATCAAATTTCATAAAAATGGATAATAGAATAAATCTTGGTAGATTAGAAGACTTGAATCATAAGTAAATAAAGAACCTATTACATAAAATCATTACATAGGAAAAAATGGTATTTTGGTATACACATATGTAACATCCCAGGTAAATTAAGAGTAAGAGTTTTTTATATTTATTAATAATTATAAATTAAAAATTAATTTTACTTTAATGGAGATTATTTGTTTGTATCATACCTGATATGCAACAATGGGTTTCTATAAAATCTTACGTTGCAGACAATGTTGAGTAGTATTGAAAAATAATAAAATATTATTATTATTATAAATAGAAGTTAACACATAGTCGTTTTATAGGTAGGAATGAACATAAATAACTAAAATATGATTACACATGTTTGTTACATGTTTTTATATTTATCCAATAAATGTTAGTGGCATAAAATATGAATGAATCTTATTTTAAGCATAAACACTCTATTTTTCTTAGAAAGGTCAATTTAACACCTTATGATGGAGAACCCTTTTTAAATCAGGTTTTTATCATTATTATATTTTATATTTTAGAAAATAATATTCTTATTTAGAATAGGGACATTAAAATTTACTGAGGATGAAATTTTGGTATATTTTTTAAAATTTACATTTTTTAATGAATAGTGAAAAATAATGCATTTCAATTCAAAAATGCCTTTTAATATAATTTATTTATATGGATAGATTATCCTTTTAATTTTTTTAAAGTGTAACTATTTTATTTTTTACCATTTAATCTTATTTCAGTCCTCGAATGTTATTTCAGATTAAAATTGGACATAAAAAAGTTTCAATATGTTGATAGTTACTATTTCATAGAAACATGCTTTTTGTTTTGAAAATGGGAATTAATTTTCAATTTATTTCCACAACTTATGTGTTATCAATTTGGAAAAATGTATTCTATATTTTGAATCCTAATTTCAAAATTTTGTAAATAGATAACTTGTATTTTTAGACATTATGAATATTTACTTCAGAAATTATTTTATTTACCTTGGTTAAAGGGTAAATATGGTAATTAAGGGAAGAAAATATTATTATAATAAAATTAAATTATCCTAACATGTATTTTAATCCTATTGGTTGAAACATTTCCTACCATGGGCATCCATGGGTCGATTTTGGGACCCCATGGAGCAACATGGCAGTGATAATGAAACTTTATATTAATTAATTTAAAGTAATGTAAAAAATGACATAAACATATATATTTTCGTAAAACATTTTTTTTGAGGCTATATAAGTTATATGTTAGACTACAAATATAAAATTTTAACCTATTAATATTTCATACATCAAGTCATTTTATTTATAATTTTTCGATATCAAATTAATTAAATTATTTACGACATAATGATGATGCAACAATTACCTTATTAATGAATGATTTAAATAAATGATATTATAAATATTATAAAAATATCTAATTCCTATAAAACTATTATAGAATGATTTTATTTCGAATAATTGTAATTTTATTTTTCAATATAATGAGTTTTGGACCTTTTGAAGTGGAAAATAATTATATAATAAAATAATACATTCAAACAATCCTAAAGATCCCCTCCGCTCCCTTATAAAAAAACATCACCTATAAATCTTACTCACACCATTCAAGCCCCATTGTATCATCCCAAATCATGCACAAATAAGCTCTTATGATCCCTCTCTTCCTCCTAAAAAACTTACCTTATGTAGAAATCCCATCAAGAAATCCTTTCAGTTCAATCCAAAGGGAGTTACCCGATTTAAAGGTAACTTATTCCCTAAAGTTCTCTTAATTTATTTTAATTCTTTAATGAATATTTTATTCATATTCATTTTTTATATAAAAACACCAGTATCCTAAATATACTTGGTTCTTGTTATAAGGATTCAAACTACACTTACAAACACCTCCATCAAATATATACAATTATATTGTGTATGTGTTCGGTGAACTACTACCTCATGAAATGATGATTATTTTATTACCTATTACAACCCCTCATGGTGGCCATTATGATGGAAATTTACTTATGTGTGATATATATTACATTTATATTGTCTCTATGCTATTATATTTTTCATTTATAGAATTCTTTTTTTATTTCCTTAATGGGTAAATACGATAAATTCATTTAAGGAAGAGCGGACTACTGCCCCCTCAAAGTGACATGACTCATTCATGCCATACCATGAATGTATGGAGGTTGGAATTACTGAAATTATATATGTTATTATACTGTAACTATAATATACCTATGTATCATTAATTATTCTTTCCATTAAATACTAAATATAAATGAAAGTATTGTTAATGTGTACGTAAGGCTTACCATCTCCTTGAATGGTGGATTTCATTTCTAATATCCAAATCTTATGTACTTTTACATATATATATATATACTAGATATATATTATATATATTATATCTAAATCATGAATATCATTCTCGAGATAATGTAATTTTGACCACAAGGACAAATTCTAATTATAACATGTTCATTTTTATCTCAAATTCCGACCATCATGAAAATGTCTTATATTAACTCAAATAATATACAAATTGTTATTTCAAGGTTATAAGTGATATAAAAGGAATAATAAACCTGAAAAATGTTCTTAAAATAGTATAAATTAATTTATTTTTATTTTACAGTAAGAACAAGGATCAAACGATTCATGTCGAACACAAGGTATGTGGTTTTCATCTCACTTTTTATTCTGTGAGATTCATGCTATATTAGCCACTATTTTTTGTGGTGTATGTACTACCCAGGATTTTACTATTTTTTAATATAATTTAATTTATGCTTATTTAAAAATTCATTTTCTTCTCCTTCTTTCATGTTGTATATGTTTCATAAGTTACCCAATTTGTAAGAGAACCTTTCACCCTCCTCTAAGAAATATTAGCTAGAGGAAGACCTCTGACCATTTATTAACATAAAGGAAAAGTACAACATGAAAGTAATGAAAAATAAGGAATAGTACTACAAATCATAGATATCATCCCTATTACCATATTCCTAATGTAACATTTCATCCACAATGTTCAATTCCCACTTTGATCTTTCATATTGATTCATAACCATAACATAATTCATTCTCAGATTTAGCTTTTCCAACAAGAGAAACTCTCTTGGAGATTTCATTCCATTCATAACACCATTGAAAAACCTCGAAAAATTATCTATCTTGGAGAATGATCTAGTAGTAACTGGGTTAGGTAGTTAGGTGTATTCATTTCTTGGTCATCTTCTTGCTGGAGCAGTCATACAACTTTCACATGCAGACATCTTAATTTTTTCACTTTGAACAATACCACTATATGATATTCTGGAGACATCACTATCATTCAATTTAGTCAAATATTTATTTATTGTTTTTTATTTTAATTTAAATTTTAATATTTTGGTATAGGTTATTATATATCCTTATTGATGTATATTTTATATCAATGTGATGAGAGATCCTTTTTCTCTCTCACAAACCCATCTTCGGAATTTTAATGTGATGTTGTTATGGTGTTGAATTTTACTAAGGGAAAATGTATCAATCTTCATTCATTTGAGGAATATCATGTTCTTTTACACCATTTTAACACCAAGAAACTAGTTACCAAGAGTTGGTGCATTATTACACAAAATTGGCATGATCACAAGGGGTAAAATCCCAAAAGACCAATCAGTTTAGTATCCTTGGATGTATTATATACATTCATTAGTTTTACATAACATCATGAAATTAAAACATCAAAAAAAATTGTCCCCTTTAGAAAGCACTTATATCCTTATCCTATCCCTGTAGGTCAACCATAAAATACTTATTCACACCCTGGGAAAAATAAAACAAAAAAATGGGTGAGCTCAGATGCTTAGTAAGGATAACAATATTGCATAATCTTTCATAAAGGAGCATATACATTGAAGAAAATGTATAAGACTAAAAAAATTCCTTTTAAACATAAACATCATCAAAATATGGAAAATATAAAATCAAATAATGTCATTTACTTATACACATGGATATTCTACTAGTTGAATAACCACATGCAATATCAATATCTACTTTCATAATGATGGAATGCATAATACCAGACTTCATAACCACATAGTCAAGGCCTTAGCCCAAGACTACAAATACGATATTGTCAAGGCCTTATTCCAAGACACTAGTTTTTCTCATGAGACCTACCGATGCATCGAGGAGCTATAGTGGGTATACTAGTCACTTATTATGTCCAATGAATTCAACATATGAAAAGGATTAAACATAACATAAACATTCATATTAAAACAAGCATATGAAATGTCAATACATTATCCATAAATCCTGAATGGTATAAAAATAATACATCCATAGTAAAATATATCGGAAAACCATCAACACAATATGGAACATTTTTATCCTAATAAATCAACTTCATACAGGTTTAAAATCTATCAAAGAATGTTGACATAGATGAAATAATATAATTTTGAGAGAAATATCTCTTTCTATTTGAAAATCATTTGACGCAGAATTTGGGGATGGGTAGTACAAGTGGGTTGGGCCTACGGGTCATGTATTAGGAATGGTATGACTCTAGGCCTTTGGGTCATGTATTGCGGGTCAGTCAGGCCACGTACCTTGGGCCTATAGTTCATATACAGGTTCCCCTTTTAATATTTAAAAGGGGGATTATCCATAATAAAATAAAAAAGAAGGCCTTCGGGCCATTCAGGCTATTTGAAAAATATTTAGAATTCATTTAATTATAAAAGAAAACTTTTATTTTAAAAATATTATTATAAGCTTTTAAGGGATGCATTGATGATGTTATAATGGAAAAAAATAGCCACACCCACCGTATATGTTAAAAAAAGACATTCATGCCTTAATTTTGATGAAAATGTCATAAAGTACCGTGTTTGGAAAACAATGGAAAGATTCCATTCAAAACATTTAAGGTCAAATAAGAATGTAAATGGAATTAAACTATTGTCTATTAAATAGTAAAAATTTTTAAAAATAAATTTTTATGAAAACATGGATGAGGGTGATAAATAGGTCCCAATAGATACTTATGTAAAAACAACCTCAGATAATAAAGGGATTGGGAATTTAATCCTAACCTTGTAATTTTCCTTAGAAAATGGTATGTTAACCTCTTGAATAATATTTAAAACATTTTTATTAATAATATAAGAACAATATACATAAATATTAAATCATATATGATCTTCTAATATTTCTTGGTTAATAATATTTCAGTGGTATCATCGTTTCAGGTGTAAACTGATTCGTTCAACATTATATGATTGGTTACATAATCCATGTTTTTTATGGATTGGATGTTTTTAATTCAAATCTATAATTATATTAAATTCTTAAACATTAATTTTTATCCAAAATTGAAAATTATTCTTTAATGATTACGATGGGGAATGAATCTCATCGTGTTCATGGAGATGGTAATCAGTATGTACGGTCGAGTGACAATATCATTATATTGATGGTGAAATCATATGTAATGGGTTGGTATATCACATATAATGAATAATTAACATGTCATATTTATTATTTACAACAATTATACTCATTATTATACCCATCCAAATAATTAAGTGTTTAAATAAAAAACTACACCACGTCGTGGAGATGGTAAACTGTACGTACACACGTATAGTGAATTTTTCATTCTTATGTCGGATATAATATTAAATATGGTTGTATAGTTTTTATAATAACATCAAAATATATAAAAGAAACAGGCTTTATTAGTTTGGAATTGAAACAAAAAATAAATAGGAAGTGGAAAAAGAAAAGAACATGAAAGAGGATGGTGAAATATTTACCTCTTCTTCGGGTTCTTCCGTTTTATTAGATCAAAAGGGTGTCATAGGATGGATTTATGACCAATAGAATGACCGTAGTGTTAAGGGAAGAAGTTTGGGAGGATATTTGGGTAGGGGTTGACCCAGAAAAATGGCTTTGGGTGTGTGAAATTAAGAGAAGGGAAGTACCCTTTTCTAAGAGAGTTGAGGGCCACTTTAGTAAAATATTGAAATATTATTTTATAACAAAATTATATTCGGTTTATAATTGCTCCAAATTGATTTACTTCAAGTATAAGTTGGGGATTGGTAGAAAACCTCTCAGACAATATGTTTTAGATAGTTTTAGTTTACCATATTGACCTTATCTTTTAGATTTAACTCTCAGTTAAATAGTTTGACATTGACCATATATCTCTATATATTTATATTATATGGTTAATAAATATAGTATAACCAGCCAACAGAACCCCATTTGGTTCATTATTAATATATATAACCTTATATAAGTCTTTTGACTTATCCTTAGATATTTAGGAATATAACATCAATTAATAAAATAGTATCTCTTTTAAAAACTCAATTATGTCATTTTTTACACTATTTAGTATTTGGTTTTTGTGAAGATCATAACAGCATGATTACATTGAACAAAAAATGTTTGATCAACCCTAAAAAGTCATATCTACCTAAAAAATTATTAGAATTCATCAAAATTTTCACATTACATTTATTTGGATATTTATAATTTCAATAATTTTAATTATTCATTAATAAGATATCTATTGAATCATCATTGTGACATGAATAAATTAGATTATTATTTGTATAAAATTTATATTTAAAATACCATAATTTAATAAATCTTTTTCAGCACTCTAATTACTATTTATTGTCGAATTTGTCTTATGTATAACCCTATATAAAAAATGGTTTTTTATTAAGCATTGAAATTAACTCTTTTAACTCTTCTTTAAGTAAAATAATAATAAAAGTCCAAATCTAATCCTTGTAGACCCAAGGGGGTCATATTTTATTCTTAATGATGTTTTTGGTCGAATTACACTTATCCAATAGAATTTGGACATGTGTTAAGGTAATTATAATCTCATTATTACACTCAATTACCCTATTTACTTTTAACCGTGGTAAATAAAAGTAAAAAGTTACTATTTACCAAAAATTATTTTCATCTTATTGAACCAAATGTAACTTATAGATGTCAACAGTGTCTCTTGTATTTTTTAAATTCAACTCACGGAGGTGGTAAAATTATGTTTTAATCAAAATTTCAAATGGTCCTAAAAGATGAGTAAAAGAAGGCCAAAATTTCAAAAAAAATTATATATCAAAGATTATTATAAAATGACTCAAATGAATTACATTGAAGAAATATATTTATTATGTATCTATTTTGAACTAAAATAAATTTAAATAAAATAAATAATTATTTTAAAAAAAATTCATTTTTAACCAACAACGCAATGTTTTCCAATTATTCATAAAAAATTGAATGATTTCATAAAAATATCAAAAAATCACCCCTATTTATTTCCAATATTCAGAAATCAAGAAATGATGTCTATTTTGGAAAACAAAATTTTTAAAATTTTAAAATGTGGGTATTATAATTCATAACAGTTTGTTTCATTGGTCGTGGAGTGTTAGAACTCCAAGTTGCGTACAATGAAAGCTAATACATTATTCCATGGGAAACGTACCATATAAGATTGTGGTGTTACATTCTCCTCTCTATAAAATAATTTCGTCCTCAAAATTTCTAGAAAATTATTGCATAAAAAGATTCGGGTAGTTATTTATCAAATGTTCCTTGGGTTCCCACATTACCTCTTCTATCTTATGGTTTCTCAATAGAACATTTACTAGATGAGTCTTTTGGTTTCACAACACTTGTTCTCCGGTTTCAAGAATATTGATCATATCTTCACAATAATATAGATCAAGTTCTAGTTCAACTTCGGCATAAGTGAGTATATGCATTGGGTTAGGCATGTATTTTCTCAACTGTGATACATGGACCACATTATGAACTTTCAGGAGACATAGTGGAAGAGCCAAATAGTAAGCTACAACCCTAATTCAATCAAGAATTACGAGAGGTCCGATGTACCTAGTACTTAATTTTCCTTTCCTACCGAATCGTATAACTCCCTTCCATGGAGATACCTTCAACAACACATGATCTCCTACCTAAAATTCCTAATCATTACTTTAGTTATTGGCATAGATCTTTTCCAACATCGAGTTTCTTTGATGTGGGTTCGGATAAAATTCATCTTTTCCACCATTTCCTCAACAAGTTCTAGGTCTACGAGTTTTATTTCACCAACATCATCCCAACAAGTTGTTGTGCGGAATTTCTTGCCCTATAATGCTTTATATGGTGCCATATGAATACTTGAATGAAAGCTATTATTTCTGGAAAATTATTCCATAGGTAAATATTGATCCCACATACCCTGAAAGTCAATTGAGCAAGATCTCAACTTGTCTTCTAATGTTTGAATAGTCTGTTCTAATTGCCCATCGGTTTAAGGGTGGTAAGAAGTTTTAAAATGAAGTTTTTTATTGAGGGACTTCTGAATACTTTTCCTAATTCTTGATGTAAAATGGGGATCCTGATCATAAAGGACCGTCTTGCTCTAAGCTTCCCGTCGCCGTAGACAGTTCGTCGATCAGACACCTGTAGCCTCTGATATGGGCAAAAAGGTGAAATGGGTCAAACAGGGTCCCGGTCCGGTTCGGGCCAGCCGGACCGCACTGACCCAACCCGGTCTGTACCGGGGTCTGACCCGGTCCTTGGGTCCAACCCAGTTTGTGGAAGTGACCTGGCCCGACGGGGCGGCCCGACCTGAAGTGGTGGCCCGACCGAGGGTGGCCCGACCGAGGGCGGCCCGGCCTCGCAGCACCCATGGGGGAGGCGCGCACCCCTGGCACCCAAACAACTTAGCCGTTCAGGTGGTAACCCCAACCTGGGCCAGGTGGCACCGGTCCAGGCCATGCGGGACGTTAAGGGTCTTGCTCGTCCCGAATCCTCCATCGGCCGTCCTGGTCGGCCGCTGGGCTTCTCCACCGCAGCGCGACGACGTCGCGCCTCCACTACTGCGGTCCGGCCTGGCCGCAGCCTCCAGCTCCTCCGCACGGCGCGACGGCACCGCGCCACCTTCTCCATGGCCCCGCATGGCCGCGACCCCCTTCTACCTCCACGCGGCGTGACGGCGCCGCGTGCATCCGCCGCAAACCGTCGTGGCTGTGGCTCCCCTTCCATGTAGCATGATGGTGTCATGCCCTCTTGGCGACCCAGCAGCCTTATGCCACCATTTTTCATCGTGGCCGGCCCGATGTCGGCCGCCATTACTCCGCCTCCATCGTCAACACAATGAGAACAACAATAAGGGGGGAGGGTCGGACCATCTTCGTGCAGTCCGAGCCCTCATTGTTACGTTCTTAAAAATCTTCATATCTCAACCATCATATGAATGACGAAGATCGAAATTAAAAATCATACATAAAACAACTCAAATCCCCCTAACTCAAGATCAGTGATTGTTGATGATGTTGCGGGAAGGCGACGTCGTTTCGTCGACGTCGAGAAGAATATGGGGAAGAAGCATCATCCATGATCTTTATTCGGATGCTGTTCTTCATTAGAGGATAATTCTCCAAGGATTCTCCAAATGTTCTCCCTCTCTAATATTTCTAACCAAAGGATCCGCCAACCAAAAATAATGGGTTATGCCAAACCATTATTTAATTGGTTGGACAATAATTCAAAAGAATTTTAATGGATGACAATTTATTAATTTCAAGTGTTTATTTAATTAATTTATGGGAATTTGGTACATTAAATTAGTGGGGGGAAGTCCAAGGGTTTCCCCCACATTAGGGAGAGTTAAAAGGGGGTAAACCTCATGTGGCCCCCACCTAATAATATTCTCCCAAGAGAGGTTATGTGTGGGTGGGACCTACCTTCAACCTCCACTTGGTGGTTTTTCCCACCAAAAAATAAAAAAAGGCTAACACTTTATTTTTATTCAATTTTAATTTTAAACCCCAAAACTAACTTCCATTCTCATTAAAACACAACTGCGGTGATGCTCACACTAAGAAATCAATGACGCTGTGAGTTCAATGGTGCCCTCGGATTTCAATTTCATGCCCTGGTTCAAAAGATATAAAATCTTGAACGTAAGTTCACTGAACGTACCCGAACAAAACGTCAGGAATTGATTCCGGGTATAGCAGGCCTCGAAATCATGTTCCGTAAAAATTGCGGACTCTTAAAATACCCATGTGTTAAAAAAATCTATGGAAATTCAGGGTCTTTACATTCTCCCCACCTCAGGACTTTACATCCCTTTAAGCTACAACTCACACTAAGGAAACAAATGGGGTTATTGAGCATGCATCTGAGCCTCCCGCTCCCATGTTCTCTCCTGGAGGTTCCAATGCTACCAGTGAATGCGCACCAGAGGTATCGACCATCCATGCAGGACCCACTCATGTTGATCCTCAATCTCCATGGGAACATCCATGAATATATTCCCTTCATCGATGTCTAGCTCCCCATGGTCGATGCTATGGGATGGGTCATGGATGCATCTCCTCAACTAAAATACATGGAATATGTTGTGCACCTGGTGCAACAAGGGTGGAAGAGCCAGGCGGTAAGCCACCTCGCCTACCCCACTGAGGACCTGGAAAGGTCCGATGAATTGAGGAGATAAATTTCCACCTTGGCCAAATCTCCATAGGCCTCATTGAGGTGAGAGACGTAGAAATACATGGTCGCCATCCTCAATCACTATTGGTCTCTATCTTCTATCAGCGTTGGACTTCCGCCTGCTCTGTGCAGTATTTATCTAGTCCTGAATGATCTACACCTTTTTCATTATAGCCTACACCGTCTCTGGTCCCATGAGTGCTGAATCCCTTGGGTCAGTACAACACATAGGTGATCTACAAGGTCGGACATTGAGTGCCTCAAAAGGTGCTATCCCGATGGTGGAGTGGTAGCTATTGTTGTATGCAAACTCTACCATGGGTAAATGATCCACCCAGCTACGACCGAAGTCGAGGACGCATGCCTGGAGCATATCCTAGAGAGTCTGAATTATCTTCTTAGTCTGACCATTCGTATGAGGATGGAAGGCAGTGCTCAAGCAAAACTGCATCCTAAAAGCCTCCTGCAACCCCTTCCTAGTCCAGGAAGTGAAACGAGCATCTCGATCGGAGATGATCATCGATGTCACACCATGAAGCCATACAATCTTCTGTATGTAGAGGCATCCCATGCTCTCTACTGACCCCTGTTATCCGATCGGTAGGAAGTGGGTCGACTTGGTGAGTCGGTCAACAATCACCTAGATAAGGTCGTGTTCTCTAGATGTACGTGGAAGTCCCATCACAAAATCCATGGATATCCCATCCCATATCCACTCTGGGACCTCTATGTGATGAACCAAGCCTGCTAGAACCTGGTGCTCCACCTTCACTTGCTGAAAAGTGAGGCATCAAGAGACAAACTCTGCTACTACCTTCTTCATACCTAGCCACCAATGCTATTGTCGGAGGTTCTGATACATCTTCGCCACTCTTGGATGTACCTTTAAAGGAGATGTGTGGAAATACCTCAACACTTACTCCTGATGTGGAACTGGTACCATGGTACATCCTCTAAAGAGAATGATGTTCTCCCCACATTCAGAATATCCATCAGGCGCCTACCCTGTGGATATCTGAGCACGTTGAATCTCATAGTCAACATCCCCATGCTGTGACTCCCAAACTGGCTGAAGAAGTGGAGGAGTGACTGTGAGATACTGTAGAAAGGCTGCTCCATCTCGATCCAAAAACGATAATTGCAACGTGGCCAGCTGCTCTGTCGCCTCTCCTAGAAGCTAAATACTTGATCTCCTACTAAGATCATCTTCTACAACATTCCCATTCCCTTGAGTATAGACTTTCTCAAAGTCATTTCCCTGGATGAACACCAGCCAACACCGATGACTCAGGTATAGGTCCTTCTGTGAGAATATGTACCTGATACTCTGGTGGTTAGAGTAGACTATAAAATTCTCACCCATCATATAGTGCCACCACATCTTCAAGACGAAGACCACTGCCGCTAACTCCATGTCATGGGTAGCATAGTTCTTCACCTGATGTCTCTGCTACTGAGAACCATATGCGATCATAACCTGCTCCTGTATCAGGACACACCCGAGTCCAGTCCCTTATGCATCATAATAAGCTACACATCATACACCCTCCTCTGGAAGCCTCAATATGGGGGCACTAGTCAACCTCCACCTCAGCTCCTAGAATAACTACTGGCATATCTCTGACCACAAGAAGGGTTTTCCCTTCTTTACCAATGATGAATGTGTTTCTGCAATTCTAGAGAAGTCTGGAATAAATCTCCAATAGTACCCAGCCAATCCCAGAAAACTCTATACCTCCATCACACTCCTTGGTGGCTCCCAAAAAAGCACTACCTTGATCATCACTGGATCAACAGCAACTCCAGCCTCTTAGATTACATGTCCCAGAATGTGTACCTCTCAGATCCAGAACTGGCACTTCGAGAGCTTTCTATAAAGCTGGTTCACTCGGAGTGTGTCCGGTACTACCCGCAAATGGTAGGCATGCTCCTCCTTGGTAGCTGAGTAGATCAGAATGTCATTGATGAAGACTACCACAAAGTGATCATGGTATGGATGAAAGATCTTGTTCCTGATTAACATAAACACTACTGCTGCGTTGGTTATGCCGAATGGGATTACCACAAACTCTTAGTGTCCATACCATCATCTGAAGGACATCTTCTTCTTATCCTCATCCCGTACTCTGAGCTGGTGATAACCCGGTTGAAATTATATCTTTGAGAACCAATGCACTCCCTTCAGCTGATCAAATAGGTCGTCAATCCTCGTGAGTGGGTACTTGTTCTTCACGGTCACCTAGTTCAGGTGACAGTAGTCGACACAGAGCCGCAAGCTCCCATCCACCTTCTTGGAGAACAAAATCGGGGATGCCCAGTGTTAAACACTAGGTCAGATAAATCTCTTCCCATGCAAGTCCTCCAACTATAAACATAGCTCATGAAGCTTTGTGGGAGCCATCCAATATGATGGAGTAGATATCGGAGTCGTCCCGGGGTACAGGTCAATCTTGAAGTCCACCTCTCTGTGAGGAGGTAGTCCTGAAACATCGTCAGGGAAAACATCCACGTACTGATCCACCACAACTGGAAAACTCAGACTCTGTACATAAACTACTATGAGGATGAGACTAGCCAACTTATGAGTGATCGGTTGACCCCTCCTCTGAGTAATTCCATCCTGCGCTGCAATGGTTCCCTTCTCACTGGTGAAGGTGTACCTAGTCCAATCCGTGCGGACACACCACACATTCCGCCTAATATAGTAAATCTGAGCATGAACTGTGGATAACCAGTCCATACCCATGATGATGTCGTAAGTCCTCGACACCACTAAGAGGAGATCCTAGCCAAATCTGCCACCTCCATGTGAAATATCACACTACTGGAACCAGTGCGTAATCATCGAGTCTACTCCCATAAGAGTCTCTAACCATAAGGATCGAGCCAACAGCTCCGTCGGAATCTCCGATCTCTGAAAGAGGGAAATAGAAATAAAATAATGACTCACACCTATTTCTATAAGTACTGCCTCATGGGTGGAGTAGACAAATATTTTACCTCGAATCATCTCAGGTGTGCCATGGTCGTAGGCCTCAACTGCCTGAAGCTGAGCCCTCTCCTATTTTCCAGCTCCCTGTGGTCAGGGTGGACTTCATGGTGGTGGTTTTAAAGGCACGAAAATTTCAAGGAAATTTCTTAATTTAATTTCTTTGGAATTTTATGTGTCTGTGGCTCTTGACGACACTTGATTTTGAGGCCCGGTGTGCCCGGAATCAATTTATGTTGTTTATCTCGGGTATGTTCAGTGAACGAACGAGCGAGTTTTTTCTATATTTTGAACTGATGCTCGGAATTGAAATCCAAGGGCACCGTTGAACTCGCAGCACTGAGATTCTCTTAGGTGAATCTTATCATCGGTTGGCAGGAGTCTGAAGAAAAAGTTTATTTTTGGACCTTTCGGAAAAAAATAATAAAATAGATATATGAGTTGTTTTATTCTTCCTTCTACCATTGAGCGGCAGTTAACAAAAACTGTAGTGTAATGACGGTCATTAAATAAGGCATTTAATGATCTGTTTCTTTTGTTGTGAAACCATAACACTCGCCTAATTAATAGTGCTTTTATTATGGTTCATTAATAAACTATATTAATAATCTAAACGTGGATATTGTTATTTTATTTAATCAATCTGTTAGCGAAAGAATGGGGGATCACGGGGAAATCTCTAGAAAAGCACAGACAACGTCATCCTTCAGCGAAGAACGGAGAACGCGACAACCGTTGGGGGAAACGATCTGGAGGTCGACGAGCGGCGACAAATGTCGAACGACAAAGAACGCGGAATTCCTTCCTTTGTCTGCATTAGAGTTAAACCAATTTCACGTAGGGAAAAATTTGTATATTTTTCTTTTGTGAGATTTATACCCTCGTGCTTGGCGTTTTAATTGTTGGGTAATGTTTGAACCACTAATGCAGTGGGTATAGACTCACGGACAAGTCTGAACACAACAATATTTTTTGTTCTTGCTGCGTGGGGTGATTGGAGATGACGAAACGGGAACACAACGAAAAATTAGATGCCTTCAAAGTGATGTATAGGTCCCGAGACGACCACAGGCATAGGTGGGAGTAAAATAAGACCACCGGAATGACTCTGGGGGCCCATGGAAGCTCCCGACGGCGCGGGATGCCGGAGTGGCGGTGCCCGGCGCACCGCTGGCAGAGTCCCATTGCGGTTGAAGCCGCAGTGGCAAGAGCGGGATTCCGCGGCCGTGCAGGATCCAGGTGGTGTCGCGTCCGCAGAATGCGGGGGTCGCACCCCCCGCTCGGCTCATTGGCCGAGCCAGCGTACCCCCCGGCCGGGCCGGGGCAGGTCACGCTGACGGGACCGCGCCGGCCGGACCAGGCCGCACCCAGCCGGGAAGGGCCGTGCCCCGCCAGGCCAGGAATGGACCCGGGTCGGGTCGCCCGGTTTGGGCCGACCCAGGGGGGTTGGTCTGGGTCGGACCGGGCCCAGGCCCACACTTCAGTCCTTTTTAGTTCATTTTCCCATAACAAGAGCTACGAACCTCCGATCGACGCACCGTCAGTTGCATAGGAATCCTTGGATCAAGACAATTTTTTCGGTATATTACACTCGAGGTTTTGGTAATGTTTATGTATGGATGGGTTGTTTGGAACCCGAAACCATCCGTTCCCTTGGAGAGAAAATGCTTATAACATAAGGACCAGACATCTGTTTGACATGCCATCACTGCGTTGAATTCCTCTTGATGATACGGTCCTTTTTGCTTACACCTCTTGAGCTTCAGACATAGCTAGAGTACGGTCGGGTTGGTTTTAGCTTAAAAACCAACCGGGCCCTAGAACGGAAAAGCCAATAACTCTCAGACAGGGCATCCAATTGATGCACCGTCTGTCGCGTTGGGGTTATTTTGTCAAGACAGAACTTTAGGATACATCAAATATAGACCTAGTGACAGTTGATGTATCGACTCTTTTGATCGTGGAGTGGACCCTCCCGGAATTGAGCATGCTGTGTGCGGGAACCATAGAGATGGATGTGACTGTGACGATGGCGACTGTACCTGGATCCTCCGTGGGTTCGGCAGCGAGGAAGACTGTACCAGGATCCTATATTGGTTCGGCAGCGAGGATGAATATAACTGGATCCTCTATGGGTTCGGTATCAAGGACGACTATAGGTGTATCCTCTGTGGGTTCGGCAGCCAGGATGACTATACCTGGATCCACTGTGGGTTCGGCAGCGAGGACGACTGTACCTGGAACCTATGAGTGTTCGGGAGCGAGGATGACTATACATGGATCCTCCATGGGTTCGGTAGTGAGGACGACTATACTTGGATCCTCCGCAGAGATTTTGACTGTACTAGGATCCTCCGTAGGGTCCGACAGCGGTGACTACTATTCTTGTATCATACGTGGGTCTGACAGTATGACCTCTGTACATGTATCCTGAGTGGGTCCAGCAGAGTAGCTAGTCTTGTATCCTATGTGGGTCCAACAAAATAGCTAGTACTGTATGTTATGTGGTTCCAACAACTTAGATGAATCAGTTACTACATCTGATCATCTCTAACGCTATACGAATGATGTATTCATGTGTGGACTGGGTTGTGCTTTCTTTTGTGGACTAGGTTGTGTTTTCTTGTGTGGGCTGAGTTGTATTTTCCTGTGTGGATTGGTTGTGCTTGGGCTCAAGAGTTGGAGGAAAACATTAATTGATGACTTAGGTATATGTATGAGCATATACCTAAGTAGAGCTGGTTGATACTTCGTTACTGTATCTTTCCTTTGTGGTTTATCCTTCGTGGATTCTGAGAGACCTTCGAGAATCTCGGGGCCCCTACTAAGTATGATATACTCACCCATGCACGGGCTATTCCCGCAGTACATTGTGTTGGTTTCAGATGATGGACAACACTGATCGAGGTGGAGGCTTGTAGAGCTGCATTGTAACTGGAGGTGGACCCCTTGGCAGGACGTACACGGGGCGGATGGCCGGATCGAGAAGCTGAGGAGACTATCTGTACCCACCCTTCAGGTGGGATTTCCAGAGGATGACTCGATGTTTCTTTTTTACTTTTTACTGTTGTACTTTCCATTATGTTTTTCTATACTTCTAGTTGGGTTTTTATACTGGCCCATTTACATTTTAGCACTTACCTTGTACGAAGTTTTACTTAGTGCTTACTTTAGTTGCGTACTCTGTTGTGTTGTTGTTAACTATATAATAAGGCAATTTCTTCCCTTTTTCGGGATTTATGCCTTTGGTGCTAGTCGCCATCCCCTGGCCTATGGAAGGAGGGCTTGGGGTAGTCACAACATGGGCCCCGAGGACGGGTCATGACAAATTGGTATCAGAGGTGGTTAGTTCTACCGCAGAACTCAGGACTCTGATATTCCCTTTCTGTGAAGCAATAGTGTTAAGAGTATTGAGTGTGATTTTCAGTCCAGGGAGTCCAGAGTTGGTGTAGAGGCCAATGTATCCATACACCAGGACCCTGGCCTCTATTTTCCAACTCAGTGCTTGAAAACACTGATTGCGTGTGTGTTTCCTTTCAAATGTTTTCTTTTTTATTACTTTGTTTCATCTCACCAGGTATACTGTTTGACCGTGGCACACCTGTTTCTTTTCAGGATGGCCCCACGAAGGCAACCATCCAGGGTTCCTAGTTACGCGTGGGATGATAGCCCACTGAGCGATGAGGCTATAGTGTAGGGACCCACTACTGTGGAGGCACCAGTGGTACCACTACCCGCTGGGCCACCGGTACCCCCAGCCCCAGCAGCAAAGAGTGCACACTGCCTGAGTGCGTCGCACAAGTTTCAGCGGTAGAGGCCACCTAGGTTTCACGGAGATACGGATCTTCAGGAATCCGAGGATTAGCCGGAGGATATCATCATAGTCTTCAGATTGGTAGTGACACCAGCAAACATTATGGTGATCCTTTCCGCGAGTCTCCTGCACGCAGTAGTAGAAAGATGGTGGAGACTAATGCTCTAGGTGAATGACAAGGCATCTCTACTTTGTACGGAATTTGAGACCCTATTCCACTTAGAGTTCCTTCCAGCAACCCTCCGTGCGGTGCACATCTAGGAGTAACTATAGCTGCGACTAGGCAGCAAGACTATAGCCTAGTACTCGGCATGATTTACCGACCTCTCGCGCTACTCCACAGACATGGTACGAGACACATTCTTCCGGGCGCAGACCTTTGAGTTGAGACAGAGGCATGATATCAGAGATTCGATGATCTCACTCAACATCCCGACGCAAGCGGGGGTGATGGAGAGAGACCTTCTAGTAGAGATTTTTCTCACTGAGCAGTCACCAGCAGTGAGACCCTCCGCCGGACGACCCGTAGTGGAGTCTTCTGCAGCCGGAAGAAGACAATTGACGCAGAGGTCCAAGAGGACCAGGATATCAGATGAGTGACCTCAGGATACAAGTTCTGCTGTGCAGGGCACACAGCACAGATCCAACCATACGAGGAGCAGGTAGTGCTATGCATGCGGCGGGCAGGGTCACATGGATCGAGATTGCCCGACCAGCCCTATCAGGCGATAGAGGGACCTCCTAGGCAAGGGAAGAGTTTCGATCAAGGTGAACCACAAGGAGAAGGCGAATGTGGTAGAGGAACTGGCCATGCAAATGGTGGTGAATGAAGCTTCGAGGTATTGCCACCACCACCACCAGGAAGAACACCCCGACCACAGGGAACATGTGGACATGGTATAGCACATCTTCAGGCAGCTGAAGCATACGACTACGGAGCTCTGGAAGCAGGTGGGCTGGAGCAGAACTACTTCCCAGCGTAGAGGCCTTTGTTCATGATACTTCATGCTTTTTAAATGTCATTGTTTGTGTTTGATTTGTATCTTTTTACTTTGAGTTGCTGTAATAAAAGACACTTGTCCTTGTGACGTTGCTATCCTGTCCTTTTTGTATGGTTGATGCTAAGATGTTCTGGTTTAAAACTATTTACATGACCCTCACTTGTGACATTCCAACTGGAGGAGACCCAGTAACCACACACTGATGTCGACAGTGTGACTCGACCCATGGAGGCGATAGTAATGGTTTGATCTCTTAGTAGAAGCGTCGAGGCCTTACGACATCGTCTATGAGAAGAAATTATACCGTTCATGTCAGGATTGACTATATTAGGCAAAGAACGTGGTTCATCTAGGGGAGGTGAGACAAGATTACTCCTTTCGACAGAGGATAAATCTCAGTAGCTGTTTAGTAGAACATAAGAAAAGAAGGGTGGAGATGAGTTCTTACAATTGGCTAGTCTCACCAATTTCTCGTTGAGTGAATGGTTTATTGTTCTCTCCAACTCAATAGTCTCAGGTTTAACTTTTCTCAGAAGGACATGAACCTAAGACAGTGGTGATGGATGGAATTCCTACGGGACTATGACTTAGAGATAGTTTATACTAATGGGGAGGGGATCGTTGTGGAAGATTCTCTTAGTAGGAGATCGGGAATTTAATTGTTAGATGTAGCGAGACAGTAACTGGCCGCGTTGCAGATATCCTTTGTGGATAATGATGGAATCATCACGTGTAGAACCAGAGATGGTTTAGGCTATGATGGAGAAGGAGAAGATCATCTAGGAGCGGATGAAGACTACACAGAGCAGGCAGATGTCCTATGCTGATAGGGTACGAGACCATTGGAGTTCGAGAGTGACGACCACATCTTTTTACAGGTCTCACCTCGATGGCGTCTGTGATGTTTTGGTCAGGGCGGAAAGTTTTCTTTGTGTTTCATCTGACCTTCCCACCTCATATGCACCAGGTGAATGACGTCATCCACATATCTTAGCTGAGGAGATGTGTGCACCTCCTATCTGTCATTATCAACAATAGGGAGCTGGACATTGATGACGGGGAAACCTTCACGGGTTTCCAGTAGAGGTTGAGGATCGACTGGAGCGGGTCCTACGAGGATGGTCTATTCCTCTTGTGCGCATTCGTTGGTTACACAGGAACCTCAATGAGAGCACTTGGGAGAGGGAGGCCCAGATTTTTGCTCGGTACCTCCTTTAGTTTCCCAAGTTTGTGTTATAGCTTTACGGGGACATAAAGCCCTGAGGGGGCAGTAATGTAATGACCTGGAAATTTCGAAGAATTTTTTTTAATTTCATTTCCTTGGAATTTTACATGTCTGTGGCTTCTCACGACACTTGATTCCGAGTCCCGGTGGGCATGAAATCAATTTTATAAGTTTATCTCGGGTACATTCAGTGAACGAACGAGCGGGTTTTTTCTATCTTTTGAACTGGTGCACAGAATTGAATTCTGAGGGCACCGATGAACTCGCATCGCTGATATTCGGTTAGGTGATTCTTAACATCGGTTGGCAGGTGTCTGACGAAAAGGTTAATTTTTGGACCTTTTGGAAAAAAATAATAAAAAAACTATACGAATTATATTATTCTTTCTTCAACTGTTGAAATTCAGTTGACAAAAACTGCAGTGTAACGACGGTCATTAAACAAGGCTTTTAATGATCTGTTTCTTTTTTTTATGAAAATGAAACACTCGCCTAATTAATGTTGCTTTTATTATGGTTCATTAATAAAACATATTAATGAGCTAAACATGGAGATTGTTTCTTTTTTTTATTAAATCAAGCTGTTAGTGAAAGAATGGGGGATTGCGGGGAAATCTCTGGCAAAGTGCCGACAATGTCATCCTTCAGCAAAGAACGGAGAACACGACAACCGTTGGGGGAAACGATCTGGAGGTCGACAAGTGGCGACAAACATCGAACGACATCAAACAGGGTATTACTTCATTCGTCTAAATAGGAGTTCCACTGATTTTAGGTTAGGGATAATTTGCATATTTTCCTTTTGTGAGATTTATACCCTCGTTCTTGGCGTTTTAATTGTTGGGTAATGTCAGAACCACTAACGCGGTGGGTACGGACTCACGAACAAGTCCGAACCCAACGCTATTTTTTGTTCTTGATGAGCGGGGTGATTGGTGAAAATCAAATGGGACCGGAACAACAAATTGGAGGCCTTCACACTGATGTACGGGTCCCGAGACGAATGTAGGCACATACGAGAGTAAAATTGGACCACCTAAATGACTTTGGTGGCCCGCTGAAGCCCCCGGTGGCACGGGAGCCGGCACGGCGGCACCCGGCGCACCGTCGGCAGAAGCTCGCCGCGGCTTCAGCCGCAGTGACAGGGGTAGGATCCCGCAGCCGCGCGGGATCTAGGGGAAACCACGGCGCCTCCCTGGCGCTGCGTATGTGAAAAGTGGTGGCTGCACCCCCCGCTCGGCTCGTTGGCCGAGCCAATGTACCCCCCGGTCGGGCCTGGTTGGGTAACACGGACCGGGCCACGCCCGTCCTGGCCGGGCCGCGTGCCACCAGGCCGAACCTGGACCCAGGGTGGTTTGACCTGGTTCTGGCCAACCTAGGGGGGGTTGGGCCGGGTCGGAATGGACCTAGACCCCCACTTCGGACCATTTTCGGTCTTTTGCCCATAACTTGAGTTACGGAACTCCGATCGATGCCCCGTTAGTTGTGTAGTAATACTTGGACCATGAAGGTCGTTTTGGTATATTACAATCGAGGGTTTCACAAGGTTTTGGTATGAACGGGTTGTTTCAAAGTCGAAACCAACATGACCCTTGGAGAGGAAACGCTTATAACTTAAGGACCAGATGACTGTTTGACGTGTCGTCAATGGCGTTGAATAACTAATGATGAGACGGTCCTTTTGGATTACTCCTCTTGAGCTTTGGATGTAGCTGGAGTATGGTTGGTTTGGATTTAGATTAAAAATCAACCGGGCCCCTGGAACGAAAAACCCAATAACTCTCAGACCGGGCGTCGGATTAACACACCGTCTGTCACATTGGGTTTCTTTTGTCGAGACGGAACTTTGGGATACATCATCTATGGAATTAGTTACAGTTGATGTATCGACTCTTTTTCTCGAGGAGCGGACCCTCCCGGAATTGAGGATGCTGTGTGCGGGTACCCTAGAGATGGCTGGGTATGTGACGATGATGACTGTACCAGGATCCTACGTGGGTTCGGCAGGGAGGACGACTGTACCTGAATCCTCCATGGGTTCGGCAGTGAGGAAGACTTTACCTGGATCCTCCATGTGTTTGGAAGTGAGGATGACTGTACGTGGATCCTCCATGGGTTCGGCAGCGAGGACGACTATACCTGGATCCTCCAGGGGTTCTCTAGTGAGGACGCATGTACCTGGAACCTCTATGGGTTCGGCAGTGAGGATGACTGTACTTGGATCCTCCATGGGTTCGGCAGCGAGGATGAATATACTTGGATCCTTTGTGGGTTTGGCAGTGCTGACGACTATACTGGGATCCTTCGTAGGGACCTACAGTGATGACTACTGTTCTTGTATCCTACATGGGTCCGACAGTATGACCTCTGTACTTGTATCCTGAGTGAGTTCGGTAGAGTAGCTGGTCCTGTATCCTATGTGGGTCCGACAGCTTAGCTATTCTTGTATCCTATGTGGGTCCAACAACATAGATGAATCAGTGACTACATCTGATCATCTCTAATTCTATACGAAAGATGTATTTCTGTGTGGACTGGGTTGTACTTTCTTGTGTGGAATGGGTTGTGTTTTCCTGTGTGGACCGGGTTGTGTTTTCCTATGTGGACTGGTTGTGCTTGGGCTCGAGAGTTGGTGGCGAACTGTAATTGATGACTTAGGTATATGTATGGCCATATACCTATGTAGATTCGGTTGATACTTCGTGATTGTATCTTTCAATTGTTGTTTATCCTTTGTGGATTCTGAGAGACATTTGGGGGTCTCGGGGTCCCTACTGAGTATCGTATACTAACCATTGCACGGGATATTCCCGCACTACATTGTGTTGGTTGCAGATGAAGGATAACACTGATCGAGGTGGAGGCATGTGGAGATGGACGGTAACCAGAGGTGGACCCCTTGGAAGGACGTACATGGGGCGGATGGCCGGACCCGAGGAGATGAGGAGACTATCTGTACAAACCCTTCAGATGGGATTTCGGGAGGATGACTCAGTTTTGTTGTTTTATTATTACTGTGGTACATTCCTTTCAGTTGTACTATACTTTTATTTGGGTTTGTATACTGGCCCATTTACTTTTAATCTCTTACATTGTACCCAGTTTTACATAGTGCTTACTTCACTTGCGTACTATGTTGTGTTTTTTGTTTACTATATAAAAAGGACATGCCTTCCCTTTTTTGAGATTTAAGCCTTTGGTTCTAGTCACCAACCCCTGGACTATGGAAGTTGAGCTTGTGGTCGTCACAACAAGGGCCCCAAGGATAGGTCGTGACAGTGGTGGTGGTAGGGCCTCGAAGTGTCCTCCACCACCTTCTTGCACGGTCAACTCCCCTTCCACGTCCGCCTCCTCCCGGAATACCACCATGGTCGAACCTATGCCTATAACTGGGAGGTCCCTCTACTATCTTCTGCTCATCTGTACGACAGGTCGTGCAGTTACAAACCATGTGATCCTACCCGTCGCACACATATCACTTCCTGCTACTCGTATGGATGGTCATGTCTCATGTGCCCTACACAACTGAACCTGTATCCTTTGGTCACCCACATGATGTCCTGGTCTTCTTGGACCTCTCTGACATTTTTCTACTTCCAGCTGCAGAAGACTCCGCAACGTGTCACCCTGTGGTGGGTCTTGCTACTGGTGACTGCTCAGAAAGAAAGCTCTCCACTATAAGGGCTCACTCCATCACCCCCGCCTGCATTGGGATGCTGAGGGAGATCATTGAATCCTTGATCTCATGTCTGAGTCCCTGATCAAAGGTTTGAGCCCAAAAAAATGGGTCATGTACCATATACGTGGAGTAGCACGAGAGGTCGGTGAACCCCACTGAGAACTGAGCCACCGTCATGCTACTCTGATGTAGATGCAGTAACTCCGGAATCCGCACCACACGATGGGTGTCTGGAACAAACTCTGACTGGAAGAGAATCTCGATGTTTGCCGAGAGTAGTGATTCCTCTTCATGCACCAGGAGAATCAGTTTCCACCATCTTCCTGCTGCTGCAAGAAGGAGATTCGCATCAAGGGTCACCATTAGGTCAGCTAGTGTCCCTACAAATTTGAAAACTCTCACAGTAGCCTCTATCCAATCCTCAGATGCATGTGGTTCCGTCTATCCCCTAAACCTAGTCGGCCTCTGGTAGTGGAACTCATGAAACTCACTCAAACGGTGTGCACTCTCTGATGCTGGAGCTGGTGGTATCAGTGGCCCAGCTGGTAGTGGTACTGCTGGTACCTCCACTGTGATGGGGACCTGTACAGAGGCCTCGTCGCTTTGTGGTCTACCATCTCGTACAAAACATGGAACCCTATATGGCTACCTACGTGGGGCCATCCTGAAAAAAAAAACAGGTGTGCCACAGTCAAAACAATATACCTTGTGAGCTGACACCAAGTAATCACGAAGAAAACATTTCAAAGGAAACAGACACACAATCACTGTTTTCGTGAACTGAGTCAGAAGTCAGATGTCAAAGTCATAGTGTATGGATATATCAGCCGCCGCACCAACACCGATTTCCTTAAACTGATAACCACACACAAAACACTTAACACTATTTCCATTTAAAGGAATGATAGTCTATGTTCTGCGGTTGAACCGACTCCACTAATACAAATTGTCACAACCCATCCTCGGGGCTCGTGCTGCGACTACCCCAAACCCGCCTTTCATAGGCTAGGGGCTGGCGACTAGCACCAAAGGAGAATCCCTGATAAAAAGGGAAGGAATTTCCTTCAAGCCTATAACACACACAATGTGATCACTAGAAGTAGAAGCAACAACTACTAATATAGAAAATAATGTTGTGCTGAAAGTATGTGGGCTAGTATACAAATCCAACTGAACAACAAGTACATGTACATATAAAAAAGGGAAAACAGTTCATGGATCGTCCACTGGGGAATCCTACCTGAAGGGTAGGTATATAACTCAAAAAACACATCCCAGAGGTAGGTCTCATCTAGTCCAGCTCCGAGCAGCCTCCCGTCTATCACCCTTAGCCTCGACCACTACTGATCGTTGTCAGCATAGAACACAACAAGGTGCGGGCAAAGCCCGTGCATGGGTGAGTATAACAAAACTCAGTATGAGACCCCGAGACCACCGAAGGTCTCCCAAAATCTACTAACGATAAACCACAGTAAAAATATACAATCAGCAAGTATCATCCAACCCTACTTAGGTATATTCCCATACATAAACATAAGTTACCAATCACAGTCGGGCTCCAACTGTCGATCCCAAGCACAACCCAATCAACAAAGGATGTAAAGTCAATCATCTCGATGATAATGACTAAAAGACAAGACTCGGCTCACACAGGTATACAACTCATGTAGAGGGATAGAGATGATTATATGTAGCCACTGTATCACCTCATCTGTTGAATCCATGTAAGATCCTAGAACTATATTAGTGTTGTCAAACCCACGAATGATCTTGGTAGAGAAGTCATCACTGTTGAACCCACTATGGTTCCTGGTATTGTATTGTTTCTGTCGAACCCATGGAGGATCCTAGTACAGTATCGTCACTGTCGAACCCACGAGGATCCTGGTATAGTATCATTTTTGTCGAACCCACAGAGGATCCTGGTACAGTAGTAGGTCAACATAGGGTCCTATCATCTATGTTGAAGCCAGCCATAGGGTTCCCGCACACAAAATGCTCGATTCTGGAAGGGTCAGCTCCTAGAGTAATGATTTGAAACATCAACAATCATTTAGTCTCATGTTGATTTATCATGTAGTTCTGTCTCATTATAAGGAACCCAATGTGATAGACAGCGCGTCAATTAGACACCTGGTCTGTGAATTATTGGCATTTCCCTTCCAGGGGTTCGGTTGGTTTTTATGCTCAATCTAACCCAGTCATACCCCAACTACGACCAAACCTAAAGTGGTGTATGAAAAAAGGTCTGTGTTTCTCTAAGCTTCCCATTGCGCATACGGTTCGTCGACCAGACACCCGTAGCCCATGATATGGGCGAAAAGGTGAAATGGATCAAACTGGGTCTGGGTCCGGTCCGGCACAACAGGACCGACCCAACCCGGCCCGACCTATACTGAGGTCCGAACCGGTCCACAGGTCTGACCCGATCCGAAGAGGTGGCATGGCCCGAGGGGGCTTCCCGAACCGAAGAGGTGGCCCAACCCTAGGGCGGCCGGCCGAGGACGGCCTGAACATTAGCGGCCCGGCAGAGGGTGGACCGACCAAGGGTGTTTCAATTGAGGGAATCCCCGATGAGGGAGGCCTGGCTGAGGGTGGCCCGGCCCGTGGCGGCCTGTTCGAGGGCAGCATGGCCCGTGGAAGCATGGTCGAGGTCGGCCCGACCTAACCATGCACAGGGTGGAGGCGCGTGCCCCCTGGTCCCCAAACGGCATAGCCGTTTGGGTGGTAACCCCAACTGGCGCTAGGTGTTGCCTATCCAGGTCTCGTGGGACCCTAAGGGTCCGGATCTTCTCGGATCCTTCGGTAACCAGCCAGGCCGGCCGCCAGCCTTCTCTGCCCTGGCGCGACAGCGCCGTGCCTCCTCTACGGCGGCCCGGCCTGGCCACTGCCCCCCACTCCTCTTCGGTGCACGACAGCACCGCGTGCCTCCATCACGGCCCATCATGGCCACAACTCCCCTTCCATGCATCACGATGGTTTCATGCCCTCTTGGCGACCCGACGGCCTTGCGCCACCAGTTTTCATCATGGTCGGCCCGATACTGGTCGCCATTGCTCCGCCTTCGTCGTCAACGCAACGAGAACTACAACAGGGGGGAGACCATGTTTGTGCAGTCTTATCCCTCCTCATTACGTTGTTATGAATCGTAATATCTCAACCATCATTTTTATGACGAAGGTCGAAATTAAAACTCATACATAAAAAAACTCAAATTCCTCTACCTTAATATTGGTGATCGTTGACGAAGTCGCGGGAAGGAGTATTCGTTTCGTCGACATGAGGAAGCATCCAGGGAAGAAGCGTCATCCATGATCTTCATTCGGAAGTTTTTCTTCGTTGGAGGATAATTCTACATGGATTCTCCAAATGTTCTTCCTATCACAAAGTTCTTACCAAAGGATACGCCAACAAAAAATAAGGTGTTATGCCAACACATTATTTAATTTTCTGGACAATAATTCAAAAAAAATTAAATAGATGGAAACAAATTAATTGCAAGTGTTTATTTAATAAATAGTGAGTACATTGAAACATTAAATTAGTTTGGCAAGTCCAAGGGTTTCCCCCACTTTATGGAGAGTTACAAGGGGGTTAAAGCTCTTGTGGGTACCACCTAATAATATCCTCCCAAGGGAGGTCATGTTCGGGTGGTCCACACTTTCAACCTCGAAATAGAGGAGTTAACCACCAATAAATAAAAATAATTCTAAAACTTTATTTTAATTCAAATTTAATTTAAATCCCCAAAAACTAACTTCTATTCTCATTAAAACGAAACTCTAGTGATGGTTACACTAAGAAATAACCGATGCTGCGAGTTCAACGGTGCCGTCAGATATCCATTACGAGCACCGGTTCAAACGATATAAAATCCCGAACATACGTTAAATGAACATACCCAAAAAAAGATTTAGAAATTTATTCCGAGAACACCAGGCCTCAGAATCATGCACCATTAGAAACTACAGACTCGTTAAATTCCCATGTATTGAAAAAAATTCCACGTAAATTCCAGGTCTTTGCAATTGATTTCCCACACACATAACATTACTCAGTAATTTTCAAGATGACAGTCTATCAACAAGATAGTTCCACAAACACTCATTAGTTATTGTTCTGTAGAGAAGTATTTATTCCGTTGACTCTTCATAATCATTATTAGGATTTTCATGAATCTAGTTTTATGCTACTAATACCCAACCATATTTCAATTCATGAAAATTAATATAAGTAATAATAAATAATTGGTGAGTGATTTTCAAATATTAAACCTATATTCCCTCCTTAGAGTAAAAAATAATGAAAATGTTATTTCATAAAACACAACTATACACAATTATTTTTTATTAATCCTCTTCTTTATTATCCCTGGATTATTTATGAAATATATTTTTATGATCAATATGGCTCACATGAATTACGTTTTATTAAGGGCGCCCCATAATATCATTCAATATAATTGGGTAAATAATTAATATGTAGATATTACATGATAATGATAACTTGATGAATAATAATTGTAATATGTGTTATGGAATCTTGTCTTATGGAAACATGTAACATTATTATGACTATATCTGAACATTTGGAATAAATATATATCCATGTTATGTATCAATATTCTCTTATGTTATTCATAATGATTATTCCATGTTAATCTCTGTTGTTAAATATCCATTGTTTTTCAAATTCAAGGATTTATTAGGGACCGTTATTATTAATTTATATCGCTAGGAAATAAATTTCTATGATGTTACATAGTATATAATAATTAAATATTCATTCAAGGGGATTAAATAAATATTATATTTATTATTTTATGTAACTCATATATTATTTACATAGATTCCTTGACACTAAAAATCAGAATTTTCCAAAATTTTAATAATTATTTTTTATATAATTATATTAAAAATATATATTAAAAACACCAATAACCATTGTTGCAATCAATTTTAATGTATATTTACTTATTGAATTTAGGAATATAAGAAGATAGAATTATCCATAAGCATAATTATAAAAATTGGAAATCCTCGTTAAATTTTGGTAACATATAAACCTAGTTGTTTCCAAGAATTTAATTCTCATTCTATATAATATAAGTATTTGTGGATATATCACAAATATACCTAGGGGTAATAAAAATTAAAGGTACCAATTTGTTTGAACTCGGCATTATACAAGTGCATAGAAAAGAAGAATTATTACACACATGATATGACACTCTCGATGGATTTAAATTGATTAATAAACTAATTTTTAAAAACATGTATGAAGTATATTTAGAGATAGTAATAAGAATATAATACTTATTTATATCATCCTAAAAACATAATATTTGAATGATTTAGAAATACTCATTCTATTTGTATTATTCATTTATGATTTAAAATACCAACTAATTTCTAAAAAATGATTTCTTCATAAAAAACTATAGGATCCCAATGTGATCATGTATGTAATAGATATAATATATTCCACAATTATTTCCTACAAAATATGATGTAATCTTGATTAAAAGACTCTTAAAGATGTGGAATTAGTTAAATCATCTCCTAAATAAAAAGCTAACCCAAAAGGGGAATACAACGTAATTAAGGGAGGAATAACTAAAAGAATTATCCTTCTTTCAGTAATGAGAACCATTTTTTTGAACCTTATATTGACTAATTGAAAAATAGTTGTACGATATTATAGAAATTATATTATATGTTCTCTATGTTTTTTATCAATAAAATATACCATTGTTAGTTTACCACATAGAGGGGGAAGTGGATCAATGGTGTGAAAAGACAAAGAACACATTTTCAAAAAATGTGGTTAAAGGGAAGGTGTTAGATGAAATTAACAAATAATCATTCAGCCAATATTTTCCATTAGTCCTTTGAACTGACATGGAGAGGATATTCTAGGAGAATATGTGAAAGGAGAAAAAATTAATAAATTGTAGTGAGATTAAAATTACACAGCTTTTGTGATACGTTTCATGATTTTTCATTGATTCTGAATGGAAAATTCAACAACCCTTTAGTGTACTAAGACCACCTCAGCTGAATTATTTATAAATTACATACATTTGGGAGTTATGTGGAAAAATTATGATGTTACCTAAAAATGTTAAAATGGTTGGGAGATACATAGTGGTTTCCCTTATTTAATGATAAAAATTGGATGAGGAATCCTTTTTTTGAAATGAATTTTGGCAAAAAACAATAATAAAAGAAACCAAACCTACCCAAACTAACAATTTTGGGATGAATAATTTGGTGGATTTAATATTATGGGAAACTATTACATGTATGCTGGAGAAAAAAATATTGCGTAAAACAATTTTTGAGATGTAGAGATCCATAATAATATTTCAAATGAAAATGTAAATAAAAAAAAATTCAACATGAAATCTAATTATTCAAGTATTTCATGCAATGAAATTTGATGAATATTTATCTAAATTAAATTATCATATAACAAATCTATGATTATACTCTTTATATTTCATGGGTGAAATGTAGTTCTATTATAATTATGATGGTTTAAATTAAGTCTATGAATTATTTTTTGTAGTTATAATCATTATAAACTCAATGATGTTAACTATACATTTTGTGTCTTCTAAATTTTTTTTATTAAGTTTATTTTTTTAATTAGTATAATGTTAAACAGTCAATGAATAGTGGTAGAGTTTTTGAGTTCAATTCATTGAAGATCTATTAATTCATAAATGACATATAGAGATTTTAGTATTAATATTGGTTAGTATAATCTCTCAAAAAAAGGTTGTTATTACACACATGGAATATGAAATAATAATATGAATACATTTTATGTCAATTTATTATTCCAAGATAAATATTTTAGAAAGAAAATTTAATTTCTCCATAACGTATAACCAATAATAATATTCAATGGCGACATATATCAACACGACCATTTCAATAATCAACTTATATTTCATTATTTTTTGAAATGATTATTAATGAATTAGAAGAGAAATAATGTTTAAAGATAAAATAATGTTTTATTATTTAAGCATAAATGTTTTATTCTATTAGGAGTTACCTAGACATCCCCTATAAATACATATAGAGTTATTAGTTATAATCATTTTAAGATCCATGACAATATAGAAAGTACCTATAAAATATGTAATATATAGAGTTTATGTAATTAATTAATCACCATTGAGATATTTTGGAAAAGGTTATTAATTAAAAATTGTGTCTCCATAGAGAGAACATGTTCAATAGTTATATTAAAAAATTAATCAATTCAGTTATGAATTAAATATTTTCAACATAATGGGATTATATTTTAGAAAAAAACTCACTATACTAAGGAATGATGATTTTTTCAACCAGCATCATGGAGCTCAATTAATATCCAAGACTGATCTTCTAAAGGTTTATTATCAGCTAATGTAAAATAACGATAATATCAAGAAGAATTCAATTTATATAATATTTTTACATTATGAGTTTTTTGAACATTATATTTTCAAATTATACCAGCATTTTTATAAATTTAATTAATATATTATTTAGGGACTACCCAAGTAATGTTTCAGTTTTCATTTTTAATTATATTCATATATATTCTAAAAAAGACAAAGAAGGATTAGGATCATCTAACAATAATATTAT
The DNA here is from genome assembly GCA_963277665.1 of Viscum album. Taxonomy (NCBI): domain Eukaryota; kingdom Viridiplantae; phylum Streptophyta; class Magnoliopsida; order Santalales; family Viscaceae; genus Viscum; species Viscum album. Next base: position 256,707,387 of record OY728165.1, on the reverse strand, counting down.
AACTGTTAAAGAAATGTAATATTTTAGGAAAATAAAATAAATTTATGTTTGGTTATTAAAATTCATATACATATAACACTTTGTGATCAATGAAAGATCATTGGTTGATCTGTTGATACCAACACTGTAGTTTAATGTCCATAATCTATGTTAATAGTTGATATTTTTAGTTACCATTTTCTATATGGATAGTACATATGGTTTTTTAAAAAACAATATCTTCTTAGACCACTAACCAAGTTAACTCGAATGCGGGGTTGATTATCATTAGAAATAAGTGCAATAAATGCTTACAATAACTTTTAAATAAGTTGGTTAATACACATGTACTAAAAGTTCAATATAATATAGAATTATTTTAATTTTATAGATATTATTCCATGAATGGATGAGGATGCATACACATTCCCATTGAAAAGGTGATTCGATATAAATATCGACAACTAAAACATCTTGAATATAAATATCTTACTCATGATTTGGAGTTACATATTGTTTTTTTCATTAATGATATGATGACATTATCTTTATGTTGAGAATTATGATACATACACTAACCATGAGAGACTAAATTATATATTTACAAAAAAATGATTTAAATATGATAAAACTGATATGGTTAGATCTTCTTAAGTACTTTTATTATTATTTCAAATATTACAATGAAGAAGAAGACAATGGATCTGATGAACTGAGTTGGAAATATTTCAGTGTTACAATGATATGGATTAAAGGAGACCCATTTTCCAAGACCTACTAATGATAGTCACTAAATATATAATGAAAGGGTTATCATCAATCCTATTAAAAATTATTATAATTTCCCTAAATAATATTTTGAATCAGAGTGCTTAAAATGGTTTATTAAATGTCTATATATCTCATATGTTACAAAGATAAATAATTATATAACATGTAAATATCAAAACTATAGTGACCCTATCATTTCATACAGTAAAATTACATAACATTTTCCAAATAATTATAGAAAAATAAAAACAAAAAATAAAATACCATACTAGTAAATGGACATTGGAAACAAGGACACATAAGTACTGATACTTATGTGAGCTACATTATCCCCCAATATATTCTTTTTAGATAGAACCTTTATTATACACATCAAATATAATACATATATATATAACATTTGGAAGGAAAAATAAAAAGTGGTGATCTCAAATTTGAAGAACCCTAAAAATTTAGATATGTAAGAATAATAATGAGTATAAGGGTATGATAACATTGTCATAAAAATATAAGATCATACCCTACATGTCAAAGAACATATACATGAATCAAAAAATAATGCATGGCAGTTCATAAGAAATGAATCATAAGAAACAATTAAGATAAGATATGTAAGCATAACGTAATAATAAAACATGGAATTGTGGAAGACCAATAAGAATAGAGTATATGAGATCCACAGTATCCAAGGCATCACTACCAATATCATCATAGTAGAATCGGTTCACTCCCCATACCATCATGGTGGCCATAGTTCACTCCCATGGTCATCTAAGTGGCATGATCTCACTACTCATACCATCTTGGCTGTCATGGATGTCTACCATGTCTATCTTAAGTAGATAAGGTTCATTACCAAGACCATATTAGTCTATCTCATCAGATATAAATCATTACACAATGAATTGGAGAAATATTTAGGTCACGACTATTCCACAATGAAACCACTAATTCATTTTCCACAAGATAAAAAATAATCCTATCATAACCCATGAAATAAAATAATAATTATAAACATGTAATCACATTATAACCTATAGAAAAATATTGTATTAATAATAATGTCATGAAAATAATAACTCATTAATGGGATATGGGTTTCAAAAATATATAACCTGTGAAAGAGAAACTTGTTTCATAAAAATCATGCCATCAAAAAACAATCCATTTTGAGAAATAATATGAATGGAAACATTAAAAATTTCCTTTTAAAGGAATTAATAACACCAAATCATGTCAAAATTGACTGAAAATAATTTTTATATATCTATCAAAAACTTTTCTTGAGGGAAATATCTTATATTCATTGAAAATTATTTTCAAAAGCTAAATCAATTTAGAAAACAATTTTTTAAAATATATATAAAAACATATAATAGAATCAATAAAAAACATTAAATCTGTTTTGAAATCATTTTCCTTGAAAATGGGATTCAAATATATTTTTAAAACATTCTTGGAAACATAGTTTTTGAATATAATATATTTCCATCTAGAGAGAGAGTCAATCAGATTTTACATAAAAACATTATCTTAATTACGAAAGAGTGAAAAAATGGTTCTAATAAATGGATATATCTTGAATAAATATAGTAAAAGGAAAATCATGATCATTCAGGAGAGATGTATCATAATATTCCATCCAAAAATCATAATGATAAAAAATATTAAAATGTGATGAATTTTTTCTATAAGCACTTCACACTTGGTGACATCTGATCACCCTCTACATGAAAAATATTGAAATTACATGAACATTATAATATCATTAAAATATTTAGATTCATTATAAAACATTTTAAATTGATGTGTATTCCCCTCAAAATGAATTTAGGTTAAACAAACATGAGTCTCAATGAAGAAAATTTCAGACTAAACAATTTTACTGATTTTGTAACTTTTGAAATATAAACCCCATGAGTTAAAAATAATGAAATTTATATGTTAATACCCATTAATTTATATATAAGATAAATTGAATAAAATGATTCTCAGTTCATATACCACCCAAAATGAAGTATTAGTTAACATAAGATGTACCTCACGGAAAAGAAATGTTAGATGAAAACCCCTAACCATGTGTCTTCACACTCATCATACTAATTCAAAACGAATGTATAATAAATATAAAATTATAATAAATATTTTAATAAGCATATTCTGATATATAATACCATATATGGTTTTATTATGACTTATATTACTTGTTTTTTAACAATATTATTTTAAGGTTTCACTTTAGATAATATTAATTTTATTCTCTGCATGTATCTAAATTTTGTATATCATTGTTCCTTATACGTATATTGTGATTAAAAATGTAGAAAATGAAATAAATATAATTTATATTAATTATATTTTTATTATAATTATCTTTAGAATATATAATTATGAAATGGAATATACCATTCATTGAGACGGTAAGCTATACATACACACGAACACTGTTTAATTTCTTATATTGTCATATTGAATAAAAGAAACAAAATAAAATAAACATATATTTGTATAAAATATAATTCATATATAATTTGAATTATTTAGTTATGTTATAATTTCACTAAACAAATATTTCATAAATTCCATGTAGTTTGTGAATGAATCACATCGCTTTGAGGGGGTGGTAGTCCACACTTCCTCAAACGAAATTATCATATTTAGATCACATGGAATGTAAAAAAGATATTTGTTGTAAAGAGAATTGAAAATAATAAATACATAATAAATATAATATATAACATATATAATTATTTTTCAAATCATTATGTCTACCATTGGTTGTGGTAAAGAAAAAAAAGAATAATCTTCATTTAGTTAGACAATAGTTATTCATAAACTTAAATAGTATGTTCATTAGACATTAGATGGAGGTGTGGGTAAGTATACTTTGAACATATGTAATAAAAATATATTTGTATATTTTTTATAATGGTGTTGTTATACAATTATATAATAAATAAATTGGATTGGTGGATATGGAAAATAAAATAAAGGGATTAAGAGAAGATGTTACCTCTTAATCGGGTAACTCATTTTGGTTTGTCACAAAAAGCTTCCTTGGATTCCATTCTGCCAAATATAAGGCTTGTAGAAGGAAGGTAGGGGTTTTGGTGAGTTTATTAGTATGATATTGGCCAAAAATATGTGGAATGATATGTATGATGAAGATGGAGTGTTGGTGGCCTTTTATAGGGAAGGGTAAGGACTCACATGGTATTTTTGAAAACAAGTTAGGGGTATACACATTTTTTCCCAAAAAAGAAATTAGAAACCAACCAAACATAATATGAAATGGTTAATGGAAAATTAATGTTTATATTATGGGTGTTGGATTAGTTTATAATCCTTTTTGTGTCTTCATTTTATGGTTTAGTCCTTATTTATTATTATTTTTGCCTTAATCTGTGTAATTAATTTTAATTACATTCATTAATATTCTGGGTCAAAAACTATATTGACGATATTTTTAATTAATAATTATTAGGACTCCAAATTTTTTATTTTTTTTCAAATATAAATCATATAATTGGAAGAAATTAATTTTAAATTAATCCCATAGTTTGACCGACAAAGTGGGGTTTTAAAGTAAACATGATCAAAAGTTTGTTATGTTTTATATCCAATATATATATAAAATTGTTTATAATTACCCACATTGGATTAATGGAAAAAATATGATATAATTATAATATTATAATAAATTAAAACCTAATTTTTCATTATAAAAAAATTCTTTCAAAAAACATATTTGAATTAAAATACTGTGTTTTCAATTTTTAACAGAAATTGATGTTTCTCATAAGTATTCCAAAAAATCACCTCAAGAATTTTGTCTTTATAAATTATAAAATAATGCATAATATATAAAATTAAAATTCAAACTGTTTCTAAAATTAATTTTTATTGTTTTTCAGAGAAGGATATTAAAAGCAATTCATTCGTGAAAAAAAAATTTAATGGTCAAAGAACTTTTCCAAAAATAATATATTTCATTATTAAGATGACTTATTTATATAAAAAAATTATAAAAAATATATGATATGTAGTTATTTCTATTCATATTAATATGTTTAATGGGAAGGTTATAGTTATCTCTTTTAAATAATTATAATAATAAAATGATGTTTCATAGAAATACCGGTGTTGTGAGTAATGTATGCAATGTTGGTGTTTCAGGTTACATATTAAATGTTGATGGTCATAATATCATACAATAAGATAGTGATGTTTAATGTTATCTAATTTGGTTCCATGTGATAGTAATGCTTGACATAGTTCATGTATTACATAAATGAAAATTTCATTTATTCTAAATATATGTCGATAAAAACTAGGGGTGTTTCATTCTACAGACCTTAAAAGGAATTTGATTCTCAAAATTCATCACATGGGTAAAAATGGGGATCTATTTGCATCAACATATACTGATGTTCCCTCATTGATTCATCTAAATGGTGATTTCTCCAGAAAACATTGACTAGGTTAGTAGTATTGTTTCATAGACACTCCTCTATATGATCTAGAATTTAAAATGGTTATTCCTTGTAAGAAGGATACTACTATAGAGGTAAAAACTCTAGGTTCAGTACTTTTGAAGGTTCAGGTATATTATTTCAAATGATAGTTACATGAAACACATCATGGAGTTGTGATAGATTCAGAGGATGTTCCATGCGATAGGATACCATCCCAATATAGTATAGAAAATTAATGGGACTGCTATAGAAATGGCATAGTTTCCCTTTATTCCTAAATACTATAACCATATTCTATGATGAGATTCGTATAAATTCATTTTCACCAACACCAAATTCTATATCACACCGATGGATATCATCATAATTTTTCTTCCAACATTTATCTCCCTTGATATCCTACTGAATTTTTCTATCATTCTCAACCATCCTATTATAAATACTAGTTCCCAATAGCTTTCTTCCTAAAAAATCAACCCAACACGTCAGATCACCACATTTATTCCCATAAATGGATTCATAACGATCCATATGAATTATTAAGTGAAATACATTTTTTAGGAAAACATAAATAGTGAAAGGTGTCGATCCAAAAAACCTTTGAAATATAGAGAACCCGAACTCAACATATCCTTTAGGGTTTTAATTGTTCTTCATACCGACCATCTATCTGAGGATGATGTGAAGTGAAGAAACTTGATTCACTATCATGTTCTTGTGGAAGACATCACTAGAACATTGAGGTAAACCTCAGATCTCAATATGATTCCTTGGAATGTGGTTCTCCATGAAATCTTACCATTTCATAATGTATATCATGGAGAGTAGATCTATAATGAAGTCATATATGATAGAGATTAAGTTTGATGACTTAGTAAGGTAATTGACTACAATCCATATAGAATTATACCCTTTATAGATTTTGGATAGTCCCACAAAAAGATCCATTGTGAGGTTCTACCATTTCCATTCTGATATTGGTAATGGATGCAACATCCACTTTGACATTTTTCTTTAATCCATAACATGTTGGAAGACCATGCACTCAGATACAAAATCTATGATATATCCATTCATATAATCCCACCTGTAAAATTCTTCCAATACACTATACATCTTCGTACATCTATGTTTTGAAAATAAAATGAAGATCTATGGCCTTCCTATAATAGATACTTTTTAAAATCAAGTATGGAAGGAACTAATATATGGTTAATGAACATTATCATTCCATCCTGATCAATGGTTAATCTCATGAACATTTTATCTTCCTTTTGCAGATCTTCAACATCCTTATGTTCCTCCTTAATCATTACTATGAAAATGGGTTGAACATTTATTTGAGATAGATAATATTTTCCCCTACCTTCAGGATTTATATATAAATCACTATCAAATATACAATATGGTATCTTTTGTGTTCATCATACTGGATAAGATATCATGATACGTCATAATCAATGCATCGACCACCTTGATTGCATTACTGTGGGGGTAATTTTTTAAGAAGTTAAAATCCTTTATCAAAACTGACCATATTCACTAGTGCATGTTAAACGAATTATATATGAATATATATATTTAATAATTTTATGATCAGTATTTATATCACACATATCTCTATAAAGATAATGAATTCATATCTTTAATTAAAATATTTCCACTACTAACTCCAAATCATTAGTTAGGTAATTCTTCTCATGAATCTTCAACATCCTTGTGGTATAAGTGAAAAAAAATTTATTATGCATAATAATATATACCAATCCATTATTGGAGACATTTATATATATTATAACCCCGTATCCACTACAGGGTAATGTAAGAACAAGTGCATTGACTACCTTTCTCTTCACTTCCTTGAATATTTCCTCACATTCATTTATCCATAAGAACATGAAACCCTTAGTAGTTATTATTTTCGGAGGATTAGATAGTTGTGAGAAATTCCTTAAAAACCATCAATAATATATAGCTAAACCATGAATTCCATGGATCTCAGTCACCATGGTTGGTCTAGGCCAGAATTGAGTCGCCTTTGTCAAGGATGAATCTACAACTATACTATCGTGTGTTAATATTTGACACAAAAATGAATCATTTTACCTCCAAAATTCACAATTTATAAAATTTTCATATATATTCTCAATCCTTAGGGTCATTAGTACAATTAAATAGTGATATTCATTATCTTCCTTGTACTTTTAATAGATAAGAATGTCATCTATAAATACTACTTCAATGTGGTCGAGATAATCATTAAAGACTCTATTAATTAAATCCATGATACTAGAATAGGAATTAATAAGAACCAAATGTATAACTATATTTTCATACTTTCCATACCATGTATTTACATTTGTCTTTGGAATATCCTCTTTCATGACCCTCAATTGATGATATATAGAATGAAGGTCAATCACAGAATAATATGAAGATATTTGTTAATGATCAAACAAGTCTTCAATATGAGGGATACGATACTTAATCATGATCATAATCTTTTTCATCTTCTGATAATCAATTCGGAGCCACAATGATCCATCTTTCATTTCACAAAATGAACAGGTACACCGCAATATGACAGACTTGGATGAAGGAATACCTTATCAAGGTTTTCTAGGAACTTTCTATTCAATTACTACAAGTCAATTGGAGACATTCTATATGAATAGTTGGAAATTGGTGTGGAACCGGGTATAATTTCCATTTAGAACTCAATGTATCATTTTTTAGAATAAAATAAATATATTCTTTAAAGACATCCAAAAATTCTAGAACCCCAAGAATAAAAAAGCGGTCGATTTTCCCCTAAAAATTTGAGATATGAAACACTGGTGATTGGGAATTGAGACACGTACATGGGTTCAATCACTACCTGTAATTAATATATATATATATATTAAAATGGATGGAGAATAATATGAGTGTTTCAAATATCAATTGTAACTTCCCTTCCTCGACAATTGATGTGGTATTTATGTAGAGAAATAAAATCCAAGCCTATGATGACCTCAAATTCAAATAATGGAAGAATCAATAGATTTGCAGGAATGACATTCCCACAAACTTCAACCAGAGAGGAATCACAGACTTGAGATGTGATTATCGTACCATTAGGTGTTTTACTGTTATATATATATATATATAATTGTATTGATGTAATCTTAACACTATTATCAATATATGTATATATTTGAATGAGTGGGAAGATCTATAATCAAATATGAAATTATCACCTCTATAGTGGATGGTAATTATACTTTTCACCACATCATTATCACAACCTTTATAAAAAATAGTGACTACATGATATTTCCCATTTTTCATCAGCGAAAGAGGTTTCTATCATCAATCATAATCACAATCCCTTGGGTATGGGTAATGGATACCATGATTCCATTTCTTCTTATTCATGTAAAATTGAATCATTGGTGGTACATTTTGTGATATTTGTTTCCCCATTCATTATGTTAGTTACCATTTTCCCATCACTTGGGTTATCAAATGACTGATGGACTTGACTTTCTAACATAAAACCTTTATTATAATTCTAAAATAAACTACCTCAATGATTCTACCCACACATATATCATAAAGGGAAGCTCATTTATTTATCTTCAGGGTTTTTATATTTCCTTTTAAACAAAATCTTCTTATTCATATAAAAACAACGATATTAATACATGACACCAACATCCATTTCATTATTGATTTGAAAATGCATTGTTTATTCATATCTACTAAACTCTCTTATATAAAACACCCTTATATTACATGGATATAAGCCAATGAAGAACCTATCATCGTTACATTCATGTAGGACAATAGTTATTGAAGAGTACCAGGCTGCTGTCAAGAAATTTTCCTCATAGGTACTAAAACATTCATCATTAATTTGATTTAACAGGAGGAAATATTTCTACATATTGGTACAAATAATATTAAGAATTTACATATTGAAAATAAGTCTATTAACTCATCCAAATCCATGGATTCAATCCCATTTTTTGACTCATATTCTTGATTAAATTCCACAACTAGTTGGAATCACATTCTATCCAACAGACATCCAAAATAACTTTATCATGCTCAAAATAATGAACAATAGAGAATATTGTTTTATTTGAATAGAACAATTCATCAAAAACAGGTGGATTAAATGACCCTATGAATGAAGTTGGACACTGCCTCATGAAATACTCAAAAAAATATTGTTTCTCCCTTTTATAATTTAGAGGACCACCATGATTCATAGCTTGTGAAACCTGTCTGAGTATAGAAATGAGGTATCACATTCAAAATCCAAAAGAATTTGATTTCTCAAAAGGGAAATAACTGAATTTTCCATCACAATCACCATTAATGTGGTTCCTTCGGGTTCCATACATTTACTGAAACCAAAATGCATAGGCTAAGATAAATTTATCATAGTTAGGAACTACATAATCCTGAAAATTCATGTATCGGATTTCTAAATCATGAAACATTACATAATAAATGACCCATTAAGATTATCCTAGGTTATTAATAGGGAAATTATAGTGGATTCCTTCATAATGGTTCATGAAGTGTATCTGAATTTCCAAAGTATATCCCTTGGGACTATCAAAGTAGGTGTCCATCAGGGCCCGTTGTTGTGTACCAAATTACCCCATGTCAGGCACAAAACATATTTTTGGAGTTATAACCCCTATGAAAATCTTTCCCAGATCAACATCAACATATTGTATCCATTCAAGAATGTATTTCTTGGTAACCACTCACTACATCCGTTACCAGATTTATAGGAAATTTTCCAATAACTTTTCTTATCCTTATATATATATGTGGTATTGTCCATAGGGACCTCACTATAGTCATCTCATCATAGATTAAAACGAATAAATAAACCATTAATCTGTTACCAAATATATCAACCCTTTATTTTCATACATTAACATTACATAAAATTTTAAAAATTCATAATTCATAATAAATATAGAAGCCCAAAACTATAATAATATACTTCCTTCAGAATCATTGAAACTCAAACTCTGACAAAAGAGTGAGGTACATTATCTCCCACTATGTTATTTTTGACTAAAACCCTTATTAAACACAACCAACGTAATAATTATCTTCATTATATGGGGAAAGAAACAAAAAAAGGAGTGAGATAAATTCTTAGTAAGGGAAAAGAAGGGAAATATATAAGCATAATAATGTATATAAGGGTTTGAGAACATAATCATGAAAATAAAATATCATACCCTTCATATCAAATATCTTAAACATTACTCATGTAAAAAATCATGGATGTTCATAAGACATGAATCAAAATGAAAAAATAAACATATTCAATGAAACTATAACATAAGAATAAATCATGGAATCATTGCATACACATAAGGATATAATATATTATTTCCATATTATCCATGGAATCCCTTCAAAGACAATATTTTTAGTATGGGTTCACTTCATATACCATCTTGGTTGTTTTGGTTCACTTCCATGACCATCTCGTTAGCATGAGTTACTCCTCATACTATCTTGGTATTTGTGGTTCACTCCCACGACCTTTTTAGTAGCCGAGTTTCATTTCCATGACATTCATATTCAATATCATGAGATATAATTCTTTACCTAATTCCTAGGGGAAGATATAGGTCCCACCCATCTCATAATGAAATTATACATACATGTTCCAGAAGATATTAAATAATCATATAGTATCCCATGAAATGAAATGGGTATTACTAAATTCTAAATATATAAAAAACTATGAGAAAATATAGGTTTTATAATCATTTCATCAAAATCATATCCCCTGAATGAGGAACGATTTTCAAAATCATATAACATGTAAATTGAGAAATGGGTTTCATAAACATCATGTCATCAAAACACTATCCATTCAAAGAAATAATATGATTAGCGACATAGAATAATTTCCCCACAAATGAATTATTAATAACAACATATGTTATCATATATGGGAAATAATTTTGATATGTATTTTAAAACATTTATTGAGAAAAATGACATTTTAGTATTGAAAATGATTTTTAAAACATAAAACCTTTTAGAAAACATTTTTCTTTCAAAATAGATTTCAAAAATTACAACGGTTGAATTGAAAACCATAAAATCTTTTTAAAAATCCTTTTACCTTGAAAATTTTCTTAACATATATTTTTTAACCATTTATGAAAACATTAATGAAATCATGGTTTTTGAATGCATTAGATTTTTGACCAGATAGAGATGGTCAGATTTTACATCCAAACATTATCTTATGTTCTAATGCGATGAAAATGGTACTAATACATGGATAAATAATGAATAGATAGAGGATAAGGAAAATAATGATCATTATTGAGATATGAATCACAATAATTCATCAAGGGAAGCATAAATATAGACAATCATGAAAAATAATGGGTTTGGTTCAATAAACAATTATCAAATGGTACCATGGGATCATAATATACATAAAGAAAAGAAAATTAAATCTATAATATAATACCATTAAAATATTTATATAATTTAGATAAAATCTAAAATGTATGTATATACTCATCAAAAATAATTTATGTGTGTAACAAACTATGAGTCTCAAAGAAGGAAAATTAATGAAAAACTATATTACCGATTTGGTAACTTTTGAAAAATAAACCCCATGAATGAAATATAATAATATAGTTATGTGAATACCCAAAATTATTTGTATAAGATAAATATAATACAATCATGAGATGTACATACACAACACAAAATGAAATAATGGAAAACAAACTATGCATCTCATGGAAATAGAAAGTTAGATTAAATCCCCTTTATTTGTATCATGACTATCGTCGTAATCATTCAAATCACCTCTATAATAAATATAGATTTATTATAAATATTAAATAGAAACATATTCGTATATTTAATACCATACTTTTTCATTAACATATACTATGGTCTTTTTTACCATCCAATGCTAAGGTATCTCTTTAGATATTATTTTCTTTCTTCTTCGCATGTGTCCGATTTTGTTATATATTATTACTTATGCATATATAATGATTCCCAAATAAAAACCATTAGATAAATATAATTTTTATTCACTATATATTTAATATAATAATATATATAAAAAAGAATGACAAACTGGAATACACTGTTCATGGAGAAAGTAAGTCATATGTACGAAAGCACGATATTTCAATTTGTTTTCATATTAAAAGTGAGAAATAAAATGACATATATGTATATATGTATATAATATATTTTTAGTATAATTATAATGTTATATATACCAATATGTTTACTAAACCCAACATAAATACAATCTGTGTAGTGTGTGAACAAATAATAGGACTTTGATGGGGCAATAGTCCACACTTCCGGAATCAAAATTATCATATGTGCACAAAATGTACTGTAAAAATAAAAGTGTTGTAAAAAGAATAAAGAAATTTAAAGTAATAATAAATATAATATATAAGATATATAAATAGATATACCATCATAATTTTCACTATGAGAGTAGGTAATGGAATAATGAACCCTCATTGTTTAGTGAGGTGATAGTTTTTTATACACATAAACAATATGATCATTATGCTTTAAATGGAGGTGTGTGTTAGTGTAGATTGATCCCATGGCATAAAAAATCAGATTATAATTTGTCTTCTTTTATAGTTATATAATCTTTGAATAAATAAATCAGATATGTTTCTGATGTATAATAAAAGAAATGACTTGAGAGAAGACGTTACTTCTTAATATGGTAACTCATTTTGGATTTTTACAAAAGGAATCATTGGAACTCTTTCTTCCCAAGGGAAGGCTTATATGAGGAAGGGATGGTTTTTGGGAAGTGTATTGAGAATATATTTTAATAACCTATATTGTTTTATAGATGTGAAAATGAGGGAGAGATGGTGTCCAATTATATGGAATGGAAAAACTCACATTATTGTTTTGAAAAAAGGTAGTGGTACACATGTATGAAAATAAAACATTCATACAAAATCCACAAAATGAAATAATAGGATGTTTGTTGACATATAATGGTGAAAATATTGGTGTTCATGATGTTTCTAAATTGATTTTTGTCATAATGTTTAGGTTTAGTCCTTTGTTAAGATTAATTTTAGGTTAATTGATGTAATCCAATTTAATTAAAGTAAAAAATATTTTTGGTCAAAAACTAAGTTTATATTACTATTAGAAATTAGAAATTATTTTTTTCCAAATTTTAAATCTAGTTTACCAAATTTGAAAACTTATAAGTGGATGATATTAATTTTAAATTAGTATCACAGTCATGTCGATAATGAGGTTTTTTAATGTTTAAAGATGAAAATTCTGTTATGTCTTTTTATCCAATTTCATTGTGAAACTGGATCCTATTACACACAATCAATTAGTTCATAAAAATATAATCAAATTAATCATTTAATAAAAATTTAAATATAATTTAACATTTCAACTAAATTATATGAAAAATCTCTTTTGAATTTTCATTTGGAATTTTTCACTATTATTCCAAAAAATAGTTTGTTAGAAAAAACCAATAAATTCAACCTATGATAATTTATACATTCTGAATTAAATGTAGAAGTCTATTTTATAAAATTTAATTTTAAAAACGGGTCTAAATTTAATTTTTATTCTTGGTAATTGAAGAACAATAAAATTATTTCATTCAAGAAAAGAGTATTTTTAAACATCAAAAGACATTACTAAATATCATGTCATTAATTATCAGTATAATGGATTAATATAAAAAAATTATAAAATATTTGAAAAGTAGTAATTACTATTAATTTTAATATATTTAATTTAATGGTTATAATTATCTCATTTAAATAATTATAATAATAAAATTATGTCTTGGAGAACCATCAGTGTTGTTTATAACTAATGTCATGTTGGTGTGGCATGTAACATATGCCAAGTCGTTGTTATGTGTATCATACACTAATTTTATTGAATATAATGTACAACAATTTGGTTTCATATGAAAGGAATTTTTCAACATAGTTCATTTTAAGATATAAATTGAAATTTAATTTTTTTGGAATAAATGTCCATAAAAACTCGTGGTGTTACACAACTTTTCATTCTGTATAAATCATGGATGGTTTAAATTTATTAACATATGTTATCCCAAAATTGGGTTGTTAAAAATAAAATAAAAATATTCCTTTATATATTAAGATGATCGGTATGTCAGGAATTGATGATAGAGTGAAAAATACCCAAAGAGGTGTTGCAACCAATTCCCATACCTATATAGATTTATGAAAATGTTACTGTAGAGAATTTTATAACCTTATAAATAAAAAATAAAATTAAAAATTTATGTATAAACAATTATAAGTTGATAATTCCCCATAGTTTATCAATATATAATAGGATTTCTCCCATGAGCTCATTTCTCATTTCTATATTGATGAAATGGTAAGACTTCATGGGGAACCAATGCCAATTACATCCAACGATGATCAATTATATTCTTATTTATCTATAAGAGTCTTTCAAATATCATGAATACCAATGTAAAACATATAATGGCTTATCATCTTCAAACTATTATGCCTTCTAATATGACTATTTAATAATATTAATACATTTTATATGCCAGATCACATGGTTTTAAAGGGAGATGTGATCAATATATTCCACTTTAGAATTAAATAAAAACATTAATATTCACTAATGGACTCTATATGAATTGGTTAATAACAACAATATGTGGTTATGAATCTTGAGAAGGAAAACTATTAGGAGAATACATTATGACATATATTATTATGATTATGCAAGAGATAAAAAAAAATACCAAGGATATTCATAATTAGAATGTTGTTGTGATGAATATATAAGGAAGGAATTATATTTTAATATTTTCAATATTAAATATAACCCTTGACATTCATATGGAGATATATAATGATGGGGAATCGATTCCAATGTATATTGGACCTTTCAATATTTTACTGTGTGTTTTGGTTGTTGACTATCATGTAGAACTATATCCACAACATTCCGTTATACTAGAAATCATAAATGAGTCCTTACATTGAAAGTACTTTTCTGACCCAACAATTATAGTAGAAAAAAATGGTATGGAATTGGATCATGATGGTTTATATATAGACGAAATGACCAAAATTATTGATGAAAGTGAACACTTTTTGGGGAATAAATTAACTCAAATTGTCAAATCCTTGTAGATAAGTCATATGTTCAATGTAAAAACATTAGATGATGATGATGAAATATAACATATATAATCCTAAATTATATTAATGTATTATATGATTTTTTTAGTAAAATGTATTCATGGGGGAAAACATATTGTTTTTGTAATAAATGATGTCAATTTTAATAATATATATTTTGTTATTATTAATAATAGAAGAACAAAAAATCATTTTAATTTAATTAAATATCATGACTTAATATTTATTTTAACAACTATATAAAATAACCACAGTTGAAGTAAAAAAATAGAAATTTATACACTAATATAAACACGATAGGCTTGATATATCCGATGAAGATCACTCATGTTATCAAATTGTAAAAAATAGAGAAGAGGTCAAAATGTGATATAAATTAAAGGGATGTTTAGTACACTTATATTCAAGGTATAGAGTGATTATGTATGAGAATGGTGGATTATATATATAGTCTGTAATAGGGAATCACTATTATTACAATCAAACTATTACTTTATTGTTGGTAAATGTGAGTTTTGGTTAGCATGGCTATTGGGTATTATAATTATTGGAATTAGTTTATATAATGATTAATGATTAAATATGGTGGATAAATAAATGATAAATGATGCTCTCCACAAATAATATCATTTTTTGGAGTCCGATAAATGAGTATATGGTCGGGAGGAAACATCACCTGGGTTCATCCATGACCAAGCACAAATAGAGATTCAATATGCAATGCTGAGGGTAAATGAAATTCTAAAAAATTTAACATTAGTTGAGTCACCTCTATATCGATATTTATTTATCCATCCCATGAATGTATGACCATCACACTATTTATCCTTAGGAAATATGTTGTTTTAATAAGGGGTTATATATCTAGAAGTTAATGTTATAAGGTTTAATATTCTGTTTAGAAATAAAATTCTATTTCATTAATTATATTTTAATTATTATTTAATTATGTAATATATACTTGAATATGAAAAAGAAAATTTTTCAAACTAATAAACGTAAATTTATTTTTAGTAATATATATATATATATAGTATAATTCTTTAATAAATTCTTGTATTTTATTTTCATATTAATATAAAAAATTATTTCGATAATGAATTATTTATTTAAATATAAATGATAACATAATAATGAATAAAATAATTTTTATAAGGTCAATATTGTTGATTTTTTCCTATAAATAATTACATTTTAGATAAATAATTTTTTTTATAAATTTCAAAAAAAATTCTATTTTCAATAAAAATTTGATAAAATAAACATTATACCAGATATAACATCATCAATAATTTTCTAGGCGGTTATTATGAGATTTTTCTAAAAGTCATTATTTTTTACTTTATTGTAAAAATTTAGTTTTCTTCTTAGTTATGTTTTACAACATCACAAATATATAACAATAAAGTAATAATTGAAAAAAGAAGATCAATTGACCAAAATAAGTAATTTCATTTAAAAAATGGTTTTCCAAATCAATATATAATTTTACATAGTATAAAATTGATATTATGCTATTTTAATTTTTCTGTAGAAATAATACATTATCAAGAAAAAATGTAATAATAAAAATGGGATTTTGGTTCTTCATGGATATGATTTAATAATATAGCCTTAAATTACAAAAACCATTATTTATATCATTGTGTAATCACATCGTATTCCTTTTTCCATAATCTTAAATTCTAATTACTATACATAGAAATCGATAAAAAAACATTCCACAATTTTCTATAAATACTCCTAGCTCCAGCATATTCCTTTCACTCCAATTCATTTAGCATGAATTTCAACATAATTTATTTCAAGAAGCTTTCCATGTAGTATTTATAGATTCTAGGAATTCACCATATACATTAAGAATTTATCTAACATTGAAATGTATTCTATTCCTCCTCCTTTTTATCTAGGTATATAATTTTAGTTAGTATTATAATTCTAATTTTAATATACTATCATATACTTATCATAATATTTTTAGGGCTAAATATTTTTCAATAAATTATAGGCTTCTAGTCTCTCTCATTACATATCATTCGATAAACCACTTTTAATTCTTGTTCAGTTTCTGAAAACATCTTTTTATTTTTCATGCCTCCCATTTTGTGTTATGAATATGAATACTATTTTTAATAAATATACTTAATATATTTGTAATTATACTTCATTTATTGGTGATATTAATGTATAAACCCCACATTCCCCTCCAACGGGTTATATTATTTAAATGGTCATTAATTAATCACCTATGTAATCAATTATTTTATATGATACGTGATCTTATTTCTCCATGTGTTATATATTAAATTATTTAATATAATCGATGTTGTACACATGAAATAATAAAAATTAAGGTTGAACACGGATATCACTATATTTCATGTTATAATTGTTTAATCTCTATATATTACATTTTATACATTTCTTTGGTGAATAACTTTTATAATACGTTATGTGAAATATTTAAATTGATCCTTGGTGTTATGCTTATAATGTTATGGATTTAATGTTGTAAATTTTTTCCCATATTAAGTATCATTGTGATCTAATCACATGACTCATATTTTATTTAGGTCATTCTTTCATTTTCAGTTCCCTTTTTATTGGTTTCTGGAATTTATTCTCACTCTTTTCTATTGATGTATGTTCCTAGTAAATCTCTTTTAATGATGTGATCTATGATAAAATAAAAGATGATCAATTCAGGAATATTGAATATATATATATATATATATTTACTATTTATATGTTGTATTATCTATCTATTTATAATTTTAGCATACCTTCAATTGTCCATCAATGAAAATATTTTAATACTGGATTAGTAACTTGTTTCTTAAAATATGTATTAAAAAAGATGGTCAGAATATTTATCAATAATAAATTTTTTCTCACATGTTTTCTATATCACCTATATAATTAATTAATATGTTTTCCCTTGCTAATAATTTCATCTCAGAATTCTATTATTTTACCATTCACCGTTTTATGATAACAAGTATACTAGATGTGTTACATAGAATGGAGATGACTGTGGTATTATTATGTATAAGTGTTCAAAAATATTGTAACATAAGTTTCATATGTATATAGTAAATGGATACCCTAAACTCATGGTTCATTGGAATTGGATATTATTTTTATAACATAATTTATATATTATAGAACATATATTAAATTAATATATGTTTATCATGGGTCACCTAAGTTTGTATCAAAGATGTGTTGTAATCCTTGATCATTTGAACCAGACGTATGAGGGTGAGTTAAAGTGACTCTATTACTATTAGATCATGGTTTAGTTAAATTTGGGGTTTTGTTTGGATATTTTATTGAATAAGATGATATAAGTTAGTGAAATACATAATCATTAGTCCATATTTTGTAAAAAATCCAAAAATTCATATAATTCAGTTATTTTTTATTTCCATGTAATGAAATCCCTATTTTGATATTAATAAGTTGTTTAATTATATGTAATAGATGAAAAAATCGGTAAGAAACCTAAATAGGATACATGTGTATCAAATCAATCATAACATATTGTATGGTAAAGAGTCCTAACTACAAACCTGAGTTGGCACACCTGTGAAATATTATTGTGTGATTTAGACACTTTTTTTGAAAAATTGTAGTGGATCTTGATATATTTGGGATATAGGTCCTGGTAATAAATTACCATAGAAAATCTAGATCTAAACAAAAAAAAACAATCTATTTTACAAATTTCATTAATTATTTTTTCCTTTTATTTTATTTACATAAATTTTTATAACCTTATCTGATTAAATTTTCTTTTCAATAAAAATAAAATATATATGTAATGACTAGAAATAAGAGTAATATAGATTAAAATGTGTTCCATTATAAATGATTTTTTATCCCATTGAAAAACCCAATGATATTACAGATGGAGGGAGAACCCTTATTATTATGTGTAATCATGTATAGTGAATTTTGATTCAAAACATGGGTGATGTTGATCATCCAAACACAGAAGAAAAATTAAACGATAGATCTTCATGTGTATTTAAGGGATAATGGACATAATTTAAAAAGTAATCAATTTTCTACATATCAATAATGGTGGAAGAATCACCCTTGTATGTGTATCTATATAACTAAAATATTTTATATTTTTGGAAGAGGAGGCAATCAAGTAGCAAATTTCAATGAGAAATTAACGAGTTTGGTTAACAAAATAGAGGGAAATAATTTTCATCATGTGATACCAATAATAGTTGAATTTCGAAATGCAGGAAACATGGGATTATCCATATTAGTTAAATTATACAAGGCTTAATAATGATAAAAAACATCAAACAAATCCCTCAACAAGGGTACATAGAAGAACGTATGAAATGAAAATCCTAGATGTTGATTGTGATACCTAGAGACGAGTTATCCTTCACTATAGTGTTGTTGGTATATTTTTTGTTTATTATTCATATCTATATAGTATATCTAAGAAAAATTTAACTTTAATAAAATCAATAATTTAATTATTTTAATATCAATTAATATTTTTTGTTCCATGATTATTGAATCAAATGATGATGTTTATGAGAATATGTTTCATGTAAATTAAAATAGCCCTTATTTTAGAGAATTGTTTTTGTGATTTTTTAATGTATAATTTTTATCTCAATGTAACACCCCAAGCTTCCACGGTGCGTTTCCCTTCGAATAATGCGATAACGTGTGTTGTACGCAACCTCGAGTTCTAACACACACCACAACTAATTAAACTAGCCGTTGTGAATAGTAATACCTACTTTTTGAAATCATATATATTTTATATTTCAAAATGGACTTCATTTTTGGATTCGGAATATTGAAATTAGCCTAGGGTGAAATTTTGGTACTTTTCGGATAAATTTTATATTTTGATGAATAGTGAAAATTACTAAATTTTAATTAAAAACAACTTTTTTAATCAAAATAATTAATAGTGATAAATTGTGAATTTGAGTGGTTTTAAAGTATATTTAGAATATATTTTTACCATTTAATATAATTTTGGTCATTGGACATAATTTTACAATTAAACCGAACATAAACAAGTGTCAATCTTTTGATAGTTATTATCTCTTAAAAACACGCTTTTTGTTTTGACAGCGGGATTTAATTTTAAATTAATTACTGCCACTTCTGTGTTTTGAATTTAGGAAAATGGATTCCATATTTGGAATCAGGATGTTCAAATTGTGTAAATAGGTAACTTTTATTTTTAGACATTTTGAATAGTTACTGTGGTAAATATTTTATTTACCATGGTTAAAGGGTAAATCCAGTAAATAAGGGTTAAAAAAATAATATTATAATAATACAAAATTACCCTAAAACGTGTCCTAACCTTATTGGTGGACACATACCCGACCATGGGAATCCTTGGGTCAATTTGGGGACCCCTTGGAGCCACTTGTATGTGGTAGGGACACATTATATTAATAAAGTTAAAATAAAAATAAAAATGGCATAAGCTTACATCTTTTAGAAGAACAATTTTTACATAGGGTTATACATGTTGGATTTTCGATTATAAATATTCATTAGAAATCTAAAAAGATTTCCTACATAATTATGTTTTATTTATAATTTTTAGACATTAAATAATTTATTTTATTTATGACACAATGATGATGCAGTAATTACTAAAATAGTAAACAATTAACATAATTGATATTATAAATACCCAAATAAATATAATATGAAACATTTAATGAATTACACTAATTTTCTAGGATAATATGATATATTAGGATTGATTTAATTGACTTTTTTCGAAGTAATCAATCTGTTATGAGTTTCACAAAAATCAACTATTGAATAGTGTCAAAATTGACATAAAAGAGTTCTTAAAACAAATATTATATTATTAATTGATATTAAATTCCTAAAAATCTAAGGTTCGGCCAAGAGACTTATATTATGATAGTTTAATCATTAATGGACCACTTGGGGGTCGCTTGGATGTATATAGTAAGTTTATTAACCATATTATATAAAACTACAAAGAGACATTGTAAAAGTGAAACTAATTAACTTAGAGTTAATACTTAAAGATAAGGTTAATATAAGTACCCAAACCTGTCTAAATTCTATTGGATGAGTTGTTTTCGACCTATCCCCACCTCATCCTTTGAATAGTCAACTTTGGAGCCTTTGGAAACCGAATATGAATTTATTATAAATTAATATTTCTAGCTTTTCCAAAAGTGCCCCTCACCCCTCTTATAAAAGGGCACTCCTCCTTCTCTTTTCCTCACACCTCTCAAGCCACTTGGCTCGTCCAAACACTGCCCAACTAAGCTCCCCAAATCCCTCTCCTCCTCCTTGAAGTTTCCCCTTAGGCAGAAAGCATTTCAACAAGTCCTTTGGTTCCAACCAAAGTGAGTTACCTAGATTAAAGGTAACGATTTCTCTTAAATTATTTTCATTTATTTTGCTTCTCCAACCCCCAAACTCTTTTTATTTCCTTTCTTTTGTAACAACACCAGTATCCACAATATACTAGGATGTTGTTATAAGAAGGATTCAAACTACACATACACACAACTCCATCTAATGGATGATGAACATAATGTTTCTGTGGATGGCAAACTAACGCCTCACGAAACGATGATTGTTCAAATACATCTTACCACCTCTCATGGTGGCCATTATGATGGCACTGTAATTAAATATGATATTAATGATATATATTTTATATATAAGCTTCTGTAATTCCATTTTATTTCATACCATTATTCGTTTCATGTTGTATATACATATGATAATTTCATTTGAGGAAGTGCGGACTACTGCCCCCTTAAAATGATATGACTCGTTCATACCACACATGGAACATATAAAGGATGGTGTTAATGAACTTAAGTAACATATATAAAATATTATATTATACTGTAATAGTAATATACCTATGTATCATTTGGATTTGATTCTTTTAAAATAAAAATTAAATGGAAGTAGCGTTCGTGCGTACGTACGGACTACCGTCTCCACGAACGCGATAAGATTCATTCTCCATCATATCCATTCAATTATTATTCTCATTTTAGGGTTAAAAATAATGTTAATATCATTCTGATTATGAATAATATATAATCTATCCATTACAAACATGTCTTACGTAACCTAACATTTAAGAAGAACGAATCGATTATCACCCGAAACGACGATAATACTAAGATATTATAAATAAAGCAATGTTAAAAGATCATATATGATATCATATTAATGTATATGATTCTTGTATAATTTAATAACAATTATTTCACCATTATACAGGAGGTTAACCTACCCCAACAAAGGAAAAGTACAAGGTAAGGGTTATTTCACAATCTCTTCATTATCCGAGGTTGTATTATACGTAATAATCTACTGGGATCTCTTTATCATCCACATCCATGTTTCTTCGAAATGTATTTCAAAACATTTTTACTATTTACAAGAATATGGGTTAAAGTCATATATACCCTTGTTTGACTTTTTATAAGAGGTTTATAAAGGAATCTTTCCGTCATTTTCAAAACAAGGTCCTTTTTAACCTTTTCGACAGAATTGAGGTAAGAATGTTTTTTTTAAACTTATACGGCGGGTGCGGTTATTTTCCGCCGTTATAAAATCGTCGAAGCTTTCCATACAAGCTTATAAGAATATTTTCAAAGAAAATGTTTTATTTTATATGGACCTTAAATGATTTCAAAATAAAAGGAGATACTTCTTTAAAAAGAATTTTGATTTCATCTATGTCAACATCCTTTGATGGATTTTAAGATTATTTGAAGTTGATTTATTATGATACACAACTTCTATATTGTATTGAAGGTTTTGTGATATGTTTGACTGTGGATGTGCTATTTTATACCATTCATAGTTTATGGTGAAATTATTGACATTTCGTATGCTAGTTTTAATACGAATGTTTATGTTATGTTTAAACCTTTTCATATGGGAATGCATTGGACTTAATAAGTGACGGGTGGAGCCCGCTATAGCTCCTCGATGCATCGGTAGGTCTCATGAGACAAACTAGTGTCTTGGCACAAGGCCTTGACAAAATCTTATTTGTAGTCTTGGCACGAGGCCTTGGCTATGTGGTTATGATAGTCTGGCATTATGCATTCCAACATTATGAAAGTGGTTATTGATATTGCATGTGATTATTCGATTAGTAGAATATCCATGTGAATAAGTAAATGGCATTATTTCATTTTACTTTTGCCATACTATGTTGAAGTTCAATTTTAAAAAGCTTTTGTTTTAGTAATTCATTGCCTTAAATGTTTATGATTATTTTGAATGTTCCGCTATATTGTTATCCTTACTGGGAATTTGAGCTCACCCCTTTTCTATGTTTTATTTTTCCCAGGTAGTGAAGAAGTAAATTATGAATGACTTTCAGGGATATTATGAGGGGTTAATAGTGTGGATATGAAGACTTTGTTGTTGTAGTAGTTTTTCACTTTGAAATGTAATGTAAAACTTTATGATTATATCTAGTGTTTCCAAGGCTACTAAACCAATCGGTCTTTCGAGATTTGATCTTTCTTGTGATCATGCCAATGTTATGTAATTAATGCACCGACTCTGGGTAGATGGGGTCGGGGCGTTACAGTTGGTATCAGAGGAAGTTTAATACAAACCTTGGAAACTAGATTTAGATAAACTCTGATTAGAGCACGTAGACCTAAGATGAACTTTGAGGATTAGTATAGAAGAACTTCCTAGAATTTTGGTATTGTAGAGATTTTGTGAGTTTTCCGAACAATACATCCCTGTCTGGATACGAGCAGGTAGAGGCGGCTCTGGCACAGATGTACCTAGGGGTAAAACCCGAAAACACCGCTTTGAGCTAGAATCGAACGGGAACTGGTGCACGACAACGGGCCTTGCTGCACTCTTGGTTACGACACTCCCGGGGGATATGCTTAGGATAACTCTCACTATCTTTACAAATCATTATGAAGGGTTTATGAGTATATACTTCCTCAAAGAAAACATTTTTATGATTATGGATTATATCCATAAATAGTTCAATTTATGTTAAGTGTTTTATAAGTATGAGATTATGTATTTTGATTCATAAACTGATCTAGTTTATTCCATTGTTTAGAAATGGCGCCTAGTGGAAGAAATGGAAACCGTATCAATGCACGCACTCCATGTAGGGATTGCCCTCCTACTCAAGATAATTATAGTGGGGCTGGTGATGCAACTAGTTCCGATCAGCTAATCACCATACTGGGACAACTTACTCAGGTTATGAATAATAACCTTACCCGTATGGAGCACCCTGATCCGCAGCGTGGAGGATCAATGTTAGATCGATTCATGAGGCAACAACCACCAACTTTCAACGGGAATACAAATCCATTAGTAGCTGAGCAATGGATATTTTCCCTAGAGAAAATATTTCAGGCTTCGGGGAGCAGTGAAAGGGAAAAAGTTATCATGGCAGTTTACCGCCTCACTGGAGATGCTGATCAATGGTGGTCATTGATTTAGAACATGAAGGAAGATGATGAAGTATCAAATATGGAATTGAGGGAGTTCAAAGATCTGTTTTTAGAAAAATACTTTCCTCGCGACCATCGAGCAGATATTGAAAGACAATTTCTGAGTCTGAGACAAAAGGAGGATGAGAATGTCACAAAGTATGAGGCTAACTTTACAAGGTTAGCGAGGTATGCTGGAGATTATATTCGCAACCCAAGAAGTAAGATTGATCATTTCTTTGATGGGTTAAAACCATTTCTCCGTCGAGCATTAGTCTCACAATCCTTTTCATCATACGAAGACATTGTCTCATGTGCTATAAAGACCGAAAATGAATTCTCTAAGTCTTATGACTTTAAAGAAAAGCAAGAGAAGAAGAGACCTGCTGATCAATCTGGGAATGGAAATAAGGGGAAGAAGGGAAAGGTTGAATATCCATCTTGTGGTAAATGCGGGAAGAAACATCCTGGTACTTGCTTGAAGGGAATGGGAGTCTGTTACAAGTGTGGTGAAAAAGGCCACCAAGCTCATGATTGCAAGGGGAAGAAGGAAGCTACCAACGTTCAGTGCTACAATTGCAGGGAGATGGGGCATTATGCAAATGCATGTCCTAAGCGTCAGGAGAACTTACCTCAGAAAAGGCCAAGGGATCAAGGCCCGGCTTATGCTATCACTACTGCTGAGGTAGAAGCTCCGAAAGACGTGGTGGCAGGTAATTTAATGGTTTCCTCAAGTTTAGCAAATTCATTATTTGATTCTGGATCATCGCATTGTTTCATATCTTCCCAGTTTGCTAAGAAAATTAGATATTTCCAATTTGATTTAATAAGGGAGTTGTCAGTTAAAACTCCTAAGGGAAGTATCGTTGCAACAAAGTTTTGTGAATCAGTCCCAATTAGAGCACATAAATTTTCTTTATCTGCTGATCTCATCGTCATACCTATGATTGAGTTTGATATAATCCTCGGTATGGACTGGCTTTCAGACTATGATGCGAAGATTTATTGTAAGAAGAAAGAGGTTACGATTCTTGATGATAATGATAAGGAAAACCTTATTTTTAGAGCAGAATCGTCACCACCTAATTCTTATTTAGATCCACCCTCAATAGCTCAACTAAATTCAATTATTGGGGAGTAAGAGAATGAAATAACTGCGGGTGAGGAAAGGAATGTTCAAATAGAGGATGTACCTGTTGTGAAAGAATTTGTAGATGTATTTCCAGAAGATTTACCTGGACATCCTCCAGAACGAGAAGTTGAGTTTTCTATTGATTTAATTCCTGGATCAAGGCCTATATCGAAGACCCCTTATAGAATGGCCACTGTAGAGTTAGTCGAACTAAAGAAACAACTAGAGGAATTGAGTAATAAGGGATTTATTCGCCCTAGTGTTTCTCCATGGGGAGCCCCTGTTCTTTTTGTTAAAAAGAAAGATGGATCTATGAGGTTATGTATCGACTACAGGGAGATCAATGCTATAACGATAAAGAACAAGTATCCCCTACCTCGTATTGATGATTTATTTGACCAACTGCATGGAGATCAATACTTTTCAAAGATTGACCTTCGATCTGGATACCATCAGTTGTGTGTGAAGAAGGAAGACATTCCGAAGACAGCATTTCGAACCAGGTACGGGCATTACGAGTTTACTGTAATGCCGTTTGGATTGACTAATGCACCCTCTGTATTCATGGATCTAATGAATAGAGTTTTCAAGGAGTATCTCGATGAATTTGTGGTGGTATTTATTGATGATATCTTAGTATACTCCAAAACCTACGAAGATCATGAAAATCACTTGCGCATTATCTTGAAGACTCTGAGGAAGCATGAATTATATGGGAAGTTTAGCAAGTGTGAATTCTGGCTTCAGGAGATTTCTTTTCTTGGCCATATTGTCTCTAAAGATGGAATCTCTGTTGATCCTTCTAAGACCAAGGAAATCCAAGAATGGCCAGCACCTACGAGTATAACTGAGGTACGTAGTTTTATTGGTTTGGCAGGTTATTATCGACGTTTCGTCCAGAATTTTGCCCGATTGGCTAACCCATTAACGATGCTCACACGTAAAGGGGTTAAATTTGTTTGGACAAAAGAGTGTGAAGAATGTTTTGAAGAACTGAAGAAAAGATTAGTCAATGCTCCTATATTGACTCTACCATCGGGGAATGATGGGTTCTTTATTTATAGTGATGCATCGAAGAAAGGACTTGGCTGTGTCCTTATGCAGAATGATAGAGTTATTGCCTATGCATCACGACAGTTGAAAATTCATGAACAAAACTATCCTACTCATGATCTTGAGTTAGCAGCTGTGATCTTTGCTTTGAAGATATGGAGGCACTACCTCTATGGTGAAAAATGTGAGATTTATACTGATCACAAGAGTTTGAAGTATATTTTCTCACAAAAAGAACTCAACATGAGGCAAAGGAGATGGCTTGAATTACTCAAGGATTATGATTGTACGATACACTACCACCCGGGGAAGGAAAACAAGGTGGCAGATGATTTGAGTAGAAAAGACCATGGAGTTTTGAACAATATGAGAATTGAAAGGGATCCAATTTTCATGGATCTAGTGAAGATGGACATGGGAATAACCAGGGAAGGTGAAACATCAATGCTTTTTCAAATGGTTGCCAAACCATCTTTACTAGAAAGGATTAAGAGTTCTCCGACCGATGATGAAGAATTCCAAAAGAAGATTAAAGCTGTGAATGATGGGAGATTGAGAGACTTTGTGTATGAAGATGGAATTTTGAAATTCGGGAAGAGACTTTGTGTTCCCAATATACCTGATCTAAAAAGGGAATTGCTGGATGATGCTCATAGTTCCAATTTCTATATACACCCTGGGAGCACCAAAATGTATATAGATTTGAAGGAACATTTTTGGTGGGACAACATGAAGAGGGAGATTGCTGATTTTGTGTCAAGATGTATGGTTTGTCAACAAGTGAAAGCTGGAAGGCAACAGCCTGGAGGAGTCATGCAACCTCTTCCCATACCGGAGTGGAAATGGGACAATGTTACGATGGACTTTGTCATGGGGCTACCAAAGACTCCTAGAAGGAACGATGCAATATGGGTTATTGTTGATCGTCTTACCAAGACAGCACATTTTCTTGCTATAAGAGAAGATCTACCCCTGGAACGTCTAGCAAGACTATACATTAATGAAGTTGTGAGACTTCATGGAGTACCCCTATCGATTGTTTCTGATCGTGATCCCCGTTTTACTTCAAGATTTTGGAAAAGTCTTCAGAAATCCCTGGATACTGAACTTCATTTGAGCACTGCTTACCACCCTCAGACAGACGGACAATCAGAACGGACTATTCAAACCTTAGAAGACATGTTGAGATCTTTCTCACTTGACTTTCAGGGTATGTGGGATCAATATTTACCTTTGGTAGAATTTTCCTATAACAATAGCTTCCATTCGAGTATACAGATGGCACCATATGAAGCGTTATACGGAAAGAGATGTCGTACACCAACCTGTTGGGATGACGTTGGGGAAAGAAAACTTGTAGGCCCAGAGCTGGTGGAGGAAACGGTGGAAAAGGTGAAAGTAATCCAAAATCACATCAAAGCAGCTCAAAGTAGGCAGAAGAGCTATGCCGATAATCGAAGGAAGGATTTGGAATTTCAAGTCGGTGATCATGTTTTCCTAAAGGTATCTCCATGGAAGGGAGTCATACGTTTTGGAAAGAAAGGTAAATTGAGTCCCAGGTACATCGGACCTTTCGAAATTCTAGAATGAATTGGGGCTGTAGCTTACCGATTGGCAATGCCGCCAAGTCTCTCCAAAGTTCACGATGTGTTCCACGTATCTCTATTGAGGAAATACATGCCTGATCCGACGCATGTACTCACCTATGAGGAATTAGAACTGGAACCCGATCTGTCTTATTGCGAAGAGCCTGTCAGGATTCTTGATACAAGAGAACAAGTACTGAGAAACCGGACGACGCGTCTGGTAAAAGTTTTGTGGAGAAATCATAAGATGGAAGAGGCAACGTGGGAACCCGAGGAACTTATGATGAAGAACCACCCGAGTCTTTTTATGCAGTAATACCCTAGAAATTTCGAGGACGCAATTATTTGAAGGAGGGGAGAATGTAACACCCCAAGCATCCACGGTACGTTTCACATCGAATAATGCGATAGCGTGTGTTGTACGCAACCTCGAGTTCTAACACACACCACAACTAATTAAACTAGCCGTTGTGAATAGTAATACCTAATTTTTGAAATCATATATATTTTATATTTCAAAATGGACTTCATTTTTGGATTCGGAATATTGAAATTAGCCTAGGGTGAAATTTTGGTACTTTTCGGATAACTTTTATATTTTGATGAATAGTGAAATTTACTAAATTTTAATTAAAAACAACTTTTTTAATCAAAATAATTAATAGTGATAAATTGTGAATTTGAGTGGTTTTAAAGTATATTTAGAATATATTTTTACCATTTAATATAATGTTGGTCATTGGACATAATTTTACAATTAAACCGAACATAAACAAGTGTCAATCTTTTGATAGTTATTATCTCTTAAAAACACGCTTTTTGTTTTGACAGCGGGATTTAATTTTAAATTAATTTCTGCCACTACTGTGTTTTGAATTTAGGAAAATGGATTCCATATTTGGAATCAGGATGTTCAAATTGTGTAAATAGGTAACTTTTATTTTTAGACATTTTGAATAGTTACTGTGGTAAATATTTTATTTACCATGGTTAAAGGGTAAATCCGGTAAATAAGGGTTAAAAAAATAATATTATAATAATACAAAATTACCCTAAAACGTGTCCTAACCTTATTGGTGGACACATACCCGACCATGGGCATCCTTGGGTCAATTTGGGGACCCCTTGGAGCCACTTGTATGTGGTAGGGACACATTATATTAATAATGTTAAAATAAAAATAAAAATGGCATAAGCTTACATCTTTTAGAAGAACAATTTTTACATAGGGTTATACATGTTGGATTTTCGATTATAAATATTCATTAGAAATCTAAACAGATTTCCTAAATAATGATGTTTTATTTATAATTTTTAGACATTAAATAATTTATTTTATTTATGACACAATGATGATGCAGTAATTACTAAAATAGTAAAAAATTAAAATAATTGATATTATAAATACCCAAATAAATATAATATGAAACTTTTAATGAATTACACTAATTTTCTAGGATAATATGATATATTAGGATTGATTTAATTGACTTTGTTCGAAGTAATCAATCTGTTATGAGTTTCACAAAAATCAACTATTGAATAGTGTCAAAATTGACATAAAAGAGTTCTTAAAACAAATATTATATTATTAATTGATATTAAATTCCTAAAAATCTAAGGTTCGGCCAAGAGACTTATATTATGATAGGTTAATCATTAATGGACCACTTGGGGGTCGCTTGGATGTATATAGTAAGTTTATTAACCATATTATATAAAAATACAAAGAGACATTGTAAAAGTGAAACTAATTATCTTAGAGTTAATACTTAAAGATAAGGTTAATATAAGTACCCAAACCTGTCTAAATTCTATTGGATGAGTTGTTTTCGACCTATCCCCACCTCATCCTTTGAATAGTCAACTTTTGAGCCTTTGGAAACCGAATATGAATTTATTATAAATTAATATTTCTAGCTTTTCCAAAAGTGCCCCTCACCCCTCTTATAAAAGGGCACTCCTCCTTCTCTTTTCCTCACACCTATCAAGCCACTTGGCTCGTCCAAAATCTGCCCAACTAAGTTCCCCAAATCCCTCTCCTCCTCCTTGAAGTTTCCCCTTAGGCAGAAAGCATTTCAACAAGTCCTTTGGTTCCAACCAAAGTGAGTTACCTAGATTAAAGGTAACGATTTCTCTTAAATTAGTTTCATTTATTTTGCTTCTCCAACCCCCAAACTCTTTTTATTTCCTTTCTTTTGTAACAACACCGGTATCCACAATATACTAGGATGTTGTTATAAGAAGGATTCAAACTACACATACACACAACTCCATCTAATGGATGATGAACATAATGTTTATGTGGATGGCAAACTAACGCCTCATGAAACGATGATTGTTCAAATACATCTTACCACCTCTCATGGTGGCCATTATGATGGAACTGTAATTAAATATGATATTAATGATATATATTTTATATATAAGCTTCTGTAATTCCATTTTATTTCATACCATTATTCGTTTCATGTTGTATATACATACGATAATTTCATTTGAGGAAGTGCGGACTACCGCCCCCTTAAAATGATATGACTCGTTCATACCACACATGGAACGTATAAAGGATGGTGTTAATGAACTTAAGTAACATATATAAAATATTATATTCTACTGGAATAGTAATATACCTATGTATCATTTGGATTTGATTCTTTTAAAATAAAAATTAAATGGAAGTAGCGTTCGTGCGTACGTACGGACTACCGTCTCCACGAACGCGATAAGATTCATTCTCCATCATATCCATTCAAGTATTATTCTCATTTTAGGGTTAAAAATAATGTTAATATCATTCTGATTATGAATAAGATATAATCTATCCATTACAAACATGTCTTATGTAACCTAACATTTAAGAAGAACGAATCGATTATCACCCGAAACGACGATAATACTAAGATATTATTAATAAAGCAATGTTAAAAGATCATATATGATATCATATTAATGTATATGATTCTTGTATAATTTAATAACAATTATTTCACCATTATACAGGAGGTTAACCTACCCCAACAAAGGAAAAGTACAAGGTAAGGGTTATTTCACAATCTCTTCATTATCCGAGGTTGTATTATACGTAATAATCTACTGGGATCTCTTTATCATCCACATCCATGTTTCTTCGAAATGTATTTCAAAACATTTTTACTATTTACAAGAATATGGGTTAAAGTCATTTATACCCTTGTTTGACTTTTTATAAGAGGTTTATAAAGGAATCTTTCCGTCGTTTTCAAAACAAGGTCCT
Organism: Viscum album; assembly: GCA_963277665.1. Lineage (NCBI taxonomy): Eukaryota > Viridiplantae > Streptophyta > Magnoliopsida > Santalales > Viscaceae > Viscum > Viscum album. The sequence goes on along the minus strand of OY728165.1, from coordinate 256,675,409 downwards.
TTTTAACCTTTTCGACAGAATTGAGGTAAGAATGTTTTTTTAACTTATACGGTGGGTGCGGTTATTTTCCGCCGTTATAAAATCGTCGAAGCTTTCCATACAAGCTTATAAGAATATTTTCAAAGAAAATGTTTTATTTTATATGGACCTTAAATGATTTCAAAATAAAAGGAGATACTTCTTTAAAAAGAATTTTGATTTCATCTATGTCAACATCCTTTGATGGATTTTAAGATTATTTGAAGTTGATTTATTATGATAAAAAACTTCTATATTGTATTGAAGGTTTTGTGATATGTTTGACTGTGGATGTGCTATTTTATACCATTCATAGTTTATGGTGAAATTATTGACATTTCGTATGCTAGTTTTAATACGAATGTTTATGTTATGTTTAAACCTTTTCATATGGGAATGCATTGGACTTAATAAGTGACGGGTGGAGCCCGCTATAGCTCCTCGATGCATCGGTAGGTCTCATGAGACAAACTAGTGTCTTGGCACAAGGCCTTGACAAAATCTTATTTGTAGTCTTGGCACGAGGCCTTGGCTATGTGGTTATGATAGTCTGGCATTATGCATTTCAACATTATGAAAGTGGTTATTGATATTGCATGTGATTATTCGATTAGTAGAATATCCATGTGAATAAGTAAATGGCATTATTTCATTTTACTTTTGCCATACTATGTTGAAGTTCAATTTTAAAAGGCTTTTGTTTTAGTAATTCATTGCCTTAAATGTTTATGATTATTTTGAATGTTCCGCTATATTGTTATCCTTACTGGGCATTTGAGCTCACCCCTTTTCTATGTTTTATTTTTACCAGGTAGTGAAGAAGTAAATTATGAATGACTTGCAGGGATATTATGAGGGGTTAATAGTGTGGATATGAAGACTTTGTTGTTGTAGTAGTTTTTCACTTTGAAATGTAATGTAAAACTTTATGATTATATCTAGTGTTTCCAAGGCTACTAAACCAATCGGTCTTTCGAGATTTGATCTTTCTTGTGATCATGCCAATGTTATGTAATTAATGCACCGACTCTGGGTAGCTGGGGTCGGGGCGTTACACTCAAAAAATCCTATATTAATGGAAAAAATAAAGAAACTGTATTTCATATATCAAACTAACTAACGATCATCTATTAGTGAATGAGTGACTATATATACTAGTGGGAAATTAATAATTTTGTTGGAGTCATGGATTCCCAAAATAGAGGATGTGTAGCTCAAACTATAATTAATAACCATAATATTATGGATCATCCTATTTGGGGGGATCTATGTTTCTTATGATTAAAATCATGATACCCCCCTTAGAATTTTTCCATGATCCATGTATATCTTTTAGATACAATGATATATTTTAATTAGAATTTGATAATAAAAAGTGTGAAAATACAATTTATTTAAGGGTGGTATATGTAACACCCTGATATTTTATAGTTATTTTGTCATTATATAAATACTTTTTAATATAATTATTCATAATCTACCCTAAAAATAAAATGAATTTTTTATATTGCGATTGAATTGTAATACAAATTTTAGTGTAAATTAGATGTCACAATAAAAGATGGAGGGGTGAATTATAGGTTTAAAAACATTGTATTTAAACTTATAAGAATAAACTTAGTGTAAGAGGTATTAAACTAATATATTAGAAAACTAATACCAATTACCATACAGGTCCTGGATCCCACATATATTAAAATATTTAATACCACCTGTAATAAGAAAACAATATATTTGAATTGAATACAATAATCAAAGTAATACAAATTTAAATGTTTCTACCATAAGACTTATAGAATCTCTTAATAAAATATGTAATTAATGAATCATAATTGAAAAAATTAAAATATATATAAATATTAATAGAAAGTGAAACAATACGATTCCCTTTCTATTAAAAATTGCAACAGAAATGTAAAACTATTACAATTGTTTTATCCCAAATAGTAGGGCATCCATTCACCATGGATAGAAGGTCTTTTTTAACTACCTTGATAATCCCATTGATACAATGATTAGAACAACTATATTATTATCCATGGTAGCCATTGATTAATAATCTAATCATCATGTCTATCTTTCAAACACTTGAACCCCCGTAATATGATGATCAATATCACATCTTCCAATCCCCACAATCCCTTGATCATTATCACAATGAAGAGTCCCAAAAATAAAAAAAAAATCACTTATATAAATACAAGAATATGGAAACTTTTGTTCACAATTTATATCTTCAAGGATTTCACATGAAGCCAGAGTGAAGTCACAATATCTCTCTCTAGAAGTTGATAAATGAATAAGTTGAAAAAGTTGTGTATTTTGGTTTTAATGTCATCTTACTTTTGGACTCATGTTCCAACAGTCATATTTACTCCAACAGTCATATTTCTCTGAAAAAACCAGAGGGACTTGGATACCAGGAATTACAATGATCAAAACAAACAGAATACCCAACATCATTTTGATTGGTATATAACCAACTCCACAACATCATTTTAGTTAGAAAATAGTAAGTGAAGTGAAATGAAACAATGATTATGAGAAAAATGTTTTAGGTATTGAAATAAGACGTGATTTCAATGAATTTCAATAGTTCGATACATCACTTGGTTACAATGTATATTGTGATTACGATTCATATCATGGTTACAATAGATAACATTATTACTATTAATAGAGGGGTTATGATTCTTAACATGGTAACGATGTGTGATATATAATTTGGATATGATATATGTTTATGATACAATATATAACCTGGTTATGATACTCATGGATACTATACAACACTTATAATAGTTACGATAAACATGGTTATGATACAATACTGAACTTGGTTATGATGCATGTGGTTACGATGGAAGAAATTGTGATTATGATAAATGTGATTACTATTGTAAAAAAACATATATGGTTACTTTTTGAAACACCATACATGATAAACAAGAATTAATTTGTGATTTAAAAAACAAAAATATCAATGGGAAAGATTAAACAAATTTTGACTCAACAATATCCACCCTTTTGGAAAGAACAAAACCAAATAAACAATAACGACTTATATCTCCATGATTTGAATAAATATTATAAATATATTAGATAATACAAAAAATTCCACCCTAGGTTTAGAAAATCACTATTGATCATATTACCTTTACTTTTACTTGTATGTTCATGACATTAAAAAGTTATTAATGAATTTCTCCTCTTCCAAACTATTCTTCCCTATTGGGATTTTCAAAAATAATAACTGAAAACATTCATTTCTTTTAATGGGTGAGAAAAATAGAGTATAAAAAAATATTCATTTTTAGGAATGAAAAACAATTTCATTACAATGAGAGTTCAAAACCCAATCATTCCACATTTTTTTCTTCAAAAGATCGAACATCAAAAGATTTATTTTCATTAACTCTTTTCCATCCTCCGTCTATTCATCAATAGTTTATTGTTGATCCTTCAACATGAAAACTTGTTCACAAATAATAATTTCCTATTTCTAGAGCCTATCATCATAAATGTGATTGATTGCTTCATGAGCTTTAATCCATTATTCTTGGTTATTGAAATCATCTAGTCTGAGATTGTAGGATTTCTCCAAAATAAAAAGTAAATTAGAGAGAAAAAACCTCACTACTCTCATTAGACTATTATTTCTTTAGTGGATCATGCTCTTCAGATATATTCCTTTTGAGGTACCGTGTCAGTGAAATACATCATGTTTTTCATTCAAACTAGAAATCATTTTTTGATAGAGAGAATTGAAATCATTTTCCCATTTCACCAATTCATCTTGCTCATCTAGAAGATTTTAGAGACTATCATCAATGTTTTATGACCATTTATAACCTTATTACTAGATTTACTATGCACAAAAACACATTCCTCAAAATGTATGAAATTGGAATCAAGATTCAAAAATATATCCATCAATGTCTTGATATAGTCCATTCTATAATTATGTGCCTTTAAAATGATTTATAACCTAGATTCAATCATTGGAATGAATGATATAATCTTTTCAAATATAGTTAAATATTTTCTAATGTACTACATTACCTTTCAATGGGAATGTCCTTTATGAATTTTTATCTTTTGTGTATTCTAGGAGATTAATGAAATGTGTTTCTCTACTAATCAATAAAGCTAGAAGATTCTCATTATTATCAAATTCATCCCCATAATATTGTTTATCTGAAATCAGAATGACTTAATTGGAAGTAACCCTTTGAAAAACATTCTTAGATGGATAAAGGGTAGGATATAGAAAATTAAATAATGGAACTTGTCAGGATTATATGGTATGACATATCATAATTTCATATTCTTTATTTTTTTGTTCTATTTATTCTTGAGCTTTATCTTCATCCACTATTACCTCTTCTTCTTTAGTTTCATGAATAAGCAATTTTGTAGCTAATTGGTTAGAAGCATGTTTTTCATTTCCTTTCTCTACTAGAACTGATTGATTCTAAACAAGTGGATCCCTTAAAACAATTCATGTTTTTTCTTTCCCAAATAATTTGAGAAGACTGTCATTGTCAATTTCAAGGGAATTTATCTTCTACATTCTCTTTATTCATTTTCATTCATTTAATGACTCTTCTAATCTGATTTTTAGATCCAGCGCTTCAGTTGGATCTAAACCAATCTAAGGATCCTGTTTGTTCCTTTCTTCTTTATTATTCCTCCACTCAGTAACAACCCTAAAAGATACAGCCTTTTGATTCTTTGATGCCATTGGAATTGTATTTTTAACTTCATTTCTATTTCATGATGTTTTTTTGGATGTAATATAATATTTTTCAGATCCTTCAACTACTTCCTTTTCATTCTCAGTATCTTGATCTTTCTAAAAAAATTTTGATTCTGGATTGAATCGTAAATTCATCCTCCTTATCATATACATATTGATTAAATCATATTTCAAGGATGTCAAATCTATCATGATCACAACAATACACAAGCTTGTGATTTATTTCAGAAACATACTGATAATGGTGTGAAACATGACCAATAGTGACTAAATGGCACCATATTTGAGATTCTTAATTTTTCAGAAAACTAATCCCATAAGGTTTAATTTCTACATATTTAATAAATAATCAAGTACATAAACTACTGAAACTTTTAATGATTCCCTATCACGCTTCCTCAGCACTAAAAATACTTGCATACAGAGGGATATGGGACGATTTTCTCCTGATTAATGATTAAACATTATTTTTCCCCATGAATCACAAAGAGACATTCTTCAACGTTTCTTGTATTATAATTCCCATTAGATTCTAGTAGTTTGTGAGAAGTAGAAAGGGTCACACCATCATATGGTACAACTAAAAAATGTATCTGCTTGTTTAATGGATGTTTCATACATCCTATCATACATCATGATGAAAATAATAAGACTGTTTTCTATATACATTGATGTATAAAATTGAATTATCTCATAATGATACAAAAAATCTTAGTCTAATTCCGATCATTCAACACAAATGGAATCCCAGCCTTGGGAACTTGTTGTCCTTTTTTAAATATGAATCTAAAGACTCGTAAAAGTATTGAGAGTGTAACCATTCTCCTTGAATGTCCATAGATGGAAAATATTTTGGAGACATTTACTTTGGAGATGAGGCAGTTTTCTAAACTACCAAAGACTATATCTTACCTTGATGATTTTCCTAGTTACATATGATGAATTGATCTATAGTTATGAAAACTAATATAAATTCTGATTACAAACCACTTTGGTTATATATAGAGCTTCAAGACTTGAGATAAAATCTGAAGGTCTTGATGTGGGATTGGTAGGGAGGGGTTATTTTAAAAAAAGAAAATGATGGCCCGGATTAGATCTAAAAGATCGAATGGTTGAGAAATATTTCAAACTATTTAGGTTTTTATTAAAAGAAAATTTTATTTAGACTAAAATCAATTAAGATTTAAAAGAATGAACTGAGTAAAAACTATTTGAACAACCAAAATGTGGCTTTAGAAGTTTGGTCTTATCTGAGCGTTATAATAGATGTATTAGTTTCAATAAGTTTATCATATAACAATAATACAAACAATACCGAAAATCATAATATATCATATTGAAATCTAGAACTCATCAAAATAATCTGGTACAGATATAGTATTCAAATGCCGATAAAATGGTATCGATATAATAATACAATAGTGAAAATTTTGTACCGATGGAGTAATCCAATACCGATAATATTGTACTGATGGTATAATCAAATAATGATAAAAGTGAAATTGATTAAAAAATAAAACCACTAAAAAAGACGATAAAATGTAAATCAATAAAAGTAAAACCAGTGAATGTGAAATAGATTAATGTGAAACTAATTAACCGATATTAGTGGAACTGCTAATGATTATGGTGAAATAGATAAAAATGTAAAACTGATAAATGCCACGCCAATAAATATAAAAACGATAAATGAAAACCCGATAAATGAAAAACCGATATATAGAAAACTAAAAAATGCAATACCGATAAATGTAAAACTGATAAATGCAAAACTAATATGTGAAACCGATAAAATTTTGTATACGCACCCTTTGAAAATTAGTTACATAATATAAGAAGATGGTTAAAAAAATAAATATATGTGAATTGTTAATTTACATTGATTATTCCACTTTTCTAATTAATGAATTAAAATCAATCAGATGATAATTGTATTGTGAAAATATTTGAATGTTGTTCTTGCAGTCCGATGAATTGTGAAATAATATATCTTTTTTGCATGGTATCATTAGGAAAATTATTCAAAATGTCTATCTATTTTGAACATGAGTAATGTGAAGGTTTTTCACTAAGATAAATTGAACTAGTATTATCATATAGTATATGAGTTTTTAAAAAATCCATTCAATAGTTTTAGATTTGTGTTATATCCACAACACTTGAGCACAACAACCTCCAGATGCTACATATTCTGCATTAATAGTGGAATGTTATATTGAGTTTTTTTTGAATTACCAAGAAACAAATGAATCTCATACTAAATGACATGTTCCCGATGTACTTTTTTTATCCAATCTACAACCCCCAAATTTAGCATCTGAATAACTTTTTAAAACAAAATTGTGACATAATGAATAAAATAGTTCATAATCCATAGTTCCCTTTAGGTAGTGAAAAAATATTTTCACTTATTTTAAATGAGATACCTCAAGATTAGATTGATATCTTTCACATAACCATACTAAAAAAATTATGTCTTGATGACTAGCTATTAAGCACAACAAACTCCCTATCATACCTTGAAATGATATTTGATCTACGGGTTTGCCATCTACATCAACTAACAGACAATTATGACTTTTATTGAATTTGAAAATCATAGAAAAAACAAAGTGCATAAAAACAACACTAATGTCTAATGTAGTGCAAGACCAAAGCATCACTAACAAATTATTCGAGACCCTCACTATGAAAAGAGATTACACAGACCAACATGGAAATACTCTGATTTCGAGATGACATTGATGCCATGAAATCCGCAACCATGTTCCCATATATCAATGTATGAGAAATCTCCATCTGGTTACCCATGGGCATAATACACTTCATGATTATATACGGAATGTTACAGGGATTCCGAACTTATCCCGAAAAGGCTTTATAGAAGATCAAGGAATCAGTCTCCAGTGGCTTCATCATGATTTCTATTAGTTTGAAACACACCAAAACAGTGACCATACCCTGAGCCTCTGCCTATAAATCATCAGCAGTTCAAAAAAAATGTTGAGAATGCTACAAAAACTAACCCCCCTTAGACCTTAATGACACCTCCACCTCACATCTTCCCCAAAATAAGGGACCCCTCTGTATTATGCTTGAGCCCATAGCTAAGAGGATGCCACCAAACGCGGTGTCCCTAACTCAGGATGTTGGTCTTGCTAGAAATGTTTTTTTGCAATGATCATTCATACTGACGACATGGCATGACAATCCAGACATAACCTGAGCAAGTCTAGAATATTATTCCTCATTTTGAAAATAATTCTAATATTAGATACACTGATGTTTCTGTGTAGGGATTCATTCATGGTCTTCCAAATCATCCAACACCACACTATCAAAATTACATCCCTTGCTTTCTTCATAGGACTTTGATCACCATTCCAATGGAACAACTAGTAGAAAATGATATCATGCCCCCTATAAGTACATTTGAACCAGAGAAGACCAAAAAAGGAAACAAAACCCATCTGGCCTAGTCACTATCATAGAATAGGTTCCCAGTCATTTCTTTTGTGGGGACTCTGTAACACCCTCACTTGGAATACATACTCACACCAATGTGTTGGATGTTCTCTAATAGGGATAGGGATCTATTTCTCACATGAAAAAAATGAAATTGAATATAGAAGGAATATCATTTCACCACATCCATTACCCCCACTGATCTTCTATAGATGAATCCCCTCTCAGGTGAGCATAGTTCATGATGGACAACTCACATGATCAGGAGGCTGTAAAAATAAATCTATCTGGATCCCCATTTATAACAATAATATTGAAGGGATAAATTTTTTTATCATCAATAATGGCCTATAGAAAACTTGGATAGACGTTATCCTCTATAAAATAGTGGTTCTGTGTAGGGTATCTCCTGAACCATAGACTTCCTACACCCCAATAATAATGCCATAAATTGAGGTCTCCTCATCCCACCAGCCAGTGGGAGTGTTGGTGAAGAATCTCTATACGGGGGTGAATCAGGATCCATATCATAGAAGGTTGTGACATCTTCTCATGCACAATCAGACCACACTCTTCTTACATCATCATATCCTATAGTGTCTGCCCTTCTAGAGACTCCCATGAGAGATTTTCACGTAGCCCTAGAATGTTCGAGGAGACACTTCACAGTATGATACACCCCCTAGAGAGGGGTCTGGCCAGATGATTCCCCAAATACCAATGATTCATTACCTTTATTTTTTCTTCCCATAAGAAATCCACAATAATTGACACCATGTTGGCGATAATCCTACAAGTATCCTTTAGTGTAAACATGACGTTCCTGGTAACGGAAAAAATGATTCAATTTACGAGAGTGAAACAACCTCGAATGGATAATAAAATATTTTTCTAGTAATAGATTTGGAACATGATCTTTCTAACCAGCTTATCAAAATTATGAAATATAAGATAAAAGGACCTGACCAGAGCTCAGAGATACTCTATATGAAGGGTTCCTACCCTCATATTTAGGCTCCTATCCAAATCCCCCAAATGCGTTTCTAAAGCATTATGTGTTTTATAATATTGTATTTTTCTCCCCATTGAGCACCTGACCACCCCAGTTGTAGTACTCCCCAAGAATTTCATTCGCCCCCTACACTAAAATTCTAATTCCATTAATAATCTATATGTGTTCATCTGTATAAATCCAATTCAAGATACCCCATCAGTCTTGCGTATTCCTATAAGGTAGGATCTTTCCTGTGAAAAGGTCTCTATTGGAATAATAGATGAGCATGTTTTGTGATTGAATGAAAAGAGAGGGGGTGAGAGGATCCCATTTTGTAAGGTCATGAAAATCCTTAAAAATCCAAATTTCCTACCCATAAATGATGTTGAGAAACCCACCGAGATGAAGCAACAGAAAATAAGGTCCCTAGTCCAGTTAAAAAACCCCATACAGGACAAGACCCTTAAAATGAAACCCAATTACATCCTATCATAAGTCTTACTCAAGTCTAATTTAATCATCAAATTTCCCCCGAATGGAATTTTCTTTCATCAACTAACCATTTCTATCACTACTTGAATCTCAAAATGAATAGACATCCATTTGATAAATCAGTGTTGTTCGGGCACCATCCAAAAATCTGTGTCCTTGTCCATCCTTCTGTTGAGAATACATGCCAAAGCCTTATAGAGAATATTGTACATAATTATGGGCCTCTATTGGTCAATATACTGTTGGTTTCTCAAATTAAGAATTAGGATAATCCCAGTACCACATTCAATGCTCATGGAGATCCCCCTGAAAAAATCCTACTTTCCTCTTATAATGTCCCCTTTAACAATGTCCCTTGTCACCCTATAAAATGAACCTGAAATACCATCGGACCATGGTGCACTATCGTGATTCTGTTTCCTTAATGCCTCCCTCATTTCCTCTTCATCAGGGGGCCTTGGAAAGCACTCATCAATTTCCACTGAAACACTTCTTGGTATGTCCACAATAATGTCAGGAGGGCCGCTCGGATACCCTCTAAACATACCGAGGTTGGGAACTAGTAATAAGGATTTGATGGTTTCATTGGGAAGATCCCCCACCTCGTCATGGTAATTAGCAAAGGAATCATCTTCCTAGAAGTTGTTAGGACTCTGCATGTGATGATGTTCTTATAATTAATTCATTTAAAGACCCGGTATTCGGATCCCCACTTGAATCCATATTAATCTTGCACTATAATGGACCAGATAGAGTCTCCATCAAAACTGAAAATCTACCCAGCCCGTGGTAAAGAACGAAGGGAATTCATGATCCCCAAAAGAAGGAACAATTTTCTTGGTATCACAAAATTAAATTTGGGAACAATTTACTTGAGTTTATAAACCCAAAACAACAAACAAATCAAATATAAAAAATTTGGATTTTTCAAAACAAACCATCATTTTAAATATTTCAGAATATAATTACATATTTTAATAAAATTATCAAATACTATATAAAATTAAGAAACCCAAAATTAATATCCTATGATTATACTCATGGAAAGTGATTCTTCCCTCAAGTAGTCTCCATGACAGTATGCCATGAAGGACCCCTAGAAAACTGAACCACTGGAGATAAAAGCATTACACAAACCTGCATCAAAATAACCAAGTCCACTTACACACAAGGGTGTATGTAGGGTTTCATAGAAAGCCCAGTTATATTCCACCACTAACATATTACACATTATATACATTCAATGATGAATATCATCCATGTTTTCATAAACATGAAATGCTAATATGAATTTTAAAGAGATGCAAAATTGAATAAAAATAGTTTTCAAGTGGTCTACTATATACAATCAACAAATTTAAATATAATTCCAAAGATAAATAATTTTTCAGCCAAATACAACATATTATGACAATAATCATAATGTTTTTAATGGGAAAAAGCAATGGGAAATAACCCTTTGGCACTAGCTCGATTCAGGTCCCATGTACCTCATATCTTGATGAATGAAACCATATAAATATCTGTTCTCATGCACACAAGCCACTAATATGGATCATACCAATAACCTAGTTGTACCCTATCAACATCATCATAATCATCATCAACATATTTTATTTAGTGTTTGTATCATCAATCTTGCAATGTGAAACTAGGTCCAATACCTATGGCATCACTAGCATACTAGTAAACATCCACCCACCAAGATACCCAAGTTTTCTCTATTGTGCTCGAACATGTTCCACAAGCCATGAAATAAAATTTTCACATGAAAATACTAGTTCCAAGTCACACAAACACCAATCATCCAACACACATGTCACATAATACTTCATTCATAATCAAATATTCATTTTCCCACCATATTCACACATAATAGTCGACAAACATGTTTCAAGACTTTCTGGAAATTTGATAAATAATTTTAGAAATTTTTAAAACTATATAAAAATGTATGATAGTGTAAATCAGAACATTAGATATCAAAAAACAATATTAAGTGAACACACTCACCAAAATAGTACATGTACATCGTTTTCCCACATTGTTCAACTCAATAAATGTCTTATAATATTCATAAAATAATCCCAAGGGGCATAACCATGTTTTTCACAGGAAACCCATTTCAAACCCATCATTAAAATCCAAAATCATTCCAATAGAAATAAAAAATAGTGTTGGAAGCCCTAAAATATTTATTAATTAAATTTCAACTGTTATCAAATTATCTCAAATTATACAACAAATGATAAACTTGAAGAGCACACATTTTTAATACACTGACCAATTCGTTGTGTGAAACTTAAACTATACCACAACCACACCATGAGGGAATGAAATCCAACATAAAACATCATGATTTGACCAAAAATCCAAATTTAACCCTAGTTATGAACCATAACTTCTAGATATTTTATAACATCATTACTTTTGGTGGAATCCCTAAGGAGAAGGAAAGAAATGAAAAGAGAAACACTTATACGAAGAAATATTGAATAAAAAGAACCAAATACACTAGTAGATAAATTTACGAATAGTCATAAATGTATGTTACATTCATAAAAGTCTGAGGTGGACATGATTGAATAGTAATGGTGGAAAAGAGTAAAAATATAATGAGTTATGAACGAAACAATTTACCTCTTTAAATCTAGTTGATTTGAGACATCCAAAGATGTTTCACCCCAATTGGCGATGAAAATGAGCTCCAAAGAGAGGTATAAGAGAATGTGGGCTCTACATGGGTAATTAGGATCAGGTGATAGTTGAATCACCCAAAAAAATAAAACATGAATGGGATAATAAGGAATTAAAATAAATAATGCATGAAATGGGCTTTTGTGGTGGCCCAATACCTTAATAAAAAACCCAAATACATCTTGATTAGGGATTTATATGAGGTGAAAATGGATATGGTGGTATTAATAATATAGGGGATGTAGATTGGAAAGTGTAATGGTGGTAAAATGTTGAAAAATGAATGATTTATAAATTAATCAAAATTGGTATTTTGAAATATTGAAATGGGATCACAGTTTGTGCCAAATCAGGAAAACTCACCCATTCCACCAAACAAATTATTGGGAATGGCCACAAAAATGAAAGAATGGAAAATAAATGAAAAATTACATTTATAAGAAGTCATTTATGTGACAAATCTCTCAACCATAAATCATTCGACTGTCAGAAATCCACAACAAGTCTAAAAGAAAAAAACCAAACGGAACCGAATGGTCGAAATGAACTCATTTTCCAAGATTCACCCCTAAAGGCCAAAAAACCACCAATAATAAATTATGGATGGAATACTATCAAAATACATGAATATAATGACTGATAACTTACGTATAACTATTTATTATATGATATTGTTATGATAATGAGAAAATTTATGGCAGGTGATTCTAAGGCCAAGAGTGCATGAAATGATCCATCGAAAAATGTTACGTTTTAAATAGCGTGCGTGAGCAGTTTTCATGAAAAAGTAGAATAACTATTAAACGATTCCAAGATCAAAATTCTGAGGGTACCTTCGGGTTCATCATGGCAGTTTTACCATATGCATGACATAGTTTTAGTCGGTGTAGGCCTCCAATGAGAAAACCCCTAAATGGAATAACCATAAATAAAATTATTAAATAAAATTATTTTATTTTTAAAATGCATATAACTCAAGAATAGTGAATCAGATTTAAAACTATAGACCATCGTTGAACTCATGAGGGTATTCTTTCTTTAGAAAGATCCTAAAAATGGTCGACACGAGCCAAAAATTGATGTTTGTTTTTGGAGATAAAAAAATATTTAAGTAAAAAAATATTTTATTGTTAAATTCTAGAACTTCTTAATGTTAACTAGGATTGGAAAACTGAGAGTACCATCGAGTTTGTGAGGGAGTTTTCCACTTAGCAAGAGAGTAACCTCGACTGGTGTAGGTCATGGGGGACTATTAATAATTTTTGAACATTTTTAAAAGTTGGTTCAGTAAACATGAGAATAATGATTTCTACCATTTTAACCATTGTTCAGATTAAAATTCCAAGGGCACTGCTGAATCTAAAATTCAAGTATTTAGCTAATGGGAGTTTAAATTCATACATAATTGGTCAGAAAAAATGTTAATTTTTGGACAATACAAAAGAATAACTCAACGAGTTATTTTATTTCATTCTTCTAACTATTGAGTGGTGGTGGTGGGGCCACTGGGTTGTAAGACCATTTTATGGTCAGTTACACTTGGATGTGTAATAAAACCATTGGAAAAATTAATAGATTCATTAATTAAATTTATTAATGAACCTCATTAATTTTTTAGTGCATTTATCTTCCCTTTCATCAATTTAAACAAAGCTTGGGCATGGGTTTTTGGTTTTCAAGAGTAGAACCTTTGACAATGTTCTGTGGCTTCTTCCACCAACCTAGAACGAGGCTTCAACAACCATTGGAGGATTCATCGAAGATCACTAATTAACATGAACCTTATCCTTTGTCTGCAACACCCTCATATGTGGACACTCCTTCCTCATCCATAGCGACTTCCAACGAGATCAAGGTTGGGGTTTTGATTTAAGAGTTAAAATTTTCCATCTCCATTTATTATATAGAACACTTTTAATGTTATAATAATAACATAGAGGGCGCAGGAAGAACCAAAAATTCCTGAACCCTCTACTGATGTTGGTGTTGGATACGTTCTATGTGGGAGACTAAAAGATGTGGCTACAGATTGGATCCCAGGGTAGCGCAACATAGGCACCATCTTAGGTAACCTGTAGGAATGGATGAGAATAAAAACGAACTACCAGAGCTTCAACGGTGGCCCACAAGAGCATCGCCATCATGGTGGAACTGGAGACCAAGGGAGGTGGTGAATGACCATGAAGGGACAACGACACTCGAAGGTGTTGTGACCGACAAGGGGTGACAAGCCTTCACATACCGTGTTGAAGTTGGGAGGAACTCTGCAGAGGAGGGATACGGCAGAGGGTGGACCCACACCGGTAGGTCCATTGCAGGCTAGTCCACGCAGATCATAATTGTAACGCCCCAATGTTTTGAAAATAAATAGATAATTCAATTTTCTAATATAGACATTAAACATGACTTTTCCTCTTCTATGTTTTGAATTATGAAAAATGGTGAACTAGAGTTGTGTTCAGTAAGTCATTTGGTGTCTTTTTGAACAGACATGATTTTTGGTGAATAGTAACATACCTCTATAAATAGTAATATGAATAGGAATATGACCCTTATGAATAGTAAATAATGATATTAATTTATTTTCTTAAGGTAATAAGATAATGGGATCTAAATTAATTTTTCAATGTCCCATAAAACTAATTTTACCTCTAAGATTGTTATTTTTCGAATTAACTATGAAATTATTTAAAAATTAAATTTGTAATATTTATAAAATTATTTTGGAAAAATAAACCTCACTTTTGAATTCTAAATGTCGAAAAATTTTAGGGGTGGATTTCTAGTATTTTTATGAAATTCATGAATTTTAGAGGAATAGTAAAATATGATAAAATACAGTATATACAAATTATCAGTTAAATACCATATTCATGACATCATGGGTTATGAAAGAAAACATGGCTTGAACTCACATGGACTTATTATTATTTGGGGTCACATGAAACTACACTATTGATTGTCTTGTAGGAAATAATAAATTAATGAATTAAATATTTAAAAGTTACCCCTCTCATCCACTATAAAAACCCCTCACCAATCCCTCTTCTCTTCACTCCTCTAAGCCTTGAAGCTCTTCAATGTTATGCCCATTTACCCTTACCTAGTCTCTCCCCACGTCCAATAATGTTATGGTCTTTCCAAAATCCCAAAACCCCTTCCCTTAAGGAGATTCTCAAGGAGGTTATTTGAAGAGGTAAAACACACTTCTTTTTCATTTGGTTTTATTTCAATTTATCTTCTTTTTCTATCCTCACCTCATATCCTATATCTAAATGACCCTGTTAGCACTAGTATAATCTATATACTATAATTATATCATGTTAATGTAAGAAGAATCATAAATATTCTTACTCCCTCCCTTTTATTTTTATAAACAAAATCAGCGGCCATGAGGTTCCAATTTATAGCCTTCGTGGATGACAGAGTTTTGTTCTTCAATTTCTTCTTTATTACTAGTCATGAAACCATATTTATGGTTGAAACAGACTATTATATATGTATTATAACATAATTAATATTCAGGAACTAGAATATGTACATATAATAAAGATATATGACAAAACTAGTTCATAATAATCCAAATATAGCCGAATAATCGAAGGGGTTGTCATCTAATTATTCATCCTCATTACATGTAACCAAATGATATAAATTCCTACTAAAAATTATTAATATTAATTAATAATATATAATTCCAATCCTAGAGATTTATAACCATTCCACATGAACTCCATTACTTAAAAACAAAGTAACCGATTATGAAAATAAGGAAAATGAACACCCCGGAACAATGAAATTTAATATAATAACTTAGCAATAAGGGTATAAATGAACTAAATAGAATTATGATAAACTAAATACATTTATAATAAGTTCATAAATAATATATTAATAAGTATAATTTCATATTCCATGGGCATGATTTCAAGAGCGGAACTCGTTTGGAGTTAAGGTCAGGGGTTTCCAACAGAACATCCATTTTCATTCTGGTTACTTTTACTGTCTAATTTCCTCGATGAAATTATTATGTATTGTATTTTACTCCTCATAATCTTTGTGTGAGTTTTCTATATATGTTCACCAACCAAAATCCTTCCCTATTTTCAGGATATTTACATGTGTTAAAAGAACCTCTCAAAACTGTTTCCAAAAATATGTGCATGATACATGGGAATTTCTGAAATTCATATATATTTTCAAGGGCGAGCTAAAATATTTTTTTTGGAATCCATTATCCTTCTAAAAAAATAATTTTATCATGAAATGCTATCTTACATTACTTCTGGTAGTATACAATGATTTTTCCAAAAGAACTCTTCTTTTCAAAATAAAAGAGTATTTATCACAAAAATTGTTTAATGATTTTAAGAAGATTAATCTCATTTGATTCAACACTCTTTTTAATTCTTATGTATTGTTGTGGTTAATCATTTATGATGTCATATAACATATTTTATTGAATGGTTTATGACTAAATTTATTGTGGATGATCTATCCTAAAACCATTCACCATATTATTCTGAATGGTTAGTGTTTATGTTCAATAATTTGGGAAAGTTAGTTACATTTCATATGATAGTTTCAATGTGAATGTATATGTCATTTATGTTTATCCCCGATCATATTAGGGATTAATTGGAATTATTATGTTATGGTTGGGACACACTATAGACCTTCGATGCATCGTTAGGTCTAATGAGTCAAATATACGTGGAATTGTCCAAGGCCTTTCCCAATGTGATATATGGCTTTTGGCTGAGGACTTAATCATTAGACGTCTTGGCTGAGGACTTGAAAAAATGATTTTGAATGTCTGAAATATGAACTTCTCTCATTATTATGCTATTATTTGAAGATCATGCGGTTATTCGACTAGTAGAATACCCATGATTTTGTTTTATTATGGAATTATTTATTCATCTCATATTTCTTCCACAATGTGTTTATGCTCATTATTAAAGGAATGTGTTTTCAATTTTTCACCATGTCTAATGTTTATGCAATCTTCTTCTATATTACTTACTCTTACTGAGCATTTGATCTCACCATTTCTGATGTTTCATTTTTCTTTGAAAATGATGAAGTAAATTATGAATGACATGCAAGCATAATCTAGGAGACATGATGTTACTAGTGGAATAATTTAGTGCTGTTTTTTCTCTTTCCATATGTTAATTTAAATTTATGTGTATAACTTGTTTCCAATAATACTAAACTAATAGGTCCTTTGGGATTCATATTCCTTATATTTATGCCGACATAATCAAATAAGGCAACGACTCCAGGCAACTGGGGTCATGTCCTTACAAGAATAGTGGTGTAGTGTCATCTGACATCGTAGATTTGAAGACCCAAATAGCATCAACCGTTCAGAAGGTGAGGGGAACCTCATGCCTGGCCAGTGGGTCTGTTGATTCCATGACCGAGTGGGCCACACCAAACTAGTTGAGCCAGACCGAACCCGCAGCGTAGTGCGCCGGACTAAGCCCAACCAAAATGAGCTGAGCCAAGCCCATTCACACCAGGACTAGTAGGCTGGGTCGTGACGGTCCGACTAGGTAGGACCAGATGTAGACCCATTTTCAGTATAGCTACGCTTAAATGATAAAATATCCTAAACCAGATGTATTTTTGACGAACTGTATATAGTGTTGAAACCCCTAGGATGAGACCTACCATTTGGGATACCCCACTAGTGTTTCGGAGAAAGTAGGAGTTTTTCTAGGTAGGATCGTACCTGAATCCAACTGGGTCCTAAGCTGTAAAATTTCTAACATACAGACCATGTGTCCAGTTTATGCACTATCTATTTCTATGGAACCCTTATGAGATGAAAATTCATCTACTTCCATTTTTTGTGGGACTTTGGGCCAGTAAAAATACAAATTATGGCATGAGGAGTGGATCCTCCCAAAAAAAAGAATGCTTTGTGCAGGAATAAAGTGGTTGGATGATATGTGAAGTATGAATAGAGATTCTGTGTGGACCAACACCGAGCTATCTTGTGTGGGTTAGCATCGAGCGATCCTAGTGGATCAGCACCGAGTGATCCTGTGTGTATCAAAACCGAGCGATCATCTGTGGATCAGCACCGAGCATTTCTGTGTGGGTCAATAGCAGAGCCTCATGATAGAATTACATGATATATCATTACGACTAAACATATGTACTACAGTTCTAAAGTTAAATCTGGTTTGATCATTCTATTGCATTGGGGTTTTTGATTGAGATCTCCCTTTGTGGTTTTTACTTTGTGAAATTCTGAGAGACCTTTGAGGTTTTAGGGTCCCTACATGGTCTTTTCTTACTCACCCATGCACGGGCTTCACCCACACCTTGTTGTGTCTTATTCTAATGATGGGTAGCTTTGGCTGAGTGTCAAGTTGACATGACTTGATGGTGTATGGAGGTGACCAATTTTCCATGGAGATCCCTAGTGACAAGATGCACATACCCTTCAGGTTGAATCCTTGGCAGACAACCTCAAGAGTTGTTTTTCCTTTCTGCCATATTTCCATTTCAGTTGGGCAAGTATTCTGTCCCCTTAACATTAGTACATACTTATACACATAGTGGTGGTTTTTAGTTATTGTTTCACCTTTAATCTTCCATTGTGTTTTACTTGTGTGCAGTGTACCTGTGTGTGTAAGTACAGGTTTTGAGTCAATGCCTTCCCATTTTCAGGAAATGAATTTCTGGTGCTAGTTGGCTACCCCTGATCTATGGATGTCAGGTATGGGGTAGTCACAAAATGGGCCCTAGGTGATGGTTCGTGACAATGTGGTATCGAATGGGTTAGTACTACCAAGGGAACTAAGAGTCTATGTTTTCAATGGAGAAATAGTGTTAAGTGTCTTGAGTTTGGATTACAGTCCAGGGAATCCAGTGTTGGTGTGATGGCCGACATTTCCATACACTAGGATCCTGAAGTCTGTTTTTTTTTCATGGTACATGAAAACACTAGTTTCATGTTTTTTGAAAATGACTTTATATTGATCTTTTTTGAGTCTTCACACCTAGTGTAACTTATTGACCGAGGTTCATCTTGATTCTATTACAATATACCTCAATCTAGACATCCATTCCTGATTCTAATGTGTGACCATGAGGATGGACCATTGAGGGATTAGGCATGAGTACAAGGAATGTTTCCTGAGATGGTACCTTTGGGTTGTGTCATAGTGATTCCACTTCCCATTGATCTGTAGTTTCTACCGACACAAATAGAAGAAGACACATGTAGGATCAGGGTCATACACGTGTTTCTGTTACCAATACCCCTCAGGTTCTGAGGTCATCCTGACTCACAGGCGAATAAGGACTAGCTTGAGTAGGTGACCATGTTTTCAAGTAGCCATGGCACCATTAGTTCAGATGGTGGTCCTAGCAGAGAGCATTCTATGTGTCTTAGTAGGGTGATGTTAGAGTATAGATTACACATACCATATAATGATTTGACATTTTCCTTGGACCAATCATGAAAACCTTCTGTTTAAAAGTGCGTAACTTGCAATAAAAAGATAAGGGGAATGTGTATCCAAGCGGTTCTATAGCTTCATTTGGACAACATGTCAGCATATGAGTAGTCATAAATGAGTACTAACCATTCCAGGTACTCGATAAATACGATACGACTAGTGATTCAGGGCTTGGACCTTTGAGCGAGATGTGTTTATATAAATTTGATCCAACACTATTCTTCTATGCATTCTTGCTTATGTTAGGTTGTTAGAGAGAACCTTTGTGGTTGAATGTTCTTTGGATGATTAGATACATCCAGTGAATATTAGAAATTTCAAATTAGGTAACTGACATTAGTCTCAATGACTCGGATGTGTAAAATTTTTCAAGAAGATGAAGTTATGGGGACAGGTGAATCATCAAGGTAGTAGATGTGGAAGAAGAGCTAGGAGAGTAGCAGGTGGTGGTATACATTTCAACATGTTACAAACACCACCCTAAAGTGGTCCCCACTTGGATCATGGATCTGGTGGATAAGGGAACAGAGTAGATATATGCAATAATGAAGTGTGACCCAAGGGCTCCAAGAATGATTTTTGGTGTGGTCTGTCTCTACTAAGAGCTACTGTATTAATTGAATTAGGTAGGAATAACTCCTTCTTGACATCAATATTGTTCAAGAAATAGAGTTTCTGGTTAATCCATTGAATTCACCATTACATTTAAAGATACCTATTGGGGGAGACACAATAATCACACTTATTCTAAGGGTCTGATCTAACCCTTGAGGCACGAGCATTGTTTGGAACCTCTTGGTGGCAGCATTGAGCCCTTACGACAACAGTTTTGTTATAGATTGGTCATCCGCATATCATGCTCAAATAGAGTGTTTTTTGGAAAAAGGATTTAGTATATCTAAATCATTAGAATGGGGTTTTCCTTGGATGAGGAGAATGATAATGTTTACAGTACATGATGGACACTATTGGGGGAGGGTGCAATCGATCACTCATCAGTTTTCTAGCCACACCCTTGGTGTAGTAGATAATAGGAGTCCGAGCTATCCGATAGTGGGGGATTAGTATGCTGATGTCTTCCCTTATGATGTTATGAGACTACCTCCTCTTAGAGTGGTAGAATTTTACATCGACCTGTACCCCTAGAAGACACCGATATCTACACCAGCATATCGGATGGATCCGATGGAACTTTCTTGAGTTGTGGGTATATTTGGAAGACTAGTACACGACTGTGTTTATATTATCTAGTGTTTCTCCATGGGAAACCATGACTTTGTTCTCCATGAAGGAAAATGGGGGTATGAGGATTTTTTAGACTATCGGCGTCTAAATCTTTTGACCATGGAGAAAAAATATCCTCTATTTAGGATGGATGATCTCTTCGACTAGAAAAAGGGACAACTGTAATTTTCAAAGATATACCTCAGATCAGGATATCACTAGCTCCAGGTATGGGATGACGATGTACTAAAGACAACCATCAAATTTCGGTATGGCCATTACATGTTCTTGATTATTGCTTTTTGAATAAACAATGCTTTGGATGTATTCATAGGAATCATTAACAAGATATCCTAACCTTACCTCGATCACTTCATGGTGGTCTTCATCGACAACATCCTAGTGTACTCATAAATAGTGGAGGAGAATGACACACACCTGTATATATTTTTGGTACACTTCAAGAGAACCAACATTATGTAAGTCACTCAAAGTGCCTGTTCTAGTTACGAGAAGTCCACTTCAGGGGGATTTTTATCTCGTAGGCTAGATTTGCAGTGGATTCAATGAATATAGGGGCAATGCTTATTTGGGAGCCACACAGGGGTGTGACTGAGGTTTGGAGTTTCATGGATATGGCTAGGTACTACAGGTGATTTGTACCTGACTTCTAAATGGTAGAAGTAGCATTTTCAATGTTGACGTAGATGGGGTATCCTATATTGTGGACAGAGAAGTTCCAATAGAGTTTCCAGGAGCTGAGGGGAATACTGGCAAGTTCCCCCATCATTAGGATATCCAATGTGGGCATTGGGTATGTATTCTACTACGATGCATCAAGGAAAGGACTAGGATGTGTTCTGATGAAGGAGAGGGAGGTGATCACCTATGGCTCACGACAGTTGAGGCAACATGAGTAGAACTACACTACCCATGACCTGGAGTTAGAAGTATAGTTTTTTGCACTGAAGATGTGGAAACACTACTTGATGGGTGAATAGTTTATTATTTACTCCGATCATAAGAGTATCGGGAACATATTCTCAGAGAAGGACCCAAACATGAGACAACATTGATAGATGAGGTTCCTCTAGGGGTATGAATTTGATATAATATACACTCCTAGGATGGAGAACATAGTAGCAGACACACTCAGAAGGAGGTCTGGATTAATGTTGCAGATTGAGGCGACATGGCAGCTACCCTCATTGTAGATATCTTTCGTTGATAGAGATGTATAATATTAACTTGAATCAATCACTGTCACTCCCCCACTCGATCAACGAGTTCGAGAGGCACCACTTGGGGACATTGACTACGAGTAATGACATGATCATATATTCTCAAGACTGTCTATTAAAGGATTTTATGAATGTAGTGAGCACGTCGATCTCTTTAGATTTTTCACCATGGTACATGTGAAAATACCAGAGGAAGTATTGATGGAGTTCAACACATCCCATTTGGCGGTACATTCTGGAGTGGTGAAGATGTACCAGGACCTCCAGTGTCAGTACGGGTTCATATAGATGAAAAAATTCATAGAAGAGTTTGTATCACAATGCCTCACCTATCAGTAATGGATGGTCGAGCATTAGATACAAACAGACATAGCTCAGCCACTTGAGGTGCCAGAATAGAAGTGGGATGGTATCTATATTAACTTCAAGACAAGGCTACCACGTATGTCCAGGGGCCTAGATTCTATATGGGTGATCACTAACCAAATCACCGAGTCATCCCACTTCCTACACATCTAAGAGTAGGGATCAGTAGCGGCCTTGGGATGCTTCTAGGTACAGGATATTGTACGGCTTCATGGGGTTCCATCGATGATCGTCTCAGATCACGATGCTCGTTTTACATCCCACATGTGGACAGGATGAAATGATGAGTTTTGGAATTAGCTCCACTTGAGCACCACCTTTCTTCCTCAAAAAGGTGGTCAGACGTAGTAGACTATGCATAAAATCAAGGAAATGCATCACTCTTGCATCCTAGAATTTGTCCATTGTGGGGAGGACAAAATTCCACTGGTTGAGTTCTCATTAAATAATATTTATCACTCCACCATCGACATGGCTCCATTTTAGGTCCTATACGGGCGACCATGAAGATCAACTCTATATAAGACAGACCATGGGGAGTTAGCTCTTATGGGTCTAGAGTTGGTATAGGCTACCATTGAGATGGTTAATATCTTCCAAGACAGGTTAAAGTCCTCAAAGAGCCAACAAAAGTCTTATACCAGCATGAGATTGAGGCACTAGGAGTTCGATGAAGGAGATCATGTCTTTTTATTGGTATCACCCTGATGTGGATTGTAAAGATTTGGATTGGGTGGAATGCTATTTTCGTGGTTCATCAGACAATTCGATATCTTCAGTAGAGTAGGTGAGGTGTTGTACCTCCTAGATCTTCTCCTAAAGATGCAATGTGCGCATAATATTTCCCACATGTCACAGATGAGGAGGTACATGCATGATCCATCACATGTTATCAATTGGGGCGAGCTGGAAAATGATGATAGGGAAACATTCACAGAGTATCCGATGAAGATATAGGATCGAAATGAGAGGGTCTTTATGGGTGACTGATTCCTATGTTGTGTGTTTCGTGGTAGCACAAGAACCTTTAGGAGGGCACATGGGAATGGGAGGATCAGATACGTGCTCAGTAACCCCATTTGATTCCCTATATTTGTTTAGTATTTCGAGGACATAAAGCCCTATGATGGGAGGATGTGAAGACCCAGATCATTCGAATATTTTTTTAATTATATGATATTATTACAAGATTGAAAAAATTAATAGTACGTATTTCTGAGGCTCAGAGTTCCCAGAAAGATCCATTGAAAAAATGTTATGTTTTAAATAGGGTGCATGAGAAGTTTTCCAGAAAAAGTGGAATAACTCATAAACGGGTGCCCAAATCAGAAACACGAGTGCACCATTTCATTCGGGATTTTAATTTTATCCTTGGCGCAACTTAACTTTAGTGGGCACATGCCTCTAGTAAGAAATCCCAAAAATGGCATAACTATAAATAACATAATATTATTTTTCAAATTGTTATAACTCATGAACAGTGAACCATATTAAAAAATATGAGACCACCTCTGAACATGTGAGGGTATTATTTCCAAAGGAAGATCATAAAATTGGCTAGTGTGAGTCAATAGTGAATGATTATTTTTGGTCATAAATAAAATAATTCTGTAACAATTTTATTTTAGGTAAATTATTTAACAGCAAAATGGTAACTCAGATTAGAAATATGAGAGTTTCATTGAGCTCATGTGGGTGTGTTCCCTATAGACAGAGCCTATCCTTGATGGGTGTAGGTCAAGGGTGAATGTTAATAATTTTTGAAATTTTTTTAAGGTACATTCAATAAACATATAAGAGACAATTTCTATCTTTTGAGCCAGTTCTTAGATTAAAAATTAGTGGGCACAGTTCAATCCACAACACCGTGATTCACTTAAGGGAAAATTAATTTCGACCAGCATGGTTCGAACAAAAACGTTAATTTCTGGACTTTAAAAAACAAAAAATTAAATCAACGAGTTATTTTATTTCTTTCTTGTAACTATTGAGCAGTGGTAGCGGGACCGCTAGGAGTCCAGATGATAAAATGGTCGGTTACACATGGTTGTATAACTACACAATTGAGAGAATTAATAGGTTCATTAATTTAATTTATTAATAAAACTCATTAATTATTTAGTGCGTTGATCCAATCTATCATCTATTTAAATAAATCATGGGTAGGGTTTTTTTCATTCAAGTGGGGATCCTCTGACAAGGTGTTGTGGAATATTCGACCAACCTAAAATAAGGCTTCGATGACCGTTGGAAGATTCGATTATGAGAGGAAAAGGACGTGAACCTTCTCCACCATCTGCAACACCCTCTGACGTTGACAATCCTTCCTCATCTGTTGCGACTTATAAAGAGCTCAAGGTAGGGATTATTTTGATAAGAGTTAAATTGTTCCATCTCGTTTGATGAGGGTTATCCGTTACCATTTTATAATGCCAACATGGAGGGCACGATCCAAACACACAAGGTCAGGACCCTTCACCGATCTCAGTGTTGGTTTTATTCTACATGGATGACTGAAAGATGAAGCAGTAAGGTGGAACCGAGGGCCTAAAAATGTAGGCACTATCCTAGATGGCATGTAAGCTCGGATGAGAACAAAATCGGACACCATAGCTACATAAGTGGCACGTGGAAGCTTCACTGGTGTTGTGACACCGGCGACCAAGGGAGGCGACGGTTGGCTTCTGCGGGCTGCGAAGGGATGGCCATACCCAAAGGTGTTATGGCAGATACGGGGAGGGGGGGGGGGGGGTTGGCTGAACACATTGAAGTATGGTAGTGCACTGGCATCACACGTCACACAGGAGGGTTGTGACTTTGAGCCACAGTGGAGGGAAGACCCATGCCCGTAGGTCCATTGCGAGCCGGTCCACGCAGACTGTCCAGGTGGTGTGATGCCATATAGCGATGTTGCATTGAAGACCCGAATGACTTCATACTTTGGGAAGGGAGTGGGGCCCCGCACCTATCCTGTAGGACGAGAAATTGTGAGGCCCCGCGGGCCGTGCCTAGCCAGGGGAGCCGGTTTGAACCGGTGGCCCTATGGGCCGGACCAGGCCCAACAGAACTGGGCCAAGACCATCCCATTCGGACCGGGCCTAGCATGTTAGGTCGTGTCTGTATGACTGGGTAAGACCCAACCCAGACCATTATTCATCCCAATTATGCTTAAATCGGTGTATCTGCTAAATAGAATGTACATTTGATGAACTTTCAATGACACTAGAACCCTATAGAAGGAGTGTACCTTTGAGATTCTCCACGTGAGTTTTAGATAAAGTTAGAGTTTTCCTTGGTTGGATCATACTCGAATCCAACTGGACCATCAGTACTAAAATTCATATAACATACAGACCATGTGTATGGTTGACGTGCCGTCTATGGAATTGTAACCCTTATTACATGGAAGTTCAACGGGTTACATAATATTGGGACTTTATGTTAGTTGAAATATGGTGATTGGCTTGAGGTGAGGATCCTCTCGGAATCAGCCGTTCTTTTTGTTGGAATCTAGTGGATGGCTGAGAAATTAAGGATGAACAGTGATCCTATTTGGGTATCCACCAAACAATCAAGTGTGGACTAGAACTAAGAGATCTTATGTGGATCAGCATCGAGAGATCCTGTGTGGATCATCACCAAGAAATATTATGTATATAATATCCATGCGATCGGGTGTGGGTTAGTAGCAGAGCCTCATGGAAGAATAAGGTGATATAGCTTATGACTAAACCTATGTACTTATGTACTTATGTTAAACCTGGTATGAGATTTATTTTTCTTTGTGATTTGTTATAGTGATAATGCATTGTGGTCATTCCTTTTCAGAATTTGGAGGGACCTTCATTGGTCATTGGGTCCCTAATGGGTATTGTTATACTAACCCTTACATGGGCTTCACACACACCATATTGTGTCTTATACAGATGACGAGCAGCAACGATTGAGTCTCAAGGATATAAGACATGATGGTGTATGGAGGTGACCGATTGACGTGGAGATCTGTGATGATGAGCTGTACCTACCCATCATGTAGGATCCTTAACAGATGACCTCATGAGTTGTTTTCCTTTTTTTGCAGTATTTCTATTTCAGTTGGACTTTTATTCTTTCCCCATTACTTCATTACAACGTTTTACTCTCTATGGTGGTTTTAGTTGTGGTTGAAACATTCATAATCGATTGTGATTTACTTTTGTGTAGTGTACCTTATCTGTGTGTGTATAAGATGTGAGGAAATGCCTTTCCATTTTAAGGAAATGCGTTTTCGGTGCTATTCGGCATCCCCAAGCTTATAGAAGGTAGGAATGGGGAAGTCATAACACAATCCTCAATGTAAGGGTTGTGATAATTAATAAAACTACATTCCTTAAACAATCATGAACATTCAAGCTTTATCCCAAAAGAAAACTCATCAATCAATATCCAAACAATACTCAAGAAATTTACCCAAATGAACAACAACATTGAACAAAGTTACACTTACCTTACATTCACTAAACTCTTGGGCTCTCTCCAATCCAAAATATTACCCATGAATTATGTCGCATGTTTTATATATAAAAATGCGAATACTTATCTCCATGCTAAGACCAAGAACAAATTTGAGTTACTAGTACAAGGGCACAAAAATGGGATCTCCACTATAAGAGAAAACCTAAATATTTTCCAAGACAGAATTAGGACACTAACATGGGAGGCCTGAATAAACTCCCCAGTACAAGGGGTATACTTTCATTAGTCCTTTCCAAAAAAATTATATAATACTCATAGCGGGTCTCCCCACCATAAGAACCAACCATATTGACCGACCAACACATGACAACAAAAAATGAACCCAAAATTTAATGAGTTGGTTCAACCACATGGTTAGTCCACATGGTTTGGTAAACCATGCACTAACCATGGGGAGACTTCTATCTTCATGGTTTTATGGGTCACGGTTTTTACTATACGTGCACTCAACCTATGTATCCAAATATCTATCCTATATCCAAATACTCGTTTGAAGCCAAAGGGGGAAGGAATGACATTGGGAGATAACATAGACACGAGTTCCTCCCACATCTTCCCATCGAACGTGAACAACAAATGAAAGATGAAGACACCATATGTTTGAACTATTACAATAATTCATACAAATGATATAAATTTGTACTAGTGTATGAACGACCCTTGGATTTCCCTTGACTACGCACCAGCTTCACTCTAGGACCTATGGATGGAGTTCAAATGATTGAAGCATCTTTTTCCTCGTAATATGGAATTGGAAACCCCATGAACATAATTTCTCAATTCAATGACATCAATACTATACCCTAATCATAGATGGGTTCACAAATACATACCACATTCCAAACACACATGACCCTCACCCAACATTTCACTAAACCAGGTGCTTTGGAGACACACACACATTAAACCTTGTTTCTTCATATGAGAAATGGAAAGTGGAAATGATATTTAGAAAACCCATCATATAAAAATATGATGTTGAGTTATTCCAATGGTAGATACACTTCATACAAAATTAAAACTCTTATATGATCTCACAACCCTCACCATTATAGTCAAACGATCACACAACATCACAAGGAAACACTGATTTTGACTGTTGTGATAGATATAAAAAATACATGGTGGGATACCTTATACAACAAACCCAAACATCACATAATTCCAGAAAGTGGCCATAACATCCTCTCATGACTTGATTTTCTTTGCTGATAATTTTACATAAACCCCTACTTTGATGATACTACGAAGGACCTAGATGCCCTCTTAGACACCATCAGTACTAACAACCCCACACTACATTAACCAATGATGAATCTGGTAACCTATGAAACCAAGGTCTCATTCAACCTTCCACGAGCACTCACCCACCACCAGTGGATCCCCAAAACATTGATATATAAAGGGGGTATACTAAATTAGAAAAACTCAAGAATAAATCCTTTATTTATATCAACTAGATGACTTTCTAATAGAGAAACAATCTAGGCTACACTTCAATCATTCATTAAATTTTCGTGGGGTTGTAACATATCCAATGAGATAACCCAAGGAATCATCCAAGCTGGTCAATTTGTAAAATTGTTCCACAAACTAGAACCGAGCAGATGTGGGGAACAACCATAATGGCTTCCCATACTTTTTTCAGTTGAGACCACTAACCATCTTGTTAACCCAGCTTACATAAAAAACATAAACCCAATACACCAGTCAAATAAGAGGGGTTCTTAGAATAAAAAATCCCCTAATGAATAAATTTACCCAAACAAATAATACACACCATCCCAAACTAGTCATCATGAAATCATGTTTTCTTATAAAATAAACTATTTTAAAATAAACAGTTCAGTGGTTTGTGTATCCACCTGTAGTACCCAATGAACCCCACACATGCATGTTTCGGTGCCACACTGGGAACCCTCCTCATATCCATCCCGATTCTCATCCATCCATTCAATTAAACCCCCCTCATCATATTTATCAGCATGCATGTGGTCTCTCGTGGAAATATGAATGGTTAAAACAAAAATTGATTTCACTTTTCAAAACCAATACAGTCAACCAATACTTACTTTACTCTCAAAACCGCTATCCATGAAATCAAAATACCAATTTATATCTTACCAAAAATACTTTCTTGAAAGGACCATTCTTTCAAATAAGATTTATCTTTCATGTCATACATTTAAATATCAAAACATCCTCTCCCATTTCAAATCACTCCGTGTTTTTTGATAACTCCCTTTCATCCACCCCCATTAAATTGAAAACACATATATTGTTATTTAAAAATGGGTTTCAATGATATGTAAAACTTTTCAAAAGATCCCCAATCATTCAGTAAAAACTCACATTCAATTCATGTACATTAATTTCATAAAATTTCATCATGTTTCAAAACAATTATAATTTAATGAAAAACTCCATTTATTAAATCCCTATTAAACTGGTACCTCAACTTTTATCATTTCAAAACAAGATAAATTTTTTTTATAAATCTTTTAAAATGATATCTAGTTAACAAATCAAAATCCTTTTCCAAAACCAACACATGACCTCCAATACATTCCCTCACATATAAAAACCATTCAATATTTTAGAAAACTCTATTGGAAACACATTTTAAAAACAATCATTAACATAACTTCT
The DNA here is from genome assembly GCA_963277665.1 of Viscum album. Lineage (NCBI taxonomy): Eukaryota > Viridiplantae > Streptophyta > Magnoliopsida > Santalales > Viscaceae > Viscum > Viscum album. The sequence goes on along the minus strand of OY728165.1, from coordinate 256,645,505 downwards.
TGCTTTCCAAATCTGTGTAAACACACCATTCTCCATTTCAAAACAATTCTGAAAATTCTGTTCTACCATTTCATAATTAAAACCACATCCAATTTTTAGGAAAATTGTTTTAAAAAATTTCACATTTCTTTAATAAAGTCTTCTTTTCCATTAATCCATGTTCCAGGATTCCAATACTAAGAGACACGAGAAAATGCCAGAGGAAACCAGTTTCAATGGGTGACTTGGACATATGGTTGGTGGCCATATGCCAATAAATTCCCCAAAACAGAGAGTGTTCAAGGGAAATATCCCCAGCTCTACATGGCTTTCGAGGCCCTTCATGGTCACTGAGACCATTAACCTAACTCTCTTTTCATTTCCACTAATCATCATCAAACCAAGAAATCCAAAGGGATTAGATAAATACAAACTTCCCCGGCGACATTAATCTCATCATCAGGTGTACTGGCTAGAAAAACTAACCATTAGTAGAATGTCATGTCTTAACAATCCTAGATCATGACTATCCTGACTCTTCCCCAAATAACAAGTCCCAATGATTGATGATAACCTCCCTTTGTTACTTTTTTTCACAAACCAGATCTGGTCACCATAAAAAATGGAACCCGACCCAGCCCATGGTGAGGCTTGAAGGGTGTTCCCGATCCCCAAGGTCTGAAAAAATTTCTTTGGTATCACAAATTAGAATTTGGGAACGATATACCGATTTGTATATACATAAAAAAACAAAAAACTTATATAGAAAATCTGGATTTTTCAAAACAAACCCTCATTACCAAAATTCAGAATTTAATTACAAAATTTTAAAAAATTCTCATTGGCTCTAACAAATGACGAAACACAAAATGGACATAACAATAACCTCTTCATGGTACAGGGAACCAACCACAAGACATCTCTATAACAATGCGCTAAGAAGGACCACTAGAATCCCGAACAACATAAACTAAAATATTTACCCAAACCATCATTAAAAAAACCAATTCTACTTACTACCAATGATGTAGGTAGGGTGTGAGACAAAGAGACATAGGATTCCACCACTAAAAGATTTCATGTGATAAACATTCAAGGACAAAAAGCTTGCAAGTTTCCATAAACATGAAATGCTAATAAAAATTTTCTGGATATTCAATATTAAATAAAAAAAATTTCTGAGTGGGATACATTAATAAATAAACTCTTTTAAATATAATTCCAAATCTATTGAATTTTTCAGACACACATACAATATGATGACGTTATGAAAAAGTATGTATTGAGCATGAGCAATGGGAAATACCCCTAGGCACAAGCTCGTTGTGGGTCCAAGGTACCTTGAATCTCAGTGAATATAACCATACAAATATCTGTTCTCATGCACACGAGCCACCTATATGGATCATACCTATATCATAGTGGTCCTCCAAAACCATCATCATAATCATCATCATAGTTTAGTTAGTGATTTCAACATCAAATATGCTATATGAAACTGGGGCCAAACCCTATGAGATCACTCACATACTTGTACACATCCACCCACCTAGATACTCGGGTATTACATATTGTGATCGAACATGTTCCACAGGCTAGGAAATACAGTTTTCACAATAAAATAATATTTCTAAGTCATAGAAACACCAAACATCCCACAAACATGTCACATAATACCCCTATCATATACAAATATTCATTTTTCAAATCTTACTCCAAAAAAAAGCCCACAAACATTATTTGTGCCTTTCGTTCAATTTGATAAATTATTTCCAAAATTAATAAAAAAATTATTAAAATTATTGACATCTTTAATCACCACCTTACCATTAAATAACCCATATTCTATGAACACACTCACCAAAACATTACATGTACATAGTCTTCCATCTTTTTCTAACCCAAAAAATCACATAAAATTTTCATAAAACAATCCCATGTTGTACAACCATGTTTGGCACACAAAACCAATTTCAAAACCATCTTTCAAGGGAAAAATTACTTTAATACCAATAAATAATAGTTTTCATCCCTATAAACATTTATTAAACCACTTTCAAATGATATAAAATCATCTCAAATGGTAAAACAAAAGATACACATGGGAAACAAACATTTTCAAAAAAAATAAGTAACATGGAAACTATATTCTTAATCAATACTACTAAAAATGGTTTCCGAACCAAACATATTGTAAGAGGATAATGATAAAAATATAAATTATGAATATCTAACTCATCTTAATATTCTTACACATGGAACCAAATACATTTTGTGTCAAAAAAACTGATTCGTTGAGGGAAAATTCAATTGTATCACCACCGCACCATGAGAGAGTGAAATCTAACATAAAATCCAAATATTTAAAAAAACACCAAATTAATACATAGGTCTGAACCCTAACTTCTAAAAATTTTATAACTACAAAAAAGAGGGTGGAAACCCTAAGGAGAAGGAATGAAATGAAGAGAGAAACACTGACGTGAAGAAATATTGAATAAAACGACCCAACTACTATAGTATATGAAATTCAAAACATCAAAAACGTAATGTGATATTCTAGAAGACTGAAGAGGTCATTTAGGAACCGAAATGGGGGGAAAGAGTAAAAATTTGAAGGAGTTATGGATGCATCATTTTACCTCTTCAAATCTTGATGATTTGATAAATTCAGATATTTTCTCCCTAATTCGCGATGCACACGAACTACAAAGAGTTGGAGGAGAGTTTGGGGGAACAAAGAGGTTATGTGTGCTCAAGTGAGATTTACAATCACAGAAAAACCGTAAAAATTAAATGAGATATTAAAGAATTTAAAACAAAATTAAATATGGAAAATTGGCTTTCGGGTTAGCCCAATACCATAATAAAAAACCCAATCCCATCATGATTATGGATTACTATGAGGTCCAAATTGATATGGTTGTTTTAATATAAAAGTCTAATACAAATGGAAAGTTTAATTGGTGTAAAATGTTGATAAATGAACGAGTTATAAAAGAAACGAAATTGGTTTTTTAATCTAGAAATGGGCTCACGGTTTGGCCCAAATCATAAAAGCCAACCCTCTTATAAAAAATGTATGGGAAACCCCGAAAGAAAAGAAAGAATAGAAATTAATTGAAAATTTAATTTCAAAATAAGTCATGGATGTGAAAATTCTTCCCAAAATAAATCATTCCACTCCTGGAAGTCCACAACAAGGCCAAAAGAAAAAAACCAAACCCAACTGAAAGGCCAAAATGGACTCTTTTCCCATGCTTCTCCCCCAATAGTAAAAAAACCTCCAATAATCAAACGAGGATGTAATACTCTCACAAAACAAAAAATAAACTTAGTTTCTTTAACAATAAATAACATTCAGACTTTCTTATAAAAGAAAAATCCTCAAAAAAATCTGAACTAGACTCAAGCAATTTACACAAACGAACAACAACGTCGAACAAGGTTACACTTAACCTACTTTATCTAAACCATTGGGAGTACTCCAATCCCAATGTTTTCCCACGAATGATTTTGGTAGTTAAATTTCTTTGAATAAGACTACCTACCATTAATCCTAGATAAAGAAACAATCCGAGTTACTTGTACGGGGGGACGCAAATGGGCTCCCAACCATAAGAGACAACCTAAATTTTTCCATGACAGAATCATGATACTAATAGTGGGAGGGCCGGACGGACTCCCCAGTATAATGGGTATACATTCATTATACCATTCCAAAAGCACATACATAATACTCATAGTGTGTCTCCCATTCATAAGAACCAACCATCTTAACCAACCAGCATGGGCCAAAACAAAACGATCCCAAAATTTAAAGAGTTGGAACGACCACACGGTTAGTATGCACTGTTTGGGGAAAAATACGCTAACTATGGGGATCCTTCAATATTCATGGTTTTCTTGGTCATGGTTACTAGTAACCATGATCTCAATATGTCTATCCAAATATCAATACATTCTTTAAAAACTTGATGTAAACCAAATGGGGGAAGGAATGAAAAAGGGTAATATCATGGAAATGAGGCCCTCCCACCTCTTCCCATCAAATGGGAACTACAAAAGAAATATGACCACACCATAGGTTTAAATAATTATTATATATCATACTGAGTAAATTAAATTGTACAAGGGTTTGAATGACCCTGGGAATTCCCTAAACAACATGACAACTTCACTCCAAGACCTATGGCTAGAGCTTAATTGATTAAAGCATCTTCAGCTTCGTAGTTAGACATTGGAAACCCCCTGAATATAATTTCTCAATTTGGTGCCATGAAAACAATACCCTGATCCCAAATGGGTTCAAAAAGACATAACACATTAAAAACTCACTTAACCATAAACAGTGATTTCACTTAATCAAGTTCTTAGAAGATATGCACACATCAAATCTTGTATCTTCAGATGAGAAATGGAATGTGGAAAGGATAAATAGAAGGAACTTCTTATAAACATAGGATGTCAAGATTTTCCAAAGGGTGACATAATTAATAAAAAATAGAGACGCTTAGATTATTTCACAACCATCACCTTTACAGTCAAAGAAGAACACAACATCAGAAGGCATCACTGAACAAGACAGTTGAGACTTATAGAAATAATACATGGAGGGGGACCTTATAAAATGTTCCCAAACATCAAAAAACATAAAAAAGTGTCCATAACAGCCTCTCATGACCATATTTTTGAAGCTGGTGGTTTAACACAAACCCTAGCTTCGAAGGGACTACAAAGGACCTATAGGACCTCTTAGAAACCATCCACATTGACAAACCAAGACTACATTCACCTTCAAAGAATATGGTAAAATAAAAAACCAAGGTATCTTTCAACCTTTCACATGAACTTACCTTCCACATGAGGACCCCAAAAACATGGAATGTTAATAGGGGTATACTCAATATATCAAATTGGAGTTGAAATTCCTTATGTTGAACAATTTGTGGATTTTCCAATGGTGAAACAATCAGTGCTACACATCAGTCGTCTGTTAACTCTTAGTTGGGGCATAATTTATCCAATGAGAGAACCCAAGGACCCAACCAAGCTAGACCATCTATGCAAACGTGCCACAAACTATAACCAAATAGATTAGGGGACCATCATAAAGTCTTCCAAAACATTTCTTATAAGAGAAAACTAACCATCCATTCATCATAGCATAAAGACCAAACCAAAACCCAAAATACCATTTAATCAATAGGGGTTCATGGACTCAAAACACCCCACAAATAAATTTTTTTCAAAAAATCATAAGTCACATATTCCCAAACCAGCTATAATGACCTCATGTTTTCCATTAGAAAAATATCTTTGAAAATAAATAGTTCACTGGTTAGAGTATCCACTAATGATACTTCATGGGCCTCATACATCCATGTTTTAGTGAAACACTAGGCGCCCTCCTTATATCCATCCCGATACTCATCTAGTAATTCTATTAACCATCTATCATCCCATGTAACCCCATGCATGTTCTCACCCCTGGAAACACCAAAGTGTAAAATAAAAATTCTTTCCACTTTTCAAAACCAAAATAGTAAACCAATACATTCTTTTTTCTCAAGAACGCTAACCAAAAAAATAAATTACATAAATTACATCATAAAAAATCTTTAATTATTTAATGGACAAATAAACAAATTACGATCACAGTTTCATGTCATACACGCTAATTTTAGAACAACTCATCCCATTTCAAAAGTGTCCTGCTTTTATGAAAACGTCCATTAACATCCTCTATTCCTTTGAAAACTCATATCTCTTTATTCAAATAGGGTTCCAATGAATAAAAATACTTCTCAAAAGATCACCAAAAATTTTGTAAAAACTCCCCTTAATTTCATGTAGATTAATTTCAAAAAAATTAACCCAATTTCAAAACACTTTTAATTTCCTGAAAAAATCTATTTCTAAAAACACTTTTAAATTGGGAACACAACTCTTATAATTTCAATCCAGATTCCAAAATTTCATTGAAATTTTCAAAAGATATGAAGATTACAATTCAAAATCATTTTCTCAACCCCAAACATCTTTTCTAAAACATTACATTCCATTCATCCTCCATTAAATAGTTTAGAAAACTCTATAGGAAACACTTTTTCAAAATGTACTTTAACATAATTTCCATATTTGAATAGAGATATAAACACATCATTCTAAATTTCAAACCAATTCTGAAAATTAAGTTATACTCTTTTAGAAATCAACCAACTTCTAATTTATAAAAAAATTGATTTCATAAATGTTCAGATATCATAAATCAATTCTTTTTTGTATTTTCAACCATTTTCAACCATTCCATCACGATGAGACACGAGAAAATGTGAGAGGAAACTAGTTTCATTTGGTGAATTATACATATGGTTGGCAGCCATAAGATAATCACTTCACCATCCCAGAGAGTGTTCTATATAAATATCTCTCACTCCTCATGGTATGTCAAGTCCTACAAGATCACTAAGACCATTATCCAGACTTTTTTCCATTTACCATAATCATCATCAAACCAAGAGAACCAATGGACTAAGATAAATCCTGAATTCCCCTACAAACATCAATTTTTTCATGAGCTGTCGTTCTGCAAAACAGTACCCATAACTAGAATGTCATGCCTCGAAAATACTAGCTCTAGACTATCCTATCTCTTCCCCAAATACCATGACCCTAAGATTGAACATAACCACCCATTTATAACATTTTTTCACGAATTATATATGGTCTCCATCAAAACCAGCAGCCAACCCGATTTATGGTAAGGCCAGATGGGTGTTCCTGATCCCCATGGGATGAAACAAGTTCCCAAGTATCACTAAATTCAATTTCGGAATGCTTGACCCAATTTTATGAACATAAAACCCCAAAAAAATCCAATATAACATATATGGAATTTTTTAAAAAACCATTAGATAAAAAAAAATAGAATTTAATTACATTAATTAAAATAATTCTCAAGGAAAATAAAAAATGAAGAAAACCAAATTGGGGAGCCCAAAAACATCTTCAGGGAAAGGGGTACTACCCTCAATCCATCTCCATGACACTGTGTCATGAAGGACTGCTAGAAACCCGCACCACATGCACTAAAATCTATACCCAAACCTATGGAAAAATAACCAAGTCTACATACACACAATCATGTAACTATTGTGTGATACAATGCCTAGTAGGATTCCACCACTATAATAATCCATGTGACAAACATTAAAGGATGCAAATTTTGTATGATTTCATAAACATCAAATGCAAATAATAATATTAATGAGATGAAACTAAAAAAAATAGTTTCAATTGGGGTATATTAATGAATCAACACATTTAAATATAATTCCCAAGCTAATGAATTCTCACACCAAACATTCAATATGTCGACTGTAATCATAATGTATTTATAGAGACATGCAAGTGGAAATAACCCCTAGGTACCAGCTCGCTGTGGGTCCTAGGTACCACATATCTCAGTGAATTTTACCTTCCAAATATCTGTTCTTGTGGACATGAGCCACTAGTAGGGATCATACACCTAAACTGGTGCTCCCCCAACAACAACAACATCATCATCATTATATTATTTGTGTTTTCATCATCAAACATTCTACGTTAATCTATGGAAACCCCCATGGGGTTGAAAGCATACTAGTACACATCCAACAACCTAGATACCCTGGATTTCACTCTGTGGTCAACCAAGTTCAACAAGACATGAAATAAAGTTTTCAAATAAAAATATCAGTTCCATGTCACACACAAACAATACAGCCCACCACCATGTCACATTATACTCCTTCCACAAAAAAATAATTTTTCACATCATACACAAAAAAAACTTCCCACAAATGTGTTTCATGCCTTTCTTGTAATTTAATAAACCATTTCATAAATTTAGAAAAACTTCTTAAAGTTATTGACATCTTATATCACCACTTTACCTTTAAAGAACCCATCATAAGTGAAATCACTCACCAATGTAGTACATGTACATCTTTTTCCCATTTTATTTAACACAATAAATCACTTACAATTTTCATAAAAAAATTCCATAGGGGATAACCATGTTTTACACACTAAAACCATTTCAAAACCCTGTTTACAGGTCAAAATCACCCCAATACTAATAGTGAAATAATTTTCACCCCAAAAAATATTTATTAAACCACATTAAATAGTAATAATAGTACCTCAAATGATACAACAAAATATAAACATGGAAAATAGACATTTCCAAACAAATATGCAAATTGGAAACTAAGTACATAATCAATACTTCAAAAAATTGTTTTTCACACCAATCATATTGTAAGAGGATCATGATATAAATATGAATGAAGCAAAGATAACTCATCTAAGGATTATTACACATGGAACCACCTAGCATTACTGTCAACACACCAATTCATTTTGTGAAACATCAACCGTACCTCCACCGCACCACGAGGGAGTGAAGTCCATCCTAAAACCCCAAGATTAGACAAAAAATAAACCAAATGAAACACTAGGTACGAACCAAAACTTCTTTTCATTTTAGATCTTCATGAATGATGGATGAAACCATATGGAAATGGAATGAAATGATGAAAGAAACCCTTATACGAATAAATCTTGAATAAAATGACCCAAATACACCAATAGATGACTTTCCAAACAAAAAAAAAATAAAACGAGGTTCAAAAAAGGTTTAGGAGGAAATTTTGGAACTATAATGGTGAAAAAGAATTAAAAAATGGAGTATTTATCAACGAAACAATTTACCTCATCCAATATGGTTGATTTGAGAAACCTAGAGAAGTATCACCCCAATTCTTGCTGAATAGGAGATCCAAAGAGGGGGAGGAGATAATGGAGACATGACTTGGGTAAGTGGTCCTGAGAGAGAGTTTTTATAACCAAAAATAGAATAAAAATAGAATGATATATAATGAATTAAAAAATTACATTAGGAAATATGCTTTCGGGCTGGCACAATACCATAATAAAAACCCAAATACCCTATGATTATGGATTCCTAAGACGTCCAAATGTATACAGTAGTTTTAATATATCGGGTTATGCTAATTGTGGAGAACAATGGGTGTATAATATTGATAAATTATGGATTTATAAAGGAATAAAAATTAGATTTTTAATCTAGAAATGGCCCCACAGTTTGGACCAAATCAGGAAAACTCTCCCTTTCCTCCAAAAATGTATGGGAAACCCCCACAAAAATATTGAATGTGAATTAAATGAAAAAAATAAAATTAAATAAAGTCATGGATGTGAAAAATCATTCTCTAGCTAGTTGTTCCTATCTAAAAAGGGTATTAGTGAGGTGATCCTAATTAATCCTTAACTTAATAAACAAATTTTTTGTCTCATTCTTGTTCCAGAGGATCCTCCATGGTTTCAATCTCTTTACAAACCTCCAACTGTTACTATTCTTGTGTGGGGAGGTCCTTACACCATTTGTGTAAAATATGATTTTTCCACATTTACTTAATATGGATAGTGACCACGAGTTTCCCATGTGATAGAGATTACATGCCTCTCTAGCCATGTCGAAGAAACCTGGTTCCTCTGAAAATGGATATAATAATGTTGTGATGACCCTAAAACCAATGATATGTGATGCATCGAGTCATAAGAGATGCACTGGTCTAGTTAATAGACTTTGGTGTCAGGGAACACATAGATGATGACTTCATTCATCAAAAACCGATTGAGATGACACCAAGTTCGTCATTCTCAGTTTCTGTTATTGCACTAGGTTAATATATCTCCCTCTATTCCCACAGCAAGAAGGAAATTTATAACTATGAATGGGAAAAAATATTGGATTTCACTATTGGGAAAGTCACCTCCCCCTTTTTTCTCCTCATGGGATGCAATAATATTGAATTCAACCAATAAAATCCATGGGGTTCTATCTGAATTAATGAAATCTAAATAACACCATACGGCCTCCCTATCTTGCATGTTATATTTAGCATTGATGAAGGAAAACAAAAAAAATTTCCTCCCAACATTATTTTTGGTGGTTAGTAATTGATCCGACACACTGAGAATTTATAATATTATGTGTTACTTCCAAAATAGCCGTATATGAAATTTGGGAGGATCCCCAGGTATGGAACACCAAATTCCGAGACTTTGAGAAAATTCCTTCATTTTTCTAGACGTTTTCCATGGATCATGAATCACCACCATCAGAATAGAGTGATTATTAAGTTCATTAATGATGAAATAAAATTTATCCTGAACCCCAAGACCACAGATGTTCCATATCAAAACTATATACATTAAAAAATAACACTTCTGGGATGGGGCCAAGACTCATAACTCTTGGAATGATGAGGATAAAACAAAGGGACAATTTCCGCAATTCGGTATTGAGAGTGGGTAATCATACCACTATGGAAAGTGATGCAAGCTGCCTCGAGAGACTGCACACCACTAGGAAACTTCCAATTGATGACATCTATTGATGAGTAAAATTAAATATACACCAATCTATATTCATATATAGACACCTAAGAAGTGATAAAAGTGGATAAAGATGATAGTAGGATCAGGGAATGAGTTATTGCAGTCACCTAAAGAAGAGAATATACAAGTTGTAGGGGGAGTCCGTAGACAATGAAGGAATGCTGAACTCAAGTTCAGACGAGTCCGATTTCATTTGATGAATCTCTGAAATTCAGATATGAGAAGGATCCTGATAGTCATGTAATAACGGGAAGAGAAAAATAAATTCACTAACAAACATCAGATCAGGAAGGATACCCACCCTTCAACAATGAGAAATCTAATCCCCATCCCGTCCTCTCTTTGGGAGAAATAGATCATGGTAAGAGAAGAGTTCCTAGTATTACTAAAAGTTTTCATTGAGGAAGAATATTCAAAATACAAATATAGGGGATAGAGGAATGCGCCTTTCACTTGACTGTAATTCGACAATACTGAGGTGACTTGTGAATGAGTACACCAGCAAAAAGGCCTCAAGGGTTCATGTGACCTAGGAGCCTCAAAATGAAATTTGTGGAAAACCTGTAGGGAATGACCAGAAATATGGAAAAATGAGTAGAAATTGGGAAATGAAGGGTAGATATAGTGTTGATGATGGTCCTACATCCCCTAGATATGAATCAAAAAGTGTTCTTGAAGCATCTGATAAATTTTCATATCAACACATATCTCCATGACCTACACCACTACCAGATGAGGTGTTTTCACATACACACACAGAAACGATCCCATAGAATCCCCTATCACCATTAGTAATGAATCATTCCATAGAGGGAGAGGATGATCTGGAAGGGATATCCACACCACTATGAAGGGGTTTTCCTTTCTAGAAGGAACTTACATAGATCCACATGTAAGAGAAAACATCCATCTCCCCATAGATCGTGGTCTTCTACTCCATGATTTGAAAAATCATCCCAAGACACAAGAACCACAGAGATGGACTTTTGATCGAAGATCAACACAGTTGCTAGTAACTAAAGTCCCTATATTTAAAATAAATCCTTGAGAACCACAAAATGAGGTTCGATTGTGCTGAATATCATGATCAGATTCCCCAAAAGCGCCTTGTCTATTTCTGAAAAATATGCTATCGAGACAGACCAAGCGGAGCACCCATTTTATGAAAAAAATATGCCACCTTAGGGTCTGCTGGAGAGACAACTTGAGACATACCATGCCCTGAGGTAGAGTGAAGTAGAGAATCCTTGAATGAGAGAATGGAGGGCCTAGATAAACCCCCAATGAGAACCAGAGATCCAAGAATAGGAGAGGAAATTTCAGGGATCACCCCAACAATGAGCTGGAGGAGTGCGTTTGGAAGTATTTTTCTTCCCACAAGAAAATATCCCATCTACATAAAGATCAAATGTATTTGAGGTACTGATTAGAGTTCTTATAAGTTTAGTGTTTTCATATCCATATATATTGAGTAATTATTGTATATACTTATGTTGAGATATAATGGTTCCTTCTAGGTTTTGAGAGATTTTAAAACATAAAAAGAATGTTATCTCACCCATCATACACATTTCAAACACATATTTCATTGGATTCTCAAAATAATCACCAAGATATTACTGAGTTGATCCACATATATTATCATCTACATAGATTTGAACAATCATAATGTTTTTTTATTTTTGTTAAAAGGGATAGGTCTGGAATACCTTTTTCATAATTGTTTTGTAAAATAAAAGATGTGAGGTTATTATACAATGCTTTAAGAGCCTTTTTAAGTCCATATAAAGCATTGGTATGTTTAAAAATATGATTAGGATGTTTTTTTATCTACAAAACTAGGAAATTGTTCTTTAAAAACGTTTTCTTGTACAAAACCATTTAGAAATAACATCTCACATCCATTTGAAAATGATCCGTGTTTAATAATATTACAAAGGTTAATATAATTTGAATAGATTCAGGTCTAGCTGGTGAATCATAGAGATCTTCATAGTCTAATCCATGTTATTAATTATATACTTTAGCAGTAATTATTGATTTATTTTGTACAATGACTCAATTTTCATCACATTTGTTTTTAAAAATACATGTTACTCCAATTATTATTGTTTCTATAGGTCTTTCAACCAAGAAAAAAATTTGATTCATTTTAAATTCTTTTAGTCCATCATGCACTGATTTTATCAAGTCCTCATCACCAAAGGCCTCATTCAATATATTCAGTTCATGTTGATATAGAAAAGAAAGTTGTTCTATTTCATTTCCCAAAGAGTTTCTAGCTATTATGGGTTGATTTACATCACCAATGACATTATCATTAAGATTATTCTTAACAAAAAAATTGATTTGGGTTTTTAAAACCATTTTATCAACATAGGATAGGGAATATTCATGGGTTAATATTAAAGAAACATTTTCTTGAGTTTTTCCCTTTTCAAAGGAGTTTTTATTCATGGATTGATAATCAATTTTTGAAAACACATCTGTTGATGTAGGGAGGGGTTGTTTTAAAACAAAGGGGTTGATTCCATCAAATTTAACATGAATTGTATCCTCAACAGTACACAAGTTTCTATTAAAAACTCTATATGCCTTAAATGAAGTGTAATTACCTAGAAAGATTCCTCCATTGGATTTGAGTGTGAATTTATGTAGCTTATCTATAGTAATCAATATGAATACTTTTGATCCATGTACTTTGAAGTAAGAAACGTTTGGTTGTTAGCTATTCCACAATTCACGAGGTGTTTTATTTAGAAGAGGTCTCGTTAAAACTCGATTTATAGTATAACATGCATTACTAATAACTTCTGCCAATAAATTCATAGCAATTGAGTATTCAATCAACATTGTCCTTTTCATTTCCTAATGAATACGATTTATTCTTTCAACAACACTATTTTTCAGAGGGGTTCCTGTAGTTGAAAAGTTGACAGTAATACATTTCTTACTAAAAAAAGACCCAAAATCCGAATTTTTTAAATCTCAACTATGATAACTATGAATAGTTTTCTGTGGTAGGTTTCTCTAATTTTTATGTTGTGCTGTAATTGTTTTGAAATGAAAAAATGATGCATATTTCATTGCAGGAAAATAGTACCATGTATATCTGGGATAGTCTTTAACTTGAAAACGTACAAAGTATTTGCCTCTATTACATCCAGTCTGTATAATACCAAAAATATCCATGTGCACATACTATAATTCATTAGAAGGTAAAACTTCATTAATTAATATAAATCTAGTTTTACATTGCATTCCATATTAAAAAGGTTACGAAAAATTTTATGAATCATACGTAAGATCTGGTAGATATATAAGAAGTCTTTTTTTTGAGTGTTTTAAATGGTTCCTATGATTATAGTGTCATAACCTTTTATTATGTAACCACGATTGCCCTTCCATTGTACTTATGAAAGGAATGACTTATCTCCATAGGTATTATATTTTGATTATGTTATATCCTCATGCATATGGGAATTAATAATAAATTCATCCTTAGAATTATAAACTAAACATTTATCATTCTTAAAATTCACAATGTAGCCTTCATCACAATATTGTCTTATGCTTATTGGGTTTGTCTTAAGACCTTAAAAAATGAAATTAAATCATTTCCCAAAAGAACAATATTACCTATACCATTGACCTTTCCTTCAGAATTACCGCTGAAGGTCAATCATTAACTTTTCATTTCAATATTATTTTTAAATAAATAATTATTTCAAGTCTAATTTCGAGAACAACAACTATCCATATACCAAGTACTGTAATTGTTGGTAAACTTTATGTTTTTCTAAAAAATAGACAGTTAGTTTTTCAGAACCCAAACTAGTTTAGATCCATAAATGTTAGATAAAATTACTTTAGGGTCCACATTGGTTTTTCAAAATGATATTTATGAAATATCAAATATTGGGTTTTATTATGAGGACAATTTCTTTCCCCATGTCCACCACAATGTCATTTAGTGAAGAATGGTGATCTTTTAGGAACATTATAGTTATGACTAAATAAAGGTTTCGAATAAGTATAACCAATTCCCAAAATATTCCATAGAGGATGAATTTAAGAATAAATTTTGTCAAATTATTAATTTATTGCAGTAATGATTGATAAATTTTTCTTAAGAGAAAAGATTTCTGATTTTAGTATAATATATAAATTATCATTGTCACAAGAAACTGTTTTGGGGTTTTTTTAGATTTAAAAACATTTTTCTTCAAAAAAAAGTGGTTCAATTTATTTATAATGTTTATCATTCATGAAATTTACATCAATATGGTTTTTTGAAATATTTTGAAAATTAATAGTTTTATTATGAAGATCTTTTGAAGGATCTGGTACTTCTTTTATATTAATTGTTATTCTAGATTATTCTTTATCATGATTTTTCAGGAGTTTAGAATTTTCATTATCATGTAATATCGAATATATGGTTACTTCTTAAAAATAATTTAAATTATCCTCTGCTGAGGAATATTATTTATCTGATGAGTAAGAATATTTCTTCTGGGTAATTTTCATTTAATGATACATTCATAAGAGATTCCACATTGTGTTCCTTATCCATGTGACATTGATTTTCAATAGGTAGTCTAGATATTAGAATTATATTCATTTTACTATAAGATTCATAAGATAAATATTCATTTGATGAATCAACACCACATGAAATCCAAGTATAATTTTCATTTAATAATATATTATTCTATTAATTGTAATATTTTATCTTGTTTCTCTCAGAATGTTTCTCCTTCTTATCTTTTGTTTTAGGCAATGGTCAATCTGGTCTAATAGGACATACTATTTTACATTCATAACAACTTAATTATGAGTAATTCTTTTCCTTACTATATTTCTTTTTGAATCTATATTTAAAATCAAAATTTCCAACAATCCTGTTTATTCTTTGGGAATGATTGGCTAATTAATTTTCTGAATGATCACTTTCATTGTATTCCTGATATAGTGACGACTTTCATAGAATTGGAACATGTTACCCTTTTTGGATTCTTGGAAATAGGTGTAGTAGTAAAATATACACATCCATTAACATTATTCGTCTTATTAAACTATGCATCTCTTTTATTCATATTTCTGCTAAAGAAGAGTTCCAAATAACTCATCAAGAGTGGTTTTTGTAACTTTCCTCTACCCATAAAGAGTTGACCTTTTTGATTCCCACTCATTTAGAATTATATCAATTATATTTTCCCCATTAACTTCATTAGTAAGGCCCTTTTATCACATTGATTGATGATTATTGAAAATAGTCATAAATCTTTGTTGAATCATTCATACAGGTACTCTATTGGGAAAAATAAAACCAAGATATTCAGCTCGAAGCATTTCTCTTCATTTTTCAATAAAATTAGATGTTCTAAAATGTGTGAATTAAAATTTTATACAAATACAATTAGATTCTTGACATAATGATATCTGAAAATATATATTCATGTTAATAGAAAATTACAAATTACTGCATACCATGAAATTCTGTGGACATTCAAGTTTCTCTTGGATGGTGAAGGTTCACACTTCCCAATTTGAGATTTTGTAATCACTAGTAAGCACGGAAATCTTTTACACTATAGTATTTATAGAAGAAGTCTTCACTCAATCTCTCTAGTATTCATAATCATTCCAATTAAAATAGGCGGTATAGTAGGGTTTAGATTTTCAATTGATCCAATATTTACTCTTTTCACCATATAGAAAAATATTATTCCACTCTACACATTAGTGTAGTAAGTACATATGAAGAATAAATTAGTAATATAAATACAATTTAATTAACAAAATAAATATGTAAGTAAATAAAATCAGGGGAAACTTGCACTAATACAAACTTTTTGATCGCATTATTGATAGATATTTTTTATAGATGGCACAATACAAGAGGGTTGGGTGTGAATTGTATTCTTAAAAACATTGTATTTAAACATACATGAATGAACTTAGTTTATTATTTATTAATCTTATATAATTCAAAACCAATAGAAATGACCATATGGGTCCTGGATCTGATGGATATGAAAATATGTAATACCAAATCTAATGAAAACTAATTGTAATTGAATTGAATACAATGATCAGAGTAATAAAAATGTATAGGATTATACCATACAATGTATATAATCTAATAATACAGTATGTAATGAATGAATCATAATTAAAACAATTACAATATAAATGAATATGAATAAAAATGTGAAAAAATATAATTCCCTTTCTATTACAAAATATAGTGTAAATGTAAAGGTATTACAAATTTTTATCCGAAATAGTAGGGTATCCTTTCACCTAGGATAAAAGTTATGTCTTACCACCACCATGGTAATCCCTTGATATGATGATTGGCATGATTGTCTTCTTATCACTAGAATCACTCTATTGAGAAGGTAATTGATACCTCTATCTTTCAAAAACATGGAATCCCTCGATATAATGATCAGTAGCACATATTCCTACCACCAGAGGCCCTCGACCATTATCACAATGATTGGTTGCACAATGAAAAACAAAGAACTTATTGAAATACAAGAACATGGAACAAGATATTCATGCCTTGTATCATCATGAATTTCACACGAAGATAGGGAGATGTCAAACTATATCTCTCTAGAACTTGATAGAAGAAAAAGTTTCAATTGTTGTGTATTCTGGATCAAATAACATCCTATTTGGAGGCCTAAGGTTCCAACGATCATATTTCCTCCAACAGTTACATATATCAAAAAAACTTCGGCGGGACATGGACACCTGACATTACAATGGTAAAAACAAACAAAATTCAAGACACCATTCTTATTGGTATACAACAAACTCAATGACATAATTTTAATTAGAAAATAATATGTGAAAAGCAATGAAATAATGAGAATGATAAATATGTATGTGGAACTGAAATAAGACACGAGTTCAATGCATTTAAAGAGCACGATACATTACATGGTGACATTGTATATCATGATTATGATGCATATCGGGGTTACGATACCTAACATGATTACAATTATTAGCATGGTTAGAATTATTATCATGGTTATGATGTATTATATATAACCTAGTTACGATGAATGATTATGATAGAATACATAACCTGGTTAAGATAAACATGGTTAGGATACAATACTTAACCTAGTTATGATACTCATAGTTATGATACAGTAAAAAACCTGGTTAAGATGCATGTGGTTATGATGAAAAAAATATTATTACGATATATGTTATTAAAATTGTAAAATAACAAATATGGTTACATTTTAAAACAACATACATGATAAAAAAGAAGTAATTTGTGATTTCCAAAACCAAAATATCAATTGGAATGTCAGAACACATTTTGAATCCTCAACAATTTTTTGAGCTAAAAATGACATCAATAGTTCATTAAACCATGTCTTATATACCATCGTTTATTACACACTATAAAATTTAATACATTAAAAATGGATCATACCTAGAAATTAATAAAAAAAATTAATCCTAGGAAATCCATTGGAAAAATAGCCCCACTGATAATCAATATTGGTAGAAAAAACCTATATTGAGATTTATTATAATGAATGGATAATTCATTATGGAAAATACATAATGTGGAATAAAAAAAATCCCCGTGACGTGTTAATAGAATGAAATTTTTTTAGTATGTCTATATAAGGTAATTGGTTCTAGATTTTAATATTATTTTTATTTTAAATATAGTTATTGGGAATTTGGTTGTTACAAATGAATATATCTAATAGTTGTATGAGATTAGTGTATTTCGTGTAAAAAATTTAAAATAATATGCTTCACAAATAATAAACAATGAAGTAAACATTTTAAGTAAAAATATTATATATATATCTATAAATTATGTATTATTATATATATTAATATTAAAAAAATATTATACATTGTATTTATGAAATTAAAATAATTATTATAATATTAATGGAATAAAGAATTATTATTTTTGAATGTTATGTTTTAATTTCACTGAATATTATTTAATATAAATGTGTCATTTTTCAATGATTTTTTTAAAGTGTTGTGTATATATACTTTCACATGGAATGAAAAATATTTAACAATCAAATTTAATAAAAAATATTTAAAATTATTGGAAATTAAAACTAAACAGTAGTTATTACTATTAAATAAATAATATTGAAATCATTTCATTCAAAATAAATATGTATTAAAAAGAACATTTGTCAATGTTAGGTATTTTTATTTTAAATATCCAAATATATTATAGTAAATTGATGACATTATCTGGGTTTTTTCTAATAAAATTCAAACCCTATCATAATTTGTAAATGAATGGTAATAATAATTCAAATATTTAACAATAGAAAAAGTGATTGTGCTATAAAAAATTATCTTCACTATATTCTATTTTTTACATTAAATGAAATATTCCAAAATTTTATAAATTTAATTGGAAAAAATTATCTTTAATTTATGACATATAGAGACAATATAATTAAAATAATAAATATATCTATTTTCCATAAATCATTATGTTTTAAGTGAAATGTAAAATCTAATATTTTTAAAAATATCTAGATTTTAATAACATAATTAAGATTTAATTTTGAGTTAAAAATTTATGAATAATTTGTCGGAAAAAATGTTTACTTCAAAAGTATAATATATTATAATCTACATTTCTAG
Source organism: Viscum album (assembly GCA_963277665.1). Lineage (NCBI taxonomy): Eukaryota > Viridiplantae > Streptophyta > Magnoliopsida > Santalales > Viscaceae > Viscum > Viscum album. Next base: position 256,626,386 of record OY728165.1, on the reverse strand, counting down.
ATCCCTTGGTAAATCCATAACATTACATTCTTGTATTTAATGTTGATAATTATGACAAATTTTTCCTCTAAACCATAGAACATAAAAAGGTAAAATTAGAACAAATACATTCGAGGGGACTATTTAGGTTTTGATTTTTAGGGAATTAAGAAAACATAATACATAATAACTCTAATCAACTTGAACTCATAAATAACTTGTTCATTAATCTTAATATCATATCAAGATATAAAATGATTTGTTATTTCGTATTAGGATATGTACATTATCCTGTTGAAATTATTTATAGTCATAAATAATTCTATATCATTATCTAAAACCTAGGGAAAAGTAAAAATAAAAAGGTTAATATCAAATGATCACTTTGTGAAAATATAAGTAAATATAATTAAATTTCATTAATGTGGATAATGGTGTATACCGGTATAATGGAATAATCAACGTGGAATGTGGAATCATAAAACAGGTCATACCCATCAATAATAAGATCATAAAATATGAAAACATGGAAAGGAAATAGTCATCAGTATCAATAATCAAAAGACATGAGATGTTTTTCTTGACCAATAGAAACATTATCAACACATTTACAGTATAAATAAAACTTATACATACTTTTGGAATAATATTCATATCACTATTACATTCACTGTTACTAATGGCATAACTATTCAGCTGACTTCCATGAGCAATGAATTAGAGGGCTATTATGGACCCATTAGTCAATGGTTTATCATATAAACACCCTTTATTGGTTTATCAGATAACCAACCATTATTATTTTATCCCAGATTCTCCTAACATTGGATAATATCATCAAACTCCATAAAATATCCATGTATAATTACGTAACATATAAAAGCATTCATTTCATCAGAAACGAATAGGAACAACAATTACACTTTTTATAACATAATCAACCCATGTAAATGAAATGGGTTCCATAATAATATCATTGGAACATGATTAACCAATAGGAAAAAAATGTTTACTATAAAAATCTCTTCGAAACATTAATAACACATATAAAAGAAATGGGTTAAATAACAATCTCTTCAGAAATAGATTATCTGTGGGAAGGAAATGAATCCTATAACATGATTTTTGAAACAATATTAACGCATGAAAAATAAATGTTTTCTATAATAATATCTTCAAAAAAAATTAAAAAATGAAAAACAAATTAGTTTAATAAAAATATCATCAAAACTGGATTAACCCATGTGAGTGAAATTGGTTCAATAAAAATTTGTTGGAATCATTATAAAACCATGTGAAACAAATTTATTCCATAAAAATGTCATTTACATCTTATTAAACATTGGAAAAGAAATTGGTAATAAATAAATCTCCTAGAAACATGATTTACTAGTGGAAAAGAAATGGGTTCCATAATAATCTCTTTGGAACTTGATTCACCCATGAAAAAGAAATGGTTTCAAAAACAACCATTTTGAAATAATATTAATCCATCCATAAAATAACAAGGATAATATAAATACACAATATCCTTAAGGGAAGATAATTTAAAACATGCGTTTTTGATGCCGATGAATGGAAATATTTCTAAAATATAATTAAAAACATTTATGATGAAAATAACCCATAAAATATACAATGTGTCTCAAACAATCATGAAATATTTGAATTATAAGATATGTGTATGAATAAAATTATATTATATAGATAATATAACCATAATAATGGTTATTATTGATATATCATGTAAAATTATAATAACATACTCCTAATAAAATAATATGGGTGTATAACATAACAAAAATATCATAGAAAAAGCAATGAAAAAATCAATTACCGATTTGGTAACATTGAAACTGTAAAAACCATGAAATATTATAAATGAAAAGGATAAATAAACTAATTAAATTAAGGATAATAATAATAATACAATTTAATTGTAATTATATACGCCACAAAACAAAAATAATTTGTGTATACAGAAATAGTATTGTAGAAATAAAAATAAGATGAGAAAACCCCTTATTAACATCATATAATTGGAGTAATAGAAAACCAATGAAATAAAAATACGTGAAAAAATTAAATACAATGAAATAGTATTTATACAGAATATATAATAATAATATGTCCTTTCAAAAATATTATTTCTATGACATAACAAATTACATAGTTATTTTACCCATTTTTTGGAAATTGAGTATAAAAATCCTTAAACATGAGTCGGATTTGGAATGTCTCTCATCTATCATCATAAAAAATCAAATGATGTTAAATATTTAATTTCATGAGGAAATTTTCCTTTTGTATTATTAATTTTAACTAAATTATAAAAATGTTGTATACAATTACATAGTTTATAATGTTTACATTGGGTGTTCTGACTATATTTGATTTATGTGTGATGAACGACTTGGTAGGTCATTTGTGGTCTTGGGGTACATTATTTAAAGATATTAAAAAAAATAAAATAAAATTAATATCATATTTTTTAAATAAAATTTACTTTTAAAATAATACATGAAATATGGTTATGTATAATGAACTAATTTTATGATCATTGATATGGTATAAAGTACGTAGACATGAGTATCATTCTTATTTACCAATGATCATTATACGGAAAGAAGTTAAAAACTTTTTATCACTATTGAATTACCATTATATAATAAATAACATATTAGTTGGTTATATATATTTATATATATCATTATTGTTATATGGGGAAGAAAAATGAGGAATAAAATTTCATAGAGGAGGCGGTAGTCCAGACCTCCATGAACGACATTATCACATTTTCATTCTGTTAAATGGAAAGAAGAAAAACGATATTTTATATGTAAATATAGATAATTATAGTATTTATATAATAAATATTTCATTAATATCATATATTTTTAATAAACCCATCCTAATAACATTCTATGCAATGAATGAATGAATCACATCGTATTGAAGAGGCAGTAGTCCACCAACCCAGAACTGATGTTATCATATTCCCCAAAATGTTGATCATGATTAATTTGTTATATAAATATTTAAAATGAATAATAAAATTTAATATATCTTATATATCATATATTAATATTATTATATCATTATTCACAACCATGGAAGGTAGAAATGGAAGAATGAATGACAATATTTCATGAGGTGGTAGTCCACCATACACATGATCAATGATTTTATATCCCATATGCTAGTAGTATGTGAAGGTTTAGGATGAACCATTAACATAAAAATATCATTATATTTTTTACATTTATGTCATTATATAATCATGTAATAAAAATAATTTATTTTATTTTTGACCAAAATAAAATAAAAGTGATTGTTGAAGAATGTTACCTCGTTTCAGTTTACTCCTTTTGGATTGCACAAAAGAAATGCCTTTGTTTTATTGATGCCAAATGTGAGGATTATGGGATGATATGAGGAACTGTTTTGAGAACATATGTCTTGGTATTGCATGATCCAAAGGGATTCAGAGGTGTGAAGAAGTGGAGAGGGTGAGTGTCTATTTATAGTGCGCAGGGAGTGTAATTCTTGTACATATAAGAAGGTACTCTCAATTGGGAGGCCCCATTACATCATGTGCCCCCAATAATGAAATCTATTCTAGGGAGTTTTAGATGTGGTAGAATAATGTCAGTTAAATGTGGTTCATACATGTATCTATGTAATTTTTCAACTTAAGAAAAAAGATTAACCACTAAGTAAACACAAATTTTTTTACCTTAATCAATGTGATTCATTTTATTTTCCTACACTAATATTTTTGGTAGAAAAATGATTTGATATTTTGATAAATTATAAATTAATAACATTCAAAATATGGAATCAATTTTTTCAACATACAACCACTACATTGACAAAAATTAATTTAAAATTAATCATGTATATGGGATGATACAAAAGTATATTTAAAGAGAAATGTTCAAATGATTGAAATATTTTTATATCCAATTTCAATGTGAAATTGATATAAATGAATTTTTTTAAAATGATTAAAAATTAATCTAAATATTATTTAATACTAGTTTAATATAAAATTTTACACTATAATTATTTAGATGTAAAATTATTTTTTAATTTAAATTCGTTTTCATTTAATACTCATCAAAATAAAAATTTTCAAATAAAAATACAAAAAATTAGTTCATAGTAAATTTCGATATTAAAAAATAAAAAATAAGCTTTATTTTTTCAAATAATTTTTTTTAAAATGTCTCAAAATTTAAACTTAAAATATTTATTCTATTAAATTTAAGGGAAAATTCATTTTAATAATATAACACTATTTTAGAAAAAAAATTGATTTATTATTGTCTCAATCCTATAATACATTTTAAATCAAATTTAAAAATATATTATTGAATATATATTATTTATATTTCATTATTCACATTAAATAATAGTGATCTATTTTATTTATGAAGATAAAACATCATCCATGTCATAAAAATGGTTTTTATAAAAATTCATATTTTATATTAAATTAAACGATAATTTCATTTATAATTAATTGGTAAAAAATGTATTAATTTTATTTACATTTGTAAAATATATTTTCATAATTTAGTGAATCAAATTAATTACCACCATTCCAATGTCATGGTTATGAATATAAAATAATATTAATAGAATATTGTTTTCTGGTAAGAAATATCCTTGTGTGTATCCTAACTCATCAAAGGAGTTTGATGTTTCATGCAATTAAAGATAATCTTGGTGTTGCGATGTGATGAAATATACAATATTTATTATGTTTAAAACTATTTATTGAAGAGTTTAAATTAATTTTGTAGATGATATTTCATAAAAATTTGTGATTTTACATCCTACCCCCCTAAAGTGAATTTCCCCCTCGAAATTCGACTATATTATCATAGGTTTATCATTAATATAATTTAATTATTTTATCCCACATATAAAAAACAAATAAATAAAACATCACGTAAAAATGTAAATTGAGATATATAAGTGTCACCAGAAGTTACACATATTTAAGATTCCACATAGAGGGAACATTTGTGTGAAAGTAAAAGGATGATTTGGAAGGAGAAACTAATTTTCAGGGAATAATATAGAGTGATGAATAACATGGAAAATAATAAGTTAATAGATGAACCCCAAGAAAAATAATATTGGAAATGGTCATTGAAATCATCAGAAAAGATGGTATTAAGAATAATTTTTATTTCAATAACGTTTTTCCTATAGTAGATGGTTTTCTTTTAGAATATAGAATGAAAACATAATGGAATATTCTAGATGGGTAAAATTTCATATGTTAATCAATTAAAAAATATATATCTATTTCACCAGATGTCATGTTTTCAAGATTTTTGTTTGAATCCTCAGCACTAGAGTGAACTTTTAAAGAGCAAAAAAATCATAAAATGGATAATTAATCTATTCCACCAGTCATTAAACAATAACAAGAATTGGTTTTCAGAAGGTATGAAAATTAAAAAAATGAGTAAACCATCAAATTATACACTAACAATCAACACTCTATAGTAATAACCAATGATGATAATAAAATATTACATAAATAACTATCCATAAAATTCATCAAATATTTATTGACTATGTTTAAAATGAATATATTTTAAGGATTTGACCATATATTATTCCACAATAAATCAAACCTTATTCATGAAATAAAATCCGATATATTTCCAAAATAAACATAATAAGGACATGAAATAATGGTTTAATTACTAGTACATCACCTATGCCAGTGTTTGGAAGGAAACCGAAAGAATCCTTTGTTTATGTGTTCAAGACCCACCATATTATAGGATGTGACATATTGTTAGTGAGCAGATAGTTATTACCCCTTTTTATTTAATCCAAAAATATAAATCCTCCCTAAAACAATGTATTTTGATCCTAACAATTTTAAATACCTCATCCAAAAAACATATTCATTAAATTTCCTTAATCATTTTAAGATTAAATATCCTAAAATATCAATGGGGTGACAAAAACATTAAACTTGTGATCATACAGAAGCTTATAGTCTAATGATGACATCAATAACCCTTAAGATAACTACTCATTTTAACATAATAACCTCTAATGTTATCTAAACTGACCATTCATACCAACTATAACATCCTAGAATCCAAACTCTAGGATCATGTGTTAAAATTTAAAACATTACATTCCGGGAAATGATACCAATAATTTTGATAAAAATTTCTCATTGAACCCATACAACATCAAAAGGAAAACACAAATCAGATTAATTAAAGAGAAAAATTCAGGTTTATAATTTTAGAGAGTTTTGAAAATCTATTCCCTAAATAATTCACATAATCATGGACTCATGAACAACTGGTTCATAATGTGAATCATCATACCATGTTATTCCTAGATTTCATATTACCCATTAGGAAATCGACATGACCCTTGTGAAATACTTTATAAACATATATCATTCAACATAATTTTTAGAATATGGGGAAAATAAATCATAATAATGATGATATAATATGATCACTAAGGGTAAACATAATAATTAACATTTAAATATAATCATTGATCAAAAGAGTTCATAAGGGTGTGATGACATAATCAATCTGTAAGAGAAAATCATAAGATAACTAAAACCCATGAATACACAGATAATAAAAAATGAATTCATGGAAAAATAAATAGTCATCAGATTCAATAATCATGGGATATCAATCTCAATCAATATAATCATTATAATCCCATATCGATCATAATGAAAAAAAATCTACTTACTTGTGACATCATTTTCACATCACCCTTACATTCACTCTTACAAATGAAATAATGATAATGTTTAAATTCATAATTAATTCATTAGAGTGATATCAAAAACCCATCCATTGTTGGTTTATCACATAAACACCCATTATTTTTTAAAAATTTAACCAAAACTAATTGATTTTTCATGGAACCAACTATCATATGTTTAACCTATAACCACCCTTCAAATATCCAAGTTTAATTACTTAACACAGAAAACCATGCATTTTATCAAAAAATAATATGAACAGCCATTATCCATTTTATTACTAGATGAATCCATGTAATAAAATTGTATTTATAATATTCTATTAAAAACATGATTAACTTATAGAAAATAAATGGTTTCAATAAAAATGTCATTAAAATATGATTAACCATTAAAAAAGATATGGGTTCGATAACAATATCTCAAGAAAATTATTCACCAATAGTGAAGAAATGGGTTCTATAAATACTTCTTTGAAACTTTATTAAAGCATGGAGATGTAATGGGTTACATAATAATCTATTTGAAACATTATTAACCAATGAAAGGGGAATGGGTTCAATAACAGTCTCATTAGAACCTAATTAGATCATAAAAAGGAGATGGGTTCTAATAAAATATCATAAAACTTTATTAACCCATGGAAAGGAAATGTGATCACTAAAAATATATTTTAAACATGATTTATTCATGGAAAAGAAATAGTTTCTATAACAAACTCTTTGAAACATGATTATTCCATGGAAGTGAAATTGGTTCTATAATAGACTTTTTGGAACATGATTAACCCATGAAAAATAAATGGGTTCAATGTTAAAATCTCTGATATTATATTTATCAATCTAGAAAATAATGTGGATGGTATAAATAAAAAATATCTCAAATGTTGGATTTTTACAAACATAGGATATTGATTTTGATGAATGGAAATATGATTAAAATATCATTAAAAATTTAATAAAGAAAATAAACATTAAACATTTTGAAGTGTTGCACATAATCTTGAATCATTTGAGTCGTAAGACCCATGATAGAATAATGTTCAATAAAACATATAATATAATGAGAAATGTGATATTCATGACCAATCAAGTAAATATAGATGTATACACACCTAATAAAATAATATTGGTGTATAATATAAGAATCTTCTCAAAGAAGGAGAAATATGTCAGAAAACATTATAGTATTTTTATATTTGAAACCATGAATCCCTTGAAAAAGAGGTAATAAAAAGGAAATTTAAAACCCATTAAATTTAAAGGTAGGAATAATCAAATAAATTCATGGGAATTATAAATACCATAAAATAAATTATGTTTTGAATATGGAATAAGTCTCATAGAAATTAATATGAGATGAGAAAATCCCTCATAAAGATCATATCATTATGGTGGGAATAAATCAAAAATATAAATATGTGTAAAAAATTTATATACAAAAAATAAGAATATAAGTAAATTTTAAAATAATCATAGTTTATTTTATACATATTCTTAGAAAAATACAACCAATGACACAGAAGTTTAACCCAATAAATAGAAATTTAGTTAAAAATTTATTTTCTTTATGTACGATTTGTCATAAATGTTATATATATAACTGAATAATAGTCGTATATTAATTATTTACATTTTTGATATTATTTTTGAAGTTTATTATTAATTTTATTTCACTTATAAAGTAGGTTTTTATAATTATTTAATTTATTATTAATACATAAGTTGTTTTGAACATATTCATATTATGTGTTAAATGGGAAATTATAGGTAAACTATAGTCCATGGGTTCATTATTTAAACATATATAAAACAATAACCATGAAATAATTTTTATATATTTAATAAAATTTACTTTTAAAATCATACACTAACTATGGTTTAGAAAACAGAACCGATGTTATGATCATGGAGATAGTAAGTCGTATATATGGATGAGTAACGTTCTCATTTGTCAATTATCATTTTGGAAATATGGTAAGAAAATTTTACCTTTCAAAAATTAAAATATTATTATAAAAACCTTATTATTTAATTATTTAAACATAAATATACAATTTCTAGGATGTGGTGATAAAAAGGAAGAGTAACGTCGCTTTGAGAAGTTGGTAGTCCACACGTCCACGAACGACGTTTTCACTATTTATGTGTATAAAATAGAAAGAAGAAAAAATGTATGTTATATATACAAATATATAATTACTTAATAGATATCATAATTATTTAATTTACATAATGTAATTTTATTAAATACATCCTTAACAACTTCCATGTAATGAGTGAACAAACAGCCTCGCTTCGAGGAGGCGGTATTCCAGACATCCTCAAATGATGTTCTCATATTCCAAAAAATGAAAGCATGAGGTGGGTGTAATAACACAATTAGATAAGCCTTATAAAATTAAAAATGTCATATATATCACATTAAAATAGTATTTATATTATTATTCCTAACTTTGAGATGTGGTAATGTAATAACAAATGATATTGGCATGCAAGGTGGTAGTTCGTTGTACCCATGAATGATGATTCCATATCCCATTTGATTGACGTGTGTAAAAGTATAGGAAAAACTATCAATAGAAAAAATATAAGTATATTTATAATTATTATTATTTTATATAATTATTTAATATGAAATATTTATTTGGTTTGAGAAAGAATTAAAATAAATTTTATCATTGATGAATGTTACCTCTTTTTTCTCGTAACTTCTTTTGGTTTTCACCATATAACTTCCTTGGTTTTATTTATTCCAAAATTGAGGTTAGAAGATAAATTAATTTTTTTGTATTTTATTTGGCATTATTTTAATTGTTAAAAATGGATTAAGAGGTTTGATGAAGTAGGGAGGGTGAATTCCATTTATATTGGAGTGTTAGTGGCATAATCACAAATATAAAAGGGCCAACACCATTGAGAGGTCTCTTATACATCTTGTGCCCAAAATAATTAACACAATTGGATAAAAATGGGGATATGGTCGAATCATGGACATCTAATTGGTTTTTGACATGTTCATAAGTAATTTTTCACATACTATTAATGTTTAACAACTAAGTAAAAGCATATTTTAAACTAAATGTTTATAATTAATTTTTATTTCAATAACCAATAAGTTTGTTAAAAATAATATTTAAATTAATAGAAATTATTAATTAATTTTATTCCTAATTTGGGATACTATTTTCCAAATTTAAATCACATATTTTTATGAAATTAATTAATATGTAATCCGATAGGCGGGATTAGATATCGTGTTTTTAAAGAAAAAAGTAATAATGTTTGTACTAATTTTAAATCAACATTCAATGTGAAATATATTTCTAAGAACAAAATTGTTTTAAATGATATAATATTTATCTAATTATAATTTAATAAAAGTTAAAAATATAATATATCACTATAAAATATTTGGAATAAAATACAAATTTCAAATCAAATATGGGGTAATTCTCTATTCATCAAAATATGAAAGTTCATATAAAATTACCCATAATATTCCCAAAGTAAATTTTTATATTTTTACTTTCCAAAATGAAGATTATATTTTCAAATAAATATTTTTATAGTGTCAATTTTAATTTTTAAAGCAAGTCTGTCACTAAATACTGATAGAAATACCTTTTAATAATATACAACTTTTTAGGCTTAAAATTCGATTTATTATTATCTTAAGACGTTTAAAATTATGGGGTGAATTAATACATATTTTATTTGTAATATAAAATATAAATTTCATTTACAACTTTCAATAATAGTTATTTATTTAATTTATTAAAAATTATTTTCATTCCCATCATAAAAATGTTTTAAAAATACATCTATTATATTAAATTGGACATTATGTTCATTTATAATTATTTTTGAACAATAAATTAATTTTTTAATCATGTTTAAGCTATATTTTCATAATTTATATAATATCATTCACTCCTTCCATTCCAATAGCTAGGTTATAACTATAATAAGAATATTAATTATATATTTTGTCTGATAAAACTCGACCTTGTGGCATCTAATGAACTCAATATCACGAGTAACACAAGATAAACATGGTGTTGTGTATGATTCTAGATAAATTAGGTTTTTTATGTATCAAAATCTACGAAATAACTAAAACTAAATTTAAGGATAAAATTTAAAAAAATTATTTATGTTACAATAAGTGTGGTTATACATTTGAAAATATTAGGTTTAATTTACGAATTTATATATCTGAGTTTTTAGAATATATATTATATTGGTCCCTTAAAGTATTAATAATGTGTCATACATTTATTATTCATGAATTAAATATTATTACATTTAAAAACATTAAAATAAAATGGATTTTATATCTTGAACATGGAGGAAGTAATTATGTAACATAATCCATATTATTTGTATACATAAAAATAAATTGCTTTAAAAAATATTAGTAAACCTAGTAAAATTAAAAAAAATTAAACACTGTAATTGAGTTAGTGAATGACTAAATGATATTTTTAATGAGATATATTATATTTTTAATTAGTTATTTATCACCCACCACTCATCACCTATAATTTTTTTCCACTTTTGGAGACACATAAGATGAATAGTAAACCCCAAATTAAAAAAATGCCACACCACCATCTTATAAAAGGTAATATTTTCCTCACCACACATCAAGATACCACATTAACCTATGTACATTGATACACTAAAATATATCCTACAAAATACTAATAAAAAATACTTATAGGTTTTGGTATCCTCAAAAGGCCACATAACAATGGGTAAATCTAATTTGCAATTGATTTATTCCCATGATTTATGTAAATGAAATTAATCCCCATATTATCATTATTATTTATTTATGTATTATTACTCTCAATAAAATTATATTATTCCATAAAAAATTACCATCATTATTATTTTTAGTATACATAAATTTTGTTATAATATTAGAATAATTATTATCAATCATCCTCCCATCTACTTAGGAAAATATAATTGTTATCCATATGTACACGTAGATTACCATTTCTATAGATTGAATTGTCCTATATTTGACAATTTCCATAAATAGGGTTCAAATGAGGTATTTAATGAATAAGTAATATATTTTATAAAATTATATTACGAAAAAATATACTAATTGTTTTCTATACTATGAAAAATGAAAATGTCTAATATATGTTGGTGTGGACTACAACCAGAATTGAGCTACTTGTCACTTTTTACATGAAAAACATATATGGTGGTTCATAATATATATTTTATTAGTATATATAATATAATGTATTAATATAGGTGAGAGATTTTAGTCTAAATGGATAACACAAAATAAAATGAATATTATAATTAAATATGTTGATATCGGTAAATTACTCAAAAAATATCATCAGTGATTCTATTCTCATGAACCATTATAATATATTACATTAAAAGAACTTGTGGATTCATAAATCTAGGAAGTGAAATTATTTAAATAAATTTTATAATCCATGAATGACTAATTTTGTACCAAATGATAGTGTTTGACATCACCATTTTAAAACATATGTCGAACAATTAAAACATTCAATAATGGAAATAAACACTTACTAGACAAAGAATATATAATTAATGATTATTAATAATGAATAAAATTGTTATTATATATGATTAAGGATTTGAAATATTTGAATTTAATGGTGATATTTATGATAATGATGATTAATAACCATATGATAAGTATGATAGTAATTTTAAAGGGTTGTCTGGGATGAACTGTATCTCATGAGGCATAATTAGTCATATTTGATTATAATTTTAATGATTTGTTATTTTCTGTCATAAAATGATACAATATTTACATTCCTTTATAATTTTATAGGGAATTTAATTTAAGTATAAAAAACATTAAATTTTATGAATTTTAATTTTCATAAAATAGGAAGATGATATGATCACTTCATATCCTCTCCGATAATGTTTTTTACATTCCATGAAAATATTCCATATTCTCACAAATAATAAAAAAATTAATATAGAAATATATATTATTTATATTGATATTAATATTTCCCCATAAAATTATTCTAATTAAATATTGGTCAATTTTTTATGATTAATATTTCAATAAAGTAATTTTTTTGGGTTAAAAAGGGGTTTTCTGTTCTTGAATGTATATTTTATCTATAAGTCCATATTTCTTTTTGGGGACCATCCTAACACATCGTACCGCTCCTCGGATAAAAATTGGGGAAGAGAGATAGTGGCTCTTGAGCTTCATATTCTGTAGGCCCTGGGTTGGCGACTAGCACTGAGGGAACAATAAAGACATAGATGGGAGGCATTATCCTATATGGTAACACAAGAGAAAGAGAGAGATAAGGAATACACCAACCAAATCAAGATCAAAATATAATATAAATGATTAACTAGTTGCACATATGTAATGACATTCACGAACAACTAAAAATGATTGGAAAACTACTAGAACCAAAGGAATGTAAAGACAATAGTGACCATAAATCCCAAATAGCTCCGACAAAACACCATCCAAGTAGTTACCAGACTGTTCATCAACCTGATCCAATTGAACCGAATAAAGTTTATATTTATATAGTTTGAATATAATATTATCTCAGTAGTATCATCCTTAGATCCACTCGTGAAAAAGGTAATGAAATCATGCTAAATCATACTGAACTACAAGTGAAACTAACTTGTCACAAAAAAGGTATTCAATGTTGCAAGCATCACAATGGATAATCATACCAAGAACTGAATATAAAAGTACTTAATATAATGAAAAATATTAGTAGTACCATGATACATCTTCCCCTAGTTTTACACTTTTCCCCAACGACTCACATCATGAGAATCTATCTCCAAAATTTTCAGCCCTCACACACCTGGAAAAAGCAACACCACTTGATCCTCGTGCATCAAACAACCACATCCACGTATAAAAAGTGCAAAGGTAGTTTCTGGGAGCCACCACATCCCACATAATGTATATCATGAATCATGTATTATAACTAAATCCATAACAACCAATACACTGAGTATGGAACATCAAATAATCAAAGCCTATACACATTACACCTATAGTAGTCCTTAAGAAACCATATACAGAATAATTGGGTTTGAAAAAACCACAAGCCAATAAATCCCTCTAAAAACATATATGGGGAAAACTACCCACTATGCATTCTACAAAAGGTTACTACCAAGGGAAGATAGAGGGGGTCAAAGGGGTAGTTATCCTTCATTTATCTGACCAGGGTGTTGGGGAAAAATCCCCCAGGGCTCAGAAACCCTAGTGTGTCAGTTTCAATATAAATATGAATATGTGGTGCATAAAAACAAAAAATATAAATGATATAATAAATTTCACAACCACACTATGTTCATAACAAAGTTTTAGACTAAAATATAACTAACTTCTCTCAGACTCTAGGTATCCACTACTAAGACCTAATATCCTATAAAAACACAACCATTTAAATTGATACATAAATTATCTCATTACATTTAATCAATTTTAATTTTTTATTTAATTCACTAAACATTAATTAGATATTTTCATTTTTTAAATTGTATTAAATTATCATTTGAACAATATACCATTCCCTGTATGAATAAGAAAACTTCATCCATGACATCATAGAATTGTAACTTCAACATTGCATCCCAACATGGTCTAACAACCTGGGATAATCATTTATTAATTTACTAAAATTATTAGGTTACATATTACCAGGTACTCAATGAAAAAAATCCTAATATGCCAATCAATGTAAACAAAAAAGAACATCCATCTGCCTCATGCAATGGAGAAAGGAAAAAAGATAAAAAGAAAACATGGGTGTCAGCCAAACAGAAGATTAATATAAGCATACATCATTCATATCAATTGGTTATACAAGATTCAACCTATTACATCATCACTATTATCCTCCCCAACACCCACGTACATGTCCTGATGTATCTCACCATCACAAGTGCAAACAACTTCGAAAATAACAAGGCATGCCACCCAAAATCCATAATAGCCCTCTAGTCTCATCCATTATATCCTCACATAACATCTAGGCCTCCCCACCCCATGAACAACAATATCCCTTCGGGATCAAAACATATCACATGTAATAGTAAAAAAACCATAAAACTAGGCTATTATCCTTAATGCATGGAATCCGACACTCACACACAATGATCTCTCACAACTACAAAGCATAAAGAACTCAACCTTTAAATTTTGTGTACGAATTAGGCCCAAAAAGTCATTAGATTTTATCACAACACCAATTATTATTCCAACATGAATTAACTGATTAATTATGTAGGGGTTCCAACAATAGGAATCCAAGGCAGCAAACTATCACAAGATATCAAAAATTAATTAAACAATAAATTAAATATGAAATTAATTATTTTATGAATAATAAATATAATTATTCTTGTTCATTATAAAATTCAATTAAACCTGTATACTTGTACTAGTTGATTATCATGAAATTACAATGAATACTACATACATTAAACATGCCTCTTTAAACTTCAAGCCAAATTGTTATTAATTAATTTTGGATTTACATTCTTTATCAGTTACTGAATCCAAACCTAGAATAATATGTATAAAATAGATATAAGAAAATCTAATAAATCCAGAGGCTACCTACTATCAGGGTTCAAAATTTCATTGTCTCCATGCAATTGATACCAATTTATTAATCCAGTTGAAGTGATTATTAGGTAAATTTAATAATTTTAAAAGGGTATAAATAGTTTCATATCTATTATTAAACATAATAAATTAAAGAATAATTTAATCCCCTTCCAGAAAAGGGAGTTAATGTTCTTTTACCCAAAATAAACAAATGTTGCAGATCTCGGTCTCCTATCCAGCAAGAACTACTTCCACCCAAGGATGTTGTACCACAATCATGCCAACAACCAACCAAAAAAACACCATTATATTGTTGAAGATCATGGTCCATCACATGGAAAATATGAATGAGATAAAATAGATTGATGAAACCCCAATAATATTTTTATAACATACTTTTGATTGAAGAAATATTGTTATGGATTGAAAGAGGGAAGTAATAGATTAAAACTCGATGAAGGAATCCCCAAAATGTCAAGGAGGGTGCTATTGGGTCACCTAGAGCGAGAGATAGTAGAGCTTCAACTATATGGTTAGACAAATCAAACAGTTGAAAATGTTTACAATATACATCATTGGGGATTTACATGATGACTAGTCCCATTTCACGTCATGTAATCCCTATGGTTCGGTTTCCACTGATTTTTTTTTCATCTTTTCATTATTTTACACTAATAACTTAGACATCATGATACCTATATTCAGGTCATGTAATAGGCTTAAAGGGTGTGAAATCCCCCAGCATTCATATTTTAGCAACCAAGTCCCTTAAAAGTTCCCTTGATCCTCCTTTGAGAACTTTTGTCATTGGAAACAGAAAAAGGATTTATCCACATGGATCCAGGCCCCTACATTAGATACCTCCCAAAACATTCTCATTCTAGATAATCCAAAACCAACAAATAGAGGAAGTATAAAGGGTTCATCTGAAGAACCCCCACTTAAGATACCTCATATGCCTCTCATCACCACTGAAGCCCAACTACATCACCCTGAAAACAACGTGAAACCCTGAAACAATCATAATTAACTCATAACCCTCTCCCAAGAGAGATACATTTCAAAATGGATAAATACACAATAGGAAACAAGAGAATCCAATATCACAATCTATAAATTTTCTAAAAAAATGAACAATGATATGATAGAATAATTAAACATCAAATAGCCAAGGGTATTGAGCCCAAATTTATGTCTCACATTACAAGGTAATCACCTACACAACAATATACTACCACAAGATATGATCCAACGGGATAGAATTCCCCTGAAACACCTTCTTTGGGTGGTCCTAGATATATACATGTTTCTCCCCAAATTTCATATCTTTTTTAACACTAATCTCACCCCAATCAATTATTTTAGAGTCATCATGATGAAAAAAATGCATCACAACACATGAAACACATCATGAATCCAAATAATTTATGGGGAATGAACTATCAAGTTTTCCATAGCTCCACAAATGACCAACATCTAAAATTTCACAAAACAAATATGCATAAATCATAATCTAATATATAAACATTCACATCCCATGACGGGGAGTCACCTTTAGAAACACATGATTCCAAATGTTGAACTACATAGGTCTTCTATTATGATCAACATATGATTTATGATGTTCTTACACTGCCTTCATCATTTAGAGAGTCACATAAACCATATCTATCATATTCTATACCATTTCTCACATGAGAATTGTCAAATTTATGACCCTATTCTAGAAAAACAAATAATTTTGTGGTCAGCCTTTCGAGGCATCAAATGGTGTCATAAAATTGGTGTATTGAAATCCATTTTTTTATGTGAACTCTTCCAAGGGTAAGTGCATCATCCCTGAACCAAAAAAATCTAGGAAACAAGAAAATCACATGTCATCAAGAGACTAGATGGTCCACTCACTCTTACCATCCATCAATAAATGAAAATCAGTATTAATGCATAACTAAAAACCAAAAGTATGTTGGAGAATTATCCACAACCTGGCGGTAAAATGAAGGTCTTGATCAGAAATGATCATCCCTGAGACCCCATGGAGTCTCACCTACTCCTCTTGATATATCATCGAAAAAACCTCCAATGATCTTGAATCCTTGATCTCTAAAAAGAGGGACGACTTCTTAAAACAACACAATACCATCCATATAACATCATAGATTCCCAAAGGTGATGGTAAACCGGTAATAATGATTATAGTGTTGTCCTCCCACTTCCACCAAGGAACATATAATGACTGGGAAAAACCATGGGGAACATAGTGATCTACCTTTATATTTTGGATTACCATACATTAGGACACAAACCTCACAACTACACAGTTCAACTGTGGCCACCAATATTGACACCTCAAATCTCAATACATATGTGCCACACCAGGATGTACTGCCAATGTTGAACAATGTAATCTCCAATAAACATCTCATTCCTCACTAATGGAATTAAAATCCACCCCTAAAACTATACTCGGTGTAGTTCATCCTCATACCAACCATTAGGGGACTCACAGAAAAGAACCTCATCTCTCCAAATCTCAATCTCATGAACCTCTAATTGGGATTCCTCCACCTTCTACACTAGAGATAAATGCACCATCATCAAAACAAGACAAAAACTGCCTCTAATAACTCTTATATCTACATCCAATAATGAATTTTTGTCAATTACTCACCATAAATAACCTGATTCAGAAACCACATCAATTCACAACACACCACTTAGCGCCTCTGCTAAAAAAATTCTCCTTTACATGTCTCTATGAAATCTTGAAGTCGTAATCCAATAATAACTCCATCAACAGATGCTGGCATAAGTTCATGTCACATTGGAAGAAGATATACCTCAATCCCCAATGATCAATGTGGACAAAAATATTCTCCAAGCTGAGGTAACGTCTCCAAAACATCTGGGAAAATACCACCACCACTAACTCAAGATCATCGGCCTCTTTCATGGCATGTCAATTAGAGTTTTTAAATCATAGGTAACTGGAAGCCTTTATACATGATGTACCAAATCTTGGAAAACATAAAGATATATGAAGGAGTGTTCCACTTCAATATATAACAAATAATGAACCCATGTAGAAAAAATGGTACCTCTAACAATGTATATCACTCCTAGTAATGGAAATGCTAAATCATGGAGCTGATGAAGACATACTCCACAATTGCTTTGACCATACTAATGACCACATCCATTGTCGTGATTGGAACTCATGGGATGAGAAGAATATTAGGATTATTGTATACCTAACCCATCCATTCCCTCCTAATCCAAAACTGGGGAAACCTACTGCTAATTCTTTATTTAGGGAATTCTTAGTGGAGGAACATATAGTAGAAAAAACTAGGGCATTGTGAGTATGCAGAAATTTTGGGCACTCTTTCCACTGAGGACCCCAACCTCCAATGAAAAACAGTTGTTTAGTCCATTTTAATATTCTTGAGAGCCACTGCCCTTGGAGAAAGGAGACATTTAGTGTTGGGACCAACCACCAACTGATCAAAATAAATTCTATCTAGAAAAATGGGAACCTTGGACCACATATCTACTTTGTGAGTAGTCTTGAGGACTCCCCACCTGCGATGATCTGATTTTGGATAACATTTGATTGATGACATCTAATATATCAAGACCCTCGGGATATGTATTCAACATAAATTGGGTGACTTGAAACTATATCTCTGGATGCAATGACTACTCAAAATTCATCGTCATGGCATCCTCATATGGAAATAGTTGGGAAGCATATTGAAATAGGATACTAATATATATTCTAAGAACACAGACATTAAGGATCCCCAGCAGATGGGTAAGGTAGTATTAGTGATTTGACAACTCCATGGTAAATGAAAGAAACATGAATCTAAACTAGTTTCAAAACTCTTCCCACTGGACTACAAACTCCTTGTGACCTATGACGAACAAGAACCACCATTGCTGCACTGCCCCACATAGTATCGTCAAAACCAATGACACCAAGTTCCCCTTCTGAACACATTTCGTAAGGAAGGCTATCTGAAACTCATAAAAGCATTTTTCTATGATTGAATCTGAAACATGTCTCCCATTAATTTTCAAAATTTAGAGATGAACCTGTTAGAGTGTACTACTCCATTTGTTTTCGTCATCAACCTCTACTATGTAGTGATCTGCTGTTGAAACCTATTGAACGTCTTTTGCGCATACCTGATGAGGACATTGGCCTAGAGCCATATCTGAAAATAAATAAAACAATTAGAGATACTAAACTAGGTATATGGAACACCTTAACATTAGTTAATTGGATAATTGAGTTCATTTTAGGTTAACATACCCCACTTTCTACCTATTGAAACAAAATAGAAAAGAATAATGATTCTGTATCCTTTCATATGAATCTATCATACAACCAATATCAACTCATTGAGTATCCATTGAAAGATTAATGGTCCATGCATTATATCTTAGTTGACCTTAAATACTCTTGTATAAGATGGTATCTCGTGTTTACATCACTTTCTAAACATAGTTGATACTGTTTCTCTAACAACCCATGAAACCTCACCAATTACTACCTTTAAACTCTATCATATCCCTTAACAGTAGCTATATTACTACCCTTTCAGGATGCCCTCCTAATTTTTCCCCCTCTAGGGCCAACAATAGGAGAAGATAGATAATGACACAATAACCCATCTCTTGAAGGCCCCTAGTTGGCGACTAAACCGGGTGTCTAGAAAACAAACTGATGGGAGGTATTACCCTCTGAGAGGACACCTGAATAAGGGATAGATAAATGAGACACCCAAAAAATCATGCATAGAAAAAATAATAAATAAAACCACAGTGAACATATGTAATTACTTTTATGAACTACTACTTCTAAAGAAAAAAACTACACCTACTAAAACAATGTATAGACAACAGGGACCATGAAACACAAATAGCTCTAGAAAAAAACTTAATCCAGTAGTAACCAGCTTGATTTACAACACAATACAACTTACCTATATAATATTTTATGTATACCTTGGGTTAGTATAACAGTATACTCAGTAGGATCATCCTCGGATCCACTCATGAAAAAGGTATGGAAAACATGATAATGTACAATGAACAGAAAGGGAATCTAACCTATACCCTAAATATGTATACTAGGTACCTATCATTATTGTGGATACTATCACCAAGTACAACATATAATAGAACAAAATATAATAATGAATATCAAGGTTTTTCCACTACTACTTCCCAACTAGTTTTCCACTCTGCCCCAATGTCACACTTTCTGAGAATTTATTACCAAAAGGATAGATTATAACACTAAAGATAAGAATTACAACACGTATCCCATGAATCACACCACCACGTCCACGTAACCAAAAGTAACCAATTAGGTTTTGGGAGCCACCACAGCTAGAATAATGTGTGTAATAAATCAAGTTTAATACTTCAAGCAATCACATAACATAAACTGAGTAAGAAACCTCATGGAATCATAGCATACAATTGTAATACAAATAGTCATCATTTGGAAAATATATCCAAAATACACGTGTCAAAATAACCACAAGACATTAAATACCATTTTGAACATATATGGGAGAAACTAACATCCATGAGTACCATCAGAGGTAACTACCAAGAGAAGAGTGTGTGGTTAAAGGGGTAGTCAGCCTTTAGTCCTCCCACAGTGATATTAGGCCAAACACCTCCTTCCCCATGGATCAGAATCCATTGGGTATCTCTTTCCCTAAATGATAGGTTGGAGTAGCCTATAAAAACGAAAAAAGTATATAATATAATTTATCTCACAACCATAATATAGTAATAACCTAGTCTAAGAATCCTCTAATACTAATTCCTCTCGGACTCCTGGCTACCACTACTAAGACTAGATATCTTATAAGAACACAACCATTTAAAGAGGGAAGTTAAATTATTTGATTACTTTGTATCTGTTTCAATTAATAGTAATTAATTCATTTAACAGTAATGAAAAATTTCATTTCCCACATTACAAAACATTAGTATTTCCAAAAGCATCCATGACAAGAAACCATAAGAAAATTGAATCCATAGCTTCACTGAATTATAACATGATCATTCATCCATGCAATCTTCCACTCCATTGGTTAAACATTTATTAATTTATTAAAGTTTTTTACTTTCCATATTACCATGTACTATAGGAAAAACTCATTACTCATAAATCATAATAAACTGCAATGAAAATATATTTGCCTCAAGTATTTGGGAAAGGAATGAAAATAAATAAACAAATCTATTCATCGACAAAACAACAGATTCAAGAAATAATCTTGCATTCATATCAATGGGAAAGACCAACATCAACCAATTTAGTCATCCATGATGTCGTCCTAAACACACACATAGATATCATAATTAATATCTCCATTACAAGAAGTAAATGTACCCAAAACATTAATCCTCCCTCCCCATAGACTATAAAATCTCTCTAGACTCCTCGTTCCTGGGCTCATATCACATTTAGGAATCCATTAGCGATTAATCATTTCATCCTTTGAGGCTCACATCATATTCAAATTAGTATTAAATAATCATAGGAATCAGGATTAAGGTCCTAAAGAGAGGAATCCAACCATCACATACAACATTCACTCACAGCTCCATAGCAAAATACACTTTGTATTTAATAGAATGCGATAAACTCAGGACCTACAAATTTTTTTATTTTACCTCCCAAATGATTCTTTTTCCATCATGAATTGATAGATTCATTTTTTATATGTTCAAACTATGCGAAATCTTGGGAAGAAGCTATCACAAGATGTCACAAATAAATTAAATAATTAATTTCTCATGTATTCAATTATTTTATCCTTAAGAATTATCATCCTCCATGTTTATTAACCAATTTAGTTAAACATGAATTATTTCATAAATTCATTATCATCAAATTATGATGACAAAATGATAAATTATACTTTACACATTAATATTTTATCCAATTAAATATCAATTAATTATGGAATTATGTTACTAATATATTTTTCTTTTCAAAAGAAGCCTAACAAGGAAAATATAAACACCAAACTATCTAGAAAATTGATATGTAACCC
Organism: Viscum album; assembly: GCA_963277665.1. NCBI lineage: Eukaryota > Viridiplantae > Streptophyta > Magnoliopsida > Santalales > Viscaceae > Viscum > Viscum album. The sequence continues at coordinate 256,603,919 of OY728165.1, read as the reverse complement.
ATTATCAAAGTAGAAAATATAAATATTGTCATGAAATCAATACTAATAATTTTATCTAGTTCATTTAATTATTAGGTTAATTTAATTATTATCTAGTTGATAAATCATTCTAGCTCTCTTGTTTCACATAAATAATCAAAGATGAAACAGATCTCCTGCTTCAAAAAGGTTTCAACATTCCTTGGAAAAGAAAGTACCAATGTTTAGGATCTAGATCGCATCTCCTACAAGAATGTCATCGACTTGAGGATGATACTCTAAAACTAAACCAATAAACAACCTATAAAACATCATTAAATACAAGGAGATCAAGCACCGTCACATGGAAAAGAGTAATGATAGGAAAAAGATCAATGAAAAAAATTAATATAGGTAGAACGTACCTTGTATCAAAGATAAGATGTTATAGATTGAAGGATAGAATCTATAGATCAATACCCGATGAAGGAATCCCCAAAACATCAAATAGGTTGCTGCATAGACAACTAGAATGAGGGAGAGTGAAGATAAAACTATAGGTATTGAAATCCCAAGTGGATGAAAATGTATAAGAAAACTTTATTGTGGATTTACATGAAGTGTAACCCACTTTCACATCATGTAATCAATGGGATTCCGTTTTCGCTGAAAAAAACAAATCTATTTTTAATTATTTAACCCCACAAACTTACGTGTTGTGAAACCTACTTTTAGGTAGTGTAAAAGGTTTACATTGCATGAAATTTGCATACTTTTATTTTTTAGCAGCGAATTCCCTTCGGAATTCCTCCAAGCCTACTCTGAGTACAATGATCTTCGGAAACACTCAAAGGGTTGAATCCAACCACTTACATTTTTTACATATAATAATTATGCCATGTACAATGATCAATTTTTTAAATTCATGTCAAATATTATTTTAAAAATTATTTACATTATTTGGTAAGGATGATATTTTAAAAATTTACTCAAAATCATATTATCAATTTGTTGATTTTAGGAAATTTTTTCTAAAGTCTCATAGTTGTTTCACTTAATTTTTCAAGAATAACTCAATATTATCCACCTATTATGAAATTATTTTATTAAAATAACATTTTGAATCTCATTATATAATAACCAATTTTTTGTTGAAATTTTTGTATCACCCTATCTAATAAAAAATAAAATATTTTGTGTTAAAAATACATAAATTTATGAAATCAATTTTCATTCCATTTGTTTTATAAAATATTATGAATGATAAATTTTTAGGTAAACAATTTTTTATTATTATTGATAGTTGGGTTCCAAAATATTTATATTTTTTTGGTTATGTGTTTATATCTAATGAGATATCTCTTAAAAGATATGATTGTGTTTGTTCACCATCAAGGGTGAGATTGATTAAGTCAAAAAGGTATTATATCAATATTATTATTTATTACATATTTAAATTGTATTACATATTATTTTTTGATCATATTTTTCTTGATTATATTTATATGATTTTAACACATGATATTATTTATTATTTCATGATGAGAATTAATAGGTATTAGGTTCTTATATAGTGATCATTATTACCAAATAGTGTTTATGACTATCAATAAAGATACAATGATAATTTAGACTAATATTTCTCCATTATAATTTATTCCATAGTGATTATGATTTAATACTTATGAATTATTAGTAATTTTCCCTTAAAAATAATTTGTTCTCACAACTACCATAGGATTACATTCCCTTGATTATGAAAAAGTTTAAAATTTATGAGACGTTTGAAGGAGGGTATTGTGTGAATCCTTTATGGAAAAATTTTAACAAGTGTTCTAAAATATGATTCTTATTTACAAGATACTGAAAGAGACTAGAACTTAATTTATGATCATTCTAACATATTTTAAATTTATATTGTTAAAGATGTCAATGTGATGTAATTTTTTGATATTTTTATCATGGTTAGCCTTAATTGGTATTAAATATTTTAAGTATATTATGTGATTTTGATCTGAATATTGTAGTATAGGTCTAGTCATCCATTATAAGTCTTTAATATGGGATACATTTTCCCTAATTTCATATGAATAGATATGGATCAATGATTCTTTTCATATGGTATCTTAAACCAAACAAAATACTAATCTTGAAAAGGTGTCATCTACAAGATATTAATGACATATTCGATATTCCATGTGAGGTAAAATATATCTCACATATTATCATTTGAATTGATTATCTAAACTATGAGTTATATGAGAGTATATATTTTTGAAATAATTCCTTACAACAAATGTAAGAAACGACATTGATGTGATTTCATTAGAACTAATAATTTCCCTTTACATAATAATGTATTCTGATGATAATGTTATTAAAGGTTAAAACAATAAATATAAGGAATTATTTATATATAATATTATAAAATATTTTAAAATAAAGAAGATTGTGGAGATAAATTGAGTACTATGTTGAAGATCATCATAAATGTAACAATATATTCAAATTTTATCATGTAAGATTTCTTGAAATGGAAAATTTCATTATTGTTTCTTGTAATAATATGTGATGTTATATTTTTGCATCCTATAATGATATAGGTGATTGAAGAATTTACCTAAACAACTATTGTAATAAAGAACCATTGATTTTTATGATGGTCAAATACTATCAATAAATTCATGGAAATTTATATAAACATTCAAATAAACTAACCATGTTAATAATGATTGGAGTAATTTTACTACGAAAAAATTAATTGGATGAAAATCTGATGGATCTTATTGGAAGGTTCGTAACGAGAACTATATTCAGAATCACATGTTATAGAGAAGGGTTTTTATATGCAGTGATATATGAAAAAGGTATTTTGATACGTACTCATGATAAATAACATTGTGGAATCTTACACCTAATGTCAATTAATGGTTAATTTGAAAATTTTCATGACACATTATCTGGATCTAGTCACTAGATTATTATTATTAAAGATATGAAAAATTTATATCATTGAACAAAAGTGTAAAATATATAGACAACACAAGATTTTAAGACATATACTGAAGCTGAAGGACTTATAAGTTATCTATAGGTGATTGTTGATGTTTTTTAAAAACTATGAAATCATAATAAATTATCACCATAAATTACAATAGAAGATAGATTATTCTTTGAGTTAAAAAAATCTAGAATCCTTGTCCAATATTATAATTTAATGTGTCCAAATACTAATTGACTTCTAATGGATATACCTTGTGATCAAAATAGAGTTTAGTAAATCATGTGATTCCAAAATGAATTCCAAACCATCCAACCATGGTATGATTAATTAAGGATAGGTGTATGATATAAATCAATGGAGTAAGCTAATGAATAATTTTAATGTTGAACCTAGAAATTGAATGAATTTTAAGATTCATAAAATAAATATGTTTCATATAGATAATAATATTACATAAGGAAGTATTTTCTAATTCACACAGATTATCATCCATTATCAATCATGTATACCATGATATATATAAACATATCAAGAATATTTTCTTGGACAAAAAGAAGAAAAATAATTAAGAATATATATCTCATTATTTTGTATTATATCACGTAATGTAATTTTTAATGAACTTTAAGGGGATGATGAAACCATCATCAATTCAAATATGAATGTATGTTTACATTACCATGGATTTCCTCATTGTCTATCCATTGAAATCTAAAGGATGTACAACTATGATGGTTATTATTTATTGTCATATACAGTTGGCACATTACATTTTTCAATCGGAAGATTATTTTCCTTTTCAACATGGTTAGATATATTTTTATGTTCTTTTATGACTAAATGGTGTTTAACTATAATTTTCTTCCCAGTATTATTTTTAAGTTTTAGTCATTGTTTCATAGAATTATTTGTTAAAAATTAAATATAGAGATGAGAATTAGGGGAAATTATCATCCCCATAAAAATGTTCTGTATTTAATTCCAATCCAGACCTATAAAATATTCCAAGATCCTACTTTTTGGATTATACAGGATTTTGAGATCAATACAATCTATGTAAATATTTCCCCTATACCAATGATTTTAATTCTACCTTTCACATTACATAATATGATCATTTGAATGCGAAGAGGTATTGAACTCCAACATCATTGGTTAATGTCAAACAATGTAGGATTATCTAATTTGATCATTGTTAAGAAATGTTATAGAATGTTAAAAAAACTAGTGATTCATTATAAATGAACCAATTTAACTTAAGGGAAAAAATTATAGTCATCAATGAGATTTAGAGATAGATTCTGAGGATGAGGTATAATTTTGAATCCGTCAATAAAAGATGATGATGAGACTTGTGAAGAGAGTAAATATGATTTCTAGAATCATTAGGCCCTCTAAAATCCATTACAATATGGGGAATGGTTCTTATAAACTGATACAACCAATAAACCTCTTAAATGTTCATAATGTATCCCACGTATCACTTTATTGGAATCACATATATGATATATCACATCAACTGAGATCATGTGTACTAAAACATGAATATGAGATCTTGTATTTTAAAAAACCATTACAAATAATTATATGCAGTTATAAAGAAGAAAAAATAAAGAAAAATCACTCTTTTATAGTTTTATTCTGGAATCATAAAATTTAACAAAAATTATTAGAACAAAAAACACAAAGAGAAAAAATTAATCATAATTTTCATCCAAAGAATAATGAAATTTTTATTGTAAAATTCTTTTATGTGGTGTAGGATTTAACAACACATAGTTTTTGTATGTATTTCTATTTGAATAAAACACATCTGGATTATATATTCTCATACACAATTCTCTATAAAAAATGTAATGCAACTTACTTTATTATGGTATAATATTATCACAAAAATTAAATAAAATAAAATAACTAACTCAAACATATTAAATAAAATCATCAAATTAGTTAAATAATATTAAATAAAAGGACTCCATTGCTAAAATTATTATCTTCACGATATTCTATTAATATAATAATAAAAATTATATCATTAAAAATAATAAAACATTATTTAAATTGGAAAATAATAATGATAAATAAATTATAATATATGATGAATTAATTTAATGATGTATATAAGAATTTATATATTTCTATCTATTTATAATTGCAATTACATATATGATAATTAGTTATATTATTTTGGGATATATGTGTGTTGGATTTATTATTTTTTGAATTATGGAAATGGGTTATAAATGTATCCAAGAGGTACATTACTTATTTATTTTTTGTTAAATAAATTTAAAATGACGTAATATATAAATTGCGATTGAAATAAAATATATTAGATAATTAAAATGATTTATTATAAAACTATATATATTTTGATAAATATTATAATTAATTTTCTATCATGAATGATTTTTGGTATCTATAAAATTAGAAGAATTATTTTTAAATAAATGGGTTCAAAATAAATAATTATTATACGAAAATAGTTTAATTCTATTGGATAGGTTTAAATTAATTTAATGTTCACATGAGATATTTTTCAAATCATTTTTTTAAACGATTGTGTATTTCTATAATAATAAATTAAATATTTTAATTTTTTAGATTTTTTATAATAAAATATATTTTTTAAATGTAGAATAATATATATTTATGATCATTTAATTAGTAATTGATGAGATATAATAATATGAAAACTTAAGCTTAAAAGTTTTCATTTTTAAAAATATAATTATCTATATAAGTTATGTTTTCTTTTAAAAATATTATTTTTGTTTTTTATAAATTAAATAGATTAAATAGTGTCAATGATTTTTCATAAACATTTAGAAATTGTGAATCAATTTGATATTCATTTTTTATGAATGTTTATTTACCCTGTGAACATTTAGTTAATATGGTAAATGTAAAAAGATTTCAAAGTGTTAAATTACTATTCCATGAATAAAATTATATATTTAATTAACTATAAATGAAATTCACAATTCCATGGACATCCCATGTCCTTATTATCTTAATATTTGACATACTTTATATTTATAATGAAATAATTAAAGCTTAGGGAAAAAATATTTTATTTATAAACTCATTTCAAGTCAATATTATAAAATAACTACTCCACTACCCTCCCAAAAAAACATCTATTTCATTTAATTCTTAAATATTTTTCAATATTCAATCTCTTATATCTTATGAACATGTTTGGTGGACTCTATCTCCATAAAAGTGGAATAAATCCTATATTATAATGATATATGTTTTTAGATGGTCCAATTCCATTTAATTATATACATAGTTCATCACCATCCTTTTCAATTACCATCTAATCACAAATCTATGTAAATCCCATTATAAAATATAAAAATATTATATAAAAATATTTATACTTACATAAATATGATATTACCATTATATAACTATAAAAAACAAATCATTTATCAGTATATAATTTTCTGGTTTGGTTTCATAGACAACCTCTATAAATGATTCTATATGATCATAATAATTTCAATCATAAATGAGTATCACTACACTATTAAAATTAATTTATTACATCATTCACACAAACATGACTACCCTAGATCAATACATGTATTAATGAAAATATTTTCTGACTCTGTATACTCACATCATACATGTTCATCCACTATATCACTTCTTTGTTCATACCTTTCCAATATCATATTTTTCCATAATCATTGAAAAAATGTAACATGCTTTTGATCCTTATAACATTTTCTATAACCAATGCATGTCCATGTCAAAAATGAAATAACTAATCAGGTTAGTCCACAATCTGTATGTCAACAATTCATTTCATGATGAAACTCATTTGGAAATCCATTCAATTAATCCACCATGTTTTTTTGGTATACACATGTATATCACACACATTTTTTTTCATCCATGATAATCACATATATATATATATAACTAGTTTTTCAATTTATCATATATGATTATCAATCGAATAAAGGAAACTATTTAATGATTTGGTCCACTACTCGACGACAAGGTGTCCTAACTCACCCTAAAACATAGTGGATGCTAGGACTGGAACCTCCACGTGGGACATGTCATAGATTGATCAAATCTTTATGTCTGTTGATGATGCTCTATATAAAAAATAAAATATTTTACTAATTAGGACCATTATACCAAATACATATTTCCATCATTATCAACAAAGAACCTGAAAAACTCAATTCCTCTATCTCTAGATCACACTCATCTTCAAAATTATGGGTTCTATGAAGTGGAATAATCAGTACCACCATATCAGTTAATTTTAGGTTATGAGAAAAATATTCCCTAATTAGTATATTATTGAGATCCAAATTCTATGCTCTATATGGATATAATAGTTTTCATATAGGGAACATGGAAATCATTATTAGTATGTGTGCTCCACTAAAATAGCCACTTCTATACTTAAACCAATTTATCTCACCACCTTGACTTAAGACTCCTTATATTATTTCCATTTATTAGGAGTCGTCCACACCACATGACTTTAATATCGGCATTCACAATAACTACAAGAATAACACCCCCATTATGACTCTATATAATTATAACATGACTATATATATGAGAAAATCCAATATTTGTGATTTATTAAACATTTAATATGCATGGGTGAACTTTTTATATAACAAGAACAATAATTAAAATAATAAGTACAAACCTAATGATAATGTGAGACGTCTGTTCATATACAAATGTCTTAGTACCATTTACTTAATCTTAGATCCAAGAGTCATAAAAAAATATTAATATATTATAATACCAATTAATCCAAGTAAAAAAAATATAATGGTAAATCAAAAAATGAATATCCCTATACTACAATATAAAAGGGCTCTAACGGTGGTTATTTTTTCAATTGGTTGAAATTTAAACCACCTATAAAGGACTCCAAAATGTTTTTATAAAATCAACACCATTTTTTTAGTTGGTATTCAACATTCATTGGTGTCATACATTTAGTAGTATTTTTGGGATGTTTTGTGATAAATATTTTTTCAACTGTAATTTTTTTGAGAAGTGGTTATTCCTCTCTAAACTATAAGTATTTAATTATAGCTTGAATGACCTCTATAAACAATTAAAACAATGGTATCATAATTTCTTCCTAAATTTTTTTACAATGTCTTGTGGCAGTTTAAACCACTTCAATTTTTTTACTTGTATATAGTGGTGGTTTAAACTGCTGATATATGTTTCTATTAAAAAATTAAAAACCTATAAATGATGAAGCCCCATAAAACAAAATAAAATCTTAGTTATTCAAAAGATTACATAAAATATTAATAAACCTTAACAAACCAACTATAAATGAGGATCAATTAAAAAATAATGAAATCAAAATAAAAGTTCTAACCAAACCAATGTTATAAACTTATGAAAATATCTCAGAAAGATATATTCATGATAGGAATCATCATTTAGGAACATGCACACCAATGATCCGAAATTAATAATAACATAACAATTTGAAAATCTAAGACATCACCCATAAAAGCTCAAAAATACCATCACTAGCTCAGTCAAGCTTCTTTAGCTTTCCATTGGAAACCTAGTCAAATACATTTTATAAGTAATTTAAAAAAGGAACCATGTTCCATCTTAATTTGGTTATAATATTATCAAAATACAATCACATTTTCTTTAAAACACAAATTTTTAGTATTGATATAACATTTCAAACCCCATTTTAATGATATATATTTTTCCAATTAATTTTAATTATAACTAATTAACCATTCCAAAATAGCATTTTAAAAATAAAAACAATTTTACTTTTATGTTAAAATACATGATTCCAAAAATATATATAAATGGATATTGAAACCCATTTTGACTATGGAACCACTATGAAACTATTTAGCAAGGTCGATGATCAATGTTTCATATTTGGTAGACATGAGAACATCCCAATATTTCGGGAAAGCTCAAGCAATACAACAAAAATATAGACCACAATAATAATTAATTTACATAAATATAAAATCACTATAAGACCATGATACCATAACATAATAAACACTTGCCTGTAAATGGATCATAACATACCATCTGTAAATGGATTCTCAGTTATAACCTGATCAAACAAAAAAAAACATATTAAAAAAATTAATAATCAAAAAAATTATTATAAAAGTGATAAACCCTTAGTACAATTTTATAATTAAAACAAAAATAAAGACCGAAATTTGTAAAAATCAACCAAAATATATTTTAAAATTAATTTAAATGTCATCTAGATCCATGATTATGATTTTAAAAATCATCTTCCCAAATAATAAAAATCCAAAATTAACAACAAAATTTAAATCAGAAAATTTTGAAACATTATATATTCATGATAAATCATAATATAAAATAAAATGTACCACTTACCATAAATGAAATTCACATTGAGGAGAAATATAGATTTCTCTAACCTCAAACCACAATAAGGTTTCTCAAACACTATATCACTGTGTTAGAAAGTCATCAATTTTTTTAAAACAACCATCATTGAATGTAATTTCAACCATCATCACTACTTGATTATCAATGATCGACATTGTATCTATATCCATCTCTGCTCCCTGTTTCTAGCACTTGTTTTACCATTTTCTAAAATATTAAATAGTTTTGTTTGTTTAAATTTAACTTTTAAACCAATTATTAATTTTTTAGTAAATGATTATGATGTTTTGTGATTTACCGACTCAGTCAAACCATCTATTGACACAATATCATTATATACATTTAAATTCGCCATCCAATTTAAACCAACTGAGGCATTAGGTAGATAAATGACCTTCACATCATACATCAATAAAAAAATTCATTTTAAATTCATTTTAATTAAAATCAGTAATGCAATTATATTAGGTTATAATGTATTAAATGTAACTTCATCATGGAATCAAATACTTCCTTCACAAAATATTGATGTATATGAATCTAAATAGAACATGTAATTGAAAGGATAAATAGATTATCTTCAAACTAGCCTTGAATCTATCCAAAAAATATTGCAATATCATCTTTGAGGACATGATAACAATCAAATGAGATAGTTACCTTCCTTGTTATTACTATTATTTAAAAAAATTAATTCAAAACATATAGTTTGAAATTTTCATTTAGAAAATGAAATTTAGAAATTACCCAATATAATCAGTAATAAAAAAAATAATATACATAGGTATGATTGTCAATTACAACCCTTAAAAAAATATGACATTTAATTTTTCCTTATTAAATAACTCAAGAAGAAAATATTATTTAATTACAATGAAATATTAAAAATACCTCAAGTGAATAATATATAAAATAGGTTGTTGATATGTAAGTAGATGACTGTACATACAATCATTTTATATTTAATTATGTCATTATCCAATAAAATCATTACTTAAACTACATTATACAGCATTGAAAGACTAATATTTTGAATATCATGAAGGGAAAATAATTTTGTTTCTTGCTATTGACATGATTCAAAGGAAGAGGTCAAATATTCCACTTTATCACACAAATCATACATGTATCTATGTTTATGTGAACAAATACACTCTTCCTTTCATCCAATTCATATTATTAACAATATTAAATTTTCTCTTATGATGAGTATACATACAAATCATGTAACTCACAGTCTCCAACATTCATCATGAGAGAGATGTTCAAAGATGTAACTGGCATGGAATCACTTTTAACGTCCGTAGTAATATCAACCCAGTTGAATTTTAATTAAACAACTAAAAAATGACTGTGGTAGATAAATTTGATAATATCAGTAAACATTACATAGTACACCAATTCCTAAACTATAAATATACAATAATAATTTTTTAAATCTTTATTCCTGGTCAGTTGTATGAAATTTGTAGCCATTAACATTTTAAGCATAAAACATTATTTTTTTAGAGGACCTTGACATATAATGTCAAAATAGTCAGAATACTCATCAAAATTCTCAGTATACATGATCTAAAAAAGTAATATACCTTATTATATTTAAATTATACAAGTCCTAACCGAATATCTTTATTTATTGAAATATTTAGGGACCTACATGACATGAACGCCATTATACAAGATCATTATTAATTTCATATATTATATTATTCTCATTTCATTTACGAATTCTTATTCACCTTTTTATTTATATTAAAATCTATTCAATAAATGGATCTACAATTTCACAATTCAGCATCACATATCGATGTCCCTGTAAAAATTCTAATTCTATCAGTGTAATATTAGAGATCCTCCCAACTAATTGACCAATAGTAGGAAATATTTTTGATTTCATGCATAGCTCTGATTGTGTCCTTGTGTCTTCAATACATCGATCTATATTGTATCATGTATCAATGTTATATTGGAATCAAGAACAATAATATAATCTCTACTCTATTAAATATCCTCCAGAATGTTATCCTTCATGTTGAGAATTATTTTTCACATATGATTCAAAATTACCAAATAACTTTTGAGTTAAAATAAAACAAAATTAATTATTTCATGAAGTGTTAGGAATTGGTCTATTTAGATGAAAATTAAATAAATAAGTTACCTCTAAATTGTTTACATCCATTGATAATGTTCGTTACCTCTTAATTTAGTTTTCTCATGAATAGTTATAGTCGAATGCATCATGAAAATAAACATTGACTGAGGAAATGTCATCTCCATTTTACAAATTTTCAATATTAATCAATCCTTAACTTTTCAAGATCAATTGGTTGTAGTTTTTTCTCTCATACAAGAGAATTTGAATAATTGGTGTCTGACTATAATTACAATTTTAGGTAATAAGATACATAATTCCAATGATAGTAAATAATATAAAAATTATGTGAATCACACATTTTATGTTCTTGTACCATACAAATCATTAAGTTGAAACACCACATGATGTCACATAAATACACATCAAATACCTTCACAGAATTAAAAATTTGATGTATTGTAACTTTATCCCTATTTTTCTCTAAAATATTTCTCGAATAATACATTCAACTATTATATAGCTGTATATCATGATTTACATTCATTTTTTTTCAATTCCTTTTGAGAATTGAGATTTTCCTAACATTTTCAATTAAAATTATTCAATGTGTAGATCAAATTTTCAAAAACATTATTCCTAAAAATCATAAAATAATGATTATGATGAAAAAATTAAATCCCCATTATGGATTTTTATAGAACATGACTATTTATTCCATTGTTTATGTTCTGATTCCAATTAATGATGTAGTTAGAACATGTTTCTGATTGTCGTTGAATTGATTAGTCTTCTAAAAATATATTTCAACATTTCTAGGTTTTTCTATTGTATATGAATCTATCAAAAACCTTGGAGGTGGTATCTGATCAAATGATTAATTTAATATTTACATTTTCAATTTAAATCAATGATATGCATTGATAAATCTATAATGACACATGAAGAACCACTTCATAGTGCAAGGGAGTTGGTAGGGATCAAAATCAATGTTACAAATATGACAATAAAAAAATGTATTTTTTTCTACCAGATATGATCCTATGTCTAGGGAAGTCACTATTGGTCCAAATTATTGACGTTTGCTTTTTGAACGTTTTTCTAGAAGATTTATCATATGTGACAGCACCAGTCCTTAAATCTTATAATTCATCAATTATAGACATCATGTATACAATAATATAATTTCAAAGATTTTTTTTGGAATAATCCTCAAAATAATAAAAAAATTTAACCACATCCATAGTGGTATATATTATGAGATTAAAACAATTATCCATATGCTTTATCTGGTACTCAATGTCCCTAAAGGGTTGAATCCATCCATATCCAATCCTAATTGCACATTTTTATTATTAGATGAGAAATATAGATTCAATGGATCAAATTTATTTCAAATTTTATAATATCTTTGATGTTCCATTATATTATCCTTTTTATTATCTATATAATGTCACTTGATGATCATAGTGGTTTTTGATGACATCAATAATCTTTTCAAATGAAATTTAATGGGATGTTGCACAAAAACATTATGGGTTTGACTTTTTTCTTATTTTTCATATTATTATGTTGATTCAGACATCCTACATCACCAATTGACTTCCATCGTGAAGAATAACATATCTTCATTCATGATTTCTATAATCCTCTCCCTAATAAACCATATATAATTTTTGAAATGAATGTATTTTTTTTAGAATTCAAATCAATTTTTATTTTTTAAAAATTCCCTATCATAAATTGACTCAGATATCATTAGTTTAGGAAAAGGATCATGAAACAATTCTAATTCCATTGACTGTGACTTATTAGAAATTCAATCAAGGCATTTTATATAGAACAACATTAGAAGAGAAGATTGATTATTTATATTTCATACATCCACCGTACAACACTTGATTTTTATTTTTAACTCTTGAAGCACATTTTTTTCACTGTGAAGTTCTATATTATACTAGTCTATATAGAATTACATGGATTATCCAATGGTATGTAATGATCTTTAAATAGTATTCATATTGTCCCAAAACATCTTTTTCAATGTTTTTATTTGTAGAAACATGAACTGGTTTTTCATATATGTTCTCATGATTATTATGTTTCCATGAAAGTATAAAAGCATCTTTTATAATTATTTTAGTTGAATTTTTCATAGTCAGTTATCTTATGAGATAATTCTATCGATTGACATTAGTTCAGAAATGTAATTTAATATTCAATTCTCGAGGCCAAATATTACAAAAATATTGAGCAGAAAATACGCCAATATTAAATGTTAAAAAACACCATGTCTCTTTAAAAATCATCTAATATTACATTTAGGTAAATAAAATATTATTTTAAAATCAATAAATTGATTGGAATTTGAAAAAAATACAAACCCTTCTTAACACATTTCATACTGATGAATGATTCTTGTTAATGTGATCTAGATTATATATATATATATTATAATATACCCACACATTTGAATATACAATTTAGAAACATAAGTATTACTTATGAGGAAAAAGATATATTAAAGTAAAAAAACCACCCAATTAGTTAAAAAATGTTTTTTACATGTACTAAAAAAGTTTAAGAAAAATAATTAAATAAATCCTGGATAGTATAATGTAAAATATAACCAAGATAAAAACAATACGAACATTAATTTAAAACATGAATAGTGGGAGAAACACAATAGGGTTTCTATGTCCAAATTTGTTTGAACATTATTTTTATTATTCACCCTTTTTTTATTTTATTTAAATAAAAAAATGAAAATGTAATTTGTATTGTAATTTTTTTAATATAATAATACAGAATAATTTTAGTATCAATTGACTTGTTTCATTTTTAATTTCCAAAATTTTATAAATATATAATAATAATATAAATAATAATATGATTCATAATTTTTACATTATATATAAATGTATAAAATATTATTAGTGACCAAAAATGAAATGTTTTGAATTGTTATTTTTAATTATGGAAAATAATGTGATGTGAGTAAATTTTAAATAAAATTAAAAATGTAATTTTAAAAAAATATTGTAATGTTTCAATGAGTGTACAAATGTATTTTAATGATATTTTGTCATTACATTATACCCACCTTATATGAATTGTTTTATTGAAATTTAATTATTACTTAAAAAAATATCAAAGTGTATTTTTAAAATTACAAAATATTTGATTTTCTATAATGGTGTAAATGAGTTATATTATAAAAATAAGAAAATTCAGAATTTTGTGTTTCTTACATACCTTTTGTGTTGAATACATGTCCTGGATTGGAGTTAGGAATTATTTTAGTTTTACATAACTTCATATTTCTTAATTTTACTAAAAAATAAATATAAATTTTTATAGAATGAAATGTGATTCCCTATTATATAATAGGTACAAAAAACCCACCTTTCTCATGTCTCCCATTCCTCCTCAATATGGTTGTGGTGACATAATGTTAAGGATCAGTGATGATGTAGATAATGAACTATCCTAATCAATATAATTCCAACTTGGATCCACATTTATATCCATCATTAACAATTATACAATGGTATTATCTGATACATCGACCTAGGTTGACTCCATGATATCTATGGCCAATTTTTATAGCTTCAGTAGATAACCACCCATCTCTTCTCCCACATGTTACTATATTCATAGAATTTTCCACTCCCTTAAACCACCTCATCCCATGGTTTGTAGGGTCAGGATTCCTCACCCTATCTACATGAGGTGGAATTTCATTAGTTCAAATAAAAATTTCAAAGAACAAAAATACATATTCCAAACAATGAATGGGATCGGTAGTTCCAGGGAATCAAAATTAATTATTAAACTACTCCCACATCTGATATCACTAGATAGACTCACCATTTGGCTCTATAACATTATTTCCTTTTGAACTATTGATGTTGAATGTGGGTTATTTTCTATATCGACCATTATCATAGTGCATTCAACTTATCATGATGCATCACGACATACTTGAGATGGAAGTGTATTAATGGATGATAAAAATGACATGATATATTTTTTGTACTATGTCCTGATAACAAAATAATTTATCCACGGTGGATTATTTTTTTCTCCATAACTATCCATATTCTTAATAAAGTGGATATTTTGAGTAATCTACTGATGATATTATAATATGGAGTAATTGTTGAGGATTTTATTCCATTATTTTGAATACATATAAAGTACCCATAATAATAATTCAATTTCAAAAAAAATTGATTTTGAAAAGAAACCATCATGAATTTATTCGTATTATTTTATAAAAAAAATTAGGCTTCTACACTTATAGAAAAATCTAGGAGGCATAGAGGGGATATAATAAAGATCCAACATACATGATTCCAAATTGGAGGATTTAGTGATAATAATCCACCTCATATGAATTCATTTTACTTACTATGACTTTTTACCCTAGTTGTGGAGGTTTTTCACAATAATAATTCTTATTCTAATTATATTTATGAACTTATCCTGGAAAATTCCCAATATATCCACTAAACTATTTAGGGTTACTTATAATTTTGGTTTTATAAATAAATTATTTTAACCATAATCATATTTTTTTAAAAAAATTTAATGATTGATGAATCCCTCTTCTATTTGATATTCATCTTTTATTCCACTTGAGGATAATACTGTAGTTCTTCCTCAATAATTTTGGACTTGATAGAAATTGAATATTTTTTCATTATTATCATATTCAATTGATGTTTCATGAGACTCCATCATCCAATTCATTAGTTTTTGTGGGACTTTGAATATTTTCATACTTTTAATCATATTACACGATAGCTACATTGGAATAATCACAAGGATTTTCATTTAATCTCTAATTTATATATTTTTTCAATTATCAAACCATAATATTTTATTTTTCACCTTTTCTGGAATCATGTTTTATATAATACTAAAGAAAAAATAATTCATATGATTGGGAAAATATTTACAATATGAGAAAAATATTCATAATTTTAAATGTCAATCTTCCTTAAAACATCATTTTAGTTTACATTTTCAAGCTATCCCATAGTTACTTTTGTTTAAAATATAAAAATGTTATATTTATCTAGGTTAATTAATAATAAATTATTTTTATGCTTCTCAACCTAATTCCTCAAATAATCTACTATATAATTTCATCATAAGGGTTCATAAATAGAATATGATCTACTAATGAACATCCCATAGAAGTGTCTATCTAGTTGGGTAGTCTTAGTCCCACTCATTGCGCATTAAGGCGATGATCTATTTAATTTCCAAAAGACACTTTTTTGGTACATTAACCCCTAAGATCATCTGTTACATATCCATCTGCACTTTCCAGTATTAAGAACATGATGTATTTTATCCAAAACAATAAACACAAGAAATTACCAATATATCATGATATCTAGATATACATAGACTAGTTATTAGGTGTTTTACTAAACATTTCAAAAATTATGATCCCAATCATTCATAATGGTACAAACTAGTTTACAGTTTTGTTTAAATCCATTTTGTTATGGATAATGAAGTTGTTATCATGGGTATGATGAGTTTTAGGTGTTTCCAAAGGGTTTGTGACATGGAAGGAGGAGACAAAAGGAAAAAAGTGTTATATAAGGTTGGGGGATATAAGGACAAACTATGCGTATGGCTTAGGAAATTGTTTAGATTGGGGACCCTTTCATATCAAGGATGGAGCATTGTTACCACAAATTTTCCCAAAATGTCTATCTCCTTCTTGGAAAATGTGCGGACTAGACCTTCTTGAACAAAGGAATCTTCTCGGTTGGGAAACAGTTGGGAAAACTAGGTGGCCCTTAGAAAGTGGGAAATTGACAATTTCAATTTAAATTTTTATTGTTTTACATTTATACCACTATATTCCTCCTCCAACAATATTGGTGATGAACTAAACAATCCAAGGAATCTAAGTGGTGTATCTCATTCGATTCAATTTCATTTAGAGTTTGGTTGGGTGATATTTGATGATTCAGATGATTCTAAGATTGGGTTTTTATTTGTGTTCAAGTTTTAATCAATATTAAAGGATATGTAATAAGTCATCAATAAATATGAGTCAGGTGGTCTTTATGATTTTCCACTTTCCTTGAAATTTACTATCTATCAGTTCTTATTAAAACATGGTTTATTTATTTATTTATTTTTTATTATGGAAAGTGGATTGAGCCTTATATTGAGGTTAAAACCCAAATATTGACCTCATTGGGTCTGTTGGTGAGGGAGGATGAACATAGGGCTACCCTTGTGGAATTTTGAACACTTGTAAATGATGACTAAAATTTCTAAACACTGATATATTTAGATTATGTGACAGTATGGTTTGTAGAAGTTTAATTTGATACATGGGTATGGGTAATGGTTTAATTGAAATGATTAAAATTTGTATTTTGTTAAATTCTTATTGTAATTTTTAAATAGAAAAAACAATGTTTTTTTATTTTTATCTAATTATGATTTTAAGCGAAGAATATGAGGTTTGGAACTGAGCAATACTTTAAAAGGAGTTATTGGACTCAAGGTATTCTAAAAAATGGTTTTCACTATAGATTTCAAATGATGTTTTGATGTGAGGGCATGGTTCTCCATTTGTGAAAATGTCATAATGAATATTTAAATGGTGGTAAATAGATATATAATCATTGGGTAAAGGATTATTTTCTCAAATAGGAAGAATTTTTTTTAATGGGTGTCTTTTTGATGATTTCAAATGAGTAAATTGATTTATTTTTTATCATTGAATTGTGAAATTATGTTGTAGTTAATTTTTTCTACTGAATGATATTGAATAAGAGAGTGTTTTCATTGTGGTTTAAGTTTTAATGGGTTATGAATTGTATGTGTGGTATGTATAATGAGTTGTGATTATAAATGATAAATTTGTTTAATTGTTTTGGTTTGTATTTTATTATTGTGTTATGACTAAAGAATCATGAGAATATTTCATGGTGTTATGTAGGGTATTGTACAGAGATTCCTACCACAATTCTAGTTGTAAAGAGTCTCTAAACCTAAACATGAATGCATGCGATAGGGAGTAAAAATGATTTTCTAGGCCTCAAAAAATTTCATTGGATTAGAGCACCTAGACTAAGGCTCTAAGGTAATGTTTTGTAATGTGTGTGTTGAGATGACAAACTGAGGCTCTCCACTTCTGAAACACATGGACTTGACATGATAAATATCTAGAGGCACCAGATATTATAGATATATTAGGTTTAGTGAATGCACCCATGTGTTTAAAAGTTTGTGTAACCACTTATTCAATTTATTAGGCTACCAATGATACTAGATCTTGTATGATTATTGGTTTCTCATAGAAAACTAAATGGTTAGAATGGTTATTTTATAATTTCACAAATCTGACATATATAGTTATATGTATTAATTTTTTCCAAGGACTATTTATGGAATTAGGAATATGTTCCTGCACTATTTCATTAATTGGTTATTGCTGTAGACACTGTTGGTGGTAGAAAACTATCTATTACTCACACTGAGATCAGGTATCCATGTAACTTTGGTACCCGAGCATATGTTTGTTGTTTTTAGGTACATAATTAGGACATAGACTAGGTTTTTGGTTCATCCATGATGTTTTTGTTATAGAAATGGTTTTCCTAACTTAGTAGGGTCTAAGGTCCATTATAGGGATATGTTTGTAGTTTGGGTTTTGGGATTTTATATGTATGACTACCTACTAGGTAGTGTATTTATAATATTATTAGAGTATGTTTTACATGGCTATTGGTTAGATTTAGATATTTACTAGCCATTTATTATTCCAATTTTAGTCATATATGATGATATACTATATTCTATAGTTTACTATGACAATAAGGTATATTCTCCTCATTTCAACATTATTCAACTGTTCTGAGAGTCGGTAGCCACTACCATATTAGGAGGCACACCCGAGGTCATGTGACAACCCTACATGGGGAACATATATAGTATCCATCGATTTAGGGGTGTTAAATAATGTCATTATCTAATTTATCTTGTATTAATATTTTAGCAAGGTACACTTGAGACTAGTATCATGTTAGGTCCATGAAATGGGTTCATTCTTGGGTGCCTACAACCCTAGTTGTGAGGGAAATACCATGTTTCTAGAGGTTGGAACTAGTGTCTGATATTTTTATTTTATGGTTGACTATTATTTCCACCACCAATGGTTCACTGTGATG
Source organism: Viscum album (assembly GCA_963277665.1). Lineage (NCBI taxonomy): Eukaryota > Viridiplantae > Streptophyta > Magnoliopsida > Santalales > Viscaceae > Viscum > Viscum album. The sequence goes on along the minus strand of OY728165.1, from coordinate 256,584,232 downwards.
TGATATTATTCATTTATGTGGTGCTATCTCTTGGCCCAGTGTGATATGAGAGGATTTGTGAGTTCATGCATCCTGATAGAAACATAGGATTTATATGTCATCCATTTGTTTCTAGTGATTATTAGTTCCTTGGGATTCATATGATGGTAGTGTAAATTTCTTATACTGTATTTTTCTAATAAATATTTCCCTGATATTTTTGATAATTGAAAATATTTGGAATATTATATTTGAATAATTCTTATGTTATTTAAATTTTGGGTTAACAAAAAGGTTTTTAAATTTTTATTTTATGGTTTGTAAATGATTTTTTTTAAAATGATAATCCCTAGGTTTTTATCTATATGTTTTGTTAAGATGTAAAATAGGAAAATTATGGATGTTTTGGAAATCATTGGAGGTTATCACTTCTGTTGTTTTTTGACCCTGTGTATGGCTGGTTTTGGAAGTGACAATACCATAGATTTGAGACATCTTGTTGAGGGATGTGATACCTTGATGGGATTGAATTTTTTTGTAGATGGAATGAACTTTTTGTGTCCCTGGTTATGTCGTGACAACGAAAATATAGAATGGAATTCTATAATGTAGATGTGGTGACTGTTTTGGGTTGATACATTTCAAGTTATGATTTATACCCTAGTGTGGGTGTTATGATTTTGGTGTCGATGTACATGTGCAAGTATCTTTTCTCTAAAACCTAGAGTAAATGGTTTTTAGGTGTGATAGATGCCTTACATTTTGTATGTGAAGATTATTCCAACCCATGAGTAGTGGGTTGTCTGAGGATTGACATATATTTCTTATAGGTAAATCTAATGAACATTTTTTTGTGGGACTCCGGTTTTCGGATATGGTATCATTTGACTCTCATGGTGAATCAGGATATTTTTTTGTTGGAGTTTCTATTGTTTTGGGAGTGTATAGAATTGTTGGACGTAATGGACATTGGGAGAGGGAAAAATAGAGTGATTCTTATTTAGGGATTGTAATAGAGGTATAAGAAAAAACCATTATGGATTGGTGAGGTGACTTGATCTGTGATTATGAGTTGAATGTAATGAAAAATTAATAGTATATTATATTGAGGATGATGTAGTGTAGAAGGTGCCATGGAATGTGAATCCTAGATGGTTGCATTAGAGGTGGATTTGATGCATGGTTTGTGCCATCATGTATGGTAAAGGCACACTATTATTCTTTGGTTTTTTATCAGATATATATTTGAGTGCTTTGGGTTGGTTGTACGGTCATATTTGGAAGAGGAATGTTTGTTTGGAGACTTGTCCTATGTCCTCGATTGTGTTTGATGCCGAAATTGATCTTGATCTTTGGAGAAGATGAGATGGCTCAACAAGGAATGAATGGAAACTTTTGTTATGGACGTGAAACCTAAGGTGGTGTGGGTCACGCGGTTGGGGTTTTTTATACGATGGTTGGTTGGATGTATGATATTGTTATGAATTCTCTAAGTGTAATGTGGTTGACAAAATTGGAGCTAGTATAACATGCATGAGCAGAGGTAGGGAAAATATCTGATGTTTTATGAGTCTTGTGATATAGATTCCGGAACAATGTGTGGAAAAATGAATGTGGGAGACCATTAGGGATTAAGGAGGTCCACAAGAGGGAACATATTTGAAAGTCTCTATTTCATATGGGATGGGTGAATAGATTGCTTGAGAAAAGCCCTTAAAATAATTTTCTATGATCATGGGGTGAATAGAGGGTTATACACGATACATGTAGGTTCTAGATTAATGTTCTTGTTGTTGTGTTCCCATGTGAAAAACCAGGGTCATGCAGAAAGAAGTTAAGTGTTGTAATGGATGGGGTTCCAAAGGGAATAATGGGCCACAACTACTTTAAAGAGGTTCATAATGTTGTAGGGAGATTTTTTAGAGGCACCATTCAATTTGTGGTGATTTAGTTCTGAGGAGATGATGGTCGGCAGGTAATCCTAATACATTAATAAGGTAATGGTATCCCCATGGTGGGAGGTGAAATCAGTGATGAATATTGTTTGGTGATGTTTTTCAACGACTCCTCAACATAATTTTAAATAGTGACGATCATGTATAATTTATTGGCATCATCTGAGGTATGCTCAGAGATATCATACATTATGAAAAGCTACCAAAATTAGTTTTGGATAGATATGGATTCTCTATGAGGTTTTCTCATGGAGTGGTATATTTGGATCTGTATGGTGGGGAGTATACCAGTGTCAGTTATAAATGATGTTCATGGGATAGACTGGATGTCGATGAATGTCACGATTTTATTTCTAGAAAGTTGAGAAAAATTAGTGTTTTGTGATGATTTTTATAGTTCTAGGGAAGGGATAGATTACCACGTACATGTTTTATGGTCCATGTCATGATTGATTCTTGAAATGTGGTGTTTAGGGTTGATTGGGGGTATCAATGCGAATAATACTTCTACAGTGGTGAGTGGTAAACTAGTCAAGGAAGTATGGTGTAGAATGTGGAGTAATATTGGTGGAATCTAAATGCTCATGGGAATCCTTCAATAGAATTTTTGTGGGTTCCATTGGAAATTCTAGGTTAATCTTTTATGTTGTTTTATATCGATACAAGAAATGGATTCAAGCTCAGACTCGTTTTAGAGGTTATCTAAGTGTTTGAATCAAGGAGATATCAGTTGGTTTTGGATATCCTGAGAATGGTTTGTGGAATAACATATGCTAAGATGATGATGTTTCACCAGAGGTCAAAAATTAGATCCTATAGCTGCACATAGATTCTGGAATGTAGCTTAAATGAGAATGTGTCATGTATAGGTAGAGGGGCACCCGACTTACTATGGAAGATGGAAGCCAAGAGAGTGGGTCGGTTAGGATGGACTGACCTAGTTTGGTAAAAAGGGATTATATGGTGAGGGATGTAATCCACCCCTGATAAATTTTGGAATGATTAGTACAACCCAGAAATAGGAAGTAGTTTTACAGAATAACGAAGTAGTGTTTAGTTGATATATGGGTTGAAGAAGTGAATCTATTATAGGTAGTTTTGAAAAAAATGATGAATGTAAGAGTTGGGTAGAGTTCTTATGTATTTTGGGAGTTGCGTGTTAAAAAATCCTTAAAGTACCTTTTGAAAGCTGAGTTATATTTTTTTTCTTTTTGGTGGTGGAGGTTCCCAAAATAGTGTTATTGTGGTGGAGAGCCAATGTATATGGTTTGGAGTACCCTAGAGGAAAGTGGTAGGATTATAATATGTGTATTAGAAAAAGTCGGATGGTCTTTTATTACCATAATTTTGGTGTTTCAGTTTTAATAATGATTATTGGCATTGATTTTGACTAGTTGAGTACCATGAGATGATGTTTATTCTTTGGTTGTGAAATAAATTCTTGGAAATGGAATGATATTTTGGGCCCTTGAGTTGCGTTTGAGAATGTGATGTGAGATGTGTTTTGAATCAATATGGTCATTTAGGTGATGTCATTCTTGGGTCACTACTCAAAAATTAGAAGAACTGGGTGAGATGGTGATAATCAATTTGGGCCATAAATTATTGTGAGGATAATAATGAGTGTGTTCTGTTTGGATCTCCTATAGTAAGGTATTTCCTTGTAAGTATCATTGTGTGTGGTGGTCCAATTGTGTTACTGAAACCCTTCCCTTGTACTTCATGTGGGTAATTATGGGTTTTAGGTTGTTTCATCCTATAAGTGTAGCAGGTTTATGATTATGGAGTATAGAGGTTCATGTATTCTCAGGGAATGACTTTTTCTGGGTTTTGAATGTGCTGACGGTATAGTATTGTATTGGAAGAAGCTTGGGAAATGGAATTTGATAGGTGGTACTAGTGGATGAACCATGGGTCGTGGAGGCTTATTGAGGCGTGGAAGTATGAATCGAAGATGAATTTATAAGTTGGGGTGGTTCTAGGATCCTGACCATTCATAACATCACATACTTGTTTAAATTCTAGTTAAAATAACTTTTCATATTGTTAATGATGTGGTTATCAGTTATATGAGGTGTTTCTCGAGTGCCCCGATGGTTCATGAAATGAAAGGAGGAGAAAAGAGGCCAAGTAGTGTGTTTCTCATGGTTGTCACATGGTTAGTACAAACTGTGTGACTGGACAATAATAGAATGTTGCTTGGGGACCATTTCATACTATGATTCTCACATTGTTACCGCACGAGATTCCAAACTATGTGGGAGCATCTATGAACCCATGGGTCCTGAACTGTTATGGATATAGGGAGCCACACAATTGATCCATGGTTTGGCCATCCATGCATCCATACAGTGTGACCCTTAAAAAGTAGGGAATCCATGTTTTTTCCTCTTGGTATTTAAGCGTTCTAAATTTTTTTACCTACCAATTGATCTTAAAATTTTTAGATTGATGATCAAAATATCCCCGGACTTCTAAATGGTGATTATACTATGATTCATAGGCAACTATAGTGTGGTTTTGTTCTATTTGAATACCTGGATGATTCTATTTTGGGATATACTAGGTGTTTGAGTTTGAATCAAGGGTGAAGGTTAGAAAAGTGTTCATCAACGGATATGAGGTTTGATGTTATTATGAATTTTTCCCATAGTATTGATGTTTTATATTTGTATGTGGTCGTTCCAATATTCTGAATTATTTTATTCTTTTTCATTGATAATGCAATGTGTTTTGGGTCTTACATTGAGGTTTAAAACCATTTCTCAACATTTTTGGGTCCATTGTTGAGTGAGACCGAACCTAGGGCTACCTATGTGGTAATTCCAACCCATGTAAATGGTGAGTAAAATTTATAATCATTGCTATGGAAGAATAATGAATTTAAATGGTTTGAAAAAGTGTAATTGAATATGTTGGTATGGTTAATGGGTTAATTAATATGATTATGAGTTATCTTTTGTGAAATGACAATGGGGTTTTTTGAAATGAGATAAATAATGAATTTTGTTTCTTGATCCGGTTATGGTTTTTTAAATGTAGAATATGAGATTTTTTCTGGGATATGTTTTATAAGGAGGTGTGGCCTTATGGTTTTTAGAACATGATTTTCATTATAGATTAAAAATGGTTCCCCTTTAGTGGAAATACTATAATTGTTATTGAAATGGATAAAATTTTATAAAATTCATAAGGAATGGATTCATTTTTCAAAGAGGAAGACCTAAATAAATGAATGGATTAAAAATGATTTAAATGAGAAACATTATGTATGATTTATCATTGAATTTTGAATTAATATTTCTTGTAATTATTGTATATAAGATAAAATAGAATAAGAGGGTGTTTTCAATATTGGTTTATGTGTTAATGGGTTATGCCTTGGAAATGTGGTATGTATAGTGAGTGGTGATTGTAAATGATAATTTTATTTAATGACTATTGTATGTTTCTGGTAATTGTGTTATGGTTGAAGAAGCATGTGCACATGGCATGTTGGTAATTATTGTATTGGACTGAAGCTCCTCTGATAGGTGGTGTTGGAATATGATTTAAACCCATCCCCAAAATGAATGGGTTTGGGAGTCTACTAATGATCTAGGACCCTAATGGTTTCATTATATGAGACGACATGAATTGATGCCCCTAGGTATGTGTTATGTAACGTGGGGGTTGCGATTTCAGACCAAGGATCTATTTCTACGAAGCTCATGGACATGTCTGAATTACCATATAAAGGCTGTAGGGTATACTAATATGTTGTGATTAGTGAATTACCCATTGTGTTAAAAAGTGTGTGTAATACCTTATGCTATAGATTAGAATTCTGGTGTGACCGAAGTGAGATGCATGTGTAGTTTTTCCAAGAGAATAACTTGGTCAGAATGATTATTTCTATATTTATAGACTATGACAAATAAATATATCATCATTTAGTTTTTATAATAAATAATTTATTACACTGGGTTTATCGTCTTATATTATTTCATATATTTTTTATTTCAATAGACACCATTGGTTGTGGCCAATTGAGTGGTACTCATACACTGCACGTGCAGCCATGTCACCTGGGTACCTAATATGATGTTTCATGTTTTCTGGTATATGATCAAGACATGGCTATGAGATTTTCGTTTGAACATAATATTTCAACACTTGGTAGGGATATAGTTTTGTTCTTGGAAAATGATTGTAGTTTTGGTTATGGGATCATTTTTGTATGAATGCCTAACATGTACCATATTCATCATATTATTATATCTTATGTTACTTGGTTATTGGTTGTCCAATACATTTTCTTACCATTTATTATTAAAATTTTTATAATGTGAAAAATCTAATAAGAAGGTATAGTCTCCTCATTTCACCTTTATAGACCCAAACAACTAGTCAGTAGCCATTGGATTATGATGATGCATGCCTATGTTCATTTGATAATCTGGATCGAGGAACCAACATAGTGTCCATGAGGTTGAGGATTTTATTGTAACCCTAAACTCAAATTTATCCAAAAAATATCCAAAAATTTCTAAAAATACCTCTAGATAATTATCATGTAGTTTCATTAATCCAAATGTGAACCAATGTTAACAAAAAAAAATAAACAGTACATAAATTTGTTGACATGAATAATAAGAATAACAAAATTCACCCCCACCAAACACATAAAGGTGTAGTATCATAGTTAGGTGGTATATAAAAATATTAATTTACTATACTGGGGATAATATCATTGTATTCATGATCCTATAGACAGTTTATAACATATCTGATATGATATAATCATTATCAAAACATGGGGACTTAAATGATACTAATTCCCTAATCCTAGAATCTTATCAATGAATAAAATAACAAAGGACATAATTTTTAGATCATTATTATATGGGAAAATAACATATAACGAAAAGTATATTTTATGAAATAAATTAAATAATTAAGTGATTACCATAAGATTAACATCTCAGAACCAGATCAATTTTACAATGGAATGAGAAAATAAAACATTAATCTTATAACATGATCTATATGACATATAATTGAAAGTGAAACAATCATAAACAAAATATTGTTTACCATTTTAAAATTGGATACCCTCTAACCAATTTATTCATATAATTATTTAAAGAGATAAATATATCTACACTCACCCATTTTGAACCATGTAATTTACTGACCAATTAAAAAAATTACATCCCATGATATATAATCATTTACCTAATTCATTAGAGGGGTATATTGGCCCGACCTGTCTCATATTCCATATATTCATCTGGCACATTAAAAAATCATCACATCGTACAATAACCTATATAATATAATCGAGTTTATGGAAATTTCATAATACTCCTATAATGATACCATGGAAATAAATTAGGTTTTATATAAAATAAAAATAGAATTCATTCAATTTTTATAATGAGACAATGTAAATAATATTTGGTTCATAAAACATCAAATAGATATCATGTATAAAATAAATTGATATAGAGAATATGATAACCCAAAATAATCACATTATATTAAACTAATACATGGTTTGTAATGACCTCAAATATAATTAGAGGAAAATAATTTTTTGATGAAAATAATCATTAATTATTATACAAGAAAACATTATTGACTCATAATGGTAACAGTAAAAAATACAAGTATATTTTCAAAAATCCTCTATTATTAAGAAACAAAATAAATACATTCCTAGAAAGAGAAATAATTAAAACGAATCATTTCTACAGATGTAATAAATATAACATGATACAAAATTAAATGTCTTGGGAAAAAAGAAAATAAAATCCAGTTTTTTTTAAATCAATGAATGGAGTTTTAGTTACTGAGTCCCTTACATATGTAAGGATTCACAAATCCTTCGAATGAGAATATACATAAGACTATATTATAAATATCTACAAATAGATAATCATTAAAATACTTAGTTTTTTCTAATAGAGAATATAAAAATACATTTAAATTCATTATTTAAAAAACCATTAATAATGAAATAATTAAATTAACATAATTTTCATTAAATTAGAATTTTCAGTGGATAATAAAACTTTTTATATTTAAAATCGGGTAAATAAACATTTCATTACATTAAAATATCTTAATTGAACATAAAAATCAAAAAAATTACATTAAAACTTTTTTTGAAAGAAGATAAATATTTATTAAAATTACATAAAATAATCCATATTATAATTCCATAGAGGGGTGAAAGAATTTATTTATTTGAAAATATCGAAATTCTATAATAGTTCATTGGTAATAATTGGATTTATTCTTAATAAATGATACACTTTTACTTGAGTAAAAAATTAATCAAATAATTCTATAATGATTGAGATAAGTAATTAAAATTAAATAAAAAGTTTAAAAATAATACCTAACATCATAATAAATTATAAATTATCATTATTGAAATACTATATTAAATGAATAGTTATTATGATCTAATAATGGGGTTTGAGTCACTGATTCCCCTTAATACTTTTATAACCTTTGAATAGAAATCAAATGAGAGTTAACATAAAAATAAAACCTTGAAAAACATGAAATTTTTTAATACCATTTTACAAACATATAATGTGTTAGACATTAAAATTATTAAAATGAAATATGGAGTTTATTAAATAAATGTATAAATGGATTCAATTTAATACAAAAAAACCCATAAAACATAGGAAGTGAATAGATTGAAAAAACATATTTGCTAGATTGTTAAAAGAGTTTGTATCTCATTTAAAATGATGATTTATTATTTATTAGATTATTTTTCAAGGTTATATACAATGGATATCAAAAAAATGTGTTAAAAATGAAATTATGCCTCAACAAGAATGACCTTAAAAAAAAATCATGTCATTGCATCCTTATATAGATGATGAATCTCAAACTGTATTAAAAAACATATAAAAAATTATAAACTATTTTATATCATTATCCATAAATATAACCATTTTTTATCCTTATAATCATTAGAATGATAATGGATTGATGGTGGATACGTCGCTGTTGAGAGAAAAAATGTGGTCCCTCTTATACTCGCTTAAACACTACATCCCTGAGGAGTGGTTCCTAAACTACTCGAATTTATTTTTACAATTACATTAAATCCAAGAATTGATGTGAGATTGGTCCCACTCGATTAGTTGATACTGGATAAAATCAAAACCTCTCAATTATTGGATCTTCGTCTTGTTCTAACCCGTCAAATCATTGCATGAATTATAGTCCTAGTGATCGATTTCTATGTTATGAGACTGTTGAGTGGAGTCTAAACACTGGGGCTTCTTAAAAGGATAATTTTCATAAGAAAATCTAAAATATTTTTAACTCCTCTAAGATATCTGGGAAGTGGGGTGACATCACATAGGTGAAAGGGACTACAACAGGTAGTGGTGGATCAACATCTTTAAAAATTTCACTGCTTTTTGGAGTAGTGATGGTTGATGATTGTTTGAACTTCAGTATTTCTCCCTTGAAGAGACAATAAATGAAAAACTATTCTAACACACATGTCACTATTTTCACCAGTTCTTCTAAGCCATCGAGCATGTTAAATTCTGATATTCTAATGATCCTAGCCAGGGTATGTCCCAATATTAATGAGAAAATGTAGATGACTCTGATTAAGGGAATGATATGTCTTATTATGATATGAAACTTTGTGCTTTAAGGATGAGGTAAGACCCTTCGTTTGACACCGCCCATCTCCTATGTTATTTTTTCTTTTATTTAATTAATATTTAGATGTAAAGACTCTGTATAGATTTTTAGGTTCCAAACAATTACATTGATATCATTACTCAACATTTGATACCATCATCACTGTTGATATATATATTATGATTTGATAATATATAATAGAAATTTATATAACAAATTCTTATTTGATTCCTATATGTTTGTATTAGTTTATGTGATATCCATTTTGATAACATCTTATTTTGACTATTTTAGATAATGAACATGTTTCATTAATAGTATGTTAAAAAATATTATAATAATAAAAGTGAAATACCATATTCATTATTTTATAATTATATTATAATTATATTATTTTTTATGATTCCATAGCAGTCCTTAGTCGTATATTTATGTATTGATCAGGTAGGTGGTCAAACCATCCCAAGCATCGATATTCTTTAACTCAATTTGAGTGTATAGTAAAGGAGGTACTTCTTTTAAAATAATATAATTATAATAGAATAATAGATGATTTATATTTATGTTAATGACTTTTTATTTTTTTACATTTAATATTTAAATTTAAATGAAATAAATTGTATCATCATGGTTGTCATGATCTGCATGTCCGTAAGATTAGGGATCTCAATTCTCAACACATAAAAGGGGTCAAAGGTATTTTGTAAATTCAAATTTCTGGATAATAAATATGTTAAATATATATTATTTATGTATCGTCACCATTATTAATACTATACATGAAAATTACTAAGTCGAAATGAATGGCGTCACTTTGTGGAGGAAATAGTCCATTCAACGCACAAATGATGTTCTTTTTTTCTTCTAATGGGATAAAAATGAATAAATAAGTGTGGTACCAATTATAAAATAACATGTAAATATTAAAATTATAATTATTTCTTCAAATTATTTGGGATATAAGATATATAGAATATTCTAAGTAATAGGAAACACTTATTAGTAGATAACACTTACAATATAGAATAAAATTTTCCATAGGAAGTTCCCTAGAAATTGAATGGATTAGGAATGATATGATTTAAAATGGGATTATTTTTTAGAAGATTATATTAATATTAATAGGAAAAATATTCATGTTTTAATTATAGTAATAGGTTTATATTTGAATAGTTGTGGTGATATCCTTTTAAAAGGTGTAGGGGAAATTTTTTTTAAATACTCATTCTTCAATTATGCTATGAAACTATTACAATGATAATGTCTTCAATGTTGTTAAATTATTTATTTTTTGGGGAAATAGTGTTTATCAACGCATGAAAATGTGTTTATCCACATGTTATACACATGTTATTCAGATTTTACTATTATTTCATTATATTTTAATTTTTATAATTTGATGCTTGGTACATTGTTATTACCTGTGTGATTTGAAATTTTATTTAAAATATTATAATGAACCAAACATTACATACATCGTTAATAATTCAAAATTGAAGAATACTTATTACAACATATAACAAAACCATTAATGTACTGTATAGGTATAGTGTCTTTAGAAACTGGGAAACATAAACAACTAGTTCATAAAGCGTCTACACTGTCTCCCATTTATTTCATTATATCTATAGTCCCTTTTGGAATATCTTACTTAATAACCTTATTCCTGACCTGGGGAATGAAAAAATACAAAAGGGTGAGCTCAAATGCTCATTAAGGGTAAACAAAAGAAATATCAATCACATCATATTCATAAGAACACAACTTTTGAAAATCTTAACCTGAAAAAGAGAGCATAATTTCATAACATGGGATAAATCATAGTAGTGAAATGGAATCCCAATACTCATAACAGAAAACATGATATTTTTTGTCATACACACATAATCATAGAGAATCATTTTTTATCAGTCAAGACTCATTGCCAAGACTATCTTAGTGGACAAAGTCCATTTCTGAACCGAGTTCACTCCTCGTTTCAGTCCTGTTTCACTGAACCGGTATAACCTACCTTTCCAGCCATGTCTATCTCCCGAGATATAAAATCTTTACCCAATGAATTGGCGGGAGATATAGGTCCCACCAATATCATAATGATATCATTCTTATGTGTGCCACAAAATCATAAACCATACATCATAGCATAACCCATGTAATAAAAATGGGAATCTTAAACATCGTGACATAATAAAACAATTCATATAAGATAAAGGAACTAATAAAAAATATTTCCATCACAACATAATCAAATCAATGTAATAATAGGGATAGTAACAGAACCCTATATTATCTTATACGGAAAATAATTTTGATAAAACACTTGAACTCCATTCTTGAGGAAAATATCCTTTCTACCTCAAAAACAATTTTCCATTATTAACATGTCATACAATTCTAAACTAAAAGAAGTTGATTAAAAATAAACATGAAAACTTGTAAAGGAAGATTCTTGGAAATAATGTTTTAAAAATTCATTCATGCCGTATAAGTTAAAAAAACATTCTTCTCATACTTTTCTCAGAAAAGTCAAAAAGTACCTCGTACGAAAAATGAAAAAGATTCCTTTCATATCTTTTACTAAAAACTCACCGAAGGGTAAAATTGGATATAAAATATTGTAAAAGGATATAAATATTATATATTGAGGAAACATGGATGTGGATGATAAATATTCCCCAGTAAATTTTGAAGTATAAACAATCTCAGATAAAAATTGAGATTGTGATATTTTCCCTTACATTAGGTCCGATATGCTTCGTAAGTGTTCGAACCTCCTGTATAATGATTTAAATAATGTTATTGACTTATTACAGAATCATAATAATTGTTATGATATCATATATGGTCATATTATTATCTTCTTATTAGTAATATTTCATTACTACTTGTTATTCGGGTGTTTATTACTTTTTGTTCTTATGCAAATTATGTCGAATAAATTCATTTTCTTCTCTTTAGGTTATAGATACCTCATTTACAAAATTTTATTAGTGTAATATATATCATATTAATTAATTCAATGAATTTATATAATCATTATGCAATGAAGATCATGTAGAACGAGTCGCATCACATCGTGGAGACGGTATTCCGTACGTACGCACGAGTGATGATATCGTTCCTCTGATCGCGAAATTGTATTGGAGTGTATTTATACTATTTCAGAATCAATATCACTTTAAAATAGTCATATATAGTAATTACTTACACCATTATACCCATCCAAGTAAGGTGGGTGTGGAAAATAGATTACACCACGGCGTGGAGACGGTATTCCGTACGTACGCACGCGCGGTGATTTCATTTTCCGTTGGATGGATAGATGGTGAAATAGGGTTGTTTCATACTATTAATAACATATTAGTATATTAGTGATACTGATGTTATTACATCATAATGAAACAACTAAATAAGAAGAAGTGGAAGAAGAAATAAAGATGAATGAATCGGTAACGGACATTACCTCTTCTTTGAAGTGCATTTTTGAGACCTCATTTTAAGGCACTAAAATAGGACTTTGAAGAAGACCAGAAACTCTAGGATGTTTATAGGGATGTGGAGAGGAGAAATTGGCAGGGTTTGGCCGATCATGAAGGCTCAAAGTGGTATGAGGAAGAAGGGGAGGAAGTGCCCTTTTATAAGGGAGGAGAGGGGTACCTTTGGAATAACTAAAACTATGATTTTATTATAAAGTCAAATTCGGTTTTAAATAGCTCAAAATTGATTTATTTCGAATCTAAGGTGGGGATGGGTCGGAATACTCTAATACAATAGAATTTAACCAATTTTAGGTTCCTATTTTAACCATATCATTTACATTTAACATTGAGTTTAATAAGTTTACTTTTACCGTGTCTTCTTGTGTTCTTATACCATAAGGTTAATAAACTTACTATAAGTATCCAAACGAACCACAAGATGTTTATTATTAATATATATAACATTATATAAGTCATTTGGCCGAACCTTAGATTTTTAGGAATAAAATAACAATTACTAATATAATATTTGTTTAAAAAACTATTTTATGTCAATTTTGTCACTATTTAGTAATTGATTTTTTTGAAACTCATAATAGAATGATTAGTTCTATCAATGTTAATTAAATCAATACTAACATGTCATATTAACCTAGAAAATTATTGGAATTCATAAAAAGTCTCAAATTACATTTATTTGGGTATTTATAACATCAATTATGTAAATATTTCATTAATAAGATAATTACTGCATCATATTTGTGTCATAAATAAATTTAATTATATAACGTCTAAAAATTACAAATAAAATATCTTTATGTAGGAAATATTTTTATCTTTCTAATAAATATTTATAGTCGATTTTATCTCATGTATAACCCTATATTTAAAATGATTTAATTATTAAACTTTGATTTTAACAATTTTAACCCTTCTTTAAATAAATTAATAATAAATGTCCTAATCTAATCCAAGTGGGCCTAATGGTCATATTTTATTCGAAAGGTTGTTTTTGGTCGAATTACACTTCTACAATAGAATTATTACATGTGTTAGGGTAATAATAATATCATTGTTACCCTTAATTACCCTATTTACTTTAAACCGTGGTAAAAAAAAGAAAAATGTTATTATTCACCAAAAAATTATTTTCCTCTCATTGAACCACATTTTACTTATTTACATCAATCATGTCTCTCGGATTTTCGAAATTCCACTCACAGAGGCGGTAAAATTATGTTTTCTGAAAAATTCTGTTTTTTAACTACCACTTAGTGTTTCACTATTCATCAAAAATTGAAAGTTTTCAGAAAAATATCAAAATTTCACCCTAGTCTAATTTCAATATTCCGAATCCAAAAATGAAGTCCATTTTGAAAAATAAAATTTATAAAAGTTCAAAAATTGGTTATTACTATTCATAACGGCTATTTTTAATAATATTTTAATAGCATATCATTGTTTAGTGAAACTCGGTATTCACTACGGGAAATATAGATATTTGCGACGGGTCATTTGCGACGGGATCCCGGCGCAAATAGCCTTTTGCGACGGGGCCCCGTCGCAAATCGCCCGTTGCAGAAAACGCCGTCGCAAATAATTTTTTTTGAGACGGGCCCGTCGCAAAAACACTTATTTGCGACGGGAAATTGGCCCATCGCAAATAGGTTTCTGGTTTTTTTTAAAAATCTTTTGCGACGGGCCCGTCGCAAAAAATATGTGCGACGGGCCATATTCCCGTCGCAAATGGTTGCTTCGAAGCGGGTATTTGCGAAGGGCTGGTCGCAAATAAGTATTTGCGACGGGAATATATTCACGTCGCAAATAATAATAAAAAAATTAAAAAAAAATAAAAATTTATTTATTATTATATAAATGAATAAACCTATTTATATTGATATAAATATAATATTTATTTTTTAAATATGTTTTAGAAAGGATGAATGAAAATCAAATATGAAAATATAAGATGTTCAGCAAAAGAGGCTTATAAAAAAAATTAAAAAATATTTTTAATTAGTAATTATGTAAGTTTTATCAATTAATAGTCATTTAATAACTCTTTGAATATAAAAAAATAAAAAAATTAATGAAAGATGGAAAATAAGTTAAAAATGAAACCCAAACTTCAAACGGACATAACTTTTGATCCGGAACTCCGTTTGAGCTACACAACATATCAAATCGAAGCCTGCGACGAGCTCTACAGCTCTGTGGACCGGTAGAACCCGTCCAAGGTAGTTTCAAGGCCAAAAAGGCCTAGAAGGCCTCCAAAACTGAGTTTTTAGTTGGGGTACCCCCGTTTTTCACCGTTTAAACAGCTATAACTTCTGCTCCCAATGTTCGATAAACCTCTACCATATATCATATCGAAGATCGTTTCATGTTCTTCGATTTGACTGATTGTGGAGCTGAAACGGACTTCTGGATTAGATGTTATGGTAATTTAAACATTCAAATGGCTATAACATCCGATCCGGATGTCTGTTTGGCCTGTACCGCATATCATATTGAACATCGTTTCATGTTCTTCGATTTGACTGGTTGTGGAGTTTTAACGGACTTACGGATTAGAAGTTATAGCCGTTTTAACATTCTCGGTGGATTTTCACCCCCTCATTCCTATGTATTAATTCATAACTATACATATATATGTGTGTGTGTGTGTGTGTGTATCTATTGTATATATGTATTTATTTATTTATTTATTTATTTATTTATACATATACATAAAAACCCATATTTTATAAATTTATTTACAACTAAGCTTATAAATATATATTAATTAATATACAAATAAATATACGAATAAATACTTATAACTACATATATATATATATTGAATAAATATATATTAATATACGAATAAATATATATATATATATATATATATTTATATAACCAAATATATTTATATTAATATAAAACTATATTAATATACGAATAAATATAACTATATATATATATAGATCATTAAATGTATAAAAAAATGAAATGGCTTAGTTGTAAAGGTTAATGCGCGGGGGAGGTTTATTCCTATTTATTATTAATTATTTATAATTATTATTAATTATTTCTAATTATTATTAATTACTACTAATTACCATTAACTATGAACAATTAATACTAATAATTTAAATTTATTAAATAACAAAACAATATAAACACAATTAAATTACAACTAATTAAAAATAAATAAAACTAATAAAAAATTTAAATTAAATATTAAATTAAAAGGAAAATAAATACCTTTAAAATTGATCTGAGGTTGATCTCCAATAACTATTGAAGACATCAATATCAAATCTGGAAATAAAAATTAAACTTAAGAAACTGTGAACTCTAAAAATAGAGTTTTGAGAGAAGTTGAGAATGAATGGAAAAAAATGGGTGGGGGTATTTATAGGTTAGATTATTTGCGACGGGAGTATTTGCGACGAGACCCGTCGCAAATACTTGAACCCGCATTTATCACGGTCAACGGTTAAATAGTTATTTGCGACGGGACCCGTCACAAATATTAACCTGCCGACATACTATTTGCGACGGGGGGTATATTCCCGTCGCAAATAGTTTTTACCACCGCCAGGTATTTGCGACGGGGTATAATCCCGTCGCAAATAGTTTTTACCGCCGCCGGTTATTTGCGACGGGTGGTAACCACCCGTCACAAATAACTTTCCCGCGGTTTGGCGCGCTTTGCGCGCCAAGCCTTTTGTGATGGGTGAGATTTCCCCGTCGCAAATGCGTGGTTATTTGCGACGAGATTTATTCCCGTCACAAATAAGCCATCGCAGAAACCCCTTTTTCCCGTAGTGATTGCGTACGACGCAAGCTATCGAGGAAGGCTACGGTTGCGTGTAAAGCAATCCAAGCTAGTTTTGTGTGTAGTGAAATATTCCTTTGATGATTTATAAAAACAAAATATTTCACATAAAATTCTCGGGTGTTACATTCTACCCCCCTTAAAATGAATTTCGCAATTGAAATTCGTCACTTTGTAACAAATCGATGAGGATACCTCTCCCTAATCATATCCTCAAGCTCCCATATATCTTCTTCCAATTGGTGGTTCCTCTATAAAACATTCACCAATCGAGTGGTCTTGCTACATAGGACTTTTTCTCTATGATCCAGAATCTCTATCGGCTATTCTTCATAAGAAAGATCTTGCTCCAACGGTACATCTTCTGAGCTAAGTACATGTGAAGGATCAGGTATGTACTTTCTCAGGAGAGATACATGGAACACATCGTGAACTTGAGAGAGATTTTGTGGAAGCGCAAATCGGTAAGCTACCTTCCCAACACGATCCAGTATTTCGAATGGACCGATATATCTAGGGCTCAACATCCCCTTCTTTCCAAATCTCATGACCCTCTTACAGGGATATATTTGTAAGAACACTTTATCACCCACTTCAAACTCTAGGTATTTTCTTTGGTTTTCGACATAAATTTTCTGTCGACTCTGAGCTGGTTTTATGTGTTGTTGAATAGATCTGATCTTTTCTGCCATTTCATCAACGAGATCAGGTCCTAATAGCTTTCTTTCCCCAACTTCATCCCAGCAAGTTGGAGTCCTTCATTTCTTTCCATAGAGAGCTTCATAAGGAGCCATCTGAATACTGGAGTGAATGCTATTATTATAAGAAAATTCCACCAAAGGTAGGTGTTGATCCGAACCACCTTTGAAATCCATAGAGATAGTTCTCAACATATCTTCTAGAGTTTGAATTGTTCTCTCAGACTGACCGTCTGTCAGAGGATGATAAGCAGTGCTGAAACTCAACTCTATATCCAGAGTATGCTGAAGAGTTCGCCAGAACGTCAAGGTAAATCTCGGATCCCAATCAGATATAATAGAAAGTGTTACTCCATGCAATCTTACCACTTCTTTTACATATATCCTCGAAAGCTGATCCAGAGATAAATCCTCCCTAATAGCAATGAAGTGTGCAGACTTGGTAAGACGATCAACTATGACCCAGATAGCATTATTGCCTTTGGGTGTTTTAGGAAGTCCTGTGAGAAAGGCCATAGTGATGTTTTCCCATTTCCATTCGAGTATGGGTAATGGTTGTAACATCCCCTTAGACTTCTGTCTCTCAGCTTTAACTTGCTGACAAACCGAGCATCAAGAGACATATTCAGCAACATCTCTTTTCATGCCATCCCACTAGAAGTACTCATTCAAGTCCCTATACAGCTTCGTGCTTCCAGGAATAATAGAGAATGAAGAACTATGAGCCTCATCCAGCAGCTCCTTCTTTAATTCCAGGATGGGTGGAACACAAACCTGATTCCTGAGCTTTATTATCCCATCACAATCAAGGTTGAATTCATGAACATTTCTCACCTTCTTTGGTAACTCGACATCTTCTTTCTGTGCCTCTTTAATCTTCACATGTATAGATGGTTGAACATTCATTTGAGAAATATAAGATTTTTCCCCTTCCATTATAATTCCAAGATCCATCCTTTGTAAATCCATAAATATTGGATCTTTTTTGATCCTCATCATGGATAAACTGGCATGGTCTTGTCGACATAATGCATCTGCCACCTTGTTTTCTTTCCCAGGGTGGTAATGGATTGAGCAGTCAAAATCCTTAATTAGCTCCAACCATCTTCTTTGACGCATATTCAGCTCCTTTTGGGTGAAAATATACTTTAAACTTTTATGATCAGTATAAATGTCACACCTTTCTCCATAATGATAATTCCTCGAAATCATTAATGCAAAGATTACCATAGCTAACTCCAAATCATGTGTTGGGTAATTTTGCTTATTGATTTTCAACAATCATGAGGCATAAGCTATCACCATATCATTTTGCATAAGAACACACCCCAATCCCATCTTGGATGCATCACTATAGATCAGAATCCTTTCTCCACTACATGGCAGTGTGAGCATAGGTTCACTGGATTACCTTCTTTTCAACTCCTTGAAAATCTCTTCACATTCTTCCATCCAAACAAACTTAACTCCTTTTTGAGTCAACATGGTGAGTGGATTAGATAATCGTGAAAATTCATTCACAAAATGTCGATAATATACAGCCAAACCAAGAAATATTCGGATCTCAGTTACTATTGTTGGTCTCGACCATCTTTTGATAACCTCTGTTTTTGCTGGATCCACAGATATACCCTCTTTTGAGATTATGTGACCCAAAAATGCAACTTTTTGAAGCCAAAATTCACAATTGGTAAATTTGGCATAATGTTTCTCCTTTTCATGGTCTTCAATATAATTCTCAAGTGATCTTCATTTTCTTACTTTCTCTTTGAATAGACAAGAATATCGTTTATAAAGACTACCAAAAATTGATCAAGATAGTCTCTAAATGATCTATTCATCAGATCCATGAAGATAGCAGGGGAATTAGTAAGACCAAATGGCATCACTATATATTCATAGTGTCCATACCATGTAAGGAAAGCCGTCTTTGGTATATCCTCCCTTTTGACCCTTAATTAATTTTAACCTGAACAAAGATCAATCATGGAAAAGTATTGAGCTCCATGTAGTTGGTCAAATAATTCATCAATGCATGGGAGAGGTTATTTGTTCTTGATAGTGATCTTGTTAAGTTCTCGATAATCAATGCAGAGTCTCATTGATCCATCTTTCTTCTTAATAAATAGAATAGGTGCTCACCAAGGTGACGCACTAGGGCGTATGAATCCCTTATCAAGATTCTCTTGGAGTTGCTTCTTCAATTCCTGCAACTCAATAGGGGCCATTCTATAAGGTGTCTTTGAAATAGGGAAAGCACCCGGTACGAGTTCTATTGAAAACTCAACTTCATGATTTGGTGGAAGACCCGGTAATTCCTCTGGAAAGACATCATCAAACTCCCATACAATGGGATATTCTTAATCGTGAGTTTCTCACCAACCATTTGAGATAAATAACCTTTATTTAGTGGAATCAAGACCGATATGGTAGAAGGAATTTCCACTGGAAGGTTATGTTCATCCTTGCATTGATAGATGATCATAGATTGAGCTGGAATATGAAATGTGACTTCTCTTATATGGAAATTGATATGAGATCCATATAAAGAAAGCCAATCCATGCCAAGAATCACATAAAATTCCACTATAGGAAGGATAAAATGATTTGCAGGAAGCACTTTCCCACAAACTTCGATCGGAGAAGAATTATAAACTTTTGATGTGACTGTTGTGCCATTTGGTGTTGTCACAGCTTACTCAACATCTAATTGTTGAGGTAATATAGTGATACTCTTAGAAAATGCTTCAAAAATAAAAGAGTGGGTGGATCCAGAATAAAATAAAACATTTGGTACTTTAGAGTGGATGGTAGGTGTACCTTTCACCACATTGTTATCGTACTCCACATCGCTGATAGAAATTGCATGTGTCTTTCCTTTGTCTTTAGCCTTAAGAGTTTGTTGACGTCGACCATCATCATCAACCCTTGGATTAGGGAATTTATTGAAATAATGTCCCATCTCCTTGCACATGAAACATTGAAGTGTAGTAGGTTCATTCTGTGTATCCATTCCTTTGTTTGCATCATTAGACATCTTCTTCCCATCATCGTGGAATTCAAATGCCCGATGACCTTCCTTTCCACATTTGAAACATTTACTTGTCCCTTTAAGACAACTCCCTCCATGTTTCTTTCCACACTTTGAGAATAAGGGAAATCTCATCTTCTTTTCAGTGTGCTCTTTAGATTTTCCTTTGAATTCCATTTTCCTCTTCTTATCAAACCCATATGACTGATGGGTTACTCCAATCTCTATCTCTACTTTGAGAGCACATTGAAATATTTACTCGTAGCTATTGAAGTCCCTTATGTCTAAGGCCCTTCAAAGACTTGGTTTTAAGCCACTAAAGAATCGATCAATCTTACTCTCAGGTTGGATAATAATACCAGAAGCGTACCTTTAAAGTCTTGTAAAATTTTCTTCATAGGTACCAACAGATTCATCATCCTTTGGCTTCAGTTCACGAAACTCTTTCTCCATCTTTGTTCGGAGAATACGAGGGAAGTACTTATTGAAAAATAAGTTCTTGAAATTGTCTCATTCCATGGACTCAATTTCATCCCTTTGCCTTGTATTCTTAATAAGATTCCACCATTGATCAGCATCACCTTCCAAACGATACACTGCTAAGATGACTTTATCATTCTCAGAACATTGAAGAACTGGAAATATCTTTTCAGTAGTACTAATCCATTGTTCAGCAAATAATGGATCAGTAGACCCGCTGAAAGAAGGTGGACACTGCCTCATGAAGGATTCAATAGAATGTTTCTCCGTCCTTTTCTCATTTGGAAGTCCTGCATGATTCATAGCTTGAGAAAGTTGTGTGAGCATGGATACAAGATTTTTCATTCTAGCTCCCATAACGTTTGGTTGCTCAGGGGGACAATCATTGCATTTCCCGTCGCATTCCGCATTAACACGGTTCTTTCGAGTTCCAGCCATTGACAAAAACCAAGAAGAATAGTGTGAGGAAAACTAGTTATAATAGGAAAACCACATAATCAAGAATAAAATTTCACACTTAAGGTCTTATCCTAGGTTATTCATGGCCATTTATAAAACACTAAGATTATGTTTTATGCTTAGACTTTTCCTTAGGATTCTTACTAAGGCTTTCACATCCTAGTTTCCAAAGGTTGACTATACCTTTCCTCTGATACCAACTATAACGACCCATACTTTACATACATTGTTAATACTTCAAAACTGAAGCATACTTATTACAACATATAAAAAACCACTAAAGGACTATATAGGTATAGTGTATTTAGAAACTAGGAAACATAATCAATAGGTTCATAAAGCGTCTACATTGTCTCCCATTTATTTCATCATATCTATAGTCCCTTTTGGAATATCTTACTTAATAACCTTCTTCCTGACCTAGGGAAAGAAAACATACAAAAGGCTGAGCTCAAATTCTCAGTAAGGGTAAACAAAAGAAATATCAATCACTTCATATTCATAAGAACATAACTATTGAAAATCATAACCTGCAAAAGAGAGCATAATTTCATAACATGGGATAAATCATAGCAGTGAAATGGAATACCAATAATCATAACATAAAGCATGAAATTTTGTGGCATAAACACATAATCATAAAGAATCATTTCTTATTAGTCAAGACTCATTGCCAAGAATATCTTAGTGGACAAAGCCCATTTCTGAACCGAGTTCACTCCTCGTTTCAGTCCTGTTTCACTGAACCGGTATAACCTACCATTCTAGCCATGTCTATATCATGAGATATAAAATATTTACCCAATACATTGGAGGGAGATATAGGTCCCATCCATCTCATAATGATACCATTTTAATGTGTTCCACAAAATCATAAACAATACATCATAGCATAACCCATGTAATAAAAATGGGAATCTTAAACATCATGACATCATAAAACAATTCATATAAGATAAAGGAATTCATAAAAATATTTCCATCACAACATAATCAAATCAATGTAATAATAGGGATATAAACATAACCTTGTATTATCATAGATGGAAAATAATTTTGATAAAACACATGAACTCCATTCTTGAGGAAAATATCCTTTCTACTTCAAAAAAACATTTCCTTTGTTAAAATGTCATACAATTATAAAATAAAATAAGTTGATTAAAAATAAACTTGAAAACATGTAAAGGAAGCTTCTTGGAAACAATGTTTTAAAAATCCATTCATTCCGTATAAGTTAAAAAAACATTCTTCTCGTACTTTTGTCGGAAAAGTCAAAAAGTACCTCGTAAGAAAAATGACAAAAGATTCCTTTATTATCTTTTACTAAAAACTCACCAAAGTGTAAAATCTGATATAAACTATTGTATAAGGATATAAATATTACATATTGAGGAAACATGGATGTGGATGATAAATATTCCCCAGTAAATTATGAAGTATAAACAATCTCGGATAAAAATTGAGATTGTGAGATTTTCCTTTACCTTAGGTCTGATATGCTTCATAAGTGTCCAAACCTCCTGTATAATGATTTAAATAATGTTATTGGCTTATTCCAGAATCATACTTATTTTTATGATCTCATATATGGTTATATTCTTAGCTTCTTAATAGTAATATTTCATTACTACTTGTTATTCAGTTGTTTATTACTTTTTGTTCTTATGTGTGTTTTGTCGAATAAATTCGTATTCTTCTCTTTAGGTTATAGATACCTCATTTACATAATTGTACTAGTGTAATATAGATCATATTCATTCATTCAATTAATTTATATAATCATTTTTAAAATAAGATCATGTAGAACGAGTCGCATCACATCGTGGAGACGGTATTCTGTAAGTACGCACGAGTGATGATATCGTTGCTATGATCGTGGGATTGTATTGGAGTGTATGTATACTATTTAAGAATAAATATAACTATATAATAGTCATATATAGTCATTACTTACACCATTATACCCATACAAGTAAGACGGTGGTGGAAAATAGATTACACCACGGCGTGGAGACGGTATTCCGTACGTACGCACGCGTGGTGATTTCTTTTTCCGTAGGATGAATAGATGGTGAAATAGGGTTGTTTCATACTTATAATAGCATATTAGTATATTATTGATACTGATTTTATTACTTCATACTGAAACAACTAAAGAAGAAGAAGTGGAAGAAGAAATAAAGATGAAAAAATCGGTAACGGACGTTACCTCTTCTTTGAAGTGCTTCTTTGAGACCTCCTTTTATTGCACTAAAATAGGTTTTTGAAGAAGACCAAAACCTATAATATGTTTCTAGGGAAGAGGAGAGGAGAAATTGTCAGGGTTTGGCCGATCATGAAGGCTCAATGTAGTGTGAGGAAGAGAGGGAGGAGGTTCCCTTTTATAAGAGAGGAGAGGGGTACCTTTGGAATAACTAAAACTATTATTTTATTATAAAGTCAAATTCGGTTTTAAATAGCTCCAAATTGATTTATTTCAAATATAAGGTGGGTATGGGTCGAAATACTCTCATCCAATATAATTTAGACAAGTTTTGGTTCATATTTTAACCTTATCATTTAGATTTAACATTGAGTTAAATAATTTTACTTTTACCGTGTCTTCTTGTGTTCTTATACTATAAGGTTAATAAACTTACTATAAGCAGCCAAAAGAACCCCAAGTTGTTTATTATTAATATATATAATGTTATCTATGTCATTTGTCCGAACCTTAGATTTTTAGGAATAAAATAACAATTACTAATATAATATTTGTTTTAAAAACTATTTTATGTCAATTTTGTCACTATTTAGTAATTTATTTTTGTGAAACTTATAATAGAATGATCAGTCCAAAATAATTTAATTACATCAATACTAACATGTCATATTAACCTAGAAATTTTTTTTAATTCATAGAAAGTTTCATATTACAGTTATTTGGGTATTTATAACATCAATTATGTAAATATTTCATTAATAAGATAATTACTGCATCATAATTGTGTCATAAATAAATTAAATTATATAACGTCTAAAAATTATAAATAAAATAAAAATATGTAGGAAATATTTTTATCTTTCTAATGAATATTTATGCATATTTTATCTTATGTATAACCCTATATTAAAAATGATTTACTTATTAAACTTTGATTTTAACTAATTTAACCCTTCTTTAAATAAATTAATAATAAATGTCCTAATCTAATCCAAGTGGGCCTAAATGGTCATATTTTATTCCTAAGGTTGTTTTTGGTCGAATTACACTTGTCAAATAGAATTATGTCAAGTGTTAAGGTAATAATAATATCATTTTTACCCTTAATTACCCTATTTACTTTTAATCGTGGTAAAAAAGTAAAAAGGTACTATTCACCAAAAAATTATTTTCATCTCATTGAATCACATTTTATTTACTGACATCAACCGTGTCTCTTGGATTTTTGAAATTCCACTCACAGAAGCGGTAAAATTAAGTTTTATGAAAAATTCAGTTTTTTAACTACCACTTAGTGGTTTCACTATTTATCAAAAATTGAAAGTTTTCAGAAAAATACCAAAATTTCACCCTAGGCTAATTTCGATATTACGAATCCAAAAATGAAGTACATTTTGAAAAATAAAATTTATAAAATTTCAAAAAGTGGTTATTACTATTCATAACGGCTAGTTTTAATAATATTTTAATAGCATATCATTATTTAGTGAAACTTGGTATTGCGTACGACGCAAACTATCGAGGAAGGTCGCGGTTGCGTGTAAAGAAAGCCAAGCTAGTGTTGTGTGTAATGAAAGATTTCTTTTATGATTTATAAAAACAAAATACTTCACATAAAAGTCTCGGGTGTTACACATATAGCGTTACATGTATAGTCAAATTTGTGTGTGATGGAACACAAATTTGATTCTATTTAATCTAAGTATATTTATATATATTATACAATTAAATAATAATTCAAATAGATCACATATAGAAAAACTATTTTAGTAGAAAAAACATTATCACCATTATATATTCTTAAACTCATTTCTTGTTGATTACCATGCATGTGTGCATTAATATTTTTATTTATGTGTTTATAAATCATATTATATTAATTCTTTAATTTTCCCAATATTATTTACTTGATATAAATTCATTGATATTAATAATAAAGATCATTAAAAGAAATGTTTCATCGTTATAGTGGTGATCAGAAATAATCACAATCACCTAAATTTTATAATTAATAATTTAATGGTAAATATAATATAATATTAAAATTATAAACTAAAATATGAAAATTAGTTTATAAAATAACCATTATATTTTTTTTGAATACTAATTTTAATGATCCTGTCTATAATGCGTAAAAATAAATCGTTTAGAAAACCAAATATTTTTAAGAAAAAATATTTATGATTGATTTAAAATTATGATTTAAAATATTTAATATGAATTTGAATAAAATATTATCATTAAAATTGAATTTATATAAATATTTATTTAATCAACAGTATAATTTAATCATATGATAACTAATTAAAAAAATAGTCGATAGTTCTCTTCAAAAAGATAATTTTTTTCCAAAATGGTAAGAATTGGTTTATAAAATAAAAAAGTATTTTATATTCAATTTTTTTTTATATTAATTTTTTTAGTAAAAAGTTTTAGAAACATTCAATTTTGTCATATAATAATATAATTTCATAGTTGTGATGATAATAATCTATATATGAACTATTCACTAGAAAATCAAATATTTTTTAAATTTTTTATAAAATAATCCCAAGATAAATTTTTTTGGGGAATTAGGATACATGTTTTATATTATAAATGATAAATTTCAAACATTGTAAAAATATGTATTATATATAAAATATTCATTATAAATGAAATGGGTTTTACTGGAAACAATATTTTAAATATTAACTTATATTAATTATTTACCTCTTAAAAGAATAACTAATAATGGTTTACAAAATTTGAGATTAATTTTCATTAATTAATTGTATATGATAAATATGTTTTGTTTTTTATGTTTCTTATTGAATATGTACATGTTATACAACATAGTATGTATTATAATGGATCGATAATGTCAGATCTTTACACATAGTCCGTATACCACATTACCAAATGTCATCTCAATAGCACAACGATACCCAACATATGGTGACACCCATCATTATTATTCCCAACAAATAAACATAATCCTACCTCACATATTATGTTATTATACCTTTCCAATCCAATTCATTCAATAACCCAAATATCTTATGGACAAATGAGACATATTCATAATTTAAAATGATATTTCAGACCTTTACCCTAAAGTCTCTATATCTAAAAATCATACCACTATCAATAAAATGTATAGAGAACATCAATGTCTAAGATATTTGTCCAAATTATATAAATAGAACAAAAAAAATAGAGTTTCGACCACCAACATTCTTCAACCACAACTCTCTATATATATAATTCTGAAAAATATATATGGTCATCACCAATCATTTAATACTTATGATTTCACCTCCCCCCAAATCCACACGAGCCACATATATCACATTCCCACAAAACCAAATAATAATATGGAATCAAAAGTACATACATATCACCGCAAATAAATTATTGAAAAGGATGCCCTGAATCTATGAATGTAATCAACAAAGCCTACAAAATTTCTCACTATAATAGGCAATTAATTCAATAATTCAAGACCTAGACAAAATATCTCATCACAATTCAGAAATATATGTGAAACAACAGAAGAATTTATGAAATTAGCATATTTGTTGAGTATTATAAAGACAAAAACAAGTTCTAGTTTCCTTTCCCGGCTTGATTTGACCCTTGCTAAATAATCATTATATGTATAAAAACATTTATAAAAATGGAAGAAACTCTGAAACAAAAACATTATATACATATGATCACACATGTAAAGAACTTCCATATAATTTTAATTTAGAAATTTTATATTAAAACAATATTCAAAAATCCAAAAAAATTATATTAGATGAATCACAATATGGTTTATATAATTTTGGAATTAAACAAGGAAGGAAGTTAGGAATTACATGAATAAACTCATAGGAACCTACCACATTATGAAATAATTAGAAACATATAAAATATAACCCTTGGGGACAATGATTGAAAATTGAAGTTCCTTTTTAGATGAAAGGATATGACAACCCATAATTTTCATAAAGAGATATTACATATTTTTAGATGAATATACATTCCATTACACAAACACATACCTAGGGACTGTAAATTTTTAGGAAATATTGAAACATGGAACAAAAAGATCTAGTCTAGTTAAATATATTAATTGTTTCCCCCAAAGAAATTTCTCTTTAGTACACCTACTTATAAATTTTTTTCATAACATGTGGGCATAATTTATATTGAATGGGTGACCTTAGATACTCAGTAGGAGTAATATTGGAAGATACCAATTTATGGTCATATATAAGAAAATAAAAAATATTATGAGTATATGATCCTCATAATATCATAAAATGTACATATTAAAACTAAATTTGATCATAATCTAGAGTCATGGATTAAAAAATTATCATTTCTAAAGATATGAAATATATGTATGAAAAGTTTGCGTAACACAATCATGAAACATATGTTCCTATCTTAAATATATGTGGCATCATCATACTTATATAAATCCATTTAATAAATCATAGTTTACTACTAGGACTATTGAATCAATACTTATAACATGTTTTACATAATATTTAATGCACATGAAATTTTTCCCAAAACAGATAAAGCCCATATTCTTCGTTCCCATAACCAATCATAAAGGATGACTTATTTTCCATAATGGATCAATAAAATCAACATGAATCCATTTAATATACCATTAGATAAAATACATTACCCAATTAATTTGAGGGATATATATTACCCACCCATCATATAATGAAAACAATTCCAATGTGTTCCAAAGGATCATAAATCATCAACCTCTAATAACTCCTTTAATGAAATGTGTTTTAAAAGTACATAATCATAATATAACTCATGGGAAATAAATATCTTCCATAATTATCATGTTATCATAAATAAAAACCATTAACAGAAAGAATAAAAACATTATAATTGGGATATATCTGTATAATGTAATCTGTGATACCAAATAATGTCATCTAATATGAAAAAATTATTTTTGAAAGAGAAATTGGAATAATTTTCGAGGATAATATAATTTCTTGTGAAAGAATTTTTTAAGGAACCAGAAGATTTTAATGGGAAAAAATTTTATTTGAAAATAACATTATAATCATTTAATGAACGAATATATAAATTAATGATTCATGGAAAAGGGAAATTCTATTCTTGGCGTTTAATTTAGGAAAAAATTCTTTATTTTTTTCAGAAGACTTGCAATGAATTTTTTTTAGAAAATTAATAAGAGATTATTTTGAAAGAATTATGTAAAAAGTTTAAACTTTGGAAAATATTATTTAAAACAAAATTAGAAACATATTATATTTTTTTTTTCAAAATCTGGACATGGAAGATAAATATTCTCCAAGATATATATAAACATATGCAATCTCAAATAATAACGGGACATGGAAATTAACATGTATCACATTGTAATCAAGTGAATAATATATTCCATGAATGAAATAAAATTATATGGATATTTTTATACAATAATATTAGGATAATACTCATAAAATACATTCATGGGTAGTATATACCCAACACAAAATATACAATTAGTGTATAAGGCATGTGTTCTAATGAAAATAAAGTAGGAGAAAAATTCCTCACCATATGTCTTGACTTCATTCATATATGTTCAATACTCCGGTATAATAATTTTATGTATATTACACATACAATAAAAAACCCATTTCATGCATATCATACTATATATGGTTTACTTTGGACATAATATTAATCATTTATTAATAATTCCTTGTTAAGTTTATATTTCAGGTAATAACTTCTTTGTTTTTTTCATGTATATTTTGGATTTTTATTCTTTCACCTATTGTATATATAATGTATTCATTTATCTATAATTATAATATAGATATAGGTATCATATAAATTTATTAGATATGTATATAGGGTGATTTATAAAAGCTAGAGGTAGAAAATAAAATACAACATTCATGGATATAGAAGGCTGTATGTATACATGAACGATGTGTTCATTTTATTGTAAGATTAAAGAATGAAATTTATATGATACATTATCATTAAAAAATACATTATAGATATATATATCACATTTTATTTGAAAATATTTCATAATAAATCCCATTTAATGAGTGAATGAATCACAACACTTCACACGATGTTAGTCTACCGTACATTTGAACGATGTTACTATATTCCCAAAATAGAAGTCCTAAAGGTATGTGTGAAATATCTATTATAAAATCAAGATAAAATAATAAAATTAATATTGATCATATATAATCTATACATAAATAATTATTAATAACATATAAAGATGATAATGTAAGAATGATTGACATTCATTTGCGAGGTGGTAGTCCATGATACACATGAATGATGGTTATGTATCCCATTAGATGGAAAATTACATACACTTTGTTCATAAAAGTAACATAACTAAATCACAGTATATTTGAGATACATTTGTTATTACATAATTATTATATAAAAATAATTTAATGGGTTTAAAGAAGAAATAATATTAAAATGTATGTTGATGTATGATACCACTTATTCAGGTATGTCCTTTTGGATTGCTCCAAAGGAAATAATTGGTTTGATTTACACCCAATGGGAGGATTATATTATAAATTTATGGATTTTTGAATATTTTTGGATTGTTTTTATGGACCATTTTGGTTTTTTATGTGTAAGGAAAGGAGATGACCAGGTTACCTTTTATAATTGACGTGAGGGACACTTTAGGAATTTCTCAAATGATTACATTATAAATAAATAAATGTCAATACAAATCAATCCAAAATTCAATTTATTTAAATATATATATAATATAATGCTTAATATTCCACAAAAAATAGATTTTTTTAGGTTTTGGAATTTATTTAAAATATTTTTATTTTTATTAACCATTAGTTATCCTATTTCGATATTGATAATGGAAATAATTTTTTCAATATTAAAAGGTTGATATTTTTACTTAATAAGAGTTAATTGAACCATAAATGGTCTATTTATAAAATTTTAGACCATAATTATTAATTTCTACCTATATTTAATATTTTCAAATAATTTAATAAAATATAATTCTTATAAAATATCATTAGTGTAAATTTTGACACAATTCATCACATTGACTATAATAAAATCACTGCAGAAAGATAACCTCTAACCAAAAAATTTAATAAACACTTAATATTTCATAATCATATATAAAATTCTTCTATCATCTTATTTAATTTAAAGTAAATTTATTTTAATACATTTAATATTATTTAATCTATTCATCATTAATTTAATAAATAATACATCATCATTGTTTTATTATTCATGATACATAAATATTAATATTAAATTAGAAATAAATTTACATGATTTATATAAAAAATTTATAATTATGAATAATATTTGTTCTCAATAATATATTATCTCTAACCACATAATTAAATTATTATTCATATAAAAAACAACAGTGTAAGATTTCATTAATCACATTGCATTAAATAATGTGAAGGTTGTAATGATGAAAAAGTTATCATTAAATAATTAACATTACAAAAATAGGTATTCAAGATATTATTAAATTCATCAAATATTTTTTGGTTAATTTTATAATATTTATAATATAATTTTTCCCTAAATTACCTGATTTACCCTCAATTGTGGTAATCAAATTACTAAGTTCACTATTAACATTTTACAAAAATAAAGTAGCCCTATATACTATGTATTGGAATTATGATTCAAAATATGTAATACTTTTTTATAAATTGGAAACATATATGTAGACAAAGTTAATATAAAATTAATCTTTTATACTGGGTGAGAATGCTGGTTTTTGAAGTGAAAATTTTCAAAACATCTCTAATTTTTATATCAAAATTACATATAGAAAATTAATAAAATGAAATAAATTGAATTAATGGATGTATTATTTATATATTTTTATTTAAAAATAAATTAGAAACATGGAAATATAATGGGAAAAAATTAATTTATGATAGAGAGTGATAAAGAACATGATTACGATAAGTTTAATTAACAAAAAACCATATAAAATAGGTATAAGAAGGGTCATTTATATGGTAAAAATTAAGATAATTGGATAACCATTTATTTTAACATCCTTTGAGATGATATACGCACTTGATTCCATTTATATGTACAATCTCACACATTTTTTGTACCTTGATCTATTTCAACTTCATTTCATACACCATCAAATGTAGATGAAATTATAATTTCGGAAGAACATATATATCTTAACATCCATAATGGGATGAGAATCTATTCCTTCTATATCCAGTTATTGTTATAAATAATGGTTTTCATAGGTTATCCAACACATAAATATTAATATAGTGAATTAATAAATTAATATAAAAAACATCTTCTGAAGATCAACATAACCAATTTCATAAATGGTTTCCGTTTGGAAATATTTAAATGTATAAAATTTAAATCCTTCTCAAAATGGTTACTAAATTAAAAAATTCTACTTATCAATAATCCCCCACAAAACTCAACATATCTCTTTACTGTTACACACTAATCATGTGAAGAACATTATCATGTAATCTATTGAAATTCAAGAATAACATAAATTACCATAAAACCATTGTGAAAAAATAAATTATTTAAAAATTAAATATTTCACCACACTATCAATAAAAAATTAAATAAATGTAGTCCATGATATCATAACCAAACACTCATCATATTAGTCACAATGAATAAATATAATCCAATTTATTTTATCACAATCAAAAATATTTTTTATCATTATACCAAAATGATTCACACGATAAGGGTTAACATTCTCTTATTCCTGAGTTTTACAAAAACATGAAATAAATCAATTTTTATTGTTACAATTATTGTTTTTCATATACTCGCGAATCCTTATGTTATAGATATAGTGGAACAACACACATATGTTTCATTATTCAATAATACCAGAAATAAAATTCTACTACATTATTATTGAATTCCATTACATAATCACTCAGTCATTCCACAACATTATTGTCATATTTTACATCGCCAATAGTTATCTCAAGAGATTTACCTTTTTCTTTTTCTTTATGTGGTTGTTCTTGTCAATCCTCATCAATAATGACATGATTTTGGAATTGGTTCTCAAAATTCCCATTTTCTTTACGCTTGAATCACTTAACTGCAGGTGGTTCATTAGTTGGAATCATCATTTACACATTTTCATTAACAACTATTATCATCACATTTTTACATTTTTGATATTTATTTCACTCCATACCAAATTTAAATCACCTCCCCGTTCTATTTAAACACATTTCATGATATTTCTTTTTAACATTTATGTAAATTATATTGCTATAATTTCTTCCCACAGTGTGATTTATTCACGTTTTCATGAGGAATAATCTTTCATTTATCATAAAAACCATGTGAATGGTGGTTATCTACAATTTCAACTTCTACATTGAGTTCAAATCAAACAAATTCTTCATTTTAAATGAAGTCAGTTTTGGACAATTCCCTTCAAAGACATGATTTTAAGCCACTGAATAATATATCAACCACACATTCATGTTGGAAGATAATACCAGAATCAGAACATGTTAGTGTTGTAAAATATTTCTCATAAATTCCAATGGATTCTTAATCCTATTTATTTACCTTAGAGATCCATATCTCATTTGTTTATAAGAATATTACAAGTAAATTACTTATTGAATAATATACACCTGAACTTGTTCAATTCCATATATTCAACTTCATTTGATTTATTCATAATATTAATATGATTACACTATTGATATTCTTCACCATAAAAATGATTTAAAACACAATGACTCTCTCATTCTCTAAATAGTGGAGATCTGAGAATATTTTCTTAGTTGTACAGATCCTTTACTCAGCCACTAGTGGATATAAAGACCCACTGAATGATGGTTGACATTGTAACATGATGGACTCATCAAGATTTTATTGCCTCTTTTTCTCATTTGTATTTCCACTATGATTAATATCTTAATAACGTTTTATGAGAATTAAAATATGATTTTTCATTACAACTCCCATTGAATTATGATTCTCAGGAAGAAAATAAATTCATTTCTAGTCACATTCATCATTAACATAGTTCCTTCGGGTTCCATCTATTGCCCAAAACCATAAATAATTGCGTGAGATACACTAATCATAGTTTTATAACAACATAATCATAGGAAATTTCTTATAAAATTTGAATATGTGACACCATAGGTTTAATACCATGTTTATAAAAATCATTATCAAATATCTAGGATTATAACATATACATAGTTATATCCTTAGTGATATTTCTATGATTTTTTCATCCTAGTTTTTAAAGGATGACTAAACATTTCATTTGATAACAACTATAAAAAAACTATATTTTCATACATGTATTTTAAATATTTTTTGATGATTATTCAATACACTACAAAAAAACATGTCGGAGGACCATAATTGTATAAGTCCATGGGACACATGAATCAAACACCTCTAGTGTAGTGGATGGTTATCAATTCATTCCAATATGATATTCCCTTTTATAGTCCATAAATAAAACCTTTCATCATAACATAAGTAAAATAAATCGTAAGAAAAGTTTTATATTAGATTCTTAGTATAATAAACCAAAAAAGATATCAATTGAGATATTATATTTGAAAAAGATAAAAAACATGTATGTTATTGTGAACATACCTTAAAAACCTTATACACAACATTTCATATATCATTATCATTTTCCATGGAATAAAACAATAACATTTCAAAATTCATGAGCAGTAAGACTTAAAATTCATCACAACTTGTTAATTAAACCTAAGTGAATTTCATAAATATGTGTGGAATCATAATAAGTATATAAAATCTTATCATATTTCATAGTAAGATACAATGTATCTCAAATCAAGGCTTATAAATTGTTTTACATAACGAATATAGCACATAAATTTGTTTCCCACAACAGATCAATTACATCAACATGTTTCCCATAACATATCAAGAAAATAGACTTGATTCCCATAGTGGATCAAGCACATAGACTTGTTTTCATCAATAATATTATGAGCTATGATTAATTACCTAAAATATTTTAGGGGGATATATGTCCCACCCATCAGATATTGATAATATACACATGTAATTCATAAGACCATATACCATTCATCATCTTTAAACCCATTTTAATAAATAAAATATATAAATACTCCATCATAACATAACTTATGAATAAAAATGGTTCCATAAACATCATTTCCTCATAAAAATAATAAACTCATATATAGAATAATAATGTAATCTATTTATTATTATATAATGTAATTTAATATATAAAATGAAATTTGCAATATCATTTGAAATAATTCTTGAGTAAAAAATCATTTCCTTT
This sequence comes from Viscum album, assembly GCA_963277665.1. Classification (NCBI taxonomy): domain Eukaryota; kingdom Viridiplantae; phylum Streptophyta; class Magnoliopsida; order Santalales; family Viscaceae; genus Viscum; species Viscum album. The sequence continues at coordinate 256,549,101 of OY728165.1, read as the reverse complement.
CGGAAATAATTTTCCGTAAGAGTGGCACATTTTTAAAAGAAAAAAAATCAAAATATTTAATCTTATATTATTATGAAGAGAGCTGAAAAGTGTTATTGAATCATAAATGTTGTAAATTAATTACATTTTGTATATGTAAAAAAACATTCCTTTTGAATTTTTTTAGGAAATGTCAAAAAGAAATTTGTTTTGATTATAAAAAAATTATTTTATAACCATTTTGAAAAAAATTTAAATCATGGGTAAATATTATTTAAAACAATTAGAATAATTTTATAATTTTTTTGAGGACATTAACATGTATATATATATATATATATATTAATAGATAATTAATCATAATGAATCTCAAATAATAACGAGATTGTGAAATAATCCCTTACCACATTGTAATTAGTAAAATCATATGCCAATGAAGGAATGATAATTATATGGATATGTATATACTATATTATTTTTATAAGACTCATAAAATACATTCAAGGTAATTATATACACCAAAAATAATATACATATTCTGTATAAGGCATGTGTCCAATAGAAATAAATGTGGGGAAAAAATCTCTTACCTTAGGTTATGGATTCAATATTATACCTTTAATCCTCATGTATAATAAATTAATGTTTATAATAAATATACCTTAGATCCATATTATTACATATGATACCATATAAGGCTTAATAATTATATTTTATTAATCATTTATTAGTAACTCCATGTTAATATAATATTCTGGTATCCACCACTTTTATCACACATTTTATGAATTTGTATTTCATATACTCTTATATTGATACTGAATTAATAAAAAAATGAATGATAAAATGATGTAAATGTCATATTTATTCATTATATATGTGTATATTGATTAATAATATTTACTTGTAGAAAATAAAATAAACCATTCATATAGATGGTAGACCGTACGTGCACATTATAGTTGTTTTCATTTTTCAATTGGATTAATTAAAGAAATTTATAACATATTTTATCAATAAAAAATCTTTTTTATATTTTATATATCAGATATTTTTATTAAACAAATTTCTAATACATTCAATGTAATGTTTGATTGAGTCATATTTAAATGTGAGCATACAGTCCACCGTACACATGTCTGATGTTAACATATTCCCAAAAATTGAAATAATGGCTGAATTTTTCTTATAAAAATTTCATATTAATAATAAAAACATAAAAATAATATTTATCATATATAAATTATAAAACATTCATTACTCCCAATATTTAATGGTTGTAATGGAAGAATGAATAACATATGTTCATGAGGTAGTGGTCGACCAGAAACATGAACGACGATTGCATATCCCATTTGATGGAAGCGTGTGAATTTATAGGTCATAATAATAACATAGAAGAATATAAGTTTATTTAACATAATATGGTTATTCTAAATACAATAAATAAATTTAATTATAGTTGTTTATCGAATAATTAAAACAAAAACGTTCATTAATTAACATTACCTCTTCCACCAGTTTCTCCAATTGGTTTTCACTGAAGCATTTACATGGTTAGAATTATGCCCAAAGAGAGGTTTATTGGATGACAGGAGGTAATTTTCATTTTTTGTGTATAAACATAATAAGACTAACATGTTTGTATAAAATAGGAGAATAATTTTTCTTTTAAAATTGAGGTGATGTAGAGTTTTGGAATTTCTCAAATGATTAATTTATAACAATATAAACCTCAATAAAAATACATCTAAGAATGAATTTTTTCAAATGTATGGTATTATAAGGTTTTAATACCATAAAAAACTGTATTTTATTAAATATTTGGTTTTTATTTTAAACAATATCAATTTAATAAACCCTTAGTTAATCAATTTTTATTTTTAACATTTCGTCATCTTTTTTGAATATTAAAAGGTCGAATTTTTTACAAATAAGGTGTCAATTGAACCTTGAATGAAAATTTTATTATATATTGGATCATAATAAATAACAATTTTACCTATATAGGTTTCTGTTGATTCTAAAATAGTATAATAAGATTTTACTTTCATATAATATCATTACTATCAATTTTTACACAATTACATATGTTATCATTAATAAAATCAATACAAAAAGATAAATTACAAAAAAACACTTATTAAAAACCTAAAATGTCTGATAAACATGAAATTATTTTGATAAGTTTAGTTACTTCAAATTATATATCATTTTATTTTTTTGTTTTATTAGTTAAAAAATTACAGAATCATCATTGTGTAATTATTTATGATAATTATTTATTCACTGTTAATTTAAAACAATTGTCTATTGTTTATATAATAACTTTATAGTTTATAATAATACTTATATTTAATAATATCTTCTGTTGAACCCTATATAAAAAATATTATAATTTTTAAAAGTAAAAGTGTGACATTTTTTCACTGTCATTGAATTTTTTAATATCTAAGTCATATTCATGGACATGTATCCATTAAATAAATAAATTTAAAAACATAGGAGTAAAGGGTAGAATTAAATTCATCCTGTTAATTTTTTATGTGTTATAGTAACATGATAATATTTATAATATTATTGTTTTACCTATAATTACATGATTTACCCTTAACCATTGTAATAAAATTACTATCTTTACCATTCATATTGTCTTATAATAAAAGAGAACAATTTATAATATTTCTATATTATAATTAAAAATATGGAATCTATTTTTCAAAATTAAAAACACAAATAAGGATATAAGAAATTGTAAATTAAACCTATATATCAGGTGTAAAATTATTTTTTAATGTTAAAAAATTCATAAGATTAAATAGGCTTTATATATAATATATATATATAAATGAAAAAAATTAAAAAAATTGAATTAATGGATTTATAATTGATTTTTTTTACATTAAAGGCAATTGAAAATATTAATAATCATTATATATTATTTATATGGAAATGAAGTTTCTAATTAATTTCCACCCTTTTTTATAATCATAAAAATTAAATCATATTAGAAAAAATACTAATAATTCCCTTTAGAATAATTTTTTTATTCTAGATTATTTTTTTTGAAATAATATTTTCAAAATATTCAGATTTTTTTTTAAAACAAGAGTTCCATTAAAACATTGAAAATCATTCTTTTAGAAAAATAAAGTTTTAATGCTTAAAAATGATTTTTTTTCATTTTATACATTTAATCATTATTAGATTAATTTTAACACATTTGATTTAATATATAAAATAAAAATTAAATTATAGATCAATAAATAAAAGTTATTAATTTATTTTTCTATGATAGAACACCATCGTGGTTGTATAAATAGGTTTCCATTAAAACATGTCCTTTTTCTAAAAGGTTATTATCTTAATTTATAATTAATTTTTATCCCCTAATATCATTTAATAATTTTTTTTGTCAAATTCATTTATGCCATTCCATCATCTATGTTGAAACTATCATATTTAATAATATATTTATGTTTGGTAAAAATTAGTCTTTCTAATAATACAAGCCATCGATGGTACTCATTGTTGAATATAACTCAAGATATATTTAGTATTCAGTGTACCACAAGTTGATACATGTGTTGGATATAGATAAATATTGGGTATAATTAAATCGTGACCTGTTTTATGGTCAAAATCTAGACAGAAAATAATTTCAATTAATTTGAAAAAGCAATTCATAAAAACATGCGGTGTTACAAGAGAAATACTGAAACATTTTTATAACATAATTAGTTAATAAATTGAAATTAAAATTAAGACAATATACCTAGAAATGTTATTTTTACAAGGTAAAATTCCATTTGTTAGCCACTATCAATAGGGTACCGATCTCGGGAACAATTTCTTTCCAGTGTACTTCATTTGACAAAATGATCTCATACAATTACCATAGCATACTAGATTCTGGGAGAGTAGGTGAATCGATTCATTTATCATCAAAAGAACATTCCCATAACATAGGTAACCACCTTAGAAATGATAACCATTTATTGTTTGACAAATATTAGACGATAAAAATTCTTAAACAAACACGATTAACCAACTCTATGGACCATGTTCCATCACCTGAGATCACGATCCATTATAAAAGTCTATCAAATTTCATGTCAGGTTTCTAATGAATAGTTTCAAATTGAAGGGCACTATAATGGTTCTGATGATAATTAATCATTTGTGAAACATGAAATAAGTCATGAACTCTATAATACATCATTGAAAACCCTAACAAATATGATATATTATTTAATTTGTATATTGTCTTATATTTTCCCACATACAAATTCCAAATAGTTACATACATCCTAGTATGTTGAATCCCTAACTCAGGACAAAACTATAGAAAGACTTTATAAAAAACAGCTGAATCTAAAGTTATTGATGGTATCCTTAAGTTATTTTATGATCCATTGAAATTATTGATTTTTCTCAGATTATATGAATTTGACATATTTATTCATTTGATTATATAAATCCCAATGAGGCTCTCCGATTCATTATATTATATAAATGTGAGTCAGAATACAATTCGGTTTTTGTTGAAAATGAGCCATTTTAGTCAAAACATGATAATTATTTTTATATAAAAATTATTTCAATGGAATATGATCCTCCAATGATTTCCCACAATCCAACACACTTAATTAATACATAGCTTCTAGTTTCTATCTAGATCATTATTTTTGGAAATCTATATGAGGGTAATATAACATACTCATGTTCAACTATTTACCCTATAATTATTTAAACTACCTTAATAAATATATATTTGAAATGAGGGTCTAAATATAATATATTGGATGATTGAACATAATGAATCATTTAAAAATATTATATATATATGAATTCACAAATTCTACCTATGAGAATATCACCCAAATGGGTTTGGAGTGAGATGATTTTTTTTCATTTTGTAACTACAATCATAATATCATGATTTGATATATTCATTTGAAAAACTATAAAGTTTATCAATGAAATAGTCTATTTATTCGTGTTAATATATGTACTTGTTTTAAAATTCCCTCATTATACAAATGCCTATATTTTAACTATTAATATGTAAAACATTGGTATATGAATTCTATCATGTAATTATGTATACAAACCTAATAGAAAATATTTCTAATTTTACTAGTTAACATTGTTATCCTTAAATAAACATCCCAACATAAAATTTGAACAATATTTATAATTGCATCACTCATAATTATGTTAAAAACATATTCATGGATGAAATTATCAAACCCATTTCTATAGAAAATCGATCAATGGTTTTCCTCTAGTTCGGGGTTAATATATAATTTTACATTTTGTATCATTTTAATACCTCTCTATCCATTATTTAATAGATCCATCACAATTTTAATTTGATATATCAGAATATATATTAAATATTCTTTAGCATCTTGAATAATATATTAAAAATTTATTTTCGTCTTTAACTACTATCCTTTACACTTTACCATTTGAAAATTTCTACAAAAGTAATCGAAGAACATCAAACAAATGGGTTAGGAGTGAGATGATTTTTTATTTCATTTTGTAACTACAATCATAATATCATGATTTACTATATTAATTTGAGAAACTAAAAAGTTAATCAATGAAATAGTCTATTTTTTTCATGTTAATATATGCAGTGGTTTTAAAATTCCCTTATAATACAAATGCCCATATTTTATCTATTAATAAGTCAAACATTGGGATATAAACCCTATCAAGTAATTCTGTATTCAAACCCAATAGAAAATATTTCTAATTTTACTAGTTAACATTGTTATCCCCAGATAAATAACCCAAAATAAAATTTGAACAATATTTATAATCACATCGCTCATAATTATGTCAAAAACATATTCTTGGATGAAATCATAAAACCCATTTCTTTTGAAAATCAATCAATTTTTTTCCTCTAGTTAGGGGTTAATATATAATTTTACATTTTTTATCATTTTAATACCTCTCTAATCCATTATTCAATAGATCCAATGTGATTTTAATTTTATATATAAAAATATATACTAAATATTATTTAGTATCTAGAATTATATATTAAATATTTATTTTCATCTTTAACTATTATCCTTTACACTTTAGTATTTGAAAATTTCTACGTAAGTAATCTAATAATACTACAATCTTTTGTTGTGAATGAACTAACGCAAGATGAAAATTTCTAACATACCCTAGAACTATTCTCTAACTAATGATTACATTTCAATGAGATAAAATATAATTCAGAATCCTATTATTAGAGTGCACTAAAAACATCTCCAAATATGTAATTGAACTTATTATTCAAGGTGTACTCAATTTACTCAAACTCTATGGCATATTTTGGATAGTTTAAATCTTGTATCTATAATAATCTTGATCTATATTCTACAAATGTTTCTAATTTCATGAGAATATATCCTAATAATATTCATGATGAATCAAAGCACATTAAATGTAATGTAACACATACAATTGGGAAAAATATGAAAATCGAAGTTAACAATACGTTTAGTTTATTAAAATGTAATTGGAATTCTGAACTCTAATCAAATATCACCTCATTTATATCAATAACATCATTGATGATGAATTTTTTTAGGAAAAAATCCCTTATGGTATCATTGATGCATTTTTGAGGTGATTGTGTTTGTTGACAGAGTGGACATCTGAGTGGTGATTGTTGACAAAACAATATAATGACATACAAAATGTTGACAAAGAGGATTCCATGATGAAATGTCGAGTTCAAGAGCTAAGGTCAACGATCCATGTTTGATTCAAGAACTTCGACAAAAGGAACTAATGATTTGAAGGCAGTACAAAAGAAGAGATACAAGGTGGCGCCGTTTTCTAGTGTTTTCCAAATTTTTTGGGCCTGAAAATAGTCAGATGAAGAAAAGCAGTTTTTGGCAAAGGGACTTACACTCCGTGTACATGAAGGCTGGGAAACTTGAACGCCTATGTATTTTTAAGATCAGAAGATCAAAATATGGCAATGGAAAGATGTTTGCACAAGTTTGGAAGTGGGTCGCACAGGTGACTTGTAGGGGAAGAGACCTGCGCGCCGAGACTTGCGCGCCGAGGGGAGACTTGCACGCCTTCGCGCAAGGGTTACCAAAGGCCTATAAATACTGAGCCACCCCTCTTTATTCTCTACCGGAGTTCAACAATTTTAAGATTCAAATCTCCCGTCGCGTAGGCGTGGTGGTCGCACAAGTGGTGGTGTGTTGCGCAAGTGGGACTTGCGCGCCAGTGTTGGAAGTTGTGCGCCAAGTGTTTGTTGTGAGCCTAAGGTGGTTTGGGAAGCAAAGGAAGTGTGTCCCGCATGTTTGGAGAATCTTAATCATGAGTTGAGAAAGTGTTATGAAATAATTACGTGCCTGTATTGACTTGCACACCAAGACTTGCATGCCACCTTAGAGAATGGCGCCAAGTAAGGTTGATTTCCGGCAGTGATTCAGGGCTGCGTTGAAGCTGGGAGATTTCCCGATACTTTCGGTGAAAAGAGAAATTCACCTATGGGTGAAGGTTGAGATTCAATAGAGCATCTACATACAAGAGAGGATGTATTAATTCATGGAAATGAAGAGACCTACAGGTCTATAAGCTGTGAGTGGATCCTTTCCAGAGTAGTGAGAGAAGGAACAGGAAGATGGTGATCCTCTCCACCAGCAGTGAGCCAGAGAGAGAGAGATAGGGAGTGACCCTTTGGAATGCAGTGAGCTGACCCTGAACATTGTAAAGGTATTGAGCATGTGAATAGAAGTGTTCTAGCATGAATCTTGTAATCCACAACTAGTGATGTTTAGTGGAATTGGGTACGACTGACAACCTGTCGGTATATGATCCTTGGACGTAGCCCTTATCGATGAACCAATTAAGATTGATGTTTCCTCTGCTTTATTTATCGTCTGTTTATATTGTGCAATAGAAAAGATAGAGAAGAGTGTTTTTCTTAACAGAAAAACAGGATCACAACGGGCTTAAATTTTTAATTAGTCATACCCTGATTCACTCCCCTCTTAGGGTATTCAGCCTTGTGGACCTAACAATTGGTATCAAAGGGAAGGTTTGATATTTGTTCTTCTCTCAATGGAGGTCACTAATAATAGAGGAATTCTGATCTTCGACGGATGTAAGTTTCAGATATGGAAGAATTGAATACAACACTATTTTACGATCTTTGGGAATGGATGTGTTTTCAACAGCTATGCATGGTCTCACATCTGATATTACTAGTGGCACATTATCAGAAGCTGAGCATAAAGTGTTGGATGCTGATGCCAAAGTAATCAATGCCTTAGGGGGATTCCTTTCCAATCCTATCTATAAAAAGGTGATTTCATGAAAAACGTCACATGCCATGTGGGAATAGCTTTTGAATATTTATGATGGGGATACAAAAGTCAGAGAAGCAAAGCTGCAAGTGTTGTGGAACAAGTATGAAGATCTGAGAATGAAGCCGAATGTGTCTATTGATGCATTCTTTGATAGGGTAAATGTTGTGGTAGAATACATGTGAGGTCTTGGTGAGATTATCAAAGACATTAAAATTGTAAAGCTCATCTTGAGAAAACATCCACATCGGTTCAATCCAAAAGTTTCTGTTTTGGAAGATAATGATATGGAAGAGCTGACATTGGATAACCTGCACATCACTATTATTGCATATTAAATGAGAAATGATGATAACAACGCTGTGGAAATGGGTAAATCCAAAGAGGTGGAATTTAAGGCCATAAAAAAGCTCACTATTGAAGATTCTCAGGAGGAAGAATAGACAGATGAGGTGAAGTCATTCCTTTCTTCAATTCTACAAAGAGGGAAAGGAATGTTTAAAGGGAAACTTCCACTAGCATGCTTTCGATGTGGAAAGGTTTTTCATCTTACTGCAAGATGCCCCAAAAAGATTCAAGAAGAAAATGATGATGATGATGTTGAAAATCTCAAGAAGAAATCATCATCCAATGTGAAAGGGAAGAAGCAGTTCAAGAGATATTTCTTCAAGAAGAAGAATCTTATTTCAAAAGAAATAGACAGTTTAGATGAGTCTGAGGATGAAGAGTTTGAGGAGTTCGAAAATTGTAAAGATCATAGAAAAAATTCTACGGTAGTGGTCACGGGTAGTTCTCAGGAAAAGGAAGAAACTGACGTTGGGGAAGAGGATGAAGAAGTTGAAGGAAGAGTTGATATGGAAGCCGAATTGGAAGCTGCTCTTGAGGAGATAGATGTTTGGAGAGAAAAAACGAAGAAATACAATAAAGTTGTTTGTGATGCCAAACTCTATATGCAGCAGTAGGAAGATGAGAAGTTTGAGTTGATGTAGGAAATTAAAAAACTCAAGTGATAAACACCAGAGGACTCAAAATGAGTTAGTGAGTATAAGCTCAAGATTTAAGAACAGAAAAGGGAGATCGATGGCTTGAACATAAATGTGAGAGATCACGTTAAGCGTATAGAAGATCTTGAAGAAGAAGTTGTTGTTCTAAGGAGAAAATTTAAATACTAGGAAAAGCCATTGATTACCAATACAATCTCGGGAAAGAAGATAATTCCGAAGATTGAAAAGCTGAAAGAGGAGCCCAGTAGTTCAGTAAGAAAGAAGCGGCAATTGAGATCAATTGTTAAGGCTGATTTAGGGATTGATCATAAAAGAAAAATCTGTGGCTATTGAAGTCAGACCGCAAGCACCCATCCTGAGATTGAAGATTGATTTGGGCACAAAGAAATATCTGAATATTCATAGATCCCAATGGGAAACACGAAGTGCTGAAGTTTCACGAAGGAATGCACCATATATCAGGTGTTATTGTTGTGGGAATATGGGACATTAATAGTATGTGTGTTCCATAGCCAAGAGATATCAAAGGGAACAAGAACACTGGTGGAAGCCAAACAGAGAACGGTTTTCCAGAACATATTTTGAAGGACACTGTTTTTGGTGTGGACGATTTGGGCACATGGCTAGGTACTGTACTTCGACCATTTAGAGAAATGTGCCAATGTAGAATCAAAACGTTCGCAAGCAGCATATCAATAAACCGAATGGTGAGTTAAAAATTAAGAATAGATTTGCGACTTTGCATGATGCGGCTAGTCCATCATACTCTGCGAAAGAACAGAAGTCTCAATCCATGCGGAGTGTGAAAGAAAATGTATAGACCAAGAAGAAGAAAATTGAGAAGGCTTTGGTGGTGGAGATTGCCCTTAAAGCATCATATCGTTCTCGTGTATGGATCCTTGACAGTGGTTGCACATCACACTTTACAGGCAATAAGGATCTTGTTAAAGGCATAAAGTATGACAAAGAAGGAGTTGTCAAATTTGGAAATGATGAGGGCCTGAATATTGGTGGCTTAGGAAAATCCATGTTTGTGGGAAAAGAAAAGAGACGTGCTAATGTCTTGGTATTAGAGGGTCTTAGTCATATCATTCTCAGTGTCAGTTAACTATGTGACTCTGTCCATTCTATCTGATTTACCAAGAAGATGTGTGTTGTGAAAGGAAAAGATGGATTAGTTGTTCTGCAGGGAAAAAGGAAAAAATGGAATCTCTGCCTTGTAAGTGGAGAAGAAGATATGTGCCTCTTATCCAGAGAAGAAGAAAACCAGTTGTGGCATAAGCGACTTGGTCATCTATGCCAACCATCTATGGAAGATCTGGTAATGTGTTATCCTGCTAGAGACATTCTCAAACTACCACGTGATCGCACTCATACATGTGATTCTTTCTAACAAGGGAAGATCATCAGAAAGACATACAGGACAAAGGACCAGAAATCAACTAGAGTGCTTGAATTAGTGCATGCTGATGTATGAGGACCTATCTCGCGATGAGATATAAACGGGAAAATGTACTATATTCTTTTCATTGGTGATTATAGCAGAATGTCCTGTGTATTTGTTATTACCCATAAGACAGAGGTGTTCAGTTGCATAAAGCAGTATAGGAGGGAACCAGAAAAGATTATTGGGCAGATAATTCAGATGTTTCGTACTGATAATGGTACAGAATTCACAAACAGTCAAGTTGAATAATATCTCGAGAAACACGGGATAAGGAACAATGTTTCATTAGTAAGAACACCCCAACATAATGGTATACTTGAATGGAGAAATAAGATCATCATCAAATTGTCAAGAACAATGATTATTGATAAGGACCTATAATAGATGTTTTTGGAGGAAACAGTTTTGAAATCAGTCTATGTTTTGAATAGGTCTCTATTGTGTCTAAAGCAAGGGAAGGCTCTATATGAACTGTGGTACGGAAAGAAGCCAACGTTGAAATACTTTCGAATCTTTGGAAGTAAGTGTTTCATTCCCAACAAAGAAAATCACATGAAGTTTGAGGCACGGGGAGATGATGGGATATTTCTTGGCTACTAAGGGAGTAGAAAAGAGTATAAATGCTTCATGAAAAGGCTGAGAAAAATTGTTGAGAGCAATGATGTCACCTTAGTTGAAAATGAACAGAATACTCAATGACCCAGTGACCAGTTTCTGGATGAAAGTGATGAGGAGATAAGCAACACAGGGGGAGTAGAAGTGGAAGAGGCTGACTCAGAAGAAGATACTGATGATGAACAAGAATGTGTGAAGTCTATGTCTGCAAGAAAGTCGAAGAGTCGAGATGAAATTGATAGACATAATATCATTTGGGATTAGACAGCTCCAGTTCAGACTCAAAGAATGAAATCATTACAACAAACATCGTTTTTATCTTAGGTGGAGCTGAAATGTTTTTCAGATGTAGCTGAAGATGAAAACTGGGTTCAAGCTATGAATGAAGAGCTTGATCGGATTGAGAAGAACCAAACATGAGAGATTGTTTCGAGGCCAGCATACAAAAATGTCATTGGGACCAAATGGGTCTATCTCAACTAGATAAATGAAGATGGAAGAGTGATTCGGAACAAAGCACGACTAGTGTGCGAGGGATACTCCAAGATAGAGGGAATAGACGTTGATGAGACATTCACACTGGTTGCAAGGCTAGAGAAAATTAGATTATTTTTTTCCATAACAGTGAAAAAAAGTTCAATGTGTTTCAGACGGATGTAAAATCTACATTCTTGAATGGTGTTCTGGAAGAGGAAGTGTATATTTAGCAGCCAGATGGTTTTCTCATTTATGAGGACGAGAACAATGTTTGCAGGCTGAAGAAGGTGTTGTGTGGTCTGAAAAAATCACAAAGAGCATGGTACTCAAGGCTCGGTCAGTACTTGATGAATATTGGTTTCCAGCGTGGGGGAGTTGATTACAATCATTATTTCAGTAACAAATGTAATCAAAGGATGACGGTGCTGGTTTATGTTGATGACATAATATTTGGCAGATTAGATTAATCTCATTGCAGACAGTTCTCTAAATTCATGAAAAATGAGTTTGAAATATCAATGATTGGAGAGCTAACATTTTTCTTTGGTTTATAGGTGACACAAGGAAGTAATGGAACATTCAGTTCTCAATCCTAATACGCCAAGGAGTTTCTAAGAAGGTTTGGAATGGATAATTACAAGGAGATGAAGACTCTGGTTGCTACCCAGATGAAATTATCAAAAGATGATGATGGAAAGGCAGTTAATATCACAGAATACAGGCAAATCATTGGAAGTTTGTTGTACTTCATTGCAATAAGTCCTGATATTGTTTTCGACACATGCCAAGCAGTGAGATATAAATGTAATCCCAAGGAAATCCACATGCTTGTAGTGAAAAGAATACTATGGTATATCAAGGGAACCTTGGATTTTGGTTTGACATATAATGAAAAATCTCAGAACATGTTATTGGGTTACACAAATGCAGATTGGGCTGGATCAGTAGATGATATAAAATCAACGTCAGGAGGTGCATTCTGTCTTGGTGGATTTTGTATTTCTTGGCTGACCAAGAAGCAAGATTTCATTTTATTGGGCACCATGGAGGCTGAATATATTTCATCCCCTCAAGAATTCACACAACTATTATTGATGAAGTAGCAACTTGAAGATATGGGAGTTGAAGTGAAGTCTCCGATCGGAATCCAGTGTGATAACTCAAGTGCTATAAATCTCATCAAAAATCTCGTCCATCCCTCAAGAACAATGCACATTGAGATAAAGTACCATTTCATCAAGGAGATGGTGGAGCAAGGGCTTGTGATGTTGTAGTATGTGCCTACAGAGCTACAGGTTGCAAATATTCTGACAAAGGCCTTACCTAAGGAAGATTTTGAGATACATCAAGTGGATCTTGGAGTTTAGTCGACTCCCCACACTTGAAATAGTGTGGATGCAAAATTCCCCTCTCCCCGAGGTATGATGTGTTTTTTATCTAATGTGCTGATATGTGTTTTATACTCTTTTATAGAATGAAATGAGTGACCTTTGGGTTTTTTGACAAAGGGGGAGAAAATAGTGATTGTTCAAGGGAGAGACATTGTGAAAATTTGATAAATCATGATTGATACGGGGAGAAGCTGACAGGTGGAGCAGCCAGATAGGGGGAGTAATGAGAAAGGGGGAGAGTATTAAATCTAACGATTCTAGAAGTGATCGATTAAAGAATAGATATCATGACAGCTGAGGATCGTGATAAAAGAAGAAAAGTAGAGTGGTGTTGGAATGTGGTATGAATATTTCCAAAAATTGGTATCAGTGAAGTATCAACAATTGGTATCAATTTGAAATTGTTATCAGTTTGGTGTCAACAGAGGGTGTCAGAGTTTAAGTGATTCATTGATGAACTTTTCATTTACTCTTGTTTCTCATGCCGAGCATTGCTCATGTGGGATTATAGTATTTGTTAAGTAAATCCTTGATTTCTATGAGAATCGCAATGAGGCGAATGGTGGCTGAAGATTCAACGATGTATCTTTTTATGGAAGGGTTATCAGCAAACCCAAAGGGGGAAATTATTGGGAAAAAACCCCTCAAGGTATCATTGAAGCATTTTTTAGGTGATTATATTTGTTGACAAAGTGGACATATGAATGGTGATTATTGAAAAAACAAAACAATAACATACAAATTTTGACAAAGAGTATTTCATGATGAAATTTTGAGTTCAAGAGATGAGGTCAACAATACATGTTTGATTCAAGAATGTTGACAAAAGGAACGGCTTATCTGGAGGCGATACAAAAGAAGAGATACAAGGTGGCGCCGTTTTCCAGTGTTTGCCAAATATTTGGGCCTGAAAATAGACAAATGAAGAAAAGAAGTTATTGGAAAAGGGACTTGCGCGTTGTGTACATGAAGGGTTGGAAACATGCATGCCATATGTGTTTCAAGATCAGAAGATCAAAATATGGAAAAGGGATAAGTGTCGCGCAAGTATTGGTGGTGTCGCGCAAGTGACATGTGCACAATGAAGATACTTGCACGCAGATGATTTGGAAGCATGAGAACTTGTGCACCTATCATTTTTCAATATCATAAGATCAAAATAAGGAAAAGGAAATAGGTTCGTGCATGTTTGGAAGTGGGTCACACAAGTGACTTGTAGGGGAAGAGACCTTCGCGCTGAGACTTGAACGCCGAGGAGATAATTTCACATCGTCACATAGGGGTGACCAAATTTTTATAAATACTGGACTGTCCTTCTTCATTCTCTACTGGAGTTCAACACTTTGACAATTCAGAGCTCCCGTCGCATAGGTGTGGTGGTTGCGCAAGTGGTGGTGTGTCGCGCAAGTGGGACTTGCACGCCAGTGTTGGATGTTGCACACCAAGTGTTTGTTGTGAGCCTAAGGTGGTTTGGGTAGCAAAGGAAGTGGGTCGCGCAAGTTTGGATAAGCTTAAGCTTGAGTCATGCAAGTGCTAAGAAATACTTGCATGCCTATGTTGACTTGCATTCCCAGACTTGCCCGCCGCCTTAGAGAAGGGCGCCAAGTAAGGTTAATTTCTTGTATTGATTCAGGGCTCCATGGAAGTTGGGGGATTACCTGATACATTCAGTGCAAAGGAAAATTCATCTATGGGTGAAGTTTGAGTTTCAATAGAGCATCTACATAAAAGAGAGGATGTATTCAATCATGGAAATGAAGAGACCTACAGGTCTATAAACTGTGAGTGGATCCTTTCAAGAGTAGTGATCGAAGGAATAGTAAGTAGGTGATCCTATCCACCATCAGTGATCCAGAGAGAGAGAGAGAGAGAGATAGAGAGTGACCTTTTGGAAAGCAGTGAGCTGACCCTAAACATTGTAAAGGTAGTGAGCCTGGGCATAGAAGTGCTATATCCCGAATCTTGTAATCCACAGCTAGTGAAGTTTAGTGGAATTGTGTACGACCGACAACCTGTCGGTGTATGGTCCTTGGATGTAGCCCTTAGTCGTGAACCATGTAAAATTGTTGTGTCCTGTCCTTGATTTATCTTCTCTTTATATTTTGCAACAGTAAAGAGAGAGAAGAGTGTTTTTCTTAACAGCGAAACAAGATCAGAACATGCTTTAATTTTTAATTAGTCATACCCTGATTCCCCCCCTCTCATGGTATTCAGCCTTGTGGACCTAACAAATGTTAAAAATATGAGGAATATATATATTTAATTACCAGATATTGAGACAACATTATCTCAAAAATCTTTTTGAGATTCCCCCTTAAAATTAATTCTTACACCTTCTCATTCTCCATAATGATTCACATCATAAAGACACATGTCCAACAAATATTACAAATTGAATCCTAAATTAAAATTCCAATACTAATTACAATTAATTTGAATCATCTCAAAGATAAAAATTAAAAATTAATATTAATCTTACATTGATCATTAGAAAGTGAAAACATCATAATTATATTTCAATTTATGATTCAAGCTATTTTAGAAAGATATTATTCATCAATGACATATGAAACTATCATGATAACTAACAAACCTAAATGAAATCATAAGGAATTTATTATGAATATTACTTGTCCAAAAATATTACTTTATAATGTCATCACTATTCGCCATAAATTATTAATCCACGTAACATTATTCAATATTTTAGAACCCCATGTATCCATTTTGTTGATAATGAATTTCACCCAAATATTTTTTTGGAATATTATTATTTTACAATAACATATTTTTTCTTCTAATTATCGATATAAAAGTGATGTTTATATCAGTTTTCATTTGAGTAGGAATTGGTTCTTTTCAAGGTGTAAAATTTGTAGAATAAATCCTTTATCCTTTAAATAATCAAACTAGGTCTTCAATTATCATATATATATTGGAACCATGAGATATAAAAAATTGAATATTTGACTTCATGGTACTCAAAAAAATCATGAACATGCACAAATATAAACTGTGGACATCATGGAAATAATCTGTTAATATATTCTAAAAACACTATCCTAAATAATTAATGTCAATGCCTTTTAAAAAAAAAATAACAATTACAATTTTGTTAAAAATTTAATTGCACACTTCTTCCTAGAAAAGTACTCACTCAACTTGAAAAAGCATTAAACTCTCTACAATAGGGTAAAAAATTCAATGGACCATGGTTGAAATAAATCTAAAACAATAGAAATCAATAAAAATGGTAAACCATATCAACCATTCCATTATTACTATATTATCCAATGTTCTCATAACTGAGTACAAAATGTCCCAAGAGATTTCAATATTCTAAGGGTCATTTGAGTGGATAAATCATGAATAATTCACATATAGATGATGTAAATTTGTTTGTTAATCTAAATTGTGTCGATACCTACTATGAAATGTCAACATATTATTTATCATACACTATGGTTTTTTTTTATAGTAGTCTTCATCGTATAATTTTGTGAGTTGTAAGGATTACATTGATATTTATGAAAATTTATGACTAACTTCATTCTGTAATTCTTTCTTGAGTGGTATATGTATTGATGTTTTATTTATTCAAATCATTCTCGGGGGTGAGTTAAATTTTTTTGGAGTTTATCGGATATACATAAGAATGAAACATGTAATATTATATTATATTTTCTAAATCTTGTAGTTCAAAAATTTCTCACGTTTTACTAAAATTGAGACGTTTTCTTACATGGAAGAAATTGTCCTCTACAAGTTGGTTATATACATGATTTATTCCTATGAAAATTAGATTTCCTCTCACTAGATGCGATTCAATAAATAAATGTCTACCTAATTCCATTATGGGTGAAATTTGGAGAAATTAATTAATAATATTTGATATATTATTCCATATGGTTAATCTAAAATGAATATGAAATAGTTCTAACATGAATTCTTTATTTCTTAATGTGGATATGCTTAAAGAGTTAATGTTTAGAACTTATTTGAGAGTTCAATAATGACTGTGTAATGTTAAACTAATTCATACTAAAATGTGTCATAGTGTTTAGATTACCATGATAAAACTAAGAAGCAACTCACTACCACTAGATAGATAAATATGTGCGATGATATATGATCTATTCATATAATTAATTTAACATTAAAATGGAGGTTATACTTCCCAATGATTATTATTTAAGTATATTAGTGGATTTTATGATTTATAAAATTTGAAATAATGATATCAAATATGATGGACCTAAAATACCCCATTATATGATATAATTACAAACTCCAAGATCCCTTAAGATTAGTCTTCTACAGCTTCTAAATCAGATGATAAATGACAACCAAAAGTGTCACACAGGAATGTATGTTATATTTATAATTTAATAGTATTAATATAAAGAAAAAATATAATGATCAATCAAATAGAGAGAGAATTATATTCTCTGAGAATTACAGGGAGGAGTTAGAAATCTATTGAAGACAAGAATAATAGTTCATACCATGTCAAAATTCTAGAGTCACATTGGGAATCTGATACATGGATTTATTGATATGATCATGGTTATCATTAATATAATAATAAATTATCAGGAAAATTATATTTCTCTTTTCTAATTCCCATGATATTATATTAATGGTATGGGATTTGGGATTACAACTACTACACTTCCAATATTATCCACTGTATAACATGATTTTCAAAACCATGTAAAACTCTTATGTATTTGTGTTTTCATTAGACTTATAATGTTTTGATTACATTTTCAAAATCAAGATCATTTGAAAGTAATTATTAATGAGAGTCATATTATTGGAAATAGAGAATTGTTGTTTTTTTATGAACATCAGCATTTACTAGTGGTATAGTCTCTCCATGGACCCAATAATTATATCAGATACATAACAAATGAATGAATTTTTTACTACATTAAACATCATAGTTATTTATTTTTATTTAATAAAACTAATGAAAATAGGTTCATTGAATTAATTTGGTAGATTATATTTATCTTTCAATTAGTAATATCATTTTCCATCAGATCTATAGATTAAATTAAAATCATCAACAAAAAAATGAAACTTTGAATTTATGAAAGGGATTCAATCTATGTTGATAAATGAACTTTTTTAAACTTATACTACTTGTATTATAAATTTTTAATATCACATAGAATAGTATTAGTCCATCCAAATCAGGTAATACCTAAAATCAATTGTACAAAATATTATATTGAACCCTATGAAAGATTGAATAATTTATTATAATCATCAATATTAGAGAATGATAGTTGAAAAGAGTTATGAGAGTGATTGAAGGAATAAAAATCGAAAATAAAATCCTATTATTCATTCAAGGATAAAATAATGTGATAGTAAATTGGTTATAATCATACCAGGCTATATTTGTTGAATTTTTAATGGGATAGGAAAAATCAATGGGTGAATTAATATATCATGTAATTGAGGTTTTATGATTGATTCAATGTTATGGAGATAATATTTAGAGTTATATCATTAATATGATTTCGATGTCAAACCTCATTAAAAAATTAAATTTGAAGATCCTATTGCATTATGATCATGGAATGAATTATTGGATCCTCCATAACCTCCAGGGAGACATTATTTGTTTGGTAATAATGATTGGAAAATCTATAAGAATATAATTGGAAAATTAAATATACACCAAATTAGATTCAGAAAAATGATTAAATTATGTTTATTTTAAGAAGGGTCATGGGGAAAAATTTATTCTGAATTTGCTTTAATTAAATCTTAAAAATTTAACAATTTTTTCTAAAATAATTTCTTAAATTATGTTAAATATTATTTGAGGAAAAATCTATTTTAAATGAATTAATTAGGAAATTATTTTAAGATTTTCATCTGTTTATACTGAAAATATTGAAGATAATTAATATGATGATCAATCCAAATTAACATCCCAATGTAATAAGATTATTAATGATTTAAAATGATAATGATTATTAAATATAAATTGAAAATAGAAAATAAAAAATATATATATTTTTTGACTGATTGCATAAATCCACCTCCTGTGATGAGGAACGAGAAATATAATAAGATGAATCAGAGGTTTAATTAAAAAACCATACATATAATAATCATATAAACAAAATTATCCCTATATTAAAGAATAAAAATAGTGTAGAATTTTTAAGACTGTATATATGAGGAGAAAGAATTAGAGATTCATCTTTAATAGTAACTTTTATTGTGCATTAAAAAAATTGATATCTTTATATAGGTAAGAATGAATTATTGATGTAGAATGATTCATTACATAAATTCCTTGACGAGTAAATTTATAAATAAATAATATATATGAAAATAGGATTAAAATTTATTATGGTATAATCTAATTCAATTCTTGATGCTAGAGAGAAAATAATATAGAATATAATTAGGAATATATATAAAAATATTTAGATTAAAATTATAATTTGATAAATGAAAATTAAATCTCATAATTATATATGATATATAAATTCAATAATGTTTAAATATTCCATGAATAAATTCAATTAAAGGATGAGAAATACAGATATGGTGTCTAATGTCAATATTCATTCTACTAATTATTTAGTTGTCATAAAAATAATCATTTCTAAAACATAGCATTCTAAATAAATAAGTGATGATTTTGAAAGTATAAAAATAATTATAATATTTTCTAAGGAGGTGACCCCACATATTTAAAAGACTGATGGTGGATATAATATTATAAAAAGGCAATAATGGTTATAAATAAAGGAAAAACAATGATAAATCAATGGAAATGTTACATGTTAATTGAGAATGAACATTTTCCTGAGATTTATAAAAATTATTCATGTATATCATTTCAAAAGATGAAATAATAATAAAATTATGATGAATCAATTTTTAATTAAATGATATTTCATTATGATGGATTAATGTAGTGTTATAGGGTCTACTTACACAAGGAATACATGATCTGGTATAACTTCATACTCATTATATTGAGGATATGTATTGAATTTTATCAAACAATATCACTTGTTAAAAATGTAAAATAATGATAATAACTAAATGGAAAATAGAAAATAGAAAATTATTTTCATTCCTTTTAAAAGAATTATGAATTATTGAATCAAAATTATAAAAAAAATAAAAATAGAATACATTTTTCCCATTGTAGCTATTGCGAGATGAATGTTAGAAAACTTTAAGAGGAGAATTCTAGATCATAGAATTATTATGGAGGTGGATAAATAATATTAAAATTAATATATATATATATGACTTTGATAGTGTTTTATCATCACACATTACTAAAAAAAGATTTATCTTGAATGATATTAAAGGGTTTGATGGAGTTGTTATCAGGTAAATGAAACAAACAAATCACACAATGTTCATGCATTATAATTCACTATGATTAGTATGAACAAATCAATTGATTCAATATTTCTTCATAATTTTAATGGAAAACATATTTTTGTGTTATGTAATCTATCTAATTGTGAATGAGTTTGTCTTATATAGGATGAGGGAGTCATGATACATTTAAAGGGTATAATGGGTACATTGAAATGGTAGTGAACCAACAATAACATGTTCTTTATTTCTAAAAATCCAAATCCATGATGCCTTAGAATTAATGATCCTAACCAGTGTAGATAGAGAAGGTTTATCAATTTGGAATAGAAAAAATTGGTTATTCTTTTCAGACATTATGTATTTAAATATCTAAAAATGATTCTATATTAATGAATCCTTAATTTCTATAAGCCTCAGAATGTTAAAATAGGTAGGAGTAGCCACACATTGATAGAGATTAAAAATAATGACATATATTGTATTAGTATAATGATATTTTTGTAAACCATTAGGAATGAATTTATTGAATGGATATATGTATTACCTAATTTTTTGATGATTTTACTCATTTAACATTTGTTTATTTTTTGATGTAATTAATATTTTAGTTAATTCGTTATTAATAAAAAAACAAATCTAAAAATCTCATTGGCTTTTGGAAAAAAGAATTTTATCAATAAAATTCTTCAATTAAAAAAATGAATATATTAGGAAATATCATGAGAATATGGGAAATAGATATGTATATAAAAATATATATACACCCAAAAATATAGTTTTTTTAGAATTGGAAGCACGGTCTACATGATATGAAAAATACAACTGAAGGATGTAACATAAAAACTGAAGAAAACCCACAACAGTGAAATTAAATATTCCATATTAGTACTTAATTTGAAAAAAAAATTATCAAACATTATATGAAATATATTTAGGAATATATACTTGCAATATGATTATGATGATATATAATAGCCCATAAATTTTATTATTAAATTCATTTATATGGTAATTTTCTATGAGGGGAGGAGGAAATAATTTTATTGCATACACTCCCAGTGGAAGGAGTTACCCGAGCAATAACACTAATAAAAAGAATGATTTTATAGGATTTGATTTGACAGTATTGGGAAATAATATATCCTCATAATAACATTACTCATTGATGATATCATTAAAAAACATTAAAGGTATCATTGAAATGAAATTTGATATTCCATATATACAATAATATTTTCATTCTTGAAATAATGTGGCTGAAAAAAATTTGAAATAATGAATTCCTATATAGAAGAAGATCAAAATTACAAATTCAAAGAAACATGTAAAAATTGGAAACCATCTTAGAGATTTTATTAAGGGGTTATAAACAAAAAAAATGAATTTAAAATCACAAAACCATGATTTGATATGATAAATAAGTAGTTTTAGGAACCATAAAAATTGAGCACTCTATTTCAATCATGAGAGATGATTTGATAAACATATATAATAACAAAACAACTTTATTTTTGGCACCGCCCAAAAAAATATGAGGGGGGAAAATATGTTTTTAGGAACAAACACAATGTGAAACATAATGTTTCATTAATAATAACTTTTATTGTTTCAAATGGATATTTAAAAATTGATTGTATTAATTTAGAAATGAATTTTACACTAATTACATTATAAGATACAATATGAATATTTCATGATATATTTTCTCATTAGAAATAAAAAATCCACATAAATGTACATGACGTAATTGTTCTCTAGTTGTTTATGTGATAAATAAGACTAAATATATCATAATGAAACATTTATCTTTGAAAATGATGGTTCCCAATTCGGAATCATTAGGAATAGAATACATTGACATAAAAATGTTATAATACTATTGTATTCAGTGATGTACACATGATTTAGTATCACATAATTAGTGAAATTATGGATGAATTCAAGTTCTTATGTAATAGAGATTAAATTTATAATCATATTGGGATTTTGAATTCAAATGACATAGTTATTTCCAAAAATCAAGAAGAATCCTATCAATTATTTTTAATTTTTTTTAATATTTATTGGACCATCATTGAATGGAATGATATAAGATAAATCAAAACATCTGCAAAAAATATAATATATTTTATATTTCTATCCTATGAAAATCATTCACAAGATTATCTAAAAATTTTATAATAGATGATTCAATAGGGGTTTTCAGCCCCATAAAACATATGAATTGGATTACATAAGATAAAGAAAAAATTATTATGAATCAAATAGAAAATCAATGTATTATAATAAAAAAATAAATTTAGATAAAATGAGTCTTGACATTATTCTTATAGTAACACATGGTGAGTAATTCCAATGAATCATGAAGAAGCACATCTTATGGGAAAATTAGGAGTCATTTGCAATATTTAAGTAACTCTTAATAAAATCATGAGGTATGAGGATAATTCATGATTACATAATAATATATTTTTTGATGCTAAAAGGGATGTGATATTAGAGGTTGACTTTGTTTCCTAGAAGTGAATTACTTATCATTGGATTATTTCTTTTAGCACCCTCTAAAAAGAATAATTTTGAATCTAATTTCTTAACATATAATGATTATGAATAGTTATAACACGAAAAATGTAAAATTATATAGATGAAGTCATGAAATGGTGATATGGGGGGTGGATTTTTCATACCTGTTAGTGATTGAGTTTTACTATGAATGAATAGTTAACTTTTCATCCAATCTTGTGAATAATTATTAGTTTAATCATATTGATATGTAGTATAAAATTATCAGTGGGAATTTTAGAGCATACTGGGTGTTCTTAAAATTATTTTTCACCAAATATAATTTCATAAATATCAAAAAAATGAATATAAATTGGTCTTATTTCGATTTTTCTGATTGAATTATTCCCAAAATTCCATATAATTTTTTCCTGGATTTTATCCCTATTTGAGTCAATTTAATTTTTTAACATTGTGGGAAAATAGACATATTTAAATTTAATGAAATTCCATGATACTGTGGCTTCATTTTGAAAATGACAATCAAGGAATGAGAGTATCAGTAAAAAAGATGTGTTTTCGATATTTTTTGTTGAATAGATCTTGTACTAATTCTAAATATTAAAATAAATATAATGGAGGAAAATATATGTTCCCATTGAAATGTTTATGTTTTTATAATCATCAATAAGTTTAACTGACAAAAATAATTTGATCTTAGATGATTTTATATTAATTATGATATTCCCAATGTTGATTTTTTCATAAATAAAGGGGATTCATTCTCTCACAATTATCATTTTATCATATAATGTGGTAATTATATGAAATCTATATTGTATAAATGATATTGATTGTTTTATTAGATAATTAATTCATTTGTTTGTGAATTTTTTCATGTTTTTTCTAAGAAAAATCCCCATGGATGAGTTAATTTATATTTTGAGTCTATAGGGGATGAAAGGTAAGGAAATGTGTGATATTATATTTAAATTCCAAATCACAGAATAAAGATGTTGATCACATCATATAAATGTCGAGTTAGTCACACAGAGTAAAGACATTTTTAGGTAATGGGTGGCTGATCATCCATGAGTTATTATTATAAATTCAATATTAATTTTCACTCATGGTTATCTACACTATGACTTCCTCATATGCACTGTGTGGATGCATATAGAGAAATTAGTTAATATTACAATGAAAATTCTACCACTTTATTAATTTTAATAATGGATGGAATTTTATAACAGGAATACGATGTTATATATGGAATATTTTTGCCCGAATTTAAATTCAGAGGCGTTGCGATATATGTAATATAATATGGGGACAACATCAAAAGTGTTAAGGATTATCATTTTTGGGTTACGTTTGATTATTGGGTTGTGATAAAATCATTCATCTAGCATTACGACATGGGTGAAGAGGACCGAGACAAAATAATAAAAACTACATCATAATCACCTGGGTAATAAATGATTGAGATACTTTAGGAATTTTAAATTTCAAGCATGCGACACTATATTAATGGTACTTATTTCAATGATTCTGACTATAACATATTTTTAAATTATCATTTTATATATTTTTTTATAATCATTCTAAAATTACATGGGAACATTTGATGTTTAGTCTATGATATATCAAAATATGATGGTCTATTGTGGATTTATTCTAATATATCATCTTATCTAAGGACTACTCCCTAACCATAGGTGTCACTTAGTATTGAATTTTTTACCTAAAAAATATATAACATACAAGAATAATTTTTTTATGATGAAATTTTGGGATCACTTTGTGTATGAAAATTTTATTTTTGGTCAATATTTGTCAATACAGGTCAAAATGAAGAAGTAGATGAAGATGGTCTCCATATTTAATGGATAATGAACTTAGATGATTTTTGAATTGATCATATGTTCGATTAACTTATGTCAAAGGTGACACATTATTTACAAGAATGAAAAATGGTGAATTATCATCTTTCAGAATGCTGGTTGAAGAAGAAGAGAGATTATGGAAGGGAATGTATTTCTAATAGGGCCAGGCATTACACTTTTCCTTGAAACTTGATGATGATTTTCTGAATTATATTTCACAAATATAATAAATTATTATAATATGAGATAAAAGCCTTATGATGTAAAGGGGGAGTATTGGTACTTCCAGTCATATATAGTTTTGAATGGAATGAAGGTAGCTAGTGGAAGAAAAGCAAGGTTCTGTAATTTCTGTTGAGAATCTGATGATGCTAATTGTGTTTGATCAAAGAAAATATATCATGATATATATATTGTCTATGATGAAAGAAGTTGTTTTTTATTACAGTAGATGATAATAATGTAGAATTGATTATCCTGAAGGAACATATCTTTAATTAGCGTCATTTCCCAGTGTTTCTCTAAATTTTTATGCTGAAAAAGGGATTTGGATAAATATAATTTTGAAAAAGGATTATGTGAACATGTTTGATGAGGGAATAGAATTTTGGGTAAAAGAATAATTACATGATCTGAATATCAAAATATGAAAAAGGAGAGGCATGCATGCAATATTTGTTTTTTGCATGCAAGATTGAAGGGATTTTAGAATGTTACATGTAAAGCATGATTCGAGGTCATTATATCAAAAACTGGTAAAGGAATGCAGTGAGAAAAATATTGATGATGTGTAAGAAAGATGAGGTTGGAATGGATGATACTTACACTCCCAATGTAACTTCAAATGGGGTTTTCCGCGATTTTTTGGTATCTTGCGTGATGCATCGTGGTATTTATGTGTGGGGGTTGGAAAGGTATATTAATAAAAGGTAACCCACTCACATGTGATAATATTGACACTTAGAGAAATACCAAGATCCAAAGTACAAAATACTTTTATGAATGTTGTAGTGCACAGAAAAAGTAGTGTTTCACATAAGAAGATAGTTGCACAAGAAGAATGATGTTGCGTGCATGAGGTGTTTTACAACAACAGTCAAATCTTGCGCACATGAAATAAAAGTTTCATAGAAGACATCTAAATGTGTGTGTGAAACATTTGGGGGTCCTAATTCTCTTTGATAGCAGTATAGAACTCTCAAAGTGTCTTTGTGAAGAATCATGTATTGTGAACCATTCGGTTTCATGAAGAGAAGTAGAACCACACTCACATAACAGGTGTTTAATAACCACCTTGTGCTTTGCGAGGTAAAGAAGAACTAGACGTGAAATTGAATACATATCTTCCTAAAGGATGAATTTATTATACCTATACACATAGGTGTTGATATTTAGAATAGAAGAAAGAATAAAAGAATAAGAAAAAAGAGTTCCCAACTGAAGACAATCAATTATACATGGAAGTTTTTTTGGTGATTATGCTTCTATGAGTCGAACATCATTTATCTGACAATCACAAAGGGAGTTTGTGATTCTGGAAAGAAGAACAAGAAGGGCTTAGTGATGTTGGTTTTTCAATTAAAGAAGAATGTGTGAAGAAGAGCTGGTTTAAGTATAACATGGTTTATACTGATGAAGTGGGAGAAGAAGAGTGTGCATCTTACATTTTTTCTATAGAGAAGGAAGTAGTTGGTTACTTGCATGTTCCTAGGAAAGTAATAAGTGAGTATTTTTAGAACAAAGTAGCAATATAGAATCCAATAGGTCTCAATATGTGGGAGATTCTTTTGGTGTTGCGAACATTTTTAACAGAGAGATGACTATTTTAAGAGGTAGTATAATGTACTAGCTATAGGATACAAGAGACTCTCTACACTGGTAGTATAATAAACTAGTGAGTATAAGGGTATGTCCAACTCGTTTCTTGTTTGATGAGGATTTTTTCCCTTCCCCCTATGAGTGTAGAGTGAAAATCTAGGAAGAAATTATGTTTCTTCCCTCATCTATGTGTGGGAGCCACACTTTCTAGGGGATTTTTTTCCTAGCCAACTCACTAGAATAGTTACTACATTATAGTTGAGAATATGCACACTGGTCATTAAAATACATGACAAGGATGCTACATCTCTTATTGAGTAGTGAAACTTATTAAAATATCTTTTGATATTTTTACTGCATTCATATTATTCTATTGAATAGGGAAAAGATAACACGGGAATCAAGATCCTAAAATGTCAAGATGTATAGGGATAGAAAGGAAATAATTGGTTTAAAAAGTCCCCAATAATGATTCCCCCCTCTCAGTGATAGTCGTATTCCAAACTGGTCCACTCATGAAATAATGATTGTTCCACCTATTTGACGATAATTTCCAAGAGTATTTAGAAAATATTTGTTTTGAATAAAAATGATATAACCCTAGTCAAATTGTTTTGGAACATTAGGTATGAATAGTAGATATAGTTAAGTTTTTTTATGCTTTTTTGTTATTACATAATAATAGTTCAAGTTTATAGCATTTCTAATTTCCTTTCTCTTAGGATAGTAAATATAATCTATATTTTGTGGGATCACAACCATATCACTCAAATAATTATCACAAAAAAATATGGTTGAGTGAACCATGTAACAACTGTTGTGTTAGTATTTTTTCACTCTAGATCATAATATTTATACCACATAATATCCAAAATTATCAATATTCACTATATAGAGATGGGATAAATGATATTTGAATGTTAGAGATTTCTTTTTTCGGTAACCATATATTTATCCCCCCCAGTAGTGTTTACACTATAACATATGTAACAAATCACTAAATCTATAAGAACATTATAAATGTAAGAATAATTATTATATATTAACTCTCAATTATGTGTCTCAATATTGATAGAATAAGTATGATATCCTAAAATTTCCTTGAATGATTATTAACCTAATCTACTTACAAAAAGATATGTCAATACATCTAGGTATCTGCTTTGGATATGTTTCATTGAAACTAGGTACATAATATGTGATTTTATTTGTGAAAACATAAAAAAACATTATTTAGTATTCATTAAAGACTACATTATTTTTTTACCATAGGCCACGTCATTTAAAGTGATTAAAGGGGGAACACATTAATAAAATTAGTGTGAACAAATCATAATAAGAAGGGGAAAAATGGATGTGAAACACGGGTGATCATTGAAAATAATTTATAAGTTGTAAAATAATGTCATGATCATTAATACACTAGGAACTACATAATATCTTAATAATATGAGGCAAATCATTAAAATCCAGCTTAACCATGAATACAAACCATTAATAAGAATATCCCCAAGGATCATTACCATTGTGTAATAATCATATTAAATATGTACTCACCCAAGGAATCATAAAACATTGCTGATTCATTTTATAATGATATCATAATGATGTATTCTTATCTGATAAATTATTTTCCTAATTAATTAGAGTAATATCTATGAGGGCCCAAAATATTTCTAAATCTATATGTTCTATATTTAATATATAAAAGAAGAATATTATAATAATTTTCAACCATTAGTATAGAATATGTTGTGAAAACATATAATCCATTAGTAAACAATTTATAGTGATATATTTACAAAAACAATTGAATAAATAAATGTTTTAGTATTCAATAATAAAAAATAATGTCTTTATGAAAAAATAACTAGCATACATGAAAGATTGTTAAATTGGTATTTTTGAAAGAGAAACTCTATCTCTCATCTGTAGGTATACATTTGGATAGTAAAGAATTTTTTATAAACACATGTTGATATAATCACATGAAAATATAAATCCCAATTTTAAATACAGTAAATCAAAAAATGCAGAGAACGAGAATGCCTTATCTTATGTATCAATTCATAAACATATAGTGGTGTTTATTTATGAGACTCATAATTTTCAAAAAAATATTAATTAGCATTTAAGAGTCGAAGGGATGTGAAAAAGGTAATGTGAAAAAATTAAACGGGATGGATTGGTGGGATAATAGAAAACTAATTATAATTGTTTATTGTTATTTAGATATAGCTGTTTGACCACTAGTTTTTGTAAAAGTATTTTCTCTGGATCACCTAAGGTCATGGTTCATGGTTTAAGAAATATGATTTTTTAATTTTTACATGTTTATTTGATAACTAAATTTAATTATTTTATGTTTCATTCAAAAGAATATGATGATTTTCCCACAAAATAATATTTTTATAATATAAATATCAATTTTATACTTTAGAATATTATTGATAGGTTTTCAGAATGTGTAAACTAAATAAAATTCAAAATATCAGTTAAATAAAAAAATTTAAGTCAACAATTTCACTTACATAATCATTGAATAAATTTTTATTGTAATATTATGTAATAAAATATACCACAAGTACAAAACATAATTTTTATTATTCACTGAAAAGTATTATATTCTATATAATTTAAAATTTTCATCCTAATGGAATTTATATGTATTTATTTCCAAGGTAATGTTTTTTATGTAAATAAATTTTTATGTATCCGAAATAAATATTAAAAAATTAATATATTTTTTATTAGACATTATTTTTAAAATGGAAACACATATTTTTCTTCAATTCATAGAAATATGAATTCAATAATATCATATATAATAATTCAGTATGAGTAAATATACATGTAATAAAATATTTCAAATATCATACATATATACATTTTTCTGAACCATAGTCATGTGGTATGAATCACTTCCATACACAACCATGAAAGTTGGGATTGATTCTTCATAGTCTTACTGGGGAATTTATTATTATTATGGTGATGTATGAGCATTGTGAGAATGAGTACAAACCCATGTAATATAAATTGGTTCACTACGTAATTAAAAAAAATCCACGTATTGGGCTCCCTCTAGATCTGTTTAGCCCATGTAGAGTGATGTGCAATGTCCCTACAGGTCAATGAGTCTATGTTGTTCCCATTTATTATAATCTCTAGGAGCCACTATCATGGTAATAACATATTTAATATATTATTTTCTATATAATAATTATAATTTTCATAAATTTTTTTTACAACACAATTGGTTAATATTTCTATTCAAATTATCATATCTCAGTCACACTGCAATGATCATCTAATGGTTATATTCTCTATATATTATTTATAATTACAACCTCCATAATTCATATAGATAATCATTCACCACATAACCTCCAAATTTTCTATATACCCCTTTAACATTTCTATCATATTTTTACATAATCAATTTATTTTTAAATCTATCATTGCCAGTGTGATATTCATTAGAGAACTCAGGCCTGTTAATTTTCTTTTATTGTTTTCAATATTCTTTTATGATTATATCCTTTAGATATATTTTCTCTAGTACTGTTAATATTATTATTCGATGTATATTTTTCTATGAAATTTTATATAATTTATATGTTCTTTTTAATAAAATATTCATTGTAAAAGAAATTTTTCTTGTGAAATTATATAAATAAATTTTATGTTTGCCTCAAAATAAATGGAGGTATTTCTCTTTCATTAATTCATTAAGATCCCATGTTACATTTTCGAAAATGTAATTTATTTATATGACATTTAGTGGATGTGATTCTTTTTTCTCCAACACATTATCCCTTTTTTTAAGATCATTGGTCGGTTACTCTTCATGGGGTATGTTAGCTTCCATTTCAACACTGTTTGATTCTTGTATATATTCTAGGTCTAATATATACATTCTTAAAAGGGAAATGTAGACGATTTTTTTGATAATGAAAAGAAATTTATGTTGTTCTAAGAAAAATTCAAATCTTCTAACACACTCAAGAATCTCAAATTCTTTAATATACCTCCTAATTAGTTTACACTTTACTCCAAATCAAATGAATCCATTACAAAGTGATACATTGAGGAATAAATTTTCTCTTATATAAATTCAACATCATTCTTCTGATTTCCATTAGAACATTTTTCCACATTGAGAACCTTAATATCTCAAAATATCACATGTAACTTCTGTTTATTGTATTTCATAATAAAGTTTCAAAAAATTTTCTATCTATATCTTTATCCCAACATGATTGAGTTCAAAAAAAATTCTTATATAGATCCTTAAAATTATAAATTTTTATTCTTGAGGGAAAACTATTATTATATAATATTTCAATTTCTAGATTCTATGTTTATCAAATCACTTTAAAATAATGTTATTTAGAATATAATTGGTCTTATAATGATTTAATATAAAATTAATGTTGTACATTAGTTTTCAAATGGTAGTTTTTAATATGTTATATGTTTTTATTCATTTATCTTTGATGGATCCAACAAGGCATTGATGGAATTCATAGATAACAGTCTATGACAATTGACATTGGTGCTCTATAAATCCTGAATATATAAATGAGAATGGTTCTCAATAAGAAATATTCTCTTATAGTAATTCAATTGGATGATTTTATTAGTTTGTAAACAATTCCCTATATGGTATCATTTTCCTTGAATTATTTTTATAGGATAATAACAATGTAGATTGTATCATTTTCCCTACATCCTTACTATTATTGGTCACGTTATTAGAACTCCATTTTATATTCTTTTATTTTGGATAATATGATTAAATAAAAAATATTTTATTGAATAGTCAACAATTTACCTTTTTAAATTATACCAAAAATATTGATGACATATATCTCCAAACAATTTGGTGCTTCTATAATATTTAGGAAACATGGAGATATGATATTCATCCATTATCATTTTCATTAACTCGGAAATAGTTTTGATAGATATCATTGTAAAAATCCTCAATACACACATTTGATCAATTATAAACTCATTAAATATCACATTTTTATATATTGTATCTTATTTTGTATCTTATTATAATCTATTTGAGTTTTTTTATATTCTCCTATAATGATAGTAGGGAAATATTTTATGATAGGATTGATGATGATGCTTACCTTATGTACTTCATGACTATTTATATGATGAAAATTGAAAATATATCTCCATGTATCCTCATCATTATATTAAATTTTGGGCCCTTCGTACTCAACACATCATCGAAATTGTATGAAATTATTGGTTGATAAAGAATATAATAATATTTTCCCTCAAAAATATCTAATGACCTTTATTTATTCATATTCATTTCCATTTATGTGAATATGTAAATTATTCATTGGTTTTCCATGTTTTTATCATAATTCTTCCACTAAAGATAAGGTGTCATTATCATAAATTAATATTTAACTACAAATACCACCAAATCACGGGTAGGATTATTATAATTTTGATTCTTCAACTATCAAGATTCATAATAAATATCTATTTCAATTTCCATGATAGGACATCTAATTCCCTTCAGGAATGCCTCAAACTAAATGATATATCCTTCATCAAAATATTGTAATGTTTTTCACAAGTACACTAACCAACATACTCTTCAATTAATGGAAACATTATTCACAATATAATATTCAAATTAACATAACTCCCTTTCAATTAAATATAAATTGTTTATTCATAATACATGAAATTTTATTCAAAAACTTTTTATATTGCCCTGTTATTCCAAGGAAACTATGAATCTCATTCAATGTTATTGGATGGGTGAATTCTTCAAGGGAATTAGTCATTAATTTATCAATAAATAATTCTTCATTTGTCATAATTAATCATAATTTTTTTAATTGTTTTAACAATAACACATATTTAATGAATTTAACAAAGAAAAGTCTATTTCTTAAAATTATTTGATTTGACCCTCAATTGATCAACATGCTCCTCTTGTCTTCTCTAATATATCAAAATATCAAAAACAAAGAGTAATAAAATTTTATCTAGTTATTACATATGGTATCATATCATAAAACCAATAAATATATCATGATGATTTTATAGCGACCCTAAACACAGAAAACTAGTTTTATTATAATAAAGAATCATTACATTTTAACATTGATTTTCATAAACATGAACCAATTTTAGCTATCCCAAATGTCTTGACCCAACCCATCAGTACACCTATTGAGATGGTATTAGGTTGAGTGTGACAGCATAAGACAACATATATTATAAAAGATGTTTGAAAATATATAGGGATCTAATTGAAATTAGAGGTCTTAATATAATGTACACGTACACACGCAAACCATGAAATGGTGTATTGATAAAGAATCAAACTAAATAATATAAATTTTATACCATATTTGTAATAACATATATGAAATAAATTAAGCTAAAATAGGGTAATATAAAATTTTTAAATGGGAAAAATAAACACCCCATCATAAAATATCTTCCATCGTAAAAGCAATAAGAATAACAGATGACCGAATAATGCATGACTCAAAACAATTGATGCTAGCCACCACACATAGTCCAAACCTCCAATCCTTAAAATGATCCTCCAAAATGACAATTGTTCTTCCTATAATCATCGTAGGATGAAGAACACGCAGTGTTCGACATATACACACTTAGTAGGATGTTGCAAAAACAAAAAAAATGAGTAATAAAAATATCAACAATCAGCTTAACCCATACGAAAGGGTTTATATAAAACCAAAAAAGCAAATATATTACCTTATAACTCATGTTAGTGAAAAAATGGAACTACATATCAGTATCTAGTTAGTATGAATGTGTATTCCGAGAGCTATAAATGTGTAATCTCTCATGCCCATAACTACAAGAAATATCATGAGGGTCTGATTAGAGGGGCCCATTCACCACTACCGTGTTCCACTGCTAAGGGATCCCTGACTCCTATAGAGGACTATCTCCTTTATAGATCTTGGTGATTGGGTAGTACCACTCTATATATAAAGGACTGACAACATTTTTATTATGGAGGAGTGTTGAATAAAATTATGTAAGGAGTATGGGGGACCCACAATTTAATATGATGGGAGAATACAGACCATGAAATTTCATTGATGATCAAAATTGGCCACTAGAATTAGTTATTCATCACTAAAAAATGTTCCATGATCATATAACTTCATGTAAAATCTATTATTTAAATAATATGTCCATCATCGGGTCATATGTAGAAAAATTCTCATTTAATGCTACTATAATTCCCAAATCCATGCCCATAAGATGTAAAAATACAACATTTATGTTTTCCTAAAAAGTACATGACTTGCCCGTATGGTCACATGACTTGGGAATTCAATCAGAAACCAAGTTGTGTGCTTTCATACACATGGATTGGATGAACATGTAGATATACACTATAAGTACATGGATTACATAACTTGTATGGATAGATATAAGCATAATTATGTCCTCCTAGACTATTACCATTTTCCATAGGACATTATCACTCAATCAATAAACATTTTTGTACTGGGTTGTTCCTATTTATATGGGAATTATACTGCCTATGTACCCTAAGGGTGTAACTTCCCAACAAAAACCACTAAGTCTAACCTGGAAGCCCAAAAAACCTCATGTGAACCTCCCTTTACACAAGAGGCTATTAAATATTAATAAAGATGAAAATATGATAGTTGGGATACTATACCATCAATATCATTTCATCGAGAAATACAATAAATAATAATAAAATGTGAATGAATAAATAATTAGTCTAAATGAGAAAATTAAAGGTGGAATGAATTGTATATAGAAAAGGGGTCCCAAAGTGGATTGTTTTCTAGAGTAATGAATGTAGATAATATATCAATGAACATAAGGGTCCTCTAGTGTCCATCAAATTCCAATAAAACTCTATGACCCACTTTCTTATCCATCCACTATAGGTCCCTCTACATTTTCACGGTTTCTCATGGAGTCTAGAAGCCCCTTTAAATTATTGAGTGTGGTGTGAGTACAAGACTCAGTAGTACATAATGAATTTGTTTTTACTTGTTGTGACCATGTTCAAAAGTGTATGGAATAATAATAACCAGTGTATAAAAATGATATAATCCTAAAAAATTTAAACCAAGTTTTGGTGTGCTATCATTTCCACCCCAATCCCACGGGGGTACCTACTTTGGCTCTATACTAGACATATAGTCATGGAATGTCTCAATAAGCATGGATCAGTGCATGGTTCTTAGAATCCAGCTCTGAATGGACCACCACATTACCCATAGAATTGAACTCTTGGAATAGTCATTCTTAACTAGAAAATACACAAGGATAATACATTTTTTTCATAACAAAATCCTGGAATTGTGTGTACTTGAAACCCAGTTCACCAAGGTTCTCATGTATGGCTTGTTTTTTTAAAATCTAGGCATTGAGGGTTCCAATCCATAATTTTATAGGCAAAAATAAATCTTCTCAAAGATGAACTAGGAATTAAATTCACTACCCATAAATCAATTAGAAATTGACCAGATCGATACTTTTCTTTCAATTCCTTGAGTGCATCCTCAATAAGGCTCCAAGTAATCATCATATCTCTGACTTCATTTATGGAATGATGATCAAAATAAAACTAGACATCTATTATTTCAATCAAAAATTTACTAGAAATATAAACCCTTATACTTCGGCATTGATTAAAACATAAAATATGAATTCCATCATATCAACAACCTTTTCTTGGGCCCGTAATTAGAAAATAATGTATTATAAATGTACTCCCCCTCTAAGGGGTAAACATTTCATGATGGTCCACATGTTCTGAGCACCAAGAATAATACCTACAAGGAAAGGAAACATACATATAAGATATAACATATATTTGAAAAAAATAATTATATATCATCATGAGAAATAATGTAGAAAACATAACATCATATGATAATATTGAACGATAGAAATTAATACACTGATATCACTCACAGAATCAAAATAGGTCACATGGGATTGAAACACACCCACATGCGATCATAATGAAGCCTATGATCAAATAATACTATACATAAATAAAATATGGAAAAATGTGTAAATGAGAGACTAGGTAGTATGAATCTTCCTACCTCAATATTGTACACTTTTTTATTGATGTTTACAAAGGACATTGTCACTAGAACAACACTCTCACCATACTGAATGACGATCTCCCATGAATGACTCCATGAATTGTATTTATTTTAAAACTATTAAAAATGATAACAATCACTGATAATTATTAATTTCAAATAAATGATGAAAATATTACCTCTCGTCCTTAAAAAACCATAGGATTAAATTTATACTCATTGATAAAATTATAAGGGAACAAACAAAGCATCAATAACATCAATATGAAAGAATATATTGTGTTTTTATGTTTGGAGAAAATTTAAAAAGATAAATAAGAATAATTGAGGGAATCATAGAAGAAAAAGTGATTGAGGGACGCAAGAAAAAAATAAAATGGGGGAGAGGAATGCATGGGAGCCTCAACAGGCACCTCCCCTTTAAATAATAGTTTTTACAATACTCTATTAATATTCTTCTGTCTCCTCATGAAATACACTTAGAATCCGTACAAACCTCCATTAAAACTCAATAGAATTCCCCATGGCCTCTTCATGAGTTTTTTTTGAAACTTTATAAATTAACACAACCATACATTTAAATAAATATTATATTTCATTTATATATACCTATATTTACCTATATATATTTATTATACTCACACATATCGAGATATATATTTATTTTAATCATATATATACATTATATATACACACACAAGTATATACTCCCTAACATGTATATACATATATATAGATAGAAATATATATCATATATATATATATATAATTTAAATTTCCACATAGAATTATTATTTTTCCATGTTTAATAGTAACAATACTAATAAAAAATAATAATATTATTATTATTAAATATCTCACATCATTTATAAGATTAATTATTTAAGAAAAAATATATGAAAATGCTCATTTAATCAATTATTCAGTGTAAATTTATGGTTTAAGTTCAAAATATAACCATTATTGTCGTTATATATTTTAAATCAATCAAATACATTTTATTTTTAATCTTCCGATTTGATGTGGAATTATTAATGGGGGTATTCAAATTTAATCATTGAAGAATATGACATAGATTTTAAATTAAATAATTTTATTTAAAAAAAGATGAAAATAAAATAATAAAAATTTAAAATGGTATTATTTAATCTGATGCTATCACACACTTGAAACACTCCTTATTTAAACAACTATTATGGTAAAAACACCATCCAGGACCAAACGATGCTCTCAGTTTCTCATATGATGAACATTTTGAGAGATAATAATTATTTATTATCTAATAAATGAATGAATGAATTAATTAATTATAAAATTTGTATTATTGTGTGTGATTTTCCAGAACACATGACTTGTATAAAAGTTATATAATGCTATACGTAAAACCCATGTCCCAGAAATAATATTTGTCTTAGATTTCACATATGATGTTCTATTTTAGATATATTAATTATTTTTTATCTAAAAACACATTAATTAAATAAGTATATATAAAAATGGTATTATGGAATGGGATGTTTGAAAAAACCTGGCATGCACAATATTTATACCTGTACAGGGTAAAAAACAATGTTCTAGACCTATCTATGGTATTATATTTCACCTACGATGCACTGTTTGAGAGATATTAAATTATTTTACAAAACTAATAAACAAAATATATCATATAAAATATCATCGTATATGATCCGAGAATATTCATGATGTAAAAATTTTATACCCTACCCATGTTAAACACCATGTCCCAGACCAAACAATAGTCTCCTATTTTTTATATGACACATTATTTGTGAGTTATACAATTAGTTTTGAAAAACATATGTCTGTTAAATAATGTATTTTTTATTTTTATTACTTCGGCATCAAGGTAGTACATGCCTCAGAATCTTGCACTACCTTGCTGGATAACACGTAAAATATTCCATATAATATTCTATAGAATATTCCAAGATACTCACTCGGCATTTATCCTCATTTAAAATTGTTATGAAATTTATTATGTTCTTTTTGAAAATTTATATTTTCATTTTAAAATACTTTTAAATTATTAACAGTGATATTTTTTTATTATATTTTAAAAAATAAGGATATTAAAATTATCCCCCTCGATAGAATTCTCACCATAGAGATGTATCCTTAGAGGTCATTCTCGAATAAATATGGGAACTTATTTCGAATTTCATATTACTACTCTCCCATCATGAGGAACATTAGGAACATAAAAAAGACATTAATCAGTCTAAGGGATTATATTGGGTTCTTTTAAGAGTCTACCGTTAACCCAAGGAATAACACTCTTAGAACAAAGCATGGTCTCTGGCCCTATACGTTTTTCATAGTCGTCATATATATAAAAATGAAACAATATGTCCAGTTCAACTTATTATATCAGTAAGGATATATCGGAGATCATTGATACATATATATATAACAAAAGAGAAACCACCTCAAACTAATATCACAAATTTATTTTTATGTTAATAAACAATTGTGTAACACAATTGCAAGTATATATATGCAATATGATATAATGTGTCTATTCATGATGCCTGAATGCACCCAAAATCTCATAAATCTCATATCAATATCATGTGAATCACCCATGGTGAGATTAATGAATAGTAACAACAAAACATAAATTCTCCACATTATGGAAGCTCATAGGTCCATTATACTAGCTAGAGCCTAACATGGCTCTCCAACTAATTTACAAACTATCCTATCTTCTATATAACATTCTTCATCTAAAGGAAAGAGAAGGAAAATGTTAGTGTCTTTTGGTCTTGTGATACCATGTTGTAAAATCTCAACACGAACCATCAGGTTTGAGACAGATGTCCACAAAACCTCGTATGTGGCTCCTCGTATGCAAGGGGATGCAAACATGAAATGGTGGTCTAAATATGATAGTGTGGACTCTAAACCCTATGTATCATTTCATAATGTAGGATGATAAATGATAATAACATAATAATATTTAAATAACATGAATACATGAAAAACTAATTATGACATACATGGTATGAAAATATGGGGTCCCAAAGTGGAAATCAATCTAGAATAATAAATGTAGATAATAAATAAATTAACTTCAGGGTCCCCAATAGTCTGTCCCAATTCGGTCCAGCTCTTTTCTCTGCATGCTCAGTCATCTACCAAAAGGACATTGCCCTTCCCCAAGATTCTCAGGGAATCTACAAGAGCAACGAAATTCGATAGTAGCGTGGGATAAGAATATGAATTGTGACATTATAATGCATACTTACCTGTTGTTGGCATGTTAAAAAATGTATGCTATTATAATAATAAATGTTGAAGAGGTAAATCAACATAGAAAGAAAATTTGATTTTTTTAAACAACCATTATTACAAAAAACCCTTTGTCATAACTAATTCAGATTCATGTTGGAAAGATAATCATGGATTGTATTATACATAATGGAACAATGATGAGAACTCAGAATCCGTCTTTAAATAGACTAGAATATGGCCCTCGGAATCCATATCTCAGAAATATCATTAGATAACAATGTTTCCAACAATCTAGTAGACGAGTTTCTTGAAAAAATTAATGCCTCATTTGTACATGAAACTCAGTTCATCTTGTGCCACAGGTATGGAATGTTGTTCGGAATAAAGGAAATGATAGTAACACTATTAAATTTACTAGGCATCGTGCATGTATCTTGTTGATCAACTATTCATAAAGTTCACTAGTCAAAATTCAAAAAATTAAATGAGAATCCCAATACTTGGCTTCATGTTCCCTGAGTGCTTCCACAACACAGTTCCATGTAATCATTATATATCTAACCTCATATGCATAATTCTACACAAATATACTAGACATCTAGTAAATCATTCAGAAATAAACTAGGAATAAAGAAAAATGTTTCATAGGTGTTTGGTAGAACCTCAACACTAAATTCCATCTTATCTATACATTTTTCTTATGTCCATCATTTCAAAACAATGCATGTAATGAATACTCCCACTCATAGGTTTAAACATTTCAGGATAGTCCACCTATTTCAAGAACCAAGAACGACACTTCCAAAGTAAGGAAACATACATATAGTGTATAACATAAAATGAAAAGCATATCGTAACATATCACCATGGGAAATAAAGAATAAAAAATAACATCATTCGATAAAAAATGAACTTGGGAATAGCTACAATATTATCAATAATGGAATCCATTTAGTTCCCATGGGCTAGAAACACATCCATATGTGTCTAGATTCATGAAACATATAAAATAATCCAAAATAGAAACAAAATATTGAAACACGCGTAATCAATGGACCCAATGGTAAGGAACATACTAACTAAAATTTTTCCAAGTCAATGTAGATGTTTATAAAGGCCAGATTAACCCAATCCACACTTGCACCCAACTAGAAGATGATCGACCATTAACAACCCATTGAAAAATCAATGTTTTAAAATTAATAATTAAAAATATTAATTTAAATCATACCATATTATCACAATACCATAAAATATATTTTAAATAAATTTCAACATATCGAGTAAAATATTATGGTACTGACCCAAAATCAATACAGTCAATAATGAAGAAGATATAGAGGTTATATGTTTGGTGAAGTAATAGAAAAACTGGAGATAAGAGAAGAGGGGGATATAAGGACTTGAAAATAAAATAAATTTGTGTAGATAGTGGAATATGTGTCTTTATTGAAAGGTGCCTCCCCTTTAAATAATATGTTTATCTCCTCAATTAATATTTTTATCTAACCTGAAGTCATAAAATCAAGATTACAAAATAACTCCAAAAAAACTCCATCCAATTCCCCAATTGTATTTTTAGGAAATTTTAATTTTAAATTCTACAAAACAAATTTAATAATAAATTAAAAAAAATATTAAATTTAATCTAAGTATATAAATATTTATTTTTTTATTTAGAATATAAATGTTTATACTCATAATATTTTACTAACTCATATATACATATTATATATAAAAACACTACTATATACACCTTCATATGTATATATATCTCATATATATATAATTACAATTTTTAGAGACAAATATTTTTTCATTCAATATAATAATTAAAAAATCAATGAAAACAGATACTAATATTTGTAAACATTTCACATCATTTTCTTTAATAACAATTTAAATACTGAAAATTAAAAACACCTATTTAATCAAAAATTCTATGAAATTATAATGATTGAGTGTCAAAATCAATTAATTAATAAGATTTCATATTTTATAATTATAAAAAAATTATATTATTAGGCCTCCTGATTCTGCAATTGACAGAATTTTTAAATAAATTAATTTTAATAATATAGAATTTTAATAATAATATAATTAAAATTTAGAAGGGTATTATCACACGTGATGTTATAAAATACTCAACGTGTGAAAACGATATACACCTCACAGTGTAAACCCCTCTCTCGAACCAAATGCTAGTATTATATTTCCCATATGATGCCCTGTTTAAGATATATAAATTATTTAATATTAAAAATTTAGAATAATTTGTTATTGAAATAAAAAAATAACTATTATCATGTATGATGTTTCCAAACACCTAAAACAGATAAAAGATATACCTCACCAAGTGTAAACACCATAACACAAACCTAAATATGGTACTAGATATCTCATACGATGCATCGTCTAATAGATATTAATGATTTGTTGTTTAAAAAATGAAATAATTAATGAAATAGATATAAAAAGACTATTATCTCTTGAGATGTTTCCAAACATTTGAAGTGCATAAAATTTATACCCCACCAATGGCATAACCTGTTTTTGGACCTAATTGTTTTCCCATATTTTTCATATGATGCACCATTTGAGAGATATTACATTATTTTTAAAAAATTATAAATTAAAAATATAAAATAACTTATCTCCGCATGTGATATTACTAAATACATGACACACAAAAATCTTATAACATTTCTACAGAAAACAGCACTAATCCGACAAAACGATGATCTCATATTTTAAACAGGATTCAACATTTGTGATCTATTAAAATATTTTCATAAAATCAAGAGTGTTTTGAATATATATTAAATATTTTCATTCAATGTTGGTCATAGGTTTATTGGCCTTAGAATATCATGAAAACGCAGTTCCTAACATAAAAAATATTCCATATAATATTGGATGGTGCTAACTAGAATTTTAAACTCGCACAATGTCTTTAAAACATTTATTAAGTTATTGTTAGAAAATATTATATTTTCACATTAAAATAATTATAAATTTTTAAACAAGTGATTTTTTATTATCATTTAAAAATTATTATATTAAAGAGGGTGAACACTGATTTTCTATCATTATATCCCATAATGTGGTGTGAACCTACACAACATGCAATATTAAATTCTTTATGAGACACTAAATACAATATCAAGGAGACTACACATTGTTTTTTCCTGTACTATACACCATGTTTTTAAGATTTAAAAAAAATAATGAGCTCTTAATTGATTAAAAAAATTTATCAACATCAACTAATTCCACCATGAATCATGCAAATGAATTTTGATCTACAATTTATTATACTTGATCAGTAACCATTGGTCGAATTCGAGCCACCAATGTTGTCTGCAGATTATGATTGGTGTACCACATTTAGGTATTGAAACTACCATGGATGTAAAACCATGTAATAGTCTGCAATATATGTTAGAAACAATTTCATATCATATAAAATTCTAATCCTATTACAATATAATGATCTCTAACATGGTCACACATCAATCATATAGTTGGGTGTATGATCACCCTCAAATTCATCTAGACAACATCGAATCATTGACCCAGTCGTCCAATGATGATGAAAATAAGTAATGGTGGGGAAAATAATATGAAAATATTGAACAACATCATTAGTTTATGTTACCCCATACAATGATTTCCTAATTCTTAACCAATGGTAAAATTAGGGGAAAAAAATATTAGACGTAAAAATGTAATGAATGTTCATGGTGGTGGGAAAATCTATTAATGATAGAACCTTAAATTATTTAGTAGTTTAAATACATTCTCAGAATTGATTAATTTTACATTCAATAAATTTTTTCATTTAATTCATTAAATATAATAAATATATAAGGATTTTTTTTCCATATGTGGTGTTTCATAGATGCTTGGTTTGTAAATGTAAATTTAAATTTTGTTGGATGGCAAGGATTTAGGGGTAATTATTATAGCATTTCCAAAAAAATAATATGAATTTAATTATCACTTTTAAATATTAAATATAATTTTATTAAATTTAATGAATACTGTATATGAAAATTTTATCATATCACTATATAGAGGTGGTAATCTACGCATGTGCCTGAATGACATAAAAATTTTCAATTTCGTGAAAGGGTAATAAATTCGATGATATATTACATTTCCATAAACATAAATACATTATGAATATAATTTATATTAAATTAATCAACCATTATTAACATTATATAGAGGTTGTTATGGAAAATGAAGAAAATCTCTCCATGGATGTGTGTAGTCCACCTGTGCACATGATTGATGTTTTCATTCCACATAAGATTTAATGTATATAAATAAAGTTATTAGATGCACTTAATAATTTTTAATTGTATGTTTTATAAATATATAAATATATAATATTGTTTGTTATAGAAATGAAAGAGGTATAATAATATGTAAAACCATAATTCACATTCAAGATGATTACACTTTCTTTCAACCACACCCTACAGATCTGTCCTTAGGGACACTAGGGATGGTCATTTAAAAAGAAAAATTCTATTACAATACAAATAAAAAACATATTATTTTTTGTAGTTTTGTTTCATGTTCATGCCTCATGATGTGTGAGGAAGAGTGATGGGTGGTTTCCTGTACACAAGATAGGAGACGAAAAACAAGGAATTACTTAAATTATTAAATCAATATGAATGAATTCAAACAATATAAATAACCAAATTCATATATTTAGATCATCTGACATATATAAGTCTAAATTATTTCATAAAATAAAATTTATTAAATATTAGGGGATGTTTTAAACCATATCTCTTAGTTTTAAATTATAATGTATCACTGTAATGATTACCGTGATAATATTTTTTTAGTATTTAGAGGCTAGAAAATTAATAAAAAGTTAATTTTTTTATATAAATAGAAAAATTTATTATTATATACCATAAAAATTTCACATGGATAATATGAAAATTTTATAAATTTAATGTCATTAAATAATATATTAATTTACACATGATATCATTA
This sequence comes from Viscum album, assembly GCA_963277665.1. NCBI lineage: Eukaryota > Viridiplantae > Streptophyta > Magnoliopsida > Santalales > Viscaceae > Viscum > Viscum album. The sequence continues at coordinate 256,504,864 of OY728165.1, read as the reverse complement.
AGGTCGTTTTCAAGAACATTCACTATGATTGACTTTTAAGACCACAATATAAATATAGATTTGACAAATAAAATTTCTAAAATTATCTAATATATAAATTTATTATAAATTTTATGGGTTAGATTAGTTAATAAACAATGTATAACTTTTAATATTTTAATAATATGATTTTGGAATTACTTGAACAAGAATGGTGTCAGCGTTGCATAGTAATTTTATGAAATTAAGTGATAATTATAAAAAATGAATAGAATACAACTATATAAAAAATTAATTTATCATTAAAATATCCCTTTATATAAAAACATATCCTCTTATTTATCTAATAATATAGAGTGCACATATTTTTAAAATTATAATGATATTTTTTATAAATAAATCATATTAATGTCTATATCAAAGAAAAATGTTCCTATGATACCTTATATTTGAACATTTAATGATGAAAGATGATGTAAAATCGTCCAATATGTATAAATATTGTGTTATATATATTTTTAAATCCTCATCACATTATTTTTATCCTTCATTTTCTAATTTACCTTTATAAAGGGGAATATATTTACAATGGTTACTATACATTCTGATGAAAAATAAAGTTGATAAATTTCAAAATATATGGAATTATAATTTTATATAAGGAATCCATTTATTAAAATACAATTTCATTAATTGGTATAGAATAATTTTATAAAAAATTCAAAAATGAATTGAAAATAAATTTCCAAGTAAAAATTCATTTTAAGACAAAAAATGAACATAATCAATACTATATTATAATATTTTATTCCAATGAAATTAAATGAATTATAAATATTTAAATTATGACTATGTGAGTTTAATATTAATTTAAAAATAATAGGCGGATTATAATTATGTTTATTTAATTATAACAAATGAAATATATATTCATTTTTTACATTATTCATATAAGAAATCACATTTTTAAAATATAAAAAATTTATAATACGATAATTTTTATTTAATTATATGAAAAAATAAATTTATTTTCTTAATTACATTTTTAAAAAAATTAGATATTAATTCTTATTTCCAAGTGAAAAATTAATTAAATATATTTTTTGAAAAAATATATTTTTGAAGCATAAAAATACATTCATGAAAATTTAATAATTTTGAATTAGAAAAAAAATTACAAATTAATATTATTTTGAAAACTTTTTTGAGGTATTTTTATAATTATTCATATAACCAATTTTTTCCTAGGATATACTGATCACATGTAAAATAAAATAATTTAATATAATACCCATATAATCATTAAGATTTGTGTTGGGTGTAAATTATTGAATAAATAATATTATTATTTTAATACTAAATTTCTAATTTTTACATTACTGCCCTTTAAAATAAATTGAATCCTTATAATTTATCCCAACCAAATCCTCTTTAAGAATAATATATTTCCTCTTCATTCTATAAGGGAAACCATATATACTGACAAAGGTTGGAGGAATTCCATAAAATCCCTATATATGAATCTGGACACTCTGCATAATTAACACACTATACACAACCTCGACATTGGTTCAATGTCTCTACATTAAGATAAGTATTAATCTGTAGTCATAAAACTATATTAATCCTTTTATCCTTTATATTATCATTCAATACAAACTCTTGTGTGAAAAGGGAATGAATAGTAAAACAGTTTGTATAATATATCACTACCCAATAAATGGGTTTAAGAGTGAGGAACTCGATGGACATAGACAATGTAACGACCCAAAATTTCATTAATGGAAAATCCCTCTTGATCCAGTTAAATGTTTCTTTATGTTTTTATAAGATGTCAACTTCTTTAGTTTAACGTTAAGATTTGTGACCGTTACTTTTATAGTCGTTGAACAGTGATCATCTGGGCAGTTTAAATATAAGGCTTTAACGAACCAATTTTCTACTCAGACAAAGGAAGCGATGGCCTCATCCAGTAGAATTGCCCCTTACGAAGCCCATTTGTCGGAGCTCGGAAAAGAGGTGGCGTCTTTGGGCTTTGCCCTTGACCAAGCCCAAGCTGAGCTTCATCAAGTCAAGTTTGAACGTGATCGTCTACGGGAAAAATGGAAGTTGATAGAGATTACCACTCGAGCAATGTTATCCGAGCAACCCCAAGAGTCTGTCACCATCGCACACCTTACCCTTAGGTCTTATGCGGCTATTTTAAGGGGTTATGTAACAAATAAGTAGCACCATGTTCATGTACATTATTTTTTGTATATAATAATGAATATAATTTCTAGTCATTTTTGATACATTGTAATTAGTTTATAAAGTACAAATAGTGTTTTTAGTTATTATTTAATTAAGAATTATATTTTATTAAATTAAAGTATTTTTGAATTAAATAATATTTTAATAAAATATTATTATTAATATTAAATTAATTTTTATTAAATATAAATGATCTTATAATTTTATGAATGCAATTAAAATTTTTATTAAGGTTTGAAAGCCATTTCTGTCAAAACCCGTGAATTTTTTATAAATGTCGGTTTTTATTTTAAAAGTGAAAATTCACATGTTTAGAAAATTATTTAGATGAAATAAATATTATTTTTGGAATCAGGACGTCGAAATTATCCAACGGTGAATTTTTCATAATTTTCTGAGACAGTCAAATTTTTTGGGTAAAAATTAAATACCATTTAAATATATAATGTGTTTTATGACATCATAATGACCCAATGGTGATGTAATAAAATACCATAATCCTTATGTTCGGCCAATATATGTTTTATCATTAAAATAATGAGGTTTTGGGTTTGTTTGACTCACTTTTCAAAGCATTAATGGAGCCCTCAAGACTTATTCAACACTTTGCCTTTTTAAATTAATTTCCATGGGAGTGTGACTCACCTCCACATAAGCAACCCTAATTTTTTAATAAGTTCGGACCTTGGCCTTGTAAAATATTGTTTTCCTCTTTCCTTTTCCAGAAACCATGGGAAAATACCATGGGATGGTTTGTGGTTTGGATTATTTTAATATAAGGGGTCCCAAACCTAAATAATAAAGAATTCTCTCACCTTTCCTATATAAACCCACCAAGCTCCCACTTCCTCCTCACTCAAAGCCCTTTAAGTTCGTCCAACCTCTGCCCTACTCTCTCTAGAATCCTCCCAAGGTTCCCCAAGCTCCCAAGAAGCCTCTCACAACCCTCTCTCTAGGCTTTGGAAGCACACTTCCAAGTAAGGGGTTTTCTTCCTTTCTCATTTTTGTCAATTTTATTTAAGTTGTATTGCCCTTTTTATTTCAATTATGAATGTTGGGGTATGGTTTCACACCTCCCCCATACTGCCCTCTTATTGTTTGAATGATGGGAGAACCCTTTCTCTCTCATTAAATGCCTCCCATGTACACCCATTACTATGCCGAAATTCTGAAAGGAACTTCTCTCTCTTCTTTTACATTCAAGCAATATTTTTGTATCATGAATCTAAATTCCATTTCTATTGTTGGGACATGTATATATATGATCTCCTTACTGTCCATTACATGTAAATATGATGAGGAACCCCTTTCTCTCTCATCAACCTTTTTTTATGAATTCTTATGTCACGCCGTTACGCTGCCGAAATCGCACCGATTTTCTAAGCTAATGTCTTTGTGTAGTGAATACCATGCCCATTTCTCCATCAAGGGTATTCACCTTTATGCAAATTTACATATTGGTTATAAATTTTCATGTATGAATTCCACATTCCTTTATCGTGGAATAAATGATTATGTTTTATGAATCCATGTTTTATGATCCATGTGGCACACTTATGCATGAAAAGAAATGTTTAAAAAGGGTGCGCCCTAATAGCGCTCCAATACATTGGGTAAAGTATAGTATCATGATACGTCATGTGCAATGAGTGTTTACTCATGATAATTAAAGTGCAACGATGGTTTACTCGTGCTTCAAGTGCAATGAGGGTTTACTCATGCTCCATGTGCAATGAGCCTTGGCTCATGCTAATTCAATGTTAAGTGTTGTTGCCACATTTCCATGTTATGATTATCATGCTATATCATGCCTTTATGTTCATGTCTCTCTTATGCTCTATTGATATTCCTATTGCCTAACATGTATTGTACTCCTCATGTTATTCATTATATACTCCCTTACTGGGCTTTATAGCTCACCCTTTTCTTATGCATGTCCTCAGGTTATCCCATGCAATGCTAAGTACGAAGGAATGTAGTGGTCATGTAAAGGAAGTTTTCAATAAGGATGTTGTATTTCAAGTTTAAAGTTTTTATGTAATGATCCTAAGCCCCAAAGACACTAAACCTCTCGATCTTATTTGTTGTATCAAGTGAAGTTTTATGTAATAAAGCATGTTTAAGTTGTAATAAAAGCAGGGTTGTCATAGTTGGTATCAGAGGATAGGTTTAGTTATTTTTGGGATTAGGAAACCCTAGTAAAGCCTTAGATACAAGACTAATCATAATAAAAACATCCCTAAGTTTTGGTAAATACTAAGTAAGTGGTTTATCAAACAAATACATCCCTGTCTGGATACGAGCAGGTAGAGGCGGCTCTGGAACAGATGTATCCTAAGGGTAAAACCCGAAAACACCGCTTTGAGCTAGACTCGAACGGGAACTGGTGCACGACAACGGGCCTTGCTGCACTCTTGGTTACGACACTCCCGGGGGATATGTTTTGATAAATTCACAATCTTAGTATGAACCCTTATTAAGGGAAAAATGCCCCTAAGGATATATGTTAGAAGGAAGATCATGAAAAGCCTGGATTGAATCCTATAGACTCATGAGTTAAAGAGATTAAAGTTTATTTATAAGTCATCAACTTTTGTCTTTGGATTACACTTTATGTGTTACCCCTAACTTTCCTTTTATTCCAGCCAATGGCCGGTAATAGGAGAACTCGGGCTAACAACCGTTGTGAAGATCAGTGTCATGATTGTACTTATGAGATGCCCAATCCAATGGGAGCGGGAATCGCGAACTCTGTCACGCTTATCTCTCAGCTAACTCAAGTTTTGAATAGAAACACTGGTCAAGAGGAACGTTCAACCCCCCCCCCCCCCTAAGAAAGAACAAGTCGCTATTGAAAGATTCATGAGACAAAGGCCTCCTACTTTTACTGGATCATCTGATCCCACGATTGCTGAACAATGGATCAACTCCATTGAAAAGATATTCTCCATCCTCCAATGATCTGAAAAAGAGAAGGTTCTCCTGGGGGATTATCGTATGGAGGGTGAAGCTGATCAATGGTGGACGTTGATCAAAAATACGAAGCCTGAGGAGGAGATCGAGGCTTTGGAATGGAAGGTATTCCGGAAGATGTTTTTCGATAAATATTTTCCACACACCCTCCGTCTTAAGATGGAAAGGGACTTCCTTTCCCTCAAGCAGAAAGATGAAGAATCTGTGGGAGCGTACGAGGCAAACTTCACAAGACTTGCACAATACGCTTCCGGCTTTGTCATTACCTCCGAATGCAAGGTTGACCGCTTCTTTGGTGGGCTGAAGCCTAGCTTGCGGAAAGCATTAGCGATCCGAGACTTCGACAGCTATGAGGAAATTGTCCGATGTGCCCTCAAGGTTGAAATAGAGATCGTAGAATCACAGGGGTATCATGGGGACAAGAAGCAGAAGGTGGACTTCAATGCTGGTGGTCCGATGGATAAATCCAACGGCGCTAAGAAATTCCAGCACCCCACTTGCCAAAAGTGTGGAAAGAAGCACCCTGGAACTTGCCTTAGGGGGACAAGAAAATGCTTCAAGTGTGGAAGAGAAGGGCACCTAGCTGTTAACTGTCAGCAAGAAGGACCCATGGCTGCGACGGAGGGGAGGAACACTCCGTTCGAACCTCAACGCGTTTTTCAATGCTTCAAATGCAAAGAACCGGGTCATTTTGCGAATCAGTGCCCTAATCCAAGGGTTATCGGAGGCAATCAACAACCTCCAAGACAGCAAGGAAGAGCTTTTGCCATCACTTCTGCCGAAGTGAACCCCGACAACGAAGTGTTGACAGGTACGCTAGTTATTCATTCAAGAATAGCGAACGTTCTTTTTGATTCAGGTTCTACGCATTCTTTTATATCTCAAAAGTTTAGTAGAACAATCCCTACACCACCACAAATCATGGAAGTAAAGATGTCGGTGAGTACGGCAAATGGGGCAATCATTGCATCCCATGAGTATAAGTCCTACCCTGTTATAATCTGTGGATTGAATTTCCCGGAGAACCTCTTCATACTCCCTTTGGTGGAATTTGATGCAATTCTTGGCATGGATTGGCTTTCCTTATATAGAGCCAACACAAATTGTCGGGAGAGGGAAATCACACTCCATATGGAGAATCGACCCCCGATTCTTTACAAGTGTCAGGAGGAAGATGAATCTACTTTAGCTCCATCATCTCAAGCATGGATATTACTACCTTATGAGCACGCATATCTGGCTCAGATGATTGAGTCCAAGGAAGAAACCACCCTTGAAGAAATGCCTATTGTGAGGGAATTCGCTGAAGTATTTCCCGAGGAACTTCCTGGTCTTCCTCCAAGAAGAGATGTTGAGTTCTCAATTGAACTTATACCTGGGGTGCTACCAATATCCAAGACTCCATATAGGATGGCTGTGGTTGAGATTGAAGAACTGGAGAAACAACTACAGGAGAATCTGGATAAAGGGTTTATACGCCCAAGTGCATCACCATGGGGTGCATCAGTCCTCTTCGTCAAGAAGAAGGATGGGTCAATGCGGCTTTGCATCGATTATCGTGAACTTAACAAAATCACAATAAAGAACAAGTATCCTCTCCCAAGAATCGATGACTTGTTTGATCAGCTGCGTGGAGCACAATACTTCTCCAAGGTCGACTTGCGGTCGGGATATTATCAAGTAAGGGTGAAGAAGGAAGATATCCCCAAACTGCTTTTCGTACAAGGTACGAGCACTATGAATTCATAGTAATGCCTTTTGGACTCACCAATGCTCCAGCAATATTCATGGACTTGATGAATAGATTCTTTAGAGATTACCTAGATAAATTTGTGGTAGTCTTTATAGATGATATTCTAATATACTCCAAAACCAAGGAGGACCATGAGGAGCATTTAAGAACTGTACTGGAGACTTTGCGCAAGGGGAAGCTCTATGCCAAGTACAGCAAGTGTGAGTTCTGGTTGAAGGAGGTCTCATTCTTGGGCCATATCATCACAAGCAATGGGATATCTGTGGACCCCTCCAAAACAGATGCAATTGAGGGATGGCCGAGGGCAACATCGGTAACTGATATCCGTAGCTTCTTGGGGTTAGCTGGATATTATCGACAATTTGTGAGAAACTTCTCACGATTGTCCAACCCTCCTACCAAGCTAACTCGAAAGGGAGTAAAGTTTGCTTGGAATGATGAATGCGAAGAAAGCTTCAAGGAGTTGAAAAGGAGGCTTATCACTGCACCCGTGCTCACTTTACCCACAAGTGGGGAGCTTTTGTGGTATTTAGTGATGCTTCGAAGAAGGGCTTAGGATGTGTGCTGATGCAGAATGATAAAGTGATATCCTATGCCTCAAGACAGTTGAAAATCCATGAGCGAAACTATCCAACGCATGATCTGGAGTTGGCGGCGGTGATCTTTGCCTTGAAAATCTGGCGGCATTATCTCTATGGAGAGAAATGTGAGATATATACTGACCACAAGAGTCTTAAATATATATTCACACAGAAAGAGCTTAATATGCTCTAGAGAAGATGGATAGAGCTCATAAAGGATTATGACTGTTCAATACATTACCACCCTGGGAAGGCGAACAAGGTGGCAGATGCCCTAAGTAGAAAGGATCCAGTAATTCTATCAATGATGAGAATTAAGAAGGATCCAATCTTCTTAGACTTGATGAAGATGGACGTGGGAATCATAAAGAAGGGAACATCATCAATCCTTTCACAAATTATTGCTCAACCATCTCTTTTGGAAAGGTTAAAGGATGCTCAAAAGGATAATGCGAGAATCCAAGAAAAAGTGGAAGCTATCAAAAAGGGAAAATCCTCAGAGTTTAATGTTAATGAAGAAGGAATTGTGCGGTTTGGGAAAAGACTATGTGTCCCATCATGTTCGGAGATGAAGAAGGAACTTTTGGATGATTCACATAGTTCAAATTTCTCTATTCACCCAGGAGCACAAAGATGTATCGAGATCTCCGAGAAAACTTTTGGTGGGATAATATGAAGAAGGAGATCGCCGAATATTCATCAAAGTGCCTGGTGTGTCAGCAAGTGAAGGCAGAGAGGCAGAAGTCTTAGGGGATGATGAAACCATTGCCCATACCAGAATGGAAATGGGAGAACATCACCATAGACTTCGTCACTAGACTTCCAAGGACATCCAATAGCAACAATGCAATCTGGGTTATTGTGGATCGTCTTACAAAGACTGCACACTTCATTTCTATTCGAGAGGATTTCTCTTTGGATCAACTGGCACGGATATATATCAGGTAAGTGGTACGGTTGCATGGAGTACCACTATCTATTGTGTCTGGCCGAGATCCAAGATTTACCTCTATGTTTTGGAAGAGTCTTCAACATGCTCTGACTACTGAACTGAACTTCAGTACGGCCTATCATCCTCAAACTGATGGCCAATCCGAGCGGACTATCCAAACACTTGAGGATATGTTGAGAGCGTGTTAAATGGACTTTAAAGGAGGATGGGATCAAGATCTTCCTCTAGTTGAGTTCTCTTATAATAATATTTTCCACTCGAGCATCCAAATGGCACCATATGAAGCCCTGTATGGGAAAAGGTGTAGAACACCGGCATGTTGGGATGAGGTTGGTGAACGTAAGCTGCTTGGACCAGAAATGGTCGAAGAAATGGTGGAGAAAGTGAAAACCATTCAGCAGCATATCAAGGCAGCCCAAAGTCGACAGAAGAGTTATGTAGATAATCGTCGACGAGACCTTGAGTTTAAAGTCGGAGACATGGTGTTTTTACGCATATCTCCGTGGAAGAAGGTCATGAGGTTTGGAAAGAAAGGGAAGTTAAGTCCAAGGTACATCGGCCCCTTCGAGATTCTTGATCGTGTTGGGGATGTGGCCCATCGACTAGCACTTCCACCTACTATGGACAAGGTGAATGATGTCTTCCATGTATCCCTCTTAAGGATGTACATACCAGACCCTTCACATGTACTCTCTTCTGAGGTGGTACAATTAGAAGACGATCTTTCTTATGAGGAGCAACCAGTGAAGATCTTAGATAGTAGAGAAAATGTTCTACGAAATAAGACAATTCCCCTCATCAAGGTGTTGTGGAGAAACCACAAGTTTGAAGAAGCAACTTGGGAGTCGGATGATATGATGAAGCTAAGTTACCCACATTTGTTTTAGTGTGGGAAAAGGAAAATTTCGAGGGCGAAATTTCTTAAGGGGGGAATGTTGTAATGACCCAAAATTTCATTAATGGAAAATTCCTCTTGATCCAGTTAAATGTTTCTTTATGTTTTTATAAGATGTCAACTTCTTTAGTTTAACGTTAAGATTTGTGACCGTTACTTTTATAGCCGTTGAACAGTGATCATCTGGGCAGTTTAAATATAAGGCTTTAACGAACCAATTTTCTACTCAGACAAAGGAAGCGATGGCCTCATCCAGTAGAATTGCCCCTTACGAAGCCCATTTTTCGGAGCTCGGAAAAGAGGTGGCGTCTTTGGGCTTTTCCCTTGACCAAGCCCAAGCCGAGCTTCATCAAGTCAAGCTCGAACGTGATCGTCTACGGGAAAAATGGAAGTTGATAGAGATTACCACTCGAGCAATGTTATCCGAGAAACCCCAAGAGTCTGTCACCATCGCACACCTTACCCTTAGGTCTTATGAAGCTATTTTAAGGGGTTATGTAACAAATAAGTAGCACCATGTTCATGTACATTATTTTTTATATATAATAATGAATATAATTTCTAGTCATTTTTGATACATTGTAATTAGTTTTTAAAGTACAAATAGTGTTTTTAGTTATTATTAAATTAAGAATTATATTTTATTAAATTAAAGGATTTTTGAATTAAATAATATTTTAATAAAATATTATTTTTAATATTAAATTAATTTTTATTAAATATAAACGATCTTATAATTTTATGAATGCAATTAAAATTTTTATTAAGGTTTGAATGCAATTTCTGTCAAAACCCGTGAATTTTTTATAAATGTCGGTTTTTATTTTAAAAGTGAAAATTCAAATATTTAGAAAATTATTTAGATGAAATAAATATTATTTTTGGAATCAGGACGTCGAAATTATCCAACGGTGATTTTTTCATAATTTTCTGAGACAGTCAAATTTTTTGGGTAAAAATTAAATACCATTTAAATATATAATGTGTTTTATGACATCATAATGACCCAATGGTGATGTAATAAAATACCATAATCCTTATGTTCGGCCAATATATGTTTTATCATTAAAATAATGAGGTTTTGGGTTTGTTTGACTCACTTTTCAAAGCATTAATGGAGCCCTCAAGACTTATTCAACACTTTGCCTTTTTAAATTAATTTCCATGGGAGTGTGACTCACCTCCACATAAGCAACCATAATTTTTTAATAAGTTAGGGCCTTGGCCTTGTAAAATATTGTTTTCCTCTTTCCTTTTCCAGAAACCATGGGCAAATACCATGGGATGGTTTGTGGTTTGGATTATTTTAATATAAGGGGTCCCAAACCTAAATAATAAAGAATTCTCTCACCTTTCCTATATAAACCCACCCAAGCTCCCACTTCCTCCTCACTCAAAGCCCTTGAAGTTCGTCCAACCTCTGCCCTACTCTCTCTAGAATCCTCCCAAGGTGCCCCAAGCTCCCAAGAAGCCTCTCACAAGCCTCTCTCTAGGCTTTGGAAGCACACTTCCAAGTAAGGGGTTTTCTTCCTTTCTCATTTTAGTCAATTTTATTTAAGTTGTATTGCCCTTTTTATTTCAATTATGAATGTTGGGGTATGGTTTCGCACCTCCCCCATACTGACCTCTTATTGTTTTAATGATGGTATAACCCTTTCTCTCTCATTAAATGCCTCCCATGTACACCCATTACTATGCCGAAATTCTGAAAGGAACTTCTCTCTCTTCTTTTACATTCAAGCAATACATTTGTATCATGAATCTAAATTCCATTTATATTGTTGGGACATGTATATATATGATCTCCTTACTGTCCATTACATGTAAATATGATGATGAACCCCTTTCTCTCTCATCAACCTTTTTTATGAATTCTTATGTCACGCCGTTACGCTGCCGAAATCGCACCGATTTTCTAAGCCAATGTCTTTGTGTAGTGAATACCACGCCCATTTCTCCATCAAGGGTATTCAACTTTATGCACATTTACATATTGATTATAAATTTTCATGTATGAATTCCACATTCCTTTATCGTGGAATAAATGATTATGTTTTATGAATCCATGTTTTATGATCCATGTGGCACACTTATGCATGAAAAGAAATGTTTAAGAAGGGTGCGCCCTCATAGCGCTCCAATGCATTGGGTAAAGTATAATATCATGATACGTCATGTGAAATGAGTGTTTACTCATTCTAATTCATGTGCAACGAGTGTTTACTCGTGCTTCAAGTGCAATGAGGGTTTACTCATGCTCCATGTGCAATGAGCCTTGGCTCATGCTAATTCAATGTTAAGTGTTGTTGCCACATTTCCATGTTATGATTATCATGCTTTATCATGCCTTTATGTTCATGTCTCTCTTATGCTCTATTGATATGAATATTTCCTAACATGTATTGTACTCCTCATGTTATTCATTATGTACTCCCTTACTGGGCTTTATAGCTCACCCTTTTCTTATGCATGTCCTCAGGTTATCCCATGCAATGCTAAGTACGAAGGACTGTAGTGGTCATGTAAAGGAAGTTTTCAATAAGGATGTTGTATTTCAAGTTTAAAGTTTTTATGTAATGATCCTAAGCCCCAAAGACACTAAACCTATCGATCTTCTTTGTTGTATCAAGTGATGTTTTATGTAATAAAGCATGTTTAAGTTGTAATAAAAGCAGGGTTGTCATAGACAATCCATATTTTTGGGTTCACAGTAGGGTAAATTTTTATTTGTAGTTCATCCCTTTCATACACTTATTCTACTATTCTAGAAACAATGAATCAAGTGTCCTTTGACTAGGTCCTTCAAGAATAAGGACATGAAGCTTCACCATGATTGAATTAGGTGACTATGTATAGAAAATGATCCATTTAATTTTCCCAAAATAGATCTATTATTCTATAAGATCATTAGTCACATAAATGGATGGTGGGTTTTAGTGGAAAACTATTTGGATTAAATTTATTCTACATTCTATATTGTAACCACGTCATTTTCTTGAAAAGGATTGAGAGTTTCACCTAAATCCATATCTCAGACTGGATGCACTACACAACAAATATGATTCTGATCAACGAGTGGATTTTTCAACAGAATTTTATCCAAAATACACTCTCAAAGATTAATATTATTTATTTTATTATGTATGATACAACACAACACTACGTAATGATGAGGAAAAATTAAATATGGAAACATCCTCAACAAAATTTGAAAAAAAAATATAGCATTAGAACCAAGATTCCTAGTTATTTGATCGAAGTATAAGGGAAATCCTGATGGAATATGATTAAGAAATTGAACAAAACTTTTCACTTATGTCTTGATAGTCCAAAATCATGTCTATGAAGATACCCCAAATCACCTAGACTAAAAACCATCTTTGATACAATTTTTTTTATTGACCAACCATTGTCTTCCCCAAATATGACCCATAATTAAGATCATGACACGACCTACTGTGTAATCCCAATATTCATAGTCTAGTAACATGTTTTGTGGAATTTAAGGATCATATATGTGAATAATATTATGCATAATATCATAATAACATGGAGTGTTTATTGTAAAGGAAAAATAAATATCCTAAAAACTCATAATATAATTAAAGAATCTCTAAACTAGTACACATTATAAAAATATATATCTAAATATAATGTAAGAAATGGATAAATTTCCATTGTTTAAATACATTATATAGTTTATGGGTAATTCAATCAATCATAACACTATAACACAACTCTACAGGACATTTGGGTTAACATCTAACAAACACATTACTATAAATCAAACTCCACACACATTAGATTCGACCATATTTAATTAGCGACTATATTTTTTCACCATTAGACAAAAAATCATCAATATTGACCAATTTAGTATATAAAGGGTGTGAGATAAACCTCCCATATGTGTCCACCATGTTTTCCATAAGTAAAAATTCTTAAATAAATAAGTTATACTCAATTAAAAAGAATAAATTTTTCGAAGTTTAAATTTTTATAATCATACATAAAACAACAAAAATATCTACTTTAAAATAGTTTTAAGAAAATTCTTGTGTTAATATTTTCATTGTTTATAACTAAACATGGACGTCAACCACTATTTAATAGTCTCAAAATCATATATAAAAGTCATAAAAAATAATTTTATAAACTATTATGCAAATTTTAATGAATGTAAAATGTAGATTATAAAACAATTTAACACCTTTTGAAGGGGTGTTTAGGTATATTTGGTGTGTTATATATAGGAACATTACATATAAAATGATGAAGGAAAATAAATGGGTCTAACCTCACATCCAGAGAACACTGACATATGGATTTTTTATCACAATAATGTGCCCCAACATGATGATTTCAATTATAATGTTTATTTTGTTAAAATAAAATCTTATGTTTGATATATATACATATATTATATAAAATAATTATTTATTTATTCTAATATATATTTTTAGAGAGAAACATATTGATTTATTATTATTTTTATAATATAATAATTATTGATTTATAAAGAGTATACTGACATTTAATAAATTATTTACAATATAATGTATAAGGCCACGACCTTAAAACTTACTTAATATTGAATTAAATGAATAATTCACATTGAGGATCTTTTCAGGTTTAGAGTTTTAGAGAATTATGTCATAAATCATGAATTACATTCCACATTTAAACAACGTGGTTACATAAATGATAGTATTCTTTTTTCCCTATCAACGAAAACATATTTAAAATAAAACATGGATTCTTTCTTGAGACTTCCTTGACACTATCATCATAACATGCACCATTCCTTTTACCTATGAAAAACATTTCAAAAACTTGGGATGAGCATAAAAAGCTGAGTAAGGGATATAAAAGTACGAAAAGAAAACATTAGTCCATGTATGAAATCATACTTTACTCATAAAACATAATCATTTTAATATACCTCATCAAATCATGAATATATCATAGAAATCATACGGCATATAGGTAACTTGAGTCATTTATAACATTCTTCCCTAGGGAGTAACCCTCTTGGTTACGTTTGAATACCCATCACAATATATTCCCTAAATCGCTTCAGCGAAACCTTAACATTAAAATCCATTGCATTACCCAATGCATTGGAGAGCTATATCGGGCTCACCCGCCCTTAGTTTATCATGGAACCACCTTTCTTCATAACAATATGCAAGAACCATAACATAATCGTATCACATAAAACATGCAAAAAGGAAACATAACATTTCCATATTTCAATCAAAAGATATCAATACAACACATTGATATAAAAAAATTATGAAAACCATTTTCAATACCAAAAAAAAAAGAAAAGTAAAACATGGTATTTATTTTTCATTTTCAAAAAAGGTATGGATTGTAGAGAAAGCCGAAACACAACTAATGGTCACGGCGGGGGAGAAGTCATTGTCGCCACATACGTTCGACCAAAACATTCCCTTTTTTCGTTTGGTAAAACGCTTTGTATAAAAAAGATTCCTTTCAGATAAACATAAAAGTCAAATGGGTTTATACACCGTATAAAAGAAAGTTGTGTATAAAAAAAATTATGCCTCAATGAATGGAGATTGAGACGAAGTCCAATACAATGACGGTATCCTTGGATTAAGGATAAATCAATTACATAATTATGTGTGAAAAACGAATACACCTAATATAAGTGGATATTAAGTGTAAAACAATCATAGTTCATTCACACGTATTCATATAACCACATATTTAAGGAGTACAAGTTTATCCCAAACAATCAAAATTGTGTTAAGAAGTTCCTTTGCAAAAATTTGACAGCCTAACGGCTTTACTTAAAACTTTAGAAAATGATTTGATGAGAGATAAAAAGGGTATATCATCACTTGGACATAAATTTTACGTCAATAAGGATATAGAAGAACATATCCCAACACTACAATATGTAAATTAAAATACCCAACAAAAGAAGTCTTTTAAAAAGAGGAGGGTGAAAAGTTCCCTTACCGACTTGGGTATCTTCCGAAACATACACCCCATGAAAGAAGGACAATACAAAATTGATGTATATACTCATAAAAGAAAGTATATTAAAAAACAGTTGAATAATGGGTAGTACATATACCACTCAAAGGAAATGGTGGTAAAAGTATCATAAATCTCACGGGAATAAAAGTTAGATGAAAAATCTCTTACAAAAACTCGGCAACTGAACGACCCCACTTAAAACATCCAAAAATGGATTGATGATATCAAATAGGGTCTCTCATAATATTAACATAAAATTTACAGCAAGAGGAATATAAAATAACATCCCAATCATAAGAAAGATGAGCTTAAATGGAATGACATAAAAGAGTGTACTTAAAAAGAAAGAGAGGGGTAGGTTCCCTTACCTCGGGTCCAACTTGACTCGATCATTCTTTAACCTCCTGAATAATAAACTTGAGTTAATTTATAATTTCTTAACAACCGTTTTCATGTTAATTATTCATTTTATATCACTTACTACAATGCTATGAAAACTATGTAATTATTTAAGTTAAAAAATGGTCGTTTTGTAGATCATTGCTATTGAGTCAAAAATAAACTCTTTATAATTACAAGTTGTTCATGTGGTATAATATATATTATATACTGATTTATATTCATTATTTAGATATAATATATATCATATATATCCATTATATACATGAATTTATAATATTACATAACATTTAGAGGTAGGAAATGAAATGCACTGTTCATGGAGACGGTAAGCCGTACGTACGCATGAACGCTACTTCCATTTCTATTTCTAATTTAATGGAATTAAAACATAATTATACATAATATTATTATAATTCCAGTATGGTATCACATATAATATCATTAAATCTATCCTTTATACGTACCAAATATGGTATTAACGAATCAAATCACTTTGAGGGGGCGGTAGTCCGCACTTCCTAAAATGAAGACATCGCGTTTAACCATAATGGAAACCATAAAGGTATGTCATAAATGAAAAATAAAAAAGATTAAGTAAAACATAAAAATACTATATATCATATATAAATATAGTGACATCTTAATGGACAGCTTTTAGGGTGTTAAATGAATATTGATCAATCATCGTTTCGTGAGATAGAAATTCACCATCCACAGAAACTATATGGTCTTTAACCATTAGATGTAGTTGTGTGTAAGTGTAGCTCGAATACTTCTTATAACAACATCCTAGTTTATTGAAGATACTGTAGTTGTTACAAAAGAAATTAATAAAAAGATTTTAGGGGGTTGGAGAAGCAAAATAAAACAAAATAACACAAGTGAAGACATTACCTTATAATCGGGTATCTCTCTTTGATTTGAGCTCAAAGGCATCCTTGGGAAGACTTCTGCAAAATGTGAGGCTTATATGAGTAATAGAGGGATGTGGAGAGACAAAATGAGTTGGGTTTGGACGATCCAAAGGCTTGAGAGGCGTGGGTAAGGTGGTAGAGGTGGGGGCCTTTTATAAGAGGAGAGGAGGGGCACTCTTGGAAAGTTACAAAATGTTACTTTATTTTCAAATGAGTTTCAGATTTTAAAGGTCCCACATTGATTTATTTCAAGGATAAGGTGGTAAGGATTCGAAATATTTTCAACCAATAGGTTTTTGACAAGTGTAAGTTATAGTTTTAACATTATCTTTTCATTTTATTAAAACCCTTTATTAATGAGGTAATCACTGCATCCTCCTGATGTCATAAATAATTTAATTTATTTAATATATAAAAAATATAAAAAAATATCATGATGTAGGAAATATTTTAATAGTTGTAATGAATATTTATATTCAAAACTATGACTTGTATAACCCCATTTAAAAATTGTTTTAGTTAAACAACTCATGCTTGTGACATTTTTATTTTAACATTAAATAAAA
The DNA here is from genome assembly GCA_963277665.1 of Viscum album. NCBI lineage: Eukaryota > Viridiplantae > Streptophyta > Magnoliopsida > Santalales > Viscaceae > Viscum > Viscum album. The sequence continues at coordinate 256,487,584 of OY728165.1, read as the reverse complement.
AGTAATTTATGACATTTTACAACCAAAGTGGCTCCATGGGGTCCCCAAGTTGACCCATGGATTGTCTTGGTCGGACATGACACAGCCAATGAGGGTCAGACATGTGTCTAGGTCATTTCATATTATTAAAACATTATTTTTACCTTAAAATACACAAATTACCTCTAATCGCGATTAAAAACTTAAAAATTACTATTCACCAAAAAATTATTTTAATCCCATTGAACCACGTTTTTCATACTAATGACAACCATGTATTTCAGATTTTTGAAATTCCAATCACAGAAGCGGTGAAATTTCATTTAAACGAAAAGTTAGTTTTTAAACTACCACTTAGTGGTTTCAGTATTCATAAATAAATTGATGTTTTTTCAAAAAATACCAAAAAATCACCCTAATCTATATTTGATATTACGAATTCAAAAATGATGTCTATTTTAATAAATTAAAATCATATAAGTTGAATTAATTAATTTAATAATTAATTCCCACTGTCAAAACAAATAGTGTGTTTTTAAGAAACAATATCTACTAAGATATTGACACTAGTTTAAGTCCAATTTTAAAGTGAAATTAATTCCAATGACCAATATTGGGATAAATGGTAAAAATATATTCTAATTTAACTTTAACTAAAATTCAAAAGTTAATATAATCAAATAAATAAATTAGATTAAAAAAAGTTTTTGAATTAAAATACAACATTTTTCACTATTCATTAAAAATGAACTTTATTGGAAAAATACCAAAAATTTACACAAAATAACTTTTGAGGTCTCAATTATAAAGAAGAATTTTATTTTGTTAAATATAACACATAAAATTTTCAAAAAGTGGATTTAAAATAGGTTTGCCATCAAAAGGCGATTAATCGACCTTTTAAAGAATATTAGAATGTTTACACTTAAAATTGGATTAATTCGCATTTTTAATCGTCTAACATTTATTGTAAAAAGTAAAAATATTTTACAAACATATATAATCATTTTGTAGGTAGATTTGTTCATTCCTTCCATTACAATGGCTAGGTGTTAACTAACATTTAAAAATAATATTATTTTGTTATTAGAGTGCATCTTATCATTCCCATGAAACTCGTTGTTGCGTATTGGGTACGCCATCGAGCATAGCATCCCCTTTAAAGTAATATTAATATTTTATTCAAAAATATTGATAAATATGAAAATGTCATATTCTTTATTTACCTGGGGTGTTACATCCTTCCCCCCTTTTTTGAATTGCGTCGTCGCAATTTTAAATTTGGGCTTGGAAGCTTCATTGAAAATCCCACATCCAAACAATAATCAGTAAAACTATCACATTAAAAGAATGGGAGAGAAGTACAAATGTCACCCGAGTTAACCCATACTAGGATTCCAAGTATGAAAATATGGATATGGTGGAAAAACAAAGGGTTATGTTCTGATGGAGAGTGGTAGTAAACATGTGTAGGAGAAAGTTAACAACAAGAAAATCACAAACTTGGGATGGGTTAAATGGTATTTGATTCCCCAGTAGAAAAAATTAACAGACAACATTTTTGTTTTATGTTACTTTTTATTGAAGAATTTATTTATGAGCTTTACTAAAAAATAAGGAATCATACTTAATTGTCATGTTGACTTTCAACTTTTACTATATTTCTTACACGAACCAATATTTTCTCCAAAATAAGAGTATTTGGGATGAATTGTTCACATTAAGAGAGCTATAATCAACTTCTATAGAATCACCTAATCCAAAAAATAGAACTATATACTTCTCATGTCTTTAGACATTAACCAAAAATAAAACCAAAAAGGTTTGTATGAGATCAGATAATAACCAAAAAGGATAATCCTTTATATAAAAAATCTATTCTTAATCTCCAAAATTTGTCAAACAAAACCCAATGTTCAACAAAGTCCATTCAACAACCATCTATCCATAATATTCTACAAAGTAAGCCAAACTATGATTGAAACCCAATTCTATGAAGGATTTAATCACATAGTCTCCTAAGATAAATTTTAACATTTTTCTCCAAAATAACATTAGTTACTCTTACAGTCTCATACTGAAAAGTAATTAACCTAATCACATAACCTCCATGATAGGATAATCATTTCCATTGATATCAAAAAATGAACTTACACTTAATTCATAAAATCGTCTAACTGAAAAGAATCATTCAAACTAACCAAGGACTTCACGTAGTCCAGTGCTAGGTGATAAATACCAGTTGCACTTTGGTTGTGGGTTCGATTCCCACAGCTTCGTCCAACATGATGGGTTGTCACACGGTCTGCATGTTGTCCCTTTTCAAAAACAATATAATTTTATAACATTCCTCGAAAAGAGATAAATTCATCAAAAATATCCATAATATATTTTAACCACAAAGGTTATCTGATAACTTCCATTTTGAAACCCAAAATGTATTAACCAGTAATTGCCTCAAATTCAAGGATCATATAAACCCAAATGGTTCTTTATAACTATATCCACAAAAGAAAGGATAATTATTCCTTGAATAAAATTTTCATATATCAAACATCAGGGTTACTATAAAAAGTCTTCTAATGTAACCCCATCATAAAAAAAGACTTAATACATCTAATAATTTCACCATCCAAAAATCTACCATAACTCTTGAATCCCTTATATGATGACTTCATACTCATTCAACATTCTTCATGATCCATTATCCATTCCTTTTCAACTTATTCTTAAATACTTATTTCCTACAAACAAAATCATGAATCATATCCTAAGATTTCAATAATAGGAAAACATATGTTAAGAAATAATCCATACCTTTCATTCTTCATTGTCAGTTTATTCATCCTCAATCGGAATGGAATTAGGTATTGGTAAATGAATATTTGTACGATCTTGGTGACCCCATTCCCAAAACATCTTTGTAAGACATGTGTTTTTATAATGACCATGCACACCACATTTAAAACATTCAATTTATCCTTCAGAAATAACTTCATCCCCTTTCCTAGAGTCAACTAGATGCTTTCTTTTTTCCATGGCAGGTTCTTGCTTTATAACCTTTATTTCCACATCTATAGCATCTTTCTGTCCCATTGAAAGATTTTCATATGTGTTTCATTCCACATATTTGACACATAGGTTTTTTAACATACTTACCTTTATGATTATTACCTAATCTTCTGTAGGGATTTGTTTCTCGCATATATGATGCCATATAAAAATCACTAAGGTTCATGTGGTCAATCATGACTCCAGATAGTTGGTTGAGGATAACCACAAGAGTTCTCATTGCAGCTCCAACATCATTCAGTTGTTCTTTCATAAAACCATCACATTTTTCTTCAAATCCAGTGTTACTTTGGTGCCTGCTAGATCCAACCATCTACTAAAACCAAAAAGGTCAGTGTGAGTATATCAGTAAAATCATCAAATAAAAAAGTGGAAGATAAAAAACAAGATATAATTATCCAAGTTATCTCAAACTCATTCTAACTTTCAAAGAAAACAATGACTCCATCTAATATACTAACCATTTTGGTTATACACAACTTGTAACTTTTTCTTAAACAACACTCTAACCTCTAAAGTTATCTAAACTGACCTCTGATACCAACTATAAGGCTCCGGCCTTATACCTTACTTAATATTGAACTAAATGAATAATTCACATTGAGGATCTTTTCAAGTTTAGAGTTTTGGAGAATTAGATCATAAATCATGAATTGCATTCCACATTTAAAAAAGTTGTTACATAAAAGATAGTATTAGTTTTTTTTCTATCAATGGATACATATTTAAAATAAAACATGGATTCTTTCTTGACCCTTCCTTGACACTATCATCATAACATGCACCTTTCCCTGGACCTGTGAAAATCATTTCAAAAACATGGGAAGAGCATAAAAAAGCTCAGTAAGGGATTTAAAAGTACGAAATGAAAATATTAGTCCATGTATGAAATCATAATTTACTCATAAAACATAATAATTTTAACATACCTCATCAAATCATGAATAAATCATAGAAATCATAAGGCATAACGGTAACATGAGGCATTCATAACATTTTTACATAGGGAGTAACCCTCTTGGTTATGTTCGGAATACCCATCATAGTATATTCCCTAAATCTATTCGGAGAAACCTTAACATTTAACTCCTTCACGTTAACCAATGCATTGGAGAGCTATATCGGGCTCAGCCACCCATAGTTTATCACGGAACCACCCGTCTTCATAATAATTCCCAAGAACCATAACATAATCATATCACATAAAACATGCACAAAGGAATCATAAAATTTCCACTTTTCAATCATAAGATATCAATACAACACATTGATATAAAAACATTTTGAAAACCATTTTCAATACCAAAATAAATGAAAAGTAAAACATGGTATTTATTTTTTATTTTTTTAAAAAGGTATGGATTGTAGAGGAAGCTGAAACACAACTAATGGTCATGGCGGTGGAGAAGTCGTTGTCGCCGCATACGTACGACAAAAACATTCCCTTTTGACATTTGGTAAAATGATTTGTATAAAAAATATTCCTCTCGGATAAACATAAAAGACAAAGGGGTTTATACACCATAGAAAATAAAGTTTTGTGTAAAACAAATTATGCCTCAATGAATGGAGATTGAGATGAAGTCCCATACAAAGACTGTATCCTTGGATTAAAGATAAATGAATTATATAATTAAGTGTGAAAAATGAATACACCTAATATAAGTGGATATTAAGTGTAAAAAAATCATAGGTCATTCACACATATTCATATAACCACATATTCAAGGAGTAAAAGTTTATCCCAAAGAATCAAAATTGGGTTAATAAGTTCCCTTGAAAAAATTCGACAGCCTAACGGCGTCACTTCAAACATTAGAAAATGAGTTGATGAGAGATAAAAAGGGTATCTCATCACATGGACATAAAATTTACATCAATAAGGATATAGAAGAATATATCCCAACATTAAAATATGTAAATTAAAAGACCCATCAAAAGAAGTCTTTTAAAAAGAGGAGGGTGAAAAGTTCCCTTACCGACTTTGGTGTCTATCGTAACATACACCCCATGAAAGAAGGAAAATACAACATTGATGTACATATTCATAAAATAAATTATATTACAAAAATATTAGAATAATGGGTAGTACATATACCACTCATAGGAAATGTAGGTAAAAGTAGCATAAATCTCACAGGAATAAAAGTGAGATGAAAAATCCCTTACAAAAACTCGACAGCCGAACGACGCAACTTAAAACTTCTAAAAATGGATTGATGAGATCAAATAGGGTCTATCATAATATTAAAATAAAATTTACAGCAATAGGAATATAAAATAACATCCCAATCATATGAATGATGAGCTTAAAAGGAATGACATAAAAGAGTGTACTTAAAAAGAAAGAGAGGGGTTGATTCCCTTACCTCGGGTCCGACTTGACTCGATCGTTCTTTAGCATCCTGAATAATAAACTTGAGTAAATTTCTACTTTCTTATGAACCTTTATCAAGTTCATTATTCCTTCTATTTCACTTACTACCATTCTATGAACACTATTTAATTATTTAAGTTTAAAAATGGTCGTTTTGTAGATCATTGTTACTTGAGTCAAAAATAAACTCTTTATAATTACAAGTTATTCATGTGGTAAAATATATATTATATCCAGAATTATATTCATTATTTATAAATCATATATATCATATATATTTATTATATACATGCATTTATAATATTACATAAAATTTAGTGGTATGAAATGAAATGCACCGTTCATGGAGACGGTAAGCCGTACGTACACATGAACACAACTTCAATTTCTATTTCTATTTAATGGAATTAAAACATAATGATACACAATAATATTATAATTATAGTATTTTATAATATATAATATCATTAAATCAATCCTTTATACATACCACATATGGTATTAACGAATCAAATCACTTTGAGGGGGCGTTAGTCCGCACTTCCTAAAATGAAGATATCGCGTTTAACCATAATGGAAACCATAAAGGTATGCCATAAATGAAAAATACAGAAGCTTAAGTAAAAAATAAATATATCATATATCATATATAAATATAGTTATATCTTAATGGCCATCTTTGAGTGTGTTAAAATAATATTGATCAATCATCATTTCGTGAGGCAGAAATTCACCATCGACAGAAACTGTATGTTCGTTAACCATTAGATGTAGGTGTGTGTAAGTGTACCTCGAATACCTCATATAAAAACATCCTAGTATATTGATGATATTGTATTTGTTACAAAAGAAATGAATAAAAATATTTTAGGGGGTTGGAGAGGCAAAATAAAACAAAAGAACACAAGTGAAGACATTACCTTAAAATCAGGTATCTCTCTTTGATTTGAGCTCAGAGGCTTCCTTGGGAAGACTTCTACCCAAAGTGAGGCTTCTAGGAGTAATAGAGGGATGTGGAGAGAAAAAATGAGTAGGGGTTTGTTTAAAAAAAGGCTTGAGAGGTGTGGGTAAGGTGGTAGAAGTGATGGCCTTTTATAAGAGGAGAGGAGGGGCACTCTTGGAATGTTACAAACATTTACTTTATTTTCAAATGAGTTTCATATTTTAAAGGTCCCAAATTGATAAATTTCTAGGATAAGGTGGTAAGGGCTAGAAATATACACATCCAATAGGTTTTTGAAAAGGTTATGTTATATTTTTAACATTAACATTTCAATTTATTTAAATCCATTATTAATGAGGTAATCGCTGCATCATCAAGATGTCATAAATAACTTATTTTATTTAATCTATAAAAATTATAAAAAAAATAATGATGTATAAAATCATTTTATATTTCTAATGAATATTTATAATAAAAAATATGGCTTGTATAACCCCATTTTAAAATTATTTTAGTAAAACAACTCTTGCTTGTGACATTTTTATTTAAACTTTTAATAAAAAGTAATTTATGTCATTTTACAACCAAAGTGTCTCCATGGGGTCCCCAAGTTGACCCATGGATTTTCTTTGTCGTCAATGACACATACAAGGACGGTATGACATGTTTCTAGGTCATTTCATATTATTAAAACATTATTTTTACCTTAAAATACACTAATTACCTCTAATCGCGATTAAAAACGTAAAAGTTACTAATCACCAAAAAATTATTTTAATCTCATTAAAACAAATTTTTCATCCTAATGAAAACCATGTATGTTGTATTATTGAAATTAAAATCACAGAAGTGGTGAAGTTTCATTTAAACAAAAAATTAGTTTTTCAACTACCACTTAGTGGTTTCACTATTCATCAAAAATTGATGTTTTTCAGAAAAATACCAAAAAATAACCCTAAGATATATTTGATATTCCAAATTAAAAAATGATGTCTATTTTACAAAATTAAAAACATATAAGTTTCATTAATTAATTTAATAATTAATTCTTACTGTCAAAACAAATAGCGTGTTTTTAAGAAACAATATCTATTAAATGATTGACACTAGTTTAAGTACAATTTCAAAGTGAAATTAATTCCAATGACCACTATTAAATTAAATGGTAAAAATATATTCTAATTTAACTTTAAAAACAATTAAAAAGATAATCTAATCATATAAATAAATTAGATTAAAAAAAGGTATTGAATTAAAATACAACATTTTCACTATTCATTAAATATGAACTTTATCGGAAAAATACAAAAAATTTACTCAAAGTAAATTTTGAGGTCCAGATTCTAAAGAAGAATTTTATTTTGTCAAATATAACACATCAAATTGTCAAAAAGTGGATTTAAAAGAGGTTCTCCATCAAAAGGCGGTTAATCGACCTTTTAAAGAATATTAGAATATTTACGGTTAAAATTGGATTCATTGGCATTTTTAATCCTCTAACATTTATTGTATAAAGTAAAAATATTTGACAAACATTTATAATAATTTTGTAATTAGTTCTGTTCATTCACGTCATTACAATCGCTAGGCGTTAACTACTATTTAAAAATAATATTATTTTGATATTAGAGTGTAACGTAAGATTCCCAAAAAACTCGTTGTTGCTTATTGGGTACGCCATCGAGCATAGCGTCCCCTTTAAATTAATATTAATATTTTATTCACAAATATGGATAAATATTAAAATGTAATATTCTTTATTTACCTGGGTTGTTACATAATGATTATATAGAATATATTTTAATTTACATTTAATCTAATATTTTAATATTCTATTAGGTATTATTACTATTATAATAGTAACATGATAGTTAGATTGTATATTTTAGGTAATATTCATCATATTATCAGAATCCAGTTGTAATATTTCACATTAAAAAAGATATATATTTTATTATTCTCATACTTCATCATTTAATAATTCACATCATAATGGTCACACTTTCATTTATAATTTATATTATATTTATATTTTTTAACAATAATCTCACATTCATCACTGAAGGACTGATCAACATAGAACAAATCATGCCTATAGATTTTACCATACAATTTTCATTATTCTAGGTTATTTATCTCCATGTACTATTCATTAATTTTAGGGACAATATTATATCCTGATGTTTAATTTAACACCCTATGATTTTGAAATATATTTATTTTAATAATTAAATTTCAATTTCGAGATCTATACACAATCGCTGAATAAAATGAGACATTTTATATTTTTTATAATGAAAATTTATGATTAATAAAGCATTTAGTAAATATAAATATGTTAAGACATTAAAAATTAGTACATTTAATGATATCTAATTATTAATATTAAATATATATAAACAATTTACATTCTAAAATATATGTTTAATGTATTAATAAATTTCAAATGATCACTTATTAAAAAATTATTTTGATGAAATATATTATTTCAATACATTAACAAGTATATTAGTATCAATATGTATTGAATTTGTATGATATGGTATTAAGAAATCTAAAAATTTACAAATTCCATTTTCCAATAAATAATTTTATCATTATATATTCAAATAAAATATAGATTCCTAAATATTATAATTTTATTTTTACAACATGGACCACATTTTTTATGTCCATATATATATATATAACTTAAAAATTAGGAATATATATTTATTATTTAATAGTGAAGAATATTTTGTTAAATGAACTAGATTTTTATGAAATTATATGCATATACATATGTTTTGGAAAATCATGAACCCATTTTTGTATACTAAAAATGTATTGTATAGATGAATTTTAAATTTTAAAATTGTTCTTCTTAATTTAAAAATTTATATTTGGCATTTAGAAAATAAATTATATTATTCAATCAAATTATTTTATAAATAACTATATATATAATAATCTAAAATTAAAAATATTCAATATAATAAAATAAATAAAATATGATGGATTTAAAATAAAAAATTATTATTTCTTAATTATTTAATAACAGGTAATTTATTTCCATTAATAAAGGAAAAAATAATTTTTCAAAAAACAAGTAATTTTAGCAAAAACTAAAATTTTTATTTAGGGTTAGACTAAGATGGAAATAGTACATCCTAACTTGTGATTCCTTAGGTTTATATCTAGGTTATCCTTGATCTATTTCTTAACATATATTCTTATGGGATTATTTGTACCTTAATAATGTTTTGTACTAAACTTGTGAATCTACCGAAGCATATCCCCTGGGAGTGTCGTTACCAAGAATGCAGCAAGGCCAGTTATCGTGCACCAGTTCCCATTCGAGTCTAACTCAATGCGGTGTTTTTGGTTTTACCCCCTATATACATCTATGCTAGAGCTGCCTCTATCTGCTCGTATCAAGATATGGATGTATTTTCTTGATAAACCACTTACTCTATACTCACCAAAATTTAGGACTATTTTCTTATACATTGTCTCATCCTTAGGCTTCTTACAAAGGATCTATATTACTAATCTACAAAAATAACTAGAACATTATCTGATACAAACTATAGGGACACGAGCCTTTTACAAAAATCATTTCATGATTTTAATTATAATTAATCAACAGAGTACAATCCAAGGATTGTTAAGTCTAGTGTCTTGGAATACATAGTACATATATCATAAAACATGGGGCTAAAAAACACTTCTTTATTTAATCTCCATAATGAGCTCTTAACATCTGTTTAGACCTTACATCTACATAGGGTACCCTGGGGAACACATGAGCAAAGAGATGAGCTAAAAATTCCTAGTAAGGGAATGAACATAAGGATACATCTCAAGGACATGAGTAAAGAGGCATGGCATAATGATATACAAAGAATGAATCATATGAAATAATTTAATATAATAATGGGATAATATAAACATGGAATCATATAAATGTGGAAAAATCATAAATCATATCTTTATTAAGGGTCATGGCTAACCGCCAATCCCTTTTCCCATTTTAGTACGGGTCGAGGCTAACCGCCAATCCAATTTCATATCGCATCTCATGAAACATAACCTTACCCAATGCATTAGAACGCTATATGGGTGCACCCATATCATCATTTTCATGAATATTCTTCCCAAATAAATATTTTTACCACATATACAATCATACATAATCAACTATACACAAACATAAGGGTACCCATGGAAACAATTGGGTACCACAATCATGACATGAATCATAACCAATGGGCGTAACATGAAAGTGTCCATGTAAGGAAAGAATTAGAAAATACATGGACATACATAGAGTAAAATAGGAATATAACATAGTAAGTGGTGTCAAACATAAGTGACAACATATGATAAATTTATTTTAGAAACATTAGTATAAAAACATTTTTGGGCGGTTTCAAGGAAAATAAAATAGATCTTTTAAAATAGTAAAGAAGAAATTCTTTTATATAATACTAGAATTGAAATAATAAGGTTTCCATAATAAAAATACAGAATATACCACGATAATGGTGTCTTAAAACATAAGATAGAGTGAACTTTAAATTTGGTAAATGTTCATGATGTTCCTTTTAAACGAGAGTGCTTATTGTGAAGTATCGTGAAGAGATTCACATAAAATAATGTATATCCCCAGAAGAGAATTAGAGATCGATCTTAGAACATGAGTTTAGAGCATATAAACAGAATGATTAACTTCTATATAAAAATAAGCGACAACTATATTTTGGTAAAAAGAATGATAGATCAACCCGAAGGAATAAATGATGTTCGGGTAGAATACATCATGCTTTATTGGCATAGTATCATGTGTAACTAAAAGGGATTGATGACAGAGATAAGGGGTTTATCATCACTTATATAACATTATAGATGTATGGGGAAGGTGTATAGATATATCCCATCACTTGGTATTACACAAAAAGGAATAGCATAAAGAATAATTTTTATTAAGAGTAAAAAGGGGAGGATCCCTTACCTTAAATCCGTTTGTGTTCTCCACTTGTTATTAATGAACTTAATAAACAAATTAGGATTATAAATTAATAAGATGAGAAACTCTTATATATTCAAATTATTTATTAAAACCCTTTTTATTTCATTCAAAGTCTTTTTTATTAGTTACAAGGTTTGATTTCATTGTTCGGGCTTGTTTGTTTACATGGCTTTAAAAGATTAGTTCACTTATATTCAAGTATGGATTATATGCAGGATGAAAGTGGTTGTCCAGAATTGAAGTTATATTCATTAGTTTATATCCATGAGAATACATTGTTTTAATTTTGATTAGGTTACTTATAGTGAAGTTGAATTATTATACATATAACCATAGTGATAACTGTTTTTTTAATCAGTGGATTTGATTACAAAGAATGTGTTTTGCTTTATAACATAATTCCATTCATACCAAAGGATTAAAGAACTAAAAATAGGATATATTTCATATATAATAATCTGCTTCAACCATAACAAAAAAAAATTTATGACCAGAATTAATGATAAAATAAATAGAAATTGATAAACCATTGTCGTTGAACGTTCTAAATTAACACATCTCAAGCAGTGCTTTCATTTCATTGAAATAAAAGTGGGGAAAGGAGAGAACATAATGAAATATACCACTAGCATGAAAACATTCCATTACATTTATGTTATTGGATTTATCATACTATTATGGTGAAGGTAGGTGCGGAAAGAAATAAAAAGAAGAGAATGTAAAAGAAAAGAAGAAATTGGGATGAAAATTTTACCTCTTGAGACTTCCTCCTTTGAGAACCTCTTGAGTGGGAGAAGTTTTGGTATTTTGAGTATTCTGAGATATTTTGGACATGGGGGATGACCATGGGGAGAGAGTTTGGTAGAATAATGGAAAGGAACAATGCCTAAGAGGAGTGGAGAGAAGAGAGAGTGAAGGGGGGCTTTTATAGTGGAGGAGAGGATGGATTTCATAATATTTTAATCATTAATTTATTATTTCATTCCAAGACAAAGAGTAGTAATTATTACATGACCAGTAATAGTGATTTTATCATGTGATCCCAAACCAAGTGGGCTTATATCAGCATAAAATCATCAATTACTCAATTAATCCATTATTTAGTATTTATTTTGAATTACCATATTCTATTATGCATCAAAAATTCAAGTATTTCAGAAAAATCCCAAAAATTCACCCTAACCATTTCTCGACATTTAGATTCAAAAATGAAGTCCATTTTTCAAAAATAATTTTATAAATATATTTATTTTAATATTTATTTAAAATAATAATTTATTATCAAAACCAATTTTGAAACATTCATTAACTAATTCTATAATATACGTATATCGTACTCCCAACATGAATATTATTTTTATACCACCATAGATGAGGTTACTATTCATTAGGGTATATCACTATTCATAAGGGAATGTTACTATTCATTTGGGAATGTTACTCTTCACCAAAAATTATTTTTTTTATTAGACTCCAAAAAACATCTTGAACACAACGGTGTATATCAGATTTTAAAAATCCCAAACATAGTAGTGACAAACTAATGTTTTAGGGTCACTTATCACTTAGATGTTCATTATTATGTGATTTTATGTCATATATATAAGAATGGAATATATATTAAAATAATTTCGTCATTACACTTTTCATACATTAAAATTAAATCACTTTTGGGGACTACTTAATACATTATACAAAAATATTCCGAAATAGTTTATCAGTTTACTAACTTTGGAAAAATTGAAATATAGACACTGGTATATATTTGAGATACATCATCACCCACTAGGGTCTTATTTACAATCAGCATTCTTAAACACTTAATAAATAATACATATATTTATAAGATAGGTGAGGAAACTTAAAATGTGGCGAGCATTGCTGCTGAGTTAGGGTAAACATGGGAGACATGTAAACATTATCATGAAAATAGGGGTTTTATAATGTGATCATAACATTGAGAGATCATACCATGCATATCATAAGATCATAAACAGGAATCATAGAATAAATCATGGTAGTTCAAATACTTGTATCAAAATTAAAAAATGAACATAATCCACAAAATCATAACATAAAAATCAAACATTGAATTGTGGAAGATACATACATTTATATTACAATTTCCATAGTATTTCCGGTAGTGATGTCATGAACATCAAAGTAGATAATGTATAATAGAAAACAATGTTTTCACACCATTACAACAATGTATTATTAACCATGTTCTCATTATATTCTACCCCTGTAATATTGAACAATGTTTATTCCTTATTCCAGCCCTATAATACTGAAAAATGTTCATTTCTCATTCTATCCATCTAATATTAAATAAATCCAATTTGTTTTTAGAGAAATTTCTATATCATGAGATTAAAATATTAACCTTTTTAATTAGCTGTAGATATAAGTCACGCCCATCCCATAATGAAATCATTCATATATTTTCCTCAAAATCATAAATATACTTATTATAATCCATGTAATAAAATAGGTATCATAAACCTGTAAACATACAATAACATGTGAAAATATATATTGTTTTTATAATAATTTTATCAAAAACATCATCCAATAAAGAGAAATAGAAATAAAAAATAGTTAACCCATGAAAGATATGTTGGTTTCATACAGACTATGATGTTATACATAACTAATTAATAGAAATGTGATGTGTAGAACCATAATATAATTTCCTTTAATCGTATGAGTCACATCAACAAATTCCATCTTATATGGAAAATTATTTTGAAAACTTCTTCCAAACATTTCTCGAGAAAAATATCATTTCTTCTTTGAAAAAGTAACTTCAATTCAAAAAACCACATGAAAGTTCTTTTCTTATAAAACGCATTTAAAACATATAAAGACTACTTGAAATCATTTTAAAAACCTTTTTCTTTGAAAACATATAAAATAAGCTTCAATAAATTTAAAAAATGTATTGTTTGAAAATATTTTTTAAATTTTAAATACAATTCCAAAAAATGGTTTGAAACCCTTTTTACATTAAAACATGTTAATGAAGCTTTAAAATTCATTAAAATCTATTTCATGCAAAATACTTGGAAAACTTATAAATAAGGATTCAAAATACATTGAAAAAACTTTTCATTGAAAACATATAATAGATGATTGAAAATGAATTTAAAAAAAATATCTACAAAAAAATACTTTTAGAAAAAATGTAAAAAATTATCGATTTAAAAATTAAATGAATGATTCAATGAAATCATCATAAGAAAATACGTACATGCCATACGTGGTAAAAAGAACATTTATTTTGAATGAAAAAAAGATAGAATATTACCTTCTGTAGAAAGGGAAAAGAATATTGCTTTGAATTTATTGGTAATTGAAAAAAGTAAAAACAATTTTTTAAAATATTATAGGAAAATGGTACAATATTCTTTTAAATCAAATTTATAAAACATTGTTTGGAAGGAAAAGAGATTTTCAACTGAAGGGAGGGTAAAGTCAAGATTTCATAAAAATAACTAAAAACTGTATTATATACCATATTTTCAAAAAGGATAAAAATACATGAGTATGTCATAAATAAATTTATGAGAATAAAATTCAAGAATTTTCATGATTGCTGGTTTATAATATTTGGAAAGAGTAAAAATAGTCATAAATAATCTTGAAAAGATATGAGATTGTTTCATTACAATCATAGCACATCATTACATTGAACCATACCACCATGTTAGAAGGTATAATAAATGAAGAATAAAATATCATTAAATGAATTATATTCTAGATATAACTAATAAAATTTATGTATATACCCCACCAAAACAAATTTATATTTATAAAAAAAAGTTTCCCAATTAAGAAAAATTTAGACAGAACAGTCTTAGTGATTTGTTATCTTTTGAAACATTAATCCCATGAAATAAAAATCATAAAATGTATATTTAAATACCAATAAATATAATTATAATAATCATTCAGTACATTATTGGTAAATATACAAACCATCTAGATGGAATTGGTGGTGAATAATATATGTATCTCATATAAATAAAAAGTGAGTTTAAATCCCATTACATTGTGTCTTGACTCTCATAATACACCTACCAACAATCTATATAATAAATATGAATTTACTATATGTATTTAAGAGACCCATATTCATATATCTAATACCATATATTGTTTTATTAGTCATTATATTACCCTCCTGTTAACAATCTAATGTTATGGTTTCAATTCAGGTAATATTACTCTTATTCTCCGCATGTGTCTTAATTTTTTTATATCTTTGGCCCTTATACTTATATCTTGATTTATAGAATTCAAACAATGATAAAAAATTATATTATAATCATTATATTTTTATTATAATAATCTATTTAATTTATATATATGAAATGGAATACACCATTCAAGGATATGGTAAGTCGTACGTATCCTTGAACATTTTTTCAGTTTTTATTGTCGTATTTGAACAAAGTAAAAAGGAAAAAAAAATATATGTATATATGTATATAATATAACTAATGTATCATTATAACATTAAATGTAACTTATATTTTTACCATAGTAATTTTTAAAACATTCCATGTAATGTATAAATGAATCACATCACTTTGAGGGGCGGTAGTCCACACTTCCATAAACGAAATTATTATATTATCACAAAATGAGATGTAAAAATGTTATGTGTTGTAATTGGGATTTATAAGTTCAAATAAATAATATATATAATATATGATATATATAAAAATATATTTCTACAATAATATCTACCATGAGAGGCAGTAATGTAAAAATGAACAATAATCTTTTACTGAGGTTGTAGTTTAAAATACACGTAGATAATATGTTCATTACAAATTAAATAGTGGTGTGTGTAAATGTTGGTCAAACCAATATAATAAAAAATAATATTATACTGATAAAAATGGTGATTTTATACAATCTTAGAATAAAGAGAGTGGAGGGGTGGAGGAAGAATATAAAATAAATGAGCTTTAGAGAGGACGTTACCTATTAATTGGGTAACTCCATTAAGTTTGTTCCAAAAGGATTCCATTGGGAGAATTATGCCAAGTGAGACAATTATATAAGGAAGAGAGGAATTCTGGGAAGCAGAATGGATGATATCATATGTACCAAAGTGTTTTGGGAGGTGTAAATAATTTAGAGATGAGGTGACCTTTTATAGGGAACTGAAATGACACATTTAGGATTTTGGAAAAGAAGTGTGATGTACCCCTATTTTTACCTAACAAAAGTCATAAAAAATAGAACAAGAAATCAATAATGGAATTTTTATGGTAGAATAATTTCTCTCAAACCTTTTTTGGAAATGTATTTATGTTTTTTAGGTCTTCTATTTATGGGTTTGTCCCTAATAATGATTAATTTTAGCTTAATCGATTAAATTAATATTATGTACATTCTCTAATAATTTTATTACAAAACAAATATTACCTTATTAGAAATTAGAAATTATTATGATTTGAAATATGGTATCAATATTTACATATTCTAATAAAATAATTGGAAGAAATTAATTTATAAGTAATCTCGTAGTCAGGATGACAATGAGTGTCTTTAAAGTAAAACCATTCAAGGTTTTCAATGTTTTTAAACCCATGTTGAAAGTGAATTTTTTTGTAATAATAAAAATTTTATTAATTGATAAAAATTAAATATAATTAATTTTTGAATAAAATTATATATATATTTAAACATAATAATAAATTAGTTGAAAAATATTTTTATAATTAAAATTCTTTATTTTTCTATATTCAACCAAAAAAATGATGCTTCTAAAAAATATTCCAATACATTTCACTATTATAATTCTGACATTCTAATTTAAAAAATTGGATATAATTATATCTAATTGAAATAATAAATGTGTCAAAAATTAGTTTGATTATTTTCCAAAAAGGGGTATTAAAAACATTTCATTGGAGAAAATATTATTATTAAGCATATTAGAGATTTAGAAAATATTATATATTTCATTGTAATTATTTTTTATTTATATAAAACCTTTATAAAAATATTTTAAATATAATTATAACTATTCATATTACTAGTTTTAACATTTTTATTATAATTATTTAATTTAAATAATAACAACAACAAAATGATGATTCATAGAAACTCAATGTTGTGTACAGCATATGCCAAATCGGTGCTCCGTGTTGCATCACTATGTAGGTGTTTTATGTAATGTACTCCAAGTATTGGTATATACATAGTGTTATATATAGTAAATCTAAAACATATGATGATATTAATGCACTATTAACTTTTTTTTCATATAATGTAGGCCAATCACAGATCTTTAATATAAAATAAATTATTTTCAGTGTTACACGAAATGAAAAATATCATATAGGATGAATTAATCATAAAAAAATATTTCAAAACGTTTCAGCCTGTTAGAATTTTTTTTCATTTATCCATGAATTATGATTTTCACGTCATGTTATTTTATTGTCACATTCCTATTTTCCATTATGTTTTCATGTTATATCATCCCTCATTATTCGAGATTAATATTCTCACCCCTCTTATGATACCATCATAAACCACTTGGATCACATGTACATATTTAACATATGATATTATTATTTTTAATCATCTAATAGGATTTATAGCTTGACCATTTATTTTGTATTTCTTCATGTTATACATTGGAGTTTTAGAATAATTAAGACATTCAAATGTCATGTAATAGAGTTTATGTTTATCTCATTATAACCCACTACAAGTTGTTATGTTATATATATAATTTCCCAAATAAACTATACCATACGACTGTATGGTGTTTTATTAAGTGTATATTTTTATAATTAATCTTGATCTAATTTTTGTTAAAATATTTATTTTCAATTAATAATTGAGGAAGCCAAATCGTATATGGATAGAAGGTGATGGTGGAACATGGGTGTTGATCATTCTAAATTATATCATATTGAAACCATTAAAGGAGTATATTTATCACTCATATATGATTTAAAAGATAATATTATTGTTATTAGTGTAATCATTTTCTTCATGTCAACATTAATTAAATATGTTTTCATTATAAATGTATTGAGTCAAAATTTACAATAGATTACAAAATTATATAAATGCATGTTTAAAATTATTTTGGAAAATTATTTTTGTATTGTTTTTTATTCTATTGGAGAAATTTTTAATACATATTTCATTTTCAAAAGAAAAATATTATGGATTTATAATAACATTCATATCAAAATATTGACTATAAATGAGAAAAATATTAAAATTTATTGCTTCAGATTCATATCCTATGTTATTCTGATATTAAAAATATATCATGATAAACCGAAATATAATTGTGTGATATGTACCAATGTTTGTTTTTGAAAGAAAAAATAATTTGTATAATATTCTAAGGCAATACACCCAAATAATCATTCATGTTTAAAATAGTTGTTTCCTCCTCAAAAGACATAGAACATGTTTACCTTCAGTTTTTTGTACTATCACATGTTTCTATTATTTGACATAATTTATACACCTTGGTAATTGTCACTAATTATAATAATTTTTTTTGTATTTCTTATTAGATCATACATATAATTATTCTAATTATTTATAACAACATTTATAGAAATGTAGAAAAATAAATAAAATCATTATTTTTTTATTTAGAAGTCACAATGATGTGGAATATGATAAGAAATAATTTCATATGTTTTTTTCCTCAGAATGTTATCATCACTCCCTTCATACTCATTGAAAACCAAAATTAAATGTGGTACATATAAATATAATGGTGTTTTCCTTATATTAAATATGACCCTTCACAAAATATCTAGGATTATCTTGAATTATAGTAATCCGGTACTGTATTTTCGGGATGAGGTGGTCAATACCAATTTATATATCCTTAAACATATTATCATATTATCTTTCTTTATAAAACAACAATATAAAATTTTGAAATGAAAAATTACTAACAATACCTTTATTAAGGTTTTGGATTGTAAATGTATTTTTAAAAATACAAAGGAAAATCTAAAAATGTTTTAAAAATATATGATTAAGGTAACATTATTTAGTACTCCAAACTGAATAAGTCCTATAAAGTGTTCTATAAGAGGAGTAAACCATATAAGAGTCAGTTGGAATAAATTTTGATGAGAATCTTCTTCAACCTAATCCTCAAATTGATTATGTTTTTATGAATACTTTTTTACATTATGTAATCATAAATCTTCTAATGAAAATGATCTTCTTCAAGAACCCCCTTACACACTATTACACAATGTGTCAGATGATTCAAAATACCATACATCTGGAGTTGTTATTATTGATATATAATAATAAACCTATACATAAAGGATATTCATGAATGAGTTTAAACATCAATAATTTCTCTCTCACTGTGAATAGCAGTTCCTTGATGATTTTATTAAGGAAACCAATTTCATACATTCTATGAATTTGGAGTGATTCAATTTCAATATAATATCATTTGGACTGTTGTGGAATAAACCAATAATCATTATATAATTTACAGAATTCTTATTTTTTCGAAACAAAATTAACAAACACGTAATTATTACCTATAAAAATTATATACATAATACTAAAGGTTATAATTGTTTATATGGTATTTATTATGTTGAAACATATCTATCCCTTTAAATAATTGAGTCAATTTTTATATTTAATTTGTTAAATAATCATTTTAAATGATCTTAATTATGAAAATAATATTGTATATCTACCGTACAGTTGTGAATATCATAAAATTAAAAAACATGTTTTCATGATTTCCAAATCCCTTTTTGATTTAAAACAATCCCCTTAAGTATGTCATGAAAGGATAACTACATTATTTTTATCAAATGAATTAAATATAAGAAAATATAACTCAATAGTTTTTCTAAAAACATATTCAAATGATTTATTAATTTTTTCGATATATATTGAAAATTTTATATTCCAATAAAATAATTTATATATCTAAAGAAAAATTTAAATTCAAGAAATAATTATATTTAAATGAGATGAAGGGAAGAACTAAAAATATTCCCCAGTTGTTCAATTTCACTAAATTCTATTAGATTATATTTAAAATCATTTAATACACTATGGAACTATTAAGGATGTTTTATAATCAGTAATTCTATAGAAATTTGATTACCCATGACTAAAAAAAGTATTCTAACAATTGATGAAGCCAGTAAGATATTTAAAATAAAATTTGTAGATGTATTATTGAATGAATAATTTAGCATATTTTCACTCGGACACACATCATTTTTAGTGTATTAAATTGTATAAATTTTTAATTAATTGATTTTAATTTTATTTTATGTTTCTAAAAGTAATTATTTATATATTTGAAAGAAACAAGGAATCATGGAATTATATTACTAAATGAATCCTCTATTGACCAAATGTTTTTGTAGTGATTTTTTATTATACCCACAAGATAAAAAACGTTGAAGTGGGAATTTCCATCAAATTGGAAAATCTCTAATCTCATGGTCTAGTATAAAGAATAAAATTATTTCTCTTTTTAGAGTAAATACATTATATATTGATACTAGGAGTTATTACACCCATATTATATAGATGAATCGTACTCTCTTAGACATGGGGAATATATATTATCACATATCTATTAACATTGACAACACATGTACAATTATTATCTCCAAAACCATATTCAACACTACCTCACAATACACATAGATCAGATATAATATTATTATCAAGATTACTTTCAAAAAGTTTAAATAGATCATACATTTTTTTTGAACCAACCATTAATTTTTCGGCACCTTCACAAGAAACATGATCTAGATCAATTTTACTTTATTTAAGGTGGGATGATTACTTTAATATTATGTAAGTAATATTTTATCCATGGACTTATTGAGAAATATTTATTATTTATCCATAATAATTTTTTTCTTCTTAAAAAACCATTTAATTTTTTTATATAATTTTGATAATTGCATTAGAGTGTTATACTCTATGAAAAAAATAATCTTATCCAATAAAAATAATTTTATGTAGTTCTTGTACATATTATCATTATTTTTATTTCCCACCCAAGGTAACATTGGATTTTTAATCTTATATTCACAATTCTCATATGTAGTAGGCATTTACTGTAGACCTAGTTTGATACCCCTAGGGAATTCATTATAATTTCATAACATTGTCCATAATAAAATTTTATGATTGAATATATTTTTTTAGTATTTCCTAAAATATATTTTATTTGTTTATATTTATTTATTTATTAGCTTATCATATTTATGATGAGTAATTTGAGGATACAATAATCTTGTTAATATTAAAATTATGTTAGAATAGATATTATTTAAATTTTATCAATGGGTTTTTAGAATTTTATTTAACTTGTGTGATTTTTAAAAACATTCTATTTAATGTTTTATTTCAAACTTGAACATTATATTAATAATATATAAAAATACATTTCGTTTATCTTCATCCATACTGGATATCTATCCTTCTAAATTATTATTTATTAAATTTTTATTAATCATTTCATTATTAACTCTATAAAGAACATATTTGATGGTAAATTTAGTTTAAATTAAAATTTAATAATTTTAAAAAACCCCATTTATGAATTATTTATTTTAATATTCAAGGTTGATAAATATTTGTATCTCAGGATATTGTTTAAATATTTTTTGTTCAATTATCCCTATGGATTTTCCATATCTTTTCTATTATGGGGAAGAAATTAATGATCTTAGGGGTGTGAAATTATTTTCTTTTACTTTCTTTAAACTAAGTACAAAAACATTATGATGGTATATTCATGTAATATTCTATTTTATTTAATTGGTTTTGTGATTATTAATGAAGTTAGAGATTTTTTTTGTGATATCCCTTACAAAAAAGTTACAATGATCACAAAACATTCATTTAAGTATATAAAAACACAATTTGTTATTAGAGGATCATGAAAATCTCATGTAATAATCGTGAAAGAGCCTTGATGAATACATATTGAAATCATGATGGAATTTTTGAGATCACGAAGTGGTAATCTTGGACATATAAAAGTCTACTCATGGAAGTGTATGATGTTCTTGTTCAAGCCCATTATATAATATATCATTGGAAAAATGGTGGTTAATAAAAGAACTCTATAATATATAGGAGTTCATTGGAAATCCGGTCCAACAGTATCAACAAGGTGATTATTCAAAGAATAACCCAAAATATTCAATCTATCTCACTGACTATCTCCTGGGATGACCATGATAGCTAGTTTCTATGAACAATAACCTTTTGAGTTGAATAAAATAAGTTTTAAAAAATTTTGGTCTTGGGACATTAAATTAATTTATTGACCCAATAAATATCCAAAACTCATGAAGGTTATAAGTATAAACATTGGGTGACTTTAAAACATTATTTCTCATCCAATTAAATATGATAAGGTTATATGATAGTAAAATTTATCTTGATCACCAATATTCTAGAAATTCTAAATTTTTCATTGTAAAATATGTTTCTCTCTTTCACAATATTCTCATTCTCAACTATTTCTTCTTATTATCTATTTCATCGAATCAATACCATATGAAATGATATTTCTTATATATATTGTCTAATTATTGTTATCATTATTTTTTTGGTAATCAATAACATTTAAATTGAGGGACTTAAATTTTCCTCCAAAAAACAAAGGAAAATGTATTACTTCTATTTCAGGATTCTAGACACAACCATTAATTATCTATTGTTGATTCTACTCTGACTTCTGACAATTACTAATTAATAGGTAAGTGATTTTTCGTATTTGGGCAACCACTAAATCAAAGGGACTAGAACAATTAATCCTAATGAAATTGTGGTTGGAAACTTGAGCTTCATCAATGAACATTACCTAAAACACATTATAAAATTCTACTCATTAAACTAAGTATCATGACATTATAGTATAGGAATGTTATTATTATACTTTCTACCATCAGCATGTTTCAATTTTTTTTTTTAAATTTTCAAATCCATAATTCTGATTTTCATATACAGCTATTAACTTATTTCTTCATTCTAATATGGTTTCAAATTTGACATAAATATAATGATTTTAATTTATAAATATATTAAATGGTGTTAATTATCATCAATATTTTGAAAGATGTTTTTATGACATCAAGACATCAATTACTGATTTATATTTTTATTGAAAATTCCCCCAATCATTCCTTTTTATCCCAAAATGAACAACACACATGAGGATTTATCCCAAGCAGAATGGTATATGATAGGTTTTATCACAATACCTAGGGTAGTATGATTATTATACCAACCCTATTTTTGTACATAAGTTTTTTTTCAAAGCCTAAAATATGATTAATGTCATGGTGGGTAGCCATCATATATTGTTTATTTTCTTATTTTTTTCAATAATTTATGTCAAAATATTCTACATATATTTATGATCCGTGACTCATATTTACTAAACCATGATTCACACACATTTTCCATGGTATTTTTCAATTAATTTTATACCAAATTTCTTCTGGAAAACACTTATTGTTCTATGTTATTATAAATAATAAATTTCTCCCAAACCATGTTTTCTGACATTATTATGATTTATCCCAAGAAGACATGTGTTCCCTTACAAAGACTCTAATATTACCCAATTAATTTGTTTTCAATTCCCATGGTTATGATGATATATTTAAAAAATTTGAATACATATAAGACAGTCTAGATGAGTTATATTACGGAGAAATGAATGTAGATTAAGATGTTAATATAACGATTCTCCAAGACACTAAATCTTTATCTCCATAGGTTGTGAAATTAAGAGTGGAATGTATTACAGAAATCATTAAATTAATGTTTTACATACGTTATTTTTTCATCAAGTATCATTATATTGAATTCCCATTAAAAATATCATTTATTCTATTTCATTCCTCATGAAATAGGTATTATGAAGTATGTGTTCTTCTATTTTGAATATTTTGAAAATTTTTATCCATTATTTCAACACTAAATTTAATTTAATAAGATACTCTTAAAGATATAGTTGTATAATAAGAACCTATGTTGAAATTATATGATGTCATAATAGATTAAAAAAATATACCTTATAATATATCACGTACCTATTCTAGTTCTTCCTTTATATTCGCTAAAAATATTAATTATCACATTTTTTTTTGTAATTTTTTATCAAATTTTTTCACACATATTCACATGATATATATATAAAATATTAATTAGTCTATATATGAGTATCATTGATCCTCACAAATAATTTTAATCCTACCACTAATATCCCTATAATCATATTCAATTGTTGTGTCAACATTGGGTAATTATTCTTCTAATGCGTTTTTCATCCTATGAATCACATAGAATCTACCAATTTACAATTGATAAATCTATAATTAAATATTTTTTCCATCCACATACGTGAGTTTATTCAATATATTTTTCATTCGGCCCACATGAAATATGTTTTCCCCCACTTGATCAATAGAAAATATTTACCTTCTAACGAGTCTCCATAATGTCAAAAGTATCAATTTACACATTACATAACTCCATACCATTAGTGTGTTGTTATATAATGATAATATCCATACTAGTCTAATTTATAAAAAACAATAATTTTTTAAAAATAATATTTTTTTATTAATTAGTTCGGATCAAAATTATACTATTTTATGAAAATGGTCGATGTATTCTAGCACCATTATGTTAAATTGTTTTATATCTAAAAATAATGAATTTTTCAATCTATTTAATTATTCCATGAATAAATGATAACTATTCATCTTCTAGAATCAAACCTATAAAAAATACCCTCTTAACATCACCTTTGTAGGTATCTCCTATAACTTATTAGATGGTTATTTGAGGATATATGTCGTAAAATCATCCATTTATGCATATAGGTACAATGAGAATAAATTATTCGACTGACACATTCCAATAAATACTTATCATCCATTATCCCACTGTTACCAATGAAGTGAAAAATCCTTTTTGAAATCTAATTCTTGATTTCATTTTTTAGTTTCATAAGATTCATATCAACTTAAATACCTTAAATTTAATTGACGAATGAGTTCAAAAATAACTATAACAAAATCCATATTATGATTTTTTTCTTTTAAATGGTTCATGAAACATTTAAATATTCATGATCTTTACCAATACCACTATGTATCATTTTATCTGTAATACCATGAAAACAACTGTTAATTAAAACACAATAAAATTCCAGTGTCCTTTATTTATAATATTTTTTAATAAAAATACATAGAATTAATCATATAATTGAGTTTCACAATTAAAATTTCCAATAATAATATCTTTCAAACTAAATCATGAAAATAACAAATATATTTAATTTTTTTAAATAATATGAAACATATTACAAAACGTATAATAATTGTTTCACAAATCACTTCCTATTTGGTATCATATTTTAAAATTCATTTGACATGTGGGTCAAATAATTATATATGTAATTTGATTCATTAATACCCTATGAATTATAACCTATAAAGGATATAAACACAAACATGTTGCAACATCTTACAAGACACACTTCAAGCACACTTTATATTGGAAATCCACAATTGCATAGTTTTTTTTCTATAGATGCTTTTTGTATTTTTTTGGATATTTCCTGACTTTCGGAGTTAAATGACACTATTCATAGTGGGAAAAAAATTTATTTATTTCAAAACCCTGATCAGGAAAAAAAATTTCAAATTTACATAGGGATGCAAATTTCCAGTTCTAACCAAGTTTTCCTTTTGTCTCAATGGGAAATCTCCCATCATGAGATGTTTCACAGTAGTATAGAAGGATTCTACCATGGTGTTTGGGATTAAATTTTTTCAGATAATATAAAAAAGGATATATAAATATGAATTAATATTTATTGAAAAAATAAAACTATCATTATATTGATCAATTAACTAAACCATGTACCAACTCAGCAGTAACACTCATTATAATAAAACTAAGACAAGACTAATGTGGATGACTAAACATTATTCATCCTAGAAAACAAACTCATCAAATAATTATTGATAGAACATTAAAAAAATGAATAGATATTAAAGACACCATCATTGATAAACATGGTATGATTTCCCTTTTTAGTAAAATAACAAATAATGCCTATATTCATAGAGTTGTGTATGAAAGGGTGGAATGAACTATAAGTAATATTACTTCCCATTATAACACCCATGTATTTGCACATATGAACTATTAATAACTCTAAAAACAATGATCTTTATTTACCAAAAATGCTTTTATAATTTAATGGATCATCAATTTTCTACCCAAAATAAACAAATATTAATGAATTCATACAAAAAAATATTTCCAATCATATGATTTTCATATTTATGTCGATATATTTACATACATAAATTATTTATGGAATGTTGAGGAATATAATATTATTAAATATTCTACAACGATTAATTAATCGTAGATAAAATCCAAATATACTTTTCAAAAAATCATTATGCACATAATAGTTTATATTAGGTATTTTCATATATGGTGTAACTATTTCCTATAATGTGACATTGTTATTTCCATCTTCAAATTTCCCAATGTTCAATATTTTTTTAATAGTATCTATTTTAAAATTATTTTATTCTAAAAAAATTATCCCTTATTAAAATTAGCACTAATATCAAATAAATTATTCAAATAAAATATATGGTGAAATTTCTAATTCAATAAGTAATCAACATTATTTGAAAAAAAACATATGATATCTCTATTGTAAAATCCATATTCTCTATTTTTTACAATATAAATAATCCTTCATTTAATCAAATAAATTTCTTCTACATTATTATAAAATATATTAATTTCATATAATAAATTTAAAATCACATCAAAAATTGATTTGAATTATAATTATTTTTGTAAAGGATACAATTAAATTATCATAGACACATTCATTAGTCTTCATCTAAAATAATCAGATTAATTACATTTATTTGGTGAAACACTTGGAATATCCACCTATTCCTTTATGAACCATCGATGTATCATGACCCATTATAGAATAGAATATCACCCACATAACTATTGAGTTCAGATCACATGTCAACCATTTAGTGTATTGACCCATTTCTATTCTAAATTTCAATATATAATATACTATTAAAAGGATATGAGGGTAATTACAATGAAGATAAAAAATACCTAGGGTATATGGTAAGTCCTCATAAGCATCAATGTAAATCCATTTTTTCCCTTTATAATGATTTAGAAAATATAATATGATATATTTATGGTATAATAATGAATTATATAATTGATAATCATTTTTTCTAATTGTGAAATATTTCAAATTTATTTTGTCTCAAAATATAATAGTAATTCCCTAATAAATTTTTCCTCAATTATCCTCATGATTATATTCCACCACAACCAATTTTCATATAGTGATGAACAAAAAAGGAAAAAATATTATGGGATTCTATTATTTATAAAATACCTTTTATACATATCATTTCATGAAATCACCCTGTGTTAGTACCACTAACTATGAGGTAAAAAATCACACATTAATCCCCTAAAAAATACCATTTTCAACCTTGAAAATAATATCATGGTCAATTAACTCAACATTATTTTCAATTACAACCATAATAATATTATAGTGTTATGAATTAATAAAATATAACAATAATAAAGCCCTCCAAAATTTTACTTTGACATTAATTCCACTAACTAACTATGAAATAATCATAATCTAATGTATCAATTTGAATTCACATTAATTAATACACAATTATATTACATATATTAAAATAACTATAAATACACATAAAATCAATGATAAATCCTAACATCTGATCAAAATTTTCAACTTCAATTGGATGATATTTTATTTCTAAATTAGGATTTTAATTTATTCAATATTCATCTCATCTGAAGGATATTATCCATGTAAACACACTAAAAAATTATCCATTAATTATATAATCTAACAATTACAATGATTAATTAAATTATGACATAAGGTAAAATTTATTTAAATAAACACAATATTATCTACATATTAATTGTTTCTACACATTAATAAAAAAATTTACTTACCATCTATAATGGGATTTATGGGGTTATTGCACTTGGCTACATGGTCACCAAAATGATATAAATAACCATAAAATGTGATTTTGAATTCATGGATTTATGATTGAGTATATTTATAGGGGGTATCTATGTGGTCTCATAGATCATGAATAATGATTATTCCTTCTAATAATTTTATCTCAATGTAAATTTTCTGATTAACACCTTAATAAGGTGGAGTATGAATAATGAATTTTTAGTTTTTTAAAAGATATTTTTTCATTTATTAACACCTATACAACCTATAATTAACCTCAGTATCTTCCATGGTTATATAATTATATATTACTATTCTCTCATAATCAAATATGAAAATCCTGGGCATGAATCATTAGGTTGATGTTGAAATTATTTTTTTGACATAGATAAAAATTTCTCTCATATTTACACCTTATCACACATATCCAAAAAAAATATTTCACATATTATAAATTTCGTAAAAAAAATTTGTTATTTTTTTCTTATATTTTTTATGGATGAATTACACCTCTCGATGTGATGTTATAACAAAAATTTAGGTAATTTCATTGAATGCATGAATTTGCGTGTGGAAATAATGATATTCTTTTGTTAGGATATTTTATTGTTGTTGGATAACGGTTTCCAATGGAATAAATTTCATTAAATATAGGATGTTAATTATATACCAAAAAAATAAATTTTTACATTGATTAATACCATTTAAAAATTTATGACATTATAAAATTTTTAGATTATAGTTGTCATTCCATGACCTTGTAAAATATATTATGTTATTGTTAACATGGACATGTATTATTTTGTTTATGTTTAACATGATTTTCATGTTTAAACATTTTTTTATATTTTTAGTTGAGTCATCGGGGGAATGTTTAGATTTTTGGCTTAATAGAAGTTATCACACACATGGAACAAAGTAAGAAAAAACCATGTGCCCCCACCAGGGAATCTGTGTAATAGATATCCATTTTGTAATGTGGTGAACACTTGGTTGGAACACAATTTAGAAAACCTTGCTATATAGCCATGCAACATGTCCTTCTTGGATAGTGGTGGTTCATTGTTGGAACATGGTTTGGAAAACTACTTGATTATTCTTTATCATTAAATGTTGGGAATTAATCTTTTTCTCGTCTACTACTTTAACCCCAATTCATTTTTCCTCCCTCTTGGCTCATTTTGGGAAAACCAAGGGACTCCCACGCTCCCTTCATATATTTCCTCTTTCTTTTGTTGACTCCCCATTGGATCTACATTGATTTCTGTTCGGTTTATTTCAATTTCCCCCTCTCATATCCCATCCCTCTTTTAGTTTATGGATCTTCTAGGTTGTGTTTTTTATTTTCTTGAACCAGAAGGATTAAGTACTATGAGAAATTTGATTTATTTGATTTTAGGGTGTGTTTATCATCAATCATGCTTGTTTCTTCTAGATACAAATGTTTCATTTCATTCAGACATCATTGATATAAGTTTTTTCATCCATTTACATTCAGGAATTTTCCATTTTTCTTTATATTTCCATTAATTCTTTAATAATTTTTTAATAATAATTTTTAATTGTTAGAATAATTTATATGGTGCTTTGGTGATGTTAAATTGGGGTGAAATGGTTTTAAAAAGGGATTTCGTAACTACACCTATTATTAAATTTTTTAAATGTGTTGCATAAAATTATGAATATTTTTTTATGAATGAAATTAATCACTTGTGGTGATATTTTAACTTCTTAGTTCCATGGTATCTTGGTTGAGAGTTTGAATTGGGCGTGGTGTGTGATTGGATGCATTTTTATTTGTTAATTATTTTTGGATTTTTTTGAATGATTCTTATTGTTTTTAATGGATTGTGTGTGTTCTTGTAATTGTGTGTAAATATTATGTTTAGTGGAAATGAATGTGATGTGGCATAAAAATGTGGTTTTCATAAATTTATGGATTTTTGAATAGGGAAATTTGGTGTTGTCAAATCCATGGGTCCAAGGGGTGAAAACATTGATGGGTATTTAGAAAACTATGGAACTTAAGAGTGATCCACTTTTTCTCAAAATGATTCCATGATTTCTAAAGGCGTGTTGGTTCATTGTGTGATATTAAAAGTTGTTTCATTAGGTTTCCAAATTCTTGTCAAATTTTTCATTTTATGATATTTCTGGTGAATAGTTAGCATAAAGGCTGGTTTGGCATCTTTGAAGTGTCTTGGTTTTTTAAAGGGATAGATAGGCATGTTAGTCACATATCATGTTGTTGTATTTTTTCACATTGTCTTGGAAAGTGTTTGGGTTTTATAATATAATGATCTATTTGTAATTGAGTACATAAGAGTGGTATTTTATTATGTTATTAGAAATAGTATCGAAATAGATATTTTAATTGATTTGGATTAAAAATGATAAAGTACACATTTGCATGTTTTGTTCTCTCAGAAATGTTAGATTTTTATGCAGAGTGATGTGAAGGCCTAATTATAACCATTTAATGTAATAAAACTTTGTTGTAGAAGATATGAGATGTATGGCCCTAGAGAGAATCAGGACATGTTTTGGAAAATAGACTGAATATTTGGGTAGTGTGAAGGGTTTGTTGGTATTTTTAAATTATATTGTTGTAAAAATGATTTGGAAAGGGTATTTCACCCTAGAAAGAGTGGTATTCAATATGTGTTCTTTATATTGTGTTTTCTAAAGAGTTTTATCAATTGGGAATGTGGTGTGAAAAGTATTTCCAAATGGTTTTGGTGTGTTTGAAAAATGGAAAGTGGTTTTGATTATGGGAAATGGTCATTTCTATATAATCATTAATTAATATATATTGGTGTGTATATGAATGAAATGGATTTTCATAGGTGTTTGTGATGATTTTTCTTATTAAAAGTCCCCTAGATATTGGGATGTATTCCCATCAAGTAGCTCATGCACTGAATGTTGAAATTATTGTGTCTATAAGACCATGGGATGAGTTCTCATCTTGTGGGTCATGTCTGATAATGTTGTAGGTTATAGTTTTTATACCATATTAGGAATAGTATTATTATTAATATAGGATTCATGGGAATCATATCGAGGATTAGGTGAAAGATTCTTGTCGACACCAATAGATAGGATGGTACCCCCTTTACATTATGGGGCTAGTTGGGACATGCCACTATACTGGATAGTGTAGAGAATAAAATGGGTTATTGACTATGGGTCCAAACCATATGTCTGTGGGTGAGTCTGCATAGTGTATACCAAAGGATTTCCTCTAAATATTCTCAGGAAATGTCTATGATTACTATATATATGTTATGTTTATTTCTATCGTATGTCAGATATTTGATTTGACAGTAATTCCTTCTTTTTTGGGTTCTTTTATTTTTGTTCTATCTTTCTAGGTTTATCTTGTTGGGCTTTTTATTTGGGGATTGGTTTTGAGATGGGTTGTGTAATATTAAACCACTTTTGAAATGGAAAAAATCATATGTTGTTTTAAAAAATGAATTTTTGGAAAGTTATGTTTAATTGATGGAAATGATTTAAAATTATATTTTATAAATGTATGTTCAAGATGGTGTTTGTGAATTATTTAAAGAAATGACATACATTATCTCTATGGTTATTACCTACTGATATTTTCAAGATCACATACTACTTATTCTAATGGACATCATTACACCCAATATGTTTTTAGCCATTTATTTTGGGTTCAATTTTTCATTGGGAAGCTTGGATTTTTTATGGTGGTGTTAAAGAGGTCACATATAGATCATACTAAAGAGGCCCTATTATGGTTTTGTAATCAGATATTATTTTGTCTAGTAGTTGTTGTATATGGATCATTTTTTAATTTATTTGTGTTTAGCTATAATATTTTCATTTCCATTCAGGTTTTGTTATTTATTCCTCGGGTTGTAAGGATTAATCATCCCCATTGGTTTATTTAGATTCCCATCACTAGTTTCCACCCATGGAGATTGGGAATATCCTACGAGTCATGTCTCGAACTGGGTTAGGTGTCAGGTTGGATGGAACCTAGGATTGGTTCATGAAACTTTTGTATTAAGTAGGTTATTTATGTTTGGGGAGTCACATAGATCAGTGATTTGGACATTCCATACTAGAGAGGTATATACATGAAGGACATTCAGATATTTTTATCTTTGTAGTCCTCACATGGCCAGGGGTAGTACATGATTTGTGTCCTTTTCATTCTCTTTTTGATGCGTGGATAACGAATAAAAATAGAGGAGACCTGATGTCATGTTCTGATCTATCATAGATTACTGATCCATGTAGAGTCCTTGTGCATGATTGAAGTCCCTCTTAGTTGTTGATACTTATGCGAGGCATGGGCCACTAACCATGCCACTAGGGTAGGCATGGAAACTACTTCCTCATTCCAATATTTGGGTTTGAGTTATATTATTTTTATTCCAGTTGGTGTGAGTGGAATTTTAAAATGAAAATGGGTTTTGAGATGGAATTTTTTTTAGTTTTCAAAATGATAAATAATATAATTTCTGAAAATATAAAGTGATTAATAATTTTTTAAATTTGGAATAATGTGTAGGAGAAGTGAATTGAGAATTTTTTAAATGATTGTTTTTTTGGATAAAGTGGAATTTGAGTCCCTTTGTATTCTTTATGGGAATTCATATTTGTGTGGGTATGTATAGAATGTGTATTATACCATGAGTTCATAGATGATATATATTGATATGAGATGGACACATATTTGACAGTTCATAAGATTCCATGGGTGAGTATTTGAAATAAACAGTTATAAATAATTTTTCAAAAATTAGATTATAAAGAGAAAATGATTTGTAAAATTGGTTATTTGTTAATAATTGGGTTCTTGTTTCCAAAAAATGCATTTGAGTATTCTAAAAGTGGCCATGGGAGAAGGTTGTTTTGGAAATTTGAGAAAAATGGTAGAGTTTAAAAATATAAATTTTGGTCTTCTTTGTAATTTGCCTTTTGAGTATATTATTTTCGACTGGGACGGCCTATTAGATGAATTTTTGGTTGATGTTAGCTTTTTTATTCTGTTTTTTTAAATATTCTCCCATGAATGGTCCAAAAAATATCTATTATGTATTTTTGATTCTATATATTATATCAATTTTGCAGGTCTCTTATAGTGATCATGGTCCTTAGAGGTTGTGTAATGTCTTGAGGATTTTGATAGTGTCTTTAAATCTTTTGTAGCTCTTGTAGCTAAGTGATTGTGTGCTATTCTGGGTTTGTTTGATTGTCTATATTTGGATCAGTGGAAGGTGATATCTCTGTCATCGATTAATGTTTAGATGGAAAGGGATGTGTTCATTATAACTACCCATACATTACATACATGGTTATTACTTAAAAATTGAATCATACTTATTACAACATTTAACAAAACCATTAAAGGACCATATAGGTATAGTGTCTTTAGAAACTGGGAAACATAAACAATTGGTTCATAAATCATCTACATTGTCTCCCATTTATTTCATCATATCTAGAGTTTTTTTTTGTCATATCCTACTTAATATCCTTTTTCCTGAACTGGGGAACAGAAAACATACAAAAGGTTGAGCTCAAATGCTTAGTAAGGGTAAACAAAAGAAATGTCAGACATGTCATATTCAAAAGATCATAACATTTTGAAAATCTTATCCTACAAAAGAGATCATAACATGGGATTAATCATATAAGTGAAATGTAGTCCCAATAATCATATCATAAAACATGAAGTTTTGTGGAATACACATATAATCAAAGAAAATCATTTCTTAGTAGTCAATACTCATTGCTAAGACTATCTTAGTGGAAAAAGTCCATTTCTGAACCGAGCTCACTCTTTGTTTTAGTCTTGTTTCACTGAACCGGTTTAACCTGTCGTTCCAGCCATGTCTATCTCATGAGATATAAATCTATACCCAATGCATTAGAGGGAGATATAGGTCCCACCCATCTCATAATAAAACCATTCTTATGTGTTCCACAAATCATAAATTATACATTATAGCATAACCCATGTAATAAAAATGGGAATATTAAATATCATGCCATCATAACATAATCTATATAAGATAAGAGGAAATCATAAAAATAATTCCATCATAATGTAATCAAATCAATGTAAAAATAGGGATAGAAACAGATCCCTATATTATCTTAGATTTTGATAAAACACTTGAACTCCGTTCTTGAGGAAAATATCCTTTATACTTCAATTTTTTTCCTTTCTTAACATGTCAAATAATTCTTAACTAAAAAAAGTTGATTAGAAATAAACTAGAAAACTTGTAAAGGATGCTTCATGGAAATAATGTTCTAAAAATCCATTCATGCTGTATAAGTTTAAAAAACATTCTTCCCGTACTTTGGCCGGAAAAGTAAAATAGTACCTCGTACGAAAAACGACAAAATATTCCTTTCATATATTTTACTAAAAACTTACCAAAGGGTAAAATTGGATTTAAACAATTTTATCTGTATGGAAATAAAATTAAATATTTAAGAAACATGGATGTGGATGATAAATATTCCACAGTAAATTCTGAAGTATAAAAAATCTCGGATAAAAATGAGATCGTGAGATTTTCCCTTTCCTTAGGAATGATTTGCTTCATAAGTGTCTGAACCTCCTGTATAATGATATTAATATTTTCATTGAATTATTACAGAATCATACTTATTTTTTTATATCATATATGGTCATATTCTTTGCTTCTTATTAGTAATATTTCATTGCTACTTGTTATTCAGGTGTTTATTGCTTTATGTTCGTAAGTGTGCTTTGTCAAATAAATTCTAATTCCTATTTTTAGGTTATAGACAAGTCATTTACAGAATGTTATTAGTGTAATTTATGTCATATTTATTCATTCAATTCATTTATATATTCATTATGAAATGAAGATCATGTTGAACGAGTCACACCACATCATGGAGACTGTATTCCGTACGTACGCACGAGGGATGATATCATTCCTATGATTGTGAAATTGTATTGGAGTGTATGTGTAATATTTCAGAATCAATATCACATTAAAATAATAATATATAGTCATTATTTACACCATTATACTGATCCAAGTAAGGTGCTGGTGGAAAATAGATTACACCACTGCGTAGAGACGGTATTCTGTACGTACGCTCGCACGATGATTTCATTTTCCGTAGGATGGATAGATGGTGAAATAGGGTTGTTTGATATTTATAATAACATATATGTACATTAGTAAAACTGATTTTATTACTTAATAATGAAACAACTAGAGAAGAGTAAGTAGAAGAAGAAATATATTTGAAAGAATCGGTAACAGACATTACCTCTTCTTTGAAGCACATCTTTGAGACCTCCTCTTAGGGCACTAAAATTGGTCTTTGAAGAAGACCAGGACTTCTAGGATGTTTCTATGGGAGTGTTGAAGTGAAATGGGCAGGTGTTGGCCGAGCATGAAGGCTAAAATTGTTGTGAGGAGGAGAGGGAGGAGGTTCCCTTTTATAAGGGAGAGAGGGGCACCTTTGGAAATATAAGAAATATTAGTTTATATTAAATCCCAAACCCGCATAAAAAATTCCAAAATGACTCATATCCGAATATTAGACGATATAGGGTTGTAATCTCATCATCCAAGAAAATTTATACATGTTAGGAATTTATTTTAAACATTATCAACTTGATATATCCTTATTTATCAATTTAATTTTATTTGTGGTAATAATATTCTAAATTTTAAATTATTATAAATAATTACATATTTTTTGTTAATTTTCTATAAGATTACACATTATGACATTTTAGAACATATAAATTTTAATTTATAATTTTTAAATATTTTTGTGATTTTTAATCAATTTTATAATATGTTATTTTTATAAAATAGCAATAGTGTCTATTTTAACACTATTCATTTATTTGAATTTAAATAAAATATATACAGAATATATGTTCTAACTAAAAGCCATTAATTGATTTATAAAATGTCATATGTATCTAGAAAATTAGTTGAGAACATTAAATAGTTCATATAATATTTATTTTAATATTATTAAAACCATTTATTTGATATTTTAATTAATAAAATAATTTCAACATCACTATTGTGTCATAATTAATGATAATAATTTAATCCCTAAAATTATAAATAAATTCATATGATGTAGATAATTGTATTAGCTTCTTGGATACTATTCATTTTTTACGTTTCATTAAGTTTATCAATAAATTAAAATTATTATACTTATAAGATTTAAGAAAGTGACATGTTGTCACTTACATTGGTTTTAAAAATAATTAAATTATTTTCATGGAAAAAAGTCCATTAAATGAATCTAATCCGACCCTTATGTGGTATGGGTATACATTTAGTCATCCAATAGGATTTTTGCAGGTGTTAAGGTAATTTTATAATCTTATAATTACCCTTAATTACCTGATTTACCTTTAACCTTGTTAAATAAAATTTACCATAGTTACTATTCATAATGACCAAAAACAAAAAGTAGCCTATTAACATTATTTGGACCCAATGATTCCAAATATTGAATCCATTTTTCAAAATTGAAAACAAATAAGTTTCAGTAATTAATTTAATATTAATCTCGTTGTTAAGAAAACGAGATTACAAGTTAAACATTGCCAAATATTGAAATGTTTTTCTCTATTAATTCAAAGTGAAATTAATGATACTGACCTAAATTATATTAAATGCTAAAAATATATTCTACTTATACTTTAAGAACATAAAATATTATAATTTATCAATATAAATTATCTCAATGAAAAAAGTTGTTTTTAATTAAAAAATAGCGTATTTTTACTATTCATCAAAGTATGAAAGTTATCCGAAAAGTATCAAAAATTTATCCAAAGTAAATTTTTATATCCTGATTTCAAAGAATAATTTTATTTTGTCAAATTGAACTTATAAACATTTCAAAACTAGATTTAATGTGGGTGCACCATCAAAAGGTGGAAAATAACATTTTCTAAAAAATACTTATTTTACCCGAAAGAATTATTTTGTTCTCTTAACGTGTTCTAGAAAATGTGTAAGATGAATAATAATGTTATAAAATCAAAAAATTAGTTAATACTATTAATAACGGCTAGTCCATAATAATTTATCGTTGTTTTTTGAAACCCGGTATTGTGTACTACACATGCTATCGAGGAAGGTCATGATTGCATGTAATGCAAGACAAGTTAGTATTGTGTGTTGTGAAAGATTCCTTTGCTGTTTCGTATAACAAAAGACATAAAAAAATATTTCTCATAAAATCTTAGGGTGTTATATTCTTCCCCCTTTAAAATGAATTTCTCCCTCGAAATTCGTCACTTCATTACAAACAGATGAGGATACCTCTTCCTCATCACATCCTCAAGTTCCCATGTAGCTTCCACCAAGCAAGTGGTCTTGTTCTGTAGGACTCTTTCGCTACGATCCAGAATCTCTATGGGCTATTATTCATAAGAATGATATTGCTTTAGCGGTACAACTTCTGAGCTGAGTACATGTGAAGGGTCGGGTATATACTTTCTAAGGAGAGATACATTGAACACATCGTGAACTTGGGAGAGATTCGGTGGCAGCACCAATCGGTAAGCTACCATCCCAAAGGGATCCAGTATTTCGAAAGCACCGATATATCTAGGGCTCAACTTTCCCTTATTTTCAAATCTCATTACCCTCTTCCAGGGAGATATTCGTAAGAAAACTTTATCACCCACTTCAAACTCTAGGTCTTTTCTTCGGTTATCGACATAGATTTTTTGTTGACATTGAGATGATCTTATGTGTTGTTGAATAGATCAGACCTTTTCTTCCATCTCATCAACAAGATCAGGTTCTAATAGCTTTGTTTCCCCAACATTATCCCACCATGTTGGAGTTCTGTATTTCTTTCCATAGAGGGCTACATATGGATTCATCTGAATACTAGAGTGAAAGATAATATTATAAGAAAATTCCACCAAAGATAGGTGTTGATCCCAACCAAATTTTAAATCCTTAGAGAAAGATCTCAACATGTTATCTAGAGTTTGAATTGTCCTCTCAGACTGACCATATGTCTGAGGATGGTAAGAAGTGCTGAAACTCAACTCTATATCTAGAGAATACTGAAGACTTTTCCAGAATTTCAATTTAAACCTTGGATCCCGATTAGATATAATGGAATGTGGTACTCCATGCAATCTTACCAAATCCTTTATATATATCCTGGTAAGCTGATCAACAGAAAAAATCTTCTCTAATAGAAATGAATTGTGCCGACATCGTAAGATGATCAACTATAAACCAGACAAAATTATTTCCTTTGGATGTTTTAGGAAGTCCAGTGACAATGTCCATAGTTATGTTTTCCCATTTCCATTCTAGTATGGGTAATGGTTGTAACAACCCCTTAGACTTTTGTCTCTTAGCTTTATCATTCTGACAAACCAAGCATTGAAAGACATATTCAACAACATCTATTTTCATGCCATCCCACCAAAAGTACTCATTCAGGTCCCTATACATCTTTGTACTTCCAGGATGAATATAAAATGAAGAACTATGAGCCTCATGCAACAGCTCCTTCTTTAATTCTTTTATGGGAGGAATACAGACACGGTTCTTGAACATTATTATCCCATCACAATCAAGGTTGAATTCAGGAACATTTCTCACCTTCTTTTGTAACTCTACATCTCATTTCTGTGCCTCTTTAATCATCACGTGTATAGATGGTTGAACAGTCATTTGAGAAAGATAATATTTCTCCCCTTCCATTATAATTCCAAGATCCATCCTTTGTAAATCCATAAATAATGGATCTTTTGTGATCCTCATCATGGATAAGCTAGCATTGTCTTGTCGACTTAA
Source organism: Viscum album (assembly GCA_963277665.1). Lineage (NCBI taxonomy): Eukaryota > Viridiplantae > Streptophyta > Magnoliopsida > Santalales > Viscaceae > Viscum > Viscum album. The sequence continues at coordinate 256,448,239 of OY728165.1, read as the reverse complement.
TGCATCTGCCGCCTTGTTTTCTTTCCTAGGGTGGTAATGAATTGAGCAGTCATAATCCTTAATCAGCACCAACCATCTTCTTTGATGCATATTCAGCTCTTTTTGTGTGAAAATATACTTTAAACTTTTTTGATTTGTATAAATATCACACCTTTCACCATAAAGGTAATGCCTCCAAATCATTAATTCAATGATTACTGCAGCTAACTCTAAATCATGAGTTGGTTAATTTTGCTCATGGATTTTCAACTGTCGTGAGGCATAAGTTATCACCATATTATTTTTCATGAGAACACACCCCAGTCCCTTCTTGGATACATCATTGTACACCACAAACCTTTATCCACTACAAGGTAGTGTGAGAACATGTGCACTGTCTAACCTTCTTTTAAGATCTTTGAAATTCTATTCACATTCCTCCATCCAAACAAACTTAACTCTTTTCAAAGTCAACTTGATGAGTGGGTTAGATAACCTTGGAAAATCTTTCACAAAATGTTGGTAATATCCAACCAAACCAAGAAAACATCGGATCTCAGTTACTGTTGTTGGTCTCGGCCATATTTCGATAACCTCTTTTTTTGTTTGATCCACATATATCTCCTCATTTTAGATTATGTGACCCAAGAATGCAACTTTTTGAAGCCAAAATTTACACTTGGTAAATATGGCATAGAGCTTCCCCTTTCTCAGGGTCTTCAATTCAATTCTCAAGTGATCTTCTTGTTCTTCCTTTCTCTTTGAATAGACAATAATATCACCTATAAAGACTACCAAAAACTGATCAAGATAATCTCTAAAGACTCTATTCATCAGATCCATGAAGATAGCAGTGGCATTAGTAAGACCAAATGGAATCATTATAAATTCATAGTGTTCATACCTTGTACGAAAAGCCGTCTTTGGTATATCCTCCCTTTTGACCCATAATTGATGACACCCTGAACGAAGATCAATCTTGGAAACGTATTGAGCATTGCATATTTGGCCAAATAGGTCATCAATGCATGGGAGAGGATATCTATTCTTGATAGTGATCTTGTTGAGTTTTTGATAATCAATGAAGAGTCTCATTAATCCATCTTTCTTCTTAACAAACAGAACATGTGCTCCCCAAGGTGACACACTAGGGCGTATGAATCCATTATCTGTATTCTATTGGAGTTTCTTCTTCAATTCCTGCAACTCAATTGGGGTCATTCTATAAGGTGTCTTTGAAATAGGCAAACTATCAGGTACGAGTTCTATTGGAAACTCAACTTCACGATTTGGTGGAAGACCTGTCAATTCCTTCGGAAAGACAACATCAAATTCCCGTATAATGTGAATATTATTAATCGTGAGTTTATCTCCAACCAATTGAGATAAATAACCTTAATTTAGTGGAATCAAGACCCATAAGATGGAAGAAATTTCCACGGGAAGGTTATGTTCATCCTTGCGTCGATAGATGATCATAGATTGATCTGGAATATGAAATGTGACTTCCCTTATTTGGAAATTGATATGAGATCCATATATAGAAATCTAATCCATGACAAGAATCACATAAAATTCCACTATAATAAGGATCACAAGATTTGCAGGAAGCACATTCCCACAAACTTCAATCGGGGAAGAATTGTAATCTTTTGATGCAACTGTTGTGCCATTAGGGGTTGTCGCAGCTAACTCAACATCTAATTCTTGAGGTAATATGGCGATACCCTTATAAAATTATCAGAAATAAAAGAGTGTGTGGATCCATAATCAAATTAAACATTTTCTACTTTAAAGTGGATGGTAAGTGTACCTCTCACCACTTCTTTTTTGTACTCCACATCACCAATAGTAATTGCATGGGACTTTCCTTTTTCTTTGGCGTTAAGAGTTTGTTGACGTTGATCATCATCATCAACCCTTTGATTTGGGCATTGATTGGAATAATGCCCCATCTCCTTTCCGTTGAAACATTGAAGTTTAGTAGGTTCATTATGCATATCCCTTCCTTTGTTTGCATCATTATACATCTTCTTCCCATTATTTCGACATTTAATTGCCCGATGACCTTCTCCACACTTATAACATTTTCTTGTCCCCTTAAGAAAATTTACTCCATGTTTCTTTCCACACATTGAGCATAAGGGAAAATCATTTTTTTCAGTGTGTTCTTTATATTTTCCTTTGAATTCCATTTTCCTCTTATTATCAATCCCATGTGACTGATGGGTTACACCAATCTCTATCTCAGCATTGAAAGAACATCGAAAAATTTCCTCGTAGCTATTGAAGTACCTTATGGCTAACGCCCTTCGAAGACTTGTTTTTAAGCCACTAAAAAATTGATCGATCTTACTCTCAGGTTGGATAATAATTTCAGAAGCGTACCTTGCATGTCTTGTAAAATTTTCTTCGTAGGTACCAACATATTCATCATCCTTTTACTTCAGTTCAAGAAAATCCTTCTCCATCTTTACTTGAATAATATGAGGGAAATACTTATTGAAAAATACGTTCTCGAACTCATCCCATTCCATGTACTCAATTTCGTCCCTTTTCCTTGTATTCTTAATAAGAATTCACCATTGATCAGCATCACCTTCCAAACGATACACTGCTAAGATGACTTTATCATGATCAAAACATTGAAGAACTGAAAATATATTTTCAGTGATACTGATCCATTGTTCAGCCACTAATGGATCAGAAGACCCACTGAATGAAGGTGGATGCTTCGTCATGAAGGATTCAGAAAAATGTTGCTCCTTACTTTGCTCATTTGGAAGTCCTGCATGATTCATCTCTTTAGAAAGTTGTGTGATCATGGTGACAATATTCTGTATTCCATCTCCCATAAGGTTTGGTTGCTCAGGGGGACAATCATTGCATTTCCCATCACATTCTGTATTAACACGGTTTGTTTGGGTTCCATCCATTGACTAAAAACAAGAATAATAGTGTGAGAAACACTAATTATAATAGGAAAAACACATAATCAAGAATAAAATTTCAAACTTAAGGACTTATCATAGGTTTTTCATGGTCATTTATAAAACACTAAGACTGTGTTCTATGATTAGACATATCCATAGGTTTCTTACTAAGGATTTCACGTCCTAGTTTCCAAATGTTGACTATACCTTTCCACTGATACCAACTATAATGACCTATACGTTACATACATGGTTATTACTTCAAAATTGAAGCATACATATTACAACATATAACAAAACCCTGAAATGACTGTATAGGTATAATGTCTTTAAAAACTCGGAAACATAAACAATTGGTTCATAAATCATCTACGTTGTCTCCCATTTATTCCATCATATCTAGAGTTCCTTTTTGGCAAATCCTACTTAATATCCTACTTCTTGACCTGGGGAAAAGAAAACATACTAAAGGGTGAGCTCAAATTCTCAGTAAGGGTAAACAAAAGAAATATAAAACATATCATATTCATAAGAACATAACATTTTGAAAATCTCATCCTGTAAAAGAGATCATTACAAGGGATAAATCATAGAAGTGAAATGTAATCCCAATAATAATAACATAAAACATGATGATTTGTGGAATATACACATAATCATTGAAAATCATTTCTTAGTGGTCAAGACTCATTTTCAAGACTATCTTAGCGGACAAAGTCCATTTCTGAACCGAGTTCACTCCTCGTTTTAGTCTTGTTTCACTGAACCGGTTTAACCTGTCGTTCGAGCCATGTCTATCTCATGAGATATAAATCTTTACCCAGTACATTGGAGGGAGATATAGGTCCCAGTCATCTCATAATGAAACCATTATTATGTGTACCACAAATCATAAATCATACATCATAGCATAACCCATGTAATAAAAATGGGAATATTAAACATCATGCCATCATAACCTAATCCATATTAGATAAAAGGAAAAAATAAAAATAATTCCATCATAACATAGTCAAATCAATGTAAAAATAGGGATAGAAACAGAACCCAAGATCATCTTAGATTTTGATAAAACACTTGAACTCCGTTCTTGAGGAAAATATCCTTTCTACTTCAAAAACATTTTTCCTTTCTTAACATGTCAAATAATTTTGATCTAAAATAAGTTTATTAAAAATAAACTAGAAAAATTTTAATGGAAAATTCATGGAAATAATTTTATAAAAATCCATTCATATCATATAAGTTAAAAAAACATTCTTCCAGTACTTTTGCCGGAAAAGTCAAAAAGTACCTCTTACGAAAAACGACAAAAGATTCCTTTCATATCATATACTAAAAACTCACCGAAGGGTAAAATTGGATTTAAACAATTTTAGGATGCTGGATATAATATTACATATTGAGGAAACATGGATGTGGATGATAAATATTCCCTAGTATATTCTGAAGTATAAAAAATCCCGGATATAAATGAGATTGTGAGATTTTCCCTTACCTTAGGTCCGATTTGCGTCGTAAGTGTCTGAACTGCCTGTATAATGATTTAAATAATGTCATTGACTTATTCCAGAATCATAATTATTTTTATGATATCATATATGGTAATATTATTAGCTTCTTATTAGTAATATTTCATTTCTAATTATTTTTCGGGTGTTTATTGCTTTATGTTCATATGTGTGTTTTGTCGAATAAATTCTTATTCCTTGTTTTAGGTTATAGAATCCTCATTTCCAGAATGGAATTACTGTAATATGTATCATATTTATTCATTAAATTCATTTATATAATCATTATTAAATGAAGATCATTTTGAACAAGTTTCATCTCATCGTGGAGACGGTATTCTGTACGTACGCACGAGCGATGATATCGTTCCCATGATTGTGGAATTGTATTGGAGTGTATGTATAATATTTAATAATAAATATCACTTTACAATAATCATATATAGTCATTATTACACCATTATACCCATCCAAGTAAGGTGGTGGTGGAAAATAGATTACACAACGCCATTGAGACAGTATTCCATACATATGCACGCGCGGTGATTTCATTTTCCGTAGGATGGATAGATAGTGAAATAGGGTTGTCTCATATTTATAATAACATATCAATATATGATTGATAATTATTTTATTACTTCATAATAAAAAAACTAAAGAAGAAGAATTAAAAGAAGAAATAATGTTGAAATAATCGGTAACAGACATTACCACTTCATTGAAGCGCCTCTTTGAGACCTCCTCTTAGGGAACTGAAATTGGTCTTTGAAGAAGACCAGGACCTATAAGATGTTTCTTGGGAAGTGGTTAAGCGAAATGGGTAGGGGTTGGCCTAGCATGAAGTCTCAAATTGGTGTGAGGAGGAGATGGAGGAGGTGCCCTTTTATATGGGAGGAGAGGGGCACCTTTGGAAATATAAGAAATATTGGTTAATATTAAATCCAAACCTCACTTAAAAACATCCAAAATGACTCATATCCGATGAGTGGATGAGATAGGGTTATAATATCATCAACCAATAAAATTTAGACATGTTAGGAATTTATTTTAAACATTATCAACTTGATTTATACGTATTTATCAATTTAAATTTATTTGTGGTAATAATATTCTAAATTTTAAATTATTATAAATAATTATATATGTGTTGTGAATTATTCATAATTTGAATGTTTTTGAAATTTTAGAAAATAGAAATTTTAATTTATAATTTTTAAATATTTTTGTGATTTTTAAACAATTTTATAATATGTTATTTTTATAAAATAGCAATAGTGTCTATTTTGACACTATTCATTTATTTGAATTTAAATAAAATATATACAGATGATATGTTTGAACTAAAAGATTAAATAGATTCATAAAATTTCATATGTATCTAGAAAATTGGTGGAGCACATTAAATAGTTAACATAATATTTATTTTAATATTTTTAAAACCATTTATTTTATATTATAATTAACAAAATAAATTCAACATCACTATTATGTCATAATTAATGATAATTATTTAATCCCTAAATTTTTTTAATAAATTTATATGATATATATATTTGTATTATATTTCTAGAGAATATTCATGTTCTAAGTGTCATTAATTTTATCACTAAATTAAAATTATTATACTTATAAGATTTAATAAAGTGACATGTTGTCACTTTCATTGGTTTTAAAAATAATTATATTATTTTCATAGAAAAAAGTCCATTAAATGAATCTAATACGTCCCTTATGTGATATGGGAAGACTTTTAGTCATCCAATAGGGTTTTGGCAGGTGTTAGGGTAATTTTATAGTCTTATAATTACCCTTAATTACCTGATTTACCATTAACTAAGGTAAACAAATTTACCGCAGTTACTATTCATAATGCCCAAAAATAAAAAATATACTATTAACATTATTTGGACCCACTTATTAAAAATATGGAATCCATTTTTCAAAATTCAAAACACATATGTTGCAGTATTTAATTTAAAAATAATCCTATTGCTAAGAAAACAGGTTTTAGAAGTTAAAACATTGCCAAAGATTGAAATGTTTTCACCTATGAATTCAATGTGAAATTAATGCTAAGGACATAAGTTACATTAAATTGTAAAAATATATTCTATTTATACATTAAAACCATTCAATATTATAATATGACAATATAAATTATCTTAATGAAAAAATTTGTTTTTAATAAAAAAATAGCGTATGTTTACTATTCATCAAAATATGAAAGTTATCAGAAAAGTATCAAAAATTTATCCAGAGTAAATTTTTATATCCTGATTTTAATGAATAATTTGATTTTGTCAAATTGAACTTATAAACATGTCAAAAACTAGATATAATGTGGGTGCACCATCAAAATGTGGCAAAACCACATTTTTTTAAAAATACTTATTTTACCCGAAATATTTATTTTGTTCTCTTACCATGTTCTAGAAAATGTGTAAGATGAATAATAATGTTATAAAATTGAAAATGTTTTTAATACTATTCATAAAGACTATTCCATAATAATATATTGTTGTTTAGTGAAACCCGATATTGCATACTACACACGCTATCGAGGAAGGATGTGATTGCGTGTAATGAAAACCAAGTCAGTATTGTGTGTTGTGAATGATTCATTTGTTGTTGCATATAACAAAAGACATAAAAAACATTTCTCATAAAATCTCTGGGTGTTACATTCATTACCCATGATTTCTGATGTTTTGTTCTTGGCTTGGTGAAGATAAAAAAAAGGGATATATCATCATTAAATAACAAGTCCAATATGCAATGAATGCCTATATTGAACACATTAAGGAGATATTTTCATTATCTCTAGTGTAAGCATCATAGGATAAGTTAAATGAGCCCCTTATTGGGTATTCATACATAGATCAAAGATATATCTCTCCTCCAATGATATTCATTTATAGAATTCGGTGGATGATGCGTTTCTGACCAAGGTGCTTTCAGTAGTGGTTCGTGAACTGATATCTCCTAGTGATCCTTATAGTTCCCCACAAGGTGAGAGGCCTGTGGCAAGGGAAACTATTTGTGAGATCCAATTCTGTTGGAATAATCTTCGTACTATTCAAATCATTCTCTTTTGTGCATCCAAAATGGTCAAATTTAGCATTTGAATCCATCATATAGTCCTCCTCTGAAGTCATGTCATCATTGTTGACACAGGGTTCATTTGGACATGTTTATTATGAAGCATTTAATAAATAATAAGAAATTATAAGTGGATTTATTCCACTAAATATTGGTTTCTAGATTCTTTAGAAACCATTTCACTAACCATAAGCCTCTAAGTGAATCTATTCTCAGAGTTAGGAACAATCCGGGGTGTGGGGAACCGTGCATCAAATTTTGTCTCTACCGTTGGAGTGTAGTTGGTTAATGTTATTTATTATAGTATTCATTGACATAATAAATTACATGTTGTTGAATGAAAACATTGTGGTATCACTATTTTATATTCAAATATTTTACAATCACAATGACATACTTCTATTGATTGTTCTTTCTTGTGTGGGAGATTATCCTTATTAGATAGATTCTGGTTTCCAGTATCAATCATTTTTGAGAAGTTTGAATATTGTGGAGTTAATGAGTGGAAAATATTTATTATCATTTTATGGGTTATAATTCTTTTAATGGGTCCTCCCTAGTGTAGGGGGTTTAGATTATGTGGGGAATTCCCAGTTCTGGTGATGGTGTTGTTTGGATTCAACGAAATACTTTAGGTTAGTTCATATTTGGGGATTCCATATTAGGTCAGACTGAAGTTGTCCCAGGGTGTTAGTTGGGTTCTTATGGTATGGATAACCCTATAAATTTATACAAAATTTTCCATTTTGATTATACTTATATTTTATTGGGTGAGATCGGTGGAGTGAATGTTCACCTTGAGGATCACAATTTCGCTCGACTTTATTCAAATATTGTTTTCATCCATGAACCTTATGGGGGTGGGATAATTTTTTAGGCGAAAAAGTATCTGTGGGGGGGGGGGGGTTATTTTCACACCCCAAAGATATAAATTCTTTTATTTTATTTTAGTCATCTCCACGGAAAATTTGGACGAGGTTTGGGTTGAGTTTATGATTTAAAATTTTGATTTATTCATGTATTCGTGTGGGTGATTGTTAAAAAGTGGAGTTTTGGTCTTAACAGAAGGTATCACACACTTGGAACATGGTTAAAAACATTAAATCCCATAAGAGTAAACATATAAATATTTCACTTTAAGACAGTGGTGACTACACAGTTGGGACACAGTCTGGAATACATGCAGCAAAACCGTGCGACATTTCACTGATAGATAGTCATGGAATAAGGTTAGTGCAATGTTTGGAATACCATGGAACCAAACTATTTATGATTCCCATATCAATAAAATTTATAAGTCACTATATATGAAATCTAATATTGTAACCATAATTCATCTTTTCCTCCCCATGGGCTCCTTTTTAGCACACTAAGGGGCTCCCAAGCTTCACACGATTGGTTTGTCTCCCCATGTTGGGGATTATCCTTCAATTCTCTTGTGAGTATTATTGTTTTTTTATTTTATCCTATACGTGAATCTATATCAGTACTTTCTATTTTTACATTAAATGGATTCATTGTTGGATGAACCCAAAAAGTTAGGGTTTCAGAGTGGTTCATTTTATATGATGTTAGGGTGTGTAGATTGTCTATCAGGCATGGTTATTTCATCTCCGAAAGTTTCATTCTATTCAGAAGTTTGTCACATAGTTTCATACATTGATTTACTTTCCCTAACATTCTATGATTCTTTTGGATTAATTTAATACAATTAATATTCATTAATAATACTAGTGAAGTGTCATCATAAATTTATCTTTGAAAAGGGTTTCTGTTACTATGCATAATTTTAAATGCATGACTATTATAAGATGATATGATTATAATATTATATTAATGAAATTGGGAACATTTGGAGATATTTGACAATGTTAATACCTTCATAGCTTGGTGAGGTTTGTGAATTTGGACTAATGTGTGATTTAGATTGATTTTAATTTCTATGTGATTCATGGTAAAATGTTTAGAAATGTTAATTCGGTTTTTAAAATCATAAATGTGTTATTGTAATTGTGTTAAATTTTTGGTTTTATTAGATAATAAAGTTCTCTCTCTTAAAATAGGTATTGGGGTAAATTCATGGATACATGGAGAGTGCCATTGGATGTTGGTACATACATTGGTGAATGCAGTGTACACATGGATGGGAATTGATATGATGATTTCAATCATGAGTGATAAACTTTTTCTCAAAATGATTCATTGATTTTATAATGGTGTGTAGGTTCATTGAATGACTTTAAATGTGGGATCAATTTTTTTTTTAATTCCTAGACCATTTTAAATTTTAAGATGTATATTGTGGATTGTTTTCATAAAATACCAATTAGAATTTAGGAAGTTTCTTGGTTTCTAAAAGTACATAAAGGGTATTTTTCACTTTTTGAGATATTTTATGTATTCACATTAAAATGGAAAGAAATTTTTTTGGAATGTTAAGACTCGGTTGATATTGATTATGTGAAGGAAGTGTTTTATGTGACCATGGAAATAGTATTAAATTGAATTGGTATATGTAATTAGATAGTAAATCTTAAAGGATTGGTTGGCTCATTGGGTAGTCATTAAAATGTTTGGTTTCTATGTGAAGAGATATAACAGCCGGATTATCACCTTGTAATGTCAGGGAATTTTTTTTGGATCTTTTTTAATGTATGGGAGCATAGGAATATCAGCATTTTTTGTAATATGATTTGAGAATTTTGTTATTTTTAAAATATTTTCTTGTGAACATGAATTATAATGGAGGTCTTCCCATGAAAATGGTGGGATTCCATATTTTTTCTTGTTTTTGTTTTTTCTAATGAGTATAATCCATTGTAAAGGTGGTGAAAAATATATTTCCCAATAGTTTTCTTGCATGTTGGCAATGAATTATGATTTTGATTAATGAAAACAATGGTTTCCTGGTCAGATTTAATTATTTGGTTATAATACATAATAGAGAATTGGATTTCCATGTACGTTCGTGATGTGTTTGATTATAGTTTGAGACCACTAGACCATGGGATGTGTTCCCCTATATTGTATCATTCATGATAATGTTGTTGGAATTGAGTCCACAACAGCATGTGATTCATTACCCTTTAGTGGATCGTGCAGAAAAATGTAGTGCGTAATGGTTTGTTTACCATGTTATGAAAATTATTACTATTATCATGGGAATCATGAGTGTCATCTAGAGGGTTGATTGAATGTTTCAAATCATCCTCGATTAGATGCATTGGCACACACCTTGAATTGATGGGTCTAGGTTGGATGTGCCACTGTATTAGATAATTTAGAGTAGACTCTTGGTTATTGACTATGGAGTTGAACCATATATTGACCATTGATTCTGAACTGATTACATCAATGGATTCACTCTAGAGATGTTAAATAAACTCACATGATCATTACATATCTGTTCTTTTTTATTTGTTTTTCATGTTAGATATTGGTATTTATTGTTGTTCATTATTGTTTGGTTTCCATTACATTCAAAATATCTTTTTAGATTATCTAATTTGTTTTTTTATTTTGGTTTTGGTTTTCAGATGGGTTGTGGAATGGGAAACTACATTCTTAAAGGAAGGTTGTATGTGTTTTTTTAAAAAGTGAATTTTTGGAATGTTTGGATTATTTATATGAAATGATTTATAAGATACTTTTATAAATTTATGTTCAAAATTTTGCTTTTGGACTATTTAAATAAAGGAAATGTATGGACTCTATGGTTGATAGCTTCTAATATATTCAATATCTTAAACAACTTATGAAATTTGGTTTCAGAAGACCACATTTTTTTACAGATGCCTATTTATGCCTCAGTTTCTCTAAGAGAAGGATGGTTCTTTTGATGCTAGTGACCAAGAGGTCACATAGAGATCTTGTTTGCATGGTCTAATTTTGGTTTTGTATAATGTTTTTGTTTTTTTCACCATCTTTTTTATTTGCATCAGTTTTTTAATTATTGTTGTTTACTTGTGGGATTTTGTTGTGTGTACATTTATAGTTATTTTGACCTTGGTTGGTTTGGCTAAATCATTCTTATTGGTTTATTTTGATTCTTGACACAAGTTTCTTTTTCGTGGGGATTGGGAACTCACTTTAGTCCATGATTCAGACTCGGTCTAGGGTTGGGTTGGATGTCACCAAATCTGTGTTTTTGAGAGTAATTGAAAACATGTATTATTAATGTGTTTTTCCTAGATTGTTAATTATTACCTATATGGATTCTAAATGCTATTATGAAATTTTTATGTATTTTATGGGTATTTTTTTTGATTATCACGTTAAGTGTGTATATATGTTAAACTGATTTTAAAGAGACATTATTCTATAATCTTTTATGCTTTATATATAGGTATTTAGTTTCATTCAAAACTTGTGTTAATAATAAAAAAAATTAGGATAAAAAAATATGAAATGATGACACTAAAAATGGTTTCTTTTTTATATATGAATGATGATTTATTCCAAAAAAATTCTCACCATTGATAGTATTATGTATTTTAATCTAGATTCAATATTAAGGCAAATTTATTTTTTGGGAAATAGTGTGTTTCCAATAGTCATTTTGTAATGTGGGGAATTTCTTAACGAACTTCAAAAAAAATAATTTTGAATAGTTTGTTGAAAATTATTATTTATTCATTGATATTGTTGAAAATAGTTTTTTCAGGGTACAAATTCAAAGAAGAATATTTAGATTAATTTAATATATTAAATTGTGCTTATAAATAAATTGTTGAGATTATTATGAATTTTTTTCTGTAATTCTTCTTTATTTATGATGGTTCGGAAAATTTCAAATGATTATTATTTAATATTTTTATTTATTTGTCATTATATTAAATTCATTTCATAATGATGACTCTCACACATTAAATTGCATTGTATTCAATGGATAAATCCAATTTATTTTACACTTACCTCTACATGAGCTCTTCTTAGATAAGTATACATTGACATATATGGAAGCGATATGGGAGAAAAAAATTCATTTATAATGGTTCCTTATATTTCTATGTTAATGTAATTGAGATGGATTTTATGGATCACGGTTCATCCGTTTTTGTTAAATTTTAAATATCAAATATGTATATCGTTCAATGATATCATTTTGTAACATTTTTTTCCAATATTTAAATTAATTATATACTATTTTACCAAATTTAATTAATATTATAATCTATAATTTTTGTCTATGATTCGAAGAAAATCATTCAACATTATTTTATTCAACTCCATTTATCATTAGCCTACAGAAATTAGAGGTGTAAAATTGGGACCATATTATACCAAGGATTAGGTTTTATTTTTTGTGCTCCTATTTTTGTGTGCTAGGAAATTGTATGAAAGTACCATTTCTAAGTCAATACAAATATTTTTGGTAGTATTAGAGAAACCATCAATTCAAAAAATTATCTTACACATGAAAAAGTACAGCCTACATTTTTCATGACAATAATTTACATGTATTGAATTATATAAATTATTTATTTTTTTTATTGGATTTATGAATGTAAAATCTCACATATAAATGTGGTGGAAAATATTAGGATGTATAAAAAATAGTATATTCAATTTCAAATAAAAATCATGCCCAATATAAAACAAGATACATATCTTCAGATGACGAAGCCCTAGACATATATCTTCAATTTCATGAAGGATGATTGTCACTTATAATCATCAAAATAAATTCATCCTCATTGGGTATCCATGGATTGATGATATAATAACCCATAATGTAAATATAGATATTATATCAACATTGAATAATATTCATTGCATAACATATTGAAACCATGCCAATACCATATATGATATGTGTCATTATAAACTAGGATACATAAATAATGAGTTCCAAAAAAATCTACATTTCCTGTCATTTATTTATTCATAACTAAACTCCATTTTGAATTATCCTATATAATAACCTTATTCATGTCCTGGAAAATAGAAACATATCAAAGGGTGAGCTGAAATTCTTTGTATGGGTAAACAAGGGGAATATCAATCATATCATAATCATAAGAACATAACATTTGAAAATATTATCATGTATATAAAAGTGAAATTTTATCCCAAAAGTCACATCATTACACATGAAATTTTGTGGCATACACACATAATCAAAGAAAATAATTTAATATTATTCAAGGCTCATGCCCGAGACTGTTATAGCGAACAATATCCATTAATGTACCGCATTCACTCCTAATTACAACCTTCTATTACTAAACCAAATTTACATGTTATTTCATTCATGTCTATCTGATGAGATAAGAATCTATACCCAATACACATGTGGGTGATAGAGGTACCTCAAATATCATAATGCAACAATTCTTTGGTATTTCACAAAATCATAAAAAAATCCACTACTACATTACCCATGAAATAAAATGCATTTCATAAAAATTATTCCATCACAATTGATATAAAGATAATGTTTTTTCAAAATTACATTCCTCAAAAAAACGATCATATAATAATGATAACAGGGATACTAATATAACCTTGTTTAAAGACTATCACCTTAGACGTAAAATAATTTTTAGAAAACAGATGATATTAATTCCTAAGGAAAATATCCTTTTATCTTAAAAAATGTTTTCCTTCTTTAAAATACTACACAATTTCAGAATAAACCATTTTAGGTTAAAATATACTTGTAATATTGTAGAGTAGAATTCATGGAAATAATTCATTATAAAAATGTAAAATCAATTCATGGCATAAAACTTTAAAAAAACATTCTTCTCATAGTTTTGTTGGAAAAGTCCAAAGTACCTTGTACTAAAAACATAAAAAAATACCACTCATATCGTTTAGTAAAAATTCACTAATTGATAAAATTGACAATAAAAAAATATATAAGGATTTTTATAATATATTTAAATACATATTTAGGAATCATGGACGTGTATTATAAATATACCTCAGTAAATACTCACGAATTAAAAATCTCGAATAAAAACAAGATTTGAAAAGATCTCCCTTACCTTTGGTCTGATGTGCTTTATGTGAATCCAAAAATCTTGTAAAATTTTTCAAATAATTTTATTGATTTATTCCAAAATCATAATAATATTTATGATAGAATTAATGATCATTTTTTTATCTGTTTGTTGGAAACATTTCATTTTTACTCGTTATTTGGTTATTAACTGTTCTAGGTTATACATTTTTTATTAGATAAGATCTTATTACTATTTATAGGTTATAGTTATATCATATACATCATTGTATTTGTATAATATATTTCACATTTATTTATTAAATTCATTAATATACTCATGCTTTAATGATGATTATGTAGAATGAATCACATCACACCATGGAGATGGTAAGCCGTACGCACGCACGAGCGACTATATTGTTCCCAGAATTTCATAATGGTATTAAGTGCATGGTTTATAGGTTTTTATAATCAAAATAATTTGATATTAATATTATATATATTTATTAATTCCGTCGTTATTCCCATTCATGTTATAAGGAGGTGATTAATTCATTACACCACTACATGGAGACGATAAACTGTAAGTACACACGCATGTTGATTTCATTTTTCCTACAATTAGTAGAAGGTGGAATATGGTTGATTCATAATAATAATAACCTATAAATATATAAGTACTTCTGGAGTTATTAAATTATAATTAAATCATTCATGAGGCGAATGTTGAAGAAGAATGACGTTTGAAGGAATCAGTAAATGATATTATCTCTTCTTCGACGCGCCTCCACAAAATCTCTTCTTAGAAAAGTTGTTGGTTGTTGAAGAAGAATATGACCTATATAATGATTATAGGGAATTTTATAATTTATATGGTCTGGTTATGGTTGATCAGGAATCAAAAAAATGAAGTGAAGAGTTGAGGGAAGATGTGCCCTTTATAATTGAGGGTAGGGGAATATTTTGAAACCACAAAAATATTAATATATAATAAAATCAATACCAACATAAAAACATGAATCATGTCCCAATTTAGAATATTAAAATATATAGGGTAGTAATATCATCAAAAAATATATTTTATAATTTTTATGTCAATTTAATCATTATCAATTTAAATAATGACATAGTAATTCTATTTAATTTTAAACTATGGTAATAAATATTTCTATATTTAAAGTGTGAAATAATTACTTATTTTAAGTCTTTTAGAACATAAAAAAACTTTAGAACAGTTTAAACTATATAATAATAAATATATATATTGAAAATTATTTTTTATTTTTAAATAATTTAGGAAAACCATATTTTGTAAAAATATCTATAGTGCCAATTTTGACGCTATTTATTCCATGGATTTTTAAAAATATAAAAATAAGAAGCTAGACAAGATCTAATTTTTTTTATTATTTCAATAATGTGTAAAGGTAATCTAAAAAAATTATTTTACAGAATAATTTTCCCAAATTATATTTATGAAATTATTTTTATTAACATTTATTTGATCATTTCATTTAGATAATAATTACTACCTCAATTTTGTATAAATATTTAGCATGAATAATTGTTGGATAAAAATAAAAAATAAAATAATTTGATGTATATAAATACATTATTATTCAGGGTAATACTTTATGTAGAATTTACCTTCTTGAAAACCCTACATTAAAATTTGTATACTCTTTTAAATAACAAATGTGACAAATTAATCTCCACTTTAAATGAAAAAATATAAGTATCATAATCTCTTCTATAAGACTCCAAATGGTCAATAAGTCAACACATGGATTCTTATGGTCTAGATATACTCGAATAATAATTTTGGTCTAGTGTTTGGGCCTTTTGATCTTTATTATTATTTTAATTTTTTTTACACATTTCACATCAATTAAATATTTTTTTTTCATCATCTAAGTATATGTAATTATGGTAATTATTTATTTCATAAAAATAACAAATACATTATCCTGATAAATAATCAAAATTTTGATTTGAAATTAATATTTAAAAACTAATTTATCTTTTGATAAAAATTATATTAAAAATAATTTAGTTATTAAAGTATGAGTGATACATATTTCACTTTTCTTTAAATAAAATAAATTTAATGCCCTATTCTAATCCATGTGTGTTAAAATGGATAACATTTCGACACATATATGTTTTAAGGAAATATATAATCATCCAATCATATTAAGATGAGTGTTAAAGTTATTTTATTATATTAATTTTACCCTAAATTACCTGATTTACCCTTTTACCATGTTAATTAAATTTACCGAAGATATTATTCATATTGCACAAAAATAAAAAAAAGATAATTTCATAATTATTACCTAATGATTATAAATATTTAATAATTTTATCAAAATTTAGAACATATTTTTGTTGTAAGTAATTTAAAAAGAATCTGGTTGCTGAAATGAGAAAACGGGTTTTGAAAGATAAAATATTGCAAAAGAATGAAATGTTTTTGCATCAGAAAATAATGTAAAAATAGTTACAATTTCATAAATTATAATAAATGGTAAAAATATATTATATTTATAATTATAAACCATTAAAAAATATAATATAACCATATAAAATTTTTCAATGAAAAAAATTTATTTTCAATTAAAATATAGAATATTTTTACGATTCATCAGAACATGATGTTTATCTGGAAAAATATCATAAATTCATTCTAATTAAATTTTAATATCCTGCTTCAAAATAAATTTTTTTTTTCATGTAAAAATAATTAATGTGTCCAAATTATGAATTTAAAGGGTTTTTGCATTCAAAGGTGTAATGTTAACCATTAAAAAATAGCCAATTATACATCCCATAGGGATTTGTTCATACCCTACGAGTAAAATATCCATTTGATGAATATCAAATATATTTTATCAAGTATATAACACATATATATCTTATTAGAATCGTTACAAAAATTAATTAACTTAAAAAATACAAAAAAGTATTTATATTTTTTCATAAATAACTCATACCGAATGAATTCCCAATGTATTTTTACCAATTAGTTTTAATTATTCTAGCTAACATAACAGGTAGTCTATAATGATAATTTTATAATAAGGGAGGCTCATAGTTCATTTAAATGCACGACTGTGTGCAAAGAAAGCTAATGAAGAATTAATTTTATTTAACAAAAACATTTTATAACAACTTTTCAGTGTTACATTCTTCCCCCATACACCTTAAACAGAAATTTTCCCTCGAAATTCTTCACCTAGAAATAAAAAAATGAGGACTCCTCTCCCTCATCATATCCTTCAGTTCCCATGTGTCTTCGTCAAATTTGTGGTACCTCCATAATATATTATCAAAGCTAGTGGTCTATTTTTGAAAAACATTTTTCACTACGATCTAGAATATCTATCGATTGTTCTTTATAAGAAAGGTCTTGATCAAGAAGTAAAAATTCTATTCCTAGTAAATATAAAGTATTGGGTAAGTATATTCTTTGGATAGATACATGGAACACATCATGAAATTGATAGATATTTAGTGGAAGTGGAAATAACTTAGCTACCTTCACTACATGATCCAGAAATCTACAAGGACCAATATACCTAGGGATCAACATTCTCTTATTTCCAAATCTCATTACTACATTCTAGGAAGATATTCGTAGAAGTGACTTTTCACCAACTTCAAACTCTATGTATCTTTTTCAGTTAACAATATAACTTTATTGATGACACTAATAGGATCTTGTGTGTTGTTTAATAAATATGATCTTTTTTGGCATTTTACCATCATGATCTGGTCGTAATAGATTTCATTCCCCTACTTAATCCTAACATGTAGAGATCAATAGTTCATTCCATTGAGGGATTGTTTCCGACACTTTCG
Organism: Viscum album; assembly: GCA_963277665.1. NCBI lineage: Eukaryota > Viridiplantae > Streptophyta > Magnoliopsida > Santalales > Viscaceae > Viscum > Viscum album. The sequence continues at coordinate 256,429,907 of OY728165.1, read as the reverse complement.
CCGGGGCACGCGCGCATCCGTCCGTCAGGGGGGGACGTGCGGCTTTGTTGCCCCGCATTCCCGCTTTCCAAAGGCGGGCGGCATTCGTTCCTTATTCAGGGACATCTGCTCCTTGATCGAAATGGGATGATGGGATGTCGGTTCTTCCTCCTGTGGATTCCTCCTCAGAACTCGTCACCTAGTCCGGGTCTCCCTCATAGATTTAATACGTAGTTCGTGAAACTCTTCCCAGTGCCATGTTTTCATGGACACCGGTTAATTACACTGCTTCTGTCGGGACATTCCAGAGGGTCCAGTCAGGGCAGAAACCTTCGGTCAGGGGAGTAGTCACGTTGAGGCATCAGTAGCGTGTCTGGATGCTGGGGTACCTGGCATGTCTGTCTGTTATCCTTGATCACAAGGCTTCTCGAGGGCATGGAAGCCCGAGGCATCCCACATCGAGTGCGGGGAATTACATGTCATAGACACGTATCTGAGGTTTTCCTCAGCTTCCCGTGTTCAACACAGGGTATGCCGCGAGTTTAACGTCTAGCGGAGACGGATGAGAATGAAATGGGACCATCGCAGGGGGGGGCGACAGTGAAGTTGGGCTTGAGCCTTGAAGAGGCATCCTACGTATCCCCGTGGCAGGGAATCAAAGTCCACGTAGTTCAGGATGGTGCCGGTAAACCGACGTGAAGCTGGACCTTGGTCTGAGGGGAGTTGGGCTTGAACCTCTGGGAGGCTTCCTACGTACCATGCCTTAACATGGATCAAAGACTTCGTAGTTCAGGAGGGGTTTCGCCGGTGAACCGACGTGAAAGCAGACCTTGGTCCACTAGTGGTGGGCTTGAACCTCTTGGAGGCTTCCTACGCACCATGCCTTGACATGGATCAAAGACCTCGTAGTTCAGGTGGTTGGGTTGCAATGGCTTACCGCTGGACCAGAGTGCAGTTTAACGTCATGCTGGACGTAGGTAGAACACTACGTGAATTCGGTGATGGGTGGGCTTGAACCTCGTGGAGGCTTCCTATGTACCATGCCTTGACATGGATCAAATACCTCGTAGTTCAAAGAATACAGTTTAACGTCATGCGGGACAAAGATGGGACCCGGCGTGAAGAAACGACGGGTGGGTGTGTCGGTGAACCGACGTGAAAGTAGACTTTGGTCCACTATTGGTGGGCTTGAACCTCGTGGAGGCTTCCTACGTACCATGCCTTGACATGGATCAAAGTCCCCGTAGTTCATTAGGATGGATGGGTCGCAATGGCTTACCACTGGACCGGGGTGCAGTTTAACGTCGTGCTGGACGGGGGTGAAACCCGACGTGAATGAGCGACGGGTGGGCTTGAACCTCGTAGAGGATTCCTATGTACCATGCCTTGACATGGATCAAAGACCTCGTAGTTCAGGTGGTCACAACGGCTTACCGCTGGACTGGAATGTGACCCGACGTGAATGAGCGAAGGGTGGGCTTGAACCTCGTGGAGGCTTCCTACGTACCATGCCTTGACATGGATCAAAGACCTCGTAGTTCAGATGGTCACAACGGCTTACCGCTGGACTGGAATGTGACCCGACGTGAATGAGCGACGGGTGGGCTTGAACCTCGTGGAGGCTTCCTACGTACCATGCCTTGACATGGATCAAAGACCTCGTAGTTCAGATCGGTTTCGCCGGTAAACCGACGTGAAAGTAGACCTTAGTCCACTAATGGTGGGCTTTAACCTCGTGGAGGCTTCCTACGTACCATGCCTTGACACAGATCAAAGTCCTCATAGTTCACTTGGTGGGTCACAATGGCTTACCACTGGACCATAGTGCAGTTTAACGTCATGCTGGACGTAGGTGAAACTCGACGTGAATGAACGACCGAGCAATGTGGCTTGAACCTCGTAGAGGCTTCCTACGTACCACGCCTTGACATAGATCAAAGACCTCGTAGTTCAAATGGTCACAACGGCTTACCGCTGGACTGGAATGTGACCCGACGTGAATGAGCGACAGGTGGGCTTGAACCTCGTGGAGTCTTCCTACGTACCATGCCTTGACATGGATCAAAGACCTCGTAGTTCAGATGGGTTTGTCAGGGTCGGTGCTCACTCTAAGCCCACGTGAGTCATGCTTGGTGTGAGAAACAAGAGGTTGCAAGGAGCTGACGATCACGTCGCGAAGGGTGCATCCGTGAGAAGTGAAGAGGGGCTTACGCGTTGAGCGGCCCATGGTGTTGGGACTTACTCCAGGATGGAGGCCCATGGTGCGACGAAGCGCGGGAAAGATGGACCTTGGTCCGACGATGGGAGGTGCCTCGTTCCCTATCACGTCCTCTACTGACCTTGGTAGTGGGGAAGTACCGAGATGCACGGGTGCAATCATCCGTACCAAAGGTTAGGGACTTACGCTCTGAGGCGACCCTTCCCCTGCGAACGTACACCACTCCGACAAGGAGGATCTCATTCCATGTGCGGAAGAGTTCCATTCCCGTGGAGACGAGTGGTGTAATGATTGTTCGAGATGGGGGGACCCTTCGTGAGGGAGACGAGGTTGGGTCACAGTTTAACGTCATGTGTTGAGGACGTGGTGCTTGGTAGTTTAACGTCCTGCAGCTCGGACGAGGTGGGTTCACTCCACACCCCTAGGGCTTACATACCCAATGCCCTCTACCCCTTGTGGGAGGGAAGGCATCGGCAAGGCCGTGGTAAAGGGGGGTCGTGGGACGAACCATCGAGGGGTCCAAGTTAGCATGTCTATGCAAAGAAGAAATAGTCATTAGCATGCCTATGCGAAGAAGCATTAGGCGAAGCAACGCTACGGGAGGTGTTGTCCATGGGACTTTGAAATCACATCGTGCAAACCTGAAGGGTCGCACAGAAAGAGGAATCGCTAAGCAGAGGAGTGTGCTTTGCGAAGTGGGGTGCCTTGGCCTTAGAATGGGGCATAAGTGGGGGTGGGAGGTGCTTCGCGAAGTGGAACAGTGTTCGCGGAGCACTGCCTCGCGAAGAAGGAATGGTTCGCGAAGCAGGGTCCTGCCAAGCAATGTGCTTCGCGAAGTGGAGCGATCCTGCCTTAGCATAGGGATCACTCGTATGGGTTGGGTGTTTCGTGAAGCACAAGTGCTCCGCGGCTGCCCGGGTTCCCTTGGGAATCCCCTTCCTTTCCGAACGCCCTTGAGCTTCGCGAAGGGCATCCCTCTCGGAAGAGGGGATCAAAACGAAACAAATCAGAGTCGTCTCGCGAAGTAGAAATACCTCGCGGAGCTCATGATTCCCGGGGAAAAGCGTGCTTCGCGATTCGGGAGAGGAGAAGCCGAAAGGTTGGATTGTCCATCCTCGAGACTCAGGGGGAGTCGAGTATTTATAGGGAAGGGGCACCGCGAAGCAGGGCTCGCGCGCCACCTTCGGGGCTTCACGGCGGCTCGCGAACGTCAAACGGGTTCGCGGAGGATTACCGCCTCTGGAGCTTTGCGGCGGCTCGCGAACGTCAAACCGGTTCGCAGAGGCTTACCGCCTCTGGAGCTTCGCGGGGCCGCCACGGTTGGGACGCTTCACGGCGGGGCTTCGCGGCTGTGCTTCGCGGCTGGGCTTCGCGGCTGGGCTTCGCGAGGCAGCGCGCCGACTATCTTTTTTGTTCCTTCCTTTCGGGCCACATTTTTGGCGCCAACAAATGCCCCCCCTCAGACTTGGAGCCGCGGAGGGCGAAGGGTCGAAGTCTGAGGTAAAAATCGCCAAAATTGTCGGTGGTTCGCGATGCAGCATCGCAGAAGGGGCCCGCGCTGCTCGCCTGGGCCGCGGATCTGAATGCGCCGCGATGCTTCGCGCGGGTGAGGCGCACCGCGATGCTCCGGGGTCGTCGCCTATAAATAGGGGGTCCGCGTTATTTTGTCTTTACGCGCCTTCCTTGTCCTTTTGTGCTCTTGATTTCACGACGCTCCGCGTACTCCGCGACAGCACTCCGCGAATCGAGATTTGTGGCGAACCGCGAGTCCCCGACTCCGCGTCCGCGCTAAGCGAACCTCTGTCTGTCTTGGCCAGACTTCGCGGCTTGGTCTCGCGACCGATCTTCGCGATCCGGCTTCGCGGTCGAGCTTCGTGACCGAGCTTCGTGATCCAGGGGAAAAACTTTTCTGAGGGTCGACATTAAAAATGGCCCATCAAGAGGCTGTGCTGGAAGTGCTTGCAGATGCCGCTCGCCGGGATGAGATGGCCAACCGTCCGGGTTTGGGGGAGATGATTCGGAGCCACTAGGACCACACTTCCTTGACAGACCTGCTGTCGGAAGGTCAGAAGGATTACCCGCAGTGCAAGAAACTGTCGTTGTACGGCTTCGGGCTGAGGGATGACGTCTTCGTCCCTGAGACAAGAAGGGATGAACCAGCTTGCTGGTTCAGGAGCACACCATGCCAGCACCAATGGTTCAGGGCGGCCGATGGTCACGCACAAGAGGATTTCACACCCGTCACCGCTGATTGCCTCTACAATCATGTGAACGATATTGACATGAGTCCACTGCAACCGGAGACGTCCCCTCCTCTCTACCGCACCATGCTGAAGGCGGCTCTGCAGGATCCGAAGAAGGGATGGTCCGATGAGTGGGACCTGCGCCAGGGCGGCAACTTTACCGATGACTGGGCCTGGGCCTACTGGGTAGGCGCCTCCTGCGAGGAGTTCAAGGCCAAGATGAGGAGAGTGGGATTGTATGAGGCGGCATGGGCCTCCCAGTTCCACATTTACCAACCAAAGCAGCTGATGCCGGAACTGCTGAGTAGATGGTCGTCTAGGACCAACACTTTTCACCTACATCACGGGGAGGTGGGCATCAGCTTGTGGGATGTCCAACATATTTTCGGGGTCCCGATCTTGGGGGCCATGTATGACGAGTTCCTCCTCGTTGCCAGTGTGTGGGGAGATGCTGAGAAAATGCCACGGCTGGCGTCAGCGCTGGTGGTGCTTGTCCCTGGAGAGGACAAGGAAGCAGTGAGGGATGTCCACTTCAGAAGGTGGTTCAAATGATTTCTGAACTTCCCAGAAGATCGAGAGTTCCCTCCAAGGCCTCGAACTTGTCCGAGGGCAGCCCAGCGGGGCAAGGGACACTCGTATTGGCGTGTTTTGGAGGACAGCCAATGGAAGACTTGGGGTTTCAGCGTCAGCACCGAACAACAGCCAATAGTCAGGCTGGCGGCGTTCATCGCGGCTCTCATCTGTGGGTGGATCCTACCGGTGAGAAATACAAGCATGGGGGTGCAGCCCAGATCGTTCATCATGGCATCGATGTTGGCCATGGGGCAGCGGATCAACCTGGGGATCCCGATGCTCGCCAAACTATACAGAATGATGCGGCGTATTAACGAGGGCAAGAAGCCGCCAAGAATATGTGGGCCCTTCCACCTCCTGTATGGGTGGATCGCGGCGCATATCATGGGGATTTACGAGTATCCAAACCCCATTTCGCCGTCGGGATCAGACTTTCGCCCCTCCATTCTGAACGCAGTTGGGAGCTTCCCATTCAAACTGGCCGTTCCGATGGTGCTGAATAGGGTGTCGAGGGCGGACGAGTTCAACTTTCATCCCTTCCCGCTGCCGACGGGGAGGCTTACTGATGATGGACGGGGGACGGAAGAACATCGGGCTTACCTCCTGGCCTTCCGAGGTGGGGTTTTGGTGGCTCGGATAGACCGTGAGCCAATCTGTGAACCGTACACCCCGTATCGTTTTGCGAGGCAGTTCCGGTGCCTCCAGCGGTTGACCCCGCAGGTATACTGGGAGGTGCGTCACGACGAGCATCCGTGTGTGATGAGGCAGCTGTGGCTCATGTTCACTCGTGAGGATGGAAGGATGCAGATCGCATTGCCTCCGTCCACCGCTGCCTTTGGCTTAGTGAAAGAGTTCGCCATCAGCTGGGAGGCCGCCTACCCCGGGGAGATGCTGAAGCAGCCAACGATCCGGGTTGGTGAAGGTGGGCCTCCTTTATCTCGAGGTCGGGGTCGGAGGGCAGCTAGGGTCGCTCGCGGCAGCGGGGCTGCCATGGTAGAGAGACCAGCACCGGCCGAGGGTATGGCAGCAGCGGCGGATCTGGTGGTTCCGGGAGAGCAGGGTCATCCGGAGGGGCGGCCACCGAGGGGATTCCGTCGGATATCTGCTCAGGCTCCGGGGAAGTGGCTGCGTCACATCGACATGGCAGAAGATGCCGTCTTTCCGGAAGCTTGGGACATTTGGGATGTCAACCGGCAATTCCTCAGCCCACCCGAGATGTGGGCCCACCTGAATCGCCTCGGGATGAAACTGCCGGGCATAAGCCTAGTTCGGCCTGGATTCATGGTGTCTCCGGCGGAGGCGGAGCAATACATGAACGAGCTGGAGGATTACGTCCACTCCAGCGGCGTTCCTTGCCCAATGACAGATCGGATGAGGGTACTGTTGAATCAGACGGTGCCCCCACAGTTATCGGCTGCCGATCTGAGGGAGCGCTTCCCCTTGCCGGAGGAATCATGGGACTCTTCTCAGGGGGACGAGGCTGGAGGAGGGAGCCCGTTGGAGGAGGGCGAGGTCGGAGACCGAAGCTCAGAATCCGACGACTTCGCGGAGGCTCTCGAGGTAGCATTCCGAACTTCTCTTCTTACGATCCGTTCTTGAATACCTATGGACTTCTCACCAATGCTCGAGTCATGAAGGAAGAACTTTTTTGTAGGCCCCGTTATCGCTCCTTGGCGGGTGATGTCGCGGGACCTTCAGAACCCGCGCCTATGGCTGCGTCTAGTTCTGCATCTGGTGGGACCAGGGGGTCTGAGGTGGCTCCTCTGGACTCTCCAGGCCTTCCAACAGTATACGGGGGGCCTCATCTCGGAGTCCCATCAGTACCGGCCCAGGAGCAGCGCTCGGAGGTCGATCTTCGTATGTCTCCTCCACCGGTCTCCTCGTTGTCACATGTGGGCCATGCCAACTAACGTTTATGTCTCTTTCTGTCATACAGTTCTCCGACTGGCGTGGGCTGCTGCAGTGAGGCTGGTCGGGATGTCTGGCGGCGTCCCTCCCAGGGGCATGCCGGTGATGGTGACGATAGTCCCTTCACCTTCTCAAGCTGCGGCGCATACCATCACTGGCGGGACCACCAGCAGGGCCATACCTGAAGTCATCGAGGTGGACTCTGAGGAAGAGGATCAATCGGTCAGTCCCAGTCCTGTCGTGCCTGAGTCGGCGTCAGGTGTCGTACCAGACTCAACACCAGATGCAGATCCCGCTGAGGAATTCATGTAGGCATATCCAGCGTACGAGCCTGCTGACCGCGCGGATTGGGATGAAACGGCCTCTGATGAGGAAGACAACAGCATAGTCCGCCGCCGGTCGTGGAAGCTGATCACGCGCTTTATCAGGGACACTCCCCAAGCGCAATGGCTGGCCGAAATGGATAGGCTCCGCTCCCGGTTGTGTGAACTGTGTGCCAGGGGAGTGGATGCCCAACATCCTCACACGCTCATCCGAGACCTCATGGATGAGAAGATCCAGGAGCATGATCATGGGTTGAGCGTGGGATGGCAGCGGAGGAAGGAGACCAGCATTAGGAAGCTCCAGGAGGCTGAAGGCGAGGTCCAACAGATGCAGATCTGGGCCAACGAGCTTTCATCCACTCTCGATGCGCAGTCTGAGCTGGTCTCACGATTGAAGACCCAGCTGGCAGAGGCTGAAGAGCACATGGGGCAGACCTCTGGAAGGATGGCTGCCGTTCGGGCCGAGGTAGAAAGGACCAGGGCCAGGGTTGACGAATTAAGCCCCGCCGCCGCTGAGAGGAGAGGGATTTGAATCAGCGGCAACAGGCTTTGGACGCCGCAAGTCAACGGGTGGCGGAGCTGCAACGCTCCTTTGACGGGGTCAACCCGTCCATGGGGGAAGTCGACCCCCGAGTATTGTAACAAACCCGAAAGAAGCTTTTATTAACACTTTGGTGCTTCAACTCTTTCTTTCTCCTTTGTTTTGAGTTCCGTAGCATGCACGATTTCCACTGTTGAATTGCCTTATTGCATCCCTACAATGTTTGCGGGATGTTTGACGACAATTCCCTCAAACCAGTCCAGATTCCCGAAAGATGGGGAAGGCTTGATCGGAGGAGGAACTTCTAGGATAGCCGAATTACTGTTTCTCCAACGTGCTCTTATGAACGAATGGGGCAGCACCGGGGGCGCTGAAATCGGTTCAAACAGGTGAAAAAGGGAAGTGTGAATCACGATGCCCAAATTCGGAACACTGTGGGGATGGCGTGACAATAAAGGACAACCGTTAACCGTGGCGGACAAACGGTATCCTTACCGCGTTAGCCTGAAATGGGGACATCAAATGAGCATCGACCGCTGACCACATTCGCAACACGGGATTTTATCGATTTGTTATCGGTCAATCTTCCAGGACATTGGCCCAGGACAGTTGGTGGACCATAGGTCAGAAATCCATACTGTTAGGGGGTCCTTCCAGACATGACCAGTCTTCCGGAACGTTGTCCCAGGACGGTAGGTGAGCCGATGCGGCATAAGACCAGGCCGTTAGGGGGTTCCTTCAGACATGAAAGAGGACGAGGGTCCGAATATGGGACACGCAAAGCGTGGAACATGGAGTGGTGGTTTGTTCAAACAGAATCCAACACCTTGGTAGTTGCACCACCGTGGAGGGAGTACGCCAAATTGGGCGCATTGGCTTGATCATGGATCATTCCTTCTTCCAGACAGGGCCTCTGGCGAGGGCTGGAAATGGAGAGGAGCAAGATTTCGTGATTCCAGGGGCTGAACCCTAGGTGAAATGCCTGGGTGTCTCTACGTATCCCACATGATGATGGGAATCAAGCCGCACGTAGTTCTGGAAGCGCAGTTTAACGTCATACTGGACGAGGAGCAGCCTAACCGTGTTGGTACACATCCAGCCAAAACTACTAAGCCCACGTGAGTCATGCTCGGTATGGGAAACAAGCAGCAGTGGTAGGAATTTCCCGACGCAGAGAGGGGCAGGTTAGGGAAAAGGGATGCTCGGTGACTACCGGCCTGATGACACTAACACGATCATTCAGCGCTCTTAAATGCGCGATGAGAAAGAGCCGAGTATGCTGGAGTTCCACTTGAATATGAGGGAGTGGAAATGTGTGAATCATGAAGCTCGAGATTCGGATCACGATGATGGCGGCGTGGCGATAGAGGATTACTGCTGACCATGTTCGCAACACAGCATCCTATCGCGTTAGCCTAAAATGGGGACAAACAAATGAGGGTCGACCGTTGACCATGTTCGAAACACGGGACCATGTCACAAATGTTGTCGGATATCCGTAGGGACGTTGGCCCGAAACGATTGAAGGGCCCTTAGGTCCAGCATTCATGGAGAGCCCTTAAGCTTAGTATCCACATCATCCGAGGGTCCTTTTGGATGTGGAAGAGGATGAGGATCCAAATAGTGAGCCCACGAAGCTTGGTCATGAGATGAGGGGAATGTCCCTGTGAAAGTCCCATGCTTCGGGCTTTTTGTCAAAGCACATCTGAATACGGAAACGAAACATATTAGAGAGAGGGAGCAGATTCCTTTCCCTTGGGGAGATCTTAGTTTAGGGTCATAGAACTCGGACCATGGATGGGAAAAGGGATTAGGGGACGCATGACATCAAAACCTGACGTGAATAAGGACATAGTCCCACTTACCATGCATTCTCTGGGGAAATGCTCGAGTCGAGGGACCGAACACAAGGGTTAGGCTGGGCCCGCGGGGAAGTATTCGGGCGCTCCTACATATCTCATAAGGATGAGAATCAAGCCATACGTAGTTCTGGAAGGTGGCACGGTAAGGTACCAGTGCCAGGGGAAAAGGGAAGTGTGGGCATAGCCCTCGCACTAAAGAAGCGGAATTTGATGTATCTTGTTTGTTCTTTAAGGTGAATGGGGGTTTTTTTTGTGAAGCGACAGGCCTAGAACAGTAGGTCGTGATGTCGCCACAAGAATCAAGCCGTGATGGGCGTTGACAAATGGCATGGCACATGGCCAATACCCAACGCGATGTCCTCTACAGCGAGGTCACCACAATGCGGTGCCGTTTTTTGTCGTGCGGCTAGGACGATAATGTCACAGTTTAGGGTCGTATGATAGGACCAAGCATGCATTTTATCATCATGCAGCGCATACGTAGCAGACACGATGCTAGGCGGAAAATGTGCGTAGTGTTATAAAACACAATTGACGGAGACATGATCCCACATCAGATTTTACGCCATTCGGAGAGGGAAACCTTAGGCCGAGGGGCCTACACAGAGGTGAAACAGGGAGAGAGACTGGCTTCCTGAATGGGTTGTACCTAGAGACAGGGCGTCTGGGCGGTCCTACGTGTCCCATGAGGATGGGAATCAAGTTGAACGTAGTCCCGAATGGATCTTAGTTTATGGTCTTAGAGCTCGGACCATGGGAGCCCCAAAGGGCGCCAGATTGCAGCTTTGTCCCCCTAACATGCAAAGGTGCACTGAGGGATAGTGCCAAAAGTGTCGAGATTCCACCTGGACATGATGGGGTGGAAAATGATGTGAATCATGCAAACAACATTCAAGGACTGAAGGGGCTGGCGTGACGACAAAGGATTACTGCTGACCATGTTCGCAACACAGCATCCTATCACGTTAGCCTGAAATAAGGACTAACAAAACGAGCATCGGCCGCTGACCATATTCGCAACGTGGGATTTTATCGATTTGTTGTCCGAAACCCTGGAGGGCGTTGGCCTGTATCGATAGGAGAGCCCTTGGGCGTAGTATCCAGGCCGTTCTTGGGAGTCCCTCCAGGTGTGAAAGATGATGGAAGTCCGAATAGAGGGGAACACGAAGCTTGACAAGTGGAAGGAACTTGATCAAGTCGAATCTGACACTCTTGGTCCTAGACCAGAGTACTCTTAATACATGGGCGAACCACTACAGGGAGTCAAGGGACTCAACCTTGAGGGTGATTGAGAGATGGAAGATTCCCAGGGGAAGAGGGCATGGTTCCCAAAACCTTGTATCATACCTACACACCCCCCCGCTGGAGAGGGATGGACCAAGTGGCCTAGGTGACCGGGAAATCAGGAGATCTCCCAGAGGTGGGGCTGGACCCGAATCTTAAACATCCAGGTGGTCCTACGTATCCCATTATGATGGGAATCAAGCCACACGTAGTTCTGAAGGGTTCCTTTTAATGTCATGCAGGACAGGGAATAGGAGGACTGAACCTCAGAATGGGGGCGTGCGTGGTGCAGTTGTTGCAAACCCGACGCGAATGAGGACGTAGTCCTACACTGCGCCATGCAGTTCTGTGATCAGGGTCCTGAAGACAGGATTAGAGAGGTAATTTTGCTTAACTCGAGCTGGGTTCGAAGACAAGGGGTCCTGAACGTAGTTCCAGATGAGAGTCTTAGTTTATGGTCTTAGAGCTCGGACCACGGATAGTGACAACTCCCGAGTAAGCACAGATGTCAACCCAATCCCTAAGCCCACGTGAGATAAACTCGGTGTGGGAAACAAGGGGGGTATCCTTATTGCAGTACTTGGGGCGCCCATCAAAGGGGAGCCAACAGAGAGTTTCGAAGGACACCTTTGATGTAGCTTGTTCCTCGAATGCGCAGACGTGCACGGGATAAAAGTACCAAGAGTCCCGAGACTCTACTTGGACATGATGAAGTGATGAAGGGTGTGAATTGTGTACCCGGCATTTGGGCTTAATGGGTTGGCGTGACGACAGAGGAAAACTGTTATCCATGACGGAAATACAGCGTCTGTATCGCGTTAGCCTGAGGTGGGAACAACAAACGAGCATCGACCGCTGACCATATTCGCAATGTGGGATTTTATCGATTTGTTGTCCGAAACCCTGGGGGGCGTTGGCATGTATCGGTAGGAGAGCCCTTGGGCATTGTATCCAGGCCGTTCTTGGGGGTCCCTCCGGGTGTGAAAAATGATGGAAGCCTTGATGCGGGGATACGCAAAGCCTGGAAAGCGGGTGCGGACGTGTCCGAGTAAAGCTTGGCATTCCAGGTAATAAACCAGAGTACTCTTAAGCACATTGGTGAACCGCCGAAGAAGAGGGATCGACGAAACAACTCAGTAGGGGTGTGGGAGCATGGCGTGGTCATCACGAGACCGTCGTTAATGAGGACATAATCCCACACTGCACCATATGATCCCCTCATAGAGGAAGGATGGGCCAAGGGGCCAAGATGGGATGGGGATTCCCGAGAGATGGGGCTGGACCTGAAGCCTAGACGTTCAGGTGATCCTACGTATCCCATTAGGATGGGAATCAAGCCACACGTAGTTCTTGAAATGCAGTTTAACGTCATACTGGACGAGGAGGGGAGTAATATACCCTAAACAAGCGAGGTGTGCGGTATGGCGAAGAAGCCGAAGTGAATGAGGACATGATCTTACACTGCGCCACGCATCCTGGGTAAGGGGGGAACCTGGGCCGTGGCCCGGAAAGGCCAAGGGGCCTAAGGTCAGGCATCAGTCTGGAAAACCTGACTGGCTTGTAGTTTAACGTCTTACATGAGGACGCGGGGCCAGGGGCCCAAGGAGGCCAAAGGGCCTGAGGCTGGGCCTCGTAAGGGGAGTTGTACGGCATGGTACATGATCCCGACGTGAATGAGGACGTAGTCCCACACCACACCGTACAATCCGGGTGAGGAATCCTGGACCGTGGCCCAGAGAAAAGGGGAAGTTATCAGTCAGAAAGGCCTGACTGGTTTGTAGTTTAACGTCTTACATGAGGACGAGGGTCGGGGACCCGAAAAGGCCAAGGGGCCCGAGGCTGAGCCTCGTAAAGGGAGGGCGTACGACATGGTACATGATCCCGACGTGAATGAGGACGAGGTCCTACATCACACCGTACACCCTTATGAGGAATCCTGGGCCGTGGCCCGAATCGCCAGCACCACCTGGGGGATGTTTGTCTCCTTGGGACAGAATCCCAGTCAAGGAGCGGGTGAAGCTCCGTTGCGCTCATCCACGAAAGGGGAAAACACCTCCAGGGGGAATATGCAGCCGGGTCGAGGCTTGCTCGACGTGGGTCGGGGCAAAAGTGTGCACCCCGCCATGTCTTGACCCAAGGGGAAGATTTTGGCTTTTGGGCTGGGCCAACGGACGAAATGTCCGGGCGTTCCTACGTATCTCATAAGGATGAGAATCAATCCATACGTAGTTCTTGAAGGCCATGCAGTTTAGCGTCATGCGGTGAGGACGTGGGAGGGTAGAAGAATGGGAGTGGGTTCATGGTGCGACCTTTACAATCTTTGCGCGAGCGGGGTTGCATGAGCGGGGCCAAGAAAGCCTACTCCCTGCTACACAAAGATCCTCCAAGGAGATTATCCCCAGGGGGAATTGCGGAAGATAAAAGCTTGGGGCTGGGCTCAAGACGAGGCGTCCGAGCGTCCCTACGTATCCCATGAAGATGGGAATCAAGCCGTACGTAGTTCTTGACATGCAGTTTAACGTCATGCGGGACGAGGGGCATCTCATTCGGGGATGTGCACGGTATGGTACATGATCCCAACGTGAGGACGTAGTCCTACACCGTACCGTACGATCCCGTAAGAGGGTAAGTCGGAGAGAAACGAGGGGGCCTGGGGCCAGACCGCGGTGGAGACGGGGCCAGGGGCCCAAAGAGGCCGAGGGGCCTGAGGCTGAGCCTCGGTCAGGAAGACCTGACTGGTTTGCATTTTAACGTCTTGCAGTGAGGACGGAGAGGCAGTTTAAGGTCATGCGGGACCAAGTCGCAGTTTAGGGTCGTGCAGGACCACTACAGTTTAATGTCGTGCAGGACCCTCTCGCAGTTTAGGGTCGTGCAGGACCACTGTTTTGCCCTAGGCGAAGTATCGCTTGAGGAATTTGGCATTGGTGGGAGGGGTTACACGCTCTCCATCTGTGGTCACCAAGGAGTATGCTCCACTAGGGTAAACCTTATGGATGATATAAGGCCCTTACCATTTGGGTTCTAACTTGGGTGGTTTCCTACCGGGAATCATTGGCGCTCGAAGGGCCAATACCAGGTCACCCTGTAGAAAAGAGCGAAGACGAACCTTCTTGTCAAAGGCTCTCGCTATCTTGTCCTGATGCCTTTCCAGATTGTGCAGGGCACGAAGCCGGTTCTCGTCCAGTGACTCTAATTCAGCTAGACGGATCTCGGCTACCTCATCTGATGTCTGGTGATCATAAACTGCAGTACGTAGCGATGGCAGCTGGATCTCAATGGGTAGGACGACCTCAGCTCCATACACTAGGGAATATGGGGTCACCTGGGTAGAGTTGTGAGTCGTCGTCCGGTAAGCCCAGAGGGCGTTGGGGAGCTTGTCCGGCCAACTCTTCTTGTTCTGACCAACCATCTTCTGCAGAATGTTAGAGAGGGTCTTATTGAACGCCTCGATCTGCCCATTCTCCTGCGCGTGGTAGCGGGAGGTATGGTTCGACCGGATGTCGTACTTAGCGTACAATTTCTTCAATTCAGCTGCCCGAAAGTTGGTGCCGTTATCGGTGAGGACCGCGTGAGGGACTCCAAACCAGTGGATAATGTTGGAGCTCACAAAGTCAACGAAGGAACGGGCCTTGACCTCTTTGAGCGGAACTGCTTCTGCCCATTTGGAGAAGAAATCTGTAGTAGTCAGGATGAACCTACACTGGTGGGCTGTTGCCGGTGGATACGGTCCCACTACATCAAGTCCCCATACCGCAAATGGCCAAGAGTACTTGGTGGGGTAGAGGGGTTCTGGCGGCCGATGCAAGAAGTTGGCACGTACTTGGAACGCGTGGCATCTCTTGGCGTATCCAATACAATCGTGGATCATGGAGGGCCAGAAGTACCCTAACCTCCGGATTTGCTGGGACAGATTCGGCACAGCTTGATGGGCGCCACAGTAACCGGCGTGAACCTCTTGCATAACTTGAGGTATCTCTACTCCTTGGATGCAACGGAGGAGGACACCATCGAATCTCCGCTTATAGAGGATCTGCTCAAGACTGGGGCCGCTCTGGAGGGTAAATTGTAGCGCGCGGCGTCGGATTTGCTCGCGTTCGGCCTGGTCGTCCGGGAGCTGACCATTTTGGAGATACTCGACAAAAGGTGCTCTCCAGTCGGGGTGGTTTCAACCACTGCGTCTGACGAACCCGGGACTCCCGATATGGGGGGTCCGGCGGTGAGATGACTTACCCGCAGGCTATCACGGTCCTCTTGGGTGATGGGAGCAATGAATCTCCGGTGGGCCACGTGTATGACCAAATAATCTTGCTCGGGTTCTGCGAGCGACGCGGCTAAGCCAGCCAGGGAGTCCGCTTGTCCGTTCTGCGATCTTGGGACATGGGTAACCTCTGGCTGAGGAGAGAACTGGGCCATTAGGAGGAGGGTGTACTCCAGTAACGGTGAAAGCTCTGGATTCCTGACGACGTAGTCGCCATTAACCTGTTTGATCACCAGCTCGGAATCTCCCTTCACATGTAGATGGGGTACATGGAAATCAAGGTCCAACTCGAGGCCGGTGATGAGAGCCTGGTACTCTGCCTCGTTGTTTGTACAACCTTCTGACAGCAGGAACGAGTACGGCAGGATGTCTTGCGCCGGGGTAATGAAAACAATGCCCAAACCCACTCTATTGAGCTTGGGGTCGTTGAGCCTTCTACCGGTGGGGCTCCGGGAGGCACCGTCGAAATGCATTTGCCAACATGGGGCAGCATGATCGAATGAGAGGATCGTCCCGGCGGGGAAATCCAGGTCCATGGATTGATCCGTGGAGGTTGGATGAGCAGCTAAAAAGTATGCCAACAACGGCCTTCTGAGGCACAAATCTGATGTCAAACTGCTGGAGAATCACCACCCACCGCGCTAGTCGGCCAGTCAGCATGGGGCGGTTCAGGATGTACTTCAGCGGATCTCCCCGAGAGATCAATTGTACCTCGTGGTGTTGCAGGTAGTGCCGCAACTTCTGCACAGCGAAAACGAGCGCAAGGCAGCTCTTTTCGATGGGGGAGTATCTGACCTCCGTATCGAGAAGCATGCGACTGAGATAGTAGAGACTGTTCTCAGTTCCCTCGTTATTCTTCTGGGTGAGCAGCGCACCGAGGGATCTCTCCAGGGCGGTCACGTAAAGGACCAGCGGCTTTCCGGAGATGGGTGGCATCAAGACCAGAGGTTGGAGCAGATACTGCTTGATTTCCTCGAAGGCGGCCCGACACTCCTCATCCCATTTTTAGGCAGCGTCTTTCTTCATGAGCCGGGAAAAGGGCTTACACTTGCCAGCCAAATTCGCAATGAATCGGTGTATATAGGCTAAGTGGCCTTTCAGGCCTCGAAGCTCCCGAATGTTGTTCGGGGGAGGCATTTGGCTGATGGCCTTGATCTTCTCCGGGTCGATCTCGATACCTCGGTATCTGACAACGAAACCCAGAATCTTCCCAGAGGTGACTCCGAAGGCACACTTCAGTGGGTTCATCTTCAGGTGACGGGAACGGAGGAAACCGAACACTTTCTCAAGGTCTTTGAGATGGTCCTGGCGCTGGCGTGATTTTACTACAATGTCATCTACGTAGCATTCCACCAATGTCCCGAGGATCGGTTTGAATATGCGATGCATGGCCCTCTAATAAGTGGCACCTGCATTTTTCAAACCGAATGACATTACCCGGTAGCAAAAGGTGCCCTGGGGAGCCCTAAAGGCAGTGGACTCCTCGTCTTCGGGGGCCATCCGGATCTGGTTATACCCGGAATACCCATCCATGAAAGAGAGGGCTTGGAACCCGGCCGTGGTGTCAATCAACAGCCCCGTCACCGGGATTGGGAAGTCATCCTTTGGGCAGTGGTGATTGAGATCGCGGAAGTCGATGCAGACTCTGATCTTCCCATTCTTCTTCCTGACTGGCACAATGTTGGCGAGCCATTTGGGGTACTGGACCTCCTTAATGAAGTTGGCTTTGATAAGATTTTCAACTTCGGCCTCAACCATAGCACCATGAGAAGGGTTCATTTTCCTGGGAGGCTGCTTGAACCCACGATGTTTTGCTGGGAGGCCCAGACGGTGGACGGCCACTTGGGGATCCAGCCCTGGCATCTCATCGTAACTCCAGGCAAACACATCGCGGTGCTGTTTGAGGAAGTCTACATACTACTGCCGCTCCTCGAGGGACATGGCCGCACTGATCAATGTGGATCTTGGATCAGCCTCGCTACCAAGGTTCACCTGTACCAGTTCATCGACTGTGGTAGAGATGCCTTCTTCAAAGGCTGGGGGAGCATCCTCCAAGTCTTCCTCCCCAGCCGTGGGGGGATTTCCCGCGACGGAAGATACTTCTGGGCTCTCAAAACCTGAGGGGCAGCTGGTGCCGGCTTGGGCAGCAGCGGTCATCACATCAGGAGACTCACTTGTCGTCGAGACCATAGCAATGAATGCATTTGATCCTATCCCATCTGGCCTTCGTCCTAAGGGGCTACGCTTGATGATGTCAAAGCAGTGGTGACATGTCAGCCTGAGTCGGCTAATTCCAGCCCGGCGGAATAGACACGTATGGCGCACCGCTGTTGTCATCAGCTTGACGTCCCGGTACCGTACAGGTGTAGGAGGTTCCGGGATGACCCGAGCCTGGTTGATGTAGGAGTACGAGGTGATTTTCCATCGTCGCTTGGACACGGGAACATGCCTTCCCTGCGTACCTGAAACAACGAAACATTGTCCCATGTCGGGGGTCGTGGCCTCCAACCGGTGGATCGGGAGGATGTAGGCGTCGTCCATGCTCGCCCAGGGATCACTTGTGATCGGGGCGGGCTCATCCTCGCTTACCAGGATTTGTTTGTCCTTTCTTTTGTAATAACCCGCATCCAGATAACGGGCCTCACAAGAAGCGAAAAGGGACGCGTCTCCTTGGAGCACGCCTACTCGACCGTTGAGCGAGTACGTAAGCTACTGGTGATACGACGAGGGGACCGCTGCATGCAGATGGAGCCATGGCCTACCCATCAATGTGTTGTAGGCGGTGTCCTGAGAAACAACCATGAACTCGGTGCTGGAAATTAAGCCACCGAACTGGGTCTTCAGGCGGATCTTGCCGACTGGGGTTTGCTCTGTCCTGTCGTACCCCTGGATCCTGAGGTCAGAGGGAGTCAAATCACCTTCGGACAGACCCAGCTTTCGCAGCGTCTGGGTCGGAATTAGGTTGATTCCAGAACCCGTATCAACGAGGCATCGACGGACTTCCACACCGTTGAAGTCTCCAGTGATATACAGTGGGCGAATGTGCCCCTGTATAGGGGGGTCCTCATCTTCGCCGGAGAACGAGATAACCGCCTGGCATTCGGCGTTTTCAACCGTCTCGGTATGGAAGGCTTCCGCAGCTTCCACTTCCGTCTCGAACTGGAGGGGGCTCCTTAGGGCCTCGGAAAGTGCCTCGCGCATTTCAGATGATAGGCGAAGGGCCTCGAGGATGGAAAGCCTCGCCGGGATGCCGACCAGATGCTTCAGGACATCGTACTTTCGTGCCAAACACGAACCTCTGCTTACAGGAGGTCGTTTGGCATTTGGATGCACAGCGGGTCCGGCTGGCTGAATCGGCGAGTAACTAGTACTGGGCTCATCTTGCTGACTACCAGTAGAAGTCTGAAGAGTAGTCGCTGGGCTAAGATCGGACAGCGGAGGCTGGCCTGTCGCCGGGCAAAACTGGCTGTGATACGGACGAGGCGGCTCCCCCCGATCCAGCAGCACGAACGGCGGTGGAGGCAGAGCCGAGGACGTTGGATGGGTCTGCGCATGTTGAGATCTGCGCTGAGCCTGCTGCCTGGTCTCGGTAGCGTGCACGGCTTGGTCACAAGTGCCCGCTGACGTACCTCGATGACCGGCGCGATTGCGATTCCGCTAATGTTGACGTCGGCTGGAAACATTGGGGCGGTCTGCCTGGGGTTCCCCCTCGTCAGGGGTCATATAGGGCTTTACCAGCTCCACGGTGTTAACCGAAGCGTACCCTTGACTGTCGCTCGAAGAGTCATCCACCGCTGGGCGGATTCTAGGAGGAATGCCCATTTCGGGGGGCATAAAGTCGCCAAGAGTGCGGGATGACGATGGCACTGGCGGTGCACGTTGCTTCTTCTTGCGTCACCGCTGCTTGCCTTTTTGGGCGGAGGTCGACTGTGAAGACGATGCTGAGGAACCGTCTACTTCTTCTGAAGGTTCCGACTGCTTTAGGCATGCCCGGATGATACCCTGGGCACGGACGACGGTTTTTCGAGCCATCTAGTTGTCGTATATCTGGGACCCGCGGCTAGGGACCTGCTGCCACTCACCCTCGCTGTCACTGCCGATTTCTGATCCCGCAAAGACGCCTGCCACTTGCGCTGGCGCTGGGCCCAACTTGACTATGTTGTTGTTGACCTGGTCCTGAAGCCAGTCTTTAAACACATAGCATCGCTTGAGGCTGTTCCCCAGGATTCGATGATAAGGGCAGTAGTTGGGGTGATCGGTGAGATGCGCCTCTGCCGGCCTCCTCCACTCAGGCAGACGCACAATCCCTTGCTCTAGAGCACTTCAGAAGTAGCCAGGGACCTGATTTTCATTGAACGAATAGGTATGGTACTTTCTTTCCGGGTAAGGAGCCCTGGGGGCCTGGTCCTGTCGAGGGACCGGAGGGGCCTGCCGAGGAGGCGGCGCCTGGTTGTCTCCCCTGGGTGGCGGTGGCGCATTGCGCGGGGGAACCTGTCGGTTCTGAGGCGGTCGCTGCTGGGCAGGAGCCTGCGCTTGAGGTGGAGGACCTCTGCGGGGTTGCGGGGGTGGTGCCGCTGGTAGCAATTCCAGCTGCCTCGGGGCTTCTATTTGAGCCATCGCGGTGGGTTCAGCCCTGGAGGCCCTCCTGGCTGGGATCATAGGGGGCAACAAACGTGCCTGACTAGCCTGTTGCAGGGCCTCCTCGAGGCGCTGGGCCTTATCCGAGAAATCTCTGAACCCTCCAGGGTAGTTCTGGGTAATCAAGGAGGGTACCAGCTCTGTCTTGACATTCCCCACACACATCGTCAGTAATTGCTCCTGAGTCAGTGGCATATCAAGGGAATACGTAAGTCCTTTCCACCGGGCGATGAAGTCTGCAACCCGCTCATCAGGCCTCTGTTTGCACTTGAAGAGGTCCGCAATGCTGGTCTTTCGTGTGGTGGAGCTGAACTGGTACAAGAACTGCTGGCGAAGATCTTCCCAACCGGTCACCGATCCGATAGGGAGCTGGCTGTACCAGACGAATGCCGGACCTTCCAATGTTTGTACAAAGCATCAGAGCTTGGCGACTTCTTGCTGAGTCGGGGTCCCCAGCATGGGGCCACACCTGGAAGAGAAATGAGCCAAGTGCTGGGGTGGGTCCCCTGTCCCGTTAAACGGCGAGAAGGTGGGGTTCCCAAAACCCGGAGGTGCGGGCATATCATCGACCCACGCGGGATAAGGCTTGCCGTCCGGTGGGACCGCCACCTGCCGTGTTTCCAACGCCTCGAGGCGGGCTGTGAGTGCCGCAATAAGGTCCTCTGGGTGGGGGTCCCTGTCTTGACGGGGATTCCTAACCACAAGCGCATTGCCAGGTTCTTCAACACGGTAGACGGCATCAGCCGCTCGCGGGTCAACTGGCTGAATGACTTGCTGGGCGACTGGGGGAACCCGGGTTGGATTCTTCAGATTGCCCCGTCGCTCAGGGGGGTTTGGCGAGACATTTCGCGCCCTATTACCGTATGTTCCAGCTTCCGCCCTGTCCGCGGCAGCAGCATGATCAGGGTTTCCCGGAGGCATCTCATCGGGGGGAAGTTGTTCCTGCCCCTGCTGCCCCGGCCTGGGATTACCATAGTCGGGTCGTCGCTCCGCGGCGCGTTCAGCCAAGAGTTCGTCAACCAGCCTCTTCTGCTCAGCGAGCTGCTGGCGCAACGTGGCCTTCTCAGGATCCTCGTCTGTTTTCTGCACAGAGGCGGACGGGTCAGAGTGCTTGACGGTTCCGACGTGCTCTTTACCTTTGCCGGTGTTTCGACCGAGTACTAGCGACTCGGTGGGTACGGGTAGGCCTAGCAGGTTCCTCTGCTGACGGGTGACTCTCCCTGATGGGTCGAGTAGTGGCGGTGCACCCTCTGGGGGGAAGTCTCCATCAAGGAGTTCCAGTTCGTCCTCCCTGTCCACAATGTCGGCCATGTGGACCGCGATTCCTCTCGAGGGCATGTCCTCGATGTCGCATAGAGAATCGGGTTGTCGTCGAATAGGATCGAACAGAAGGGCAGCATAGCGTCCCCAACCACGGACTTGCACATGGGGGGTGGCTTCCCTGACGATCTTGCGGAGTGCTTTAAGACTCTGAACGCATTTTCGTTGAAGGGTGCTCTGGTGGCTTGGCGACTCAGGGTGCCGGGCTGCAAGAAGTGCGGCCGCATCGATCAGGCGGCACTGCTCGCCGATTTCTTCGAAGTGCTCATGACTTCTGGGGTACTCCACCCGTTCAAAACGGAGGCGATAGTGTGTCGCCCGCAGGGTTCGACAAAGGCATCCCACTTCTTCAGGGGTAAGTGACTCGGGTACGCGGAAATTCAGCGCCGCCGTGGGCCAGAACTTCTCTGGGAAGTAGTCCGCTACAAGAATACTCCAGAAGCTCCTAGGTTCATCCTCGAGGTTCGGCCCTACATTACCCCACTCATCAACCGGGGGCGGCTGAGGGACCGGTAGCGGTACCGAGGTGGACCTCTGGGATAGCAAACTCGGCGGTGGAGAATACGGCGAGCGAGCAGACTGGCCACCGAATTCTGGGCCTTCCTCTGAAGAGCGAGGTGACCTGACCACAATGTCACGATAGGACGGGCTAACGGACACTGCTTCGGGTACGGGAATCGCCATTACCGGTGTCCGGTCATGTCGTGGCGCTACCGCCGTTGACCCCCAAAACAGCTCCTCGTGATCCCGAGTGGAGGTAGAGGGCGCTTCGGGTGACGATGGCGGTGACTGCGCGGTCGAAACCTACGGAATTCCTAGGATTTCTTCCTCCTGGATGTACCTGCGGAGAGAGACGGGAATCTAGTGGACCTCAAATTCTGGGAGAACGAGGCTGACAAGTCTAGCTCCTGCCCCAGTCCTTGATACAGAGGAGCTGGGAGAATGTTCCATCGCTGAATCGCATTCCGCTTCCGAATCGGAGAAGCGGGCAGGTTTGATCTCCGCCTGGGCCTTCCCAGTATTCTTCTTGTGGCGGCGATGACCCGCTCTTCTGCCCCTGGGTGTCTCTTCGGGACATGGTTGACCCCTATCAGGCATCCTTGGGGCGGCGCTGGCGCCGTGGCGGAGAGGGCCCCCACTCGAGACAGCCGGGGCGCGAGGGGCACCAGGGCAAATGTCAAAGGGTACATGGGGAGGACCTCCATGAACAGTACCCATGTGGGCGGGGCCTCTGTTGGAACTAGCAGGAGCATGGGGAAGACCTCCATGGTCGATGCGAGTGGAGCGAGGCTGACCTTCACTCCTTGAGTTGCTGGGGCGAGGAGGACCTTCGCCGGTTGCAGAGAGGACGTAGGGAGGGCCCCCACGTTGGAGAAGGACCAGATGGACGGTGCCTTCAGAAGGATGGACCTCATACCCTGTACAGCGGGCGCGGGAAATGTTTCCGCGCTGAGCATCACTGCCACGGGGCAGGTCTTCCTGCAGGATGGGGGCAGCACAAGGCATGCCTCCATGACAATGCTTGGAGCGGGGAAGGCCCACGCTCTGTGGAGTAGTGGTACGGGGAGGACCTTTGTATGGGGTGGCATCACCGCGGGTTGGCTCGCGGCGATCGCTACTTGGGCCTGCAACCCGGATAGTCAACCCAGCCTGCCCGTGGGGCGGTTGGGGTCTCGACCCTGGTTGGGCGAAGGGGTGCCCCTGCTCAATGTACGCGGGGGCTTCATAATGTACGTCGGCAGTGGCTTGGGCCACTGTAGCTGTCGACGTGGACGCGCCTAGGCGAGCGTCCTCAGCCCGGGCCCGGCGCTGACGTCGGGTCAGGCGGGCCGGTGCAGGTGGTCCAGGGACGTAGTCTGCCAGCTCTTCCTGCGGGGCCGGACGACGGCGCTGACGTGGCCGGACGGGAGCTCTTTCCTGGGGGCCCTGGGTCGGTGTCCTGAGCGGACTAGGCCGGACAGCGCCTACCTATTCAGCGTAAAGCGAAGAGTCGTCAAGGCATTCCGGAGATAGGCTCTCGAAACGGTTGAACGTCTGGGTGGGGAGCAGGGGCTCCTTGCGCGGCCTGTTAGGGCGGCGTTGATGGCAGGGCCTGGAGGCTTCCAGGTCCAGGCAGGCCATATCCCTGGTCGGGATGACCCCTTCCTCCTCGTACCTGCGCACGAGGCTGTTGATCACCCTTCGTTGAATGACCTATGATGGGGAAAGGGGACGTGAACGTCTCGTATTCCGTGATGTGGAAACCGTCGTGGCAGTGGTGGAGCCATGTGGGGTGGTCGTCGTGGTGTTTTCCCTGCCCTTGCGCGGGCGAGGAACGGATGGTGGCCGCATCTCTGAAATAGCAACCTGGTTCCTGGCAAGCGAAGGGATCAACTCATCAGTACTGAGAGGAAAAGGATTGACAGCCAGTGCCCCAGCGTTCTTCCATCCTCCACTTCTGTGAGAAGGATCCACGCCAACGTGCTGCGGAGCGGAGTGCCCCACGTTCTACTACCCCGACTACCGGTGAGTTTCACGACAGGCCCGCCATTTGCGCGGCGGGACCAGGCAACGGATATCTGGATCCGGTGACACGTCAATCTACTGGTGTCTCGAACGCTACTAATCCCCATGTTGTGGAGAAGAACTTCACGTCGGGTTCACCATTTCTGTTTCCGACGCTTTCGCCGGGGCGCGCGCGCATCCGTCCGTCAGGGGGGGACGCGCGGCTTTGTTGCCCCGCATTCCTGCTTTCCAAAGGCGGGCGGCATTTGTTCCTTATTCAGGGACGTCTGCTCCTTGATTGAAACGGGATGATGGGATGTCGGTTCTTCCTCCTGTGGATTCCTCCTCAGAACTCGTCACCTATTCCGGGTCTCCCTCATAGATTTAATATGTAGTTCGTGAAACTCTTCCCAGTGCCATGTTTTCATGGACACCGGTTAATTACACTGCTTCTGTCGGGACATTCCAGAGGGTCCAGTCAGGGCAGCAACCTTCGGTCAGGGGAGTAGTCACGTTGAGGAATCAGTAGCGTGTCTGGATGCTGGGGTACCGGGCATGACTGTCTGTTATCCTTGATCACAAGGCTTCTCGAGGGCGTGGAAGCCCGAGGCATCCCACATCGAGTGCGGGGAATTACATGTCATAGACACGTATCTGAGGTTTTCCTCAGCTTCCCGTGTTCAACACAGGGTATGCCGCGAGTTTAACATCTAGCGGAGACGGATGAGAATGAAATGGGACCATCGCAGGGGGGCGACAGTGAAGTTGGTCTTGAGCCTTGAAGAGGCTTCCTACGTATCCCCGTGGCAGGGAATCAAAGTCCGCGTAGTTCGGGATGGTGCCGGTAAACCGACGTGAAGCTGGACCTTGGTCCGAGGGGAGTTGGGCTTGAACCTCTGGGAGGCTTCCTACGTACCATGCCTTAACATGGATCAAAGACTTCGTAGTTCAGGAGGGGTTTTGTCGGTGAACCGATGTGAAAGCAGACCTTGGTCCACTAGTGGTGGGCTTGAACGTCGTGGAGGCTTCCTATGTAACATGCCTTGACATGGATCAAAGACCTCGTAGTTCAGGTGGTTGGGTCGCAATGGCTTACCGCTGGACCAGAGTGCAGTTTAACGTCATGCTGGACGTAGGTAGAACACGACGTGAATTGGGTGATGGGTGGGCTTGAACATCGTGGAGGCTTCCTACATACCATGCCTTGACATGGATCAAAGACCTCGTAGTTCAAAGAATACAGTTTAACGTCATGCGGGACAAATATGGGACCCGGCTTGAAGAAACGACGGGTGGGTGTGTCGGTGAACCGACGTGAAAGTAGACTTTGGTCCACTATTGGTGGGCTTGAACCTTGTGGAGGCTTCCTACGTACCATGCCTTGACATGGATCAAAGTCCCCGTAGTTCGTTAGGATGGATGGGTCGCAATGGCTTACCACTGGACCGGGGTGCAGTTTAACGTCGTGCTGGACGGGGGTGAAACCCGACGTGAATGAGCGATGGGTGGGCTTGAACCTCGTAGAGGCTTCCTACATACCATGCCTTGACATGGATCAAAGACCTCGTAGTTCAGGTGGTCACAACGGCTTACCGCTGTACTAGAATGTGACCCGACGTGAATGAGCGACGGGTGGGCTTGAACCTCGTGGAGGCTTCCTATGTACCATGCCTTGACATGGATCAAAGACCTCGTAGTTCAGATGGTCACAATGGCTTACCGCTGGACTGGAATGTGACCCGACGTGAATGAGCGACGGGTGGGCTTGAACCTCGTGGAGGCTTCCTACGTACCATGCCTTGACATGGATCAAAGGCCTCGTAGTTCAGATGGGTTTCGCCGGTAAACCGACGTGAAAGTAGACCTTAGTCCACTAATGGTGGGCTTGAACCTTGTGGAGGCTTCCTACGTACCATGCCTTGACACGGATCAAAGTCCTCGTAGTTCACTTGGTGGGTCGCAATGGCTTACCACTGGACCAGAGTGCAGTTTAACGTCATGCTGGACGTAGGTGAAACTCGACGTGAATGAAAGACCGAGCAATGTGGCTTGAACCTCGTAGAGGCTTCCTACGTACCACGCCTTGACATGGATCAAAGACCTCGTAGTTCAAATGGTCACAACGGCTTACCGCTGGACTGGAATGTGACCCGACGTGAATGAGCGACGGGTGGGCTTGAACCTCGTGGAGGCTTCCTACGTACCATGCCTTGACATGGATCAAAGACCTCGTAGTTCAGATGGGTTTGTCAGGGTCGGTGCTCACTCTAAGCCCACGTGAGTCATGCTCGGTGTGAGAAACAAGAGGTTGCAAGGACCTGACGATCACGTAGCGAAGGGTGCGTCCGTGAGAAGCGAAGAGGGGCTTACGCGTTGAGCGGCCCATGGTGTTGGGACTTACTCCAGGATGGAGGCCCATGGCGCGACGAAGCGCGGGAAAGATGGACCTTGGTCCGACGATGGGAGGTGCCTCGTTCCCTATCACGTCCTCCACTGACCTTGGTAGTGGGGGAGTACCGAGATGCACGGGTGCAATCATCTGTACCAAAGGTTAGGGACTTACGCTCTGAGGCGACCCTTCCCCTGCGAACATACACCACTCCGACAAGGAGGATCTCATTCCATGTGCGGAAGAGTTCCATTCCCGTGGAGACGAGTGGTGTAATGATTGTTCGAGCTGGGGGGACCCTTCGTGAGGGAGACGAGGTTGGGTCACAGTTTAACGTCATGTGTTGAGGACGTGGTGCTTGGCAGTTTAACGTCCTGCAGCTCGGACGAGGTGGGTTCACTCCACACCCCTAGGGCTTACATACCCAATGCCCTCTACCCCTTGTGGGAGGGAAGGCATCGGCAAGGCCGTGGTAAAGGGGGGTCGTGGGACGAACCATCGAGGGGTCCACGTTAGCGTGGCTATGCGAAGAAGCAATAGCCGTTAGCGTGCCTATGCAAAGAAGCATTAGGCGAAGCAACGCTACGGGAGGTGTTGTCCATGGGACTTTGAAATCACATCGTGCAAACCTGGAGGGTCGCACGGAAAGAGGAATCGCTAAGAAGTGGAGTGTGCTTTGCGAAGTGGGGTGCCTTGGCCTTAGCATGGGGCATAGGTGGGGGTGGGAGGTGCTTCGCGAAGTGGAACAGTGTTCGCGGAGCACTGCCTCGCGAAGAAGGAATGGTTCGCGAAGCAGGGTCCTGCCAAGCAATGTGCTTCGCGAAGTGGAGCGATCCTACCTTAGCATAGGGATTACTCGTATGGGTTGGGTGTTTCGCGATGCACAAGTGCTCCGCAGCTGCCCGGATTCCCTTGGGAATCCCCTTCCTTTGCGAACGCCCTTGAGCTTCGCGAAGGGCATCCCTCTCGGAAGAGGGGCTCAAAACGAAACAAATCAGAGTCGTCTCGCAAAGTAGAAATATCTCGCGGAGCTCATGATTCCCGGGGCAAAGCGTGCTTCGCAATTCGGGAGAGGAGAAGCTGAAAGGTCGGATTGTCCGTCCCCGGGACTCAGGGGGAGTCGAGTATTTATAGGGAAGGGGCGCCGCGAAGCAGGGCTCGCGCGCCGCCTTCGGGGCTTCACGGTGGCTCGCGAACGTCAAACGGGTTCGCGGAGGATTACCGCCTCTGGAGCTTCGTGGCGGCTCGCGAACGTCAAACCAGTTCGCGGTGGCTTACCGCCTCTGGAGCTTCGCGGGGCTGCCACGGTTGGGACGCTTCATGGCGGGGCTTCGCGGCTGTGCTTCGCGGCTGGGCTTCGCGGCTGTGCTTCGCGAGGCAGCGCGCCGGCTGTCTTTTTCGTTCCTTCCTTTCGGGCCACATTTTTGGCGCCAATAGGGATTCATAAGGTGAACTATTAATACATGAGTGAAAGATAATTTTGTAATAAAATCCACTTATGTTATGTGACGATCCCAACCACATTTTAAATCAAAATAGCAATATCTCAACATGTTGTCCATATGTTGAATTGTTCTATCAGACTGAGTGTCAGTCTAAGGATGATAAGATGTGCTGAAACATAACTATGTATCCATGGAAAGCTGATGAAATTTCTAAAAGATAGATGTAAAACTCGTATTCCCATATGATATAATGGAATATGGTACTCTATTCAATCTTACCACTTCTATTACATATATCATGGAAATAATCACAAGAGATAAATCTTATCCAATAACAATGATGTGTGCCGACATCATTAGGTGGTCACCTATAACCCATATAGATTTATGGCCTTTACATGTGTTTGGTGAGCTTGAATATAAATCCCATTGTTATTTTTTCAATTTCCATTCTGATATTAGTAAAGTTTGTAACATCCCCAAAGACATCTATCTCCCAGCCATAACTGGCTGACTAACCATGCATGGAGAGATATATTCAGCACCATATATTTTCATTCAATCTCACCAAAAATACTCTTTTAGGACTGTGTTCTTCATTTTGATTCAAAGGTTAAGAGATAATTAAGATATGTGAGGCTTATACAATATCACTTTCTTTATCTCTGGTATGGGATGAATAACAACCCAGTTCATGAACATTATTAGTTAATCACAATCATTGTTGAATTCGGGAACATGACTCACCTTCATTGGTTATTCTTCATCTCCCTTCTCTTCCCCCTTAATATTCACTTGTATATATGTTTTAAATTATTTTTAGAAATATTATATTGTCCCCATCCTTTAAAATTATCAAATACACCCTTTGAAAGTCCATAGATATTGTAACTTTTGTGATACTCATTAGGGATAATATAGCTTGGTCTTTTCGACTCAAAGCATCTGCCACCATGTTCTCATTTAGAGGGTGGTAATGTATTGAACATTCTTAATCTCCAATCAATTCCATCCATTTTTTTGGTGCATATTTGGCACCTTTTGTGAGAAAATGAACATTAAACATTTATAATCAGCATAACTATCACACCTTTCAACATAAATATTAAACCTCTATATCGTTAATGCAAATATTACTGCATCTAACGCCAAATAATGATTTGGTAAATTCCTCTGATGGATTTTCAACTATCGTGGGGAATAATCTATCACTTTTTCATTATTCCGGATTAAACGTCCGATCCAATTCTTAGATGTATAACTTTATATCACAAACCATTCTCTACTATAAAGATGTGTGGGAACTGGTGCACTAGCTATAATTCATTTTATATCATTGAAATTATCTTCACATTCCTCTGTCCAAATGAACATAACTACATTCCCCATAAACTAATTGAGGTGATTAGATAATCAATGATAAATATATCTCAAAACATTCCTAATATCCAAGAAAACCAACAAAAATTCAGATCACAGTTTCCTGTTTTTTGTTTGGTCAAACTTTCTACAGCTTCTCTTTTAGGGGGATCCATATATATCCCTTCTCTTGAGATTATGTGACATAAAATTGAATCTTTATAAATCTAAAATTCACACATGTTAAATTTTACATAAATATTCACCTTTATCTGGGTCTTCAGAATGATTGTCAAGTGGTCTTCATGTTCTTGTATATTCTTTGAGAACACATGAATGTCATCTATAAAGACTACCACAAATTGATCAAGATAGTCCTTAATAAATCTATTCATTAGATCAATGAAGGTAGTGTGGGAATTAGTAATACCAAATGAAATCATTATAAATTCATATTATCCATGACCAATATGGAATTCATTAATTGGTATATCATCCTTTTTAACCCTTGATTGAGGATATCTTGAATGACGATCATTATTGGAAATGTATTGATCTTTGTGTAGTTGGATAAATAAGTCAATAATATATGGAGGAGGATATTTTTTCATGATATTTATCATGTTATGTTCTATATAATGAATAAAAAATCTCATTGACCAATTTTTCTTCTTGAAAAATTGAACAGGCACTCCCCAAGGTGAACCACATGGGAATTTGAATATGGTATCAAGATTATATTGTAGTTGCTTCTTCAATTCCTATAACTGAATTGGGTGAATTATATAATGTATCATTGAAATATTAATAGCACCTGGTATGAGTTCTATTGAAAACTGATCTACACGATTTTGTGGGAGTCTTGGAAATTCCTTGGTAAGTCATCATAAAACACAGATACAATGGGAGTATTCTTAATCGTTAGTCTATCTACAACTGTTAGAGATAAATAAATTTCATTTATAGGAATCCAAACCCATAATATAGAAATAATTTTTATTCTAATTTTATATTCATCATTGCTTCGATATATGATCTTATATTAATCTGGAATATAAAAGGTGACATCCCTTTTGTGTAAATGGATAAGATAACCACATAGAAAATGACAATACATGCCAAGAATCATATCAAATTCCACTATTGGAAGGAAGACATGATTTATTGGATTCCCTTTAACACAAAAATCAACCGATGAAGAATTATAAACTTTTGATGGGACCATTGTTCCATTATAAGTTGTCACAACTAACTAAACAATAAATTTTTTATGTAATATGACATTACCAATAGAAAATTATTTAGAAATAAAATAGTGGGTGGATCTAGAATCAGATATAACATTTGATACATTGGAGTGGATGGTAAGTGTACCTTTCACCAATTCAATATCATACTCCACATAACCAATAGTGATTGCACATGGATTCTCTTTTTATTGGGACTAAAGAGTTTTTTGAAATTGATCATCATAAATAACCCTTGTATTTGGGAATTGACTGGAATAAACCCCATTTCCATGAACTTCTAACATTGATGTGTAGAAGGTGAATTATTTGTAGACTTTTTCTTTTTTGGAATCATTAGATATCTTTCTACCATAACTTTGAAATTCAACTTCTTGATAAACATCCTTTCCTCACATAAAACATTTACTAGTCCCATAACGAAAATTTACTTTATGTTTCTTTCCAAATATTGAGCATAATTTAAAATGTATCTTCTTTTCAGTGTGGTCTTTAGACATTCATTTGAATTCCATTTTTCTCTTCTTATGAAACCCATATAACGGTTGGGTTACTCCAATATCCATCTCAACCTTCAGAGAACATCAAAATTTTATCATATCTATTGAAGTCCATTATGGATAATGCCCTTCTATGTCTTGGTTTTAAGCCACTAAATAACCGATTAATTTTACAATCAGTTTAGATAATAATTGATGAAGAATACCTGGAATGTCTTGTAAAACATTAAACATAGGTACCAACATATTCATCATCCCTTTACTTATGTTCATGGAACTCCATATCCATCATTGAATGAAGAATACGAGGATATTACATATTGAGAAATAAGTTCTTGATCAAATTCCATTCAATGGATACAATTTCAACTCTTACCCTCATATTCTTGATAATAATACCCCATTGATCAGCTTCACCTTTGAACAAATATAATGCTATGATGACTTTATCATGTTTAAAATATTTTAGTATAGAAAATATTTATTTAGTGGTGCATATCCATTGTTCAACAAACTAATTGATCAAAGACATGCTGAATGAAGGTGAACACTTCCTCATGATAGAGTCAACATAATGTTTCCCCCTATTTTTCACATGTGCAATTATATAATGATTTATATCTTGATAAATGTTTGTGAGAATAGATACAATATTTTTTATTACACCTCCCACAACATTGGGTTACTCAAGGTGACATTCATTTCATTTCTTGTCACATTCATCATAAACATGGTTCCTTAGGGTTTCATCCATTGACTAAAACAAATAAGAATATTGTGAGAAAAAATAATTATAATGCGAAAACATCAAAATTCATGTATAATAATTCAATTTATGTAAATTAGGTTTTATCATTGTTTAATTATGAAAATATCTAAAACACTAGGACTAGATTGTTACCTATACATAGACATATGCTTAGGGTTTTAATGAATGTTCTATCATATTAGTTTCCAATGGATATCTATAACAATTAATCTGATAATAAAAATAACGGACCACACATTACAAATATCTATTAATTCAATAGTGAAAAATATTCATTGTATAACATAACAAAGACACTATAAGATCGTATAGGTTTAGTGGCTTTAAAAAATGGGAATCACAAAAAAGGTGTTCATAAAATATCTACATTGTCTCTTTCTTATTTCATCATAATTAGACACAATTTAGACATATCATACTTAATACCCTTATTCACGACCAAGGGAAAAGAAACATATAAAAGGGAGAGCTCAGACGCTAAGAAAGGGTAAAAAGGGGAAAATCGATCATATGATAATTATAAAAACACGTCATTGAAATATATTATCATGCATAAAAATGATAATAATATCATATCATGGAATAAATCATACAAGTTCTGTGTAATCCAAGTATTCATAACATATGACATGGAAATTATTGGAATACACACATAAGTATTTAAAATCATTTAATATTAGCTGAATCTCATTGCCGAGACCATCATAGCCAACAAAATCTATTACTGAACCGAGGTCACCCCTCATTCTAGTACTGTATTTCTGAACCATATTTACTTGCCATTACAAAATTTTCTCTCTCATGAGATATGAATCTTTAAAAAATTCATTTGAGGGAGATATTGGTCCCACCCATCTCATAATTAAACCATTATTATGTGATTAAAAAAAACATAAAAACATTCACCATATCATAACCCATTAAATAAAATGGGTTTCTTAAACATCATTCCATAATAATTGATATAAAACTAATGTATTTCCTAAATAAAATTACATAAATAAAATAAAATAATAATAAAAACAAGTATTTAAATATAACCCTATTTAAGGTTTGTCATCTTAGTGGGAATGTAATTTTTGGAAAACAATTAAAATTAATTCATGTGGAAAATATTTTTTCTTGTTCAATATTTTTTTCCTAATTTATGATACAAAACTATTTTAGAAGATATAATATTATGTTAAAAGAACATTTTATTATTTTTTTGGGATATTCAAAGAAATAATTTATTATCAATGCATTAAAATCAATTCATGTCGTAAATGTTAAAAATACATTCTTCTTGAAATTTTTTCAGAAATGTATAAAAGTACATAATAACCATAATATTAAGATATTACATTCATATAATTTAATAAAATTTCACCAATGGGTAAAGTTTAATTTAGTCAATTATAAAAGGATAAATATAATATTCTTAAATAAATATTTAATAATCATGGACATGGATGACAAATATACCTTAGGAAATACATAAAAATAAAAAATCATAGATAAAAACATTATTTGAAAAGTTGTCACTTACCTTAGTTCCAATATGATTTGTATGTATATAAAACTCATATATAATGATATAAATAATGTTAGATATTTATACTAGAGTCGTAATCATTTTAATGAAAAAATATATGATCATATTTTCATCTTTTTGATAGTAAAATGTCATTGTCACTCATTATTCTGGAATTAACTACTTTATATTATTATGCATGTTTTGTCAAATAAGATATTATTCATCTTTTTAGGTTATATTTTTTTAATTTACATAATATTATTAGTATAATAAATATATATTATTTATTCAATCAATTCATTTATATAATAATTCATTAATGAAGATTATGTAGAACTAATCACAACACACAGTTGAGACGAGAAGTTGTACGTATGCATGAGAGACGATATCATTCCCACAATGGATGAAGATTACTTAAGTGGATGGTTTATAGTATCTCAAAATCAAATCAATTTTATATTAATGATATATATATATTTATTAACTCCATCATTACAACCTTTTATGTAAGGTGGTGCTGAAAAATGGATTACAACACGGTTATTTCATTTTTCAGAGGATGTATAGATGGTGGAATACGGTTATTTAATAAACATAAAAACCTTTCAGTATAGAGGTACTACTAGAGTTATGAAATTATAATGAAACAACTAATGTGGTGTAAGTATATGAATAAAGAGGTTTTAATGAATAAATAAATGATATTACCTCTTCTTCGATGTGCCTCCTCTAAATATCCCTCTTAAGAAAAGACATGGTCTTTGAAGAAGAGCATGACGTCAAAAACATTTCTAGGGATTTTTACAAGGGATATGGGTAGGTTATTGTAGATATATAATTCACATAATGATGTGAAGGGTTGGTGGAGGAATTTCCCTTTTATAATTAAGGTGAGGGGAACTATTAGAAACTTAAAAAACATTAATTTATAATAAAATTAAACCACACATAAAAACCTCCCAAATTACCTAGTTATGAATATTAGAAGATATAGGGTCGTAATATCATCAAACAATAAATATTAGACAATTTTTTTAAGTCTATGTAAGAATTATTATTTTAATAAACACTTATTTATTTTATTTAATTTTTAACTAAGCTATAAAAAATTTCAATGTTAAAAGGGATAAAGAATTAATTATTTGAAGTCAATTAGACCATAAATTAATAATTTATTAAATTTTATACCATATCATTATTATTATATTTTTTATAATGTATTATTATTTTTAAATAACTTATGAAGAAATTGTTTTCACAAAATATCCATAGTGTCAATTCTGACAATAATTATTTAATCGAATTTTTGAAATATTGAAATAAGAAGTTAACATAGATCCAAATATTTTATTATATCCCTACGGGGTTAAGGTAATATAGAAAATTAATTTTACATAATATTTAGCCACATTTTTATTTATTAAAATATTTGTAATGGAATTTATTTGATCCCATCATTAATAAAATAATTACTACTCCATTTTTGTGTAAATATTTAATATTCATATTTTTTTTATAAAAATACAAAATAAAAAACTATAATGAATTTATATCTATTATAGTTAATTTAAAGAAATTTAATAGTATTTATCTTTTAAATAACCCAACTCTATGAAAGATATTCTATTTTGAAACATGAATGGGAAAATTTATCTTCACTTTAAATAAAATAATAAATGTTTCATAATCAATTTAATAAGCCTCTAAATGGACAATTAGTCTAATAAAGAAATATTTTGGTCTATATATATTCATCCATTAAGTTTTGGTCATGTTTTTTTGGCCTTTTTATTGTTATGAATATTTTCATAAAAATTGTTATATTGTTTTCTAATAAATTAATTAATTATTTCATTATCCATGAATAAGTCATTAAAGTAAATATTTAGTTATTAAAAATTAAAAATTAATTATCATGACAATAAAAAACATTTCATTTTTCAAATTAGTATTTATAATTGAATTTAATTTCTGTATAACCATATATTAAAAAAAAGTAATAAATTTTGAGTGAGAGATATTTCACTTTTCTATAAATAAAATAAACTAACGGTCCTAATCTCATCCATGTGGATTGAAATGGATACCATTTAAACCCATGTATGTATTAGAGAAATTTATAAAAATAAAATTATATTAGGATAGGTGTTACAGTAATTTTATAATAATATTTTTAGCCTTAATTACCATGGTTACACTTTTACCTTGTTAATAAAACTTACCGATGTTATTATTCATATTTTGAAAAAATAAAATAATTGTAGTTATAAAATTT
Organism: Viscum album; assembly: GCA_963277665.1. Taxonomy (NCBI): domain Eukaryota; kingdom Viridiplantae; phylum Streptophyta; class Magnoliopsida; order Santalales; family Viscaceae; genus Viscum; species Viscum album. The sequence goes on along the minus strand of OY728165.1, from coordinate 256,394,773 downwards.
TGACCTACATATTCCAAATATGTACACCATTTTTCAGAATTCAATAAATATAAGTTTTAGTAATTGATTTAATATTAATCTCATTGTTGAAATGAAAAAATGAATTTTAAAAGTTAAAATATTGCACATGATTGAAATGTTTTATTTCATCAAAATTTAATTTAAAATTAATTACAATGACCTATATTATTTTAAATGTAAAAAATATATTTTATCTATAATTATATGTTGTACAATAATATAATATAACTATATAAATTATTTCAATGAAAAAAATTCATTTTCAATAAACATTTACCGTATATTCACTATTCACCAAATCCTTAACGTTATGAGGAAAATATAATAAATTCACCCCACATAAATATATACATACCACATCAAAATAAAAAATTTATGTTGTTATATAAAAAATTTTAAATTGTCGAAATTATAATTTAAAAGGGGATCTCCATTAAAAGGTGTAAATTTAACCTTTAAAAAATAGGTTTTTATACATCATATAGGGTATTATTCATACACTATGATTAAAATATGGATTGGATGAATATATAAAATATAAAATCATGTATATAACACATCTATTTCTCATAAATTTCATTATCCAAAGAAAGATAATCAATTAATATTAATATCTATTTATATTTTTTTCAGAAATAATAGATATCAAACAAATTCACAATGTATTTTCACTAGTTAGTAATAATTATTCACATTAACCTAACAGCTATGCTATAATGATAACTTTATAATAAGGGCATATCACTGTTCATTTAAGGATACAATTTCATGAAAAGCATGCTATTGAAGATTAATAATTATTTAATGAAAATATATTATAAAAACATCTAAGTGTTATAGATGAATCACCCAGTTCTCATGTGGGATCCTACATTAAACCATATTATGATACTTCCTCTCATTGTAATTGATGAAAAAAGGTGATAATTTTTTTTAAAGAATCAGTTAGAATCAAATATCATTATTAGGGATACATGATTATTATATAGTTGTCTGGGGTTCTCATTAGTCCTACAATTATTAATTAATAATAACAAATTGATATGTTCACAGAAAATAATAAACTATTCAATATACTTTTCGTGAAACCATTACTATGACTGAAATTTAGTGGGTTGTATAACACATTACTTAATTAGGATATTTCTAAAATGTATCAATCCAACCTGAGTCAACTAGATAGGCCTCCTGAGTTGTCCCATCATAGTGGCAAGGTGCAACAAGATAACAGAAAAGTGCCTCTTATATACAAAACAATAAATTCAAGAAGTGTACAACATGGAAGGAAAATTTACATTTAATATCCATATCGCCCAAGATAAACTATCTTAACCATAATGAATGAGAAAACATGACCAACAAGACTCCATGTGACCAACTAACACCACAAAGCATCCTGCCACAAAGGGAATGAAGAAAAAGAGAAGACAAGATGAAACCTATTAAATCTATACAAAATAAAATTATTCTGTTGGAATAATGATCATAAATATAACAAAATAGAGTTCTAACAAGGTTTAATAAGAAAAATTAAATATTTTTATATTTTTTTAATAAAAAATTAAAATCATTTTAAAAAGTCCAATCGTATTTATAAATCGGTTTCATTTAATAGATCATAAATTCCATTCATATTTACAAATCTACGAATTTTTATAGTATAAATTATAAAACAAGGATTCATATCCATCCACCAGAATTTAAGAATGTAAATAGATATCCATGAAATAACCCATAATTGGAAACCAAGTTATAAAAATTAATGTGGAATCTTGCAAGCTAAACCACGTGATAAATTACATATTTTGTTAAATAAAACATAATGGTATAATCACTCTATATTGGGACTTATCCAATAAGAATACATACTATAAATAGAGGAACAAAAACCAAAAATACATTTCTACCAACCAATATCGAGTCCCACCATTGTTCATCGATATAAATAAGTAACCCCGCGTGGTTATACACACACATGCGGAACTTATTTCCCTTTATTGGTGCACCCATGGTGCCCAATTTTATATGTTTGTAAAAAAATAATTCTGAACCATTAGAAAGTTTTATAAAAAATAAAATTTTCAATGACAATCCATTACAATCTATTGTTTGAAAAAAAAATTGAATTAAACCAGCGCTCAAAAATTTAATGAAATGCTTGGTATAAAAAATACCATTAAAAATCAAAATTAAAATAATGTTTCATTCCAAGAAATAATTTGGAATAGAAAATCATTTAAATTTAATCATTAACCAGCAATAATTTTACAAGAACAATATTATATCCATTGAATTAACCATTTTGATGGAAACACCTACCTCAAAATAAATTTTGAACACAATACCCAAAAAATATTGACAAGGTAAGAGTAGATCTGGTCCACATGATCCTTGATCCACAATAAAAAAATCAATTGTCTATAAAAACTATTAGATCAACCATCACAGTCCAAATGGGAACCATCAATACAATAAAAGAACATATGTAGAGTATATCTACAATGATGAGGGGAAACCATTACAAAAACACAGTATACATCAATGTGTTCTATCATGAATATTTTAATTCCACATAGAATACAAGGGTATATACATTAAAATCAATGGGGAAGGTGTATGAAGAGATCATTTGAGATTCAGAGGTGATTATGATTTAAAAAGACCAAGGAAAATAGAGTAAAATACAATTTTTTTAGTTTCAAATTGGGTCACATAGTATTTGTGTGAAGGCCACACCATTGGACTAATTGTGTGCCTAATATGTCCCCCAATATTGTGCATTCAAGGTGGTGAAATGTTTTTTCTGCACAATTATTTAACTATGACCGAAATTTGAAACCGCATCTATCCCAAGGTTGTATGATTTTCACTACACTCTACACGATTTTGGAAAACCATTCAAAAATCATGTGAGACCCATGGAAAACTACAAGGAACCACACATGTTTCCTTGGGAATGTCGCATTGTTTGACTAACCATTATGAATCACTAAAAAATTATTGGATCCTCATAGATGAATATCACTTTGTAAAAACATTGTTAAACTATCTTAGTTCCATAACCATGAACCTTTATAGAATTCTCTAAACATACATTTTTTAACCTCTAATCCACCTAATATAATTGGAACTCAATAGAGAATGGCCATGAATAAACTAATTCATTCCTATAACCTAGTGAGGGATAAAATTCTCCCCATTATAAATTCATCATTCCCATAGAGATTCCTCATGATCCTAGTCTATGAAGAGAGATAAGTCCACTACTTCCTCATCAATGATTCCCCATCCCACATCTCAGGGTTAAACCATATGCGAATCCATAGTACCCAAACCATGGGAACCATTTCAATGCATAGCATGATATCTCGGTGATCCATAACTTAAACCCATTTCATAAATATGGTTTTATTAGGCTCAAAACGAACATTCTTCAACTCCATCACATGGGAAGGATTCAGCTGATTCATGCTTAGATATGAAATAGAAAAAATGTTTTATATTAAATCCAAATAAAATATTATGTCAAAATGATATGATTCATTTATATGTCATTCAATAATATCATAGGGGGAAACATTGCTCAATGTCACCTGACATTACATAGCCAACCCATGAAGTCCCAAATGATGTGGTACCCTAAGAAAATCCCGATCAACAACCTCAAAAAATAGTAGCCACTAATGATGGTACTTATAATATTTTTTTAATATCTATTCTTTATCCAACCTCTTCCAGATATACTATACAATTTCATTCATCCCTTGAATGAGACCTATCAAAAATAAGGACGACTCTCCCAACTCTACACATTGAAACGATGTTCTATAAAGTCTTCCATGGAAGACATAAAAGGATCCATATAAATAAAATCTGTATAAAAAATTATATAATAAATTTTGATCTACAAATTTTTTTTCCCCAATATCAATGAACATATAAAGTGACATTGAAGAGCCTATCCATATGAACATGTACTGATATCTCAATGTTTCCATCCTTCAATTGATGATATGTCATGTTAAATTTCAATGTGGACCAAATAACTCTATCAAAATTTTCAAAAATCCTAGATGTGAAAATCATTTCTCTTTCAGATACAACCTATAAGGGAACCCCATGATGTTTCAAAATATCTCAGATGTACAATTATCTGAGTTTCCCCCCTTTATCTTCTCCAAATTATTTATGAAATGGGATGATTTTGTAATTCAATCAATTTTCATTGAAATCACACCCATCCTATGAGATTTTTATAGAAATCCGATAATTAATCCTAGTGAAATATCATCCTTCTAATATACCTAAATGGGTAAAGGTTTAAATAAATTTTTAGGTATCAACAATTCAAGATTAATTATTTTACAAGTGATACCACGTGAAAAAAAATCATCAATTGACCACCACATCCCAAAATACGAGTAGCAATGCCTCATGTTGTCATGCAACATGGGATACCCAGGGTGAATAGAACAACATCACAAGTGTCCACTATCCTTATACTCCCTTCTAATTGATAATATTAAAACCAACCTACTAAGAAAGAACAAACAATTTCTGTGAGATCGAGACTGCTCAACCAAGGTCCCCCCACCAATAATTATTTAACCTATAATTTCAAAATCAATTTGAGTCACTTGATAAAGATAGAATCAAACATAAAAACAAAATTAATCATTAATTGATCCACTGAAAAGCTATCCTACTACCTCCCTCAATCCCATGCTCATATCAGCAAACAAACTAATGAGGGGCCACACCTCAACCTAATCCTTCATATATTGTGTAAATAAATTTGTTTCCCAACACATCGATATCCACATTACCTTTCCAAATATTGTATAAAATTTCATAATTAACTGTTTGAAGGTACTACACCCAATGTATTTATTTCACTATTAAATCCTTATTAGTAAAAATATATTTCATGATATTACGATCAAAATACACTATAAACCACTCTACAAAGAGATAGCAATGCCACGTATTGAGTAGAAACATGACCGTTTCTAAATCCTGATCTTTGGTATGGTAATATTATGATGATTTTTTAACATGTTAGATCCATAAAACCCCTATATTTTCCTTACATCAAGATACATACAAAACCAAAATGTGACACATCATGGAAAAAATCATTACAATAACCCAGTTCGGAATGAAAAAAACTAGGCATGATGTTAACCTCACTATAATCTCTCCAAAATATCTCTAACATTTTTTAATGAATTCATACTTTACTCTCTTATGTGTTAAAGTTGTCATAAAAGATGTTATCATGGATAAATCCTCATTAAAAAATCTATAGTAACTATTAATAACCAAGAAGATATAGGTCACAAAAACATTTCTAGGATGTTCCTATGATACTACATATTGTTTATTTTCGGGATCCACGATAATTAAAATCTCAAATATATAATTTCCCATAAATCACCATTCTCTGATCAAAAACACGCATTTGAAGAGCATAACATACCGAGGATGTTCTTTCATCAATCATGGAGTGATATCTGTAGGATTGAAATAGTGATGTAGATACTCAATATACAAGAGGGGGGTGAATTGTATACTTTAAAAATTCCTTTTGAACATTTAAAGTTAGTTATGAATAACTATAGTTCCCTTTAGAAAAGGAAATGGATAAGTTTAACAAAGTTAAACTAAGAAAATTCGCAACACCTATAACTCCGAATGAAAACTTCGAAAGAGATTCTGAAAGTATGTTCTGGAAATATGGTTCCGGAAAGTGAAACTTAACAAAAGATTAAAATATGAGATTCTACCTTAAAGCGTATAGAATCTGAATGAAACAGAGTACAAGTAAGGAAGTATAAGAAAGTTATAATTTCCTTATAATACAAAATGCAGGGGAAATTAAAAAAGTAGTTAAACTACAAGTAACAAGATATAAGTCTTTTAACCCAAAGAGAAGGGTATCCAACAACCTTGGATAAAGGTCCCTTGATTTATACTTTCAAGAAAGTTTGTCTTACCCACACCAGGGTAAGCCCTCGATACGAAGATCATTGTCTCTGTCTTTCTATCCACGCAAGCCCTCAACTTCAAGGTAGTTGGCAACCTTTGTCTTCCTCAGCAAGGAAGCCCTCGAACTTCAAGGTAGTAGGCAACCTCTGTCTTCCTATCCTCAGAATCCCTCGAATGTAATCACCAACATTCGGAGTAGCACGAAGCTTTGAGAGTCAATAAGAGCCTCTCTCTCTCTCTAGAAATCACTTCAACAGCATGTATGCACAAAACCAATTTGTTCATCTGTCATCAGTATCGAGCTCTTTCAAATGAGCTTCTATTTATAGGTAAGGTTGACTCCTTCTCCAATGGTCATATTTTCCTTAATGACCAGAGGGACCTGTACACATGTCACTTAGACAATGGTTAGTTTATAACAAAATAGACGACATCGTTTTATAACAAAACAAGTGTAACAGAATGTAAGACAGTGTTTTAAAATCTAACTCAAAAGTTTGGAATGAAAATTTCAGAGTGAATGTTCGGAGTTTAAAGAAAATAATAAAGAGTAGACAAAATACAAAGACATAAGTGAAATGATAGTTCAGAGTGAAGATTCAGAGTCTGAATAAATTCAGAGTGTATAAAACATAGATGATCAGATTCTGTTTAATAGGTGAATTCGGAATGAGAATTTAGAATGGGAATTCATCATCAGAATTCGTAATGAGAATTCATCATCAGGATTCGTAATGAGAATTCGTCATCAGCATTCGTAATGAGAATTCTTTATCAGAATTCGTAATGGGAATTCAGAATGAGATTTCTTCATCAGAATTCGTAATGAGAATTCTTCATTGGAATTCGTAATGAAAATTCCTTATCAGAATTCATAATAAGAATTTGTTGTCGAATTTCATAAAGATTCGTATCCTTAATCTGGAGTAAAACTTTATTCGGAATTCAGAATGAAACTTTATCACAGTTCTCATTCTGGATTTCGGAGTGAAACATTATTACAGTTCTTGTCCAGAATTCGGATCCTAAAACAGAATAATTCATATCCAAGTTTCAAGCAGTTCAGAGAAAATATAAATGAATCCGATTATTATACTTAAAAAAAATCTAGATGAAAATACGATAAGGATAGTTTTTCTTATAAAAGAGATTTTCCGTATAAAAGCAATTTTTCTTAAGAAAACAATTTTCCTTATAAAAGCAATTTTCCTTAAAAAAACAATTTTCCTAAAGATAAGGTGCTTGTGATTTTCAAAACAAGAAGGAATTGAAAAGCCATAAGGAAAACCTTATTGACTCAACAATCTCCCCCTTTTTGGAATGCACAAACATCCTTACAAAAAAGAAATTCTAATATGAAAGAAAAACATTAAGGCTTATCTCCCTTGGCTTTAAAGAAATTGATGAATACCTCTAACTCCCCCTTAGGCTTTGAAACACTAAGGATCGTATTATAGATTTCCGGAGTGACATTTCATTACAAAAAAGAAAGTCTTCTTTAATGAAAAACTCCCCCTTAGATAGACTCCTATTAGAGTTCTTTTTCCTTTAAGGATCTTTTCCTTCTCCCCTTTAGATAAACACTCATTGGAGTTCTTCTTTTTCTTAAGGATCTTTTCCTTCTCCCCCTTTGTGATTTTCAAAATGAAATCGAGGGAATGGGAAAAAATAACAAAGTACCTGAAAAATTTGTAATAACAAGAAAAGAAACGAGAGGCACAATTTTCATTAGGTTTGAAATCTCGGCAACAAAAAAAATTAGATACAACAAAAAAGAACAGATTTAGTTATTTCGGATCATTTTACTTCGACATGGGCCCCTTAAGAATAGTCTTGATCTTCTTCAGGTCTTTATGATCTTCTTCAGCTTGCATCTCTAAGACCACTATTATTACACTTTGAGCTTCAATTCATTCTTCCTGGGCTTCAAGCTTTTCTTCCTGATCTTTTATCTTTTCTTCCTGAGCCTTCAACTTCTCTTCAAACTCAATCCGATGATCTCTTTCAAATTTCCAGTTCTGAGAAACAGAATTCAACTTCCCATTCAGATCTCTGACGTGTTCAATCCGGAAGTTCATTTCATCTGTCAGCTTCTCTTCAAAGGATGAATTCAGGTCATTTATCTTCTTGTCCTCAGTATCAAAGGCATCCTTGACATTGTCTTGAAATTCATCAAATAGCCTCATCTCTTATATAGTCTTCCTCGACCAATTTTTCATCTTCTTGCAAGATTTTCTATGAGCTTCATAGGCAACAAAAAAGGTTTTGAACTGAGCCTAAATCTCAACGCACTTGTCCATAACCATAGATACAGAGTCTGTTTTCTAATTCAAAGCATGTAGGATCATCTGGCATCTTGAATCAATACTTGAGAAGGTTGGAATAGTTCCCACCAACTTCTTCAAAGACTGAACAACAATGTCATGCCCCACCGAAGATGAATCCGAATCCGAAACTTTGCTTTGTGAATTTTCTTCTTCAATAGGGTCAAGCTTTCTTTTCGAAGAACTACCAACTTCCTTCCTCTTCCTCATTTCTGAGCTCAGAGTATCAGCAAGAATTTTCTTTCCCTTGTCTTTTTCCGGAATTGAATCGTGTTCCGGAGTTCTCTTCTCACTATCAGAAACTTGAACAACATTATCTTCCTCATCAGCAACTTCCTGAACATGATCCCCTATGTTTTCCTTCTGAGCAACATCATGTAAAAGTTTTTCTTCTTCTCCATGATAAGTAACTTGTTCTTCTCCTTTCTCTTCTTCCATTGTTGGAGTAACTAGCTTCGAAGATTCATCTTCTGAAGTTCAGAGTGATAAGTGTTCCGAAGGTGTCCCATTGTAATCATCTACTTGTTTCAACACATCACCAGTTTCACCACTTCCATCAACAGCATCTTCTTCTTGTTCCACTTGCTCAACTTGCTCTACTTCCTTAGAAGTCTTAGCAACAGCTTCTTCCGGAGCAACGAAATTTTTTCCTGGAGTCTCAGGAAGAGATTCTAGAGAAAAAGATCTCAGAACAGGAATAATTGATGAAACCATCACACTGAATTTCAACAAAGCCTGAGCTACCTTAGCCTCAGACATCTTCTTATTGAGCTTCTTTTCCTTTACTTGTTTTTAAAGCTCATCAGATTTTCTCTCCTTCAAGGCCTTAGCCTCCTCATAGTCCAATTCGAACTACGGATCCCCTTCTTTCCTTTTCTATTTATCTGCTCTCCACTTTGCAACAACTTCATCAAGATAGGCTTTCTTCTTCTTTGGTTTTGGAGGTGCGGAATGGACTTCCTTAGACTTGGGATTATCTACTTCTACTTCCACTTCTTTAAGTTTTCTCTTCCTTACTGGCTTAGAGGATTCCAGATCAGCAACTTTCGGAACTACTTCTCCTTGAGCAGGTAGATCAATAAACTGTCCAGACTCTTTGTCAAAGGCTGTATCCATTCTCTTAAGAGTACCATCTCTCACCAGCAAAATCTTGCAAACTCTTGTCTTAGATTTGCAAGCCTCCTTGAATGACTCAAGGCACCAAACTATCAACTTGGAGAGGATTGCTGGATACATAATAATATAAGATCTCAGATTTCCTTTCATCAAATTCTCAAGAGTGATAAGAATGTGCTTCATCAAGTGAAACTTCCTCAGATTTATCAGAAAATCTAGGATGTAGATCTCACTCTTCTTGAAGCTGTCTTTGTCACCTTTCGTCGGTACGATAAGACCATGTACCCATAAAACCAGAATCCAAAAATTTATAGATAAACTAGCAATCTTTGGAGCCTTGTCATCAGTCAGTCCGAGAGTTTCTAATGCTTTTTCCATGTCGTAGCTACCTTTAGAATCCGGAAACACATGAGAAACAAAATCAGATTCACCTTCATTATTGAGCCCTACCAAGCTGGCTGCCTTGGCATAAGAAAGTTTATAAGTCTTCCCATAAGAATTAAAAGACTACTTGTCCCTTCCATATTCATGAAGAAAAGAAACTGTCTCAAAGAATTCAACAAGTATGTCTAAATACACATCATCTTGGTTCCCGGGTTTTGACACCGCAACATCTTCCCAACCATTAAGCTTGATATTCCTAGAAATAAGAGAATCATACTTGTTGAAGAAATCTGGATGGACCAGCCTTTCTCTATATACTAACCACTTCGAAATCGGTTTGGAGGAAGACATGTCTTGAGATGCTACTTCCACAGAAATTCGGATATGAAGACCTTTGAGAAGTTCGGAACGGAGATAGCTGAAGTTCCGAACGACCTTAAAACTGAGAGGCAGAGCTTCGGGACGCAATAGCTTGAAAACCAACGTGGGACAACTATTTGGGTCCCCTTTATAGAGGCAATGAGATAACGGTTCAACTTCCATGATTGATCGAACAGTTGTGTTAGGCTGAGATCATATCTGACAGTTGAAAAAGAATTCTCAAGAACACATGAATCCGATCTTTTTGAGGGTTTTTATTAAAAAAGGGAATTAAGAAAACTATAATCCGAAAACATAATACAAGAAAATTCCAGCAAGTAAAATATGACTACAAAAACTTGGGTAAGGAAAACATACCTTTCCGATTGGCTTAGGAAGATTATTCGTATTTGGTAACATTCCTAAAAAAACCTTTACAATAAAAATAAATTCAGTACGAAAACCTCAGTATGAAAAACAAACTCAATATGGAAAACTCAGTACTAAAATTAAAAAAAATGAAAATGAAAAACTTATTATGAAAGATTCAGTACGAAAGTTCCGTTATGAGAATATCAGAACGAACTTTTCCATTATGAAAATAGCAGTATGAAATTATCTATTCCGGAAATTTTCAATACGAACACTTTCATTCCAGATGTATTCTGTACGAACATGTCCATTCTGTAAAAATTGTAGTTTCGGAAATCTCCATTCCGGAAATCTTCATTCCGAAGAGTTTGAAAACAAATTTTTGAAAAAAAACATTGTTATTCTATCAAACAAATGTACTCCCCCTATGAAAATGAGTGTATTGCTGTAAGGAGACTTTTTCAACAGAAAGTTAATTAAGGAGGATTACCTTATGGTTATCATTCCTAACTTCTGTTTAATATATTCAAATCTATCAGAAGGCAATGATTTTGTGAAAATATCAGCAATTTGATCTTGCGTTCCAATAAACTGAAGAATAATATCTCTTTTAATTGTGTGATCCCTAAGAAAGTGATGCCTCATATCTATGTGTTTTGCACGGGAGTGATGTGCATGATTCTTACTGAGGGCAATGGCACATGTGTTATCACGCAAAATTTGAGTTTTAGTAAAACTCAAGCCATAGTCTGTGAGTGTGTGTTGCATCCACAACACTTGAGCACAACAACTTCCAGCTGCAACATATTCAGCTTCAGCAGTGGAAAGTGCTACAGAATGTTGCTTCTTGCAGGACCAAGAAACTAATGAATCTCCTAAGAAATGACAAGTTCCGGATGTACTCTTTCTATCCATTCTACATCCACCAATGTCAGCATCAGAAATGTTTTTTAGAACAAAATCATTTCCAAAAGTATAAAATAATCCTAAATCCATGGTTCCCTTAAGGTAGCGAAAAATTCTTTTTACCGCCTTTAAGTGAGATTCCTTAGGATTGTATTGATATCATGCACATAAGAATACTGAAAACATTAAGTTTGGTCGACTAGATGTTAGGTATATTAGACTTCCTCTCATACCTCTAAAAGATGTTTGATCTACTGTTTTCCCAGCTTCATCAAGATCTAAAGAGTTTGAGGTACTAATGGGAGTACTTATACTCTTAGTGTTGTCATAACCATACATTTTTAGAAGATCTTTAATATACTTATGTTGAGATATGTAGGTTCCTTATGGTATTTGAGAAATTTGAAATCCCAGGAAAAATGTTAACTCACCCATCATACTCATTTCAAACTCAGATTTCATTAGACTAGCAAAAGAGTCAGTCAAAGATTGCCGAGTTGAACCAAATATAATGTCTTCAACATAAATTTGAACAATCAAAACATTTTTCTTATCTTTCTTTATAAAAAGGGTTGGATCTGCATTTCCCTTAACATAGTTATTTTGATGCAAAAATCCAGTGAGTCTATCATACCATGCTCGTGGGGCTTGCTTAAGGCCATACAAAGCTAGGGTAAGTCTAAAAACATGATCAGGATGTTTTGTATCTTCATATCCAGGAGGTTGTTCAACAAAAACATCCTCTTGAACATAACCGTTATGAAAAGCACATTTCACATCCATTTGAAAAAGTTTGAAATTAAAGAATACTGCAAAAGCAAGTAGAATACGGATAGATTCAAGTCTAGCTACTGGAGCATAGGTTTCTTCATAGTCTATTCCTTCTTGCTGATTATATCCTTTAGCAACAAGTCTAGCTTTATTTCTAACAATGAATCCATTTTCATCACATTTATTTCTATAAACCCATTTTACTCCAACAACAGAAGTTTTCTTAGGTCTTTCAACCAAGGTCCATACATTATTCATTTCGAATTCATTTAGTTCATCTTGCATGGCTTTGATCCAATCATCATCTCCTAAAGCTTCATCAGTGATTTTAGGTTCTAATTGGGAAAGAAATGCTAGATGTTCTACTACATTTCTTAAGGAACTTCTAGTCCTTATAGGTTTATTTCCATCACCAATGATACTATCACTGGGATGATTCTTAAGAAACACCTGATTTGGGTTTTGTAAAACCTGTTCATCAACATCGGGTTGAAAGTCTTCTGGGGTAAATGTTTCAGAAGTATATTCTAGAACATTATCCTTGTCAGAAGGTTCTTCTATCAAAGGTTAATAATCAGTTTTTGAAAACACATCTGAAGATATAGGCTGGGATGGTTTGAAAACAAAAGGATCTGACTCATCAAATTTTACATGTACTGTTTCCTCAACAGTGCAAGTATTTTTATTAAAAACTCTATAAGCATTAGAGGTTGTGGAATAGCCTAAGAAAACACCTTCATCATATTTTGGTGCGAATTTATGTAAGTTATCTTTAGTATACAAAATGAATACTTTGCAACCAAAATCCTTGAAGAAAGATAGTCTTGGTTTTCTACCATTCCATAACTCATAAGGAGTTTTATTAAGAAAATATCTAATCAAAACTCGATTGATAGTATAGCAAGCAGTACTTACAGCTTCAACCCAGAAATGTCTAGCAATAGAATATTCACTCAACATGGTTCTATTTATCTCTTGAAGAATTCTATTTCTTCTTTCAACTACACCATTCTTTTGAGGAGTTCTAGGTGCTGAAAAATTGTGAGTAATACCTTTCTTACTACAAAAAGATTCAAAATCAGAATTTTGAAATTCTCCTCCATGATTACTATGAATAGTTTTCAATGGAAGGTTTTTTTTCATTTTTAACTTAAGCTCTAAAACTTTTGAAATAAGAAAAAGCTTCATATTTCATTGCTAAAAATATACCCAAGTAAATCTAGTGTAATCATCAACTAGAACAAACACATAGTATTTGCCTCCAATACTTCCAGTTTTTGTTGGACCAAAAAGATCCATTTGCACTAACTGTAATGCATCAGTTGTTGAGACTTCACTGATCGATTTAAAACTAGATTTATGTTTCTTTCCATATTGACAAGGATCACAAACTTTAGAAGAATAAAATCTAAGATCTGGTAGATCCTTAACTAGTTTCTTCATAGAGAGTTTACATATGTTCCCAAGATTACAGTGACCTAGTCTTCTATGTCATAACCAGGAGTGATCTTCCATTGCACTTAGGCAAGGTTAATCTTAGCTTCTGAGGTCTTCTATGTTCCGAGTGTAAACATTCTCTTGCCTCTTGGCTGAGAGAATAAATTCTTCCTTGGAATTGTGAACTAAACACTTATCATTCCTAAAATTCACAAGGTAACCTTCATCACATAACTGACTTATGCTAATGAGGTAGTGCTTAAGACCCTTAACAATAAGTACATTTGTAATCATGGTTTTACCAAGAAGAACAATATTACCAATACCAACAATCTCTCACTTAGCATTATCTCCGAAAGTTACCTTTCCTCTTTTCGTTTTGATAATCATTTCAAAATAGCTTTTGTTACCAGTCATGTGTCGGGAACATCCACTATCCATGTACCATGTATTGTTGCTGGTACTCTCTTTATTTTCCTGAAATCAAGAAGAAAATTAGACTTTCGGAATCCAAACATGGCTGGATCTAAGATTTCCAGATAATAAAATTTTAGGTACCCAGATCTTCTTAGAAAAGTAGGCTTTGTGAAATCCTAGTGATTGGGTTTTGTTTAAGGAACAATTATTTTCCCATTGACCACCACATTGACACTTGGTAAAAAATGGGGAACTATGAGGAACAAAATAATTGTTACTGAAAATTGGTTTTTCATGGGTATAACCAAATCCGGATTTATTTATTAAAGGTTGTATTTGGGAATACATCTTATCAAAATTTTCCGTACAATGGGTAAAGTTTGATAGACACTTAATTATGGAAAAAATTTCAGACTTGAGTTTTACAACCAAGTTTTTATACTCAAAATTATTAGTTTTAGAACTAGAGTTAGGCTCGAATACATTTTTCTCAAAAATTACTTTTTCTAATTCTTTATAAAGTTTGTTCTTCTCAGAACATACATCATCAAGATTTTTTGAAATTCGTTCAAAATCAGCATTTTTCCTATCAAGATCTTTAGAATGATCTGATATCTCTTTCGTAAGAATAGAATTCCTAGAGTTTTCCTTATCATGTTTCTTATTAAGTTTTGAATTCTCAATCTCAAGATGTTCAGCAAACCTAGAGACTTCTTCATAAGTAGGTAAAGTATTTTCTTCATCAGAAGAAGATTCTTCATCAGAAGAGTTATAATACTTACTATCATTAGAATTTAAAGAAAAATTGGTCAATGATTCAGCATTTCGTACCTTATCAATAAAACAATGATTATCAATAGGTAGTCTGGCTATAAGACCAAGATACTTCTTTCCTGAAGATTCATAATCAGAAGATTCATGTGAAGAGTCACCACCACTGGCACTACAGGTGTCATTGGCTTTCAGAACATTCTTAGATTTGGATTTATAATACATCTTTCTGTTCCTTTCTGAATGCCTTTCTTTCTTTTATTTCCTTTTGAGCATAGGGAAATCTGGTCTAATATGTCCAGCTCTCTTGCATTCATAACAAGTAACTTCTCCATCTTTCTTATCTTTCCTTTCCTTTTTCTTATACTTAGATTGAAAATTTCTCTGTCTGGTTATCTTGTTCATTCTTCGAGCAAGATTTTCTAGTTCATTTTCAGAGACTTCACTCTCACTAGATTCGGATTGGAAAATAACTTTCTTAGACTTGGATCTAGTTACTCTCTCAGGAGTCTTAGCTTTCATCTGATTTGAAGTTGTAGTAAAAGAAAAAGTACCATTTCCATTCTCCTTCTTGATGTTGTCAACATCTCTCTTCATTCTAGTTTCATGTTGTAGAAGAGTTCCAAATAGCTCATCAAGAGTAATTTGAGTAACCTTCTTGTTCTCATCTATAGCTGTTCTCTTGGACTCCCACTCATTGGGCATAATATCAATTATCTTATCCACAAGAGTTTCATCATCTAGACCTTTCTCTCCCATAGATTGTAGGCTATTGACTGTAGTCATAAATCCTTATTGAACATTACAGATAGGTTCTTCATAAAGAAAGTTGAAGCCATGATATTCAGCTCTAAGCATAGCTCTTCTAATTTCAATCACCTTAGAAGTTCCAAAGTGTGTAACCTCTAACTTCTTCCAGATACAGTTAGCTGCTTCACAAGAAGAAATTTGGCTATATATATTTCTAGTCATTGAACATAGTAAAGTATTGCGTACCTTATAATTGAGTTGATATTCTTTCTTTTCCTGGTTAGTAAAAGTTCTAACATCCTTGTCAGGAATTTTATAATCTCCAGTTAGCATAACAAATTTGTCCACTCCAGTATTGATAACAAAAGTCTTCATACGATCTCTCCAGTATTCATAATCATTACCATCAAAGATTGGTGGTCTTTTAGGATTTAGATTATCAATTGAACCAAAATTAAATCCTTCCATACTAGAAAAATCCTTCGATACACAAACTTGTTAATTTCAAAAGATTGTAATCACAAAGTTTGGATTGGGAATTTTCAGAATGGTAAAGTTCGGAATGATAAATTGAGCAAGAAAAACATGTATGTGAGTACAAGAATTTCAGATACCAGCTCTGATACCAAATGTAGGATTGGTATAGAGTATGAGGTTTCCAACCTTTGATACCAATTGTAGGATCGAAATAGTGATGTAGATGCTCAATATACAAGAGGGGGGGGGGGGGGGGTGAATTGTATACTTTAAAAATTTCTTTGGAACTTTTAAAGTTAGTTATGAATAACTATAGTTTCCTTAAGAAAAGGAAAGGGCTATGTTTAACAAAGTTAAACTATGAAAATTCACAACACCTCTAACACCGAATGAAAACATGGAAAGAGATTCCGAAATCAGGTTCCAGAAATATGGTTCCGGAAAGTGAAACTTAACATAAGATTACAATATGAGATTATACCTTAAAGAATATAGAATCTAAATGAAACAGAGTACAAGTAAGGAAGTATAAAAAAGTTATACTTTCCTTATAATACAAAATGCAGCGGAAATTAAACAAGTAGTTAAACTACAAGTAACAAGATATAAGTCTATTAACCCAAAGAGAAGGGTATCCAACAAACTTGGATAAAGGTCCCTTGATTTATACTTTCAAGCAAATCTGTCTTACCCACACCAGGGTAAGCTCTCAATACGAAGATCGGAGTCTCTGCCTTTCTATCCCCGCAAGCCCTCAACTTCATGTAGTTGACAACCTCTGTCTTCCTCAGCATGGAAGCCCTCGAACGTCAAGGTAGTCGGCAACCTCTGTCTTCCTATCCCCAGAAGACCTCGAATGTAATCACCAACATTCGGAGTAGCACGAAGCTTTGAGAGTTAATAAGAGCCTCTCTCTTTAGAAATCACTTTAACAACATTTATGCACAAAACCAAGTTGTTCATCTGTCATCAGTATCGAGCTCTTTCAAATGATCTTCTATTTATAGGTAAGGTCAGCTCCTTCTCCAACAGTCATATTTTCCTTAAATATTGGAGGGACCTGCACACGCGTCACTTAGAGAATGGTTAGTTTATAACAAAATAGACGACATCGTTTTATAATAAAACAAGTGTAATAGAATGTACGACATCATTTTAAAATCTAACTCAAAAGTTCGGAATGAAAAATTCGGAGTGAGGTTTCGGAGTTTAAAGAAAATAATAAAGAGTAGACAAAATACAAATACATAAGTTAAATTAATGTTCGGAGTGAAGATTCGGAGTCTGAATAAATTCAGAGTGTATAAAATAGAGATGATCAGATTTTGTTTAATAGGAGAATTCGGAATGAGAATTCGGAATGGGAATTCGTCATCAGAATTCGTAATGAGAATTCATCATCAGGATTCATAATGAGAATTCTTCATCAGAATTCGTAATGAGAATTTTTCATCAGAATTCGTAATGGGAATTCAGAATGAGTTTTCTTCATCAGAATTCCTAATGAGAATTCTTCATTGGAATTCGTAATGAGAATTCCTTATCATAATTCATAATGAGAATTTGTTGTTGAATTTCATAAAGATTCGTATCCTTAATCTGGAGTAAAACTGTATTCGGAATTCAGAATGAAACTTTGTCACAGTTCTCATTCTGGATTTCGGAGTGAAACTTTATTACAGTTCTTGTGCAGAATTCGGATCCTAAAACAGAATACTTCATATAAAAGTTTCAAGCAGTTACGAGAAAATAGAAATGAATCTGAATATTATACTTAAGAAACAATCTACCTGAAAATATGATAAGGATAGTTTTTCTTATAAAAGCGATTTTCCTTATAAAAGTAATTTTCCTAAAGAAAAAATTTTTCCTTATAAAAGCAATTTTCCTTAAGAAAACAATTTTCCTAAAGATAAGGTGTTTGTGATTTTCAAAACAAGAAGAAATGGAAAAGTCATAAGGAAAACCTTATTGACTCAAAAATATCAAGATGGTCTATATTCTATTACTGTGTCATAGAGAACACCTGGTTGTTAACCATGAATATACAAAAAATATTCCAATTAAAAATGAGATATTTGGTTCATCAATGAAATAAAAACTACAAATGAATTTGGGAAAAGAAATTACATAACTATAAAATATAATTTCTCATATCATATCCTAAATGTGGTCTGATGTACATCCTCCCCTTAGACTCTCAACTGGTGGTACCTTGATCACTATTCAATATTTGATTACCAATATTCCACAATAAGATGATGAAAAAGTACATCAGTCTAATGAGAAGGATATATGTTCTTAATAACCACCGTATTTATCTTTTGGTAAACCATGGAATGTGTCAGTCATGATTCGATGTTCTTATTAGTGATGATAGGTTTATCCCCTAGTGACACACATGGATGGATAAATACATTATACACTATATCATCAATATAACATTTATGTTACACCAACTCAACAACTAACATTCGATAATATCGTATATAAATTATCCACGTACCAAGGAGAAGGTAAATATTAAACTCAACCTCTGTCTGTGGTTGAAAACATAAAAAATCACATAGATAAACCATGTAGTATATACACACTACTACCAAAAGTAGGATACCAATAAAAAGTCAATGACATCAGGAAACATCTCCATCAACCATCCCAAAAATACCACACCATAAGAAAGAATAGGACCTAACCTTCACGATCTAGAGTTCCACTAGCCCTAAAAAACATTACCGAATCCATCAAATGATAAAAACTGAACCAATCAATGATAAAAGTCTGTATGGAACATAATGGTGATCATAAAATCCATTCTAGGAATCAGATCCCTGATCTAAATATCATGAACAAAATTGGCCTATATCCTCACATAGTCTTCTATCATCAACTGACATCTGGGACATATCATACATTGTACATAATACGTTACCCATGGAATAGAAGTATAAAATTAGTACTATTTTTTATGAAAATAAACCCAACTCCTCAACTGACATTAAGGATATAAAATAATGAGTAGAACCTATATCAAACAATTCTAGCATAATATATGATTAAATAAAATTTTTACCTCTAATAGTATTTGGCTCTGCATTAGATTCCTCCGGTGCATACTTAGTCACATAAATTTATCTTTTAATAGTCATATGATTATCCCATTTTCCGTATGTATTATACGCACCAACCATTGAAGCAATTTTTGTAACCTTCAATTCCTTAGTGATATTATACCCATCCTTACTAACCTTGGATATCATTTCACAAAAATCCATAAAATGGCATGATAAACCTTAATGGAGAAAAGTATTAGGATATTTTATATAGTTATTATTTTTATGACCACGCCATCTAAAAATATAGACACAATAATATACTCCCTTGATGAAACCTCTGAAAAAGGTCCTCAAGAAATTTGACTACCATTTAGCTTTTTATTCTTTCCAAAAGAAACACCATAGCTAAAAATTGTATAAACTAAAGCTCCAACCAAACCAATCATTCTAGCTTTATCTAGATCAACCAATGTTGCTTTTACAACTACCTCTACGATGTTCTAAATGATAATGAGAATAGAAAATTGACCAAATATCTATTACTAATCCCATTCTCAATCATCTGATCCTTTAGGTACTCATTTGATACTGTCTTTAGTGATATATTCACCAAATTAACAATGTAGATTGAATAATCCAGAACAGTTCACTATGATTTCTTTATGGTTATAAACTACATGTTCTTCTCCACATGTAACATCTCTAGGTAAAATTATAGTATAATTATTTTATTTAAATAAGGACATGTAATATATGCATGAAACTTAACTTGATCAATAGATCCATTCCATCCCCGTCTGGTCCATTGAGTATATACGTAGAAGAACCAAACCTAGAGTTTTTAGGAGTCATATTGATGTTGAAGATCATCCAAATCAACTCAAGACTCTCCATAGATATCTAGGGTCTCTTTTCACTATAAAATATGGTTGTAAACTTCTTAGAGAATTCAGTTTAATGATCCACCACACATATCGAGTCCTCGACACCCATTAGATCAAGAGTCTAAATTGTATAGATTACAACATCAACTAAAAAAGGTTCAACTAAGGTATTCACCAATAGATTCCCTCTCAAATTATTTAATCTTAGATTTTTGGGATCTCTTATTGGAGGAATAGTATATTAAGAATAATACTATGAAAATTCATCATTATAGTATTTTAAAAAATCATAGAACTGACTTCAATGATTCACATATATACTATAAAACATAGAAAATTTAATTTAGAATTTATTGAATGAAAAACAATGATTTCATAATTGATGAGTCCTTTTGAAAAAAAGTATTATTTAGTTAATTCAATTTAACACAAACAACAAGTCTCAAACATGGAAATCATTTTATGAACTCCATGGTAACACAAGTTAAGACATGAAAGTGATCTCTCTAGGCACACTCCAACACTTACTACCCAAATTATGTTGTCGCTAACTCTTATCAACCCAATACAAAAAAAAACAAAACTCAAAAATGATTAACACACATTGGGTTGAGCATCCCTTTGATATAGAATTACAATGAACTAGCCTAAGACAAAAAGAAAATCCACCCCAGCCAGCTGTTCATAGTGGTGAGGTGTTACTAGATTACAAAAATAAGACTCATATATAAATTACAATACATAAATCTTTATTTCAATGAGGAATAAAACGGTACATCAATGATCAATAAAATTAATTAAAAACCAAATAATCAAAAAATTAATACATAATAATACAAATAAGTCTCCTTGTTACAAATCATCACCACCAAACCATCCTGTAATAAAAGAATCAAAAAAAATAGAGAGATCAACATGCTACAAAATTCCCTTCCACTCACCAAATCCCTTCCATTATTTGTCTATAACGTCACTAATGAAAATGTAGTGTTTGAGGAAAAATACAAGAAGGATACCACTATAGATTTTATGTAATTTTTAATATAAATAATGAAATATTTATATCTTTTAAACAAAAAATGGTTTTACAGATAATGTTCACAAATCCAAACACATTTTAAATAATTTTTCACTAGATTTTCTGAAAAAAAACTCATATTCAAAAGTACATATATATATGAAATTTATTAGGGATAAAATAGGGATTCAAATCCATGAACCAAAAGCTAATAAAGTAAAAATGTATCCATGAAATAACCCTTCATGTGAAATCATGTGATTCAATCACATGTGAAAACATGTGAGCTTCAATACATAATACAACACATATTGTGATATATAAACAACAAATAAAAAATAACCCCACATTGAGTCATAGACACTAGTCATATATACTATATATAAAATAGAATAAAATTGGAATATGTTTGTATAAACCAATGTCATTTCTTTCTAAAACAATTGATATCAGAATGTTACCAATAGTGGTGCCAAAAAACGAGGGTCAACTATATCCCCATCATGATGCACCCATGGTACCTAGTGTACGATGATTTCAAAATATATTTCCAAACCATGTACAATATTTATAAAAAAACTTTTTCAAATCCACGTAAATATTATTTAGTGATTGAAATCAAATTTTCAAATCAAACCACCATTCATGAATTTAATTATACACTTGGTGTACAAAATATTGTTATAAAAAACCATTAAAAACATTTTTTATTCAACGAAATAATTTGAACCATAATTTTTTTAAATTAAATGTTTTAAAAAATTTAAATATATAACAAAAATAATAAAATATTCATAAATGTATCACTATGTATTGAAATACCTAACTCAAAATAGAGGTTGAACACAACACCCTCAAAAGTGGAGACCGGGGAATAATATGTTTGTTCCTAAAAATCCTAGATCCATGATAAATACATTAAATGACCAATTGACCCAATTATATCCAACACCACATCCTAACTAGGTTCCAACATGATTATAGGTGAGGAGATCTAGTGTAGATCTATAAAAATAATGGGAAAATGAATAAAAAACACAACATATCTCACTGTGAACTATTTGGAATGATTTAATTACACCTATAATCAAATGGAAAATACAATATAGTGTTGTAAATGGCTTAGGATGATATAATATGATATTATGGGGTAACTATACTTTAATTAAACTAATGGAAAATGGTAAAATCCAAATTTTGAACAATTTGGAAGGGAATCCTACCTTTTTTAGAGGAGGAAACATTGTTAGTCAAATAGTGGACATTAATTTTCTATCCCTACTATAAATTTTACATGGGGGAATGATTTTACCAAATTATAAGTTTAACCATGAACAAACCATGTATCCCCCTCAGTCTAAAGTTTATATGATATTCACTAGGGTACGTAGGTTTTGAGAAACCATTATCATACTCTCTGACCCCCAGTACAACCACTAGAAACCCTGCACAGTTCCTTGGGAATCACGTATAATTTTAATATCCATGATCAAACAATAGAAATTGGAATTGGATCCTCTGAGAGGAATACCACTAGGTTATTGAATGATAAAACTAGTTGTGCACCTTACCCATGTGCCATTCTAATTTCCTCCATAAACATATATTTTCACCCTCCAATACACTGAATACACCAAGGCCTCAAAAGAGATATAAATTATTAATTAAGGTATACCAATTAATTAGTGGTTTCTATATACTACATCATTATGTAAACATTTAAAAAACCTCCCTCTAAACTACCATGGCTCTTAATGTCTATGATGATTTTTTTTGATATAAAAGTATAACTAGGATTCTTATTATGAATATAAAGATCATTAAACATAATATTCAAACCTTTTACATAAAAATATTTAATGTTTTTGTATTTATATTTAAAACCATTTACTTACACCCCATTCGATGTTCATCATCATCATAACATTCCATTTCTATTAAATTATTTATATCATATTAGTTTTGTACCAAAATGTTATTTCATAAATTATATTTTTAAAAATTTAAAAAAACTAATTCAAGATATAAAATGAATTAAACATTTTGATTGACATTAAAAATATTTCAAAAATATGATCTAATCCATGTTGAAAAATAAACCCACTAGACACATTGAAACAATATTTTTTCAAACATAGCATGCTAAAAACATAGATTTCATTAGGTTTGGAAATAAAATTTATCTATAATAGTGGAAATTTTTATAAAATATACCATCTGAAACATTATTTTATATTATATTCTATATGTTTTGTCAATAATTATGAAAATATGTTGTTAATTTTTAAAATAGAACAAATAATGTTGCTAGAAACTAATTCTATTTTTTTAAAAAAATTCAAACATATAACTAACATTGAATTGAGAAAAAATTTCCATTATCTAATATTTTCTATCATAAAATATAATGTAAAAAAATATCACAACGTGATTCATAAATTTAATCCCCTTAATTGGTAACAACCTCTTTCGGAAAAACAACTTCTCATGGGTCCTCCAAATACATTTTCTTATTATATTCATGGATTTTTTGGATTATATCTTTGGTGATCCCATGTGACTTTTGAATATATGAATTCTAAATTCTTTTCTTCAATACTCCAAACATATTTTTCATATACCAAAAAAAATATATCCTCATTATCAATTGATATTTATTATTGATAATAATAAATTTATGTTATTTGAAAATTTAATATTGTCATGTAAATATTTATAAAAATTAACTGAAATTATCCATTAATTGAAAAAAATTCATAAAATAAATTCAATAACAATTATTAATAAAAATTATAAATTAAATATCAAGAAATATACTAAAAAACTAACTCAATCACATATATGTGTCTCAAAATCAACATTTAATATTACTAAATATTTTAAGGTATTATTTTCTTGATCATCACCCACAAAAGATATTCCAAGATTAGCTTTGATGATGAGGAAGACCCTATAATCCTACCTCAAATAAGACACAATTTGTTGTCTCGAATAAAGGGCATGAATCACTTTCTTGTGAGGTATTACCAACCTAATTCCTAACAAAATAAAGGAACAAAATATAATGCACTACATATATATAATCATAAAATAAAGGAGTTCTCAAAAAAAACTATCATTATAATGA
Source organism: Viscum album (assembly GCA_963277665.1). Lineage (NCBI taxonomy): Eukaryota > Viridiplantae > Streptophyta > Magnoliopsida > Santalales > Viscaceae > Viscum > Viscum album. Next base: position 256,370,594 of record OY728165.1, on the reverse strand, counting down.
ATTATAAATCATTCAAATAATTCTAATATATGAATGACCTCATAGGACTCAATTTAATATGATCAAATGTTAAAATCTTGGATCCCTATTAAAATATAATAAAAAAATTGAAATTATATATGGGTGGAAATTTTAAAGCATTTTACGTGATCATATTATTGGAAAATATCTATATATGGAATATCATATTGTATGATATTCCCTAAGTTGTTGGTTGTGATATGAATATAACACAAATTGAAAGTCATTGAGATTAATTTTAAAACAATTTATAATGGGATTATGATATGGCTGCTTTCGATATTTCTATATCCTTCATAATGGTTTACTAATAGCTACAGATCAAAGGAATTGTTTTTTAATTATGTGATTAATTATTGGAATTATTCACACAGTCATATTAACAACGAGTATGTGTAATGAGTAACACATGTGGGATTCCAAGATATAATAATTGATTGTTAACTCCCTTCATGAATAACGGATCCCACATAAATAATGTACTCAACTTTTTATAGCGGTATTTGTTCTAGTGTGTCATTTAAGGAATTTGTGGTGCTCAATCATCCTCCTTGTACTCTATTTATCTTCATGTAGAATGTCATATCATACGTATGGAGTCTAGGTGTCCTCTTATATCCTATAAGGATTCTAGAGGCCAATACCATCTCATAAAATCTATGACTATTGGGTTTCTATAAGTGATCATAACCAATCATTATCCACCACACTTGGTCAAGATGTAAATTGAAACTCTAATGATAAACCAATTAAATTTTATGTTCATCATAGTATCTGGATTCTAGTTGATAATGTAGGAAAAAATATGTTTCATTCAATTTTTAAATCATTTGATGATCTCACAAAACACATCAATTGTGTTGTGACACATTCTTCTTTGTAAATATATCATCTTTTACAGATTATGTGGAGAAATTTCCTATAAAAATATTACATAGTAAACAACATAATGAATGATATAAACAAGATGAATATATACATCAAAATTTTAATTCTTTAAATTACCATACTAGATAATTTATTTTTAAATTATTTTTTATATGGTGTAATAACATAAAATTTTAAAATGTGAATATGAAATTTGAAATCATGCATGACACCCATAACTAAGAATATAAAAGAAAAACACATCACAATACATTACCATATATTTATTATTTTAATTAATTTCAATCTATTTTCATGGCTTCAGTGCATGAAATACCGAGTTATCTATCATTACACAAAATACAGACTATCTTTGATGGAATTTGTTACACAAAAGATCAAGATTCACTAAATAATATTAATATTTTCCAGAAAATTGAATGTTACTAATATGATTAAATATATTTATATAATATATGGTTTAAATAATTTTTTACCAAATAATTATAAATTAATATAAAAAATTAATGAATATAAAGAAATTTTTTTTATAAAAAATTATTATTATTCGCCAAATGTGTTTCAATATTAATAAATTATATTAATTAATCCCTATTAATGATATTAATTAAATTTATATATTAAAAATTCAATAAAATATTTCTGATATTCATCCAATATATTATATATGTTTAACATAAGAACAAATACAATTTTACTCAAAATGTTTCATTTTACTAAAGGAAATTTTGCTAACATTTAATACTCTTTTTATCTTATTAATAAAATTTGACACATGTATAATTATAATTATAAAATATAAACATTTGAATATATTCAATTTAAAAACCCACTTTCTCATCTCGCCTATGAGATTAAATTAAAAGTAATATCTATAAATTATGTGATTTGGATTTTTAAAAATTTATTAAATATTTTTTTTATATGTTTTAATTTTAAATAATTTCAACATAATGTTTTACAAAAATTGTTATCAATATAATTTAATAAAATTTTCAGTGAATAAAAGACAAAATGTTTACTTAATGGGTAATCATATAATATAAGGTTCACGAACAACCTAATAATTTTCCAACACCCATTGTATGACCATATTTTGATCATTATTCATATTGTATCGAATTTATTATATTATTTAAAAACAATTATTTAAAAAAAAAAGGCTATTCTAAACTTGTTTTTGAAAAATTTAACTGTATTCTATCCCTCACCTTTAAAAGGACACCCCTAGTAACTTTTCATCAGACATATGAGTCCACTTTTTCTCAAAAAATAGTAGACAATATCCCTCCAAAAATTATATATCCTCATCATATAATCTATATATATGGAATAAATTCAACATAGGAATGAATTAGTTCAATCCTATGAAGCATACACGAATAAGAGATAATGTTTTTTAAAGTGGTTTTTATTGAATTTCAATATACTACTCATTGAATTATTATTATATCATGATTATATAAAAATATATGTATATTAATAAAATTTATATGTTTTTATGTTTAGTGTTAAACCTAAAACATTACAAACTTCCACAATATGAGTTACAAAATCATTGTTCGTGTGTATGGTGAACTGCTGCATCATGGATCAATGTCATTCATTTTCCATTAACACCTATAATGGCAGGTAATAATAATTTAAATAATATTTATATATGATATTTAATATGTTCATAATATATTAATGATTTTTGAATTATTATATACCATATATCATAATTCATTATCTTTTTTGGAAAATAATAATATCGTTCGTATGTTTGTCGAACTATGGTCTCACGAAGCAAAGTTATTCACTCATGCATTACAATGAATGTGTTATGGATGGGTATAACACATTATGTGGAATATATTACATAACAATGATACTATAATGATAAGATAATTATATATCATTTAATTTTTATTTTTTCAATAAGATAAGAAAATTGAATCAGTGTTCATGCATACGCACGTCCAATCGTTTCCATGAACGATGTATTTTATTTCAATCACAAAATTTTAATATTAATATAAATAAATATATAATGAATATATATTTTATTTAAATCAGTATGGAAATTATAGATATTATTAAATCATGATCTATGTAATAGGGATAAAATTTACCAAGTTAAAAGATACGTGAAAACATCGAAATTAACACCCAAAACACTGAAAAGAATGAATCGTTAATAATAAATGTTCAGTAATAAGTTATAAAATGATAAAATATGATATATATATATATATTTTTTTATTGTTTTATTGTTAATAACATGTTTATAATCACATTAAATAATGTTAAATCATTTATAACCAATAAGTAACCTTTAGGTAAGGGATTTTGTCTCAATTTGTATTCCATTGAGTTGTTTTTTTATTACAAACCAATTCAATTTTATGTGGTTTTGGTAATATCCCATTGATATCTAATGTGATGAATAACTAATTAAAAATTTATTTACTGCCTCAATATTAATTATCTCATCCCCATGAATTTTACAAGAAATTTTTCTTGTGGTATTAGTTATTTTGAAATCTTAATTCCTTTTGTGATTGTTAACTTTATCTTGAAATAATAACATTATTGTATTCATTTTTCATTTTAAAATACATTATTATTAAATATAAAATTTTTTTATGGACATGATTGGTCTTTATACTGTATATCTTGTTTAAATATTGCATTTATTTTTAATATTATTCGATTAACTGGGGAAATATAGATAAATACGAATCATTTAATCAATAATGATACCTAATCATGCACATTATCATTGAATTAAATGGATTATTTGATATATATATATGAATATATTTATAAATGTTAGCTATTGTTTTGGGATTGGTAAATGTAACCCGCTCAATACATCAATATTCTTTTGGGATTAATTACTTAACCGCATTAGATTGTGTTTAACACGTTAATTTTAAAAAATGTAGTGGATATATTAGGATGGAAATGGTTTCATGTCCCTAAAAAACTTGGATTCCAATAATTAAACATTTCCTGTATTCATAATTCAGTTATTATTATCCTTTATATTTTTAATATAATAAAATATATAGATTCATATCATTCCCAACTCATTGATTAAAAGGAATGTGTGTTCATTTATTTAGCTTCCAATATTGATTATTCCTTATCTATATATATAAAGGGAATGTCTGTTTAGATATATCCCTTTCCATATCGATTGTTAATCAATGATTGTTTATATCTTCCATTTTATTTAACCCTTTTTATTAATTTGAGCTCAAAAATAATTTATCATTTACCTATAGTTACGACGAAGTTATATTTAAATAAGTTCAAAAGATGTATTTTCTAAATTTTTATTATGTATTTTGTTTTATATTATCTTTCCAATATAATATGGGCACCATATATGTAATCCAGTTATTCAATAAATGCTAAATGTTTTGGTCCTTTGTTATTCAAACCATGTAACTATTCCGATGTAAAACATTTATACATCGACTTCTGGATACTTGGTTCGGTGTAGTTAGAGATGGGTTTAGATATTTTTTAGTAGAAACCTTATAAACTACCTTTTTGAAAGAATTTAGTAGGTAACATATATATAAGTTATACATAAATGATAATCATATAATAAGAATCTAATGATCTGGTATTGTAGGTATTATGTAGTCCATCCATGAAATTATTTCCATGTTTGGATTATACAAATGGATATGGTTATGCAACGGATGAACCATGAGGTAATAACTTAAAAACATTATATCAGGAACAAACCAAGTGTAACTAGGTACACATCAAATGGCCTTACTATGAACATGGATTGACACTTTTGGTGGATATTTAAAGGATAATTCACATTTTCATCACACGTAATTATGAAGGATTTGAAAAGAGATATCTATAAATAAACCGTGTTAATGATTATGTGATAAACAATGATTGTTTTTCCAATTTATATTTTGTCTCATTCTATATTTAGGATTATTAAATTTCATAATATAATTACGTAATGATGTATATGTCATTGTTTATAAATGATTCCAGGGAAAAAGAATATGAACTGCATCACTACATGCAATCCAAAGTGTAAAAATAATTATTTCATTGACGTGTTTACACAAATTATTCAAGGGAACTAGGCTCCTAAATGTTTTCATTATAATATGAAATAGAATCATGTGATAATATAATAAAAAAAGTGTTTTTATATTGTGGCATCCAATAGAGGCACGAGAATATAGGAATAGTTGTGAAAATTACTAATTAGGGAAAGAAGAAATAGAATTAATTTCCCACATGTGATAATTGTGTAAATAAACAAAATGGTACAAGATTAAATGGTATGGGAGTTTTCTATAAGTATGGATAGAATAGACAAATTTATTTTGATTGAAAGGGTGATAAAAATGCTTCCAATATATAAAGATACATTTATAAGGAGAATAGACATAATGAACATAAATATCTCATGTTCCAACGAAATATACCAAATATTTGACTAATTGATCTCGTTCATGTTAAAGATACTTCCATAGATGAAGAGGAATGATTAATATTATTCTTCATAGATTTAGGAATTATTTCATTTGAGTAATTTATCAGCAATTTTCTAGTTATAAGAATTATAAAATGTATAAGGATGGTATTCCAAGACTACTTCATTAAGAACATGAGAGAATGAGTGGAGTCCTACTATCATAATTGATTCTGTGAAATGGTGAACTATTTGTAAAATATATGAATGAGGGATAGATAACCCATAATATTTTTCTAATATTATTATAATTATGTGGGGATTAAGATATTATTTATTTGCATAATGTATATTAGATAGAGATGACTTCATTGAATATTAATAATTTTTCTTTGAAAAAGTTAATGTGTTGTAAGTGATTGAATTTACATCATTTATGGAATATATGAAAATATCTAATAACCTATGTTTTACATAGGGAATAATAAAGAATGAATGTTTTTAATAAGTATTTATGGTAATGTAGGTTATTACTATGCATCATGAGAATAAATAAAGGATGTATTAAATGGTTTCTAAGTGAATATTAATAACTAATTCATATTATTTATGTAATTGATTATATGATCACTATAGAAATTCAGTGACAATATTTATATTTGTATGGATCATAATATTTTTGAATGTTCATGAGGATAATAATTTACGATATTTTTTATGATAAAATTTTGACAATGTTTTAGATATTATTGTTTGACTTCACTATATGGAGATTTATGAATAATTGAAAACTTGTGTTAACCATATTGGTTTTGGTAAATATTAATAGATATAAAAATTAATTTTCAGACTTTTATGTACATTTTGATCCATTAAAAGTGAATTTTAGAGCATCAAACATAATAAAATTTCATTCCAGTATATTCATTTCATGAAATAAGGGATAAATTAGAAATTAATCGAAGAACAACCAACAGATTAAAATATTGTTATGAAATATAAAATCATCTGGAATCTATATTTTTTTATATTTATATATTTTAGGATAATTCTTATTCATTAAGAGTAAGGTATTAATAAAATGTTATCCTATTACTTTCAAACAAAATGAATCTAATATTCTATTAAATCATCACATAATTATGGATCTGTGAACCAAAATATTCCCTTGATCATTCACTTAATTTTGATCTATGTTACTTATCACCTAATTATATTATTTTTTTATCAGTTTCATCCTCGATATCCTTTTTTCCTATCACATTTAAATTATCTTATCTAGAAGCTGAGTTATGTGATTTTTAAAGATGACTTTTATACATCTTAGTATTTCTTATTAATAGATTAATTTATTATACATTTTATGATGTGGGTTATTCAATAAATTAATTCCCTTATATCAAACCATAGATTTACTGATATCATGTTTATAATTTGGGGAAATAATTTATTTATAGTGGTATGAATTTAACACCCTAATATATAGAAATATGAATATGATATTTGATAGCTTGTATGACACAGAATTCCATGAATAGATAGTATATAACATCAGAAAACCATACTATATATATATATATAATATTTTAAATAACATGAATTTATTCTATATATTTTAATGAAGACAATAATTTGTGAGCTTGCGTTACATAAACAATGACATTCTTCATTGGCATACAATACACACAAGACCGAGATTTACTGAATAATATTAATACTAGCTATTAAATTAGAGGTTAAGATTTAATTAATATATAAAATATATGTATAAATTAATTTATTATTAATTAATTATTAAAAAATATAGAATCTAATTGAATATAATGGAAATGTTTTTATAATCAACAATTATTATGATCAAAAAGAAATTTAATATTAATAATTTTAATTAATTAATATTATTGATTGATATTAATGAAATATATATATATATATATATTCATTAAAATATATTCACATACATATATTAGATTTTATTGTCATAAGATATGAAAAAAAATCTAATTGAACACATAAAGAAGTTGTATTTTTAAAGGCAATTTTCCCACATTTTGATGACCCACTTGTCTTAAAAAAACATGGAATATTTTTTTTAATTTTATTTTTTTTAATAATTTTTTATTTAAATGAAAAATTCATAATTATTTTATGGTTAATTTTTTTTACCATTCTATGAAGTTTAATTTTTTATGAATAGTAAAATTTTGTGAAATTTAATTGTAAACTTTGTTTACATGTAAATAATTTATAATATTATATTATATTTATTATTTGTTTAAATTAAAATGTAGTTTAAATATACAAATATTAATCCAATTTATTTCATTGGAATCATTTTTATTGAATTTATATATAAAACATAGTATAATTGTGAACATTTTTACTTCAAATAACTACTTCCTCCTCCATTCTGCCAAAATAATTTTAAATTAATTTACTCCACTAATGTGATTTTAATTTGAAAAATTTTATTAAATATTTTAATCATAAATATATTATAATTTATATTAATTTCATAAAAATTTTGACAAAAATTATTTGTTAATAGAATTAAATTAACTACAATGATTAAAAGGGAAAAATGACTTTACATAATGGTTATACTTGGAATATATGGAATAATAATGAAAAAAAAACATTTCCAAAACCCATTTATTAGAAAAATATTACACCACTACTCTTCTATGATAATATTTTGTGAATTATGGAAACCGATGATTATGTAAAAACATGGGGACACCAATCATCTTCTCATAAATGCCAAGTGTTTCCCCACCGTACCTCATAAAATTATACCCACTCTAACCCTTCCTTACATGACTTAATCCACATGGATTTTCCATGATTCACACCAATATCTCCCAAACACCACTCTCCTTATAATATAATATTTTTCTTGTACATAATTCAATCATTGGAATAAATTAGTTAAAACCTAAACTGAATAACCGAAGAAGAGGTATTGTTTTTCTAAATGTGTTTTTATTTTATTTCTTATTCAACATCCTTTAATTATACATATATCAATATTATTTAATAAAATGTTAAAAATAAATATGATGATAATTGATTATGTCAAGGCTTTGACCTATAAATGTTTACACATCCATCCAATGGGTTACAAAATCATCACTTGTGTGTGCAGTGGACAACCTCTTCATGGATTAATGTCATCCATTTTTTTGTTATATTATAATAAAGACTGGAATAATTATTTTAATAATATTTATAATTTATATTTAAGAAATTTTTAATTTTTTTCAATTTTTAATAAGAATATAGGACATTACTTTATGTTATTTATTTTTTGGGAATATAACATTATTATTCATGTGTACGGCAGACTACCATATAGCGAAGTGAGGTGACATATTAACACATTACATGGAATGTATTAAGGATGAGTTTAATAAAAGTTAGTTATATATGTGAAATTAATATAATAATATAATAATAATAGAAATAAATTCAATTTCCTAATCGTACATTCAATATTAATAAAAAATTGAAATAACAGTCATGCGTACGTATGACCAGTCTTGTCCATGAATGATGAATTTCATTTCTATACCCAATTTTTTTAGATTACTCTAAATTTATATAAAGTGAATATATATGATATTTATATAGTTTTATACATTATATAATTGATGAAATCGTGATCTATGTAAGATTGACAAAAAATAATTACTCTAAACACACTCAACAAACACGGTAGTTACCACATGGAATATAGAAAAATGAAGAATTATAATTAATAAAGACGTGATAAGATGCTACAAAATGATAATATATGATATCATATGTTTGGAGTTTTTTTAATATGTTATAATCATGATTAAAAAAACTATACTTGAGTTTTAATTATGTATAAAAAAGATAAATCATACTGTAAGGGACATCCTCTAAATATACATTCAAATGAATTTTTTTTTAATGCCCCAGTTCAATTTCTATGTTTAAAACAACCATACATAAGGTTAAATGAAGTTAAAAAAAGTGAAATCCCAATGTAAGGTACATCCTATAAATTTACATTCCAATAAGAATTTTTTACCCACAAATTAACTTTTATGTGGTTTCTATAATTTTATGTTGATATGTAATATCATGAATAATTAATTATTAATTTTGTTTTAACATTTAATTTTAATTATATAATACAAGTTAATTTGAATAGAAAATATCTATTTGATAATTGTAATGTTTACATATTCATTCATTTTATAATTATTAACATTCTCTTCTAAGAAATAATTATTTATAATTTGTTTTAATATTAAATTCTTTTTTAATTTACATATTCTTATTTAATGGATAAAATTATTTCCAAAAATATATGCTATTTTTAACATAATTTTTTTACATAGATATTTTTAATTACTAGATAAATATTGAAAAATATATATCTTTTACTTTATTCTGATATTTGAAAAGGAAACATTTTTACAAATTAAATCAATAATTTGATATGTAAGGAATGATTTAAAAATATATAATATGTTTTGATGACCAGTTAATGAAAGCACCTCGATGCATCAGTATTCAGATGAGACTAATCATTTGGCCAATTCTGATCAGTTTCTACCTAGTTATTTTAAACTATCATGATAATAGATATTGATGGTAATGGTTCCATGTACCTAGAAAAAATGAATAAAACTAATTAAGCATTACTAGAATTCAGATTTTAGTTATTATTATACATACTATTTTTACTAGGAAAAAATATATGGATAAATTTAATTTCTATCTTATTGATTCAATTCCATGTGTATTTATTTATTTACCTTCCCATATTGAATATAGCTTATCTAGTTTTTTAAATAGAACATGTGTTTAATTATTTATTTTTTGTGATGTATTCTGTATTATTTTATATTTGCAATGTAACATGGGTACTATATATGTAATAAGTTATTCCAAAAATGAAAAACTATTTGGTCTTTTGGGATTTGAATCCTGTATATATGATAGTGGAATAAAGATTGGCCCTGAAATTGGGCTACTAGGGTCGGGGTTGTAACATATGGATTAAATGATGTTTATAATGAATTAATATACATATAAATCATGTGTTGTTGTTATTTTCCACAAGATAAGATATGAGTGATGTCATTGGCCATGACCACTATATAGTTTTATTAGAAAAATGAATGAAATACTTATTTTGATATATTGGATGTCATAAACTATGATTCTATAGTGTTTAGAAGACATAAATAAATATGTAAAATTCAACAATAAATAGAGATTACCATATTACTAGATATTATATGAATATTTTTTGAGTAAGTGAATGTGATCCACAAGTTATTAAAATGGTATCTCGTAGATTAGAATTATATTCCATTGTTAGTTATGTAGGAACCCATGTAATATATTAATATTTATTTTCACTGAACCTATGATACCATTCAATATGGAATCCATATAAGAGAACAAAATTATTTCAAAACCTATGGTGTATGATGAAACCATGTCTAATGTATGAATAACTTCCATAGTATATAAGATTAAAATTAAAATTATATAATTGATAAATCAACATATCAATCATAATATATGATTTATTCAAAAATGTATAAATGTATTATTTGGGATAATTTTATTATTTTTTATTAATTATTATTAAATGATATGTGATAGAAAATTTGAAAATAATATTTTTAGTAAATAATGAAATGTTTATATTAATACCACTTTTCAGTTAAATAAATTTAATTTCTATTTATTTAATTACTCAATTTATAAATTCATATATATAAAATTCTTATATGAATTTAATATTTTTTATTATTTAAATTTTCAGTTAACATTAAATTAAAAAATCATTCCATCCATTTAATGCTAGGATAAACATTAATAGAGTTTTTTCTGATAAACTCAAATTTTTTATTTTATATTTTAGAAAAAATATATTTTTAATGTATGAATTTCATAATATTGATTAGATTTATATTTTAGTTATAATATCACTTTAGTAAAGTATCCCTCCATATAGAGACTTTGGGTGGGTGTTACAAATTACATAGAGACTTATACACTATTCATGAAATGTTTGGATTGACAATTATTGGATTCAAGAAAAATCATGTTGGTATTAATAACATCATATAATTATAATCCTCAACATGAATAGTTCATGTAAAGTAAATGTATAATGCATTTGTATATCATCAAATATGTTTGGATATTTTTTAGTTGGGAAAAGAAGACAATGTATAACACTGTGATCTTTAATCAACCCATAATTATGTTATTAATATAAAGTGGTACATAGTGATAATTTTTACAGATCATATCAGTTTAGTGTTTTACTGAATGGAAAATAAATATTATATACCAAAATATTTCAACAGAATGTAGTTAATCTACCCATTATCTATTTTTTCCTCAAAACATAGATATGTAAATGTAAATTTTATTTCCTTTATAACAAATTCACTAATTTTAAGATGAATACCCATAATGGAAATTTTGTTAATTATATAGTTCTTATGCATCATTTGTCCCTATGAATAAAATTTTTAAATGTGGGATGAGTAAAAAAAATATCATATCATGATAAAAAATAATGAAAATTATTAGTCTATTTTTAAAATCATAACTTCTAATAAATTATTTTTCCATTTCTAAAAAAAATAAATCTCAATGATTTGTTTTCAGACCAATGTAATAATATTCATTTACCAGATATTTTAATACAACATACCATAATAAATAGGAAATTAAAATTCAAAATATTGAGACATTCATCTAAAACAAGGGGAATTATGAAGAAAATTTCTTGAAAAATATTCTTTTCATCCATATAAGGTGAATCTATTATTCTATATACATTATCATATTATAAAACCATATAAAATCAAAATATGTATCTGAAATGATACTGAAATAAATTAATATTCATACATTTGGATTTATACAACTTCTTCATAACACACATAGAATCAACATTACTAGATCTAATAGAAATGTAACAACCTACTCAGTTTAATGAAACATATATTCCCTAAAGAATAAAATCAATACCCAATGCATTAGAGATTAATATAATTCTCACCAATCATCATGAAAATATTTCATGGAAAATAATTTTTTTTAAACACATAAAATCATCTCTGTCTATCAAAAATTGTCATAAATCATTCTTTTTTAACAGAAATAGATCATCATATTCAGGATTCTTTTAAAAATAAAAAATAAAATTCATTTTTGATAAAAATTTCATTAAAAAACATATCATAATAATGGATAATATGATATTCATTATAAACAACAATGTAAAATATGAAAAGATTAATTTTAGTGAATATATAATTTAAAGGTGGTAATTTATGCTTATGACATATATATTAAAAAATATTCATTTTACAATAATGTTAAAAAGTCTAAATTAACCTCTTTAGAAAATGATTAAATATAGTCCAAAAAATCCATTATAATGAAATTATATCACGGTTTGAAATCAAATTAAATATAATTTTAATTATACTAATAATATGGATGAACCATTTTAATGATCAATGATATAGATGAAAAATGTAATATAAAATAATATAAAATTGAAAAATCAATTTCAACAAAAAATATATTACGACCTTAGAAACTTTTGTATCATAACAAAAATGATTGAGAGAACATGAAATTTAATTGAAACATCATTAATATTAGTAAATATGTGATACAGGTCATTGATATAGATTTATATGCACCATATACATAATAACATTTGTTGAAAATTGAATAAGACTTAAATAACTGAGATTGAAACTAAATTACTCTTTTCTTGACACCAAGGAACAATGTATAGGAATTCAATCATTTATAATAAAAATATAATTTATATTAATTTTGATAATAATAATAGTGGCTTCATTTAGATAATATTATCAGTTTTATATCCTTTATTACAAATCCTTATATTATTATCAAAAGAAATAGGTTCATCTAACAGTTTTTTGGATATTTGGTTTATATTCTAAAAACCAAATCAGTTGGTTGACCATGGTATGATGGTTTATTTTGAAAAAATATAATAATCGTTATTTATTAATGAATTTTCTATTTAAAACATACATTTTAGTTTTATTACTATCCTATAATGATGGACATTAAACAGAAATCCACATCCCATTATGGATGTTGTATTCGACATTTAAACATAAGCATCATTATAATTTTCTAATGAATGGAACAGTTTTATGTTAGGTTATAAATAATATTTTAAAAGGAAATTTTTTTCTTAAATATAATTTATATTCAATAAATAAATCCTAAGAAACATATTTTTACATGGAGATAATAAAATGAAACACATCACTTCCTGTATGTGGTAGTCGACACGTATCCATGAATGATGTTTTCATTTCTCATAGCAAAGAAAAAGTGAAAAAAGTGGTTATAAAAATTAATGATTTTTTATTATATATCATATGAAAATTTTATAATATAATCATGGTCGTAGTAAATTTTGAGAATTTATTACAAGAGATAAAACATGAAATATTCGGTGAATATTTATTCATATTCATTAGAAAAACATTCTTATTAAATATCAATCCATATATAACGAAGTCTTAGAAATAAAATAAAACATATTAAATTGGTAACATTATTGGGAGGTAATTTTGGTTTTTTGGTCATGATAAATAGATATAAAGTATTAATGGTGTGAGGAGAAAAAGGCATCACTTTGTAATTTTTGTAGGTGAAAATCATGTAAATACATGAATCAATAATATTTAATATGTTTATAACTCAATTTAAATACCTCAAAAGATTACGGTAATTAATTATCCGGTGGATAAGGAAAAATTTGTGCAATTTTAATCCATAAATATTTGTTTAAATATTATTTGAAAATATAAACCATTAATTTGGTAACAATTATTTAAATATATAATGGTCATGAAAGTAAAATAAAAAATTTCAACTCTCACATTAATGGAAAAAAAATGATATCCTAGAAAATTTTTCATAAAATTTCTTCATTATAAATTTTATATAATTTTTTAAGGATTTAAATTGTTCTTTTAAATAATACATAACATTTATGGACATTTTCAAGACTACTCAAAAAGTTAACATTGAAAAAATAAAGGCAATAAATATTTTTTAAATAAATCTCATAACATATCATATATAAATTATAATCATTCAAATATTTTTCGGAAAACCTTAATTCCTCAAATAAGTATTATATTTAATATTTTCAAATTAATTTACTTTATTTTAATACTGGTGGTACAATAATTGTGTCGGTGTTACCTAAAAATTCAATGTAATTATATTATCAATAAAAATATACCAAATTTAATATTATAGATATAGTTTATTAATATTATATTTTAGAAACTATTTATTTTATAATTTATTTGTGTCTATTTCTATGTTCTTACAACATAATAAGAGATATAGTTCCATTTTAAAATTACTCTTGACATAATATCATTTCAAATTTGTAAACATAGTTGAAAAATGACATGTTTTTTAGTATAGTAAAGTGATGGTAAATTTCCACACATAAAAAAAAATAAAGGGAAGTGTTAGAGTTTTATTGAGTCCATAACCTAATTTTTTAGCCTAGTTCTAAAAATTTTACTCTTTATCATGGTTATAATCTTTTAATGAACAATGATATAGTTGAAGAAATTAATATAAAAGAACAAAACATTTAAAAAACCATTGTAACGAAAAATATATTATGAGCTTAGAAACTATTGAGTCATAACAAAAATGAATAAGAGAACCTGAAATTTAATTGAAAACACATTGATTTTATTTAATAAGTGCTACATGTCATTCATATAGATGTTTATACACTATAGACACAATAACATGTGTTGAAGATTAAAAAAGCCTTAAATAAAGTGGATTGGGATTAAAATTCGCTTCTCATGATACCAAGAGACATAGTATATACATTCATTCATTTGTAATAAAAATATAATAATTTTTATTTGTAATAATAATTTTACTATTGTGCATATTTGTTGATTTATCTCGAGACATGTCACTGACCAAAACTTCAATTTTAAATTTTAAATGCTATGACTACACAAAAAATTGAAATTATTATGGAATATTTTTTTTGTCTCCTATAATTAAAATACAACCCTTACATCAACCCTTAGTTATAACATTGAAAACATATATTAATTTGCAATGGATGATCTATGTTTCAATCCATTTTTATCAATTACTACCATTTTCTATGTATTTTAATAATATTTTAATGTTGAAGTTTGGGGGAGAAGGGAGTCATGATAAATGGGATGAAATTTTTTTTATGTAATACATGTGGGGGTTGTGGATATGAAGATTGGGAAAGGTTTTTGTTTCATTCCCCTTATATTATCGTCACCTCGTAAATAAAAAATAGAAATGGAGAAAAATTACACAAATAACGAAAATATTTGTTGTGGTTTGGGAAAACCAAACAACAATATCACCGGACATTTTCTTTTTGTCATATGTTGTTAGTTTTTTTTTTAGGATTATTCTATGATTAAATTTTGAAAAAAAATAGAAAAATCTTTGAAAAATAATAGAGTATAAAAGTTGTTAATATTTCAAGTGTATGGTGAATTAATCCATTATGATTTATTTTAATCATGACCTTAATTTAAATTTTTTTGGAAAAAATAGTTTCAAATTATTAATAATATCATAATATTTTAGCCATTATATATGGTATTGGTATGTTATTATTTTTTAATAGATGGAGAATATTTGAATGTGGTGAAGACTAAATTTACATGAATTAATATCATGGTTTATGAGTGAATGGATTCCTAAGAGTGGTATACCAGGATTTGGAATTTTAATAAAAATTAAACAAATATATTTAATTAATTATATAATATGTTCCCCCATTTTTGAAAGGGATAAAGTAAAATACATTAATCGATTATTTACTTGGAAAATGGGATATTGAATTGGTTTTTTTGTTAGTTGGGAAAATTTATATTTATATTGATGATTGATTAATTTTATATAATTTAAATTTAAATAATGATCACATTTATTTACTTGGATCACTAATGTTTATATATAAATCTTGTAACACCACACGTTTTTATGATAATTTTTTTTGAATAAATTAAATTTATTTGATGTCTTCTATTATACGCTACCCTAATTTATGCTTACATTCCATGAAACACTGAGATTCTATGAGAAGATTATATATTAATATTATTTCTATAATAATTTAATTATATCCAATCATTTATAATTAATATTTTTAAAAAGATTAATTGAATTTTTAATGTATAGTTTACACATGTAAAGCAATTTTGATATAAAAATGAAATATATTTATTTTATATATGTTTTTTATACCAATAAAATAAAACAATATACATTAAGATATAATATTTATGATATATATATATATATATATTATTTGTTGTAATTTTTAACATTTATCTTTTGTGACTTAAAAATAAATCTTGTAGTATGCAAAAGAAATAATTTTTTTTTCTAAAAAGTAAATTTATATGACTTTTGATGGTTCATTTTCATTAAAACAATTCTATAAAAATATAATATATTATATATCAAAAAATAATAATTTAGGTCTATTATATATGGATATTAAAACAAATATTGTTTGTATTTTTGTTATTTTTCGTATATGTTTCATGTTTTGAAGAATTGTGAAAAATATTGACTTTTAATTGGAAATAAATTTTTTATCAAATTAATTTATTATGTCACATTATATTTATTATTGATTTAAAATTATATTTAGATTAGTTTTTATAATTTAAGACAATTTAGGTCATCATAATCAATTTTACATTTAACTTGGATATGAAAATATTTTAATCTTTTAACCAATTTCAATAAAAAAAATATTTTTTCATTCCATATGTGATATTAATTTTAAAATAATTTTAGAATATCATTTGTTTTTAAATATTTAAAATTGATACCGTATTTGTAATTCAAAGATCTATATTTTATTAAATATTTACCTTTTATATTTAAATAATATGAATAGAAACATTATTAATTTTTATAACACAGTTAATAATAAATATGTTAATTTTGTGTTAAATAGTAATATAAATATTATAAAACTACCCAAACACTTTATCAAATGTTTTTATAAGAATTTATTAATACCTTTAACACATAAGGTTCTAAATTTAATAATTTAATGAACAATTTTCCATGAAAACCATATAGATATTATTAAAATCTAACATAATGGAAAATGTCAACAACTTAATTCTAATAATTATAATATCATTAATATATAGATAAATAGTATATATGTTACACTATATAAATTATATTAAAAAATAATTATATACAATAAAAATTTATTTCAATTTTTTAGAGATGAAATAATTATCATAAATATTAACAGAATAATGATGATGTAATTATTCAATTGACGAAAAACTAAAATAAAGGATAAGAAAAATAATAAAATAAAGATAATATGAATTAATTAAGGTTCTTTATATATATTATTTGAAAATATGAAAAATTATGGGATTACCAATCAAATTGGATTGATGTTATCTTGATGTATTGATTTTATAAAAATCAATGTATTGAATCTAGACATAATTGGCAGTAATGATATTTTATAAACATGATATTATATTAATTTAGTTAAAAACATAAAAATATCTAAATAAAAAATGGGATATATTATAGTCTAAAATATCCTAAAATTACAATTTAATTTTCAATTTATACATTATAAGTAAAAATATCTTCCTTTTAATGTAGAAAATATTGTTACCCCATCAATAATTAAAATTTGTTAGCAAAGGGTTATCCAAAATAATATTTTTTAATGTTAACCCAAAACATGAAAAAATATAGTAGTTGATGGGATTAACATCAAAATTGACATTATATTTTTATACCAATCCAATTTTTTATATGGTTAGAAATATAATTTATTATAATTTAATCATTTGAGATAATCTAAATGTTGCCACCATCATCATTATAAATGGACACCACATCCCTCATATCATTTCATAACATTGATTATTATATGTTGAAGAAACATTTCCATATTCTCATATCGACTACCATATTGAAATTATAGAGTTTCTGGTCTTCACAACGTACCAAATCAATATTTCTTTATATTAAATCAAAAGGAGCTGCTTCGAAGAATAGGTTATCGATCAAACCGATCACTCTATTGTTCTAATATTTGTAACTCTTTTAAATATATGATATATATATCATAAAATGAAAAAAATAATCATCTTAAATATTCATAAGTGATATTAGTATTAGGAACGCACTATTATACAACTCCTTTCATGTCGAACAAGAAGTTCTAATATCGCTTGAGTGTACCAACAACTTACCATATCCACGTAGTGATACAATCCATTTTTCAACACCATATTTTTATGAGAGTTAATTATGATGGTTTAAATGTTTACAAATGATACTTATGAGATAATTATAAATCTATAATTATAATATCATATCAATTATTTTACCTCTTAATCATTTTGGATATGATAACATCACTCATGCTTACGTATGCCATAACATCTCCAATATGTGACATGCATCATTTTTCATATATATTTCATATGGGAGAAAATTATGATGAATTTTTTAATATATATATATGACATATAAAATTATTCTATAAATTATGGTACATTGATCAAATTATAATGACTGAGTCTCTCAAAAAGAAACTAGCTTTGAAAATGAATCATATATCACCTTGAATAATGATTTTAATTTTTCACAAACATGTGATAAAATGATATAATAAAATCATAAATTTTATGGTTTATATATGGTTATATAAAAATTCATACAAAATAAATATTTTTTATAAAAGAGTCAATAATGTGAACAAGGAATGGTGAGACTTGAGCAATGTGAATTTTCTCTAACATCTATTTTTGTAGTACACATGCATTATACACAACTTATTTATTATTCTTGGTGCATATAGAACAAATAAATTTATTTTATGATCCTTATTTTTCATATTATGGTATTTTAATATTCTCATAAATTTCATTCTTTTATTCGGAATATGATTATAGTAATTATAAAATATCAATGGTTAATTTTGTAATGTCATCAAAATTCATAATTGATTATCATTAAAACTATGATATGTATAATTTCCTTCCATATCCATGTATTATAGAAAAAAAAAATTAAAAATGATTTTAATATTCTCCTATGAATATTTAACATTATTTTTCCCAGTTTTACTTTTTACAAAATGTTTGTCAAGGAAATTTTTTATCATTTTCTAAATGAGGAACTTTGTAACAATTTTGTAAAAATAATGAAAGTATAGATTTTTTAACTTATATAGATTTAATATACATCTCCACAATCATTAAAGAATAATGACTTGATACTTCCCTTAAATTATTATATGGTAATTTTTAGATAGAAAATTGATTAAAAACATGTTATTGTTTAACAAATGATATAAAAAAGGAAAAGATATTTTCCTCAATAATTATTTCAAGTATTATTTCAAAAATAATTTTCCATATATGATTTAATTATATAATGATTTTTATTCACTACTAGGGATATGACCCATGGATACCATTCTTATAATTTATCTAAATGATATATTTTTATGATTGAATTTTTTTATGAATCCTATTTCTTTTCCATGATTTTGGTTATGATTATGTGTTTATAAATCTTAATCCCTACTAGGGTTGTGATGGGTTGAATTATTTATGGTCTTCTAGAACCCATTTTTATAGTTTCCATTATGTAAAGTGTGGGGCCTATATATTCCACTAATTAATTAATAAATGAATTATATTTTTTGGGATTTATTAGGGAAAAAAATCAATGTGCTTGATTAGTAATGGGAAACTAGTCGATGTGCATGATCTGTATAGGAAACAAGTGATAAGGTCTGAACAATAGTTTTGGTTGTTATCCATAAAATATGATATTACCTTCTATACTTATTATGATTCGACACACATTTATTAAATGAAAATATGATTCAATAATGAGTTAGAATGATGATTTATTCTTATGTTTTAGGTTAAAGATTTATACCGTAGATCGTATTTTAGATCTATATAATATTACGTATACAATTTTTCTATTATACTCATGTCATCATAATAATATTTCTTATCTTATAATAGAATAATATAATAAGTTGATATATTCCATGTTCACCCTTGCTGAGAATCTAATCTAACACTTTTCGTATGTTTCCTTTCCAAAGAATATGGTGAAATTTTTTAGGTGTTATATAATAAAATGTGTCTAATAATAAATAATGAGGATATATACATTTTATGAAATAAATATTTATGTTTTAGATTATATAATCGAATTATATTTTTACAATCACTAGGTGTGTATTTTTATAATGAAATTAATATTAATCTAATTTTTTCTAAAAAATATATTTATGAAAAGATAGAGTTTTTTTTGTATTATTGGAAGGATTTAGATAAACATTTAAATTTAGGATGAAATATTATTTGTAATGTCTCTTAGAGAAAATCTATGTATATGAAAAAATCCAATAGTTTTCATAATGATTATAAATGAATTATGATATAACCTAATTTTTAATAGATGTTTTCATTATTTAAGTCATTTTACAAATTATTTTTCATGATTCCAAACTATGGATTTTATTTACCATAATATGTTTTTTGGTTTTTTTCAATGGTTGAAGCATAAAATAATTATTTTAATATTGAATGTGATTGGTAAGGCAATGATTTCCCACTTGAGAAACCATTTGTTGTGGGTGTTCGAATCTAGAACCAATCCTCTATGATAAATAAAATTGATCAAGTTATGAATAATATCTAATTTCTAAATTACCAATAATGGGATAAACATGTTATTTAATCTCATATGAGGAAACAACCACCTTATTTAGATGATCTTTTCACCCCATAGTGGCTGAGATATTTATCCACACCATTGAGAAACGATTTTCTATTATTAAATTCTTGTGAAATAACTAATTTGTACATGATATTTATCATCTTGAAGGAATAAAAAATCAATTGTGCCATCCTGTCATGAATATTTGGTAAGAGGAATAAATTTAATCCTTTGAATGGAAAGAGTTCATGAACATATTCTTCAATATTTACATTCTTCATCTTCTTCATAAAAATATGAAAAAAGAGTTCATTGAGCTAATTAAATAGGATGAAGAATCTTTTAGTACCAATAATGATAATCATAATAGAATTTAGAGGAATTCTGATGGTATAAATATCCAATCTAAAAATTAGATTGAGTAATTATTAAACAGATTAAAACCATATCTCCAAAATGAGTTAGCTATATAATACATCGGTAGCTACGAATAAATTGTTCAATATGCTCTTAAGGTAGAAATGGAATTCAGAGAAACCCACTATTCCCATGTATTTGACAACAATATAATGATATTGTCTAATGAAAAATCGAATAAATCACATTTTGGAAGGAATTTTACTCCATATGCATGATATAACTATTGGAATAAATTTCACATGATATGACTAAATAGAACTACAAGGTTCTTTTAATGATTGAAGGTGGGTCAAAATACCTTTAATTTTAGAAGGAAATGAACATGCCAGTTAATGAAGTTGTTGAAAAGAAGAATACAACTAATGAACCACACACACTTCAATTATCTAAATAAAATGAGTATTGACATTTTTCCAATCATTTCATGAATCTAAATGGTTTCTATAATCAATGAAAATAACCTGTAATACCTAGATGCAATGGGAATTATCTTTAGATCACAACTATCGATGGGGTACATGAGAATGACATTGTGAAAGGTAAATTTATCATCTACTCTAAAACAGATAACATCTATTTTTATTCTCGGTACACCCACTATATTATATATAAATAATTTTCTATGGGAATAAAAGTATCACCTAAACAATCATATGATTAGTTATCTATAAAGGCTTCAAGTAGAACAACAATCACATCTCATGGTAACAGTTATTCTATAATTGATATTTGTTGTAATGTACATCTTTTGGAGATATTTATTCTTCTAATAGATTAATTTAATGTGATTTTTAGCATCAGTTAAATTTATCTATATGGATCTCATATTAATATCAGAGGAAGGGAAGTCACATTGCATATTCCAAATGAATCAATAATCATTTTTCGATGTAATGAAGAATATGAACATCTAATGGAAATCGATTCAATATTGTGGTAATTAATTTTTTTACAATAAGGTTACAAATATCATCGGGTTGGGGTGAAACTCATCCCTATGGATACTCATATTATGTAAGATTTATTGATTTTTTTGGAAGAGATCCTTTTTCTTCCACAGAATCATAATGTTGAGCTTCTAATAGAACAAACACATGGTTCTGTAACTATTTCCAAGGATACATATAGAATGACTCTATTTGAGTCTCCATAATTAAATAAGAAACTCCAGGAGAACCTAGAAATTGGATTCATATGACCTAGTGTGTCACCATGTTGACCACCTAATCTATTTGATAATAAAAAATACGGGTCAACGTGGCATTGAATTTATTATTAGCGTAATAAAAATTAAAATCAAGAACAAGTTTCATTGTCCTTGTATTTATCATTTATTTGATCATCTATGGGGAGTAGAAAATTTTTATATTTTTTTTAATAATTATAGATATTATAAATTTTGGATCAAGAAGAACGGTATATCTTAGATAATATTTTAAAAAGTTATGGATACTCGGAATTTTTAGTGATTCCCTTTAGTCTTACTAATTCCATTTCTATCATCATAGACCTGCATAAAAGAGTCTTCAGAGGATATATTGGTTAGTTTAGAGATTTCATTATAGAAAATATTCATATATATTAAAATGGAATGGTATAAAAGAAAGATAACATGAGGAATTTTTTAAGTCTCAAATAAGGGATATAGTGTATGAAAAAATTTCATGAGTGAGAATTTATTTTCATAATGTTTCATATTATGAAAATATAATCCCATGTGAGGTTCAATTTGCAAATCATTCCATGATATAGTTATTAAGAAATGTCCTCGATCGATAGTAGTTACCGAAATCCAATGTTTTATTGTTTTAGATGTATATTATCAGTGCATTGTGGAATATTTCTCTCAATTATTCAATCAACTGACCATGAAAACTCATATGACTAACATGTTCTTCTAGATGGATGGATGTGAAGAGAATATTAAGGAACCAATAAGAATATTTGTTGGTTCTTAGTTATTACATGACCCATATAAAGAATAAGTGTATATAATATATAGTGATGCATCCAAGATGTGATTGGGATGCGTTCTTAAGAAATATAAGTGGTTATAGATTATTCCTCATTAAAAAATAACCCAAATCATGATATGGAGTTATCCACGATAATCATTACATTAATGAACTGAATTCATTATTTTTACTTTGAAAAGTGTGATATGTATAAAGATCATAAAAATAAAAATGCATATATTCAATGAAATAGAGGTCAATATTTACAATAGAATATTGGTTTAACAGCTTAATGATTATGATTGATCAATATATTATGCCCAAGTGAAAGAAAATTAGAGGGAAGATGTTTTGGGTCAAAAGGGCCGATCTAGATTATCTATTATGAGGATAAAAAAAGACTCAATATATCGAGATTTGAAGATGATAGATTTTGAAATCATATAAGAACATGATAAATACTATTGGGTCCAGTTGAATGTTCAAATTTATACCTATGTAAATATTAAAGAGGAACATAAAGAAGTTGTGGGGCTATAAGAGAAGGTGAAAATTGTTGTAGTGATCAACCATTATTGAGATGAAATAATAACATTCTCAAGTGTTGTATTTGTTCCTCCGATACCATATTTGAATAAGGAATTATTGGATGAGGCCCACAATTCATTATTCTATAATCATCCTAGAGGGATATAATAAAGGTAGATATTGTAAATTATATTTCTTAGTGAATGGTTTTTTCAAAATATATTGATGATAGATAAAAATATAATGGTTTGTTACAATCATTAACCATATTCAAATTGAAATGGGAAAAATTCACAATAGATTTTCCCATTGAACTGTCAAAACATCAAAAGGACATAATTTTATATGGGTTATTTTTTATCCCATTAAATAGTAGAAACACATCATTGAAATTATATAAGACTTCTATATTGATTGAATTTATATAATATATATTAGGGATGTTGTAATTTTACATTTAGAGAGCTATGTTTTAGAAATATTTAATATCCTATAATATATGTTCAATATAAGAGGAAACATTGTCTTGTATATTATATATTTAATGTACTATATATGGATTTCATGTGCGATTGGGAAAACAATTTTCATTAGCAGAACATCCATAAAATAATATTTCCCACTCTAGAATTAACATTGCTCATCATGAATAACTCTTTTGTAATAATTGAATAACTAAAATTTTCTTGATTAATATTGGGGAAACAAATCTATTGTTACCGTTTCTATCTAATGAAATGTTAGAAATGTTTAGATCCATTCATCCACATATAATAACAACTCAGGGTCAACAAAATAATTATGCAAAAAATCATAAATATGATATATAGATTAATGTGTGTGACAAGGTATTTATATAAATAACTCCCATAATGGGGGTATTGATATTTTTAATGAAAGGAAACATAATATCATGGAATAACATGAAATTTGGAAATCATGGTCATATTAGGATGACATCTTATCCATTGTCTCTTCAACCAAATCACTCTCAAGTTTATGATTTGATCAATGTAACTATCCTAAGGATGTGAATACCTAAAATTTCACTAGAAATAAACTAATAGTTATTACCACTAGAATAAGATATCTATTACGAAAAAAACCTTTTATTTATTTTAGAATTTACATATAATGTTTTGTGGAATAAGATTACCCATATTGTTAATGTTTTCGTGAGAAAACTCTAATTGGAGGAAGCTACCTGAGAACATGAAGATATGATGATGATGAGTTATCATCCAATGTTTGTATCCGAGTTATGTATTTCTAGTGATAATTTTATTCAATTGGTGGTAGAATACGACACCATATGTTTTTATGAATATTATCATATAAATTGAATTTCATTGATTTGTTATATTATATGATAAATGAAGTTAAGATTACTTTAAACACACAAATAAGTTTCTACAAATCATTCTTTTAATATTTTTATTTTTTATAAATTATAATTATAAATAAGACATTATAATGGAGGGTATGAAATGGATTAACTGAATTACGATAATATGGTTTTCAAATGAAAATACATTTTTCAAATACAACGAAATATTTATAATTTGGAAAAGTGAGCTTTATACAATCAAAATAAAGAAATAAATCATGTTGTATTATAACAACCTATGTTTTTCTCAAAATAAATATTAAAGCATAAAACAATGTTTTATGTAGATATTTATAACATCACATTAAACTTAAATTTTCCACTTCAATGTTTTAAATTTCATGAAACTGTCATCTAAAATTGTGTTCAGTATGTTATTTCGAGAATGAGGAAACCACCATGTTTTTTGTGAATAGTAACATGAAAATATGAATAGTTCTATGAATAGTAATATTACCCTAATTAATATAAAATTTCATTATTAATTTATTTTCCTAAGTCTTTAAGATAATAACCTCTTGGTTAATTTTTCATTGTGATATAGAAGTAGTTATAAAATTAGAATTGTTAATTTTTGAATTCTGTATGATTTTAATTAAAAATTAAATTAATTATTTTTAGAAAATTATTTTCAACATATGGACATCATTTTTGAATTATACACGTAAAAAAATGGTTAGGGTATGGTTTTGGGTTTTTAATGAAATTCTTGATTTTTCGATGGATAGTGAAATACGATAAAATACCATATAATAAAATTACTCGTAAAATACACACTTTATGACATGATAAGTGATTTGAGGCCACTTGGTTCGACTCAAATTCCATTATTACAATTTTAGGTCACATGAAATAAGTATATTTATAATCATTGGAAAAATATTACAATAATATATAAAATAATGAAAAATACCCACCCCACTATAAATACAACCCTCACTCCCCTCTTCTACTCACACCTCTAAAGCCTTGATCCATGCCTATTTCTGCCCAATAATCCATAAAAATCTCTTCCACACTTCCTAGAGCTTTTGGTCACACCAATAGAACAAAACTAAATCCCTTATGAAGGATCTCAAGGAGATGAGATCTTAAGGAAAACATCCTATTATATTTTCTTTCTTTTCATTCATTTTTTGTAATTCCCTTCCATTACAGTTAACATAAGTTGGGATATTTAATTTAATATCCCCCCTAGTGTCCATATTATGTAATAGTGATGATATATCACCTTTCTCTCAATAAACTATTTTTATGAAATTTTAAAAGGCGTCGTTAGAATACGAGATTTTCAATAGAAATTTCACATGTTTTCTTTTATTTCAAGATTCCTTTGTTTTCAACTTCATTCCCACCTAATATTTACTAAGAGGCATGAAATATCCACGAATAATTTATATTCTGGATTTTCGCATGTTCATGGAAAATTCAGCTTCACTATTCTTCCCCTCTCCCACTTATTCAGGGAATAAAAACATTGTCTACAATGTGTCGAAATAACGACATCGAGGATGCTGTGATTTAAATTTCCATTAATTCTTTTAAATATATTCATGAAACCATTTATATGGTTGAACCGGGTTATAATATATGTATTATTTCTCATCAATGGTTCTTGAATTCTTTTTTAGACATTATTTTAGTTTATAAATCAAAATGACGTCGTTATTGTTAAAGAACCACTAAATTGATCTAAACAAATTTCATTAATGTATTAACATATGAATCATCATATTATAAAAAATCAAAATGATCAATGGTATAATTTATGTTACTGGAAATTTGTAAATACTCAATTATAATTCAGGATTTTCACTTCCAATCAACAAGAACATCCCACATGAACCAATCTAGGAAATCATGTAATGAAATCACCCAAAAACTGTGCTAGGAGAAAAATGATAACTATTAAAGGGTGAAATGATGTTACAAAAATATCTCATAAATTTTAATAACATTACCATGTTTCAGTAAAATAAAAATAACACATTTTTAACCATTATACATAATTTTTCAACACATTTTAAGTGAGAAAAACCAGAGGTAAGGGATTTCTTAACCCGATTTCAATCCTTTGGGTTAACCTTATTCATCATTATTTATGGTGTATTTAAATTTTTTGTGTGATGGATTCTGATTATTAGTATTTTAATTATGTGTATTTATAGATTATATTCATATTAAATCCACTCAATTATGTCTCAATTCAATTATATAATATTTATAATGGACTTTTATTTTAAAATCCTCTTTTAAGATTCTGTTTTACGAATTTCAAATGCAATGTTTTTATGCTAATATTCATGTTTTATGATTATGTTCTAGATCTTGGGAATTTTTTATGATGATCGGTGGGACCTATATTTTCCTCGAATTCATTGGGTATGTGTATGTCGGATGTTGGTCGTATGGTTACTCCATGGATAACTGTGATGGTTACACAAATTATAAGGTAGCCATGACAGTTACAAATTATAAGATATCCGAGAGGGTTACAGGATTATGTAAGTAAGGCCCCAATATATCTTTATGGTTCTACATATGTTATTTTTTATTATGGAGTTCTCATGTTTCAAAAATTATGTATATATATACAGGTGATAAGTATGTCTTTTGAAAATGATTTCATACGTTACAAGTCTTTTGGGATTAATGTGTTCTTCCCTTATTTTTATATCCCTTACTGAGTTTTTGTGCTCATCCCATGTTTTAAATGATTTTATGGTATCTACTCTATAACAATGTGTAACGTCATCAATGTATTACGTACCAAATCTCTAATTCTCTAAACATGAAAAGATACTCAATGTAAAAGGAAGTGATTTCATGAATATATTCATGATTATGTATGTAATAAGGGCGGGTCCTTATAGTTGGTAATATATGATGGTTTAGATAACATTAGGGGTTAGGGTAATGATAATAGTATACCATAACTGAATATATCTATATGATTAATTTGAAATGTTATAGAATTTAAATATCCTCATGTTTATTAGTCTATGGTATGTTTATACAGAATGGTTTTCTATAGAAGAAACACGGAAGCTGAATAGGAGCGGCACCGATAGAATGACAGCCATTCAGATCTACTTCCCAAAATGGTAGGGATTAGAACCGAGCAGTTTGTGACAGTAATGGCTCAGTTGATGCAGACAATAAATGTTGGTGTAATCCATGTAAGTGAAAAAATAGAGGTACCATAACAGAACATGACAATAGTAGAACATTTTATGAGATAACACCCTCATGCATTCAATGGATCTTCTGACCCAATAGCGGCTGAAGGATATATTGAATCCATTGAAAAGATATTAAAAGTTATGTGATGTTCAAACAATCCAATGTTTGATCTTTCTATTTATCATTTTGATGGTGAAGCTGATCAATAGTGGTCAATGTTAAAGAATACCAGGCATTGGGAGGATTATGATGCCTTAGTGTGGGATGAATTTAAATGTCTTTTAATTTAAAAATATTTTCCTATGGTGGTGAAACATAGGATAGAGAAGTTATTCCTTGAATTGAAACTAAAGGAGGATTATTCAGTGGCCACGCATGATGCGAAGTTCACTCAACTGGTGAGGTATGCTTTAAATCCAATTCAAGATCTTGATAGCAAAATCATCCTCTTGTACTCAAGACTAAAGCTTAGGTATCTAAGGGTGTTCTTCTCCCATGAATTCAAAAGTTATGAGGAACTTGTCTGATGTGCTGATAGTGGAGATATAGAGTTTGTGAGTGATCACATGCATTTTGGCAACAAGGGGAAGAAGAGGTCTAGATAGAAAGCTTTCAGTAAGAATCATCCAATGAAATTTGATGGTATGAAAATCTAGTTTCTAGTTTTTGAAAAGTGTGGAAAAAAGAACCTTGGTAAATGTCTTATAAAATATGGGAAGTGTTTTATATGTGGTATGTTTAGACAGATGGCCTGAGATTGCAATGAAAATGATCATAAGACAAATCCCAATAATCAAACTATCATGTGTTTTAAATGTTGTTAGATGGGTCATTATGAAAATGTATTCCCAATGAGAGATTCGAATGATGCAAAGAATCCAGACTATAAACGAAAATGTGTACTGAGATCCTTTGCGACTACTTCAGTAGATGTCAATCCATCCAATGAGGTTGTATCAGGTACATTGTTTTTTCACTAAGACATTCCTATGGTTTATTTGATATTTGGTATACACATTCCTTCATCTCTGAGAAATTTTCGGGTAAATTGGAAATATCACCTCCAAAAATGAAACTAGAACCTATTGATAGAACACTAGGGGGAAATATTATAGAAAAGAGGAATTGTAAGAATCTTTCTATTGTGGTCTTTAGAAATAAATTATCCCACACATGATTTGGAGTTTGTAGCTATCGTTTTTTCATTGAATATTCAAAGGAATCATTTATATGGAACCAAATGACAAATATATAATGACCATAAAAGTATAATATATATTTTCACTCCGAAGTCATTAAATATGAAGCAGAGCAGATGGATTGAACTGATAAAGGATTATGATTGCATGATCCATTACCATACTGGAAAATCCAACAAAGTGGCGGATTCCATGAGTCGGAAACATCATGAATTATTATCCATGTTACATTTCTAACATGGTCCCTTGATTATCGATTTGAAAAATTTTGGATTAGTATTTGTTGGTGTAAGAAATACTTCAGTATTGTTTTAGGTTTATGTGCAGTCATTGTGTGTCAAGAAGAATTAAGCGAGCACAGAAGGAAGGTCGTGGGCTACATTGAATAGTATAATTAGTTAAAGTGGGTATGTTTCTAGAATTTATCCTTGATAATGATTGCGTTTTATGATTCAAAAAAAGGTTGTGTGTGCCTAGTGAATCTTAGTTGAAAAAATATTTGTTCTGTGAAGCTCATATTTCACCATTGTTAGTTCATCCATTCAGTATAAGGATGTACAAAGACCTTCGAGAGTATTATTGGTTGGATGGAATGAAAATAGAAATTGATGATTTTATTGTGAATTTCATATCATGTCAATTGGTTAATGCAGAGCAGCTGTTACTGAATGGGATGATTCAGCTTTTCAGTGCTAGAGTGGTAATGGGAGAATGTATCCATGTGCTTTTGTGTAGGACTACCAAATACATCTCAAAGAAACAATGATATTTGGGTTATTGTAGACCAGCTAACAAAATCTGCACAGTTTCATTCTATATGATATACAATGTCTTTTGATCAACATTCTCAACTACTTCTTAAGAATATTGTTAGGTTACATGGAGTTCCTCTTTACATTGTGTCTAACCAAGACCTCAGGTTCACTTATAACTTTTGGAAGGGCCTTCAGAATTTTTTGGGGATAAAATTAAATTTAAGTATAGATTTCCTTCCTCAATTAGATGGGAAATTAGAACGAACAATTCAGAAATTGTAAGATATTATTTGAGCAAGATCAATGGACATATAGGGGAGTTGGTATCAGTCTATTTCTTTTGTTTAGTTTTCTTATAATAACCGTTTTCTTTCTAGTATATAGATGGAACCTTTTTAGGCTTTGTGTGGGAAGTGGTGTTAGACTATAGAGTTTTGGGATGAAGTCGATGAATGAATGTTATGGGTATAAAACAATTAGAATAATTGGCTAAGAAAGTGAAGATGATCCACCATCACGTGATGACATCTCAGAGTAGGCAGAAAAGTAATGCAAATAATTTGAGGAAAGACTTCTCATTCGAGGTAGGTGACTATATTTTACTTAAAATAACTCCTTGGAAAAGTGTGATGCATTTTTATGTGAAAGGAAATATATATCTTTGATTCATAAGTCCATTTCAAATCTTTGAAAAAGTTGGACCAGTTGCATACCGAGTAGCTTTGCCTCCAATTTTGAATCAGGTACACAATGTTTTTCATGTTTCGATGTAGAGAAAGTATGTGCCAGATTCATCATATGTCTTGATCCCATAAGCAGTTCAACTAGAAGAGAACCTTTCTTATAAAGGGAAACCTTTACAGATACTTGATCGAAAAGAATAGGTATTGAGGAATAAGGTAATCAACCAGGTAATGTTTAGTGGAGAAACCACATGGTTGATGAAGTAACATGAGAGTCTAAATATTCTATGAGGGGAAATTATCCTCACTTTTTTAATAAGTAAATAAAATTGTGGGGATGAAATTTTAAGAATGTGGGGATAATGTTACACCACATGATTTTCTAAAACAAAATACAAATTCATGGAACATTTTTTTAAGTAGGTATTTATAACTAGCCTTTAAACATATTTTTTCCACCTATATGTTTTGAGTTTCAAGAAACCGTCATCTACTATATTTCCCTGACCCTAGAATCCTAGAGTCTGTGCAATATTATGTATCATTGGAATGATCAAAAAAGATCAAATATTGAAATACCGATTAGTTTAGTAGCATTGGAATTACTAGATACATTCATAAGGTCTAAATTAAATCATAAATTGAAAACCTACAACAACAATATTTCCATAGACCACAATCATATCCCCTTAGACTATCACAACTAGTCAGTTATAAAATACATCTTCGCATCTAGAGAAAAATAAAACATAGAAAGGGATGAGCTCATATGCTCAATAAAGATAACAATATAGCAGAAACTTTCATAAATAAGTATAAACATTTAAGGAAATGAATAATTCTAAAACAAAATCATTTTAAACTTGAACATAAGTATAATATGGAAATGATAAAATCAAACAATGAATTTTACTTACTCACATGGATATTCTACTAGTCGAATAATCACATGCAATATCAATATCCACTTTTATAATGACAGAATTCATAATACTAGACTTCATAACCACAATGTCAAGGCCTTGTTCAAAGACTACAAATAAGATTTTGTCAAGGCATTGTTACAAGATACTAGTTTTTCTCATGAGACCTACCGATGCAACATGGATTTCTAGCAGGCTCCACCCATCACATACTAAGTCCAATGTATTCCTCATATGAAAAGGATTAAATATAAAATAATCATTTGAATTAAAAATATTATCTGAAATGTCAATACATTATACATAAACCATTAATGGTATAAAAATAACACATCCTCAGTCAAACATATCACAAAAAATTCAATATAATCTGGTAGTTTTGTATCATAACAAATCAACTTCAAATAAACTTAAAATCCATCCAAGGATATTGACATAGATGAAATCAAAACCGTTTTTTTGAGAAATATATCTTTCTATTATGAAATAATTTAAAATTCATATAATTATAAAGTAAAACATTTATTTTCGAAATATTTTTATAGGATTGTAATGGAATCTTCGATAATTTTATAATAGGTGAATGTACCCCCACCCGTCGTATAATTTAAAAAAACCTTCTTACCTTATTTTTGTCGAAATGGCCATAAAGTACCATGTTTTGAAAACGACAGAATGATTTCCTTCAAAACATATAAGGTCTAATAAGGGTTTAAATTTAATTAACAAATTCTTTATTAAATAGTAATAATGTTTTGAAATAAATTTTTATGAAAACATGGATTTGGATGATAAAGTGGTTCCATTAAATACTTACGTAATAACATCCTCAGATAAGAAAGAGATTGTGAAATTAACCCTTACCATGTACATTAACACAGTCAAGGGTAGGATAACCTCCTTTATAATGGAAAAATAATTGTTATAAAATTATACAAGAATCATATACATTAATATGATATCTTATATGATCTTTTAACAATGATTTGTTAATAATATCTTTTTATTATCTTTGTATCGAGTGTTAATGGTTTCGTTTTCCTTTATATTCATTATTATGTGAGTCATATTTGTTATGTATGGGACGAATATTATTCATATTTAGAATGATATCACGTCTTTAAACATTATTTTTAATCTTCTAATTAATATTTTTCTTGAATGAATACGATGATGTATGAATCTAATCGTGTTCGTGGAGACGGTAATTCTTACGTACGCAAGAGAGACAATATCATTATTTTGATATTAAAATAATATATAATTGGATTTTATATCATATATAAAGAATCATTATAATGTCATATTTATTATTTACATCAATTAAACATCATTATTATACCCATATAAATAATAATGTATTGAATAACAATTACACCACGACGGGGAGATGGTTAGTCGTACATACACACATATGGTGACATGTCATTCAAATGATGGACAGAATAATGAATTTGGTTGTAACATATATACAATAAAATCAATTTATATAGAATATACTGATGTTAATATTGTATAATGGAAACAATAAACTAAATGGATGTGGAAGAAGAAAGGATCTTGAAAGAGGTGATGAAATATTTACCTCTTCTTCATGTTCTTCCTTTTGATTTGATCAAAAAGGATCCATTGGTTGGATTTAGGATTAAATTATGGAATCTAGGATGAAGAGGGGATAGTTGAGAGGTTATTTTGGCAGTGTTTGGATGAGCCAAATGGCATTTACGATGCGAATTAGAGAGAATGGGGATTTCCCTTTTATTAGAGGGGTGAGGGGCATCTTAGGAAAAGTTAGAAATATTATTTTATAATAAAATAATTTTAGGTTTTTTAATTACTGAAACATGAATTTTATAAATTATAAGGTGGTTATGGGTCAAAATATACTCAACCAGTATGTTTTATATAGGTTTGTGTGACTATATTAACTTTATCTTTTAGATTATACTCGTAGTTAATTAGTTTGACATTTACCGTGTCTCATTTTATTTTTATATAATATGATTAATAAACATACTATATACTTCAAGATAACCCCATGTGGATCATTAATGATACACCTATCATTATATAAGTCGTGTGGCCAAACCTTATATATTTTGGAAAATAATATCAATTAATAATATAATATTTGTTTTAAAAACTCTTTTGTGTCCATTATGACACTACTTGGTATTTTTTTCCTAAATTCATAATAGCATTATTACTTCGAAATATATTCATTTTACCTACCCTAACTTTTAATATTAACCTAGAAAATTAGTGTAATTCAAAAAATTATCCAATTACATTTATTTGGATATTTATAATATCAATTATTATAATATTTAATTAATTAGGTAATTACTGCATCACCATTGTGTCATAAATAAACGAAATAATTAATGTATAAAAAATATAAATAAAATACCATTATGTAGAAAATATTATTAGATTTATAAATATATTTATAGTTGACTTTGTCTTATGTATTACCATATATTAAAAATGTCTTAGTTATTAAACATTGATTTCAACACTTTTAACTCTTTTTTATGTAAAATAATAATGAGTGTCCTAATCTAAACCATGTAGACCAATGAGGTTCATATTTTATTCCTAAGGTTTTTTTGGTCAAATTATACTTATACAAATGAATTAGGACATGTGGTAAGGTAATAATAATTTCATTTTTACCATTAAATACCCTATTTACTTTTAACCGTGGAAAATAATAGTAAAGAGTTACTATTCACCAATAATTATTTTCATCTTATTGAACAAATTTTTTTTTACTGATATCAACTGTGTCTCTCGGATTTTTGAAATTCCACTCACAGAAGATGAAAAATTATGTTTTATGTGAATTTTCAAATTCTCTAAGGAGGTGGTGAAAGACGGTGAAAAGATCAATAAAATTTTTATATATCTAAAATTATAATAAACTAACTCCAATGAATTAAATTTTACATATATAGGTAGTATGTATATATTTTGACCAAAAATAAATTTAAATAAATTAAATTATTATTTAAATAAAAAATTTGGTTTTACACTATAACTTCGTGTTTTAACTATTCAACAAAAAGTGAATGTTTTCAGAAAAATAAAAAAACATCACCATATGAAAATTTCAATATTATGAATCAAAAAATGAAGTCCATTTTGAATGATAAAATTTATAAAATTTCAAAATGTGGGTATTACTATTCAAAATGACTTTTTTGATTTTTTGGTGTGTTAAAACTCAAAGTTGCATACAAGACACACTAAAATATTATTCAAAGGAAAGAATATCATGCAAATTTAGTGTGTGACATTCTCCGCTCCTTTAAATAATTTCACCCTCAATATTTATAGAATATTACTGCATAAAAAGAGTCGGGTGGTTCTTCATCATAAGTTCCTCTTGTCCCACATTGACTCTTCCATCTTATGGTTTCTCTATAGAATTTTAACGAGTCGAGTCGTCTGGTTTCTCTGCAATTTTTCTCTTGTATAAAGAACCGTGACAGGCACTTCACAATAAGACAGATCAAGTTCATGTTCTAATTCATCATAGGTGAGTACATGCATTGGGTCAGGAATGTATTTTCTCAACAGTGATACATGGAACACATCGTGGACTTCGGAGAGACTTAGCGGCATTGCCAAATGGTAAGCTATAACCCTAATTCATTCTAGAATTTTGAAAGGTCCAGTGTAGCTGGGACTCAATTTTCCTTTCATACCTAAATGTATAACACCCTTCAATTGAGATAGCATCAAGAAAACATGATCTCCTACATGAAATTACAAATCATTCCATTGGTTATCAATATAGAACTTATGTCTACATTGAGCTGCTTTGATGTAGTTTTGGATTACCTTCACCTTATCCATAGTTTCATTCACCAGTTCTAGGACTACAAGTTTTCTTTCACCAACATCATTCCAACATATTGTTGTGAGACATCTCTTTCCATATAATGCTGCATATGGTGTCATCTGGATTCTTGAATGAAAGCTATTGTTATAGGAATATTATACCACAGGTAAATATTTAGCCCACGTAACTTGAAAGTAAATTGAGCATGATCTCCAACTGTCTTGAAAGGTTTTAATAGTCCGTTATGATTTTCCATTAGTTTGAGGGTGGTTGGCAGTGCTCAAACGAAGTTCAGTATCTAGGGCTATCTAAAGATTTCTACAGAATCTTGATGTAAAATGTGGATCACGAACAAAAAAATCGATAGGGGTACTCCATGAAGTCTTACAACATCATTAATATATAGTCATGATAGAAATTCAAGTGTAAAATCTTCTCTTATAAAATAAAAATGTGCTAATTTGGTATGACAATAAAAAATGTACCATATTGCATCGTTCTTACTAGAAGTCTTTGGTAGTCCCTTGACAAAGTCCATCGTAATATTATCCCATTTGCACTCTGGTATGGGAAGCAGTTGCAAGACTCCTCCCTAATGCTGGCTTCCAACATTATCTTTTTGACAAACAATACATCTCGAATGAAAATCATCAATATCCCTCTTCATGTTGTCCCACCTTAAATGTTTTTTTAAATCACTATACATTTTGGTTCTCCTAGGGTGTATAGAGAAATTGGAACTATGCGCATCATCCTTTAATTCCTTTTTTAGATCAGGTATATCAAGAACACAATGTCTCTTCCCAAATTTCAAAATTACAAATTCAAACACACAGTCACTCAATCTACCATCATTCAAAGCTTTAATCATCTTTTGAAACTCTTCATCACCCATTTGAGAACTCATTATCTTTTTGTTCAGGAAGGATTGTCCACCATTTGAAAAAGTATTGATGTTTCACCATCCATGGTGATTCTCATATCCATCTTTACTAGATCCATGTATATAGGATCATTTTCAACTCTCATATGGTTCAAAACTCCATGATAATTTCTAATCAAGGAATCTTCCACCTTATTTTCCATCCCAGGGAGGTAGTGTATAGTGGAATCATAGTCTTTGAGTAGTTCAAGCCATCGCCTTTGCCTCATGTAAGGTTCATTTTGTATGAAAATATAATTAAAACTCTTGTGATATCTATATATCTCACATTTTTCACCATAGATATAGTGCCTCCTAATATCAATTCAATGATTATAGTGGATAAGTAAAGATCATGAGTTAGATAGTTTTTCTCATTAATGTTTACCTATCATGATGCATAGGCAATAACCTTATAATTCTGTATAAGGACACAACCAAGTCCTTTTGTTGAAGCATCACTATAACTAACAAACTCATCATTCCCCGATGGTAGAGTCAATATATGATCACTGACTAATTTTCTCTTCCATTATTTAAAATATTATTTAAAATCTTTTGTCCAAACAAATTTAACACCATTTCGTGTGAGATTTATTAATGGGTTAGCCAATCGGGAAAAATTTTGGATGAAACATTGATAATAACCTGCTAAACAAATAAAACTGTGTACCTCATTTATACTCATTGGTCCTCTCCATTCTTGGATTGCCTTAGTCTTTGAATGATCAATAATGATTCCATGCATAGAGACAATATGGCCATGAAAAGAAATCTCATGAAATGAGTATTCAAACTTTCTAAACATCCCATATAATTCATGCCTTCTAAGAGTCTTCAGGATAATGCGCAAGTTAATTTCATGATCATCATAGATTTTGGAGTATACCAATATATCATCAATAAATACCACTAATAATTCATCATTATATTCCATGAATACACTATTCATTAGATCCATGAAAACAGAGTGCGCATTAGTCAATCCAAAAGGTATTATTGTGAACTTGTAATGCCCGTACCTGGTTTGAAATGTTGTTTTTTGGAATTCCTTCCTTATTCACACACATCTAATGATATCCAGATCAAAGGCCAATATTTTATAATTATGATGCTTCATGAATTTGGTCGAATAAATCATCAATGAGAGGTATATGATACTTGTGCTTTATTATATAGCATTGATCTCCCTCTAGTCAATGCACAACCTCATAGATCCATCGTTCTTATTAACAAAAAGGACAGGGGTTCCCCATGGAGAAACACTAGGGTGAATAAATCATTTATTTCACAATTCCTCTAGTTGTTTCTTTAATTACACAAATTCTACATTGGCCATTCTATAAGGGGTCATCGTTATGGCCCATTAACCAAGAATTAAATCAATGAAAAACTCAATTTCTCATTTTAGAGGATTTACATGTTAATCTTATGGAAACACATCGACATAATCTTTCACAATAGGTACACCCTCTATTTGAACATTACTTTCCTCACCCATAGTTATTTCATTCTCTTCCTCCCCAATAAGTGAATTTAGTTGAGCTACTAGATGTGGATCTAAATAATGATTAGGTGGTGACAATTCTTCTCTAAAGATAAAGTGTTCATTATCATCATCATCATCAAAAATCATAACCTCCTACATCTTACAAAAAAATTTCTCATCATGGACTGAAATACAATCCATACTGTTGATTATATTGATTTAAATCATGGGTATGACAATGAGATTAGATGATAAAGAACATTTAAGTTCTCTAATAGCGACTAATTTACAAAAATTTGTTGCAATGATATGTCACCTAGGAGTTATGAATGAAAACAACCTTGTTAAATAAAATTTGAAATATATAATTTTCTTAGCAAAATGGGATGACATAAAACA
Organism: Viscum album; assembly: GCA_963277665.1. Taxonomy (NCBI): domain Eukaryota; kingdom Viridiplantae; phylum Streptophyta; class Magnoliopsida; order Santalales; family Viscaceae; genus Viscum; species Viscum album. The sequence goes on along the minus strand of OY728165.1, from coordinate 256,331,699 downwards.
ATGTGATGACCCTGAATCAAATAAATATTTTGCTAAAATTGTGGATACCATTAAATTACATGCCACCACGTCTCTCAGAGCTTTATCCTCAGGAGTAGTGATAACATAAGAATGCCATTGATCCCTTTGCCTTTTATGAGGTAAGTTCCCATGATGCTTAGGACATTCATTCACATAATTACCAATTTCTCCACAATTATAGCATTCAACATCGAAAGTCTCTTTCTTCACCTTGCCATCACAAGCATGGTGGCCTTTTTCACTACACTTGTAAGAGACTCGCATTCCCTTCAGGCAATTACCATGTAATTTCTTCACACATTTACTACAGGATGGATTTTCAAATTTTCCCTTCTTCCCTTTATTTCCATTTCTAGAGTGTTCAACATATCTCTTCTTCTCTTGATTTTCTTTAAATTCGTAAGACATGGAGAATTATTTTTCTATCTTGAAAGCACATGAGACAATATCTTCGTACGGTGAGAAGGACTGTGAGACTAATTCTAGATGCATAAATGGTTTTAACCCATCAATGAAACTATCAATCCTACTTCTTTGGTTACGTATATAATCTATTTCATTCCTTTATAACCTTTAAATGATAGCTTCATACTTTGTGACATTCTCATCATCCTTTGGCTTCAGACATAGAAATTGCATTTTCATATATAATCGATGGTCACATGAAAAGTATTTTTCTAAAAAATCTCATTAAACTCCCTCCATTCCATATATGATACTTCATTATATTTATTTGTGTTTCAAATCAATGACCACCAATGATCAACATCTCCAGTGTGCCAGTGAACTGCCATGAAAACTTTTTCCCTTTTGCTACTCCCCAAGGAGTGGAATATTTTTTCTAAGAAATTTATAAATTGCTCTACTACTAGTGGATTTGTACTCCCATTGAATGTTGGTTGTTTTTTTCTCATTAAGCTATCTAACATTGATCCACCACACTACAGATCAGGGTGCTCCATATGGGCAAGGTTATTATTCATAACCTGTGCAAGTTGTCCAAATATAGTGATAAGCTGATCAACACCAGTTGTATCACGAACTCCACTAAAATTATCTTGAGGAGGGAAAACCCGTCATGGAGTGAGTGAATTGATACAGTTCCCATTCCTTCCACTAGGCGCCATTTCTAAACAATGGCTTAAACTAGATTAGTTTATGGATCGAAATACATAATTTCAAACATGTAAAACACATAACATAATTTGAACAGTTTATGGATATAATCCATAATCATAAAAAAAATTCATTGAATTAGTATATACTCATAAACCCTTTATAATGGGTCATAATGAAAATGATAATTATGCTATGCATATCCCCCGGGAGTGTCGTAACCAAGAATGCAGTAAGACTCGTTATCATACACCAGTCCCCATTCGAGCCTAGATCAAAGCGGTGTTTTTGGGTTTTACGCCTTGGTACATCTATGTCAGAGCCACCTCTCCCTGCTCATATCCAAATAGGGAAGTATTTCTTGGAAAAATCACAAAATTTCTACCATACCAAAATTCTAGGAAGTTCATCTATAATAATCCTCTAATTCCATCTTAGGGAAATGTGATCTTAATAGAGTATATCTAAATCTAGATTCCAAGGTTTTTAAAAAATATCCTCTAATACCAACTGTAACGCATCGACCCCAGAATCCCAGAGTCGGTACATTATTAAATATCATTAGAACGATAAAAAAAGATCAAATATTGAATGACCAATTGGTTTAGTAGCCTTGGATGTACTAGATACATTCATAAGGTTTACAATACATCATAAAATGAAAAACTATAGCAACATTGTTTCTAAAGACCACACTCATATCCTCTTAGACTATCCATGTAGGTGAGTCATAAAATACATCACTTCCTGGAAAAAAATAAAACATAGAAAGGGGTGAGATCCGATGCCAAGTAAGGACAACAATATTGTATAAACTTTAATAAATAAGCATAAACTTTTAAGGAAATGTATAGGAATAAAACAAAAGACATTAAACATGAACTTATGCATAATATGGCAATGATAAAATCAAATTATTCCATTTACTTACTGTAATGGATATTCTACTACTCGAATAATCACATGTAATATCAATTTCCACTTTCATAATGATCGAATGCATAATGGAAGACATCATAACCACATAGTCAAGGCCTTGTGCCAAAACTAAAAATAAGATTTTTTCAAGGCCTTGTGCCCAGACACTAGTTTGTCTAATGAGACCTACCGATGCATCATGGATAAATAGCAGGCTCCACCCGTCACATACTATGTTCAATTCATTCATCATATGAAAAGGATTAAACATAAAATAAACAGTCATATTAAAACTAGCATACGAAATGTCAATACTTTATTAAAAAACCATGAAGGGTATAGAAATAACACATCCATTGTCAAACATAGCACAAAACCTTCAATACAATATGGATGCATTGTATCATAATAAATTAACTTCAAATAAACATAAAATCTATAAATGGATGTTGACATAGATGAAATGAAATCATTTTTTAGAGAAATACTTATTTCAATTTAAAAATAATTTAAAATTCATCTAATTATAAAAGAAAACCTTTATTTTCGAAATATTATAATATTATTGTAAGGGAATATTTGATGATTTTATAATACTGGAAAATAGTTACATCAACTGTATAAGTTAAGAAAACATGCTTACATTATTTTTGTTGAAAAGGTCATAATGTACCATGTTTGTAAAACGACAGAAAGATTCCATTCAAAACATATAAGGTCTAATAAGGGTATTTATTACTTTATCCCATTCTCTATTAAATAGTAAACAATATTTTAAAATACATTTTATTGAAAAAATGAATTTGGATGATAAACAGGTCCTAGTAGATAATTACGTAAAAACAACCTTGAATAATAAAGAGATTGTAAAATTAACCCTTACATTGTACATTTCCTTGGTCAAGGGTAGGTTAAGCTCATGTATAATGGTGAAATAATTTTTATTAAAATATACATGAATAATATGCATTGATAAGTAATCATATTTTATTATTTAACATTTCTTTGTTAATAATATCTAAGTATTATCATTATTTCGGGAGTTAACAGATTTGTTTTACATTATATTATTTGTAATGTGAGTTGTATTAGTTATGGATTGGATGTTTCTTATTAATATCAAGAATGATTTCAAGACATTAAATATTATTTTTAATCATTTAATTAAAATTAGTCTTGAATAGAGATGATGGGGAATGAATCTCATCGCGTTCATAGAGACGGTAATCCGTACATACGCACAAGCGAAAATATCATTCTTTTGATATGAAAATAATATATAATTCAATGGTATATCATATATGCAGAATCATTATCATGTTATTTTTAGTATTTACTTCAATCACATATCATTATTATACCCATCTAAATAATAATGTATTGAATAACAATTACACCACGACGTGGAGACGGTAAGCCGTACATACGCACGTATGGTGACATGTCATTCAATCGATGGATAGAATAATGAATTTTGTTGTAACATATGAATAATAATAACATAATGGTATATAGAAGATATTGGAGTTGTTATTTTAGAATGGAAACAAAAAATAAAAAGGAAGTGGAAGAAGAAAGGACCTTGAAAGAGGTGATAAAATATTTAACTCTTTTTCGGGTTCTTCCTATTGATTTGATCAAATGGGATCAATTTGTTGGATTTATGGATAAGGTAAGGCCTCTAGGATTAAGGGGGGATATTTAAGATGGTATTTGGGTGTAGGTTGGCCGAGAAAAATGGAATTGTAGGAGTGAATTAGAGAGAAGGGTGGGTGACCTTTTATAAAAGTGGTGAGGGGCACCTTAGGAAAAGCTAGAAATATTATTTTATAATAAAATAATTTTCAGTTTCTAATGGCTCAAAAATGAATTATATAAAATATAAGATTGTTATGGGTCCCAAACAACTCAAAAAATAGGTTTAGAATGATTTGGGTCATTATATTAGCTTATCTTTTATATTTAACTCTTTGTTAAATAGTTTGACATTTTCCATGTCTCTTTGTATTTTTATATTATATGTTTAATAAACATAATATATAACTCCAAGAGATCCCCAAGAGGTTCATTAATTATGAATCTATAATTATATATGTCTTTTGGGTAATACTTTGATTTTTAGGACTACAATATGAATTAATAATATAATAATTGTTTTTTTAAAAAATTTAAGTCAATTTTGACACTTTTTGGTGTTTTGTTTTTACAAAATTAATGACACCATTATTACTTCGAAAAAAATTCATTTAAAAAACCCTAATATGTCATAATAAGAAAAACTATTAGTGTAATTTATAAAAATTCTCAAATTACATTTATTTTGATATTTATAATATCAATTAATTTAATATTTCATTAACTTGGTAATTACTTCATCATCATTCTGTCAAAAATAAATTAAAATTTTTAAGGTCTAAAAAATATATTTAAAATAAAATTAAGTAGAAAATATTTTTTATATTTCTAATGAATATTTATAGTCAAATTTATCTTATTTATAACCCTATAATTTTTTTTAATTATTAAACTTTGATTTTTACACTTTTAGCTCATCTTTAAATAAAATAATAATAAGTTTCTTAATCTAATCAATGTGGTCCTAAAACGTTCATATTTTATTCCTTTGGTTTTTTTGGTCGAATTATACTTATTAAATAGAATTAGGACATGTATTAGGATAATAATAATACAATTTTTATCCTTAAATACACTATTTACTTTTAACCTTGGTAAATAAAAGAAAAAAGTTACCATTCACCAAAAAAATATTTTTATCATATTGAACCAATTTTTTCATATAGTTATCAACTGTGTCTCTCAGATTTTTGAAATTCCCCTCACAGAAGCTTTAATATGATTTTTTATTGGAATTTACCAATTTTCATAGGAGGTGGGTAAAAGATGGTGAAAAATTCAATAAAATTATTATATATCAAAAATTATTATAAACAGACTCCAAGGAATTACATTTAAATTATATAGGTATTATGTATCTATTTTGACCTAAAATAAATTTAAATAAAATAAATAATTATTTAAATAAAAATTCGGTTTTATATTATAAATCGGTGCTTTTCCCTATTTATCAAAAATTGAAAGATTTCAGAAAAATACCAAAGTTCACCCTAAGCTAATTTCGATATTCCGAATCCAAAAATGAAGTCCTTTTTTGAATGATAAAATTTATAAACATTTAGAATGTGGGTATTACTATTCAAACTGGCAAGTTGGATTGGTTGTGGTGTGTTATAACTTGATGTTGTGTACAACACACTCTACTCTATTATTCAAAGAGAAGCGTACCATGGAAGCTTGGGGTATTACATATACAATTATGTTTAGTAAGTTATTTGGAGTATAATGAAACCAAATGGTTTTTTTGAAAGTGATATACCATTATGAATAGTAATCTGTAAAATAATATGACTCTAATGAATAGTAAATTTAATTAATATTTTATTTTCGTATGTCTTTATGATAATTACATCTTGGTTAATTTTTCATCATGACATAGATGTTGTTATAGTATTAGAGTTGTTACTTTTTGAATTAAGTAAGCTATTATTTAAAAATTAAATTAATAATTTTTAGAAAATTATATTCAAAAAAATGGACTTCATTTTTGAATTCTATGCATTTGATAATGGCCAAGGTAAATTTTTTGAGTTTTTAATGAAATTCATGATTTTTTTATAAATAGTGAAATATGATAAAATAACATATAATAAAATTACCAACAAAATACACTATTTATGACTTCATAAGTGATATTAGGACACTTGGTTTGAACACAAATTCCATTATTACTATTTGAGGTCACATAAACTAACACTATTTCTAATCGATGGAAAAAATATTATCAAAATGATTAAAATAATGAAAAATACCCCCTCTCTTCCACTACAAATACCACCCTCACTCTCCACTTATTCCTACACCTCACAAGACATGAGACATGCCTATGTTTTACCCAATAATCCTCCCAAGGAACTTCCCCACGTCCTCGAGCTGCTAGTGTCAAAAAATGTTCATAACCAAAGCACACAAGAAGGATCTCAAGGAGAAGAGATTAAGAGGTAAACATCCTCATTTATTTTCATTCTTTTCATTCATCTAATGTTATTCCCTTCCTTACCATTGGGCCTGTGTTGGGATATTTCATTTCATATCCCACCTTATTTTCTATACTATGTAAGAGTGATGACACATCCCCTTTCTATAATCAAACTATTTTTGACCTTTTTTTAGATGACCTTAGGGTTGGGAATTTTCATGAGAAATTTATCAATATTTATTTCATTTCATGATTCCTTTAATTTCTTCTTCTTTCCTCACCTCATATTAACCAATAGGTATGAAAGCTCCAAGAATAATTTATATTTTGGATTTTCTCATGTAAATGTAAAATTCATCTTCACTATTATTCTCCTATCCAACTTATTCAAGTAATAAAAACATTGTCTGTGATGTGTTGAATTACTAACATAGTGGACGATGTGATTTCAATTTCAATTAATTCATTAAAATCTGTTCATGAAACCATTTATATTTTTGAACCGGGTTATAATATATGTGTTATGTCTCATACATGGTTCTGTAATTCTTTTGTACACATGGTTTTAATTTATAAAACAAAATGAGGTCTTTATTATCAATGAAATAGTAAAATGATATAACTGAACATCATTAATTTATTAACATATGAATCATAATCATATAAAACATCAAAATGATAAATGGTATATTTTATGGTACTGGAAACACATAAATACTACTCCATTCCAAATATGTAGTATCACTTCTTATCAACAAGAACATCTATCATGAATCAATCTTGGAAATCATGTAATGAACTCACCCAAAAAAAGTGCAATGTGAAAAATACTAATTATTAAAGGGTGAAATGATGATATGAATTGATAATATAAGATGTTATAAACATGAAAATATTTTGTTAAAAAGACTAATAATACTATTTTAACCATTATACTTTAAGTTTAAAATTGTTGGATGTAATACAAACATGAGGTAAGGGAATTGTTAACCCAATTTCCATCTTTTAGGTTACACATATTTTCCCTTATTTATTTTGTATTTAAATTGTTGTTGTGATGAATTTGGATTATAATATGATTAATTATGTACATTTATAGAGTATATACATATTACAAATACTATATTAGGTCTCACTTCAATAATATGACATTTATAAGAGACATTTCATTTAAAATCATATTTTAACATTCTGTTTTAAAAAATTCAGAAGCAATGTTTTTATGCTAATATACATGTTGTTTGATTATTTTATGGATCTTTGTAATTGTTTATGATGAAGGATGGGACATATATTTACCTCAAATTCATTGGGTATGTGTAAGTTGGAGGTGGGTGTTATTGTTACCTTAAGTGTAACTGTGGTGGTTACACAAATTTTAATGTAGTCGTGAGGGTTACAAATTATAATGTTGCCTATAGGGTTACAAGATTTTGTATGAAATTCCCCAAGAAAACATTATGGTTATAAATATGTTATTATGTAATGTGTAAATCTCATGATTCACAATATAAGTATATATATTCAGGTGATAAGTATGTCATTGGAAAATGATTTCATTCTTTAAAAATATTCATGGACTAATTTGTTCTTCCCTTTTTTAAATCCCTTAATAAGTTTTTGTGCTCATCCCAAGGTTTAAATGCTTTTCACCGGTTAATGGATGTGTAAGAAAAACAATGTAGCCGTGTTAACTATTGAATAATTGTCAAAGAATCATGTTTTATTTTTTAATGTTTTATATTTAGAAAAAATGGAAACTGTTTTAGGTTATCCACTCTGTAACAATGTGTACTATCGTGAATGTGTTATGTCCCAATTCTCTAATGCTCTAAACTTGAAAATATCCTCAATGTAAAATGAATTGTTTTCATTGTTAAATTCATGATGATGTATGTATTATGGTCAGTTCCTTATATTTATTATATATATATATATTAAATGTTATTTTTAACAAATACCATATGTGTTTTAAAAATAAGTACAATTTTATGATTAAATGTTGTATTTATAAAAAAGGAAAATTTTTATGTAGTTTAATGGTGCAATAGTTTTAAAAATAATTTTCTACACTTTATAAATTATAGTTAAAAATATAAAATAGTTTTTTGAAATAAGGATATAAAAATTTACTTTGGATTAATTTTTTGTGTTTTGTTGATAAGCTTCAGGTCTTCATTAATAGTGAAAAAATACTAACTTTTAATTGAAAAAATATTTTTTTTCTGTCGAGATAATTTATTGTTTTATATTATATTTATGATTGATTTTCAGGACTATTTAAATTCATTTTTAATAATTTATTCAAATTTAGGTTATTATAATCAATTTTACATTGAAATTGTATATAAAAACATTTCTACCTTTTAAATGATTTCACTTTAAAAAAATTCTTATATTGTCAAAGGGATAAATTTAAAATTATTTTCAGAAAATAAATTTTAAAAAAAAATTATAAATGAATTACATATTTAGATACATAATGTCCAAATTTAGTAAATATTTCATTTTTATTTTTGGACAATATGAATTATGAATTTATTAATTTTTAGTGCCATAGTTAATGGTGAATTTGGAAACTAAGTGTAAAAATAATGTTATAAAAACAATAAATCAATCCTACAACATTCTCAAATATTATTGGATGAATATAATTCAACTCTTAAAGCATATGGTAAAAATTGAATAATTTAATGGATACTTGTTCATGTAAATAACTAAAAAATTATTAAAATGAAAGTGAGTGTCAATATTTCTCACCCTCACTTTTATTATGTATAGTATTTTTAATATGTTATTAAAAAGTTGTTTTTATTGACTATTGGTATTATCCTAATGTATAATACTTTTATCTACATAGTTGAAATTTATTTTTATTTTCTAGTGAATAAATATTTATCATAAACATTTCACAATGATGATTCTGTAATTATTCAATTGATAAAAAAATCCATTAATTGATGAATTATTTATAATTTGATATAATGTTTCTATTAGAGATGATGAATGAATGGGAAAGATCTTCAATGATTGATGATGGGGAAACTCGCCTTCTCTAGGATAAGACGCGGGAATGGATTCATTAAATCAAAAATGGGAAAGGTCATTCACAATAGCTTCTAATGGAGTTCCTAATCCAATTCCATCCAAAAGAGATACATCCTACGCAGAAGTGATGGTTGGAGGAGAACAAGATATGTCGCCTACGAATGCGCATGTGCTCAAGCAATCAGGAGATAGATCTATCAAGGTGGTGGTGGATCAGGTTGTTCTTCAATAATGGATAGAGTTGTTCTTATTTTTAATACTTGGGAAAACATCCTTTTAAAAAGGTATGTAGCCCTGGTCGATCAAAGATTTAAAATTGAGAATCTCACATTGTTGGGGCTTCTCACAGTGGAAGATTATATCAATTGTAAAGGGGTAGTACCATATTATCATGGAGTGTAAGGATGATCTTTATACTATTTGCAGAATTGAGAATCTATGCCTAAATCCTGGTTTCTTGAGACTGTCAGAATGGGATGATAATTTCAATCCATTCAAACAATGACTCTTGACGGCACAGGTTTGGACTCGAATTCATGGGCTATCATGGGTCTATTGGAATTTGAATATCGTAAATGACATTTCTTCAGGAATTGAAACTCCTCTCAAGATTTATCAACATATCCTCAATGGGGACTTGGGCCTCTATGCGAGAATCTTGTTTGAAATTGACCTGGAATTTCAGCCACCAGACCGAATTTTCCACGATGCAAAATGTAAGCAGCTCGAAATAAATTTTTTGATTGAGAATCTGCCTAAATTCATTAACCATTGAAAAATGGTTGGACATGTGTTTCAAGTTTCCCGTGTGGTCAAGAAGTTGGTTAATCCTAATCATCCTGCATCATTTTGGAAGGAGGTCCCTAGTAGCAAGTGTAGTACTCTGGAAGCACAAGAAAAAGGAATGATTAATGATAAGGTGGCAGGATGTTCAAATCCAGTTGGAAAATCTTGGGCCGAGATGGTGGATGAAGAGGAGAAGCATCAAGAAACCATTGAACCTCAGGATTTTTTAGGGACTAACAATCCCTCAGACATCATCAATGAGGAAATGCGGGAGCATTCGTTAGAGGAATACAACATAGTTCTGGATATCCAAATTGAAGGATTTTTTATCAATCTAATTGATGCAGAATTATAGGCTCAGTTGTCTTTAATTGATACTCACATGTACAAGAAGACAATAGATAATGGCATTGAGGGAATGCCAGTCCAGAAACATGACCATTTCAGCGAGATTAGGAAACATGAGAGGAAAAGGAATAGGAAAGTACAGAGTCAATAGGAGGTGCTTGTCTACGATCTACATTACATGTAGAATCAACAAGGAAATCACCCATAAACATTAAGAGAAAATGAGGTGTGGCCTCCAAAGTAACATCAAAATGAGGGTTCTCTTCTGGAACATTTATGGTCTAGAAAACCTTTCCACTGAAGGTTCCCTTAGGCTCCTTACTGGTAGGAATAAGCCAGAGATTATTGGAATAACAGAGCCTGTGATGAGGTCCAGAAATCAGAGAAATTTTTAATATAGTAGGGAATATAATATTGTCGGTACTAATTGTTAGGGTAAAAATCATGATATGATTTGGATCCTCAATAATTACAAATATGATTCTATAATGATTATTGATGTGTGAAACCAAATTATCAACTGTAGTGTTATAGAGGGTTTAAGGTATTTTTTATGCTCCATTGTGTATGCTCATAATTACTTTGTGGACAAGAGACTTCTTTGGAAAAAATTCAGCAACTTGAGAAATCTATCATTGATCCATGGATTGGCACATGTGATTTCAACACAATCCTTTTTGAGGATGAGAAACTGGTCTGTTTAAAAATACCAACTATTCAAGAGAATTATGTGAATGTATTGAGAAATATTGTATAGTGGAAATCAACCTCAGTGGTTCCAAATACACATGGTACAATAGAAATCTCAATGGTATGAGGTCTAGTATAATTGATCGACCCTTTTTCAACCAAATAATTCTTGATGCATGGAAATCAATCACATGTGTAATGCTTGGCAAAATTAAATCTGATCATTATCCCTTTTTAATTAGTTTTCTTGGAAAGGAAGGTGGGAAACAAATCCATTTTAGATTCAGTAATGCATGGGTCTCTATTACATAATTCTCAAGGATTGTTCAAGAGAGTTGTGAATCCTTGATATTTAATAAAAAACCTTTGATATGCATTTCCAAACATAAAATTCTAAAGATCAATCCTAGGGAATGGAGTAAAGAAGGATTTAGATATATGGATTTAGAAATTGAAGGACTTGAAAACTCCATTCATTATATGCATGGAGAGGCCACAAAAGATAATTTTTGAGGGATACATAGCAAGATATTGAGCTATCCAAAAAGATGAATAACCTCATAATGTATAGGTAAAATATCACAAAGGATTAATTATATGTTCGTTGGCTCTAGGAAGGGGATCGAAACACAAAATTATTCAATGCACTCCAAAGGGTTCGAAGAGTGAATAGATCTCATTCCCTACTCAAGGATGATGACATAATTCTAAAGGGAAAACAAGAACATGCTATGAAAATTGTCTCTTTCTATAAAAATATCTTCATTGGGAGAGATCAATCTGAGACCATCAGAGATAATATAATTAATAGTCTAATCATTGAGGAGGATAATAATATTATCAATGTGATTATGAATGATTTTGAAATCAAGGAATCAGTTTTCAGACTTAAAATAGATTTCTCTCCTGGCCCTGATGGTTTCAGAAATTTTTTCTTCCAAATCTATTGGGATATTGTTTAGAAAGAGGTTTTCATACTTTCCATACTTTTCTTAAGAGGTGGGATATTTACTCCATGATTTAATGCAGAATTCATTTCAATAATTCCTAAGGTGGAAAATTCCATTGATATTGGTCAATTTAGGCCAATTTCACTAGTGAAAACCCTGCACAAAATAATTACAAAACATTTCAAAAATGGGATTACTATAGTGACTGGGAAAATTATATCCTAGAATCAGTTTGGATTTTTTAAGGGCAGGAATATCTAGGAATTCCTTCTCATGGCCTCAAAATGTTTCAATGTTCTGAGAATGACAACACGAGGTGGAAATGTGGCCATGAAGCTTGACATAAAAAAGCCTTTGATACAATGTAATGGGGATTTAATAAGACGAATCTCCTCAAGTTTGGTTTCATGGAAATTTTTGATCAATGGATCACACGGTTTTTGGAATCTTCTCACATCTCAATTCTAATTAATGGGTCACTGGAGGGATATTTCACTTGTTCTAGAGGTGTGAGACAGGGGGCTCCCCTCATTTCAGTCATCATTGCAATTGCATAGGATTATCTGAGCAGGATTCTTACACACAAGGTGGAAAATTGGATACTTGCGACCATAACAGTAGCTAGAGGTCTCTCTTCTCCCTCTCATTTATTTTTTGTTGATGACATTTATCATTTTTATGCAGGGTGATAAAAATAACATCACTCATCTGAGGGAATCTATTCTTAATTATCAGAACGTGTCAGGGTAGGAAATCAACTAGAGAAAGTCCTTTATTTACTTTGGTAAGAACATTGCTACGACAAGGAGGAATCACCTTATAAATTATTATTGACATAGGGAGGGACACCTCCCTTTTATGTATCTCTGTGTTCCCCTATTCTAGGGAAATCCTTGAGCATCCCACTTTGTTCCGGCCCTAACACAGATTAGGAAAAATCTTTCATCCTAGAAGATAAATTCCCTCTCAATGGTAGGACAAGTAATTCTTTTCAATCATGTGGTCACTTCAAAGCTTGTCTATTAATTCATCTTATACATGTGGCCTGCCTCTATTGTGAAAAAAAAATTAATTCCATGATGATGAACTTTATATGGAGTGGAAGTGTGATGGAAGGAAATATTATTATGTTGAAATGGAATACATGCAGCAAGCTTGGAAAATAGTGGGTCTAGGAATTTTGAACATAAACGGTTTTAATCAGGAATTACAAGCTAGATTTCTCTAAAGCCTTAATCATAGAAAATCTGTATCTCATCGATTCCTGAAAATATGAATTCTTCCACAGTTCATTAATGGGTGGCATGGTAATATGGATTCATCAATATGGTCTAGCCTTCGTTCAGTGTTCAATACAATGATGAAGGATTCACGCTGGGTGGTTAATGCAGACTCAAGTCTGAATTTCTGGTCTATTAACTGGACGAGCACACCTCTTATGGGAATGATTAATACTGAAGAGAAAATACATGATTGAAAATTATCCATCAAAGAATAGATTCAATGTAAAGAAGACATTACAAATGAAATCATTTTCCATTATTGACAACTATGAATTTATTGGATAGGAGGATATGCTGATATGGGAAGGATCTCAAGAAAGAATTCTATGCTCTAGCAGCTTCTACAATTACATGTTGAAGGGTTAGGTAAGCTGGATTGGATCAATGAACACAAACTGGATTCCTCCCTCCATATTTACACTTATCTAGAGGCTCTATCACAACAAGAATCCTGTATAGGAGAAAATTCAATGGGTTGGGAATTCCTTATGCTCTCGATGTACTCTCTGCGGTTAGCATCGAGAGGATATTGACCACCTGTTCCTATCCTACAACACGACTTCTGCACTATGGTACACAATTCATATTGTATTTGAGCTGGATCCTCCTAATACATCATTAGATTTACAGTTCATTTAACATCTTCTTGGAGTTCATCAATAAAAACATATCATTGAATTACAGTAGGTGGCTTACGCTGAACTTCTTTATACTATTTGGAAGGCCTGCAATAACTCTTTTCATCGACAAGAATGATTTAAAAAATCCACTACTATTAACAGCATCCTCATGGCAATACAAAATACTAGCTCAATGATTAATGAACACTGTGATTCCTTGGTCAGGGAGTTCATGGTTCTCATAAGACTAAAAGTTGCAGGCCACTATCCCAAACCAAAGTGAATGATGGAAGTGATTTGGATTTCCCCTTTAATGGGTGGCTAAATACAACATGGATGGAGCCTCTGAAGGGAACCCCAGACCTTCAGGCTACGAGGTAATTTTCAAGAATCAACCCTGGGATGTGGTGGAATGCAACTATGGTCTGTGTGAGCACACGACAACTTTGGAGGCTGAATTGATGGCTCCCATCAACACGGTGGATATCGTTTGCACACATCATTGGAACAACATTTGTTTTGAGAGATACTCGGCCATGGTGTTTCATGAAATTAGGATGGGTCTGGAAAGGTTCACTTGGAAGCTAGAAGGTAAATGGATGAATTGTCTCGATAAACTCTCTCCTTTAAAATACTTCATAATGCATACCTTCCGGGAGGCGAACCACATTGCAGATGGACTTACAAGCAATGGGGTGTCATATGAGAGGAACATCCACATCAACACCATTCCTAATGACATGGTCCCCCTTCTTACTAGTGACAAATGTAAAATTCTTTATTTTCATCTTTTGTAATGTTTCAACTTTTTCAATTTAAGAGCCTTCGGCCTCACCTTTCCCAAAACAAATTTAATTAATTGATATAAAAAATATTAAAAATAATATATAATTGTAATTACATAGGGTACTACACAAATTTTATAGGTTAATATTATATATTATGGGTGTATTTAATTAATTTGTTTATATTATATTACTTTTTTTAATTTTAATGTAATGAATAGATTCAAAATTGACACTAATGATATTTTAGGAAGATAATATTTTATTAAATTTGTTCAAAAACATATAAATAGTAACCATAGAAAAATGTTTTATATTATTCTCATGGATATAATAAATTTACCATTAATGGTTCAATTTAAATCTTATAATTAAAAATATATTCTTTTTAATATTGAAAATATGGAGACCATAGTTAAAATTAAAATAGGTTTCCTATGGGATAATAAAAATAATTAACTAATTAAATTACATAATAGTTATTAAAATAAATTAGATGATGTTCTTTCTTCCATAAACGACATTAACTTCAAATATAGTTTCATTTTTGGGTAATTTTTTTTAATTTTATTTATTATAATTGAATATTTTGAAAAATCCCAAGAGTTCCCTTTAACTTCATTATAATAAGAATTCTATTCCAATATATACTTTAACCAAATTGTGTCTTACTGCTAGACCATACTTCGAAAAATTATTTTATACACTTTATTATCCACACCAAAGAGTTTTCGATCTTCAAAAAATAAAAACTCTATAACCCATTAGAGGAGATCTAAATGAGCTTTTTAAATGAAGATGTATTTTCTCTATCCAATCACTCTATTATTCAACTACTCTGTACCACCTATAATTAAATGATGTATATCATTAAATAATAACATTAGACCTCTAAATGATAGGTACACTAGTTAAAATACATAGAGAGGGGGATGAATTAAAATATGACAGATAAAAACTACTACCTCTTTTGATCATTTTTCATTATTAAAAAAACACACTAATATCTTTCAGCAGAACCAATGTATACATAGAAATTAAATATTTCACAGGACACATCAATTTAACTTGGTTCACACTTACATGGATAAATCTAGGAATAATACAACATCGATGTGATGATTTAAAAAATCTATTAATTCTCACATTCAATTATAAGGTTTGGGATCTGTTACTTCTACAAAGAGGATCCCTGCATTTAAATGATTTAGGTAATGATAAATTTATTCCCAAGGGTCACTCCCTATGTCTCTTTCTCTATATCACTACCTATTGAAGGAATAATCATATTCCCCTTACATTTCCCAATGGTCATTGAAGTGATTCACACATATTTTACGATCTTGTAGGCCTTTACATTATTTATAATGAAGACATCCTTAGTTGTATATGGATTCTCTATAAAATTTCCACATTCATTCAATTGGTGAATTCAACATTACCACATATGTACTGTCTAATTACTTTTGACCCACTTTCTTGATGCTCATTGCCTTTGTGAAGTTCCTCTTTCACAAATATTAAACAGGCTTTAGGAAGCACACCTTCTTTTCATGATGCTAAAATATCCTTCACGAAGCACACCTCTTTTGAGAATATCAAACTTCTTTCATAAAGGTACTTCCTTTTATGAATATTACTTATCCTATAAAAATCCCAATATATTCTCAACGTGTAAAACATTCAGTTTAATTTTATATGCATTGAAAACTTCTTATCATATCACCATCATGAACAACCCATCATGAACCACCCTTTGAGAACCACATTCATGATTATGTAATATTAATATTTTCGTTAAGACTTTCTTCAATTTGAAGATATTATAGTCATTTTTATAGATGTATCTAATTATTCAATAAGGTTTTGGGCCATTTCATCACCATTTAGTGATTCTCCCTGATTTATTTCATGATGCTCCACTTTCCATGAATTTGTAGGGATATTCATTATTCTTAATGCTCATCATAATCGTGAATTGTTCCATCAAACCATCAGGCTTCCACGATGCTCCACTCATGATGATACTCACCTTTTCCCTTCGCAATGATCATCATAATTGTGGATAATTACAACAAACCATCAATCCCTTAGGTTTGAAAAATTATTTCCTTCATCATATTTTCATATTTCCTTCTAGAAAATAGATTTTTGAAAATGAAATTTATACTATGAATTTTGGACCCCAAAAATTTATAAAACACTTGGTAACAACTTCACCTTCTATACAAAATTTTCAGTATCTCCTCTAGAGAATGTATTCATTCATCATGGATCATTGTCAATACATTGTTTCATCAATTTCTATGGGCTCCACAACATACCTTGGAAACCTAATTTGTGAACCAAACCAATCAACCTAAAAATACTATAATTATTCCATGATTAATTGTTTCCAAAAATAAATATTTTAAATTTGTATTATGATTATGAACACAACATTATACCATATCTTTACCATAATACAATAAGTTCTGTAATTGATTATTGGTATGTAGAACTTACCATCTCCACACAGTGATACATTATATTTTTCAAAACCATATTTTATGAGTGGGAATTATGATGGTATTAATATTTAAAAATGATATTTATGAAATAATTATACTCTTGTAATGATTATATCGTATCTAATTTAGACCACTTAATATTTTGGGAAATTATAATGCTCTTTATCTTTAAATATGTCTTACCTTCTTCAAAATGCAATGTGATCCATTTGAAAAATATATTTCATAAGGGTGGTAATAGGGATTAAATTTATTAATATATATGATATATATAAAATTATTATTATTATGAAAATTACTATACGATGATCAATGTAAAAGGACATGGACGTCCAAATCAAGACATACCTAGAAAATGATGTATATATCACATCGAATAGTGATTTTAATTATTCAGAAATGGGTGATAATGTGTTATTAACAAATAATATGTTTTATTATTGGAATGTGATTATGTAATAAAAGTATAATAAATCCATATTTGATATACATGTGGTTTGAACATGAAAATAGAATCGTGATACTTGAGGTAAATGAATTTTTATCATTTTTATTTCTATAGAAAACATGGTTTATACACTACATATATCTTATATGTGGTGTAACCCCCCACCCCCACTCATGATTTATTACATGACTCTTATTCATTTTAATATGGTATTTTAATATCCATATATTTTATTTTATATCATGGGGAATATTAATCTACTAATTAAAAATTTGTAAGGGTTAATTGAACAATCTCATAAACATTCGGGATTGGTTAATTTTATGTATCTTTTGGATATTATTTTTATTCATCATCCATGTTTTTTAGACAATATTAATTCTATTTATTTAATTAAATAATAAGTATTTAATTAAATTTTATCAATTTTTTAATTTTAAATAATTTTTTTTGATAGGAATCTTATTTTTTCATTTTCCAATGTGGTGATTTGTAACTTTTCTTACTAAAGAGAGAATGCAATGTTTTTTAAATTATAAGTAATGAATTTATATTTCTGATTCCATGACAACTTAATTACTTGAATCTTACCTTAAAATATTTTCTTGGTCTTTTCAATGAAAATTTTTTCCTTTTAAATTAAGATGATCTTTTAAAAAATTATTTCATAAAGGAATTGATATTTTCCTCAATAATTATTTGATGTAATAGTTTAAAAATATTATTCCTTATAAGATAAAATTATATGATATTACCTATGTTTTACATGGGATATTATCTAAGTATTATATTATTATTATTTGACATAATGGTTTATGTTTATGATGTAATGTAATTTGTGAAATCTATTTATTTTCAATGAGTATTGTTATGATGATGTGTTTGTGAAACTCATTTCTATACATGGATTTTGATGTGATAAATGATTTTTCGTCCCATGGAACACATATATATAGTCTTAATTATGTCATGGGTGGGATTTAAATCTCCACAAAATGAATAGGGTAATTAATTATATCCCAAGAGATAGTTACAGGAAATTATTCAATGTGCTAGATATGTGATTGAAAAAAGTTGATGTTCTTGATCTGTTAATAGAAACTTGTCATATGTTTTAATATGAGATTATTGGTTGTTAACCATGGAATATTTCGTTATCATCAATACTTATGATTATGCCAAACACATTTCCAACTTAAACATATGGTTCAATAATGATTTATGATGATGTTTCATTCTTATGGTTCATCTCAATGTTGTATTCCATAACACGTGTTTTTGATATTAGATAGGTTCGGTATGTACATTGTATAATATGATCAGGATCACATACACTTACTTATTATCATATTATTTAACAAGATAATAAATTCTTATCTGTCATGTTTTCTTGTACTGAGCATCTGAGATCAACCTTTTATTTTTCATTCATTCTAAAGTATATAAATAATGTTGTTAAGAATGATATTAAAAAAATGATCTAATTATGATGAAATAAATAGATGATGATGAAGAAATTTTATGAATTTTTTTTTTATATTTCTGAGTTTACAAATGGTTTTATACCTTGAGGAACCTCGGGTACTTATTTTCCTCATGATGTTAATATTCATATAATATGTTGTAATATCTGTGTTTGAAATGTTTTGGTTGATATAATGATTGATGACAATCATGTTTTAATTGTGACGGTATTGACAGACATTGTTTTCATTAATACTTTTAAAAATATTTTAATTGTTTTAATAACAAAAATTTTATACTTTACTGACAATTATCACATTTTATTTTTTAAGAAGCATTTTGGGAATAATTGAAAAATGTCATAATTTGAGGTTTTATGTTTTTATAATTATTATTTTTATCTTTCATAATATTTAATAAACTAATTTAATTAATTATGTTACTATCTTATTGGATGAAAACCTATTGGGATTAATTTCATTATTAGGGGAAAAGAGATGAATCCATCATTTAAAGCCAAAAATAAGTTCACAAAACTAGTCTTCAATGTTTTTGTACATATATGAATAATTTTGATGATATACTTATTTTCCTATAGTGGATGGTACAACCGAACTGAAATTTGACACTATGAAACATAAAATAATAAGTAAAAAATTCATAAATATTTCCTCACATGATTCTATGGATATTGAGGTCATAAATTATTAGGATATAAGATTATATATATTCCACGATTCTTCTTGGAAAGAATAAATTCTCTGAGTACACGAGATATAATATCCTTTATACATTGATTATAATGTTATTTATTTGCATTGAAATGATAATGACATTTTGGAACATATTTCTAGAAGACTAATTTTCCATATTCAGTCATTAAATGGGATTACAATGAGAAGGTCGTTGGAGAGAAATTATGTAGCCAAAAATCTCACCCTTGATTATAATAATATGTCACCCAACATGGAAAAAGGGAGTTTGGATGATCTTTGAAAGAGGTGGTCTATATCCTAATGCTTTTCCTTTTCATGATTGCATTATTTTTATTTTTAATAAATTTTTATTTTTAATTCACAAGTAATTTATGTTTTAGATAATTAAATAACTCATTCATCCTTTAATTTAAGTGATACCTCCAATCATTTCAATCTTTTTCTTCCATTACCTTTCATTATTTTATATTATTATTTAAATCATTTTTTCTTATATTCGTTCTCATCATGCCATGAAGACCTCTTTCATAAAAAAATAGGTGCTAACCCAAGGATTTACCTGGGGAAGGTTTGTGGTATTTTCATATATTATTCATATAAATTAAAATGTTTTTTATTATTGTGATGAGAAAGAGTGATACACATAGGTGTGGAGATCATCCACAATGAAAGTAATCTAAAAATAATTTTTATTATATTAATAATCATTTCCATATATTCTACTGGATTATATTTATTTATACACTGGAGTTCATTCATTTAGTGGGTAAAATTGCATATGATGGTTCTAGGTCCTAGAAGATGTCATAATCTCTATTTCGGTGTTCCAAAAACTATGATTATTGTTGGAGGTATAGTTGCGATTAGTAAAGGAATTTTTTATATGAAAAAACTAAATAAAATAATTGTAATTCAATAATTAGATATCCTAATTTATATATCAGACTAAATTACAACACCGATAATGAGAATAATTGAACCCATCAACCAATATAAATGGAAATGTTATTTATTTAATAATGAAATTATTTTATGTCATGTTAGTATATGCTTTAACATTTCATTTTTCTTCTAGTTTTTTTATTGAATAAACAAAAATTCAACAAGTAGTACCTGTGAGATATCATTATCTAGTAAACGATTTAGAAATATCCTCATGTTAGATGGACCATGTAATCCTATATGTGGCATTATGGAAATAAATTTTTATTTTTCCAAGCCCAATGAGAAGTGTGTGCCATATCTCGTGAAAACACCTTTATGTGCAAATAAATAAGTGGTAAGTGTGCATGTCCATGCAAAAATGAATATGGACATTAAATGTTCTATGTGAAGATAAAAAAGGTAGAGATTTTTTGTTTTTGGGTTCACATGAAACAATAATTTACATTCACATGCAATAAGACTAAGATAAATAAACGGTGTTGAGAAAACCTTGTATTGTTTAAAAATTCATTATGAATGAGAAATACTTGCTTTTTTTAATTAATTAATGTCATGTATATGTATATGAAATATACATTTCATAATTAGTGTTATGTGTGTTGAGGGTGAAGTTGAACCAGACCATGATTGATTATTTTAGAAGAAATTCATATCCATGTTTTATGTTTTTTGTGACACAGGGTCATTAGTAGAAGAAATAATTTTTTCCCACATAGTATTTCATTGAGATAATAGATTATATAAAATTATCTAATATTTTTTGAAAAAATACTAGCATTGTAGAAAGGTTTTTTGAAGTTTTATATGATCTATTATGATATAACAAGCTCATTTAGAAGGATCATAAAATGTATTTTCTGTATTGGTTTGAGCCACTATAAGAAGAATTTTATAGTTGGGGGTCTAACTAGCTGGTGGAAGATTTTGATTGGGGTCAAACCAATAACTCTAATGAAGGTGTAGTTTGGCTGGTCTAACCATCTATTGAACACTAGTTATAAATTTTTTTATAACAAGGTTGTACTTAGGTGTTGAAACCAATTAGTATTTTAATCTCTTTCTGTAAAATTTGGGAATCTATGTTTGGGGGATTACTAACATGATAAGTTGTAGTTCATTATATTGAACCCTTTAAATCTATCTGTTATTTTATTTATTTTATATTATTACTTTAATGGTATGTTTTATCATTAAATATGGGGGATATATACATTAATAAGTCACATTGGTGGAATAAAAAGTAACATATTTTTTAAATATAGTGTACCATTGATTCACCCCTATTATAGCAGTACCTAATTCATCCATGGAAATATAAATTATTATCATATCAATGGTACTCTCTAATGATATTAAAAAATTTCAATGGAATATAGAATTTCAATTAAGTGAAAACTTGACATTTTCAACTTTTTATTCAAATAAATACCAATTTCGTAGTAATAGGATTCTTCTATTCCAATTATCTCTTATTCTGAAATTGAGAGATTCATCAATAGTGGGATTAACACCTATACTCGAATATTTTATTATGACTTAATCTAATAAGATAAATCTAGAATATTATAGAAAAGATGAGAATTCAAACTTGATGGATTTAACTGAAAAGGTCTATACTAATGTGAGAGGTCACTATACTACCATTGAGATTAAAGATAAACTGAGAAGTATTTAAGAACAAAATATTAAAGTTAAAGTATCCATGTTAAAAATCTATAGAAACCTTATTGATGATAAAAATGGTTGATGATGAAACTATTTATTACTAGATTATAATAATATATTGTATTTGTTAGAAATATTATAGTTTTTGGTGTGGAGAATTATTCCCTAATATTGAACAAGATTATAAAAAATTTCCCTTAGATATTTGAATCGTTTTTTATTCTCCAGAAGATACAAAAAATATATCATTGGATTAAAATCGTCATATTCTCATAACATATGAAATTAGCAATGTCTTATCATTTATGAAAAATGAGAAAGGCGATATTACCATTGAATACATGATACTAGTTAAAAATAAAATCAATGAGGAACCCAAATCAACTGATTTTAATGATGAAAAAGTGAAATAAGAATTTATTAAAAAGATAGTCGTGCATATATGAATTTTTAAAACTGTCAGGTGGAAAATAGATTCCAAACAACCACTAAAGTGATTGAATTATCACAATAGTGGTGTTTTTTTCAGTAACATTCAAAAGTATAAGGCTGAAGACAATGAATCAGATGAAAATGATTAGAATGACTATATGAAAAAGCTGAAGTAGTATAAATAGAGTTTTACATACAATAAGAGATATATCAGGAGTACTTCAATGGTATAATTCTCATCATCATGTAGTGAGTTAGTATGTGGATGATATTATAACAATCACATGTGATTTATGGGGGATGACATGAAATGGAGCCTCATTTAAATTAGATGAAGGTGCCAATAGAACTTATTTAGAATGGATATAAAATTAAAATATATAATTTAATCTTTTCACTAATATGCATCTCAAGAAGTAAAAAAATAACTATTGAATGAAATTGACAACATCTTCATTGAGAATAATGACCATTTCGTGAAACAAGACCTTTATATTAATTAAATAAGAGAATATAATATAATTATAGATGAGTTAAAATTATTGATTAAAACTATTGGAAAGGATGATATTAACAAAGAAAAATCATCATTTGTTGGAGAGAATAAAACAAACTTATTGAAAGTTTCATATTTTGTGAATATGTTGAATGATATTTATCTACGAAATCTTGAGAGATATGATGAACTATCTAAGACATAATATATATGTCTTGTATATAAAAATTAATTGAAGAAGATGAAATAAGACTTGGCCAATGTTTTCATGCATAAGGGGTATCATTCCAAAGCTGTAGTGAAGGAGGTTCCCCAAAGAATGGTTCATTATAGAGAAAATGAGTCACAATTTAACTTTTGTATTTCTAACAATCCATGTATAGAAGATATGATTATATTCAATTGGGAAAAAAAAAATTAAAAAATATCTTCCACAAAATATGAGTTTACTAATTCCAGTGTAATGTTTCAACCTATGAAGAAACATCCAAAATCTATAGAAAAGAAATAATTAATGCCATTGAAGAAGAAATACTATTGATATGGAAGATCCTGGATTAGAGGATAAAATTTTGGTTATGATGTTTTTATCATAATGAATAATCATACAACAATAACACTCCACTTGCAAGAAAAATTTATGAATCATGGGAGACAAGGATGAGAAAATGAAATCGTGTTATTAGGAATAAGATCACATGACAAATACATCATCTAAAATATCAATTCATATCCTATCTGAATGATTATATGAATTTTTTGGTATTTTGGGTCAATAAGTTCACAAAGATGAAAATTTTATCTCTTCTTTATCAAGTGAGATTTATTATAATAAATATAAGTAGATAAGTTAGATATAGAAGAAAGATATATTCAAATGCGAATTTTGGTTATAATAATATAAAATTTTGGAAATATCAAAATGTTTTAAATGAAAATTAAAAAACATGTGGTAAAATATAAAAAATATAATGAATATCAGATGTAATTTAAAAATAAAGAAAAGAAAATTATGAAATGAGATTAATTGGAGAAAATTTGACATCGAACAAAACATTAAATGAAACTCTTAAAAACATGATAGATAAAGGAGGAATCTTCAAAATCTGAGTTTAAAATCAGTAGGTGAAAATTATGGTGGAGAGGAAACTATCAGCCTGACCGATATTTCGGAGTAACAAATAGGGCCCTCCTGATTGCCATATATAATTAGTTTTGTACTAATAAGAATATAACTTTAGGAGATGAATTCATTCCTTGAGGGGGAGCATAGATGATTAGAATAAGTAAAATATTAAAAGTATTTTTGTAAAGGATGAATATTAAAAAAATAAAATTGTGAATATTTTTATAAACTAATATAATATGTGAGTTGATATTTTGTGAAAATTTAGGAGATATTTGTTTTGGTTAATAATTATTTATTTTTTGTTGAGATGTTTTTAATAAAATAACGAAAAAATTATTCTCCATTTTTCCTAAATGAGGTTATCTAAACCATTTTGATAATTGTATTGTATTTATTAATTTTTATATCATTGATTCATATTTTAAATCTATATTTTTTTCAACCATGGCCTTTCCCATATAGATGATGAGTTGATTAACTGAAAACACTTTTCTTTTTATGAGTGTTCTTTCATTTATTGAGAATATATTTAAATGGATGAGAATTGGGTTTTATTAATAACTCTTAAATACACAACTGTATTCATTTCCAATAAGGTGAGAATGAAAATAAAAAATATTAATTCATTTGACTTTTGTTAGAAAACAAAAAAGGGAGATATTGAAGTTCCCATTGAGTGAATTTAATTTTCTAAATGATTATTTGTGAGAAGATATCAGTATGTATTGAAGATTTTTTTTGATTGTACAACCATACATATGTTCAAAAACATGAACAACTATATATTTTTATTGATAATAACACATTGATATCAAAAAGATTAAATTTAGTTGAGAATGTTTTAGGATATTTATTTATATTAAAATTAATATAGAGTTGGGTTTTCACTTGAATATGGATATGTTTTAGTGGAGCTATTGTCAAAAAGTTACTAAGAATAACAGAAAGGTAAGGGACCCCTTGGCACTATTGAGGAGGAAATGTTTAACCTCGACATGGAAAACATGGTAGTAGTGGGTATACATAGAGAAACCTGATGGATCTACATGGGAGCGGTGGTGACAAACAGTTTAGGACAACATGACGGTGCATGGGGGGACCATAATGGAGTGGTTCCATCATATTATTTTAGCATTATTTAACCAATTATAGAAAATGAATGTGCACCATGTATTATATGTTAACACTCCAATGATTGGTGTTTTTATTTTGGGTGAGTATAATTCGGTTAATATTCCCCTATTTGAAAAAGACATTCAAAACATTTTCCTTTTGGACATCTTTACACATGAAATTATATCAACAACACTGTATTGTCTTCTACCTTCAGTCAATATCCTTCTGTGTTCGATGAATCTTCATTATAAGTTTATAGTTGAATGATCAGGATGAATATTATATGTACTATATGAGTGTTCTAATGATTCAAATTTGATTAAATCAACATGAAAAACATATTTCATATAAAATTATGATTAAATTAAAAAAACAATTGTAGATCTAGTTGCTATTCATTGTGATAGTGAAACCCATAATCACAATGCACATGATTAGGAACTGCAGGGTTGATGCGAGTATGTACACATGAGATAATATTCTGGAATTTTGTCTATAAATCCCTTGGAACTATCTATTTTGAATAATGATCATATGACACACTGCAAAAATCATTTTTCGAGATTATAGTGAAAAATAATCCTCAAAGGCACTTTGTTTTCACAAGGAAAATAGTTTTTACACATTAACAAATTTTATTAAGAAAAACTCCTCATGCACTCGATATGTACATAGTAAACTCGTAGTGCTTCATGAAAAATATTTTCTATGAAGCACTTTGAGGTAGTGTGATACAATTCATATATCTCTATTGGTTTTCATGAATGAAGTGGAGATACCACATACATAGCCATTAGGAGGGTCATTGATTGATGAATTACATTCATGAATAAAGAGTGTTTAATGTATGTAAAGAGGTCTGAAAATGGAAGTTCTAAGTATCATAAAAAAACATTCACTCATGGCATACCATTTATAAAACGTTTTAACAATGTAATAAGTAGATTGTGTGGATTCTCATTCATACATGTAGAGGAATTTGACATTGGGTGTGAGAACATAAAAAAAGGTAGACTATGTCAGTGTTTGAGTGTGCATGAAACAAAAATTTAAATTCACTTGAAACAAAATACACATAAGGAAAAGTGTTGATAAAACCATGAATTAATCACACATGCATGATTATAACGAATTTAATTCATTTTTTTATTCATTAATGTTAAATATATATGCATGGAAAATATATTTCATAATCTTTGTGTAGTGTATTGAGACTAAACCTATTTCCACACATCAATCAGTATTTTAGATATAATTCATATCATAGATTTTAATGATTATTGAGGTTGAGTCATTGGTATAAGATTGAATTCTATATTGATCAGTGGTGAACTGGGGTAGGTGATTTTATACAATGCTAAAATATTTTTTGAGAAATGCCATCATTAGTGAAAAGGTTCTTGAAGTTGTACATGAACTATCACGACCTAGTAAGCTCATGGGAGGAGGTTCTTTAATTGATCTTTCGAAAGTTGATCAATCTATCTATAAATGAATGTTGCAACATTGGGGGGGGGTATAACATGTTGTTGGAAGATTATTATTAGGCAGTCTAACTAATAATTGTATGGAATGTCCAATTTTGGGGTCTATACAACTATTGAATGATGATTTTAACTAGGGGGTATGACTAGTTTGTAGTTGTGTGATCTAACAGTTTATAGTTGTAATAACCATCTACAAAAGTGGAGAATCCATGATTGGCGGTCTAACCACCATGAAAATGAGTATCTCTTAGTACTAAACATGGAAATTAACTCTGTGTTTTGATTTTATTTATATTAAACTTCTTGGTTGAATATTTTTATTAAATATGAGGAATTGATACATTAATCAGTCCTAGAGACTTAATAAAAAGTAAAATATAATGTAATAATAGTGCACCACTGATTCACCCCAATGGTACCTAATCAAACCTTGGAATCTTCACTCATACCCAACTATGTGGTCTAGAGTACATTAGTTCATTTATTGAGAAATCATGTGATAGGTCTCAAGAAACAATGAATGTTTTCTTATAATATTTTATCATGTTAATTAATTATCACACGGTCTGTTAGACCATGTTTTTAAATCATGTCTACTAGATTTATTAAATAAATTACACATGTATGGTTAGATCATGGTAAGTAAAACCATTCATCAAATTATAAGTTGGAAATGGAAACCATTCCCCCTCATAGTTTTAAGAGAGAAACACCCTCACATTAACCTCAATATTATATCAATTGCTAAGGGGTTATCCCCCCTCTTTTCTCTTTAATAACCCATTCATTTGGTTTTTTTGAGTAATTTTTCTTTTTATTTATGTTGTTCCTTCATATCTTTTAAGATCATTCCAATTCTACCTCTTTGATTTTCTAATTATTAATTACATAGTTTAGGGTATCAATTTTGATTCCACTAGAGCTTGGTCTAATTGGGAAAAAATAATGGGTTTTTCACTATTATTATGTAGAGGGTGGCCCAAGCCATACTTTTCACATGGTGTGTCATCATTTTGGTTCGCGTGTGTTGTTCTGTGGAATATTCCTTGGATTTTCCATTGTTTTTATGAAAATTAAAAATATTTTTTTAAATTTTATCCATGGTTCTCCTCAGAATAGAGCTAGGGGTATTACATCGTCCCTTTGATATCATTTCAAATTGGTTCTAGAATAATGTTGTAACATGCTTATTTTTATCATTTATACCTTGTTTTAATTGAATAAATATTTTATTTATAAATTATATAAATAATTTATTTGCAGTTTTTAGAGTGACATAGGTTCTTGGTTAGTGATGTGAGCATGGATGACATTGGTCATACCATGGTGGGCCATGTTTTATATAATGAACCTTGTAGATAAAATTATAAAACATTATGAAACATTTTTGGGAATCACGAACTTGACCTATGTCATTAATGGTTATTTTTTAATCAGAATGATTAGTCTCTCCAACAATGGTGAAACCCATGGATAAATAAATTAATTGAATTATTATAATTTATATAAATTATGTAATGAAAAATAACAACAAAAAAATATTGTTAATAAATATAGATACCCATAGCTTGACGTACATGGACATTATATTACATTTTCGGAATACTTAGTACATAACAAAAATAGACACACAAGGACCGTAATAGTTTAGTGTCTTGGGAAACTCGGAATATAATATTCTATCGTGGTGAAAGATCTTCAACATCTCCAATAAAGATCTTACCATATTGTTTTCTTACCTAAAACCTTTCTTTATAACCTGGGGAAAATAAAACACATAAAGGGTTAGCTCAAATGCTCGGTAAGGGTAAGCAAGGATAAAATAAAAAAATCAAATACGTTTGAACTTAAAAACATGAACATAATGCTTAAACATCAAAATATCGAGCAATGAAATAAAACATGGAATTGAAAAAGGAATATATCATAAAATAACATTAAGCATTATAAAATAACATGGGAGTAAAACATGTAATTTTGGAAACCATAAAGCACATGTTATGATTTCCATAGTAGCCAAGACATTGTTGCCAAGACCATCATAGTGGATAAAGTCCCTTTCTAAATCGAGTTCACTCCTCGTTTCAGTCCGGTAACACTGAACCGGAATAACTTACCATTCCATCCATGTCTATATCATGAGATATAAATCTTTACCCAATCTTTTGGAGGGAGATATAGGTCCCAAACATCTCATAATGAAATCATTCATACTTGTGCCACAAAATAAACATACATCATTCATAATAACCCATCAAATGAAATGGGTTTCAAAAACATCATCTCATCATCACATAATCCATATAAAATGAATGGATATCATTTCATAATAAGAAAATTGAATCCATGTAAATAATAGAGACATTATAATTGAAACATACACATATGAAATAATGTCATCTTAGATGGAAAATGGTTTTGATAAAACACTTGAAATAAATTATTGAGGAAAATATCCTTTCTTCTTGAAAATCATTTTCTTTTCACAAAATGACATTCAATTTTGAAAATAAAAGTATTTTGATGAAAATATTTATAAAATCTTGTATAGTAAGCTTCATGAAAATGAGGCGTTATGAAACCGTAAAAATCCATTCGTGTCGTATAAGTTAAAAAAACATTTTTCTCATACTTTTACCAAAAAAGTCAAAAAGTACCTCATAAAAGAATGATTCCATACATACCATGTTGTAATAGTCAAAAATGGGAAAAAAGGACATTAAACATACATGAAACCATTTTTAGGAAGCATGGAAATGGATGAGAACAATAAACCCAGTAAATACTTACGAATAAACAATCTCAGATAAGATCGAGATTGGAAATGTTATCCCTTACCTTAGGTATGATATGCATTGTATGGATCCGAACCTCCTTTATAATGATTTAAATAATGTCATTGACTTATTAAATAATCGTATTCATTGTTATGACATCATATATGTTTCACTTATGAATTTATATTACCCATTCTTTTGTAAATTCCATGTTAATGTATCGTTTTGGGTAAAATCATTTCATTTATCATATGTGTTTCGACTTGTCATTTCTTGATATTATTACTTATATCCTGATATACATAAGTCCAGAATGAAAAACATAATTTATATAAAATATATATTCATCATATACATATATATTACAGATCGATAAAAGGAATTAAATACACCGTTCCTGGAGACGGTAGGTCGTACGTACGCATGAACGTTGTTTTTGTTTCCTTATTGAATTGAATGAAAATAAATAGATGAAATACATACATATATATATATACATAAATCCAGTTGCATTATTATTTAAAATATTTCATTATTATTCATTATATAAACTTTATGATCATTCATGTATGGTTAATCATGGAGAATGAATCTCATCGCGTCGTGGAGACGATAGTCCGTATGTACGCACGAGCGATGATATCGTTCCTATAATTATAGAATTGGAGTGGATGGTATAATACATAAGAATCATTATGATGTTATAATAACCATATATAGTTATTCATTACACCAATATACCCATCCAAGTAAGGTGTTGGTGGAAAAAATAGATTGCACAACAGCGTGGAGACGGTATTCCGTACGTACGCACGCGTGGTGATTTTGTTTTCTATAGGATGGATAGAAGGTGAAATAGGGTTGTTTCATATTTATAATAAAATATAATTATATTAGGGATACTGATGTTATTACTTCATAATGAATCAACTATAGAAGAAGAAGTTGATGAAGAAGGAAAATTGAAAGAACCGGTAACTAATATTACCTCTTCATTGACACGCCTCTTTGAATCCTCCTCTTAGGTTACTAAAATTTGCCTTTGAATAATACCACGACCTATTGGATGTTGCTAGAAAAGTTGATAAGGGAAATGGTCTAGGTTTGGACGAGCATAAAGGCTCAAATTTGTGTGAGGAAGAGAGGGAGGAGGTTCCATTTTATAAGGGAGGAGAGGGGAACCTTTGAAAATATTAAAAATATTAATTTGTAATAAATCTAACCCAACATAAAAACCTCAAAAAATGACTCATATTAGAATATTAGATGAGATAGGGTCGTAATCTCATCATCCAATAAAATTTAGACATGTTAGGAATTTACTTTCATCATTATCAACTTGATTTATCCTTATTTAATCAATTTAATTTTATTTGTGGTAATAAAATTCTAAATTTGAAATTATAACAAATAATTACTTGTTTGTTTTTAATTGTACATAATTGGATACTTTATATAATTTTATACCATATGAATTTAACTTTATAATGTTTAAATATGTATGTGATTTTTAATCAATTTTATAATATGTTATATTTATAAATTAACAATAGTGTCAATTATGATACTATTCATTTATTTGAATTTAAATAAAATATATATAGAAGATATGTTCGAAATAAAATCATTAATAGATTTATAAAAGGTCATATGTTTCCATAAAATTGGTGGAGAACATTAAATAGTTCATATAATATTTATTTTATGATTTTTAAAACCATTTATTTGGTTTACCTCTTAATAAAATAATTTCTAAATCATAATTTTATAATTATTTAATATACTTATTTGTTGTATAGAAATTAAAATTAAAATTCTATGATGAATATAAATCTATTACCTTTCACAATAATACTTTTACTCGAAATTATCATCTTAAAATCACAATATTTAAATTTTTATATTTATTAAATTATCAAGGTGACAGCTTTGGCATCATTTAAAATAAAATAATATAAGTGTCATAATCGCTTTTATGAGGCTCCAAATGGTCAAATAATATAACATTGAATGATTATGGTTTATATTTACATGACCAATAAGTTTTGGTCAGGGTGTTGTTCCTTATATGGTCACTATTAGCTTAATAAAAACTATATTCTTGATTTTTCACAAGATAAACAATTTCTACATCACTATTATGTCACAATTAACGATAATTACTTAATCCCTAAAAATTATAAATAAATTCATATGATGTATATAATTTAATTATCTTTCTGGAGACTATTAATGATCTAAGTTTCATAAAGTTTATCACTAAATTAAAATTAATATACTTAAAAGATTTAAGAGAGTTACATGTTGTCACTTTCTTTTGTTTTAATAATAATTAAGTTATTTTCATGGAACAAAGTCCATTAAATGATTCTAATCCGACCCTTAGGTGATATGGGTCGACTTTTAGTCATCCAATAGGATTTTGGCAGGTGTTATGTTAATTTTATAATCATATACTTACCCTTAATTACCCAATTTACCTTTAACAATGGTAAATAAAATTTACCATAGTTACTATTCATAAAGAACAAAAATAAAAAGTAGCTCATTAACATAATTTGGACCCACTGATTCCAAATATGGAATCCATTTTCCAAATTCAATAAACAAAAGTTGCAGAGATTAAATTAAAATTAATCCCGTTGTCGAAAGAAAATGGGTTTTTGTTTAAAACATTGCAAAAGATTGAATTGATTTAACCCACGAATTCAAGGTAAAATCAATACTTATGGAATACATTATATTAAATGGTAAAAATATATTATATTTGTACTTTAAAACCATTAAATATTATAATTTAACCACATAAATTTTTATGATTAAAAAAGTTGTTTTTAATTAAAATATAGCGTGTTTTACTATTCATTAAAATATGAAAGTTATCAGAATAATATGAAAATTTTATCCAAGGTAAAATTTTATATCTTTATTCAAAATAATAATTTTATTTTGTTCAATTGAACTTCTAAACATGTCAAAAACTAGATTTAATGTGGGTGCGCTATCAAAAGGCGGCAAAACTGCATTTTTTGAAAAATACTTATTTTACACGAAAAATTTATTTTATTCTATTAACATGTTCTAGAAAATGTATAAGATGAATAATAATGTTATAAAATTCAAAATTTATTTAATATTATTCATAACGGCTAGTCAATGATAATATAATAATAATATATCAATATTTAGTGAAACCTGGTATTGTGTACAATACACACTATCGAGGAAGGTCGTGATTGTGTGTAATGCAAGCCAAGTCAGGGTTGCGTGTAGTGAAAGACTCCTTTGTTGTTTTTTATAACATAATCCAACCATATTTCATTTATACATTAATATATATATACACATATATATATACACACTCAATGTTGCGAACATGAAATTGTGTGTAACAAGATCCAAGAATAGTGTTGTGTGTATTACAAGCTAATACAGTGTTGCGTATAGTATAAGATAATCATTGTGTAGCATACAACAGATGATATGAAAGAAATTGAAAACAATATATCTTATAAAATCTCAGGTTGTTACATTCTACCCCCCTTAAAATGAATTTCTCCCTCGAAGATCGTTGGGGGTGATAAATCGTTTACTATTCATAGAAACCCACAGCGTAAAAAGAAATACAAAAACTTAATTTTAAAAACTAAAGTATGAAACGTAACAATTACCCAAAATTAACTAATCACTGGGTTTCCACATAGGAGAACATAGGTGAATATATGGATATGGAAGAGAAATCTAACCGTCATTTTCTGATGGAGATTGGTAGAGAAAATGGCTATGAAAAAGACAACAATCACAAAGCCATAAATTTGTGATGATCTAGGGTACCATCTGATTCATCGGATATAAGGGCACTAGGACAAATGTTTTGGTTTTCAAGATCATTTCCATAAAGTTGAAGAATCTTAAATTAGAAGAAATACTTTCTTGATTTTGGTATAGTCTCACCGTTGGTTGTTCCATGGACAATTTCCACTTCATCTCTTAATGAAACGAAGATGATTTTGTCATTCGTGAAATGTTATAATATCAAGTGATATAATGATGGGACATTGCATATGTCTCAAACAAAAGGTTAGAAAAATTTAGCAAATATACATAAGTTCATCTATGGTAAGGTTAATCATATACGATTCCAAAAATGATCTTGTACTTCATATATCATACCACATAATAAAATAAAACTAGTTTCTACTAACAAAGGACTTCCTGTAGGCCAGTGGTAGGAGATAAAAGACAGTCACACATCGGTTGTGGTTTTGATTCCCACAGCCTTGTCTAACGCGATGGGCTGTCCCCCATCCTGCAGGTTGTCCTTTTTCTAAAACTACATTACTATAACATCCCATCAATAATATCAAAAAAAGTAATATCCTTAAACAATACTAACTTATGTACAACATAATCCATTCCAATCTTTAGGCTTATCCATAATACTACAGTCCACTCTCATATTGTAGTGAAAATGATTACCAGAGATTTCATATAACAAGCATGTTAATACCATCGTTGATCCCCATATATAATAAGATATGTCTTGTGGGTCACATTCCAAACATTCTAAGGCCTTAATCATGTATTCTCTTGAAAAATGAATACCCAATGAATCTTACTGAAAACATGAGTTCTGTCAAAAGTTAACACATTCCACATACCAAAACCCCAAAATTCTATATACTCAAACCATGATATAACTATTTCCTTATAACAGTCATGATCTCATGAATAGTTTCAAACATTTCATTTTCTCTGTATCCCTTCATTATGCACATATCATCTTCTTTCCAAAGATATCTCAATCACTTTCCATGGTTACCGGTACCATAAAATTATTGAAAACCACAATAGACCAATACATAAATATTCCAATATTCCACGATACTATATAAAAAAATTATTTTAGAATCCCATTACATACACACTTAATCATTACACAACATCATTTTCATAATCAAAATCACAAATAGTGACCACATGAGACATCCCTTTATCCTTTTACTTAAGAGGTTTCTCGCGTTGATCATCATTAACGCGTGGATTATGGTATTTATTAGCATAATACCCCATTTCCTTGTGCTTGAAGCATTGAAGTGTTGGTGATGTTCTCTTTACAGTCTTTTCTTTATTCACATCATTATCAACCCTTTTTTCATTACTACGACACTCAGCTGCTCGATGACCTTCTTTTCCACACTTAAAATATTTTCTAGTACCTTTTTGGTAATCTCCACCATGCTTCTTTCCACACTTTGAGCATAAAGAAACATTCATCTTCTTTACACCATTGTTCTGAGATTTCTTCTTGAACTCCATCTTTCATTTCTTGTCAAAACCATGAGATGGATATTTTACACTGTCTTACAGTTCTAATTTGATAGAAAAAATCACAATTTATTCATAGCTACTGAAGTCTCTTATAGTTAATGCCCTTAGAAGACTTCATTTTAAGCCACTGAAAAATTGATCAACTTTACTTTCAGGTTGGGTGATAATGCCAGATGCATACCTTGAAAGCCTTGTAAAATTCGCCTCATATATACCAACAGATTCATCATAAATATGTATATGCTCAAGAAAATCCTTCTCCATCTTTGTTCGAAGAATACGAGGGAATTACTTATTGAAAAATAAGTTTTTAAACTCTTCCCATTCCTTGGACTCAATTTCATCTCTTGGCCTCGTATTCTTGATAAGATTCCACCATTTATCAGCTTCAACTTCCAACTGATATACTGCTAAGATGACTTTATCATGTTTAGAACATTGAAGAACTGAAAATATCTTTTCAGTGGTACTGATCCATTGTTCAGAAAGATGTGGAACAGAAGACCCACTGAAAGAAGGTGGACATTGCATCATGAAGGACTCAATTGAATATTATTACCTTCTCTGCTCATTTGGAAGTCCAGAATGATTCATATCTTGTGTAATTATAGCATTAAGATTTTTCACTCAATCTCCCATAACATTTGATTGTTCAGGAGGACAATCATTGCATCGTCCATTACATTGATCAACACGGTTCCTTCGGGTTCCAGCCATCGTCTAAAACCCAAAAAGAATATTGTGAGAGGAAAAAATTATGCTAGGAAAACAACATAATAAAGGGGTAGTACCTTCAATATCTAACATCATAGGTTTAATTCTATGATATTTAGCACAATTCTAAGACTATAAACTATACGTATACTTAACCTTATGAACATCCCTATATATACCGTAAAAATATCTCTAGGGATCTCACTAAAGTTCTCGCATCCTAGTTTCCAAAAGTTGACTAAACCTTTCCTCTGATACCAACTGTAGAGACCCAAATCTTGACGTACATGGAAATTACATTATTTTTGAGGAATACTTAGTAAATAACAAAAATAGACACACAAGGACCATAATAGTTTAGTGTCTTTGGAAACTCGGAATATAATCTTCTAACTGTGGTGAAAGATCTTCAACATCTCCAATAATGATCTTCCCTTTTGTTTTCTTACCTAAAACCTTTCATTATAACCTGGTGAAAAGATAACACATAAAGGGTGTTCTCAAATGCTCTGTAAGGGTAAGCATGGAAAAAATAAAACAAATATACATTTGAACTTAAAAACATGAACATAATGCCTAAACATCAAAAGCTTGAGCAATGACATAAAACATGGAAGTACATAAGGCATAGACCATAAAAGAACATTAAGCATTATAAAATAGCATATGATTAAAACATGTAATTTTGGAAACCATTAAGCACATGTTATGATTTCCATAGTAGCCAAGTCATTGTTTCCAAGACCATCTTAGTGGACAAAGTCCCTTTCTGAATCGAGTTCAATCCTCATTTCAGTCCTGTAACACTGAACCGGAATAACTTACCATTCCAGCCATGTATATATCATGATATATAAATCTTTAACCAATGCATTGGAGGGATATATAGGTCCCACAAATCTCATAATGAAATCATTCTTACATGTGCCACAAAATAAACATACATCATTTATAATAACCCAATGAATTAAATGGGTCTCAAAAACATCATCTCATCATCACATAATCCATATAAACTAAATGGATATCATTTCATAATAAGAAAAGTGAAACCATGTAAATCATAGAGACATTATACATGAAACATACACATATGAAATAATGTCATCTTAAATGGAAAATGGATTTGAAAAAGCACTTGAAATGAATTATTGAGGAAAATATTGTTTCTTCATAAAAATCATTTTCTTTTCACAAAATGAAAATCATTATTTAAAATAAAATTATTTTGATGAAAATATTTATAAAATATTTTAGAGTAAGTATCATGAAAATGAGGCATTATGAAACTGTAAAAATCCCTTCGTGCCGTATAAGTTAAAAAAACATTCTTCTCGTACTTTTGCCGGAAAAGTCAAAAAGTACCTCGTAAAAGAATGAATCAATACTTACCATGTAGTAAAAGTAAAAAATGGGTAAAAAGTACATTAAACATACATGAAACCATTTTTAGGAAGCATGTACATGGATGAGAACAATAACCCCAGTAAATACTTACGAATAAACAATCTCGGATAAGAATGAGATTGGAAAAATTATCCCTTACCTTAGGTATGATATGCTTCTTATGGATCCGAACCTCCTGTATAATGATATAAATAATTTCATTGACTTATTACATAATCATATTCCTTGTTATGACATCATATATGTTTCACTTATGACTTTATATTACCCATTCTTTTGTAAATTCCATGTTAAAGTAGTGTTTTGGGTAAAATCATTTCATTTATCGTATGTGTTTCGACGTCTCATTTCCTGATATTATTACTTATATCCTGATTTACATAATTTCAGAATGTAAATCATGATTTATATATAATATATATTCTTCATATCCATATATATTATAGATCGATAAAAGGATTGAAATACACCGTTTATGGAGACGGTAGGCCTTACGTACGCATGAACGCTCTTTTCGTTTCCTTATTGAATTGAATGAAACTAAATAGATGACATAAATATATATATATACATAAATCTAGTAGAATTATTATTTCATATATTTCATTATTATTCATTATATAAACTTTATGATCATTCATGTATGGTTAATCATGGAGAATGAATCTCATCGCGTCGTGGAGACGGTAGTCCGTACATACGCAGGAGCGATGATATCGTTCCCCTAATTATAGAATTGGAGTGGATGGTATAATATATCATAATCAGTATGATGTTATAATAACCATATATAGTTTTTATTTACATGATTATACCCATCCATGTAATGTGTTGGTGGAAAAATAGATTACACCACGGCGTGGAGATGGTATTTCGTACGTACACACACGCAGTGATTTTTTTTCCGTAGGATGGATAGAAGGTGAAATAGGGTTATTTAATATTTATAATAACATATTAGTATATGGGGGATACTAATGATATTACTTCATAATGAAACAAATAGATAAGAAGAAGTTGAAGGAGAAAGATAATTGAAAGAATCGGTAACGGATATTACCTCTTCTTTGACACACCTCTTTGAATACTCCTCTTAGGGTACTAAACATGGTCTTTGTAGAAGACCAGGACCTCTAGGATGATTCTAAGAAAGTTGATAAGGGAAATGGTCCAGGATTGGATGTGATAAAAGGCTCAAATTGGTGTGATGCAGAGAGGGAGGAGGTGCCCTTTTATAAGGGTGGAGAGGGGCACCTTTGGAAATCTTAAAAATATTAATTTATAATAAATCTATCCCCATCTAAAAACCACCAAAAATGACTCATATTCGAATATTTTATAAGATAGGGTTCTAATCTCATCAAAAAATAAAATTTAGACATGTTAGAAATTTAATTGAAACATTATCAACTTGATTTATCCTTATTTAATCAATTTTATTTTATTTGTGGTAATCAAATTCTAAATTTTAAATTATAACAAATAATTACTTATTTGTTGTGAATTTTCCATAATTGGATACGTTATAACCTTTTATACCATATAAATTTAAATTTATAATTTTTAAAAAAGTTTGTGATTTTTAAACAATTTTATAATATGTTATTTTTATAAAATAACAATAGTGTCAATGTTGAGACTATTCATTTATTTGAATTTAAATAAACTATATACAGAATATATTTTCTAAATAAAAGATTTAATATATTATTAAAAGGTCATATGTTTCTATAAAATTAGTGGAGAACATTAAATAGTTCATATAATATTTATTTTATTATTTTTAAAACCATTTATTTGGTTTACCTCTTAATGAAATAATTACTACATCATATTTGTATAATTATTTAATATACTTATTTGTTGTATAAAAAATAAAAATAAAATCCTATGATGAATATAAATATATTACCTTTCACAATAATATTTTTAATAGAATTTATCATCTTAAAATCACAACATTTTAATTGTTATATTTATTAAATTATGAAGGTGACAACTTTGGCATCATTTAAAATAAAATAATATAAATGTAATAATCGATTTTATAAGGTTCCAAATGGTCAATTATTCGACCATTTAATGATTATGGTTTAAATTAACATGACCAAAAAGTTTTTGGTCAGGGTTTTTTTACCTTTTATGGTCACTATTAGTTTAACAAAAACTATATTCTTGATTTTTCACAAGATAAAAACTTTCTGCGTCACTATTTTGACACAATTAATGATAATTATTTAATCCCTAAAAATTATAAATAAATTCATATGATTTAGATAATTTAATTAGAATTCTGGAGACTATTCATGTTCGACGTTTCATAAAGTTTATCACTAAATTAAAATTAATGTACTTATAAGCTTTAAGAGAGTGACATGTTGTCACTTTCATTGGTTTTAATAATAATTAAGTTATTTTCATGGAAAAAAGTCCATTAAATTATTCTTATCCAACCCTTAGATGATATGGGTCGACTTTTAGTCATCCAATAGGATTTTGTCAGGTGTTAGGTTAATTTTATAATCTTATATTTACCCTTAATTACCCGATTTACCTTTAATTATGGTAAATAAAATTTACCGTAGTTACTATTCATAAAGCCCAAAAATAAAAAGTAGCTTATTATCATAATTTGGACCCAATGATTCTAAATATGGAATCCATTTTTCCTAATTCAATACAAAAAAGTTTCAGAAATTAAATTAAAATTAATCTCGTTGTCGAAAGAAAATGGGTTTTTGTTTAAAACATTGCAAAAGATTGAATTGATTAAACCAACGAATTCAAGGTAAAATCAATGCTAATGCCATACGTTATATTAAATGATAAAAATATATTATATTTATATTTTAAAAACATTAAATATTATAATTTAACCACATAAATTATTACGATGAAAACAGTTGTTTTTAATTAAAATATAGTGTGTTTTTACTATTCATTAAAATATGAAAGTTATCAGAATAATATGAAAATTTTATCGAAGGTAAAATTTTAAATCCTTATTCCAAAGAATAATTTTATATTATAAAATTGAACTTATAAACATGTCAAAAACTAGATTTAAAGTGGGTGCGCCATCAAAAGGCGGCAAAACTGCATTTTTTTAAAAATACTTATTTTACTAAAACATTTATTTTGTTCTATTAACATGTTCTAGAAAATGTATAAGATGAATAATAATGTTATAAAATTCAATATTTAGTTAATACTATTCATAACGGCTAGTCAATGATAATTTAATAACAATATATCATTGTTTAGGGAAACCCATTATTGCGTACAACACACAGTATCGAGGAAGGTCGCGATTACGTGTAATGCAAGACAAGTCAGGGTTGTGTGTAGTGCAAGACTCCTTTGTTGTTTTTTATAACAAAATACAACCATATTTAATTTATACATTAATATATATATATACATATATATATTTACACTCAATGTTGCGAACTTGAAATTGTGTGTAACAAGATCCTAGAATAGTGTTGTGTATACTGCAAGATAATACGGTTTTGTGTATAGTACAAGATAATCTTTGTGTAGCGTACAACAGACGATATGAAAGAAATTAAAAAGAATATATCTTATAAAATCTCTCGTTGTTATAATAATTGTATGATACTATTTGTTAGTCTCAACCATCGATGGTTGATGCCGGTACTGTTCAACAGAGGGTGGAATATCGTCCTACAGTTAGGTGAATCAGGAAGATAAGAGAAACATTATCCCCTTATTATAATATTATTATCTTATATATAGTAGATAGGATGGAAAATGGATGAAATGAGGTATTTTAATTATAGGATCCCAAATGATATTTGAGTTATTTGGTCTCATTGAGATAGTGTTGGGATGAGTGGTCATCTTCAATCTACCTTGAGTATGACTATGTGCATAGAACCAAGGCTGGCCAAGTTTGTTGTAGGTGAGTGGTTTAATATAAACTAATTTAGGGGAATTAAATATCTATTGGGATATCTATTAAATATTTCCTTCATTTTAAACACAATATAGATTGTGAGAATGTGTTACCTTATTAATAGTGTCATAAGACATGATGACCATAGGGAATAATGTGTTGAGATAAAATTCTGAGTTAAGACTAACTACTCGAAGTGGTATGTGTCTATTTGGTTTCACAAAAATTATTCAAGTGGGTTTACATTGATAAAATGAACCTTACTGATTTTACAAGTTATGGTAGAGAGTTTTGTCATGAATCCTGTATATGACCTCTGTGCTAAAGGGGATGAGGATAGTGATAATGTGAATGGTAATTCATCAACCCTTTCTGTTTTCCTACTTGAAATAGATAGGTTCATTACCACCCTTTCATGTAATTTTGATAGTGATTATTGACATGGTATAAGTATTAGTAAGTCTTGTTGCATTGGTTCAGAACCACCCATATTGTAGATTCACTGGAATTCATATCGGCAGTAAGACATGGATGTAGAAACTCAAATAAAGGAGGTTGCCTGAGAATCCTTTAATTATAATACCATTGTTGAGATAAACACTATATGGTAGTATGTTATGATTAATGGATCAAAAAAATATTTTGACAATGAATATAGTTAGTTTACGTCATTATTTGATATGGGTAGATTTGAAAGACTATCACCTAATCTACTAGGGAGAGCATGATTCTAGGTAAATGATAATATTGAGAAACTCTGGAATGAGATAACTCTTATATGAGAGGTATCTGATGACTTATAATGAAAAATTATATAATGTATTTTTATTTTTATCGAGAAAACTATTATAAGGAGTGGTTTATGATACTATGGTTAGTGATACCATGTAGCTACATCCCATGATATTATTAAACTAAATTTTTTTAAGAGACATTGTCTAGGAAACGTAGACACACGATAAAGTAGTTATGGTAAATGGAAGACATTGAACTATGGATTGACAATGTTTGATAATGTGCTTTCAGTAACATCATTCATTTTGTATGTGCATTTCACACACACAATAAATAGTTAATGGTTGTTAGTATGGGAAAATAGATGTGGTTACCTAATAATATTTGTAACCATGCCCTACATGGTCAACCACTATAATTGGGAATATATCTACCCACCATATCATTTCATAAACCATTTAGTACTTGGCGCAACATTAAACAACATATTAGATATTTTGGGGTTTAGTGTGATTCAAATAGGAAAATGATACATAAAAATTATGATTGTATTTATTCAATTCCATTTGGATTTCATAATAATTTTTTTTCCATTGTTATTTTTACTGCATATCATATCCTGGGATCATACATCAATGAAAGGGGTAAGTAAAATGTCCAATAAGGGAATGATCAAAGGATATAAGTATCATGTTAAAAAGGCATATCATTAAAGAGTGATCCTTTGATAATGGGTAAAATCATAATAGGAACAATATTAATATTAATACATGACTTTTCATATAACATAAAAAAGAAACATTCATAATCGTATTACCCATGATAATCCCCATGTTGTCAAAATATGAAATTTAAAAAGTAAGTCACCTAGGTATCTTAAAAATTTTCATATATAGATATTAATTATTCACCCAATAATATATAGTGTTGTTATGGAACATCGTTCGAATTTATTATTTCAATTTAGAAACATCATTCATAATGAAATAGTTCACCAATAACCCATGAAAAATAGTGACCAATTTTTATATCACAACTGATGATTATAATGTGCCTAAATGCATGAATATGCCATTATTTTTAAACCATGAAAATGGAATATGGGTATCAAATATGTAAATACCAAAATAAATTATAATTGTTTATATAGAGGTGAATACCCACTGAAATAGACGATTTCTGGGTTTTCACGATATGAGAATATATCTTGCAGAAAATATAAATTCAAAAAATTAATTCGAAAACACTATGGTATAAATTACAGCTTATAAAAAGTGAATAATGGGAGGGAATTGAGGTTACCCAATGAAACAAGATTACTTTTTCAATGAGAGTAATATCTAAAAGCATTATTGAATAAATTATATTATGAATTAAATTGTGTAAAAATGCAGTAGGTGGGAGAAATAGGAGAAGAGGATAATTCACTTACCATGAAGACTATCTTACTAAAACATGAGGTTTGAACCATGAGACCATTAGAGAACCTTGTAGGGAAACATTCATATGGGGAATGACTAGAATATCCTTGTTATGGGATATAGATAATATGTGGGTGAGGGTATTAAAATTTAGGAGGGCTATGTTTATATGATTAAAAACTGAATATTTTATATTTATGTCAATCCTCTATTGGGTGTAATTAATTTCTTTGAATTTGGTTGAAATTAATGTTTTCATGGTAGGATAATGTCATCCAATATATCAACCACCCATTCAATTCTTATTATGTATTATTATATTTTAACATTTAACATTAATGCATTACATTATTATACCAATACTGTGGTATATCTTTTTCCCCACAGAAACGTTTTTATGTATAAAAATGATGTTTACCTTATTACCTAATTATGACTTTCTAATTTAAAATATCCATTCCGTTTTACATGAATCAATTTTTAAATGTTATAAAAATAAATTTTAAATGTGATATATACATTTTTGTTCTTTAAATAATTGTTTATTAAGAAAAGTATTAATAAATTCAAAATTTTGACCATATTGTAGTTAATTTAAATGAATAATTCTATTCCAAAAAAGTATTCTTTCACTACTTAACCCAAAAATTAACATTTTTATAAAATTATCATAAATTCTCCCCATGTATATTTTGATGCACTATATATAAAAATGATATTTATTTTATCAAAATAATTGTTAAAATATGATTATTATATATTTTTAAAAAACATTATTGTTGAAAAATAACAGCATTTTAAGATATTTTAA
Organism: Viscum album; assembly: GCA_963277665.1. Classification (NCBI taxonomy): domain Eukaryota; kingdom Viridiplantae; phylum Streptophyta; class Magnoliopsida; order Santalales; family Viscaceae; genus Viscum; species Viscum album. The sequence continues at coordinate 256,287,557 of OY728165.1, read as the reverse complement.
ACAATATAGTATTTATAAAAATTCTATTGGGACTTCATTGATTTATTTTATCCCAAATTTTATTTATAAAATAAATCAATTAAAATAACATTTTACTGAAATTTATAACTTTATATTAAAATGTATTTTTAATTGAAATAATATTATTTTATTAATTTCAAAAAAATATTTATAAAACTATACAATAAGTCACCTTTTTATGCCAATAAAAATAATAATGACAAATTGTACTGTTAATTAACAATTACAATTACATCATCCATATTTTATGGAATTTTTGATGCCTAATGTTCATATTTACCTAATAAATAAACGATATTTCTCAAATTATTACACACTATTTTTCATATAAGTTCATTATAAATCATTTCATTATATCTATTGTTTTCCAAATGAATAACCTTTTTTATGATTTTTATTGCATGAGAGATATTTCGGGGGGATTTATAACAAATAGAGTCTATTTTAATTATTGTATTATTCTTCCATGTGTATATCCATTTAATATTCCTCATTTTACTAATCCATATAAAAACATGATGCATTAGGATCCCATGAAATTTAAATGTATTTTTGTGTTATTTTATTTTGGGATATAATAAAAATTTATTTAGAGGAATGACTTAATATATTAAAAAAAGAAGATTTTTTTGTTACATTACATTCCCCCTTAATGATATTTCACGCTCAAAAGTTCATTGTACTTTATATTTTGAAAACATGTGAGGGTAATTATTCACCATAGCTTAATCTAATTTCCATGTAGCCTCTTAAAACATTTGATTTCTTCATCAAAAATTCAATAGATATTTTACTATTCCTTAATTCTTTTTACCTTATTCCAGGGATATGGAGTTTCTCTTCACATTAAATGACTAAATCCAAATGAACTCCGTTGATACCAAGTACATGTGATGTGTCAAACATATAATTGGTTTCTAGGGACACATATAGGACATCAATGACCATAGAAATATTCTATAGTAGTGTAAATTGATATTCAACAACTGCAATATGATCTAGAATCTGAAACAGTACAAGGTACTATGGAACATGAATACCCTTCATTAAAAGTATAATAAATCATTTCAATTGTGATATATTGTGGAATAAATGATCCCAAACATGATGATATAATTCATTCCATAAATTTTCAACACAGTTTTCTTGTCGAATTTTAGTGTCCTTGGAGTGTTTTAGAATCACATAAATCAATAATGTAGTTTCCTTCACAATTTTTGGTCACAATAAATAAAAATATCTAAATTCTTCCCAATATGTTGGATTTCTATAAATTGATCCATATAGATATTGAAAATTTTCTATTTGAATACTTGATTAGAATGTTTTTTTATATGAGAATTCAAAAATTTGATTATGGTGAACCCAAATCCCTTTAATATAACATGTGGTCGCTCGTAACATAACATCTAATGTTTGAAAAGTCTTATCAGACTAGCCATATGTTTTAGGATTGTTTGTTGGGATTAGGTTTAATTTTTATTCAATGCATGTTGACGACCCCTCTAGTATATAGAATTAAATCATGTAACTTTATTAGAAACAATTGATAATGGCACTCTATAGAGTCCCATTAAATCATGAATATATATGCTATCTTGGAAAACTAATGATAAATAATATCTCATTCAAATTTGATGAGATATATTTTTTAATCTATAAAAGATTACCCCAATTGGATTGATGTACATGGGTGTATTTATAAGGTTTGTGAAAAAGTCTATAGTGATGTTCTCCCACTTATATATTGGTATCAGCAGTGGTTGAAATACCCTTTTAAGATATTTTCACACTGCCATACCATTTTTACACAATTGGAAACATGAAATTTGTCATATATCAACCTTGTTTGATTGTCCCATAGATAATGATCAGAAACATCTCTATACATTTTAGTTCTTTTATGGTGTATAAAAAATTTAGAGCTATGATATTATTCCATTTGATAATTCTTTACCTCAAAAATATATGTGATTAAAATAGTTATACCATGTTATAGAAAAAGTTTATGAACAATGATTAATTCTATAACAATCCCTCTTTTCATACACCATATTTTTTTTAAATAAAAATTTCATCTCCTTGAGCTTTCTTGATATTCTCTAGTAATTTTGGTTGATAAATCATTTGATTACCGATTTAAATTGTCCCATCACTTATGCATACCATGTAAAAACATAACAGGTCCATCATCAATGGATCTCGTTCAATCAATATCTTTATTATAAAACCATGATCTTTCCTACAAAAATGTAACTATGTAATTGTTTTTTCTTTTCGTATATTAAACAATTATAAAATCATAATTATTAATAATCTACAACCATGTCATTTTTATAAAGTTTATATCCTTCAATGGGAATATATAATTAAATAATTGTTGTTCTATGAATATTTTAACATTTTCTCCCAAATGATATTCTATCCATATCATTATAAAAAATGAAAACTTCTTAGTGCCAGATCATGGGTTGGATAATTCATACCATGATTCATTAACTATCGTTACTTATTGAAAACAAATATTTCATTTATCATGGGTATATTCTAATTTAAATTTAAGGATTAATCACTAACAATGTTATATCCTTTACCATTTTAAGGTGAAGAAAACATAAGGGAACTAACTAATAGACTATTCAGCTCATGGAAACATTCATCACACAACATTAACCACATAATCGTAGATACCTTTCAATTTAACATAGTTAGGGTATTAGAAATCCATGAATTTTATTTTAAAAATATTCAATTCTATCCTAGAAGACTAGGGAACCTATGAATATCAATTGTAGTCGTACGATGAATCCAATCTTCTACAGTCTTTTTCTTGGTCGGATTAAATGATATTATATCCTTGTTGATGTATTTTCTTGAAAATTTGACTTATTTTAACAATAAATTACATTTACATAGTTATCATAACATCCTCTCCACATTTTTTTTATGATAATCCTTAGATTATATACATGATCCTCCAAAATTATATTATATGATATAATATCATCAATAAATAGTACCATAGAATTGTTAAATTAGTATTAATAGATTATATTACACACTTCCAAAAATATGTAAGCATAATTAGTTAAATAAAAGGGAATATCAACAAACACTCATTTATAATAACATATTTGAAAGGTAACCTTTTATATATCTTATTTTTTCACATTAAATTGATTATACCAGAATTAATGATCAATTTTGGGAATGTATTGAGTACCACAATGTTTTTTGAACAAATAATTATTCATTGGAAGAGGTCACTTTTTCTTTAATGTGATTTAATTATGTTATTTATAATGAATTAACACCAACATATATCAATCCTTATTATTTTCAGTGACAATAGGTTCATTGTGAGAAGTAACGCATTGTTGAAGAAAATCGTTTTCCCAAATATCCTGAAGATGTACAATTTAATTCCACCTACTCTATATATTAAATTTTAAATGGGTTACTCAATATTTTCTTGGATCCACGTATGAGTTCAATTTATAATTCTACCTAATAATCATTGGAATATCCAATTACTATTTAAGAAATAAAATATTGTATTCATGAACAAAATGAAAATATTATATCATTACTATATCTCTTTAATCTTATTCCTAACCAATAATTTCGATAAAGAAGGTAGAAAGTGGTAGTTATCAGAAATTTCAGGATGGAAAAATATATATTGAAGATGATCCGAGGATCTACCTTCATGTCAAATGAAATATCATTTCTTGTAAATATTTTATTTCATTATAAATTGAAAGAAAATATAACCCATGAATCAAATGAATTACCACCATCGGAATGATCCAATGATTTCAAAGATATTTTCCTCACCAAATTTAATAGCTCAATCCCTATATATCACTGATGCATAAATAATTAATTTATTACTTTAAAAAAAATCTATATCTCTAACACACCAAACTTCTATAGGATGAACATTTTTGGGTCCAATTTTATATGGAACAATGAGCATAAATAGTCAATGGAAAATATGTCTTCATATTTTCTCTCTTTGATAGCTTGGGGAACATGCAACCTCGAGTTGATGTGAACCCTAATAAAGTATTCATGTGAATAAAATTTGGTAGTTGTGATTAGTAAAAATTATTTTATGGAAATTATTTCCATATAATGATTTAAAATAAAACAAAGTATTTTTAATTAAATAGACATATTTTTTAAGAAATTGTATTTTTCTGAAAGACGGTTTAGTCCAACATTGGTAACATGATTTAAAAATAAATAACAGAACTCTGATAAAATTTATAGTATAAAATAATATAATGATTTTTTAAAATAATCATATAAAAATTATCTCGGGAATAATTACTTTTATTTTTCTGGAATGTTTTATTTTTTGATGAATTGTGAAGTATACCGAATTTTAATTGAGAATTGATAATTCATTTAAATTATTTATTAATTAAATTAGATTTTTAATTGATTGTAAATTAAAATTAGTTAATTAATATAAATATTGAACAAATATATGTTATTATATATTTTGTAAAAAATGAAATTCTATATAAAAAACATTGAATACTTTAAATCATTTTTTCATAAAAACCCTTCATTCTAATTGATGATGACTGATTATTTTAAAATTATTATTTTGCAGATATGGAATTTAATTTTTAAAAACATAATACAATTTTAGATTAATATTAAATTAAATAATCTAATATGGTCAATAAAATTATTGAACTAATTGAATGTTGGAAATAATAAACATTATTTACCACGATTAAGATAAATATTAATTTACTGGGGGTCAAACATAGAAGATATGTTTTCAAAATGATGTTATAGCTTCATAAAATCATATTATATGGCTATATTTTGGACCATTACTTCCAACTTTATCATATAGGGTGATTTTTAGTCATCTTTAATGTGAAATAATTTATCATTTTGGATTATTTAATGAAATTATGAAGCAATTGCTATAAGGGTTCCCTTTCCCCACATAAGAAAGGGAACTCTCTCTCTTAACTTATCATAACCTCCCAATCCCATTAGATTGACCAAACCCTATAATATTATCTACTAAAAATCATTATTCACATTCATAATCTTCTGTTCCACCCAAAATACTATCCCAAGAGTCATTTAGATGTGATCTAAACAAGGTTTATCTTAGATAAAGTAATTATCTTAACAATTATCATTCATTTTATTTCTTCTTTTTAGAAATTAACATATTTATTAACTCATATAATATAATAAATCAATTATATATATTTATATATTATAATATTTATCGAATTATATTTATATATATCTTATTTTATCAACTGGAAATAAATCATTGAACGCGTCTACAGTAGACTACCGTCTCTTCAACCAATGTTGTTTTATTTATATATTTATGATGAATGAGAAAACAATGAAATTATCAACTGAAACGATTGGAAAAATGAAATATTATTAATAAAAGGGTGATAAAATTTCATAAAAGCATCATATATGGTATAATAAATATTTATATGGTTACATAATAAGTTAATAACATGTTTAAAATAAATATACTTGAGGTTAAATCATGGTCAACAAAAAGGAATCATGAGGTAAGAGATTTAATCTAAATTTCCTTTCATTGAGGGGAATTGTAAATTTATGCACATAGTTTATTTTATATGGAGTATATAATAAATATTTTCTGTTTAATATGAATAATCCTTCTTATTTAGGTTTTTTGAGATTCAATTTTAATTTTTTAATTTTAGCTTTTTTGACACAAAAATTACAAATAAGTAATGATTTTATTTATTTTATTACTTTTCATTAGGTTATGTTACTTCTTTGTCATCAATAATATTATAACATTATGTGTATAATTAATTTTAATTATCTTATTTTTATTTACACTTATTCTTATTAGATATATATTTTATATCTGTTATAAATTTATTTACTAATTATCTCTTCAATGTTATTATCACTATAAGGGTTTATTTCACAATCTCATCCACATCAAGATTATTTAATACTAATTTTCAGTTAAATAAATTTACTTTAACATTTTATAATATAACCATATAATTATTTCATACAATAGTTAATAAATATATTCGAAATTAAGAGAACAATTTTCCACTATTTGGTTTTTTATTTATTGGTTAAATGTTTTTTCTGAAAAATATAACTTTATTTCCCTCTTTGGATGGAAATATATTTTCTTAAATATTTATTATATTAATATTTGTTTTAAAAATATTTATATAATTTTTCAAATTAATTATCAAAACTATTCTATCACATTTTTCTTTTTTCAAATTTTTTAGATATGAATCTTCATATATTTTTCAATGAAATTCTCCTTAGGGTTTTACTAAATATGTAAATCGAATATCTTACCCGCATAACCACACCAAATTTTTAAATCATAATTTATATGTTTCAAATATTATTTTCCATGAAATGTATTTTCAAAACTTTTTGTGAACTTTTAGAATTGAAAATGGTTTTTTCAAAATGAAATGGATATTTGACTCAGAAACATTTTAAACGATCTATGTACAGTATTGTTATTCATCAATGATAAACACCCATTAAAATTAATCTAATGGGATTATGTTTTATTAATACCTTACCTAAATTATCTATGAACTATTTATCATCATTTTTACCAAGGAATTTTTAGAAATTAGCTTCCTTGATTCATTTTTACAGTAATTAACATTCCCTTGAAAAATTATTTTCCTAGGGTCATTTTACAATAAATATCTCCTAAATATCGATATAATTTATCTAGTGTATGATTATTGATTTATTTATATATAATTTATACATATGGTGATTCACATGGACAATTATATTATTGAATGGTGAAATATTGAAATTCCATATTCTTTATTCTATATATATTTATAATATTAAGACATATTGATTCATGAGTTAAATTGATCTCTTGGTATGTGAGAAATGATTTATATCTATAACTATGAGTGTGCTCTTGTATCACAAAGACCATTGATACATTGATAGGTTTCCAAAGACCAATCTATAAGCTAGTAGTAAAATATGTTTTACTTTTAATTTTAATCAATATTTTGAATTGTATTTATGCTAGAGGTATCATTTTCCCAAGACATGAAATTAAATAATGTTGAATTTTCTTCATTAATAATTCAGTTATAAATAAAAGTAAAATTTTCACAATGAAATTATTTCTGGACGCATTTCTTTCATTGTTTATAGATTAATTGGAATGTTATTTCTGTTTTTTAACATTCCATGATGATTATTCCTTTCTAAATTAGATAGATACGTTATTGATTAAATATCAAGTGTGTTAAGTTATTTTTCCATCCATATTGATTATTAATTGTTTATTCTTTTATCTTATACTATAATTATCCTTTAATGAGAATTATTGATCAAACTTACTTTGTTTCATTCCCAATGATTCCATGAAGTATTATATAAATAATATTCAAGAATATTCTAAAAGTAATAATTATATTTTAACAAAATTATATTTTTTGTGTCATGATTGAATGATGTATATATCCTGTTTACAAAGATTATTGAACTTTTTGGTATTTTGGGATGCAATTTATTTTATCTTATTATAATGTAAAAAAGAAGACACCAAATCTTGGTTTCTAGAATTGGGGCTACTATAGTTGATATTGGATAATGTTTGGTAGAAAATATTGAAAATATAATTAGTGAAGATATTATTTTGGAACAAAACACCACTAACAAAAATTGAAGATAAGTATTGTAAAATATTATAGTTTTCCTTATTATGATATTATTTTGTTTTTTCTAGAAATATATCCCTAACTATATATTATATGTGAATGTGGTTACAGAATAGAGGTATAAAGAGGTAATAAAATTTAAAATGTTGTATTGGGATTCTCCTAATAATCACTTGGTGCAGGATATTGAGTCTTGATAAACACATGGTTTAACAATCATATGGGGTATTCATATGATGATTTACATTTTCTTTATAAAATATTATGAATGATTTGAATATATGATCATAATGAAATACTTATGTTAATCCTAAGGGGTCTTATATTGAAAATAATATGTCATGATTATGAAATCATATAAGTTATAATATGGTTTTACGAATACAAATATGGTTTCTCCCACTAGGAATTTTGGATTTTCTCAATTCATGGATCATAAAGTAATCATGTTAACATTGAACATGAAGGAAAATATAGTGACTATTAGTAACAAAATTGGATAATAATAGGTGTGAAGAATATCATAATTATTCATAATCATTTATCCTAAAATATGAATAAAAAATTAATCCTTTATTAACTCTCAGGTTAACCAATGATGTGGAGTATGAATATATATAACATCTCGAGTAATGGAGACCATGGAAGAAAAAAGGATTAATATAATTTATTCCAAAAATTTGGAAAGATACACCCAATAACATGTATCAAGAGAATATTAAAATTAATTTGGTGTGAATGGAAGAATGGAATGAATTACTAAAAAATGAAGAATATGGTGGAATGAAATAAACCACATCTGACAGATGATTTTATAGTTCTTTTCCTTAAATAGTGATAACTGGGTTATTATCCAAAATATTTCACTTATATAAAGGTTAAATTCAAGACCATGGAAGGTCCTATGTTGAAATAAAAATGTCAAAGTATTTATTGGTATTTTAGAAATATAATATAGAGGTTTTTAAGGTAATGGTATAGTGAGGAAAAAGATTCCCAGTTCATTATTATTACATATTATTTGAAAAATATTAATTAAAAAACATAACGATCCATGTTATAGTAATGTATCCATAGTTCCTCTAGAAATATCATCACACAAACAACTGATTCATATGTAAGCTACATCTTCTCCCACTAAGTTCTTAATATCTTACACCATTCATATAAAAATCATAAATAATGGTTATCATCATATCCTTGGGAAATAATATTATGAATGGGTTATCTCAGATTCCCATTTAAGATAAACGATGGATATATGTAAGCATATATTGAACATATAGAATATTAATACATTGGAATAACATATAAAAGACACTCCCTACATTTGACGATCCTAATAATTACTCTTTGCATAACAATTGGAAGTTGATAAGATATACACAATAAAGAAATCAAATAATATGTCCGATGAGAGCATATAATTGGAAAAATAAACAGATATATAGAATACACATTAATTTTTAACATTCTATTTATTGGAAACCCACCTAGATATTCCTAATCTTTTAGGACTGGGGTATCCATTGGTGTACAGTGTGGTAGATATGTATGACCTCTCATATACAATATTTAAATTTTTGGATAACCTTTTATCTACCATTTGAGCTCATTTAACATTAATCAATACACAATTCATTAGAGGGAGATATAGTTCACACCCACTACATAATTAATATCATACGAATGTATTCCCCATGTATAGAAAATCATAAAAATCATAACCCCTAAAATGATATGTGTTTCATAAACATTTCACCATATTATATAATGTAGAAAAGATATAGGTTTCATAATTATATCATCATATCATAAATCATGAAAATAAATGAGTTCCATTGGAATATAATCATGTTATAACTTGTTTGAACATAATCTAATTCATATAAATCATGAAATAATAAAGTAAACCATTCAGAGAAATTAAATGGTCCCCTTGAATAATATTTATAGTAAGGCATCAAACACCATAACAGATGAAATATTTGATTGAAAGTAATTTTGAAATATCATTACAAACATTTCTCGATGGAAATATCCTTTACTCATTCAAAAAATAACTCTTAAAAATAAAAAATATTGAAATCATATAAATTTTATTATAGATTTAAAAAATAAAGAATGAATATTCATTGAAATAATTGGTCACAACATATGACGATTCCATTTATTCCATTCACATTAAAACGAATATTCCTATCACATTTTAGTAAAATAAAATCAATTATTATATAGAAAATACCAGAAGATTCCTTTGAAAAATTCTAAAAAGTCAGGCATGGTTATACATTTCATTTTAATATCATATTATAGGAAAAAAATAAACACATTTTTATAAGAAATCATTTTTGATGAAAAGAAAATTTTTGACCGAGGAGGCAAACAAATTCCGATTTTCTTAATCTATTTTACATATAATTTTATGTACCAATGATTGAAAAAAATGATAAAATTAAATGAAGAGATAAAAAATAGACATATATAAAGAAACTTCATGATAATTGTTGAGATATGGATTAAAATATTATATTATTGTAATGATATTCATATACAATCATAAAAAATAATAAAATTTTGACATAAAATCATTACCACATTTGTAACATTAACTAAAAATGCACAAGGTTATATAACATAAAATGAAATAGGAAATATCATGAGAATGAATAAATTCATGATATTATTTTTAAAATGGTATGTATATACATATCATTAAATAATATAGGTGAATAATATATCATACGTCTCAATAAAGGTAAATATAGACAAAAAACCCTTACAATTTTGGTGTCCTTTGAACTGTAAACCCCATGAAAGAAAGATCATCAAATGGATATGTAAATATCAATTGTTTTAATTATAATATTCCTTACATATATTCATGGGATGTATATAAACAACATAGATGAAAGAGGTTGTAAATATAACATTATGTCTCATAGAGATAAAAAGTGCGATGAAAATCCCTTAGTATAAGTCTTTACATCAATCGTACTCATTCAAACCAAATTATAACAAATAAATTTATTATACATCCATAAAATTACAATAAATAAATATATAGTACATATATGACTTTTTTATGGGATGTTTTTACCCATTTATTATTGATTTTATGTTAATGTTATGTTTCGAGTAATGATCTCTTTATTTATCATGTGTGTTTGGATTTGTTACTTTTCAACCTATAATATAGATCATGGTTAAATAATATATTTAATTATAAACAAAATAAAAATATCATAATTATTATGTATGTATTTATATTTATTAATCCATATAATTTAGTAATAGAAAAAAGTTACACTATTTAAGAAGATGGTAGGTCGTGCGTAAAATAAACGATGTATCCATTTTTTCATTGTATTAATGGAAATAAAAGTTACTGATATATATTATCATTACATAACCATAGTTATTATATATATATATCATATATTATATAAAAATATTTCTTAATATTTTCTACATAATTCATGAACGAATCACATAGATTCGAGGGGAAGTAATCCACCATACGGACGAACCACGTTATCATATTCCAACAAAATAGAAAATATCATGGTATGTTTGATATAATAATTACAGAATCTGAAAAAATAGAAAAATATCATATATTAACAATAAAAACATCATTATTAGCATCCTAATGAGGTTTTAATGGAAAATGAACCACATTGATTCTGGAGGTGGTAGTCTGACTAACATATGAGCAATGTTTTTGTAACCCATTTGATGAAAGTTGTGACAGTTTTAGGTCACTCCACTAACAAAAAAATATCTCTTTATATGGGATATAATGAGTTTATTATGTAATAATTATATAATAATAATTTATGTATATGAAGTATAAAAGGAAACCAAAATTCTTGTTGAGGAACGTTTCCTCTTCTTTGGGTACCCTCCTTTTGTAAGTAGTAAAATCCTTCATATGATGGATTTATGCCCAATATATGGATTCTCGGATGTGGGGATGGATGTTTATATATAATATTTTGATGCAATATATAATCTAAATATATGTGATCTTGTGAATATGTGAGGTGAGTGGGAATCCTTTTATATGTTGGGTGAGGGAACCCTTGGTATTTTTGAAAAGAATTGAATGCTTCCACGTTTTTTATATGGATATAGTGTCCAAAATGTATCATATTATTTTCTTAGACAAGATAAATCCCAAAACATCTATAAAATATTATTTTTACTAGTTTATAGTAAGGTTATCCCCTATCTTTTTAGTTTTTCCCCTTGAAAACCTATTTTTACATGAATCATGAGAATTAATCCTTACTTAAATCACAATAATTTTTTTAAAACATTATGTTGACCATATTAGAAATTAGAAATTAAAATTATTCCCAAAATTGAATCCTTATTTTAATATTTCATTTATAGATGTAATAAAATTAATATAAAATTAATCTTGAAGATGTCTCGAGAAAACATGTTTTTATAAGGATAGTGATGAAAAGTTTACGAATATTTTATATAAAATTATAATGGTAAATTTATTCTAATGATATAAATTAGATAAATATATGTATAATTTAACTAATTATATATCAAACCAAATTAATATTATAATATAACATTTAAAATGAAATATTTGAAAATTATATTTTCAATTAAAATTCAGTATTTTTAGGTATTATCAGAAAAAGATATTTTCATAAAAATACAAATAATTTATCCTATGATAATTTGAGAATTATTATTAAAAAATAATACTTATTATATAAAATTAAATTTCTAAAATTATGAAATAATGTATTTAATTTTTTTATGGAATGATTAAAAAAACTTTTTTTTTCGAAAATATTTTATTCAAAACATATCAAGACACTACAAAATATTATATATATTTTTATAAATATGATTTTTTCATATAAATCATTATCAATAATATTTAAAAAATGATTATTAATATTCATATATTTAGGTTTAATATCTTTATTATGAGCCTCATTTAAATAACAATATTAGTAATAAATCAAGGTTTTGTTAAAACACAATGATTCATGGAGAGCAAGCTAAGACCCTTTTTGTGTACTGAAAGCATAACATGTTATTGTGTTGAATGAAATAATAAACTAATATGTCATGGAGCATATACTTTATATAGTTTTTCATGTAACATTTATCCTAAAAAATTATTTAGTCAAAAAATAAATACAAAAACACGGGGTTTTGCATTTATTTTAGTATACGAATCCAAGGATTGTGTGAATATTGAAGAAATATATAAGTCTTAATTATCTTAATATTTACAGATATAATCAGTATCTAATGTGTTTTACATTTTTCAATATTTAAAACTCATAAAACTACTTTTTGGTTTTATGTGAAGGTATTATACCACAATTTACGATATTTTGGGTGAAATTTTAAACAAGAATAAGTTTATGCGGAAACGTTATTTTAGGAATAATAAATTTAAATTTTATAGTCATAATTTTAATATAATTATTAATATTTAGGGTTAATATGATCATCAATAAAACTATTAAAATATTCAAATAATATTACTAGAATTTGTGAAAAAATTATTGTATTAATAACAGTAGTAAAAAATGTTATTTAATGATTAATTTTATTTCATGGAATTTATAAATTTTTATTAAATTATATATGAATTGTATTAATATAGATTAGGAAAAGGACAACCAATATATTGGGTTAAAAATAATCATATCTATAAATCCCATATAGATCAATCCTACTACCAAATAATGATAATATATTAATGGATACCACTAAACTACATGATATCATAGTTAATATGTAACTAATTAAGAGATTTAAAATTTTTATATAAATTTTGAAAACATGTGGTTATTGTTGAGGTTTAAATGTTGTTGTATTATATTAGGTAACATACTCTAAGTATTTTTTTAGAAAATATTTTGAGACCTATGAAAAGGAATTTCACTATTTTAGATATCTTATGACCTATTAAAAGATAATTCTATTACATTATGAATAAAAAATAATCTTTTTATATTCATTTCAAGGAATACGGGATGAACTGGTAATTGATAGAAACACAACCTAAGGTCGAAATTGTTTTTAGGAAATTAAAATGCAGCATGAATGAACATGTACGTATATTTATAGACAGTAAACTATGTCCTTAAATCTTAGAAAATGATCTTGAAAAAAGTGTAATCATGTTATAATATTATCTGATGAATCAGTTTCCATTTTAAATCATCATATATTTATTTTTTTGTAGCCCATAAATTTCCATGGATATCTCAATTTCATTTTATTAAAAACTAGTATCACTTATTATAATTATTTATACTATTATTCCATGTTATTGTATAAAATTTAACAAAATTTCTCTTATATAGAAACCTCGTTATATATTATTATATATGACCTTATTAATTCTTTCTCTCTCTTATTTATTGTAAAATTTCCTTTCCCTTTTATGATGTGGGTTTCTCATCATTGTTATTTTCAAATTAAAAAACCGTAGTTTATGAGATATAGTTTCAATTCATAGGATGCAATTCCATTAATGTGGGGAGATTGTAATTCCCAATGATTCATTATGAAGAATATTGTTTTTGATATGGTATGTGACATGGAACAATGAGTTTAAAATATCGATAAAATATAATTCTATAAATTTATTCTCCTCCATGTCATAGAGAACACACAACCCAGAGTTGAAGGGAAATAAAATACATTATACCTCATTGTACAATTAGAGTGTATGAATAGTAATAACTAAATTCTGTAAACCAAGGTTATCTATTTATTATAAAAAATATTAATAATTAAAAAATTGTTTCCTAAAAACGACATTTTTTCTAAAAAATGATATTGTCATGATTTGGCCACATAATTTAAAATTAATTTTTACCACTTTTAGAATATTACAGTAAAAAATGATCGTTATTTTTCAATCATCTTATCAAAATTAGCATAGTGTAAATTTTAATTATTTTCCTAATATGTTTTATTATTTTGTAAATAATAAAAAATATTGAATTTTAATTGACAGTGACCTTTTCAATTAAAATATTTACAAAGAGATATTTTTTTATTGGTTTAGAACTATAATCAATTTAATTATATATATATTAATCAACTTTATTTCAATTAAATAAGTTATTTATTTAATTTTCAAACAAAACTTTTCTATATTTTCTGACATTTTTTCATTAAAAAACAACTTTCTCATTTTGTTTGTGGGATAAATTATAAATTAAAATCATTGATATACTATGAATAGAATTTTAAAAAATGGATTAAATATTAGTATTCAAATTATTTAAATTATCTAATAGTTTCATCATATTTTTTGACAAAAATGAATGATGAAAATAAAAAAACTACTTACTGCAACAATGGTAAAATGAGTTTACCAGGGGTAAAACTAAGCAGATAATAGTTATAAATGACCAACTAACTTTTCAAAATTTGTTTTGTAAATATTTTCACCATAACCATGACATGATATTATCTATGATCATATGTATTCTTTTTTAATTTTGATCACATTATCACACTAGATTCATTTGGGAAATTTCTATGTAATTTCAAATAGTGTTCTATTTCCCAGCTTATAAAAGGGAACACCTTACACTCACTTCTCCACAAATCAAAATAAATTTTGATCAAAAATAAATTAAAAATATATCCCTATGATTCATACACAAATTAAATATCATATGTTCCTTCCAAATACCATCCCTATGGTCCTAAGATGAGATCTAAAAGAGGCTTATCTTAGAAATGGTAATTATTAAAACTATGTACTTTCATTTTATATCAATTTTTCCACATTAAATTATTTCAAAATAAATATTATAAAAAATTTAATAATATCCTATATAATTATTTTTTATTATTGTGATTTAATAATTATTATCCACCATGAGAACCATCAAAAGTAAAATGAAATCATCGAACTTGTGCACGACAAACTGACACCTCATGAAATAAGGTAGTTAGTTTCGAGAACCACCTTTCAAAGATTGATTTAATATTTGATTTCACCCATGTATAAAATATTTATTATATTATTATACTTATTTATTTTTATATCACATATGCATTATTATGTTCAATTCATTTTTTTAATATTGTAACTTTCTTAGTGTGTATGGCAGACTACCTCCTTGTGAGATGATTCGATTAGTTTTTCACTTATGCATTACATGGAATGTAATAAGGTTAAAATTATTGGATATATATTACATATATTAGATTATATTGATTCAATAGAATTGATATAAAACCAAGTTCCTTACCCTTTTACTCAATAAGGTAATGATATCATTGGTCATGTATACTTACAACCTACTATCTCCACGAAGCGACATGACTAATTTTCCATGATCAAATTGTATGAGTGATTAAAATAAATTATATATTTATTAATTATTTTGTATATAACACTATAATAATTATGAAGATTATATAAATATATAATAATAACTATAATCAAAACATCTCATCCAGATCATGGGTGAGAAAACAAGAAAATTAACTCATGAAACAATATAAATAATGAAAGATTATTAACTAATGGCTTTTCAGATGTCATAAATTGATAATATATGATATCATAAAAATGAAAACATTTCTGGAATACGTTAAATCAAGTTTATACCCACTATGAAGGCGTTTGAATCATGTTCAACCAAATTGAAGCATGTGGTAAGGGCACTCATCTCAATTCCCTACATAGAAGAATATTATAATGTTATGAAACTAATTTATTTTATTATTTATATATTCCTCCCTTATTATATGTAATATAACTAATCCTTAATATTTCATTGTATTATTAGTTTCTATATTAATTATTCTTTAAAAGTGGCTTTTAATAGTAAATTATAAACTCATAATGAATTTCATAAATCATTTTTTTTTTCATTGTGTCATATTACTTTTAAATCACAATTGATTTTATAAGATTAAGTGTCTAATTAATTTTAACTATATTATGTTTTATTTTCACTTTTTTTTTGTGGATTTATATTTTATACTTAGAATAAATTTGTTTTAAAATTAACACATCAATGTTATGCTAATTTCAATTTGTTATTTTATAATTTCATTTCCATCAAGATTATTTATTCATGGATTTAAATTGAAGAATATAATTAGATAATTTTCTAATAAGAAAATTTAATTTTTTTATAATTTATTTATTAATAATATTTTCAAGTAATACTATTCTTCCTCTTCTATATGGTATATAAAATAACATATAATTTTTCTTAAGATAATACGAATTCATTTCCCTCTTCATTCATAAATATATTATCTTCCAAAACCCGGTTTTAAAAATCTATTTTCTTAAATGGTTATAAAATTTTGGGAATTATTTATTAAATATATTACTATCAATTTATACATTGAAAAAAATGAAATGAATTTTATTGTTTTTTAATATATTCATCATTATATTTTATTAATAAATTGAAATTATTTTTTATTATTATTGGTACGTCATGAAAAAAATTTCCAACCATAATGAGTATTAAAATTTTCAATGATTCCAATATATGATTGAAATATAATATCCATGGAATTTTTTTTATAAAAATGTATTATGACCATTTAGTTTTTAATAGTAATTTTCAAAATGAATATATTATTTTCATCAAGACTTTATTTAAAAATATTTTTATTGTTTTTTCTTTTCATTAATGAAAACAACCATTTATTATTACTCTGATGGTCATATGTTGTATTGATATCATCCATATTCATTATATGGTTTTTATTAACATTTTGAATAATGAATATATTTAAATACACATTCAGTATTCATTAATGTATTCATTAACTTATTCGTGAAATTTTTACCATACATTGATCATCAGAAATTATTTTTGAAATAAATATACATACCAGTTATCCGATATATAATTTTTTTTAAACCATTTCCCATTTCTATATACGAGTTTTTAATTTTGGATTTATTTTAGTCACTAGGGAAACATTTATATTTTATAATATTTTTTCATAGATGATATTTAGTTATTGGGGATATTTATTCATGAGTTAAATCAATAATTCGATATGTGAGTAATTCATTAGACCTAATGTGACTACTGGGGCCTATTATTATATTTTCCCTTGATACATTTGTAAGTATCATGAATCAAATCAGTAATATATCATTAAAAATTACATTACCAATAGTTTTAAAACATATTTTTAGTGGTTTTTTAGATATTTTTATAATGTTCCCATGTCACAAAATCCAATAATTAATAATTTCCTTCATTAAGAACACCGTTATTATTATCCATGAGATGTTTAAAATGATATTATCTATATATGAATGTCATTTTCATTTGAATAATAAAATGAAATTATTTTTTGTTATTTACCTTAAATGGTTGATTATCTATTTCCATACAATGATATATATTTTATTGATTTACTTGACTATGTGTTTGGGTATTTACCTTTCCATATTTTTAATTCACTATTGATACCTAAAAGATCCCATTGTACTGAACCCTTAATAATAATTTCATATACCCATTATTTTTTCCTTTCATGTGGATTTAATGGAGAATTCTATGGATCATATTCAAGTATTTTCTAGATGGAAAAATGAAATTATCTATATAAAATTTTGTTCTAATTTATCAAATCAAAAGAAAAAAAATACTCACATATATTTTATATTTTTCCAAGGCATCCAAAATATTCAGTAAATCAGGATATGATTCCTTATATCATAAGAAAATATAATAAACAAAATATGGAGTCTGAGTTTCTAGAGTAAGGGTTACAACATTCTCCGTAGAATTTTAGTCTTTATCATGATGCTCATTTGAAATGTGAATGAAAAAAATAATTCATTGAAATAGTATAAAACAATGTACATTCTATAATTGAGTGTGGGATGAGTGTATATCCCACAAAATCATTTGGATCCTTGAATTCAGCCATCATATATGTGAATGAATGACCAGGCCACCATGGCCACTATTGGTGTTTATTGTGGTTTCCCTCTATTATATCATTATTTGGACATTTATTAGAATAATTGAAAAGTTACCCACACTTATAAAGTTGCATTGCAATTTTTTCATTTACCATCCCCAAATAATCATTATTTTTTAAATGTTGAGTCTTAACACCTACATATTATTTTTAGGATAATTTTATATCTATTAAATAAATAAATCACTTTTCACTTACTTGATAAAGTACCCCAAATGACTATTCATGCATTTATTGCCCATGTGATTTTGTATTTTATTCTCAATCAGATTATCCCAATATTTTTTATCCATATTTCATTTTTTTCATTATATATATGATCCCACTGGGAAACATCGATCTTCATTACAATATTTAGACAACATCACAATATGTTTTCATTACACCCAAAGTATCATTTTGTGAGTACTTTTTATAGATGGATTCACAGTATTCTAAAGAATCTATCAATCATCCTATTCGAATCAATGAAAAATCTTGAAGCTAAATGGAAATAATTAAAATGATCATCTCATAATTACTCACTAACTAATTTTATCTTTATTTCAACTCATGTAACCAGTATACATTTATTTCAAGAAGATACAATGAAAATAATCTATGAGCATTTGGAATTCTTTTTATCCCATAACATTCACCTTATCCCTTATAATTATGTCCTTGATTAATGTCCACCACTAATCTGCTTCCCCCTCTATGTGACATAATTTCAAAGTTACATTTTATTATTTAGAAAAAATGTTGTAGAAAAATTTACTTTCTAAAGTATTTATCCACTATTATGTGATCTGAGGATCATAGTTTTCATTAATAATAGGCGGTAATTATTGCATGGATAATTAAAATACTATTTTTTTCTTCCTTTGTGATGTAGGACAACATGATTTTGATTATTGTTCATTGAATGAGTTAACTGATTCATTATTATCATATAATTATCTATTTTCTCCCCCATTTTATCTGTAATTTTTTCATCACATGTTTTATTAAATGTATTATTTTTAGGAGCCCATCAATTTCATATATTTTGTCAAGAATGAAAAATCTAATTTGTAAAATTATTTTCTATGAGTAATTTTATTAAAATAAATCTAATGGAAATATTAGTCTAAAAATATTCATACACCTAAATAATTGGATGATATACTTCAATCATAAAAATTTTATATTTTCTTTATATCCTTCTTAATTTTTTTATAAGACATCATAAACCAAAGAATGTACTATGGGAGTTACAAGTAATATAAGGCCCCATCCTTAAAACTTACTTAATTTTGAGTTACTACAAGATTACATATTGGGGATCTTTTCAGGTTTAGAGTTTTAGAGAATTAGATCATAAAACTTTCATTACATTCCACATTTAATCAAAGTTGTTACATAAAATAGAGTATTCATTTTTCCCATCAATGGAAAAATATTTAAAATAAAACATGGATTCCTTCTTGACACTTCCTTGACACTATCATCATATCTTGTACCCAACCCTTGACCTGTGAAAAACATTTCAAAAACATGGGATGAGCATAAAAAGCTCTGTAAGGGATATAAAAATATGGAAAGGAAACATTAGTACATGTTTACATAAGAATAAAATCATAATTTACCCATAAAACATAAGAACTTTAACATACTTCATAAAATCATGAATAAATCATAGAAATCATAAGACATAGAGGTAACTTTAGGCATTCATAACATTCTTATGTAGGGAGTAACACACTTGGTTACGTTTGGAATACCACCACAGTATATTCCCTAAATCTCTTCGGAGAAACCTTAACGTTTCACTCCTTCGTGTTACCCAATGCATTGGAGATATATATCGGGCTCACCCGCCCTTATTTTATCATGGAACCACTCGTCTTCATAAAAATTCCCAAGAACCATAACATAATCTTATCACATAAAACATGCATAAAGGAAACACAACATTTCTACCTTTCAATAACAAGATATCAAAACAACACATTGATATAAATAAATTATGAAAACCATTTTCAATACCAAAATAAAAGAAAAGTAAAACATGGAATTTATTTTTCTTTTAAAAAGAAGGTATGTCTTGTAGAGGATGCTGAAACTCAAATAATGGTCACGGCGGCAGAGAAGTCGTTGTCGTCGCATACGTACGACAAAAACATTCCCTTTTGTCGTTTAGTAAAACCCTTCGTATAATAAGATTCCTTTTGGATAAATTTAAAAGTCAAAGGTTTTTATACACCGTATAAAATAATGTTTTGTATAAAACAAAATATGTCTCAATGAAAGGAGATTGAGAGAAGTCCCATACAAAGACGGTATCCTTGGATTAAGGATAAATCAGTTACATAACTATGTGTGATAAACGAATACATGAAATATAAGTGGGTATTAAGTGTAAAACAATTAGAGGACATTCAAACATAATCATAGAATGACATATTCAAGGAGTAGAAGTTTATCCTAAAGATTCGTAATTGGGTTAAGATGTTCCCTTGCAAAAATTCGACAGCCTAACGGCGTCACTTCAAAATTCAGAAAAAGAGTTGATGAGAGATAAAAAGGGTATCTCATCACTTGGAAATAAAATTTACATCAATAAGTATTTAGAAGAACATATCCCAAAATAATATTATGTGAATTAAAAAAAATAACAAAATAAGTCTTTTAAAAAGATGAGGGTGAAAGGTTCCCTTACCGACATGGGTATCTTTCGAAACATACACCCCGTGAAAGAAGGACAATACAAAATTGATGTAAATACTCATAAATGAAATAATATTACACAATGAGTAAAATAATGGTCAGTACATACACCACTCAATGGAAATTGTGTTAAATGTATCATAAATCTCACAGGAATAAAAGTGAGATGAAAAATCCCTTACGAAAACTCGGCAGCCTAATGGCGCCACATAAAACATCCAAAAATGGATTGATGAGATCAAATAGGGTATCTAATCACATTAAAATAAAATGTACAGAAAGAGGAATATAAAAGAACACACCCCATCATAACAAAGAGGAGCTTAAAAGAAGTGACATAAAGGAGAGTACTTAAAGAGAAAGAGAGAGGTTAGATCTCTTATGAAAATTCGGCAACCTAACGGCACAACTCAAAACTTCCAAAATGTATTCAGAGTAAGAGTAATATAAAATAACATCCCAATAACAAGAAATATGATCTTAGAAGGAATAACATAAAAGAGTGTACTTAAAAAGAAAGAGAGGAGTAGGATCCCTTACCTCGGGTCCGACTTGACTCGATCGTTCTTTAACATCCTCAATAATAAACTTGAGTTAATTTACACTTTTTTAAGAACCTTTTTATAGTTAATTATTCCTTTTATATCACTTATTTCCATTATGTAATCATTTAAGTTAATAATGTTGTTCATGTGGTAAAAAGTTCATTATATCCAAAATTATATTCATGATTTGGATATCATATATATCATATATATCAAGAATATACATGTAATTATAATATTAAATAATCATTTAGAGGTAAGAAATGAAATGCACCATTCATGGAGACGGTAAGCCATACATACGCATGAACGATACTTTCATTTCTATGTCATATTAATAGAATTAATTTCAAATGAGAGGTATGTATATTTTAATTCCAGAATTATATTAATAATTTATATGTAACATACATAATATATAATAACTTTGAATCCATCCTTTATATATCCCACATATGGCATTAACGAATCAAATCACTTTGAGGGGGCGTTAGTCCGCAATTCCTAAAATGAAATTATCATGTTTACCCACAATGGAAACCATAAAGGTATGACACAAAATAAAAATACAGAAACCTAAAAATATTATATATCATATAAAAATATAGTGACATCTTACTGGACACCTTTTAAGGTGTTATATGAGTGTTGAACAATCATCGTTTCGTGAGGCAGAAATTCACCATCCACAGAAATAGTACGTTCATTAACCATTTGATGTAGGTGTGTGTAAGTGTATCTCGAATGATTCTTATAACAACATCCTACTATATTGAAGATACTGGATTTGTTACAAAATAAATGAATAAAAAGAGTTTAGGGGGTTGTAGAAGAAAAATAAAACAAAAGAACACAAGTAAAGTCATTTCCTCAAAGGCTTCCTTGGGAAGACTTCTGCCCAATGTGAGGCTTCAAGGAGTTAGAGAGGGATGTGGAGAGACAAAATGGGCAGGGGTTGGCCGAACCAAAGGCTTTGGAAGTGTGGGTAAGGAGGTAGAAGCGGGGGCCTTTTATAAGAGGATAGGAGGGGCACTCTTGGAAAGGTATAAAATGTAACTTTATTTTCAAATGAGTTTTGGATTTTAATGGTCCCAAATTGATGTGTTTCGATGATAAGGTGATAAGGTTTCGAAATCCACCCATCCAATAGTTTTTGGACTTGTGTAGGACTTAGAGTTTACATTATCTTTCCATTTTATTTAAATCGTTAAATAATGAGGTCATCACTGCATCATCATGATGTCATAAATAATTTAATTTATTTAATGTCTAAAAATTATAAAAAAATACTATGATGTATGAAATATTTTTAGGTTTCCAATGAATATTTATAGTCTAAAAGATCATTTATTTAGACAAAATTAAAAATATTTTACTTAGGTGATACATTTTTTGTTACATTTAACATTCATTAAAAATAAAAAGATAAAAAGTCACTTTCCCACAAAAGTGATTCCATGGGGCCCCCAAGTTTGGCACAAGGAATCCCATGGTCAGCCATGAGACAACCAGTAGCCTTAGGACACATTTTGTAGTCATTTTTTATTATTATGATATTATCTTATTTTCTTTAACTACATGATTACTCACTAATCAAGATAATTAAAGATAATTACCGGCATTACTATTCATAATGTCCAAAAACAAAAGAGTCTTAATTACATAATATGTACTTTCTGATTCCAAATATGTAATTCATTTTACCAAATTACAAACACATAAATTGAAATAATTAATTTAAAAAAAATCTCGTTGTCAAAACAAATAGTGGGTTTTTTTGAAACAATATTTATGAAAAGTTTGGTACTTGTTTATGCCTAATTCCAATGTGAAATTAAACCCAATGACCATCATTGAATTACATGGTAAAAATATATTCTAATTAATCTTTAAAAAAAATTAAAAAGATAATATAACCATATAATTAAATTATATGAAAAAGTAGTTTTGATGTAATATGTAGTATTTTTCACTATTCATTGAAAAATGAACATTGTCATAAAAATACCAAAAATTAACCCAAGGTAAATTTCAATGTCCCAATAATAAATAATATGTTTATTTTGAAAAATAGAGCTTATAAAATTGCCAAAAAGTGGATTTAAAAGGGGTTCGCCATCAAAAGGCGGTTAATCGACCTTTTAAAGAATATTAGTATGTTTACGCTTAAAAACTGGATTCATTTTCATTTTTAATCCTCTAACATTTATTATAAAGAGTAAAAATATTGGACAAACATATATAACCAATTTTTAGTTAGTTTTTTTCATTCCTACCATTACAACGTCTAGGCGTTAACTACCATTTAAAATAATATTATTTTATTATTAGAGTGCAACGTATGATTTCCAAGAAACTCGTTGTTGCGTATTGGGTACGCCATCAAGCATAGCCACCCATTTAAAGTAATATTAATATTTTATTTACAAATATGGATAAATATAAAGATGTCATATTCTTTATTTACCTGGGGTATTACATCCTTCCCCCCTTTTGGGAATTGCGTCCTCGCAATTTTAGAATTTGGCTTGGAAACATCCTTGAAAGTCCCACATCGGAACAATAGTCTTTAAAACAATCACTTTAAAATAAAGAAAGATAAGTACAATGGTCACCCGAGTTAACCCATAATAGGATTCCAAGTATGAAAATATGGACATGGAGGAAAAAAACAAAGGGTCATGTTCTGATGGAGAGTGACAGAAAACATGTTTATGATAAAGTTAATCACAAGAAAATCAAAAACTTGTGATGGGTTAAACGGTATTCGATTCCCCAGTAGGAAAATTTAATAGACAACAGTTTCGTTTTATGTTACTTTTTATTGAGGAATTTATTCATAAGGAAACATAATCACTTATCATGTTTGACTTTCAACTTTTATTAGATTCCTTACAAAAACTCATATTTTCTCCAAAAGACGAGTATTTAGGAAGACTTGTTCACATTAAAAGTACTATAATCAACTTCTAGAGAATCAACTAATCCACAAAAGAGAACTATATACTTCCCATGTCTTTATACTTTAACCAAAACCAAAACCAAAAAGGTTAGTACAAGATCAGATAATCCAGAAAAGGATAACCCTTTATAAAAAGAAAATCTATTCTTAATCTCCAAAATTTGTCCCACAAAACCCAAAGTTCAACGAGGACCATTCTATAATCAATTAGTCCATAAAATTCTTCAAAGTAAACCATACTAATATTGAAACCCAAATATTTGAAGGATTTAGTCACATAGTCTTCCAAGTTAAATCGTTACATTTATCTCCAAACAACATCAGTTGCTCTTAATGTCTCGTATTGAAAAGTAATTAACCTAATCACATATCCTCCATGATAGGTTAATAAATATCCATAGATAACCCAAAATCAACTTACTCTTAATTGATAAAATCATCAAACTAAAATGATTCAGTCAAACTAACCAGGGACTTCACGTAGTCCAGTGGTAGGCGATAAATACCAGTTTCACTTTGGTTGTGGGTTCTATTCCCGCATATTTGTTCGACGCGACGGGTTGTCACACGGTCTGCGTGTTGTCCTTTTTCCAAAACTATATAATTCTCAAATCATTCCCCAAAAAGAGGTAATATCATCAAAAATAACCATAACATAATTTAACCTCATTTTTATCTCAAGCCTTTTACTTCCATCATAACATATAGTAACCCATAATTACCTCAAAATTTAGGATCATATAAACCCAAATGGTTCTTTATAACTATGTCCACAAAAGAACAGATAACTATTCGTTGAATAAAATTTTCATATATTAATCATTCGGGTTACACATACTATAAAAAGTCTTCTAATGTAACCCCATTATCAAAAAAGACTTAATACTCTTAAGAATTTCACCATAATTCATGAAGCCCTTATATGTTGACATCTTACTCATTAAACATTCTTCATGACCCATTAACCATTCCTTTACAACTTATTCAGAAATACTTCTTTCCTACAAACAAAATCATGAATCATATCCTAAGATTCCAAAATAGGAAAACAATAGTAATGAAATAATCCATACCATTGATTGGTCATTTTCAGTTTCTTCATCCTCAATCGGAATGGAATTAGGTATTGGTAAACGAACATTTGTACGATATTGGTGATCCCATTCACAAAACATCTTCATAGGACATGTGTTTGTATAATGACCATGCACACCACATTTAAAACATTCAATTGATCCTGTAGAAATAACTTTTTTCCCTTTCCTCGAGTCAACTGGATGCTTCCTTTTTCCATGGCAGGTTCTTGCTTTATGACCTTCATTTCCACATCTATAGCATATTTTTGTCCCTTTGAAACATTTTCCTAGGTGTTTCTTTCCACATTTTTGACACATAGGTTTTTGATCACACTTACCTTTATGATTATTACTTGTAGTTCCATATAGATTTGTTTCTCGCATATATGATTCCTTAGAGAAATCACCAAGGTTTAGGTGGTCAATCATGACTCTAGATAATTTGTTGAGGATAATCAAAAGAGTTCTCATTGCAACTCCCATATCATTCAGTTTCTTGCTCAAAAAACTGTCACAGTTTCCTTCACATCCACTGTTACTTTGGTGCCTGCTAGATCAAGCAATTTACTAAAACCAAAAAGGTCAGTGTGAGTATATCAACAAAACCATCATGTACTAATGAGGAAGATAAACAGTAAGATATACTTTCTCATTCAATTTATCTAAAACAAGTACTCTTTCTGAAATCTTAACCATTATGGTAATGTCACTTATGCTTAAAGAATACCCTACCCTCTAAAGTTATCTAAACTGACCTCTGATACCAACTATAAGGCCCTAGCCTTAAACCTTACTTAATCTTGAGTTACTAAAAGATTACACATTGAGGATCTTTTCACGTTTAGAGTTTTAGAGAATTATATCATAAAAATTTCATTAAATTCCACATTTAAACAAAGTGGTTACATAAAAGATAGTATTCATTTTTCCCATCAATAGAAAAATATTTAAAATAAAACATGGATTCCTTCTTGACACTTCCTTGACACTATAATCATATCATGTACCCTTCCCTTGACCTGTGAAAAAAATTTCAAAAACTTGGGATGAGCATAAAAAGCTCAGTAAGGGATACAAAAATATGGAAAGGAAACATGAGTACATGTATACATAATAATTAAATCATACTTTACCCATAAAACATAAGCACTTAAACATACCTCATTAAATCATGAATAAATCATAGAAATCATAAGACATAAAGGTAACTTTAGGCATTCATAACATTCTTACATAGGGAGTAACCCTCTTGGTTTCATTTGGAATAACCAACACAGTATATTCCCTAAATCTCTTCGGAGAAACCTTAATGTTTCACTCCTTCGCGTTACCCAATGCATTGGAGAGCTATATCGGGCTCACCCGCCCATAGTTTATCACGGAACCACCCGTCTTCATAACAATGCCCAAGAACCATAACATAATCTTATCACATAAAACATGCATAAAGGAAACATAACATTTCCATGTTTCAATAGCAAGATATCAATAAAACAAATTGATATAAATACATTATGAAAACCATTTTCAATACAAAAAAAAATGAAAAGTAAAATATGGTTTTTATTTTTCTTTTAAAAAAAAGGTATGGCTTGTAGAGGAATCCGAAACTCAAATAATGGTCACAGTGGTGGAGAAGTCGTTGTCGCCGCATACGTATGATAAAAACATTCCCTTTTGTCTTTTAGTAAAACGCTTCGTATAAAAAGATTCCTTCTGGATAAATGTAAATTCCAAAGGGGTTTATACAACTTATAAATGAAAGTTGTGTATAATAGAAAATATTCCTCTATGAAAGGAGATTGAGACGAAGTCCCATACAAAGATGGTATCCTTGGATTAAGGATAAATCAGTTACATAACTATGTGTGACAAAAGGATACACGAAATATAAGTGGGTATTAAGTGTAAAAAAATCAGAGAAAATTCAAACATAATCATAGAACGACATATTCAAGGTGTACAAGTTTATCCCAAAGAATCGAAATTGGGTTAAGAAGTTCCCTTGCAAAAATTCGACAGCCTAACGGCGTCACTTCAAAATTCAGAAAAAGAGTTGATGAGAGATTAAAAGGGTATCTCATCACTTGAACATAAAATTTACATCAATAAGGATATAGAAGAACATATCCCAATATAATATTATGTGAATTAAAAGACATTAAAAATAAGTCTTTAAAAAAGAGGAGGGTGAAAGGTTCCCTTACCGACATGGGTATCATTCGAAACATACGCCCCGTGAAAGAAGGACAATACAACATTGATGTAAATACTCATAAATGAAATAATATTACACAATGAGTAAAATAATTGTCAGTACATACACCACTCAATGGAAATTGTAGAAAATGTAGCATAAATCTCACGGGAATAAAAGTGATATGAAAAATCCCATACGAAAACTTGGCAGCCTAACGACGCCAATTAAAACATCCAAAAATGGATTGATGATATCAAATAGGGTATCTCATCACATTAAAATAAAATGTACATAAGTATGAATATAAAAGAACATCCCCCATCATAACAAAGAGGATCTTAAAAGAAGTGACATAAAGGAGAGTACTTAAAGAGAAAGAGAGAGGTTATATCTCTTACGAAAATTCGGCAGCCTAACGGCACCACTCAAAACTTCCAAAATGGATTGATGATAGAGAATAGGGTCTCTCATCATATGAACATAAAAATTACAGTAAGAGTAATATAAAATAACATCCCAATAACAAGAAATATGAGCTTATAAGGAATGACATAAAAGAGTGTACTTAAAAAGAAAGAGAGGAGTAGGATCCCTTACCTCGGGTCCGAATTGACTCGATCATTCTTTAACGTCCTGAATAATAAAGTTGACTTAATTTCCAATTTATTAAAAACCTTTTTATAGTTCATTATTCCTTTTATATCACTTATTTCCATTATGTAATTATTTATGTTAATAATTTTTCTTTTGTCGATATTTTGTTCTTAAGTCGAAAGTGGACTTCTTACAATTACATGTTGTTCGTGTGGTCAAATGTTCATTATATACAGAATTATATTAATGATTTTGATATCATATATATCATATATATCCATAATATACATGTATTTATAATATTACATAATCATTTAGAGGTAAGAAATGAAATGCACCGTTCATGGAGACGGAAAGCCGTACGTACGCATGAACGCTACCTTCATTTCTATGTCATATTAATTGAATTAAAACCAAATGAGAGGTATGTATATTTTAATTCCATAAATATATTCATCATTTTTATGTAACATAAATCATATATAATAACTTTAAATCCATCCATTATACATCCCACATATGGCATTAACGAATCAAATCACTTTGAGGGGGCGGTAGTCCGCACTTCTTAAAATGAAATTATCGTGTTTACCCTCAATGGAAATCATAATGGTATGCCACAATAGAAAAATACAAGAACATAAAAATATTATATATCATATATAAATATAGTGACATCTTACTGGCCACATTTTAAGGTGTTATATGAGTGTTGAACAATCATCATTTCATGAGGCAAAAATTCGCCATCCACAGAAATAGTATGTTCTTTATCCATTTGATGTAGGTGTGTGTAAGTGTAGCTCGAATGATTCTTATAAAAACATCCTAGTACATTGAATATACTGGAGTTGTTACAAAAAAAATGAATAAAAATAGTTTAGGGGTTTGTAGAAGCAAAATAAAACAAAAGAACACAAGTGAAGACATTACATTAAAATCGGGTAACTCCCTTTGGTTTGAGCTCAAAGGCTTCCTTGGGAAGACTTCTACCAAATTTGAGGCATCAAGGAGTTAGAGAGGGATGTGGAGAGACAAAATGGGCAGGTTTTGGCCAAGCCAAAGTCTTTGTAAGTGTTTGTAAGGAGGTATAGGTGGGGGCCTTTTATAAGAGGAGAGGAGGGGTACTCTTGGAAAGGTGTAAAATGTAACTTTATTTTCAAATGAGTTTATGATTTTTAATGGTCCCAAATTGATGTGTTTTGAGGATAAGGTGATAAGGGTTCGAAATATACCCTTAAAATAGGTTTTGGACATGTTTAGGGCTTATATTTTACATTATCTTTCCGTTTTATTTAAATCGTTAAATAATGAGGTCATTGCTGCATCATCCTGATGTCATAAATAATTTAATTTATTTCATGTCTAAAAATTATTAAAAAAATAATATGATATAGTAAATATTTTTAGCTTTACAATGAATAGTTATAGTCCAAAAGATCATTTATGTAGACAATATTAAAAATATTTTACTTAGGTGATACATTCTTTGTTACATTTAACATTCTTTAAAAATAAAAAGATAAAAAGTCACTTTCTCACAAAAGTGATTTCATGGGGCCTCCAAGTTTGGCACAAGGCATCCCATGGTCGGCCATGAGACAACCAGTAGAATTAGGACACATTTTGTGGTCATTTTTTATTATTATTATATTATCTTATTTTCGTTAACTACCCGATTACTCATTAATCAAGATAATTAAAGATAATTACCGTCGTTACTATTCATAATGTCCAAAAGCAAAAGAGTCTTAATTACATAATTTGGTCCTTATGATTACAAATATGTAATTAATTTTACCAAATTCCAAACACATTAATTGCAATAATTAATTGAAAAAAACTTCCCGTTGTCAAAACAAATAGCGGGTTTTTTTGAAACAATATTTATGAAAAGTTCGGTACTTGTTTATGCCTAATTCCAAATTGGAATTAATCCCAATGACCATAATTGAATTAAATGAAAAGAAAATATTATAATTAAACTTTAAAACAAATTATAAAGATAATATAACCATATAATTAAATTATATGAAAAAAAAGTTTTGATGTAAAATGCAGTATTTTTCACTATTCATTGAAAAAACAACTTTGTCAGAAAAATACCAAAAATTAACCCAAGGTAAATTTCAACGTCCCAATAATAAATAATATGTTCATTTTTAAAAATAGATCTTATAAAATTTCCATAAAGTGGATTTAAAGGGGGTTCTCCATGAAAAGGCGGTTAATCGACCTTTTAAAGAATATTAGAATGTTTACGCTTAAAAACTGGATTCATTTGCATTTTTAATCCTCTAACATTTATTGTATAGAGTAAAAATATTTGACAAACATATATAATAATTTTGTAGTTAGTTCTGTTCATTACCGCCATTACAACGGCTAATCGTTAACTACCATTTAAAATAATATTTTTTAATTATTTGAGTGCAACATAAGATTCCCAAGAAACTCGTTATTGCGTATTGGGTACTCCATCTATCATAGAATCCCCTTTAAAGTAATATTAATATTTTATTCACAAATATGGATAAATATAAAGATGTCATATTCTTTATTTACCTGGGGTGTTACAAATATGGTCTCCAACATGGCCAATTTTCATGCAATAGTTCCTAATAAATTCTATCTCAATACAGGGTTATTATGATTTTTACCCCTATGTAGGTCTGATCTAGGGCCACATCCACTTATAGTATCTTGATAGGGATAGAAATTTATGGAAACAACATACATAATACTTCATAAAAATTATCTTATTTTCATAAATAATGAAATATCCTTACAGTTTTTTATAATTATTTGAAATATTAAATTAAATTAATATGTAAAACATCCTTTAATACAAACTATGGTGACACACCTTTTTATTTCATAACCCATCCATTACAAGGAACATAATTTTACAATACATATGATATTTTAGGGTATGATAATTTTGAAAAAATAATATAAGAAATTAAAAAACATAATCATTCCTACAATACAATTGAAATATATAATATTATGTTACCTATGTTACTTTTATTATATACCATATTCTAGGGACAAACATCAACGAATAGTTTTTGCATAAATACAATCATGGGAGAAATAATCCAAGATACATATCATCTAAAAAATTTCCTTATTAATAATGAATGATCACATGAACATGAAGCATATCATTAAAAAAATCAATAATTTTAACCTGTAAATGTTGTTACATAATAAAAATTAATCATTCATAACCATGGCACCAAAATTTATCATTAGGTTTTCATAAATAATAATTACAGAAGTTATTCACCAATATTTCATAAGACCTGTCATCTCAAGAGATTAATTAATTAACCATTGCAATAGTGAAAAATATTAGATCACCTATTATATTTATTAATTAATTCAAGCCACAGTGATCATAATATATCATTTTTATAATAATCCATAGAAAATAACAAACAATTATCGAATCAAAATAATTTCATCTGATGTTATTAAGGAATTGAACATAAAAACATTTTATGCTAGGAAAAAAGAGTTTTTTATTTATATATTTTAATTATTGAACCAATAATACATGATTACATATTGGTGAATACCAATAAAATAAATTTGGTATCAGTATTAATTATATTAATTTGTTTTGTCGAAAAGATAAATTCAACAAAATAATTCAGCAGAATGATGATATAAATTACGACTGATGAAAAGGGAATAATGGGAGGGAAAAAAGTTATCACATTAAATAAATATTAATTTATAAATAAAATTAGAATTAAAATTTTATGCGATGAAATTTGATTATCATTTAGAATATAAATACAAAATGAGATCTTTAAAGAAAATGTAGGATAAGGGAATTCCCTAACCTCAAAAAATTATTTCATAAAACCTGAGGTTATAATCTTAAGATGATGAGGGAACCTTTGATGTACTCTTTCTGAAGATAAATTACCATTACATCATGAATATGATATTTTTATTGTAGATTAACGGTAAGAGTGGGGTATTTATACATGTGTATAGGTGGATTGATGTTGCAAAATATAAATTAGTTTGTATTTAAGGATAACCACTATTGGGTGGTACTAATAACAATGTTTTTGGTTGAAATATAATATTTTGAATGATGGTTATGTTCATAAAATAAATAAAACACAAATTAAAATAATTTTTTTATGTGTTATAATCTTTTACCATTTAAAATTATCCCATTACATTATTTTACTTATACTGATGTAAGACATTTATTTCCATTATAATTGCATTATTTATAAAAATAAAAATAAACCCAATTAACTAATTTAGACTATATAAACATAAAAATTCATTCCATTTTACATTATTCAATTGATAAAAGTACATAAAAATAAATTCTAATATGATACACATATAATCTCTAAATTAATTTTTTTTAAAAGATAAAATATGATATTTCAAAGTTCTATGCATGTTTATATAAATGTAATACCTGGATCAGTAATTTTTTAATTGAATAATTTTTCATTAATGGTAAAAAATTAAAAATAATAAAGTTTTATAATACATTAATTATGATATAATATTAATCATATATCATCAATAAAATAGTATTTTCACTTTCTAATGTGAAAAAATATATTTTTTTGAAAATTATCATAAATTAATAGTAAGATTAATTCAATGGACGGAATCCAAAAATAATATATATTTTAAAAATATAATTCACTAAATATGATAATTTTACCATTCTAATAAAACATATTTGTTTAACACTATTAGGCTTTTATGAGATAATAAACTGTTTTGTTTTATTAAAAATTACTTAGGACTTCGTTGATTTGTTTTATCGTATAACTATATTTACCAAGTTTATAGCATGAAAGTAAAAAAATCTATAAAACCAATTTATTTATCATAAAAAACACAATTTACACAAACAAAAATATTTATATATTTTCTTAATTTACTATTAAAAATCAATTTCAAAAGTCACTTTCATACAACAACAAAAAAATAATTACCAACCATCATTGAATTAATAGTCACAAATAACGTTAGTCAAACTAGTCAACATTTATTATGATTAAATATAATATTAAACTAATAAATACACCATATTTCATTCATTATGATTCTCTCAATTCACATGATTTTTCTTTCAAATCCTTATAATATCAGTTTTTTTCAGAACAAATCTCTTTGATTTTATGATTTCAAACGTAGGGGTATTCAATATTGGAGGTTTAACAAATATTATGTCATTAATGTATTTAATATTCTTACATGTGTATATCCCATTACAATTCCTTATTTTTATTCTATATCAATTTATTATGTTTAATGGTTGTATGAAATGTAACAAAAATTTTATGTGTTTGAATTGTAAGATATAATTTTTTTGAGAGGAATGTGTTTCATTTTTAAATGAAAAATATATTTACTAGTCATTATATATACCCATGCACACAATCACATAGATACTATCATTGGTTGGGTTGAGATAAGAAATTCATTATTTTTATATTTCTATAAATGAAAAAAAAATAAAACCACTTTTATTTATAAGATCTTTGTGGAAATATTTATGAAAATATTCCATTGCATATAGCTACGTGAACCTAGAAGATGAATTGTTATTTCTTAAATTTTTTTTAGAAAAAACATTCTATAATGAAATTAGTAGATATCCACACTGACCCTCTTAGGTATTATCAGCTTGGACCACATTACTATGCATAGAAATCTAGAAACAAACATTGTAGATGACCCATAGGTCTAAAAGAATGTACACCATTTAGTGTTTTTGAACCTGAATGGTTCATTTTTTCCAGTTATTCCATACTTTTAGAAAGTAATACATAATATTATATCCACATTAAAGGATATAGGTTGAGTGGTCTTCTCATAGAAACCACCACTTCTTCTTTAAATAATTTTCTATTTGATATTACATCTAATGCCACCATATCTATAACCAGAGGATAGATGAATCCATTCCAATACCTACATGATTATCTGGTCTATCTTCACAATAAAAACCTTATCCAAACCTCATCATTAGAGTAATGTATTAACATTAATACCAATGAATTATTAACTTTCCAAAATCCCATCTAAATCCTATAATATTTTAGGTTTTCATTAAATACACCATATAGTGAGAAAATGGAATGTTTAGAAAAATAGTTGGATTAATATATCATTATACAATAACCATGTTAATTAGTGAATAACTCTATATAAATTTTGTAAAAAACCTTTTTGGGTAATATATGGGTAAATTTATATTTAATTCGATTATATTATATACCATTATTATTCAATTTTGTTATCAATAAATTCCACATATTGTTAGAAGGTATTGAAAGCCTTATTACACAAAACATCACCTTAATAGAATCAAATATTTCAATATAGCCATTTATCCTATCAATTCACCCCAACATGAACTCTTATTTTAGACTATAACAAGTCACCTTAATGGGTTGAGGTTTCTAGTGGAGAAAATATTGGGAAACATTTTTATGTCCATTTATATTTATATTACCATAATTATATTGATTATATAGTAGAGTTTCACCATAGTTTTTTTCATCAATGTATTCACTCCACACTCAACATGATTCTCATCAACTAGGTGATTTTCCCACGAAATGTTAGCAACAATACCCTCCCAATTATTCAATAAAAAGTATCTATGAGGCATGGTACTACACAAAACTAGTGAATGAGGATAAAATATAAAATCTGGAAATGACTTCAGAAAAATAATAAATATAATGAAAATATATCATAATAAAACAAATTTTTAGATTTCCTAATGAAATGTACAGAACATCATGATTAAATATCATTAGAAAATAAATTACAATCAAATGATTATATCATGGTAGTCTCAACTCATGTCTATGAGTGCATCCAAAATCACATTGATTGATAATAACCATTGATATCAATTTCTTATGAACCAACCCATGTCTTCCCCAAACATGAATCATGAGTTAGCTAGTGGCAAAGAAAAATGTGTATTCCCATCACAATAGGCTAGTGGAAAATTTTTGGGTATCAAATGATCATATTTTTGAATGATTTCATCTCTAATAATGTAACAACATGGATTTTTCATGATGAAGGGAAAATAAAAAAACATCCCAACCCATAAAATACATAAATGATGCACTGAACTAGTACACTAGAAAAATGATAGATCCAGATATAAATTAAGAAATTAAAAAAGTGAAATTGTGTAAATAAATATAATAGTTGACGTATAGTACCAAAAACAAATTATTACAAAAAAATTAATTATGATATGGTATTCGACATCCAACCAAGACTACATTATATCTCATACGATACAAACATGAGAATCCACCAGCATCTAGTGGTGACTAGTCATTACCAACAAAAAATATATCATCATTTATATATAATCATTTACTATATACAAGGGGTGAGATCAAAATCCAAATAGGGTCTCACTAAGTGTTCAATAAGAAAATATTATTAAATTAATAATTTATTCAAAATTTAAAACAATATAACATTTAGAGTTTAAATTTCATAATAATTCATAAAATTAGAAGAATATTGACAGAGAAATAGTTTGGAAATAATGGTATGATGTTATATTTTCCTAAATTAAATATACGAATGAACATTATCATTTTTATCAATTCAAAAAAGCAGATATAAGAGTCAAAAAATAGTATTAATGTAAAACATTATTAAAATATTAATCAATACCCAATGTTGATAATAAAACAAGTAAACACTATGCTATGGGGTCATAAGGTATATTCCACCAATTCTAGCTATGATAACTACAATAAAAATTTATAATGGAAAATAAATGGATGGGAACTTACATTCCTATAACTAAGGACTTATGATTAGTGATCACCACAACGTGTCCCAAAATATTCATTTCAACTATAAAGTTTATTTTATGAAAATAAATTCTGATGTATAATATATATATCTATATATATATTTAATACAAAAAGTACATATTTTAAATTTTATATTTTTTTAAATATAAAACATTAATTTTTAAAATTCAATGAATTTTGATTTTTTAAGAACATACATGTAGATTTTTAAAATGTATATAGACAGTTAATAAAATATTTAAAATAAAATGTTTATATGAAATACTTTTCAACAAACATTTAAACTAGATTTTTATATTATATTGGTTAGTATTAAAATTATTGTTATCACATTATGGTTATATACCAACTTCGAAGTAAATTTTGTCAAACTGTCAAAGACCAATGTTAATATTTCCCATTAAACCATATATATATACTATTTTTATCATACTTCATCGTTCACTACCTCATATCAGAATTTACTACGATTTCGTGGATAATAAATATCATATATCTAATACCTCACACTTAGTTAACAATAATTATGGATACAATGATCTTCATATAAAAAAACATGCCTATGGAGTTTCCCTTACTATTTTAATTATTCTGAAATGTTTAACTCCTTATAATATTCCTTTCTTTTATGGAAAATATTATTTAATGACATTTTATTTGATACCCTAATATTTTGTAATGTATTTATTTAAATATATACCATGATCTATTTTTGGATCCACATGAAACAACAATCCAAAACGAGTCATTCCAGAATTAATATTAAAAAAAATATAATTATTACATCATATAGTAAATAAAAAGATATTAACCTATTAAATATTATTACATTATGAGGGAATATAATTAATACTATTATAAATATAAATCAATGGTCTTTCATGAAATTACTATCTATTGTATTAATAAATTAAAAATTAATTACTTTTAAAAGACTAATTTGGAAATATATATTCATTCAATACATTAAGAAACATATTAACATGATTTAGTTAGGAACTTCTTTATAGTACTGAGAAATCACAATTTTTATAGATGTATTTTTTAATAATAGAGGTTATCTTTATATTTTCAATTAAATGATATATTTAGAGGTATTAATATTTAATTTTATCATAATTAACCACATTTTATATGTCTATATATAAATAATAATTGAATATAAATTTAATGGACATTCATAAAAATAATGATTAATAGTTGAATGGTGACAAATTATATTTTAGAAATGACATGAATTTTATAAAAAATTTACTACGTTAGTATGTATTTGAAATTGATGAATCCTTTTTATAAAATAAAATGTATATTTTTTATGTGAAATTATTATTTAAAAATTGTTCTTTTTATTTTAAAAATCCATATTTATCATTTTAGAACATATATTATATTTTTTAATAGAAATTGTTTATAAAAAATTATGCATTTAAAAATATCAAAATTATTATTTATTTAAAAAACATAATAAAATAAACTGGATTTCTAATTTCATATCAGTAGTTATAAATTATATAATAAAGAAAAACATTTATAAAATTGATATTTTACTTTATGAAAACAAATTTTATCGTAATTTTTTTAAAAAAAAGGTAAAATCAAGTTAGAATGACCAAAAAATGTTTAAAACATGTGTAAAAATCTTTGGTTAAGGCCTATATCGACATTATTCCTTCCCCTATCAATTATCACCAATTTTTACAAATAAAATCCTTTCGCGTGGAATCCTAAATTTATTATATTATGGGTATTTACAAAATTATACTTTTTAACTTATAACAATATCACACCTATCCAGACATACTATCACCCTAAAATATGCATATTTTATTACAAAAACATGTGAACAATCTATTAAATTTTATTATTCACATTAAAGTTGTCCTAGACTACTAAATAGATCACCCCTCAAAGGCATTACCTCGTTTGAAAAAGTTATATTCCAATACATGTGGTAGAAACTTCTAACCACTCTTTTTCAGTTTTTAATTCTTTTTATTCATTTATTCTTGCTCAATTTTCATATCATTAATATGATATCATTTGTAATATTTTTATATCATAATGTTTTTATAATGGTTGTACATGCGTTAACTAACATTCCCTTTTCTATTATGAATAATAAAATTGTCATTTTTCCATTGTGAGAACTAACACATACAGAATGAAATGTTTTTCATTTTCTATCACCGCCAAACAATTATTATACTAAATGGAAATTTAAAACATAATTTAAATGAAACACAATATTACT
This sequence comes from Viscum album, assembly GCA_963277665.1. Lineage (NCBI taxonomy): Eukaryota > Viridiplantae > Streptophyta > Magnoliopsida > Santalales > Viscaceae > Viscum > Viscum album. The sequence goes on along the minus strand of OY728165.1, from coordinate 256,248,657 downwards.
CATTTCCTCGATATGAAAAAATAAATCCACATCTATGCATATCTTTCGGACTACCATATATACAGAATGGTCAATTTCCTATTTATTTTAATAACTATTATACATGTATTTTAATGTGAATTGATTTATTTTATAAATATGATGTTAATTAAATTATTATTGTTTTATAATCAATATTTGAAAAAAAATTAATATGATCTATAAAAAATTATTGTAAAATTATCCAAAGAAAAGTGAATTTTATGAGAAGAGAATGGAATTTCCACTTAACGAAATAAAAAAATATGGATTATATTAATATTAAACATTTATCATATTTAGATATATCAATTTATTAATTACTACGTATGATCTGTATGATTCTGTAAAATCATATCGTATCTTAATCACATCAAATTCACCCATTATTTATAGTATGTCCTTGTTTGAGTTTGTTTACTGATCTATGTAAATAATGATATATGATTATATATTTAATAACTATGGGATTTTAATTTCTAGTAAAATATGATAATCATATATAATTAATGTGTTTTTTTGATAGGTAATTTTAATAAAAAATTTATTTCACCAATTAATAAAACACGATTCGACCATTAATATTCATCAATGCATATATATCACCAAATTCATATTTGAGGATCATAAAAAACCACACATAGAAAGAAATTATAACATTATAAATAATTCCACAAAATCAATTATTAATAATTTTATGATAAATTAAGGATGATATTTGGGATAATAATAAATAACAACATTGTAATTAAATGCCTAGTAAAAAAATGGTCATGATTAATAACTCCAAATATTAAAAATATGTAATAATTAAATAATATACTTTTTGGGAATAAATGATAATGAATTTCGTGACATATTATAGATAGGAATATGATTAACAAATTGCGGATTAGGATAGTTGTGTCTTCTCTTCAGGTGGTTATAATAAAATAAAAAAACTCAGAATTGAAGGTATGAGTAGTTTATCTGAAATGTGAATTACTTTAGTGATACTTATGTTATTCACAATTTTTTCACTTTCATCAAGAAAATAATTCCTTATTTTTATTTCATATATGGATTATATTATATTTATTTTTTTAATTTCATACGAGAAAATAATTTTCTTATAGGTTTAAATACCCGCATAAGGGTTTTTTATAATAAAATATTTTGTTTATAATGATTGTCATATTGAAAGAGTTTTTGTCATCTCAAATCACGTCATTGAGTTACAATTATTCTTATATATCTACATTATTCTATTATTTTTTTCTTCAACAATATAAAATTTTCGATGGTAATTATATACATCTATAGAGTGAATAAAAAATTAATCAAATGTATTTTCCTTCGTTTTTATTTTCTCCAAATTTTATTTCATTTTTATGTTCAATTCTAATACTCATTAAGGATGGTTTCCGATCATTTTACATATTTTCCATTCATAATAATTTTATACATCATTATTGTAATTATAATTACGTAATAACCCATGTGACATCAATAGTTTTCTTTTCTGCTATTAAAAAGTATTTTTTAAAATTATTTGTATGAAGTGAGGTTTCAACAATGTTTTTTCAAATATTCATGAATGATTTCATATCTATAATTGATTAATATTCCACCAAAAAATTCATTTTATTACCTCTATGCATTTACTATGATTTATTAAGAAATTTTATTTCCAAACTAATTTAATTGAATAAAAAATCACTTATCCTTTATAGATATTTTTTTTATAATTGTAAATAACTTTTTATTTTAGACCAATGATAAAGGTTTCTTCCTAAATTTTTTTTTTCAATTTAACCCTATTTTTTCAATTAATTTATAATGTATATTTTCCATGGAAATTATCATTGAGAATCACCATAAAATTTTATTATAAAATTCTCTTTTTTGGATAAACAATTTTAGGTATTAACAATTAACATTCCAGTGGTCATTTTTATTGATACCATTAAGAAATATTGTCAACCCCATTTTAATTACCTTGGATTCTTTTTGAAATGATGATTATTTATCTTATGTGTAACATACATATATGTTTGATGATGAGTTGGGTCACATTTGTCATTATAATGATTTTTTTTATGTTATGGTCCATGAGCTCAAAAGTGTTTATGAGAGGATTTATCCAAAGACAAAGGGTGAATTATAGGATTTATCTCTTGCCAAATGCTACATGATTGGTTTTATCACAAGGGAATGCGTTAATATGAAGATTAGATAGAGGCCAAGAAGTTACAAGAGTCATTATCTCAGGACCACAATATGAAAGACGTCTTGGTGGGAATCTTTAATATATGGGTTCTATGTATAAGTTAATTTTATTATATTAATGCATTATCTTGTGCCAATAATTAAACATAATGAATCATATTCGGTGACAAATGATTACATTTAGTTTTTTTGGTGAATATTTTTGTTCATTTTGGAATAAATTTCATTTCATAATGACTTATTGATATTTTTTATTGTTCGACATTATTTTTAATAAAACATTTATATACTAAAATGTTTTCTAATATTATTATCATATAAAAATTGATAGTTTTTTTATCATAGTCAGTGTTTGATCAGAAAATATTTTTATGTATTCTTTTACATAGATTATAAATATTAGTATAACTTGTAGAATTACTATTAGTTAGTTTAGAAGATTTTTATTATGTTGACATGATTATAGATTATGAATTTTTTGTATAGAGTTCCCAAGACAATAATTTTTTTGGTAATAAAGAGCATGATTTATTGGGTATGTGTTATAAAAATATTTAATATAATTTATTATTTAAATTATCTTTAAATTCTGTATAATTATATGTTATTAGAGGATGGGTTAGGTTTTTATAGATATTGGTTCAGTAATTTTGGGGATTTTTTTAGTGAAAAATAATGAAAGCACTAGGGATATGTATAGGGGATATATTTTTGGTATAGAATAACATATAAATATTTTTGATGATATTTTGATGTTATCCAAGAAATTATGTCCCTTCCTATGTACTATAAGTTGATGTAGTCTGTAAAATAGAACAACCTAGGAGAAATAACCTAATATAAGATATGTTGGTTATTAACTCAATCACCACCTAGTGCATGTCAATGTTGCATAACAATACACATGGTTTGAACATGAATTTGGATATTATTTGGATAATCTATATATTCTTAATAAACCATTTTATTGATTTTAGATACATAACTAATTCAGTTAGAAAACTATGTAGGGTGAAAACCATCAATATCATTGTGTAAAAACTATATATCCATGAGTTTTGGTATATTATTGATTTTGTTTTTATTTATACTAGTATCATAGCTCTCATTCTATGAATTATATAAATTCGAATTATCAACATTACCATTTTAGTTTATTGGTTGGAACCTAGAGGAACCATGTCAATAATAAGTGTAATGGTAAATGCAACGATTTCAACAATAAGAAACATAATGGGATGGAAAATAGAATTAAACCTTCCTGAAAATTCTATAACAATTTTTTAAAAATTACAATAACCATATAGATCTTACAAAATTAATATGGATGGATAAACTTGATATCGAGTTATTTAGGCACCAACAACCATTGGCCATCAATTGGTCTATAAATCCACTTTTTTTTGAGACATTTATTACTATAGTGGAATATATATATTATATCTTATAGAGCTAAAATCATGAAATAGTTGTTATATCTCTATATCATTCGGAACGTGATGTTTATAAATAGTGGACCTTAATCAATTACATATAAACAATGCAAGAAACTTATTCTATGAAATGTGACGAGTTTAAGGATTCTGTTATTAAAAAGTATTTTAATTCTATTATTGTTACATGAATAGAGAATGGGTTCCTTTAGTTGATGAAAAAAGATAACGAATCTACTAGTGAAAATAAAGAAATCATCTCTAGACTAAAAAATCATACCTTTGTTTTTATCATTGAACATGAATGTATGCTTAATAGTTTATTAATTAGAATAAATCTAACACTAATAATATCATTTTCATTAGTGGATATTTTAATCTAAAATGATATTTTTCTTTTTAGAGTTTTGGTTTAAAATCAATCATGAAACTATAATTTTCCTCATTATTAGGTGGAATGGAATATAAAAATTTATTTCCTATGAACCTCATTTGAAAAAAACAATGTATGATTGAAAATTCATCATCTTTAAATGTATAAAATTTCGGATGAATATTATAGGGTCGATATCCATGGAAAAAATGTTTTTTTAATTGTGGAAGATATGTACATTGATAACATTAATTATAGATAGATATTAATAGAATGACAAGTGAAAATGATATAGGTAATACCCAACTTAATGAAAAATAAGTATTCCATCTCTTCTATTTTATGTATTTTGGGAATTATTCCAACAAGCGATCTGAGCCTAGGGTGGGGTGAAATAATATACATTAATATCCATGTATTCTAACTGTATAATCAAAATCCTTTGAAGTCATCATAACTGATGTTTATTGGGACAATAATTTTGGTCATGATGATTACAGTATAATTATCTACTACATCCGATTACAGGGTTAATTTATGGATATTGTTTCAAGTAATTATATTTTCTCCACGAAGTCTTCTAACGACATCAATTCAATACCCAAAAGATATCATATCATATATGAAAAAAAAATTTATATTATTGTCTCCCAAATTTATATTTTTGTAATATTTTTCAATAATGTCTTATTATTTATTTTTTAAATAAATTCGATATGATTTTATTAATTTATTTATTATGTCATTGTATATTCCTGAATAATAAAAAAACTAGTGTATTCATATTTTTTTTTCAAACCAATGTATGATAATCTAATAGTTCATGATAACTATGATATATCTAAAAAAGTAATTATGTAATTGGAGTTATGATACCTAAAGAGATGGATGTTTATCTCAAATTATCATTGATAGAATCAATATTAGAATTTACCAATTTTAAGTGAAAATGATATATTTCCCATGATTATTGATAACACCCTTGATATTATATCTTCAGTCATATCTATATCGTATATACCATTACATCATTTCACTAGTTAGTGATAATTTCAATTTCAAGGGTGAAATTTATTTCCTTGGGGGGAAATATAACATGTTGTGATGTTGATATATATTCTTCTTAATTAATTGATTTTATGTATTTCATTGTCTAGATAAACTAGTAATTTAAATTGAGCAATGAATTATTTAAAATTATAATAATATAATAATAATAATTATTCTATCAAATATAAATGTGTTAACAAATTTTTAATTTCATACATTTAAAGGATATTTAAATGATTGTTTTTTAATATATATAATAAATTTTCTTTCTACAATGAATATATTTTTTAATAATATATTAAAAACAATAAAATTTAAAATATTATTCATAATATATATTATTTTAATATATTAACTGACATATAAATATAACTAATTTATGAAGTGTTATTATATAGTACCAGGAATAGTTAATTTCTTAAAAATATCACTTTTTAATAAATCATTTTTAAATTATATATAATTTAAAATAGAAATTGTTTAAATTTTAGTATTTTATATTTTAATAAAATTACTTTTCCTTTTTAATCCCATATATCAATATTATATTAAGAATTGTTTTCAATATATTTAAAAAAGGATTGATTTTTATTAGAGTATTAGAAAATACAATTTATAAAAATAAAAAACATGACATTTGGTACCTTATTAAGGAATAACTATGAATTTTTAAATCATTATTCATTTATTTAATAAAAATAATTTATTTTATAATTTACTTTTTCAATTTTATAAGTGCTGGTATAAATTTGTTAGCCTATATTATATATATTATATCTTAAGTTATATATATTTATTTTACAAAAAATTATCAATTTATACATTCATGATTATAATATTAATATTTATCATGGATATAAAACATGTAGAATAATATATATTTCAAATTATGATTAATTATGTTTAAATTAGGAAATAAATGTTATAATGTATAAATGATAAATAACTATGGTAAAACAGATTATATAAGTAAATAATGTGAAAAGGTGTTTAACCAAGAGGTAATTGCGACAATGCTGTTTAAAAACTATGATGGAATGGGTTCATGAAGAATTGATAGAACATATTTTTTGTCAACTCTATTATTTACCAATTTTGGATATACATTCCCGAAGTTTGACTTATCATTTTTGAAACTTTTTTTGTTTTACACAAATCCCATCCATTCATAAATTTTAAAATGTCCACCCCACTTCCCACTTCCCCTCAAAACAAAACAGACTATGTTATACCAAAACCCTATACAAACATATTATATCAATTCTTAAACACCTTCTAGTGTTAATGTTCTTATAAAAATACCATAGGTAAATATATTTTCCAATTTTTTAGAATAGATAATCAACGTAGTGAGTTACAAATTTTTAACAGATGATGTCCTATTTATATTTCATTATTTAAATTTCTAAATCATAAAATAAAATTACATTCCACTAAAATGATAAAATAAGTATAATTTTTATAAATTTATATTATTATAATGTTATTACAGGGAATGAAAACTATTCCTTTTTTATTATGTATATAAAAACCTTCATTCATGCATTGTATGTACTACCTCCTCCATGATGTATTATGTTTTGTTTTATTTCAACACCATACAAGAATGGTAAAAATGTTAATTTTAATATTGATGTATGATATCCATGAAAATTTTTAACTTTTTTAAATTCAAAACCATATTACTACTATTCTCAATTCAAAGAAAAATTAAATGAACATCGATTCATTCATATGGACAATAGTCACCATGGAATGATTTATATTTTTTATTATTTTATTCATTAATTTAAATATATGTTCATGGGAATATGTTTAAATAACTAATATTTTTTTATCGAATTATAAATTTTTGTAGAATGAAATTGAAAAACATATTAACAATATGATAAGTAAATCATGGTGGTCAGCTCCACCACCAAAAACATCATTTTAAGACAAGAAAATGATTTCATAATATTATATATTAATGTTTTATAGATTATATTCAAATTAATAGATCAATACAATTATCATGGACAAAAATAATTAATAGTATAGAATTTCATTATTATTCGGTATAAATAAAATATTACTAAATCAATTCATAATCATCAACTAGTTATTGTATGTCCTTGATAATGATTGTTTAACCACCAAATTAAAAAAATTATAAATTTATATCATGGATGACAGTAGTATTTAATTTATTTATTATATAAAATAAATAATAAAAGAATTTGTATTTTTTTTGTAATTGTAATATATTGAAATAATTATTCTTTTAATAAAATACCCTTCGATCACTAAGAATCATCAAAATATACTCATCACAGAAATCATTTTAAGGATGGTAAAGAACCGATTAGAATGTTATTATATCATTATAAATAATCATTTTACATAAAATAAAAGTCTTATTAATGATATATCAGGGATAATATTTAGAATGTTAATGAATAAAAACTACATTATTAGGAATCTAATTTAAAATAATAATGATTACTCAAAAAAATATTTAAAATATTTTAAAGCTAAATAAGATATATTGATGAAATATTATCATATTATGTTTATAAAATTTCAGAGTAATGGAATATTATAAGATATGTTATTATCAAGTTAATTTTTTTCAAATAGGTTGTCAATGTGTGGTCTGTTAAAAATGGTTTCAGGGAATGGTATCATTGTCCCAAATTTATAATAATTAATGAATGTTTATTTTATAACCCATATTTTATTTTTAATGATGAGAAATACATTACCATTTCATTTTTTGTCATTATTATCATATTTATCATGTATTTCCCTAATATATTCAATGAAAATTATATCATTGAGTAATCCAAATAAATTACAATATATATGAGGTTTAATGTGCCCAAATTTAATTTCATTAGATGTAATTTTTATTGTGAACCATGATATATTTAATATTTTGTTCCATTTCAATAATTAAAATATTAATAAATATTTATTTAGTTCATGGGGTTTAAATATCCTGATCATGTTATTTCATCTAATGGATTTCGAATTCACTGATATCAATGTTGAATGTGTTTTTCATAGATCTAATGCATTTATTCTGTTATAAATATTCTTCTTGAGAATCCTTCATTTATGTTTATTTCTTCCATACTAAGATTTTATTTCATCGTACTTCTCCACCTATCAGTGGTGAATATCTTCTTTACGATAATATTTAACCTTGATGATTTTCTATCCTAAAGAATTGTGACATTGTTAAGAATACTTTTAATCCACATTAATGATAGATTCCACTCCGTATCAATATTTTCCTTTTCAAACAATTATGTAATAATTGGAATAAAAAATATTAGTTACTTGATGTTACTTATATGGTTTCATATACATCATTTTAAAATGAGTTTTTATTATTTTTATGACGATTACTTTCCAAAATTATATTTCAACACATTTTAAATGGATTTTCCTCCCCAATCTTTTGTCATACACAATAAATTTTCATGATATCATTTTATGATATTCAATGAATTATTTTTAATTTTTTTAATGTAAATATTATTTTGAAATTTTTTTATTTGAAATTTTATAAATTAAAATTCTATGTGGATCCAAATTTTTCTATTATGAAAATAGACAAAAATTCATAAAAACACTTTTACATTATCACAACCATTTTCCACCATAAATGAGTTATTTCCTTTGAAATTATTTTTTATGAATCAAATTATAAATATTCTTGTGAAATATACTTTTTCACATATTTAATTATGGATATCAACCATTTAAATTCTTAAGCTAAATTAATGTAAATCCATTTCGAAATGTTTTGGATCATATTTTTAATTCCATGGGATTATTATGATATTATAATGTATTATTTCATGTTAAAGACCAATGTACAGATGTAGATTGGTGGGTCTATATTTCACTATAATTAATCAGATTTTTTTTGTCTCAAGAGATCAAAAGGTACACAAGACGATTTATCAAAATACAAAGAGTTAATGGTGTAGTGCTTATCAACTTTTTCATTATCTTAATAAACACAAAAAACATGTTAATATTTAGAAAAATTTCATTGGATACAGGGTGATCAGGATGAAATTATGTTAGAATCATGAATGTTATCTATATAATCTAAGATGAAGTCGTGATAGAATTTTTGAACTCATGGAGGGATGTTGTTAACAAAACAAAATGATGTTTAAATAATCTAGTGTGCCACATGGTAATGATAACAAAAATTGGAAATAAAGTCTTGATACTAAAAATACATCATCCATCTTGATGTGAGGAAGATATTAATACATTGTTGAAGAATCCACTGTAAATAAAGTGGTAGAATGTAGACCAAAGTGTCTTAAAGGTGCCTCACTAACTTGTTGGTGGGATAATATGGCTTGTCTGTGGCTATGTTCCCAAACATTATGAGGATTATTAAATTTTAGTCAAATGGAACATGATCCATTCATTAAATCCAATGGTCAATCCCAAACATCTATATCACTCATTGAGTATAAAAATAGAAAATTTTGATGGATTGTTAATAAACCTTCCCGTCCAATTGACAATTACATTATGATATGATCACAAAATTTATATTGATCTCTAATGTGCTCTCAATTACAATATTTTTCTTTTTATAATTTCAATAAATTAGTACATAGATTTATCATTTTCTAATTATTATTAATCTTATATATTTGGTAAAATTGACAACATAAACAAAGGTGATTGATTCTTCAAATTCTCTCCACCTTCAATCATTTTCATTATTTTGGTGTTCATTTCCTTTTAAAATTAGGAACTCGAGTTTCATTCAAAAAAACTATAAATATAAATAGATTAGTTATCATTGATATTTATTTATAAAACAACTAAAATGATATGGTTGATATTACTTTAGCTTCCTTATATATCTAATTATCAATATAGGGAGTTTTGGAATCATGTCTATAATTAACTCCAAATGAAAAATACAATTAAACTTTATGTAATTGAGGTATTTAATGAATGATTTAATCAAATATCATAATCACAACACCTTTATTATATCATATCTATTATTTTATGTTTTTTTATTGAATCATTTAATGACATTACAGATACACATTCATTCAATTATAATCTAAATCATTCAATTTATGAAATTTTCACTCTTATATGATTCCAAATTTATAATCATATATATTTATTCAATTTAGATTTATCATTTAATTTACAAGTATCAATCATTACATTCTATTTATTATAATCATTGAAATTATATACATTGATTGAAATGGTGTATTTTTTTGTTATGAATTTAATTGTTTTTTATTTATTGGAATTAACCCCTATTGAAATTCTACCATACTCTTAAATACATTATATATAACATGTATCTTTAATTGACTAAAATAGTTTTTAATTTATATATTTATTTTAAAAAATTAAAATAATAAATATTTTTCATCATTTTTTAATAGTTTTTCAAGAATCATTATCTTTTTAAATAGCTTTTTATAAGATCAATGACGCTCATAAAAGAAACTATATTATGCATAATCTATAATTATGCTTCTAACAGAAGTTATAAGAAGACTTGTATATGTTATTTTATTATATATATTTGTTATCCCATATTGAAAATATTTATTCATTTTTATACTCTTATGATTTTGAAAGAAGAAAAACGATTACCTATTCATTTAGGAATTAGAATATAAGGCACATAATTCATAAAAAATGGTTTACAAAAAAATGAATTAAATCTTATTTAGACATTAAAATACATCTATGAAAATATAAAACCTCTTTAAAGGAAATCATGAATAACAATGGTATTCAATGATGTGAAATTAAATATGATTAAAAGAGTATTTGTATGTTTCTATGAAACCTAGAAAATCAATTATTTAAATAGTTTCGTGATTCCCTAATATTTCTAATATATAAATGATATATAGTGATACACATTATGTAGAGTCTGTATTCAATAAAATCAATGAGCATTACAATAAACTTCAAAATAAATATCCTTTTGATCAATGATTATAAATATATAACTTACATGGCAATTGAGGATCACATTAGTTGTATAATAAAATAAATGAACATAATGAAATGGAAATGTGAGAAGGAGGAAAATGAGATCAAGGAAACTAAAAAGTTAATTTATGTATATTATGTCAACCATGATACATAGTTATGTGAATCTATGTATTCATGGAATTATACGAATATGAATATGTACATATAAAATAGATATTTCCTCAACTATTCAAAAAGAATTATTAATAAATTGATGGAAATTATTCAATTTTATGTACAAGGGTTACCAAAATATATATTTTCAATTAAAATAGAACATTTCTAATAACATGAATCAAATTAAGATGATATCATAATATTCAACTATAAATTATATTGAGGAATTTTTTCAAAATATGAATCAAGGAATGAATGGATCATGTTTCAAATGGATGATAATAAAAAATGAGTTGATGTAAATTTTACATTTTATAAATCATTATATTCAATTATTTCTTAAAATACTTCTTACAACAATTAATCAATATTTTAAATTACTTTTAATGTAAAAGATCTATATCATAATTGTTTTTATAAAGACGATTCTAAAGAAAAAATATCATTAATAGAAAGGGAATCCTTTTTTAAGAATAAACATATAATAACCTAATGCTGTGATTTTTGGGTCTAACATTATAAATATTAAATTTATTCATTCTACCTTCTCCCATCACTATCAATATCTACTTATGATTTTTTTTCTCATTGAGTGGTTAAAAGTCACTTTAATTTTGGAATATTGAAAACAGTATGGTTTTAAATTTTTTTAATAAGGTTAATATTTCAATGTGACCAATTATAAATAAATATTGATAATTTATAACTCAATTTCATCATCATGTATAAGAATTACATGGAAATAAATATAGATATGAATCAAAAATATAAATTTAACTATCATATCACCTATCTAATTAGAAAAATATTTAAATATATTTTGATGATAATGTATATATAAGCTATCATATGTATAACCATGACATAGAAACCAAATTTGTTGGTATGTTATTAATCTATAAGACAACTATCGAAATATAAAATGTCACCAACCAAATATTCATAAATGAAATTTCATTTTTCAATTAATTAATTCAATGTCCACTAATGTTGTTATAGAAAATACATGTACGAAATTAGTATTTTGAAAATTAATAGTCTATTGTATTTAAAATACCCTTGAAAATAAAAACTATTGATGATATGGATGATTATTATTAAGATTACTATATTAATGGTTATGAAAAAGAATAAATGAAACAATCAAAAGAAGCAATTTCCTAGACTAGTAGGATCATAATCTATGAATCTCATTTATTATAGTTTTCAAGCGAGATAACATTACCTATATTTACCCTTTTCCTTGATAAAGTTGATATTTAACAACTAAAACATGATTAAAACAATTTAAGGTAGATGTTAATGGTCTTCAAGGTCATAGCCATTAGTAATTTATCTAAACCAACCTATGAAAATATCATCATTGACCAACTTACCAATATAGTATTCTCTATTTAAATAATGGGAAATGTATCTTGAAAGAAATAGAAAGAAGATTTATATTTTTTAATTAAAAAAATTATTATATTTATCATTATTTAATAACACTTTATAAATGAATAAATAATTATTTTGAAAAAAAAATTATTTTTATATGATAAAACAGAAAATTTATTTTTGGGAAATATATAGTTTCAATCATGAAACAATTTTCCAAAACGAAAATCATTATTATATAAATTTAATTTTTATAAAAAATTATTTTTAAACAGTTTTTATTCAATATAAATTATTATATAATTTTATGATGTCAAATGTAATTTTTCTAAGGGTCATAAAGTGATTATTTTTATAAAAACAGATTGTTTTTAAAAAATATGGTGAATTTTTATAAAAAAATTAAAATTTTTATAATTAGTTAAATATTTTTTATTAAACAAATGTTTTTCATTATTTCATCATGCCATTATTATCAACTAGTGTTTTTTCATTATTTTATGTGATGGATGAATTTTTGGGAAAAAATTAAATAATTTATAAATATTCTTTATGTATTATATCATCATAGTGAACCCAAACTAATATAATATTTGGAACAAATGTATCTAAGACTAAATATACACTCACCATTAAAAAATTATTTATTTTATGTTATTTGATTAATTTTATATTCTAATAATAAATCTTTAAAATAAATATTATATTTTAAGTATTAGAAATCAAATATTTATAAAAATTACCCACCTCCACATCACCAACAGTTTTATTTTAATATTTTCAATTCAAATACATTTTAAATAATGGAAAAAATATTTTGGTATAATCATTGGGCATAAATCATGGAGAGATGTTTGGATTCAGTTATTTTTTCATATAGAGACCACAACCTATGTCTGTAAATTAATAAATAATTATCCTATAATTTGTTATATAAACGCACTAAAAACCCCTTCTAGGATAATTAGAATCCATTATAATGTAAAACTTCATTACATTTATATCTTTATATTCCTCCCACGATACCATTAAGAGTATAAGATTTCTCTTTCACTCCCATTAACCCATAAAGTAAATCATTATGTACACCTGCTAAGGTGTTGTTATTATCCCGCAATTTTCCATTAACAAAATTTGTATATTGAATAAGAATCCCTATTTAAACTCAACTATTTAAACATAGATATACATAGACATAATATATTGTGTATTTCCATGTATATAACAATCATTCTTTAATAATGTTGTTAAATTTGATGAAATACTCCATTATGATATTTAATTTATTTTGCAGACTGATGCATGTACATGATATGAATGTGATAGTTGAGCCCAAAAATATATAACCCTCCCATGCATTGGTTGATATTTTTATCTTATGAGATGACATATATGGTGAATTGGAGGTTATCCAAACCCCACTGTTATGTTTTCATAACAATAATCCTAAAATTATATTTTTGATGTCATGTTTTAAGTTTCATTCAAATTACAATGTTTCTATTATTATATCATGTTATATCATTACACATTGTTCAAAATTATGATTCTCGCCCCTATTATGTCATCTTTATTTGACTCTTGGATCACATGAAATGTGTTACCATATACTATTATTTATTTATTCACATCATGGTATTTAATTCTCATTGAATTGTTTTGTATTTCTTCAGGTTTTACTATGTGGTTTTAGAAGAATAAAGAAAATGTAAAGGAATTTAATGGAGATTATGCTTATCTCATGGTAATTCATATAATAGTTTTTGTTTTTTACCTAACTATTCTATTATATTATTACTTACAATCATATAGGGTCATATTAAGTGTATATTTATGAAATAAATCTTAAATTAATGTGTATAAAAATATAGTTTGTCATATTTGGTATAAAATGAAAGTCTAATTTTTTGGATTTGGATTATAAAACACTATTGAACGCCTTAATGACAAGGATAATCATAGGTAAAATTCCCTAAGAAATTTATCATTGATGGCATAAATTGTAAATAGCTAATTCACATGATAATTAATTTAATTCATTTTACATTACTTCCATTAATATTAATGGTTTCTATTTTCTTTGTTTACTTGTTTATAAATAATCACAAGTACATTACAATTACTCATTATGAAATAATGGAAATTTGAGAAACTGTTCCCCCATAAATTGTAAGGGGTAATGTGATGATCACCTAATTGAGATAACCAACACAATAGGAAAAGGAATCAAAATATTTGTTACACAACTATTTTAGTTAAGTCAGGTAATCAACCAAAACACGAATAATCATGAATTCATGAATGTATCTAAAAAATAGATAAATGTAATGGATACCTTTATATGATAAATGGATTTAATTCTCTGCAGATCTTCTTATCCCATAATAAAAAATAATTGAATCAAATACATTTCATATATATTCTCCACCCTTCAATTCATTGATAATGAGAGGGTTCTACTGAATGTTTATCATAGGGAGGGAGAGGATGATCTATGGTTGATGTTAGTAAAAATTGTGATTCTTATGGAGGATATTGATGTTATGGGGATGATGAAATTATTGAAATATTTCTTAAAAAAATATATTCCATGTACAAATTTAAATAAAATGGAGAGGTATTTAATTATCTATAATGATTATGATTACTAATCAATCACAATGTATGAAAAAAAATCACAAACCTTATATTATATGTCTCTGGCATTATCAGTACCCATGAATGTAATATTTACTCCTTCTTTTGTGTTATAATGCTAAAACAATGTAATCTATTTGATATTCAGGACATGGATATAAATGAGGAAATTATGTGATGTTACATCAATGTTATAATTTAGATTTGAGATTGTTTGGGGCATCTTGGTGTTGGAGACAAGAAGTGGATAATAGATTTTAATTCTTGTGGTGTGACGAGAAAATATAATGTGGTTAGTAAAGTCCAACAAACCTCATTTTAAAGGTCTGAGAAAAATAATCATATATATTTCATAATATGAATGTGTAAATGCTTTAGGTTTTTGACATACATGAACCTTTATTGAAATTATCTTATAGGTAAAACCCCAAATAGGATAAAATATAGAAATTATATGATCATCCATCATCTTGTTGTCAAATGATTAAAAAATATAAGGACAAGGAAACTAGAATAATCACATCTCTAATGTAATGGTTGTAGACGATACCTGATGAAAACAGACTCCAAGGCTGAGAGAGTAAGGGTGAACTTTTGCCGTCCCAAATACTATAGTGAATTTGGAAAAAATGGCTATAGAAATGATAATTGTAATTATTTTTATATAAGTTGTGCCAGATGATAATTTTTTATTAGAAAAAGGAAGTACATCTTTTTTAATGGGTAGAGGGAGACCCATTACATATCCCAATGGACCATTGGATGAGAAGCGCAGAATTAATTTGAGGCCTTAAGGCCCAAATTAGGCCTAAAGTCACATTCTATAAATAGATCTTCTACATTACCCTGATTGCTACATTTTCTACATTAATAAATTATCTACTATAATTATAACTACAATACCATCATTTATACAAAAATAATTTGTGGAGAACAATGTGTACAATTTTCATGGGGAAAAATTCATGGGAAGGACGTCTACGAAATTTTTTACAAAAACATTTGGTATATGTCAACCATATACCCAAAGTTTACAATGAACCATATGTATAATATTCATGAGGAAAATATTCCCAGGAAGGACCTATACCAATGGATTAAATAAAGGGTGTTTTATGTTGTTATATAATAATAGTTTTTATTATCAATGGGACTAGTTTTCTTGGAAAAAATTATAGGGAAAAACATATGCCTCTTGTTTGACCAATCAGTGGGTATAGGATGTACCGTTTTTCCTTCACAATAAAAAATGATAAAATATAAATTAATATAATTATATATATTTAATATATGTTTTGACTATAATATCATAAATTGTGTTATATGATAACCGTAATGTTGTTGGACTGTACGCAGGAGGTGCTTGGTTCAAATCATAGTTGTTGATTTGTTTCAATAAAACTCATATACCCATGATCTAGTCAAACTGTGGGTAAAGGTAACACCATTTAAATTTTCAAAAACAATGGTCTATGAACCATGGGTATAGGTGGCATATACTCATGGCTCAGTCAAACTGTATGTATAGGTATATATCGCATCCTCCCAACACCACTGTTATACAAACCACGACTACAGGCATTACCCACATTTTTACAGGCTATTCCCAGAATTATAAACCATGGGTATAGGTAAATTTTATAACATTGAATGTATTTTATAACTATTAAACTAAAACCATAAAACATGATATTTTATTTATTAATGAATATGTTGAGACAATAAAGTGTTATATCCTAAGCATACAGCTATTACCATGTCAAATTTTATGGCAGGAACTTCCCATAAAACATTATGATACTCTTATTATAAAAATTTCATTCTATTCCAGGCAAGGGTTAGACATTCCCTGATTAAATCCGACAATAATTTTTGATATTATAAAATCTCCCTCAATATCAATAATTACCCCTTAATTAAATACATGTTCAAGAGTGGGGATAAAACTATTTTTGTATCATTATATCATGTATTGAGGTTACTACCTTATCAATCTGTTTATCTAGATAAATTTATTAGTAATATAGGAAATTTCAACCTTGAATACATGACTATTTAATGGAAATTCAATGATGAGTCCCTCTATTAATATCACATTCTTCGTATGAATCTAGATGTTGAGCTCTTAATAGATCTCATACCAGCATCCCGTTCAAGGACCAAGACATTATATTTAATTTATTTAATGAAAATTTAGGAGATTAAGAAACAATTGTTGGAAAATCCAGATAAACGGTTTTTATGCCTAATTTTTTCACCATGCCTTTTCCCAGTTATCTTCATTACGAATATGGTTGTGTTAGTTCTCCTCTATATTGATTATCTTGAGATAAGAAATATATTGATGTAGAACAAGTATCCTCCCCCAAAAATTGGTGACCTATTTGATTATCTAAATGAGGCACAATACTTCACTAAGGCAAAAAATATTAGTGGATAATATCAAGTAATGATATTGGTAGAGGATATATTTGAGTCTTCTATTCATACGATGTACATGAGTTTCGTGTTCATTATAATTCCATTTGGAGTCTCTAATACTTTAGTAATTTTTGAAGAAAAAATAAATAGGATATTTAGGTAATACCATGAAAAAAATTTCTATTCATTATATGTGACATTCTTATCTACTCCAAAATCACTATGTAAATGAGTAGTATTTAAAAAATGTATTATATAACTTAAGGAAGAAAATTTTCAATTAAATGAATTTTATATTTTATTATTGGTTTGATTTTGTAACATTCATTGGGAATTATACAATTAAAAATTTCATAACTATGTATCCTAAAAAATGGTGTCAATTGAATGACGTCCAAGACCAACATTTGGGATATAAATACAAAGCATTCTTGTATTATTTACCTACAATCGTCAATTTTTGATAAATATTTCACATTTTTCATTCCCACAAACCAATATTACTATTAATGGAGTTATGTTTGTTTTAAGGAGAAATTCAGGAAATGAATTAATGAGCTGAGGAAGAGTCTAATCACTACTCATGTGCCCACATTATACACTAGTGGGGGAAGCATTTGTGATCGACATTGATGTGGGATAAAAATTATTTAGTTGTGTACTCATGAATGATGAAAATATGATAGCCTATTTATCAATCAAATTTAATGTCCTTGAGAAGAAATACCGAATGAATAACCTAGAATTATCAATAGTGATCTTCGCATTGAGGATTAAGAAACATTATCATCTTTGATAAAAGTTTGAAATATGTAAGGATTTAAAAATCCAAATGTATATATTTAAAAAAAGGATATTAATATGTCCCAATAAAGGTGATTACATATTATCATGGATTATTATTTTTCAACCCATTACTATCATAGGATAAAAAATAATGTGGTAGATGCTCTAAGAAGAGTCAATCCTCTATCCTTGTCAATGAAGAGGATTGATAGAGATCCTACCTTCTTAGACATGAATAGAATTTCATCATGAATATTAAATGTACATTCATCAACCCTTTAATTAATATGTATTGAAACATATACAATTTCTAGGATCAAGTAGGTATTGAAGGATGATAATGTTTTATAGAAGAAGGTCATGAATATTCCATAGTTCAACATTCAGGTTCATGGAGTAATAATATATGCTGCCATGATATAAGTCCCATAAAAACAAAATTAATGTGGGAAATTATATATGATATTCTCCTATCTTCATCATCTATTCATCCTATATAGACTCATATGTATAGGTATATGATGAAAAACGTTTTTTGGGGTTACATTAAGGGGGTGACTGTAGAATGTGTATCTCATAGTTAGTATATCATCCAATCAAGATTGAATGAGATAATTTTAAGGGTATTATGAAACCATTCCCTAATCAATTATTGAAATTAGAATACCTAACCAGGGTTTTTTCATTAGATACCATAAGACTCCTTATATAAATAACTCCATCTGAGTTTTAGTCAATAACCCTAAAAATAAGGCACATTTAAATTATATCAATGATGATTTCTCTCTTGATCAAATAATTATGATATATATAAGGGATGTGGTGGGGTTTCATATAGTACCACACTATTTTTTATCTAATCAATAAATGAGTTTTACCTTGAGATTCTAGAGATGAAATCAACATAAATTGAAAATATAAATAAGCCTCAAACTTGATTATTATGAATAAACATATAAACAACCTAAAATGAGAATTTATAATCTATAGGATATGATGAGATATTTTACAAAGGATTTCAAATGTTGTTGGGAACAACACCCTCCCATAATGGAATGATTTTATATGAACTGTTTATAGTCTAGATTCCAAGTAGACCCTTATGAATCTATCTATGGGATGTAGTTTCGGACTCTATATTATTGGAAGAATTAAATGTGTGGAAGGTAATTAGAACTTATATTATCCCAGAGTTGATAAAGTAGGTTACCACTATTCATCATCACATGAAATCTAAAAAAATTATATCGAAATTATATAAAAATATTTATCAAAGATTCCAAGAGTCTGAGGTCAGGTATAATGTGTTTATTCTTATATCAACCCAAAAAAATGTCATGATGTTTTAGAAGATGTGATATATTAGTCCTAGATACAGTTTACCCATTTATATCCTTGATCACAATATGGTGGTGTCTTATCCACAAGATCTCCCACCAAACCTATCTCAAATACATGATGTGTTCTATGTATCCTTCATGAGTAGTAAATACCAAACACCTCACATTTACTAAATCCATAGGTGGTAGCATTAGGGAATGATATTTTATATCAGTAGTGACATGTTTTGATCCAAGATGACAGAGAAAAACTTCTATGAAAAAGAAAACATACCTTGTCAAATTGTTATGTTAGAACAACAAGTTTGATGGGGAAACATTAGAACAAGTATAGGATATAAAACATAATTACCCAAACTTATTTTGTTCTATGTATTAAAAATTTGAAATTTATATATTATTAAGTGATGAATAATTCAACATCACAAACTTTTAGAAATGAAATTCCATTTTTTAAATGAGAAAATGACTTTCACGTAATCTTGTTTTTGAGAAAAAAGTAACAAAATTGTTTATTTTTTATAGTTATAGTTAACCTGATATAAAAGACAATTAATTATCATAAACATGATAAATATAGAAATTTATGTTTAATATTAGAATATTATGGGTTATGAGAGAGTTCAATTGACTTGAAAAATAAGAAGTGATAGCCATAGCCATTAGGACTATACCATATGAATCCCATTTATCAATGATTACTAGGGAGAAGGATTCAATAGAATTTATAATGACCTATAGTAAGCTGACATTCATAATCTATGTCATGATTGAAAACATTTACTAGAGATGTTTATGATCATCAGGGTCTTGACCCAAACATTGTTTCTTGAAACAGCCCATATTAATCTCACTATCGCACACCATAAACATAAAGAATAACTAGTGTAATAAAGTTCTATGTGTGTACACCATATCATATTGAATTCTTATATATTATTTTTAATAATAAATATTCTACTTATACATTTTATATATTACTTTTAATATGAATGGACAATGATTTTGAAAAAAAATATATTTTTGTAAGAAGGAACCGAAATTGTATTTTTGGGAAATATAACGTCTCAATGAAGAGGCATTTTTTCATGATTTATTGAATTTTTTAAATAAATTATATATTCTAAAATAGATTATTATTTAGTCAAAATTATTATATTTAAATTAAAATATAATTTTATAAAGTAAAACACAATTTTTATAAGGGAACGAAATATAGAGTTGTTATGAATGAAATTATATTTCAATAAAAGAAGAATTATGATTCAATAGATTGAATTATAATTTATATATAATTATAGTGATAATATAAATTTTATTTTTGAAATAGAAATTATTAAATTAGCCAATGGTTAATTTTTTATAATTTTTAAAGACAATCAAATCTTTTGGAAAATATAAAATACAGTATAAACATAAGGTATGTATTATTAGATAATAATGAAACAAAAGTAAGATAATATATTATACAAATGTAATGCATAACCAACACATTTCCACGTTATATTTATTTGTTTTTAATTTAATTTATTAAAATCCTTAACCCTTAATGAATTTTCAAGAACCTATATTATATTTTATGGTTTAAAAAATAATTCATTATAAACATGACTCACCTACACATCACCAAGATATTTATTTTATTTTATTCAGTTTAGATAATTATTTAATAATAATAAAAATCATAATTTTTAGTATCCATGGTGAAAACTCATGGGGAGGTCTGTGGTTTTGATTACATTATCATATATAGTTTAAATATTATATTGGTAAAACTAATTAATTCCCTTCTCGTTTTATATATATACCACCAAAAACTCTCATTATAATTCACTAAAAACCCTAGGATCATGAATTTACTCTACATGTACCTCTAAATAGTCTACCAATATTCCCTCAACCTCTTAATAGGAAACTTTCAACCATTTTGATTTACCCTCTCATGGTGATGTATCTTATTCTCCCCTCTTAATCAAGAACATTTTTATCTCATGCCTTTTGATTTTATATTGGTAAAGTTTGGATATATTCATCAATATCCCTATTATATTCCTTATGATACCTAATTAGTGATATATTGCTTACACTCTGATTAATCCCTTTTATAATCCATTATGTGCACCTGTTTTGTTGTCGAAATTATCATGGAAATTTCTATTTAACCAATTGTAATGTGAATACATGTCTCTATTTTCACAAAAGGGTATTCACCTTGTTGTAACCACAAGATATTGATTTGGGATTTTGAATTATGTAACCCTCACTCATTAATCATGGGGTTAATATTTATGAATTAAAAACTAATTTTAAATGATATATGTGTAACACATATGTATGTGCATGATATGGAAGTAACAGGTGGACCTAGAAATATATTGCCCGCTAATAAATTGTGTATTTATTTTAATCTAATTATATTCCATGTATGTTTCATTGATGTTTCCCTGAGAAAACAATGATATGTTTTATTATAGGTTATCCTTTACTTCCTTATGTGGTGCCACAATTTCTTTTGTTTCCAAATTCCCATGCTCTATTTATGTTATCATGTTAGGTCATGACTCATTATTCAACATTATTATTCAAGATTATATTATATTACATTGATATGACTAATAGATTACAAGTAATATTTTATCATTTACTATTTTTTATTTATTTCGTCAATGGTATTTATATCTAACTCCTTTATTTTGGACATCCTAAGGATATCCCATGCATATTTAGAAGAATTAAGAGAATTAATTGGAATTATACTGTGTTTATTATTATATTATTATAATTAGTTACATGATTTTATGTTATATACCCAATTACCTGAAGACATTAGACGTCATTATACCAGGAAAGTTCAGTCAGAGGAATAACCTCTGACCATTTATTAAAAGAAATAAAAAGTGCAGTAAATAAGGAGATGGATGAGGGAGAACATCTTGCCCAAACCCA
Organism: Viscum album; assembly: GCA_963277665.1. Classification (NCBI taxonomy): domain Eukaryota; kingdom Viridiplantae; phylum Streptophyta; class Magnoliopsida; order Santalales; family Viscaceae; genus Viscum; species Viscum album. The sequence continues at coordinate 256,225,912 of OY728165.1, read as the reverse complement.
ATCAGAAGTCCCCACCAAACATAGTCAATTACAAACCAAACCATTACACCCAAAACCAAAGACCCATACTGCTGATTCAACACTTCAACCAGCAGTTCATCATCTTCATCAAACAAAAACATCAAAACTTCTAAATTACAACAGCATATCTTCACTGCAATTACTGCAACCGCGACTTCATTCCCGAGATCTTCCCGAAAACAAATCTCGAAAAAGCGAAAACAAATCACGGAAGAGAATCAAATCCGAAATACTGGTCCAACATTCAGCAAGAAAATCAGCGAGATCAGATCACCGAGGGAGCAATTCCACCATCACGCAACACAAATCCAAGAGAACCCGGAGCAGATTCATCCAAGACACACCAATGCAAAATTTCAGTTGACAATAGCACAAAATCCATCACCTCATCCCACTCATGAAGCAACAAAAACCGACGCCGGAGCAAAGACACCAAATTCGAATGTAGGAACAATCTGTAGAAACAAAAAAAAGAAAACATCACCAGAACTCCGACCGGTAGACCCGCTGAAAATCCGATCACGTCGCCGCCATCCCTGTCGCACGTGAAGTCCACGACCCAGCATACAGATGGAAAACGCGACCACAAACACAGGCTATAGAAGCTAGATCTTGGTCGCCGGCCGACAACGTGCTAACATGAGAACCCTAACCGGATATGACGTATTAGGGCGAGGAGAGGTCAACAACGTTGCAGCTGAAGAAGGGCGGGACCAAGATGCCGACGCCACCGCAGCCAAGGATCCGCCGCCGCGAAGACACAGAGCATGAGGGAGGAGGCGATGCGTCAACCCTAGACGAAGGAGGTGACGACGAGAGGTGGATTTTCACGGAGAGCGCCCCTTACGGGCCCATCTTTCCAGACGTCATTATATTATATGGATATATTATGTTTGTCTTCATTTAATAAATCATGAATTTTTGTGTATTAAAATATGGGTCGTATAATAAAAACTCATGATATTATATAGTATATAGATAATGGGTAATTATTGCACATGTGTGGTGGTCTTTCTAAATTCAATCATTAAGAAAACATTAATGGAGTATTTGTATGATTTAATGATGAATAAAAATAAAATAATTAATTTTACTATTATCATCATTTTCATTAAGTAAATATTTATTTAATAGGAATTATTTGTTAATTTCTTGAAGCATAATTTACATTTCAATATTCAATCTTTTCATAGTGTTTTAAAATTATATTTTTATGTTTTAAATTATAAAGGAAAAAATTATACCACATTTATTGTTCAAAATTTTAATATTATATATTTTAAATATATTTATATCACAATATTAAATTTATAAGAGAAAAATATACTGAATATATGTTATTGAATCATAGCCTAGGTTATTTTAACATTCAATATATTGTAAAGAGAATCCAAACATTACTATTATTAGTTTTACCATTGTTGTTTTTTAATGATAACATATTTTGTGAACCATTTCAACATTAAGAAAACAAAAATTCATCATTGAAATCTAATATGGATATTTCCTACCAAAATGACTTAAAACATTTTCCCTATAACATTTTTGGAAAAAATCAAATTTATAGTACTATAGTTAATTCATAAAACATAGAATGTAATAATTAATATAAAAGATTTATATAGGTCTCCTACATATACTATAACAGTAATACTTGTAAATTATTAAAAATCCTTTAAATGAAAGTTGAAAATTAAAAAATCTAAATGTTTTCTTTTTTATAAGTAATAATGTTTTTCAGTTTGATTATAAATACTGGGATTATATTTTAATTAACATTGTTTTCATCACTCCCTTCATACTCATAGCACACCACAATAAAATGATGTTTCCTAAAGACATAATAGGACCCTTCACAATATATCTAATTCACTCATGAATGATTTCAAGATACACTAATAAAATTTTGATGTGGTGGTCAACACCACTTGTTATTTCATTAATTATGTTTCAATAAGACCCTTTATTAGAAAATCCCCTATAATCTTTTAAAATGGAAAACTACTAACAATTACATCATCATGTTTTTTTGTTGTAAATTGTTTAACCATGTTACCATGGGTAATCAAGGAATATTTAACTATAAATTTGATGAAGGTATATTTATTTTTTCCTCAAAATGATATAAATCATACCAAGTCTTCCAGATGAGAAGTATTACAATGGAAGGGTCAATTAAAATGAATTTTGATGTGAATAATATAAAAACTGATCCTTAAATTGATTATGTTGTTGACCAATAATTTTTTACGATAAATAATCATAAATATTCTAATTAAAATGAATATATTAATGAACCCCCTTATACATTACCACACAAAGTATGGTATGAATATAAATAACATATTGATGAATATTTTATTAATTACATATAATCAGAAACTTCTACTAGAAGTTTTGTCATAAATGTGGTTTAAAATCTCGATTTTTCACTCACATTTAAAAAAACCCATGATCTTTCTATTTACACGACCAATACGATACATTATGTATATGTGGACTTGAAAAAAATTAATGAAATAAATGTTGGAATCTTATGGAATGTCCCAATAATCATTATATAATTTACACCTTGTGATTTTTTTTGAATCACGCATCATCCATAAGGAATTATCAACCATTTAAATTCTATACATGATGAAAAATGTTATAATCAAGAATGAGATATTTATTGTGGATAACATTTTCCACCCATTACGTGAAATGAACCCAATAGAATATTTTTTACATTAAACACTAATTTTTTGTGTTTCTTTATTAAAATTTATTTTTTTGTCAACCCTATGGTTTTGAATGTCCAAAGCATTTAAATTTTAATTCCATGTCAAAAAAAGATATTACATATTAAAATATAGTACCTACATCTTTTTAGGAAGGGATAACAAAAAAAAATTTATCCAATGAGTTTAAAAATATAAAATCTAATTCAAATTTATTTATAATAAAATTTCCAAATTTTTTATTCACTGTTAAAATTTAGTTTGACTATGTTATCATTAGATCAAATAAAATATCAATTTGTAAAAGAAAATTCAATTTAATGAACAAGAAAAATTAAATTCGGATCATTGGGAGAACTCAAATTCTTCATTAGATTTGACACTTAGAAAAATAATGATGGATCATTTTTAACAAGAATTATATACAATAATGAACTATTACGGATGTATTATCATTGATTATGATATGAAAATTTTATCACCTAAGACTAAAAAATATAATATAATGTTAAATGGAAATAATAAACTAGATGACAACAATATTTATAGAACTATGATTGGACGTCAAATTTATCATATTGTGACTCAACCAAACATCAAATTTAATGTATACCATTGTGTATGTTTTCAATAAATTGAAATGAATTTAATTTTTTTAATCTCAAAATTAATATAATGTTGTTTTGAGGAAGTAAGAATATTGGATTATTTTACCCCAATTAAATATATTTAAAACATATTTATTTTCAAATGGTGATATTTGAGAATACAAACAAGATAGGAAACATATTACAGGAAAATTCAGACAATATAAAAATTGAATTCTATAATTTTTTAAAAAGAAAAATAATATATATCTATTTCTATAGTCGATGTCGAATATATAGATTGTTGGATTTGATTTAAATGAATTATATAGAAAAAATATACACTCTTATTTTTTGGGAATAAATTTGATAATGTATTAATAAATTGTGACAATACATTTAAAATTACTATATCCTAAAATCACATATAAAAGTCTCGAGATACATAAATTTATCTGTGACTAAATTTATCATACGTTACATCTGATAAGGTTATATAGATTGTGTATTTGTTTTCACTAACATTCAAATTATTGATATTTTCTATTAACACCATGAACTTGATCATTTATTCTTATTAAAGGTGAATGGTCTAATTTAATATTATCATCCATATAATTTAAAATTTCTTAGTATTGAAATAAAAATCAAAATTTTCTAAAATAATTTTTCACATTTTTTTAAAAAAAATTCAAAAACATTTTATAATTTATGTAAAGTCATGAATGTGGGATAATTTAATAAAATGGTAATATCGTTATAAAATAAAATATTTTTATAGATGATATGATCATATTTTTTATTACCTAATATGTTAATGGATATTTTATTAATACGATCTTCAAACAAGGAATAAGTAGTGGGCCTTTACTGCACACCAACTTTGATACTCCAAGGGAATTCAATAAATTTTCGTAGAATAATCCTCATTAAACCATATAGACGGAATTTATTTTTTATATATTTCTAAAAATATCTTTTATTTATACATGATTATTTTTTTATTATATCTTCATATTTATAAAACATTATTGGGGATGATTCTATTCATGGTAATAGTGAAATTGACTATGAAGAGACATTATATCTATTTTATAATTCTGTTTTCAATATTTTATTGGACTCATATAATTTTTCAAAAACATATTTTTCAACATTATATTCCACTATTGATAATTATAATAAAAATAAAAAAATAAATTTATTTTATATTCATAATTTATTCTTATATATCCTTATAAATATTTTGTTACTAAAAATTTTCAAAACATTTCCTTATTTTCTCCCAAAAGAGAATTATTGATGATAAAAATAGTTTAAATTACAATTTTCATATTTTATATAACCATATTTATGAATAAATTTTGATAATATAAAAAATGGAGATTTATTTTATCTCACGTAATTATTGAAGTCATTAGTTATCCGTTTTCTTTTTTATGGTTATGAAATATATCGTTTGGTATGGGGGAAATGATCATAAGGGTGAAAAATACTATTGGTTTACATTGTTCAAATTATTATATAAAAATTATAATGATATATTAATTTTATATTCCAATTTTATTCTTGTTTTTTTAGGATCAATAAAGTAGGAGTATTTTATTCTTCTCATCATATTAAAAGTGTTAATTACCAAAAAATCATTTCTGTATCTAAAAGTTACATTGGTTATTAGAGGAACATTATAATATTGAATGATCATTATATAATCCTTATTTAAATCATAATAGGATATGTTTTTGATCATTTGGCTATGTACATCGACCAATAAAAGACTATTGAAGGAACTGGAGGAAACACTTGCTGATGATCATTATAGTAAATAGAATCAGACAACCAATGGTGGAGAAAATATTTCTATATTTTCTTGGAGTCCACATGCCTATAGAAGAAGGAGGATCAAAATGATTATGGTACCAAGAAGAAATTTTAGCCATCCATCTATATAACTGGTTAGACATTAAAATGGTTTAGCAAGCAGGTGGGTCCGATCTAGAACCTTTGGAGGAGCATTAAATTCTTTTCGAAATGATCCATCTTTGCAAATTGAATCTCTAACTTGATTCAATACATCTCTATAAATCAAAAATACATTCAATATAAGACTCAGGTATATGGGATATTTTTATTCTTATAAAATAATCTATGTTATGTGATACTATCATTAGATTTCACTAGATCTCTAATGTGGAAACAATTCATGTTCAGTGCCTTTTGAAATTAATTTCTCACATTTACAACATCATGAGTATCTATTATTTCTTAATCTTATCTACATTATAGAATCTGGACCATTCTAGAATGATAATTCTTTTATATATTATCTCATACTAAGTATCCTTATTTTATTTATTTAATCAATACCCTTTATAGTGAGGGTCATGGTATTGTTTCAACAATAGCTAAAAGTATAGGCAATACATCTCGTTAATGTTTTTAGATATAACCATGATAAATATGTGGTATATTCTATTCTAGCTTCTAGCTAAAACTATTAAAATTCAACGTGTGTTTGTTATTATTGATACAAATAAATCTAAGGGACATACACAAACAAACCAGAATGATTTTTTTGTAACATAGGGGTTAAACATAGATAAATATCTGAAATCATAGATAAAATTATTTTATATTATTTCTTCTTCATGATTTTATAATTTACTATGTTTATTATTACACTGTTGTACATATTAATTATTAATTTAATAATTTCAGAAGCATTCAACCTTATAATATTCATCTTTTAAAAAAATATAGTTATTCTATTATGATTTGACATTTGACATAAATTTAATGATTATTCTTTTCAAATACATAATTTTTTTAAAAATATTTAATAATTTTAAAAGAATTTTTTAGACATGAAGACATTATTTATTGATTTTTATTTTAAAGGTAACTTTTCCCTTTCCTTTTTACCATACACTGAATAAAAAATATAGATTATATCCAACTAAAAAGGGTATGCAAGTGGTTTTCTAAAAATCTAAAAGAAACACATTTACAATTATCACAATCCCAAGAAGGCACAATGGTTTTCTATCACATTCCTATTCTATGATGAATTAATTAGAGGGTAGATATCAAATATGAATTATTTTATTGTGTTTATGGAATACACTTATTCCATAATCATGTGCATATATATATTCTCCATAACTAATATTCAATGAAATTAGATTCTAGAAACATTATTCATGACAATTTTCAGTTCATTTATGATTATTTGTCTTTTTATCAATAATTTATAAAAAAATCATATTTTTATAGGTTATTTAAATATAATTTACTCCACAACCCTTATTTTCATGTATTCTTATGATTTAACCCATGATGGCATCAGTTCACATACCAAGACTCTTAATTCAACCCATTCTTATGATTTCGGTTCCCACTGTGATGATGATACATATAAATGATGTTATGTAGTGAAGGGAGTATAGAAGAGTTATATTATGGAAAATTGAATTTAGATTATGACAGTCATTTAGCTAATATCTAAGACCCTAAAACATTCAATCATCATGCTGTGTGACTGTTTGTGGGATTTACTCTAAAAAAATGAAATTAATATATTACTTACGTTATTTTATATAGGTCTCTTAAATTATTGTTGACATGAAAAATAAAATTCTATTTATGTGCTTCATCATAATGTAGTCGCTATGAACTAAGTGATTTTATATGTAAAATATAATGATATTTTAAATCCATGAATTCCATATTTAAATTTAATTTATATAGTAGTCATGAATATAGATATGTATAAGAGGAACCAATGTAAAAAATAGTCCATGGTGTAATAGATTAAATAATAAATATACCTCATAATATGACATGACCCAGTTCTATTTCTCACTATATATACTCTAACATGATTATTTAACAATAAATATTTGGTGTCTGCAATTTTAAAAGGATTTCACCTTTCATTGCCTAATATAAATCCAAAAAAATCAACTGGATACCTATGAGTATCTTTGATCATTATATCCAATTTGAATCCCCACCACTAGGATCCCAATAAGAATTTTCATTTATTCTATCTACTTCATGAAATTATTCTATAAATTTCTCATTCATTATATCTATAATAACAAATCTACAAATTTATGTATGAAATATCCAAGGATAAAAATTAATTTTTTTCCGCATATTTGATGGTATACATTATATTTTCTATTTGACTAAATATAAAAAATTCCCCCCCTCCAATTGGTCATGTAAAACAATTTTTTTAACAAGGAGAATCTATAAAGTCATTCATATTCACTATACATCACATACAACAATCCCATTAGAGTGTTGGTATTTGACGATAATCTCACACCTAATATATAGTATAGCCATCAGTATTAGTCTTTTAGTATTGATATTATATTTAATAAATAATATTTTGAAAAATCATACTTGTTGACTAAAATGTTCAATGTATCTGGGAACCATAATTCTCCATTATTTTTCACTTCATAAAACTATTGAATTTAATATATATAATAATACAGTGTATAAATACATACTAACAATCTATTAGATTCAATCCCACATAAAATACCAAATTAACTTCACAATGGATGTTATCTCCTACAACTTATAATATTTTCACTTGAGAATATATGTTGGAAACTCCCACATATAGGTATCTAGGGTGAAATGTGACAGGAATATTTAGATCATCCACTACAAAAAATCCCAAGCCTCAAATACATCATTGTTACCCATAATGATAGAAGGATTTATTTTGGATTTCAAAAGCCGGATTTAATTTTTTTGGTTACTTAGGATTCATTACCACATAAATACCCTAAATTTAATCGACAAATGAGTTAAAAATATATTATAATAAATATAATATTCTTGTCTTTTTTCTTTAATAAGGTATAATATATATTTATATCATTATTATTATAAGAAATATCTTTATGATTGTTTTTATCTCTAATACACCAAGGCATATTTTTAATTAAAACACAATAAAAATTCATTATGATTTTATATAAAGAGTCTTAAAAACAAAAAATATTGAATTTAATATATTTTTTGTGTCACAATTAACATTTTCAATTTCATTCATTTTAAATTGACCCATGTAAGTCACAAATAATAAGAAAAAAATAATTATATATTTAGAAACATTTTTCAATACCACTTTATATTGGATAAAATATTTGCAAATTAATTACAGAAGTATATAATTTCCATATTTATGTATTTTTATTCACCAATAATCTACTAATTATAATCTATAATGAATATAATCACTAATTGGGAACATCATCTTATAATACACCCTTTAATTACATCTCAGATAATTATATATACATTTCCAAAGAATGATTCATATTACTATTTTATAGGGATTTCATGAATTTCAATGATTTTATTGTTTTTTCTTATAGAAATCACATTGCATGGCTTTAAAATAATATTTATAAACAGATTCCTAAAACAATCCACTTGGGGATATGAATAATGAAACAAATCCTAGTTCACCACATGACTTGTTGTGCAATATATGTTCATGAGTGGTTGGATACTAGTATTAATAGATACTTCATTGGTGTTGGGGATTAAATTTAAATCAAATAATATAAAAATTATATGTAAATATCAATTCACCATAATTTGAAAACCAAAATCGTCATTGTAATTTTCTATTATAGAAACCATTCACCAATAATGTAGTGAAAGAAAATTCTAATAATTCTGACAGAAAACTAATGTGGATGACGAAACACTATCCTTCTCAAATGAAACTTGTCAAATTATTCTAAAAATAATATTTATAAAAATGATCACTAATTTTTGACACCGTGATCATTGAGGATATAATTCAATATTTATTAATTATTATTCAAAATCACGCACACACACACACATATATATATATTGAGATGTGTATTTATGGGTGATATTTAGATTAAATTATAGAATTTCCACAATTAAATCCCATGTATCCCACCATAAAATATATTAAAAATAATAAGAAAAATTTGTGTTTTAAAAATCATCGATAATTTTACATATCATTGATTTTTTAACCAAATATCTCAATAATTGAAGAATTCATGAAAACATATTTCTAATATAATTAATTATATATAGATATATATATATATCAAAAAAATATATAAATTAAATCTTACATGTTGATAAATAAAATAAAATTAACTATTAAAAAATTCTCAATTTATAGTAGTTAAATTCACAGTACACCATCACAGAGTAATTACCAATATAATAGTTTACATTCTATATTTTGACCGAGAATAATATTATTTCAAAAAATGTGAAATATTTATTTACATCTGTATATTTAGAATTTTCAATTTTATAAATTTATTTTGTTTTTAAAAATATTATTTTAAAATTAAATTTAATGTTTAAAATTAAAATTTAACCAAATAAAAATATCTAAATAATGTTATAATAAAAAACCAATTTCTCAGAGACACTTGTTTATCATTTTTTCCTCAAGGATTCTCCTTAGTCTATAAATTATATTCTATTAAAAAAACATTTGTATAATCACCAAAATCATACTCTATATGAAATAACTGCATTGAATACTTTTTTTAATTGTATTTTTGGTATTACTTATTAAATTATTATGTAATAACTACTACATATTTATGGGACAATCAATAAAAATCATCCATTGAACTCCCATATTGCATAATGTATTTGAGGAATAACTATTTAAATAACATCATGAATAGTATTCATATTAAAAATATAATAATCGTTAAACATATTATTAAAACTTATTTACATAAAAAATCTTTTTTGTTATTCTAATAACATTACTCATTTATCTAAAATGATTTGCGTTTTCATAATAGTTATAAAAGAGTGTTTCCATTTAAATATTTTTATTCAGAATTACTATTGCACCAATATCTGACTTTTTAAATTTTATTTTTATGAACATACCAAAGTAAAATTTAGTATATAAAATGATATTTACAATACGCATTATTTTTCTGACCCATTATTTATGAAAATATAATCTTCTCTATGTACAATAGAAAACCCCCCCAAACACACAGAAACTATATTTTCTTCAAATTATAATGCAATAAAAATAATTTCTGTTTTGACAATTAATTTTTTTCCATTAGTGAGAATGTGTTTCAAAAGTATCATTAAAACCCATATTATATATAATTGGTGAAATATTCTAAAAATGTAACTCTATTATTTAAAAAAAGTCATATGATGTTAAGGGAAACTATTTTAAGCATATTTTAAAATAAATTATATTTTCAACCCCAAAAACACTCGTAAAAATTTTCATCTATGTCTTCTGCTATATTATAATTTATTTTTTGTAAAATATTAATATGAGAATAAAAAAATTCATCTCTTTAATTGATAATAACAATTTTATACAAAAAAATCGTATCATGAGACTTCTAAATTCATTTACCGAATGTTGTTAATGATTTGTTATAGATTGTCTTTAGGGATCTCATTGGATTTATATATACATATTCCCTATTTTTCTCATATTTACTCCTACAATATTCAAAATCTAACAAAAATATAAAAATAATGTATTATAAATGGTTGGGGATTTAAAAAAATTAAAAAATTAAGTAAATTTCCAATTTTTTGTGATAATATATATATTTAAAAATTAATATTGAAATATTGATTACTAAAAACCCAATAAATAATAAACTATATAAATTTTATTGAATTTTTTTAATTTAATTGCAATAAAATATAACAAAAATAATTAATGACATATAAGCCTCCAGAAAGTGTTTATCATATGAGTAAAATTGGGAAATGTGATATTTTTTATTACCCTCACCCAAGAAAACCCCACTAGGATATGTAGTGGAGATAATTATGACCACAAATATCTACCTCCAATAAGCCACAATTATGTGAACAATATCAAGAGAATCATTTACATGTATGTTAGGTACTACCATCATAAATCCTAAAAAAATAATGAAAAACATAAATCCATTTTTTATATTAAAATAAAAGATGAAAATTTCAAATATAAAAAAATTATTATAAAGATATTTATATTATTCAACAAATACCAATGTAGGAATGAGATCATAGGAAACTGTTCTAGATGCAAAAAAATGTATCCTAGAACCCATTTAGTCAATTCTGCCAAACAACATAATAAAATTATAGATTGGTGAGAAATTATGAGTGATGTATATAACCATACTATTGGAAATGCAATATATTAAGAATGTCTTATTGTATGATATTATTTCAGTCATTTACTATGATATTTATAGAACACATAATGCATAATATTGAGATTAATTTTCCATAAATGTATGATGACATTATGGTATGGCTTCATGTGGTACTGCAAATCATTCTAAGTAGTTTACCAATTACTATAGAACATTGGAATGATTTATTTATTCCCTGATTAATCCATGTAATTGTTCGAAAAATCATATCAACAATGTTCATATTTTATGAGTAACTCATTTTAGATTTTGTGAAATAATAACAGACTCATGACCCCCTTCATGCATGAAAATCCAATATACTGGATGCATACCTTCATTTTTGATGTGGGGTGGTATATTGTATCATTTAATTCATTTTTGATGCTCAATGACACTCATTATAATATTTTTTTTCTTCCCATAAAGAGTTATTACACACATGTGGAGTCTAATGGGCTTTGTTATAGCCTTTGTGGATAATAGAAGCCAATGTTATCCTCGTGAATTAACGCCGTAAAGTTTTCTATAAGATAACATAAAAAAAATACTCAATCAATCTTTTATAGATAGATCTCACTACATTACAGGTACACCCATTATATATTATGTAAATTATAGTATCTTAATTTCATATAATAAAATAAGAGAAAAATAATATTTTAATCAATTTTTTAGATCATTTATTGATCCTATGAAACCCTTTAAATGTATTATTAAACAATATTCATCGTTATTAAAACAATTATTACTAATTTTTTGAGGAATATACATAATGAAATATGTGATAAGATACATCATAATGAAATATATTATAAGGATGAATATATACCAATAAATTTTAATTATTGAAATTTCATTATTTGGTAATTTATTTATAAATGATTTTTAATATTTTTTGAATAATGTATATTATGAGGTAAGACAAATTAAATGATAATGATATCATTATTTGTCATAAGATACGATATAGATTATATCACTTTTTATGGAAAACATAGTTTCATGAAATAAATTTCAATTCATAATTCTGATACAGTAGATATCAATGATTATGATTCTATGATGTTTTATAGACAACAAACATTCTTTAAAAGGTAATAATCATTCGATCATTCCATATTACAAGACATGATATGAATATTGTATCTGGAAGTAAATGTGACCAAAAAATTGACTAAATGGGAATCTTGTAAATTTGGATTGAATTCCTAGATGTGGTATTTAAGAACCCATGTAAGAGAGTAATAATTTTTTTCCATCAAACTGTTAAAAAAAACTGGGATACTCATATGAAAACATAACAGTTTCAACACCTATACAAAATTTTAGTTCCACATCCCATGTAGAAATCACAACAACTGAATACAAGATTAAATATACTACTGTTAAATTGATAATTCATAATATCAATCATAATATATGATTTAAACAAAAAAATAAAAAGATTTTTTATCATTTATTACTTTATTGTATTTATATTCTTTATAAATGATATTTGTTAGGAATATAGAATATATAATTTTTATGGAAAAAATTAGGTTTTTATATTAATATCTATTTTCTATTAAAGAAATAAGTGATTAATTAATTAATTTTCCATTTCAATATTCATTTATATAAAATTATTATATGAAATGAATATTTTATATTCTATAAGTTATACATAAAATTGAATCATATCAATTTTTCATGCCATCTATTTGAAGATAGGAATGACATTAAATGACTTTTTTTCAACTACATTAATTTATTTTGTTTTAAAGATATTAAAAAAATTTATTGGTTTTAGTTCATATATAGTATAGATTAGAGTTATAATATAGTTTTAATCCCTATTATGTAATGTATCTATGATTAGAGTGACATTAGGTTGGTGTTACTATTTTCATATAGACATACGCATTATCCCTAAAATACTGGGAATGATTTTTTGTCGATTGAGGCATACTAAGGTGGGAATTCATAACATCATATAATTATAATCCTCTATATGAATAATTATTTTTATTTATATATATATTTCATTTGACAAAGTAAAAAATTTGTTTGGATTTTTTTGATCAAATAAACATTGCATAAATAATTGTTCCTCAATAAACCCATAATTACATGATTTATAACAAAGGTTTCACATTTCTAAATTTTTATGATCATTTTGATTTTTAATTTAATAGAATACAAAACAAAAATCTTACAAATCAAACCCTTATAAAGAATGAAGGAAATTCCAATTGATGTACAATTTTTTCTTAAAAAACTGGGATTTATTAATTCAAAATGTTGCTTCAACCCAAACTAGTTAGCTTATTTTATTGTCACTCTCGATAATGAAAATATAGTCCTTTCTATATTTCCTACATATCATTATTACATATTAATAAAAATTTAAAATGTTGTTTGAGTGGAAGGATATCTCAAAGGGATAAAATAACATAATAAAATCATTATTCCATTTTCAAAGTCATGAAATCAAAAAAATATGTTTTTACATTATTATACAATAAAAACTAGGGTCAATTTTTTTATATCATGTGAAATATGTTAAATTGATATTATTTACATTAAATTTTATATAAGAAAATTTAATTAAAAAATAATAATTATTATTTAATATTGTAAAACATCGGCACTCATGAAATCATTTTCTTTAAAAACATTCTATACCCCAATAGATGGGAAATAATTATCATATATACATAATCTCATTAGAATACATCATTAAATAAAAAAATATAAAACATAACTGGAAGAATATAATTTTACGGTATGTATATTGATATATCTTCTTTATATCACAATTAGTATCACCCATACAAGAACTCATACAAATTGAATAATATATTCGTATAAATCAATCATATATTCCCAAGAAAAATCAATATCCAATGCATTAGAGATTAAAAAATCACAACCCTCATTATAAAAACATTACTCATATGATAAAAATTACTAAAACATTAAAATATTTCATTTGAATCGTTATTTTTTTAAATAATTCTATTTCACAAAGTTACTCAAGTATTGTAACGATTCAAGTTAAAATATGAATAAAATAATTTGTATTTAAAAATCATTTAAAAAAGAAATAATAGATGAATAAGAAGTATGATATTAATTTCAAATATTATGAAATATTAAAGATGAATATTTCTAAATAAAGGACATGATCTTGGGTATATTTACTTTTATCATATACATTAACAATGATTAATTTCACATAGATTTAAAAATTACAAAAAAACAACATATTTAGAATGTGATTAAAATTAATAATTTAAATATATCATAATTAAAGTAAATAATTATTTAAAATTTAATTGATAATAAATTTACCTATATTAATTAGATACCTAAACAATTTTAATGAATAAGTATACGGAAGAAAAATGAAATATAAAATTTTAAAACATTTAAAATTATATTTTAATGAAAATACAATAAAACAATAGTATCTTTTCTGTAAGATAAGAAATGAAGGACAGGACATGAAAATTATTTTTGATAAAAATTAGTTCTTTTGTAAATAAGAAATACATTTCATTTATATGGATTTTTATAAACCCCAAACTAAAAGTATTGATTTGTAGATAGAGTAAGCTTCAATGAAAGGTGATTGTAATGGGAAATCAATTTTATCGAGAATAACACACAATATATATTCTTTTATTCATTTTTTAAAAAATATTGATTATGTAATTTCCTAAAAAAATCATGTTTCAAAAATTCATATTATCCATTTTATTTTATTTATTATTATTACATAAATTTTTATCACATTTTTTATGTTCCTTTAAGATATTTTAAGGAGGTTTGGTTCATATTCTCCAATAAAACATCAGAAGTTTGGCCATAATCTTGGGGGATATTGTGAAATCATGTAGTAAATATTATTAATGGGATAATAATTAAATTTATACATAAAATATAATTTTATAAGTAGTTTTTAATCTCATACAAGAAAAATAAATAGCAACACATTGTGGAGGTGGTAGTCCACGTGTATGAATAAGCGTTGTTATCAATTTCTAATGAATGGAATCATTTAATGTTAAGTCAAATAAAATAATTAAATGGAAAAAAAATATTTCATTTATTTAATATATATTAAATTATTCAATAATAATAACTATTCATTTATGTATTGAGGATAAATGATACACATCACTTCTTTGAGTTGGTTGTCTAGATGAATTCAGGAATAATGATTTCATTTCCCAAAAGATGGGAAAAGTTATGAATACTATTTTAAAAAAATAATAATTAAAATAATTGTATTTAATAAAATTATTTTACCATATCATCATATTTATTGAATATTTTATAGTGGTGGACGAATAAATAAACTTCAAAACACATGGTTAAGAGTTATATATATTTATCCAAAAAACCTCATTTTTCATTCACATTATTTTATCTATGATGAACTATTTATAATTCCATAACCTATATTACATGTGTAGGATTTTTTTATTATTTGTGCCAACCATTGTCAAAGCTAAATGGATCAAATTATTTTTAATGAGTTAGGGGAAGAGGATCTCCCTTTATATGTTTGGTCAGTGAAAATTGTGTAAATAATTGAACTATTAATATATAATAATTTTATAACTCATCTAGAATAATTCATGAAATTATATTTATCAACGTTTATGATCTATTTTTATCCTCATGTATTAGTTTCACCATTGTTTAAACCTTTAAACATTAACACCGGTAACAAGTATTTCTACATCAAATGGCCATGAAGGTAATTTTAAATACTTCAAGTGTCAAAATAATTGTCTATTCATGATATTTGCAAAAATATTCCAAAAATTTTTTTCAATATAAAATTTTTATGATATTATAATGATATAAATTTAATTTTTTAACATTTCATAACATTTAATATTATTTTTGAGACTATTCATAAACATGAAATTGAATTAATCAAAATAATAATATATTTTCGGTGTATAATAATTGAAAATATATTAAAAATATATAATTATCAAATAAATTTGTGGAACCCCATAATTAATAAAAAAAATTACTTCTATTATTTTAAAATTAATTTCCTATTTTTACATCAAGAAAAAGAATTTTTTTAGTTTTACATAATTTTTCAAAGTTATTATATCATTAATAAATATTAAAAAATTTATTACTGTAATAAAAATAAATTTTTCATATTCTATTTTATCCACTAATTTTTATCATTTTAATCTATTAATTGGTTATGAGAAAATAATATGTGAGTGATGATGAATTATTTTTATTGTCATCTTAAAATAATTTAAACATTTTAATACAAGGAATGATTCCAAATAATGATATTTTTTAGAATATAAGATAAAGATTTTCTGAATACTCTAATCTAGGGAAATAAATCCAATTTATAGAGTTTTTTGAGACCTATAACTGTAGTTTAAACCCATATCAATACATTTTAAACATTAAAATGATGATAAAATTTTATATTGGATAATGTTCATTATTAATATAAATAAAGGAGAAAAATTTAATAATTTACTCATACTGATTTTAAATATTTAATATATTTTCAATTATTCAATATTTATGTGATTTAAAAATTAATTTTAATATAAGTACATGAAATGCAAATGAAAATAATTTTAAAAATAAAATTACTCCTTTTAAGAACGAAAAAAAGTTTAATACCGAAATCACGAATAATATATATTTTAATAGAATAATTTGTATTATATTATAAAATTAAACATATAATACATACATATATATTACAAAAACTATATTTCAAAGTACTTTTATTTTTTTTAATTATGTGATAGTTTTTGAAAAAATCGTTATTTTTTATTATTCCTTCAAAATCCAACTACTTTAAAAAAATCACAAAAAATTATATTAATATTCATTTTTAAATGTGATATAAAAAATTAATTTAAAATTATCAAATATAATTACTATTTATTAGAATAAATTAATAATAATATCCATGAACAAAATGTAATAAAAACAAATTTTGATGAAAATAATTTTTTGATGTATAAAATGAATTTACCAAAATTCTTCTTCTATTTTACATAATTATATAAAATTTAATATATTTTTTTAAAAATATTATATATCTATATATATATTATATAATAAAATTTTGAATATATATTGAATAACCAAATTTAATTTTATATAAATATATTTTATTTAATAATTAGTTTTTAGAAAAATATCTCCTGTAATAATGTGTGATTTTGATTAGTATTTAGTTTATAAGTTGTACACATAAATCAATATATTTTTATTAAGGAAAAAATGTATACAGTTATTTCATATTGTGTATACTATTTTTTGTACACTTCAATCCAATCGAATTGTTGTTATGGTCTCATTTAGATGAAAATTTTAATTGGGTATATCATTCTTTATTTATGCCTAGAATTGTATATACAACGTGCTCTCAATTTCTTGGTTATTAAATAAATAACATTATCAAATATTATGATTTTCTATTTATCCCCCTTAATGAAATTTTTTCTCTAATGTTTTTCTATATCATTAAAAAAGTGTTTAAAACATATTCAGATTCATTTGACTAAATTAGAGCATACTATACATATGGGTGATTTACCATTTAATCCAAATTAATACCATTTCATTTTAAAAATAAAATTACTGTCAATTTTAATTCAAATAAACTTATATCTACCAAAATATTTTATAATCCATGAATTTACCATTATAAACCCTCATTCTTTTGAAAGGTTTCCTAAAATAATTCCATTATAGTTGAGTGATGAAGAACAATGGAGTTATATTTTTATAATTTTTATGCATTTTCTAAAAAAATTAAATAAGGGTAGGTTTTTTTAATTCTGTATTAGAAATGCGGTGTTGGTCCTGCCGACAAACCTTTTTATTGAAAGGTTGTAGAGGGTGTATGATATTTTCCACTAATCAACAAAGATCGATGACATGGAAATAGTGGTTAAGGGGAGGCCACCTTTACATTAATGTAAAGGAAAACGCAGCCCTGGAGCAGCCTCCTTTGGCTAATAAAAAAGACAATGGTGGAAAAATAGGTTCTTCATTTCCCTTATGTGATAATAAAATGAAAAACCCTCCTCAAATAAAAACCCATCATTCTCTCTCAAATCTTCATATACAGTTTCCTAAAATTCATTCATTATGTATGGTGATTCTATTGTCCTAAATTTAGTTAAGAATTTTTTTCAAATCATCATATAGTAGTATTTTTTGTAATTATATTCAATTATATTTTTTTATTGAATTTTTTTTTATTTCTATATATGATATAATTTATTAGTTTATTTTATTTTATATAGTTTATAAATAATATATATTCTTAGTTATGATTAATTACATATTAACTAAGGAATAACTTAACATTTTAGATTGATTAAATATAATGATTAATTTATAATAATTAAATAATTAATACATTATGATAGACTAATTATTAAACAATAATGAATGAGGGCTTGATTAATTTTCAAATAAGTATTATATAATGAATAAAAATTTATTAACGAATGATTAGAGAATTATTAAATAATTATTAACTAATTATTAATAAATGATTAATTAATGATTATAAGATGATTAACTAAATTTTAACTAATGATTTTGTAATTATTAACTAATGATAATCTAGTGATAAACTAGTGATTCAATAATTATTAGATTACTATTAAATAATCATTAACAAATGATTGTCTAATGGATGATTAAGGATTAACAACTGATTAACTAATGATTAATTATTTATTAACTAATTAATATTTAATGACTAAATAATGATTAAGGATTGATTAAAAAATAATTAACTACTAATTAAGTAATGATTATAGAAATATTCAATCAATATTACAGAATGATTAAATAGTGATAATCTAATAGTTATAAAACTTATATAGAATAGTAATATAATGATTAATGAATAATTAACTAATGATTAAATAACGATTAAGTATTTATAAAATAATGATTATGAAATTATTAAATAATTATCAATGAATGATTAAAGAATGATTAAATAATTAGGAACTAATGTTTACTAATGATTAACTAAGGATTTAATAATTATTAAATAATGAATAACTAATGAATTACTAATTATTAATGAAGTATTAAGAAATTAGAGGCAAATGATTAACTAATGATTCTGGAATTCATAAATAATTATTGACTAATGATTATGTAAAGATTAAATAGTGAATAAATAATGAATTATTGAACAATTATTAATTAATAATAAACTAATTAGCATGGATGGATTAAATAATGACAAAACAATAATTAATTAATGATTTATTAATGATTACAGAATTATTGTGTAATGAATAACGAATGACTATGGAATTAATTAAAAATGATTAAATGATGAATAACTATGGATTAACTAATAACTAAATAATAATTAAGGAATAATTAATTATTTAATAAATAATGATTTACTAATGATTAACTATGAATAAGTGATTATTATCTAATGAATAAATAATTATTAAATAATGATTAACTGATGATTAAATATAGATTATGTAATGGATAATTATTGATTAATGATTTATTGAGGAATGAATAATGAGTGCAAAAATAATTATTAAGTAATGATTGTATAATAATTAAATAAAGATTAACCAATGATTTAAAATTGATTAACGATTACTAACTAGTGATTAACATGTGATTAAGAAACAATTAATTAATGATGAAGCAATAGTTGACATCAAATTAACATAGAATAAACATATGAAAAAAGATACAGAACAAAATGACAAAGAGGCTTAACTTGACACATGATTTGTTACTTCTCAGATTTAGTTGCTTCATCCCTTATTGCATGGTAGCTTTATTTATTTCGATGGATATTTTTTACCTGAATCACATTCTCTTAATAAACCTTGGTAGAAAACAATAGAAATGTGAAAGATATTTCAACAAGACATTAGTTCCATCATTTAGGTTATAATAATAAGTTCTAATATTTTTGAATCTTTAAGAAATCTAATACATGTTTCTATAATATAAGGGGATGTGGTTCTAGAATTGATGTACCTATTTAAAAAACATGAAAACACTACAATTATAAAGAATCGATCGGGATCTATTTCACGATAATTGGTCTTACTACACTGCTGGTCTAAAACTACTATTGGATAAGAGTAATATGATACAAATTTTCATTATAAAATACATAAATAAATTTTGTAAGATAAAAATTTGTGCTATGAAACAATAGTATCATATTTTAGAATAATAGAAGTTGTTATAAAATATTAGTATCACAATGATTATATGGTTAACCTCATAGTCAACAGTATACATAGAATGTTATGGAAACTGACATAAAAAATAAGTGAATACATTAAATCATTTTATTTATCCATGATAAAATTACCTTGATGATCATATAAACTGAAATAAAAAAGATCAAACCCATTAAATAACACACGAATGCATTTCTTGTGAAATGAAATACCTTATAAATTATCAACAGGATAGAGTTTGTTTGAGATGAGTCGGACTTCAAAAGCGAAGTAAAATCTAGCATATTTTCATGTGGTAATATAATAAAATATTTAAAAAATATTTACAGAGGTTTTTAATTTTTTTTAAAAAAAATCAGGCTTCTATTGAAAGGATTACCTATATGGTAATGATGTCAATATAATGAAAAAATAATTTTAAAATTCAACAGTTACGCACATCCCCTTGTAACATTTTATTAAGATACCACATTAAAATAAGGAAGATATTAATTAGCTTTTATATGCATCCTCATCTCATCTAAACTCGGTTTTTTTTAAAATTTACAAGGTTTTTGTTTTCTATTGAAAAGAATTCATGTGTTATTTGATATTATTTTTCAAGGACATTTTACATTATAAGATCATATTTGTCATTTTATCATGGATAAATAAACCAATTTGAAGTTTTCTCTTCATTTTACCTAAATTTCAAAAAACAATATCATAATGAATTTATAAAAATCATTTATATAACGAAAAAATAGTATCATATTATAAGATATATAATGTCATTCTAAATTTTTAGTACCATTATGATTAAATGGACAACCATTACTGTAAATATTATTTATAGTATTAAATTCATGATTGGAAAACATTTTTGACTTAGAGATTCATGGTTTCATATGTCTATTACTACATGATGGTTATTCAAACTTTGAAATGACATTCTAATATTACACAACCAAAAAACAATGGTAAGG
The DNA here is from genome assembly GCA_963277665.1 of Viscum album. NCBI lineage: Eukaryota > Viridiplantae > Streptophyta > Magnoliopsida > Santalales > Viscaceae > Viscum > Viscum album. Next base: position 256,204,152 of record OY728165.1, on the reverse strand, counting down.
AAATCGGATTGTGTTACCCTAATTGAACATCAAAAAATTATTAATGTATTTTTAAATATGACAACTTGTCAACAGATCACACCTATTATATATAGACATATTCAATTCACATATTAACTAGGGAGTCAATCTATTATGTTGGTTGATGATGAAATATTGGTCAAAGAAATAAATTTATTTTTCTTGTGGTTATATGGTTCCACGATGGAGTTATATGTTGAGGTTTCTACTATTAAACCACATAATCCAATGGTACAAAGATTAAGACTTTTAAGAGTTGTTGGATAAGGACTATCCCATAAAATTGAGGCTCCTCCCTTTGTTGTGGAAGATGACTACCTAAATAATCTATGAGATATATATATATATATCTAAATTTTGTTGAGTATTTTTTAAATGATTGATGAAATGGATAAAATATTCCTAATGAAGAGGGAATGGCAGTATTTCGAGAGAATGTTTCTATAAATATAGTTTTTGTGAAGAAACCTCAACCAATAATAAATCATCCACAACTCTTAAAAGCTTGGATGAAAGTAATGACATGTTTTTATGAATTCTGCATCAAATTTCTCACATAGAAAATTGAGTTTCATTGAGTAATATTGGATATTTTTATTGATCTAGATAAAATATTATATTTTGGTATAGATTTTCAATTTAAAGATTCATTGTAAAAATGATTTCATATTGTGAGACACTATATATATATAGTTTAAGAATAAATATGTAAAATATGCATCATATAATGTGATAAAAATGGGGATTATTAATGATTTCTATTGAGGGATATATTATACATTTCATTTATAGGTTGGAGAATTTAGAGGATTGAGGTATCTCATAATTTCATTTTTTCAAACCTGACACAAGATCATACTTCATTGGATGATGAATTTTTGGAATTATTTCCTTTGAGATGATTAAAATCATAGAAAATGTTCATGTCTCCCTTATGGAAGAAATGATAGAATATTATTTTGGTTAAATGATTATTATCTAATAAGGCATGAATGACATAACATAACAAAATTGTGAAGGTATATGGTGACTGGGATGACTCTTATTAGGGTTTGCTATATTTTCTAGCCACATTGAGACACAATGAACATATTTTCATCCACTTTAATAAAAATGAACTCATGCCATAATAAAAGTAAATTAATCATTATTTTATTCAATTTTATCATTTTTTCTAAGGATTCATTTTCTGTATGTTCACATTTCAATTTAGAAAAAAAATCAAATTGATTGATGGAACTTTTCTATTCAAAAAACATAGGGTTATATCTTTTATTATGGAAACCCATTATAGATAAATATAAACTCTTCCTCCAGAATTTCCTTTTATGGGGATGAATAACAATGATCTATGGAGTATGTTTTTTGACATGTATCTGTAAAAATTTTACCTTCATTCATGGTTTTTTATATCTTCTTGGCATTTGTGAAATCAATGAGGAAATCAATGTGGATCAGAAATACGTGGAGACCCGCAAAATTCACATAATAAGTACTGCATAAGACACATATCTTGAAAAAAATGAAAAAAATTCCATAATAAACCAATGAAGAAGTAAATCTCTAGTCCTGGTATCTAAAGAATTTATTTTTTTGTACTCTTTAACCAAAAATATAAACACAATTTATGTGAAATATGATCACTTTTGTGTAGCATATGTGCTAGATCAATGGATGTTTGAAGAACTTTTTTAATAAATCCATAAGTCCAATCAAGGATTTTATGAATATATTATGCATATTACAAAATAAAAATGAACATTGGAATATGATTGGGTGAAGGGGTAAAGACACATGACCACAAGTATTGTAGAGTTCATCAATGGTGTCTTCAAGGGTCATTACTAGTTACATATAACTACCCGTTTTTTGGAGACATTTTATCATTGTGTTATGTACTTCCCTGATATAACTAAACTACCATAAGACATGATTCTACGGGGGATACAGTATGGAAAAAATATTCAATGAGATATTGAAATGAACATTAAAGAATCTTATAGTTAATTATTGTTCCTTTTCAACTGAAAAGACTCTAAATGAGTAGTTCAATAGTATACAGACCCCATAACTGGTAGAAACACTTAAAAATGGTGATATTACTTGATAAAAGGAATTTTTAATGAAGAAAAATCCAAGAATGGTGGTTTCCATGCACACATTCCATCGCAGTGTGTTCCTCTGTGAACATATCATAGAAGTCATAGATTGATCCAATGTACCAGTTAAACACTATTGAAAACTATTTTTATACACCATGGATGTGAATAGAGGAATATTGATATATGAAAATCCCCAAGGACTAGCTGATATTAATTCCAAAAATCATCTAGTTGTGTAAATGTGTGATATTGATGTCCATTAGGATATGTATTGAGATGGAAAACACTTACAAATAAGGTATTAGTTTGGTATGTATCATATTTCATCAATAAGTTCACAACTATAATTAATTCCCTAACATTTATGGGTCATGTTAATACCTTATCCACAATGACATATTATTTACAATGTGATCTTTTAATATTAATAATTAAATTGTGATAATATAAGATCCTTAGTTTTTTATAATTTTCAGACATTTCTTAATATTCTTACAACCAAATAACAATATGTATATAATAAGTAATGTGACCAAATGTTTTAGGAATGTGTGTACAAAAGAACAAAACAATATAATTTTAATTTATTTATACATGATAAAATGAAAATTCAGACCATATAAAGTGAATTGTTCTATAAAATACCCATTTAATAAGACAAGAATTCTTTACACCTGAGTAAAATGACCTTGACATTTTTCTATAGAAATGATTTTGAATTTGATGCCTAATACATAATAAGTTAAGTAAAATCCACCTTTTTTATGTGGTAGCATAATAACATCAACCAAAGGGATGTACAAAAAATTTAATTTTATAAACATTTAGGCCTCCTAATGGAATCCTCTTCTATTGTATAGGCATTTCATTAAAAGGTTAATAGATTTGAAAATTTTAAATTTTTGTAAATCCATTTGGAAGATATAATTAATATCCCACATGAAAATAAGCTGGATTTCTCTTCACATTACAAGTCATATTCTTCTCATCTGTACTATATTATATTTATGAAAATCATGGTTTTTCTTACCTTTTTTGAATAATTATTTTATTATTTTTTGCATTTTTTCTTTTCTATTTCACTTTATATGATCATAATTGTAATTTTATCATAGATAAATAAATTTTACTAATTTTTTATATTATTTTTACATGAAATTCCAAATTATGTTGTATTTTATTTTCTAATAAAATTTTATATAATAAATAAAAATGTTTATTTACATAAATACATTAAAATACATCCTACCAAAAGTCATTTCCAAGGTAAAAAATAATTTAAAATGAAATTAGAAATATTATTTGAGAAACATGAAGACAAGACATTTTTATTTTGATAAAAAATTCATAAATAATGTGAATAAACATGTCATAGAGTACATTCTACCAATCATAACTATCTAATGAACATAACATTACATATGAATTTTATGCTTTATAATTATTTAATTTTTTTACAAACATATTTGATTAAGAAAATAAGCACTGATCAATATTAGAATGTTTCCTTAAAAATGCTAATGGGTTGTAGGTTTGAAACATTAGGGTGCATCGAACACACCATCATCATAAGGTACTTCCAACATCCAATATGATTATATAGCTACGCCATAATATCTTATACGACATTATGATATCTGATTTCACATTCATTTATCATCACATACATACTACCCTCTTTTAGAAATGGAGACCTTAGACACAAAGATTTCAACCACATCAGGGAGAGGATACCATCACCCATGGAGATGTGGCAGTACTGCTCAGTCTTCCTATACAGGGGGTGTTGTTATTGTACAAAATCAGGGAGACTGGACTAGTGATGTATAGATATTTCTATTCAAAAATATTTTGTATAATTTTATTGCTACATATAGAAGGTTGATATCAATGAGGTGGAAAGAGATAAACTTTTCACATTTACCCAATGACACTAATGAGGCGATTGTCATTCATCATGTTTATGCATATATCAAACAGCTCATTTGGGGGATAGTATGCACTAACCTCTCTGGTATTGATTTCCAGAAAAGGTATCTGGGGCATTAAAAGATTTTTATCAAGGATGGATATATATTTTGCGGTTTTCATTCTAATTACACTCATAGTGCTAATTATCCATGAAATGATGCTCAGATCGCATGGATCTCATGGGATGAATAATCCTTAATTAGATTCAGGAATGAGATGATATCCATATCCTCTCCCCTAATGTTACTCTTTAAGAGATGTTTGTAGATGTGATATGTGACACTTCATGTCGATACTGATATGGTCAGTCATCCTTATTTGTTTCTAAAAGTAGGAAGAGTAATTGAATTGAATTTATTATTATTTATCTCTTTTAGTGTTATATTTTATAGGTGGATTCATACACACCACTTCAACAGAACAATAAGACACATTGTTATGGAATATCATCTCATGTTGAACAAATTACTACACCCTAACATAAGTATAAACAATCATTCATTGACTAACCAATTTCATAAAATCATCAAGTTATCATTTTAGTAGAAAACCTTTTTGATAAATATAAAACATCATTTTATATTATTATAATAATATATTAGGATTTATTAGAATAGTTTCCTACATTATAATCTTATAGACTTCATGATTTTATGGACATAGTGCCTCTCTTTCACATTCCTTATATTCATTGGCACCATCTTGAGAGTGTCATGGGAGAATTTGGTTTGTTCTACACATTCCATTTACATAGAGACTATTATTAGATATCTATATTTCGAATATGATTGGGAGGTAGGATGTCGACTAGAGATGATGACATGACGGGTATCCGAACTGTGGGGTAAGACAATCTCCTCTTAATATCGAGGGTGTTGGTATAATGTGATTCAATTTACAACAGATTGTTGATTATGATCCTTCGTATAGACAAATGTATGTACTATTTCTTAGTACACATGGTAGAGGGATTTAGGATCATGTATGTCAATAAATTTATATTAGTTTTATTATTTTATCATTTTTTAATACATTCGGAATCACATTACAACATTCTGGTCTACAAAAGATTATCCGCATGTTTGATTTTTAGGAAGAGGAGGTTGTTATACTGACATCAATCCATGCAACAGTGTTGGGGATGATACCATGTTTTCATCTATATCACGGTAGTGTCATTCACCATCCACCCAGGAGAAGTTATTTTCATTTCAAGGGCGTCGAGTTTCTTACTCAGAAACCTCTTCCAGCAGCATCTGATGCTTAGGAACCACAATGAAGACAATGAAGACCACATCATGCGCACGTGAGGCTTCACCAATTCACCAAGAAGTGGGTTTCCATCAAGCTGTCCCGCCTCAGCCGATTATGGATATGCATCATGATGTGTGGGATCCATCTATTTTGGTAGGATATTAACAATTTTCTCCATGTAAAATTTATTCAATCATCTATCAAGGGTTATTTCCCCTATCACCACCTTACAAGATAGAAAGATAACATCATGAACTGTTCCCCCAAGAGATGTGTAATGACCCGAGTCTGTATCCCCTCCACTGGTGCCCCATACCCGGTTCACCACATGACCTCAAGCGCGTTTCTGAAAATGCCAGAGGCTGCCGAGTAGCAACGAGGGCCTTGGTGAGTCGGTGGGGAAACTATGTCCTCATTAGGTAAGGTATACATGGTAAGAGAACAACCATAAATAGAGGAAGAATTAAACAACATGCATAATAACATAAACCAAATAGCGGAAACAATGAAGATATATAGCAATGATGACAATGATGCAGCAGATAAAAGTAACTAAGGAAAACAGAAAACACAACAATGTGCTGAAATACAACTGAAACCAAGTGCAAAAGAAAAATAAGTAATCTCCTCATCATCGCAAGGGACGACATGGTCCCATGATCCCAAGCTCTAGTGCGATCAAGAACCTGATGAAGAAGGGTGCTTGCCCGTATCTATACCTGCATCAACATAGTCTTCATGGGCCAAAAATCATGGCCCAAACAGGGTGTGAGATTCAATCCCATTAGGCATTCACCCGAAGATTTGTGTGTAACAGTCAGTGAGTATATGGAAGGTAAAAGTACAATAAGCAGTAAACATCAATAGCAAGCATAAGGAAGTAAACAGTAAGAGGTAAAACAGGATGATACATAGCAGCAATCAATCCACAAAAAATCAGTAGCAGTGAAACAAATAACCAAAAAGCCGGAAACCCTCTGGGGTGTACTCGCAGCCATCCCCTCTGGTCCTATCCAAGAAGTACCACAGCCCTCTGGGTAGTGCACCCAGCCTAACCACTCTGGCTTTTTCATACAAATTAATGAGACTTTTTGGGGAAGCTCACTCGGTCAATTCCCCTTATATTCTAGGGTAGTCGGGGACTCTCTTGAGGAAGATCACACAGTATAACCCTCTTAGCCCTAAGGTCTAGAGACTCTCTGAGGAAGCTATCTCGGTCAATTCCTTCTATAGCCTCAGGTATTCCACAGACTCTCTGAGGAAGATCACTCGGTCTACCATCATGTAGTCTATAATATCCAAGACTCTTTGGGAGCTCACTCGGTCTATCCCCTCTGTATTCTATAATGTCTATGAATTTCTCGAAAGCTCACTCAGTCTATCCCTTATAGTCTATAGCACCAAGTTCTCTCAACCTCGTGCCAGTCAGTGCAGAATAATGCTATAAGGCCAAAGTACACCTATAGGGATACTGGGCTAACCAAAGTACAACTATAGAGCAACTTAGATAACAGTCTACAAGGCAACAAGAATGTCAATTAATTTCACCTCATCCTATAACTATAAATCTTGAAACAGGTGTAGTAGCCAAAGGAAAAAAACACCCAATGCTCGTGAACAGAACAAGGAAAGGTCGAATACATCCAAGAACAATAAATTATCCTCTAAAATGGTTAATTTACCTATACAAAAGAATAGAAGTAAGTCAAGAAAACAACAAGTGCAAAAAGGTAAACACGCAATACCCCGCTCACAGGTATTGGTGGAATTTCCACATAAAACTCAGATAAATTGAACGGTAAGGCACAAACCACCTACCTCGATCCTATGAGATCAATATACATGAACCTCGATGATAGATTCCTCTTATAACGATGAATATCTAAGAAAACACACAAAAAGTTCATCCCACGATAACTTGGAAATGAGTATGTATCAAGAAACAAGGCTTCAAGTAGAAGGAATAAATCACAGCTACGCTTCCAACACAATAAGTCGTGCTAGAATCAGAGAACGGATAGCGAGGCAGGAGCTCGGAGAATATTCGGCCATACGATCTCTCCCGGGCTGACAAAATATGGATAAGAAGACAATTCTGGGGTTAGGTGCAACCCTGGTCCCTTTAATAAAAAAAAGAAAGTACACGGCATATACTTCTTGAGTACACGGCGTGTACTTCAATTTTTTCGTACTCCGAATTAACCAGCCTCCACCTCAGCCTTTCACACCGTGTGTGTGGCCCATCACGACCATCACACGGCTTCGAGCTGGGAAAAAGTACATGACGTGTACTCAGAAAGTACATGGTGTGTACTTCAAAAATTTCCAGAAAAAACATTTTTCACAGAAACTCCAGAAAAAGGAAGAACGTACCTGAAAGAAGATTCAGGTTCTTACAAAATTCCCCCCTTAAAGAAATTGATCCCTGAATTTCCCTAATGAGGTGGAGAAGGAGAAACACCAAACAGCTCCAGCCACTACGATCGTACATCAGTGTCCCAATCCCAGGTCTCGTCCTATACTCGCCCGTGCTGCCATAGCACTCATATCAATGTAACGGACCGCCCGTGGAGATCCTTCATACTGCGAGCGACAATCCTGATCAGATGCTCCTTGAATGATGCATCCACTTTAAGCTCAACTTCCGCAAGCTGAATGACATGAGACGGGTCTGAAAAGTAACTTCGGAGCTGAGAGACGTGGAAGACGTCGTGCATGGCACGATACCTCTAGGGTAGCTTCAACCGATAGGCAATCAACCCCACTCTCTCCAAGACCACAAACGGACCGACGTACCATAGTAAAAGCTTACCTTGTCTCCGAATACTTTTGGTTTCCAACCTGAGTGTGACATGTATGAAAACCTGATCTCTGACCTCGAACTCCAGAGGACGTCTCTGCTGATCAGCATAAGACTTCTGTTGAGATTGCGCTGTAGCCAACCTCTTCAGAATCAGCTATATCATCTCTGAAGTCTCTTGAACAAGACGAGGTCCCTGCAAATCTGCCTCTCCTACCTCCAGCCAGCATAAGGTTGATTGGCATGGCCTATCGTACAAAGCCTTGTATGGTTCCATTTGAATGGTCACCTGAAAACTATTATTGTAGGCGAAATCCACTAGAGGAATATGCTTCTCCCAAGAATCTCCAATGTCTAGAATGAAAGCTCAGAGAATATCCTCAAGCACCTGGATCTTGTGCTCAGACTGGCCATCAGTCTGTGGATGCTATGCTGTACTCAAAAGTACATGTGTACCCAAGGCCTTCTGATGTCCCTGTGAGAACCGAGATGTAAAACACATATCTCTGTCTGAAACAATAGAGCATGTAACTCCCTGCAGACGAATGATCTCTCTGATTTAAAGTCATCCCAGATCATCGACACTGAAGGTCTCATTGATTGGCAAGAAGTGAGCAACCTTTGTGAGCCTGTCAACGAAAACCCAAAAACATCGTTCCCCCGGGTGATCTTGGAAACCCGGTCATGAATTCCATCACAACATCATTCCACTTCCACTCCGGAATGGGTAACTTCTGTATAATCCCCGCTGGTCACTTATGCTCTGCTTTCACCTGCAGATAAGTAGAACATCTCATGAAAAAACCAGAAACATCCTTTTTCATACCTAGCCACCAGTATTGGCGATGAAGGTCCCGATACATCTGGGTGATTCTAGGATGAACTGCCCAAATAGAGGAATGGAAATCCAACATCATCTTGTCGTGTATGTCTACTGGCACCCATACATGTTCCTCGAAACACAAGATCTCATCCTCGCACACTGTCCATCTAGGAAGAGGGTCCCCTCCTGTCACACTCTCCTGTAGAAATAAGCCTTGTGAGTCTGATAGCTACTTCATTCGTACCCGAACAATAAGTGTAGAGGTAACATATATAGAAGATAGGTATGTCTTCCCCTGCCTGTCGTGCACTTCTATGTGCATCTCAGAGAACAACGCCATAAGATGCCAATCACTACTGGCCTCATGAACTGCCTGAATCTTTGTTCTCCTGCTCAAAGAATCAGCCACTGCGTTTCCCTTTCCCAATGTATAGGCGAGCTCAAAGTCGAAAGACTAAAGATACTCGGCCCACCTACACTATCTCAGATTCAGATCACAATGAGTGAAGATATACTTGAGACTTTTTTTGTCAGTAAAAACCACAAAGTGCTCTCCCAGAAGATAGTGTCTCCAACAGCGTAAGGCATGAACAGATGCTGCCAAATCCAGATCATGCATCAGGTAGTTCCTCTCGTGTGGCCTCAACTATGGAGACCCATACGCAACGACTCCATCTCCCTGCATAATCATATCTCCCAGCCTGAAACCTGAAGCATCACAATAAACAGAGTAGCTCTTGCCTGGATCCAGCAAGACTAGTATCGGTGCTGACGTCAACCTCCCTTTCAGCTCCTGAATGATAGACTCAAAAGAATCTAACCATACGAACTTTGCCCCCTTCTCGGTCAGAACTTTTCAAAGGTGCTACTAGACAATAAAAGTCTCAAATGAAGCATCTGAAGTATCCAACAAGCTCTTGGAAACTCCATACCTAAAAGACGTTCTTCAGATACTCCCATGAAACTACAACTCTCACATTCTCTGGGTCCATAGATACTCCTGACTCTGAGATGAAATGACCCAAGAAGTGAATCTGATCCATCCAGAAGTGGCACTTCAAGAGTTTAACATAAAGTCGATGGTCTCTCAGTGTACTAAGAATAATCTCAAGATGGGTGGCATGGTCTTGTCAAGTGTGAGAGTACACCAAGATATCATCCATGAAGACCATGATAAAGGAATACAAGTAAGGATGGAACACTCGGTTCATCAGTGGCATGAATACTGCATGTGCGCTCGTGAGTCCCAAAGGAGTGACTGTAAACACATATAGACCATACCTACTCCTGAAGGCTGCAGAGGTATATATGATGGTATAACACACAACTAATGATAAACGGACCTCGATTCGATCTTCCAGAACACCCGGGATCCTCGAAGATGATCGAAAAGTTCATAAATCCATGACAATGGATATCCGTTCTTGACCGTCAACTGGTTCAGCTTCCGATAATCCACACAATGACAAAGGGTACCGTATGCCTTCTTCGCAAACAGAATTGGCGAACCCCAAGGAGAAGTACTAGGTTGGATGAAACCCTTAGCCTGTAGCTCCTTCAACTGCTTCTTGAGATCCTGCAACTCAGGTGTGGCCATCCTATAGGGAGGAATGGACACTGGTGCCGCTCCTGGCATTAGCTTAATAGAGAAGTCTACCTCACGCTCTAGAGGCAAACCTGAAAAGTCCGTTGGAAAGACATCCCTAAAGAGATCCACCACTAGAGGAAAGGCCAACTGTGGAGCCCCCTGAACATCCACATAAAGACTAGCAATCTGGGCTGTCACCCCTCTAAGCCCAAGATGCTCGATTCCTTCCCGACTCGCCCGAACATCCCATTTTACTCTATGGAGAAAATATTCACCCTTTGGGGAGATGAAACTGACTCTGCGGTGATAACAGTCAATGAATAACTGGAAGTGAATCAACCAGTCCATGCCGAGAATGACATCATAGTCTGTCATCTCTTGAACATAGAGATCCATAAGAAGTGATACCCTACCACCTCGAGAGGGAAATCTCTACATTGGCGTTCAATAGATTTCTTCATTCCCAAAAGGGTTTCTAGTGTCAATGAGTCAGCAGAAGAAAAGATGCAGAGTCCAAGTTTCTCCACAACATCAACAGAGATAAAGCTATACATAGCACCAGTATCGAAAAGGGCTGAAGATAACACTGAGGCTAATAAAATCGTACCTCGAACAGTAGTAGGGTCATGATCTTGCTCCTAATAGGTCTGATCCATGGCAAAAGACTGGCCTGTACCGCTGCCTAATGCCCCTGGCTGACCACTCTAAGCTGATATACTTTGCTTTCACTAATGACCTGGTGACTGACCACCACGGCCGCGACCCCCACCTCAACCTGAACGGCCGAAAGAACTCCAGTTCCCTAACTAGTGGGAAACTCGCGAAGCATCTCCAGAACCCAGGGTAATAGAGGATCCCCTACCACTAGCTGAAGGTGAGAAGATGTGATAGAAATGCTGAAGATGGCCCATCTTTCCACAATACTGACACTCCATTCGAACTCTATGGAACTGAGGCCTAGTATGCCCAATCCTAATGCACTGGTAGCATACAACCTGGATACCAGAAGACACATCCCGCGTACCTCGATCTCCTCAAGAAGACTCTCTCTGATGCTTAATACTGTCTGTAGGAGGAACACTAGCTCTGGATGACGAACCGTCGTGGCTCACTACTTCAGAATCCCTCATATTGCGCTTAGTGATCAGTGCCTAGTTGACGATGGAGGATATTGAGTTCAGCTGGAAGATATTTACCTGGGAACAGATCTCATTCCTGAGACCATCCTCGAACTCCCTAGTAAAGAAAATCAAATCACCTTTTGGGATCGGTGTGAAACGCTGCAACTTAGTGAAGCGAGACGAGTACTCCATAACAGAGAGAGTACCCTGTTGCAGACTCATAAACTCTCAGGCTTGATTGGCCCTCAGGGTATCCGGATAGAAGTAGTAATAGAAGGTGCATCAAAACTCATCCCAAGTTATATCCTGGTGATTCCCTGACCGTGAGATCACCTCCAAACACCTCTTGGCAGTGTCCCAAAGCTTATACATAGCCAGATGTACCCTTTTCTCCGGAGGGATTACTGGGTGCTCAAATATGGTCAATGTGGCCTCTATCCATGACTCTGCAGCCTGAGGTCCTCCATCCCCTGAAAAAGTAGGAGGATGCTGCTGCTGGAAAACCTGCATCAACTCAGCCATCGACGGGGTAGGAGGTGGCACACCCTGGAAGGTCTGCATCTTCCTTATGAATTCCTCCTTGAACTGTGCATCTGTGCCTGCAACGGGTATGACAGCCGGTGCCAAGGCTGGCTCGACTGGAGGATGGGCAGGAAGTCGCTGATCAGCCATATCTTGCGTCTGATCACTGCTTGACGACAGACATACAACTGGAGGATGTCTTGGAGGGATAGCTCTGAAAGATCAAAAGTACACCTTAGATATGAAAAACAAGGCCATAGAACACAAGAGTATAAAATGGGAACAAGGAATGAAAAACATAAAAGACTGTAAAACATGACTACAGAGTGTGTATAAAAACTACATGGTGTGTCTTTTTAAGAAACTGATATGGCCGAGTACTCCCACCATACAAGTCTTGTATACTTTAAACTACACAGTGTGTTGACCCCAACACACGGCGTGTACTAGAAAACTATCCCCTTCCCGGGTCTCTTACACAGCAATCCCACACGATCCGACTTAACTGGAGACTACACGGCATGTTCGAAACAAACACGGCGTGTATTAGACAAGGCTTCGGCGGTCCATGTTGTTGAGTACAAGGCCGTAGACACGGCTGGACCTTATATGGCATGCTCCGAGCAAACACGGCGTGTATAGGCGAAGACGATACCTTACCGTGTTGTTCGTGACACGGCCAGGTACCTGGGCAAGACTACCCAGCGTGTTCCGAACAAACGCGGCATGTGGAAAGAAAGGTAATGTCAGCCCATGTTGTTCGTGACACGGCTGGGTACCTGGACAAGACTACACGGCATGTTCCCTACGGACACAGCGTGTTCTACCTGTACTTCCCCGCCCCGTGTTGTTAGTGACATGACCGGGTACACGGCACCGAGCTTACACGGCGTGCAACTACAGTACACGACGTGTTTCCAAAGTTACTTCCATGACACCATGTTCTTCTCAAACGGTCAGTGAAACAGCCTGAAAACGACACGGCGTGTTCCCAAAAAGTATACCCTGTGTATTCTGGGTTTTTCTGCCAGTAGCTCTGAAACTGCACAGAACTCCAGAAATGCTAAAAACAAGGAGAAAAAGTTCCAAATTCCAATCCATGGGGTCCCATAACACCCCATGAACCAAAGTTTCGGCATTCACTTAAGAAAAGAGCAAGACAAACAGATTTCTAACATAAAACAGAGAATCTATTAAGAAACTATCACAACAACATGCATAATCTACACAAAGTCTATCACAACAGCATGCAATCTCTAATTCACCCTAGATGGAATTGAAATAATGCATGACATGTGATTCCTAAAAGTGTATATATGTTTAATGAGATGGAATACCCACATCTCATTGGGTTGCGATAGAAAAAGAACCGATATATCAAAATAGTAATAGCATAAGCCATGTGAATCACTCTCAGTGAAATCCGACCAACTATAAAATCTCAAAATCAACAACTGAAATTAATGAGGTAGTATAGATTTTCCCTGTAGACGGGTTAGCTACTCCCGAGCACAGCTTAATGATAAGTACCAAATCTGTCCTATCATTGGATAAGGTCTTCAAACATTAATGAAAGAGAAAAGAACTGCTCTGATACCACTTTGTAATGAACCGAGTCCATAGCCCCTCCACTGGTGCCCCATACCTGGTTCGCCACAAGACCTCAAGTGCGTTTCCCCATATGCCAGAGGCTGCCGACTGGCAGCGAGGGCCTTGGTGAGTCGGTGGGGAAACTATTCCCTCATTCGTTATGGTATTCAAGGTAAGAGAACAACCATAAACAGCGGATGCAGTAAACAACATGAATAATAGCAGAAACCAAACAGTGGCAACAATGTAGATATATAGCTGTGATGACAATGATGCAGAAGGTATAAATAACTAAGGAAAACAAAAAACACAACAACATGCTGAAATAATACTGAAACCAAGTGAAAAAGAAAATAGAGTAAGCTCCTCAGCATCGCGAGCCACGACCCGGTCCCATGCTCCACACCTCCAGTGCAATCAAGAACCTGATGTAGAAGGGCGCTTTCCCTTATCTATAACTGCAGCAACATAGTCTACATGGGCCCAAAATAATGGCCCAAATAGGGTGTGAGATACAATCCCTGTTGGCATTCACCCGAAGATTTTTGCCTAACAGTCAGTGAGTATATGACATGTAAAAGTACAATAAGCAGTAAACAGTAACAGCAAGCAGAAGGCAGTAAACAGTAAGCGGTAAAACAGGATGATACATAGCAGAAATCAATCCACAACAAACCAACAGTAATGAAACAAATATCCAAAAAGCCGAAAAACCTCAGGGGAGTACTCACAGCCATCCCCTCTAGTCCTATCCAAGAAGTACCACAACCCTCTGGGCAGTGCACTTAGCCTAACCCCTATGGCATGGTCATATGAATTAATGAAACTTTTTGGGGAAGCTCACTCAGTCAATTCCCCTTATAGTCTAGTGTAGTTAGAGACTCTCTTGAGGAAGATCACACGGTCTAACCCTCTTAGCCCCAAGGTCTAGAGACTCCCTGAGGAAGCGATCTCGGTCAATTCACCTTATAGCCTCTGGTATACCACAGACTCTCTGAGGAAGCTCACTCGGTCAATCACTCATCTAGCCTGGGAAGGATCTTAAAGAGATTCAAACAAGTCAAGACTCTTTGAGGAAGCTCACTCGGTCTACCCTCCTGTAGTCTATAATATCCAAGACTCTCTGGGAGCTCACTCTTTCCATCCCCTCTGTAGTCTATAAAGTCTAAGAATTTTTGGGAAGCTCACTTTGTCTTTCCTTATAGTCTATAACACCAGGTTCTCTCAGCCTCGTGCTAGTGAGATCATAATAACGCTATAAGGCCAAAGAACACCTATAGGGCTACTTGGATAACCAAAGTACACCTATAGAGATACTTAACTAATAGTCTATAAGGCAACGAGCATGTCAATTAATTTCACCTCATCCTATAACTGTAAAGCATGAAACAGGTGTAGCAGCCAAAGAAAAACAGTACCCAAAGGTCATAAACAGAATAAGTCAAGGGAGAATACATCCCAGCACAATAACATATCCTCTAACATGGTCAATTTACTTCTACATAAGCATACAAGCAAGGAAGAAGAACAACAAGGGAAAAAGGTAAACACGCAATACCCCATTCATGGGTATTGGTGGAATTTTCACATAAAACTCAGATAAATTGAATGGTAAGGCACAAACCACCTACCTCGATCCTAGGAGATCGATATATGTGAACCTCAATGACAGATTCCTCTTAGAACGATGAAGATCTGAGAAAACGCACAAAACATTCATCCCACGATAACTTCAAAATGAGGAGGAATCAAGAAACAAGGCTTAAAGAAGAATTAAGAACTCACCGCTACACTTCCAATGCAATCGACCGTGCTAGAGTCGGAGAACGGATGGCGAGGCAGGAACTCAGAGAAGAGTTGGTCGTACGGTCACTCCCAGGTGGACAAAATCTGGAGAAGAAGTCGATTTTGGGGGTTAGGTGTGACCCTGGTTCGTTTAATGAAAAAAATAAACTACACGTCGTGTACTTCTTGAGTACATGGCATGTACTTCAATTTATTCAGTACTCCGAATTTACCAACCTTCACCTCAGCCTTACACACCGTGTGTGTGGCCCGGCATGGCCAGCACACGTCTTTGACATGGGAAAAAGTACACTGTGTGTACTTCGAAAAATTTCTTGAAAATAAATTTTTTCTCAAAAACTCCAGAAAAAGGAAGAACGTACCTGAAAGAAGATCTGGGTTCTTACAAGATGATGGTAGGTCCTTCAACTCGCCTAGTGGGAGAAGGATTGAGTGTGAATTATGACATCCATTTGACTCCTCCCCCTATTGATTCATAGGAAAATCATTTGATAGTTGATGTTCTAACACCCGAGAATCATCCTTTCCATGGTCATCATACTCATCCCCGTCACACTGGTCAACAATACCAAAACAGGTGACCCATTCACACTCCGGAATGTGGAAAAATATATAAATAAATAGTGTTATAGTACTAGTTCATGTTTATTTTTTCTATCTATTAAAATGATGATATTTATTTTACTATCAATCATTTTTATATTTTTTTTCTTCTTTTTCTATTTTAATTTATATTTTTTCAATATTTTGATTTTTTATTATTTTAAAGCTGAGTACATAAAACCATTAAAAACATATCAAATTACAAGTAGGTAACATTAAAATCATAAAAGATATACACTCTAAAAACAATATAAATTAAACATAAGGCATAGCTAAGAATAAAAAATGTTGTGGAAAATAAAAATAATTTTAAAATTATTATAAATAATTTTAAATTATAGGAATTTAAAAGATTATTATAAATACAGTTATGATGTTTGAAAAAAAATTGGGGCCACCAAAATGAATTTTCATTAAAATATGTAGGGAATTAATGTTATTTTAAATTATTATTATATGTTTGTTATGGGTGTAAAATATTATTTAGATTGTATTTATGTTTTATATATTATATACATTCAAATAGAACAACATCAAAAAATATTATGTTTAATGTAGGTTACATTGTTATCCTATAATTTTTTAAATATAATTAAAATCTATGTGATATTTAACAAAGTGAATCTACATATATAACATCATTAAAAATAAAAATAAAAATATAATAAGTAATAGAAAATTTACATGTCATAAAATTTAATAATTCAAAAAATAACATTTTCAATTATAAATATTAATTACATATTTCAAATGAAAATAAAATGAATACTATATTTATAAAATAATATAAAAAGATATATATTTTTATGTATAAATACATGTATATTTAAAATAGGTTTTTTGGTTGAATAGTTGAAGTGGCCCATCTGTCTGTCAATATAACCGATAAGAGAAAAGGCCTCAAATGCTTTTCTATAATGATTTTAAAAAAATACCTATAATTAGATTTTTGTTTTAAAAAATGAAATTAAAAACACCATTAGTTTTGACATGATTGAGTATGAGAATTATTTTACCATTAATATATATAATATGGGAAAATAAACATATATATTTTATTTATATTACATTAGACAGATTGATGCATTTTGATGAAATTCAGTTATATTCTACTATTCTCTCATGTATTAATGTAATTAATGAAATTTTATAATGAAATTTTATTTTTGAAAATCTAGAATAAACATATAATGAATTAATCACTCAAAAAACGATGACATGTTATTTCTCATGAACTTTTTAAAATAAGAAACCAAAAATGGTTTGAAAATGGTAATATAATATCCAATATTAAGAAATTTTACATTAATATCTTGATACCCAAATATAACATCAAAAATAATAAATTAAACATTAAATAAATAAAATGCCATAATACCCTTTTAAATGATCCAATCCAAATTTAAAACAAAAGAACCATAACTATTTAATCCTATTTTTATTTTAGATCTACATAAAATTTATCTTCAAATTTTATTTATAACATGTAAAGTCATATACCAAAAAAGGTATATACTATAATAATAAAAACATTAAAATACAATTAGAAGTTTAATATAAAACATGATTCAACATAAAACCAAAATACTATCATATTTACTTCTAAATGATAATTCAACCTTTATTCCTCATATGAAATAAATATTTCCATAATATATTATCACATTATATTTCCAAAATATAGACATTTTTCCATAATGAATTTAATCATTTATTCATCAATACAATATGAAATCTCATGGTTAACTATATGACATTATTTATATACCAAAATTTTAATAACCCTTCTTTCATAATAAAACATCATCACCTCAACATAAAATATCATCATGACTTGAAAGGTCAGAAAAAATTTAAATATAAATATACTATTTCTTAAATAAACGAATCACTAAAACACATATTAAATATAATGCCAACATATACCTCAAACATCAATTAAAATAGAATAAAGAAAAAAAGGGACTCATATAACATAAAACCTCCTAAGAGGTTAGTGTTTCATTAAAATTATAATTGATATAAGTCTTATTAACCCATAATTGTATCTAAAACTATTATAAAATATTAATTTGAATCATGTGAACCACATAATTCATTTAAAACATTCATCTCTAACCAGCTATCACACAATGTTCTTTAATCCACCTAAAATTACATGATTAAGAACATGGTCTCCCAATCTCTATATTTTGAGTTTCTATCAAGATTAGTGTTACTCTGAATTTAGAAAATTAATTATATATCAAACCCTTATATCCAAAAGTAGATACTACAACTCAATTGATATTTTTTGAAAAAAAAAATGATTTTAATATTTAAACCTAGGTTTCATTCCAAACATGTTCACTTATTTTATGATAAATCAATATTCTATAATGTTAAACCTTTCAAAAGTTAATATTGATTAATAACTCTTATGATTTGTTTAAAATTTTGTAGGAGGAAAAAATATTTTTAGGGGGTAAAAAAATAAATAAAACTACTTTTCCATTTTGAAAATCACACAATCCTATAAGAAACATTTTTTATTTTATATAATAAATGTTCATCCAAAATATTTATTTTCAGATAAATGAAATAAAATCCATTATAAAATTATTTTATAAAACATATATAAATAAGTTTTAAAGGTAAAATCATTAAAAAACATTATTATAAAAAAGCATTATTAATGAGAAGAATTTAATGAAAACATACTTTTCACCCATTATAGGGGAATTGGAATTCAATAAAACATAAAATCATTATAATCCCTTATAAAAAAATCATTTAGGGAAATAACTTTTGGAAGAATTCAATAGTCATGTAGGTACCATGGGACATCATCTACATGTCACTATTACCATTACTCTTACATGAACTCAAACAAATGGAATAACCTACACTATTAATTCCAATATATACTACCCCTAGAATTAAAAATGTAATCAATGAATTGGAGGTTTATATAAATATAATCCTTTATTATGAAAAATGTAAATGGTACATATCAAAAAAACACATACAATCTCTATTTTATATAATAAAATATCATAAATTATGTTATTAAAAAAATATATTGAATAACATTTAGGAAATAAGTAAAAATATGGAACATTAGCCTCATTCTAGTTGGTTAGGTATCCATTAATGCATCCACGATACCCAGGTTCAAAACTATGTAGAAGCATATTTCTGGGGGGTACTATTGTAATACTATAGCAGAACTATACACTGTGCATGTACTTTAACAGAAAGTACATTGTGTAGTTACTATAGTATATTAGTTCTATAAGGCCTCGGACTTAAACATTACTTAATATTGATTTAAATGAATTATTCACATTTTGGATCTTTTCAGGTTTAAATTTTTAGAGAATTAGGGCCTGACTATTACATATCAAAAGTTGACAAAGTAAACACTTCCTCATAGTTTCCCTTTTTTTACAAAACATGAACTCTTGAAAAAAGAGAGTCATGTATAGTTCCATGATTAAGATAGCATTACTTTTCCTTCATCCCATCCTTGACCCTATTACAAATTATTTCCTGTGAATAACATTTCAAAAAAACATGGGATGAGCAAAAAAAGCTCAGTAAGGGATACACAGAGAAGGAAAACTGTTAGTTTTTCAAAACAACAACTAAACCATGAATACTTTATCAAAGTAATAATTTTCACCTTTATGAAGTAGTAAAAACCTCTTCATAGAATAAAAGATCATTACTTTCCCTTTTGTAACCAAAATATTACCATAAAACCCATATAAAGAACACATAACATAAAAATGTTACTTGGGACATAAACATACCTAAATGGAATAACCATACGGTCAACTTCCACACATATCACTTAATGGAATAGCCATACGGATGACATCCATAGCCAATTAATTGGAGGTTATAACGTAACCACCCATCCTGGTATTTACGGCACCACCCTTCATATGGTTTATCACGTAACCACCTGTCAAATGTCTATGTAGTATTATAATATCATAAGACATAAAACACATATAACGGAAAGAAAAAGCTTACATATTTCGATCATAATATATCACTAAAATATATTGACATAAAAATTCCATTATAAAAACCATTTTCAATTCTAAAATACATAAAAGTGTAAATTGTATTTATTTCATTTTAAAAACATTACGGCTTGTTGAGGAAGGCAATGACCAAATAATACCCATGGTGGTGGAAAAGGTCGTTGTCACCGAGTCCGTTAAAAGAAACATTCCTTTTTGACGTTTAGATAATGCTTCGTAGAAAAAGATTCATTTTGAATTAAAGTAATAGTCAAAGGGGTTTATACACCATATAAAAGAATGTTGTGTATAAAACAAAATATGCCTTAATTAAAGGAGATTGAGACGAAGTCCCTTACCTCATGTATGACTTGACTCCATCGCTCTTTAATCTCCGGAATAATAAACTAGTATTAATTTATACTTTTTTAAAAAGATTTTTCAATATTATTATGCCTTTTATATGACTTATTTCCATGTTATAAACATAATGTAATCATTTAAGTTAATAATGTTCGTTTTGTCGATATTTGGTACTTTAGTCAAAAATGGACTTCTTACAATTACATGTTGTTCATGTGGTCAAAGGTTCATTATATCCAAGATGATATTCATGATTTGGATATCATATATATAATATATTTCCAGAATATACATGTATTTATAATATTATATAACATTTAGAGGTAAGAAATGAATTGCACCATTCATGGAGATGGTAAGCCGTATGTATGCATGAACTCTACTTTCATTTCTATTTCGTTTTTAATGGAGTAAAATCATAATTATATAAAGGTATATTATAATTCCAGTATAATATAATATATAATATTATTAACTCAATCCTTTACACGTCCCATATATGGCATTAACGAATCAAATCACTTTGAGGGGGCGGTTGTCTGCACTTCCTAAAATGAAGATATCCTGTTCACCCATAACAGGAACCATAAAGGTATGCCATAAATTAAAAATAAAGAATCATATGTAAATCATAAACATAATATATATCATATAATAATATATTGACATGTTAATGGACACCATAAAAGGTGTGAAAAGAATATTGAACAATCATCATTTTGTGAGGCAGAAATTCACCATGCACGGAAATAATATATTCTTTAACCATTAGAAAGAGGTGTGTGTACGTTTAGCTAGAATATTTCTCATAAAAACATCCTATTATATTGGATATACTGGTTTTGTTACAAAATAATGGAATACAAATATTTTAAGGGGTTGTAGAAGCAAAATAATAGAAAAGAACAAATGTGAAGACATTAACTTTAAATTGGGTAACTCCCTTTGGTTTGAACCAAAAGGGTTTCTTGAAGATCATTCTGCCTACAGTAAGTCATCTAGGATGATGAGATGGATTTGGAGAGTTAAAATGTGCATATATTGGCCGAGCCAAAGGCTTGAGAGGTGTGGGTAAGGTGGTAGAGGTGGGGGCCTTTTATAAGAGGGAGGAGGGGCACTCTTGGAATGCTATAAAATGTTACCTTATTATATAATATGTTTCGGATTTTGAAGGACCCAAAATTATATATTCGTAGTATAGGGTTATGATTGTTCTCAATCCACCCAAATAATAGGTTTTTTACAAGTTTATGTGTTAGATATTACATTATGTTTTCATTTTTTTAAAACGTTAATTATTGAGGTAATCGCTGCATCATCATGGTGTCATACATAGTTTAATTTATTTAATGTCATAAATTATAACAAAAATATCATGATGTAGTAATTTTTTTATCTTTTTAATGAACATTTATAGTTAAAAATATGACTTGTATAACCCCATGTAAGAATTGTTTTAGTAAAACAATACATGTTTGTTACATTTTTTTAACTTTAAATAAAAAGTTATTAATGTCATTTTCTTACCCAAGTGGCTCCATGGGGTCCCCAAGTTGACCCATGATTTTTTTTGGTCTTCCATAACTCATCCAATAAGGGTAGGACATGTGTCATGGTAATTTAATATTATTATAACATTATTTTTACCTTAAATTACACTAACTACCTTTAATCCCGATTAATAAAACATAAAAGTTACTATTCAGGAAAAAAAATATTTTAGTCCCATTTAACCAGAATTTACTTCATAATGACAACCATGTATATCGGATTTTTTGAAATTTAATTCACAAAAGTGGTAAAGTTTTATTAAAACTAAAAATCAGTTTTTTAACTACCACTTAGTGGTTTCACTACTCATCAAAAATTGAAGTTTTTCTGAAAAATACCAAAAATTCACCCTAAGCTATATCTGATATTATAAATTCAAAAATGATGTATATTTTACAAAATTACAAACATATAAGTTTCATTAATTAATTTAATAATTAATTCCCATTATCAAAACAATTATCATATTTTTATGAAACAATATATTTCAAAAGATTGACAGTAGTGTAAGTCCAATTTCAAATTGAAATAAATTCCAATATCCCCTATTGGATTAAATAGTTAAAATATATTCTAATTTCACATTAAAACCAATTAAAAAGATAATCTAATAATATAAATACATTAGATTAAAAAGTGGTATTCAATTAAAATAAAACATTTTCCAATTATTCAGTAAAAATGAACTTTATTGGAAAAATAGCAAAAACATACACAAAGTAAATTTTGATGTCCTGATTCTAAAGAAAGATTTTATTTGGTCCAATAGAATTTATAAGAGTGACCAAAATTATTACTAATGTGGGTTCTCCATCAAAATGCGATACATCAACCTTTTAATGAATATTAGATTATCTATGCCTAAAATTGAATTGTTTTCTTATTTTAAGCCCAAATCTTTTATTGGATAAATGTAAACACAATTAAAAAGCATAGATAATCATATTTTAGTTATTTATATTCATTACTACCAATACAATGGCTACATTTTAACTACCATTTAAAATAATATTATTATATTACAAGTTTCCAATGTAAGATTTCAAAGAAACTCTTTGTTGCGTATCGGGTTCGCTATCGAACATAGCAACCACCTTAAAGTAAAATTAATATTTAATTCACAAATTTTAATAAATATGAAAATGTATTATTCTTTATTTACCCGGGATGTTACATCCTTCCCCCCTTTTGGGAATTATGTCCTCACAATTTTATTCACTTATCAAAATAAGTGGGGGTATTTATCCCTCATAGTATTTTCAAATTCCCACATTGCCTATTCAACAATATGGTTTTTTCACAAATCCTTTACCTGGTGAATTTCCCTATTCCTCAACACATGCTCTCTATGGTCAAGAATCTGGACTGGTTGTTCCTAATAAAAGAGATTCACTTCCAACTGAACTACCTTTGGGCTCAAAACATGAGATGGATCTGCCATATACTTTCTCAACATCGAAGCATGAAAAACATTGTGTACCTAAGATAAACTCAGAGGTAAAGCCACTCGGTAAGCAACTGATCCATCTCTCTCCAGAATTTCATATGCTCCAATGAACCATGGACTCAGATTTCCTTTTTTACCAAATCACATCATACTTTTCCATGGTGAAACAATGAGAAAAACATGATCACCTACCTCGAAAGATAGATTCTTCCTCCGGTTATCAGCATAAGATTTATGCCTGCTATGAGATGTTTTCATGTGTTTATGAATCAACTGAACTATTTTGCCATCTCTTCTACCAATTCTAGTCCCATCATCTTCCTTTCCCCTACTTCATCCCAAAAAGTTGGTGTTTGACACAGATTACCATATAATGCTTCAAATGTAGCCATCTGTATACTGGAATTAAAACTGTTATTATATGAAAATTCAACCAAAGAAAGATGTTGGTCCCAACTTCCCTGATAATCCATCGAGTAAGCACATAGCATATCTCCTAATGTCTGAATTGTTCGTTCGGACTACCCATTTGATTATGGATGAAAATATATACTAAAATTTAATTCAGTACCCAACAACTTCTGAAGGCCTTTCCAAAATTTAGAAGTGAACCTGGGGTTATGATCAGATACAATAGAGAGGGGAAATCCAGGAAACCTGACTATCTCTTTGAGATACAATCGATAAATTTGATCTAGATAGATTATACCTCCAATAGGAAGGAAATGAACAGATTTAGTCAATCGATCAACAATAACCTAGATTGCATTATTACCTTGAGATGTCTTCGGTAATCCCACAACAATTTCCATGGATATATTTTCCCATTTCCAATCTGGAAGAGGTAATGGATGAAGCATCCCTTTCGGTAAATGCCGCCCTGATTTAACCTATTGACAATTCAAACACTTTATAGTAAAATCAGTAAAATCTCTTTTCATTCCATCCCACCAGTAATACTCCCGCAGATCTCCTTACATCTTAGTACTGCTAGGATGAACTGAAAATGGGGAGCTATGAGCCTCACATAACAACTCATTCTTCAATTGTGAATCACAGGGCACACATAATATCTTCCCAAACCTAAAAAAATCAATATCAATGTTAAAATCAGGAAACTTACCCTTCTGAACCAGCTCTACCTTTTTCTTAAACACATTGTCTTTCTTCTGCGCTTGATTAATTCTTTCTAATAGAGATGATCTCGCTGACACCTGAAACAAAACAAAAGAACTTCCTGCACCAAAAACTGCTATGCCAATGTTCATCAAATCAAAAACCAATGGATCTCGTTACAAACATAACATGGTTAATGAAGCAATAATTTTTCGACTCATTGCATCATCCACTTTATTTTCTTTTCACAGATGGTAATGAATTTTTCAATCATAATCCTTGATTAATTCTATCCATCTCCTATATCTCATGTTCAATTTTATCTGAGTGAATATATACTTTAAGATTTTTTGATTTGTATATATTTCACACTTTACTCTATATAAATGATACCTCCAAATTTTTAGATCAAAAACAACCGCAGCTTATTCGAAATCATGTGTAGGGTAATTTAACTCATGATTTTTCAACTAACGTGAAGAATAAGCAATTACCTGATCATTCTAAACTACCCTTATTGAAAAATATTCAATAAAAATAGAATAAATATTTAACTATCATTTTAGAAACGTATAAAATAAATCATTATAGCATATAAATAAGTAACAAAAAACGAAATTTACTAATGGAATATTCCATTTTTTAGAATTACGAACATGAGCTTAATATTAGAAAAATTCGATAAAAACATGATGACATGTTTTATATTTAATAACATGTGACATAAAAAATAAAACACTTTTTAATGAACAAATTTCAATAAATATAATGTTATACAACAAGTGGTGTGTGTGGGTTTTATAAATGATGAAGAAGAAGAAAGCATGGAAATAACAAATAATGTCAAAATATTGGTAGAATATCAATAACGAATCATAATAAAATTATTCAATGGATTTAACCAAATATATATCACAATGAAAAATAAATTAAAAAAATAATTACAAATTTTTATAATTTTAATGGATAATGTATAGATAAAACTTCTAATCTCATTATAAATATTGTGGAGATATCCATATATCCCAAAAATAAATGAAGAATCCTTAGATGAATGATTTGGAAATTTAAAAATTTAAAAACCCTAATTTAAATTAACCCAACCACTAACCATTGTTGTTATTCGATCATAAGACAAAAAATTAATGATAGAAGAGAATTAGAGGATGTAAAATTGAATTATTTTTCTTTAAATAACTAGAACTAATGGTGAAAAATCTTGTTGTGGATGTGAAGAGAATGTAATATATTATAAGGGATTAAGGTAAAGGGTTAGCTAATATTTTTCTTCTATAAAAATAATGAAGATATATTAAATTCATTTACATTAAATATTATAAATGGAACGAAAATATTGAGATATTTCCTTTTATAAATTCATTATTTTGATAATTAAACACTAACTATAAACAATCTATTTTAATCAAGATGTAAACCAATTATAAATAGTTTTTAAAATTACCCATAAATGTGTTTAAACTATGTAGAATCTGTTGATAATAACATATCTCATTTATGGTAAAATTACATGGTTACTCACAACCATGAGAAAGTTATTCACCACCATTGAGCTATAAATGTCACTAAAATGATAATATTTTATGTTTTATACTAAAATGTTTCTAACTGCATGATGACAATGAGATAATTATAATTTTAAAAACACTGATAAAATAAATATTGGAATTCCTTAACATCAAAAAAATATTAAAATTTTTAAAATCATTATGAAAAAGTGATGTTGGAGTGTGTAGTTAATCCTAATATTCAACAGTTGATCATTTTTACCATATTTTTTTCATCATAACATATTAAATAATATTTTCAATGACTAATATTGATATTTTGATAGTTAAAAATACTATTATAATTATATTATAATATTATTTTAATAATTAAATTAGTATAAAACCATTCATATTTACATTTATTTGATAGAAAAATAATAATATAATATACATTATAATTTTTCTAAAAAAACATATAATAATGAAACCTATGATGATATGTTATTTTGAATTCTAATTAGAATAATGTAAGATTTTATTTTTTATATTTTTTGATTCTCTCTGTTTAACTATAAATTATATAACATTTTTTAATTCTTATCCCAATAGTTCTAGATCAATGGATTTAAATTTTAAGGATTCCTTGTATGATATACATTTTGGGGATAGTTTGATGGAAATTTATATTATCTAGTGGTCCCAATGAAATAAATATAAATTTATTCTACCCGATTACCAAAACCTATGTCATTAACATTGCAATCCACATAAGGAAAACTTTGAGAATTTGGGATTTGATCCAACCTATCTCTTGGAATTCTTACTTTTTATAAATTTATTAATAATAGAGAAAATACCTTATTTAAGATAAAAAAGAAACACAAACATATGTGTGTATTTATTAAAAAAATTAATAACCACGTTTCACATGAAATATTATGTTTCCTAAATAAAATAAATGAAATAAAAACCAGGATTATTATAATGTAGTGATTATGGGTGGTGGGAAAACATTAGAATATATATTAATAAATAATATAAAAACAATTTTATCCTTGATAAATGTTCTTAAATCCATTATTTTCAAACCTAGTTATACATAGTAATAAATTAAAATTTACAGATAATATAAAACATTTCTCAATTAATGATAAGACCAATTTTTTATGAATATGATTCAATTATCATATATGTCAAGATGATATAAAAATAAATTTAAAATATTATAATTTAAAATTACATCATTATAGAAGTAATTATTCTCATTTTATATCTCTTTTTCAGTAAGTCATATTACCTAATTAATAAAAAATTCATCCTCTTCAATTATTCCTTATTTTTAAAATTCAATACATTGTAGAAAAAATTACATAATGTACAATTGGTACTATATTCCATTAAAAGAAATGGAATTGATTCATATAACATTCAATCTTTATATCTACTATCTAAAATTATTTCTAAACCTCTTCACTAATTCTAGGAAATCTAATCTATAATTCATTAGATTTAAAATTTTGAAACATAAACTTTTTTACTCATACTATATTTGGTTTTCACAAAACATGGATAACATTTTGAACCTGAAATTTTTTTTTTTCAAATTTTTTAAATGTTATATTTATTAAATTATAATCATATTAAGTAATTTTGGACTTCCAATATCTTATGTATATTTTCCCATAGTTTTTGGGATATGCGGTAATAAATTACTAAAAAACATTAAATCAAAAATCATAATGAATATTAATTTTACTTTTGGAAATGAATATAAACAAAATTTCATATCACTTTATTACATTTATAGTGACATAATCCTCTCAATCATTAACATAACTGATCAAATTTATCATATAAGCATAGGTAGACCATCCTTTTCCCAATATTCAATCTAAATAACCACTTCTTAATCATGAAACAAATATATATAACTTTTAATTTATATTACCTTTTTTATTAACATTTCATAAACCATTCACATATTTTAGATATATTTTTCTAATGATTGAATTTATATAGGGATTAAGGTGGACACATATTAAAAAGTGTTTTTTATTTTTCTTATAACAACATTGATATAAATTTACAACAACATAAAAAATTATATGATTAGATAAAAGTTTTTATATGTAATATAACTTCTCTTATTCTTAACAACCATTCTTATGTTTTTATTACAATATTTAATTATTCATAACTTATTTTTTAATTACTTCATGATTTATCACAAATTAAATATTTATGATGATGTTATGTTATCAATAAGAAATATATTTTATTATATTAGAATTATGTTTTAAAATTATTTAATAAAAAAAACATATATATATTCTATTAAAAATAAATAACCTTTTCATAAATATCACATGAATTAGTAATAAATAATCTATATCTCACTTTTAAAATGAAACATCATTAGAATTAATATAAAAACATTATTCATTAGTGGAATAATCATGTAAATCAAGAAATATGTGCCACTTTGAAATTTTACTTGATGAATACATCCCTGAAATCATCATATTGATTATCTTGATTCTATTCATATAATATACCATAGATTTTGGTTATCTAAATATGTTTATAAAAATGACCATAATTGGAAATAGTTACTTAACACAAAGGATTACAAATTTTATCTTTTCCGGACAAAAGATAATCCACAAGAACATTAAATTTAGGATTTCCCACAATAAGAGACGGAGATCATGAAACATGTTCACATTAGAAGGAATATAATATTTTGAATTTAATAGGTTTGTTTAATAATGGTATAAACATATCACAATATTACCTATATTTATACGTTCTTTAAATGGATTAGATTTTGCATGATATACTTTTATCAATTTTTTATATTCTAATATTATTAATTTTGTTTATATAATCTAAGTTGTGTTATTTGTGTTAAATATTATCAATTTATCTCTTCTACCTATCCATAATAATCACATTCAAAAATGAAATAAATCTCATTATGTAAAGGTTTATAAAAATATGATCCCAATTCAAACTTCATAGAAATTATAGGGCAATGAGTATCCAACACCAACATATTATGGATGGAGTTTACGCTTCTGGGTTATTATGATGATGAACCCAATATCACTTATCATTATTTTAAAATAAAATAGAGATACTAGTTTCAATAAAACCCAAATACCATTTCAATATAATAAAAATTATCTTTTACTAATGTGTTCATTAGAAAATTGAATTAACACATATTTTTTAATTTTAATAAATCCTAAATCATTCATATCATGTGATTTCTAATATTCACCATATGGAATTTATTAATGGGTGATTAAATAATCAACATTAAATCATAAATCCATTATCCCTATAAACACATTATATAAATTTATAATTAATGACATAGGGAATATGTAGATAATTAAATTATATAAATATATTGACATTATTCCTGAATTTGTGAACCTTTTACAAATAAATTATTATAAACACCTTACAAAGTTTAAACACATTAAGTTATATAAAATTTAATATCAATATAAACATGTTAATATTATATCATAACTATGTACTCATCAATTTTCATATTTTACATGTATATAATATGAATTCCTTTTTATTGAAAGATATACTTAATTATCATATATTGTATGAACCCCTATTTTTCCAGACTCTCGTTTTGAGGAGACATTTGAATTTTAGCAGGTGGATGCTCTTGAGGGTTATAATGGTCATTTTACCCGACGAGCTGATCTCGAATAATTTTTATGACAACTCTGTTGGTCCCAGAATTGGGATTTCACCCTATGAAAGGAGTATGATAAAAATCAAAACTGTTTGAATATTAGCGGAATATTTAATATTGAATATTATTAAATTAAATGTTAAATTATTCAAGTAGGTTCCTTTAGAGGTAACATTTAAATGGAGCATCATATTGAGATTTATTTTGCACTGATGAGTCCAAATTTGGGATTTTAGTCTAGGTAAGGCATAATCTCATGTCGGGCGTGGTGGAAGACTTGGGCCCCTTTTAATTCTTTTCGTTCCATTTCTTTTCATCCTTATCTTTTTTTTCCTCTTCCTTGCGCAGAAATACTATGCACCTCCACGGCCGTGTCTTTTAGGAGGATTTTGGTTTTGAGATAGAGAGAGAGTTGGGAGGCAATAGGGGTACCGATTCGAAGCTCTAGATGCACTGAGTCGGCGTGCATCAACAGTGAGCCGCAAAATCTAGTGAAGCTTCTGTAGTTTCTTCCTAAAGGTAGGGCCAGTTCTGTTTTCTCCATATATCCACTTTAAACATGTTTTTTAAGTCTTTAAAGGCTTATATTGCTTTCTTGTGGCCTCTTGTGGCTGGATCTATTATTTCAGGGGTGAAAACGGGCGATTCGAGCGTTTTGAGGGATTTCCCGTCGTAAAACCCATAATACACGATGTGTGTTCCAGGAAGACATGCTGTTTGTTCTTCATGTTCAGGGAATACAAATTTTTCTTATCTATACATCGTGTACCATGAATTCACATCATGTACTTGGGGGTCGTGTGACTGGCTGTGTGTAATAGAACACGAAATTGTGGGTTTTAAGGAGTACATGCCGTGTACAGAAATGTTCACACTGTGTAGTGGTAAATGGGCATGTTTTTGGGTGAAAACGCACTAGAAGGAACTTTTTGTGATTAGTACATGCCATATACAGTAAATTACATGTCGTTTAATTTTACACAGGCAGGCCCAATGTGTTCTGGCCATGTGCTCTGGCAATGTACTTCCCCATCATAGTAGTTTTGGGGATATCTTTAGCCCTGAATGTCTGAATTGGGAAGATGAGTAGTCGATTCTGAGTGATTTGGCGTAGATCACAATGGTGGAATCCTATGAACATTTAGAGTTAATTTAAATTATATTTTGGTAATTTCTATATAAATGTAGTGGTTATTCCTTCAGTTGTCGAGTTCTTTTGCAACCTGAGAGTGAGACGTGGCGTGGATGATAGGTTTGGTGTTTTAAACAACCTAGTTGAGACATTAAGTTGAGATGAGCTATGAGATATCTCTTGTGACATATGATTCTGATCTTATTCTTCTTGTGAGATTTCCCTTCTGGCATATTAGGCCGTGAGACCGGATACTTCCAAGGATCCCCTGAGAGAAGACTATATTTGTGTGCTGACCTAGGGAGTCCCTTCTAAGATCTCTCTTCTTTCCCAATTGATAGGACCAATGTAATGGAATTCCTAGGTTGTCCTTCATTTTAGGATTATATGTTTTATTATTCCCTTACTCATCACCAAGGATCCGCTATAGGATACATTCATTCGTGTTTACCTAGAGAATCCTGAGTATGATTCCTTCTTAGTGTTTGACTTGAGGGACCCAGGGTGTGCCCATTGTTTGAATGAACCTAAGTTGTTACATCGGGTTTGGTTAGAGATGGTTATTGGGTTTCATCTAGAACCTTTTCCAAGCTGATTATACCTTTGTGATTTGAATGTATTGTTTGGTTGGTAATTCGGGCCGCCCTCAATTGTTTGTTTATATCTTACATGGTCTGCTGATGCTGTAGTGGTTACTAGACGTGGTTCCTAGTTGGAGGTTGTTGAGCCTGACGTGAGGTGTCTTTCATGTTTTTTTGGTATTCCTTATATGCTTGTATGCTTGAGTAGAGATAATTTGAATACGAATGTGTTTGTTTTCTATGATTTTAATGTGGCTTCCCAAGTATGTTCTTTTAATGGTCATTTGGCCTTGTTCATCCATTAGGCTTCCATGAAGTTTCCCATGCCTTATACTGTAGGATGGAGTGATGATTTTTATATGACATGATTGAGATGCTATAGACTATTTAGGCAAGTAGTTCATAAGGGTTGCATGTGCCGTATTGCATAGCTATGCTTGTTGAATTACACAGGGCCGAAAGGACTTGATGTAGTTTATTATAAAGGGAATTGACCGAGTGAGCATCCTCAGGGAGTCATTGAGAATAGTAGTCTATAAAGGGAATTGACTGAGTCAGTTTCATTAGAGATCCATTGAACTATTTTTGACTTTAAGGGGAATTGAATGAGAGAGCTTCCTCAGAGAGTCTATGTTGACTAGGGGAAATAAGGGAAATTGACTGTGTGAGCTCTCTCTAAGAGACATTGATTACACATTACTATATGGGTAATTGACCATGAGTGATACCTACGAGAGTCTATGTCTGTGTGATACTAATGGGGTAAGAATTTGAGAGGTGCCCAGGTGGTCGTATTCTATGTTGGAACAGGGGTTTAGACTATGAGAGTTGCCTAGGTGGTTGTATACTATGTTTGACCCTGGCGGTTAGACTGTGAGTGATTCCCAGGTGGTCATATACTATGTTCTAACCAGTGGGTAAGACTATGATAACTACCCAGGTGATCGTATACTATGTTGGTCCCATGGGGTTAGACTGTGAGAGTTTCCCATGTGGTCGTATACTATATTGCACCCAGGGGTATTGACTGTGAGAGCTTCCTGGAGGTCGTGCATAATTTATTATATGCTATTTTAGAACCATATGGTTCAGACTATGAGAGATTCCTTGGTAATCGTGTGTGTTTTTATTGATGGCTTGTTGAGTAAAGGGGTTAGACTGTGAGAGCATTCCCATACGGTTACATGAATTTCATTATCATGCTTAGAGATAAAAATCCTTGTGATTTCTGATGCACATACATGTCAATGGGATTACGGACCTAGAGATCAACTTAATGATACATGGCTAGAGTGGCATGAAATCCATCTCAATTCCCTTGCACCGGATGTCCATGAGATTGGGCTTATCATCCCAAGGATTGAGTGCTGATGTAATTCTTTTTATTTGATCACTTAATCATGAATATACATATTTATGTATATGTTTATAGGTATGGGACGATACATGTGTACACATATGTATATATAAATCCATGGTGGAACTTTCTCAATTAACATGGATTACTTTCCATAGGTTTGAATATGGTTACCCGTTTGGTTTACTTCTTTTTTTGTGATCCAACTAGGGTGAGCGCGTTGTTGTTGCATACACTTAGCGGCATAGTTATAGGTTTCTTGTTAGGGTTCCCTATTAAGATTATTTCTCACCCTTTCAGATGAACCTCGGTGTATGTGTTGAACTTATGTATGCTTTTCTGGTTGAGAACGAGTTTCATGGGGGATAGGGTTGTGGCCTAGTGGCGCATGATCGAGTGGAGATGCTTGAGTTGTTCTATAGATTAGGCTGATGTAGTTCGACAGTGTCTGGAGATCATGTAGATGAGTTTATCAGAATCATAAGTAGAACCATGTAAATTTACAATTAGTTACATTTTTACTTTTATTTATATGGTTGGCCAAGTGGGTGAATATTGTTGTGTAGCATATCATAGCTGTTTGGGCTTTTACAAAATTTTACTATTACATCATGTTCTATTTCAGTTGGATATTGCTTATGCACTATGTTTACTTTCAGCTATTTATGATACATTGTTATTTATATTGTTTTCTTACTCTAGTATAAGGACATAGTCTCCCCACTATCGTACCCTAGGCCCTAGCTACTAGTCGGCAGCCTCTGGCATATAGAGAGGCGCAAATGAGGACTTGTGGTGAACCGGCTCGGAGAACTGGTTTATTGGCTTCTGGGTCAGGTCGTTACAAAGTGGTATCAGAGGAGTTTTCTTTCCAGGTATTTAATATTTGATTTATAGTTGAAAAGATTATTAGGAATGTTTCGGAACATGTGATGGATAATGGGTTGGTGCTTCAGGAACACTTTATCAGGTAGGAAGTCCTGGTTTCTAGGGTTTGGGATTTCTGTTCTGATTTTGCGATGTTATAGATGTATATGATTGTGTCCTTAAGTGATGAACATGTTTTGTGGTGTTTTTATTTTCTATCAATCTGTAGCGTACATGGAGTGGTGCATGATGCCTTTTGGTGAAATGGCTTGGCGCACTATTATAGTGGCTTCCAGGTCGGGTCGTCACAAAGTGGTATCAGAAGTTGATAACTCAGTCCTTGTGCACAGGTGATACAGTGATCCCAGTTGGTCCTAGTGGCACATGATGCATTTCTGTTTCACCCTTTTTTGGTGATGATTCTCTAGTCTATGGTTACTTAGTTGAATCGATGTGTATGATGTCGATAGATACCAAGACTTTTCATGTAAAGAGGTCCTCATTGTGGTATTTTTTATACGGATACCCTATGAGTGTCAGTTCAATTACTATTCTTCAAGGGTTGTGGACTCCAGGGAGTATATCATTCTAATGTTTCTGGGAGAGGATCAGGGCCCTTGTAGTTTGTGTTTTGGTTTTGACGTTATTTTCTCATTGTCATCATTACCATCTTCTAAGTGTTTTTGGATATATTGGGCTAGGTGGATAGACATTGTGACTAATTTGTAAGGATTTTTGTATAGGTCTAGGTGGAAGACCTAGAAACCCTTGGTTATGAATCGAACCCTTGTAGGTCAATGTCTATTCCATTCTAGGGAAACCTGTGTGAGAATGGTTGGCCCATGTTTTCTAATGCATTTTTGGAGGTTCATGTTATTCATGATTGGCTTCGATATGAAGGACTATACGGGTGCCTGGCCTGGTCAACCAATTTTTCTGATGTTGCTACTATGGTTGGCATCATTTGAATCTAAATCGTTGAGTGGCTGGGTGCAAGCCAAGGAACATCGTTTCAAGACATTATGTGGGCTCGGATCCTAGAAGTTGTGTTGGAATATCCTAATGTTGTAGAGGAGACATTGTCAAATGTTGGATTACCATGAAATGGTTGACCTGTGCTTAAATCCTTATCGGGTTTTTGAAAGATGCTAGTATGGCTCAGTGGGAGCAGGAAACTTCTTCGATGAAATATTAGTGTACACTTATAAGAGACGATCTCATGATATCTTGATTCGGCTTGAGTATGCTAATAGAGATACAACCCTACATCGAGATCCTTTTTCATTCTTAAAGTTCATCCCTGTTGAGGATGGGACCTATTATAGTTGTGATCTCGAAGTGGGGTATGTAAATACATATGGTGGGTAGTTCCCCTTTCGCCCTTTGAAGGTGGGTTTCCTTGTTTTGGTTAAACATCGGTGTTTTCCAGGAGCTTTTGGGACCATAGTTTTCTTTTAATATGATGACAAGGGTATTCCTATGGTGGGGAGTACCAGTTTTGTCAGAGTAGAATATCTTATATGTAGAAGGTGGTTGTTAACCCTATGTGATTAGTCTTTGGACAATATAGAGAGATTAGTTTTGTCGACTCTATGTTTGGATGCTTGTTTTTTGGTCTTATTTAAGGCTTCTCGGTAATGAGAAGGTTTATGGTGGGGTGTTTTTATGAACCTGTGTTTTTTCGGACTGTTATTTTGAGTAGAAATTTGAATTTTTGTTATTGGATTCACTTGAGTTGTAAAATCGTAATTTTACCCTACCATATGATCTCGAATAATTTTTCTAACAACCTTGTTGGTACCGGAATAGGGATTTCACCCTTGTATAAGAGTTTGAAAGATATATAAGCAGTTCAAATTTTAGTGGAATATTTAATATTAACTATTATTAAATTAATTATTAAATTATTCATGCAGGTTTGTTTGGAAATAAATTTTAAACAAAGTGTCATATTTAGATAGAGTCTGCTCCGTTGAGTCTGGAATTGGGGGTTTAGCCTAGGGAAGCAACAAACTCAAGTCAGGCACCAGGCCCGACCCGATCCCCCTTTTCTTGTTTTCCCTTATTTTCTTTTCTTCCTTATCATATTTCTTCATCCTTCTTGATCATGTCTCCTACTCTCCTCCTTGGCTGTGTCATAAAGGAGGATTTTTATTTTGATAAAGAGAGAATTTTTGGAGGCAATAGGGATACCTATTCGAAGCTCTCGATGTGCTGAGTCGGCGTGCGACAACAATGAGCTGTGAAATCAAGTGAAGCTTCAGTAGTTTCCTTCCGAAGGTAGGGACATTTATGTTTTTTCCATAGATCCTATTTAAAAATATTCTTTTATGTATTTGAAACCATATTTTTTTTGGCGTCTTGTGGCCGGATATGTTGTTTTGGGGGTGAAAATAGGAGATTCAAGCATTTTGAGGGTTTTCTAGTTGGAAGACCAAGAATACACGGCGTGTGTTCGAGGGGTACACACCATGTGTTAATCTCATTCAGGGAAGACAATGTTTTCTTAAGTACATGAAGTTTAATTTGAGTACACGCCATGTAGTTAGTGGCTTTGTGACTGGCCATGTGGAATAGAAAACAAAATAATTGTTTTTTAGGAGTACATGCCCATTATAATAATGTACATGCCGTGTGGTGGTACATGGGCCAATGTTCGAGTGAAAATGCAAACGGAGTAACTTTTTTTGAACATCGCACACCATGGACTGTAATTTACACACCATATACTATAATATAGTCATGCCCAATGTGTTATGGCCATCATCTCTGGCCATGTACTTCCCCGTCTTAGTAGTTTCGTGGATATCTTGGGCCCTGGATGATAGAATTGGGCATCTAAGTAGTCGATTCTGAGAAATTGTCCACTTAGATCGCAATGGAGGATTAAATATTATATTTATAGGGTGTTTAAACTATGTTTTAGTGGATTTGATATAAATGGATTGGTTCTTATTTCTATTATCGAGTTCTTTTGTCACCTAAGAGTGAGTCATGGCATGGATGATAGGTTGAGTGTTCCGACCAAACTAGTTGAGTCTTTTGAGTTCAAAATAACTATAAGATATATCTTGTGACATATTATTTTGTTGTTGTTCCTCTTTTGAGATTTCCCTTTTGTCCTATGAGGTCGTGAGACCGGATACTTCCGAAGATCCCCTGAGGGATGCCTTTACTTATGTGCTGACCTAGGGAGTCCCTTCTAGGATCCCTCTATTGTTTTCCCTTTGATAAGACACATGTTATAGAATTCCTAGGTTGTCATTCATTTAAGGATTCCATGAATGATTCATCCCATACTATTCTCTAAGGATCCCGTTTCGGATTCCATCGCTTGTGTTAACCTAGGGGATCTCGAATATGATTCCTTCTTAGTGTTTGACCTGATGGGCCCACTGTGTTCCCATTGGTAGACCGACCCTGAGTTGTTATGTCGGATTTGGGTAGATATGGTGATCAAGTGTCATCTAGAACCTATTCCAATATGATAATAACTTTGGTCATTAAATTTTTTGTTGGGTTGGTCATTTGGTCCACCCTCAATTGTTTGATTATATCTGAATTGGTTTTCTAATGTTGTAGTGGTTACCAGAGGTGTTTCTTGGTTGGTGTATGTTGAACATAATGTGTGGCATCATTATTGTTTGTTGGGATTCCTTCTGTTATTGTATGCTTGAGTAGAGATTATTTTAATATGAATAGGGTTGTTTTCTAGGCTTTGGATTTTGTTGCCCATGCATGTTCTGTTTATGGCTATTTGGCCATGTTTAGCCGTTAGGATTCCTTGATTTTTACCATTCCTAATACTATAGGATGGAGTGATTATTTTTATCTGACATACTTGAGATGCTTTAAACTATTTGGAGAAGTAGTTATTGAAGGTTACTTGAGCCGTATTGCATTTCTATGCTCGTTTAAAAACACTGGGCCGCAAAAAACTGGTGTATGATACTATAATGGGATTTGATCGAGTGAGATTTTCAGAGATCCTTTGAACTATTTTAGACAATATGGGGAATTGACTGATAGATATTCCTCAGAGAGCCTTTGAAGACTAGAGGCTATAAATGGAATTGACCGTCTGATCTTACTCATAGAAACTTTGATTACACCTGACTATAAGGGGAATCGACCATGAGTGCTTCACCAGAGAGTTTATGTCTGCCTGAGACCAAAGGGGTTAGACTGTTAGAGCTACCCATATGGTCGTATAC
This sequence comes from Viscum album, assembly GCA_963277665.1. Lineage (NCBI taxonomy): Eukaryota > Viridiplantae > Streptophyta > Magnoliopsida > Santalales > Viscaceae > Viscum > Viscum album. The sequence continues at coordinate 256,166,081 of OY728165.1, read as the reverse complement.
TATGTTGGACTAGGGGGTTAAACTGTGAGAGCTGCCCCGGTGGTCATATATTATGTCAGACCCAAGGGGTTAGACTGTGAGAGCTTCCTAGGTGGTCGTATAGTATGTTGGACCCAGTGGGTTAGACTGTGAGAGCTGTCTAGGTGGTTGTATACTATGTTGGACCCAGGGGTTATACTGTGAGTGTTTTCAAGGTGGCCATATACTATGTTGGACCCATGTGGTATTGACTGAGAGATCTACCCTTAGGGAATTTCTAATTTATTCGATGCTATGTTATAACCATAGGGTTCAGACCGTGAGAGCTTCACAGGTGGTCGTGTTTTTTTATTGCTGGGTTGTTGAAAAATGGGGTTATACTTTTATAGAATTCCCACAGGGTTACATGATTTCCATTAGCTTGCTCTGAGATAAAATTTCAGCGTTGACCGAAGCAGGTACTTTTTGATGGGATTAGGAACCCAGAGATCGACTTAATGATACCTGGCTTGAGTGGCACGATGTCCGGCTCAATTCCCATGCGTAGGATGTCCAAGAGATCGGTCTTATAGTCCCAAGGACCGACTGCTGATTTTGTTCTTGTTACTTGTATAACTCAATAATGAATATTCATATTTATGTATGTGTGTATAGGTATGGGACTATACATGAGTATGCATATTGATATGGACATCCATGGTGGATCTTTCATAGTTGACAGGGATTACATTCCTTATGTTCAACAATGATAGAACATTTGGTTTACTTCCTTTGTTGTGATCCAGCTAGGCTTTGCATGTTGTTGTTGCATAAACATAGCAGCACAATTATAGGTTTCATGTCAGGGTGACCTACTGAGATTATTTCTCACCCCTAAATGTGCACCTTTGTGTTTGTGTGGAACTTATGTCTAATATTTAGTTTGAGCATAGGATTCATGGTTCATACAGCTTAGTCCAAGTGATGCATGATCAAGAAAAGCTACTTGAGTGGTTCTATTGAATGGGATGAAGTAGTTCAACGGTGTCTTGAGATTGGGTACGTGAATTTCCCCGGAGATAGTAGTAGAACCCTATACATATAATTTCAGTTCCTTTTGTACATCTATCCATTTGGTTGGCCAAGTGGGTGACTAGTTTTGTATTAGATTGCATAGTTGTTTAGGCTTTTTTTGTATTTTATTTTTTGAAACATATTTTATTTCATTTGTTTATTGCTTCTTCACTCTGTTTACGTTCTACTGTGTATGAAAAATAGTTATTTTCGCTGTTTTCTTACTCTGGTATGAGTGAATAGTCTCCCCACTATCACACTCTAGGCCCCCACTGCTAGTCATTAGCGTATGTCGTACGGGGAGGCGCTTGAGGCCTTGTCGTGAACCGACTCGGAGCACTAGTTTAGTGGCTTCTGGGTCGGGTCTTTACATATATATATATATATATATATTTAATTAACAATTCTTAACTTTAAAATATCTAATACATAAAATTTAATAAATTTACATTATTTTCATATCCTAGATTCTAAATGTATTTTAATATTGATCAAATAAAATAGAAAAATTATGTTTTATTTAAATACATTTATATAAAATTCCTACAATATGATCAATTTATATTAAATATGATGAAAATTTCATAAAACAAATATAAAACAAATTATATTTATAATAAATTTATAATTCATTAAGACAATAAAATATTCAATAAAAAATTATATTAAAATTTAAAGCATATGTTTGATAAATTAACATTAAACCAAGACCAGGTCTATTCATAAAATTCATTATATTACAATAACCCACTAATAATAAATAATAAAACCACACAAAGTTTCTGTATGGACAAAAAAATGGTTCTACTTATATGTAAATAATTTTAGGATTGACAATGTTTCCCTTCTTAGGAAGAAACCATTTTAGTCAAATCCCATAAAACAATACCTTGGAACCATGATATTGTTTTTTTTCAAACATGTTATGATTTTCAATTTTAAATATCTTAAAAAAATGACCAATTTTGGTTATCCTTATGAAATAAAATTTATTTATGGAAATTTCTTCATTTTAAAAAATGAAATCCAACATATATCTATTTGAAAAAAAAATTATAAAAATTTTTTTTTAATCATTTAACAATATTGAAATCTTTGATTATTTTATGTGTATTTTCTAAAACATGGAAATATTTATATATATAAATATATATGATTCTACGGAGAAACAAAAAAATTCCATGATTCTAATCTATTCAAAACAACATTTCAAATGGAAATAAACACTTCTTTATACAATTATTGGATTTTCAAAGGGGAAAACATTCTCTAACCCCTCAATAGAAGTTCCAACCAACCATTTCAAATGAATAAAAACATACATATTTATTTTTTGAAGATAACTACATAAAATTATTATAAATGAAAATTTTCAATATCTCCCACTAATAATTGGAAGACTCTAACTTCTAGAGGAATCAATGGGTGAATAAGTATATCAGTTATAAAATTTCTCTTAGACATTCTCTTTTTATTTCATTATTGTTGGGGATTTTTGGAGTACATTAAGATGAAATTAGTGTATAAGAAGTATATTATTAACAAATTTAATAGAAGAAGAGTTTATTATTACATTACTATTAAAATTACAATGTGATTCATTATCTATATAATAAGAATTATGGTGTTTTGGTATATTTTATCATGATTACACTTGTATCAATGAGGGGTTATGTAGTAGGGTGTAATGATTGATTAATTATTAGTTTATGCTACACATATAAAATATTTTGTATTTGTTAATCATGAAGTGTTTCATTGTGGAATAAATCATTAAATAGTGTGTTCGGGAATAATTTCATGAAATTTCAGTGTTATTATATTTTATATTACCTCAATTTGGTGGTTACAATTTTTTTATTTTTTTTCTCTTGGTATATTAGGATTAATTTGGTGAGATAATTATATAATTATGATTCCATATGTCTCATCAATTTTGGCATGATAATTCCAATTATTAGGTAACATTCTATTTTTTATTGAATACTTTCATTTTTTTCCCATTAGAAATGTAGAAACCATTCCATGACAGTCAAATCTGTCAATAATTACATCATAATGAACCCTATCTTGCTACATTATTATGATTCACAATTTTAATTAACAAAGTATCCAATTAAATAAATTATATTTACTTTCCCCATCCATTTTATAACTCTTTCTATATTGAAATTAATTTTGGGTTCATGTTGGTCTCCCTTTGAGACACATAATTATTAGGATTATTTGACTCACTTCATAGGTTTTTATAGACTAATATATATATATATATATATATATATATGAGCAGTATATACAGGAAGGATAAATTCTTGAAGATGATTTGATGTTTTTTAAGAATTATTATGTTGTTATTGGTGATCTATAAAATATTCCCATGTCCTTGATAGTGTATTGGTGTTTAATAATTATTTGATATTGGGGTTCATATTATACCAAAATATACTTAATATAAAATTATTTATTTACCATTAATACGTTATCATTTTTTTAGTTAGTTAAAATTGTCCTAATAAGATAACAAATGGAAAATATTATTTGAAAAAATGGGGGATGATATAATTAAGCATGTTTTTCCTTTATAACTCTTGTAGTTTTTCTTGTTTTCTTATTTTGGAAAAATATTTATTTTACTATTATTATGATTCACACTGAAAATGTCATTCTAGATATGTTGTAATTGATAATTAAAATAAATATAGTAATGAGAGAGATGAATGTGAATCTGGTATTCTCATAATATAATCTTATAATGTAATTTCTTGGATACGTTTTGTGAATTATATAATATAATTATTTTAAATTTAATATAGTGAAAGTATTGGTGGCCTTATGTGGTTGGATTAATGGGACATAGGAGGGATGGTTTTTTGGTTATGATATTATAATATTCTGAAGAGTTTTTTTGTGGCTATATAGTCTCTTCACCTGAGAATTTTGAATGTTGATGAAAAATAAAAATAAGGACCGAATGATTAATGTGGATAATTTTGAGGAAAATAATAAACTAATTAATGGATAATTGAGTGTTTATTAATAAAATATGTTAGAATATTAAAATAAAATTATTTTGTAGTGTAATTATATTACTATATTATATGATTTTAGTAATGAATTAAATGTGGAAAATAATTTAAAAACATATAAATGGAAATAAATTATGAGAACAGATGATACATGGTATTTGAGTTCATTTATTGTATTGATAGTGGAGTTCAAATGTGTGGAGTTCTGAAGAAGTAGGGGATAATTATGTGGGATGATTGTAGAGGTAATGTTATAAGTAAAATTTTGTTCTCTTAGGATTTTATTTAATGGTTAATGGTATACATTATATTTTAATTTATTTTCTTAAACTCCACTACTCGATTTGGAAAATTGACTGGAACTTAATTGAGGTCTTTGTTTTGGGGTTCTTTCCCAAATACTAATGTCATGGAGGGTTTGTATTAATTCTAAATCTCCATATATTTCTCCCTCTTACAAGTGTATCATTGCTTATGATATTCTGATATTTGAACATGTAGTAATAAGAAAATGTTTTAGTGATGTTATTTACGATGATTCACGATATAGGAATACATTGATTGAGAAAATCATAATAGCAGTCACATTTATTATTACAAACCGTACATAGATATAAATATGGATATATAGTTATTATCAAATGAGTATATGATGTTTTTCAGAGATGATCTAAATTATTATGATGTTAATGTTGTATGTTTTAATTAAATAAATTTTTAATTATGATATTTCTATAAAGTATACAATTATGTAGGTATGGGGTGAATCTGTGTTTCAATACATAATTTATTATGGTGTCAACAAAACCTATTCTATGGGGGGATTTAGTTCATCTATTCCTCTTTTTAATATTTTCTTCATTATATTGATAGTATATTGTATAATGAATTAAATATTAAATGTAGAGGAGGTATATTGGTTGATGAAATGTTTTTGTTGATAAGAATTTTTCATTTATTATTAAAATATCGTATAAATTGATTCTTTATTATTTTAATGAGAGTGTCTTTGGAGGATCCTATGTTATATTGTTATATAATCTCCCACACACACACATATATATTTATATATATTCTATTATAATAGATTTATAAGTGGTATTTTCATATATATTATAAATTTATTAAGTATTTGAGTATTTATTATATTTAGAGTCACATTTATGTGTGTTTCAACCATATGTTTTCGTTCTACATATTTTTCTAATATATTAAATGACATGAATTTATATTGGTATTATAGATATCATAATAATATTATCCATTTTTTATATTTAAAATTGTAGGTTTTTTGGGTAATGGATCTTATATTTTGGTTTTATTACGTTAGTGAAGCTGAAAATCGATGTCCTATTTGGGAAGAATATAAGTGTTTCACTAGTCTTAACTACCAAAACATGATGGATTATTATAGTGGTGGGTTTTCATAAGGTTATATCATATTAATTGATGAATGTTTGGATAGATATTAGAGTTAAGTCCAACTGAGGACTATGTGTTTTTTTATGAAAACAATAACATTCATTTATGGTTTTGATGTAACTAAATAATAAAATTCTAGAAAATAACATGTATCCCCCCTCATGTTTCTACATATGGGCATTATGCTTAAAAAAACACTGATAGATATGATTCTCATTATAAAGTATAGGCCAAAGTGTGGTCTATGATTTATATTTTTTCTAAATAAAATTAATTAGAAAATTTTTTGTATATTGAGGCTTAGTATCCTCATACAATTTGATTAAAACATTTCTAAAATGTATTTATTATATTACAAAAACACATTACTGAGTACCAGGGTATTTTAGTGCAATTGGAAACATGGAAACAAAATATTTTAACTAAGTAAAATAACTTCAATGTATCAAATAATTATCTTCCAATTATTTATTCACGATTAAAATATTTCTTTAAAAACAATGGAAAGGAATCATTGGAATGAGAGGGAACAAATTCATATTAATGGGAAATAAATAAGATATATAAGAGTCTAATGAACATTATAGAATGACAACATGATAATAAAATTTAAAACCATACCATGGATATGATAGATCAAAATCAGGTGTCTTGGCATGATGATTAGAAGTTCATAAGTCATGTATCATGTGGGTATCAAAGAAATTGATCTATGAGATCATAAAAATTGAAAATATAATTGATTTATGGCGTGGACATAAGTATAGAAAATTATTTTCTTATTAGTTAGGGAATACATCAAAGGATATAAAATCAGAAAAAGTTTATTACTCAACTAGTTTCACTCCCCATTCATTAACTATATTTCTAGACCAAGTTCATATACTATTTCGCATCTTTATTACTAAATCTGGTTCACTCCCCATTTTTTCTCTATCATACATAGCATAGTTCAATTAGAATTATAACTATTTATTAAAAAACTAGGATTACTCCCCATTATAGCATTGTTATACTGAACTATTTTCACTTCATATTGTAGAATTATTTATATTATGAGATAAAAGTTATACCTAATTCATTATAGGGAGATATTGGTTTCACCAGTTGTATAATGAAATCCATATTATTTTTCACAGGATCAGAAACATTTTACATATCATAACCGTTGAAATGGAATGCATAATATGAAATTTTCATCAAATCAAAACCAATTGAAAATAAGTAGTTTTCATAATAATTATTTCATTTTATAAATGCATAACCCATTGAAAAATTAAATGGGTTTCATATGAATTTTAACATGCTATAATCCATGAAAAAGAAAACATATTTCATAAAAATCATGTTATTTAAAATAATTATTAAGAAAAATAATAAGAATTTTATTGTTGGATCATGTCCCCAAAAATGAATAATTAACCTCAAATAATGTAATTATAGATGAAGCATAATTTAGAACCAAAACATTTGAAATTTTTTTTGAATTATATAATTTCCTTGAAAATTAAATTTTAAAACATAAAACATTATGAATGTTATTTTAATTGAATATAACTGTGAAAACATATAAATGAATAAATTAATGATCATTTAAATCGTTTTTTGAGGAAAATATTTTATCCATTTTGAAAAAAACTTTTTGAAGCATTTCTCATTTTGAGTACACTCTCATGGAAAATAACCTTGAAATTTTTTAATGGAATCATTTATGATTGATTAAAAACATTTCATTAAGAAAATATACATTCCTCACATAAAAATACTTTCGAAAACATAAAACATTTTGGAAATGTTTTCATTGAAAATAACTCTAAGAACATATATTGGATTCTATGAAAAAAATTTAAAACTAATTTTATATATAAAAATGTTAAAAATCATTTTCTTCGAAAATCATCTTAAATGATAATTTAAAAATTTATTCATAATATTTTTATAAGACATGGTTTTAGATGAACACAAATTTTTTCCCTGAGAGAACTATACTATGATTTTATAGAAACAATTCCTAATTATATTATGTACTAATGTGTGGGAAAATGATACCATTACATGAATATGTCATGAAACATCAGTGGAAAATATAATTCGTGATAATTATTGAGTGGTATACCATTATATTTTAATGTATTATTCTTAATCATAAACACTCTTAATCAAATATGAGATTGGTTACATTACAACTTCCCCACATTGGTAATTTTAAATTCTAAGAACCATGAAGTAATAAATAAACAAAATGTAAAATATATGAGAATTATTAAATTCATGGTATTAAATAGAAACTTGGATTTATGTAAACATCCAAAAAGAATACAAGCCCTTTAATAAAGTATGACTCAAAGAATACAAATAGAGATAAATAATTCCCTTACCACTTTAGTACATGTTGAGTTATAAAACCCCTAAATGATAAATATTAAAATATATATATATATATCCAAATATTTTTCATCATTAGAATTATAATATATATAATAATGGGATGTATATACCCTATAAAAAAATAGGTGGTGATTATGACATGGGTCTTAGGGAAGTAAAAAGTACATGAGAATCCCTTATCTTAATTCATGACTTCGATCATACTCATTCATTCCTCCTATGAAAAAAATATTACTTTATTATACATATATTACCTAATAATTTTATAGATGTCAAACAATATATTATTTTATCATTCAATTTTATTTCCCTTTTATTAACAATTCAATGTTAATGTTATATTTCAAGTAATAAATTCTTTGTTCTTCATATATGTATTGATATCTAATATTTTTGGGATTATTATTTTAATAATGTTATTATAATCTTCGTAATTAAAAAAAAATAACTAAAAACCATATATAATCATTAAATATTTAATTATAATAAATTATTTGAGATACAAATTGGAAATAAAATAAACCATTCTTAGAAATGGTATGTCGTACATATCATGATTTCTATTTAAAATTTCTTATTTTATTGAATGTAATAATATATATGATATTTTATATTTAATTAATAATTTATATGTCATATATATTAAATATTTTTTTCAATTCCATCCTTGAGACATTATGTGTAATGTTTGAATGACATACATCGCTTCACGAGGCAGTAGTCTGCAATACAAACAAACGGAGTTATCATTTTTCACAAAAATTGGGAAGAATGAATGTATGTGTTGTATAAAATTTATATAATTGTAATGAAATAATATATATATCATATAAATAAATAATAAATCCATCATTACGACCATCCTAGATAGGGGTAATGAAAAAATAAACAACATCAGTTCAAGTGGAGGTAGTCCGTCGTAAATAAGAATGATGACATTGTAACCCATTTTATAGAGGTTTGTGTGGTTTTAGTTCAAACCCATATAATGAAAACTATTACTATATGGAATATAGAAATAATATTATAAAATTATTTTATAATAACAATTGAATGGGTGGAGTTAGAAATAAAATGAAATCTCTCATTAATAAATGTTATATCTCTTTTAGGTATCATCCTTTTATTTCCTATAAATTATTCTTGGATTGATTTATACAGAAAATAAGGATTAAGATATAACAGTAGTGATGTTTTGAAGTAATTTCAATTGATCTTAGTCAATCCAAACGGATTGATAGGTGTGAAGGAGTATTGAGAGTGTGTTCCCTATTGTAGTTGAAAAGGTGTGACATTCTTATAAATACTCAAATGTGTTCACTACTAGGAGATCATTATTATCTAATGTTTCTATAAATATGATAATTAAATACTTTTATGTATTATATTATTGATTCAGTTCCCCACAACATAATGGAATACATGTTTTAAAAAATTCATTCTTCAACGGTTGTAACTGATTTTTTACTATTTGACCATCAATATAGTAATTATAAATGATCAATCAGTACGTGAATGGAAAATTGTTCTTATTTATTAATATTTAACAAATAAATAGAATAATATAATATTTTTTAGTAATTTTAAATCATATAATAATATATCATTTATTAAATAATTCATTAATTTCATAATAGTCATTACTCAATTAATTTCAACATTAAAAATATCAAGGCAATTATAGATTTTAGATATATTATTTTCACACCTACTAAGCATTATTTATTAATTTAAAATATAATTTTATAGGATCATTAATTCAATTTACTTCACATTTAATAAAATTTGTATCATTAACATTATTTATTTGTCAAAAAATTAATTAATTTTTTTTGAGTTTATTAAGAATTTATAAGTATTATTTCATCTCAAGAAAATTAAATACATCATATCGATAAATAAACACATTTATATTAAAAAATGATATATATATTAGAAAATAGGTAGTTATTTCCTTATCCTAAATCATTTTATATATAAAAAATAAAAATGGTACATTTTTATAGTTTTCTTTACATAACTTTTTAAATTGGTCAAATTTAATGGAATGTGGTAAGTAATTTCCATATTTTTAATAATATTATATCAACGTTAAAAATAAAATAATTATATGAAATTAATATTTTATTTCATTTAATTTTACCTCTTTTCAATCTAGATTGACACCCTCTTAAACCCATTTTTACCTTACTATGGTAATTCATTTTCAATGCATTTAATATTGATTTTCGTAAAAAATAAATTAAATTTACAGGATAATTCAAATTATCAGTATCAAAATATTATATAAAATTATTCTCATGACGTGACGAGAAAAATGGTTTTTAATATGAAAAAGATCAAATGTTTGAAATATATCATATCTAAATTCAACATGAAATTGATTCCAGAAAACTAAATTAGATTATTTTATATATGTTTACTCTAATTTTATAATTAAAATTTTTGAAATTAAATTTTATCATTATAAATAATCCAAACAAAAAAATAATTTTTTTATTAAAAATTAGTATTTTGTACTATTTTTTGAAAATGAAAATTTTCATAAAAATCCATAATATTTAAAATAAATTAATTTTGAAATTATAAAAAATAAAATGATGTAAATTTTTTAAAATAAATATTATTTATGTCTCTAAATTTTGTTTTAAAGAAAGTGTTCCATAAAAATGTTCCAAAAAATGATTTTTCATATAAAATAATTTTCTGTGTAAAATTGGATTTATTTCTATATCCTATTAGAAAACGCATATTATGAATGTTAAGAAGATGGATAAATATAAGAAATATAATAATTTATTTAAAAACAATCAAAAATGTATTTTTTTATACTATTGTTTTACAACAGATATGTTCACAGAAAAATTATTTTATAGTAAAATATGCCCTTTATTTTTGAATAGTTGTTACTTTAATATATAAATAATTTATTGAAAAAAATTTATTATATAAAAACTTATAAACCACATTTTCATAATTTAGTTAATTCATTTCATACATGAAATTACTATATCTATGTGAAAAATATCATACTGATATTTTAATTTCATGAAATGTTCTGTTTAAACAAGGTATTTCATATAATGCAAGTTGAACCCAGTATTGTGTGTTACAAAAGAAAAACATTGTAAAGTGTGCAACTCAAGATAAAATTTCTATATCATATATAATAATATATCATAAATATTAAACATATTTGTAAAAAAATATTTCACTAAATTTTAGAGTGATTCATTATACCCCACATAAATTGAATTTCGCCCTCGAAATTCATCTTAGTCCTCAATGGTTTCATAATTGATAAGTAATTCAAGAAAATTAATATCATAAAAATGAATAATTATATTTCCATTATAATAAAAATTTTGTAAAGATAATGATTACCCAATTTAAATCATAACTAGGTTTCCACATAATAAAACATTGGTGGGAAATAAAAACATGGACACCGAAGAGAAAACTAACACACAAATACTGATGGAGAGTGACAAAGAATATGGTCCAAAGAATTTTAATGATAACAAAATCATAAGAAAAATAGACTTGAAAAGTGACATTAATATCCTAAATAATGAAAATAATAAGAAAAAATTTTATTTAATGACGATCTTCCAAAGGTTGTATAATTTTAAAGAGAAAATACACTTACATAATTTCAATCCATTTCTTATGTACAATCTCACCCTATTGTCGTACCATGATCAATTTACACATTCATCTCTAATTCCAATAAATTATGATAATTTTTTATTCTTGAATCAATAATAGATTATATGATCCATATATAAAATGACAAGTCTTTCTCTCAATCATCATTTTTAATTAATTCACAATGGTTAGTACATGTTAACAATATGCATAAATCATCATATGGAGAAATAAAATATTATTCACTAATACCTCGTCAGAATTTTTACATAAACGATACCATAAATGGTTATCCTTATTACATATTAAAAATTCAAATTTTATATATAATTTCACTAAAAATGCGAAAATCATCTTAACATTGATCCACCATTCATCATAATGTAGATCATGATTGTCACATTCCAACCATGTGAATAATTTAATCATTAATTCTCTTGAAACATGGTAATAACCTGAATTACCATTAAACTGTATTAAAAACATACATTCATACTTGTTCTGTGAATAAACCCACAGATTATTGAACACAATCCATAGTTTTAATAATGTTGTAAACTCCATCAATGAAAACATAAATGAATTTTTTCAAAAATTATTAATTTTTTCCAAGGTAATAAGTACGATGAAATTTAATTTATTCTCAAGAATAATTTATATTTAAACCCCAAATGATATAAATTTTAAATTTATTTATCCCTTTTTTAAAAATTTTTAGAGGTAATATTTTATGGATCACAAACATATAGTCACAAAATCCTAATACATTCCCATTAATGTCCTAGAGACACATAGAACTTTCAAATCCATAAATGATTCTAATATTTCTTAATACTAACCAACCACCAAGGCTGATAAAAAAATCCTCATATAGATTCACATGATGTTTGGTCCTAATTATAAAAGACGCACCCCCTCTTTCATCGACTTGGATTTTTGTGTTGGTGGGTTCTTTTGCTCAGAACCTCATCTATGCTTCACCTAAGAGTGTGGTTATATTTTTGAGGATGTTATCTGTCGTAAAATCCCAATTCATGAGAATCTCATCCATTTCCTTATGATTCCATGCTCATCCAAATCCTCACTTAAAAGATGGAACTCCAGCCATGCTTAATGACAACTACATTGAGGTTCCCCTGCAATGCTACCACCACCACTTCTGATCCATAACACATATTTTTTTGTCTATTGAGATACATATTGATTTTTCACCTTTAGATCATTGTGATATGTCCATCATCAAACCACACCACCACACTCCACACGACAACCTTACCACACTGGTCACCCTTCATCGACGTCATCACTCCCTACCATCTGACATGTTAAAGATCTCTATTGTTCATTAATCGGTAAAAACTAACCAAAAATGACAAATGACCATGGTACAAACCAACACAAACCCATAAATCATAATATTATGGTTCTCAGAGATTTAAAACTTTTTTATGTAGTATTATAGTGTAGCTTTAACTACTAGGGTAGGACCCGAACTGTTGATCCAACATCTCTTCATCCAATCTAAATACCATTTTCTCAACATTAGTAACATATTAAGGGATAAATTCCCTTCATCATGATTTTTAAATATAATATAAACTTTAAATTAAATATATTTTTTGTTCCACCTCTACCATTTTTCATATTCATTAAATTACATAATGATAAAACTATACATTCCATATATATATAATGATTCATATATAACAGTTCATGAATTGATATTCGTTAATATTTGGATCATTCATCATCTTCTATAATCCATTCAGAATGTTTATCATCTAATTCCTTAATACATATATTATTTCTTAAATCATTCATATTCTCATTATTGATTTCAATATAACCATTAGTCATACCACCATTCATGTTCCCTTTGTTCTTCTTCTCCTTAGGTAAACAATTTGCATTATGCCAAAAATTCCAATATTTGAAACATTCCATTGTAGATTCTATCATAGGGATAACATTATTCACATACATTTCAGAATGGAAACTCTTCATTTTTTTACATTATATGTAACTTTACTATTTATTTTTTTCAACAGTAAAAATATGTTCATATTCTTACAAGACATCCCTATGGGTGTTTCTTCCCACATTCTCGACTCATAAGAAAATTATTCTTCTTTTATCCATGGTATCATCTCCCAAAACTCTTATTTATCTATTTAATTATATAATTTGGTGTTTTTTTGAGTTTTTTAAAGTAAAAATTTTCAATCATGTTATTGGAAAACATATTAGGAATGATAACAATGTATTTTTCTTTTTTTATCATCCCATTTTTCTACCCAGAAGTAATGTTTCCATCCAAGATATGGTAAATATGATATATTTTGGTTACCTCAATTAAATAAAATGATAAATCATATTTTTAGAGGATCTTATTATTTCTAAAACCCACATAATCTTAAAAAATAACATAGAGTATGTATAAATTAGGAAAAAACATTTAAATCAATGAAAAATTATTCTTAAAATATGTCATCTGTGATAATCATTTATTTATACCCATCCCAAATTTTCAATAAGAGTATGTGATTTTCAATAACATAACAATTGGATATGTTAGACTGTGTGTATAAAAATGATCATTGTCATCCATCAGTTCATGGACATGTCTAGCTCAGTAAGATGTTTTCATTGTTGTTTTCCTTCGATAGATATATTTTAAAGCCACATCCTCATGTAGTATCCAAATAATGATATATTTTGGAACAAATAACTATCAATAAATTTAAAAAAAATTGGACATTATTTTAAACATTAACTCATCCGTAGTATTATGTGCAGAGAAAACACTACAAATATCATTATAAATATCCCTTGGTATCTCACTAAATATTTATCATCCTATTATTCAATGGATAAATAATACATTTAGTTGATACCAACTATTGAGACCCAGGATTCTCATATAAGGATATTTAATTGATTTATATAAATATTCATTATATAACATAAACACATACCCATGGTTCATAATGTTTTACTTCCTTTCGAAATATAGAATCATTGTCTTCTAACATGGGGAAAGATATTAAATGTATCCTATATAGATATTCTCTTTTAATAAACAAACTTTTAACCATCCTTTATAACTAGGGGAATGAAAAAATAAAAAGGTTGAGATTATATTCTCAATGAGAGTAAATAAGGGAGCTACATAATAATAACATGAACTTAATGATACGAGGACATGAGTATAGCATTTGAAAACCAATTCTAGAATATAAAATATCATAATTAGGATTCACGAAATTAATATTGGATGTTCATAAGTCTTTTCTCATAAGGGACACTAAGAACATGAACCGTGATAGGATATCATTGGAATAAAACATATATTTGTCGAAAAAAACCAATTAATATAAAATTATATTTTATTTATCCGAGGATCACTATTTTTTACTATCATTGATGACAATTTATTTTACTGAGTTGGGTTTACTCCAAATTCAGGTACTGCATTATTGAAAAAGTCTCAATTCCCATTTCATCCATGTATTATGAAACTGGATTCACTCCTTATTCAATCCATATTATACAAAACCATTTACACATTATATTATATCCTTGTATTACAAAACTAGGTTCACACCCCATTCAAGCTTAGAAATATAGAACTAGGTTCACTCCCCATTCTATAAAAGTATATCTCATCAGATATAAATCATTACCCAATGCATTGGGTAGATATATAAGTCCCACCATTCACGAAATAAAAACCATGTTTTTTGTGATACATGGTCTAAAAACATAATCATATCATAACCCATGAAATGAAATGGATATTATAAAAATATCATCATATCATAACCTATGGAAAATTTATATGTTTTAAAATAATTTCATCATTTCATAAATGCATAGGCCCTGGAAAATGAAATGGGTTTCATAAGTTTTACCATTGTATAACCCATGGAAGATAAATATGTATCATACAAATCTTATCATCATTTTCATAAACCATTATGAAAAAGTATATTAATGACATCCATGGATAATATCCCTAGTAAAATATATGATACCTCAAGTAATGTCATGTTTTATTGAATATAAAAAAGATATACATTTTGTGACATTTCATGAGAAAAATGAATTTTAAATGAAAATAATTTTTTGAAACATAAATCATTATGAAACTCTATTTCTTTTCAAATAATCCTGAGAACTTTTAGGGGAATATTTTAAGAAAAAAATAATATATTGGATGATAAAAACTTTTTCACCTTGAAAAAACATATCAAAACATAAAACATTCTGAAATTTTTTGTAATTGAAAATAACATTGAATAATTATAAATAAATATATGAAGACTAATTAAAATATTTCTCATGGAAAAAGTTGTCTTGTCTTTTATAAACACTTTTTAAAACATAAAACATTTTGAAAAGTATTTCCATGAAAAAATCCATGAAAAATTATCTAGGAAGATTTGAGAATCATTTGAATCAAATTTTAAACATAATTTTTTTTCAAATTACAATTATTAGAGATATTTAATTAAAATAACATTAAAATACTTCTTTTAAAACGTTTAATAAAACATTCATTTGTCATAAAACATCTTTCCAACCTTAGATGTAAATAATGTCCGAATTTATGAGATCATATTCTTAATTATTATAATTACTAAATAGTAAAAAATGGTACACTTTTAATAAATATGTCACGATTAATAATAGGATAATAATATTAATTAGAATTATTTATAGTTATATCATTATATTTTAACGGTTGATACTAAATTAGTGACACTCCTAATAAATGATCATATTGTAATGTAAAATCATTACATATTTTTTGACATTGAAATATAATCCCTTGGAATGAAAAAGATAAAATTAAAAATAACATATAATAACGATGAATAAATTAATAATATTAAATTTTAAAGGTATTTATTTACAACTCCTATAATATATAGGTTATTGACATAACATACTTCTGAATGAAGGAAAATTAAGATACAAATCAACTTATCACATTGATAACATTTGAACTGTAAACCCCATGTAAGAGAGATCTGAAAAAGGCTTGTAAAATGAAAAAAAAATTAGTATAATAATCACAATATATATTAATTGAATGTATATTCTTTATATAAAATAAATAGTTGGTGAATTTGACTTGTATCTTATGAAAAAACAAAAGTATGATGGGAATCCCTTAAGATAAGTCTTAAAATCAATCGTCCTGATGCAATCATCATATAAAATAAATTTAAGTTTATTATAAATATATTTTATAATAATATTAATATATATCATACTATATATTATTTTAGTATTCCATTTTATTAAACATTTAATAAAAATTCCACGTTAATGTTACGTTTTTGGTAATAACATTAATATTTTTCATATATTTTGGGATTTATTATATTTATGGTCCCCATAATATAATGGTTATTTAATTATAACTATAATGAGATCCATGATATAAATAAAATATAAAATATGTATATAAGTTTTTATAATAATCTATAAATGATTGAAATTGGAAATGAAATACATTATTCCTTGACATGGTTTGTCATATGTACACAGAGACATTGTTTCCATTTTTTGATGGATTGAATAACATAAAATTATATTAAATTATACCATTAAATAATTATTCTTGGTGTCATATATTTAGAATAGTTTTATCAAACCAAATGATAATAAATTTTATGTAAATTTTGAATGAGTGACATTGATTTATGAGGTTTGAGTTAGCCATACACATGAATGACACCATTGTATTCCGACAAAATAGAAATAAAGAAGTTATGCATGGTATACAATTTAAAAATTAATAATAAAATTAAAAATATCAAATAAATATATAGTATATAAATAATAAATCTATCATTATGTCAATGCTTGATAGGGGTAGTGGAAGAACAAATGACATCTCATATAGAGATGGTGGCTCTCGATACTCAAAAATGATGATTTCATAAACCTTTTTACAGAAATGTTTTTGGGTTTAGGTGATACACATAGCATAAAAAATATTAGTATATTTATATTCTTTTATTATTATATAATCAGGTAATAATAATAATTTATTTTGGAGTAGGATGAAATAAAAAAAACACTCATTGATAAACATTTCCTCTTATTCTGGTATCCTCCATAGGTTTTCACTAATGAGTTTATTATTTTATTTTATGTTCCAAAAATTATTATAGGATAAAGGGAGTTAATTTGGGAATTTATTTGGGTAGATATATATCTAAAAAAATTTATTCATAGGTGTGAAGATGTGTGGAGAGTGAATCAACTTTTATAATTGAGGAGTGGAATTGTTGTAAATAGTTAAAAATTTTAACTATTTGGAGGTAAATCTTACGTCATGTGTCTCCTATTATGAAAATTAATGGTTTTGAGGGATGAAATTTTTTATCCACACCTCAATAAAATAATGATATATATGTTTTAAATATTACATTCCTAAACCTCTATATATTCTTAATTTTACCATTTTGGGTTTTCACTAGGGTAACTAATTTTCTAAAATTGCTAATTAATCAAATATTAATAAATTAGATTTAGAATTACTATATAATTTAGACCCACTGATTCTAATATATGAAATATAAGTATTATGTGGGTTGTAAATTAATTTTAAAATACGCTGGTGTAACCTACAAAAACAACACACTAACATTAGTTGTGGTGACTGAGATTTTACTATATAGCAGTCGATATAGTGGTTATAATAGAAAATTTTATCCATGAATAGAAAATTGTTTATATTTATCAGTATTTTAATATAATTTGGTAGAAGATAATATTTTTTTAAATCATTTAATAAAATATCATTTCTTTTAAAATATCATTACTCTTAATTATGAAATCATTCATTTAATTTATATTTTAAAAATATAAAGATGGTGATGGAATTAGAATATTTTATTTTCAAACATATTTATAATTATATGACCATATATGTAAATAAGGCAACACAATAATACATACAAATATCCTAACATTTAATTTTTTGTATTATTTATTTTATTTATTTTTTAAATTGTAATTAATATGTTAGATTTTGTTAAGCATTTACGATAATTAATTATTTTCATGAAATTAAAATAAATAATATTTATTAAAATAACATTAATATTTTTAAAGTTTATATATTACTAAAAATAAGTTATTTTCCCAATCCCAAAGAATTATATATTTTAAAAGGAAGAAATGAAACTTTCTTGTCCTTCTCATTAAATAACATTTTATATGGTCCATATTCAAAGTAATGTAACAATTAACTTCTTTATATTATAGATTGTTATGTAATAGTTCCAAATAAACCAATAAAATAAAATTTAGATAATATTTTTGGTCATTTTAACACTTATCATTCTAGTTTAACCCCCCCCCCCCGGTTAAACTAATTTATTCCTCAATCATTGTAATTAATTTTTACTACATTTACTTTTAATATTAGTAATATAAATTGTTGACAATATTTGATTATATAAATAAATATTATTCAAAAGATAAATTCCAATTTTCAAAATTCAATCCATAGAAGTGGAAAATTATTATTTTAAATGAATCCATGAATTGTAACGTGAGGGAAGGGTTTTAAATTAAAAAAGTTGAACTGATTGAATTGTTTTTATATATAAATTAAATATTAAATTTATTAAATATAAGTAATTTGAATTAAGTGATATAAAACTGAAATAAATTTTTATTATAATTTATTTAAAGGAATATGTATTTTTCAATTAAAATTCAGTATATTTTCACAATAATTAAAAAAAATTAAAAATAATCTAAAAAATTAAACTAATTGTTATTTTGAAATTATGAAATAGAAATTATTATTTATATTAACAATTCATTGTTATAAATTTTTTAACTTTTTTTTGAAATAATTATTCATGAAAAAGGAACTAAAAATTTTATTTATAATATAAATTTTCTTCTAAGAGTGAAATTGTATTTTATATTATAGCTTCCCTAGGGAACACATATGATAAATGTTAAATAGTTAATTGAATAAATATAATATATAAATTCCATTAATATTATTCAAAAAAAGTATTTTTATTTATTTTAATAAGGATGAACAAATTTGTTTTCATAAAAATAATTTTTTTAGAAGAATAACTTCTTTATCGTAAAATAATTATTATTTCCATTTATAATTAATTGGTCACAAAATAATTCATTATACATACATGTTTAAACTATATTTTCAAAATTTATTAAATCTTATACATATCCAATGTTCTTTCTGCTATGTGATAACTATAATAAGATTATTTTAATAGTATGAAACGTTTGATTTAAACATGATTTTTTATAAAATCCAAGATAAAATCAATATTCTGTGGAACACAAGAAAAACATTGTGTTGTATCTAATGAATGATAAACTAATTTTTTCATGTAATGTTAACTGACACAATGATTAAATATATTTAAACATAATATTTCAAAAAATATTGGGGTGTTACATTATAACCCCATTAAAAAGTCTTTATCCATCAAAACTTGTCATGGTCATCAATTGTTTATCATTTTAAATATTAATTTTAGAAATCCAATTTATAAAAATGAAAAATAATACTTCCTTCAAAAACATCAATTAATAAACATGATGGATACATAAACTATCTAACATTTAGGATTCTATATAAGAGAACATGGGTTAGAAGTGCAAACATTCTTATATAAGAGAAAACAAACAACCAAATATTAATGGAGAGTGATAGAGGACATGTTCAAGATAAAGCCTAAAATCAAAAAGATATAAACCCATTAATATTGGAAAGGGTCACTGATATTATAAAAAATCATGACTAATGAAATAAATATTACTTTTTACCCTTTAAATAATGTTTAGGAATTTTGACAAGAAGTTATGCTCACATGATTTAATTCAATTTAATTTGAAGAATCCTACCATATATTTGTTCTATGATCAATCATCACATTATATATTATTCCACGAAATGATGGTTAACTCTTAATGTCAGAATCACTAATAAAACATAATATATATAAATTGAATAAAACATCATTCGACTATATTCAGTTATCATCCAAACAAAATGTCTAATACATGTTATCAATATTCATTAATATTCATATGAAAAAATAATACATTATTCAATCAAATCGCAACGAAATATTAACATTAACCATACTAAAAAAGGATAATGTTAAAACATTTCGAAATTATAAAACTTTTAAATAAGTTCACTAGACCTCTCAAAATAATGTTTTCATTGATTTACCATTAATCAAAAAGTATCTCTTGATATTCACATACCAAACATGAAAAAACATTCAACATGAATTGTCTTGAAAAATTATAATAACAATATTTACCATAAAACAATATTGAAATCAAACATGTTCCCTTAGTATTTGAAACATGCAATTAATTATGGATCATATTCTATAGATCCTTTAATGATGTAAACTCCACCAATGATAATATAATCCACAATGCCCATAAACCATTAATCTATTGTTAATGCCATCCAAATGAGAATTTTTAAATATGAAAATGATAAAATACCTAAATAGGGGTATTTTTTTCCTTCTAAACAGAAGAATAACTTTAAGGTTTTATCCATGAATTGATCACGAATCACCACTATACCATTTATTGTTCGTGATATTCATCAATGTTGGGGTGGTGATTGTATTCAACAAAACTCAAGAAAACTCATGAAACCACAATGTACAAGAAAAATAAATGATAAAATAATAATGAAAAGGTCAGAGCCTTTTGCATTTGTAAAAGACATGAGATTCACTATAATGGAATTGCAAAAACCCTTAAAAGCTGGATTGATCTCAAAAAGTTCCCATAGAAATCCATCCATGTCTTATAAAATACCCTAGACCAAGAACCAATGGTCATACGAAAGCCTTTCAGTATGTATCCTGATCTCAAAAATGAACATATAACTGTTTCACTAGTAATATGATAGTATACTTGTCTTCCATACTCATCTATACCACATTAATTGGACGTAATATATTAAATAGGTTGTTAATAATTTGATTTTGATGTTTTATTAAAATCATGTTACACCCCAAAAATAACCTAAGAAAAAAGTCTAAAAAAATCTTGAAAAAAATCTCTCCACATATTCTTACCTGGGTCCAATCAATTCATACCACCCAATGTAAATAATAATCATTATGTAAAGGCCTATAAATACCCTAACCTAACATTAAAAATGCACAAATTGTTCCATTGAACCTTGAACCACCACACTGATGAATTAGAGCGTATTTTTCAGAGCGTCTAATCTCTTAATAGGGAAATTATTCCATCATGTAAGATCCAGATAACAACCAAAGTAATCTTAAATAATTCATAGAAACATCATGTGATCACTCACTTATCACATATTGGACTTATGGAAAGTAACATGAAGAATACCACACATACATACTAGATCAAGTGAGACATGAAACAAGATAAAAATGAACAAATATAAGGCAGATTAAATAAATGGATAGAATAAAGGATATAAATATGGGATACAAATGAAATGAACATAAATTATGATCCTCATTTACCTCACCTAAGTGACCCAGGTCACACGATTCTCTTTTGGGATACTATATAGATCTTGAAAAGTCCCCGGTATATCTGGGAGAAAGCCTTATTATTCCCCCAGATCATTCATCCTAACTCTCTCGAAACCCCCAGGGATCCCTATTCAATCCCAGTGATTCCCCTAATTCTTGTTTACATTAATAATATCCTAAAAACAATATATATTAGCTGAGTCTCTCTATAAAACTATGAAATGTATTTAGGATCACGAAACATCATATGAATAAGCCATCCAGATATCATGATGACCACTATGTATGTCTGTTGTGGCTTTTGACATCCCCCAGACATGTTATCCATATTCCATGGAACCCTCCAGAAACATCTTCATATATATTACATCACCCTCCAGACAGGTGTCATCAAATCATATTTTTCAAACAAAGAATGTAAGTCATATTTCTTGATGAAACTTGAAAAATAAATTAGATCATGTGATTCCCACATAGAATGTGAGTTGTGATCATGTGATAGGTTCTAGGATCAGCCATCCATGTGTTATAATGTCCTCTTGGGATGTCATACTTCATCATGAGAAAATATTTGAATATGAATTCCTAGTTATGAGACTTCCCCTAGACAATTCAACCAGAGCAAGGGATTTTCATTAGACACATCAAACATACATCTTATGACATGTGAAGAAGACAAGCATGGAATGTCGAACATAAAATAAATCATGTTAGGAAATCAATAACACCATGTCATTTAGTGATCCTTGTTCTTGATAACAATTTTTAGAATCCCTAAATGGAAATCTCAATTTTTATTCTAGAATTCATGGAATTATATGATATTTCATACATATAAAGGACACCTCAGTGTGCAATTCTTGAAAAAAATATCCTTGATGAAAATTATTCTTCATATAACATGGATATGTTTGATACCATCCTATTGGAATAGATACATGTTAAAAAATTATCCGGGTAGTCCCAGAACATATGTACCACCCCCAAAATAAATAAGTCATATTATTTTACATCCCATGTTTTTCACATTGAGTGTATATGACCTGATATTTGGGAGAAAAATTTATCATATTATTCACATCACAATCCTCTATTTGGAAAAGTAATCCTTAATGTGTAATACCTAACTCATTGATGAATGAGGATTCTAATTCCTTCCACAACCAGAAAACAAATATAGCATTCCTATAGACTGAACCGAAACTAAAATGGGCATCCACTTCAGTGTAAGACTTGTCCTAACTCTGACATTTAAACCATCATTATTAATCATTCCCATGGGATTATCATTCCACCTCATACATCAATGATATGAGCCCAAACTGATGTTTGATAATTATAATTCCTTCTATAACTATGATATGTAGGATAGCTTTTTAAGTCTTGAGCTCTATAATAATCATACTTAGAGCTATCCCAATACCTAATTATGACATTAATTTCCCAATAGGATGATTAATTTTTATTCATTATATCTCCCACTGACCATTTCTCACATGGCCTTTTATAATTTAAATGTACATATCATCTGTATCATGATTCAACCCTAACAATAAGAACATTATTGTGTAATCCCCATGAGGGTCTTTATATAATTACCTCCATGTAAGATGATCTAACATGGGGCCAGTTCCAAGGATGTGAATGAACTATAATAAATTTGATTCCAATCATAATTTCGACATGTACGATGTATCTTCAAGATTGGAGCCTTAATACAAGGTTCCCAACATCCCACATATATATATATTTCAAACAATGTTAATATTAATTGGTTTTATGTGATTTAAGGGTTTTAATTCCTATTATGAAATTGGGTATGTATTATGACAAATGATGGATTAATCTCATCCACAAGATATTAATAGCTTCCTAGAGAACTTAAAACTACGGTGTCTCGTTATATGATTTCTTTGTAAAATAAGATTCCAACCTAAGAGAAATAGATGATGAAATTTTGATACATTCAGATAGATTCACTAAAAAGAAATACTATTTTCCCAACATATTTCTTATACGGTGGACATTGTATTAGTGTAATCAGACTTGTATTGAGATTTGGAAGAGATTAATGAACATATAATAAATCTATAAGAGAGTCTTGGAGTATGAAATTATCCTCCCCCCAAATGGTAGTGATGATCATGGAATCCCATCCTCTTGATCAATGTGAGTGACTATGTTTCATTATGTTTGAATCCCCAACTGACTATTTTCTTTTAGATGGTTGTTATGTACATAATTATGAATGTGGGTATTATCGGGTGTTTTAGTTAATGGTATAAAATTTTTGTGCCCGATGTGGATGATTGTTCATAGTAGACCCCCCAAAATAATACAATTGGAACAAATCCAACGATATATTTTTCTTAAAACAAAAATGTTAATCCTCATGTAAATCACTGTATCTCTTAGACAAATAAAAATGACAGACTACAGAGTTCTTGTCAAAATAATATGTTATCCCAATGAAGTTGTTTTCTAGTATCATTCTGTTGAAGAAAAAATGTTTGAATCAAAATCTACTTATCAAATAAGAGGACAGTCTGTTTCCTATGTTTTAGGCCACTTTGTTTGTATATGAAACAACATTGATAATTTTGAAAAAAAAACAATTACAGGTAGTCCCATATAATTAAGGTTACCATAATATAATTATATCTATTCTCTATTAATTCCATATGATCAAAATTGTTTTATATGTAATACCCCATGCTTCCACTATATGCTTTTCTTTCAATAATGTAATAGCTTGCATTGTACGCAAGTTCGAGATTCTTACACACTATGACTACTCAAACTAGCCATTATGAATAGTAATGCCTAATTTTTTAAATTTTATAAATTTTATATTTCACAATGGACTTCATTTTCGTATTTAGAATATCTAATTTAGCCTAGGGTGATATTTAGGAACTTTTCGAATAACTTTTATATTTTGATGAATAGTGAAAATTACAAAATTTTAATTAAAAACAACTTTTTTAATCAATGTAATTAATAGTGATAAATTATATATTTGAGTGGTTTAAAGGTATAATTAGAATATAATTTTACCATTTTATCCAATGGTGGTCATTATAATTAATTTCATTTTGAAATTGGACATAAACAATTTTCAATCTGTTGATTGATATTGTTTCTTAAAAATACGGTATCTGTTTTGACAACGGGAATTAATTATAAAATTAATTAATGCAACTTTTATGTTTGTAAATTTTTAAAATAGACATCATTTTTGAATTTAGAATATAAATTATAACTTAGGGTGAATTTTTTGTTTTGTTCTGAAAAACTTCGTTTTTTGATGAATAGTGAAACCACTTAGTGGTAGTTAAAAACTGATTTTTCCTTTAAATGAAATTTTAACACCTATGTGAATTGAATTTAAAAAATACAACATACATCATTGTCATTAGGAAGTAAAAATCAGTTCAATGGGATTAAAATAATTTTTGGTGATTAGTAATTTTTAAGTTCTATTAATCGCGATTAAAGGTAATTAGTGTAATTTAAGGTAAATAAATTGATATAATAACATGAAATTTCCTTTACACTTGTCCTACACTTATTTTATGAGTCATGGCCGACCGGTAAAATCCATGGGACATCATGGGGGCCCCATGGTGCCACTTGGGTAAGAAAATGACATTAATAACTTTTTATTTAAAGTAAAAACAAAATTGTCACAAACATGTGTTGTTTTACTAAAACAATTATTACATGGGGTTATATAAGTTAACATTTCAACTATAAATATTAATTGAAAAGCTAAAAATATTTCCTACATCATGGTAATTTTTTTTTTAATTTTCAGGCATTAAATAAATTAATTTATTCATGACACCATGATGATGCAGTGATTACCTCATTAATGAACAATTTAAATAAAATGAAAATATAATGTAAAATCTAAGACATACACTTTTCTAAAACCAATTAGATGGGTATATTTCGAAACCTTATCACCTTATTATATATATATCATTGTGGGACCTTTAAAATACGAAATTCATTTCATAATAAATTATCATTTCATGATATTCCAAGAGTGCCCTCCTCTCCTCTTATAAAAGGCCCCAACCTCTACCACTTTATTCACTCCTTCAATGCCATTTGGCTTGGTCAACCTATGCCAAAATACTCTCTCAACATCCCTATATTACTCCTAGAAGCTTCACATTGGTCAGAAGTCTTTCCATTTAAGCCTTTGGCTCAAATGAAAAAGAGTTACCCGATTTTAAGGCAATGTCTTCTCTTATGTTCTTTTGTTTTATATTGCTTCTCCATACCCATAAACTATTTTTATTCCTTTATTTTGTAACAACACCAGTATCTTAATTATACTAAGATTTTGTTATGAAATGTATGTCATTTACACTTACACACACATTCTTCTAATGGTTAATGAACATATTGTTTCTGTGGGTGGCGAATTACTGCCTCACGAAATGATGACTGTTCAATCTTCTTTTAACATATATCATGGTGGACATTAAGATGTAAATATATTTATATATGAGATATATTATGTTTATGTTTTTCTTATGTTTCTTTATTTTTCATTTATGGAAAACCTTTATGATTCCCATTATGGGTAAACACGATAATTTCATTTTAGGAAGTGCGGACTACCACCCCGCAAAGTGATTTGAATCGTTAATTCCATATGTTGGATGTATAAATGAAGAATTAAATGATATTATATATGATATTATACTTGAATTATAATATACATTCATATCATTATTATTTCATTGAATTAAATACAAAATATAAATGAGATTAGCGTTCCTGCGTACGTACGGCTTACCATCTCCATGAACGGTGGATTTCATTTCTTACCTCAAAATGTTATGTAATATTAAAAATGAATGTATATACTAGATATATATGATATATATGATATCTACATCACGAATATAATTCTGGATATAGTGGATATTTTACCACATGAACTTCTTGTAATTATAAGATGTTTATTTTTGACTCAAGTACCAAAGAACAACAAAACGATTGTTATCAACATAAATAATTACATAATGTTCATACCATTGTAATAAGTGATATAAAAGAAATAATGACCTTGAAAAAGGTTCTTAATAAAGTAAAAATTAACTCTAGTTTTTTAATCAGGAGGTTAAAGAATGATCGATTCATGTCGGACAAGAGGTAAGAGACTTCGTCTCAATCTCCTTTCATTGAGACATATTTAGTTTTATACACAACATTATTTTATGTGATGTATAAACCCCATTTAATTTTACATTTATTATAAAGTAATATTTTTATACGATGCGATTTACTAAATGACAAAAGGTAATGTTTTTTGGTCGTACGTATGCGGCGACAATGATATCTCCGTCGTTGTGACCATTATTTGAGTTTCGGCTTCCTCTATAAGCCATAACTATTTTTAAAATGAAAAATAAATCTGAAGTAATAATTTTCTTTTATTTTGGTATTTAAAATAGTTTTATTATATCAATGTGTTGTATTGATATCTTGTGATTGAAAAGTGGAAATGTTATGTTTCCTTTATGAATGTTTTATGTGATATGATTATGTCATGGTTTATGATATGTTTAAACCTGTTCATATGAGGAATGCATTGGACTTAGTAAGTGACGGGTGGAGCTCGCTATAGCTCCTCGATGAATTGGTAGGTCTCATGAGACAAACAACTATCTTGGAACAAGGACTTGAAAAAATCTTATTAGTTTTCTTGGAATGAGGCCTTGGCTACATGGTTATGATAGTCCTGAATTATGAATTTCATCATTATGAAAGTGGTTATAGATATTACATGTGATTTTTTCACTAGTAAAATATCCATCTGATTATGTAAATGGAATTTTTTCATTTTAATTTATCAATATTGTGTTGATGTTCAAGTTTAAATGGATTTTGTTTTAGTTATACATTGCCATAAATGTTTAGGTTTATTTATGAAAGTTTCCACTATATTTTTATCCTTACTAAGCATTTGAGCTCACACATTTCAATGTTTTAATATTTACAGGATGTGAAGAAGTTTTTTTTGAATGACCTGCAGGGATAGTCTGGAGGGGATATGAGTGTGGAATATGGAGACTATGTTATTGTGGTTTTTCACTTTATGATGTAATGTAACATTTATTAATGTATCTAGTGTTTCCAAGGCTACTAAACTAGTCGGACATTGGAGACTTGTTCTTTTGTTATCATGGAAATGTTGCGTAATAACGCACCGACTCTAGGTAACTGGGGTCAGGGTGTTTACAGTTGGTATCAGAGGTAGTTTAGTACTGTCCTTGGAAGCTAGATTTAGATAAACTCTGATTAGGGCACATAGCCCTAAGATAGACTTTGAGGATTAATATAGATGAACTTACTGGAATTTTGGTATTATAGAGATTTTGTGAGTTTTTCGAGCAACACATCCCTGTATGGATACGAGCAGGTAGAGGTGGCTCTGGAACAAAAGTACCTAAGGGTAGAACCTGAAAACACCACTTTGAGCTAGACTTGAATGGGAACTGGTGCACAACAACGGGCCTTGCTGCACTCCTGGTTACGACACTCCTGGGGGATATGCTTAGGATAATTCTCATTTTCTTTACAAACCATTATGAAGGTTTTATGAGTATATACGTTCTCAAAGAAAACATCTTTATGATTATGGATAATATCCATAAACTGTTCAATTTACATGAAGTATTTTAAAAGTTTGGAATTATTCATTGCAATTCATAAACTGACCTAGTTTATGCCATTGTATTGAAATGGCGCCCAGTGGACGGAATGTGAACACCAGCAATACGTTATGATCCAAAGAGTAAGAATGATCACATCCTTCATGGTATTAAGCAGACATTTAGAAGGGAAATAGTCTCCCATATGTTCTCAACATTTGAAGAAATAGTATCATGTGTTAATAAGATAAGTGAAAAATTCTCTGAGTCCTATGGATTTGAAGGTAATCAAGAGAAGAAAAGGATGGAAGAGAGAATGATGGATAAAGGGAAGTGGGAAAAATGAATTTTCCAATATGTGATAACTGTAGGAAGAAACACCTTGGAACTTTCCTAAAGGGAATGGGAGTTTGTGATAAGTGTGGAGAAAACGGACACCAAGTGCGTGACTGCGAGGGTAAGAAAAAGGTTTCAAATGTACAGTGATTCATTTTCAAGGAGTGGGGACACTACACAAACCAATTTATAAATCATCGGAGTATTTCCAAAATGATGATATTGGATAATAATCATGTTATGATACTACCACAGATGACGGGGAATGATTAGAGATCTTATGTTGTTATTAAATAATTATGTCATTTGAGTGTTGTATCAATGATGTTCTGGTTATAAGAATAATGCGATATATAAGGATTGTACTATAGTAATTTCTTTTTCATTAAGGATTTAATATTATGAAGTTAATCATATTTTTAGTATGTCACAATAAGAGAAACTTTACTTTGTTTAGGGAATCTAATGTTACAATTGATTAAGAAATTTTGAGACCTCTTAGAGAAAGTCTGGACAGAGGTATTTTGGATAACTATAAAGGTTGGAATGGATTATAATTTACATTGGATACTATTTGTAAGGTTATTTTTGGATATTTATAAAAATGAACAACATGCAGACAATGTGATAACCCATCGCGTCGGACAAAGCTGTGGGAATCGAACCCACAACTATAGTGCAGTTAGGATTTATCGCCTACCACTGGACTACATGAAGTCCCTGGAGTTTATAATGTGGTTTTTTTAGTTCTGATAGAGGAATTATAAATTAATTTTTGTAACCCTATACGGTTAGGATAAATAGAATATTTTTGAGTTCTATTATCTTTTAGAGTGAATGATGTGTTTGTGTTAAAAATATAGTAAGGAATGAATGTCTACATGACAAGTAAGTATATTTCCATACGTTCTTAGTAAATCTCACAAATAAATTCTGTAAGATTATGAAAGGTAAGTTAAAACAAAAAAATGTTGTCGGTTAACTTTTCAGACTGGGGAATCAAAGACTATTTAACCAATCATAAGTTTTTGATTTTCTTGTAGCTAACTTTCTCTTAATACTATTTTCTATAACACTTAATCAGATTTTGATGGTTTGTTTCTCCTCCACATACATGTTTTCATAGAATCCTAGTATGGTTTATCTCGGGTGACCTTTGTAATTCTTTTTCTTTCTTTTAAAGTTATATTTTTATTAACCCTATTTCTTGATGTGGGTTTTCCATAAAGGTATTTTCTACATTCAACCTTTTATTTTCAAAAACAATTTCAAATTTCCAGGATGCAATTTATTGATGGACGGTATAATGTAACACCCCATGCTTCCACGGAACGCTTTTCTTTCAATAATGCAATAGCTTGCACTGTACGAAAGTTCGCGATTCTAACACATCGCGACTAATAAAACTAGCCATAATGAATAGTAATACCTACTATTTGAAATTTTATAAACTTCATCATTCAAAATGGTATTCATTTTTGGATTCGGAATATCGAATTTATCCTAGGGTGAAATTTTGGAACTTTTCAGGTAACTTTTATTTTTTGAGGAATAGTGAAAATTACTAAATATTAATTAAAAACAACTTTTTATTCAAAATAATTAATAGTGATAAATTATACTCATTATTGGTTTTAAGGTATAATTAGAATATAATTTTACAATTTTATCCAATGGTTGTCATTAGATTTAATTTCACATTGAAATTGGATATAAACAATTGTCAATCTTTTGATTGATATTGTTTTGTAAAAACACACTATTTGTTTTGACAATGGGAATTAATTATAAAATTAATTAATGAAACTTTTATTTTTGGAATTATATAAAATATACATCATTTTTGATTTCAGAATATCAATTATAGCTTAGAGTGATTTTTTGGAATTGTTCTGAAAAACTTCGAATTTTGATGAATAGTGAAACCACTAAGTGGTAGTTAAAAACTGATTTTTCGTATAAATAAAATTTTACCACCTCTGGGATTCGAATTTCAAATATCCTACATTAATTATTTTCATTAGGATGTAAAATGTGGTTCAATGGGATTAAAATAATTTTTGGTGAATATTAACTTTTAAGTTCTATTAATCGTGATTAAAGGTAATTAGTGTGATTTAAGGTAAATATAATGATATAATAATATGAAATTACCTTTACACTTGTCCTAAACATATTGGATGATTCATGGCAGACCACAAAAATCCATGGGTCAACTTGGGGGCCCATGGAGCCACTTGGTTAAGAAAATGACAATAATAACTTTTTATTTAAAGTAAAAATAAAATTGTCACAAACATTTGTTGTTTAACTAAAAGAATTATTACATGGGGTTATATATGTTATATATTCGAATCTATAAATTAATTGGAAATATAAAAAGATTTCCTACATTATGGGAATTTGTTTAAAAATTTTTAGGCATTAAATAAAAAAATTTATTTATGACACCATGATGATGCATCGATTACCTCATTAAAGAAAATTTTAAATGAAATGAAAATATATGGTAAAATATAAGACATAAAATTTTCTAAAACCAATTGGATTGGTATATTCTGAACCCTTATCAACATATCCTCGAAATATATCATTGGTGGACCTTTAAAATCCGAAAATAATTTCATAATAAAGTAAACATTCATGACTTTCCAAGAGTGCCCTCCTCTCCTCTTATAAAAGGCCACCACCTATACCACCTTATTCACACAATAAAAGCCATTTTTATCAGCCAAAATCTTCCCAAATACTCTCTAAACATTCTTCTCTTACTCCTAGAAGCCTCACATTGGTCAGAAGTCTTCCCAAGGAAGCCTTTGGCTCAAATCAAAAAGAGTTACACAAATTTAAGGTAATGACTTTTCTTATGTTATTTTGTTTTATTTTTCTTCTCCGACCCCTTAAACACTTTTTATTCCTTTCCTTTGTAACAACACCAGTATATTCATTGTACTATTATGTTTTTATGAGAATTATATTATTTACACTTTCACACACCTTCGTCTAATGGTTAAAGAACATATTGTTTCTGTGGGTGGTGAATTACTACCTCATGAAATGATGATTGTTCAATAGTCTTTTAACACCTCTCATGGTGGCCATTAAGTTTTCAAAATAATTATATGTGGTATAAATTATGTTTATGTTTTCCTTATTCTTCTTTATTCTTCATTTAGGGAAAACCTTTATGATTTCTGTTATGGATAAACGTGATAATTTAATTTTAGGAAGTGCGGACTACCACCCTCTAAAAGTGATTAGAATCGTTTATTCCATATGTGGGATGTATAAAAGAAGGAGTAAATGATATTAAATATGATATTATACTGGAATTATAATACACCTTTATATCATTATAATTTCATTCAATTAAATACGAAATAGAAATGAAAGTATCTTTCATTCGTAGGTACAGCTTACCGTCTCCATGAACGGTGCATTTCATTCCTTACCTGTAAATGTTATGTAATATTATAAATGAATGTATATACTGGATATATATGATATATATGATAACTACAACATGAATATAATTATAGATATAGTGGATATTTTACCACATGAACAACTTATAATAATATGAACATTATTTTTCACTCAAGTACCAAAGATCGACAAAACAATCGTTATCAAATTTAATAATTAACAAATGTTTATAACATGGTAATAAGTGATACAAAAGGAATAATGAAATTGAAAAAGTTTCTTAATGATGTATAAATTAACTCTAGTTTATTATTCAGGAGGATAATGAACGATCGAGTCAAGTCGGACATGAGGTAAGGGACTTCGTCTAAATCTCCTTTCATTGAGGCATATTTTTTTATACACAACTTTCTTTTATACAGTGTATAAACCCCATGGAATTTTACATTTATTCAAAAGGAATATTTTTATATGAATAGTTTTACTAAACAACAAAAGGGAATTATTTTTGTCGTACGTATGCAGCGCCGAAGACATCTCCACCGCTGTGACCATTATTTGGGTTTTAGCTTCCTCTATAAGCCATAAATTTTTTTAAAATGAAAAATAAATACCAAGTTTTACTTTTCTTTTATTTTGGTACTGAAAATGGTTTTATTATATCAATGTATTGTATTGGTATCATGTAATTGAAAAGAGGAAATTTTATGATTCCTTTATGCATGTTTTATGTGATACGATTATGTCTTGGTTTATGATATATTTAAACATGTTCATATGGGGAATGAATTGGACTTAGTAAGTGATGGGTGGAGACCGCTATATCTCCTCGATGCATCGGTAGGTCTCATAAGACAAACTAGTGTCTTGGCATGAGGACTTGACAAAATCATATTTGTATTCTTGGCATGAGGCCTTGGATATTTGGTTATGATAGTCTGGAATTATGCATTCCATCATTATGAAAGTTGTTATAGATATTGCATGTGATTATTTGACTAGTATAATATCCATTTGATTAAGTAAATGGAATTATTTCATTTTACTTTTTCCATATTATGATGCAGTTCAAGTTTAAAAGGAATTTTTTTAGTTATACATTGCATTAAATTAATATTTTTATTTATGAATGTTTTTGCTACATTGTTATCCTTTCTGAGCATCTGATCCCACACTTTTCAATGTTTTAAATTTTCCAGGATGTAAAGAAGTATTTTATGAATGACATGTAGGGATAGTCTAAAGGGGATATGAGTGTGACTATGTAGACTATTTTATTTTAGTTTTTCACTTTATGATGTAATGTAACATTTATGAATGTATCTAGTGTTTCCAAGGCTACTTAACTAATCGGTCTTTCGAGACTTGATCTTTTGTGATCATTCCAATGTTACGTAAGAATGCACTGACTCAGGGTAACTGGGGCCAGGGAGTTACATTATAAATAATATAAGTTGAATTATGTTAACCCTTAATATCTAATTGATGAAAAATCATGTCTAAAATATTGTACTAATCAGGGACCTTGTTCGGTGTCATCTTTCTTATTTTAGAATATTCTCTCACTAATAGAATCACTATAAGAAATAACTTATTCTTCAAGCGACCACTCCAAATGTTTAATTATTGATTCAACCCATGAGGATTTAAAACTAATCTCTCATACTAGATAGCTTCAACATTGCATTGCAAGTACAATCTTTATGTAATACCATCAACATGGATTAATAATTACTCTAAATGACACAGACAGTAGACTCCATGTATTGAAACCGTTGAGTCTTCCTCGTCTAATGTAATTTTCTGAAAAACTAGTTTTCCTCCTTCCCAATGACAATAGCTTTGAGAGATTACCCCCAAAATACAATAATAACCATTATTAGTATCTGATGAAGGTAGACTAGGGTGATAAATACGACACCCTTCTTATAATGTAATTACGGGGGAAGGATAATATCAATTGTTAACACTGAAACCTCCCATTAGTAACCATCAGTCACCTTCTAGAGGTTCCACCCAATACACTTCCATTACTAATATCCATTCAAAAGAAACAAGGAATAAACATAAGGTAACAAAGGATATTAATAATTTTGAGTGGGATAGAATTTCCACTCTCAGTAATGATATATTCTAGCATATTCCAGTAGTAACTAGTGAGCATGATCATATACCTCGACAATCAATTTTTTGGAATATTTCTATAGTTATAATGATGGAGGAACATATACATTCTATTGTGATAATATTTCATTATCATATTCATATATAATTAAAATTATAGAATTGGGATCATATTTCTACATTAATCCAAGAAATGTTTGGGTATATGGTATAGATGGTGATTGTTTATGCTTTTATCCAAGAAAAAACTTTTCTAAAATTCAATTACATCTTTGAAAACATGAATAAATCCACCGAAATATTCTATCTCTATTAGAAATATATGGATGGGAACATATTATTATCTCTACCTATATCATCCCGTCTTTTTATAACATAACTTTCATTCCATTACACAGAACTGAGAATCTTTAAGGTTTAGTTTCTTGGAAACAAGGAACATAAAACATGAAACAAAAAAACATTATTCTTAAACACTTGAAAGGATTATCCTCATGTTCACCCTAGGCTCATTACTGTATCTCATAACCTGGGGACATACATCAAAAGAAAGGGTGAGTAGAAGGCCCAGCAAGGGAAACAAGTAAAACATTTTACATATGAACTTGAGATACATAAATAAAGTCATGAAAAGAACTTTAAGGCATGAAAATGAAATCATGAGGCATATCATAATAAAAATATAACTTTTTCATAACATGAAGATGTGGCAACATCATTTTACATAGACAATCATGAACATATCACAAAGGTCTATCCCCAAGGTCTCATTTGAAAATTACCAAGGTTATTCACCAAGGTATCGTGAAAATTGTAATCTCTAGTGGTTACATCATTACCCAATGCATTGGAGTGCTATCAGGGCGCACCCTTAAATTTTCCTTTATTATCATGTGATCCACATATATCATCATAAAACATTTCATAAATAACCCATATAGCATAAAATAAATGTGTTTCATTTCATAATCACAACGTTTTAAAAACTACTTTAAAGACATGATCTTTACGTCACTTTAAAACACACAGAAAAGGAAGGTGGGTATCATGTATGTAAATACTATAATTTAAAATAGAACATTTTGGTATATATGTGAATACCCCTTTAGAAGAAATAGGTTTGAGTATTAACTTAATAATATAAAATAACTTTAGAAAAAGAGAGAGACATTTTGAGACGGAAATTCTGCAGCATAACGGCTATGTTACGAGGTTTTAGAAGTCATCAAAAAGAGAAGTAAAATGGGTCCAACATTCATAAATGACCCATAAAACAGTATATGGACAGAATAAGAAGGATACATGATCATGGTAATGAAATTTATAGGACATACCATTTGAAATGAAAAACATGGAAGGAAGGCAAAAATTAGATTTCTCTTATGAAAGTTCGGCAGCCTAACGACGTTACATAAACTTCAACAAAAATGATTTGAAAAGATCAAATAGGGTCTCTCATAATGTTAAAATAAGAGTTAAGTATGATAGATGTAGAGATAATTCCCCAACATAATTAAAAAGGAACTTTAAAGACTTGACATGAAAGTAGAACTTTGAAAAGAATGAGAAGGGTGAAAGAATCCCCTAACAAATTCGGCAGCCTAACGGCACCACTTAAAACATCTAAATACTGAATTGAAGAGATCAAATGGGGTCTCTAATCATATGAACATAAGAGTACAGTATGATAGATATAGAGATAATACCCAAACATAACAAAAATGAACTTGAAATAATTGACATGAAAGTAGAACTTCAAAACGAGAAGGGTGAAGAACCACTTAATAATTCGGCAGCCTAACGACGCCACTTAAAATTTCAAATTACTGAATTGAAGAGATCAAATGGGGTCTCTCATATATGATCATAAATTATCAGTATGATAAATATAGAGATCATACCCCAACATAAAAAAATGAACTTGAAAGAATTGACATGAAAGTAGAACTTCAAAACGAGAAGGGTGAAGAACCACTTAAAAATTCGGCAGCCTAACGGCGCCACTTAAAACATCAAAATACTGAATTGAAGAGATAAAATGGGGTCCCTCATCATATGATCATAAAATATCAGTATGATAAATTTATAGATCATACCCCAACATAATAAAAAGGAACATGAAATACTTTTCATGAAAATAGATCTTGAAAAATGAGAAGGGAGAAAGAATCAGTTAGAAAAATTTTGGCAGCCTAACAGCGCCACTTAAAACTTCATAAAACGATATAATGAGAGTAAGAGGGGATCTATAATTATATGAACATGAAAAGGTCAGTAATATTAGTATAAAATAACTTCCTCCAACATATGAACATGGAGCATAAAAGGAATGACATAAAGGAGATTACTTGAAATGAAAGAGAGAGGTCGGATCCCTTACCTTAAAACGTAACTCTTAAAACTCAATGGTTTGGACCTTGAGGGCTTGGGGGCACCTTGGGAGGACTCCTTGGGAGGTAAGGAGACCAGAACTTTGTTGGGGGAGAGTGGGGAGTCGAATGGATGAGAGGATATCTTGGTATTTATAGGTAATGTGAGGGGACAAGGCATTAATGGCCAAGGGACACCTCATTAGTGGTTTTGGCAAAACCATGGGCTTTCTCATGGTATTTTCCCATGGTATTGGCCACTTGGGACACCTAATACCTTATATTACTATTCATAAGTCGACGATATTGATTACATACTTAATACATCATTTAATGATGTCATTAAACACCCGTAACTTAAAAACTGTATTTTCACTATTCATCGAAAATTCAACTTTCTCAGAATAGTCCCAAAATTTCACCTTAACCAAATATCAATGCTCTGATTTCAAAAATGAAATCCATTTTATAAAAATAATTTTCTAAATATTTTTAATTAAATTTTTAATTAAAAACACTATTCATCGAAAATTTATTTTTTTCAGAAAAATCCCCAAAAATTACCTTAACATAATATCGATGCTTTGAGTTCAAAAATAAATTCCATTTTATAAAAATAATTTTGTAAATATTTTTACATAAAATTTTAATTAAAAAACACTATTCATTCGAAAAAACTAATACTTGAATAATAATTTATGAAACTATTATTTAACCATTTTATTGAATCACATTACATAATCAAAGTGCGTAGATTATTTTAATACTTTCTTTAAGTGAGATTACTAATCCATTTGGACACATTATTAATCCTAATCATAAAATCACTATTCATAATTTACTATTCATCAAAAATCAAGTTGATCTTATTAGACTCTAAATTTCGTACTGAACATAATAGTAGAAGACCATTTTTTGAAAATCTTTACACATTTTTAATTATTTAGGGTTTTCATAAACATATTTAAAATATCCTTTTTCTAAAATTCATCAAAAATATGCATACTATATTTATCTGGTCATTTGAAAATTCATAAAATAAATCGAAATTTTTATTTAAAACAAAGGATTACACAAGACTGTTACGGTCTCCTTACATAGCCCTTATCACACCAGCATAGGACCTAAGTGTAAGGTGTTCTAAGGTGAGAGAATCCGAGGGAGGCTCGGCCAAAATCGCATGAGTAGTAATTTCTATCAGTTTTAACTTCTCGCGAAGGCGATACCATTCTAGCTTTATACGATGAAGTTCAGCTTGGGTTTGGTCCAGAGCAAAGCCCAGTGGTGCTACCTCCTTCCCAAGTTCTGTTAGATGGGCTTCGATCGGTCCAAGACTACCGGGTGAGGCCATCAAATCTTCTTTCTATATTAATTAACCAAGATTGCTTGTATTTAGAGACAATAGTCAAAATGTTTAGTTTCCAGCAATTATATTGACCAATGGTCAAATAATAGCCAAAACCCAACAGTCTCATTTTAATTATACTCTTGTTATCAAATGAAACATTATTTTTGAGTATAAAAATAAAATAAAATAACACATAAAATTAGGAAACAATATTTATTTAAGATTTCGGGTCGTTACAATCTTCCCCCCTTAAGAAATTGCGTCCTCGCTATTTTTTAAAATTGGGTTTTGAAATTTCATTGAAAGTCCCACATCGGAAAAGGAGTCAGTAAAACTATTACTTTAAAAGAAAGAAAGGGGAGTACAAAGGTCACCCGAGTTAACCCACACTAGGATTCCATGTAGGAAAACCTGGACGTGGAGGAGAAAACCAAGGGTCAAGTTCTGAGGGAGAGTGATAGAGAACATGATTAGGAGAAATTTAATCATAAGAAAATCCCAAACTTATGATGTGTGTAAACGGTCTTTGATTACCTAGTAGGAAATGTAAACCAACAACATTTTTGTTTTACGTTTCTTTTCATAATTTTGAGGAATTCATTTACTACATAGAACAAAAACATAAGAAAATATACCTACCTTCAAGTAGAGTTTCATCCTTTAATAAGTCCCTACCAACACTAATATTTTCTCCAAATGATGAGACTACAAAAACACTTGGTCTCATAAAAGCACAAGAATCATCTTCTAGAGAATCACATAATCTACAAAAGATTAACTATCTATTTCTTCTATCTTTAAAAATTATCCCAAAAACAGAAAGGTTAAGTTAAAAAAACACATCAAAAAGAAATAATCCCATAGGAATGGAAACTACTTTTAAATCTCCAAAGTTCCATGGTACTACCCAAAGTTCATCATAGACCATTCCATAAATAACGGTCCTTAAAATTCCTCAAAATAAACCATACTAAGATTGAAACCCAAATACTTGAAGGATTTGATAACATAGTCTTCCAAAACAACTCCATTGTTCATCTCCATACAACATCAACCACTCCTATCATCTTATAACAATAGTAGCTAACCTAAACACATTTTACCCAAGATAGGTTAATCATTCCCATAAGTAACCTAAATTACTATAAGTCCACCTTAAATTCATCAATTATTCAAAATATAAGTAAACCTTACTCCTCAATGAAAATAATATAGTAATCTATTTACCTTGATCATATAGGGTCCCCAAAATAGTGAACGTCTTCTAAAATAATAATCATCTTTTAATCCCCTAATCATCTCTGTCATATTAATACGGAAATTGTCGCATTTCCTATCACATTGGTTGTTGGGACACGTTATTCAATTTCCCACCATTAACTAAGAAGAGAAAGTATAATTAGAGGCTTAAATACTTAACCAATAATCATGAGAAGGAACATAAATCATATAAGGATAACTTGTAGAAGAAAAGAATACCCTAACTTGTGATCCCCTATGTTCCCATCTAGGTTATCCATGATCATATATTCTTATGTGAATCTTTATTTTATTTTATCTTTGTTTCTTTAACAATGGTTCAAACCAAGCTTATGAATTTACCAAAGCATATCCCCCGGGAGTGTCGTAACCAAGAGTGCACCAAGTCCCGTTGTCGTGTACCAGTTCCCATTCGAGTATAGCTCAAAGAAGTGTTTTTGGGTTTTACCCCTATGTACATCTGTTCCAGATCCACCTCTACCTGCTCGTATCCAGACAGGGATGTATTTTCTTGGCAACCCCTTACTCAATACTCACCAAAATACCAGGAAGATTTCCTATATTGAAACTTTTCTATAGGGTTCTTCCGAGAGTTTTCATATCCTAATTTACAAAAATAACTAAACCATCCAATGATACCAACTATAGCATCCCGTCTTTTTATAACATAACTTTCATTCCATTACATGGAACTGAGGATCTTTAAGGTTTTGTGTCTTGGAAACAAGGAACATAAAACATGAAACAAAAAAAACATTCTTCTTAAACACTTGAAAGGATTCTCCTCATATTCACCCTAGGCTCATTACTGAATCTCATAACCTGGGGACATACATCAAAAGAAAGGGTGAGCAGAAGGCCCAGCAAGGGAAACAAGTGAAACATTTTACATATGAACTTGAGATACATCAATAAAGTCATGGAAAGAACTTTAAGGCATGAAAATGAAATCATGAGGCATAACATAAAAAAAATATAACTTTTTCATAACATGAAGATGTGGCTACATCACTTAACATAGACAATCATGAACATATCACCAAGGTCCATCCCCAAGGTGTCATTTGAAAATTACCAAAGTTATTCACCAAGGTATCGTGAAAATTGTAATCTGTAGTGGTTACATCATTACCCAATGCATTGGAGCGCTATCAGGGCGCACCCTTAAATTTGAATTTATTATCATGTTAGCCACATATATCATCATCAAACATTTCATAAATAACCCATGTAGAATAAAATAAATGGGTTTCATTTCATAATCACAACGTTTTAAAAACTGCTTTAAAGACAGGATCTTTATGTCACTTTAAAACCCACAGAAAAGGAAGGTGGGTATCATGTATGTAAATCCCATAATTAGAAATTGAACATTTTCGTATATATGTGAATACCCCATTAGAAGAAAGAGCTTTGAGTATTCACTTAATAATATAAAAGAAC
Organism: Viscum album; assembly: GCA_963277665.1. NCBI lineage: Eukaryota > Viridiplantae > Streptophyta > Magnoliopsida > Santalales > Viscaceae > Viscum > Viscum album. Next base: position 256,125,020 of record OY728165.1, on the reverse strand, counting down.
TTTAGAAAAAGATAGAGACATTTTGAGATGGAAATTCTGCAGCATAACGGCTATGTTACGAGGTTTTAGAAGACATTAAAAAGAGATGGAAAATGGGTCAAACATTCATAAATGACCCATAAAACAGTATATGGACAGAATAAGAAGGATACATGATCATGGTAATGAAATTTCAAGAACATACCATTTGAAATGAAAAACCTGGAAGGAAGGAAAAAAATAGATTTCTCTTATGAATGTTCGGCAGCCTAACGACGTTACTTAAAATTCAACAAAAATGATTTGAAAAGATCAAATAGGGTCTCTCATTATGTGAAAATAATAGTTAAGTATGATAGATATAGAGATAATTACCCAAAATAATTAAAAAGTAACTTTAAAGACTTGACATGAAAGTAGAACTTTGAAAAGAATGAGAAGGGTGAAAGAATCCCCTAACAAATTCGGTAGCCTAACAGCGCCACTTAAAACATCAAAATACTGATTTGAAGAGATCAAATGGGGTCTCTCATCATATGAACATAAGAGTACAGTATGATAGATATATAGATCATACCCCAACATAAAAAAAAGGAACTTGAAAGAATTGACATGAAAGTAGAACTTCAAAACGAGATGGGTGAAGAACCACTTAAAAATTCGGAAGCCTAACGATGCCACTTAAAACTTCAAAATACTAAATTGAAGCGATCAAATGGGGTCTCTCATATATGATAATAAAATATCAGTATGATAAATATAGAGATCATACCCCAACATAAACAAAATGAATTTGAAAGAATTGACATGAAAGTAGAACATCAAAATGAGAAAGGTGAAAAACCACTTAAAAATTCGGCAGCCCAACGATGCCACTTAAAACTTCAAAATACTGAATTGAAGAGATAAAATGGGGTCTCGCATCATATGATCATAAAAGATCAGTATGATAAATATATAGATCATACCCCAAATTAATAAAAAGGAACTTGAAATACTTTACATGAAAATAGATCTTGAAAAATGAGAAGGGAGAAAGAATCCGTTACAAAATTTTCGGAAGCCTAACGGCGCCACTTAAAACTTCATAAAACGAAATAATGAGAGTAAGATGGTATCTCTCATTATATGAACATGAAAAGGGCAGTAAGATGAGTATAAAGGAACATCCTCCAACATAAGAACATGGAGCATCAAAGGAATGACATAAAAGGGATTACTTGAAATGGAAGAGAGAGGTCGGATCCCTTACCTTAAAACGTAACTCTTAAAACTCAATGGTTTGGACCTTGAGAGCTTGGGGGCACCTTGGGAGGACTCCTTGGGAGGTAAGGAGCCCAGAACTTCGTTTGGGGAGAGTGGTGAGTCTAATGGATGAGAGGATGGCTTGGTATTTATAGGGAAGGTGAGGGGACAAGGCATTAATGGCCAAGGGACACCTCATTAGTGGTTTTGGCAAAACCATGGGCTTTCTCATGGTATTTGCCCATGGTATTGGCCACTTGGGACAACTCATACCTTATCTTACTATTCAGAAGTCGACCATATTGATTATATACTTAATACATCATTTAATAATGACATTAAACACCCGTAACTTAAAAACTGTATTTTCACTATTCATCGAAAATTCAACTTTTCTCAGAATAGTCCCAAAATTTCACCTTAACCAAATATAAATTCTCTGATTTCAAAAATAAAATCCATTTTATAAAAATAATTTTCTAAATATTTTTAATTAAAATTTTAATTAAAACACTATTCATCGAAAATTTATTTTTTTCAGAAAAATCCCCAAAAATTACCTTAACATAATATCGATGCTCTGATTTCAAAAATTAAGTCCATTTTATAAAAATAATTTTCTAAATATTTTTAATTAAAATTTTAATTAAAAACACTATTCATCCGAAAAAACTAATACTTGAATAAATATTTATGAAACCGTTATTTAACCATTTTATTGAATCACATTACTTAATCAAAGTGCCTAGATTATTTTAATACCTTCTTTAAGTGAGATTACTAATCCATTTGGACACATTACTAATCCTATTCATAAAATCACTATTCATAATTTACTATTCATCAAAAATCAAGTTGATCTTATTAGACTGTAAATTTCATACTGAACATAATTGTAGAAGACCATTTTTTGAAAATCATTACACATTTTTAATTATTTAGGGTTTACATAAACATATTTAAAATATCCTTTTTCTAAAATTCATCAAAAATATGCATACTATATTTATCTGGTCATTTGATAATTCATAAAAGAAATCAAAATTTTTATTTAAAACAAAGGATTACACAAGACAGTTATAGTCTCCTTACATAACCCCTTATCACACCAGAATAGGACCTAAGTGTAAGGTGTGCTAAGGTGAGAGAATCCGAGGGAGGCTCGGCCAACATCGCACGAGTAGTAATTTCTATCAGTTTGAACTTCTCACGAAGGCGATCCCGTTCTATCATTATACGGTGAAGTTCAGCTTGGGTTTGGTCCAGAGAAAAGCCTAGTGGGCTACCTCCTTCCCATGATCTGTTAGATGGGCTACGATCAATCCAAGACTACTGGGTGAGGCCATCAAATCTCCTTTCTATATTAATTAACCAAGATTTCTTGTATTTAGAGACAATAGTCAGAACATTTAGTTTCCAGCGGTCATATTGACCAATGGTCAAATAATAGTCAAAACCCAACAGTCTCATTTTAATTATACTCAGGTTATCAAATGAAATATTTTTGTTGAGTATAAAAATAAAATAAAATAACACATAAAATTAGGAAACAATATTTATTTAAAATTTCGGGTCGTTACACTACCACCTGGCCATATCAACACTCTGATCATTATGATCAAGTGGTTTCTATGTATAAAACACATATTCATTCTCCCATCCAAGATGATTATTGAAACATTCTGATAAAAGATGAGGCATCTGACTTGTCTCATGTTCCCATTATAGTTAGGTTTCAACAATTGAGATCATAACATCTATTAGGACCAGAAAATATGTCTTTTAAAAACATTAGGTGTAATATTGCAAATTCAATGATCGAGTTCATATCCCAATTCTGGCTATGTCTCACCAATTAGTAGGGGAATAATCCTTGTGACATAGTCATATTCTTGATCAAGAAGTCAAAATACATACTCTAAAGGCTCATGATTATGAACATGTCCCAATTCTAGCTGGAGCTAACCAGGTGAGAATGGAACATGCATCGTGAAATGCTCATATTCATGTTAGTAAATCATATTTTTGTATTCCCTTAGTTCACAAAATCATGGTGGATATTTATAATTATTCTAATAAATAAATACACTAGAATCTTTCCATGTAAATATTCGAAGAGGATCATATCACTTCTCCCAGTATTGTGGTCTGTAAGAGTATTTCAACCAAGAATGATTATTTAGACCGAGCACACAGTCCAATTCCAACTAGGGATCACCAAGTGATAGAGGCACAAGACTCAGGGTAGGATCGTATCCCTTCCCCCAATGACTATGGGAATTCCCTAAATTATCAAGATAATTCTCTTTCCCTTGTACTGAAAGATGATCACCAAGTTAGAATGAAACATGCCTTGATACATGCTCATATACCTATCAGTAAAGAAGAAGATATTTATAAAAAAATAAAATCTTTTTAGTTGTTGGATCATACACAAGCATCACTAGATGGTTAGGAGGATGTTCTAAAAAACTTCATACAATGTCTCATATCCAGACACAATTACATAAGGTAGATTAGTATTTTCTGGCCATTATGAATAATGTAAATCATATCCCATTTTTTATGAATTCCAAGGTCCTTACTATTGTTGGAGACATTTTATCAACACCCTAAGTGTCCTTAAAATCATAATCTATTGAAAATATATATTTATTTTTATAATATCCCTCCTCATGGTAATCTCGTGGTGGATCATTGAGACTCTACACCTGACAATCATCGTGGTAAACCTCCCAACATTCCTAAATCCCATAGAAAAGAAAATCATTCTCTTTCCCAAAAACAACTTAATAAATTGGTTTTCATATCTCTGACACCTTCTTATAGATATGTGATCCATAAAACGAGGTCAACAACATATATTTCCCAATGAACATCCACCAGTCAAATCACTAGGTGACCAAAATAATAATATTCTATGGTCTTTTTTGATAAGGGCATGTATATCTGATGAAGAGGTGGTTGACATTGATATATTTTTAGTTTTATCTATGAAAAAACTACCCACCATGATATGGAATATTTCCACTTCTTATTATGATGTCCCAGATGTTCTTGAACATGTGTGTATGCCTTCTCTATTATAAAATATGTGGGATACTCCTGAAGAACTGAAGGATAAACATATCACTTTTCTAGGAAACTAATATCACCTTTAGGTTTTCAATACTCTCACTTTTAATCATTATATAGAAATCCTTTTATATCCAATAACCCAAAAATTTTGGTGTATGAATGACTCCTACGATATGTTTTTTTCCGAACTCAGAAAACAACCTGCTAACTGATGTTCCATAGAATTTCCAGACGTTCGCATCATAGGATGAGAAACATATGGAGAATTTCACGTCACTATGACCCCATATCAATAGAACCCTTTAGATATCGCCATGTAATATCATATACTCTAAAAAATCAAGGGATTAGGAAACACTCTTGCCTGTTTGTCACAAAAATACAATTCCCCTAATTTAATGATGGTCATACATCATGAAAAGATGAATATTATAGTTGAATATTCATTGAACTGTTCCCATCAAAGAAAAATGAATAAATTTTATAAAAGGAATAATATGTTTCAATTAACTTGGTGAAATATTGAATAAACTAACTCCCATCTGTAGATGTCATTTTACCCTACTCCTATTAGAGAAAACCTACAACTCATAAAATGAGTCATAGTAGCAGGTTTCCATTACTGAACCCATCCTCTCAATTTTGGGGAAAATATACCCCAGATTCACTACTCATATCTTCAATTCTTACGAGGATTCTGAAGATGTCATTAACAACAACATAAAATGACATCCCATTGGGATGTGGGATTTTATATATTAATCGATGTCACCATGTTCATCATCCCCTTATAGGGTCCTGGGTAAATCCAAAAAAATGATGATCAACCCCAGTATCATGAGCTTGGGGAACTTATATCTCAATGTCTCTCCTTGGAGACGTCAAATCCCTGGTAAGAATCATTGTATCCTCAACAGTACGATCAATAAATTTCAATTATTGCACTAGATAAAACCCTTTCCCATGGGAATAAGGTCAATTTCATTATCATCATCATTAACATATGTAAAATTAGTATTCTATGGGTTAGTAGGAAAATATAAATGGTCAACATCTCATCTATCCCCCGACCAAAAAAAACCTTCTATTTAGGGATTATTCGACAATCACAACCAGAAGCACCCTTATGTTCATTACTCACAGTCTAAAAAAAGAGGAGTGTATATGAAATAAATGAGACCCTAATAGTTTAGCAATACAATATGTCCTAATGTGTATACAAGTTCGAGTAATTAACCTAATGAATGTACTATAGAGTCATCCTACTACAATAAATGTAATGGTACAACCACCACAGACCAATATGATTCTATGAATTTAATCATCTTCAACACAATAGATATGTTTAATAAATATAAAAATGTATAGGGTCACATAAAATAAAATATACCCTGATGTAAGGGTTATTTGGATTCAACAACTGAGGCACCACACACCAATAATAAAATAATTCTAAAAAAATGGTACTTATAGATATCATATTGCATCCTCTCCTGTTGAACATTGCTAAATATAATGAAACAATTCTAGCTACATCCCATTCCCCATTCATAAGAGTCAGTCTTCCAACCATATAGGAAGAGATTTAAAAATATGTGAATGAGATAAAAACTCTAAAGATATTCAATGATGAGTTACTCATGGGAAATATTTCCATTGGACATTCACATCAACCTGAATTATATTTTCCTCGTTCATTGAAAATAGAATGAGATGATTCACCAGAAAGAGTTGTATTTGAGTGTCAGACTAGCTCTGGGTCAATAGATATAGGATATGTATTTGAGGAAGATGAAAATTATCATGAATTCAATACATTACTATGATAATAACCATGATGATTATTCATTATCAGGATCAGTCGATAATTATTCATGGATGAAGTTAGGGAGACCTCATAAACCACTACCCACTCCACATAGATGATTGTTGGCTCAGATATCTGTACCCCGATGTCTTCCTCACATCATCATATCTCTGTATAGTCAAATGGAGACCATGAAAGGGTGATTCACACCTATACAACATGAGAGGAATCCAAGTCTTCAGTGGGTGTATGGTATATCTGCCCGCAAATTTCAATAATAAAACATTATCAATGTTAGATGGTTCATGTGACACTGAACAACATCTCAGACACATCATAACCTGATTTACTCCGATGATGGTCCCTCGAGATCAATAAGAGGTAAAAAATATAAGAAGTTTTGTTTAGACACTGATAATGACATCCATTGTTTGGTACACCAATCTTCCACTAGGAATAATTTCAGGATAGGAAGACCTTCTTCATCAATTCCAATATCAGTTCATATCCATATTGATGGAAAATAAAATTATCAACCTAAAAAAAATGAAAACAATGAAAAAATGATATAATTCAAAACATCATGTGTAGAATAAATGGTTTATCAATCTCAATCAGTATCTCTCTTTAATTAGAGAAATTTAAATAAATCATTATTGAAAATATCTTAAATTAGGTGAAAACACCTTTGATACATGTGTATTACCTATTTGGGTTTTGCAAGTTTGTAGAAACAAGTAAAATATTGGAAATATTAATTTAAATAATTTGAGAAAAATCTCAACACATTCTCTATGCACATGAGAAAATTATTGGAAAATTTGAAGCTATAGTGACCACTCTTATGCCTGTAGAAGTATACTTCCAATAACCTCAGTATGTCCCAAATAACCCATCCCATCTTTTGAGTATCAAAAAAAATCCATTTCCAAAATGATAGAATGATCCGGGTCACCTAGGATTTTAAGAAGGAATTAATAATGCATACTTTATAAGGCCCCAGCCTTAAACCTTACTTAATCATGAGTTATTACAGGATTACACATTGAGGATCTTTTCAGGTTTAGTGTATTAGAGAGTGAGATCATGAAACTTGCATTACATTCCACATTTAAACAAAGTGGTTACATAAAATATAGTATTCATTCTTCCCATAAACGGAAACATATTTAAAATAAAACACGAATTCTTTCTTGACACATCCTTGACACTATCATCACATCATGTACCTTTCCCTTGACCTGTGAAAAACATTTCAAAAACTTGGGATGAGCATAAAAAGCTCAGTAAGGGTTATAAAAATATGGATCGGAAACATGAGTTCATATATACATAAGAATGAAATCATACTTTACCCATAAAACATAGGCACTTTAACATACCTCATTAAATCATGAATAATCATAGAGATCATAAGACATAAAAAGTAACTTGAAGAATTCATAACATTATTAAGTAGGGAGTAACCCACTTGGTTACGTTTGGAATACCCACCACAATATATTCCCTAAATCTCTTCGGAGAAACCTTAATGTTTCACTCCATCGCGTTACCCAATGCATTGGAGAGCTATATCGGGCTCACCCGCCCTTAGTTTATCACAGAACCACCCGTCTTCATAACAATGCCCAAGAACCATAACATAATCATAGAACATAAATTAAGCATAAAGGAAATATAACTTTTCCACTTTGCAATAACAATATAACATTTTAAGATATTGAAATAATGAACCCATTCAAAAAACCATTTTCAAACCCCTTTAAAACATTTAATAAAGATATCTTTGAATCAAAGTGTCACATACCACTTTGAAGATTTTAACATTTTAAAACATTAATGTCCATATAAATAAATCCTTAAAACCATTTTGAAAACATGGATATTAAAGATAAATATTTATAAGAATAAATCATTAAAACATTTAAAATGATATTTTAGTTAAAGGGTTTTTAACAAAATGAGAGACACTTGAATACAATAATTGAGGAATAAAAGTTAATCAGAACATTGTAATATCATGAGAATAAAAGAATTCATGATATAATATTCCAAAGGACAGTATATACACCATATAAGAGTTAATTGGTGCATAACAACAGTGAAGTATCAATTGAAATGCAAAATGAGATAAAATCCCCTGTAAAGAAGTTACCCTTAAATTAAGGATAAATCAATCTCATAATTATGTGAGGAAAATATAAATACACAAAATATATGTGGATATTAAGTGTAAAACAATCAAAGGTCATTCTTACATATTAAAAGGAGTACATATTCAATATCTACATGTGAACCCAAAGAAATCGAAATTGGGTTAAAAAGTTCCCTTGACAGCCTAACGATGTCACATCAATATGAGTTGATTAGAGATAGAAAAGGGTATCTCATCACTTGGACATAAAATTTACATCAATAAATTTATATGAAAACATATACAAACATAAAAATATGTAAATTAAAAGACCCAACAAAATAAGTCTTTTAAAAAGAGGAGGGTGAAAGGTTCCCTTACCGACATGGGTATCTTTCGAAACATACACCTCGTGAAAGAAGGAAAATAAAACATTGATATAAATACTCATAAAATAATGTATATTACACAATGAGTAAAATAATGGGTAGTACATACAACACTCAAAGGAAATTGTGGAAAATGTAGCATAAATCTCACGGGAATAAAAGTGAGATGAAAAATCCCTTACGAAAACTCGGCAGCCTAACACCGCTAAAAAAACATAAAAAATGGATTGATGAGATCAAATAGGGTATCTCATCATATTAACATAATTTTTATAGAAAGTGGAATATAAAAGAACATCCCCCAACATAACAAAGTAGAGCTTAAAAGAAGTGACATAAAGGAGAGTACTTAAAAAAGAAAGAGAGAGGTTAGATCTCTTACGAAAATTCGGCAGCCTAACGGTTCCACTCAAAACATCCAAAATGGATTGATGAGAGAGAATATGGTCTCTCATCACATGAACAAAACAATTACAGTAATATTAATATAAAAGAACATACCAATAACAAGAAATATGAGCTTTAAAAGGAATGACATAAAAGAGTGTACTTAAAAAGAAAGAGTGGAGTAGAATCCCTTGCATCGGGTCTGACTTGACTCGATCGTTCTTTAATCTTCTGGATAATAAACTTGAGTTAATTTATACTTGATTAAGAACCTTTTTCAAGATTATTATTTCTTTTATATCACTTATTTCCATGTTATAAACATTATGTAATCATTAAGTTAATAATGTTTGTTTTGTTGATATTTGGTTCTTATGTCGAAAGTGGACTTCTTACAGTTACATGTTTTTCGTGTGGTCAAAGATTCTTTATATCCAGAATGTAATTCCTGATTTGGATATCATATATATCATATATATCCATCATATACATGTATTTATAATATCACATAATCATTTAGGGGAAAGAAATGAAATGCATCGTTCATGGAGATAGTAAGCCGTACGTACGCATGAACGCTACTTTCATTTCTATGTCGTAATAGTGGAATTAAAACTAAATGAGAGGTATGTATATTTTAATTCCAGAACTATATTAATCATTTAGATGTAACATGCATCATATATATCCATTATATATATGTACTCATAATAATACATTACATTTGGGGATAAGAAATGAAATGCACTGTTCATGGAGACGGTAAGCCATACGTACGCATGAATGCTACTTTCATTTCTATCTCATACTTTAATGGAAAGAAAATAATAATTATTTAAAGGTATATTATAATTCTAGTATAAAATCATATATAATAACTTTAAATCCTTCCTTTATACGTCCCACATATGGCATTAACGAATCACATCACTTTGAGGGGCGGTAGTCCGCACTTCCTTAAATGAAGATATCACGTTTACCCATAATGGAAACCATAAAGGCATACCATAAATGAAAAGTAAAGAAGCTTGAGTAAAACATTGAAATATTATATATCATATATAAGTATAGTTTCATCTTAATGGCCACATTTGAAGGTGTTAAAAGAATGATGAACAATCATCGTTTCGGGAGGCAAAAATTCGCCATCCACAGAAACAATATGTTCTTTAACCATTAGATTTAGGTGTGTGTATGTGTAGCTCTAATACTTCTTATAAAAACATACTAGTATATTGAAAATACTGTATTTGTTACAAAAGAAATTAATAAAGAGAGTTTATGGGGTTGGAGAAGAAAAATAAAACAATAGGACTCAAGTGAAGACATTACATTAAAATCGGGTAACTCTCTTAGATTTGAGGTCAAAGGCATCCATGAGAAGACTTCTGCCCAAATTGAGGATACAAAGAGTAAGAGAGGGATGTGGAGAGACAAAATGGGCAGGGTTTGGCTGATACAAAGGCTTTTGAAGTGTGGGTATGGAGGTAGGGTGGGGGCCTTTTATAAGAGGAGAGGAGGGGCACTCTTGGAAAGGTAAAAAATGTAACTTTATTTTCAAATGAGTTTCGGATTTTAGTGGTCCCACATTGATTTATTTCGAGGATAAGGTGATACGGGTTCTAAATACACCCATACAATAGGTTTTGGACATGTTTAGGTCTTAGATTTTACATTACGTGTCCATTTTTATTAAATCCTTTATTAATGAGGTAATCACTGCATCATCATGATGTCATAAATAATTTAATAAATTTAATGTCTAAAAATTATAAAAAAAATATCATGATGTATGTAATCTTTTTAGATTTCTAATGAATATTTATAGTCCAAAATATCATTTATTTAGACAAAATTAAAAATATTTTACTTAGGTGATACATTCTTTGTTACATTTAACATTCTTTAAAAATAAAAAGATAAAAAGTCACTTTCTCACAAAAGTGATTCCATGGGGCCCCCAAGTTTGGCACATGGCATCCCATGGTCGGACACGAGACAACCAGTAGCCTTAGGACACATTTTGTGGTCAGTTTTTATTATTATGATATTATTTTTTTATCTTTAACTACCTGATTACTCATTAATCAAGATAATTAAAGATAATTACCGTCGTTACTATTCATAATGTCCAAAAACAAAAGAGTCTTAATTACATAATTTGGATCTTATGATTCCAAATATTTAATCCATTTTACCAAATTCCAAACACATAAATTGCAATAATTAATTTAAAAAAATCTTCCTGTTGTCAAAACAAATAGCGGGTTTTTTAGAAACAATATTTATGAAAAGATTGGCACCTGTTTATGCCAAATTTCAAAGTGAAATTAATCCCAATGACCATAATTGAATTACATGGTAAATATATATTCTAATTACACTTTAAAACAAATTAAAAAGATAATATAACCATATAATTAAATTATATGAAAATGAAGTTTTGATGTAAAATGCAGTATTTTTCACTATTCATTGAAAAATTAACATTGTCATAAAAATACCAAAAATTAACCCAATGTAAATTTCAATGTCCCAATCATAAATAATATGTTCATTTTGAAAAATAGAGCTTATAAAAATGTCCAAATTTTGATTTAAAAAAAAATTCCATCAAATGGTAGTAAGACAATCTTTTAAAAATACTAGTGTATTCAATGCTTAAGATGGGATTCATATGAATTTTAAGCCTCTAAAATTTATTGGATAAAAGTAAAAACATTTAACAAACATATATAATCATATTTTAGTTATTTATATTCATTCCTGTCAATACAACTGCTAGGCGGTAACTACAATTTAAAATAATATTTTTTTATTATTTGAGTGAAACGTAAGATTTCAAAGGAACTCGTTGTTGAGTATTGGGTAATCCATCGGGCATAGCATTCCATTTAAATTAATATTGAAATTTTATTCACAAATACATATAAATATAAAAATTTCATATTCTTTATTTTCTTGGGGTGTTACATCCTTCCCCCCTTTTGGGAATTGCGTCCTCGCAATTTTAAAATTTAGCTTGGAAACATCCTTGAACGTCCCACATCGGAACAAGAGTCGGTAAAACAATAACTTTAAAATATAGAAATATAAGTACAAAGGTCACCCGAGATAACCCATACTAGGATTCCAAGTGTGAAAATATGGACATGGAGGAAGAAAACAAAGGTTTATGTTCTGACGGAGAGTGATAGAAAACATGTTTAGGAGAAAGTTAACCACAAGAAAATCACAAACTTGTGATGGGTTAAACGGTATTTGATTCCCCAGTAGGAAAAGTTAACAGACAACATTTTTGTTTTAAGTTATTCTTCATTGAGGAATTTATTTTTGATCTTAAGGTAACATACTTACTTGTCATGTTGACTTTCAAATTTTACAAGATTTCATACACAAACTCATACTTTCCCCAAATGATGAGTATTTAGGAAGACTTGTTCACATTAAGAGTACTATAATAATCTTCTAGAGGATCACCTAATCCACAAAAGAGAACTATATACTTCACATATCTTTAGACATTATCCAAAACCAAAACCAAAAAGGTTAGTACAAGATCAGATAATACCCAAAAAGGATGATCCTTTTTAAAAAAAACAAAACTATTCTTAATCTCCAAAATTTATCAAACAATACCCAAAGTTCAAGAAAGACCATCCGATAAACAATTTGTCCATAAATTTTTTCAAAGTAAACCAACCTAAGATTGAAACCCAAATATTTTAAGGATTTAGTCACATAGTCTTCCAAGTTAAATCGTAACATTTATCTCCAAACATAATCAGTTGCTCTTAATGTCTCGTATTGAAAAGTAATTAACCTAATCACATATCCTCTATGATAGGTTAATAAATTTCCATAGATAACCCAAAATCAACTTACTATTAATTCATAAAATCATCTAACTAAAAATAATCAGTCAAAATAACTAGGAACTTTATGTAGTCCAGTGGTAGGTGATAAATTTCAGTCGCACTTTGGTTGTGGGTTCGATTCCCGCAGCTTTGTCCGACATGACGGGTTGTCACACGGTCTGCGTGTTGTCCTTTTTCCAAAACTATATAATTCTTAAAACATTACCCCAAACGAGATAAAATCTTCAAAAACAATCATAACATATTTTAACCTCACATTTATCTCATGCCTTTAATTTTCCATCATAACATATAATAACCCATAATTACCTCAATAGTAAGGATCATATAAACTCTAATGGTTACCTTTATAATTATTACCTGAACTTCCACATCGATTGGTCATCTCGTACATGATGCATTACAGAACATACCAAGGTTCAAGTGGTTGATCATGACTCCTTGATTCTTGGTTTATAACAACCACAAGGTTCCTCATTGAATCCCCTATTTTATCAAGTATCTTAATCAGAGAACCACCACAGTTTCTTTCAAACTTGGTGCCTCTTTGGTGCCTGCTAGATCCAACCATTCACTAAAAACAGAAATGTCAGTGTGAGTATATCAACAAAACCATCATGTACTAATGAGGAAGATAAACACTAATATATACTTACTCATTCACATTATCTAAAACTATGACTCTTTCTGAAATCCTAACCATTATGGTAATGTCACTTGTGGTTAGAGAATACCCTAACCTCTAAAGTTATCTAAACCGACCTCTGATACCAACTATAAGGCCCCAACCTTAAACCTTACTTAATCTTGAGTTATTACAAAATTACACATTGAGGATATTTTCAGGTTTAGAGTTTTAGAGAATTAGATCATGAAACTTGCATTACATTCCACATTTAAACAAAGTAGTAACATAAAAGACAGTATTCATTCTTCCCGTCAACGGAAACATATTTAAAATAAAACACGGATTCTTTCTTGACACATCCTTGACACTATAATCACATCATGTACCTTTCCCTTGATCTGTGAAAAACATTTCAAAAATATTGGATGAGAATAAAAAGCTCAGTAAGGGTTATTGAAATATGGAAAGGAAACATGAGTTTATATATACATAAGAATGAAATCATACTTTACCCATAAAACATAGTAACTTTAACAAACTTCATCAAATCATGAACAATCATAGAAATCATAAGACATAAAAGGTAAATTGAGGCATTCATAACATTATTACGTAGGGAGTAACCCTCTTGGTTACGTTTGGAATACCCACCATAGTATATTCCCTAAATATCTTCGGATAAACCTTAACATTTCACTCCTTCGCGTTACCCAATGCATTGGAGATCTATATCGGGTTCACCTGCCCTTAGTTTATCACGGAACCACACGTCTTCATAACAATTCCCATGAACCATAACATAATCATAGCACATAACTTAAGCATAATGGAAATATAACATTCCAACTTTTCAATAACAATATAACATTTTAAGATATTGAAATAATGAACCCATTCAAAAACCATTTTCAAAACCATTTAAAACATTTAATAAATAGATCCTTGAATCAAAGTGTCCCATAGAACATTGAAGCTATTAACATTTTAAAACATTAATATCCATATAAATAAATCCTTAAAACCATTTTGAAAACATGGATATTAAAGATAAATATTTATAAGAATAAATCATTAAAACATTTAAAACAATATTTTAGTTAAAGGGGTTTTAACAAAATGAGAGACACTTGAATACAAGAATTGAGGAATAACAGTTAATTAGAACTATGTAATATCATGAGAATAAAGGAATTCATGATATAATATTCCATAGGACAGTATATACACCATATAAGAGTGAATTGGTTCATAACAACAATGAAGTAACAATAGAAATGTAAAATGAGATGAAATCCCCTGTAAAGAAGTTACCCTTAAATTAAGGATAAATCAATCTCATAATTATGTGTTAAATATATAAATACAACCAATATAAGTGTATATTAAGTGAAAAAACAATCAAAGGTCATTCACACATATTCAAAGGAGGACATATTCAATATCTACATGGTGAACCCAAAGAAATCGAAATTGGGTTAAGAAGTTCCCTTGACAGCCTAACGGTGTCACATCAAAATGAGTTGATGAGAGTTAAAAAAGGTTATCTCATCACTTGGACATAAAAGTTACATAAATAAATATATATTAGAACATATCCCAACATAAAATTTTGTAAATTAAAAGACCCAACAAAAAAAGTCTTTTAAAAAGAGGATGGTGAAAGGTTCCCTTACCGACATGGGTATCTTTCGAAACATAAACCTCGTGAAAGAAGGACAATAAAAAAATGATGTAAATACTCATAAAATAAAGTATATTACACAATGTGTAAAATAATGGGCAGTACATACACCACTCAAAGGAAATTTTGGAAAATGTATCATAAATCTCACAGAAATAAAAGTGAGATGAAAAATCCATTACGAAAACTCGGCAGCCTAATAACGCCACAAAAATCATACAAAAATGGATTGATGAGATCAAATAGGGTATATCATCATATTAACATAATTTTTATAGAAAGAGGAATATAAAATAACATCCCCCAACGTTACAAAGAGGATCTTAAAATAATTGACATTAAAGAGAGTACTTAAAAAAGGAAGAGAGAGGTTAGATCTCTTACGAAAATTCGGCAGCCTAACGACGCCACTAAAAACTTCCAAAATGGATTGATGAGAGAGAATAGAGTCTCTGATCACATGAAAATAAAAATTAAATTAAGATTAATATAAAATAACATCCCAATAACAAGAAATATGAGCTTTAAAAGGAATGACATAAAAGAGTGTACTTAAAAAGAAAGAGTGGAGTAGGATCCCTTACCTGAGGTCTGACTTAACTCGATCGTTCTTTAATCTCCTGAATAATAAACTTGAGTTAATTTATACTTGATTAAGAACCATTTCCAATCTTATTATTCATTTTATATCACTTATTTTCATGTTATAAACATTATGTAATCATTATGTTATTAATGTTTGTTTTGTCGATATTTGGTTATTAAGTCGAAAGTGGACTTATTACAATTACATGTTGTTTGTGTGGTCAAAGGTTCTTTATATCCAGAATGACATTCATGATTTGGATATAATATATATCATATATATCCAGCATATAAATGTATTTATAATATCAGATAATAATTTAGAGTAAAGAAATGAAATGTACCGTTCATGGAGACGGTAAGCTGTACGTATGCATTAACGCTATTTTCATTTCTATGTCGTATTAATGGAATTAAAACTATATGAGAGGTATGTATATTTTAATTCCAGAAATATATTAATCATTTTGATGTATCATACATCATATATATCCATTATATATATGTACTCATAATAATACATTACATTTGGGGATAAGAAATGAAATGCACCGTTCACGGAGACGGTAAGTCGTACGTACGCATGAACGCTACTTTCATTTCTATATCATAATTTAATGGAAAGAAAATAATAATTATATAAAGGTATATTATAATTTCTGTATAACATCACATATAATATCTTTAAATCCATCCTTTATACGTCCCACATATGACATTAACAAATCACATCACTTTGAGGGGGCGGGAGTCCGCACTTCCTTAAATGAAGATATCGTGTTTACCCATAATGGAAACCATAAAGGCATGGCATAAATGAAAAATACAGAAGCTTAAGTAAAACATAAACATATTATATATCATATATATGTATAGTGTCATTTTAATGTCCACATTTGAAGGTGTTAAAAGAATGGTGAACAATCATCATTTCGGGAGGCAGAAATTCTTCATCCAAAGAAACAGTATGTTCTTTAACCATTAGATATAGGTGTGTGTAAGTGTAGCTCGAATAACTCTTATAACAACATCCTAGTATATTTAAGATACAGGAGTTTTTAGAAAATAAGTGAATAAAGAGAGTTTAGTGGGTTGGAGAAGCAAAATAAAACAAAAGGACTCAAGTGAAGACATTACCTTAAAATCGGGTAACTCTCTTAGATTTGAGCACAAAGGCTTCCATGGGAATACCTATGCCCAATGTGAGGACTAAATTAGTAATAGTGGGATGTGGAGAGACAAAATGGGCTGGGTTTTGCTGAGGCAAAGGCTTTTTAAGTGTGGGTAAGGAGGTAGAGGTGGGGGCCTTTTATAAGGGGAGAGGAGGGGAACTCTTGGAAAGGTATAAAATGTATCTTTATTTTCAAATGAGTTTCAGATTTTAGTTGTCCCACATTGATGTATTTCGAGGATAAGGTGATAAGGGTTCTAAATCCACCCATCCAATAGGTTTTGGACATGTTTAGGTCTTAGATGATTCATTATCCTTCCATTTTATTTAAATCCTTTATTGATGAGGTAATCGCTGCGTCATCATGATGTCATAAATAATTTTATAAATTTAATGTCTAAAAATTTTAAAAAAACAATAATGATGTATGAAATATTTTTAGCTTTCTAAGGAATATTTATAGTCCAAAATATAATTTATGTAGACAAAATTAAAAATATTTTACTTAGGTGATACATTTTTTGTTATATTTAACATTCTTTAAAAATTAAAAGATAAAAAGTCATTTTCTCACAAAAGTGATTCCATGGGCCCCCCAAGATTGGCACAAGGAATCCCATGGTCGGCCATGAGACAACCAGTATCCTTAGGACACATGTTGTGTTAATTTTTTATTATTATGATATTATTTTATTATCTTTAACTACCTGATTACTCATTAATCAAGATAATTAAAGATAATTATCGTCGTTACTATTCATAATGTCCAAAAAACAAGAGTCTTAATTACATAATTTGGATCTTATGATTCCAAATATGTAATCCATTTTACCAAATTCCAGACACATAAATTTCAATAATTTTTTTAAAAAAAACTTATCGTTGTCATAACAAATAGCGGGTTTTTTAGAAACAATATTTATGAAAAGATTGGCACTTGTTTATGCCTAATTCCAAAGTGAAATTAATCACAATGACCATAATTGAATTACATGGTAAAAATATATTCTAATTACACTTTAAAACAAATTAAAAAAATAAAATAACAATATAATTAAATTATATGAAAAATCAGTTTTGATGTAAAATGCAGTATTTTTCACTATTCATTGAAAAATGAACATTGCCAGAAAAATACAAAAAATTAACCCAAGGTAAATTTCGATGTCCCAATCATAAATAATATGTTTATTTTGAATTATATAGCTTATAAAATTGTCCAAAGTCTGATTTAAAAAAAATCATCAAAAGTTAGTAAAACAATCTTTTAAAAATACTAGTGTATTCAATGCTTATGATGGGATTCATTAGTATTTTAAGACTCTAAAATTTATTGAATAAAAGTAAAAACAATTAAAAAACATATATAATCATATTTTAGTTATTTATATTCATTCCTGTCAATACAATGGCTAGGCGTTAACTACCATTTAAAATAATATTATTTTATTATTCGAGTGCAACGTAAGATTTCTAAGGAACTCGTTGTTGCGTATTGGGTAAGCCATAGAGCATAGCATTCCATTTAAATTAATATTGACATTTTATTCACAAATAGGGATAAAAATAAAATTGTCATATTCTTTATTTTCCTGGGGTGTTACATACTTCTTTTGATATGATCATGTACCAGGTTATTTCATGGAATACAAGGACAATAACCTACTCAGGTAACCTCCTCCCAAAAATCCCAATGACTTCATCCTTGATGGTTGTCCTGACTACATCCTGTTTCATCGAATTTAAGTTATAATATCTAAGAATGATCTATCTTCAATAAAATCCTCTATATCATGGATGATTTACGATAGTGGGTATTAGATACCTCCTTAGAGTTAGTGGCCTACATAACTATTTCTCAGTTATAAGAATATAATTAATGGATAAAATTTCTTTCCGTGTGTGGAATTTTGTTTGAAAAATGGATTAATTTAATAATAGTCGACCTAGCTCATTCTACCCTGAAGGCATAGCTACGCATACCCACAATAGCTCCACATCCTAGGAAGGTAACATCATATGTGCCTTGATAGGGTGAATGGCATCATCAAAAGGAAGAAGAAAAAATAAGAGAATTCATATTTTACTCCAATTCAAGATACAACACTTCAATATTTATTTCTTGCAACATCTAGAGTATGTGAATTGCCCCACCAAACAGAACTGCCATCGAATGAAGATATCATATATTATTTTTTCAAAATGATACTCATGGAATCCAATTATATAATTATGAATATACATATTATTATAATTTACACACACCAAACATGGGAATAAGTGGCTTCATGAATAAATATTGTATATACAGGGACCAATAGAAGTATAGACAGACCTGATATTTCAATTAATTCTACACAGTGAACATATATGTAGCTGAGACCCATTGAAAAGAACACCATGAACTCCATTAAATACATTTTGAGGACTCAAAAACCATTAAAAGTCATCGAGACACAATAATCCCGCATGAATATGAAGAAAGGGAGTGATTATTCGATCATATTAGTAAATATAGAAGGATTACGTGACATGCACCACTAGTATTAGAAGTTCCCATTTACTCTGTACAAGGAAAAGAACCATACACCTCAAATGCATCAATTCCTGAGCTACACATTCATAAGAAATGCCACCTCATAAATTTTTGACCTATGGTACAATATTACGAAATTCTAAATCTTTCTATAGTTTCCCCATCCAAGATCTCAATCCATGATATGCTCAAAAATTCAAATTAAATCATAGAGGAACTCATTAAATATCTCTAAATTCCAATATAATTTTAGACAAAAGTTGATGTTGTTGAGGTTTATCAAAAGGATCCCATTTTATTAGAATTCTGTCTGACCATCTCATTCATAGAGAAAGATCAATAAAATGTTATCTAGGGACACATCAGAGCCCTATATTTTTCTAGATGACCCAATATTCCCAACATCTGAAGGTATTTAATTGAAACTGTATGTAGGATAAACTGCCTCCCATTTCAAAACCTCTAATGTTTTGGACATAAAAATGAGTATTGTTTGCCCAAAATGCTAACCATTCAAGTGTAATATAATAATGATACAAGAACTGTAAGGAATATCCGACTCAATGGTCAAATAGGGGATCTAAAATTTGATGCTGAGATTATTGTTATCCAGCAGGACACCCTAAATAATGTCCTTCTAGGAAGGTCAAAGATTCATATACATGTGTTGTTATATTCAACATTCTACCAATGTCTGAAATACCACATTGATAGAAACATTGTCAAACTACATGGGGAAATTACCTCATTTGAGACTTATTAGGTGACATATATTGATGTATGATTATATATATGGGATGTAAAACATCCAATGGTGGCCGATGATATTTAGGTGGAATCCCACAACGGTTTGGAGACCACCCCTAAATAACTAAAATATGCTCGATACAAATTATGTGCTCCCCATATATCTTGTGGAGGTTATAAACCAGGTCCTATTGTTAAAAACCCCTCATTTCCATATTTACTTTGTAAAATAATATCTACTCAAAAACCACTATGCATGGACTCCAGATGAATTGTATGATAATGTCTTTTCTTATGTACTCTCTCACCTAGATAGTGACAAATAGGCCCATAGATTTCATACTCCATCTGAGAAATCCACCAATAAATCATAAATATACATAGTAGTGGATTACCTTAGGAACTCCCCTCCCATATATGAGGAATGTGTCTCCACCCATATTGATGGGATCATATAGTTTAATATAAGAATATAAAAGACCCATGTATGACCCTAATTAGTGCCTCCATTCCACTTGATGAGTATGAGATTTACATCAAATTTATAATGAAGAAAAAATTTGTGTTCTCTTAAAATATTCCGAAATGTCCACGATGAGTCAAGATGTGGCTACACAGAAAATCAGCATTCCCAATGACCATCAAGGATTTATAAAGGAATATTATAGTATTATCCCCTTTCATGATCCAAATTTAATGGTAATTGTATTCAAATTGATAAAATCCAATATTATCTAAGAGGTGAATTACCAATTACGACACACAAGCATTGTCACTATAATGAAAAAGAACATGAAGATTAATGACTTCGTCAATTTTTGATGTAACGCCTGACCCCAAAATACAAGATCTATTGAATTATTTTAATTCATTAGCATGATTACAGGGAATCACATACCAAAATATCAAACTATTTAGTTGTCTTAGAAAATAGTTTACATACATAAACATTACATTACAATTTAGAACATAATATATAACATAGAAAATTATTGATAAATTCATCATTCCTCTATCTTAACCTCGCATAATAATCATTAAACACTTTATGGAATTTGGGAAAATAAATCTTTTGAAAGGGGTGAGCTTCGATTTTCATTAAGGGTAAACAATATCATATAATCATTTATAATTGTGTAAAAACATTTTAGAAATAGTATAAAACTTAGAAACATGACTTTAAAAAAAATTAAATATATTATATCAATAATAAATCATGTAATCTTATTTAATCCTTCACATTTCTATTATTCTAGTCCAATAATCACTTATAATATTAATAACAAATCTCATAATGTGGGAATGAATAATGTCAAACTTATCATCAAGGGATCTTTCCAAGGCTATTTGGGTTAGACGTTAGTCAAAACCCAAATTAGTTTGTCTCATGATAACTCTCAATGCATCAAGTGGCTTACATCAACTAGTCCCCAATCTATTACATATTATGTCTAATTCATTCGTCAAATGAAAAGGGTAAAACATGTCTAACAAAAACATTCTAAAAAAAACTAACATAAAAATGATAACACTTTAACCATAAACCATGAATGATATCAAATTATCAAATCAATAGTCAAAAATAACAAAAACTATTCCATCAAATATGGGTGTTTTATCATTGTAAAGCATCCTCTATTAAGAATAACAATCAAAAGATATTTTTGACATATATGAAAACAATCTAACAAAATCATTATTACTCATTGAATAAATATCCATTTATTAATTTTAAACCATTTAAAATTCAATGAATTATAAACTATTTTTAAAAAAAACATATGATATTGTAAGGTTGTCATCAAATTTTGGGTTCCATGATGGTCAAAATAGTTTCTCGCAATGTATAAATTTAAAAAAAATATTTCTTTAATTTCTGGAAAAGTTAATAATTTACATAATTTGGAAAATGACAGAATGATTCCTTTTAACATGATTTATAAAAATTAAAACATTAGTAAAAACGAATTTAAACAATTATTATGTAACAATAATAGTATATTGAAATACATTTTAATGAAACATGGACATTGATTATAAATAAGTCCATATAGATACTTATGTATAAACATTCTTGGATAATAATGAAATTGCTAAATTAAACGTTAAGTAAAAACATTAAATAGTGTTTTTTTAAAATCATTATAAAGAACATCAAAAAAGAAATAAAATTTTCTTATTTATTTTTTATATACATATAATTAAATATTTTTTATAATATTTTGAATTTTAAAATGGAGGAAAGAGTAATTCATTAATATTATAATGTGTCCCATACCACATTGAATAATATAATAATCCCAATAACATCAATTAAATCTGAAAATACCATGAAAATAACACTATTCATTATATAAAATATAATAAAAGCCGTACATACACAAAAAAAAATGAATAGGTGTTGAATGTGGCTTTTATCTCAAAAAAATTTAATGTGAGATAGATTTCCCTTTCAATGGTTGTATCATTAGGTGGAGGATAAATCAATGACCTATTTATGTCTGAAAACATTAAATCCACTCAACAGAAGAGGATATTTAGTATAATACATTGAGGGGTAATTCACACATATTTTTGGAAGAATATAAAAATTGACGTAGATGTTTAACTAAATGAATGGGTATTTACTTAATATTTCTGTTACCATAAGACCCATTATTTTCATATAGGTCAGAAAATATAGTACAGTGGGTTTAAACATAATATTAAGTCGTAAAATAAACATAATATTTTTTATTATATCATATATGATTCACTTATGACTTCATATTACACATTTATTAATAATTTCCAAGTTAAAACAACATTTCAGGTAATAATCACATTCATTATCATACATGTTTTGACTTGGAATTCTTGATCGTATTACACAGATCATGTTTTAATTACTTCCGGATTGTGTAACATGATTTATATATAACATATATACTAAATAAAAATCCACATATATATATATATATAATAGACTATATATTAAATGGAATACACCATTCACAGAGACGGTTGGCCGTATGTACGCATGAACATTGTTTATGTTTTTTATCATATTGAATGGAAGTGAGTGAATGATATATATGTAAATATATATATATTATTACTATGGTGGTATTATCATGTCATATATTTCATATATATTAATAATATATATATATATATATATAATCATTCATCACTGTTAAATGTGGAAGATGGATCTTATCGCTTCATGGAGACAATAAGCAGTATGTACATAAGAGCGACGATATCATTCTGTATTATTAATGGATAAATAATTGGATAAAATATTAATTATAAAGAAACAACATTATATCATATTATTATTTAAATCCTCTATATTCTCATTCATACACATATTAATATGGTTTACTTGAAAAGTAGTTAACACCATAGCGTGGAGATGATAAGTCGTATATACACATACATGTTGATATTTTTTTCATAGAATGGGTAATATGATGAATATGGTTGTCCTATAACCATAAAAACATCTATGAATATATTAAAATCTCAATTTTTTTATTTGAAATGGAAAAAACATAGAAAGAAGAAGTATCCGTATAAAATATCATTGTAAGAGGGGATAATACAATAACCTATTTTTTGTGTATCTCCATCTAATTTTCAAAAAAGGACTCCATAGGATGTCTTTCTGCCAAAATTATGGCTTATATGATTCACTTAGGGATTTTTTTATAGAAAATTGTAAGTGTTGGGATGAGCCAAATGGATTTGGATGGGGGAAGTGAAGAGAAGGAGAAGTGTCATTTTATAAGAGTGGTGAGGGTCTCTTTTATAAGATCTTAAAATATGATTTTATTATTAATTTATGGTTGGATTCAAATATATACAAAGTGAATTATTTAGAGGAAAAGTTGATTAAGGGTATAAATAGATTCAACCAATGAATTTTTGACATGTTTATGATAGAAAATTATCCATATTCTTTTGATTTAGCACTTAGATGAAAAGTTTAACTCTTATCTTGTCTTCTAATATTCTTTCGATATGGCGTCAATGTAGATACTATAAAATTCCAAAAAAACAAATTGGATAATCTGCAACATATTTGAAAATATAAATGTTATTTAGACTAAAATTTTATTTTTATGACTACTATTTAATTTATTAAAATTGTTTGTATTTTAAAATATCATGTATGTCAATTTTAAAACTAGTTAATATTACATTTAAAAATTATATAAAAAAAATTTAGAATTCAATAAAATACATATAATATGTTACTAAAATATTTGTGTTGTATATAATATTAGTTTTTGTCATTATTAAAATAAAACTATATTTATTTTAAAATTGTTAATTTCATTTATTTTAATATTCTATTAATAAATTTTTTTCTACTTCAATTTTGTGTGATAATTTATGTTAATTATTTAATCACTAAATATTATAAATAAATATATATGAGTTAGATAATTATTTTATAGTTCAATATAATACTTATATTTACTGATATATCTTAGAACCCATAATATTCTTCTTTTTGGACTTATATTAAATGAGAGTGTGTCATTTTTTCACATTCATTGATTTTAATTATATTATTGGTATATTTAACATAAATGGCCCATTAAATTTGTAAATTTCAAAAAACTAGTGATAATGGTCTAATTTACTAATCCAATTATATTTTTATAGGTTTAGGTTAATTTTATAAAATAATTTTATCTATTAATTATATGGATTAAAGTTAAGCATTGTAATAACATATTATTAATATTACAATTCATTATGAATATAAATAAAAGGATCCTATTTACATATATGGAACAAAAAAACTAAAAACATTGAATCAATTTGTCAAAATTAAAATCAAATTGTTTCTTTAATGAATTTGTAATTAATATCATTGTGTGAATTAAAATGTGTTTTTGAAATTTAAAACATTGCAAAAATTAAAAAATTTCTACATCAAATTTCATGGTAATAGTAATTACAATGACCAAAATTATATTAAATAATAAAAAAATATTCGACATATATATTAAATCCATTCAATAATGTTATTTATCCTCATAAATTATTTTCATGAAAATGGGTTTTTTAATTATCATTTAGTATATTTTTACAATTTATCATAACCAAAATCATATTATAACAAATATAAAAAAATAATTCAATGTAATTTTTTTCCTTAATCTAAAGAATAAGATTATTTAGTTAAATAAAATATATTAATGTGTCAAAAAACTTTATATAAAATCTGTGTACCATTAATTGTTGAAAAACTACATAGTTTGGAAAAATTCTCTTTTTCATTTATAAAATGAATTTGTTCTTATATCATGTCTAGATAACACATAAGATAAATCTTAAAATAATCTTTAATATATATGTATATAAGTAAAATGTGGTTAAAAATATTTTTAACCATTGATTTAACTAATAGGTTATATATTATATTATGTAATAATATTTTATTATTATATTCTTGTTCGGTAAAATTGTGTCCTGCGTGTAACACTAGGGAATGCATTATTATGTGTTGTGTGTGTTTAACATGGTGTGGTGAAAAAAAAAGAAGAAAAATAAAATTTTCTTATAAATGAAATTATTATATTGTCGCAGGGTGTTACATTCTCTCATCCTTCAATAAATTTTGTCTTCTCAATATATACTCGGGATCAAAAACATGTGGTTTGAAATTTAAAAACAACTTTGTTGAAATTCCACATAAAAAATGGTTATTGAGACCCCTAAATTGAAATAATCTAATGTAATAATGATGGTCACTAGATATAATACATACAACGGTTCCTTGTATGAAAACATGGACGTCAAAGATAAATATATCCATCATGTTCTAATGGAGAATTATTGAGGACTTTTTTTAAGAAAAAGTTAACAATCACAAAGCTATAAATTTATGATGTTCTATGTGAACATTTTTTTCACTTCAAAAGAATATAATAGGAAAAAAAATTTGGTTTCATCATCCTTTAACATGAGTATAATATTTCATTTACATCAAATAATAAGAATAAAATGAAATATACTTACTTTCCAAAATATTATAGCTTCCACTATTAATCAATTTCCATAGAAAATCATCTTTTTCTATAAAAAAAGAGTATATATGATGATTTTTTATACATGAAGCACTAGATTCAATTTATAGACAATTACATAATATATAAATTATAAATTATCTAATTCTCATGTTGTGATACATTAATCAATTACAAAATGGTTTGTATATGATAATATAATTTCCCAAAATAATAACCCATTATAAAAAGATAATAGTTAAACAGTAATACCCAAAGTTCATCATGGAACATTCAACACAAAACAATCATTAAAATTAATCAAAAAATCAAAATTAAAATTTAAACCAAAAAATTTTTTTATCCCAGAGTCTTCCAATGAATCAGTTTGAATGTTTCAATCCAAATTTAGTTGTCTAATATCTACTAATATCTAGTTTTTACTATCCATTTCATAAATAAATTGAATCACCATTCATTACATAATAAAATCAGATATTCTTAAAAAATAACATTCAAATATTACTCCACAAATAAAATCCCATATTAATCTATTTACAATAATCATGAGATGTTCCCAAAATATTAAACATCTTCCACAATAACAAAATTTAAAGAATCAGAAAATAATTTTATAATTCTAGGTTATCCATTTGATAAAAGATTAGCACACAAAATCAACTTATTCTTATTCCATCAACTCATTTATCTAAAAAGAAAATATTGTAATAACCTCGGAATTTATGCAGGCCACTCATTGGAGATTAAGCATTATCACCCTTCGGTTATGGGTATAATTCTTGTATCCTTGTATGACATGATAGGTTTCTTCAACCATCATATAGGTTTCCCCTTTTTCATTAAAAATTGAAATTCTTAAAAAAATTCGATAATGAGATAAATTAATCAATAAAACAACCATTACATATTTTAATCTAAATTTTTATCTCTTTCTTTTAATTTTCCATCAGAAAATGTAATATTCATTAATTATTTCAAAATCAAGGATCCTATAGACAATAAAGTTTATTTATACCTTTATAATTATGTCAACATAAGAAAATATAATTATTCCATTAATAACATTTTCAAATAAAAAACTTCATGTTTACACCTAAAAAATGTCTTGCAATGTAACCCCCCATAAAAATAGTAGTAATACTTATAAATATTTCATTATCTAAATATATTCATGTTGGTTCTTCTGTGGATAAGAGTTTTTCCTATATAATAGCACACTGAATCCTATATTTCCCAGGTCCCCTACATTTACGTCAAATCACTGTAAATTTATTATTATTATTAGTTTTTTTTTCGCCCTTTTTACCCTTCATTTTCCCTCAGAAATTCATCGCTTTATGTCCATCTATGCCACAAATAATGAATTTGTTTATTCAGTTGAGACACATTCATGGGTTTCCCCTTACACATATCTTCCATTATAAAAATTTATCTTTCATTTCATAATGTTCTACTACATCATAGCTCATAGGTTTCTTTTCTTTTCTCTTATTCGGTGAATTAGGGAGTTGGTTAACATATAAGTAGTTAATTATATTTTTGGTAAACTGATTAGGAATTAACACAATATCTTTCACTCCAATAATAATTTCATTTGTTTTCTCATCGCCACCAAAATCAATACCTTTTTCAACATGTTCAATGTTTATATGTCTTCTTTGGGATCCATACATATACTAAAACAAAAAAACATTGTTTGAGTGATAACAGTTTTAAAATCATTGAATGAATATAATGAAAAATTATTTTCAAAATAAAACACCTTTGGTTTAAACAATGTTATTCATTGTCATATTATATTAAAATCATTCATATTTATTTGTAAAAAAACATGAATTATCTTTAGAATATCATCTGATAATGATAAACTTGTTATGAATTAAGGCCCATTGTCATGTACCATGTTACCCTATGTAAAGCCCAGAATACCTAGTTAGAGTTATTAGTCCTAGGTAAATCATTTCATGAACAAAATCCACTTGTAGTATCTTGATTGGTATGTATTTCTAGGAAGACCCCCATAATATCTATTTCACCAAAACACTAGGGTGTTCTCCTCTTAATATACTCAAAGATTATCTTAGGGTAGTTTTCTATAATCATGTTTTTTCTAAATCTTTATTTGAGGGATTGAACTAAAATTCTTCTGATACCAACAGTAACACCTTCACCATTGAAGCTTAATGTAGGTGCATTAGTTAAATACATTGGCATCGATTCAAGGAATTATTTCCTGAAGGACCAATAAATTTATCAATATTGTAAAATAGATTACATAGATGAACATTAGATTAAAATATAAAAACATTATATTCAACATAGACAATTCTTGATAAAATCATTATTCTTTTATATTAACCCAATAGAAAAACCATTAAACAATTCATGGAATCTTTTTAATATAAAACATAATAAATGTGTGAATTATGATTCTTCGTAGAGGTAAACAATATTTAAGAATCATTCATAAATAAGAATTATCTTTTAATCTATGGTATTAAACTAAACCACAAGATTTTTAATGTAATATTAATCATAATATAGAAATAATAAATCAAATGAACTATTAA
The DNA here is from genome assembly GCA_963277665.1 of Viscum album. Lineage (NCBI taxonomy): Eukaryota > Viridiplantae > Streptophyta > Magnoliopsida > Santalales > Viscaceae > Viscum > Viscum album. Next base: position 256,096,179 of record OY728165.1, on the reverse strand, counting down.
AACATTCAAAATTATATTATACTAGTCGAATAATCACATTTAATATCAATAACTAATCTCATAATATGGGAAGGCATAACATCGGACATACCTTCCAAGCCTTGTTCCAATACCATACAAGTAAGATGTTAGTCAAAACCCAAATTAATTTGTCTCATGAGAAATATCAATGTATTTAAGGGATTTAATTAACCAGTCCCAAACCCGTAACGTACAGTTTCTAATGTATTCTCTATATTATATGGGTGAAACCTAACCAATATAACCATTCATATTAAAACTAGAAAACGAAATGATAATACCTTAATAATAAACCATGAATGGAATCAAAATCGCACATCCATAGTAAATCATAACATAAAAAATTTAACTATATATGGAAGAGTGTATCATAATAGAACATACTCAATTAATCATAAAATCTAAAAGAGGATGTTGTCATTGAATAAAAAAATATTAAAAAATCATTAATACTATTTGAATGAAATATCCCCTTAAACATTGAAATCATTTAAAAATAAGCGCATTTATTAAAGAAATCATTTCTTTTAAAAAGAAACTGATAATCGTGTAAGGTATGCTTAAAAATCGTAAGGTTTCATTACTGTTAAAAAATTCCCTCAGACAATATATATTAGAAAATAATTCTTCCATAATTTTTCAAAAATGTGATAATGTACTTCATTTCGAAAGGGATGGAAATATTCATTTCAAAACATTTTATAAATATTAAAACATCGTTAAATATGAAATTAATTTTTTTAGGGAGTAGATTTTTTATTTTGAAATACATTTGTATGAATAACAGACATATATGATAAAGATATCCCATTAGATACTTACATATTAACAACCTCTGATTATAATGAGATTGTGATATTAAATATTATGTTAAATCCTTAAAAATGTTTTTTTTAAAATTGAATGAACATAAAAATATAAATAAAATGTTCTTTATAATCCACTATATCATTATATATAAATATTTTTGGTAATATCCAGAATATTGAAATGGAGAATGGATTCATTCTATAGTCATTACAACCATCACATACCACATTGAATAAAAAAATAAGCCCAATAAAATCAAATTAATATTGAAATAACATGATGGTAAATTTATTCATCATATAATATATAATAGGATCAATACATACCACACAAACAAAAAATAGGTGGTAAATATGGCTTTTATCTCACAAAAATTAGAATTGAAATGGTATTCCCTTAAAAAGATTGTATCATTAAAGTGTGGATAAATAAAAAAAATATTTATGCGTAAAAAATATAAATACACAATATATAAGAGTATATTTAGTAAAAAATAATTAGGTTTCATTCACACATATTATTGGAATAATAAAATCAATGACAAAGATGTTTAACTCAATGAATAAACATTTAGTTAAAATTTCATTTACATTAGGTTCAATTCATTTCAAATGTGTTTGAAATTTTTATATAGTGGTTTTCAAAATATTACTTACTTGTTCCAGAATCATGATAATATTTATGATAACATATATGATTTTTTTTTACTTTACATTACCCAATTATTAATAATTTCCTAGTTAATGTAACAGTTCAGGTAATAATATCTTTCATTACCATTAATTTTTTGAAATTTTATTCTTGATCGTATTACATAGATCATGATTTAATAAATTATAGAATGTATAAAATGTTTTATATATCATATATATTACAAATATAAATATATATAATATTTAGATATATGAAATAGAATGCACCATTCATGGAGATGGAAGGGCGATCATATTCATGAAATTTTTTTCTTTTTTCTTTTCATATTGAATTGAAAAATGTGAATGATATATATATATATATATATATATATTATTCTAATATCATTACTACGTAAAATATTTTTTTACTTATTCAGTATATATATATTTTTATAATCATTATTGAATGGTAAATGTGGAAGGTGAATCTCATCACATCGTGGATACATTATGTCGTACGTACACACGAGCAATTCTATCTATCAGTAATGGTAAAAGTTATAAAAATTAATGGAATAAATATTTTACAGACACAATATTATGTCATATTTATTATTTTCATCTTTTATATTCAAATTCATACCCATATAAATAATGTATAACTGAAAATATTTCACACATTAACATGTAGACAGTAAGTTTTATACACACACATGAATAGTGATATTGTTTTTCATAGAATATGTATAAGGATAAATAATGTTGTACAATAGTAATAAAAACATCTATGAATATTTTAAATTCTGTATTTAATACTTAAATGTGGAAAAACATATAAATGAAAATTATAAGAAGAAAATAAAATTGAAATTGGTGATAAAACCAATAACTCATTTTCTGGTATCTCCTTTTGATTTTAACAAAAGGACTCTATAGGATGGATTTCGATGGAAAATAAGGCCTCTATGATGAATTAGGGGAATTTTGGGGATGAACTGGTTAGTTTTTGGCAGATTCAATGGGATTTTTTTTTAAATTATGTAGGAGGATATGCTCCCATTCATAAGAGAGGTTAGGGGAATATTTTAATGATTTTAAAATATTTAGCCAACAGGATCAGAATACAGGAATAAACATGTTCCCTAACAAATTTAATATAAAAAAGTGTAAATAGTAAATAAAAACATAAATGATAGAGGCCTTACAAAGTTTTGTATACAGAAAACCATCCCTATCATTGCTAACCTAGTTGTCACAATAGAAGGGAAAAACAAAAGACAAACTGGAACAAACCTCCATTATGGACCTTTTAGAGAGAGCATCAAAAACCTAGTTAGCTTCTCGAAATATATGATAAACATCAAGACATAAGCCCTTGGAAAGGCTAAGGCAGGAGATCCAAAAGGACATCATCCTCCAAGGAACATTCTGAGATTGATCTTTCAAAATCTGTACAACAAGAGACGAATCTGACTCTAACCATACTCTATTCCAACCATAACGCACCACATATCAGATAGCTTTTATCACCGCCCACAGTTCAACTTCAATAGCATTATCATAACAAATAAAATGAAAAAATAAGCCTTTCACGAAGCCCCGATGAGTATTGAATACTCCCCCTCACCCAGTAGGAACCGGTGCATCAGAGACAGCCGCATCCACATTCACATTCAGCCACTCTGAAATTGGTGGAATCCACCTAATGTATTTGACCATTCTCGGCTTCCTTTCCCTGCCACTGACACTAATGGATCTCAAACGTACAACGTTAGAAACATCATTGTTCATGGATCCAGTTTGGTTCATCGAAGTAGCTTTAATGATTTGATGTATAAGAAGAACACCATCCTGGAAAGATGGCATGACATTATTAAACATAATATTATTACGATCATTCCAGATGAAGGATAAAATTGAGATAATAGCAGCAGTAAACAAGGATTTCTGTTTCTCATTGAAATAACTCTTTAAGGATGGACATAACATCAATTTAATAGAACATCAATCAAATAACAATTTGAAGATTGATTGCAAATACTTCCATAAATGCACAGAAAAATTAAAATGGATAAACAGATGGGAATGAGATTCATCACTGTTAATACAAAAATGACACACCAAGGGCAGATTAAGTCTTGTCTGCTGTAACACACATTCGATGGGCATTCTATTTTTCCAAATTTTCCAGATCAACAAAGCATCACTAGGGGAAATTTGTGGTCAACGAACACCTGCCAGCCAAGAAGAGATTCCAGAGAATACACCACACTGTAGATTATAATAATATAAACTAGAATAGGATCCACTGAGAACAGGTTTCCAGATAAGTATATCAGTATCAACATAAGCATAGTTTTTAATTTCCATACAATGATTATTAGGAATTATATCATGAGAATATAATTTTTTCTGAAAATCAGAAATGGAAAGATTTCCCAGATTAGAAGGAATATAAATGCAATCCTTTATTGGGGAGGACAATCATGGGGTGTTCCAGCAGTTCATATGTGAATCAGGACAAACCAACCATATTGATTAAAACATGATGGTTGAATAAGCATTCTTAATTTAGGGCCACATAGAGGATTTCATAAAAATGCAATTACTGTTTTGAATTCTATCAACAAAACTTCCAACCAGAAATTCAAGAGAAAAGTCGGGCTTAGATAGAATCCTCCAAGTGAAGTTATGTAAGAGTGCATTATTGAAAATTCTAACATCCTTAACTCTTATTCATCCCATATTTACTAGATTTATACATTATTTCTAGGAAACTGTAATGAGTTTCCTCTAATGAGTTGATCTAGTCCAAATGAAATTCCGAATCATTCCACTCAACTCCATGAATAGAAGTGCTGTACATCTATAAACAGAAAAGGAATAAACAAACATGTATGTATTAACAGAGTTAACAAGGCAAACTCTACCAGCTTGAGACATTGTCTTCCCTTTCAAACATGCTAACTGATTGACAATTTTCAGAGCAATGCCTTCTAAATGGGCACATTTCTCCCTTTCTCCAAAACAAGTGAATCCCAAGATAGTCAAATGGTAGTGTCCCTCTTTTGAAACTAAGCCTATAAGAGACCCTATTTTGCTTCAAGAATCTAATTCCTTCCCCATAGACAATGAAGGATTTGATCCAGCTGATAACCTGGAATGCAACCTCTTCATAATGTGAGATGATACTCTTAATGCAATAAATTGTTCTCATATAATCCTTTTATAACATTAGTATATATTCAGCATAGAATAAATGTGAGTGAGAAAAGAAGTTCCTTCCTACCCTCATTCTTTGATAAATAATTGTTTTGACAAGGTCATGGAGACACACACTCAGTTATTCCTTACACATAGAGAACTGAATCCCAGATAATGAATAACCATTTCTGACACCTCTTGTGCATTGAAAGAAACCCCTGAGAGATCCATTGATAAGAATGGATAAGAAAGCACTTTTCAGAATGGTATAGATCAAATCAATGAATCACTCAAAGAAGCCATTCATCTCAAGAATTGTAAAGATAATGTCCCACATTATTTTTTCAAAGGCCTTTGATATATCTATCTTTAGGGCCATGTTACCAGGTGGGGATTTGCTTTTCATAATATTAATGCATTCTGAAGCAGTGAAAAGGAAATTATGAATCATTCTACCATGTACAAAGCCAAACTGATTAGCAGAGACAAGGCTTTTAGCAACATCACCTAGCCGGATAGCCATGATTTTGCTGATTACCTTTAGAATGGAGTTGCCAATGGAAACATGCCTGAAATCTGTAATGTACAAGGAATTCTCCTTCTTCGAAATCAGGGCAGTAAAATTAGAGTTCACCCCAAATAGCATAAAGGAATGATGAAAGAATTCTTTAACAGCACTGATCACTTCATGATGGCTGATATCCTAGTAGGACATAAAACATTTGTTTGTAAATCCATTGGGACCTGCAACATTGTCAATATTTAAGGAGTAAAGTGCATAATGTATATTTTAAAATTTTAATTTAATATAATTTAAATTATATTTCAAATAGATTAAAAGTGATTTATTTCGTGTATTTTATTATTATGGATCTAAATCCTCTCTATAAGTGAATATTATATATGTTTAGGTCATAAAATTATCCATATTTATTGGCTTTAACGATTAGTTAAACAGTTTAACTCTTGTCACGTCTTCTGGTATTTTAACACAATTTAATTAATATTCTTACAATAAAATTTAAAAAACACCAATTGGATAATTAAATAACTATTTAAAATTATAAATTTTTTTTTGAATCATTTATTTTCATGATTTTAATATATTTTAAAATAATAGTATTTAATTTCAAATATCCATTATGTCAATTTTAATAGTATTCAATATTATAATTTTTAGAAATATCAAACCAATAATATAACATACAAAAAATTATCAAATAAGTTAATAACAATTAAAAATTATAGATTAAATTATTTTATTTTATTTAATAATTCATATTAATGATTCATTAATATTTTCAATAAAAATTATTTTATACTTATATTAATAAAATAATTTCAACTTTACTATTGTGTGGTCATTAATGGTGAATATTTAATAAATTAAAATTATAAATAGATTTCTAAGAGGTATTTAATTATTTAATTATTTCATAGAATATTTATAATTGATGATATCTCCTGTATACCAATACATTAAAATTATTATACTTATAAGAAATGAAACTGTGGAATTTTGTCGAATATCATTAATTTTAATAATATTCTTGTCATGTTCATGGAATGAGGTCCATAAAATCAGTCCCTTCCAAAACATAGGTGATAAGGGTCTAATTTAGTCATCTAATAGATTTTTAACAGGAGTTATGGAATTTTTATAATTTTTTTATATTTAATTATCATATTTACCCTTAATTATCGCAATAAAAATTAGTAATTCACTATTATTAATGTCCAAAAAAAGAACCTATTTATATAATTTTGACTAGATAATTAGAAATATTCAATCCATTATTAAATTTTAAATTAAAATAATGTTCGTAATTAATTTGAAATGAATCATTATGTCAAAATGAAAGACATGGTTTAAAACATTAAAACATTCCAAAAGATCAAAATGTTTTTATACAAAACATTCATTGTAAATATAATTCCAATAAAAAATTATATTAACTAATAAAAATATATTATATATTTACATTAATTCTATTCAATATTATAAATTATCGATATAAATTATTTTAATGAAAACATAATTATCAATTGAAATTTAGTATATGTTTACTATTTACCAAACCTTAAACCAAATCAGAAAAAATATAATGTCATCATAATTAAATGTTTTAATTCCAAATACAGAGAAGAAGTCTAATTTTTGTTAAATAGAATATATTAATGTGTAAAAAACCATATTTAAAATGGGTTCTCCATCAAATAGAGGCCAAACTACAATTTTGTAAAATAAACATTTTTTTCGAAAAATTTAGTTTGTTAATATATATTGTCTAAGAAACTAATAATTTTAATTTTAAAATTATTTGGAATATATATATAATTATAAATGTGGATAATAATATTCATAACTAAAAATTTAACATCTTGGTTATATATTTTATTGAATTATAATATTTTATAATTATATTGTTGTTTAGTAACACTGGGTCATACGTGTAATGCATGACTACTAATTTTTGTGTGTATTGTAAGAATTAAATGGATTTACATAAAAATAAATTAAGGAAAAGAAATTAAATTTACTTGCAAATGGAAGAATTATAATGTTTTCGGGAGTTACATTCTCACCTCCTCTAATTAATTTTGTCCTCCCAATATAAACTCTGGATAAAAAACTAGGGGTTTGAAATTTAATAACATATTTGTTGAAATTCCACATCGAATAAATGATTAATGAGATCCTATATTTAAAATAAATAAAGAAAAGTATGAAGTTCACCAGAGATAACACATAGTAGGGTTCCATATAGGAATACATGGATGAGGAATATAAGTTTAACTAGTAAGTTCCTATGGAGAGTGATACAGAACATGGATAGGAAAAAATAACAATAAAAATACTCCAAATCTCTGATGATCCAAGGGAAAATTTGATTCATGAAAAAAAAGTTCTAGGAATACATTTTTGGTTTCATGATTTATTAACATGAGTAGAAGATATCATTATCTTCAAAAACATTGAATACAGTGAAACATACATTCATACATAACAAGTAGAGTTGCTGCGTTTAATAAATTTTTACCGCAAATTCATCTTTTTCACTAAAAAATGAATGTTTAAGATGAATTATTTATGCTAGAAACAATAGAATAGATTTTTTGAGAATCAAATTATATAAAAAGTATAAACTATCTATTTCTCATGAAGTGAAACATCTAAAAGACAAAAATTCTTTTGATATGATATGGAAATTCCCCAAAATAATAATCCTTTGAAAGAAGAAAAAAATTAAACAGTAATACCCATTGTTCAACATATACCACTCAACACAAAAATATCCCAAAAAATCTTCAAAATAATCTAAACTAATATTTAAACAGAAAATTCAGTAGTATTTGTTCACATAGTCTTCCAAGAAATCATTTTAAATGGTTTATACCAAACTAATTTTCTAATATCTAATATTCTAATTGGTTTTCTAACCATTTTAAAAATAACATAAATCCCATTCATTAATAATAAAATCATAGATTCTTCCAAATTAACATTCAGTAATTACTCCTCAAACAAAATCCCATTGTATTCTATTTACCATAATCATACCATGTTCCCAAAATATTTACTATCTTCCATAATAAAATTTATTACCTAATACTCATATTATTTTACAATTCCAAGGATAACCATTTGAAAAAATATAAGTACAAAAAATCAACTTATTCATATTCAGTAATCACATCAAAGTAAAAATAATTTTTTTTACTAATAATGGAATTCATATATGGTAGTGGTATGAGATAAATCCTTTTCATCCTTCAGTTGTGCATTTAATCCATGTGGCCTTGTGTGACACCACATGTTTTCCACCCAACATGCGGAATTTCCCATTTCCAAAAAATATATTAATTTTTATAACACTACCAAAATGAGATTAAATAAGGAAAAAACAACCTTATCATATTTTAATGTCAAATTTTATCCAATTCTTTTCATTTTACATCCCAAAATGTTATATCCCATAATTAATTCAAATTTATAGATCATATAACTACTACTTTTTTTATATGTTTATAACTATTTCTAAAGAAGGAAAGACAATTCATCCATGAATATCATCTTCACATAACAATATTTATGGTCACACATAAAAAAAGTCTTCTAAAGTAATCCCATTAACAAAAAAGAGCCTTAATACTTTTAAGAATTTCATCATCAATTTATTTCAACATTGGTTATTCCTAGGAAAAGAGGATATCCTATAGAATACAGTACTGACTCGGGTAATTCAATGGTCCACTAAATATATGGAAACTGACTGTAAATGGATTATTAATATTATTTTAGTTTTTTTCATTTAACTCTTCAATTTCCCCTTAAATTATTTTCTTCATTTCCTTCTTTGCCACACATTTAATAATTTCATTATTCCATTGTATCATTTTCCTGGGTTTCTGCTTCCACAGTTCGTGCATTATATAAATTGAGATTTCTTCTCACTATGGTCGACATTTTTGGGGCTCTTAGATTTCTCATCATTCCACTTCATTGGGGAATTCATGTGTTGGTTAATGTATATATTGAAAATCATATTTTTGAAAAATTGATTAGTCAATAACACAATATCTCTCTCGTTGATCAATATTAAATTTTGATTCATACAGTCACCACCTTTTCCACATTTTCTACAATGTTCATTGTAAATATTACATTTTTCGGGATCCACCCATAGACTAATACAAAATAAATAGTGTGAGTTACAGTAGTCATAAAATAATTTAGAGAATTTCAGGACACCTTATTTTCAATCTAAAACATATTAGGTTTTACCAAGATTATTAATTCACGTATTACATTAAAATACTTCATATTTGTTTGTAATGAAAATTTAAATTATCCTAAAAATATCACCTGAGTGTGTCATACAAGGTGCACAGTATGGCCCGTTGATATGTACAAGGATAACCCAAGTCAATCATAGAATACCTTGTTAGAGTTCTTACTCTTAGGTATATCTATTATAGAACCAAGTCAACATTAAGTATAAAGAAAATGATGTATTCCATGGAAGACCAACCTAATTTTTCTTTTACCCAAATTCTATCATATATTAAAGATCTCTTATTATGGATTTTCTAAATAAATTTTAAATGGTTTGTACTTAACATCCTCTGATACCGACTACAACATCTTGACCCCAGAATCAAAGAGTAGGTGCCTTATTTTAATACATTATCATGATTAAAATGAATCCAATCCTTAATGCCCATTCAAATTTAAATGTCTTGGAGAATATATTACATACAATAAAATTACACTGTAATTTAAAACATAATATACAACATATATAATTCTTTCGGACATCCTTATTCATTTAGGTTAACCCTTAATAACAATCATAAAACACTTCATGGAATCCTAGAAAAAAACATAGGAAATGGGTGAGAATTGATTCTGAGTAAGGGTAAAATATATGGCACAAGCTTTCATATAAAACTTAATCATTTAAGGCATGGTATAAAACTAAAAGAAAATCCTTTTAAACAAAATATTCAGAAAATTATGGAAATAATAAATCAAATAATTCCATATAAACAATCAGATGGATAATATGTGAGATGAATAATAACATGTAATATCAATAACAGATCACATTATTTGATAATTCATAATATAATACATACCATCAAGGTATTACTCCTAGACCATATGATTAAGATTTTTTTAAAATCTCAAATTATTTTATCTCATGATAACTATCAATGCATCAATATGATTTCATTAACTCATCTCCAACCCATTTTTTATTATGTCAAATGAATTTATCATATGATAATGATGAGACATAACTAACATAAACATTCGTATTAAAACTAGCATAAGAAATCTTATTACATTAACTATAAACCATATATTGTATCAGAATAGAACATACATAGTTAAACATAACATAAACACTTAAATACAATATGGAATATTATATCTAAATAAATCAACCTCAATTAAGCATTAAATCTAAAAATGGATGTTGACATATATTAAAATAATCAAACAAAATCATTAATACTGTTTAAAATAAAAATATGTTTTTACATTGAAATCAATTAAAATATAAAAAATTATAAAATAAAAGATTTTATTTAAATATAATCTTATAAAAATGTAGGGGATTGACAAAAACTGTAAGGAATAATGATGATGGAAATATCCTCTTGTAACGTATAAGTTAAAAAATAATTCTTCCTTTAATTTGTCGAAAGGGCTATAAAGTACCACATTTTGAAAATGAAAGAATGTTTCCTTTAAAAAACATTTATAAAAACTAAAAACTTGGAATATATGTCATTAATAATTTTGTGCAGGATAGTGATTGGATTTTGACATACCTTTTTATGAAACCTGGATTGGGAAGATAATGATTTCCTAGTAGATTCTTACATATAAAGAACCTTAGATAATAATGTGATTTCAAAATTAAACCTTTTGTAAAAACAATAAAAATATTTTTTTGATATAATTTTAATAAACGTAATTATATACATAAAATGTTCTTTTTAATCCTTTATATACTTATAAATAAATATGTATTATAGTATCATGAATATTGTAATTGAGAAATAATTAATTCTATAAACATTCAAAGCATTCCATTGCAATTTGAATGAAATAATAACCCTAATATCATAAATTTAATCATAAAATACCATGAATATAAATGTATTTTTGATATCAAATATAATATGATCTCTACATAAACTTCCCACTTACAATAGGTTGAAAATATTCCATTTTTCCCATGAAAATTAAAACTGAGATGAAATTACCTTACAAAGAATGTATCATTAGAGTGAGTATAAATCAATGACATAATTATGTGTGAAAAATATTAATCAACATAATAAAATTGTCTATTTAGAAAAAACATCAGCTGTATTTCACACATATTTGTGTAAGAATGTTACTAATGACACTAACGTTTAACTCAAGGAATGGAAATTGAGTTAACATTTCACTTACTGTAGGTCTGATTATTTTCATACATATATGAAACTATTGAATAGTTGTTTAATAATATTACTAAATTTCTCCAAAATCATAATAATTTTTATGATGTCATATAAGATTCAATGTTTTCTTTATATTACCGATTTATTAATCATTTCCAAGTCAAATCAATGTTCTTGGTAATTATCGATTTGTTTATCTTAAATGTTTTGACTTGTTATTCATGAACATATTATATAGACCATGAATTTGTTACTAAAAAAACTTATAACTTCATTTATATATCATATATATTAATAATGTGCATATATATATATATAATAGATATATATTTATGAAATTTAATACACCATTCATGGAGATGGTAGGTCCTATATACGCATGAACAATGTTTCTGTTTTCATATCTTTTTTAATGGAAGAAAATGAATGACATATATGTTCATACATACATATAAGTATTATTCTAATATAATTATTATCTAATATATTTCATAATTAAAAATAATATATTTTTTTAAAATCATTCATGAATGGTAAATTTGGATGATTAATATAATCTAATCATGGAGACGGTAGGTCGTGCATACACCCAGGTGATAATATTCTTATGTAATGGTAAAGGGAAAGGAATTGGATTGAATACCAAATATACCAAAAAAATATTATGTCATTTATTATTTAATTATTTTATATTCACCATAATTCTTATAGAATTTAAGTATTCTTGAAAATTAGTTCACACAATGGGGAGGATACAGTAAGCCATACGTACGCACGCAAGTTGATATTGTTTTTCATAGAATGGCTGAAAGGATGAATATAGTTGTACCATAATAATAAAAATAAGTCTCACTGAATATTATTTTTTTAGTTATTACTTTTTAATGGAAGAATCCTAGAAATAGTACATGTAAGAAGAAAATATCTTTGAATGAGGTGATAAAACAATTACCTCTTTTTTGGGAAACTATTTTTGATTTTCACCAATGGTTTCTGTATATTGGATTTTTTCCCAAATTATTCTCTTTATGATGTATTGAGGGATGTTTTTAGTGTTAATTAGTAGGGTTCTGATGATTCAATGTGCTTTTGAGGTGTAAATTAAAGATACAGAGATATTTCTGTTTATAAGAGAGGTGGGGGCACTTTTGGATGATCTATAAATATTAATTTATTACAAAAAAATTCGGTTTCAAATAGCACAATAGTAAATAATTTTTTAGATTAAATTATTATATTTATAAATCTGATCAATAAAAATATATTTAGAAAGGTTTAAGTCATCAAATTATCGTAATCATTTAGATTTAACCCATAGTTAAACAGTTTAACACTTACCGTGTCATGTTGTATTTTTACACAATAGGGGTAATATGTTTATTATAAAATTTCAAAACCCACAATTATATATCCTATAAAATATATGAAATTATCCAAGTTAGTTTTTTAAATCATATATTCTTAGGAATTTAATATCATTTAATAAAATATTATTTGTTTTAAAATATATTTTATGTCCACTATAATACTATTAAATATTTTTATTTTCATGAATATAAAAACAACATGATAAATTCTCAAAAATAGATACAATATGTCACTAAAATAAATATATTATCTATGAAATTATATAATTTCATTAATTAATCAAATTATATATATTTTAAGAATTTTATATAAATTATTTTTTATTTATATTAATAAAATAAATTTTAATTCACTGTTGTGTTATGAATAATGGTAAATATTTAATCTATAAAAAAATATAAATAAAAATCTATGAGTTATTTTATTATTTAATCCATCCATATAATATTTATAATTGATGTTTTCTATTACAGACCAATAAATGAAAAGTATTATACTTATAAGAAATGGCAGTGTGTCATTTTGTCACATACATTATTTTTAATAATATTAATTTCATATTCATGGACATGGGTCCAATAATTTAGTCTATTTCTAAAAATTGTTTATAAGGGTCTAATATAGTCATCCAGTAAAATATTTATTAGTTTTAGCGTAATTTTTCAAAACTATTATCGCCTTTAATATCCAGATTTAACCTTATACATGCTAATAAAAAAATGTTATTATTCATAATGCAAAAAAAATAAAAGGAAACTATTTACATAATTTGGATCCATTAATTACAAATATTCATTATATTTTTAAAAAATAAAAAAAATAAATCATTAATTAATTTTATATTAATTCTATTGTAGGAATAAAAAATGGATTTTTAAAAGATAAAACATTATAAAAGATTGAAATGATTTTACATCAAAATTCATGTTAAAATATTACCAATGAACAACATTATATTAATTAATAATAATATATTATATTTTTACATTAAACCAATTCTATAATATAATTTTCCACCTATATTATTTCAATGGAACATGTTGTTTTAATTTAAATTTTTATTATATTTTTACTATTTATGAAAACACAATACTTATCAGAAAAAATATTTAAAATTCTCATAATGTATGTTTTTTTATCCCTCTTCCAAAGAAGATGTTTTTTTAAATGTAATATATAAAAGTATGAAAAAATGTATTTAAAATGTGTGCACCATCATAATGCAGTGAAAACTATATTATTGGAAAAATACAATTTTTGTCCAAAAAATTGAATTTGTTGTTATATCATGTATAGAAAACACATAGGTTGAATATTAATATTATATGAAATATATATATATATATATATTTCAAAATATTCTTAACAATATTTATTACTTGTAACTTAATTGCTACTTTATATATTATATTAAATAATAGAATTTTGTTAACATATTATTGTTTTGTAAAACTAGGTCTTTCATGTAATTTAAGCCAAACCATTTCTGTGAGCAGATTAAGCATAACATGGTATTTGCAAAAATGAAATCAAGTAAGAAAAATTATTTTTAAATACAAATAAAATAATATCTTGGGGTGTTATATTATAGAACTTCATCGGCAATACACAAATTATGATTTCCCATAGCAGAATGCATAACCCTTGATTGATTTAGCCACTGGCTTCTTATCCCTTTCCATTTATGGATCAGTATTCATAGTACCATAAAATAAAAGTTTCCCTTGAATATGAGGAAGTCACTACCTTCATAGTTCCTCAAGGGATCGTTTCCTTTCATTTCAAGACTTTTCGGATAAAGAACTGTGGCACTACATATCAAAATGTCATGAGTCCTTTCTTTAAGACATTTCTGTTAGGATAACAACATGTTATGTCGATGATCATGTGCTCAAATACCGACAAAAATATAATCACTTCATTGATATTCAAATGATCTATGAAAACATGTGAAATAACATTATAGAAATGAATCTTTATAAATATGATTTTACAGAACTATTGGGGAAGTTCCTCATCTTTGTGGTCTGTGGCCACTAAATTGAAGTCATCCCAGAGAAGACTAGTGTTATTTTAGATATTCCACCCCACAAAATATCAATGAGTTTAGTGTACACAAAGGTAACCACACCTAAATTTAGGATTTCATAACCATATTTTCCTGAAAAAATATCTCTTTTACTAGGACAATGATTAATGGAATAACCAACCTATTAGATGGGGACATCCACGATCGTTCAAAACTCTCTTGAAGTATCTACTACACCCATTAATTCTGATGAATTTAGTTGAATGAAGGACACTCATATTTTTTGTGGATTCTATGGAACACTTAATGGGAACCCTCATTGCATATTAAAATGATGATGGGAGTGAGAAAAGTCTATATTTCCTCATCCAAAAAATGATAGGCTTTGTGACATGAAACACTAATATTGTGAAGAAGTCCCTTTCAAACAACATCATAATGAGAAATATGAGGCCTTATATACATCACCACAAAGTCCATATGGCATCTTTTATTAATCCTCTCATGTATATCCATTTTCATCCCATACTAACAGGATGTTTGGACCGATGGGAAGCCATTTTGTAACAATATTAAATCAATTTTGTGTTATAGAGGGCTACAAAAAGAATGGCCATATATGATTTCCTAATGGCACATCCTACCCCAAAAAAATCATTATTGTACAGTAATATCCCATATAAGGGGGTCTACTATGACCATAAAATTCCCTATACACGAGATATGGTTTTTGATGGTACCTACTGAAGCTCTATTAAAAAAAAGATGGAATACCCAAATCTTAATTCGGATAGATTACATATTTTATTTTTCTCTTCAGTGAACTAGGATTTTTCCTACTACTTCTCACTATATGAGTGATGCAGAGATAATGAATCTGAATATTAAGCCCTTATCACTTTCTTGGAACTATCATAAAAAAAACAACATATTGCCTACCAAAATATCAAAGGGGATTCAAAACTAGTGATAAAGAAGATCAATGGTGAATATTCCATAAAAAAATAAGAACTGGTCCCTCTCACTAGCTATGTCAAGAGACAAATAGAAGATTTACCATTTGATGACACATTTGATCATGTTCATTGATCACCAAATTCACTCACCAAAGCATTGGAGAATATAGCCACTTTTCTGGATGACATTAATTTCGATGATGCAATATTTTTTATCACACACTAAGGAATGGTATCTCTAAACATCATATATGATACGATAAAAATTCTAGTTAACACCACCCTATTTTGTGATGAACCAATATTCTCCCTAGATAGATATAGACTATAATTGGTTATCTCAAAAAAATTAATCTACTAACAAACCGGTCCAAAAATGATTAGATTCATTGTCATGAAATGATCTTTACCCTACGAGATGAATAAAATTATAATAAAAACCCCTACATGTGTGGCCTTGATGGAATCCTCCCAAGATGCATCAAAAAAATATATCACTAAGATGTCATGAAGGATGTGCACATAGGATCTGGAGGTGCTCATCCACCCTGGACCAGGCTCTCCCACCAAATCAAGAGGCTAGGTTATTACTGGAAATCCATGATACAATACTGTGTGGGATTCACGAAGAAATTTAATAAATGTACGATCCCTTATTACATTATCTACCAACCCTAATAATTTATACAATATTAAATATATTCTTATATATTTTACATTGTGGGAATGGATTTGGTTGGGCCATACACCCTAATGACACCATAGAAGTTCATGTTCATTGTTTCTACTACCTACATATTTTCCAATTTGGCTATAAAAATAACCCTCAATGAATCATGGGAAGATAATATCATCAAACTCGTAAGTCCTCTATCATCACTATATAACGAGTCCCTCAATCATTATTGATGGACCACAATACAAGAATCTATTCGAAAAAGTTTAAAATTTGTATTGGGAGTACAGTATCATGTCCAATCACTCATCCCTCTATCAGGATGTGGAAAAGTGATAGATAGAGCACATTAATGAGACTCATTAAATTATACTCCATATGATAGTGAACAATGATAATAATACCTAGTATGAAAACCTCATTCATGCTTTATGGGCATACTGAACCACAATGGGTACTGCTACATAATAAATTCCATACTAATTGGTGTAAGATACTTATATAGTGTTACCCATATAATCACACTACCATCATACTAAAAATCCATTTTTGTACAAATATCTTATGATGATCAATCCAAACGGTGACTAAATGAATTTGAGTGGATTGACCTGAATAGGTTTTGTACATTGCACAATCTTAGAGTCCATAAAAATTGGATCACACGATTCTTTAATATGAATTTTATGCTCAATACATTACTGTAAGGATATTAGTTGTTGGCTCTCAAGACACCCATGATACTAGGAGATAATCATATAAAGTTAAAACAAAAATGGGAAGGGCCTTACGTTATACATAATGTATATAACAACAGAGCATACTGACTGGCCACAGTGGATTGGGAACACGTTACACCTCCAAACAATGTGAGGTTTCATAATAAATACATTTCATAAATATAATAATTAAACCATATTCCTATCATACAAATGCTAAACTACACTATGTATCATGTCCTAGTATAAAATTATTAAACATCATAATGTCTCATGTACTAACCACATGATGCTTTCATTTATATTGCATACCCTCATAACATGACATAAAACTACATGGAATGAACCATATCATTATAAATTCACCACACATGAGTTAGATATGTGCAAATTAATGATGAAATTCTTATCTCCTTATGTGAGATTAATCTCCAAATAGGGGGTCCATTCGGCTATGAAATACATTTGGATTTACTCCTATCATCAAATGATATGTAGTGATGGCCAATCCTTTTTTCTTGGGCCTACACATTGGGTTACTTCCCTTTAACATCAGGTAACCCTTTTAATTGTAGAATTACATTAAAAGTTATCACATATCAATTTATGGATGAAATAACTTAAAATACACATCATTTTGGGTATAGAACACTTGACACTGAACAATATGGAATACATCATCACAACAAGATGTTAAAACAACACATAACCACCAATGTTTCATATTCATTCGTGCTAGGAGACCTATTTACATACCAAAAAATTTTAAACTACATGGATGATGTCCTCCCAAATTTGTTTTACCTGTATGGTTTTTCATAGACTATGTATAGCATGATTCTAATTTACAATGAGATACTGATATATTCCTTGATATTATATCTTGGTCCATCTACTACATGATACTAAATTCCCCTATACTATCCTTAATTTTCACTTCATGGATATTGGAACCCTTTCCATTCATTTATTTTCCCACCGAGCATAGATCAAACGAGCATAGAAATTTCAGTAAAGGATTCGCCATAATAACAAAGAAAAATAGCTCATGATTGGACCATAAGGTCCAAAATGAAATACATTAAAAGGCATACCATGAGTCCTTGTTGTATGATGATAAACATAATGGTTTATATACATTGCATGAAATATTTTTGACCCTTCTTATAAACCACACTCATGAAGAACAATAATTTTTTGTGATTGGTCTCTTACCACAATTCCATTAATGAACTACTTATGACATGATTCCTAAAATAACAAGATACGCATCATTTTAAAAATTTAACACCACAGCTACAGTCATAATAAATAAGCATATAAATGAATCCTCATAGGAAGTAAGTCATAATTTCTCAAGAATCTCCATCATCGAGAACTACATGTGGATTGATTCATATCATTATAGAATACATAGTGATGTATATATCTCCAATCATGGATCAATCCAAAATAATTAATGGAAATAATTCCACCCTCTATATACAGGTCACACCTGCAAAGATAGTTTCCAATTAAACAATTAGAAGTTCCTTGATTCCTATCATCATACAATACATAGTGAAACTCAAATATCAAAACCTTGGCCCAACTGTGAGTACCTATAGTAGAAATTCAATACAACTGCATTGGGGTTGAGCAGTACAAGGTTATTCTTTTCAATGTATGAGATATATCTTTTTGAATTATGATTGACAATGTAATATATCTGGTAAAAAATTGACATTGTTTCTCATGCCATTACAATATGACGATTAAACTAAATGTCAAATGTCCTACCTAAATGACATGAAAACTACCCTATCAATACATCCATACAACATGATGTAAAAATATAAGGAAAATGTCATTACCTCATGATGTGAAACATCATATAAGAATGTATTTCCAAACTATATTATGTTAAATGGAATAAAATAGTATATATTATAGAACTTTTTCAATGTAATTAAAGATCCTTAGCCTAGATAGCCAATGTACAGGGTCCTTCCTCTATATTCAAAAAAACTCAATCCTTAAATCACACATCATGTCTTGAAAACCTCAATTTTGAAAAAAAAAATCATGTTCCTTGGAAAAAGACTTCCAGATTTAAGGGAACCCTTGTTTGAATTTGAATACATGCATATGGCTCCAACATATGTTATAATGTATTTCAACAAAATGTATTATTTTATAAAAATTTATTTCTTAGACTTGTTATCCCTGACGTCATTGTGGTATAACTCTTCACATTATTGTGTATTGTTTCATCCTTGGTATGATTTCACAAAATCACTACTCATGATATGTGAACCGTAATAAATGATTAAAAAATTCCTTCATCTACCATCGTGTATGATGTTAAGGTGATATTGACCCTAGGTATCTTAATTAGGTTCTTTTTTAATATCCCCTATGTTAAGACAATGTTTTCCATGACCTTAAGAAACATTCAATTTGTTAAAAAGTTGTACAACCATAAAATCTAGCTTATAATGGTCCAAATAACATGAACATAAATTTCTTACAAAATAGACACAAAACATGTTATGTTGAAATATTGTTAAAGGAGGAAAGAGAAAAAATCAAGTCATTTCTCACTAGACAAATCATATAGAGTGGTTAGGAAACAATTTGGGGGAAAATAAATAAGTTATATAGATTATATGGTCTAATTTATTGCCCTGGTAAACCCATTCTATTCTTATTAGACCTCTGGGTTCAGGAAAATGTTAGAGTGATGATTTTTCATATCACTATGCTACGAGAAAATTTTCAATAGGTAGTGACTTTATTTTTGGGTGATCTAACCCTTATTGGATATTACACATTCGATAAATTACAATTAATGATTCGGGAACCTTAGATAACCTTATTCCTTTAATGCTCATTTGAAAGTGATTCTCTTTATTGTGGGACCCTTTTTTAAATATGCATGTATGCCTACAGCTCCATCATATGAGCCTATATTCATCAAAAAAATGTGTCAATATACCAAAATATCTTTTTAATCCTTATAATCCC
The DNA here is from genome assembly GCA_963277665.1 of Viscum album. Taxonomy (NCBI): domain Eukaryota; kingdom Viridiplantae; phylum Streptophyta; class Magnoliopsida; order Santalales; family Viscaceae; genus Viscum; species Viscum album. The sequence continues at coordinate 256,075,792 of OY728165.1, read as the reverse complement.
TAATGTCAAAATTCCAGAATTCATCACATCAGTTTTCTCTGTTCTTTTCCTAGTATGATTGACCCATATCATCTTCCTGGCCTGACTACTTTGTACCATGATTTACAAACCCCATACCAAACTATCTATGAATGATTCAAATCTAATACATTACGTCCAATTTTTTTTACAATTTTTCAAAGTATGATTATGACACACCATTCCTGACACATATATGGCCCAAAACACATGATTCAAACCATATATAATAGTAAATGACCATCATTATTGATAGAATAACTAAGATAGGATTACAAAACCCTTCTTGGATTGCATTCCTTCATACCCAACCTCATCTTCCAGATGTTTGAGTCTTAAAAAGTGTCTCTTGTCCCTCACAAAATACTGGACATCCTATTTTCATTACCATGTTATTGATGAAAAAGGACATCGACTTACCAATTAAAGACATCTCCATGTTTCAAGAAGGATATTGAATACATGATAGTAATGGAAACACAAGGGTGGATCCTAGCACCTCAAGAAGTTATGGTTCATCCCAATCATTTCAACCCTATCCCTTATTAATTTACTCAAAATATTTTTTTATGACTTATATAACCCATGATCTAATGATTCAGGTGGAACTAACATCCCTAGTATTTCTCCCTCAACCAATATTCCCCCAAAATATTGCATGGCCCTTGGAAAAGAGTGGAGATACATTATCTTGAAAATGCAACCAATGCCTAATAGAATTGACCTAACTACCAGATCCATCTTCTCCTTGTATGAAATGAGATCAATTCCTCATGAGCCATTCCAACACCACAGTAAAACTCAACTCCCAATGCTATTTTGTGTGATTCATAGAATAACATCACAATATTCTATGATCATTAATCATGTCTTTGTAGTTTGACTTTAAAATTCAAGGAATCCAAACATCTGAGCTAAAAGACCATACACTCCAGCAATATGTTGTTCGAGTTAAAAGACCCTAAACTATAGTGATATAAGGTCCAAGTAAAAATTCCTTAAACTACTAGGATATAATGTCCAAGATAAATGACGGTTGTCTATAGTGATATAACATCTAAGATAAAAGACCGCCAACTAAATCAATAGAAGGCATGAGATGAAAAATCCAACATTATAGTGATAGAAGGTCGATGCTAAAAGACTATAAATTATAACAATAAAGTGTCTATGTTAAATGAACCTGGTTTATTACACCAGTGATTTAGTCTTTAGGAATGGAAAATATTGTATGTAACACCGAATTGATATAGATAAAATTAATATTCACTCTCTAATCTTACCGACTTCTGAAAGAGATAGGTTAGTCTCCCTCTAAGACATATATTCTACGTAGTTATCCTATAGTGAAACATGTAATATCAATATTATAGGAATAGATATATCAATGAGGAACCTCATGGTGGTTAGGAATTCAAGAAATATTTTCTAGAAGAATCTATTTAGATTTAAATATTCATTCCCAAAATATTCAAAAAAAAATTACTATTATTCATAGGATGGGTATCAGTGGTGACCTCACCAAAACCAAATTTGGGAATTTACATTCCTCAGATGTGACACCTTTTCCTTGTGTACATTTCCTTGAGGGGAATAATTTTTTGATGCCCACAAAATGAACATTTTCAAATCCAAAATAGAATATACAGATGAATATGGGTATTATTATCCCTAGAAAACAACAAAATATGAAGGTGTTCATGATCATGTTGATCGTTTGAATCCTCAGGAGACATGTGATCACATAACCTATGGAAGGTCACGCAGTTGGTCACACACAACCCATATCCTGCTAAATTTCTTGTGAATTCATTTTGAAAAATCCTCCTTGTTCATGTGTAATTTTTGTAAATAGTACGTGATTGTCTGGGGGTTCACAAACAATCACCCCTATGACATGGTAATTTTTGGAAAAAATGATCCTAACATGCCATCAAAAAGTTTTCCAAAAATAGGAGTGAAATAACTCAAATATGGAAGCCTATAGCTGTCATAAATATAACTTTAAGTATAATTGATAGGTATAGTGATTGCCTTTGAAAAAACTCATAAAAAATATTTGATTTTAGAACATTTTAATTTTAGAAAATGAAATAAAAGGGAGAATTTTGGGAGTCACTTTTGATCGTAAAGCTCACATAATGAAACAATGAAGCCAATGAGACATCATGGAATACTCATTGACATCCACCTGTTTGCATAAGAGCCCTTATTAATGTCACACCCATCCCACCAAATACTGTGGACATGCCTAGGAAGTCTCACACTGCCCCTTTCGCTTCAAATATATGAAAATGGTTTTATCCATGAAGATATAGTGCATCACTATAAAACAATCTTTTGGTCACATGACACATCATTGATGAAGGGAGTGATTGTCTTCAACATCACACAAGAAAAACAATGATACCACAATTTCCATTTAAAATGAATGATGAAATAGAAGGGAAAAGTTGGGAGACTCTTGTAGTCATAAAACAAATAGGATGAACTATCATTACCTTGTAAGAACCCTTGAATAACTATTTTTATCTCACGAAGGCCCCCTTTCAAATCATCATTATATCATAGAATATCCTAGATATGGGATCAAAAGGAGAATGAAATCCTTTCAGTATGATACTTGTTCTCTAGAATGTACTTATATATATTTTCCTGAAAATATGGATGTCCCTCTAAGTGTTTTCGTGACTCATCTATCCCCATTTAAATTGCAATATTCTGTTAAATGGGGCATTCAAAATATGATCTTATAGTTGCAGAAAATGATTTCACACCCTCAGAATAACCTATGGATAAAAATCATGAAATCACATGACATAAAACAATCTATTGTCTCCAACCTATGTTCACATTATATGATCTACACAATGTGGAGAATAATCAGGGTTGAAATAAATACCCCATCCCATATTGAAAAACATAAAAATGGTTCCTTGCAAACATACAAGAGTGCACCTCGACATTAGAGATGGTTTCTAAGAGTGGTTGATCTCATGAATAGTGTGATATTCAACCAGCTCAGATTATAATAAAAACATAAGCGACCCTAATTAATTAATAGGAACTTTTTTTGATCACTCATAGATCACATGAAGGAATTTTCATTGGTCACATGTGGAATATTACACATACCAGCTAGATCATATGCGGCATAACAGAAGCTAAGACTTAACAAATATAATGAATATACAATAAAATTATGTATACAAGACTAGAAATATGGGATGTTTATGAGAATAACATAAAAAATAATCCTCATTCACTTATCATTAACCTACTAGGTCACATAGTCGCTCCATGACATGATTACTTGATCACTTGATGCAATATTGGTATACTACTTGTATCATTATATGTGCCATGTAAATGTAAGATAATGTCACATGGAACCCCCCAAACATGTCACAATATTATTATATGGAAACTACTTCTCTTGAAAGAAATAAGGCATGTCAACTGGATCTTTTGGATTCATCTAGATACCAGGATTCCCTCTAGGTATGTCAACTAGATATTGTGACAACCTCAAATATGTAAGTCATAATTTGCGGTACCATCCAAATATGACATGTGAGATCATGAATCACCCTCCAAACATGTCTCATCAACTATGAAAATTTCCACCATGCATGTTAGACTCCATTCTCGATCACACCATAGATTTTTAGCTTGAACACGAGATGTTCTCTAATCATGTCATCTAGTATAAAGTGATGGATTCTATGACTAGCTAGCTATGACATGAAATTGTTTCTAGGAAATTTATCCTTGATCGGGTGGAAACCTTCAATCGTGCAATCTAGATTATGAAATATAACAAGGGTAAGTGAACATGATCATTTGACTGTATTTGGAAACATATGGCAGAAATCATCTTACATGTCATGTAGAAAACCATGGCATGTTGAGAAAACCATCAATGATTATAATGAAAACTAGTAGTCCATTCCAGTCAAAATTATTAGGACACAATATCCTTACCCATGCACTATAATGGGAGACCACATTGTGTAAGCCCCAATCAGTGGAATAATATGATATATACCACCTATAATGGAAACCATAGTGTGTAATACCTGACCAACTAACCTTTGATGAATCCAATTCCTTGTATAATCATGATATGAATGACTCCTTCCTATGACTAGAGATCAATGTTAAAACATTAGTGAGGATCCTGCAACATATAATTCCCTTACCAACAAGAAATGAATCATAATATATTCCATCTGTTATTTTTCGTGTTGACAATTGATCTGTGTAGATTATGGATTGGTAATGATCTTATCATTCACATCAAATGCCTCTACCATGACTAGGGAATCCTCAGTGTGTATGCCCAAACTCATTGAACTATAATGTCTCTAATTCCCTCCATAACTATGTTGTTTATGACTCATTTATAAGGCATGATACGAAACTCAAATGGGAATCCACTTTGGTGTAAGTCCCATCATGTATATAAAATTTCAACTATCAGTACCCAATATTTCCCAATGGTTGATCATACCACCTCATCCATTAGTGGAATGAGTGTAAATTGAACTATGATAACTATAATTCTAGTTATAACTATGATATGTAGGAAACATTCTAAATGATCGATATATTTAATAAACATCTCAAAGGTTGTATAGGTACATTATTTCAAGACACGTATGTAATAAGGTTGAATAGTTTATATCCCTTGTTTCTCATATTGACATAGCTCTGGGGATTTGATAATTAAAATGGAAATATCATTGGTATCCTGAATTTCAACCTATAAGGGACACCACTGTATGTAAACTTTGATGAGTGTCATTATATGTTTACCTACATGTAATATCATATAAATTGGGGACAATGACCAGGGAATAAAAAATTAAAATAACCCTAATTCATACCAAAATCGATATACCTTCGATGTCTCTTTGGGACCTAAGCTTGAATAATAGGTTCCCAATTTCCCACATATATGATATTTCCATAAAAATTTAAACATAACTAGCATAATGATATATTTGGGTTTTATATTCTTATTATTATCTAGGATACGTAGAACACTTCATAATACCTCAATTCTATCTTGTAGATATTAATAGCCAACCATGATAACAAAAAACTATGGTGTTGAAAATTATATTGATTTAACACATAAGCTACTACCCACAAAAATTTAAATGGTTTTAGAACCTCAAATAAAAAGATGGATTCACTATAAGGATTAAAAAATTAGAATAAACAAAGCCCAATTATTTTGGGTAATTAGTATCATATATATATTTAGAAGAGATTCTCAAAAATATCTTATATCTATAAGAGAGTCTCATATAATGAAAATACATAATCCCAAAATATTGTGATTAGCGAGAACTCACATCCTTTCGTCCTTGGTTTGTTCCAAAGAGTCATTGGGTCTGAAACCCCAACCAACCACCTACCTCTAGAAATCATTTCCAAAACCAATTATGAATGTTGGAACTTTATGTAGTATCTATGGAAGGTCCACAATTACTGAGCCTAATGTGGATGATTTTACCCAATAGACCCCCCACAATAAACCCACTGCAAAAACCCACCAACATATTTCTATCAAAACTATAATGATAAGACTAACCAAATTCATTGCATGTCCATCACAACAAAAAGATTATATATGGAACAGCGCTAAAAATAACATTTTTATCTTCATTAAGATGTAAAATTTCCTTTTTATCTCGAATCATATATTCCTAGGTAATCAAAAATATAAAATTTAAATTATTCTTATTCTAAATCTCTTTATAAAAACTAAGAACCATTTTATCAACATCAAGATCATATTAATTGTTTTCTTCTTATAATTATTTTCCCCAAAAATTTCAAACCTTCTATTAAATCAATATTTTTGGTCAACAAGAACCATTTAAATTATTCTTGATAATCGGTAATGACAAAATTATTCCAACAATACTAAAATATTTCATGATTCATATAAAATAATCCATGAATTATAATATATAATTAACTCATCCCGTGTCTTCCAAAGTGGGTGGATATATTATTGTTTTGGCACAAGATACATGAATCAAATCCCAAAAGGCCAAATAATTTACTATTATTAGAGATATAGATTAATAATTGAATATAAATTAATGTTGAAAATATAAAATAGAAATTATTTAATACTGTGATAACACTATAATTATCATAGATCAACCCTACATCTATTTCCAAATAAAAAACATGGAATCATGGGAAAAACAATACAAAATAATGTAGAGTGAATAATTTCAGAATTAGAATATTCAAAACAAAAATTCATTTATAAATTATTCATAAAAATTAAGGAAAGATATATAGCTGAATCCCAAGTCATTAAATCTGTAAATTGAGAATAATACATCTAGGATAAAATTTGATCAAATTATTCCATATAAAATAATCACATGAAATTGATTTATATCCATGGATATTATGAAATTGAAATAATCAAACGTTCACCAATAAATAGTATCATAATGATGGAATTCATAATATTGTAAAATGATACCTTACCATTGTTGCATCAACCAAGACATATAAAATTTCTATTAAGGCCTTGCACCATGAAATATGAAAATAAATTGGTAATTTCTTAGCTGAAACCTAATAAGGGTTTTCTTAATAGAACTATTGATGCATCAAGGGGCTATAAATGGAATCTAACATCACAAAATAAGACCAATTCATTAATCACATGAATATATAATACAATTGAAAAATCGATCCAAAAAATCAATAAAGGTATATATTGGGATAACTACTCTTACAAAAAATACAATTATTCCCCTATCAAACTGATCATAAACAGACTAAATAAATATGATCAGTATAATCCTTAGAGTAAATACATAACATAATATTCATCATATAATGTTTATATGGGTGAAAGGAAAATTATTATATTACTAGAATATTTCTTGAGGAAAATACCCTTTTTTAGAATGTAAAAAAATTATTTTAAAAACACCATAAAAATAAAAAAGAAAACATTTTCAATGAAATTACCAATGTAAAATTTTAAATAAATTTCTATTATTTAATGTTACATGACACTATAAAAATTTAATTCATACTATAAATGTAAAAAAACATTCCATTCATATATTTGTCATAAATGTCAAAAGGTGCATTTTTGATAATATGAAAAAAAAGAGATTCATTTTACACTACATTATAATAAGGTAAAACATGTTTAAATTTATTTTACATAATTTTAAGAGAATAGTAAAAATATTATTCAAAACGAATAGCATAAATGGACATATAAGCCTTATATTCCCTTTTAGCGACTCAAACATAAACAGTCCCGAGTGAGGCTATGAAATAAACCCCTATATATTTGTAATCTGTCGAATCTCCTTCCCTAGTAATTAATATAAAAAACAGAACATTATATAAAATTAAAATAAATAAAATGCCAATATAACAAGTCATAAGTGAATTATATAGACCTTATAAAATATTATTGGTGCATAACATCAAAATATTCTTAAATTAAGGAAAAAAGAGATGAAATCCTTTACAAATAACATATCATTAATGTGACCATTAATCAAATGAATGGATTATGGGTATCAACAATAAATCCACATAAATCAAGTTGAAATACAAAATAATGTAATAAATAGTGATTTAAAACATTATCCTAATATGACATAATCAATTGAGTAAATTTTTAATCCAATTAATAGAAATTGATTTAAAAACACCTTACCTCACACTTCCCTTTAGATTTTTTTACAAAAAACTCACATATAATGGTTTAAAGATTTATATTAATTTATTACATAACTCTTTAATATTTATAATACCTTATATGATCCTTTTATAACATATTATTACATGTTCATTGGTAATATTTCATTATTTTTATGGTTTCTAATGTGTGTTCAAGTCACAGTTTCATGGTCACTTCATCAGTGTATAATTATTGATGATCACGTAAAACGGAAATAAAACTACATAATTGAGATGAAATGGTGTTAATTAAACTATAGTTGTTTATATAGTCCTATTTTTCATTTCTATTTCTATCATTAGTTAAATTCATTTGAATAAAATATAATGATAAATATATAGTTTATTTTGGAGCTTTTTATGATGATTAGAAACTAGTTTCGTATTATTTAATATTTTCTATAACATATAATAGTTTATAATATTAATATTAAAATATTTTTTAACCAGAATAATAATTTTATTTGTAAACTTGATAGTGGTAATTAAAATGAACAAAATCAATATCCCCATTGAAAGGTAACCACTGTAATTTTGAAAATGGATTCATTTCATTGAAAAGGATAAGAAAATATAAGGGTTATATTAATGATTTTAAATTATAAATATAAAATTATGGTATATAAATGATATATTCGTTATTTTTTTTAAAGAATTAGGTGAGGTTATGGAAGAAGAAGAATAAGGGAAATTAACAAAGGCATTGGGAAAGTTACATCTTGAGTATCACCTTCTTGAAGGACCCATTATAGAACATGGAATTAGTCATTGGGGGAGACCCCAAGTAGATGGATATTGTAAGATTGGGTAGGAAAGGGTTTGGAAGATAATATTTTATCATTAATTCCTTTTAGAATAAAGGGCACAGTGATTATTGATTATTAATGTTTTAAAATATGGTTAAGGTCAACCCCCCCAATCCCATATAATGTTTTAGTTATTATGTATTTAATTCATTTACAATTTCACTTTTACCCACTACACTATTTTACTTATATTATAGTAAATCGTTTCTTCTCAATGATATCTTTTTATGCCTAAAAATGAAAATGACCTCATAACATTATTGAGACATCCTAATTCAAAATATATAATACCATTTACTTTATTAAATTTATAAAAGTGATAGAATTCAATTTAATATGTGTTATTTATTTAACTCGTTATTTTTTTAAAAGGTTAAAAACATTGTTTTCAAAATTTTTAAGAAATTGTTTCTAAATGTAAAATCTTTTGTGTTAGGAAATATATTTACTATGTTTATATATGAAAAATGTGTTAATAAATTTTAAATATTGTTCAAATAATAAATTTTTTCAATTTGATATGGTGATTCGGAAAAATAGTATACTCACTAATTAACACAAAAAATAAACTCTTTTATAAAATTCCAGAAATGAACCCTAACCTAATATTTACATGATGAAACAAAACATTAAGTTAATTTTTTCAAAAAAAATTATATATTGGTTTTAATAATTTATTATAATTATTTTATCATAGAATGAAATAAAAGTAACTTTTTTAGATAATATTTATTTTAAGAATAAAATGTATTATTAAATATTATGTTTATATTTCAAAATAATAATTAAAATTTTATTTAATATGAACATCATATTTATTTCATAATATAGTTAATATTGTTCACACCATACAATTTAACATATAGTGTATAATAGCCATGTCAAAATAATTATATAGCGTAGTTCATTTAAGCTCAGTGTTATATATTGCAAATTCTATCAAACATTGTGTACTTTTGAAATATCAATTTTCTACATTATATCCCCCTAAAACAAATTAAATCCTTGTAATTTTAAATTACACATATAAAAACATTTGTATTTTAAATTTTTTTGTGGTAATTAAACACTATAATAAGGGTTAACAAAATTTCTTATTAAAAATAGTTATAGGAGAATATGAAGGTAACCAAAAACTATGTTTCCAAATTGGAGAATATTAGTGGGATGTAAATGAATGGACCTAAAAATGAAATAAAGTTATTATTTTTTTATAGAGATTCATAGAGAACATGATCAATATAATTTTTATCACATGTATCAATAAATATTTGATGAGTTAAATGTCTATATATTTATTGTTAAAAAAATGAAAAGAATATCATTTTTTCAAGAATCCATTTCCTATAACTGAGGAATAATTGTGTTTTCTAAAATTAATTAATAAGGAATTATACAGAAATTATATATATAGTTTCACCCATTAAAAAATCTCCACTAAAAAAATAATCTTTTTCTCCAAAATACAATAAAATTCCATAATATTCTATTTATCATAATCATATAGGGATCTCTAAATGAACTTATAATTTATCTGTAATACTATTTAAATAAGTAGAAACAATGCTATACCAACCAGTTCATCATGTAGAATTATTGTAGGTGCTGAAATATTATTCCCCTTTGAATGTGGTTTCAACTCTCATGGCATTTCCGGATAAAAGGAGTTATCTATAGACCTCTAGGTTTCATATTATAACATTTGAAATTTTCAAAAACTTACCTTAATATGATAAAAATTACAAAAAATAGTCTCAAATTGTAACATATTTGGTTTTTTTTCATGTTAATAATCACTCACAATTTTATCTTTTCAAATAGTGGTTATCCTATTTTTATTTTCATTGATAATAAGAATATTTATATTGTTCATTTATCTCAATATAATGGTTTTACAAGAGTTTCAAGCATTTGCTGAATCCTTAGGTGTTTATGCGAGGGTCTGGGAATTTTCAAATGGTTTATTTTTGGTTGTAGGTAATGGAGGAAAGGATTATGGTTAACCATACAAAAAATTCATGCTAACTATGTGAATTATTTTTGAATTACTTCATGGTTTTGAAAAACCATGTATGGAGGATGAACTGTGGTGTGAGATTTTCTGAGGAATTTTTAGAGAGCTACCACATAGTTTGCAAAGGGTATGTGAAAACCATGTGGTAGACCGCATGTGTACTGTGACATAGCAAGTATATACACACAATAAATTGCATGGTTTCCAGATGGTTTGGAAAATAGTATGTGTCAACAACGCAACCTACTAAATGATAAAAATTTACATTTTTTCATTTTTTTCAAATTTTTTCAAATTTAACTTTATTTTCACATCTTTATTATTTCGGGTCACATACAAAAAGTGATAAGCCTACCTTTTCCTCATCCTATTCATTTTGATATATCTTCCTCCGTAGTTATCCATTCTACAATCCGTCAGAGGTAATAATACAATGCCAGTATGAATCTCCACACCCATTCTCCCTTTACACTGTGCTTTTTCATGTAGATCACGAAATATATTGAATCCATTTCACATTATTTTCATAGATTCAGATGGAAACTATTTTATTCTCTAATATGCTTCTAATTGGAGGAAGATATTGGACATACATATATCTATGGATCCAGGGTCGGTGGTGCATATATTGATTTGTTTCCATTTTGATGTGGGATTAAAAGAAATAAAATTATATGATGTATTAAAATTTTATAATATTTCCTATTTCATATATATCACTTATTTTTCTGAAAATAATTCATAAAAATTTCCATGTAATTCATAAACAAATTTTATCGCTTTGTGATGCAATATTCATCAACACACAAGAACAACATTATCATCTTCCCACAAAATGTAAAGCATATAGGTATATTTTTAATAAAAATAAAATAATGATAATAATATAATAAATATAATATATATTATAAATAAACAATAAATTCATCATTATAACCATCCTTGATAGAGGTAATGAAAAAATACAACATCGATTTGTGAGGTGGTAGTCTATCATACTCATGAACTATAATTTTATAACCCATTTGATGAATGTGTGTAATTTTTTATGTCATAAACTTAACGTAAATACAAGATAATATATTTAATATTCTAATTTTATTATATAATCACTAAATAATAATAATTTAAGGGGCATTAGAATCAAATAAAACCAAAATTCTCATTGAAGATTGATTCTTCTTCTTCAGGTATCCTCATTAGGTTTTCAGTAAATCCTTTATTCACTAGATTTATGTCCATAATAAATATTATAAAATAAGAGAGGGGATTTTTATAAGGTATGTGGGATGATATTAGTCTCCACAAATGGCTTGAGATGTTTCATTAAGTGTAGTGGTTGAGTTTCCTTTTATACTTGAGGATGAGTGGAATTATTGTAAATACTCATGAGTAATCACAATTGCAAGGAGAATAATTTTTTATATTGCGAAAAATATGATTTTTAATGTAGTGGATGTATTATATGTCCAATATAAACATCCACTAGACAATGATATATTTTAAAAAAAAATAAATCATTAATTTATAAGTATCCATATTTTTATCATTTAGGGATTATGCTATGGTAACATGCTTCCTAACATTGGTAATTTATCATTTAAGAGTAAATTGGACTGAGACAACTAGATTATTTGAAATTAATTATTTGGAATATTATATCTATGTTTTTAATGTAAATTTTATTTGTGTTTGAAATAAATATTTATCATAAATGCATATAACATGAAAAAAACCTCTCAATCTTTAGTTGTGCTAACTATGTTTTTATTTAATGGTCAATATAGTCATTTTAATAGAAAAATTGGTCAATGAATTTTACATTGTAAATATATATAACTTTTAATATATCACATAATATAATATAGTATTTTAATTAATTTTAATTTATTTAACAAATAATCAATTGTGAAAAAATTATATTAATGTTAATTATTACGTAATCCATTTAATTCAAATTTATAAAATTTCAACCCAACTATGGAATTATAATATATTATATCACACCTTTTTATCATGAAATATTCATAAAAAATAACAAAATAATTCATTTCAATTAATTCAATTTTAATAATTTTATTATTATTTATTTAATTTATATTTTAAGTAAATATTTACAGTGTTGGAGTTTCTTATGCATTTAGTTTATTTATTTCATGCCAAAAAAGAAAAATAATTATCTTCATAAGAAAATAATTTATATTTAAAAAGGATATATACAAACGAAAATATTTGTTTTCAACTATATAATAAAATTAATGATATTAAAAATAATAAAATTATATTTTTTGTATTTTTCATTTCATAACATAATATATGGTTCATATTCAAAGGAATGTTGAAATAAGTTTCCATATATTTTATACTATGAGGAAGAAAGTCTAAATAAATGCATAATATTAAATTATTAAAATATTTTTAGTCATTTTATACTCTTATCAATATTTTTCAATGAAATGACCCAACCCAAGTTACCCAGAGTTGGTGCATTATTATATAACATTGGCATGATCACAAGGTATCAAATCTTGAAATACCGATCAGTGTAGTATCCTTGGAAGAACTGGATATATACCGAAGTTTGACATTCAATTATTTAATGAAAAAACAACCATATTATGTCCCCTTTTAAACACACTAATATCCTTTAATCTATCCTTGCATTTTAATCATAAAATACTTCTTCACATCTAGGCCAAAAGAAAACATAAGAAAGGGTGAGCTTATATGCTCAGTAAGAATTACAATATAGTGGAAACTATCATAAATATGAATAAACATATAAGGCAATATATAAGACTAAAATATAATCCTTTTAAACTTAATCTTCAGTATAATATGTCAAAGATAAATAAAATAATTCCATTTTCATATTCACATGTATAATCCACTAGTAAAATAATCACATGTACTATCAATAGAAAATTTCATAATGATGGGATGCATAATATCAAAAATCATAACCATATAAGGCCTCATGCCATTATTAAAAATTAGATTTTTTCAAGGCCTTGTGACAAGACACCAGTTTTTATAGGATATCTATTCATGCATCTAGGAGTTATAACGGAATCAACCCATCACTTACTATGTATAATGTATTTTTTACTGAAAAGGATGAAACATAATATAAACATCTGTCTTCAAACAAACATTCAAAATTTTAATACATTATCCATAAAATATGAATGGTATATAAATACCACATCCACAGTCATACATATAACAAAATATTCAATACAATATGGAATATTTTATCATAATAAATCAACATAAAAAAATGTAGAATCCATCATAGGATGCTGACATTGATAAAATCAAAACTATTTGAGAGAAATGTTAATTTCTATTTTTAAACTATTTAAAAGTAAAATATTTATAAATGAAACAAATTTATTTTCACAAGGATTTATAGTATTTAAATGGAATCTTCTAAAGTGTTATAATGATGAAAAATAGTAGCACCCACAGTATATAATAAAAAACATTCTTACCTTAATTTGTAGAAAATGTCATTAAGTATCTTTTTAGGAAAACGACAGAAGGATCCCTTTAAAAACATTATATAAACAATTAAAAAAGGTTATAAATGAATTTAACTAATATTTTAGGAAATAGTAAAAATGTTTTGAAATATATTTTTACGAAACGCAGATGTGGACGATAAAGAAGTCCTAGTAGGTACTTTTAGAAAAAACTTCCTCAGATAATATAGAGATTGTAAAATTAACCATTACCTTGTACATTTCCTTAGTCGCGAGTATGATAACATCCATTATAATAGTTAAATAATTGTTTTTAAAAGTATAAAAAAACACATACATTACTATGATATCATATATGATTTTCTAATATTTCATTGTAAATAATATTTCAGTAGTATCATTGTTTTAGGTGTTAAATAATTCATTTTCCTTCATATGGTTTGTAACATAAGTCACGTTTCGTATGGATATGATGTATTTTATTCATATAAATAATTATATTATGTTCTTAAACATTATTTTATATCATAAAATTTAAAGTATCTTGAATTGTTACGATGTTGAATGATTTTCATCGCGTTCATGGAGACGGTAATCTGTACGTATGCATGAGAAATAATATCATTATATAGATGATAAAATCTTATGTAATTGGATGGTATATTATATAAAAATAATATTTAACATGTTATATTTATTATTTACATAAATTAAACTCATTATTACATTCATCCAAATAATTATGTGTTTAATAACAAACTACACTACTACGTGGAGACGGTAAGTTGTACGTATGCCCATATGGTGACATTGTCAATCAATTGATGGACTAAATAATGAATATGTTTGTACCATATTTACAATAACATCACAGTATAGGAAAGGTACTCGATTTATTATTTTGGTGTGGAAACAACAAATAAAGTGGATGTGGAAGAAGAAATCAACTTTGAAAGAGGTGATAAAATTATTACATCTTCTCTGGGTGATCAATTTGGATTTGATCAAAAGGGATTTTTAGGTTGGATTTATGATCATTTTAAGGACTCTAGGTTGATTTTATGGTATTTGGGATGATATTGTAGAATGGTTTGGCTGACCCAATGGCATTGGAGGTGTCATTTTGAGAGAAGAGATGATACCCTTTTAAAATAAAAGTGAGGGTAACATTATGAAAATCATGAAATAATATTTTATTATAAAATAATTTTCAGTTAATAATGTATCCAAATGAATTTATTTATAGGTTAAGGTTAGGATGGTTCAAAATCATAGCATCCAATTTCTTTTAGGAAAATTTAGGTCATGATATTAACCTTATTATTTTTATATAACTCATAGTTAAATAGTTTACCTTTTTCAATGTATTCATGTATTTTTATATAAAATGGTTAATTAACATACTATAAGTGATTCATTAATGAAATATATTTCATTATATATGAATTTATAAAGAATATTATAATTTTAACAATATTATTTCATTTAGTAATATAGTATTCGTTTTAAAAACACCTACATGTTAATTTTTACACTTTTTATTATTTTGTTTTACTGAGAGTCAAAAAAACATTATTAAAACGAAAAAAATTCATTAAATAAATTATATCATCTCATATTAATCTATATAATTTCTGGATTTCATCAAAAGTCTAAATTTAAATTTATTTGGATATTTATAATATCATTTATTTTAATCATTTATTTTCGAGTTAATTGATGCGTCATTATTGTGTCATCGATAAATTTTATTATCAAATTTATAAAAATTATAAAAAAATACCATGATGTATTAATTTGTTTTTATTTTTAATGAATATTTATAGATTCTGTTAACTATTATATAACCCAATATTTAAAATGGTCTAGTTATTAAAAATTGAATTTAACACTTTTAAATCTTCTTTAAATAAAATAATAATAAATTTAATAATCTAATATTTGTGGATAACAAAGCTTCATATTGTATTCCTAAGGATTAATTTTTTAAATACTTTTATCAAATTTAATTAGGACATGTGTTAGGATAATTATAATATCATTTTTACCATTAATTAACCTATTTAAATTTAATTGTGTTAAATAAATTTCCAAAGTTACTATTCACCAAAACTTATTTTCATCCCATTAAAACTCATTATAATTACTTATATCAAACATGTCTCTCTAATTTTTTATATTCAATTCAAAGAAATGGTATAATTACCTTTTATGAAAAATTAAAAATGTTCCTAGAAGGAGGGGTAATGACTTTAAAAAGGTTTATAAAATTTT
Source organism: Viscum album (assembly GCA_963277665.1). NCBI lineage: Eukaryota > Viridiplantae > Streptophyta > Magnoliopsida > Santalales > Viscaceae > Viscum > Viscum album. The sequence goes on along the minus strand of OY728165.1, from coordinate 256,059,449 downwards.
ATATACCTAATCATACTATAAAATGACTCCATCAAATTACATTTGAATAATATAGGTAATATGTATATATTTTTTAATTAAAATAAATAAAAATAAAAATAATATCTATATAAATAAATTTCTATTTTATACAATAATATAATGTTTTTCACTTTTCATTATAAATTTAATGTTTTTGAAAAAATAACAAAAATTAACACATAGTTAATTTTGATATTCATAATCCATATATTAAGTCCATTTAAAAAAAATTTATAAAATTTCAAAATGGAGTATTAATATTCATAACAAATTTTAAAACTGCTAGTTTGATTTCTTGTTGTATGCTAGAACTCGAAGATCCGTACAACACAAACTATTGTTTTATTCAAAGGTAAATGTACCGTGGAAGCATGGGGTGTTACATTCTTCCCTGTTTAACATAATTTCATACTCTATATTTCTAGAATATTACAGCATAAAAAGATTCATGATTTTCTTCATCAAAAGATCATCAGGATCCCGTGTTTCCCCTTTTATTTTATGGTTTCTAAAAATATAATTTACCAGGAGATTCATCTACCCTCTCAACACATGTTATATGGTATCAAGAATCATGATAGACTCTTCACAATAAGACAGTTTAGGTTCCAATTCTAATTCGTCATAGGTGAGTACATGGGTTCGGTCAAGAATGTATTTTCTCATGATTGATACATGGAACACATCACGAACTTTTGAGAGATTTGTAGGTCTTTCCAAACAGTAAGCTAAAAATCCTATTCATTATAGAATTTCGAAAGTTCCTATGTACACGGGACATAATTTACCCATCTTACCGAATCCTATAACACCCTTCCATGGAGATACATTTAAAAAATAGGTTCTCATACTTAAAATTCCAAATCATTCCTTCAGTTATCAGCATATATATTGTGACTACATTGAGCGGCTTTGATATGGGTTAGGATAATCTTCACCATCTCTATTGTTTTCTAAACAAGTTCTGGGCCTACGAGTTTTCTTTCACCAGCATCATCCCAACATGTTGGTGTGAGACATCTCTTTCCATATATCACTTCATATGGTTCCATCTGAATACCTAAATATAATCTATTATTATAGATAAATTATACCAGAGGTAAATATTGATCCCACATACCTTGAAATTCAATTGAGAAAGTTATCAACATACCTTTTATAGTTAGAAAAGTCCATTCTTATTATCCATTAGTTTGAGGGTAGTAAATAGTTCTCAAATGATGTTCCATGTCTAGGTATTTCTAAAGAATTTTCCAAAATATTGATCTAAATTGAAAATCATGATTATAATCAATCGATAATGGAACTTAATATATTCTAAAAAATTCATTAATCTATAGTCTCGGTAAACGTTCACAGGGTAAATCTTCAATTATTGGGAAAAATAGTCTAACTTGGTAAGAAGATCAACAATGACTCATATTGCATCATACCTTTTATAATTTTTTGGTAGCCCCATGGAAAAGTCCATAGTAATATCATCCCATTCCAACATAGGTATAGGAATAGGTTTCATGAGTCTTCTTGAATGTTGTCATTCAGCCTTCAACAGTTTATAAAAATACATCAATACACATAATCAACAATCCCCCTCTCCATGTTTTCCCACAAAAAATGTTCCTTCAAATCTATATAAAAATATGTTCGACCATGGTCTATAGGGAAACTAGATCTGTCGGAATCATCCAACAATTCCATTTTTAAATCATTTATGTTAGGTGCGCAATGTCTCTTCCCAAATTTCAAAAATCCATCATTGTATACAGTGTTAATCAATCTCATGTCATTCAAATCTTTAATTTTCATGTAAAACTCCTCATCATCAGTCTGAGAACTTGTTATCTTTTATAGTAGAGATGGTTTTGCAACCATTTGAAAAATTATTGATGTTTCACCTTCAATGATTATTCTTATATCCATATTTACTAGATCCATGAACATTGGGTCCCATTAAAATCTCATATTGTTCAAAAATCCATAATAGTTTTTTATCAAATCACATGCCACCTTATTTTCCTTCCCTAGGTGGTTGTGTTTAGTGAAATTATAATCATTGAGTAGTTCAATCCATAATATTTTCCTCTTTTTTAGCTCTTCATGTCAGAAAATATACATCATACTCTTGTGATTGGAATTTATATCTTACATTTTAAACATATAGATAATGTATCCATATATTAAGTGAAATGATTATAGATTCTGACTGATGATCATGAGTAGGATAGTTGTGTTCACGACTTCTTAACTTCCATGATGTATAGGCAATAACTCTATCATTATGCATAAGAACACAACCAAGTCTTTTCTTTGAAGCATCACTATAAAATAAAAACACATCATTCCCCGATGGTAGAGTCATGATTGGACCATTGACTAATATTCACTTCATTTCATTAAAATAGCCTCCATACTATTTTTTCCATTAAAATGATCCCCTTTACATGTGATCCTGGTTAATGGTTTAGCTAATTGACAAAATATTGGACGAAACAATGATAATAACCTAATAAACAAATATAAATGTGTACATCAGTTATACATGTCAGTGAAATAGATTCCTATGTTGCTCTTATTTAGATGGATCAATAAAGATTCCATTATTAGATGAAATATGTCCAAGAAAAGAAATGTTCTGAAGCCCAAAATCAGACTAGATAAACATCCCATATTTTTGAATACTTGTAAGAATATTTAGAATAGGGAGCATGTGATTTTCATGATCATCATTACATTTGGAGTATACCAAGATATTATTAATAAAAACCACTACAAATTCATAATGATATTCTTTGAAAACTTTGTTCATTAGATCCATTAAAACAATGGCTGCATTAGTCAATACAAAAGGAATAAATGTACACTCAAAATACTCTTACCTTGTTTGAAATATTTTCTTTAAAATGTCTTCCTTCCACATGCACAATTGATGGTATCCAGATCGATGGTCAATAATTGAAAAATATTTAGATCCATGATGTTGAGAGAATAAATCATCATGGAAAGGTAGGGGATACTGGTTCATTAATGTTGTAGTATTGACCACCCTATAGTCAATGCACAACTTCATAGATCCATCTTTCTTCCTAACAAAAAGAACATGGGCTCCCCATAGAAATACATCAGGGTGAATAAATCCTTTATTACTAAATTTCTCAAGTTGTTTATTTATTTCCACTATTTCCATAGTGGCCATTATATAAGGGGTATTCAATATGGACATCGGACAAAGAAATAAATCAATGGAATACTCAATATCTCATTCTAGAGGATTTCAATATAAATACTAGGGAAACACATCAATATATTCTGGCATAATAGGTACGTACTCTATTAGAAAATTTCATTCCTCTCCCATTGTTATGTCATTATCCTCCTCCCCAATAAATGAGTTTTGGTAGTGATACTGGGGGTGGATCTTGATGGGAATGAGATGGTGATGTTTCCGACCTATAGATAAGGGATTCTTTATCATCATCAAAAAATTTAACGACCTTCTTATTAACAAAAAATTTCACTACCAAATACGAAAGCCAATCCATATAGAGGATTATATCTAATTCAATCGTGGTTATGATTATGACATCATTAGATAAAAAAGTTTGATATACCATAATGGTAACCTATTACCAATACATTGTTGCTATAATTATTCGCATTAGAGTTTTTATTGATAACTCCCTTGATAAATAAAATTGTAAATATCTAATTTTTTTTAAAAACTAGGATGATATGAATGAATTCAATGATCTAGAATCAAATAATGAATCGGCTAGGTCTGAGAAAATAATTAATATACATGCCACCGCATTATTCGGTACTTCAACCTCTACAGTTGTGATCTCATAAGTTTGGATTTGCACCCTTGGCAATTTCTGAGGTATGTTTCCAGGGTTCTTGGGATATTCATTGGAATAATTCCCTATTTATGTACAACTATATCATTCAACATAGATAGCATCTTTCTTTCCCTTAAAACCACGAGCTTGGTGGGCTTTTTCTGTATACTTATAAAAAACACTCATTCCCTTTAGGAAAGTACCATGTTGTTTCTTCCCAAATTTATAGTAGGATGGAAATTCATAATTTATATTCTTACCCTCATTTCCATTTCCAAAGTGTTAATTAGATCTATTCTTCTCTTTCTTATCATTAAAGTCATAAGACATAGTGAATTCCTTCTCTGTCTTGATAGCACATGAGATTATATCTTTGTATGACAAGAAGGATGGTGATAATTATTCTTGATAAAGAAATGATTTTAACCCATCAAATAATAGATTAATCTTACTCCTTAGGTTACGCATATAATCTTCTTCATGCCTTGCTAACCCTTTAATTTAGGCCTCATATGTTTTGGTATTCTTATTCTATTTTTTCATCAGACTCATAAATTGTCTTTCTATATCCGCTCAATGGTCACGAGGAAAGTATTTTTCTAATAAAATATCCTTAAAATGCCTACAAAACATATTTGATACTTTATCATCATTCTTTGTGTTTTGAAACAATGACCACCATTGTCCTGCATCTCATGAGAGGCGATAAACTACCATGAAAACCTTTTCCCGTTCACTACTCCCCAAATCATGAAATAGTTTCTCTAAGGAACATATCCATTGCTTAAATAAAAATGAATTTTTAGTCCCGCTGAATGTCAGTGGTTTTTTCCTCATGAATCTGCATAACATTGATCCTCTGTATTGTTTATCATGGTGATCTATATGGGTAAGTTAATTATTCATAACTTGCTCGAGTTGTCCCAGTATGGTGATAAGTTGTTCAGAACTTATTGCATCTCCAACTCCACTATAATTATCTTGAGTAGGTGGGAAATCCTTACATGGATTATGTGAATTTATACGGTTTAATTCCTTCCACTATGATCCATTTCCAGACAATGGCCTGCACTAGATCAGCTAATGAATCACAATACATAATTCCAAACTAGTAAAATACCTAACCTAAATTGAAAATTTTATGCATATTATCTATAATCATAATAAAAATGTTTATTTTAAGGATATATTTACTCATAAGTCCATTATAATTGTTAGTAATGAAAATATGATTTATCCTATTCATATCCCATTGTTGTTTCATAACCCAGAGTGCAGCAAGGCCTGTTTTCGTTCACCGGTTCCCATTCGAGTCCAGCTCAAAGCGGTGTTTTTGGGTTTTACCACTAGGTACATCTATTCCAGAGCCCCCTCTACATGCCCATATGCATACATTGATGTATTTCTTGGGAAATTCACCTAATAGTAACATTACAAAAAGAATTTTGGATGTTCTTCTATACTAATCCTCAATATCGATCTAAGGGTAGTTTTTTCTAATCATTGTTTTTCTAAATCTAGATTCTACTATCTGTACTAATCATTCTATGATACCAAAAATAACGCCCCGACCGTAGTAACCTAGAGTTGGGGAAAAATTAAATAACATTGGTGTGATTAGATGGGATAAAATTCTTAAAGACTGATTAGTTTAGTAGCCTTGGATGTAGTAGATGCATACAAAAGTTTAAAATTAAATTATGAAATAGAAAATAAATACAAAAATTTTCCCCTGTTGAACACACTAAAATACTTCAACATATCCATGCATGTTAATAATAATATACTTCTTGAAAACCAAGGAAAAATGAAAACATAAAAAAAGGGGTGAGCTCAGATTCTCAGAAATGAAAACTATATAGTGGAAAATATCACAAATAAATATAAACATTTAAAACAATCTATAATTCTAAATTGAAATCCCCTTAAACAGAAAATTTATCATGATATGGCAATGATAAATAAAATAATTCCATTTTCTCATTCATATAGATATTTTAATTGTTGAATAATTACACGTAATGTCAGTATGAAATTTAATAATGATGGAATACATAATGTCAGACATTATAACCACGTAATCAAGGTCGAGTGCCAAGAATACACATAAGATTTTCTCTAGGCCATGTCGAAAAACACAAGTTCACCAAATGAGTCCTACTGATGCATCGAGGTGCTATAGCGGGCTCCACCCATCCCATACTATGTCCTATGAATTCCTCAAATGAAAAGGTTAAAGCATACCATTAACATTCGAAATAAAACTAGCATATGAAATGTTAATACGTTAACCATAAACCACGGATGGTATAAATATAAAACATCCATAGTCAAAAGTATCACAAATTCTTCCAAAAAATATGGAATATTGTGTAATAATAAATATAATTCAAACAAGTGTAGACTCCATCAAAGGATGTTGACATAGATTAAATAAAAACCATTTCAGAGATATATCAATTTCTATTTTGAAATCATTTAAAATTCAAATAATTATAAAAGAAATCATTTATTTATAACAACCTTATAATATTGCAAGGAAAACGTCAAAAGAGTTATAATGGTAGAAAATATCATCAACATCCATGTAATTTAAAAAATATTCTTACCTTAATTTGTCGAAATGGTCATAATGTAACATGTTTGAAAATCAATGAAACAGTTCCTTAATTTTTTTTAAAAAAAATATGAAAAAAGGGTATAAATGACTTTAAGCCATATTGATGGATATAGTAAAAATGTTTTGAAATACATTTTTATGAAACATGGATGTGGATGATTATGATTTCCTAATACATACTTTCAAAAAAGAATCCTCGGAAAATAAAGACACTATAAAATTAAACATTACCTTGTACTTCTCCTTAGGAAAATGTATTTTAACCTCTTGTATTATAGATAAATAATGGTTACCAATTAAAAAAGAACATAATATATAAATATGATATTATATATGATCTCATAATATTGCTTTGTTAATAATATTTCAATAATATCATTGTTCTGTGTGTTAACTATTTTTTTCTTTTATATGTCTTATTATGTAAGTCATTTTTTTATGGATAGGATGTATTTTATTTTTATAAAGAATGATATTATGTTATTAAATGTTATTTTTAATCATAAAATATAATAATTCATCAATGGTTATGATGGGGAATGAATCTCATTGTGTTTGTGGAGATGGTAATCTGTATGTACGCATGAGCCATAATACAATTTTATTGATGGTGAGAAAATATGTAATTGGATGGTCTATTGCATATATATATTTATTAAAATTTTATATTTATTATTTACATCAATTATACTCATTATTATACCCAACTAATCAATGAAGTGTTGAATAAAAAACTACACCACGACGTGGAGACAATAAGTCGTATGTACGCATGTATAGTAACTTTTCCATTCATAGTATGTATATAATAATTAATATAGTTTTATTGTATTTAAAATAACATCAAAATATCTAAAATTTAATTGATTTATTATTTTGGTAGGTAAACAACAGTGAAAGAGGAAGTGGATCAATATGGGAACTTTGAAAGAGGTAATGAAATTATTACCTCTTCATCAGTTTCTTCTATTGTTTTGATCCGAAGGGCATCTTGGGCAGAATTTAGGATAAATGTAATGATTCTAAGAAGAAGTGAGGGTTTTTGAGAAGATATTTGAGTTTATTTTGGCCATGCTAAATGGCTACGGCGGTGTTATTTTGAGAAAATGGGGTGTACTCTTTTATAAGAGATGTGTTGGTCACTTAAGGAAAATACTGATATATTATTTTATTTTAAAATCTTTTTCAAATTATAATTGCTCCATATGGATTTATTTTGATGATAAGGGGGTATGGATCAAAATCATCTTACCAAATAGTTTTTAGACAAGTTTAGGACTCCATATTAACCTAATCATTTATGTCTAACATGGTGTCAAATAGGTTAACATTTTCAATGTCTTCTTATATTTTTATATTACATGGTTTATAATACAAAAATAAATTACCAAGTGAAACCCAATTTGTTCATTAATGATATATTTATCATTATATATGTCATTTTTCCGATCCGTATATTTAAATGAATATTATATCATTAAATATAATAGTATTTTTTTTTAAAAAACTCAATTATGTCAATTTTGATAGTATTTAGTATTTTATTTATGTCAACAAAATACATAAAATCATTATTAAAAGTTTAAATTAGCCAAAAACATATTAGTGGAATGCGTCATACATCTCAATTAATCTTTATTTGGATATTTATAGTATCAGTTATTTTATCCTTTCATTAATAAGGGAATTACTGTATCATAATTGAGTCAAAAATATATTTAATTATTTAATGTATAAAATATATAAATAAAATTTCAAATTTAGGAAATCGTTTTAGATTTATAATGAATATTTTTAGTAGAATATACCTCATGTATAACCCTATATAGAAATTTTTTAGTAATTAAAATTTGAATTTAAGTCTTTTAACATTTCATTAAATAAAATAATAGTAAATATCCTAATCTAATTATAGTTGATTAAAAAGCATCATATTTTATACCAAATGTAGATATTGGTCGAAATTAATTTATCCAATAGAATTAGTACATGTGTTAGGTTACTTATATTAAAATTTTTATCTTAAATTATGCTATTTACTTTTAACCGTGGGTAATGAAATTCAAAAACTACTATTCATAAAAATTATTTTCAACCTATTAAACTACATTTTACATACTGTTGTGAACCGTGTCTCTCAGATTTTTGAAATTCAATTCATAGAAGTTGTAAAATTATGTCTTATGAGAATTTTAAAATGTTCTTATAAGGTTGGTAAAAGATGTTATAAAGGCCAATTGAATTTTATATATCTAATATTATTATAAAATGAATCAAAAAAATTACATTGGACAAATATAGGTATTATGTATCTATTTTTTACATCAAAATAAATTTAAATTATATAAATAATTATTGAAATCAAATTTTGTTTTAAAATAATATGCAGAGTTTTTCACCTTTCAACAAAAAATGAATGTTACCATAAAAATTGAAAAAAATCACCCTAACATAATTTTGATATTCCGAATCAAAAAATTATATCCATTTTGAAGAATAAAATTTATTTATTTTCATAAGGTGGGTATTATTATTTATAATTTCTTTTAAAATGGCTAGTTTAATTTTTCATGGTGGGCTAGAACATGAAGTTGAGTACAATGAAAGCTATTGTATTATTCAATGGGAAATGTAGCCTATAAGATCATGGTGTTACATTCAACCCCACAGTAAACCCATTTTTACCATAACAGTGGTAATTAATTTTTACTACATTCACATTGAATTTATTTAAAAAATAATATGGAATTATTAAATTCTAAAAGTCATTATGGTTCAAAATAAAGATTCTATTTTCAAAAATTCAATTACAATAATTGAAAAAATTTAATTTATTTATACTCAATCTAATGGGAACAGAAAGTGTTTTTTATAAGTGAAAAAAATTCAATTGTTGGAAAATATTTTATATCCAAATGAAATATAAAATTGATTCCAATGTCATAATTTTTATTAATATAAATATAATTAAAGTAATATTAATTGAAGGCCATTTTATCATATAATTTATCTTTATATCACTATTTTATGAGGATGTTTTAATTAATATGAAATATTTTTTCAGTATTCATCAAAAAAATAAATATTCTCCTAAAAATTACAAAACATCCCTCTATGATCATTTTGAAATTATAATTAAATTATTTTCATATAAAAATTTTCAAAATTTTTTGGCATTTAGTTGTATAAAAAGTGCTCCTAAAAAATGTTACACAACTTTTATTCAGAAAAATATTATTTTAAGAATATAATAAGATTGATTCTTGTCACTTATCCTTAAAAAACTTATGTTGAATGTCAATTATTTTATTTAATATAAATATATATACCATATAGTTTTCATTAAAATCATTCACCATTATATATATTGTAATGTACCGGATATTTCCATGTATTATTTTAATAGTATATGGGAATTAATTTGAGACCAGGCTCTGAGACGGTGTGCAGTTCCGAGGCCCGGTGAGCCTGGAACAAATGTTTGAATTTATTTTAACAATTAAATTATGTGCACATGCGGTTTTCTTGAAAAAGTATAATAACTCCAAAATGGGTGCTCGGATCAAAAATCGGAGGGCACCATTGCGTTCAGAATAGCGATTTTACCTTAGGCGAGGCATAACATCGGCCGGCACAGGTCGGTGGTGGAATCCAGTTTTTGGGATGTAAGAGTAATAATTTATTTAAATAAAAATATTTTATTCTGCAGTGAAATATTTCAAAATCTGCTGGAACAGATAACACTTACCTTTTTTTATTAAAGGTTGGCGCAAGGGTCCAGGGTTAAAAACCTCATAACCCTATAACGCTTGGCGGCACTGGAGGCTCTGGAGAAAACCTACAAACACGGCGACAACAACGCAGTGATCAGATCATCGCCGACGAACGCCCCAGAATCCAAGTAGGATGTTTAAATAGTGATTTCTTTCTGGTTTTTGATTTCTACAATGAACGCAGACTAATCCACGAACTGATTAGCACGTAGATCGATCATTCTTGCAGGATGGGATTTGGCGAGGAATCGTGGGGATTATATTATTGAAATTAATTTGGTTTTCATTCATCATTCTAATCATGACTAACCAAGATTGACACGAACATCGATCGAGGTTCGTCCCTCTCGATTGTTGTGTTTTTCTCTACAAGTTTCTATGTGTTCTTCATGTTCGTTCAAAACATTCTTGGAGGAAATCAATCATTGCGCATTCGTTTGTTGGTGAAACGATCTGAAATCAAAGATCCAACATCAAGACGACCTAGCCGAGGTGCGACGACGACGGCGGTGGACAAATCGATGTGGTTCGGATATTACAGTTCTTCGAGCATTTTCGTGCGGGTGGATTGGGACACGCTATCAAGGCCGATCGGAAGCCCAAAACAGATGGAATCGGTTTCGTAGGGGCAGGACGACCCCAAATCCGGAGTTTCATGATGATCAGACGGTTGGATCAATAATCAAAGATTTGGTCGAGGTGCACGGAGGAAGACAACAATTATGGAAATTTCCCGACTACACGCCGTGTAGTATGGGATACCTGGTGTGTGTTCGTCAGCATGATTACATGGCGTTACATTGGGAGTACATAGACACGGGCACAGTACATGGACAAGGACACGCCGTGTATTCCCCTTCCCCGCCAGATACACAGGATACCCCATGTACAGGTACATGGACAGGCGACACAGACACGGGCAGAGACCATGTACGGGCACATGGCCGGCGTACACGGAGCAAGCCCCAGGTGCTCGGACACGGCTGAGATTCTTCTACAAGCCATGTAGTTTCTTTCTATCCGACAAGATGAATGACACGGGCCGGTTACATGGGATGTACCCGGGGACAAGGAACATGGCGTGTACTTTTTCTACACGCCGTGTAGTTTGGTTTTACACATCTTGAACAAATGACACGGTCCATTTGCACGGGCAGTACCTGGGTCAAGGAACACGGTGTGTAACCATACTACATGTCGTGTAACATTTCTTAAATGACTTGAGAAACATGTCATATGTGACTTGGACTAGTTTTCTTAGGGTTCGTACCCTTGGTCTTTTCCCTGAAGGTTTTGGTATCATTTAATGTATACAGAAGAATGATCCCTTCAGCAGAACTTTCTGAATAGAGTTGTTTAAATCCCCTCTGTGAGACATAGAGCCAGATCCTCTATTCATTCCTGAAACCCTAGTTAGTGTTCTTGGTATCGACATGACCAACTTTACCCAGGCGCTGATCCTCTTCATAGAGTATTAGCTCAGACTTAGTTGTCGGAATCACCCCATGACTTGGTTGTGATCCTCATCTAAGCATCATGTTCTCAATGTACATTTGGAGTGTGTTATACTGGAATGAGTACTCCATATCTCCCTCTCAGACCTAGGAGTGTGTTCTCCTGGTTTCATGCTTAGTGGAATCTTCAAGCTGGATCCTAGTGGTGGTATTCGCGATAGACGGTCATGCATTAGTATATCTGGATGTTCTTGTTATATGTTCAGTAGACATATACTGTGTATAGAAAACTGTTCCTTTCTTTTGTGGTATTTCCATTTTTGTATTTCCATTGTGGTTTCGGGGTGTCCTACTGGGTATTGTTATACTCACCCATGCACCGGCATTTCCCGCACGTGTCGTGTCTTGTGCAGACGAGCAAGCCTTTGACAGGATTCTAGGCAGACCAGGACCAGATGATACTCATTGAGGTCAAACAGGATGAGGTGTGTTCCAACGGCTACAGACTACAGTCCCAACACCTTTCATTATATGTTGGACTTTGTTACAAACCCTCTTTTGGGTGGGATTGTACTTTCTTTCCATGGTTTTACTTTCTTGTTCATTACTTTCCTGTCGTACTCTGTGGTTTGGATTTAGAACATGCATGCATAATTTCTTTTTTGTAGTTTTTACTTTTCAGATTTTTGGGACTGTAGATGTGTGTGTGTGTGTGTGTAAAAGTTTGTAGGCAATGCCTCCCATGTTAGTATCATGCCTACCTGGTGCTACTCACCACCCTCTGGCCTATTAAAGGTTGTCTTTGGGAGTTGTGGCTCGGGCCGCACTTGGACTAGTTGTGACAGAGTGGTATCAGAGGTGGTCGGTTCTAACTTAGGACCGAGAGTCTGTGAATTGGATTGGGGAAATAGTGTTATGTGTTTCAAGTTCGGATTTCAGGACAGGGACCCCAATAATGGTGTGGGCGGCCGACGTATCCATACACAGGACTCTGATAACTTTCTTTTCGACTCAGAACATGAGAACACTAGTTTCAGGAGAAAAAAATAATGATACATGCATCATATAAGAATGGGTTGTGGTTTCGATGTCCTTTTTTAGTCAACTCTCCAGATATAGTCACTGACTAATATACATCTTGTTTCATAACACGATTCCTCTACGACACGCACTCGCTAGGATCCAGCAAGTTGATCACGAGGATGACCCCCCAGTGATGAAGCCACGATACGGGGACCAGATCTACCAGTTTTACCATCAGGTGGTGTTCCAGTTATCCCGCCATCTATGGATAAGTGTTTAGTGCATGCTATACCAGTAGAGGAAGAACGCAGGCTGGGCGCACTACATGAGTTTCAGAGAAAGATACCCCTCACGTTTCGAGGGGAGCCTGACCCTTAGGCAGCAGAGTACTGGCTTGAGGCAGGGGACAGTGTCTTCCATTTGGTCAGGAAACCAGAAGACCAGATGGTGATCCTGGCAGCGAGCCTTCTGTAGGGCTCAGTAGGACGATGGTGGAGTTTGGTTATCCAGAACCACGACGAGGAGACACTTGAATGGTTGTAGTTTGAGTGTCTCTTCATAGAGGAGTTTTCACTAGTTACCATGAGAGTTGTAACCATACATGAGCTTCTTCAGCTCTAGTAAGGAACCGTGATGGTGGCTGACTATTCGTCGAGGTTTACCAACCTCTCGCTGTACTCGATGAATATGGTTAGAGATTACTACTTAAGAGCTCGGACTTTTGAATGAGGATTCCTCATAGATATTTGAGATAGCATCATCCATATGAGCATTCCTACTTATGCTGGGGTGCTCGAGCAGGCTTTGGTTGTCGAGAGCTACTTGGTAGAGCAGAGACATCCAGCTGTTGTCAGTGTTGGGCGAGCTGGAGTAGAGACCTCAGCAGTAGGGAGCCAATGTCAGGGACCCAGGAGTGGGAGACGTTTTTAGAGGAGATCCCAAGACATGGGATCTACCATACATGGTTCACAGGGCCCATCTAGCCAACCTTGAGATAGGTGATGCTACTCATGTGATGCAGGGGACATCTCGCTAGATATTGTCCAACCCACCGTACTACTAACACGGGAGCAGTGGATAGACCACCAAGGTAGAGGCAACGTGTGGATCAGACAGATCCGGCGGGCAGCAGACATGGTAGGGGAGCTGGGAGAGCAGTTGTAGGAGGTCAGCATTTTGACCTTTTACCACCACCACCCCTAGGAGGTCCACCCCAGGCTCAGGGAGCTGGTGGAAAGAGGAAGGGACAGTTTCAGGCGGCAGAGTCTTATAAACCAGGTACTCCCGTAATGATTAGAGGTACTATCTGTGTCTATTCTACTTTGGCTACTGTATTCATAGAAACAGGTTCTATTCATTCATTTCTATCTGATTATCTTTTTCGAGACCTTGAGATTCCAATTGAGAGGTTGACTCGAACCTTACTCTTAGAAACACCGACTGGAAAAGATTCAGAGGTCACATACCTCTGTAGACAGTGTGACCTGGCCCTTGGAGGTGATAGTTTCGGGTGGAACCACTTGGTGGTAGCGTCGAGGCCTTACGATGTCATTTTTTGTATGGATTGCCTATCCAAAGATCATACACAGATCGACTATTTTTGGAGAATGGTGTGGTGTGTCCGTAGTGATGGAATGAGGTTCTCTTTTGTCGGTGAAAGAGAGACCCAGGCAGCGCAGGATGGACTCCTTCATAAGAGGGCAGAACTGATTTCACATCAGTTGGATAGCCTATCCTTTGGCTTAGTAGATGTTACGAGTTTCTAGTTCCCAGCATTAGTGGCTGAGTATGAGGACGTCTTTCCAAAGGATGACCACGTGCTACCTCCCCTTTGGGAGATAGATTTATGCATTGAGTTGCAACCCGGGGCAACACCGATATCAGTATCAGCAGATCGGATGGCTCCTGTAGAGCTTCATGAGATGAGGGTGTAGCTAGATGACTTTCATAAGAAGGGATTTGTGAGACCCGGCATTTAACCCTGGGAGGCCCCTGTGCTGTTTGCTAAGGAGTACAGAAGCTTGAGGCTATGTGTGGATTACCAAAGCTTGAATCAGGTGACTGTGAAGAACCTGTATCCACTACTGAGGATCGATGACCTCTTCGACCAGTTGAGAGGTGAAAAATGGTTCTCGAAGAATGATCTACGATCAGGCTATCACCAGTTAAGATTATGAGAGGAGGATATACCGAAGATGGCTTTCAGATGTTGCTAAGGTCACTATGAGTACATGTTGATGCCCTTCAGCGTGACGAACGACCTGGAAGTGTTCATGGGACTCATGAACCGGATCATTCAGCCCTATCTAGACAGATATGTAGTGGTCTTCATCGATGACATCCTTGTGTAATCAATGTCTGAGGAGGAGAACGTGAGACACCAATGGAAGGTTCTGGACACACTCCGAGAGCACCAGTTGTATGGGAAACTCTCTAAGTGTCAGTTCTGGTTACTGGAGTTTCACTTTCTGGGACATGTTATCTCGACGGATGGTGTAACAGTGGACCCATCCAAGGTAGTTGTAGTTCTAGCATGGGAGCCACCCCAGAGCATGACGGAGGAGTGGAGTTTCCTTGGGTTGGCAGGCTACTATTGGAGATTCATCCTTGATTTCTCCAATATTTCAGCACCCATGAGAGCTTTGACCCGAACGAGATAGCCTTTCATGTGGACCGAGAGATGCCAACAGGATTTCTAGAAGTTGAGACAGAGTTTGATGAGCTCCTCGATCATGAGATTACCAGAGGAGGGTGTTGAGTATGTAGTGTTCTATAACGCATCAGGAACCCGGCTTGGTTGTGTCCTGATGCAGAGGCAAGCGGTGATTGTCTATGTCTCACGTCAGTTGAGGCCACATGAGCAGAACTACGTGACCCATGATATTGAGTTGGATGAGGTGTTCATCGCATTGAAGATGTGGATGCACTACCTGATGGTCGAGCAGTATACCGTCTACTCTGATCGCAAGAGTCTCAGATATATCTTTTCTCCGAAGGATCAGAATTTGAGACAGAGGTGAAGGCTTGAGTTCCTTCAGGTTTATATCATTACGATCCTTTATACTTCTGGGAAGGGGGATGTGGTGGAAGATGCTCTCAGTATGAAATCTAGTTCACAGTTGCTGGATGAGGAGACGATGCAGTTGCCCTCGTTACAGTTATCCTTCGTGGATGGAGATGGGTGATCTTACCTTCAGTATATGGTTGTTACCCATCCAATCTTACAACGATTCAAGGAAGTACAATGCGAGGATTCAAGCTGTGAGCCTCTACGTGCTCAGATCTCCACAGGTGATGCTGCTGATTGATATTCATAAGGTGGGTAGCACGATGTTCTTATTAGAGGGCACACAGTAGTACCTGCGATGTTGTGGGAGATGGTTATGAGCGAGTTCCATACATCCCTTTTGGCGGTGCATCTAGGCATAGAAAAGATGTATCTGGACCACCGATGTAAGTTCTAGTGGACTGGAATGAATAATGGTGTGGTAGAGTTTGTCTCTCGGTGCCTTACTTGTCAGCAAGTAAAGGCTGAACACCAGGTGCCAGGAGGTTTGACTCAGACCCTTGAGGTTCCAGATTGGAAGTGAGAAGGGTTATCCATGGACTTCGTGATAGGTTTTACCATGTACGTCCATGGGACACGATGCCATCTGGGTGATCGTTGATCGAATCACCAAGTCGGCCCACTTCCTAGCCATACGGGAGTAGAGTTCAGTAGAGACCATGTGACGCCTCTACGTGCAAGAGATAGTTTGACTACATGGATTTCTATCCATGATTGTCTCAGATCGTGATGCTTGTTTCACATCCCAGTTGTAGAAGGGATTGCAGGAATCTTTTGGGACTCAGTTACTCTTTAGCACAACGTTTCATCCCCAGACTGATGGTCAGACAGTGCATACCATCCAGGTCAAGGACAATATGCTTCGAGTTTGCATACTTGACTTTGGTCATAGCTGGGAGGATCACCTACCACTGGTGGAGTTTTCTTATAAAAACAGTTATCATTCCACTAATGGTATGGAACCATTCGACGCTCTGTACGGGCGACCTTGCAGATCTTCACTTTTCTAGACTGACTTAGGAGAGTTAGCACTCATGGGCACAGAGATAGTGAGAGAAACTACAGAGAAGTTGCAGGTCATCCAGGAGGAGATGAAGACTGCACAGAGTCGGCAGAAATCATAATCTAATAGGAGGCGGAGGCCCTTGGAGTTCGAGTAGGGAGACCATGTGTTCCTTCGGTTGTCACCTCGACGGGGATTGCAGCGATTTGGAAAAGGCGGCAAGCTATCTCTGAGGTTCATTGGCCCTTTTCAGATTTTGAGTAGAGTTGGTGAGGTGGTGCATCTCTTGGCTCTACCTCCTAAGATAGACCAGGTACAAAACGTCTTCCATGTGTCAGAGCTACGGAGGTATGTGCACGATCTATCACACATTATCGACTGGGGCGAGCTGGACATCGATGTTGGGGAAACCATTGTAGAGTACCCAGTGGAGATCGATTATTGACAGGATAAGATCCTTTGTGGATGATCTATTCCCTTGGTGTGTGTCCGGTGGTGGCACATGAATCTTTAGGAGAGCACGTGGGAGCGGGAGGCTCAGATTCAGGTGCAGTACCCACATCTTTTTGAGTAGCCCTTGTTTTGGCTTGTCGGGGACGTAAAATCCCTAAGGTGGGTGTCATGAAATGTCACTGATTTTTTCATGTATTATTTTAAAATTATATGGGAATTAATTCGTGACCAGTCTCTGAGACGGTGTGAAGTTCCGAGGCCTGGTGAGCCCAGAACAAATGATTGAATTTAATTTAATAATTAAATTATGTGCGTGTGCGGTTTTCCTGAAAAAGTGGAATAAATCATAAACGGGTGCTCGGATCAGAAATCGGAGGGCATCGTTGCCTTTAGAACATCGATTTTACCATAGGTGAGGCCTAACATCGGTCGGCGCAAGTTGGCGGTGGAATCCAGTATTCGGGATGTAAGAGTAATAAAATATTTAAATAAAAATATTTTATTCTCCAGTGAAATCTTTGAAATCTGCTGCAACATATATCCCATACCTTTTTTAATTAATGTCTGGTGAAAGGGTCCATGGTTACAAAACTCATAACCCTAAAACCCTTGGAGGCTCTGGAGGCTCTAGAGAAAACCTCCCAATGCGGCGACGACGACGCAGCGACCAAATCATCACCAACAAACGCCCCAGAATCCAGGTATGATGTTTAAATTTTGATTTATTCCCCGTTTTGGATTTCCACGATGAATGCGGACTAATCCAAGAACAGATTAGCCCGAAGATCGATTGTTCTTAGGGGATGGGATTTTGCAGGAATCATGGGGATTTCATTCTTGAAATTAATTTGGTTTTCATTCTACCTTCTAAAGGTGACGAACCAAGATCGACACGAACATCGATCGATGTTCATCCTTCTCGATTGTGGTGTTTTTCTCTCTCGATTCTTATGCGTTCTTCGTGTACATTCTACGCATTCTTGGAGGAAATCGATCATTGTACATTCTTTTGTTGGCGCAATGATATGAAATCAGAGACCCAACATCGATTCGGGAAATTTCCCGACTACACGCCATGTAGTATAGGATACACAGTGCGTGTTCGTCGGCAGAATTACATGGCGTGTACTTTAGGAGTACACCGACACGGGAAGGGTACACAGACAAGGGCACGCCATGTATACCCCTCCCCGGCCAGACCCGGCTAGATACACAGGATACCCCATGTACTGGTACTCGTGCAGGCGACATAGACACGTGAAGAGACCATGTACGGGCACATGGCTAGCGTACACGGAGTGAGCCCCAGGTGCTCGGACACATCGTGTGATTCTTCTACATGCCACGTAGTTTCTTTCGATCAGACAATCTGAATGACATGGGCCAGTTACGCAGGCATACCTAGGGTCAAGTAACACATCATGTAATTTTTCTACATGTCGTGTAGTTTGGTTTTACACGGCTTGAACGAATGACACGATCCATTTACACAGGCAGTACCCGGGATCAAAGAACACGGTGTGTGACCATACTACACGCCATGTAACCTGTCCTAAATGACTTGATCCACATTTCTTCTGTGACTTGTACTAGTTTTCTTAGGGTTCGTACCCTTGGTCTTTTCCCTGAAGGTTCTGGTATCATTTCCTTTACACATGAGCATGACCCCTTCAGTAGAACTTCTTGAATATAGTTGCTGGAATACCTTATATGAGACGTAGAGTTGGATCCTCTATTCATTCCAGGAACCCTAGGAAGAGATCTTGGTATCGACGTCACCATATTTACTCGGGTGTCGATCCTCTGCTTAGCAGATTAGCTCAAACTGAGTTGTCGGAATCACCCCATGACTTGGTTGTGATCCTCATCTGAGCATCATGTTCTCAAGGTATTTGTGGAGTGTGTTCTCCTGGAACGAGTACTTCATATCTCTCTCTTCAGACCTAGGTGTGTGTTCTCCATGTTTCATGCTTAGTGGAATCTTCGAGCTAGATCCTAGTGGTGGTATTCGTGATAGACGATCGTGCATGAGTATATCTGGATGACTTTGTTATATTTTCAGAGGCATATACTGCGTAGAGATGATTGTACCTTTCTTTTGTGGTATTTCCCTTGTAGTATTTTATTTGTGGTTTTAGGGTTTCATAATGGGTACTGTTATACTCACCCCTGCATGGGCTTTGCCCGCACGTGTCGTGTATTGTGCAGACGAGTGAGCCTTTGACAGGATTCTAGGCGGACCAGGACCAGATGATACTCAGTGAGATCAGACAGGCCGAGGTGTGCTACTACAGCTACAGACTGCAGTCCTAGAACCTGTCTTTACAGGTTGGACTTTGTTACGGAATATCTTTTTTGTGGTCTTGTACTTTTGGCCCAGGGTTTTACTTTCTTTTTCATTACTTTCCTGTTGTATTATGTGGTTGGGTTTTAGAGCATGAATGCATCTTTTTCTAGTTTTTACTTTTTAGATTTTTGGGCCAGGAGATGTGTGTGCGTGTATACAGGTTTATAGTAAATTCCTCCCCTTTTAGTAGAATGCCTACACAATTATAATCATTAGCCCCTGGCCAAGTGGAGGTGCGGTTGGGGAGTTGCAGCTCGGGCCCCACTGGAACGGGTCACGACATTTATTTTTATTTTATCACGGTAGTAATCATTTGGATACATATAAATAGTTTTCTAGAAATATGCATCCTTTATTTTCTAATATTTTTTATTTTAATTTCTAATTAATTAGTTTCAAATATATCATAATATATAAATTTCTTAACTATATTTTCATAATATATATAATCTTATTCATACCTAACATTAAAATAGATATTTGATAACTATCATAATATTATTATAACTATATGAAATGTTTCATATAAACTTTTTGTTGCATGTAACCCTATGTAAAATCAATATTATGAGTAACACAATCCAAAATATATTCTTTGTGTATTGAAAGATAATATTTGTATTTCACGAAACATTAAATATCACAAATATTAAATATATTTGAAAAAAATATATTATAAAATCTCAGGGGTTAATAACAGATATTAAATTCTTTTAAATGATCATTCTTGAGCTCAATGGTTATAGGTATGGGGGTTATTTTGTTCAATTATAAAAGTTATGTTAATTTTGAATGAGTATGATTCATATGGTATGCCGTTGTGTGTGTTTTATTATTATATCCCACAAATTTATGGGGTTATTTATTCGATCTAGTTATAAAGAAGTAGTTGGAGGAACTCATAAATTAATTTTGATTGATCAATTAATTAATGGGCCAATATATTTCATGGGATATTAGATTATTTATGAAAGCTTAAATTAATAGTGTATTATACTTTGTAGTGTGCATTTGGAGTCCATGGTATATTGGAATGATTTATGAATGTATTTTACTAATATGTTCCATTATTGGTGGATAAATTTATTAGGGTTATAAATGATACTCTTTATATTCCATGCAAGGCATTTTTATATTATATTATAGTTATATTGATGGAAATAATTTCTCATTATAAAAATATTCCCTATAATCAAAAGGTTATTGTCATTAATTTTTAGGATTATTTTAATAACGAGATGTAATATCATGCCACACATTTTTTTATTATTCTGGAGGTACTAGGTAATGATGTTGTGGTATAGATTACACATGTCTAGATAAAGTCATCTTAAGAGGATTGATATCAAAACATCCAAAATATTAGAGAAAAATGAATTATATCATTGCTTGAGTCAGACCAAGTTTTAGTTTAGAGTTATTTATCTAAAAATATACATTGAATATTAATGTAGAAGGTTATTCTAGGGATTTAATGTGGATATTTAGAATAAATTATTTTTCTTTTAGTGTGAATGGACATTGGAACAACCAATTTTACTATTTGTGTTTTTCATTGTGGCATATTTCCTTAAATTCTAATATAGAGTCAAGAATATTTTCTACTAAAATCATATGATCAAAATCATAGTAATTATGATTTTGGGTAGGAGCCACATGGTGTATTAGGTTACAATAATCCATAAGAAAAGACATGTAAGAGTTTTATGTGTTCTAGAATCTATCAATCAACCATCTTCCTACTTCAGTGTTGGATGGAGGAGTTCCTTTCCTTGATTGTGTTGCCAACACGATGCATTTCATGGAATGGGGGGTGGTGCATCATCTTTCTCGGATTTCACTGTTGGTGGTCTTGATGGGGGGGAACTATGGTTGGTTTTTATTTTGATATTTGTTTATCATTTGGTGATTGGGTTCATGTAAGGCGATTGGTTCCTATTGGTGATTTTGTTCTAATTTGGTCATTGTAATTGGTCTCTTCATTTCCCATTCATCACAAAGAGTAATTTTTTTTTGTTTAGTAAAATTGGTATTCCATCTATTTGAAAAAACATACTAAAATACTATTTATTTTGGATATTATGCTATGAATGACCATAGATGAGGCCTCTGTCAAGAGCAGTGTGGTAGAGCATGACAGTTTGGTTAATTTCATGACCTAAGGAATATAGAATTAGGCATTTTAGAGATCATATAATGCGATTTCATGCTCTTTTATAGAATTTATTTTTCATTTTTTTATTTGGGAGATTAATAGAATTAAATAATTTTCACTATAATCCCAACTATATGTCATAATGTGGTGATTATAATAGTTCCCCTTGAGTTGAAAATTACTCATTTGTGGGTTAGTCTATATATATTGATATTTTTTGTGATGTAATAGAATGATGGTGAAAGATCAATCAATTTTTGTTTTTTTATTAATGTGGATATATGATTATGTTTTCAACCAAGAGGAAACTTTTTATATTCATTGTATTATTTTATTAATTTCTTAGGAGGATTATTTTATTATCTAATGTGTAATTCAAAAAAAGAAATACTTGGTAACAAGGACTGTCATATGGACCATAAGATTGTGCAGGTCCAATTTATTAAGCCAGATAGCTTAATTTTTTTAGTAGAAGTTATTGTTGTGTTTTCTCCCATATTTATAGATAAATGAATTAAGTCTTTCTTACAGAGCATGTGATACCATCCCCTCATTGGGATATTTGGTTTTGGAGATAATTACAACAATTCATTTATATAATATTTTTGAAACTAATTAAATAAAACCTTTATATATGCAGTATATGTATTTTTATACAAATAATTTATTGAAATTTTTTTATATATTATAAATTGTTTATGTGGAATTGGTTTTTTTATAGAATAAATACCTTTAAACCCGGTGATGGTGATGCACATTTTCCATCTACAAAGAGATAATGATCCATTTGAATAGTAAATGGAATATAGATTTCTTTGCATGCTTTATATATAGTCACTATATAATTGAATGAGTTTAAAAGAGTACTATATCATGTATAAAACATACATGTGTCATTGTAGGCACATTGAGTCCATGGTAATGTAATTCAATGTCAGGAATAGTCCAACTATGTTAGAGAAAATATTGAATATTTTCACCCATTAGTTAATAGAATTATTTTTAATTGTTCTAATACAGAAAATTATAAACTATTTTATGTTACAGGAGGAAATATCAAATTATATAGTAATAGTACTATGTTTTCCTTTTAAATTTTTTAATGAAATTCCTTTGTAGTGTACGATATAAATATGTGAGCTATTTTCCCTTAGGGATGTTTTCTCTTAAAAAGAAATAATATTGGATCCTCTAAAAATAATGTGGTTATATGTTTTCTATATCTATTAAACATCATTTAGATTCATAATTCTTATTGTCATTCTGGCTATAACATGTGGTTGTCGTCTGATTTCTCTTAACCTAGAATGCATTTGATAGCTTTAACAAATAAGAATTTATTAGGAATCTATTATTGTCATGTTTATTTGAGAGTAGAAGAAGTATAAATTTATAATTATTATCAATTTTTTTCCACAATAAGGATTATAAATTAAATTTTTTATAGTTATTATTATTATAGATTATCTGAATATAGTATAGGTAGATGAACTTTTTTAGACTTAGATGTTAATGTCCTCATGATCATAATATTCCTTCCTTTGATCAAGATTTGGTATAATCTGTGTTTTCTATATTGTTGTGGAAACATTACTATATAGGTGAGTTATATATAGTCTCGATAGACCATAATATGTTATGGTATATCCTATCTTAGTGATATTTGAATATGTATCAATGGTTGTAGATGAATTTTATATAAGACTATGATTTTAAAAACATGTAGCCCATATGGGAAGGTAATGTGGATTCTAATGCATTAAGTATAACTTATGAAGGGGACATATTCATAAGTAGGGATATGTCTATAGAATCCCTGATGATCTATCATTTTCATGATGTTCACATTAAAATGAAATTTCTTATTTCTAATGAATTCCATATAGCGTTGAAATAAGGGTTAATCACACGTGGAGGTCACTAACAAATATAATTTCCTATTTTCATTATTATTAATCTTCTAAAATAGACTATACTAACTACACATCATATATTTTTTTCATTCAGGGAAAAGTTTAGATCCATGAACACCGTCCATTCTCTTTGTAGGATCTATAATATAAATATCGCAGTGGATGAATCTGATTCAAGCTTGTTAATTAGTCTCCTTTTGGGAAAAACCAAATATCAATGGGATATAACTTATTTATTCTAATGGTGAATAATGTTCATTACATCAGGTATTAATGAGATTAAAAAATGTTGAGAAAGAAATAATTCTCCAGATTTATTTTTCCGCAATGTAAATCCATGTTCAAGTATCAATGTTTATAATTTTACTAGTTTATTACATTATAACTATTGTATTATTTTTAAATGGGATGACCATTGGCTCTACTATTTATATCCCCCTTAAATTTTGATCAGCTTGTTTTTTTTATTATAATGAAAAATTAATTTTGATTAAGAAATAAATATTAGGTGATATTTAAGTAAAATAATATGAAATAAAAAATTATATATGTGATAACGCATTAAAAAAGGATAAATTCAATGATATTACTATATAAAATTAGTTATAAACATCTGATATCATTAGTTACATATAGTGAAGCTAATCATTTTTCAATGAAGATAAAATTGAAAAAAAAAATTCCCTTTTTTAATATTTAACTACCATTTCATATTCAACTTTATATTCTATCATTGATTATCCAACAACATGTCCCCAAAATTTAAAAAAAATGATTCACGATTTTTGTTAGCTAATCACATTACAGAACACTAATATATTAGCCAAAGTATACCATTAGAATTAATAATGTTATGAATGGAATGAAAATCGATAAAAATGGATGTAGAGCTATATTTTACATAAAAAGAAACGATACTATATGTATTGATAAATATGATTGTCAAATGGATCATCAAATTAAGAAAATCAGTGTTGATTAAAATCAAATTTAATATCAAACTAAAAATTAAATTATTATTTGTGTAAGTGTGGAATCATAAAATATATTAATGAATGTGGTCCAATGTTGTGAGGCCTCACTAAATCAACAAAAATATATCTTATGAACTCTAGAATAATGTATCCAATATAGGAATAAATAATAAATTCTGTAAGTTTGTTTCCATGCTCTCCTCTCTCTCTCTCTCTTTGTGTGAAATGTCATCACATGCGGATAAAGAATCAATTTAGTAGACCACATGTAGTAAATTATTGATTATTTAGTTTCTTTTTTTCATTGTATAATCACGTTTTCCCTCAAATATTAAAAATTATATCTTTTATAACAAGAATTAGAAATTAATTCTTGATCACGATAGTTATTGGAGAATAAACACTGGGTGAAAATACATCACATAAAAAAGAAATATAACAACAAATTATTATTTTAAATGTTTTAAAAGTGAGATAGAAAAGAATATACTATATATTAGTTATCAAAATCACAAAATAATAAATTTTCATACAATCAAATATTCCTTTTATTTTTTTCAAATAATAAAACATTCACGTCACTATCTAATCAGTTTCTTTAGACTATATGGAATTTGATTATTCTTTACATTGATTATGTTTATTCTCAAATATAGTGATTTAAAAATTCCTCTTAACCATGAAAAAACCCTCATTCATTTTCATGTAAATGTAAAATAAGATCTATTTCTATCAAAATAATTGGTAACTCAAACTAGACATAGAATCCACTATATACAATTCCATATTTACATCCTGTGTTTTGTGGAAAATGTTTTCCCATTATTATTTATTTCAGATATAACTCCCTATGAAATTTTCATTTAATTATAAATAACTAATTTCAAGATTACTCATACATATACTTTAATAATTTAAATTTTCTATTTTTCGACTCCCATTTAATTAGTACAAAATGATTCAAAACCTAACATCCCTTTTGATTTATTGATACAAGATATGTATCCCACATAATTTAACATCATTTAGCACTTCTATGTGATAAATATTTTATAAAAACAAACTATTACATCAAATTTATCGAAAAATAGATATTATTCTTTAGATTTGATTTAAAATATAAAAAAATTAATTCTACATTTTCATTAATATTTATACATCAACATCATGAAATAGTATTATGCTTAGTTCAATATTATATAGCTTCCCATTTTATATGACGCAAGGCCTTCCAATTGAAATAAATCCTATATTGTTTCTTTTATATCTTATTTATTAATATATATAACCATTTCATAACTATGTCTCATTAATCCCTTTCGATAATCCAATTTCCAAAAGATTAGAATTAAAATTTAACATTCCATCATAATTTTAAATGAAATATAAAACTTTAAATCATCATTGGGAACCCCATAATATTCCAAATAAAACATTAATTAAAATATAAATTCTATAATATATTAAATGTTTTAAAAATAATACCCATATCATTACAACATTTAACAAAAAAATAAAAAAACAAATTTAAAAAGTATATAATAATTAAAATTCTCTTTTAACAAATTCAAAAAGTTTCATCAATATTTTTTAAAAGATGAATTTAATAAAATAGCATCAATAGATAAATATAAAATATATATCTCAATCATGTTAAAATGGAGACCGAAAAATTTAGATCACGTAAAATCTTTTGGGTGTTAAATATAATGAATCGAAAATATTATATATAATGAAAAAAATATCTCGAATGTGTATGGAAAATATTTCACATACTGTTGGAGTAAAATTATTTTCAGCTACATGAAATGTACAATAAATTTTTATTCCGAAATTATATATTCTATCTTCACTAAGAAATCAAGTATTGCTTAAAAATGTTGCATTTTTTGAATCGTTGAAAAAAACACAATTAATATGCATTGATAGAATCTAATAAAAAATAATTAATTACAATTTTAAAAATTATATTCTTGTGTGAAACATAAATCACATATTATAAAGTTATTTTTCATTTAATTAATATTCTTTATTTGTTTCTAGGGGATTTCCATGTAGTTTTGGAGGAAAGGGTGTGTTTTCATGATTTTGGCCAATCTGTGAGCTCATTTTCATATTTGAAAATTAATTTTGTTTCATTTTTAAATTACTAATTTTTAACATTTTATACTCATTACACATTCCAATTATAATCCCTTTGTATATTATGACCACCATATCTATTTGGAACTCATATTAATCCATAATCATTATAGATTTGGGTTTTTTATGATGTATTGGGAAATCCCGAAATCCCATTTCCTACTTTAAATAAAAATTAATTCTTTAATATCTTGTTCAATTTTTATGGTTTTCTGGATATTCAACCTCTTACTCGAGCCCAATTACCCATTGAATTCCCCCATTCTTGTCTACACCTATTTCGAGCACACACACATCGTGAATTTGGGAAAAACATATCAAAAATCCTCAATTCGCCCAAATTTGAAGTGGTAAAATGTTTCTCTCCTAACTCATTCAATTTTCACTCTTCTCCACCATTCTTTATCCTAAATGACCTACTCGACCATATTAGAACCTCAAATTCATTTTTTCCTCTTTTGAAATTCAGATACTAGTGTATTTGGGGCATTTTATACAAGATATCTCAAGTAAGTGGGTTTCCGCTCTTGTTTCTTCCATTTGATTAGGGAATCTTCCACATTTCATGAGGTTTTAAATTGTCTATAATCAAGGTTTCATACCTACGGATTGATTTTGTGTCATTTGGGTGAATTTTTGTTGTATAGGGATCCATTTTACTTCCTTATGGTGTGGTGGTGGTGTGGTTGATGTTACACACCATGAGTTTGAGTTTCTGGAACAACTGATAGGTGGTTCAATGTGTAAGTATTTCATGATTAGTTAGATTTCATGACTGATTTTTCTTTTTAACTTTACTTATATGTTATTTATTGTGAGAAGCCCATTTTTGATGGAGTTTGAGAAGATGTAATTTGGTTCTCTCACATTTGTTTTAAATTGTGTGTTATTGTTGACTAACTCTTCTAGAAAAGTTTGGGTTCATTTTATAACCTTCAAGATTGGTTTAATGAATTCTTCTAGGGATTCCAACTCTATTTTGGATTGGTGTTGGTGTGATTTTGGCATTTAAAGATAGTTTTGTTTTATGTTTTTTTTTGAAAAAACATGGTTATAACCCTTGGAATTATTTTATGAAAATTATACATGATTTATTGAGTAAAAATGTGGGAAAGGATTTACATGTTCTATTCTAGTGAGTGTGTTCACCAAATGTGTATTTTGAAAGGTAATGTGTTGATATAAGATGAAAATCATTTTAGAATGTTTAACAAATTTCTAAAGTGATTTATCAAATTGAACGAAAGGTGCTAAACACATTTTTGGAATGTTTTGTGTGAGTATGTTGTAAGAAATGAATTTTTGTTTGTGAACATAGTAATATATGACATGTGTGTTGGTTGTTTTGTGTGTCTGACATGGATTTGGTATATGATTGTTAAAATTTTATTTCATGGATTTTGGAATTTTATTGAGAATAAGAGGGGAAAACCAGAGTATCTAGGTGGGTGGATGTGTACTAGTATTCTAGTGAACCAATGAGGTTTGGCCTAAGTTTCACATAGAATTTTTGATGATGACAGATATAAATAAAATATGATGATAATGATTCTTTTGGGGAAACAATTGGTTGTGGGTATTCTCCATACTGGTAGCTCGTGTGCATGAGAATGGATATTGTGATGGTTACATTCACCGAGATATGAGGTACCTTGGAGCCATTGTAAGCTTTTTCCTTTGGGTTATTTTTGTGTCCCATGTGCTCATAAGATTCTTAATACATATCATCGACAAATGGTATGTTTGGAAGGAAATTTTAGTAGCTTTTTCATTCTATCTGGAAGTGTTGATTTCTTTTAAAATAGCCACCTTTAAAACTATTTTTTTATTTAATGTTTCGTCTCATTAAAATTCATTTTATTATTTCATGTTTATGAAATCATTCTTGGTTTTCTTCTATGCATGTTTATAACATGGATTTTTTTGTGTGTTAGTATCCTACTGGGCCTTGAATCACACCCTAATTACACCTTTAGGAGTAAGTAGGCATATTTATTTTGTCTCAGGATTGGGTAATGTTTTTCGTGCCGTAGGTTTTGGTTTTTAGATGTCCTTCATGATGCAGTGTTGTGAAAATGGCATAAAAAAGGTGCCTCCTTCATTGAGGTGGTTCTTGGGATATCAATATTGGGTTTTTTAAGTTGTAATAGTCATTGAAAATGGTTTTAAATTATGTAATTCAATTCTGAAATTTTTTAAAAGAAGGTTTGATTAGAGAAATCTAGTTTTTTTATTGTATTTGTTTGGTTTTTCATGTTTATAAACGTGGGTAAACCATTCAAAAAATTATATTCATTATATACGGGTGCATTTTCCAACATTTTATGATTAGGAACACCCTTTGGGTATTTACGAAGACTGGGATAGGTGTTAGCTTTGATGTTGACCATATTTTTTTCATGACAAAATGGTATTAGAGGAGGTTCTTTCTCTTAGGCCATGTAATTTGCGGAAGAGTTGGGATAGTCCGAAGCTAGGGTTTTTGGGACATTAAATTATGAATATGAGTAGAGTTACTAGATAGAAAACTATATAAAGGGATTCAAGTCACCTAGAGATGTTGGGTTTTATCTAAGTCCTTTGGTTTTCATGTTTGATGATGATTTGGGGAAATGAAAAGAGCATTGGGTTAATGGTCTCAGTGAGATTGCAGGGCCTTGAATGCATGGTGAAACCTAAAATATTTCCCTAGTACACTGTCTATGATGGTGAAGTTGTTTTCATATGGCCTCCAATAATATTTCAATGTAACCCACTGAAACTAGTTTCCCATCCCATTTTATTATGTCCTTTAGTATTGGAATCTTGGATGTTTGGATTTAAATAAAGAACAAAATGGTTTTATGAAGCATAAAGTTTAAGTGAAATGATCATCTAATAATGATTGAATGGTTTGATTTTTTAAATGGTGGAATAGAATTTTCAAAATTTATTTGCAATGGGAAATGGTGTGTTTAAACTCTTTTGAATGTATAAATGTTTTCAAAGTGTATTTTAAAAATATATTTCAAATGGACCATTCTGAATTATTGAAAATGTGTTTTGAATGGAATAAAGTAGTATTGAATTTGTTTTTGGGGTTTAGATATGGATTTTTTATTTTTTTACTTCTGAGGATTAGAAAATATTTATGAATCGTTGATATTTTTTTAATAAGAATATATAAAATTTCAAATGAATGGGGGTTGATGGAAGGATGTTATCACAAAATCGGGAGTGTTTCGAAATTGGATGACATGATTTTAAATTAATGCAAATTGATTGAAAGTGAGTTTTCATTTGAATGATTGTTCAAATATGAAATGTTTCGTAAGAAGAAAATTGTATTTTGTTTTGTGGTTAGCAGGTTTTAGAAAAAAGTAAGTGACATTTGAATGTTTTGGTTATAAAATGAAGAATGAATGTTTTTTTATCATTTGGTATTATTGTGAGTAAAAACATTCATGGGGTTATATGGGATAATGGATGTTTAATGTATTGTATAGATGAGTTCCAGGATTCATAAGAGGAGGGTACCCAGCAAGGTATGGAAACATGCACGTGTGAGGGCCATGGGGTACCATTGGTGGATATGCTATCTACCAAACTATTTATTTTTGAGGAGGTAATTTAATGGAAAATTTTGTGTCTTTATGAATAGTTAGCAATTGTGTGTATTGTGTGTTTTTTGAAATTTGGTTGTTGTGGGATGATTTGAGTCAAAGAACCCTATTGTTTGAATGGTATTTTGGGTTTTTGTTTGGTTGGTAAGTTGGTTTGAAGGGTTTGTTAGTGGTATCTTCTAAAAAATGTTCTGGAATCCTTTTTGGGGGTTCCCCTCTAGTGTTTTTTTCTTGTTTGTGGAATTTTTTGACCAGTGGACCAACTTCGTCAGGTCCATGTGTTTTTTATCGGATAAGATACGTCCCCATTAAGTGTTACTGCACAACTGAAGTGCATCCCAAATTGTTTCACCATTGGATGATCCTCCAGTTGATCAATATAAGATATATTTTTCTCGAGCATTGGAGATTGAGCCTACAACACATCCTTTCATGGTTTTGTGGATCCCCTTGTCGAGGGATAGTGGTTGTGAATGGTTTAAAGTGTCCTTAGTTTCTTATGTTACATGATTCATTAATGGTGACTGTAGAATGAGTTTTTTAGTGTGGATGGTGTCTAATAGGGCCTATGGGTCCTTCGAAGTCTCTTCAAATAAAGGTTTCATGTTAAACCACATGCATTGGAAATTTGGTATTGAGAGCATGTTATAGCCATGTGATAGAATTGTTAGTTGTTTTGGGACTTGGCATAAAGCCTCCTTCCATGTATTGTTTATATTAGTCACAATGGTCATGTTTGGTGACTCCATTTGATTTCATATGCTTGTTTGACTATAAAGGTGAAGTTGTACATTCTTTTGTGAGTCATTTTTTGTTATAATTTTGTCTCCTTTCAGGAAATAATGACATCTATTTGTTATGGAAAGGTGTTTCCGTATATCATATCCTCTATAAATTTTTAATCTGAAAAATGAATGGGTTATGTGTGTGCATATTCTATGAACATGATTCAGTGAAATGTTGGGATAGTTTAAGGTGAGTTTGGAATGTGTTATATATGGGTGAACACATGTGGTATTAGTGTACAGTATTCATGGATTTTAATAGAAAAGATCCATTCAGTGGGTATCCAAAGACTAATTGTGAGGCCAAATATGATTCAATAATTTGACATCCAGTCATAGATCCTTGAGTGATGATGATGCATAGTTAGGGGAAATTTCATGGTTGATCAAACCCCTGTACAATGATCTATTCTCAGTATGAATGATTAGAATTTTTTAAAAATCTAGTTTCATCATCATGTTCTTATTGTTCCTGCTTAGTGGTATAGGTGGGAGAAACATGTTTCCATGTTGTAGCCTGAGTTCATAAATTCCCCCTTTAGATTAATTCAAGTCATTGGATAATATAATGAAAAATTGGCTAGGCTGATTCAAGTGCACATTTTGCACATAGTAAGTAGAAACCATGCACCAACTGAGGAAATAGTGATATAAGATATAATAGATACTACAAGTTCAGCACAAAGACATGATATGTGTCCCATGGAACTGTTCAATTATTCTCCTTTGTCCAAAATGCTCCACATTGTTTTTCCATGATTTCCCAATCTATCAGGACTAACCGTACTGTCGTGACAAATCCTTATATTTTGGGGGATTTTCATGCTAGCTTGTGCTAGTTAGGTAATATGGTTGATTCTTATAGTGTGTATACCAAATATTAGTCTCAGGTAAGTTCTTTTGGACAAGTATAATGAATTTCTACCCCTTATTCTAGGAGTATATTCAGTCCTCCCCCAATTAGTGTACTAATTATATCTCAGAAAAAAATTGTGTTACCCCTTATAGTGGAGAGTCTGTTTGTGTCTCCCAATTTGAGTAACTTGGTTTTTGTCCCTTGTATTAGAATAAAAATAAGTAGTCTCTTTTGGATTTATTTAACTTTAAAATCCCCCTATTTTAATATTTTGGATTGGAGTGAGCCCAATGATTATTGTGAAGTAAGATTGTGGTGAACACATTCATTTTCATTGTTCATTCCAAGTATGATTCTTGAGTCATGTTTAGATAGTCTGTTAGGTGTTTTGTTTTGGGATGTAGATTGAATATTATTATTTGTTTTAAAATGTTCTGTATCTTTTGGTTGGTATAATTATTCCTAAAATTATAGAGCAATTAGAGGTGTTTTCGTCCTTTTGGTGGTGGGTGAAACATGGCAATGGAGACCATTTTGGCCATTCATTTGGGTTTGGTTGTTTCCTTTAGAATTTTTATGGCATTCCGAGGGTGGAAATATTTATGGTGGGAGAATTGTCACATTCATGAATTCATTTAAATGTATTTTTCTTTTAATTACTATTCCTGGTTATTTTGGGGTGTTTCCGATGCAGTTTTGGAGGAAAGGGTGTGTTTTCATGATTTAGGCCAATCCATGTGACCATTTCCAGATATAAAAAGATTTTATTACATTTATAAATTCATCATTTGAAATATTTTTCACCCATTAAACTACCCAATTGGTATTCCATAGTTTATTGAAACCACCATATCCATTTTGGACTGACAGAAATCCATTATCATGTTGGATTTTGGTTTTTTATTCAGGTTTTGGGCGAACCCGAATTCCCATTTCTTGATTTTAAAAAAATAATCTGTTAATATATCATTAATGTTTTACAGTTGTTTCCATGATTCCAACTATCCCCCAAGCCCAGGTACCCAAGATGTTCCCCTATTATCTTCTACCCCTCTTTGGAGCTCATACTCATCGCGAATTTTAGAAAGACTTATCTATTTTCCCCAAATCATCTAGATTTGAAGAGGTAAATGTTTTCTTTCAAAATTCATTAAATTTTCACACATTTACCCCATTCCAGTTTCTACATTACCTACTCAGCCATATTTGAACCTCACATTCATGTTTAGAAATTTGAAAAATTTTCCACTAGTGTATTTACAATGTTTTATTCAAAATATCTCATGTATGTTGGTTTCCTCTCATGTTCCTACTAATTGATTAGGGTTTCTTCCACATTTAATGAGGTTCAAAAATATCCAACAACTCTATTTAATACCTAGGTTTGGATTTTGTGTCATTTTACAAAAATATTTTGGTCTGGATCGTGATTCCTCTTCCTCGTGGTGCGACAGTGGTGCAGTTGATTTTTTTGCACCATGATTTAGTATTTTGGAAAAAATCGTAGGTCATTCCTTGAGTAAGAATTTCATGATGAGTTATAATTATTTAATTACATATTTTTAAAGTTATTTATATGTTGTGTATTGTGAAAAAACAATTTTGAGGGATTTCATTTTGCAGATAATTTTATTGTTGATCTTTGATTTAGGTCGGTTGTCTTCAATGTCCAACTCTTTTGGAAATGTTTGGGTCCACTTTATAGCATTCTAGAGTTGTTTATTAAATGTTTCAACAAAGGATAACTCTATTTTGGATTGGTATAGGTGTGATTTTGGGCTTTAAAGTGGGTTTTGAAATGTGATTTATTTTTGAAAAACATTGTTATACCCTTAGTTATGGTTTTATGATAATTATAAATGATTTATTGAGTTAAACAAAGTGGGAAAAGATGTATATATATTGTTTTTGTGTGCATGTTTTCTAAATATTTGTTATTGATAGGTAATGTGGTGATTAAATATGTAAATATTTTTTGAATGATTTATAAATTTTTGAAGTGTTTTATCAAATTGAATGAAAGGTGTGAGACATGACTGTGGGCAGTTTTGTGTGACTTTGATGTGAAAAATGAGACTTTGTTTGTGAATGGAGTATTATGTGACATGTGTCTGGTTAGATTGGTGTGTATGTGACATGGAAGTGCTTTTTTAATTGGAACATTGTATTTCATGGCTTGTGGAACATGTTTGATCTCAAGATGGAAAACCTCATTTATCTTGGTGGGAGGTCCGGTTCTAGTATGCTAGTGATCTGGTGTGGTTTATCCCTTGTTTCACTTAGCATGGTAGACAATGAAAACACTAATTATACTACGATGATGATGATGGGGAACCACTGGGTTATGTGTATGATCCCTACTAGTAGCTCATGTGCACGGGAGCATATATTGTGATTGTTACTTTCAATAAGATATGAGGTACCTGGGACCCACGGTAAGCTAGTGCCAAGAGGTTATTTTCCCTTTGCTTGTTCTCACTTGATACTTTATACGTACCGTCATCATACGGTATTTTTAGATAGATATTTCAGTAGGATTTTCATTCTATTATGAATTTTGGATTTCTTTTTAAATATCCCACTTGAATACTATTTTTTTATTTAATGTTGCATCTCTTTTGAATTCTTGTTAGCATTTCATGTTTATGAAAACATGAAATATTTTTGACTCTGAATGTTAATCACATGGAATGTTATTGGGGTGGCATCCAGCTGGGATTTTTCTCACAACCTACTTCATTTTTATTGTGTGAGTAGTAATGATAATTTTGTCGCATGTTTGGAAAATGATTTTAGTGCCAGTGGTTTAGGGTTTTAGCAGTCCTTCGTGATGCAGTGTTGTGAAGATGTCTTTAGTGTGGTACCTATATCCATCAATAAGTTCTTGTGTTTTATATTTTTGTCTTCTTCTATTGTTATAATCTTAGAGATTTTATTAAGTTATGTAATTCAATACTTATTTTTTTTTAAAATATGTTTTCTCAGTAAAAACAAGATATATTATATTGGATTTGTTTGTTGTTTCATGTCTTTATGCATGGGTAAATCATTCCCAAATTTCATATTGTTACTTCGAACTACTTGTTCCAGCCCATGGGGACTGATAACTCCATTAGGATCATTCCACATGATGGGTTTGGATTCAGTTTTGATAGAGACTAGATTTAGTTCATGACATTGACTCTCTCTAAATAAAAAATATTAGGGAAACATAAACAAAAAACAACTCCTTAGTCAATATAAAATAAAAACACAAATCAATCATTGTTTATATGTTAATTTATAAATTAATTTAACTTTATATCATTAAATAATAATCCAAAACATGTTATAAAAATTAAAATAAATTGTGATTTTTAATTTTAATGTTTCACGAGGAATTTATTTGTAAGAGTGAGAAATAGAATTATTGTAATTTTATACAGAAGATTAATAGATTATCCCAACTATGTGAAGTAAATAATTCACATAAAACAATAATCAACTATCACCTTTTTGTGCATGTAAACTATTACATAAAATGTATGAATTTTAAAAAAACCTTTTATGTGATTTGATTTTATCATATTCAAATTCATTTAAGTATATGAAATACCCTTTCCACTAGTGTTTTTTAAAAAAATTTACCAATAATAATCCCATTGTTAAATGTTGAAAATCATGTGTAATGTTTAAAAATAATATCTAATTTTTTAATAAAAATAAAAAAATCATGGTTCATGACAATTTTCAAAAAAAAACACATACACCAGATTTATAGTGATATAAAATATATTTTTTAGGTTGATAATGTAATAAAACAATAATGTTTTACCATAATTTTCACATTTCTATAAATAATACAAGAATATCAAAAAATTTCTCATATTCATATTAGCCTGAAATGTAAAATTAATCATGCATGATAAGTTATTTGAGAATGAACCCATATTATTTTAGTAAATGAAATCAATGAAGTTATTCAAAACTCATAAAAACTACGTTTTAAAAATATTTTCCCTGCTTGAACATTAATTTTTTACATCAAAGAGAATCTGTGAGAATTTAAAAAGAATAACATCCTACCAAACATTATTTTAATCAAATTATTACACTTTATAAATTTAAAAATTCTGTTTGGACACTATAAAAAAAGTATTCATTAATGAGGAGGAATAACGCATGATGTTATCTTCTCAAATGTTAATAAAATGATATTTTAATTTTTCTACATATTTTAAAGAAATAATAAGGAATATATTTAAAAAAAAACCAAGAAAAAACAATTAAGTTTAATATTTAATGGTTAAAACATTATATATTGATCATTATAGGAGTATAAAGAAATTTTACTCTTTAGTTGTCTATAAATGAAATATGAAAAATAAATATTATTAGAAAATTAACGAAATTAAATATTAAAAAGAAATCAATGTAAATATAATATTGGGATGAACCCCGTTAGGGGGGGATATATTTTAATTATTCCCACTAGGATTGGATTTGGCCTATCACATATTTTATTGAGGGTGTACATATTTTTTACACAACAACAAATGTTTTTACAATCAATTATTTTCCAAATTAATCGATTATGGAGTTCCACATGTCATGATTTCATCATGTCCACCACCATTAAATTGTTGATCATATTGAATAGTTGAGAAAAGATTAAAACACAGGGATGCTCGGTCTCAATCTTAGCTTTAAATACATATATATTGATATATGTTCACCACTTGAGAAATATGAAGAATAAGATTAATATAATAGTCAATATCTAATATAATGACTTTTAAATTTTAATTCTAAAAATATTAAAATTAATAGAGGAAATAAATTTAGACTCCCTATCTGGTTCTTCATTTATTTAGTTATTGAGTTACCTATTTAGTAGAACTTGAAATTCAATGGTGTTATTTTTATTTATATAATTAAGTAACCATCATTTGTCATTCATCCTCTTGTACATCACCGAATATGAACCATTAATGATATTGAATTTTCTATACCTATAAAATTTAAATCTAAATTGTGACCATTATAAAAAATATTTTTATGTTGTGCACTAAAAATATTGATCAAATCCCAAATCTAGTTCAATTTTAATTATTAAATATTCTCTCTAGATTCATTGAAGGCTTTATAAATAGGTGGATATAATTTTTTCCTAAAACTTCTTTTCAAAACACACACACAAATTTGCCATATCTTCCTCTTCACCACAAACAAGAGAAAATATTCCACATGTTGAATTCATAAAATCATTGAATATTAAAGATAATTATAGTTTAATATAAATATATTTTAATCAAAATAAATCTTCTACTGAGTAATATACATTTTTAAACAATTTTAAAACATTTAATATGTTTGGAAAACTTCTATAAATATTTTCAATGAATGGGGAATTATTTTTAGTTCATCTTGGTTCTTTGTAATGTATACAAGGAAAAAAACGTTTCCATGATATTGAGATAATGGAAAATGTGTTTTCAATACTAAATATAAATATAAGGTCATTTTTTTGAAAATTAATTTTCTATAAAGTTATAAAAATTGTAATCTTAATCTTATTTATATCCAAAAATAAGTTTATATGGAAGGTCTTTAACTATAATCTATTTAGAAAGTGGTATAAAGGCATCTTTTTACTATTTTTTTATTTTACCAATCTTCCAATGATTATAAATAATAGATATCTTATGATACTATTAATTTTCATTGTCCTATAATTGTTATTTAATTAATAAAATAAATTATCTGTATTAATTTAAATGTAAATAAATTCAAATTTATTAGTCATTTTATTCAGATTGGTAGGTTTATTATTATTTTTTCTTATATAGATTTATTCACTTCATACTCATTTGCTGGTAACTAAAATGAAAAATAATAACTCTAATATTTATGATATGTGATTAATTTCTAAATATAATTAATTCAAAGTAGTCAGAATGAAAAAAAATCATAAATAAAAATTACTATATGTGATTCATAGCATCTATTAAGACAATTAAATTTTATAAAAAAATTAAGAAACTAATAAATATAGAACAATCCACTAAATTAATTTTATTTTTATTGTATACGTGATTTATATTGAATTGGAAATAATGAAATGATTATTGCAATGATGTTATTTTTTTTTGTTTTCAATATTATTGTTTTAAATTTTCTACTTATATAATGTGAATTTATTTTTAGTATCCTCGTGATAAATTGTTCTATTTGATCAGTGAGATTTTTTTAGGAAGCACAATTCAAAATTTTATAAGTTATTTCCTTATAATTATTATAGTTTACCAAATAGGGTTGATCAAACATGAATATAAATAAAAATCCTAATTTTCTATTACCACTTTTATTATTTACTTATAATATTAAAAATTGAATGTAATATTCATTGATCATTATTAAAATTCATAAAATATATGAAATTGAAATGAATATTAGATATATAAAATCCAAATAATATAAATGTAATGAAAATATAGAATGAGATTATTGAGAGAAAACTATTTTCATTGAGAATTTACAAATAAGACGGTAACTATTATTTAATTATTAAATTATCCAATGATATATCGATGTGCATAGTTCACTCTAATTCACCATGAAAATTCATGTTATAATCACTAGTATCCTTGACCAATCCATCAATATCTATGAATAATATCATACTGATTTCAATAAAATAATAACATTGAAAAACATAGAAAACTAAGTCAATCTATATCTTTTAAATAGGTAAAGTAATGAAGTTATTGAATATTGATGAACCTGAAAGGAAAAAATAATTTATAGAGAAGATGAAGCTAACTTATAACCAAATTAATTTTATTATCAATTTAGCCTCTCATTAATAAATGTAGATATAATTAAAAATCATCTTAAAAATAAATGAATAAATTATACCATCCTAAGAAAACATAATGAATTACTTCTCTATTACGATACATATAAATGAAAATATGTCTAAAACAAAAAATTTATTTAAATTGGTAACATAATGTGACAAAAATTAAAAAATATATAGAGAGAGAATGAGGAATAGAGAACACATTATAAAAAAATGAATAATTTAAATTTAAATTAAATAATTTCTCAAAGATCTGAATCATAGGTATGAAAAAAGATACAGAAGAATAATAATATCACCAGCTATTATGAAGGATAAATCTTGTTGAATGAATTTATTGGTTTCAGTTAACTGATCATCACCTTAAATCCCCTATTTTTATAAATTCCTCCTAAAATTAGCAACTTCATGTTGTGGTTCAATTATATAAGCATCATGATATTTTTCCATTCTCATATCAATTCACTCAAACCCATCATAGAAATAATAATCTACAATTCCATTACATAATATCATTTAGACTATGTTATTTTACCAATATTTTATTTATTAAAATTTAGGTATATTATTTTCATTTATTCAAGATTTAATTATATACAAAATTTATATTACATCTTGCATAAAAGTATTTTTCCTTTATGTTACATAGATAGTAGAAATATCAACATTAAATTCCATGGATCAAAATTGATCATCAATATATGAATCATAGTGTGGATTCCCTTATGTGTAATTTACATGTGATATTTAATATATAGAATATTATATGACTTATTTCATCTAATACAATGTAATTCTAACAAATAAAACTCATCCATGGATTTAATTACATATGATATATTCATATAATTATTAAATCTGAATAATCATAATATAAGTCATATTTAAGCATTGATATATATGGTTTAATCATAAAGAAATAATTTTCATTAAGTATAAACATTTATAACATCCCATATTTCATATTCAATTATTTCCTTTTGATATTAATTCTTTTTATCCACTTTCGTTTCATGTTTATTCCAACATAGCTTCTTCTAGTTCCTTTATACGATTAAACCCAAGTTGAAAAACATATTTATTAATATGTAATATTAAAATTATTCATTCAAATAATTTTTAAAATGATTTAATGATAAAATATTAGACATTGAAAAACATTGATTTAATTAATAAAACCAAAATTTTAATATCTATAAAAAATTATAGTCATAAAAAATCTATCACAATTAACCTTTAATAATTCAACAAAAATAAAAAATAAAATTGTGTAAAAAATATTAATTAAAATTCATATTAATAAATATTTTATAAATAAAATAAAATTCACTATAAAATTAATACTTTTATAAGAAATAAAATCTACCAATAACATGATAATAC
This sequence comes from Viscum album, assembly GCA_963277665.1. NCBI lineage: Eukaryota > Viridiplantae > Streptophyta > Magnoliopsida > Santalales > Viscaceae > Viscum > Viscum album. The sequence goes on along the minus strand of OY728165.1, from coordinate 256,019,201 downwards.
AAGAGAAATGTATAATAATATTATGGAATATATTTCATGGTGGAACATATATCAAAATATTATTATATAAAAGAGTATTGTTATATAATTTTACTATACCATATAACTGTTTAATTTATTTGGATATAACAACTTGATAAGTCATAGTTTGAAGGTTATGAGGTTAATGATTTCCACGATCTAATAATATTTGGATATTCCTAGGATAATTTATATAGAATGATCAAAAAGGGGGTTTGTTCTATTTGATGATCATTATTTCATTAAGAGAGTTTGTGTTGTTTAATTTTTAGTCACATAAGTCACCATTAGTTTTGAATCATAGTATATCAAACATATATCATGGATCGAAGATGCAATACATGTTTTCAGGTTTAGAGGAGCCAGTGGATGAGTTTGTCTGTAAATGGTTAGTGTGTTAAATTGTAAAAGAGAGCATTTTATTACAACAAGTCATCTGTATACATTATGTGATCCTAAGTAGAAGGTAATACATGGGAATGTATTTCATCATCAATTTTACTTGAGACCAAGTTGGATATGATATGAGCTTGTTTACTCTGGATTGGTTAATTATTTCTGATCAAGTCCCCCAAATCAAGAGTTATGTATTGTGGATTTACTATCAAATATGAATATATAAAAGATTTTTTTGGATTCTCATGGTTCATTGTGTAACAACCAAGGTAATTATAATATAATTAACTTTGAACATAATTTCTCACTTCTATGTTTTGAATTTCAAAAAATGGTCATTTATAATTTTGAATAGTAAGTTATTTAGAGTCTTATAAGTCCAACATAATTTTTGATGAATGGTAACCTACCCTTATGAATAGTAACCTACACTATGAATAGTATTTTGACACATATGAATATTAAATAATCCAAAATAATAGTTACCTCACCGATGACTGATAAAAAAATTAACAATTTTATAAGTGAAAAATTGACTATAGATAAAGTATAGGTATTTTTGAAAGTCATAAATTATTAATTGTAGTTAAATAATTAATTTAAAAAAAATATTTTCCTAAATTTTATCATAAATTAAAAATTATATATCTTTTAGTTTTATGGTAATTTTATAAGACCTTATATAATTTTTGAATATATTATGAAATCAATTTTTTGTTTTAAAATATGTATTTTTCAAGTAGATTATGATTTTAATTAAAAATTATATTAATTATAATTTGAAAATAATTTTTCAGAAATGGAATGCTTTTTTGGATTCTACACGTCAAAAAATGTTTAGGGAGATTTTTTGGGATTTTTCTGAAATACATAAATTTTCAGGTGAATAGTAAAAATACAGTTTTTCATGTAACCGATATATCTTAAATAGCACCATTCATGATTTAATGTTCACATAAACATTTTAGAACGTTTTATTCGACCAGGTTATTTTTAATTTCATAGAATTTCCCTCAAAATAATATATACTCATTTTCAAATCCTAATAAATCATTACAATACCTAATTCTAAATAGTGATTCCTTAAAGTATCATTTTCTCTATCATTTCACTTTCCTTTAAATTAATAAACAAATTCAAATAATGAAGATTTTTCAAAGTCTAAAACGAATTATATTATATTAATATATGATTTATGTTGTCAAAAAACTGCAATTACATTTCTATCATTTTTTATATTATTTCATTTATTATTATATTCTAAAAACACCCCCTCTTCATGTATAAATAACCCCTCTTCCTCTCCTAGCCAACCACACTCTCAAGGCTTGAGCATTGTCTAATTTCTGCCAAATTCACTCCCCAATCGGATTCCACATATCCCAGACCTATTGGTCCCACCCAATTGCCAAAATAAAAGTCTTTAAAAGGATCTCAAGGAGAAGGGATACATATGAGGTTTAAACACGTTTCAAGGAAGTCTAACACAAGGTATGTGATAATTTATCTCTAACTTTTATTCATGAATCTCCTTTATGTTGTGTCCATTTATTTTTAATTCATAATGATGGGGTTTGTTTTTCACCTCCCCCATATTTCCATTATTATATATAGATGATTATATAACCCATTTCTATCTTATTAAGCCCCCCTCCCATGTACACCTGATACCATGCTGAAATTTCCATAGTGGATTATAAACCCCATTTCCATTTTTTGGGTTAACCTTCAACATCAATAATTTTTATCTTTATAAGATGAATTTTGAAATTTAATTTGATTATATAATGTTTTATTATCTATATTTACAGTATATATATACATATTTCTTTTGTTTAATCAATTATCTCTTCAATGTTATAGAGTTTGTAAAGGACCTCCGTCTTAAAATCATTTTAAATGACTCGTTTATAAATAACAAATATATTTTTATTTTTTTACAATAATTTACTCTAATGATTTCATAATTATTTATTACCATAGTGTCTCAATTATATGTTTTTATGGTTGTTTTTTTAATGACTAGATTTCTTTATCATTTGTGGACTATTTATGTTCCAAGAGTGGGGTTTTATGAGAAGATTTTATTTTCAAATGTGAATGTGTTTTCTTAATGGGTGTAAATGAGTAATGATTTTTTTTCAGGTTATGTTCACTAGAAATTAATTATGTTGGGTTGATCCCATTATAGATCAAAATGTGATGAGTCACCCCCATTTTAGGTCAGGATAAATTGGGTTGAGCCCATTATAGCTCACAATATAACAGGTGATCCCCATTATAGCTCTTCAATGCATTAGGGACTCTAGATATAGAAGTTGACTAAATGGTTAATCCTTGTGTAATGTGAATATAAGAATGATATGGTAAATATTTCCCACAGAAACTACATGAGTATTCCCTGAATTCATGTTTTTTTATATGGGTTTTATTTTTTTTATGTTATCCCTTCACTAAAGATTTATCTCTTTCATTCCCTTACTGATTTTTGTCCTCGTCCAACATTTTAAATATTTTTTACTTTATATATGGATGGGTATGAGTAATAATGGAGTCTGGAAGAATATTATAATGATTTTTCAAATATGTAATTATTTATGTTTTAATGTTTTACACATTGAAAACAATGGATACTATTTTTAACAATAACATATTTGTATGAATGTGGTATGTTACACATATAAGATATCCTTAATCTCTAAAAATATTGACCCAAAAATATCATTAATGTGTAATAAATGCATATTCTTGACTAAAATTCAACATTATGTAATGTTTTAAGGTGAGTACTAGATATATGGTATCGGAGGATGGTTTTGATAACTTTAGGGGTTAGAATGATGTTAATTTAAAACCCTATATTATTTTTACATTATGTTTAATTAAAAATGAAAGAGCATTTGGAGGTTTCCATGTTTATTCAACTATGATATTCTTGTTTAGAATGACTTTCAGATTAGGAAATAGGGAAGCTAATGTAAGAAGGTTCCGAGAGGTGAATACATTTCAAAATTTATAGTCTGGAATGGTGGGAATCAGAAACGAGCAATTTGTGATTGTAATGGAATAGTTAATAGAAGTGATTAATGGTGGTGGTATCTATGATTGAGAGGAACCTGATCTACAATGAGAGAATATGACTTTTATAGAGAATTTATGGAGGCAACATCCTCTAACATTAAGTGTAATTATAGATCTAGTGATATCAGAGGGATGGATCAATTAACTCAAATAGATATTTGATGTCATGGGATGTTCAGAATGTGAAAAGGTAATACTCTATTATTATTATTTTAATGTGAATATGATCTTTTTTGGTCTCTAGTTAAGAATATGAGAGAAAAATATGATCTTTATAGTCTAGAATGTGATGATATTAAAAATCATTTATTGGAAAAATATTTTCCTAATACTGTTCCACTCAGAATGGAGAAACAATTCATGGAACATAGGCATAAGGATCATAAATCTATGCCTCCATATGAAACCAATTTTACTAGACATGCTAGGTATGTACCTGAATTTACTCGGAACATTGATAGTAAAATTAATATATTTTAATCTGGTTAGACACCTTTTATACGGATGGATTTGGCTTCATGAGAGTTTAACAACATTGAGAAACTTGTTTGGTGTGCTGAAAAATTTGAAATGGTGTCTACGGATAGTTGTGTACCTCATGATGTAATGAATAAAAAGTGTTCAAGATGGCGATAAATGGGGAATAATGCATCAAAAAGCCTAGAGTTAAAAAAATAAATTTCCCTTCTTGTGAAATGTGTGGTAACAATCTTCTTGGATAATTTCTTGTGAATTATGGGATGTGCTACCGATGTGGAATGTTTGGGTACATGTCACTTGATTGTAAGGAATGTGATCCGAAAAATAACTAGAATTTATTCTTGAGATTATTAACTATAAGAAAATGGATCATTATACTAATTTTTATTCAAATCTAGAAACACATTTAGTAAATCTGTAAGATTGGAAGCAGAAGGGTGAGTAAAAATACTTTTTGACTTCATCAGTAGTTGTTGATCCATAAAATGAAGTGGTTTCTGGTACATTATCTTTTTGCAGAAAAAATTTCTAAAGTATTGTTTGATATGGGGACTAATCATTATTTCATTTCTATGAATTTTCTTTGCCAAATTGAAAATTCTACCTCAAAAATTAATCTAGAACTTTTGATAAAGACACCTCGAAAATGTGGTGGAAAAATAACTTTATAAAAATATATGTATCTTTTTTTTGTGGAATGCGTTTATCTGCCAACCTTGTTGTTTTTTCCTCAAGTAGAATTTTATGTTATTTTCGGTATGGATTGGCTTTGTATTTTTCATGTTAATATAGATTGTAGTGCTAATGAAGTTGTTTTTCATACCGAAATTCAGTTTGTGTATAAGAATGAACACATACCATTGATAAACTACTATGATGCTGAAAAAATACTAAATGAAGGAAATGAATGTTATATTTCTTGCATTATTGAAAATAAGGGAAATATTTAGACTAATAATGTTCTAGTGGTAAATTAATACCAAGATGTTTTTGCTAATGAGATTTTCATTTTAGTACCTAATCTGGATGTTTAATTTATAATTGACTTAGGTCTTGAGTCTAAGCCAATTTTAAAACCCCAATATCAAAGGGAACTTGTGGAAAAACCTAAATTAAAAAATTGGTTTCAAGAGCTAATTGAGAATGGATTTATTCATTATTGCAAATCACCATGGGGTGCACCAATTTTTATTAAAAAATATTGATTGTTCCATGACACTTTTCTTTGATTATAGATATTTTAATAACATCGCTGTTAAAAACAAGTATCTTTTTCCTCATATTAATGAATTGTTTGAGTAACTCCTAGGACCCTTGTATATTTCCAAGATTATCGTGAGATCAAGGCACCTTCAGATAAAGGTGAAGGATGATTACATTTTAAAAATACAATTTTGAACTAGATATTGGTATTATGAGTTTGCTGTTTTGCGCTTTCGTTTGGAAATTGCACTAACTATATTTATGGATCTATTAAAAATGATATTTAATGAGTACATGGATATATTTTAGGCTGTGTTTATTGATGACATTATTTTTTTATATATAAGTAAAAAGGATCATTAAAAACATCTAAGGGTTTTTTTGAAACCTTAATTGAAAATAAACTGTATGGAAAATTCAATAAGTGTGAATTATCGTTGCAAAAAACATCATTTCATAGTCATGTGCTTTCTAATGATGGCCTAACTATTGATTCTACTAAAAACATTGTTGTATAATGGGAAAGACCAACAAATATAACTGAAATTCATAGCATCTTAGGTATGCAGTTCTATTACTAATGTTTTGTTGAAAACATTTTACGGTTATCCGGCTAAATGGATAAGTTAACTAGAATAGGTGTTAATTTCATATGGAAAAAATAACGAGATGGTTTTTTCTAGGAATAGAAAATAAGGTTCATGAATGCTCCAGTTATGACTCTATTTACTGAAAATAGAGAGTTCATTATCTAAAATGATGCTTATTTGAAGGCATATGGTTTTGTTCTAATGTTCAATGCTCAAGTAATTTCTTATGCTTCATGTCAGATGAAACATCGTGTGTAACATTACCTGGAAAATTAATTATAAATACCAGTTGTTCCTTTTTATTTAAAAATTTTGATACATCATTAATGTGGATACAAATGTAAAATATATACTGAATGTAAATATTTTATGTATATATTCACTCAAAAAGAATAGATAATGAGGTAGAAAATATGGTGTGAATTGATAAAGGATTATAATTTCACAGTCAGTTACTATCCAAGAAAATAAAACAAAGTGGATGATGCCTTATGCTGAAAACATCACGCATCATTAAATATGTAATGTTTGGAACATGATCCCTTGATTTATGATTTTTTGAATTTTGGATTTTAATTTCATGGTGCGAGAGATACATCAGTTTTTTTATGTTTCAATGTTGTCATCATTATCGAACAAAAACAAGCATGGGTAGAAGAAAGACCATCATCTACAAGAAATGGTTGAATTAGTTAAAATGTGTATGTTTCCAAAATATATCCTTGATAATGAATTTTTTTATTTGGGAATAGATTTTGTGTGCCTTGTGATCCTCCATTTAAGAAATATTTTTTCTGTCAAACTCAATGTTCTACACTTTCAGTTCACCTTAGAATTACTATGATGTACCGAGACCTTTGGGAGTATTACTGGAGGGATGGAATGAAGAGAGATATTGAAAATTTTACTGTGAAATTTTTGACATGTCAAAAGCTTAAAGAAGAGGGAAAAATATTGAAGGGGGGTGATTGAGCCACTACCATTACCTGATCCGAAGTGGGAGAATATATTTGTTGATATTATGGTGGAATTACTTAGGACTTTTTGAGGTAACAATGTGATTTGGGTTATTGTTGACCGATTGACTAAATCATAACATTTATTTCTATTCAAGATACAATTTATTTGGATCATCTTTCTCAACTGTATCTCAAATAAATTTTCATGTTACACGGAGTTCCACTTTCAGTTTTTTCTAACATTGATGCTGGGATAACATATAAATTTTAAAAGGGACTTCAGTAGTCATTGGGCATAGAATTAAAATTCAGTACAACTTATCTTCCTCTATAAATGGGCAGTCAGAACATGAAATTCTAAATTTGGAGGATATTCTATGAGTGTTTTTAATAGACTACCATGGATTTTAGGATCATCATATTTCTTTACATAAGTTTTTTTATAATAACAATTTTTTTCCAGTATTCAAATGGAATGCTTTGAGGATTTCTATGGGATGTGATGTCAGAATCCATCATTTTTGGATGAAGTCCGTGAAAGATTGGTGATGAGACCGGAGCATGTAAAGGAAGTGGCTGAAATGGTGAATATAATCAAGTCACACATGAGGATAGTATAATGTATACAGAAACTTTATGCAGACAACTGAAAGAAATACATTTATTTCGAGCTAGGTAGTCATGTCTTCTTTAAAATCACTCATTGGAAAAGTCTTCTTCATTTTCCAAGAAAGGAAATCTAATTCCATGGTTAATTAATAAAATTTGATGTAGATATTTAAGTCTATAGAGTAAATGTTTTTTGGTAGATGTTTATCTATTTACTAATTATATTTTAGAGGAACTATATCTTGGATAAGTGTGTGGTGAAGTGTGAGTCACATATGCATGAATAATAATGTCATTTTTTTGATCCAAATTTTATTAGAATATATTTTTTATTCTTATATGATTGATGTTTTCTTTAACATTATTCTAGGTTGTTCTTTTTTAGGTTTGGTAGATTATTATTTTATAGGTATCTTATTGGGTTATTGGCTTCACAATTGTTTTTATTATCTTGGTTGAGAATCATTAAAGATTATCAAACATGGAGGCCTAGAATTCTGTTGGTCCTCTAAATTAGTTTTTTAATGGGATAATGATATTATATGTATATTAGATGGATGTTTTTGGATAATCAGGTGAGTGTTAGATGAAATTAATTGAGATTCAATTATTACATCATGATTGGAAATTTTTTGTTATTAATAATTTACAAGGGAAATTTTTTTAAGGTTTACTATATTTGATCTTTATTGTAGTTTTTTTGGTGATTGGTGAAGTTTTGTAGTATATAATATATGTTTTCTCAAGAACCCTTGATATATGAGACTCCACAAGAACATCAAATGTGAAAAAATTTCTACAATATTCAAAAGAATATGAATTTTATAACGATTTATCAAAATTGAGATGACATTGAATACAATCCACCACAATAAAAAACCTAAAAATCAATCCCTACTAACTACTAGAATAATACAATTAATCTGAATAAAAACAAAAAAAAGAGGGTGAACATGTTACTATGATGTTTGTAATTATTATTACTCAATTGTTGATCAGTTTTATAATTGATATATAAAAATTAAATGTTGACTAGATTTTATAGTTATTTCAAATGTGATCCCAACCCAAATATTTATTATAGGTCACAGGCAATGAAAGAGATTCTGTGGCCATTTGATCATCAATGGTGGCCCATCATTGATCATAGAAACTATAGGTTTACTACCAAATGTACTACATGAACCATTATCGTCATGTTAAAAGAGCTAGTTAACCCTAAAATGTCTTTTAATTATTATTGGATATCATTTGGAATCCTATAATTATTTTGATGCATCATTAATGGATTTTTATAAAAAGACAATTTCTTAATCCCAACCTAAGGACATGATCAATAAAAAATGGTTCTAAAACACTATCATTAGGATATTGAATTCCACAAATAGCCTTCTATTACTACAAGGAAGCCTCCGTATCTGAATACAATGTTTTGGAATCCCAATTTCTAGTATCAAAGAAACAAAATCAAAAAAACATACTATGAACATACAAATAGTCACTAGTGTGAAGAATACAATCATAGAATTACATAAACCACTAAATATATGAAAATTATTTTTACATATTTTTTTTGAAATTATTATTTTTTATAATTCTATTTATATTCACCCATGTTGAACTAAGAAACAATTTTTCTTCACATATTATTTTAACATTTCCTCTATAAATTTGGTAGTGAGATTGGAACTCCTACTGATCTTCTATTATTCCAAAACCCAATAAACTAACTGATTTTAGATGAAATGGTAATATGGATAAATATGATTAATATATGAATAATACACTATATTTTAAACCACATGATATTTATATATCTATAAAAAATAAAAACCACATTTCCTAAAACCTAACATGTTCTTATGATTCACAATTAAACTGAATCAATTGTTTCCCTACTTTTTTAATGGCTGGAAAACCTACATATTTAAATGAAATTTCATCTTTTGGTTTTAGTATGAATAGTTAATATATGGATTCCCATCCAAATATGAAAAAACACCCACGATGCCATTCTATAGATCTATATATCATTATATATCTATCAAACTGCCCCTTTAATGTATTAACCATTCTAAAACAAATATATATTTCATCTTGACCATTGAAACATCATAAAATTAAATTTATAGTTTCCTAGAAATTTCTTCAATGATTAATCGTATAATGATTCAATATTTATACTATAAGTGAAATTCTAAACCACATATAAATTAGTGTATATATAAAACATCTAACCACTTATGTATACATATGTTTTCCTCTATATGTATCTTTTTCCATAATTTTGTGTTCTTCTATATTTATAATTTAATATAGACGGAAATTGTGGTGGTCACTATATTGCATATGGTCATTTGGAAGCATAAAATACTCTTCATGATTTATATATTCTATTATAGAAATAACACATCCTTATTCCAATCCCACTCAATTGATATTCCCAAAAAATCATGGTTTTATCATGATGAATCATCTCAAAACATTCAAACAAATCATATTTCAACCATATAATCATTTAAATATATATAATACCTGAAATCTTATCAGCCTAATACGTGTTAAGGGTGACAAATATTTCATTATAAAACAACTTAATGTATAATAAATAATTTAAAGTCCTCTATAAAACCCATATAATCCAAAATGTCATTGAACATGCAATTCCACTTAATTGGTTGTTTCATTAAACAAAGCAGGCTATATTATAGAATGGAATATATTAAATTATTATAATTTACCACCATAGTAAATTGATGCTTCATAAATACCCCCTTCACAAAATTTCCAATGATATATCATTGTTTTTATAACAATATTCTTCTGATATAAACATTACAAATCATACAAACAAATCATAGTATAAATAATTGTTTATTTTACAACATTACTAAAACATTTAGAGGCATATATCATTTCATTCTCATTAAACCATTTGATAATGTACCACATCATATACCACTTTCTATCCATCATTCCTTATAAAATGATACACCCATTTGTTCTAAAATTGTTTCCTTCTGTATTGTAATTTTTTCCTCCGAAACAATGTTTTAATGGAAAAAAGTATTTTTTTCACACATTACCTCACCATATGGAATCATCAAGACTCATTGGTTATCTTTACCTATTTTGGTCATCTATCCCATTTAGAAGTAAGTATTGAACATATGGGCCAAATCATAGATGTAGTAAACTAATTTATATATATTCATTTCAAATTTCGACATGTGACTCTTCTCTTATTAAAAAAAATCACAAAAAATCACTATAAAGAGACGTTCCATAACCATAGATAATTCTATAGTGTTATGATACTTATGGGCCCAATGGATATTCCAAAAATTAATTTCATTCCAAATGTTTTTGAAAATGATATCCTCCATTTACATCAACATTTTAATGTTCAATTGATTATTTATTATCCACTACATCTTGCACAATGTTCTGATCATTTATAATTACCTTCATGTTAATGAGAACATGCCATTATCTAATGTTTTTTAATTTTTCATTATCCCAAATACCAAACACATTATTTTCATCACCCCAACCTATAAAAAAATCTTAGATATTTTATTCAATCATTTCCATTTCAATTTCTTTATTATGAATATATTCATGTGAATTAATAAATTTAAGGATACACTATTCTACTGGTATTCTAAGAGAAATATTTTTCAAAAAATCTTACTCAATAGTTTAAGATAGACATGTATTTATTAAAATTGAAGAATAATTTATAGTTTTAACTAAATAACATTTGGAAAAACTGAATGTGGTAAAATTCTTTGATATTTTCCAATTAGTATTTGATTCATCTACTTAATCAGTCCATTATTTTATAGTGGCCTTATGACATTTTTAATGAAAAAAATCATTTCTTCTATTAAACCCACAATAATTATATAATAAAATAATTATCCATTTTTTTACTACATAATTAATTATAGTTATTGTTTGCATCATTAACCACCTCGACTATCTATAAAATTTTCACTCTAAAACCCCATGATTTTTTTTCATAATGATTATCAAATAATTGGTGTTATTTCATCATTGAAAATACTATAATACAATGTAACACTATGATAAACCACTAGATAATTCTCCTAAATATCCTTATAATAAATATCTAAATTAAATAAATTCTTCTCTCTAAATTTTTTAAAATTTTACTTTTATCTTATTCCCATGAATACAACCCTCACTGGAATTCACATCCCTTTGAATTTAAATTAGAAATTCATTTTCCACTTTTACTTTAATGTTATTCTTATAAAATTTACTATGTGAATAGTTCCAAAACTATATAATCTTGTATGGGGATTCTTTAAAAAATATTATCTGTTCAGCTTTCTACAAAAAATATTCCATCCCAATCACGATTTTCAACCATCACTGATCTATGTCTGATCAACTACATTTATTCCATAAAACATTCCATAATATTACATTATATATATTCATTATAAGTATTATTATATTTTTTATATGATTATTGAGATAAAATCCACATATAACTTGAAGGTATTGATTTTGAATTTTGATATTTCTATATCTGATCACTATGATATCTATAGGATCAACATCTACATGTCAAACCTTCTTGAAATATATAATCCATTATTGCTCTATTTTTCATAGATTTAAATGATATTAAAAAATTTATCAATAATTGTAATGTAATTTTTAATGTAACTAGTAATCTATTTTCTTTTTTATGTTTAATTTTATTTGGACCATTAGAATGGACCCATTACATAATTAACATGATATTCCATTAAATATTTTCTTATAATCCATTTTATCTTATTATTATAATATATTTTCTGTTCCCTATTCAAATTATATATATTTATATCCCCACCTTCTTTTATTTTTTCAAATATTATCAACGAATATAATAGCCTCTTCTAAATTAATTGAACATGGATTTAGATAGACTCTAATAATTATTCTACCGGATCTCCTCATTCTAAATGATATCAAAAACACAATCAAATACTAAAGTAGTCTTACCATAACAATTAATAATTATTGTAAAAAAATAATCATGTGAATTTGATAGTGTAAAAATAAATAAATAATTCCAGATTGGATCTAAAAAAAGACTTATATCAATACCAACTAACAATAATTTTTTTAAATCCTTAAAATAATACCATTTATGAAATTCTTCTTATATTCTCATGCCAAATTACCTTCTAATCACGAAAACATTGTTAATTGTATTTAGCATCTGAAATTTTTTTAATTAATCCCTTAAAAATCCTTCATTAGTCATTACCACTATAATTATTGAATAAAAAAATACAAGATAATGAAATCTTTATCATATAATATATCAACATATTATTCATTCCCTGTTAAACCTTATCCATTTCAATAGGTTTTTATCCCTTAAATGAAAACGTTTCGTCCCTATATTTCAAAAAATAATATTTCCAACATTTTTTTATAAATGATGATTATTTTAATTTCTTACAAAATTATAATATTAATACATACATGGATCATTTATAGATTAGTTTATTTAAAACATTGTATATAATAAAGGAACAAATTAATTAAAACATAAAAATAATCATTATTGAATCCTCTTGAAAGACTCCTTTATTACTCTATCCTACGAAACAATACTGTATATTATTTCCTAGGGATATAAATCATTAGGAAAGGGTAATAATAAATAAAAATATAGGTTAAATATGGAAATAGAATTAGTTTTTTCATCATGCACAAAACCTAATGTATTAAAATATGTAATTATAACAATTACATGAGGCATAACATATGGGAATAAGGTATCATAAAACAATTCCAAGACATTTTACAAAGGGATCATTGAAATGATATCTGTAAATACTAATTATTTATCCAATTAAATGTAATGAAATCAACGTTCACCCAATATATGTAAACCACTATGACTACCACATGCATCATATATCACAATTTCACACCCTTTCGTTACATCATAGAACCTAGGATATTTAATGTTACTACATTTTGATAATATGCTTTCAATGTACAATTTTATAATTTTATAGTTATTTTACAGTGACCCATACATTACATACATTTTTATTACTTTAAAATTGAAGAATATTTATTACAACATATAATTAAATTATGTTAAGACTATTTATGTATTTTTTCATTAGAAAAAGGGTAACATAAACAACTTCTTAATAAAACATATACACTACCACTCTTTTATATCATCATTACTAGAATCCATTTTGGCATATAATACTTAATATCCCTTTTTATGAAATTCAGAAAAGAAACATATGAAAGGTGAGATAAAATACTCAGTAAAGGTAAAAAAGGAAACATCAACCATCTTACATTCATAAGAACATATCATTTGAAAATCTTATCCCGCATATAAAATATCATAATATCATATGAGGAGATAAATCAAAAAATTGGGATGTAATCCCAATAGTCATAACACAAGATATAAAATTTTGTGGTATACACACATAATCATTGAAATTATATTCATATTAGACGAGGCTTATTTCCAAGACCATCATAGGAGACAAAGTCCATTACTGAACCGAGTTAAATTCCCTTTCCAATTCGATATTTCTGAATCAGATTTACTTTCCACTCAATTCATGTCAATATCATGAGATATAAATCTTTACCAAATGCACTAGATAAACATATAGGTCCCATACATCTCATAATTAATCCATTCTTATGTGTTCCACAAATGCATAAAAACATTCACCATAGAATAACCCATGAAATAAAATGGGTTTCTTAAACATCATCCATAAAAATATATATAAAACAAATGGATTTTTTAAATAAAATTCCATAATAAAAAAATCTTAATAATAGCAATATAAATACAAACCCATTTAACTAGTTTAATCTTATATTGAAAATAATTTTAATAAAACAATTGAAATTAATTCCATAAGAAAATTTCCTTTCTTTTTCAAAAAACTATTCCTTCCTCAAATTCCCACCAAATTTTAAAGATATAATACTATATGAAAATAACCTTGTAAACATGTAGGGTAAGATTCAAGGAAAAAATTCTTCATGAATGTGTAAAAATCCATTCATATCGTACATGTTTATAAAACTATCTAATAATTCTTTTCCTGGAAAAGTAAAAAAGTACCTTGTGATGAAAATGGTAAAATATTTCATTCATACAATTTAGTAAAAATTTATCAATGGGTAAAATTTTCATTAAACATTTATTAAAGGATATAAATAATATTTAGAAGTACTTATTTAGGAAACATAGATGTGAATGATAAATAACCCCTAGTAAATACATACGAATGATCAATTTAGGATAAAATGAGATTTAAACAATAATCCCTTACTGTAGTTCTGATATACATTGTATGTATATAAACATCTTATATAAGGATTTATATAATTTTATTGATTACTTCCATAATTATAACAATTTTTATGATAATATTTCTTAACATATTTTCATCAGTTTGTTAGTAACATTTAATTATTAATCGTTATACTGGTATTGATTGCTTTATGTTTTTATGCATGTTTTGTTGGATATGTTCTTATTCCATTTTTAAGGTTATAGATATAAAATTTATAGAATTAAACTAGTATACTATATATCATATTTATATATTCAATCCATTTATATAATTATTCTTTTATAAAGATTGCGTAGAACAAATCCCATCACACTGTGGAGAGGGTTTGTTGTACGAACGAGCAACGATATCATTCCCATAATTGTTGAATTTTATTGAAGTGGTTGAAAAATAATATCTCAAAATTAATAATCATATATATTTATTATATCCAAAAATATACCCATCAAATTAAGGTGGTGGTGAAAAATAGATTACTCCACAGTGTGGAGATGGGGAGTCTTATGTATGCATGTGCAGTGATTACATTTTTCATAGGATGGATGAAAGGTGAAATATGGTTGTTTCATATTAAGAACAACATATATGTATATTAGTGATACTAATGTTATCACTTTATAATGAAACAAATAATGAATAATATGTTGATGATGAATGAAATTTGAAAGAATCGGTGTAAGAGATTACATCTTTTTCAATGTGTCTTATTTAAATAACTTATTTGGGAACCACAGTTTGTCTTTGAAGAAAAATAGAACCTCTAGAATAAAAATAAGGAAGTTGAATATGATAAATGGAAGGGTTTTTCCTAACATTAATGCTCAAAATAATTTGAACAGGTGATGGAGGATGTTCCCTATTATAATTGTGGTGAGGGGAACTTTTGAAAACCTCAAAAATGAAAATTTATAATAAAATCAAACACCATATAAAATCCACCAAAATGTCCCAATGTATGTGTTGGGATGATATAGGGTTTTATTTTATTCAACTAATATATTTTAGACATGTTTTTATGTCAATTTAAGCATAATCAATTTAATAAACACATAGTTATTCTATTTAATTTTAATTGTGGTCGTAACATAGTAAATATTTTATAGTTAAGAATACGTTGTTATATGGTGTTAATTGAATAGAAATGGAAATTTCTAGAAATATCATACCTTATTATTATCAATTTGTAATTATAAAATATTTTTATAATTTTTATGTAATTTTAAAAAATTGTGTTTTTATAAAATTTCAATAGTGTCAATTTTGAAATTCTCCATTTATTTGACATTAATTAATATTCACAGAGAAGATAAATTGGAAAAGAAATATTTTATAATCTCATAATATGTCTTAGTAACCTATAAAATTCGTGGGGAACATCAATCAATTAATATGATAATATTTTATTATTTTTATTAAAAATTAATTTATATTTCTATTAATAAAATAATTTCTTCATCACTATTGTGTTATTATTAATGATAATTATATAATCTCTAAAAATTATAAAAAAATATATATTACGTATTTAATTCTTTTTTATTTCTTGAGACTATCTATAGTATATATTTTATTCTATTTATCCATATATTTATAATTAATATAACTATATAATATGAGACTGTGACATTTTGTCACATTAATTCATTTATTAATGTCATATTCATAGGTAAGTGTCCATAATGTGATTCAATTTTGAACAATAGATTATAGGGGTCGATTATAGAAATAAAATGTGACTTTTTCAAGTGTTAAGGTAGTTTTATAACATTATTTTTACCCTAAATTATGTGATTGACCTTTAACTATGTTAATATAAATAATTACCAATGATACTATTCATAATGCCCAAAAACGTAACATACTAACAAAATTTGGACCCACTAATTCCAAATATTGAATCCATTTTTAAAATTACAAAAAATAGATGTTTTAGTAATTTATTTCAAATCAAATCCCATTTTTGAATGAGAGAATATATTTTTTAAATTTTAAAACACAACAAATGATTGAAATGTTCTTTCATATGAATTCAATGAAAATTTAATTCCAATGAACATAATTATATTAGAATTACAAAATATATTATATCTATACTTTGAAAGAATTAAATAATATAATTTAACCATATACATTATTTCAATAAAAAAAGTTCATTTTCAATTAAAATTTTTAGTATTTTTCTATTCATAAATAACATGAATGTTACCTGAAAAATATCATAAATTTATCCAAAGTAAATTTTTAATACCCTCTTAAAAATGTATATTTTATAATATCAAAATTATTAATGTGAGAAAATATTAATTTAAAATGGATCCACCATTCAAAGGTGTAAAATTATCCTTCTAAAAATAGGGTTTTTAAATCATATAAGGTTTTATTCATAATACATGACTAATATATCCATTGTATGAATACCAAAAATATTATATTAAGTGTATAACACATATATATCTCATTAATTTTATTTCAAAAAATAATTTTATCAAAAATACAAATATTAAACTGAATTATTTTTATTTTTTCGAAATAATAGACAACCAATGAATTTATAATGCATTTTCATTTGTTAAATATTGTCATTCCCACTAACCCAACAGATACTCTATAATAGTAATTTAATAATAAGGTCTTTTCACAGTTATTTTAACCACACAATTGTGTGAAAAGAAAACTACTAATGAATAAAAATTATTTAAATAAAATTCTTCATAAAAACATCCACGTGTTACATTCAACATCCATTAAACTAAATTTCACCCACCAATTTTGTCACATTGAAAAAATAGATGAGGTTACCTCCCCCTAATCATATTCAAAAGTTACCATGTCGTTGCTTCAATTTGAGGGTTCCTCTATAAATCTTTTACCAGGTGAGTGGTCTTGTTTCATAGGTGTTTTTCATTATGACCCAGAATCTTTATATGTTATTCTTCATAAGAATAATCTTACTCCAGTCGTAATACATTTGATCTTAGTACAAGTGAAGGATCTGGTATGTACTTTCTCATTAGAGATACATGGAACACATCATGAACTGGAGAGAGATATGGTGGAAGTTCCAATCTGAAGCGACAATCTCAACATGATCTGGTATTTAAAAAGGACCTTTATACCTAGGCCTCCAATTTCACTTATTCCAAATTTCATTATTCTATTCCAAGGGGGTATTTGTTAAAACACCTTGTCACCCACTTCAAACTCTAGTTTTTTTATTTTGTTTTCATTATATCATTTTTGTGGACTCTAATATGGTTGTATGTTTTGTTGAATAGATATGAAATTTTATACCCTTTCATCAACAGTATCATGTCCTAATATATTTATTTCCCCAAAATCATCCCAACATGTTGGAGTAATGCACATCATTAAATAGAGGGTTTCATAAGAATATATCTAAATACTTGAGTGAAAGATATTATTAGATGAAAATTCTATAAATGTAAGGTGTTGATCCCAGCCACCTTTGATATAAATAGTGCATGATCTCAACATGCCATTCAAAGTTTTAATTTTCCTATTATACTAACTGTATATTTGAGGATGATAAATAGTTATATAACTTAACTCTGTATATAGAGCATGATGATGGAATCACCATATCAATGAGCTAAACCTGATATCCTAATCAGATTAAATTTAATGTGTTACTCCAAGAAATTGTACCATTTTTTTACATATATTGTGGAAAGATGTTCAAGAGAGAAATTGTCTCTAATAAAAATGATGTGTGCTGACATCGTCAGATGGTCAACTATAACCAAGATTGTATTATATCCTTAAGTTGTTTTGGGAAGTCAAATTACAAAGTCCATAGTGATGTTTTCTAAATTCAATTCTTGTATGTTTAATGGTTGCACCATGCGTTTAGACTTCAGTCAGTAATCCTTAACTTGAAGAAAAAAAAATGATAGTGAGACATATTCAATGACATATATATTCATGCCATCCTACCAGAAGTAATTTTTCATTTCAATGTACATCATTTTTTATATAGGTTAAATTGGTAATAATGAACTATGATTCTCATCCAATAACACTATCTTTAATTCTGGTATAAGAGGAATAGAAACCCGGTTCATAAACTATATTATTTCAACACAATCAAGGAATAATTTAGGAACACTTCTCACCTTCATTTATAGATCCACATATTTCTTTTACACCTCTTCAATCATAACGTGTGTTGATGGATGAACATTCATCATTGAAAGATAAGAACCTCCCACATCCTTTAAATTTTTTTGATCCAACCTTTTCAAATCAATAAATATTGGATAATTTTTTATCCTCCACATGGATAGTCTAGCATGGTTTGATAGACTAAATGAATCATCCTCCTTGTTTTATTTATAGGGGTGGTAATGTATTGAGTAGTCATAATCATTAATAAACTCTAACCATCTTATTGGCCTCAAATCAGTCTCCTTTTTTGTTACAATATACATTAAAACTTTATGATCAGTTTAAATATCATACCTTTCACCATAATGATAATGCCTACATATCTATAATTGAATGATTACTATAGGTAACTCATAATCAAGAGTTGGGTAATTTTTATCCTGTATTTTCAAAAACCATGAGGCATAAGCTATCATCATATCATTTTTCATGGGAACGCATCCCAACACCTTTTTGGATGAATCAATTTAGATCAAATATCTTTTTCCACTACAAGGAAGTGTGGGAATGCGTGCACTGGCTAACCTTATTTCTAGCTCCTGGAAATTCTCTTCACATTAAGCCATCTAAATGAACATAAATCCATTCTGAGTCAACATGGTGAGTGGATAATATAATTGTGAAAAATCATTCAAAAAATGTCAATAATTTCCATTAAAACCAAGAAATCTTTGGATCCTAGTTAATGTTGTTGGTCTCAATCATATTTCAAAAAACACTATTTTTGCTGGAGACACATATATCAACTCTCATGAGATAATGTGAACCAAAAATGATTCATCATGAATCCAATGTAATGACATGGAAAATTTAGAATAAAGCTTCTCATTCTCAGGGTCTTTTGTACAATTCTCATGAGATCATACAGATTTTCCTTGAACTTTTAATTGAAACAAATATCATCAATATAGACTTTCAAAAACTGATCAAGATAGTTTCTAAAGACTCTATTAGTTAAATCCATGAATATATAAGGATAATTAGTAATATAAAAAGGCATAACTATAAATTATTAGTGTTCATACCGTATACGGAATGATTTCTTTAGAATATCTTCTTTGTTGACCCTTAATTGATGATATAATGAATGATGAATAATCAGGTAAAAGTATTGAGATACACATAGATGGAAAAATGAGTCAAAAATAAATAGAAGAGTATATTTTTTCCTAACCATGATCTTGTTATGATCTTGATAATCAATACATAGTCTCGTTGATCTGTCTTTCTTCTTAACAAAGAGAACTGGTGCTCCCCTTTTTGATGCAACAATGGATATGGATACCTTATCAACATTCTCTTGGATTTTCTTCTTCATGTCTAAAAAAGGTTACATTATATTTGGATTTGTTGGAATAGGCATAACACCCGGTATGAGTTCTATTGGAAACTAAACATCACAATTTGGATGAATAAATGGGAATTATTTAGGAATGACATACTATAACTCTCATAAAATGGGTGTATTATTAATCATCAGTTTCTCCCCAACCATTTGAAATGAATAACCTCAATTTGTTGGATAGAAGACCCATATGATGGAATAAATATATATTATATGGTTATATTCATACATTCATTGATAGATGATCATATATTGATTTAGAAAATAAAATTTGACTCCCCATCCTTAGAAATTGATATGTGCTCTATATAGAGAAAGACAATCCGTGCCATGAATCACATAAAAATCTACTATAGGAAGGATCAAAAGATTTTCCATAATCAATTTCCCACAAACATCAATTAGAGAATAATTATAACCTTTTGATGCAATTGTTTTGCAATTATGAGTTGTCACAGTAAACATAACATCTATTTGTTTAGGTTATACAGTGATAGCCTTAGAATATACCTCAATAATAAAAGATCATGTGGATCCAAAATCATATAAAGAATTTTATACTTTAGAATTGATGGTAAATTTTCCTTTAATCACTTCATTATCATACTATATGTCACTGAAAGTAATTGTATGTGACATTCCTTTTCATTATACGTTAAGAGGTAGTTGATGTCAATCATCATCAACAACCCTTAGATTTGGGCATTGATTGGCATAATTCCTCATTTCCTTTCCCTTTTAACATGGACGTGTATAAGGTGCATTCTTTGGATCTTTTTCATTATTCAAATAATTAGACAACTTTTTCTTATCACTTCAGCATTCAAACTCCTGATAAAATTCATTACCACATTTAAAAAAAATTGTATTCCCTTTAATAAATTACATCCATGTTTCATTACATACGTTAAGCATAAGTGAAAACTCATCTTCATTTCATTGTGTTCTTTAGATATTCCTTTGGATTGCATTTTTCACTTCTTATCAAACCAATATGACTGGTGGGTTATTCTAATATTCTTCTCAACTATGAGATCACAACTAACATTATCCTCATATCTATTGAAGACTTTTATGTATAATGCCCATCAGAGATATGGTTTTACAAAATTAACGAATCGATCAATCTTACTTGCTAGTTGAATAATAATTCCAGAAGTGTACCTTTTGTGTCTTATATAATTTTCTTCAAACGTACCAATATATTCATCGTCATTTTTCTAAATTTTAAGGAACTCCTCCTCCATAATTGTTTGAAGAATATGAGGAATGTACTTATTGTCCAATAATTTCTTGAAATATTCCCACTCCACAGACACAATTTGATATATTTTCCTCAAATGATTGACAAGATTCAACCTTTGATCAGCTACACCTTCTAATGGATATATTTCTTAGAAAAATTTATCATCTTCAGAACATTTGATAAATAATAATATATTTTCTATGGTATTGATCTATTGTTTAACAACTAAAGAATTATAAGTCCCAACGAATAAAGGTAAACACTGCATCATATAGGATTAAATAGATTGTTTCTCCCTTCTGTTTGGAATCTTCGGAATGATTCATACCCTGAGAAAATTTTGAGAGTATGGATTCGTGATTTTTTATTCCAGATCCCATAAAATTTGGATTCACACGAGGACAATAATTTCATTTTCCATTTCATTCATCATTAACATGATTCTTTTTTGTTTTAACCATTTACTAAAACCAAGAATCATAGTGTGAGAAACACTACTCATAATAGGATAACCCCATAATCACAATTACAATTTCAATTTATGAAACATTAGGTTTTATCCTATATTTTTAATGATCATTTATAATTTACTCAGATAATATCATATACATAGTCTTATCATTATGGTTCTCCCTAAGGGTTTCTCATCCTAGTTTCCAAAGGATACCTATACCATTCTTTTGACACCAACTATAGAGACACATTTATAATATACATTGATATTAATACATAATTGATGTAAATTCATCAAATAATATAAAAAACCATTAAAGAAATATATAGTTATACTGTATTTAGAATCTATGAAACACAGACAAATGTTTCATAAAAATATAAATTGTCTCCCATTTATTTCATCATATTTAAACACCTTTTTGGAATATCATACAAAATAAACTAATTTATGACTTAGGTAAATGAAACGTATTAATAGGAGAGGTCAAATTCTCAGTAAGGGGAAAAAAGTAATATTAATCATATCATATTCATAAGAACATGTCATTTGAAAATCTTTTCATACTTATAAAAGATCATAATATATTGTCATGGGATAAATCAGAAAAGTGCAATGTAATCAAAATAGTCATATCATAAGACATGAAAATTTGTGTCATACACACATAATCATAAAAAATTTAATATTAGTCAAGGCTTATTTCCAAGACCATCATAGTGGGAAATGTCTTTTACTGAATCGTGTTAACTCTTCGTACCATCCCTATATTACATAAATACATTTACTTGTCGTCACTGTCATTTCTATCAAATGGGATATAAATATTTTTCTAATGAATTGGAGGGAGATATTGGTCCCATCCATCTCATAATGAAACTATTATTACATGCGCCACAGAAACATAAAAATATTCACCATAACATAACCCATTAAATAAATTGAGTTATATAAACATCTTTTTATTATAATAGATTAAAAATATGGATTTCCTTAATAAAATTAAAAAAAAAACAAAATAAAATCATATTAATAATATGGATAGAAATATAACCATATTTACTGAGTGTCATCTTATAGGGACAATAATTTTTTGAATTTAGTTGAAATTAATATCTTTTGAAAATTTCATTTTTGTTTTCAAAAATGCTTTCCTTTTTCAAAATGCTAAACAATTTTACAAAAATAATTTTATGTGAAAATAACATTTAGATCATGTAGGGAAAAATTCAATGAAATAACTCATTATGAATTTTAAAAACTAGTTCATGTTGTACATGATAAAAAACATTCCTCTTAAACTTTATCTAGAAAATTCAAAATGTATCTCATACTGAAAATGAAAATTAGATTTCATTCATATTATTTAATTAAAATTTACCAATGGGTAAAATTGAAATAATTAATTTTGGAAGTATATAAGGAATATATTGAAATTATTATTTAGGAAACATGTATGTGGATGATAAATAACCCCTAGTAAATACTTAAGAGTAAACAGTCTTGGATACAAATATGATTTTTAAATTTCTAAATTACCTTATGTATGATATACTTTATATATATCTGAATCTTTTATATAATGATTTAAAAAATGGTAATGATCTATTACATAATCAAAATCATGTTTTTTATAACATTTATGATAATATTTTCTTTTTCTTGTTAGTAACATTTCACTATTACGCGTTATTTAGATATTAATTGCTTTATGTTTTTACGCATGTTTTGTCGGATAAGATTTGATTCTTATTTTTAGATATAGTTATATAATTTTAAAAATATTATATTTATAATATAAATCATTTTTATTCATTCATTTCATTTATATAATCTTTTTTCAATTAATAATATGTATAATTAATAACATCACACCGTGGAGACGGTAAGCCATATGTGTGCACGATTGACTATATCATTCACATAATTGTTGATTGGTTTCGAAGTGAATGCTATAATATATATAATAATAAATAATCATATATAGTTATTATTTCTTATATTATACCCATACATGTTTGGTGGTGGTGAAAAATAGGGTACACCATGGTCTGGAGAAGGTAATCTGTACGTATGCTTGCACGGTTATGTCATTTTTCATAGGATGGAAAAATGGTGAAATATGGTTATTTCATATTTATAATAACATATCAATATATGAGTGATATTTATTTCATTACTTTATAATGAAACATATAATGAATAAGATGTATAAAAAGAATAAAATTTGAAAAAATTCGTTAGAAGAGATTACCTCTTCCTCGACGTGACTCCTTTAATGTTTTTCTTAGAGAAGCAGAGTTAGTCTTTGAAGAAGAACAAAACCTCTAGAATAAAAATAATGATGTAGATAAGGAAATATTGAAGGGTTATCCTATCTTGATGGATCAAAACGAGGTGAATGTGTGAGGGAGGAGGTAACCTTTTATAATTTAGGTGAGGGGCACTTTTGGAAACCTCCCAATTATTTATTTATAATAAATTAAAAACCCAAATAAAATCCTCCATAATTTACCAATATTGAAGACGATATGATATTAGGTAGTAATATTATCAGCCCATATATTTTAGACATGTTTATTTCTCAATTTACTAATTATCATTTTAATTAACATTTAGTTATTCTATTTAACATTTATTATAGTAATAATATTCAAAACATATAATGGTTATAAATATTTACATATATGATTTTAATTGAAAATAAATGGATATTTAATCCCAGATCAGTTCATATAATAATTATTTTGTAATTATAAAATATATTTTCTAATTTTTAAATAATGTAATAAAATGATATTTTTATAAAATTTCAATAATGCCAATTTGGACATTATTCAGTTATTTGACGTTAAATAAAATTCAAAATGAAGATAAATTTGAACCAAAATATTTAATAAACTAATAACATGTCATATTCACCAAGAAAATTGGTGGTGATCATTAATTAGTTCATATTATATATATTTTTATATTTGTATAACCATTTATCTGATAGGTAATTGGCCATAAAGTTAATACATTTTGAAAAATAGATTATTGAGGTTGTATTTAGTCATCCAATAGGATTTTTAATGGTGTTAAGATAATTTTAAAATATTATTTTTACCCTTAATTATCTGATTTACATTTAACCATGGTCATAAAAATAATTACTAAAGTTAATTTTCATAATTCCAAAAAATAAGTGTAGCCTATTTACATAACTCATACCTCTGGATTCCAAATATGGAATCAATTATTAAAATTTCAAAACATAGAATTTGTAGTAATTAATTTTAAAACAAATCTCGGTGTGAGAATGAGAGAACATGTATTTTAAAAAGTTAAAACATTGCCAATGAATGAAATGTTTTTATATATGAATTCAATGTAAAAATAGTTCCAATGAAATTAATTCAAATAAATTTTACAAATATATTATTTTTATACTTTTAAACTAATAAATAAAAAATTTAATAAGTTAAATTATTTCAATGATAAATTTTATTATCAATTAAAATTTAGCGTATTTTTACTATACCTTAAATCATGAATGTTACTGAAATTTATCCAAATTAAATTATGATATTCCTCATAATATTACAATTATTATGTTTTCATATAAAAATTATTAGTGTGTAAACGTCTTAATTTAAAATGGGGTTCCCATTCAACGGTGTAAAATTAATTTATTTGAAAAAAATGGGTTTTTATAAAAAACAAAAGGTTTTATTCATACCCTATAACTACAATATTCATTGTATGAATATCAAAAATATATAAATAAGTATAGAACACATATATATCTTTTTATTTTCATTACCAAAAATAATTCACTCAAAAATTCCAAAATATAATTTATTTATTATTATTTTTCCTAAATAATTAACATCGAATGAATCTATAATGAATTTTCATAAGTTATAATTATTCCCAGTAACCTAACAAATAAGCTATAACTATAATTTTATAATAAGTGTATCTTGTAGTTGGTTTAATCACATAATTGCATTCAATGCATGATAATGAAGAAAAAAAATTAATTTTTCAATAAAATATTTCATAAAAACATTAGGTTTTTACAGATTAAGAGGGAGCATGATTGGTGCATAGTTAGTCTAAATAGTGAAAATTTCACCGAGAACCTTATAGTAGGATGAGTTTACCTGGATGGGGGACGATGGGTAATGCATGTTTTGCAATAATAGTAATGCCTTCTCTAGAAATGTGTTTATATAAAGACAATGTTTTATTGAACTATTTAAACAATGACTATCTGATCATGTGACTAAACCAAATGGTTCTTTTGAGAGATGTTATTAATCACATGTTGGCAACAAAATTTGTCTAATTGTGCTACAAAACCATGATGAAGAATTTTAATAATCCTAATTTATTATTTTTTATCTATATTTTCACTCAAAGACCCCATTAATTCTCATGTTTCATTTTTTATCAATCCATAAGATCTCACTTGATGAAATTGGTGACTTTATTCTCTCCAAAGAGAAATAATTTTTTTAATGGCGAGGGATTTAAAAAATCAATGTTATTTTCTCATTCTTCACATGTTCTTTTTTATAGTTATAGATATCCTCCTCTATAACTGAAAACTAATGATATATTTAAACTACATTAACTAAAAATATATTTTTTTGGGTATGATATAATAAATAGTATTATAGATCAGTTGATAGAGAGAAAGATATAATCCTGTTATTCATATATCAGCATTTTTTTCATTGTTAATGTAACCATTGAAGTGGGTGTTTTTTGTTTGATTTATTTTATAATCATTTAATTATTATTCATGTTTATTGGTTCATCCATAATTTTTTTGAAATAAATATATTGATCAATGATATTATATTATATTGATTATAATATTTAAATAACATTTATTTAACAATCATTTTGAACTGAAATGGAATGGCATCAAGAAATGGTATTGGGGATATTATATTATGATTTTATGACATCCAATTGTCTTTTGAATTTACTAAATGAAATTTTTTTAATACGAGGTGTGGATAAAACAAGGAATCCAAGGTATTAAATGGGGAAGGAATGGAAAATCATCTCAAAATGGTTTGAAGATACCTAGTAGTGGATTTATGCTATAACATTTACTAAAATTTGATAAACGTGATGGATATCCACTACACCATAGAGTATCCATAATTTAGAATTTTGGTTTCTTACCCTTAAGGGGTTTTACACATACATGATATATCACTAAATATTGTGTTTTAAGGGTCCTTACTGAAAATTATCTAAATTAACCGATGGAATTAACCCATGTGATGAGCATGATTAAATTTGTAGTTATTTATAACTTTGAAAAAAATATTTTTCATTCAAATGTGGAAAATTCATATACAATTACAATTATATATTTATTCATTGTATCTTAAATTCAAACTTTTTAAATGTTTCATTACATGAAATGAATAGATTATTAGACCATTCATTTTAAAAAACATTGAAAAAAGTGTATTAATTTTATTTTTTTACATTATTTGACTGAAATTTGTTTATTTGTTAATGTAACATCTTTGTAATGGTTACTGTAGTTCAACTTCAAATGTTTTTCTCACACTCTAAAAATATAGTTGTGTATATGCAGATCTTATTTTTTCTGGTATATTTAATTTAATGGAACAATATAGTGGCACTCCGTTGGTGGGACAGAGGGGGTGGGATGCTAGTGGGGGAATGGTGGAATATAAAAACTCGTGTTACATAGAGTTTTGATTTTGGTTTTTTTAGTAATTTTTTTTGGATCAACTTATTTGTTGAATCTTTTAATTGGGAGGACATTCTTTGGGTTCATACCCCTGTGATATTTCTTCTATGTTATGTTATATTTCATATGGATGTTGGATATCTATTATATATTGTGTGAAACATTATTCCTAAATGTTTTTATCAATTCTCATTCACTAATATCAAGTCTTATGGATATGGAACTCTATTTATTTTTTATTGTGAGTTGATTTGGGTTCCAATTTTGATTGGTGCATTGGGATTGTTCATGAAAAATTAGTATCCAGGTGGGTATTGTGTTTTTTATCATGTGAGGTTTTGTAGAAAAGATAATCAAAACTTAGGTAGTAAAGCACGAGTTTGTCGTTGATGTGACCCTAATTATTGTATGATAAACTTATTTTTAAACATTATATTTTTTAATAGATTATACTACCCAACACACCGAGCATAAAAATTATTTAATTTCAATATTCGGACCTATCTGTTGGAAAGGATGTAATATAAGGGATTACATAATGTATGTAAATTTAGTTTAATCATGTTTATAAATTAAATTCAGTTGTTTCCAATTAATTAGAAATAAAAATAATAACCAATCGAACATAATGGTTCTTTTTTATTTAGAAAATATATTTTTGAACGAAATGGCATTTTATATTTCATTAATAATTTTTATTTCTTGATTATTATAAAATTTAAATATTAAAAAATCAATAAAATATTTTTTAATTCAATCAATAATTTTTATAGGCTAATGATAAGAATAAATCCAATTTTTAGTATAAAATATTATATTTCCGAAAATGCAATTTTACCACCATTTAATGGTGTACAAGTTTGAAAACAAAATGTCGACACATTTCTAAATTCAATTGAACAAAATAAACATCAATTTTAAAATCATAATTTCAAAATAATCATATGGTGAAATTTTTTTATATTTATATAAATATTTATTTTCTATTGATTAGTAAATTATTCTAATTTTATTAAAAATATTATATTCATTACATTAATAGTATAATATTGAATTGTGTATTGTAATCAAAAATGAATTTTGAAATAATAGTTGGGTAACTTATAAATGAAAATATGATATATTTATATCTTCAAAAACGTAAACAATTTTTTTAAAAATGATAAATTTTGTGTTGGCCTTTTTGTATGAGTAAATGTTTATTTACGATTTTATAATTAATATAATTGTATAAAATAGAACTATTTTTCAAAAAATATATACATAAATTTATATTTCATTATTGTATTGTTATAAAATAATTTTATAATAACAAAATTAATATTTAAATGAGTCATAAAATCAATTATAATTTTAAAATTAGTATTTTTCAATTAAATGATAATTTTAATTAAAAAATATATTTCACATATTCAGAAAATACATTTCATAAAAAGTATTAAATTTCATAATTATATTAAATGGAAACAGTTTGGGGATATTTTCAATATTTTTATAAAATATTTGAATTTTAATAAATAATGAAATTTTGTAATTTATGTTATTTATATTTATCTCTAAATAAATTAATAAATAAGTCATGGATGATATAATGAAGAGGTAATAACCAATTTTTTAAAAATCACAAACACTATTTTGTTTATTTATTAATAGAAATTATCATTATCCATATTCTTTTTCCAAAATAGTAAACTTAATATTAAAATTGTAAAAAAACACCCCTCCTAAATATAAATACCACAACTTATCCTAACACATCCATAGCCTTAAAGTATTCTTATATTCTACCCATTTCCTCTCCAAAACCTATTCCAGAAATTTTATTCTTTCCACTATCACCATGATACCCTTTTAATATTTCAATATGAGGATCCCAAGGAGGAAACAATCAATAAGTAAAACCTTCTCCCCGCACTCTCAATTTAATTTCATTTCCTATACTAATTCTCATCACCTTACCAAAGTGAAATGATAACTCCAGAATCATTTATACACAAATATTTTTGTATGTTAGTCTTATGTCAATCATAAATTCTCTTATATTCCACTTTTTATTCTAAAATACAAAACATCATTTTTTGGTTGCCGATTAACCTCCTTCATAGAGGATGAGTTTTTGGTTATCATTTACACATTCAATGGTGGTCATTAAACCCTTATAATGGTTAAACCAGCTGTGAATATATTTAAAAAAACATAAGTAAATTTATGGAACCAATATATATATATATATATAATTTATTTCACATGATAAAACTACTTCGGGGTGACAAAAAATGGCCAAAAAATAAAAAATGGTTATTTTTAATGCTTCATAAAATGAATAATATTCATACATGAAATAAATGATATATAATAACACTAAATATTATATATGTTCCCTAATATAATATAACTTCAATTTCGGATAACTATTACCATTTTACATGTTCTTATATGTGTTTATACTAGTGAATCAATCATGAAAACCAAGGAAATAAACACACTCAAAAGATAAAATTGAATCATATAACACGTCAAATAGGCCATAAATAAACTTTATAAAATTAAAATATATAATATACATGTCTATAATGATTTTAAATAATGTATTAGTGAATCTAATTTAATTATCCATTTTATTATGTAAACGTGAAAAATAATTTTGGATATAAGGTAATGGTTTTCTCATCCCACTTTCATCTACACAAGCTATGCCCAATTCAAAAATATTTCTCATCTGGGAAGAATTAATACTTCCATGTTATTTTTAATATCATTAATATATTTTTTATTCTATTAAATGTTTCATTTAATGTTTATTAATTTTATGGGACATACATTTTTACTATTTTCAATATTTTAATGGATTTCTTAACTCAATTTGTATTCATTGAGTCAATCATTATTGTCATAGGTTATGTTATACAAAGAACATGTGTGAAATGTCCTTTTATTATTTTATAATTTATATTAAATTTTATTCTTTGGATTCATATTTCTCGCTTATAATTATTTCATTGATTAATCCTCTTTCCAATGATATAATCATTGTAAGGGTATTTTCAACCCACCTTTACCTTTGAATGATATGCCTTATTCACCAAATATTGATTTTTTGTGGTATAGGTATACTTCTGTTTGTTATACAATATCATGAATATATTTATTTTCAGGGTATTTTATGTTTCGTTAAATGATCATTAATTTTATGGGACATATGGTACAACTATTTCCATAGTTTTAAGGGAAATATTTTCCAATTTTTCAATATTTGGGTGACACATATAATACAATGAATATTCTATGATATGATTATGAATAAAATTATTTTTTATTATATATTTTTGGATTTAATATTTTTTTATTTTGATTTACAGAAAGTCAACATAATTGATTCATTTTTCTAAAACTATCACTTTCATTTGAAAATACTAATTTAAATGTTTCCTATTTTAAAATTTTAAAAGAAAGGTTTTCAAATGTTTACATCATGAGAGGATTTCCCCCGTTGATAATTCATTAATCCTCTTAAGAATCCTTTACAATTAAAAAATGTTATTTCCAAATAAAAATTATTCTTTTATAATTTTAGATCTTTTTATATAAATAATTTCAATTTTAAAATGTGCATTTATCCGAAAAAAATAATGATTCTACTAGAGTATTTTAAAAAATGTAAATACCCATTGTTAAATATTATGCATAATTGAGGTGTATCTCTTAGGATATCATAGAAAATATTTAATTTAATGGTATATGTTAATTTTTATTTTTCATGTAAATCTTGAATCCATTCTCCATATTAATCTGGACCTTTAATGATTATGACTACTGATTGGGGAAATTATATACATTTTATATGAATGTTTCAAAAAGAATGTAAATTTTGATTATATTCCCCCCCCCCCCCTCACATTCATATCATTAGTTCATCGTACATAGTTTGTGATGGGAGGGTCCCAATATATCCCCATGATGCATCAATAGGTCTCATGGGACAAACCAAGTATGGACTTGGTTGAGGACTTGACCATTTATTTTCAAAAATGGATTTTATTGTGGCCTCAATAATTAATATTTAATTTTCGTGGAATATCCTATTGCATTATTTTTTATATATCTTACATTAATAATTATATCATTATTTTATTAGTAATGGATAATTTATGTTATTATTCAACTAATAGAATATTCATGATTTGGTTTCATTGTCATATAATAATTAATATGGAATTATATAATCATCGTTTATTCTTGACATATTATTATCAAGATTATATCATGAGATTATATAATTTTAGTTACTAAAATGTCCTTATTTTTTATGTTAATTTATTATATCTTCTTTTGTAATTCGTACACATTGATATCATCTGACCTCAACCCATTCCTATGTTTTGTTTTCTCCAGGATGCAAAGATGTTTATTATAGACAAATTGAATTGTTATTGTCAGAGTATATGGGAGTCCCCAACGGTGTTTTTTTTGTTTTTTCCTTCAATGAGTCACGTAATAGAAATGTTTGAATTTAATTTTTCAAATCTACTAAATTATTCGGTCCTTTTGTATTTTATCTCCGATTCTTACTAAAAATGAAGTAATATATGGCATTGTCTCTAGGATACTTGTGTAACGATTTATAGAGTTGGTATCGAAGGATGTGTAATAGAAATATTTGAAAATGTTTTAGGAAACATGGATTAGGGATCAAAACACTAAGATATGGATTTATTATGAGAAAAGATGAAAATACTTGAATTTTGGTATGCAATTTATTATGTCGGTATTTCAATAAATTCATATATGTCTGGATATAATATGTGGATGTGATTCCGAAATAGATATACATATGGGTAATGGAACTAACAAGATTTTTCAGGCCTATCTTGTATTAACTAGATAAATAAAAAAGGGACATACTCTGCAAATATTTTGATATTCACAGGGGATATTCTTAAGATAAAAAAAATTTTATTTACAAACCATTATTATGTATTAAAAAGTATACATCTACCCAATTAAAACATGTTTATGATTATGAGATTAATAATTCATTATTTTCCAATTTCTTTTAATTATTTTTCTAATTTGATATTATGAATTATGATACAAATAATGATTTAATTTATTCCAATAATTATATATTTACCATAGTATAAGGAACGAGAACCTCACCAATTCACATGATCTAATTTATTATAATGTATATATCTATTATGGTATTATTCTATATTTTCAAATGGAATAATTCTAAAAAGAAT
Organism: Viscum album; assembly: GCA_963277665.1. Lineage (NCBI taxonomy): Eukaryota > Viridiplantae > Streptophyta > Magnoliopsida > Santalales > Viscaceae > Viscum > Viscum album. The sequence goes on along the minus strand of OY728165.1, from coordinate 255,986,279 downwards.
ATCATTTTATGAATATATAATGTCATATGGTATCAAGATAGAGAAATAATTATACAAGTATTATTACATTGAATGGAAGAAAAAGAATAAGAGGATAGAATAAAAAATGATGGACAATGAGAATAATGGATAAAAATATTTGCACATATTTAATCATTGTAGATGGTAACACCCAATTATTTTCATGAAGGGAATTTGAGTTTTCTAAAACAATGGAATAAAGGGTTACCAAGCATGTGATTACAAAAGAATGTAAGAATCCATAAAATTATTAAAATATAAAGAGATGGCCCACTATGACATTAAATGTCTCCAGAGTCAATATAATATAACCACAGAGAGCGTTTTGGATCATGGTAAGTTTCTGATACAACCATATATGAAAAGGAATGAATATTTTGCATGATATTGGGTTCAAGTGTTATTTTATTTGATTATTTTATAAATAATATTTTGTTTATATGAATCATTAGATATATGAGGATTGTAATAAAGTAGTTATTTTTAGTGGAATTGGAAGCATGTGATGAATAACACCAATAATCAAGATGATTGATTCTATTGAAAGATACTATACTTGAAAACACATGTCTTGTGATAGATAACACTAAATATGTGATTGATGTAGAGATAATAATAAATATTTGTTTAAGGAGTAGTATTGGTGATCATGAAGGTGGTTAGTGATCTGATGGTTTATGTTATTATATGTTTTCAGTTAAAAAATTGATTCTACAACCTTAGGTTAAACTCAAGGAATCATGTGTGTTATAAATGTTTTAATAGAGGTTCTTGTATTAATATATTTGGTATGTGAAAAAAAAGAGTTGCATTATTTTGGGAATCTTATGTTAATCTGATTTTAGAAATTTAGTGACCTTTGTTCAAATTTTTTGGTGGCTGAATTTGAAATAATATATTTTTTATATGTATTAAGTTTATCAACTTATGGAATGTAATAAGTATATTATTTATTACGACTAAATTATGAGTTATCCAATTAGATTACTTATGACAAATAATTGGGTTTCAGTCATCATTTAAACTATTGAGGAATTACTTGTGAATATTGTGATTCATAATTGTTCTTTAGGAATAAATATTTGTCTTCAATATTAATCTTTATATTTATGAAAATAACTTCATATAGATTTAAGCACAACCAATGTATTTGATTATGAGATTTAAAGGAATAAAAAAAATATTTTCTAATATAATTTTATGTATAGTAAAATAAACCCTAAACTCTAGCATATTGATTTTGGATAAAAAATCTCCTTCATTTACATTCCCATCTGAGAAATAAATGCTCTTTTAACTGATCACAATTTTATATTTTTCTGATGGTAGAATATCTAATGATAATGATTTCTATCACTCTCAATCATAAAAATATGGTTATATTTCTCTTCCATGTCCATATTTTAATGAATGTTTTTTTACATTGTAATAATAGTTATTTGGAGACCTTCTCATTTCTCATTTCCACTTTTTAACAAGATTTTTTAAAAACTATTGATAAAATGATGGATTTTAACAAAGTAGTTTTCAAATATAAAACATTATTTTTTTGTGAAATTTAAAATTATTAGCATAAAATTTATTAATGGAAGAGAGAATGTATCACCCCAATATTTTATGAAATGATTATTTTTAATATTGATATTCTTCGATAGAATACGTTACATAAACCACTGAGCATAAAAAATGTATAAATACTATTATTTTGATCTTGTTGTTGGAATGGCATGAATAAAATGGATAATTTAAATTATGTAAATATGGTTTATTCTTGTTTATCAAATGAATTACATGTTTACAAAACAATTATAAATGAAAACAAAAAAAATTGAACAGAAATGTTCTGTTTTTATAAAAATTAATATTTATGATCGTAATGGAATTTTATAATAAATAAATCAATATTATTGAAAGGTATTAATGAAAATTATATATTAAATATTCAATAAAACATTTTAAAATTCAATCAATGTTTTTAATAGCATATGATAATAAAAAAATCAAATTTTAACCATAAATATATATATATTAAATAATGAAATTTTACTACCTTTCAATTTCACTAATGTTTAAAAACTATATTTTTAAACCATTATAAATTCTATTTAAAATATAAATTTAATTTTAAAATTTGTAATGTGAAAATAATCTTAGCGTTAAAATTTTTAATTTTTCTGGAAATATTTATTTTTCAATGAATAGTATACATCCAAATTTTTATAAAAACTATAATTATCGTTATATTATTAATATATTTACGATTTTAACAGTAACATAAACTATTATTGATTATCTAAAATTTGGGTCCCTATTAAATGAAAATATGATATATTAATATCCACCAATAACTAAAAAAATGTTTTGAAAAGAATTAATTCTGTGTTAGTATTTCTGTAAAGAATTAGTGGTTATTAAGCATTTTTATAATAATAAAATGAAATTAAAAAAAATTAAATAATATTTTCATAAATTAATATTTTTATTTTTTCGGATTATATTATAAATTTTTCACAGTTAATTAAAAATTCAACTTATTAAAAAATTAGATATAATCATAAAATAGTTATGTTTTGATTAAATAATGCTTTTAATTAAAAATGAATGTTATAATATATAGAAAATTATATTCATTAAATATATTCCATTCATGATTTATAAACTTTGAAAAATTCATATGGTTAATTTTTCATATTTTTCAAAAATTTTGGAATTTCTTGTGAATAGTGAAATATAGTAATTTATAGTATTTAATGTATATCTAAATAAATGAATTATTGGGTCAAGGACAGTTTACGAATTAGGTAAGATCCTATTATTTTGAACTCACATGCACTATTTAATATATTTAGTCACAGTATTCAAAAATAATACTAGTCTCGATCCAAAATAATAAATTAGTGGTTAAAATAATTAAAAAATACCCCTCCAAAACCATATATATTCAACCCCTCACCGTCACTTCTCCTAAAACCTTCAAAGCCATTATATATAAATTTATTATTTTCTTTTCCTATCCAAATCCTATTCCCCACTTTTTGGTCTTGGTGTACTCAACAAATGACCATTTCCAAGTAATTGAAGGAGGTTACCATGGAGTCGACACAGAAGAGGTAAACCATTATGTCTCTCTATTTCAATTTCTTTTTATTTTTTTATCCTTACCTCACCTACAATGTCCGATGATTCATGATGAATATATTATATTTTATTCACAAGAAATTTATCATATTAGTATTATATGAACCATAAATTCTCTTCTCCTCCACTTTTTATTATATAAATCAAAATGTCATCTGCGAGGTGTCAATTTAACACCTTCAAGGATGAAGTGTTTTTTTATTCCAGCATGATTCTTGGTCATATAACCATTTATATGGTAGAAACACAAATTAATATATTAAATAAGCTATATATAATGTTCCATAACCAGTATATATACAGAATATTAATCCATAAGATAAAAATAGTTTGTGATGATCGAAATAATTTCCAAAATAATTTAACTTGTTATCATTAACACTTTATATAATGATTTATCCCCATAAAATGAACCCAAATTAGATATAAGAATATTAAATATATGTATGTTCACTGATATATTATAATTTAAATTTTGTTTTACTATTCTTATTTTACATTATCATTAATGCATGTATAAAATTTAATAAATTATTAAAACCAAGTAAACAAACATTCCAAAATGAAGAAATTTAATCTTATTACATATAACAGAAGTCCATAAATGATTTTAATAAAATAAAATTAAATAAAATACTTTTTTAATAGGGTTTTAATGAGATTTTTAATAAATCTAATTTCATTATAAAGGGTACTTATATTAAGCACCTAACTCTTTAAGAGATAAAGTAAAGGTTTTGTCATCTCACATTCATTTGTATGAGATATTTTATATTCACCAACATTTATCATGTGTGGTGTATTTATACCAAAATTTTATATTTCATATAATTAATATATTAATTTATATGGTAATAAATATTTCATTTAATGTTCATTAATTTTATGGGGAATATAATTTAACAATTTTTATAGTGATATTTTATTCATTAACTCAATTTCCATTCATTTAGTTATACATCCAATTAATTGGTTATGTTATTCCCAGAACATGTGTGAAATTAACTCCACATTTTATATACATGATATCTAATTTTGTTGGGTGGAAGTATATTTTTCATACATAATTATTTCATTGATTTATCCTCACTTCAATGATATGATCTTTGTAAGTGGTTTCTCATATTATCATAATTCTATGAGATATGACTTATTCACCACTAATTGATTCTGTGTAGTGTATGTATAAAACCATTTTTTATATCATATCCTGAATCCAATTGTCTTCATTGTACATTCTGTTTCATTTGAAAATCATTAATTTTATGGGGTATATAGTTCAATAGTATCCATATTGTTAAAAAAAATCAGAACCCAATTTCCATTCATTGGGTTAATCATATAATCAAATTATTATGTTATAGTATAATTATGTGTAAAATTAATTTTAATTATCTTATGAATTATATAATCTTGTTTTATGTGGAGTTACTAGTAATACCCATAATCAATTAATTTGTTTAATCCTTACATATTATTATAAAAATCCTCCTTTAAATGATTCAATTTTCAGTATATATAAGAAATATTTTAGAATACATATACAACATGAGTATATTGTACTAATTTATTTTGGCGTGATTTTTATAAAAATCCTTTACAAGTTAAAAAGTTTATTTCAAAGGAAACTTTTTCCTTTTCTATTGGTGTTAGTTTTTTAAAAAAAGATTCAAAATTAAAAAAGTTTATTTCATTCATTAAATTTTCTATGATATTGTTACTGTATTTATATCTATGTTAACACCCTCTATTGAATATTAGGATTAATTAATGATGATCTCTTATGACTGCATATAACATATTCAATTGAATATTTTATGATGTTTTTTAATGTGTGTGAAATATCAAGATACCATTATCTATATTACATTGATGAGAAAGGGTTGTTATATCACCTTGATGCATCTGTAGGTCTCTTGAGACAAACAATATATGTACATAGTCGAGGCCTTTCCCATTTATTTTTATATATGGATTTGGATGATTACTTAACCATTTATGTTTATATGTCTTGTATTAGGCCTTGATTGTATGTTTTATGTATCCAAAATTATACATTCCATCTTTATGATATTTTTAAATGATAATCCATGTGATTAGTCAATTAAAATAATAGACATGGTTAGGTTTATTTCCCATTTAATTATTTATCTGAAATGATTTAACCATCTTTTATTCTTAAAATATTATTATCAAGATTATGTTTTAATGGAATGTATTTTAATTTATTCACCTTTCCATATTGTTTATTTTTATTTATTTTTCCTTAAACTATATTACATTCCCTTATAGAGAATCTGAACTCACCCTTCCTTTCAATATATTATTCTCCATGATGTGAATATGTATATTATGAATGAATTTTAGGGATAATATAGGAGTATTTTTATAATTTCTCATCCTTAAAGAGTCCATAATATTGAATTAAGTTAGTAATTTAAATTGGGGAATAATTAGGATTAGAGTTTTAGAGAATTATGCCATAACTGTAAAATTACATCTCTAATATTACAAAGTAGGCACTTTTACTCATTGAACATTTTTTAATAAAATAAATATTCTTAAATGAAATCAATATTTCTTTTCATTTTATAAATATTCTTGAATTTATCATTTCTCTTACCCGGCCTTATACCCCGTGAAAAACACTTCAATGGCGTGTAATGAGAATAAAAAGCATAGTAAGGGTTATAAAATAAATAAAGATAACATTAGTTCATCAATACATAAATACATAATCTCTTTAACATACCTCATGAAATTATTATCTTTATGAATAACACATAAAAATTATTAAACATAAACGTAACTTGTGGAATCCATATCAATCTTATATTGTAACATTCACAACTATGTGCGGAGTTACATTTGGAATACCCATCACATTATATTACCTAAATCTACTAGGAGAAACATTAAAATTTACCTTTGTCGTGTTACCTAATGCATTGGAGTGCTATCTCAGGATTACCTACCCATGGTTTATCACAGATCCATCCTTTTACGTAAAAAATTCCCAATTACCATTACATATTCATGACACGTAAAAAAAGGAAAGATAAAATTTCCACATTTCAATAAAAATATATCATTTAAATATATTAACATAAACAATCCATTCTCAACCCATTTTCAATATCATAATACGTAAAAAGTGTATGTGTTATTTATTTTTCTTTTAAAAACATTATGGCTTGTCAAGTAATCCAAAAATCAAATAATGCTCGCGGCGGTGGAAAAGGTTGACTTCACCACATACGTTAAAATGAAAAATTACCTTTTTTTCATTAATAAAACGCTACATTGAATAGGATTCCATTTATGTAACGCCACGACCCCAGTTACCCAGAGTCGGTGCATTATTACATAACATTGGCATGATCACAAGAAAGATCAAATCTCGAAAGACCGATTGGTTTAGTAGCCTTGGAAACACTAGATATATTTATAAGTTTTACATTACATCATAAAATGAAAAACTACTACAACAACATAATGTTTCCACAATCCACACTATTAACCCCTCATAAAATCCCTGCAGGTCATTCATAACTTACTTCTTCACATCCTGGGAAAAATAAAACATAGAAAAGGGGTGAGCTCAAATGCCCAGTAAGGATAACAATATAGCGGAAACTTTAATAAATAAGAATAAACATTTAAGGCATTGCATTAATAAAACAAAAGCATTTTAAACATTAACTTCGACATAGTATAGCAAAAGTAAAATGAAATAATTCCATTTACTTATTCACATGGATATTCTATTAATCGAATAATCACATGCAAAAATCAATAACCACATTCATAATGTTGGAATGCATAATGCCAGACTATCATAACCACATAGCCAAGGCCTCATGCCAAGACTACAAATAAGATTTTGTCATGTCCTTGTTCCAAGACACTAGTTTGTCTCATGAGACCTACCGATGCATCGAGGAGCTATAGCGGGCTCCACCCGTCACTTATTAAGTCCAATGCATTCCCATATGAAAAGGTTTAAACATAACATAAACATTCGTATTAAAACTAGCATACGAATGTCAATAATTTCACCATAAACTATGAATGGTATAAAAATAGCACATTCATAGTCAAACATATCACCAAACCTTCAATACAATATAGAAGTTTTGTATCATAATAAATCAACTTCAAATAATCTTAAAATCCATCAAAGGATGTTGACGTAGATGAAATCAAAATTTTTTTTAAAGAAATATCTCCTTTAATTTTGAAATCATTTAAGATCCATATAAAATAAAACATTTTCTTTGAAAATATTCTTATAAGCTTGTAAGTAAAGCTTTGAAGATTTTATAACGGCGTAAAATAACCGCACCCGCCGTATAAGTTAAAAAAAACATTCTTACCTCAATTCTGTCGAAAAGGTTAAAAATGACCTTGTTTTGAAAACGACAGAAAGATTCCTTTATAAACCTCTTATAAAAAGTCAAACAAGGGTATAAATGACTTTAACCCATATTCTTGTAAATAGTAAAAATGTTTTGAAATACATTTTTAAGAAACATGGATGTGGATGATAAAGATATCCCAGTAGATTATTACGTATAAACAACCTCGGATAATAAAGAGATTGTGAAATAACCCTTACCTTGTACTTTTCCTTTGTTGGGGTTGGTTAACCTCCTGTATAATGGTGAAATAATTGTTATTAAATTATACAAGAATCATATACATTAATATGATATCATATATGATCTTTTAACATTGCTTTATTAATAATATCTTAGTATTATCGTCATTTTAGGTGATAATCGATTCGTTCTTCTTAAATGTTTGGTTACGTAAGACATGTTTGTAATGGATAGATTAAATATTATTCATAATCAGAATGATATTAACATTATTTTTAACCCTAAAATGAGAATAAGACATGAATGGATACGATGGAGGATGGATCTCACCGCGTTCGTGGAGACGGTAGTCCGTACGTACGCACGAACGCTACTTCCATTTAATTTTTATTTTAAAATAATTGAATCCAAATGATACATAGGTATATTACTATTCCAGTATAATATAATATTTTATATATGTTACTTAAGTTCATTAACACCATCATTTATACGTTCCATGTGTGGTATGAACGAGTCATATCATTTTAAGGGGGCGGTAGTCCGCACTTCCTCAAATGAAATTATCGTATGTATATACAACATGAAACGAATAATGGTATGAAATAAAATGGAATTACAGGAGCTTATATATAAAATATATATCATTAATATCATATTTAATTATAGTGCCATCATAATGGCCACCATGAGAGGCGGTAATATGTATTTGAACAATCATCGTTTCGTGAGGCGTTAGTTTTCCATCCACAGAAACATTATGTTCATCATCCATTAGTTGGAGTTGTGTGTATGTGTAGTTTGAATCCTTCTTATAACAACATCCTAGTATATTTAGGATACTGGTGTTGTTACAAAAGAAAGGAAATAAAAAGAGTTTGGGGGTTGGAGAAGCAAAATAAAGGAAAATAATTTAAGAGAAATCGTTACCTTTAATTTAGGTAACTCACTTTGGTTGGAACCAAAGGACTTCTTGAAATGATTTCTGCCTAAGGGGAAGCTTCAAGGAGGAGGAGAGGGATGTGGGGAGATTATTTGGGCAGAGTTTGGACGAGCCAAGTGGCTTGAGAGGTGTGAGGAATGAGTAGAAGTGGTCTCCTTTTATAAGGGAGAAGAGGGGCTCTTTAGGAAAAAGTGAAAGTATTACTTTATAATATAATTATATTCGGTTTATAATGGTCCAAAAATAATTGCGGTCGAAGATAAGATGACTAATATTCTAAATAACATCAACCAATAAGAATTGGACAGGTTTTAGATAATATTTTAATCATTATAATCTTATTTATTTAAATGATTTATTAATGAGGTAAACATTGCATCATTATTGTGTCATTAATAATTTAAATTATTTGATGTCTAAAAATTATAAATAAAATATAATTATGTAGGAAATCTTTTTATCTTTCTAATGAATATTTATAATCGAAAATCCAACATGTATAACCCTATGTAATAATTGTTCTTCTAAAAGATGTAAGCTTATGCCATTTTTATTTTTATTTTAACTTTATTAATATAAAGTGTCCCTACCACATACAAGTGGCTCCAAGGGGTCCCCAAATTGACCCAAGAATGCTCATGGTCGTGTATGTGTCCACTAATAAGGTTAGGACACGTTTTAGGGTAATTTTGTATTATTATAATATTATTTTTTAACCCTTATTTACCGGATTTACCCTTAACCATGGTAAATAAAATATTTACCACAGTAATTATTCAAAATGTCTAAAAATAAAAGTAACCTATTTACATAATTTGGACATCCTGATTCAAAATATGGAATCCATTTTTCTAAATTCAAAACACATAAGTGGCAGAAATTAATTTAAAATTAATTCCCGCTGTCAAAACAAAAAGCGTGTTTTTAAGAGGTAATAACTATCAAAAGATTGACACTTGTTTATGTTCGGTTTAATTGTAAAATTATGTCCAATGACCAACATTATATTAAATGGTAAAAATATATTCTAAATATACTTTAAAACCACTCAAATTCACAATTTATCATTATTAATTATTTTGATTAAAAAAGTTTTTTTTAATTAAAATTTAGTAATTTTCACTATTCATCAAAATATTAAAGTTATCCGAAAAGTACCAAAATTTCACCCTAGGATAATTTCAATATTCCGAATCCAAAAATGAAGTCCATTTTGAAATATAAAATATATATGATTTCAAAAAGTAGGTATTACTATTCACAACGACTAGTTTAATTAGTTGTGGTGTGTGTTAGAACTCGAGGTTGCGTACAACACACGCTATCGCACTATTCGAAGGGAAACGTACCGTAGAAGCTTGGGGTGTTACATTATCCCCTCCTTCAAATATTTTCGTCCTCAAAATTTCTAGAATACTTATCACATGAAAAGACTCGGGTGGTTCTTCATCATAAGTTCCTCGGGTTCCCACGTTGCCTCTTCCATCTTATGATTTCTCCACAAAACTTTTACCAGACGTGTCGTCCGGTTTCTCAGTACTTGTTCTCTTGTATCAAGAATCTTGACGGGCTCTTCACAATAAGACAGATCGGGTTCCAGTTCTAATTCCTCATAGGTGAGTACATGCGTTGGGTCAGGCATGTATTTTCTCAACACAGATACGTGGAACACATCGTGAACTTTGGAGAGACTTGGCGGCATTGCCAATCGGTAAGCTACAGCCCCAATTCGTTCTAGAATTTCGAAAGGTCCGATGTACCTGGGACTCAATTTACCTTTCATACCAAAACGTATGACTCCCTTCCATGGAGATACCTTTAGGAAAACATGATCACCGACCTGAAATTCCAAATCCTTCCTTCGATTATCGGCATAGCTCTTCTGCCTACTTTGAGCTGCTTTGATGTGATTTTGGATTACCTTCACCTTTTCCACCGTTTCCTCCACCACTTCTGGGCCTACAAGTTTTCTTTCACCAACGTCATCCCAACAGGTTGGTGTACGACATCTCTTTCCGTATAACGCTTCATATGGTTCCATCTGAATACTTGAATGGAAGCTATTGTTATAGGAAAATTCTACCAGAGGTAAATATTGATCCCACATAACCTGAAAGTCATGTGAGCAAGATCTCAACATGTCTTCTAAGGTTTGAATAGTCCGTTCTGATTGTCCATCTGTCTGAGGGTGGTAAGAGGTGCTCAAATGAAGTTCAGTATCCAGGGATTTCTGAAGACTTTTCCAGAATCTTGAAGTAAAACGGGGATCACGATCAGAAACAATCGATAGGGGTACTCCATGAAGTCTCACAACTTCATTAATATATAGTCTTGCTAGACGTTCCAGGGGTAGATCTTCTCTTATAGCAAGAAAATGTGATGTCTTGGTAAGACGATCAACAATAACCCATATTGCATCGTTCCTTCTAGGAGTCTTTGGTAGCCCCATGACAAAGTCCATCGTAACATTGCCCCATTTCCACTCCGGTATGGGAAGAGGTTGCATGACTCCTCCAGGCTGTTGCCTTCCAGCTTTCACTTGTTGACAAACCATACATCTTGACACAAAATCAGCAATCTCCCTCTTCATGTTGTCCCACCAGTAATGTTCCTTCAAATCTCTATACATTTTGGTGCTCCCAGGGTGTATAGAGAAATTGGAACTATGAGCATCATCCAGCAATTCCCTTTTTAGATCAGGTATATTGGGAACACAAAGTCTATTCCCGAATTTCAAAATTCAATCTTCATACACAAAGTCTCTCAATCTCCCATCATTCACAGCTTTAATCTTCTTTTGGAATTCTTCATCATCGGTCTGAGAACTCTTAATCCTTTCTAGTAAAGATGGTTTGGCAACCATTTGAAAAAGCATTAATGTTTTATTCCCATGTCTATCTTCACTAGATCCATGAAAATTGGATCCCTTTCAATTCTCATATTGTTCAAAACTCCATTGTCTTTTCTACTCAAAGCATCTGCCACCTTGTTTGCCTTCCCTGGGTGGTAGTGTATCGTGCAATCATAATCCTTGAGTAATTCAAGCCATCTCCTTTGCCTCATGTTGAGTTCTTTTTGTGAGAAAATATACTTCAAACTCTTGTGATCAGTATAAATCTCACATTTTTCACCATAGAGGTAGTGCCTCCATATCTTCAAAACAAAGATCACTGCTGCTAACTCGAGATCATGAGTAGGATAGTTTTGTTCATGAATTTTCAACTGTCGTGATGCATAGGCAATAACTCTATCATTCTGCATAAGGACACAGCCAAGTCCTTTCTTCGATGCATCACTATAAATAACGAACCCATCATTCCCCGATGGTAGAGTCAATATAGGAGCATTGACTAATCTTCTCTTCAGTTCTTCGAAACATTCTTCACACTCTTTTGTCCAAACAAATTTAACCCCTTTACGTGTGAGCTTCGTTAATGGGTTAGCCAATCGGGCAAAATTCTGGACGAAACGTCGATAATAACCTGCCAAGCCAATAAAACTACGTACCTCATTTATACTCGTAGGTGCTTGCCATTCTTGGATTGCCTTGGTCTTAGAAGGATCAACAGTGATTCCATCTTTAGAGACAATATGGCCAAGAAAAGAAATATCCTGAAGCCAGAATTCACACTTGCTAAACTTCCCATATAATTCATGCCTCCTCAGAGTCTTCAAGATAATGCGCAAGTGATTTTCATGATCTTCGTAGGTTTTGGAGTATACCAAGATATCATCAATAAATACCACCACAAATTCATCGAGATACTCCTTGAAAAATATATTCATCAGATCCATGAATACAGAGGGTGCATTAGTCAATCCAAACGGCATTACAGTAAACTCGTAATGCCCGTACCTGGTTCGAAATGCTGACTTCGGAATGTCTTCCTTCTTCACACACAACTGATGGTATCCAGATCGAAGGTCAATCTTTGAAAAGTATTGAGCTCCATGCAGTTGGTCAAATAAATCATCAATACGAGGTAGGGGATACTTGTTCTTTATCGTTATAGCATTGATCTCCCTGTAGTCGATACATAACCTCATAGATCCATCTTTCTTTTTAACAAAAAGAACAGGGGCTCCCCATGGAGAAACACTAGGGCGAATAAATCCCTTATTACCCAATTCCTCTAGTTGTTTATTTAGTTCGACTAACTCTACAGTGGCCATTCTATAAGGGGTCTTCGATATAGGCCTTGATCCAGGAATCAAATCAATGGAAAACTCAACTTCTCGTTCTGGAGGATGTCCAGGTAAATCTTCCGGAAATACATCTACAAATTCTTTCACAACAGGTACATCCTCTATTTGAACATTCCTTTCCTCACCGATAGTTACTTCATTCTCTTCCTCCCCAATAATTGAATTTAGTTGAGCTACTGGGGGTGGATCTAAATAAGAATTAGGTGGTGACGATTCTGCTCTAAAAATAAGGTGTTCCTTATCATTATCATCAAGAATCGTAACCTCTTTCTTCTTACAATAAATCTTCGCATCATAGTCTGAAAGCCAGTCCATACCGAAGATTATATCAAACTCAATCATAGGTATGACGATGAGATCAGCAGATAAAGAAAATTTATGTGCTCTAATCAGAGTTTATCTAAATCTAGCTTCCAAGGTTTGTACTAAACTTCCTCTGATACCAACTGTAACGCCCTGACCCCAGTTACCCAGAGTCGGTGCATTATTACATAACATTGGCATGATCACAAGAAAGATCAAATCTCGAAAGACCGATTTGTTTAGTAGCCTTGGAAACACTAGATATATTCATAAGTTTTACATTACATCATAATTTGAAAAACTACTACAACAACATAATGTTTCCACAATCCACACTATTAACCCCTCATAAAATCCCTTCAGGTCATTCATAACTTACTTCTTCACATCCTGGGAAAAATAAAACATAGAAAAGGGGTGAGCTCAAATGCCCAGTAAGGATAACAATATAGCGGAAACTTTCATAAATAAGAATAATCATTTAAGGCATTGCATTACTAAAACAAAAGCCTTTTAAACTTTAACTTCGACATAGTATGGCAAAAGTAAAATGAAATAATGCCATTTACTTATTCACAGGGATATTCTACTAATCGAATAATCACATGCAAAAATCAATAACCACTTTCATAATGTTGGAATGCATAATTCCAGACTATCATAACCACATAGCCAAGGCCTCGTGCCAAGACTACAAATAAGATTTTGTCAAGGCCTTGTGCCAAGACATTAGTTTGTCTCATGAGACCTACCGATGCATCGAGGAGCTATAGCGGGCTCCACCCGTCACTTATTAAGTCCAATGCATTCCCATATGAAACGGTTTAAACATAACATAAACATTCATATTAAATCTAGCATACGAATGTCAATAATTTCCCCATAAACTATGAATGGTATAAAAATAGCACATCCATAGTCAAACATATCACAAAACCTTCAATACAATATAGAAGTATTGTATCATAATAAATCAACTTCAAATAATCTTAAAATCCATCAAAGGATGTTGACGTAGATGAAATCAAATTTTTTTTTAAAGAAATATCTCCTTTTATTTTGAAATCATTTAAGATCCATATAAAATAAAACATTTTCTTTGAAAATATTCTTATAAGCTTGTAAGGAAAGCTTTTAAGATTTTATAACGGCATAAAATATCCGCACCCGCCGTATAAGTTAAAAAAACATTCTTACCTCAATTCTGTCGAAAAGGTTAAAAAGGACCTTGTTTTGAAAACGACGGAAAGATTCCTTTATAAACCTCTTATAAAAAGTCAAACAAGGGTATAAATGACTTTAACCCATATTCTTGTAAATAGTAAAAATGTTTTGAAATACATTTTTAAGAAACATGGATGTGGATGATAAAGATATCCCAGTAGATTATTACGTATAAACAACCTCGGATAATGAAGAGATTGTGAAATAACCCTTACCTTGTACTTTTCCTTTGTTGGGGTTGGTTAACCTCCTGTATAATGGTGAAATAATTGTTATTAAATTATACAAGAATCATATACATTAATATGATATCATATATGATCTTTTAACATTGCTTTATTAATAATATCTTAGTATTATCGTCGTTTCAGGTGACAATCGATTCGTTCTTCTTAAATGTTTGGTTACGGAAGACATGTTTTTAATGGATAGATTAAATCTTATTCATAATCAGAATGATATTAACATTATTTTTAACCCTAAAATGAGAATAATACTTGAATGGATACGATGGAGGATGGATCTCACCGCGTTCGTGGAGACGGTAGTCCGTACGTACGCACGAACGCTACTTCCATTTAATTTTTATTTTAAAACAATTGAATCCAAATGATACATAGGTATATTACTATTCCAGTATAATATAATATTTTATATATGTTACTTAAGTTCATTAACACCATCCTTTATACGTTCCATGTGTGGTATGAACGAGTCATATCATTTTAAGGGGGCGGTAGTCCGCACTTCCTCAAATGAAATTATCGTATGTATATACAACATGAAACGAATAATGGTATGAAATAAAATGGAATTACAGGAGCTTATATATAAAATATATATCATTAATATCATATTTAATTATAGTGCCATCATAATGGACACCATGAGAGGCGGTAAGATGTATTTGAACAATCATCATTTCGTGAGGCGTTAGTTTGCCATCCACAGAAACATTATGTTCATAATCCATTAGATGGAGTTGTGTGTATGTGTAGTTTGAATACTTCTTATAACAACATCCTAGTATATTGAGGATACTTGTGTTGTTACAAAAGAAAGGAAATAAAAAGAGTTTGGGGGTTGGAGAAGCAAAATAAAGGAAAATAATTTAAGAGAAATCGTTACCTTTAATTTAGGTAACTCACTTTGGTTGGAACCAAAGGACTTCTTGAAATGATTTATGCCTAAGGGGAAGCTTCATGGAGGAGGAGAGGGATGTGGGGAGCTTATTTGGGCAGAGTTTGGACGAGCCAAGTGGCTTGAGAGGTGTGAGGAATGAGTAGAAGTGGTCTCCTTTTATAAGGGAGAAGAGGGGCTCTTTAGGAAAGAGTGAAAGTATTACTTTATAATATAATTATATTCGGTTTATAATGGTCCAAAAATCATTTAGGTCTAAGATAAGATGACTAATATTCTAAATAACATCAACCAATAAGAATTGGACAGGTTTTAGATAATATTTTAATCATTATAATCTTATTTATTTAAATGATTTATTAATGAGGTAAACATTGCATCATTATTGTGTCATTAATAATTTAAATTATTTGATGTCTAAATATTATAAATAAAATATCATTATGTAGGAAATCTTTTTATATTTCTAATGAATATTTATAATCGAAAATCCAACATGTATAACCCTATGTAAAAATTGTTCTTCTAAATGATGTAAGCTTATGCCATTTTTATTTTTATTTTAACTTTATTAATATAAAGTGTCCCTACCACATAAAAGTGGCTCCATGGGGTCCCCAAATTGACCCAAGGATGTTCATGGTCGGGTATGTGTCCACCAATAAAGTTAGGACACGTTTTAGGGTAATTTTGTATTATTATAATATTATTTTTAAACCCTTATTTACCGGATTTACCCTTAACCATGATAAATAAAATATTTACCACAGTAATTATTCAAAATGTCTAAAAATAAAAGTTACCTATTTACACAATTTGGACATCCTGATTCCAAATATGGAATCCATTTTTCTAAATTCAATACACAGAAGTGGCAGAAATTAATTTAAAATTAATTTCCGCTGTCAAAACAAAAAGCGTGTTTTTAAGAGGTAATAACTATCAAAAGATTGACACTTGTTTATGTTCGGTTTAATTGTAAAATTATGTCCAATGACCAAAATTATATTAAATGGTAAAAATATATTCTAAATATACTTTAAAACCACTCAAATTCACAATTTATCATTATTAATTATTTTGATTAAAAAAGTTGTTTTTAATTAAAATTTAGTAATTTTCACTATTCATTAAAATATTAAAGTTATCCGAAAAGTACCAAAATTTCACCCTAGGATAATTTCAATATTCCGAATCCAAAAATGAAGTCCATTTTGAAATATATAATATATATGATTTCAAAAAGTAGGTATTACTATTCACAACGGCTAGTTTAATTAGTTGTGGTGTGTGTTAGAACTCGAGGTTGCGTACAACACACGTTATCGCATTATTCGAAGGGAAACGTACCGTAGAAGCTTGGGGTGTTACAATTTAAATGAAATAAAAATTCAAAGGGGTATATACAATGTGTTAAAGAAATTTGTTTATAAATCAAAACATCTCTCAATGAAAGGAGATAGAGAAAATGTCCCTGACCTCAAGCCCGACGTGACTCGTTTTTCATTAATATGATGAATAATAAACTAAAGTTAATTTATATTTCTTTAAAAAACATTTTCATGTTTTTATTAAATTTATATCACTTATAAACACCTTATAGACATTATATAATCATTTATGTTAATACAGGTTGTTTTGTCGATATTTAGTACTGGAGTTAAAAATGAACTTCTAATAATTACAAATTGTCTATGTGGTCAAAAGTCCATTATGCCTAGAATAATATTCATGATTTATATATCATATATATCATATATATTTAGAATATGTAGATATATATATATATATATATTATTACACAACATTTGAAGATAATAAATGAAACGCACCGTTCAATGAAACAACAAGTTGTATGTACACATAAACTATATTTTCATTTATATTTCATATTTAATAGAATTAAAACATAATGATAAATATTTATAAAATAAAAAAAAGTATAATATAATATATATATTCATTAACTCCATCCTTTATACATTCCACATATGGCATGAATGATTCATATCACTTTGAGGGGCGGTAGTCTACACATCCTGAAATGAATTTATCCAATTTAACCATTTAGGGAACCACAATTCTATGCAATAAATAAAAAATACAGAAGATTTAAAATAGTATAAATATAATATATATCACATATAAATATTCTTACATCATAATGGCCATCATAAGAGGTGGTAGAGTAAGATTGAACAATCATCATTTTGGGAGGTAGTAGTTCACCTGCCACATAAAAATTATGTTTTTACCCATTAGATGGATGTGTGTGTAAGTGTAGTTAAAATGGTTCTTATAAATAAAACCTAGTATATTGAGTGAACTAGTTTTTTTATATATACCATGAATAATATGAGAATGGGAAGTGAATATGTCAAATAAAAGAAGAGAACTTGAGGGAAAACGTTACCTTAATATTGGGTAACTCCCTTTTGATGAACCAAAAGGCTTCCTTGAAGTGCCATCTACCAATTGTAAGGAATATAGAAAGAAGATAAAGATCATAGAAGCTTATTTTTTTAGATATTGTGTGAGCCAATATAAGGCCCCAGCCTTAAACCTTACTTAATCTTGAATTATTACAAGATTACACATTGAGGATCTTTTCACGTTTAGAGTTTTAGAGAATTAGATCATGAAACATGCATTACATTCCTCATTTAAACAAAGTGGTTACATAAAAGACAGTATTCATTTTTCCCATAAACGGAAACATATTTAAAATAAAACATGGATTCTTTCTTGACACATCCTTGACATTATCATCACGTCATGTACCTTTCCCTTGACCTGTGAAAAACATTTCAAAAACTTGGGATGAGCATAAAAAGCTCAGTAAGGGTTAAAAAAATATGGGAAAGAAACATGAGTTCATATATACATAAGAATGAAATCATACTTTACCCATAAAACATAGGCACTTTAACATTCCTCACCAAGTCATGAATAAATCATAGAAATCATATGACATAAAAGGTAAATTGAGGCATTCATAACATTCTTACGTTGGGAGTAACACTCTTGGTTACGTTTGGAATACCCACCCTAGTATATTCCCTAAATAACTTCGGAGAAACCTTAACATTTCACTCATTCGCATTACCCAATGCATTGGAGAGATATATCGGGCTCACCCGCCCTTAGTTTATCACAGAACCACCTATCTTCATAACAATGCCCAAGAACCATAACATAATCTTATCTCATAAAACATACATAAATGAAACATAACATTTCCATAATTCAATCACAAGATATCAAGAACACAGTGATATAATAAAAACATTATCAAAACCATTTTAAATACCAAAATAAAAGAAAAGTAAAACATGGTATTTATTTTTCTTTTAAAAAAAGGTGTGGCTTGTAGAGGAAGCCGAAACTCAAATAATGGTCATGGTGGCGGAGAAGTCGTTGTCACCGCATACGTATGACAAAAACATTCCCTTTTGTCATTTTTTAAAAAGCTTCGTATAAAAAAGATTACTTTTGGATAAACATAAAAGTAAAAGGGGTTTATACACCGTATAAAAGAATGTTTTGTATAAAACAATATATTCCTCAACGAAAGGAGATTGAGACGAAGTCCCTTATAAAGATGGTATCCTTGGTTTAAGGATAAATCAATTACATAATTATGTGTGAAAAACAAATACACAAAATATATGTGGATATTATGTGTAAAACAATCATAGGTTATTCAAACATATTCATAGAATGGAGTATTCAAGGAGTACAAGTTTATCCCAAAGAATTAAATTTGGGTTAAGAAGTTCCATGAAAAAATTTGGCAACCTAACGACGTCACTAAAAAATTCAGAAAATGAGTTGATGAGAGATAAAAAGGGTAACTCCTCACATAGATGAAAAATTTAAATCAATAATGATATAGAAGAACATATCCCAACATAATATTATGTAAATTAAAATACATAACAAAAGAAGTCTTTTAAAAAGAGGAGGGTGAAAGGTTCCCTTACCGACATGGGTATCTTTCGAGACATCCACCCCATGAAAGAAAGACAATAAAACATTGATGTAAATACTGATAAATGAAATTATATTACACAACGAGTAAAATAATGGGCATTACATACACCACTCAAAGGAAATTGTGGCAAATGTAGCATAAATCTCATGTGAATAAAAGTGAGATGAAAAATCCCTTACGAAAACTCAACAGCCTAACATCGCCACTTAAGACATCCAAAATGGATTGATGAGAGGAAATAGGGTCTCTCATAATATTAACATAAATTTTAAAGAAAGAGGAATATAGATGAACATCCCCCAACATAACAAAGAGGAGCTTAAATGAAGTGACATAAAGGAGAGTACTTAAAAATAAAGAGAGAGGTT
This sequence comes from Viscum album, assembly GCA_963277665.1. NCBI lineage: Eukaryota > Viridiplantae > Streptophyta > Magnoliopsida > Santalales > Viscaceae > Viscum > Viscum album. The sequence continues at coordinate 255,966,341 of OY728165.1, read as the reverse complement.
GGATCTCTTATGAAAATTCAGCAGCCTAACGGCACCACTAAAAACATCCAAAATGGATTGATGAGAGAGAATAGGTTCTCTCATCATATGATTATAAAAATTACAGTAATATTAATATAAAAGAATATCCCAATAACAAGAAAGATTAGCTTTAAAAGGAATGACATAAAAGAGTGTACTTTAAAAGAAAGAGAGGAGTCGGATCCCTTACCTCGAGTCCGACTTGACTCGATCATTCTTTAATCTCCTGAATAATAAACTTGAGTTAATTTATACATCCTTAAGAACCTTTTTAAAGTTCATTATTCCTTTTATATCACTTATTACCATGTCATGAACAGTATGTAGTAATTTTAGTTAATAACGGTCGTTTAAACGACCATTGGTACTTGAGTCAAAATATGCTCTTTATAATTACAAGTTGTTCATGTATCCATTATATCCAGAGTTATAATAATGATGTATATATCATATATATCATATATATCCAGTATATACATGCATTTATAATAATACATAATCATTTAGAGGTAAGAAATGAAATGCATCGTTCATGGAGACTGTAAGCCGTACGTATGCATGAACGCTACTTTCATTTCTATTTCGCATTTTATAGAATGGAATCATAATTATATAAAGGTATATTATAATTTAAGTATAATATCATATATAATACCATAAATTACATTCTTTATACGTCCCACATATGGCATTAACGAATCAAATCACTTTGAGGGGGCGGTAGTCCGCACTTCCTAAAATGAAGATATTGCGTTTACTCATAATGGTAACCATAAAGGATATGCCATAAATGAAAAATACATAAGCTTAAGTAAAACATAAAAATATTATATATAATATATAAATATAGTGACAACATAATGGCCACCTTTGAAGGTGATATATAAGTGGTGAACAATCATCGTTTCGTGAGGCAAAAAATCGCCATCCACAGAAACAATATGTTCTTTAACCATTAGATGTAGGTGTGTGTAAGTGTAGCTCGAATAATTATTATAAAAACATCCTATTATATTTAAGATACTGTATTTGTTACAAAAGAAATTAATAAAATGTGTTTAGGGGGTTGGAGAAGCAAAATAAAACAAAAGGACTCAAGTGAAGACATTACCTTAAAATCGGGTAACTCCATTTGGTTTGAGATAAAAGGACTCCTTGGTAAGAATTCTGCCCAAAGTTAGGCTTCAAGGTGTTATACAGGGATGTGGAGAGACAACATGGTAATGGTTTGGCCGATCCAATGGCTGTGGAAATGTGGGTAAGGAGGTAGAGGTTGGGGCCTTGTATAAGAGGAGAGGAGGGGCACTCTTGGAAAGTAAAGAAATGTTCCTTTATTTTAAAATGAATTTCGGATTTAAAAGGTCCCACATTGACAAAATTCGAGTATAAGGTGATAAGTGTTCAAAATCCACCCATCCAATAGGGTTTGGACATGTTTAGGTATTATATTTTACATTGTTATTCCATTTTATTTAAATCGTTAAATAATGAGGTCATCGCTGAATTATCATGATGTCATAAATAATTTACTTTATTTAATGTATAAAAATTAAAACAAAAATACTATGATGTATGAAATATTTTTAGAATTCCAATGCCTATTTATAGTCAAATATCTAACTTGTATAACCCCATGTAAAAATTGTTTTAGTAAAACATATCATGTTTGTGTCATTTTTACTTTAACCTTAAATAAAATGTTCTTTATGTTATTTCCCAACCAATGTGGCTCCATGGGGTCCCCAAGTTGACACATGGATTTTATTAGTCGTCCATGACACATCCAATGAGGGTAGGACATGTTTCATGATCATATCATATTATTAAAACATTATTTTTACGTTAAACTACTCTAATTATCTCTAATCGCGATTAAAAACATAATAAGTTACTATTCACCAAAAAATTATTTTATTCCCATTAAACCACATTTTACTTCTTAATGACAACCATGTATGTTGGATTTTTTAAAATTCAAAACAAAAAGATGGAAATATTTCATTTAAATGGAAAATTAGTTTTTATAAGTACCACTTAGTGGTTTCACTATTCATCAAAAATTGAAGTTTTTCAGTAAATTACCAAAAATTCAACCTAAGATATATTAGATATTTCGAATTCAAAAATGATGTCTATTTTAAAAAATTAAAAACATATTTGTTGAATTAATTAATTTAATAATTAATTCCTGTTGTCAGAGCAAAAAGCGTGTTTTTATGAAATAAAATGTATCTAAAGATTGACACTAATTTAAGTCTGATTTCAAAGTGAAATTAATTTCAATGACCACTATTGGATTAAATGGTAAAAATATATTCTTATTTCACTTTAAAACCAATTCAAAAGATAATCTAATCATATAAATAATGTAGATGAAAAATTAGTTTTTAATTAAAATACAACATTTTCACTATTCATTAAAAATTTAACTTTTTCAGAAAAATACCAAAAATTTACACAAAGTAAATTTTGATATCCCAATTATAAAGAAGAATTTTACATTGTAAAATATAAAACATAAAATTTTCAAAAAGTTGATTTAAAATAGGTTCGACATCAAAAGGCGGTTAATCGACCCTTTAAAGAATATTAGAATGTTTACGCTTAAAATTGGATTCATTCGCATTTTAAATCCTCTATCATTTTTTGTAAAAAGTAAAAATATTTGACAAACATATATATTAATTTTGTAGTGAGTTCTATTCATTCCTTCCTTCACAATAGCTAGGCGTTAACAACAATTTAAAATAATATTATTTTATTATTTGAGTGCAACGTAAGATTCCCAAGAAACTCATTGTTTCCTGTTGGGTACGCCATCGAGCATAGCATCCCCTTTAAAGTAATATTAATATTTTATTCACAAATATGGATAAATGTGAAAATTTTATAATATTTATTTACCTGGGGTGTCACATCCTTCCCCCCTTTTGGGAATTGTGTCCTTGCAATTTTAAAAATGGGCATAGAAACTTCATTGAAAATCCCACATCGGAACAAGAGTCAGTTAAAAAAATCCCATTAAAATAAATAAAGACAAGTACATAGGTCACCAAGATAACCCATACTAGGATTCCATGTAGGAAAACATGGACATGGAAGAAAAAAACAAAGGGTCATGTTCTGATGGAGAGTGATAGTAAACATGTCTAGGAGAAAGTTAACCATAAGAAAATCACAAACTTATGATGGGTTAAACGGTATTTGATTCCCCACTAGGAAAAGTTAACAGACAAAATTTTTGTTTTAAGTTACTCTTCATTGAGGAATTTATTTTTGATCTTAAGGAAACATACTTACTTGTCATGTTGACTTTCAACTTTTACTAGATTTCTTACACAAACTAATACTTTCCCCAAAAGACGAGTATTTAGGAAGACTTGTTCACATTATGAGTACTATAATCAACTTCTATAGAATCACCTAATCCGCAAAAGGGAACTATATACTTCCCATATCTTTAGACCTTAACCAAAACCAAAACCAAAAAGGTTATTACAAGATAAGATAATCCAGAAAAAGATAATCCTTTATAAAAAGAAAATCTATTCTTAATCTCCAAAATTTGTCCAACAAAACCCAAAGTTCAATGAGGACCATTCAATAAACAATTTTTCCATTAAATTATTCAAAGTAATCCAAACTGAGATTGAAACCCAAATATTTGAAGTATTTAGTCACATACTCTTCCAATTTAAATCGTAACATTTATCTCCAAACAACATTAGTTTCTCTTAATGTCATGTATTGAAAAGTAATTGACCTAATCACATATCCTCCATGATAGGTTAATAAATTTCCATAGATAACCCAAAATCAACTTAATCTGAATTCATAAAATCATCTAACTAAAAAGAATCAGTCAAAATAACCAGGGACTTCACGTAGTCCAGTGGTAGGCGATAAATACCAGTTGCACTTTGGTTGTGGGTTCGATTCCCGCAGCTTTGTCCGACGTGACGGGTTGTCACATGGTCTGCATGTTTTCCTTTTGTCCAAAACTATATAATTATAAAATCATTCCCAAAAAGAGATAAAATCATCAAAAATAACCATAAAACTATTTAACCTCAATTTAATCTCATGCCTTTCACTTCCATCAAAACATATAGTAACCCATAATTACCTCAAAAGTAAGGATAATATAAACCCAAATGGTTTCTTATAACTATGTACACAAAAGAACAGAGAACTATTCCTTGAATAAAATTTTCATATATTAAACATCAGGGTTAAACATACTATAAAAAGTCATCTAATTTAACCCCATCATCAAAAGGGACATAATAATCTTAAGAATTTCACCATAAATCTTGAAGCCCTTATATGCTGGCTTCTTACTCATTCAACATTATTCATGATCCATTAACCATTCCTTTCCAACTTATTCTGAAATACTACTTTCCTACAAACAAAATCATGAATCATATCCTAAGATTCCAAAATAGGAAAACAAAAGTTATGTAATAATCCATACCTTTGATTAGTCATTGTCAGTTTTTTCATCCTCAATCGGAATGGCATTAGGTATTGGTAAACGAATATTTTTACGATCTTGGTGATCCCATTCACAAAACTTCTTCATAGGACATGTGTTTTCATAATGACCATGCACACCACATTTAAAACATTCAACTGATCCATCAGAAATAACTTCTTTCCCTTTTCTCGAGTCAACTGGATGCTTCCTTTTTCCCTGGAAGGTTATTGCTTTATGACCTTCATTTCAACATCTATAGCATATTTCTGTCCCTTTGAAACATTTTCCTAGGTGTTTCTTTCCACATCTTTGACACATAGGTTTTTGAACATACTTACCTTTATGATTATTAACCATAGTTCCGTATGGATATGTTTCTCGCATATATGATTCCTTATAGAAATCACCATGGTTTAGGTGGTCAATCATGACTCCAGATAGTTGGTTGAGGATAAAAACAAGATTTCTCATTGCAGCTCCCATATCATTCAGTTGCTTTCTCAAAAAACTATCACAGTTTCCTTAACAACCACTGCTACATTGGTGCCTGCTAGATCCAGCCATTTACTAAAACCAAAAAGGTCAATGTGAGTATGTCAACAAAACCACCATGAACTAATGAGGAAGATAAACACTAATATATAATTACTCATTCACTTTATCTAAAACTAGGACTCTTTCTGAATTCCTAACCACTATGGTAATTTCACATATGCTTAAAGAATACCCTAACCTCTAATGTTATCTAAACCGACCTCTAATACCAACTATAAGGCCCCATCCTTAAGCCTTACTTAATATTGGGTTATTACAAGATTACATATTGAGGATCTTTTCAGGTTTAGAGTTTTATAGAATTAGATCATGAGACTTGCATTACATTCCTCCTTTAAACAAAGTGGTTACATAAAAGACAGTATTCATTTTTTCCATCAACGGAAACATATTTAAAATAAAACATGGATTCTTTCTTGAAAAATCCTTGACACTATCATCACATAATGTACCTTTCCCTTGAACTATGAAAAACATTTCAAAAACTTGGGATGAGTATAAAAAGCTCAGTAAGGGTTAAAAAAAATAAGGAAATGAAACATGAGTTCATATATACATAAAAATGAAATCATACTTTACCCATAAAACATAGGCACTTTAACATTCCTCTTCAAGTCATGAATAAATCAAATAAATCATATGACATAAAAGGTAACTTGAGGCATTCATAACATTCTTACGTATGGAGTAACCATCTTGGTTACGTTTGGAATACCCACCATAGTATATTCCCTAAATCTCTTCAGAGAAACCTTAACTTTTCACTCCTTCGCGTTACCCAATGCATTGGAGAGCTATATCGGGCTCACCCGCCCTTAGTTTATCATGGAACCACCCTTCTTCATATCAATTCCCAAGAACCATAACATAATCATATCTCATAAAACATACATAAAGGAAACATAACATTTCCACAATTCAATCACAATATATCAATAACACAATGATACAATAAAAACATTATCAAAACCATTATAAATACCAAAATAAAATAAAAGTAATACATTTTATTTTTTTCTTTTAAAAAAATGGTATGGCTTGTATAGGAAGCCGAAACACAAATAATGGTCATGGCGGTGGAGAAGTCGTTGTTGCCGCATACGTATGACAAAACCATTCCCTTTTGTCATTTTGTAAAACGCTTCGTATAAAAAAGATTCCTTTTGGATAAACATAAAAGTCAAAGGGGTTTATAAACCATATAAAAGAAAGTTGTGTATAAAACAATATATGCCTCAATGAAAGGAGATTGAGACGAAGTCCCTTATAAAGACGGTATCCTTGGTTTAAGGATAAATCAATTTCATAATTATGTGTGACAAACGAATACACCAAATATAAGTGGATGTTAAGTGTAAAAAAATCAGAGGTTATTTACACATATTCATAGAACGACATATTCAAGGAGTACAAGTTTATCCCAAAGAATAAAATTTGGGTTAAGAAGTTCTGTTGCAAAAATTTGACAGCCTAACAGCGTCACTACAAAATTCAAAAAAATGAGTTGATGAGAGATAAAAAGGGTATCTCCTCACATGGACGTAAAATTTAAATCAATAAGGATATAGAAGAACATATCCCAACATAATAGTATGTGAATTAAAAGACATAACGAAAGAAGTCTTTTAAAAAGTGGAGGGTGAAAGGTTCCCTTACAGACATGGGTATCTTTCGAGACATGCACCCCGTGAAAGAAGGACAATACAACATTGATGTAAATACTCATAAATGAAATTATATTACACAATGAGTAAAATAATGGGCAGTACATACACCACTCAAATGAAATTGTGGCAAATGTAGCATAAATCTCACGGGAATAAAAGTGATATGAAAATTCCTTTACGAAAACTCGGCAGCCTAACGGCGCCACATAAGACTTCCAAAATGGATTGATGAGAGGAAATAGGTTCTCTCATTATATTAACATAAAGTTTATAGAAAGAGTAATATAAAATAACATCCCCCAAGATAACAAATAGGAGCTTAAAAGAGGTGACATAAAGGAGAGTACTTAAAAATAAAGAGAGAGGATGGATCTCTTATGAAAATTCGGCATCCTAACGGTGCCACTCAAAACTTCCAAAATGGATTGATGAGAGAGAATAGGGTCTCTCATAATATGATCATAGACATTATAGTATGTGTAATATGAATGAATATCCCTATAACAAGAATGATGAGCATTAAAAGGAATGGCATAAAAGAGTGTACATTAAAAGAAAGAGATAAGTCAGATCCCTTACCTCGGGTCTGACTTGACTTGATCATTCACTAATCTCCTGAATAATAAACTTCAGATAATTTATAATTCCTTATGAAGCTTTTTCAAGTTCATTATTCCTTTTATATCACTTCTTACCATGTCATTACACTATGTAATTATTTTAGTTAATAACGGTCGTTTAAACGATCATTGGTACTTGATTCAAAATATGCTCTTTATAATTACAAGTTGTTCATGTATACATTTTATCCATAGTTATAATCATGATGTATATATCATATATATCATATATATCTAGTATATACAGGCATTTATAATATTACATAATCATTTAGAGGTAAGAAATGAAATGCACCATTCCTGGAGACGGTAAGTCGTACGTACGCATGAACGCTACTTTCATTTCTATTTCGTATTTTATAGAATGGATTCATAATGATATAAATGTATATTATAATTACAGTATAATATCATATAGAATACCATAAATTACATCCTTTATATGTCTCAGATATGGCATTAACGAATCAAATAACTTTGAGGGGGCGGTAGTCCGCACTTCCTAAAATGAAGATATCGCGTTACTCATAATGGTAACCATAAAGGATATGCCATAAATTAAAAATACAGAAGTTTAAGTAAAACATAAACAGATTATATATAATATATAAATATAGTGACATCTTAATGGCCACCTTTGAAGGTGATATATGAGTGTTGAAAATCATCGATTTGTGAGGCAGAAATTCACCATCCACGGAAACAGTATGTTCTTTAACCATTAGATGTAGGTGTGTATAAGTGTAGCTTGAATACATGTCATAAAAACATCCTAGTATATTTAAGATACTGGAGTTGTTACAAAATAAATTAATAAAAATAGTTTAGGGGGTTGGAGAAGCAAAATAAAACAAAAGGACTCAAGTGAAGACATTACCTTAAAATCGGGTAACTCCCTTTGGTTTGAGGTAAAAGAATTCCTTGGGAAGACTTCTGCCCAAATTGAGGCTTCAAGGAGTTATATAGGGATTTGGAGAGACAAAATGGGCAGGGGTTGGCCGATCCAAAGGCTGTGTAACTGTGGGTAAGGAGGTAGAGGTGGGGGCCTTTTATAAGAGGAGAGGAGGGGCACTCTTGGAACGTAAAGAAATGTTCCTTTATTTTAAAATGAGTTTCGGATTTAAAAGGTCCCAAATTGATACAATTAGAGTATACGGTGATAAGGGTTCTAAATCCACCCATCCAATAGGTTTTGGACATGTTTAGGCCTTATATTATACATTGTTCTTCCATTTTATTTAAATCGTTAAATAATGAGGTCATCGCTGCACCATCATGATGTCATAAATAATTTAATTTATTTAATGTATAAAAATTATAAAAAAAGACTATGATGTAGGAAATCATTTTATCTTTCCAATTACTATTTATACTAAAATATCGGACTTATATAACCCCCATTTAAAAATTGTTTTAGTAAAACATCTTATGTTTGTGTCATTTTTACTTTAACATTAAATAAAAAGTTAGTTATGTCATTTCCCAACCAATGTGGCTCCATGGGGTACCCATGTTGACCCATGGATTGTATTGGACTTCCATGACACATCAAATGAGGGTAGGACATGTTTCATGCTCATCTCATATTATTAAAACATTATTTTTACATTAAACTACTCTAATTGCCTCTAATCGCGATTACAAATATAATAAGTTACTATTCACCAAAAAAATTATTTTAATCCCATTGAACCACATTTTAATTCATAATGAAAACCATGTATGTCAGATTTTTTAAATTCAAAATACAAAGATGGAAACATTTCATTTATACGGAAAATCAGTTTTTATAGGTACCACTTAGTGGTTTCACTATTCATCAAAAATTTATGTTTTTCAGAAAATTACCAAAAATTCACCCTAAGATATATTTGATATTTCGAATTCAAAAATGATGTATATTTTAAAAAATTCAAAGCATATTATTTTAATTAATTAATTTAATAATTAATTCCCGCTATCAGAACAAAAAGCGTGTTTTTATGAAACAAAATGTATCAAAAGATTGACACTAATTTCAGTTCGATTTCAAAGTGAAATTAATTCCAACGACCACTATTGGATTAAATAGTAAAAATATATTATTATTTCACTTTAAAACAAATTAAAAAGATAATCTAATCATATAAATAAATTATATTAAAAAGAGGTTTTTAATTAAAATACAACATTTTTCACTATTCATTCAAAATTGATATTTTTCAGAAGAATACCAAAAATTTACACAAAGAAACTTTTGATGTCCCGATTCTAAAGAAAAATTTAATTTGTCAAATATAAAACATAATATTGTCAAAAAGTGGATTTAAAATAGGTTCACCATCAAAAGGCTGTTAATCGACCCTTTAAAGAATATTAGAATGTTTACGCTTAAAATTGGATTCATTCGCATTTTTAATCCTCTATCATTTATTTTAAAAAGTAAAAATATTTGACAAACATATATAATAATTTTGTAGTTAGTTCTATTCATTCTCTCCATCACAACATCTAGGCATTAACTACCATTTAAAATAATATTATTTTATTATTAAAGTGCAACGTAAGATTCCCAAGAAACTCATTGTTGCGTGTTGGGTACGCCATCGAGCATAGCATCCCCTTTAAAGATATATTAATATTTTATTCACATATATGCATAAATTTGAAAATTTCATAATCATTATTTACCTGGGGTGTCACAGCCAAGGCGGACTGAGAGATGTGAGTAATGGGTTAGAAGTTGTGTCCTTTTATATGAGAGATAAGAGCTCTTTAAGAATGCTTGAAAATATTATTTTATTGTAAATTGAAATTACACTTTAAAAAGGTCCCAAAAAAGTTTAATTAGTATATAAGATGTATATTTATCAAAATAATATCACATATTAGATTATAGAAAAGTTTTGGTTTCAAATTTAACCTTATAATTTGTCCTTAACCCTTAGATAACTAATTTGACTCTTACCATGTCTTCTTGTGTATTCACTCTATATGGTTAATAAATTTACAATAAAATTTCAAGAAATCCAAAATAGATCATTAATGAATATTTTATCATCATATTTTTCAATTGGTGGAATATTTTGTTTTTAGGACTATTTTATCATTTCATCAAATACTAGTGGATTTAAAAACTCATTTATGTAATTTTTATACTATTAATATCAAGCTTTTTTATGAAATACAATCCAACTTTATTCATTAAAAAAAGCTTCATTAATTCTAATATTACAATTCATCCTCATCCTTAAGAATCTTTTATTGAATAAGAAGTTTCAAAATAAATTTATTTTAATATTTATCATATCATTTTTTTAGAAACATTCATAAATGAGGTAATCATTACATCATCATTGTGTTATAAATAAATTTATCTATTAGATGTCCAAAAATTATAAATAAAATACAATAATTTATTAAATCTTGTTAGTTACCTAATGAATATTTATTGTTAAAAATATCAATATTATAACCCCACATTAAAATCATTTTAGAAAAAAATATATGTTTAATATAGTATTATTTTTACTTTAAATAAAAAGTTATTAATGTCATTATCTTACCCAAATTCCACAAAAGGCCAAAAGTATCACCATAGGATTGAATTGGTGGGACATGAAACATAAAATAAGTTTTGGAAATGTTTTTAGGTAATTTTATATTATTATAATATTATTTTTATCTTGAGGTACCAAATTTACCTTTCACCATGGGAAATAAAAGTTAATAGTTAATATTCACCATAAATTATTTTCAACTTATTGAAACACATTTAACTTACTAATTACAATAATTTATGTCAGATTTTAGAAATTCAATTCACAGAAGTTGTAAAAATTCATTTAAATGAAAAATATGGCTTTTTAACTACTACCTTGTGTTTTAACAATTTACTAAAAATTAAATGTTTTTAGAATAATACCAAAATTCACCCAAAGAAAATACTGATATTACGAATTCAAAAAGGATTTTCGTTTTTCCAAATTAAAAAAATAGTTGTTTTATTAATTCATTTCAAATTATTTTATATTGTAATAACTATAAAAAGTGTTTTTAAGAAATATTAACTTTCAAAAGATTTATATGCAATTTCAATGTGAAATTACTTCCAATGAATAACATTGGATTAAATGGTAAAAATAAAATCCAATTACACATTGAATTAATTTAAAATAATAATCTAACAATTTACGTAAATTATATTAAAATATGGTTTTTAATTAAAATGAATTATTTTTTACTATTCATTAAAAATTGATCATTACCAGCAAAATACAAAAATTTCAATGTAACTTATCTTGTCCCGATTCTGAATAGGAATTTTAGTTTGTCAAATATATCATATAAAAGTGACAGAAAATTATTTAAAAAGGGTTCACCATAAAAATGTGGTAAATCACCCTTTTAAAAATATTATAATTTGTTTGCTTAAAATTGGATTCATTCACATTTTAAGCCTCTAACATTTATTGTATAAATGTAAAAACATTTAGAAACTTGTTTAATAAAAACATGGTTAGTTCTATTTATTCTCACCAATACAATGTCTATTCACCAACTACCATTTAATATAATAATATTATTTTTTTATTTTTCAGTATAACAATACATTGTGTGCTACATAAGATTTCAAAGAAACTTGATGTTGCGTATCAAGTAATCCATCACACATAGTATCCTCTTTAAAGTAAAATTAATATTTTATTCAAATATAATAATAAATATTAAAATGTAATATTCATTATTTACCTAGGATTTTACATCTTTCCCATAATGGAAATTGCGTCCTCAAAATTTTATTCAGTAATCAAATAAATCGGGTATTTCATTATCATAGAATTTTTAAATTCCCTCATTTCATCTTCAACCATATGGTTTTTCCATAAAACTTTTACAAGATGAATTACAATATTCACTACGCTTGCTCTCTATGGTAAAGAATATGGACTAGTAGTTCCTCATACGAATGATTCTTTTCCAGGTAAACTACCTCTAAACTCAAAACATGAGATGGTTCTGGCATATATTTTATAAAAATTGAATCATGAAAAAAATTGGGTACCTAGGATAAAAATAAAGGAAAATCCACTCTTTAGGAAATGGATCCAACATTCTCTTAGATTTCATAGGTTCAAATGAACCTCAGTCTCAGTTTTCCCTTTTTCCTTTACACATCACACTTTTCCGTGGAGAAATATTTTGAACAACATGATCACCAACCTCAAAAAAATGATCCTTCCTCCAGGTATCTGCCTAAATATTATTCCATCTCTGAGATATTCTTGTGTAATTATGAATCAATTAATCTTCTTATTCCATCTCCTGTACCAATTCTGGTCCCATATTTGTCCCTTCACCGACGTCATCCCAAACATCTAGAATTCAACATTGTTTTCCATATTATCCCTAAAACGGAGCAATTTATATATTGTAATGAAAAAAATTATTATATGAAAATTCAACCAATGAATGATGTTGGTCCTAGCATCCCTAGTAATCCATTGAAAAAGCATTTAACATATCATCCACTATCAAAATTGTTCATTCTGACTGCCCATCTGATTGTGGATGAAATGTTTTACTAAAATTTAACTCATTCACCAATCACATCAGAAATCCTTTCCAAAATATGAATTGAACATGGGACCATGATCAGATATAATGGGGAGGAGAAATCCTTTTTACCTGACAATATTTTTAACACACAACCGTGAAAGTGGATCAACAGACAAAGTAAGTCGAATTGGAAGGAAATGTGGAGATTTAGTCAATTGATCAGTAATAACCCATATTGCATTGTTACCTTCAGATTACCTGGTTACTCCCACAAAGAATTCCATGGATATATTTTCACATTTCCACTCTGGCACTAGTAATGGATGAATCATCATTTTATGTAACTATAACACACCTTTATCTTGTTTACAATTTGAACACATCATAGTAAAGTGAGAAATATCCCTTTTCATTCCATCACACTAGTAATACTATTGAATATATCTATACATTTTTTTACTATGAGGATGAACTAAAAACCAAGAACTGTGAGCTTCACACAACAACCCATTCGTCAACTCTGAATAAAAATGCATATATAATATCATTACAATCCTCAAAACATAATCATTATGAATGTTCAAAACAGCCATCATACCCTTCTAAACCAACTCAATATTTTTCTACAACTCACTCTCTTCCTTCTTCACATGCTTAATTCTATCTAATAGATATGATTTCACTGACACTAGATACAAAATAAAGGGATTTATTGGACAAAACAATTATACTGCAAATTTTATTAAATTTTTAATCAAAGTATCTTGTTCCAAACATAAAAGGGTTATTGTTGCATTACTTTTCCAACTCAATGCATCGAATTATATATTTTCCATTCTCAGATGGTAATGGATCATGCAATCATTATCCTTAATTAATTCTAACCATCACCTCTGTCTCATGTTCAATTCATTTAGAGTGAATATATACTTAAAAAAATTTGTTCAGTATATATTTCACTTTTTACACCAAATAGACGATGACACCAAATTTTTAATGAAAAAACATCAATAGCTAATTCCAAATCATGTGTACACTAATATAACTCATGAGGTTTCAAATGACGTGAATCATAAGCAATTACCTGGTCATTCTACATTAGGACACAACAAAGTCCTTTTATCCAATAATCACGTTATATTACTAACTCAACATTTCTAGAAGGGAGTTCCAAAACTAGAGCATTCAATGATATTCTTTTCTATTCTTAAAAACAATCATCACATTCTTTTGTTTTGATCAACCAAACACCTTTTGGTTTTAACCTTGTTATTGCGATAGATAACTATGAAAATTTTTTAGAAATACTTCAGTAATAAGCCGTTAATCCAAGAAAACTATGAATCTCTATTTTATTGGTAGGAATTGACCATTCTTCTAAAAATTTAGTTTTAAAACAATCAATTGTTATGCAATTTTTTGAAAAATGTGAACAAGGAATGAAATTCATTTTAACCAAAACTCACACTTACTGAATTACTGGTATAGATTTTTATGTTTTTCGCAACAACCATTAAATTACATTCATGATCCTCTTTACTTTGGTAAAAAATGGTATCTTTAATAAATACAACTACAATCTTATCTAAGAACATACAAAAAATTATATTCATATGATCCATTAATACATCAGGTGCATTGGTTTACCAAAAAAGAAAAACTTCTAATTCATAATGGCCTTATATAGAACAAAATGCGGTCTTCAGAATTTATTCCCTCCTAACATTCAAGTGATGGTACCCTGACCTCAAGTTAATATTCAAACAATGTTGGTCTCCCTTGATCTGATCAATCAAATCATCGATATAGGGAAAACGTTAATTTTTATTAATAGTTATGTTATTCATTACTCTATAATCTATACAATGAATCATTGAACCATATTTCATTTTAGAAAACATGGCAAGAGCACCCCATGGTGATGTACTAGGTCGAATGAATCTTTTATGCAATAACTCCTACAATTGATTCTTTAACTATAATAGTTCAATTTTAAGCATTCGATAAGGGTGTTTTGAAATTGGCATAACATCAAGAACTATGTCAGTAGTAAATTTTACTTCCTCATCAGGTATTATACTATGCCACTAATAGTGAAAATCTTTAAGAAAGTCATTTAAAAAGGGCACATCATTAATCCAAAAAATTCAATTATTTTGTACAATATGGGAAAGTTAACATTAACTCCATCAATTACAAGATTCTTAGCATCCTGATATGTTATCCAAAGTAAGGGTTCATGTTTGTACACAGAAAAAATCTTTGTGAAAGGAACCCTATTTGTCTCTGAAATCAATCATATCGTGATAAACATAAGGAAAATACATAACCAAAATAACATCAATCTATACTAGAGTCAAAACATTAAGTCTTGCATATAGATTATTTCCGCACAGAAAGACAAGAAGGTTCTTTTAATTTCTTTTACTCTAAACATTTTCTCCCTATGTTTTTACCATAAGTTCAATATTCATATCTTGAGATAGAATACCCAATTTACTGGAAAACATCTCTGAAATTTATGAATGTGTAGACCATGAGTCAAACAAGAAATTTGAATAATCTAAATAAAAAAACAACGTACCTGATACTTCTTCAATGATTTCCCAACATCTACTGATGTAGTAGCAAATAATTTCACCCCCCACCTCTCTGCTTGTGGTCATGATGATTTCCTTAGTTGAGTTCTTCGTTGAACACTCATTTACATAATGACCCATTTCATTTCACTTGAAACATTTTACTAACTATAAATTAAATGTTTTCTTCACATTACCCTGTTGTTATTCAGTTCAATTACGAGCCTTATTTTCTTATTTACCACATCAGTAGAACATACCAGAATTCAAAATAAATTCCCCATCATTCTTTTTAGCACAATTTTTAATAACTGTAAACATATTTTTCATACCATAACACTTTATTGAAGAGTTATTCCCTTATTCATTCACTATGATCTCATATTATATTGACAATCAAAGAACACCATATCTTAGGAAAAGTCTATTTCCCAATTCTCCGCACATTGATCTAGTTTTTAATAACTTTTGAATGCACAAGAAGCTAAATCGCTTCGATAATTTGGATTTATTCATCTATAGAAAATAGTTGATTTTCCTATCATGATCTCGTATGAAATTTAGAGATTACCACACCAGTAGAGTGAATTATTCATCACATGTAGCCACATAGTCACCATCCTGCCTCAATTATAGGAATTGTTTTTCCATAATATATTAAACCACTATAGGAAAATATTTCTCAATAAACATTCAATTTATTTCATCCAAATAATGTGCATCAATTACCTCACTATCCCTGATTTATTTTTACCATTGACCACCACTAATTAGATTCACCTTCAAAATGGTAAACAACAATACTAATCTTTTGATGTTTTGAATGCCCCATGAAATCAAAAATCTTTTCTTGTGCTTTAATCCACCTTTCAACTTGCACAAGGTTAGATGATCCTCTGAATGATGGGGGATGCGGCCACATGAAATTCTTCACTACTTACATGTTCCTTTGTGGTTCGACTAGCTGATATCGTGCATGGATAGCACCACCATTATAGCATGTGTCAACTGTTCCACCACTACCACAAACTATTAAGTTACGATTCTGACCATCTCAGGTTATTGATTTGGACGGTTGTCTTCCTCTGATGTCGTCCCATTATAGCTGCCATGTTTCCTCTGTGAAAAACCATGTTGAACACCAAAATATCTTATGTGAATCTGCATGGTAATCTGTAAATGCTATATCATTTCAATTTTATCATAAATTAATTTAAGAATATCCTAACTAAAAATGTTATCTATACCGACCATTAATTCTGACAATAAGGCCCAATAAAAAAACCTTACATAATATTGAAATATGATAATAATTTATATTGGGGATATTTTCAGTTTTAGATTTTTAGAGAACAGGCCATAACTATTACATTACATCTAAAATATTACAAAGTTTACACTTCTACTCAGTTTCCATTTTTTCATCAAATAAAAATTATTAAAAAAACAATATTTATTTTTTTGATATAAACCATCTTGAATTCTTCCATTCTCTTTCCCTGCTATATTCCCTATGAACAACATTTCAAAAAATGGGGTGATCATAAAAAGATCATTAAGGTAAATATAATAATGAAAGAAAACATTAGTTCATCAATACATAAAAAACATAAACTCTTTAAAATACCTCATGAAATTATAATATTTATGAATAACACATAGAAATCAAAAATAATAATTGTAACCTATGGAATCCATATCGAACATACCTTTTATCTTTCCCAGCTACATAGGGAGTTACATTTGGAATAACCATCACAATATATTCCATAAATCTCTTAGGAGAAACATTAATATTCACCTCTACCATGTTACCTAATGCATTTGACAGCTATCAGGGGATCACCTACCCTAGGATTATCACGGATTCACCCATATACGTAATTAATTCCAATAAACCCTAACATATTCATGACACATAAAACAAACATAAAGTAAAGATAAAATTTCCACATTTCAATCACAATATATAATATATATATATTGAAATAAAAAATAAATTATCAAAACCATTTTCAGTAAACAAATAGTTCAAAATTGTATATTGTATTTATTATCCTTTTAAAAACATTATGGAATTTTAGGGAATCCAAAAATCAAGTAACGCTCGCGGTGGTAGAAAGGAAATTGTCACCACGTACAATAAAAATAACCATTCCCGTAGACATTTAGTAAAAGACAATGAAGAAAAAGATTCCCTTAGAATGAAATGAAATTCCAAAGGGGTTTATACACCGTTTAAAATAATTTCATTTATAAATCAAAACATTCCTCAAGGAATGGCGATTGAGACGAAGTCCCTTACCTCATGTCCGACTTTACTTGTTCATTCATTAATCAGCTGAATAATAACTACCATTAATTTATACATGCTTCAAAAAAAATTTCACTTTTATTATTCCTTTTATATAACTTATTACAAATTTATTGTCATTATATATTAATTTATGTTAATAAGGGTCATTTTATCGATATTTGTTACTTGAGTCAAAAATGAACTTCTTATAATTAAAAATTGTCTATGTGGTAAGAATTACATTATATCCCGAATAATATTCATGATTTAGATATCATATATATCATATATATATATATATGTATATATATTATATATATTTATATTTATAATATTATATATCTTTTGGAGAAAAAAAATGAAACGCATTGTTCAGGGAGACGGTAAGACATACATACTATTTCATATTTAAGGGAATAAAAACATAATCATACATAGGTATATTTAAAATATAGTATAATATCATATATAATTTCATTAACTTCTTCATTTATATGTTCCTCGTATGAAATGAATGAGTCATATCTCTTTTTGGGGGCGGTAGTCTGCATTTCCTCAAATGAAATTGTCATATTTACCCTTTATGGAAATAAAAAAGGTATAGTTTCAATAAAAATTAAATAAGAATAGAAACATTATAAAAATAATATATATCACATATATATACAGTTCCATTATAATTGACTCCATATGTAGTGGTAGGAGAAGATTGAACAATCAGTCTTTTTTGAAGTAGTAGTTTGGCATCCATAGAAACAGTATGTTTTTTACTAATTAGACGGATATGTGTGTAAGTGTAGTTAGAATCCTTCTTATAAAAACAACCTATTATATTGATTATATTTGTTTTTTATATAACAAAAAAAATAATATAATTGGTAGTGAAGAAGTAAAATAAAATAAGGGAACTTGAGGGTAGACATTACCATTAAATCGGGTAACTCTATTTGGTTTTTAACAAAAGGCTTCCTTAAAGTGCCTTATGACTAAGGTAAGGCATTACGAGGAAGAGGTGGATCTTGGGATCTTATTTTTTAAGAGGTTTTATGAACCAAAGGGGTAGTAAAGGTGTTAGTAATGTGTTAGAAATGGTGTCCTTTTATAAGAGGGATGAGAGGCTCTTCAGGA
Organism: Viscum album; assembly: GCA_963277665.1. NCBI lineage: Eukaryota > Viridiplantae > Streptophyta > Magnoliopsida > Santalales > Viscaceae > Viscum > Viscum album. The sequence continues at coordinate 255,947,457 of OY728165.1, read as the reverse complement.
ATGTTTGAAAATTTTATTTTATTATAAACATAAATTTTGTATCAAAATTCCCCAATATCATTAAATTCCTAGATAAGATGAATTTTATTCTAAATCCTCTCAGCCAATAATTTTTATAATTTTTTTTTAAAATTTAACATTATCATTTAGCATTGACCCTTAGTTATCTAATTTGAATCATACCACATCTTCTTTTGTATTCAACCTATATGGTAAATTTATTGACTATAACATTCCAAGAGAAAAAATGGATCATTAATGAAATTTTAACATCATATATTTTATTTGGACAAAACAAAGATTTTTAGGACAATTTTACCAGTTAATAAAATATTAATATATTTAAAAACTCATTTCTGTCCATTTTTACTTTATTCATATCATGATTTGTTTTAAAAAATAAAAACTAAATTGATTCATTCAAAAAAGCATCATTAATTCAAAGATAAAAAGTCAACGTTGTCCATAAAATTATTTGATGGCATAAAAATGTTCAAAATAATTTTATTTTAATATTTACAATGTGATTTATGTAAAACATTCATAAATGAGGAAATTATTACACCATCATTGTGTAGAAAATAAATTTATCTATATGGTGTGTAGAAATTATAAATTAAATAACATGATGATGGAAATAATTTTATCTTTATAATTACTATTTATAGTTTACTATATCAATTATATAACCCTACATTAAATTTTTTTATAAAAATGATATATGTTTATGATATTTTTATATTTAATTTAAATAAAATGCTATTAATGTAATTATCTTACCCTAAATCAAATAAAATGCAAACATTATTAACCAAGGATTTTATTAGTCAGACATGGATCATCCAATAATGTTATGAAAAGTGTTGTGGTAATTTTATATTATAATAAAATTATTTTTACCTTGAATTACCCTATTTTCCTTTAATTGTGGTTAATAAAACAGAAAAGATAATATTCACCAGAAATAATATTCATCTTATTGAACAACATTTAACATAATGATGAAAATATTGTATGTCTTATTTTTGAAATTCAATTCATAGAAGTAGTAAAATTTCATTTAAATGAAAAGGAGGGGGTTTAAACTACTACACAGTGATTTCACTTTTCATCAAAAATTGATCATTTTCAGAAAAAATATCAAAAAATAACCCAAATGAAATTTTGAAATTCTGAATTCAAAAATTATGTCTATAGAACCAAATTAAAAACATATATGTCTCATTAATTAAATTAAATTAATTTTTATGGTTAAAAGTAGGAAGTGTGTTTTTAAAGAAATAATAACTACCAAAAGATTGACATTTGTTTATATCCAATTTCAATGTGAAATTTCTCCCAATTAAAAACATTGGATTAAATGATAAAAAATATAATTAAAATAAAATTTATAACCATTTAAATATATAATCCAACAATATAAATAAATTAGATTAAATGGTAGTTTTGAATTAAATTGTAGTATTTTTCACTATTCATTAAAAATTGTACATTATCAGAAAAATACAAAATTTTTATCCAAAGTAAATTTTATTGTCTTTATTCTAAAGAAAAATTTTAGTTTGTCAAATAGAACATATAAATGTGACGAAAACTAGATTTAAAAAGGTTTCACCATCTAATGGTTGTAAAATCGACCTTTTAATGAATATTAAAGTGTCTCTGCTTAAAATTGGATTCATTTGCATTTTAAGACTCTAAATATTATTTGATAAATGTAAATACATTTAACAAATAGGTTAATCATAATATGGTTAGTTCTATTTATTCTCTAATATACAATATCTATGCATTAACTACCATTTAAAATAATAATATTATATTATTTTTTTCAGTATAACTCAATGTTGTGTGAAATATATGATTTGAAATAAAATCATTGTTGCATATCAGGTACGCCATCAAAAATATAATCCTCTTTAAGGTAAAATTAATATTTAATTCACAAATATTAAAAATATTAAAATGTCATATTATTTTTTTATCTATGATGTTACACATTGGGAGTCCTATTGGATTTTTTGTTATTTTTCCATCCAAAGATGTAATTTAAAAATTATGTTTCAATGTAGATTTCTTAATCTGAAAAACTCTATAGTCCCATGGCATGTGATCTCTTAGTCTTAATATCGATGTAATTGTATGAGGAATTGGATCCAAGCAACTGAGTACAGGGTCTTTAAACCATATAAACAACCTTCGTAAATAGAATAGAGTTACGATAGTGTCTACAAATGAGTGTATCTTATGATCAATCATTGTTCATGGTTATTTTGATAATTCTATTTTTTTAAATATTATGTCATTTATGAGTTATAAGAGAATTAGTGGGGAACTCATTGTAATTTAATACATATATGGAGTTTGAAAAAAAATGTCTATAGTGTGTAACCAATGTTATTTCTAGTAGAATTTGTATTTTTATTTTATTATTGGAGATACTATCCTATTAATCTAATAATTCTGGTGATTTTCCATGATATAATAATTTTTAATTGTTCATTGAATTTGATTTATAAAAACTATTCTGTATGTTTGCATTGGGGATTTTTATAGTGGTTATATTTTTATATTTAAATTGAAATGGAAATTTAAAATGTCAAATTGTGAAAATTGTTTCAAAAAAGACAATAATATTTAAAGAAAAAAATACAATAACAATTATATATTGTTTTAAAATGTGTCTATAATCATTTGGATATAAAATGTGTAATTTTTATAATATTCATTAAAACAAATCAAATATGGGATTAAGTTAAAATATTTTTAATTTTTCCAAGTGATATTAAAAAACTGGAGTTGTAATATATTAATGGGTATATGTGGTATGTATTTTCAAATTGATTAGTTTGAATTATTTGAGTTATAGAATTTTTATTTCTATAATATATAGACACAATTAAAATTATTTCATAAAAATCAATGTTCTATTTCCCTGAAATTGTTTTTTTAATGTTAATATCATTAACATAATGAATGTAACATATTTTTAAAATTATTTTTAATAAAACCCTCAAAGGATGAAGATATGAATTTATTTACCGTATAAAAAAATAATGATTTGTGTTGTTTTTTAAATATATATGGAAGGTTTTGAATTTGAGGATTATATTAATGGTGTACTGAGTTCATTAGTTTAATTTTTTTTGTTTATTAAGGATTGAGCATTCTGATATTTTTGGATGATGTTCTTATTTCTTTTCATTATAGTCCCCCTTATATTGTCAATGGATTCTTTAGATTATTATTACATTCATGCGAGAGGTATTCCATATACTCTAGTATTAAATTTTACATTTATCTTACAATTTATCCATCAAAATAATTTTTTTTAGAGTTATAAATCATGAATCCTCCACATTTTATTTGAAAACAAGATTTATAGAAATTAGGTGTATCACTATTGGTGATTGAATATGTTTTGATCCATCTTAAAAACCACGAATTATTCCTTGTTATGATTTAATCCTTTATGATATAGAGTATGAGATGGAATTCATAGTTCTATATTATTTATAATAATCCATTGTAGAACCACTATAGATAGTGTTTTGATTTGTGATTCATTTAATATATCATTTTTATATAAGTTTATATGTTCTTTATTATAATTTCTGTATTTTGTTTCTTTATATTGATATGATGAAGACATTAGTTGTATATTGTTAATTTGTGAATCCATATAACACATTTTATAATTTTTTCATTTTCATTGAAAAATTATATCATGGTGATGTACGGAACATTCTTATTTGATATCTCAGATAATTTATTTCTGATGTTAATAGTTTCTCACTTTTTTTGAAATCTGTTTGATGAGTTTGAATCCATTGGGTGACATGAACCAGTTTCAAAATATAGATGGATTCCATGGATGGTGAAACCATTGAGTTGATTCATGATTCATTTTTTATCTCAACAGACCAATTTTGGAATGTTTAGTATATCGTAAATACAATTTAATTGATTATTTAATTAATTTCACTTTTAGTAGGGAAATTTGTTCCCTATTTTGGGAATTTCTTTTGAATTTCTAAACAAATGGAAGCGTAAGTTATAATTATGGAAACCAATATATAGTTTGAGTAATCTTCTTATATTTTGTTAGATTCACTTAGATCTAGTGTTCCATAGTTATGGTCCTAATATACCCTTATATTAAATATATCAAGACTATGTATTTCTTATTATGGATTATCAATTTTTTATGTTATCCTTTGATGTGATTAGTTTTTTAAAATATTTGATATTGTAATATTTTTATGTCTCTTGATCTTGTGAGATGGATATTTTCAATAAGTGATGCTACTTGGGGATTCATTATGATATGGATGATTGTTTACTGATGAATCAATTATGGAACTATCAACCAAATTATAAATTTTCATTACTAACTCCAAACTCATCAGATATTGTCCAAATTATTTGAGTGGTATTCCCTCCTTACTTCTTTGAAAGAGGCTGGAGGTTTATATATATAGAATGTATTATTTGACGTAAAATATAGTTAATATACCATTATTAGTGTAATATCCCAAGTAATTAATGAATAATAGATATTTTTTATCTATGTCTATTAATGAATTAGATAGTGTTTTAGAGGCTTAAAATGAAAATAAATCCATTTTTACGCATGGAATACACTAATATTTTTAAAAGATTGTTTTACTGCCTTTTTATGGAAAACCATTTTTAAATCTATCTTTTGACAATTTTATAAGATATGTTTGTCAAAATAAACTTATTCTTTATGATTGGGACATCAAAATTTACTTTGTGTGAATTTTTGGTATTTTTCCGATAAAGTTTATTTTTTAATGAATAGTGAAAAAATGTGGTATTTTAATTCAAAACCTCTTTTTAATCTAATTTATTTATATGAATATATTATCTTTTGAATTGGTTTTTAAGTGAAATTAGAATATATTTTTACCATTTAATCCAATGGTGGAAATTGGAATCAATTTCACTTTGAAATTGGACTTAAACTACTGTCAATCTTTTGATACTTATTATTTCATAAAAACACGCAATTTGTCATGACAGCAAGAATTAATTATTAAAATAATTAATGTGACTTATATGATATGAATTTTGTAAAATATATATCATTTTTAAATTCAGAATATCAAATATATCTTAGGGTGAAGTTTTGGTATTTTTCTGAAAAACATCAATTTTTGATTAATAGTGAAACCACTAAGTGGTAGTTAAAGAAACTGATTTTTCATTTAAATGAATCTTTGTCACTTCTGTGATTTGATTTTCAAAAATCCGACATAAATGGTTGTCATTAAGAAGTAAAATGTGGTTCAATGAGATTAAAATAATTTTTTGGTGAATAGTAAATTTTAAGTTCTTAATCGCGATTAGAGGTAATTAGTGTAGTTTAAGGTAAAAATAATGTTTTAATAACATGAGATGAGTTTGACACATGTCCTACCCTCATTGGATCTATCATGGCCGACCAAGAAAATAAATGGGTCAACTTGGGGACCCCATGGATCCACTTTGGTTGGGAAATGACATAAATAACATTTTATTTAATGTTAAAGTAAAAATATCACAAACATGAGATGTTTTACTAAAACAATTTTTATATGTGGTTATACAAGTCAGATTTTTGACTATAAATATTAATCAGAAAGATAAAAATATTTCCTACTTCATGATAGTTTTTTAATAATTTTTAGATATTAAATAAATTAAATTATTTATGAAGTCATGATGATGCAGCGATTACCTCATTTTTTAACGATTTAAATAAAATGGAATGATAATGTAAAATCTAAGACCTACACATGTAAAAAACCTATTGGATGGGTGGATTTCGAACCCTTATCACCTTACCCTAGAATTATATCAATATGGGACCTCTTAAATCCGAATCTCATTTTAAAATAAAGTAACTTTTCTTTACTCTCCAAGAGTGCCCCTCCTCTTCTCTTATAAAAGGCCCCCACCTCTACCTCTTTACCCACAATTCCAAGGCCTTTGGCTCGGCCAACCCCTGCCCATTTTGTATCTCCACATCCCTCTCTTACTTCTTGAAGCCTCACTTTGGGCAGAAGTCTTCCCAATGAAGCCTTTTAGATCAAATCTAAGAGAGTTACCAGATTTTGAGGTAATGTGTTCACTTGTGTTATATTGTTTTATTTTTCTTCACCAACCCCCTAAACATCTTTTATTAAATTATTTTGTAAAAAATCTAGTACCACAAATATACTAGGATGTTGTTATTATAATAATTCGAGCTACACTTACACACATCTACATCTAATGGTTAAAGAACATACTGTTTCTGTGGTTGGCAAATTTCTGCCTCACGAAACGACGATTGTTCAATATTCTTTTAAACACCTTTAATGTTGGCCATTAAGATGTCACTCTATTTATATATGATATATATTATGTTTATGTTTCCCTTATGCTTCTGTATTTTTCATTTGTGGTATACCTTTATGGTTTCCATTTTGGGTAAACACGATAATTCCATTTTAGGAAGTGCGGACTACCGCCCCCTCAAAGTGATTTGATTCGTTAATTCCATATGAGGGACGTATAAAGGATGGATTTAAAGTTATTATATATGATTTTATACTGGAATTATAATATAACTCTTTATCATTATTATTTCTTTCCATTAAATTATGAAATAGAAATTAAAGTAGTGTTCATGCATACGTACGACTTACCTTCTCCATGAATGCTGCATTCCATTTCTTATCCCCAAATGTAATGTACTATTATAAGTACATATATATAATGGATATATATGATGTATATTACATCTTAATTATTAATATAAATCTGGAATTAAAATATACATACCTCTCATTTAGTTTTAATTCCATTAATATGTCATAGAAATGAAAGTAGCGTTCATGCGTACGTAAGGCTTACTGTCTCCATGAACGGTGCATTTCATTTCTTACCTCTAAATGATTATGTGATATTATAAATACATGTATATGATAGATATATATGATATATATGATATCCAAATCAGGAATGTCATTCTGGATATAATGAACCTTTGACCACACGAACAAAATGTAATTGTAAGAAGTCCACTTTCGACTTAAGAACCAAATATCGACAAAACAAACATTATTAACATAAATGGTTACATAATGTTTATAGCATGGCAATAAGTGATATAAAAGGAATAATGAACTTGAAAAAGGATCTTAAGAAAATTGAAATTAACTCAAGTTTATTATTCAGGACGTTAAAGAATGATCAAGTCAAGTCGGACCCGAGGTAAGGGACTTCATCTCAATCTCATTTCATTGAGGCATATTTCATTTTATACACAACAATCTTTTATATGGTGTATAAACCCCTTTTACTTTTACTTTTATACAAAAGGAATAATTTTATATGAAGCATTTTACTAAACGACAAAAAGGAATGTTTCTTTTAACGTACGCGGTGACAACAATCTTTTCCGCAACCGCGAGTATTATTTGGTCTTTGGCTTCCTCGACAAGACGTAATGTTTTTAAAATAAAATAAATACCATATACTCTTTTATGTATTTTGGTTTTGAAAATCGTTTTGATAAAGGATTCTATTATGTCAATATATTTAAATGATATATTGTGATTGAAATGTGGAAATGTTATCATTCCTTCATATTGGTTTTATGTTTTATGATTTTATATTGGTACTTGGACATTTGATGGGTGGTTACATGATAAACCATATGACGGGTGGTGCCGTGAATACTAGGACGGGTGGTTACATTATAACCTCCAATGCATTGGGTATGGAAGTCGGCCGTATGGCTATTCCATTATGTATGTATGGAAGTTGCCCGTATGGCTATTCCATTAACTGATATGTGTGGAAGTCAACCGTATGGTTATTCCACGTAAGTATGTTTATGTCCCATGTTACCTTTATATGCTATGTGCTATTTTTATGGGTTTTATGGTAAACTTTTGGTTACAAAAGGGTAAGTAATGATCTTTTATTCTGTGAAGTGTTTTTACTACTTCATAATGGTGAAAAGTATTACATTGATAAAGTATACATGGTTTACTTGTTGTTTTGATAAACTAACAGTTTTCAATCATTATGTATCCCTTACTGAGATCTTTATGCTCATCATTCTTTATGTGTCCCTTAATGAGCTCTTTATGCTCACCCCAGGTTTTTTTTGAAATGTTTTTCACAGGACCTAATGTGGAATAGGGTCAAGGATGGGATCAAGGGAAAGTCATGCTATATAAAACATGGAACTAGACATGTTTCTTTTTAGGAGTTTTTTTATATGGAAACATAGTTGAAGTGTCTACTTTGTAATCTTCTGAGATGTAGTAGTTATGTTCTAATTATCTAATACTCTAAACCTAAAAAGATCCTCAATATGAATTATTTATTTAATTTAATATTAAGAGATGTTTAAGGTCGGGTCCTTATAGTTGGTATCAAAGGTCGGTTTAGAAAAATTTAGGAGTTAGAAAATTGTTAAATTATAATTAATTTATGGTATGACTGAAATGATATAGCATTTAAACATTACCATGTTGCTTCACCTAAGATATTTTTGTGTTCAGAATGGTTTTCCGTAGAGGAAACAAAGAAGCTATGTTGGGACGACATCAGGAGGAAGACAACCTTTCAAATCAGCAACCTGAGATGGTCGGAATCAGAACTGAACAGTTTATTGCAGTGATGGCACAGCTGACTCAGGCCAACAACGGTGGTGGTATCCATGCACGAGATCAGCCAGATCAACCGCGGAGGAACATGTTAGTGGTGGAACATTTCATGAGGCAGCATCCCACATCATTTAGAGGATCATCTGACCTCGTGCAAGCTGAAGGGTGGATTAAAGAACTGGAGACGATTTTTGATGCCTTGGGGTGTTCAGATCTTCAAAAGGTTACTCTTACTATTTATAGTTTTGAAGGTGAAGCTGATTAGTGGTGGTCGATGGTGAAAAATATCAGGGATAGTGATGAGATTGAGGATCTTCACTGGTACGAGTTGAAAGGTATGTTTCATGAGAAATATTTTCCTAAGGTGGTTCGTCTTAGGATGGAAAAAAAGTCCTAGAATTGAGGCCAGAGGATGATTCAGTGGCTGCTTATGAAGTAAAGTTCACTCGATTGGAAAGGTATTCTCCAAACATCATACGAGATCTTGATAGTAAAATAAACCATTTTTACTCTGGGTTAAAGACAGAGTATCGAAGGGCTTTAGCTTCTCGTGATTTCAAAAGTTATGAAAAACTTGTTCAATGTTCGGAGAAGGTGGAAATGGAGTTTTCCGATGATCAGGTGTTCTATGACAAACAACAGAATAAGAGGTCTAGTTTGCAGGAAAAGTGGAAGAATCCATCAAAGAAGCAAGGAGGTAAGAAAACCAAATATCCATCCTGTGAGAAGTGTGGTAAAATGCATATTGTAGAATGGTTATCCAAGTCTGGTAAGTGATTTCAGTGTGGTACGTCTGGTCATATTCCTCATAACTGTAAGGAAGATTATCAAGTAGGCAATGATAATCCAGCGGTAAGATGTTTTAAGTGTAATGAAATGGGTCATTATGCAAATGAGTGTCTAACGAGGAACTCGGCTGGGGAAAGCAGCTGGACTACAAGTAGAAAGGGGTGGTGAAATCCTTTGCAACAACTTCCGCAGATGTTGGGCCGTCAAATGATGTGGTATCAGGTACACTGTTTGTTTGTTCAGATTATGCCAATGTGATGTTGGATTCAGGGTCTACACACTCTTTCATTTCTGAGAAGTTTTCTAGTAAATTGGAAATTCCAACTCAAGATATTAATCCTAAACTTATGGTAAAAACACCCGGAGGGAACGTTGAGACAAAAAGGAATTATAAGAACCTTCCTATCCTTGTGTGTGGAAAGAATCTACCAGCAAACCTTATTGTTTTGCCTCTATTAGAGTTTGATGTTATTTTGGGCATGAATTGGATTTCTGTTTATCATGATATGTTTGAATGCAGATCTAAAATGGTTCCTTTCAGAAAGATTTTCAGTTTGTGTACAAGAATTAACCCTTGATTTTGATAACATATCAAGAAGTTGAGAAAACTAGTAAAAGATGGAAATGAATGTTACCTTGCAAATATTGTTGAAAATAAAACAACTGTTCAAATTAATGATGTTCTAGTGGTAAATGAGTATCTTGATGTTTTTCCTTACGAGTTTCCTGGTATTATTCAAGAACGGGAAGTTGAATTTACAATTGACTTTGTTCTAGATTCTAAGCCAATTTGAAGACCCTCTTATCGAATGGCTGAAGTTGAACTTTTAGAGTTAAAGAAGCAATTACAGGAGTTATTAGATAAAGGTTTCATTCCTCCAGCACATCACCATGGGGTGCTCTTGTCTTGTTTGTTAAAAATAAAGATTGCTCAATGAGACTATGCATTGATTATAGAGCCTTGAATAATATTACTGTTAAGAAAAAGTATCCTTTTCCTCATATCGATGATTTGTTTGATCAGCTCCAGGGAGCTCAGTATTTTTCAAAGATTGACTTGAGGTCAGGGTACCATCAGTTGAATGTAAAAGAAGCAGACGTTCCAAAGATTGCGTTCCGTACTAGATATGGCCATTATGAATTTGTAGTTATGCCTTTTGGGTTAACTAATGCACCTGTTGTATTCATGGACCATTGAATAGAATTTTCCATGAGTTCATGGATATGTTTGTGTTTTTTTTTCATCGATGATATTTTTCTGTTTTCTAAATTGAAGAGGAGCATGAAAGTCATTTAAGTGTTATCTTGCAAACCTTAAAAGAAAAGAAACTATATGGAAAATCCAGCAATTGTGGGTTTTGGTTACAACAAATTTCTTTCCTTGGTCACATTGTTTCAAAAGATGGCATAACTCTTTATCCTGCTAAAACAAATGTTGTTGAAGAATGGCCAAGACCCACAAATGTAACCGAGATCCACAGTTTTCTTGGTTTGTCAGGTTACTACCGAAGGTTTGTCGAAAATTTTTCACGTTTATCTAGTCCAATGACTAAGCTAACTCGTAAGGGTGTTAAGTTCATCTGGACAAAATAATGTGATGATTGTTTTCAGGAGTTGAAAAGAAGATTGGTGATTGATCCAGTTTTGGCACTACCTTCCAGGAATGGTGAGTTTGTAATATACAGTGATGCTTCATTGAAAGGACTTGGTTGTGTCATAATGCAGAATGATCAGGTAATTTCTAATGCTTCACATTAGTTGAAAAATCATGAGGTAAATTACCCTACACATGATTTGAAATTATCTTCTGTTGTTTTCGCTTTAAAATTTTGGAGGCATCATTTTTATGGAGTAAAGTGTAAAATATATACTGATCACAAATGATTTAAGTATATATTCACTCAGAAAGAATTGAACATGAGACATAGGAGATGGCTAGAATTAATCAAGGATTATGATTGTACAATTCATTACCATTCGGGAAAAGCAAATAAAGTGGCTGATGCTTTGAGTCGAGAAAGTAATGCTTCATTAACCATGCAACGTTTAGAACGAGATCCGTTGGATTTGATTTGAGGAACTTTGTCATAGAAGTTATTGGTGCAGGAAGTTCTTCTTTTTTGTTTCAGATATCAGTGAGATCATCCCTATCAGATAGAATTAAGCATGCACAGAGGGAAGACAATGAGTTGCAGAAAAAGGTAGAGCTGGTTCAGAAGGGTAAGTTGCCTGAATTCAACATTGATAATGATTCTGTTTTGAGATTTGGGAAGAGATTATGTGTGCCTTGTGATTCACAGTTGAAGAGCGAGTTTTTATGTAAAGCTCATAGTTCTCCGTTTTCAGTTCATCCTGGAAGTACTATGATGTACATAGATCTGCGGGAGTATTACTAGTGGGATGGAATGAAAAGAGATATTGCTGATTTTACTGTGAAGTGTTTGACTTGTCAGCAGGTTAAAGCAGAGCGACAGTTACCAAAAGGGATGCTTCAGCCTCTTCCAATGCCAGAGTGGAAATGGGAGAATATATCAAAGGACTTTGTTGTGGGATTACCGAAAACATCTCGAGGTAATAATGCAATTTGGGTTATTGTCGATCGTTTTACCAAATATGCTCATTTCCTTGCCATATAAGATAATTTTTCCCTAGATCAACTTTCCCGTTTGTATCATAAAGATATTGTTAGGTTACATGGAGTTCCTCTCTCCATTGTATCTAACTGTGATCCCAGGTTCACTTCTAACTTTTGGAAAGGCCTTCAGAAGTCTTTGGGTACTGAATTAAATTTTAGTACAGCTTTTCATCCTCAATCAGATGGGCAGTCAGAATGAAAAATTCAGACCATGGAGGATATGCTACAAGATTGTTTGATGGATTATTAGGGAATTTGGGACAAACATCTTTCTTTGGTTGAGTTTTCTTATAATAACAGTTTTCATTCTAGTATACAGATGACACCATTTGAGGCATTATATGTGAAGCGGTGTCGAACTCTAGAGTTTTTGGATGAAGCGGGTGAATGGAAGTTGATGGGACTGGAATTGGTAGAAGAGATGGCAGAAAAAGTTCAGTTCATTCAGAAACTCATGAGAACAGCTCAGAGTAGGCAGAAGAGTTATGCAGACAGCAGGAGGAAGGATCTCTCTTTTGAGGTAGGTGATCATGTTTTTTTTTCAAGGTTTCTCCTGGGAAAAGTGTGATGAGATTTGGTAAGAAAGGAAAACTGAGTCCAAGGTTCATTGGACCATATGAAATTCTAGAGAGAGTTGGATCAGTTGCTTACCAAGTGGCTCTACCTCCGAGTTTATCTCAGGTACACAATGTTTTTCATGTTTCGATGTTGGGAAAGTATATGCCGGATCCATCTCATGTTTTGAGTTCAGAGGTAGTTCAGCTGGAAGAAAACCTATCTTATGAGGAACAACTGGTCCAGATTCTTGACCACAGGGAGCAAGTGTTACGGAATATGGTGATTAATCAGGTAAAGGTTTGTGGAAAAACCACATGATGGAAGAGGCAACATTAGAATCTAAAATGCAATGAGGGACAAGTACCCCCATTTATTCGATAAGTAAAAAAAATTGCATGTAGGAATGCAATTTTCTAAAGGGGGGAAGGATGTAACATCCCAAGTAAGTAATTAATAATAGATATTTTTTATCTATGTCTATTAATGAATTAGATAGTGTTTTATAGGCATAAAAAGAAAATAAATCCAATCTTAAGCATGGAATACACTAATATTTTTAAAAGATTGTTTTATTGCCTTTTATGGTAAAGCATTTTTAAATCTATCTTTTGAAAATTTTCTAAGATATTTATGTCAAAATAAACTTATTATTTATGATTGGGACATCAAAATTTACTTTGTGGGAATTTTTGGTATTTTTCCGATAAAGATCATTTTTAATGAATAGTGAAAAAATGTTGTATTTTAATTCAAAACCTATTTTTAGTCTAAATTATTTATATGATTTTATTATATTTTCAATTGGTTATAAAGTTAAATTAGAATATATTTTTACAATTTAATCCAATGGTGGTTATTGGAATCAATTTCACTTTGAAATTGGAGTTAAACTAGTATCAATCTTTTGATACTTATTGTTTCATAAAAACACGCTATTTGTCATGACATCGGGAATTAATTATTAAATTAATTAATGTGACTTATATGATTTGAATTTTGAAAAATAAACATCATTTTTTAATTCAGAATATGAAATATAGCTTAGGGTGATGTATTGGTATTTTTCTGAAAAACTTCAATTTTTGATGAATAGTGAAACCACTAAGTGGTAGTTAAAGAAACTGATTTTTCGTTTAAATGAAACATTGTCACTTCTGTGATTTGATTTTCAAAAATACAACATACATGGTTGTCATTAAGAAGTAAAATTTGGTTCAATGAGATTAAAAAAAATTTTGTTGAATAGTAACTTTTAAGTTCTTAATCACGATTAGAGGTAATTAGTGTAGTTTAAGGGAAAAATAATGTTTTAATAATATGATATGAGTTTGATACATTTCCTACCCTCATTGGATGTGTCATGGCCGACCAAGACAATCCATGGGGAAACATGGGGACCCCATAGAGCCACAGTGGTTGGGAAATGACATAAATAACGTTTTATTTAATGTTAATGTAAAAAATGACACAAACATGAGATGTTTTACTAAAACAATTTTTACATGGGGTTATACAAGTCATATTTTTGACTATAAATATTCATTACAAATATAAATATATTTACTACATCATGATATTTTTTTATAATTTTTAGACATTAAATAAATTAAATTATTTATGACACCATGATGATGCAGTGATTACCTCATTATTTAACGATTTAAATAAAATTAAAATATAATGTAAAATCGAAGACCTACACATGTAAAAAACCTATTTTATGGGTGGATTTCGAACCCTTATCACCTTAACCTCGAATTATACCAACGTGGGACTTCTTAAATCTGAATCGCACTTTAAAATAAAGTAACTTTTCTTTACTTTCCAAGAGTGCCCCTCCTCTCCTCTTATAAAAGGCCCCCACCTCTACCTCTTTACCCACACTTCCAAAGCATTTGGCTCAGCCAAACCCTACCCATTTTGTCTCTCCACGTCCCTCTCTTACTCATTGAAGCCTCACATTGGGCGGAAGTCTTCCCATGGAATCCTTTGAGCTCAGATCTAATAGAGTTACCTGATTTTGAGGAAATGTGTTCACTTGTGTTATTTTGTTTTATTTTGCTTCTCCAACCCCATAAACTCTTTTTATTAATTTATTTTGTGAAAAATACTGTATCTTCAATATACTAGGATGTTTTTATAATAATAATTCTATCTAAACTTACACACATCTACATCTAATGGTTAAATAACATACTGTATCTGTGGTTGGCGAATTTCTGCCTCACGAAACGATGATTGTTCAATATTCATTTATACACCATTAATGGTGGCCATTAAGATGTAAATCTATTTATATATGATATATATTATGTTTTTTTCACTTATGCTTCTGTATTTTTCATTTTTGGTATACCTTTATGGTTTCCATTGTGCGAAAACATGATAATTTCTTTTTAGGAAGTGCGGACTACCTCCCCCTCAAAGTGATTTGATTCATTAATGCCATATGTGGGATGTATAAAAGATGGATTTAAAGTTATTATATATGATGTTATAATGGAATTATAATATATCTATATATCATTATTATTTCTTCCCATTAAATTATGAGATAGAAATGAAAGTAGATTTCATGCATACGTACGGCTTACCATCTCCATGAACGGTGCATTTCATTTTTTATCCCCAAATGTAGTGTACTATTATAAGTACATATATATAATGGATATATATGATGTATGTCACATCTAAATGATTAATATAATTCTGGAATTAAAATATACATACCTCTCATTTAGTATTAATTCCATTAATTTGACATAGAAATGAAAGTAGCGTTCATGCGTACGTACGGCTTACCGTCTCCATGAATGGTGCATTTCATTTATTACCTCTAAATGATTAAGTGATATTATAAATACATGTATATGCTAGATATATATGATATATATGATATCCAAATCAGGAATGTCATTCTGGATATAAAGAACCATTGACAACCCGAACAACATGTAATTGTAAGAAGTCCACTTTCGACTTAAGAACCAAATATCGAAAAAACAAACATTATTAACTTAAATGGTTACATAATGTTTATAACATGGAAATAAGTGATATAAAAGGAATAATGAACTTGAAAAGGTTCTTAATAAAATAGAAATTAACTCATGTTTATTATTCAGGACGTTAAAGAACGATCGAGTCAAGTTGGACCCGAGGTAAGGGACTTCATCTAAATCTACTTTCATTGAGGAATATTTCGTTTTATGCACAACTATCATTTATATGGTGTATAAACCCCTTTGAATTTTAATTTTATACAAAAGTAATATTTTTCTACAAAGTGTTTTACTAAATGACAAAAAGGGATGTTTCTTTTAACGTACGCGGTGAAAAGACCTTTTCTGCCGCTGTGAGTATTATTTGGTCTTTGGCTTCCTCAACAAGCCATAATGTTTTTAAAATAAAATAAATAACATATACTGTATTATGTATTTTGGTATTGAAAATGGTTTTGATAAAGGATTCTATTATGTCAATATATTTGAATGATATATTGTGATTGAAATATGGAAATGTTATCATTCCTTTATATTGGTTTTATGTTTTATGATTTTATATTGGTACATGGACATTTGACGGGTGGTTACGTGATAATCCATATGACGGGTGGTGCATTGAATACCAGGACAGGTGGTTACATTATATCCTCCAATTCATTTGGTATGGAAATCGGCCGTATGGCTATTCCATTAAGTATGTATGGAAGTTGGCCATATGTCTATTCCATTGAGTGATATGTGTGGAAGTCGACCGTATGGTTATTCCACTTAAGTATGTTTATGTCCCATGTTACCTTTATATGTTATGTGATCATTTTGTGGGTTTTATGGTAATATTTTGGTTACAAAAGGGTAAGTAATGATATTTTATTTAGTGAAGCGTTTTTACTACTTCATAAAGGTGAAAAGTATTACTTTGATAAAGTATACATGGTTTACTTGTTGTTTTGATAAACTAACTGTTTTCATTCTTTGTGTATCCCTTACTGAGATCTTTATGCTCACACCATGTTTTTTTTTGAAATGTTTTTCACAGTACCTAATGTTGAATAGGTTCAAGGATGGGATCAAGGGAAAGTCATGCTATATATAACATGGAACTAGACATGTTTCTTTTTAAGAGTTTTTTTATATGGAAACATAGTAGAAGGGTATACTTTGTAATATTTTGAGATGTAGTAGTTATGTTCTAATTCTCTAGAACTCTAAACCTGAAAAGATCCTCAACGTGAATTATTCATTTAATTCAATATTAAGAGATTTTTAAGGCTGGGGAATTATAGTTGGTATCAAAGGTTGGTTTAGAAAACATTAGGAGTTAGAAAATTGTTAAATTATAAGTTAATTTATGGAATGACTGAAATGATATAGAATTTAAAGATTACCATGTTGCTTCACCTAAGATATTTCTGTGTTCAAAATGGTTTTCCGCAGAGGAAACAAAGCAGCTATGTTGGGATGACATCAGGAGGAATACAACCTTCCAAATCATCAACCTGAGATGGATGGAATCGGAACTGAACAGTTTGTTGTAGTGATGGCATAGTTGAATCAGGCTATAAATTTTGGTGGTATCCATGCACAATATCAGCCAGATCAACCGCATAGGAACATGTCAGTGGTGGAACATTTCATGAGGCAAAATCCCCCATCATTCAGAGGATCATCTATCCCCGTGCAAGGTGAAGGGTGGATTAAAGAACTGGAGAAGATTTTTGATGTCATGGGGTGTTCAGAACATCAAAAGGATAGTCTTGTTGTTTACCATTTTGAAGGTGAAGCTGATCAATGGTGGTCGATGGTGAAAAATATCAGGGATAGTGATGAGATTGAGGATCTCCACTGGGACGAATTAAAAGGTATGTTTCTTGAGAAATATTTTCCTAAGGTGTTTCATCTTAGGATAGAAAAATAGTTCCTAGAATTGAGGTAGGAGGATGATTCAGTGGCTTCTTAATAAGCAAAGTTCACTCAATTGGAAAATTATTCTCCAAACATCATACGAGATCATGATAGTAAAATAAACCATTTTTTCTCAGGGTTAAAGCCAATGTATCAAAGGTCTTTAGCTTCTCGTGAGTTCAAAGGTTATGAAAAACTTGTTCGATGTGCGGAGAAGGTGGAAATGGAGTTTTCCGATGATCCGGTGTTCTATGACAAACAACAGAATAAGAGGTTCAGTTGGCAGGAAAAGGGGAATGATTAATCAAAGAAGCAAGGAGATAAGAAAACCAAATATCCATCCTGTGAGAAGTGTGGTAAAATGCATCCTAAGTAATGTTTATCCAAGTATGGTAAGTGCTTTTGGTGTGGTAAGTCTGGTCATATTGCTCGTAAATGTAAGGAAGATGATCAAGTAGGCAATGAAAATCTAGTGGTAAGATGTTTTAAGTGTAATGAAATGGGTCATTATGCAAATGAGTGTCTAACGAGAAACTCGACTGGGGGAAATCTTCCAGAATACAAGCCGAAAGGGGTGGTGAAATCCTTTGCAACAACTTCAGTAGATGTTGGGCCATCGAATGAAGTGGTATCAGGTACACTGTTTTTTTGTTCAGATTATGCCAATGTGTTGTTTGATTTAGGGTCTACACACTCTTTCATTTCTGAGAAGTTTTCTAGTAAATTGGAAATTCCATCTCAAGATATGAATCCAAATCTTATGGTAAAAACACCCAGAGGGAACGTTGAGACAAAAAGGAAATATAAGAACCTTGCTATCCTTGTGTGTGGAAAGAATCTACCAGCAAACCTTATTGTTTTGCCTCTAGTAGAGTTTGATATTATTTTGGGCATGGATTGGATTTCTGTTTATCATGCTAAGATTGATTGCAGAGCTAAAATGGTTTCATTTCAGAAAGATTTTCAGTTTGTGTACAAGAATGAACCCTTGATTTTGATAACATATCAGGAAGTTGAGAAACTAGTAAAAGATAGAAATGAATGTTACATTTCACATATTGTTGAAAATAAAGGAACTGTTCAGATTAATGATGTGCCAGTGGTAAATGAGTATCTTGATGTTTTTCCTGATCAGTTTCCTGGTATTATTCATGATCGGGAAGTTGAATTTACTGTTGACTTAGATCGTGATTCTAAGCCAATTTCAAAACCCCCTTATCAAATGGATCATGTTGAAATTTTAGAGTTAAAGAAGCAACTGCAGGAGTTATTAGATAAAGGTTTCATTCGACCTAGCACATCACCATGGGGTGCTCTTATCTTGTCTGTTAAAAAGAAAGATGGCTCAATGGGACTTGGAATTGATTATAGATCCTTGAATAATATTACTGTTAAGAAAAAGTATCATTTTCCTCATATCGATGATTTGTTTGATCAGCTCTAGGGAGATCAGTATTTTTCGAAGATTGACTTGAGGTCGGGGTACCGTCAGTTAAAAGTAAAAGAAGCAGACGTTCTGAAGACTGCCTTCCGTACTAGATATGGCCATTATGAATTTGTAGTTATTCCTTTTGGGTTATCTAATGCACCTTCTGTATTCATGGACCTTATGAATAGAATTTTCCAAGAGTTCTTGGATAAGTTTGTTGTTGTTTTTGTCGATGATATTTTTGTGTTTTCTAAAAGTAAAGAGGATCATGAAAGTCATTTAAGGGTTGTCTTTCAAACCTTAAACGAAAAGAAACTATATGGAAAATTCAGCAAGTGTGAGTTTTGGTTACAAAAAAATTCTTTCTTGGGTCACATTGTTTTAAAAGATGGCATAACAGTTTATCCTGCTAAAACAAAAGTTGTTGAAGAATTGCCAATACCCACAAATGTAACGGAGATCCGTAGTTTTCTTGGTTTGGAAGGTTACTACCAAAGGTTTGTTGAAAAGTTTTCACGGTTATCTAGTCCAATAACTAAGCTAACTAGTAAGGGTGTTAAGTTCATCTGGAAAAAAGAATGTGATGATTGTTTTCAGGAGTTGAATAGAAGATTGGTGAATGCTCTAATTTTGGCACTACCTTCTACGAATGCTGAGTTTGTTATATACAATGTTGCTTCATTGAAAGGACTTGGTTGTGTCCTAATGCAGAATGATCAGGTAATTGCTTATGCTTCACGTTAGTTGAAAACTCATGAGGTAAATTACCCTACACATTATTTGGAATTAGCTACTGTTATTTTTTATTTAAAATTTTGGAGGCATCATTTGTATAGAGTAAAGTGTGAAATATATACTGATGACAAAAGTTTAAAGTATATATTCACTCAGAAAGAATTGAACATGAGACAGAGGAGTTGGCTGAAATTAATCAAGGATTCTAATTGTACAATTCATTACCATCCGGGAATAGCAAATAAAGTGGTTGATGCTTTGATTCGAAAAAGTAATGCTTCATTAACCATGCTACGTTTGGAACGAGATCTTTTGGTTTTTGATTTAATGAACTTTGGAATAGAAGTTGTTGGTGCAGGAAGTTCTTCTGTTTTGTTTCAGGTATCAGTGAGATCATCCCTATCAGACAGAATTAAGCAAGCACAAAGGGAAGATAGTGAGTTGCAGAAAAAGGTAGAGCTGGTTCAGAAGGGTAAGATGCCTGAATTGAACATTTATAATGGTTGTTTTTTGAGATGTGTGAATAGATTGTGTGTGCCTTGTGATTAATAGTTGAACAGAGAGTTGTTATATGAATCTCATAGTTCTCCATTTTCTGTTCATCCTGGCAGTACTAAGATGTACAGAGATCTGTGGGTGTATTACTGGTTGGATGGAATGAAAAGAGATATTGTTGATTTTACATTGAAGTGTTTGACTTATTAGCAGGTTAAAGCAGAGTGGCAGTTACCGAAAGGGATGCTTCAACCTATACTAGTTCCAGAGTGGAAATGGGAGAATATATCCATGGACTTTATTGTGGGATTACCGAAGTCATCTCGAGGTAATAATGAAATCTGGGTTATTGTCGATTGCTTGACCAAATATGCTCATTTCATTTCCATACGAGATACTTTTTCCCTAGATCAACTTTCCCGTTTGTATCTTAAAGAGATAGTCAGGTTACATGGAGTTATTCTCTCCAATGTATCTGACCATGATCCCAGGTTCACTTATAACTTTTGGAAAGGCCTTCAGACGTCTTTGGGTACTGAATTAAATTTTAGTACAACTTTTCATCCTCATTCATATGGGTAGTCAGAACGAACAATTCAGACCTTGGAGGATATCCTACGAGATTTTTCGATGGATTTTCAGGGAATTTGGGACCAACATCTTTCTTTGGTTGAGTTTTCTTATAATAACAGTTTTCATTCCAGTATACAGATGACACCATTTGAGGCATTATATGGGAAGCGGTGTCGAACTCCAGCTTTTTGGGATGAAGTTGGTGAAAGGAAGTTGATGGGACCAGAATTGGTAGAAGAGATGGCAGAAAAAGTTCAGTTGATTCAGAAACATATGAGAACATCTCAGTGTAGGCAGAAGATTTATACGGACAACATGAGGAAGGATCTATCTTTTGAGGTAGGTGATCATGTTTTTCTCAAGGTTTATCCATGGAAAAGTGTGATGATATTTGGTAAGAAAGGAAAGCTGAGTCCAAGGTTAATTGGACCATATAAATTCTGGAGAGATTTGGATCAGTTGCTTACCGAGTGGCTTTACCTCTGAGTTTATCTAAGGTACACAATGTTTTTCATGTTTCGATGTTGAGAATGTATATGCCAGATCCATCTCATGTTTTGAGTCCAGAGGTAGTTTAGTTGGAAGAGAACCTATCTTATGAGGAACAACCGGTCCAGATTCTTGACCACAGGGTTCAAGTGTTACAGAATAAGTTGATTAATCAGGTAAGGATTTTGCGGAAAAACCACATGATGGAAGAGGCAACATGGGAATCTGAAAATGAAATGAGGGATAAGTACCCCCATTTATTCGATAAGTAAATAAATTGCGGGGAAGCAATTTTCTAAAGGGGGGAAGGATGTAACATCCCAAGTAAGTAATGAATAATAGATATTTTTTATCTATGTCTATTAATGAATTTGATAGTGTTTTAGAGGCTTAAAATAAAAATAAATCCAATCTTAAGCATGGAATACACTAATATTTTTAAAAGATTATTTTACTGCATTTTTATAGAAAACCATTTATAAATCTATATTTTGAAAATTTTATAAGCTATGTTTGTCAAAATAACCTTATTATTTATGATTGGGATATCAAAATTTACTTTTTGTGAATTTTTGGTATTTTTTAGATAAAGTTCATTTTTTAATGAATATTGAAAAATGTTGTATTTTATTTCAAAACCTATTTTTAATATAATATATTTATATGATTAGATTATATTTTGAATTGGTTATAAAGTGAAATTAGAATATATTTTTACCATTTAATCCAATGGTGGTTATTGGAATCAATTTTACTTTGAAATTGGACTTAAACTAGTGTCAATATTTTGATACTTATTGTTTCATAAAAACACGCTATTTTTCATGATAATGGGAATTAATTATTAAAGTAATTAATGCGACTTATATGATTTTAATTTTTTAAAATAGACATAATTTTTTAATTCAGAATATCCAATATAGCTTAGGGTGATGTATTGTCAGTTTTTTGAAAAACAACAATTTTTGATGAATAGTGAAACAACTAAGTGGTAGTTAAAGAAACTGATTTTTTGTTTAAATGAATCTTTGTCACTTATGTGATTTGATATTCAAAAATCCGACATACATGGTTTTAATTAAGAAGTAAAATGTTGTTCAATGAGATTAAAATATTTTTTTTGGTGAATAGTAACTTTTAAGTTCTTAATCGCGATTAGAGGTAATTAGTGTAGTTTAAGAAAAAAATAATGTTTTAATAATATGAGATGAGGTTGAAACATGTCCTACCTTCATTGTATGTGTCATGGACGACCATGAAAATCCATGGGTCAACTTGGGGACCCCATGTAGCCACTTTGGTTGGGAAATGACATAAATAACTTTTTATTTAATGTTAAAGTAAAAATGACACAAACATGAGATGTTTTACTAAAACAATTTTTACATGGATTTATACAAGTCATCTTTTAAACTATAAATATTCATTAAAAAGAAAAAAAGATTTCCTACATCATTATATTTTTTTTTTAATTTTTAGACGTTAAATAAATTAAATTATTTATGACACCATGATGATGCAGCGATTACCTCATTATTTAACGATTTAAATAAAATGGAATGATAATGTAAAATATAAGACCTACACATGTCAAAAACCAATTGGATTTGTGTATTTCGTTCCCTTATCACCTTAACCTCGAATTATATCAATCTGGGACCTCTTAAATCCGAATCTCATTTTAAAATAATGTAACTTTTCTTTACTTTCCAAGAGTGCCCCTCCTCTCCTCTTATAAAAGGCCCCCACCTCTACCTCTTTAACCACACTTCCAAAGCCTTTGGCTCGGCCATACCCTGCCCATTTTGTCTCTATACATCCCTCTCTTACTCCTTGAAGCCTCACTTTGGGCAGAAGTCTTCCCAAGGAATCCTTTGAGCACAAATCTAAGAGAGTTACCAGATTTTGAGATAATTTGTTCACTTGTGTTCTTTTTTTATTTTTCTTCTCCAACCCCCTAGACTCTTTTTATTCATTTATTTTGTAACAAACCCAGTATCTTCAATATACTAGTATTTTGTTATAATAATAATTCGAGCTTCACATACACACATCTACATCTAATGGTTAAAGAACATACTGTTTCTGTGGTTGGCAAATTTCTGCCTCATGAAACGATGATTGTTCAATCTTCTTTTAAACACCTTTAATGGTGGCCATTAATATGTCACTCTATTTATATAAGATATATATTATGTTTATGTTTCCCTTATTCTTCTATATTTTTCATTTGTGGTATACATTTATGGTTTCCATTGTGGGTAAACATGATAATTTCATTTTAGGAAGTGCGGACTACCGCCCCCTCAAAGTGATTTGATTCGTTAATGCCATATGTGGGATGTATAAAGGATGGATTTAAAGTTATTATATATGATGTTATACTGGAATTTTAATATACCTATATATCATTATTATTTATTCCCATTAAATTATGAGATAGTAATGAATGTAGCGTTCATGCATACGTACGTCTTACCGTCTCCATGACGGTGCATTTCATTTCTTATCCCCAAATGTAATGTAATATTATAAGTACATATATATAATGGATATATATGATGTATATTACGTCTAAATGATTAATATAATTCTGGAATTAAAATATACATACCTCTCATTTAGTTTTAATTCCATTAATATGAAATAGAAATGAATGTAGCATTCATGCATACGTACGGCTTACCGTCTCCATGAACGGTGCATTTCATTTCATACCTCTAAATGATTATGTGATATTATAAATACATGTATATGATAGATATATATGATATATTTGATATCCAAATCAGGAATTTCATTCTGAATATATAAAACCTTTGACCACACGAACAACATGTAATTGTAAGAAGTCCACATTCGACTTAAGAACCAAATATCGACAAAACAAACATTATTAACATAAATGGTTACATAATGTTTATAACATGGAAATAAGTGATATAAATATAATAATGAACTTGAAAAAGGTTCTTAAGAAAATAGAAATTAACTCATGTTTATTATTCAGGACGTTAAAGAACGATCGAGTCAAGTCGGACCCGAATTATTTGACATCGTCTCAATCTCCTTTCATTGAGGCATATTTTGTTTTATACACAACTATCTTTTATACGGTGTATAATCCCCTTTGGCATTTACTTTTATACAAAAGGAATCTTTTTCTATGAAGCGTTTTACTAAACGACAAAAAGGAATGTTTCTTTTAACGTATGTGGTGACAACAAACTTTTCCACCACCGCGAGTATTATTTGGTCTTTGGATTCCTCAAAAGACGTAATGTTTTTAAAATAAAATAAATACCATATACTCTTTTATGTATTTTGGTATTGAAAATGGTAATGAAAAAGGATTCTATTATGTCAATATATTTAAATGATATATTGTGATTGAAATGTGGAAATTTTATCATTCCTTTATATTGGTTTTATTTTTTATGATTTTATATTGGTACTTGGACATTTGATGGGTGGTTACGTGATAAACCATGTGACGAGTGGTGTCGTGAATACCAGGACAGGCGGTTAGGTTATAACCTCCAATGCATTGGGTATGGAAGTCAGCCATATGTCTATTCCATTAAGTATGTATGGAATTTGGTCGTATGGCTATTACATTAAGTGATATGTGTGGAAGTCGACCGTATGGTTATTCCACTTAAGTATGTTTATGTCCCAAGTTACCTTTATATGTTATGTGAACTTTTTATGGGTTTTATGCTAATCTTTTGGTTACAAAATGGTAAGTAATGATCTTTTATTCAGTGAAGAGTTTTTACTACATCATAAAGGTGAAAAGTATTACTTTGATAAAGTATACATGGTTCAATTTTTGTTTTTATAAACTAATAGTTTTCATTCATTGTGTATCCCTTAATGATCTCTTTATCATCACCCCATGTTTTTTTTGAAATGTTTTTCACTGGACCTAATGTGGAATAGGGTAAAGGATGGGATTAAGGGAAAGACATGCTATATAAAACATGGAACTAAACATGTTTCTTTTTAAGAGTTTTTTTCTATGGAAACATAGTAGAAGTGTCTACTTTGTAATCTTTTGAGATGTAGTAGTTATGGTCTAATTCTCTAAAACTCTAAACCTGAAAAGATCCTCAATGTGAATTATTCATTTAATTCAATATTAAGAGATGTTTAAGGACGGGGCCTTATAGTTGGTATCAAAGATCGGGTTAGACAACTTTAGGAGTTAGAAAATTGTTATGTTATAAGTTAATTTATGCTATGTCTAAAATGATATAGCATTTAAAGATTACCATGTTGCTTCGCCTAAGATATTTCTGTGTTCAGAATGGTTTTCCGCAGAGGAAACCAAGCAGCTATGTTGGGACGACATCAGGAGGAAGACAACCTTCCAAATCAGCAACCTGAGATGGTCGGAATCGGAACTGAACAGTTTGTTGCAGTGGTGGTACAATTGACTCAGGCTATAAATGGTGGTGGTATCCATGCATGAGATCAGCCAGATCAACCACAGAGGAACATGTCAGTGGTGGAACATTTCATGAGGAAAAATCCCACATCATTCAGAGGATCATCTGACCCCATGAAAGATGAAGGGTGGATTAAAGCACTAGAGAAGATTTTTCATGTCATGGGGTGTTCAGAACATCAAAAGTTTAGTCTTGCTATTTATCGTTTTGAAGGTGAAGTTGATCAGTGGTGGTCGATGGTGAAAAATATCAGGGATAGTGATGAGATTGAGGATCTTCACTGGGACGAATTCAAAGGTATGTTTCTTGAGAAATATTTTCATATGGTGGTTCGTCTTAGGATGGAAAAACAGTTCCTAGAATTGAGGCAGGAGAATGATTATGTGGCTGCTTATGAAGCAAAGTTCACTCGATTGGAAAGGTATGCTTCAAACATCATACGAGATCTTGATAGTAAAATAAACAATTTTTACTCAGGGTTAAATCCAAAGTATCGAAGGAATTTAGCTTCTCGTGAGTTCAAAAGTTATGAAAAACTTGTTCGATGTGCGGAGAAGGTGGAAATGGAGTTTTTCGATGATCAGGTGTTCTATAGAAAACAACAGAATAAGAGGTCCAGTTGGCAGGAAAAGGGGACTAATTCATCAAATAAGCAAGGAGGTAGGAAAAAAAATATCCATCCTGTGATAAGTGTGGTAAAATGCATCCTATAGAATGTTTATCCATGTCTCGTAAGTGCTTTCGGTGTGGTAAGTCTGGTCATATTGCTCGTAACTATAAGGATGATGATCAAGAAGGCATTGAAAATCCAGCGGTAAGATGTTTTAAGTGTAATGAAATGGGTCCTTATGCAAATGAGTTTCTAACGAGGAACTCAACTGGGGGAAAGCAGCCAGACTACAAGCAGAAATGTGTGGTGAAATACTTTGCAACAACTTCAGCAGATTTTGGGCCATCGAATGAAGTGGTATCAGGTACACTGTTTGTTTGTTCAGATTATGCCAATATTTTGTTTGATTAAGGGTCTACACACTCTTTCATTTATGAGAAGTTTTCTAGTAAATTAGAAATTCCATCTCAAGATATGAATCCTAAACTTATGGTAAAAACACCCAAAGGGAATGTTGAGACAAAAAGGAATTATAATAACCTTCCTATCCTTGTGTGTGGAAAGAATCTACCAGCAAACCTTATTTTTTTGCCTCTAGTTGAGTTTGATGTTATTTTGGGAATGGATTGGCTTTCTGTTTATCATGCTAAGATTGAATGCAGATCTAAAATGGTTTCTTTTCAGAAAGATTTCTTGTTTGTGCACAAGAATGAACCCTTGATTTTGATAACATATCAGGAAGTTGAGAAACTTATAAAATATGGAAATGAATGTTACCTTGAACATATTGTTGAAAATAAAGGAACCGTTCAGATTAATGATATTCCAGTGGTAAATGAGTATCTTGATGTTTTTCCTTATGAGTTGCCTAGTATTATTCATGATCGGGAAGTTGAATTTACTATTGACTTAGTTCCTGATTCTAAGCCAATTTCATAATGCCCTTATCGAATGGCTCAAGTTGAACTTTTATATTTAAAGAAGCAATTTCAGGAGTTATTAGATAAATGTTTCATTCGACCTAGCACATCACCATGGGGTGCTCCTATCTTGTTTGTTAAAAATAATGATGGCTCAATGAGACTTTGCATTGATTATAGAGCCTTGAATAATATTACTGTTAATAACAAGTATCCTTTGCCTCATATCGATGATTTGTTTGATCAGATCCAGGGAGCTCAGTATTTTTCAAAGATTTACTTGAGGACAGGGTACCATCAGTTGAATGTAAAAGAAGCAAACATTCTGAAGACTGCGTTCCATACTAGATATGGCCATTATGAATTTGTAGTTAGGCCTTTTGGGTTAACTAATGCTCCTACTGTATTCATGGAACTTATTAATAGAATTTTCCATGAGATGTTGGATATTTTTGTGGTTGTTTTCATCGATGATATTATGGTGTTTTCTAAAAGTCAATAGGAGCACGAAAGTCAATTAAGGGTTATCTTGCAAACCTTAAAATAAAAGAAACTATATGGAAAATTCAGCAACTGTGAGTTTTGGTTACAACAAATTTATTTCCTGGGTGACATTGTTTCAATAGATGGCATAACTGTTGATCCTTCTAAAACAAAAGTTGTTGAAGAATGGCCAAGACCCACAAATGTAACCAAGATCCGTAGTTTTCTTGGTTTGGAAGGTTACTACCGAAGGATTGTTGAAAATTTTTCACGGTTATCTAGTCCAATGACGAAGCTAACTTGTAAGGGTGTTAAGTTCATCTGGAAAAAATAATGTGATGATTGTTTTAAAGAGTTGAAAAGAAGATTGGTGAATGCTCTAGTTTTGGCACTACCTTCCAGGAATGTTGAGTCTGTTATATATAGTGATGCTTCATTGAAAGGAATTGGTTGTTTCCTAATGCAGAATGATCAGGTAATTGCTTATGCATCACGTTAGTTGAAAACTCGTGAGGTAAATTACCCTACACATGATTTGGAATTAGCTGCTGTTGTTTTCGCATTAAAATTTTGGAGGCATCATTTGTATGGAGTGAAGTGTGAAATATATAATAATCACAAAATTTTAAAATATAGTCACTCAGAAAGAATTGAACATGAGACAGAGGAGATGGCTGGAATTAATGAAGGATTATAATTGTACAACTCAATACCATCCGGGAAAAGAAAATAAAGTGGCTGATGCTTGGAGTCGAAAAAGTAATGCTTCATTAACCATGCTACGTTTGGAATGAGATCCTTTGGTTTTTGATTTAATGAACTTTGGCATAGAAGTTGTTGGTGCAGAAAGTACATCAGTTTTGTTTCAGGTATCAGTGAGATCATCCCTATCAGACAGAATTAAGAAAGCACAGAGGGAAGACAGTGAGTTGCAGAAAAAGGTAGAGCGGGTTCAGAAGGGTAAGTTGCTTGAATTCATCATTGATAATGATTGTGTTTCGAGATTTGGGAAGAGATTGTGTGTTCCTTGTGATTCACTGTTGAAGAGAGAGTTGTTATGTGAAACTCATAGTTCCCCATTTTCAGTTCATCCTGACAGTACTAAGATGTATAGAGATCTGCGGGAGTATTACTGGTCCGATGGAATGAGAAGAGATATTGCTGATTTTACTGTGAAGTGTTTGACTTGTCAGCAGGTTAAAGCAGAGAGACAGTTACCGAAATGGATGCTTCAGCCTCTACCAGTGCCAGAGTGGAAATGGGAGAATATATCCATGGACATTGTTGTGGGATTACCGAAGACATCTCGAGGTAATAATGCAATTTGGGTTATTGTCGATCGCTTGACCAAATCTGCTCATATCCTTTCCATACGAGATACTTTTTCCCTAGATCAAATTTCCCATTTGTATCTTAAAGAGATAGTCAGGTTACATGGAGTTCCTCTCTCCATTGTATCTAACCATGATCCCAGGTTCACTTATAACTTTTGGAAAGGCCTTAATAAGTAATTGGGTACTGACTTAAATTTTAGTATATCTTTTCATCCTCAATCCTATGGGCAGTCAGAACGATTAATTAATACCTTGGAGGATATGCTACAAGCTTGTTCTATGGATTATCAAGGAAGCTGGGACCAACATCCTTCTTTGGTTGAGTTTTCTTATAATAACAGTTTTCATTCCAGTATACAGATGACACCATTTGAGGCATTATATGGGAAGCGGTGTCGAAATCCAGCTTTTTGGGATGAAGTGGGTGAAAGGAAGTTGATGGGACTGGAAATGGTAGAAGAGATGGCAGAAAAAGTTCAGTTGATTCAGAAAACACACGAGAACAGCTCAGAGTAGGCAGAAGAGTTATGCGGTCAATAGGAGGAAGGATCTCTCTTTTGTGGTAGGTGATCATGTTTTTCTCAAGGATTCTCCATGTAAAAGTGTGATGAGATTTGGTAAGAAAGGAAAGATGATTCCAAGGTTAATGGGACCATATGAAATTCTAGATAGAGTTGGATCAACTTCTTACCAAGTGGCTTTACCTCCGAGTTTATCTCAGGTACACAATGTTTTTCATGTTTTGATGTTGAGAAAATATATGCCAGATCCATCTCATGTTTTGATTCCAGAGGTAGTTCAGTTGGAAGAGAACCTATCTTATAAGGTACAACCCGCCCAGATTCTTGACCATAGGGAGCAAGTGTTAGGGAATAAGGTGATTAATCAGGTAAAAGTTTTGTGGAAAAACCACATGATGGAAGAGGCAACATGGGAATCTGAAAATGCAATGAGGGATAAGTACTCCCATTTATTCGATAAGTAAATAAATTCCGGGGATGCAATTTTCTAAAGGGGGAAGGATGTAACATCCCAAGTATGTAATGAATAATATATATTTTTTATCTATGTCTATTAATGAATTAGATAGTGTTTTAGAGGCTTAAAATGAAAGTAAATCCAATCTTAAGCATGGAATACACTAATATTTTTAAAAGATTGTTTTAGTGCCTTTTTATGAAAAACCATTTTTAAATCTATCTTTTGACAATTTTATAAGCTATGTTTGTCAAAATAAACATATTCTTTATGATTGGGACATTAAAATTTAATTTGTGTGAATTTTTAGTATTTTTTCCATAAAGTTTATTTTTTAATGAATAGTGAAAAAATGTTGTATTTTAATTCAAAACCTATTTGTAATCTAATTTATTTATATGATTATATTATCTTTTGAATTGGTTATAAAGTGAAATTAGAATATATTTTTACCATTTAATCCAATGGTGGTCATTGGAATCAATTTTACTTTGAAATTGGACTTAAACTAGTGTCAATCTTTTGATACATATTGTTTCAAAAAAACACGCTATTTGTCATGAAAGCGGTAATTAATTATTAAATTAATTAATGTGACTTATATTATTTGAATTTTGTAAAATAGAAATCATTTTTTAATTCATAATATCAAATATAGCTTGGGGTGACATATTGGTATTTTTCTGAAAAACTTCAATTTTTGATGAATAGTGAAACCACTAAGTGGTAGTTAAAGAAACTGACATTTCGTTTAAATGGAACTTTTTCACTTATGTGATTTGATTTTCAAAAATCCAACATACATGTTTTTCATTAAGAAATAAAATGTGGTTCAATGAGATTTAAATATTTTTTTTGGTGAATAGTAACTTTTATGTTCTTAATCGCGATTAGAGGTAATTAGTGTAGTTTAAGGTAAAAATAATGTTTTAATAAAATGAGATGAGCTTGACACATGTCCTACCATCATTGGATGTGTCATGGCCGACCATTAAAATCCATGGGTCAACTTGGGGACCCCATTTAGACACTTTGGTTGGGAAATGACATAAATAACTTTTTATTTAATGTTAAAGTAAAAATGACAAAAATGTGAGATGTTTTACTAAAACAATTTTTACATGGGGTTATACAAGTCAGATTTCTGACTATAAATATTAATTAGAAAGATAAAAAGATTTCCTACATAGTGATATTTTTTTATAATTTTTAGACATTAAATAAATTAAATTATTTATGACACCATAATGATGCAGCGATTACCTCATTATTTAACTATTTAAATAAAATGGAAAGATAATGTAAAATCTAAGACCTAAACATGTCAAAAACATATTGGATGGGTGGATTTAGAACCCTTATCACCTTACCCTCGAATTATATCAATATGGGTCCTCTTAAATCCGAATCTCATTTTAAAATAATGTAACATTTCTTTACTTTCCAAGAGTGCCCCTCCTCTCCTCTTATAAAAGGCCCTCACCTCTACCTCTTTACCCAAACTTCCAAATCCTTTGGCTTGGCCAAAACCTGCCCATTTTTTCTCTCCACATCCCTATCTTACTCCTTGAATCCTCACTATGGGCAGAAGTCTTCCCAAGGAATCCTTTGACCTCAAATCTAAGAGAGTCTCCCGAATTTGGGGTAATGTGTTCACTTGTGTTCTTTTGTTTTATTTTGCTTCTCCAACCCCCTAAACTCTTTTTATTAATTTATTTTGTAACAAATCCAGTATCTTCAATATACTAGGATGTTGTTATAATAATAATTCGAGCTACACTTACACACATCTACATCTAATGGTTAAAGAACATATTGTTTCTGTGGATGGAGAATTTCTGCCTCACGAAACGATGATTGTTCAATCTTCTTTTAAAAATCTTTAATGGTGGCCATTAAGATGTCACTCTATTTATATATGATATATATTATGTTTATGTTTCCTTTATGCTTCTGTATTTTTCATTTGTGGTATACATTTATGGTTTCCATTGTGGGTAAACACGATAATTTCATTTTAGGAAGTGCGGACTACCGCCCCCTCAGAGTGATTTGATTAGTTAATGCCAAATGTGGGATGTATAAAGGATGGACATAAAGTTATTATATATGATGTAATACTGGAATTATAATATACCTCTATATCAGTATTATTTCATCCCATTAAATTATGAGATAGAAATGAAAGTAGCGTTCATGTATACGTACGGCTTACAGTCTCCATGAACGGTGCATTTCATTTCTTATCGCCAAATGTAATGTACTAATATAAGTACATATATATATTGGATATATATGATGTATGTTACATCTAAATGATTAATATAATTCTGTAATTCAAATATACATACCTCTCATTTAGGTTTAATTCCATTAATATGACATAGAAATGAAAGTAGTGTTCATGCATACGTACGGCTTACCGTCTCCATGAACGGTGCATTTCATTTCTTACCTATAAATGATTATGTGATATTATAAATAAATTTATATCCTAGATATATATGATATATATGATATCCACATCAGGAATGTCATTTTGGATATAAATAACCATTTACCACAAGAACAACATGTAATTGTAAGAAGTCTACTTTCAACTTAAGAACCAAATATCGACAAAACAAACATTATTAACTTAAATGGTTACATGATTTTTATAACATGGAAATAAGTGATATATAAGGAATAATGTACATGAAAAAGTTTCTTAGGCAAAGAGAAATTAACTCATGTTTATTATTCAGGACTTTAAAGAATGATCAAGTCAAGTCGGACCCGAGGTAAGGGACTTCCTCTCAATCTCCATTCATTGAGACATATTTCATTTTATACACAACTATCATTTATACGGTTTATAAACACCTTTTACTTTTACTTTTAAACAAAAGGAATCTTTTTCTACGAAGCGTTTTACTAAACGAAAAAAAGGAATGTTTCTTTTAACGTATGCGGTGACAACGACCTTTTCCGCGCCACAAGTATTATTTGGTCTTTGGCTTCCTAAACAAGCCGTAATGTTTTTAAATAAAATAAATACCATATAATCTTTTATATATTTTGGTATTGAAAATGGTTTTTATAAAGGATTCTATTATGTTAATATATTTAAATGATATATTGTGATTGAAATGTGGAAATTTTATCATTCCTTTATATTGGTTT
The DNA here is from genome assembly GCA_963277665.1 of Viscum album. Classification (NCBI taxonomy): domain Eukaryota; kingdom Viridiplantae; phylum Streptophyta; class Magnoliopsida; order Santalales; family Viscaceae; genus Viscum; species Viscum album. Next base: position 255,914,237 of record OY728165.1, on the reverse strand, counting down.
TATATTTTATGATTTTATATTGGTACTTTGACATTTGACGGGTGGTTACGTGATAAACCATATGACGGGTGGTGCCGTGAATACCAGGACGGGTGGTTACGTTATAACCTCCAATGAATTGCTTATGGAAGTCTGTTGTATGGCTATTCCAATAAATATATATGGATGTTGGCCATATGGCTATTCCATTAAGTGATATGTGTGGAAGTCGACCGTATGGTTACTCCACTTAAGTATGTTTATGTCCCAAGTTACCTTTATATGTTATGTGATATTTTTATGGTTTTTACGGTAATATTGTGGTTACAAAAGGGTATGTGACGATCTTTTATTCAGTAAGAGTTTTTACTACTTTATAAAGGTGAAAAGTATTACTTTAATAAAGTATACATGGTTTACTTGTTGTTTTGATAAACTAATAGTTTTCATTATTTGTGTATCCATTACTGAGATCTTTATGCTCACCCCAAGTTTTTTAAAGGTTTTTTATAGGACCTAATGTGGAATAGGGTCAAGGATGGTATCAAGGGAAAGTCATGCTATATAAGACTTGGAACCAGACATGTTTCTTTTTAAGAGTTTTTTTCTATGGAAACATAGTAGAAGTGTCTACATTGTAGTCTTTTGAGATGTAGTAGTTATGTTCTAATTCTCTAAAACTCTAAACTTGAAAAATCCTCAATGTGAATTATTCATTTAATTCAATATTAAGAGATGTTTAAGGCCGGTGCCTTATAATTAGAGAGTCTCCCACATCATAGCATTTTATCACTCCTATTCTTGAGTCTTTATAAGTGTGCCTTAGGGGACCCTAAATTTAATTATTATATCCAATAAAATTCTTTATTATTTCTTTTTTTGTAATCATGTATGGATATTCATTCCTAATTAATTTAATTTTTGTTTCACTATTTTCATTATTTTAAAAAAAATTTGGGACACTATGTTTTTTTGTGATGTATCATGTTTTATCCTCCCCAATGTTAGTTGTTGGTTTTAGATAGATTTTTTTTGTGAATTGATTAAGTGGTTCTAAAACCAAAAAAATCATATGAAATTAATTATAAAATTCATGAAATATAAAAAAACTGGAATTAAAACATTAGTTGTTTATGTTGAAAATATTATTTTTTTTGGAATGTAAAAAAATTGTTTCCTCTATTTAAATTAAAAATTGGTCTAGGGTATTGGAATTCACAAGGGTTTAAAAAGGCAATTTAATGAAAATTTAAAATTAATATTTTTTGTTCAATTTGAAATTAATGCACTGATATTACGATTTTATTATAAAATGAACTAGTTATGTGAATTATATAAATTATGATTGAGATGGATTTATGGTTTTTTCACATATTTTTAAAATAAATTTTTATCTTAAAAATAAATATTTTTTGATTTCCAAATTGAACTGGTATATTTGATTGAATAAAATAATAGGATATAAAAATTTACTAGTTTTGAGGACTGTTTTTGAAATAGAACATTATTATTTTTTGTTTTCAAATGTGATTCAATGATTACTAATTTTACAGAGTTATTGGGTAGTTTTTGAATATCGTTTGGTAAGTGAATTCCTTTTCTATCGATAATTGTTAAGGAATTATAAAGTGGTAATTGTTTTGTTGGATTTATTTTTGTGTTTCATTTTGGAATGGTATTATTAGTATGATTTTTTATTTTTATCTTTGAGATTGTTCTCCCACATGATCTACCATTTTCTTGGAGACTATTGGGGGGAATAAATTGATATGGTTGTGATAATTTTTCCCCCCCAATGTCACTATCAGGTACTTATAATATTTTATTAATCTTTTTTTGTTCATATATTTTCTCATGTTTTTATGGTTTTATTATTGTTTTTGGATGTTTTTTAATGATAAATAGTTTTTACAATTTCAATGGAAATAATATAATAATCCCCAGAAGTTGTGTGGCATGTAGAGGCAATTAGGAGAGTGGTGCTTAAGTATAACTATGTTTGGATTAACAATGTGGACATCAAAATAAAAGAGTTCATCTTAAAATAGTTGAAAGTTTCATTGTTGTAAAAAGATTTATATAACATCCTATTGATTATAAATAATATTTTTTCATCAATTAAATTTTGAGTTTTATTATAATATATAATATTATATACATATAACACATATATAATCATAAAATAATTTATTTGATTAATAAATATTATTTCATTAATCACAATCAAAAACACTAAAAATGAAATACATTATAATGGGACACCTAATATTAACTTAGGAAGATAGAATATTCAAATTCAAATAAATCCAATATTCTAGAATTACCACCCCCATAGCCCAAAATATAGAATTGAAATAGAATATTACTTAACCAAATTACATTACAGAAAATAAAAATATAAAACCCTAGGCGGAATAATGGTGAATTATGTATGAATGAATTATGTGGTATTTATTTGAGTTAATATGGCTATTGGAATATTAATGTGTCCATTTAAATAGTATCATAGATTTTGGGAAGTGTAACATTACTAATGGGAATAGTAACATGGCCATTGGAATGGTAATATGACCCAAAATAATAAAATAAAATTTTAATAATAATTATCATGAGTATTCATGATAATATAATTATTATACCTCCTTAAAATAAATATCTCGATTAAAAAATCAAATAATATGTATAAATACTTTTAATAACATATATTAAAATTTAATTAGTAAAAACCATAATATTTATTTTTAAAATTAAAATAAGTTATGTAAGATAATTATTCTGTTTATATTTATTTAATTTATAAAATTAATGCATTAAAATTTTCTCTGAATTAATTTATAGTATTCCTCTAAAATATATCAGTTTTTAGGTGGGTAGTAAATGTATAGTTTTTTCATATCAATTTTATTTTAAATTTAATAATTTGTGATGTAATTTTGTTTTAATCAATTTAAGAAAATTTTGATCAATCATGAAGATAATATATAAAATATATTTGTATGTTAAATGAAATAAAAATGTTAAAGAGACCTAAAAACTAGTATAAATTGTCTGGCGTCTATATTTTTTGTTTAAAATAACAATTATTCATTTTTTCCACCTTCCAATTTATTAAACTAAATTCTAATTATAATTGGTTAAAAGACCTAAAACCATTAAATATTATTTCTATATGATCATGAATGTCATTACAATTACTTATAAAATGTTTACCTCAGATATAGTATTTTATTCAATATATTATTCTAAATATACCCCAATCTTGAGGTATAAATAACCCCTCTCCCACCCCTTTGAAATGAACTCTTCCCTCACATACCCGATCGAAACCACTTCCCATGTCCCCTCTCTTAGGACTCGTAGAATCATTATGTAAGTTATGGAGTTATCAGAATACAATATTTCTCAATGTTTATGCCTATAGAGAATGGACAACTTCATGTACGTGGTAATGTACTTTAATACTTATGTTAAGTTTTATTTTAATAATTTAAGACCTCCTACTATTTTGGTAACAACCCATGATTCCAAAGAATGCTACTTCTTAATTATTGAATAGCTTGCGCTACCCGCAACACTGAGTCCGAGCGCACCATGTCCAATCAAAAAAATCGTTTAAAAATTGGTCATGAATATAATTAACAAAATTATAAATTATATATATATCACATATAAATATAAAATTAATCTTATGTCTTTATTAGACATAATATATGCACAAATTTAGTTTTTCATATATAAGATGTATTTTTCAAAAAATACAGTTTTTCCGCCCTTCAAACGGAACCCTTTTTAAATCCAATATTTGACACTATTATATAACAAACATTACAAAATTAAATTAGACTTTAGGAATAAAACATAAAAATTTAGTTTGTATATTTTTTTTAATTTTCTAAAATACTGTAATTTAATGAATATTAGGAAATGTTGTATTTTAATTCAAAACTTCTCTTTCATCAAATTTATCTATATAGTTATATATTTAGTTTAATACATATTAATGTGTTATTGGATAAGGTTTTTATTATTTAATCCAATTTTGGCCATTAATTTTAATTTCACATTGAAATTGGACATAAACACATTCCTGTATTTTGATAGTGTTTACTTCTTAAAACCCTGATTTTGGTTTTGAAAACGAGAATTAATTTAAAATTAATTCTACTAATTATTTTTTATAAATTTTGAAAAATGGATTACATATGTGGATTCAGAATTTCCAAATTTTATATATATTTACCTTTATTTTTTTTGACATTATGAATAGTAACATCAGTAATTATTTTTATCTTCCATTGTTAAAGTGTAAATAATGTAAATTAAGATAAAAAATGGTATAATAATATAAAGCTACCCTGAAATGTGTCCTAAATCTATTTGATGATATATGTCCCACCATGAGATTTATTTGTTCTATTTTAGGACCCCATGGAGCCACTTATGTGTGATAATGACCTTTTATAATGTAAAATTTTAAAAAAGGTAAATATAACCTATACATAATTCTTCTAACTAAAAAAAATTTATCAAAGTTTATATAAATTTTTGAATCAACAATAATTATTCTTTGGAAATATAAAAATATTTCCTACATTTGGGTATTATATTTATAATATTTAGGAATTAAATAAACCCATTTATCTAGGATACAATGATGATGCAGTGATTATATTGTTAATGGAGGATTGAAATAAATGATATTATAATATTTAAAATAATTATAATTTTATCTTTTTGATGTCATACCCTATTTTTTATTTCATTGACATTCTATTGATGATGTAATTAATATTTTTCAAAGGAATCAGGTTTTAATGTCTTAAAAATCAAATAAAAAATAGTTTCGAAAATGACAAAAATGAATTCTTAAAACAAACACTATATTATTAAATGAAATAATAGTAATAAAAACTAATTTTCTTCCAACTAGCATATATAGTGCTAAAAATTTCATAAATGATCCACATTAGGTTCTCCTTTCATTTCATATTAAATATATTAACCATATAGTATACAATTATTAGAAGGAATGATAAGAGTCAACCATTTAAGGAAGTGTAAAATCCAAAAGTTAATTTCAAATTAATGACCAAAACATTAATAAAACGCATTGGTTGATAGTATTTATAACCATCATCATCATATCATAGAAATAAATTACTTTTTATCTATAATAACACAAAATTAAATTTATAATAAATTAATATTTCAAGACTTTCCTATATTGTCCCTCACTGCTCCTCTAAGGGCACATATCCTTCTCTTTTATTCACACATCCAAATAAATTTGTATTAGAAAAATCCCCACCAAAACTACACAAAACATCAGTCACTTCTTCCTAGAGTCAATTCTTTGGGCAGAAAACCATCTTATTGAGTCCCATTGTTAAAATCAAAAGGAGACAGCCAAAGAAGGGGAGTTTCAGACATGTACAGAGAGTACGAGACATAAGGTAAGGGTAAATTTTGAAATATCTTTATCATTCAAGATTTTTTGTCTGTATATATATATTATAACATTTTTATCATTTATATCAATGTTTCATAAATTTATTTTGTAAATGAATCCTTGTAGTGTTTAATGTATGATACATATTAAATAAAATAGTGTGTTAAATGTTTTAAGGATTAATTATTTTAAGCCTTTTCATTAATGTACATGTATTAAAAATGGTTTTATGGTTTTATTTATATTGACATAAATTTTTTAAAATGTTAATTCCTTTCAAAATTTTAAAATTGGAATTGGACACATTGATCCAGAAATCTTTTTTAATGTCTTCTTTTATAAATTGTGTGACATTTAATTTTTTCCAAATTATAAAAGAGAGATTCCTCTCAAAGATATTTAATGATTTTATTAGATTATTTTCATCTATGTTAACATCCATTGTTTGATTGTATGATTAATTGTGTTTGGTTTATTATGATACAATATTTTATTTTTTATTTCATGTTTTATGACATTTTTGTTTGTGGACGTGCCATTTTTTATACAATTAATTGTTTATGGTTAACATATTAACATTTCTTCTGCTAATTTTAATAATAATGATTATGTTATATTTCGACCATTTTATAGAAGGAATTCATTGGAATTAGTATGTGATAGTCGAGGCCTACTAGAACCCCTCGATACATAAATAGTTATCATTATAAAAAATAGTTTCGTTGCACTATTCATTGACATAATATCTATGTATAGTATCAACATCGGTTATTGACATAGTGGTTAAGATGTCTGAAATTATATATTTACTCATTAGAAGGATTAAAAAAACTATAGGAGATGGAACTGCGGTAGGGCATGCCTTTGGGTGTTCAACGGAAAAACCCTAACTTAGATCATAAATCCTTTGCGGACGTCATTGCGGGGCGCGAGAAATCATCGAATGTTCACAGAGATTCACAACCATTGGCACACATTGAACCGAAGAGATTTCTTCACAAGGGACTCTATACATATATTGTTTTCAAAGGAAGAGGTTAGGCTCTTGGATTCTTATTTATGCTTTGCACTTCTTGGAAAGTATATCAAGCATAGGCCTTCATTATTCTTTCTAATAAACACCTTGGAAGCTCTTGCTTTTGCAAACATTAATGTTTTCCTTTTAAATTAGTCTCATTTGGTTTTTCATTTATTGTCTGAAAATGACTATTATCGGCAATGGATGAGAGGTTTATGGTCCTTCGGTGGTTGTTGCATGAAGGTTTTGAAATGGTCCCATGATTTCTGCACTGACTTTGAGCCACATATCTCCCCTATTTGGTTAGGGTTTCCTGGTCTTCCACTTCACATTTTTAAGAAAAAAAGAACTTTTTCGATTTTTAGTCTTATTGGGAATCCCCTCAATTTAGACTTTGATACTAGAAGCCTCTATCGACCATTTTTAGCTAGAATCTGTGCTGAAATTGACATTTCACAGTCCCTTCCACCCCACATCTGGATACAAAATGGGGATACTGGATTCTTCCAAGAGGTTGTTTTTGAAAATATTCCAAACTATTGCACTGATTGTAATAATATAGGTCATTCTGCAAAGTATTGTTGAAGAAAATCTTATGATGCACCCCCGCCCTCAAAAGATTCAACTCAATCTAGTTTGAAAAAGGGGATCACAGGGGGCTGACCAATGTTCCTACTAGACAGTCTAGAGATTCTTCTTATAAGGCTGTTGATCAGATCCTGACTAGACTTTATAATCCTTAGCCCCATCCCAATGAACTACCTAGAGCAGTGGATGCTTCTCCAAGTGTTTAGCCACTTGATGAGGACAAGGCGCCCCTGAACAAGCTTAGGAAACCTGATCTCACAGATGCCTCACAATCCCTGCATAAGGAGGATATGAACGATCACCCTGATTCTAGTGAACCCACATATGATGATTATGAGAAATCTTTTTTGGTTGAGGAAGCCTATATGAAGTCGACTGTAAGGAAAGGTAAAAAACCCATGATTGATTTGGATGACTTCATCACTCCGAGATACAAAAATACTCGGAGACGTAAAGACTACTCTACCATCGAGAGAACAATAGTCAATAGAGCCTTAGAGGCCTCTCGGAAAGAAAATCCCTTGATTCCACTGTATCCGGTGGTTATTAAACCTTCAATGACATCTTCTGATGATTCAATAATAAAAAATGATGAGGATGACCCTGCGGTGTGGGATACATATCATTATTTAGATGAGGTGAGTGAGGAATTAGAATCTTGGATGGAAGACAAAGAGGCAACAGTTTTTAATCATTAAACGAATGGAGAAATCTCTGTAGATACTTATCTTCAATTCAGAAAGCATATGTTCATGAAGTTAGTGGATGAATACAAACAGAATCCATATTTTAACTTCAAGGACATCCTATGGAAATGATGTTTTTCTCCATAGGATGACTTTTGGACTCCTTGTTTTAATTCATGATGCTGGTTGTTGCTACATGTGTTCATGTATACATGCTCTTCCGGTCTGCTGCAACATGTCTTCTGGATCTGCTCACTTCATATTTTTCTCACTCTATGATGGTTTGTTTTGAATCTGCCTAATGTGTTCGGTTGGTTTCTCATGTTTTTTTCAATGCATTCATGGTGTACATGAAATATCCTGCAGTTGTTGCTGATATTCCCAGAAGGACTTCATTTTCAATCTGTTTCCCATTCTGTTGATACTCTGCTGAAGCTGGCGTGAAGGATGTTGGGTATTTCCAGTGTTGCGCAACATGGTTCAACTGTATTGGTTCAGTTTTGATGAATAATTTCTATTTACTAAATTCCTCACTAGAGTTATGTCTTTGATTTTTTATTTCCCTAAATCCCTTGTTGGTGTAAGCTATTTACACCTTCTGTTTTCTTTATAACCCATTATTTTAATAAATTCCCTTGGGGCATGGATTGGGAGACCAATTCATGTCACCACTTTTATAAAAATTGATTTTACAAGTTATTATTCGACTAGTTGTATATTCTCCTTAATGTTTAAATTGGATTATTTGATTTATTATTTCAATATAATACTGAAGATAATGTTTTAAAAGTATTGTGACTTAGTTTGTACTTTTTTTATTTAATACTTATTTTTGATTGCTTCAACTATATATTTTATCCTCAATGAGCATCTGAACTCACCCCATTCTTATGTTTTATTTTTCTAATATGTGAGGATGTTTTTTATGATTTATATGTTGTTTTATCATATCAAAATAATAACAATCTCAAAAAATTATTTATGGGGTGTTTTATATTAAAAATATTAATGGAATTTTATTTTATGAAATATATTTTCCAAGATTTCAAAAATTAATCGGTCCTTCGGGATTGGATTTTTTTATAATCATGCTAATTTTCTAAAATAATGTACCGGATCTGGGATTTGGGTTAAGGGAATTACAATTGGTATCATAGGGTGGTTTAGAAACAACATTGGAAATAAAATTATATAACATAGATTCGGGATCATAAACCTGTGATAGACTTTGAGTATAAGTATGGAAGAGACCCTATAATTTTGGTAATGATCACAAATAACAAAGAATTAATCCTATGATATTATCGATTGAAAGAACCTTCCCTTGATTTTCTTGTTTTCTCCAATGAGTTGTGTTTCTCACCATGTGCTTTCTGGATATAGATAATGGAGAAAACTAGAATGAAATGGATTAACATTTTTTTGACAGAAAATTGGGTGATATTGGAAAAAAATTAAATAATGACAGGAGAGAAATATATTGTGATTCAAACGAATAAGTTATCAACATAATTGATGAACAATGTGATCATTGAGGTCTTATCTAACACATTGAATAAGAGAACGACGAATTTAATAAAGTTTCCATTTTTAAGAAACATATAGGAAAGAATATTTTCCTTCCTATATGTCAAGCGGAGGGGATGAATAACGTTAAAGAATAATTCAAATGGAGGGGAAGATGTTATCTCTATAGGAAAATGGGTCATAGAGTGAACAATTATTATAGAGTCCAATGTCTCATCTGTGGAAATCGTTGTCATTACCCAACTTAATACTCAGACATAAGAATTTACTTCTAATCCGCAGAAGTACCTATTACAATCCCACCATTAAATTAGAAGGATTTAAGTATTTATCAATTTGGATCCAATAATTTTGAATTGTGTAATGTAAAAAGAGTTTTCCATTTTTGTTTTTCGCTATGGATTTTCAAGAATATTTTTAATCGATATAATGGAAAAAATTGTTTTCAGTGTAATATTATATTTAGATAACATATGATTAATGTAAAGATAACACTTAATATGTTCCTTATGTTATGATAATAATATTTTGATAAAAATTTGATGGATTTGAATAATTAAATTGGATGATGCTAGTTTATTGATAATTAAACATGGATTTGTTGACAAGAAGATTACACTATCATGGATGAAATATACAACATTTTGGTACTTGAGAGATATTAGACTATGTTCTGGATGATGTATATATGCATGTTTTCATTAAATATATCTTATAATTTAGGTTATTATCATGAGTAAAGAGAATACATGATGAAGGCATTTACATGTTTGGAATGTAATAACCAAGATGTGCTCTATCAGATTTGGGTGGTAAATTATAAGCCGATTTGGTTAACCTCATTATAATGATGTAGATTTTCAGTTTTTTGATGAATTGTAATGTTATCCATTTATGGGTTATATTAGTTATACTACTATTGAATTCCATTTGATTGATGTATTACCTAACTATATGTAGAGTATGTGAAACCCTATGCTAATTTTTCTTTGAGATAAATGGAATGGCCTATCATTCCATTTACAAATTTAATGATATTCTAACACTTCGGGAATGAAAAATTCTACATAATTTCTATAAATATTAGATTATGTGGAAATTCATCAAGGCTTGAAAAATGGTCAAAATAAACTGAAATCAAGTAAGTATTTATTATCATGTTCATCCATTTAGGGAAAGGATCTTGAAAGAAATTTTTTTCCCTAATACATTATTTTTTGATGAATCAAATATCCCTTAGGATCATTAGATATTTATACCATTATGTCTGCTAAAAATTCCATAATCATATTCTATATCCCTCTCTATTAAAAAATGTCAATTATTTTTTACTTTTATGACCATATTTTCATACATGAAATCATAGTATATGTTATCTCCAGTGTCCTTCATACATCCCTTTCATTATTTTAAAAAGGAGGTCTCATTCATCAATATTTGACGTGGGGTTTAAAAAAATATATTCTAAAAACTCCAAACCATAGTTTTTTATTCTGATTTTAAATTATGTGGAAAAAAATTTATTTAATGATGGGAGAGTCTAACACCCAAACCTTTTACGAAACACTTCTTCTCAAGAATTTAATAGTTTTTGTTAAATGCAATACCAAGTTATATTGAACCATGTCTTATCAAAATAAATATTTAAAAGTGGTTATGAATTGTATTAACCCCATTTTTAATATAATATACATACAATATAATTTAAATATTAATCTTAATTTTTTCTAACACATAATATAATGGTGAATTCATTTTTTATATAAAAGAAGTATTTTTAAGGAAATTCGTTTTTTCGAACATTTAATGGAAAACCCTTTATAAATCCAATATTTTACACATTTATATATTATGTTTTACAAAAACATTCTTCTTTATAATAGTGAAACTAAATTTTTTTGCATAATTTTATTTATTTTTATGATAAAATCCTTATTTTAATTAACAATATGAAATACATCATTTTAATTCAAAAAAACATTTCATCTAATTTAGCTATATTGTTAGATTGTCATATGAATAGATTTTAAAGTTTAATTTGATTTTGTTTTTTCATTTAATCAAATTTCTGTTATTAGAAGAAATTTCACATTGATATTTTTGCATAAAAAAATCAATATTTTTATAGTTTTTAATTCTTAGAATCCCACTTTTGAGTTTTGACATTGAGAAATAATTTTAAATTAATTTCTGCCAATTATGTGTTTTGAATCTTGAAAAAATTGATTCCATATTTGGAATAAGATGTTCCAAATTGTGTAAATAAGTACATTTTATTTTTTGAAATTATAAATATTTGCTTCAGTTATTATTTTTATTTACTATTGTTAAAGGGAAAATAAGGTAAATAAGGTTAAATATAATATTATAATATTATAAAACAACCCAAACACATGTTGTAATCCTATTGGATGGTAAACGGCCGGACATGATCATCCTTTGGTCAATTTTAGGACTCTTTATAGTCAAATGAGTGTGGTAATGACCTTATATAATGTTTAATTATAAGAAAAGCGGAATATAACCTAAATAAGTATATCTAAACATAAACTATTTTAATTTGGTATATAAAAATGATCCCTTAAACAATAAATAGTAATTATAAATTTAATATTAATTCCAAAATCATGGTATTTTATTTATAATTTTTACAAGTTAAATTAAAAATTTTATTTATGACACAATGATGATGCAGTGATTTCCTTATTTATGAACGATTGAAATAAATGATATTATAATTATTATAATAAATGTTATTTGAGCGTATATATTCCATACAAGAATTTTTTGGATAACATTTATATGATATGGATGAGATGATTAATTTTATTATATATTAAACTTTTTATTAAATTAACAAAAATAAATTACAAAATAGTTTCAAAACTAACAGAAATGAATAATTAAAACAATCACTATCTTATTAAATGATATAATAGTTATAAAATTTTATGTTTTCAAAAAATAACATATGTACTATTAAAAATGTAATTAATGATCCACTATAGGTTCTCATTTCATTTTATAGTAACTATATTAACTATATATTATAAAAATACAAGAAGGCATAGTAAGAGGAAACTATTTAACTAATGGTAAATACCAAAAGATAAGGTTAAATTCATTATAGAAACATGTATAAAACATATTGGTGGTGAGGATTTAGACCCATACTCCTATTATGATAGAAATAAAACACATGTTAACCACTAGATACTAAAAAATGATTAATAATAAAATAATATTTCAGGACATTTCTAATGTGTATCTCACCTCTCCTATAAAAGGGCATTTATCCTTCTATTTCATTCAATTCTCCAAAGCCTTTTGGCATGGAAATAAATTAATGAAACCTTCTCCAAACATCCCTATCTACATCATAGAGGCCACACATTGGGATCAAAACCAACATAAGTTGTCCTTTTGTGTAAATAAAATGGAGACACCCGACCAAGATGAGTTTTAGACACGTACGGAGAGTATCTTTCCAAATATAACGGTTAATTTTGAAATCTCATTTCTATCTGAGATTGTTTGTGAGTAAGTATTTACTGGGACATATTATTCATTTATTTACATGTTTTATAAAAAACAAAATGGATATTTTTAGTGTTTTATATATGTGACTCATTAACAAATACTTCATTTTTAATGTTTCAAATTTTTATTCTTCTAAACCTTTCTCCTTAATGTCCATGTTTTTTAACTGTTATTAATTTTTTACATATAAGAACATTAATGTTTAAAAATGGTAATTAATTTCAAAATATTCATAGTGTTGCGGAATAATTTGATTCAAAAACTGCTTTTAAATGTATTCTTTTATAAATTGTTAGTCATTTCATGTTTTCAAAGTAAAAAGGGATATTTCATTCAAAATATTTTAATGATTTTATTAGATTATATTCATTTATATCAACATCCTTTTTCAATTTTATGCTTTATTATGGTTGATTTATAATGACATAATATTCCATATTGTATTGGATGTTTCATGATATGTCTGAATATGGATGTGCTATTTTTAGAAAAATTATAGTTTATAGTTAATTTATTAACATTTTATATGACAATTTTTATATGAATGTTTATTTTATGTTTAACAATATCATTCAAGGAATGCATTGGACAAAGTATGGGATGGCAGGGGCTATCTATATCCCCTTATTACATTCGTTGGGCTCATTTGATAATCTAGTGTCCATGGACAAGATCTTGAAAGAATATTTGGGTATTGTCTTAGAACGAGTTATTGATGTAGTGTTTATGATGTTTGGAATTATGAATTCCCTCGTAATGAGATTAATTATTGATTTTACAAGTTATTATTCGACTAGTAGAATATCCATGTGAATGTTTAAATGCAATTATTTGATTTATTTGATACATATTATATTGAAAACAATGTTTTAAAATGAATTTGTTTTAGTTTTGTATCTTTTTATAAAATTGTGTCCTTATTATTTATAGCTTATGCTATATTTTTATCCTTACTAAGCATCTGAACTCCCCCCACCCTTCATATGTTTTATTTTACAAGGTTTCCATAACATGTTTTATGATTGATATTAAGGGTTATTCTATGTGAATATTGTGTTCTCAAAAGATTATCCATGATTTTTTTATGTTATAAATTTAAATGTAATGTTCGTGTATGTAATTTATTTTCCATGAATGCTAAATTAATATATTCATTGGGATTTGATTCCTTGTAATCATGCCAATATATTAAAATAATACACTGACTCCAAGCTTTTGGGGTAAGGGAATTATAATATTCTATTTCAATAATATATAAAAATTATTATGGAATGTCATTATGATAATGATATTGTGAATATACTATAAAAGTTATATTTTTAATATAAGCATAAAATATACAGATCAATACTTCTCTTCAAACAATATATCATTAATGACTGATCAATATCCAATGATATTGTTTCTAATTCATTCCTTATCGACATCCTTATGTATGGTTATAATAATTTATTTATGACATATAATTTTTTTATTATCGGTATTATAAATTTTTTAATCAATTCTATATATATATAAATTAACATGGAAAAAATAGTGTAATCAACAAAAAATGGGGAATTTTTAAGAAAAACTGAATATCAAAATGTTTTCCCACTAACAGAGGGAATTAGTAAATAAAAGGAATTTATTATGATTGATAAATTGTGACATAGATTAATATAAATCATTTTTTATAGTTTTAAAGAATTTTATATAAAATATCAAGGATGATAAAAATTTGATGAAATAAGGGATTATTTAAGGTATAGGGATTATTATATCCAGACTATTTCTTTTAGTTTATGTCATATTTAACCTTTATTATGGTATTAAAATTCCTCTTATATAAAAATTATGTCATTTTAATGTATTTTATATTTTATTTTTGGGATATACCAGATTTAATAAATCAAAAAGATGACTCAACAATCTTAAATGACTTTAAAAACACCATTTTCTAAAACACACCATAAATCCTCAAGATTTTATTCCTCTTTCAAAAGTAAAATTTTTATATTTTTCAATGTATTATAAATATTTTACTATTAGAAATTCTATTTTTTAATTAATTCTTACATTTTTTATTTTTTATGAAACCAATTACATTCCATAGGTTATTTCATGATTATGATTATTCTCCAACCATGTGGCATGCATGATTTTGAGAATTTTGTAATGTTATGGGTGGGCCCAAAATTATACATCCATCCAATTTATTGTGTAATGTGATATAAATCATGATATAATATCTATTATCCATGAGCTTGATGCAATATATTTTAACATTTTCATTCTTTTAATTATCCACTTATGTTATGTTGATCATGATACTAACATTATTCACAACTATGTGTTATATTTCCCCACTATATATTTATGTTTCATTATTATATATATTATATATTACATACCATTTTATGATGTCTCACTAATGATGTTGATCATTATTTTATGATTCTCAAATGTTAATGTTGATTACTCGCATCTATGTACAATTTAATAATGTCCTTTGTTCCCCCCATACTGGCCTTATAAATCATCCCATTATATAGTGTATATACACTTCTTGAATACTTGTAATAATGATATCATGATAGATTTCGATGGGTAAAGAAGAACGAATTAAATAAATTCTTATTTTTTATTTTTTACAATGGTTAAATTAGACTAATTCTCCCAAGGAACATATGATTTGGATCCTGGATTTTTGTTTCAACTATGTTTTTTACCTTAAAAGTGTTTTAATAACCATATAAGAAAATTTTGGTTAAAATATTTAGTATGAGAGAAATACTTTTATAATTTATTAATTAGAATAAGGAAAAATAAGTGAAAAAATAAGTATAAGAATATATTTTAGTATACATAATAAAATAATCATTTTAGATAAAATATAAAATAATAGGATCCCATATGATTGAAATTTAATGTTAATTTTAGATAAGATTAAATTATTTATTAATTCATTTTTGATGTATGATTTTAAAAACATTTCCTATTATAGAAAATCATAGAAACCAAGATAAAATAGTCCAACAAAATATTTGTGAGAAAATTCAATGATTATCCAAATGAAATTCCCAATTCCATGGTAGGTGGAGTTCAAAATATCATAGAAATGATTACCCAAGTGTCTTGTATTATGAACCAAAACGTAAACCATATCAAAAGTATATATTCACTAATAAAAGAGAAAAATTATTTGTATTCTTCAATCCAATAATGAACACCAATGTTCAATGGATCATATAATATACATGTTTTTCAACAGTGGTTTAACACAACGAAAAATACCGTTTATATAATCTAATATACTAAGAAATATAATGTACATTAGCCATCTCTCATTTAGGTATAGAGGATTATTAAGGGTGGGAATTGATAAAGAATACTAAGAGAAGGTATGAAATGGAATAAATGGATTCCGAATACTTCTTGAAAATATTCAAAAATAATTATTTCATATGGAATCTTTGACCAGATATGGGGAGACAATTCATAGAGTTTAAACAAAATGATAGTGAATCTATCATTTCATACGAGGAAGAACAAAAAGGCTTCCACGATATGCCTCATGATTCTTTATAAAAAATTACAGAAACATAGATAGAGTCATTTGGGGTTTAAAATTATTCCTTTTATAATATTAGTACACTATAGATGTGAGAAATTATTAAGAATTAGTTCGATGAGATATCATAGTAGAGATGATGTTTAGTGAATGGCCTTATGGTTATATAGATAAGAAATGAATGAGGTATTTTGAAGCTGCTGTCTCAATTTAATATGTAGTAACAGGGATTTATCCACCAATGTTTCTAGAATGTGGTAAGAAACATCTTTGAAATATCCTCAAACGGGACGGGGAAATATTTTAAGTGTGGTAGATAAGGAAAAAAAGATAATGAATTTCAATGTGACGTGATAAATCTAATCAGTATTATAGGGGAATGGAATCCACCTCCTAATACACCACCTATAGGTCAATGCATCAATTATATGTAGTGAGGGTACTATACAACCCAGCTCACAAACCCACGTTTCCTTTAGGGTTATCCACACGATAACCCAAAAAACATATGGAGGAACGGAAATCTTATTTCATCACAATTAACTACATGGATTGTGAAAATTTTTTCATTCAATGAACACTTACTATTTATTCAATAATGAAAAATGTTTTATTTAAATATAGTTATACAGATCCCTTCTTATCTTAATAGTTATCTATAATTGTTAAATCTAATCCTTAATTCCTATATTTGGATATTTCTACAAAAAAGACGTACTAGTTCTATCATTTCATCCATTGTGTTATACTCTTATCCTCTTAGTATCTATTGGAATATTATTCATGTAATTCTTCTAATAAATCCATTAGGGTAATTTGACGCTATACTAGCCACAGATTAGATCCCATTATATATAGATCACATAAAATATCTTGAATATGATATCAAAATATATATTATAAATCATATAATTATCTTGTATAAAAGAAAAGAATATCAGGATACTAATTTGTAAAACCCCTAAATGGTGTGGGTGATGATACTCTATGAAGATGCATACCATTCAAAAAAAATCGATTCAATGGAAAGTATCAACATTGATGAAATTATATTTGTTATGTAATACCCTGATGTATTTATGAATGACTATCCTAGACATCCAATAGATAATTAAGTAGAGTTATTACTAGAGATTATAACTGGATCCAATCATATCACCAAATTTCCCTATATAATGTATCTGTTAAAGAAGATGATTCAAAGAGCCATCTTTTAATGAATTTAAATAATGATTTATACAACATAGAGTATCACCTTGGGGTAAACTCATTCCCATTATAATAGAAAAGGTATGATCAATGTATTTGTGTATAGAATATCGGGATCTCAGTATGATCATCACACAAAACATGAATCATCTATTTAGAATTAACGACATGTTCTGAAAATTACAAGGAGAAGAGTACTTTCCAATGGTGGATCTTAATTTTGTATATCATCATATGGATATGAGTACAGAATATATTCTGAAGACTTTTTTTGTACATGTTATTGTCTGTGTGAGTTCATATAGATTCCATTTAAACTTGATAATGACCCATTAATCGCCATGGATTTGGTGAATAGGGTCATTAGAGATATAATTGAAACTTTCATGTGGGTCATTGTAAATGATATTATTCTTTAATAAATTATAAATGGGAAACTAAAGATCATATAAAGAACATTATAGTTTCATTAAGAAAGGAAAAATGTCTGCTATATTCAAAAAGTGATACTTTTGAATATAGTAAGTCATATTATTAGGGCATGTGATCACAAGTACAGTAATTTATGTAGACCATTCAATGGAAGAAACAATTATAAAATGGACTAAACCCACTAGTTTTTTAAATTTCCAATAATTTTTCAGATTATATGGGTATTATCAATGTTTTTTGTGAAAATTTTCATGATCTTCTATAATTCTTACTAAATTCAAAAAAATGGGTTAAATAATGTCTAGATGAAAGAATGAGAGGATTTATTTGTTATGATTAATAATAGGCTAATGAATGATCATTTACTCCTCCAACCATCATATGAAGAAGGCTTTTTAATATATAATGGTTCTTCAAAAAGAAGGGTGGATTTGCGTACTAATGCATAATAATGAAGAAAGAATTATAACCCTTGACAACTAATGATCCATTACAATAAATACGTAAACAATGATCTAGAGTTATAATATATGATCTTCAATCTGATAATTTTGTATCACTACAACTATGGTGAGAAGTGTGAAATATAAACTAATCATAATAGTATAATGCTTATATTAACATAGATGAATCTCAAAATGAATCAATTAATATGGTTACAGATGATCAAGGATTCTGATTTCTTTATTCAATATCTTCTAGTAATAGAAAAATAGGCAGTCGATTTTATTAGTATAAAATAACCTCATACTTCATCAAGGATTCAGATTTGGGAAATTTTTTTGTCTTAAGTGATATTCAAAGGATGGATCGTGAAATCATCATATTAGTGAATAAATACTACATTTCCCAAATTATTTCTTAACCATTTATTCAAGATAATATCAATGATTATAGAGGGGTTTATGTTGGGAATCAAAAAGTGTGAATAATGTAACGTAGGGGAATCTTCATGAATTTAATTTTGAATATGATGGATTGATTTTGTTTGTACCAAGACCTTTTTTCCATAATCACATTAGATAAAAGAGTTAGTGAATAATCCTTATAGATAATTTATTTTTAACCATCATGAATTCACCATGATGTACATTGATATCCAAAATCACTTCCTATAGGACAACATGAAGATGTGTGTTAATGAGAACACATAAAATTAAATGTCATGTCTGAAAGCTAATATAGTGTTACTTAAATCTTAGGTGACATTTAAACCATTACCTATACCCATATAGACATAGGATAAAATCACCAATGTGTTTTTCAATGGGTTTTTAATTAAATCAAATGTGAGCAATGTTATAGGTGTGGCAGTGGATTAACTCCAAAATACATTCCATTTGATCATTATTTAGAGGATCCTTATCGATGAAATAAATAGAGGATGGGATCCTCATATTCTATTGAATGATTTCCCATACAGGAATAGCTTTCACTCAGGCATTCTAATGGTTCCATATAAAGATGAGTATGTATAGGTATGTAAAACTCAATATATTTTGAATGATGTATGAAAAAATATGATACATGTATGTGATCTTGTAGAATATATTATAGATAAGGTTCAAGACATAAAACAATATAAAAAATGATAAAATTCTATAGAATAATTATGCTGAAAACCATCAAATGGGAATGGAGAATGATGTTAGAGAAAAATATTCCCTTGAATACCACATTGAAATAGATCCATGTATATTATAAATTAAATTAATTTGATACACATGTGATTTGGTGATTTTTATATAATTAGTTGATTTGGAGTAATTAATTATCAATTATAACATCCCTTAAATATTTCATATGTTCAGGATGAATTCAACATTTCTCTCCTAATGAAGTACTTAACTTATACCAAACATTCAGTAAATTCAGATGTAGTATTTCTAGGTAATCATCAATAATATATGGATAATCTAGTTAAGATCATAGACCATATAAAAAAGTTTTTACACAAAAATACAACTCACATTTTTAATTTTTGGTGGAGGAACCTAAAATCTAAATAGCTGATGTGGGAACCTGAAGAAACAGTGAAACAAAAGTTCCATAACCTCTTAATAAATGAGAATATGAGATGAAATTTTTGGGATCAAATTTATAAATGGGAAATAATGTTACAACCATGTGTTTGTAAATTATAAGGACTTGACCATAATAATAACTTATTATAGTTATTTTTACACTAAAAATTTCATTATTTTCCCAATTATATTTTAACTTTTCATTTTAAAAGAACTGGGATAAAGACATACATTTTAAGAGCACACATTATAAATAGACACTTATTTTTAGTTTCTATTTTCGCATTAAATGAATCATTTATAAAATAATGCTTGAATTATTTTCATAAAATATCATCACTATTTTCCATGATTTCTCCATTATTTTAAATATACATATAACTATATAAAAAAATTATAACATGGGATGACCACAAAAAGATCCACATGGGAATTAATAATAAAGAAACCCACTAGTATAATAAAAACATAAAAAACACTTGTAAGTATATTTTCATTAAAATTTTAAATTTTTACACTAAAAGGGAAATTTCATTCCTTTATAAGATAATTTATTTTACCTTTTCAGTATAAATTACATCCATAAAAACACATTATAGTTCATAGAAAATTCATCATGGTTACTTTTTACATCACAATATTGAACCCTTAAATAACCCTCATTTATTATAATAAGTATACGACTAACTTACGATTAAATTCTTTATAGAATGTAATCATTTACTAATGAATTGGAGTTCTATCTAGGTGAACATATCAACTAATATATAATGGGCTCAAACTATGCTATTTGGGAAAAAAATTCATTTATATAGTCCTATAACCACATCTTGAGAATAAAACCAAGTAACATCGTCGAAACATGAAAATGTAATTGAAAAAGATTTTGATTGAAAACTGTAAAAGATGATTTTTTATAGAATATCCCCTTATCACTTGAGAAATACTCAAATTGTAAACCTAATTAAATAATTTCATTAAATAAAACTAAATGTTTCATGATAACAGGTAGATTGTGGTCATATAGGTTAATATTTTTAGTAAATACACCTTATAAAATAATAAATTTTTATAATCTCAATAATTTCATCAATGAATATAAATGGAGATTAAATCCATTACAAAGAGTCCGATTCATCATGCCTGCATATTATTTTCTAGAATAAAAAATTAATTTAAAATGTTTAATTTTTTTTTAAAAAATTAAATGTAATTATTCCATTTATTTCACTTATTCTCATGTTTTAATAATTAATTAACTGTTTATGTTTTCATAAGATGTTTTGATGAAATTTTTTAATTGAGTCCAGAATTACATTTAAATGATGTCTATAGTCAATGTTTTCTTTATACCATAATATCTATAATAATAATAATTACTTAATTATAATTTATATACACCAATTATAGTTTTAAATAAATCAATTTACTATCGATATGAAAAATTAACTACTTTATAATCAGAGAGATGATAAGTCGTATGTACCCATGTGTAACATTCCCATTTCCTATGATCATTATGGAAATATGCTAATTATCATTTTATATTAAAAAATATCAATAATATAATGATTATAATATTTATCAGTTTAATATACACATATATATTATCCATGTGATGTGGTGATTAATGAAAAATCACATCGCTACTGAGAGGTGATAATTTACACGTATACTCGAACAATGATATCATATTTCTATTCATTGAAATTTATGAATTTAAATAACATATTATCTTTTAATAATTATTGATATTTAATATGTATCATATATAAATTTTAAATCCATCATTAAAATCATTCTTGTGAAATGGTTATGTAAAATGAATTATATAGGATTGTGATGTTATAGTCCAATTTATACACAAAGTATTAATTATTTTCTCATTTGATGGAATGTGATAATGATTCAGGTGATGATATTAACATAATAACCTCTCAGTATATGGATTCTATTAGACTTATTATCTATTCGTGGTTGAAATATATTCTAAAAAGTTATAAAAATATAAAAAACAACGACAATTAGTTAAAAATGATATATATTCTTTAAAAATCATTCATTGATTAATATTTTAATGCCACTGGGGATGGTTTTATATGTAAAACAAATATATATAATGTGGGTAGGACTATAGGAATAGACTAGGGTTGGTTTGGAAGATCCAAAATTGGTTTTAATTGTATTTATGTTATAAGAAGAGGTGCCATTTTATAAGAGAGGGGATGGGTGATCTTTGAATTTCTCATAATATTAATTAATAAAAATTAATTGTAAAATTTAAATGACTCAAAAATGATTAATTTAGAAGCTATAATGATTATGCATCAAAATAATCGCACAAAATAAAATGTAGAAACATTTTTTATATTTTCTAATCCATAACATATTTTAACACCAATTATACTCCTTTTAATCAAACCTGGACAACATTGATGTTTTCAATTTGGGGGTTAATAGAGTTACTATAAAATATAAATGACCAAAAAATGAATCATTTATGACATTTTAATCCTTTTCCAATTAATTTGGTAGAATGTATGATTTTTAGGTGTCTCTATCATCTAAAAATATTTTATTAAATTTCATATATTATTAAAATTAAATTTGACACTGTTCAATAATTTTACATTTATAAAAATAAATATAACCAGATAAATATGTAACAAAAACCATATAAAATAAGACTAACACGTCAAATACCTATGTAAAATTCATGGAGGATATTATTTTTATCAAATTATATATATTATAATATTTTTGTTATCATTTATTTGATATTTCCCTTAAGTAAACATTTACAACATCATTATTTTCAAAACATTAAGGTATATATTTTTTCACAAAAAATTAAAAATAAATTACAATGATGTACATAACTATTTTATATTTAATATTGATATTTATAGTTAAATATATCTTATGAATAACACTATACTGAAAATGTTATTGTTATTAATATGTAAGTAAGAAAACATTAACATTGTATAAAAATATATTAATATAAGGGGTGTAAAGTGATTCAATTAATTCTAATCAGTAATCAATTCAGCCAAAGGATTATTTTTCTTGAATATAAATCATCTAATAAATGTCGGAAAAGACTTAGGGTAACTTTATAATGCATATAATAATAAATTTTACTCTTAATTACCTAATTTACCATTTATCATGGTAAAAATTCTAACTAAATTTACTATTTATTTTGGAAGAAGTGTCCAATTAAATAAATTTGGATAATATTTTTTAAAATATTTAACCCATTATTCGAAACTCAAAAAATAATTTTTTCTATGATTAGTGTTACTTTAATATTGTAGAGGGGGTAATAAAGAGGGGTTTTAAAGTAAAAATTATTAGAAGATGAAAATTATTTTATATCCATGATCAATAAAAAAATGTTTCCAATGAATAAAATTTTATTAATATATTTATCATTGAAATAATTTTATTTAACAAAAATTAAAAAGATAAATAATCATTATTTATTATTTATATGAAAAATCTTTTCCAATTAAAATGATTTCCATTCAATATTCAAAACAATGCAGCATATCATAAAAATATGTAACAAATTAAATATTGAAATTACAATTTTCAAATTATATTTTATTTTTTAAAATAAAATTATAAAAATTTTAAATTTTATTTTTAATAGATGTATTGCCTCAAAATGTTGTAAAATGGCCTCTAGGAAAATTCATAATTTATATATAAAATATTGACTTATTTTTGTATCATCTCTAAAAAACAGACAGGATGATTATTAAATATTATATTTAATTTATGAAATATACTATTCTTTAATATAATCCAAAATGATTTATTTTTAATGTATTGATATAAAAAAATTTCACATTTAATTAGTTTTTTAAATAATGGTTCCTTTTATTTTAAAAAAGTTTTTATTTTAATTTATAATTAATTAGTATGAAAATATTTCATTATATAAACCATATATTCATAATTCAGATTTTAATGGTCATACATGCGACTCTAAAAGCAAGTTAATAATGGTTTAATTTATGAAATAATATTTAGTTTTTTGTTTAATGACGATGTGATTATACACTATCAAACATAATATTTCCATTAAAAAATTTAGGATTTTATATTTTCCTCTATATTTTAAATTGATTCCTTATAATATGAAATTGGGATTGAAAACTACAAGTTTTAATTTTCAGATTACCTCGGTTAAAATCCCACATCTTAACAACAGTCAATAAAACATCCTATTGAAATTAGAGAAAGGATGGTACAAAGGTCGCAAAAAATAACACAAACTGCAGTTCAACGTTTGAAATCATTGGCCGAGAAGGGAAAAATAAATATCATGATCTAATTTAGATTGATTGCCAAAATGGACAATATACAATTATCCATCAAAAAATCATAAATTCATGATGGGTTAAAAGTCCATTGATTTCCCTGTATGAAAAGAATGTGAAAAAATGTTTTTACTTTCTAATAATTTTTCAAGAGAGGAGGAATGACATTATGAAATAAACTACAAAAAATTATGAAACAAACTTACTGAAACAATAGATTCTCATCTTTTAGTCAATTTCATCCACAAACCAATCTTTTTCTCCAAATGACGAGTATTCAAAACAAATTTTTTTCTCATAAATCACTATAATAAACTTTTACATGTCACAAAATACAAAAAAGAAATGAAATATATTCCTCATATCTTTAGAAATTATCTTAAAACCAATAATGGTAAGGATATGATAATATAATTACGCAAAAATTATTAATCTCTAAAATTCAATAGTAATTCCCATATTTCAACATAGATGAATCAAAAAATAACTATCCTCAAAATTCTATAAGAATATTCCACAATAAGATTGAAACCCAAAAATTAGAAGGATTTTATCACATAACCATCCATGATATATTATAATATTTATCTCCATATATTATTAATTACACATGAATCCTCCTAATAAATAAATAACATCCTTAATAGTTCAAAATATACAGTATCTAAAAAAATAATTATACTAAATCTCCCTATATCCACAATAAAATAATAGATTATTCCAAAATATAATTCAATATATATCCCATATATAAAATCCCGTATTATTTTTTCACCATAATCATACAGATTTTCTAGAATAATAAATGCTATCTAAAATAAAATTTATCACATAATCACCAAAACAATTTCCAATCCCATGGTTATCTATTCGAAAAACCATATATTCTAAAAAATATTTTATAATTATTCCATAAAATCATTTCACAAAGACGAATATTCCTTACCAATGGGGAATCCATGTAGTCTAATAGTAGGCAATGCTTCTTTTCAACCCTTTAGTTGTGGGATTATTTCTCAAAGCCTAGATAGACATGATGGATAGAAAAATTCCTACGTGATTTCATTTTTTAAAAACAATATAATCCTTATAACATTCCAAAAATTATGATAAAATTCTATGAATTAACGATAATATGTGTTATCCTTAAATAATATCTCTTAAATTTCATTTTTCTGCCCAAAAATTAATACGCCTTAATGATCTAAAATTCAAATATCATATAGACCTAATATGTTAACAATGATTATATTTTTATGTAAAAAATCAAAATTAAATTATGCCTCTAATAATATATTCACATGATAAACATAATTGTTAAAATTTACTCAAGAAATTTATCTCAAATTAATCCTTTGATTGAGTATTAATACATTTAATCATTTCCCAATCCTTATATCATATATAACCCTTTAATTCATTATATATAGACATCTTAATTAGTAATCAATATTGATTATCGCGTAACCATGATTTTCCAAAATATCCCTTTATTTTTCATTCCTACAAACAGTAATATGAATCTTGTCATATGATTCAATAATGTCTAGGACTGAGGGAAAAAAATAATCCATATCGTTCATTTTCCCTTTTCTATTTCCTCATATTAAATTCAAATGGAATTGGGTAATACTAAATATATATTTGAATGGCCTGGATAATCCCATTAGTTTAACATTTTCCTAGTATATCAAAGTGAATAATGACCATACCCCTACATTGAAAAATTTTAATCTGTAACTCAAGATAAACTTTTTCAGCTTTATGGATTTAAAAAAATGATTCTTCTTCGGTTTTTTATTTATTAATGACGTAATTTACAATATATATATCATCTTTCCGTCCTTTTATGAAATTTTCTTCTATGATTATATTTTAATTCATGAAACATAGGTCATCGTATAAATTTACCTTTATGATCTTGGTCACATGAACATCCAAAAGCCTTTATTGCCCTCATATTTGATGTATTATGATACTCACCAAGGTTAATGTGATTAATAATTACTCTTGATATATCAATTACAATATCCATAAGTGTAACACCCCAAGCTTCTACGGTACGCTTCTCTTTGAATAATGCGATAGCGTGTGTTGTACGCAACACCGAGTTCTAACAACCAATCAAACAAGCCGTTATGAATAGTAATACCTAATTTTTAAAATAATATATATTTTATATTTCAAAATGGACTTCATTTTTGGATTCGTAATATCTAATTTAGCCTAAGGTGAAATTTTGGTACTTTTCGGATAACTTTCATATTTTGATGAATAGTGAAAATTACTAAATTTTCATTAAAATCATCTTTTTTAATCAAAATAATTAATATTGATAAATTATGAATTTGAGTGGTTTTAAAGTATATTTAGAATATATTTTTACCATTTAATTTAATGTTTGTCACTGGAAATAATTTCACAATTAAACCAGACATAAACAAGTGTCAATCTTTTGATAGTTATTATCTCTTAAAAACACGCTTTTTATTTTAACAACGGGAATTAATTTTAAATTAATTTCTGCGACTTCTGTGTTTTGAATTTGGAAAAATGGATTACATATTTGGAATCAGGAGGTCCAAATTATGTAAATAGGTAACTTTTATTTTTACACATTTTGAATAAGTACTGCGGTAAATATTTTATTTACCATGGTCAAAGGGTAAATCCGGTAAATAAGGGTTATAAAATAATATTATAATAATACAAAATTACCCTAAAACGTGTCCTAACCTTATTTGTGGACACATACCCGACCATGGGCATCCTTGGGTCGATTTGGGGACCCCTTAGAGCCACTTGTATGTGGTAGGGACACATTATATTAATAAAGTTAAAATAAAATTAAAAATGGCATAAACTTACATCTTTTAGAAGAACAATTTTTATGTAGGGTTATACATGTTGGATTTTCGATTATAAATATTCATTACAAATATAAAAAGATTTGCTACATAATGATAATTTATTTATAATTTTTAGACATCAAATAATTTAAATTATTAATGACACAATAATGATGCAATGTTTACCTCATTAATAAATCATTTAAATAAATAAGATTATAATGATTAAAATATTATCTAAAACCTGTACAATTCTTATTGGTTGATGTTATTTAGAATATGCGTCATCTTATCTTCGACCTAAATTATTTTGGGACCATTATAAACCGAATAGAATTATATTATAAAGTAATACTTTCACTCATTCCTAAAGAGCCCCTCCTCTCCCTTATAAAAGGAGACCACTCCTTCTCATTTATTCACACCTTAAAAGCCTTTTGGTTCAGCCAACCCCTGCCCAAATACTCTCCAAACTTCCCTCACTACAACCTAGAGGCCTTAGTTTGATCAGAAAGCCAACCTAAGGAGCCCTTTTGATCAAATCAAAAGGAAGAACCAGAAGAAGAGGTAATGTTTTCACCACCCTTTTTTCAAGTTCATTTCTTCTTCCACTTCTTCTTCCTTTGTTGTTACCATTCTAAAATAATAACTCCAGTATCATTTATATACTGTGATGTTATTATAAATATGGTACAACCATATTCAGTATTCTATCCACCCTTTGAATAACATGTCACCATACGTGCGTACGTACGGCTTACCGTCTCCACGTCGTGGTGTAATTGTTATTCAATATATTATTATTTGGATGGGTATAATAATTATGTGTAACTCATGTAAATAATAAATATAACATGTTAATGATTCTGTATATATGATATACCGTCCATTTATATATTATTTTAATATCAAAAGAATGATATTGTCGCTCGTGCGTACGTACGGACTACCGTCTCCACGAACGCGATGAGATTCATTCTCCATCGTATCCATTCAAGTATAATTATCATTTGATGATTTAAAAATGATGTTTAAGGACTTGATATCATTCTGAATATGAATAATATGCAACCTATCCATTACAAACATGGCTTACGTAACAAAACATATAAAATAAAACAAGTAAGTTCACACCCGAAACAACGATAATACTAAGATATTATTATCAAATCAATATTAAAAGATCATATATGATATCATAATAATGTATATGATTATTTTATAATTTAATAACAATTATTTCACCATTATACAGGAGTTTAACCTACCCCAACCAAGGAAATGTACAAGGTAAGGGTTATTTCACAATCTCTTCATTAACCGAGGTTGTTTATACATAATAATCTACTGGGATCTCTTTATCATCCACATCCATGTTTCTTCAAAATGTATTTCAAAACATTTTTATTATTTACAAGAATATGGGTTAAAGTCATTTATACCCTTGTTTGACTTTTTATAAGAGGAATCTTTCCGTCGTTTTCAAAACAAGGTCCTTTTTAACCTTTTCGACAGAATTAAGGTAAGAATGTTTTTTTAACGTATACGGAAAGTGCGGTTATTTTCTGCCGTTATAAAATCTTCAAAGCTTCCCTTACAATCTTATAAGAATATTTTCAAAGAAAATGTTTTATTTTATATGGATCTTAAATGATTTCAAAATAAAAGGAGATACTTATTTAAAAGGAATTTTGATTTCATCTATGTCAACATCCTTTGATGGATTTTAAGATTATTTGAAGTTGATTTATTATGATACAAAACTTCTATATTGTATTGAAGGTTTTGTGATATGTTCGACTGTGGATGTCCTATTTTTATACCATTCATATTTTATGGTGAAATTATTGACATTTCGTATGCTAGTTTTAATACGAATGTTTATGTTATGTTTAAACCTTTTCATATGGGAATGCATTGGACTTAATATGTGACGGGTGGAGCCTGCTATAGCTCCTCGATGCATCGGTAGGTCTCATGAGACAAACTAGTGTCTTGGAACAAGGCCTTGACAAAATCTTATTTGTAGTCTTGGCACGAGGCATTGACTATGTGGTTATGATAGTCTGGCATTATGCATTCCAACATTATGAAAGTGGTTATTGATTTTTGCATGTGATTATTCGATTAGTAGAATATCCATGTGAATAAGTAAATGGCATTATTTCATTTTATTTATTTCATACCATGTTGAATGTTCATGTTTGAAAGGCTTTTGTTTTAGTTATACATTACCTTAAATGTTTATTCTTATTTATGAAAGTTTTTTCTATATTGTTATCCTTACTGGGCATTTGAGCTCACCCCTTTTCTATGTTTTATTTTTCCCAGGAAGTGAAGAAGAAAATTATGAATGACCTGCAGGGATATTACGTGGGGATATGAGTTTGGATTATGGATAAATTATGTCGTTGTAGTAGTTTTTCATTTTATGATGTAATGTAAAACTTATGAATATATCTAGTGTTTCCAAGGATACTAAACCAATCGGTCTTTCGAGATTTGATCTTTCTTATGATCATGCCAATGTTATGTAATAATGCACCGACTCTGGGTAACTAGGGTCAGGGCGTTACAGTTGGTATCAGAGTAAGTTTAGTACAAACCTTGGAAGCTAGATTTAGATAAACTCTGATTAGAGCACGTATACCTAAGATGAACTTTGAGGATTAGTATAGAAGAACTTCCTAGAATTTTGGTATTGTAGAGATTTTGTGAGTTTTCTGAGCAATACATCTCTGTCTGGATACGAGAAGGTAGAGGCAGCTCTGGCACAGATGTACCTAGGGGTAAAACCCGAAAACACCGCTTTGAGCTAGACTCGAATGGGAACTGGTGCACGACAACGGGCCTTGCTGCACTCTTGGTTACGACACTCCCGGGGGATATGCTTACGATAACTCTCATTTTCTTTACAAATAATTATGAAGGGTTTATGAGTATATAATTCCTCAAAGAAAACATTTTTATGATTATGGATTATATCCATAAATAGTTCAATTTATGTTGACTGTTTTATAAGTATGGGATTATGTATTTTGATTCATAAACTGATCTAGTTTATGACATTGTTTAGAAATGGAGCCTAGTGGAAGAAATGGAAACCGTATCAATGCACGCACTCCTTGTAGGGATTTCCCTCCTGCTCAAGATAATTATAGTGTAGCTGGTGATGCAACTGGTGCCGATCAGCTAATCACCAAACTGGGACAACTTACTCAGGTTATGAATAATAACCTTAACCGTATGGAGCACCCTGATCCGCAGCGTGGAGGATCAATGTTAGATTGATTCATGAGGCAACAACCACCAACGTTCAATGGGAGTACAAATCCCTTAGTAGCTGAGCAATGGATAAATTCCCTAGAGAAAATATTTCAGGCTTTGGGGAGCAGTGAAAGGGAAAAAGTTATCATGGTAGTTTACCGCCTCACTGGAGATGCTGATCAATGGTGGTCATTGATTCAAAACATGAAGGAAGATGATGAAGTATAAAATATGGAATGGAGGGAGTACAAAGATCTGTTTTTAGAAAAATACTTCCCTCGCGACCATCGAGCAGATATGGAAAGGGAATTTCTATGTTTGAGACAGAAGGAGGATGAGAATGTCACAAAGTATGAGGCTAACTTTACAAGGTTAGAAAGGTACGCTAGTGATTATATACGTAACAAAATAAGTAAGATTGATCGTTTCTTTGATGGGTTAAAACCATTTCTCCGTCGAGCATTAGTCTCACAATCCTTTTCATCGTACGAAGACATTGTCTCATGTGCTATCAGGACCGAAAAGGAATTCATTAAGTCTTATGACTTTAAAGAAAAGCAAGAGAAGAAGAGACCTGCTGATCAATCTGGGAATGGAAATAAGGGGAAGAAGGGAAAGGTTGAATATACATCTTGTGGTAAATGTGGGAAGAAACATCCTGGTACTTGCTTGAAGGGAATGGGAGTCTGTTACAAGTGTGGTGAAAAAGGCCACCAAGCTCGTGATTGTAAGGGGAAGAAGGAAGCTACCAACGTTCAGTGCTACAATTGCAGGGAGATGGGGCATTATGCAAATGCATGTCCTAAGCGTCAGGAGAACTTACCTCAGAAAAGGCCAGGGGATCAAGGCCAGGCTTATGCTATCACTACTGCCGAGGTAGAAGCTCCAAAAGACGTGATGGAAGGTAATTTAATGGTTTCCTCAAGTTTAGCAAATGCATTATTTGACTCGGGATCATCGCATCGTTTCATATCTTCCCAGTTTGCTACGAAAATTAGATATTTCCAATTTGATTTAACAAGGGAGTTGTTAGTTAAAACTCCTAAGGGAAGTATCATTGCAACAAAGTTTTTTGAATCAGTCCCCATTAGAGCACATAAATTTTCATTATCTGCTGATCTCGTCGTCATACCTATGATTGAGTTTGATATAATGCTCGGTATGGACTGGCTTTTGTACTATGATGCGAAGATTTATTGTAAGAATAAAGAGGTTACGATTCTTGATGATAATGATAAGGAACACATTATTTTTAGAGCAAAATCGTCACCACCTAATTCTTATTTATATCCACCCCCAGCAGCTCAATTAAATTCAATTATTGGGGAGGAAGAGAATGAAATAACTACGGGTGAGGAAAGGAATGTTCAAATAGAGGATGTACCTGTTGTGAAAGAATTTGTAGATGTATTTCCGGAAGATTTACCTGGACATCCTCCAGAACGAGAAGTTGAGTTTTCCATTGATTTAATTCATGGATCAAGGCCTATATCGAAGACCCCTTACAGAATGGATACTGTAGAGTTAGTCGAACTAAAGAAACAACTAGAGGAATTGAGTAATAAAGGATATATTCGCCCTAGTGTTTCTCCATGGGGAGCCCCTATTCTTTTTGTTAAAAATAAAGATGGATCTATGAGGTTATGTATCGACTACAGGGAGATCAATGCTATAACGATAAAGAACAAGTATCCCCTACCTCGTATTGATGATTTATTTGACCAACTGCATGGAGCTCAATACTTTTCAAAGATTGACCTTCGATCTGGATACCATCAGTTGTGTGTGAAGAAGGAAGACATTCCGAAGACAGCATTTCGAACCAGGTACGGGCATTACGAGTTTACTGTAATGCCGTTTGGATTTACTAATGCACCCTTTGTATTCATGGATCTGATGAATAGAGTTTTCAATGAGTATCTTGATGAATTTTTGGTGGTATTTATTGATGATATCTTGGTATACTCCAAAACCTACGAAGATCATGAAAATCACTTGCGCATTATCTTGAAGACTCTGAGGAGGCATGAATTATATGGGAAGTTTAGAAAGTGTGAATTCTGGTTTCAGGAGATTTCTTTTCTTGGCCATATTTTCTCTAAAGATGGAATCTCTGTTGATCCTTCTAAGACCAAGGCAATCCATTAATGGCCAGCACCTACGAGTATAACTGAGGTACACAGTTTTATTGGTTTGGCAGGTTATTATCGACGTTTCGTCCAGAATTTTGCCCAATTGGCTAACCCATTAACGAAGCTCACACGTAAAGGGGTTAAATTTGTTTGGACAAAAGAGTGTGAAGAATGTTTTGAAGAACTCAAGAAAAGATTAGTCAATGCTCCTATATTGACTCTACCATCGGGGAATGATGGGTTCGTTATTTATAGTGATGCATCAAAGAAAGGACATGGTTGTGTCCTTATGAAAAATGATAGAGTTATTGCCTATGCATCACGACAGTTGAAAATTCATGAACAAAACTATCCTACTCATGATCTCGAGTTAGCAGCTGTGATCTTTGCTTTGAAGATATGGAGGCACTACCTCTATGGTGAAAAATGTGAGATTTATACTGATCACAAGAGTTTGAAGTATATTTTCTCACAAAAAGAACTTAACATGAGGCAAAGGATATGGCTTGAATTACTCAAGTATTATGATTTCACGATACACTACCACCCGGGGAAATCAAACAAGGTGGCAGATGCTTTGAGCAGAAAATACCATGGAGTTTTGAACATGATGAGAATTGAAAGGGATCCAATTTTCATGGATCTAATGAAGATGGACATTGGAATAACCAGGGAGGGTGAAACATCAATGATTTTTCAAATGGTTTCCAAACCATCTTTACTAGAAAGGATTAAGAGTTCTCAGACCGATGATGAAGAATTTCAGAAGAAGATTAATGCTATGAATGATGGGAGATTGAGAGTGTTTGTGTATGAAGATGGAATTTTGAAATTCGGGAAGAGACTTTGTGTTCCCGATTTACCTGATCTAAAAAGGGAATTTCTAGATGATGCTCATAGTTCCAATTTCTCTATACACCCTGGGAGCACCAAAATGTATAGAGATTTGAAAGAACATTTTTGGTGGGACAAAATGAAGAGGGAGATTGCTGATTTTGTGTCAAGATGTATGGTTTGTCAACAAGTGAAAGCTGGAAGGCAACATCCTGGAGGAGTCATGAAACCTCTTCCCATACCGGAGTGGAAATGAGACAATATTACGATGGACTTTGTCATGGGGATACCAAAGACTCCTAGAAGGAATGATGCAATATGGGTTATTGTTGATCGTCTTACCAAGTCAGCACATTTTCTTGCTATAAGAGAAGATCTACCCCTGGAACGTCTAGCAAGACTATATATTAATGAAGTTGTGAGACTTCATGGAGTACCCCTATCGATTGTTTCTGATCGTGATCCCTGTTTTACTTCAAGATTCTGGAAAAGTCTTCAGAAATACCTGGATACTGAACATCATTTGAGCACTGCTTACCACCCTCAGACAGACGGACAATCAGAACGGACTATTCAAACCTTAGAAGACATGTTGAGATCTTGCTCACTTGACTTTCAGGGTATGTGGGATCAATATTTACCACTGGTAGAATTTTCCTATAACAATATCTTCCATTCGAGAATTCAGATGGCACCATATGAAGCGTTATACGGAAAGAGATGTCGTACACCAACCTGTTGGGATGGCGTTGGTGAAAGAAAACTTGTAGGCCCAGAACTGGTGGAGGAAACGGTGGAAAAGGTGAAAGTAATCCAAAATCACATCAAAGCAGCTCAAAGTGGGCAGAAGAGCTATGCCGATAATCGAAGGAAGGAATTGGAATTTCAAGTCGGTGATCATGTTTTCCTGAAGGTATCTCCGTGGAAGGGAGTCATACGTTTTGGTAAGAAAGGTAAATTGAGTCCCAGGTACATCGGACCATTCGAAATTCTAGAACGAATTGGGGTTGTAGCTTACCGATTGGCAATGCCGCCAAGTCTCTCCAATGTTCACGATGTGTTCCACGTATCTCTATTGAGGAAATACATGCCTGATCCAATGCATGTACTCACCTATGAGGAATTAGAACTGGAACCCGATCTTTCCTATTGTGAAGAGCCCGTCAGGATTCTTGATATGAGAGAACAAGTACTGAGAAACCGGACGACGCATCTGGTAAAAGTTTTGTGGAGAAACTATAAGATGGAAGAGGCAACGTGGGAACCCGAGGAACTTATGATGAAGAACCACCCGATTATTTTCATGTGATAAGTATTCTAGAAATTTCAAGGACGAAATTTTTTGAAGGAGGGGAGAATGTAACACCCTAAGCTTCTACGGTACGCTTCTCTTTGAATAATGCGATAGCGTGTTTTGTACGCAACACCGAGTTCTAACAACCAATCAAACTAGCCGTTATGAATAGTAATACCTAATTTTTAAAATTATATATATTTTATATT
This sequence comes from Viscum album, assembly GCA_963277665.1. Taxonomy (NCBI): domain Eukaryota; kingdom Viridiplantae; phylum Streptophyta; class Magnoliopsida; order Santalales; family Viscaceae; genus Viscum; species Viscum album. The sequence continues at coordinate 255,879,316 of OY728165.1, read as the reverse complement.
TCAAAATGGACATCATTTTTGGATTCGGAATATCTAATTTAGCCTATGGTGAAATTTTGGTACTTTTCGGATAACTTTCATATTTTGATGAATAGTGAAAATTACTAAATTTTAATTCAAATCAACTTTTTTAATCAAAATAATTAATATTGATAAATTATGAATTTGAGTGGTTTTAAATTATATTTAAAATATATTTTTACCATTTAATTTAATGTTTGTCATTGGACATAATTTCACAATTAAACCAGACATAAACAAGTGTTAATCTTTTGATAGTTATTATCTCTTAAAAACGCGCTTTTTATTTTAACAACGGGAATTAATTTTAAATTAATTTCTTCCATTTCTGTGTTTTGAATTTGGAAAAATGGATTACATATTTGGAATCAGTATGTCCAAATTATGTAAATAGGTAACTTTTATTTTTACACATTTTGAATAATTACTGCGGTAAATATTTTATTTACCATGGTCAAAGGGTAAATCCGGTAAATAAGGATTAAAAAATAATATTATAATAATACAAAATTACCCTAAAACGTGTCCTAACCTTATTTGTGGACACATACTTGACCATGGGCGTCCTTGGGTCGATTTGGGGACCCCTTAGAGCCACTTGTATGTGGTAGGGACACATTATATTAATAAAGTTAAAATAAAAATAAAAATGGCATAAACTTACATCTTATAGAAGAACAATTTTTACATAGGGTTATACATGTTGGATTTTCGATTATAAATATTCATTAGAAAGATAAAAAGATTTCCTACATAATGATAATTTATTTATAATTTTTAGACATCAAATAATTTAAATTATTAATGACACAATAATGATGCAATGTTTACCTCATTAATAAATCATTTAAATAAATAAGATTATAATGATTAAATTATTATCTAAAACCTGTCCAATTCTTATTGGTTGATGTTATTTAGAATATGAGTCATCTTATATTCGACCTCAATGATTTTTGGACCATTATAAACCGAAAATAATTATATTATAAAGTAATACTTTCACTCTTTCCTAAAGAGCCCCTCCTCTCCCTTATAAAAGGAGACCACTCCTTCTCATTTCTTCACACCTTCAAAGCCTTTTGGTTCATCCAAACCCTGCCCAAATACTCTCCAAACTTCCCTCACTACAACCTAGAGGCCTTAGTTTGATCAGAAAGCCAACCTAAGGATCCCTTTTGATCAAATCAAAAGGAAGAACCCGAAGAAGAGGTAATGTTTTCACCACCCTTTTTTCAAGTTCATTTCTTCTTCCACTTCTTCTTACTTTGTTGTTATCATTCTAAAATAATAACTCCAGTATCATTTATATACTGTGATGTTATTATAAATATGGTACAACCATATTCAGTATTCTATCCACCCTTTGAATAACATGTCACCATACGTGCGTACGTACGGCTTACCGTCTCCACGTCGTGGTGTAATTGTTATTCAATATATTATTATTTGGATGGGTATAATAATGATGTGTAACTCATGTAAATAATAAATATAACATTTTAATGATTCTGCATATATGATATACCATCCATTTATATATTATTTTAATAACAAAAGAATGATATTGTCGCTCGTGCGTACGTACGGACTACCGTCTCCACGAACGCGATAAGATTCATTCTCCATCGTATCCATTCAAGTATAATTATCATTTGATGATTTAAAAATGATGTTTAAGGACTTGATATAATTCTGGATATGAATAAAATACAACCTATCCATTACAAACATGTCTTACGTAACAAAACATATACAACAAAACAAGTAAGTTCACACCCGAAACAACGATAATACTAAGATATTATTATCAAATCAATATTAAAAGATCATATATGATATCATAATAATGTATATGATTCTTTTATAATTTAATAACAATTATTTCACCATTATACAGGAGTTTAACCTACCCCAACCAAGGAAAAGTACAAGGTAAGTGTTATTTCACAATCTCTTCATTAACCGAGGTTGTTTATACGTAATAATCTACTGGGATCTCTTTATCATCCACATCCATGTTTCTTCAAAATGTATTTCAAAACATTTTTATTATTTACAAGAATATGGGTTAATGTCATTTATACCCTTGTTTTAATTTTTATAAGAGGAATCTTTCCGTCGTTTTCAAAACAAGGTCCTTTTTAACCTTTTCGACAGAATTAAGGTAAGAATGTTTTTTTAACTTATACGGAAAGTGCGGTTATTTTCTGCCATTATAAAATCTTCAAAGCTTCCCTTACAAGCTTATAAGAATATTTTCAAAGAAAATGTTTTATTTTATCTGGATCTTAAATGATTTCAAAATAAAAGGAGATATTTCTTTAAAACGAATTTTGATTTCATCTATGTCAACATCCTTTGATGGATTTTAAGATTATTTGAAGTTGATTTATTATGATACAAAACTTCAATATTGTATTGAAGGTTTTGTGATATGTTTGACTGTGGATGTTCTATTTTTATACCATTCATAGTTTATGTTGAAAGTATTGACATTTCGTATGCTAGTTTTAATAGGAATGTTTATGTTATGTTTAAACCTTTTCATATGGGAATGCATTGGACTTAATATGTGACTGGTGGAGCCCGATATAGCTCCTCGATGCATCGGTAGGTCTCATGAGACAAACTAGTGTCTTGGCACAAGGCCTTGACAAAATCTTATTTGTAGTCTTGGCACGAGGCCTTGACTATGTGGTTATGATAGTCTGGCATTATGCATTCCAACATTATGAAAGTGGTTATTGATTTTTGCATGTGATTATTCGATTAGTAGAATATCCATGTGAATAAGTAAATGGCATTATTTCATTTTATTTATTCCATACCATGTTGAAAGTTCATGTTTGAAAGACTTTTGTTTTAGTTATACATTTCCTTAAATGTTTATTCTTATTTATGAAAGTTTCAGCTATATTGTTATCCTTACTGGGAATTTGAGCTCACCCCTTTTCTATGTTTTATTTTTCCCAGGAAGTGAAGAAGTAAATTATGAATGACCTGCAGGGATATTATGTGGGGATATGAGTGTGGATTATGGAGAAATTATGTTGTTTTAGTAGTTTTTCATTTTATGATGTAATGTAAAACTTATGAATATATCTAGTGTTTCCAAGGCTACTAAACCAATCGGTCTTTCGAGATTTGATCTTTCTTATGATCATGCCAATGTTATGTAATAATGCACCGACTCTGGGTAACTAGGGTCGGGGCGCTACAATAAGTGTCCTGGTTACAGTTCATATTTAATCTATTTTCGTATTCAGAGACCCCCAACATTTTCCATCACATACATTTTTACATTTGTGCCTTCTAGGTCTAGCCATTTACTAAAACCAAATTGGATGGTGTGAGAATGTAAATAAAACTATTATATACTATCTTCTATAGATAAAAACCACTAACATAACATTTTTCGTGTTATCTAATGCAATTTCAATAAATATGAATCTACCTACCATGCTGAAAAATTTAGTTATATATGTCTTCTAAATTATGTTTAAATAGAATCTTTGCCTCTAGAGTTATCTGAACCCTACCCTAACAGAAACAATAATGACTCAGATAAAATCATAACATATTATGAATTGTTGAAAAATAAACAACACTTTTATTACCCATGTATCATTTCATTTAATAGTTATAGAGAATTATGAATGTTATTACATAGTAAACACATAAATTATATATGTACACTTATATTCAGTATCAATTTTTCCAGTAAAGGAAACCATTTCAAAATAAAGCATGTTTTCTTCTCATGACTTATCTTCATTATTTTCTTATTGTATTCTTTATTTTTCTTGCACATATTTTAATCTTGTAAAATATATTATAAAACATTGAATGAGCACAAAAATATCATAATGGGATATATAAATAAAGAACCAGTTAGTATTGTACAAACAAAAAAACCATTGTGAATTTTTTTTCTACAAAACGTAACATTTTACCCATTAATGTGAATATAATTCTTTTAATGAATTATTTATTTTTCATTTAATAATAAATGATTTACATAAATATCATTATTAAAAAAATAGTAATCATGTGGGTGCCTTGGGAAATCATTACAAGGAACCCGTACTAATTTGGTAAAAACATATTTCCAACTTCCAATGTAATTCTATGGAGAATATAATCCTTACTCAATGCATTAAAGCACTCTCTGAGTGTACCCATTATTGATTCCATAATGAGCCCACATGGTGCTATTTGGGAGCACAAATTTTTTATAACATCCATGAACAACAAAAGGAAAAACGGACAGTTCACGTATCATTTTAAGAACAATGACATTGAAGAGAATAATAGTTTGAATAAAAACCATTAGAGAGGTTTTCTTTATCATAAATCTACTTATCTCTTTAGAAAAAACATGACTCGAAAACCCCATTAAAGAATTTCAATAAATATAATTATAAATATCATTACAATAGGTAAATTATTTATTTATAATGTCATAGAGGATGTATACAAACCTTATAAAATAATAATGTGGAATAATAACCTAAATTTCCTCAATGAAAGGAAATTGAGAGGAGAACCCTTAAATTGTGTGTGATTTCTCATGAAATTTCTTTATCTACCAGATTAAAATACATATATTTATTATTCACATGATTCATAAAATTTTTCACATTTTTATTTCCTTTTATAACAATTTTTGATGATATTTCAGTTACATAATTTTTTATCTTTACGTCGGATTTTTGATGATATTCTGTAATTGAGTCCAAAATTAATTCAATATGATGTGTATAGTTAAAGTTTTGATTAAACAATCATATAAAAAATAATAATCCTCAAAAATTTATTATTTTAACACATAAATTGTTCTTTTAAATCTATCTGATAAATATATATAGGAAAAATACATATGTTATAATGATAGAAATGATAAGTCATATGTACGCATGAGTAACTATTTCATTTTTCAATTATCATTATGGAACGATAGTAAGTACTATTTTTTATTTACAAAATTATAATAATAAAATATTTATCATATTAATAATTTAAATATAATTACATATATTATGCAAGTGATTTGGTGATGAAAAACACATCACATCGTTGGTGGCAGTGAAAATTCACAAGAACTCATGGAAAACATTATCATTTCTATGTACATGGAATTGTAAGATATTAAACGAAATAATTTAATTTAATATTGATAAATATTTAGTTTATATAATATATATTCTTTATTTTCATCCATAAAACTAGTTTGGAGATGTGGTGATGGAATATGAATTATATCGGTTCATGAGGCGGTAATCCGCCGTACACACCAACGGTTAATTATTATCCCATTTAAGAAAATTATATATGGATTTAGGTGATTATATTAACATAATTGTAACTAATTATATGGAATATAAAGTATTTATTGTTTCATAATGGTTGAAAAATATTTTCTACATGTGGAAGACCAAAAACAAAAAACACTTAATAGAGAATGATTCATCTTCTTTAGAAAACCTTCATTGCATAAATCGTTAAGACCTCTAAGAATGGTGTTCTTCATAAAATAAGTAATCTAGAAGTTGGGAATGAATTTTTTTACATTATTTGGGTATATTTTTTATGTTTTAAAAAAATTTATCTATTTAAATGAGAATAATACGTGCTCTTTTAAAGAGATGGGAGGGGTACTCTACGAATGTTTAAAAATAATTAATTAATATAAATTACTTTTTTACTAGTAATGGATCAAAACTGGTTAATTTTTAATATAAGACTATTATGGGGTTAAATAATATCATCCAATAAATGTTAGAAAATATTTTTAAATATTTAATCCTTATCTTTTTTAGTCCTGAATAAACTTCATTAGCTCTTTTCATAACAACATGAGTTTTTACACATTAAGGGTTAATATAGTTACTATAAAATTGCTAAAAGTCATATAAATAAATCATTTATGACATTTGAATCCATATCCAAATAATACTTATGAATACATGATTTTTAGGATTTTATAGCAAATAATAATATATTATTTAATTTTCACAATCATTAATTTGAGATTGATACAATTCATTACATTGACATTTAGAAAAAATAATTACAACAAAATAAATTTAAAAAATTATTCTAAAACATCAATAATATGTAAAATTCAGAATAAAAAACCAATTATTGTACTATTTATCTAATATTTTATTTATGTTTTTATAATGTTATTTATTTAATAAATCTATTAATTAAACAATTATTGTCCCATCATTGTTTAATACATTAGTGTAGTTATTTTGTCACATAAAATTTTTAATAACACTCCATAAAATAGATATATATTTTAGATTTAAGATTTATATTTATAATTGATGATATCATTGCAATATGAATTTATCAAAAAGTTATTGTTATTAATACATGGTTATGATATCATTGAATTTTTAAAAAAATATATAAGAGTATAAGAGGATTAATAATATATAAGTAGATCCAAGAGGTTATAAATTTGACCAAATGATGATTTATGTCTACAATCACTCATAAAATATTATTATGAAAAATTATATGGTAATTTTATTTTCCATATCATAATTATTTTTACCCTTATATATCTAATTTACCTTTTAGCGTTAAAAAACTAAAAAAGTTATTATTAAAATTATCCTAAAATAAAACAGGGACATATTTATTAAATTTGTTATTTTCTATTTATAATATGGAATCTGTTTTTTAGAATTTAAATCACATTAGTTGATAAATTTAATTTTAAATTTATCTTGTCGATGGGGTTATAAAGCAGTTTTTTAATGTGAAAATGTTCAAAATTTTGAAATATTTTTATATCGAAATTCAATTTTAAAATATTTCCATGAAAATAAATTAGATTAATATATTTATAATTGATATTAATTCACTTTAATTTTAATTTGGAAAATAATTTAAAATTAAAAATTAAGTAAATAATTGGATAAATTTTAATTAAAATGCAGTATATTCAATATTAATCAAAAAATGAAGCATATTAGAAAAAAACAAAAAAACCCACAAAAAAATTATAATGATTTTGAAAATTAAATTTATTTTTTCAAATGAAATTTTCTATATGGAAAAGTTATATTTATAAAATAAGTCTTACATCAAAATGTAGAAACCACCTTTAGAAAAATGAAACTTCTCATATGTAAAAGTTGATTTTATTTTAGTACCATGGCTAGAAAACTTATGGGGTGAATGTTAAACATTATATTGAATATATTATATACTTGTTTAATTAATATAATCAGACATGATTTATTTGTATATTTATTTTTATGAAACAAAATTATCACATTTAAGTAGTTTTATGGAAAAAATATTTACTCTTATAAAAAAAATTGTTTTTTATTTATAATTACCTTTTCTTAAAAGAATTTATTATATAAACCAAATTTTTTTAATTCAATTAATATTATTCATACCTCCCCTTCTAATTTTTAGTTTATAATGGAGTCATTTAAATAATAATATTTAGTGGTTCATTTGAGCTCGATGTTGTATGTCTTATACACTACCAAACAAAGTATTTCCTTTTTATACATCATTTGGTTATTAAATGAATGATTTTTTTTCAAATATTAGTTTTTATACTATATCTTATACAATTGTACACATGAAAAAATAATGTTACTAATAATAATTTATTTCATTAATAAAGACCATCCAATATATCAATTACTAAACCCATTATAATAGAAATACTTACAACGGTAAAAAATATACATTTAGAATTGTAGTATTTCAAAATTTAATGATTTCAAATCTGTAAAAATCATCTCCCCCAGAACAATAACTATATAAATGAAATAAAAAATGAGTAAAGTAATACAAATTTTAGAAAATGAAAATACGCAACATTGGGAATAATTTTAGTATATATTGAATTTTTGAATGAGGTGGTATTTGTAAGTGTATATACGACTATTGGAATAGTTTTATGATTATTGGAATAGTAAAATGACTGTTTAAAATACTAGCCTAACTGTTGGGAATAGTTACATTACTATTTGAATATAAAATTGACATAAAAATAATAAAATAAAATAAATATAATATTTATCAAGAGTAATTTAATAATCATGTAAATATTTTAATGTCGTAGAATAAATATTTTGATTAAAAATTGAGTTAAAATTTAAGCACATTTTTAATAAACTGTAATTTATGTTATTTAGTTAAAATAATATTTTTTAAATTTAAAATTAAACATTTTCAATTTATGAAAATTATTTTGTTATCATGAATTTATTTTATTTTAAATAATTACATCAAAATTTTCACAGGGTTGTATTTTTTGGTAATCTTCTAAAATACTTCAATTTTTTGGTAAATAGTTTAAATAGTTATTTTTTCAAATCCATTGTATTTACTAGTACATAATTTCAGATTTATTAATTTCATAATCAATTTTATAAAATTATAATTGAATGGGAACTTATTAAATTTGACAAATGACCCATTAAAGTACAATAAATGTAATTTTCACGTTATATTGTTTACAGTATTTAATTAATATAACAATTTTTCATTTATAACACATTCTTTTTAAAAAATATATTGAATTTCAATTATAAAAGGTTTTAAAGTTCTAAAACCATTATATATTATGAATATATGATCTATTATTTGATTGATGTCACTATTAAAAGGTTTATCATAGATACAATGTTTTATTCAATATTTATACTAAAAATACACATCTCATCTTGAATAAATAACCCCTCTTCCTCCAGTTAGAAAACTACTGCTCCATCATATATAAAAGCCATATATATGCCCAAATACCCTCACTTAATACTACTAGAAACATTAGCTGTGTTCCAGATTAATCAAACTAAAATATTTCAGGATGATAATGGTGGTAGTGAATGAATCCATTTAATTAGGAGGTATGGTACTTTCTTTCTATTATTTCATTTTATTAATCTAATTTCTTATACTTCATCTATATTATATTTAAAAAATTATAACCAAACAATAAATTATTTTTAAAATGATACTGATAATTTTAATATTCTATAAATAATTATTTCTATCACCATCATATACAATATATATCATGCATCCTCTTTGGAGAATATCTCATTAACAACGGGTTGACTGCCAACATGGATGTTTCCAATTGATTTATAATATAAAACCTTGTGGATGGTTAAAATAAATTTTTTAAGAATTAAAAATGTTAAAATATATTTATTTTAATCATTGGGAATTAATTCAACTAAATAATAAATGAAATGGAAAAAAGTAAAATCAATGATAAAAAACAAGAAATTTCTAATTAAAACCTTATATCGAAAACAATTCCATTTAACCCAGGAAGTTAGTAATTTGAATAAAATTATTATAATTTAAAAATAGTGGAATAAATTTGTAAAACTCACATTTGTGACAATGATTTAAAAGCAATTGATTATTATTATAGATTTAGGGATCACAAAAATTAAACTACTTCATTCATTTTATCTAATATATAACATTTTTTTATGAATATCCAAAGGATATCATTTAAGTATTATTTATCTTTCCATTTAGGGATATACATTTTTCTACCATTCTAAAATGTTTCATAATACATTTAATATTTCTTTTAAAAATTACTAAAAGTTTTGAAACATCTTATTAATCATCCTGAGTTTCTAATCATTTTAAAAATAAAATGATATTTTAAGAAAAAGTAATGTATCAGTTTTTAAATTTTTTATCCAGAAGTTAATGTAATAAATTATAATGTATGATTTACTTTATGAAAACCATTCAACTACATGGGTATTTTCAGTTCTATGAATGTTATCCTTCGATGTGGAATAGTTGATTCTGATTATTTTATAATACGATGGGCATGCCGGTACTATACAACACTCCAAGGCATTCAGAAATGTAAAATATCTGATTAGATAATTTATATTATGCATGAAATTTAAATTACCTATGATCACATTTATGACAGTAAGATTATTCAAATATATTTTGAGTGAAAAAAATTACATTATTATTCACAATTATTTGTGGTATTTGACCACTATATAATGATGTATTATGATTATACATATCCCACATTCTATTCCACTGTCAAATATTCTTTTCATTAAGTTGAAGATGATCCTGGGATTATGATATGATGAATATGATTATTCCAACTCATTTAACATTATTTCAAGTCCCTTATTCCACCGTTTAAAAAAAATTTATCTCACACCTTTCATTGTTGTATTTCCATAGATCAGTACATGTAAAAAAGAGATCATGAGAGCTTTAGAAGGATAAATATGAATAATTTAATTAAATGATTATTATTTTTTTATACACGTGTTTTATAAAAATAAATTTCCGATGTCACTAAAAATTTGGAACATGGATTTATATTGGTATTATATTGTTTATCATAAATTTAATTTTATGGTCATACAAGTAAAAAAATATAATTATATTTTTTCTAACCATGAAATCAAACTATTTAGTTATCCTGGGTTATAGTACCCCTTACACAGTTGGAATAGGGTTTTTCTAAATGTGTGGCCAAACCCAGTTGATGGATTATAATAATCCAAAAAACAAGTTTTAATCTATATTTCCAAATGATTCTTTCATTATTACTCTTATCTTTAAAGAAATAAAACCTAATTCTCCCTCGTTATGAATTTGGCAATTTCATCTAATCCATACAGATATTCTTTTGATTTTGATTGTGGTGGAACTTGTAAAAAATTAATGCATTACTAATTCACCAACTATTCTTCTAAATTTTATATCTCAACTTTTCTCGTTGAAAATAATGATAGAAATTTGTTTTCATGAACAAATATACTATTTTAGTACGATCCAATACAAATTCTTGTAGATCAATTGAAGGATAAGAAGGTAAAATTTGGGTTCTTATATATCATATTATTAGTTTTCAAAAATGTGACCATTGAGGTATGTGATTTGGTAAATATTCAATATTCTATTAATATATGATTCATGTGCATGTTATAATGGGTTTTACTAAATTAGATATGATTCATGTTGTAGTTCCATGGAATGGTTATGAATGATGAAATTATGTGAAGATCCTTTCTGTGGATATATTTTTAAATAGAGATGTAAATGCATGTGGAAATAGTTTTGGAAAAAATATATATTACTAGTTAATTAACTCTTCCTATTGAAATATTCCACCAGAAATTATTGAATATGAAAGGATGATAATAGATGGGAACCTATTTATTTATATGGGATGTCTCGGAAAATAATTCTAGGATGGTTGGAGGAAACCGAATAATGGATTTATTCTACTGTATTATTGAAATATTTACGTAACATTATGGGGTTTTAGTAGCCCATATGTTATTATTCCATATGCTTTGTTGAAAACCTCTCTTTTAGGTTTCTCTGTGCACATGATATGTAATTGATCATTGAGTTCTGAATATCCCAATTGATCATCATCTAAATTACGAGAATGCTTTACCCCATTATTATATTTTGTGCAATTCTTAAATATATTTTTATATATCATAACTATAAATGAATTAAGAATTTGAAACATTAAATTTTTATATATTATATCAATTATTTATTTAATCATGGTTTTGGAAAATTCTTCTTTGAAACGGGTTTTTTTAATCAAATTATAATTTTTATTTTTTCAATACATATATAAAACCTTGAAAAGAATGTTTTATTCGCATTTATTTATATAATTAAGAAAAGTCATTTTATTTGTAATATTAAGCTTATGAGACACTATAAGGGATCCTATATGGATTATTTTGATCAAAACCTAATCATTTCCTTGGTTGTTTGTATACCATTATTTTTTTGTATAGGTATAGGTAAGGTACACTTTTTCGATGGTGGGTATGTACACTATGGAAAAAATGACCTTTTGTGATGAGTCATTTCTGATGGGCCATGCATCTGAAGCAAATTGTAGTTAATAAACATGCATTTGTGATGGGTAAAAAAACATGTCGCAAACTACTAATGGGATTCCTTCCAGCGGAATCGTGGGAATGAGTATTTACGATGGGAACCAAATCTCATCACAAATTCCATTGGCCATGTAAATGTAATTGTGATAAGATCATTCACTCATTGAAAATACACTTTCGGCAGGTGAGTATTTGTGACGGGACCCGTCACAATTGGTTTTTTTAACCGGCTACTAAAGAATTTATTATAGAAACAATTTATGATGATTCCCATCATGAATACACTCATCATAATTATTCTAACATATATACACCAATCAATTTTTTCCCTCAATTTACCAATTCAATTCTCCATTCTTCTGTTTTTCTCTCCTTCGTGTAAATGTATAAATTATTATGGGGAAGGAAATTTTGAGGTTTACAGTTCACAAGGGATTAATTATCGAGGTATTGATGTGATGTTTTGTTTTTTTATTCTTTTTTATTCTTGTTTGGATTTTATTATTATAAATTAGATGTAAATAGAGTCATTTACAACTAATTATTATTAATTACATGTAATTATTTATAATCATATATAATTATTAATATTTAGCAGTAATGTTTTTCAATTAGTAATATTTAGTTTTAATTAGTAGTTATATTTTTAATTAAAAATTAATACTATTAATTGACAGTCATTAGTTTTAATTAGTGGTAAAAAGCTATAATTAGTGGTAATTAGTAATAATTAATGGTAATGAGTTCCAAAAAAAGTATTTGAATTAATTAGTAGCGATTAGTAAAAATGACTGATAAGTCAAAAAAATTAATGAGAAATAATGCGAATTATTGAAAAAATTGTTATAAATTAATAACATTTAGTAAAAATAAGTGGTAATTAGTAGTAATTTATAAAAATTAGAGGTAATTAATAATAATTTTCGCTAATTCGTAAAAAATAGATGTAATTATTAATAATTAATGATAATTGATAAAAATTGTAAATTTCTTTAATTGGTGTAAATTAAAAGAAAACAGAGATAATTCATTATTATTATTATAAATTAGCTGTAATTAGAAAAAATTATCAGTATTTAGTAATAATTAGCAGTAAGTGGAAAAAAAGTCATAATGTGATAAAAATTAGTAATAATAATGATAATTAGGTATAATTGGACATATTTATTTGTAATTAGAAAAAATTAGTAGTAATTAGTTATAATTAGCAGTAATTAGTAATAATTTGTTGTAATTTGTAAAAAGTCACGACAATTATTGAAAATTAGCTTTATTTAATAAAACATAATAGTAATTACTAAAACCAAATAACAATTATAATTAATTATAAATGATTGGTATTAAATAGTGGTACCTAATAATAATTAGTAACAATTAGTAATAATTAGTAATAATTATTAATGCTTATTAATGATTATTAATAATTAGTTATAAATAGTAATGTTTAGATATAATTAGTGGTAAGTAGTAGTAATTAGAAACGATTAGTGATAATTAATATTAAAATGTAATCATTAGTAATATTTATTAACAATTAGTGATAATTAGTAATAATTATTTATAATTAGAAATACTTAGTAATAATTAGCGTCAAATTGTGATAATTGTGAATATTAGTTATAATTAGATTTAATTAATTTTAATAAGTGATGGTTAGTAATAATTAGTGGTAATTAGTAATAATTATTGATCATTAGTGATAGTTAGTGATAAATAGAGATAAATACAAATAATTAAGGATAGTTAAAGATAGTGATAAATAATAATTGTTAGTGGAAATTATAAAAAATTATTCAAAATTTGTAATAATTGGTAATAATTTATGGTAATTAGAGATATTTTGGGGTTAATTATTGACAATTAGTTATAATTATTGATAAATATTAGTAACTAGTTATAATTAGTAGTAATTTCTGATAACTAATGGCAATTAGTGTCAATTAGCAGTAATTGGTGAAAATAAGTCGTAATTAGTGATAATTATTGGTAATTAGTAACAATAAATCAGAATTACTGCCAATTGGTGATAATTAGAGATAATTCATGGCAGTTAAGGATTATTAGTGATAATTAGCCATAATTAGTGGCAATTAGTCATAAATAGTGATAATTAGTCATAATTAGCAATAATTAGTGATAATTAATAATAATTAGTAATAATTTGTAATTCATAGTGACAAATAGACATTATTAGACATAATTAGACATAATTATTGATAATTTCTAATAATTAGTGGTAATTAGTAATAATTAGCCATAATTATTAATAATTTGGGGAAATTTGTAATTATTATTTATAATTAGTAATAATTATTGCAAAATTGTAATAATTATTGATAATTAGTAATAATTAGTCATATTTTGTAATAATTAGTTATAATTTTCTATAATTAGTAGTAATTCATAGTAACTGGAAATTTTTTGTAATAATATGTTGTTATGAGTATGAATTAGTCAAAATTAGCAATAATTAGTTAAAATTAGTAATAATTCCAAATAATTAGGTATAAAAAGATAAAATTATAGACAAATAGTTATAATTAGTAAAAATTTGTAATATTTAGTTATAATAAGTTATAATTTATAATAATTAATCATTATTATTAATAATTAGTAACAATTATTCAAAATTAGTGATAATTAGTTATATTTATTGATAGTTTGTTATAATTAATGACAATTAGTAATAATGAGTGATAATTTGTAATAATTTGTTGTAATTTGTTATAAATAGCGACAATTAGTAATAATTAATGATAATTAATGATAAATAATGATAACTACTGATAATTATTGATAATTATTGATTAGAAAATAAATTAGTAAAAATTAGTCATAATTAGTAATAATTAGTAGTAATTAGTCATAATTAGTAATAATTAGAAACAATTAGTAATAATAGGTATTAATTACTAACAATTAGTAGTAATTGGTAGTAATTAATATTAATTAGATGTACTTTGGGGAAATTAGAATTACTTAGTAATAATTATCTATAATTATTTATTATTATTAATAAATAGTCATAATTAGTCATAATTAGTAAAATTAGTAATAAATAGTGATAATTACTAAAAATTAGTGATAAATAATGATAATTAGAAATAACTAGTCATATTTAGTTATAATTAGTCATAAATAGTCATAATTAGTAGTAATTAGTGGTAAATAGTTGTAGTTAGTTTGAATTGGTAATAATTAGAAATTATTAGAAATAATAAGTTATAATAGTAATAATTTGTAATAATTGCCCGTAATTAGATATAATTAGAATTATTTTTTGATAATTGGTAATAATTACTAATAATTATGGATAATTAGTGATAATTTTTAATAATTAGTTATAATTGGTAATAAATAGTGATCATTAGTGATAAATAGTAAAAATTACTAGTAAATATGTTAACTATTAATAATTATTAATAATTATTAATAATTATTAATAATTAGTAATAATTAGTGATAATTAGTAATAATTAGTAATAATTTGTTATAATTAGTGGTATTTACGGGTTATTAGTAATAATTAAACATAATTACTTGTAATTAGTATTAATAAGTTATAATTAGTGGTAATTAGTAAAAATTATTGGCTATTAGTTCTATTTAGATTCAACTAGTGGCTGTGAGAAATAATTAGTTGTATTTTTTAATATTTATTTCTAATTAGTAATAATTAAAAAATGTAAAAATCAGTTGTAATTTAAAGTAATTAGTAATAATTAGTAATAATTAGTTTTAATTTGTAATAATTAGTAATATTTAGTAATATTTAGTAATAATTACTGATAATTAATGATAATTAGTGGTAATTATAAATAATTTTCGGTATTTAGTAATAATTATAAATAAATAGTAATAATTAGTTGAAATTATTAAAACTTAGTTGTAATTATTAAAATTTAGAATTACATATAATAAAGTACTGGTAATTTGTACAAATTAGTTGAAATTAGTTAAAGTTAGAAGTTGTTTTTAAAATGTAGTGGTAGTTATTCCTAATTAGTAATAATAAGTGGTAATTTGTAATAATTAGTAATAATTTATCATAATAAGTAATAATTAGTGGTAATTAGTACTAATTAGTATAAATTCATTGAAATTTATAATAATTAGTGGTAATTAAAAATAATTTGCCACAATTATTAATAATTAGTTATAATATTTAAAAATCTGAAATAATTAATGGTAATTATTAATATTTAGTAGAACAAAACATTACATCACTATATTAGTCATTAGTAGTGGTAATTAGTAAAAATCTGTTGTAATTAGTAAAAAATTTCTATGAAATAGATAAAAATTGTAACGATTACAAATCATTTCTATTTTTTTATTTTCACCTATTTTTTGGTCGTTTTTTCTTATATCAAATAAAATCATTAAAAATTATTTATTTTATATTTTTAGTGAATAATATAACAAGGATGTAAACAAAATTGTTTATTACATGGTCATGATTGTAATAATCATCAGGGGAAATCAAATGATTTTGATATTAAAATTTTATATATTGAGGTTGTTGAAGTTTCTTTACCAATTTCCTCATGAAAAATATTTTTTAAAAAGGGAAAATTATGTGTCTATGTATGGAATCTGATCTGTGGAGGTCTGACACATTTGAAAAAATTTGGGGCCATCTCTTGTGTTTTCGTTTTCGAAAAGATTATATTTTTTGATATCAACATGGTTGACACAGTTCTCGAGAAGATACTAATAATTTAGTTCTAGATCCATCATGCTTTCAAAATTTAGAACATTATGTGGCTAGTCTATATTTTTAACATACATAAACTCGGGATGATTTATATTAATCTATTGAGTTCGAATCATAGTATGTTTATTAGTAATTTATGTCTAGTAGGGATTCCTTATATCCTAGTTTCATGATAAGAAAATTTGAAGTGGTTAAAAAGATTGAGGCTATTAAATCTGATAATCGAATGTAAAATAGTTTTTTGAATAGCTATTTTCTTCAGTTTATGATTTGTAAGCTAAAGGAAATTTTTTCACTAAAATTTCTATAAGGGAAATAGGCTAGTTCATAATTTGGGTCTTGGTTATTGGATGATTCATACATGTTCAAATGATTGCATACTATTTTATGGTGAAAATGAATCATTTAATAAATTTCCTCAATGTGGAATATCGAGGTATAATGAATCCCAATGAGGTATTTCTATATTGATTCCTATAAAATAGTTCAGGTATTTAATTCTTACACCCACATTAAAGTGTTTATTTACTTTTTAGAACACAATTTCATTGGTGTCACGCCACAAAACCAATATTTCAACCAGTAAAATATTAAATTATATTGTCATTGGTGATGTGTGGAAACATGGTCATCACATAAACACATATTATGATTCATAACCTCAAAACATGTGTTTTGGTATTTATATTGAAGATTTCTATCTATTTGGTTCTTATGGTAGTCAATATTCTTAGTCAAACGTCTTTAAAACTCTGTAAATTTTTTCACATTGTATGTTGATAAATGTGTGATATATATTTTTGAACTTATTGATTCCATATCATCCAAAAAAAGTATATTAATGTATATTTGAATCCAATCATTGATGTGGTAAATTTATTTTTGAGTAATGGGGTAATAAGATATGATGTTGTTTCAAAACAAAATACACTAAGGAATGATGCATTGATGTGTATAATGAATGCCTTTCATTCATATGACCTGTTATTTTACTTGAGTACACATAGTCCAAAATCATTTCTTTACTATATAAAAGACAGAACATATTCTATTCTCATAAATGGATGAAAACCTTTTTTTGACCCCAATCATTGAATTTTTCCAATCGATCATCTTTTTCAAACAAACAAAAATCGTTTTTGAAATGGTAAAATTGATTGATATGGAATTAAAAAAATGATATCAAGTATAGAGTTAAAATATATTATC
Source organism: Viscum album (assembly GCA_963277665.1). NCBI lineage: Eukaryota > Viridiplantae > Streptophyta > Magnoliopsida > Santalales > Viscaceae > Viscum > Viscum album. The sequence goes on along the minus strand of OY728165.1, from coordinate 255,861,451 downwards.
TCTCAATTACCTCCCCTTACCTTTAAATAGACAAAAAATTACAATAAAATAGATGGTTCTGGGGAAAAAATTTGGAGAAAATTTAACATTTTTTAGATATTCCATATTAGTATGATTTTTTGGCCCATCACTTGTTGGATTCCATTAATATTGAGAAGATATAATTTGATAATAAAAATTTACAGTGTTTTGGACACACTTGGTAAGACTAATGAAAATTAAATGATATGATTAGTCTTTTTCAAAATTTATTGTCTACCAGAACATTAACTTTCTGAAAATGGAATATCACAAAAGTTAATGAATCGAGAAATTTCATATATAGTTTCCATAGAAAATAGTTTAATATTTTTTAAATTGAATGATAATTTGTGGCTTCATAATGGTTCTGATTTCAATTTGGCTATATGCTTCTTAAATGGTCCTATTATATGATTCAAAAGTCTTGATTATCATGTTATAATAGAAATACTTTTATTTATTGTTTTTTGAGGTTTGTTGAATTCTTTTATTTGAGATTCACTAATCAAAATAGAATATTTCACCCAGAAATTTGTGTATTGATAAATTAATATGATTCACTAAGAAGAATGTAAGAAGAATTTGTTTTAATTTTATATAAATTGGAAAAAACATTATCACCGAATTTATTTGACACAATGGATCATTTTCCATTGCATTTTAGGAATGAAGAAAAATATGGAGGACTGGTATAGTTCATTTAGATGTACTCATTTAAGAGATTCTTATAGAAATTAAAGAGAAATGTACATAATGAAACAATCAGTTGATGGACAAATTGCATAAGGTTATTTATAAGAGGAATTTTATTTCTTATACTCTCACTATTTCCAATCTAAATATTTGTCAAAACATAACATCATGGGCCATAATGAGGAAAATGTTAATAATGAAATGGGAAATATAGTATCAGTTTTTAATTATACTAGACATGGAATTAGTTAAGTTCCTGGACCAAGACTTTAATATGGTGAACATCACAGGATCATAAAAATTTTCTCTTCCAATGTAAATAAATGAAACCATTTGTTCTATAAGTGCTTATATGATTTATTATTTTTTTAATTAAATACACATTATTTTATTTATATATTATATTATGATAATATAAAGAAATAGTTTCCAAAAATTAGAGTAGCTTCTCTTGAATAAAGCCGGCAAAATATTTTTTCTTACTGGTCTCTAAAATTGGTGATGTAAATTGATATTGGTTAAAAATTTAAATATAATATTTTAATTTTTTAATTTATTATTTTTTTTAAATTTTATAGGAATATCATCATGCTAGTAAAATTAATAATTGTTTGTGTGTATTGGGTAACCCACTGACCCAACTGGTTAAATATTATAATGAATATGCAATGAAGAGTTTTTTTTCATACAGGTGCTTATGGGGAATCCAAAAAAACAATTAATATTGGTTTTTTATTGGTAGGATATCATCACATGTGATATGATATTTAATTTTATGACATGATTGATTAAATAATTGAAATGTGTTATTTGGGGATGAATTACATAATAATGTTTAAATTTTGTTGGTTGGATAATTATCGAGGATTTCATGATCATCTATGCAATGTAATCATTGATATTATATATAATAGCATTTTTATATTTAATGAACCATATTTTTGTATTATCAAAAACATCAAATTCATAATAAATTTTTTTTCTTTTTCAAGAGAGTTGAGTTATTTTTGAGAATAATAAAAATAAAAAACTCATGAAAATCATTTTATCCATAGTGAATTAGGTTATGTTAAAGTTTAAGGAATTGGTATTTTTCATCATAAAATAGTAAATCCATCTTTTTCATGAAGAGACATGAATATTTATGTCGACACCCCATAGTTATGGGTAAATGGAGGTGATGATGTTATTGATGTAACAAGAATATGTGACATAGAAAGAGATGATGAAGAAAATACTCCCATAGAATTTGGTGATTCGAAGGAGGAATATGAAGATTTTGAGACTTCCATTAATGAATATGATGTAGAGTAATTATACAATAAAAAAAATAATAAACAATATAAAATATCTATATATAATATTTGTTTTTGTTATTTTTTTATAACAATCCTTTCATTTTTGAAATGGATGAAAAGGTTTATTGGATATAATTCGTGAGTTGGATGATATTGTTCTACTTGATGACAAGCCTAATGTTACATCATATAGAACTCATACTGCTGGATGTTCGATAATGACTTGGAGGGGTTGCAGTCTTGTATGATTGATGAATCTTAATTATATCCCTGAGAAACATCCACATCATTTGTCTGAGCAACACATATGAAGGTATGGTTAATCGTTTATTTTTGTTTGTTACCATTAATATTCATTAATTTATTTTTATATGGTTTTTATAATTATTTTTTCATTTTTTTACATATTTTCACATCTATCAGTTAGACATGGATGTTTATTATTGTGTAATTATGTATATATTGCATGGGTTACTTGGGATCAGTTTTTTATCGATGTTTCACAATGCATGTTTGAAAATTGAATAGTATGTAAATAACTAATAATTATTTTGAAAATTATTTAATAAATAACTTTATATTGATAATTATTTATAGGGTTTGTGGAAATATATCGATGATAGCATGTGGGACACTATCCGGGAGGCATGGGAGGACTGGTGGTGGGAGTGTTTCCATTAATTTTTTGCATAATGTGAGGAGGAAACCAATGTCAAATATTGGAGTCCAAGATTATGATCAGTTTTATTGTGCCTACAAACTATATTATATCTCACCCAATGATTTAAATGGATTATGTTCACATTGGATGAGAGATAATTTTTAAAGGAGAGAATCATTAGTTCAACAAAACTAGGTGAGATAAAAGGTAAAACGCTGATTTGGTAATCATAGATTCAGTACACATCAATAACAATTGGTAAGTACTTTTTTTATAATCTATATATCCTTAATGTAAAATATATATCTTAAACTCATATAGGTATTTGAATAACCCAATATAAAATTTTTATGTTTATAGAATGTTGTACAAGGATCCTTTAACTGCAGTGATTAGAGGAGATTATATGAGTAATATTTATGTCAGTATGATTTCTTAAGAGTTTTAAAATTAACTGGAAATAATTGTTTTTTATCATTTTTAATTTTAAATTCTAATTAAAAGATTCATATGAGATCAGGAGTTCTTAGATACATTTTCAGAGTCAGACTGAGACTAAGGACTATAACAATACTACAACAAGATTTGATGATGTAGCATGGATGTAGGTGACTCTTTATTCCACTGAGAATGGCCAGGTTGTTGGTATTTGCTCTTGATTGACACCTGGGAGTTATTATTTTTAAATTGTGATGTCTTCGTGCATCATGAAATGGGCTCATAGAGATTCATAATCATCTGTTTCACAATATGAGGAGTTATTTAGATCTATGTATGTGCTTATAGGGGCCATGCATATGATGAATCAAGTGATCCATCAACAGTAGCAACGTGAAGAGGATGATATGTGTCTATTGTTGTAACAATGATAAGAGAAAATGATGGAATATATGTGATGTGTGTCTCATGTTTTATCGATGGAGTTCCCTCCACTAGTTCCTCTAACTCTACCAACAACCCTATATGACCCTCCAATGATTTATATAAATTTCCATTTAAATATTTGATAATAATTTTTGTTTTAAAAGTTTTATTAATACATGTATTAACATTTTTATAGTGTGTTATTTATATTTCAGAGCATAATTTTTTATAATTTTATAATTTTCTTATTTTTTATTATTTTATTTTTTGTCTTCTTTTTAATAATTATTTAAATTTATTTTTGTGGGTATTGGGATTTTTTTATTTTTTTCTTTTAATTATATTTTTACTAATTTTAATTGTTTTTGTTATTTGTTTTATATTATTATTATTATTATTATTATTTTCATAAATTTTATTAGTATATTTTTTTTCATTTTTCATTATTATTTTTATGTAGATTTTTTATGGGAAGCTAATCCCCTCACAAATATCAATTTGTGATGAGCCTCCTAAAAAAGATTATTAAAAAAATCATATAAACTATTTTCGACACCAATTTCAATAACAAGTCATTTATGGCAGGACCCCATCGAATATGGCCAATTACAAATGATTTAATTTCATGTTGTTGTGGGTTAGAGCATTTGGGATTTTTGTGATCTAATGGGGGGATGTTGTCCCTCAAGTCATACATAGATGTTGTTTTTTTTTCTAAAAATGATTTTAAAATCATCATATTCCATATTTTCTATTGTCTCAATCTAATGATTTTTTTTATTTTATACCTCTATTTTTTTCTTCCAAAATATGAGATTTGTTTCAAAATTTATTGAAGTATATCTTATTGGGTAAGAAAAATCATTCCCAAATTTGTTCATCAATTTTCAGGCACTAGTTTCCAACCCTTGTAGATCAGGAATTCCCTTTTCCTCTATTACGATTGGGTTCATATGCCTAGTATTATAAGTAAATGAATATGGTTTAAAACCCATTAAAAACGTTTTCACTATTATAATAAAATATTTTGGGATTTAGGGTTTATATGTTGAATTCCTTAATAAATAATTAGTAGACATATCTATTTGAATTTCCTTCAGTAAATGCGGGGCTAGGTATTCTTAAAATAATATTATTCCATTAAAAATCATGGAATTTATTTGGCAGTATAATTAGTATATATAATAGTTTATAGAATGAGAATAATTAATATATGTTAGTATCTAATTAATATTGAATAAGTTGAGAAATAAAGTAATGATTATGAAGATATTATAATATAATCAAATTAAATTGAGAAGGATCACTATAAAACAAGTAATTGAATGAAAAGGGAGATAGAGTATATATTACCATAAATATCATTACTAAACATTGTGGGATGATTTATTGATATCTATAGATCTTGAATAAGGAGTATAATGAATTACTAAGAGAGCTTGGAATGTGATGAAGATCTTGGGAGAGAATGAAAAGTGTTTTATAGGTTGGAATTTATAGAAAAATTAGTATAATTGTTAATTTTTCCCCAAATTTAGCCGTTATATTTCAAGGATTATGAAAATACATTTTGAATTGTCCAACCTAGGTTTTGAATATAGGTTTATAATATTAAAACATAATTTGTATTTTCGAATTTGGAATGTCATTTATAGGTTTAGATAAATATTTTCATCTATTAAAATACATTATATTTATTATATAACATAGTTTTTCTATTTCCATTTAGATAATTATACATTAATTTTTTCAGAATTATGAATTCATAAAATAAAAGTAAAGAAAAAAATTATATTTTTAAAAGTTCATGTAAATATAAATTTTTTATAAATTATTCCGCATTTCACTCAAACATAATTTTAGAATTCTAATTTTGATTATAATTATTTTTCATGAAAATAAATTAATATTTTTATTAACTAATTAATTTGAAAAAAATATATATTTTTTCACTATGGTAAAATTTTCAATAGAAAACTCAATATTTATTTTCATTTATGAAATAATTTATATTTTAATATAATCACTTTTGATTCAGAATGATTAAATAGACTTGTAATAACATATAACGAATATTAATATTGTATATAATACATTTGAATTTACTTTTAAAATGATATTTTACTATTTGATCATGAATTATTAATATTTCAACTCTCAAATAATAGTCGCACTGCAACTTTCAAGTAACAATCATATAACGGTTAGATCATAATGGTCATATTAAACATTACACCCTTTATATACACCATAATTGTCATATTTCATTATTCACTTCATCACCTCTAAATATTCAACACATCCCTAATTAATGACTATCATATTTTTAAATACTCTCTTTCCTTTTATTGTAATTTTGGCCAGACTGGCCTTTTTAAATGAATTTAGTCCAATAAATTCCTCAAGATGTTGTTATTATTATTTGTTGTTTATCATTATATTTTATTATTTCTTATAATATTCTATATTATACAATGATTTTTTATGTTACTGTAATGCTTCAAGGTTATATATATGATTTATAATAAAATAATCATTGTAAAATGTGAGTTATTTTATTAATAATATATTGAAACTTTTGGGATGTGATATTTTCCCCTAATTAATAATTTTTTCCTTCCAAAATTAGCCCTGACACAAATTAAATAGTTAACTTTTTAAAAATATCACTTCTTCATGAACCCATGATTCATATTCAATCTTTTTATTTCCTTACAATACTTTCTCTAGGTGGGGTTTCTTATTCCTCAACACAATTTCCCATTTTTAGAATCTGTATAGGTTCATCAATATATATGTGGTCATGTCACAATTACACAACATTTATCTTTACGATATGTTCTGAAAGTTATATATAGATCGTTAATAGGTACACATGGAATACTCGGTGTTCATTTTAAATATTTAGGGGCAGTTCAAAGAAAGAAGAAACTACTCCAAAACACTCAAGAATAAGAAATGGTTCAATTTCCCTTTGTCATAATTTTTCTTTATTTACAAATTTTATAACTCCATTATATAGTGAGACATTGAGGAAAACTTGATCCCCATCTTGAAGTTCTATTTCCATTATTTTATTTTTAACATATATGTTTTTCATCTGTTATTATAATTGATAAATTTCTAGTTCTCATGTATCATTCTTATATTTACATTCACAATATCTATGAGATAAATTTTTCATTATCCATCGCTATCACAAAATATTTTTTTTCACCAACTTATTCCGTTGTTCTCTCTATAAGGATATATTTTAATGATCTATTGAAAAATATTGGTATAATAGAATTCATTAAGAAGAAGATATTGGTCCCAATACCCTTTAAAATAATGTGATAATTATCATAAATTTCCATCCAATATTTTAATAGTCGTATTAGAATACCCATAGGTTTTTGGATGATAGGTTGTGGAATGGATTAAATAAGTATTCAAAGCCTCTGGAAGGCATTATTCCAGGTTGTTTCATCACTGCTTAAATAGACATTTGAAAAATACACCCAATGGATACATATTATAATATAGAAATAAATAAAAAATGAATTTTTAGTTTATTAATAATTAAATATATTTATTATTTCCCATGGATTTCTTAGGACAAAAAGTTATTGAAACATCCAATGTTTTTAAAAATAAATATTATGTTCGATAGCATACATGATACACCACATTGACAATAAATTAACATCAAAATATTATTATTTTAATTTTACCATTATAACCAAAATTTTAGAATGTAGGTAATGAATGGTAATAGTTAAATTATAGAAATAGGGTTTAGACATGTTTATATAATGATTCATTAGTTACTAAATTAATGAAATTTGGAAATTAAAAAAAATTTGAATATAAAATATGTGTTTTTATGGAAAACATTTTAAATGTTGATAATAGTGTATATATTATAATCAAATCCATTTTTTTGGATTATAATTATTAACTATGAAATTAATATATTGTTTAATATTCCTCTTATATTTTTTGTAGACAGTATATATGAAAAAAATCAATTTCATGTATAAAAAGAAGTATTCTTTCAAAACAAGTTGTTTTACAGTCTTTTGGTGGTGCATCTATTTTATGTTTATATTTATTCAATTTTATATATTTTATTTTACAATGTTACCTTCTAAATTGTAATTATAACAACAAAATTTACTTTTGTATAATTTAGAGTATTTTTCTAATAAAATTATTCTTTTTTATAGAGAAAAAATAATGCATTTTAATTCAAAACTAAATTTTCATCAAAACAATTTTCACTATTAAATAATATTTATAGAATAGTTATAAACTATAGATAGATTATTATTTTATCATTTATTCTAATATTGGTAATTTGAATCAATTTTGCAATAAATTGGAAACAAAAAACATTGTGACATTTTGGATGTTTCACTTTAAAAACGAATTTCATTATTCTGTAAATAGGACTGAGTTTTAATTAATTTCTACCAATTTTGTGTTTTGAATATGAATAAATTGATTTAATATTTGGGATGAAAAGGTACAATGTTTTGAAATTTACCCATTTTTTAGAAATAATATAATGTAACATTAGTAATATATATTTTTACGATGTTTAAGTGTAAAGTAGGTGATTAAATGAAACAATAATATTATAAATAATTAAAAAAACCAAAAAAACATGTAAAAATATTATTGGAAGAATTTTTTCTACTAATTCAATACTTGGGCCGAATTTATGGACTTTGAAAGAAAATTGGTTGTGTATATGACATTTAAAATATTTTATTTAATGCAAAGACAAAGTTGTCATAATCATGACTATCATAAATATACAAAATATAATATTGGGTTATATAAGTTATATCTCCATCTATAAATTTTATTTATAAATGTAAAATGAGTACCTAAATTATTTTAATTTATTTATATTTATTGTGTATAAATAGTTAAATAAAATGATGACACAATGATGATTCATTAATTACTTTAAAAATAGATAAATAAAAAATTCTATAAATATTTCTTAAATAAAAATAATTTCTAAAAATGATGTCATCCATTAATAATATCTATGACTGTGACATGTTAGAGATGTGTTAATAGATTTTTTTGATGATATAAACTAGTTATGATATTTTTAATAATCCTCATAATGAATAGTGTAAAAATCGGCACTAATGATATTTTAAAATATAAAATCTTTTATAAAATGATACAAAATCTATAAAAATATAATATTAGAATAAATAGTTGGGATAATACTCAAAATTTAATATGTTACTCATTCAATGGTCATTTTCCAGGTTATGATAATTAAATTTACCCTCAAAGTTAAAATTAGATTATTTGACAGTACGAATAAATAATGGTTAAAAATGATAAAAACTAAAAAATAATCAAAACCAATATAATATTTATTGGATGATTATGCTTACTTTCATAATCATCCTATATTTTATATAAAATTCTTTAGAATAATTTTTAATGAAAATTTAATTTAAATTAATTCAATAATTTAATGAATTCCAAGAGTTCCCCTCCCCACTATTATAAAAGAGATCAAATTGTTCTCTATTATTCACGCCTAAAACCCAATTTTTATTAGACGATATCTGTTGAAATACCATTATAAAACCACTTACCATATTCTTGAGGCTTTATTTTTAGCCAAAAATCATTTTGGAGGTTTCATGGTGTTAATCAAATATGATCATCCAAAAGAAAGGTACCGTTTTTAATCATGTATTTATATTCAATTTATTCATACACATTCATAAAATCATCTTAAAACATGAAAATTTAATAAATCCAATATTCTAGATATAATTTTTTTATAATGGTAGTATCATCAACAAAATCTATCTCCACTTCCATAAAATGGAGTATAATTATTCAAATGTGTGTACGTGTGAACAATCTCATCCATGAACCAATATAATTCATTTTCCATTTCCCTATCTCAATATTTGGTTTAATTTATGGAAATAATATTTATATATTATATTAAATAAATATTTATAATTATATGAAAATAATATATCAATTACTATCTTATAATCCATTCTCATAAAAATGATAATGTTTTTCATTAGTATGTGGGAACAATACTCTCCACAAAGAGATGTGATTCATTTTTCTTCACCACATCACTAGTATAATACATTTAAGTATATTTGAGTTATTAAAATGATATTTATAATATTATTAATATAATTAAATGATTAAACAATAGTTATCTTCTTTCTATAATGAACACATAAAATAGAAATTTTACTCTTGCTTACGTAGGGCTTTCCATCTCTAAGATTGTAATGTTGTTATTTTTACATATACATGTATAATGAATGGATTTAAAAGTATAATTTAAATATTAATTTCATTGTTATTTAATGAATATTATTCATTAAATGAGGGACTAATGCCCTCTATGACCGTATTCGACATAATGATGTTATTTTGGACTTATGTATCGAATATCGTCAAAACGCTCAACAAGAAAATGAATAATTAAGTAATAGTTATGTCAAGATAATAAGTTACGTAAAAGGAATAATAAATTTGAAAAAGGTTATTAAAAAATTAAAAAATTAACCAATGTTTATTATTCATATATATAAATATTTTATATGACGATTTAGCTCAAGGAAATGTAATCTGAAACTATAACCATGTTTTGAATGTTTAGACAATTTATTCCTCTATAACGTTTGATTTCATGTACATGTTTTCAAAATTGTTTAATGATTTTATTTATATGGATATGAATTTTTTATATTTTTAATTTTATAATTTCTATCATATGATTCAATGTGTTATGGTTCACATTGAATCAAAATATCATTAAAAATGATTTAATGGGATTTAAATATGGATTGTTTATTTGAATAAAATGAATGTTTTCTTATGTGTGGAATTGAAATTGTATGAGTGTAATGTTTGAAATTTAATATTTTTTTGAAATGATTATATAATGGTACTTGGACATTTTTTGGGTGGTTACATTATAAAACAAGGGTGTATGTTACATTATACCCTAAAATGCATAGAGAATGAAAGTCAGTCATATGGATATTCCATTTGTAAGAGTAAATTTTTTTGACATTGGTCGTATTGATATTTAATTATTAAGAGTGACATTTATGGAAGTTGACTGTATTTTTATTACATTTTATGTTTACAAATGTCCCATGTATCCTACAAAATTATTTTAGGTTTTCTTATGATTTATCATTAATTTGGGTTATTCTAAACAGGTAAGATAATGATCTTTATAAAATGATGATATTGTTTTCAGGGTAAAATGGGTTGTTCTATATAGAAATGTTTGTATATTTTCATTGGACTTATGGATTTATTTCATTATAGACCTTATGAATATTTTTTTCACATACCATGTTTTAATGTTAGTTCTATAGGTCTTAAGATTTGTAATGTAAATGATGATGTCATGATGAATGTATTGAAAAGTTTTCATGCCAATATAAAATTTTTCATATAAAAGTTATTATTTTTTGAAAAAATTGATACTGGGTAACTGTTTCAAATTTAAATGTATGGGTTTTATTTGTAATAGTTATTCACAATTCTATTAATCTTTACATTGAATAGGACATAAAATGTGAATACTAGTTTAAAAACACTAGAATAAGTAATCCTTAATAATGGGTCCTTATAGTTGGTATTAAAAGATGGTTTATACAACATTGGAGATTATGACATTTTATAAAGTGTTAGGGATATCATCAAGAGATAATAATTTTAAGGTATTTTATATGTTTAATTTCTTAAAATCTTTTTTGATTCTATGTTATGAAATTTTCAGTTTCTAAAGTTATTTTTAGAGACATTAATTTTTTAGGTAATTGTGGGATATTAAATTTTTGGATGAAATACCAATGGTATGAGATATCCTTTAATGTAAAAATATTTTAGGGTTATTCATAAGGTTTTTAGCTTTTTTTGTATTTATATAGATTGACAAATATGAAAACCCCTAGGATGGGAGAAAACCCCCCGCATCTAGAAAAGCGTTGGGAATAGAACCCATAACCAAAGAGGAATAAGGGTGGATCACCTGCCACTGAACTATGTGATCTCTTGGTTAGTATGAATTTCTATTTTTAGTTTAAAATTTAATGAATGAAGATTAAGTGAATTATTGGAAGAAAAAATATCATATTGGGAAAATGATTTTGTGCTTACATGATGAATGTTCATTCAGAAGATGCTCATTACTCTTGGAAAACTATGTGATCAATTATAATTGAGTAATATGGTATTTTATTTGTGGAATAATGGTAGAATTACATTTTAAAATATATTAAGATTTTATTTTTGATTTATAGTTATTTAGGTTATTTATAGAAATGATGAACCAATCTTCAGGAATACATGATTTGGAAAAAACAGTTGGCATAATACTTCAAGAGTAATTGATATAATTTAAATAAAACTATTACATATAAACATGGAAGATTATGTGATTATGTCTTTATTTTTTGGTTTTAAGACAAGTTATAATATTTGTGAACAATTTTTTTTCCTAGTTTATGTTGAACATTCATAATCACTGTTGATGTTTGGAGATTAAATTAGTTTTTTATAATATAATGGTATATTGATTTTGGGGAATTATCTTATCTTAACCTAACCATATGGGTTTAGGTTAACGTCAAAATATAAGAGAAATACATTGTTAATATTTTTAGGATTTTATGTTTCTCATGATATAGATTTTAGTGCATCAAGCATGAAAAAAGCATCATGAAAATGAATCATTTATTGAAAAGATGAGTTTTTGATAGAAATTGAATAAAGGATACAACTATATATTTCAATAAAATATGTTTCATTATTTTCTATGGCCAAGATGTATATGAATTCCAAATATCAATGTAAATGGTCATAACAAAATTGATATTGGTTTACTTTTCATACTATGGAATCAATGACCTTTTAACCAATAACATTTTTATAGTTTTGTGATTTTTAACATTATCCTAAACATGTATTCTATCACTCTACATCAAAATAAGATGGTTAGATTTATCTTCCATTTCCATTTATTTCTACATGGAAACCCAGTATGTGTTAACTTAGGTGACCATCGTACTTCCCTTTCCTTTTTTATATGGATGTTTTATTGACCCTTTTATTGATGTAGAATTACAATAAATGTATTTTGAAATGTAAAAAATTAGTTTTTGATCTCCAGTTCAAATTTATAGGATGTAATTTATTATTGGGGGAATGTAACATCATGGTTTAAAAAACAAATAAATAATGGGTTCAATAGCGTACATTATACGCCACATCGAGCTTAAGAGAATGGAAAATTAATATTATTTTAATGTGACCATTATAAAAAACAGTAATAATGGAATGAAGCAATAATTTTGACTAAATTGGGAATATAGGGATTACAAATGTTTATATAATTATTCATTGGATACCAAATTAATTTTAAATTGTTGGAAAAAACATTTTAATATGAAGGATGGGTTTTTATGAAAGAATATTTAAATCAGAATAATTGAATTTGTAAAATTATACAATCAATATTGATGCATTATATTAATGATATAAAAATTAAATATAATTTTTAAATTTCATCTGATATTTTTTCTAGACCTTATATGAGATTAAATTAAATTTTCTTCCTAAAAGTTGTATTTAAAAAAAATGCATTTTACCTCTATTTCATGGTGCACCTATTTGGAATCTTGTTTTTAACAAAATTATAAGTTATATTTGACCAAATAAACTTATAATTTTGAGGAAAAATATCAAAATATACTTTGGTTAATTTTTTTGGTATTTTTCTATAAATTTTAATTATGTACAGAATTATTAAAAATATATTTTAATTGAAAAAAACATTTTCATCATTTTTTTAAAGAATTAATGAATATTTTGTAATTTCAATTAGATAATTTTTTGATTTCATCAAATATTGAATACTGGAATCAATTTTACATTGAAATTGTATGTAAAAACCATGTGAACTTTTGAACAATTTACTCTAAAAACAGTTTCCTTTTTCCACCAACTGTTTTATTTTTTAATTAATTTCAGAATATTATATATTTTTAACTCAAAAAATTGATTCCATATTTTGAATCAAATGTTAATAATTATTTTAATGGGTCCCTTTTATTTTTAGACATTATTAATAGTATCTTTAGTAATAAATTTTACTACTTTGGTTAAAGGAAAAAATATTAATTAACAGTAAAAATAATATTATTAATTTTAAAAAACTACCCTAACATTTGTCCAAATATAATTGGACGAGTCATTATGGACCTAGAAAATCATTGGGATGAAATTAAGGCCTTTGTGAGAAACTTGTGTATGTTTATGATATTTAAAATATTTTATTCAATGTAATGAAAAAGTTGTTACAATATTGTCTCACATAACTATAAAATATGTTATATGGGGTTATATAATTGACATATTCATCTATAAATAGTATTATTAAATTTAAAATGTGTACCTATATTATATTAATTTATATATAATTTCTTGGGAATAAATATTTATATTAAATGGTGACACAGTCCAAAAATCCTAGGTCAGGGGGAATTAATAAATAAGATATTTTTAAATAATAGCAGATAACAAGTCAATCAAAAAAGGGATTTTTATTGAAATGAAATTATTTGACACCACATCATTACACATCCACTAACAAGGCACAATAATCTATAACATTAAAATACCACATCATATCCATTTCAATGATCACCTTTTTCCCAGAGTGTCTGCCACCTAATTGTCCTCACGATAGGCATGTGACACAACCAAATGAAATTTAATGAGGTTGTTAACAATTTCCATATCACATTTCACATTTTTCTCATCAAGCAGGATTTGAAATCTGAGAATCAGATTCAATCTAAATCCATTTTCAATTATCCAAGATAGCGTACCTGAGGGCATGAATCATTTCCCATAATTCGGCTTCATATGAATTTCTAACACCGATGAATAGATAGAAACATCCTTTTAGAGACCAATGATAAATTCAAATCACACCACCATAACATAATGGATTGGGTGCACCAGCAGTAGCTTTGTCAACATTCACCTTGAGGCATAGTGTAATAAGAGGTATCCACTGAATGTATATGAGCATTTAAGGCTTTCACGCCTAACAAGAAACCCCATGAAATCTGAGAGTTTTCGAGTTAGAAACAGTGTCATTCATTACAACCACTTAGAAATTTAATGTTGGTTAAACTTATTCATGTAAGGAAACCATTCCCTATTGAAGAACATTGTGAGCATTGTCGAATAGTGCAGGGTTCCTAGCATCCCAGATGGCTACAATTATTGCAGTAGATGAAACAAGAAAGAAGTCTTGTATCTACTCACTGTAATGAGCATCATACAACCTAGGTCAAATTTCAAATATCTGTATATAGTTGTCCAGTATCATCCCAGACAAAAATGAAATATTGTACCAGCATTGTTTAGCTAGGTCACATTATAGAAATGAGTGTTGTAATGTTTCTTCATCCCACATGCACAGAGGACAAATAGAAGCCAAGTGTGAACCAACCAATTTAAACAATTCATTAATTTGGATTTAGCATTTCAATATTCACCATATTAAGATGAATAGGGATGACTCGATAAAATTATTCATGAATTTTATAATCTAGGTAGGTGGGTGAATGAGGCCCCCACATTCAAGAAGATAGTAATTTTTTCCATTGAACTCCCTATACCTGCTATGAATTGAAACCAAGGTGTCACAGTCTATATACGTGTAAGAATTTATTTCAGTCATAACATGGGGGGATCATGATATCAAAAGAATGTATTTGTTTGATAAGGTCTGAAATGGACATATTAACTACTTTAGGTGGGACATCCATGTCCTGAAGAGATTGTCCAATACATCTCGTCATCTAATAGTAGAGGGAAGAGTACCTAAATACTAAGCACCTAATGACATAAATAATCTTCAGGTAAGAATATTTGAGATAAGACAGAACCGATGAATAAAGGTAATACATGAATCTACAAAGATGATTCCTTATGAACCTATTTGAATGGAATTCCTTAGAGACATAATTGGAGATCAGGATCTATGTGAATTTCCCAATATGATTAACATTGAATGTTTGGAGATCCTTTCTTACTAAACCCCTTTAATTGTCTTGATACATTATTTCCAAGAGACAATGATCAGAATCTCCTTAGTTATTGACCCTATCCAAAAAATAATTCACACCCTACATTGAAGTTATTTGATATAGCCTCTTGGTCATCTAGAGAGAGGGAATGAGTTGACAACATTTTATGTGATCAGTGAATTAACATAGGAAACCCTCCCAGCTAGGGAAATTCCCTACCCTTTCCAACTACCAAGTATATATATGACACCAGCATATATTCCTTTCACCTACTAACTTTTCACCTTCCCCCAAAACATGGGAACACCATGATACAAAAATGGAAATGATCCCTTCTTCACCATAAGGTCCCTACTTATATTTTTTTTCATTAATACTGAAATTAAATTACCAAATACTCTAATTTATTTTTATTTTATTATATCCAAGACAACCACCTACTCATAATGATTGATGAGGGGTTTAATTGGGGATATGGTTCGCTTTGAGGCCTGACCAAGCAATAAAATGTCATCATCATACAAGAGGTGAGATGGGGCATAATCATTCTTGTAGGAAATAATCTATTTGTTGAGACACATGTCAGCTGCATCATTGATGTATCAACTTATGTGATCCTTTGACATAGGAAATAGTTACCCAAATAGAATATAACCTTATCTCAAACACCTAGTGCATGTAAAGAATCCTTTAGAGGCACTCTTTGGAAGAATTCGAAGTCTTGAATATCCATGGATGGTGATGATCATAATAAAAAAAATACATTAGAAAATATTTATATTCTATGAGAATCATTGAGGAATCTCCAATTAAGAGTATCTAAAGGCTTTGAAATGACATAATTAGTGGAAAATTTTCATTCCTTCAGCTTCCTCCTCATTATTTTGACACTTTCTGAGGCCATAAAGTGACTGTTTTTAATAATTCATCCTTGGAAAAATCCAAAATTAATTGTGGTGATCATGTCACCAACCAATCATCCCATCATTTTCATGAGAATATTACTGAAGTACTTAATAATTGTGATCCCAAGTGAAACTCACCTGAAATCCTGGATGTCAAGATCATTATCTTTCTTAGGAATGAGAGAAATGTAGAATGAGATCATTCAATGAGGAATATATGAGAAAGTAAAGAAATCTGTAATGGATCAAGTGATTTAATCCCGTGAAATATCAAAATACAATATGAAAAATTTATTAGTATAACCATGTAGACTAGGGGAACTCTCCAGATTAAAAGATAGGTGGGACGACCAGATTTTTTAATTTCATGGGGGAGTAATAAGAATATTATTATTGGGATCATATATGCAAGTATTTATATTGTTCAATATGATATTAATAGTGTTCTTCATATAATCAGAGTGTATCCCCTTGAAATGATCCACAATATACCAGGTAACCTCATTTTCATCAGTATATAGATGAACATAAATGTTTATAACCTTATTTACGGAACATGACCTATTCTCCTTATGCAATCTATTAATGATCATGTAATTTTTATCCCCACCTTTTAACCATATCACAATATGTTGATTCTTGACCAGTCATTCATTGATAATTATGTGGTCATCAAGCCATTTAGGGGCTATATTTTCCACTCTAGATATGGTGGGATGATGCTAATTACTAACATAAATATTAGATAACGCCTCCTCAGAGATCATAATGACATCATCAACTTTGTTGAATTATTTCTTCCTCCATTCCATGAGTATCCCCTTATGGTGTTTATGTGTCACAACCTGTTCATGGAGTGGGCTCCATTTAGGTTCTTTCTTCTATGCCACCAATAAAATTATTCAATATCCAAGAATCACACAATATCCATTATTAAATAAAAATGTGATAGGGAATGACTTTTACAGTTGTGTATTTACACCACAACTATTGGGTTGTGTGAAGAATGGTGCTTCAGAACTGTAAATCAAGAGACCCCCTGGGAAGCACTGTGGTCATCAATTTGGAAGAGCATCTAACATGTTTTCTCACATGTTTCTCATTATAGAGGTATATACACCATGTAAATTATTCTATAGTAAGAGGGACATTGACCAAATTACATTTATCTGTGCACTTAAAAAAATCCAGAAGAATCAATATTTTTGAATTTAGTTCTAGTTTTTTTCACACGTCTCAGTATAGTGGTGAAATCACCAATAATCACCCATTTTCTATCCATCTTCCCAGAAGTTTCTTTGAGATTATCCCATAAGTACCTCCTCATAATATATGTGGTGGAATCATACCTAGTTGATAATGATAATTCATGGCCAACAATGCTGCATGTGATCAGCATGCTCTGAGTCCCACTAACACTTTAGATAATATGAATATTTTTATGCATTCAAACCCATAAGATAACTATTGATGATTCATGATGGTTGTTAGAAAAAAATTTGTATCCAATAGAACCCGACATGAATCTTTTCCAGGTATAAAAGAGGAGTTTTGGTTCAAAAATATTGATGATCATAGGCTTGTAGGTCAGGATATAATGTCTAAAGTCCCTAACCGTATTGGAATTTCCCACCCCCTCATAGATACATTAATTAATACCCATGTTTTATGGGATTTTTTTCCTTGTCAGAGGTCCCCCCCTTTTTCTCCAGTGAAATCATGACCTTTTCCCCCCTTCCTTTTCCCCACATCTTTCTGGCTAGTACCAGACCCAAATTTCTTGCTGGAAAGATCTTCCACTATCACCTTCTCTAACATGATATCAGTCTACTCTATTAAAACACAATGGATGTGAATAGGACGTGTGTCATTGGGTCCATCCTAATCCAGTGGTATTACACTAGATAAAAAAGCCTCAGCCACACGGTCTATTACCCCTGCATTAAGATATTGTGGTTCATCAACCTCATCTAACTAGAAAATGCCACTCAGGGGTGATTTTATTCTTGGAATTTTAGTGAGAGGGGAAAATTCATGAATTGGGTTTCATTCAGGCTTCCTTAGAGGGGATAAAATCAATGAAATTACCTCCTTGATTATATGTATCCAATTGTTTGTACTTCATGTATCAACAACCCTGACCATGAGTGGGTGCCTAAAGTGAACCAACACATACATCAGCAAGGGCCCTAGTCCCCATCATCCAAGATGTGTCCTCTGGTGGGGCGGTGAAAGTGAATGCTGGTGGGGGCCCACCAGCATAGCAGCTTGAGTAACCATCAAGGCTATGTCACTACATGAGGGATATTCCTCTGATTGGGTACCAGTTTCCCGACCCTCAGTAAATATTAGATCTAACTATTGAGCTACCAAAGAGTGGAATATTACAGGTTCCATTGTCAATTTTCCATCATTGGTGTCATGAGAAATAATATGTCCCCATATTTGAAGTGATCATTCATCCAAGGAATAACATCTTGAAAATAAACAGTAATATATTAAGGCTTCATATGTATATTATCCTTTTCCTTTTTCCATCTACAAGTAGTGTCATCAGGGCCCTTTACATAGAATCATTTTCACTCCTTTTCAGTTTTACATTCAGTAATGAGATGCCCAGGAAACGAAATGTTCATATAAAATTTTGCCTTACATTCATATAAAATCTATAAGTTCATATTATAATCCATATTTTGGAGAATGAACTTCTCAACTAGTATGTTTTCCATGCTGACTTCCACAAAAATTCAGGCATAGTGCCCGAACCTCGGGTCGTCTGAATATCGATCCATATAAATGGGGTTATCTACTACTAATGATGTTTCCATTATAATTATTAGGTTCCAGTATAATGAGATTAATTTGAAAACTCTAATCCATGATTTAGCATGGGTATTCCAAAAATTTATGGGGTCAAAATTCCATTCCCAATCTTGAACATTCAATAAACTAAGGTTTAGAAAAACATTTCCATTACCCCATGCTCAGCGCTTGATTTCATCTTAGGGAAAGATGAAATGATAGTACCTCGTCCCCATTTCTATAAATATCCATTCCTTGAACCCCTATAACACCAAAATACTAATTATCAACTCATTAAATTTCCATAGCCGCTCACCTTTGGGAATGAGGACTCAAGAAATAATTAAGTAGGGATATTCGTTGGCTCACTCTTCAACCGCCTCCTGATTAGCCGAAACATAAGCAGTCAATCACTTCATTATCACTCACCATGGTGGATGAAAATCAAAATCCATGAATAATGTCCTAGAAATATACGTCACAAAAATCAATGATATTCGTTTGCAATTCAAAGGCTCCAGAGTAGGGAATCACATTAACATCCACCTCCTTTTTCCAGTGAAATCATTTCTATATAGAAATAATATTTAGCGAGGAATACCAATTAACCAGAATACATTGTACATTTTTCCACCCCTTGATTCAAGAAATCATTTGGTTCACCCGATTTATGGTTCTTCCACAAATCCCCTTGATCTTCCATCTTCGAATGGTGACACTTTGATGATGCAATAATTTTTTTTATTAATAGAAGAATTAAATAAATGATATTAACAAATGACTAAATAAATAAATTTTGATAAAATTGATGTAATCCAAGAAATTAATGGACTTATTTGATATTTTAGGGATTTTTTAATTGTTTTATTTGATCATGCCATGTTTTTGTTATATTTTTAAAATGTCTTGAAATGAATAGTTTCAAAATAGACAGTTATGATATTTTAAAAATTAAAATAATTTTTTATATTAAATAATATTTATACAAATATAAAAATCAACCAAATAGTTGTTATAAGTATTATGATTTCATAAATGACTCATTAATTAGTCTTTTTCATGTAATATTAATTATATTTAATCTCAAAATTTAAATTAAATGATATCACGGTAAGAATTAATATTGGTTAAAAAATTAGTATTGTTAAAATGATTAAAACACAAGTAATTTCCTTTGTATGATTTAATTTCAACACATACTCATCCTATGATATAAATAATCTTCTTTCTTCCAATTTGTAATAGAAAGTTATTTTTTATTAATTTAATAATTTTATGAATTCCAAGAGTGCCCCTCCCCTCTCCTATAATTGGGAACTCATTCTCATCTTTTCATCATATTTTAACCGTATTTGGTTCATATAATATCTACATAAATATTTTTCTAAAATCCCTCCCCAAATTTTGGAGTCCATATTTTAGGTATAACAACCTCCTTATAATTGTTAAGTTGTTAATCAAAGGTGATCATTGAAAAGAAAGGTATCATTTTTAATCAAGTATTTTTTCTATTATTTACTCTTCCACTTCATTCATATCTTTGTCAACCATGATTGTATAATAAAAAATGATACCTCAATGTAATGATATTTTATTATGTTAATATCATCACCTAAATCTATATCCACTTCCATCAATTTGAAAAATAATTTATCATTTGTACGTATGTGTGAACTATCACCTCCATGAACAAATATAATGTGTTTTCCATTATTATCCTACTATAATAGTTATAATTATTTAAGTCATGATTATTTATGTTATATTAATTACATATTAGTAATAATATAAAATTATCATATGATTTACTTTCTTATGTTCCTAACATAATAAAATTTTAATGTCATTTGGGCATAGCTATGAACTATCCTCCCCGCGAAGCGATGTGATTCCTTTTAAATCACCACTTCATAGTTAGGATATATATATATATGTATATATGTATATATATATTATTATTATTATATTTATTATATTATTAATATTATATAATGATAATATAATAATTATATATTTTCATAATGATCAATGAAAAATTGGAATGTTACTCATGCGTACTTAAGACATATCGTCTATATAATTGTAGCATTGTTCATTTTTCATATACATATTAAATTAATAAATTTAAAATTTTAATTGATATATAAAATTGTTTTTAATTACATGAATATTATTAATTATTATATCATAATTATAAGGAATATAAAAGGAATGATAAAACTAAAAAAATCATTAGAATGTAAATAAGTAACCGATGTTTATAATCCCATAATAAAAAGATTTTATGAGACAATCAAAATCAAGGTCGGGGACTCTTTAACTGAAACCTCATTTTAAATGTTTAAAAGTTTATTTATTCTAAAAATTTATATTTCATGTAAAGGTTATCAAATTGGACATTATGAAATTATTTCTACATACAAGAATGTTTTAGAATTTTAATTTTCAAATTTCACTCAAATGATTCAATGGGATATGAAACCCTTTAAATCAAAAATCTATAAATAAATTTTAATCAGTTGTAAAAATGGAATGGTTATTTTAATAACTATAAATGATTTCATACATTTTAAAATAATATTTTTTTGAATGAAATGTTGAAAATTCAATGATTTTATGTGTTATGATTTATAATGAAATATTTAAATTTGAAGGTAGTTTATGTGATAAGACAATGGTGGTTTGTTATGTCACTACCTTCAATTCATTGGGTATGGATGTTGATAGTATAGAAATTCCATTTTTTAGAGTGAAATATATATATGTTGGTCATATGACTTATCCATTTTCAGGAATTAAATGTGGGGAATTTGACCATATGGTTATTCCTTTTTCATTATAGTTATATAAAAAGTTATATTGATGTATATTATATGATTTCTTTTGAGTAATGATGAAAATAATTGAATTTAAAAAGGTAATATAATGATATCTTTGAAATGAGGATATGTATGTCTGGGGAAAATGTATGTTTTAGGGGAATGTTTATGAGTTTTCAGTACACTAATGATTTTATTTCATTTTGGACCCCTTTGAAATTTTATTATCATTACAAGATTTAGATTGTTATTTATAGGTCTATATATTTTCATGCACAAAAAAGATTTCATGATGAATGTATTACATATGAGTTATGAGAAGAAATCATGTTTTATATTTAAATGTATTTTTCTAAAAAATGGTAAATAAGTATAAGTTTCAACTTATAATGTATGGTTTTATTTTTTTAGATTTTTTCCTAATATTCGAATACTCTAAAATAAAAATATCATCGAATGTGAATTCTAGTTGAAAAGGTTGAATAAATAATTTTCGACATTGGGTCCTTATAGTTAAAATATCCACAGTGATGTTTTCCAACATCCATAGAGGTATTTGTAATTGTTAAAATACTTATTTTTAGTATTTTTTCTATATATTAACATGAGGACATACCTAAAATATATATATATATATATATAATCACAAATCACAAAGATCATATTATCCAAAAATAATTATCTCATAGATCTCTAAAAATTTTTGGTCTTTTGATAAATTGAAAGAACATAGATCTATGAGCTTCATCCACCATCTCTCTAGAGACCTATTTTTTTAATGTATGATTTTGAAATTTTTCTATATCTATTTTTAGTTCCAGGCACTAAAATGGTCCACAATTCTGATTCCTTAGGTTCTCAGAAAAAATTTAATTAAAATATTCAAAAAAAATTATATTATTCAAACATTTTTTCGTAAATAAAAGTGGATAATTAATGAATGAAAGTTTAGATAAAAAATATAAAACCATAATGGCATCTTAAACTCTATGTTTACCCTAGGGAAGACCTACAATAGTTTAGTTCATGGAATTCATACATGCCTCCCCGTTCGTGAAATCTTTAGTTGATTAGTTAATTTATTAAATTAATTAAATCATTTGTTTTTCCTAATCATTTTCCCAAAAAATAATCATGATGAAAAATTTCCCTTAGTTAACCTCATAATCAGTGTAACGCCCTGCCCCTACCTCATTGGCTTGATGAGGTGGTGAAGATTTCTTGGCCTTAGGCGATGTTCCCAAGGTACCAAAGGCTGACAATAAATGATGAGGGCTCCAAAAACAATTTGGGAACGATTTTACCTTGATACAAAGCCAACCAAAAAAAATATATGATGCATGTCAAAAAAACCAAACTCATACATTACCTAAGACAAATAGATAATCCATAATCATACATGTCAACACAACCCAATACAACATCAGAGTGTAATGCAGAGGACTTAACAAGAAACACCACAAGCCACAACACCATCACAACTCCACTCCAGCTCCAAACTCCATGCACCACAAAGCATCACGAGGATCCTCTAAAAGATGGAAATTCATTACCTTTTGCAATGTCCTGGTATACTACATCTGCAAAGACACAAAAGTGCCAAAGCAGGGGGTGAGTACAACAACTCAGTAGGATTTCCCCAAATGGATTCCCTACACACGCCACTAGGATAAACTGTTAGAACATTAATAAAAAACATTATATATAAAAAAATTCCATTTGCAAACTGATTATAAAATCCAAACATGCCACACAATGGAAGGCCACCACAACCAAGACACACGCTGGTTACCATGTTCATATTTCACCCATAAGCCCCATCTATAAACATCACATAGTCAAGCAATAAAACAATAATAGTGGTACTTTCTCGTCCAGCCTTTTCACAACCCGACAAGTGGTTATTTCTCGGCCACTTTCCTTGATGGTAGCCCTTCCTTCCATTATCCATCCATCTCCCTGATTATAGTGGCACTTTCTCGACCACTCTACAACATCACAACACATTCCAATACAACATCCAATCTATATCCACACTAGAACACACATTATTGAAAACACCATCACATCCCATTATCATTCTCAAGTTCAATCTCATTTTAAAATCAACATTTTAAAATCATCTGATTGAACCCATTTCCAAAAAAATCCATTGTCAACCAAAAATCTCAATTGCATGACAAAAAACCCAAATTTCCTCACCCATACATTTAAAACAAATTTTCAACATGATTTACCAATTAAATCCCAAACAAATAATTTAATTGTAATTTAACCACACAATTCCACCACGTGGAGTCGAGAGAGAATACACCTACCTCTTAGGGTTTGGAAAAATTGACCTTTCACCCAAACACAACCCAATCTGGTAGAACGCCTCCTCAAAACTTCCTTAGAAACCCATTCCTAACATCAACGGGCCCAAACGATAGCATCCTAGTCCAAAACAACCCTAGATCTACACACAACAAGTGTAGAGCTAGAAAACCAAGAAGGAGGGAAGAGAAAATCTAGAGGGAAACACAAAGGAACCATGGGAGAATACTTACCTGGGAGAAATATCTTTCAAACCCTCTTGAATCCTCTTCAAAAACCTTCCAAAATGAGTGGGAGAGCCCTTCTAGCCCCTGAGAACCAAAAATCCTGAATGAGGCTCGAGTGGGAGGAAGAGAGGAGTGTTTTTGGTCATGCCTGGGAGATCCCAGACTTAAAAGACCCAACTATAAGTGGCTGCACGGTTTAGTAAATTGTGCGCTAACCGTGTGTATGCCAATACCTCAATAGAAAGTGCCGGCATGGTTTACTCGCACTGTTTGGAAAACCATGCAAAGGCCGTGAAAAGCCCACTGCCTCCCTTTTCATGGTTCCTGGAACATCCTCACGGTTTACACTAACCATTCTCAAATCGTGCGCCCCTTAAAAACCTCCAAACTCATTCAAAACCGTTCAAAACTCTCCCATCCTTTCCCCAACTCATTCCATGCACTTTAAATAAATAAAAAGGAATAAATAAAGGCTAAATACCTCATATCGGGGGTATTACATTCTCACCACCATTGGACTTTCCATCCTCAGAATGTAGTGCACCCGCCCATTGCCGAAATAGCTCGGGCTACTGCTCGGCCATTTATTTCTCATGTTCCCATGTTTCTTCCTGGTTATGGCCATGTTTCCACAAAACCCAAACTAGACTAATTCTTTTTCCATGAAAGACTCTATGTTGTCTATCCATAACCCGTAGTGGCACATTAACCAACGAAGCATCCGACTCTATCTCAACATGATCCAATTGAATAACATGGACTGGATCCATCTTGTACTTTTTCAGCTGCGACACATGAAATACACTATATACGACATTAAACCTAGGTGGAAAATCCAACCGATAAGCCACCTCACCAACCTGCTTAGAAATCTCATAAGGTCCAATATACCTCGGAGATAACTATCCTTGTTTCCCAAACCAATGATGTCCCAACCGAGGAGAAATCCTCAAGAAAACCTGATCACTCACCTTGAATGACAACGGTCATCGACGATGATCTACATAAGATTTCGGATTATAATGATCCATCCCCATCCTCTTCCTAATCAACTTGATCTTTTCTATAGTCTCTTGGACAAGACACTGTTCAACCATCGAAGACTCACCCATTTCCACCCAACATAGTGGAGAACGTCACGACCACCCAAACAATGCTTCAAACGGAGCCATCTGCATGGATGCTTGATAACTATTATTATATGAGAATTCAACCAAGGACAGTTGGTCCTCCAATGAGCCACCAAAATCCATCCCACAAGCTCGCAACATGTCTTCCAAGGTTTGTATTGTCATCTCGGATTGGCAATCTGTCTGAGGGTGATATGATGTACTCATGGTCAACTTTGTTCCTAGGGCTTGCTGCAAAGATTTCCAGAGACGAGATGTAAACCTCAGATCTCTATCTGATGCGATCGAAATTGGAATGCCATGCCTCTTTAATACCTCCCGAATATAGATCTTGGATAGATCCTCCACTATATGAGATTCACGAATTGGGATGAAATGGGCCGACTTTGTTAGTCGGTCCACTATTACCCAAACAACATCGTGTTTTCTGACTTATCTTGGGAGAACTATGACAAAATCCATCGATATCTGCTCCAACTTACAAATAAGGATAGGTAAAGACTACAACATTCCCGCTGGCCTCAGGTGCTCTTCCTTGATCTGCTGGTAAGTCAAGCATCGTGAAACGAACTTGGACACTCTTATTTTCATTCCAAACCACTAAAACAGTGATTTTATCACCTTATACATCTTTTGAATTCCATGGTGGACAGCCCACCTGGAATGATGGTATGCCTTGAGAAGATCCTCCTGGCATGCCACCTGTACAACTACCCAATTCTGGAGACACAAAATTGCTTCCTTATTCAATTACTATCCCTCAATGGTCTCCCCACCATTGAGTATTGACCCCATGGTCACACATTCAGGATCAAATATTTGTGCCTCTCTAACCAGGCCAACCAAGTCAGGAATCAACGTAACCAGAAAGAAGGCCGCTCTATCACCCTAGTCCTCATAGTCCAACCACATATCAACTATAACTGACATCAATGGCCACTGGTATGATACTTGTTTCACAACCTGATCATATGATTTTCTACTTAATGCATTCGCAACCGAATTTCCCTTACCCGGTGTGTACATTAAGTCAAAATCAAACATCTGGCGATATTCCATCCATCTCCTTTGCCTCATGTTTATATCCCTTTTGGGAAAATTTGCTTCAAACTCTTATGATGCATGTAGAATGTGAATTTCTCACCGAGGAGATAATGGAGCCACATTTTCAAAGCATGGACCACTTCCGCCAACTCCAAATCATGAGTTGGGTAGTTCTTCCCAGGCACCCTCAACTTCCATGATCCATATGCAACCACATGATTTCCTTTCATGATAATTCACCCAAATCATGATCCTGATGCATCACAATACACCAAATACCCTTTTCCTGGTTCTGGATGAACAAAAATTAGTGCTGATGTAAGGTGACTTTTCAGCTCTTCGAAACACTTTTGATAATACTTGTTCCCCCGGAATGGAACATTATTTCTTTTCAACGGTGTCATTGGTAAATCCAGAAGTGAAAAATCACAAACAATGTAGTGGTAGTACCCTGCTATACCGAGAAAACTCTGTACCTCTAACACATTCTTTGGTGGTTTCCACAAGATAATGGCCTCTATCTTTTCCAGTTCCACTAAAACACCCCTTTCGGAAATCACATGGCCAAGAAAATGTACTTCCTGTATCGAAAAGTCACACTTTGACAACTTGGCATATAACCGATGATCTCGCAAGATCCCTAGAACTATCGGCAAGTGCTTCTCATGCTCCTACCTTGTCTTTGAATACATCAAAATATCATCTAAAAAACCACCTTAAATAAATCCAAATATCTCTAAAATATCTGATTCATCAATTCCATTAACACCGTTGGCACATTCATTATACCAAAGGACATAACAACATACTCATAATGGCCATATCAACTTCTGAAACCTGTTTTAGGGATACCCTTCTTCCTTACTCGCAGTTGATAATATCCCAAGCTCAGGTCGATCTTGGAGAAGCAATGGGCTCCTCTCAACTGGTCGAACAAATCATCATTTTGTGGAAGTGGATATCTATTCTTTATCGTCACATGGTTATGTCTACGATAATCAACACATAGCCTCAATGTTCCATCTGCCTTTTTCCCAAACAACACTGGCGCCACCCACAGAGATGTGCTAGGCCGGATAAAGCCTTTATTTTCTAACTCCTCTAACTAGACCTTCAAATCCATCAATTCTGCAGGTGCCATCTAGTAATATGGATGTGATATAGGACTATTTCCCGGAAGGAGATCAATTGTAAACTCCACTTCACTTACAAGAGGTAACCCAGAGAATTCTTCGGTAAAAATGTCCATGAACTGATCGACCACTCCTGGAAAAACACTATTCCCGACACCCTCTATCGATTCCAACTAAAAAACCGCCAACTGATACGATAACGTTCCAACTGACGGTGCTAACAAGCCTACTGCAACCTACTTTTCATTCCTCTCCCCTCTAAAGAGATTTCCAACACCATCATGTGTCATAAGACTCAATGTTTGTTAAACACAATCGATGTGGGCCTTAAACACTATTAGTCAATCCATTCCCACGATTGCATCATAGCCATCCATATCAAGTACTGAGAAATCCAAAACTATCTCAATTTCTCCCACAATGATACAACATGATCTACATAAGAAGGCTCGACACTATTTTCTACCCAGAGGGGTTTGATGTTTCAAAATAGAAGGCATCATATCTACCTTTAAACCCAACAACTCAACAATGCGTGGAGTAATAAAAGAGTGTGAAGAAATTGTACCAAACAACACTTGAATGCACGTATGATTTAAAAGAATCGTACCTCACATCGTGTATGGTCCTGACTGATCATCCATCACAACCTGCTCAGCTCTGAACAACGCCTTTTTTGTCACACTCTGCTCTTTATTGCCTTGCTGAGGCATCATGGTATTCTGAGAATCACCTTGTATAACCTTACCCTAATAAAGACGGGAATGCTTCTGCCCCCATCTCATCAAATAATAGGACACCTACGATCTATATGGAGTGTCACGCACGCCCATCCTCAGATAATTCCTACAGTTGCGCTGGAGATTCCCCATCTGCTTACAACTATAACATGAACTAGGTTGTGCCGTGAAATCCCTCTTGATATGCGTCAAGGAGCCACACTGCAAATATCCCAATTTGATCTGGGGATTCATATTAAGGTTCCCTGATTCTGTCATCGCATTTTGTGCCATGCTCCCACTTTGGGTATATGTGTCCCTCTTTTAATTGAACCTAGGGTTAGAGTTCCCACTAGTCCATGTGGGTATTACCACGATTTCTCCACCCGAAGTTCCCAACAGATCTCGCTCAGCTTCCGAGGCTCGATTTACCATTTCATTGTAGTCCCTGATACACAACACAGCTATTTTAGAATGGATTTCCGGTATAAATACCATCTCGAAAATCCTTGCTTTCAGCAACGTGCTATCTGCCACCTCGAGTGAAAACCACACTAATCTCATAAACTTAGTCGCATACTCCAATACCTATTGGATCCATGGTCTTCTATGCATCATTTGGAGTATGGTTCGTGTTTTTTGTCAATCATCAGTGGATTTTTAGAATGTGTACCAGCAAAGAGATCATACAGTTCAAGTAGACAACAGTATTGAA
Source organism: Viscum album (assembly GCA_963277665.1). NCBI lineage: Eukaryota > Viridiplantae > Streptophyta > Magnoliopsida > Santalales > Viscaceae > Viscum > Viscum album. The sequence continues at coordinate 255,831,988 of OY728165.1, read as the reverse complement.
CATGGCGCTGTTTCCCAGTGTTTGCCAAATATTTGGGCCTAAGAATCGACAAAATGAGAAAAGTGTTTTTGGAAAAGAGACTTGCGCGTCGTGTAATTGAAGGAGAGGAAACTTTCACGCCATATGTTTTTCATGATCAAAACATGGGTAAATGGAAAAGGGATGAGGTCCGCACAAGTTTTGGGCTGGTCGCGCAAGTGACCTGCATGCCGGGAAGAGACTTGCGCGCCGATGCCTAGGAAGATTGGAAACTTGCGTGTCTATTGTTTTTCATGATTATAAAATGAAAATATGGAAAATTAATGAAGGTCATGCATGTATTTGTGTGTTCGCGCAAGTGATTAGCGTCACAGAGGCTAGGGAAGATGAGCTATGCGCCGGAACCTGCGCGCCGAGGGAAGACTTGCGCGCCACCGCGTAGGGGGTCCAATTTTCCTATAAATAGAGGACCACCCCTCCTCATTTTTAACGAATTTAAAGACTTCGATATTTTTCGAGCTCTCGTCGCGCAAGTGGTTGAGTCGCTCAAGTGGTTGTTCGGTCGCACAAGTTGAGGTTGTGCGCCGATTGTTGATTGCGCGACCAAGGCAGTTGGGGAGTTAAACACACAACATCGTGCAAGTTTGGTGTTGAAAGAGGCAGTGTCACGCAAGTAGTTTTGGTGTCTCCTGCACACCGAATTTTTACCGCTCAAGTGACTTGTGCGCCAGGATTGAAACTTGTGTGTCGGGCTTGGATAAGCATGCCAGGGTTGTTAAAGTTCATCTATCCTTCTGAAGTTGCATGAAGGGTGGAAGATCACCCGGTACCCTCAGCGCAAAGTGAGATTAGTCTTCTGGTAAGGTTTGGACTTCAACAGAGCATCTATATAAGGCCCCAGCCTTAAACCTTACTTAATATTGATTGATTACAAGATTACACATTGTGGTTCTTTTCGGGTTTAGAGTTTTAGAGAATTAGATCATAAAACTGGCATTACATTCCATATATAAACAATGTGGTTACATAAATATAGTATTCATATTTCCCATCAATGGAAACATATTTAATATAAAACATGGATTATTTCTTGACAATTCCTTGACACTATCATCATATCATGTACCTTTCCCTTGACCTTTGACAAACATTTCAAAAAAATTGGGATGAGCATAAAAAGCTCAGTATGGGATATAAAAATATTGAAAGGAAACATGGGTACATATATACATAAGAATGAAATCATACTTTACCCATAAAACATAAGCACATTAACATACCTCATCAAATCATGAATAGACCATAGAAATCATAAGACATAAAGGTAACTTGATGCATTCATAACATTCTTACGTAGGGAGTAACCATCTTGGTTACATTTGGAATACCAATCACAGTATATTCCCTTAATCTATTTGGAGAAACCTTAACGTTTCACTCTTTCATGTTACCCAATGCATTGGAGAGCTATATCGGGCTCACCCACCCTTAGTTTATCACGAAACCACCCGTCTTCATAATAATGCGCAAGAACCATAACATAATCATATCACATAAAATATACATAAAGGAAACATAATATTTCCACATTTCAATCACAAGATATCAATAAAACACATTGATATAATAAAAACATTATGAAAACCATTTTCAATACCAAAATGAAAGAAAAGTAAAACATGGTATTTATTTTTTCTTTTTTTAAAAAGAGGTATGGCTTGTAGAGGAAGCCGAAACTCAAATAATGGTCACGGCGGCAGATAAGTCGTTGTCGCCGCATACGTACGACAAAAACATTCCCTTTTGTCGTTTAGTAAACACTTCGTATAAAAAAGATTCATTTTGAATAAACGTAAAAGTCAAAGGGGTTTATACACCATATAAAAGAAGGTTGTGTATAAAACAAAATATGCCTCAATGAAAGGAGATTGAGACGAAGTCCCATACATCGGGTCCGACTTGACTCGATCGTTCTTTAATGTCCTGAATAATAAAATTGAGTTAATTTTTAATTTCTTAAGAAGTTTCTTCAAGTTCATTATTCCTTTTATATCACTTATTACCATGTAATGAACTCTATGTAATTATTTTAGTTAATAACGGTCTTTTTAACGATCAATGGTACTTGAGTCAAAAATAAACCCTTTATAATTACAAGTTGTTCATGTATCCATTATATCTAGAATTATAATCATGATGTATATATCATATATATCCAGTGTATACATGCATTTATAATATTACATAATCATTTAGAGGTATGAAATGAAATGCACCGTTCATGGAGACGGTAAGCCGTACGTAAAGATGAACGCTACTTTCATTTCTATTTCTTATCTTATAGAATGGAATCATAATGATATAAAGGTATATTATAATTCCATTATAATATCATATATAATATCATAGTTCTATACTTTATACGTCCCACATATGGTATTTAACGAATCAAATCACTTTGAGGGGGCGGTAGTCTGCACTTTCTTAAATGACGATATCACATTTACCATAATGGAAACCATAAAGGTATGCCCAAAATAAAAAATACAGAAGCTTAAGGAAAACATAAACATATTATATATCATATATAAATATAGTTACATCTTAATGGCCACCTTTTAAGGTGTTAAAATAATGTTGAATAATCATCGTTTCAGGAGGTATAAATTCACCATCCCCGGAAACAGTATGTCCTTTAAACATTAGATGTAGGTGTGTGTAAGTGTAGCTGGAATCATTCTTATAACAACATCCTAGTATATTTATGATACTGGAGTTGTTACAAAAGAAATGAATAAAAGGAGTTTAGGGGGTTGGAGAAGCAAAATAAAACAAAAGGACTCAAGTGAAGACATTACATTAAAATCGGGTAACTCCCTTTGGTTTGAGCTCAAAGGCTTCCTTGGGAAGACTTCTGCCCAAATTGAGGATTCAAGGAGTAATAGAGGGATGTGGAGAGACAAAATGGTAAGGGGTTGGCCAAGACAAAGGCTTTGGAAGTGTGGGTAAGGAGGTAGAGGTGGGGGCCTTTTATAAGAGGAGAGGAGGGGCACTCATGGAAAGTAAAGAAATGTTACATTATTTTCAAATGGGTTTAGGATTTTAAAGGTACCACATTGATATAATTCGAGGATAAGGTGATAATGGTTAGATATATACCCACCCAATAGGTTTTGAACATGTTTAGGTCTTAGATTTTACATTATCTTTCCATTTTATTTAAATCCTTTATTAATGAGGTAATCGTTGTATCATCATGATGTCATAAATAATTTAATAAATTTAATGTCTAAAAATTATAAAAAAATATCATGATTTAGGAAATATTTTAATATTTCTAATGAATATTTAGTCCAATAGATCATTTATGTGGACAAAATTAAAAATATTTTACTTAGGTGATATATTCTTTGTCACATTTAACATTCTTTAAAAAATAAAAAGATAAAAAGACATTTTCTCACAAAAGTTATTCTATTGGGCTCCCATGTTTAGCCCAAGGCATCCCATTGTCGTCCATGAGACATCCAGTAGCCTTAGGACACATTTTGTTGTCTTTTTGTATTATTATGATATCATTTTATTATCCTTAACTACTCGATTACTCATTAATCAAGATAATTAAAGATAATTACCATCGTTACTATTCATAATGTCCAAAAAAGAGTCTTGATTACATAATTTGGATCTTATGATTCCAAATATGTAATCAATTTTACCAAATTTCAAACAAAGAAATTGCAATAATTGATTTAAAAATAATTCCCGTTGTCAAAACAAATAGCAGGTTTTTTTGAAACAATATCTATGAAACGTTTGGAGTGAGTTTATTCCCAATTCCAAAGTGAAATTAATCCTAATGACCACCATTGGATTAAATGGTAGAAATATATTCTAATTTAACTTTAAAACCAATTCAAAAGATAATCTAATCATATAAATAATGTTGATTAAAAGCAGTTTTGATGTAAAATTCAGTATTTTTCTATATTCATTAAAAAATGAACATTGTCAGAAAAATAAAAAAAAATTATCCAATGTAATTTTAAATGTCCCAAACAAAATGAATATGTTTATTTTGACAAATATAGATTATAAAATTGTCAAAATATTGATTTAAAAAGGGATTGCCATCAAAAGGGTGTAAAAAAATCTTTTAAAAAATATTAGTGTATTCCATTCTTATGATTGGATTTATTTTCATTTTAAGCCTCTAAAACACTATCTAATTCATCAATAGACACATATAAAAATATCTATTATTCATTACTTACATGGGATGTTACATCCTTCCACCCTTTAGAAAATTGCGTCCCCGTAATTTATTTACTTATCGAATAAATGGGGGTACTTATCCCTCATTGAATTTTCAGATTCCCATGTTGCATCTTCCGTCATGTGGTTTTTCCACAAAACCTTTACCTGATTAATAACCAGATTCTATAACACTTTCTCCCTGTGGTCAAGAATCTGGACCAGTTGTTCCATATAAGATAGTTTCTCTTCCATCTGAACTACCTCTGGACTCAAAACATGAGATGGATCTAGCGTATACTTTCTCAACATTGAAACGTGAAAAACATTTTGTACCTGAGATACACTCAGAGGTAAATCAACTCGGTAAGCAACTGATCCAACTATCTCTAGAATTTCATATGGTCTAATGAACCTTGGACACAGCTTTCCTTTCTTACCAAATCACATCACACTTTTCCATGGTGATACTTTGAGAAAAACATGATCACCTACCTCAAAAGAGAGATCCTTGCTCCTATTGTCTGCATAACTCTTCTGCCTACTCTGAGCAGTTCTCATGTGTTTTTGTTCACCTGAACGTTTTCTGCCAAATCTTCTACCAATTCTGGTCCCATCAACTTCCTTTCACCCACTTCATCCCAGAAATCTAGAGTTCGACACCGCTTCCCTTATAATGCCTGAAATGGTGTCAAACGTATACTGGAATGAAAATTGTTATTATATGAAAATTCAACCAAATAAAGATGTTTGTCCCAAATTCCCTTGTAATCCATAGAACAAGCTCGTAGCATATCCTCCAATGTATGAATTTTTCGTTCTGAATGCCCATTTGATTGAGGATGAAAAGTTGTACTAAAATTTAATTCAGTACCCAACGACTTCTGAAGGCCTTTCCAAAAGATAGAAGTGAACCTGGGATCACGGTCAGATACAATGGAGAGAAGAACTCCATGTAACCTTACAATCTCTTTACGATACAAATGGGAAAGTTGATCTAGGGAAAAAGAATCTCGTATATAAAGGAGATGGGTAGACTTGGTCAAGCGATCAACAATAACCCAGATTGAATTATTACCTCGAGGGATCTTTGGAAATCCCACAATGAAGTCCATGGATATATTCTCTCATTTCCACTCTGGCACTGGTAAAGGCTGAAGCATCCCTTTCAGTAACTGCCGCTCTGCATTAACCTGCTGACAAGTCAAACACTTCATAGTAAAATCAGAAATATCTCTTTTCATTCCATCCCACCAGTAATACTCCCGTAGATCTCTATACATCTTAGTACTACCATGATGAACTGAAAACGGAGAACTATGAGCTTCACATAACAACTCTATCTTCAACTATGAATCAAAAGGCACACACATTATCTTCCCAAATCTCAAAACGCAATCATTATCAATGTTGAATTCAGGAAACTTTCCCTTCTGAACCAACTCTTCCTTTTTCTACAACTCACTATCTTGCTTCTGTGCTTGCTTGATTCTATTTGATGGAGATGATCTCACTGATACCTGAAACAAAACAGAAGAACATCTTGCACCAACAACTTCTATGCCAAAGTTCATCAAATCCATAACCAAAGGATCACATTCCAAACGCAACATTTCTAATGAAGCATTACTTTTTTGACTCAAAGCATCATCCACATTATTTGATTTTCCTGGATGGTAATGAATTGTACAATCATAATCCTTGATTAATTCCATCCATCTCCTCTGTCTCACGTTTAACTCTTTCTGAGTAAATATCTACTTTAAACTTTTGTGATCAGTATATATTTCACACTTACTCCATACAAATGATGCCTCCAAATTTTTAAAGCGAAAACAATAACAGCTAATTCCAAATCATGTGTAGGGTAATTTACCTCATGAGTTTTCAACTATCGTGAAGCATAAGCAATTACCTGATCATTCTGCAATAGGACGCAACCAAGTCCTTTTAATGAAGCATCACTGTATATAAAAAACTCACTATTCCTAGAAGGTAGTGCCAAAACTAGAGAATTCACCAATCTTCTTTTCAATTACTGAAAACAATCATCACATTCTTTTGTCCAGATAAACATAACACCCTTCCGTGTTAGCTTAGTCATTGGAATAGATAACCGTGAAAAATTTCTAATAAAGCTTCGGTAATAGCCTACAAAACCAAAGAAACTATGAATCTTTGTTACATTTGTTGGTCTTGGCCAGTCTTCCACAACTTTTGTTTTTGTGGTATCAACAGTTATCCCATCTTTAGAAACAATGTGACCAAGGAAAGAAATTTGTTGCAACCAAAACTCACACTTGCTGAATTTTCCATACAGTTTCTTTTCTTTTAAGGTTTGCAAGATAACCCTTAAATTTATTTCATGCTCCTCTTTACTTTTAGAAAACACCAAAATATCATCAATGAAAACCACCACATACTTATCCAAGAACTCATGGAAAATTATATTCATTAAGTCCATGAATACAACAGGTGCATTGGATAGCCCAAAAGGCATTACTACAAATTCATAATGGCCATATCTTGTACGGAACATGGTCTTAGGAACATCTTCTTCCTTTACCTTCAGCTGATGGTACCCCGATCTCAAGACAATCTTTGAAAAATACTGATCTCCCTGGAGCTAATCAAACAAATCATCGATATGAGGCAAAGGATACTTGTTCTTAACAATGATGTTTTTCAAGGCCCTATAATCAATGCAAAGTCTCATAGAACCATCTTTCTTTTTAACAAATAAAACAAGAGCACCCCATGGTGATGTGCTAGGTTGAATGAAACCTTTCTCTAATAAATCTTTCAATTGCTCTTTAAACTCTAAAAGTTCAATTTGAGCCATTTGATAAGGGGGTTTTGAAATTGCATTAGCATCAAGAACTAAGTCAACAGTAAACTCAACTTCCCGATCTTGTATTATTCCAGGCAACTCATCAGGGAAAAAATCAGGATACTCATTTACCACAGCCACATCATTAATCTAAACAGTTCCTTTATTTGCAACGATGTGTGCAAGGTAACATTAATTTCAATATTTTACATGTTTCTTGGCCTCTTGATAAGTTATCAACGGTAAGGGTTCATTCTTGTACACAAACTGAAAGTATTTCTAAAAATAAACTTCTTTAGCTCTACAATCAATCTTAGCTTGGTAAATAGAGAGCCAATCCATAGCCAGGATAACATCAAACTCTACTAGAGATAGAACAATAAGGTTTTCAAGTAGGTTCTTTCCAAATATAAGGATTGGAAGATTCTTATATATTCTTTTTGCCTCAACATTTCCCCCATGTATTTTTACCAAAATTTCAAGAGTCATTTCTTGATACGGTATTCCCATTTTACTAGAAAAGGTTTCAGAGATGAATAAATGTGTGGACCCCGAATCAAACAACACATTGGAATAATCTGAAAAAACAAAAAAAGTACCTGATACAACTTCATTTGATGGCCCGACATCTGCTGAAGTAGTTGCAAAGGATTTCACCACCACTTTCTTCTTGTAGTCAAACTGCTTCCCATCACTCAAGCTCTTTGTCGGACACTCGTTTTCATAGTGACCCATCTCATTGAACATAAAAAAATTCACTAACTGTAAATCAAATTTGGTCTTACCTTCACCTTGATCTTTTTCAGTGCAATAACGAGCCTTATGTCCCATCATACCACATCGGTAGAACATTCCAGAATTCAGAAGACATTCCCCAGCATGCCTTTTGCCACATTTATCACAAACTGGAAACATAGTTTTCTTACAATCAGACCTTTTGGAATAATTCTTACCTTTATCCTGCCACATCAGTCTCTTCTTCTATTGGTTGTTATAAAACACTTGATCATCATAAAACACCATTTCCACCTTCTCAGCACATCGAACAAGATTTTCATAACTTTTAAACTCACGAGAAGCTAATGCCCTTCGATATTTTGGCTTTAATCCTGAGTAAAAACGATTGATTTTATTATCAAGGTCTCAGATAAAATTTGGAGCATACATTTCCAATCGAGTGAACATTTCTTCATAGGCATCCACTAAGTCCTCCTGTTGCCTCCATTCAAAGAATTGCTTTTCCATCCTAAGTCGAACAGCCTTAAGAAAATACTTTTCAAGAAACATACCTTTGAATTCATCCCAATCAAGAGCATCAATCTCATCAGTGTCCCTGATATTTTTAACCATAGACCACCACTGATCTGCCTCACCCTCCAAACGTTAAATAGCAAGACTAACATTTTGATTGTCTGAACACCCCATGACATCGAAAATCTTCTCCAGTGATTTAATCCACCCTTCAGCTAACACAGGGTCAGATGATCCTCTGAATGATGGTGGATGTTGCCTCATGAAATGTTCCACCACTTAAATGTTCTTCTGCGGTTGATCTGGCTGGTCTCGTGAATGGATACCACCGCCATTTATCGCTTGAGTCAACTGCGCCATTACTGCAACAAACTATTCAGTTCCAATTCCAACCATCTTAGGATGCTGATTCAGAAGGTTATTTCCTTCTGTATGCCTTCCTAGCAAATCTCTTCTATTTCCTCTATGAAAAACCATTATTAACAAACATGTCTTAGATGAAGCAACAAGGTAATCATAAAATGCAATATCATTTCAATTTGACCATAAAAACAATATTTTTGGATAATCATTTAATAGAATTCTAAATCCTAAAGTTATCTTATACCAAATATAAGGCGCCAACCTTAAACCTTACTTAGTCTTGAGTCATTACAAGATTACACATTGAGGATCTTTTCGGGTATAGAGTTTTAGAGAATTAGATCATAAAACTTTCATTACATTCCACATATAAACAAAGTGGTTACATAAAGATAGTATTCTTATTTCCCATCAATGGAAGCATATTTAAAATAAAACATGGATTCTTTCTTGACACTTCCTTGACACTATCATCATATCATGTACCTTTCCCTTGACCTGTGAAAAAAATTTCAAAAAACATGGGATGAGCATGAAAATCTCAGTAAGGGATATAAAAATATGGAAAGGAAACATGGGTACATTTATAAATAAGAATGATATCATACTTTACCCATAAAACATAAGCACTTTAACATACATCATCAAATCATGAATAAACCATAGAAATCATAAGACATAAAGGTAACTTTAGGCATTCATAACATTCTTACGTAGGGAGTAAACCTCTTGGTTACGTTTGGAATACCCATCACAGTATATTCCCTAAATCTCTTCAAAGAAACCATAATGTTTCACTCCTTCACGTTACCCAATGCATTGGAGAGCTATATCGGGCTCACCCGCCCTTAGTTCATCATGGAACCACCCGTCTTCAAAATAATGCCCAAGAACCATAACATAATCGTATCACATAAAACATACATAAAGGAAACATAACATTTCCACATTTCAATCAAAAGATATCAATAAAACACATTGATATAATAAAAACAATATGAAAACCATTTTCAATACCAAAATAAAAGAAAAGTAAAACATGGTATTTATTTTTTCTTTTTTTAAAAAAGTTATGGCTTGTAGAGGAGGCCGAAACTGAAATAACGGTCACAGAGGCGGAGAAGTTGTTGTCGCCGCATACGTACAAAAAAACATTCCCTTTTTTATTTAGTAAATTCTTCGTATAAAAAAGATTCCTTTTGAATAAACATAAATTTGAAAGTGTTTTATAAACCATATAAAATAAGGTTGTGTATAAAACAAAATATGCCTCAATGAAAGGAGATTAAGACGAAGTCCCATACCTCGGGTCCGACTTGACACGATCGTTCTTTAATGTCCTGAATAATAAACATGATTTAATTTATACTTTCTTAAGAACCTTATTCATGTTCATTATTCCTTTTATATCACTTATTACCATGTCATGAACACTATGTAATTATTTTAGTTAATAACGGTCATTTTAACGATCAATGGTACTTGAATCAAAAAATAAACCCTTTATAATCACAAGTTGTTCATGTATCCATTATATCCACAATTATAATCATGATGTATATATCATATATATCCATTATATACATGCATTTATAATATTACATAATCATTTAGAGGTAAGAAATGAAATGCACCGTTCATGGAGACGGTAAGCCGTACATACGCATGAACGGTACTTTCATTTCTATTTCATATTTTATAGAATGGAATCATAATGATATAAATGTATATTCTAATTCCAGTATAATATCATATATAATCTCATAGTTCCATCCTTTATAAGTCCCACATATGGTATTTAACGAATCAAATCACTTTGAGGGGGCGGTAGTCCGCACTTCCTTAAATGATGATATCGCATTTACCCATAATAGAAACCATAAAGGTATGCCCAAAATGAAAAATACAGTATCTTAAGGAAAACATTAACATATTATATATCATATATAAATATAGTTACATCTTAATGGCCACCTTTTAAGGTGTTAAAAGAATGTTGAACAATCATCGTTTCGGGAGGCATAAATTCACCATCCACGGAAACAGTATGTCCTTTAACCATTAGATGTAGGTGTGTGTAAGTTTAGCTCGAATAATTCTTATAAAAACATCCTAGTATATTGATTATACTGTATTTGCTACAAAAGAAATGAATAAAAAGAGTTCAGGGGGTTGGAGAAGCAAAATAAAACAAAAGGACTCAAGTGAAGACATTACCTTAAAATCAGGTAACTCCATTTGGTTTGAGCTCAAAGGATTCCTTGGGAAGACTTCTTCCCAAAGTGAGGCTTCAAGGAGTAAGAGAGGGATGTGGAGAGACAAAATGGGGAGGGGTTGGCCGAGCCAAAGGCTTTTGAAGTGTGGGTAAGGAGGTAGAGGTGGGGGCCTTTTATAAGAGGAGAGGAGGGGCACTTTTGGAATGTAAAGAAATGTTACTTTATTTTCCAATGGGTTTCGGATTTTAATGGTCCCACGTTGATATAATTCGAGGATAAGGTGATACGGGTTTGAAATATTCCCACACTATAGGATTTGGACATGTGTAGGTCTTAGATTTTACATTATCTTTCCATTTTATTTAAATCCTTTATTAATGAGGTAATCGATGCATCATCATGATGTCATAAATAATTTAATAAATTTAATGTCTAAAAATTATAAAACAAATTTCATGATGTATGAAATAATTTTATCTTTCTAATTAATATTTATAGTCCAAAATATTATTTATTTGGACAAAACTAAAAATATTTTACTTAGTTGATACATTCTTTGTCACATTTAACATTCTTTAAAAAATAAAAAGATAAAAAGTCACATTCACAAAAAGTGATTTCATGGGGCCCCCATGATTGGAACAGGGCATCCCATGGTCGGCCATGAGACAACCAATAGCTTTAGGACCCATGTTGTGGTCTTTTTTTATTATTATGATATCATTTTATTATCCTTTACTACCCGATTACTCATTAATCAAGATAATTAAAGATAATTACCATCGTTACTATTCATAATGTCCAAAAACAAAAGAGTCTTGATTACATAATTTGGACCTTATGATTCCAAATATGTAATCAATTTTACTAAATTCAAAACATAGAAATTGAAATAATTGATTTAAAAATAATTCCCGTTGTCGAAACAAATAGCAGGGTTTTTTGAAGCAATATCTATGAAAAGTTTGGCATTAGTTTATGCTAAATTCCAAATTAAAATTAATCCTAATGACCAGAATTGGATTAAATGGTAATAATATATTCTAATATAACTTTAAAACCAATTAAAAAAATAATATAATCATATAAATAAAGTATATTTAAAGGCATTTTTGATGTAAAATACAGTATTTTTCACTATTCTTTAAAAAATGAACATTGTCAGAAAAATACCAAAAATTTATCCAATGTAAATTTAAATATCCCAATAATAATGAATATGATTATTTTGACAAATATAGATTATATAATTGTCAAAAGTTTGATTTAAAAAGGGTTTTCCATCAAAAGGCAGTAAAAAATCTTTTAAAAATTATTAGTGTATTACATGCTTAAGATTAGATTTATTTTCATTTTAATCTCTAAAACACTATCTAATTCATCAATAGACATAGATAAAAATAGCTATTATTCATTAATTACTTGGGATTTTACAATCTACATACAACAAAGGATGCATTCTTATGAAATGATGAAGAGACCTTCACATCTATAAACTGAGTGGGACTTTACCTAAGGGAAGTGAGCCAGGGGGAGTCAATGGGTGTGACCAGAGGGAAGCAGTGAGCTATCCCTGAACCTCTGTAAAGGCAGTGAGCTTGGGACATAGTGAATGTACCCAAATATGTTTAATCCATAGCTAATGAAGATTAGTGGAATTATGTACAACCGACAACTTTTTGGTGAATGCTCCTTGGACGTAGCCCTTAGTGGTGAACCAAGTAAAAATTGTTGTGTCTTCTTTGTACATGTGAATATTTTCTTTCTGGTCATATTCATCTTATATGTTCAACAAGTTCCAACCAACCTGGTAACATGATCCATCACATTAAAAGAAAAAGTTGTCACTATGATTCACCCCTCCCCTCTCTGGGTGTCCTGGGGTCCTTCATTACCGACATCTGTTATTGCTTCAAACTGAAAAAGTCAGTTGTACGATGAATCTTAAACGTATGAGGGTAAAATGTTTTGTTAAACAATTCCTCAATGGTTTCCCACATCATACCCTGGTCCATCCCCACTTGGACTACCAGCTCCCACCATTGAAGGTCATGATCCTCTAGCTTTAGGTTGCTATCATGACCTTTATCTCGGTCGGGGATCCCAAGAATTAAAATTTTCTATTTATTCAGGACACCCACACCTATGCCCTTTTTGAGTCCACATCACCCCTAAAAACTGGTGGGATCATCTTCTAATACTGAGCAACATAGTCGATATGTTTTGTCTCTTCCATTCTATTTATACTTACCACCACTTGGAAATCTTGGACTATACTTTGCACTAGCTTCTGGTTCACCTGGGGCTCAGGTACAATCACATTCTCATCAACCGCTTTCGGTTGGTCTCTACGACACCTACCCTGTTCCATTTCTATAAACATAAAACAAACAAGCATGAGCCTCGCATCCGTAGATATCACGAATCAAACACGCCAAATACCATTTCATAACAATTAATCACAACCAGGCTTTCCATTCATTCACATTTAACATGTTGCACCATTTTTGAAAATCAACCATTTTCAAAATAACATCTTTATTCACATTTCATGTTCTCACATTTGAAAACCCATTTTTTTAATTCAACACATAAATCATTTAACCCAGTGAAATATTAATCCTAGAGGGAATCCATTTCTATCATTCATGTCATGCTCATCTCATTGGCTACACCCACAACAATGTGATTTTCAATGCCTATATGTGTCTCCAAAACAAATATGTACCCAACTCCCCGGTAACATGAGGTTCAGCATAAATGGGTTAGCTACGTCATATTATTATTTAAATTCCATGTTACGATAGTCCTATGACTTTCTACCATCCCAACTCAAGGAATAACCAAGAATGAATGTCAAATCCAAATCCAAGAATCAACTCCAAAAGACCGAACAATCTTATACAACTTGTAACGCCCCGCCCCTACATCATTGTCTTGAGGAGGCAGTGAGGGTTACGTGGCCTTAGGTGATGTTCCCAAGGCGCCATAGGCTGGCAATAAATGTCGAGGGATCCAAAAACAATCGGGGAAAGATTTTCCCATGAGACAAAGACAACCAAACAACAAAAACAATATGATTCATGTAAACTAATCCAAACTCATACATTACCCAAGACAACTAGATAATATATAATCATACATGTCAACACAACCCAATACAACATCAGAGTATAATGAAGAAGAATCAAGAAGAAACACCACAAGCCACAACACCACCACAGCTCCACTACAGCTCTAAACTCCATGCACCACCATGCATCACGAGGCACCGCTAAAATATGGAGATGCCTAACCTTTTCCCTTGTCCCGATATACTACATCTGCAAAGACGCGAAAGTGAAAAAGCTGGGGGTGAGTACAACTACTCATTACGATTTCCCCAAATGACATCCCTATACATGCCACAAGGATAAACTGTTAGCACATTTATATAAAACATTATATATAAAACAATTCCATTTGAAAACTGATTACAAAAGCCAAACATGCCACACTAAGGAATGCCACCACAACCAATCCACACACCGGTTACCATGTTCATATTTCACTCACAATACCCGTCTACAAACATCACATAGTCAAGCAATCAACCAATAATGGGGGTAATTTCTCGGCCAACCCGTTCACAACACAAAAATTGGTTCTTTCTCGGCCATTTGCCTTGATTGTGGCCCTTCTGTCCATTATACATCCATTGCCCTGATTATAGTGGCACATTCTCGACCACTCTACAATATCACAACACATTCCAGTACAACATCCCATCCATATCCTTACAAGCACACACATTATTGAAAACAAAATAACATGCCATTATCATGCTCAAGGTCAATGTCATTTTAAAATCAACATTTTAAAATCATCCAACTGAATCCAATTCCAACAAAACCCATTGTCACCCAAAAATCCCAATTTCATGCTAAAACCACCAATTTCTTCACCCATACATTTTCCAACAAATTTGCCACAGGATTTACCAATTAAATCCCAAAAAAACAATTTAATTTTAAATTCACCACACAATTCCACAAAGTAGAGTCAAGAGAGAAGCCACCTACCTCTTAGGGTTTGGAAAAATCAACCTTTCACACAAACGCACCCCAATCCGGCAGAACGCCTCCTCAAAACATCCTTATAAACCCTTGCCTAACATCAATGGGCCCAAACGTTAGGATCTTAGGCCAAAACAACCCTATATATACACACAAAAAGTGTAGATCTAGAAAACCAAGAAGGAGGGAAGATCAGATCTAGAGGGAAGCACAATGGAACCATGGGAGAAGACTTACCCAGGTGAAATATCCTTCAAACCCTCTTTAATACTCTTCAATACCCTTCCAAAATGAGTGGTAGATCCCTTCTATCCCCTAAGAACCGAAAATTCTGAGTGAGGCTTGAGTTGGAGGAAGAGATAAGTGTTTTTGGTCAAGCCCGAGGGATCCCAGACTTAAAAACCCCAAATTTAAGTAGCTGCATGGTTTAGCATGAACGATTTAGAAAACCGTGCACTTACTGTGTGCATGCCACTACCTCATGAGAAAGTGACCACACTATTTACTCGCACAATTTGGAAAACAGTGCATAGGCCTTGCAAAGGCCACTGCCTCCCTTTGCACAGATCTTGGAACATCTGCACGGTTTACACTAACAGTTCACAAACCTTGTGCCCCTTTAAAAGCATCCAAACTAATTTAAAACCCTTCAAAACACTCCCAACCTTTTCCCAACTTATTACATTTACTTTAAACACATAAAAAGACATAAAGAAAGGCTGAATACCACAAACCGGGGGTACTAAAATCCGGGAATCACCAATTATACTCTTCCTCTCATTTTAAAGGAAAACGACATCAGACGATGACAAAATTCAACATTGGAGTAATTTAGATCACAAAAAATGTATCAAAAATCATATGTCATTGTAAAATGCATTCATCTATGATTAATGATCAAATATCCAGGCAGGACTCGTCATTTAGTTGTATATTCCATATATGAATAATTTGATTGATTGTATTATTAAATTTTCTTAGATCTATACCAATTGAAATCTTCTTAAGTTCTTACATAATAAATTAATAGATTATTTCATTTGTTGATATCTTCAAATGCCCATTTTCATATTTTTGGAACATAAAAATTGGACATTATCATTTAATTTAAATATATTTTAATTCCCCCTTCGATTTCCCCCCATGCATCACCAGTTTGACCATGTGGTCTCGGTTCGACATATTCGTGTGGTACTATGCCCAATAATACCCCCTTAATCTCATTTTATTCACAAACGTGGGATATATCAATAGAAAAAGGATTGATCTAGGATTTTTATCTGTCTTGGATTATCTTATCTATAATGGAAGTCTATATTCTTAAATGTGGAAGTCTCCCTGTTGTATAGGATGGATGAGGAATAAAAGAATCCAATTTATAGTTAATGAAATCCAAAATCAAAGAACCATGGCTAGATCCTCCAATTTTGGGAGAAAAAATGTGGGATATATTGAGAATATCCTAAATTATATCTTGATTCAAGAAAGTGAGAGTCCTTGAAAAATAGGAATACAATCCATGCACAATGATGAAAACACAATGTGTATCCCCTAGATGCAATGTCTTGGGTTTCATATTTATATAACGATAGAATGATGTGTTGTTCTACCACAATCCATGTAACACCTTCTATGTGTGGATGATCTATGTGATGAACCATTAGAAAATGAATACACCATGTGAATAGTACAGAGACACGAATAGAGAAAATGTGTGACACCATGTATGACACAAAATGCAATGTACCAAATTACACTTACACAATGTTCTACAAATGAAAACAACTAAACGACATGAAATGGTCTTGATTAGATAGGTTATATCATATAAAATATCTACTTACTATCTATACCATAATGGGTTGCAGGACATGTGCCGACTAGGTACATGGTTTGAATTATCAGTGGGACCACACACAGTGTGGAGCCCTCACACGCAAGGCACTACTTGATTATTTTGGTGGAAACATCATAGCTTTTTATACCCCAAATTTATAATCATAATGATAATATTAGTAACCTATAATATGTGTTCTTTCATATAGAACATATTTTTTTCCTTCGTTGTGTATTTCGTGATATGATGTGGAATGTTTCATGAACTATGCTTTAATAGGTGACGATTAATAAAGGTAGTGAGTGCACAAGATCACCAGAGACATTGTGAGTGATACCATTGATTAGATATTTGTAATTTGTCGTTAATTAAATTCAAAGTGGTACCCTATAATAGATATTGGAAGTGATTACTTGAATAATATTCATGTGGTACCCTCTTGTAGAGTAGGGCAGTGGATCGTCAAGGACTATCTGAGTGGTACCTCTAACAGAGCTGGGTAGTGGGTCCTTGATGAAATTTTGGGTGGAACCCTCTAGTAGATCTGATTGTGGTACCTCCAAAAAAATACAGAGTGAAACCCTCTAGAAGAGTTGGGTCATGGTTCCTTGATGACTTCTATTGTGGAACAATTTGACTAGGATATGAGTGGGTCCTCTACCATGAGAGTGAATTCCTCCTTCTGTGTAGAGCATGGGACCTCCATGAACTATTTGAGTTAAAGAATCCTTTTCTATTAGGGAATGGTTACTCTACCTAGAGGATGTGCACTCTCAATATTTTGGAACTAGGGTGATGCATGTTTTGATTTAGATGGTAACATTGAGATCGATGAGAGAGATGATGGCCATCATTTATAGAATTTATGAAATGTTTGATAATATTCTTCCTAGGATGAACTACAAGTTAGAGATCCCATTTCTCTATTATTTTAGCTTCATTTGACTAGGCATCTATCTAACTTCTATATCCATTTCTATGGATATGTTTACTATATTTCCAAGAGATGTGATGACGAATAAGGTATTCCATTTGATTTTCTTGTTTAGATTCTCATGGTGGATGAGTATATTATATTGCATTAGGTGGAAATATCTTGAAATGTAGTTTATCTGCACTCCATGACGAGTCACTTCTGTTTGGAAGAGGATAATTTCCCTCTTGGTTTGGGTTAATATATTCCCTTTTACGACATTCTGAATATTGTACAATCTAAAATCATTTATTCATGTTGTATCTATTGCCAATCCTACATCTTCTTTCATAGTGCCTTACTAGGTCTGTATATAATCACCCTTGAATGGGATTTTTCCCTTAAATTTAATGCATTATACAAATGATAGATTGGTTATTAGTGACTTAAAAGGTTCTTAGGGATACATGGTACATTGCCCCGCATATAATGCCCAATGAATGAAGATTAGTATATGGGAACTCATAGTAGTTCAGTTTTCCATTTTTATCAGGACGTGACATATTTATGGTTGGGTATATATTTTTTCCAATTTGTATTTTGTTTACATTACCTTTCTATTGTATTATCTAGAGTGTTTTCATTCATGGTTGTTCAAGTATCATTCTTATTCTTTTACTTATACACCATATGAAATTTTTAATTGAGGCAATTTTTAGTGTGTTTTTGTACAAGTTTATATGAAATGGAACCCCCGAGTTAGTTGTGATTTCAGCATTGGCCGCTATCTCTAGGAATATTGAGGCAGGTTTTTGTTAGTTGCAGCTCAAGCCTTGACATGGGTTAGGTTGTCTAAAATTAGTATTTTAGGTGGTTCGATCATTGGGATGGTGTTTCATGTTGTCCCCAAATGAGTATTTAGTAGGGATTATAGAAATGGTGTCATTGTTTTATAAATGTAGATCGTAGGATATGAGATCTAGTGATTGTGTGGGTGGCTGACATATCCATTAACTAGTACAATGTCTCCTTCTTGATGGCTCGTTATACTGAGATGTTGGTTGAAGGAATAAATAGTACATGAATCATATATGATTGAGTATTTGTAGGTCCTTATTGAGTCACCTTCCCTATGTTATATATATATATATATATTATTTACCATTTTGTGATACATTTTGATACAAATTTATGAATGCCTCTGTAATGATAGCCTGCTAGGACACATGTTCTAGTCCATAAAGACAATTCGATGAGCGATGAGGCCTTTATTCGGGGTCCATCCCATGATCTCTTTTCACTAGGTAGGTAGGTTGTAGCACCTCCACGTATTGATTAGCAGATCAACTTGGTAGAGTAGGATTAGGACGTGTGTTGACATGGTGTGCTCTATGAGTTCATGCACACTAGAGGCTGGTAAAGTTCCATTGTGAGGGAAATCCTCAAGAATATGATTATTGATTATAATCGTCAGTCTATATCCTTAGGTTTGTTCGGACCTAGACGAATTATAAAAATACACTTTTCGGTAACCAATTTGTTGAGTAGGTGGGAACATATGGAGACTTGTTACTCAAATGCATGATGAGTCGACACTATCATAGACTGGATTCTAGTATCTGTTTTGTAAGGAACAATACCCATCCAATTTGTGCTCAATTTGGATTCATGAGCTACTGCGGATTCATCCGAGAGGAATGATGGTGAATTAATAAAAAATGAGGTTCTAAAACTGGAAATTAAGCATTTGTAATGTGTTCCCACTGCAAATGACCTATTATAGAAAATGATGTTGAAAATATTTTTTCCTATGATGGCCATTTGAAAAAAAGATTCGATGGGATCGATTTCCCTCAAAATTAGTTTATCAGAGTTATTAAAATTATTTATTTTGCGATTGGAATGTCGAAAATACTTATTTAAGATGGGATTAACTACCCATCACAAAAAAACATAAAAAATAATAAAAAATTTAATATTAAAAAAAATTATTAAATTTTTAATAAAAATAATTTAATAAAAATTAGTACAGACATAATTCTAATGAAATTAATAAGAATATATTAAAAA
The DNA here is from genome assembly GCA_963277665.1 of Viscum album. Taxonomy (NCBI): domain Eukaryota; kingdom Viridiplantae; phylum Streptophyta; class Magnoliopsida; order Santalales; family Viscaceae; genus Viscum; species Viscum album. The sequence goes on along the minus strand of OY728165.1, from coordinate 255,812,220 downwards.
AAATAAAAAATTATAAAATTATAAAATTAAAAATTAAAAAAATAAAAAATAATACAAAAAAATAATATCTAATTTTATATAAAAATAATAATATAATAATATATTAATATAATAATAATATAAAAATAATATAATATAAAAATAATATAATAATAACTAATAATTATAAAATTATAAAATTAAAAAAATTATAAATAAAATATTCATAAAAATATAAAGATGGACTATATTGAATAGCAAATGTATGGATTAATAAAAATATTACATAAAAATTACATTCCAATATTTATCAATAAATTTATATAAATCATTGAGCAGGAGGGTCATCTTGAGGTGGTGGAGGAGCTGGTCTAGACTTCTCCCTCTCTAAACAATGATTCGTACATCCCATGTGCATCATTTTCATCTCGTACTACAGTTGCTGCAATCGATGTGCCTCCTGATACTCCTATTGACAGAACACTTCATGATCCATATATGTGGTCTCTATAATCTCACCTTGGTCATGCAGATACTCTTCAAAAAGTGCAGGAGATGATGATGAATCTCGACAAGATCCTCGAAAGCTGCATGACGACATCATAGTGGTAATGTAACAACTTCCAATAATCAATCAAGAGCTAATACCAACAACTCAGCATTTTTCAATGGCATACTGAGTCACGTACATTCATACAACATCATCAATTCCTACTACATTAGAGGTATGATCCATCATATAGGAATTACTCTCAGCTTATGTATGTGATTTTGCAGCATCATATGAATCCTTTAAATTTCATTTTAATGTTAAAATTTTTAATATATCATAATCAGTTTATTTTAAAACTCAAAAAAAATTATATTGTCGACAATATGACACTGCAGATCAGTTCTAATCTCTCTATTGACAAGATCACTGTATATTTTCCAACAAACACCAATATCTCTTATATCAGGTTGTTTTAATTCCTAATTGAGTATATAATAAATAGATTATAAATAAATTTATATAAATTATTTAAAAAATGTACATACAAAATTATGATGATGCGTACTGAATGTATGACAACCATCTCGATGCATCACTTCTTGTCTCCCATAGTTTTGTCAACCTAATGTTTCCCCTATGAAAATTAGATCCCATATTATATAAACATAATCCATTACAAACTAGATATGAGATGTAATTTGTACACTGGGAATAGGGATATGGATCAAAATCAGTGTCTCCCTCTTTTTTTATACTTATCTTCCTTTGAATATGAAAAACATGACAATAATGCTCATGCATATAGCCCTCCCATGCCACCCATATGGAGTCACACATTCTATCATCGATGATATACCTTAAATCCAACAAATAATTAATAATATCATGTTATAAATTAAATAAATTTGAAAATAACTATTCATTATTTACATTCCATCGATTAACCAAACATGTGGTATTGAACATCATTGGGAATCTGATTCCCTATAACCCATGTTTTAGAAGAATAATTCTTCAATATAGAACATTCCTTTCTAGTTGTGATATGAAAAAAGATGTAAAAAGGATAAAAAATATTATAAATATATATTATACAAAATAATTAATGAAAATTAATGTATAAAAAAATACAGAACTGTGCATACATTTTCGTTCACCGATTGAACAAAATATGTGGATGTTTCTTGAGGACAAGGTCAACAATCATTGATAACATAAAATTGTGACCCCTCCGATTCGTCATTGAACAACCAGAAGTATGGGAGTAAGATGGTGTCCCATAAATCCCATCATTAGGTAGTACAACATCATCCATGTGATAAATTATATCACATAAATGATCAACATCCATCAGAAACAAGAAACGACTATTATCAAAAAAAATAAATGAAAAAAACTATTATATATGGATATATATTAATTATAATTATAACCAGTATTTTATTATGTCAATATTCATCATTATCATCATATAGGATAGTGTCAATATCTTCATATTCCTCCTCAGTATCATCAATATCCATGAGGTATTCATTTACATCATCTCATAATATTTCAAATACACTTGTTACATCAACAACATCATTCCCTCCATTGACCCTAAACTATGGGTTGTCATCATAGATATTCATGTCTCTTAATGAGAAAGATAGATTTAGACTTATCACATGAAAATTTTAAATTCCACGCACTTTAGTGGAACCACATTATCTTTGGATAAACTGATTTTAATGAGGATTAATTTTTATTATTATCCATCCATAACTCAACTATTATGAAGTTGCATTACAATTTTCATAATAAATTTTATTTCCCTAATGTGAAATTAAATATGTTTTAGTTACTATAAGAAGACTTCATTTTTAGTTTTAATGATTCCATGGTATGGATGAACATGGAAGCCTTTATAGGTATCCAACCAAGGACATTTAATCATCATTTTTTAACATTTTCAAATATAACACAATTCATTTATTTCATCCCACATGCCGTAAAATTCAACTCCACATTCTCTATGATAATATCCTCCCAATAAATCTCTATTATTCCTTATTTCTTTTATTCCCCATATACGCATGTGTGAAATCAAAAAAAATTGACCACATATGCATTATAATATTTAAGAATTTGGGTTGATGGGTTACCTAATACAAAAAATTGATTAGAAATTTTATAAGCATGATGACATAACGAAAAAATAGAAAAAAAATTTGCAATATAATAAATAATATATTGATTTTATATGTTAATCTGAAAAATTACTTTACCAATTTTTGAATATAGTTGGGAAAATAATTTCTCCAATGTTCATCAAGTGAAACATCTATAATGTGTGGAAACTGTTTCATGGTGTGATTATCATATAATATACAAATAACAAAATATTAATTAAAATTTAAAAATATAGAATAAATGATATTTTCACTTATAGTACAACTGGTTTCATTAATTTATAGGTGAGAAAAATATATGTATGAAAATTTTGATGTTCATCATTGTAAATAAATCATTCATGAACTCCATCAAAGCCATTTTCGCGTTGATTAAAAAATTATAATTGATTTATTATATCATAATCAACACATCCATCATTGTGGACCATACATTTATGTTTCGAGGGATATTAAAATTAGAAATTACGAGAGATTTTGAATAAAATTTGAACCTTCAAAAAATCTTTTTCAATTGTTCCATTAACCCATTATTTATTATGTAACATTTTCATAAATTTATGCATTAATATATCGAATGGGTAAATCCTTAAAAACATTACCAGACGATCACAATTTTTTCATGCATCAAATACAATATTTGATGTTCCATTAAATCAATTAGTGTTGATGGGAATTTTATTTTTCAATGTACATACAACTAAAAAAAATTGTTGGATACTTAGTGAATTATATTCGGTTGGAAAAAAACAAATGTTTTTAGAAAAAATATGATATTTCGGTTAACTCTTCTCAAAAAATATAATACAAAGAACCTCTGAATTCAATCATTAAAATTATTTCCATTGTAACATTAAAATCATGACTTTTTTATCTGGTAATAAGTCCATTTCTGATAGATATTGACATATTGGAAGCATAGCCATCCCAAAGCCAAAAATTTGGAATCCATTTTTTAAATAACAAACGATTTTCATTAGAAACTATATAGGAAACATTTGGATTCATTAACTTCTATGGTATGAAAATTTAAAACAGTTCAATTTCTAGTCACCTGTAAATTTGGGAAAGATCAAATGACACTTTTAAATTATCTCTAGTCTATGTAGATGTGTCTAAAATTGTACCAAATATATTTTCAAAAGAGTTCATCTCAATATGCATGAAGTCCAACTTGTGATGGAACACAATATCACAACAATATGAAATATCCCAATAAATATCACTTTTTATACAATTCTAGACTTCCCAAATCCAATTATTAACTTTTTTATTATAATTAGTCCAATGTAATGGAAGGTAATGAAGAGGTAATATATTTAAAATAAATACCTTATATCTTTGGTGGATTTCCATCTCTTCAATTGTACATTTTTGTATAATATTTATGTTCCTTCAAAAAGGATGATTAGTTGAAAGATATAATTGATGAAAGAAAAAAAATAGTTTTTATTTATTTTATGATAAAAAAAATTATATAATCTCTCATGCAGAATAGGTATGATGTTGGACCCGGTGTACTCTGGCTAGATAACATGAAATATGCCGGTATGTCACTAATTTTCCACATCAGTGGAGATTTCAATATGAATTTTTTACACAAAAACATCATATGTACTCACACTATTACTCCACGATAAATTTTTCCCATAAATCAATGTGTCCATATAAATTAAGATATACTTTTTGGATGTCCTAGAATTTTTAAGGTCAAAAAGATATATGGACCATTCATCAATATCCAATGATAAAAACTATACAGAGTTAAAAGGATGTTCTAATGCGAATATTGACTACAATAAGACCAAAATGGATTGAACCCATTATATGAAATACCCAATCACACATTTTGAGTTCATGAAGCAATATACGTATATACTTGATCAAAATGTTTCCATAAATCACAATCTTTATGAATATTTAAGCTTTTATTGGGTGAAATATTGGTTTTGTGACATGGAATCAATGAATACTTGTTTTAATAAATAAATAAACATTTAAATATATGTGTAGATGGGAAATAAATCATCTATTTTAAAAGAATTAATCAATACTTCTATAGATGAGCTTCTTTGTACCACAATTTTTCCCATGTTTGATAGCTAATTAATTATTAATTTTCTATATCATATAAGAAGAAATCATTTGATCATACATAAATATTATGATAACCAGGACCCAAATTATGATCCTACCTGTAGATCTCAAAGTAATTTTTAGGCATAATATTTCATTTAGGTACGATTTATTTAAGCAGTTCAAATATCTGATCAATATAGTTATTTGATCTTTAATATATCTGATTTAATAACCATATGTTTCATAACCACATAATATTTTCGTATATTTCTACATGTATATAAAGAACTTCTATATAATTCAATAACTCATATTATTAGGATGGTTCTAGCACAGGATTTAAATAAATAACAGCACATATTTTTGTTTATTGATAACATGTACCAGCAAGATCATGTAATAAATTTTGAAACAAAAATAGATCTGAAACCAATTTTTTTAATTTTATCTATAATTTCATTCAGCATGTTTGTAATAAAAATAATAATATTTTAATATCTAAAATGAAATACATGGCACCAAGAGTTCTAAAAAAATTTAGACCATTAAAGATCAAATTTATTGCACGGAAAATTAATTTTCTCGTAAGAAAAAATTCTACTTTTAATGAGTAAAATAATAAAAAAATATTCAACATCATCAATATATACGATATTTAAACCATAATTACTTTGATTATCATGATGATTTTCCCAATAGTGGTCATGTAATAAAGACATTTTTAAATATCCTTGTTCCATATTTCTCTAAAAACTTAAAATAAATAAATTTTTAGGATTAATTTTATAGATGAAAAAACAATCCAAAAAATGCAAAAAAAATTAGAAAATATAATTGACATGTCAATATTATAATTTCTATCTATTTAACACCTTTTTTACAAACTAAAATCGATTTTTACTAATTAACATTACGATTAAATAATTATAGTGATTTAATGTTATGTTCTACTAACTATAGCTAATTAACATTAATTTTAAAAAAACATTACTAACTACCAGAAATTATTATAAATTTTTACTAATTATTTAAAATTAGTAATAAATATAAATAATTATTAAATATTATCATCAATTCTTACATATTTTTACTAATTACAAATAATTGCTTCTAATTTTTACTAATTATATCCAAATGTTACTAATTTTGAATAATTTATACAAATTAGAAAAAAAAATTAACAATTAACAGTAATTATAAATAATTGAAACTAATTATTAGTAGTTATTTCAAATTATTATTAATTACCAGTAATTATAATTAATTACAACTAATTATTACTATTGATAAATAATTTTAACAAATTATTACTAATTATTACTATTTACAACAAATTTTACTAATTACCACTAATTATGTTTCATTATTATTAATTTTTACTAATTTACAATAATTATTTCTACTTATCTCTAATTATGTGTTATTATTAATAAATACAACAAATTACAAATAAATTTTCCTAATTACAACTGATTATTTAGAATTGTCAATAATTGCCAATAATTTTTACTAATTTCCACTAATTTCCCATAATTATTAATAATTATTAATAATTATTACAAATCATTACTAATCATTTATAATTATTACTAATTATTTTTGATTATTACAAATTATAACTATTTATTACTAATTATCAATAATTATCCCTAATTACTAAAAATTACCACTAATTCCCACAAATCATTACTAATTGTTACTAATTAGTTATAATTACTACTAATTATAACTAATTTTTATTAATAGTTTTAGATTATTACTAATTGTTAATGATCATAACTAATTATTACAAATTATAAATAATTATCTGTAATTATTACTACAAATCAGTAATTGTTATTAATTGTTACTAATTACCACTAATTAATAGAAATTACTTCTAATTATCTCTAATTATTACAAATTATCAGTGTATGAATTCTGTTGAAGCCACTGATGATCTTTTCCGTAATCATATTATTGTAAAATCTTCTTTAGGACATATCTATTTGAAGGTATTCGAGTATTCTAAGGATATGTGAGTTGATGTCACTTCCTTAAGGGATGGTTTCTTTGAAGGTGATTCACCATATCCTACTCCCCCTGATCGAACGAATAATAAGGCCACTTTCTCTTATGCTGATATTGCAGAAGATAATCACTAGTCAGTTGAGGGTACTATTGGTAATGATGTATTATATGAAGACTCCATTAAAGATGTTTTTCCCATGGGTTTAGAAAGTGAAGAGGATAATGACTCTGTAGATTTTCAGGCAACTCAGTATCATGCCACACAAGATGAGGTATACTAGACATTGTGGATGGAACATACAAATGGTCAATGCTAATAATTGAAAAAGAATGGAAATGATAGATTTTTCATAATTAAATAATTCCATGGTGGGATCTTCAGGTCATACTGTTGTAAAATTAAGTTCAACATAAAATTTTAATGATTTTTAACACGCTTATAATTCCCCCCATAGAGGATATTCCCTAAGGACTCGACCTCTTGAATGTGATTTGAATGAATATTAAAGCTCATTGGTGGATGGAATGGTTAAAAAATATATCCATGAAAAATACAAATTTTATGTTGCTAAATTGATCATCTCTCATTATCATTCTTCCTGTGAGATAGATCTCCATATACAGAATTCAGTTCAACCTACTCTAGTTAAGGTGGATGCTCGAAGCATCAGTTTTTTTCCCATAACCCTCTATTGGAAGTTATAAATGTATCTAGTGGTATTGTTCCATGATTGGTCATGCAAGTTCTCAACAAGACATGTAGATATAAATTTTTGATATTGGTATAACTATGAACCCAAATACACATGCCTCACATTCTAATCATGATCAAGGTATATTAACCACACCTTGTACTTCACCTCTGTCCATTAAGGTAAAGGCGGCCAGGTTTGCTGATCTTATTACATGCTTACCATCTCAAACATGACATGATAATGTGAAAATTAAAAATGGTGGTGGTTTCGGTACATTATAAGGAAGTTAGTTTCACATTAAGGATAACCACACTCTTTCATCTGACGATGAGATGGATGATAATGATGAAATTGATATTAAAATCCATCTTTTCATGCCCCAATTAGAAATTTTCCTACTCAACCGGAGAATAAATCTCACAAACATTTTATTTTACCTATGACTTTTATGATGAGAACATTTGGAAGTAGTGAGGAATATGTTCATAACAATTATTGTGTACATATTGCAAAATAAATGAAGGATGTTAGTGATGTTGAACACTTGGTTGTCGAAGATGGGTCATGGATGCAGTTCAAAACATGGTGCATAAGACAACACCCTCATAGTCTGGGTGGATGCGTCTCGCATCACAGTATGAATACCATATCACATGTTACCTAATATCTTTCTGGTATTTGTTTTATATACTTTTTCTCTTTGACCTTCTGTGTTCATGTTTCTTCACCATCCTACTTTGATCACTATTTCATAAAGAGTCTGTGAGCCTCAACGTTTCAAATAAATAATGATTATCCCTAAATATTAAGAATTATTACTAATAATCCATTATTATCTCTAATTATTAATAATTATCACTAATTAATATTAATTATCACAAATTATCACTACATAGTAATAATTATCAAAATTAATACTAATTATTAATAATTATCACTAATTATCACTAATTATCACTAATTATTCTTAATTATCACTAATTATTTCTAATTATCCCAAATTATTTCAAACTATTTTTAATTATTACTAATTTCTTCTCATTATTACTAATTATTACTAATTACCATTAATTATCACTAATTATCACTACTTATTACTAAATAAAACTAATTATCACTAATTGAAACCAATTATGAAAAATTATTACTAATTATTAATAATTACAACAAATTACCCTGAATTATTAAAAATTATTACGAATTATTACTCATTTTCAATAATTTTCATTAATAATTGCGATTTATTACTAAATATCACTAATTATTTTTAATTATGACTAATTATTGATAATTATTACTAATTTTCACTAATTATTACTAGTTATCAATACTTATTACTAATCTTCAGTAACTATGACTAATTATTACTTATTACGACTAATTTTTACTAATTACAACTAATTGTTACTAATTATTACTAATTACTACTAATTATCACTAATTATTGATAATTATCAATAATTAGAATTAATTATTACAAATTAACATTAATGATAATTAATTATCACTAATTATCTCTAATTATTAATATTTCATTTTATTAGAACTTATTAAAACTAATTAAAATTAATTATGAAAAATTATTAGTAATTATATTAGATTACTACTTATTATTGCTAATTATCACTAATTATCACAATTTATTAAAATTATTACTAATTATTACAAATTATCAATAATTATTTCTAATTAACAATAATTAATACTATTTATCTTAATTTATTATAAAATGTGTCATTAATTTTTATAAAAAATGATATTTTTTCAAATTACCACTAAATTTTACTTATTACCAAACTTTTTTACTAATTACTGCTAGTTATTTATAATCATTGTTCATTATTACTATTTACTGCTAATGGTGACAAATTTTTACTATTTTTTAAAATATTTTTAACTAATTACTGCCAATTTTTAGTAATTAATTCAAATTTTGACAAATTACCACTACTTTTTTATAATTAAATTTATTTATCAATTTTCTTTACTATTTACCGCTAGTTAATAATATTTATTGGTATTTTTTATTAATTACCCTTCATTATTAATATTTACAGCTAATCTTTACTAATTAGTGCTAATTTTTACTAATTGCATGTATTTATTACTAATTACTGCTAATTATAACTAATCAACGCTAATTATTACTACCTACAATTAATTATTAATATTTACTCATATTTACAACATTTTATAATTTTTTTTTATTAATTTATAATTTTTTTACAAATTAATTATAATTTTAAAAAATATTTTTTATTCTTCACTAATTTTTACTTAATACCACTAATGAATACTAATTACCTCTTTTTACTCATTCTTGTTAATTATTATTAATAACCTGTCATTATAGCAATTTACCATGAATTAAAACTAATTACATCACACTAAAATAATTTAGTTTTTAATTACAAACATTAATACAATTTAAAATTTAATATTAAAAATGTCAAATAACTAATACTAAATATAAATAAATAAATTTAATTAAAATTTATACTTATAATTTTAAATAATTACTCTTATTTGACTATAATAACAAAAAATTATGATTTTTAATGTCTAATAAAAATAAAACAAAAAATTTAAAATATAAAACGACAAATAAATACCAAAAAAACTAATCTTGTGTGCCCTCCAAACATCAATATATCATTCCCCGTAAGAAATTTTACATCTAAATGAATTGGGAAAAAACTGAAGAATGGGGAGGTGAATTAGTGAATGGGGATAAAAAAATTCGAGTGTGGATTATATATAGGTAAGATTATTACAGGCGAGACTATTTCATCCAGGAACCATCACAAATAGTTCTGACAATAAATGCTTGAGATAGAGGTTAAAAAACTAATTTGGATGGGACCCATCACAAATACTCACAGGCAGACAGAGTATCTATGACTGGTGAATGATTCCACCATAATTACCATTACATGATCTGGGGTATTTTTGATGGTACTTGGTTCCCTTTGAAAATACCAATTCCAACATTTTGGTAGGTAGGCATGGCAATATTTTTTGCGATGAGTTTATTTACCCTTCGAAAAATATAATTTCTCGTAGTGTTCACCTACCTTACTTGGTACTCCCTTGACATGATACGTGACAGCTACTTTAGAGAACATAAGTTTGAGAAGAGATTCTGTTTGGAGATTTATGCGACTTTAGTGCCCTTGTGCATCACCACCAATATTAGGGATCTAGTGATATAACTAGTGATAGATAGAATTCGGTCAGAGGGACTGTCGGTAGTTAGAGATAGAATTGGAAATCACAGAGTTGAGTAATTTGCAGAAGCTGTCAGGCGCCAGTCTGTAGTTACATAGTAGATGGGGCCCTTTCACGATCAAAATCAAGCACGTTGTCTTGTGTTAGAAGGAAAATGTAGACCACTAGGGAATCCCAGAGATGGTTGATGTTATTTTTGGGATGAGAGAGGTCACATTGTGTGTGACTGCTTGCCCAAAAATGCTAAGGAGTGAAGACATATAGCTTACAAACTGACATGATAGAGGAATCACCATGATCAAGGATCTATAAAGTGAGGGAATGGTTTTTCCTTGGGTGGTAGAGATAATAGAGTAGTAAGAGGACCCATTGGTGTTGGACAATGCAATGGAATCCTTTAATCAACCCCAACATGTGGCCTATGTCAGGATCATAGAGCTGGAGGTCGGGGTCGTAGACAGATGCACACTATGCATGCTTATGTCCATAAAGTGGATAAGATATTAAAGGTACTATCTATAATTATTCTACTCAATCTTCGGTATTACTATAAAAATTTAATGTTTTTCTTAATCTCTAAAGTCATGGTGTGAGAACCAAAGAACCTAGTTGTGATGGTATCTCAACAGCTTCATCTTGGTAATCCTATAGGGAATGATTCTTTTATATCATTTATATACAAGAATTGTGAGTTAACTCCTGGTGGAGTGAGGATCACATTTTAACTTTTGTTCATCATGATTGAATCCCATGAAATAAACATTGGTATAGATGGGTTATCCCGGGTCTGAGCCTAGGATGTCTATCACCACAGATGAGTCACTTGCCTATTTATTGATGGGATGAGATTCACCATTTCTGGTTAGTGAGATCTCATGTAATTGAAGCCAGTTTTTTTAGAATGAGGCTTCAACCCATCATGCATCATTGGGTGTGTGTATCCCTTGTTGCAGTGAGATCATCAGGCATCTATATTTGTTCAGTCATGGAGGATTATATGGATGTAATCTTCTAGGATGTTCTGAGACTATATTTAATTCATCAGATAGCCTTTTTTATTGACTTGCATCTTCCAACCACTCTCTTTTCTTATATGGAATATTTAATGGCCCCTAATACAATCCATGATTGGTGGTTATAGTTTTAGGACCTTCTAGAGAAGGGTTTCGTCTAACTCGTTGTGCCCCCTAAGGCAGCTCCACTGTTATTCATCAAAAAAGATATTGATAACTTGGGTCATTGCATGGATTATCATTTCTGAAATCAAGTCATGATAGAGAACAAGTACCCATTATCAAGGATAAACGAACTCTTTAACCTATTTTAAGCTATTAGATGGTTCATGAAGATCAATATATGGTCCGTCTATCACCAGTTGAGGATTCATGAAGCTAGTATTCCCATAATATCATTATGATGTCACGACAGACACTATGAACGACTGTCCATACCCTTTTGTGTAACAAATCCTCTAACTTTTTTCAAGGATTTATTTAATTAGTCATTCCATCCAAATATAGCCCAATTTTTTGTATTTATCATCTACATAATCATATACTCTATATACATGGTGGAGAATGCAATGCACCTGATTATGGTTCAAGATTTTCATCAAAAATATCATCTTTATGGAAAACACATGAAGTTCATGTTTCTTATTAACGAGGTGAAGTTATAAGGGAATGTAATTTTAGAGAATTGTTTATCCACTGTCCTAGAAATGATCAATTTAGTGCATCTTTAAGATCTACCAAAGATCTTTTCACACACAGAGAGAATTCATGGCTTCCGGTATTACTATAGGAGGTCTGTGGAAAACTGTTACAAAATTGTATCCCCATTGGCCACCATGATGTGGAAAGGGAAACCATTTACATGGACTAAGCAATGACAAAAGGCCTATAAGGAGGTTTAGAATATGTATTTTGAGTTCTATTGTGTTGATACTACCAGAGGAGGGTGTATAGTACTTTTTATGTTAGCATGCCTCAAGAAATGAGATCATCTGCATGTTGATGTATTGGCAGACAGTTATCACATATCAATCAATGTTGTTGAGACACGAAAAGAATAACTACATGACTCACTAACTAATTATGGAAGTGGAATTCTTTTCTATGTGGATTTGGATGTACAAATTTAATAGATATCACATTGTTGTATATTTAGTCCATCATACTCCCAAGTACATATTCTTGAAGTGAGACTTGACCATGAGACAATGCCACTGGTTTGAGTTCCTATATAAATACAACATTGAGTAATTTTATACTCTTGGGAAAGAAAACATATTAGTATATTTCTTTAGAAGAAATTACATGGACCAGTTGGTGCATGAGTATTTAGAGTTGTAGGGCCCCCAAATGCTGACCATGGTGGAGTTGAAGGATATAGATTTTCTGCAATCGATGGTGTCAACTACTGTACTTCTCAATCATGTGAGAGAGACCCATCAGGGATACAATGAGAGTGGGGTCCCTTGTGGTAATATAACAATGGGGGATTCAGTATATGAATGTTATGAAGGAGGTAAACATTTCTCATTTCTCCATGGATATATTATACTTCCAATCAATATATGGGAGGATGTGATGTGAGAGTTCCATAATTTTCCCAATATTGTACCTCCCGGTGTGGTGTGGATGTACAAAGACCTTAAATAGCTATTTTTGTTGACTGACATGAGTTGAATAATAGCTAATTCCATCTCACGATGCGTTAACCGTTAGCCGGTGAAGGGTGAGCAGCATGTTCCGGTCAAATTATTGCATCCACTTAAGATCTCGGAGTTGAAATGAGATGGAATATACATAGAATTTGTGACATGTCTTCCATGCATAGTTATGTTTTATATCACGATATGGGATATATTTGATCAATTCACAAATTCACCAAACTTATTATATATAATAGAGTAGTTTTTGTTTGAGTCTTTGTGTAGCGTTATGTATGGTTGATCATTTTCCTTCGTTAGATGCCCTCAATGATTCTACCTAGTCAGGAAGTGTAGTTTACATAATGATTGTGAAGAGGTCTGTAAGAGGAATTTAGTAACCAAATGTGGATGAGTACATTCATCAGTCCCCAAACTATTTCATAGATCAAGCACAATATGAAGGTGTTGTGGAATACGCTGATGGATTTCATGGTAGAATTCAACTCGAACTAGGAGGATCTCGTACCCTTATATGAGTTTGAGTAAAACAATATCTACCACTCCACCATCATCGTGACACATTATGAAACCCTTTACGAAAGACCCTGAAGGTCACACTCTTACTAGATAGATATATGAAGAACATCTCTTAATGGAATAGTGATGGTTCTTCTGATGACAAAGAAGGGCTAAATCATTTGTTTCCAGATTGGAATGCCCCCAAGAAGGAATAAATTCTATTTATATTTCTATCATAGACACATTGATTTCGAGAAGTGAGACCTTGTTTTCTTGAGAGTCCCCTACAATGAGCCTTGCTGAGGCTCATCTATATAGTAATGTTATCCCTGAGGTTCATTAGTCCATTAAAGATATTATATAGGGTACATGAGATTTTATATGACCTTTCCCTACCACCACAACAAGATAGGGTGACAGACATCTTCCCACTAAAAAATGGGTTATTACAATAGACAATTATTCACAGATAATATATATAATGATAAAAATGAGCATTTCCACCATATATTATGTTTTTTTGTATTGATTTTATGTACCAAAAAGTGTTTTTTCCAAAAATAATTTTTGTAGATATTGATGATTTAATACTAAAAAATCTTATACCAATAGTGAAATATATTACCTTATCATTTCAGTACTAAAATTTTGATATATTCATATTATTTTAAGAGAATGTAATAAATTATAATTATTTTAATAAAAATCATGTAATCATATGATTCACCAAGAAATTATATGTTTCTCATAAATAATATATATATCAAATATATAAATGATGATAAATGATTATAATTTTTGAAAACTAAATTAATAATGAATTTACACTAGTAAAAACTACCAAAAATTCCAGTTATATATAATATCATTATATGTATAAAATATAATTTTTTATTCAAAATAAATATAAAATTAATTTTTTTTCATTATATATAAATTATATATAATTTTATTAAATATAATGAGATTTTTTTTCAAAATTTATACCATTAAAATGACTCTTCAAGTAATTTTGTTTGTTATTATTTGTTTTTTAATTTTCCTATTTTTTAATTTTTCTCCCCCATCATTTCCCCACCTATTCCTCTATCACGCACCTTGGATAAGAAGATCCCCAACTAGGTGCCTCCATCTTCTTCCATCCATGGTCGTCTCTCCTTCCAATTTCATTTGTGTTCTCCCCATGTTATCATTCCTTCTCCTCAGATCTATTATTTTATTTTAATTTATCTTTTCATTTCATCTTTGTGTCGTGCCTAAACCATCCAAACACAAACCCTTTTTGGTTGTTTTATTTACTGATTCTGGAAGGTTGGGGCTTTTTAGACTTGATTGATGTTTGTTTTAGCTGCATTTTTTTAAGGCGTTTAAGGTTGTTCATAACCTGTTCATGGGTAATGAAAAATATAATCATTTTAGGGTAGTAGATAATCTATTTGTTTTAGCCGCATTTATGGACGAAGTTTTAGATATTTTAGGTCAGTCTGTAATTTTTTTAGGGTATTTCATAATCTATTATTTTGAGTCACATTTTATCCTTTTTTTATTCTTTCATGGTGCTAAACATCAATAGATGGGAAGAATAAAAATACAAGTCCCAATCCATTATGTAGCTAAAACTCCCATCATCCTTGCTCGTATCAACATTTCCCCTACCAAAAAATTTTCGTCTATGATCTTATGAATCCTTCCAATCCATTTACTTCACCATGAAAACAGCATATGGATGATTCTCACAAACTGTGATTGAGTCAACTAGTCCAAGCATCGTTTATTCCTCTTCAGTGTCTGCTTCAAATTATTAATATATAATCATATTAGATCTCATTTCATAAGTAAAAAAATGGGGAAGGATTAAATCATTAGGAATTGATACAAGTTAATCATCACAACTAACCCATCCATGCATTTTCTATTCAACTAAATTTATTTTTCTCTCATGTCCACTTGTTTGTTACAAATTTCTCCCTTTTTTTTCTCAATTATGGCTTGGGTCATGACATGGGGGTATTTCAATCTAGTCGCAAAGGTATCCCGTCCATGATATCTATAGCCAAACAAATTTATGGTTTTATAAAATATCTACCAAGTGCATCACACGTTTTTTGTTATGTTTCCTTGTCAACACTGATCTACAATGGGCGTTTTTGTTTTCGAGTGATCCTATATTATCCCACACATGGAAAACGCTTGTACAACCTCATCAAAAGTAACAACATCTGAAATAAATTAACATAAACTTTTTTGATTTGTTTTAAATCAAACCAACTATTAGGAGAAAATAAAGTTTTTTTTATTCATACAATTTTAAATTTTCCATCAACAATAAATTTGTATCTCTAACATTAAATCTATGGTTTTTCATTTCATATGGTTTTTAAATATTAAAATTGTTTTCATTATCAATGGAAATTATTGTCATTATAAATAGAAATCACTATATCTAGATTATGGGATTTATTTTCATTAAAATTTATATTGTCATCTTTTGGGAATTCAAAATTATAAATATGAAAACTATTGAATATTGGATACATTCACTCATGCTAGTACATTAAATTTATATTCCACCACTAGGTACTAATGTGTAATAATTGGGTGTTTGGTAGTGCAATCCTAGGAAATGATTGGAGATAGATTAGTACTACTAGTGATAGGTTTTTTACTATTATAGGGATAACATGAGCTTCAATGGCCATGACTATATGTTATGGTTTGTGATGCAATGTTACTAGCTTTGGAAGTGGTTTTATTAGAACATGCAATGCTCGATGTTCACATGGTACTTAGAGAAAATGAGATAAAAGGATAACATAAGAATATCAGATTCTTGGACTTGAATGATAGGCTACTGCATTTACCCACAACAATTGGGTACAAATGCAACAAATGTCTGGAAGAGTATGGGGATGATGATCAAATGGGTGGGCTAGATTGGTTCAATTTTTTTAACATGGATTTTATAAAGTAGTGGCTATCACAGAAAAACACTTATCCCATATGCTAGCCTAATGATTCTATGAGAAAAATAGAGGAGTTGCATTTTTAGATTTCTATATTTTGTCACCATGATTATGAAGCGTCTCTTTACATCTGTTTGAATATTTTCACCTAGTGAGGATGCTATTTCATCTACGGCGTGACTAATAAATATTTGGTTACAAATGAAGAATTTGATTGAAAGATGATCTGGAAATGGGATGAAATATCATTGAGATAAAAAAATTTGTATTTTAACTTAGTATAGAATCCAATCTAGAAGTAGTGATTATGGTCCAGACAAAGAAAAATCCATTATGTATAAATTTTCCAAAAAAATTATTTAAATAAATCATAAAATCACTTATTCTCATCATACATTCATGGATACTAAACAATATTTTTACATAAAATTTAATATTTGGTGTTCCACAATCAAATTGATTATTTTCAAAACAAATATATCATGTGAATTGGAGTGAAGAAATTTGTAAAAAGGGATGTACAACCAAAAAAAGTTACATGCACATATAACTCTACTAATTTATTCTTTACCCTTCTATAGAGAACGATGGAAATACTAAAACTTTTTCTAGTTAATTATAATATGTGTAATTACATTTTGTACTACAAAAATAGGGTGGAAGGTAATATTTATAGGATTTTGGATATTATTATTTGGTATAACTTTTAAAAAAATGATATATATTCAATATATAATGTCCATATCATCTTCTACATTATTAATTGGTGTAAATATAACATAGAGTGTTATATATGAATTGAATGAACAAATGGACTGATATCTTTATGTTGTACGGAGAGTTGATGTACGAAATATTTAATATGTAATCTAATTTAGTTTCTTAATTACATTCCATCTCAAATATGGAATCTATTTTTAGGGCCTCAACATCATTGTTTAATGGTAATGAAAATATAATTGTGATTTATAATATTGGATATTCATATTCAGGTTCCAGTTGATGTGATTATCAGGGTTTGTTTTCTAAAGAGTGTTGTGACCAGCCATTGTCAGTCATTTTGACTTTTCCAGGATTATAAGGCTCGTTTTTCACATTGTAGTGGCTTGGAAAATTATTTTTTTAAATATAGGAAAGAAAAAAGTAACTATGAGGGTGATTTCTTGTAGCTCGTAGAATCTAACATGTATGTTGTTACCACCTCAACACCCTGGAATTTTGTTTTTTTACATGTCATAATTATTTTATAGAGATGGATTTAGATCATTAATTGATAATTTATCGTACGGTAACTATTTAAAATGAATATTTTAGTATCAATCTAATTTTGATTTATATATCATTTCTTCCAACACCTTTAGATCCTCTAGATGTATGTAAATCACCCACATCTGCATTGGATAATTAGGATAGAATATACCCCACACTAGTGTATGTGCTAAGTCAAACTCTTAATCGCATATCTCGTATCATCTCTCTTGTATATATTCATTTTATTACAAGGATGAATCAATATTGACATATATTTTTTTAACAAGAAGGTAAATTAAAAAATTTCTTAATTAAAAAGGCACATTCACCTATCTTTCTCCTAATTAATAAATTACCCTTCTATAGAAATTACTTTGAAAGCTAAAATGTGCACTATATAAATCCGATTAGAGTAAATAGAATGTATTCTACTATTATCAGATAGTGGGAATATTTTTAGACCTGTACATATTTTTCATTGTATAAATAAAATTTTAATTGATGTTTGTGAATGTTTATTTAACTATTGCCTATGTAATAACATTGTTGAAAGTCAAAATTAAGTTGAACTCAAATGGAGGAAGTTCAACCCCAATGTTTATTTCTTGTTCTATAGGTTCTACAATTATTTTTATGGTGTAAGCGTATTCATATCACTTGTCTTGATACCTCCCTAAATTCCATATGTGTTCATTTATAATATATTTTATTATATAATTGTGAATACTAGAGCAGGTATAGATGGGGGATTGAGATGACATATACTAGAGCTGGCATGGAAGGAGATAGAGAGGGATGGGGAGATATCCATAAGAGTTGACAAGAATGGTCTAGAGTTGCTAGTTCTTGTATCAGTGGCGATGATGGGATGAAGTTGCTATTGCGGGGTGTGGTGGGGTTGGTGGTTATGGTGTTCAAGAGATAAAATTGTTGAATAGAATTACGGGGCAAGGTTGGGAAGTTACAAAATTATCGAACAATCCTATTTGGGATCCAACAGTTTTTATTTGAAAATAATTTCATTCTTAAAATAATTAATTCGTCTCTGATTTTTAACGTGTGTTTAAATATTCTCTGGATAAATAATTAAAAAATATATATTATATATGATAAATAAAAAAATATAATAAAAAAAATTTAGTGGAAATAAATATTTATAATTTATAATTAAATTTAATTTATAAATAAATATTTTATATTGATAAAACATTACCAAGAGATTAATTTTTCATTAGAAACACTTTCTAAAAACTTTAACTTACATATATATTATCTGTTGGTATTATTATAATCACAAGAGAACTATTTTTTCAATAGAAAAAAAATTTACCTATAGAGTTTTTCCAATAGTTTTGTGACATTTAAATATATGATGGTAAACCGATTTACCAACAGAAAATGAAATTTTACCAATAGATATTCCCCTATTGGAATGTGTAATATTTTGCAGTGTCTAGGTGTCATAGTAGAGGACAAACTTGCATGATCCAATTCATGTGATTGATTGGGGGAATGTTGGATATCATGGATGGATCTAGCTATGTAAAGAACATGGTGGGAATCCTGGATCGAAAAGAGTGGACCCTATATTGATTGGAAATCCCCTTGGTTTTCTTGTTGTGTTAGAAAATGAAAAAGTATGAGGGTTCATATGAGTTTTAGAGAAATATGTGTGCCCAATATTATGATTTTTTGTTTAGTTTTTCTTTTTAGGGATTAAAATATTGAAGGATGGAATGATGTATAGGGCTTGGTTTTTCATTATAAGACATTGAAATATTTCATTTTATATTTCCATAGTAAGGTGCTCCGATGATATGCGATTTTGAGGCCTGTGGTTCCTAGATTTAATTCTGTGAAAATAATAAATATATTTTTTATTACATGTGAAGAATTTCTTAAAAATATTTAAATGAATCTTAAAAGGAATCTTGGATTATAAATCTATGAAAATTGTTGATTTTGGAACATAGTGTCTACCATTTGAACAATCTAAAATTGGTTTTCATGGGGTGTTTATACATCTAACTGATATGAAGTATATTCACTGGATTAATAAAATAATTAAATTAATTAATTAATTATTTATACCTTATGTATTTTCCTATAAACACGTCATCATGGAGAGTTTCACTGTTCTTACCTCTTATTCTTGGAATATCCAATGGGACTAATAATTTCCATCCATTGAAAATCACATCAAAAGATGATGCAACATATGTTCAAAGAAAATTGGAGTAATGATAATGAAATTAAAACATTCAATAATATTAATGAATGTTAATAAATGAAAGAAGATACAATATCATGGTAGGAATAATCATGTTGTGGTTTATTCCCTCTTTGATTAAATTGATCAGGTAGATCGGTCATTTTTCTTGGATATACTCAGATTAAAGCCTTTTCATGTGCCCATAAAATAATTCAATTGGTTATTTCATTTGCTTTATACCTTAGATTCCCCATTCATGATAATTAGACAAGGATTATGCATAACAATTGTTTAAACAATTGTTCTATTTATTTTTTTAATCATTTTCATAACATTAATCACTGGATAGACCCCACAATCCTATTGCAACAATACTAAGTGGTACTGATCCCTATCAGACACCAAAAATCCCAAAAGATTGATTAATGATGTATGGATTGATGAAACAATGCAAGATATTGGATTTTTAATCATTATGGATGATTATTTCATCGATTAAAAAATAATACTTCAAATGTGGAAGGAACATTAGTGTACAATTTGGATGAGGAACCCATCCCCCATAAGGAACAATAGAACCTGATTTCCAACAAACAACAACCCGAAATGAAGAACCTTATCATGATCTACAGATTTAGGATAGGCAAATATGGGATATATTCTGAAATGTAATGAATTGGAGGGCCGATTAGGGATCTGAGAACCTGTGGAAAACCCGACTACACACAGTGTAAAAAGATCACCATAGCATGTGTATCCCCTTCATAGTAGTAGGTAGGGTTATGGTGTTTTATATTTATTGAAGGTAATTCAGTTCTCCCACATGTCATGTATACTATAATTACCAAATCATTAATGAATAAAATTACTATTCTCTTATTGACTTTTGTATATAGTAAACACTTGCACTCTTTTTTATATTTATGGGTTTAATTGAACATTAATTATCATTATTTTTGATAATATAGCTGTTGAATAGTGATAAAATCTTATATAAACAAAATCAATTTAAAATATCCCTTCATAATAGACAAAGGATTGAATAGCCTCATCCAGTACACTCAGTCCGTACAAATCTCATTTTTCAGAGCTCCGAAAGTTGGGTACATCACTGGGCATCTCTCTAGACCAAGACCAAGAATAGGTTCAACACATTAATCTTGAATGGAATCACTTACATGAGAGGATCATGTGAATAGAGATTGCCACCTAGGTGATGTTATCAATGCCACCCCAAGAGTCTGTCACCATCGCACACTTTATCTATAGGACATATACCGGCGTTTTAAGGGGTTCTTTAAAAAGGTATTAGTAATTTATTTTTTAATAACTTATTATAGATAACGGTCATATTCCATCAATTCCATTATGAGAATAGTCTTCCTTAAAAAATTTTGAATTTGATTAATTTCTTTTTTAGGTAAAAATGTTACATTTTACGAAATATATACATTATTATTTTAAACTATGGTTTTCATTAGTAATATTATATAACAAATTCTTAATAGTGATTATTATATCAGTTCCGAATATGTAAATGATTATTTAATTAGTTTGATAAGATATATATTTTTATACAATAACATAGATAGTGTAAATTTAAAGAATTTATTTTAAGGAATTATAGATTTTTTTTGAATAATAAAAATTTAAAAAAATTATTTTTTTAAATTAAATTTATTAATAATTGATGAGTATATATTTATTATGATGAGAAATGTAAATTTTGGTGAGGTTTAAAAACTATTTTTGTCAAAAAATTTCAATTTTAAATAATTGTTAGTTCTAAGCTATAAAAGAGAAAATCCATATATATTTGAGAATATTTATATAAAATTAATATTATTTGTGGAATCAGGATTTCGATATTACCCAACATTGAAGTTTTCATATTTTTTTTGAGACAGACATATTTTTGGTTAAAAATTTAATAATTTATATATAGAGCATATTTTATGACATCAGAATGATACAATAGTGAAATAATTAATATCATATAATAGGTATTATTTCAAAAAAAAAATTTAAACATAAAATAATGTGACTTCCAATTTAATTGACTTCTTTTATATTGTTTTAGTGAATCGTCCAAAATTTATAATATATTTTATGATTTTAAATTCATTTCCTTGAGGGTGTGACACACCTCCACACAATCAAGGATAATATTTGAATTTATTCATCCCTTGTAAATATTAAATAATTTTTTCCTCCCCCCTTTTCGAGAAACCATGGGTAACAAACAGTTTGGTATGTGGTTTTGAATATTTTATTGTGTAGTGTCTAAAACTATAATAATAATAAATTCTTCATCCATTCATGTATAAACCAACCCATGAACCACTTAATAATCCCTAAAACTCTTTTAATATCATCCCCATTCTTATATCCTCTCCCTATATTCATCACATATCTCTCCCAAGATCCCATGAATCCTCTCCCAATCCATTAGGATCATAGATCCTTATAAGGCACCATCACTTTCCTTCCTTCCTCATTTTTATCCATGTTTCCTTATATTGTTATACGAATTTATATTTTAATTAAAAACGATGGGGTATGTTTTAAATCCTACATCATAATTCCATTATTATGTTTTAATGATGAGAGACCACTTTCAGTCTCATTAATACCTCCCATTACAACTGTTACCATGCCAAAATTCCGTAAGAAATTTCTCTCTCTTAATTTCCATTCAAGCACTTTAATTATAGTATGCTTCTCTAATTCCTCTTCATATATGGGGATATTTTCATCCCTGATTACCTTACGCTCCATTTATTTCTATATGATTAGATACCCATTTATCTCTCATATTATATTTTTATGAATCCTCATATAATGTTGTTAAGCTTCTGAAATTGCACTGTGATTTTCCATGCCAAAATCATCGTGTAGTGAATACCATGAACATTTCACTATCAAGAGTATTAACCATTATGAACATATACATATTGATTATATATATTCATATATTTATTCCACATTAATTTATTATGGACTAAATTATGGTGCTTAATGAATCCATGTTATAAGATCTACATGGCACATTTAAGCATTCGATTGAAATGATTATGAAGGTTAAACCTCAACAGTGCTCAAATGTAATGAAAAATGTTTAGATATATGATAAATCATGTTGGGTATGGGTTTTACATGATTAATTTATAGGAAATATGTCCACCATGTTGGGAAATGGGTTTACAAGATTCCATTAGGTTAATGACACATTGTTTTAAGTTGTTTCCACATTTCCCGATTATAATAATCTTGCTATATCATGCCTTTATATTAATGATTCTATTATTATCCACTGATATTACATTTTCATAACACATTTTTTATTATTTATATCATTCTTTTTTTCTATTTTACAGGTGTTTATACCTCCCCTTTTGTTTTGTATATCCTTAGGATATCTCATGCGATGCTAAGTACGAATGAAATTTATGGTCATGTAAGATATGTTTTCAATAATGGTGTTATATTTTATATCCTATGTTGTCATGTAATGTTCCAAAGACCCTAATAAACTATAAATATCATTCTTTTGTGTCATATTAAGTGCAATTTAATGTAATAAATAATTTTTTAGTGTTTAATAAAGAATATGGTTGTTATAGTTGGTATCAGAGTATAGGTTTAGTTACTTTTGGGACTTGCGTTAGAAAATCCTAGTAAACACCTTAAAGATGAGACTAATTATAAGAAAAGAATCAGTAGCTTTTGGTGAGTATAGAGTAAGAGGTTTATCAATGCAATACATCCCTGTATAGATAAAAACACTTATGGGATTCTCAAGAACATATGTATTTAGGGTTAGAACCTGAAAACACTAGTTCGAACTAGACTTGACCCGAAACTGGTTGACATCAAATTCCTTCCTACTCTATTGTATTGAAACTCCCATGAAATATTCATCAGTAAATTCTTTTGATTATTATAACCCATTATTATGGTAACTAAAAAATCTCTTCAAAATATATTTAAGGAAAAAGATAATGGATAACATATATCAAGGAATATAAATTCAAAGTTTAAGTAGATATCTGTAATTTTTAAGTTATCTCTTTTTTCATTGGATCCTAATTTATGTTATTAATAATTATAAATACTCACCATTAACTTTCCATTAATTCAAGAGAATGTATTTTAAAATGAAAAATCAGGCTAACAACCTATTGGAATGGAAATTTTTGAATTCCCCAACGAGATTCCCAATCAAATAGGATATCAAGTTGGGGATATCGTAATTATTCCAAACCATCTATAAAAATCATGATTTAAATTTTAACCTTTTGGAATTCCCAAGGATATCATAGAATAGAAATATTACATCTCATGAATTCCTAACTCAAAAAATTGAAATGTGAAAGAAGACCAAATTTCCTTCGTGCAACAAGTATGGAAAAACACCATGGGAAATGAGAAAAAGAGACTATGTGATATTTTAGTGTGGAAAAAAGGGCACAAAGTATTCAATTTCCATGAAATAATGGATAATGTGTTGGATGGAAAAAATGTTTAATATAAGGAATATTACACAGTTCTATGATATAAATGTGAAGAAGTCGATCATTATCCATGACCATGATCTATTGCAAGGGATGAGAAGTAAGGTGAGCAACACAAATCTCCACAATTATGGAGAATAGAAAGTAATATGTTATGATTGATAATGATGAATTAATTACAGGTATCCACTATATCAAAGTATTGTAAGTCATAATGTTTTTCAATTCAGGTCCTATTATTTTTTCATGTATGTTTTATATGAACATTGATTCCCCATTAAAAATGATATTAAATCATTAGGAGAAAACTCATATAAGTGTTGTATCACATTTTAATGTTTGTGGAAATGTTTTTATGGAAAATATTATATGTGTTCATTTGGTGTAATTTGACTAAAAATGAAAAGTTACTTCTTATTCCTCAAGAAAGTTGAAACGTTATGAGAAAAAGTATCCCACGTGTGATATGGAGTTGGCACTTGTGATCCTTGGGTTGAAAATATGGCGGTATTATCTATTTTGGGAAAAGATTGAAATATATATGAATCACTAATGTATCAAATATATATTCACACAGAAAGTGCTAAACACACGCCAATGAAGATTCTTAGAGATCATCAAGTATTACGAATGTTCAATCCAGTACCACCCTAGAAAAGCGAACAAGTTGGTAGAAGCTCTATATAAAAAAGCACTAGTGATTCTTTAATTGATGAGAATAATGAAATTTCTAATCTATATAGATTTGATAAAGATGTAAATGGTAATCATAACTAATGTAACGCCATCAACCCTTTCACATTTGATTTATCATTTATATATTTTGTAAAGGTAAATGAATTTTCAAAAATTTGATGTTGGAATTAAGAAAAAAGTGCAAACTATTCGAAAAGGGAAATAATCAAAGTGTAAGGTTAATGAAGGAGGAATTGTATGATTTGGATCAAATCTATTTGTTCTATCAAATTTGGAGTTAAATAAAATTCATTGGGATGATTCAAATAGTTCAAATTTCTCCATTCACCAAGGAAACAAATAGATTTATCGAGATCTCCAAGAGTATTATTTGTGGGATAACATGAAGAAAAAGGTCATTAAACATTCCAAAAAGTGACTATTCTGATAGAAAGTGATGGTAGATAAGTAATTTTCTAAGGTGGTGATGAAATCATTACTCAAAACATTATTGAAATTAGAGAATATCACCATGGACTTTGATACATGAATTCTGAAAATAGCCAAATGAAATAATCCAATACCTGTTGATGTGGATAGTCTTAGAAAGACACCAAACATCATAGTGATTAATGTAAGTTTCTAATTAGATCATCAGGGATAGATATAAATCATTTAATTGGTATGTCTACATATTTTACCACTATATATTGTATCGGATGGAGATCCATGAATCACCATAGTGTTTTGGAAGAGTCCCCAATTCCCTATGAATACTAAGCTGAAAATATGTATGTCTTATCATCTTCAAACTAATGGTCAATTTGAATGGAATATCTAAACACTTGAAGATATGTTTAGAGCATGATTAATGTACTTTATTAGAGGATAGAATAAACATATTCATGTAGTCTATTTCTATTACAACAGTAGTTTCCACTCATGATTTTAAATGGCTCCAAAGGAAGCCCTTTATGGGAAGTGGTGCAGAACACTATCATGATGGGATGATGTTGGGGAGGGAAATCTTCTAGGTCCATAAAATTTTGTTGAAATGATGGATAAGGTTGAGACCATTCAAAAGTATATCAATTCTACTCTGATTCAACAAAATAAATTTAATGACAACCATCAACAAGTCCTATAGATTGATTTCAGATATATGGTTATCCTACATATATCTCCATAGAAGGGAGTGATTAGATTTAGGAATTATGGAAATATTAGGCTGAGTACATCATCCATGTTGATAATGTTGATCATATCGAAGTATTTTCTTATCAACATTCACTCCCACTAAACCTGTCTCAAATTCATGATGTGTTCCATGTATGACTCATAAGAAAAAATACACCAGACCAACCACATATACTCAATCTGAAGGTAGTACCAGAGGAGAATGACCTTTTATTTGAAGAGAGGTAGGTGAATATCCTAGATCATAGGGAAAATGATCTATGAAATAATACAATGACCCTTGATAAAGTTTTATAGAGAAACCACATTTTTGATGAAGATACATCGGAACTAGAGGAAGTTATGTGGTAGAGATACCGTCATCCGTTTTAATGTGGGAAAAGGAAAATTTGAGGTCAAAATCTCTTAAGGGTGGATGATAGTAACAACTCGATCATTAATGTATAAAATTCTCAATCTATCAATGAGTTATGGATATAGAAAAAAATGAACACTATTTTTATTAATTTTTTTTAATCACCATTATGAATAGTTATCGTTGATAATATAGCCATTGAAAAGTGATCACACAACTGATATAAATATATGGTTTTAAAAAATCAATTTGACATAGAAATAAGAGAGGATGACCTCATCTAGTAGACTCGGGCCATACGATCCTCAACTTTCATAGCATAGAAAAGAGGTAACATCACTGGGCTTCATTCTTGTGCAATACCAAGTTGAACATTAATAAAATATGCTTGAACAGAATCCCTTATGGGATAATTTAATGTGTTTAGAGATCACCACCCAGGTGATGTTATCAGAGTCACCCCAAGAGTCTGTCACAATCACAAACCTTACCCATAAGTCTTTTGCATGTGTTATAAGGGGTTATGTAACAAGGTACTAGTTACTTATTTTTTAATCCTTTTTTATATATAAAATTATTATTCCATCAATTATTTTAGGGGAATAGTCCTTCATAAAAAGTTAATGAATTAGATATATTGATTGTTTTGAAATAATGGTACATTTGGGAAAAATATATATTATTATTCTGAAATAACGTTTTAATTAATAATATTATAAAAAAATTCTTATAAATTATTATTATATAATTTCACTTCTATAAATGAATAGGTTTTTAGTTTG
The DNA here is from genome assembly GCA_963277665.1 of Viscum album. NCBI lineage: Eukaryota > Viridiplantae > Streptophyta > Magnoliopsida > Santalales > Viscaceae > Viscum > Viscum album. The sequence goes on along the minus strand of OY728165.1, from coordinate 255,784,441 downwards.
TTTAGAGTTATATTTTTATATGGTAAAATAGAAAGTGTAATTTCAAATAATGTCATATTTGGATGTAGTAAATTTTTAAAATATTTAATATTATAAATAAATATAACAATAAAATTACTATAATTATTTATAAATGAGTATATAATTTTTAAGAAGTAAAACAATTAATTTTTATTAAATTTTAAATGTTTTTTGTCAAAACCTGTCAACGTAAAATATATTTTGGTTCTCATTTTTAATAGTGAAAATTCACATATTTATAAAATTATTTAGATAAAAGGAGTATTATTATTGGAATCAAGATATCTAAATAATCTAAATTTTATTTTTTATTATTTATAGTGGCAGTTGAATTTTTATATAAAAATTAATAAATATATAAATATATAATGTCTTTTATGACATATTAATGGCACAATTGTGATATAATAAATATGATTAAAGAGATCTTTAAAAGAATATTTTATTTAAATTTAAAATAATGTAATATCAATTTGTTGACTTATTTTTTAATTACTTAGTGAATCCTTTAAAATGTATAATATATTTTATGATTCTAAAATAATTTCCTTAAGGGTGTGAATCACCTCCACATAAAAAAGGATAATATTTTTATCTCTTAGTACCTTGGTCTTAAAAAATAATGTTTTCTCGTCCCTTTGTCCAAAAACCATGGGAAAAAACAATGGGTTGGCTTGTAGTTTTGAATATTTTATTTTGTACAGTCATAAATTCAAATAATAAAGAATTCCCACAACTTTTCAATATAAACCAACCCATGAACCCATAACTCTTTACTCAAACACCTTTAAGCTCATCGTCACTCTATTGTACACTCCCCATATTTCTCCCCAGGCTCCCCCAGGCTCCCAATAATCCCCTCTCAGCTCATTAGGATCACATATCCATGTAAGGGATCCACACCTTTCTTACATTCCCATTTTTCCCATTTTTCTTATATTTTTATTCCATATTATTTTTTAATTAAAAATAATGGGTGTTTTATACCCTCCCCAATACATCACTTATTATGTTTTAATGATGATATACCCCTTTGAATCTCATTAATCCCTCCCATTTACACCTGTTTTCAAGAAGAAATTCCATAAGGGATTTCTCCTTTTCCTCATTTCCATTCAATCATTTATCTTATATTATGCATCTCAAATTAAAATTAATATATTGGGATATTATGATCCATGATCCCCAAAATAAAAATTTCAAGACTTAATGATGTGATACCCCATTATCTCTCATTAACCCAATTTATTAATCCCTATGTAACACCGTTATGCTGCCGAAATTACACCGTGATTTTCTATTCCAAAAATCATTGTGTAGTGAATACCATCATCATTTCACTATCAAAGATATTAACCTTTATGAACATATAAATATATTTATGATAGAATTTCATATATTTTTTCCACAATCCTTTATCATGGAATAGATGATAATGTTGAATGAATCTATAGTATACGATCAATGTGGCACATTTAACCATGGGATTGAAACGATTATGAATGATGCTCCATAAAAGCCCTCCAATAAATGGTTTATTTTTAATATCATGATACCCCATGTTTGGATATGTATTTACATGATTCCTTTATAGGAATTTTATTCCATCAGGTTGGTATAGGGGTTTACCTAATTCCATTATGTTAATAATGTAGTGTTTTATTTCGTTTCCACATTTCCATGTTATGATAATAATTAAATCTTATTCCTTTATGTTCATGTTTCACTTCTCTCCAATTATGATCCAATTTTGTAACATGTATTTATTTATTCATGTCATTCCTTGTTTATTACCATACCGGTATTTATATCTCACCCTTTTATGGTGTATGTCCTATTATTATCCCATCCAATTCTATGTATGAAGGAATGTTGTTTTCATGTAAAAGATTTTTTCAATAATGATTTTTTATTTTATGTCTTATGTTGTAATACAGTGTTTCTAGCCCACAAATAAACTACACCTCTTGATTTTATTTTTAGTATTAAGATAAAATTTATGTTATAAAGGATGTTTATGTGTTTAATAAAGACAAGGGTTGTATCGTACCCCCTTATCCATGAGGATGAGATGTGTGATGATGAAAACTTCCCAAAACATGTCGCGTTCAAAAGTACACGAACACAAATAAAGATCACTTGCAACGCCTCATGTGAAAAACATTCTATGTACCAAATTTTATGGATATAGAGTCATGTACACATATCTAATTACAAAGACATTTCCATATCTCAGATATATATGACATTCCATGTTTAATCCATTCACACTGTGTTGTGCTACACGGGTAGCAGGCCATGTGGAAGATAGGAACATGACGTTTCAGAGGAGTGGGAACACACATTTTTTGGTATCCACACACTCTATGTGCTACTTTTAACCTTTTTATGAAACTTATTGACACTATATTTCAATATTTTGAACTCAGACTTTGGAACGTGAGTAGCCTATTATGAGTATTTTTTCAATATAGAATGTGATGGTTCCCTCCACAGTGGTTTTAGAGTTATCATGTGGGATGTTTCATGGAATGATCCTTGGTTAGGTGATGATTGATGTTGGTAGATATAATCTACGATCAACAAATACATTATTAGTGGTATCCTCCATTATAACTATTCATTGGTTCCTCGAGGACTTTCTAAGTGGGGCCCTCTTGTAGTGCTAAGAAATTTGTCCTTGATAACTATATGAGAGGCAACTATTAGTATAGAAAGGTAGTGGTTCCATGATGACATTCAAAGTGGTACCCTCTAGTAGATATAGGTTGTGATTCCTCAATGAATTTTATATTTGTACACTATAGTATATCTATGTACAATATCTGAGATGGATTCTTGAGTGTAACCCTCTATAAAAGATGGGAAAAAGGTCATCAACGACTTCTAGAGTGGACCACACAAGCTGGCCAGGTCATGGGTTAACTTCCACTGAAGAGGATTCCACTTTCAGGGCAGGGAAAGGTTCCTCCATCGACTATCATAGTGAATCCATTTTAATGTTTTTGTGAAAGGATATTCTACCTAGAGTTTGTGGGCCCTTTAAAGTTTGAAATAGTGGTGAGGCACGATTTCATTTGGATGGTTAATTCTTGAATGTTTCGTGAGATGTTGGGAATCATTTATGAATTTTTTAAATTGATTTCTACACATATTATTGTGATGAACAAAGAGATTAAGATCCCATTTCTCTCTCATTTGGGCTTATTTTGACCGAGCATATATATACCTAATTCATTCAATCGATTATAATTGGTAAATATCTATCCACGATATGTGAATATGAATGTTTTATTCCATGTGTTCATTATGATTAGCATATCGTGGATGGATGTGTCTACTTTACATCTATAGGTGGAAAATAATCATCATGTAGTTCATCTACACAATGTTTTCAACCACATATGTTTGTACTAGGTTACTTTTACAATTGGTTTAGGTTGAGTTTTTCTATTTCATTGCATTAGGAATATTTTTTTATCTACAAACAATATATTCTTGTTATACCATTTACTGCTCCACCAACATCATTCGTGTTGTACTACATGGTATGTACACACACACACACAACTACAAGGATTCTTCCCACACATAGTGTGTCTTATGCAGAATAAGGAAATTTCATCAAAGACATCAACGAAGCTTAGGGACACATGGGACATTGGAATACATATAGTGGTCATAGCATGGAGATCAAAAGATGAGATCTCCTTGTATTTTAATTTTTCTTGTTTTTTCATGTCGGGGAATATTTTTGGTTATGTGTGTATTTTCTCCTTTATTTTTCATTTTTTATATCCAGACACTTTTATTTTGTAGATATTTCTTCATATGATAATTCCCTTATGAATATTCTTCTTTTAAATTTACTCCCTCATCACTTTTTCATTAACATGGATGCATGGATGTATATTGTTCTCTAGGATAAGGCCTCCCCATGTTAGATGTACATTTGGAACTGGTCACTAGTCCCTGGCCTATGCGGGTGGGCTTGATGTAGTTGTGGTTTGATAACTATCTTGGTTCAAGTCATGACAGTTCCTTTCCCTAATTACATAATATATAGGATATATAGGCTTATACAAAACCTCATAACTCCCTCATGATCAATATTCCTCTTTGCATGAATCCCCATTTTTATATATTAAATCTTCATTTTTATCATAATACCTAATATTTATGATATTCTGATCTATCTAGTATGATGGTTGGGATATAAATTTGAATATGATCAATGATATATCTTCCCATATGACATCCATGTCCATATTTACCAACTATGTGATTAATTGATATCCTTTAATCATTATTGTCACAATAACTCACTACGAAAACAAGGTATTTTCCCAATGGTACTAAAGAAATAGTTTGATGGTACAAATTCAATAGTTTAAAAGAAACAACATTTTCCAATGGTTTGTACAAACCTAGGGAAATGTGTATATGTTTCTATGATTTCCCAATAGTTTTCCAAAACTGTTGGGAAAAACTATCTTCTCTAATGTATACCAACAATTTTACTAAACCATTGGTACTGAGAAGTTCTCCCAACGGTTTTTAAAAACCATTGGGAATGTTTTTCCCCAAATACCCAGTGCCCCAGCTTCAAGTTGGTCAAATTGCAGACTTATTCCAGACCTCCTCTTCTCAGCCGCAAAACACCATCCTACCGAACATACTAATCTAATCAAAAAAAATTATTTTTATACTAAAAATTTGTAAGTGTTACCTTAGTTTTAGTGTTCTACCACTTTTTATATTATGTTTGATGTTTTGATATTCTAAATTATTGTTATTGATGTTGGAGCATAGAAAACTTTGTTGGTTTTATGTTTTTTTCTTTTATACTTCATACATTGTCAATGGTCTTTTTAATGGGGTTTGATTAGTGCAGGGGTGAAAGGTTTGTTTTATGTTTTTTGTTTAGTGGGGTAAAGGGTTTGTTTTATGTCTGTTTTATGTTTTTTTGTTAAGTGGGGTTTTCTGTATTATGTCTAGTGAGGTTTTATGTTTTTTGTTTATTGAAATGGCTAATGCATGATAGTTTAGATTTCTTAATGTATAAAATGATTTTAAATAAAATTACCATAAGGGGTCTATAAGAGGGGTAGGGGCTGTCCAGGTGTGGGGCGCTGTCTAGATCGGGGGTGGGTTGTCTAGGGGTAGGGGCTGTATGGGGGTAGGGGTTGTAGAGGTGTGGGGGAGGGTGGTATGGGCTACACCAAAGAGGGGTGTGGTCTGTCCATGGGGTGAGGGTGAGGTGTTCAGGTGGGGGAGGGGTGTGGGGTGTCCAGGGAGGGTGTGGGTTGTCTAGGTGGGGGAGGGGTGGCTGTCCAGGTGGGTGGATGTCCAGGTGTGGGGGTGGTTTTCCGAGTGGGGGATGTCTAGGTGGGGGTGGGGTTGGGATGTCCAGGTGGGGGTGGCTATCCAGGTTTGTGGGAGGGGTTTTCATTGTGTGGGGATGTCCAAGTGAGGGTGTGGTTGGGCTGTTCAGCTGGGGTTTGGCTATCCAGGTGGGTGGGGGTGGGGCTACAGGGGAGGGGGTGTGGGCTGTAATTGTAGTGGTGGGATCTCCTGGGGGAGGTCTATCCACGTGGGCGAGGGGTCTGGGATGTCTAGGGGGTTGTACAGTGGGGGGTGTGGGTTGTCCAAGTGGGGCGGGGGGGTGTCCATGGGGGCTGTGGGGGGGGGGGGGTTGGGGGCTATAGGGGAGGGGATGTGGTATATCCAGGGCGGTGGTGGTTGTCTAAGGGTTGTGGTGGGTGGGCTATCCCGGTGGGTGAGGGGGTTGTGGTCTGTCACCGTGGGGATGTCCAAGGGGGGATGAGGGTTGGGTTGTCTAGGTGGGGGAGGGAGTGACGGGTGTCATGGGGGGTTGGGGTGGGGTTGTAGGCTGTCAAGGGGGGTTTGAGATGTCCAGGGGGTGGGGTGGGAAATCCAAGTGGGGGAGGGGTGTTGTTTTTCCAAGGTGGTGGGGGTGGGCGGTCCATGTGGGGCGTGTGTTGTCCAAGGGGGGGGGGTGGGTTGGACTGTCCTGGTGACCTCGTACCCCCTGGACAGCCCCCCACCCTAGGACACCCCAACCCCTAGACCCCCTACCTGACCCCCTGGACAGCCCCACAACCCCCGTGGACAGCCTGCCCACCCCCTTGGACACCTCGTACACCCTCGACACCCCCACCCACCCCCCATAGACAGCCCGCCCACCGACCTTGTACCCCTGGATAGCCTCACCCACCACCCTGGACACCCCCTCCCCCCGTGGATTTCCCCCCACCCCCCGGGTACAGCTAGCCAACCCCCTGGACGCCCCATACACCCATGGAAACCATGCCACCCCCATCACCCCCTGGACTGACCACCCACCCCCTGGACACCCCCCCACCACCCTCGAAATCCCCAATCCCCAGGACCCCCTCGACCCCCTGGATAGCCCTACCACCCCCGTGGATAGTGCGCCCACCCTCTCGAATCCCCCCACCCACATAGACAATCCCCCAAGGCACCCTGCCCCCCTGAACACCCTCGTCCCCCCCAGATGCCCTACCCCCTGGAAAGCCCCCCCCCCCCACTGAACCCACTGGACAGCCCCGCCACCCCCATGCACAACCTGACCCCACCCCCTGTGGACTGCCCACCCACCCACTGGACAGCCCACCCACCCCCTGGACACCTCGTACCCCCCCTAGATAGCCCATCCACCCCTATGGACAGAACTCCCACCCCCTGGACACCTTGTACCCCATGTATATCCCTGCCCACCCCCTGGAACCCCTACCCACCTACTTGGATAGCCTGTGCCCCCTAGACATCCCTACCCCCTGGGCAGCCCAACCACTCTCGTGGATAGCCATCCCACCTGGACACCCCGACCCACCTAGACATCCCCCACCACTGAGACACCTACAACCCCCCCTGGATAGCCCCTCCACCCCACATGACACCCCTCACCCCTGGACACTTCCTCCCCCATTGGCAATTTATGTGATCACTCAAATTATCTCCTAAAATATAAAATTTCCTCAATCAAAAATTTAGACAACTACTATATAATTCTTCTCCCCATGTGTACATGATCTTGTAGACTCTAGTATAGTTATTCAAAGATATTTTGTTATAAATATTGTATTTTGATGTCTTTTATATTATGATTCTCATATAGTGTAGTGTGTCAGTTATGACTTCATATAAAGTGAACAAATCTAATTTACTTAAATAAATTTTTGATGAAACATAAATCTTATTGATTTTCAATGGACGAAATAACTTATAACAATTATTTTTTTACAGAATGGATTGAATTTGAATGTCTGAAACTGATCGGAAGTTATTTTCAAAACACTTTTCAGATATTTTTAGATTTTTCCTTTCACAATGCTTCAAATAGTGGTCACATACCCTGCCCATGTTCAAATAGTATTGGAAATCCTTGGTTGAGCAATGAAAAGGTGATCTACCACATAAAAAAATGTGGTTTTCAATAAAACAATTATGTTTTGTATCAAAATGGGTATAAAATTAAATCTTGAATTGTTGATGAACCAAATGAGAGGACATGAGTGTAGAATTTGTTATATGATCAGTTTCCATTTATTCATCATCATGAAAAAGATTGTTTTCCGACCCAAGAAGTCTTCTATATGATCACACATAATGCATCTAATTAAAATGATGATGATGTATGGGTGAAAAAATTGAATGATGTTGCCAAAACTCCGGTATATCGACAGTGCAATAAAATGAAAAAGATGGATATTTTAATAATATTTTTTCATGGGAAAACTATGTATGGGATTTTTAATATAGTGATCGATTAGATTCTTACTTTATTGAAGGATTTACATCTACAAAATGCAGATATTCCCTAAAACCACTATATATTAAGAATTTTAGTTGAGTGACAAGGATTTTCAAGAAACAAAAATCATGCTTTCCTGAAATATTTCAATTTATTTTAGGAGGAAACCACTGAACGAAATGATTATATAAAATGTGGCACAACCCGCTGGAAGTCAAAATCTGATGGAACACTATCCCACGTGCCAGAGAATGTAATTCAGCAATTTCCATTGATCCCCAGACTCCAAATTCTCTTTATGTATGACCAAATATCAAACAAAATGAGATTGAATAATACCGAGAAAATAAGACTAATAATGATTTGGTTCACCATGTAGATGGATTTGAATGGAAGAGATTTGATGCTCAATATCCAAATTTTGGAGATAATGTGCGTAATGTGAGGCTGGGTCTTTGATGCGACGATTTTAATCCTTCTGGGCAGATTTTTACTTCGCAGAACCCATGGCCAGTGTTTATACATATTTATAATCATTCCCCATGGTATTGTATAAAATAACCTTTCACTTTCATGAGTATACTAATATCTGGCTCTTCTAATTCCACCATTGATATTGACGTATACATTCAACCTTTAATAAAAGAGTTCAAACATATTTTGAATGTGGGTTTTCACACATAGGATGCATTTTCTAAAGACGTATTTCAGATGTGTGCAATGCTTATGTGGGTGATAAATGATTTTTGAGCTAATGGAATGGTTTCTGGATAGAGCACGAATGGAAAACTGTCATGTCTTATTTATATGAAGAATACATGATCATGAAGACTAATACATCATTGTAGTTTCAATTTTATGGGACATCTACGATTCATACCAATTGACCATCCATATAGAAATAATTGTTTAATATTTGAAAATACCATAGAGACCAATGATCCACCTCAACGTATTTTTATAAATTATGTGGTTATGGAATTTAATGATTTCAGTTTTTCATTTGGGAAGGGTCAAATGAAATCTAGAAGGAGAAATAATGTTTCCTCTGAAACCTCTTTCAATTGGAAGAAGTGGAGTATCTTTTTGGATTTACCTTTTTGGTCAACCAATTTGTTACTTCGTTGCTTAGACATAATTCACATTGAAATGAATATATGTGAACTATTTCTTTCGATACATCTAAATGTTAAGGTAATGACAAAATATGAATTACGATCATGACGTTACTTGTTGAATTGAGGCATCATAACAGAATTGCATCCTGTGCGTATCGGTGAAAATAAATAGTCAGTTCCATGTGCTTCTTATATGATAAAACCTATAGAAAAAAATTTCTGGAAGTATTAGAGACAATAGGGTTCCTCATGGATATTTTTACAACCTATCTAAACGGGTAAATTTAAAAGGGTTGATGCTAAAATCTTTAAATACTCATGATTAACATGTTCATCGTCATGAGTTGATTCCAATAAGAATACATTATCTTTTGTCCAATAATGTAAGGGTTACTGTTATTTAGTTATGCCTTTTTTAATGATCTTTGTGCTAAGATGTTTTCCAAGTCTTTCTCGTAAAAAATTTGGACCGATGCCCCATTAATTTTGTGTGAGTTGGAGAAAATATTTCCTCCATAATTTTTCACATGCATGCTACATATAAATTTCCATATTCCCACTAAAATACTTCTCAGAGGACCTGTTTCTTTTTTTGGAAAATCTAACAGAAATAAATATGTACACATTAATGAATTATGTCCGAAATAGGTATCTTCCCAAAGGTTCTATCGTGAACGGTTACATGACACAAGAATGTATAGATTCTTTCTCAATGTATCTGTATGTTCATACTATAATTATGAAGAAACCAATGACAAATGAAGAATAACAGTATATGAAAATTTAACTCAGTTTTCCATCACATCCTCAAATAGGAAGAATTCCTGGATCATATACATTAAAGACATTAAGCCTTAAAAATCAGGAGATGGCACATCGCACAACTTTGTTCAACTGTGATTTGTTAGATGACTACATCTTGTAACTAAATTGAATATGTATATCTTAAAAATATATCTATTAAAATATTAATATTTTTTATCTATAGGGAACATAAAACAATGATAAATAGAAATCATAGTTCTATATCGTTGAGAAGGATGGAGACTTTGCAAAGAAAAGAGTTTTCTTCTTAGATAAAATGGAAGGTAAAAATATTACTGTTTAAGATAATTAAATCAATATTTAATTAATTTTTATATTCATTTATATTTTTTCTATTGAGCTTTCCTACTGAATTTGTCTTTGAAGAAATAATAGCTTTGGATTTTGGTCTTAATATCGTGGTTCGTGACTGTAAATCAATTGTTATCAATGGGTACAAATTCATTGCCACTGAATGTCAAAGAACAAGAGAACAGAAAATGATGGTGTTATGGTTACTTCCACAACATATTGTTCTGGCAGTGGAACAGATAGTAGACCTCAATTTGAAAATGTGGGTTATTATGGAGTCATTGGAAAAATAGTAATGTTGGATTATTACTCTCATGGACGAGCCACAATGATGAAATTCCCTAGGTTTTCTTCGATGATGAGATAGGGGACATTTATTTATGATTCTGGATTTCGAGTAGTTAATATGACTCACACTCTTGCTACAAAAGAACCATATGTATTGGAATCAATGACTAAAAATGTTTTTTATGTCAATGAACAACTTCATCTTGAATTTTATGTCATAATTCATGTAATTCCTGGACATAATTTTGATGATGGTGAGGATGGAATTGACACCATCCCTACTTCCATTAGAACGAATCTATTTATTTCTTTTGATGACTCCAATAGCTCAATTGTTAGAGTTGACTGTGAACCTGACGTTGTGGTGGGAAATAAATAATATCACCCATTCATGTTCTCTAGTCTTTTGGTTTACCTAGAGTATGATTGTTATGGTTGGTTCTATTAAAATTTATTTAATATAGATTACAAATATGTTGTATCCAACTTGACCATTATATTAATTTTCAATGTTTGGTGGTTGTAATTCTTATTTGAATTGCATTTTTTTAATTTGGAATTCAACTATATTTAATCCTACGAAACCAACAATTGTAACATGGTGAACATTTTAATGCTTCAAATGTGATTTGTATAAAAATTTTATGACTCTAACACCTCTATTTAATATTTTACATGGTAATGAACATGATGGTTTGTATAATTCTTGAAAACATGTATTGACACCTACATCATCTCCCTGAGCAAATGAAATTAAACTTTTCCTTAATTTTGAAAATTTATTTTCTATATATGAATCTTGTATAATTAATTTTCCATTATATTAATAGGCTGATGACACTTAGTATATAATCATCCTAAAAAAATAGAAATTTCTTTATTACATCTTGTACAATTTATTGACTTCATTAAATATTTGTTCAAGCTCACCAAAAACATAGGTTATTTAAATTATCCCTGAATCCACCGATTCACTATCATTTATTTTGTTTTTTGGGTTACACATTAGTTATGAATTTCTATTTAATTTCATATTTGTTATCAAATGCAGGAAATTATACCAATTGAAGAGAGGTGACAAAAACAGATTATGGACACCAATCATCGCATGACCGAGCTGGGCATTCCACCACTACTGCCTGCAGTGAGTATTTTTTTTCAAATAAATTTATTTAAATTATATATAATGTCTTGTGATTAATTTTTTTAAACATTTTTTCCGGAATCGATATATTAGGAAACAATAATTTGATTAGTAGACTTGTAGTGGTCCCAATACGCAGTGTGTTCATTTGAGGGGTTGGTACGGGAGATAGACGATCTGGTCGGCATACCCGATTATACCTTTCCACTCCCACTAACATACTATCCATCCCACATTCTGATCTCGATGTGTGGTTAGGGACACACATCATATTTAGGCCACCAAAGTTTTCACCACCATTTACATAGGGAAATCCTCACATGTTTGTACCATGTCTGATGGTGATTCCCACTCCCCAACCAGAATTTTCCCAGCGATCCCAGTTATCTTCTTTTACTCCTACTTCGATCACTCCAGGATTTTATCTTCCGCCTTCTTCGACTCCTTATCTGCCAGAGTCTGTCCCTGACCCACTCTATTTGTACAGTGTTTTTCTTCAGTTTTTGCATATCTAGCTGCGCTCATTGATCAGACTACTGCTGGTATAATTATATAACCCTCAAAAATTGTTACAGAATTATTTATTTTCATTATAACATGTTTTGATAAAATATTTGTTTTTCGTTTATAACAGATACAACTACTGATAGAAGTAGGGGTATGGGGCGTACACTCATGCGAGTAGTGTGGAACCGATGCATGCAGTTGATGGGGGACTACGATGAAGATAGTCAGATGATTGAACATTCAGGATTGCAATGTCAGAGTGTTTTGGTGATGCTTGCGAAATACATCGATGTCATTCCTGTCAGCCCGATCTCATGGTGAAAGCAGCCAAATGAAGTCAAGGATAATTCCTGGGTAGAGAAATGTGTACAAAAATCTGTTTTATTTAATGTAATATATTAGTTTTTGTAATTGTAGGAATTAATATTTTGGTGTCATATGCAGTTTAATTTCCCCAATGGTGAGGGTGTATGGACAGCACGTATAATGGATTTATGTGAGATTTGGAGAGATTATAAGCATGAGTTGTACATTGGATAACGTGCTAGAGTGGGAGTAGAGTTATGGGCAGTCCCTGTCATTGAGGATTGTCCATTAGAACAGTACTAACAGATGATTACACATTGGATGACTGGCCAATATATGATATTAATCATATTAGAAGTATTTAATTAAAAATTTTCAGGTTTTTGGTTAATAATAATTCTTGAATTTTATATAGGATTCATCTAGTAGAAATAAAAAAACCTTGATGATAAGAAATACATCCACACATTGGAACTTACTATGATGCCAGATCATGAGATACAACAGGTGTGAAAATTTATAATCTTTCTTTATGACATTCACATTCTGTTACTTCTTCATTAATTTATTCAATTTATAATGTTGATATATAATATCAGTTATGCAGTTACTAATTTTTTATGAACATTTTAATTATGGTTTCCTACATTCAATTTCATTGTAGAGGCATAAATTGAAAATAGAAAATCATGTGCCTCATGTAAAACACTTTTGCTTGAGTAGAATGAACAAAGATAGAAGTGTAGATAATAAAAAGACTATGCTACAGATTTTTATTTTAACTTTGTAGATTTATAATTTTAATATCAATTTTGTAACATAATAATATATTTATATTTTTAACAGGCTTCTGTAGAGTCCCTTGATTCCCAGGAACCTAACAATTTTGTGCCAAATGATCACTGACATCAGGTGATGGGAGATGATCACCCTAGTAGAGTACGCTACCGACCAGGGAAGAGTATAGTTTAGATGAGGTATTCGCCCTCCCCACATATGAGTTTTAGTGCCACCATGTTGCAGTAAGTTAAGGAACATGCAGAACATGTAGAAAATAGGGCCACATAGACGGTAGAACAATCTGCTATGTCAAACACTACATTAATGAAACTGAGGGAAGCTGTATGTCCAACACATCCACCAGAGGCCATCACTTCTTAAGATAAATATATTTCATATATGTGTTCTATATATGGTGCACCAGGTGGTAGTTCTAGTGGTGGTTCAGACTATGGTGAGGTGGATGTTGAGTTGGAGGAGAAGGGCAATGAGGAGGTCGAGGCTGAGTACGAGGGTGAGGAGGTGGGTGGGGATGATGATGGGGATGACGATGAGGACGAGGGTGAGGGTGAAGATGATGGTGATTCTAGTGAAGGAGATGAAGGATATATTGATCCGTTACATATTAGACTGGTATTACGGACCTTTAATGTTTATTGATTTGTTGTGGTTGAGTATATGTGTTTTTAGGTAGGTCACATTATCTTTATTTTTTATCTATTTTAAGGAAATTATAATTTTTTTGTGGAATTTAGAAAATTTATCATATGATTTGAAGTTGATATATTAAAATTATTTTTTATCCTTGAATGAAATTGCTTAGAAACTATGTAAATACCATCCCATATGTCCAGGACAGCCCCCGAGACAGCTCCTGGACAGCCCCTAGACATCCCCCACCCTCTTCCCTTGACCCTGGACAACACCCCAGATAGCCCCCATCCCACTCCCTAGACCACAGACAGCCCCACCTCCTCCCAAGACTCTAGACAGCACCACCACCCTCTTCCCTGGACCCGAGACAGCCCTCGTACAACCCCCGGGATAGCCCCCCTGACAGCCCCCGCCCTCCTCCCTGCACCCTGGACAGCCCCCCGAACATCCCCACAACATCCTCCCTCGAACCCGGAAAGCCCCCAAATAGCCCCCCCAGACAGCCCCCCAAACAGTCCCCCACCCTGCTCCCTGGACCCTAGACAACCCCACTACCCTCCTCCCTGGACCCCAAATAGCCCCCACCCCTCCCTAGACCTTGGACAACCCCCAAACAGCCCCCACCCTCCACCCTGGACCTCAGATATCCCCCCTCCTCCCTAGACCCTAGACAACAACCCCCCCCCCACCTCCCTCCATGGACCCTAGACAGCCCTCGGACAGCCCCCACCCTCTGTGGACCCCAGACAACCCCCCTCCTCCCTAGACACTTAAAATCCCCCACCCTCCTCCTTGGACCCTAGACATCCCTTAGATATCCTCTCAAATAGCCCCCTTACGGCCCCCCCTAATAGCCCCCACCCCCCACACTCCTCCTTGTACCCCGTGCAACCCCTCACCCTCCTCCCTGGACCCCAGACAACCCCACGACCCGACCTCCAAACATTGGGTGAGTGGCGATTCAGCACACATAAAACATGATGAAAACTCACGAAAGGATATGAACCACCTACCATGATTCTGGAGAAAATCACAATCTTTATTCAGTGACTTGGATCTCAATATAATCTATCTTTTAAATGGACAACCTTTTATGTAAAAACAATTGGCCTGAGAAAAACCGACCAAACGCATTTGGATTTTATAGAGACATTTGGAAAACAATCCATGGGTAATTTGTGATATGTACGAATCATCTTGGCCCCAATCTGAGGAACGGTGTGGCATGTACCTCTCAACGTGTCTCACTTTTATTTGAAATGGACAACATTATAAGTGAAACCCCCAACTGGCATACCGAAAACCAACCAAATGCTTTCATTTTCTATTGATACTTTAGAAAAATGATCCATGGGTCATATGTGATGTGTACGAGTCAACCCATCCTCAACCCAAGGCACGGTGTGTCTGGTACCACTCAAACAGGCTCACTTTTATTTGAAATGGAAAGGTTTTTATGTGAAAACAATAACTTGCATATAAAAAACTGACCAAACACTTTATAGTTTTATTCATACTTTGGGAGAATGAACCATGGGTCATGTGTGATGTGTACGAGTCAATCCCACCTCTATCTCTAACACCCCAAGAATTCATAATGTGTTATTTCTTCAAAATAATTCAATAACTTGCACTACACGCAACACTGAGTTCAATTGTACCATGACTTACCAAAAAGACATTCAAAAGAGGTTATGAATAGTTTTAACTAAATTTTAAACTTTATATAATCCTAATAATTTTTTTCCATATTATGAGTATCTTAGACATAATACAAGAACAAATTCATTTTCAGTATTGCAATTTTATCAACTTTTAATAGTGAACCCTTTTAAAATACAATATTTTAAACTTTTTGACTAAATGGGGACATCAAAAATTTAAAATGTAACACCCCAAGCTTCCACGGTACGTTTCCCTTCGAATAATGTGATAGCGTATGTTGTACGCAACCTCGAGTTCTAACACACACCACAACTAATTAAACTAGCCGTTGTGAATAGTAATACCTACTTTTTGAAATTATATATATTTTATATTTTAAAATGGACTTCATTTTTTGATTCGGAATATCGAATTTAGCCTAAGGTGAAATTTTTCTACTTTTCGGATAACTTTCATATTTTGATGAATAGTGAAAATTACTAAATTTTAATTTAAAACAATTTTTTTAATCAAAATAATTAATAGTGATAAATTGTAAATTTTAGTGGTTTTAAAGTATATTTAGAATATATTTTTACCATTTAATATAATGTTGGTCATTTGACATAATTTTACAATTATACCGAACATAAACAAGTGTCAATCTTTTGATAGTTATTACCTCTTAAAAACACGCTTTTTGTTTTGACAGCGAGAATTAATTTTAAATTAATTTCTGCCACTTTTGTGTTTTGAATTTAGAAAAATGGATTACATATTTGGAATCAGGATTTCCAAATTGTGTAAATAGGTAACTTTTATTTTTAGACATTTTGAATAATTACTGTGGTAAATATTTTATTTACCATGGTTAAGGGTAAATCCGGTAAATAAGGGTTAAAAAATAATATTATAATAATACAAAATTACCCTAAAACGTGTCCTAACCTTATTGGTGGACACATACCCGACCATGGGCATCCTTGGGTCTATTTTGGGACCCCTTGGAGCCACTTGTATGTGGTAGGGACACATTATATTAATAAAGATAAAATAAAAATAAAAATGGCATAAGCTTACATCTTTTAGAAGAACACTTTTTACATAGGGTTATACATGTTGGATTTTCGATTATAAATATTCATTAGAAAGCTAAACATATTTCCGACATAATGATATTTTATTTATAATTTTTAGACATCAAATAATTTAAATTATTAATGACACAATAATGATGCAATGTTTACCTCATTAATAAATAATTTAAATAAATAAGATTATAATGATTAAAATATTATCTAAAACCTATCCAATTCTTATTGGTTGATGTTATATAAAAAATTATTCATCTTAGCTTCGACCTCAATGATTTTTGGACCATTATAAACCGAATATAATTATATTATAAAGTAATACTTTCACTCTTTCCTAAAGAGCCCCTCCTCTCCCTTATAAAAGGAGACCACTTATACTCATTCCTCACACCTCTCAAGCAACTTGGCTCGGCCAAACTCTGCCCAAATACTCTCCCAACTTCCCTTACTACAACCTAGAGGCCTTAGTTTGATCAGAGAGCCAACCTAAGGAGCCCTTTTGATCAAATCAAAAGGAAGAACCCGAAGAAGAGGTAATGTTTTCACCACCCCTTTTCAAGTTCCTTTCTTCTTCCACTTCTTCTTTCTTTGTTCTTACCATTCTAAAATAATAACTCTGGTATCTCACATATACTGTGATGTTATTATAAATATGGTACAACCATATTCAGTATTCTATCCACCCTTTTAATAACATGTCACCATACGTGCGTACATACGGCTTACCGTCTCCACGTCGTGGTGTAATTGTTATTCAATATGTTATTATTTTGATGGGTATAATAATGATGTGAAACTCATGTAAATAATAAATATAACATGTTAATTATTATGTATATATGATATAACATCCATTTATATATTATTTTAATATCAAAAGAATGATATTGTCGCTCGTGCGTACGTACGGACTACCGTCTCCACGAATGCGATGAGATTCATTCTCCATCGTATCCATTCAAGTATAATTATCATTTTATGATTTAAAAATGATGTTTAAGGACTTGATATCATTCTGGATATGAATAATATACAACCTATCCTTTACAAACATGTCTTACGTAACAAAACATACAAAAGAAAACAAGTAAGTTCACACACGAAACAACGATAATACTAAGATATTATTATCAAATCAATATTAAAAGATCATATATGATATCATATTAATGTATATGATTCTTTTATAATTTAATAACAATTATTTCACCATTATACAGGATTTTAACCTATCCCAACCAAGTAAAAGTACAAGGTAAAGGATTCTCTTATCTCACTTTCAATTCCGTGAGATTTCCATTGTTCGCCACTAAATTATTGAAAGTGGTGTATTGTGTACTGCCATTTGATATATATTATCATGATTCTCTTTATATTAATTTTATTCTGTAAATAATTTGGTGGTTATTATCTTTTGGCCATACGACTCAGTTGATTAACGTGGTAAGGGGTTTTCATCTCACTCTTTATTTCCGTGAGATTCATGCCATATTTCCACTATTATCTTTTGTGTGGTGTATGTACTGCCCATAATTGTATTCTTTGTGTAATAAACTTTACCTTATGTATTTACATTTTCATTGTATGATACCTCTTTCATGGGTTGTATGTTTCATAAGTTACCAAATTGATAAGGGTTTACTTCACAATCTCTTTAATATCCGAGGATGTCTTTACGTAATTATCTACAGGGACATATTTACTATCCATGTCCATATTTCATAAAAGATTTTTAAAAGGGATTATTTCTAAGGGAACTTTTACTAAAACATCATTTTAAATGTTTTAAATACTTATTCTTCTAAATCATCCTCATTTATGTCCACATTTTCAAAATGGTTTGTAAGGATTTATTTATATGAAAATGAATGTTTTAAAAGTGTTAATTACATTAAAAAGTTTCAAATTTGATTCAAAAATGTATTTAAATTCCATAACTTCTAAATTGTGTAACATTAAAATGTGTTCATGAAAAAGGGATATTTCTCTCAATAATTAAAAAAAAACATTTTCATCTATGTCAACATCCTTTGATGGATTTTAAGATTATTTGAAGTTGATTTATTATGATTTAAAACTTCCATATTGTAATGAAGTTTTGTGATATGTTTGACTGTAGATGTGTCATTTATATAGCATTCATGGTTTATGAGTAAAGTATTGACATTTCGTATGCTAGTTCCAATAAGAATGTTTATGTTATATTTCAACCTTTACTTCATATGAATGTGTTGGACAAGTATGTTCCAGGTTGGGGACTGGTTAAAGTAAGCCCTCCACGTTGGGGACTGGTAAAAGTAAGCCCTCCAAGTTAGGGACTGGTAAAATTAAGCCCTCCGGTTTGGTCTCCAGTTATTAGAGGCACTACGGGTTGGTGTCCGGTTATTAGAGGCACTCCGGGTTGGTGTCCGGTTATTAGAGGCACTCCGGGTTGGGTTCCGGTTACAGTTAGCCCCAAGGTCTTGGGACGAGGCCTTGACAAAGAAATTAAAGTTTAGCATTATGCATTCCATCATTATGAAAGTAGTTATTGATATTGCATGTGATTATTTGATTAGTAGAATATCCATGTGAATAAGTAAATGGCATTATTTCATTTTATTTATGCCATACTATGTTGAAGTTAAAGTTTAAAAGGCTTTTGTTTTAGTTATGCATTTCCTTAAATGTTTATTCTTATTTATGAAAGTTTCCTCTATATTGTTATCCTTACTGGGCATTTGAGCTCACCCATTTTCTATGTTTTATTTTCCCAGGATGTGAAGAAGTAAATTATGAATGACTTGCAGGGATATTATGAGGGGTTAATAGTGTGGACTATGCAGACAATATGTTGTTGTAGTAGTTCTTTTTTTATTTTGATGTTGTAATGTAAAACTTATGAATATATCTAGTGTTTCCAAGGCTACTAAACCAATCGGTCTTTAGAGATTTGATCTTTCTTGTGATCATGCCAATGTTATGTAATTAATGCACCGACTCTGGGTAACTGGGGTCGGGGCGTTACAGTTGGTATCAGAGGAGGTTTAGTACAAACCTTGGAAGCTAGATTTAGATAAACTTTGATTAGAGCACATAGACCTAAGATGAACTTTGAGGATTAGTATAGAAGAACATCCTAGAATTTTGGTATTGTAGAGATTTTGTGAGTTTTTCGAGAAATACATCCCTGTCTGGATACGAGCAGGTAGAGGCGGCTGTGGCACAGATGTACCTAGGGGTAAAACCCGAAAACACCGCTTTGAGCTAGACTCGAACGGGAACTGGTGCACGACAACGGGCCTTGCTGCACTCTTGGTTACGACACTCCCGGGGGATATGCTTAGGATAATTCTCATTTTCTTTACAAACCATTATGAAGGGTTTATGAGTATATACATCCTCAAAGGAGACATTTTTATGATTATGGATTATATCCATAAATAGTTAAATTTATTTTAAGTGTTTTATAAGTATGGGATTATGTATTTTGATTCATAAACTGATCTAGTGTATGCCATTGTTTAGAAATGGCGCCCAGTAGAAGGAATGAGAACTCCAGAAAATGCACATGATCCAAAGAGAAGGAAGGATCATATCTTTCATGGTCTTAAGCTAGAATATATAATAGAAATAGTCGCCCATGTAATATCATCATATGATGAAATAATATCATGTGTTGATAAGATAAGTAAAGAGTTTATTGAGTCCTATGGATTTGAAGGGAAGCAAGAGAAGAAAAGGATGGAAGAGATAAATATGGATAAAGGGAAGAGGGAAAAGAAGAATTTTCCCATATGTGGTAACTGTGGAAAGAAACACCCTGGAACATGCCTGAAAGGAATGTGAGTTTTTTATAAGTGTGCAGGAAAAGGGCACAAAGTACGTGACTGGAAGGGTAAAAAAATGGTTTCAAATGTACAATGCTTCATTTGCAAGGAGTTTGGACACTACGCGAACCTATGTTCCAGTCATCAGACTATGCCGCAGATGATGTTATTGGATAATAATCAAGTTATGATACTACCACAGATGAAGAGGAATGATTAGAGTTCTTATGTTGATTATGTCAATTAAGTGTTGTAGCAACAATGTACTTGTTATAATAATTATGGAGTATATAAGGATTGTACTGCAGTACTATTTCATTAAGGACTTGAGATTGTGTGGAACAAAGAAAAGTGACTCAATAGCAAGATAAATTTTTGGAAAATATATGGTTGAGAGAATGATAAATCATAATATAGTTCTGATACTAAGGTAGTGATTTTGGAATAATATGTTATTGTTTTGGATAAATTATATTGGATATTCTTGACTACCTTGGAACTGATTAATGATTTGTATATTCCATCATTGTTGGAGTTTAAAACATTTTTGGATTAATGAAATATATCCATCATTCTATATGGAATAAAGGGGCATGAATGTAATCAATAAGGAATATGGTAATACATGATTATGTTTACCTTCCTTATAAATGTTGGACTGTGAGTTTGGACAGAAGTATTTTGGATAGTTCTAGTTTGGATTATTTTGGATTTCCATAAAAGGACAACCCAGAGGTCAGGAGGCAACCCGTCGCGTCCGGAAAGGCTGCGAGACTTGAACCCGCAACCGAAGGGCGACAAGGGTGTATCACCTACCACTGGCCCACGAGATGTCATGGACTAAATAATGTAGTTTTTTTAAAAGATCTTGTAGATGAATTATAGATTCGTTTATTTTGGAACCCTATACGAATAGTGTAAATAGAATTTTTTACATTCTATTATCTTTTAGAGAGAAAGATGAGTTTGTGGTAGAAATTTATTAATCGATAAAACTCTAATTATAAAGTAAGTATATCTCCTTATGATCTTAGCCAATCTCATAAATAAATTCCTCAACATTAAGAAAGAAACTTAGAACAAAATTTTTTCCTAGATGGTACCTTAAATCATCACTAATTTATGGCTTTGGGATTGTTGGCCTTTTCATAGCCATGTTCTCTACCACTCTCCATCAGATAATTGATGGTTAGATTTTTCTTCCATATCCATATTTTCCTACATGGAACCCTAGTATGTGTTATTTTAGGTAATCTTCATACTTTCAACTCTTTATTTTAAATAGAGGCCTCATTAATTCATTTTTTGATGTGGGATTTCAACTATGATATTTTGAAACGTCAAAAATGTGTTATCCTAATACCCTATGTTTTGTTGAACCGATGGTATTTCAAATCATCATAGATTAATGAATTTAAGGACCTCAATTTTACACTTGTTTGTGATTGATGACCTCAATCGCTACCTATAAATATTTACGTTTTTCCTCCAATTATAAGTCTCTAATTGCCACCAATGTTCTCCTAATCGAGATCATAATTTGGTGGTGACCCTTTGATTTCTTTTTTCCTCATATTAAGACTAAATTTTTGTAACCTAATTTCCGATGTGGGTTTTCCCACAAATATATTTTCTACTTTCAACCTTTTATTTTCGAAGAAAAATTTCAAATTGCGAAGACGCAATTTATTGAAGGAGGGGAGAATGTAACACCCCAAGAATTCATAATGTGTTATTTCTTCAAAATAATTCAATAACTTGCAATACACGCTAAACTGAGTTCAATTGCACCATGACTTACCAAAAAGCCATTCAAAAGAGGTTATGAATAGTATTAACTAAATTTTAAACTTTATATAATCCTTATAATTTTTTCCATATTATGAGTATCTTAGACATAATGCAAGAACAAATTCATTTTCAGTATTGAAATTTTATCAACTTTTAATAGTGAACCCTTTTTAAATACAATATTTTAAACTTTTTTGACTAAATGGGGAAATAAAAAATTTAAAATGTAACACCCCAAGCTTCCACGGTACGTTTCCCTTCGAATAATGCGATAGCGTGTGTTGTACGCAACCTCGAGTTCTAACACACACCACAACTAATTAAACTAGCCGTTGTGAATAGTAATACCTACTTTTTGAAATTATATATATTTTATATTTTAAAATGGACTTCATTTTTGGATTCGGAATATCGAATTTAGCCTAAGGTGAAATTTTGGTACTTTTCGGATAACTTTCATATTTTGATGAATAGTGAAAATTACTAAATTTTAATTAAAAACAACTTTTTTAATCAAAATAATTAATAGTGATAAATTGTGAATTTGAGTGGTTTTAAAGTATATTTAGAATATATTTTTACCATTTAATATAATTTTGGTCATTGGACATAATTTTACAATTAAACCGAACATAAACAAGTTTCAATCTTTTGATAGTTATTACCTCTTAAAAACACGCTTTTTGTTTTGACAGCGGGAATTAATTTTAAATTAATTTCCGCCAATTCTGTGTTTTGAATTTAGAAAAATGGATTCCATATTTGGAATCAGGATGTACAAATTGTGTAAATAGGTAACTTTTATTTTTAGACATTTTGAATAATTACTGTGGTAAATATTTTATTTACCATGGTTAAGGGTAAATCCGATAAATAAGGGTTAAAAAATAATATTATAATAATACAAAATTACCCTAAAACGTGTCCTAACCTTATTGGTGGACACATACCCGATAATGGGAATCCTTGGGTCGATTTTGGGACCCCTTGGAGCAACTTGTATGTGGTAGGGACACATTATATTAATAAAGTTAAAATAAAAATAAAAATGGCATAAGCTTACATCTTTTAGAAGAACAATTTTTACATAGGGTTATACATGTTGGATTTTAGATTATAAATATTCATTATAAAGCTAAAAATATTTCCTACATAATTATATTTTATTTATAATTTTTAGGCATCAAATAATTTATATTATTAATGACACAATAATGATGCAATGTTTACCTCATTAATAAATAATTTAAATAAATAAGATTATAATGATTAAAATATTATCTATAACCTGTCCAATTCTTATTGGTTGATGTTATTTAGAAAATGAGTCATCTTATCTTCGACCGCAATGATTTTTGGACCATTATAAACCGAATATAATTATATTATAAAGTAATACTTTCACTCTTTCCTAAAGAGCCCCTCCTCTCCCTTATAAAAGGAGACCACTTCTACTCATTCCTCACACCTCTAAAGCCACTTGGCTCAGCCAAACTCTGCCCAAATACTCTCCCAACTTCCCTCACTACAACCTAGAGGACTTATTTTGATCAGAAAGCCAACCTAAGGAGCCCTTTTGTTCAAATCAAAAGGAAGAACCCGAAGAAGAGGTAATGTTTTCACCACCCCTTTTCAAGTTCCTTTCTTCTTCCACTTCTTCTTTCTTTGATCTTACCATTCTAAAATAATAACTCCAGTATCTCACATATACTGTGATGTTATTATAAATATGGTACAACCATATTCAGTATTCTATCCACCCTTTGAATAACATGTCACCATACGTGCGTACGTACGGCTTACCGTCTCCACGTCGTGGTGTAATTGTTATTCAATATGTTATTATTTGGATGGGTATAATAATGATGTGCAACTCATGTAAATAATAAATATAACATGTTAATTATTCTGTATATATTATATAACATCCATTTATATATTATTTTAATATCAAAAGAATGATATTGTCGCTCGTGCGTACGTACGGACTACCGTCTCCACGAATGCGATGAGATTCATTCTCCATCGTATCCATTCAAGTATAATTATCATTTGATTATTTAAAAATTATGTTTAAGGACTTGATATCATCCTGGATATGAATAATCCACAACCTATCCTTTACAAACATGTCTTACGTAACAAAACATACAAAAGAAAACAAGTATGTTCACACCCGAAACAACGATAATACTAAGATATTATTATCAAATCAATATTAAAAGATCATATATGATATCATATTAATGTATATAATTCTTTTATAATTTAATAACAATTATTTCAACATTATACAGGAGGTTAACCTACCCCATCCAAGTAAATGTACAAGGTAAGGGATTCTCTTATCTCACTTTCAATTCCGTGAGATTTCCATTATTCGCCACTAAATTATTGAAAGTGGTGTATTGTGTGCTGCCATTTGATATATATTATCATGATTCTGTTTATATTCATTTTATTCTTTAAATAATTTGGTGGTTATTAACTTTTGGCCATACGACTCAGTTGATTAACGTGGTAAGGGGTTTTCATCTCACTCTTTATTTCCGTGAGATTCATGCCATATTTCCACTATTATCTTTTGTGTGGTGTATGTACTGCCAATAATTGTATTCTTTGTGTAATACACTTTACCTTATGTATTTACATTTTAATTGTATGATACCTCTTTCATGGGTTGTATGTTTCATAAGTTACCAAATTGATAAGGGTTTACTTCACAGTCTCTTTAATATCCGAGGTTGTTTTTACGTAAGTATCTACAGGGACATATTTACTATCCATGTCCATATTTCATAAAAGAGTTTTCAAAGGGATTATTTCTAAGGGAACTTTTACTAAAACATCATTTTAAATGTTTTAAATATTTATTCTTCTAAATCATCCTCATTTATGTCCACGTTTTCAAAATGGTTTGTAAGGATTTATTTATATGAAAATGAATGTTTTAAAAGTGTTAATTCCATTCAAAAGTTTCAAAGTGGTATGTGACACTTTGATTCAAAAATGTATTTAAATGCCATACTTTATAAATTGTGTAACATTAAAATGTGTTCATGAAAAAGGGATATTTCTCTCAATAATTTAAAAAAAACATTTTCATCTATGTCAACATCCATTGATGGATTTTAAGATTATTTGAAGTTGATTTATTATGATTTAAAACTTCCATATTGTAATGAGGTTTTGTGATATGTTTGACTGTAGATGTGTCATTTATATAGCATTCATGGGTTATGAGTAAAGTATTGACATTTCGTATGCTAGTTCCAATAATAATGTTTATGTTATATTTCAACCTTTACTTCATATGAATGTGTTGGACAAGTATGTTCCAGGTTGGGGACTGGTTAAAGTAAGCCCTCCAGGTTGGGGACTGGTAAAAGTAAGCCCTCCAGGTTAGGGACTGGTAAACGTAAGCCCTCCGGTTTGGTCTCCGGTTATTAGAGGCACTCCGGGTTGGTGTCCGGTTATTAGAGGCACTCCGGGTTGGGTTCCGGTTACAGTTAGCCCCAAGGTCTTGGGACGAGGCCTTGACAAAGAAATTAAAGTTTAGCATTATGCATTCCATCCTTATGAAAGTAGTTATTGATATTTCATGTGATTATTCGATTAGTAGAATATCCATGTGAATAAGTAAATGGCATTATTTCATTTTATTTATGCCATACTATGTTGAAATTAAAGTTTAAAAGGCTTTTGTTTTAGTTATACATTGACTTAAATGTTTATTCTTATTTATGAAAGTTTCCGCTATATTGTTATCCTTACTGGGCATTTGAGCTCACCCCTTTTCTATGTTTTATTTTCCCAGGATGTGCAGAAGTAAATTATGAATGACTTGCAGGGATATTATGAGGGGTTAATAGTGTGGACTATGGAGACAATATGTTGTTGTAGTAGTTCTTTTTTTATTTTGATGATGTAATGTAATACTTATGAATATATATAGTGTTTCCAAGGCTACTAAACCAATCGGTCTTTCGAGATTTGATCTTTCTGGTGATC
This sequence comes from Viscum album, assembly GCA_963277665.1. Taxonomy (NCBI): domain Eukaryota; kingdom Viridiplantae; phylum Streptophyta; class Magnoliopsida; order Santalales; family Viscaceae; genus Viscum; species Viscum album. Next base: position 255,758,360 of record OY728165.1, on the reverse strand, counting down.
ATGCCAATGTTATGTAATTAATGCACCGACTATGGGTAACTGGGGTCGGGGCGTTACACTATCAGAGGCACTTTGTGGACGGTATCACTCAAAGTGTATCTCTTTTGTTTAAAAAGGACACTGTTTTATGTAAAAAGAACAGACATACGGAAAACTGACCAAAAGAATTCTTATTGTGTTGATACTTTAGGATAAGCATCCATTCGTCATTTTTGACTTTTACGTGTAAACCCTACCTCAATCCAAGGCACGATGTTGCCGATACTACTCAAAGTGTCTCACCTTAATTTTGAAAGTGTCAAAATTTTATGTGAACACTACAACTGGCATACATAAAAATGACCATTTACATTCTGATTGTGTTGATACTTTAGGACTACGATCCATGGGTCATATTTAACATGTAAGATTGCATCGTTCCTCAATCTGAGGCATGTTGTGGCCGGTACCACTTGAAGTGTATTTCTTTTTTTTAAAATTAATTCCCTCTTAAGTAAAAAACTGGCATACGAAAAACTAAACGTTCATATTCATATTATTTCGATACATTAACACAAGGATACATGTTCCATTTTTGAAAAGTAAGAGTCAACCCCGCCTCAATATGAGGCACTTTGTGGCTGGTACCTCTCAAAGTGTCTCACTTTTATTTGAATTGAACATCATTTTAAGTGAAAACAACAACTAGAAAACAGAAAACTGACCAAACGCATTTGGATTCTTTTTATACAATAGGAAAACAATCCATGGCTCATTTTTGATGTGTATGAATCTCCCCCGCCTCATTCCGAGGCATGGTGTGGCCGATACCACTAAAACTATTTCACTTTTATTAGAAACAGACATAATTTTAATTGAAAACAACATCTTACATACGGAAAACTGACCATACACATTTGGATTCTATTGATACTTTAGGACAACGATCAATTGGAAATTTTTGATGTGTAAAAGTCAACCCTTCCTCAATATGAGGCACGATCTGGCTGGTACCACTCCAACTATATCACTTTTATTTGAAATGTGCAAGATTTGAAGTGAAAATTAAAAATTTCATAAGGAAAACTAACGAAACGCTATTAATTGTATTGAAACATCAGGAAAATGATCCATGGGTCATTTGTGATGTGTACGAGTCAACCCTGCATCAATATGTGGTATGATGTGGCTGGTATCACACAATGTATCTCTCTTTTGTTTAAAAAGGAAATTGTTTTAAGTAAAAAACAAAAGATATTCGAAAAACTGACCAAACATATTATGATTTTATTTTTACATTATCACAAGGGTCCATGGGTCATTTTTGATTTGTAAGAGTCAATTCCGCATCAATCTGAGGCATGGTGTGTCCTGTGCCACTCAAAGTGTCTCGCCTTTATTTGAAATGAGAAACATTTTACGTGAAAACAACAACTGGCATATGGAAAACAGACCAACCACATTTGAATTGTGTTGATACTTTCTAAACACAATCCATCGGTGATATGTGACGTGTACAAGTAAACCCCACCTCAATTAGAGGCACGGTGTGGCCGGTATCACTTGAAGTGTGTTTCTACTGTTTAAATTGGATAGCCTTTTATGTAAAAACAATTGGAAAACCGAAAACCAACCCATCTTATTACGATTGAGTTGATACATTATCGCAATGATCTATGTTTCAATTTTTACCTGTAAAAGTTAACCCCGACTTAATACATGGAATATTGTGGCTCATACAACTCATTGTGTCTCACTTTTACATGAATTGGACAACATTTTAAGTGAAAACAACAACGGGTATACGGAAAACCTACCAAACACATTCATATTATGTTGATACCATAGGAAAACGATCCATGGGTCATTTGTGACATGTATGAGTCAACCCCTCCTCAATCCGAGGCACAGTGTGGTCATTACCACTCAAAGTATCTCACTTTTATTTGAAATGGATAGGATTTTAAGTGAAAACAACAACTTGCATATGGAAAACTGACCAATGGAATTTGGATTCTATTGATACTTTAGGAGAACGATCCATGGGTAATTTGTGATATGTATGAGTAAACCCCGCCTCAATCTAAGGCATGATGTGGCGAGTACCACTCAATCTATCTCTATTTTATTTGAAGTGGATAGGATTTTAAGTGAAAACAACAACTTGCATACGGAAAACCTACCAAACATATTTGGATTGAGTTGATACTTTATCACAAGTATCCATGGTCCATCCTCACACAATCAACATCTAATGTGAGGAAATACTACTCCTACTCTAAAACACATGACATTTAAAACGTCAATTCTATCCTCAAACAGTGGGTTCTAGGACCAAACCATAGTCCCTTTGGGAACCCAACACCAAAGACACAATTGAATATTCATACCCACTACCAATAATGGGGATTCATCTCACATCACACCCAGGATACCAAATTACAATTAGCCACATACCCCCTTATTCAAATTGAAATGCTTATGAAAAACATGTAGGCAATTCTTGTAACCCACCTCATATGCCAAGATTGGACAATGATTCCCACTGACACATCAGGATCCATTTATACATGGATACATAATCATTAGAAGAATATAAACATCCAATGTGCTTCTTATAACTCTTCCTTGGTATAAGCACATGACCACTACCATTTTCTATCTTATAGTTATCATAATCATTGTACACTCTACCCAAGTTTAAATATTGGTTTTATGATAGTCAACCCAAGACCATGAGTAAACTCTCATGTGCTACATATAACATATAAGATTTTTCTATTGTGTGTATTGGTGTTGTGGTTTGAGTGAGGAGTGTATTCTAAATATTGAATATTATAATCTTTATTATTTATTTTCAATTCTAAATATCTAAATTATGGATGTATTAGATTCTAGTAGTATTGGTAATCAATTCTAAATTTTTAATATTGTTCTTTTTATCATATTATGGATGTATTGGATTTAAATTTTGTATTGGGGTTATTGTTGTAATTGTATTTCAATTCTTGATGTATTGGATTGTGGATGTATTGTATTATGGGTTTTTCTCTAGTGTTGTGGTTTGAGTGTGGAATGAATTTTAATGTTCTACATTTCTAAATTCTGGATGAATTTTAGACATCCCATTTAGTCTTTTGGATTCTAGTTGTATGTGTTCTTGCAGGTCATGGAGAGTTTTGGCTAGGTGGTGTCTACTGGCTGCTGGTTATTGTGGAGCTACACCATTTGTATACCAACGGTTTCCAAAACCGATGGTATAGACTTATACCAACAGTTTTGTTATAACTGTTGGTATAAGCTTCTACCAACAGTTTTGAAAACCGTTGGTATATCCTTTGGATGTATATTGTACATTATATACCAATGGGTTTAAACTGTTGTTATAAGGGTAACATATATGAATGGTTTCACAAACCATTGATATATCTCTTACTTCAATACAAATACAAACGATTTACAAAGAACCATTGGTATAAGCCTATACCCATGGCTTACTTGGCCACAGTTTGGGAAACCATTAGTAAAGGGTTAAATTCTAGTAGTGACTCTTTTTTCCATCTAGATAAACATATGAATAACATTGTTTAATTTTATAGGATAATGCTAAATACATCCATTAAATCCATAAAGAATTTATAATCATATACTTTTTTTCATGATCAATTCCTTTTGGGTGGATATAAACATCATATATATTTATTCTGTATATATATATATATTGATATAAAATCCATAATGATAATGCATTCATATAATTAATAAAAATATAAATACAAGTAACAAAAAGATAGGGTTAGAATGATTATTCTAATGATGATTCAACTTTTATGATTCAAATAAAATCAACATGTAATGTTTCATTTGTAAATATTCATGTACTTTGAATTATTCATCACAAAAAATAAAAAATATCACTCCATTAGTGGTAAAATACGGTATAGGTTCACTAATTAACATCTTCTTTAGTTTATGATAACATTACACACACATTATTTCTATATAAACAGAAATACATTTCATATTAATTTAGTTTGTGAATTCTAAATTAATCAAGTGTTTACTGTAATAATGATATTATATCATACTAGGCTAAATAAACTATGAATCTCTGCCACAGATGTTTGCTGAAGCCACAATATCATGACATTTTACATTGTCAGACTGACATATATTCCATCACTGGGAATAATGTGTCCCGATAATGCTCTTTTTTTACCATAAACCACATTTAATAAATATTATAGAATTCTTCCTTCTCAGATAGCTTGTAATATAAATCATATATGATTCTAATTATCCTCACTAATTTTGAAATATATTTTAATATAATCAATAATGATCACTATAAATTTATCATGGTAGTACCTAATGAATCCTTTCATAAATTATATAAATAAATAATGAGAATTATTCATGAAAAAATGTATAAAATGAAAATAATAAATTCCATATCTTTTTCAATCATTTTTCTTTGTAATATATTTTTATTTACCCTCAACTTATGATTCCAATATAGATAGTAAATAGCGGGGAATAATTAATCCCCAAGAAGATATTTTAATAAATTATCAATCATTAGATGCAGGTATTTATTCATTATTATAATCTCAAAAATTTCCATGAATTAAATTCATATAAAAATTAATATATACTTATTCTTTTAAACATGAATATGTTATCCCCAATTTGACCCATGTTGTTAAATAAAACCATTTTACAAAATTTCTTATTTTTAATTCTCCATATCCTCTAAAAATTAATATTTCATTCTTTATAGAGACTTCAATATTATATTGGATACAAGTATGAGTTCAATTGAAAACTATACCTCTCTCATTATGTATGTTATAAGTAGGAATTTTGAAAAAAAATTAATTTATCCATGAAAATTATATATATATATAATTTCGTTATTCTTTCCCATTCTCCATATCCAGCAGAAATCATTTCCAAAAATCTATTTATAGAATGGGGTTCATTGAAAAACAAATCCTGGGATATCTAACCTTTAAATAAAAATAATGTTCTACCTTTAAGAAAACAACAAATTACTTTCTTCAATACATGATCTTTGAATTATACATTATCATCCAATTGATCTCTACTACTATGAAAAATTCATCCATGGGAATGAGCACCATGTTTGCAAAGTTATTATTGTAACCATTATTATTTGGTTATTTTCTATATATCCTTGATTCTTGTGTAATTCATTCAATATATATAAATTAAAAATCCTCAACTAGAAGTTTATATTTAAATTAAACATTTTTCAAATCATTAATTATATAATAACATTTTTTTAATATATCAAAATAATGTACCTACATGATTTTAGGGAATGAAGAGTTTATATTCCACAATACCAGTTAAATCATTCACATCTACTATTGTGTTGAAAAAATGACCTTTCTCCCTTAAACTGTATTTTCTATGATAGTGGTTTCAATCAATTATGATATGATGCCAAAATTATTTCAATAAATTATAATTCTCCCTTCACTGGGACCATTATACCACTTGGTTTACTTACATTATCAATCTTTTTTATTATCTTAAAAATATTTTGTCTTTACAGTCAAATATATTTTGATCTATATGACAATATCTTATGAAATTGTAACATATTCAATTACATTGTTGAAAATTTCATTTTTACATTATCAGACACTTATTGGAAATGTATAGTTTTTATTTCTTCTATTTTAATTCATGGTGGAAAATATTTCTAAAATATTTCCCTATACAATATTTTTTTATCCTTTAGGCCATGATTGAAATATGTATCTCTATAAAAAATTTCAAAATTTATATTAAACTTCACCATTTCATCATAAATCTAAAATTCTCTAATTTCTAGAATATTTGGTAGAGGCGGTATTAGTCCACTAAAAAATGAAATATCTTCCTATGAAATCCAATGAAAAAGCATGTAGAATTATGCTCATTCCCTGAAAGGTACACATCATATCATCCAATGGGTTTATTATACATTATCATCATCTCATGGAATTATAAATATATATTTTTTAGAGGGTTTGACCTAAATAATTTTTGAAAATGACTCTTTCTATGAATTCCACTTCCATGGATTCAACCTTAAAATTTGTTATTATAATCTTTATTAGTATTTATTACTGATCATAATATCCTTTTAACTGGTATAATAAAAAAAAGTAAATCTCCATCTCAAAATGATGGACTATATAAAATATATTTTCCAAAGTGTTTATATTGTGTTCTACATTTAATGGATTAGAGGTTCCACATAGTTTCGGTAATTATTAATAACCTAAGATTACTAATTAATCATTATTAAAGATGTTTAAACCCTAGTTCATCATATATAATAAAGCCATATTTTCAATGTTTGTCACATATATTATTTACCTAGGTCCCATATTTCACAAAAAAACATTTGATTGAAGAAACCATAATTGAAAAAACTTCTACTATTTTAGATATTAAGACAATAGTTATTTTTGACAGTATAATTATAATTTCATAATATAAAGATTTTATGATCTTACAATGCAATCCTAAATTCAAAAAAAAATTAGTTATAAATAATTATTTTTTGTCAAAATAAAGATTCTGATCAACCAAATCATTTCCATAGGGAGCCTCTAGCTATTTTTTCATTCATATATTTAAACATCATGCATTGAATGAATAAAAAGTTTATAATAAATAAACCATTTTCCATGTGATTACCCCTATGTAGAACTTCACTATAGCTTCATCTACATTGTCGTTCCCATATATGTGTATATTTTCTAATAAACCCTGCACATTATTCATTACTAATATGTAAGAGGATTTTTTTTATAATTATATAAATGTTTATTTCTAATGTTTTCATGTAATTCTTTCCAAAATTAACTAAACAATAATTTGATACGATCTATGTTGACCCACCAGTTTTCATAATTTTTTAAACATAATTACATACAAAAATATTAAATTATTGAAGGTAGGGTTATTTTTCTGTTTTTTATCTTCTAATGTTGGAAAATAATAAATTAATTACATAAAAAGGAATCATTTAATCCTGTTTAATGATTCCTTTATTATTCCATCATTATTCTTCTAACAATAAGTGATTTCTTGAGGAAAATCATCAATATAAAAGGCTGATTATAACGTTTAGTAATCAATAATATAATGAAATAGATGATGGGTGATCTATATGGATATAACATGAGGCTTATAAACATATCATGATCATTAATACAAGATTAAATTCATATGTTCATATGTACATGATACATTACATAGAAATGTGTCAACAACATGAGATGATTCATTAATAAACATTTCCACCTATTTTATCACAAGGTCTCGTAAACATATTACTAAGGGTATTTACCAAGGAATCATAAAAAAATCTAATCCATGATGGAAAATCATCATATGATAGTGACTCACAATTTAAATTCTTTGTCCCATTTAATGGAGCACTATCAAATCCCACCCTTTCCATTTCAAACATTATTACATCCACAAATATCATTTATCATATGAAATTCATTCTTCATTTTAAACCATGAGTATTTAATGTTGCATTTATAAATAGAATTCATCATTAAATTATGTTTACTAACATCTATATTAGTAACAATGAATGATTTTAAGGTTGGATATTAACTACAAAAATTGAAGCCACAGAAACTCAATCAATTAATTTCGATGGACATCACGTAAGAAAATAGATTATGGAATGCGATTAAATAAATAGGAAGGAAATACCTAGTTAATAGGGAATAATTAAGATAGAAAAATATTTATTAAAAATATATGATAAAATAATCAAATGAAAAATATTCTAATTATGTGGAAAGTAAAAGGAAGAGAGAGAGAGAGAGAGAGAATCCCTTACATTTGTAACTTCTTATGAACATTAAGGGGTGATTCATGGAGAGATTGATAGAATCACTAGAGTTTAATAATAGAATAATAGAGGTAGGTAAGTTCTAAGGCTCCTGGGTGTTAATTGAATTGGGTATAGAGGTTTGGAATTATTGAATAATGATGATTATTTTACATTATTTTCCAAATATATATTTTTTTATTTTATAAATTTGGGACAATATTTCTTTTATGTCCCACCCATGGTGTTGGATCTTGTTATATGACATTAAGATATTGAATTTTGACATATATGAATTTGTGAACTGTAAAACATCATTATTTCTTACATTAGGCATGGTAAATATAAATGTTCTAAAAAATAATAATCTTAAAACCATAACATCTATTTTAGGCATTGTAATTTTTATTTCATACTGGAAATAATTATAAATAATTATTATAAATATAAAACTTATGTTACTATTTTTGTCCATTTATTCACATTTATTAATTATTCCATCATTTTATCATATTTACGAACATATAAAATATAATGAAAAAAACATAGCATTTTTTTCTAATCACAAAATAATTATGTAGTTAAAAAAATTTCCAAAATTTTATCCTCACCTAATATTGAATATTGAGGATCAAATATAATTATTATTGTATGAAAATATATTATTAAATTTTATTATTAATTATATAGGGAAAATATTTTATATTATACGACCTGGAAAGTCAGTCAGAGGTAAGCCCCTGACCATTTATTAAGACAAAAGAAAAGTACATGAAGCATGCACATAAAAACAGAAAACTGATAACATATCATAAACTTCATACACATCACCACTACCATGATAGATCACTTCCTATGCAGTTGAAAACATTTATTAAGAGATTTCATAGTGTTTAAGGACCCTGTCATACATCCTTCTAGGGTTGAAATTCTAAAAAGATATTAACTCCTTCGAAGACTGCTTGAAAGAGGACCTAGTGGACCATGAATTCAGTATATCATAGTAGTCTTACCTAGACCCCTTATTTGGGAATGATTCCTCATTTCCGTACATCTTCTTCCCATCCATGAGAATATCACTATAGTATAGACTAACCATAACAGAATGATTTTCCTGGTCATTATCTATTACCCCCCCCATTTTATAGAGAAACTCACATCTAGGGAACCATCAATCATCTTCCGGTCATTCTCATGTCACATGTTTCAATCAATAATTGACAAAAATTTTGTTTCCTCCATAGACTCAAGGATTGAATTCACTTACTTCGATGCACCCACTACCGAATGATGTATATTATTACCTTCCTTAATTTGGGAACTCTTCTCCACTTGAGAGAATACTTCAGGCTCCAACTCGTGAAACCAGTTTCAAGTAGAAACTACATTCTTCAATCCATCTTTTTGTAACTACACATTCAGCTCCATAAGATCCCAACATGGAGTTGACAAATTTATTTTTCCACCACATGATGAGTTCAAAGGCATCTCACCCTCCTTCGTTCCAATATCATCATGTATAACATTAGAAACACACAACTCGGGTACACTATCCCCATGGTTGAGTGAAACACATGAAGGATATTCTACTCTAGTATATCCTCCATGCCCAGCGCCACCTCCAAGAATAGCTACATCCATAGAAGCATGAATCACAATAGCCCCCAAATTAAGGTCATGCTTAAGCCTCTCAGACACTGTAGCTACTTCCTGGTTATGAAGGTACCCAAGCCTACATTCCCAGGACCGAGCCACCCAATACAGTGTAAGGCTTATCAATATCAACGGGCTTCTGTTCCCGACCAGGGACCTTACCAGTTCTCTTTAGAAGAACTGAAGTGGCTCCACTATGACATTGATCATCCAGATGTCATAGTCAGTGGAACATCAGGTAGTAATAAACCCACGATTCGAAGAAAACAACTTTCCTCTCATGGAACACCTCACAAACAGGATTCCATATCAATTCTACTGGCGGCTTTGATGAATCCACCTCAACACAGAATCGCTGATTAATATTATGACATACCGATGATGTGTGGTCATGCAAGATTAGAAATCTCCCAATGAAATTTCCAAACATTCAATGTATAGCGGGATTTTGAAATAGTAATGGATGATGATGAAGGCTTACCCAGTTCGCGATAGAAGGTGTTTCCTGGATCACACATTGATTAAACGCTTATCAGAGAAGAAAAACATGAATCTGGTTCATCGATGAGGCTCTCTTGTCCCAGATCATATTAAATCATCTTCCATGCAATAGAGTATCATCAAATGATGTTTTTCAAGCAAACCCTCCACCACATGATACTGTATGTCCCATTTTCTAAACACGAATTAGTCAAATACATCAAATGAAGGACTTCAATGATTAAAGTGAGAAACTATGGTCAAATCTAGTAATCTAGAAGCCTTATAAAAATTAGAGGTCATATCAAAAGTTGGGGATCCCTATAGTAAAGATCTATAACCATCAGGCTTAAAGATATCAATGGGAAATCGAGGAGAAATGTAGGGTTAAAGAATGGTTCTAACGTCATCCGTGTAGCCAAAGGTGGTGGGAGAAAAACCTCCCCCTCCCATCTCTAAGAATGGGGGGGAACCATTTGCAAGCATCAACTACTGTTCTTCACCAAGAGCCATCGCTGATACGTCTACCTAATCATGGAATGATATAGTACATATCTTTTCTATTAAATTATATTATTAAAGGGAAACACATTCAATCCTTTCAAATTCACTGAATTTTGAATTTATTAATATCATAATTATTAATTCATGAATAGTATATTAACATTTACTAAAGAATGTAATATTTAATTATTATATATAATATGATTGAATTTACATTTAAACTAGTATTTCACTATTATATCGGGTATTATTGTAATTCTAATTTTCATATGACTATCAGATTGAAATGACCAGGTAATAATCATGTAACATTATGATCTGGTTGATAATATTTCCTAGGACACCATATATAAAATAAATTATTCTCATACATCATAAAAATGTACATAATATCTAATGGCTCAACACTTCCCTTGATAATGCCTATATTATTCAAAATGATTCTTCTATTAACATTAACAATTGAAGTAGTGATCTTCACGTGAGAAATAAATCTCCTCCAGTGTCTCTTATTGTAGTCACTATATTATATTATTTCCAACATATACTATTATTTTATTGTTTGGTAAATATTAAAAAATAATTTTTAGTGTTCCTACAGAATGTAAAAGTTGCACTTTGGGATTCATAATAAAATAGTCATTATAAAATTAAATTTCATTAATCTGTAATATCAATTATTTAATTGGTTATTGAAAATAAATTCTTCCATTTTAATTCTATTCAGTTTATCTTCTAAAACAGAAAACATATCAATATAGACTAGTCCATCATCACATTCTAATCTATCCAAAATAGATTACTCCCATAGAAACAAAAACTATATGGAAATTAAATGTACAAAAGAGAATGATTCCTGGTGATTTGAAGCTTGATGATTTAGAATCCATAATACCATTAAATAGATTTAAAGTCGCCGATTTAGAGGAACCCCCCCCCCCCCAAATATAATGTGGATAATATATAGATCATTCAAAAAAGAATGAAGTTATAAAAATTCTCACTAGATAAAAAATGATGTTACACCCTAACCACCAGACTAAAATACCTTAAACAGTATCACCCATAACTCCTAGAATTGAAATAGAAGGATAGAAAATAATTATATGGAAAATATGAAATTATATTATTCAGAATCTGTACTATGACAAGTTGGAATACTACTACATTATTAATAATTCTCTAAAGAAGAATATTAAAATTCATATTCATATAAAAGTTTATACCACCACGCCTTTTTATTATATGTCCTCTCAGATGAATCTATATCCTACACCTACATATCTTTGATGGGTTACCACCATTGAATGGATGTATTATGTAATGTTAAAAGAGCTTCCTCAACCACTATTTTTAAGTGTACATTGATTTAATAGTAAGAATTATTACCTTTGATCTATAATTCATACACATTAGAGAACTCCATTAAGAGATGCACCTTATAGATGAGACCCTTACCACTATCCCTAGTTGGAGCCCTTACCTTATAGATCTCATGGGTGGAGAGAATCTTTCACCCTACATTTTCACATAATAATTCCTAAGGATAATAATCAATCATTTTCAATGATATAACCTATAACATCCCTAAAACCACAATCCTAGATCTTGTTATTAAAACATGAACATTACATTTCTGGATTTTTATATTGAAAAATAAAACCCATTTTTTTCAATATAAAACATACAAGAACAATGGGAATAATTAATAACTAATATAGAAACCAATAATTTTCATACAATGATATTACCAATTATTATATGAATATTAATTACATAACAAAAAACCCATATTAAAATCATGTAGGTCCAATATCATGGTAGACATGGAAACAAAAAAAATTGGTTCACAAGTGTACAACAACATCTCCAACTATTTCATTCATATTTAGAACTCTTCTAATTACAATAATAGATTATAAAATTCTTTGGAAAATAATGAATGAAAATATATGGAAGGGTGAAATCAAAGTCATATAATGGGTAAAAATAGAGATATCAAGGATTAAAAAATCAGGTCATGAGAATAATAGTATGATATTGTGGGAGTAACATTTAAAAACAACATTCTATATAAAAAATATCATAATCTCTAATTTGGCGTAAAGCGTTGCAGTATAGAAGACATGAATTATAGAGGAATAAAATAACATCATCAATGAGATTATAAAAATTGAATGTGACATCGATTTATAGAATTACATAATATTATAACATTGAGAGCTTATAAAACTATAAAATGTTCACTTATTATGTTATGGACATAATATCAATCCATCATGCAAACTAATGGATATGAAAACATGTTCCGTGCATAATGTTATAATCATTAAAGGGAGTTATAAAATTTTACAAATAGAAATGAAAAAAATTACGTGATTAATATTTTGGTCATAATAAGAATCCTAAAATTAATATTATGAACTTGAAAATAAATTAGATAGATTAAATTCTGATCCAAAAATCTGGTCTATGCATAAAATATTTTTTCTTTAGTTATCCATCATTACCAAATGCATTGTATATTTATATAATTCTATCCCAAAATGTTACATAATCAATAGAAATTTATATGTGTTTTAGAAGATCATAATTCTGTCATCATATATCATAAGCCATCAAAAAGAAAGCGGATTTATACCCATCTTTCCATTATAATCATAGACCATCTAGAAAAATAAAAAATAGTCTGTTATTGGATCATATTCCCAATAGAGTGTAAGTATAACCAAGGGTTTCCATTATTTATGAAAATAAATGACAATAAAATATATTTAAAATTATATTGAGGAAAATTACCTTTCCATTTTGAAATATATTATCTAAAATTTAATAATTCTATAAATATTAATGAATGTATTTTATTTTAATATAATCATGTATTCATGTAATGTATTTTTCAAATCATTCAGTGTCCATGATTTTTGGAAATAAAATTAATTTTTTACTCATTAGAAAAATTATTATTTTTAAATATATAGTAAAAGGTAAAAAGATACCTCATTTGGAATACGTCTAGATTATTCCATTAGAAAAATTTTGTAAAAATTCATGCAAGGATGAAAATTATTTTATAAAAGTATTCGTATAATTGAAATGAAACCTCTAAATATTTTCTTAGAAATCATGGTTAGGGAAGAGAAATGATTTTTGATAGAAGAGATAAATGAAAACTACTTTCCATAACAATGTTATTATTAATATTAAATAACATAAAGATGAGAAAATTAAAATAAAACATGTATTACAATTATAAAAATAGTGGACTAAATATTTATTGGTTTATTTATAGATTCATAACATTATCTCCAATGAGGCTGAGACTCTAGTATCCAATAACAAGTTCCCATTTAATAATATGGATTTAGATACAAGGAATCGCATCCTAAAGGACTAAATTTAATTATTATTATTGTTAAACAAGATACATATATGTAATATACAGTGTTTTTTTGGGTATATCCCTCTAGTAGTTTTGAATTAAACATCCATTTTTTTGGTTTTTTTATCATTAAACCTCAGTATCTATGTATTGTTTTGATATGGAGTGGATTTTTTAAGAAAATAACATAATTCTAAAAGTTGTATATATTGTTTTGAATTATTGAAGTTTGTTTATAAACCGATTAATGGTCATATGATGGTTTTTACTTTGTTTATAGGGATTCCATGGTTGTTTGGATTCTTTTGAAGAATTATTGTTGAATGTTTTTATCCCAGAATTTATATTCCATGTAAATGGGTAACACGATTTTTAATTTTCATCGAGATGATATCAGGAATGGGTTTCTATAGAAAATAGGTTATAATACATTAATCTTCAATACACTACATGAAATTTTTGGCATGGATTAAATTCACTTGAGGTGACATGAATTTTGAAATAACTCTTAAATAAGAAATTAACGACATGAAATAAGGTTACACAATATGTATTTCTCATGGTCATTTGTTTTATATAGAACTGTATACATTTTTTCTTATTCATATTTCTTAAATCCCCTCCTCTCAAGCTATTGGTAACTTCCAATAGATCTAGTGTTCCTTATTCATCTTCAGACATCATTTTTTATTTTTTGATCTATGGAAGGTTTCTTGGGTCGAGTCTTCTCCCCTATTCCTCATTTATCCATTGATGTGGTGTTTTTATATATATATATTTTTGAATCATGTTAATCATGAATCAGTGGTATATAGGTTCCTTAATGTGATCATCCACACCTTCATTATTTATGTTGTTTTGGTAATATTTCTTAATCATAGCTTATATTGTAGAATCCTACCTAGAGTTCCATTAGAATTGGCCAATTGATGATGGGACACATGACCAGAAGATCATTTTCCCAAATTCCAGAGGCTAAATACTAGAAGAAATGAAATCAGGTGTGATTTTGGGATGACTATGCCATAATAATATTATATATAACATATTAGTAGATAAACTATAACATTTATTTTAAGCATATTGGCATGTAGATTATAGAAGAAGAAGAATAATGAGTTATGCAATTAATGTTAACAAATTGAAACTGAATATCAATACTGTATAAAAAATGATCCTGATGTCATGTCATGAATCTATAAAAAAAAGGGAAGTGTAGGGGATGGGGGAACAAGAATATATATCATTCTATCAAATAATACAAAAGAAAAAAACATATACTCATGATCTCGTGGATGGGTTCGGTCCTCTTCCCCCGATGCTCCATCTTAAGAAGCATCAAATAAAATACATCTATAGAAACTTGCTTCCATTTATCTATACCCTTAGCCATCAAGACATCTCATGTATTAAAAATTTCCCGAGTAGGGTGTGATATGTAATATCAGTAGGACATCTCCCATGGTGTCTCAGAAATTCATTTTGTTGGTATAATGTAAAGATAATTGATGATATAATAAAATATAGGGATATAAATAAGTAATCTATTATATCTTGTCTCAGGTTCCAAAACAGACACCTATTCCATAACACAAACTTTGGCCAATTCCAAATGTCTGAATAAGAAACAAATATAGGTAACAATATATTGAAAATGTGCCAATGTATCGAATACACTAACAACACAACACCCATGCATGTTCTTTGGCATGGCTTCCTATATGTATGTCATTGTATAAGCATGAATACTTTTATATTATGGAAAGAATAAAAAAGTCAAGGTAAATTTAATAGAATAATCATATCAAAATAATTAGTCCAAAAATTATGTATTTTAGTCCAATAAAAAATCATTCCATGAGGTGGTGTCCCATGCCTTCCCAAGGCAATCGAAAGAATCCCATGTATCGCAACAAGAACAACTAATATAAACCAACATCCTCGAGACTATCCAAGGTGACCATTAAAACATATCCACTATCACAAAGAGTTATCTTAAACTTATATGTCCATCCCAAGTATCTCACAAGGGGGACAAGTTTCACCAAATTCATGGTGTAACTGTTATTCAAAAATGTTTATCCATCATTTCTTCCCTAGGGAACTGGTATCCATAATGAGTATATGATACTTCTTGAGAATACCTTATCTATAAATCTAAATCATTTCTCCCTACATTCGAGTTTGTAATTCATTGAGCAAGAAGTACCTATCTATTGGTCCTTAATCTAGAACTTGTGTTCTCTATCAGACCCTAACAAGTGCCATATCAAATAAGACATAAACAAAAATAAATGTATGCATGT
The DNA here is from genome assembly GCA_963277665.1 of Viscum album. Classification (NCBI taxonomy): domain Eukaryota; kingdom Viridiplantae; phylum Streptophyta; class Magnoliopsida; order Santalales; family Viscaceae; genus Viscum; species Viscum album. The sequence goes on along the minus strand of OY728165.1, from coordinate 255,742,183 downwards.
TTTCTAGCATAAAATAATCATCTTAATACCATATGATTTCAATTTAATCATGGTATAAGGAATAAGTTACAAATAATAAGACTTATTCAATTTCCATCCAATACATGAAACATAACCACAAAAGATTAAAAAAATTCCAACACTTAAAAAGTAGATTGTGCCACATAAATGGGAATATTCACAAGGAAACGTTCATAATCATTAAATGTATGAAAATAACAAGAAATTAACATGCCTCTTACACTTTTACATTTATATTATTTCATAATATATAGCTATCAAGCATGAAAAATCATAACATTCCATTTAATCCATATAAACGAGTTAGGCAAGGAGAATCAAACCAGTCATAAGCAATTGACATGATATATGGTGAGAAATTTCACTTGACATAAAACATAAGAATTTAACATAAAGAATTATCATAAATCACATAGATTTAACATAGTTATTTTAGTACAAATCCATAGGGAAAGCACGATGCTTAAAGTGTAAGATTTTATCCCCACACATAACGATGTCATTATAATACAAGGTCATCTTATAAATATAAATTGGAATGTTATAATGTGTTTCTCTTTTCATTCATTAAAAATCAAGTATACCAAAAGAATAAGGCACTACACATGGTCTAATCCGTTATTTTCAATCCTAAAAATTATAAAACGGATCCAATTCAAGGTTAAACACATTTCTTAATTCATTTTACCATTTTAAAACATTTAAACAATGTGTCTCACAGTACCATGGTAAATTCAACAAGTATAAAAAAGTAAAAAGTATCATATATTGGATGGACATGCCCAAAGGTGTTTCCAAAATAATGTGAACACCCTAGGATGGGTTTCCACAAGAGAGATTGTCACTATAGAAATGTTATACCATCCTTGTTAATTTAATTATGATAAAAAATATCCTTTTTTATTTTTTAACTAATAACATATCATCTGAACATAAAAAGAGGAAAAATTGAATGATGAAACTGTAGACTCCCTTCCTCATGGTCATGGTAATCCACATTTCTGAAGAATTATTGATTCATCCTGGAATGGGAGAAATAATTTCATTTAGGAAAACCCCCAAAATAAGGATAAAATCTGTTATATAGAAATAATGAAATGAGAAGGTGAGGAACTCATTAATCAATGGTTGCTGATGAGGGAAATATCTAAGGGGCGTCTGTAGCTTCTGATGACAAAGTAAACCGATCAATATTTCTAAAGATAGATCAAACCCCTCAGTGAGGTAGAGGAAGACCTCCATGTTTCTAGAGGAGGGGAAAACTATAGGTTAAGATATAGGGGAGGAAGAAAAATGGGGGTAAAACAAATAATTAATATAAAATTTTAATTATTTACCACATAATAGTTGTCACACACTTTATTCAAACGGTTGGCCAAAACGTGTGCCAACTATGCGAAATGATATGAAACATAGAGGAATAATGAATGAGACACCATGTATTTAGTCTAACAATCAACAAGCCACATGGTATCTCACTATCCAAAACCTACAACTAGGTTCACTGTTTAAAAAACCTAGTGAACCATGATGTTTTCAAAAAATTTCAGTGTTCTAGGCTTTAAATGAGCCTCAGAAGCCCCTGAGACCTCTCTTAACCTTCTAGGCATCAAAATAATTTTTTTATTAAGGAATAAAAAAATTAAATGGTATGTCGCATTGGATATATATTAGACGTTACAACCATTCAAACATAAAACAACTCCCCTCCCCCTAGATTCTCATTCGATGGTGGTACGACGTTGTTTGAGAAGGGTTTTGACCATTACACCTATACATTGGCCTCTTACTCCTAGGTCCCCTCTTGAACACATCTGTGATGCCATTACACCTAATGTAAAGGAAATTACATTCCTTAGAGAAACATTAAACTACAATCAATGATATATATAAGATAATCATGAAATGATACATCCACATCCAACTGAATATCTTCAAGATCAAAGATATTAGATGGGTTTGGATGATACTGCCAAAGATGAGATATTTGGAAGAATTCATTCATGGAATGGTAACTATGTGATAAAATTACCAATAGACTATTATCCAAACTCTCTCCACTATCATGAAAGGTCCAATATATGTCTGTGATAACATTCCATGTTTCATAATTTGTATATGTCCCAAGAAAGTGAAAACTCATTGAAATACCGGATTCCTCACATAAGACTCCAAAGGTATATAATAACAATCGATATAATTTATTCATTGACTAAGATATTTCCATACACATCTGAATCTGGTAGACAATTTTTTATGTCTCCTGAATGAGACGAGGTCCCAATAGAGCTACCTCATATTCCTCAATACAACGCATAGGTGAAAAACATAGTCTACTATAAAGGGCCTCATACGGTACCATAAAAATTGTTTCATGAATGTTTTTATTATAGGAAAACTAATCCAGCGGAATATGAATCTTCATGGAACCTTTTAAATCATGAATACATTCCCTAAGAATATCTTATAACACCTGAATAATTTTCTTGGACTTCCCATCTATTTGTAGGTGATATGCCATACTCAGGAGCACTGGTGAATCTTGTGATTTCTATAACCCTATTCAGAACCATGATGCGAAATTTGAATCTCATTTTGAGAATATAAAATGAGTTACACAATAATGTCATTCTATCTCCCAGATATAATGTCTACCCATCTCTGGAATAGAGTAGGTCTTATATATTTTCAAGAATTGAGAAAATTTGGTCAACCTCTCAACGATCACCATACAATGATGCTTCCTCAAGGTGATATTGGAAAGCCATTAACAAAACACATGGTGGCATCATTTTATTTCACTATGGAATGGATAGAGGTTTTATATGTCTAATGGGAAACATGTGTTCTTCCTTCACCTACTAACAGGTGGAGCACTAATCGATGAAGCTCTCTATAGGTTTCATTACAACCGAAAATCATTACTGATGATGCATATCCTGATACATATCGGTTAGACCAAGGTGAACATCCCAAACTAAGACATGATATTCCTTCACTATCTCTCCTCATATATCAGAATGTATCCAAACACATCCACTATATATGATGGTATCATTGCTATCAACAACCCAACCTGATGGTGTGTTTCCTTTTGTGATAGTATCCCTCAAAATGAGGCTCTTAAAATCTGATAACTATAACATCAAAACCCATTATAGAATAGAATATTTCACTTCCAATCACATCTCATGAACCTCTATATGAAACTAAATAAACATAGCCATCATCATCCACTCACTACTAGACACACGAATGACTTCTGTTTGAGTCTTGTGGTCCAATGTATTAGCCACTACTGTTCCTTCACTATGGGTACAATCTTACACAAAATCAAAATACATCAGGTATTCAACCCACCTACACTGCCTCAAATGTAAGTCCAACTATGGGGAGATGAACGTTAAAATTTATGGAACTATATAAACAATGAACAACTCACCCAAATTATAATTCCTCCATCAACCAAGTGCATGAACATTGGATTCTTGCTCGAGATAATGTGTTAGATTGGTCCTCTTGTGTGGCCCCATTTGGTGAGATCCATATGCAATGACTAAATCAACTTGCATCAAAACTACACCCAGTCTGGTCTCTAATGGAAAATAATAATATATATGAATATGTACTATATTATGTATTATTATAATTAGATCTTATGTGAATCTTCATTTTATCTCTTAGAAGGACAACTCAAATTATTATGGACATATGACCACTCATTCATCTTAGTCAGGTAAACCAGAGGCTCTTATATGTGGGATAAGTCTTGGATAAAAAACGTGTAATATTCTGTAAGACCTATAAATCTTGTTGGATCAAACAAATTCATGGACTACTCCCAAAAAACTATAGTGTTCACCTTGTCTAGGTAAACAGATACATGTGCCTCTCATATAATATTCCATAACAAAGTGAACCTGTCAAATCATTAAATGGAATTTAATGTCCTTAATTTAATTATGGTTCTCTTTTAGTGTACTCAGTATGATCTCAATAGGGGCTGTATGGCCATGTCTAGTAAAAAACTACACCATCATATTTTCTATGAAGACTGCCATCAAGGAATAAATATATTTGTGAAAACATGATGTATCAAAGACATAAATATTTTCAGGGTATTCATCAATCCAAACAACATAACCAAGTAATTTTACAAGCAATAACTGCTCCAAAATGTGTTATGTGGTGAATAGAATTGTCTTATATAATCATAATGGTAGCCCAATCTCAAATTGATCTTGTATAAAATATTATCAACCTAGAGCTGTTTATATAGGTCTTCTATAAATGGAAAAGGATAGCAGTTCTTTAGAGTAAGAATACTTGAGCATCTATTATCATTTAAAAAATCATCGGGTACCATCCTCATTCATGGATAAAAGAATAGATAAACCCTATCGTGACATGATATGAATGATAAAATCCTTACACTTAAGATCATCAAGATGAATTTTCAGTTCCTAATGCTATTTCAGTGACATCCTATATGGATAAATAGACACTTGGGACACTTAGGAACTAGTTCAATGCGGAAATCATCCTCTCTCTGAAGAGGTATGTCAGATAAATCATTAGGTAATATGTTCCTAAATTTATCCACAATAAGAAGGAAATCCACAAGCTAAATTCATTGATCACTCATACAGAGACTTTACAACTGAGCTGCAACTCTACCGAGATCAGTCAATATGGATCTTTCTTTATTCCCCAAGATGTCTCATTCTCCCTTGAGAATATAATCACACTCATAAGGGGTTTTAATGGAATGTGACATATATATAAATCCAAATGGGAATGATAAATCATGATCTATTCCATACATAGGATGATGACGAAGATGATCATCTCAAGGGTGAAGAACGTCTAGAAAAAATAGTACCCACCTTTCTGATGGGGAACTCCTAAAACTTGTGTATTCCCACAGTTCTATCCCCTAGTAGAGTATCGAGGGACATAACTCCCCAAAACTACATGATAGAAACACCTAGTATTTCTAAAAACAAAAAATATATAAAATGGGGAAATAGACTTCTATCGATAGGGTATAATATAATGTAGAGGTTATGAGGATAATATCTATAACCATCAATTGCCTTAGAAAATTCTCATCTGGTGATGCCAGCATAGAATACATGGCCTGAACCACAAACCTGAGATATAGTCTAACAATCCTGATAATATACACTCTTTATTCACTGATTATTTGAAACCTAACTACCCCAACTGTGGCCACTACATCCTCCTCTTGATTTTAAATTAGATGGAATACTCAAATCCATACGTGGTGTCACAAAATATTGTACCTGATAAAGTTGTTGGTACAGATCCCTTTCCACTAATTCAAGAGTAAAATATTGACAAAAGCAATATAAATGACCCATCCTTCCACAAGATCAACATTCAATTGCATCCCATGTGCATTGGATTATTTTATAGCCTATCCTATTTCATTGGTGACATACTATAGAATTGTCCATATGTGTCACCCTACTAGAACTACTTCCATGTGATCCTTAAAAATAATGCTTTATAATTCCTTTAAAATAGTCACCCTAACATGGGAAAAATCTAAGCTGGCTCGTAGGACCATCTACTCTAGGATTTTTCTTTTGGTTCAAGACATAGTTACCTCTCTCTGTATCTATAGTAAACTCAAATAATTTCACCTATGAGTGGACAGTGTATTGAAGATCATCATTGAATTTAATCACATTAGAAAATTAACCACATTTCAGAGATCAATATTAATAATGAATCTTGTTGAAGTGAGTGGAATACTCAAAAACTATCATAGATCCCTGCTGATGATGAAATAAATACCTATATTGTTCCACTATCAATGTCTATGGAAAGAAGTGAAAAAAACTCCATATAGAGGTTTTCTGATCACATGTATTGATTACACATTGACTGGGATAAGACATCCCAACAATAAATGGGGGATTCAAAAATCATTTAGTTAGAATGATTCACGCTCCACTCTGGAGATGTGTCATGTTGGTTGAAGAAGGATATCATATGTTATACCCATGATTCTATAGCATGAGAACAACGATACAATGTATATGTAGGAGGATGGTACTACTTAATGACCCATGTAAGGTCTCCCATAGTCTTGGTAGGCCAACAGCACCCTGATCAATCTACACAAACCACAAAAAACAATACCTGAGTTGAGCATTGATGTCCGATGGATGATCAACCAGAGGTGCATCGGGATACACTATAGAAGGTACAATGGTTGGCTCATGACCCAACACCTTCACAGTTTTCTCATCACCGTTGTCATGGATTGTAGAAGACTATTTCATAGTGGAAGAGTTCAATAATTTCCAAACACACGACTAATGAAAATTTTATAATTGATAGAATATGTTGGTACAGAAAGTATAATATGATCGGTTGGTACTAAGGCACGATGTTCATGGCAAAATATATAAGGAAATTGATAAGAGGATAAAAGGATTGATTTTTTTTGAGCATAACACCACTAATTACCATCTTTGAGATCTGTGTCTAGAAAAAAAGAAATAACATATGGGTTCACAAGGAATTCGGTGTACGGTTGATGCCAATGTAAGCTCATTGTCACACATTACCAGATAAGGAGGAAATTGTTTTAACCAGTGGGTTTTATTTTAAATGTAGGTATTTAATTAGTCTACTTTTTTTCTATGATTGGTGTTTCACCCTCCCAATATATGAGGTCCCATACACATCAATAGTTAATGGTGGCATCGACATTCCCAAACCATAACATATCCTTAAAAGAACAACTGAAAAATATTTGTTATTGTAACATTAAATTTTACAACATATAGCCACTATGAACAGAGACAATAACATGTAAACAATAAGATTCAACAATAATGTAGACGTGACATGGGCTTATGTCTAATTTGTAATCCCATATGGTGACTAGTATGATTCATTGAAAAAATCACCCTCATTTATTTAGGAAAAAGTAATTGGAAATCATCATTCCAATCATACCAGTATCAATAACATCAATAATCAATTACATCACACAATAGGGAAGTCATATCACCCATAAATGGCATAATCAATAAATGTAATTCACATCCCATGAAATTTGTGAGTTCGAAATACATGGGTTAGAAATGTCAATGCACATGGTCAAGTCAAAATATCTATGTGATAGTCTCTTATAAAACCCAAATATTAAGACAAAAAGATAATAATCCATCTGATTCAACTTTTTATTGTCCCAGCCCACATTCCATTGAAGCAGGCACAAGACGGTAGGCCACATGACCTCTAGAATATAATCTTAAATTTTTTAGGATCCAGATTAGTAAAGAGGTAAATAAGTGTGTCCATGTGAAGAATATTCCCTCAAAGGATTAAGTATATCACAGTGGTAAAAAATATATAATATGTATCTGAAGAATATAGACAAATAGATAATAGTGAATGAAAATGAATATTTCTTTAAATTAAATTAAATAATAAGAAAAAATTTATGAATAATCTATATAAAACACAGGATGAGTTTATATATTTAATCTAAAAAAAATGGAACTGTAGAAGATGGGGGTACAAGAATATACTACCTGCAATGAAAAACTAAATATGTACAAAAACTGCAATAAAGAATTTCAAGCATATACTCATTCCTCTTCCCCTAATGTTGCATCCTAATGAGCATGAAAAATCAAGCATTAGAAGAATCCTTATTCACTATATCCTTAAAAGTGGACATAAAGTAAACATGGGTACCAAACCGTGCCCGATCAGGGTCTGGGATATAACCTCATTAGGATGATACCCACTATATCGTGTCAATTCCTTTTCAAGATATTAATTAAACATAATACCATATATAATAAAAAGATAGGGAAGTAAATAAGAATTAAAATTACATATTTTTTTGAGATCCTAAATAGATTCCCATCCCATTCCACTTGCTTTATCCAATAACAGAAGTATGAATAAGAAACTTGTGTTGGTCAAGATATATATAACATGCTCTAATGTAAATAAAGAAGATAAAAAAACAATCCTTTAATCATCTGATCTTTTTTGGCTTTAAGTATCAATATAATTTAATAAGCATTTTTAAGGATAAAGAAAAAAATAACAACAGGATCAATGTAAATGTAATGGATGCATCCCATCAGAATAATAACTACATAAAATCAAGTGTTTCGATCAAATAAAATCATCAATTCATGAGGTAGATCCATGTTCTCATCTATGTCAATAAAAATAAACCAATGTATTGCAATAGAAAAATCCTATATAATCTAATTCCACTATGCAGGTCCAATGATACCCATACGGGGTCTCGAGTATCGCTATGGCGTATGGAAAAATTAAGAGATTACCCGAGGTATCATATATGGGGATCGAGTATCACCCAAGGCATGGCGTAGCCATGTTTCCAAAAGTTCAATCTATTGTTTCTCCAATAGGGAACTAGTATCACTCAAGAGTAAAAAAACCATCTGGGAATCCCTTTCCTGGTAGGACAAAGCATCCCCCCTGGTGCATTGGTTCGTAACCCATTGAGCATTAAGAGTCCATCCACGGGTCCTTAATATGAAACCAATGTTCTCTCCCTACCCATGGAAGGTTCCATATCCAAATGTAATACATAAATAGTAATGTATTTAATATTTTAAGCCAATAATAATCATTTCAATTTAGCATGCTTTCCATAAATCCATGGTGTTCACTTCATTCCCATTTAGTAATGAGCATTTCCTATAGTAAGGAAATATGAATTAAATAACAGTTAGCAATGTATGAGGCATAAGTTACATGGAATAATCTATAACAAATTTCATGTCGATACATGCATCTTAGAAAGACATGAAATAAATATTTCAATGGAATCTAATATAGTTCATGAAAACAATAATAAACAAAAGAAATGTAAAATTTCATAAGAAAAAATTTACAAATTTCATATAGAATCGACATTCCTTTTACCAATATGAAATTTATATTATTTCATAATCTCACATATTCAATCACATAAACGCATCATATTCTATTAAAATAATATAAATAGATCAGTCAAGGAGCCTCAAACAATGCATAAGAATTTGGAATGAGATAAGGTGACAACTTTGACATGATTTTAACCATAAAAATTTAACATAAGGTATTTACATAATTCACTTTTAATAAAAATGGGAATTCGATTACCACTGTACAATGCAAGGCATGTTTCATGAAGTGCTTGCATTTATCACAAGGCATAAGAATGTTTGTATACAACAAGGTATTCATGTAATAAGATATGAGAAAACCAGAATGTAAGGCATATTTCATTCACAAACATCATGTATCTCAAATATATGAGGCACTATAGATGGGCCAATTCATTACAATCAATCCATGAAATTGTCAAATAGGTCAAATTCATGGTTTAGCACACATGTTAATTAATTTTATCATTTTATAACTGGTAACCATGGTATCTCACACCTCCTTGATAAATTCCTCATGCATAGAAATTGGAAAAGTATAAATGTTTGGTTGAACACACATAAAAGTGTTTCCAAAATCTAAGAGGACACAAAAGAATATGTTTTTTAGGAGAAATAGTCACTATAAACATGGTAGACAATCTTAGATTTTTTAATATGTTATAAGAATGCCTCCACAGTATTTTACAAATAATGTATTAATGATACAATGAAAAAAAATGATTAAAAAGAAGAAAAAACGAGTTGACCCACTACCACATGATTTTAGTACACCACAAGTCCAACAAAAAGACTTGATTCATCCAAGAATGAGAGAATCAAGTTGATAAAGGAAATCCTACAAAATAGAGCTAAAATTCATCGTATAGAAATTTACTAAGGAGAAGGGGAGGAACTAAGAACCCAAATTGTTCATATGAGAGTGCATACTGAGAGAAGTTCATAGCTCCTAATGTCGATGGAAAAAAGATCACAATTGAGGGAGTCATATTTAAACCCCCAAGGAGGATTTGGAATACCATTCTACTACTTGAGGTGGGATACATACTAAGTTTACATGTACATTACAATGGAATATGGGTTAAAAAATTATAAAATAATATTTGAATTGTAAACCACACAACAGGTGCACAAATTTTGGCTACACAGTTAGCCAAACAGTGCGCCAACCATACAACATGTTCAATTTTTCCGGGGCATAATGCATGGTCCACCCCATAGTTTGACTAAAAATGTGTTGACCATCTGGTAATACAATATATAAAACATCTAATTATCCTCATAAACATCTGGCATGGGTCACATGTTTTGAAAAACCATGTGGGCTAGGATTTTTCCCAATTTTCATTTCTTTGGGATTCTAATGAGGCCCATACGCCCCTAGGACCTCTCTTAGCCTCATATGTATCAAACTAATGACCATTTTAAGGAATTAAAAGAAAAAATTAAATGGTTTATACCTTATGATAAAGATTTGATGATACATATTTGAAACATGGTCCAAATCTTAACCCTTGGGAATTTTTAATTGTGTTGTATATGTAATATTTTTATTGCACTGCTTTAACATGCACTATAATTAATAGAATAAATAATTATAATAAATTATTTGATATATTATTCCTTGTATTTCATTGGATTAAATGGTATTGTGACTTGTCTTACCGCTACCATGGGGGTGAGAGGATCCTTTGATTAATAATTAATTAGAAAATTGTATAGAGTGTGTTTATCATGAAATGAGATTACATGTTAATACCTGATATAGAATCAATTGGGTAATAATATATGGGATATGGTTATAACTGTCAATAATTAGAAATATATATATAAGGAAGTTTAATTAAAATAAATAGTGATTTTCATGATTAACCATTGAGGTTTATTTTGTGATATTTTGATATTATTTCTGTTTTTCCTTCTTGAGGTGATGATGAAATTAATATATATTGGAATTTTCATAGTCTGATGAAAAAATTATTATATATCGGGATATGATTAAGAACTATTAAATGATTATACCAATGCCTTATCCTAATGATACATGATGGAATGATTATATAGAAGGATATTCTCAATGATGCTAACATGGTTATATAGTTGGATGGGCCTAGTGATAGAAGATGAAATTATAATATAGTTGGATTGGCCTAGTGATACATAAAAACATTTAATATAGATGGCCTATCTTTGATGATGTGGAATTGATTATATATATGGGCTTTTACAGTAGGATTAAATGAAAATATAGATGGCTACGTCAGGTTGTTTTAGCATTCAATGGTTTATAGTTAGGGTTAGTATGGTGGTGCTACATGCATAGAGACATTCCATTATGGTTCCAATGTATGTTTATTTATTTATTTTATTATATAGGCAATTAGGACACATATTTACCACACTATCACATGTATATATAATCATACATGTTTTTTAGAAATTGTTGTGTCTACTTACTATGTTTTACTCACACCCTATTTCAGAATCCATTGGAACCCCATTACATTACATGGATGTATGTTTGGACAAGGGAAAATGAATTTGTTATATATTTTTTCTTTATGGACGGGCTGAATTATGGAAACGAGACTGACATGTGGTTTGAGACCAAGGTATTTGGTTATTATTTATGTCAGATATATTATTTATTTTTTTATGTTTTTCTATTTTAAATTTTGATTCCTCTCCACATTCCATTAGATGATTATTTATCATTTCATTATTTATTTATCCTTTACATTCCATTTTTATGATATATTGTACCCACTTTTATCTATTACTATGATATTTATTATTAGATGACTATTCTGATGTGTTGTAAATCTATAAAAGGGATATGTTTTATCTATAATTTTAATCACACCCCCACAGGATGTCTGAATCCTCTTTCAAATGGGGAGGTATTCATGAGGTCTATAACCAACTTGATTTTTCCAATGAGAGGGATCTAGAACAGGTTATGTTATAAATTATTATCCAAGTATCATTCTTTCATTATATCATTTTTCAATAATTGAAAATGGTAGAAAATTGATTAGTTTGTGTAATGTCTTGGTAATGATATTGTGAATGGTAGAATCATACTCAAGTATGAGGGAAAAACGACTTCTGATGGATTGAAATTGTTGTTAATGACATTCAATTTTTAAAAATTGTTTTTATTTCCAAATTATTTATTCACATGTTGTGAAATGATTTGGTTTCTTGTGAAATATACTCATGGACTGGTATGTCCTGATATCAAATAGAGTATATCATGATTGGAAAGTATGGTTATATCTGAACATGCATTGTTAATGATAGAGAAATATTTATGGCATGTAATATGTACCTGTTTATATTAACTCTAAAATGAGTTAATTGTTATAACTAATAAATGAAACTAATGAACAATTATTTCATGATAAAACACATGTTATCAATGTTTAGGGTGACTAGAAGTTATGGTTCTATGTATTTGTCACATGTTGAGGATCACATATCTGATATAACTTGTGTTCTAGGGAGTGTGTTAATATTTTAGAAGAAATGCATCCTCATAATCATCATATTGAGCTTCTGGAGATTTTAAATTAACATAATCAACTCACAACTATTATAGACCACCCATTACCTCTTGAGGATCATATGGATGTTAAACATCATTAAAACTTACTAAGGGTCCTACAATCTATTAAAAGGGAGATATTTTTCAATATTATATGGATGTTTGAGCTGAAAATAGAGTTTAATATGAAGATTCAACCTACATTTACAAGAGAATTAAGCATCCAAGAATCTTAGTTAGGGATTAATTCAATCCATAAAATGTTCATGAATAATGAGACACTGACAGATAGATGTATGAATATTATCAAAAACAACATTCATGGACCTTTCAAGCATTAGTGAGATATTATATATCATGTTGGGATGAAATATGAGTTATATTGGTTGGAATTTAATGTCATGTTATTGGGACACTTCAATCCAGAGATGTTGATTGATTATAAGGCTCATTAGTTCATGCATTTGACATAGGAAGGAAATTTAGTACTGGAATAAAAAATATGCTTAACAGACCTTTAGTTATTTACACCATATTTAGTTGTTTATGAGATCTCAAGTTGTTTATGTTTTTAGAATGTGAATCTCTATGAGATATAGTCACATGTGAACTCCATTCATTTGAGTAAATTTGGATATGCGATGAATCATGAACACATCACGAAGGATAATCTAACGGAGCCCTCAAGCAGAGGCCAGTAAATTTTAATATGGAGAATGGATAGGTTTTCTTCTGGTGGAATGAAACACTTCTATGATAGTTTATACAAATTAAATAGAAGGTATACATGTTAGGGAATTGTCAATATATATCATGACCATTATCCATTTTAATTTTATTAGTGTATAGTGGTAGGTCACATGAAACATTAATGTCTATACCCCTCTCTAGATTATCATGATTGAATATTGATAGGTCATATTTAGCTATTTTGTGGGAAACTCACAAACTATAGATTTAGATGTGAAATTAGATAGGAACCAGAGTCTAAGATGAACGATGATACACCTTAGTTGATATGTAGTAACAGTTTACAAGAGGTTATGGGTGATATAGGGGATGTGGTTCCCTGGTGATTCAGAATTAGTACCGGGAGGATTTAATAGAATTATGGAGTGAAACATGAGCTCAGGGTTGAGGGTCAAGACATCTGCAATCTATTAAAACTACTCCAACTATGGAAGATGCATGACCATATACTATCAGACATGTTATTATTTTAACATCTTCCATTTCATTAATTTTATTGATATATGAGGATCACATTGGTTTTTAACTACTCATTGAAAATATATTGGTCATGGTTGAGGAAATATTGGATTTTATTTTGAACATTGATAAACTATGTGACTTGAGTTAGATAATATCAAACATTTATTGGTTTCATCATTAGATATTGTAGGTTACCATTTCTTTGGAAAATGTTTTTTACTACCAATGGATGGTTTCAATTCAATTTTTTTTGTATGTATTGGTTATTCATGAAAAAAAGATCATGTTGAATGTTACTAGAGGAGATATTCAACACTATCTCCAGAACGAGGTAGGTTTTCTCATTCGGGTTAATGGGATAATAATTCTAGTCATGTAGGACCAAAATATTGTTGATTGGATTGTCCCATGTATTATATAGAAATTTTTCTTTTGTATGATGGAAAAATGTAGTATGACAATTTTCCTCATGTTTTAGACCGTTTACTAGATGTATTTATTAACAAGATCAGCTGCATAGTACCTTAGTGGGAGATCAAGTTCCGAATCAGGATGATTACATGAGAATATACAGTTTCTATTCCACAACATAGGCTAGAAAAATCGTAGATTGAAGAGTATAATGGTCATTTGGTGGGTTTGTAAGATAATTGTTTTCATAGAGCTTATCACCTCTTCATGTGGTTCAACATTTCTTTTCTCCAATAATGCTAATTGAACATTTGGATTATATTTGGATTATCAGATATTGATCTAGATAAATGTCATGAAGTGGTATCCCCTTCAACACATTGAGGATATAATCAACCTGTGGAGTGGTATTGAGATAAATTAAATGATATATTTTAATTTGGTACATCAAATATTTTTGGGAGATACCAATTGACATATCTCATACTTTTTTTGGGGCATCTATGACATATTAGAGTTTTAAGTGATGTTTTATTGTATGATGAATGCATTGGATATACTAATGGACTTGACGATTATGATTTTCTTTCATATTTATGAATAGTACGTGGTAGTTTTTATTTGAATATATCATAGTGTACTCGATGTCAACAGATGATCATGCCCAATATCATGGTATCATCTTGTGTACATTGTGATTGAATTTGCTATTGGCCAAGCTAACCAAATCAAGTTTATCGATTTAAATATTCAAATTGATGTTACATGTCATCACTGTGAAAGGAGCATCAGTTGGTCAATATAATATTTCATTCATTGTATCTTGGAAGAATCCAAAACATTTATGTTAGATTCGGAGTTTTCTAGGGTTAACAGGTTATTACTAATTATTTATAAAGGGCTTGTATCATGTCGTAACATCAATTTATAGGATAACCATGAAGAGGGTGATGTTTTTTGACACATTATTATAAGATAGACTATTAGGAGCTGAAATGTTGGTAGACCGTAACAGTAATACTAAATTTAACTATGATGAGTAATGCCTATACCATGTACTCTGACGCATATTTAGTTGGATTTAGAGCCATTATAATAATGGAGGATTATGTGGTTTGTAATGGATCTAGAAAATAAATAAAAAATGAGATGAATTATTCTACATATTATTTGGAGAAATCTATTCTGGTATATTCCTAATTTACTAGGGACATTATCTTATGGGGGAGAGGTTAGTGGTGTATTGGGACCCCAATAGCATGCGTTAAATCTTTTCCTAGTAGGACCCCAATAGATTTTTGTAAATATTTGGTGAATATAATTATTATTTATTTTATATAATATATAATCATTAAATGTTCCTTTATCACCAATTATGTGAAGTTTTAAAGGAATATGGATCACATCATTTCGCGTGGAAGTAGTCCACTATACAAACAAGTGATGTTGTGCTATTTCCTATTGAATTGATGGTAAAAAGATATATATGATATAATGACTCAATAGATGTAAAAAATTTATAAATAATATATATATATATATTTATATTTATATACTTTAGATACATCATCATACCCATCCATGATGGGTGGTAGTGGAAGAAAGAATGAAATCAATTTCTTGAGGTAGTATTCCACCATACACCCGAACAATGATTTGGAAACCCATTTGATTGAATAATAGATATTTTTTATTCATAAAATTTATGTCAAAATATTCCTATATATAAAATATACATAGGTTATTATATTATCATTTTTTTAAAACAATTTATAGAGGTGAAAAAATAAATTAATTAAAGACTCTCATTGAAGAACATTTCCACTTCTTCATGTATCTGCATTAGGAATGCAGTAAATAAATTATATGTTGATATTATGACCAATATATTGCTTATAGGATGACATTAAGGTTCTTTTGAAGTTAGTTATTTATGTATTTTATTAACAGTATAGTTTTCACGATTTGAGGAAGAAAGGATACTGGGTGGTCTTATATATGGGAGGTGAGTGGCATACTTCAAATACTTTGAAAACATTCAACAATAACCACATTTTTATCAAGAAAAAATCATTCAAAATAGACCATTATAAAACATATAAAATAAATTACGGAAATATTTCCATATAATGGGGGCTGTAAAAAATTTTAGGTCAATTTTAACCATTTTCATCTTAGTTTAACTCATTATAAATCCATTTTTACATTAACCATGGAAATTAGTTTTTACTATATTAACTATTAATTTTGCTAAAGAAGATAACAATCCAGTATTATAATGTATAAATTAATATGATTAAAATACGGATTTTTTTTTAAAATTCAATTAATTTTTTTAGATATTTAACTGAAAATTAATCATGTTGATGTCTCATGAAACAGCAGTTTCAAAGAGAAAATATTCAAAAGTTTACAATATTTTTATATAAAAATTTCGCATGAAAATAACTAAAATAACTTAATTGGATTAATTTATAAAAAACTGAAATATTTTGTCTTTTAATCTAATTAATAATGTAATTTAATATTTTTAATTATTTATACCAAAAGGGAATTCTCAATTAAAATACGATGTTTTTCAAAATAACTAAAAATTGATACTTTTTCATAAATATCCCAAAAATTCATCCAAATAAAATTTTAGTATACTTTTTTCAAAACATAAGATAATTTTTTATTAAACGTTATAAAATTTTGTAAAAATAAATTTAAATCATGTGTGCAATGCATGGTTATTTTAAATTTTATAAAAAATACAGTTTTTCATAAATTGTTTTTCAGTATAAAAACTTTTTTGTTTATTGTTAACCAGTAGGAATATATATTATTTATAATTTTTTAATATAAATTCCTTAAATTTTAAATTATAGGTTATACTAATTTTTTTAAACTATAATATTTTAATTATATTTCATATTTTTTGTACTCAATGTTTTTTGTTATAAAATTAAAACTAAGTGTTGCACATAATGAACATCGTTGAAGATATTGAATTTATTTTAATAAAATTATCGTAATATCAGAAGGATTTATATTTTTTTTACAATATCAGTTATTTTTGTTTTTACATGATGGAACACATTTTTATTCTTTTAGAATCGCATGGTGTTACAATTTCTTCATTGGAAGTATATTCATAATCAATATAGAGAAACAAAGAATTTGTAACATAAAAGAAAAATCAATTGGGTAATGTTTTTATCATAAGATATGTGAATGAAAAAACTATTAAATGATATTTTTTACACTAAATATTCAGTCTATGAATCTTAAAATAAATTCATTTGTGTTCTATACACCACACAAAATAAAGAAGACGTGAATATAACATGTGTCCCATAAAAGAAAATTTTGGATGATAATTACTTACCTCATGTTTCAAATTTAATAATACACATTAAAACCTCATATATAATATATATAGTCTTATTATAAATATAATTATGAATTATAATAACTTTTATAATAACATTATTTAATTAAATATGAATCTTTTATCAGAATATTGTTAATAATTATTTTGAAATCACTGTTCCGGGTGAAAGAATCATCGTTTTTCATGTTTTTTTGATTGAATTGTTTTTGTAACAAATATTTTTATCATGATTCCATCATATCCATAATTATAATCATGATATAAATTTCATATAAATTATTAATGTAAAAATTTATATTAATCCATACAATTTGTAGATAGAAAATGAATTACGTCGATCCTGGAGATGGTAAGACATACGTACACATGAATGTTGTTTTTACTTCATGAAGGATATACATAAAAGGAAGGGAAATATTAATTTACCATTAAAAATAATTTTTAATATAATATATATCACATATATGTATTAAATCAATCATCATTTCCATCCATGTCAAAATCATATGGAAACCAAATCAAATCGCTTCATAGAGGTGGTAGTCCACGCATACACCTGAGCAACATCATTGTTATCCAACGAATTAAAATGTTAAAGTGTTTAAGAAATATTACCATATTTTTTTATTAATTTGATAATAATAGTATATATAATTTAATTATTTAATTATATACATCTATTATATGTGGTGTTAGAAAATGAATTGCATAGGTTCTTGAGGTAGTAGTATGTTGTACACATGATAAACAATTTTATTTCTCATATTATGGTAGAGTATTTTTTATATTGGAAAAGAAATTAACATAATATAATACCATTATATAATATATACATATGATTTTATACCTGTATAGTTTATCAATATTTTAAAGAGTTGTAAGAAGAATGGAAATGAAAACATGTGTTTTGAGACTCTGCCTCTTCTTTAGATAACCTGTTTAGGTTTTCACCTATATCCATCATAAATTTTTTTGAAAGAAATATTATGGACTATAGGACATGGGAATGTATATTACAGTGGTATTTTGGTGTGTTTTTAACCTAAAGGGTTAGTATTTGTGAATGGGAGAAGAGATGGGGTTCCATTTTATATGTGAGGTGGGGATACACATAAAATAGTTGGAATGAAAAATATAGACCCACAATTAAAAAAAATAAAAAAAAGGATAAAAAATGGATCCATATTGACCCTTACATTTTAAAAGTAATAAATATAACCATTATATAGTAAATAGACATGTTTTTTTATTTTTATCTATTTTTTTGTGTATCCCCATGAAAACTCATTTTACCGTTATTTATGGTTATTAATTTATAATATTATTCCTCATTATATTTCAAAATATTATATTAAAATTATTATATAATAATATATATATGGATTAAAAATATGAAATACTTTTTTAAAATTAAATTCATTTATTTTTTATAATTTAATTTGAATATAAACCCACTGATGTGATGAAAAAGTGGTTTCTGAATGAGAAATATTTCATAAGTATAATTTTTTTTACATAAAATGTCGACATATAAACGATTAAAATAAAATAAATTGAATTTAAATGTACATACTAGATATAATTTGATTCATTAAACATGTTAAAAAAATATTCATCCTTTTATGTACATTACATAAAAAATCAAAAAATTTAAATATATGTACTTTTTAACCATACATTTTGAAATTAATCAATTTCGAAAATTCCCAAAATAGAACCATAAGAAAATTATTGAATTATTATTAAAAAATTGATGTAAATTCTTTAAATTCATTTTTATAAAATAGTAAATGTTTTTTTCTGTTACTTTTTCACAAATAATAATAAAAATCAATTTTTTCCGATGATATGTATTTTCATTGTATATAACGAATTTACCATAAATTAAGTACTTATTCATTAAAAAAATTTATTAATATAAAAATATTATACATTATTTTAATAGTAGTTTATTTATATTCATTCGACCATATTTAATGGATTGGTCTCAATGGTTATCTTAAAATAATAATATTAAAACTATAATATGGTTCTTTAAAACACAGTGTTGTGTTTAATAAAATCTATAAACGAAAATAAATTTATTGGAAAAAAAATAATAAAAAAATAATTGTTTTTTACAACTTAGATGGCTAGAAACATTTTAGGTTTCTTGTTTTAGAGAATTAGTATAGACTCTAACAAAATAACATGTATACATAAATGGATCATTCATAATTATCTAAATTAAATGTCAGTACATATTCAAAACTGGTATCATTTGTAGAAATTAACATTATTAAAAACATTCTTGACAACCTAGTTAAATGAAAGCATAAGAATGATGCACTGAAATACTCTATAGGGCTAAAAATTATCAATTACTATGGAAATAAATTTGTTATAATAAGAAGAGTATATGTGTATGATTACATAATAAATAACCATGATCATAAAAAAAGAGAATCCATACTCATCATTACCTAGATAATAAGTCAAGAAACATGGTATGGATATTTAACAACATAAATAATCATAAAAATCAATAATCCCAATCAATTTTATATAAAAATTGACATATGGAATATTTAGAAACTCATAATGATAATAATGATATTGAATTGTTATCATGTAACATTATTATTATAGAACCCTTAAAATGTTGAATAACCATACTGTTGAATTACTATATAATTAAACAATGTGTTTAAGAGCTATATTGAATTTTAATCATTATATCATGAGCTATAATGGGTTCAATCCAACATATAAGTTGTATCAATCTCACCCATAATCATAAAAAATTTAACAATAATAATAATTATAATGTACAATGAGTCCTCTTCTCATCCGATAAATAAAAGAAGAATCCATTATTCCTTTTGTAACATGATTTACCTGTGGAAAAGAAATGGGTTCCATGGTAATATATTCAACATAAAAACAATTCATGCAATGAAGGAATGTGTAGAGTAAAATTAAAAAATATTTCGACTGTAGTATATGTAACATCAAGGGTAGTTTATGTTTATGAATGGAAATAAAATTAAAATATCATTAAAAAACTTTTTTAGGAAAATATCCCTTTCAATTCAAAACATCATTTTAGAAACTAAAAAATAATATAATATTTTATAATATATATTAATAAATATATCCTTTGAGACAAATAATTTATTATTCAAATAAAATATTTGTAATAATAGAGGGTAAATCCATTAAAGTTATAAATATTAAAAATTTCATTGTATCCAATAATTTAAAATTTTGGAATAATTATTGACCCATTTTGAAAAAATTATGAAATTTCCTTTTTCAAAAAATTCTAAAAAGCGGAAAATTTTAAAATAGTTTTAGGATATAATTTATTTTTAGAAAATAGAATTTTTAAAAACATTTTGGAAAACATGGATATGGAAAATATATATTTCTAATATAAAATAATATACAAGATCTGTATCAATTGGAAATGATATTTTTGGAGTTTCTTTAATAAATAATAGTGGAAATAGAAATTTCAAAACTAAACCACATTCATAAGTAGATAATAATTGTATATATATAGTTGAAGTTAAAATTACCATATGGTTTCCACCAAAATAACTATCAACACAAACAATATTGTAATGAAAATATATTATAAATAGAGCCCTTATAACATTTTTTTTCAATAATATTTCCATTGAAAGAATAACATCAAATAAATAATTAAATATCGTTATCATAAGGTTTTTAATTAAATAATATATTAAAATGTTTTTATTTAATCATCATAAATTAATTTATTATCATATCATAAACATATGACTCAATGAAAATGAATTTGAGATGAATAAACCACACAAATATTATACCATTTAGTTGATAATTAATCAATAGGAATAATATGAGTATTAAATTTAAAACTATTAAAATATTTAAAATTTAAAAATTTATTTAAAAATTCACAAATAATAATCAAATATAATTTTAATGATGAGTATTTGAAACCCATCAATAATAATTTGATTCGACAAAACCTCTACCACTTAGTAACATTACAGTCAAATCCCCTAAGTTGAAATAATTAAAACATTATAATAAAATACAATTATGTACGAATAATTCATAATATAACTTGTACAATGGACAGTATGTACAATATATAAATGAAATTATTTTCATAGTAATAAAATATTCCTGAATGAAAAAAACATTAGATTATATCCATTACATCAAGTCCACAAATAGTATATAATTCATTTCCAAACCATATAATAAAAAATATGAATCATTTTATTTAATAATAAAATTTTATCAATTTAATCACTTATCCATAAACCATTTAATTTTTTATCTAAATAATATAGTTTATTTTTTAGTAAGATAAGTCCACGTAAGGTACCTTGATAATGTTGAGTTAATAATTTTAAAAAATTATTAATCTTTCTTGACTATGGTAAAAAGTCGTCATTATTAATTCATAAAAATATTAATAATTAAATAAATACAATTTTAATATATCTATTATACATTGAATACTCATCATGAATGAATGTTTTGAAAAATTTACTACTTTATAGATGATAGTTCATTTGTACGCTTGAGTAATGTTACCAATTTTCAATTATAATTAAGAAATGATGGAAAGTACTTTTTTTTCTTTATATAATTGTAATTAAATAATAAATACAATACTGATTATTTAAATTTACAATTTTTTTTGTCTGTGTTTTGTGGTGATGATGAACAAATCATGTCTCATTGTGGAGGGTGTAGTCTACACATACATATGAATTCTATTATGATTTTTAGGTTAGTGGAATGCTACAAATTTAAATTATTTATTAAATTTAAATATGATAAATGCATCATTAATATCATATATATATATATATATATTAATTTTATAATTATTAATATCCATGTTATATTGTGTTCTAAAATGAGTTACATTGGTTTACAGGGTGGTAGTTCATTGTAAATATGAATGATTGTTTCACATCCCATTTAATGGAAGATTATAATTATATTGGTTTTGAAATTAACAAAATAAAATCATTGAATAGTTCATATAATTATGTTATTATATCATTTTTTGATGATATTTTAAAGAGTATGATGAATGAATAAATCAAAAACCCACATTTATAAACTATACACATTATTTAGAAAACCCCATATCCTTTAAACCATATGAATTTTAAGGTTGATATTATTTCAAAAATAAGGAATCTATTACATAAATATGAATTTTAGGATGTTATTTTTATAGGTATTGGCCAAGACATATTGTTCTTATGGTGTGAATAAATTTTAAGAATATGTGACATTTTATAAGGGAGGGGAGGGGTGCAAATGAAATTTTGTTAAACAAATAAAATAATCTAAAATATATTCTCTATCTAAAGGAATCAAAATTGATAATATTATAATAGATGATGGGATTTAGTTGATATCCACCCATATAATAAAATTTTCACTTGATCAGATCATTTTTACCTGTTTATTTTTATTTTAACACTCTATTACCCCTTTTGAGAATTATAGTAACATAAAAGTTGTTTACATTTAAGGGGTTATTATAGTCAGCTTAAAAGATAAGAAGGCCCATAATGATATCAAAAATCATATACCATTATCTTTTATGGAAATAATTTTTTTGTAACTCCATATAATTAAATCAAATATTATTTTATAAAAATATAAATAATGTAAATTTTATAACTATTCACTTACTTATACATTAATTACAACAAAAAAACTTATAAATTACTATACAATAATTTAATACCACTATAATATATTTTTATTTATCCCATAAATTCATGTATAAAGAATATATTTAATATTATATTATGTTTAATATTTTTAATATCATTTATTTTAATTATTATAATTGAATAATTTTCTCATCAGTGTTGCATATGATTTTTAGATAATAATATAATCACTCAAAATTGGGAATAAATTGTCATAATAAAAATAAGTTTTATAGATTATACATTATTATATTGAACTAGATGTGTATCACCCTTGATATAAGGTATCAATCCTTACTTTAGAAATTTTATGGGTTTAAAGTGCTTGGGATGAGTTCGAAAGCGGGTGGGAGAGTTTGGAATGGTTTTGAATATGTTTGGAGGCTTTTCTAAGGGCGCACAAATTGAGAATTCATAGGGGAAACCAATAAGGTTATTATGGTAACATTATAGGTAGAGATAATGGGCTTCACGTGGTCTATTCATGGTTTTCTAAACCATGTGATACAACCATGTGGGACCACTTCTCGTGAGGTAGTGGTGTGTTCACGGTTAGGGCATGGTTTGGAAAACTGTACGGGATAACCGTGCATCCACTTAATGAAGGGATTTTTAAATCCTAGTTGATGTAGTTTTGACCTATTTCACTCCAAACATCCTCCCACTGGATAGTCAATGTGTATTTTCTATTGTTATGGATATTAGGGGAAACATCACTCTTATTGGAAGTTATTTTAATGAGAATCAAGGTGGATTGAAGGTGGTTTTTCCAAAGTAAGTCTCTCCTCTTGGTTTCTCTTTTTTTAATCTTGATCTACTATACCCTCTCTCTTATTTTGTAGATCTTAATTTATGTCATGAATATATATGGTTTTTATCCTTCAATGATGATATTATTTGGTTTGGATGATAGTGGGAAATACTTAGAGTGGTGTCAGTGTTACATTTTCTAGATTTGTGGTACAATTGTTTGTAGGTCGATTTCTCTAGGACCCTAAAGTTAGGTGGCCACTCTCTTGACCCAACATTGTTATTATTAGTTTCCATGGTTTCAATTAATTTAAATTTCTTGAAACAAATTTTGATAATGATATGTGAATATTGTTTGAACCCATTGGATGGTGATTTTGGGATTTTTTGAAAAATATGATATTTATTCCAAAAGGGACATTATTTTGTGACTTTAAAATGCTGATTTTACAATCATTAGTGGCTGATTAGGATTTTTTTGAATGATTATTTTCAATAAATATGCAGTTTATTTAAATGTGGTTGGCCATGGAGTGTTGGTTAAGGGTTGTTTTTAATAAATGGGCAATTTATTGAATTTAATCGGCATGTGTTTGAAATGATGGTGTGCTTATTTTGTGGACATGGTGATTTATGAATGTTGATTGATTATGTTTTATGGATTATTATGTTTTTGTGTAAGTGGATGAGAAGTATCAGAGTCACCATTATGGACAATTGTCGGGAAGCACCCGTAGTTGGAAATGTATTGAACATGTTTGATGAAAGATCCACCGTTTTGGATTCCTTGTTGTGTGTTTCTTTTAAAGATGAAATTTCTTGTTCAAATTTTAAATGGTGGAGTCTCACATGTCATGGTTGTCTTACCCTTGGTATTTGAGAATTTGGGTGTAAATGGATTAGTAAATGAGTGTTTTGGTAGTTTTATGTTGTTGAACTATTTGATGTTTTAAATAAACATCTTTATATTAATGTGCTAATTGTTATTTCCGAGTAGAGTCTGTATGGAAGTCATTTAGGGATATCCTACTGTGTATTTTTACTCACCCCTTCTTTGGCACATTAGTTCTTTTGATGATATTTTTTTCTGGGACACTAGTAAGGGTAAAGAATATCATTTTAATAGTGGTTCTACATGATGCTTTGTTGATGTTTTGGTTCATAGAGAATGGATCATGGTTTGGATCTGTGGATGGTGTCATATTTCATTGGGGTCTAGTTATGTAGACAACAACTTGGTGCTCTGATTTTTGGTTCATATGTTTTTGCATATTTTAATTTTTAAGGATTAGTTTGGTTTTATTTTGGTAATGTATGGGTTGTATTTTTTTTTTGTCATGCATCATTTAGTTTTAATGGTAATGAAATTTTTTCTTGGTTGATTTCATCATAAGGGAAAACCATTCCCCAATGATTTTGGATGCCCATGGCATTTATTTCCAGCCTTTGGCATCTTGTAAACATCGGTTATGGTAAATTAGCATTCCTCCACCCTCTAAAGACAATGGGTTTGGTAAGGATGTTACAAGTGGTATATATTTGTTTTGTCCTTGGCTTTCAAGTGAGATCAGTTGTTTGGTCCTTTGGCATTGATTTTTGGTCTTAGTGTTGACATTTTATCTTGGCCTATTCCATGATGTCAAGATGTTAAAAAAGTGTAGAATTTTGGGATCCGGGAATGTATATCATCAAAGGATGTAGCAAACACGTTTATGTTAAACTCCATGTTACGTTAGAGTTGTGTACATAAGTGTTTTGGAGACACTAAGAGGAAATTGAAATCTCATTGTCATGGTTGTAGCCACTGAGATGAGCATGGAATGCATTGTAGAAATTACACCCCACTAGGATGAATATTTCATTGGGGTATAATGATCTATGGTGTTATAAGAATAAGTGGATTTTGAAAATATCAACTGGGTTTCAAAATGGAAGAATTTGGAACATGTAAACTTGTGGTATTTGGAAAATGGGTCTATATTCAATACATGGTGGAATTTCCAATATAGTTCCATATGGGAAATGTTAACTTATGGAAATCCTGGTTATGATTGTCTCAATGTATTGAATAAGTAAATTGTATACGCTATCTTTTAAAGGGAGTTGGACTTATGTTATTTTTTGATTTGAAATAAATGGAAATGGGTAGGCATTGTAGAGACCAACTGAAGGAAGCTTTTGAATATGTGGTTTCACCTGAGCCTAAATTGAACTAGTAGTTAGATAAGAGTATTGTGAAAGCTTTCCAAGATGTGGAAGGTAGAATTTAAGTGGATGAACTAATGAATTTGGATCATGCGGTTTAGTTTCAAAAGTAGAATCTACCCATTTTTATGGGTGATTCATAGCCATAATGTGCTGAGGTGCTGCTGAATAGAATGAATATTATATTTGACTTCATGGGAATAGTGGTTGATTTGAAGGTGAAGTTATCCACATGCCTTGGGGGAGATCATGCCCTTCAGTGGTGGGAGATGGAAGTCCAAGCAGGGATAGCGAAAGGTGTGACATGGGAGGGTTTTGAAGTGTTTTTTTAATAAAATATTATTCCCTCATAAATCCAAAATTCGGTATACAGTTTATTTATTTAGATTGATTTAAAGGTACATGGATATAACAGAATATGTGGCTATGTTTATGAACATAGTTCTGTTTGCACCAGAGTTGGTGGGTTGTGAATCATTTATGGAACACATTTTTTATTCTAGGTTGAGGTAGGAAATTCGTTCCATGATAGTAGTGCTATGAATAAATGATTTCCCAGAAATGGTAAATAGACATTTGGTATCTAAGAAGGATATTTTGGGGGATACAGGAGAGGTATGTATGTTAGTACCCACAGGGAATAGTGGTAACTCAAACAATGGGTTCAAGTGAATGTGGGACACTTACTTCTTGGGTGGGAGTTTGGCTCAAAATCTGACAAAAGGATCCTTGAATCTTCCTCTAAAGCCTCTGAGTAAGATGAATTGTATTTAGTGGGGATCTAGGGGGCACATCATGTGAGATATTATGTAACAACCTTGATCATTTCATAATAATAATCATATGGGGCATCATAAGCATTATTTTTGGAATTCCCAGAGGATTAGTGTTTGTGACACTCCTCATGGGTCACAGGGCTATTATTCCACAACAGGATGGGGAAATAGCATATCCCTCGGTATTAGAGTAATTTATTTATGGTGATTCTGACAAAATCATGACACCTCAGTAGGGAAATTAAGAAAATATTTTGGAAAGAAAGCAGTTGTTTGAAGATGAGCAGTTTTTGGTGCATGATCAGTCAATACCATCCATGATGTGAGGCATGGTTCTTATAAATTACACATTTGTGCTATCATTATTTGATACAGATGCTACATATTATTTTAATGCTTCATGAATTTTTGATTTGTTGAATTTACATGTTCAAATAATTCCTTTTGTATTGAAAAATCAAACTACTCTAGGGAAAAGAGAGTGTCGAGCCATCCAATGTATATAATTCTGCTTAGTTGTGGATGAAATTGAAATGATGTGTAATTTTTTAGTGTATCAGATGGATACTTGTGACATAATCCTCTGAATGGAATGGTTGGAAATGTTTATGTCCCACATCGATTTATATGCACGAACGGTTAGTTTTACAGTGGAGGATAGTGGTGAACTCCTATTTTGAGGGAAGAAGAATGAATATATGGGTGAAATAGATTTATTGGCACCAAATACTAACATAATCTCATAATAGATAGTGATTTTGTCATTGGAATTCGTGGAATGTGTAGTGTAGAGTGTTCTTCTAGCAGTTGAGGATCAGTTTATGGATGACTTTCTCGAATATTTCTCAAGGTTCCCTCCTGTGAGAGATATAGAGTTTTTCGTTGATCTCCTTACAAGGAAAAGTTTTATCTAACTTCTATAATACCGTATGGAACTATAAGAATATTGGGAATTAATTGTTCATGTGGAGGATCTAGAGAAAAAAGGGTCCGTCTAGCCAAGAATGTCACTTTTGGAAGCACCCGTGTTTTTTGTCAAAAAGATGGATAGAACTATGAGTATTTATGTTTATTACTGAAGAAATAATCATTTTATGATAGAGATTCGATATCCAATTCCATACCTTCATCATTTTATTAACCATTTGAGGGGGGATTAGTAGTAAACCAATATTTACTAGAGGTCAAGATATCATCAATCATGGGTGAGGAAAAAAGATATTTCCAAAATAAACATTCAGAAGTAGATATGTCCATTACGAATATGTGGTTATACCCTAGGGTTTGACAAATTAACCAATAGTTTTCATGAAAATTATGAATAAGAGATTTTAAAGATATTTAGTTTTTTTGTGGTATTTGTTGATAATATACTAGTTTATTCGGGGATAATGGTAGATCATTAGCAGCACTTGGGGATAGTGTTTGGGATCTTGATAGATCATCGATTATATGCCCAATTTTAAAAATGTGATATTTAAATATAATAGGTTTGTTTCTTTGGCAATGTTTTTTCTAACAAAGGTGTTTAAGTTGATCTGGGAAAGATAGAGGTTGTTATCTCTTGGAAACCTCCAAAGAACGTTTTCCAAAGACATTGCATCGTTGGTCTTACTGGCTATTATTGATGATTTTTTTCATGATTTCAACTATTGGATTCACAAATGATATCTTGGAAAAGGAATAATATACCATTTGATTGGGACACGAAGTGTCATAAATTCTTTAAAGTTATAAATAGTCACCTTACACCATCAAAAAATCACGGTTTTTTCAAAACCAGTGAAAGGGTCCGTGATGTATTGTGATGTATTTGGATCAGGTTTGGGGTGTGTTTTTATGCATGGGGTCATGTGGTTGCATATCTCTCACAGTAGATGATGTTTAATGAGACTAACTACCAAACACATGATTTGTAGATCGATGGAGTGGTTCATGATTTAAAAATGTGGTGTCATTATCTATTTAGTGAGTAATTTATAGTGTTTACCAATCATTAGAGAGTAAATCATATTTTCTCGGAAATAGATTTTAATTGAAGGAAAGTTAGATGGATGTACTACCTCACGATGTTTCATTTTGAATTAATGTACACACTGAGTAAGGGAAATTTAGTTGTGGATGAATTAAGTAAGAAATCATATGTTCATGTGGAAAAATTTGCATCAGATCATTGGATATTGATGTCAATCATAGCTGAAATGCAGTTAGAATATGAAGAATATAGTGGAATAGAGGCCTTCGTTCCAGTTTCATTTGTCCCTGAAATGGATGGGTTGGTAAAAGAGACACAGATATCTGATTCCAAATGTACGGTAATGAGGTTGAAAATCAAGTTTAGGGAGACCATTGAGGTATGGGAACTGAATGGTAATTCATTCTAGAGTTTTCAGAATCAAGTGGTGGTACCTTTGTCTTGTAAGAAGGATCTTCGTATGGATTATCATCATTTCAGATGTGTTTTTCATCCTTGATTTTAGAAGATGTTTAAGTCTTTGAAAGAATAGTTTTCGTGGGCGGGTATGAAATGGGATGTGGCAGAGTTTGTCTTGAGTTGCATGAAATGTTAACAGATCAAGGCATAACATCATCGATTAGCATGAATTTTTTAGTGTTTACCTATCCCAGGGTTGGAATAGGAGAAAATAGAAATGTAAGTTGTGAAAAGTCTCCCATGAATGGTTTGGAAGCACAATTCCATATGGGTGATTGTGGATCGACTCATGAAGTCAACCCATTTCATATTGATTTTTGAATCACATATTGTGGAGGGTCTCTCCAAAAAATCAATCTGGGAAGTGGTGAAGAGTCATGGTGTTCCAGTTACAATTGTATCAGATTGAGATCTGAGTTTCATATCCTTTTTCAAAAAATCCATGCATCTATCCCTTACAACACGGTTGACGATGAGCATAGTGTATCATCCTCAGACAGATGGACAATCATAAAGGACGATACAAACATTGGAGGATATGAAGGGCATTTGTGATGGATTTGTTGTTGTTCATGATAGGATCACTGAACAATGGTGGAGTTATAATATAATAACAGTTATCTGGATTCAATACATATGGATCTGTTTGAGGCATTGTATGTGCGTCTGTGCCATTCTCAACTATGCTTGGTGGAAATATGTGAGACTTCAATGACTGGTCAGAGCCTTGTCTAAGAGACTAATGAAAAGATAATGTTGATCAAAAAATGAATGGAGATAACTTAAAGTCGTTAGAAATCATATGCGGACCATCATCAATGAACGTTGTCATTTGAGGTGGGTGATCATCTATTTTTGAAAACCTCCCTTAGTTTGGGACATCATCAGTTTGGAAAGAAGGGTAAATTATCTTAGAGGTATATTGAGTCTTTCTAGATACATTATCTGAGTGGATAGGTGGCTTATTGGTTTTATTTTCTAACTTTCTTTATTGAGGTGCATAATTTGATTCATGTGTTGCAGTAGAACAAGTGTCAGCCTTACCATGGCCATGTAATTCGTTGGGATCATTTTGAGCTTCAACCAGATTCTACTTGGTGCACATGCCAGTGCAGATTGTGTATAGTAAAGATAAAGTATTTAGTGGTAAAATAATTGTTATATTTCATGTTTTTTTAGAATTCTATGCTTCATTATGATACTTGGGATCATGAGAAAGAGATAGTTGGGCTATATCCTGAGCTTTTTCGGCAATGAGATGATTCTCTACATTCTATGGGCAGAATTTCCAATGGTGGGAAGAATGTCACACCCCCAGTTTCAGTTATTTAGCTTTTTATTATGCCTTCTTATGTGTTGAATATTCTTGGGATGAGCTTTAAAGAGGTTGGGAGAGTTTGGAATGGTTTTAAATAAGATTGCGGGATTTTTTAAGGGGGAAACTTTTGAGAACGGTTAGGGAAAACGTGAAGGTTCTCCTGTTAATTGTGTAGGGGGGAGACAATGGGATTCACACATTATATGAATAGTTTTCCCATACTTTTGAGACAACCATACGGTACCCCTTCTCTAGAGGCAATGACATGTTCACGGTTAACACATGGTTTTCCAAACCGCGCATGCTCACTATGCGGCCACATAGAAAAGGGATTTTCTATTCGGATATCATTTGGGAACTACCTATTTCACTCAAAAAATCCACCCACTCTTGGTTCACTCGTGATTTTCATTTCTCAATGGTTTTAGGGGCTCTTCTAATAATTTTGGAAGCAATACAATGTGGTTTCATGATATTTTGAAGGTGTTTTCTCCTAGTTAAGTCTCTCCAACTGGTTTCACTTTGGTTTTATCTACTTCTACTCTTCCCAATATCAAGGTTTTCATGAACAACATTTATTTCGTGTATAAATAGTGTTTTTTATGTTTAAATAATGGCTTTTGGATGATAGAGAAGAAGATCTAGATTGATTTCGGTGGTGTATTTTCTAAAATTTTTGTACGTTTGTTTGTGGGTCAATTTTGCTGTAACCCAAATTGTAGGTGGCCTCTATATAAACTACACATGGTTAGAATTAGTGAACCTGGATGCCATTAATTTTAATTACATGAAATTAATGGTTATAATATTGTGTAGATATTTTAGGAACCTATTAAGTGATGATTTAGGGGATTTGGGGGAATATAGCTTATTGTTGAAAAAAGGGATTTTTTGGGTGGTTTAAAGTTGATTTGAAAATAATTAGTTGTTGATAATGAAAAAGGTTTTTTTGAAAGAAGGTTATCAATAATGATGTTGTTTATAGAAATCTAGTTCGGCATGAAATGTTAGTTAAATGGTGTTCTCAATTAAGGGGTGATTTTTTATGCGAATTGGCATGTGTTTGAAATTATGGTGTGCTTATTTAGTGTAATTGGTACATTATTCAGGTTAGATGACAATGTGTAATGGATTTTGTTGGTTTTATGGAAGTTTGAGAGAAGTATCAATATAAACGGTTTCAAATAGTGGATAGATGAGCCAATATTATGGATAATGGTTGGGAAGCACCCCTAGTTGGAAATGTAGTGAATTGGATAGACGGAAGCTCCCCCATTTTGGTTTCCTTGTTGTGTGTTGATTTTCAAGAGTAAATTTGTTATGAAAATGTTAAATGGTTAAGTTACATATTTCATGGTTGTTTTCCATTCCATTGGTTTGTATTTAATTGGGTGAAAATGGGTTGGTAAAGTAGTGTTTGGGTTGTTGTATGTTGCTGCACTATTTAATGTTTTATATACACTTATTTATATAAATTTTCTAATTGATCATTCCTAGTGGAATCTATAGGGAAGCCATTTTGGGGATAACCTACTGAGTATTTTTACTCACAATTACATTGGAACATTGGTTCTTTTGCAGATGTTGTTTTTCGGGACATAAGTAAGGGAACAGAATCTCATTTTTCTTTCCATTCAACATGATGCTTTGGTGATGTTGTGGTGTTTGGAACATGGAGCTTAGCGTGGAGCTATGGATGGTGTCCTAGTTCTTTTCAGTCTTGTTTTTTATTATTCTTCTTATTACTCTGATTTTTGGTTTTGTTGTTTTGGCATTTGAGAGTTGTTATGGATTTTTTTGGTTGACTTTTGGTAATGTATTGGTTGGACGGTTTTGCTAGAATGTGTCATGTAGCTTTGTTTGTTAATAACATGTTTGGTTTGTTGATTTCATCTTAATGTAAAATTATTACCCAATGATTCTTGAATCCCATGGTATTTATATTTCGCCTTTAGTGTCCTAAGAATATCGCATAAGGCCTAGTAGCAATCCTCTCCCCCCTCAAGCAAAGGGGATGGGTGAGATGTTACAACCCATATTCTACTTTATCTCCACCTTAAAAATAATATTCTTTTTTAAAATCTATTGTTTGACATTTTATTGGTTCAATTTCACATAAATATTATAATGGTCTAAATAATTTCCAAATGGAAACAAAAGTAAATATATTAGACAATTATTTGGTTACAGATAATTTATAATCATACAATAATTTTAATTAGAGCGTTAGAGCCATTTTTAAGTCCTTATAATTTTACTTTTAACCTCAATTACCCGACTACCCCTTTAGAAGGCTAACAATATCTATATGGTTACTATTTAAAATTTTATTAAAATAATTACAATTAATTAATTTTTTTGGGGATTTTAATTTAGAAAAATTAAAGAAGTGGAGTAATTTTATTTAAAATTAAACTATGAACTTGTAATGAAAAATGGGTTTTTATAAATTTTCATTTTATATATAATTTTTTTTACCAGATTAAAGGGTAAAATTAATTTAAAATAATATTAAATGATAATATTAAATCAAAATAGACAAATTATTTCGTAAAAATAATCCAAAATATATATTTATTTTTAAATATGATAAAATAAAATATAGTTTTCTATAAAAATCAAAAAAATTACTATTCATTGAAAAATTTAAATTTTACAAAATCTAAAATTTTCCTCATATGATAAATATTATATTCTAATTTAAATATGATAATAGTAGTACTGAATAAAATTTATATATGATCTAGAAATTAATTATTTTATTCAATCACATAAATCTATAAATAATTATTTTTGAGGAAAGCATATCTCTAAAGAGTAAAATGGATATGTTAAAAATGTAGTTCTTATTCCTATAAATTATTAAAACATTTTTTTTGGATTTTACCCTTTATTGATATTTCTAAATGTATTTTTACTAATTCAATCCCCCAAGTTTTTCATCTAAGTTATAATATCTATATTTAGATTATAATATTTTGTATTTTTTTAATCTTGGTATTGTGTGTCGTAAATGTTATCAAACATAATTTTCGACAACATAGGAAATTAAATTACCCCCCATATGACCAATTTGTTCCTTACAATTTGAAATGGGGATTGTACATTAAATATTAATTATTATAAAATACCTTTGCCACTATATCATACAATGAAAATGGTAAATAAAACATCCTCTTAAAAAGAGGGAAAGGGAAATGTTAAGGTCATTGGGAATAACACATAATTATGTTTCAAAATAGGTAAACCATTTGGAATGTTAAAATATGGACATTAAAATAAGAATAATTCCCAAATAATTATTGAAAGGTATAATGATCATTGATCAATTAAAAGTGAATGATCAAAAGCAAGGTAATGAAAAACAACCATATACATAAATTGTGTGAAAAAAGCCCATAAATGTATTAAAATTTTATGTAATAGAATAATATTTCTATTTTAAAATCATTTTCATAGAGTTAACTAATTGAAATACAATCTTGATTATTACTATACATAAATATTCATACATGATAAGTATAATTTCATAATTAATTCAAATTACACCATAATATATATGTTTTCTCTAAACGATGAGCATTCTAGATGAAATTTTCATGCCTGGAGTACTACAATAAAATTATAATAGACAACATAATTTAAAAAATATATAACATGTTATTTATTCTAAAGGTTGATATTAAAAAACCTAAATATTTATAATAACATATGATAACTCTCAATATATTATACCTTCAAATATTGAAATAAAAAAAATCTTCTAATCCACAAATATTACACCAAAATATTATCTCTGGTATTTTGTAAAATAAAAATACATAAAATTATCCAATATACTCTTTACTAAGATATAATCATAATAATCATAGGGATTTTATCACATAATATTATGATATTGATTTAACTTCTATTTCCAATCAATATTTATCACTCATAAATTCATATAACAAAAATGTATATGAAATAATATTATAGTATATAAGATATTCTAATCATTTCCAAAAATATCATAAATCCTTATAAAGACACATTAAGATCATATATACATCCAAAATATAATTTATCCTTGTAAAATAAATTACTAATACATTATAAACCTAACAGTAACATATACCTAAAAAAAGTAAAATGATTCCCAAATTTTCTTTAGTCACCATAAGGTTCTATCACATTAAAAAGTATAAGGGATTTCTAGAACAATCATTATATGATAAAAAATAAACACTATACCCATGATTATTTTAAAAAATATAAATAAAAACTCCCATGAAAGAATACCAATATCAAATGATTTATAAATGATATTCAGATACCAATAATAATGGTCTAGATTAATTACTAGTGGGATATGATTTATATTTATAAGTCATTTCTATGGAATCAACCGAGAATACCTCATGGACATGAACATTCATAGAGAATTTAACACATCCTAGTTTTGGATAAATAGAACAGGTTCTTCCATGGTGCAGTGTGTCTCGATAATTTGGCATAATCTCGACCTAGAAACACCTGTGTATCGATACTGATACATCATTCTCTAGATCTTCAAAAAACATGCAGTGACCATGAGTTCCTTAACATTCCTCTCATGCAATTGATTATCAGATCCTGTGAACAAGGACTTCCCAAAATACTTCGTATTTAAATACATTCTTGAAAATATGATGATGTCCCCAAGAAAGCCCCAAATAGTCACATCCCATTAGGTAGTGAAGAAAATATTCCCCACTGATTCACCACTGAGTTATTTCAGTAGAGGCACATATATGCCATAGATATACCCTTTTTCAGGGGATTTTATCAAGGGGATTCACTCATGGTGGAGTCCAGATTAATGTGGAAGTGTATGATGCTTTTTAAGGAACACAAAATTTATCTAGAATAGTTGGAGACAAATTCGATAGTTCTACATTAGAATATTCAATGTCTATGCCTCATCCCTTACATGAAACCAATATGAAAGCACCTTCATTATCTGGGGGTATGAATTTTATATAATATTCATGAGGGGAATAATGATGAAAATTTTCAAGCTTCATAGGAAGATAATGGTGATGAATGTTCTATCTTTTCTATCACGGATTCTCTTCAATATATATGTCATATCATTGTGAGGGCCAATGCACTTGGCCTCCAATATTTTTGGACTCCTTGAACTTTTTCACATGGGTAAATGCCTAGTTTGGACTAAAAATTGAACATTTTTAGTGTATTTATAAGTGAACTCCAAGGGAGGATACACGAACCAAGAAATACAATATCTACCATCCTATAAGTACACATTTTATCATGAAATCCTTGGGTAGAGAGCCATTATTTACATAATATTTACACATGAGAGTTCCCAAGGTTTGGAATCATCCCTTCACATTGATACCAACTATAATATCTATATAAACCCACTATATGATATGTTTTTAAAAATATAAATTTACATTTCTACATTTTAAAATAAAAAACATGACCCAATTGTTTCTATTTAAAAAATACAATAGAAATTAGAAATATTGTATAACTTATATAACCAATGAACTTTTTGGTTTATAGTTTTAGTGAATTTGGAAAACTATTACATAAAAGATAAGACATATAAAAAACTGGTTCATAATGATCTACATTATCTCCCAAAAATATGTTCAAATATAATAACCTTCCCATGAATTAACATTCCTAAAAATATTCTTCCCAACTAGGGAAAATTAAAAGGTAATATAAATGATCTAAACATTGCTATAAATGTAAAATAATAATTTAACATTGAAATTAATTTGTGAGACTTAGTTGGGAATAATGATATGATGAAATAATCACTTTTATTAATAATAAAATATGATAATTCATACTAATCGATAACAATATCATCATCCAAAAATCATGTAATAATGATTTAATTAATGAAATAATCATAAGATTCATTAATAATGATCCATGTAGAGTCTTATTTCATAAATGAATCCTTAAAACCCTTTAAAATTAATGGAAACATGTTTTTATCATGTAAAATTATAATCAGAGAAACCAGAAAAAACCCTTAAAGAACCATATAAATTTTATTAACTATACAGTTGAATTGTAATATAATTTCCTAATTCATTAGAGAAATATAATGAGGTACAACCATCTTATCCTATGTTATAACGGATATCAAAAAATAGTTTAATCAATATTGTTTGCAATCATTTTCATAGATAATATTAAATAACTAGAACATCAATAATGAATATAGATTATCCATCTCCTCATAAAACACATAGAAATAACCATTATGCCTCTCATTACTTGATTAAACAATGAAAATGAAATGGGTTCCATGCCAAACTCTTTTAGAAATTTATAATCCATCTAGAGAATTAATAAGGATGGTATCATTAATTAATATCCCTTAGTGGGGCATAAGTAAATTCATGGGTAGTTGATGTTGATGAATATTTACATCATTAAAATATCATTATAATCATTTTTGGGGAAAATCCCATTTTCAAATTGAAAATAACTTTTAGAAACTAATAAATGATAAAAATTTTAGAAAAAAAAATTTCATTGAAATTATTGATGGAAAATTATAAATTTTGTTTCAAATAATTAATTGTTTTGGATTTGGGGAAATCCTATCATAATATAAGCCTTAAATGTAATCATTTTATTAGACATTATATATTAGGGTATAAATAGTTACCCCTTTGGAAAATATTAAGAAATTTACTTTTTAAAAACATTTGAATGTTGACCAAAGGCCACTAGAAAAAGAACTAGTAAATAATTTATATTTATAAAATAAGAGTTTTTAAAATAAGTAAGAAAACATAGACATGGAAGAGAATGGTTCCTGATATAAAAGAAGATACAATATCAGTTTCACATAAAAATGACATTCATGATGTTTCTTTAATCTATAATAGATGAAATTAAAATTAAATAATGAAAAATAATTTATAAATATTGTGTAATAAAATATATATGGTTTAATAAAATTTGATCATAAGATTTCCCAGAAAAGACCGTTCAGAATATACAATCTTGAAATTAATAGAAAGATTAACATAAATCCTTTACCACATTAGTTACTTTTTGAATCATATTCCACTTGAATGAATAACATAAAATGGGTATTTAAATACAAACAATAATTATATGATTTGTGATATTATATGTCAAAATTGCTTTCAATATACATCATAATATAATATTTTTTTATATTATAAACCTATGTCACAATGAATGATAATTTGAGATAAATAACAATTAAAAAAGTTCATAATATTTTATTGGGAGGTAATAAATATCGAAATTATGTATAAAAATATATAAACTGAAAATAATAGTGTAAATATAGAATAAAAAATTTAGAGTTAAACTCACAAATAATAATAACATACCAATGTCAATGAAGAATACTAAAATTTTGTTGAATGGAAATCGAGTTAGAAACCTTAGGCCTATTGGTAACATTTAATTTAAATCCCTTGGATGAAATAATTAAAATTAAAGCATAATTAGCCATTATTTAGAAATTTTTCATGATAAAATATATAAAATGGTAGTCATATAACCATTATAAATTAAATTAGCTGAATAAAAATAAAATATTCCCCAATAAATTGAAATTGAAACAGAATCCCTTACATAGAGTTCATATATTCTATATACGTTTTTAAAAAAATTTATAATAACCCCATATCAATTATTTGATTTCGTAATAGAATTTTATATGTGTAATACCGTAAATATAAACAATTTATTTCATTTATTTTAATTTCTTAATTATTTTTTAAATCAGTTGATTCTGTGTAAGGTACTTTGAGAACGATAGTTTCATAATTACAGAACAACATTATGGGCTGACCATCTTAAAAATGGACTTTATTACATAATCTATAGAATAATAATAATTAATTAATTATCATTTTTAGACATTAATTAATCTTCTTAAACACAATAATGAGTTATGGTTTTGA
Organism: Viscum album; assembly: GCA_963277665.1. Lineage (NCBI taxonomy): Eukaryota > Viridiplantae > Streptophyta > Magnoliopsida > Santalales > Viscaceae > Viscum > Viscum album. The sequence continues at coordinate 255,703,492 of OY728165.1, read as the reverse complement.
AAATGAGTTATTTTACAATCATTAAGTTAGTAGGTCGTACATACAAATTAGAAACATTTCCATTTTTCATCAATCATTATGGAAAAAGGTAAGGATTATTTTATCTTTATATAACTACAATTATATCATTAATATGAATATAATTGTTTAAATATACTTATTTATATGATCCATGTTATGTGGTTATGAAAAATCAATCACATCGCTTTGTATAGGTGGTAATACATGGTTACAACCAAATGGAATTATAATTTTTCGGTGAATGGAATGGTATGAAATTAAATTATATATTATATTTTAATAATGAAAAATATGTAATGAATATCATATATATATAATAATTTCATCATATTAGAAATTCACAAGACTTGGGGATATAAAATAAATTACATCTGTTCGTGGGGTGGTAGACTTCTTTACACATGAATGATGGTTTCATTTCCCATTTCAAAGAATAAGATATATATTTAGGTTATTAAATTCAAATAATAATACACTATTTCATTTAAGATACTTATGATATTAAATTAGTATGGCTGGAAATGATTTCAAGGTGGTGGAAGTAGAAATAATCAGAAAACATTCTATTATAAACTATTACACTCCTTTAAAAAACCTCATTTTCATTACACAGTTAGAACTATAATTTTGTTAGTCTTATCTAAATATTATCAATAGTAATTGAATTAGGATTTTAAAAATGTATCTGGTCCTGGAATAGACAATACAATGGTTCTTGATGACTAACGTCGAGATATTTTATGACATTTCATCTTTAAAAATTACATAAATTCATCGATATATATTATTATATTCCACATACATGATTATATTTTATTTTATATCCAATCATGTTTCTTTGATAACCTCTGTAAAATTCATTTTAGAGTCTTACAAGAAAACAATATACTAATAATATTATTATTTCAAATGATAGTTATCACTGAGCTATTGGAATGGAGTGAACGAATAAGATTAAATAAATTATGAAAATATTATTTCCACATATTTATATAAGGATTTCATTATATACATATTAATTATAAATTAAAATAAAAAAATCAATTAAATGGAAATATTTTTATATAAAAATTATTTTTACATTCATAAAAAAATTTATGTTATTTAATTAAATTAATTACTATTATTAAATTATTTTAATGAATTATATATGTAATAAATTCAATATATAGTTTAATATGCATCCTTTTTATAGTCATGATATAAAAATAAATGTCATTTTTGGTATAATATTTTTAATTTTTATAAAGGCATTTTTGGCTATTTGATGGAACACATATTATAAAAATAAATTTTTGAACTTTTATAAATTTTATTTGGGAAAAGAGTCATCAATTTTTTAAATAAATACTGTAAAAATTATGTTATATTGATTTTTTGGTTTTTGTTTACAGAAGATTCATGTTTTTGAGAAAAAATTTAATAATACTAAATTTAAAATTAAAATTAACTTTTCATCTGAATGAGTTATGCTGAAAAATAAAAAATTGATTTTTAAAGGAAAAATCTTTCAAATATATATTCTTTAATAAAATATATGATGTTAGAACCATTTTTATATTAATTTTTTTTGAAATATTAGTAAACATTAAAACATTTTCCATTTAAAAACACATTTTTTCATTATGTCGGTGTGATTAATTTGAAATTGAATTCTCCCACTTATCTAGAATAAATTTTAAAAAAATTATTCAATAATAGGAATTATAATCATTTTTAATAAAATTATTTCAAATTAGTTTTTTATTAATGGAATTATTGTAATCAATTAAAAATTATTACAATGATTAAGGTTCACAAATGATTACATAGTGATTAAGCCTTGAATATAAGTAGTAAAAATGACCCAATACATGAAATAACGCTATTTTTTTGAAATATGTTGGACCTTATGACCTTATTCTCAAAATTTATGAGTTTTTTGGACACCGTTTCCAGAATGTGACCCATATAATATGTTTTAAATGAAAACGAAATGAAATGTACTAATATTTCATTTAATTTCTACAAAGACTTACAAATTTAAAAGAACTACATATGATTAGTAATAAATATAATTTAGGAATATAAATGAGATTTTATTCATAATAATTTAACATTGATTTTTAGTTATGATATAATTACAATAATTTCTTAAGAAATAACAAATCTTGTTTTATCTAGATAATAATAAAATAAAATTTACTATATTAAAGAACAAAATATAATTATGTGACTAGGTGGATTTATTATTTTATAATATTTTTTGTAATAATATATTATTATTAAAATATTTTTACTTGTTATATTTTATTTCCATTATTTTTTGATATTTTATAACATTCAAAATATATAAATAATTTCACAATTTTCATTAAAATTATTTTATAATAAATTATATTTTGTTAAATTATTTAAAATCAATAATAATATTAAAATCAAAAAAATTATTTATAAAGGTTAAAAAATATAAAATATTTCCCAATAAAGGAATAATTTCTCTTTTATAATGATCATATTCACCCTGAAATATTAAAACAACTGTTTACATGATTAGGGTTAATGTAGTGTTTTTGCGTGTTACTAGCACTTCAGTTAAATTTAATTTTGAAATAAATTGCGATTTAAATTTTATTCTTAAAATAAATGGTTATATATTTCCAAAAAAGTCTCCCCATGATTATGTTTAATGACTTAATTATATATGTTAGAAAAATTGTTACCTTAATGAAAAACAAAAATGATAAAACTAAAGATACATTAGATTTATGGAAGAATGAATTTTGAAAAATGGATTCAATTTATATTTTAGAGGTTTTTAAAGATAAAATAATCCCTAAAAATTAATATTTTTTAAAAATTTCTGAATATTAGGTAATGGTGACCTCTTAATAGTAAACACTATTTTTTATTTACAAGAGTTCCGCTCATCCTCATATATAAAAATGCACTTACTCTTCCAAATTTTTCACACATATCAATCCTTTTGGATCAGATGTAATATAACCAATTAAACTTCTCCAATTCCATACCCTTATATTGTAATTCAATTTTTTTTCATAAAACCATCCTTGAATATCCATTGGTAAAAACAAAAATTATTTACTCGAAGGAGTGGTAAAGTTTATCAATGAATGTTTTTGTTTGATTTTTTCATCTAACATGTTAATATATTTTTATATCAATAATATATAATAAACTATTTATCCTAAATAGACCAATATTTTTTTGAAATTTATTACCTACAACTACACACAATTTTATAAAATGGGTTATGACATCGTCATTCATTTGTACGATGGACTACCACCTCACAAATGAATATCATTCTCTTTTCCATTACAACATTTCAAGGTTAGAAATAAAGATGAAAATACATATTATAAATGGAATTTACAATATATAGATCATAATTATAAATATATATTTATAGTATAATAGACCCTCTTTTATGCATTAATATCATAGGTTATACAATGACTTCGCTTGTGTGTATGATGGACCATCGCCCCAGGAAGCAATTCGAAGCGTTTGCGAATAACATGTTACATGAAAGTTAATAAGGGTAAATTTAATTAACATATATTATATAAAAGAAATAGTTGGGATATTTATTAAAATATCATGTTTCATGAAATATTATATATCATTTTCTACTTACCATTTCACATACTAAAAAAGTGATAATATTGCTCATGGTCATATGGAAAACTGCCTCCTTGAAGTGATGTGATTAATATTACAACATAATAATTATAAATATATATATAAGTAAATAAATATAATGTAATTTATTATTTAATAATAATTATTTATTTATAAAACATTACTTTTCTTCTTATTGTATTGATCACTAGAAAATGGAGATGTAACACATGCGTATGTACGACCTATAGTCTCCAAGATCACAACGTTAGTTCATTTTTTATAACCATTATTCAAGATGGTTTTAAAATTATAATAATTATAACTATTTTATAATTATGTAAGTATATTTATTCTATGGATTTTTAAATAATTACCTCATTGGCCATTGTCACCCTACCAATGTCAATTTTGACACATAACACGAATATGGTCAAAATATCCAACATAAACATAATTGATTATGGTTTTATATATTACTTGTTTATAATTGAAATAAATGTAATAAAAAAATTAAATAGTTATAAATAAAGAGAAAAATTAATATAATAATGTTATTTAGGAAGATAAAAACACAAATGACAAAATAGACATGAGTTAAGGGATTATCCCATATCACATTTATTCACACAAGATACATGTCATATTTATAACTAATTTTTTTTATGGTGTATATATTTACCATGAATGTATTCTTTGATCCTTGTAAATATATTTATGGGGATTTACATATCCATTATGTATTTCACTTTCATGGGGTTTATGATTCCATTGTTAATAAATAGGTAATGGGTTTTTATCCCCATTTTATGTCATTGAAATATTTTTTATGATATACACCTATCTTATTTTATGATATATACATACCACAACTATAAAATGTTATAAAAAATAATACAATTATTTTTATTATTTTATAGTTCTTATTTAATATTATATTTCTTAGGTATTTGGATTCAGTGGTACCAAGTCATAAAAATTTCATGTCATAATATCGATGTATATCTCTAATGTGAATGATTATGTCTCTAATGTTAAAATGTTATAATTCTCTTGAAATAACATATTATATAGTAATTAATGAAATTTTAATTTAATTTTTCTATTTCACAAATATTTGTAACATAAAATTATATAGAATTGTTTTTAGGAAACTGTGTAATCATTTATCATTTTGGATGAAATAAGATTTCTTCGTTAAACATGTTTTATAAAAATATTTTAGAAATGATTTTTTTTATGTATTTCAACACCAAAAAGAATTTTTCATTAAAAAAATGTCGAAACTAATTTTCAAAAAATCTTATATATTTTTTCCTTTTTGTTCTCAATGTAATAGATTTTCAAAAAAAGATGTTTTTAGAAATTGAATTTCAAAATGAAAACATAGTTTCCTCAATAATTCATATAATGATATTTTCATGGTATCTAAATTCATCATTGTTTATAACCTTTAATTTTACCTATGATAAAATAGAGATATTTTTTGTGGTACCATCCTCATTAATTCTCTGGATGGATTATAAATGATCCGATGACAATATTATGAAAACTATTTCCCACCCATAGTTCTATTATGTTTAAAAGATATTGATATGAAACTATTTTTTTCATGGGTTAATCATGTTTCAATGTGAATTTTATGGATCCCATTTCATTTTCCTAGGTTAAGCATGTTTCAAATATATTCTTGTGGAACCAATTTAATTATAATGGGTTAATCATGGTCCCAATATATTAAAATGAAACACATTTATTTTCCATGGGTTAGTCATGTCCAAAGAGGATGTTGTGGAACCTGTTTCTTTTTGATGGGTTATTCATGTATTAAAGAGGTTGAAATGAATCCATTTCTTTTAATTAGAATAATCAAGTTTTAAAATGGATAATAATAGTTTCTATGAGTTTTATACTTAATTAAATGTGTAATTTATTCATGTTGTGGTTCATGGGCATATTATATGATGGGGTGGCCCAGGTAGGACCTGGTGATCCAATTATAGATTATATTGGGGTGGTCTAGATAACACTAGGTGTGTCCATTATAGATTATATAATGGGATTCCCATATAAGACATAAATTTACTGTTTAATGACCATTTTTGTGATAGAGAATAAGGAGGGAGTTACTTGGGTGTTTCTCCTATTCATTTAATTGGCCACTAGTTATTTCTGAAACGTATTCCATACATGTTATGAATGTGATGATCCTTGTCACCAAAAAGGTTTTAATAGTTTTATATGGGATTACAATGTTTTTCATGGTCAATAATGTTATAACATGGCTCATGATTATTGATTTTAATAAATATTTACTTTGATATGATTTCAAATATTATGATTCATGTATTGATGGGTATCATTTCTTTTATTAATCGCTCTTTTTATTAGATTATGTCATCATACCTTTATGCACATATTGTGATCATTTTTTAAATTCAATTGTTAATTCTTATGTTTACCCTTACTATGAATTTCAGCCACCCATATGATGTTTCCTTTTTCTTATACTATAATGAATGAGGTTTAATGATTTATTTTTGTAAGTAATTCCACAAGTATGATGTTGATAAACTAATTTTAAATAAGATAATACCTGTTAAATAGATGATTGGTTTATTTGATTAATTGTTTATTGTTTTTATAAGTGTTTTCTAAATTCTATATTACTATAAACCTAAATTTTCTTCAATAATATATGTGATCCATGTTTTCATTAGTATGTTCTATGTTTTTATTAAAAAAACATGGCCCACAATTATCTACATAATAGCTGGATATGTAAAGTAATAGATTTTAGCATTGCTGTTGGAAACAAAATACGCATCCCCAAAATATTCCAAATGCTTCAACAAATGATCCAAGATCATAGCCTATTTTGGAAGCATCAATTTGGTAGGTCGTTCGTCTCAAAAAATGTTATGGATTATGAGTTATGGGAATATTATGTTGGGATGGAAAAATGGTTCATGGAGTCCATTCGCGAAGCTACCTCCACAATCGCGTAGAAAGGGATGTTGACCAAAGCCTCTACGAGCACTACAATGCTCGATTACGGTCGGCTCTGAGGTTACGACGAACTTCAAGGAACATGACTGAAGCCTTAGTGAGAACCATGAAGCTCGATGATTGTCAGCTCTGGGGTAACTATGAATGTGAGGGAACATGATAGGAGCCTTCGTGAGTACCAAGAAGCTTGATGATAGTCTTCTAAGTGATTACAAGAATCATGAGGTAACACCCTCATGTTGTGGAGTGCAATTTTCTTTATGTCACACATTTGTGCTTCGCATAAGACATTTGTACATCACATTGCGCACCACAGACTAGCATCACCAATAAATATCCAGCTCACCCCCTTCATAAGCATTGTCACCCAACACCTTGGGTAGCATATTTCCCATTTCACAGAGCTCTAGGGCAATGCAATGTGATTCCCTTTGCAAATGGCTCCAGGAGATGATTTTGTCTACTAGATTCTTTGCTCTATGATAGGCTTTTCTCTACGAGACACATTTATCTTCAAGCAGCATCCCTTCACAATGATTCTCTAGGAGTCCATGCTCTATGAGCATCCTTCCTTCGTGAAGCTGCTCCACAAGTCCATCCTCTGTGAGATTCTTTCCTCCACGTAGCTAACCCCATGCTCCACGAGCACCTTTCCTCTGTGAAGCTACTTCATGAAGACCAATATTTTCTGAAGATCGTACCTTCATGCCCACGGTTCCATATCACGGGGGAATGTGCCCCCACACCCATTGATTCAGTTCATAGACCACCATGAACAATTGAGAGTGACACCATGAACTTTTAAATAATGGGTGTTGAAATTTTCAATTGCTCCCTTATTCACACCCACCTTCCACTTTTGAAGTACCATGATTAGAAATACTCTTACAAATACCATGAAACACCTTGAGTCAATATTCTCCTTTTAGTACATTTCCCATTTCTTACGTTGAGAGTCTCATCAACAATTCCTCGAGCACCTTGAGTTGACCATTTCTTAGGAAACTCTTGCAAACCCTGTCACATGGATCTTATGAATGATTGAACAAGAAAGGGCATCCCTTGGGTATCTCCCAACTCCATCCATTGCTAGGTCCCTTATGCCTGATAGTCCTCTATACATGACTATAAACTATAGAACTCCTTATGTTCCAAACGTAGGATGCGTCTTGCTCGAGAAAAAATATGCCTTATGCTCTAATCATAAGTTGTCTAATAGTCTTCTCTACATGACTATAAAATGTTGTACACCTTATATTAAAAATATGAGATACCTATTTCCCCCATCAAGAGAAGCCTTATGCGCCAGGCATTAGATGCAAATATTCCTCACAACATGACATTAAAGTGCAACATTCCCTATCATTCAATAATAGGGTTCCTCTTGTTCAAAATAAAAGATGCCTTATGTGAGATGTATAAGACGCCTCATTCATGATTACTGTGGCGTAATTTTGAGAGCATTGGAGACCATTAGAACATTCCATCACTCCACCACACATTTTCATGTATTTCATTTGGATCTTCATCCTCTTCCATGTCTGAAGGGACCCCATAATGGCCTAGTCCCTTGCCACATAGGCTCACATACAGTCCTGGGCCAAATCCCCGTAGGACTTTGGACAACACATCGAGTTGGCAAGTATGTTTCGAACACATTCAATAGTCTCCCTTGATTTGTTTTCCCCATTTCATGATAATGTGATGTGGATTTTGTGTTTCAAACACAGTCAACAGTTTTCCTCTACTGCCACACCACACACATTGAGTTCCAAATGTCGGGCATGTGATTTACACATTTCATCTCTCTTTGTTCAGACTGATTCCAATGCCCATTGGTGTTATCCACCTTGCTCACTTTCACATAGGTGTTGGTCCTAATTGTATTCCCCAACCCCCCAAGATGTTGAGATGCCCCCATTTCCAGACATGAGGAAGACATTACAAGAAGCTTCCTTGAGTATTCCCCATTCACCATTATAGCTCGATAGTGGCACCCTGGAAGCATCCTTTCAAAATCCTCATTCACCATTGTCACTCTGTAGCGGCACCCGAGCAGCTTCCTTGTTTAAGCCCCATTCACCATTGTCGCTCGATAGAGTCATCTGGGATACTTACATGCATAATCCCTATTCACCATTATCACTCCATAGTGGCACCCAGGAAGCCTAATGTGTATGCCTAGAACCATCCCAAACTACATGGACTTTGATCCATAACAAGGAATGGTATGTAGGAAGCCTCCATGAGGTTCAAGACCAAAACCCATTGGTCCCGACTCCTTCATGTAGGTCCGCCAAAACCATCCCGAATTACCTAGACTTTGATCCTAGCCATGGAAAAGTATGTAGGATGCCTATATGATGTTCAATCCCAACATCCATTGGTACAGATCACCATCAGGTCAGTTCCCCAAACACCATCCCAAACAACATGGACATTAATCCTTGCCAAGGCACGGTACATAGGAAGCCTCCATGAGGTTCAATCCAAACACCCATTGGTCCTGAATCCTTCATGTCAGTCTTCCAACACAACCCTAAACTACATGGACTTTGATCCTAGCCATGGAAAGGTACATAGGATGCCTCCCTGATGTTCAACCACAATATCCACTGGTCCCCACAACCTTCATGTTAGTTCAACGAACACCATCATGATCAACAGGGACATTGATCCTTTCCATGGCAAGGTATGTAAGAATCCTCCCTTAGATTCAAGCCGACCGAAAAATGGTTTCGACCCCCTTAATGTCGGTTCCAACCACTGTAACTATTAATACTTTTATCCTTCCCAAGGTATGGTACATAGGAAGCCTCCCTAATGTTCAAGCACATCTTTCATTGGTCCCGACCACTTCATTTCGGATCACCAAAAACATCCAGAACTACATGGTCATTGATTCATGCCACGACACAGTACATAGAAATCCACCAAGAGGTTCATGCCCAACACCCATTGGTCCCGACTACTTCACATCGGTCCACCTCATCCTACACGACGTTAAACTGTATTCCCCATTTTCATCCTGAAAGACATTACATTATACCAATTAGAACTATGCCGTATTTGATCCATGTCTCCTAGACAAGGTATATAAGAAGCCTCCCAAAGGTCCATCCCCATTCAGCAGTAATCCATTGTCAATAACATTTAGTGGTAGTCCATTCTCATCCCCATTCACTAGTTAGCCGTTATCATCCCCATTCTGTAGTAAGACATCTATGTCCCCCCAATGATAGTAAGCTATTGAAGTCCCCAATCAAAGGTATTTTTTCTTTTGATGAACAATGTGGACATTGATTCTCTTCCAGGATGATATGTAGGAGGCCTCCTTTAGGTTCAGGCCCATCACTCATGTATCATCTTAATATCTCCCTCGAGCCTATGTGTCTCGAAAATGAAATGACCCAACCCAGAGGTTCAATTTCCTCCAGATCCAATCCATGCATCCATTATCATGGGTCACCCCCGCAGGTGTCCCATAATCCCACCAATCTATGTGGGCCTTTATTCCTTCCCATGGGGATACGTAGGAAGTCTCTTCAATTCTTAATCCCAACATCACTATCATCCTCATGTCGGTTCCATCTCATTATCCCTCCACGTCATTCAACACTCAATCATACATCATGACTCATACTCGGGCCACCACATCGTGGTGGGATCATGTCATCCACCTCCTCCCTACTACTAGTAGTATCTGAGACACTTTCATTTCCTAATCCCTTGAATGTATCTATGTTTTTGTTCTTTTTTTACACCTCGATTCATGAATCCTTAAAACTACATGGGTTTTGATCCGTGTCTTCTACACATGGTACGTTGGAAACCTTGATGAGGTTCAATACATGCCAATGGTAGACCTTGGTGTTCCCCCATTCTGGGGCGAACACTCCCTGATCCTCCCTCAGTGGTGTCCATATCAGCCGTCATGTTCTGACATCTTCCCTTTATAGGACACACAATATTGGATCTGCTCTTATTCAGTATTCTGATCCATCCACCCAGTAAACCTTTGAGGTGTTCCCTCCTAGGGATGTACCACTCTTCTCCATATCGATTGGATGTTCTGATAAACCTCATTAAGTCTCTAAATGACATTAAACTCGTGACCTACCTCGTGTTGAACACAAGATTCCTAAGGAGAAAATCTGAATACATGACTTTGGCGTAACAGTCTCTATTTGATTTTAAACATATTTCATATCCTATGTAAAACATGGGAAGCTGAGGAAAACATATGAGACATGCCTCTGGTAATAGATACCCCATGACTGACATGGGATGGCTCTGATCTTTACCCCTGAGATGACCTTTTATGAAGAATAATATAGGTTCTCCAATATCCACACATCCAGATATTCCCAATCATGCCTGATGTTGTCAGCTACTCTAACCGAAGGATTCTAACTTGTCAAGAACCGATGGAATGTCCTGAATGAAGTAATATAATTAATAGGAAACCCCATAGATATGGCACGGATAACGAGATTCATGATCCAAGACTAAATATTTAAGGGAGACCTGAACAAGATAATGAGTTCTGAGGAGGAATCCACTGAAGGAGGGACTGACACCCCATCATCACATTTCGATCAAGGAGAAAACATCCCTGACTAGGTGACTGATGTCGTACACCATTAAAAAGTAGCTATGTGGGAAAAATGCTATGCATCCGCCACAGATGGATGTGCGTGCCCAGAAGAATGAGTTAGAAAAAGAAATGGTGAACCCGACGTGAATCTCTTCTCCATAAATAGAGAGTAGAACCAATATGTTGGGAAAACTGAGACATCACTCATGTGAATTCCCAGTACTTCATATGAGAGAGGATGAATACCATCTGGTATGTGTAAGCAATGGTCCATCTGCTCCTTGCTGACCCCACCGCCTTAAGAGACCGCACAGGGGGCATCCGCCACCGGCTCCATCAGCTCCATGATAACTCTATCAGATCATCACTGACTCCACCAGCTTCTCGCCGACACCACCGCCTCAAGATGCCTCACTAGAAGAAACTTACCTTTGACTCCATCGGATGCTCACCGACCCTGCTGCCTTAAGAGGTCGCGCATGTGGCATCCTCCACCTGACTCCATTGGCAGCTCTCCGAACCCTTCGCCTCTAGAGGCTGCAGAGGTGGCAACCGCCACGCGACTCCATCATCAGATCGCTGAACACACCGCCTTAAGAGGCCACACAGAGGAATCCACCCCCTAACTACATTTTCACCTTGCCGACTCCATCAGATATTCCCTAACCCTACAGCCTTAAGAATCTGCACATGATACATCTACCCCCTGACTCCATTATCTTCTCACTGACCCCGCTACATTAAGAGGCTGCGCAGGTGACATCCTCCACCTAACTTCATCGGCTTCTTACCGACCATGCTACCTCAATATGCCACGCATGGGGCATCCACCTTTGACCCAATAGATTTCATGCAATCTCTTCCACCTCAAAAGGCCGCATAGGTTGCATCCACCACCCAACTCCATCGACTGGTCACCGACCTCACCACCTCAAGAGGCCATACTGGGGGCATCCTCCACTAACTCTATGAGATCCTTGATGACCTCGCCCCCTCAAGAGGCCACACATGGGGAATCCACCCTAACTCCAGCGGCTCCTCACTAACCATGTTGCCTCAAGAGGTTGTGTATGGGGAGTCCTCCCCCCAACTCCATCGGCTCCTCGCAGACTCCTCCGCCTTTAGAGGCTGCGCTGGGGGACTCCTCCCCTAACTCCTTCGGCTCCTTGTTGACCTCACTCCCAAATGATGCCACATATGGGGAATCCTCCACATGACTTATTCAGCTCCTCACCCACTCCACCACCATAAAATGTAGTTCAGGTGGCATCTTCCCCCTTACTTCATCGGATCCTCACCGACTATGTTGCCCTCATAGGGCACATAGGGTGAAACCACATCCAATCCAATGGTGTATCTCCATCACCCTGTCGTATTGAACATCTAGGCTTCCACATAATCAGGGCTCCATCTCCCCCATCATACCACTGGTTCAGTCTTCCATGCCATCCAGGATCCATCGCCTTGTCATACCGATGCTACAAGATTCCACACATTCTCGGATTCATCGCACTGGTCGTACCGACCCTCCTGGCTTCCATGCCTTCTTTTGGGATCATGTCATCCACCTCGTACATACTTTTAATTGACCCTGGGCCACTTTCCATGCATATTACCAAGCATGTATCTATGTTTTTGTGCTTTCTGTACAACCCGATTCATCACCCCATCAAACTACATCGGTTATGATCCCGGTCGTCTACACATTGTATGTTGGAAACCTCCTTGAGGTTAAATCCTAGCCAATGGTAACCATTGGTATTTCCCCATTTTGGGGTGACACACTCAATGATCCTCCCTCAGTTGTGTCTCGATCAGCCTTCACGGTGTGACATCTTCCCTTTATTAGACACACCATCTTGGGTATGCTCTTATTGATTGTAATGATCCATCCACCCTGTAAACATTCAAGGTGTTCCCTCCTAGGGATGTACCAATCTGGTCCATCTCTATGGGACGTTATGATCACCCAATTATATCTCTACATTTCGTCAAAATCGTTGCCTACCTTGTGCTAATCATGAGATGCCAGTGGAGAACCTTGGAATACGCTAATTTGACGTAGCCGTATCTTCAAGACGTTAAACATACGACATAACCTGTTTAAATCATGGGATGCTATGTAAAACATCATAGACATGACTATGGAATAAGATACCCCATGACTGACTTGGGATGTCTTTGGTGTGCACCCATGATATGACCTCTTATGAGGAAGAATATATGTTCCCCAATGTCCACGCATTCAGTGATTCCCCGACATGCCTGATGTTGTCATTTACTCAGACTGATAGTTTCTACCATGTCCAGAACCGATGGAATGTCTTGACAGAAGTAGTATAATTAACTGGAGTCCACAAAAATATGGCATTGAGAATGAGATTTATATTCCACGACATAATAATCATGGGAGACCTAAACGAGGTAATGAGTTCCGATGAGGAATCCATGGAAGGGGGAACTGACACCACATCATCCTATTTCGATCAAGGAGAAAATTATCCTGACTAGGTGTCAGATGTCGCCCGCCATTGGAAAGTGGGAATGCGGGGAAACAACAATTCGTCCTTTGTAGACAGATGTATTGCTCCGATGAAAGCGTTAGAAAAAGAAATTGTGAACTCGATTCGAATATATTCTCCAACAATTGAAAGTAGAACTATTATGTCTAGAATATTGAGTAATCACCAATAAAAATCCCATGTATTTCATATGTGATAGGATGAGTACCATCGGGTGTGTGACGACTATGGTCCATTAGCTCCTCACTGACCCCACCACCTTTAGAGGATGTGCAGGGGGAATCCTCCCCAACTCCATCGACTCATCACTAAATCCATCGGCACCTCGCCAACTCCATCTACATCTCGCCGACCCCACTGCATCATGAGGCTATGCAGGTGGCCTCTACCCCTGACTCCATCGGCTCATCGCAGACCCCTATGCCTAAAGAGGCTACCCAGGCTGCATCCGCCACCAGACTCCAATGGCTCCTCACCGACCCCATCGCCTCAAGAGTTAGCGCAAGTGTCATCCGCCACCCAACTCCATCAGACGATCCTTGACCCGCAGCCTTAAGAGGCCACACACGGGGCATCTTCAACCCGACTCCATCAACTCCTTGCTAACTCCATCGACTCGTCTCTAACCCTGCCTCCTTAGGATGCCACACATGGTTCATCCACCCCCGGACTCCACCAGCACCTCGCCGACCATGCAACCTTAAGAGGTCATGCTGGAGGCATCCTCTACCCGACTCCATCGGTTACTCACCGACACTGCCACCTCAAGAGGCCGCGCATGGGGAATCCACCCCTGACACCATTGAATCCTCGCAGACCCAGTCACCTCAAGAGACCGCACAGGTGGCATCCTCCTGCCAAATCCATCAGCGGATCACAAACCCCACCACCAAAGAGACCGTATAAGGGGAATCAGCCCCTAACTACAAGAGCTCCTAGCCAACCTGCCACCTCAAAAGGTCACACAAGGTGCATCTTCCCGGACTCCATTTCCTTCTCAATGACCCCGCCACCTCAAGATGCGGAGTAGGGGGAGTCATTCCCCCAACTCCATTAGCTCCTCGCTAACTCTTCCACCTTAAAAGGCTACACAGGGGGACTCCTCCCCTAACTCCATCGGCACCAGGTCGACCCCACTTCCTCAAGAGTCCATGCATGGTGTATTCTCCACCCAACATTTTTGGCCCCTCACTAAATCTTCCACATTAAAAGGCAGCATAGGTGCATCCAACCCTTACTTCATCAGATCCTTGCCGACTCCGCTACCCTTATAGGGATAGCAGGGTGAAACTATGCCCAGTCGAATGGTGCAGCTCCATTACCCCATCATATCGACCATCCAGGATTCCTTGACATTGGAGATCCATCACCCATGTCATAACACTTTTCAAGGATTCCTCGCCATTTGGGCTCCATCTCCCCATCGTTCCGATGCTCCAGGATTCCACACCATCTAAGATTCAATGCCCCCATCATAACGATGCTCTAGGTTTCCATTCCTTACATGCTCCATTGCCCCCGTTGTACCGACGCTCTAGGTTTCCAGGCCATTCAGGCTCCTTCTCCCCCATCGTACCGACATCCAGGAATCCATGACTTCTAGGATCCATCGTCCCCCTGGTATAAACGCTCTATGCTTCCATTCCTTCCAGGATCCTTCTCTCCCATCGTACCAACGTCCAGGCTTCCACAACTTCCATGCTCCATCTCCCCCTAGTACCGATGCTCTAGGATTCCACGCCTTCCGGGCTCCTTCGGCCCATCGTACCGATGTACAGGCTACCATGCCTTTTAGGATCCATCTCCCCTATCATAATGATGCTCTAGGCTTCCACGCCTAATGGGCTTCGTCACCCCCTACTTACCGACATCCAGGATTACACACCTTCCGGGCTCTATTTACACCATTTTACTGATTCTCCAACATTCCACTACGTTCGGGCTCCTTCACCCCCATTGTACCGATGTCCAGGATTCCACACCTTCTTGGATCCTTCGCCCCCATCATACTAATGCTCCAATATTACATGACTTCTGGGATCCATCTCCCCCATCGTACTGATGTCGAGGCTTCCACACCTTCCAGGATCCTTCACCCCTCATCGTACCGATGTCGAGGCTTCCATGACTTCCAGGTACCATCGCTCCCGTCGTACCGATGCTCATGGCTTCCACCCCTTTCGGGCTCCTTATCCAATGTCGTACCAATGTCTAGGCTTCCATGCCTTCCAGGCTCCATCACCCCCATCATACCGATATTCCAGGCATACATACCTTCTAGGTTCTTTCTCCCATGTCATATCAACATCCCGGCTTCCATATATTTCAGGCCCATTCACCCCCATCATACAGACGCTCCATGAATCCATGCCTTCTGGGCTCCTTCAATGTAGTTGTACCGATGTCCAAGCATCGATGCCTTCTGGGATCCATCGCCCTCGTCGTACTGACGTCCAGGCTTCCACGCTTTCTGGGATACATCGCCCCCTTTGAACCGACATTCCAGGCATCCAGGGATTTTTGGATTCTTCACCGACACAGTACTATTGTCCATGCTTCCACGCCTACTGGGCACCATCGCCACCATCGTACCAACGCTCCAGGCTTCCACAACTTCTAGCCTCCTTCACCCTTATCGTACCAACGAACATGATTCCATGCCTTCTAGACTCCATCACCCTCATTATAGAGATTCTCTATACTTCCACGCCTTCAAGGATCCTTCTCCCTCATAGTACTGATGTCCAGACTTCAATGCCATCCGGGCTCCATCACCCCCGTCATACCGATGCTCGATGATTCCAGGCAATCCAGGCTCATTCTCCCCTTTCATATCAATGTCCAGGCTTCCACACCTTCCAGGCTCTTTCACCACCTTCATATCTATGCTCCAGGTTTCCACGCCTTTCTATCTCTTTCACCCCCATTGTTCCAACATTCGGGATTCAATGCCTTCTCGGATCCTTTCCACCCATCGTACAGACGTCCAAGATTCCACACCTTCTAGGCACCATTGCACTAGTCATACTGACACTCTAGGCTTCCACACCTTTCGGGCTCCTTCACCCCCGCCGTACTGACGTCCAGACATCCATTCCATCCGGGATCCATCGCCCCCACAATATTGATGCTATAGTCTTATACACCTTCTAGGCTCCTTCTCCCTCATCATACTGACATCTAGACTTCGACGCCTTCTGGTCACCTTCGCCCCATTTGTACTGACTCTCTAGGCATAAATGCCTTTTGGGATCCTTCTCCCCTATAACACCGATGTCTAATATTCCATGCCTTTTGGGCTTCATTTCCCTTATAATACCCATGATTTTGGCTTCCTGGCCATCCGGGATCTTTCACCCCTGTTATACCGACGTCGAGGCTTCCATGACTTCCAGGCCCTTTCACCCTGTCGTACTGACGTCTAGGCTTCCAGGCATTTTGGGCTCTATCTCCCCCATCGTACCAAAGCTCTAGGATTCGAAGCCTTCTGGAATTCGTAACCCCTATTGTACGGACATCTAGGCTTTTACGCCTTCCAGGCTCCATTGCCCCCATCGTATAGATTCTCCATGCTTCCACGCCTTCTAGGTTCCTTCACCCCAATCATACCAATGTTCAGGCTTCCACACCTATAATGCTCCATTGACCCCATCATACCGACGCTCCAGGCTTCGACACCATCATGTATCCATCTCCCCCGTCATACCGATGTCTAGGATTCCACGCCTTTTGGGATCCTTCTCCCCCGTCGTATCGATGTCCATGCTCCCACACCTTCCAGGCTCCATCTCTCCCATCATACTGATGATCTAGGATTCCACGACATCTGGGATCCTTATCCCCATTCATACTGACATCCTGGCTTCCACATCTTCAGGGCACCATCACCCTAGTCTTACCGAAGATTCAGGCATCCATTCCTTCGGTGCACCTTCACCCACCATAGTACTAACATCCATTCTCACTTGAAAATTTGGATCCTTCTCCCTCTTCGTACCAATATCTATGATTCCATGACTTCAATGCACCATCGCCCCCATCATACCAACACTCCATGATTCCATGCCTTTTAGACTCCTTCTCCCCCGTCGTACCGATGTCCAAGCTTCCACGCCTTCTGGGCACCTTCTCCCTTGTCGCACCGAAGTCTTGGATTCCTCACCTTCCAGAATCCTTCGCCCCATTGTACCAACACTCTTGGTTTCAACGCCATTCGGGATTCATCTCCCCATCATAATGAAGCTCCAGGATTCCACACATTATGGGCTCTATTTCCCCCATCGTACCGACGTCCAGGATTCCACGGCTTTGGGCTTCCTCACCCCCATCGTATTGATGATCTAGGCTTCCATGAATTCCGAGCTCAATAACCCTCGTCGTACCGATTCTGAAGCCTTCCATGAGTTCTAGGCTCCATCACCCACATCATTCCAATGCTCTAGGATTCCATGCCTACTGAGTTCCATCACCCCTGTCGTAACGATGTCTAGGCATTTAATTTTTTTGTGATCCATTGCCCCGTCCTAACGACGTTCCAGGATTCCACACATTTCTGGTTCATCGCCACCTTGTACCAATGATCAAGGCATCATTACCCCTCTGAATAGAGGGAGTGTTGTCATCCCTACCACCCTTGTGACACTCTGTTCCATCCCAACTACCACATTATATCATACACAGAGGTCCTCCTTGTTGACTTGACACTAGCATGTGGAATGACCATTGTGTGGTAGCATAGCTCACTCAGGAAGAATATCCATGATCACGCTTGGGGAATATTAGGGAAATCCCATCATATAAAATCAGCCCTCACCACAAACCACATAAATGGGGTAGAGATGATCATCCCTCTACCAACACAATCCTTGTGGTTTCACAACCAAGTTTCATGAAGTTAAACTATGTAACAACCACGTCCTCGTTTCCTTTTGTTAAACTGCATAACAACCATCATCTTGGTCATGTGATGTTAAACTATGGGACAACATCATGGCCACATGACGAAAAAAACTATAAAACATTTTAGTCAAAATTTGCGACCTGAAACTGCAGCAACCATGGTGAAAGCAACATGACCAAAAACTACAGCAACCATGGTCAATGCTACATGAACGAAAACTATAGCAACCCTAGTCAAATCTATATGACCCTTAACACCATCCATCACTAGTCATAGCTACACAATGTTAAACTATGAACCAGGTCTGAACTCTATGACCTTAAACTAAGAACCATTGGTCCAAGAAATAAGTCATTAAATATTTGTAATTCCATTTTCTTTTACTCGAAGTCATGATATGTCTTCCCACTGACGTGCTCTGATGCACCGTGGTGAATATCCCAAAATGTTGGACACCAAATGAACATAATCCCAATCCATCTAAACATTTCTTAGTTTCCCTATATTTGGATGCACACATTTTTTATTGTTTCATAGGACCCCCTCACAGTACGAATTCTTGGTCTATGGCACAATTACTTTGTTGGTCCAACGACTCGAAAATCACTGGATAACATTTTTCAATAGTTCTCGTGTTTTGAACATGGTCAACAGTCAACCATCATTTATCTATCCTCATTCCAGGTAACATGACATGGATGCTATGTTTCGAGCACAGTCAACAGCTATCCTCCATCATTGCACACCAACATTGTGATCCAGATATCGAATGTTATGATTCACCCATTTTTTCAGCTCTCCATGTTTAGGTGGAACTCTAACACCTGTGTTTTCACCGTTCAGTTCATCTTTACCCGTTTAATATGTGGACTAGTGTTTTTGTTATATTCCTAACCTGAAATATCCATTCCCCTTTCTGTGTGATTCTATATGTTCGGAAAATCCCACCATGACTTCTTTTCTTCCACACCGATCATGAATCACATGGGCTTAGTCATTTGGGTATAATGTGTATTCATATAGTAATGCGACACATTTATCTTTTTCCCACATGACATTAGATTGCATCATCCTCTTTCATGAAGTTAAAATGATCATTATCATCTTGAATGACTTCAATCTACTAATTATCGCCGTTCATGACATTAAAATACATCATCACCTTTCATGATGTTAAACTGTACATCTTCACCTCGCATGACGTTAAAATACATCATCATCCTTCATGACGTTAAACTACTGGTTATCATCTGTCAGGATTTTGAACTGCTCATCATTGTCCCACATGACGTTGAACAACATCATCATCTCTCAAGACGTTAAACTAATTCATCGTACGTCATGATGTTAAAGTGCTCATTATCATTCGGTATGACTATAAACTACTCATATCTTTGCCGCGTGACATTAAACTAATAATCGTCCTTCAGGACTTCAAATTTCTCATATTCATCCCGCATGACGTTAAAATCCATCAGCGTCCTGCATGACATTAAACTACTCATTATCATCCTGCATGACATTAAAATTTATGTCTTAGTCCATCAATATGTTAAACTGCACATTATCATCCCACATGACGTTAAACTATTCATCATCATCCGTGATGACATTAAAGTTTTCAATATCATCCTGCATGACTTTAATCTATGAATCATTGTCCCACATGGTGTTAAAATGCATCATTGTCCTACAGGACATTAAAATGATGATTATCCTCATGCATGATGAGAAATTTTTGAACTTTTTTTATCATGACGTTAAAATGCTTATTATCATCCAACATGACTTTAAACTCTTCATCTTCTTTCATACATGAGGTTAAATTGCATCATCTTCTCTCAATGAACTGAACGGGTCATCTTCGTCCGTCATGACGTTATGTTTATCATTATCATCATGCATGACCTTAAATGCCTCATCATCATCCCGCATGACAATAAACTACATCATCATATATCATGATGTTAATATTCACATTCTCGTCCCGCATGATAACAAACTACAACATGGTCAGGGTTATATGACCATAAACTAAGACCGCCATCATCCTCATCGCACGACATTAAGCTGAGTGATCCGTCCAAACTGAAAGATGTCAAAACACTCACCACATGACTTGTATGAAAATAAACTGAATAGTGGATGTGACATTCAATCTGTGGCACAGCCTTAGGTCCCTCAGCCTGTTCGGGAAACACTCCCACATCCTCTTATTGGATTATATGGTGTGTTATGGGCTAATGTCCTCACTCACGTCAGGTTACCCACTCTTCCATATACATCCCTCATTAAGATCCCATTCCCCTACTTATGTCCATGAATTATGACATAAAACCACACGACACCCATAGAACATTGTATGGATGTATTCCCATCCTCATGGGATACGTAGAACCGCACAACCATTTAACCTTCTGGACCAGCACCATTTTTCTAGAAATCTCGTTATCATCCTCGCCCAATGGCTTGAGATTCTTCTAGAGAGGAGTATATGATGTGGATTGGGGTTATGTACTCATTCACGTCAAGTTTGTAACAACCATTCCACATAAATCCCCCTCTTTTGCAGTTCACCAATGTTCCCAGAAGTTATCAGGTTCATCACGTAGAGTGTTGAACCTTACATGGACATGTTATCACACATCTTCTGCCTTAATTCTCTCATTTATTTGGGTTTCCATCATATTTCACATCGCATCATGCCCTTGAATGTTGTTGTTACTCAACCTAAGGGTACTCCTATCATTTCAGTTCAACATCCATGAGGTTCTCAAATGAAAAATTGATACAAGTCCAATATTGTGAATATGGTTAGCAGTCGACACTAATTTGTTTTTCCCATTTCAGGTAACACGATATGGATGTTGTGATTCGAATTCGGTCAACACTTATCCTCCTTCATCACTCTGACCCCATGAATCATTAAATATTGGTTGTGTGATTCACGTCATTTTCTAATCCATTATGTCCCAGTGGAATTTTGATACTAATTTTACTATCCCTTAGATTGTATTTCCATGTTAGGAGGACAAGAAAAGATGAGGTATCATTCAGGACACCACACAGATTTCCCCTATGTGTGTATTCCATGAGTGGAAATGGCATTCTCTTCCCTCGGTTCCCACATCGAGTGTAGATGAAATTGGTTTAGGGATTCAGTCGAGGATTGCACTCATTTAGATGTATCTCACCACTTATTTTATAAACTCTATAACCATAAACTAAGAATGCTTCACGTCCTTTCCAGAAGACGTTAACCTACATGAAATCTTCCATAACTACGTATGGATTGATATTCATCCATATAAAATGCGTAGGATTTCCATCTATTTTATATTTGGGTCCAGCCCCAGGAATCTAAAATCATGTCCCCTCTCATTTTTCCCTTAGGCCTGAACACTTTTGGGAACATGTGGTGAAGCGAGTACCTCATGTGCCCTCATTCATGTCGGGTTTTGCAACAGCCTTTCCATGTGAATCCTTTCTTGTTTCCCAATCTGGTCTGAGTTATATGACCTAAAATACGATCTCTTAATAGGAACTGCACGTAACCTTGGTCCACTTCGCCACCCTGCGTACAATCCATTAAATTAAGTCCCCCATTAATGGTCCACCCTACAACATTAAGTTGGGAGCGTGCGATGACATGACCCTTTTCCATGGTGGGGGACTCGACTCCCTCTATTTGATACGTCTTATTGTCATACATAGATGCATTGTGGTAGTGCTCAATGTGTAGAATTTTAATGGAGACAATTCATCATTCCATGTCCATGCTTCGTGTGCCTATTATTTGGATCCCCATCCCCTTCCACGTCTGAAGGGCCCCCCTTTTTGTCCTAGTCTCATGACACTTTGGATTAAATACAGACTTGGTCCAACGTCCCTGAGGACCCTGGATGACATTTGATAGAGTTATCATGTTTCAAACCTGGTCATTAGTCGACCCTCAAAAGTTTGTTCCCATTCCAGGATAACATGAATCAGATAATATGTTTCAAACATGATAAACAGTTATCTTCGTCTTCATGCCACATTCATTGTGTTCTAGATCTCGAGTATCATGATTCACATATTCCCACTTTCTTATGTTCAAGTGGAATTCCCACAAACTTTGAATTACCCCTTCATCTATCTAGGTGGGTTAGGTAGACTGGTCGACATTATTGGATGTCCTTTGTCTGCCATACCATCACCCCTAACATTTTCATTTTTTTCCTCAGAAAGTCAAATCAGTACTCTTTGTTTCCCACATTGAGCACGATTCATATGGGCTTAATAGATGTAGTAGGATGTTTACTGGAACAACAAAACCACACATGCCTTTCATCATCCCTCATGACATTAAAATGCACTCTAGAACAACATGCAGCTTGATTCCCATACCAATGGGGTAAGTAGGAACATCCAGGCACCTTGCCTCAGGCCAAAACATACATTCACTTTGGGTCCCTTGACCTAAAGAACTTTCTTCATGGATATGTGGTGTAGTGCGGACTCCTTATGTCATCATTCCCATTGGGTTTATAGCTACCAAACCACATACTCCCTTGCTGGGAACTTCCCTTTTTCTCCCTATCCTATCGTATGATTTCAAACTGAAGGAGTCCTTATTTCCTCAATGGATGACATGAATCTGCTATTCTACCCTAAACATGTTTAGAATTCCCTATGATTGTCATTGGAGGCACCCGATCACTTTCTAGAGAGTATTTCCCCTATCAGTGTTGGCCTCCATCCACGCCATGTTTAAGAACTACGTTTGGCTTGATTGTCATATTTATGGGATACGTAGCGATGCCCAAAATTATTTCCTCAGGCCCAGCCCCTGGTCATTAAACCCCTAGACCCTCTCAGCCCCGATCACAATCCAGTATCTATGACCATAAACTACGAGCCAACATTCCGTAGACCATGAATTTATATTGTTGTCCTTCATCCAATCTATATAAAATTAAATCAATGTGCACCGTCCTCACCGTATAATGTTAAATTATGTGTCTATAATCCTCAATGGTATGACGTAAAACTACATGTCATTCCATTTCCTTACCAGGGGGTCTTATTCGGAAGCATGTTTGACCCATGATCAGACCGATATACCCACATAAGGTGTTTCCACTATGGTGTCATAATTTCATGAGTGATGGGATCCATTCGAACGAACCATCACTCCACCCTTCATGATTTTCAATGCATTTATTCATAAAATCTCCCTCTTTCACATCTAAAGGACCCCCTAATAGTATAAATGTTTTTCCTATGGATCACCTACTTTCCGGGCGCAACGTGTTATAAGACTAATGGGAAGCATTTTGATTCAGTCCCTGTGTTTCGAACATGGTCAACGGTAGAACCTTGTTTTTTATCTCCATTTAAGGCTAACACAATAAGGATAATGTGTTTCGAACATGGTCAATAGTTATCCTTCATTGTCACGCCATCCCTATAGTGTTCCGAATCTTGGGTATTATGTTTCAAACCTTCCATTATTCTATGTTGGGATTGATTCAAACAACCCTAGCATTACCCAACTCATGAAAAAGAGAATAATGTGAAAATGGTAATTCTAATATTTTAAGAGCTTCATTCCATAGTCATGTCACCCCCTTTTCCCAATAAATCCCAATCATCTATTTCGAGATACTCATTCTCTAGCTGGAATCCTTATTTTAGGATGCTCCCAATAGTGATCGATGTCCCATTCTGATCCCCTCACACCATCCAGTGTTTATCACTCTCGTACATGTGAATGATATACTTTTATCTCATGTATCCTGCAACAACAATGGCTCACACATGCTTAAAGATTTAATAGGCTATTTCATCACTGCGATTGAGTTAAAATAGATCCCAAATAATTCATTTTCTTAAGAAATTTCTTCAGAACGTTGTCCGCCTCACCATCCACATCCTCATTGGAACCCAATCTCAGGGGGAATTTTCTTTCACCAAAAAACACATCCAAAAAATATTCCAAATGATTCCATACATGATCTAATATCGTATCACGTTTCACCAGATTTGATTGGGTAGGTCTGAGTGCCTGAATAGAGTCCTAGATTAAGAGTTATGAAAATTTGAAGTTTGGCTCGTAAAATGCATCGCAAGGCCCAATCGTGAAGCTCCCTCTGTGATCATGGAGCAAGGGAACATGATGGGAGCCTCTAAGAGTGAGGAAAAGCATGATGATGTTTGGCTCCATGGTTACAATGAACTATAGGGAACATGATCAGAACCTCTGTGGGAACCACAAAGCTCTATCATGGTTTGATTTACAGTTACGACAATCATGAGGGAAATTGACTGGAGCTAGTTCAGGTTCCATAGAGATCAATGAAAGATGACTATATGATTATGAGAAATATGAGGGAACTTCCTAATGTTACGGAGTGTGGTTTTCTTCGTCGAATGCATTTGTTCTTTGTAGAGGGCATTTATGCTACACAACAATCATTTGTGCATCAGGGCATGCATTTGTGCATCACGACATGCTCTTCCGACATCCATTGCCTATAAATACCCAGCTCACCCGCCTTCATAAGCATGTTCACGCCACACCTTGGGCGGTCGATCATCCATTTTTCAGAACTGCAGGGCACCATGAAGTGATGCCCTTCACAAAGGGCTCCACGAGAGGCATTTCTCCGCGAGACACTTTTCTCTACTTGGCGCTTTTCTCCACAAAAACCATTTCTCCATGAGCAACATTCCATCATTAAGTTTCTTCGTGAGTCCATGAATCATGAGTAGCATTCCTACGTGATGCTGCTCCATGAGTCCATCCTCCATGAGTAGCATTCCCCCACGAATCTAATCCCATGATCCGCAAGCACCGTTCCTCTATGAAGATCCTTATCGACAAAAAATCATTTGTGAAGCTCCTACATTCACGCCCACCAGTCCATACCATATTGGTAGTGCCCCCACAACCTCACTCGGGATCAGTGCTTGGATGTGGTGTCAGCCCTTTGGGCTAGTTTCTTCGATTCTGTCACTGACCCCCATTAAAAATGGAGATTCACACTTCGAACTTTTCAGGAAGGGGCATTGGGATTACCCTTTGGGCCCTTATGCACACCCACGTTCAACTAATGATGTACATTGATTTGAGATACTCATCCCAACACCATGAAACAACTTGAGTTGATATTCTCTTCTTGGTTTGTTTCCCATGTCTTGAGTTTGAGAGTCTCATCATCAATTCCTCGAGCACCATTAGTTGTTTATTCCTAAAGCAACTCATGCAGACCCTGGCACATAGCTTTTATGGATGTCAAACCAGTAAGGGACTCCCTTGCGTATGTCCCAACACCAACCATTTCTAGGTTCCTTATGAGAAAAATTATTCTTTACCTGACTATAAAATTTAGTACTCCCTTTGTTCAAAATATTGGATGCCTCTTCATTTAGGCAAGGGATGACTTATGCTCCATTAATAAGATGTCTAATAGACCTCTCAACATGACTATAAACTGTAGTACACCTAATATGAAAAATATATGATTCCACATTCCCCAAATAAGAGATTTATTATGCACCAAGAATAAGATGCCAATAGTCCTCACAACATGACTTTAAAATGTATCATTCACTATCATTCAATAATAGGGTGCCTCTTCTTCTAAATAAGAGATGCCTTATGTGATAATCATAAGATGCCTAATGCCACAATTACAGAGGCATAATTTCAAGAGCATTGGAAATAGTTTGAACATTACATCACTCTTCCTCAAGGTTTGTGTGTCCTTAATTAAAATCATTATACTCTTCCTTTTCTGAAGGGACCCCCTAATAGCCTGGTCCCATGCTACATCGAACCACCTATCATTCTGGGCAAACACCCCATAAGACATTGGACAAAACATCAAGTCGGGTCCTATGTTTAGAACATGGCCAACAATCAACCCTCCTTTGACTGTCCCCATTTCACAATAACGCGATATGGATGCTATGTTTCAAACACGACCAACAATTACCCTCCATCTCCACGCCACCGACATTGTGTTTCGAATGTTAGGCATGGGGTTCACACTTTTCCACTCCATTTTTTCTTACAAATTCCAACAACGCTTTTTTATATCCCACTTTTTCACTTGAGAATAGATGATGGCCCGAATTATATACCTCGACCCACCTATGAGTTGGGATTCCCACATGGCCAGATATGAAGAAGACATTACATGCAACTTCCTTGGGTAATCCCCATTCACAATGGCCGCTCCATAGAGGTTCTCAAGTAGATTTTTTTCATAATCCTCATTCACCGTTTCTTATCCATAGGGGCACCTTTGATGCTTCCTTGCATAAGAACCATTCACAATTGACACTCCATAGCGGAAATTGGGATGCTTCCAGGTGCAAGCCCCATTAACCATTGATCCTCCATAGTGGCTCTGGGACAACCTAGAGTGTAATCCCACCACCATATCGAACTATGTGGACATTGATTCTTTCCAAGGCAAGGTACGTAGGAATCCTCCATGAGGTTCAAGCCCAACACCCATTAGTCTCGACTACTTCACATCGGTTCACCAACACCATCCAAAACTACATAGACTTTTATCCTTGTCATTGAAAGGTATATAGGGAGCCTCCCTAAGGTTCAAGCCCCACATCCATTGGTCCGTACCACCTTCACCTCGGTCCATGAAACAGTAGACTGAACTATGTGGACATTGATACTTGGAAAGACAAGGTACATAGAAAGCCTCCCTAATGTTCATTCCCTCCAAAAATTGGTTCCGACCCCTATCACGCCAATTCCCACCACTATAACTATGTGTATTTTGATCCTTACAAAGGAATGGTATGTAGGAAGCCTCCCTCAAGATCATTACCAACTACCATTGGTCCCGAACACTTCACGTTGGTTCACCAAGACCATTCTGAACTACATAGACATTTATTAGTGCCAAGGCAGGGTATGTAGAATTCCACCTCGAGGTTCAGTCCCAACTGTCATTGGTCATGACCACTTCACGTCAGTCAACCTTGTCCTGCACGAAGTTAAAATGTATTCCCCCTTTATTCATAGCAATATAATAAACTGTACTAAATCAAACAACGCGGGCTTTTGTAACTGTTTCATATACAATGTACATAGGAATCATCCATGTGGTTCTTTCCCATTTAGAGGTAATCTATTATCATCCCAATTCAGTGGTAAGTCATGTCATCCCCATTCAGGGATAAGGTGTTATCAGCACCATTTGGTGGTAAGCCTTAGATGTCCCCAAATCGACAGTAATCCATTGATGTCCCCAATCAATGGTAAGCCATCTTTAGATGAACAATGTGGGAATTGATTCCCTTCCCCCGAGATATGTTGGAATCCTACCTTATGTTCAAGACCATCACTTTTGTCTCATCCTGATATCTCCCTAAAGACTATGTGTTCCCAGAAGGTCATGAACCAACATTGAGGTGTTATTTCCTCCTGATCCCATCCATGCGTCCATTCTCATATGTCACCTCCTCAAGTATCCCATCATCCCACTGAATTATACTGGCTTTGATTTCCATCCATAGGGATACGTAGGAAGTCATTTAAAGGCTCAAGTCCAACAACACAATCATCCTCACATTAGATAAATCTCATTATCCCTCCACTTCATTCTACTCTCCATCATCCATCCAGATGCATTCTCGGGAAGCCACATCCTGGTGGGATCATGTCATCCACCTCCTCACTGTTCCTAGATATTCTTGGGCTGCTTTCCATGCATATGCACCATCATGTATCTGGGTTTTTGTGCTTTCTGTGCACCCCAATTCATCATCCCTTCTAAATATATGGGTTTTGATCCCTTTCTCCTACACATGGTACGCAGGAAACCTCCATGAGATTGAATCTCCAGCAATGTTAAACCTTGGAGTTACTTCACTCTAGGATAAACACTCCATGATCCTCCCTCAGTGGTGTCCTGATCAGCATTCATGGTGTGACATCATTCATTTATGGGACACACCATCTTAGGTCAACTCTTATTGAATGTTCTGATCCTCCCAGCAGGTAAACCTTCCAGGTGTTCCATCATTAGGTATGTACCAATCTAGTCTATCTCAGTGGGATGTTCTGATCACCTCATTCCATCCCTACAAGATGTTAAACTTTCAGCCTATCTTTTTTTAAATATGAGATTCCTAAGGAGAACCTCAGAATACATGACTTTGGCATAATCATCTCAGCAAGACGTTAAACATGTGGAATACCATGTGTTAAGCATTGAAAGACGAGGCAAACCTCTGAGACTTTACTTCGGCACAAGATACCCCACGAATGACGTGGTATGCCTTGCGTTCTTCCTCCTTGAGATGCCCTCTTATGGGGAAGAATACAGCTTCCCCAATGTCCATGCATCCAGAGAGGCCCCGACATGCCTAATGTTGTCATCTACTCTGACTGAAAGATGATACCATGTCAATAACCGATGGAATGTCCAGACAGAATTAGTGTAATTAACAATCTTGCACAAATATATTGCACCAAGAACGAGATTCACGAACCATGGCATAAATATTTAAGGGAGACCCAGACTAGGTAATGAGTTTCGATGAGGAATCCACAAAATGAGGAATCGACATCTCATCACCCCATTTCGATCAAGGAGAAAACTTCTTTGACCAAGTGATGGATTCCACCTACCTTTAGAAAGTAGGAATCTGGGGAAATAGCTATGTGTCCTCCATAGATTGATGTACGCAACCCGGAGAATGTGTCAGAAACAACCACATCTCCAAGTGTGGGTCCTGGGCTATTATAGTTTCTAGCAAATGTAATTTTTGATAAACATGGATATTATGATGTTTTCATGTGAGGTTATTTTTAGAGTTATTGATACAATAATAGGTTTACACGATTATGTATGATAATATGTTCAACATCATAGACACCCCATTTGTGTTTTAAGAGATGATATCTTAATGTAATTAATGTAATTTTCAGAGACATTATATTGGGATGATCAAAATGTAAAACTTCAGTTTAATGTGATGTATTCCTTTACGTTTTGTTAAAATATGATCTATATAATTGATAACTTTTAGTATTTATATGACCTTGTATATTGAGGTAAATATATTTACAAATGTATTAATATATAGATAACCATGTTAATAAAATGTGATTTGGTGACTTAGTGATCAATGTTACTTCAATAGAATATTTTCATATAATTTTTATTAATATTTCCGTGATATTTTATAACAACTGAGGTTAAAAACTCTTTAATTTTAAGGTTATTGAGTTTATATGGAATAAAGGATCAAATATTGAGTTATTTTTACTTTGAGTATTACTATTATATTTCAATGATTATTTTATCATATGAAGAATAATCATTCCATTGACAACACATTTTGGATATGGATACGGTTTAAAGACATGAGGCTTATTTTTTTATCCCTTTTATGGTTATGTGGTTTAAAAAATTATATTTTAGTGTCTAGGTTTGAAAAACCCATCTTTAATGCTCATCGTAGGGAGAAAAAATTGATATTGTTGATGAAATTGGTTAAGGGATGGAATTTTACATGGCAGGTATGTATATTTCATTATTTTTTCACTTTATATGGTGAACTAATCCATCAACATGATCAAAAGGTTCTTGAAATAATTTTTTTCTTTAGTGCTATTTGCAAAGATGATATCAATGACATTTTACACACCTTTTTTGGATGGTGGGTTTGTTTTCATTAACTTCCTCTTGACCATGTTATCGATCACTCTCTATTAGTATATGTAAACTAGTATAAACATCCAAATCCATCATTTAATTTCCAATAAATTTTATCCCAATGTTGAATTATAATTATGTGTAACTTATAGTTACATTTATATTTCCAATATTCCCAACGTACATTTTTTAAATTAATTTGTAAAATTTTGATGAAAATATTTTAATTCATAAAAAATTAATCCATAGATATCTATGATTAATTTCAAGAGAGAAATTCATTTTATTTGGGGTAGGATGTAACATCCCGATATTTCACGAAATAATAAATATAGAATTAACTTAAATTATGTGATATCTTGCTTTATAAATAGTGAAAAATTAACTAGTGTTATATGAAACACTAAAATTAGTATTCATTGTAAATTACCTCATGTTTCATCGATAACTTGTGTAACAAACAAGGCTGATTCTTACTAGACAACAATACCTCTAATAGCCTGAAGGCCTTCATTATATTATTGATTTAGATAATTCACCTTTAAATTGGTGAAGGGGAACCCTTAAGTGAATTCTAGAGAAATGGGATCAAATATAGGTGGAGGCTAATTTCCAGGTACTGTAGTAGGGATTGTAGTTGGTACTACAGTAGGAACTGTGTAGAACTATAGCCGGAAATTTAGAATGAATTGTAGAATGAATAGTTTGGAACTACTGTAGCCGAGAATATTTCCTCATTTGGGTTTTTTAGCTAATGATTTTTTCCTCAAGACATTTATGGCCTTCTGGCAAAATAGGCCTTCGGGTCAGTAAGGCCTTCGGGCCCCCTCAATGCCTTCAGGCCCCCTAAAGGCCTTCGGCCCACCTTAAGTGCAGATGAAACCCAGAAAAACCTACAAGGAATAATCATTAAATGGAGGGGGAGCAAGGAGCTTTCAACATAACAAAATCCAAAGAGATTTAAATAATGAGAGGGTATGTCACCTGCCATTGGGGAAAGCCTGTGAATGCATGGGAAATCCTAGCTGAACAGTCATGCGAATGTGGAGAGCTGATTTGACGATGATGATTTTTGGGAGGATTAGTTCCAGTTGTTTGTCTTACTAGACAATAATATACTATTAATATTATTATTTAACTTGATTGGTATAACCAAACCATTAGAATAGAGGGAATGAATAATAATAATTTTTTAAATTTTTTTCCACATATATAATGATTTATTTCCTTGGTTTTAAATTATTTATTAATTAAAATAAAAACTATATAAATATAAATGATGTGTTTTTACCAAAAAACTATTTTATGAACCTAGAGTTGTTTTATCATAATAATATATATTAATTACTAATATTTAATTATATTGAATATTTATATATATATTATTTTAAATATAATTATTATCAATTATCACCAATGTTTTCAAGACATGAGTAAAAATCCAATTTTATTCCTAAAAAACATTATTTTTTAAAGGCAAATTTTTTGCATTTGAATAAAATGATTGATTTAAAAATAAATTTGGAATCAACAATACATTTTATGAGAAACAATATAATTGGGTTTTGAAATAGTAATGTCAAAATTAATTGGGTTTTAATTATTGGTATCTTTCTGAGACGATTCATGTTTTGATGAAAAGTGAAATGTATTTAATTTTAAATGAAAACTGGCTTTTCAATAAACAAATTTGTAACAATAAATTATTTTTTAACATCTTTTTCAGGTATATATAGCTTAATTTTGTACCAAACAATACAATGAACATCATTGGAACCACATTTATAATAAAATTAGATATAAAAACATTGTAAACATATAAGAACTCTTTAAAAACATGTTTTGTTATTGGTTATACGATATTATTTTTAAATTAAATTATTCCAAATCTGTGAGTATAATTTTTTAAAAGTGAATAAATGTTTGGAATAGTAATATTTCATTTATCTAATAAGGTCTACAAATATTATAACAATTTTATTTGTGAAACAAACCTAAAATTAATTATAATAATTATTGTAAAAACGAGTTTACATAGTAGTTGAACTTATAATATAATGTGTAATATGATCCAAAATTTTTCAAATGACTATTTCATGGACATATTTCAACCCTATGACCTCAGGATCAAAATATATGAGTTTGTTTAGACTCTTTAGAAACAAAGTGACCCAATTAATACTTTATGAATAGAAAAAGAAAGAAAATTAACTTTTTTATTTTTAATTTAAATAAAGATATGAGGGTAAGGAATAACAAAAATAGGTTAGGTTATAAATATTTTTTTAATATAAATGATTTATTTAAATAATATTAATTTATCATTAATCTATATAGATGATATAGTTATGTTAAATGCACATGAAATGCCAAAAAATGGATTATTTTGTGAAAAATAAAATAAAATATATGATACTAAAAATTATACCGGAGAGATAAAAAAAATAAATGATTTTTACTATATTTTATATGAATTTATCTTGAATAAATATATGAAATTTATATATAATAATTTCATTGTTTTCTTGATATTTTCGTCATCAAATTATATAAATAATGTAAAAAATGAATTTAATGTAATTTTATAATAAATGATATTTTATTAAATGATTTAAAATAAATATATTACAATAATGTAAAATATTAATTTTAAATTTTGATAAATTTCAATTTTTTTAAATTACTGAACCAATTTATCTTTTATAATAATCATATGAACCTATAAATTTTTATAACATTATTGGCACTATTAGGGGTAATGATGTTTTTTTCATGATATATGCTATTATGTTAAAACTAATTTCCAACACAAATTAAATTTTAATTTTTTAAATTTTAATTAATTTTTAAAATTAATTTTTTAAATTTTTATTATATATCTCAATTTATTTTTTTAATAATATTATAATTATATAGGTGAGAAAATCGGTTACTTTAATGAGAAACCAAAATATAAAAAATATTGAAACATTGGAGTTATGGAAAAAATGATTCAATAAATGTATTTATGTTTTGAAGTGGAGGAGTTCATAAAACAAATAATCAATACCAATAATTATTATTTAATTTTTTATTCATAAAAGGTATGGGAGACCACCCAGTAGTCAATATTACATAGTATTTATTAGAATTCCAAACCTCTTCGACTATAAAATGCACTCACTCCTCCCAGTTATTAACACATATCCAGCATTTTGGATCATCCAAAATATTCTCATATCACTTTTCATATTCCCTCCCCTCATTCAAAAATCATTAAATTATCCAAAAAATCCAACATATTATTTTCATTGGTGAAAACCAAAAGGAGTTACTCCCAAGAAGATGTATCGTTCAACAACAACTGTTTTTGTTAAATTTCTTCCCCAACACATTAATTTATTTAAATATATTGATTAAATAATAATGTGAGAATCATAATTATACTGATATGTTTCTATGTTACATTTATGTCATAATACCACACACACATCCATCAAAATAAGTTATAAAATTATCATTCGTTTCTACAACGGACTACCACCTCTTAAAACGATGTCGTTTATTTTTCCTTTACCACCATTCATTGTAATTTATAATGATGGAAAATTTATTTATATATGATATTTATAATATTTATAACATAATAATACCTTTATATTCATTATATCATATACAACCATATTACATATTGTACCATAGTGTTTATGATAACATTGTTGGTGCGTACGTCTGACTACCACCTTGTGAAGAGATGTTTAACATTTTTCAATATCGTGTTTAATAAAATGTTATAAGAGTAAATATAATGAATATATTTTATATAAATGAATTAATTATTATACTTTTGTCATAAATATTTTTATGTAAATATATAATACCATTTTCACTTTCCATTTCACGCACAGAAAAAGAGATAACGTCATTCGTTGATGGGTGGACTACCGCCTCCCAAACGCGATGTGATTCATTTTACATAAAAATTATGATATATATAATCATATATATTTAACTATAATTGTATTTATTGTATTATTATCATCCATAATTATAAATTATTACATACCTTCATTGCGTAATGATCACTAAAAATGGAAAAATTACGAATGCATATTTACAACCTACAGTCTTTATGATCCTAACATAAATTAATTTTTCATAACAATATTTCGTGATTGGTTTAAATATTATAATTAATGTATAAATAATATATTTATTTACTTATTATTATTATAGTTATTTTAATATCATGACCTCATTATCCTTAATCGACATACCAAAGTCTATATTAAAACATATGATGAATATAGTCAAAACATATGACACAAACATATATGATAGAATAATTGTATATAACATAATTTTTATTTAAATAATAGTAAAAATAAACTTTAATAATTTCATGATGACCTAAATTAATTAACATGATTTTATTATTCATGAAGATAAATAAATAAGTGATGAATTAGTCTCGAGGATGGGATTTTTCCAATCTCAAGTTTATTTCTAGGAGATACATGCGATATTAACCACTTATTTTTGTAGTTTGGTGTATATAATTCCCATTAATGTATTTTATAATTATTATATAAAAAATTATTTTTATTTA
The DNA here is from genome assembly GCA_963277665.1 of Viscum album. Lineage (NCBI taxonomy): Eukaryota > Viridiplantae > Streptophyta > Magnoliopsida > Santalales > Viscaceae > Viscum > Viscum album. Next base: position 255,668,550 of record OY728165.1, on the reverse strand, counting down.
AATATACATTATTAGATCACTATTTCATGGGATTGGATTTTCACATATAACAATGTGGTAAGGGATTTTGACTCAATTTACCTTCTTTTAGAGATTTATTATTATATACTCCAATCTTATCATATGAAGTGTTTATAATAAAACATTGAAATTATATATCATGAATAAAATAATTATAATTAAATTAATATTTCCATTTAAATATCATATTTCAAGTAGATAATGATTCAACTTTACCAAATTTGAAAGATTTTTACATTATGATCTCGTCATTTATCAGGATTGTGTGTTTTTATGCTTACAATGATGATATCTTAAAATTATAATTTAATCACTTATTCCTATATTATTCAGGACATTATGAATTAATTTTTCCATTATTACAATACATGGTACTTAAACTATTTCAGATATAGTTTTTATATAAATTTTATATCATTTCTCTTTTCAGTCAAATATGTTTTCTTCTATAATAATGTTTTTAAAAAATGTTTTAGTTTTTTTTAATATAAAATTATATATCAATAAATATATTAATTAAGTTATTTCCAAATCACTATTTATAATTTCCAAGGTTTTTGTAAGAACCCAGATCTTCGTTTCAGGTATATTTTTCCTTTTTCCAAAGTTTTAGAGAAAAATAGAGTCTCTGGAAATTTTTGAAGTACACGCCGTGTACGCTCTGAGTACATGTTGTGTCCTCTTTTCCTGCTCGAAGCCATGTTCCGACCATGTTCGGGCCACACACACGGTTCCTAGGGGTGACGTGGAGGCCAATTTTGGCGTAGTACGGAAAAAACCACTACACGTTGTTCACTCTAAAAGTACACGACATGTACTTTATTTTTTTATTAAACGGACTAGGTTCACACCTGATCGTAAAAAACATCTTCTTATAGGTTTGGTTCAACCGAGAGACGTCGTACAACCGCAAAAATTTCCTAGATTCCCGAGCCTCCATCTGTTGGCCGATTCGACTGCTGTCGTCTGCATTGGAACTGCAGAGGTGAGTTCCACCTTCTACTTGAGCCTTGTTTTACAATTCCTCCTCCTTCTCAAGATATCTTGGGTTGATCATTTTGGGCATTTTATCAGATCTTCATTGTTCTAAATAGAATCAATCGTCGTGGTTCAAGTATATCGATCTCCTAGGATCGAGGTAGGTGGTTTGTGCCTTACCATTCAAATTCATATAGTTTTATGTTAAAATTCCACCAATACTCAGGAACGGGGTATTGCATGTTTACCTTTTTTCCCTTTTTGTATTCCTGCCTTGATTGTATTCTTGTGTGGAGGTAAATTAATAATGTTAGATTATATTTTGGCGTGCTTGGATGTTTTTCCCATGCTTTTCTCTGTTTACGTCCTTTTGGTCATGTTAGCCTTTGGCCGTTATGACTGTTTCCATGCCTTGTGTCTAGAGGATGTAGTTTTTTTCATTAAATGCTTGTTGACTTGTAGACTATTTAGATAAGTAGCTCTATAGGTGTACTTTGGTCAGCCAAGTAGCTCTATAGGTTCAATTTGGACTTATAGCGTTATTCTTCACTGACTGGCACGTGTTTGAGAGAACCTGATTCTATAGACTATAAGGGATAGACCGAGTGATCTTCCTAGAGAGTCTTTGACATTATAGACTACAGGAGGGTAGAGTGTGTGAGCTTCCTCAGTGAGTCATAGACATTACAAGCCACAGGGGATAGACCGAGTGAGCTTCATAGAGTGCCTTCAGATATTATATACTACAGGAGGGTAGACAGAGTGAGCTTCCTCAGAGAGTCTTACATTGTTTGAAACTTTTTAAGAACCTTCCTAGGTTAGAGGAGGAATCGACCGAGTGAGATTCCTTAGAGAGTATGTGGTATACCTAAGGCTATAAGATTAACTGATCGAGATATCTTCCTCAGAGAGTCTCTAGACCTTGCGGCTAAGAGGGTTAGACCATGTGATCTTCCCCAAAGAGTCCCTGAATACCCTAGACTATAAGAGTATTTGACCAAGTGAGCTTCCCCAAAGAGTCTTATAAGTTTGTATAACCAAGCCAGAGGGGTTAGGATGAGTGCACTGCCCAGAGGGTTGTGGTACTTCTTGGATAGGACCTGAGGTGATGGATGTGAATACTTCCCAGAGGGTTTCTTACTTGTTAGTTTTTTGCTTCACTGCTGTTGTTGGTTGTGGATTGATTACTATTATGTATCATCCTGCTTTACTGATTACTGTTTACTGCCAACTACATTGTGGTTGTTGTTTAATGCTTATTGTAATTTTACCTACCATATACTCACTGGCTGTTAGGAACAGATCTTTGGTTGAACGCCTATAAGGATTTAGTCTCAAACCCTATTTGGGTCATGATTTTGGGCCCAAATAGACTATGTTGTTGTAGTTATAGAAAAGGGAAAGTGCCCTTTGACTTCCGGTACTTGATTGCTTGGAGCTGGAGAACATGAGACCAAGATTTGGCTTGCGATGCTGAGGAGCTGTTTTATTTTATTTTGTAATTGTTTGGGTACTGTGGTGTTTTACAACATTGTGACTTGTTTGGATGCTTTCCTGGATATGTATCATGCATCATTTCATATATACATATGTACTCCAGTTTTTTGATTTAGCCTTCCGCTGTTTTTATTGTTCGTTATTATTTATTCCGCTATTTCATGTTTATTTTTCTTCCTCTGTGTACTATTCCAATGAGAGCATAGTTTCCCCACTATCACACCCAAGGCCCTTGATGCTAGTCGGCAGCCTATGGCATTTGGGGAAATGCGCTTGAGGCCATGTGACAAACCGGGTATGGGGCACCTCTGGGTGGCTTCCGGAACCGGGACGTTACAAAGTGTTATCAGAGGAATTCTTTTCTCTTACTTTACTATTTGAAGACTTTATCCAGGGATAAGACAGATTCTATAATTGTTATTAAGATGTGCCTAGGAGTAGCTAACCCATGTTCAAGGAAAATCCATACTACCTCGTTTATTGCAGTTTTTTGGTTTTGGGATTTTACGGTTGATATGATTTCACCTAGAGTGATTCACATGCTATGTGATGTTATTATTTTTTTTTTGATATTATGGTTCTATTTCTATCTCAACCTGATGAGATGAGGGTATGCCATTTCATGCATCATATAGGCACTTGTAAGAAATCACATTCCATGCATTCTTGTCATTCCATCTAGAGTGCATTAGTGATTTCATGTGGTAGTGATAGACTCAGTGTAGATTATGTATGCTGTTGTGATAGATGATTGATATAATCCCTGGTGTTGTGATAGAGATATTTAATGTGTTGTACTTTGCTCAAATGAATGCAAAATTTTGATTCTTGTGGTGTTATGGGACCTCTTGAATCAGATGTTGGTGGATCATGATCCTGTTTTCGCATGTACATAACTGTATGAGATGACAAGCTTTTATTTACGGGGAGTATGGACCCTCAAGGATCATAATTTGGCACCAATTTTCCTTGTTTTCAGTGTTTCTCGGTTTCTGTGTAGTTTCTGAGCTACTACCCAGAAAAACTTAGAATACACGGCGTGTACTTTGTGGCTACACGCCGTGTAGTTTTCAGACCGTGTTACTGACTATGTGCGCAGGAATAGTGTTGTAAAAATAACTTCAACAACACGCCGTGTATGGTAGGTGCACACAGTGTAGTTCAGAGCTGTGTACCCAGCCGTGTCACTAACAACACGGGTCGGGGAAGCTCGAGTAGGACACGTCGTGTTGTTTTTGGAATAGGCCTTGTAGTTTTCTCCCAGGTACCCATCCATGTCACGAACAACACAGGTCGGTGTTATCTTCTCTTATACATGTCGTGTTTGTTCGGAAGACTCCGTGTAAGGGCAGCCGTGTAACTAACAACACGGGCCACCATGACCGTGTCTAGTACACGAGGTGTCCCTAGGGAACACACCATGTAGTCTGGGGTTAGTTGGAGCATGTGGGATAGTCGTGTAAGGAGACTCGGGCAGGGGCTTAGAGTTCAAGTACACACCGTGTGTGGAAACAACACACTGTGTAGTTTGGGGTGTTACACGACCTGTCGGGCAGGGGTACATGCCCATGTTAATGGCTACAGAAGACATGTCAGGTAGTTTTTATACACCCAGTGTAGTCGTGTTTGAAAAACTTGATAGTTTCTTTCCCCTGTTCCCATTTTGTACTCCTATGTTTTCAGAATTTTTTAATCCTGATATAAGGTGTGCTTTTTATCTTTTAGAGGTATGCCTCTTAGACGTCCTCCGGTCGTACGTCAGTTTCCAGACGGTGATCAGGCACTGGATATGGCCGATCAGGGACCTCCTGCAGATCCTCCTGTTGTTCCATCCTTGGCACTAGTAGTTTTACCCATCATATGCGCTAATGCACAGTTCAGGGAGGACTTCCTCAGGTTAATGCAGACCTTTCAAGGAGCACTGCCTCCTACCCCGTTGATCGTTGAGTTGATGAGGGGTTTTCAGTAGTAGCATCCTCCAACTTTCTAAGGGGATGGAGGACCCCAGGTTTCTGAGTCGTGGATCGAGGCCACCCTAACTATATTTGAGCATCTGGAGATACCCGCTGAGAAGTGGGTAAACATGGCCACATATATTCTCCAAGACACCACCAGGAGGTGGTAGGAGGTGATCTCACAGTCAGGGAATCAGCTGGGTTTGTCTTGGAATGAGTTTCGAAAAACCTCCTATGACTACATCTATCCGGAGACCCTAGGGGCCAATCTAGCCTAAGATTTTATGAGTATGTAGCAGGGTACTCTTTCTGTCATGGAGTACTCGTCCTATTTTATCAAGCTATAACATTTCACACTGATCCCAGCAGGTGATGGGTTGTTCCTTTCTAGGAAGTTTGAGGATGGTCTCAGACAGTGGATCCGCTTCCAGGTGAATATCTTCCAGTTGACATTGATATCTTCTATCGTCAACCAGACACTGATCACTGAGCGAAATCTGAGGGATTCTGGAGTAGTGAGCCCAGGATTTTCGACATCCAGTGTTGGTGTTCCTCTTACAGATAGTAGGAAGCGTCGCCGAGATTCTTCTCGAGGAGATCATGGTTCACGGGATGCATCTTTTGGCAGCCAAGTTGAATGCTACCAATACGACATGAGTGGTAATACTATGCCTCAGTGCTATAGGGATCCGATGGAGTGCCGGTCTTGCGGAAAGATGGGCTATCTTCAGCACTTTTGTCATATATTCTCACATTCATCTGGGGGTAGGGTTTCCTCTAGGCCCCGTGTTCTAGAGATGCTTTACTTGTTTCCCACCAGTCCGGAAATTGGAGTTCTTATGACCATTCGAGCCGAGGTGGAGGTCGCAGCCGTGGTGGTCAGTCACCAGGTCGACAATGATAGCAGAGTGGATCAGCTCAGAGCGGTCAGCCTGGGGCACAGGGTCATGGTGCAGGCAAGTTTTTCTCCGTGGAGCAGACCTACCAGGAGAAGGATTTATGCCCATCTACAGTTCGAGGTACGGTCTTAGTAGCCTAATATTTATCTTCATCTCTTTTCAATACTCGTGCTTCCCATAGCTTTATCTCTGTTGCAGTTGTGGAGAGCCTTGGGCTCTATATCTTTTCATCTGCTGACTTTTTATCTCTTGACACAACATTGGAAACGAGGAAATCAAGCATATGTTAGTGTAGAGAGTTCCCTCTTGAGGTTGTGGGGTGTCACTTCTAATGGGACCTCTATGTCATAGAGATATCGGGCTATGACTCCATTCTCGGGATGGACTGGTTGGTTCCTTTCCAGAAATTCGTCGATTTCTATTGTTATAGGGTGAGTTTCGTATCACTAGAGGGCAGATATTTCCTTCATAGAGGGGAGTGAGATGTTCAGGCTGGTAGAGCTGGACCTGAGCATCATGTGCTAGGGGATGTTACAGCATAGATTTCCAGTCTTTATCTGGATGACCAGGGGACTTCACCGTTGGACTTTCCTCCAGTGGTCGATCATTTCAGGGATGTCTTTCTAGAAGAATTTTCAGGTTTTCCTCCGGAGCGTGAGGTAGACTTCTCGATTGACCTCATTCCAGGAGTGGCACCGGTGTCCATTACTCCTTATAGGATAGCTACACCTGAATTTCAGGAGCTCAAGAAGCAGTTGGAGGGGTTATAGGAAAATGGGTTCATCCGACCCAGCACTTCTCCTTGGCGTTCGCCTATCCTATTTGCAAAAAAGGCAGACGACAACCTTCTGCATTGTGTGAATTATCGGAAGCCGATCCAGTAGATGGTCAAGAACTGATATCCATTGCTGAGGATTGATGACCTCTTTGATCAGCTTCAAGGAGCTCGGGTGTTCTCAAAGATCGAATTGAGGTCTGATTATCATCAGTGGCGTCTTAGACCATATGATATACCTATTACAGCCTTTAGAAGCAGGTATGGTCTATATGAGTATACAATCATGCCGTTTGGTCTCATGAACGTGCCTGCAGTTTTCATGGTTCTGATGAACTGAGTGTTCCACCCGTACTTAGACTCCTTTGTGGTGGTTTTCATGGATGACATCTTGGTCTACACTCACACTCGACACGACCATGCCAAACATATTGAGATAATTCTGATTACATAGAAAGAGCATCATTTATATGATAAGATCATGAAATGCCACTTTTGGATGGATCAGATTCTCTTCTTGGGACATGTTATCTTAGAGAATGGAGTTTCAGTGGACCCAGAGAAAGTGAGATCTGTAGTTTCCTGGGAGAAGCTGTACACCGTCTTTGAGGTGCCGAGTTTTCTAGGGCTGGGTGGATAATACATGAATTTCTTACAAGAATTTTTGTTCCTAGAAGCACCGTTGACAGGTATGGCCAAGAAGGGGGTGGAGTTTTTTTGTCAAAATTTTGTGAATAAGCCTTTCAAGAGCTGAAGGGGAGGTTGATGTTAGCATCGATACTCATCTTGCCGGAGGCGGGAAAGGGCTGCACAGTTTTCTATGATGCTTCAGGTATCCGGCTAGGAGATGTGCTTATGCAGGGAGATGGGGTCGTTTCTTATGGGTATCTGCAGTTGAGGCCACATGAGAGGAACGACCTGACACACGATCTGGAGTTGACAGCAGTTGTTCATGCCATACACCGTTGGAGACACTACCTTATAGGAGATCACTTTATGGTTTTCACCAACCAAAATAGTTTCAAGTATTTTTTCACTCAATGTGATATGAATCTAAGATAGCTTAGGAGGCCAGCAGTGAGTGGAAGATTATTGCTCTATTCACTGAGATGCGCATAGAGGAGCATGACAGGAAGGGACAGACTGTCTTATCTTCTGTAGTTGTTGCCTCTACACTTCCTGATCAGGTGCAGATGAGGCAGCTATCAGATTCATAGGCCTTAGTCCTGTGTGAGAGTTTGTCAAGAGGGGAACCTCTTCCTGGATGGACAGTGAGTGCGGATGAGATTATGCGTTTTTAGGGACGATTATGGGTGCCAGCAGACATACGCGGGGAGATGATGTTGGATTTTCATTCCTCAGTTTGGGTAGTTCATCCTGGCTTCACCAAGATGTTTCATGATCTTCATCACTAGTACTGGTGGATAGGATTGAAGAGAGATGTTGATGGTTTTGTCATGAGATGTTCTACTTGTCAACAGGTGAAAGAAGAGCATCAGCTACCAACAGGGATTTTTCAGCAGTTACTCTTTCCCGAGTGGAAGTGGAATGATGTCGAGATTGACTTCATGACCAGGTTACTGAGGTCACCTCGGAGGAGTGATGTTGTTTGGGTTATCGCTGAACGGATTACGAATGTTGCACACTTCTTTCCGATAAAGGAGACCATCAGTGTTGATGATGTGGGATGATTGTACATCTGAGAGATTGTACATCTACATGGAGTTCCACACACCATTGTTTCATAATGGGATGCACACTTTACCTCTCGGTTCTGGCAGGGACTTCAGAAGGTTTTGGGTATACAGGTACTTTTGAGTACATCATACCATCCCCAAACTGATGGCCAGTCCGAGCACATTATCCAGGTGCTTGATTATATGCTTCGATCTTTCATTCTAGACTTCGACAGTTCTTGGGAGAAGCATATACCTCTTTTGGATTTTTCCTACAACAACAGCTTTCAGGCGACCATTCAGATGGTACCTTAGGAGGCTTTGTACAGTAGTCCATTCCAATCACCCATGTGATGGCTGGAGTTGGGAGAGGAAACTTTACTAGGACTTCGTCTTGTTTAGGAGGCCTCAGAGCAGATAGAGCTGATTCGGAAGTGGATGGCTACAACACAGTCTTGGTAGAAGTCTTATGCTGATTAGTGGTGACGACCCTTGGAGTTAGAGGTCGGAGATCAGGTTTTCTTGTGTGTCACACCGAGGTTGGGACACAAGAGAATTCAGAGACAGGGTAAGATTTCACCGTGGTACGTCGGTCCGTTTGAGGTGTTGGAGAGAGTTGGTCCAGTAGCCTATCGGTTAGAGGTACCTCAAAGGTACCATGCTATGCACGATGTCTTCCATGTCTCTCAGCTACGACGTTACTTTTCAGACCCATCTCATGTATTCCAACCTGAGGAGGTTGATTTTGAAGCAGATGCGTCATTTGAGGGGAATCCTATCTAGATTTTAGATCGCAATACGAAGGTTCCCTGTGGGTGGTCTGTTCCTTTAGTACGTGTACATTGGCAGCATGGGTGAGTACATGAAGAGACCTGAGAGAGGGAGGTCGAAGTATGATCACAGTGACTGAAGCTATTTGGGGTTTCTTCTTCTACGTCTCTCTAGGGAAGTTCGGGGACAAATTTATCTAAGGGGGGAAGTTTGTAACAGCCTGGATCTTTGTTTCTTGTATGTTCTTCCTTTTTCTAGAGTTTTAGAGAAAAATGGAGTTTCTAGAAATTTTTGAAGTACACGCCGTGTACTTTCCGAGTACACGTCGTGTAGTCTTTTCCCACTCGTAGCCGTGTGCTGGCCGTGTCTGGGCCACACACGCAGTGTGTAGGGGTGACGTGGAGGCCGATTTTAGCAGAGTATGGAAAAACCCACTGCACGCCTTGTACTCAAAAAGTATACGCCATGTACTTTATTTTCATTAAATTGACCGGGGGCATGACCACTCACCAAAAACGTCTTCTTCTAGGTCTGGTTCGACCAAGAGATACCGTACGACCATGAAACTTCTCCGAATTCCCAATCCTCCATCTTTTGGCCGATTTGACCACTCTCAATTGTGTTGGAACTGCAGCGGTGAGTTCTCTCTTACGCTTGAGCCTTGTTTCCCAATTCCTCCTCCTTCTCAAGATATCTTGGGTTGAGTGTTTTTGGTGGTTTCTCAGATCTTCGATGTTCTAAAGATAATCAATCATCGTGGTTCAAGTATATCAATATCCTAAGATGGAGGTAGGTGGTTTGTGCCTTACCATTCAATTTCCTTGAGTTTTCAGTGAAAATTCCACCAATACCCGTGAACGGGGCATTGCATGTTTACCTTTTTACCTTGTTGTTTTCATGCCTTGATTGTATGCTTGTGAGGAGGTAAATTAATCATGCTAGAGGATATTTTGTTGTGTTTGGATGTTTTTACCATGCTTTTATCTATTTATGACATTTGGGTTTTGTTAACCTTTGGTCGTTATGACTATTTCCATGACTTGTGTCTATAGGATGGAGTGTTTTGTATGAAATGCTTGTTGCCTTGTAGACTGTTTATCCAAGTAGATCAATATGTGTACATTGGTTACCCAAGTCGCTCTATAGGTGGTCTTTGGTCTTATATCATTTTTATGCACTGACTGGAATGTGGATAAGAGAACCTGGTGCTATAGACTATAAGGGATAGACCGAGGGAGCTTCCCATAGAGACTTTGACATTATAGACTACATGAGGGTAGACAAAGTGAGATTCCTCAATGAGTCTTAGACATTAAAGGCCATAAGGGATAGACCGAGTGAGCATCCCAGAGTGCCTTTAGATATTATATACTACAGAAGGGAAGACTGAGTAAGCTTCCTTAGAGAGTCTTACTTTGTTTGAATATTTTGAAGAACCTTCCCATGCTATAAGAGGAATTGACCAAGTTAGCTTCATTATAGATTCTTTGGTATACCTGAGGCTATTGGAGGAATTGACCGAGATAGCTTCCTTATAGAGTCTCTAGACCTTGGGGATAAGAGGGTTAGACTGTGTGATATTCCTTAGAGAGTCCCTGACTACCCTATACTATAAGGGGAATTGACCGAGTGAGCTTCCCCAGAGAGTCTTTTAAATTAGTATGACCAAGCTAGAGGGGTTAGGATGAGTACACTGCCAAGAGGGTTGTGGTAATTCATAGATAGGACCAGAGGGGATGTCTACGAGTACTTCCCATTGGGTTTCCTTCTTGTTAACGGTTTTCTTCACTACTATTGTTGGTTGTGGATTGATTACTGTTATGTATCATCCTTCTTTACTACTTACTGTTTACTACCTACTACTTTGTTGTTGCTGTTTACTGCTTATTGTACTTTTACATGCGATATATACCCACTGACTGTTAGGCACCGATCTTTGGGTCAATGTCCACTAGGATTTAGACTTACACCCTATTTGGGTCATGCTTTTGGGACGAAACGTACTATGTTGTTGCAGGTATAGACAAGGGAAAGTTCTTTAGGGCTTCTGGTAATTGATTTCTTAGAGCAGGAGAGAATGGGACCAAGAATTGGATTGCGATGTTGAGGAGCTGTTTTATTTTCTTTTATACTTGTTTGGGTACTGTGGTGTTTTCCATCATTGTGACTTGTTTTCATGATTTCTTAGAAATGTATCATGCATCATTTCAGATATACATATGTGCTTCAATTTGTTGATTTAGTCATCGATTGTTTATATTGTTGGTTATTAATGCATTCGATATAGCATGTTTATTTTTCTTCCTCTATGTACTCTGCCAATGAGGGCACAATTTCCCCCTATCACACACAAGGCCTTCGCTGCTAGTTGGTAGCCTCTGAAATTTGGGGAAATGCGCTTGAGGCCATGTGACCAACCGGGTATGGGTTACCTCTGGGTGGCATTCAGAACCAAGACGTTACAGTTTTAATGGATGAAAATTATTTTCAAAACATTTTCTGATATTTAAAAAAAAATTCTATATAAAATGATATTTTCATCAAGAATATATTTATTGATATGTTCATGGAATTTCCATTAATCAACATCAAAAAAACTTCTTCTTATCTATGATACAGTGGGGAGATTGTTTATTCATACAATTATAATTATTTATCAATATGGATTAATTTTCTTTCAAATAGATTGTTATAAATCCAATTACCACTGCACAATTGAATTATGTTTAAAATAATTTTATTTGAAACCCAAATTATATTCCACGGGTTGATCATGTATCAATGATATTGTTATGGAACCCATTTATTTTACATTGGATAATAATGTTTCTAGAGGTTTTGTATGGAACCCAATTTTTTATATTTGTAAATCATGTTTCAAATTTTTTTTGAACACATTTTTTTCCATGGCTTAATCATGTTTTAAAAAGATTGTTATGTTGCTTGTTTCTTCTCTATGGGTTAGCCATGCTTAAAAGAGATTGAAATGAAACCCATTTCCATTCCATAAGTAATTAATGTTTTATATGCAGTAAATATTATTTGTATGATTTTTATTATGATATATATAGATATTTTACATTATTTGTCACTTAGAGATCTTAGTTATTGGGGTGTCTAAGATAGAATCGTGTGTGCCCGTTAGTGAATATTTTATGGGGTCACCTGATTGTTCCAGGTGATCCCATTATATATTATATAATTGGTGTTCCCATTTATCTCCCCTATGAATTGTGTAATGTACCATGTCATCATATTCAAGAAGTATGGATTTAAATGAGGATAACTCTTAAGGATTAAACTACAATATAGTTACTTTTGACAAGGGGTTAGGGAAAATTATGAACGTGATTCTCTAAGTTACTAAAAAGGATTGTAAATATTATATATGGATTTATTATGTATTTCTTGATCTTTATTGATATGACATTGATCCTGATTGAAGATTCTAATGACTATTTCGTTTTTTATGTTTCGGTAGTTGATGATATAGGTATTGATGGGTGTGAGATATTTTATGAAACAGACATTCACATTGAATATATCATAATACCCTTTTATAGATACATTTATCTTTGATTAATATCAATATATAGTTATTATATTAACCTTTACTGAGAATTTTATCTCAACATTAGCAACTTTGTCCTTTTAAACTTGTTATTGCATGATTTTAACCATAATTAACAACCACATTACAAGCCAATGATCATAGAGTTTAGTTCCTTTATATAATTAGGTACATAATACTAAAAACATGTACATTGAATAAAAATAGTTATTTTAATCATATAAAAAGATATCCTAACTTCTATTGAATTCTTACATTTTCATAGGATAACATGTGGAATACATGGAAAAAATGAATGAGCTAAAAATCTGAGTAGGGGTATAAAAATAGGAATAATTTAAATGACAAGGGATATACGAAATAAAATGAGGAAATAGAAATGAATGGAAGATGTATAAACATATGGAATGATAAAATGTAGTGTATGGGTATGTTTCATCATGCTATCAAAGGAATGAGGCAACAACACATAACATGAAATTTTCCGGAGTCAAGGCAATCTACCAAGGGAATACACATGGATGACAAAGTCCCTTAATGGAATCAAATTCACTACCAATCCCAACATGAATATCTTTATAAAAAACATTTCCCAATTTAGCAGTGAACTTTTTTTTTCACTTATAGTAATATGTTCATGCATTTGTGTGCCACATAAAGAATCAATCATAATAGTTACCCATGGAATGTATTGGGTAACATAATCAGATCATATGGCATAACAGTTGGGAATAACATGCTGGTGTCTATGAAAGAATGGATATATATAATAAATGGGCATAAATAATGGATAATAGGCATAAATCAGGACATGTTTTATCAAAATTAAGTGAAATATTATAGAAAAGCTTTTATGAGACTTTAAAAATAATATATTTTTCTAATGTTTAATGAAAAAACCAATGATTCGTTAAAAATGAAAAAGAAAAATGGATTTAATTAACCCTAAAATTAACCAATATACATTTTAAATTTAAAATTAATGATTTTATAAAAATAAGTAAATCTTTCATAGACTATGTAATTCACTAAAAAATGGGTATACAATTTGGAAGTTCTATTTAATCGAGATTTCTTATCATGAGAATTTGAGAATGGAACCATTTTAAAACATTTCATTCCCTATTAATGGAAGAATAATTGGGATGGGAAAATATTATTGGTGTAGATAACCAAGCTTGATATACATGGACATTGCATTACTTTTTATGAATACTTAATACATTACAAAAATAGAGGCCCAATGACCGTATTAGTTTAGTTTCTTTGGAAACTCAGAACAAAATCATTTAATCATTGTGAAAGATCTTAAACATCTCCCATTAAGGTCTTACACCTTTGTTATCGTACCTAAAGCCCCTCTCTATATCCTGGGGAAAAGAAAAAATGAAAAGGGTAAGCTCAAATGCTTAGTAAGGTTAATCATGGAGAACATAAAAAAACCCATAAACATTTGAACGTTAAAACCTGAACATAATACATGACTAATGACATTAATCATGGAAGTACATAAGGCATATTTCACAATGGAAAATTATTCATGATAAAATAAAACATGTAATTTTGGAAAACCATTAATCACATGATATTATTTCCATAGTATCCAAGTCATTGCTGCCAAGACCATCATAGTGGACAAAGTCCATTACTAAACCAAGATTACTTGTCCTTCCAGCCATGTATTACTAAACTATATTTACATTCCATTCCATCCATTTCTATCTCATGAGATATTAATAATTACCAAATGCATTGGAGGGAGATATAGGTCCCACCCATCTCATAATAAAATCATTCTTATGTGTGCCACAAAATAAACAGAAATCATTCATCAAAACCCAAAGACAAAAATGGGTTTCATAAACATCATCCCATCATAACATAATCCATATAAAGAAAATGGATATCATTTCATTCAGAAAAAAAATAAAACCATTTATATAATAGATACATTATACATGAAACATAAACATACTAATTAATGTCATCTTAGATGGAAAATAGTTTTGATAAAACACTTGAAATGAGTTCTTGAGAAAATATACTTTTTATCTTCAAAATCATTTTCATTTCACAAAATCCAATGAAATTTTAAAATAAAAGGATTTTTTTGAAAATAATCATGATATATTTTAATGTTAGCTTCATGAAAATAAGGCATTATAAAAATGTAAAAATCAGTTCATGCTGAGTAAGTTAAAAAAACATTATTCTCGTACTTTTGACATAAAAGTTAAAAAGTACCTCGTATGGTAAACAGAAGAATGATTCTTTCCAAACTATGTGGTAAAATATAAAAGGGTAAAATTATGATAAAAATACATGGAATAATAGTAAAAATTTTATGAAAACATTTTTAGAAAACATTGATATGGATGATAAACATAATCCCAGTAAATAATTAGGAATAAACAATCATAGATAAGAACGAGATTGGAATAATTATCCCCTACCTTTGTCCAATTTCATCCATATGTGTTTGAGAAATCAATAAAATGGATTTAAAAATATTATTAACTTGTAACAGAACCAGAATAATATTGATGATATCATATATGATTCACTTATGACTTTATATTACCCGTACATTTGCCAACTCTAGGTTAAAGGAGCATTTTGGGTAAAATTGTTTCATTTATCGTACATGTTTTGACTTTTAATTTTTCATATGATTACATTGATCATGATTACCTAAATCTAGAATTAAAATAATTATTTATATATAGTTTATATTCACAATATAAATATATATATAGTAGATCAATAAATGAAATGAAATACATCGTTCATAGATATGGTAGGCCGTACGTACGCATTAATGTTGTTTTAGTTTCCTTATTAAATTTAATTGAAGTAAGTAAATAACCTATAAATAAATATATTATAATTATTATGTCATATATTTCATGATTATTTATTATAAATAGGTTATATTAATTCTAGAATGGTTAACATTGTAAATAATTCTCATCGCGCCGTGGAGATAGTAATCCGTATGTATGCATGATCGATGATATCATTCCACTAATTATTGAATAGAATTGTAGTGGATGATATAATATATCAGAATAACTATGATTTTATAATAACCAGATATATTTATTATTCACATAATTATATCTATCCATGTATGGTGGTGGTGTACAAACAGATTACACCATGGCGTAGAGATGGTGAGCCGTACGTACACACATGCGATGATTTCATTTTTCTTAGGTTTCATATAGGATTGTTTTTATATTTACAATAAAATATATGTATATTAGTTATACCTATGTAATTAATTTATAATGAATCAACTAAAGAAGAATACATTTAAGAAGAAAGAAACATGAATGAATCTGCAGAAGAGATTACCTCTTCCTCGATGTGCCTCTTTTCAACTTCTCTTAGGGCACTAGAGATGGTCTTTTAAGAAGAGCAGCACAGATATAATGTTACTATAGAGGTTTATAAGAGTAATTGTCTATGTTTGGAAGTGATTTAAGGCTCAATATTGATTTTAGTGGAGAGGGAAGGGGTTCCCTTTTATAAGAGAGGAGAGGGGCACTTTTGAAAACCTCCAAAATATTAAATTATAGTAAACTGAAACCCCACATAAAAACTTCCAAAGTGAATAAAATTATGATATTAGGTAATATAGGGTTTTAATTGCATTAATAAATCAAATTTATACTTGTTTTGATTTTATTTTAAACCTTATCATTTTGATTTATCCTTATTTATTCTATTTAATTTTATTTGCAGTAATAATATTCTAATTTTTAAATTGTTATATATACTTACATATGTGTTGTAAATTTTATATACATAGATACATTATTACTTTTTCAACCATATAATTTTAAATTTGTAATTTTTAAATATTTTTGAGATTTTTAAACAATTTAATAATATGTTATTTTTATAAAATATCAAAAGTGTCAATTTTGATATTATTCAATTACATGAATTTAAAAAAAATCCACACAGAATATGTATTTGATCCAACATATTTAAAAGATTCATAAAATGTCATATTTTTATAAAAAATCCATGGAGCACATTAACTTTTTCATATTATATTTATTTTAATATTTTTAAAACCCTTTATTTGATATTTCTCTTAATAAAATATTTACTACAACATTTTTTAATAATTATTTAATAAACATATTTGTTAAAAATAAATTACTATGATGCAGATTAATATAATATATTTCATAAGAATAATTTTACTCTAATTTATCATTTAAAAATCACAATATTTAAATAGTTATATTTATTAATGTATGAAGGTGACAACTTTGACATTATTTAAAATATAAAAAATATAAATATCATAATCGATTTTATAAGAATCTAAATGGTAAAAAATTCGACTATTGTATGGTTATGGTATACATTTACATGACCAATAATTTTTGGTAAGATTTTTGTTCCTTTTATGGGCATTATTAGTTTAATATAAATTTTATTATTGATTTTTCACATAAAATATTATTTCTGCATCATTAATGTATAAGCTATTAAGGTTATTATATAATTATGACAAATTATAAATAAATTTTCATAATAAAGAAAATAATTTTAGATTTAAAATGAGTATTTATAATCTAATTTATATTCAATATAACCTTATATTAAAAATACATTAATTATTAATGTTTGAATGAGACATATTTCACTTTCCATTAAATGAAATAAATTAAATGTCTTAATCACATCCAAGTCGGTTCGAATATATTCTATTTTGACCAAAATATGTTTGAGAGATGAATAAAATCAACCAATGATATCAAGAAAAGTATTAGTGTAATTTTATAATATTATTTTTACCCATTAATTACCAGATTTACCTTTAACTATGGTAAATAAAATTTACCGTAGTTACTATTCATAATGGTAAAAAATAAAAAGAATCCTATTAACATAATTTGTACCTACTTATTTTAAATACGGAATCCATTTTTCCAAATTCAATACACAGATGTTGCAGTATTTAATTTAAAATTAGTCCCGCTGTTGAGAAAATAGGTTTTAAAAGATAAAACATTGAAAATTATTGAATTGTTTTTATATATGAATTCAATGTAAAATTAATTATAATTACTTATATTATATTAAAAGGTAAAAATATATTCTATTTATAAATTAAAAAAATTAAATATTATAATTTAACTATATAAATTATCTTGAAAAAAGAATTTTTTTTAATTATAATTGACCATATTTTTATTATTCATCATAGCATGAAGGTTTTTAGAATAATGTTCAAAATTTACCCAACATAATTTTTTATATTCAGATTCAAAAGAATAATTTTAATTTGTCAAATATATCTTATAAACTTTTTACAAATATTATTGAAAATGGGTGCTCCATCAAAAGGTGAAAAAACTACATGTTGTTTTTCAAAAATACTTCTTGTATTTGAAAAATTAATTTTGTTCACATTCCATGTTCAATAAAAAATTTAAGATGAATTATAATGTTATAATGTTCAAAATGTGGTTAATATTATTCATAATGGCTATTTCATTATATAATTTTAATATTTCATTGCTTAATGAAACTCGGTATTGCATACCACACAAGCTTTTGAGGATGGTTAATCTTCCATGTAACATAAGCAAAGTATATTTTTTGCGTATACTACAAGATAATATGGGGTTGCGTATATCCCAAGCTAATCTAGGTGTAGAATACAACACAAGACCTCAAATAAATTAAAAATATTATATCTCATAAAATCTTGGGGTGTTACATTATACCCCCCTTAAACTAAATTTCTCCCTTGAAATTAGTTGGGGTTATATATCGTTTACTACTTGATTGTTTCTTTCATAGAATCCCACATCATAAAAAGTAATACTAAAACTTAAATTTAAAAAGGAATGTTAGAAGTATAATGGTCACCCAATGTAACTCAACATTGGGTTTCCAAAAAAAGAGAATATAGGTGAAAATATGGATATAAAAGAGATATCTAACCATCATGTTCTGATGAAGAGTGGGTGAGAACATGGATATGGAAAATACAACAATCATAAAGTGACGCACCCCTGTTGCGGGGCGTGGAATAACAATTATATTTTTTTTCTAGTGAAGCACAGTGGATGACCAGTGTCGTATCTCTTGAGGAGCCTTTCAGTGTGGTTCAAATACATTATTCTATATCACATCTATCTATTTCTTTAGGTTGACAATATTTTTGTGTTTTTATATGAAATATATAAACTCCCATGAAATGAAAACAGAATGAGTTAATGAAGAAAGAACATGGTTTTGGGGTTCAGTCATGGATTCAATCATTATTTTACAATATGTGTTTGATTTAGTTTGATAATTCTAACATAATATCTCATGTTTGAATCACTATTATTTTCCAGAATAGAAGTAGTTCGAGTCACATGTCATTTGGGACCATCACCCAATCGGGGACATTCGCCTCGCCCAAGAATGCTACTCAATTCTACCACAAACATGATTAAACATTATAGAAAATTCATGGAAACCTTGACCTCACCATGATCCAAGTCTCGTGATTAGACTCTAATTTCTGAGAGGTTGTGATTAAATGGTGGAGTGAGTGAAGTAAGAGAGAGTGTGACAGAGAGAGAGAGAGGGAGAAAGAAATAAAGAATAGTGGGTGGAGAAAAACAAAGGCATGGGTTAATTAAACAAAAATTTAATTTAAAAATGAAAATAAAACTAAAATAGAAATAAAATAAAATAAAAAAACGAGGGTCAAAAAGAGGAGGAGCAGCAGCCTGTGCCCCGGTGGGATCCCTCCTTGGCTTTGGGTGTCGAGCTGCTGATTTAAGGAGGTAATGGCCCCCTTTTATAGGAAGATTTCTGTACCCTAAATGATTGCGTGTTTTGGTCCATTAAATGGCTGATTAACGTATTTACCCCTAATTAAGATTTGTTAATAAATACGTTTTACATTCACCCACCAAATTTCAGCACATTTGGACTTCGGATCAAGGGGTTAAGAATTTTTCATTAGAGGCTTCTATTTATGGATAATGCTTTTCAGAAGGTTTCTCCAAAAGTATATCATTCAATGGCTGCCCTAATGACTTTAAAGACCCCCAAAGTTATTTTAGAGTTGGGGCTCTCTATACTCATGCTATCCCAAGTGAAAAATCGTCATTTAGATGTGTTTATGCAATGTTTGGGTTTCGTTACGGTGGTGGGGTCCACATTGTCCATCCGAAAAGAATTATAAATTCAATGAAATTTTAGGTCCTTTAGATGCCCGAATTAGCTCCTGGTCCAGAAGAAAAAATTTGATGAAAAAAAATCAGGATTCTAAAAAAATTAATCATAAATTTTGGACATATATTTTATTTTAAATTTCAAAAATACCCTTGTTGTCAAAATCTGTCCAAAATCCAGAATTATGCACTTTTCTCTATTATGCTCATTTTTATAACAAAATTAACATTACACATTATTTTAATAAAACATGTAAATAAACGATCTTATTCATTTAAAAATAGTAAAAAATATTAATTATTTGATTAAAAATATGCATGTAAATTTTCTCGGTCAAAAAACCCCACACTTAAACAATGTTTTTCCTTAAGCAAAAAATCTCAACATGGAAATCAGAGGACACCAATGTTACCAATATTAAAATTACAATGCAATAAAATAAAAAAATCAATGTGGAATAAAAAAATCAAAAATTTGCATAAAATATCAACATAACTTCCCTTTTTTTAAGAAACAAATAATTCACATATTTTACATTCCCCCTTTGAATATTGATGGAGCTTCTCCTTTTATTCATTCAAGATCCTGGTTCATTTTTATTAAACATACCAAGTCATAATTTACATCACTTTTGATTCATTTCTCTTATCACTCATGATACAATTCAAATAGAGTTATGCTCATATAATGAGAACATGACTCTTATCTATAGTCTTGTAAATGAATTACTTTCTCCACTTCATAATTACAAAAGACACATAAAATCACGAGGACGTGCAATAATGGTTCGAATGACTCATAGTCTTACGGTTGGTAGGATTTTATGCATTAAAAATTAAGGCTCAAGAAGGAGGCTAATCTCTTAAGTACAATGCATGATATCAAAAGTAAAATGGTACTGAAATTATCCCCTTCAATGTAGCAACGCCCACTTCCAAAAACTCAAAGTTAGGTCATGATAAAAATAATGCATGATGAATGATTTGTGCACCCTCTAGAATATTTTTTTTATTTTGTACATTTTTTGTTTTTCTAATGTGACGATTAGATAAAACCACACATGCATCACCTAAGCACATATGATCATAATATCATTAGTCTGGAAAATGGTGATTTTTTGGTTCTCACAAATAAAAACATATTCTTCTATTTGTTTGTATATTTTTGTCATTTTTGACATTTTTTAATTCAAGAGGGGAAAAAATAGAGTATAATTAATGATTCCACAACGTTTTAAAATTACCACAATAACACCCCACACATATTCCGTACAATGTGTATTATCCCGTCAACCATGATTCTCTTTACCTCCACACGTTGTGTTTAAAATGTCATGAAAATACCAAGAGTAGGGTAGGAATGGATAATAATGGCTTGAATCATGGCTCATCCCTATAATGGTCATTCATGGTCTCTGTGGTCTAAACGAAGGATGGATATAAAGGTGGTCTTTTAGGAAAAATTATCTTTTCAAAGGATGGAACAATCATTTTAAATGTGTTTTTTCACAGTCATACCTCAGAAAATTTTCAATACATTCAATGGTTGGTTACATGAAACAAGATCACTCAAAAAAAATATGCCCTATAATAAATATGAAGTACATGGTCTAGAAATCCTCTCAGGAATGATAAATATAACTTTGTACAATCACTCATGGAATGACTAATAAAAATAAATCATTTCAAACAAATTTCATAAATTCATAGAATGAAAGATTGTTGGGAAATTTCATTTACATGAATTAAATAATTCCTTAAAATTATGAGTCATCATTTAAATATCAATGATTCATATTTAAAAATTCAATTTTTCATTTCAATAATTTAATCATATAAACATTGAAATCTAAAACATGGAATCATTGGGTTCCTAATAAACTCATTTATCCTAGATATGTCGAGTAAAACATTAATTCCAGTCTAGTCGTAAAATTTTATCTTTAATGCTCAAAGCATGTTGTGGACTAAAATGTAGAGAGTATAAAAGATAAAACACTAAAAATGTACTCTCATTTTCCATGAAACATGGTCCTTTCTCTTTGATGTCTGTGGCTGCCTTCTACCATTATGAACCTATAAAAAATGACTTAATTAATCTCAAGGATCATGTCATTAAATCTAAAAAATATAAGAGGGAGGGGTCTGCATTCTAGACTATATCCTAACAAAATAAATTGAAATCTGAAATCCTAGAAATAATTTAAAGATAAATCTTGGTACAATACCCCAAGTGGGCCCTAGTTTCTTTTACTACCTACAAAGGGCAGTACAAGATGTTATCCAAAGTCTGATGGTGGTTGGGGCTTCTTTGACATGAACCACCGCATGTGGTTTTTATTACCATCAACTTATTCTTTCTTGTTGTGGAGGACTCCATGGATATAGTACACTAGATCCTCCCCCATCACAATTTGGTACAACATAAATGGTGGGGGTAGGATGAGGTATGGAACCTCCTCTTTATTTGTTCCTACTTGTGAAACATTCACATTCCCTTATTGTAATCCCTCTATTAAATGTTCGACGTCTCTAGGGATCTCTAAATGTGCCTTAAAATGTGCATCATCTTTTGTCTCTAAATCCTACAGAGCATTATAAGAGTCATCTAATTCTGAAAATTCAAAAAAATTGAGAGTTATACTAAAATTCATTTCAAAAAAATTAAAATAATGTGAGTTCAAGAATGTATCATCTCCCTGATTTGGTTCAACTTTAATCTCTCCTTCGATGGAATGTTCCAATTGGAGTTGATCATCACAAGATGGAGGTGGGTAGTTAGGCTCCTACATTTCTGTTTTTCCTCAACTTCATTGATGTATTCAGTGAAATCTGGGAAGACCAGTGACACTTTCTTCTTGGATTTGAATCTTTTTAAGTCAGCTTGGTGTTCATCAACCATGGCCATCAAATATTCTGGTGATATCCATGTTGTTATATATCTTTATTTCTTCTTTACCAATATCATAATCACATTAGATCATCATTGGAGGGCATCCTCACTGTAGTCTGTTTCTTGTTCTTCTACCCGTGAGTAATTTTCAGTCCATGTAGAATAATACTCATTTGAATTCATTATGGAATGATTTTTTTAAATAAATGAAATCTAACTACTATGTGAAAATATAAAATTTAAATTAATAACTAATTGGATTCCTGGTAACGGTGCCAGTTTTGAAGCACGCCTGTTGCGGGGCATGGAAAAAACAATTATATTTTTTTCCTAGTGTAGCATAGTTGATGACCAGGGTCGCCTCCCTTGAGGAGCCTTTCAGTGTGGTTCAAAAACTTTATTCAATATCACCTAAAATATCTCTTTTTTTGCTTTGGTGATGAAAATATTTTTGTGTTTTTGTATATGAAAAATATAATCTATCATGAAATTAAAACAGAATGAGTTAATGAAGAAATATCATGGTATTGTGGTTCAGTCTTGGATTCAATCATCATTTTCCTACATGTGTTTTATTTATTTTTGATAATTCAAACATGATATCTCATGTTTTAATCACTATTATTTTCGTGAATTGAAGTAGTTTTAGTTGCATGTCATTAGGGACAGTCACCCAATCAGGGACATTTGCCTCACCCAAGCATGCTACCCAATTCTACCACAAACATGATTAAACATTAAAGAAAATTCATGAAAACATTGACCTCACCTTGATCCATGTCTCGTGATTAGACTCTAATTTCTGAGAGTTTGTGATTACTTGGTGGAGTGGGTGAAGGAAGAGAGAGAGTGAGAGAGAGAGAAAGAAATCAAGAAAAGTGGGAGGAGAAACACAAAGGCATGGATTAATTAAACTAAAATTTAATTTACAAATGAAAATAAATCTAAAATAGAAATAACATAAAAAGGAAAAAATGTGGGGAAAAAGAGGAGTAGTAGCGGCCCGTGCCCCAGTGGGATCCCACCTTGGAATTAGGTGTCAAGATGCTGATTTGAGGAGGCGAGGGACACTATTTATAGGCAGATTTATGTACCCCAAATGATTCATTGTTTTTGGACCATTAAATATCCGATTCACATGTGTAACCCTTATTAAGAGTTGTTCATAAATATATTTTACGTTCACCCTCCAAAATTTCAGCACATTTGGACACCAGATCAAGGGGGTATGAATTTTTCATTAGTGGTTTCTATTTCTAAATAAAGCTTCTAGGTAGGTTTCTCCGAATGTATATCATTCAATGGCCTCCCTAATGACTTTAAACACCCCCAAATTTGTTATAGAGCTGGAACTCTCTATACTCATGCTATCCCAGGTAGAAAAATATCATTTAGATGTGTTTAGGTCGTGTTTGGGTTCCATTACGGTGGTGGGGTCCACGTTGTCCACACGAAAAGTATTCTAAATTAAATAAATTTTTATGTCCTTTAGATGCTCGAATCAGCTCCTTCTCTAGAAGAAAAAATTAGTGGAAATAAAATCAGGATTCTAATTTTTTTTTATCATAATGTTTGGACATATATTTTATATTAAATTTCAAAAATACCCTTGTTGTCAAAATCTATCCAAAATCTAGATTTATGCACTTTTCTCTATTGTGCTCATTTTCATTACAAAATTCATATTAACCATTATTTAGAAAAACATGTAAATAAATGGGCTCAATCATTTAAAAACAGTATAAAATACTAATTATTTGATAAAAAATATTCACGTTAATTTTCTCGGACAAAAACCCCACAATTAAACCATGTTTGTCCTCAAGCATAAAATCTCAACATGGAAATAAGAGGACACCAGTGTATCAAATATTCAAATTCCAATGCAATAAAATCCAAAAAATATAATTGTGAAATTAAACAATAAAAAATTTTCATAAAATATCAATTTAACATCCCATTTTTCAATGAAAAAAATAATTCCCATATTTTACATTCCGCCTACAAAAATTGAGGGAGCTTCTCCTTTCATTCATTCATGATCCTAGTTCATTTTTATTAAACATGCCAAGTTATGATATACCTCACTTTTGATTCATTTCTCTCATCACTTATGATACAATTCAAAGAGATTTATGCTCATATAAGGAGAACATGCTTCTTATCCACAGGTTTGTAGATGAACTACATTCTCTACTTTGTAAAGACAAAAGACACTTAAAATAATGAAAACTTTCAATAATGGTTCAAATGACTCTGAGGCTTATGGTTGGTAGGATTTTATGCTTTAAAAATTAAGGATCAAGGAGGAGTATAATCTATTTAGTACAATGCATGATATAAAATGTAAAAGTATACTGAAATTAACCCCTTCAATGTAGCAACACACACTTCCAAAAACTCAACATATTTTCATGATCAAAATTATGCATAACGAATGATTTGTGAACCCTCTGGATTATTTTTTTATTTTGTAATTTTTTTTCTAAATTTATGATTAGATCAAACCTCACATGCATCACCTAACCACATATGATCATAATATCATAGGTCTGGAAAATGGGGATTTTTGGTTCTCCCAAATCAAATCCCATTATTCTAATTTTTTGGATCTTGTGTATTTTTTGATATTTTTTTAACTAAAGAGGGGAAAACAATTGAGTTTAATGAATGATTCCACAAAATTTTACAATAACCACAATAACACCCCACACTTCTTCCTTACAATGTGTATTATCCCATCCACCATGATTCCCTTTACCTCCACACTTTAACATTAAAATATCATGCAAATACCAAGAGTAGGGTAGAAATGTATAAAAATGGCTTGAATCATGGATCATCCCTATAATAATAATTCATGGTCTCTAGGGGCTAAACAAAAGATTGATGTAAAGGTGTCCTTTTATGAAAAATTATCTTTTCACAGGATGCCTCAATCATTTTAAATGTGTTTTTTCCCAGTCATACCTTTGAAAAGTTTCAATAAAAGGTTTTGGTTAATTACAAGACCCAAGATCACTCAAGAAATATACTCTAGAAAAATTATGAAGTACTTTTTCTAGAAATCCTCTCTGGAATGTCAAATATAACTTTGTAAAATCAGTCATGGCATGAAAAATAATAATAAATAATTTCACATAAATTTTATAAATTCAAAGAATGAATGATATTTGGGAAATTTCATTTACATGAATTAATTAATTCCTTAAAATCACGAGTCATCATTTCAATATCAATTCTTCATATTTAAAAAATAAATTTTTTATTTCAATCATTTAATCATATAAACATTGATATCTAAATCATGGAATCAGTGGGTTCCTAAAAAACTCATTCATCCATGATATGTCGAGTAAAACATTAATTCAAGTGAGGGCATAAAATTTCTTATTTAATTCTCAAAACATGTAGTGGACTAAAATGTAGAGAGTTTAAAATATAAAACACTAAAATTGAACTCACATTTTCCATGAAACATTGTCCTTTAACTTTAATGTCTCGGGCTTCCTTCTACCATTATGAACCTATAAAAAACAACTTAATTAATCTCAAGGATCAGGTCATTAAAGATAAAAAATATAGGAGGGGGGGGGGATTCATGCTAGACTATATATTAAGAAATGAAATTGAGATATAAATTCCTCGAATGAATGTAAAGATAAATATTGGAACAATCCCCCAAGTGGGACCTGGCTTCTTTTTCTGCCTCCAATGGGCAGTACCAGGTGTTATCCAATGTTTGATAGTGGTTGGGGATTCTTTGACAAGAACCACAACATGTGGATTTTCTTACCATCCACTTCTTCTTTCTTATTGAGGACAACTCCATGGATACATTACACTAGATCTTCCCCCGTCACAATTTGGTACACGTTGCAAGGTGGGGGTAGGATGAAATATGGAACTTCCTCTTTATTTGTTTCAACTTGTGAAACATTCAATTTCCCTTGTTGTTCTCCCTATATTAAATGTTCAACATCTCTAGGGATATCTAAATGTTCCTTAACATGTGCATATTATTTTGACTCTTCATCATCTAGATCAGAATAAGAGTCATCTGAATCTAAAAATTCAAAACTCATTGGGAGTTATACTCAGATTCATTTCAACAAAATTACAAGAATGTGAGTTCAAGAATGTATCATCTTCCTGGGTTGCTTCAAAATTAATCTCTTCTTCGATGTAATGTTCTTCTTGGAGTTGATCATCAAAGGATGGAGGTAGGTATTAATGCTCCCCCATTTGTTTTTTTCCTAAACTTCATGGTTGTCTTCATTGAAATCTGGGAAGACTAGTAGCACTTCCTTCTTGGCTTCGAATCATTTTATGTCAGCTTGGTGTTCTTCAACCATGGCCATCATATCTTCAGGTGAGATCCATGTTGTTATGCCTCTTTCTTTCTGCTTTACCATTATCATAAGCGTATCAGATCATCATTGGAGGGAAACCTTAGTGTAGTCTATTTCTTGTTCTTGCACCAATGAGTGGTTTTCAGTCCATATAGAATAATACTCATTTGAATTCAATATGGAAATATTTTTTTATTAAATTAAAATAAATCTAACTATGATGTGAAAATTGAAAAGGTAAATTAAGAACTGATTGTATCCCCCATAACGGTGCCAGTTTTGACGCACGCCTATCGTGGGCCATGGACAAAAACAATTATATTTTTTCTTAGTGCAGCATAGTGGATGACCAGGGTCATCTCCATTCATGATCCTTTCATTGTGGTTCACAAACATTATTCCATATCACCTAACACATCTCTTTTTGTTGTTTTTATGATGAAAACATTTTTGTGTTTTTTTATATGAAAAATATAATCTATCATGCAATTAAATCATAATGAATTAATAAAGAAAGAAAATGGTTTTGGGGTTCAGTCTTGGATTCCATCATTATTTTCCTACATGTGCTTGATATAGTTTGATAATTCCAACATGATATCTCATGTTTGAATATCTATTCTTTTCATAAATTCAAGTAGTTTTAGTCGCATGTCATAAGGGATAGTCATCCAATCATGGAAATTCACCTCACCCAAGAATGCTACTCTATTATTCTAAAACATGAATAAAATATAAAGAATATTCATGAAAACATTGACCTGACATTGATCCATGTCTCATGATTAGACTCTCATTTCCGAGAGTTTGTGATTACATTGTGGAGTGGGTGAATGAAGAGAGAGAGTGAGAGAGAGAGAGAGTAAATCAAGAAAAGTGGGGGGAGAAACACAATTTCATGGATTAATTAAAATAAAATTTAATTTACAAATGAAAATAAAACTAAAAGAGAAATAAAATAAAAAGGAAAAAATGAGGGGAAAAAAGAGGAGCAGCAGCGGCCCGTTCCCCGGTGTGATCCCTCCTTGGTTTTGGGTGTTTAGATTCTAATTTGAGGAGGCAAGGGCCCCCTTTTATAGGGAGATTTATGTACCCCAAATTATTGAGTGTTTTTGGACCATTAAATGGCCAATTCGCGCATGTACCCCTTATTAAGATTTGTTCATAAATACGTTTTACGTTTACCCTCCAAATTTCAGCACATTTGGACACCAGATCAAGGGGGTATGGATTTTTCATTAGAGGTTTTTATTTCTAGATAAAGCATCCAGGAATGTTTCTCCAAAAGTATATCATTCAATGGCTTCCGTAATGACTTTAAACACCCACAAATTAATTTTAGAGCCGACCCTCTGTATACTCCTGCTATCCCGGGTGGAAAAACATCATTTAGATGTGTTTAGGAAAAGTTTGGGTTTTGTTACAGTGGTGGGGTCCACGTTGTCCACCCGAAAAGTATTCAAAATTCAAAGAATTTTTAGGTCCTTTAGATGCCCGAATCAACTCCTTCTCCAAAAGAAAAAATTGGAGGAAATAAAATAAGGATTCTAAAAAACATTAATCATAAATTTTGGACATATAATTTATTTTAGATTCCAAAAATACCCTTGCTGTCAAAATCTGTCCAAAATCTAGAATGATGCACTTTTCTCTATTTCGCTCATTTTCATTATAAAATTCACATTACCCATTATTTTAATAAAACATTTAAATACATGGGATTAATCATTTAAAAATAGTAAAAAATACGAATTATTTGATAAAAAATATGCACGTTAATTTTCTCTGTCGAGAACCCCCACACATAAACCATGTTTGTCCCCAAGCATAAAATCACAACATGGAAATAAGAGGACACTATTGTATCCAATATTCAAATTCCAATGCATTAAAATCAAAAAAATATCAATGTGAAATAAAACATTCAAAAATATGCACAGAATATCAATTTAACTTCCCATTTTTTAATGAATCAAATAATTCACATATTTGACATTCCCCCTTCCAAAATTGAGGGAGATTCTCCTTTCATTCATTCAAGATCCTGGTTCATTTTTATTAGACTTTCCAAGTCATGATTTACCTCCATTTTGATTCATTAATCTCATCACTCATAATATAATTCAAAGAGAGTTATGTTGATATAATGAGAACATTCTTTATATCCATATGCTTGTAAACGAATTATTTATCCACTTTGTAAAGACAAAAGACACATAAAATCATGAGGACTTGCAATAATTGTTCAAATGACTCTGAGGCTTAAGGTTGGTAGGATTTGATGCTTTAAAAATTAAGAATCAAGTAGGAGGCTAATCTCTTAAGTACAATGCATGATATCAAATGTAAAAGTGTACTAAAATTAACCCCTTCGATGTAGCAACTCACACTTCCAAAAACCAAAGTTTGGTCATGATCAAAATTATGCATAATGAATGATTTGTGCACCGTCTAGATTATTATTTTTTATTTTGTACTTTTTTTTAAATTTAGGATTAGATCGAACCTCACATGCATCACCTAACCACATACGATCATAATATAATCGGTCTAGAAAATGGTGATTTTTTGTTCTCCCAAATCAAAACCCAATTTTCTATTTTTTTTGGATCTTTTTTTCATTTTTGTCATTTTTTTACTAAATAGGGGAAAATAATAGAGTATAATGAATGATTCCACAATGTTTTACAATTACCACAAAAACACCCCACACTTATTCCTTACAATGTGTATCATCCCATCCACCATGATTCCCTTTACCTCGAAACTTTATCTTTAAAATATCACGAAAATACCAAGAGTGGGTTAGGAATGTATAAAAATGGCTTGAATCATGGATCATCCCTATAATGGTCATTCATGGTCTCTATGGGATAAACGAAGGATTGATGTAAAGGTGGAATTTTAGGAAAAAGTATCTTTTCAAAGGATTCCTCACTCATTTTAAATGTGTTTTTGCGCAGTCATACCATTTAAAAGTTTCAATACAAGTTTTGGTCAGTTAAAAGACCCAATATCACTCATGAAATATTCTATAGAATAAATATGAAGTAATTTTTCTAGAAATCCTCTCTATAATGTTAAATATAACCTTGTACAATCACTTATGGTATGAAAAATAATAATAAATCAACTCACGTAAATTTCATAAATTCAAAGAATGAAAGATGGTTGGGAAATTTCTTTTACATGAATTAATAAATTCTTTAAAATCACGAGTCATCATTTCAATATAAATTCTTCATATTTAAAAAATCAAATTTTAATTTCAATAATTTGATAGTATAAACATTGAAATCTAAAACATGGAATGAATGGGTTCTTAAGAAACTCATTCATCCTAGACATGTTGATTAAAACATTAATTCATGTGAGGGAATTAAATTTTATATTTAATGCTCAAAAAATGTTGTGGACTAAAATGTAGAGAGTTTAAAAGATAAAACACTAAAATTGAACTCTCATTTTCCATGAAATGTCGTCCTTTCTCATTAATGTCTGGGGCTTCCTTCTACCATTATGAACCTATAAAAAACAACTTAATTAATCTCAAGGATCAGGTCATTGAAGCTAAAAAATATAGGAGGGAGGGGGTGCATGATATAATATATCCTAATAAATGAAATTGAAATCTAAATTCCTAGAAAGCATGTGATGATAATTCTTGGGACAATCCCCCAAGTGGGCCCTGACTTCTTTTTTTGCCTCCAATTGGTAGTACCACCTGTTATCCAAAGTCTAATGGTGGTTGGGGCTTCTTTGACATGAACCACCACATGTGGTTTTTCATACCATCCACTTCTTCTTTCTTGTTGAGGAGGACTCCATGGATATAGTACACTAGATCCTCCCCCTTCACAATTTTTTACAACTTGAATGGTGGGGGTAGGATGAAATACAGAACCTCCTCCATATTTGTTTCTACTTGTGCAACATTCACTTTCCCTTGTTGTTCTCCCTCTTTTAAATGTTCAACATCTCTACCGATCTCTAAATGTTCCTTAACATGTGCATATTCTTTTGTATCTTCATCCTCAATAGCAGAATAAGAGTAATATGAATATGAAAATTCAAAATAATTGGCTGTTATACTCAAATTCATTTAAACAAAATTAATAAAATGTGAGTACAAGAATGTATCATCTCCCTGAGATGGATCACCTTTAGTCTCTTCTTCGATGGAATGTTTCTCATGGAGATGATCATCACAGGATGTAGGTAGGGAGTTAGGCTCCTCTATTTGTGTTTCTCCTCAACATCATGGATGTATTCACTGAAATATGGGAAGATCAGTGGCACTTCGTTCTTGGATTCAAATCTTTTTAAGTCAGCTTGGTGTTCATCGACCATGGCCATAAAATCATCCAGTGAGATCCATGTTGTTATGCCTCATTCTTTCTACTTTAACATTATCATAAGTGCATCAGATCATCATTAGAGGGAATCATCAGTGTAGTATATTTCTTGGTCTTGCACCTGTGAGTGATTTTCAGTCCATATATAATATTACTCATTTGAATTCATTATGGAAATATTTTTTTTAAAATAAATGAAATATAACTATGATGTGAAAATAAAAAAAGTGAATTAATAACTGATTGGATCCCCAATAACGGTGCCATTTTTGATGCATTCCTGTCGCGGGGCATGGACAAAAACAATTATATTTTTTTCCTAGTGCATCGTAGTGGATGACCAGGGTCATCTCCCTTGAGCATCCGTTCAGTGTGGTTCACGTACTTTATTATATGTCACATAAACTATCTATTTTTTTTGTTTGATGATGGAAATATTTTTTTGTTTGTTTATATGAAAAATCTATACTATCATGAAATTAAAATATAATGAGCTAATGAAGAAAGAACATGGTTTTGGGGTTCAGTCTTGGATTCAATCCTTATTTTCCCACATGTGTTTGATTTAGTTTGATAATTCAAATATGATATCTCATGTTTGAATCACTATTCTTTTCCTGAATAAAAGTAGTTTTATTCACATGTCCTTAGGGACAATCACCCTATTGGGGACATTTGTCTTGCCTAATCATGCTACCAAATTCTAATACAAATTTAATTAAACATTAAAAAAATTAAAAAAAAACCAAGACCTCACCTCGATCCAAGTCTCGTGATCCGAATCTCATTTCCCAGAGATTGAGATTACTTGGTGGAGAGGGTGAAGGATGAGAGAGTGTGTGTGAGAGTGAGTGAGAAGGAAATAAAGAATTGTGTCTTGAGAAACAGAAAGTAAATGATTAATTAAAATAAAATGTAAATTACAAATGAATATAAAACTAAAATAAACCTAAAAAAACGAAGAAATGAGGGGGGAAAAGAGGAGCAGCAGTGGACCGTGCCCTGGTGGGATCCCTCTTTGGATTTTGGTGTCGAGCTGATGATTTGAGAAGGAGGTGAGGGCCTCCTTTTATAGGCATATTTCTATAACCCAAATTTTTTCACATTTTGGACCAATAAATGGTCAATTCACACATGGAAACCTTATTAATAGTTGTTCATAAACATGTTTTCCATGCAACCTCCAAATTTCGGTGCATTTGGATATAGGATGTAGGTGTTATGAATTTATCATTTGAGGTTTCTATTTCTAGATGAAGCTTCCAGGAAGGTTCTTCCAAAAGAATGTCATTCAATGGCCTCATTAATGATTTTAAAACACCAACAAATTTTTTGTAGAGTGGGACCTCTCAATCCTCGTGTTATCCTAGGTGGAAACACATCATTTGGATGTGTTTAGGCCATGTTTGGGTTCTGTTACAATGGTGGGATCCACGCTGTTCAACTGAAAAAAAATAAAACATCAATGATTTTTAGGACCTTTAGATGGATGAATCTACTCCTGGCCCAGTAGAAAAAATTAGAGGAAATAAATTCCGTATTCTAACAAACTTTTAATCATAATATTTGGACATATATATTATGATAAATAAAAAAATACCCTTGATGTAAAAATCTGTCCAAAATCCCGAATTATTCACATTTCTCTATTATGCTCGTTTTCATATTAAAATTCTCATTACCCATTATTTTAATAAAACATGTAATTACATGGGGGTTATCATTTAAAAAAAGAAAAAAAATACTCACTATTTGATCAAAAATATGCACGTAAAATTTCTCTATCACAAATCCAGAGATTTGTGATGATCTAAGGTATTATCTGATTAATCAGATATGAGGGTTCTAGGACAACATTTTTTTGTTTCCAAGATCATTTCCCTAAAGTTGATGAATTTTTTGCATAAGGATAAATACTTACCTTATTTCAGTGTAAAATCACTGTTGGTCATTCCATGAACTATTTCAAATTCATCTCTTATTTAATGAAATGAAGTTGAATTTTTCATTCTTGAAGTATTAATAGATCATGTGATAGAATGATATATCATTCCATATCTATTTATCAAAAAAAAGTTCACACAAATTATTTAATATACATAACTCCATCTATGGTGTATATGATTCCAAAAATGGAATTATACTTTGTCTATCATCCAATTAATAAAATAAAACTAATTTCTACTAAACAAGGTCTTCCCGTAGGCTAGTGGTAGACGATAAAGGCATTTTGTACTTCAGTTGTATGTTTGATTCCCGCATCATGGTCCGATGCGATGGGTTGTCGCCTTTTCTACAGGTTGTATTTTTTCTAGTACTATACTATTATAACATTATAGAAAAAAGTTTTAGCCTTAATCGATACTATCTGATGTCCAACTTTTTTCATTCCAACCTTCCGACATAATAAAAATAAATCTATCCAATCTCAATGTATATATAAAACTATTAATAGAAAGGTCATCTACCTAGCAATGGAATTGACATCATTTAACCCTTTATATCAATGGATATATATTGTTGGTCAGATTCCAAACATGTGAATACCTTAAGCATGTATTATTTTGATGCACGAATTACAATATAACCATAGTGAAAACATGAATGCTGTCAAAAGTTAACTCTTTCCACATACCGAAATCTCAAAAAACATCTATATACTCAAACTATGATATCACTTTGTCCTTATACCAGTTATGAGCTCATTAATACAATCAAACATCTCATTATCTCTTTATCCCTTCATTATGTTCATATCATCTACTTTCCAAAAATATCTGAATAACCTTTCATGGATATTGGTAACATTCAACATATACATTCCAATACTTTAGGAAGAAAATAGTGTAACAATCCTTAGATTTTTCATTATTCCATAGTACCATTAAATAACCAATACAACATTACTCTTGATAAACATAAAATCATCCCACTACCTTCATAAACCATTGTTTGAGTTTCATCATTTTACTTCTTTCATCTCATATATCATTTGTAGTCACTTCATCATCAATAATATAAATACTACCCATACTACCATGCTGATTCTCTCAATGAGATTTTACCTTAGGTAATAGATTTTCTTAATACCCATACATTCCACATTTAAAACATTTAACCATTGTTGATGTATTAGAAATACCGTTATTCTTGTCCATTATGTTAAATTAACCTTTTCCTTTGAAATTATTGGCTTTGTGTCATTCTTTTCCACACCCAAAACATCTTCCAGTACCTTTGAAAAATTATCCTGGAATCCTCTTCCCACATTATTTACATAAAGAAAATTTAACATTCTTTCTTCAATGATAATCATAAAACTCCATCTTTCTCAAATTAGATGAGTCATGTAACATACCATAGTTGAGATTATAGATTATATTATGAGATTGCTGATTAGGAATAATAATTATATTTAGACTTCCAAATCCGGTTACATTTGGTTTCTCATGAAGAATGTCATTCCATTGTCCATTATATTCACCATTAACATGAATATTTTGGTTTCCAGCCATTTTCTAAATCCAAAAAAGAATTGTGTGAGAGGAAAAACATACTAGGAAAATAACATAATCAAGGGGGGTACTTCCAATCTCTAACATCTTAGGTTTAATACTAGGTTTTTCATGATCGTTACCATAATTCTAGGATTGTAAACTATACATTATACTTAACCTTATGGACTTCCCTTGACATAACATAGAAATATCTCTAGGGACCGCACTGTATATTAACATGCATGACGTACATGGAAATTACATTACTTTTGCTAAATAATAAATAATGAAAAAAACAGATGCCGAGAGACAATATTAGTTTAGTGTCTTTGGAAACATGGAAGATATTCTTCTAATAATTTGACAGATTTTCAACAACACCCATAAAAATATTCCCCTTTTTTCTCACCACGAACCTTTCTTTATATCTTGGCGAAAATAAAACATAAAAAGGGTGAGCTGAAATGCGCAGTAAGGGTAAAAATGGAGAACAAAAAACAATCCATAAACATTTGAATGATAACAAATGAACATAAAACATGAGTAATGTCATAAATAATGGTAGTACATAAGGCACATATCATAATGAAACATTAATCATGATAAAATAAAACATGTAATTGTGGAAAACCATTAAGCACATAATACGATTTCCATAGTAGACAAGGCATTGATGCCAAGACCATCAGAGTGGACAAAGTCCATTACTGAAACAGGTTTACATGTCGTTCCAGCACTGTATTACTAATCCATATTTACTTTCCATTCTATCCATGTCTATCTCATGAGATATTAATCTTTACTCAATTAATTGGAGGAAGATATTTGTACCACCCATCTCATAATGAAATCATTCTTATATATGCCATAAAATAAACAAAAATCAATTATAATAACCCAAAAAATAAAATTGGATTCATAAAAATCATCTCATCCTAACATAATCTATATAAAACAAATGGATAAAATTTCATCATAAAAATAATTAGACCATGTTAATAAAAGATACATTATACTCGAAACATAAAGATAATAAATAATGTCAGCCTATATGGAAAATAGTTTGGATAAAACACTTCAAATGAGTTATTGGGTAAAATATCCTTTCTTCTTCAAAATCATTTTTCGTTCACAAAATGCAATGAAAATTTAAAAGGAAAGGATTTTGTGGAAAGTAATCATGAAATATTGTAGAGAAAAATTCATGAAAATAAGGCCCTACAAAAATGTTAAAATCCATTCATGCCGTATAAATTAAAAAAACATTCTTCTTCTAATTTTTCTATAAAAGTCAAAAAGCTCCTCGTATGGTAAAAAAAGAAATATCCCTTCCATAACATGTGGAAAAATTAAAAAAAGGGTTAAAATGACTTTAAGAATACATGGAATAATAGTAAACATTTTATGATAACATTTTGTGGAAACATGGATATGGATGATAAACATAACCCTAGTAAGCACATATGAATAAAAAATCTCTGATAAGAATGAAATTGGAATAACTATCCCTTACCTTATGTCTAATTTCTACCATATGTGTCTAAGAATCCATTATATTGGGTTTAATCATATTATTAACTTGAAACAGAACCATAATAATATTTATGATATCATATATGAATCACTTATGACTTTATATTACCCGTTCATTTGACCGTTCAATTTTAAAGCTCCATTTTGGGTAAAATCGTTACATTTATCATACATGTTTTGACTTTTAATTATTAATATGATTACTTATATCATGATTACTGAATTACATAATGTAAAACTTGATTTATATGTACTATATATTCAGCATATAAATATATATAGTAGATCAATAAATGGAATAAAATATATTGTTGATGGAGACGGTAGGTCGTACGTAGTCCTGAACGATGTTTTCATTTCCTTAATAATTGGAATAGAAGTAATAAAATAACATATACCTAAATATAGTATAATTATTAAGTCATATATTTAATAATTATTTATTATATATACTTTATAATCATTCTGGAATGGTTAACATGGTGAATGAATCTCATCGCGTCATTGACAAAGTAACCCTTACATACGCACGAGAAGGGATATTGTTCCCATAATTATTGAATGGAATTGGAGTGGATGATATAATATCTAAGAATTAATATGATGTTATAATATTCATATATAGTTATTATTTCCACAATTATATCAATCCAAGTATGGTGGTGTTTGAAAAACAGATTACACCGCTGCGTGGAGACGGTAAGTCGTACGTACGCACGCGCGATGATTTCGTTTTTCATTAGGTGGATATAGGGTTGTATAATATTTATAAGAACATATCAGTATATTATTGATACTGATGTTATTAATTTATAATGAAACAACTAATGAAGAGGATGTTGAATAAAAAATAAACTTGAAATAATTGGTAGAAGAGATTACCTCTTCCTCGAAGTGGCTCTTTTAAACTTCCACTTAGGGCACTAGAGCTGGTCTTTTGAGAAGACCAGTACCTCTATAATGTAACTAGAGATGATTAGAAGAGGAATTGTTAGGGTTTGGCCGAGCATGATGTCTCATTTTTTAGTAAAGAGGATATGGGAGGGTTCCCTTTTATAAGAGAGGAGAGGGGCACTTTTGGAAACATCCAAAATATTAATTTATAATAAACTCAAACCCCACATAAAAACATCCAAAGTTACTCAAATTAGGATATGAGGAAAGATAGGGTGGTAATCTCATCAACCAATCAAATTTAGACATTTTTTATTATATTTTAAACTATATCAATTTGATTTATCCTTATTTAATCAATTTAATTTTATTTGCGGTATTAATATTCTAATGATTAAATTGTTATAAATACTTACTTATGTGTTGTGAATTTTCCATAATTTGATTATTTATTACATTTGCGACCATATAATTTTATATTATAGAATTTTTAATTATTGTTGTGATTTTTAAACAATTTAATAATATGTTATTTTAATAAAATATCAATACTATCATTTTTGACACCATTCAACTATTTGAATTTAAATAAAATCCAAACCGAAAATATATTAAAAACAAAATATTTAATAGATTATTAACATGTCATATTAATCTAAAAAATTCATGGCGCACATTAATTTATTCATATATATATTTTTTATTATTTTTAAATCCATTTATTTAATATTTCTCTTAATAAAATAATTACTACAACAATTTTGTATAATTATTTAAAATACCTATATGCTAAAAATTAAATACTATGATGTAGATAAATCTAATATAATACATTATAATAATTTTACACAAATTTATCATCTTAAAATCACAACTTTTAAATTGTTATATTTATTAATGAATGAGGTTGACAACTTTGACATTATTTTAAATAAAATAATATAAGTGTCATAATAGATTTTATAAGGCTCCAAATGGTCATCAATTAGACCATTGGATTATTGCGGTTTACATGTAGACAACCAATATGTTTTGGTCAGATGTTTGTGCCTTTAATGAGCATTATTAGTTTAATAAAAACTTTAGTATGGATTTTTCACTTAATAAATAATTTCTTAATCATTAATGTATAAGATATTAAGGTTATTATATATTTATGAATAATTAAAAATAAATTACTATAATAAATAAAAACATTTTATCTTTCAATTTAGTACTTATAATCTAATTTATATTTTTTATAACCTTATATTAAAAATATTTTAATTATTAGAGTTCGATTGAGACATATTTCACTTTCCTTTAAATAAAATAAATTAAATGTATTAATCACATCCTAGTGGGTTTCAATAGATTCTATTTCTACCCAAGTATGTTTTATATAGGAATATAATCAACCAATGATATCATGGAATGATTAAGTGTGATTTTATAAAATTATTTTTACCCTTAATTACCTGACATAACTTTAACTATGGTAAAACAATATTCTGTAATTACTATTCATAGTTCCCAAAAATATAAAAAGCCTATTTACATGATTTGGAGCTACGGATTCCAAATATGGAATCCTTTTTTTTAAAATTCAATAGATAAGAGTTTTAGTATTTAATTTAAATTTAATCCCACTATTGAGAAAACAGGTTTTAAAAGATAAAACATTGCAAATGATTGAAATGTTATTACCAATGAATTCAATGTATAAATAATTACAATGAGTTATATTATGTTAAATGGTAAAAATATATTCTATTTATACTTTTAAACCATTCAATATTATAATTTAACCATATAAATTATCTTAATGAAATAAGTTGGTTTTTATTCAAATTTAGCGTATTTTTACAATTCATCAAAATATGAAGGTTATCAGAATAATGTCAAAAATTTATCCAACATGATTTTATATATCATGATTAAAAATAAGAAGTTAAATTTATCAAATATAACTTTTAAAGTTATCAAAAATTATATTCAAAATGGGTGTCCCATCAAAAGGCGACAAAACTGCATTTTTTTAAAATAGTTCTTGTATCTAAAAAATTAAATTTATTCTAATACTATGTTATAGTAAAAGTGTAAGATGAATTATAATGTTATAAATTTTAAAAGGTGGTTAATACTATTCATAACAAATAGTTCATAAAAATAGTATTATATATTATTGTTTAGTGAAACTGGGTATTTCATACCACACAAGCTATCGAGGAAGGTCGCTCTTGAGTGTAACACATGCCATATATATATGGTTTTCATATACTACAAGCTAATACGGTGTTGCTTATAACAAAATATAATCTTGTTGTTGTTTAAAACAAAATACATTGAATAAATTTAAAAAATTATTTCTCAAAAAATCTCTGGGTGTTACAATTGGAACTTAAAAATGGAACCTAGGATGATTAAAAAATAATAATTATGAATTTCATTCATGTAAAGAGGGTATAAGCATAACCTAAAAGAAATATGGATGTTCAGAAAGAACCCTTTACCTTTTGTTCGAAAGTGTTGTGCACATGATCATAATATAATGGATAATCCAGTTAAATAACGTAATTAATTAATATAGAACCCATTATACATGTATTTTATTTATTATAATTTAATATATCCATTTATATTGCTTTTCATGAGTTATATTATAGAATTTCAACATCCAAGAGTGTTTGTTTCATTACTTTTCATTATTGTTTTACTTGAATAAATGAATAAAAGATCATGTAAATTAGGAATAGATATCATGAAATTATGTTTTATGTTATAAATGTAAATAAATAATAAATAATATTTATTTAATTCATTTGGTATTTGGGGATGAGAATGAATCATTAGAAAATACATTTGTGAAAACTTTTTAGATTATATTGGTGTTTTTTGATAATCATAATACAGTTTTCTTTCATCGTT
Source organism: Viscum album (assembly GCA_963277665.1). Taxonomy (NCBI): domain Eukaryota; kingdom Viridiplantae; phylum Streptophyta; class Magnoliopsida; order Santalales; family Viscaceae; genus Viscum; species Viscum album. Next base: position 255,628,774 of record OY728165.1, on the reverse strand, counting down.
TATTATTGTGTATAAAAGTTAGTTGCAGAACATAAAAAGGGTTATAACATAAATCGTAATATTTTTATAGACTATTATAATTGTTTTATGTCCATCCCGTTAGACTTTATAGAAAAATTAAAACTTGTCATCATCAAGGGTGATACATATAAACCACGTGGATGATATTATCATTTTTATAATAAAAGGAATAGGGGAAGGGGATTGATGGTGTAATTTAAATTAATATAATAAAATTAATTTATATATATGCTACTAGAGATATCAGTCATATTTGGATATAGTAGGTTAGAAGAGTACCAGAAAAGAAAATAATGTTAAAAGAAAATAATGAAAGTGGAAGTGGATTATACCTCTTGAATTGTTATCCATGAGAACCTCCTTAAGGAAATAATTTTTTCTCTTTTTTTGAGACAAGAACCTCAATACGTGTGTAGGAGACTTGTTATGAGGATTGGGATTAAATTGGTAAATCATTAATTCTTAATAGGTGTGAGTAGAAGAGGTGGTGAGGGGTGGTATATATAAAGGAGGAGAGTGGTGTTTGTTGATTGTTTTATTCATTAGTTTTTTAATTATGATGAATACTAGGAAGAGCCTTTATTCTTGTTATTAAGTACCATTAATAGTTAATTTTGGTTCTAAATAACTGTTTTTATTTAAATATACAATCATTCATTAATCAATAATTCGTGTATTTATCTTATTTCCCAAATTACTATGTGTCACTATTCACCAAAATATAAAATATTTTATAAAAAATCCTAAAAATTCTACATAACAATTCTTGAATGACAATAATTAAAAAATGGAAACCAATTTTTGAAAATATATCTATAAATATTAGTAATTAAATATTTTATTAAAATTTTCATTTATTTTAAAAATATTATGTTTTAAATTATAACTAATTTTATAATACTTGGAACAATTAATGCATATATCATAAAATTATATCATAATAACAAGACAAAAAAATTTTAATTTATGAATCCATGTCATGAAAATAATTATTAATTTAAATTATTATATTCATTATAAAATTGTAAATTAGAATTTATGTTAAAAAAATATGAAAACATAATTTATCATTTTAGAAACATTTAATTACTTATAATATGATATTATTATATCATATTTTCATTTATATGTTGAAATAATTTAATTTATAATTTAATATGTGAGGTTACTATTCTAATAATTTGTTTAATATTCAGATGGGTCATAATAGTATTCCAATAGTCAGTTTACTATTCAAATTGTATATGTTACTTAATTTCAAGATAAAATGTTATTTAATTCATTATTCATTTATAAAGTTTTTATTATGTTTTTTTGTTTTTATGTGATTTATACTATATTTAATAATTATATGAATCGAAAATTTTCATTTATTCAATTCTGGTTTGTTATATTAGCATTCTCATTTTTCGTTTTCAACCCTTTATAAATAATAAGGTCAAATGAATTATATCTATAACGGATTTCCCAAGGTTTTTGTTGATGACCTAATGTGAAATAATAAAATCTAGTTTAAAAGGAATAAATTTTCATTTGATGAATTATGTATTTTCATGACCCACCATCTTCAAGATGAAGGAAGGGATAAAAATATTTTGAGACCATCCTTCCTTAGGATGGAGAAGAGATAATGACCCCCCCCCCCCCCCCGGAGTCCGACCTCCAATAGGCCATTGGGTGGAGACCAACACCAAGGGTATAGAATTCCAAAAAAATTAGAGGTGTTACCCATTTATTAGGGTAAATATGATCAGTATATGATATGTATCAATCTAAAATAACTCCAGGATAGATATAAATATATGGAAACAAAACTCCATCCACATGTATGTTTAAAGTTAAATTACAAGAAATCCAATGAAAACTCCAAATTATGTACCAAAAAAATCTAAGCAGGGACACAACAACCATCCCCAATGTATAAGATAGTATGGTCTAGAATGGTCTACATAGTATCCATGGAATCATGAAAATAGATTTTTATATGTATAATGGGTATACAAATATACTAAATAGGAAAAACCGAGGTCAAACATGAATTAGTGGGAGAGGCATATTAATAAACCTGTAAGAAAAAAAACAAAATCTCAACATCACCTAAGAAGGTATACTATCCACCCCAGCCATACTAAGGAACACTCACCAAATAAAGCAAGTCGAATAATGTAAAATAGTTCACTCATCGATATTTGGGTACCCCAAACCACATAATACCGGTTATCTATTGATTCCTAATGGTGATCGTCCTGATACTACCACTCTTCCCTAATGTAGTCAAACTACCACAACTATCCCGCACACACCCCTCGGCCAAACACCACACACATACTTGCCTGTAGACACATGGGCCACAACAACCATCCATCTCCCCCGAAAACACAAAAGCCTCATCTCGAAACACTTGGAAAAAAACCTGGCCCACAGACACATGGACCTCTAGTACACAACACAACATTCCTCATGGATATTGGGATATGGTTACCCTCAATACATTATATCAGTCATAGTTATGCTTGTGTGGAAAAAAACCATAAGTGGGTGAAATGAATAAATTCAGTAACTAGGCACCCATCATCCATCCTTGGTTTTGTAAATAATACCATTCCCCATAACAATGGGGTTTATTTAACATAGTGATCAACAAGGGTGGGGTACGTATAGTAATCAAAAGGAAATTTTTTATATATTTATATAAAGGTAAAAAATCACTCATTCCATCATATGGGAATACAAACATTCAACCATCTAAAAAAACCACATATATTTCTACTCCCACATTCATGTACCTCCATGATTTATGATCACATGAAGGTAGTTTTACAACAATTCCCAACTCAAAACATATCCTCTTAAAATAAATTAAACCAATTATCATTTTTATTGCAAAATCATTCATTTATTAATTTCAAACCATACTTGGGAAACTATGAAAAATTGGAAACATTATAAGGTGAAGCATCCATACCAACCACTTCCCAATCCAAACAATTAAATAAGTGGTAATGGTAAGGGAACCAATTATATCACTCACAAATAAGATATCATGACACAACCCCATCATTTATCCTCTCTTCCCAAAAACTACCCAGATTTAGTCCCAGTGCCTAAAAATTCCATCAATTACATAATCAATCAATCTCTCAACCCGAGATTCCATCTCACCTCATGAACCACCTCACACATAAAGCACACAACAACGACCACACAACCACAACTGCACTGAAAACACATATCACAACCTTATCATAGAACCATATCCTCTTTCAACCCATATACCCACAAACATGCTACCATAAACACAACCATATAACCCCCATAAAGAACAACACCAAACATGTCCTAAACAATAGACAACCACACCAAAAAATCACATTATATTTGTATATAATCAACAATTGTTTGTTTATTCCACTTTGATAAATAGGGGTGTTCAAAAATTATGATTGATTATGGGGAATCCTTTTCATTTAACAGGGTATATGAGATTAATCATATTTTATGATTACAATCATTTAATGAGAGGATCAACGATAAGAATGAAGAATCACATGTGTGAACACTAAGACCTCCAACAACCATTATTTTCATATGGATACAACCCATAAAATTTACATTACAATTCATTCAAAATAGATAAAAGTAAAGGATCGTCAATATATAATTCATCCCTAAATATTCTTTCTTATTCTCTTCTATAAATTGGTTTCACCCGTACTTATATGAGGACCCAATTACACCCACCTCGCATGATATAAAACTAAAGGATAGATGGAGGAATACATACCCATATCAATAAGATACAAAAATTCCTCCTTAAAGCAAAACATGGGGTGGCGCGAGGAGGAGAAACATTGTGAAACTGAACATGGGGACTAAAAATAGTCTTATGGATCTTCTATGAATGAACGTTCACCGTTCACAATGATAAAATAGAGGATACGACCTTAGTATTAGAAAATGTTAGATCCTATATCAACTGATGAATACCCTCCTATGGCCATTAAATTCTTATTGTTACTTTGATCATGTGGTTTGACTCTCTTGAAGTCCCTTAAGAACTTGGATATTACGGATATAATTAATAATAGTTGAATCAACATTAAAAATGCCCAATCATCTTTTTAAACATGATTTTTTTTAAATAAAACATAATAGGGGTTGAACTATAAAAACTAGAAAATGAGTCACTATTGGGAGAGTCACTGAAAGTAAGCCACATACACTAAAAGTGAGTCACCAATGGGTGATTCACCGACAGAGAGTCACCAATGGAACGCTACCGAGACTGAGCTACTAACACTGAGCTACAGACGTGACCTACTGGGGCCATATCACCGATTCCCTTACTCACCAAAACCTTGACTCATCAATGCCTTGAATAACCTATACCATGTCTCACATTCACCCTACTCACGGACACCCTAACTCACTATCCCCAACACCCTGATTCATGAAAACTATCACCCTGACTCAACAACACTAACAACCTAACTATAAGGCCCCAGCCTTAAACCTTACTTAATCTTGAGTTATTACAAGATTACACATTGAGGATCTTTTCAGGTTTAGAGTTTTAGGGAATTAGAACATGAAACTTGCATTACATTCCACATTTAAACAAGGTGGTTACATAAAAGGCAATATTCATTCTTCCCATCAATGGAAACCTATTTAAAATAAAACACGGATTCTTTCTTGACACATCCTTGACACTATCGTCACATCATGTAACTTTCCCTTGACCTGTGAAAAGCATTTAAAAAACTTGGGATGAGCATAAAAAGCTCAGTAAGGGTTATAAAAATATGGAAAGGAAACATGAGTTCATATATACATAAGAATGAAATCATACTTTACCCATAAAACATAGGCATATCAAATCATGAATAAATCATAGAAAACATAAGACATAAAGGTAACTTGAGGAATTCATAACATTATTACGTAGGGAGTAACCCTCTTGGTTACGTTTTGGAGTACCCATCACAGTATATTCGCTAAATCTCTTCGGAGAAACCTCAATGTTTCACTCCTTCGCGTTACCCAATGCATTGGAGAGCTATATCGGGCTCACCCACCCTTAGTTTATCACAGAACCACCCGTTTTCATAACAATGTCCAAGAACCATAACATAAATGTATCACATAAAACATGCATGAAAGGAAACATTACATTTCCATATTTCAATCACAATATAACATTTTAGTATATTGAAATAATGAATCCATTCAAAAAGAAACCATTTCCAAAACCATTTAAAACATTTAATAAAGAGATTTTTGAATAAAAGTGTCCCATACCACCTTGAAGCTTAAAATTTTAAACCATTAATATCCATATAAATAAATCCTTAAAACCATTTTGAAAACATGGATATTAATAAGAACAAATAATTAAAACATTTAAAACGATATTTTGGTTAAAGGGGTTTTACCAAAATTAGAGACACTTGAATACAATAATTGAGGAATAACATTTAGTCATAACTTTATAATATCATGAGAATAAATGGATTCATGATATAATACTCCAAAGGACAGTATGTACACCATATAAGAGTGAATTGGTGCATAACAACAATGAACCCTCAATAGAAATGTCAAATGTGATGAAATCCCTTATAAAGAAGGTATCCTTAAATTAAGGACAAATAAATCTCAAAAATATGTGTGACAAATATATATACACCCAATATAAGTGGATATTAAGTGTAAAAAAATAAAAGGTCATTCACACATATTGAATGGATGACATATTCAATGACGACAAGTTGAACCCAAAGAAATCGAAATTGGGTTAAAAAGTTCCCTTGACAGCCTAACGACATCACATTAAAATGAGTTGATGAGAGATAAAAAGTGTATATCATCACTTGGACATAAAATTTACATCAATAAGGATGTATGAGAAAATATCCCAACATAAAAATATGTAAATTAAAAGACCCAATAAAAGAAGTCTTTTAAAAAAGAGGAGGGTGAAAGGTTCCCTTACCGACTTGGGTATCTTTCAAAACATACACCCCAAGAAAGAGAGACAATAGGTCATTGATATAAATACTCATAAACGAAAGTATATTACACAAAGAGTAGAATAATGGGAAGTACATGAACCACTTAATGTAATTTGTGGCAAATGTAGCATAAATCTCACGGGAATAAAAGTGAGATGAAAAATCCCTTACGAACACTCGGCAGCCTAACAGCGCCACATAAAAATTCCGAATATGGATTGATGAGATCAAACAGAGTATCCCATCATATTCCAATAGAATTTACAGCAAGTGTAATATAAAATAAAATCCCCCAACATTTCAAGGAGGAGTTTAAAAGAAGTGACATAAAGGAGAGTACTTAAAAAGAAAGAGAGAGGTTAGATCTCTTACGAAAGTTCGGCAGCCTAACGGCGCCACTCAAAACTTCCAAAATGGATTGATGAGAGAGAATAGGGTCTCTCATCACATGAACATAAAAATTACAGTAAATGTAATATAAAAGAACATCTCAATCATAAGAAATATGAGCTTAAAATAAATGACATAAAAGAGTGTACTTAAAAAGAAAGAGAGTTGTAGGATCCCTTACCTCGGGTCGGACTTGACTCGATCGTTCTTTAATCTCCTGAATAATAAACTTGAGTTAATTTCTAATTCCTTAAGAACCTTTTTCAAGTTCATTATTACTTTTATACCAGTTATTACCATGTCATAAACATTATGTAATAATTTAAGTTAATAATATTTGTTTTGCCGATATTTGGTTCTTAAGTCGAAAGTGGACTTCTTACAATTAAATGGTGTTCGTGTGGCCAAATTTTTATTATATACAGAATTGTATTCATTATTTATATATCATATATGTCATATATATCCAGTACATGCATTCATTTATAACATTACATAATCATTTAGAGGTAAGAAATGAAATGCACCGTTCATGGAGACGGTAAGCCGTACGTACGCATGAACGCTACTTTCATTTCTATTTTGTATTTTATAGAATAGAATAATAATGATATAAGGGTATATTATAATTCCAGTATAATATCATATATTATATCATATTTAAATCCTTTATACATCCCACATATGGTATTTAACGAATCAAATCACTTTGAGGGGGTGGTAGTCCGCACTTCCTTAAATCAAGATATCGCGTATACCCATAATGGAAGCCATAAAGGTAAGACAAAAATGAAAAATACAGAAACATAAATAAAACTTAAACATATTATATATCATATATAAAAATAGTGACATCATAATGGCCACCTTTGAAGGTGTTAAATGAGTATTGAACAATCATTGTTTCGAGAGGCAGAATTTCACCATCCACGGAAACCGTATGTTCTTTAACCATTTGATGTAGTTGTGTGAGAGTGTAGCTCGAATAAATATTATAACAACATCCTACTATATTGAAGATACTGTTGTTGTTACAAAAGAAGTAAATAAAAAGAGTTTAGGGGGTTGGAGAAGCAAAATAAAACAAATGAACATGAGAGAATGAATTACCTTTAAAAGTGTAACTCCTTTTGATTTGAGCCTAAAGGCTTCCTTTGAAAGGATTCTGCCCAAAGGGAATCCTCTAGGATGAGGAGAGGTATGTGGAGAGAGTAAATGGGCATGGTTTGGCCGAGCCAAAGGCTTGAGGAGTGTGTTAAATGAGGTAGAGGTGGGCGCCTTTTATAAGAGGAGAGGAGGGGTACTTTTGGAATGTAAAGAAATATTACTTTATTTGAAAATGTTTTTCGGTTTCAAAAGGTCCCACATTGATATAATTCGTGGATAAGGTGATAAGTCTTAGAAATACACTCATCCAATAAGTTTTGGACATGTTTAGTTCATAGATTTTACATTATCTTTCCATTTTATTTAAATCGTCAAATAATGATGTCATCGCTGCATCATTATTATGTCATAAATAATTTAATTTATTTAATGTCTAAAAATTATAAAAAAAAATACTATGATGTAGAAAATCTTTTTAGGTTTCCAATGAATATTTATAATAAAAATTATGACTTTCATAACCCCACTTAAAAATTGTTTTAGTAAAACATATCATGTTTGTGTCAATTTTACTTTTACATTAAATAAAATGTTATTTATGTCATTTCCCAACCAAAGTGGATCCATGGGGTCCCCAAGTTGACCCATGGCTTGTCTTGGTCGGACATGATACAACCAATAGGTTTAGGACAAGTGTCAAGGTGTTTTCACATTCTTATAATATCATTTTTACCTTAAACTACACTAATTACCTCTAATCGCGATTAAAAACTTAATAAGTTACTATTCACCAAAAAATTATTTAAATCTCATTGAACCACATTTTACTTCTTAATGACAACCATGTATGTCGGATTTTTGAAAATCAAAACACAATGATTGCAAAATTTCACTTAAACGGAAAATCAGTTTTTATAAGTACCACTTAGTGGTTTCACTATTCATCAAAAATTCAAGTTTTTCAGAAAAATCCCAAAAATTCACACTAACCAATATTTTATATTCTGAATTCAAAAATGAAGTCCGTTTTAAAAAATTCAAAACATATAAGTCACATTAATTAATTTAATAATTAATTCCCGCTGTCATGACAAATAGCGTGTTTTTATGAAACAATAAGTATCAAAAGATTGACACTAGTTTAGGTCTGATTTCAAAGTGAAAATGATTCCAACGACCACTATTGGATATAATGGTAAAAATATTTTCTAATTTCACTTTAAAACCAATTAAAAAAAATAATCTAATAATATAAATAAATTAGATTAAAAAGTGGTTTTGAATTAAAATACAACATTTTACACTATTCATTAAAAAATGAACTTTATTGGAAAGATACCAAAAATTTACACAAAGTAAATTTTGATGTCCCGATTCTTAATAAGAGTTTTATTTGGTCCAAAAGAATGTTTAAGAGTGAACAAAACTATATTTAATGATGGTTCAACATCAAAAGGTGATAAGTGAACCTTTAGTGAAAAACTATGGCATATACGCTTAAAATTGAATTCTTTCCGTATTTTAAGCCTTTATCTTTTATTGTATAAATGTAAAAATATTTAAAAACATATATAATAATATTTTAGTTATTTCTATCCATTCCCGCCATTACAACGGCTACATGTTAACTACCATTTAAAATAATATTATTTTATTATTAGAGTGCAACGTAAGATTCCCAAGAAACTCGTTGTTGCGTGTTGGGTACGCCATCGAGCATAGCATCCCCTTTAAAGTCATATTAATATTTTATTCACAAATATGGATAAATATGAAAATGTAATATTCCTTATTTACCTGGGGTGTTACATCCTTCCCCCCTTTTGGGAATTACGTCCTCGCAATATTAAAATTGCGGTTGGAAACATCCTTGAAAGTCCCACATCGGAACAAGAGTCGGTAAAACAATCACTTTAAAATAATGAAAGATAAGCACAGAGGTCACCCGAGTTAACCCATACTAGGATTCCAAGTATGAAAATATGGACATGGAGGAAAAAACAAAGGGTCATGTTCTGATAGAGAGTGATAGAAAACATGTTTAGGAGAAAGTTAACCACGAGAAAATCACAAACTTGTGATGGGTTAAACGGTATTCGATTCCCCAATAGGAAAAGTTAATAGACAACATTTTTGTTTTAAGTTAATTTTTGTTGAGGAATTTATTCATAAGGAAACATAATCACTTATCATGTGGACTTTCAACTTTTACTAGATTCCTTAATCAAACTCATATTTTTTCCAAAAGACGAGTATTTAGGGAGACTTTTTCGCATTAAGAGTACTATAATAAACTTCTAAAGAATCACCTAATCCAAAAAAAGAACCATATACTTCACATTTATTTAGGCTTTAACCAAAACCAAAACCAAAAGGTTAGTACAAGATCAGATAATCCAGAAATGGATAACCCTTTATAAAAAGTAAATCTATTATTAACCTCCAAAATTTGTCCAACAAAACCCAAAGTTCAACGAGGACCATTCTATAATAAATTTGTCCATAAAATTCTTCAAAGTAAACCAATATAAGATTGAATCCCAAATATTTGAAGGATTTATTCACATAGTCTTCCAAGTTAAATCGTAACATTTATCTCCAAACAACATCAGTTTCTCCTAAAGTCTCACATTGAAAAGTAATTATCCTAATCACATATCGTCCAAAATCAACTTACTCTTAATTTATAAAATAATATAACTAAAAAGAATCAGTCAAACTAACCAGGGAATTCACGTAGTCTAGTGGTAGGCGATAAATACCAGTCGCACTTTGGTTGTGGGTTCGATTCTCGCAGCATTGTCCGACGCGACGGGTTGTCACACGGTCTGCGTGTTGTCTTTTTTCCAAAACTATGTAATTCTCAAATCATTACCCAAAAAGGGATAAAATCATCAAAAATAACCATAACATAATTTAACCTCAATTTTATCTCATGACTTTCACTTCAATCATAACATATGGTAACCCATAATTACCTCAAAAGTAAGGATCATATAAACCCAAATGGTTCTTTATAACTATGTCCACAAAAGTAAAGATAACTATTACTTGAATAAAATTTTCCTATAATAAACATCAGGGTTACACATAATATAAAAAGTCTTCTAATGTAACCCCATCATCAAAAGAGACTTAATACTCTTAAGAATTTCACCCTAACTCTTGAAGCCCTTATATGTTGACATCTTACTCATTCAACATTCTTCATGATCCATTATCCATTCCTTTCAAACTTATTCCGAAATACCTCTTTCCTACAAACAAAATCATGAATCATATCCTAAGATTCCAAAATAAGAAAATAATAGTTATGAAATAGTACATACCTTTGATTGGTCATTGTCAGTTTCTTCATCCTCAATCGGAATGGAATTAGGTATTGGTAAACGAATATTGGTACGCTCTTGGTGACCCCAATCGCGAAACTTAATCATAGGACATGTGTTTTCATAATGACCATGCACACCATATTTAAAACATTCAATTGATCCCTCAGAAAGAACTTCTTTCCCTTTCCTCGAGTAAACATGATGCTTCCTTTTTCCATGGAGGGTTCTTGCTTTATGACCTTCATTTCCACATCTATAGCATATTTCTGTCCCTTTGAAACATTTTCCTAGGTGTTTCTTTCCACATCTTTGACACATAGGTTTTTGAACACACTTACCTTTATGATTATTACCTGTAATTCCGTTGGGATTTGTTTCTTGCATATATGATGCCTTATAGAAATCTCCAAGGTTTAGGTGGTCAATCATGACTCCAGATAGTTGGTTGAGGATAATCAAAAGAGTTCTCATTGCAGATCCCATATTATTCAGTTGCTTTCTCAAAAAACTGTCACAGTTTCCTTCACATCCATTGTTACTTTGGTGCCTGCTAGATCCATCCATTTACTAAAACCAAAAAGGTCAGTGTGAGTATATCAACAAAACCATCATGTACTAATGAGTAGGATAGACAATAAGATATACTTACTCATTCACTTTATCTAAAACTAAGACTCTTTCTGAAATCCTAACCATTATGGTAATTGTCAATTATGCTTAAAGAATACCATAACCTCTAAAGTTATCTAAACCAACCATTGATACCAACTATAAGGCCCCATCCTTAAAGCTTACTTAATCTTGAGTTATTACAAGATTACACATTGAGGATCTTTTCAGGTTTAGAGTTTTAGAGAATTAGATCATGAAACTTGCATTACATTCCACATTTAAACAAGGTGGTTACATAAACGACAATATTCAATCTTCCCATCAATGGAAACCTATTTAAAATAAAACACGGATTCTTTCTTGACACACCCTTGACACTATCGTCACATCATGTACCTTTCCCTTGACCTGTGAAAAGCATTTCAAAAACTTGGGATGAGCATAAAAAGCACAGTAAGGGTTATAAAAATATGGAAAGGAAACATGAGTTCATATATACATAAGAATGAAATCATACTTTACCCATAAAACATAGGCATATCAAATCATGAATAAATCATAGAAAACATAAGACATAAAGGTAACTTGAGGCATTCATAACATTCTTACGTAGGGAGTAACCCTCTTTGTTACGTTTTGGAATACCCATCACAGTATATTCCCTAAATCTCTTCGGAGAAACATCAATGTTTCACTCCTTCGCATTACCCAATGCATTGGAGAGCTATATCGGGCTCACCCACCCTTAGTTTATCACGGAACCACCCGTTTTCATAACAATGTCCAAGAACCATAACATAAATGTATCACATAAAACATGCATGAAAGGAAACATAACATTTCCATATTTCAATCACAATATAACATTTTAGTATATTGAAATAATGAATCCATTCAAAAAGAAACCATTTCCAAAACAATTTAAAACATTTAATAAAGAGATTTTTGAATAAAAGTGTCCCATACCACCTTGAAGCTTAAAATTTTAAACCATTAATATCCATATAAATAAATCCTTAAAACCATTTTGAAAACATGGATATTAATAAGAACAAATAATTAAAACATTTAAAACGATATTTTGGTTAAAGGGTTTTACCAAAATTAGAGACACTTGAATACAATAATTGAGGAATAACATTTAGTCATAACTTTATAATATCATGAGAATAAATGGATTCATGATATAATACTCCAAAGGACAGTATGTACACCATATAAGAGTGAATTGGTGCATAACAACAATGATCCCTCAAAAGAAATGTCAAATGTGACGAAATCCATTATAAAGAAGGTATCCTTAAATTAAGGACAAATAAATCTCAAAAATATGTGTGAAAAATATATATACACCCAATATAAGTGGATATTAAGTGTAATACAATAAAATGTCATTCAGACATATTCAATAGATGACATATTCAATGACTACAAGTTGAACCCAAAGAAATCGAAATTGGGTTAAAAAGTTTCCTTGACAGCCTAATGACATCACATTAAAATGAGTTGATGAGAGATAAAAAGTGTATATCATCACTTGGACATAAAATTTACATCAATAAGGATGTATGAGAACATATCCCAACATAAAAATATGTAAATTAAAAGACCCAATAAAAGAAGTCTTTTAAAAAAGAGGAGGGTGAAAGGTTCCCTTACCGACTTGGGTATCTTTCAAAACATACACCCCATGAAAGAAAGACAATAGGTCATTGATGTAAATACTCATAAACGAAAGTATATTACACAAAGAGTAGAATAATGGGCAGTACATACACCACTCAATGTAATTTGTGGCAAATGTAGCATAAATCTCATGGGAATAAAAGTGAGATGAAAAATTCCTTACGAACACTCGGCAGCCTAATGACGCCACATAAAACTTCCGAATATGGATTGATGGGATAAAATAGAGTATCCCATCATATTCCAATATAATATACAGAAATTTTAATAAAAAATAAAATCCCCCAACATTGCAAGGAGGAGTTTAAAAGAAGTGACATAAAGGATAGTACTTAAAAAGAAAGAGAGAGGTTAGATCTCTTACGAAAGTTCGGTAGCCTAACGGCGCCACTCAAAACATCCAAAATGGATTGATGAGAGAGAATAGGGTCTCTCATAACATGAACATAAAAATTACAGTAAATGTAATATAAAAGAACATCCCAATCATAATAAAGATGATCTTAAAATAAATGACATAAAAGAGTGTACTTAAAAAAAAGAGAGTTGTAGGATCCCTTACCTCGGGTCCGAGTTGACTCGATCGTTCTATAATCTCCTGAATAATAATCTTGAGTTAATTTCTAATTCCTTAAGAACATTTTTCAAGTTCATTATTACTTTTATACCATTTATTACCATGTCATATACATTATGTAATTATTTAAGTTAATAATATTTGTTTTGCCGATATTTGGTTCTTAAGTCGAAAGTGGACTTCTTACAATTACATGTTGTTCGTGTGGCCAAATGTTTATTATATCCAGAATTGTATTCATTATGTAGATATCATATATGTCATATATATCCAGTACATTCATGCATTTATAACATTACATAATCATTTAGAGTTAATAAATGAAATGCACCGTTCATGGAGACGGTAAGCCGTACGTACGCATGAACGCTACTTTCATTTCTATTTTGTATTTTATAGAATGGAATAATAATGATATAAGGGTATATTATAATTCCAGTATAATATCATATATAATATCATTTTTCCATCCTTTATACATCCCACATATGGTATTTAACGAATCAAATCACTTTGAGGGGGCGGTAGTCCGCACTTCCTTAAATGAAGATATCGCGTATACCCATAATGGAAGCCATAAAGGTAAGACAAAAATGAAAAATACAGAAAATAAATAAAACATAAACATATTATATATCATATATAAAAATAGTGACATCATAATGGCCACCTTTGAAAGTGTTAAATGAGTATTGAACAATCATCGTTTCGGGAGGCAGAATTTCACCATCCACGGAAACCGTATGTTCTTTAACCATTTGATGTAGTTGTGTGAGAGTGTAGCTCGAATAAATCTTATAAAAACATCCTAGTATATTGAAGATACTGGTTTTGTTACAAAAGAAGTAAATAAAAATAGTTTAGGGGGTTGGAGAAGCAAAATAAAACAAATGAACATGAGAGAATGAATTACCTTTAAAAGTGTAACTCCTTTTGACTTGAGCCTAAAGGCTTCCTTTGAAAGGATTCTGCCCAAAGGGAATCCTCTAGGATGAGGAGAGGGATGTGGAGAGAGTAAATGGTCAGGGGTTGGCCGAGCCAAAGGCTTGAGGAGTTTGTTAAATGAGGTAGAGGTGGGGGCCTTTTATAAGAGGAGAGGAGGGGTACTTTTGGAAAGTAAAGAAATATTACTTTATTTGAAAATGTTTTTCGGTTTCAAAAGGTCCCACATTGATATAATTCGTGGATACGGTGATAAACCTTCGAAATCCACTCATCCAATAAGTTTTGGACATGTTTAGTTCATAGATTTTACATTATCTTTCCATTTTATTTAAATCGTCAAATAATGATGTCATCCCTGCATCATTATTATGTCATAAATAATTTAATTTATTTAATGTCTAAAAATTATAAAAAAAATACAATGATGTAGGAAATCATTTTATCTTTCCAATTAATATTTATAATCAAAATTATGACTTTTATAACCCCACTTAAAAATTGTTTTAGTAAAACATATCATGTTTGTGTCAATTTTACTTTTACATTAAATAAAATGTTATTTATGTAATTTCCCAACCAAAGTGGATCCATGGGGTCCCCATGTTGACCCATGGCTTGTCTTGGTCGGACATGATACAACCAATAGGTGTAGGACAAGTTTCATGGTGTTTTCACATTCTTATAATATCATTTTTACCTTAAACTACACTAATTTCTCTAATCGCGATTAAAAACTTAATAAGTTACTATTCACCAAAAAATTATTTTAATCTCATTGAACCACATTTTACTTCTTAATGACAACCATGTATGTCGTATTTTTGAAAATCAAAACACAATGATGACAAAATTTCATTTAAACGGAAAATCAGTTTTTATAAGTACCACTTAGTGGTTTCACTATTCATCAAAAATTGATGTTTTTCAGAAAAATCCCAAAAATTCACCCTAACCTATATTTGATATTCTGAATTCAAAAATGAAGTCCGTTTTAAAAAATTAAAAACATATAATTCACATTAATTAATTTAATAATTAATTCCCGCTGTCATGACAAATAGCGTGTTTTTATGAAACAATAAGTATCAAAATATTGACACTAGTTTAGGTCTGATTTCAAAGTGAAATTGATTCCAACGACCACTATTGGATTTAATGGTAAAAATATTTTCTAATTTCACTTTAAAACCAATTCAAAAAAATAATCTAATCATATAAATAAATTAGATTAAAAAGTGGGTTTGAATTAAAATACAACATTTTACACTATTCATTAAAAAATGAACTTTATTGGAAAGATACCAAAAATTTACACAAAGTAAATTTTGATGTCCTGATTCTTAATAAGAGTTTTATTTGGTCCAAAAGAATGTTTAAGAGTGAAGAAAACTATATTTAATGATGTTTCAACATCAAAAGGTGATAAGTGAACCTTTAGTAAAAAACTAGGGCATATACGCCTAAAATTGAATTCTTTCCGTATTTTAAGCCTTTATCTTTTATTGTATAAATGTAAAAATATTTAAGAACATATAAAATCATATTTTATTTATTTCTATCCATTCCCTCAATTACAACGACTACATGTTAACTACCATTTAAAATAATATTATTTTATTATTAGAGTGCAACGTAAGATTCCCAAGAAACTCGTTGTTGCGTGTTGGGTACGCCATCGAGCATAGCGTCCCATTTAAAGTCATATTAATATTTTATTCACAAATATGGATAAATATGAAAATTTCATATTCCTTATTTACCTGGGGTGTTACACTAACTCACCAACACTGAACCACAAACACACTGGCACTGACGCCCTGATTCACTGACACTGATGCACTAAGTCACCATCACTGACACCCTAGGTAAATGACACCAATTCATTGAGTCACTGATGGAAACCCAAGAAAAATATGATAACTCATGAAATTTGTCAGCATTGCCTCCCATAATACCCCTATCATTGTATTTTGACTATGTTAGGGACCATAGAGGTCCATAACATTACATCAAATATCTCTCATACTATTCTCACCATTGAGAATTCTGAACCAAAATTATTTGAAATAGATGTCCGAACAAACACCCCGTAAGATACCTCTCATGGAAAACCCACCTTATTGAAGTGAAGCCTTAACATCATAGAACACCTCCTACATTATTTTCCATTAGAACAATTGAAATACATACAAAACCACCACCAATAGTATCACTAACCAAACATATGAATCCTAGAATTTCAATCCCCCATGTCATGATACTATTCCCTTTCTGCTTCACTAACTTGCTCATACGGATTAATCGCATAAGCAATAATTCATCTTGGATAGGGATTAGGTCCACCCATTCTAATAAAATAGTACATTGTCATATGCCACATAACAAGTAAACAACTCATATCATAAAAAATGACGTTCATGAACTACTTAACAAAGAAAAACAAATTATAAAAAATCAAAACATCATTGGTTAGTAGACACGTTTATTCGTCTCCCACACCCACGAACTCTCCTATAGGCCATCATTCCTACAAAACACGTGAACCAAGGTAATGGTGCATCAACGCAAAACAATCCCTTGATGATCATGTATCTCCACTAGTCTCTACATGAATGTTGCATCATCCCCAACTTCTAGCTCTCCCGAATCAATGAAATGGGTGTAATTCGGCGACATAGAAGTTATTGTGGACCCTCCCAAACTATGGTGGCAACACCACCTGGTATTTTCCCCCGCCAACTCATCCCAATACCATGAAATGTCCAAAAATACTCATATAAATTTTACACCCCCTGTAAAACCTCTTGTTCCCATGTCGAGGGGACACATTAAAGAATATGTGTTCCCCAATCTCAAATAGCATAGGTCTTATCGTGTGATTAACATATGAGATATCATTGTCATCTTCTAGCTTCAACCTCTCACAAACATGTTTCACTTTCTCTATCGTACTCTACACCATGTCTTGACTAGGAATAACTACCTCCCCTACTTCAGTCCAACACAAGGCTGAATGTAATGGCCTCCCATATAGATCTTAGAATGGATACATACAAATGTAATATTGATTCATATTATTGTAATAATTATCCAATGAGGTAATATGTCTCAACATAACCCTTTAAATCAAAACACATTCCTATATCATATCCTCCAATGTCTGGATGGTCCACTCTATTTTCTCATCTGTATGAGGGTAGAAGGCAGTGATAAGGAATAGTTGAGTTCCAAAATCATGTTGTATGCCCCTATAAACTGACGATATAAATCATGTTTCCCGATCTGAGGCAATGGATTTTGGGACTCCATGCAGTTGCACCACCTCATCCACAAACCTCTGTGCTATGACATCCATTGTTCTCAACTACATGATCACTATGAAGTGAGTCAATTTCTTCAATAAATCCTCTACTACGCAAATAGATTCACGGACTCCATGATCATTAGGTAATCCTATGATAAAATAAATATATAATTCATTCCACTTTCTCTCTGGGACATCTAGGTGTTGCAACAAATCACAGAGAACATGGTGCTCAGCCTATACTTTCTTGAACACTATGCAATATTCCACACACTCTGCCACAACCTACTTCATCCAAGGCCATCAAAAATGTTCCCTCAAGCCCTGATATATCTTGTAAACACCTCAGTGTACCACTATGGGTGGTATAAGAAACTCATATAGAAATTCCTTGCACATTTCTACTAGAAAAAATAACATCCCAAATACAACATCTTATTCTGACCATTCTACGACCATCCCTATGGAGAATCACACCTATCAATGAAATCATACATCACCTCAGCCTCTATGCATCCCCACTGAGACTCCTCCACCTTCATTATTAGACATGACTACACAATCATCTAAAAGTAGATGGTCTCTACTGTTATCAATTACTACATCCAAGTGCAAGGCATCCAACTCCTCCATCACTTTCCAATAATCTATAGATTCCTAAACCACATCCTTTTTGTGTCTTCCTACACAGATCATCACCTACAAACAATCCCTTTCCAGAGGTGTTGGAGATATCAAAATGATAATCCAGGAGAAACTACTTCCACATCCACATATAAATGTTTAAATCTCACAAGGAAAATATGTACATCAATATATTGTGATTCGTGAGGGACAAAAAGTGAATCCTAAAGAGGTAATTTCTCTATATCATTAGTGTGGACATGATAAATACTATATCTAGATCTTGGGTGTAATAGTGACGTTTAAGGGGACACAACTGCCTAGACCCATATGAAATCACCCCCCAATCTCACAATTAGCACAAACCAAAAGCGTATAGATGAAGAGTCCTAAAAAACCTCAAACATTAACACTTCCTCTTTTAGCATTAGAACTAGAGAACTGACCAACATCCCCAATATATAGTCAAACACAACCTGACAGTACTCACCGTACTCAAAATCATGGCAATTTCAGGTCAGAGCCATCATCAGAGTTGATACTTTATGGAATTCAGGTACAAATATCTGGTAGTATCCTTTCAGACTGTAAAAAATATGATTCCCATCCCAATTCTTGGGTGCATACTAAGAAAAGACTACCTAAACCATCATTGAGTCGACTTATACACCAAATGAGAAACTATATGTCTATTGAAGTGGAACTTTCATGTCCAAAACAT
Organism: Viscum album; assembly: GCA_963277665.1. Lineage (NCBI taxonomy): Eukaryota > Viridiplantae > Streptophyta > Magnoliopsida > Santalales > Viscaceae > Viscum > Viscum album. Next base: position 255,609,441 of record OY728165.1, on the reverse strand, counting down.
TCACATGGATAGATTTATGAAGAGATTGTGGTTTCAAAGGACCTCTTGGACCGTCTTGATATTCTCAATATGCTCCTCCACTGACTTAGAGTAAATTAGGATGTATTTGAGGAATACGATGAAGAATTGGCCTAGTAACTCAAAAAAGACAGAGTTCAGGAGCCCAATGAACAACACTAGTGCATTCGTAAAAACAATTGGAATAACTACTAACTCAATGTGACCATACATGGAACGAAAAGCAATTATTGGGATTTCACCCTCCTTCACCCGCAAGTGGTGATATCCATACTATAGATAGATTTTTGAAAACCAACTTTCTACCCTCACAATGTTAAACAGTTCTAATATCCTGAAGAGAAGGTAATTGTTTGTGTCTGATACCTGATTTGGTCTCTGATAGTCTATACACATCCTCAAACCATTATGTTCCTTATTTAAAAACAATACCAAAGCATCCCATAGTGATAAACTGGGTTGGGTGAAACAGTTCTTCATCAGATCATCAATCTGAATCTTCAACTTCCACAACCCAGAAGGATTCATCATATAAAGAGCCATCAAAATTAGTTTAGCACATTTTTGTAAGAATATCATGAACTCAATGTCTAGATGAGGGGGTAGAGTCACTACATCCTAAGGGAAAGCATCTAGAATCCCATATAAAACTCCAAAAACCTCCACCATATCGGAATCCATCATTCCCAATAATATATCGACTTACAATGAAAGAAGAGTATCCACACAGTGGCAGACCACCTGATTTCTCTACCTACTAATGAAAGCTTCACGGTGGCCATTCGTGTCTGAAAAATGACTCCTGTCTAGAAGTAGTTGATAACAGCATGAATATATTTCAACCATACGATGCCATGGAAAAAATCATATGGATGCATCTTTAGCATATAGAGATCCCAACTGGTCTGATTCGGACCCCACATCAGTTTACATCCTCAGCAAACATCATATAAGATGGTATGACCTCCGACTAGTGTACTCAACACCAGAGGAGAAGAAATTAGCTTTAAGTACAAACCCATATAATGGGATAGACTCAGTTTCACAAAGGATTTGGAATCTAAGGAATCATGTACTTCTCAATTAATCATACAAAAAAATTGATCGTACATCAAATGATATTTGGCCCTGTGGGAATCACTGCCTCTACAGATTGCAACTGCCAACATCCATCCCCTCTTCCCCCAGCTATCAGATTATTCCCCAACCACACCATGGTCTAGATACTTGAGGAGCACCATGAGGCTAGTCTACTACTACAACATATAATCTAAATAGAGCTAGAGAATGTTGTCCTTACTACTGATAAGGCATAACATGTAACTACAACTAAGGTTGGTGAGGTTTCTTCCCACCACCACTTTACTAATCTCAAACTGGGAAATGACTCTAATGATTCCCACAACCTGCAACAGAAATGAACCTTGGTATTTAGCCTATGGGATAATATTTAAGACTAAGAGACTGTAACTAGAAATACAAATACCCACAACTAGCTGGCCAAAACCTAGAGGACCAGGACAGTAGAGAATTACTATTGAATGAATTCCACTTGGAAGATCCGAAGTGACCTCCCACCTGCAAAATCCCTCACCCTAAGGGAATAATTCCCACTAACTCAAAATTATTTTCAACTTCTATGTATGTAGGTATGGTGAAGGAAGTAATAGAACACAAAATAGAAGAACAGAGTACCTCTTCATAGTGCCCTACATGAGACTCTCCATCGAGAAATAGATTCAATGAAATCTGTAGGAGATCCTTGAACATGATCCTCAATTACATTAATGTTTTCATCCCTTAATAGAGGAAGATTTTTTCTTGTATCTTCTCAACAATCATCAGATTATGAATCAATTAAACCTATAACTCTTTCTAAAATTTATCCCATGAAGCATTATTTTACTTCCTCTCCTTGAGGTAATGTATCCCCCACTTACGCATTTCTCCCCACATCAAGCCCACCACTAGAGGTAGCCAATAAACATACAGAGACCCGATCAAGATAAAAGTGACCAACTGCTCCCCGAACCAACTCTATGTATCCATGTTTGAAAAAAACCCTCATACTTTTCTAGATTCTACCACTAGAAAGCATGTTGTTTTGTCAGCCACTGATCCTCCAACTCCACTGCATTGACCCTCTGTCGGCCTACTAGGTCAGCCTTCTATTACTCCACTCCTTGTACCACACGTGGGTGATGCCCATGATCCATATCTTAAAAGGAATACAAGGAACTCCATATCCCATGTAGTATGAAATTTTATCTCCATATTCATTTCAACACATTATTTTAATTTCCCAGAAATTTCCAAGAAAAAACAAGAAACCATGTTATCATTATGCATGTACCTTTCCTAGGGTCACTACCCTAAAAATGTTGTATCCTCACTTGGAAGTTCCGTATTGTTAGATTCCATGAATTTGATCATGGGGGGCCCTCAAATCCCATGTTCTAGACAATCTTCCTGGGCATATGTCACGCTCCCAGATCACCTAACATTGTTTCGTTAACAACCCATGAAATCTTCACTATTCATAAATCCAAACTCAATCATACCTTTCAACAATCATCCTATGACACCATTATGTCATGAACCACCTCTTTAAGATGAGGGGAGATATTTCTTGATGTAGAAACCTTCCATCTTCATGATTAATGATAGAAAATAACCCCTGAGTCACATCTCTTATAGGCTCCTGGGTGGTGACCAACACCTAGGGAATAGAAAACTCACAAAAATGGTACGGAATATCCTATTTTTATTGTAACCAATATTGGGAGATATAATATATCAATCTAAAAGAACTCTATGACATATATAAATAATGCAACCGAAATTGATCTCACATGCATTTTTAATATAAAACTACAAAAAATATAAAAGGGAACTCCAACGTATATGCCAACATAATACTAAACATCGACACAAAAATCGTCCCCAATATCGGAGCTTGTAAGGTCCGTCATGGTCTACATAATCTCCCTGGAAACCTGAGAAGAATTTTTTCTACAAGGGTTCATATAAAGGTATATTCAGTAGGAATTCCCAGAGTCACAAAAGAACAAGTGGGAGAAGCATACTAATGCCCTTCTGATAAAACAATAGAAACTCAAAATCACCTAACAAGGTATACTATCAACTCTAACCTCCCCAAGTAATGCTCGCCAAATAAATCCTCTCAATTAACGTAAACTACTAAACACATTGTTATTTGGGTACCCCACACCACTTCACACTGGTTAACTGCTCATTACTAATGGAAGACCTATTGATACTACCACTCTTCCCAAATGTTGTCCCATTACCACAACCTGCCTGCACACACAACAAGGCCACAAACCACACACATACTTCCCCATAGACATCTCATCCACAATAACCATCCATTTCACCTAAACACACCATGTCCTCATATTGAAGACAAATTTTAAAAAAACCAAACCCACATACAACAAGGCCTGTCATCCACAAAACAACCTACTTAAAAAATCTTGGGCTATGGTAACACTCAATCCATTATATCATTTTTACATACGCTCGAGTTGTAACAAACTAGAAGAGGGTTCATGGAAGAAACACAGTAACCATCCACCAATCCTTCCACCATGGTTTTGGTTAATACACACCCATAACAATGTGGATGTTCATTACATTGTTCTCAACATAAGTGGGGTCCATATAGAAATAATAAGGAACTACATGATTATATTTATTGGAAAAAAACACTCATCCCATCATATGGAATTCCAAATATACAACCAGAAATTTTAAAACCACCATTGCTTCTACCCCTACATGCACGTACAACCACAAATGAAGGTCACATGAATGCCTCTTCACTATAAACCACAACTCGAAACCTACTCCCATCTATATGTATTACCCAATTATTATTATATATTATCGATTCATTAATTTATTTATTTCCATCGCAATCGAAGAACCATCCAATCATGGAAAAAATTATATTGTGATGAAACTGTACCAACCACTACCTTGGACACACAGAGAAAAAGGTCTAATTGTAAGGGAACCCATTGTAACACTAGTAGACATGAATTACTAAAACAACCAATTCATGCGTCCCCCCTAACCAACCATGGTCCAGATTTAGTCACACTGCTTATAGTCCATTCATTCCACAATAAATAAATATCTCAACCTGAGATTCCATCTTATCTCATACACCGCCTCATACCTAATGCCTTCAAAAACCAAGACTAATCCACAACCTTTCAACACACACATACCTCTATCTTCTCATTGAACCAGCACATCTTCCCACCCCTATGTACATAACCATGCTACTAACATGACCACTATATGACCCCCATTAATCTCGGAACCCAAAATTACAACAAATCACACATACACACCAAAATAATATCAGTTTATTTGGAATTATCCAAATAGGTTCTTTAATTACACAATGATAAACAAGGGTGATCAAAAATCATGTTTGATCAAGGGGTATGATTTTCATTTATCCATGTATACGTGATTAATTAGATTTCATGTTTACAATAATTTCAAGAGAGGATCAATTTTATGAATAAAGCATCATGGGTGCACAAGCAACAACCACTGACAACATTGATTTTTAGAGGGATACATCCTGTATAATTAAAATTAATGATGAAATATAAATGATAAATGCAAGAACTCGTAAACATTATCCCCATCCCTATTTATTCCTTCATATTATTTTATTTAAATTTGTTTCAGTTGTATATACAAGAGGACACATGTGCACCCACCCACATGGTACCCAATTAATGGAGAGCTAAAGTAATCCCTAAATGGAACAAAAATGTTACACAAACTCCTCCTTCCACCCAAACAGAGGGCTACATCAGTTGGAGTCTCCTAGGAAACCCTAACGGGGGAAAAAAATTTATAGCTCTTATAGGAAGGACTGTTCTCTACGATACATGAGAAATGAAAATAGTGGACATCATATTTAGAAAAATCTAGATCCTATATCATGTGAAGAAAATTGGTCCATAGATATAATCATACGATCATGGACAAGATCATGCATTTTTTCTATCTCAAAGTCCCTCGACTATTTGGATATTAATAATATAATTGATATCATTTGAAAATAATTCCAAATACACCATACTAGGATTTAATATGGATTTATGTTAAAAAATAATTGGGGTGGAATGGGAAAACCGAAAAAGTGAATGAATGATGGATGGGTCACCGACCGAAATACACTAACTCCGACAGTGAGTCACCGATGGGTGTATCAACGATATCAATCCACTAATAGTGACTCACTAAATATGAGATACCAACACTGATCCACCGATTCCAAATATCGATAGCTTGACTCACTATCTCCGTGACTTACCAACACTGACACCCCAAGTCACCGACATTGAGGCCCTAACTCACCAACACTAATGCCTAGTCTCACCGACAATGATTCCGGGACTCACCAACATTAACACCCTATGTCACTGACATGTAACCCTAAATCACTGACACCGACACCGTTAGTCAATGTCGGAAAATTAAGAAAATTGGAAAACCCTTGAAATAATCAATCGATGAATCCCAAAACATCACAAACGATGTATTTTTACAATGTATAGGACCATGGAAGTCCGAGCCATTATAATCATTGTTTTTATATGAGTTTTTCAATTTATCTAAAACTTCAAATCTATATATTCCTTGAGAAAGTAACTGATCCATTTTTTTCATTTGGCATGGTATGTTTGTCATGAGTAAAATGGGTTACAATTATTGGCATAATAACCAAAAAATGTTTTGATACAAATTACTGAACCAGACCTAGGAGTAAGGGTACTAGGCTATTGCATTTAGTATCAATGGTTAGATTACATAACATTAGAAAATAATATTTTTTTTCTATTTTGGTTATTTTTATAGTTATGTATACAATCATATGTTTATAAGTTTTATGATTATCATATGTTAAATTTCATAGACACCCAATTGTCATTTCAAGAATTGAGATCATTATTTGATTAATGGTATTTTTGGATATATTTTATTCAAATGATGTTTCTGTAAAAATTAACTCAAATATGAAGTGTTAATTAAATTTTTGAACAAATATGTTTAATGGTATTAGTAAACATTATGGTTTTTATGATCTTGGATATTGATGTAATTATGGCAACCCATGAATTGGCGTATATATAACCACTTGATTAAAAAGTGATTTGTTGACATGGTGATTAATGTAACTTAAAAAATAAATATTTTTTTCTTGATATCTAAAATATATTAAATACACTTTTAAGGTAAAAAGAACTTTAATGGAGATATTACTGATGTTATTTGTTATATAGGGTTATGGAAAGATTTTGTTTAATATTTAGGTATTAATGTTAAATTTCAATGATTAATATATAATACAAATAATTATCATAACATGAGATGACTTTTATGATCTTGGTTAATGATTAATGATTGTCAAAATATACTTTTACCACTTTATGGTTACGTAGTCTTTAAATTTGGACATTAATCCTTCATATGAGATAAATTAATCACAGATACTCATCGTCTAGAGAAAAAGTTAAAATTATGGGGGAAATTTGTTAAAGGTTTTAATTTTACTTATAAATTAAGTATATTTCATTATATTTTAAGTATATATGGTGAAATTATTATTGATCTTTAAAAAAATATCATGAAATAATATTTTATCCTATTGAAATCATTTATAATGATATAAAGGTCCTTTTCAAACACTTTTGGGCTAGTTGTTTTGTTTTCATGGACATGATCTTGCGCACGTTCTCTATCAGTAAATATTATTCAATTTCAATTAGTTTCGCATTAAAAAAGCTATCTTTTAATCTCTCACCAATGATATCACAATGTGGAATCCTAGTTATGTGAATCATTATGTGTCCTTTAAATTTTCCAATTTAAATTTTTAGGGATGTTTTATTTTTTAAAAATTATGAATTATTGTTTAAAAAGTACAATAGAAAAAAAAATTAAATCATTTGATATCAAAGATGAATTTATAAGGAGAAATTCATTTTAATAGGGTAAATATATAACATCCTGATATTTATTGAAAATTACTTTTTCAAATAAAATTAAATTATATGATTGAATGAATACCAAAAAGAAAAAATTCTATATTGAAATTTATTGAACAGATATTATATCTTTTTTTTACATAACAACATGTTTCTTCGATAACTTATGTTATATGAAAGATAGATTCTTACCATACAAAAATATACACTTATTATTATTTTTAACATAGTCGTTATCACTCAGACATTTGAATGGAAGGTATGAATAAGACTAACAAAATAATGAAAATATGGTTTTCAAAAATTCATAGAATGAATTCATTGGTTATGTATTACATAGAAATGAACATAAAAACCAATTGAATATAAATAAATGATCTTTTTAAATATCTTATTTTTATGTTCCCCTAGGTGTATTATATTACTAAATTATATTGATTACTATTATTGAAATATATTGATTATATATATAATTAATATAATGTTTATCATTCATCCAATGTGTTTATTAGAGAATATATAAAAAAATAATTCATAAAAAGATGTATTTTAAACGACTGTTTTCCCACCTTCTTAGGTTCAACATGATGTAAAACAAAAAATTTAAACAATTTTAAATTTAATTTCAAAAAATAATGTATATTTTATAAATAAGAATTTAAAAATAATGATAGGGTGTATTTTAATATTTTAATGAGACGTTTCATTTTTGGAGGATATGTGAAAGATATAGACTTTTCATCTAAATAATTTAAATTTATATATTATATTTTGAATTCGTTTTAATGTAAAAGTACCTCCATTTGTTATCAATTAATCCAATTATTCATATTTGAATGTTTTCCATATTAAATTTATAAATAAAAATACTGTAAAAATTTAAACATTTTCACTTTTAAAAAATGCTTTCTTGTTGCAATAATATTGACATTAAAATATGTTATTGTACTTCAGTGAGTTTAATTTAGAAATATGGATTCAATATTTGAAATTATAATAATGTGAGGTAAAAATAATTAATTATCATGTTAGTTTAATCTATATGTATATATCATGATAAAAATTTTTGAACATAAATTATATTAGTTCAATTATTTTTTGGAAATTCTTAATAATTCAAATTTTATAAATAATGTCAATACATACATTAAAATTATATTATAATAAATCATATTTTATTAAATGATTTAAAATTACTATAAATAACATATTAAATAAATATATTTATAATTTTCATAAATATAAAATATATCTCATCAATATAGTAATTTAACATCAATACTATACATTTTTATTCCCTAAATAGTATAATCATTGTTGGCACACCTAGGCTTAAATCTATTATTTTTCACGTTGCATGTGATACTATTAAAATTATTTTCCAAAAAACATTGAATTTAAATTTTATAATTAGAATTTCAAGTTTATAATTATTATGTATTGTGTTTATAAAAAGGATCTCTTTAATTTATTTATAACGGTTTAATTTAATATGTGTGAAAACTAGTTACCTTATTGGAAAAGTATAATGAAAAAAATAAGGAAACAAATGTATTAAAGAAAAAAAAATTAAAAATGTATTTTTTTGGTTTGGTGGAGGTTTATATTGACCAAATAACACCTAAATAACATTATTATTCAATTTTTGAGAAACATATTTTAAGGGATACCTCAAAATACCTAATACTATTGGGTAATTACAAGAATTTCACTCCTCCTCAACTACAAAAAAGATATGACTCTTCCCAATTTTTCATAACTCTATCGCTAGTTTACTCATCCAAAATCTACCCAAATAACCTTTTCACTTCTCTCAAAAAATCACAAAATGATTAAATTATGAATAAATGCAACAACTATATTATTTTGGTCAAACCCAAAAAGAGTTACCAGAAGAAGAGGTGACATTAATCCACAACTATTTTTGTATGAATTCATCATCAATACCCTTTATAGATTTTTATTTAATGATTATATAATAACCCTAGTATAATAAAAATACTAAGATGTTGATAAGTTATGGTTATAAAATAAACACAAACTCACTTCAAAAAAATGTGTTACAAAATCATCATTTGTGTGTATGAAGAACTTCCACTACGCTAAATGTTTTCATTTGTTTTTCCATTACAACCTCTAATAGAAATTCATAATGATAAAAATAAAGTCTATATATTACATCTATTATATTTATAACAAAATTATAAATATGTAGTTATTATATATTAAACAACATTTTTTAATTTCATACCATATGGGATATGACAACATTTCTCATGTGTACGACGGACTACCTCCTTACAAAGCCTTATAGATCTTGTTTCACTGAAGTGTTAGATGAAAAGTAATAAGGGTAACCATTATAAATATATTTGATATAAATGAAATAATAATGATATTAATTACATAATTATATTTCTATAAATAGAATATGCCACATTATTGTTACCATTTCACATAATAAATAAGTGATAAAATTATTCATGGATATGTATACTACAACCGCCTAAATGTGATGTGAACGCTTTTGTATCACAAGAACAGAATATATAAATGTGTACGACTTACTGTAATACTATTTATGTTATACGTAAAATTCATTTAGGATAAAATATTACTTAAATTAGTTCCATAAGGCTCAAAATAAAATGGAATCAATAAGCCTCTATAAGTATGGCCTACCATCTCCATCATCAGAACACTAGTTCATTTTCAATAACCATCATTATTTATTTTTTTGACTAAAAAGTTTACAATGAATTTTATAATTATTTCATGATCATAATTTTTTATATTTTTAAATAGTGACTCCATTTACCATAGTTAACCTACCAATGTCATTTTTGACACATAAGTCGAATATGGTCAAAACATCGAACATACACATAATTAATTAAGTAATTATACATTAAATGTTTAAAAATTATTTAAAAGTAATAACAAAGTTTTAAAAGGTTATAAATCAATTAAATCATAAAAAAAATTATTATTTATATATATAATGACACATATGAAAAATATTATTCAATGTAAGAGTTATTGTCGTCTTACTTTTATTTCTATGAGATACATGACATATTCATCACTTTTTTTGTGGTGTATATGATTAGAATTAATTTATTGTATTATTATTATAAATAAATTTATAAGATTTACAGGACAATTTTCATATCTATATTTAATTTGGTTTATGGTTTTTAATTTCACTAAAGTAGTTATTGATTTTTTTCTTTATTTTCCTTTGTAGAGATGTTTGTTTTTTAAAACCTATTATCTTTTATAAGGTGTATATACTACCACATTGACATGTTATATAATGAAACAAATTATATTAAGTATATTATAATTTTATTTTAATTTTATTATCACATGGGGATTATGAATTAATGTTACAAAAGTTGTAAGAGTTTCATGTTATAATCTCCTTGTTTTTAAGGATTCAAAATGTTTTAGTATCCAATGATAAAATCATATAATTCTAATTAAATCTATTATAATATAGTTATTATTTATATTTGGAATTAATAATATCATTTTAACACTCTTTTATACTTAACAGAATTTATAATTTTTTTTAAAACATGACTTTAGTTCTATTTTTGGCGGAAATCTTTTTTCATCAAAACCAATTTTTTCTGAATTTTTTTAAATTTTTTCAAATTAAGAAATGATATTTTCTTTAATAAATGTATTGAATTTTTTTAAAAACATCATTAATTTTATTAATGATTTTTATTAAATAATAATATTTTCAATGCCTTTTTTAAATTTAATTTTCAAAATGAAAATATATTCTCCGTATGAATGTTGGTGATTCAATTTATAAAAATAAACAGTCCTTGTTGTAACCTATTATCATATGGGTAAATTGTATCTGGTACAATCCTACATATTACAATTGATGGATTAATATTTCTTCAAAGAGGTTGTTTTGAAACCTATTTCTTTTACATTGTTCGATTATGTTTAAAATTATAGGATATGAGACAAATATATTTTCAATTTGTTAATCATGATTCAAAGTAATTATTATGAAACACATTTATCTTACATCAGTTATTTATGTTTCAATGATACAACCATGGGTACAATTTTATTTCAATGGGTCAATCATGATTCAAAAAGATTGTTATAGAACCCATTTTATTTCTATTGTAAAATCATGTTTTAATGAGAATGTTTTGGAACCAATTTCTTTTCCATGGGTTAATCATGCATCCAAGATATTGTAATGAAGCCCATTTATTTTTCCAAGGTTTAATAAATTCTTAAAAATAATAACCATTATTTCTATGAGCCTTATGATGAAATGATTATATAATACATTCATGTTGTAGTTATTGGAAATCATAGATGATGAGGTGGTCTAAATAGTGTCCGAAAAGCCCATTACAGATTATATGATGGGGTGTCCCAGATAGTATATGGTGGCCTTATTATAGATTACACATTGGGTGATCTGAGTTATTTATCTAATGCATTAGGTAATGTATATTTTCTTGAGTGGAAATAATGATAGTGGTACCTAATGTTTTCTCATATAGATTTAACTGGAGACCATTTACTTTTGACACTAGATAAAAATAGGTTATGAAAGTGATATTCCAAATTATTGAAAATGGTTTTAATGGTTTATTATTTGTTTATAGTGTTTATCATGATCAATATTAATATCCTATAGCGGATGTTTATTTATTCTAATAACCCTTTCCTTTCCCATGTTTACATATTTAATTATCTTTGTATTGATGGGTATGAGTTATTTTATGATTCGTTCTTCCACATTGATTACATCATCAAACCCATATGAACTTCTTATTCTCAATGATGAAATTTAATTTTTAATGATTATTTTAACACATACAAATCATTTTTTAAAATAATTATTATGTTTTTTTACCCAGGTCATAAATAACGAGGTTGAACGATTTATGTCTATAAATGATTTCTCTTGGATGATGTTGATGAAATAATGATAAATAATAAAATATTACATAAATGGAAGATGTTTTAATTTTATGATACGAGTATAGTTTTTTAATAGTTTTTTTAATTATATAAAACTCTAAACATAAAAATACCTCTACAATGTAAGTGATATATGTTTTACCTTCTATTTTGTATGGTTTTTATAGAAATAATTACGGTCACAATTATTGGCCTTAATGTTAGAAATTTAATTTTATGGAATTTGACGTCAGATTATAAAGTTCCATCCTTGAGTTATAATACGATATGTGATGAAACTAGAAGAATATGTTCCATTTAATAATAGAGGGGAGGGCAACTATTAGAATTTTATAATATATTAAATTAATATTAATGAATTAGTTTTTTAAAAAATGAATTAAAATTGACAATATTAAACTAAATTATTATTATTGGACTAAATAATACTATACAATAATATTTGGCAAATTTTAGGTTAAAAATATACCCTTAAATTTTCTCGTTTAACCCATTATTAATAGTTTTTACAGTTATAAAAAAGTCAATGCATTATACTCTTAAGAATTTGATATAGTTAAAATAAAATGTAAAAAGACCTATTAATGTATCAGAGTATGTGCAAAAAATATATAATAGTTTTGTTTATTAAAATAATATTTCTTGAATTTAAAATTATTTATTAGAAAATTATTTATAACAAAATTACATTATTTTTGATTTTAGAACAAATCATTTACATTGAGTTTAATAACATAAATACTACATAGTAATTAAAATATAATCAATTAACACCAATACAACATGTTATCTTTACCTTAAACATTATTTGATAATGAACTCTTTAAAATTAAATTATTTGAATATATTTAATATTAATTATTTTATTTTTCTATTAATTGAATGATTACAAAATCAATGTTTCATATTATTTTAAGGCAATCATTTCATAAAAAATAAATTTAAAAACACTATAATAATGAAAAAATATGTCTTATTTGAAATTAAAACATTCAAATTACCATATTTTTTGTTTCAATCAATTTAAAAAATATTATTCTAATGAAAAGGAAGAGTCTAAATTTTTTGGATTTATATACATTAAAATATTATAAAGGTCAAAATATTATCCAAATTGTTAACAATGAATATATATTATATTTATATAAGTTTTTTAAAGAGTGATATTTTTCCAAAAAAAATTAATCAAATTTTAAGATCATTTTCCAGTCATCATAATTTATTTTTTAAAATTAATTAACAGATTTACCATTAATAGTGGTACAAAAATTGAAATAGTTAATGTTCATAAAGTTAAAAAATTAAAAATACCTATTTAAAATTTTTGTACATAATAATTCCAAATAGGAATTCCAATTTTAATAATCAAATTAAAAAATAGTCATAATTTAATTTAAAATATATTATGAAATACAAAAAATGAATTTCTTCAAATAATTGAATTTTTAATTATAATTTTTATACAAAATTCAATGATAAAACTCATTAAGAAATTATATTTGGATTATATTTAATAAAAACTATATAAAATTTTTAAATAATGAAGATATAATTTTAAAATCTAGATACTTAAATACAATGTACATTTTATGAATAAAAATCAGAATATTCACAATTTATTGAAAAATAGAAATTTTCAAAAAAATCCCACAACATCACTTTATAATAATTTTCATATGTTGATTTTATAAAATATATTTATTTTTAATATGCAAGTTATATAATTAAAATATTTTATTTATATTATTATCTCACAAAAAGGAATAAAAACTGTTTTTAATTAATAACAATCTTTGATGAATAAAATGTATATTCTAAAACATTTATTGATTTTTTCAATGAATGAATGAATGAATCTGAAATTATTAAATTAGTTATATATATTTCAACATGTATTTAATATGATTCATTACCTATAATTTAATTTTTAGTTTATAAAATTTATATTTAAATAATAATATTTTACGGATCATTTAAGCTTGGTGTTGAGTGTCGTACACATTATCCAAAATAATTTCATTTTAATAAAATCTATTGACTTATATGTAAAGAATAAACATAGTTATCTAACTAGTAATTGTTATATAGACTTTATAAAACATTTGTTGACATTTAATCCAATATATTTATTCCCTCATTGAGTCTCTTTGGTAATCCAATCATAACAACTTAATAATTATCAAATTCATTTTGAAAATTTTTTATGTAAAATATACATACATCTATTTGTAAATTTACACATAAATAGTTACACATTTTAGATTCATTTGTTCCAAATTAATTTTTTTCGAATCAGTTAAATGAAATCATGAAATTATTTCTTTTTACATCTTAATAATATATTAAATTTTTATTTACTATTCCACTTGTGAATGATATTGTGTTTATTTTAAGCTACAAGTTATTATTTACAGTATAAAATCGTTTATTGAAAATTTTATGTCATCATCATGTTTCTTCACTATTTATATGTTCCATATTGTTTCTCTACATGGGATCATATAGAATTTAGGTTTTGGAAAAGCTTAATTTGGGTATAATGTGGTGTTGTGAAGTTTTCTCTATGATCCTAGTATGTTTATGAATTACAACATAGAAATATTTTGTGTTTCACATTATGCAAATTTTTTTAGAATTTTGACTATTTTAACCCATTGGGAAATGGAATTATCATTACGTGATTTAGGCATTAGTCTCACATTTCTCTTAGGTGATTCCCTTCACTACGTAATCATATTATTTTATTTTTTTTTCTATAAAAAATAACCAACTTATTAAATTCTATTCAATAATCATGGGATTTATTGATCATTGGGAGATATAAAATTCATTTTTATGAACATTTTTCTCTAATTAGTTACCATTGATCCTCTAATTTTCATGAAATACATTATGAAATTTAATATGTGATTCTCTTCTTCAATTAATTATATTTATACTTCTTTACTTATTTGAGGTTTTATGATATAATACTGGATTATGATTAGTAGTTCTTGTCTATGGGATAATTTTTGGAGAACAATGGTTATTTATTAATAATTATTATGTTGTAATTATTGATATTTTATTATGTTAAACATCTATCTTTGATTTTAGTTATTTAATATTCATTTCTGTTAGTTGATTTAGATTTTATCCAATTTATATATTATGATATTATGAAATTTCCATAATAATGTGGTCTTTATGTAATGAGTTTCAATCAACTAAAAATATAAAATATCTATAAATAAGTGAATAAAAAAATAGTGGTGATATCTGTAAGGATGATATATATGATTAGATTTATAATTCATGGTTATTTATTAATTTTTTTATGATGGTTAATATTCACAAAAATATCATTGTGAAATACATGATGAAATTTGAAATTTACTTATATAATATAATTATAATAAATAAAATGAATATAAAATTATTATTTATTATTACTTTCGATTTTTTCAATTAATTTTGGGCCTTCATCCTAATAATATTAAGGTACTCTTAATGAAAATGTCATTTTTTTCATTGGATTGATGTGATAGAAAAATTAGATTTGTATAGGTTTGGTATTGTGTGGTTGAGAAGATGTTATTTTCGTTATGTGTTATACAACCCATAAATATAAATTATGAATAAAACAAAAGAAAAAAATGACAGGAATAGGAAATTTTAATATCAGTGACTGTCACAGAGAGAATAAATGATTAAATGGGAAATTAATAATGTGGTAATATATCAATAGAATGAATGTGAAATTTTTTTAGTAATGATGAGGTGATTCCAATCAATTAAATATGGAAAACTGATGATAATATGGTTGGTAATTGATAAACATGGAAATTATAAGGAATGGTGAAATGAAAATTGTTTTTGTTATTGTGTAGATATTAAGTGTAAACAGTGTATTCAGAATGTATATTAGTTTAAAGTGTTTGTCAATGACGATGCGTTGTGATGATAGTGAGATAGACATTGTCGGGGAAGATACTATTTCATGTCATATTACTAATTACTAAGATACTCTATAGTATCCAATGATATACATTTAATTTTATATTATTTATTATTAATAACCACCAAATTAATTTAATTTTATTGATTCCCAAATGAGGTCATTTTTTCATTCTTCCTATGGAAAAATTTGGGTTATAGATGGCATAGATAGATTAATACCCCCATCCATTGATCTCTCTTATAGAAACATAATATGTTGTTTCATCCAAATATTTGAATATACTCTGATAGGGTTGTGATGTGATGATACAGTTATCATATGGGTATAGAGTGTTTGAGAACATTAAAGGATGAGGGAATGTGCTTTATATCCTTTATAATTCAATATTATAGCACGAGGAGACTATGGATGTGTATTTTTTTATCATTTGGTTGTGATTTGTGCTAGAGTTGTGACATATGAGTATGATGATTACACCATTTGGGGAGGTGGAATGAAGATACAATTTTGATTTGGTTATGTTATTTACAATTTTATTAATATTGACCATATGGGAGTGAAAATAAAAAATTCATTGGGGATTTATTGAAATTATTTTAGAGGGGAATATGGTTTAAGGAACACCTATAACTATACTATATTGTTTTTTTATCAGTTATTTCATTTTTTTCAAAAATCCCTACTTAGTGTAGTGATTAGATTAACTGATATTATTGCTGTGATTGAGTCAATGTTTATTCATATAGGTTTTAGAAAATATTTTCAACTTTTTTTGGGAGGATCAATATGAATTTACTCGTATACTCTTAGGATTAAATTTTATAAATTTTTTTGCTGTTTTTTAGAATGGAGTTAGCGATTATTATTATAATCACTTGTTAACTTTGTTCTCTATCAACATTGGAGGAAATAAAATAGGAATTAGTTTTTTTATTTTAATTATAGAGATATGTTTTATATATAAAATAACATACATTAAGATTTATTTATAATTTTATTATATGAAGTTGATTGGTTGTACTCTTTAATTCTACTAGGTAATTGATCCATCATTTCTATTTTAGACAGATGGTGTTAATAACATTTTCAAACCAATTGGATGTGAACTTTGGGGATGACATTTATATTATATAATGTCCCATGAGGGGTTTGTATTGGGATATGTTGTGTAAAAATCACTATTAGGGCTTATTATATTATTATATTTCAATCTGTGGACTTTTAAAACATTAATAACTGTAGGAATATGATAATGAAATTAGTTCCTTTATTGTGATTTAGAACGATCATATCACAATCATGGAAAAATATTCGATAAACATGAAACTATTTATTTAGGAATATAATTCTAATCCTTAGTTTCTCAATATTTTATAAATTTGTAGATGTATTTTTTCAATTATTCAAAAAAAATTCACATTAGTAAAAATTCATGTATTAATATTTTTCACCATCGATTATTTTATTTTTTTAATTAGAAATTATTATGAACATTTTAAAGTCTTAAATATAATTATATACTAATGATAAACTTATTACAATTCATTATATAGAAGAAACAATTTGAGTTCAGTGCTATCATATAATTTTACACTTCTATGAATTATTCCATGATTTATTGAACTTTGATACTAAATTATTTACTTTATAAAATGAATATTATCAATGAAATAAAATAAATTTATTTGTTCTACCACCCAAATATTAATATATTAGGTTCATATCAATATCCCTTAAACCCTCTACTAATAAACATCCAATCAACCCTATGATTAACCACATAAATAGAAAATAAAAATATCACATTTTATTTTTATATAATTCATTATCATTATAATTAATAATTTACTCTATTATATTGGATAGAAAAATTGTATTTATAATGATTTGAACAACTCTGCAATTATTTCATTATGTGATGTCTAGTTTCAATACAAGAATATTCAATCACATAAATGATTTTATTTAAATTGATACATGTTTCAAGTGTCTCCCACATCATGATTCATTATTATACTAATTATTAGATCAGAAATTAGTTAATTCAAAATAGTTATTCATGAAAAAACACTAAAAATTTAATTTAGATAAATTTTAAGCCATAATGAATTAGAGAAACAAATAAAAAATTAAATACATAACCACACCTTAGTTATGTATCCCTGAGACCACCAACACTTAATGGTAATTGATATAACAAAAAATTATTACATGTAAACGGAAACAATGGTAAAAAATATAGGAAAAGGAGAAAGATATAAATCCAAATATTTTGATTTCCAAAATTAGTAGTGGGATTTATTTTTCTTTGGTCCACTAGATGAAAATGCTTTTGAAATCCAAATTTTCATAAAATAAATTATCATTCAACATAATTTTCCTTAAAACTACACAATAATAAAAATATTGTCTACTTTTTAATATTTACTCACCAAAATAGATATAATTAAATTAAATGCTACCCATAATTGGGGGGTCAACCATAAAAATCATCACAAAGAATTATTGATATCTCACTATATCTTTATTGAATTAAGTATTCTTTTCAATTCTCAATTGTTGGTATTATTTTTAATTAGATACAAATATTAATATTTTATTTATATAAAAAATCACCCAATTTTTAATGATAATTTATTTATGATAATTATTTGATAGTGATAACCTATATTCTATTACTCTCTAGTCATAGAAATGATAAAAAATAATATTTCCAACCACAATAAGTTTTTAAATATCAAATATAAATTTAAGACATAATAATTTCCTAAATACTATAATAATAATTCTATGGTATCTCAGATATCAGTAATTAATATAATCCATCTGACCAAGGAATCACCTTTCTAAAAATCATCAATATCATTCCACAAAAACAAATATGATCATGAAACTCATGCTTAAAAATTCCATTATTTCATAAATACATTGAATAAGAAATAATTATAGACATTTTATATACAATATAATATTTAATAAATAAAAAACATATCATTCAAGAAACCAAAACATGTTGTGACAACGTCTCTACAGTCCAAAAAACCAATATAATCTAGAATAGACATCCATGATAAAATTTATTCCCTTCATCCTATTCAAAATCCATTTTAAAATATTATTAAACAATATCACTATCATATATCATACTCATCCTTCATATTATCTTAAAATTCATCAATGATACACCATGGATACAATAATAATAGCACACCCAATCCCACCAATATGATTTGGATATAAAGAACAACTTCTATTCCGACTTCTCTGAGACCTCATTCCATGATAAGTGTGAAACCCATGTTACCCCTACATTGTTCATCAATAATTCATTGATCGTTGAGGTCCTCTATTAGTGTTTGGGTGTGTCATTTGAGAGGTTTTTTAAAATTTTTAGGGCACGTAGTTTGTTAATGGTTTTTCTAAACCATCAAACTTAATCCTACAAAATGAAAATATGTTTACAGTAGCATTCACACAGTTTTCGCGTGGTTTACTAAACACTAGTACAAAACCATGAAACCCATTAATAAAAAAATATATTAAAATACAAATTTATGTGATTTTACATAACATTTGACCCCTGTCAGTTTGGCGTCAACCATACGGTTACCATATTATCAATTTTATTATTATGACACTTTTTGGGTATTATCATCACTTTTTAATAGTTATAATTGATTTATTCATCAAATATTTCATTTTTCACTAATCATATCTTCTATTTAGGATATTTCTATTTATTCACTCGTTTCCTCTAACATTAATGGGCATCTGGGATATTTTTTATTGTTATGGTTGTTATAAAATATGTGTTATTAGAATTTGAAAGGTTTGGGACAACTTTAATAGCCTCTTTTAAGAGTTTCCATTAATGAGAAATTCTTCTACCGATTGTTTTAGGTGTTCAAAATCCTTTTATTTTTATTAAATTATGCCTTAATTTCATGATATTCTATTCAAAAATGTAGTATGATACAAATTGATGTCATATGCGATTACAAATTATGTTTCATTAGAGGGTTTCCATATTGTGTTGGTTTTTCATTAAGAAAGATTGGTCCAAATGATTGATTAAATGTTACATTGAATATTAAATCACATTTATGCATTATAGATGTTTTATAAAATTCCATTGATTTTATTTCATGGGAAAAATAACTGGTTCATGATTTTTAATATTATTGGATTTTATAAAGTGATGATATCTTAGAAAAAAAGGGGTTACATTATATTATGTTATTTACCATATTTTAAAAAAATTCAAGCAATTTTTTATGGGATTTTTCATAGGGTGGAAAATGGTGTCTTATTTAAGAATGTATTTCCATGTCATAAAATAGAAATGTGGTTATTTATGTATTCATTATTGTGTATTTTTCCATTGAATGATTTTATAGATGGATTTATTGTTTTTTTATTTTCTATTTGGATTTCATTTATTCTATTATAGTTTTGAAAGGGTTTTCTAAAGAATTTTATATTTTATATAATTATTTGGAGAGGTTTGTACACTGTTGGATTCTCTTTGATTAGTTATTTTTTACACCCCGATTTGAGCTCGTTGATACTGAATGTTTATTATTGAGTGTAAATTGTTTTTAAAATGAATTAGGATTAATGTTTTTATTTTTTTTCAGCTCATTATCAAATAAAATGTGAAATATGTGATATTTGTACTTGAACAATATGTATTGTGCATTAGGGAGGTGTTCTATTGACATTATTACAATAGAACTATTGATGTCAACACTTTTTTCCATGGTACAAGGTACCTAGGTTTTTAAGATGGATGTTTAGGGATGTTACATTAATAGTATATTGTGATAACCATTCTAGTAAATTCTTTTTAATGGTAATATTTTTCCTCTGAATGTTTCATGGATGAGGCAATGATAGGGTGATTCTGGTAATGATTTTTGAGACCAATAACCAATCAGAAGATAATTCCACCTGTTCAAATTGAGAAATGTGTCACTTTAGATTCTAGAGTGTTTAACCATGGTTTTATACATTATGATTTTCTTGTTTATTTTTATTTATAAATAAGTTGTAGCCTTTTTAATGTTCAAAAATATATGATTTATTTGTAAGAATTTTTTTAGGATGGGAAGACATGCCTTGGTTGATTATCATCATTTCTTTATGATTGGATATTGATTTTCTTTTTATTATGTTTCCCATATTTATTACCGTGTGTGGGGGTGTTTGTTTGATAATATATAAACTAGGAGAAGAGATACATTTGTTTTAAAAAAAATTCTTGAAATTTTATTCATTTAGATATATATTTTAAATAGTTTGTGTGTTTTTTTATGGATATCATTTATTAATATAAAATGATTAGATTATTCTTTTTGTAATGTACAAGACACTGTTTTAAAAATATAATTGGTTATTTTCCAATGAAATGATCATACATTTGAAGATCTTCTTTGAGGCATGTTTTAAACATATGGATCATTGTGAATGTATATGTAGAATATATCATTTTTCATTAATTTCTTCACACAAAAAATGTGTACATATTTAATTATTACATTCTTTGGAAGTTTGATTATTTTTTCTTTATAAATGGATTGATAACAGACTGATGGCAGTGTCGTACTAGTCTATGGATCATACCATGCATACCTATGTTAATGGGTATATAGTCTCTCATTATTTATCTATATTTTTGGTATAACATTCATCTTGGATTGTTATTGCTCTTCATATTTATTTTGGTATATTTTGGGTTATAGTGGAGACATGAAAGTCACATGGTGATGTCAAGGTACAATGATTGTTTTTTTCTCATTGTAATACAAGTATATTATTTTATTAAGCCAACTATTTCTTTTTTTATGTTTTTATTATATTTTATATAAATGTAAATTATTTTTATTAAAATGGTTACTAGAGTGGATATTTTTTTTAACATAATTGGGTTATTCCTTAGGCTTATGATATATTTTTATGTTTTACACCTCATTTTAACATATTAATTTTGGAATGGTAATATAAGGTAAGGAGACCCCATGTTTGGATCTTGGTGGGGATGATGTTTTTATATTTTTTATGAGAATTATGTTTCTCACATGAGTTCAATCATGATACCCTAGTTCTTTTCACCATCTGAGGCCGATAGACAATGCTACCCAAGCTATATGATGGGATAACTGGAGTAACATGTCAGTTTAGCTATGGATGGTTAATTTAAAAATTATATTAGATCTCTATTTTTAATTTGGAGGAAAATAAATAATTTATATTGGAAAATCAGAACTCATGAGGTAGATCTGGGGAAGTACTTGGACATCTCATTCCACATGTTGGATCTTGAGTTGACATGGGATGTTAAGATTTTTTGTTTTTTTTATGGATTTATGGTAGTTTTTATTTGAGATATTTTTATGTAGAGTGCTACTAAAATTTGTTATAGGGTGATATAGAGAGTCATATCAGAAAAATAATCATTTTTTGAGACTTAAGATGGTGCGTTGGCACATGTTTAAGGTACATAATTTTTCAAATCGCTCAAATACTATGATGTCCATTCCTAAAAATTATTATAGCACTCCAATGCTTCATCGACAGTCTAAAAAACCACACAACTAAATTATTCATTGTATTAAATTTTCGGAATTTTATATCCCTCACTATTTTGATGGTTTTATCTGCTATTGGGTTTGAGGTTTTTTGTTTTTTATGTTTAATAAATGTTGTATGTATTTTGAAATATGATTAAAAAAAATGTTAAAATATTTTATATTTGATAATTCTTTTAAGTACCATGTTTTGGTTTCATGAGATTCATTGTTAAAATAGTTTTTTAATGGTATTATGAGTAATTTTTTTGATGGAATTCATTAGGTTATGAGTGGTTTCAGATAAAAAATTTCAGTTTTTTATGATTAAAAATTCATGAAATGTTTTTCTATGTATGCTTAAATAAGAAACTGGTTTGTAATAAATGTGTTTTCTTATAGTAGTGTTTGATATGTTATGGTTTTAATGTGGTTAGGTATTTTGAAATTTAAATAATGGAACACTAATCATTTTATAAATATTTTTTCAATGACTGTTTGAAATTTTTTGGTTTTTATTCTTGTATCACATGTGTTGGTATTTTGAGTGATTTTATGAAATATTCAGTTTTTTTCTGTTTTATAATGTCTCACCAAGAAATGATTTAGAATGTATATATAAAAATTGGTATAGTAGTCCTCGTACTAATCTAGATGTAGTGTCAACATTATTAAAATCTTCATAGAATCAAGAAAAAGAGACAGGTTGAAGTTATTCTCTACTAGTGAATCCCATGTGGATTTTTGGAATATGAGTCATAATAGATTAGTGGTTATCGAGGACCAAATTATGAAATATTATGAATACCTAAGGTTTACGTCATATTTGACTCAGTGGGAACCCTGTGGTCCTTTAGGGTGTGGTACATAGCTCTTTTGTTCAATGCATTAGGCTCAGATTGGTGGAGGCACGCAATCTATGCCAAACCATTTAATGTGTTATTCTAGGAGTGTTTCATGGAATCATTCATTCAGATGTTTTATCTAGATTAAGTGACTATTTGAAAGTCAGTAGACTTTATGTGTGTCCTCCAGGGTGATCTATATCATCAGGATTATTTGGACCATTACTTTATACAAGTTCATTTTTCTCAATGGATGGTTGTATATGATTCTAAAAAGGCATGGTTCTATTATAGGGGCCTTCATCCAAATAAAAGTTATGTGATGTTATAGTATAACATATTTATATTCAAGGAAATCAAGTTCAAAGATACTTTGGTAGAATAATTTTTAGTTGGGAGTCCAGGGAAGATTGTTGATGAGTCCTTATCTGTTGATGACATGAATGTTACATCTATCTAAACCAAAAGGATATTATATTATATCTCTAGGGGATGTATATGAATGATTTATCTTCATATCCTATAGCTCTAAGGACCTCTAATTAGTAATTTTATCAAGGACACCTTTAAATGTTATATACAATGAAAAAATATCCAAATAGGATGTCGTAGACACTTCTTATACAAGAATTTTGATAAAAAACATTCATCCACCTAGAGAGTTAGAATCCATTTTTTGATTGATGATTATATCTTTTATAAAACTATTTATGTTGAAATTTTATACATCTATTTTATTGAAACTATTTTTATTTATAATTAATGAGAATTTCTTTTATTATGTTATAACCATTGGAATGATTACACCTCATCATTTTCTGACTTACATTATTTATGCTTGGTGTGAATCATGGTTTTAAGATAATTTACTGAATGACCTTTGAAGGCCTTGGTTATAGGTTGGAGTATGGAGGTATAATCTAGTTCTTTGAGTACAAAATGAGAGATATTATTATAATAAATTAGATAGGTTTTTCAATGGGTATGCATTTCCTATGTTTGGCACCAAGTTATCTTTTATGTAGTTATGTGCCCCAATGTGAGAGTTATTACCTTGTTTATTGAGTTATGTTCATGTTTGTGGAATTTATCCCAGTTTTGGTAAGTGGTATTTTAACATGTCCTCTCTTTGTAATATTTAAATATTCTTCATGAAATTCACTTTTTTAGGTTTTCATTATGATTCTATGGTTACTAGATCCACAGTTATTTGAAATGTCTCTTTATTTAGGACCATTATTTTTAGTTGGACCATTGATGATTCACTGGTATTAATTAATTATAAATGATGGGGAGGCCTATATCCAGTCTATTTTTCTCTTTGTTTTATATTATGGATTCCTTATAAGATTATATTTGATGATATGCATCATTTTTTCTTATTTTTGGGGTCTTTTTATTTTTGTGGGTGTCTCTTAATTTAATCCAATGGGTCTAGTTTCAGACTCCTAATTAACATTTATATTAAGTTATGTGTGTTTTGTGGAGTTACTAAATTCATGTTATACAATAGGAATGTTATTCTGTAATTTCATTTGTATAGAATCTACTTTTAGGATTTATAGTTCATTTGGGTTTAGGTGATATTGGGTTGTTTGGGATTTCCCAAGAATCATGTTATCCAATTTCTAGGTTTTTTTGGGATTTTTAGAGTGATATTAAGCCATCCATTGGATTATGGAATCAAATACCTTCTCGGAATAGACATTCTAGGAGTTAAAAGTGGCCCGATTGGGAGGTCTATGATACCCATGGTTTCCTTACATTATATTTTACTCATTACTTGATCAATGGGTGACCTCACCTAATTTCCCTATGTCAATTTATGGTTTATAAAACAGAATTTGGTGACATGGATTGAGAATCATATTACAATTTCCTGAAACTCAAACCCTCAAATTGAAAATATATTTCCTATACCATTCCTGTGGTATGGGTATGGTTTTGTAATACGAGAAACAACACTATAAAGCGCGTTAAAAGGTTAATCTAATTTATTTTTAATCCATGTTTTAAGTGATTATTCCTCCAATTTTACCCCTCTTGGTTGGGCATCAACTAGATAGAACCCCTTACCAAATTAATTATTCTTCATATTTTGCCACATATCGGATGATTTCACACCAATGTTTAGGAATTATTCATTATTTATACATCCAAAATTTCCCTTTATTTTTATCCTATCTTCCAACCATGGTTTATATCTTTCTTCCATCATTTACAATAACACTAATGGCAATGTGGGCCAATTTTTATTGTTATATTCTTTAAAAAATTGATGATTTTGGTAACTATAGGTTGTTATCACTATATGAAGGGTGATTTTTATGCTAAATATGACTTGCTTCCACTAATTAAGGAATATTTTTCCATTCCACTACCATATATTAATGTGTTCATTTATCACATAATTTTTTTACAAATTCCTTTCATCCTAATTAATGTCAGACATGACACCTAGTTATTTTAACAATGGTTTTAAATATTTTGTTTCTTTTTCTTACAAAATTATAGGTTTAAATGTACGATTCAATGGAACAGTTACATTAAATGGTTTTTTAATCATTTAAGAAATTTGATAAAATTTCCTCGGTGTTTTTTTGATTATAAAAATTAGTTCAATCTTTTCAGAACAAATTTGGTTTTATAATGTGAATTATTCATTTAGTAAAAATGTGTTTCATTATTTTATGTGGATTTACAAGTTATGAAACTAATCTTATTTAATTTTTAGAAACATTCCATTGATTGAAAATAGGTGTCTTTGTTTTAGGAATAATTTTCCATGATTTAAAATGAATTGTTGTTACTTTTTTTATTTTTTTTATGAATTTTCAAATCGTTGATTTTGTATATTAATTATTTATTATGATTTAGTATGTGAATTACTTTAACTATGATTGTATTTGGTTTCCAAATGTTATTAAAAGGGATTCCAAAGAATGTAACCATAATTTATAAAGAGATAGTGCAATTGGAATTTATTGATTATCTTTGGCATGATATTGTATACACCTAGGATTGATCCCATTTCCACCATTTTAATATAAATGAGAGTATAATGTTGTTAACATTAAAATTTATTTATGAATCTATGTCTGGGTTGGGACCATTATAATAAATTTTGTGTTATAGGTGATATTTTTTACTTGTATGATATCAGTCATGCCTGTGGGTGGTATGATTATCACATGATGATGATATATTGTTGATAATCACATATATAAATCCTAACATTAGAGAACTAGGTTACATTGCTGGATATTGAGGGGCATATCATCACTAGTTGAGTTTAATACCCTAGAAACCATCCCCAAGTTATAGGAAACATATTTATAGGTAATGTTTTTGATGTTACAATGGATCAAATTGCAACTGAGGGGTTGGGGGATTGAATTAATTGTTAAATATTTATCTATTTCAATACTTTTTAAAACATAACCCCTATAAAAAATAATGTGGATGTCCATTTCATTTTTAAAAAAAAATTCACCCATGAAAAAATAAAGAATCTATTAATGTTCATGAGATTTACCATATTTGACCATCGTGTGAGAACCCACATCATTTCAATAGCCACTCCTGTGGGTCTATGGAAATTCACTCTTCTGAGGAAATGAATATAAATTGTGATAAATAATGTTAGACACCTTATATCTCATGGTAAGAAATATTATACCAACTCTAATAAATTTAAAATGTTTGTTTATGAAACCGATGAGCCAAAACAAATGTAAAATCACTTTGTTCAATTTTCTCCACAAAATTTCATTGTTCTGCTACCCCGAATCTGATGAACATCAGTTTGTAAACCTAGTTTAGTTTACTCTATACGAATGAATCAATATGATATTCCCTTTCCATATATTCACTTCTCATGCTCTACTTAAAACATAGTATGATCTTCCTCAGACAGATCGAGTCAATACAATCATCTCAAATTGAGGTTTCTCAGTTTGGTATAAAAAAGACTATTTCTCCTCTTATAAAGAGTACTTTATAAAGATAGTACACTCACTTCAATTTTTCAATGATTATACATGTTAGATTTCATGAAAAGTTACACAATTGGAATGAACTTTTATTTTATTTAAAGGTGACTCAGAAAATCAATGGAGGTAAACTTCCTATCATTCCCCACTCTAGGAAAATAAAAATCTATAAGATCTATGCATAATTGTATTTCACATATGAAAACCTCTACATAGAAATATTCAAACATTCTAAATATTTTATGGAGATCATTATTCTCCAATAAACTTACTTTTATTCATTCTGATTTAACATCCTCAGCTTAAACTTCCCCTTCTCATTATAATCTACCATTCATTATCATCTCAATATGATCTTCAATTCTTTATCAACTCATTATGATATGCATTTCATTTTAAATTCGTTATGATATGCCTTTTTTCTCATATCATTGCAATATTCTTATATTTATCATCTCGTTATAATAGGAATTTCATTCTCATCTCATTAAGATCATCTTATTTTTATCAACTCATGATGACATTCTCTTCATTATCACCTGATTATGAATTTTATTTCTTCATCATCTCATTATTATGAACTTCATCGGTAGATGGATCATTGGAATCAAAAAATTATTCAATTGAAAACATTAAATATAAATTTTTTTCTTCTCAATATATCAAATTTCATTTATAAGATTAATTACAATTCTTAACTAATCTCATTTTTAGAGATCAACATCAACATGAATGATCATTATATTTTTATACATCAGATGTGTTATCAATTTGCGGAATTCATTTGACGAATCAATTCATATTCTTGATATGATTGATCATCCTCCTTTATGTCAGTATTGTTAAAACCCAAATAATTATGAAATTATCTTTATGAAATTATTATCAATAAGATTTAATTCATTTGATAAATACACAACAGGGAAACAAGAAAAAAATTCAATCATCATTTACTTTAAACATTCTATGATCGAAAAGCATCAAAGTCTAGATCTTCCAGATATGATTTTATTTTTCAGGGTTTTTGGAACAAATAAAACCATTATAATTCCTCTATTTCATCAAAATCATTTATCCAAAAAAATTTCATGATTTGTGACAATATAATGACTAGAAAATCAATGTATTATTTTAGGTTAGAATGTAAAAAATCATTCTAACTCGTGAATTCAATCTCTTCTTTCAAAACAATTCATCTACATTATAAAATATTCATCTAAAAACATCTATATATCTAAAAAACACCATGTATGATGGATCATATAGATCATACCAACGGACTTGAGAGTGATTGTGTGTATAAAAAAATTAAATTTTCAGACCACTTCTACATTGTGTGATACTTGGCTCGATAACCAGTTATATGAAAATTGTGTCTGAAAAAAGCATTCTTAAGCATAATACTTTTCCCCCTTTTGGGTTTGGATTCAAAAACCATAATTTTTATTATAAAAAATAATTACAATAGACTTGGTCTATTCCATAATAAAAAAAATTCTTTCAAAAAAAGGATATATTTTAATACATATAAAAACATTTCTAAAAAATAACAAAGGTTATTTAATTTCCCTCATCGGACTTGTTGAACACAATCATTGACCAATTCATCTACTACTAAAAAAATTTAAAAACTCAAATGTTTTAAATAACTCAACTTATTTTACTTTTAGGAATACTCTTCCTTCCACAGAATAGAGAGTCATGAGACCACACTGTTGGGTAATTTATGGATTTTTAAGGAATTATAACCATTGGTGACAATAATATTTTTTATACTTGTTATGATAAACCCATCACCCCAGCTTTTTTCTATTCCACCCAAATTTATTGTTCTCCCCCATTTATTTTTCTCCAACCCATTTTAGGAATATCATAGATTAAAATTATTTAATTAATGTTAATTAAAAACATATTACAAAGAAAATTTATGTTACTTAATATCTACAATTTTCAATATATTCCAATGCATTGTGGGTTTCTTTATTATGAGTATTATATTGTAATATTATGAGGCTAAACATGATGATTCAAACACAACCCAAAAAACCATTTCTTTTGAAATGTATTTTCTAAAGGTATCAATAATTGTTTAATTTATTGTGATATGTTTTGGTAAAACATCCCCAATAACATGTTTTTATTTTATAAAACGAACCTTTATATCAATTTTTTTAGATCGTGAATATTTTTATATTTTATTAGAACGATCAATAGCACACTGATGATCAAAACGTTTCTTCAATAGTTTAGAAACAATAAATTTTAAGTCTTCAAACTAATCGTTCCTACACACCATTTTATTACAAGCCTTAGTTGATGTAACATATTCTAATCAAGTTGGGAAAAAAGTTACTAAAATTTATTTCTTTCTATTCAAATTCACACAACATCCACCAAAGATGATTTTTCCTCCTCTGGTTCAATTTATATCATTACAATCTCTATCCCAATCATCATATGTATGTCCATGAATCTTTGCCTCACTATTTATATTTAATAACAACCCATGTGATGTTATTCCTTTAAAATATATCGCAATTAATATTTTTTCTAATATATTTGATTCTTTTAATTTTTTTGAAAACTGTCAAATAATGATAAAAAAATAAAAAATTTCTAACCTAATAGATTTAAGGTAAAGTATAATTTTTAACCTTTTTAGAAAGCCTTTCTGATTCACAATTTTTCTAGACTCTTGATTACTCATCATTGTACTCAAAATGAATATAATAGTAGCTTATATGGATTCTATCATTCCATATTTTTACCACAATTCCCTAACATACTTTTCATGAGATAGAAAAATATATTTTTCTTTTTCTTTTGAAATCATAAAACAATGTATAAAGTTAATTATCCCAATAATGATATTTACAAATTCTTGATCATTTATATCATCAAAACACGATCCAATGGGGATTGAGCCGCAACTCCCCTTTCCCACCACCAATAGGATAAGGGATGGGGACTAGCACTGAGTAGGCTATCACACTCATGGGAGGCCTTAGACAAATGTACCTTTACTCCTGCACCAAAAAAGACCCCTATGAAATTGTTTTGAGATATATATAAACTAAAAATGAAAATTCATTCATATATATGTATATATATCCCAACCATAGTATAAAAAATTCACTGAAAGGTAAAATATAGGGCACAACAAAGGGAAACAAAAAATGTTTCCAACTAGGTCAGAAGGAGGCTATCGTAGTAAGACATCCGCTAGTAAGATCCTTAGCCAACATCCGATGAAAAACCTTGTCAGTCCAACTCATTATTCTTTGACCACTCCGGGTCCACCTAAGACTCTAGTGAATGGATTGTGCTCTAAATAATACACCTGACACATGCGGGAAATTGCAGTTCGTGGGTGAGTATAAAGATACTCAGTATGTGGTTTACAAACCCCAAAAGAAAATAACAAACAGGAATGCAAAAATCGACTGATCATATCCAAATAGAAGCCAAATGATATAGAAACTACTTCTAAAGGCCATCCTCAACTAAACATAAACATTCAGCTCATACCATAGGGAATTTCATTGAATAATTTTTAGATAAAAAGGGAAACGAAGTATTCAAACCATATATTCTCCTCTAAATAACCAAGGATCAAGTGGTTCCCAACTCATTTCCTCCGATAGATTCTACATGAGCCTCTATGGCAACACATAACGAGGAGAAGACACTCAACCAGATCTATCACACTAGATGACACTGATCCAAGATATAGAGACCGTAGAATATCTCTACTATGATCACCATGATGAACTCAACAAATAAAAAAGACTCATCAAATATGGGATTACTCTTAGGGTCCACTAGGGGATAATAGAACTCTGTACAATAACTCAAAGATCCATCTGATAGGGGATCACACCAAGGATCTGTATGGGGATACTACAATAGGGTCTAACATTGTATAGATTAGAACACTCAGATAGGGGATCTTCTCCTCTATAATGAGGGTCAGGATAATAACATGAACTCCAAAAAGGATATACTATGTTGTAGGGGAGAATACACCCACTTTTACCATTAAATCTACAAAAAACATCTATAGAGTAGGGGATTGTATACCCGAAGATGTCACAACCCTTATGAAACCACGCTCTAAATTGGGGATCACATATCCAATCATAACACAAAGCCTATAGGGATATCTTACTAGATAATGGAAATTCTCCGATATAGATTTTATCTCAATGAATCATAGAACACAGTCTAGGGAAAAGTGTAAGCTAGAGGATCCTACCCTAGCCACACAGTGGCATACCACAACTCTATCCAACTCATCTTAACTTGGGGATCATAATCATGTACATAGGATGTAATAACACACAGAACCTCAATGGAATAAACCAAAGAATATCAGTCAACCAATACTATTCAAAACATCTATGGACTCAGAAACACATATCATCACCACACCTCGCATCTTTATGGCCCAAACCATGGAAACCATCACATTCCCCATGCAAGAACATTCCAGATTGGCTTTTCACATACCCAAATCTAATATCCTGTGAAAAAAATGAAATTTTCACTAATATATATATATATTAAATGAGGTATCTAATAAGCCTTTGCACACCCAAATGAATCCATGTGTTTTGATACTTTTGGAAAACACAAATATCAACTATTAATTTTTCCAAAACAGATATCCAGTTAAGATGACACATGTCAACGTAAACACCCAAATCGATCGTGGAGGGACAAACACCTTGATTTCGGTTTAGCACCTAAAATCGGACTTAAAACTTCTTACTTATAGTTAGGGTCACATTCCCACTGACCTTGTATCAAATGTACATCAGATACCGGAGATACATATGTAACAAGATACATAAAAAAAAATTATTCTATAATTATTTTTCTAAATGTATGCTTCGTGACTTCGAGCCATGATACTAAGAAAAAAAATCATAAAGAGGCCTCAAAATCTCCACCTCATAGTAAGGGTTTAATTTATAAAAAAGACATTCAAATCGGACTCCTGGATTGAGTGTTACGGGTGTTTAAAAAACCCCCAGACTGATACTGGATGGACCCGCCCACTCTGGTCTATCCGTTACTCCTGGGTCATGCCATTCTAGAAAGATTATTGAATCCTGGCATAGCCACACTGGCCATATGGCTCCCAGCCACACCACTATTCCATCCCCATCTTCTTGTGTCTTTAACACATCAGCTACACTGGCCACTATCACCCCATACCGCAACTAGAAACCATATTTCCATAGATTCTATAGCCTTCGACACTGCCTCATCAATTAAATCCACTGCCAATCCATCCGAGGATAACTGGGAGCACTATAGTGGTTCAAATATTGATCTGAAGGCTATTTCAGAAATTTCATGACCCAATATAGAAATCCATGATGAAGAATCGAAGAATAACAATCCATTAAAAGGGGGATGCGATCAAAAGTCAAACTTCCTACCTCAGGGAGAAACACCACATCTTCAGGTGTAGAATGACACTTCTAACATCCTGGTTCCCAATCCAGCGACAATCTTCATCGAAAATGGATGTTTCAATCTCCTACTTGGTTTATTAGTCAGTGTGGAAGTGGGAGGGGACTATTGATTCGACTACTCACAATGAAAATGGTGGTGGATTAATATTTTATTTTCAATTTAATACTCTGTGTTTAACAGTCCATCTCATACACACCTCTTACCTAACTCCAATCACTTACAATAATTATGTCATTCCTAGTGTAAACATTACATTCTAACACATCAAAGGGCTCACAAATTCTATTACTATCTCCATTAAAATGTTATTCAAACCGACATCATAATTAATTAAATTTAATTAATTTATTAAAATTCCCTCAATAATTTTTTCCACAGAAGGCCCAGTTCATAAAATCTTCAACCCCACATAGTGTAAACATCATGCTCTGACTTCTACCATGACCTCGAATTTCTGATCCGTGATACTATTTTAGAGATTACCCCTTTATTCTAAGTACATAATATAAGAATACATAATAGTTTTATAAAATTATTCCTAGCATACCTAGACATGGATTCTAAGGTTGTCTCAGTTCATAGATATGGAATAACATATAGAAAAATTCCAAAGTCCATGAGGGCCAAAACCAAGGCATTACATCCTCCCTACCTTAAGAATTGATCTCCCCAAAATGAGAAGGGCTATACACGATGGAATGGAACTGAACTCTCAATTGGGTGTCCCACGCCATCGTGTTCCCAAGAATCCACCAAAAAAGAACCAGGGGATCCCATGATGCAAAAAAAAACACACCAATGGGAAAAATAGGGGCTACAACACCCAAGTCTCATTCATCCCAGATTGACATCGTGGAAGTGGGCACATGTATCCACAATTGTGACAAGTGGGAAACACTGAATGCCTGACCTCCGGCAGTCATAGGGTCCAGTAGTATGCTGACTCAAAAACATACCTCAGATACCAGTAAAAATTCTCTAAAAACATTAGTGAAGGGGATACCACCACTACAAATCGATACTATCTACTTTTGATGAAACTATATCACCAACACGTGGTTTTATTGCACCTCAAGAATGCATGATAGTGGGGAAATCATCACTCATTATTATGTGGGTGAAGCCACATCAAACCACATCACAACCTTACTAAGTGAATCAAATT
Organism: Viscum album; assembly: GCA_963277665.1. NCBI lineage: Eukaryota > Viridiplantae > Streptophyta > Magnoliopsida > Santalales > Viscaceae > Viscum > Viscum album. The sequence goes on along the minus strand of OY728165.1, from coordinate 255,575,423 downwards.
TCAAGATTAATCCAATCTCATGAGGGTAAAAATTAACAAAATAGGGATTCCCAACACACACTAGGTCTTACCATCACTCAATCAACCACTAACACACAACCCCACCGCAAACATACATATCGACGGAACTCAACAACCACGCTTGAAATGTGTCTTCATTTGGAAGATATAACTCTCTTTCATGGTTTTCATTTCATCACAAAAAAACATATCAATGGGGGAAGGATCCCCAATCCACATGTATTTGATTCGATAAAGGAAAAAACAACAAAAAAAATCTAGAAAAGTTGGAACAGAAAGAGTACCTCATACTAGTGTCTATTAAAACTACTAAAAAATGTAGAAAGAATAATGAACATACCTCTGTACATATGTAGAGTCTCTGGGGTAAATTCCTCTATAGCTTTCAGCTGTCCCTACCCCGTTCACAAGATCCTTTTAGACTAGCATGGACCACCTGGTGGTGGTGGTAGTAGAAACTCGTACTGCCTTCCACCATCCACTTCTACACCTACTCTTCCACCATGTACACCACCCTATAGATCTCATTGCTCATAAAACATCCTATGCCAAGTAGATTTATTGATCTTCTCCCTCTCACCTACATGAATGGTAAAAAAAATATCTATCCATATATCCATAACTATTTCAAGAAAAACATTTTCTCTCTTGAGGATGGCCATAACCCACCATAGAGTTATAAGAGACATGAACCTCAGATCATCCATCTTAGGGACACCTATTAAAACAATATACATGTATGAACCCCGAAGCCTATTATCAGATACTAGCTACCAAACTATCTACTAAGGTCTCAGATCCCCTTTACCCCGCACTGATGGTCAGAGTCTACTCATCTAGAAACCTCTACAACACCAAAACCCGCTCCAACACTCCAATATATGTTTGAATGAACTATGGAACCGCAAAAAATCTAGATCACCCAACATAATTCATGATAAATGGTCCAGGATAAATTGAAATGTTCTAAATAAAGTCATGGAGTAAAGGGATAGGTCTGTATACTTTACTGAGTACTATTCCCTGATCCAACTCTCCTATTTAAACTGCAGAAGCTCCTGTATATGCATCGAACCCATCATGGATGGATAAAACACTTACTTGAATTTATTCTCTAAATAATAACATGATAGAATCTCCTCATCATTGGTATATATCATAGGAATCCACCAAGGCCTGAATAAACCATAAAAAGTCTCTCATCTAGGACCACCACTTCATCGGGAGGTTTCCACACCAGGAATAAGTCAAGTGTGACAGCCGCAGTCAAGTCATCTGCTACACGGTGGTCTGGGTTACCCCAGATCATCAAAGGTCACTACCATTGGAACACATGCAATGCACATATCATGTGTGAGTTCTTTTCCTCCACTACTGAAAAAAACATCTTTCTGATAGTTGTTAGATCAACTAGAGGACCACATCATGGTCCAACCTCATAACTCATTACCTACTCTAAATTCTCTACTTGGGGTGGTTTGTAAACATAATATCTATAGGTAAAACAATGTAGTTATCTTCAAGGAATCATCTTGAAATGACATCAAAATGAACTATTTACAAATAGTTTATTTGGGGAGATGACTCAAGAAAGAAAATTAAAATGAAAAACTCGGTCTTATATGATAGATGCACAATTATTTCACTACAAATAGTGTCCTAATTTCTAGAGTAAAAATGTAACATATCAGATCCCCTGAGAATTGATTCATTGGATACCTCAACAACACAGTAGTCGCTGCTATAAAAGAGGATCTTGAAATATGCTTTCACTGTCACTATGCATCCCAAACCATGTGCACGACATCATGGTCCAAAAGTGGAACCTTCTTTGATAACACTAAGTCATGGAATGACTGAATGGTGCTCAAGAAGCGACTCTACAGTCACTTCACTAATAGACCATGGGCTGGAGACTACTACCGAGTGGACAATTCCAATCATGGGAGGCCATAACCTAAGGTACCCAAACACATGGTCCCACATAAACCTTCATGCATCAGTGCATATATATATATATATAATGAAAATAAAATTCATATACATCAATCTCGACCAGAGTAATGTAACCGTAAAAAAAGTGAAAATATAGATCTCAATAATGGAAAAATAAAAAAGCATCCAACCCTCTTAAAAATAGGGTACCACTATAAAACACCCACCAGTATTTTCCTTAACAATGAATCATTGAAAAACCTAGTCATTCCAGCTCAAAATGTTGTTCCATCATTGGGTAATCCTGAGACTCCATCAAAAGGAATGTGTTCTGCATGAGACAGAAGGCGTTTTCAGGAAAATCTCATGTAGGGGTGAGTATAAAGATACGTAGTAGGTGACCCAAAACCCCCAAAAGAGATGGATAAAAATAAACGTAACAGTATACTCATCCCAGCCAAAGGGAACATAAATGTGAGAGAAAATCCATCTCAATACCATCCTCATCTAAACATGAATATTCAACTATAACCATACAGTGTATCAACAAAGAAGTGAAAACACAATAGAAGAATCCAAAAATGAAAAATAGATGTACTCATTTCATGCCCCAAGACTCAGGGGGAGCCGACTTCGTAGTTAGTGAAAAATTCTACTCGAGGCTCTTAGGAAACACATAACCAAGAGAACACACTCCATGAGATATATCATCCCATATGACACTTCTCTGAGAGATAACTCTCCTAGGATATATCATCTATGATCTCCAGGCATTGGGGATCAATCATAGGGTCTTAATGGGTATACTAGGACCCATTCTCGTAATATGATGCTCTCTTAGATTGGGTATCACTACAAGGATCCACTGGGGGATATCATAAACCGATCTGACGTTCTACTGATAACATCTCTCAGATTAGGGATTGTCTCTCATGTAATATGGGACATGAAGAAACCATGAACTCCATCTAACACAACTTCTTGGGAAGGGGATCATACACCCAAGATTACCATAAAACCTACATGAAACATCTGTAGAGTGGGGAATCATATAACAAACAACGTTGAAACCCTACTAAAACCACCCACCATGTAGGGGGTCATATATCCAATGATTCCACAAACCCTATAGGGATATCTGGATAGATAAGGGATCCCCTCCCACGTAGTGTTTGGCATGGGAATTTCGAGTAACTGATGAAGTAAAAAGATACCGTAGAGGATCCTACCAGGTCTACTATAGAGTGCTACCATAACTCTTCCCATATCATTCAATTGAGGTGATTAAAATCCTATATAGATGACTTGATATCACACATACCCTCAACGGATTTGACCCTGGGAGCCCAATCGACCACTTCAAGTCCATACATCGCTAATCCTAGAATACCATAACATCGCCTCACCTCGTATCTCTAAAGACAAAACTAGGAACAACACCATTTCCAATGCAAAAAAACATAAAGGATCGACTATATAATTACCCAAAATGAAAAACTAGGTAAAAATGAACTTTTCACCACTATTTCATCATTAAAAAAGGTCCTAAATATGGATTTACACACCGAAATGGATCACTTTATTGATAGCATTCTGAAGAAACACTAAAGGGAACCTATTCATTTTTCTGAAATTGACACCTAGTGAAATATACACATTTCAATGTCAATGCCCAAACTGAGCCTCATGGGACTAGAACCTTGTTTTTAGTTCTTCACCCAATATTAGATTAAAATCATCCTTTTTTGAGTTAGGGTCTCAACTCCACGAACAGTGCACCAAAATGATATCAGATTCTATAGATACATCCATTTAAAACATTATAAAATAATAATAATATTATTATTATTATTTTAAATAGATGTATCATGAAACTGAGTCATGATCCTAAGAAAAAATGTCCTAAAAGTTGCCACAAAGGGTCTGCCTTAATTAAATGGTTTTGTTTCCATAGAGAACATGAAAATTGAAGCCATGTATTTGGAGTTACGAGGGTTTAAAACAGTAATAGACATGAACAGGCTGGATCTGCCCACTACAGCCATTCGACTCCACCTTGTCCATCCAGCAATGATGGGACCACTAGATTAGGGCTCGGTTGTGCTGGCCTTTTGTCTTTCTCCACAGGCTTTTAGCTGCACCACTATGCCAGCTCCACCCTCCAGTGTCCCATGTCTGTAGGCTCTGCCAGCCTCTAGTGCCTTACACCACGACACTACCTCCAGCACCCCGTTCCACCATACCATCACTAGAAACCATATCTCCAACACAACTGGAGCAAGAAGCACCCCCTCATCACTATAATCCACCACAAAACCATCCATAGTCCACGAAGAGCACTCCAATGTTACAAAAACCATTTTCAAAGTTGTTTCAGAATATTGGTGACTCCATCTACACAGCCTTGATGAAAAATCGAAGAAAATTGATGCAAAAATTTTAGGATGGGATCAAAGCTCAAAACACCAACAATGAGGAGAAGCATGGAATCTTTAAGTGTAGAACGCCACCTATGACATGATAATTCCTTATCTAATGATGATCATTATCAAAAACATCTATTGGAATCTCCTCCTTGGTTCATTCATTATCGAGGAAGGGGTGTTGTTGCTTCTCTTATATTCAAGGAGTAGGGATGAGGGAGGAAGATTAAATTTTTAATTAAATCCTCTTTATTTAATAGCCCAGATCACGAAAACCTCTCTTCCGACCCCTAATGTTGAAAATGATATTATCATGCCTAGGATAAACATTACTTTTTGAGATTAACAATGGTCTAATAATTGTAATATGAGAATCCATTGTAAATTTATTCGTCCCAACATTGAACCTAAATTAGTTACATTTATTTATAGAAACACCCTTGACATCTTTTTCCATAGAAATCCATGGCCCAAAAAATCTATACCCCACCTACTATAAACATCTTTCTTCTGAGGAAACTGTGCGATCATATTTCTGATCAGATCTACTAATTTATAGATAAATCGTTTCCACCATGTGAATATTATAGAAATATATAATATTTTAATGAAAAAATTTCTAGGAACACCAAGAAACATTAATGTATTCCTTCATAGCAACTAGAAATTGTATTATATGTATAAATATTCTAAATTCTAACTGGTTCAAACCTAACACACTATATATTGAGAAAATTTTAATGATAATATTCAATATACCCTAAAAATTATATCTATCTCATATAAAATTAATATTAGAGTTCCAGAGTCTCAAAAATTCACATAAATGATTCTATGAAATTATCATTTAGAAAAACTAAACAGTATCATAAAATTTTCAGGATTTAAATACAATGTATTTAAGGGTTTTTTAATTATAATCATATTATTTCTCAATTTACATATTTTGTTTTAATCCTCATAAAGTAGAATCCCACATGGTAATTTAATCTAAACAACTTATAAATTTTCTCCATTAAGAAATGTTGACTTAACATAAATATGATATACTATGTAATTCTGGTGAGCATCCACTACTGAAAACCATTTTACGATATATAACATTGCAAAAAGTGAAATTTATTTTTTAAATTCCACACCGTCCACCTATTTACATAATTTAAAAACATTCATGTATTTATTTCCTTAATCTTTTCTATGTTAATTCATATTTTTTCTATAAAACACTTTATTATGATTAAATTTTTCTTTTTTTCTATGAAAAAAATCCAAAATTCATTTTTGCCAATATGGTCCATCTATATATTCATTTAATCCACCTATTCTTTTTGTTAAATATGTTATGAAACATATTCTAGTTTATCTTTTTAGATAATTGAAGACTAATTTTCCAATATTATCTTTATTATAGTCTAAAAAATATCCTTATAATTTACAATAAAATTTCCAGAGTCAACATGTTTATGTAATGTAGGAAAATTCAATATTTCTCTTCCATCATAACATTTATCTTCAATTTATTCTCTTGAATCATTAAATAGATGTTCTTACAAACATTCACTATCATTAGAAATCTATAGTTTATCCTCCTCATCATTATGAACAAATTTGCTAAGTTATTTTTTATTTTTCATTTAAATTCAACTCATATGATTCCAATATCAATTTAAAGTGTTTTTATGACCTGGGTATCTTTTTCATTTGGGTAATAACATAAAAATTCTTTCCTAATCATTATAATCTAACATTCCCATATCTATAATTTTATTTCGTAAACATGGACATCCAAAAACAATGAATTGATTCAATGATGGAAATTTTGTTATATGGCATTTCATAATAATTAACGTTTATTTTTAGTCTCAATATGCATCTATTTTGAACATGTATAATAATACTAACAACTTTTTTCTATAAAAGAACATTGAAATGTTTTATTCGGTAACGTAATACATCCCATTTTCACAAAATGTATATTAATTGTTTCTGTAACTCAATTTTATTTTTTCATATATTGAGAATTATATTGATATTTGATACCATATTTTTTGAATATGTTTCCAAAGTATTGATTCTGAATTTTGTACCATTATATGTTTTCAACATCTTTATAAAAACCACCATTTCTTTCTCAAACTATTTTATAAAAACCTAGAATATCACTGAAACCTCTTACTTCTTTTTCATTACGATGATATTTTTCATCAGATTTAAATCATTAATTAATGGGATGACGTATAAATCATTTTCGATTGATAAATGTCTCATTGTTACACATTAATTGGAATAAATTAGCTAATGTGGTATGATTGTTTGATTTTCACCTATGTTACGACTTTTTTTAGTCATAATCCATGTTTGAAAAGTGAAAACAATTATTCATAACTTTGGTAAATTTTCTGAAAATAACAAGCATCATCTAATTTATAATGTTCAATCATGTTTTTCTACCCAAACTAGACATCTCTTCATCACCTAAACATAGTTTCATCTTTGGCACTCCAATAAAATTAGTTATTAAATTATATTTTTGGATGATATTTCCACTAGTTCATTATACATTTATGACAACATTTCCCCCATTCAGACATTTTATAATAAAATAACATTTTTACAATTTAACTTCTTTTCCATCACCAAAATGTTGACTTACTCTAAGTAATGTCTTTTCCCATAAAAAATAAAACATTCCTTGATTTCAACATTTCTACATCAATCTCATCTATTCCAATTACAATAATTTTTAAGGAACTATCATTACCAAATTTAATTTCACAATTATCTTGACATTAGACATGTTTCATGATTTTTATATCAGCCACCATATGTGAAGAAGCCACACTATCTTATATCTATGGTTTTTTTTCAATTACATATATTCAATTCCATCTGGACGACCAAGTCTCTATCCTCAATTTTATTCTTTACAACATCCCTTTTATCTCTAAAATAAGATAATTATTTTGAATGGAGTGTAATACATTTTTAATAATGGGGATCAACCTGTTCACAACATCCAAAAACATTTCCATACATTCTATATGAATTTCTTTGGAATGATTTTATCATCTCCATTTTTTTATTTTATTTTATTCACGTGGGTTAAGAATGTTACTCATCATTCTTCCCCTATTTATTTCAATTTTTTCAAACCTTATTTTTGGAAGTGAAAAGTTATGACAGAAACTATAATCATTATTCCCATGGATTAATAAACACCATCAATTGCTATAACATCACATTTTATGCTGAAGAAATATTTTCTATTTAGAAACATTTTTGTGGTTGATTAATTTTTTCGGATGCTTCATACTCAGTATGTGGACCATATATATTTTTAAGAGAGTTTTCATCTTTTATAGATGGAATCCATTTCTCACATCCTATATCCACAAAATATTTCACAACACCTTTTTTAAAAACCAAAATTTTATAATAACTATACGAAAAATTATTTTTTTTGAGTGAGGATCTCACCTTTATCTTGTTTTTATCCTTCTTAGTGTCATTAGAAGTCATATATTTTACTTCCTAATATTTGAGGATGTTTTCAAAAAAAAAATTTCAATGTAATATTTGAAATAATAAGATTTGATTAAAAAATGTTAATAAATTATTCATTAGTTTCAACATCTTATTGTGTTCTTTAACAATCATTCCATGATCAAAAAATCTTCTGTTTATAACTTAATATATCTTAGAAGTATTCATATTCCTAGTTGATGAAATATTTTATTCGTACAAAAATATCTTCACAATAAATTTTCATTACACTAATTTCATTATGGAGGATAATATTTTTCTAAATATGTGCTTTATGTTCTGGTATTAGATTTCACTATCAAAATCATTCTCTTCCTCCTTATCCACAATATGAGAAATAAATTTATTTCACATCTTTTGTATAGAAGGTTCTTAATTTTTCCAAACATTCGGCTTCCGTGGAATTTTTTTATTTGATTATGATTTATTTTTCTAAATCAACATAATTTAATTATTCCCAATAATAATATATTTAGATATATTGGATTAGTTATCTTCTTCAAAGCCATTGGTCCACAATTTTCATTAAGTTATTTCACCAAAAAAAATTCAACAGTCTCTAAATTTTATCTTTAGACAATTTATAGAAATGTGTCTATTTCCACCACACTCTTAATATTTGAGAGAAATATAATCTCATTAATTTCATATTCCTATTCATAATTTCTTATATATAAGAGGTAGGATTTTTTTCATTCAATTCATTATCCTCTTAATCATCGTGTCATAAGGATTAACACCTTCTTGATTTTGTATTTCAATGTTTCTAATGGATAAAAAAGAAATTCAATTTTTCATTCTCTTTTTAAAAATTGGAGCAATCCTCAATTCATAAGTAACCGTAATGTTATGAAATTTATCAAGAGATATATCATATTTTCCTTCCAAAAATGAATTTTGTGAATCAAACATGTCTAGAATGTTTCTCAAAAGTATCACCAGAAATGTAGAACCTTCTAGGATATCTTTGACTCATATGATGTTCAGAAAATATCATTTACTCGAATGAATTTTTTGTCAATTGATTCTTGAAATACTATTCTAATTTCTTCATACATACTATTCTAGATTTCTATATTTTCTTCCTTCACATTAATATTCCATTAAAAAATAAATTTCAGCTTCTCTCACATACTCTTTAATGATTTTGAGACCCATCTCCTCCATATAATAATTTTGTATAAGTACATAAGGGTTGAATTTATATCATAGACTTATAATTCGATATTTCCCTAACCATAAAATGCCATCAGGGGTTCATTCTCAGTATATTGGAATCCAATTGCAGTAGCATCAATAACATAAATTCCTAGATATAGGAGATGATCAATCATATTATTTTTCTATACATAATTTTTTTTCTATCAAATATAGTAATTCATCTATTATTGACAAAATTTATATTTTCCATCATATGTATTCAATAAGGATACCAAGCTATGATAGAAAATAATGATCCAAATGATCAATTACAACTGAAAATGAGGGGGATCAATTGTTAAATTTTTATATGATTCAATACTTTTAAAAACTAATACACTAAAACCTATTAATATTCATATTGTTATCATATTTTGGTAAATAATAATTCATGGATTAAAAAATCAATTAATGCACACCATATTTAACAGGTTTAGACTCATTGGGAGAACCTACATCCTTTCCATAGACACTATAACAGTTATATAAAAATTCACTATTATGATGAAGTGAATAAAACATGTGAAAACATCTGTTAGACACCTTATAAATCCAATTATGAAATATTTTACTAAATCCTATCAGTTTAATAGGTTTTCATAAAAATGACTGGTGAAAAAACAAATGTAAAAAATTAATTGGTCAATTATCTCCCCAAAATTATCAGTGTATGATAAACCTAAAAAAATGACCTTTAATCTGATGAACCATATACGATTTACTCAATATGATCGAATAAATTTTATTTTCAATTTATCAATCTATAATTATAAATCTCTTCCCCAAAACTATATAGCATCTTTCTCAGACTGAACGACTCAATATGATATTCTCAAAATGATGCTTCTCATTATGGTAAAAAATAATAATATATTTATAATGTTATAATAAAATATATATCTATTATGAACTTTAAGAAAAAAATTTTATCTCTCCAGCAATTTTTATATAGTGAAAAGTTGCCAAATTTTAATTAAGTTGGATTCAATGTATAGTAGACTCATGAAATAAAATTCAATTAATCTAAAAACATTATTACAATTTCAAATTAATAAACTCCAAGAGCTAAGAACAATTGAATTTCATGTTTGAATACTTCAATATTGACTTCTTCGTGCCTTCTCAATATTAACACGATATTAGTCTTCTCGAAGAGACTATATATTCTCTATTCCTACAAAACATCCTAACCATTAGATTCCTCTTAACATTATGATATTCCTTTCCTTCCCCTCCAATTATGATATGTCATTCCTTATCATATCATTATGATCGATATTTTTTTTTCAAATCAATATGATCTATAATTGTATGTCAAATCATTAAGATATCCAATTATTTCTCAGTTCATTATTAATTACCATTATTTTCCTTCATAATATGATATGCATTTCATTCTCAACTCATTAGGACATCCCTTTGTTTCTCATCACATTTTGATATGTCATTTTTTTCTCATCTCATTCTGATAAACTACATCAGTAGAGGACTTATTTGTATTATAATATAACACAATTGAAAACATTGACACTCTCTTTGTTTCTTATATGGAAAACAAAAATCTACATCTATCTACCATTAATTACATAACTCACATCCCTTTGATAGTTCAACATCAACAAATTTGATAACTTTGATGTTCTACTTCCAATGGGCTATTAGTATCTGGAATTAATTTGATGAATCATTGTATGTTGTTGACTTTATTGATCTTCCTCATTAGATTTATACTAGTTAAACAACTCATAATGATTTAATTATTATTATGAAGGGATTATCATTACGATCTTAAACATCCAATGAAGACATTACTCAGAAGCATCGAAAAACTCCAATGATCATTGGTTTACATATTATGACATATGAAAATATCTCAGTTTAGTACATACTAAGTCCATCGTATATGTTCATGTTTCGAGAATAGATACAATCATTACGATTCCACCATTTCTTCCTAATATTTTATCATGATAGGTTTCATGTTATGACTTTTGAGTTGGCTAGTTACTACTCTTTAGAGGGAAGTGGGTTCAATTTTTGTAATCATCATGAAATTTGGGCCACATGGAGTGTCTTGTGACTGGTGTATATTTTTTGGCCAATTTTAGGTCACGGGTTATATCAGCCACTTTTGGAAAATATATTTTTTTGTTTTCTTTGAAAATGAAAAGTATTTGAATAAAAATATTATCTTATGAAGATATTATTTTGTAAAATATTATGGTTATTAATTATTTTTAACGTATTTTTAGATTTATTATTTTTCATTTCTTCTTATTCATATTGGTATGGTTTTCCAATCTATTGAAACCCCATATATATTTCTTGTTGGGACCATTTTTGATAATGGTTTTATGAGAGGTAAATCATTCCCACAAGTTCAATTGTGATACCCCCATGCTCATAACTCGATGGGGGTGATTGAGAATGAACATCTATCCAGGTAGATGGTTAGCTAAAGTGACATTATAGGTCATCTTGTTCCAGTTCATTATCATAAATTTCACCCTTTATATCATTTCGCAAAAAAAAATTTATCAAAATAATGAGACTGACCTGTATCCTGAAAATTATTTTTTAAAATTGAAATATTTATTAAAAATTAATATAGAATTATTAGTATAATTGAATCATCCAATGATCATGGCATTATAACTCCCAATAGTGGTGTCATTAAATATAATTTTTTCTGAATTCACGTGTACTCATAACAATATACACGAATATCTAATAATCTATTTCTATAAATCGTGAATGATGGAAACAATATGCAAGTATTCATTAATTTATTGATCAACACTTTTAGACATTATTATTCATGTTGGAGCCTTAAACATCTTTAGAGGGATAGGGAGAATTAATGTGTCATGTTTTACTTTTTAATTTAAAAGAATATTAATCCAATATATTTAGGATCTTGTGAAGTCTAACTAATTTAATGATTCAGTAACTAAATATTCACATGAAGATATATAACACAATAGTTTTAATTGTTTAATCATAAATGGATAGTCCTTGGAGTATATATAAATCATTTTTTGGTTTTACTAAAATCTAATATGATTCACTAGTTACATTGGATTACATATGTTTAGATAGATTCACTCTTTTTCATGAATAGTTCCATTACATAATTTTAGGGATAAAAAACTACCTCCCATAGAATAATTTTTTCGACTCCCCCTTGATACTGATTTGGGAAAATTATCACATTGATTAATGACTTGAAGGTGTATTTAGTAGATTGAAATTAAGTCATTGTTTCTAACTACAATGAAATGCTGATTTCCTCATAAAACTGAGATGATATACATAAATGAACTATTCACTAGAACAAGATTATCAACAATACTATTAGAGATCTCATAGAAATTATGAAAGCCCCATCATGATTAAATGAAATACCATCCTTCAGAAAGCCACAAACATTATTAATGTTCCAAACCATCACAAGGATTGTAACCTCGGCGGAAAAACCCACCCTCGCAAAGCTCAATAAATTAAACAAAAACTTTGAATAATGAAACTCCCTGTCATTATAATACACCCATAAGTCAAAAAAACTCATTGAGTATGTTTAAAATACCCTTTTCATGATGCTCTATCTCATATAGAATTCCAGATTCTTGAACCTGTCATGCTTCGAAAAATCAGAGTGATTATGTATTACCACCATTTTTTCCATGTAATAATAAGTGAGTGTGGTGAGCATTTATTTGGAATATCCATTCACAAATATTCAATGGTCCCAGTGTCCTTTTTTGGATCCCTTTATTTCATTAAGTACATGATCCTCTATTTATTACACCCATGATTAATTTAATCCATTCAAAATGGATCTTGTAGTTATGATAATTTAACATCATTCCATTGTGGATTGACTACAAACACAAACTGGGATCTATTTCATGGTATCAAAGGCATTGTATTAATCAATTCATAAACCTTATAGTTCATTGAAATCCAATTAAACACAGTCATATTTTATCCAATGTAATAATTTCTTCCCTAAAATATTATATCAGGACAATAGTATGGTGGTTGAAAAATCATGATTTATCAATCATCTGTTTTTGTTATAGTATATATTTTATAAAACACATTAATCTACAATCAATTATATTAAATACATCTAAAAGTATTTTATATAATTACAATAAACTTCATTGATGGGCTATCACTAATCAAATAAAATGTTTTCACAATAATTCAACAATATATAGGCATATGACCACAATAAATTTATGAGTCTTATAACAATTGTATCCTATAATGATTCATATCTAACATAATGAAACATGAAATGATTACTTATAATGATCCATAATTATATCAATTGAATTTCCCTACACAATATATTAATGATTCCTTTTATAATGAACATGGACAACATTACAAAACCAAAAAAAAGATACTTATAATAATTTGACCATTACAATTAGATAATAAAAATATCCAAAATAAATGACTTTTTTAAAATGTGAAAAAAAATTAATCAAGATATCTAAAATTAGAAAATTTGGACCTTCTCAAAACACTAGAATTGAAAAAACCATAAACTACACATTTTAAATGAATAAAAATGTAGCAGATAAATATGAAATCTATAACTGAAATGATATATCCTTGAGTGAAATAGTGATAAATATAGAGTTAATGAAATATGTGGTATTTATAGAAGGTAGGGAAAACATATGACCATTAAAAATATAGTCATTATAATGGTAACCTGACTGTTAGAATAGTAACCCAGTCATTATAATAGTAATCTAATTTTTAGGAATAATATCAGTACCATTATAATTATAACCTGTTATATGGAAATGTTAAAAAATAGTTGTTATCATATAAAATTAAAATATATCATATATATATATATATATATATCTCTTTATAAGTGTAAAAAAATGTTTTAAAAAGATAAAATAAATGTTTGGATTTTTTTGGAAAATCTTTGATTTATTTTTTTATAATGATTATAATTATTTAAAAGGGATTATAGATTCATAAAATGGATTTATATATTTATATTATTTTTAATTATAATAATATGATAATGTAATGAGATCATATTATATTTTACAAAGGGTTAGAAACTTGATCATAATAATGAAATTTATATTATTTAAATAATAAATGGATTTATTGTATTAAAAAATTTATAATATTTAGAAAATTATTTTCATATATATTTTTTGAATATACAAAAAAATGGTTATGGTTCTTTTTTTGGTAATTTTATATAATAGTCTATTTTTTTGAAAAGCAAAAATACAATAAACTATGATATTAAATATTATAAGGAAAATAATATTATTTGGGTCATGTATGATGAAAGAATAAATTTCATTGAAATTAAATTAAACATTTACTATATATATTTATGTTAATCAATACAATTTATATACTTGAGCTAGAATATTAAACTAATGAATGTAATATTCAAAAACACCCCTCTCCTCTCATTATAAATACCACATTTACATCCCCATCTCCTAGAATATTATAATAAAATGTGATTTCCAAATTTCTTCCCATTTTAATTATCGTTCCCATATATACTATTTCTATTTTTCTCACTAAAATAACAATTCCATGTTAAATGTTTAGTATTTCAAGGATGAGATATTCAAGAGGTAATATTCTCAATATATCTCTTCTAATTTTGGTTATTCTTCTACATACTTCTTTCTTCCATAATCCAACATGGAATAATAACTCCATTTTATTTTATATAATGTAATATATTGTTGATAATTTAATATCAATCATCCCCCTTTATTAACTACTCTTATTCAATGAAAAATTCAATAATATTAAATATCATATTAGTTTACAACCTTCATAGATATTGATTTTTCCTTTTGCACTACCACATTTATGGATTGAATAAATTTAATTATAAATTATTAATATGAACTATTGATGTATATTATATATTTAAAATCAATATAAATAAAATTTATAGACCTAATATTATATAAAATCAATAGAGTTTATGATGGTGTATAAAACTTCCATAATGAACTAACAATGTAACATTATTGTTCTTACCAAAAGAATAGTCCTTATTTCTGAACACATAGGGGTAGTTTGAAGAATTTAATTTTTTATGAACATAAATACAATTTTATTTCAATTATATAGTTTTATTCGTAGTTTCATAGAAAATTAATTATTATCAACATGTGATCTAACCATGGAACTATGAAATTAATGCTCCCAATACAATATAATTGAACCCAATATCTCATTAAAATGAATAGAAAAGAACATAAAAAACTAATAAATAAAAATATATATGAAAATGTTATTTAATTTATTAAATAAATAATCTATTATTATTAACCAAGATGACAAGTGTATGTGAATATTGGATTTAGGCATAATGTTATATATTTCTCGGAACAACCAATTTTCATTGGGTTATGAACATTATATGTTTGGATCCCACACACACTCTCTCTATAGTGTTATGAATTTCTAATATATTTTCTATATATGTAATTTACATATATACCTAGATTAATCTCCACTCCATTTATGTGTTAATATGTCCCAAATATTCTTTTCACCAATTCAACTGATTTCATTCCATTTGTAATTTTTTTATTTATGCCTTAAATTGATTTCCTTTTGTGGAACACATATGCATGTACATGTTATGATTGGTGAACCCAGATTGTTATTCCATTCACTGGGTAACGTATTTTACTGATGATAATTCAGTTATAGGAATAGGGGTAAACATAATCCATTATTCGAATCTATCTACTACGAGATATCGTCTTGGAAATTATCCTTGACTCGTGTTTATGTGTTGTTATATGCTTCTTCCACATTCCTGAATTATTATAATAATTTTTATTATTATATATTACAATTATATTTATGTCATTATCCCATATTATTATTCATGAGGCTTTCTTTTTATGATATCATGTCGTCCCATGTAACTCATATGCTATTCTTTGATATAATGCTTATTGCCTTATTATATTTTTTGCTTTCTCCATTTATTTATGTATTATCATGGTTATCTTATGATGTTTTATTATATCAATGGGATATATGAGCTCATTATGGATCATAAATTAAATATTTTAGGTTTTAGTTTTCTTTTGATGTACTATGAACATAGTCATCAAAATATAAGAGGCCTTAGGATATTTTGGTTGTACTTATTGTAGATTTATGTTAAAAATTATGTAATAATATATGTAGATCATTTTGGGAATCTATTAAACATTTTATATCATATATCCATAGAGTAAAACTAGTCCATTAAAAGAATATCATAATTCATAATTATATTAATATATCACTATGTAATTTCACAAATAATATTTTACAATCCATGAAGTGAATTTCTATATTTCATAGATACAATTAACTTAATTGAGAACACTATAGCAATTAAGAAACCTCCATAATGAACTATTCAAACTATATTATATGGACCACTAGTGACATATATATTATTGTGAATGTTATAAATAATATAAAACCTATAAATTAAAGAAACAATCACTATAAAATTAACTGTGATTTCATTGTTGAAAATATATAGATATTTAACATATATAAGTCAAAAGACAAAAATTAGTTAATAAGGATCAAGGATAATATTAAAGACACTAAATTTGAATCATAATAATCTTTTATTGAAATTTTATCTCATTTATCATTATTAAAAATAAAATAAAAATATGAAATGTTTTAAAGAGAACATATTAAATCCAATTTAATTATATTATCTTGTTATTTACAAAGAAATGTTATAAAATCATAGTTCCCCAAAATTTTTAAAAAAAATCATCATAACCAAATCATATTTACCTTTATAAAAATGTAAAAAATAATATTTTTCTATGAAAAATATCACTATATATAATTATATTATTAATTTTAATAGTGATAATTTTTTAAAAAATTGACCATTATATACACCCATGAATTTATCATTATTTTTGTTAAAATCCTAAATGATTTAACATTTATATTTTTTATTTTTTAAATCTAATATATCGAGCCTTACAATTTTTTTATATATATATTTGTTAATTCTAATTTGTTTTATGCAAAAATTGTTCTTTTGGAATATTATTACTAGATACAGTAATTTTGTAATGTACTTTTATAATCATTTACATATGTATAATAATACAACTATGTAATTATTAAAAAAAAAAGAAAACAAAAATATCATAAACATTATAGTAAGATAAAAAAGAAATCATTCATTTAAATCATAGAGTTAAGATACTTTTGTAATTATTAATCAAATATATAGAAATATTTTTTATGATAATATTATAATATTCTGATTTATCAAATAACATTTCCAAATCTTCAAAACGTTTCTCTCAATTAATCTATATTTTTAGTCATTTAATCATATGTTCCCAATTTATATTACATGAAATAAAATTATTTGTGTAAAAATATATTGAATTATATTCAACACCTCCATTACCTCTAAATAACCCAATAAAATTATTGATGAGGTGTATTTTTATATAAACATGTTTTTGATGTATGAAAAATACAGTAAAACAATTTTATAATGAATTGAGTGTGCTGATTTTCTATTTACTATTTTATGTATTCTTTTAAGTCTATTTCTAGACCCTATAATTGGTATTAAATTTTTAATGATTTATAACAGAGATTAGATATAACCAATGGTATATTTATGGAGTTGTGATGAGATAGTTACAGTGAAAGGTTTGTTTTCGGCTTTTATATGAAAATAGTGTTTGACTAAACAAGCTTGGTCAATGGGGGTTCAACTATTCTAATAAATTCAAGGGCTTATAGTAGTGTCCTCATATAAAATAATTTAAATGTTTTAGAAGAATTTTTTGGATGATTAGAGATTTATTCAAAAAGATACTATGATTGTGGGAGTTACACTGTTTAAATAAATTTATTGGAATAATATAACTTTAGTGGGAAGTGACATACTGAAATTGATTAAAGATATGAGGATGATCTAATTTCTCAACATATAAGAGATTGAGTAAAGACCATATTATCATTTCATTAATGGTTATGAGAATTTGATCAAGATTTAATAGATTTTTTATAGTATGTTTAATGTGAATGATTAACAAACATTGGGAATTTGAAAATGATACAAATTCATTTCATTGATCATTTAAAACCCTATTAGGCTTGTTGATAGTTATTTTTCCCCGGATAGATCTCATGGATGAAAATTTCTATGACATGAAGGATGTAATTGATATATTTTTGTACCATTTGAAATATTTAATAGGGATTTAATTTTAATTTCTATGGATAAGGTAAATCAATAAATGAACATGGAAATGAAATTTAATGTCATGGAATAAAAAGAAAAAATGTTTATTTAGACATTATTTATGTTCTGAGATGTGTCTTGAGTCCATATTTTAGTGTCTAGAGGTTAAAAATATAGAATTCATGATTTAAGAAGTTCCATGAATGGATAATGGTTAGAAAATTGTCAGTTCTAACCATGAGGAATAAAAATCTAGCCTATCTATTTTAGGTTAAATCAGTCATTATCTACGTGATGTGGCCCCTATATCACTAAAAACATATAATTTAATTTTTTAGTGACGCAAAATGTTATTGTCTGATGTATTTTATCTATGCATGGGGTAAGATCACTTGTAAAATGTATCTACATGGATTGTAAATAGTTCTTTAAATGATGAAAATAGTTGTGTGAGGCTTTGTTCAATATGGAAAAATATTTGGCCATGGATGGGGAATGGGTTTTCACCACATGTGGGTAAACCATGCACCCCCTAATTTTTTTTAAAATTTTAATTTACCCATATAAACATTAAATAATATGACACCATTTCCCCCCATCTTTCCATGCATAGTAGAAACATTACCTTGGTTCCTCCTCTAATCATGGATGGATATCCCTTATACATCATCATATTTGATCATTATTCATCATGTTTGACATAAATATATAAGCCCATGATTCCATATATTTATTTTCTTCCCTTATATTTCCATATCATATGTTATTTTTGTTCATCCATATATTCATTATTTTTAAGTTGTTTGTTTATTCCACTAATGTCTCTCAGTCAGTATTGATTCCACACCCATAAATAGAGAAGTGAAGCAATATCGACATATGGTTGGTTGTCAATATTTTCTTCTATTAATATCATTCCCTTTTTAAAAATTTCCATTGTTCCACACAAAATAATTTCCCTGATTTTCTCCAAAAATGAGAATTCCTTTAATTAAATTGGTTATCCCTTT
Organism: Viscum album; assembly: GCA_963277665.1. Taxonomy (NCBI): domain Eukaryota; kingdom Viridiplantae; phylum Streptophyta; class Magnoliopsida; order Santalales; family Viscaceae; genus Viscum; species Viscum album. The sequence goes on along the minus strand of OY728165.1, from coordinate 255,556,026 downwards.
TAATTTATAATCCTAAAGATCCTTTATATTACCAGTGGTCATCTACCCGAATTATTACCACCCATTTGGTTCTTTTTAATTAAATTTCTTATTACAGTATAAAAGAACATATGTGAAAACCGCCTTCTAAGAGGTTTTCTCCCATACCCAATGGACGTAGTATAAAATTAATTGAAAAATGGTAGAATACCCTCTTTTAAACTAATTATAAAATTTCAGATATTTGAAAATTCAACATTTTGAATTTTCATAATGATCATATTTAAATACAAATATGTCTACATTATATCATGGTTTGGGTAATTTTTATGTTTTATGTAACAAAATATATCACAAAATAGAATTAATAAACCAAATTCATGGTGTTTTATATTCTCACATATTAATTGAAATTTAATCCTCGAAATTTTAATTCAATATTACACAAATGACTATATTATGTAATAAATATTTTATCATGATTTTTACATTATCCAATAATTCAAAGAATTTTATTATTCAAAATTTCTTAAAAATATGTGTTTATTTATATTGGTTATAGTTGTGAATATGTGTCCAAATTTATAAATTTATAGTATACATTATGCGTAATATTTAATGATTTATCATCACTTCCATTAGCATGAGGAATTATATGAATGTATGGTAACATGATTTCATTTCATATATTATACTAATATTATGTATAAAATTTAATCATTTAATATTAATAATAATTAAGGGGAAAGTTGTTTTTTCATTCATGTAGCACTAAAATCATCTTTTATGGGATCATGAGATCTATTAAAGGATTTTTTTCATCATTGGATGTATGATTTTATGAATGTAGATTCCTTCTATTTCTAAGTGATTACTAAAACCAAAAATATTTATCATAAGGAAATATAATACTGAATAATGTAAACTGAAAATTAACAATTAGATATCTCCAAAACATATATAATTTATGCAAGGATTTTGAATTAATCATTATACTCTACAACCCTTCATAATTGTCTTAAAAAATGAATAGATTATAATAATATATTAATATATAGTTACTAAAATCACCCTAACATAAAAACACATTATAACCCTAAATTCTATATACTTGATTAATATTATGCATTTTTTGAGATTCATCATCAAATATTCCATACATGGAGACAATATTTTCATGGAAAAACCTTCTGACTCCAAAATTTAGACAAGAAAAATTTCATAAATAATTGTTTTATTTTATTAATGAAATAAATGATTCAATGGGGATTATTATTCCCTTCTACACATTTATAATATACCAATATATCCAAAAAAATATGATAACGTGACAATCAAAAAAATCAATTATGTTTGGTGAATTGATTCCAATAGTTCCCATTATCTTTATTGTTTATGCAATAAAATTCAACCACTTATTTAACTCCTTTACATTAAATAGATTTATATTATTTATATCTCTATTTGAAAAAATCTATTTATTATAATTTTCATTTGGGATGTTTTATTTCAAAATTATCACATGTAAGGAGTTCCACACTTCCATTCATATCATTGCTTTCATTTCATTTTTTTAACGAGCCTGACATTTCATATATGGGAAATAATTGAAAATATAATTCATAGATAATTATATATTAATATTAATTGAATATGATACCATATAAATATTTGAGTAAAATATATTTGAATCTAATTCACGTAGATGTATCAACATAATCCCATAACAAAAAATAGTCGATCATACATTCTATATTACACATGTAGTAATAAGTCTACCATGATAATCAGATAAATTCATCCGTATACATAAAAAATTTTCCTCATCATTCATAGATAAATTAAAAAATTTCCTTTTCATATCAACTCATTATTCTCAAGTAAAATATCTCCTAGATAATATCACCTTAAAAGTTTCACATTCCATCTCTTTTATCACCTCTCCATCCATAGTTTGTATCAATGGATACCATTGATTTGAATATTCTTTTAAATAATATTATTCTTGAATAACCATTTCACATTCATTACATAAATATCAGGGAAAATGTTTTAGTGTATTTTATTCATTTATAGTTATTATTGGATTAGTATTTCCATTGAAGGATAAAAACTGTTTCTGTAAAAATAGATCCTTCATAGGTGCATCATGCTATTTAATAACACATTTGTCAATATGGACAAGGTTATTAATCATAACATGGGCCAATCCCCAATATATGGCCATAATCTACTGAGATCCAACACCTATTATATTTACATTCTCACTAGAGAAAGCAATACATTTTCTATGGTGGTCATATGATTTCCCTTTTTCTACTAGGAAGTATATATGAAAATTTTAACATAAAAAATTATCTCAAAATCATCCCGAATATTATTCCATTGAATAAAAATCAATTTTGAGATAAAAGTACCCAACTATTATAAGGTATTTATCATATTTATTATTCAATCATGTGTTTTCAAAAATTGATTTCCAATGGGTATCAGTAAACATCCATTTATACCAACTATATTAACACAAAATCCATTGAAACATATTAAATTATTATTTATTAAATTGGTTCATAATTCCTGACATCATTCTATAGAGGATTGATTAGTTTTTATGTCATTAGAAACTACATAGATATATAATGTCTATATTATATAGGATGGAAAAACATAAAATTATAAATTAAAAAATTCATTCTTTAATATAATTCAATGAATCATTCTAAATATCAAGTGGAATGGTAAAAATATTAAGGGTGACCATAGATGCACATTGTGGGAAATTTACATGAGAATAAATTATGAGTAAATAAAGAATAATATATATATTAGGTTGAATAATTAAAATAAAAATTACATTTAATTAATAAATAGAACATCAAAATATATTAAGGGATAATAACATAACAATCACATAGATTATCATAAGTAAAATATATTGTAAGAAATAGATGAAGTTGGATGTCATGACTGGGTCATCAAGGCCTTATGATATGATGTCGTAAACCTTTCCATTCGTGACTTATTCCATGATGTCTATCATACCATCTTGAAATAGTGAAAAGATAGTTTACATACTTTTATGATTTTGTTCTATGAAATTTCCATTATATGGGCCGATATACAACGAGTAATACCCATGCAGTTTTGACATATGAGACATGTTGATGTATCGAAGGGATATAAAATTAGGACCCACCAATCCCATAAATATGGCCAATAAATTTAATATTTATTTAATTAATAGTATAATACAAATTCAATGGGCCTTATTAATCACTAAATATATGTACTTTATCATGAATAGAATATATAAATATTTATTTAGTAAATGAAATAAATTTCATAATATGACCCCTTTCACTACCATCAAATATTAAAAAAGTTTATGGTTAAGATAATATCAATGTATTTGAAATTATACTAGAAACCATCATGTTACAAAAAATTCATACATGAAGTATTAAAAAAATGTCTCATGAATAATAGAATTTGATACAAAAAATGACCACAAGAAAGTAATTGATATCAAAATAAATTATAATGCATAAATCACTAATGGATGATATAAGACCATAATTTAATTATAATTTAATGTCTGAAGAAAAGGAAAACATTTTAATAATTAAAATGTAAAATGGTTGTGAACTATAATAAATACCATTTCTCTATTATTTTATAATTATGTTGTAAAACTGTTTTTTGAAACCAATCCAAAAAAACTATACAAATCTTCAGTTAACAGGAACTTTTAATTTTAGTATAAAAACTATATATTCATAGAATAATTAAAAAAAATTCATTTCAAATCTCATGGAGTCATGTAGAGGATGCTTAATAAATAATAATTTTCATTAATGTAGTAAAATCAATTCATGTACTAGAATATGAAAAAAATTATATTATACCTTAAAAAAAGAAAAAAAAATAGGGGAAAAAATTAAAATATTCCTTTAATAAACTTTAAATAATTTCAAACATATTATAAAATGACCATTACCAATAATTTAAAATGTAACGTGATATAATGAAAAATCAGGTCTACGATGGGGGTTATGCACTACATATTGTGTACATCCCTACATGGAAGTGGTTGTTCACTAGTTTCTAGAGACCAAGGAACTCTGTTGGGAGACTATGAACCATGTTCCAAAAGAGATTCATAGAATAACCAAAGTATTTGTACCAAATAAATAAATAATAATAATTAAAAATAATAAACATTGAAGTTGAAAAAAATTAAAACAAGTACAACCAATTGTGTAACCAAACATAATGGAAACTGTATCAAAGAAAAATAAATAGAAGGATACAATGTGTGGTAAACAAAAATAAAGATCAATGTCCAATCTATGTACCATCTAGTAGTGTTCGAACACAGATTCTAGAATTATAAAATGTCTAGCACATGGACCATTACTTTATCATATCCCTATTAATTAAATCTAAATGTTCAACGAAATGGGGGAGTAGTGTGTGTGTGTAACACTCAATAGGACACCACCAATAACCCTTAATATCATTGTATAATATATAAAACTACATTCCATGGAACTAAAAAGGGATAAAATTTTAATAATAAATATATCAAAAAATTAAATAACAATTTTTGGGTCCTTAAATTACAGCTCTATCTGATTTGGAATCATTATAGGGGAAAGATCATCAATACTCCTAAAACATCCCCCTTAAGATGATAATTGTGAAAAATTTCTAATACATCCTACTGGTTGGGATATCCCATGTAAATTCGAAAAAATACATGACATGTCCCTATTGTTGGATATTCCAAATAGCCTCAATCAATATTTTGAAGAGTAGAGGATAGACGAACCAAATATCTAATATAATATGAAAATTACAAATGAATCATCTAATAAAATCAAGGAATATCATTATCCTAGAAATCAATATAGATGATAAACAATCACAATTTAAAGTTATACACACATATTTCATATTTCCAAGCATCATATAAAGATTTATATTAAATAAAAACATAAACTAATATTAAATAAAATGATGATTATAAGATATATAATATATCTAGTGACATCAAACATTGTGGTTTTCAATTTAAATATCCAGATTTTTTAACGTAATCATCACTATAAGAACATTTGCAGCTCATCTCAGATAATATCTTATTCATAGAGGTCATAGAACTAATTATATGATTTTATAATTGATGATATCAAATGAAAATCAATATGAACTATTCCATAGATACAATGTCCACATAACCTACGTCCAAACTAAAGAATTTTCCATTTAAATCTATCAAGGCAGGTGAAAATAAATTACACGAGGAACAAAAAATGAAGGAGAAATGGTCTTATATGAAAAAAAAAATCCATATTAGGGAGAAACAAATACATTCCATGACCATCTACGATTTAATGATAAATTCATCCAAAAGTTGAAATGAAATAACATCATTGTTTAAAGAATTGAAATAAACCATAATCACTAGGAACAATAGGACTAATGTATTATTTATTTAGATGAAGGGTTTAAGGTGAATTGAATTTATCAATTCGACAATCTTCCATGTAAAAAGGATCATCATTACACAAATTTTTCTTATTGAATTAATCTAGATTGTATGAATCAACAAATATACTTGGATTAATATTGAATGAAAAAACCAGATTTTATTCCACCCTGAAATCTCAGTTATCATGGTCAAGATAAAAATATAATAGAGTAGATCATAGTAAATTAAAAAACTATCCCAATAAAAAATAAAACATCCACCATTTCATAGCTTTGTTCATGGTGCTCTTCAATGCCTCTAATAAATTGGAATGTCGGTTGATATATCCCTGTAGACATACCTATTTCCCCTCATTCATACACTTTAAAATGTGTATTGTGTTATTTTACAATCCATACCCAATAATAGACTTACCCAGGCACTGTGGCATGGAAAAGTCTTGGAAATCACTTCCCCCAATTCTATATTTCATTGACACATGACCATAACCACAAAAAACAATAATCCATCCATGGTATTAGTTTTAATGATCCCAAAAAACATGATTTGTGATATATAAAAACTGTAACTCAAATTTCACCAATGGTCAATCTTCACAGTGTTTTTTAACATCACATAACTAATGTTGGGACTTGAATTAACAACCCACTAGAAACCATGCTATTAAAAATATCAATTTGTAATCAACTTTCATCATTGAGAGGCGGCTTTATAATTCTAATCGAATAACCCATGAAATAGGGTGTAAATGATTGTATCCCACTCCCAAAAATCATCATGATCATCCCATCCTTCCACAATATGTATAACAAGAGAAATATAATTTCCTTATCACACATTATAATATTGAACCACAATCCTAATATATTTATCCATAAAGTATGCATCTTTTTCCACCTTAATACTCATATAGTTTACCAGATTAACAAGACAAGAACCATACATTGAAATTTGAGTCCGAGGATAGATATTTTTTATACCTCAATACCATGGAGGAAGGTTAAAATAATATTCCATCATCCTATTTATTTTGATGATCATGAATAGTGAAACATAAAAAAGTTCCAACATTCACATCCTCCATAAATACAATTCTCTAACTATGGGAAAACCCAAAAAATGGCATTATCTCATATAGAGAATTACATGATCTATATACATCATTCCATATAATATTAATTCATGTGGTTGAGCTGTATGAATCCTTTTCTAAATGAACCACTTCCACTCCAATTATACTCATACAAAAGATGGACAAACCACTGCTGATTCACCAAACTCATGCCTATATAGAGGTGAATTAAAAATAATCCTATATAATTATATATATATATATATATATATACATTATAATAGAGGACTAGAAGAAGTTATTATACATGAAAAATATAAAAGATAAGTTATCATCAAATAATCCTCAGAAATATTGAATACAAACTGGTGTAATGTAATATAATTTCATGATCATTCTATTTAAATTCACAATTGTTAGAGGGTGAAAGGTCATTCTCATTTTCATCATTTTACCCAACAAATTCTTAAATCCTATCCAAAACTATGTGACAAACATTTTATATGTAATATATAAAACACTTAAAGGAACCCTATGATGTCCAACGACCTCTTAGAAATAGATCCTAACAGTCTCATGCACTAAAATTGTGTACCTTATTATTTTGTCATGAGACACCTTAGTCAACTGTTCCACTACTAAAAAAACTATTTCCTATCCATTTAGGGTATTGGGAAATCTCATTGAAAGTCTATGGTCTCCTCATGCCACATATATATATCCACTAGAACTGGATACAATAACCCTCTTAGTCTCTAATGATCATCTTTTCTTCCTTTAGAGTTCAGATAATTAGAGAAAAGGCCTATAATATCTATCATCATGTTATGTCATAGTAAATATCATCTGACATCATGATACATCTTGGTCAAAAATGGGTATGATGCCCACTATGAATAATAAGTGTATCTAATTAGCTCATATCTCATGAGAGATGGTTCCAACTCAATTCCATGAACCCAAAGAACACTATCAATACAAATCCCAATACATGATAGAACCATTTTCTTTTATCCTCTTATTCATCACCCCAAAATCTGAATCATGTTCATGAATATAATTTTCTTTTTCATCCAATATTTATTTGAACAGTAAGTGTGTGAAAACAACATCCATTGGATCCTCACTACTCCATTATACTCTCTTTAAATATTCGTAGAGATTAATTCCCTCATCTAAAACATGTTCCCCAAGAACATGTATTTTTGTAGATCAATTTATCTACAAATACATCTTGTAGTATAAACCATCTCACTGTAAAATTTATACAATTACACTACCTAATGCCTTTTATTATGATTCATGTTATGATGGTAGATTATATACAAAAAAATAGTTATGGTCTATATATTTCAAAAATACTTATTATTGTGACTGCCCCACCAATATTTTAACACATGAACCACAACAGGTAACTCTAGGCCATGAGTATGGTAGTTCCGCTCGAGGGTTACATTTAAAGAGTATTCTAAGTGACTAACATGTCATAGTGTATTATAACTACCCTAATGAAGATGCAATATGTGTTGTAATATAAAACATAAATAAATTGACTATAAAGGTGTATTAGGATCAAAGATAAACTCATCAACTTATTTAGATCTATAAATATTATTTTCATTGATCTTCTTATTAGATCTAGACTCCCATATTGGTAAGTGTGGTAATGGGAAAGGCTATGTATAAATGTTCATGTATTAATCTAATGTATTACTAGACTAGCATTAGACAACTCTATATATTGAACATATTTATTTTCCAAGCCCAATACATGATTAAATCATCCTTCCCTAGATCATTTAATAGTTCTTATTGAGAAACCACATTCCCAAAAAAGCACACCTCTAATATCCAAAAATATCAACATCAATTATTTTACATATAATTAATGTTCATAAAGGGTATAAAAATTGATATACATGTGTCTATCATGTGAACCGAGTATCTTGGAATATATCAGAATTTAATCAATGAATATAATGAAAAATTGGTTCATGTGAGTTTAAAGGATCTTATTCTTAATATCCCCAAAAATACAGAACGATACATCACTACAAAGGGAATAATGAGGTAATCATACTAAATTAAACTTATTATAAATTATATCACCAAGATTTATTTTAATTTTACACATAGTTTATTGTATATATATTTATATCAATATTTGAAAACCACTAAGATCCCCTCAGTTAATTAAACAAGTCACATATTCATGGAAAAAGGTAAATGTTATTCATATAAGTATTAATCAGCATTAGATAGTCTGCACAAATTGGATTACATCTGTCCCCCATAATGGAGACTAATTTGTGGGAAGCATTAGTTGATGATCTTGGTCTAATTATACCATGGGTTTCACGGTCATCCAGCTTCACCATGATTTATTTCTGCTCTCAAGGTTCCATATAGCAAGCTAGAATCAAAATAGGTCACACATCACACACTATATTGATATCAATATCAACTCCCTGATATGAGGTAACATCAATTAATCCATTGTAAATAAATCTGGGTAGAGGTCCACCATCTTAAAAAAATAGAGTGATTCACTATCTAATCCACATCATGGATCATATTAACCACCAATTCAAAAAATGTATATATGTGATTAGGGTTTACTATACTAGTAAAAAATGGGTTTTCCATGTTATTATTTTATTATCATTTCTTACATTCAAAATTTATTGGATGTGAAAATGTAAATATGTTTTCTCAGACAAGTTTTTATTAACTAATGTGATAATGTGTTTTCATATATGTTTTTATGGAACTATCATAGAAACCAGTGTAAAACTATTTAATAAGAAGTGTTTTCATGTTATTTATATAAAAAAAGAAGTGAAATGTAATTTCTAAAAGCATTCCCATTGGATATATAACAGGAAACATGAAAATTTATTTAATATAAATTAATTTCAATAAAAGACCCCAACATTACAACAATAATACTATAAATAAATAAACATAATAACAATAGAAAAACATCACAATGTAAAATCATTTTTAATTATACTTTTAAATTTAATCATTAAAACAAATATTAATATTATATTATAACATAATGAAACATGTAAAATAATCAAATAATTCTATTTGGAATTTATTTTAGACTTTCCCATTATAAAGATGAGAGTAGAAAAATATAAATAATAATAATAAATCATTGAACCTGAATTCTCAAAATAATAATATGAAAAATTATTGTTAATATTAAAATAAAATATAAGAATATTTTGTTTTTAACTATCATGATTTAAATTATTTTATAAATAAATCATATAAAATAATGTAAATATGTTTATAATCCATCTTCAAGAAACAAAATTAAATTTTTTTCATTTAAAAATTTCATTTTAATTATATGTACCCAAAATATAGAAATTATAATTGAATATTATTATTATATTTTACACATATGATGATTTTTATCGACTTTTTAGTAATCTCTGTAATGTAATTTCATGGACTATTTGAAAATGATACATATGAAATGAAATTAGGTGTTTTCATAATATACATGTATTCAAATAATTAGTCTTACATGTTCAACATATTGTTAAATTTTCTCAAACATCCCCATGTATAAATCATAACTAGTATGTTATCATTTTATTTAGAAAATACACAACATCTAATGGTCAATAATATAAAAATAAATATTTCTTGTGATTGTTTAGTTAATATATAAAAAACAATATTTATTATATTGTCTATAATCATGATAATAAGAAATCATCCCCCCTAGTATTTCATTACTATGAAAGATATCCTCAATATTTATTGTAAATTCTATATATTTTGATGTCATCAATATTTTTAAAATAAATTATTGTTTACCTATTCAAATACAGATGTCCTTCTATTATAAATATAATGTGTTTTTTGATATCTAATAAATAATTAGTATTATGTTTAAAAAATTTATAATAACTTAAAGAATTATGATAATCAACTTATATTCAAAATACTTTCATCACGTTGATTCCCAATAATTATCTTGTTACATGATCTTTTATATATGCCATTAAAATCACTAAGTTCATTTTACACCAAAACATGTTAAATTCCATTGGATTATTATTAACATAAAATAAAAAAGATGAATATATTGATAATTTAATATGTATAGATTATATAGAATCTGATGTTATAGATACCAAGATTTGTTTTTCATATATGTATGTATATACCATTAATGTATTCTAAAAAATAATAAATAAATATATAATTTTTAATCTTTTATAAAAAAATTAACACCAATATTAATTAATGGATACAATATATACACATCTATGTTGTGATTTTTAAAGAGAAGTCTAGATGGTCAATCTAAAAAACTCACAATACTATTTAAAACTAAAGGGAACCCATCTATATTAAATAGTAATCTTTTTGATATTTATATAATATACATCATGGTGATCTTAAGTTTATCCATATCTATCAGTTCAGGATAATTGGTATCTACAATATAATTTATAATCCTATATTGAACAATATTATATTACATATCCCCAACATATAACTCTAATATATATGAATTTGTGGTTGAGGATTATGAGTGGGATTGGAAATGGGATATGGAATTGAGGGATTGGATGTTTTATGGGGATAATGGTTATATTTTCCTTTTATATACACCAAACATTTAAGATTCACTTGAATGACTAAACACTTTATTTTCCAATTCACATTTCAGGTATCCTGATATACGACATGGTGTTTGGGGAATCCCAAGGTAGTATATGATATATTCCTCCTACCCTCTTATATGAAGGTTACATATGTTATTTCCCATCATGGGATTCCTATATAAAATGTTTTCAAAATTCATTAGTGAATCACAATATATATTAGTTTTGAATTTATTTTAAAAAAAAATTCAATTAAATTACTTCATTCCATACAATAAATTTTAGACCTTGTCCCTTACATAAACTATTGTACATTTTTATCTTTAAGTCCTTATTCTATTTTTATGTGTAGTTCAATGGATATATGTATGACATCAATGCATCCTGGAGGCTCAACTCCCATTTATTGAAAATTTTCATCCATAAGATTTTCATTTAGTAATATATACCATCGAAAAGATAATGTTAGAGGGTATACTGACTTTGATTGGAAATTTTGAAAAGATCCCAACATTTCCTTAAAATTAATAATAAAAAATTCTAAAAAATAAAACATCTAAAAGATAACAATACATTCAAATAATAATTCTTTTCATCAACTCTATTGTTCTTCCCCGACTGCCACATGTCGCTACCGTAATCTAGTTAGTTATGTGACCTCAGGTTTTCCTCACCATACTCTAGAAGAACTGAATATTAGTGATGGTGTAATATGTAATGTTGTGATACTATTCCCTCATTATCAAATCAGAAAATAGTAGAAATTAATAAAGAATAGCTAAAGTATAAAAATCACCAATCAATATAATTATTTAATCATTAATGACAAGCATCACATTATAATACCAAAACAATGAAAATGAAAAAAAAATAGGAAATAATTATTTCATGCCATAAATGTGTCAATTATCCAATGAAATACAAAAATAAACAGACAACATCATACAGGTCTCGAATTCATTTATGGTGCCCTAATTTATCCCCCAAAATAAGTCCCATCTCAGCCATCTATCATAGGGATCTCACCCTTATCCTATCAAATAAATAGAATGTCTATTTGGGTACCAATCTTATAGACCAAGTATGATGTGAGCACAGATACATATTCCACCACAAAAACAACTAAAATAATATCCATTCTATAAAAAAGTATGTACTGGTATAAGGAATAAAGTAAAAAATCAAAAAAATAAAAATTCTTCTAATTTATTTATTCTTGGAGTAACAATAGAGGCCTCATTTTCATGATAATGCTCGATCTAATCATACATTCTTCACCCAATCGCAGTGTGTGAACCATATACAATAATTAATCACAATCCTTTCATCCTTGGATTTCAATATTCATTAAATTCTAATTTCTCACACATACATTTGGGTCTTAGAGTGAAGGTCTGAAACCCATGGTTATTTGGAGTAGAAATCCTGATCCCCAAACTCTATGATTAGATGAAAATACATACATACATACATATAAATATATCATTCAGTGAATGAATTGTAGTCATGGAACACATGGATTTTTTTGAATTAGTATTGCCTATCACAATAATCAATGTTCATATCATTCACTAAAATAACATCACTTGATTCCAAATTCATAACACATTTATTATCCATTTCTACAATCCATTATACAACAGTCTCACAATTCTATTTTTCAAAATATCCATCAAGTATTTTATACAATTTCATACACCCATTCTTACCTTTTTTATATTTCATAATTATCATAAAATTATATTTGGTACACCCCATGGGTTTTTATAAAGTAATATTGATCTCTCTAGTGGTTCACTTGAGATCCCTGAATGGTCATCAGAAGGGTAATAAATTAATTAATTCCACATATAATGAAATTTCAAAATGTGGCAATTTAAATTTTAGAGTTACATGACAATAATTAGAATTAATACTGTGTGAATGGTAAATTATACAATTAATTTAAAAATAATTAATGAATGCCTTCCAAACCATAATCTGCAATTTGATGTGATTTTAATCAATACACAATGTTGGAAGATATCAAGGATAAAAAACTAATAGGCAGATCCAATCAATGTAGATTAATCCAAACCAATATCTAAACCCCTAACTAATGGATTAAATAATCCCTCCAAAAGTAGATAGAAATATAGAAAATATAAAGGAATAAACAAGAAGTGATTACATACAGAAATAGTGGTTAAATACATCAATTGAATCTTTGATTCACACAGAAAGGGGTTCTTGGGGCCTTAGAATCCCCCCAGGATATCCATGATTGATGGAAACTATTTTAAGTCAAGTCGGGGTTGTTAGGGGTAAAAATAAAGTATTTCTGGATTTCTAATATATTTTTTGGGGAGTTTAAATTCTACATGAAACAATTACATGGACGATGTACATGGATTTCAAATAATTTTCCATTTCTATGTTTCTATACTCAATGGTTTATGAACATATACTAAGTTTTACAAGGTTTGAAAAAACTATTTTTTCACTATGAAAATCCCCTATATAAGAGGGTGCTGATTTTGAGGAGGGAGGTCACATGGTTTATTCCAAACACAAAGCATCTACATTTGAAACCGAATGGTTTGAATATTTTTTAGGGGATAACTGAATGGTTTTCCGTAACCATCTTCCATCCATGAAACACCCCATGGGCTTCCATGTTCGTCCATAATCACCAAAGAAAACAGCAATACAAAAAAACAAGTTATAATAAAAAAGTGTAAAATAATAACTAAAAATTAGTGTAAGGTATATCCAAAATATCCTAGACTATAAATTCTCTCCACTTTATTATAGACCATCCTTGAGCTGTACTCCAATATTTTTCTAACATTTCGAGGTAAAAATGTTATTCAACTAGGACCACATACCTTCTTCTCAATCCCATGTGTCCTTCTGAACACAAAAATGCTCCCAAAATGAATAGACTATTAGTATGGTCTTTAAATGCAACACATTATCACTATAATCTCTAACAAGAATCAGATTCTCCTCAATGGAAACATTAGCCTCATTCTCAAACTCATCAAAATCTTTCTCTTAAGAAGGATCATGGTGACACTTATGAAGATGTGACACATTAATAATTTCATGAAAAGTATTATACCTTCATTGATGAGTTAAATTGTACACCTCCAGTCTAATCCACTCTACAATCTAAACAATTCAAAAAATCCTAGGCACTAACATTCCCATCCTTCATGTACTACAGTGACCTGATCATGGTGACAGCTGATGGAATACATGATCAATCACTAAAAAATCATGGTGTCGCTATTTTCTCTCAATATTTGACTTATGTATAATATAAGTCATAAAGATAAATTCCAAATTTAGCTGAACCTACTTTGATGACTTCTGCATGAGACTGAGACCCAAAAACCCAAAATCACATTCATCTATCAAATATATATGTGATCTGTAAGGGTAACCATAATGATCGAAATATGATTCCATCGAAATCAACACCTAATAACTGTTGTTTTAAGATAACTCAACGGGTGATAAGTTCTTTTCCCATGGCCCCCAAAATCTTGGGTGCTTTATCTCAACATGTCCTTTTGTACATTGATTGTGCACTCTAATTTTCAATCATTAGGTCATAGAAAATCTATAGTAGAAAAACCCTGGGTACACATCACATTTGCTAATCATTTCTAGAAAAAAACAGTAAAATATGAGTCATGGTCTGGAACATTACTATGTGGAATCCCATTACAAAAATATATCTTGAAAAAATATCATTCCTAATTATTCCATGGTCAATGTATTGTATATAGGCATGAAATTGGATAATTTATTCCACCTATCCACAATTACCCAATTATTATTATTCATGCAATTAATTATCGGAATAACAACAACAAATTTGATAGTAAAATCATCCCTAAACCAATATGCAATAATCAATAGTTATAATTAAGAATCACATTTTGGATTTTCAGACTACTCATCTTGAGAGGTGTAACGACAGGTTACAAAATCATCATTCTCAATTTTCTTGTCAGAAAACCAATTCTATCTTTGAAGGTCGTAATATATTTTGAATAAAACATGGTATACTGACCTCATAATGGCATGAAAATCAGGTATCATCTGATAAAAAATTCTAGTAGGAACAAAAACCCATTTCCAAACATATATGATCTCTTCCTTCTCTATAGTCTAATCGGAATGTTACTCCAAGACATCATGTATTTCCCTCAATGTTAAAAACATTGGGTCCTGAAAATTTATTACACTGATCTATCTCATATGTGATGACTCAACTAATAATTATATGAGTTTTAACTAATCTAGTCCCTCCTAAACATCTTCATTCATCTTAGTGAGTAAATTTTTCAACTTTAACTAAGAACTAGATTCTTAAACCGCCTAAGATAATTTGTTCTATCTAAAATAACCATCAACATTGTTTCCCTTAGTTGGAGAATATTCTAGCTCAATGTGATAATAATTCATATAGTCAACACTATTACATTGTCAATGATTCATGTATTTTTTTTTGAAAATATAAATTTTATTATTTATTGATCAGTAATGAAAGAAATGTTTTTACTGAACATGTCATGTCTACATAATTTTAATATATAGACAACCATAGTTAACATGAGATTGTGAATATAGTAGTTCCATTAATGTGGGATCAACTATTGTGACCCATAAATCACAACATGACCCCCATTCTCCAACAATACTCCTTGTCTTATCCCAAATTCATCACAAGGCACTGTAAAATAATCACCTGAGTCATGTAAGATGAAAATCATTATAGTATTAAAATTCATTTTCAAATACAAAAGTTCATTTTAAGATTCTACTTAAAATTAAATCATGACACCCTTTTTCTTCAATATAGGAATATTTGATTCCCAAAGGGAATCATTCTATAATTTTTTTTGACAATATCATACTATACCTACAAATTTAGGTATGTAAAAATTATTTTCTTTGATTGCTCATAAGAAAAAATAGCTTAAACATTCTCTTGGTCCACTAACACACCCTCAACAGACATGATGTAATCCTAAAAATGTACCATGATGATGCAGAATTTGAAAATAAATAACTGGGCCCAAGGACAATTCTCTATCAGGGTACATAGGATTATGTCAATATATTAGGAATAATTGTCATGAGCTTTGGAGTAGACCACTATTTTATCGAAAAATACTTCTACAAATTGATAAAGGTACGGTTGAAATATTTATTTCATCAATTCCATGAACATATAGAAGAAATTCCCTACCAGGAATGGAATCATGAAAAAAATCATATAGGCTATATATCCTTCTAAAATAATGTTAAATTATGTCAGAAGGACTAACTCTCAACCTATGATACCCCAACATCAATTTAATGTTGGCGAATACATATGATCCTATTAAATAGTCAATGTGAAATCCTATGTACAGAAAAGAATTTTAGTTCGACATTACCTTCAGTTTTAAATAATCATTAATCAACACAAAAACTCAATGTTCCATAAATGTTCATATAAAAAACCAATTAAACACCAATGTGATGTACTTATAAATATAAAATATGTATCCATATACTCTTCTATATATCTCATGGTCTCTTGAATGAATTTTGGTACCATTAGTTATGGTGGAATGGATATTGCATCATCGCCGAACATGAGGACATTTGTAAACTCAACATCCCACTCAGGTGGAATCTCAGAGATGTAAATATGAAATACATCATAATAATAATCCACCATCTGTAGAAATTCATCATTCTTAACTCCCCATTAATATAGTGAAATAATTGCATCATGGATGATGAGCATCCCAGGTTTTTGATGAATTAAACCGACATGACCTTCCATGATATCCCACTCTCGAATATGAATGTTCTTTTTAACCTCAGGATGGTTTAAGGTCAATCTCATTTGGTAAAAATCACTATGAAATCAGTATGATATAAGCCATTTCATTCCATAAATCATGTCCAAACATGACATGTCATGTATGTAATGATCAGAAAAAAAAGATATTCATAAACCTTAGGAGAACTCCCATTGCTTAAATAGGTAACCCTCAATCGTATTCAAAAAAGTTCTTAGATAATTATATACACATAAGAAAAAATTATCATCAAACTCATACTACACTAATGTAGAAGAAATATTGAATAATGAGAGGATAATGTATCAAATTAGGCACTAACTAGAATATAATATACTCGAATAGTACATCTGACTATTGATGGACAAACCCAACTCTCCCCAAGTGAAGGATGAACTTCATGTAATAGTTATAACCCTATTCTATGTGATGTAGTCTATGTCCATGGAGAGAAATCGATATTCTAATACATAAATTCTTTCCCTGAGGTATTGTGTCCACTGCCTCAACCACTATTGGCTGAAATACACAAACTACATGAATGATAGGGGTGGATGGCCTCATTATTGTACCCTAAATTGTCTTATCTTCTCAATCACTACCCAATAATCAAGGGTTTCTGTAATACCGATATTGTTTTCACATCCTTATATAGGATTGACACACCACTATTGTGAATGTGTACTAGCTAAGAATCTAACTAGTCCAATACAACTAGTGGTAGTAAACATGGAAACTACTTTGGGTAACTTATCCATCTCCATGGCTACCCAGCATTCCATTACATTGTTTAATGTTCTCATCATTATACATCCTATACATAGAAGATATAAATGCTGGTATTCCAATAGAAACCAACTTCATTCCATGGGATGAAACCATTAGGTTCATCTTAGAAATGAGATACCTATCCACCTCGTAAGAAAACTTCATTAGCTAAAAGATATTTACCTAGTACATAATCTCAGATTAACGTCTACCATAAAATAGTCTCATCAAATTATTATCTTATCCTACCAACTTAGGAAAAATGATATTTAACTTGTTAAAAAAGCAACATATTCCCTCATGAACATACACTCATGGGTCAACAACATTAAATAATCATTCCACACCCACCTAATTTTCTTTTGGTAAAAGAGTTCTAGTAAATGTTCATGAATATATCTCTATTCCATGTTCTATAGAAACTCATCCTATGTATTGATATCACACCAATTAATTACTAATATAATAAAAAAACATCCCACTTAAAATTTTCTCAATAGAATTCTCAAAATGGTTATGGATTATCTAGATAGACTAAACATATAAGTCATCTACCCCCAAATTCTCCCTCCCCATAGAAGGTAGTAGGGTTATGCGATTAGAACTCCCATGTTAGGTCATACATATTTTACAAAGCCCTACCTTAATCATTATCCATGAACTATATAGAACCCAAAAAGTAATCATGATACATCCATCCCTCTATATCACCTATATCTACCTAGGCCTCCTTTCACTCTATTGGAGGCACATTTATCGAAAATTACTCTTGTCATCTAATATAGAAACCTAATCATGGATGTATGTATCTATAATTCACAACCCACATATTTGGACACATAACACTTCATTAAAATATTTATATAATTATGAATTAGATAAATTAAAAAAATTAACCTCACAAAACTCACCACATTGTAAAAAACTGTTTCACTATCACTACAATCATCCACCCCTATGTTAGGAAATGGATAAAACATGGTAAAAAATAATCATATCATATGATTACCATTTGACCACCATTTTTCAACAATTTCAAATTTACACATTTTCTATATTTTATCCATTATTAATTAATCATTAGTAATTTTTTATTTTTAATATAAAAAATAACTAATATCATTTTCATTTTCCAAAACCCACTCTTAAGTGGATTTTTCAGGAAAGACTAAAAATGATTCCTCTCATATCAATCCTTGAGTTCCTAGAATAATTCATGTATACTCGAATTAGGGGAAATATCGAGCCATATAAAATATATAATAATAATAATATCATCACACAATAAGTGAAACACCCATGGTTAAATAACATCGAACTACAATTTCAAAATCAAGAACAATATCTCACCCTAGGTACTTGGGGTTTCCCCCTAACATGAGTTAGAAACGCCCACACAGAAACTCGGGATCATGGACTGACTGACCCTAATCACCAAATAATTTTTTAAAATATAAATAAAAACTATTTAATACCACATTGTATCATTCTAACCTTGGGGCCCCATGACATTGCCCGAAGTCACTCATTTAGCAGCTATAGGTATGCCTCCCCAAACACAAGAGGGTTCCCACTAGTATCAGGTGTTTAATATTAAACATGGTGATAAAATACACTATTTATCAATGAATCATAGTAGTATAAATCAATAAAAATATATAGTGGATACTAATCATTTATCAGTATAATTCATTGATTAATAATGACTGACATCACATGATTATCCCAATACATGGAAAACAACCAAAAAACAAACAATATATACGGTATTCCGTATATGTTTTTATTTTCTAATGAAAAAACAAAATATGTACACAATGAAATATCACATGGGTGTCTCAATATCATATCTGGTTCATGAATCCATGCTCTATCCTGAGTTCCAACACTGACATCTAACATATAGCAATTTATCATATGGTTTATTATAAATATAACGTCTATTCTGGTACCGATCATGAAGCCAAAGTATGGTGTGAGTAAAACTTTGTATAAAACCACCAATAAAATATAAAATACTAACCATTATAATGTAGTTTATTAATTTGATGAATGAATAATAGAAAAATGTCATGTTAATCATTCTCCACATTTAATTTTCCTGTATATAACCACATAGGCTCCCATGATTATGGTTACACACAAAGCACTCATTCCAGCTTCATCCTATGAAAAATACTAAACCATATATGAAAGGATATCATAATAAATTAATTCAATGACTTCATTAATCATTAAATAATAATTTCTAATTCATATATTGGGGGCCTGGAGAAACATTCAAGAAACCTATGGTTATTTCGATAAGTATATCATGTCCCATAACCCAATGATCACATTCAAATAATTTTGATTATATCACGGGGAATAAATACAAATTCTAGAAGCATTTGGTAATTTATATTTGTATTACTGGTTAAAAAACATTATTTTCATATAATTCTTTTAAATTAAATCACATAGATCAACATTCATAAACCATTTATCAACCATTTCCATAATCCACTGTTCAAACAATTTCATAATTCTATAAATCAAACATGCATCAAATGTTAAATTCAATTTCTTACACCCCATATTTCCCTTTTTAAAATTCATAATTAACATATAATGATATTTTGAACACCCTATAGGTTTTCATTAAACCATTATCATCATCTATAATGGTCCCAATTGGATTAGTGAAAGGATTCATAATCACAACAAAAAACGATGAAAAAATTAATTTTGAATGAAATTTATCATCAATGAAATTTTAATTATATAGTTAGCTACACATAATTAGAATAAATAGTATGTTAATTGGATATTAGTCCACATACCTCAATATCATTTATGAGCACTAACCATCTCGTAACCCTAAATTTGATGTGGAATGGTTCATTACACAATAATGGAGTTTATCTAGGATCAAATCCAAGGACCAATAAAATCAGGGGTTAATGGAGCCTATGAATCCTACTGAGAGCTTCTAATCTGGAAATAAAACATTTAATAATGAGTGGAGGTATTTAAGGGTAAAAAATATGGGTTTTCATAATTTTAACAAAATATTAAGGGGATTTAATTTCTGTTTTCATGATTTTCTAGGAAGAGGAACATGGTTTTCCAAACTATGAAACTCAACCATAAACTCCTTTTCATGGGGTGAATATTTTATCCTAAGTGGAACAGGATTAGATAAACAATGAACCCACCATGAAAATATAATTTTTTTAATGGGTACATGTCTCGAGGTGAGACCGAAATGTTTGGACAAACCATGTGACACCTCCTTTGACTCCAAAAAGGGGTGAACAGTTTCTTTAGGCGAACAAAAATATTTTTCCAAACCATGATCCAACCATGAATAGCCCCATGGGCTTCCAAATTGGTTAAAAATCAACCAATCCAACACTAAATGAATACATAGCTGTGGAATATTTAGAATATTTATAAAATATTACCTAAATACTAAAATAATAAATATACAAAATGAGAAGGACCGTATATCAGAATCCCATAATCATCTTCAATTTATCATTATAGAGAAAATGATATATACCACAATGAGTTTTTCATTTAAAATATTTTTGTCACATGATGGTTTATTTAAAATCACACATTCTCCTAGCATAGAAATGTATACATATAATTATGAATTCTCATGTTTCATGTAGAACACATGTCAGCTAATACGAAGGGAAAACATATATTTATAAAACTAATTTCATGATAAGTAAACAAATGACAACATAACTTACATAAAATGTCTTCGATAATTGTGATATAATATTTTTATTGATACATTAACTATAACAAATCAAAATAATATATTTGGCTTATGTTTTATCTTTAGAAAAAGCCATAAATGTTTTCAAATTTAGATCCCACATAATTTCAATGTCCTAAAAATCTATAGGTATTCTCTCATCGTGCAAATAGAAAATTGATATATTTGGTAAAAAGGTGATTGTATTTTTTCCAACCCATTAAGTCTTTTATTCCAATATGGAAGTACATGGCTCATGTGTATAAGGATGTAAAAGCTCCCCATTTGAAGTATGTGTATGGTCTTACATAGTAGATTGTGTTGACTATTATGTTTAATATGATATTTTCACAAAATAAATTTAAAATATAAATTTATGAAAAAAAATTGTGTAGAAATATAAAAAACCAAAATTATATATATAATTACATAAAAATTGAAAAATGACTCAATAAAAATTAATCTATGATAAAAAAAAATATTTTTGCTTTTTAAATTAGTTAACTAAAATGATAAACACTTCAATGTGAAAAGAACTGGAATAAATGAAGGGAAAATGTCAAATTGTCATATAGAAACTTCAATAACATTATTAGAATTATAAAAAGAAAACATGAAACAATATCATCTTTTTTTAGAAGGTTAGGGATATTTTAAAAACTATACTAGAAATATTATTTATATTATTTTTATGTAATTAAAATTTTTATAATAATACTGACAATACTTATGAAACATAATATTATATATCAAAAATTTAACCAATAATTTAAAAACAATTAATAAAAAACTATGAGTTACATTTAATTTTTAATGACATAAAAAGGAAAAAAATAAAACAAATATATTTTATGTATATAATTTAACATATTATTTATAATAAGTATATTACATTAAATTAATAATTATAATAACATAAAACTTTTATTTAATTTAAAAATGTTTAAAGTAAATAAAATATGCAATCTATAATATTAAAAAATACTAATGTATTATATTCCCATATTATTTATTCATTTTTTTTCTTATATTTTAAAACAGGTATTTTACATGGTCATAAATAATTTCTATTAATATTTCAATGTAAGTATGTATCTTACATAAATCCACTACAATATTATGTTTTTTATCACAAAAAAACTATTATTTACTCGTGAAAGGATATACAAATACATATTTTATTGATAAAGAGTGTATAAACTTTTTTATCATGTGTCACTATAATAAAATGATAGGATGTGTTTTCCAATGTATTCAAATTAACTAGCTTCAAAACAAATTCATCATTTTTTACACTATTATAATAAATAAACAATTTTAATTTAAACACTCATACTAAAAATGTAATTCCATCACCTACTATATTTATTAAACTACGCTATAATATGAACATGATAAAATATTTTATTTTTTCATTCGTACTTTAAAAATTCGTAGCTGATGAGAACACTAATACAATACTATCCAAAAAATAACTTTTTCCCCAATCTTTTAAATCATATGTATTATTTTAAAACCTTGAAAATGTTATCAAATTTAAATTTGGGATGCCCAAAAACCATCTCTATGTTTCTAATTCATAATATCAACCATCGATTATCTCATTAAAACCAGGGAAATTATTATATTATACGAATTCCAAATATACATATATTTAATATTTCTATAATATTTTTCCAAACTATTAATAAGAATTGATATTTATGTCCATGAATAATCAATGTTGTTTATGTTATACAAATTTACCAACTTTATCTGTTCAAATATAATTGATTTTAATCTCACACCACATATCCCCCTACCCCCCCCCCCCAATTTACTCCTTCATTTGGGGTTTTATGAAAAACTATATGCTTCACATAAAATATGTAACTGGTAAAAAATTATGTAATGTCTATATAAATATACTTCTCAAAAAAGGATGATTATGTTTGATAGGGATTCTTACAATACTCATTAAATATATACATACACACTTAAAATGATACAAAAATGATAGATTGAGAGGCCTATAATGTTTTTTTTCACTCAAATGAACCATTGAATACAATATGATATTAATTAAAGATGTTGAAAATTTCATTTCCAATTCAAAAAGATTATAAAATAACTTATTCACCAAATTTTTCAATTAATTTTGACCATTCACTTTGTTAAAAAACTAAATGAAAAAATGTCAGTCTTTCATGATGGGCATTATAAAATAGTTATAAAATATTCCATGCAATGAAATAGATCAGATTTGTTTCATAATGTGATAAAAATCGTGCAATTTCATTCTCGTAAACATTCAATCATTTACAAACATAATTATGATTCCAATTGATGAATAAAATTTTGGCACATTAATACCCTAGATACATTGATAAAAACTAAAATTATCAGTCATGGATAATGTATAAAAAGTTGTAGGTAAGAAATTTATTCTATTATTAAGAGTGTGAGTTAAATATAAATCTTTCATTCAACCCATATTTGGTCTTTCCATTAATATATAATAATTTACCCATATACTATAACAAATAATCTTCTCCACAAGAATGAAACCCATGTTATATATGACCTCATGATATCTAAAAAATGGAATATCAAATAATAATGAATGTTAATTGTAAATATTTCAATCATTATGTGTTCTTGTGTTTTTATAAGTGTGGCTTCAATGTATTTCACCCTATAAATATAATGTGATGTGTAAAAATGTTTTAAAGACATATCAAAATAATGTGAGTGATTTAATTAATTTTAAACCATTAATAAGAGTGATCTATAGAAAAATACCACTTATTACCCATATATATATATATATATATATTATTTTAATCCTATATGGTAATGGAAAATATGATGTCTGTTAATCATAAAGTCGACATTACTCAATCCACTATCTCTATATGAAGAGAATTTTACAATTTCTAGGATGTCTTTTATGGTGAACATAATAATTTTCTATAGTTGAAATTGTTCCATTTTACCAGAATCATACACTGTAATACCATCATCCCATAAAAAATTAAAAAAATTAAATAATTATTTAATGAAGAAATCACTATTACTTCCAGGATATTTGAATCCAAAATAATTAAACACGACATTTTATATTTCTACTTCATAAATAACTCATTGTATAAGTTTTTACAAAAAAATAAAATAAGACATAGACTATGTTTTCTAGAAATTAAATGATATGTATTTATTCCATTTGTACATAGTATATGGTTGAGACATAAAAAATTACATAGTAATTTAAGAAATAGTTGGTATTTTTCATCAACTCTAAATAATAAGCTAGATGACATAATTTTTAATCAGGTATTTACTCATCTATTTACAGTCATAATGTTTTTCTATCATTTTAATTTTAAAATATTATTTTCAAATGATTATTTATATGAAGATACTAAATTATCCTGGTGGGAGTATCTATAAATTCTAAATCATCCTATGATTTTTCATTCAATGTATACCATGGAATCTCACATTTTGGATTCTCTGTAAGACCTTCATATTCCATCTTATATTGAAAATAATAACTCAGATAAAAAAAATCTTCATTTCACCCAAAATCCATCAACCATAATATTTTCATCAATTTATAATATGAATATTAAATATAATTTTTATTAAAATAGTGCATCCTGAAACTATTATAGAAACTCTGTAATACTCTTATCACTTAGTTCATTTTGTTCCCTAATGATAATCAACCATAACACTGTTGATGAAACAATAAATTTTTTATAACTTATATTGAATTTTTTTTTTGACTTCACCAAATATATTATCAAGTATTGGATTTTCTAAATATTATATACTTGTTTATAATGAATCATTTATTATGTTCGATTGGACTTATCTTCTTGATATTCGATATCATCAGTGGATAATGATTTCTTTCAGGATTCAACATACCATATCTAAGGCCACAAACTCATTCTAAAACAATTAACAATTAAATTATCATTTATTTAAATATATTTACACAATATAATTTTCATAATTTTTAATCTTGGACTAAAAATAGGTTTCTTTTTAAGACATTTTATTTAGAATGTTATAAAAAAATGTAAGAACAGATTCCCTATTTTAGTGAAGAATCTTATAGTATAACAATATAACATGAACTCACTAGTATCAATAAAAAATATCTTTAATTTAATATAAAATAACATATTTTTAAATTTAGGTTTGAATTTATTTTTATATAAAACACTAAAAAATATTATATAACATTTCACAAATAAATTTAAGAAAAATACAACATATAAAAGTGTTAATATAAACATTCTTAATTATCACTCTATTATAAAAAATCAGAAAATATATAACTAAAAAACCACATGATCATCTTGATATATATTTTCAATACACCACATCCAACCTCTATAATTAATTATTTCTTCGAAACACCATTTTAAAATTCATTTAAATAACATACCATTGACATACCTTAATCAATAAATTAAAATATTTTATAAAATTATTTCATCTAATAATCATGTAATCTGACTATAATCATAATTAAATGAGTCTCTAATTAAAATATAACATATATGTGTTAATAATCAAGAAAATAATTACAAATTGTAATGATATGTGAAATAGAAGTTGTATAGGAGAGAATTCATTCATATAAGCTCTAATCAATATCCATAGATAAAACCATACCTTAAATGCATAAAAAATAAAATAAATATACACAAAAAAGGGTATATCATAAGGGGGATTAATTAGAATGATATTGTAATGGAAATATTGTGAATAGAGTGGAAAACTAGTCAATGAAAAAGGATGAGGTTTTTTGATGTTTGGTAATTTCCACTAAAAGATATCTGATGCCATTGGATTGAAAAATGATGGGTTAGGGTTCTCATAATAAGGTAAAACAGACTATTTCTAAAAGAATTTATGAAAAATAATGACGTTTCCCAATATGGTGTAAATTTTTTAACATTTCCCATATTTTATAAAATAACTAATGTGAAAAAATTCTTATTTCTTTTTATATTAAAATAACTACTGTTGAAAATATTCACCTCATATTTTTAAAATTGGTTTTAAAATAACTGATTTTAAATTGTTATTAAAATTTTAGTTAGAAATAATTGACCATAAATCTATATCATTTTATATTTAAATTATATGAGGAGTCCTACTATACCTTCTTAGATGTCAAACTGCTTGACAATCATAAATTTCAGCTATTTAGAAAATAAAATGTGTACTTGCTTTCAATAAAAATCAATGTGTTCATGTATCTAGTCAACCATTTCATTCAAAAGATAAAATAAAAAATATTCATATCTAAATCTGTAAAACTAAATACATTTTGAAGCCCAAAAACCACTATTATACAATATTGATAGATATAAAGATGACATACTTTTCTTCCCTAGTAAGCATCTATTGACAGAAAATAATAGGTTTATTTAAATGATATATCTAACCACACTATCACTTGAGTGGAAATTAATGAATGGTATTATCCTATGTAAAATAGTGTAATATATAGATGGGATCATATATAGACCATACCTCAAACTAAGGAATGTCCCTATAAACAATCAACTAAATCTGGATCAACCACATATTCCCAGCCATCCCCACTCAATTATTCCCAAGGGTATCTTAAGGAACCTGAACCGCTAAACCTTATTGGTTATTCTCATAATAATAAGATCTTGTACCTTCCCTTGTAGTGTAAATACTTGTATCTATATAATAAAATGTCATTAGATGCCATTTGTTTGAACATAGGTACAAATTTTAGATAGAATATTTAAAATCCATCAGATAGATTCTCTTATTACAAAATTTGTATAACATATAATATACATCTCCCCCATATGGAGTAAGGGAACTTATAATGTAATATTACTGATTACCACATCACTAGAGTACATCCTCAAACATATTCTTCTTATTTATAGAATAATAAAAGAGAATTGAGATGAAAAAATTATCGTTATGTCTACCCAAATTAGGACTAAGACATATTGCTTTATCTTCATCAATGCCAATATCAAAATATAGTGCCCCATGATGTACTGTAACCTAGGATATTAGATCAAATATCCAAACCTATGATTTCAAATATAGGTGAAGGCTAATATAAATATTTATTTCCTTTTAATCCATATTTCCTTCAAAAATATGAGCAATGCAGATAAAATTTGTAATGTGAATTGGGATAGGATATATTTAATCATCATTAACTAGAGCACTACAAACCACTAATAATAATCCATCTTCAACAACTATTGGGAAAAATATATTAAGAATAAATATTTTACAGTCATCCATGTCATAACGTCATTTCGCCTAACCGGCACTATGACATACCACCATTTTCCAATAGTGAATTGAATCATAAATATCACTAGATTCACCAGTTAATCCTATGGGGTTACTACTAGATCAAAAAATTTCTCAATAACACTTATTTAGCCTTCTATTTCCCAAGGGAATTGAGTTTTTAGAATCATAGAGAATGATAGAGTTAGAGGTTATGAGAATAATCTAATATCATTAGTGAATCCCTATCGGTTCCTACACTATGAAAATGAATTAGTTGAAAGGGTCCCACTAGACCATTAATATAGTTTGACTTGCCAGAATAACCATGTGTGTATGCTCAATCCCATTCTCCTACTCAGTAGGCCTCGAATCTGATTAGGTGTGATATCTCTGAGGTGTAATATTCTAATATTGAAGATAATACTATAGATAAATCCATCAAAATTGAAACAATTATAGGTAACAAATTATAGGTATATATAAAAGTTCAGAAAAATCATCAAACTACTATGCTTCAAAAATGAAATAGGTATATCCCAAATTTAACTACCCAAATCTAGAGATAATACTTTTATATATTTAAACATGTCACAAACTCATATTAACACTAAAAGATAGATTATAAAAAGCCCATATAAATTATCATTAGAAAAAATTGTCCAAAATAATTTATCAAGAATTCAATAATATTTTTATTATTTTATCTAGAGAAACTACAAGTAATAGAGAAATATGGAATGTGAACCAAAATTCATTATGTGACACATGAAAAAAAATTATAACAAATCAATAAATCAACCTCATGTTCACTACCCATGGTAAATTAAATCAATGATAATATAAAATAAAGAAAATAAAATTTCCCATTTTATGAAAACTTGAGGCTACACTATAAATAACAGGATAACCACTAACATAGATCCCCAACCTAATACCCATCCATCCTATCAATTTTCTACCCTATTCGAAATCAATTCAAAGAGAAAAAAATATTTGAACCTACTTATCTAATACCATTTTGTGAATCCCATAAGTGAACCACGTGTTCCATGATAGGGGTTCCACAAGACCTCATTTGTGCCTCCCCATATTCAAGATCCTATATAGTAATGGTGTGGAACTATGGAATGTCTTGTGGAGTATATTCTTTCAGTACATGATGGGAAGAGGATTACAAATAATTTTACAAAAAAAAAACAAATCAATAATAATAAATAAATAGAATATCATTTATAGTAAAAGGAAAAACAAATAAGACCAACCAATGTTGCAACATTATTTCTTGTAAAATACATCAATCAAAACTAAATAAACAAATCCAGTGATTCAAATGTTCATAATAACAGTATAAATATCCTTACTATAGTCATTCCTATATTTTTTATCTACCTACGAACCAATTAATCCTTCCAATATAGAGCCCTTGACATTAATTCGTTTCCCAGTCAAGAAGTCTACAAGAACACAAGAATTCAAGTGTATGGTGTGAATACAAGATCCATGGGGACACCACCAATGGACCATAAAATCAATGAATAATATATAAAGGTGCATTAAAACTAATTAAAAATGGACCAGATATTATCAGTATTATATCACATTAGTACAAAATATATATTAGGCCCCCAATGATTGGTTCTACCTTCTTCGGCACCATCATAGAAGAAACATAGATCAAATTCTAGAAATATACACCATGATTGGATATTATATAAACATATATGAAACTTCCAACTAGTTATGATTTACTATGTATAATCTAGTCAATATCAAACACATCTATCTCTAGGGATATACCAAATAGGATTGAGCAACATGATCAATTGTAGAAGATATAAGATTACAACATATGATTAAAGCAACAAATTACATGCAATAATCACATCAAGTTATGTTATATAATCATAAAACCATGTAAAAGAAAAAAATCATATCTCAAATAGTTACAAATGCACACCTCATGTGGTTAAGCCGCAAAAATTTATTTCCTATGAAAACACAAAAATTACCATAATCAATAAAATATCTCATGGAAGATAATCATTAAACTCCCGATCCTTCAACATCATGGATTTTTAATTTGACATTATAATTCAACAATTGATTCATCACATAAACCATATTTTCAATTCAACCATGTATTGATAGTATTTTAACAATTCATAGAATTGATTCTTTTAAGGAATATTGTAGGTTCTATAATGAGATAAAAAGAAAAACATGAAAGGGGTATAAAAAAATTAATAATACCCAAACTAAAAATATTAACCTTTATGATATGCTAATGTACGTGAATATACATCTCAGAATGAATAATAATTCATGGATAATATGGTTCCATATCTAAAGAGACTAAAATTGGGATAAAATATTAAATCAATAACAATCCAAGAGGGAATGAATAAATTTTTCCAAAATAAATAATGACTCATCAATGATCTTGACCAAATTTCTCTAAATTAGAAAAAATAACAATGAAATGGGGGAGTTACCCATAATTTCGAACAAAAGGGTAGATTTTAATATTATTAATCACAGAGACAAACGTTTAAGTGGGAATGGTCATCTTGGAACCAAAGGATCATCTCAAATTCATTATGATCAAATGAATCTACTATGGAATAGGTTGAATTGATAAATATTTTAAATGATTGACTTAATATTCTATTGAATCCCCAAATATAATCCAAATAAACTTCTCATTTGACATGTAAAATATTCTAGATAAATTATTTTGATCAAGGTCATAGTAAAAACAAGTGTGACTAATAAAATGGCTATCACCCCAACCTTTCCATGGTATTGTTGTTCATTAATCAATACCTACAAATGAAATGTCTTACCTAATTCCCAAAAAACCTGACCCATTTCCCACTACCACACCCTTTACGATATTCGTGGTGTGTTTTCCCAATTCATGGTTGAATGAATCCTTATCCGAGCATCGCAACAAGGCCATAGTTTAACAAATCTAATTATTTATTTCACTTTTTTCACTGACACACACATTGTGAAACCATGGATAAAAATATTGACATGGTGTTGGACTATTGTTTTCCAAAACCAGAAACATCCTAATTTATGCTCCCTAACAACTCAATGTCAATTTTCACCATAGATCAAGAGTCACATGTTTGAAGAACATTATAAGAGTCTTTTTATGCCATATATTAACTGACCCCTAGAAATGATAGTTATAAATTGAATAAGATAATAAATTATAAAAATTCTAAAAATACATATAAATAAGATAAATATTCTTAACCCCAAAAAATTTTTATTTGGTAAAAAGCTTATTTTATTCATTTTTGAATTTCAAATCAAGGAAAAGAGTGAGGAAAAAAATAAAAACGTTAGATGAAACCATAAGAAAAAAATTAGTGATTATTTTGGATAAATATCATATAATTACTCCATATTAACATTAAATGTGAAAAATCCCAAATAATAATGAGATTTTCAATTAAACCCTGTCTAATTCAATATCTTTTTAATACAAACACCTTAAATGGAAAACCCTTACCTTGGATTCCATTATAGTTAGATGTGATTTATCTTTGGGAATATTACATTTAAATTTATTAAAAGAAGTATGAAGATAAATTTTCATACACACACACACATATATAAATAAATATCAATTTTAATTATCCTTATATTATTATATAATATAAAGTAGTTGTAGAATAATTTTAAATGTCGACCACTTAAGGTTGTTGAGTAAATGTTTCCAAATTTAATTTTTTGTATTGACAATGATCAAAGGTGTCATGAAATAGTTACATTAGAAATGATATGTTAATAATTTCTTGAATTTGTATATATTCATTATATAATATTTTGAAACCATATATTCATGGTTGAAATAGAGAAATGAAATGCATTGTCCATCGAGGTTGTTTTTTCAAGTACACATGTTCATGATTTAATTTTCAGAATGATTAGAATGGAAAGTTGATATATAATTATAATCATTAAATAATAATATTAATATCAAAATTATTGTTTATATTAATAATATATATATCTTATCATTTTAATCATAAATTGGTAATGAAAAATCAATAAAATTTCTTTCATGCAATAGTAATTTATATGGAAGCAAGAGTGAAGTTATCATATTAAAAGGTATTATAGGGTAGGATGGTGGATAATATTTTGGGTTAAAATAGATCTAAAAATTTCAAATACATAATTAATATCCCTTACAAACATCGATATAAACACCCTCATTAGTGGGTGAGGAAATAGGATACATATCACTTCATTGAGATAATGATTCGTACAAACTAATGAGGTGTAATTAAATTTCTTATTAGATGGAAAATGATATGAAAAGATGAAATAACATAAATTTTTATATATATAATTATAATAGTATATAATTATGGCTATGATAGGTTTTAAATATGTATATTATTTAATAAAAATGAATGAATTCAGTTAAGAGTTATACCCTTTATTTGGAACACCACTTATATCATAATTAATAAGACTTCTTTGGATGGTATTTTGGTGTTCTGTGGAGCTATAAGACATTTTTGAGATGTTATTATAGAATAGGGTAGGTCTTATAAAATATTTATTGATCAATTATTGTGAATAACTATGCTGATGGGGTTCAATTATATAAGTGATATGGGTTGAAGACTATTAAGTACATGACATATATTATATAATATATATATATATTACTCAAATAAAAATTAATTAAAATATTAATAGTTAATATTATTATAAGATTTGGGTCTAAATAGTACAATCCAATGATATTTTATCAATTTATTAATGTTATTTTTTAAAATTATACCTTTATTTTTACTATTGTAACTCATATTACCCTTAACCATAGAAATAAATGTTTCCCATCGACACTATTTGTTATAGAAAAAATAAAATGAAATAATTATAAAATTATAATATGCTTTTCACAAATTTGGAATAAATTTTCAATGATTCAGTTACCTGATGTGGTTAAAATTAGGTTTAATAAAAAAAATTAAAACACGATGAGAAAGGAAGTAAGAAAATTTCATTTTTATGTATAATATAATTTTAAAATAATAAATAGTATAATGTTTCTTCCCTTGAAATTAATTAGATAATTTTAAATAAATGGATGATTTTTTTTTTCAAAACATGCCGAACATGAAGGGAATATTATGAATATTTGATTAAAATTAATGATATGAAATTATATTATATTGAAATAGAATAATTAAATTTATTTCAAAAATATAAAATATTGATTCCAATGTAAAAAAATATTATTTTGTAATAAAATAAAATACATGTTAAATATATATATGTACAATTAGTGGGTTTTCATCAATGTTAAAATCCTTATTATATTCCAATAATGTAATAAGTGTTTTATTATTTTTTAAATATATATTTTTTACAGTATAACCATAAAACCATCATTGAAATTACATAAAAACTTTTAGCACAATTATAATTTTTATTTATTTAAATTCAAAACAAAAATTCTTTTATTATATTAAATAGATAAAATGAATAAAAAATTATTGTATACAAAAATAAAAAATATATACAAAACCCATTTTATAGAAAAATATTCTTATTTATCATTAACTATTCCAAATTGTAGGAGATTTAATTTCTTTAATTCAAACATGAATATATATTTTATTGGAATTTATCAAAAAAATTTAATTATGAAAATGCTTCCACATATATTTTTTGTGATTAATTTTATTCATATATTCCAATAGAACAACTAGGTTGTCACATAATTTTTTAAATTATGATAATATATCTATTGTATATCACATAACATTTTAAAATTGTCTTCAATGTAACAAAAACTGTGGTACACAATATTCACTAACAAAAATATTGGAGAGTTACAAAATGGTTATAACTGGAGAAACAAATTAGAATAAAAAATATTCAAGTAAGCCGAATTTTTTTAAAAAAATTACAAAAGAATAATCAATAAATGAGATTAATGATATTTAATTTAAGTAATATTAGAATTCATGATGTTGTTGAGCCTACATTAAATTTTCAATATAATGTATACAATATTAATGTATAATGTCAATACTTAATATATAATTGGGAATCATGACGCACCTGTTCAGACAAGAAGATGGGTGAGACTTGAAAAATAAACTTCTCTCCTATGAGATGTTAAATATTATGTAGTATAATAATTTTTAAAAAATTAAGAGTGAATGTTTTTTATGAAGGGTGAAATTGGAAAAATTAAAAATAAATCAACCAGGGAGTTTATATGAAGACCTGTAATGAAAATTTTTATTTTCCCATGTGGGTCTTCATATAACACCATTAGATTTAATGAGAAATATTATACTTAATTTCTATAATGTCTTTTGTTATACGCAAAACCATGATTATCTTGCAATATACACATCACTGTATTAGCTTACAGTATATTAAATCACTATTCTTGGTTTGTGTTGCATGCAAGAGTGACCTTCCTCAATAATGTGTGTTGTACGCAATACAGAGTTTTACTAAACAATGATATATTGTTATAATATTAATATTTACTATCCATTATGAATATTATTATCAAAATTTTTAATTTTAAAATATTATCATTCATCTTACACATATTCTAGAACAATGTATGAGAAAAAAGTAAAATGTTCATGTAAAATAAATAATTTTACAAAAAATGCATTTTTTCAGCCTTTTGATGGCACACCGACTGTAACTCTAGTTTTCGACACATTTATGAGTTTGAATTGACAAAATAAACTTATTCATTACAATAATTATATACCAATTTACTTTGATTAATATTTTAATATTTTTCTCTGAACTTTCATATTTTGATGAATAGTAAAAATACATTAAAATATAATTAAAAACAACATTCATCATCAAGATAATTTATTTGGATAAATTATAAAATTGAACTATTTAAATTATAAATAGAATATATTTTTACCATTAAATATAATGTAAGTCATTATCATTAATTTTACATTGAAATTATAGCTAAAAACATTGAAATCTTTTGCAATGTTTAATCTTTTTAAACAAGTTTTCTCAAAAGCGGGATTAATTTAAAATTAAATATTGGTTCTTATATGTAATGAATTTTGAAAAATGGATTCCATATTTGGAATTAGTAAGTCGAAATTATTTTAAAAGGCTGCTTTTTAATTTTGGGCATTATGAATAGCAACTAAGGTAAATTTTATTTACCATAGGTAAAGGTAAAACATGTAATTAAGGGTAAAAATAACATTATTAAATTACACTAAACATGTCTTGATGTCATTGGTTGATTATATTTCTCACTAAAACATACATGGGTCGAAATGGAATCTATTGGAACCCACTTGCATGAGATTAAGATAATTGATTAATTTTATTTATAGGAAAGTGAAATATGCCTCACTCAAACATTATTAATTAAATTATTTTTAATATAATGTTATAAAGAATATAAATTCAATTATAAATATTAATTTTAAAGATAAAATGTTTATATTAAACAATTTAATTTATTTTTTATTCTTTTGTAATATTTAATTTACTTAATATCTTATACATTAATGATGCAGAAATAATTTATTTAGTGAAAAATCAAAAATATATTTTTTATGAAAATAATAATTTCCATAAAAAAGACCGAACACTATCCCAAACCTTATTTTACGAGTATATATATATACCCTAATCATCCTAGTGTAAACTTGTGGACCATTTGGATTCTTATACTATAGATTATGGAATTTATATTATTTTATTTTAAATGATGTCAAAGTTGTCAGCATCATACATTAATAAATATATCATTTTAAAAGTTGATTTTTTTAGAAGATAAATTATAATAATATTCTTTTTATGAAATCTAGTCGATTTATCTTCATCTTATTACATTATTTTTAATTTTTATGAAACAAATCAGTATATGAAATTATTATAAAAAAATGTTGTAGTAATTATTTTTATTAAGAAAAATATCAAATAAATGGTATTAAAAATATTAAAATACATATTATATGATCTTATTAATGTTCTCCCCAAATTTTATAGATATATATGACATGTTAGGAATCTATTAAATATTTTGGTTTGAACATATCTTCAATGTGGATTTCATTTTAATTAAAATAAATGAAAAGTGTCAAAAATGACAATGTTGATATTTTATAGAAATAACATTTTATTAAATTGTTTAAAAATCACAAAAATATTTATAAATTATAAATTTATATTTATATTGTCTAAAATTTCATATATTATCAAATTATGGACAATTGAAAACACAAATGTAAGTATTTATATCAATTTAAAATATATAATATTATTACCACAAACAAGATTAAATAGATTTAGTAAGGATAAATCAAAATGATAATGTTTAAAATAACTTCCTAAAATGAATAAATTTTATTATATGATAATATAATTACCATATATCATCTCATATTCTATTTTGAGTTATTTTTGTGGTTCTTAGGTTGGGTTTCGGTTTAATATAAATTAATGTTTTGGATGTTTCTAAAAGTGACCCTCTACACTATTATAAAAGGGAACCTTCTCCCTCTTCTCTTCACTCCATTTTAAACCTTCCATCTCATCCAAAACCCTACCAATTCATCTTATGAACCCTTATAGTTATATTATAGAGGATCCTTTGTTCTCAAAATGAGCTACTCTAGTTCCTTAAGAGGAAGTTTAAAAGAGGCACGTCGAGGAAGAGGTAATCTCTTCTACCGATTCTTTCAAATATCTTTCTTCTCCTACATCATCTTATTTATTTGTATCATTATAATGTAATAAAATATGAATCAGTAATATACTTATATGTTATTATATATATGAAACAACCATATTTTACCTTATAATCATCCTACAAAAAACAAATCAAAACGTTTGCGTACTTACGGCTTACCATCGCCACGCTGTGGTGTAATCTGTTCTTCAACCACCACCATACATGGATGGGTATAATGGTGGAAATAATAACTATATATAATTATTATAACATCATAATGATTATCTGATATTATCCACTCCAATTCCATTCAATAATTATGGGAATAATATCATTGCTCATGCGTACGTAGAGAATACCGTCTCCATGACGCGATGAGATTCATTCTCCATGTTAACCATTCAAGTATGATTATAAAGTATATATAATAAATAATAATGAAATATGTGAAATAATAAGGTTACTTGAGTTATGTATAGGTTATTTACTTACTTCTATACAATTTAATATGTAAACAAAAATAGAGTTCATGCATATGTACGACCTTCCGTCGCCATTAACGGTGTATTTAATTCCATTTGTCGATCTATTATATATATATTATATTATGAATATATATTATATATAAATCATGTTTTACATTCTGTAAGTAATTAAATAATGATATAATTAACGATATCATGAACAAAAATTCCAAACACATACGATAAATGAAACGATTTTACCTAAAACGCTGCTTTATAATGGAATTGACAAAAGAACGAGTAATATAATGTCGTAAGTGAATCATATATGATAATATAAATAATATTATCTTTCTCTTAAAAGTTAATAATGTGTTTAATCCCACTATATAAGAGTTTCAGACATGTACAGATGAAATTGGACCTAAGGTAAGAGATAATTATTCCAATCTCGTTGTTATCCGGTATTGTTTATTTATAAATACTTACTAGGGTTATGTTTATCATCCATGTACATATTTTCCAAAAATGTTTTCATAAAATTTTTACTATCCTTCCTGGTTTGTATAAAGTCATTTTTACATATTTTGACTTCTAAAAAATGGAATAGATGAAAACATTCTTTTCGTTACCATATGAGGTATTTGTTGAGTTTTCTAGATAAAGTCAGAGATGAATCATTTGGTAACATATACAACATGAAAAGATTTTTACGATTTTATAACATCTTATTTTCATGAAGCTTACTCTAAATTATTTCATAATTATTATCATCAAAATCCATTTCTTTTTAAATTTCATGGCATTTTGTGAGAAGAAAATGATTTTTAAGAAGATATGATATTTTACTCAAGAATTAATCCTAGAGTTTTTTCAAAATTATTTTTCATCTAAGATTAAATTATTTACAATGTTTAGGTTTAAATTATAATGTCTCTATTAATTATATGGTTTGATTTTTTATGATGAAATGATATCCATTTGTTTCACATAGCTTATTTTGTGATTGGATGATGTTTATGAAACCCATTTTATTCTTTGAGTTATGGTGAAAGATTTCTATTTATTTTGTGTAATACATAAGAATTATTTCATTATGGGTTGTGTGAGACCTATATATCCCTCTAATGAATTGTGTAAAGATTTATAATTCATGAGATGGACATGGCTGTAATGAAAAATAAATCTGATTCTGTAATACTGGGCTGGAAAGGAAAGTAAATCTGGTTCGGTAATGGACATTTTCCACTATAATGGTCTTGGAAGAAATACCTTGGCTACTATGGAAATCATATCATGTGTTTAATGGTTTTCCAAAATTAAATGTTTTATTCTTCTGCTAATTTATTATGATTAATGTTCATTTGTGATCAATGCCTTATGTACTTCCATGATTTATGTCATTACTCATGTTTTATTTTCATGTTTTCATGTTCAAATGTTTATGGATTGTTTAATGTTCTCCATGTATACCCTTAAAAAACATTTGAGCTCAATCTTTTTATGTTTTCTTTTACCCAGGATATAAAGAACGGTTTTAGGTAAGAAAACAAATGGGGAATATCTTTATGGGTGATGTTGAAGATCTTTCACCATAATCTGAAGATTATGTTCTATGTTTCCAAATACACTAAACTAATACGGTCTTTGGGATTCTATTTTTGTCTTGTATAATGTATTATGAAAAATTAATGTAATTCCCATGTACATCTAGCTTTGGGACTCTATAGTTGGTATCAGAATGAAGGTTTAGTCAACCTTTGGAAACATGGATGTGAAAAAATTAGTGAGATCCTTAGAGATATTTCTAAGATATGTCTAGGGATTTCATTAAGGATAAGTATACTTATAGGTTATAGTCATAGAATTATGGTAAAGATCTTAGAAATAAACCTATTATATTGGATATTGAATATACTTCCCCTTTATTATGTTGTTTTCCTAGCAAGATTTTTGCATCTCACACTATACATTTCGGGTTTTAGATGATGGCTGGAACCTGAAAGAACCAGGTGGACAAATGTAATGGAAAATTAAATGATTGTACTCCTGAACAAACCAATGTTATGGTAGATAGAGTGGAAAATCTTATTGACACACTTACAGAAGCTGTGAATCATTATGGACTTCCAAATGAGCATAAAAGGGAAAAATATTCTATTGAGTACTTCATGAAGAAACATCCACCTTATTTCAATGGGTCTTCTGATCCACTTATTAAAAAAAATGGATCAGTACCATTGAAAAGATATTTTTTATAGTTCGCTGTTCAGAATAAGAAAAAGTCATTTTGTCTGTATATCGATGAGTAGGTGAAGCAGACTAGTGGTAGACTGTACTTAAGAATACAAGTCCCCATGATGAAAGTAAATCCATAGAATGGGACGAGTTCAAGAACTTATTTTGAAATAATTGTGTCCCTCAAATTCATTGAACAAATATGGTATAGGAGTAATTTTAGCAAATAAAAAAGGATGATGAATCTCTTGGTATATATGGGGAAAATTTTACAATTATTTCAAGGTATTAAACTGGCATTATCATAAAACCTAAACATAATGTTGATCGATTCTTCAGTGTATTAAATCCTAGTCTTCGAAGGGCATTAGATATAAGAGACTTCAGTAGCTGTGGTGAAATTGTTCGTTGTTCTATCAAGGTAGAACTGGATTTTGATGATAAATATCCATCTCATGGGTTTGACAAGAAACGAAATATGGTGCTCTATGAAAAATCTCAAAACAATGGTGAAAATAAGATGAATGTTTCGTTATGCTCAACGTGTGGGAATGAGCACGGTGGAGATTGTATTAAAGGGACTAGAAAATGTTTTAACTGTGGAAAAAAAGGTCATCGAGTAGATGAGAGCTAAAGTAATGGGAAAAAATTATCTAATTATGTGAATAGAGAAAAGAATATAGAGAACACACCACCTACTCTTCAATGCTACAAGTGAAAGGAAATGGGTCATTATGCTAACCAATGACTTATTCCAACAGTTAATGATGATCGACATCAAAAATCACCTAAGGAAATGGATAAAGGGAAGTCACATGTGATCTCTATTGGTGAAGTTGAATATGAAAATGAAGTGGATGAATTTTTATGTGTTTATATAACAGGATTCCAAAATAGTGTTTTGGAATCTCATTTATAGTTCCATGGAATATTGTAATATCTTTTTATTGGATTGCTGGGGTTATCAAAAATTATATGGTACTCGTAACCATGAAAAGTGATTGAAATATTTTCGGAAAGTATATGATAAGCACATAATGAAGGGATAATGAGATGTATGACAGTATTAATGAATTCATCATTGATAAAAGGACAGAGTGATATCATGGTTTGAGTATATAGAAATATTGGTATATTTGGTGAATGGAAAGGGTTAATTTTTATGGAATTCATCACCATGGATCTATAGTAATTTCTGTTGTTATCATATTTCAAGAGTATGCATGATGACTTCGTTAAACTGTTAGGAATGTGACCAACAATATATATCTTATGATATATGGGGGTTAAATAATGGTATTGACATGCTTGTTATATGACCTTTCTAGAAATCGTTTTCTTTATACTATGAGATTGGAAAAAAATTGATATTCTTAAATATTGGAATGGATTATGTTAGACATAATATAGAATTATTTAAGTCAAGGAGTTTTTTATATTATTTATGCAATGTTATAATTGTATAGTTTTAAAAAAAAGTACAACCCGTAGGATGAGCAACAATCCATCGTGTCAGACAATGCTACGAGAGTCGAACCCACAACCGAAGTGTGGCATGCCATTATTGTCTAAAAATGGACTAAAGAAAGTCCCCATTTTTTTGAAATTAGTTTTATTTAATTATGTCGTATTATATATTATGTATAATTCCATTTATGGATCCATATACGATTAATACCACCATATTTGGACTTATGTATATTTAATAACATTTTCTAACCTTTTGTTTGTGACAGATGGAAGGACACATCATTCAATCATATGATCTTCTAATACTTCATGAATGATATATTCCACTTAATTTCATTATTATAGGATGTGGAAATTGTTCAAAGAACGACAAATGCAGAGATTGTACCCAAATCATGTAAGTATTTATTATAATTCAAACTCTTCAACATTATAAAAATCATCTTGAAAACCAAAATTGTTATCGTAGTGTCCTCATTTCCCACGAATTAGATGGTACCTTAGATCATCAAAATTTTATGGCTTTGTTATTGTTTTCTTTTTCATAGCCCTGTTGTGTTCCACACTTCATCAGAACATGATGGTTAGATTTCTCTTCCAAATCCATATTTTCACCAATATTCTCTTATGTGGAAACCCATTGCTGAGTTACATTGGGTGACTATTATGTTTCTAACATTCCATTTTAAAATTAAGTTTTATTATTACATTTTTATGATGTGGGCTACTATGAAAGAAACATTCAAGTAGAAAACGATTTATAACCCTGACTAATTTTGACGACAAACTTCATTTAAAGGGTGGTAGAATGTAACTCCCTGAGATGTTATGAGAAATATACTTCTTAATTTTTCTGATGTATTATGTTGTATGATAACCCAATATTAGCTTTATCTAACCACAACATTTTATTATCTTGTAGTATACACAAATACAAATGTTGGCTTGTGTTGCACGCTAGAGCGGCCTTCCTTTATAACGTGTGTTGTACGCAATACCGTGTTTTACTAAACAATGATATATTGTTATAATATTATTATGAACTCACTATTATGAATAGTATCAAACAAACTTTTAATTTTATAGCATTATCATTCATCTTACACATATTTTAGAATATTTTAAGAGAATAAAATAATTTTTTCATGTAAAATAATAATTTTTTCCAAAAATTCAATTTTGCCACCCTTTGATGCCACACCCACTGTAAATCTTGTTTTTGAAAAATTTATGAGTACAATATGTTAAAATTAACTTATTTATTTCATTATGTATATAAAAATTTACCTTGGATAATATTTGAATATTTTTATTTTAACCATCATATTTTGTTGAATAGTAGAAATACGCTACAATTTAATTAAAAACAAATTTTATCATCAAGATTATTTATATAGTTATATTATAATATTTAATGGTTTTAAATTATAAATAGAATATATTTTTACCATTTAATATAATTTAAGTCATTATCATTAATTTTACATTGAATTCATAGGTAAAAACATTTCAATATTTTCCAATGTTTTAACTTTTGAAACCAATTTTATCAACAGTGGGATTAATATTAAATTACATACAATAGATTCTGTGTATTTAATTTGGAAAAATTGATTCCATATTTGGAATCCGTAGGTACAAAATATGTTAATATGAAACTTTTTTATTTTTGGGCATTTTGAATAGTAACTATGGTAAATTTTATTAACCATAGTTAATGGTAAACCCAATAATTAAGGGTAAACATAATATAATATAATTACACTAACACTTTTCTTGATATCATTGGTTGATTATATTTCTGTCTAAAACATAGTTGTGTAGAAATTTAATCTATTATTACCCACTTGGATGAGATTAAGACCTATAATTTATTTTATTTAATGGAAAGTGAAATATGTCTCACTCAAACTATATTTATTAAATTATTTTTAATACATGGTCAAACAGAATATAAATTCAATTATAAATACTCAGATAAAATATACAATATTTTTCTTCTTAATTTTATTTTATTTTTAATTTTTTATAAATATATATTTACCTTAATATCTTATAAATTAATAATACAGAAATTATTTATTTTGTGAAAAAATCAATAATATAGTTATTAATAAAATAATAATACCCAACAAAAAGAACCCTAAACATGACCAAAACTTATTTTTCGAGTATATCTAT
This sequence comes from Viscum album, assembly GCA_963277665.1. Taxonomy (NCBI): domain Eukaryota; kingdom Viridiplantae; phylum Streptophyta; class Magnoliopsida; order Santalales; family Viscaceae; genus Viscum; species Viscum album. The sequence continues at coordinate 255,513,104 of OY728165.1, read as the reverse complement.
AACCTAATAATACAATAGTCTCCTTGTGGACCATTTTCATTATTATAAAATAGATTATGACATTTACATTATATTATTTTAAATGATGTCAAAGTTGTCCCCTTCATACATTAATAATAATAACATTTAAATGATGGTTGTTTAAGAAGATAAATTTGACTAAAACCATTGTTATAAAATCTATTATATTTATAATCATCTTAGTATTTTTTTTAAATTTTTACTCAATAATTAAATATATTAAATAATTATATAAAAATGGGGTAGTAATTTTATTATTAAGAGAATTATCAAATAAATGGTTTTAAAAATATTAAAATAAATATTATATGTTCTAATTAATGTATTCCAAAAAAAATTTAGATACATATGACATGTTAGGAATATATTAAATATTTTTGTTTGAAAATATCTTTTGTGTGGATTTAATTTAAATTCAAATAAATGAATAGTATCAAAATTGACACTAATGATATTTTATAAAAAACTTATTATTAAATTGATTAAAAATCACAAAAATATTTAGAAACAACAAATTAAAATTTATATGGTCGTAAAAGTCATATGTAATCCAATTATAGACAAGTAACCACAAAAAAGTTTTTATATCAATATAAAATTTAGATTTTTATTACCACAAATAAGATTAAATAGATTTAATAAGGATAAATAAAATTGATATGGTTTAAAATAATTTTCCAGCATGTCTAAATTATATATTCGGATTCTATTACAACCCTATCTCATCTATGATTCTAATTTGAGTTATTTTGGGGGTTTATAGGTGGGGTTTTAGTTTATTAAAAATTAACATTTTGGATATTTCCAAAAGTGCCCCTCTCCCCTCTTATAAAAGTTCACCTCCTCCCTCTTCACTTCACTCCATTTTAAGAATTGATGCTCAGAATAACCCTACTTATTTATATTCTCAACATCTCTAGTTATATGATAGAGGATATGGTATTCTCAAAATTCGAACTCTAGTGCCCAAAGTGAATGTTTAAAAGTGGAACGTTGAGGAAGAGATACTTTCTTCTACCGATTCTTTAAAGTTTCTTTCTTCTTCTATTTCTTCTTTGAAAGTTGTTTCATTATAATGTAATAACATCATAATCATTAATATACTTATATATTATTATAAATATTAATCAACCTTATTTCACATTATATTTATCCTATAAAAAATGATACTGTAGAGACCCAAATCTTGACGTACATGGACATTACATTAGTTTTGAAGAATACATAATACATAACAAGAACTAACACACAGGGACTGTAATAGTTTAGTGTCTTTGTTAACTCAGAATATAATCTTCTAATTGTGGTGAAATATCTTTATCATCTCCAATAATGATATTCCCCTTTTTTTTATCTAAAACATTTCTTTAAATCCTGGGGAAAATAAAACATATAAAGGGTGAGCTCAAATGCTCATTAGGGGTAAACATGGAGAAAATAAAACAAATCATATAAATTTGAATGTAAAAACATGAGCATAATGTTTAAATATCAAAATCTCAAGCAATGACATAAAACATGGCAGTACGTAAGGCATATATTATAAAAAATCATTAATCATGATAAAATAGCCAGGGAATATAACATGTAATTGTGGCAACCATTAAGAACATGTGATGATTTCCATAGTAGCCAAGGCATTGCTTCCAAGACCATCTTAGTGGACAACGTCCCTTTCTGAAACGAGTTCACTCCTCGCTCCAATCTGGTATCACTGAACCAGATTAACTTTTTGTTCCAAACCATGTCTATCTCATGAGATATAAATCATTACCAAATGCATTTGACGGAGATATAGGTCCCACAAATCTCATAGTGGAATCATTCTTACGTGTGCCACAACATAAATAGAAATCATTCATCATAACCCAAATAATAAAATGGGTTTCATAAACATCATCCCATAATAACATAATCCATATAAAACAAATGGATATCATTTCATTATAATAAAAATCCATCCATGTAAATAATAGAGACATTATACTTGAAACATGAACATACTGAATAATAACATCTTAGATGGAAAATATTTTTGATAAAACACTTGAAATAAATTCTTGAGAAAAATTTCCTTTCTTCTTAAAAATAATTTTCTTTTCAAAAAATGCCATGAAATTTTAATGATAGGGATTTTGTTTAAAATAGTCACGATATCTGGTATAGAATGCTTCATTAAGAAAAGGCGTTATGAAACCATAAAAATTCGTTCATGCCGTATAAGTTCGGAAAAAACATTCTCCTCGTACTTTTGTCGAAAAAGTCAAAAAGATCCTCGTATGGTAAAAAAATAAAGATTCCATACATAAAAATTAGTAAATTTCAAAAATGTGTAAAAATGACTTTAAACATACAAGAAACAATTTTTATAAAATAGGGACATTAATGATAAATATAACCCCAATAAATACTTACGAGTAAACAATCTCGGATAAAAACGAGATTTGAAAAGTTATCCCTTACCTTATTTCTAATATTCTTTGTATATATCCGAACCTCCTGTATAATGATTTAAATAATGTCATTGACTTATTAGAGAATCATATTCATTGTTATGATATCATATATGGTTAACTTGTGACTTTATATTACCCGTTCTTTTGTAAATTCCATGTTAAAGTAGTGTTTTGGGTTAAATCATTTCATTTGTCTTACGTGTTTAGATTTTTTCTTCTTGATATTATTACTTATATCCTAATTTACATAATTACAGAATTTAAAACATTATTTATATATAATATATATTCATCATAAAAATATATATGATAGATCAATAAATGGAATGAAATACACCGTTCATGGAGACAGTAGGCCGTACGTATACATGAACGCTGTTTTCAATTCCTTATTGAATTGAATGGAATTAAGTAAATAAAACATATATGTAAAAAAATACAGTATCATTATTATGTAATATATTTCATGATTATTTGTTATATATACATTATAATCATACTTGAATGGTTAATCATGGAAAATGAATCTCATCGTGTTCATGGAGATGGTAATCCGTACGTACGCACGAGCGATGGTATCATTCCCATAATTATTGATTTGAATTGGAGTGGATGATATAATATCTCCGAATCATTATTATGTTATAATAAATATATATATAGCTTTTTTTACACCATTATACCGATCCAAGTAAGGTGGTGGTGGAAAACCAGATTACACCACTGCGTGGAGACAGTATTCCATATGTAGGCACGAGCGGTGATTTCGTTTTCCATAGGTTGGGTAGAAGGTGAAATGGGGTTGTTTCATATTTATAATAACATATCAGTATATTAGTGATACTGATTTTATTACATTATAATGAAACAACTAAATTATAAGAAATTTAAGAAGAAAGTAACATGAAAGAATTGGTAGAAGAGATTACCTATTCTTCGACGCACCTCTTTTAAGATTTCTTTTAAGGCCCTAGTGTTGGTATTTTGAGGAGAAAAAAACCACTATAATGTTTATAAGGAAGTTGAAAAGGGAAATGGTTAGGGTTTGGCCAAGAATGAAGGCTCAAAATAGTGTAAAGAGAAGAGGGAGGAGGTGCCCTTTTATAAGGGAGGAGAGAGGCGTCTTTGAAAAAACATAAAATATTATTTTATAATAAAGTCATATTCGGTTTATAATACCTCCAAATTGATTTATTTCTATGATAAAGTGGTTATGGGTAGAAATCATCTAAACCAATAGGTTTTAGACAAGTTTAGGTTTCTATTTTAACCTTATCATTTAGATTTAACTCTAAGATAAAAAATTTAACTTTTAGTGTGTCTTCTTGTTTTCTTACTCATATGGTTAATAAACTTACTATAACAAGAAAAAAGAACCCAAATTGGTTCATAATTAACATATATAACCTTATCTATGTCATTTGGACGAAACTTATATTTTTTAAAATATAATAACAATTAATAATAAAATATTTGTTTAAAAAACTATTTTATGTATATTTTGACAACATTTGGTAATTGATTATTATGAAAATCATAACAAAAATATTTGTACTAATAAAGTTAATTAAATCAATAATAACATGTCATATTAACATAAAAAAGTATTTTAATTTTTAAAAAGTATCATGTTACATTTATTTGGGTATTTATAACATCAATTATGTTAATATTTCATTACTAAGTTAATTACTACATCATTATTGTGTCATAAATAAATTAAATTAATTATTATCTAAAAATTATCAATAAAATTTCATTATTTAGGAAATATTTTTATCTTTATAATGAATAGTTATAGTCAAATTTATCTTTTTTATAACCCTTTATTAAAAATGTTTTTGTTATTAAATTGTGATTTTAACTCTTTTAACTCTTCTTTGAATTATATAATAATAAATGTCCTAATCTAATCCAAGTGGACCTAAATGATAGTATTATATTCTTAAAGTTGTTTTTGGTCGAATTATACTTATCCAATAGAATTAGGACATGTTTTAGTGTAATAATAATATCATTTTTACCCTTAATTACCCTATTTACTTTTAAATGTGGTAAATAAAAGTAAAAAGTTACTATTCACGAAAAATTATTTTTATTTTATTCAACCAAATTTAACTTCTAGATATTAACCATGACTCTCTGATTATCAAAATTCCACTCACATAAGTGGTAAAATTATGTTTTATGTAAATTTTTAAATTCTCATTGGTGGTGGGTAAAAGACGGTGAAAAGTTCAATAAAATTTTTATATATATAAAATCGTTATAAAATGACTCCAATGAATTACATTGAATGTATATAGGTATTGTGTATCTATTTTGACAAATAATAAATTTAAATTAAATAAACAATTATTTAAATAAAAAGTCTGTTTTAAATAGTAACCTAGTGTTTTCACTATTCATCAAAAATTGAATGTTTTCAGAAAAATACCAAAAATTCCCCCTAGGCTAATTTCGATATTCCGAATCGAAAAATGAAACCATTTTGAACAGTTTTTTTTTTAAATTTAAAAAATTGGGCATTACTATTCATAATGGCTAGTTTATAATAGCATTATAATAATAACTCGTTTAGTGAAACTCGGTATTGCATACTACACACACTATCGAGGATGGTCTTGATTGTGTGTAATGCGTGCAAGGTCAGAGCTATGTGTAGTGAATGCTCCATTCGGTGTTGCGTATAGAACAAGCTAATTTTGGAGTAGCGTACAACACAAGACATTAATGAAATTAAAAAGAATAATTCTCATAAAATCTCAGGTTGTTATATTCGACACCCCTTAAAATGAATTTCTCCCTCGAAATTCGTCGGGGTTATAATTGATTTATTACATGAAAGTTTCTTTCATAGAATCCCACATCGTAAATTGGAATACTAAAACTTAATTTTACAATGTGAAGTTTGAAACATAACGATTACCCAAATTATCTCATCACTGGGTTTCTACATAGGAGAACATAGGAGAGAATGTGGATATGGGAGATAAATATAACAATCATGTTCTGATGGAGCGTGGAAGATAACATGGATATGAAAAATCCAACAATCACAAATCTATAAAATTGTGATGATCTAAGGTACCATATGATTCATCAGATATAAGAGCACTAGGACAAATTTTTTGGTTTTCAATATCATTTCCCGAAAGTTGAAAATTTTTTATTAGAAGAAATACTAACTTGATTTTGGTACAATATCACTTTTGTTTGTGCCTTGAACAATTTCCACTTCATCACTTAAAGAAATGAATTTGAATTTTTCTTCCCAGAAGTTTTAGTAGATCATACGATAGAATGATAGGTCATTCCATCTATCTCAAACATAAGGTTAGAAAAAGTTATATACATAAGTCAGTCTATGGTGAGATTAATCATATATTTTTCCTAAAATGGATGTATAGTTCATATATCATACAACATAATAAATTAAAACTAATTTATACCAACCAGGGACTTCCTGTAGGCCAGTGGTAGGCTATTAAGGCCTGTCACACCTCGGTTGTGGGTTCGATTCCCGTATCCTTGTCCGATGTGACGGGTTGTCGCCTGTCCTACGGGTTGTCATTTTTCAAAAACTATACTATTATAGCTTTCCAAAAATAATAGCAAAAGTTCAAGCCTTATACAATACTATCCGATGTCTAACATAATCTATTCGATTCTTTAGGCATAAACAAACTCATAGTATATGGAAAATTATTGATAGAGAGGTCATCTACCAAGCATGGAAATACCGTCATTTTTTCCCATATATCATATGATATGTCTTGTTGGTCACATTCCAAACATTCAAATGCCTTAATCATGTGTTCTCTTGGAAAATGAATACCGGTTGAACATTAGTGAAAACATGAATGCAGTTAAAAGTTAACACTTTACACATTCCATAATCCCATAAATTCTATATACTCAAACCACGATATCACTTAGTCCTTATATTAATCATGAGCTCATGGATACTATCAAACATATTATTTTCTTCTTATCTATTCATTATGAACATATCATCTTCTTTACAAAATATATGAATCAGTTTTCATGGTTACCGATACCATTCAACATATACATTCAAATAATTTAGGAAAAACAATAATGAAACAATCCTTAGATGTGTCTTTATTCCATATTAACATTACCTATAAAAAATTACTCTTGATAAACAAAAATCATTCCACTACCTTCTTAAAACATTGATCATGATTCAACAATTCTTTCATCTCACATATACTTTGTAGTATCTTCATAATCACCAACATAAATACTACCCATATGACCATGCTGATTCTCTTCATGATACATTACCTTATGGCATTGGTTTTCATAATGCCCATACATTCCACATTTAAAACATTTAACCATTGTTGATGTCTTAGAAATACCATTATCCTTGTACATGGTGTTAATTGGTCCCTTTCCTTTGCAAGTGCTGGCTTTGTGTCCTTATTTTCCACACCCAATGTATCTTCCAGTTCTTTTGCAACATTCTCCTTGACGTATCCACCCCAATGATTCACATGAAGAAAATTGAACTTTCTTTCCTCTATGATCATCAAGAAACTTTTTATTTCTCTTATTAACTAAGTTAGGAAACTTACCAATGTTGAGATTATTGATCATGTTATGAGATTATTAATTAAGAATAATAATGATGTTTCTCCTTCCAAATCCTATTTCATTTTCTTGATCATGAAGAATATCATTCCACTGTCAATCATATTCTCCATTAACATGAATCTTCCAGTTTCCAGCCATTTTCTAAAACCAAAAAAGATTAGTGCGAGAGGAAAAAAACATTCTAGGAAGAAAACATATTCAAGGGGAGTACATTAAATCTCTAACATCATAGGTTTATTACTAGGTTATTCATGATCATTATCATAATTTTAGGACTATAAACTATACTTATACCTAACCATAAAGACATCCCTAGACATACCTTATCAATATCTATAGAGATTTCACTAATGTTTTTGCATCCAAGATTCCAAAGGTTAACTAAACCTTTCCTCTAATACCAACTATAGAGACCCAAAGATTGACGTACATTGAAATTACATTAATTTTTCAGAATACATAATACATAATGACAACCAACACTCAAGGACCGTAATAGTTTATTTTCTTTGGAAACTCAGAATATAATCTTCTAATCATGGTGAAAGATCTTGAACATCTCCCATAAAGATCTTCCCCTTATGTTTTCATACCTAAAAACTTTGTTTTAAATCCCGGGGAAAAAACATATAAAGGGTCATCTAAAATGCTCAGTAATGGTCAGCATGGAAAAAATAAAACAAATCATATACATTTGAACTTAAAAACATGAACATAATGTTTATACATCAAAATCTCGAGCAATAGCATAAAACATGGTAGTTTGTAAGGATTAGATCATAAAGAAACATTAATCATTTTAAAATATCATGGTAATAGAACATGTAATTGTGGAAACCATTAAACACATGTTATGATTTTTATAGTATCCATGGCATTGCTGCCAAGACCATCATAGTGGACAAAGTCCCTTTCTGAATCGAGTTCACTCCTCATTACACTCCTGTATCACTGAACCGAATTAACTTGCCGTTCCAGCCATATATATCTCATGAGATATAAATATTTTCCCAATGTATAGGAGGGAGATATAGATCCCACCCATCTCATAGTGAAATCATTATTATGTTTTCAACAACGTAAACATTACTCATTCATCATAACCCAATGAATAAAATGGGTTTCAAAAACATCATCCCATCATAAAATAATCCATATAAAACAAATGGATATCATTTCATCATAATAAAAATAAAAAAATTTAAATAATAGATTCATTATACTTTAAACATGAACATACTGAATAATGTCATCTTAGATGGAAAATAGTTTTGATAAAACACTTGAAATGAATTCCTGAGGAAAATATCCTTTCTTATTCAAAATAATATTCTTTTCACAAAATTCCATGCAATTTTAATGAAAATGATATTGTTGAAAATATTCATGAAATCTTGTAGAGTAAGATTCATTAAGAAAAGGCATTATTAAACCGTAAAAATCAGTTCATGCCGTATAATTTAAGAAAAAACATTCTCCTCATACTTTTGTCGGAAAAGTCAAAAACTGCCTCGTATGTTAAAAAAAAGAAAGATTACTTACATACCATGTAGTAAAAGTAAAAAATGGGTAAAAAGGACATTAAATATACAAGAAAACATTTTTATAAAGGAGGGACATGAATGATAAATAGAACCCCAATAAATACTTATGAGTTAACAATCTCGGATAAAAACGATATTGGAAAAGTTATCCCTTACATTATGTCTGTTATTCTTCGTATATATCCAAAACTAATGTGTAATTATTTAAATAATGTCATTAAATTAATATAGAATCATATTTATTGTTATTATATCATATATGGTTAACTTGTGACTTTATATTACCCTCTCTTTTGTAAATTCCATGTTAAATTAGCGTTTTGGGTAAAATCATTTCATTTATCGTACGTTTTTCGATTTGTTGTTCTTGATATTATTATATATATCCTGATTTACTTAATTCCACAATTTAAAACATGATTTATATATAATATATATTCATCATATAAATATATATGATAGATCGATAAATGGAATATGAAATACACCGTTCATGGAGACGGTAGGCCGTACGTATGCATGAACGCTGTTTTCATTTCCTTATTGAATTGAATGGAATTATTCAAATGAAACATATATGTACATAAATAAATTATCATTATTTTGTAATATATTTCATTATTACTTATTATATATAATTTATACTCATACTTTAATGGTTAATCATGGAAAACGAATCTCATCGTGTTCGTGGAGACGGTAATCCGTACGTACGCACGAGCAATGATATCATTCCCATAATTATTGAATTAAATTAGAGCGGATGATATAATATCTCATAATAATTAATATGTTATAATAACTATATATATAGTTATTATTTACACCATTATTCCCATCCAAGTAAGGTGGTGGTGGAAAAACACATTACACCACGCCGTGGAGATGGTATTCCATATGTACGCATGCGCGGTGAAGTCATTTTCCATAGGATGGATTGAAGTTGAAATGCGTATGTTTAATATTTATAATAATATATTAGTATACAAGTGATAATGATTTTATTACTTTATAATGAAACATCTAAATAAGAAGAAGTTGAAGAAGAAGAAAAACTTTAATGAATCGGTAGAAGAGATTACCTCTTCTTCGACGCACCTCTTTTAAGAATCCTCTTAAGGCACTAGAGTTGATCTTTTGAGGATACCAGAACCTTAAAAATGTTTATAGGGATGTTTATAATGTAAATGGTCAGGTTTTTTCCAAGCATGAATGCTCGAAATTGTGTAATGGGAAGAGGGAGGAGGTTCCCATTTATAATGGAGGAGAGGGGCACCTTAGGAAAAACTTAAAATATTATTTTATAATAGAGACATATTTGGTTTATAATAGATCCAAATTGATTTATTTCGAAGATAAAGTATGTATGGGTCTAAATCATCTCAAAAAATAGGTTTTAGACAAGTTTAGGTTAGTATTTTAACATTTTTATTTCGATTTAACTCTAAGATAAATAATATAACTTTTATAGTGTCTTCTTGTTTTCTTACACTATATGGTTAATAAACATACTATAACAAGAAAAACAATCCCTAATTGGTTCATTATTAATATGTATAACCATATCTAATTCATTTTTCCGAACCTTATATTTTTAGGAGTAGAATAAAAATTAATAATATAATATTTGTTTTAAAAACTATTTTTTTGTCAATTTTGACACTATTTAGTAATTGATTGTTGTGAAAGTCATAACAGCATGATTAGTTTGAAAAATGTAAATTAAATCTATATTAACATGTCATATTAACGTAAAAAATAATTTTAATTTATAAAACGTCTCAAATTACTTTTATTTTCATATTTATAACATCAATTTTGTTAATATTTCATTAATAAGACAATTATTGCATCATCATAGAGTAATAATTAAATTAAAATATTTAATGTCTAAAATTTATAAATAAAATACAAATATATAGAAAATATTTATATCTTTCTAATTAATATTTATAGTCGAATTTATCTTATGTATAACCTTATATTAAAAATGTTGTAGTTATTAAACTCTGATTTTAAGTCTTTTAACTCTTCATTGAATTAAATAATAATAAATGTCCTAATCTAATCCATGTGGACCTAAATGATAATATTGTATTCCTAATGTTTCTTTTGGTCGAATTATTCTTATCCAATAGAATTAGGACATGTTTTAGGATAATAATTATATCATTTTTACCCTTAATTATACTATTTACTTTTAACCGTGGTAAATAGAAGTAAAAAGTTAGTATTCACCAAAACATATTTTTATCTTATTAAACCAAATTTTACTCCTTGATATTAACCATGTCCCTTGGATTTTTGAAATTCCACTCACAAAAGCGGTAAAATTAGGTTTTATGTAAATTTTCAAATTCTTCTAGGAGGTGGGTAAAGACGGTGAAAAGTTCAGTAAAAATTTTATATATCTACAATCATTATAAAATGAATCCAATGAATTACATTGAACTTATATAAGTATTATCTATCAATTTTGACCAAAAAAAATTAACCAAAATAAAAAATTATTTAAATAAAAAGACGGTTATTAAATAGTAACCCAGTGTTTTCAGTATTCATCAAAAATTGAATGTTTTCAGAAAAATATCAAAAAATCACCCTAGGGTAATTTCGATATTCCAAATCCAAAAATGAAGTCCATTATAAAAGAAAAAATTTATATAATTTCAAAAGAGGGTATTACTATTCATAACGACTAGTTCATAATAATTTTATAATAATATCTCGTTTAGTGAAACTCAGTATTACATACTGCACACACTATCGAAGAAAGTCTTGATTACATGTAAGGCAAGCCACGTTAGTGCGGCGTGTAGTGAAAGCTCTGTTCTGTGTTGCGTATCACATAATCAAAACTTATTTCATTTATACATTAAACGAAATCTAAACTTAATGTTGCGTAGAATAATTTCCACAAAACGAACTATAAATTACATGTAACACGAGCCAAGAATAGTGTTGCGTATACTGCACTCTAATTTGGTGTTGCGTATAGCACAAGCTAATTTTGGTGTATTGTACAACCCAAGACATCAATGAAATTAAAAAGAATAATTCTCATAAAATATCAGGTTGTTAAATTCTACCCCCCTTAAAATTATTTTCGCCTTCGAAATTTGTCGGGGTTATAAATAGTTTACTACATGAAAGTTTCTTTCATAGAAACCCACATTGTAAAATGGAATACTAAATATTAATTTTAAAAAGTGAAGTATGAAACATAACGCTCACCCAAATTAACTCATCACTGGGTTTCTACATAGAAGAACATAGGTGAAAATACAAATATGGGAGAGAAATCTAACCATCATGTTCTGATGGAGAGTGGTAGAGAACATGGCTATGAAAAAGCCAACAATCACAAAGACATAAATTTGTGATTATCTACGGTACCATCAGATTCATCAAATATAAGAGCACTAGGACAACATTTATGGTTTTCAATTTCATTTCCCTAAACATGAAAATTTTGAATTAGAAGAAATACTTAATTGATATTGGTACCATCACACTGTTGTTTGTGCCTTGAACAATTTCTACTTCATCCCTTAAAGAAATGAATTTGAATTTGTCTTCTGTGAAGTGTTAGCAGATCATGCGATAGAATGATATGTCATTACATCTGTCTCAAATATAAGGTTAGAAAAATTGGTATACATAACTCCATATTTGGTGAGATTAATCGTATATGGTTCCTAAAATGGACGTATACTTCGTATATCATACCACTTAATAAATTAAACCTAATTTATACTAACTAGGGACTTCTTGTAGGCCAGTGGTAGGCGATTAAGACTTGTGGCACTTCGATTGTCGGTTCGATTCCCACATCCTTGTCCAACGTGATTGGTTGTCGCCCGTCCTATGGGTTGTCCTTTTCCTAAAACTATACTATTATAACATTCCAAAAATAATATCAAAAGATCTATCCTTAAACAATACTATCTGATGTCTAACTTAATCTGTTCGAATCTTTAGGCAAACCCAAACTCTCAGTATACGAAAAAATATTGATAGAGAGGTCATCTACCAAGCATGTAAATACTTTCATTTATCCCCATATATCAAAAGATATGTCATGTTTGTCAGATTACAAACATTCAAATGCCTTAATCATGTATTCTCTTGAAAAAATAATACCCATTGAACCTTAGTGAAAACATGAATGCAGTTAAAGGTTAACACATTCCACATAAAAAATACCAAAAATTCTATATACTCAAACCATGATATCACTTAGTCCTTATATCAATCAAGAACTCATTAATACTATCAAACATATTATTTTCTCTTTATCCATTCATTATGCACATATCATATGCTTTCCAAAATATTTGAATCACTTTTCATGGTTACCAGTACCATTAATCATATACATTCAATTACTTTAGGAAAAACAATAGTTCAACAATCCTTATATGTGTCTTTATTCCATAGTACCATTACCTATAAAACATAACTCTTGATAAACATAAATCATTCCACTACCATCTAATACCATTGACCTTGCTTTAGAAATTATTTCATCTCACATATCATTTGTAGTCTCTTCATCATCATCAACATAAATACTACCCATATGACCACGCTTATTCTCTTAATGAGACTTTCCGTTATGGAATTGGTTTTCATAATGCATATACATTCCACATTTATAACATTTAACTATTGTTGATGTCAAAGCAATACCATTATCCTTGTCCATGGTGTAAACAGATCCGTTTCCTTTGCAATTACTGGATTTTTGTCCTTATTCTCAACACCCAAAGCATCTTCTAGTTCCTTTGAATCATTCTCCTTGATGTCTCTTCCCACATGATTCACATGACGAAAATTGAAATTTTTTCCTCTATGATCATCATGAAACTCCTTCTTTCTCTTATTAACTGAGTCAAGAAAATTACCAAAGTTGAGATTATTGATCATTTTATGAGATTGCTTATTTGGCATCATAACGATGTTTTTCCTTCCAAATACCATTTCATTTTCTTGATCATGAAGAATATCATTCCATTGTCAATCATATTATCCATTAACATGAATCTTGCTGTTTCCATCCTTTTTCTAAATCCCAAAAATAATAGTGTGAATGGAAAAAATCATGCTAGGAAAAAAACATAATCAAGGGGAGTACTTTCAATCTCTAATATCATAGGTTTAATCCTAGGTTATTCATGATAATTATCATAATTATAGGACTGTAACCTATACATATACCTAACATTACAGACATCCCTAAACAAACCTTAGAAATATCTCTAGGGATTTCACTAATGTTTTCGCATCCTATTTTCCAAAGGTCAACTAAAACTTTCCTCTGATACAAACTATAGAGAACCAAATCTTGAAGTACATGGATATTACATTACTATTTCGGAATACTTAATAAATAATAAGAACCAAATTTCATGGTCCATAATAGTTTTCTGTCTTTGGAAACTCGGAATATAATCTTATAATCATGGTGAAAGATCTTCAACATCTCCCATAAAGATCTTCCCATATTGTTTTCTTACATAAAACCTTTATTTAAGTCCAGGGGAATAGAAAACATATAAAGGTTGAGCTCAAATGCTCAATAATGGTAAGAATTGAGAAAATAAAACAAATAATATAAATTTGAACTTAAAAACAAGAACATAACTTTTAAATATCAAAATCTCAAGTAATGACATAAAACATGGAAGTATGCAAGGAATAGATCATAAAGAAACATTAATAATGATAAAATAGAATCGGAATAGAAAATTTAATTGATGAAACCATTAATAACATGTTATGATTTCCATAGTATCCAATTCATTCCTTCGAAGACCATCTTAGTGGACAAAGTCCCTTTCTGAGTCGAGTTCACTCCTCGTTCTAGTCATGTATCACTGAACCCGATTAACTTGCTCTTCCAGCCATATCTACAACATTAGATATAATTCATTACCCACGGAATTGTAGGGATATATAGGTCCCACTATCTAATAATGAAATCATTCTTACATGTGCCACAATATAAACAAAAATCATTCATCATAACCCAAAGAATAAAATAGGTTTAATAAACATCATCCCATCATAACATTATCAATATAAAACTATTGAATATCATATCATTATAATAAAAATCAAACCATGTAAATAATAGATACATTATACTTGAAACATGAACATACGGAATAATGTCATCTTAGATGAAAAATAGTTTTGATAAAACACTTGAAAAGAATTCTTGAGGAAAATATCCTTTCTTATTCAAAATAATTTTATTTTCACAAAATTCCATGCAATTTTAAAGAAAAGTATTTTGTTGAAAATCGTCATGAAATCTTTTAGATTAAGCTTTATTAATAAAAGGAATTATAAATTCGTAAAAATCCATTCATGCCGTATAAGTGAAGAAAAAACATTCTCCTCGTACTTTTGACAGAAAAGTAAAAAAGATACTCATATGGTAAACAAATGAAAGATTACTTACATACCATGTAGTAAAAGTCAAAAATGGGCTAAAAGGATATTAAACATACAAGGAACCATTTTTAGAATAGAGGGTCATGAATGATAAATATAACCCCAATAAATACTTACGAGTAAACAATCTCGGATAAAAATGAGATTGGAAAAGTTATCCCTTACCTTATGTCTGATATGCTTCTTATATATCCGAACCTCCTGTATAATGATTTAAATAATGTCATTGACTTATTACAGAATCATAATCATTTTTATGATATCATATATGGTTAACTTTTGACTTTATATTACCCGTTATTTTGTAAATTCAAGGTTAAACCAGTGTTTTGGGTAAAATCATTTCATTTATCATACATGTTTTGATTTTTTTCTCTTGATGTTATTACTTATATCCTGATTTACATAATTCCAGAATTTAAAACATGATATATATATAATATATATTCAGCATATAAATATATATTATAAATCGATAAATGGAATGAAATACACCATTCATGGAGATGACAGGTCGTACGTACGCATGAACGCTGTCTTCATTTCCTTATTGAATTGAATGGAATTAAGTAAATGAAACATATATGTACATAAATCCAGTATCATTATTAAGTAATATCTTTCATTATTATTTATTATATATACTTTATAATCATACTTTAATGTTTAATCATGGAAAATTAATCTCATCGTGTTCGTGGAGACGGTAATCCAAACGTACGCACGAGCGATGATATATTTCCCATAATTATTGAATTGAATTGGAGTGGATGATATAATATCTCAGAATCAGTATTATGTTATAATAACAATATGTATAGTTATTCTTTAAACCATTATACCCATTCAAGTAAGGTGGTGGTGGAAAAACAGATTACACCAGGGCGTGGAGACGATATTCCATACATACGCACGCGCGGTGATTTCTTTTTCCGTAGGACGTATAGAAGGTGAAATGGTTTTGTATCATATTTATAATGACATATAATTATATTAGTGATACTGATTTTATTAATTTATAATTAAACAACTAAATAAGAACAAGTTCAAGAATAATGAAACTTGAATGAATCTGTAGAAGAGATTACCTCTTCTTTGACGCACCTCTTTTAAGATTCCTCTTAATGTACTAGAGTTGGGTTTTTGAGGAGACCAGAACCTCTATAATGCTTATAGAGAAGTTTAGAAGGAAAATGGGTATTATTTGGTTGAGATTTAAGGCTCGAAATTGTGTAAAGAGAAGAGGGATGAAGTTCCCTTTTATAAGGGAGGAGAGGGGCACCATAGGAAAAACTCAGAATATTATTTTATAATAAAATCATATTCTGTTCATAATAGCTCCAAATTGATTTATTTATAAGGTACTATCGTTATGGGTCTAAATAAAGTAACCCAATAGGTTTTATACTTGTTTAGGTTAATATTTTAATCTTATCATTTAGATTTCACTCTAAGTTAAATAATTTAACATATACCGGGTCTTCTTGTTTTCATACACTATATGCTTAATTAACATACTATAACAAGACAAAAGAAACCCAAGTGTTTCAGTATTAATATATATAACCGTATCTAAGTCATTTGGTAGATCCTTATATTTTTAGGAATAGAATAACAATCAATAATACAATATCTGTTTTAAAAACTATTTTATGTCAATTTTGACATAATTTGGTAATTTATTTTTTTGAAAATCATAACAGAATGATTAGTTCAAAAAAAGTTAATTAAATAAATAATAACATGTAATATTAACATAAATAATTTTTTTCATTTAAAAAAGGTCTCAAATTACATTTATTTGGGTATTTAAACATCAATTATTTTAATATTTCATTAATAAGGTTATTACTACATCATCATTGTGTCATAAATAAATTAAATTAATTAATGTCTAAAAATTATAAATAAAATATCATTATGTAGAAAATATATTTATCTTTCTAATTAATATTTATAGTCGTATTTATCTTATGTACAACCCTATATTAAAAATGTTTAAGTTATTAAACATTTATTTTAACTCTTTTAACTCTTCTTTGAATTAAATTATAATAAATGTACTAATCTAACCCAATTGGATCTAAATGATAATATTATATTCCAAATAATGTTTTTGGTCGAATTATAATTATCCAATTTAATTAGTATATTTTTAGGGTAATAATAATCTCATTTTTACCCTAAATTACCCTATTTACTTTAAACCATTGTAAATAAAAGAAATAAGTTACTATTATCCAAAAATTATTTTGATCTTATTGAACCACATTTTACTCCTTGATATTTACTGTGTCTCTCGAATTTCCCAAATTCCATTCATAGAAGAAGTAAAATTATGTTTTATGTAAATTTTCAAATTATCCTATGAGGTGGGTAAAAGACGGTGAAAAGTTCAATAAACTTTCTATATTTCTAAAATCAATATAAAATTACTCCAATGAATTACATTAACTTATATAGGTATTATTTATAGATTTTTACCTAAAATAAATTTAAATAAAATAAATAATTATTTAAATAAAAAGCCAGTTTTTAGACAGTATCCCAGTGTTTTCACTATTCATAAAAAATTGAATGTTTTCATAAAAATACCAAAAAATCACCCTAGGCTAATTTAGATATTCCGAATCCGAAAATGAAGTCCATTTTTAAAGATAAACTTTATAAAATTTCAAAAAGTGGGTATTACTATTCATAATGGCTGGTTCATAATAGTATTAAAATAATATCTCGTTTAGTGAAACTCGGTATTGTGTACTACACATGCTATCGTGGAAGGTCTTGATTACATGTAATTCAAGTCAAGTCAGGACTGCATGTAGTGAAATCTATGTTTGGTGTTGCGTAAAACATAATCAAAACTTATTTCATTTATACATTTAAAAAATCTATACTTAATTTTGCGTAGAATAATTTCCACAAAACAAACTTGAAATTGTGTGTAACACAATCCAAGAATAGTGTTGCATATAATTCAAGCTAATTCGGTGTTGCGTTTATCTCAAGATAATTTTGGTGTAGCGTACAACACAAGACATCAAAGAAATTAAAAATAATAATTCTCATCAAATCCCAGGTTGTTACATTCTACCCCTCTTAAACTGAATTTCTCCCTCGAAATTTGTCGTGGTTATAAACATTTTACTACATGAATGATTCTTTCATAGAAACCCACATCGTAAAAAGGAATATTAAACATAATTTTAAAAAGTGATGTATGAAACATAATGGTTACCAAATTAACTCATCACTAGGTTTCTACATAAGAGAACATAGATGAAAATATGGATAAGGGAGTGGAATCTAACCATCAAGTTCTGATGGAGAGTGGTTGAGAACAAGGCTATGAAAATGCCAATAATCACAAAGCCAAAAAATTGTGATGATCTAAGGTACCATCTGTTTCATTAGATATAAGAGCACTGGGACAATATTTTTGGTTTTCAATATCATTTCCCAATAGTTGATAATTTTGAATTAGAAGAAATATTTACTTGATTTTGGTAAAATCTCACTGTTTTTTATGCCTTGAACAATTTCCACTTCATCTCTTAATGAAATGAATTTGAATTTTTCTTCCATGAAGTGTTAGTAGATCATTCAATATAATGATAGGTCATTCCATCTATCTCAAACATAAGGTTAGAAAAAGTTGTATACATAAGTCCATATATGGTGAGATTAATCGTATATGGTTCCTAAAATGGACGTATACTTCTTATATCATACCACATAATAAATTGAAATTAATTTACACTAACCAGAGAATTCCTTTAGGCCGGTGGTAGGAGATTATAGCCTGTCACACTTCAGTTGTGGGTTTGATTCCCACATCTTTGTCTGGCGCGACGTGTTGTCTCCCATCCTACGGGTTATCATTTTTCTAAAATTATACTATTATAACATTCCGAATATAATATCAAAAGTTATAGAATTAAACAATACTATGTGTTGTCGAACTTAATCTATTCGAATCATTAGGCATACCCAAACTCACAGTATACAGAAAAAGATTGATAGAGAGGTCATCTACCAAGCATGTAAATACCGTCATTTATCCCCATATATCAAAAGATGTTTCATTTTGGTCACATTACAAACATTCAAATTCCATAATCATGTATTATCTTGAAAATTGAATACCCATTGAACCTTAGATAAAACATGAATGCAGTTAAAAGTCAACAATTTCCAAATACCAAAATCCCTAAAATTCTATATACTGAAACCATGATATCACTTAGTCGTTATATCAATCATGATCTCATGAATACTATCAATAAAATTATTTTCTCCTTATCCATTCATTATGTGGATGTCATCATCTTTCCAAAATATTTGAATCACTTTTCATGGATACCGGTACCATTCAACATATACTTTCAATTACTTTAGGAAAAACAATAGAGCAATAATCCTTAGTTGTGTCTTTATTCCATTGTACCATTACCTATACAACTTAACTCTTAATAAACATAAATAATTCCACTACCTTCTTAAACCATTGACCGAGATTCAACAATTCTGTCAACTCACATATCATTTGTAGTCTCTTCATCATCATCAACATAAATACTACCCATATGACCATGTTGATTCTCTTCATGAGACTTTCCCTTATGGCATTGGTATTCATAATGCCCGTAAATTCCACATTTAAAACATTTAACCATTGTTGATGACTTAGTAATACCATTATCCGTGTCCATGGTGTTAACTGATCCATTTACATTTCAATTACTGGATTTGTGTCATTCTTTTCCACACCCAAAGCATATTCCAGTTACTTTGACAAATTCTCCTTGAAGCATCTTCCCACATGATTCACATGAGGAAAATTGAACATTCTATCCTCTATGATCAACATGAAACTCCTCTATTCTCTTATTAACTGATTCAGGAAACTTTCCAAAGTAGAGATTATTGATCATATTATGAGATATCTGATTTGGCATAATAACGATGTTGCGCCTTCCAAATACCATTTAATTTGCTTGATCATGATGAATATCATTCCGTTCTCTATAATATTCTCTATTAACATGATTCTTCTTGTTTCCAACCATTTTCAAACACCCAAAAAGAATAGTGTGAGAGGAAATAATCATTCTAAGAAAAAAAACATAACCAAGGGGAGTACTTTCAATCTCTAACATCATAGGTTTAATCCTAGGTTATTCATGATCATTATCCTAATTCAAGGACTGTAACCTATACTTATACCTATCCTTCGAGACATCCCTGGACATACCTTATAAATATCTATAGGGATTTCACTAATGTTTTTGCATCCTAGATTCCAAAGGTTAACTAAACCTTTCCTCTGATACCAACTGTAGAGACCCAGAGCTTGATGTACATAGACATTACATTATTTTTGTGGAATACTTAATACATAACATGAACCAACAGTCAAGGACTGAAATAGTATATTCTCTTTGGAAACTTGGAATATAATCTTCTAATCGTGGTGAATGATCTTCCACATCTCCTATAAAGATCATCCCCTTTTTTACAAACCTAAAACCTTTATTTAAATCCTGGGGAAAATAAATCATATAAAGGGTGAGCTCAAATTCTCAGTAAGGGTAAGCATGGAGAAAATAAAACAAATCATATACATTTGAACTTAAAATCTTGAACATAATGTTTAAACATCAAAATCTAGAGCAATGACATAAAACATGGCATTACGTAAGGCATAGATCATAAAGAAACATTAATCCTGATAAAATAGCATGGGAATAGAACATGTAATTATGTAAACCATTAAGAACATTTTTTGATTTCCATAGTAGCCAAGTCATTGCTTCTAATACCATCTTAGTGGACAAAGTCTCTTTCTGAATCGAGTTCACTCCACGTTCTAGTCCTGTATCACTGAATTGGATTAACTTTCCGTTCTGGCCATATCCATCTCAAGAGATATAAATATTTACCCAATGAATTAGAGGATGATATAGGTCCATCCCATCTCATAATTAAATCATTCTTAAGTGTTCCACAACATAAACATAAATCATTCATCATAACCCAAAAAATAAAATGGGTTTCATAAACAACATCCCATCATAAAATAATCCATATAAAACAAATGGATATCATTTCATCATAATAAAAATCCAACCATGTAAATAATAGAGGCATTATAGTTGAAACATTAACATACTTAATAATTTCATCTTAGATGGAAAATAGTTTTGATAGAACACTTGAAATGAATTCTTGAGGAATATATCCTTTCTTCATCAAAATCACTTTCTTTTCACAAAATGCACTGCAATTTTAAAGAAATTTTTTTTTTTTTTGAAAATATTCATTAAATCTTACAGATTAAGAATCATTAAGAAAAGGCGTTATGGTACAATAAAAATCCCTTCATGCCATATAAGTTAAGAAAAAACAATCTCTTCGTACTTTTGTCGGAAAAGTAAAAAAGTTCCTCGTATGGTAAACAAACGATATATTCCATAAATACCTTGTAGTAAAAGTAAAAAATGGGTAAAAGAAATTTAAACATATATGAAACCATTTTTAGAAAAAATTTACATAAATGATAAATATATCTCCAATAAATACTTACCAGTAAACAATATCGGATAAAAACAAGATTGGAAAAGTTATCCCCTACCTTATGACTGATATGCTTCGTATATATCTGAACCTTTTGGATATTGATTTAAATAATGTCATTGACTTATTACAGAATAATATTCATTGTTATGATATCATATATGGTTAACGTGTGACTTTATATTACCCTCTCTTTTGTAAATTTGATGTTAAAGAATCAATTTTGGTAAAATCATTTCAGTTATCATACATGTTTCGATTTGTTGTTCTTGATATTATTACTAATATCATTATTTACATGATTAAATAATGTAAAACATGATTTATATAAAATATATATTCAGTATATAAATATATATGATAGATCGATAAATGGAATGAAATACACCATTCATGGAGATGGTAGGCCGTACGTACGCATGAAGGCTGATTTCATTTCCTTATTGAATTGAATGGAATTAAGTAAATGAAACATATATGTACATAAATATAGTATCATTATTACATATTATATTTCATGATTATTTGTTATATATACTTTATAATCATACTTGAATGGTTAATCAAAGAAAATTAATCTCATCATGTTCATGGAGACAGTAATCTGTACGTACGCACGAGCAATGATATCGTTCCCATTATTATTGAATTGAATTTTAGTGGATGATATAATATCTCAGAATCAGTATGATTTTATAATAACAATATATATAGGTATTCTTTACACCATTATACCCATCCAAGTAAGGTGGTGGTGGGAAAACGGTTTACACCGCGGCGTGGAGACAGTATTCTGTACGTACGTATGCGCGGTAATTTCATTTTTCATAGGATGGATAGAATTTGAAATTGGGTTGGTTCATATTTATAATAACATATCATTTTATAAGTGATACATTTTTTATTAATTTATAATGAAACAACTAAATAAGAATAAGTTGAAGAAGAAAGAAACTTGAAAGAATCGGTAGAAGAGATTACCTCTTCTTCGATGCATCTCTTTTATGCTTCCTTTTAAAGAACTAGAGATGGACTTTTGAGGAGACCATAATATCTATAATGTTTATTGGGACGTTTATAAGGGAAATTTTTTGGGGTTGGCTGAGCTTAAAGGCTATAAATTCTTTAAAGAGAAGAGGGAGGAGGTTCCCTTTTACAAGGGAGAAGAAGGGCACCGTAGAAAAAACTTAAAATATTATTTTATAATAAAGTCATATTCGGTTTATAATAGCACCAAATTGATTTATTTCTAATATAAAGTGGTTATGGGTCGAAATCCTCTCAACCAATAGGTTTTAGAAAAGTTTAGTTTAATATTTAATCCTTATCATTGAGATTTAACTTTATGTTAAATAATTTAACTTTTCCATTGTCTTCTTGTTTTCTTAAACTATATGGTTAATAAACATACTATAACAAGCCAAAAGAAACCCAAGTGGTTCATTATTAATATATATGACCTTATCTATGTAATTTGGCCAATCCTTATATTTTTTAGAATATGATAACAATTAATAATATAATACTTCTTTTAAAAACTATTTTATATCAATTTTTACACTATTTGGAAATTGATTTTTTGTAAAACTCATATAAGCATGATTAGTTCTAAAAAAGATAACTAAATAAATAATAACATGTCATATTAACCTAAAAAATTATTGGAATTTATTAAAATTCTCAAATTACATTTATTTGGGTATTTATAACATCAATTATGTTAATATTTCATTAATAAGGTAATTATTGTATCATCATTGTGTCATAAATAAATTTATTTAATTAATGTCTAAAAATTATAAATCAAATTCCATTATGTAGGAAATCTTTTTATCTTTCTAATGAATATTTATAGTCGAATTTATCTTATGTATAACCCTATATTAAAAATGTCTGAGTTATTAAACATTGATTTTAACTCTTTAAACTCTTCATTGAAAAAAATAATAATAAATGTCCTCATCTAATATAAGTGGACATAAATGATAATATTATATTCCTAAGGTTTTATATGGTCTAATTATACTTATCCAATAGAATTATAACATGTTTTAGGGTAATAATAATTTTATTTTTACCCTAAATTACACTATTTAATTTTAACAGTGGTAAATTTAGGGCAATAATGTAATTATTGCATCATCATTGTGTCATAAAAAAATTTAATTAATTAATGTCTAAAAATTATAAATCAAATACAATTATTTAGGAAATCATATTATCTTTATAATGAATATTTATAGTCGAATTTATCTTATGTATAACCCTATATTAAAAATGATTGAGTTATTAAACAATGATTTTAACTCTTTTAACTCATCATTGAAATAAATAATAATAAATGTCCTCATCTAATCCAAGTGTACATAAATGATAATATTATATTCCTAAAGTTTTATTTGGTTGAATTATACTTATCCAATAGAATTAGAATATGTTTTACGGTAATAATAATTTCATGTTTACCCTAAATTACCCTATTTACTTTTAACAGTGGTAAATAAAAGTAAAAAGTGACTATTCACCAAATATTATTTTTATCTTATTGAACCAAATTTTACTCATTTATATTAATTTTGTCTCTCAGATTTCTAAATTACACTCACAGAAGCGGTAAAATTATGTTTTATGTAAATTTTTATATTCTCTTAGGAGGTGGGTAAAAGACGGTGAAAAGTTCAATAAAATTTTTATATATCTAAAATCATTATTAAATGACTCCAATGAATTAAATTGAACTTATATAGGTATTATGTATCAATTTTTATCTAAATTAAATTTAAATAAAATAAATAATTATTTTAAAAAAAAGTCGACTTTAAAAAAGTAACCCAATACTTACAATATTCATCAAAAAAGGAAAGTTTTGAGAAAAATACCAAAAATTCACCCTAGGATAATTTCGATATTCTGAATCCAAAAATGATTTCCATTTTGAAAGAAAAAATTTATAAAATTTCAAAAGTGGGTATTAATATTCATAACAGCTAGTTCATAATAGTATTATAATAGTATCTCGTTTAGTGAAACTCGTTATTGCGTACTACACACGCTATCGTGGAAGGTCTTGATTGTGTGTAATGAAAGCCAAGTCAGGGTTGCGTGTAGTGAAAGCTCAGTTTGGTGTTGTGTATAACAGAATCAAATCTTATTTCATTTATACATTAGAAAAATATATACTTAATGTTGCATAGAATAATTATCTCAGAACGAACTTGAAATTGTGTGTAACACGAGCCAAGAATAGTGTTGTGTATACTACAAGCTAATTAGGTGTTTCTTATAGCACAAGCTAATTTTTGTGTAGCGTAAAACACAAGACATCAATGAAATTAAAATTAATAATTCTCATAAAGTCATGGGTTGTTACATTCTACCCCCCTTAAAATGAATTTCGCCCGCTAAATTATTCGAGGTTATAAAAGGTTTACAACTTGAAAATTTCTTTCATAGAATCCCACATTGAAAAAAGGAATACTAAATCTTAATTTTAAAAGGTGATGTATGAAACATAACAGTTACCCAAATTAAATCATCACTTAGTTTCTACATAGGAGAACATAGCTGAAAAAATGGATATGGGAGAGAAATATAACCATCACTTTCCAATGGAGAGTGGTAGAGAACATGGATATGAAAAAGCCAACAATCACAAATCCATAAATTTGTGATGATCTAAGGTACCATCTGATTCATCATAAATAATATCACTATGAAAACATTTTTGGTTCTCAATATCGTTTCCCTAAAGTTGAAAATTTTGTATTAGAAGAAATACTTTCTTGAATTTGGTACAATCTCACTATTTTTTGTGCCTTGAACAATTTCCACTTCATCTATTAAAGAAATGAATTTGAATTTGTCTTCTGTGAAGTGTTAGCAAATCATGCGATAGAATGATAGGTCATTCCATCTGTCTCAAGCATAAGATCAGAAAAATTTGTTTACATAAGTCCATCTATGGTGAGATTAATCGTATATGGTTCTTAATCTAGATGTATACTTCGTATATCATACCACATAATAAATTGAAACTAATATATACTAACCAGGGTCTTCCTGTAGGCTTATGGTAGGCGATTAAGGCATATCGCACTTCAATTGTGGGTTCGATTCTCGCATCCTTGTCCGACGCAATGGGTTGTCGCCCGTCCTACGAGTTGTCCTTTTTCTAAAACTATACTATTATAACATTCCAAAAATAATAAAAAATGATCTATCCTTAAACAATACTATATGATGTCTAACATAATCTATTCGAAACTTTTGGCATACCCAAACTCATAGTATACGGAAAAATATTGATAGGGAGGTCATCTACCAAGAATGTAAATAAAGTCATTTATCCCCATATACCATAAGATATGTCTTGTAGGTCACATTAAAAAAATTCAAATGCCTTAATCATGTATTCAATTAGAAAAATGAATACCCATTGAACCTTAGTGAAAACATTAATACAGTTAAAAGTTAACACTTTCCACATACCAAAATCCCAGATATTCTATATACTCAAACCATGATATCACTTAGTCCTTATATCAATCATGATCTCATGAATACTACCAAACATATTATTTTCTCTTTATCCATTCATTATGCACATGTCATCTTCTTTCCAAAATATTTTAATCACTTTTCATGGTCATCGGTACAATTTAATATATACTTTCATATTCTTTAGGAAAAACAATATTGCAACAATCCTTAGATGTGTCTTTATTCAATAGTACCATTACCTATACAACTGAACTCTTGATAAACATAAATAATTTCATTAACTTCTTAAACCATTGACCGAGCTTCAATAATTCTTTCATCTCACATATCATTTGTAGTCTATTCATCATCATCAACATAAATAATACCCATATGACCATGCCGATTCTCTTCATGAGACATTATCTTATGGAATGTGTTTTCATAATACCTTACATTCCACATTTAAAACATTTAACCATTATTGATGTCTTATAAATACCATTATCTTCATACATGGTGTTAACTGATCCTTTTCATTTCCAATTACTACCTTTGTGTCCTTCTTTTCCACATCCAAAGCATCCTCCGGTTCATTTGAAAAATTCTCCTTGATGTCTCATCCAACATGATTCAAATGAGGAAAATTTAACTTTCTTTCCTCTATGATCATCATGACACTCCTTCTTTCTATTATTAACATAGTCAGGAAACTTACCAAAGATGAGATTATTGATCATATTATTTGATTGATGATTATACATAATAACATTGTTTCACCTTCTAAATCCCATTTCATTTGCTTTATCATGAAGAATATCATTCCATTGTCCATCATATTCTCCATTAACATGAATCTTCCAGTTTCCAGCCATGTTCTAAAACCCAAAAATCATAGCATGAGAGGAAAAAATCATGCTAAGAAAAAAACATAATCAACGGGATTGTATGAGGCATTCGATACCCAATTGATGATGTATACAACATTTCACCTCCAAAAGTATAGGAAAATAGATTGCTTTGTCGATGTTCTAGAGAATATGTTTTGGGATTTTGTTTTATACAATGGTAAGAGCATTAATTTATTATATATGTTTTAATATTTTATCACATTTTATTCTCATGATCCACATGGATTATTTAAAATATTTTAAATCATTAAATTGTTAATTTATACCATGATATCACCATGGGTTACCCAATCTTTGACTTTTGGATAATAATGCCTAGGCCAGGAAGAATAATATTTTGTTATTATGCCTTCCCCACCAATTTGTCATGTTCATCATTATTGGCCCATGGGGCCACTGTTCTATAGTATCAAGGAACATTCATGTTATATTGAAACCTCAGATTCATAGTGGTTTAGTAAATGATAAATGGATTTCATTTTTATGGATGGATAATGTTTTTTTATATTTGGGTGATGATTTTGATAGATCTAGGATTTGAGACTGTGTGGTAGTGACCATAGGAGCTGTTAACACATACATAAATCATAAGAATGGTTAGAATTCGTTTTCCATCCATTAAAGGCTAGCAAACGATGTTGGTAGGTGAAAAAAAACTGATTTAGGGTGGTATATTTATGAAAATCATGTCGGGATATCTAGATATGGTTAATTGATTAATAACATGGTGATTATATGGAAAACAGAACAAAATGACATATTGTCTTATGAAAAAACATCTTGTAGTACCTCATTACACTGACTTTAGGGTTTTGGGAATGTAATCGGTATTACCCAATATGGCTGGGCCACATGCTCTATGAAACTCCCCATGTAACTTGTTCATGTTTCAGTAGAACATTCTTAAGAACCCATATGGGAGGACATGATGTGTACACTAGAAGTACAAGGGAATCTGTCGGTACCATAGAATGGTTAGGAACATGTCTAGATACATGTTATGACCACATGAACATAAGAATACCCAACAGTACAAGGTCATTCCCCATATGTCCAATAAATTCTATGTGATCCTTTTACAAACTATATGTTGAGACATATCATCTGATTGTTGTGTAGAGGAGAACAAGACCATCTTGAGGAGTGGGAGCACACATCGTTTAAAACCCCTACACATCATGTAAAACGTTTTTGAGAAGCAACAACATCTCGTATAAAAATCATCTAAAAATAGATATTCACTCATGGGTATCCTATCATTATAGGTTTTATTATATGTAGATCTTAATATCATCCTTCATAGTTTATTATTGGATATGATATGAAATTTTTTGAGAGTGACTCTTTTTTTTGGAAAAACATAATGTTGATATAGATCTGGTCGGATCTCTAGTGAATGATCAGAGTTGAAAAACCCACTATTTAACCATGTTTTATATTCTCTATACTTCTTGAAATGGTGTTAGTGGACCCCCTCCATAAATCACTAGGTAATTTTTCCACTCCCTTATCAATAGAACCCCCTCGATGCATTAGGATGTGGGTCCTCATCTTTTTTATTGAACCCCCAAATATTTTATGGAATGGATATTATACCTTTTTATTGGAACCCCCTAAGATTAACTACAGAATGGGTCTTATACCTTTTGAGTGGAACCCCACGACGCACTAGGGAGTGGGTCCTGTACCTTATGAGTGTCACCCCTCTAACACACTAGTGTGTAGGTCCACTACCTTTAGGGTAGTGCCCCACTGATTTGAAATGGTGTGGTTCCTCTATCAAATTGTAATGTGGAACCCCCATATAAATATTAGGCAAGGGTTCTATACTAAGATAATATTCCCCCAATGACTTTGTGGCACAGTGGTGAGGTTTTGATACTCCAAATAGTTACTCCGTTAGTTATAGGAGATGCTAGGCTAGAGATTTGACCTTCTTGGAACTGTAGGTAGAATCATCTACCTAGGTATGGATTTGAGATGGAGATCCACACTCATTCTCAGATAGGTATTTTATATTAGTTTATATATCATGGTTGTTGGGTTTTGTTCCCTTCTTACTTTGTTTTTAGCAAACTACTCTTATCATGACTCTATTATTACTTTTCTTGGGGTTTCCTACTAGGTACCTATATACTCACCCGTGTATGGGATTTTCCCGCACATGTAATGTTTTATATAAATGATTCAAATATTGGGGTCAATTATATATGACCATAAAGATACTCATATTTATGGACCATCTATGGTGGTTAGTCTTGGATATTTGGATTTGATCTTTCTCAAATATTTTGTTACCAGTTGTTTTTTGTTTAGGGAATCATTTCTGGGAGGGCATGAATATTTCCTTAACATTTTGGATCTCACTATTTTATTCTTATTTAGTATTTATAGTTTATTACATTAAAATCTTTTACTATAAATGTTACTACCTTATATTAGGATTCATACGAATCTCTACATGGTGATGGTTTGGTGAGTTCATGTAAGTACATTTGTAATATCCCACATAATTTAGTTTGGAATTATTCATGACTTTTTATATCCCCTAGATTATGTAGTCATTCTTTGTTTTGTGTCATCTAGGTCATTTTCCATCAAGGTGGACCCTAGTGGGTCGGGTTGTTATTTTGTGGCTTCATAATACTTCATAACATGATATAATTTTTGGATTTCCCACTAAGAGTATTTTATTAGGACATAAAAAATTGGATTCAATGTGTCTCAATTGAGGATTTTAGAATAGAGAGCTCGATCATGGGGAAACATCCATCATATCCATATAATGAGGCTCTAATTACCATTTTTCGAATCATCATTCTGAGGAATTGGTTATAGGGAATATTGGAACATAAATCATATTTGATTGAGTCCATTGACTATAATTTGCGATTCAACGCTCCATATATATATATATTCATCTAACATCAAAATGACTTGATTAATTTATGGTTACCATAATAACAGCATCCATTTTTTATCTATTTAGGATCATGAAGATCATTTGATGAGTCATGAGCCTCAGTTCATGGGGAATTTCAGGATATCTTTCCTCTAGGTGGGCATGTGGTAGCACCCCCAACATTAGAGTTGTATATTATACCAATAGTGTAGTATAAGGATGTGAAAAGTATTAATACACTCAATAAGGTCTTCTTATAGAGGATTCTAAGGTTCCATGTTGAGCTAAATCCCATGTATGTAGATAATTGTCTAGAATCAGGGATTTGAGTTTATATAATTGTTTGGACCTAAACTGATTATATTATTTCACAAGTATACCATCATTTCAATGGAGCTGTAGGGTATTGGATGATTTCATTCATACATACACATGATTATCGAGAACTCTCTTAATATGAATTCAATTATTTGTTTCATGGAGATTACTACCTCTCAACCTTATGCTCATAATATATTCATGATCATCTTGAGCTACAAAAAGGTAATCTGATAGTATCTAAGTACGTAACGAGAATCACTGAGCATAAATGGAACAACTTCAATATGATTCTAGATTGTTACATAGATTAATAGAAGTTATAGATGGGTGTTTATAGGTGAATTTTTTCTAGTGTTGTACCCTAATAAATTCACACAAATAGTGGAATGCATGAGTGGTTTATAATTATAGTAAGCTTGATATCTAATGGACTCCATGAAACCAATTTTGGTAGTAGGAATAATGGGTTTCAGTCATCTAATGTAGCTATATGGTTCAAATTAGATGTGTCTTGGGGTAAGAGACCTTCTCACTGACATACTCAGGCACGTGGTCCTATAGAATATGAAATGTTCAAAGGAACTAAGAATCCTAGAGAGGGGATATTCTATGCTTGTGATGAGAAAGGTAAAATAGAATAATATTGCATGATGTGACATGTTGAGGAGGTTAAAAAGTTGTTACATGGACATCGAGAGGTTATGTAGTGTCTGGATCATTGTCCACTCAACCAAATCAAGGCAGGAAAAGATATGAGTAAATACGAATTATCATTTAAGAGAAGAGTTTATGGTTGCGAATGATGTTGTAAACTACATTCACCACAATTTTGTGACTTATCTCTTGGTTGATGGAGTTTCTCAGGTGACCTCTTTGTATTTAAAATGAGAGATTATAAAATAATCATGGTTATAGACTATTAGCGCCATTTCAAATCATAGATTCACTATAACATTGGATGGGTTAGATGCCTCTAAATATTTGGGGATTATATTCTCCTTATTATTTCATATACATTTTATTGAATAGTGTGTGGGACTTATGAATACGTAGATACATAACATTTCTAATAAGTTAAGTATTTTATCACTTGGAATAGTGGGATAATTATTCATTTAGTTTCATATAGACATGGGAAGATATATAGAAATATTACTCAAGTATTTTATTTGAATACCACTATGGTGTTAGATTAAATCTATTATTGAGTTTCACCCCTAGACTACACTGATATCTTATACAGCATATCATATTGTCCCTACCTTGCTCTACGATTTTATAGTGGAGTTGGAGAACCATTGTTAGAGTGAATGTGTCAGACATAGTGTGTCTCCCTGGGCATATTTTGTTATATTCATAAAAATTGTGTATTATATATTGTGAAATTATGATTATTATAATTCCATGATGAATAAAAAGTTCCACTTTTTGAGGATTGATGACATTTTGGACCAGTTTCAAGGAATTTCATTGTTCATGGAGATCTATCATATATCTATCTACAACATGTTGTGGATTAGTGAGGAAAATATACCAATGATAGAATTACAATTTAACTAAAATAAATTTGTGTTCCAAGTGATTATTTTTAGTGGGAAGAATTTCCCCAATATGTTTATTTATTTTATGAACCTGATCTTCCATTCATACATGGACATATTTGTTGTTGTTTTCGTTAATGACATATATTTATACTTTACGCCAAACGATGATATTGAAAAGTATTTTTTTATATTCCTAGACAAGCTATGGGATACATATATTAATGGTAAGCTCTCAAATTTCCTATTATGGATCTGTAAGATTCAATTTCTAGGGAATTTCATTTCTGATCATAGAATAGCTATGAGCCATAATAAGATAGATACAATTCATTCATGGTATCTACCCAAGATTGTATCATTGGAATGAAGTTTTCACAACATTTATGTGTACAATATGAGGATATTGATATAATTTTACAATATTGAAACCTATTTTTCCGTTATAATATGAAAATGGAATATTTTTACCTCAAATAAACAGTGTCCAAAAGTCTTCAATTAGTTGAGGTAATGTTTGACTACTGCCCAATTTTTTAGACTACTAGAGGAGGGTGTGGGGTGAAAACATTATTTTGATACCTCTATGTCTAAGATCACATAATTTTATATGAATATGAAATAAGGTATTTCATATGGGTTGATGCAGTTGACACCACATGACTAAAAATGTTACTCATGATCTAGATTTGGAAGTGGTAGTCTTTTCTCTCATTATGTGGAGGCACTATCTTTGGGAAGTGTAGTTTTCGTAATCATATCACCATTGTCTTAGTTATCACATTACATAGAGATATAAAAAAAATATAGTGGTTCTATTAGGAGTTCATGATGGAAAATTACTTCGAAATATTCATAACTAGGAGGAAGGACAATATGGTTGTAGATCCCATTAGGATGAAATCATGTTCTCATATAGTGGATAAGGATTATATGTAGTTATATTCTTTGTAACTAATCGTATTTTAGGTGAGAAGATCATTAAATCTTTAGATGATGGTTTTTAATCCTATGATCCACCCAGATTTGATGGAGGCTCATTCAAGGGACATCAACAATGGGGTTCTGTATGACCATTATCATCATGAAGTTCAATATATAAATTAATTAAAGTAGGGGACAAAGTAATATATATCCATGGATGGATGGTGATTCTGGTCTTGTTTCATGGGGATTTGTAGAAGTAGTTCTATAGTTATCCTTTATTTTCACAACTCTAGTATATAAAATGTAGAGGGACTTTCAGTGGATGTTTTAGTTGGCTTGCATGAGGGAGCACATTATCGAGTTTTTCAATCGGTGTCATACATTTCAGCAGTTGATGGTTGATCACCATTTTTAGGATCATTATATTCTTCCTGAGATCCTCGAGTATAAATGTAATATACTATCTATTAAATTTTCTATATGGATTTCAATGATAGTGAGAGTCCCTTACGCCACTTGGGTGAAACATAATTGACATACCAAGTTGGAACACTTCCACTACATCAGATGGTAGTGTTCAATGGTGATTTTGGGGTAGTTTTATGTGTGTGAGATAATACACCTTCATGGGGTTTCATCAATTATTTTCTATGACCCTGATTTAGAGTTCCATTAATGGTTTTGGATTGGCCAATTAGAGGCATTCATGACCCAATTGAGAATGGTACAAATTTTCAACCCTGTGATGATTATAATTCTATGGTAACATCCCATGTGATAGATGATATCATTAATACTTTCATTTAATACATTTGATGGATATGTCAGGATCAAATTACTTTGGTATAATTTTCTTATAATAATAGATATCACTTAACTATTAGAGTTGAATAATTAAATTCCCATTACAATAGACATAAAAGGTTACCCTTACATAGGAGAAAGATCAGTAAGGAATATCATATTGGGTTATTTATTGTGCAATAAATGGAAGATAAGTTCAATTTTATCCATGTGAAGATGAGGATACACTTGATAAATAAAATAAT
This sequence comes from Viscum album, assembly GCA_963277665.1. Lineage (NCBI taxonomy): Eukaryota > Viridiplantae > Streptophyta > Magnoliopsida > Santalales > Viscaceae > Viscum > Viscum album. The sequence goes on along the minus strand of OY728165.1, from coordinate 255,479,292 downwards.
TTCATAAAATTATTTCTTTTGCTTTTGATTTTTTAATGAGATATCACATTTTCTAGAGAGTATCTCGATGATAATAATTTCATAAAGTCATCTAAGGAGGAAATATTTCATCAAGGATAATCTGTCTATTCCAAATCCTACATACAATTGGTAAGGTTTCATACCATATATCAATAGCACTATAATTGGAGCGGTTTCATGAAATATTCTATGTGTTATATCTGAGGAGTTATGTGCACTATAAAATATACAGTATTGCATTTTTCATGTTGGAAATTATTGATTCAGATCCCATCATGATTGGAAAATGTTTCTTTAATGTTCCCTTTTCTTCAATAATTTTTTTTTATATTATTGTGAAATACCTCATAAAAAATTTTCTTATTGGTAGGAACATTCTATATAGCTTCCAATTGTTCAAAACTTATGTTAAACCTAAAATATATATTCATTCCATTTTCAATCAACATTATTATAATCCTTATATTTCTTATCTATGAAATAAAATATTTAGATGTAAACTCCCAATTAATATCACAATGAAACGTTCTTATAAAACATCTATATAAATTTTTTATGTTTTAAAATCTATTGGATCCCAATAGATTTTCATAATTATTTGAAGATTATGTGTATTAATATATTTTTCAATACATTTAATATTTAATCCCCATATTGATAGCCTTCATCATTCTTTATAACATATAATTATATTCCAATAGATGATTATCATTTTTATAAAAATTCATTAATATTAACAATGCACTATAAACCGTGGTTTCATAAATCATGTTTACTTTGGGATAGTGTAGGGGTCTTCTAAACCATTAATCTTTTAGAACCCTTTAGTTGACAACTTAATCTATGTATTTGTTCCACCAAAAAATAAGTAGTGTGTTTCCCTAAACATTAAATCACCCAAATTCATCTCGAACTATGACCTATATGATGAAATCTATGGAAGTTAGTGTAAACACATTCATTGTAATGTAGTCTTAATTTCTTCTTCTTTCCAAAAATTGTGTATTTCTTATCATGATTCTTCATCATATATATTGATTCATTTTTAAAGTAAAATTTTCCTTACATACATTAGTATAAGAGACATTCTAATATAAATTATATGAATCAACTTGAAAGGCTTCAAAATCATTAAATATTACTTCCCACTAAAGAAAAATTAAAAATACATATTTATTTTATATAAGAATTTAATTAATATTTTCAGAAGAATTATGTTTTACATTAAATATTTTTTCTTCCGGCATCATATATTCTTCTAATATAAATTTATTAACCTCAGTGATTCTTCATTATTATATCAACATATGAGAGTAAATAGTATTCATAGTTCCTCAAATGTATGTAAAACTTTGGAAAAAATTTCAATGATAAATATATTTAATATACACAAATATATAATTATTCTTTTATAAGGAAAAAATTTCATTGTAATGTATAAAAAAAAATTCAATAGCATCAATGATTTTTTTTGAGATTCTTACACCTAAACAAACCCCTATAATACAATTCTTCTATTATATTGGACATAAATTCCATCTATGTGATTTCCTCCAATTTATCCTTGATATATTCCCCATATAGTGTCAATTTTTTATATTATGTGGGATTCTACAAATCAATACTATAGATGTCTTGATTCTTGTTGATGTTGGATTCTTGTAAGAGAAGCATGATCATGAATTTCTATATATTATTTTTCTAGACATTCTTAATGAATAAAATTATAAAAACATTTTATTGAGATTTGGTGGTTAATCAAGGACTCTATTAGATATTCAACATGTGGATATTCCTTAGTTTACATCTTACCTATACTAGATTCCATGAGAAATCTTGGGAATTTTTGAGATTCCAATAATATTATTAATGACGTTTTATAAAAAGCTAGTGTTTTGTAATGGTAATATAGAGTTGGGTTATAGATATACCTCCACATTAGTGGTAGTATTTTTATATTCAACCCACCATATATACTCGTTTTAGACAACATAGAGGTTGTTTTTAGAGGATTTCCTAATGGTGTAATTATAGTAAGTGGAGGGTGAATCTTCAAACCACCTCCATTACTTCCATTGGGTGTCCAACAGTATATTAATTGTACATAACAATAATATGGATAGTTATATAGTAATATGGTCTTCTATATGTCATAATTTAATATGGTTCAAGTCCTGATATAAATCATTATCCTATAGAATCATTCTCATATATAAAAATGTTATCAATTCACCTCTTTATGTATAATTATTTCTGAGTCAAATATTTATTTAGGTTCATAAAAATCTTATTTTTATAGATACCTCTATCATTGTTGATAATTCATTCACCAAAATAATATGTTAGTGTAGTAATTTCCTTAGGTTGAGGTGATCTCTTATGATATTTCATTGTATTGGGATGTCATCATATAAAAAAACTATAATGTGAACAATTTATTCATTGTTCAGGTTTGAATATTTCATGGTTGATGCATAGTAAAATGATGTTCAATAGAATTGTTGACATTCACTATTACCATGGATTGATACACTCAGGTAAGACATATATGTCTGTCCTCTTATTATTATATCTGACAACCATCCAGTTGGGGGTGTAACGTTTCATTATTTAGATAATATAAGGATTTATTAAATAGTGGTCGAGTAAATGGAGATATTTTTTCATGGGAATGTTCCCTGTTTGCCATTATTTATAAATTTTATTTTTCATCTACTTGTAAGATGGTTTGTATCAACATATTCTACCAATTATATATTACCCATTAAAAAATTATGTTTTTGATAGTATAATTTGGAGATCTAATAGTGAATGATTTTTATCTATATTAATGTGACATGTATGACTAGTAGAAGGTATGATGTTGATCAAGGTAAAATTATGGTATGATTTTTCTTAAATATTCTATATAGCTGGTTATTTGTATGTATTTCAGGGGTTTAATAAATATATCATTCCTTAAATGTGAATATATATTTCATATCATTATCGGATAATGACTGAAATTTATTTTATGTGTTTTATATTATTTTTCAATCCCTTAAAAATGTGGAAGAAGGTTTATGGTGTAAGACTCAATATATCATTGAATCGAGTGAGGCCATGGTCAGTTGGGTCATATCAATATCAAATCATAACATAAAAAAGAGAATTATAGCGTGTACATTAAAAAAATTATAAATCATATTAACCACATCATTTTCATGAATAACATAGTGTTAACATGAAAAATACATCATTACCCATTAATAAAAGGGATATATAATTCATAGTAGTCATTTATCGAAATGACATATCAATAAACTAGTGAAAATAACAGAATCATTATCATTTATTCCATGTTAGTTTTATTATAACAGATAATTTTCTTTCCAATATCCATCATAAGATAATATGTTTTTAACGGTCTAATGAAAAAAAAATTTATATGAAATTTTAATGAACTAATTTAATAAATATCATATAATTTCAAACATGATATAACACATATGTTATAGATGTTAAAAAATTTCAAAGTATGCTCCTTTTCCCTTATATATGTTGACACATTCAAACCCTACACCCCAACCCCTGAACCTCCACTTCATCGACCCTATAAAATTGAACCCCTATACTTTCATCAATGTACGATGATTTTCTGGTCTGATTTCATCAATTATATATTATTATAAATTTTTATTCATATCATTATATTTCATATGTTTTAATTATTTATTAATTCATTTTTAGATGTTCAAAAATAATTTATTTCATGACAATATTTTTTTATTAAACAATTTATTTATATATTTCATGACATGTGAAACTAAAAATCAATATTTTAAAATTATAATTGATAATTTATAAGATTTTTTAGTTTTTAATTTCTTAATAAGAAATTTAATTGATATAATTACTTATTTATATATATATTAATATTATTTTTAAAATAGTAACCTTAATTTTGTCAACACCTCCAATCACTGAGTGAATGTCCTGAAGGTCTCAATTTTAATTCATTTTTAGACAAACCCTCTTTTAAGGAGAAAGGGGGACACCTCACATGACTTTATTGAAATGGATAGATAACATAACCCAGTACCAAAACATGATTACTAGAATTTCACATCCCTAGTAACAACATCGTTATGGAAATCCTCCACTAACGCATTGCTACACATCAAGCTGTCCCATGCAAAGAAACATGGGCACATTACTGCTAGCTAGGCCATACCCTATCAATCATCAAAATCCTAAAAAACATGAATAACGGAAGAAGACTTCTCTAAGTCCTTATCTAGGGCATTAACAATTTTAATGTCTAGACCACAACAACATCCAAAAATACAAACCATCAAATTCTAAGATGCTTCAACATTCTCAACGTTCAAAATTTACTCCAAACAAAAATTGAGAACCAGAGAACCTCTATTTCCTAGAAATATATCCACTACCTAAAACTCTCATTCCCATTATCAAACACCAACAAAACAAATATCAACCCAATTACATCATCCAGATTTTGAGGCCCACAACAACCAGGCTGAAACAAACAGTGAGAAAAATCCCAACATCACACCTCTACCCTCCCCTGCCAAGACTGTAAAATCTATTGCCCACATTTTCTATAGCTTTTATGACTATAATAAATACCAAATATATCTCACTCAAATATTTAAATAATAATATAATATTTATACTCATATCATCAATCAATCATAAAACTATGTATATAATCTATTTATATATATCATCACAAGGTTTTTTATTGAAAAATATATTTTCTATATATTAATATTAATTTATATTTATAAATGATTTGAAAATATACTCTTGTTTGATAATATTATCATTATAATGTTGATAATATAAATTGGATAAATACATGGAGATAATGTGATAAATTTTTGAATGATTTTGATGATTTCAGGGATTTTTATAAATAGAAACCAAGAAATACATAATTGTTTTAACATTCATGATTGATGTGTTTGAATATGAGTAAATTCCGGATTCATTAAATTAAGGAGAATTCGATTTAGAATATTGTTTTCTATAATTTATTTTTCATGGATCTATATTTCTAGATATGATAAAAAATTATTTATCTAAAATTGATGAAAAGTAACTACATGATACAAATGTCTTTCTAGATGAATTTATTAATGGGTTGGAATTGAAACCATTTAAAAATTAGTGATTGTTAAATCAATGTTTTAATATAGTAAAAATATTTGTTTCTAGGTTATACTAAATTTATAGTACACTAAGTAGTAATATGATTGGTTTATATAATTAAATAGAATTATTTTAGTGAATTTTATTTTTCTGGAAGTGACTTAATTTCTCTAAGTGTCAATACCAAAAACTGAAATTCCATAGTTAATTTATTGTATGGGAAAATATTATATTCAAATGTAATATGATATATGAAAATAAATTATTCACCCATTGATAACATGTATTATAGGAATGAATATGATGTTTTATTGAAAGTCCATATATATTGGATATTTTGACTACTTCATCCCCACAAAGATACCATAATAATGGGAGAGAGATGGAGACTACTAGAGTCCCACTTCCAGTAGGCCACGGGTTGGTGACGTACTCCGAAGATTTAATAACCATGCATATGGGAGGTATTACCCTCTAAGAGAACCATATAAAGAGAGAGATAATAAGGACATGAAAAAAAAACCTACACACACACATATATTTATAATAAGAAAACCTTTTTAAAACATGAAATTCCATATTTTACAAGTACAACAGAAAAGGAAACTATAAGTACTTAAATCCCAAAGACAATAACAAACATGACTCACAAACATCTCCTGTTAAACCATGATCTAGTAATATCATGCCCGATATCCATCCTATTGTATTTTACTTGAAAATAATTATATATATATATATATATAGGGTGAGACTAAAATTATAGTCAAGATAATCCTCCCAAAATCCTATAATGAATAAATATAAATGAATAATGCAAAATAATAGTGAATAATATTGAAACTCAGGCTTCCACTCTGGTTTTCAGCATTGCCACAATGTAGAACGTCATGATCCATCTCTCTCCAAATGTATGCTATCCTGAAGACACCTAGAAGATACATCACATAATACACATAAAACATCACATAAACACACCATCCCAAATAAAGTATCCATATATGTTAATATAGTTTTTTTGGGATCCTTCATTGCCATTATGACATATATCAAACACTGGGTATTATACGTCAAGCAATTACACCACATACATCAAATACGACACCACACACCATTACATTCAATTCATTCCATAACTATATTAATTTTTTGGATACTATATATAGTAACCCATGTGTGTGAAATAACAAAAATCCATTACAACCCTCTACATAGATATATGGGACACCTAATCATCTTGCATACCTATATTTTTAACTATCAAGAGAAGTAAGTGGAGCAAGAGGGGGTAGTCAGCCCTCCTTCCTCTTACTTGCATTTTAGGGAAAACACCCTCCCAGTGTGCACTGGGTGTTAATTTCTCTATTAAAAGTCATATGGGTTGGTTATAAAATAATATATTATACAAGATAAAATATATATCACAACCACAATATAGGAATAACATCGTTTTAGATTCTATAAAAGTAAATTTTGGTCTGACTCCAGATTTCAACTACAATTACCATATATCTAATAAGTATACAAGCATGTAAATGATAAATATTAATTACATATTTAATTTTAATAATTTACTTCCATTAACTAATTCATTATAAATTAAATAAAAATTAACAATATTCATCATTTATTTGCATTAAACATCAAATTAATGTTCATTCCCTCTCAGAATAATCCAAACTAAGTCTATGGCTTATCGTGATTTTCATATTATAAGAATTTCCAATCTATAATCACTATCTCCATGGATTAATAATAATTTATTAATTTTAATTGTCATTATATATCCCATTAATGTAGGGAAACCAATCTATGAAACTACTATGAGGAAACATGAAACCAAGGTCTTCTAGCCACCTCAATAAGTGTGTAATGGAATTCATATAAACCAGAATCCTAGATATTATTGATTAAATAGATTTAGAAGCAATCATCCTAGATCTCTATATCACATTAATGGGTAATTCCTTCATTGATTAGTTTCATCACCACTAGTGAAATTCCCAACAAATAGTTGAAAATATGGATGCATCTCACGATCACATGCATCATCTATTGAGATAACACATCGGGGCCTCCCCAACCCGTATCACAAAATCCATTACATGTTCCACCATCCCAAGATCACATTCTATTCGGGCCACCCAACCCCATATCACATCATCCATCCTATGATCAGTTATACCAGGATTATAAAAGAAGTATCATATCCAAGAACATGTCAATGAAATAAGAAACAAAAAATCAATAATAAGGGCCAAAGGGATTTTAAAATAGGGCATTGATCATTTTCATACAAACGAGCCCTCATGGCTAAAAAAATGGTGCTTTGTCTACTCAGAAGACATAGTCCCTATTAATTATCATTATCACTTAACCAATTTTTATTCCATATTGAAATAAATAATTAATTTATTAATAGTTTCCAAGTATGGGCAACTTATTTCGTCAATCTATAACAACCTATCAAGGGAAAAACATGATCTTTGCATTCATTCCTTTTTTATGAAACCTAGAGATACACCCTTCTAAATTAACAAGACTTGTATTTAATATAATAAAAATAATAAACAGTATTTAATTTATTAATCTATTCCATTAATCATATTTATTATCACATTTTCAATTAAACGTGGACATGGAATCAATTTAATTATCATAAAATTACTTCAACCTCCAGATTACAAAAACCTTTTTCTATTATTATTCAGACAACTAATTATCAATATATATTGTATTTTGGTTCTATACTAATTAAATCATGCTTCTCCAATAATAAAAACATTCTAACAAATCATAAAACTTTTCCACCACACAATTAGCATGATAATAGGTAATCCACTATCATAATATAAATCAACAACATTGCCAATACACAATCTCATTCCATTTTCATTAATCCATTAATATATTTATTATTATAATTCAATTTCTATAAAAATGGATAATCCTTGATGAATTTTGGATTTAACATAAATAACATAAAATATGAAAATAATACCCTACCTTGAATTCTCTCACAGTTCTTCTCATATGAACAGACCTTGTCATGGATCCCTGATCACCTCTCGCATAAGAACATCATCCATCCAAGGATTACACAGAACATCCACAACCAAAAAAACATGAAACCCCATTAGAAATATTTAATATAATGTTAAAATTCATTTCAAGATGAAATGGGAGAAAAAGATACTGAAAAAATAATAAGCCTTAAGAAATGGTGGTAGAAGTCACATTAGATGTCCATGGATTAGTGATGGTATCCCAAGGATTGATCTTCATTTACAGAATCTAAAAAAGGGAGGGCATCACTAGATTCTTCAAATAAGATAATCCACAGGGTTTGGAGAAATCTCAAGTATCTTAAACATTTATATAATATTGGAATATGGTATTTAGAATGACTGTAAACCATTTACACATCATTTAAATACATGACTTGAATTCTCTTAAAAAAATCACATGAACCTAATTAATCTGAAAAAATATAGATTGTGTTGAACACTATGCACCACAGTTAAAAAGAATTGAAACTCATGTATATGGAATGTATTATTTACACAACTTGTAATCTCCTTGTTTCTATTATTTCACATATGGCCCTTCAAAACTACCTCAAAGACTCCTCTAAGACCAGTGATCCTCAGAATGGTGAAAAGGGTCGGTCTATATGGATCCATGCTCTTATATTATATATGACACAATAAATTGTAGTTATCAACATTCAAACACAAAACAACAAAAAAAGCAATCATCCAAATAGACACCCATGTGATTCCTCTAAAATATATCAACATATGAGAATTTCATCCACCTCACTCAGAGGAAACATGTGGGAAACATTTAATAATAATTACTAGCTCTTAATAAATCTATCAGTGGAGATACCTCCCAAATTATAGTAAAGACAAAATTATCAACCAAATTTAACCTCCCCATAACCCAAACAAGGATGAAAATCCTAACAGAAATAATTTTTTAATAGAAGGTCAAAACATCAATCACCTCATGATTCTATGTTCACATCTCTGAATCTTGATCTTAGGTACTATCCTTCATGCCACTATTCCATCATAGGACATGAACTAATGGATTGTAATACCCACACTACCCCTTCTCTTAGAGTTCATGGATCTCCATAGACTACTACTCGAAGGTCACGTCCACATCAACATAAATTTATCCATTAACGATTACAAGATAGTCGTTTTGAAGATAAAAATAAAGATAAGATACATGAAAAACCTTGTGTATATGGATCATCTATGGGGAAAGTGATACCAGATATTCCATGAATCCATCATAAAAAAACTATTAAACCCCCAAGAAATATGGGAGAGATCTTACCCCTATGACTAAAACTCAACATTCCTAGATTAGGAGTCACCTCTAAGAACACTAGATATCCAACATATAACTCTTTAGGTATCCTACGACGATCATAATTTGTTTTCTGATGATCATATTTGGCCCTCATACTCTCAAGAATCTCCTGAACCATATCTGTCAAATTATCTACCAGTTCTAGCACAAGAATTTCAATATCTCAAACCCTAATCCTGAAAGAAAAATAATGAAAATGTCATTCATACAAAGATTAAAACAGTTCCGTAACATCACTACAGTAAAAACTATTATTGTAAGAATCATGAACAAGGGAAGGAACCTCATCAATAAAAAACCAAAATCTAGTACATTATAATACAATATTCCTCCAATAGTCTTGATTTTCCACTATGTATTAACCTTATAGAAGAAAAAATATCGAGTAACAAAATCTGCAATTGTACACTTCATCCCAAGACACCAAAAATGACATCTCAATGTTCTATTAAAATACATAAAATTGTGATGTACCAGAAAAGGAGAAATATTAAACTCAATAATAACAATATCAAAATTCAAAAAAGAATAAATATACTTCACTAGAATAGCACACGATGACGTCTATATTCATTACGACCATCAGGGGTACCACCAAAAACAACATTGTACCTCCAGTCCACCACCTTAGAATTCCCCAACTGGGACTCCTACACCTACTACACTAATGATTTATTCACTATCATATAGAAATTAAAAACACTAACACAACCTCTGCCATCAAAAGAGACATCATTAAGTGTTCTTGCATTATGCTCATAGAATCCCAAAATTGACACATGGAATCACTATGTGACATACTTCTTAGAACATCTGCTACAAAAAAATGATCACTCTTAGAATATATGAAATTTCAATGTCATAATCCTTCCAGAATATCATCCATCAATGCTAACATAAGTTCATGCCATGATTGGAGATGGAATATATAAGGCTCTTACGGTTAGTAAAACCCTCAAAACAATCACCAATACGATATTATCACCATAATCGAAATAAATACACCATTTACACAAAATAATGATCTGGGGTGGAATTGTTATGATCAAGGGTATTTAATTGTCAATGCAATTATGAGACAGCTAATAAATATTACATAATAACACAACCCTACCTAATACATGAAGCATCCTTTAAAAAACTCAAAATGAACTCCCTCAGCATGAAAAAACATGACTGACATGCTAATCATATTCTCATTTTGATACTCAAAATCTTTGTGACACTATTCATTCTACAAGAATTCGTGATTTTATTTATTTAAGGATTTTTGAGGAGTCAGTAACTAAGATAAAATGACTCTGAACCAAATACTAATGAAAATATACACTTCTCCCACTTTCTTGGGGGATTCCAAGGTAAAAATTGACTCTATCAGTACTGGATCCATAGAGACTCCCTATTGGGACATGGAAAGACCCATGAAATTGAATTCAAGATCATTGTAATCACACATATGAAATATAGTAAATAGATACTCATGAGAAATAACTCCAAAATGCCACATAGATCGTCTTTATTGTTCTCCCCAAACACAAAATATATAAGGATTTCATTGATGAAGTCCACAATGAAAATATCTAGGAACTCTTGGAATACTATGTTCATCAACAACATGAAGAAAATTGAGGAATTAATCACACATAATAAAATTATAATGAAATCATAAATTCTGATCAGGAAAATGGAAATAAGTATTCTATTTATACACATCCTTCACCCACATCTGATGATATCATAACCTAAAATATATTTCTGAGAACAAATATTCATCTTTTATATGATCTAATAAATCATCTAACAATGAAAGTGGGTAGAGTTTATTAACAGTCACTTGTATCAATTGATGATAGTCGATAAAATTCCACAATATACCTTCCACTTTCACTATGAATAAAACTGGTGCACCCCAATGTTAAAAACATGGACAAGAAAAACAGAAATATAATAGATCATTAAGCTATCCTCATAGCTCTTTAAACTCATAACCTTCCATCCTATATCGAGATATCGTGGTATGAGACACACCAAATTATTTCATGATCACAAAATCAATTTATCATTGAGGGGGTAATGCAACAAAATTCTCTAGAAATACATTAGGGTACTCTTCCACCACCCAAGGGAACACTAACTAGTGAACATTCAACGAGATCAGAATCAATTCAAACATCAATGAATATATGAAAGATACACCACACCTAACCGTATGAGGGTCTCCCTCTCTTAAAAACAGTATTCACTCTTCATTATTATTATATAAAACAACTTGTTTCCTATGTTTATCCATGATATCCTACACCTAATCAAACCAATCCATTTCATGAATGATATCATATGGATATATATGTAAATATTGGTTATATCCCCAAGATCGGTGATTCCCCAAAACTATCTCATAGTTTATACAAAATTTATACAAGTCATCTCGACCTCCAATATTTGTAGTCAACGCTAAGGGAACAAGGAGCTTCTCTAAACTATTACCCACTACATGGACATGGGTAGATGAAATAAAATATTGTGACCTTACTGAATCAAAAATAATAATTCGACTATATAGAAAACAAGCATAGTGTTCTTTGAACAATGATCATCTCCTATAGAACTAGAAATTCTAAAACATGAAATTGAACATAAACTTCTCAAAAACCCTTATGACATTATTGACGACACCCTCCATGGTCGTGCTCTGCACTCTAAGGAAGAGGAGCCTATTAGGGATGCATTATTATTTCCCAATATAATTTCAATTGATCTCAAACTAGAGAACCCTACTATTGTTTCCTTTCGTAATACATTCTCAACGGAAGTCCATGAAGAAGAACACCTTGTACATGCTGACTGATTAGAATGGTCAGCCACTCTTACTTCTTATAACCATCTATTCAACAAGAATAACACTCATCCCATATATTGTAATCAGTATGAAAATATTTGACATAAATAAACAAGATGATAAGGGTAGTTAAATACCCCTAGAAGACCAAGAACTCTTCTATCATGAAAAATAGGCACACTGTTTCACAAAAAATCTTCATGAAGAATCCTGCCGACACCCCTCTAATAAATAATCAGATCTTTCAAGTGTCCTCTCTATAACCTATGCTCTTTATAGAACCTCAAGATACTTGTTATGCATAAATGGATTAAACTTAAATTTGTTGTTTTTTCACAAATCCTCCTAAAAATTATTTTCTATAGCATCCTCATATGATAATAGATATGAAGAATACTACATAAGGCTTCTGAAACATATCTCAAACTCTCACACAATAGAACTCCAATTCTGAAGGGTATGTACCTCCTAAAGACTGCTCACCTTTTTTGTAGAAAAAAAAAATTCCCCAAAATAGTCTCAGATCATCTCCCATGATATTTTTGACTCCTCTATATCCCCATGGAACATGAACCACCACAACCTCAGTTCTCCACAAAACATTATCACAAGCAGTGAAACATAGTGCTTTTTTTAGCATGGATCAAACTGAAAGCTACTCAAACCTTATCCAACCAGAATTCTGTGACTAAATTATAAATTATATCCACATACTTATATATACTATACCATTTAATCTCTCAGAGTATCCTCTTATTTGTTTCATCGTTGTTTAGTCTACTCTATTGCAATACGTTGTCACATCGTACTGATCATCTCTTGTGAATACCTGGTGAGGACATCGACCTAGATCCATACATGGAAAATAAACATACATTCCGTGCTCTTAAACATATTATATGAAATAATTAACATTAATTAATTAAATTTATTTTCCTTTATGTGGTTTTATCATATCCCAAGTTCTACCCATTTCAAACACAGTCACAAATAATAATGGTTCTAGATCCCTTCATATGTATCTACCCAACAACCCGTATAACATCATTTTGTATTATTGAAAATATGATAGTCTATCTATGAGATAATAGGGGGAACTAAACACCTGTTTCTCTGCCCATCTCCCGTGATTACACCTCTGAATAAACATAATTGACATTATTTCCCTACCAACCAATGCAACATCACTCATGCCATACTCATTACCATATCTTATTCTTCAATCTTAATCCTCTAATACCACTCTTTCAAAACCCCCTACCAAAAATAATACCATAATTAGTGTAGATATATGGTTACTACCTAATTCAAAACTCTATTAATACTAGTGAATAGTACTAACACCAATGTTATGTACCTGGGAGGGATTACCCACTGTGAGAAACATGCTAAAGAGAGATATAAAATAGATGAACCAACCTACAACCACAAATATATATATATAATAATAAAACAAAATTAAAAAACATGAAATTCCATAATGTACTATATAAACATAATGGGAAACAATAACTACCTAGAAGGTAATGTCGTCAGTGGCCACAAAGACCAAAAAACTCCTTCTAAATCACAAGATAGTAATATCCATAATGTTCTCAAACCTACTATTGAAAAACTAAAAAATAGTTTTTATATAGGTATGGTGAGAATATTAGTATAATTTGTATGATCCTATAAAAATCCTTTCCTGAAAGAGATAAATAAATCAAGCTAACCCACATTGAAGAACATTGAAACTAAACCATATCCTGAACAACAATACAATGTTCTCATTCTTACCATGTATAACTATCACCATGTATTTCATTCCAGATAGAATATAATATAATAAAAAAACATCAAGGGCACCACACTCCTACTTCAGAACATGTTTTTCTCTCTTCACAAAAATTGGATATCTTGATCCATATTTCTCAAATAAGTAATCCAACTAGAAGTCCTCGGGGCAAGGCATCAGAATATGCACCTCATACGTCACATAACAACACCCCTCCAATATCACATATCCACATATAGTAACCATGTTATTTCTAGGAGAAATCATATCGTGTATGTGGTATATCAAATATCATGTATTATACTTCAAGCCATCACAACCCATAAACTGATTAAGGTAATAGAATCTATTATAGTTTATACACGCTATGCCCATTATAATCCTTTTGATACATTATCTGGTAATACATGTGTGTTAAATAAACAAAAGACATTATATACATATACAATCAAATATAATTCAGATTAATACATTACCAAATATCATTTACGATAATAGTTATAGAGAATTTGGTCATAACCACAAACATATGAACTAATATATTAAAAATTAGAAACTAATGATAATAATACAATTTTCACAATATATAACTATTAAAATAAATTATTCATCCTTTCAATATCAAAACATCAGGATTTTAAAATTGAATTCCACCTTTCATTTAACAATACACAAACCATTTGGAATCATTTTCTTATAACTTTTACATATTATGTAGCTCTCTTATCTATATACGGAGTAAACATTCGAGTTACCCATGGAGTAAAAAATAGTATATTCTAGTAATCTCTTAAAAGAAACCTAACCAGTTAACTCTATCCCACTACACAATTCATTAGAGATCTATAAACGGCTCGCCCTCCATTGGTTTATCACAAAACCACTTATCATCCATACATTTCCCAAGAACAATAACATGATTAAAACACATAAATCATTCATAAAATAAATATTTTTTTGGAGAATATATTTTCCAGTTTGAAATGACATTTTATTATTAATGAAGTCACACACTTATAAATTATAAAAAATTATTTGAAAATAATGTAGTAAATTTTTAATGAAAAAATACAATTAATATGGAAAAAGTGGGAAAATTGTCTTATGTTACATAGGTAAAAAAGAATCTTTAAAAATAAAGGATTTATAACTTGAGAATGTGAATTGTTTTAAATGAAATCCCATTGTCTTATCTATGAAATCATTACTAACATATACATAAGGTCCAAGAAAACCAAAGTAATTTCATTAATTAATTGATTCCATATACTTTATAATATATATTATTTATTACCATTTATTTAATTTCATTTATGGTCATTTCAAAGAACATTAAATCATAGAATCGTTGTTCCAAGAGAATTTCATTCATGGATTTGAGGTCAGTTCCGTTCTGTATAATTAAGAGTGTTCTTTTTGAAATTGAAGAAATAACTCAAAAGTGGAAATGAATTGTATTGATATGCTTCAATAATTTTAATTATATCATATATCAATTTTTTGATATATAATTATGGCCCATTAGATATGTTATTATTGATAATTGTTTGGGTTGTTTTTTTAGTATTTTATGACCCTCACAAACTAGGTTTGATTTATTTAATATTTTATATATAAATTAGTTATAGAAAATTAAAAATGTTATAAAATACATATTAAAAAAATTAAACATAATGAAATTTTTATGACAATTCATGAATGTTGTAAATGAAAATAAAAAATATTAAACTGTTAAGTTAGTGAATCGACACGTCACTGATGATGATTTCCTTTTTTAAAACAATGGTAGTAGAGAAATGATTTACTTATGTATATTCCATTAAAAAAATTAAAAATATAGTATATATATATATATAACTAGTGTAATAATTCTATATTGGATAAGGGAGTCTAGGATATGGTTAAAATATATAAAGAAATAATGAATTTAAAAAGAGAAAGAAATGAAGATATCACCTCTTGAATGTTGTCTCCTTGAGAACATCCTTACCAAACATGGTTTTGGTAAATTGGTGACACCATTAGGTCTTAAATTTGGGGAACATTATTTTAAAGGGATGTGCGAAGAATTAACCCAATTTTGATGACTTTTTATGTGTTTTGATAAGAGGTGGGGTGGGGTGGTTTTTATTGGGACAGGAGAAAGTTGTTTTCAATTTTTTTAATGATTGGTTTAATATTTTGACTCTAGACTGTCAATAGTGTTGATTTTTGTGAATATCTAAAATAAAAAAATAATGTTATTTTGAAATAATGAGTGATTACCTCATCAACAAATCATACATTATTCATTAATTAATTTACATAATTATACTACAAAGTACTGTATTTCAATATTCAACAAAAAATAAACTATTTATTGAAAAATAGAAAAAAAATAACGATAAACATGTTCTGAATTGATGAATTATAAAATAGACCCAATTTTATTAAAATAATTTTCATTATATGATTCATCAAAATGTCAATTAAAAACATTGTTTTTAAAAAATATATAGATCCTAAATATATCGCTGATTTTTTTGAAAAATTCAATAATTAAATAAGATCATATATTATTATATTATAATTAAAATAAAACAAAAAATAAATTTAAAAATATAAATTATGATAAAAATATTTCATTTAAATCATTATATTAATTATAAAGATATAAATAAATAGTTTCATTTTATAAAAAAAAAATTTAATATTTTAAAATCATTTATTTACTTATACCATGATATGAATATATAATATTTTCACTAATAAGATACATAAATAATATTTATTATTTCATAGGAAATGTTATTATTCCATTAGTATATATTATTTAGTTTCAATAAATACAACATATATCATCATACATTTGATGTTAATGTAACTATTTAATTCAAAAATTTAAAAAATTATTCTAAAAGTAATTTTGTTGTTAATATATCCCCCTTATATAAAATAAATCATTTCTTGATTCTCATGTTTCTCCTCAACCATGATATTTCTCCACAAAACCACCACCTAGGGAATTTCTGTATGCCACAATATTGGTTCAATTCAATCAAGAACTTGAATAGGTATCTCCTCATAAGAAAGTTTCTCTTCCTCCTTAACTAAATCTAGGAACAAAACATGATATGTATATGGAAAATATTTTCATAACATCAAAATATGAAAAAAAAATTATTTACATAGGGAATACTCATAATAAAATACACCCAATATACTTATCAATCTTTCTCCACGATTTCATTGGGTTCGTTGAACTATGGAAACTGATTCCCCTTATTACCAAATTAAATCACACTTTTCCATGGAGTAATGTTGAGAAATACATGATAGCATACCTCAAATGAATTATCCATTCTATGTTTATACACATAAATTTTCATCCTTTTTGGCGCTATAATCTACTGTTGTTCATTGATCTGATCTATCTATGTTATTTCACCTACTGAATCTAGTCTCATCAACTTTCTTTCACCTACATGATCCAAATATTATAGACTTAAAAAGATATATCCATATATTTCTTCAATTGTATCTTTTTGTATAATAGGATGAATACAATTATTATAAGAAATCACAACCATAGTAAGATGTTCATCCCAACATCCTTAGTAATCAATTGAACAAACATGACGAATATAATTAAATTTCTGAATTATTTTCCCTGACTATGAATCATACTGGGGATAAAAAGTAGTGCTGAAATTTAATTCATTTCCCAATGATTTATGACGGCCTTTCTGGAAGTTATAAGTCGTTATATTATTAGTATTACATTCAATGTATAGAGTAACTCTTTCTAACATTATTACCTTTTGGAGGTATAGTCGATAAAATTAATAGAACGATATAATATATTGAATAGAAATTAAATGTACATATTTAGTCTGTTGAATAACAACCACAAAAATAACACTGTTACCTTGAATTTTTTTTTGTTAATCCCACTATAAAATAAATGAATATATTTTTACATTTCTACTCTAGCACTGGGAAAGGCAGAAGCAACCCAATTGGTAATTTTCATTCTACATTTACCTATTCACTAGTCAAAAATATCAGAGGGAAGTTAGTGATATTTATTTTCATTCTACCCCCCATTAATAATTTCAAATATCTCTTTGCATATTAGTTCTTCTAGGATGAAATAAAAATAGAGAACTATGAGCTTCTATTAAAAACTCTTTCTTAAACTATAAATCATGATGAAGACTTAATCTTTTCCAAAATATCAAAACAAAATCATTATCAATGTTATATTGAAGATGACTACACTTTTTAACCAATTCTAGTTTTTATATATTTTCTAATATTCCTTCTAAGATTTCATATTTATGTCTACGAAAGGTGATTGCACTAACACCTAAATCAAAATAGGTGAGTTTCTTGATCCTATAACATTGAGAAAAAAATTCCTTAAATTATTAACCCTTCGTTAATAATCCAAATGTAACAAGATTAATGTGGAATGATGTCTTTGACCTATGGAATCTACCGCATTATTATATTTTAAAAGATGGTAATTGATTATTCAATCATAATATTTTATCTATTCCATCGATCTTCTCTGCCCTTTTTTTAATTCCATTTCAGTATATATATAATTTAAACTTTTATGATTAGTAAAAATTTCTTATTAAGAATCATATAAATGATTTCTCTAATTTTATTTGTGAAAAACACAACTCCCAATTGCAAATAATATGTAGGGTAATTAAACTCTAGTGGTCATAGTTACAGTAAAAGATAGAAAATTATATGACCATTCGATATCATAATGAAAGGATACATTTGTGTAAGAATCACTAAAGATGAAAAACACTCCATTTATAAAAGGTATTTCCAAAATTTGAGCAATCAAAAATATCATTTGCAGGGAATGAAGACAAACATCACATTGTTCATTAGAATTAAATTTTACACCATTATCATGTTAATGTTAATACTAAGAAAATGACTATGTAATGTTCTTAAGAACCATCATAAATGTCATGCTAATCCATGAAAAATATGAACCTCAACAACATTTTTAGATCTTTTACATTCATAAACCATGTTGGTTTTGGTATTATAAACTATTATTCCAAAACTATTTGCAATGTTACCAAAAAAATAAATCCTTTGAATCCAAAAATAACATTTTCTAAATTTCACACCAAACATATTTTGTTTTTGAGTTTTCATAAAAATCATTATAGTTTTGATGGATCCTATTTAATTTTTTAATAAACCAAATTATCCTCTTAAAAAACAAGAAAATATTCCGAAATATTCAAGGAAAATTCTATTTATATGATCCATAAATACAATATGGGAATATTTTAAACCATAGTGTATAACAAAAAACTTATAACTCCCATTTATATTATGAGATTCAATTTTTGGTGTCTAATCCTCTTTCAACAACAATTGAAGGAACCTAGATCTCATGTTAATAAAGGAAAAACATTAAATTTTTTATATATATTCAAGAAAGTGATTGATATAAGGAAAATGAAATGTATTTTTAATATTAATGTTACTAAATTCATTATAATCAATATAAATCGCCATAAAACCATATTTCTTTTTAAAAATGTATGATCGCCCCAATGTGATGTTCCCCGATGAAAGAACCATTTATCAAAAAAATCCTATAATTGGACATATAAAT
Source organism: Viscum album (assembly GCA_963277665.1). Classification (NCBI taxonomy): domain Eukaryota; kingdom Viridiplantae; phylum Streptophyta; class Magnoliopsida; order Santalales; family Viscaceae; genus Viscum; species Viscum album. The sequence continues at coordinate 255,459,474 of OY728165.1, read as the reverse complement.
TATGATGTTATACATGAGACATTTGATAAGGGGGTTTTGAAATACGTTTGGAATTAAGGAATTAATAAATAGTAAGCACAACCTTTTGTGAGGCATAATTACATGTATCTTATCCTAAAAACATACATATAATCATTATCACCTGAAAAGCATTAATCTATGTTACTCCATTGTTTTCATCAAAATATGTATGATAAAATGAATTTCCATTTTTAATATATTCTCAGCTTATTTATATGTAATAAATGGTATGTGTTAATTCTTTTATAAGAACATAGACAATTTCTAGAAAACAAATACTTTAACTCTACAATCAATCTCACTATAGTTAATAAAAAACCAATCTATACCCATAAAAATATCAAATTCTACCATGGGAAATATGTGATGTTTTTCAGTTGAATTCATAAAAAAATTAAAAAATAAAAAAATTCTTATAAATTATTTTTGTCATAACATTTCACCTAGGTGTTCTTAAAAAATGTTCTAACATCATTTTTTGTGCAAAGTACCTATTTTACCTGGAAAATACTCACATATTAAATAATATACAATCACTAAATCAAACAATACATTTGAACTATCTATGTAGACAAAAATGTAATTGATACCACTTCATTGGAAGACCTAACATCTACTAGAGTAGTTGAAAATAATTTCTTCATACCATTCAACTTAGATTTTATCTATTTTCTATTATTTAAGATCCTTTTCAAACAATCATATTCAAAATGAACCATCTCATTACAGTTAAAACAATTTACTGTATTTCTATTATAATATTTCATACCATTTTTCTGGTCTTTTTCATTGTAATTGCATTCCATATTCCCTAACCCACCACATTGGAAATAGTTACTAGACATTAAAAGAATTCCCTAGTTTGTTTTTACCCCAATTCACACAAAATATAAACCACATTTTCATATCATAAAATTTATTTTATTCATTAATTCATTTTTCATATAACCTCAACAACCATTCAATTGGTTTTTAAAGAATACATGACCTTAGTAAAAATATATTTACAACTAATCTACACATTGAAAACAATTTTTATAACTTCTGAAATCATAAGAAGATTTATCAATTTGACATTTTGTGTTCAATGTTGAATAAAATTGATTAATTTTAATATCAGGATCGCTTATAAAAATTAATGCATACCATTATATTTGATTGAATTTTTCATCATAAGAATCCATTGAATATTCATTGTGTACTGATTTAATGAAATTTTTCTCCATCCTTTGTCAATTTAACATAGGAATATATTTCTGAAGAAAAATATTTTGGAATTAATCCCTTTCCAATGAATTAATATCTTCTATATTATTGATATTCTAGACCATTGACACCCATTGATCAAATTATCTGTCAAATAGTAAATATAATTACAAAACTTTTGATGTTATGAACAACCAATGAAATCAAATAAAAAATATGGGTCTTTATTCCCCCATTTAACTACCTATGGTTCATAAGATACACTAGATAAAAGATGGGTTTTCCTAATAAAATGATCCCCCATTGACATATTCTTATAATCTTGATCTCTTTTATCTTGTGTATGGATGTCACAACAATTTAGAGCATGTGTCAAATGAGAAATTATGGATTGAAAATGCACGATTCCAATTCCCACTATTCTCGGTAGAAGATTCAGAAGGATATCAATTTCATATTTCCTTCCTATATTAGCTTCCATGTTTCTTCTATAGTAAACCATTCTATAAAAACATATCATTGATAATGAAACATGATAATCCTTTAATTATAAATAATTATAACTTAACATTAATGTAAAAGTCATTTAAAAGTATTTTATTTACATAATGTTAACCGCTTATGTCATAAAAACCATTATATGATACAAACTAAATGGAACCATCTTTAATCATTACATTATCACGTTAATTAAACTAGAGATAACTTTCATATATTCCCAATGATATTTTAGTCGTATATTTATAGTTAATTATTATACAACCACATAAATATAAAATATTATATAACAAAGTAGAATGTGAGCATGTTATAGGTGTGGAGAAAAAGGACACCAAGTACGTGATTGGAATGGTAAGAAACTGTTTTCAAATGTACAATGATTCATCTATATGTAGATGGGACACTTCAAGATTTAATGTTCAAATCAACAGAGTATGCCACAAAATATTCTATTAGAAAATAATTAAGTTATGATACTACTATAGATGATGTATAATTATTAGTGTTATTTTTTTTAAGGAATTGTGTCATTTGAGTACAATTTTTATGAATTATAATGTATATAAGGATTGTACTGTAGTAAACTTTCATTGCGGATTTGAGATTTGATGGTACCATGTAATGTTACACAGTTTCAAGATAAATTTTTTGGAAAATATATGGTTAGGGAAAATATAACCCTTATTATGTATTATAAAATTATATAATTATTTTGGATTAAGATATAATTGAGTTGTATAATGTATATTGGATATTATTAACTAACTTGGATCTAAGTAACTGTTTGTTTTTTCTATCATTTTAACAGTTTGCAACATTTTTTGTTATAATTATTATATCCATTATTCTCTAAGGAATAAGGGAGCATGAATATAATCAACAAGGTTTTATGGTAATTCACGGTCTTATTGTGTTTTTAAATAATACATGATGAATGTATTCAATGTTTATTACTTGGAAAACAAGATCTTCGTTGTGATTAACTTCCTTATTATTTTTTTATTGTGAATTTGGATAGATGTATTTGGGATAATATAATTGATGAAATGGATTAAATTTGACATTGAATACAATTATTAAGGTTTAATAATTTCTTATAATTTTTTTGGACTTTTATTAAATGAAATACCAGGAGGTTGGGTGACAACCTGTCACGTTCTACAGGGCTATGAAACATGAACCCACAACTGAAGGGAGACAAGGGTACATCACCTACCACTAGCCTATGTTATGTCCTTCATTGAATATTGTAGTTTTTTAAAATAGTCTGACAAATGAATTATAAATTCATTATTTTTGGAACCCTATACATTTAGGATAAATGAAATATTTTTGAATTCATTATCTTTAAGAGTGAAAGATGATTTTGTGGTATAAATTAGTTGAACGATAAAACTCCACATGTCAAGTATATTTTTTCCTATTATTATATGAATAAATTAATTCTTAAAAATTAGGGATGAGATCATAAAAGCAAAAATATTTTTTCCCAATACCATATGTTTTTTTCAACCGAAGATATTTTAAATCATCATATATTGATGGCTATGAGACACTCAGGTTTACACATGTTTGTTATTGATGACATAAATCACTCCCTATAAATATTTGTGTATTTCCTCAAATTTTGGGCCTCTAATTTCCAATAATTATTTTCTAATATAGATCGTAAAATGGTGTTTACATGTTCTTTTCCCATTCCCTACTATTAAGATTAAATTTTATTATCCCAATATGTGATGTCCGTTTTTCACAAAGGTATTTTATCTATTTTAACCTTTTATTTTAAAATAATGATTTAAAATTATGATGAAATTGTTTTTTAAAGGAAAGGATATTGTAACACCCCATGATTTCATAGTATGTTAACTTTTTAATGTAATTTAATAACTTTCACTACACGCATAACCGAGTTCAAACACCCCACGACTTACCAATCTATCCATTCAAAAAGAGGTTATGAATAATATTAACAGAATTTTGAATTTTGTATACTCTATAGAATTTTATAATTAATATTATATGTTTCTTGGGCCTAATATTAGAAAAAAGTAATCTTTTTCAGATAAAAGAAGTATTTTTCCAAAAATAAAATTTTACGGCCATTTAATGGCATACCATTTATATATCTAATATTTGACCCTTTTATATATTAAATTTGAAAAAAATAATCTTCTCTTTTCGAATGGAGTCATAAAAATTTATTTTCGATCAACTTTTGGTGTTTTTCTGATAACATTAACATTTTGGTGAATAGTGAAAAATACAAAATTTTAATTGAAAAAATCATTTTTAATCAAAAAAATTTATATTTTTAAATTATAAATTTCAATGGTTTGGTAGTATAATTATTATTACATATTTAATACAATGTTGGTCATAATAAATAATATCACATTTAAATTTGAAAAAAAAACACAAGTCAATCTTTTGTCTGTTTTAACGTTTTAAAATCCCACATTTTTGTTTTTACAATGAGAATTGATTTTAAATTAATTAATGAAAATTATATGTTTTTAATTTTCTAAAATATAAATCATTTTTAAATTTGGAATATCAAAATTATATCAGGGTGAGTTTTGGGTATTTTTCTGAAAAAATATCTTTTGATGAATAGTGAAAAACACTGCATAATTGTATAAAACTGAATTTTTATATAAATAAATAATTATTTTTTTAAATTATTTTACATAAATATATATATATAATACCTATATATGTTAAATGTAATTAATTGGAGTAATATTATAATAAAATAATGTGTCTAAAATTTTATTGAGCTTTTTAACATCTTTTAACTTCCATCTAGGAACATATATAAATTTGCATAAAATGTATTTTTACCTCTTCTGTGAATTTATTTTCAAAACTCTGAGAGACATAGTTGATATAAATTAGTAAAAAAAAATTAGTAAGTTAAAAATAATTTTTTGGGGGATTAGTAACTTTTGACTTTTATTTACCATGGTTAAAAGTAAATACACTATTAAAAGGTTAATATGATATTATAGTTATTCTAACTCTTGTACTAATTTATTGTATAAGATTATTTTTACCAAAACCAACCATAGGAATAAAATATAAACCTTTTGGTCTACATGGATTAGATTATGACATTTATTATTATTTTTTTTAAATAAGAGTTCAAGGTGTATAAATCAAATTTGAATAACTAAATTTTTTTAATATTAGGCTATACATAAGATATATTTGACTATAAAAATTCATTATAAAGATAAATAAGTTGCCTAAATCATGGTATTTTATTTATTATTTTTATATATTACATATGTAAATTTATTTATGACACAATGAAGATGTAGTAATTTCTTTATTGATGAAAGAATCAAATAAATGAAAATATAAATATTAAAATAAATTTAATTTCAAACTATTTTTGACATACATGAATTTTCTAGTATAATATGACATGTTAGGATGGATTAAATTTATTTTTTCGAACTAATCATGCATTTATGACATTTAAAAAATAACAAAATACCAAATAGTGTCAAAATTGACAAATATGAGTTTTAAAACAAATTATATATTATTAAATTCAATAATAGACCTAAAAATCTAAGGTTCGGCCAATGGACTCTTATAATTATATATATATATATGTCATTAATTAAACCCTTTGGTTTCTCACAATATTTTATAATATGTTTATTAACCTTGTAATATTGAAATACAAGAAGTCATTGTAAAATAATTTTTTTTAACTAAGTGTTATGTATACAAGATAAGGTTAAAATGGTATCACAACCTTATATAAACCCTATTGGTTGAGAGGATTCAACACATAACAACCATATTCTATAAATAAATTCATTTTGATCCATTATAATAAAAAAATTATTTTATTATAAAATATCAATTCAATATTTTCCTACAGTGTCCCTCACCACTCTTATAAAAGGGTAATTCCCCTTCTCTCCAAATCACACCCACATAGCCTTTTGGATCAACTAACACCATCCAAAATATCCTAGAAACATATCTCAAAACAAACTAGAGGTATTCCATTTATATTAAAGCAAACCTAAGGAGCCCTTTTTTTCAAATCAAAAGGAAACTCTCAAAGAAGAGGTAATTATTGCATCACCTCTTTCAAAGTTCATTTCTTCTTCCAATTTATGTGTATTTGTTATTTTAATACAAAATTAGTAAATCAAAAACCTTCTACATATTGTGGTGTTATTATAAATTTTGTATAACCATATTCATTATTATATCGCTCTTATGAATGATAAATTCATCATGCATGCGTACTTACAGCTTACCGTCTCCAAGAAGTGGTGTAATTTGTTATTCAACACTATATTATTTGAATCGATATAATTTTTACTAATATGTATAAATATAATGAAATTAACATGTTAATTTTTCTATATAATTAATATACCATCATATTTCACACATTTTAATAATTAATGAAATTATATCGTCGCTCGTGTGTACATACGGCTTACCGTCTCCACGACACAATGAGATTGAATTCCAAGTTCACCATTGAAAAATGATTATCAAAAAATATATTATTAATAAGTATGTAATATATGACATAATAATGCCTCTAGAAATATACATATATATATATATATATATCTGTGTGTTTTTAGGTGTTTATTTACATTTATCTCAATCACACACATCAATTCAATACGATATGAAAATAGAAACAACGTTTATGGGTAAGTATGGCCTACCATCTTCATAAACAGTGTTTCCATTTCATATATATATCTATTATACATATTTATATTTGGATTATAGGTGATATATAAATCATGATTTATATTCATTAAGTATGTAAATCATGATCTATGTAATACAATCAAGAATTACATGTTAAAACACAAATGATTAAGAAAGCGATTATCACCCCAAATGTTGCATTAACATTAAAATTATTATTAAATAGGTTGTATGAAGTCATAAATGAACCATATATGATATCATAAATAGTTATATGGTTATTTAATAATTTAATAACATGCAATGGTCATTATAAAATATTTTAAATTACCTTTGACTAAATGAAAGTACAAGGTAAGTGTTAATTCCTCAATCTCATTATTATCCAAGAATGTGTATGTGTATGTATTTTCTAGAAGATATATATTATCAAAATCCATGTTTAATAAATGATATTTAAAAATGATTCTTTTGAGTTACTCTTTAACTAATACATAATTTTATATGTTTTAAATATTTATTCGTCTAAATCTCTCTATTTAATATCAATGTTTTCAAAAAGGTTTTAAGGATTTATTTATATGGACATGATTGTTTTAAAATTATGATTCCATTGAAATGTTTCAATGTGGTATTGTAAACATTGATTCAAAAATCTCTTTTAAATTACATCCTTTTTTAATGTGTGACTTTTTAATGATTCTACAAAAAGGGATATTTCTCTGAATATGTTTTACTGATCATTTTTCACCATGTCATCATCCATTACTGGATATTATTCTTGATTTTGATTGGATTATTATAATACAATGTTCCATGTTTTATTGAATGAGTTATGATAATTTTTACTATATATGTGCTATTTTTATACCATTCATGGTTTATCGTTGAAGTATTGACACATCGTATGTTATTTTTATATAAATTTTTATGTTATGTTTCAAAATATTCATATGAGGGATTAAATGGACTTAGTATGTAATGGGCGGAGCCCGCTATAGCTCCTCGATGGATTGGTAGGTATCATGAGACATATTAGTTTCTTGGCATTAGTCCATGAAAAAAAATTTATGTGTAGTCTTGGACGAGGCCTTGACTATGTGGTAATGATGTCTGAATATATGCATTACCTTATTATGAAAATAGTTATTACATGATATTATATGACTAATAGAATATACATGTGAATGTTTCTATAGTGATGATTGATTTATTTTTTCCATATTAGGTTCCAGATTATTTTTAAAAAGGATGTTGTTTTTTAATCATCTTGCATTAAAATTTTATAGCATTTGCTAATTTATTTACCCATACAGAGCATCTGATCTCACCCATTTATTATGTTTTATTATCCAAGTATTATATAATTTGTATTATGAATTATATGCAGGTTTAATGTAGAATAATAATGTAATTCTCAATGGAATATCTATGTTTCTTTTATGTTATAAATTGTAATGTAATTTTCATGTATGTAATCTATTTTCCAAGACTGCTAAACCGATCGGTCCTTCAAGACACGATTCCTTGTAATCATGACAATGTATTTAAATAAAGCACTGACTCTAGTCATCTAGAGTTGGGGAGTTACACAAATAAGTAACAAATCCCATCATTTGGAAAATAACAAAACATTCTCTTGAGAGCGTTCAATAAAAATTTACACATGTGTAAAAATAACATCAAAAAATCATATAGTAATAGTAAAAATATGTTATAAAACAGTTTTTGGAAACGTAGAAATTGAATTGAAATATTACCCATCAGATATTAAAATATACACAATATTGAATAATAATGTTATTGTGGAAATTAATTCTTACCTTATGTCTGATTTCCATTTTATATGTCTGAAACTATTGTATAATGGTTTATTTTTTTAATTAATTTATGAGAGAAACATATTCATATTTATAATATAATATATGATCCTATTATACCAATTTATCACCATTTGTTATTATATTCATTATTACCCAACTTTTGGATGTAAACTACTTCATTTACCTATGCATGTTTTGTCCCACATGTCTCATTTAATTTTCATATTTATAGTGATTTCATATACTAAATTATATTAATGTAATATATATATATATATATTCATTATATTTGTTTATATAGAAAATAATCAATGTTGAACATGGTAAATTAATCGCATCACATCATGGGGACCGTAGGTTTTACGTATTTACAAATGCTGGTGTCAATCCCTCAATTGTGAAATGGAAGGAAAGTAAAAGGTATTTTATATTTTCAGAATGAAAATAACTTTATAATTATCTTTAATATATATATATTTTTCTTCAATATAACCATTAAATATTTCAGTAATGAACACCATATTACACCACAACATGGAGATGACATGTTCTATATATGCACACGTGGTGCTTATGTTATCTGTAAGATGGATAAAATGTGTGAAATGGTATTTTCATAATCATAACAAAATATTATCATATAGGTGATACCAGAGTTATTACTTTATCATGGAAAAAACTCATGAAGAGGATGTGGAAAAATAAAAAATCATGAAATAGTTGGGAATGATGATTATATCTTCAAAAATCCTTTAGAACTCCTCTTTGGGACACTAGGGTTGGTATGTTGTGAATACCCTCACATCAAGAATATGTATAAGGAATTTTAGAAGATAAATTGGTTGGGTATGGTAATGTATGAATTTTTAGGGTGATGTGAGTATGTGATGGAGGAGGTTCTCTTTTATTATTAAGGTATGATAAACTTTTAGAATTTAAAAAAATATTAATTAACAATAAATTCAATATCCATCCAAATACATAAAAAATTTTATGGATTCAAATCTATGGTGAGATAATTTTAGAATATCATCAAATAAAATATATTTTAGAAATATTTTTGTATTAGTTTTAAACATATCATTTTGATTAACCAATAGTTAACTTATTTAAATTTTAAATTAAATAAAAACATTTATAATATAAAAAGGAAGTAAAATTTAAATATGTGATTCCAAATGGACAAAAAATGAACAATTGATATATTGTTTGTCCATATTATAAATATTTTGTCTTTCAAAATATGACTTATTATTTTTAAATAAAGTAAAAAATATTATTTTGATATAATATCAATAGTTTCAATTTTGACTTTATCCATTACATGGACATTTCTAAATATCAATATAATAAGTTAACTCTAAAAATTCATTTTATTATATTTATAATATGACATGATGATATTGAAAATAATTTTATCACATTAATTTTATATAATTATTATTATTATAATATATTTAATAATATTTATTTTATATTTCCATTAATATAATAATTACTACATCAGCGTTATTTAACTATTTAATTTTATTAATTGTTCAATAAAATTTTTAAATAAAATTTACCGCGTGATTAACAATCATCTAGATTTAGTAATAATATTTATAGTTGAATAAATTTTTTTGGGAAACCCAATATTAATTATGATATAGTATTTAAAACATGAATGGGACATCTTTGAGTTTTTATTAAATATAAAATTATTAATAACATAATGTCATCAAAGTGGCCCAACAAATAATTAATTTATTTATATCATTAAAAAATGCTCATTATGTTAAAATTTTACATTTATATTCGATCATAACATATCTTTTTCTCAATGTAGACACATAAGGAATATTGAAGACAATGAACATTTCATTTTGCAACATTAATTGATTAAAATGTTATATATGCCAATTTAACGTCATGTGTCCATTAACGAATTTAATTTAGACACATAGGTTTTAAGGGTATAATTAACATCATAAACAATTTTTTCCATGAGTTAGAATCATTTTATATTCCGTATAATTTTATTTTTTACCTAAATTACCTAGTTTACAATTTAATGTGTTAACCAAATTTACCAAGGTTAATATTTATTTTGGAAAAAGGGTCATATTCACTAAATGTGGACCTTATGAATAAATTTTGACCTAAATTTTTAATAATTATAAACATATATTTTCAAGAGTTTAATTTAGAATAAAACTAGTAAAAAAATGGAAAACATTTTTTAGGAAAAATGCCATTTTAAAATATAAAATATTCTTTTTATTAACTTCATGGAGTAAATAACTTTTAAAAACTATGATAGGATTATATTAAATTAAAATTATATAATAGAAACATAAAACTAATCCAAATCATAATGTCACCATGTAGATACATTAACTAAAAATACAGTTTCCAATAAAATTCAGTATTTTCACTATTCATTAATAATTTATTTTTTAAAAAATTAATTTTAAGATAATTTTAACATTTGAAATTGAAAAATTAAATTCATTTTTTAAAATAAATTTTCTTGAATAAATATAAACTAATTTTCATAAAATTTATAAAAACACATTTTTCAAAAAAAACGTGAATATATATATATATATATATATATATATATATTATGAAGTATAAGAAGACATTTCTAAATAATGTGTGATAATTTATCTTGAACATAAAATTACATTAATATAGGGTTCAATCGTTATATTTATTTTACAAATTAGTTATTCATTTCTATTATCTCGAATTTAATGTCTTGGTTTTAATAAACATATAATACTATGTGGTTCGTTTTAACTCAATGTTATGTGCAACTAAATATTTTATAAATTAATATTATTTAAAGAGATATATTTATTAATATATTTGTTTTTTAAAATTACATTTATAATATACCAATATATTAGTCATAATTAAAATCTTGAAATCCGAGGGAGAAGTAATATTATAATGTGTTGAGCTCAGATTCTCAGTAAGGGTATTCATGCAATAGACGATGTGATTATAACTATCAAATGGTAAATAACAGAAAAAACATTTTCTATAATCAATAACATTATCATCATGAATAAAATGGATGCAATTAATAATGAATAAATTAAATCCATATGAAAAAATGAGCATGATAATTATGAATGGATATACATTCTATTGAAATAATCACATTAACATCAATAAATAATATCATAATGAGGGAATACATAATTCTAGAAACCATTAATATAACATCAAGGACATATTCCAAGACATCCTACATTAATTTATATGGCCTCGACCAAATACCCATAATAGTTTTTCACAGGAGAGATAATAGTGTATCTAGGGGATAAATGTTCCCCGCCTATCCTTAGTAAGTCAATGTTTTTCATCATATGAAATGGGTGATATATAGTAAATTTAAACATTCAAATTAATAAACTAGAATCATAAATGGTATTACATTCCCTAGTTAATTAACGTAATGACATACCATCATCAAGAATATATACAATAGTATCAAAATTGTAAATACATAGAAAAAATAATAATAAATAATCATGATAAATATGGTGGAATTTATAATTAAATTAAAACCTCATCCTTATAAAAAAAATTGTATGTTTACATTGATATAAATACATTAAAATTTCCCCTAGAATATTTCGTAATTGAAATAGCCATTTCACATTGAAGTCAATTCTTTGATGTCATAAAAATGTTACCCAAATATGAAGAGAAATAATTTCATTGAAAATAACCATATAAAAATGTAAAAAACAGTAAAGAATTTTTTTTCAGGATTTAAGTAAATTTTGTAAATTTTATATAAGTTAAAAAAATTCATTTCAAACTATTATAAAAATGATAAAAAAAAGTAAATCGTTTGTAAAAGGATTATAATATTTAATTAAAAAATGTTTTATTAATAGAACATCATGGGTAAGAATTTATTTAATAAATCATATAGAGAATGATAAAAAAATTATTAAATTTAATTTTAGAAATCATTGATATCGAAGAATAATAATTTTCAACTGAATGGTTAAATAAAGTCGTATTTTCAAAAAACTATTCTTCAATAATTTAAAATTACATAGAATGGAAACGGTACTATTAAATAAAATTTTAATGAAGAAATATAAGGGAATAAAATATATTGGTATTCAGATTTAAATAAAAAATATTTCCCCTATGGGTTTCTTAAACAAAAAGTTCCCTGGATAATGATGAGATTGTGCAATAAACCATTTATTGGTAACATATGATTCATAACAAACATAAATTAAATAAAATAATATGTTAAATTAAAGATAATTAAGATAAATAAATTTATCATATAACACACAAAAGTTGAATTATATAGAACAAGAAAAAATAAATATTTTAATAATATGGAATATGACTCGATGAAGTAAAAGTGAGAATAGAAACCCTTATCTCAAGTTCAACATCCTTCGTCAGTGTTTGATCATTCAATATATTAAAAAATGATTTGTTATAAATCTATTAAAGAACCATCCTCATATATATATATATATATATATATTTACCAATGTATTATTTTATTATAACCTTCTATTTGATCTTTATTAAAAAACTTTTGTTAAAACTAATTGTTTTTTATAATGATTTCTTTGTTTTTAGTGTATGTTTTTTATAGTTTATGTCCCCATACATTGATCATGGTTCCACAATATAAAAAATTTTAATCATAATATTAATATGATATATATTCTCTCTATGCATATTTATAATCATTTATTAATTTTATACATTAAATAATTAGTTACATTGTTCAAGGAGATGGTAGGTCTTTTTCATGCATGAATAATGTTTTCTATTTTTTTATGGGGGAAAAAATAAATTTAAATAATAATTAAAATTTATAGAATCATTTTTAAATCATAAAAATATTTATTTTTAATATAATTCATACTTATTATCATTCATGTCAAAATTATATTAAAAATGAATCACATCGCTTAGGGGAGGTGGCGGTCCACACATATGCATGAACGACATTATCATTTTCAAATGGATTGGTTGATATGAAGGTTGATATGATATTTTAATTTCATAAGAATAAAAAAATCAAAAATATAATATATAAAAAATATTTTATATATATATATCTTCATATCCATTCATGAGGTATGGTGATAGAAAATTATTTAAATGGTTCTCGAGGCGGTAGTCCGTTGCACAAAATATTTTCAATTTTGATTCCCATTTGGTGGAAAAGGATATAAATACTTTTTATTTCATTACCATAATAAATTTTATGCATGTGGTAGATATTGGAGTAATTATTTTATGATATTTGATTAATATTTTATCTTTTTAGAAGAACAAATAAAACAAAAATGCATGATTAAGAACTGTACCTCTTTTTATGTCTACCTCTTTAGGTTTATAACCAAGGCATTCCTAAATTGTGTTTTTGATCAATAATGACACATCAAGGAATGGGAATGAATTTATGGAAGTATATTTATATTAATTTTACAAAATTCATTCATCTCTTGTGAAGGGTGTGGGAGAGGGTTGTCATTTTATAAGTGAGGGTGTAGCCTCACATGGAATTTTGAAAAGTATAAATTAAACCCATGTTTTTCACGAACCAAACTGATCGAAAATAGATCTTTACCAAATCATCGGTGTTATATGGAAACAATTTTTATTTGAAATATATATTATACAAATTTTTTGGTAATTTTATAAATAATTTATTTAGTTTACCCTTGGAAGACCTGTTTTAATCATAACCATGGTAATTAATTTTTACTATTATAAATATTCATTATGACCAAAAATTGTGTTTTCCATGTAAAATAATATTGATTATTATTATTATAAATATGGAATCAGTTTATTTAAATTAAAATCATTAATATTTTTTAACATAATATAAATTTAAACCCACAAGCATAATGAAAAATTGGTATTCCAGTGAATTTTTTTTATGTATAACAAAATAATATATCTAAATTTGAAAAAACTATTATGAATTTCTAAATTAGATAAATAATTTTATAGTTTAAACACTATTATATTTGAACCATATTTTAAAAAAGAACTTTTTAAATTCATTAAATTACAATATGGTTTAAAAAAATCAATATTTTTCACTAATCATCAATGAATTAATATTTTCAAAAATCATCTAAAATATTATGTATATAATAATTTTAAAATTGTTATTTTCAAATTTTTTTATAAACTTTCAAAATATTTTTCCCATAATTTGGTAAAATTAATTTTAATATATGTGTGTAAAATTCAATGAAACCACTTTTTATAATATCCACTATTCAAAAAAAATACATTTCTTTTTCATTAAAATGAATTTTATTTTAATTTATACTAAATTGGAAACAAATTATTTTATATTATAAATTTTTCCAAAATATGATTATAATAATTTATTAATTAATTCTCTACCCCAGGAATTTAACAGATTGGTTATAAATTTAATGTATATAAGGATTCATTCATACTCTGGGTGATTGTAGAATAAGTTATCAAAGTGATTAATTAATTTAATCAAAAAATATTTCATAAATTCATTAGTGTTATATTCATTCCCCATTCAAAAAAATCATTGTTGAAATTTCAATTATTTCACCTAATGATTAGGATTTTGGATTTATTGATCATAACTTCATCAAGTTCCCACTTCACCTCTTCTATATAATGATTTATATAAACTACCATTAAAACTAGAGTCATAAAATTCATCAAAACATGTTCCATAGTGTACAGAATCTAGTTTGGATGTCCGTAATATGATATATTAGGTTCCCATTCTATTTCATTGAAGGCGATCACTTGTGTTGGTTCTGGTATATACATTATTAACAATGATATTAGGAACACATAATGTACATTAGAGTATCTTAGATGAATAAAAGGATTGTACTCTATAGCTCCCATTATTTATAGGTTTTAAAAGGTCAGATGTAAGTCATTCATAGATTCCCTCTTACACTGAATCTTATAACAAATTTCTATGGATTTACATTTATAAAAACTT
Source organism: Viscum album (assembly GCA_963277665.1). NCBI lineage: Eukaryota > Viridiplantae > Streptophyta > Magnoliopsida > Santalales > Viscaceae > Viscum > Viscum album. The sequence goes on along the minus strand of OY728165.1, from coordinate 255,444,222 downwards.
GATCTCCCACATGAATTTAAAAATTGATCTTTAGGATGTCATCATAAAGCTTTTGATTATTTTTACATAATTTAATATGGGTTTTAATAGTCTTTATCATTTCTATTGTCTCCTCTACAAGTCCTATATTTAAAATCTTCCTTTCACCTACATCATCCCAAAAACCCTGAGTATCTAATCTATAACCCTATAATTCATTATACTGGTTCCACATTAATACCTTAATTGAAGATATCATTCATGGAGAACTCTACCAATAAAAATATTGATCCCACACACCACGAAGGTAATCATATCATGACCATAAGGTGTATTCTAATGTTTTGGTTGTCGTTTCACATTTCCAATCGATGCGAGGGTGATAAATAGTTCTCAAATGATTCATAGTATCAAGATCCTTCTGAATACTCTTCCATAATTATGATTTAAATCATGGATGGAAATAAAAAAACTTTGAAATAGTTTATCCATGACTTCTTAAAATTTCATTTTTAAATATCCCAATAATTTACCCATGATGTAAATCCTCTCTTATTGTAAGGAAATGATTCGATTTTGTGACGGTCTCAGCAATAAAGAATATTTAATATTTATTTCTAAGAGTATTTCATAATCTAGTGACCAATAACATTGTAATGTCATCCCATTTCAACATATTTATAGGTATACATTACATCAACTCTCTTATATTCTTCTCTCATCATTTACCTATTATTAAACCTAATATATTGACAAATAGTCAATAGTTTACCACATCATATAATACGACAAAATTTTCTCCATCACATAAATATATATATTGGTTCTACGAAGGAATATTCATAAATATAAGATATGAGTATCATAAAAAACATACCCTTTTTAGATTAGGATTTAGTGGAAGACATAGTGTTTTTATAAAATTTCAAAAAACAATCTTCAGAAAATAAGCCATCAAATTTTCAAACATTCACAGTTTTATTTTCATTTTTGAAAATTATCATCATTGCTTTGAGGAATATTAATATTTTACATAAAATATTGTTTGAAAATCATTTGAAAAAATAATGATATCCCACTTCCTTTATGAATATGATATCAATCATTATTGGTTCCACGAAAAGAGTATATCGGTTTATCCTCATTTTATTCACAACTCAATGAACTTTCAATCATAATGAATCTTCTTTATTAGTTTCCTTACATGGTGGTATTGTATTTATGAATCATATTTCTTAATTATTTAAATCCAACAAATTTGAAACATGTTAATCAGAAAACCCAAGCTTGACATACATGGAAATTGAATTTCATTTCTAGAATACATAATACATAACCAATATATACACCCACATACCGTATCAATTTATTGTCTTTGGAAATATAGAAAAAAAACTCTTAACATGGTGGATGATCTTCAGCATCACTAATAATGATCATCCCCATTTGTTTTCCTTCCTAAAACATCTCTTTATATACACAAAAAAATAAAAAGGGTGAGATGAAATAATAATTACAGGTAAAAAGTGAGATCATAAAACAAAACATAATCATAATAATGTAAAAACATGAAAATAATGATTAAATATCAAAATAATGAGCCATGAAATAAATAATAGTTGTATGTAAGGAATAGATCATAAAGGAACATTAACCCGGATAAAATAAAATTGGAATAAAACAAGTAAATGTTGGGAAAAAATAAGCATATATTATGATTTCCATAGTATCTATGGCAATACCTCCTAGACCAACAAAGTGGGAAAATTTCATAACATAATTAGGTCTACTTTTCATTCCCCTAACGTATTAATGAACCAGAATTACTTGTCATTCCAACCCTCTATTACTGAAACAGATTTACATGTTTTCCATTCATTTCTATCTCATGTTATATAAATCATTTACTAATGACTTTGAGGTATATTAATTTCCAACCCAACTCATAATAAAATTATACATAAATGTGAAAAAATACATAAATAATTCATCAAAGCACAACCAATGAAATAAAATCTGTTTTTAAACATCAATCCATCATAAATTAATCTGTATAAAATATCATTATATAATTATCAAAATAAAATCGTTGTAATAATAGGGATATAAATAAAACCATATTTAAAGAGATTTATCTTAGATTGAGTTTTATTTTGATAAAACACATGAAATTAATTATGGTGGAAGATAAAATTTTATTTTCAAATATCTTTTCTTTTCTCAAAATGCCATGTATTTTTATTAGAAAAAAATTTATTTGAAAATAAAAATTGATTCATGTAAATGATGTTTCATGAATATAATACACTATAATGATGTTAAAAGCTGTTCATTCATTATAAGTTAAAAAAATTCTTCTCAAACACGTGTCATAAAAGTCAAAAATTACTAAATATCGAAGACAAAAGAATGATCCCTTCCATACATTTTAATAAAACATAACCAATCGGTAGAATACTAATAAAAAAAATATATAATATTAGAAATAATATTATATATTTGAAAAAATGGATGTCGATGATGATATTCAAAATTAAATACTTACGGATAATCAATCAAAAATATTGATAATGAGATTAAAAAATTATCCCTTATTATTAGACCAATTTATTCTTGTATATTTCTAAAACACAAGAACAATGGGATCAAGAATATTATAAAATTGTAATAGAAAATATATATATGATAACATATATGATTTTTTTATGATATATATTATAAATTTATTTATCAATTCCATGTTAATGAATCGTTTTCAGTAAAAAAACGTGTTATTTATCATATGTTTTTTGACTTATAATTAATGATACTATTACATATATCATTATTATATTACTTCTAGAATGTAAAAAAAATATTTATATATCCTAAATATTCAATATATATATATATATAATTGATAGGAAAATGAAATTGTATACACTATACATGGAGACAGTAGGTCGTATATACACATGAAAATTGTTTCTACTTCCCCAATAAATCGAATGGAAGTATGAAAATAACACACACACACACATATATATATATATACATAAATCCAATAACCTTTTTATGTAAAATTTTTCATTCTTATTTATATATATTTATTATAATCATTCATGAATGGTTAATGTGGATAATGAATCTCATCACCTCATGGAGATGGTTGGTCGTACGTTTGCACAAGCAAAAATATCATTAACTTAATGGTTTATGGTATTTGATTGGATGTTATATTAATTATAAAAAATAATTATAATGTTATATTAATTATTTAAATCCATTATTCTAATAATTATATCTATCCAATTTAGGTATTGTTGAATACAAAATTACACCACGGCTTGGAGATTGTAAGTTGTACGTACCCACAGAATGTGATATTGTTTTTTATAAGATGGATAAAAGTAGTTATAAGTTTGTCCCATAATTATAATAAAATATCAGAATGTATAAGATAATGGATTTATTACTACATTATGGATAAAACATAAGAATAGGAAGAAAAAGAAGAAATGAATTTTAAAAGAGGTGATAAAACAATCAACTCTTTTTCGAGTATCTCCTTTTTCTTTTCACAAAAGGATTGGTTTGGATGTATTGGTGCCAAAATTATGGAATCTATGATTATGTGATGTATTTTGAGAGGGAATTTGGGTGGGGTTTGGCAGAACCAAATGAATTTTGAGTTATTATTAAAAGGGAACTTGGTGTTCCCGTTTATAAGAGATGTGAGGGGCATTTTAGGAATGTCAATAACCATAAATTTATTTTCATTTTTTATGGTCCCAAACTCATTAATTCCTTATATAAGATAATTATGTTTCAAAATAATCTCATCCATTATGTTAATGAAAAGTTTTTGTCAAACAATTAAACATATATTTTAGCATGAACTCTTCGTTAAAAACATTAACTATTAAAATGTCTTATTATATTTTCATAATATATGGTTTCTATAGTTAATAAATATGAAAAGGGAATGTAAAGAGGATCATTGATGTCATTAGTAACAACATATAAATAATTTGGATAAATAATTTATTTTTTGGACTATTATATCATTTAATGGAATTGTATTTTTTCTTAATTCAATTATGTTATCTTTGACACTATTTAGTTATTGAATTTTTTTTTGACATAACAACAAAATTCCTTATAAAAAAATACATTTTATCATTCTCCAAATGTAAATTTCATCCAAGAAATTCTTTTATGAGATAAAAATGTCCAAATTATGTTATTTTAATATTTACAATATCATTTATTTGAATATTTCATTAATAAGATAATCACTCCATCATCATTGTGTCATAAATAAATTTATATTATTAATGTCTAAAAATTATAAATAAATTAAAATCATCTAGGAAATATTATTATATTTATAATGAATATTTATAGTCTTAGATATCATTTATTTAATCCAAAATATAAATATTTTTGATAAATGATACATGTTCCCCTTATATTCCATTTACATTAAATTAATTTTTATAACATATCATTTTCACACCCAAGTGGTTCTGAAATGCCAAAAAATTAACACTAAGGGTACTTTTGGTAACCTAGGGATTATCATATATTATTAACTTATTCTGTTAAGGTATTTTTATGATTATATAATATTACATTTATCCTTATTTACCTAATATACACTTTATCTATAGCAAAAAAAATTAATTTTTGAAATTACCTTTCATATTGTCAAAAAATAAAAGAGATCTATTTAAATAATGTTGATCTTATGATCCAAATATGAAATCTATTTTTATAAATTAAGAAGGCAAAATTTTAGATATTATATTAAAATTAATTCTGATTATCATAACTAAAAAGCTGTTTTTTATGAAATAAAAACTATAAAAATATTGGTATGTGTTTACGTGGAATTTAATTGTAAAAATACATATAATGACCAAAATTTTATTAAATGATAATAAAATATTCAAAATACACAATAATACCATTCAAAAATGATAATCTTACTATATAAATAAACTAGAAGAAACAGTTGTTCTGAATTAAAATGCGGTATTTTCTATATTCATTAAAATATTAAATTTTTCTAAAAAATATCCAAAAATAAACCCATGTAAATATTTATTTACCAGTTTGAAAAAAAATTATTTTTTCAAATATAATATATATATGTCTTAAAAAATATATTTAAAATGGGGGTACCATAAAATGGTGGAAAAACTACATTTTTATAAAAAACACTTATTTTATAAAAATAAATGAATTTGTTCTTATATGATGTCTAAAAATTATATAAGACTAATGTTAATGTAATATTAAAATCAAAATTAGTTTAATAATATTCATATTGGCTTGTTTATATCCCATTAAATAATTATATATTAATAATATATTTGTTTCTTAGTGAAACTCGTTATTGCATAAAATGTAAGCTATTGAGAAATATCGTTCTTGCGTGTAACACCAGCCATTTTATTGTTGCACGTAGGTCAATATTACATTTTATTATTTTATAAAATAATCCAAACATATTTATTATATACATTTAACAATTTATATACTAAATTTTTCCTGTATTTTAGCCCAACTCGGTGTTCTGTGTTATATACGATAAGTCAGTTTACTGTGAAAAGAATGCTTCACTTACTACATTGCAATATATAAATGAAAATTTAAATTTATTACTTAAATGGATCTTAAAAACTCTTGGAGTTATATTATAAATCCCTCTAAATGAATTTCACTGTATAAATTCATTGGGGGTTATAATAGGTTTACTACATTGATGATTCTTTCATTTAAAATGAAATCATAAAAAAGAATACTAAAAAATTATTTCAAAAATGAATTTTAAAACATATTATTTACAGAAATTAACTTATCACTGGCTTTCCTCATAATAGAACATATATTGGAAGTGAAGAAATGGATATATAAGATAAATCTAACCATTGTGATCTGATGGATTGTGGGAGCTAACAATGTTAGAAAAAGTTATCAATCCAAAAGGCATAAATATATGAATTTTTATGGGATCATTTGATTCATCAACTAAGATGGTACTGATATAACATTTTATTGATTTAATTATTCTTTTCCTAAATTTTAATAATCATTCATGATAATAAATACATACTTTATTTGGGTGTAATCCACCCATATTTTGTGCCTTGAACATTTTATTATTCATCCATGATTTAATTTAATGAATTTTAATGTGTCATTCTTGAAATGTAACCAGATCATGTGATATAATGATTGGTCATTCCATGTTTCTAAACAAAAGGTTTTGATGAAGTTTTAAAATATTCAAATGTTCACCTATTGGGAGATAATAAATTAAACTAATAATCCTCAACTGGAATATAACATATACTATAAATAAATGGGTATCATTACAATCCATCCAAAAACAAAAAATATAAAACATTAGAAGGAGGAGAACTAAATCTACATAACATTTATCACCAATATCTCAGAATGTAGTTCTTGGTGGTAACATTCCAAATACGTTAATATAATAATCATTTATTCTCTTAAAACATGATAATAACATGAATACCACAGAACATTAGTTTAAACATGCATTCTGTCAAAAGTAACACAGTCCACACACCAAAAATACCCAAAATTATAAATACTTAAACAATGCTATCTCTTTATCATTATACCACTAATGAGGTCATTAATACTATCACACATATTATTATCTACTTATCCTGACTTTTATTCTTATATCAATAATTTTATGAAAATAACATAAATGCATTTAATGTTCACCAGTATAATTAAAAATATACATAAAAATATGTATAGAAAAAATAGTGTAACAATCCTTACATGTTTCGTTATTCCATAAAACCATACGATTACTTATAAAACCTTATTCTGGAAAATCATGTAATCATACCCAATCTTCTTAAAACATTGACCGAGCATCATCATTTTATTCCTTAACACTTTTTTCATCTCATATTTATTTTGAAGTCTCTTTATCAACATCAACATAAATACTACCCATATGACCATTCTGATTCTTTTCATGATATTTTTCCTTATGGAATCAATGTAGATAATGCTCGTACATTCCATCCAATGTCAAATTTTTATATATGAGAATGTCAATGAAACAAGAATCACATAACATTAAACAATAATAATAAACACAATAAAATAACCAGAATAATAGGAGCATCAAGAGCGCACTAGAGCATGGGAGGTGAGAAGGAATGTAAACCCAGTGCATCCACTCTGATTAAAATAACGCCCTTAAGATTTGTGAAATTTAACGATGGGAGGCATGTGATGTTGGAGTCTGAATATACCATAATGAAATGTGATCCATAACATTGTATCCCTCACACCAAGTATTCATCACACTGACCTTCCCATTATGTGTGCCTCATTTCTTAACTGTGTAGGAAATTGGCTAAGGGACACAACCTTTACCATGAAGATAATCATGAAGGGTCTAGGAATTAGTCTCTGCCTCAAAAATTTTAAAATTATTGTGTTGGAAAATAAATAATCCTTTATGTGTAGCTCATGCCTTAGCTTGAATTGAGGTACCATACCCAAAATAATGTAGTAAAGTTCATCACCACTATACCACACCAGCCCCAAACCCCCCCTCCTCTAATTTCACCAAGACCAAAGGATATTTCTTAAATAAGATACTAGATGGATATGGGGGAATCATCAAATCCATTTCCCTTGAATTCTTGTATGAAAATATGTTACAGGAGGGAAAATAACCTACAAATGACTAAGTGAGGAGGCCTCAAGATAATTTGGGATGATCGTGTCCAGATCCATGAGAAATAACGTCTTGTGCACCAGAACGGACATCACTATTGGCATCTCCCCTTCAAACCAGAGCTGATTCATGGCCTGTTAGACACTCCAACACCTCATGCTAAGGATAATTGACATCTCCAACCTCTTCGTGCCTGATTTTATTATCCCATTGTACCACCATTATAGGAACATTTATTCCCAATATGCACTAGATGAGAATTTATTATGGACCCCAAAGAATAACCATATATCATGGGCCCAGTCAGTCACAATGAATAGGTGAACGGTGCTCTCCAACTGATAATGACCACCAAAATGGCATTGGGATGGTAGAATTACACCCAGCATTCTTATCTGCTCATCCATGCCCATTGAATCATTCACGATTATCCAGTTTAATGAATTATATTTAGAGGGGATTTTGTTTCACAAAACCATGTCATCCCAGGTATCGTGAGTCTCTTGTCAAGCTAGGAGCCTTTAGTAATCCTTTATAGAGAATATCCTCGAATAAGAATATGTGGACACGCATCTATCCCGGTCTGAATTGAATTCAATAGACTACCAAATATCATATTTTTCAGTGACCAAGACTTCATTAATAAATGAATGGTGTCCACTGGATTCCTTGAAAAATATAAAACGAATTTGGATAAAAAGAAAACCCAAAACTGATCCTGATGATTTATGGTACCAAAAAAAGATATCTCCTTCTTGTGATGATCCAACAAGAATAGTTTTTGTGGTTATTAATGAGAGGAAGGATTTTTGACAAGAAGGGAGATTCATAACCATTATCTGACCCCTTATCACACACTCTACTACAGGACATGACCTTCCCCCAAATGGTCTTCCCTTCAATCACTTCCCATGGCATCATGGAATTTATACAGTTAATAGTATAAGGGGGACTTCTCATGTTAACCCCCCCACCTAATGTATGGGGTTTTCTATTTTATTCCATGATACCCAATGCCAATTCCTGTCAAAAAGTGAATCCATCATGAGATGAGAAAGGATTATATAAATAAAAACAATTACACCTATTTGATAGTTTTTTGAATCCATGGCATTGTTAGTTATGGCTGAAAGAACACTATTTACAAAATTAATTCTCCCCCCTAAATAAAGATAGAAGCTCTTCCAATTGAGAACACATCCTCTGATTTTGAACATAATATGATCAAAGTCCTACACCCTTAGTCTCCCTGAGGATACGGGGGTTCCAAAATTCTCCAATGGGAAGGAACCATGTTTTTTTGCCTTCCTTCAACAATGATAAGAAACCATAATAGGAAATCATTTGTTAGAGATTTAATTATTTATTTTGGATCTTTTAATTATCATCCCTCTCCAATGATAGTAACTCTACACAATTTTCGTGATTACACTAACATACCTCCTACCACTATTAATGAAGATAATTGTATCATATGTGAACATCAAATGAGAAATAGGAGGATGGTACTGTTTCCCAAGATATGGTAGTAAATCATAGTTGGAAATACGTTTTTTGATGAGGCGACTGAGAATATCCTGCACATGGAAGAAGATGTGAGGCAAAATTGGGTAACCATGGTGGAGCCCACATGTTTCCTTGAAAAATAAATGGATACTCCCCCGAAGGATAAAACCAACCATGAGGAACTAAAGCATCTGGATATGAATTATGTAGCCCTATGAGGGAAATCCATAGCGGAAAAAACTCTCTAAATAAAATCTCACTTGATCCTACCATAATCCTTTTTCATATCCACTTGGATTTCCATGTTTGATCCTTATGACATGGTGTTAATATCACATAGAAGCTCATGTGCTAGAATGATATCCTCCTTAATTGACCACCACGTAAAAACCCATGTTTTTTCAATAGAATTCCACTAATTAAGAAACGTTGATAGACTCGATTTCATGATGATTGACAGAATTTTATATCAAAATGTACACATTCTCACTTCCCTATAATGCGAGCGATAGGTGGGATCTTTTGGGATGCCTGGATCCCCTGTCTCAATATGGTGGGAAGAAAAAAACTCCCTGAACTTTCCAAATTTTGAAAGAGTGCACACAACATAACTAGAGGCAGTTTGGTATTATGCTATTTGGCCGCTGAAGAAACCAATCATAGAGATATTCCTCACACAACACTTTTATGGGCGAGAAATGAACCGTCAGATTGTTTGAATACTGAGGCCTTCACATCACTATTTTGGGCTACACTGGAAGGAACCAGTATACTAGGATCATCCATAGTGGGAGGGTGGTGATCTATATCAACCTCGTTTCTCTTCTTGAGGGAACTATAGGAGACCTGAACCACGGGGGGGGGGGGGGGGGGGGGGGGGTTGAAGCACCTGGAATAATGAATGCTAGAAGGTTCTCCGAAGGTTCTTTCCAATAAACTCCCACCTGATATAAATTGGTTTGGTTGGAAAAAATACTCAAACAATCACTGGAGCCAACTGAGATGATGCTAGATTAAAAAAAGGAACCTGATCTGAATAGGGGGATCCCCAGTGAAAGGGAATGAGGGGAAATAAGTTTGACCTCTTGATCTAATGAAGGTAGTTGAGCCACATCTGGAATAGGAGATTAAAAACCCATTTCCAGACTATGGACCATCCCAAAATAGATGATGAGATGCTAGAATGGTCTTGAAGAGGATGACACGACTACCATGCCTTCAGTTCCTGCAATCCTGGATAGAGGATGAGATGCGGAACCTAGGAACCACCGGGAAGTAAATATCATACCTCCACACCTCCATGCATTGCACCTTCTAAGAGACTATTTCCAAGAGTGGGACATTCAAGTCCATCTCAGTGCAGATCTGAGTTTCCATCATATCCTCACTGTAAAGGTTGTGATAAAACATACAAAGAAAACCTCCAAATAAATCTCTGATAAACATTAGAAATTCCCTATTTTGTAAAGGCAAGGGGAGGTCGGGGAGGCTTACCAAAATTTCTGCACAAGGGCTCTCCTTCTCTCTATGAGCGTCCATGGTCTAGTGGAAAAACTGAGATACCAGCGGCTGAAATACCAAGGCTCCATACACCAGGCATGAACAATGTCTCTTTCTGAAGTAATGTCCAGGAAGAAACAGTTCTGGTGAACCAAGGATATCCGCGCTCGATCCTGAAAACCCTAGGAATCCACATAGTTTCTATTTATAAGAAGGGACGACTTCTTGGAACCAAAGTGGGCCACTAGTGTTCTCCTGAGGCACCACACTGCCTCCTCAAACATTACAGAAGTGACCACTAGAGAAATGAAAGAACCCTCCCGCGACACAGTCAGAGTGATATGGTTGGATTCAGAAAGTAATCTTGAGAGGCTTGAGATGAACCACAAAGAACATACATGAAAGACAGTTCTAAATAGCAGCACATCAGCCATAAATCAACCCAAGAAGGTCCTGGATCAAATGACCAGATTGCTAGGATCTCCATCGGAGCACTGGAGGTCTCCATAGAAACAGGTGATTTTTTTAAACTGTGGGGTGTGTGTGGCGCATTCTTTAAAGAAGAAGACATTGTAATATATGACCATACATTCCACATTTAAAACATTTAACCATCATTTATGTAGTAGAAATACCATTTTCCTTGTCAATTATGTTAACTGAACCTTTTCATTTACAATTACTCGCTTTGTTCTCAAATTTGGAAAACCCGTAGCATCGTCCAGTTCCTCGAAATGTTTCTCTGATGCCTCTTAAAAAATGATTTACATATTGAAAATTGACCTTTATATCCACTATGATCAATATGAAACTCCATGATTATTTTATTATTTGGGTCATGAAACTCACAAATTTTGAGATTATAGATCATATTGTGAGATTTCTGATTAGAGATAACAATGATGTTTCACCATCCAACTCCCATTTAATTTGGTTTCTCAGGAATAATATGAATCCATTGTTCATCATATTTTACATTAAAAAGAATTAATTTATTTCTTTCCCTTTTCAATGTCCCAAAAATAATAGTGATGGAGGTAAAAAAACATACTAGGATAAGAACATAATCAAGGGGAGTATATTCAATCTCTATCATCAATGGTTTAATACAAGTTTATTCAAGATAATTATCATAATTATAATATTTTTACATATAATTATACTTTACCTTAGGAATATCCTTATATATAACTTGAAAATATCTCATTGGATCATACTATGGTTTTTACATCCTATTTTTTAAAGGTTAACTAAAACATTTCTATGATACCAACTATAACAACCAAGGGTTTACATACATGGAAATTGGATTTGTTTTGCATAATACTAAATACATTACCCAAATATACATCTAAAGACCGTATAAGTTTATTTTATTTGATAAATTCGAACATATTCTTCTTAACATGGAGGGTGATATATAGCATATCCCATAAAGATATTCCACTTTTATTGTCCTACCTAAAACATTTCAATATATTCTCGGTAAAAGAAAACATAAAAATTGTGAGCTCGAATACTCATTAAGGTTAAACATTGACATCATAAAATAAACCATGAATATAATATTGTAAAAAGACGAAATTAATGATTAAATATCAAAATAACAAGTCATTAAATAAATCATAACTATAAATAAGGTATAGATCATAAAAGAACATTAACCATGATTAAATAAAGATGGTATAAATGATTGAATTGTGGAAAAAATATTCACATAATATTATTTCAAAAGGGGCTAAGTTATTTTTTCTAAAACAAACATAGTGGAAAATTTTCATTAATGAACAGTGTTTACATGTCCTTCAAGCAATGTTTTACTCAACTACATTTACTTGTTGTTCCATGAATTTATTACTAAACCAGATTTACTTTTCATTTTAGTCATATAATCTTATGAGATATATTTCATTAACCATTGCATTAGAGGGAGATATAGGTCCCACCCATCTCATAATGAAATCATTCTTACATGTTCCTCAATAACACAAACCATTCATCAGATTATAACACAAGGAATAACATAGGATTCTTAAACATCATTCAATTAGAACATTATCAATATGAAATATCATTAAATCATTATCAAAATCAAATATTTGTAATAATAGGGATAAAAGATCATAGTATTTAAAGTGAATCATCTTCGAAGGTAATTAATTTTGATAAAATAGATAAATTAATTCTTGGGGAAAATATCATTCCTTCTTAAAAATTATTTTATTTTATAAAAATGGAGCATAAATTTAGTAGAAAATAATTAGTAGAAAATAAATGTGAAATAATGTAGATGATGATTTATTGACATAAGTTTTTAGGAATACATAAAAATACATTCCATTTAATAAAAAATCACAATGGAGACAAATTGAATTTAAAAAATAGTTTAAATTTAAATAATATCATATATTTTTTAAACATGTAAGTGGATGATAATATATATCATTAAATACATACGGATATACAATCTCGGATAATAATGAGAATGAAAAATAATTGCTTGCTTTAGTTATGATTTCATCTGTATGTGTTTGAAACATTTGTATAGTGGGTTTAGTCATACAATTAACAAGTAACAGAACCATAATAATACATATGATATCATTTAGGATTATTTTATGAGTTTATATTACCCATTTATTTATCAATTCCATGTTAAATCCAAATTCTGTTTATTTTTTTTGTATGTATTTTCACTTGTTAATCGTTATATTATTATGTAGATCATGATTTACATACATAAAAAAATATAATAAATCGTTTAATTATCATTAATATTCAGAATAGAATTATATATAACTGATTGATAATGAAATAGAATAAACTGTTCATGGAAATGGTAGGTCGTACGTATGCTTGAATAATGTATCAATTTCCTTACTAAATTGAAGGGAAGTAAGTATATGAAATATATATGCACATAAATATAGTATCATTATTATTTTATATATTTAATTCTCATTTAATATATATATATATATATATATATATAATCATTCTTGAATGGTTATCATCAAAAATTAATCTCATCGCTTCATGGAGACACTAGGTCATACGTATGTACGAGCAATGATATCATTCATTTAATGGTTAAATAGCGTAGAAGTGGATGGTATATTAATTGTAGAAAATAACTATCATGTTATATTTATTTTTTTAATTCATTATAATCAAATTTATACTTTTCCAAAATATGTTTTGTTGAATAACAAGTTACACAACTACGTGGAGACGTTAAGGCGTACATACACATATATGGTGATATTTTTATTCGTATGATGGAGGGTGGTATATGGTTGAACTATAATTATAATATCATATAATAATGTATAATATAATAGATTTATTACTTTAGTATGAAAAAATATAACAACATGTATTATATGAATAAACGATTTTAGAAAGATGTGAAAAAACAATTACCAGTTTTTTAGTATCTGCCTTGGATTTTCCCAAATGGTATCTTTAGGATATATTTTGTCACAATTTTGGCCTATATGATGAATTTAGAGAGGCTTTTTGGAAAATATTTCATGGTTTTTCGAGGTAGATATCTATGGAGTTGTGATTAAAAGATATGTAGAACATCCCTTTTGTAGGAGAGGTTAGGGGCTCTTTTGGAAACTCTCTAAAGATTAATTTATTATTGATTGATTTTCAATTTCAAATGGTTCCGGAATAATTTATTTGAAGTATAATATGACTTTGGGTATAAATAATCTCAAAATATATTTTTAGGACAAGTTTATGTCTCAAAATTAACCTTATATTTTAGCATATACCCTTAGTTAAAAACATAAACTCTTACCATGTATTATATCTTTTACATAATATATGGTTACTATATTGTCAATAAAATGCCAAGAGAAGCTCATGTGGATCATTAATGACAATTTTTACATGGTCTATGTTAGCTAGAGGATTCTTAGATTTTATTGGAATATTATTTCAATTAATAAAATATTTGTTTTAAAAAATCATTTATCTTAATTTTCATACTATTTAGTAATTGATATTTTCAATATTTATAAAAGCATGATTATTTAGAACAAAAGATATTCAATAATACCTCAAACATCAATATAATCCATAAAATACAAGGATGGTATAAAAACATTCAAATTACATATATTTTAATATCAATAATATAGTTTATTTGAATATTTCATTAATAAGGTAATCACTACATCATCATTGGGTAATTAATACAAAATTATACTTAATGTCTCAAAATTAGAAATAAAATAACATGATTTATTAAATATTTTTATATTTCTAATTAATATTTATAGTAATATATATCATTTATATAAGCCAAAATAATTTTTTAGTGAAATGACACCTGTTTATGTAATATTTCCCTTTACATTATATTAATTACTATAACATATCATTTTCACACCGAAGTCATACTCATATTACAATAATTAATCCTATGAGTTTTTTCATCACCTAAACCTCGTAAAATATAATTAGCTCATGTGTTAGTGTAGTTTTATGTTATTATAATATTATTTTGATCCTTATTTAACTTATTTAACCATTAACTATGGTAAATAAAAATAATTTCTAAAATTACTATTCATAATGTCAAAAAATAAATCGGACTTGTTTAAATAATATATAACATATTATTACAACAATGGATTCTATTTTTATAAATTAAAAACATAGAATTTGAAAAACATATTTTGATTTAATTAGCCTTTTCAAAACAAAAATAAGGTTTTTACATTGTAAAAACTATGAAATGATTGACATTTGTTTATGTCCAATTTAAATGTGAAATTACATCCAATGGCCAAAAATGTATTAAATGATAAAAAAATAATCCAATAAACAATTAAAAATAATAAAAATATTACCTAACTATATAAATCAACTAGATGATATTGATGATTTGAATTAAAATGTAGTGCTTTTTCCCAACTCATTGAAATATTATTTTTATCAGAAAAATATGAAAATTTAAACCTATATAAATTTTGATGTCTAAATTATAAATATGAAGATTATTTATTCAAATAGAATATTTGAATGTTTTAGAAAATATTTTTTAAATGGGTGGGGCATCAAATGGAAGCAAAAATTCATTTTTATAAAAATACATCTTTTATCCGAAAAATTGAATTTCTTAATTTATCATGTCTAGAAAACAAATAATATAAATGTTAATATTATATAAAAATAATAATGTGGTAATACTAGTCATAATATCTTATTTATATCCCATTAATTTAAAAAAATTAATAATATATCATTGTTTAGAGAAACTCGATATTACGTACAACGCCAGCTATAGTGGAAGGAAACTCTTCTGTGTAACGCAAGACAAGTCAATGTAGTGTGTATTGAATGATTAATTTTGTGTTTCATAAAATGTAATCGAAATATAGTTCTTTTATACATTGAAAAAAATCTATACTCATTATTGTGTTTATCTTACTCCAACTCGATGATGCGTGTATCATATGACCAGTAAATTTAGTGTGAAAGGAATTTTGGACTTAGTGGATTGAAATATACAAAAGAAAATATTAATTTATTCAAACAAAATGTTACCTTCAAAATCATGGTTTAACATTTGAGAAAATTCAAGTAATATATATATTTTATACTTTTATAATTTGTTTATATCTCAAAACATAATTTATATATAAAATTTCTTCATGGATTAAAGGAGAGGATAAGAGATTAAAACTTAAGATCACTGGATGTGTTATTTTTTATGAATCCATAACTTATATGATTCATGGGTAATAACATTATCATTTTTCATAATGAAAACCCATGTAACTTATTTGATGATTCACTATATATGGAAAATACATCATTTACTATTAATGTAGTCAATATTTGATCATTCACCAATCACATCATTAATACATCAAAAATTTCTTCACATTATTTTTTCTTGATAAACATAGCCCCTTTATGAGTATTCATGGGTAATGGGTTATCCAATTAGGAATTTTTTAATAAATAACTAATAGTAGCAATCCATCATAACAAAACTACGTACCTTGATTATGTTCATTGATGTAAGACATTCTTGGACATCTATTGTCATCAAATGATAAACCAATATTCCATATATAGAGAGAATATATAAAGAAAAGAAATATTTAAAAGACAGAATTGACACTTTCTAAATTTCCTATATATCACTTTTCTTATAAGATTCTCAATACTGATCTACATGTTATTCTCAGGGTACTCATAGCTCTTACACAATACAAATATATCATAAATAAAAACCATAAATAAATAATAAATGTATTCCTTAATAAAAATATTCATTAGTTCCATAAAGACAACTGGTTCATTAGTCCACCCAAAAGGAATTACTATAAACTCAAAATGCCAGTACTATGTAATAAAAGATTCATCTCCCATATCTTCCTTCCTAACATAAATTTTTTAATCCGATAATGATGGTTGTTCATTGAAAAATATTGATATATACAAATTTGATCAAATAAGTCATTATTGAATGGTATATGACACTTGTTCATTATCGTAACAAGATTTATTTCCCTATAATCAATGACATGCTTCATAGATATGTCATTAGAATAAAATAAAATTATAGGTGATTTCTAATGATAATCACCATGTTATATAAATCCACTATGGCAGAAAAGGCATTTAGCGGCGGTTTAAACCGCCTCAAAATCGTGCATCGGGAAACTATTCGCAGCGGTTTTCAAAGCCGTCGTAGAACGTTTCGCGACGGGTTTTTAGCAGCGGTTTAAACCAACTCTAAATGATTTTATGGCAGTTTTTTTTTGAATTTTGAATTTTATAAATTTTATTATATATTAATTAACTAATTAATTAATTAAATTATTTATTTATTTATTTATTTATTTCGTATTTATTTTATTTATTTATTTCGTATTTATTTTATTTATTTATTTCGTATTTATTTTATAAATTTATTTTATCTATTTATTTGATTGATTGATTGATTGATTTATTTATTTATTTATTTATTTATTTTTCGTATTTATTTATTTATTTATTTATTTTTCGTATTTATTTATTTATTTATTTTTGGTATTTATTTATTTTATTTCGTATTATTTTATTTATTTATTTTATTTATTTATTTTCTTTATTTTATTTCATATTAATTTTTTATTTTTTTTATTTCGTATTATTTTATTTATCAATGCATGCACATCCCATGTGCATGCACATGCACATGCACTTGCATGCCCATGCACTTGCATGCCCATTCCCATGCAATATAAAGAAATTTTGCGTTTGGTGAGATTTGAACCCCTAACCTCTTGCATACTTTCCAAAGACATTACCACTCCAACAAGCTCGCCATGTGGTTAATAAACAGAATTTAATATACTTATATATATTAATTGAAAATACAAATAATACATAAATAGTAGATACAAACTCAATAATAATAAATAATAAATAATAAATAATAAATAATAAATAATAAATAATAAATAAGGAATAAGGAATTATAAATAATAAATAAGGAATAATAAATAATAAATAATAAGTAATAAATAATTAATAATAAATAAAAAATAAATAAATATAAATAAATATAAATAAATAATAAATAAAAAATAAAAAATAATAAATAAAAAATAAAAAATAAAAAATAAAAAATAAATAAATATAAATAATAAATAAATATAAATAATAAATAATAAATAAATATAAATAATAAACAAACATAAATAATAAATAAGAAATAATAATTAAATTTAATTATTAAATAATAAATAAATATAAATAATAAATAATCAGTAAATATAAATAATAAATACTAAATAAATAATAAATATTAAATATTAAATATTAAATATTAAATATTAAATATTAAATACTAAATAATAAATGTAAATAATAAATATAAATAATAAATATAAATAATAAATATAAATAATAAATATAAATAAAAAAATATAAATAATAAATATAAATAATAAATAATAAGTAAATATAAATAATAAATATAAATAAATAATAAATAATAAAATTAAATCATTAATAAATCATAAATCATAAATAAATAATAAATATTAATGATAAATATAAATAATACATATAAATAATAAATATAATTCATAAATATAAATTTTAAATAATAAATAATAAATAATAAATTATAAATTATAAATTATAAATTATAAATTATAAATAATAAATAACCATTAACAAATAATAATATTATTATTAATATTTTATTATTAGTTATAATAAATAATAAATAATAAATAATAATTAATAATTAATAATTATTATGTAAATATAAATAAATAATAAATAATAAATAAATATAAATAATAAATAATAAATAATTATAAATAATAAATAATAAATAAATAAAAATAATAAATAAATATGAATAATAAATAATAAATAATAAATAAATAATAAATATAAATAATAAATATAAATTATAAATATAAATAATAAATATAAGAATAAATATATATAATTAATAATTAATAATTAATAATAAATAATAAATAATAAGTAAATATAAATAATATATAATAAATAAATATAAATAATAAAGAATAAATAATAAATAACCAGTTACAAATAATAGATAATAAATATATTAAAGTATATTATAAAAAATAAATAATAAATAATAAATAATAAAGGAAACACATGAAAAAGTATGAAAAGACATGATAAGGGATGGAAAATAATGAAAACGCATGAAAAATGATGGAGAAGCATATAAAGAATGAGGAATTAAAAAGAATGAGAATGAATGAAAACTCGTGAAAACTTTGGAAAACTCCTTAATAATTCAACATAATCCTCATAATAACCCACAAAAAAATCATTGATAATGATAACAAGTCATGGAAACCCAAATAAATAGTAATAAATGGAGCAACCATTAAAACCCGTCAAAACGGTCATAAAGAGACAAAAACATTGGACTCACATTAATAGAGATAACTTATGATCCGAGAGTCCATTTTAGATCCGCAACTTGTCAAATCAAATATCCTGAAACGATCTTCGACCTGAAAGGTGAAAGTGTCCAAACGGACAGGCGGATCAGATGTTGAAACCCTTTAAAATGAAGCTGAAGGGGAACGGGTGCTAGAAACGAGGCACTGAAAAATATAACAAACCCAATACCCACTAAAAAGGCCATAACATATGATCTAGGAGTGCATGTGGGTGCCCCAACTAGTCAAACTGAAGCTCATGGAACGAGCTATGATCTGGCAGGTGGAGGAGGTCGAACTGACACACGGATCGAAAGTTAGGTCCGATTGAAGACAAGTTCGACGGGACACCAGTGACGGAAATGGGATTTTGGAGGCCTTTGGAGGGGTTTTTGAGGTCGAAAAATAGGGAAAAGCATTCTTCTGGTAGACTAGTACGTAGCTCTCTTCACTAGATTCGATTTGATATGTGGTAGAGCCCAAATGGACACTCGGAGCGAATGTTATGGTCGTTTGAAGTTGGAGAACTTTTTTTTAAAATTTCTTATAACTCTAATATCTTCCACACCTTAGACCATCTAACGGGTTTGATTATATTTGCATCTATATCTCTTCATGAGATTTGATTTGACTATTCTTGGCGCTTAAATAGACGCCTGAAGCAAAAGTTATGGTCGTTTTAGTGATTTCGGGGTTTCTGGTGTTTTTTTATTTTTTCCTTTCATTTCGAGGCGGTTTTACCGAAACCGCCGCTATTTTGCGGATGTTTTTTTAAAAACCACCCCTAATCCTAGAATAAAAATTAAAAAAAATAATAAAAATAATAATTTTTTTGGCATTTAGAGGCGGTTTTTTCACGTCGATTTAAAAATCCGCCGCAAAATGGCGGCCCGAAACGCGTTTAGCGGCGATTTTGAAAACCGCCGCGAAAAACCGCCTCTAAACGGAAGTTTTCTTGTTGTGATCCCATATTAAATAAATTATTTAATATCATAATAAAATCCTCTAATTTCTATATTTAGATTCTATATAGAGTCTTCGATATTATTATTTCACCAATGATTAGATAAATAAAAAACATAACTTCTTACTCTTGTATATTCCCACGTAATTGCTCTAGATATAAATAAATCCATTCCAATACAATATGTATATCCTAAATTTGAAAAATATATTATCTATCTATAGATTTTTGTCTTATATGTTTCCCTAATATTCTCATTATGAAGAGATACTAAGGTTGGATATATACATGAATCAAATGATGAAGTCTCCCCTTTAAAGATAAGGAATGTCACATCCTCACCATGAATCATATTTCAAATTCATTTTCTATATATTTTTTACTATATTTTGAATTACATTATTTAAAATTTGTTATATAAAATTCATCCTTAGGTATATTTATTAAGTTATAAAATAGAGAATGTTTATGACTCGTAATGGGATATCACTAACACATCCTTGTTGTAGACATACTTCCACTCGAATTATTAATTGATAACTCAATTATTATGGTTTTAAGGAAATATATATTTTTCCTAGAAAACATGCATTGTATAAAATAGTGTGAAGATGAAAAATCAAATATATCTATAGATAAATTTGAGGAAGTGATTAAAGTACCTTCTATCACATCATTATGGACATCTACCTCAACTATTGTGATGACATTATCTTTTCCTTACTCCCTTTTCCTTTTCTAGGATAACATATATTGATTCCCAGGAAAATCATTAGTGTAGTGTCCAATAGATTTATAGTTAAATAATTTCACATTGGGATCCTTATTATTTCTCTTATAATAATGAGAATGGTGTCTATTTGCTCCACACTTGAAGAAAACACCAATCACAAAAAGCATGTTCCATGAGTTTTCCTCTCCTAATTATTTCCAGTTGTGATTACAACTATTCATTTATTCCTCTATACAATATTTCCTTTTCTTGATTGCACAACCACCCTTAGTGTATCTTTATTTTCATACAAATCATATAATCAAGTGAATTAGTTCGATTTCCTCAAATCATAGGAAATTATATCCTTAAAAGTTCAGAATGTTTGGGAGAGTAGTTCCCTTCCAATGATTTCATTAATTATAATAATAAATTTGTCAATCATGCCCTTTGGATTGTGTAAAAAGTTCACATTAAGAATTACTTACCATATAAATATGGATTAATACATAGAACCATTTTTATATTCTTTGTTTCTTTTAGTCATTAATTTTATCTCAATATCATCTCATTAGTCATGATGATAAATTTTCTAAGACAATTACATTAAAATCGTTTAATTCCTTTATTTATATTTCATTTTAACCATATTACGTTGAATCAATGGACACCATTGATTTTTATCCCCTAAGAGATGGTAAACTACCTTGAAAACCTTCTCCCTGACATTACTTACTAATGAGTGAAATATCATCCCTAGAAAAATTTTCCATTGCTCAAATACAAATGGATTTGTAGTCCTCTATAATAAGGGAGGTTTATTATGTATATAGTGTTATAAAATTTTCTAAATGTGTTTTGGATCAGTTGAATTCAACATATGGGGAAGGTTATTAGATATACCGGAGTTAGCTACCCCAATATAGATATATTTTTTACAGGTCCAGTTGAATCTTCCTGTTCTTACCCAAGATAGATATCCCTATAAAGATTATGTGTATTGATAAAAATTCCATTTTGTCTAATAGGTGTCATTTATAAATGAAATCATTCATTGTAATAGAGTATATAAGTACAAATCATAATTTATAGCTTCATAACAACTGGAAATTTTAACATAAATTGAAAAATATATGAATATGTAATATTTGAATCATACACAACATATATTTTGGAATAATATATATTAATAAAAATATTTCCGAATCATTTATTAGATAATTAAATTGTGTCAAAATATGTGTATAGAAATGCATTTTCTCATATATAAGGTGACGAATGAGTTAAAGTCCAATATTCCCTTTTCAGACTAACTTCTAATATGTAAAATAATTACAGATACATAACAGATTTTAGTATCGATATTGGGATTTATTTCTAGGAGTCCCACATAATATAATCATTGTAAAAACTATAGAAAGTTATCATATTCATATAATTTTCCTTAAATTCATTCATAGGGCCATATTACCTGATATATGTATTCCTAACTTTTTTTTTCTGTGTTTTCAAATACCCTTTATTTGATACCCATTGTAAAAACACCAACCCTTATATCCATGATGATATAGTTACATTATTACATTGCTGTGAAATACAAGTGATAGAATCCCAAGAGTCCTAATTTTTTTGTTATTACTGTTAAACTAGAGACAATTTATAATATCAAAATACATTTTAAAATATAATATACATCAATTTAATTTTTTTATAACACTTTTAATCTCTAAACTACGTCTCTTCATATCTGTAGTAATATAATTCGTAGTATCCTAGAAAAAAAATATAATTGTTTGAGCTTAGATGTTTAGTTGGGATATGCGTATATCTACTAAAATAAAAATAAAATTTTCATTGTAAATTTATAAAAACACAATGCCTTTTATGAGTAACACAATAATAAAATAAAATGGTAGGACGAAATGAAAAAAAAATAATTTCATATAACTAATCACATTATCTTGAAACTTATATATTTATATTAAAACTATTAAAATTGTCATATGAATGTTAATAATTTAACCAATTATGAGATAATTAATAATTTTTGGCATCATAAACATACCATCAAGGCCTTGTGCTAGACATCTTACATAAATGTGTAATCCCTCAAAACAAATAACTAGGTTAATTTTTCTTATGAGACGTATCGATGCAACACAGGGATATAATAGGCCATTAACATCGCTTAATAAATCCAATTTATTCCTCATATTAATGGAGTAAAACATAAAAAATATAAAAAATTATTATTGGTGAACTAGCATGTGAGATTATAATACATTCCCCAATCAATAAACTTAATAAAAATCTATCAGGTGTAGCATAGATGATTGTATCTAAATATCACGTGGCCGGTTAAATTTATCATAAAATATCAAGATAATTAAGGTGTATGGTACCATTTGAGTATATCCTTATCAAAATATTCCCCAAATTATTTTTACATAGATGAAAACACATAAAAAATTCCACTGGAAAATCTATTGGAAAAAATACCCTTTTCACTTTTAAATCGCATATCTATGGTTGAAAATATTTATAAAATACGAGGGACAAATTTTTTTTTAAAAAAACATCTTAAATAGTAATTTATGATTATATTTAATGATTATTCATTAAACCTGCTAATATAGTAGATGTTGTAAAATTTTAAAATAATTATTTTCATGATATAGTAAAAAGGAAAAAAATTACCTCACTAGTAAAATGAAAAGAAGATTAATTTAAACATATTTTTTAGAAGAAAAAATGGGTAATAGTTTATTTAATAAATCATTTTGAAAATTTAAAATACATTAGTGATAATTTTTTTTAGAAAACCATATATCTTAAAGAAAATGTTTTTTGAGTAGAGAAGAAATTAAATTTAGCTTTTCATTAAAAATACATCCTCTATATTTTTATGTAACAGAAAGAGTAAAATATAAATATTACATGAAAATTTAATAAATTACTATACAATAATAAAATAATTTTATAAGTTATAAAAATAAAATATTTCCCCCATTGGATACTTAAACACAAGCAATCCTTAATAATGACTCCATTGTCAAATAAACCCCTGTCGTTTTTGTATCATTTGAATCATTACCCCATGAAAGAATTAAATTAAAATGAATGTTTAAATACCATGATGATGATAATATTCATTACGTAAAATATTAATGAGTAATAATATACATCACCACAAATAAATATGTTGAGAATATGAAATCGGTCTCTTAGAAGTAATAGTGAGACGAGAGACCCTAACCATATGTTTGAATTCCTTCATATGTGTCTGAAATTCATATAAAATAAAAAAAATTAATAAAAAATTAATAAATAATAATACCCACATATAAAAACCCTTATATTATTTTTTATCAATTAGTTATCACCAATTCATTGTTAAAAACTATTTTGTCTTTGATGACATCTTTATTTCTCATTTATATTTGGTTTGGATGCTTCAGTAGTTGTGCTTTGATATTGGATTAATTATATAAATAATGATAAAAATTATATTGTTATAATATATATTCATTATATACATATTTATATTCATCTATAAATTTTTTATATTAAAAATGAGTTACGTCGTTCTGGGAGATTTTATGATGTACGTATGCATCAATGATGTATTCATTTTATTGATGGGTGGAATGAAAGAAAGGCAAATAAAAATTAATCTTAAAAGAATAATTAATATATAATATAAATAATATATTCTCATAAAATCCTTACATATAACATTCTATTTCAAAATAAAATGAAAAATGTATTGCATAGCTTCATGTATGTTTTAGTACCCACGTACCTATGAGTGATGTAATCGTTTTCTACAGATTTAAAGTTTTCAATGAAGATGAAAAATTATAATTTAATAAGTATAATTATATATATATATATATATTGGTTATATACATTAGTACATATATTCATCAATGGGGGTGACATAAAATGAATTACAACAGTTCGTGATGTGGTAGTTCGTTGTGCACCTGATTGACGGTTTAGTTTCCCATTTAATAGAAAATTAGAAGGATAATGGATATCTAATATACATAATATATTCAAATTATATAGAATATTATTGTTTTATTATTTAATTATTGTTTTTAATATATTTATTATTTTGAAGAATATATAAAATAGGAATTTATGGATAAAAACTATACCTTTTCTTTATACAACCACTTTAGGTTTATAAGTAATGCATTACTAAAATGATTTTCTAATAAAATAAGGAATTTTATTTCATGATGAGTTATTTAATGAAGCCATTTTAGTAGGAGTTGTTTGAAACATAATTTTCTTGTTCTGTGGATGGCGGGGGATAAGGGATGCATGTTTATATTTGTGGGAGATAGCACACATTGAATGTTTTAAAATAATTAATTATACATAAATATTTGAATAAACCAATTGACCCAAAATGGAAATATAAAAAAATTATATGATATAAATTGTATATATATCTATCCAATATATATTATTAAATTTTTGAGGTCATTATAACACTTATGGTTCAAGTTAACTCGTGAAGAACCTATCTTAACATTAATAGTAACAAATATTTTTTAGTTTTTTTACTATTAATTAAGAAAAAATAATAATTTAAACTTATAAAATACTAATTATTATTAATATTCAAAATATTAAATCCCTTTTTTCAAATTCATATCACAATATTGGTTTATTTTAATTTAAAACTATACCTATAAGTGTGATAAAAAATAATTTTCCACGTAAATGTTATCTTAATTATAAAACATATTATAATAAAATTAAATAAGAAGTGGAATCGATTGACCTAAAATAGATTAATAGTAATGAAATTAAACTAATTTCTCATTTAAACCAATTTTTCTCTAAATTTATTTTTATAAATTATTTAAATGATTAGGCAGTTTCTCATAAAAATCAATATTTTTCTCTATTGACCAAATATTTAATCATTTCAGAAAATTATCACAAACACACTCTGATAATTTTTTTTCATATAAAAATGATGTTCATTTTTTCAAATATGTTTTTATTTTTTTTAAATTTTAATATTAATATAAGTTATAATTATGCAATGAAATAGGAAACTAAAAAAAATTTCTAGAAAAACATTTAATTGTTCATTTAATTTTATTTATATTTATTTATAAAAAATATATACCATGAAATATAATTCATAAATTTTTAAAACATATATATTTCATGATTTATTTTGTAAAAATAATACAATCCACTAAAATTTCAATGTTATAATGATAATCTTCATTACGGTTCATTTACTCTATAGGTTGCTTGTATCAAAAACAATTAAAGAGGTTAAATTTTTTTTTTAAAAATATAATAAATTTTATTATTGATAAAAATAAAAAATATTATAGAATGTTGATTTTTTTAACTTTCAATAATTAATAATTTTATTTTAATCTAAATTATAAATATTACCCTATTCTAATTTATTATTTACATTTGATAAAAAAATTCATTAAATGATGCACCTTTTTTTCTATCATTGTAAGAAGCGGTACATTTTCTCAACATAAGGATTTATAATATGGTCCACAAATGGGTGCAAAGCACCATGAGTTAGAGAATATATTTTCAACAACAAACATTTTCCAAAAAAAAATTATTATCTAAACATGTAATTAAACATAAATTATTTAGATATAATAGATATTATAACATACATTCTCTTGTTGTTGTATAATTTATATTACATTAGACCATTTTTAATGGTAATAATGTTTTCTCTTTCAATTAATGATCCAAATTCTATTCCTATGCATACATATAATACATTACATATCATATTTATCAGGACCAATATAAAATATATATAACTCACTAGGAAAGGTGCATCAAATAATGAAGTGTGACATACTCAATATTTATTATTTGATAAATGAATAATAGAATAAATTTCATTTTTAGTTTCCTTTTTCAAAATGACTATACGATATTTGTTTCACAAATTAAGGTCACATCTCAAAATCATTTATTTTCAATATAATCTTTTTTTCAATACATCTTCTTCAACTTTTGATACATTTATTGTAACACATGATAAAAAAACATAAATATTTCATTGATACATTTTATTAGTTAATAACTATCACAAATAATCTCATTAATGATGTAACAATAGGTTTAGTGTCATAGATAATAATGTAACAAACTTTTTATTTTCTAGAACATGTGCTCATTTCATCATAATTGGTTGATGGTAGTCTACTTATATACTACACAAAAGTTATACTCACAATTATACTCTATGGAAATGTAATCCTTAGATATGAGTGCACTCATTTTCTCAATAATGGTAAATATAAGGGATGAAAATGAAATATAATTTTTCAAAATAAGAATAGATTATTGGTATAGTCATGATAGATAAAACATTTTATACCCCAAAATCCAAAATCACTAATAATTCCATATAATATTACATAAAATAATATTGTAATCTAAAGAGTTTATACTCATGAGTTAGTAAACATGAGGCATGTGATCACCAGCTAATTATGAGAACAATATAATACTATAAAAAATATTTTAACATTTCCATAAATATGATTTTTGGGAATATTACATTCATGTTAAAAACAATTTTAAACACACATATGAGAAAATATAGTGTACATATGAAAACATATGTATAGAGATATAATCACTTAAATGATGCATTGGAGTCTGGTATAGGACCCCACCAGTCATCATTCGTACTTATTTGAGAATGTTAAAATATGAATCTTCTAACATTATAAAAACCCCATTGAAATCAAATTTGTTTCATAAAAATTTTAAAATGGTATTCATTGACTTTATTACATAAATAACCCATGGAATAGAAATTGGTTTCATTTAACACACCTTAATGAAGCCATGGAATTCATATGTGTTTCATATGGATTCACATAATGTAATCACTAATAATTACATCAATAATCAAAATATATAAAACCCATGGAAAATAAATTAGCATCCCCAGATATCATGTAGATTACTAGGTCAATATAATTTAATAAATATAATAAACCATATAATAATTACACCATTAATATAATGGGTATATGATTAAGTTTATAATTTCCCCAAATCAATTGATTTATGCAATCTATTTGAACTTTATTTAATAAAATGTATCAAAAATAGGTCATTCACATCAGAATTTTTTTTACATGTGAAAATATTATATAATAAAAAATTAGTAAATAAAAGGGAAGTGATTGATTATTCCACTAAAAGAGAATGATATAAAAAAGTTATTTAAATACTATAGTTGGATGGTTACATATAAATAATATCCTTGTTCAATAAAAATTCATATCAAAGGATACATAATTATATTTATACCATTTATAGGAGCACTATGAAAATTAACATTGGAAATAGAAAAGTTCAATGATATTTTTGGAAATTTATTGGATGGAAGTATTTTGTAAATAAATGAGAAAAGGAATTTAGTTTAAAAAATAATTAAATATTTTATATGTAGAATAATAGAAAATGATAATGATTTCTGAAATAGTTTTTTAGATAGTAACCATGTAATAGATATTCTTTTTATACATAGGTAAAAAACACATAGTGAAATTATATTAATTTTATTTAAATATTTTAGATGAAGATAAAATTGATAAAATGGATAGAATAAATTTTTATGGTGTATGCAAGGACATCATAAAAATAATCTGATGAAATTGGAGGAAAAATGATGATTGTTTCATACCAAAAACGATAATAGGATGGTTTCACCTTGAATAATCACGTTGGGTTAAATATGAATACTGGAAAAATTTAATATTCATGAAACATATTACTCCATTAATATAAAACTAGAATTATGAGAGGATTCGTAAAGAATTAAAATACACCATATGGATTATTTTTTTTAAAAAAATATTAATTATGGTAAATGAAATTTATTAGTATGTAATCCATACCATTTTAATGGTATCATAATTCACATTAAAAAATAAGCCTCAAGAAATATAATTTTTGATCAAGAAACCATTTCCTTCTTTCCCCACATAGTCGAATACACTCTATTCTCCCATATAACAAATGTAAGTATCATAATAAAATGTTTAAAATCAATATAAATCATATATAATATTTAAATTTTTATTAATAGCCTTATTCCGGAAATATATTTTATAATTTTGGTATATTATCTAACATTGGTTTTATATTTTCTTATCCCTTATAGTATTTTTTATAATAAATGATTATACTTGTTCGTATTATAAATTACATCATTCCTTGTTCATCAATGTTACTATAATGGATGAATTATAATGATTAATTAGTTTTAATTGTTTTCAGGAGTAGTTTTGTCTTTATCATAGAATTTGACAATGATAGTGAACATTTTTCGATGGTTTGTAACTAATAATGTGTTTTTTATAATTAATACATTAAAGAATAATTTATATTTTGTAGAACCAAAAAACCATTTATTTAAATATTTATATCATATTGTAAAAAATAAATAAGTTTTCATAATCATTTATGATCATATATATGGAATTGTTGATGTAGGTTTTCAATCACAACCAAACACGAATATACCACAATTAAAAATTATTATGTGGTGATTTGGTTGAATTATCATTAATCAAGTAGAATAATGATATCAGTTGGTCTATTTTCAGGATATTTAGTAATATAAATTATTTTAAATAATAAGTATTAGTGTATAAAAATAATATTGAATCAAAATTAGGGATATTATTATAAACACACCAGTTTTAAAAGATTAAATTGTTGATAATCTTATTATGATCATAACATTAATTGGTAATATAGTTTTTCATAAAATTAACCAAATTATATACTAAAAATAATATTCATCCATTAAACCTATTCCTGTGACTATTCATGTATATTTATTATAAAAAAATGGAAAATATTCATTCCATGGAGGCAGTAGTCCACACATATACATGGTTGACGATTTTATTTTCCATAGAATGGGTGAAAATAATAATAAATGTTTTAATTTTAGAAATATTAATATTATATATATATCATACTTATTTACTAAATTCAACATTATAATCATCCATGTACGATGGTTAAGGAAAATGAAACAGGGGTTTTTTTGAATAGGGTAGTCTACTCAATCACAATGTTTTTCTACACTTCTATTAGGGAAAATGGGAAGGATTGTAAAATATTATAAAATCATTACCGTAATATACCAATATAGGGTAATGAATTTTTAATTTTCCAAACATTGATAAATGAAATTCACTTTTTAAATGAATAAAGTCTTTATCAATTAATTTAGGAATTGAAAAAGCTTGAATGACATTGGATATTTATGCTAGTGTTGTTTTTTTTTGTTTAAAAACAATTGAAATTAATGATTTTTTGTAATATTTTTTTTTCAATGACCAAGACCATGTTGAGATTTAACAAATAATGAATGTGTGGAATCATTTAGTTAATATGTTAATGCTCATCGAGATCATAGACCAAACCAATTTATCACAACCACCCCATGAAAATCTCACCATCGCAGACATTATCATTGGGGAATTTACAAGTATAATAAAGAATTATGTATTTGGAACCTAAAAATATGAATTTGTATATTTTTAATTGTTTATTAAATGGTGATTATATTTATCCCTTTTAACATTTCATTAGATAATTATATTGAATTGTATTTTGATATGCTGAAACAAAAATTGTTTCTTTGATATAATTATTTTTTTCAATTAGGACACAATTTTTAATAAATTAAATAAATTGGGAAATTATATATATAAATTAAATATTATTATAAAATAATTTTAAATAAATAGAAATGATAATATTATTTTATAAATCAAAAATTTAATTTTATAACGGATAGAAAAATGTTATAGTCTAAAAACATTTTTTCAATATTTAGTTATTTTGTTTCCAAAACATAAAATATACAAAATATAGAATTATTTTGAAAAAATAAATACAATTTCTATAATCTTCACCTCAAAAATATCCAAAGGTTATTTTTTCATAGTTTTCAAAGAACATCAAAATTTAAGGTAAAAAATAAATATACTATAGATATATGGTATCTATTTTAAAATTTTGATTAACAAAAAGTTAAGTAATATATTACATAATATATATCTAGAACTAAATATATATTTTTCGATTAAAATAATGTGTTTTTAGGTTCTTTGATTAATTTTTTAAGACCTTAAACAATCCTAAAAACCCTATATTATATTTAACGGTATTAAAATCAATTCTATGTAAACATTACTGACATATACATCACTAATGGAATTATATTAATGATATCATATCATAAAATTATTAAATTACTAAATCTACCCTCTTTAGTATTGAAACAAGGGTAGACACCATTGTATTTTTTGTGTTTTTATTACATTATCATAGAAATAAAAAATAATATTTGGACATTTAAAAACAATTATCGTCCCTTTTTTATATAAGCCCTCCCAACCTCTAATTACACTTCACTAAAAACAATTATTTAATTAAATTTCAATGTAATTACCTCTCTAGTGACATTATATGCTTCCTAAAATATATTTATAATACCCTACCTTTCTTTAAGAATCACCCTCTAATGGTATGGTATCCTCTCCTTCCCCTCATAATTCAAAAAAATTATAGAAATTATGAATTTTATTTTCCAATTTTACATTTTAAAAATGTTTTTATGTATACCTCTTACTTAAAATATTATTTCGAATTGATTACAGATATAGTTAGCCATCATTAATTCCTTATTTTATCCCTTATTTACAAATCTTTATGCTTGAGAAATTTCTCTCTGTGTTTTCATTGAAAACTATTTTGTAGTGAATAAAAATCACATTTCTACAGAACGATATTCAACTAGATGATTATATACTTCATTTATTATGTATATCCATGTAGTTTTCAAACAATCCTTAATTATTGGATTAATATTACTAAAATATATTCATACGTACTATGATTTATGTGGAAGACGTATATATGTATGTGATATGAATGTGATGGGTGGTCCTGGAATTATATATCCCTCAAATTCATTGGATAATGACATCGAATCATGACTCACAATTTAGAGTATTTGGGAGTAAACGTAGTCCATTAATTTATTTTCCCACCATATGATGTTGTCTTGGAAGTTATCACTGACTTATTCTCATGTCACATTTTATATTGTTTCCACATTCTTTTGTTACCTCTGTGATATAATGATATATCATGTTTCATTGTTCAATATTGTGATTATAACGCAATAAATGTTTCAATGATATTAATATTTTCTCAAAGGTTCTAAATTACATTATTCTATTTATTTTTTATTCCCCTACACGTATTTGTATCTTAACCTCTCTTATGCATATCCACATGTTTTTCCATGTTTTTTGGAAGAATAATGAAACTTTTAGATCATGTTAATGTTGTTTTAAAGAATTTTCTTCTACCTTTTCTAAATTTTATGTTTTATGTTAAAAAATTCCCAATGACAATATGCCCAATGATATTTTCTATTATATTATATATAACATTACGGAATAAATCATTAAATGATGTGAACTAAAATATGGATTGTCGTAGTTGTATTAAAAAATATATACTCATTTTTACATATTGAGATTAAAAAATCTATATAAATCTATAGAGATAAGAATAATAAAAATAAAATATCACTAAATAATGTTAAATTATAGAGTTAGTTGATTCCACAAAAATCCATTTTTTCTGGAAACTAAATTTGGATTTTGGTCTTTACATATAATATATTGGGATAAGTACCCTAAAAAAGGTTCTTTTATCAGGACATGATCGTTCGGGGATGGTTAACCATGATCCTTATTGTACACCTAGTTTGATCCTCGGGGGGTATATTCCATAGTAAATTCGCATGCACCTTATGAGAAATTATGAAGTAAACCTAAATTAGACCAATATTTTCTTGTATATATAGCATGGATAGCAAGGATTTTAAACTAATTAATTTATTTATTAATGAATATAAGTCATTAATGGGCCATCTGTTAAATTTTCATTATTTACAATTTATGTGTTTAATAGTTTAAAAATACTTATTCCTAATTTTATAAATATTTCTAGTCAATACCTAGAAATAGTAGAAATAGAACCAAAACCAATATGAGGGGAAATGTGATGAGTGATCATATAAGGCCCCAGCCTTAAACCTTACTTAATATTGAATTAAATGAATAATTCACATTGAGGATCCTTTCAGGTTTAGAGTTTTAGAGAATTAGAACATAACTATTACATCTTAAAATATTACAATGTAGACACTTCTACTAAGTCTCCAAAAAATAAAAACTCTTAAAAAGAAAGATGTCTAGATTCCATGTTTTAGATAGCATGAAATTCCCTTTATCCCATCCTTGACCTTATTCCACTTTAAGTCCAGTGAAAAACATTTCGAAAAACTTGGGGTGAGCATAAAAAGCTCAGTAATGTATACACAAAGAATGAAAACTATTAGTTTTTCAAAACAAATAGTAAACTATGTATACTTTATCAAGGTAATACTTTTCACCTTTATGAAGTAGTAAAAACTCTTCACTGAATAAAGTATCATTACTTACCTTTTTTTAACCAAAGTATAACCATAAAACCCATATAAAGAACACATAACATATATAAAGGTAACATGTGACATAAACATACTTAAGTGGAATAACCATACGGTCAACTTCCACACATATCACTTAATGGAATAGCCATACGGCCAATTTCCATACATACTTAATGGAATAGCCATACGGCCGACTTCCATACCCAATGCATTGGAGGTGATAACGTAACCACCCGTCCTGGTATTCACGACACCACCCGTCATATGGTTTATAACGTAACCACCTGTTAAAATGTCCAAGTACCAATATAAAATCATAAAACATAAAACCAATATAAAGGAAAGATAACATTTCCACATTTCAATCACAATATATCATAAATATATTGACATAATAGAATCCTTTATCAAAACCATTTTCAATACCAAAATACATAAAAGAGTATGTGGTATTTATTTTATTTTAAAAACATTACGGCTTGTTGAGGAAGCCAAAGACCAAATAATACTCGCGGCGGTGGAAAAAGTCATTGTCACCGCGTACGTTAAAAAAACATTCCTTTTTGCCGTTTAGTAAAACGCTTCATAGAAAAAGATTCCATTTGTATAAAAGTAAAAGTCAAGGAGTTTATACACCATATAAAAGAATGTTGTGTATAAAATGAAATATGCCTCAATGAAAGGAGATTGAGACGAAGTCCCTTACCTTGGGTCCGACTTGACCCGATCGTTCTTTAACGTCCTGAGTAATAAACTTGAGTTAATTTATACTTGATTAAGAACATTTTTAAAATTCATTATTCTTTTTATATCACTTATTTCCATGTTATAAACATTATGTAACCATTTAAGTTAATAATGTTTGTTTTGTCAATATTTGGTTCTTAAGTCGAAAGTTGACTTCTTACAATTACATGTTGTTCATGTGGTCAAAAGTTCTTTATATCCAGAATGAAATTCCTGATTTGGATATAATATGTATCATATATATCCAGAATATACATGTATTTATAATATTACATAATCATTTAGAGGTAAGAAATGAAATGCACCGTTCATGGAGACGGTAAGCCGTACGTACGCATGAACGCTACTTTCATTTCTTTGTCATATTAGTGGAAGTAAAACTAAATGAGAGGTATTTATATTTTAATTCCAGAATTATATTCATCATTTAGATATATCATTAATTATATATATACATTATATACATGTAATTTTAATAGTACATTTCATTTGGGGATAAGAAATGAAATGCACCGTTCATGGAGACGGTAAGCCGTACGTATGCATGAACGCTACTTTCATTTCTATCTCATACTTTAATAGAAAGAAATAATAATGATATAGAGTTATATTATAAATCCAGTATAACATCGTATATAATAACTTTAAATCCATCCTTTACACATCCCACATATGGCATTAACGAATCACATCACTTTGAGGGGGCGGTAGTCCGCACTTCCTTAAATGAAGATATCGTGTTTACCCATAATGGAAACCATAAAGGTATGCCAAAAATGAAAAATACAGAAGCTTAAAGAAAACATAAACATACTATATATCATATATAAAAATAGTGACATCATAATGGCCACCCTTGAAGGTGTTAAATGAGTATTGAACAATCATCGTTTCGGGAGGCAGAATTTCACCATCCACGGAAACCGTATGTTCTTTAACCATTTGATGTAGTTGTGTGAGAGTGTAGATCGAATAAATATTATAACAACATCCTAGTATATTGAAGATACTTTTTTTGTTACAAAAGAAGTAAATAAAAAGAGTTTAGAGGGTTGGAGAAGCAAAATAAAACAAATGAACAAGAGAGAATGAATTACCTTTAAAAGTGTAACTACTTTTGATTTGAGCCTAAAGGCTTCCTTTGAAAGGATTCTGCCCAAAAAGAATCCTCTAGGATGAGTAGAGGGATGTGGAGAGAGTAATTGGGCAGGGTTTGGCCGAGCCAAAGGCTTGAGGAGTGTGTGAAATGAGGTAGAGGTGGGGGCCTTTTATAAGAGGAGAGGAGGGGCACTTTTGGAAAGTAAAGAAATATTACTTTATTTGAAATGTGTTTCGGTTTTAAAAAGTCCCACATTGATATAATTCGTGGATAAGGTGATAAGGTTTAGAAATACACTCATCCAATTGGTTTTGGACATGTGTAGGTTTTAGATTTTTCATTATCTTTCCATTTTATTTAAATCATCAAATAATGATGTCATCGCTGCATCATTATTATGCCATATATAATTTAATTTATTTAATGTCTAAAAATTATAAAAAAAATACTATGATGTATAAAATCTTTTTAGATTTTCAATTACTATTTATAATCAAAATTTGGACTTTTATAACCCCACTCAAAAATTATTTTACTAAAACAATTTATGTTAGTGTTATTTTCACTTTAACATTAAATAAAAAATATATTAATGTCATTTTCCAACTAAAGTGGCTCCATGGGGTCCCCAAGTTGGAACATGGCTTGTCTGGATCGGCTATGACACAACCAATAAGGTTGGGACATGTTTCTAGGTCATTTCATATTATTAAATCATTATTTATACCTTAAACTACACTAATTACCACTAATCGCGATTAATGAAAAAAAGTTACTAATCACCAAAAAATTATTTTAATCTCATTGAACCACATTTTACTTCTTAATGACAACCATGTATGTAGGATTTTCAAAATTCAATACACATTAGTGGTAAACTTTCATTTAACTGAAAAATCAGTTTGCTTGATTACCACTTAGTGGTTTCACTATTCATCAAAAATTGAAGTTTTTCAGAAAATTACCAAAAATTCACCCTAAGCTATATTTGATATTCCGAATTCAAAAATGAAGTCTATTTTAAAAAATTCAAATCATATAAGTCACATTAATTAATTTAATAATTAATTCTCACTGGCAGAGCAAATAGCGTGTTTTTACAAAACAATAAGTATCAAAAGATTGACACTAGTTTAAGTCCGATTTCAAAGTGAAATTAATTCCAACGACCACTATTGGATTTAATGGTAGAAATATTTTCTAATTTCACTTTAAAACCAATAGAAAAGATAATCTAATCATATAAATAAATTAGATTAAAAAGAGGTTTTGAATTAAAATACTACATTTTACATTATTCATTAAAAAAGAACTTTATCAGAAAGGTACCAAAAATTTACACAAAGTAAATTTTGATGTCCCGATTCTAAAGAAGAGTTATATTTGGTCCAAAATAAAGTATAAGAGTGATCAAAACTATATTTAATGACGGTTCACCATTAAAAGGTGATAAGTGAACCTTTAGTGAAAATTAGAGTATATATGCCCTAAAATTGAACTCTTTCCGTATTTTAAGCCTTTATCTTTTATTGGGTAAATGTATAAACATTTAAAAATACATCTAATCATATTTTAGTTATTTCTATCCATTCCCGCTAGTACAACGGCTACTTGTTAACTAATATTTAAAATAATATTATTTTATTACTAGTGTGCTACGTAAGTTTCAAAGAAACTCATCGTTGAGTACCGGGTACGCTATCGAACATAGAAACCCCTTTAAAATAAAATTAATATTTAATTCGTAAATATTAATAAATATGAAAGTTCTTTATTCTTCATTTACCTGGGATGTTTCATCCTTCCCCCCTTTTGGAAATTGCGTCCTCGCAATTTTATTCACTTATCAAAATATGTGGGGGTATTTATCCCTCATAGCATTTTCAGATTCCCATGTTGCCTCTTCAATCACATGGTTTTTCCACAAAACCTTTACCTGATGAATCACCTTATTCCGTAAC
This sequence comes from Viscum album, assembly GCA_963277665.1. Taxonomy (NCBI): domain Eukaryota; kingdom Viridiplantae; phylum Streptophyta; class Magnoliopsida; order Santalales; family Viscaceae; genus Viscum; species Viscum album. Next base: position 255,406,515 of record OY728165.1, on the reverse strand, counting down.
ACCTGCTCCCTGTGGTCAAGAATCTGGACCGGTTGTTCCTCATAAGATAGGTTCTCTTCCAGCTAAACTACCTCTGGACTCAAAACATTAGATGGATCTGGCATATACTTTCTCAACATTGAAACGTGAAAAACATTGTGTACCTGAGATAAACTCGGAGGTAAAGCCACTCGGTATGCAACTGATCCAACTCTTTCCAGAATTTCGTATGGTCCAACCAACCATGGACTCAACTTTCCTTTCTTACCAAATCTCATCACACTTTTCCAAGGAGAAACCTTGAGAAAAGCATGATCACCTACCTCAAAAGATAGATCCTTCCTCCGGTTATCCGCATAACTCTTCTGCCTGCTCTGAGCTGTTCTCATGTGTTTTCTGAATCAACTGAACTTTTTCTGCCATCTCTTCTACCAATTCTGGTCCCATCAGCTTCCTTTCACCCACTTCATTCAAAAATGCTGGAGTTCGACACCGCTTCCCATATAATGCCTCAAATAGTGCCATCTGTATACTGGAATGAAAGCTGTTATTATAAGAAAACTCAACCAAAGAAAGATGTTGGTCCTAACTTCCCTGATAATCCATCAAACAAGCTCGTAGCATATCCTCCAATGTCTGAACTGTTCATTCTGACTGCCCATCTGATTGAGGATGAAAAGCTGTACTAAAATTTAATTCAGTACCCAACGACTTCTGAAGGCCTTTCCAAAATTTAAAAGTAAACCTGGGATCATGATCCGATACAATGGAGAGAGGAACTCCATATAACCTGACTATCTCTTTAAGATACAGACGGGAAAGTTGATCAAGAGAGAAAGTATCTCGTATAGAAAGGAAATGAGCAGATTTGGTCAAGCGATCAACAATAACCCAGATTGCATTATTACCTCGAGATGTCCTCGGTAATCCCACAACAAAGTCCATGGATATGTTTTCCCATTTCCACTCTGGAACTGGTAAAGGCTGAAGCATTCCTTTCGGTAACTACTGCTCTGCTTTAACCTGTTGACATGTCAAACACTTCACAGTAAAATCAGCAATGTCTCTTTTCATTCCATCCCACCAGTAATACTGCCGCAGACCTCTGTACATCTTAGTACTGCCAGGATGAAAAAACAACTCATTCTTCAACTGTGGATCACAAGGAACACATAACCTCTTCACAAACCTCAAAACACAAACACAAACTTATCCAAGAACTCATGGAAAATTTTATTCATAAGGTCGACGAATACAACAGGTGCATTGGTTAACCCAAAAGGCATAACTAAAAATTCATAATGGCCATATCTAGTACGGAACGCAGTCTTCAGAATGTCTGCTTCTTTTACTTTCAACTGATGGTACCCCGACCTCAAGTCAATCTTCGAAAAATACTAAGCTCCCTGGAGCTGATACCACTTCATTTGATGGCCCAACATCTGCTGAAGTTGTTGAAAATGATTTTACCACCCCTTTCTGCTTGTATTCTAACTTCTTCCCATCACTCAAGCTCCTTGTCGGACACTCGTCCGCATAATTACCCATTTCATTACACTTAAAACATCTTACCGTTGTCTTTTCATTTCCTGCTTGATCATATTCCTTACAGTTACGAGCAATATGACCAGACTTACCACACCGAAAGCACTTACCAGACTTGGATAAACATTCTCCAGGATGAATTTTACCACACTTCTCACAGGATGGATATTTGGTTTTCTTACCTCCTTGCTTCTTTGATGAATTCTTCCCCTTTGACTGCCAACTAGACCTCTTATTCTGTTGTTTGTCATAGAACTCCTGATCATCGGCAAACTCCATTTATACCTTCTCCGCACATCGAACAAGTTTTTCATAACTTTTGAATTCATGAGAAGCTAAAGCCCTTCGATACTTTGGCTTTAACCCTGAGTAAAAACGGTTTATTTTACTATCAAGATCTCGTATGAAGTTTGGAGCATACCTTGCCAATCGAGTGAACTTTTCTTCATAAGCAGCCACTGAATCATCCTCCTGCCTCAATTCTAGGAACTGTTTTTCCATCCTAAGATGAACCACCTTAGGAAAATATTTCTCAAGAAACATACCTTTGAATTCGTCCCAGTGAAGATCCTCAATCTCATCACTATCCCTTATATTTTTCACCATCGACCACCACTGATCAGCTTCACCTTCAAAACGGTAAACAGCAAGACTAACCTTTTGATGTTCTAAACACCCCATGACATAAAAAATCTTCTCCAGTGCTTTAATCCACCCTTCAGCTTGCACAGGGCCAGATGATCCTCTGAATGATGGGGGATGTTGCCTCATGAAATGTTCCACCACTGACATGTTCCTATGCGGTTGATCTGGATGATCTTGTGCATGGATACCACCACCATTTATAGCCTGAGTCAACTGTGCCATCACTGCAACAAACTGTTCAGTTCCGATTCTGACCATCTCAGGGTGCTGATTTGGAAGGTTATCTTCCTCCTGATGTCGTCCCAACAAAGCTGCTTTGTTTCCTCTATGGAAAACCATTCTGAACACCGAAATATCTTAGGCGAAGCAACATGGTAATCCGTAAATGCTATATCATTTCAATCATATTATAATTTAACACTTTTCTAATTCCTAAAGTTGTCTAAAACGTCCTCTAATACCAACTATAAGGCCCCAGCCTTAAACCTTACTTAATATTGAATTAAATGAATAATTCACATTGAGGATCTTTTCAGGTTTAGAGTTTTAGTGAATTAGAACATAACTATTACATCTTAAAAGATTACAAAGTATACACTTCTACTAAGTCTGCAAAAAATAAAAACTCTTAAAAAGAGAGATTTCTAGATTCCATGTTTTAGATAGCATGAAATTCCCTTGATCCCATCCATGACCTTATTCCACTTTAAGTCCTATGAAAAACATTTCGAAAAACATGGGGTGAGCATAAAAAGCTCATTAAGGGATACACAAAGAATGAAAACTATTAGTTTTTCAAAACAAATAGTAAACCATGTATACTTTAACAAGGTAATACTTTTCACCTTTATGAAGTAGTAAAAACTATTCACTGAATAAAGTATCATTACTTACCTTTTTTTAACCAAAGTATAACCATAAAACCCATATAAAGAACACATAACATATATAAAGGTAACTTGGGACATAAACATACTTATGTGGAATAACCATACGGTCGACTTCCACACATATCACTTAATGGAATAGCCATACGGCCAATTTCCATACATACTTAATGGAATAGCCATACGACCGGCTTCCATACCCAATGCATTGGAGGTTATAACGTAACCACCCGTCCTGGTATTCCCGGCACCACCCGTCATATGGTTTATAACGTAACCACCCTTTAAAATGTCCAAGTACCAATATAAAGTCATAAAACATAAAACCAATATAAAGGAAAGATAACATTTCCACTTTTCAATCACAATATATCATAAATATATTGACATAATAGAATCCTTTATCAAAACCATTTTCAATACCAAAATACATAAAAGAGTATGTGGTATTTATTTTATTTTAAAAACATTACGGCTTGTTGAGGAAGCCAAAGACTAAATAATACTCGCGGCGGCGGAAAAAGTCATTGTCACCGCGTCCGTTAAAAAAACATTCCTTTTTGTCGTTTAGTAAAACGCTTCATAGAAAAAGATTTCATTTGTATAAAAGTAAAAGTCAAAGGAGTTTATACACCGTATAAAAGAAAGTTTTGTATAAAATGAAATATGCCTCAATGAAAGGAGATTGAGACGATGTCCCTTACCTTGGGTCCGACTTGACTCGATCGTTCTTTAACGTCCTGAGTAATAAACTTGAGTTAATTTATACTTGATTAAGAACCTTTTTAAAGTTCACTATTCTTTTTATATCACTTATTTCCATGTACAAACATTATGTAACCATTTATGTTAATAATGTTTGTTTTGTCAATATTTTGTTTCTTAAGTCGAAAGTTGACTTCTTACATTTACATGTTGTTCATGTGGTCAAAAGTTCTTTATATCCAGAATGAAATTCCCGATTTGGATATAATATGTATCATATATATCCAGCAGATACATGTATTTATAATATTACATAATCATTTAGAGGTAAGAAATGAAATGCACCGTTCATGGAGACGGTAAGCCGTACGTACGCATGAACGCTACTTTCATTTCTTTGTCATATTAGTGGAATTAAAACTAAATGAGAGGTATGTATATTTTAATTCCAGAATTATATTAATCATTTAGATATATCATTAATTATATATATACATTATATACATGTAATTTTAATAGTACATTACATTTGGGGATAAGAAATGAAATGCACCGTTCATGGAGACGGTAAGCCGTACGTACGCATGAACGCTACTTTCATTTCTATCTCATACTTTAATGGAAAGAAATAATAATGATATAGAGGTATATTATAATTCCAGTATAACATCATATATAATAACTTTAAATCCATCCTTTACACGTCCCACATATGGCATTAACGAATCACATCACTTTGAGGGGGCGGTAGTCCGCACTTCCTTAAATGAAGATATCGTGTTTACCCATAATGGAAACCATAATGGTATGCCAAAAATGAAAAATACAGAAGCTTAACGAAACAATAAACATATTATATATCATATATAAAAATAGTGACATCATAATGGCCACCCTTGAGGGTGTTAAATGAGTATTGAACAATCATCGTTTCGGGAGGCAGAATTTCGCCATCCACGGAAACCATATGTTCTTTAACCATTTGATGTAGTTGTGTGAGAGTGTAGCTCGAATAAATCTTATAACAACATCCTAGTATATTGAAGATACTGGTGTTGTTACAAAAGAAGTAAATAAAAAGAGTTTAGAGGGTTGGAGAAGCAAAATAAAACAAATGAACAAGAGAGAATGAATTACCTTTAAACGTGTAACTACTTTTGATTTGAGCCTAAAGGCTTCCTTTGAAAAGATTCTGCCCAAAGAGAATCCTCTAGGATGAGGAGAGGGATGTGGAGAGAGTAATTGGGCAGGGGTTGGCCGAGCCAAAGGCTTGAGGAGTGTGTGAAATGAGGTAGAGGTGGGGGCCTTTTATAAGAGGAGAGGAGGGGCACTTTTGGAAAGTAATGAAATATTACTTTATTTGAAAATGTGTTTCGGTTTTAAAAGGTCCCACATTGATATAATTCGTGGATAAGGTGATAAGGGTTCTAAATCCACTCATCCAATTGGTTTTGGACATGTTTAGGTTATAGAGTTTTCATTATCTTTCCATTTTATTTAAATCGTCAAATAATGATGTCATCGCTGCATCATTATTATGTCATATATAATTTAATTTATTTAATGTCTAAAAATTATAAAAAAAATACTATGATGTATGAAATCGTTTTAGCTTTCTAATGACTATTTATAATCAAAATTTGGACTTGTATAACCCCACTCAATAATAATTTATTAAAACAATTTATGATAGTGTTATTTTCACTTTAACATTAAATAAATATATATTAATGTCATTTTCCAACTAAAGTGGCTCTATGTGGTCCCCAAGTTGGCCCATGGCTTGTCTTGATCGGCCATGACACAACCAATATGATTGGGACATGTGTCTAGGTCATTTCATATTATTAAAGCATTATTTAAACCTTAAACTACACTAATTACCAGTAATCGCGATTAATGAAAAAAAGTTACTATTCACCAAAAAATTATTTTAATCTCATTGAACCACATTTTACTTCTTAATGACAACCATGTATGTCGGATTTTAAAAATTCAATACACATTAGTGGTAAACTTTCATTTAACTGAAAAATCAGTTTGCTTGATTACCACTTAGTTGTTTCAGTATTCATCAAAAATTGAAGTTTTTCAGAAAATTACCAAAAATTCACCCTAATCTATATTTGATATTCCGAATTCAAAAATGAAGTCTATTTTACAAAATTAAAATCATATATGTCACATTAATTAATTTAATAATTAATTACCGCTGCCAGAGCAAATAGCGTGTTTTTACAAAACAATAAGTATCAAAAGATTGACACTAGTTTAAGTCTGATTTCAAAGTGAAATTAATTCCAACGACCACTATTGGATTTAATGGTAAAAATATTTTCTAATTTCACTTTAAAACCAATTCAAAAGATAATCTAATCATATAAATAAATTATATTAAAAAGAGGTTTTGAATTAAAATAAAACATTTTACACTATTCATTAAAAAAAAGAACTTTATCAGAAAGGTACCAAAAATTTACACAAAGTAAATTTTGATGTCCCGATTCTAATGAAGAGTTATATTTGGTCCAAAATAAAGTATAAGAGTGATCAAAACTATATTTAATGACGGTTCACCATTAAAAGGTGATAAATGAAACCTTTAGTGAAAATTAGAGTATATATGCCCTAAAATTGAACTCTTTCCGTATTTTAAGCCTTTATCTTTTATTGGGTAAATGTATAAACATTTAAAAATTTATCTAATCATATTTTAGTTATTTCTATCCATTCCCGCCAGTACAATGGCTACTTGTTAACTAACATTTAAAATAATTTTATTTTATTACTAGTGTGCTACGTAAGTTTCAAAGAAACTCATCGTTGCGTACCGGGTACGCTATCGAACATAGCAACCCCTTTAAAATAAAAGTAATATTTAATTCGTAAATATTAATAAATATGAAAGTTCTTTATTCTTTATTTACCTGGGATTTTTCAGATCAAATGAGATGTCTCACATTGTGGGAGTTAATGTAATAAGTCGTGTGATTATGATAGACCATATATCAAAAATTATGATAAAAAAGTATCACATATATGAGTCTCAAAATATATCAAATAGGAGGAGGATAATATATCATGGTTGTTTCTTCAATAAAAATGATAAATAAAATATGATTCAATTACCATCATCTCAAAAATGTGCAATTAAGAACCAAGGAAAATATCATAAAGGAACATTAATATGTTTTAATTGTGGAAAATTTGATCCTAATGTTTCTAATTTGAATGAATAAATGATGATTTTAGTTAATATAATGAATTGGTAATGATTTTAGTATATGGGAGCATTAACATATCTATGTTGTAAATGTAATGTTATTGTGAATTATCTAAGCCAATTGGGTACTCCAAGGTCTAACAATCATGCCGAGAACCACTAATTTCCTACAATATTTGATTAAAGAATGTCTTATGTTAATATAGATCCTGAAGAATAATATACACATTACCACTACTATATAGTTGTGTTTCTCTTATTTTATTTAAATTAATTCCATATTTTCATATCTTGAATTTTTTTTAAAAACATAGTGTCACCACCATATTTGATTTTATATCATTACGTAAAAAATTCTATGATTATTGAATAAAAATATGATGTTTGTGGGAATGATCATCAAAATGTTATCATTTAATTTTTAGTGAATTGTTTTAGCGTGGATTTACTTTCCTTCCATACATAAATAATAAATTTGAGGGAGAATGTAAATAAACCTTCATATCACAAATAACCATTTATTATATACAAGTGAAAGTGGAGGATGAATAAACTCTAATACTATAATATAGTGCATGCATATTATTTTTATATGATCTTGTATATCTAGATTAAATTATTGAGAATAACGAATCTTTTATCCTTGATTACATGACTTATATATAGTAATTCATTCTTGTGTTTCCCAAAAAAATTTCTATTCTCTCGTATAAACTAGTGGTTGAGTTCTCAATCTAACTTATAGAATATTAATGTTACATTCCTATGTCTATACATCACTATCACATGGATATATCTAGATCCTCAATAAAATAAGTAAATTTATGTTTGTCCAAGTGTAAAATCCCAAGTAATTAATGAATAATATATATTTTTATCTATGTCTATTAATGATTAATATAGTGTTTTAGAGGCTTAAAATGAAAATAAATACAATCTTATGCATGGAATATACTAATATTTATAAAAGATTGTTTTACTGTCTTTTGATGGAAAACCCTTTTTAAATCAATCTTTTCACAATTTTATAATCTATATATGTAAAATAAACATATTCATTATGATTGGGACATTGAATTTTACATTTGATAAATTTTTGTTATTTTTCTGACAATGTTCATTTTTTAATGAATAGTGAAAAATACTGCATTTTACATCAAAACTGCTTCTTAATATAATTTATATTTATGATTATATTATCATTTTAATTGGTCCTAATGTGTAATAGGAATATATTTTTACCATTTAATCCAATGGTGGTCATTGGAATCAATTTCACTTTGAAATTAGACTTAAACTGGTGTCAATCTTTTGATACTTATTGTTTCATAAAAACACGCTATTTGCTCTGACAGCGTTAATTAATTATTAAATTAATTAATGTGACATATATGTTCGAAATTTTGTAATATAGAATCCATTTTTTAATTTGGAATATCATATATAGCTTAGGGTGAATTTTTTGTAATTTTCTGAAAAACTTCAATTTTTGATGAATAGTGAAACCACTATGTGGTACTTATAAAAATTGATTTTTCCGTTTAAATGAAATGTTGCCATCACTGTGTTTTGATTTTCAAAAATACTACATCCATGGTTTTCATTAAAAAGAAAAATGTGGTTCAATGAGATTAAAATAATTTTTTGGTGAATAGTAACTTATTAAGTTTTTAATCGCGATTAGTGGTAATTAGTGTAGTTTAAGGTAAAAATAGTGCTTTAATAAAATGAGATGATCTTGACACATGTTCTACCCTCATTGGTTTTGTCATGGAAGACCAATAAAAGCCATGGGTCAACTTGGGGACCCCATGGAGCCACTTTGGTTAGGAAATGACATAAAAAACGTTTTATTTAATGTAAAATTAAAATTGACACAAACATCATATGTTTTACGAAAACAATTTTTACATGGGGTTTTAAAGATAATATTTTTGATTATAAATAGTAATTGGAAAGATAAAAAGATTTCCTACATCATAGTATTTTTTATATAATTTTTAGGCTTTATATAAATTAAAGTATTTATGACATCATGATGATGCAACGATGACCTCATTATTTAACGATTTAAATAAAATGGAAAGATAATGTAATATCTAAGACCTAAACATGTCCAAAACCTATTGGATGAGTGGAGTTATAACCCTTATCACCTTATCCTTGAATTATATCAATGTGGGACCTTAGAAATTCGAAACACTTTTGAAAATAAAATAATAGTTTCAGGATTTCTAAAAGTGCCCCTCCTCTCCTCTTATAAAAGGCCCCCAGCTCTACCTCATTTCACACACTCCTTAAGCCTTTGGCTCGGCCAACCCCTGCCCATTTAATCTCTCCACATCCCTCTCCTCATCCTAGAGGATTCGCTTTGGGCATAATCCTTTCAAAGGAAACCTTTATGCTCAAATCAAAAGGAGTTACACTTTTAAAGGTAATTCATTCTCTCATGTCCATTTGTTTTATTTTGCCTCTCCAACCCCCTAAAATCTTTTTATTTACTTCTTTTGTAACAACACCAGTATCTTCAATATACTAGTTTGTTTTTATAAGATTTATTCGAGCTAAACTCTCACACAACTACATCAAATGGTTAAAGAATATACAGTTTTCTTGGATGGTGAAATTCTGCCTCCCGAAACGATGAATGTTCAATACTCATTCAACACCTTCAAAGGTGGCCATTATGATGTCACTATCTTTATATATGATATATAATATGTTTATTCTTCCTTAAGCTTATGTATTTTTCATTTATGGCATACCATTATTGTTTCCATTATAGGTAAACACGATATCTTCATTTTAGGAACTGTGGACTACCGCACCTGAAAGTGATTTGATTCGTTAATACCATATGTTGGATGTGTAAAGGATAAAGTTAATGATATCATATATTTTATTATACTGGAATTATAATATACTCTTATATCATTATGATTCCATTCCAGAAAATACGAAATAGAAATCGAAGTAGCGTTCATGCGTACGTACAGCTTACCGTCTCCATGAACGGTGCATTTCATTTCTTATCTCTAAATGTGATGTAATATTATAAATACATATATATGATTAATATATATGATATATATGTTATCCAAATAATTAATATCACTCTGGATATAATGAAACATTGACCAAATTAACAAAATGTAAGTGTAAGAAGTCTATTTTTGACTTAAGAATCAAATAACGACAAAATGAACATTATTAACTTAAATGATTACATGATGTTCATAACATGGTATAAAAGGAATAATGAACTCGAAAAAGGTTCTTAGGAATGTAGAGATTAACTCATGTTTATTATTCAGGAGATTAAAGAACGGTCGGGTCATGTCGGATATGAGGTATGGGACTTCGTCTCAATCTCCTTTCATTGAGGCATATTTTGTTTTATACACAACCTTCTTTTATACGATGTATAAACCCCTTTGACTTTTACGTTTATCCAAAAGGAATATTTTTTATATGAAGCGTTTTACAAAATGACAAAAGGGAATGTTTTTGTCATACGTATGCGGCGATAACGACTTCTCCGCCGCCGTGACCATTATTTGGGTTTCGGCTTCCTCTTCAAGCCATACCTTATTTTTAAAAGAAAAATAAATACCATGTTTTACTTTACTTTTATTTTGGTTTTTAAAATGGTTTTCATAATGTTTTTATATCAATGTGATGTATTGATATCTTGTGATTGAAAGGTGGAAATGTTATGTTTCCTTTATGCTTGTTTTATGTGATACGATTATGTTGAGGTTCTTGGGCATTATTATGAAGACGGGTGGTTCCGTGATAAAATAATGGCGGGTGAGCCCGATATAGCTCTTCAATGCATTGGGTAACGCGATGGAGTGAAACGTTAAGGTTTCTATGAAGAGATTTAGGGAATATACTGTGATGGGTATTCCAAACGTAACCAAGAGGGTTACTCCCTACGTAAGAATGTTATGAATGCCTCAAGTTTCCTTTATGTCTTATGATTTCTATGATTTATTCATAATTTGATGAGGTATGTTAAAATTCTTATGTTTTATGGGTAAAGTATGATTTCATTATTATGTATATATGTACCCATGTTTCCTTTCCATGTTTTTATAACCCATACTGAGCTTTTTATGCTCATCCCATGTTTTTTTGAAATGTTTTTCACGGGTCAAGGGAAAGGTAAATGATTTGATGATAGTGTCAAGGAAGTGTCAATAAAGAATCCATGTTTTATTTTAAAAATTTTTCCATTGATGGGAATGAAGAATACTATCTTTATGTAACCACATTGTTTATATGTGGAATGTAATGCAGGTTTTATGATCTAATTCTCTAAAACTCTAAACCCGAAAAGATCCTCAATGTGTAATCTTGTAATAACTCAAGATTAAGTAAGGTTTAAGGCCGGGGCATTATAGTTGGTATCAGAGTTCGGTTTAGATAACTTTTGGAGTTATAATTCTATTAAATGATTATCCAATATTTTTTTTTGAAATGATATAGCATTTAAAGATTACCATGTTGCTTCATCTAAGACATGTTTGTTCAGAATGGTTTTCCGCAGAGGAAACAGGGAAGCAGTACTAGGAAGGAATACAGAAGGAAATAACCTTCTGAATCAGCATCCTCAGATGGTCGGAATTGTAACTGAACAGTTTTTTGTAGTGATGGCACAGTTGAATCAGGCTATAAATGGTGGTGGTATCCACGCACGAGATGAGCCAGACCAACCGCAAAGGAACATGTCAGTGGTGGAACATTTCATGAGGCAACATCCCCCATTATTCAGAGGATCATCTGGCCATGTGCTAGCTGAAGGGTGGATTAATGCACTGGAGAAGATTTTCGATGTCATGGGGTGTTCAGACAATCAAAAGGTTAGTCTTGCCATTTACCGTTTGGAGGGTGAGGCAGATTAGTGGTGGTCAATGGTTAAAAATATCAGGGATGCTGATGAGAATGATGCTCTCGACTGGGATGATTTCAAAGGTATGTTTCTTGAGAAGTATTTTCCTAAGGCTATTCGACTTAGGATGGAAAAGCAATTCATGGAATTGAGGCAAGAGGAAGACTCAGTGGCTGCTTATGAAGAAAGGTTCACTCGATTGGCAAGGTATGATCCAAATTTTATCCGAGACCTTGATAGTAAAATCAACCATTTTTACATAGGATTGAAGCCAAAATATCGAAGGGCATTAGCTTCCCGTGAGTTTAAAAGTTATTAAAATCTTGTTCGATGCGCTGAGAAGGTGGAAATGGAGTTTGCTGATGACCAAGTTTTCTATAACAAGCAAGAGAAGAAGAGACCGAGGTGGCAGGAGAAAGGTATGAATTCTTCAAAAAAGTCTGATGGTAAGAAAACTAAGTTTCCAGTTTGTGATAAATGTGGCAAAAGGCATGCTGGGGAATGTCTTCTGAATTTTGGAAAGTGCTACCGATGTGTTAATATGGGACACAAGTCTCGTGATTGCACTGAAAAGGATCAAGGTGAAGGTAAGAACCAATTTGATTTACAGTTAGTGAAATGTTATAAGTGAAATGAGATGGGTCAATATGAAAATGAGTGTCTGACAAAGAGCTTGAGTGATGGGAAGCAGTTAGACTACAAGCAGAAAGGGGTGGTGAAATCCTTTGCAGCTACTTCAGCAGATGTCGGGCCGTCAAATGAAGTTGTATCAGGTACTTTGTTTGTTTTTTCAGATTATGCCAGTGTGTTGTTTGATTCGGGGTCTACATATTCTTTCATCTCGGAAAAATTTTCTAGTAAAATGGAAATACCATCTCAAGAAATGACTCATGAACTTGTGGTAAAAACACCTGGGGGAAATGTTGAGGAAAAAATAATTTATAAGAATCTTCCTATGCTTATCTGTGGAAAGAACCTACTTGCAAACCTTATTGTTCTACCTCTATTAGAGTTTGATGTTATCCTGGGTATGGATTGGCTCTCTATTTACCATGCTAATATTGATTGTAGAGATAAAGAAGTTTCTTTTCAGAAAGACTTTCAGTTTGTTTACAAGAATGAACCCTTACTTTTGATAACACATCAAGAGGATGAGAAACATGTAAAAGATGGAAATGAATGTTACCTTGCACATGTCGTTGAAAATAAAGGAACAGTTCAGATTAATGATGTGCCAGTGAAAAATGAGTATCCAGATGTTTTTCCGGATGAGTTTCCTGGGATAATACCAGATCGGGAAGTTGAGTTTACTATTGACTTAGTTCCCGATGCTAAGCCAATTTCAAAACCCCCTTATCAAATGGCTCAAATTGAACATTTAGAGTTGAAGGAGCAATTGCAAGATTTATTAGAGAAAGGTTTCGTTAGACCTAGCACATCACCATGGGGTGCTCCTGTTATATTTGTTAAGAAGAAAGATGGTTTTATGAGACTTTGCATTGATTATAGAGCCTTGAATAACATCACTGTTAAGAAAAAAAATCCTTTGCCTCATATTGATGATTTGTTTGATCAGCTCCAGGGAGCTCAGTATTTTTCAAAGATTGACTTGAGATCGGGGTACCATCAGCTGAAGGTAAAGGAGGCAGATATTCCGAAGACAGTGTTCCGTACGAGATATGGCCATTATTAATTTGTAGTAATGCCTTTTGGGCTAACCAATGCACCTGTTGTATTCATGGAATTAATGAATAGAATTTTCCATGAGTTCTTGGATAAGTTTGTGGTGGTTTTCATTGATGATATTTTGGTGTTTTCTAAAAGTAAAGAGGATCATGAAAGACATTTAAGGGATATCTTTCAAACCTTAAAAGAAAAGAAATTGTATGGGAAATTTAGAAAGTGTGAGTTTTGGTTGAAAAAAATTTCTTTCCTTGGTCACACTGTTTCTAAAGATGGAATAACTGTTGATCCTGCAAAAACAAAAGTTGTGGAAGAATAGACAAGACCCACAAATGTAACCGATATTCATAGCTTCCTTGGTTTGGCAGGCTATTACCGAAGGTTTGTTAGAAATTTTTCACGGTTATCTAGTCCAATGACTAAGCTAACTCGGAAGGGTCATAAGTTTATATGGAAAAAATAATGTGATGATTGTTTTCAGGAATTGAAAAGAAGATTGGCGAATTATCTAGTTGTGGCACTACCTTCCAAGAATGGTGCGTTTGTTATATACAATGATGCTTCATTGAAAGGACTGGGTTGCGTCCTAATGCAGAATGATCAGGTAATTGCTTATGCTTCACGACAGTTGAAAACTCTTGAGGTAAATTACCCTACACATGATTTGGAATTAGCTGCTGTTGTTTTTTCTTTGAAAATTTGGAGGCATCATTTGTATGGATTAAAGTGTGAAATATATACCGATCAAAAAATTTTAAAGTATATATTCACTCAAAAATAATTGAACATGAGACAAAGGAGATGGCTAGAATTAATCAAGCATTATGATTGTACAATTCATTACCATCTGGGAAAAGAAAATAAAGTGGATGATGCTTTAAGTCGAAAAAGTAACGCTTTTTCAGCAATGTTGCGTTTGGAACGTGATCCATTGGTTAAGGATTTGATGAACTTTGGCATAGATGTTGTTGGTGCAGGATGTTCTTCTGGGTTTTTTTTTCAGGTATCAGTGAGATCTTCTCTATCAGATAGAATCAAGCAAGCACAGAAGCAAGACAGTGAGTTGCAGAAAAAGGTAGATCTGGTTCAGAAAGGTAAGTTTCCTGAATTCAACATTGATAATGATTGTGTTTTGAGATTTGGGAAGAGATTCTGTGTGCCTTGTGATTCACTGTTGAAGAGAGAGTTGTTATGTAAAGCTCATAGTTCTCCATTTTTAGTTCATCCTGGCAGTACTAAGATGTACAGAGATCTGCGGGAGTATTACTGGTGGGATGGAATGAAAAGAGATATTGCTGATATTACTATGAAGTGTTTGACATGTCAACAGGTTAAAGAAGGGAGGAAGTTACCGAAAGGGATGCTTCAGCTTTTACCAGTGCCAGAGTGGAAATGGGAGAATATATCCATGGACTTTTTTGTGGGATTACCGAAGACATATCGATGTAATAATGCAATCTGGGTTATTGTTGATCGCTTGACCAAATCTGCTCATTTGCTTGCTATACGAGATACTTTTTCCCTGGATCAACTTTCCCATTTGTTTCTTAAAGAGATAGTTAGGTTACATGGAGTTCCTCTCTCCATTGTATCTGATCGTGATCCCAGGTTCACTTCTAACTTTTGGAAAGGCCTTCAGAAGTCGTTGGGTATTGAATTAAATTTTAGTACAGCTTTTCATCCTCAATCAGATGGGCAGTCAGAACAAACAATTTAAACCTTGGAGGATATGCTACAAGCTTTTTCTATGGATTATCAGGGAAGTTTGGACCAACATCTTTCTTTGGTTGAATTTTCATATAATAACAGTTTTCATTCCAGTATACAGATGGCACCATTTCAGGCATTATATGGGAAGCGGTGTCGAACTCCAGCTTTCTGGGATGAAGTGGGTGAAAGGAAGTTGATGGGACAAGAATTGGTGGAAGAGATGGCTGAAAATGTTCAGCTGATTCAGAGACACATGAGAACAGCTCAGAGTAGGCAGAAGAGTTATGCGGATAATTGGAGGAAGGATCTATCTATTGAGGTAGGTGATCATGTTTTTCTCAAGGTTTCTCCTTGGAAAAGTGTGATGAGATTTGGTAAGAAAGGAATGTTTAGGCCAATGTTCATTGGACCATATGAAATTCTGGAGAGAGTTGGATCAGTTGCTTACCGAGTGGCTTTACCTCCGAGTTTATCTCAGGTACACAATGTTTTTCATGTTTCGATGTTGAGAAAGTATATGCCAGATCCATCTCATGTTTTGACTCCAGAGGTAGTTCAGCTGGAAGAGAACCTATCTTATGAGGAACAACCGGTCCAGATTCTTGACCATAGGGAGAAATTGTTACGGAATAAGGTGATTAATCAGGTAAAGGTTTTGTGAAAAAACCACATGATGGAAGAGGCAACAAGTTAATCTGAAAATGCAATGAGGGATAAGAACCCCCACTAATTCGATAAGTAAATAAATTGCGGGGACACAATTTTCTAAAGGGGGGAAGGATGTAACATCCCAAGTAATTAATGAATAATATATATTTTTATTTATGTCTATTAATGATTAAGATAGTGTTTCAAAGGATAAAAATGAAAATAAATACAATCTTATGCATTGAATACACTAATATTCTTAAAAGATTGTTTTACTGCCTTTTGATGGCAAACCCTTTTTAAATAAAGATTTTGACAATTTTTTAATCTATATTTTTCAAAATAAACATATTCATTATGATTGGGACATTGAATTTTACATTTGATAAATTTTTGGTATTTTTCTGACAATGTTCATTTTTTAATGAATAGTGAATAATACTGCATTTTACATCAAAACTGCTTCTTAATCTAATTTATTTATATAATTAGATTATCTTTTGAATTGGTATTAATGTGTAATATGAATATATTTTTACCATTTAATCCAATGGTGGTCATTGTAATTAATTTTACTTTGAAATTAGACTTAAACTGGTGTCAATCTTTTGATACTTATTGTTTCATAAAAACACGCTATTTGCTCTGACAGTGGGAATTAATTATTAAATTAATTAATGCGACTTATACATTTTGAATTTTTTAAAATAGACTTTATTTTTGAATTTGGAATATCAAATATAGCTTAGGATGAATTTTTTGTAATTTTCTGAAAAACTTCAATTTTTGATGAATAGTGAAACCACTAAGTGGTACTTATAAAAATTGATTTTTCCGTTTAAATGAAATTTTTCCATCATTGTGTTTTTATTTTCAAAAATCCGACATACATGGTTTTCATTAATAAGTAAAATTTGGTTCAATGTGATTAAAATAATTTTTAGGTGAATAGTAACTTATTATGTTTTTAATCGCGATTAGTGGTAATTAGTGTAGTTTAAGGTAAAAATAATGCATTAATAAAATGAGATGATCTCGAAACATGTCCTACCATCATTGGTTGTGTCATGGACGACCAAGAAATCCATGGGTCAACTTTGGGACCTCATGGATCCACTTTGGTTGGGAAATGACATAAAAAACTTTTTATTTAATGTAAAAGTAAAAATGACACAAACATCATATGTTTTACGAAAACAATTTTTACATGGGGTTATAAAGATCATATTTTTGATTATAAATAGTAATTGGAAATATAAAAATATTTCTTACATCATAGTAATTTTTTTATAATTTTTAGACATTAAATAAATTAATGTATTTATGACATCATGATGATGCAACGATGACCTCATTATTTAACGATTTAAATAAACTGGAAAGATAATGTAATATCTAAGACCTATACATGTCCAAAACCTATTGGATGAGTTTATTTCGAACCCTTATCACCTTATCCTAGAATTATATCAATTTGAGACCTTAGAAATTCGAAACACTTTTGAAAATAAAATAATAGTTTCATTATCTCCAAAAGTGCCCCTCCTCTCCTCTTATAAAAGGCCCCCACCTCTACCTCATTTCACACACTCCTCAATCCTTTGGCTCGGCCAACCCCTTCCCATTTACTCTCTCCACATCCCTCTCCTCATCCTAGAGGATTCCCTTTGGGAAGAAACCTTTCAAAAGAAATCTTTAGGCTCAAATCAAAAGGAGTTACACTTTTAAAGGTAATTCATTCTCTCATGTTCATTTGTTTTATTTTGCTTCTCCAACCCCCTAAACTATTTTTACTTACTTCTTTTGTAACAAAACCAGTATCTTAAATATACTAGGATGTTTTTATAAGATTTATTCGAGCTACACTCTCACGAAACTACATCAAATGGTTAATGAACATACGGTTTCTGTGGATGGCGAAATTCTGCCTCCCGAAACGATGATTGTTCAATACTCATTTAACACCTTCAAAGGTGTCCATTATGATTTCACTATTTTTATATATGATATATAATATGTTTATTCTTCCTTAAGCTTATGATTTTTTCATTTATGGCATACCATTATTGTTTCCATTATGTGTAAACACGATATCTTCATTTTAGGAAGTGCGGACTACCGCCCCCTGAAAGTGATTTGATTCGTTAATACCATATGTGGGATGTGTAAAGGATAAAGTTAATGATATCATATATGTTATTATACTGGAATTATTATATATTCTTATATCATTATGATTCCATTCCAGAAAATACGAAATAGAAATGGAAGTAGCGTTCATGCGTACGTACGGCTTACCGTCTCCATGAACGGTACATTTCATTTCTTACCTCTAAATGTGATGTAATATTATAAATACATATATATACAGAATATATATGATATATATGTTATACAAATAATTAATATAATTCCGGATATAACAACACTTTGACCAAATTAACAACATGTTAGTGTAAGAAGTCTATTTTTGACTTAAGAACCAAATACTGACAAAATGAACATTATTAACTTAAATGATTACATGATGTTCATAACATGGTATAAATGGAATTATGAACTTGAAAAAGGTTTTTAAGCAAGTAGAGATTAACTCAAGTTTATTATCAAGGAGATTAAAGAACGGTCGGGTCAAGTCGGATACGAGGTATGGGACTTCGTCTCAATCTCCTTTCATTGAGGCATATTTTGTTTTATACACAACCTTCTTTTATACGGTGTATAAACCCCTGTGACTTTTACGTTTATCCAAAAGGAATCTTTTTTATAAGAGGCGTTTTACAAAATGACAAAAGGGAATGTTTTTGTCATACGTATGCGGCGACAACGACTTCTCCACCGTCGTGACCATTATTTGGGTTTCAGCTTCCTCTACAATCCATACCTTCTTTTTAAAAGAAAAATAAATACCATGTTTTACTTTTCTTTTATTTTGGTATTGAAAATGGTTTTCATAATGTTTTTATATCAGTGTGTTGTATTGATATCTTGTGATTGAAAGGTGAAAATGTTATGTTTCCTTTATGCATTTTTTATGTGATACGATTATGTTGACGTTTTTGGGAATTATTATGAAGACGGGTGGTTCCGTGATAAACTAAGGGCGGGTGAGCCCAATATAGCTCTCCAATGCATTGGGTAACACGAAGGAGTGAAATGTTAAGGTTTCTCCAAAGAGATTTAGGGAATATACTGTGATGGGTATTCCAAATGTAACCAAGAGGGCTACTCCCTACGTAAGAATGTTATGAATGCCTCAAGTTAACTTTATGTCTTATGATTTCTATGATTTATTCATGATTTGATGAGGTATGTTAAAGTGATTATGTTTTATGGGTAATGTATGATTTCATTCTTATGTATATATGTACCCATGTTTCTGTTCCATGTTTTTATAACCCATAATGATCTTTTTATGCTCATCCCAAGTTTTTTTGAAATGTTTTTCACAGGTCAAGGGAAAGGTACATGATATGATGATAGTGTCAAGTAAGTGTCAAGAAAGAATCCATGTTTTATTTTAAATATGTTTCCATTGATGGGAATGAAGAATACTATCTTTATGTAACCACATTGTTTATATCTGGAATGTAATGAAAGTTTTATGATCTAATTCTATAAAACTCTAAACCCGAAAAGATCCTTAATGTGTAATCTTGTAATAACTCAAGATTTAGTAAGGTTTAAGGCTGGGGACTTATACCAAGACCTTAATATATTTAATTAATATGTAGTTTCATTGTATAAGATTGATACAATCATTGATTTGTGAGAAACTACTCGTGATTGTAATGAATGTTCTCATATACTTCATAGAAGGATGCAAGTTTTTTCCGGACTGATGAATGTTAATAGAGCATTAATGATATAAATAAGAGGCTAATAATTTTACTTTTTATTACATTACCCCCATGGGGAAGTATTTTATGATTTATAGTGATTCATATGAAATGGTATTATATTGCGTACTCATGAAATATGATGATGTGATAGCTTATTATTGATGACAATTAATGATTCACGTGATAAACTACCTAATGAATGATCCATAGGTTGTAGTAGTGATATTATCAATTAAGATTTGGGGATATTATCCCTATGGTGAAATTTATAACATATATACATATCTTAAATGCCTCAAGTGTATTTTTCTACAAAATAATCTTAATATTCTCAAAAAAATTGTCAAATAAAATCAAGGATTTTAATTGTTCAATACGGTACAATCATGATATGGGGAACAAAGTGGAAGATTCTCAATGTTGAAAGGATCATCCAACCTTTTCCATGATGACTTTTCTATGGGATCTAACTATGTGGAGAAGAATATTATTTAACTGGGAATAATAAAATGATATTCAACCCACATTTCATAAATAACTACACAACAATCTACTCATAATAGGATAAAGGAGGCCAAAAAATATGACAAGTTTCAAGAGAAGAAGGTTCCAAATATTCCAATGTACAAATTAACAACAGATTGAGTAATATTGGAACTCAGATATGTACCCCATCAAAACTACAGTTGAAGATGGAAATTATGAATGGTTCTCTTATATCATTCTTCTATATTCATCAAGGAAGCAACGAGAAGTATATATTTGTTATACAAAACCTCTACTAGGGTATCATGAAGAGGGAAATTATAGAGTTTGTATCATAATTCTTGGTATGAAGAAAATTATTTGTAGAAGAGTAGAATCATAATGGTATACATCAATAATCTCCCATTCCAATATTGAAATCGTAAATTTTTTTGGGGATTTTATCATAGGACTCCCCAAGAAACCTGAATGCAATAAAATCATCTTGGTAGTAGCCGATCACCTTACCCAGATCGATATTTTCATTACAATCATGTAATATTTATATTTTGACCATATCCCTATGATATGCATAAGGGATATGGAACAACTGAATGAAGATCCACTCTATATTTTATCTTATTCAGATTCTAGGTTTACATAATGGTTTTTCAGAATCCTTCACAAATAATTGGATATATAACTCATTTTCATAATTGTTTATCACCCTCAGTAGGATGTTTAATATTTAAAGAACACTCACAATTTATTGTATATTCTATGATCATGTTCAATGGATTTCAAAGGATGTTTGGACCTGAAAATCCCTATGGAGGAGTTCCCTTATAACTTCATTTTTTATTCTAGCAATCAATTAAAACCTTATGAGGATCCGTATATAAAAATATGTCAGAATCTAACATTGTATACTAAATATGGAGAGAGGAATATGATTAGACCTCGTCTTATCAAAGAGATGGTAATGAAATATAAAACCATTCAATATCAGTGAAATTCACACAACATAGATAGAAAATATATGCAAAAATTCATTAATGATATCTAGAGTATGAGGTTGAAGATAAGGTGTTACTTTGTATACATACATAGATGAAATTCAGGAGTTTTCATACAATGAGAAATCATATTCCTAGATATGTTAGTCCATTTGAGATCATTGATCACATCTGAAAGGTATCCAATCATAAAGAACTCACACCTAACTTGTTTCATGTTTATGATGTGTTCCATGTATCACTTTGGAGAAATTATATATCAAACCACTCACATGTACTAAATTAACAAGTAGTATTATAGGACAATGATATTTCATATTGGGGGAATTTGGTGATGATCATAAATCATTGGGATGAGGTACTATGTACCACGACAACTCACCTGGTCAAAGAGATATGGAAAAAAATAAGATTGAGGATGAGACTTAGGATCCAAAAGAGGCAACAAAATATAAGTTCTTGCATCTTTTTTAGATTATGAAGTGGATGTATTGAGGGATAAATTTCATAATAGGGGAATTATGTAATGATTAAAAATTTTGTAAATTATATTCCATTTTAAATGAATACAATATTTATCTAGTCATATACTTTTAAATAATACTTGCATTATTTAGTATTAGTTAATATTTATATCCTATTATATTTCAAAAACCATTAATAATTATAACCATTGATAAAATTGTCATTATATAGTTACCCCAAAAAAATTTATTAATGTTTATGATAAATTCGAATTTACATTGAATAAAAATAGATGGTCTTGACTAGTAGGGTGATTTCATATTAAGGCCATTTATCAAGGCTTCTGAGATAGATATCTTCTCTAGGGTTTTCTGTTGACCAATCCCATGATGATATAAAATAACTAATGTTTGGGACATAGTATATATGGGTGAAGATCAAGATTATTGAGATCACAACACAAACTATGTTCATTGAACTTCCCCATGAAATCCTCTCCATTGAACACATTACACCTAGGGAATTCATTGGTGCAATAAAAGGGATATTTATCTAGATAGTACCTACATGAATTTTTATATTTTATTTTTAATTAAATAATGGTTAAATAAATTTTCTCTTTTTTATATTTTTATATACAATGTGCTCGATTTATATTTTGATACAATTAAACAAAAATTATATTTTGTGGTAACTATATAGTTTTAATCAAGATAATCTTTTTAATTAATTCCAGAATGTATGAAATAAATGTTATTCTAATAAAATATAATAATAATAAAATATTTTTTATATATAAATTATGTTATAATTTTAAGATATGGAAAAAAGAATTTTTGTAGTTTAGATTACTATTATGGTCAAAAACCCTGTTTTATCATATAGGAAGTTTTATTTAAAATTATAAAAATTCATATATAAAAAAATATTATAGAAAAAATATTATTTTTTGAATTATCATGTCTAAATTTGAAACATTGATTTTTTCAAATTTTTTATGCCAATCAAATATTGGAAAAAATTAATTAGGATTAGGATATATAGTATGTGATTTGACCTTATAATGACTGAAAGGTTTTATAATATTTTCAAAAAATGCATCTATGTAAAATTATATAAATCGCCTTTGATATATTGTTTTTATTTCAATTTGTTTTTATTCATCTAATGAATCATCCATAATCTATGTTATATTTTAGGATTTGAAATTATTTTTTATACATGACTCACTTTCACGTCTTGTGTGGTATTATTTTAAATAGATAAATTATTAAACATGTAAAATAATGGAATCCACACAAGTTTGGTATAATCTATGTGAAAACCCCGTGGAAAGCTTTCCAGTTATGTTCAATTTATCACGGAGAATGAAAAACCTATGTTCAGGCATTAAAAGATAATTCTACCCTCTTTTCCTATATAATCCCACCCAACAAACCATTAAAATTCATTTAAATATATGTTCTAAACACATTACTATTCAATTCCCTATCTATAGTCCTCGCATGGTACCAAGAAATGTTAATTATCCCCTCCCTAGCATTAGAATCACCCACTCAAGGTAAAAGATCATCCCCTTCCCCCACTTTATTCAAGTAACTTCTTGAAATTATATCATTTATTCCAATTATTCATGTTGGAATATGTTTTTATATATCCATCTTATATTTCCTTTTAATTAAAAGTGATGTGATACCCCTTTAATTTCCATTAATTCCTTCTATGAATCATTATGCATGACTATTACCATTTGTGTAGTGAACAACATCTGCATATATACTCAAGGGTATCCACCTATATATTCTTATGTTTCACGGATTGGTTAATTCCATGTATATATGTCATGGTCATTAAATTTGGGATCAATGGAAATGATATAAATCCTTCTGTTTTATGATCTACACGGAACACATATGCATGTAGATAAAATTAATGTGATGGGTGGGACCATATTTTTATACCCCCCCAACACATTGGGTAATTTTTTAGACTCTTGAGATTTCATGTACGAGATTAGGGAGTATATCTAGTTAATTTAGGACTATTTCCCCCCAAGTTATTTTTTCATTTTAGTTTGTTTGGGATTATTATTTAGTCAATTTTTATGTTTTTTCCACATTCCAAAGTTTCCTTTATGTTATCATCTAATATCATTCTTTATTCATCAATATTATGATTTTTATCCCTATTATGTCTCCTTGATATGAATCTTTGAAACAATGTAATGATTTAACTTATTCTATGACTTTTTTTTTCTATGAATTTTCTTTATTAATCTCCCCTTTTTATACAGATCCCATGTTTATCCCTAGTAGTTTTAGATGAATAATGGAATATTAGGATTTTGTTAAAGTTGATTCAATAAAATTTTTGTACACTTTTTTCATGTGTTTATGTTAATCATATAATCATTAAAATATACTAGGCCATTCAATGTTCTATGGTTATTTCAAGTATATATTTATGTTATACATCATGCAATATGTTGTGAAAAAATATGGGTGGTCATATATTTTTTCCTTTATATATGTTGACATGTATAATTAGAATTAATAAATTCACATAAATAAAAAAAAGTTTTTAGAAAACTATACCTCACTACTTGGGTTATATATATTTTTATTGGGCTTAAACCATTGAAGGAGTAAAATTTGAGAATACCAAAGACTTATTATGGTGGTTATGAGTGTTGAAGATATTTTTGGGGAACAAAAATTGAGTTTTTTGTGACTGTATTTCTGGATAGATATTCCCTTTTATAAGTGACAAAGAGTGGAATATTTTCAAATATCCAAATCATTTCTATGAAGGAAAGTTACTCTCCTTAATATTATATTATAAATTGATAAATAATCTCAAATACATACTGAATACGTGTTTTTAACATATTTTTTCTTTACATAAATGGTTACACAATTTTCCCAAGTTGGTTTTCAACACGGTAACTAGTTTTTTACCTCAGTGTTTTTATTTTATGAAAAAAAATAAAATAGTAATAATTATAAAATTTGGACATAATGATTCCAAAATATTAATTTATTTTGTTTGATTAAATTGATAAATGAGATAAATATTTATTTTTAATGACTAAATGTATACAATTATAGAATCATTTTTTCAATTTTATATCTGACAATCTAAAATGTAATATATTGGTCTATAAATTAAAAAAAATAAATATAAAATTCTTCATTTTATGAAATAATTGTTTTTCCTTGAGAAAATGATTCATATATTACACATTCATACTTATATACTTAAAATATAAAAAAATTATGTTATTTGTAAATATTATTTTATACTATTTACATAAAAACCAAACATCATAAAAAAATTAATGGCATGTAGATATTGAATTTAAATATCAAAATATGAAGTTTGTTTTATATATTTTCTGTATAATATTTTTAAAATTTATTTACAAAATTTAAATAATAAATAGAAGGAAAAACATCCTTTATTGAAAAAATGTGGTTTTTAGACCATAATACGTCATAATAACTTTTTCAAGTCAATTTATAATTTAAAATATTTTAATATATAATATTGTAACATCAAATCTTAAAACCAACTAAATTGTGGCCCCATGTCGGTTCACTACATAATCTATATTGTGCCTCCTAATACATTAGAGGATGATAAATAATAATGATCGTCTGAGGTGGAACAGTGAGGAGACTATACCCCAATATCACATAGCATAAGAAAAAGTAAATAAACAAACAACATACAAAATAGATTTTTTAGAAATAGTAAATAATATAAAATAAAATCCTATTATAATAAATATAAATACAATAAATTCCCGAATATGTGACACCGTAAAACATCTATCAACCACTAGGCCAATCACACATATACAAAATATATTTAAAAATAAATACAACAGGATCTAAATCCAACTCCGAGACATATAATATACCATGTTTCACAAACTGTAATATCATTTTTGAAGACCTTATCAATAATGAAATAGTTAACATAAAACTCAGCCCAAACCTTTGCATTTATCAAAAAAAGATCGATTCTCAGGTGCTAATGTGCAGGGGTAGCTAGAGTGGTGTGAGAGTAAAACTTAGTGTCCCCCAACCAACAGTGTCCTAATAATATACCAATCATAAAAAAATTGTATATAGATGAGTAGTGCAATAAATAAATTGTATATAAACATACATCTTAAGGAAATAATTGTATTTCATGTTCCCACTGCCCTCGGTATATAGTGTGATACCCAAGCAAACCAATCCTTCACCATCCTAAGTCAGTGATCCAAGCCATTCATTGTTGAGTAACACATAATGTGAATAAAAAAGGATTTTAACTATAGATATATCTCATGGAGGTATAAAAATAAATATTAAATGGTCCTATAACCTGTTTTCAACACCATCAATGTATAAACATCAGTGGTGTCTACTGCATCAGATTAGTACTATCCCCAAGACAGATAGTATCAGTCAAACATATAAAACTATGATGACGACCACAATGACCATAACCCTAATCCATATTTTATTAATACCCTAACCGTCTCTTTAACCACGGGTGAAGAAACGGTGACTAGCACTCTAAACCATATGTGAGAACATCTATGACTAACTACATAAAACGTAGATGATGACCACCCTGACCAATGCCTTAAACCATAGTTTTGGAACTCTATGAACCAAACCTTAATGAATTTTACGAAAAATAAATCATCTAGTATTAACATTATTAAATTACAAAACATCAAAAACCCATAAAAGGTTACCCCTTTTTAATCAATTACCAATTAATTAGTTCCCTAAGAGTCTTTCAGAACAACAAAATTCCAAATCACTCAATTTCATAAAATTAATTAAACGACCCATCACAGAATTTCCCCAAATGGGTAACAACAAAATAATTTTAAATCAACATTTGAATACATTTATAAACCCTTTTCTACAGACCACCTAGTTGTCAAAATCTAATTTTATATTAAAAAATAATTCACACATTAAAAATAATTTAAAAAACACCATTTACAATTTCATGAATGTTGATATTGAAACACATTATAAAAAATATTTTAAACATACATTAAGAATTTTAGACCCATGTCCTACAATGTAACCCTTGATTATTCAATCAATCCAAAAAATGATCAAAATTGGGTTATGCTCATAACCCAAATTCTTTACCATAATCCAACACCACATCACACATTACTAGAAATACCTGACCACAAGGTCTTCTTTATTTTCATTCTCATTCAACACCAACAGATCTGATAGAATCCATGGAACGTATAATGTGTCTATTCTATGTTGAAACCTAATTTATGTATGAAAATGAAACTAACACACACCTGATGGAATTTATTGAAGATACTATAGAAACATGAATATATGTTAACACATATATGAGTAAATTTATTAGACCACCTACCTCATTAAATAATTTTTCTTTAATATTTGAAACCCATGGGGGGATTGACAAGACCATCCATGTTCCACCCATAAGAGAATCTCAATTAAAATTCCAAGTAAATAACTATGATGTTATACTAATAAAAAAATTTAATGAATAAATAAACTAAGGAAAACCTAAGGAATTTTCACAAATAATTCATGACTTAATTAAATTATTCATAGTGATTTGCAAAATTCTTCCCGGGCTCTCATCTATGAAGGCTACCAAAAGCCTCATCATCTTTGTATGATCCAATAATTGTCTAGTGGACTCATAATCAACTCCCAAAAACCATACATATGATATTATAATGAACCAGTTAGAGTAATCAAGGGAGGGAATATGAAGTGAAATCACATCTCTAACATCGAAAAAAACCATAAACCCAACCCAAATCAAAGAGAGTAAGAAAAAAGATGGGCGCCAATATCCCCATAGTTTGTGAACACTAAATGAGGGATAATTTGGAGGAGTGAATATAAATTTTAAGGTTTAATTTTAGTAATATCATTTTTTTATGTAAGGGGAAGCCTCATGTTTTGGGTTTATGGTTTTCCAAACCATGTTCCTTTCATTCTCCCTTCATTTTCCATCAAATATATTCATACTATTAGAAAAATAATTCTCCAATCATGTGAATATAACTATACATTAACAAAACCCAAAAAAATATACACATGGTTACATAGCTATAAAACAACAATGAATCAGCCCTACATACCTATTCAGTATCATGGTTCAATGTTTTACTAAATTTCTATCCAGGTTGTCCAAAACATCTCTAAACCTCTTTCACATTCCATGATTTCCCATTGAACCATTCATGTTTGGTCCTTAACCATGTGGTAACCATGTAGTACACCAATGGTGGATTAAAAATGAAATAAAAACTCTCTTATCATTATGTTTTATCATGGTATCTCCTAAAAAATATTCACACTAAACCACTCACCTGGTCAAGAAAACATTAAAAACTCTTGAAACAAATCCAGAACCCTAAAAAGCTCTTCGGCCCACCCAATATACCACTTGATCATCATTAATCATATATATAACAAATGTTGATTCATTTTAACTCTCTAAAATTTATTCTGAGTGAATGTTAATAAATTAACACATTCAATAAAAAAATTCATATTCCTTTTAAAATTTGAAAATCGTTTGGAAAATTGATATTATAACCTCTCAAACATAGTACATCTTTTCAATGAAACGTATAAATGGACATTTATCCACACAACCTTCCTGAAAAATATTTACAAAATAACCAAAATCTACCTTTTTATTTAGTTAACCTAAAACACTACAAAGGCAGCATTCAATCGGCCAAAAATTGAAGCAACGCCCATTGAAAAAAACTGAATCACCCAGATGAGGCTTCCCTATGTTCATCAAAAAAAATCCTTGATTACATCATCACCTAATCATGAGTTGGACATATGGTTCTCCCCATCATAAGAATCATCTTATAACCACCAAATTATGTTTCTTAAAACCTCCTCCATTGTAAAAGTTAAAAAAAAGATCTAAATCCCCCTCCTATAATGTGAACGACATGGTTCGTAAGACACTCTTCCATATCACCCCTTGAAATCACTACTAATTGTTTCCACCCTATGTCTTCAAAAAAAACTTGAGTGGATGCATAGCTACTATCTATTCTTGCACTGTGAACAAATAATTATTTCTTCAAAATTTGAATCCATAATCTAAAAGGTATAATTTTCACTTATTAACCCAAGTCGGCCTATCCATGACTAACTCAATCCAAATGGTCTCAACTCCTACTATCCGATCATTTCCACCTCACATGGTTATAATAAATTCATTTGTAGTGTAATTTAATGATCATATTAAAAAACTAACAAGAGTCCAAAATAGTATCTAAATGAGACTCTATAGTTATATCCTCCACTAACCAATAACCATCATCAGGATATATTACATTATAGATTCATCCCAACAGAAGAGGCTAAAATCAGTTTTCATAACCACCTTGAGCATAAATCCAAATATCTAGCTGATCAATGAACAAAATTAATTTACCATTATTACTTAATATAGAATTCATGTATGAACCTCATCAATTCCACTTTGATGTCATATTTCCCACATGACCAATCCATGATCAGTTTTATAAGACTACGACCGTCCCTATATGAGGTCCTCACTACTATAAGAAACACATAAAAAACTACTATAAGGGTGTTGTTTTCACCACCTCTCACAAGAAACAATAACACTAAAACCAATTATCCATCCAATACTAACATAAGACAGTGACATGTACACCACTCTATAAATAGAGTGAAAAAACAAAACACCAACAATAGCTCATTCCCAACTTCTGAGAATGACACCTCGGGCATTCACAATCATTTGTTCCACTACAAGGAGACATAATGGATCTTGGTTTACCTCACCATATAGATTCACTTCCACCATTCCATGGGCTCCACCTACAAGGATGCACTCTACTAGACTAATGAAACATTTAGTTACCAAAGAGTATATCTGTTTCCTAATCACGTTACTTAAGACAATGTAATGATATTGGAATGATCAACAATAAAATGAGAGTAGATTATGTTTTCATCATTGAAAACAAACACACCTCATCCATATCCAATGTATTTTCAATCTTCAAAAATATTTAATACCTACTCAAAGTCCCTTGGCCTCCCATCAACAATTTCCTCATCTAATTCACATCACTTCTTATCCAATTGATGGATACATGATTAGCTCAAGAACCAATGGTGTACAATCTCATAATTATTTATCGGCATGCCAACCCATATAGTGCGTCACAACCTGTACATATACCAAATACACCATTAACACTTATCTAATACATGATTTTATTCAATCCAACAACATAACATTATTATGACTCTCACAGGTTAATCCTTCTGAATCCTATGATCATAATCCATATTCACTGAACATGCATCTCATGAATATCCCTATTACCCAATGGAGAGAACCCTCAGTGCTTCTCAATAACAAATAAAACTTTCTAATCCAAAGCCATTTTCACATCCACTAAAAACCTATATTTCACCCAATAATTACACTAATATCAGATATGTTGTCACTATGTTTCTAAATATGAAAACAAAGCTAACTGTGTCATGCACCTAACTTGACCAACCCTCCAAAACCACATGTACAACTGATGTACCAACACTCTATGTGATCTCCATATTAATGATACTAGGAATACTTGTTTTTCCATCACAATTAAAATACCATGATAGCATCACCTATATTATCATCAACCAAATAAACACTTCACACCTACACTATATACCCTTAACAAACTCGTGCACTAATAACCCATCTCATAGACATCAAGAACAACCTTCATTCATAAATTTCAAATTATTTTTTAACCCATATTATCCTCACCCTCTATGAACCAACTATGTGGTTGAAGCACTGGAACTTGATTGTTTTCTCAAAAAAGGTATCCAACATTTCAAAACCCCACACCATACTTCATGCTTCATTCTTTGTTTCAAAAATTCCATGTATCGATATGTGCCTCCTGCATCCCAAAAAGTACACATTACTCTATTGGACCCTTTAATGGGTCAATATAAATATAAATAAGGAACAATATTTATAAACTAGGGTATCATTAATAATGTCACTAGGTTCTCCCATATATACATATTTTAAAATTTTCGTGACAACACAAGCTCTATCCACCTAGGTATATGTCAACTCATAAATGGTTACAACTCATGGGGTAACAAACAAGATCCTATCCCAACATCACACAACATCATCATTGAAAAAAACCCATCTCTATGGTCTCCAAAATGGAATACAACACATGCCAAACCAACTATACAAAACCGGGACACATGTTCTGTCCAATAATAAACACATCAAACCGCTCCCTAGAGAATAATGTCACACAACCAATACTGAACAATCCAAACCAACAAGGGTAAAAAAAATACACATATACCATACTAAACCACCATTTTAAATGTACAAATTGTTCATCACGACTATGTTGGTTTCCTAAATATTGATCACCTCACTATAGGCCCGAAGAACCTTCCATCGGAATAAAATCCATAAAATAACACACTATCTAATATATAATATGTATATCCTACATTCCCAACTTCATTTAAGAGTTTACCCTTACCTCAAAATGATAATATTAAATACAATAAATTGGATCTCTTTTAAATGGGCCATGTGAATAGAATCCATTATAAACCATAAAATCCAAAACTGCATTTGTGTCACTCAGATAAAATGATAGATACATTGGAAACATCACAAATCATGACCAAAATCTCAGTCCATATAACATGGAATTCCTATTGGAATAGATTTTCATGATACACATTCCATGTATTCATAATATGCTCTCTCAAATTCATTTATCCCCAGTCTAAAAATCCAAAAATAGTAAAATTATAGAAACATAAACTCCTTTGAAACAACTTTTTAATGTCTCTTCTAGGATGCCAATAAATTGATTCCCCGACATGGTTCTCCACATGAACATAAGTGTGCCTTGTATTACACTATAAGTTTCCACCTATTAGGTGGGGACTATGGAGGGATTGTTAAGATACTATACACCCATATTAGATTTCACATCTAGAATTAAATATCCAAATATCTTATATTATAATAAAACCAATGTGTAAATATACTGCAATAGAACCATGTTCTATTAAGATGAAACTCAGTAAGGGCCCAGACATCCATTCCACACATACAACATCGATTCCAAGCTAGGATTATAAAAAATATACAAAAAATACACCATGATATATTTACAACTCTGATCCATGTAACATATCTTTCCTACAAAGCCATAATACCATCAAATATAACCTATCTGATCTTACAACACACAATATAGGGGTCATTCAAATCCATTATGTGCAATAATCATATGAAACCTACTCGGGTTCCAATTTGTTGGGGAGGCCCAATTTGGGTGGAAGTAAAACTGTTTAGGGAACAAATAATAGTGACTAAAACAAATAATATTCATTGAAAGAGAGTATTTTGAACACAAATGAAATAAATTAATAGTATAGTAATTTTTTCTCTAGGAAAACAAACTGCTTGTCTACTTCCAACTAGCCCTTGAGTTCTTGGGTGACACATGGTCCAAAAAACTCACATCTACCTAAGCTAGTAATATATTCGATACAATATCCGGTGAGACTTGTTGTGAATATAAAAAGTTTTTATCATTTATCATCAAAAACTACGAAAAAAATATTAGTATCAAGAATTCCCAGAACCGCACTGCATCACCCATTAAGGCATAAATATCAATGGTTTCTTGCGAATCAATCAGGTATTTTCCAAAATATGAGAATCATTTGTTCTAAATATATATCATTGGTAAAGACCACAATGGTCAACACCATAAAACACATGTGAGGACCTCAATGACCAGTACAATATACCATGGGTGACAACCACAATGACCAACACCCAAAACCATTTCCATGGACAACAATCACTGACACATTAACCCATCATTGAGGGCTATTATAAAAAACACCCAAAACCATATGTGAGGAACACCATGAATGTAACCTTAAACCATGGGTGAGGATTCTCCTAACCAACACCACAATCCATAGGTCAGTGTATCCATGACCAACACCTTAAAACATTTTTCCAACTACCAATTTTTAATGTTATAAATCATCATATTACCAAACACATTGAATCGAAAACAAACCATTGTTAAACCATTTTAATTTACCATAGTTTCTAAAGTCATTTCACACCATTCAATGACCAAATCACTTCCATTCAAAAAATAATAATTTATTTATCCCGCATGAAATTTAAAAAAGTGTTGACCAAAATACTCAGTTTAAATCAACATATGAATCTATTTATAATCCCCTTTCAATAAACCACATATATATAAGAAATAAATTTTAAAATAATAAAAATTTAAATATAAAATTTTCCCCCATTTTCACATATAACAACATCAAAACCAAATTTTAAAATTTAAAACCATTTTAGAATCATAATAGGAATTTCCAAGAAAATCGTAACATATAATGGCATTCCAAATCAACCATTAACATACATTAATATATTTATTCCTAATCCCTAAAAATTATCCATCGAAAATTTAATCATGATAATAAATGTGATAAACCATGTTAATGATTTAACCCACCAATGTTATTATTTTACCACCACACATCACCCTTTCTATGAAACAGCTCAGCCCAAGTGTGGCCAAGTATTCAGTTTCTTTAAATAGATATGATTTAGAAAAAATTATGTTGTTGGATTTAGGTATGAATCCTAAATCCAAATTCCACTCACATAAGAAAATAAATAAAAAAACACATGGTATTTAAGTCACATAATACATACACATGAAAAATTAATTAGTATGCCTATTGGTAAATCCCATAAACCACCTACCTCATTAATGAATATTTCATAACAATTTTAGAGTGTGAAATCCATGAAAAGGCCTATCCAAGTCTCTTCCACACTCCTTTAAATCTAAAAATGATTATATCAACCACCAAATATCTAACCTCATATTAAGTCAAAAAAACATTTATCTCAATATTTATTAATAAACATGAAACATTTAATTATAATTATATATTCATCTCCAATATCGTTACGGAATAACCTCTTATCAAACCTCAATGAAACATACTTGGGTGTACACCAATGGACTCCTTACACCATTTCTATGTATATCCCTAAGAGTTGATACCATTAAAATAATTTATTATATAAATTTAATTTAATTTTGTCTAATGGAAATTCACTATGAATGAATATCCTAATGAATCACCATGCAATTTCCTAATGAAGTCATCTCAGGATCTCCTCTACACAAGATCACCAATGTACCAATAATTATTTTTTTATTATAGTCTAATTTGGTTGAATAAGAATTATATTTTCATTCCACCACATACATGCTTTTAAAATATCCATTGAATTGAATACTGGAATGAAAGAGTATACGAAATATCTCTATTAATGTTGATGAAAACCAATGAACACAACCTCAAATAAATAGGTGGAAATAGAAATGGGTTGGGATACCCTAGTTTGTACGAAAACAAAAGCGGGTAAATGGGTTATATTGGAAAAAAATATGGAGAGAATATTTTGGTTGAATCCAGTTTTTAAATATGTCCTTTATTGCCACATGGATTTTCAAACTGCGCAATGACATTTATCACTTTAATACCCATAAGAAATGTCTCAATAGTTATGATGAATGGTTACAAATATTATTCCCAAACTAGGTGTCTCCTTCTATCCCACACAAAAACCCATCACATGGTTCTTCCCATCGATTACCTAATTGTCTGTCAAAAACAAAACAACACTCTAGAACATTTCCTTAATATGGTAAGCAACATATTTTAAATTGGGCCTAAGTTAGGCACCATGTCTCAATCCCTCCTTCACTTCACACAGTTTCACCTTGATCCTCATTCGGTTTGTCTTAACGCATGTGTTATCTATTAAGAACACATATTCTTAGTTAAAAAGATATTAAAATCCTTCAGTATCTAGGTGTCTCACATTTTCCCCTAAATTGTGCACACCAAACTATACACCTTGGTCAAAAATCCCAAAAACCCCTAAAACAAAACCTGAATCTTCCATGGTTCATCTAAATGCTTGAGCTACCCCCCAAACCTCATTCTACCCCACATAAAATTATTTTCATCTATTATAAATCTTAGGATTTTATCCCAACTAATAGTTCAATATTCAATCCATCCTGTTAATGAAATTTATTTATTCCTTTTAAATTTTCATACTCATATGGAAACAGGTCCACACATTGTTTAAATATTATATTATTTTAAAAGTGTTCTTTTTAATATGTTTAGTTATAACAAATTTTACATAAAAATGATTTTTTAAAAAATAAAATTTTAGTTTTATAATAAAGATACTTTGTCAAATACTATTGAATCTAATTATTTATATTTTAAAATTTAATTATACCACTATATTGATATTAATATATATATTTGATTTGTTTATATATCATATAAAATTATTATAATAATGATATTAATATTTAAATATAACACAAAAATATATATTTATAATATTTTGATATCATATTTTTACATCAAAGTGAGTTATATTATTTTAAATTAACAACACAACAATATACAAAATAGATATACATATTAGATATATGACTAAAACACATAATTTAAATGGCTATAATTTCAATGATTATATATAAAATGATTATATATTCAGTTACCATATTTGTAATTTATAAATTCTATTATTTTATATATCTATACTAAATCATTTGTTCATTCCACTATCTATTAAAAAGGCACAATTCATATATCATATTGTTTTTTATAATTATATATGAACTCATTATATATATTTTTACTAATTTTGGTCTATAAGGATTAATATGATCCAGGATATTTTTCAGACATGATGACATTATTTATTTCTATTTGTTGTCACTTATTGATTTAGGATTTTTTAATAGACATACAACCTCCATTGTGTGAATAAAAATACAGGGGGTGAATGACATAATTTATTTTTATTTTGTTTTAATGTCACACGTATGAATTAATTTTTTTAGATATTTTTTTTCAAATTCTTAAGGGAACATTATATTATGATGTTTCAATTATTTTGCTAGAATATATAATCAATCATTAAATGTTTAAATTTAATAGTAATAATAATAACCAATCCAAAACCTTATGCATTATATAACATAATAAAAAAAATGTTTCCCTAAAATTTTATGTTTCACATAGAAAATGAAATTCCTAAGGGAATCTAAATTATAGAGACAACACATGATATAATTTGTATACATATATTGTAATGTCCAGACCTGAGAGCCACTGAATAGTGCATCAAGATGGGGGTCACCTAGACTCAACCTCGCATCCACATTGACTAGAGGATATTCAATAGTAGTGAGGGTTTATGGTGGTAATGTGGGGATACTATACCCTCATGATAAGAGTAACACAGTGATATCCCTATTTAATAAATAATTGGAAGCATATTATAATTTTAATATAAAAGATAAACATTCTACAAGACTGTAATAATAAATAATCTAAAAGATATTTCATATAAAATATTATTATCATTTTCTTAATATATAAAAAATTCAATTAAATAAATTGAAGGAGGCATCCAGTAAAATACAAAAGTAAAAAGTACAAAATACCAAAAATAAACTATCTTCATCTAGTATCATGTGTGTTGTTCTATCCCAATCTCCCATGCTTCTAGGAAGTGAAAAAATCAAGAATCATTAATTGGGTTCCTTCTATAGTCCCTACATGTATCCATGAAGTCTGTTCAAGTAAAAAATTGTGTCCTAAACAAGGTGTGAGAAAAAAATCAATAGGCCACCACTAATTGAGTATATAACATTTCCAATAGGTGTATAAGCAATGAAGTATTTTGCAGTTTATCATCAGTATAATATTAACAAAAGTAAGGTGCTAAAATCATATGTGATCCAGTATAGCCATACATGGATCCATGTGAACAATATTAAACCTCCCATAAATATTACATAACTGTGAAACATTAATATGTAAGTGATATTATCAAGTTTACCAACTGTAATCAAATTCCCATACCATGGTTGTATATAAATTATAGAAAAATATCCACATCATCCATGCCATGTAATCCAATGGATATCATTCTCAGTAGCCTATGTTGTGTAATCCAGTGTCATAACATGAAGGGTTAGATCTAAGATATAAATGACCATGGAACCCCCATTCATTCCAAGGTGCATCTCGATGGAATGTTGGCACTGAATTTGGTGGAGTCCAAGGATTATATCAAGTTTGATTCTAAAAAATTTGGATCCAAGGGGTATTAATGACCTTTGTATATTATATAATCAGGATTCTAGGTGAATAACTCTCTAAGGCATATACTATTATGTTAAATAAAAATCCATAGAGTAAATATTTAAATGGAATCAAGTGTTATCAAGATCTCAGCAGTAGATATGTCCTTTTAATCACATCGAATCAGGATTTGAGGAGTATAAATGTACATGAAATCCAATGCAATAATAAACAAATCAATAAAATTAGTTGTCATTTTACAAGAATTAAAAATCTATGAATTTATCTAACTCCCATTCCCATTTTACATTTTAATTATTTAATCAATTTAACATCATGTATCAAATTTATAATGAGGAATAAACCTTCTCTATGAACTCATTAAATTCCAATTAAATTCACCAAGAATCCAAAATCAGGTGTCCTCTACAAACAGGGTGGAAAATAATTAATTTATATAAGGGAACGCCTTATGGGTGGCCTATGTTGACGCAAATAACCACCAAAAAATAACTTTTTACACAAGGGAAACCATGTAGGTTACAAAACAATATATAAATATGTGATATAAATATCATGGGTAGTGCCAGAATGTATGTTCTTCTACAGAATTGAAACCTATTTTATAAAACCCGAATCATGAATCGAAGAATATATAATAACATTAAAATAATCATGGAAGAAAACTATTCCAGTATCGGCTCTTAAATTGAAAAAGATATGAATAAAAAGGTAGAATAGATGAATACCCTAGAAATATGTTATATTATCTTACAACTATATTAATATTGTTAAAGAGGAAATAAATGATGAAATATAAAAGGGGAATAGGGAACTCACAAGTACACATCTAATGAGATCAACGATATAATAAATATAGTTAAATCATAAAATTGAATAAAAACATTAGCTTTAGGAATCTAGAGGATATCTAATGTATAATAAGGTAGGAGGGTGAGGCGTTCTATTAAAAATAACAGCCCTGTCTCTTTTTAAAAAAAATATGAATTTACACAGCCTTTAAATAATTTACATATTGTATAATTCTCAGTCCTTCCTTTTAAGGGAATGTTCAATACATGATTTGAACCTTGTTTGATAAGAAAAACACATGTCATGTATTTTCCCTATAGGAGGCCTTTATGCTCCCATGTCTTTTTTCCAATGTTACCAAACTGGTCCATGGGCTCATCATAAGAGTCTAAGAAAAAATAAAATGTAAGGAACACTTTAAACATAAATAAAAGGATCCATACATCAACAAAAAAACTAAGAACTTACAATATCCCCCCCCCAACGAATTGTGTTCCTGATTTTTCCTTCCACGGGTGGTCAAGATTGAACAAAGAATAACTCTATCCACTGAGCATAAATTCTGGCCTCCAAAATCTCAGGTTTCATCCTGTAAACATCTATCTTTTCATATCACCTATTCTAGAGGAACTAACATGCATTTTGTAGCCTCTATTCACCTATCAACGATATGGATTAGATTATTCTAAGAGGTTGTATCTATTAATTACTCAACCACATCTAGATACTATGCTTGAGATGGTTCTGAATGAAAATAATGCATCTAAGATACATGGAAGACAACATGAAAGTCTTGTCACCTCTATGGTAACTAAAACTGATAGACTACCAACCCGACTAACTAGAGAGTCTCAAATGTTCCAAAATATCATAATGAAATATTACCCTATCACTAAATCTATTTTTTACTGAGACATGTAATGATATATAAAATGAAATGGTCCCCAACAATTAAGTCAACATGTTTTTGATGGCGATCAATGTAATATTTCTATCTAGAATGTGTTTTATCTATCTGTTTTTGAATCATATAGACCATCTATAATATTTAAAAAATGATATGGGGTATATCTAATGCTACCTAACCTATCTATAGCCAAGACATAAGTGATCGAGTTATTATATCATACAAAGACTCATAAGGTTTAATATGTATAGTATTATGATAACTATTATTGTAGGTGAACACAACCTTGGTATATTCCTCTCCTAATAACCTCCAAAATTAATGATGCATGCTCGAAGAATTTCCACTATAACCTTTATTGGGTTCTCTAACTAGCCATCAATCTGAATGTGTTGTACTATTCTCAGGATCTCATGTACACCCAACACCCTAAGTAGGTTATGCAAGAATCGACATGTAAATCAGTAATTGCTATCCAGTGAAATGATATGAGGAACCATGTGAAGGTGCACAATCTCTATGATATACAATCCCTATAGATCATCTACTAAGAATCCCCCCTATTTATAATGAAATATTACACCGTTGTGATCTTTTCAATAATAAAATAAATCTTATAATTACCTAACGTAGTCGTTAGAAACATTTTGAAGTAATCCATCTCAAAATAATACAACATCCTACTTGAAAATACATAACAAAAGTAAAATCCCAGATGGTCAATGATGTTCCTACTTCACCTAATAATAGGAGGAACACATAATGAACAATATATCTACCACTTTTTTTTTCTTTACCACCAATAGTAGAAATGAATGTCTCAGAACCTGTCATTAACATCGAGATGTACATAAAGCCAAGGGTAATGGAAATATCATATTCTATCCTCGCATATCTGTACTAAACCACAAACATAACCATGATTTCCCCTAATTTCATCCTTACAAACATTCCAACTATGAGGAAAGTCGTCACCTGCTACATTCTCCAGAAGGACTAGGGATCTATAATCTGTTAACAATCACAGCTTCACTCTTTCCAAAAGAGTGGAAGTTATTACTATAGATGAGATGAAATCCTAGTCAATACCATATTGCACCACAATGTGCATCTTTGAATATAAGTCTACAATCATTCACTCAAACCATCCAATGTAACATTTATTTTCATAAGCATTTAATGGAAATATTTGAACTGTCACAGCTGACCCTATCAAGCAAAAAAATAAACTACTGACTTATTAAATAATTATTTATGTCGGGTGGAATCAATCGACCTAAAAATATCTAGGGAAGATAATTTACAAAGATATCAAGATTATCCTTCAATATTCCTTCATAATGATACTCTAAGGAGTCCCATGATTCCATGTAATCCTATTTTCTAATCATCCCCATATTAAATTCTCTAATCAATGCATATTCTTGTTTTCAATCCACTCATATTTCCCCTGGTAGTTTCCACTAGGATCAATATTTCAATCATTTGATCAAAATCATGACGTGTCACCTAAATCATGGGAACTTCTTTCACAATTTCATTTCCTAAGTGCATGAGCAGTATCAGGTTGTGTTATAGAGTTGCATCATCTTATCTCTAGGGAACATTGTGAGTCCCTACCATCTACTAAATTAATGAATGAAGTGAATCATCATTCACCAACTGCGCATCCTCTATATTTCATGGTATATCCCTAAAATGCATGTATATGATTCCTCCTGCTCAGTGCATTAGCAATATCATTTCCATTTCTGGACATGTAGGCAAGATAAAATTCAAAAGACTATAGGTTTTATCCCACCATCATTACCAAAAATTAAATTCAGGATGCGTAAATATATACATAATGATTATGTGGTCTGCGTACACTACAATACAGTCTCCCAAAAAATATTTCCACAAATAACACATGGTGTAAACAATTGTAGCTAGCTTAAGATTATGCATCTTGTAGTTAATCTCGGGTAGCCTCAACAGAAATGACTGATTATCTAAGACTCTCTCTTCCAACATCATAAATACTCATATCCTACCACCGGAAGAATCATAGTACATAATAAATCTCTTGAACAAAACTAGATGAATCTAGACCAAAAATAATGTTAGACACCTTTTCTTCTCTTGAAAGAATGTTTTGAAGGAATGTGACCGTAAAAACATCAATCCTTTCTTATTTAATCCTATAAGTGGTTATTATAACAATTATAAACGATTCATTAAATACCATTAATATCTTACATTCCCCAATAAACATTATATATGAATGACATTCTTTGGTTACTCCTAGGAAACAAAATCTCTCACATTCTCAAGGTTGAATGATACTTTTGTCTCTTTGATAATATGACCAAGGAAGTTAATCGTATCCATATAGAATTGGAACTTTATGATATTAGATTTAAATGATTCTCTCTTTGTGAATACAAAATGATCTCATGATTTTTTGGGATGGTTGTGTAGATTATGAGAATACTCAAAGATAACATCCATGAATACCAACTCAAAAAATCAAGATAAGGATAGAAAAATCAGTTCATCTATTCAATTAAAATAATTGACTAGATTCCAATACAAATTGGAATAACTAGATACTCATATAGTCTATATATTCATTGAAATGAAATAAATGGTATGATTGTAGGTCAAACACACACCTTATGATATCTTGTCCTCAAATAAATCTTTGAGAAAACCCATGCTTTATGGTACTAGTCAATGATATCATCAATCCATGGAAAGCGATAATAGTTTGTAATTATCACCATGTTTGATTTCTGATGTTCCCCACATAAAGAAGTTTTATGTCTTCTATTTTTTAGAAGTTTCAGAAACCACCATGGAAGTGTATTGTGTTATATAAACCCATGTCACCACCAAGTAAACTAGTATTCTCTTCAGATCTTATAACTATGTAGTATACATCCTATAAGGAAGAATGGATACAAGTTCAACTACCGAAACAAGCTCAATAGATAAATCCACCTCACTTTTAAGAGGTAAACCTATAACATAATCTTGTAAAACAACCCTGAAATGATCAACAACTAGATGGAATTTATTCTACCACCTTTCCTAATCATCCCAATATAATATACCAATCTTGGTTTTCATCACACCTAGACAAAGAATCATTGATCCGATGCTACCTTGCTGGATATCCCATTCACCCTTGTGAATGAAAACATATCCCTATTGTGATGTGAAGTTCACCCATCATAAATAATAGTCAATGTGGACATTATAGGAAACAAGCTCATTTATCCCATGTATCATATGAAACACCTTCATTTCAATTGAAAAAAAAATCCATAAGATGGTACTCCCATAAGTCTAAAAGGGTAACTACATTCAATGGCTTAAATACCCTATTCGGATCCCCAATGTGATTTTTATGGTAATAACATCATCATAAAACTAAAAAAAGAGCCTAGGGATCTCTCAGACATGAATGATATAAATCTATGAGAAGAAGATATATAAAAAAGATCTAATACCAAAGTAGAGGCTAATAAGATCATTAAAATCACCAAATATGACCTTATGTTCTACTCCGTAGGAGTAGGTTTTATAGAATACATCAGGAAAGAACCATGTCCCTATGAAACAACCTCAGTACCCATAGCAATCCCAATCTGAGGTTGTGGTACTACTATTGTGTGTCTACCTCAACAATTCCCACCACCTTATCCTTAATGACTTGAAATACTCTATCTCCCCCACTAATGTCGAGTTGAAAATCCTTATCCTAAACCTGGAGTTAGATTTAATCCCATTCATTGACTTTTGGAGGAATGGTCCAATAGAAGCACTATACATGACCCATCATGTTGCATGATCTGCACTCTACTATCTATTTTTATGTTGACTAATTTTATCTCCCTTTGTACAAAACTAATTATAGAATATAGAACTACAATCACAAACATCATTGATGTTACACACATCCTGAGAAGCCTAAAAATAGAACATTCTTCTTGCAGACACTGAACCACTATATCGAGGGGATGAACTGCCCAGTTCTCATTCCCCAGCTTTCTTTAGTTTCTATAATGTGAAAAACGTATAATTCACTATCTCAATAACTTTATTTAACCGAAATGCATAAACCGGTAATTGAATTTCATTCATATGACCCTCCTCAAAGCATCTCTCCCATAATGGCTCATCAGCATTTTAAATCCGTGAAAAAATCTAAAGCAATGTGAATCTTTTTGAATACACCATAAAATTAATATCACCCTACTCATAATACATAAACATGAGATTACACTGTTAGGACCAAAGTTTCACTATCTATGGAATGTTTGAATCAGTGATATATTATTTTTTTATGTTCCCTTCCTTTTGAAACAATCATCACCTCCTGTAAAAGAGTTTTGAATTTGTTGGAAAAAAAACTACCTGTCCATAGGAACACAAAAATATTCAAGGATCAACAATCAACTAGAGTATCTATTTCTATATTATGGTTTGGAAAAAAATCAATACAATAAAACCCACTATAAATAATCCTTTTGTTTGGATACAAAAAATAGTAGTCTTCTTTACACTTGAGTAGCACTATGATCAAAACAATAATGAATGTGCTTCTAGTAGATTGAAATTAAGTAATTAAATTTTGTGTTTCCTTGTTAGTTTTTCCATAGTACAATATTTAAAAAAATTATTCACATTTCTCCATAGAAGTAGGTATTAAATTCTATGGAATTTTTTGGGATAATCAATTTTATCTCCAATTTTGATTCTCTATTTTGACTAATCAATATTATTATATAAGTCTACTAGAATTATGCTAATTCAAATCAGAACAACATATGTATTATTATGGAATTCACAAATAAATTTCTCTAGTTGATGGCCCATTCTAATATGCGAAACATAATATATGGTCTTCTTCATAATTTATCATCTATCTAGACAATTTCATCAAAATTACTGAATCTAGATTCTCTTTATCTCTACAATATTTCACCTATACCCATCCTCTATACACCCATGAACATTACAAATTTCAAAAAGTAAAAATCAATTCAGTATATTTATATATGTTCTAAATTTTGTTTATATAGGATTATGGAAAAGATTTTCGACATAACAAAATTTTTTAATATTCAAATTTTTCTTTCAATCAAGGCTCAATCATTGACTTCTTCATCACATCTCAACTCTTCTAATTTCTTCTACAACCATATTTAATATTCTCATAACAACATCTCACATAATAATTTCATTAAAATAATTAATTTTATTTCAATTTTCATTCTAATTTCGACATTATGTTTGATATTTTAAATTTTTCATTATATTTTCTCATACTATTTAAAATACTGGAAAAATAAATTTTTTCTCATTAAAGTTCTCCGAACCAAATAAAATGCCCTTTATAGTGATATATACCAATAGATATAAAAAATACATTAAAAACATTATACCATAAACATAGGGGTGACATAATAAATTCACCCACATACTCTAAAAGACATTTCCGCTGACTTCAAAATTCTTCAGAAAACATTTTCTCTAAGATCATAAAATTTTAATCACCCCTAAAAAAACTTGTGTAAGTACATGAATATATTCTCCTTTTCTCCCTTACCCCACACCAATAATCATGAGTCTGATAATGTTATTGGTGTT
Source organism: Viscum album (assembly GCA_963277665.1). Classification (NCBI taxonomy): domain Eukaryota; kingdom Viridiplantae; phylum Streptophyta; class Magnoliopsida; order Santalales; family Viscaceae; genus Viscum; species Viscum album. The sequence goes on along the minus strand of OY728165.1, from coordinate 255,362,137 downwards.
ATCTTGATTCGGATGGTTCAGCCTTTACGTTACACTAATAAAATGTTTTAGTGCTAATCTAATTACCCTTGAACCAATTGAAAACATAAAAGTTGTATTTTTTCATTCTTAAACCCTTTGATAGAAAAACAATTCAACATGATGACAATGGATGAATACATTAATGATTTATTTTGATCCCATTTTTCATTCGTAAAAACAAATTTTATTTTCTATTTCATTCCACCATTCATAACAAATCCAAGCAAAACAATTCTTCCACTGATTGATCGGTGGAACTCAACATCTTATGAACTAGAACCAACAACATCAACCATAGAACCATATTTACTATCCTGATTAGGATTCATCTTAAATTATTTAACTAAATTTTCTTCCTGGTGTATAATTATTCTTATAGAGAACCATTATCTTATTCATCAATTTTTCACATAAAATACTAATCCATTAATCAATTAGTTATCTGATTATCTCACAACGATGAACTAAGACCAGAAATCTTCTATTTTAAAAACATTATTCTCCTAAAAACAATATATAATGTAATTAATTTATTATAAATTTAATAAAATTTATGATTGGATTATAATTTTATGACTTAAAATGGGAATTATTATATCTTTCCATCCTTTTAACACATATTTTATAATAACCAAACCACAATACAATTAAAATCACGTGTTCTCCCAATTTCCTTTAAAATTTTCTCATAAATTGTTTAATATATAACTTTTATATTTTTAAATTACAAAATATAAAAGAGTCATCAGCTTTTTTTCTGATTCATAATGAGTCGACAATACTTCCCCATTAATATTATAACATTCATTCATAGACACAAGGTGAGTCAGAATGGACATTTATTCTATAATCCTTCTTCACAAACTATTATAATTACATAAAAATGTTCATCCCAATTAACTAATTATGATTCTGAGTATGATCACTAATATTTACAATGTCAGGTGATTTAATCATCATTGAAATTTTTTTGATAACATTACCCAATAGAAATATCGTACAAATTAAAATATTCAGTCGATCATCTTCTTATGAACATAGTCCAAAAAAAACAAACTAGCCCTTTCTTCTCACATGGCCTCATGATATATGTAATCATAAAACAAAGATTTACAATCCCTCTAAACTATATCACTATGTTTATCAACCTGATTATATGTATCCCAAAGGCTCATAGATAATCCTTGAAGCATATTTGTCACGAGCTTATCTTTCCATTCATGAGGTGTCTCTATATGTTTGAAAATAAAAAATGTTTTCCCAAGACATATCTCAACAACTTATGATCTTCTATCCCATGAAACAAATGATGGATTCATCTACTGAAACACACATGTGAGCTCTACCATAATCCTGATAGGCTATGGGGATCCTTGAATGAAATGAATAATGTGTAAGAACCCCTCACAAAGTTAGCCTCACTTACTATATTTGATACAATTAATTGCACAAAAACATTAACTACTAGATGATATATTGTTAAACTATATCCCATCACCCATGTATAATTGAATTTACCTCCATCGTGGTATACTAATGCATGACTTCATGGTGGAATATCTCCATAATGAAAAAAAACACATGAGAAAAAATATTCATTAACAACCCATTCTGAGATAAAAAACATTTGATAGTTTTAAGACATGGTATAAATAATTCACACCCCTATAATAACTCTTAAATCTTGGACTATGTATTATAAACAACCATAAAAATCAATGAAGACACTTCCAACAGTCCGCTATAAATTCTGGCTTAAGAAATGTTCTTTTTTACATAGCATGGTTCATGATATATATCTAACACTAACCTTTCAACTGGATATCATTACATTTTCATTCAGGTTTAAATTAAATTTCCCTTAAAATGTTTTCACCAAATGGGTCAGAACTTCAAATCCATAAGGGCCTACACACCTCATAAATTAATGGGTGTAATAATCATAATAAAAAACAAAACACATTCAAGTCAATGTGGAAAAATATTCCATGACTCGATGTTCCAGAATTGACTACATAGGGTGTCTTCTATATGTTTTGTAGGAAAACAATATTTATGTCATGGGAGGAACACTATGTAAAAATCATGTTCGTCACATATTTTCATAAAATGTCTATAAAGAAATATGTATATAACTCAAGGAACGAATAATAATATCAGGTATTAAAGCACTTCAACCTATATGGAAAGGAATAATGTGTGTCGTATATTAATTCTAACAGGTTCATAAAATGATACATGAGAAAGAATTCCCATATCTCATTATTCCAAATAAAAATAATTAATCATAAGAAAAATGAAACCTCATGTTTATTACCAAAAAAGTAATCAAATCAAATATACTATGAAAAACATATAACAAGAATTTCATAGTTTTACAAATTTGGATTTCCCTATACATGGGTTAGCTAATACCAGGTATAACTCCTCAATTAATTCCAATTCATTATTGAACTATAATATATATTCAAAAAATAGTAAATACATGAATGATAATTATCAGATATGACATTGTTACATGTTTAGGTGGGTTCCCCTGAACACTATACTGAGACAATGGGTCAAGTGTCCTCAATCCGACCTCCCCATATTCTAGTGTCTTTTGACTATTTGTGTGGATATAAGGAACTATTGTAGAGAAATTATAACATCTTTATCAATGTAACATATTAGTTTCCCATGTGAATAAATATACATAATATTTTATTAAAACAAACACACAAGATAAATCAACTACAAGAATATAATAATAAATAATCCAATAGAGTTTTTATATACAATATAATGATCATGTAACATCTCTGTTCAAAAATTCAATAAATACATGGAAATCAGACCCCAATATACTACATAATTCGAAGTATAAAAATAGGATATAGGGAAATTTCTCTATCAAGAATCATGAGAACATCTCAATAATTTTCTCCCATTCTCTTAAGAAATGATCAAATCAAGCATAATTATGGAGGTTCCATAAATGGCATCTACTCGAATCCATGAAGTGTATTCAATTATCCAACAGTTTCCCAAATAAAGGGTGATATAACACTTAGTATTCCAAAAAAACGGTGTCTATAATATTTATGGTATATGTATAAACAATTAAGTAGTTTGTAGTATATCCTAGTTGAAAAAGTAAAAAAAAATTAACTACCATACTTGAGGTGATCTTGTCCAACCAAACATGGATCCCAATGAATAATATTAAATTTCACATAAACAATTGATTCCTGTAAATCATCAACAAGTATCTAATAATATATATTCTATCAACATTAATCAAATACACATACCAGGGATATATGTAAAGAATATAAATATATCCACACTGTCTACACCGTGTAATCCAATGTAAAACATCCACAATGATTATGCCAGGTAATCCAGTGTCAATCCACAAAGGTATATATAAAATGAATAAATTACCTAGGAATACTCATTGATTCCATGGAGAATCTCGATGGAAACTCAGTAATAACATAGGTGGAGTCTAAGGAGAAGGTCCATAAAGCATGTCCAATGAATGTACAATAAAAAATATATAAGGGGTGAAAATTCCATTGGATTCCAAAGGAATAATGATATTAAGACTAAAAATGTCCATGGAATCCACTTCCACAAAAAATATGTATTCATGGAGTAAAAATGTACCCGGAACCCAAAACAATTAGTATATGAGTAGTCAAAAAACCCATGGGATCATATTGAATCAAGACCTATGGAGTAGAAATTTCCATAACATATACTACTAGAATCAATACATCAACTAAAAAATTATTCATATCTAAACAATTTATAATATAGGATTTCAGCCAACACACTTTCCCATTTTCAATTTAAACTATTTAATCATTTTAACAAAATCCACCCCTTTTAAAATGAGTCCTTAACATTATCTTATTTCTAATTAAATTAAAAATTAATTCAACAAGGTTCCCAAATCAAGTTGAGAGAGAATAGACACCCAACGTGGTGGTATAAAAAAGGTAGTTAAAAGGGAACCTCCCATGGGTAGCCAATACTAAGGCTAAAAATATCTAATCATAAAATTGTAATCTAGGGAGATCTAATAGACATAAAACAATTATATCAATTCAATCAATTAAATTTAGTACATCTCTGTAAGTTATGTCATGTGGAATAATGGAAAGAAGCGATAAAAATCAACATGCATTAAGGGAAAGGTATAAACCACCTACCATATACCTAGGGAAAATAGTCATCCAATATTGGATCCTAACTCAACCAATATCAGATGTGATATGTGAAATGAATGAATAACATGGAAATGGTGTATATTATAAATCACCAAATTAACATCATTCGGTAGAATAGAAATGGTGAAAGTTGCAAGAGGAATTGAGAACTTATCAGCATGAAACCAATGATACTAAAGATAGAGGAAACAGAATCCATGTTGTGAAACAACCCGAAATCCATTTTTATGAACAATGTGAGATCTTTATGGTATTAATGGAGTAGGGTGAGTCCTCATATAAAAAAATATAGTTCCTTCATCTTATTTATAAAAAACATTCACTTCAATTTACATTAGTGTAAATTCCTTACCCATAATTTAATGCTCATGCACAAAAATTATAAAAATATTCTTTGAAAGATGTGAACCTATCCCTACAAGGGTAATACACATATTGTATTTGACTTTGCAGGTAGCATTCAAACGCCATATTTCTTCTTTTACCAAAAAAACACAACCCTACCATTGTCAAATCTTAAGGGTCTAATCCAAATTAAAATATATAAAAAAGTAGTACATGAAATAAAAGGAAATATACCTTGTTGGAAAACCTAGGATCTTATATATTTCAACCTTACAAAATTGGGAATCATTTATCATTCCATTGAATATGGATATCCTAAATATTCAGTTTTTACCAACTATTTGTTCCAATAGTCAAATATTTTATTGTATCATTTCTCATATTATGTAAAAAATTTTCTAGAGGGTGTTTAGTATTATCCATTCGTAAAATATCATAGGATAATAATAATAGTTTTTTCATTACATTGGATAATATTTCATTTACATTTAGTGAATAAACCCATTAATAAAATCATGTTGTACTTATTAAATGGAATAAAAATAATATTTCCACCATGAATATTCCTAAAAAACCAATTTTGAATACAATAATCATACCACTATAACATTTCATCAAAAAATGAATCTTCAATGAGGTTAATTAGTGATCTTATAAAATATATAAATATATTATAGTTTCTAGAAAAAAGTTTAATAAGACATTTACAACAATTTCTTTGATCATATATATAACTAAAATATCATTATCCACTACCAGATTATTTTTTATTCGAATTCCACTATTCTCATAGTGATAGAGGGTAATGATTATCATTATCATGGTTAGTCTGTAGATTAGATCATTGACTTGGATAATTTTCAAGTTTTATACAAATAATACATTCAATTATTAATGGTACAATATAATTAACAATATTTATTCTTTTATATTAATATAGAAATTTATTTTTCATTGATAGATTGATGCTCGATGATCCCATATAAAAACATTACACCATCCATTAGTCCATGTAAGACAATCCAATTGGTGTTTAATTTCCCATTTTTGACATATTATAAATTGAAATTTCTTTCCTTCATCATCTTTATAAACTGATCTTTGAAGAAAATCCATAATTTTCTAATTCATTGTGTTTTTGACTTCATTAATGTTTACATTATTGATAATATGTTGTGATAGATAGTTTAGTATAATTATTGGGTTTTTAACTGTAAATACCATTCTTATGTGACATTCATTGATGTAATCTCCATATTATCCCCATCACCCATGGTTCCTTCTATTTACAAACATTAATAATACCAAAAGGGTTAACATAAGTGACAATACATTAACATTATTTGGAAAATATCATAATTATAAATAATATTTCATCCTTAAAACACCTTATTCATCAATATTATCATATTGAAATATATTTTTATTAGTAAAACATATATCTATATTACTGTAATCGATGTGATATTATCTTAGGTTTCATATATTTATCATCCAAATCTATAAATGTAACAAATATTATATTATAATGTATCATAAAGGAATGCAATTAACATGAGCATAACTATCTAGAGTGTCTGGAAATGCATGGATTCATGTGCCAACTCATATTGCACTAGGGTGATGATCAAGTCAATCCTCAAATAACCATATTTATTTCAATTATCCCTAGGTAAATATATTCCACAGTCACATTCACAAAAACTTTTCTAAACAAGGACTATTTTCAAGGAAACCAACATACTAAAAACAATACAAATAACATAGAATATCAACATAAGAATTGACTCCTTTATTCGGTATTCACTAATGTTCTAAAAAATTAATCTCAATCGTAACTAAAAAAATCACCCAAAAAAACATACTCCTCGTATACCAACTATAGAGATCCATACTAAACATAAAATTAGTATTACATTGATTACATGCTTAAATTATTTTATTTTCCAAATATTATCTCATCTTAAGGATTGATAGGATTAATTTCATTGAAACTATCTATATAAAAATATAATTTTATAAATTTTTTTGACATTTATCTAAAATCAAGTACACTATCCCCCATACAAAATTATCATAAGTTATATTCATCTTCATAATCTAGAGATATGGTAGCATAAGAAATCAGTTATTTCAGATACCATGTAATGGTTATCAAATGTGATGACAATCGAATATCATAAGATAAAATATGATGCGAATATGGATATAATTGCGACGCATAAGAATATTCATACCCAAAAATTCATATATAATAAATCATGGTAAATGTACTAGTATTACATAAGACATGATACAAAATAGTTTCGAATCTGGAGTCAATAAACCGGATCCATGTGATTTTAACATATTCATAATAATAAGAATAAAATAGTGAAACATATATTAGCTTTGGTAGTGAAATTACTTTAAGGAATAATACATTCATGATCCACACCATCAGTTCCCACATATATAAGTAACTAAAATATATCATTAATATTTACCACATGATATATAATAATTAAACTAATGAATTTGGGAAAGTTATATTACCCCAATAGTAATCTTCCACAATTAATAGTGCTACTATAAATTAATATATTATCACACATAAAAAATCCATTAGAATAATATGGGTTTTATAAAACATTACAAATGAAAATATTTCAATTTTATTGCATACAGATCCTATGGAAATTAAATTGGTTTCATTCCTTATATCCTAAAGAACCAAAGGAATAAAATGTGTTTCATAATGATTCACATAATGAAATTATTTCAAATTCCATCAATAATCATGTCATTATAAACCCATGAAAAATAACTCTGTATCTAATGAAATCTACTAACATTTTAGGTAAATATAATTTAATCAATAAAATAATTGATATGGTATTCACACTACAACGATAAATGGTATAAAATTAATTCAATAACTTCCCCAATTTAATAAATGCATATCATCTAGCTGAAAACCAATTAATAATATGTATTAAGGAAAATGTATTAAAAATTGAATGGAATTAGGTTATATTTTATGATCACACAATGAAGGTCGATTGTGATTTTTTTTCTAATGTGTTATTTTATTTCTTGACACATTACTCTTATTATGATGTTTTATTTATTGGTGAAGCAAAATGGCTAGATGTTTGTTATGAATATATTATAAGAATAAATCTAAAAAATTTAAATGATGATAAGATATTATAAAATTTTCAACATCATTAAAATATCATGATCCATGAAGTTGAAAAAAAGATAGTATTATAAAAAAGTCAGACAACGAATATTTCAGTAGATAAAAAATCTAGAGAATGATTTTTGATTAATTTAAAAATGATTGACCAAATAGAAATGATATATAAATTTTTCAAATAAATTACTAATTTAGGGAATTTTTCAACCATAAAAATATTTTTTGATGTTTTTATATGAATGTATAAGGTTTAATTTCACTGATCATTTTCAAGGGGAGATCACACAAGAAACATTAGATATTGAATATCATACAAACTAGAGTGGATGGAATATAAGAAATGTTAGTTGCAGAGTTTGTGATGCTTTATAAAATGGTAATGAAATATGATGTGGAAAAAAATTTATATATAAATATTTTTATTAATTCAAAATGGAATAATAAAAATGATAAATCCACACAATTAATAGGAAAATGAACGTTTCATGTAAAAATTGACATTAGAAGTTACAAAAATTAAATAAATCCCACTTTTGAGATTGAAAACTTCTTCATGAAAATAATTTCATTATTGAATCAAGATAAATCGATTAAGATAAATTTATTTATTGGATTATTGGTTTAATGAATTATTTTTTAGAATTTTTTTTCACATTCTAACATTTAATTTTGTGATGTCATGAATCAGTTATTCTAAAAAAATATTCTACCATACAAATATTCATCATATGAGATTTTCTAAGAATAATAATCCAACTGTTTTTTAGTTTGAGATAATCAAAATAAACCATGTAGATAAATATCGATCCCTCATAGTAATATTTTATTTGACCAATAGATAAATAAGAATTGGACCTAGAAAATATTTACATGAGAAATAATACTAATAATATTAAAATGTGAAATTACTTATAAATTGATCAAGAAAATAATTCAGTTGGATTATTTAAAGTAGAGAATTTTATTTTTTCTGTCATATGAAAATTTCAAAAAAAAATTATAATCATTTGATCGAGGGAAATTTTTGAGGTATTTTATATAACATTGTACAAAAAATAATTATTATGATATTGGATTGAGTGTTTCATGTGATTATGAAACAGATTAATTGATGGAATATTAAGAAACTTATTAACACCTAATGTAAATGAAATTCAAGAAAATATAGAAATATATGATATTTCATTAATATCTATAATGATTATACAATATTTGAGAAGAAAAAAACAAAATTTCATTTTAGAGGGAATAATTAATTTTGGAATTTAAGTTTCTAATAATGTAAAATTTATTTCTTAAATTTTACACTTTGGGAGAAAATAAATAAATATGGTGATAAATTATGACGGTGTCTTTTATAGTTTATAAATTAATAATGATTAAATGATATAAGATTTTTATTAGATAGAGATTCCAATCATTGTTCAGTTTTTGGTATAATAAATTTTTAACTAATAGAGTTTTTATTAATCCATTAGAAAATGTTTTAGTTCATATAAACCAAACTATGATATCATAGATAGTTTCATTGTTGAATTTGAGGAACTTTGATTGGGATAATCCAAGAAAAAATTGTTATAATGTAATATTGTATTTTAGTGAGGTTAATTGGATAGACATTCACCTGATATATAAAGAGCATAGTGAAAATACATTATCGGATATCGGAAATTTGATGATATTTCTTAATAAACTAAGTGGTGGCTAATTTACATAGTATCACAATTTTTATTAATAATTTATATAATACAAAAATTTAAACCTGTAATGGTATGTATAATCATTTCTATTTGGTTATAAAATTAATATAATAGGACTTGGCTCAATCAATTGTTCACATCATTCTAACAAAAAATTCAGATGGACCAATGGTAGTCACCATGGTATCAATGAAGGTTCTCATACTGAGGCTAAACCAAGTAAATATTGTGTTACTATTTGACATTAATTTTTCCTTTTCATGCTTGATATATTATTCTAAAATTTGATATAGAAAACAAATCTAATAAGTTATTGGGGTTAAATTCAATAAATTTTTATTTTGTTAAATTTAAAATAACTAAATTAAAATCATTTTTTCGAAGGTTCAATCACCATAAAGAACATCAAGTGGAATCATAGTTGTGGATCCCCTATTGATTCCTTTTCATAGAAAATATTTATTATTCTTATAGTAGATGTATTCCTGATTTTTCTTTAAATAAACATGACTGGAATCATAAAATGATACACTATCTTATATAACATGTCTTGGAATTTATTAATAAAATTAGAATAGGGTTTCCATCCATTTTGTAGAATAATCCTATAGCATTTACTACTAAAAAGTTAATGATTCTGAGGTGAAAGCTGACAATTCTATTCAAATAACAAGGTTATCAAATGTTTTCATGACGGTTACGGGTCATAATATAAGTAAAGAAACATTGTAAAATCATGAATGTATTTTTAAGGGAAGCATCAAAGATAATGAATAAATTTAAAATATCTAGAATTTCTTGTTTGAAGATATCGGAATCAATAGTGAATAAATTATTGATAAATAAATTACCAGAGTTAACAATGTTTCTTAAAACATCATAGGATTTTGAGATTTCATAGAATGATATACAACATTCAAAAAACTTATTGTTAAATTCTTTAATAATATTAACTCAAAAATATCATCATTAAATGTTAAATATGATTTATAACTTGATGGATTTAATTGATATCTTCTACATTATGAAATATGTTATGTTCCAACATTAGAAAAAGATGATCAAGGATTAATATCATTTCATGTTGTGATAAAGATGAAAATAAAAGATCTTGATATATTTTATCATAGTAATTCTTAATATAGGGAAGATAATAAAATTAATTAAAATATCATATCGTTTATATCCAAAAATTAATGGAGTGGTAAAAGAATGTATGAAGGCATAATCCCACTCAAAAGTTTTGATTGTATTAAAATTTTGAATATCACTATTTATTTTCATATTAATAACATTAGGTTATATGAAGAAGAATTTGAAAAAATACATCATTATAATATGTACAACAGAAGTTGTAAGAAATATAGGAAAACAGATGGTGTTATGAAAACAATCAATAGAATCAAAAGAAATATATTGAGTAAGAATATTGAGTGTGACTCTACAAATAAAAAATCATTAGAAGATAAATGATTATAAAAATTCATAATCTTATTTGAATATATTTATAAAATTATCGATTCATAAATCAATGTAGAAAGAAGCATATGTGAAGTAACTTATAGAGAATATGAGATCATATCTGAACTTATGGATGGTCATGAGATAAATGGAAAACTCATGAATGAAATCAAAATGATATAGAAAGCTAGTGGAAATAATGTTTAATAAAATAAATATTTTCTTAAATATTGATATGATTATATTTTGGATTCATAAAAATGAAACTGATATTTTTTCAATAGTAATATGTGGTAGAATATTTTGATAAGAAAAATATTTCAAAAGAAGATTAGTTTTTTAAACCACAATAAAAAAATATTGAGGTTTATAGTAACGTATAAAAGATTCTATAAAATATCCATTGAGAAAACAATTTCATAAAATAGAGTAATTATTTAGACTATTGGACTAAGTAAGTCACATTTTTTTATAATTTATTTTAAATCTCCCATGAAGTATTATATTTTCATGAAATAAAATAGTCCCTAAATAATAATAAAGAAGAAAAATAATTTATTTTTTAGATAGTAATAAAACACCTGAAAACAGAAGAAATATTTGATTCATTAATGTGGTTTATTGTCACACATAATGAGTGATATATAATTCTTGAGAAATATATAAAAACAAGATGGAGTAGTAGGTACGTATTTTGGAAATTATAGTTCCTTAAAAATCAGAGGAATTAGAAGAGATGATTTTATATCACAAAAAATAAAATCTAAGGATGTTTAATATGGGGATACGATAAAAAAATGTACATTCTATCACACAACTCTGTGATAATGTAAAAGATGGGATATTTAAATAATATTCATGTATAAACATATGTGTTGATGATGGAAATTTTTTAATAGGGTATAATGAACTAATAGAAATGTATTTCAGATTATAGAACATAAAAAGTAATGTTATTTGAACGATGAAGATTAAAAAAAGTTATATAATCATATGATTGAGAATCTAGACCAAAAAATTATTAAATTACATTCCAATGAAAAAGATGTATAAAAATTTAGATGATTCAAAAGGAAATAAGGATATGTTTTTAAAACATGTCATAACAGATTGATTATTCGTAAAATCCATTAGAAAGTAAAAATTTAGTCTAGTAGACATCCTGGTCTTATTCACATAGATCATTATGCAATAATAAAACATAATTGAACATAATGGATTTTGATGTAATCAATATTAATGATTATTTAACCTAGATGACAAAAATTGTGTTTATGAATCACAAATCAAAGTCATCCAAAATGTACATATATTTTGAATGGGATATTGAAAGAGAAATGTGAATCTATATACTGAATTTCAGAATTAAAAATGGAAATAAGTACATAATTAATTAATTATAATATTAACTTATGATTCATATAATCCAAAAACAGTATATTTCTCCATACAATCCCATAATAAAATGGAGATGTTGAAAATAAATACATAAATTTAGTGTCAGTTTGAAGAATTGTATTGGGTGATTTTGAACAATATATGAATTCAAGATAATTTTTTTGTAATTTTACGCATGTATATAAAACAATTTCTTGTTTCCAAAACCCAACATGAATTCTTATGAAATGTGGTTTATCAAAAAAAATTGTACAATATTTCAACAATTTTTTGATTCCCTCATTACATAAAATAAAATATAATGATCTTGGAAAATTTGATTAAATATCTAAAGAATGGTTTTTATGGGATATTTATCCTACAGATGACGTTATAATGGTTAAAAAACAATTTAAAAATGTTAATGGATTGTTATGATGTGATTTTTTTTAAAATACAAACTTTTTAATAAAATTTTATGTTATTATTGAGGTGGAAAATGTCAATACAACCATTGAGAATAATAAATATATAAGATAAATGCAATAAAAAACTGGTACATAAAGATTAAAAATAATCATGGGTTGAGATATGTGTAATTGGAATAAAATTTATGAAATTTAATACTCTAAAAATTCATGTTTCATTTCAATGTATTATATATATATATATAATCATTGGTTTATACTATATTGATGTTGATATTATAAAATAAAAAATATGTTATCTTAGAACATGAATCTAATATAGTGGTAGTTGACCATAATGAATAGGTAGATTAAATGAGTGAAGAGTTAGATAAAATTGACAAAATGATGAAAAAGATCTTGTTTATGACTACTATAAAATAATATTATTGGTAGAAAAATTGTTTTCAAAATAAAATATGTTTTAAAATAGGGAAATTTTAAAAAAAATGCATGACTTTTTCTATAAATTTTATTCATTTGTGCAAGGAGTGAATTTTGATGAAAATGTTCAAATTTTGTGACATTGGTAACTATTAGAATGTTATTGTAAATTGATACTCATCATTTTTGTAAATTATATTAGATTAATATAATGGTATAATTCATAAATGTAATAATTAATGAAGTTTATTTTTATAATCACTATTATTTTTTACAAGATTAACATGAATCCAATGTGTCTATGTTGAATAAATCCTTGTATATTGTGAAATAATCCCCATGAGACCAGGAGTACAACATTTATTGCATTTTAAAAATTTTGAATTTCATTAAATGAAATGTTGATCAAAATATAAATTTGATGGTAATGAACTCAGGTACACATATTTTTATTGTTTATGCAGATGACATAATTTTTATATGGTATAGAATAAATTAATTAGAATATCTTCTTATAAAATGCATAAATTTTTAAAAATTTAATTTCCTTTAGAATAAAATTTATTCCTTGGTTAACAAGTGAAACAAAAAGAGATATACATTTTCCTAAATCAATATATTTATGCAATAGAGTTATTACATAATATAGGAATGGCAGATTCAAAATATTTTCTTACACTTATTTTATTTGGAATGAATTTGAGTACAAAATATATATTGGATTAGTGTAAATAAAAAAGATATTTGGATATTTATAGGATGTTTTATCTTTCATATAGATTCATGTACTAACATCTTTTATGTTCATCCCTTGAATCAAAGAAGATAGATTGATAAAAAAGAATCAAATATATTTATAGAAAAATAAAATTATCGGATATACTAAAGGGACATAATATTATATGAATTTTTGTAAAATATTAACTAATAAAAACATTCAATTGTACACAAATTCATCATGTGGTAATGATTAAAATTTTAGAAAATACACTTCAAGAAGAACATCTTTCTTGGGAAAATTTATCATGAGATGGTATAGTATGAAATAGATTTTGGTGACTTTAAGAAAAACAGAAGTAGATTATGTAGCCACCACCAATGCTAGTACAAAAAATATTTGTATGGACCTTCCACTTGGTGATTTTGGAGTGAATTATTTAAAAACCTTAAATACACTTTTGATATTCTAATTTCCTTTTATCATTCCAAAAATACATTAGAATATTTAATATCAATACTAATTAATATAAAGTATCATTTCATCAAATATAAATTTATAGGTGGAGTATTATTTCGTGATTACATATTTATAAATTTTAATTTTCCTATATTTTTATAATATCTATTACTAAATAAAGGTTAGTGTAACTGGAGATACAATTACATGTTGATGCTATAAAAAACACCAATTTATTCTCTTATGAATGATTCCCACTATTCGATAAATTATTTTTATATATGGGAAGAATCTAAACAACTTTTTTTATAGGGGCAGAGTTAACTAAGTCATAGAAAGATTTAGGGTATGTAAAACTCATTCAAAAGTGATTCTGATGTTATGTATATCAAACAACGATGGAGAAGAAAAATTGAGAGATGAAAAATGATTTGAAGTTTATCATACCGTGTAAATTAAATTCTTATCACTAGGGTATGAATTTTATTAAAAAACATTGAATTATATAGTTTGTTAGTGTTAAGACCCACTGTATGAGAAAATATATGATATGGAAAATGTTTATAAAGGATAGTTGTTATACAATTGAATTGTTAAATTAATTTAGTGATAAAAAATGATGAGTTCTAAAAGACAAAAAAAATATTTTCAACAAATCTGAAGGGAGATATTGAAGGACCATTGAATTTTTTACAATAGTATATTTCATGAAAAATTACATTTTTTTAGAATGTATTTGTTAATTTTTGAAACCAATATACTCTAATTTTTTAATAATGTCTATTAAGATTCATTTAAAAAAAGAATAATGATGCTAATTTTATCCAAAAGTTCAAAAATATTGAAAATATTCTAATACAATAGTTTTTTAAAAAAGTGATCTTTATCTAATGTATTCGCAATCAATATATCACTTAAAAATGCATAAAATATTCTATAAATGCTTCAATAATTTTCTCAAAAAAGAAATGATTTAGAATGTTTCAAACATACTGTTTTAATGTGGATAATTTGTAGACCATAAAAACCCTAATCTAACCATCATTTGATACATGATTTTTATAATGAATTATAATGATAAAATATTATGAGTTTGTCTTAAGGGAATCATGAACTCGATGAAATAGTTTCAAACTATTCAAAAAAACAATACATGATGGAAGTTAATAAGAGTTGTTGGTTTAGTTTATAAGTCTATATAAATGAGAAATAAATAACAAGTCGCATAATAAGTCATATATAATTTTTTTAAATTTTAAATTTTAAATAAAATAGGTAAATCAATTTAATACACTAAATACAGAACATTTCTTATGACAAATGTCATTAGATGTTACAATTATGTAGTCAACCTTCTTCAAAGGAAGGAAATTATTTCTAGATAATAATTTCCTCAATTGGTAAATAGAAATGTATATATATATATAGATTAAAATAGATATATTTTATGTAGTTTAATTAATAAAATAATTATTATACACTACATGTTAAAAATATGAGGTCATGAAAAAGTGATTCTAGCAAAAACATTACCATATGAATATTGACTCATGCTATGATTTATATTTCTCTAAATAAAATTGGTAGTGTAGAGAAACAAAGATCCATTGAACAAATAATTAATCTGAATTTAGAATGAATCATCTCTATATTAAAAAATGTTCTGTTAGAGTAATCAGAAAAATCTGATCTAGTTGAATAATTTTATGTGAATTAATTAGACAAAAAATTCACCAAGACAGTGTAATGTAATGCATTAGAGATTTTTGATTCAATTAAATGTTTATAAATGGTTTACTAATAAATTTTTTTGTATAGTTTCATTTTATATACTTTATATACAATTTTAATTAATATAATTTTAATGGTGTAGAATTATTTTAATGTTTTTATTATCTATTCCAATTCAAGGATGTTTGAAGAGTACCGTAATGTCTATAGAAAATGATGTTATTGGAATTTTTGAAATGTAGGATAAATAATGATTGAATTTTATGATGGTAGAAGTGTTTAGAAGTTAATAAGTAAATTTTATTTATGTGGGAATGATTAACATTGTAAATTCAATGATTTGGAAAGTAAAATATTATTATAACATTCTCATATATGTCAAGAATAATACATACAAAAAGCAAAAATGTTGATAGATTTGTGCTAGTCTAATTTTTCAACAGAACATAACTTTGGGGTTGAAGTAGGATATCTATTAGATAATTTTAATTAGTTCATCATACAATGACTTATTTATTAGAATTTAGAAATTGATATCAGATAGAGTTTTTATATATAATTTTAGGTTAAATTGTTTTTATAATTAATCACAATTTAGGTCAGAATATCAGATGGTTTTGTAGTGAAACTTTTTAGATATAATTTCACTAGACAAGTGAAGAGTGAACCAAATATATAATTTTAAATGGAGAAAATTAGACAATATTTCCAAGAGATCATTGTCGGGGACATTTTATAAAGTTCCTCTTTTTTTAGGATCATATTTGAATGAATATTTTTATATTCCCAATCGATGTGAGTATAGTCATACATATCAATACATGGAATGATTCCAACACGATTTGGATCAAATTTTTATTCACTTATTTATAATATTTAATTTCAAGGTAGAGATGGGATTCTCCATGGTACATATGTAGGTTCCCACACTAAGGGAAAAACTTATAAATCATGAGTTCCATGTTAAATTTTTTACCATTCAATTCATGTGGGATAATATTGGAATTTAATTGAGAAAATTTCTCTACTATGTTTCATGTTTTAAATTTCATAATGTTATAAATTTTTACAAATAAAACATAAAAATAAATTCTCCTTCTCAATGGTTTAATTATCTTATGGAACACCACATATAATTTATTATTTGGAATGAAAAATGGAGTGATGGATTTTTCTTCCAAAAGATAATGACTTTACATATTTAATTCAGGGGAAGTAATATTAATGTAGATATTATAATAATATAAGAGATCAATAATTTTTCATGTAAAATGATATGAATTTAAATGGAAAACAATTTTTAGTTGAATTTGGAATGATTAATTTGGAAAAAAGAAACACAAGTTTTCATTTTATATCATTTTAGAGGCAATTTGAAATATCCAGCCCCTCCTCAATGGATTTATAAGGTGGAAGGACATCATATGGACATAATCGATATACCAAAGATTCCAAAATCTATAAATTAACGACAAAATGGTATTAATACGCATGGGAGATGACATTAACATTAATAATAAAATAATCTAAACGAACCCCACCATAAATAAAATTTCAACATGAATGTAACACCCCAAGCTTCTACGGTACGTTTCCCTTCGAATAATGTGATAGTGTGTGTTGTACGCAACCTCGAGTTCTAACACACACCACAACTAATTAAACTAGCTGTTGTGAATAGTAATACCTACTTTTTGAAATCATATATATTCTATATTTCAAAATGGACTTCATTTTTGGATTCGGAATATCAAAATTAGCCTAGGGTGAAATTTTGGTACATTTCGGATAACTTTCATATTTTGATGAATAGTGAAAATTACTAAATTTTAATTAAAAACAACTTTTTTAATCAAAATAATTAATATTGATAAATTGTGAATTTGAGTGGTTTTAAAGTATATTTAGAATATATTTTTACCATTCAATTTAATGTTTATCATTGGACATAATTTTACAATTAAACTGAACATAAACAAGTGTCAATCTTTTGATAGTTATTATCTCTTAAAAACACGCTTTTTGTTTTGACAGCGGGAATTAATTTTAAATTAATTTCTGCCACTTCTGTGTTTTGAATTTAGGAAAATGGATTCCATATTTGGAATCAGGATGTTCAAATTGTGTAAATAGGTAACTTTTATTTTTACACATTTTGAATAATTACTGCGGTAAATATTTTATTTACCATGGTTAAAGGGTAAATCCGGTAAATAAGGGTTAACAAAAATAATATTATAATAATACTAAATTACCCTAAAACGTGTCTTAACCCTATTGGTTGATACATGGTCGACCATGGGCATCTTTGGGTCTATTTTGGGACCCCATGGATCCACTTGTAAGTGATAATGACACATTATATTAATAAAGTTAAAATAAAAATAAAAATGGCATAAGCTTACATCTTTTAGAAGAACAATTTTTACATAGGGTTATACATGTTGGATTTTCAATTATAAATATTCATTAGAAAGCTAAAAAGATTTCCTACATAATGATATTTTATTTATAATTTTTAGACATTATATAATTTAATTTATTTATGACACAATGATGATGCAGTAATTACTAAAATAGTGAAAAATAAAAATAATTGATCTTATAAATACCCAAATAATTATAATATGAAACTTTTAATGAATTAAACTAATTTTCTATGATAATATGATATATTAGGATTGATTTAATTGACTTTGTTCGAAGTAATCAATCTGTTAGGAGTTTCACAAAAATAAACTATTGAATAGTGTCAAAATTGACATAAAAGAGTTCTTAAAACAAATATTATATTATTAATTGATATTAAATTCCTACAAATCTAAGGTTCGGCCAAGAGACTTATATTATGATAGGTTCCTCATTAATGGACCACTTGGGGGTCGCTTGGATGTATATAGTAAGTTTATTAACCATATTATATAAAAATACAAAGAGACATTGTAAAAGTGAAACTAATTAACTTAGAGTTAATACTTAAAGATAAGGTTAATATAAGTACCCAAACCTGTCTAAATTCTATTGGATGAGTTGTTTTCGACCTATCCCCACCTCATCCTTTGAATAGTCAACTTTGGAGCCTTTTTAAACCGAATATGAAATTATTATAAATTAATATTTCTAACTTTTCCAAAGGTGCCCCCCACCCCTCTTATAAAAGGGCACTCCTCCTTCTCATTTCTTCACACCTTCAAAGCCTTTTGGTTCGGCGAAACTCTGCCCAAATACTCTCCCAACATCCCTCAATACAACCTAGAGGCCTTAGTTTGATCAGAAAGCCAACCTAAGGAGCCCTTTTGATCAAATCAAAAGGAAGAACCCGAAGAAGAGGTAATGATTTCACCACCCTTTTCTAAGTTCATTTCTTCTTCCACTTCTTCTTCCTTTGTTCTTACCATTCTGAAATAATAACTCCAGTATCTCACATATACTTTGATGTTATTATAAATATGGTACAATCATATTCAGTATTCTATCCACCCTTTGAATAACATGTCACCATACGTGCGTACGTACGGCTTACCGTCTCCACGTCGTGGTGTAATTGTTATTCAATATAATATTATTTGGATGGGTATAATAATGATGTGTAACTCATGTAAATAATAAATATAACATGTTAATGATTCTATATATATGATATACCATCCATTTATATATTATTTTAATATCAAAAGAATGATATTGTCGCTCGTGCGTACGTACGGACTACCGTCTCCACGAACGCGATGAGATTCATTCTCCATCGTATCCATTCAAGTATAATTATCATTTGATGGTTTAAAAATGATGTTTAAGGACTGTATATCATTCTGGATATGAATAATATACAACAACCATGGCTTATGTAACAAAACATATAAAAGAAAATGAGTAAGTTAACTCCCGAAACGACGATAATTCTAAGATATTATTAACAAATCAATGTTAAAAGATCATATATGATATCATATTAATATATATGATTCTTGTATAATTTAATAACAACTATTTCACCATTATACAGTAGGTTAACCTACCCCAACCAAGGAAAAGTACAAGGTAAGGGTTTATTTCACAATCTCTTCATTATCCGAGGTTGTTTATACGTAATAATCTACTGGGATATCTTTATCTTCCACATCCATGTTTCTTAAAAATGTATTTCAAAACATTTTTACTATTTACAAGAATATGGGTTAAAGTCATTTATACCCTTGTTTGACTTTTTATAAGAGGTTTATAAAGGAATCTTTCCGTCGTTTTCAAAACAAGGTCCTTTTTAACCTTTTCGACAGAATTGAGGTAAGAATGTTTTTTTTTACTTATACGGCGGGTGCGGTTATTTTACGCCGTTATAAAATCTTCAAAGCTTTCCTTACAAGATTATAAGAATATTTTCAAAGAAAATGTTTTATTTTATATGGATCTTAAATGATTTCAAAATAAAAGGAGATACTTCTTTAAAAAGAATTTTGATTTCATCTATGTCAACATCCTTTGATGGATTTTAAGATTATTTGAAGTTGATTTATTATGATACAAAACTTCTATATTGTATTGAAGGTTTTGTGATATGTTTGACTGTGGATGTGCTATTTTTATACCATTCATAGTTTATGGTGAAATTATTGACATTTCGTATGCTAGTTTTAATACGAATGTTTATGTTATGTTTAAACCTTTTCATATGGGAATGCATTGGACTTAATAAGTGACGGGTGGAGCCCGCTATAGCTCCTAGATGCATCGGTAGGTCTCACGAGACAAACTAGTGTCTTGGCACAAGGCCTTGACAAAATCTTATTTGTAGTCTTGGCACGAGGCCTTGGCTATGTGGTTATGATAGTCTGGCATTATGCATTCCAACATTATGAAAGTGGTTATTGATTTTTGCATGTGATTATTCGATTAGTAGAATATCCATGTGAATAAGTAAATGGCATTATTTCATTTTATTTATGCCATACTGTGTTAAATGTTCAAGTTTAAAAGGCTTTTGTTTTAGTTATACATTGCCTTAAATGTTTATTTTTATTTATGAAAGTTTCCTCTATATTGTTATCCTTACTGGGCATTTGAGCTCACCCCTTTTCTATGTTTTATTTTTCCCAGGTAGTGAAGAAGTAAATTATGAATGACTTGCAGGGATATTATGAGGGGTTAATAGTGTGGATATGAATACTTTGTTGTTGTAGTAGTTTTTCACTTTGAAATGTAATGTAAAACTTTATGATTATATCTAGTGTTTCCAAGGCTACTAAACCAATTGGTCTTTCGGGATTTGATCTTTCTTGTGATCATGCCAATGTTATGTAATTAATGCACCGACTCTGGGTAGCTGGGGTCGGGGCGTTACAGTTGGTATCAGAGGAAGTTTAGTACAAACCTTGGAAACTAGATTTAGATAAACTCTGATTAGAGCACGTAGACCTAAGATGAACTTTGAGGATTAGTATAGAAGAACTTCCTAGAATTTTGGTATTGTAGAGATTTTGTGAGTTTTCCGAGCAATACATCCCTGTTTGGATACGAGCAGGTAGAGGCGGCTTTGGCACAGATGTACCTAGGGGTAAAACCCGAAAACACCGCTTTGAGCTAGACTCGAACGGGAACTGGTGCACGACAACGGGCCTTGCTGCACTCTTGGTTACGACACTCCCGGGGGATATGCTTAGGATAACTCTCACTTTCTTTACAAATCATTATGAAGGGTTTATTAGTATATACTTCCTCAAAGAAAACATATTTATGATTATGGATTATATCCATATATAGTTCAATTTATGTTAAGTGTTTTATAAGTATGGGATTATGTATTTTGATTCATAAACTGATCTAGTTTATGCCATTGTTTAGAAATGGCGCCTAGTGGAAGAAATGGAAACCGTATCAATGCACGCACTCCATGTAGGGATTTCCCTCCTGCTCAAGATAATTATAGTGGGGCTGGTGATGCAACTGGTGCTGATCAGCTAATCACCGTACTGGGACAACTTACTCAGGTTATGAATAATAACCTTACCCGTATGGAGCACCTTGATCCGCAGCGTGGAGGATCAATGTTAGATCGATTCATGAGACAACAACCACCAACGTTCAATGGAAGTACAAATCCCTTAGTAGCTGAGCAATGGATATTTTCCCTAGAGAAAATATTTCAGGCTTTGGGGAGTAGTGAAAGGGAAAAAGTTACCATGGCAGTTTACCGCCTCACTGGAGATGCTGATCAATGGTGGTCATTGATTCAAAACATGAAGGAAGATGATGAAGTATCAAACATGGAATGGAGGGAGTTCAAAGATCTGTTTTTAGAAAAATACTTTCCTCGCGACCATCGAGCAGATATGGAAAGGCAATTTCTGAGTCTGAGACAAAAGGAGGATGAGAATGTCACAAAGTATGAGGCTAACTTTACAAGGTTAGCGAGGTATGCTGGAGATTATATTCGCAACCCAAGAAGTAAGATTGATCGTTTCTTTGATGGGTTAAAACCATTTCTCCGTCTAGCATTAGTCTCACAATCCTTTTCATCGTACGAAGACATTGTCTCATGTGCTATCAAGACCGAAAAGGAATTCTCTAAGTCTTATGACTTTAAAGCAAAGCAAGAGAAGAAGAGACCTGCTGATCAATCTGGGAATGGAAATAAGGGGAAGAATGGAAAGGTTGAATATCCATCTTGTGGTAAGTGCGGGAAGAAACACCCCGGTGCTTGCCTGAAGGGAATGGGAGTCTGTTACAAGTGTGGTGAAAAAGGCCACCAAGATCATGATTGCAAGGGGAAGAAGGAAGCTACCATCGTTCAGTGCTACAATTGCAGGGAGATGGGGCATTATGCAAATGCATGTCCTAAGCGTCAGGAGAACTTACCTCAGAAAAGGCCAAGGGATCAAGGCCAGGCTTATGCTATCACTACTGCTGAGGTAGAAACTCCGAAAGACGTGGTGGCAGGTAATTTAATGGTTTCCTCAAGTTTAGCAAATGCATTATTTGATTCTGGATCATCGCATTGTTTCATATCTTCCCAGTTTGCTAAGAAAATTAGATATTTTCAATTTGATTTAATAAGGGAGTTGTCAGTTAAAACTCCTAAGGGAAGTATCGTTGCAACAAAGTTTTGTGAATCAGTCCCCATTAGAGCACATAAATTTTCTTTATCTGCTGATTTCATCGTCATACCTATGATTGAGTTTGATATAATCCTCGGTATGGACTGGCTTTCGGACTATGATGCGAAGATTTATTGTAAGAAGAAAGAGGTTACGATTCTTGATGATAATGATAAGGAACACCTTATTTTTAGAGCAGAATCGTCACCACCTAATTCTTATTTAGACCCACCCCCAGTAGCTCAACTTAATTCAATTATTGGGGAGGAAGAGAATGAAGTAACTATCGGTGAGGAAAGGAATGTTCAAATAGAGGGTGTACCTGTTGTGAAAGAATTTGTAGATGTATTTCCGGAAGATTTACCTGGACATCCTCCAGAACGAGAAGTTGAGTTTTCCATTGATTTGATTCCTGGATCAAGGCCTATATCGAAGACCCCTTATAGAATGGCCACTGTAGAGTTAGTCGAACTAAAGAAACAACTAGAGGAATTGAGTAATAAGGGATTTATTCGCCCTAGTGTTTCTCCATGGGGAGCCCCTGTTCTTTTTGTTAAAAAGAAAGATGGATCTATGAGGTTATGTATCGACTACAGGGAGATCAATGCTATAACGATAAAGAACAAGTATCCCCTACCTCGTATTGATGATTTATTTGACCAACTGCATGGAGCTAAATACTTTTCAAAGATTGACCTTCGATCTGGATACCATCAGTTGTATGTAAAGAAGGAAGACATTCCGAAAACAGCATTTCGAACCAGGTACGGGCATTACGAGTTTACTGTAATGCCGTTTGGATTGACTAATGCACCCTCTGTATTCATGGATCTGATGAATAGAGTTTTCAAGGTGTATCTCGATGAATTTGTGGTGGTATTTATTGATGATATCTTGGTATACTCCAAAACCTACAAAGATCATGAAAATCACTTGCGCATTATCTTGAAGACTCTGAGGAGGCATGAATTATATGGGAAGTTTAGCAAGTGTGAATTCTGGCTTCAGGAGATTTCTTTTCTTGGCCATATTGTCTCTAAAGATGGAATCTCTATTGATCCTTCTAAGACCAAGGCAATCCAAGAATGGCCAGCACCTACGAGTATAACTGAGGTACGTAGTTTTATTGGTTTGGCAGGTTATTATCGACGTTTCGTCCAGAATTTTGCCCGATTGGCTAACCCATTAACGAAGCTCACACGTAAAGGGGTTAAATTTGTTTGGACAAAAGAGTGTGAAGAATGTTTCGAAGAACTGAAGAGAAGATTAGTCAATGCTCCTATATTGACTCTACCATCGGGGAATGATGGGTTCGTTATTTATAGTGATGCATCAAAGAAAGGACTTGGCTGTGTCCTTATGCAGAATGATAGAGTTATTGCCTATGCATCACGACAGTTGAAAATTCATGAACAAAACTATCCTACTCATGATCTTGAGTTAGCAGCTGTGATCTTTTCTTTGAAGATATGGAGGCACTACCTCTATGGTGAAAAATGTGAGATTTATACTGATCACAAGAGTTTGAAGTATATTTTCTCACAAAAAGAACTCAACATGAGGCAAAGGAGATGGCTTGAATTACTCAAGGATTATGATTGTACGATACACTACCACCCGGGGAAGGCAAACAAGGTGGAAGATGCTTTGAGTAGAAAAGACCATGGAGTTTTGAACAATATGAGAATTGAAAGGGATCCAATTTTCATGGATCTAGTGAAAATGGACATGGGAATGACCAGGGAAGGTGAAACATCAATGCTTTTTCAAATGGTTGCCAAACCATCTTTACTAGAAAGGATTAAGAGTTCTCAGACCGATGATGACGAATTCCAAAAGAAGATTAAAGCTGTGAATGATGGGAGATTGAGAGACTTTGTGTATGAAGATGGACTTTTGAAATTCGGGAAGAGACTTTGTGTTCCCAATATACCTGATCTAAAAAGGGAATTGCTGGATGATGCTCATAGTTCCAATTTCTCTATACACCCTGGGAGCACCAAAATGTATAGAGATTTGAAGGAAAATTTTTGGTGGGACAACATGAAGAGGGAGATTGCTGATTTTGTGTCAAGATGTATGGTTTGTCAACAAGTGAAAGCTGGAAGGCAACAGCCTGGAGGAGTCATGCAACCGCTTCCCATACCGGAGTGGAAATGGGACAATATTACAATGGACTTTGTCATGGGGCTACCAAAGACTCCTAGAAGGAACGATGCAATATGGGTTATTGTTGATCGTCTTACCAAGTCAGCACATTTTCTTGCTATAAGAGAAGATCAACCCCTGGAACGTCTAGCAAGACTATACATTAATGAAGTTGTGAGACTTCATGGAGTACCCCTATCAATTGTTTCGGATCGTGATCCCCGTTTTACTTCAAGGTTTTGGAAAAGTCTTCAGAAATCCCTGGATACTGAACTCCATTTGAGCACTGCTTACCACCCTCAGACAGACGGACAATCAGAACGGACTATTCAAACTTTAGAAGACATGTTGAGATCTTGCTCACTTGACTTTCAGGGTATGTGGGATCAATATTTACCTCTTGTAGAATTTTCCTATAACAATAGCTCCCATTCGAGTATTCAGATGGCACCATATGAAGCGTTATACGGAAAGAGATGTCGTACACCAACCTGTTGGGATGACGTCGGTGAAAGAAAACTTGTAGGTCTAGAACTGGTGGAGGAAACGATGGAAAAGGTAAAGGTAATCCAAAATCACATCAAAGCAGCTCAAAGTAGGCAGAAGAGCTATGCTGATAATCGAAGGAAGGATTTGGAATTTCAAGTCGGTGATCATGTTTTCCTAAAGGTATCTCCGTGGAAGGGAGTCATACGTTTTGGTAAGAAAGGTAAATTGAGTCCCAGGTACATCGGACCTTTCGAAATTCTAGAACGAATTGGGGCTGTAGCTTACCGATTGGCAATGCCGCCAAGTCTCTCCAAAGTTCACGATGTGTTCCACGTATCTCTGTTGAGAAAATACATGCCTGACCCAACGCATGTACTCACCTATGAGGAATTAGAACTGGAACCCGATTTGTCTTATTGCGAAGAGCCCGTCAGGATTCTTGATACAAGAGAACAAGTACTGAGAAACCGGACGACGCGTCTGGTAAAAGTTTTGTGGAGAAATCATAAGATGGAAGAGGCAACGTGGGAACCCGAGGAACTTTTGATGAAGAACCACCCGAGTCTTTTTATGCAGTAATACCCTAGAAATTGCGAGGACGCAATTATTTGAAGGAGGGGAGAATGTAACACCCCAAGCTTCTACGGTACGTTTCCCTTCGAATAATGTGATAGCGTGTGTTGTACGCAACCTCGAGTTCTAACACACACCACAACTAATTAAACTAGCTGTTGTGAATAGTAATACCTACTTTTTGAAATCATATATATTCTATATTTCAAAATGGACTTCATTTTTGGATTCGGAATATCAAAATTAGCCTCGGGTGAAATTTTGGTACATTTCGGATAACTTTCATATTTTGATGAATAGTGAAAATTACTAAATTTTAATTAAAAACAACTTTTTTAATCAAAATAATTAATAGTGATAAATTGTGAATTTGAGTGGTTTTAAAGTATATTTAGAATATATTTTTACCATTCAATTTAATGTTTATCATTGGACATAATTTTACAATTAAACCGAACATAAATAAGTGTCAATCTTTTGATAGTTATTATCTCTTAAAAACACGCTTTTTGTTTTGACAGCGGGAATTAATTTTAAATTAATTTCTGCCACTTCTTTGTTTTGAATTTAGGAAAATGGATTCCATATTTGGAATCAGGATGTTCAAATTGTGTAAATAGGTAACTTTTATTTTTACACATTTTGAATAATTACTGCGGTAAATATTTTATTTACCATGGTTAAAGGGTAAATCCGGTAAATAAGGGTTAAAAAAAATAATATTATAATAATAATAAATTACCCTAAAACGTGTCTTAACCCTATTGGTTGATACATGGTCGACCATGGGCATCTTTGGGTCTATTTTGGGACCCCATGGATCCACTTGTAAGTGATAATGACACATTATATTAATAAAGTTAAAATAAAAATAAAAATGGCATAAGCTTACATCTTTTAGAAGAACAATTTTTACATAGGGTTATACATGTTGGATTTTCAATTATAAATATTCATTAGAAAGCTAAAAAGATTTCCTACATAATGATATTTTATTTATAATTTTTAGACATTATATAATTTATTTTATTTATGACACAATGATGATGCAGTAATTACTAAAATAGTGAAAAATAAAAATAATTGATCTTATAAATACCCAAATAATTATAATATGAACCTTTTAATGAATTAAACTAATTTTCTATGATAATATGATATATTAGGATTGATTTAATTGACTTTGTTCGAAGTAATCAATCTGTTAGGAGTTTCACAAAAATCAACTATTGAATAGTGTCAAAATTGACATAAAAGAGTTCTTGAAACAAATATTATATTATTAATTGATATTAAATTCCTAGAAATCTAAGGTTCGGCCAAGAGACTTATATTATGATAGGTTCCTCATTAATGGACCACTTGGGGGTCGCTTGGATGTATATAGTAAGTTTATTAACCATATTATATAAAAATACAAAGAGACATTGTAAAAGTGAAACTAATTAACTTAGAGTTAATACTTAAAGATAAGGTTAATATAAGTACCCAAACCCGTCTAAATTCTATTGGATGAGTTGTTTTCGACCTATCCCTACCTCATCCTTTGAATAGTCAACTTTGGAGCCTTTGTAAACCGAATATGAATTTATTATAAATTAATATTTCTAACTTTTCCAAAGGTGCCCCTCACCCCTCTTATAAAAGGGCACTCCTCCTTCTCATTTATTCACACTTTCAAAGCCTTTTGGTTCGGCCAAACTCTGCCCAAATACTCTCCCAACATCCCTCAATACAACCTAGAGGCCTTAGTTTGATCAGAAAGCCAACCTAAGGAGCCCTTTTGATCAAATCAAAAGGAAGAACCCGAAGAAGAGGTAATGATTTCACCACCCTTTTCTAAGTTCATTTCTTCTTCCACTTCTTCTTCCTTTGTTCTTACCATTCTGAAATAATAACTCAAGTATCTCACATATACTGTGATGTTATTATAAATATGGTACAATCATATTCAGTATTCTATCCACCCTTTGAATAACATGTCACCATACGTGCGTACGTACGGCTTACCGTCTCCACGTCGTGGTGTAATTGTTATTCAATATAATATTATTTGGATGGGTATAATAATGATGTGTAACTCATGTAAATAATAAATATAACATGTTAATGATTCTATATATATGATATACCATCCATTTATATATTATTTTAATATCAAAAGAATGATATTGTCGCTCGTGCGTACGTACGGACTATCGTCTCCACGAACGCGATGAGATTCATTCTCCATCGTATCCATTCAAGTATAATTATCATTTGATGGTTTAAAAATGATGTTTAAGGACTGTATATCATTCTGGATATGAATAAGATACAACAACCATGGCTTATGTAACAAAACATATAAAAGAAAATGAGTATGTTAACTCCCGAAACGACGATAATTTTAAGATATTATTAACAAATCAATGTTAAAAGATCATATATGATATCATATTAATATATATGATTCTTGTATAATTTAATAACAACTATTTCACCATTATACATGAGGTTCACCTACCCCAACCAAGGAAAAGTACAAGGTAAGGGTTTATTTCACAATCTCTTCATTATCCGAGGTTGTTTATACGTAATAATCTACTAGGATATCTTTATCATCCACATCCATGTTTCTTAAAAATGTATTTCAAAACATTTTTACTATTTACAAGAATATGGGTTAAAGTCATTTATACCCTTGTTTGACTTTTTATAAGAGGTTTATAAAGGAATCTTTCCGTCGTTTTCAAAACAAGGTCCTTTTTAACCTTTTCGACAGAATTGAGGTAAGAATGTTTTTTTAACTTATACGGCGGGTGCGGTTATTTTACGCCGTTATAAAATCTTCAAAGCTTTCCTTACAAGCTTATAAGAATATTTTCAAAGAAAATGTTTTATTTTATATGGATCTTAAATGATTTCAAAATAAAAGGAGATACTTCTTTAAAAAGAATTTTGATTTCATCTATGTCAACATCCTTTGATGGATTTTAAGATTATTGGAAGTTGATTTATTATGATACAAAACTTCTATATTGTATTGAAGGTTTTGTGATATGTTTGACTGTGGATGTGCTATTTTTATACCATTCATAGTTTATGGTGAAATTATTGACATTTCGTATGCTAGTTTTAATACGAATGTTTATGTTATGTTTAAACATTTTCATATGGGAATTCATTGGACTTAATAAGTGACGGGTGGAGCCCGCTATAGCTCCTCGATGCATCGGTAGGTCTCATGAGACAAACTAGTGTCTTGGCACAAGGCCTTGACAAAATCTTATTTGTAGTCTTGGCACGAGGCCTTGGCTATGTGGTTATGATAGTCTGGCATTATGCATTCCAACATTATGAAAGTGGTTATTGATTTTTGCATGTGATTATTCGATTAGTAGAATATCCATGTGAATAAGTAAATGGCATTATTTCATTTTATTTATGCCATACTGTGTTAAATGTTCAAGTTTAAAAGACTTTTGTTTTAGTTATACATTGCCTTAAATGTTTATTTTTATTTATGAAAGTTTCCTCTATATTGTTATCCTTACTGGGCATTTGAGCTCACCCCTTTTCTATGTTTTATTTTTCCCAGGTAGTGAAGAAGTAAATTATGAATGACTTGCAGGGATATTATGAGGGGTTAATAGTGTGGATATGAATACTTTGTTGTTGTAGTAGTTTTTCACTTTGAAATGTAATGTAAAACTTTATGATTATATCTAGTGTTTCCAAGGCTACTAAACCAATCGGTCTTTCGGGATTTGATCTTTCTTGTGATCATGCCAATGTTATGTAATTAATGCACCGACTCTGGGTAGCTGGGGTCGGGGCGTTACATGAAGCAAGATAACAATGTGAACTAATTAAAATTAATCCCAGTGATATCATAACTAAAACATAACAGATTTCCACAACGGATGACTAAAAATATAAAAATACATAGTAGAAGTTGATGTCAATTTAAGAAATAGGATCCGAAGACAAACTCAAAACCTCCAATATGATCTAAGATCAACCTCCACATTCATCCCAAGTATCATGAATTACTACTAAATATGTGTGAAATATTACCTTTTAACATTTACTAATATATGATATCCACAAACGAAACAACATGCCAATGCTGGGGTGAGTAATGAAACTAAGTATGTTTTCCCCAAATTACATTTGTACTCACGCCACTAGGATAGAATGTGTTTTCACATTTATATAAAATTATTTATATAAAAAATTTATAAAAACATTTTATATCAAAATATAAACATGTGTCATAACTATGTATTATAAAAAAAACTATATCTGGTTCTAAGTAATGAATCAAAATAATGTTTTAAAACAATTTCATAAAACATTGGGGATATCCCATTCAAATCCCCAAACCAATACATCCCCACATGCATTATTCATTATTATAATTCCATAATCATGACTGGTTTTTCTTCAATCTTCCAATTCATCACTTGGTAATAAAATCCCTTGAAAAATTAAAACATTGGCACGGACCAAAGGGTCATATTTAATCATATCCTCATAATGAAACATAGACACACACGACTATCAATTACCATCAACCATTCAAATGAAATCATGCCAAACACACTTGAATTACAAAACCATTTCAATTCCAAAATCATTCAAATAAAACACAATTTTTATTAAAAATTTATATAAATAGAAAAAAGAAAAATTTTGTTAAAATAAACATTTTGAAATCATTTATCAAATCACTTTATACATCAATGTCACAATTTCACACTAATCCACAAACAAACATAAATGATGTTTTTTACAATGATTTTCACACCAATTTCAGAATAAATTTCAATCAATTTTATCATTTTCAGGAAATGTAATTATATAAAGAGAAGATAATTCCTATAAAAAAAACATACCTAGTAAAACAAAGTGAAAATGGATAATGACAAGAAAATTTCAAGAAAACCTGTTGAATCTCCAAAAACCGCCATTATATCACATCCCTAAGAATATAAAAGACCAAATATAATAATATTTATCATCTTGTATCATTTATAAATCCATTGAGGTTGTAGATCTCATATGATAAAATAGAATGGGATGTAAATCTATGGAAACCCATGAAAAATAATAAATAATGATTCCATACAACGATAGACCGGATTACAGGTATAATGAAACATCTCTGGATCGCTTCGAAATCAATGGGTAGAGATTATCCATCCATTGATAGGGAAAAAGCTATGTCAGTTATATTTAATAGAAAAAATGAGGGGTAAAACCATAATCCCAACATAGAAACACTTTTTGTGGGATGTGTTTTTAAACAATGCATGGTTAGTCACATGATTAGGATAATCATGCGCTAACAATGAACAAGATTCTGTCTGATGATGTACCCATGAATTGTTGGATTTAATGGTTCCCAAACTATACACAAACCATGATAAATAACACTGTTTGATGTTACATTATTTCAAAAATGCTGGTGCACAGTTTTAGAAACCTATTCCCCTACTCGTGCACCATGCCCTTAACAACCGTCTCATTGTTCACAATTTCATGCTTCTGTTTCATAGTTTTCCAAAATCATGAGCCATCTATGAACCCTTAGAAAATACTAAATAATAATATAATAGGATTTAAAAATAACCAAAAATTTACACATAAACATTACATAGGTATATTGAATAAATAAAGTATTACTCACTTGATATAGGGGGTTCTACATTCTCTCCACCAATTTCAATTCTCACCACAAAAATCAGATATTTTTTTCAATAAAAGTGTTTCATAAATTTCTCTTTCATTTCATTCTAAAATTCCAAAGCCACTTCATGAATCTAACCATATTTCCACAGAACACTCTGTAGATCGATTCTTTTTCTACACAAGAAATTATCTATCCTATCCACAATAAACATTGACATGTGAACTAACAATGTATCTGGTTCTAGGACTAAATTATCGAATATAATAGCATGGTCAATATAAGGTTCAATATATTTAAACTAGGATACATGGAACAAATTATGCACCATAGAGAACCATTGTGGAAATGAAAACTAATATTCCACCTCACTATTATGTTGTTGTATCTCAAAAGGCTCAACATATCAAGAATATAACGTGGCTTGCTTCACAAAATGAGGATGTCTAAGCCTTAATGGGATGATAAAGAACACATGGTCAGTCACATTAAAGTAAAATGACCATATATGATGATCTTCATATGATTTATAAGGAATTTATTACAACTCCATCCGTATTCTATTCAACTGAATGCTCTACAATTTTTCTATGAAATGGCTCGACCGAACCAGTGAAGTGTCACATATTTCCACCTAATAAAGTAGATAACGATAGGGACTACCATAAATTCATTTGAAAGGATCCATATTTTTTTATGCATAATATCCATTTTAGTAATATAACTAAACTAAAGGTATTTTCTTTTCACATGAGCCACCAAAATCTATTAAAAATCTCACATCATATCTTCCCAAGATTTTATCATACTTTAATATTGTTTTTCCTACTGAGGATAACATTCCATACACTTGGTAATTTGAGTCCTATGGGATTTTTGTAAGTATTTCCACAAACAATATTTTAAGCATGGATCTCTATAATAAACTACAAAAACTTGTATGTGATTTCAACTAACATCTTTTCAAATATAGATTTATGAAAAGTCCTCCACCATATGATATTCATGAATCAGAATGAAATAAAGTGACTTAGTAAGCTGATACACCATCACCCATATTGAATTTTGTTTCCATGCCACTCTTTGGAGAATTTATACAAAATCAAGATCTATCTACTCCCTTTTCCACATTAGAATATGTGAAGACTACAACATATCTTTCAATCATTTGTTATCTTCATTAACTTGGTGAAAAGTTATCAATATTGAAACAAACTCATCCACATTACTCTTCTTTTGGACCTACCAAAACTATACATGAAATGCCTTATACATCAATTTTATTCTAGGATGAACATCCCATATCACATGGTGGAAATAATGGAAATTTTGTTCCAAATAATTCATATGTATGATCATCCAATTTCTAAACCCAATAATGAACTCCCATCTAGCACCCAGTCCTCAATTCTCTTCACACTATTGAGTTTTGAGCTCATAGAAACACAATATACATTGAATGTCTATTCTTATTTAAACATCTTTATTATACCAGGATAAAATGAAATTGGAAAGAAAACTAAAACATTGCATTAGTCTTCACATTACAACTACATTTGTTCTAGGTCCCACATCAACATCTACTCATTTGATTATTATTTTTCCAACTGAGCATATGAATTTCCCTTTAATGTATATTCCACTGAATTTCTTATTCCTTGTGTATAAAATTATTCATATTCAAACATTTGGAGGTACTCTATGCATCTTTTTTTCTCATGTTAAAATCGTTATTTGTGAAAATATACTTCATGATCATATAATCCATAAACACTATGTTTTTTCAACAAAGAGGTAATGATGCATGTCTTAAATTCATATACTATAGAAGCTGACATAAAATCATGTGTTGGGTAATTCTTCACATACCATCATAGCTACCTTGATCCATAAGAAACAACATGATCTCATTTTATTAGAAAACACCCCATCCCAAATACTAATTCTTCAAAAAACACCAAATACCCAAATCTTAATTCTGGCACTGTCATGTTATGTGGTGAAGTAAGGTGACCTTTACGCTCTTGAATAAACCTTGGACAATTTTCATTCCATTGAAATGGAAAGTTATTATTTTTTTAAATGTAATCATAGGTAAATATTTTCATGAAATGTATCAAATAAAGCATAATTAATAACTATCCAGACTAAGGAAACCGTGTATATCGAATGTGTTCATTGGTGGTTACCAAGAGATAACAACTTCAATCTATTTTGGATAAAAAAAAACAAATATTAAAAAAATTCCTGGAAAAAGAAACATGCATGTTATATGGAAAATAAAGGTCTTCTAGTTTGGAATATAGATGATGATCTGTCAAGATTACTAACATTGACACCATGTGTAATTTATTCTTAACCATTTTCCTTGAATACTCCATTAAGTCACCCAAAAACACAAAAACCATAGAATCTAGATACATTTAAATAGCTAATTTAAAAATTCCATAATTAACACTAGTTCATTAATAAGACTAAATGGAATTAACATATATTCATAATGGCCATATCTACTTATGGTTGCTGTTTTAAGAATACATTTCTCTGGAACTCATAGATAGTAACATATTGATCACAATTAAATCATAGAAACCCATTCATATACCCAAAATTTATATAAAGGATCATCAATGTGTAGAAGTAGATATCGATTATTTATCATAAAATGGATAACCTTATGATAATCCACACTCAACCTAGAATTTATGTCCTCCTTTTTCACAAACAAGACCGACACCTCCTATGGAGACGTGCTCACCCGAATGAGCACATTTCATTCAACCTTTTCCAACTACACATTATATTATCTAATTACTTTTTTCATCTGATAAGATGGAATTCAAATTATACTAGTCCCAAAAAAGAGTTCAATCATAAAATTCACTTCACTCATAGGTGAAAACCCTTAGATTTTTTCAGGAAACACATCTAGAAATGGTTCAAGGACTATTCAGAAATTTGAACTCCCAATATCTTCTATCGATGTCAATGACAACAATACAAAATATTATTTAATTGTACCACATCTAGTTCTAACTGGACCATTGCATAGACCATTGTGTTCCATTATCTATGAAAGAGGTGGTTTATTCCATCATTAGTTGGAAAACTAACCATTCTAGTATAACAGTTGATGGAATCCTTTTATAATGTCGACTAATCCATAAGCAGGATTATATCATATATATCTATCTATATCATAAAGAAATTCCATATCATATTATCTCCATCTACTATTATATAAATGTTTCTACACACAAAATCTGGATATTCCCATTAACCATGTGGATATAATATTACCCCACAAGGCACCATCAAAAATACTACACTCGAAAAATCAAAAAAAAAAGATTTAAAAATGTAGTGAGATGTACCCATATCAATTTTTTTTAATAATGGTACTATTCAAAATAATAATAACTCTAACTATATATTTATCGAGTGATCATCTAAAATAATCTACTCATCTACATATAATTTCTTTCTTTTTACTAATTTTACATTGTTACCCTATAGGGATTTCTCATTCTGAAGACTATTTTTATTCCTATAATCACCCTGGATATATTTATTCTTCTCATGAGATTGATTCTACTATCCTCACCCCGTCAAGGAATATGTAGTGTCGGACACCTAAAAAGTGTCTAAAACACCTTTCCTCATTTCACTTTGACAATAGCTCTAAATATGAACCATTTTGTATCAATTGTGGCATTCTCTTTGCGATTCGGTACAATCTTGCTTCGCGTGGTCTAAGGAACCACATTGGAAACATCCACAATTAATAAATGTATTTATAGAAAAATTCACAGATCCATCCATTTGATTCTGATTCATGATCCCACCTTGGTAATGAGTGTTTGTCTTCAACTTTTACCAAACATTAGAGCTCACACAGTTTCCCACGCATATGAACATAAGTAACCCTCTCGTATCTCATGATATATCATCTCATCCACCATCACTCTATTTTCCATGTTTGTATAGTCCATACCAAAATTCATGGAAATCATCAAGCGAATATATTTCCTCTTCACCAATTGAAATATGTGTACAATCAAGGAAGAATTAGGAGTAACATAGGGTGAAATTTTTTCCAAATTTCATGAATTTATCCACAAATTCTGTGATATATTGATTTTCCAACATCAATATGAAGTGGATACTTATTCATATATTTCTGAGCGTGTGTGGATTGAATGGCCCGAATGGCCCCAAGGCCTTATTATTTTTTTTATTATGGATAATCCCACATTAAAGGATTGAAAGGGCACTTGTACAAGACCCTTTGGACCAAGGAACAAGTCCCAACAATCCCGCAAAACATGACTCAAAGGCCTAGAGGCATACCATGACAAATCCATGACCCATAGGACCAACCCACTTAAACTACCCATCCCCAACGTTTTGCTTCATTAATCACCTAGCTCCCACCGAGCATTGCTGATCGGCTAGAATTGGCATGTACAAAGTTGCACGGCGCTTGGTCCCGATGGCGGCTGCCATACCCTCTCATTCTTCCAATCCGGTTAGCTCTACATCTGGTGGCTTCTAATCATGTTGTTCTGATCCTCTTATAATGCATGTTTTGTGTGAACAAGGCTACTTCATGGTCTATGTTACCTGAAGGCCCTGGGCCCGAAGGTTCAAGAAACCTCTAGGCCCAAACCGATGTCCCGATGGCCCAAATCGGGTGAATAGTTCTTACTACTACAGTACTGAACAATGACTACTACATTACTGCTACAGTACCCTGAAATTCACCTCCACCAGGTTTTGAACCCGGGTCTCTTGGATGCCCAGAAGGAGCCCTTACCACTAGGGTACAATCTCTTTGGCTGTGTGGATAGAATGGATTGTTGAAAAACACCTAAAAATCCATCCATGATTGAACATGGTCTAATTCATCATTAATGGTTAAGTCACACCACTGGTATACAAGATCCTATATCATTTAAGGCTCATGCTTGAATTTAAATTCTCTAGGTGTGCTGATGAATTTGAAGATATGATTCATTTTATTCAACTACAACACTGCCTTTACGGGTTCAAAAACACCATGAATTAAGGGAGGATTCTACTTCTGGAATTGGATTGAATAATTTACATTCTATAGATCAACCCCATTTTCCTTCCTTCCATATCCTATAATGGTTGGAAAATTCTCAAAACAAGCTATGGGCACAACTATTGCTCGGGTGAATCCAAATCTCAACAACATCTTCTAGTAGGTTTCTGCGATGCCTAAAGGGAACCATATTTTAAACAAACAAAAAAAACTATAAATACCACTATATATTAAGTATAAAAAATCTAAAATCATAAAATATCATACTATCACAACAATTATTTCAAAAATTCACACTTTCCATATTCAACAATTTTTTAAAATTTTCAACTTCATTTTTAATGTCAAAATTTTTTCAATATAATTGTTTCATGCCATAAAAATATCACATTTGAAAGAAAAATTAAAATATTTCCAAAATACAGAAGGAACTATAAAATAAAACATTAATAAAAATGAAATATGAAATCCTAGGGGTAATTAATTCTTATAATACATGTAAGGCCCATCACTTTAGTTAAACTCATGATAATTATATTTGTAAAACTATATGTCTCTCTGAAACACTTATGTCCCATTCTGTGAACTAGTATCATAATATACAATGTGTGATACATTTCTTTTTCTTATGTCCCATTATATGATATATGACAATGATTCAATGTCCCAATGTAGGGTTGTGTAATGAAACGTAGTAGGTATTCCACAAATTCCTTTCATACTCACTCAACTAGGATAGAACATGTTAACTCGTGTATATAAATTAGTTTATAGGAAATAATTTTTAAAGAAAAGATTAAATAATATTATGAATAGGTTCCATATATGAGAATGATTCACAAAACCATATAATGTTCAATGAAATGAAAACAATAATTGTTTTAAACCCATATCATAAATCATTTGGCATATCACATACCTTTCTAAAAAACCACACACCCACCCATCCTTGATTCATTATTGCAGTTCCATACTCATGACTGGTTTTTCAATGGTCTACCTAGACATCCTAGGGTAATTAAATCCCATGTTCCATAACTACATTGGAACCAAGCATAAGTCCTTGTCTCAACCATGCCTCCTCATTAAATATGAACAAACACCACCATGATTGACCAAAAACTATGCTAATAAAATCATTCCAAATCCATTTTAATAAAAAAAATTGAATACATTTTCCCATAAATCAAAAAAATAAATTATTATAAAATCATAATTTATAAAATAATTTATCTAATAACATTTCACAACAATTCCTTAATTTCACACAAATCCACAAACCATAACTAAAGATGTATTATACAATGGTTTTCACAAATATTTCACAACCAATTTTAAAATATTATATTAATTTAAAACTAGGACCTCAGATTCAAAATATATGAGTATAGAGTAGAGCCACCTACAATGGAAATCAATGCAAAAAATGTAAAACAGCTCGAAAATGTCAATAAAAATGAGTCGAATCTCCAAAAATCATCCATAGATCTCTTCCCCTAGTACAGAGAAGACCAGATCTAATCATATATGAAATGAAATATTTTTGAAATATCTAGAGAATATGTATATCTATTTAAATGAGATAGATAGGGGAGAGGGAGAAGTATATCTTTGTTATATGATGGAAAATAACTGATAATGATTCCATACCACAAAAACTGGGCATCAATGCACCAAGAAACCCCTATGTATAACTACCAATTAAATGGGGAGAGGTTATCAATACTTTTAGTGGAAAAAATAACAAGTTATATCCATATAAGATAAAATTTTGGGACTCAATGCTTAACCCAGACTGAGATCCACTTTTTTGGATCTTGTTTTTAAACTCTGCTCGGATAGTCGCACAGTTTGGAAAACCATATTCTAAACATGTGACAACAACTATCTCAAGAGGAAATGTATCATTGTTTCCTCGCATAGTTTTAAAACTGAATTCGAACCATGACAAAGCCCATATTCTTTGGTTTCACAATTTATAATAGACTGCCACATTGTTTGGGAAAATCTTGTACCTGCCCATGTACCTTCTACCTAGCACTAGTCCCATTATGTACTGTTTCATGTAAGTTATAAATGGGTTTTCCAAACTATTATCCATCCATAAACCCTTATAAAAGCCTCCATAACAATCCAAAATGTTCTCAAACACTCACATACTTCACCAATACACATTACGTACATAAAATGAGTAATGTAGTAGTTACTTGAAATAGGTGGTGCTAAAGAAATATTTTTTAAATTAATTAGAATAAATTTTTTCAAAAAAACCAATAAATATTATAATGTAATTAAAATAGAAATTAAAAATATGGTGTAACTATGTGTTTAAACATGAAATGTTTAAAAGTGGTTCTTTTTACAAAATATTGAAAACAACCAATATAGAAATCATCTCAAATATCATTTAAACTATTTGAATTAAACAATGTAGTATAAAATGACATCAATACTTTATTGATTTATAGATGACATCATATTCAAAATTATATAATGAATTTGGAAATGAAAAAATTTAGGTTTCTCAATAAATAGAAGATCCATGTTACGTTTCTCTTATATGAAGCACTTTGGATAAAATATGATTCAAGTGGAAGGTTAAAATAGATGGAACATATCAAACCCAATGAATATAAAAATAAAATATTCATGTGTTTTATATAGAACAAAAATTAAAATCACAGTCTATCAATGGAAAAATAACATGATTTGAAAATTAGATTGGCATTGTAATACATAATTTTTTAGTAACATTTGGATAAGAATAAAATTCATGTAAGGTATTTTTAAAATGATGACAATTTAATAAAATTTTAGGATACGGGTCTTCAAACAAAAAAAAATATGTAATAATAAATTCATTAGGTAGTAATGTCACTATATTAATTGAAACATGGTCCACCTTAATAAATAACTCTCAAGAAGTTATATTTGATACAAACGAACCTCTTACCTTATCTCTCTGATTAGTCATATGTACATCAATCCCTTATATAAAAAAAATATAAATTTAAAAACAAAAAACATAATAATAAATATAATTTTTTTTCATTTTTAATAATTATATATATATATATATATATATATTTGTTCTTTTCTTTCCATATTCCCAAAACTGGTGTTTATAGATTTGACCGTTTTTACTAACTTCATCGAAGTGGTGTCAATATTCTTTATTATAAAAATATTAATAATTAAATTTCATTTAATTTTTATTTAATGGATTACTTATTATAATTATAGATGTGAAAGTTTCATTTCACGTTTACTCTAATATTTATCTTTGAATATGAAATCAATGAAAATCATTTTTCAAGGATTTTTAACCATCCGATATTGTTTTCTTAAATAATATGTTAAATATTGAAGTATCATTTTTATAAAAAATAATTATTTATATATTAATATCATATTAAACAATTAAAGATTTTTTCCAATGATAAATGATATAATTTAATATCATCACTCATGTAGGCGGTTAATTAGACCCACACATGGATATACATTGATTATTAATGATTATTGTGTAATTTAGTTGTAATTTCATTACAACTACAACATAATGATATATTTTAGATCATATTATTGTGATGTATTGTAATTATAAAATATTTATAACAATAAGTAATCAATATTAAAATATTACATAATTTTAATTAATGATTTTCCTATTAGTATTCATGTTTTAATCGATTGAATTG
Source organism: Viscum album (assembly GCA_963277665.1). Classification (NCBI taxonomy): domain Eukaryota; kingdom Viridiplantae; phylum Streptophyta; class Magnoliopsida; order Santalales; family Viscaceae; genus Viscum; species Viscum album. Next base: position 255,321,332 of record OY728165.1, on the reverse strand, counting down.
ATGTTAATCGATTATTGATAATTTCGTTAATTTATTCTTGAATTTCATATATTAGAACCTTGGTGATATAATAAACATAATATTTTTTATTAATCATATTATCATGAATATATTTTTAATCCGGTGACGAAATGAAAAATCAAAATCAATCATCCAAGGGAGGCGGCAGTCAACATGTACGCATGGTTGGCGATTTCACTTTCTTTAAAAGAGAAATAATAATATCATGTATTATAATTTCATATCTGATAATAGGATATAAATATAATAAATTTATAATAAATTTATCATTAATAATATCATATTAATTTATTTATGGAAAATAGAAAAGGATTTTTTGCGAAGGTGGTTGTCTGCGCACACTAAAGTATCCATTTTTTTATAAGTTAAAGGGATGGGTGGTTAATGATTGTAACAGCATTAATCAAATATAAAAAAATAATAAATAATACTAAATATATCAATTTTTTATTTTTAAATAAAATTTTATTATTAATAAATTCACATAAGGAAATAGATATTAATAAATATGAGTAAGAAATATACAGATCACTGCCTGGGTTATCTCCATTAATGGGGGGGGATAACCCTTTGATGGACAGTATTGTGAAATAATAGAAATGTATTCAATATGTATAATTTTTTTAACTATTTTTCATTCATCAAAACATTCATGGTTTATCCATGAGAAAATGTTAGGATAGATTATTCACTTTTATATTGGAAAAGAAGTGGAATTTCTTTATTCATTCAAAACACCTCAAAAATGAAAATTAGTGTTGAAGGAAAATAAATCATCTTAAAAAATATCGAATATTTGATAATCTACATAAAAAATTCAACCACTCAATGAATAAATAATAATTATTGTTTTCCCCATTTGACTTAGGTAACCCATTTTTACGATTTTAATTTTCACCACAGTAACTAGTGTTTTGTATTGTTAATTATTCAATTATTACCAAAAATTAAATCAACCATATTCAATAATTTTGAAATAATTTTTAAAATTTCAAATCCATTTTTATTATAATTTACTTTTAAATTACCAAATGTAAAATGTATTTAACATAATTTTCAATAAAAAAATTTTAAATTAATAAATGTCCAATAAGTGTTTATAACTCATTTTTTAAATTATAAATTCAATTATCAAATATTCATTTAATCATATAAAAATGATTCATAAATTTAAACATCATACATATATACTAATAATGTCATGAAAGTCATTTTATTTTTAAAATGATATATTTCCCTATTCTCCTACAAATCAAACATTTTCGAAAAATACCAAAAATTTATGATATGATAATATAGATAATATAAACCCTATATTGAATTTATTTTTATCATATTAACTTTATGATATTTATTAATTAATTTATTAAATGAAATTATAAAGTATTTAAAAATCTGAAAATTATGTTTTCCAAAAATATTTATTCTTAAAATTATTTCATAACAATTTATAATTTAAATGATGCTAAAATTTTAGTTAATGTATAATAAAATTTAAAAAAACTATCAATTTAATATATTATTATGAAATATATAATACTTCGTACAATTTTTCTATGAAATAAAATATTACAACCAAACTAAATACAAATTAAAAAATATAATTAAAAATAATTATTTATATTCTTATTAATATATTTACTACTCCCTAGATTTTAGTATCGTTTGTCTAGATTATATATATACATCAAATTATAATTTAATAATTTTTAAATTAATTTTTATGAGTAACATATATATATAAATAATATTTTGATATCATATATTTATTTCATTATGTGCCATATTATTTTAAATTTTCATAAAAAAAAATACACTAAATATTTGTGCCTATTCAAAATATGACCAATGACCATATTTGGGATAACCCTATTTTCAATCACCATATTTGCAATGACCGTATATAAAATCAATTTATTTCATTACTATATTCAAACATACTAAAACATTCATTCATTCCAATAACATGTCTCAAAGAACTTGTCTTTTTATATATTATATATTTTTCATAATGGTATACCCATTCATGGTTCACATCAAAATTCTTGGTTTTGTTTCCCTTTTGGTGATAACCATGTTTCATGATGATCTGAGAGATTTCTAAAATATGATGATTTATTTATTTTCTATATATTTTCCCATGTTTATTTACTCCCTTTTAATGGATGTAAATCATCCACAGTGAGTAATAATCCATGTTGTACTGTATTAAATTTATTTTATATTATTTTACTGCCAACATATAAATTAATAAACTATTTTATGAGTGTTTCATATATTATATGCACATTTTAAAATAAGATTTCTGTACTTTGGAAAGATTATATAATCTTTCATTAAAATTATAGTGATAAATAATAATAATAATAATAATAATAATAATCATCATCATCATCATCATCATAGAATCTAAAACCATGGATATAAAACAATCTTATTATTACCTAATATATATTATTATATAATTACAATGAATTATATATTTCTTGACCACCATTTTTTATGATCACATGGTATGGGATATTGATATAAATATTATTTACATACATTGAAATATATATATGAATCATATTAGATAAAATGTTGACTATACTATTTTTCACCATAAAAAATTCATAATCTTCCATTGTATATAATATCTAGGAAAAAAATTGTATACTTAATTTGTCTGAATAAAAAAACGTAGTCCTTTTTATGACTATCAAATATTTCATTGTTAGATTAAAATTTTACGGATAACTCATAACAAAAATGGTATAAATACAATCCAATAAACTATTTCTTATATATAATTAATATATAACTCTCATGATTTATTAAACTCAAATGAGAAAGAATTTATTTATGATAATGGACATTAAAAACATAATCAACCCTTTTATAGAATAAAATACAAGGGGAATGTTCTAATTTAATCTTGGATATTGTAACAATATCACAGACGGAAATATCATTACCTATGAGGTATCCCTCATGGTGAGATTAAGGAAGACCAATTATATCCTTGAAAAGTGTGTATTTATTTTATAAACCAATGGAATCATCCAAAATGTACCACATGAATATACATCTATTAGGTTGGATTTCATTTTTTACATCATATTATAACATCTTCATATGAAATTCAAAAGGGTACAGCCATATGAAATACAGTAGAACAAAAATCATGTGATCAATAATATTAAAGAATATCGAGGAGAAGAACATCATTAGTACACATAAATTGAGAATAACTTTTTCAATTTTTATCTTTTTTTTCAGGTGAGTATCATGGAATGATTTTGATTATATGTTAATATATTTATTATTATTTGAATACTGAACATTTTATAACAATATAAATTTAAATTCATTATGTGAAATTTCTTTAATGAAAATATGATATTCCTTTTATTTTTAAAAATATAAAATAATTAATAAATATAAATTACATGATATGGGAGGAATACCCTTATTAGACAATGATAAATCTTGATGAGTTAAAAAATGATTATCATTAATTGTATGTGAAATTTTTTTTCTATAAACAATAATTATCACTTTATATAATAAACATCAGATTCTAGTATCGATACTGTCAAAATAGGGATTGATTTCAAATATGGTCATCCATTGTGTATTTAGTATAATTACTCTAAAAATTTTCAATGTAATTTAAAATTTAATGTTGGCATATTCATGTGTGTTTCCATTATTTCTATTTTATCATCATGTTTGGGAAGATCAAAAGTGAGTTTTTCAAAAATGGGTTGGACTGGTTTCTTGTTGATTTCTAGAAGTGGGAATTGTAAATGTGGTAAAATGGTTTATACTCTGAAATTTTAATGATAGGCCATTTCGGGTTCATTATAATTTTTTTAATTCAATTATCCATAAGTTCACTACATGAAAACCACATAGGAAGATTCAAAAGAGGGTGATATTGGGTATATCTCCCTAGACCCCTATTTGACCTCTCCTCAAAAAGTCACAAAGGTATTTTCCAAAAAATATGTTTTCATTAGTGATTTACCTTCTTCCTCAAAATCACATTATGGATTGAATTATCTTTTTTTATTGTTCTATTTTTTCTTTATATATAATTTCATCTAAAAAATAAATTCATTTTCCCCATTGTTTCTCCTTTCTCATGTTGTAAACCCTAATATTGGTGATGTTGTGTCTTGTTTTTGGGATTTGGTGCATTTTGATCAATTTGGATCATGAATATTATAAATCATTATATATTTTAGTTTATATAATACCCAGAGAATTTATGAAATATTTCATTAAAATAAATTGAAATTATTCGATAACATGTGTTTCATGGAATATTTTATGTTAACAAATTGCGATATGATATTAATATTACTATTTAAACATGAATTTATAACTGAGATATTAAAACATGTTTTATAAATATCAATAAAATCATTATAAAAATTATTTATTATAATTTTTTATATTGACAAAAAAATTATAAATAAGTACTTCCATTTTACTAATATATATATATAATATTTGAAAATACTATTTTATATAAAAAAATATTTCAAAAAATAGTCAAGGTAATTTTTTCCAAATTAATAATTATTTTTTGAAAAAATGTCATTTAATTTTTAAAATTACATGTTGAAATTATCTTTTAGGAAATTTCTAAATTTATCGGCAATGATTAATTTTCTGATTAATAGTACAAAAATATTATTTTATATCAAAACAATTTTTTTGATTTAAAGCATTTTCATGAAGGATTTTATTTTAATATTATTTAAAAAAAATATATTTAAATAATATTTATATTAATCATATTTATTTTATTTGAATAAATTTAATTTTAATTATTTATTTTAAAACATTTTATACTTATTGATATTTTCTGTTGGGAAAATGGTATTTTTATAGCATCTATGAGATTAAAGTTAAAATAAAACATTCCACTTATTTGAAGGTAATGGTTAAGAATAAAATAAATTTTTCTAATCATCATATTTAATATTATATATTATGTTAATCTTAATTTTTTGTTAAAATGAATAGTAAAAGTTGTAAAAAAATAACTAATATGGTTAAGATTAAAAAAGGATTAACATGGGTTAAATTAATAAGATAAGTGAAAAAATGACATAGTTACATGTAAAACACCTATTTTGATTAAATATTTTATCCTTATATCTGATTAAATTATATAATTAACCATTTTCTACATTATGGTATGATCTAAATGTGGGTTCACCTTTTTCTTTTAAAAAAATCAAAGTTTGTCCTCTCTCCCACGTATAAAAGGTCCCCCCTCTATCTCCACTAAACACTTCAAAAAACATATGGTTCTGTAAATATCTACCATAATCTATTCCGTTGTTATTTAACCACATCATAGATATCTTATTTCGATTATGAAACCCCTATAAGAAGACTCCAGTTGTAATCGTAATGTTGTTCTCCAAAGAAGAGGTATAGTCCTTAACTGTGTGTTTTTATTTTATTTATTCTTATTACAACATCAAATTTTTAAACCATGAAGATATAGAAAAATAAATATAAAATATATGTCTAGATGTTATTATGTATATATAATTAACTAAATCCTTCTCTAATCCTATAAATTGCGAAATGAAATTGCCAATCGTGTGTGCAATGGACAATCACCTAGCGAATGAATGCAAATTAGTTTTCTACACCGCACATAATGGATGGAGGTATCATTGTATTTATTATTTGTATATAATATTAATGACATATTTATACCTCTAAAACTATTATATCAGATAAAAAATATTACATTCTATTCTGTGGGAATTTGATAGTGTCTCTTATGAATACGACGACTTGCACCTCACAATGTGAGGTGAATATTCTTTCCCTAATTCACTACATGGAAGGTAATAAGGATTAATATAATTAATATATATTATATATATGAAAAACAGATAAATATTTAATTTTGATATATTATTTACCTACTTTAATTTTTTTCCATCATGAAAATTAAAGCCACATTCATGTGTACGTATATCTGACCACCTCCACGAATGGTGTAATTCATTTTATAACTCTAAATCAAATGGATTTCTATAATTAAATATATAATGAAAAAATATGATATATCTATCATTTTTAAATTTATTTATATTATTTATACATGATTAATATTAAAGGACCAAAAATACGAAACTAGAACATACACGAAAAATGAAACGACTACGACCAGAAGTGTGATTTTGATAAGGAATTTCTAATATATGATTAATAAATGGTCATAAGTAAATAATATATGACATGATATATTTTTAAATGGTTCAATAATATATTAATAATAAAACTATATACATTATATATGGGGTTTACATGAGTACTAATTATGTCAATAATTAAGGTAGTGGATTTTTGTCACTCTTTTATTTTTATTGGACATATGTCATATACACTAAATGTTACTTATGTGTGGTGTATATAATAACCATAAATTTATTTTTGAATATTATAATTATATTATGGGTTATAAATATCAATTTATTTTTTTGTTTCATGGGAATTATCATTCACATGACACCAAATTGTTAAATGTTTTCTGTTATAATCACGTTATTTATCAGCATTGATTATGATTAATTTTTCCAGGAGAAAATATTCTGATATATTCTATTAATAAACTCACGTATTTTATTCTTCTATGGTTATTTAATAAAAATAAATTTTTTATATCATTTACATCTTTTTATGTACTTAAAATTAAAAAAATTATATTTTTAATGTAAACTAGAACTTATTTCTCTCTTCGGTAAAAAATTATCAATTTTATATGAAAATATTTTTAAAAAAATGATTTGAAGTCTTTTTTCTCTATTCTAAAAATATTATTTAATGTAATATTCATCGTTTTTATAATTTTTTCTAAATGGATTAAAATTATCATTCTGGTATTTTTCTAAACACTATACTTTAAATATTTACACAGATGTTTGAATATGATATTTATTTTAATATATATTACAAGTAAAAAAATTCATGCCTTAATGAATAGTACATGTTTTGAAACTTATTTTACAATTTTATAAAGATACTTTAAAAAAATTATCAATGTTATTTTGGAAAGTTTTATTAAAAAAATTATCAAATTACCATGGTTGTTTCCTCCCAAAATGTTCAAAGTGATATTCCAAAATCATTTCGAATCATTAATGAAATTCTTTGAGGTTAGTCATGAATTAATAGGGATATAAACCATGTATAAAATTCTTATTATTTCTTTTAATTTTTATGGTTTAAAATATTTATATGATGCCCTTTCATTTTTTCACAGGTTATTTTATAATGAAATGAAGAAGTATTTGTGAGACTTGTTTCATTTCCAATGGTTTTTATATTATTTAATGTTTATAAAACCATTTCATTTAATGTTTCATAATATTATTAATGTTTTCAGGTCATTTGGAACACATATGTATTATTTTCATTATGTGTGGTCTGAAACATATATGACTCTAAAATGCATTGGTTAAATATTGATATCTCCAAAAATAAATATGAATTCAATAAATAGTGTATGCAATTCGGTAAATGAATTTTTTTCATAATGATAATATTTGGAGGCAACCATGATTACTATGTTTGTTTGGGGAGTGTTCACCTTCAATAATTATAGCCTTGTAAATTATGCATCAATAATACAGAAATGATTTTTTATGCTTATGGGTATTTCATAATTCCAGGTATTATAATAATGATATGTTTCCATGGATTATTTTAATTAATTCCTTTGTGATTTATTTCTTATGAAATGATTATATATATTCCAGGACTCATGTTTATGGTCTATAATTTATAGGTTACAGTTTCCTAATGTTATTATTTTCTTCTAATACACTTATACTCATGTTATGATGATATATCAGTTATTTACCCTTACTATGTATCTGATATAACTCAATTTTTTTACATTCCATATGTTATAAAGAATAATATAGTGAATGAAAATTATAATAAGGGAAATTATTTTTATGAACATAGTGTAATATGATGTATTTTAAATATGTAAGATTTTTTTATGTTTATATAATTCGAATGGCACTAGGACTAAATATTTTTTAGAATGGATCGTTATGTGCTTTAAGGAATATTCATCCATTAAGATGTAATATATATATATATATGAGTATTCATGGTCTCGATAGATGGAATATGAGAAATGGTTTAATTATCCTATTGAAGTAGTATGAAAAATATTTATTATGAGTCTTTTGGATAAGTCTAAGGATTAGTCTTGGTATAAGAAAATTGATTATAACTTTGGTGAAAGATAGAGACTATAGTTTCAATAAAATAGAATCAACGTTTCGATACTACTAGTGGATTTTTATCTATAATATATGTACCCATGGATAATAACTCAAATAATAGTGCAATTATACCAACTGAATCGTCACATGGACCATGAAAATGGGCCTACCTAAAAACATGGTTTGAATCACCTGAGGGATATGTTTTGGAAATTCACACAAATTATGAAGCATTGTGAAGGATATCATTATATTATAACCCTAAATAAATTCAGTTAAAGATAAGGTGTCATTGTTTGAAAATAATGTGCCATGCACTTGAACATATATGAAATATTTTTTCAATTATGTAGTTAGATAAAGAATGATTGATAGTTATGATAACCATTGTTATTGTAGAAAGAAATTAAAGATGGAAAATTTATATTAGGGTGGTGGTGGTAATGCTCAAATATTAATATATCCTAGTTGATATTATTAATATTAATAAACTTATATGATGAAACCTTTAAGGTAATGTCTTTTCTTTTCCAAAATGATTTGATGGCTAATTATTAGTAAAAACACAAAATGGTATGATAATTTCATCTGAGGTCTATGATTCTCTATTTCATGTTTTCAGGAACATGATTCCAAAAAAACATTATTATCGTTCATTTGGTTTAAATTAATCCCATGTTAGTCTTGGATTATATAACATATGATTTCATTCTCTCAGGTATTTCTCATATATATTTTTGTTTCCTTATTATTATTGTGTGTGTTTTTTTTGAAATTCTAGGATAGAGGGTTTTTACTCTTGATAATGACCTAAAGATCAAGAATATATGTTTGTTGTTATTAATTTAGTCTAGGAATAAATTTGAAATGGAAATAAGAGGTTCACTTTTTAGGTTTTGGTTGTCCAAAATTATTTTTTTCTATGTTCTTCTGTAGAATATTCATAATAAATTATTTCACATTTTGAATGGGTTAAATGACAGAAATTTGTTTGTTGGATATTGTTGTTAATTGGTTCAGATCATGAAACAATTTCACATCATGAAATAGGATCACATTATTAAAATGTCTATCATTATTTTATTAATCATGGGAGAAACATTGTTTAGTGTATATTGTAAATCATTTAATACACCTAATGAAGGGATTTCATGTCATCAATAATATGGTATTAGTGGTTTTAACCATGTTTCGTGCAAGATATTACCTTAATTTTATATGAATGATTTTCTCTCCATACCTAGGAGCTATCCTAGTCAATTTTGGTGATATTATGTCCTTATAAATAAATTTTTATTGATCTTCATTGTTGATTCAGTAAATATCTCTAGGGAAGTGATCATTATGCTTCATTATTTCATTAGTCATAGTAGTGTCATTGCACTACATTCCTAGATTCATTGGTCATGCGGTGTCTATTCTTCTTGATCCTTTCTTGATCTGATGTGGAATATTTCTCTAGACGCTATCCCTTTTTGTTGGTTATGGTGTAACATTTGCGATTCTTGTGGTACATGTTATTTTATCTACTCCAGTGCGAATTTCTCTTGTTGAATTGATTATAAGATATAAGAACTATTTCTAGTACCTGTCATATTTTTATTACATTTTTTAATGATGGTGGGTTCCATTGGGTTCATGTATTATCAGAGTTTGTGGTGAGTGGTTTCGTCACATTCAAGTGTTGGTTGAACACTATTACTATATTATTTATAAAAAAATTATAAAAGAATTTTAATGCTTCATTTTTGTTTTTATAAATTATTTCTTTGATCAAATATTATTTCCAATTGTTTTTTAATATTTTTTTCAAATTATTTTGAAATGAATCTATGAAATTTTTTCAATGAATTGTGTAGAATAATTAGTTTGGATAATATAGAATGTGAAAATCATATGGTACATAGGTTGAAGGTGTTGTAATAAGCCTCATCCTTGGATACTATCAAGGGGATCACTCATGTGTTGTTCCTCTTCTCTATATGTAGGATGTTCTAGGGAATTTTTAGACTTGTTTTATGGTTCACTTGTTGGGGTGTCCATATTCATTCTAGTTTTGATGCATATATCAAGACACATTATGTGCATGAATATTTATGTTTGAGTATTATTTTTATATCTATATTAACCTATATTGAAAAATGGATTGATTTACCTATGTTTTGGTATGTACTGCATGGATTTGATATGATTTGTGATATATTTATTCAACTACTTTCATATTTATGTTGTGCTTTGAAACTATTTTACCCAGATTATTTGTAACCGTGGAATGAGGGGAAATGTTTTATCATGATTTTGATATAAATTTATTTAACTAATCATTGTGTCTAGTTTTATATAAATTTGAAAATGTATGGATTTTTATATAGATACTTGATACTGAACACCTCAATGGTATCCAACTAATACTATTTATATAACACCCCTCACACCCCTTATATAGTGTATATACCTTGTAATATCTTTAAATGTAGGGAAAGGAAGGTGTTGCGTTGAGGTGGTGTGCTTTCTATCAAATATGAATTGTTATATTGTTGTGATATAGTGGTATTTTACCAATGTTATCACATAGAGTATGTATTTAGGTTTATATTTTCATATTTCCATTATACATGTAACTTGAAGAGTGTATTTATTTATTTTGGTTATATCACTTCTTATGTTTCCTTATTTTATAATATTTATATTATTTGTTTTACACTTTATTGGTTTCTTAAAATTGTGTTTGTGTATTTATTTATATAATGTTATCTGATTCATATGGTTCTTATTGTTTTTTAGGTGCTTTTCACCAGCCCATGGGGATTGGGAATGACCTTATATTATTTGATGGTTCAGTATAGGTATTAGTTTTTGTGGTTTTCTTTGTTGTGCTCAACAATGTTTTATAACAGAGGATTTTTTGGTTAATTTTGGTTTGTTGGTAGACAAGATATAGTATTATTAGAAAAAAATTATCTCGTCTGCACTGAGTAATTGCCCAAATCATCTGTTGAAAAGTCTTAAGTTACCATGGGTTGTTAGGATTTTTTTCTTATTATGAATTATTTTTCTTAATATCATTTTTTAGCAGAGGTAGACGTTGGTCCAGAGAACATGAGAAGTGCCATCTTAATTAAATCATCTGTAGTGATTAATTTAATCGATACGGGGTTCTCAGAACCATTTTCATTTTCCTCATTTGTGGATATGCTTAAAAACACAATGGAAATAATGTCTTTAAATATGGAGTTAGTGATACCTCTTGGAAAGAGGACAGAAAGGGAGTTTCAGTGTACCTCTTATTATCTATTGATAATCAACCCAGAGTAAATTTGGGATTTCATCATTCCTTGTTTCAATTTTTTTAATTTCATCATAAAGATGAATTGGATTATTTATAATTGTGTTGTGGTTGATTGTTATCATCGGTATATCTCATTTCATGTAGCTGATTGAGGCTCTCATGTGTTTTGGTGAGAGTATTATTTGGGGTCTAGTCATGCAGGAACATCCCACTTAGTGATCATTAGTTTGATATATTTTGTTTTATTTAATCTCAATGATGTTTCTTTTATGGGTGATGCTTAGGATTGTGAATAATATTCCACTATAGATTATTTTATTTACCAGTAAAGGGGGGGGGGTTTAAAGATCATAATTTAGATGTGTTATCATCTTCTTGTTGTTTTAGAGTCTGGTATAATTATGATGGATTTCAGGATTACGTATGGAAATTATGAATATAAAATGTTTTTTTTGGGCCTGAATAATACTCATTCAGTTTTATCTATTTGAGGAACCTATTATACCATGAGTATCATTAACATTTTTATAGTGTTTTTGGATGATATCTTTTTTTGTTTGAGATCCGAGTGTGATAAAAATGCCCGATTGATTTGGGTTCTAAAAGTCATCAGCCATCACTTTTCTTGTTGAATAATTGGAAAATGAAATTTATGGATCAAATAAGTGCATTTTTTGGGCACAATATTTTCTATCATGACTTATCAGTTGATCCTCCAAAGGTGAAAGTTTTCTTATCATGAGAATATACGTGGATTTTTTTTTTGATATTCAACGCATACATGGTCCTAATAGGTACTACTGATGATTCTTCAAGTGTTTCTCAATGAAGGAATCACTATGGACTGTAGTTCCAAATAATGGGTGGAAATATTTTGGAATGTAATTTTTTAGTGTTCTTTTTATTAACTAAAATAATGTTTCATGCCATCCCATATAATGGTCATACCTATGCTCGGTGAGGGTTATGAGGTTTTTCATGATTCCTCTAGTATTGGTCTGGGTTGTGTGCTTATGCAGGAATATCTTGTGGTGGCTTATGGATATTGTCATTTTTTACTGAAAGAGATGAAATAACCCACTCAAGATTTATTTATTTTTTCTATTTTTAATCATGAACCTAAATGATTTGTGTTTTTACCTTCTTATAGAGTGATTTCTATTATTTTATAGCCACAATATTCTGAGATATATATTTTCATAGAAATACTGGAATATTATTTAATGATGGTTGGTGGAATGACTTCATATGTTTGACGTAGACATCACATACACCATGGACAATAAAAATGTCATTTACAACTCTCCTGGTAGGAATATAAGGAGGAGTTGAAACAAATTACTATCTTCACTCTTTTGAACCTAGATTCTTATAGTGATGTCTCTGTTAGGGTTATGACAAATTTTTAGTTATCATCATCTCTATGTGAGAATATTCTATAGTATATATAGTATGATGATGATTTCAGGGGATTTTGAGAAATAATACATTGTGGGTCATCCTTTTTTGGTTAATATCTTTGTTTATATGGTATTCTTCATTTTTGGGACCCATTTTTCATCCCATCTTCTATGAGAATATCATTTTTGTTTTATTTCCATTGATTAGCATGGTTCAATCATCTAGGCCCGATGAAGATGTATTATGAATTGAGGTTGTTATTCCAGTGGTTGGATATAAAGTGTGACATTACATATTATGTTTCCCATTATTACACATACAAACAAGTATAGGTAGGGAATTTCAATCCTTCTTGTTTGTTTCATCCACTTTATGATATATATTATAAATAGTACATGGTGCCAATGGTCATTATTTTCAGATTACCATAAACTCTCTAATAGGAGAATTCAATCTTATGGTGACTAGTCAGTGTAAATGTTTATCAGACATCATTATAATCACATAAGCCACTTAGTGGAAGGCTTGGGAAATATTTATATGTATTAGGTTTTGACCCTCATCCATTAATTCAAATAAGGATCCTACAATTAACTCATAGTCCGTGAAGAGTCTACAAGAGGATATGGGCACTCAAGTTAGGTTGAGTATAGCGTATCATGAATAAATAGATGCCTAGATAGAGCATGCAATTCAGATCACGAAGAATATTGTCCATTCTTATGTCATAGATATTGGTGGATCATGGGATAGTAATCTAGGACTTGGTGATTTTTTGTATAACAATAGTTATAAATCATTGATCTAAAGGTCTCCCATCATATATTTGTATGGTCTCTAATGAAGGTCACCTCTTGGTTGGATGAGTGGTTGATGCCTCAATGGTATGATTGAATCTCATTTTTGATATTTCAATGAGTATTTGGGATACAGTTTAGAATTTGGTTATAGTTCAATATCAATAGAAATTTTGAACATATGGCCAATGTCATCATTTGTATTTTTACATTGGTGACCAGTTTTTCATGATATTCTATCCCCGATTGTGTAAGTTTCATTATGGTAAATATAAGAAGTTGACTCAAATATATCTTCGACCATTTTTGGACAATGATCACCTTGTAATGTTTTCTTATCATTTAGAAATTCTAGATTAGTTGATGTATATTCACGATTTTATCGAAATATCTCATCTAATGAATTACCATCATAATCCATTCGAAGTTATCAGTTGGTATCAAATAAAGATAGATCCATTTGTTTAATCTATTGAGAATCCAATGAAAAGTTTTTACAGATTGATTAAATTTCTACTCCAAATTTCGATTATGTTGTTTATATTATTATAGAAATATAGATGAGATTCTCACTAGACATTGTAGCATGAGTCGTTAATGAGGGGGTAGTGGCATAACCTCTTTCTCGAAACCATTCATCCACATGAATTCTTAGGGATATAATGTCTTATGGTGGGGTGTTGTAAACATATCATTAACTTAATTTCAGTATTTCTCATTTCAATTTTCATTACCCATTTTTTGGGATTGTTTTTGTACTTTAATGGGTGGATAGTGTTTTCTAGGTAAAATGACATAAATTTAATAAATTTTTGTTTTTTGTTTTTAATGGGGTCCGGATATAAATGTGAAAAAAGTTAATGTGGATGTCCTGTAAGTCTATATTGACCAGGTAGATTTTTATTCAAATTTTTCATATTTAATCTTCTAGATGAATGATTTCATGTCTTGAACTGGTTATATGAAATGAATATAATATTGGTTTGATTATGTGAACTGGTTCGGAGCATGAAATGTTTACAAATAATTAAATCAGTTTACAACCTAAAATGGTAAATCTGAGTTATTTTTAATATTATTTGATTCTATTGTTTTTAAATATGGTATATAATGGAATTCACATCATGAAAAGGTTTTAAATTATAAATTTTTTAGAATAAAAATTTTCATCCAAGATGCATGTATGCTTTTATTTTTTTCCAACATGTGGGATTTTCTCTCAAAACCTAAGATCTCTTCAATTCAATCATCTCTCTATATATATCATTCCATTAGGAGATTGTTATTTTCTATTGTTGTACTATGTCTCTCTGATTAAGTGATATTTCTTATTCATTGTTTTCATTTGTTTTAATAGCATCATTTCACTGCTTTTCCATATCATTCTGTCTTGTAGTGCCGATTCATTTTGATATTTTATAGATCCATTGTGCGACAATTCTAGGAAGTATAAAATATGTGTTGTTTTCAGTATACAATGTGAATTTCATGAGATATGTGTGATTTTATGTTCTTATCTGGCCATATTTCTTATTGATTTGATTATGTGATATAAGGATTATTTCAAGGTCCTCTTTTGTAACCATTTCATTCATCATTTTTGGTCAATCCCATTGTGGGTGTCTGTCACCTATGTTTAATAATGGTGGTAAGGCCTCTATACTATTTTAGATGATATTCAATGCTATGTTATTCAAAAATTGTTTCATAAATTAATTACCTAATTGATATGTCAGTGTGGAAAATTATTTTTGAAAAAATTGGGTTTCCCCTAATTTTGGTAAATGAAAAGGGATTTTCAAAAAATTGAAAAATGGGTTTGTGAAATTGTTTTCAAATACTTGTATCGATGAATTATTTTGTGATATAATAAACTTTTGAGTCCTTGTGTACATAGGTTGAGGTTATTGTAATAGGCCTCTACTAGTGTTACTGTCATTGGATTCACTCTTGTGGAATTATAACCCTACAGAAGATAATTTTTTTGGGGAGACGTTAGAACATTCTATAGGTTTTCTAACTAGGGTATTATTATGACCTCTATATTAGGCACATGTATCTAGAGACTTTATGTGCTCAATTGTTTATTTTGGGGTATGATTGTTCTAGCTAGTTTGTCTTATATTGGTTCATAGTGTGAGATACATAGTTTTTGGTATGTTCTACATGAATTTGATATGATATGTGATACATGTTTTAATCTTATTTGATATATTTGATGTTATTTGAAACAATTTTACCTATATTTTTTGAACTATGGAAATAAGGGAAATTTTTTACCATGATTTTGATATAAATTTTTAACTAGTTATCATGATTTTTTTTCATTAAAGTTGACTATGTTTTGATTTATTTGTAGGGACATAAGGTGGAATAGCTAGGGATGATCCTACTGATACCATTTTTCTCACTCCCTATAAACCCCTTTGGATGTTCATATACCTTGTTATGATTCCCAATGTACAGAATGAAAAGGTTCCATAGTGAGGTGGTGAGGTTTCTTCAAGCTATGTATAATAAGGTAGTGGTGAAACGATAAGACTTTTTCCACATTATCATTTGGATTATCTATATTCCTATTTAGTTTCTATTTTTTGGATGAATTTTTTCTTGTATACTTTCTAGCTACCTTTGAGTTGTATATATTCTATTGTTTCCTTTTTTCGAGGATATATGATTCTTGTTTTACTTATCTGTTCCTTCTACATATCACTTATACATATATATGCATTATGATTTTATATAATTTTGAAATAAATTATTCACCTTGGTTTATTTATTTTAGAGATCATTTCTCTAGCCTGGGTTGATCTGAAATTCCCTTTAGGTATGTGATGGTTCAGGTTGGGCAACAGTTTGTGAAGGTATCCAGGTCACGTTCATCATAGATTATATTTCGTTATATATATCCTACATCAAATTCTATGTAATGGATGGAGTGTTTGATATTCCAAAAAAATGAGGATATTTTATTAGTAAGAATACAAATATGAGCATCGAATTGAATTAACATCAATTTTAGTGATCTCGAATCCTATTCAAAATCGGTGTTTATCCCATATGGTGGGGAGAAACAAATAATCAAAGATATTTTTATTATGTGGGAATTTTTTGTTATTCTAGGAGTGTCTACAATAATTCCAAAAAAAAATTGGAGTCTATTTCTCAATATAAATAACAGATGGTGCTACAATTATATAAAAGACTACATATACAATGTCCTGAATTTTTTTACATAAAATGAAGAATAATCACTATAATAATCCGGAAAAATAATTCACATAGCTTTGTGTGTCTAATTGGGTTCCCAATATATATTTTGTTAAGTATAACGGCGGATTAATGTGGATAGATATTCATTATTAAGAACTAGTCAAGATTTAAATCATGGTAAAGAATCATTCACCCCATATTGATTATTTTAATTAAAATTACACTGATAACAATACATTTCCATGATTGACCTCATTCTAGAAATCATTAATTGAGGGTTAATATTCCTTATATTTTAAAGAGATATTTATGTACATGTTATTAACAATGTGAATATATTAGTATTTCATTGGGTCTTACTAGTTTATCCAATATCATAAAGTATATTTTGAATAGAGCCTTTAAATATTACATTGATAAGTTTGGGGTACACTGCATAGATAATATTCATATCTATTAAAATTTAATGTAATATCATAATGATCTATTTTTCATTGTGATAATTACAATGATCAAAAATAATTTATACAAAAAAATTAACACGTGTGAATTTTTGATACAAAAAGATTCATTTTTATGACATAAATTCTCAATAGAGGGAATATTGTTGGATCAACCATATAAATTGGATATTAAAAATTTTCTGAAACCAACTATAGTGAATAATCTCTATAATTTTCTTGGTTTTTTAAGATAGTATCGATCACTATGAAAAAATTATCATGGTTTTCCAATCTATTAAAAAGGATAACTTTGAATGGATCCTACATCCTTTTTAGAGATTAATGTGAGGAAAATTTCAAGGAACTAAATTAAAGGATAGTAAATGTAAATATTTATACATTACAATTCTATGGTGAATGGTCTGTAAAATATAATGATGCATTAATGGAGATTTTTTGGTGAATTATCATGAAAAATGATACAGTGATAACATATTCTACCAGAAAATTGAAGGATAATGATAAAAATTTCACAATTCATGATTTGGAGTTAAATTTTATAGTTCATTTTATTAAAGATATTGATATATTATAGTTATAGATAAATGTGTGATATATATATATTGATCATAGGATTTTATATTATATATTCAAATAAAAATAGTCCAAAATGCAGTAGAGAAAATGATAGGAGCTGATTAAGGATTATGAATGCACAATACATTACCTCCCTTGGAAAAAAACATGGTGGTTGATGATTGGTGTGACATGTATCGTTATATGTTAAATATAAGGAGGATAAAAAAAGATCCAATATTAATGGATTTTCAATGTATGGATTTGGTAATCATGAAGGAAGGTAGAAAATATTATATTTCTCAAATAGGTTTTAAACCATCAGTCACTCTGAACAATAAAGAAAAATAGATGTAATGTGTAGAGTTATAGGATATTGTGAAAATGTACCTAAGATTAATATTGACTAAGATGCAATGATAAGGTTTAGTAACCATGTATATGTCCCATCTATACACAATTTGAATAAGGAGCTTTTAGTGGGAGCTCATAGTTCATCGTTTTCAATTCAACAGGGATGTAAAAATATGTATAAAGATTTGAAAGTGTATTTCTATTGGTATGAAATGATGGGATATATTTCATGGGGTGTGTCATGGTGATTATTATGTCTTTTAATTATGGTTTATAGTAAAAATTATAAGGGGATGTTATAACTATTACCCATACAAGAATAAAAATTGGAAAACATCATTATAGATTTTGTCAGTAGACTCCCCAAATCATCTCAAGAAAATAATAATATATGGTATATAAACATCACTATTAGGTACAATTTTACACTGTATAATCTTATCAATATATACATAACAAATTGTAAATGTTTCATGGATTATAACTTTATATTACATCTGATCAAGATATTAGGTTTACATCAATGTTCTGAAAAATTCATCACTAAAAACATGATGTAAAACTAATTCTCAAAAACCATGTTTAATCCTCAGATAGATAGTCAGTTTCACAAAATATTTCCAATCCTAAAGGATATATTGGTATATTGATCAATATATTTCAATGTTGTTTGGGATCAACAACTTCCCCTAGTGATGTTTCCATAAAACAATAGATTCATCTTCTGCATTCAGATGGATCCTTATGAATTCCTATATGAAAACAACTTTAGATCCCCACTATATTGAGATACATTTAAAGAATGAATGTTATGCGTACCCATTCTTGCTCATAAAATGTAATATAAATTCATATTCATTCAACAAAACATAATGGTATATCATATATGATATAACATATATTTTGATAATTGTCAATATGATCTCGAGTTTTATGTTAGGTAGAATGTTTTTCCATGAATATATATATGGAATAATTTTATGACATTTGGGGTGAAATGAAATATCTACCCAAGGTAAATTGTCCTTGAAAAAATTCTTGAATGAGAGGGGATTGTTTGTTATCACTTGGATATTCCTAAAAAATTATCTCATGTCCACAATGTGTTCCATGTCTATATCATGCGGAAGTACAGAACCTACCATTCACATATACTAAACTTTTTAGGCATACCCATGGATAAATATCGTTCTTCTGAAAAAATTTTGGTGTCTCTGGATTATTGATAGAATGTTCTACAAAAAAAGATAACTCACATGGTCAATGTTTTATTATGAACCCACCAGTTTCAAGAAGATAGAATTCAACCATAATGATATGTTGAGGTAGATATATCCTTATTATGTTAGAGTAAAAAAATATAATGGTCATATTTATTTTTAGGGGGTATAATGTGACACCCTTAGTTTCTATGAATTATTTTTTCAATAAATTATGTTTATTTGATAGATTGTGTCACACACAAATCCTAACTTTAATGAATTGTGATAAGAAATCGACATTATTATTTAAACAAGGCCATTATAATTTATGAACAAAAAGGCTGGTATTAATTGAAATAATTAAATTGTTAAAAATATTTATAATGGGTTTATATAAAAATATAATAATTATATATATATAAATAATTATTTTTCTGTGAAGTCATTATATGTTTCAAAAATACTATTTTCAAGGATGTGCGTTTTTATTTTGTTTTGTGAAAAATTATTAAGAGTAGTTTTTTATAATATTATAAAACATTTTTTAAAAGAATAAATTCATATTTAAAATCTACATTTTAAAATTATCATTGATATTTTTTTGACAATTTTCGTAAATGTTTAATTCTTCGATGAATAAGAAAAAATAATAATTTTTAATAAAAACTATATTTTTAATTAAATCAACAAAAGATAATTTTATTAAGTTTTTTTTAAAGTATAATTATTTAATTTATATATTTATTAATCCTATTTTCGTCATTAAAATCAATTCCATATTTATCTTTTATATTAAAATGATACATAATAAGGAAAACTTTCTCTTTGAAAAACTGTGTTTCTTGACATCTACCTGGTTAGTTTTAAATTATAATTTTTCGAAACAATGAATGGAATTCATAAAATTGGATTAAATAATATGAATCAAATAAAATAACAAATATATAATAATTTAAACATATTTTTCAGTCAAAATAAATAGTAAAAATAGTAATGTTTAGTTTTCTTCAGTAATGTTTAAAGGAGACTATTATAGGTCAAAGTAAAACTATAAGGGATAAAATGATCTATAAAAAGTTCTAAATCAAATATAATGGCCATATATTGATGCTATAAAATATTATTTTTTATAATACTCAATTTTTTTTCTTTTTCGGATCATTAAAACATTGGTACTCCATTTTCATTTCAACAATACTTATTGTATCAACTCCCATAGTTATAAAACGAATCCCACACTCTTCTCATCTACACACTTCTAAAAGACTCTAATTCTTACTATACAGCCCAATATCCATTACATACTGCCCTCCCCAAAACCTTGTGGCTTTATTTTCAATATTAAACCCTCCAAATAAGGGTTTATGTGTAAATGAAAGGAGTTCTCTAAAGAAGAGGTATAGCCCATAAACTTGCGTTTTCCTTTTATTTCATCCTCTAACTACAAAAAATATTATTCAAAAATAACGATATAGTAAATAATAATCAATTAAATGCTAAAATTTTATTATTTTATTTTTTTGACCAACATTTATCTCCTCTTCCATCCATTTCGAAATGAAGTTGTGGATAAATTGTACGGTAGAATACCACATTGCCAATTGATGTAATTTGTTTTCCATCACCACGTCTATGAAATATTGATGAAATTTAATTTAATGGATATATATATTATTTATGAAATATTTGTAATAATGGTAATTTAATATCACATATAAATTCTTCATTTCCATTCCATGAGAAAATTATAACATCACCCATGTGTATAGTGAACCACCACCTCACAAAGCGATGTTATTTTTTTTCATACACTATACATTGATGGAAAATAATGATAAATATAATAAATATATTATATATACCTATTAATAATAAATCTTTTAAGGTGAAATTTTTAACCATTGATTCATTACATATATCTTGAAAATAGAAACAATGTTCATGTGTACGCACAACATGTCATCGTCATAAATGGTGTAATTAATTTTATATATTTATATATTGTGGATTACACTAAATACATATGTAGTGATTATATATATAATTTATAAAATTTTTAAAATTATAAATATTCTTGACACATGATGAAAATCAAAGGACTAAAAATAGAAAACTAAAACATATACCAAAATGGAGGAGGTATTATCCAATGTCTGATTTTAACAAGGAATTATGATTTAATGGGTAATAAAATGTCATATATAAATAATATATGGTAGGATATAAATTATAATGGGTATGGAATATAATTATATGAAAACTATAATTATTATATTGTATGTATTAATGTTTATAATGGAAGTCAAGACATAAGGTAAGGGATTTTTGTTTCAGTTTTATTTATTGCAACACATGCCTTATTCAGCTGTTATTTATTTTCTGTGGTGTATATACATACCATGAATATAATTTATATCACATTAGAAAAACATGACTGGAAATGGATGTCCACCAATTTTGGTTAGGTAATTTTTAAATTATGATAGTATTATGAGTTATACATTACTACTATTAGGGTTTGGGAGTGAACTAATTACACTATGATAGCCTTGGAATTGTGAATTGACATCATTGTAAATTATTTTCTATCCTTATATGTATTAAAAAATTCTATATCTTATGCCAATGTTATGATTCCATTCCATGAGTTCTTTTAATACGTTATTAATCATGTCTTATGAGAAACCATGTTTGGTTATATGAACCATTTTTTTGATCTATGATATATAGGGTATAATTTACAAATGTTATTATAATGTTCATATATCCTTATTATTATGTTATGTTAATATATCCCTTGTTTACCATTACTTTGTTTCTAACATAACCATTTCATATGTTTCATTTCCACATGTTATGAATGTTATTATGTATGATATGACTATGAAGGGTGATATTAATATTAAACATAGTCAGATATGATGTAGTTTAGTTATGATTTTTTTCTTTCTCTGTGTTCCCAAAGGCACTACGGATAAATGATTTATTTCATGTATCATTAAATTTTATATTGAATATTGATCTATTCATATGTAATAACCATTTTTGTGATGTTTGGGTCTCTACAGTTGAGGAACGAAGTACATACCATAATAAAAAAAAATACAGTGTTGTTTTCCATGAATTTCAAGTGTGTTTCTATGAATCCCTATTAGACCCCTACATGTGATATTAAATTACCATATAATGATTGTATCAATGAAGTAGGTACCATTGATGGGGTGTATAGATTTGATGACTGAATAACTTTTATCAAAAGAATTATACAATAAATTATAGTGGAATTATCGACCAAGGTATATTGGCTTGAATTATTGTTTATGGGTTTTAGAAATTCTAGAATGACATGGTATATTTATTTATGGGATTTTATTATGATGTGGGATAATTGTGAGTGATATTATGGACAATGTCTTGCTGGTATGGGATAACCATGAGTAGGTGTCCATATCAATAAAAAATGTAGGATAGCCGTGAATGATATTGAAAATATTGATTTCTATGTGGGGATTCTCATGAGTGATATGTTTGGGTTATGTATTTATGATGATGTTCATTATGAGGGAAACATTTCATTATTTTCAAGTCATGGGTGTTTCTCTTGAGTAATAAAATATAAAGTTTTTTCACTTATGGAGATATTTTATAGTCATTACTTCTAGTATGGGGCTAAAGTAAGTAGGCTTAGGGTTTATAGAAGTTGGCTTAGGGTATGGTGGACTAAAATAATATATGTTTATTTTAAGTATTTATTTATATATTAACATAACAATTTATTTGACTACTTATCTTACATTGATAACACATTGGTGGTGTTCTACTAGGATTATAATCAGACCTTGTAAAGCTTTCATGATGTGTGTGTAGAATATTTTTCCATGGTTATATCTATTGAAAAGGAAAATGCATCAGGCTATTTAGTATATCAAGATAAATTAATTGAAGAAATTCAGGGAAATACATCAGGATATTTTTTTTTCAATCTCATTATTATCTTTTCTTTTGGAATGTTTATATTGATCCACAATATAAGGGGATCCATTTTAGCAGATTCCATGGACATTGGTATTCAATATCATTATAAAATGTGTTTATGTTATTATTGTTTCATTATTTGTATTCATTAATTACATATATTGTTGTATGTGTTTAATCTGATAGATTGAGGGACTAATCTCGCCATGTTGCCACTATAACCCTCATTTCTAGTCTTCATCCTCTTTCATATAGGGGGAATTCATGATATCATGTGTCCCACCATCCCATAACAATGATTCATGATGATGTTTTATAAAGTTGTAAAAGATCCCCTTTGATTTAGAATAACTATTTGGGTAATGTCTGAATAGAGATAGATGGTTGGGACATTGGTGGGCGAGAATATCTTCCTCCTGGAAAACACATGTTTATTAGATATATATGTTTCTAGAGAAGTGGGATTGATTTTAGTGATATTAATATTATGATTAAATAATTAATTTAAGTAATATTGTGTTTTTACATTTTATGAGATCTTATCTCGGTCCATTTATCATGTGTGGGTGATCTCACGCAACATGGATAGGCATTTTGGATCATATATCAGTTTATTTTATTTCTTTTTTTGACATAGGGTTAATTAAAAAAATTTCCATAATGATATATTTATTTTTTCCCAAATACATAATTTGTGACATGAAATTATCTTAAGATAATCATATAAGGATATTTTTTATATATTTAACTATGAATAATGTAAAGGAACCATGATATTCATACGAATTAATCCTATATAGTGTTATATGTAACATTATATAGAGAATTTAGACATGATATGCCCTTATGAATCCCATTTAAATAGGTTTGTAACCATACATAACAACAAAAAACTAAATCTTTACCTATCATAAGTCAGGAAAATATGAATTTACTATTAAATAACATTTATAATTCACCCTACATAAAGGTGGGAAACAAATTTACTTACCCACAACCAATATCTTGTGTAATGATAAAAATTAAGATAAAAATTAAATTTTTTTAACCCTTAGGAATTTTAAATTAAAAAAAAATATTGAATTTCATCATTATAACATTATTATAACAAAATTCTCCCCACCAAAATGATTTGTGTCCCTAAATATATTCTATTATGAAATATTGAAAATTAAAAAGACAAAAAAATTACCAAACTCAACCCATGATGTTGATAGTCATTGAAACAAAAGAAGAAAATCTGAAAAATATTTACTCAATGAAACACCAAGGGAAAAAATCAATAATAATTACAAATTTTTATGTAGAACCACCAAAATTTAAATATGTCTCAAAAATAAAAAAGTCAACAACATAGGGAGGAACATAAAGAACAATTGGAATGAACCAATATCCTAGATTAGGTGTCCCAATAAGTTATGAATTTTCTAACATGGTTTAATATAATAAAATCATAACTAAAACAAATTTATTCAACTAAAATATGATAATTCAATCAATATACTAATATAAAACCTCAATGACTAACATGTTCATAAAACATAAATGATTCCAAAAACATTCAATACTCAAACTATCCATTAATCATTAATCTCTCCATAAGAATGGCATAAAATTGATAAATATTTATACCCCCAGAATTTACTCAATTGTCACATTTGATTTGAAACACTAAGCTTCACATCCTAATTAGATCATCAAATCATTCATCATTACCTCTAGGTGTCTGGTCGCTTATGAATAAACATCATCCTATTTACCAATGAGAATTATTAATTCCAATAAAATCCCAACATAAATATCTAAAAATAAGGAATATTTATATAAAATTAATTACACTCTCATAGTGAAGATCTTTCATCACATCAATGTTTGTCTATAGCCACCATGGAAAAACCGAGATGATACAAGATAACCAAAACCAACCCAAACAATATCCAAAACCAACCACTAGTTGACATCTTGGAAAGAAGTAATATGAGGGAACACTGATAAAAAATAACCTCTAACATCTAGTTTTTCTCAGAAGAAGATTCTCCTCCATCTCTATGAATAAAAAATATTCAATGGAATAACTCCATAGAATATGAAGGCCAACCATTAAATAGATCACATCTACAAGTCTTCAAAAGAGATATCTCATGAAAAAATCCATTTACATGATAAAAAACAAGGCCAAAATTTACCATCCATAATGTGAGCAATCAAGATACTACGTTCTTTGTAAATAAAATGTATTCAAGAACCATCGAAAGAAAAAAAGAAACACTAAAGAAATTTTCTCTCCACCATTGGAAAAGATAGTCTATACTGACACCATCATCAAATGATATCTCCTACACTATGTGAAATTCATCCCATTATGGATTACGGATGGTGTATTGTTTTTATGAATCATATATTTCCCTACATTTTGGATTTGATTATATGGCATTTAAAATTTCGTTTTTGCAAGCTCAAATTATAGAATCTTTTAGGGTTACCCATCTTGCCACATCATTTAAAAAATTATAGGGTTTTTAAAATGGTTTCTTAAAGTGACTATGTTCTCAACACATAAAGCCCATGTAATACCTCTTATTTTTTCAATAAAATTTTACCAGATAATCCATGTTTTTTGATCTACCACATGGGGCATATTATCCTAATCCTACTATATATTAGTAATTCATCACATTTTATCAGTATACTAGTTCCATTTTAGGTGGGAAGGACCTTTCAAGAACGATTATATAAGAGTTATAAAAGAAAATAATGTAAAAATTCCAAGGATTGAGAAAAAACCTTCTATTATGATATTAAATAAGAGACTCATCCCAAAAAAAATTGGTTATCAATATTGGACACATGATAATTTCAAGGAATACTATACAATTAATAGATCATCATGAAAAAATCCAACATGATATAAAAAATGTAATTCATATATATTTCTACAGGATATTGCCGCTAAATAAAATTGAGATTGATTAATTATAAAGACATTATTTCATGAATATATGAATGAATCATGACATCCCACCACTCTTAACCTAGTCCCTCAAACATGGAGTCTATATACATGACCCTCAGAGCATCATGACTCTTGAGAGAATCATATATATCCTCATCTTCACCAAGACAATTAATTACATCAAGGTAACAAAATTCACTAATATAAGATGGTGTATTCAAATCCATGAAGACTAGTTTCGGTGAAAAAAGTATAGTGTATCTAATTCTACAAATCAATTCAGATTCTAGGATGTTTTTTTTTCTGGAGATGCCACTTTTAGAGAACACAAATGACTGCTCAAAGAACATAACCAATGAAAAATGTTCTTTCATTCATTATTTTTTTGGGAGTCATTTCAAGATATAATGAAGCACATTCCCTTTAACTATTGTAACAAATAATCATTGAAACAAAATACCAACATTCCACAATCTTCCCATAATATCCAAAAACAAATTTTCTCTAAGTATTATTATATTAAAATAACTCATAATTCCAATATTTACGAAATAATACAAACATTGTAAAAAATAAAATATTATTATAAATATATCATAGTTTCAAAAATCAATCACGAGCACCAGGAAATTATTTTATTTTTTTTGAAAATATTATTCCCATATTGAAATAAAAAAATCATTTTTATTTTAAATACTTATACAAGGAAATTTTATTTTTATAACATTCTTGAAAAATGTGAAATGTGATTCTTTAAAAATCATTTTCTCAAACCAATATATCCTTAAAAACACACCATTTTTATTGAAATACTTTTCATAATTACCTCAAAACACCAATTTTAAGCAATAAAATTGGGTTTCACAATGGAGTTAAAATAAAAAAAGTAATTTAAGATGAAAAAACGAGAATTCAATTGGATAGCTGAAAATTGTCTATTAAAAATATAAAATCCACTCATACTAAACTGACCCTAATGAATTCAATTTAGAAACAAAAGGACTAGGATCCTTGTCTAGTTTGAGTTTAATAGTGCTTGAATTTTTCCCATGGGCTGGTAGACCACACACTGACCTCAGAACTGCTCCTATTTTTACATTCATGACAGTCACATTGATTGCTCATAGATTACTAAACTATGGTGGCATAGAACAACCCTAGTCATCTTTACAATCAAACACTATAATAATAAGATATTTAAAAAATTAATGATAATATCCTAATGAATATATATCTAATTTAATATTAGGAAAAATTAACTAAATATAAATCCTCAATTCCCCACTTTTCCCAGTAACTCAAGTCTCACCAAGAAGATGTGGTGATCAGATCCAACTCACAAAAAACCTCTTGAGTTGTAATGAATTCTTAATCTAATTTCTATAAAAAATCATCCCGAATAACATAATGGATTTACAATAAATATACATTCTTCTAATTAAATTCATGTATTTTATACCATTAGAAATGAATAAAATTGAAATACCATCCAAACCCATATTTGAACTGATTCATTAGTAACATGAAGAATGTTTCTAATCCCAATGGGTTGGCGATAAAAATATAGTAATGTATAATTTTTTATATGGAATTATTTCACCAATATGACGTTAAAATAATAAATTAAACATCACAAACATGATGATATAAAAAATATATCTATATAAAGTACTATGTGACAATTTAAAAATATTAAAATTCAACTAAACATCTAAAACCACCATGACCAATGTCAACATCCCTTGACCAACCAAAAAATGAACCTGAAAATTAAGGATGATGTGAACAAGATGGATTATTATATTAACATAAAGGAAATATAAACAATATGGAGTAAAAGTGTTTGGGCTATAGATTCTAGTAATATTGCATCATAGATTCTATGTAGTTACTTTATAACGTAATTCGTTTATACTACAAATGAAGGTAAATCAAGGGACAATAATGAATTACCTTATAAAATAGAAAACTAATGTTATAATCATCTCATTATGAACATTATTGGATTTTCAATATTCAACCATAAACATTTCGAAAACATTTATGAAATTGAATATGGAAACATTATATTTATTCTTCTCATAACCAATCCTTTTTGGGAAATGCATTGAAAACCATTTCATATAAATTTTTTTAAGACAATAAAGTTATGAAAATGAAACAAATATAAAAAACATTTGTAGTGGATAATAATATAGTGTCAATGTGAATCATATCTATATTTTTATCTTTCAATAATAGTTGACCATCAATCAAGGAAACTACAGTGCCACGTAGTGATAATGGACGCTTTCATGTATCAAGTAACAAATACAAGGATATCATTGGGAGAACCAATATACTCTAGTGAGTCAAACATATTCATTATAAACAATATATCATGAATAATCACTGATATGAAATTAAATCAAAAAGTGACTCATGAAAAGTAAATTCTACATGTAGACTCATTCTTGGATTCCCATTTATATCATGAACCTATCATGTTCTGCACAGATCTACAAGCCAATTTATGAGTCTTATATAAATGAATAAATCTATTCCATTCCAACCAACCACTTAGGACCCCAGGATTAATAAAAATAGGTCAACTCTGTCAATGTTAACAATTAGTTTTTCATCAACCATCAATTTTACATACAAGACTAATGTAATTTAAATCTACAAATTATCATGTGAGACATTCATATTGATGAAAAAATAGAAATACTAACCATACTAATTTTTAATTCAAAAATTTATTATTCATGTAAGTATTAAAATGAGTAACCATAGTCGATTCCTTTTAAAAAATATTCACTGAAATAAAAAATATAAAATTATCACAATCATTTCATTAAAAATATCATGAAGTCATTCAAAGTAGTATTTAAAATTTAATTTGATGTAATGTATAATAAAGAATTGGTAAATATACTTTTCTACATTTAAAAATATTCATTTCAAACTTCCAAAGAACACATGTTTCATTAACATGGTAATGAATTATTTCAAAAAGTTTCATGGTCCTTACACAAATTAATGAATCCAAAAATATGTCTAATATATCTCATAAATCAACTCCTATGATTTAATTTTTAGATTAATACATTAGAAGTAAATGTTCATCCAAAGTCCTCACTTTTATAAAAACCTCAATTGTAATATATTTGATAAAAGATCAATACCAAACTGGCATTAAACCAACTACAAAACATGAGAGGAATCAAGTTCATAAGAATTCTTTTCTTGATATGTTAATTTCATAGAGAATATGATCCCACAATATTTCATGAGGTATGTCAAGGTCATCCTAAATAATATATGTTTTAGAAAATAAGAAATTAATTTCTATGAATTATAAGGTGATAATTATTTATAATGTGTATGAACTACATAGAAACACATACCTAGAAACACACTAAAATGGATCCAAAACAAGTAAGGATGTAAAGCCTTCAACTGCAAGAGAAGGACCGAACAATGTACATTAGAAAAAAAATATTAACACACAGTCATATCTAATCCAACATCTATATTAATTAAAACCCCATAAGTAGATATTGAAAAATAAAAGGAACATATAATTGGATAATTTGAAAAACACAAACATCACTTTGGTTTTTAATTTTAAAATCCAAAATTAAAACCACCATATATTTTTATGTATTAAATTTATTCTCTATGTGGTGTGTTTATGAAGGTTTAAAAAATGTTTTATATTATTTGAAATGGTATAAATAATTTATTCCAATGATTTTAAACATTTAAAAACACCAAAATGTCCATACAAGTAATTTTAAAGAAAAATATATGAAATAAATGGCTTTTTAATTATCTCACAGAAATAATTTTTCATAAGTGTAACATGATTTTACTCTTTTGAATATCTTTATTATCATGTCAGGGTATTTGGTTACCCTAACAGATCCATTAAAAAAAGGGACCACTATTTTGAACCATGCTTTACCATTATGTAGTAGGTATGTTACCCTTACATAACCATTTGAAAAGAATGGATACCATTCTGCAATGCATTTAGTGAAATTACATATTATTTTAAAACATGAGGATACCGTTATGTAGTGTAGATTTACCATTACGAATAATGTTTCTTCCCTTATGCAATAGTTTTCTACCATTTCACAATCCATGCGAAATAGGTTACCCTTATGCAAGACCATGCTTACCATTATTCGATGCATATATATTTATGTTATTACCCTTTTTTAGAAATAGAAATTTCCATAAACAATAAATGTACATTGGTATTGCACTTACACAACACATGGACTACCCTTACAAATTGTATATACAAAGGTATTACCATTACATTTCCCAAATAAACAAAGACTTACCCTTACACAATATATAGAAACTCCATCCTAAATTTATGAAAATCAATCAAATAGGTGTTTCCCATATGAAACTATTAAAATTTACCATCTGAAATGGTATGAGACACTAACCCTTTTACCGATCATGTACTTTGAGTAAGGGTAAAATTTAATTTAATAATTACTTAATTTTAAATAAAAATACCTATAAATTATAAATTAATGGAGATAATAATTATTATAAAAATGATGATCTTACCCAAAATATGGAATAATGGGGAAAAGGTAGATGTCCCTTACATTGGATCCCATTGAAAACAACCAATATCACCCTAGTTTATCCACACCAAAATTTAAAAATAACATTATAAAACTCAACCCAAAATCTATTCACCATTATTACCCGACTACCAAATCCCACATGATTGAACAATCCATTGATACACCACCACTAATGGGGTTCTAAAAGTTAAAAGTATGGAGATTCTTTTACAATGATGTGATAACACAAGATGTTGGAATTTACATACTCAGCGGGGAACCCTAAAAATTCATTATGTAAAAAGGTTTATAACCATGTGTATATATGAGAAAGTCTAAATACAGACATATAAACACACAGACACACAGACACACACAGACAGATATATATATTTATATATATTTATATATATATCTGTGAGTGTGTGTGAAAATAAAAAAGGTTAATATAAATATAAAAACCTAGGATTTTAATGGATGAAAACATATATTAGACATACATATTGAAAACAATTTCATGTAACTCATTATACAATAAAGATACATACAAATCAGACCTACTTCGCGCCATGGATCAAGATATTACCTAAATTACATAGGAAAAAACAATTACCCATACAATTAAATCCTATTCCAAAGGTAGTATGGGGACACTATAATCCCTATCGGAAAAGGGAAAGGGTATATTGGATCAAGTATTAAGCACATCCTATGTAATTAGGGAATTTATATACATAGTCCATGTATTGTGGGTCCTTCCCAATACTAATATCCTTATCAATATGGATATCATGGTAATATATATAAACCAGCCAAATTCACCTGAAAATATTCTAATAGAGTAACATTTAGTAATCAGGCTCCATTTAATGGTCGTGAAAAAAAATAAACTTGGATTCTCACATGTCTGATATACATTCTTCTCAAAGAAACAATAAACAAAGATACCAATGTTGAAAAAATCATGTTTACATCAAGTATATCATATCATAATCTCTAAAAGTATGAAATATATGTTTCATGTATGGTACACAACACTAGGAATAATGGTGGTCACAACTATCATACATAACCAATGGTAAAATTTATCTTTGGAGATTTTTTGTCTCCATTCCAAGAAAATGATACAGATAATTCATCATGTCATATGTGTTCACTTCTGATAACTCATGAAAGGGGTTTTTTATGGAATTGGTAATAGGAAAACCCCACTTGTGATAACCCTAAAATGTGTGGATTTGGTATATTAGTTTAGATAAAATATTATTTCAAATGTTACATTATTTTTATTATTATTTTATATACATGAAATTTCATTTTATGAAAGATGACGTCATCCAATAGAAATGATGATTATAAATAAAAATTTAAACCATTTACTTTACCATATAATGATGAATATTATTTAAATAAATTTATTTATAAATAATGAAAACAACTTCTTCAATTTTTATGTTCAATGAAATTTCAGTCAGGTAGCATTTAAAATATTACATTATATAGATTTTAAAAGATTTGTTTTACATAAAATCATGAAGTGGCTTTGTAAAGATGATATAATTTCCATGGAAAATTGTATAAGATATTAAAAATAATATTACATTAATCTAAATTTTCATCCAATTATTGTGTGAAAAAATAATTTTTTTATTTGACTATGTGATTTAGGAAACCAAGAATATATAAGAGTCTAGTCATTTCCTTTCAAAAAACAAGCCTAGAGAACTATTTTCCACCAATGAAAATCCATTCCTAGGTTATGTTTAGATAATTTTATAATTACTCATTTTGGTTAAGGTGAATTGATTTGGTCACAATAATTACACATGATGAAGTGAAATAGGTGTATAACTAAATAAAAAAAGTTTTAATATTCAATATTTAATGAAAAAATTAATTATTATGCCAATAGGTGTGGGTATAAGTGGTAATAAGTATGCCACAACCATTTTGGAATAGGTACCCATACGGCTTCATAAAAATTCTATATTCCTAGATTATTATTAATGAAATAATTAATTAATTAGTTTTTAATGGGATGCAAGTATTTAACCCATTTCAAAAGATGGTTTTTTTTCACAATTATTATGTTACTAAAATTAATTCCATGATAAACCTATGAATCATATGTCAGTATAATTTTTTGATAACCTTTTAATAACATCAGAGTTAATTCAAAAAATTATATTCAACATGTAATTGGAAAATAGTTTGATGAAGTCACCAATAAATAATATGAAATTAATTTTTTAGTTATTTTTGTACATTTATTGAATAAAAATATTGACATTTCCCAAAAAATTACATGAGATTACTTAGAGGGTTGAGAACCATCTATATTAATAAAAATCAATCATTACATATCTACTGATTTTCTATTGAATCGGAAAAGAAAAAAACCAACACCTAAAATCTCTTAGAAAAAATTTTATAAATAAATAATTCATAATAAATATCTAAATTTATTTAATTCACCCTATATCCATTAGGAATATAACATGAAACACAAAAAATTGATCTAAACTCATATTATCCTAAATCCCAAATTCAATCCATTGAATAAATATCTATTCATATTTCTATAAATATAAAAACCCAAGAATACATCACTCAACATTTACATCAAATCAAAAAAGTAGTGAAAAAGTATAATAAAATTACACATTGTTGATTACATAAGGAAAAATTAAATATCCTTTGATTTGCGATTATTACACTATGTCATGGAGAAATTAGAAAATACTATCTAAAATATTGGAAAGAAGAAATGAGAATGTAAAAGAATATAATGAAATATAATGAGAGATTTATTACCTTTGATTTAGTGTAAAAAATATTACATGGTAATGATTTAATAAAGAATATGATATGGGGAAGAATATGGTCTGTAGGTTCCCTTGTAGGAGAATGCAACTGGATAAATAGAAATATAGTTATGGATGAATTTTTGGATAGTAGGGTGAGGTCAAAAAACATGATTCACTACAAAAAAACACATTTAGTGGTGGTATATTATCAGAAAATATTTATTTGTGGTAATAAAATAACAATTAAAAGTGGTTTTAATTTTATAATTTTTATATTATTTTTTATTTAAAAAATAAATTATTTGTAATTTTCTATAAACCTTTGATAAAAATAAAATAAATAATTTAAAATAAAAAACATTAAATATTTATTCTTTATTTATTAAAAATTAAGAATTCATTACTATCATATATTGTATATTATTTATAATTTTAATTAATACTTTTTAAATTCAATAAATAATTAATTACAATAATTAATAAATAAATATTTGAATATAATGATAATTATTTGATAAATTGAAAAATTAGACATCGTCATCAAAAGACCATGTCTATTGATCTCAGTGTCTATATTAGCATTAAACCAGTCAAATTGAGCTTATAAAATTAATTACAACAATATCAGATAACACTTTTTAAATAAATAATGAATAAAATTTATTTTTGTTTTAATTTTTTTATATCGAACATAAACTTTAAAATCACATAAATCTTGATCTGGGCATTTGTTTGGGCTCTACCAAATTTCAAATCCTAGATTATGAAAATATCAACACATTCGTAGCCCAATGTACCCATGATGAGATTTTTAATGTAAAAAATATGTCCTATAATGGATCCAAAAGTGAGTTTTCTAGTTGGGGTATCCAAATTTCTTATCCTTCGATTGAATTTCTGCCTCGTTTAATGGGGTTATATTGGCATTTTTAATGGGGAATAAATTTATTCCCAAAGATTACTTTCATATTAATATTATGGTTTTGATGTTTTACTATTTTTCTCATTGTATTTCTATTTAGAAATATATATATAAATATTTTCTAATATTTTCATATTAAAAAATATTTCATAAATAAATATTTACATAGAAATTTTTTCTTAATCATAAATACCATAATGAAATAATGATTTATTATTTATTTCAATTAAAATAAATAATTATTCGATTTGATTTAATTTATAAAAATACATTAATATCCATATATATATGTATACATATATTCTTTTTATATAAACAACTGTGTGTTATTAAATAAATATATATATATATATGTGTGTCTCGATTCTAAAATAAAGATATATATATATATATATGTAAACATTTTTTTGTGTATTTCATAAATTTAAATTTGTATGTCTGTTTGTAAATATGTATGTGTGTGTGTATTTGTCAATAATATTATGTGTACACATCTTATATAAATGTATTTGTATAAAAATATCATTATAATTAAATATATCATATTAATGAATTTTGTATAAAATTATACTATTATATATATATAATTATGCTTATATGTACATATTCATGGGTATTAATAATCCGATTTAAATTTAAATATGTATACCAATATAAATAAATTAATATTAATATATAATATATTTAAATATATTTGTGTGTGTGTGTGTATTATACACATTCGATGAGATTCCATCTTCTTTTAAGTGTGTAATCATATTCTATTTAGAACATTTATGATATAATATAGTTGATTAATATTTTAATTGATTTATGGTGTTTTAATTATTATGGATTCCCCAATTTTGGTGGCTTATTATAAATTATGTATATCATTTTATATGTATTTATGAATATTTTTGTAAATTTATTTATATTTGTACATAT
This sequence comes from Viscum album, assembly GCA_963277665.1. Classification (NCBI taxonomy): domain Eukaryota; kingdom Viridiplantae; phylum Streptophyta; class Magnoliopsida; order Santalales; family Viscaceae; genus Viscum; species Viscum album. The sequence goes on along the minus strand of OY728165.1, from coordinate 255,285,617 downwards.
TTATACATATTTATGATTATATATTTTTATATCATATATTTGTAAATATATATTGAGATATTTATATTTACTAATGTGTGTGTGTGTGTGTATTATGAAATTATATATATTTGTTTATTTATATATAATTATTTAACAGAAATGTTTGTTTATATATATATATTAATATATATATATATATCTACATTTTTGTATCTGTTTATTAATTACTATTATTTATTTATTTATGTATTAGATTGTTTGTTTATTTATTATTTATTATTTATTGTTTATTTTAAATAATATTTTACTATATATATATTTTTTAGTTTTTAATAATTATTAATTAATAATTTCATTTTTTTCATTTTTTATTTTTACACTTATTATTTAGTATTTAGTATTTATTTATTTATTTATTTATTTATTTATTTATTTATTTATTATCTGTTTATTACTTAATTGATTGATTGATTTATTATATATTATATATTATTTATTATTTATTTTTTTTCATTATTTTTTATTATTTATATAATAATTAGTGAATTAATTATACATTTATTTCTAATTCATTATTTATTAATTACTTATTAATTATCAATTATCAATTGTTATTTATTTTTTATTTATGTATTTATTTTTTATGCTTATTTATTATTATTATTATTATTATTATTTATCTATCTTTCATCTATTCAATAAAAATTATTATTTATTTATTATTTACTATTTATTATTTATTATTTATTATTTAATTAATTTTATTATTACTTTGTCATGTATTTATCATTTAGTTGTTTGTTATCTATTTATTTTATTATTTTTTATTATTTATTACATATTACATATTATTTATTATTTATTATTTAGTATTTACTATATATTATTTATTATTTACTTTTCTTTACTATGATATATATTGATTTATTTATTATTCATTTATATTTTATTTATTAGTTGTTAATTATATAGTTCATATCTAATTGTTATGTATTGTTTTTTTTATCGTTATATATATATATATAAGTATATTAAATTATATTTACTCACAACATGATGATCTTTCTGAAGTTGTAATGTCTTTACAAAACAATAAAGAAATAATGGGGTCAAACCTCACCCAATACATAATTTCCTAATGGTATGTATCGAATGTGAATCTTCAAGGTAAATAATAATAATAATAATAATGACAAAATCAACAATAATAAATAAAAAATTAATTAAATTTGAGAATTAGAAAACAAAAATGAAAAAATGAAAAAATGAGATAGTGATATGATAAAATAGTAAGGTTAATTAATTACAATAATTTAAAAATAAAAAATATTGAAAAAAAATTATTTAAGAAAATAAAAAATATAAAAATAAATGAATAAAAAATGGTTTACCCATTGTTTAAACAACTACATAGTGATTCTACCGATTTTAAAAAAAACCACCGGTAAATTAGTTCACTAATATTTTGAAAAATATTCACGAAATGTTTGTCAACATAGGATTTCATAGCCTCTTCTAAAATATGTCATGAAATGATTTCTCAATGGTTTAATGTGTATGGTCTTCTAAAATCGAACATAGATCCCTGGCCTACTAGGTTCCAGGTTGGCGCCTATGCTTCCCCCGTAAATTTTCAAGCATAAATGTTACCCAGTGCCACTTTTAGTCTAAACCTTATAGGATGAACCCTTTATTTTCTACATATATCCCCTCAATACTATAGTAAAACTCCTAAAAATCCTAAAAAACTATGATTACACCATTTAAACTTATAATAATTGAATGGACCCTGAAAATAAACTCTTTAATTGGATAAGAAAATTCACAATGGTACATACTCTTAAAGTCTATTAGTCAAAATATTTTCCATTATTTAGATTGATAAGGACACTAATGGTAGATATTTGAAATTACACATTATATGGAGACGGATAATGAAAAAACATGTACATAAATAACACTCACAAAGAGAGATATATATATATATATATATATATTTAAAATATAATATAAATGTATTGTGTGTGTAAGAGATATTTGAAACATTTCATTTTCTATCATTATATATATCTTAATAAAAGGATATGTATGCAAGAATACAATCATATTTATTTAAACACACATATATAACATATATTGAAATATTATGTAGTCAAAAAGTACATAAGACTTATAGATACACACACACATATTTATATATATATATTTTCCAAAACATAATTATTTTATATCAAAATATTAAATAAAACTAATTTTCCCAATGAAAACCCATATCTCTAATAAACATTAATTCATTAATTTTAATAAAAATATACAAAAAATCCAATATGATAATGATTCCTAGATTCATTGGGAAATTATGTACATTACAAATAAACATGAATCATTTTTATAAATAAATTACTAAAAACATCAAATAATTCTTTTATATTTCAATGATCTTCTAATACAACATGGGAAGACACAGGGACATACATAACAATAAAGTGATAAATAAATAATGATATGTGACTAATCGATTTAATACATGATGAAAGTAATACATTTTAGTGATGATATATATCGTGGTGACCTAAATGTGTGATAATAATAAACAAGATCATCAAAACAGCATATAGTAATAAAAACATCATGGAAATATAGAAATGTGGAACAACAAAACATATGACATTATAAGAATAAGATATGGACAACAACCACTAAATCAAAAGATAACATGCTTAGGATAACCTCTTAAAAAATGGTATATCATAATATTAAAATATTTCCCAATGAATTTGAGGGTTATAAATTTCTAGGCCCATGCATCACATACATATCATGTACATGCATTTTTCTTCCACCATGATCAGAAAACATACAATCATATTTCATCACATTTAACCCCAAGATTTAGGAGAGTTCGTTATATACATGGATGTAAAAAATAAATCAATTTAGGTACAACTAGGTGAATACCCTTGAGTGTAAATAGGAATAGGTATTCACTACCCAAATGTTTGGCATAAAAAATCACAAGATAATTTTTGCAGTCTAAATTTTGTATATAAGAGATTATACAAAGTGTGAATGAGAGTGATAGGTGGTCTTACATTACATGTTCTTTAGAAAGGTAGTAAATGGGTTTGTAAAAACAATTCCATCATTGATAATTAAAAATTAAAAGGTTATAGTTATGATAAGGTACTTGAAGTAAAAATAATAAGAGAGAGTCCCCTTACTTTAGATGGTTCTTCTAAGAGACATAGAGGAGCTTATTATTTCACGACCCATCCCCAAGGTCAAATTTAGGGACTACCCCATGCCATCATTCCTTATTCCAGGGGATGGAGACAATCACCAAATAGGCATATCTAAAAATGGAGAGTCATTTTACTTTAAACATATACCTCTGAATAATGCTCAAACTAAGAAATGTAAAAACAAACTAAACCACAAAAATTAATGAGATGTATACTTAAATTACAGTACAAAGTAAATGTAAAAAAGGTCTATGTTACAAGAACAAAACCAAAATACCCCAAAAGAATGTACAACTACCAGAGCCCATCCTCTTGAGACCCTAACAGAATGTTATATGAATGGTAGATACTGATAGTCATAAAATTATGTCTCGTCTATCCCGTCTCACTATGCACCACCTGGTCTAGTACCACCAAGGTCTCTGTCAAATCACTGATTAATTTAATGAGTCGCGACATATGTGAGTGAAGCTTGTGCATGCGTGAGAGACAAAATACTCAGGAGGGACACCAAAAAAACAAACAAATGACCACAAATCAATACCACATAGTAATAACACACATCAAAACCACAAATAAAAGACAGCTCACAAAAATTATAACAAAAAGTCTGGAAAGTATGATTTTCAATCATATAGATGAATCATCAAGTAATGCTAAGGGATACATCCCAAATAAGCCACAGAGGACTGCCTGGTGACTGGACAACTGAAGTCCCTCGGCTGCTAGACCCTAGAGGTCTGATTAGGTTCTATACCACTAAGACTTCTCATCTGCTAGACCACTATGTTCCTCACGTCTGTTGGTCCACAATATACCACTCATCTTATCAACCACTAAGGTCATCTTATTTGTTGGACCACTATGGTATGCACCTCTATAGGCCCACTGAGGTTAATTTTTCTTCTAGACCACTGAGGTCCGCCTGTCTGCAGAACCACTATTGTATGCTTGACTTTTGGACCAATGAGTTTTTCTCATCTGATGGACCACTCAGGTCTTCTCGTCTGTTTTACCACTAAGTTCTACTCTTCTAAATGTCCACCAAGTTCATTATCTTAATATCCTTCATATTACAACCATCCATAGGATTCATTCTTTCCAGTGTGTCTGATTCCAGAAAAATATTATTGTCAAACCATCAGTCATATCATAAATTCCATGAAAAATCTATTACAATACACTGATGAAATCGTATCATGGATTGGGTCCCAACACCAAAGGTGGAGAATTAATTGGACACTCGGTCTAAATGATATTTTAATTTTAATAAATAGGGGTCGGTTGGATCTGTTCCTAGTCTGACATGGTCAAAATAATCTAAAAAATATGACTCTAGGGTCCCATATGACCCGACTTGTTTCAGCTGATCCAACCAGAATTGATTTAGTCTGAACCGAATCAGTATGCCCTAGCCTAGTGTGTAAGATCTATAAGAATTACTGGAATTGGTCAGGTGTGGTCGTGTGTCCTACCCAAGTGGTCGGACAATCACTTGGTTCTCATATGGTTCAGTCTGATGTAGTCAGACTAGTTTTGACCAGTCGGGCCGCCCTAGGGCCCAGTTTCTCATTCGTCCTAACTCACAGTGTCGGGTTGGTTCTCCTCTATCCATCTCCACCATGTTTCCCATTTTATTCCACCCTCATGCCATGCATCGCCAGGCTATAATTTATCTATCCCGGATGCAAAGCAGAAATCATGTTCATGATGCCATGCAGCATGCTGCAGGAGACCACCTGCTAGCCACACATGGTCAACACAATACATCTTTCTATCACACACCATTTCCAACACTATGGGACCTTCCATTGATGTTTTGAAGTTATATAACCACCCTCTTGCACCTCCATGACCCCCACTGGCTATGGCCTTCAGCACCTCAGTGCACCACTAAGGCGCGTTAGCTCCCATCGGTTTTGTTGGTGGTGGTTCAGGATACCTCCTCAGCTTGTGTTTCATGAACATTTTTGTGGACGCCCATCACAACATCTCATCAATATTGTGACCCTCCTTGCCATGAAACCTCTAGCTTGGCACTACTAGAGGACGGGCCACTAACCTCTACACTACTAGGAATGGGAAGAACGTAAGAATAAATTTTTTGAAGGATTCACAGTTGGTGAACACCCAAAGAAAATTCCAGGTATTTGTTGATGTTGATTGAGATGTGTTCCTGTTGGAAAGATCAAGAAAACCCAAAAAAATCTGGAAATTATCACTATGATAGGTATCCTTTTTGATACCACATAATTAACCCACCCATATGAACGATCGGTCCATGGGTAAAAATTTTCATGAGTTAATTTACATTCATCATATAAATGAATAAATGGGGAAAATAAATTCACACTGAAAATAAATAAACTTCTACCATGGAAAGAATATTTCTCAAGGATTATTTTTTATCATCATATATTGATCTCTGGTCCTAAATACACTCTCCAAGGGTGTCATCACCATCATTTGATTCATCACATTCGTCATTTGTGAGGTTTTGTACATTATTTATAAGAAGAATTCCAAAGTTGTTCATCAACCCTCTATTAAATGTTTAATTAATGGAGGACAATAAATTTGAATTGTATCATTTCCACCCAGCTACATTAATGGGTTTCGTTAAGGGGATTCAACGTTGCCTATTTATTTTACCATAGCACTAAAGAGTCATTGTGTAATGAAGTAGAAAATCTAATAAAATATATTTTATTGTTATTTTACTTTTCATCCAAATAGAATGAAAATTAACATTCACCATTGAACTGTTGTGGTTGAGGTTAGGCTCCATCTAAGTTAAGAACTCCCTCCTGAGATCAATAGTAATCTTAAATTTCTAATATGAGTTACCATTTATTCGTTATAATAATTTTAATATAAAATAATATTTGTTCAATTATTATATTTATTTCCAAGAAATACATTCCACAGTTGGCCTCCCCTATGAAATGTTAGGACCTTTCTAGGAAAATACAAATTCATTGAGTTCAATGGTGCCCTCGTGTTTTTTATGCTGGAACTAGATGAAATGTTTGAAAACCCCACCCACAAAATTATTTATTGATATTTAAAAAATATTAAAAAATACATTTTGGCCAATACAAGCGGTGGAATTACCAATGTTTCATGGAATGGTCTCCAAATACTCACAAAGAATATTTTTAAAAAAATATTACATTGAATTCTTGGTAATTGAATTACTCCCCCATCAAAATTTACATACTAATATGGAAAAATAAAATATTTTCAAAAAAATGGGAGTATTGAGTAGAAATCTCTGCCTCTAGACCGATGTATTTTCACAGATAATCCCATGATTCTAGTGATCATGCACCAGAGGAATCGAACATCCGCAAAGGATATTATACTATATTTCCTCTATCTACACCTGGTACTCCACAAATTTTCCCCTTCATAAATATGTGGCTCTCTATATTTGATGATGTGAGAAGTTTCGTAAACGTACCTATTCCACTGGGATACATGGACGATGTCATACACCCTCTCCAACTACGGTGGAAGAGACATGAAGTATGCCACTTCACCCACTCTACGTAGTATCTGGAAAGCCCCGATGAACCACAGAGACAATTTGTCACAAAAATAAATCTCCATATCATGGGTCGAGGAGTGACCTATTGGAATATGTGGAACCCCTATTCTAAAATTAATGTATTCTGTCGCCTATCATCATATGATTACTATCAGATAATTGCATTCATCATTCTCTATAGCATCCTGTCTTTTTATAACATAACTTTCATTTCATTACACGAAACTGAGGATCTTTAAGGTTTAGTTTCTTGGAAACAAGGAACATAAACATGAAACAAAAAAAACATTCTTCTTAAACACTTGAAAGGCTTCTCCTCATGTTCAACCTAGGCTCATTACTGCATCTCATAACCTGGGGAAATACATCAAAAGAAAGGGTGAGCAGAAGGCCCAACAAGGGAGAATAGTGAAACATTTTACATATGAACTTGAGATACATCAATAAAGTCATGAAAAGAACTTTAAGGCATGAAAATGAAATCATGAGGCATATCATAATAAAAATAAAACTTTTTCATAACTTGAAGATGTGGCTGCAACATTTAATATTGAAAATCGTTTCATTTCACCAAGTTCCATCCCCAAGGTGTCAATAAAAATTACCAAGGTTATTCACCAAGGCGTCGTTAAAAATTACCAAGGTTATTCACCAAGGCATCATTAAAAATGGTCATCTCTAGAGATTAAGTCTTTACCCAATGCATTGGAGCGCTATCAGGGCACACCCTTAAATTTTCCTTTATTATCATGTGAGCCACATATATCGTCATCAAACATTTCATAAATAACCCATATAGCACAAAATAAATGGGTTTCATTTCGTAATCATAACGTTTTAAAAACTGCTTTAAAGACATGATCTTTACGTCACGTTAAAACCCACAGAAAAGGAAGGTGGGTCTCATGTATGTAAATCCCATAATTTAAAATAGAACATTTTGGTATATATGTGAATACCCCTTTAGAAGAAAGAGCTTTGAGTATTAACATAGTAATATAAGAGAACTTTAGAAAAAAGAGAGAGACATTTTGATACGGAAATCCATCAGCATAACGGCTATGTTGCGAAGTTTTAGAAGACATTAAAAAGATAGGGAAAATGGGTCAAACCTTCATAAATGACCCATAAAACAGTAGATGGACAGAATAAGAAGGATACATGATCATGGTAATGAAATTTAAAGGACATACCATTTGAAATGAAAAACATGGAAGGAAGACAAAAATTAGATTTCTCTTATAAAAGTTCGGCAGGCTAACGGCGTTACTTAAACTTCAAAAAAATGATTTGAAAAGATCAAATAGGATCTCTCATCATGTGAACATAAGAGTTCAGTATGATAGATATAGAGATAATGTCCCAACAAAATAAAAAAGGAACTTGAAAGACTTGACCTGAAAGTAGAACTTTGAAAAGAATGAGAAGGGTGAAAGAATCCCCAAAAAATTCAGCAGCCTAACGGCGCCACTTAAAACATCAAAATACTGAATTGAATAGATCAAATGGGGTCTCTCATCATATGAACATAAGAGTCCAGTATGATATATATAGAGATCATACCCCAACATAACAAAAATGAACTTGAAAGAATTGACATGAAAGTAGATCATCAAAACGAGAAGGGTGAAGAACCACTTAAAAATTCGGCAGCCTAACGGTGCCACTTAAAACATCAAAATACTGAATTGAAGAGATCAAATGGGGTCACTCATCATATGATCATAAAATATCAGTATGATAAATTTAGAGATCATACCCCAACATTATAAAAAGAAACTTGAAATACATTACATGAAAATAGATCTTGAAAAATGAGAAGGGAGAAAGAATATGTTACAAAACTTTCGGCAGCCTAACGACGCCACTTAAAACATCATAAAACGAAATAATGAGAGAAAGAGGGGATCTATCATTATATGAACATGAAAATGGAAGTAAGAGGAGTACAAAAGAACATCCTCCAACATAAGAACATGGAGCATAAAAGGAATGACATAAAAGAGATTACTTGAAATTAAAGAGAGAGGCCGGATCCGTTACCTTAAAACATGACTCTTGAAACTCAACGTTTTGGACCTTGAGGGCTTCGGGGCACCTTGGGAGGACTCCTTGGTAGGTAAGGAGACCAGAACCTCGTTGGGGGAGAGTTGGGAGTGAAAACTAAAGGAGGAATGGGTGGGTATTTATAGGGAAAGTGTGGGGACAAGGCATTAATGGCCAAGGGACACCTCATTAGTGGTTTTGGCAAAACCATGGGCTTTCCCATGGTATTTTCCCATGGTATTGGCCACTTGGGACACCTCATACCTTATCTTACTACTCATAAGTCTACCATATTGATTACATACTTAATACATCATTTAATGATGTCATTAAACACCTGTAACTTAAAAACTGTATTTTCACTATTCATCGAAAATTCAACTTTCTCAGAATAATCCCAAAATTTCACCTTAACCAAATATCAATGCTATGATTTAAAAAATGAAATCCATTTTATAAAAATAATTTTCTAAATATTTTTAATTAAATTTTTAACTAAAAACACTATTCATCGAAAATTTATTTTTTTTCAGAAAAATCCCCAAAAATTACCATAACATAATATCGATGCTCTGAGTTCAAAAATTAAGTCCATTTTATAAAAATAATTTTCTAAATATTTTTAATTAAAATTTTAATTAAAAACACTATTCATCCGAAAAAACTAATACTTGAATAATAATTTATGAAACCTTTATTTAATCATTTTATTGAATCACATTACTTAATCAAAGTGCCTAGCTTATTTTAATACTTTCTTTAAGTTAGATTACTAATCCATTTGGACACATTATTAATCCTAATCATAAAATCACTATTCATAATTTATTATTCATCAAAAATCAAGTTGATCTTATTAGACTCTAAATTTCGTACTGAACATAATTGTAGAAGACCATTTTTTGAAAATCATTACACATTTTTAATTATTTAGGGTTTAAATAAACATATTTAAAATATCCTTTTTCTAAAATTCATCAAAAATATGCATACTATATCTATCCGGTCATTTGAAAATTCATAAAAGAAATCGAAATTTTTGTTTGAAACAAAGGATTACACAAGACAGTTACGGTCTCCTTACATAGCCCTTTATCACACCAGCATAGGACCTAAGTGTAAGGTGTGCTAAGGTGAGAGAATCTGAGGGAGACTCGGCCAACATCGCATGAGTAGTAATTTCTATCAGTTTGAACTTCTCGTGAAGGCGATCCCGTTCTAGCTTTATATGATGAAGTTCAGCTTGGGTTTGGTCCAGAGCAAAGCCCAGTGGTTCTACCTCCTTCCCATGTTCTTTTAGATGGGCTTCGATCGGTCCAAGACTACTGGGTGAGGCCATCGAATCTTCTTTCTATATTAATTAACCAAGATTGCTTGTATTTAGAGACAATAGTCAAAACGTTTAGTTTCCAGCGGTCATATTGACCAATGGTCAAATAACAGTCAAAACCCAACAGTCTAATTTTAATTATACTCATGTTATCAAATGAAACATTTTTTTTGAGTATAAAAATAAAATAAAATAACACATAAAATTAGGAAACAATATTTATTTACTATTTTGGGTCATTACAATCTTCCCCCCTTAAGAAATTGCATCCTCGTCATTTTTAAAATTGGGATTTGAAATTTCATTGAAAGTCCCACATCGAAAAAGGGGTCAGTAAAACTATTACTTTAAATGAAAGAAAGGGAAGTACAATGGTCACCCGAGTTAACCCACACTAGGATTCCATGTAGGAAAACATGGAAATGGAGGAGAAAACAAAGGGTCAAGTTCTGAGGGAGAGTGATAGAGAACATGATTAGGAGAAAGTTAACCATTAGAAAATCCCAAACTTATGATGTGTGTAAACGGTCTATGATTACCTAGTATGAAACGTAAACCAACAACATTTTTGTTTTACATTTCTTTACATAATTTTGAGGAATTCATTTACTACATAGAACAAAAACATAAGAAAATATACCTACCATCAAGTAGAGTTTCATCCTTTAATAAGTCCCTACCAACAATAATCTTTTCTCCAAATGATGAGAATTCAAAAACACATGGTCTCATAAAAGTAAAAGAATAATCTTCTAGAGAATCACATAATCTACAAACGATTAACTATTTATATCTTCTATCTTTAAACATTATCCCAAAAATATAAAGGTTAAGGTAAAACAACTATTCAAAAAGAAAGAATCCCATAGGAATGGAAACTACTTTTAAATCTTCAATGTTCCATTGTACTACCCAAAGTTCATCATAGACCATTCCATAAATAAAAGTCCTTATAATTCCTCAAAATAAACCAAAATAAGATTGAAACACAAATACAAGAAGTATTTGATAACATAGTCATCCAAAACAACTTCATTGTTTATCTCCAGACAACATCAACCACTCCAAACATCTTATAAAAAAGTAGATAACCTAAACATATTTTACCCAAGATAGGTTAATCATCCCCATAAGTAACCTAAATTACTATAAGTCCACATTAAATTCATCAATTCTTCAAAATATAATTCAACCTTACTCCTCAATGAAAATACTATAGTAATCTATTTACCTCGATCATATAGGGTCCCCAAAATAGTGAACGTCTTCCAAAATAATAATCATCTTTTAATCCCTTAATCATCTCTGTCATATTAATACGAAAATTGTCGCATTTCCTATCACATTGGTTGTTGGGAGACATTATTCCATTTACCACCATTAACTGTGAAGAAAAAGTATAATTAGAGGCTTAAATACTTAACCAATAATCATGAAAAGGAACTTAAAGCATATAAGGATAACTTTTAGAAGAAAAGTATACCCTAACTTGTGATCCCCTAGGTTCCCATCAAGGTTATCCATGATCATATATTCTTATGTGAATCTTTATTTTATTTTATCTTTGTTCTTTTAACAATGGTTCATACCAAGCTTATGAATTTACCAAAGCGTATCCCACGGGAGTGTCGTAACCAAGAGTGCAGCAAGGCCCATTATCGTGTACCAGTTCCCGTTCGAGTCTAACTCAAAGCGGTGTTTTTGGGTTTTACCCCTATGTACATCTGTGCCCAAGCCACCTCTACCTTCTCGTATCCAGACTTGGATGTATTTTCTTGGCAACCCCTTACTCAATACTCACCAAAATACTAGGAAGATTTCCTATATTTAAACTTTTCTATAGGGTTCTTCCTAGAGTTTTCATATCCTAATTTCCACAAATAACTAAACCATCCTTTGATACAACTATAGAATCCCGTCTTTTTATAACATAACTTTCATTTCATTACACGGAACTGAAGATATTTAAGGTTTAGTGTCTTGGAAACAAGGAACATAAAACATGAAACAAAAAAAAACATTCTTCTTAAACACTTGAAAGGCTTATCCTCATGTTCACCCTAGGCTCATTACTGCATCTCATAACCTGGGGACATACATCAAAAGAAAGGGTGAGCAGAAGGCCCAGTAAGGGAGAGAAGTGGAACATTTTACATATGAACTTGAGATACATCAATAAAGTCATGAAAAGAACTTTAAGGCATGAAAATGAAATCATGAGGCATATCATAAAAAAAATAAAACTTTTTCATAACTTGAATATGTGGCTGCAACATTTAATATTGAAAATCGTTTCATTTCACCACGTTCCATCTCCAAGGTGTCATTAAAAATTACCAAGGTTATTCACTAAGGCGTCGTTAAAAATTACCAAGGTTATTCACTAAGGCATCGTTAAAAATGGTCATCTCTAAAGATTAAGTCTTTACCCAATGCATTGGAGCGCTATCAGGGCGCACCCTTAAATTTTCCTTTATTATCATGTGAGAAACATATATCGTCATCAAAAATTTCATAAAGAAACCATATAGCACAAAATAAATGGGTTTCATTTCGTAATCATAACGTTTTAAAAACTGCTTTAAAGACATGATCTTTACGTCACTTTAAAACCCACAGAAAAGGAAGGTGGGTCTCATGTATGTAAATCCCATAATTTAAAATAGAACATTTTGGTGTATATGTGAAACCCTTTTAGAAGAAAGAGATTTGATTATTCACATAGTAATATAAAAGAACTTTAGAAAAAGAGAGAGACATTTTGATACAGAAATTCTGCAGCATAACGGCTATGTTGCGAGGTTTTAGAAGACATTAAAAAGAGAGGGAAAATGGGTAAAACATTCATAAATGACCCATAAAACAGTAGATGGACAGAATAAGAAGGATACATGATCATGGTAATGAAAATTCAAGGACATACCATTTTTAATGATAAACATGGAAGGAAGACAAAAATTAGATTTCTCTTATGAAAGTTCGGCAGCCTAACGATGTTACTTAAACTTCAAAAAAATGATTTGAAAAGATCAAATAGGGTCTCTAATAATGTGAAAATAAGAGTTCAGTATGATATATATAGAGATAATGTCCCAACATAAAAAAAAGTAACTTGAAAGACTTGACCTGAATGTAGAACTTTGAAAAGAATGAGAAGGGTGAAAGAATCCCCAAAAAATTCGGCAGCCTAACAGCGCCACTTAAAACTTCAAAATACTGAATTGAATAGATCAAATGGGTTCTCTCATCATATGAAAATAAGAGTCCAGTATGATATATATAGAGATAATACCCCAACATAACAAAAAGGAACTTGAAATAATTGACATGAAAGTAGAACATCAAAACGAGAAGGGTGAAGAACCACTTAAAAATTCGGCAGCCTAACGACGCCACTTAAAACTTCAAAATACTGAATTGAAGAGATCAAATGGGGTCTCTCATCATATGATCATAAAATATCAGTATGATAAATTTCAAGATCATACCCCAACATAATAAAAAGGAACTTGAAATACTTTACATGAAAATAGATCTTGAAAAATGAGAAGGGAGAAAGAATCTGTTACAAAAATTTCGGCTGCCTAACGGCGCCACTTAAAATGTCATAAAACAAAATAATGAGAGTAAGAGGGGATCTATAATTATATGAACATGAAAATGGCAGTAAGAGGATTATAAAAGAACTTCCTACAACATTAGAACATGGAGCATAAAAGGAATGACATAAAAGAAATTACTTGAAATTAAAGAGAGAGGTCGGATCCCTTACCTTAAAACGTGACTCTTGAAACTCATTGTTTTGGACCATGAGGGCTTGGGGGCACCTTGGGAGGACTTCTTGGGAGGTAAGGTGACCAGAAAATCGTTGGGGGAGAGTTGGGAGTGAAAAAAAGGAGGAATGAGTGGGTATTTATAGGGAAAGTGAGGGGACAAGGCATTAATGGCCAAGGGACACCTCATTAGTGGTTTTGGAAAAACCATGGGCTTGCCCATGGTATTTGCTCATGGTATTGGCCACATGGGACACCTCATACCTTATATTACTATTCATAAGTCGACCATATTGATTACATACTTAATACATCATTTAATGAAGTCATTAAACACCCGTAACTTAAAAACTGTATTTTCACTATTCATCGAAAATTCAACTTTCTCAGAATAATCCCAAAATTTCACCTTAACCAAATATCAATGCTTGATTTCAAGAATGAAATCCATTTTATAAAAATAATTTTCTAAATATTTTTAATTAAATTATTAATTAAAAACACTATTCATCGAAAATTTATTTTTTTCAGAAAGATCCCCAAAAATTACCTTAACATAATATCGATGCTCTGAGTTCAAAAATGAAGTCCATTTTATAAAAATAATTTTCTAAATATTTTTAAATAAAATTTTAATTAAAAAAAACTATTCATCAGAAAAAAGTAATACTTGAATAATAATTTATGAAACCGTTATTTAACCATTTTATTGAATCACATTACTTAATCAAAGTGCCTAGCTTATTTTAATACTTTCTTTAAGTGAGATTACTAATCCATTTGGACACATTATTAATCCTAATCATAAAATCACTATTCATAATTTTCTAATCATCAAAAATCAAGTTGATCTTATTAGACTCTAAATTTCGTACTGAAAATAATTGTAGAAGACCATTTTTTGAAAATCATTACACATTTTAATTATTTAGGGTTTACATAAACATATTTAAAATATCCTTTTTCTAAAATTCATCAAAAATATGAATACTATATCTATCCGGTCATTTGAAAATTCATAAAAGAAATCGGAATTTTTATTTAAAACAAAGGATTACACAAGAAAGTTACAGTCTCCTTACATAGCCCCTTATCACACCAGCATAGGACCTAAGTATAAGGTGTGCTAAGGTGAGATAATCTGAGGGAGGCTCGGCCAACATCGCACGAGTAGTAATTTCTATCAGTTTGAACTTCTCGCGAAGGCGATCCCGTTCTAGCTTTATACGGTGATGTTCAGCTTGGGTTTGGTCCAGAGCAAAGCCCAGTGGTGCTACCTCCTTCCCAAGTTCTTTTAGATGGGCTTCGATCGGTGCAAGACTACTGGGTGAGGCCATCAAATCTTCTTTCTATATTGATTAACCAAGATTGCTTGTATTTAGAGACAATAGTCAAAACGTTTAGTTTCCAGCGGTCATATTGACCAATGGTCAAATAACAGTCAAAACCCAACAGTCTCATTTTAATTATACTCATGTTATCAAATGAAACATTTTTGTTGAGTTTAAAAATAAAATAAAATAAAACATAAAATTAGGAAACAATATTTATTTAAAATTTTGGGTCGTTATATTCTCTCTCAAATGACCTTCACCTTCTCCAATGTAATATGTACCATCTCTGCACCGATGAGTACTGACTCCCCTTTTCCGGTTCTAACATTAAAGTGACATGCATGGTTGTTCATACAGTGCCTTGAATAGTTCCATCATGATGGTGGAGTGGTAGTTTTTTTGTATGAAAACTCTATCAGTGGTATGTGGTCCTCCCAAATGTGACCAAAATCAAGAATTCCTGCATTAAGCATATCTGTCAAGGATAGTATTGTTTAATCCGTCTAACCATATATCTTTGGGTGAAAGGTTGTGCTCAAACATTTCTGAGTCCCAAACTCCCCTATAATCCATTCCACAACTTGGATGTAAAGAATGCCTCACAATTTGACACTATCATAGATGGGACTCTATGGGGTCGATGTATCACCTACCCATATAGGCATCCAATGCTATCTAATGAAACCTTCTTTTGAATGGGTCGGAAGTGGAAAAAATTGGAGAGTTAGTCTATGATCACCCAGTTGGTATCATGCCACCTCGATGTATACAGTAAGCCCATCATGATGTACATCATTATCAAATCCCACTTCTACTCCAATACCTCAAGGGATGTGTAAAATATACTAGATCTGGGTTCTTAGCCTTTACTTGATGAAAAGTGAGGCATCTCAGGACACACACAGACACTTCCTTCTTCATACATGGCCACAAGTATTGACTTTGGAGGACCTAGTACATCTTCACCACACTGGGATATACTACTAATGCAGATGTATGGAACTACCTCTACACCTCCTCTCGCAATAAAACTAGTACTTCGATGTGTCCTCTAAAAAGGATGATGTGCTCCCATCCTTTTTAATATTCATCATGGCCACGCACTGTGACACTTTGATAATGTATGAGATAAATTATTTTTAATTTTATTGATGACTTGTGTTGTATGCTTCAATTTTTTTAGCTTGTACTATACATAACACCAATTTAGCTTGTAGTATATTAAACAATATTATTGTATTTCATTACTCAAAAGAGATACATTCCTCGATATCATGCATTGAACACAATTCTGAGTTTCACAATACAATAATATATTTTAAAAATATTAATATTTATTGTAATATAAAATAGCCATTATGAATAGTATTGACCACATTTTTAATTTTTTAACATTATCATTCATCATATCTATTTTCTATACATGGTATAAGAATATTTTTATTTCAAGTAAAAGTAGTATTTTCTTAAATGCAATTTTGATGCCTTTTGATGGTGAGCCCATTTAAAATTTAGTTTTTGAAAACATTAATGGTTATATTTGACAAAATAAACTTTTTTTTGAATATGGAAATCAAAATATAATTTTGATGAATTTTTTATATTTTTTTGATAAATTTCATGTTTTGATGAATAGTAATAATACAGAATATTTTAATTAAAAACAATATTTTCCATACAAATAATTATATGGATAAATCATATTATTTAATTGTTCTAATGTATAAATGGGATATATCTTTTCAATTAATACTGTGGTGTCCATTTGTAGTAATTTCACTATTAATTTGTACATAAATAAATTTCAATCTTTTGAAAAGTTTTTCTTTCTTAATACGATGCTTTTGGTTTTTGACCATGAGAATTAATTTTAAATTAATTTATGCAGAATTGAGGTTTTGAATTGTGAAAAATGGATTCAATATTTTGAATCAGTGGGTCCAAATTATGTTAATCATTTGATTTAATTCATTTATATTATGGATTGCGACTACTGTAATTTTTATTTGCCATAGTTAAAGGTAAATAAGTTAGATTAGGGTAACAAGTAATATGGTAAATAAAATAAACAAATCCTAAAACCTACCTAAATCTGATTATATGAATAAAATAATACCCTTAACTTATTTGGTTTGAAAACCATTCATTTAAAGACCACTTGACATTGAAAATGACATATATATTAATAAAATCAATGAAATTGACATAATGTCAAACTCACATTTCATATAAGTATATTAATTTAAATATAGGGATTACATGGGACTAAAATTGAATATAATTGGTCTCTATAAATATATTAAAATTTCTTAAGTCATATAAATTTACTAATAATTTTAGAGATTAAATAATAATCATTAATGATAACTCTACAGTGATGGATGAATTATTTAATTAAAATAAATATAAGAAAAATGATAATAAAGATATTAAAAAAAGTATTATTTTAGTGAATTAATGTCATCCACTAATTTTATGGATGACTTTGACATGTTTTTCATGATTTAATGGATTTTTGCGATCATATATCTATGTTATGATATTTCTAAAATGTCAACTATTTAATAGTATCAAAATTAACACTATTGTTATTTTAAATAAATAATATATTATTAAATTATATAAAATTCATAAAATATATAAAAATTTGCCAAAAAATTGGGGTAAAGATAAGTATGTCATCAATGATCCATTAATGTCTTTATTGGCATTTTATTATAAAAATAGTAACCCTTTGTAAATAAAAGAGGCATGTTTCCATGGAAGAGTTAAAGGAACTAATTAAGTGTAAATCAAAATAATAAGGTTTAAAGTAAAACCAAAACAAGTCTAAAAAATTATTGGACGAATAATATTCAATAAAAATCACAATATGATATATTTTGTGTTGTATAATGTATAGTAGTATGTTGAAATAAATTATATATTATTTAAAACAATGATAGTTATGAAAAAAGGTAATCTAACAGTTTATTTCCACAGTGATTGGAAAAAGGATTCTAATGATTTTAATAGAGAAAATATTATAGAGAATACACCACCCACACATCAATACTACAAGTACACATAATGGGCCATTATGCAAACCAATTCCCTAATCCCTGGGTTAATGATGACGGACATCAGTAGCCTATTATGGAAAAAGTCAAAGGGATGTCACATGTGATAAATATTGGGGATGTTTTGTGTGACAAAAGTGTGGTGGAATGATTAAGTGGTTATGTAATGGGATTACAAAATAGTGTTACTGAATCTCTTATTTTGTATTATGGGATATTGGAATATCTATTTATTGGTACACTGTTGTTTTACATATGTGAATGAATTATTTTTTGAAATAACATGATATGGACATATTGAAGGGATAATGAGATAATGAGATGTTTGCTTGTACTAATGATCTCATTAATGATATAAGCACAATGTGATACCGTAGATTGAATTATTGGTATTTTTGATGTGTGGAAACTGTATATTGTGATAGAATTAAGGTTTTCAATATATTTCATTGGCAATTAATGTAATTTCCATGTTTCCAGAGAATACATGATTAGGGTATTCACATATTTGGAAGGTGATGACCAAGAACTAAATTCTGAGATATGGGATATAAATGTTATGTTTATTTAGTTCACCACTTTATAATGATTAATATTGTTATTTTTTGGATGGATTGTAATGATATGTATTAATTGATCGTATAAGTTATATTCCATTTAATGTATGTAATATTAATGTGTTATCTCACTATATGTAGCCTTATACATATTTGATTACTTCTGCAAACATTTTTATTATGAAATATGGAATGACATATTATTTTATCTCATGATATTCTAACACAACATAAAATGACACATTCAACTTAATTTATTTAAAAAATACATAATATAGAATATTTTCATTGAATGACCAATGGTGACAGTGTACTGAAATCAACTCTGTATTTTTTCTCATCCAAATTTCAGTTACATTATAAAAATAATCTTTATACCAAAAAATTTATCCTTGTACCTTCATATCTGATTAATTAGAATGTCCCCTAAATCATCAGAGATTTATGGCTTTTTGGTATTTTACATTCTCGAAACCATATTCACTCTCTTTATCAATTAGAATGTGATGGTTATATTTCTCTTCCATATCCATGTTTTCACTTCTCACCTTTGTTCTCCTTTATCGAAACCCATGGATGGGTTAATTTGGGAAACCATAATTTTCTAACATTCCATTTCTAAAATTATGTTTTTTCTTTTTTTATAATGTGGGGTTCTAGGAAAGAATAATTCAAGTAGTAAATCATTTATAATCCTAACGAATTTTGATGGAGAAATTCATTTTAAGGGGGGTAAAATGTGACACCACGATATATTTTGAGATAAATTATTTTTAATTTCATTTATGTCTTGTGTTGTATGCTACACCAATATTATATTTTGGTATATGAATCTTTTATTATCTTGCAGTATATGCAACACTATTCCTTGCTTTTATTACATGCAATATAGAACTTCGTCGATAACTTGTGTTGTCTGGAATACTGAGTTTCACTATAAAATGATATATTATTAAAATATTTTAATTTAATGTGATATAAACTAGTCTATATGAATATTTTTTACGAAAATTTGATTTTTATAACATTATAATTCGTCTTCTTTATTATCAAGACATGTTATTAAAAAATTCTATTTTTTGGATAAAAGAATTATTTTTCAAATAAAAAAATCAGGTTTCCCACATTTTGATGGTGCACCAATTAAAAATTTAGTTTTGGACTCATTTAATGGTTATATTTGACAAAATTATATACTTTTTTAATAATCAAGACATAAACATTTACGTTGGATATTTTTTGATATTATTTGGATAATTATCATGTTTTGATGAAAAGTTAAAATATGATAAATTTTAATTGAAAACATATTTTTCCATCTACATAATTTATTTGGTTAAATAATATTATTATTTGTTTTAAAACAAAAAATTAATATAATATTACCATTTAATACAAATATTTTAATTGTATGAAATTTCACTTTTAATTTTTACATAAACACATGTCAATTTGTTGATTAGTTTTGTCTTCATAAAACCCTGCCTTTGGTTTTTTACAATAGAAATTAAGTTTAAATTATATGCATGAAAATTTTGTGTTTTGAATTATGTAAAATAGATTCCATAATTGGAATCATTTGGTTCAAATTATGTTAATAGGATACTATTAATTTTGGTACTATTAATAGTAACTATAGAACATTTTATTTACCATTATTAAAGGTAAATTGGGTAAATTAAGGTAACTAATAATATGATTAGGACAATAAAATTATCCTAAAAGCTACCAAAATCCCAGTAGATGAATACAATTGTACCCTTAATATTTTTGTATTAACACATATTCATTTAAGAACCACTTGACAATAAAAATGACATTGATATTAATTAAACCAATGAAAGTGACAATATTTCAAATTCGAATTTCTTATAAGTATATTAATTTTAATTTATTTATTACCAAGGAATTAAATTGAATATATATAGTATCAATAAATTTAATATAATAACATGAATTATATAAATTTGTTTATAATTTTAAGAGATTAAATAATTTTCATTAATGATGACTAAGTAGTGATTCATAAATTATATTATTAATAGAAATATCAAATAGATGATATTAAAAATATTAAAATAAATATAATTTTATTTAATTAATGTCATAAACTAATTTTATGGTTTAATTTGACTTGTTATTTATGGTTTAAAGGATTATGTTCGAACAAATCGCTATGTTATTATATATATAAAAAGTCTTCTATTGGATAGTCTCAAAATTGACACTATTGATATTCTAAATAAATAATATTTTATTAAATTATCTGAAATTCAAAAAAATTATAAAAAACTGCCAAATAATTGGGATTTAGTTAAATATGTCACCAATGGTTTATTTATGTCTTCTTTGTCATTTTAATGTTACAATATTAACGCTTAGTAGTTAAAACACATGATTCCATGGTAAGAGTTAGAGAAATTAATTACTAGTAAATCAAAATTATATGGGTTAAAATAATACCAAAACATGTCCAAAAAATTATTGGATTAATAATATTAAATACTTAAAACAATATGATAGATTTTGAGTTTTTTAATAGAAACTCATACATGAAAATAATTTTTACAATATTTAAATCTATGATCATTAAGAAATATCACTATCTTGTTTTTTAATATCTTTTATGTGTCCCCATAGGGCCAAAATCAATCAATGAACAAATGTTAATGTATATGAAGATAATAATGAAATTATTTTCATTTTATAAATTTATTTTTAATATTTATACAATATTTAATTACCTTGAATGTTTCTTAATTTCTAAAACAACTTTTATTCAATTAACATAAAAATTTTAAAAATGATTTTAATTAATTTAATTTCTTATGATTTTTATTAGATAATGTTTAGAAAATATTCACAATATAAATAAGTTATATTATATATTTGTGAAATTATTATATTAGAATTCCCACTATATCTTATTGTATTTGCAGTCAAATTAAATGAATATTATTAAATTTGGAAATAATAATATATTAGAGAATTAATTTATTTCTAAATTATTTAAAAATCATAAAATTGTTAAATGATCACATGGGGATAATAAATTGTCTAACAAGTATTATAAATTCCATTTATGGGCCATTTGTAACTATTTTTATCTAGCATGGTTTTATTATATTTTAATATTTTGAGTGTTTCGTAATGTACCATGCTCCTC
This sequence comes from Viscum album, assembly GCA_963277665.1. Lineage (NCBI taxonomy): Eukaryota > Viridiplantae > Streptophyta > Magnoliopsida > Santalales > Viscaceae > Viscum > Viscum album. Next base: position 255,263,578 of record OY728165.1, on the reverse strand, counting down.
TCATATAAATAATTGTCTCCTCCAAGATTTATCACACCTCCTTGACCATTCTAGCTCGACCAAACACTTCCCAATTAACAAATAAACATTATAAGATAACTTATGTAGGTACTGTTTATCCTAAATTTCTATCACAAATTGTCCCTATGATGGCATCCAAAGGAAGTCCAATGAAGCGGTGGTAATTAATTTACTGATTCAATACAATTTCTTTTCTTCTTCTACTCCATATTTCTATCTTAATTCCATACTAATGTAATAACTAAAGTTTATGACACATGATTAGATGTGATTATAAGTATGGGACATCCTTATATATCCTTTTACACAACATACAAATAACAAAATCACTTGGATTGCGTACGTAAGGTTTACCGTCTCCACACCATGGTGTAATTGGTTATTTGAAAATAAATTATTAGAATGGATATAATGATGATTATAAAAGATTTAAATAATTAATATAACATGATAATTATTTGAAATAATTAATATATTATCCAATTACATTCCATTTAACCATCAATATAATGATATCGTTTCTCATGCGTACGTACAACCTACAGTCTCTACGACACGGTGAGATTTTTTTTCCACGTAATCAATTAAATATTTATTTAAAATTTATATCATGAGTGAAAATAATAATTATGAACACAATTTAATGAATAAAATACATAATAGTCATAATAAAATGACTTACACAAAAAAACAATAATGTGAAAACAAAGTAGTTAACGCCCAAAATAACTGTAATATTGAAATACTAGTAAAAAATTGTATAATAGGTTAATAAATTATAACATAAAAATGGATATGGTGATGTTATATTTTAATATCATTAATTAATCATTATACATAGGGTGACTACAAAATTTACTAATAAAAAGTACAAGGTATGAGATAATTATCAAATTTCATTTTAATTAGAGATTGTTTAAACATATGTATTTACCAGGAATATATTTATCATCAATGTCCATTTTTTCTAAAAAACATTCATAATGTGTTTACTGTTATTTTATGTATGTTTAAGTTCATTTTCACCCATTTTTAATTTTACTACATGGTATGGAAGAAATCATTCTTCTGTTTACCATACGATGTACATTTTGACATTTCTTGAAAAATTACGGGGATACTAATGTTTATTTTTTATAGAATGAATGGATTTTTACGGTTTAATGGTGCCTTATTTCTATTAAGATTCCACTATATTTATATAAGTGTATTTTAAACTAAATTATTTTCTTTTAAAATTCCACTACATTTTATGAAATAATTTTTTTTGAGAAACAAAAAAAAAATCATCAAGAATTATGTTTATGTGTTATATCAAAATTATTTTACATATATGATGACATAGGGTTATGTTTCTATAAATATTATTATTTCATTAATTGGATTGCATTTTTTATTGATTTTTTTATGAATTCCATTTATTTTATATTTATTTTCATGTAATAATGTTTAAGAGACTGATTTTGTTACATGTTTTATGCTATGATGAATGATTTATGTTTTTGTGGCACATGTAAGAATGGTGTCTCTATGAGGTGGATTAGAACTTTATCTACCGCCAATGCATTGGGTAAATATTTATATCTAATGAGATAGACAATACTGAAATGAAAAGTAAATGAGGTCTAGTAATACATGGCATGAATGACATGTAAATTCGGTTCAGAAATGGACATTGTCCACTGTGATGGTCTTGAAAGAAATTCCTTGTCTACTATAGGAATCATATTATGGGATAAATTATTTACCAAAATTACATGTTTTATTCCAATTCTATCTTGTCATGCATAATGTTTATTTGTGATCTATACCTTATATAATGCCATGATTCATTTCTTGACTCGTGATTTTTATGATTAAACACAAGGTTGATGTTTTTATATTCCAATACATATTGCATGTTCTATATTCTCCATGTTTACCCTTACTGAGCATTTTAGATCACCCTTTTTATATTTTCATTTCCCTTGAATAGAAATAAATGTTACAGGTAGTAATACAAAATGAGGGAATATCATTATGAGAGATGTTAATCATCTTTCACCAATTTAGAAGATTTTGTTCCATGCTTCCAAAGACAATAAAATAATATGATATTTAGGTTTTTGTTTGTGTCATGTATTCATTATTCCACAAAATTAATGTAATGTCCATGTACACCAACAATTGGTCATTATATGCCCTATGTAATAATATGAATATGTAGTCATGAAACTGGAATCTCTTATTTGTGCATGTATGACTCCTTGTAATAGTAGAGGGGAAACTAAAATTGAGAGAAAATAAGCTACATCATCTCTATCCACAAAGGATATTTGAATTGTTTTCAAGTTCTCCAAGGCCTCATTAAGTAGTTTTAAATTTGATCTTCTGCGGAGTGCATCTCCCACCATGTTCCCCTTCCCAGAAGTATAGAATATATCAAATTTATAGACATAGAGGAACTATAGACAATGTCACAGTCTCAAATTCAGATCCATCATAGAAAATATATACTTTGGACTCTATTGGTAAGAGTATATGATGAATCATTCACCCATAATGTAGTGTTTCCACACCATCCGCGTGAAGAATACTTCTTTTAACTCATTTTCCAGAGTCAAATAGTTATTCTCATGTGGTCGCAACAATCATGATTTATAATAAATCACTGATTTCCTCTACATCATTAAACATCAAAACCTAGTTCCTGATACCTCATATTAAATCATGTAGCTAGTACTCTTATCTATCAATATCAATATATGAGCCCTCGTCAATCTATGAATCGACTATATAATGATCTTCTATCATCCTTTAATCCTCAAAAATTGTGTCCTGTTCTTTGCCAACTCTGCCATGGGATCACCCACTCTAGAGAAGACTATTACAAACCATCGGTAGTACCCACCCAACCAATAGAAACTCCACACATCGGTGTCCCTATTGGGTATCTCCGAGGAAAGAACTACCTCGATCATTGCTTGATCAACCACTACTCTAGCCTCTAATATGATATGTCCTAGGAAGTGGACCATTAATATATAGAACTCACACATCGAGAGATTTCAATAAATGTAGTGCTCTTAGAGTGTGTCCTGAACAATCATATGGTGTATCACATGCTCCTCCTATGATGATGACAACACTAACATGACTTCAATAAAGACCACTATAAACTTTTCTATGTACAACCCTCTGATCATGTTTATGAATCCCATTAACACTGTCTAGGTATTCTTCATGTCAAACACCATCAAATTTTACACATTGATTCTGTAGTGTCATATGAAAGATGACTTTGAGATATCCTAATATCATACATGAAGATGGTGATATCCTTATATGAAGTCTTTGATTGAGGACCTCTCACTCCATTTAGCTAATTTAAGTGGTCATCAATAATTGGAAAAGGATACTTGTTCTTCACGGTCACCTAGTTCAGCCACCAAAAGTGTATTCATAACCTCAAGAATTAATCTTTATTCATGAAAAAAAAACATTGGGGATGCCAATGAAGATACACTAGGCCATACGAACCCCTTTCTTTGTAATTCCTCCAACTGTACCCTCTACTCCTAGAGCTATGTGGGAGCAATTTGATATGATGGTGTAGATCATAGTGACTTATCAGGGTACATATCATTACAGACTTCAACTACTCTGTGAGTAGGTAGTCCTGGAACGTCCTTTGTAAAGGCATCCTCATACTCATCCACCACTATATGACACTATGTAATTGTCTCATCCAGTTCACTGAGTGTTTTTCTGGCCAACAGATGAGTGATCAGACACAACCTCCTACATGTGATTCCATCCTGTGTTGCTCCAATTTCCTATTCACAGATAAATGAATACATGGTCCCATCTCCACAGACACACCGCACTATGTACCGAAAATAGGCGATATGGGGATGGATAGTAGATAGCCATTACATTCAGAAAATGTGGTCGTATTGCCTCAATGATGCAACTAAGAGATCCCAGCCAATTCTCTCACCTCCAAGAGTAATCTCACATAGATTGAACAAGTGTGTGATCATCAAATCTATTCTTATATGTGTCTCTAATTGTAAGGATATAGCCAACTACTCGATCTGAATATCCAAGATTCGAACAAGGTATGTTTGAAGAAAAGAATGACCAAGACCGATGTCTATAAGAACTATAGATAAAGAGTATAAGATACAGATCATACAACATATCATCCCTTAGACACCTGCATCGTGGCCCTCGACTACCAAAATCTGATCCCACCCCTTTCCAGCTAATTCTAGAGCCCATGGTAGGCAATCATGGGGAGGTGGTGGTAGTAACTCATACATAAACACACCTCTTACCACTCATATCACTCCTCTTGCACATCCACCACCTGGTGGACCACCCTATTCCTCCGTCAATTGTTGCCTTGATGACACGATGATCATCTATCGGTCCTCTGAGTGGGGAGTCATGAAATCATAAGCTATGTTCCCCTAGATTCCAAATGCATCACATACTCTTCTCCCCTGATGATTCCCTCTACCCTATTATCCTTGTACTGTTGACCCCGTGTCCGGGGATTATCCTCTAATTGGTATGGAGATCTTGGGCCTCCGCCTCATCTATGAGCTACACTCCATGGATGACTTAGCCAACTGTCTTCATGTGGTATCTCCCACCATCATTGCCTACATATCAAGGAATATCTCTACTAATATAGCTCACTGCAACACCCCAGCCTGCATAGGGACGCTTAGTGGAGTCATTAATGCCCTGATCCCCCATCAGAGTCCTCTATCAATGGTATGGTCCCTAAATAAAAGTCCCAACACCATATCTTTAGAGTAATGGTAGAGGTATGTGAACCTCTAAGAGTACTCAACCACCATCAGGCTGCCCTTATATAAGTGAAGTATCTCCTATATACACACTGAGAGTATTGCCACTGGAAAGAACACCCCCCGAAAATGTTACTCAAAGTCTTACCATGTGAGTGTCACCACATTTTGAGTATAGATGGAAAAATTTTAACATCTCCCCAACAAGCCCTGTTGAAGGCTTTATTTTAGAACTGCCATCTGGTTTTGTAGCATCTTCACTAATGAGAAGGCCCACGTCCCTTCCACCAGGAAATCTGCAGTGATATGACGATCTATATCTCCCTCTAACCTCAAATGTCTCAATCGACGTAACTCATCTAAGGAACTAAGACTATGTCATTCAACTTCTGGTAGTGTCATTAGTAACTGCTGACCAATAGGTTTTCATATTTCCGGGACACTTCCCAAAGGTAATATCTCAAGAAATAATCCATGTACCAAATAATTATCAATATGTAGATCCTTCTCTTAGTCACACACTAGAATCCTAGTTAGTTGTATGGATGGAGGCACCCTGATAGAGATCAAGTTGAACAATAATCAATATATTATACCTGGTTTACTTAATATTAATCTAAATTATCATGGGAAAACAGTCAAGGACCCATGAAAGTAGTGTTTTCATGTATCGAGTCAAAAATATATTTTTGGGTCCTGGTGTGTAGATATATCGGCTATCACACAAACACTGGACTCAATGGCATGAAATCGAAACTAGAGACACTTAAAACAGTTTCCCAAAAAAATATTTTGCCTCTTTATTCTGCTGGTAGTAGTGACCTCATTTCATACCACTTTTTCAAGATCAATCCTTTAGGTCCCTTGAAACACACCAAGCTTTGATGGTACACATCTCTTTGAATAGTAAAATAGTTTGCGTTTTACAAAACATAGAGTTCTATCACACCACGACCAACCAAACTATACTGTATGAATAGTAATACCAACTGTTTGAAATTTTAGAATTTTTTAAAAACAAATTGGACTTCAATTTTTTATTCAAAATATCAGAATTATCCTAGGTTACATATTTTTTTGTTTTTCTGAAAACATTAAATTTTTTTATGAAAACTAAAAATCATTACGTTATTTTTTAAAACCAACTTTTTATTTTAAAAATTTTTATTTTTATTTATATTTATTATTAGTCAAAATTGATATATTATAACTATATTAGTTTGATGTAATTAATTTTATTAATTAAATAATAATTTTATATGTATAATTTTGTTGATCTTTTCAATGCCTTTTACCCACATTCTAGGAAAATTTGCAAATTTGCATAAAACATAATTTTTTCATTTCTGTGAATTGAATTTCAAGAATATGACAGACACGACATATATCAATAAGTAAAATTTTGTTCAATAGGATGAATATAATTTTTGGTGAATAGAACCTTTTTGGATTTTAGTTACCTTTGTTGAATGTAAATAGGGTATTTAAAGGTAAAAATAATATTATAATTATCCTAAAACATGTGTTAATACTACTGGATAAGTGTATTTAAATCAAAATGATCCTTATCAATAATATATGATCTTATTTGATCCACATATATTATATTAAGACATTTATTATTATTTTACTTAACGGAGAGTTAAAAGTGTTGAATTCATATTATAATAACTAAATTTTTTTAATATGGGAATATACATAAGATAAATACATATATAAATATTAATTAGAAATCTAAAATGATTTGACAAAAATTTTAAATTTATTTTTAATCTTTAGACACAAAATAATGAAATTTATTTATGACACAATAATGATGCAGTAAATACTTTATTGAATGATTAAAATAATTGTTATTTTAAATTTCAAAATAATTGTAAATTTAAATTTTTTATATAATAAAAAAAATTTATAGAATTATATTTCATTTTATGGTTGATTAAATATTTTTTTATGTGGTAAAGATGTTATGGATTTCACAAAAACCCAAACTACTAAATTGTTTCAAAATAGAGTTATATGAGTTTTTAAAAAAATAAAACATTATTAATTGATATAAAATTACATAAAATATAAGGATATGTAAAGGGTCTTATATAAGCTTGTATATGCCAATAATTATCCAATTGTGGTTGTCGTGTCTTTTTATAGAATGTTTATTAACAATTTGTTATAATAATTCAATAATTCATGGTAAAAGATAAACTATTTAACAATGACTTAAATGAAAAATATGTGGTTAATATGGTGACCTAAACTTATCTATAACCTATTGGTTGAGAGTTTTTCGACCCATACCCTCTTTATCCTCGATTTATTTCCTTTCGAATCTATTATAAACTGGATATGATTGTATAATAAATTAATATTTCATGCTTTTCCTAAAATGCACCTCAACTATCATATAAAAGGGTACTCACCCATCACCCAAAATCACAACCCCAATGAACTTTTTCTCGGCTAAAACCCACTAATATATCCTCAGAACTACCCTAAAATTAGCATAGATATAATACATTTATGATAAAGACATCTTAACGAGCCCTTTTGTTCATATCAAAAGGAAGCACCTGAAGAAGAGGTAATAATTTCATCTCCTCTTTCAAACTTCTTTTCTTCATCCACATCATCTTTCATTGATGTTACCATAAAAACAAATAAATACAGTAACATATATATACAATTATGTTATTATATATATCATACAACCATATCCATTATTCTATCTATCATATGAATGACAATGTCACCAGACGTGTGTGCCTACGACTTATTGTCTCCACGTCGTGGTGTAGTTTTTAATTCAGCACTTCATTATTTGGATGGTTATAATCATGAGTATAATTGATGTAAATAATAAATATAACATGTTAATGATTATTTATATTTAATATATCATCCAATTACATATTATTTCACCATCAATAAAATGATATTGTCAATCATGCGTACATACAGATTAAGGTCTCCACGTGCGCGGTGAGATTCATTCCCATCATAACCATTCAATAATAATTTTTATTTTATGATTTAAAATAATGTTTAAGAACTTAATATCATTTTTTATATTAATAAAATACATTCCATCCAAAAAATATGACATACATATGAAAACATATAATGAAAAAAATCAGTTAACACCTTAAACAATGATACTACTGATATATTATTAAAAAATAAATAATATAAGATCATAAATTAAGTCATATATTTGTATGTGGTCCATGTATAATTTAATAATAGATATTTAACTATAATACTAGATGTTAATGTACCATCGTCCAAGTAAAACTAGAAGATAAGGGTTAATTTTATAATCTCTTTATTATCTGAGGTTTTGTTTACGAAAGTATATATAGGGGCCTCTTTATCATCCACATATGTGTTTCTTGAAATTGTATTTCAAAACAATTTTACTATTTCCAATAATATGTGTAAATTTAATTTATATCCCGGTTTCAATTATTTTAAATTTTTTTGAAAGTATGATTTTCGTCATTTTACAAAAAAAGGTACTTTTTACCTTTTCGTCAAATTTTCATAATAATTATATTTTAACATATAAGGAAGGTGGATATATTTTCCAACATTAAATAACCTTCTAAGCTTCCCATAAATTCTTATATGAATATTTTTAAAATAAATTTTTTCCTTCACAATTTTGTAACTTTTAAAGGATTTTATAATAGACAGAGATATTTCTTTCAAAAAGTTTTGATACCATCTATGACAACATCCTTTGATAAATTTAAAACTTTTTTGAATGATTTATTATAATAAAGTATTCCATAATGTATATAATTATTTTAAATAGTATTGACTGTGGATTTGTTATGTTTATACAATTGAAGGTTTATGGATATAGTATTTACATATATTATGCTAGTTTTGATATGAATGTTCAAGTTATGTATCAGCCATTTCATATGTGTAATTAATTGGAATAATTAATTGATGGGTGGAGCTCTATATAGCTCCTCAATGAATATGTATTCCTCATGAGACAAACTAGTTTCTTCAAACAAGGCCTCGAAAAAAACCGTATTGGTATTCTTGGTACGAGGCCTTGACAATGTCGTGATGATGTCCATAATTGTGCATTCTATGATTTTGAAATTGGATATTGATATAGCATTTGATTATTCGACTATTAGAATATCCTTGTTAACATTTAGATGGAATTATTGGATTAATCATTGAAATAGTATTATGGTGTTTATCTCTATATGGCTTGTGTTTTATTCTTATAAATTTTCTTAAATGTTTATTCATTTTTATGACATTTAGTGCTATATTGTTATCCTTAATAAGCATCTGAGCTCACCCCTTCCTATGTTTTATTTTTCATATGATGTGAAGATGTATATTATGATTAAAATACAACGAATTGATAGAGGATATGACTTTTTTTCAAAGGGGAAAAAATTTTGTTTTTAATTTCACGATGTAATGCAAATCTTATTTATTTATCAAGTACTTTTTAGGCTACCAAACTAATCGGGATTTCGAAACATTATCTCTTGTAATCTTGAAAATTATGTATAATAATTCACTGACTTTGAAAATCTATGTTTGGGGCATTATATTTGGTATCAGAGAATGTTTAATACATTCCATGGCCACTAGATATTGAAAAACTCTGATTAGAGATCATTATCCCAAGATAAAAAATTGAGCATTAGTATATAATAACTTAATTGAGTTTTGGTAATGTATATATTTTGTGATTTTTCCAATATGTACATCCCTATCTAGATATGAGAATGTAGAGGCGAATCTGTCACATATGTTCCTAAACGTGAAAACACTGACAATGAGTTTTGGGGTTGACACGGGATATCCTGGTACACGACAATGGGCTATACTACCCTCTTGGATATGAAAGTCTCGGGGGATATACTTAAGATAATTTAAATTTTCATTACCTTAAATTATGAAGGATTTGTGAGTAAATACATCCTCAAAGAAAACATTTTTACGATAATGGATTATATGAATAAAGTGTTCAATTTCTATTAGGTTTTTTACTAGTTTTCAATTTTGTATTGTGATTCATAAACTAATCTAGTGTATCCCATTGCATATAAATGGAACATATGGGAAGGAATTGAAACTGTATCAACAAAAATATTACATGTTGGGATTTCCCTCCAACTCAAGATAATTATAATAGAGTCGGCGATGATATCGGTGCTGAATAACTTATAACCAAACTGAAAAAACTCACTTAGGTTATGAATAATAACCTTATCCATATGAAGCATCCAGATCCACAACGTGGAGGTTCAATGATAGAACGCTTCATGAGGAAACAACCACCAAAATTAAATGGGACTTCTAATCCTTTGGTTTCTAAGGAATGGATAAGTTCTATAGTGAAAATATTTCATGCTTTGGGGAGTAGTGAAATGGAAAAAAGTTTTCATGGCAGTTTATCACCTCATAGGAGATTTAGATCACTGGTGGTCTTCGATTAAAAACACAAAGGAGGATGAATAAGTATCAAATATATAATTTAGGGAGTTTTAAGATATTTTTCATAGAAATATACTTTCCTTGTAAATATTGGGAGGATATGGAAAAACAGTTTTTGAGTCTAATGCAAAAGGAGGATGAGAATGTCATAATGTTTGTGGCTATAATTACAAGGTTTTCAAGTAATGATAATGATTACATATTTAACCCAAAGAGTAATATTGATTGATTCATTAATGTATTGAAACCAATTTATGTCAAGCATAAGTCGCACAATCTTTATAATCGTACGAAGATCTAGTATCATGTGCTTCCAAGATAGGAATGGAATTTTCTATGTCTTGTGACATTAATGATATCTAAGATAATATGAGTTATTCTGAAAAATAAGGAAAATGATATAAGAGAAATAAGGTAAAAGATGAATTTCCATCCTGTAGTAAATGTGGGAAAATACACTCTTGTACCTGCATGATGGGAATGAGAGACTATTAAAAGTGTTGTGAAAAAGGGACCAAAGCTTGTGATTATAAGGGAATTAAAGAGTTTTTTAAAGTGGAATTCTACAATTTTATAGAAATATGGAATTATACAAATGAATGTCCTATGCACCAAGGAAACCTACCTCAAAAACTCCCAAGAGTGCAAGGTCATACTAATGCAATCACTATGGCCGGGGTTAAAGATCTAAATGATGTGGTCGTAGGTAATTTACTTGTTTCCTAAAATTTAGCCCATTATTTTTTGATTTTATAAAATTGAATTATTTCATATCTTCCAAAATTTCTAAAAAACATGATATTTTCAATTTTACATAACAAGGGAGTTGTCAGTCAAAACACATAAGGGAAGTATTATTGCAATGATGTTTTGAGAATTAGTTACCCTTAGGTCATATAAATATTTTTTATCTTATAATCTCATCATCATACCCATGACTGAATTTTATATAATCCTCAATATGTATTGGATTTCAGACCATGATGAGAAAATTAATTGTATGAAGAAGGAGGTTACAATATTCGATGATGATACGGATTACCTTATAATTAGTGTAGAAACTACCCCATCTAATTCTTATCTAGATCCACCTATAATAGATCTACTAAATTCTATTATTGGGGATTAAGGGAGTGAAATATCTATGGGTATAGAAAAGAAAGTTCAGATATGGGATGTATATATTGTTCCAGAATATGCTCATATGTTTCTAGAGGATTTACCTGGTCATCATCCAAAACATGAAATTGAGTTTTCCATTGATTTAATTCTTGGTTCATGGCCCATATCAATGACACCTTATAGAATGGCCAATGTGAAATGCATAGAACTAAAGAAAAAACATTAGTAATTTAGTAATAAATGATATATTCCCCAGGTGTTTCTCCAAGGGGATGCCCAATTCTTTTTGTTATGATAAAAGATGGATCTATGTGGTTGTTCATTAACTGTAGGGAGATTAATGCTATAACTTTAATGAACATGTATCCCCAACCTAATATTGATGATTTATTTTATCTACATAATGGGGCACAATATTTTTCAAGGATTGACCTTCGTTCTGGATATCATCAGTTGTGTGTGAAGAAGGAAGACATTCTAAAGACAGCATTTGGTACAAGGTATAGGCATTACAAGTTTATAGTAATTCAGTACTTACTAATGAAACATCTATATTCATGGATCTAATTAATATAGTTATCAAGGAATATCTTAATTACATTTTAGTGGTATTTATTGATTATATCATTGTATACTAAAAAATCTATGAAGATCATGAAAATCACTTGTGCACTAAAAAATAATCATGGAAGAAAGTAATTATATGTGATGTTTAGCATGTGTGAACACTTTCCTCAGATGATTTATTTTCTTGGCCATATTTTCACTTAGTATGGAATCTCTATTGACCCTTCTAAGAGAAGCGATGTACAAGAATGGCCATAATAGACAAGTATAACAGATTTAAGCAATGTTATTCATATATTAGGTTATTAACGACTATTTTTCCAAGTTTTTTCTTGATTGGCTAACCCATTAACCAAAATCCCTCGTAAAGGGGTTAAATTTCTTTGGACCAAAAGTATGTAGAATGTTTTGAATAATTTATAAAAATATAAGACAATGCTCTTATATTGTCTCTACCATCAAGGATTGATGAGTTTTTTATTAATAGTAAAGATTCAATGAAAGGTATTGGTTGTGTCCTTATGCAGAATAATTGATTTATTTCCATTGCATCATGACAGCTAAATATTCATGATCAAAACTATCATACTCATGATCTTGTGTTAGTAGATATAATATTTGCTTTGATGATATGGAGACACTATCTCTATGGTGAAAAATGTGATATATATATCGATCCCAATAGTTTGAGGTATTTTATTCACAAAAATAACTCAACATGGGGAAAATTAGATGGGTTTAGAAACTCAAGAATTATGATTATACAATACACTACCTTGTGGGGAAGGAAAATAAGGTGGCAGATGATTTGAGAAGAACAGATCTTGTAGTTATAAACATGATGTCAGTTAAATGTGATCCAATGTACATGGATCTAGTAAAAATGTGTATGGGAATAATCATGGTAGGGGAAACAATGATACTTTTTCAAATTTAATCCGTCCATCATTTCTAGAAAGGATAAAAAGTTATCAAATAGTTGATGAGGAGCTTTAAAAAAATTATGGATGTGAATGAGGAAAAATTGATCTAATTAGTATATGATGATGGAATTATGAAATTTGGGAAGAGAAATTGTGTTCCCGATATAACTTATTAAAAAAGGTATCATTTTGATGATACTCATTGCTACAATTTCTCTATACACACTGGTGGTACTATGATGTATAGATATTTGCAAGAACATTTTTGGTGGGACAACAAGAAAAGAGAGATTGTTTATTATGTGTGAAGATGTATTGTTTGACATTAGGTGAAGGTTGTAAGACAACAACCTGGAGGATTCATGCAACCTCTTTACAAACTAGAGTGGAAATGGGATGATATTACAATTGACTTCATCATAGGGCTACAAAAGACTCCAAAAAGGAAAGGTGAAATATCTGTCATTGTTGATCGTCTTATAATTTCATCACATTTTATAGATATAAGAGAATATTTAACAATATAATGTCTAGAAATACTATATATTAATAAAGTAGTAAGACATCATGATGTACCCCTATCAATTTTTTCTGATCATTATCCGCGTTTCACATAAATATTATATAAAAGTGTTCAAATATACCAAGATACTAAACTTCCTTTGAGCACCTCCTACCACCATTAAAATGGATGTACAATCAAATAGGACTATTAAAACTTTAGAATACATGTTGAGAGCTTTCTCATTTTACTTTTAAGGTGTGTGGGATCAGTATATACCTCCTGTAAACTTTCCCTATAACAATAGCTTCAATTCAAGTATTCAGATGTCACCATATGATGTGTTATGTAGAATAATATGTCAAACAATAACTTGTTGGTATTATGATGGTGAAAATAACTCATATTCCCAATAAAGGTTAGTAAATAATGGAAAATGTATATATTATCCAATCCCACATCAACGTTTCTAAATGTAGGAAAAATAGCTATGCCAATAACCAAAGGATGGATTTGAAATTTCGAGTAGGAGGTCATGTTTTCTTGATAGTGTCTCCATGGAATGTTGTTGTACGATTCAATAAGAATGGTAAATTTAGTGCCATATAAACTAGACCATTTGATAATCTAGATCAAATTGGAGTTGTAGCTTACTGTTTGGAAATTACAACAAGCCTCTCAAAAGATCATGATGTGTTCCACACATCACTATTGTGAAAATAAATACCTGATCCAACACATGTACTCACATATGAAAAAATAGAACATAAACCCAATATGTCATATTGTGATGTGATCGTTATGATTCATGATACCAGAGAACAAGTGTTGATAAACTGGATGACTGAGCTGGTAAAAGATCTATGGAGAAACCATAATATGGAAGAGGCAAATTGTGGACACAAGGAACATATGATGAAGAACCACTAGAATTTTTTTATTCCAAAATATTCTATAAATTTATAGGACTAAATTATTTCATGGTGGAAATAATGTATCACCTTAAGCTTCTATGTTATGATTATATTTGAAAATTACAATAGATTTTGTTGTACACAACATTGAGTTCTACCACACCACGACCAATTGAACTAGCTGTTATAAATAGTAATACCATCTTTTGGAAATTTTGTAATTTTTTTTCATAATGGAATTCATTATTAGATTATGAATATCTAAAATAGATTATGGTGAATTTATGGTATTTTTCTAAAAACATTCAATTTTTGATGAATAGAGAAAAATAATGTGTTATTTTTTAAAACCAAATATTTACATGAATAATATTTGATTTTATTTAAATTTATTTTATTTCAAAATAGATACATAATACCTATATGTATTCAACGTAATTCATTTGGGTAATTTTATAATTATTTTAGAAATATAAATTTTTATTGAACATTTTAACGTCTTTTAGCAACCTTCTCGGCATATTAAAAAACATGCATAAAATGTAAGTTTACCACTTTTTTGAATTGAATTTAAAAAAATCAAGAGAAATGGTTGACATCATTAAATAAAATTTGGTTCAAAAGGATAAAAATAATTTTTACAGAATATTAAATTTTCGATTTTATTTTCCACTGTTAAAATAAAATAGGGAAATTAAAGGTAAAAATGATATTACAATTACCCTAACACATGTATTAATTGTAATGGATAAGTGTATTTCGACCAAAATTAAATTTATTAATAATATATGATCCTCTTTGATCTACCTGGATTAGATTAGGTCATTTGTTATTATTTTATTTAAAAAAGAGTTAAATGTATTAAATTCATATTTTAATAACTAAATTTTTTTAATATAGGGTTATACATATGATAAATTATACTATAAAAATTCATAAAAAGATAAAATTATTTCATACATAATGGTATTTTATTTATTAATTTGAGACATTAAATAATTTAATTTATTTATGACACCATGATGACACAGTAATTACATAATAATTGAATGATTAAAATAATTCATAATTTAAATATTAAAATAATTATAAATTGAGACTTTAGAAATATTAAATGAATTTTAACAGTTAATATGACATTTAATGGCTTATTAAATGTAATTGTTTTTAAATTTATAATGTTTTTGTGACTTTCACAATAAGCATATACTAAATAGTGTCAAAATTGAAATAAATGAGTTTTAAAAACAAATAATATATTATTAATTGATATAATATTCGTAAAAATATATGGTTTGGCATAATGACATAAATAAGGTTAGATATGGAAATAATTATCCACTTGGTATTCTCTTGGATTTTTATAGTATGTTTATTAACAACTTATTATAATGATTCTAGAAATCATAGTAAAAAATAAACTATTTAACTTACAGTAAAATCTAAATGATAAGGTTAATATGGTGACCTAAAACGATCTAAAATTTCTTGTAGAGTTTTTTTCAACCCATACTCACCGTAGACTCATAATAAATTTTGGAGCCATTATAAATGGAATATTATTCTATAATAATTTAATATTTCAATCTTTTCCTACAGTGCCCATCACACCTCTTATAAAAGGGTACTCCCTCTTCTCTCAAAATTAAACCTCTAAATCCATTTGGATTGGCTAACCCCTACTCAAATTTCCCCCAAATACCCTCAATTCATCCTAGAGTCTATACATTTATCATAAAACCATCCTAAGGATCCCTTTGTTCAAATCAAAAGGAATCACCCAAAGAAGAGGTAATAATTGTATCACCTCTTTCATTGTTCATTTCTTCATCCACATCCTTTTTCATTGTTGTTTCAATAGACAAATAAAAAGTCCAGTACCATATACATACTTTTATGTTATTATACATATTTTAAAATCATATTCATTATTATATCCATCCTTTGAATGAGAAAGTCAACAAATTTGTGTAGGTATGACTTACCGTCTTCACGTCGTGGTGTATTTTGTTCTTCAACACTTCATTATATAGATGTGTATAAAAATTAATATAATTGATATAAATAATAAAAATAACATCTTATTACATATTATTACACTATCAATAGAAAGATATTTTCTCTTGTGCGTATATACGTATTACCTCCTCCACGAACATGATGAGATTCATTCACATCGTTACCATTTATGAATAATTTTTATTTTATGATTTTAAATAATATTTAATAACATAATCTCATTTTGGATATGAATCAAATAAATCATATCCATAAGAAACATGGCATACATAACAAACCATATAAAGGAAAATGAATCAGTTAAAACCCAAAACAATGGTAATAATGAAATATTATAAACAATAAAATATTAGAAGATCATAAATGATATCATTTTACTATTTGTGGTAATTTTAAATTTTAAAAACAATTATTTAACTATTATACAAGAGGATAACGTACCCTCGAGCTCAGAAACATATATGTAATAGTTAATTTTACAATATCTTTATTACTCAATGTTGTTTTTATGAAAGTACCTATAGTGGAATCATTATCATCCACGTACGTGTCTCTTAAAAACTTATTTCAAAACATTTTTACTAATTCCTAGAATATGGTTTATGTAATTTATACACTTATTTTACTTTTTATAAATCTTTAAATGAATCATCTCATCGTTTTTCAAATAAGGATCTTTATGACCGTTTTTTCTAATTAATGTAAGAATGTTTTTTAACATATACTACATGTGTGATTATATTCACTATTATAGAACCATTGAATATTCCTTTAAAAGCACATAAGAAAAAAATGAAAATTAAATATTTTTTATAATTAAGTGACTATAAATATTTTTCAAATTATAAGGATATATTTCTATCAAATAGTTTTGATGTCATCTATGTCAACATCAGTTGATGGATTTTACATTTGTATGATGTTGATTTATTATAATACAATCTTCAATAATGAATTGATGGTTTTTTGATATGTTTTACTGTGGATGTGTTATTTTTATATCATTCATTTTTTATGGTTAATGTATTAACATTTATTATGCTGGTTTTAATATAAATATTTACGTTAGGTTTTAACCTTTTCATATGATGAATGCATTGTACATAATAAGTGATGGGTGGAGCTTGCTGTAGCTCCTCAATGCATTGGCAGGTCACGTGAGACATACTAGTGTCTTGGAACATGACCTTGACAAACGCTTATTAGTAGTCTGATCATGAGGTCTTAACTATGTTGTTATGATGTCCGATATTATGCATTCAATCATTATGAAATTGGCTACTAATATTTCACATGATTATTAGACTAGTAGAATATCAATGTGAATAAGTAAATGGAATTATTTGATTTATATCTTCCTTATTATGATGTTGCTTATGTCTAAAGAGATTTTGTTTTAGTATTATACATTAGATTAAATGTATATGCTTATTTATGATAGATTATTCAATTTTGTTATCCTTACTTAGCAACTGAGCTCACCCACTTCTATGTTTAATTTTTACCAAGATGAGAAGATGTAAATTATGATTAACCTGCAGGGATTGTATAAAGGATAAGATTATGATCAAAGGGGACACATTGTTATTTTCTTATTTCATGATTTAATGTAAAACATATATATGTATCTAGAACTTCTAAGGATACTAAACTAATTGTTGTTTTGAGACCAGATCACTTGTGATCATTCTAATATTAAGAAATAATGAACTAACTCTATGTAACTAGGTTTGGGGCATTACAACCCATGTTGTGAAAACCCCTATAAAAAATCCTATAGGCCAGGGCCTAGCGACTAACCCCAAATAGGCATATCCCAAAAGGGATGTAATTTTCATTTAAACCTATATAAACAAAAAAATCTCAAATTCCTTAATGTAAAAAAAATTATACCACAATTTTCACTGAAAAAACTAATACGAGTACTGTAAAAATTAAAAGTAAAAAGGGCTAGGATAACATATCAAAAGAAAAATGGAAATTATAACCTCCATGCTGCATCGGTTTAAGGTAGTTGCCACAAGCCATAGAAATATGTCCTATTCATCATGTCTAACAGTGCACCACCTAGTCCCAGACCACTGAGGTCGCTGAGGAAGCATTGATGACTTTCCTGAGACAAAATATTTGTAGGCAATGATCGTGCATGGGTGATTAACAGAATACTCAGTGGGGAACCCAAACCAAAAAGTAAATACTACAAATTAATCCCACATAGCAAGGTCACCCAATAATACCTCAAAGAGAAAACATACCATGACAGGTATGACTAAAAGTATGGAATGTTATATTGTTGGTCGTAATTTTGAATCATCTTGAAATGTTGAGGGACTCATTCCCGATGAGCCAAATATGTCCACTAAAATATTATACCACTTTCCACTACTAAGCTGTTGGACCACTAAGGTCCACTCAGCTGCTGGACCACTCATGTACCCTCATCCGTTGGACCACTGAGGTCCGCTCCTTTGTTGTACCACTAAGATCCAGTCCTATGATGGAACACAATAGTCCAATAATCTACTGGACAACTAATTTCATATCGTCTGCTAGACCACTGAGGTCACCTTGTCTACTACACCACATAAGTATGCTCGTTTTTTGGACCACAAAGGTCTTCTCATCTAGGGGAATACTAAGATTCGCTCATTTTCTAGACTGATGAGGTTAGCTCCTTTCCTAGGCCACTGAGGCCCATTTTGATATTGGGCCACCAAGGTACTTCTCTTCATATCTGTTGTGTTACAGTAAGACATATGATTCCCACACTCAATCACGCTTGATTCTGGGTGAATCTACTCCTCATGTCATCAGATGTATCTCGAATTCCATGAAAATTAACGTAGAGTACACCGAAAATAATTTCTTATTGTAATGGTCTGAACGCCATAGGCAGCACAACAAAAGGACACCCAGTCTGAATGATATTGACATTTTAGTAAACCAGGATAGGTTATACCCATGCCTGGTCAGACATGGTCGGACCAAAAAGACCAAACTGGACTGGGGGTCCCACATGAAACGACCCAATTAGGATAACACGACACGACCTGATTGGCTCTAGGTTATCCTTGTTTGGCCCGACAAAGTAGCCAGGACAATTAGGCCTTGTTAGACCTAGCCCGATTCGTCCGTGTGTCCATCCCACCAGGTCACTCAGTGACCCGGATGTCATCCTATCTGGTTCGACATATTTTGGTCATTTTTTACAAACTAGGCTTCCTAGGGGCCCAGTTTCCCATCTGACCAGCATACTTTGGTGGGATATTTCTCCTTCAGCTCGAGCTACCCAGCGGCCCAATTTATTTCCTTGTCTCCACCTGCATCTGCAGGCTATCTTGGATCCATCATGGAAACCATGTGGGCATATGGTTCATGTGGCCACACGACCATCTAAAGATGGCCTCCTCGCATCCACACACAATCCACAATAGACTACGTGCCAATATATGTTATGTCCCACCCTACTGTTCGCATCCCTTGACGTGGCACCCAACTGGTCTGTCGTCCTACACCAACTTGGCCCCCACTGGTCTTGGCATCCACCACCTACCTGTGTCGCCTCCACCCATCACCCAACCATTGGTGCTGGAAGCTCCTTTTGTTATTGTGGCCTGGGTGTCATGGGCTATTGCCGATGTAGCGACCCTTCTCGCCTGGTGTCGCGGGACAATGCGCGGTTGATCATTGGTCCATGAAGAATAGTAAAAACCTAAGATTAATGTTGCAGAAGGATTTGCAACACAATAAAACCAAAATAACATTTCATGTATTTGATTATGTTGACCCAGATGTGTTCTTGTTAGAAAAAACAAGAAGAATAAAAAAATAATGTGGAAATAATCATTAAGATTTATATCCCCAGTTTATCAAGCATCATTAACCATACCCTACGAACAATCGATCAATTGGATAACTTTTTCATGATTTAACCCACGTTCCTCATTTAAAATAAAGAACAGGGAAATAAATTCACATAGAAAATCATCAAACCCCTACCTAGAAATGGTGATTTCTAGAGGATGATCTTTAATCGTTGTTCGTCTATCTCTCGTAGCAAATCCACTATCGAAGGGTGTAATCACCATCGTCTGATTTGTTGTCATTCATTATTGAATAGGATTCTATCATCGTTCGATAGTGGAATTATAGGGTTTATCTTCATGCCTAATTTCATAGTATAATTAATAGAGGCAAATGCATGTGAGTTGAAGCATCATCACACAACTCTATTAATGTGGTTCATTAATGGGATTCAACGTCACCATGTCATTTCACAATAGTATTATTGAGTAATTGCGTAACAAAGAATAAAATCTACTAAATTTACATTTATTTTATTTTATTTTTATTTTGATAAGCCCAAAGATTTAATTTCAACAGTGACCCACACCTGTTGATGATAGGCCCAGGATAATGGAAGAACAATTACACAAGTTCAACAATACTCTCTCATTTCCAATTTGAGTTTCCATTTATGTTTAGTGATATTTGAATGGAAATAATTTCTATTCAATTAATTTTTTTATGGTAAAAAACCACTATCCATTGTTGGCCCTCTCCGTCCAATGTTAGGCCATTTCTTGGTTATTGCCGACTCTATGATTTCAATGGATCCTACTGATTTTTGATCCTGGAATGGTTTAAAGATAGAAATACCCGCTCACCCGATTATTTAATAAATATTAAAAATAGTTCAAAAATTCGTTCCAGGCGATCTAGTCTTCAGAATTATGTTTCGTCTCAGAGCCTGGTCACAAAATAATCACATTAAATTTTTTAAAAATAATTACATGAAATATATGGGTCTTATATATTAAGAGATTTGGAACTAGTTGAGAGGGAATTATAGACGGATAGAGAAGCTAAATTCACCCACAATGGGATTTAATTAACATAATATTTGTTTTATAGGATTCATTAAGTGTTTATAACATTAAAAAAATACCTAAAAACATTATTCTAAATGGATTTTTTGGGGAAATGAATTCCCATAATTATATATATTAGATTACTTTTGGGTTGTTACAATTTCAAATTAAAATTGTATAATTTTTCTATATTTAGTTATTGCACAAAAAATAAATTATTTTAGAAAATTATTAAAATTTATCCATTAGATAATTTTGATGTTCCTATTCAAAAAATAATAATATTTTTACATAAATGATATTATGAAAATGATAATTTTTTATTTTTAATATAAATTTTTTTATTGGAAAATACATTTCTTATGATACGAACTACTTTCTGAATCTTATTTAAAAAATCATTAGATTTCATTAAATAATGTAATTAAATAGATTAACATTATTTTAAGAATACATAATTAGAAAATCAATTATTTCAAAAATTATTGAATTATTCAATAATCAATCATAATTGAAACTCTATATTTCCCAAAAATTCCAAATTTTATTTCATCTTTTCAAAAACAAGTTTTTACCAAAAAAACTTATAACAGTTAATAATTTCATTATAAATAGGGATAAATAAAATCATTATATCATTAAAAAAATATAAAAAACATACTACTAGGTCTTATATACAGAACCCCTTATTACAAAATCTTATTCCATATGGGTAAGGTGTGTGATAATGGTGTTTTCTTAGGGTAATTCAGCGAACATATATTGGAACTTGATCTTCATAATCCTGCACTTATCCCATAAACCGTTTCATATAAGATTTATTTTTTTAAATTTAATCTTAGGCATGGTCAAGGGAAAAGTCCATTGATTACATCTACCTCATAATCTCTTATCAATGGGTTTAATAGGAAAAAATACAACTGGACATGGTTATTGCTTCTTCTCTCTATTTCAAATAAAGTATCATGACAAATAATACACATTATAATTAATGTTCACTATATAATGTCAATATTATGATTTGTATTGAATAATAATTGTCTTTTTAATCAAATAGGGTATATTGTGAAAATTAACCAAATTATTTCATTATTTCTGTATAACTCTATGAAATTTACACAATTAAAAGGTAATTTATTAATAAATGGTTGGGATAATATATACTTTATCCCTCCAAAAAAATTACAATCAAAATTTAATTTCATAAATTTAAAAAAAAGGGTAATTATATTTCATCACCTCTATTAGTTCCCAAAAAGTTTTCCCCAAGAATATGGTTCCCCAACAGCACATTAGCATGGTGAGTTGTATTGATTCAATGTATGTTGTCTCAATGATTTAAGATATTCACCAACTACACATCATATGAAATGTAATTCTATAATAGTACTACCTTTGGATTCAGTATATGTGAGGGGTCTCTTATGTACTTCCTCAATAGAGATACATGGAAACAATCATGTTCTAGGAATATGTTAGATTAGAGTACTAGTCGATAAGCCACTAATATGTGGTCATGAAGTATTTCAATGTAGTTCATATATCTAGGAATATTATTACCATTCCTCCCAAAAAAATGACATTATTCCAAGGATATATTACAACGATTACATTTTCTACCAACTCAAACTCTCTGTATAGTGGAATTGAACTATCATACATGGATATTACATATTTTCAGAATAATGTTCAACACATTAAAAAAACACATCCCTGATGATCATGATAGTTTAATGTCATTGGAAACATGTAACACAGTATTCTAATGCATTTAATGATCATCAATGTTTCTCATAAGTATCAACCCATTTACTCCCACTTATAGATATACCCCACATAAAAAAATTCATTATAACCTAGGTCAGAGAAACATAACAAAGGGTTAGGTCAGATTCACCGTATTTGAAAACAAAGATGATACATAAGCATAACATGTGAGTTATCTTAGGATAACATGGTCAAAATAATTGATAATAATAACCTAAAAATAAAAAATCATTATTCGGAGTCATAGAATAAATACTATAAATCATATGACATTAATCATATTATAATCAAAGAACATGATATATGGGTTCATAACATTGGTATAAGCCATATATTTTTGGAATACACGTAATCTTATAACATTATAAACATTTATAAATAGAAATAAGTTCACTTATTATGTTATTAACATTATATAAGTCCATTGTACTAACTTATGGACATGCAACTAAGTCCACACTATCATTATAGACATGAATAAGAGGTTAATACATAATATAGTGAATGATTAATTAGGTTCATTTAAATCATTTTGAACATGTAATTATGTTCACAAATAACATTGTGAACCTATAATATGGTTCTATAATAACATTGGGAACATATAATTGGATTTAAATATGAAATATATAATCACGAGTTATCCATATTAACCAGAATCATTGGAGGGAGATTTAGGTCCCACCTGTCACATAATGAAATCATACAAATGTATTCCGAATGATTATAAAAATTCACTATATCATTACCCATGAAATAAAATGGGTACCAATAAATTTATTCATATCAAAACCTATGAAAAATATAAATGTTTCATAATAATTTTATCATATCATAACCCTTGAATTGAAGATGGTTTCATAATAATTTTTTGGTTTAAACCATGGAAGATAAATGATGATTATAAAAAAATTCATCATTAAGTTAAACCATTCAATAAAATAATAATATTTGTGTACATTGATCATATACCTAGTAAATCAAAGTATATATCAATGGATTTCATCTTAGATGGAGAATAATTTTGACAGATTGCTTTGATTATTTCTTAAAGAGAATAACCTATCATTGTAAATTAATTTTTTAGAAAATAAATAAATTTAAAAAACATTTTCATTGAAAACCACTTTCAAAAACATGTAAAGGTATATTTAAAAATAGTTTGTAATATTTCCTGAGAAAAATATTATTTCCCCTTTTTGAAACACTTCTTCGAACATAAAAAATATCAAAATCTGTTTTCTTGGAAGTAAAACAAGAATTGTTTTTAAGAATATAAGAAAATCCTCTAAAATAGTTTTTAACATTTTTTTCAATAACAATTTATAATAAAATTAAAATATAATATCCCTTAAAAAAATTGAACACATTTTAATAATTCATGGTTATATAATAATATAGATTTTCCTTCGATGAGAAAAATGAAGTCAGATTTTCTTAAAAAAACTTTTGATTTATCTTAACTACCAAAGAGTGGAAAAATTATTCCATTACATTAATATATCATGAATATACTTATTATAAAAATGTTAATGATAAATATTTATTGATATATCATAATGTTTTATCATTTCAAACATAATTATAAACAATTCTGATAAATGATGCTATTGTAATATAAAATCATTACCACTTAGGTAAAATTTAATCGTAAGCCCCATGAAAGAATAACATAAAATGAAACATAAAGTATCATGATTTATAAATTCTTGATATTACATTTCAATGGGTTTTTATACGCACCTCATTAAAGAATACAGGTTCATATCATAATATACATTTCAAATAATAAAAACTATGACAAAAACCCATTACCGATTTGGTATCTTTTAAACCATAAACCCCATGGAAGAGATATCATCAAATGGACATGTAAGTAAAAATAAATTTTATTATGATAATAAAAAAAAAATTCAATATATATATATATTCACCACATATAATAAATAGGTGTTGAATATAACAACTGCCCCATTAAAGAAAAAAGGGAGACAAATATATCGTACCACAAACCTCGGCTTCCATCTTATACATTCAAACCTCCTGTATAAGGAATATATATTTTTGAAAAAAATATAACAGAAAAATATTCATATAATTCCAACCATATATGATTTTATTATGACATTATATTAACCATGTTTTAACAATCCCCTGTTAATGTTATATTTTGTGTTATAAGATCATAGTTTTTCATATATGTCTTGACTTGTAAATTTTGGTCCCCTTACATTGATCATAAAATCATTATTTAAATATTTTAAACCATCATATAAATATCATATATATTCATTATATATTTATTTATATCAACCCTTAAAATTTACTGATAGGAAATGAAATACATTGTCAATGGAGATAGTTGGTCATTTGTGCGGTTGAATGATGTTTTAATTCTCTTGTTGATAATAATAATGTAAGTAAATGATATATATATATACATATATATATATATATATATATTATACTTACAGCAGAACTATTATTTCAAATATATCACATATTTCTATTATAATCATCCTTAATACAATTTATGTAATCCGAAAACAAATCACATCGCTTCGCGAGGTGGTGGATTTTTGTACGCATTAACAATGTTATTGTATTCCCACAAAATGAAATGCATGAATATATGTGAAATTAAATAATTTAAAAAGTAAATAATATCAGAAATATCATATATATCATATATAAATATTATTTCTATCTTTATGTCAAACCTTGATTGGTGGTAATGGAAAAACGAACAACTTCAGTTCCAAAGGCGGAAGTCCGCAATACAAACAAATGATGATTTCATAACTCATTTGATTGAAGTTTGTGAGTTTTTAGTACAAAAAAATAAAAAAACATATTATTATAAATAATATACTTAGGTTATTATATAATATATATATATATATATATATATATTAGGGGTTTTAGGAGGTAATAAAAAAGAAAAATTTAATGATGAATGATACCTATTTATTGTGTATATCTAGTTTGCTTGAACCAAGGGCCTTCCATTATTGGATTTATGCATTGATTATGTCTTATAAGATGATGTTAAATAGGTTTGGGATTTATTTTTTAGGGTTTTGTCATGCAAAATTGATTGATATGTGTGAATAATGGTGGAGATTTAGTTCCCTTTTATAGTTGGGGAGGAGGATAACTCTTGTAAATAATAAATATTATTCACTATTATGAGTTATTAATTACATCATGTGGCTCAAAAATTTAAAACCAATTGATATAAGTGTTTATTTTTTCAATAAAAACCACTAGGACACAGACATAGAATTTTTTTAATGTTTTTACTTTATTTCTATATTTCTCAGATATTACAATTTTTCTTTTTATTAAGGTAACTAATTTTCAAATCTATTTGATTTATTCATTATGAATAAATTAATGTCATACATATTATATAATTTAGAAAAATTATTCTTTATATTATATCTAATTTATAAAATAAATATCACTTGTGTTACGGAAATTAATTTTAATATAAGTAGATATAGTGGACACAAATTTTGCTTTAACTCTAACCGATATAACAACATTTTTACAATTTAGGGGTCAATATGTAAATTATTAAATAGTATTTTTTCAATTATGTAATGGTACTATGTATTTAATTCAATTTATAAATCACATGGATGAATATATGATTTTAGTAATTTTAAATCATTAAATAAAATATCATTTAATATAAAATAAAATAACTATCATTTTTAAAGTTATTTATTTTATTTTGATTTATAAATATCATGAAAATTATGGAATTTGATTATATTGTTTAAATACCTTTTTACAAAATTTTATAATATTAATAATTAATTGAAGAAAAAAATTACCGAAATTTACTTCAAATTTAATATATTAGTATCATTTATTTTTGTTCAGTATTTACATAATAATTACTACATTTGGATTTCATAAGAATTTTAAAGAAATTATTTAATCTCTATATAAAATAAATTAAATCACCTTGAAAAAAAATAATTTACCTTTCAAAATAATATTTCTAAATGAAAATATTTTTTTTGTCTATATCCAAAAGAATTATAATTATATGAAAAGAAGGTTCCAATTTTTTCATATTATTTAAAAAATAATTATGTAGATTTATTTTATGATATATGATCCCAATAACTCATAAATATATATCATAAGGTGGTAAGAGATATAATACTTCCAATGTATGGGTGTTGTATATAACAAATGTGCACTTTATTTCACATTTAATCATGATTTATTACATAAACATTTACTTAATACAACTATGTGGATTGAGAGGTTGAGTGTCTTGAGAAATTTGAAACATTATATAAAATCATCGAACCCAAAACCAAACATCATTATGGAAAACGTAGTTTACATGACCACATCATTCATTCGAACTTTCCATTGCATGGGATAACTTGGGGACATGCATAAGAAAATAGAGAGCTATAATGCTTACTATGGAGAAAATAAAGAATAAAATGAGTAATATAGTACATTTTAGGAAATTGGCATATCAAAAATGTCGAATAGAAACATGAAAATAATGTCATGAAATATCGTGATTATTATTACATGGAAATGTGGGAACACCATTTAACATGAAATTAACATGATACATGGATAATTTCACATAGAATATAAGTAAACCCTCATTAAACCATATTTATAATGACTAAAACCTCATTTAACTTGAAGTGTCATGATATTAATCATTATCCAATGAATTGGAGGGCTATCTGTGCGCACCCTTCTTAATTATTACATTTCATGCATAAGTGTACAACATAGATCATACAACGTAGATTAATTAAACATCATCATTTATTCCAATATAAAGATATCTGAAATTCATACACGAAACTGTATAATAAATAATTAAATTTTAAAAGTTTTTAATAACCTTAATATATAAGTGGTCATGGTATTCACTAGAAAATGACTTGCGGTGGGGAAATCGCAGAGTAATTTCAACATCATAACATCATGACAAAAGCATTCATTAATTTCGTTGATTAAAGAAGAAGGAGTATCAAATCATATTTAAATAAAATGGATATTAATTGGTTCATATTGATACATGTACTAACATATGTAATAGGAATTTCTATTCATAATACAAAATAATTTCTTGAATGTAAATGATGAGAGGGAAATCCCATAGGGAATACCAATATGGTAATAGGTGTACACTGGAAGCATTAATGAGAGAAGATTTGTCTCTTATAATTTATAAAAAAGTACATAATTATAGGGTTGGTGATAAATAATTACCTTGTATAATTAATTTAAATGAGAAGTGTATAAAATCATAACGAATCTTGGAAAAAAATGACAGAGGAAGAAATCCCATACTTGGATGTGGGATCCCAAAGTCTTGGGAGAGGCTTGAGAGAGGCTTCTTGGGAGTTTAAGGTTCCATTAGAGGATTCTAGAGAGAGGATGGTAGAGTTGGGTCGAGCTCCAATTATTATTAGTGATGAGGTTTGGGGATCATGGGTGGGTTTATATAGGAATTGAGAGGAAATTCTTTATTATTAAGTGTTTGGACACTACATTTTAAACTAATCTTATGCTAATCAAACCCAAGGGGTTCTCCCATTACATTTGACAAATGGGGTGAAAAAAATATTTTATAAGGGAAATTTCCTAACTTATTAATATTTTAGGTTTGCTTATGTAAGGTGAGTCACACTTTGATGGAAATTAATTTAAATAGTAAAATGTTTTATAAGTCCTAGATGGTCCACTATGGATTTATAAAATAAATAAAACAAACATAAATCACATTATTTTAAAGGGAATACATATATTGGACGAAAATCACTTTTATTGTATCTTATTAAATAACAATTGGGGCATTATCATGTCATAAATCACATTATATAATTAAATAGTATTTACTTTTTTCTAAAAAATTCATCTGTCTCAAAAAAATATGAAAAATTAACCATTGGATAATTTCAACTTCCTGATTATAGAAATAATATTATTTTATCTGAATAATTTTACAAATATTTGGTTTTTTATATTTAATATAAAAAGGGACATTTATTGAAAATTGAATGGTTTGGACTAAAATGACTTTCAAACCATAAAAAACCCCAATTGTAGTAATAAATAAATGTACATTCATTATCATTTAAAAAAATTACATTAGTAAATATATTTAATTAAAATATTATTTATTTCATAAATCCATTTATTCATCCAAATATATTTCAATATTAGAATATTAACTCAAAAAATAGTATTTTCTATGTTAAAACTAATTACAATGTAAGAAAAATAAAATGAATGTATCTTATTTCTTCAAAATAAAAATAATGCGCAAAATAATAGTCCTAGGGTCTTGTAACAAAACCCATTATAACACCCACATAAGATCAAAGGGTTTGGTGTGTGACGGTGACCAACTTTTTTGGAGTCTCAGATATCATCGCTCCGGTTGTAATCTCAATCAACTTTCACTGTGCCTTTAAGTGGTTCTATTCAAGATTAACGTGTTGAAGCTCAGCTTGGGATTAGTAATTAGCGAATCATGGTGATGTCACATCATTTCCAATCTCTAGAAAATTGTCTTTGTATGTATTAATTCTATGGGATGAGTTCATCAGTTCCTCGATCAAAGTAAATTTGATTTGTTAAATCCTTATATTTATATTAATAAATTTTTAAATATTAAATGGTTATATTCTCAATGGTAAAAATTCATAATTGTATATTGAAATCATAAGAAGTTATTATTTTATACATCAATTTTAAATAATAATAAATTTAATTAGATCATGTGGAATTTTTTATAATAAGATTTTTGGTCGTAACAATATTTCCCCTTATAAAATTTCTCCCTCTAAATTTTCTTTTCCCACAATAAAATAGATGAGTGTAACTCTGCATCATCAATTTTTCTGATTCCTAAAATTATTCATCAAATTTTTGGTTTATCCCCAACTGTTTCACAATGGCCATTGTATTATTTCATAGAACATTTTTTTTATTCTTTAGGATCATCATCGGCTTCTCTTCATATGAGAGTTAATTCTTCAATGGTACATCCTATGAATTGATAACCTATGATGGGTTTGGTATGTACTTCTAGAGGAGACATATATGGAATACATCATGTACCTGAGATGGGTTAGGTGGTAGTGTTAGTCGATAGGCTATTACACCAATGCAATCAAGGATCTCAAAAGGGCCTATGTACCTTGGACTATGCTTTACCTACATCCCAAAACTAATAGCTCTCTTCCAATGTGATTTTCCGAGGAATACCATGTATCTAACCTAAAAATCTAGATCTCAACAACTATTATCAGGATAAGCCTTTTTTTGACTCTAAGAAACAGTAATGTACTACCAGATTCTCTTAATCTTCTCCATCGTTTCATCGACCGTTTTTGGTCCTAGGTGTTTTTGCTCCCCAACATCATCCCAACATGTTGGTGTTCTACCCCTCTTCTTATAAAGGGATTATTAAGTAATCATTTTAATGCTTGAGTGGAACCTATTGATGTAAGAGAAATAAACTAGAAGAATATTTTGAACCCATCCACCTTTGAAATAAATTTGACATGCTCTCAATATGTCCTAAAGTGTTTGGATAGTCTATTCATATTTTCCATCTATTGGAGGATGATAAGCTGTAATGAAGATCAGATCAGTATTTAGAGCTGGTTAAAAACTCTTTCAAAACATAGAGGTGATTATTTTAGGTCGATCAAATACAATCTATATTGGTACTCCATGCACTCTTACCACATCACTGATGTATATATTTTATAATTGATCCAATGTGAAATCCTCCCAAATTTCAATGAAGTGTGATTTCATTGTAAGTTGATACACAACACCCTAGATAGCATTGTATCCTTTGGATGTCTTCAGATGTCCAGTGACAAAGTCCATGGTGATGTTCTCCCATTTTGATGCTATTATGGGTAATGGATGCATCATATCATAGACATTTGCCTCTCAGCCATCACTTGTTGACATACCAGGCACATTTACGTATACTCAATGATCTCATTCTTCATGTGGTATCTCCAATAACAGCCATTGTGATCTCGATACATCATCGTGTTTCCTGTATGAATGGAGAAATTATAACTATATGCATCATCCAAATGTTCTTTATTTAACTTCAGATTTGATGGAACGCTTAGTAATGACCCCAATCATATAATTCCTTCTTCATTATCATTGAAGTCTGAGGATTTACCTTTTCTAAACGTTTCCAATTTCTTATGAATTCTTACATCATCATTTTTTCTATCCTTTAACCATTCCAAGAGATATTTTTGGAAAATCATTTCTGAAAGGATTAATGATGTTCCCTTATTTATGAGTCCAAGGTCCTTGATCATCAATTCTTTGATGAGTGGATCCTTTTCAATTATCATCAATGGTAGAATCATTTTTTTCCATTCTAATTAGAGAATCTTCCCCCATGATGACATTCCTAGGGATGTAATGGATTGATTGGCCACAGTATATGATCATCTCTAACCGTCTTTATTGGTCATGTTCAACTCTTTATATTTTAATATATAGTTGAGGCTTTTGTGATCCATGTATATTTCACACTTCTCCCCAAATAGGTAATGTCTTCAAATTTTCAAATCAATGATTTCTATATCCAACTCTGAATCATTTGTGGTATATTTTTCCTCATGAAAATTAAACCCACTTGACTTTTAGGAGATGAATTTGTCATTTTTCATCAACACAATGCCCCTTCCCTTCTTAGACACATCACTAAATACCAAAAAATGTTCTCCAATTGTGGATAGTGTGAGAACGAGCGTAGGGATTAGTCTCTTTTTCATCTCCATGAATCTCTTTTCCCATTTATCACTCCACAAGAAATTGAATCCCTTTTGAGATAGCTTGGTATGTGGGATTGAAAATAATAAGAAATTTACCAAAAATCAGAGATAATATTCAGCAAACGCCAGGAAGCAACATATATTTGTCACCAATGTTGGCCTCGTGCATCCCTCAACTGGAACTATCTTTGGGGGATCCACATATTTCTCTTTACTTTTCATGATATTACCCAAGAATGGGACCACCTAGAACCATAACTCCCACGTGTTTTACTATGCATAGATCTTATCCTTTTGCAAGGTCACTTTTATAGTGCATGGATGCACCTCATTCTCCTCCTTGGTTTTGTAGTATATTAGAATATTATCTACAAAAAATACCAAAAATTCATCATGGAAATCTCTAAAGAAACTATTCATTTTTTCTGTGGTGATTCCTATAGAATTAGTGAGTTTGAAAGTAATTACTAAGAATTCGTAGTGCCCGTACCATGTAAAAAGAGTAGTCTTGGTGATATCCTCCTTTACCCTTACATGGTATGATCCTGATCACCAGTACACCTTTGAGAAGTTTTGTGCTCCATGTAGCAGATTAAAAAAGTCATCAATTTGAGGTATATCATACTTGTTCATTATAGTGATTTTGTTCGTCACATGATAATCAATTTAAATATGCATTGACCCATCCTTCTACTTGATGAAGAAGGCTGGGGAACACCATGGTGAATCACTAGTGTGTATATACCCTTTATATTTATTCGCATGAAGATGTTTCTTCAAATACCCATGCTCTATAAGAGGCATTATATATGGAGTCATGGATATTTGAAACACCCTAGGTACACGATGAATTGAGAATTCAAAATCTCTTCTAAGAGAATGATATGGCAATTCATCTGGAAACACTTTAGCAAATTCCCTCACAATAGGCATGTCATCAATGATGTTTGCTTTCATAGACTCAATCATCTGAGAAAGATACCCATGCCCATAGGGAATTAATATCCACAAATGATATGAATGTGAAAATGAAGAATCATCCTCCTTGAACTTCTACATAATTGGGGGTTGATTTGATATGTGGAGAGTGATTTCCATCTCATTGCAATTATTGTAGGCTCTATATGGGGAAATTCAATCCATGCTAGGAATTGCATCAAATTACACCAAAACATGTATGAAGCGTTCACTGTGAAGTTCACATCAAAAATGTTGACATTGGAGGTCTTATATTCAGGGGATACAATGATTTCCACATTTTTTGTTCTCAACGACATATATATATCCCTGACTTGTGGTGCTGTTGGGATTATTCTACTATACTTTAGAAATATAAAATACTTCATAGAACTAGAATAAAAAAGTATGTTCACTCTTCTTGATTGAATAACTATCATACTTATCACCTCTTAGTTATTAAGGTTCACAATGGCAGTATTGATAGAAAAATCTTTCCCAATATTCCTTGGAGTTTTTTTATTACATCCAAAAACCCTAGGCTCAAGGAAATGGGTTGCAAAGTTCCCTAGTTCTTTGTATTTGAAGCAATGGATAGTGTATTGAGGGTAGTTCAAAGCATTCCTCTCCTCTATTGTAGCCAAAAATTTTCTTGTCTGTAGTTAATGGATTGGTGCCTTTCTCTTCCACACCTAATGCACTTTCATTCCCCCTTAATGAAATTTCAGTTGTGCTTCTTTCTACACCATTGTTATGTGGGTTGCATGATTTTCTTAACAACTATGGATTTACCAATCACAATTCAAGAATTGAATTCCACCATACACTCCATATACCCATGATACTCCTAAGATTTTCCTATCAACATTTCTACCTTGATGGGACAACAATCAATTTCCTCATAGCTCCAGAAGTCCAGGATCACTACGGATTTATATAGGCCAAGTTTTATCTCAGAAAAGAAGTGGTAACCCTTGAATTTGGGGGTATCGCCCATGCAAAGGCTGATCATGCGATCTCTGTGAATTTTTCTTCATACACTCTAATGTATTCAACGGTTTTTTTCTTGAGGGAACAGAAGTACCTTTCTGGCTTAAGTCGGAGGGTGCGAGGAAAATAGTGGTCGAAAAACATTTTTTTGGAAATCCTTCAATTCCAATGACATAATATCCTCATCGGGATTTGTATATTTGATCAATTTACACTATTAATAAACTTCACGCTCCATTGGATAATTATCCATAAGAACCTTTTCATGTTTCGAACATTGAAGTATGGAGAAGAACATTTTAATAAACTTAATCCATTTTTATGAAACTGATGGATCAGACGATTTATTAAAAGAAAGATTCATTTGGTTAATGAAGCTCTATATTGTTCCATCTCCATTCTTTGGGGGTTTGAATGGTCATTTGGACCCATGATTCTATTCAAAACATGAGTAAACTGAGAGAGTATGAGGAAGAAATTTGTGATTCCCGATCCCATAAGATTAGGCATGTCATTTGAATAGTCATTACATTGATCATTGTATATGATGGTAGCTCGAGT
Organism: Viscum album; assembly: GCA_963277665.1. Classification (NCBI taxonomy): domain Eukaryota; kingdom Viridiplantae; phylum Streptophyta; class Magnoliopsida; order Santalales; family Viscaceae; genus Viscum; species Viscum album. The sequence continues at coordinate 255,229,268 of OY728165.1, read as the reverse complement.
ACTCCTATTACTAACCATTGGGTATAACAAAAATAAGTATAGGGGTATGACATAAAAGGGAATCCAATTACATAAAGGGATAACATATTATTTACATTTATTTACTTAACTTATGAATTTCTATGCCTTAATCTATGTTTTCCATGATATACTACAAAACATATATTCATAGGGGGGATTATATACCTCAATAATGGTATGTACTAATATAATGAAATTACCAAATCATATCCTCCAGAAGAGTTGTAAACAAATGTGCACCATGGCCCGTTGTCGTCCACCAGTTCTCATTCGAGTCAAGAAGAAAGTAGTGTTTTACGGTTTTACCACAAGATACATTTGTACTAGATTTGCCTCTACGTGATCGTATCCATACAGGGATATATTTATTTGATAAATCAAATTAAAAATAGTCACCAAAATATTAAGATTCTTTTATTATACTTAGTCTTATCCCTAAGGATTTCACAATGATTTTCTAATTATAATCCCAAAAATAACTAAACCTATCCTCTGATACCAGCAATAAAAACCATTCTCTTTATTTCACACATAAAAATGATTTATTACATAAAATTACACATAATAAAACTCTGAGGATTTATTGTTATAGCGTCATGTGATATTTGAAACATTTCCTAACAACATAGAATATGAAACCAAACATCTTTGTTGAAATCATCTTTTACATGACCACAAAATTTTCTCATAATTAGCATTGTATTGGATTACCTGAGAACAGGCATAAGAAAAGGATGAGCTATTAATTCAATTAAGGGATTAAATATGGAATAAAATGATGTATGTAGAACATTTTAGGCAATAGGAATATCAAAGGAGCACAATAGAAACATGAAAATAAAGGCATGATATACCATAATTATCTTAACATGGAAATGTGGCAGTAAAATTTAACATGATATTAGCATGATCAAAGGATCATTGCACCTGGTTGACGGGTAATAACATGTTTAACATGAATTAGAATGAGTAAACCCTCATTTCACCAGACTTATCATGATACTATACTTCTTCCAATTCATTAGAGCTCTATCAGGGCACACCCTTCTTACTCATTTTATTTCATTAATATGTGTGCCACATATATCATACAACATGGATTCAATTAAAATAACCATTTATTCCATGATAAAGGAATGTAGAATTCATAAATGGAAGTATATAATCATTATGTAAATGTGCATATCGTTGAAAATACATGATAGATAAATGGTTATGGTTGTCACTACACAATTACATTGGGTTGGAAAATCATGGTGCAATTTCTGTAGCGTAACAGAGTGACATAAGGATTCATAAAAATGGTAAACTAAATGGAAAGGGATATCTCATCATATGTACATTATGTGTACATAAAGGGGTTATATAGATACATATACAATCATATGTAATGGAATTTCGATTCATAAAACAATATAATTTCTTGAATGTAAATGAGGAGTGAAAAATACCTTAATGAATTTTGACATGGTAATGGGTGTATGTGGGAGGGATTAATGGGGTATAAAGTGGTCTATAATCATTAAAATATATGGAGGAATGTATTGTAGAGATAAATATTCATACCCCAACATTTTTAATTGAAAATACAAGGGGATATGAAGAAATATTATATTTGGATGTGTGATCCCAAAGGCTTGGGAGATGTTTGAGAGAGACTTTTTAGAAGAATGGGGAGTTGTAGAAGGATTCTAGATATATAATGGTAGAGTTGGGCCTATTTATAATAGATTTTAGGGAAGTGGAAGTAAGATCATGGGTGGGTTTAAATAGTAAAAGAGGGATAATTCATTATTATTCAGGTTTTGGACAGTAACATTATACTAAAAAAATTAAAAAACAAAACATTTGTTTTTCCATTGGCTATATTCAACAGGGAGTGGAATAAATTATTATATAAGGCTAGTGGCTGAAAATATTAATATAATTGGCTTGCATAGGTGGAGGTTAACCACACATTCAAGGAAATCATTTTATAATGTTAAAATGTATAATATATCTTGGAGGATCTAGTAAGGCTTTGTAAAATAAATAAATCAAACCTAAATTCTCATTATTATAAAGGTAAATCATATATTGGGTGAAAACCCAATTAATATTATTTTATTACATCACTATTGGTTCATTATTAGGTCATAAACACATTATATAATTAACCAGTATATTATTTTTACCAAAAAATTCGACTATATAAAAAAAGTATGAAAAATTCACTGTTAGAAAATTATGAATTCCAGATTCCAAAAATAATATTCATTTTGTCTATATAATTTTCTAAATATGTAAATTTTTTCGTCTCAAATAAAATATGTCATTTATAAATTTTTTTTTGGGTTTTGAGATAAAACAGCATTCAAACCTTAAAAAATATAACAATTGTATTCATATGAATTATATGATCATTTATACATAAAAATTTAATTTAGTAATAATATGTTATTAAAATATTTTGTAATTAAAAAATCCATTAATTACAAATAATTTATTTCTTTGTTGAATAATAACTAAAAAATTCTATTTTTTTTCTTTAAATACTATTTACAAAGTTACAATAAAAAAATGAATGTATATTCTTTATTCTATATAAAAATAATGAAAATAATCATAGTGATAGGGTCTTATTACATAACCCCTTATAAAATCCACATAATACAACAGGGAATGGCGTGGTATGGTGATAGACTTTGCAGGAGGCACAGATAAATCGCTCATGTGGTAATCTATATCAACTTCCACTTATCACGTAGTCAGTTCTGTTCAAGCATAACTTGTTGAACCTCATCTTGGGCATGTTCAAAAGTAAACACCAGTTACGCCACATCCTTTATTAGCACTAACAAATGGGCTTATACATATAAATTCTTCTAAATTAGGCTTTCTCTTCCTTTTTCTGAGTAAATTGTATTTTTTAATACCCTATATTTATACTAATCAATTTATCATTGTTCAACGACTATTATAGAAACAATAAGAAATATTAATAGTATATTAAAATACAAGGAAGCGCATATTTTATAATAACATTTTACATTATAATACATTTACTTTGATCAATAGGAGTTTTAATTAATAAATGTTTGGGTCGTTACATTGGTAAAGTTGGTAGGTCATTTCACCTCTTATTATCACTGTTTTACAACTAAGTAAACATTGTTTTACCTAATTAATTTTAAATAAATTCTATTTTGTAAATAATCTCATTTATAAAAAAAAGTATTTTTATTAGAGACAATAATATATTTTAATTAATAATATGGAATAAATTTATTAAAATTCTATACACAAAAGTGTCAAAATTTAATTTATAATTAATCCCATAAACTTGATGAGAAATCATGTTTTTATGGTGAAAATGTTCAAATGATTGTAATATTTTAACATAAAAATTAAATATTAAAAAGAGTGAAATAACCTAAATTGGTTTAATAAAATTTTCATTGAACAATTTTGACATTAAAACCAATTCAAAATATAGATTAACATTATAAATTATTTAAACTAAAAATAAATTTTCAAATAAATTCATTATTTTTCCCTATTCATAAAAAATGAAACTTCTCAAGAAAATTACAAATAATTCAACCTAAAAAAAATTTATAATTAATTATTCCAAAATTAAAAATATATTTTAAAATATATTTTTTTAATGTGTTTAAAATTGTTTTTAAAATTTTTATGCCAAAAATGATTAACACATATTTTAGAATAAGGTACTTTTTTAAAAAATCCTTTCTTTTTCTTTTAAATTATTCTTATTTTATTCATAAATAATAGATAATTAAAAAACAACTGACACCCCAATGTTTTCATTATTTAGTTAACTTTATTTATTCCCTATATTCCAAAAACTAGTCTATAACTATCATATTAAATAAAAATAATATTTTATTGTAGTTCGGTATAACTCTGTATTGTGTGAAACACAAGCTATCAATCGAACTATGTATTGTGTGTAACACAATCCAATCCTAGTGATGTGTGGAATGAATGATAAACCCAGTGTTGTGCGTAGTACAACATTAACATGGTGTTGTGTATAAATCATTCTTGTCTTAGTTTACCATGCAACATAATATTTCTATGAATTATAATTTATTATAAAAATTATAATTAAAAAAACTCATTTTGTTACATTATACCCCCATTAAAATAAATTCCACCAATTAAATTCATATAGGTCGTCCATGATTTAATATATTAATGTTTCATTCAAAAAACCATAAATATTATGTGAATAATAAAACAACCATTAGAATGGGAAATTGGGATAAATAACAGTTACCAAATTTATCTAATATATAGGTTTCTATATAAGAGAACATGATTGGGAAGAGAAAATTTTGAAATTTTAGAAAAACATAAATAATTAGATAGAGTGATAGAGATCACTGATCACAAGAAAGTGGGTAATCCAAAGAAATTTGTGGATCACAAAAACATAAATTTGTGATGATATTAAGGGAAATTTCTTTCATCGGATGTCAAGGTACTAGGATAACAATTTTTTTCAAGATATATTTCATACTGTAGAATAATTTTCCTAAGAATTTTTATTTATTTGATTTCATTTTATTTAAAAATAAAAATATCACCCTTGGGTTGTATCTTGATAAAAATACATATCATCTCATACAATGATAAATAATCATGTATTTGTTATACAGGACGAAAAATTAGGTCAAAATATTAATAGATAAGATGATAATTAATTCCATATATTTTTAATTATTATTAAATAAAGATGTCAAGCACATGTAATTCAATATATAGAAATAATTATATATAAAAATCATACATTATTCTATAAAACCACATTTAGTGTTCAAAATAACCAATTTCCAAAATGGGTTTCCTTAAAATGCTTTCAAACCCCTAAAATCCAAAAAATGAGAAACAAAATGACTAATTTTATCAAAATAAACATAACATAAATAAACAATATATCAAAATGTATCTTGTGATTTCCACAAAAACTACATGTGATTATCCTCATAAAGTATTATTTTCAAAGATGGTATTGACCTTAATAACCATATAACCATAATTAAAAAGTAATAATTCCTTATTATTACATGAATGATACAAAAAAATTTCAATATTTTTCATTAATCCAATAATTTTTAGTCACCATAAATGAAATTATAAACTACATTATTAAAAATACATTATATGTTCTGAGATCAAGGATCATATCCAATTAAATTTATCATAATAAATCATATCATGTAACACCCCAAGATTTCATAGTGTGTTATTTTTTTCAAAATAATTCAATAACTTGCACTACACTCAACACCAAGTTAAAGCGCACCATGGCTTACCAAACTAGCCGTTATGAATAGTAATACCTACTTTTTGAAATTTTATAAATTTTATCTCTCAAAATGGACTTCATTTTTGGATTTGGAATATCAAAATTAGCATAGGGTGAAATTTTGGTACTTTTCGGATAACATTAATATTTTGATGAATAGTGAAAATTACTAAATTTTAATTAAAAACAACTTTTTTAATCAAAATAATTAATAGTGATAAATTATGAATTTGATTTGTTTTAAAGTATAATTAGAATATATTTTTACCATTTTATCCAATGGTGTTCATTAGAATTAATTTCACTTTGAAATTGGACCTAAACAATTGTCAATCTTTTGATATATATTATTTTTTTTAAACACGCTATTTGTTGTGAAAACGAGAATTAATTATAAAATTAATTAATGCAACTTATATTTTCGTAATTTTGTAAAATAGACATCATTTTTGAATTCAGAATATCAATTATATCTTAGGGTAAAATTTTGGAATTGTTCTGAAAAATTTCAATTTTTGATGAATAGTGAAACTACGAAGTGGTAGTTAAAAAAACTGAATTTTTCATAAACTTAATTTTACCGCTTCTGTTAGTGGAATGTTGAAAATCTGAGAGACACGGTTAATATAAAGAAGTAAAATGTAGTTCAATGAGATGAAAATAATTTTTGGTGGATAGTAACTTTTTACTTTTATTTACCACGGTTAAAAGTAAATAGGGTAATTAGGGGTAGAAATGATATTAATGTTACCCTAACACATATCCTAATTCTATTGGACAAGTTTATCTCGACCGAAAACAAACTTAGGAATAAAATATTATCATTTAGGTCCACTTGGATTAGATTAGGACATTTATTATTATTTAAATCAAAGAGGAGTTAAAAGAGTTAAAATCAAAGTTTATTTACTATAACATTTTTAATATAGGTTTATATATAAGATAAATTCGATTGTAAATATTCATTAAAAAGCTAATACAATTACCTACATAATTATATTTTATTAATAATTTTTAGACATTAAATAATTTAATATATTTATGACACAATGATGATTCAGTAATTACCATAATAGTGAAAAATTAAAATAATTGATATTATAAATACCCAAATAAATATAATATGAGACTTTTAATGAATTAAACTGATTTTATAGAATAATATGACATATTAGTATTGATTTAATTGACTTTGTTCGAAGTAATAATTCTTTTATGAGTTTCACAATAATCAAATATTGAATAGTGCCAAAATTGACATAAAAGAGTTTTTAAAACAAATATTATATTATTAATTGATATTAAATTCCTAATAATCTAAGGTTCGGCCAAGAGACTTATATAATGATATTTGTATCATTAATCGACCACTTGGGGGTCTCGTGGATGTATATAGTACGTTTAGTAACTATATAATATAAAAATAAAGTTACATGGTAAATGTCAAACTAATAAACTAAGAGTTAAAACTAACAGATAAGGTTAATATTGTAGCCCAAACTTGTCTAAATTCTATTGGTTGAATGGTTTGTGACCTATACCCAGCTTAACCTTTGAATAATAAACTTTTTAGCCATTATAAACCGAATATGAATTTATTATAAATTAATATTTCTAGCTTTTCTAAAGGTGCCCCTCACCCCTCTTATAAAAGGGAACTCCGCCCTCTCATTACATCACACATTAAAAGCCTTTTGGTTCGGCCAATCTCTACCCAAATACTCTGTCAACTTCCCTCAATACAACCTAGAGGCCTTAGTTTGATCAGAAATCCAAACTAAGGAGCCCTTTTGATCAAATCAAAAGGAAGAACCCGAAAAAGAGGTAATGTTTTCACCACCCTTTTTCAAATTCATTTCTTCTTCAACTTCTTCATTCTTTGTTACCATTATAAAATTATAACTCCAGTATCTTATATATACTGTGATGTTATAATAAATATGGTACAACCATATTCAGTATTCTATCCACCCTTTATATAACATGTCACCATACATGTGTACGTACGGCCTACCGTCTCCACGTCGTCGTGTAATTGTTATTCAATATATTATTATTTGGATGGGTATAATAATGAAGTGTAAGTCATGTAAATAATAAATATAACATGATAATTATTCTGTATATATGATATAATATCCAATTATATATTATTTTAATATCAAAAGAATGATATTGCCACTTGTGCGTATGTATGGACTACCGTCTCCACGAACGCGATGAGATTCATTCTCCATCATATCCATTAAAGTATAATTATCATTTGATTATTTAAAAATAATGTTTAAGGACTTGATATCATTCTGAATATGAAAAATATACATCCTAACCATTACAAACATGGCATACGTAACAAAACATATAAAAGAAAACGAGTAAGTTAACACCCGAAATGACGATAATACTAAGATATTATTAACAAAGAAATGTTAAAAGATCATATATGAAATCATATTAATATATATGATTCGTGTATAATTTAATAACAATTATTTCACTACTATATAGGAGGTTAACCTACCCTCAACCATGGAAAAGTACAAGGTAAGTGTTTATTTCACAATCTCTTCATTATCCGAGGTTGTTTATACGCAATTATCTACTAGGATCTCTTTATCATCCACATCCATGATTCTTCGAAATGTATTTGAAAACATTTTTATTATTTAAAAAGAATATGGGTTAAAGTCATTTATGCCCTTATGTGTTTTTAAATGAATCTTTCCGTTGTTTTCCATACAAGGCACTCTTTACCTTTCGACAAATTTTAGGTAAGAATATTTTTTTTAACTCATACGGTAGGTGCGGCTATTTATCGCCATTATAAAATCGTCAAAGCTTCCCTTACAAGCATATAAGAATATTTTCAAAGCAATTGTTTTATTTTATAATTAAGTGACTTTTAAATTATTTCAAAATGAAAATTTTAAGAATTTTTGAAAGGTACTCTTTATCAAGATCATAATTTTAAATGTTTTAAAGAATTATATTTCTAAATATTCTTAATTAATGTCCATGTTTTCAAACTGATTTTAAGGATTTATTTATCTAGACATGAAGGATTTAAAATGATATTTATTTTCAAAAGTTTCAAAGTGGTATGGGACACTTTTATACAAAAATATCTTTTAAATTAATTTCTTTATAAATGTGTGACTTTTCAATGATTTCGAGAAAAGATATATTTTTCTCAAATAGATTTGATTTCATCTATGTCAACATCCTTTGATGGATATTAAGCTTATTTGAAGTTGATTTATTATGATACAAAACTTCTATATCATATTGAATTTTCTCTGATATGTTTGACTTGGATGTGCTATTTTTATACCATTCATGGTTTATGGTGAAAATATTGACATTTCGTATGCTAGTTTTAATACGAATGTTTATGTTATGTTTAAACCTTTTCATATGGGAATGCATTGGACTTAATATGTGAAGGGTGGAGCCCGCTATAGCTCCTCGATGCATTGGTAGGTCTCATGAGACAAACTTGTGTCTTGGCACAAGGCCTTGGCAAAATCTTATTTGTAGTCTTAGCACGAGGCATTGGCTATATGGTTATGATAGTCTGTCATTATGCATTCCATCATTATGAAAGTATTTATTGATATTGCATGTGATTATTTGATTAGTAGAATAACCATGTGAATAAGTAAATGGAATTATTTCATTTTACTATTGTCATACTATGTTGAAGTCCAAGTTTAAAAGGCTTTTGTTTTAGTTATACATTGCCTTAAATTTTTATTCTTATTTATGAAAGTTTCCTCATTATAGATATACTTACTGGGAATTTGAGCTCAACCGTTTTCTATGTTTTATTTTTCCCAGGATGTGAAGAAGGAATTTATGAATGACCTGCAGGGATAGTATGTGGGGATATGTGTGTGGAATATGGAGACAATATATTGTTGTAGCTTATCAATTATTAATGTAATGCTAAACATTATGAATATATCTAGTGTTTCCAAAGCTACTAAACCAATCAGTCTTTCGAGATTTGAACTTTCTCGTGTTCATGCCAATGTTATGTAATAATGCACCGACTCTGGGTAACTGGGGTCAGGGCGTTACATATCATAATCAAAAGTAAACAACATTTTCATAGCTTCCAGAACATATTAGGTGTACTATTCAATATTCAAAATATCATTATTCCATTAAATCATACTTCCAGTTGATTAACATCATTAAAAATATTCATTAAAATTTATAATGAAAAAATTATACTAACAAATCATTATATATTTCATTATTCAATAATAACAATACAATAATAAATTGGTCATACCACATCCTTCTCGAACTATTAACTAGGATTAAAAATCTTATTCCATAATACATATTTTCTTTCATATGTAATTTTTAGTCTCTAAATCATCCATTGAAAAAAAATACTCATACGGACATTATAATTCACTTAATAATCATTCCATTTAGGAATTTGATTTTCTTAATTACCAATCTTCTTACACTTAAAATACTAGAGCATGGTTTGTTCATTAGTTTAAGTCCCCTTTACCTCTATATTAATTAAACCATTTCTCAAATTTCAACGTTCTCCATATTTGTGACATGCGAATCCAAAATTAAATTAGCTCCCAACACCATTAAATAAAAATCCTTCATAATTTTTTCCAAATTTCTAGCATAGAGGAAACTAAATCATGATTCCATAATGGTTTCCAATAACAAAAATCTCAGTTAACTATATCGTTACCTTATTTGGGGATTCCATGAGTTTGTTATGGTGAATGTGGTCAATCAAGTTTTATGTTGAATTATTGGGGACAATATCATTCACATAATTTATCATCACATTCAAATTTAACACAGTCTATTTTAGATCCCACAATAGGATACCCCTGAGAATCATAGTGTATGAATCACTAATCATAGTGGAAAAAAACATAATAATGAAAAATAATTTATATCAAGTTTAAATTATAACACATTATTATTTAATCTATGAATCCTTAGGTTTATACTAGGTTATTAATACTCATATGCATATTAAATCATTCATGATACTTCAGAAAGGGTTTTGGAATTTTCAAATAATATCTCCTAAATGTTTAAAACCAAGTGTGCAGCAAGGCCCATTTTCTTGCACCAATTCCTAATTGAGTTTAGTTCAATAAGGTGTTGTTGGGGGAATTTTTCCTTAGGTAAATTTGTGAAAGAGCCACATCTACATGTATTATCCATACATGGATATATTTCACTGATACCACTACCTATATTGATTAACAAAATTCCATTCCATTTTCTTATACATAAATCATACATAGACTTGTCCTTTTAAATATTACTAGACGTATCCTTACCTATTAATACATTGATCTCACTAATGTTTTCTCATCCATGTTTTTAAAAGTTGGCTAATACATTCCATTGATACCAACTATAGAACCCAGGATTCTCATACATGTATATTAAAACTATCTAGATCAGTATTTAATACATTACATTAACACTTGTTGAGGACCAAAATATTGTATTTCCACTACAAACTTGGAACACAGTCACCTTTTTTTGTAAATTATATTTAGAGTTTCTCGAAAATATATCCCCTTTGATAAATCAATATTGACATACACTACACAGAAAATTTCTTCATAATATGGGGAACGAAAATATAAGAAAGGTTGACATTAGATTCTCATTAAGTGTAAAATATGAGTTACATTAGAATTACATGGAAAATGTGTATGATAACATGTGAATAAAATTTGAAAACAATACCCAACAAATAATATATCAAAATCATGAGTAATAGAATAAATATTTGGAATTCCTAATACAGGAAGCACACAATAAAAAAATGATCCATATGAGCATAAAATTGGAATAATGAAATGATTATTGGAATACACATAATATTATAATATATTAAATATGTATAAATATAGATAAGTACACTAATTATGTTTTGGACATGAAATCAGGCTTTCAACTAAACTTATTGGCAGACAACTAGGTCGACACATATCATTATGAACCTTAAATATATGTCCATTCATTACATTTTTAATGTGTAATCTAGTTCTTGTATAAAACAGTGATCATATAATAATGTTAAAAAAATATTTGTGAACATGTAATGTATTTCATACATAACATATATAATTAATTTTTATTCTTCATTACCAAATTCATTGGATGAAGACATAGGTCTGACCCATCACGTAATGAAATCAATCATATGATTTCTATAATATGAAAAAATATCATATTTTCATAAAACATGAAATTAAATTGTTATTATAATCATTTCATCTTGTAAAATCCTTCAAAAATGATATTTTTTCATAATTACTTCACCTTATATTAACACATGAAATGAAGTAGGTTTTGGATGCATTGTATTTTGGTATAAACAATGGAAGAGAAATGGGTCTCATAAACAACATTATATTATAAATTTAATCTATTCAATAAATAATAATAATGTTGTATGTGGATCATATCTCTATTAAATCAAAATATATATCAATTTATCTCTTCTTCGATGATAAGGATATTAAAATATCACTTGGAATATTTCTACAGGAAAATAACTTTTCGTTGATGATCGCTCTTATTTGAACAAAATCAAGTTTCAAAATCCATTTAATTAGAAACTAGTTTGGAAAAATTATAAAGGAAGATTTAAAAATCTTTTAAATCCTATATTGAGGATAATAATTTTTCCTATTTTATTTTTTAAAAAATATCAATCAATTTCAGAACTATTTTCATTCAGAAGAAACATGAAATCTTATAAATAATTAATTGAAAATAATTTTATTTTATTCTACAAAATAAAAATTAAAAAAACTTTTACCTAAAATGTGATTAAAATATCTTTTAAAAAATTATTTGAATGAAATTTTCGGAGACATTATATTTCATGAAAACATATTTCCAATCGAAGAGAGATATAATGTAAAATTTTCTTACCAAATCATAATAATTTTATGTAATAAAGAGTAGATAAATTATACAATCATATAATAATATAATCAGTAACCATCAAAGAAAAAATTCATGGAATTAATTGAGTGATATATCATAATATTGTATAATTATAAGCATACTGATAAACATCCCCAACAAACAATGAGATTGTAACATAAAATCATTACCACTTTTTTAATCATGAATTGTAATCTACATGAAATAATAAAAAAAAATAAAACATATAATATCATGAGTATATATAAATTAATTATATTAATTATTAATGTGTATTTATATACACCTAATTAAATAATATTAGTTCAAATCAAAACATTTGTTTCAATGATGGAAAACTGAGACAAAACTCCATTATAGATTTGGTATCTTCAGAACGATAAACCCCATGAAAGATAGATCTTAAAATACATATGTAAATACAAATAAATATTATCATAATCATTATAAAATAAATTCATGGGGTTTACATACCCCACATAGAATAAATTGGTGGGGAATATAGGATTTGTCTCAAAAAAGTAAAAAGAGAGATTTAAATCTCTTACATTATGTCTTGACATCCTTCATTAAATTTTAAAACCCTATTATAGTGAATATATGTTTATTATTTGTATATAAAAAAGCATGTTCATTTACATACTATGATATTTTATTTTATTATGACTTTATATTAGCAATTTGTTATTAATCTCATGTTAAAGTTACGTTCATGGTAATAATGAGATTGTTTTTCATATAAGTTTTGTCTTATTATTTCTGGTAGACTTACATTGATCATAATTTCTAAAATTTAATTATGGAAATTATTTTTCTAAAATAATATATTTTAATTATATTTTTTTTATATTTACCCACTAAATATAGTGATAGGAAAAAAATACACAATTCATGGAGAAGGTAGGCTGGATGTGCGCATGAATATTATTTTCATTTTCATATCGCATTAAATGAAAAATATTAAATGAAAAATATATATTATATTTACATTATCACTATTATGTATTATGTTTTACAAAATTTCATTAAAATCATCCTTAATACATTCAATGTAAATTGTGAACGAACAATATCTCTTTGTGAGGTTGTAGTTCATCGTACGCACGATCAATGTTATCGTATTTCCAGAAAATGGAAATCATAAATTTTCATCTGATATAATAATTAAAAAATAAAAATAATGTCAAAAATATCATATATATATATATACTATATTTCATGGCCATCAAAATTCCTATGCTTGAAAGGTGGTGAAAAAAAATGAACGACATCAGGTCACAAAGCAGTACCCTGACATAGACATAAATGAAGATTTTTTAACCCATCTGTTGAAAGTGTGTGGGTTGGTAGTTTTAAACCCTAATATAACAACATATAAGTATACATAATAAAATGTGATTATTATATAATATATATATATAAATGAATGTATTTGAGGAAAAAATGAAAATAAATATATGTCATCAAACGTTACCTCTTTTTTGATTTTTTTCCTTTGGGTTTTCAATAAATTCCATTCTTGGATTTATTTATACACAAATTAACACTTATTGAATTAGTTTAGAGGACATTTTATGTTATATTTAAAAAAATAAATCCAAATTTCATGAGAGTTTCAAAGAATAGGGGAGAGTGAGTTCCCTTTTATAGTTGAGGAGCAATGGTATTCTTGTTAATTCAAAAAAGTAATGAGTATAGGGAGACCTCTCTTACATAATGTGTCTCCGAAATGGAATAATAACGAATATAGGGATTTATTATTTCAATAAACACCTCTTTTTCAAAAAAATACGTTAATTTATGTAATGTTGTTCCTTGACTTCAAAATTTCACTACTTTTACCATTTTGGTTTTTATCATGGAATGTAATTTTCTAACATAGGTAATTTAGTTATTGAATCTAATTTATAGAGATTCATATTAGATAATTTAAAAAAATGATTATAAATATGATATATAATTTATAAAACAAATATCACATGTGAGAAGGAAATTAATTTTAATAGAAGCACATGTAGTGCGAAAAAACAAGAAATTAACCATAACAGTGCTATTTTTTTTACTTTTTAATGGTAAAATTGTAAATTATAAAAACAATTATTCCATCAATCGTCCATATTTTATATTTATTGAAATTTTTAAATTTCCTTTCTTAATATAGTATTCTTAGTAATTTTAATGTAATTAATAAAACAACATTTGTAAGGAAATAAAATTATTGCAAATTTAAAAATTATTTTAGTAATTTGAATAAAAAAATATAAATAAAATGTTATAAATTGAATATACTACATCAATACATATATATGTGGATATATTCATCTAAAAAAATAATTTAAAAAAATAAATAATTAAATTTACAACCCCTTTAATATTTTCTATAGCATTTATTTTGGTAAATTATTTAGTAAATAATTAATTCATTGGTGTTTTGTAAGAATATAATGCAAATATATAATATATATAAAAATAAATTAAATTATCATGATTAATAAATCATTTAACTTTAAAAATAGTATTTTTATGTGAAAATATGATTTTTTTCTCTCATACTAATTCTTTATAAATATTAAAGGCAATTAGGGTTCATTTTTTGTCTTTTTCATTACATAACTAATTATATAATCCAAATTCATTGATTATTATCACAATAACTAATAAAAATATATAATAAGGTGTAAAGGGTTTACCTTTTTCCAAAAAATGGTTTTTTTACAATAGTGTATGTCATTGTATATATTATATTCTATGTTTAACCAATAAGTAAACTTATTTTTACCATAATCATTATAATTAATTTAAAAGGATTTAACTAATAAATTGGGTAAAAAATATATTAGCCTTATTATGAATTATAAATTTTTCTAATTCAAAATATAGAATCCCTTTTTACAAATAAAATTAAAAATTTGGATGAATTTTATTTAAAATTAATCTAACACGTATGATGTGAAAACAGGTTCTTAATGTGAAAATGTTCCAATTTTTCAATTTTTTTAAGTAAAAATTCTTTAAGAAATTGATAAAAATACCTATATTGGTTTAATAAATTTATAATTTTTCTACATTTACTTTAAACCCAATTTAGAATATAATTAATCAGTAAAAATAATTTAAATGAAAATGAACATTTTAATTAAAATTTGTTTTTTTCATTATTCATGAAAATTGAATATTTTCATTAAAGTACATAAAATTCTTCATTAGCTAATTTTGATAATCCTATTCAAAAATTGAATTATATTTTATCTAATAAATTGAATAATTTTTCTAATTTTTTTTAAATTATGTTTTCCATGCACTATTAACACATCTATTAGAAAAGAAATAGTTTTTTAAAAATCATTTATTTTTCTTTTATATGATTTTTATCTTATTTAAATTTATTAGTTAACTAATAAACATGTTGAAATCATATATTTTCATCAGTTAATAAATACTATTCTTTCATTCTATTCGATCACATTGGTGATAACTAATAAAATATATAATAATAATAATATTTTATTACAGTTCAGAAACCTCAGTCTTGCGTGTAATAAAATCAATTGAAAGAACTCAGTATTGTGTATAATATTATCCAAACATTGTGTTTAGTGTTCTAATAGATAAACAATTTTTTTCATGATTCAAAATCATTACATGGTTTTATGTATAAATAAATCTTGATTTGGTATAGAATGTAACACAATCCTTCAATGGATTTTAATTTATTCCAAAAAAAGAATTCCAAAAAACATGGGGTGTTACAAAAAAATCATCGATGATTACATTCTTGACTTTTCTAAATATTTTTTTTCATATTTCATATATTGTTGAATATTTTTAACTTTATCTTCTATCTCAAGGATTATATTAGTTTTCACAATATTCTATTCTCTATCTCTATTACATCTAGTTAATGTTTACCACATATTCCAATACATAGCCACATAATGTGTTATTTGAATGATAGAATTTCAAATTTTGTTATATTTGAAATCCATTGGGGGAAGGAGTTGATCCCTACATCATTTAAAATAAATTGAGCATGATATCAATATATCCTCTAGACATTAAATGTTACTCTCAAAATGACCATCCATCGGATGGTGATAATCAGTACTAAAATATAACTATGTATACAATGATAGAATATAACCCAGATGGATTCCATTCCATTAGATGTGGTGTTTAGTCTTCAATGAAATACATTCTTCTATTATACATTTTAATACATAAGTGGAAAGTGGTTGTATAAAAAATATATAATTTTTCCATTCATCCTTAACATGTTTTTATACCAACAATTTATTTTCAAATTATAAAATCTCTCCCTTCATATTATCCAACGTGATGTTTTTCCTAAAATCAATAATCATATTATATCTTCTAGGACGAATAAATAATGATGAGATATGAAAAATATTTATAAGTTATTTCTTCTATTTTTTATAGGATTCATCTAAAAGTATCAAATAATATACTACAACATTAAAAAAATTGATATATAGAATATTCATCACAATAATAATTAAAATAACATCATGTTTTTTAGGATCATTTATCCAAATAAGAATTAATGGTAGAGTAGTTATTTGAGAAGTTTTGGAGGAATACACTTTTTTTATTCCCATATCCATCCTATTCATATTTCAGAATACTGGTTCCCATTTAAACATCATCATAGAAAAGGTTACATGTTTATTTCAACATAGAACTTGTTCCTCTATGTTAACCTTACAATGATACAATGTTAATAAATAATAATAATCTATGATCAACTCAAACCACATAATTTTGTGCATATTGATCTCCAGTAGTTTGAATATACACATGAGGATTTTATGGTCCATATATATTTCACACATCTCCAAATAGAGATAATTATTTCAAATCATCAACATTAATATCAATATAGTTAATTATATATCATGCATTGGGTAGTTTTGTTGACGGATCAGTAATTATAATTTGGAATAGGCTTTTAATTTTTAATATTTTCTGAGTATAGAAACCAATGTCATTTTAATACATCGTTTTAGATCAAAATTGTCCCCCAAAAGTGGGTATGGTGAACAAAATTGTTGGGTTTATCCACTTAATTAAAACATTAATTCCCTACTCACATTCATTAGTTCAAAAAAAACATAACTCCGTTTTGAGTTCTCTTGGTTTGTGTGATTGAAAATCGGAAAAGTTTCCCAAAAATCAGAAAATATATCCTTATAATCCAAAGTAGCTATGAATATCTATCATATATATTGGTTTTGGTCATCCATCAATTCCATATTATTTTAAGATATCCATAGATATAAGTTTTTTGAAAATATTCCCAAGGAATGTAAAATAATCTATCAAAATCTCAAATTTATTATACATTTCATAAAAAATCTCATTTTTCATGGTTTTTATTAAAACATTTAAAATCTATTATTGTTGTTAATTTTTTATAGTTTATAAGAATATCATATTTAAATACTACAATAAATTAATTGAGTTAATTCATAAATACTATACTCGTTATGTCAGTTATCATAGCTGGAAAATTAGTGAGTCCAAATGGAAACACTCTGAACATGTAATGCTCTAACTCTTTGTGAAATTAATAATGAGGAAAATCTTCATTATTCAACATTATAATATTTTATCAACACCAAATAGTCACCTTAGATACCTATTTGGCTCTATATAGAGAATAGAAAAAGTCATAAATCAGTTGTTGAAGATTCTTTATATTTATCGTGATCTAATTGAGCTCATGATTACTTATTCAGATACACATTAACATATCCTTCATAATTATGATGAGGACTGGTTCACCCCATGATGAATCACATAGGTTTATAAACCCATTATCAATATTATCCCTTAGTATCTTCTTCATATCATCATGTTGAACAGTGACTATACAATGTGGAGTCTCAAATATTGGTGAAACACAAGGTATAAGATCCATTAATAATATATCCTAGAATATTGGAGAATGACACATAAATTATTTAGGATACACATTATCTTATTCCCTTATTTTTGAAATGAATTAGAAATGGTATTTAATTTATTCTTAATCATTTTCGAAAGACACTCTTTCTTAAAATTCAATAATATACATACTTGGTATGATGATAACAAATAATATTCAACAATCCCTTTGACATGTATAAAATTGGAGGGTGACTCAAAATATGTTGGTTGATATCCTTATCATAGTAATATATGTTTTTTTTAATATGTAAACCCAATATATACACATAATTTCATTGAATTCCACAAAAGGGAGTATGATAAGGTTCATTGGGAGGTTTAAACCACAAATATGTATTAGGAAGAGGTTATATATTTGAGATAAAATAATTTCCCCATTTTCAATTTTCAGAAACTGCTCTACATACATGTTTTATGAGGTTTTAATAGTTCATCTAAATGAGTGTGATAGTAATGAATGTGTTGAGACAGATTGAAATAGTATGTCCAATAATCATTAATGAATAACCAGCATAACTATCACCACAACAATTTCAAGGTCCATCGAATTATTATTGATGAAATAATTTCAACGTCTCTAGTTTTTTGTTTGTTATTTTTAAATATTATATGAATTAATTTTGAGACCAGGTACTATGAAAACGTGTGATTATCATGCCTGGTGTTCCTAGAATAAATGATTTAACTATAGTAAATATAATAACTTACACGAGTGAACAGTTTTCCTAAAAAATTTAAATTAATTCTTGAAATGTTCCCAAATAAGAACTCTAAGGGAACAATTTACATCAAAATGGTGGTTCTTCTATAAGCAGAACATAACATTAGTCAGTGTGGGCCATTTTATGAAATGTTATTATGGGAATAAAATGAATTAAATTATTTAATAAATTTATTTCATAAATAGTTAAATAAAATTAGTTTATTTCATTTCACTTATAGTATGACGGTTTTGACATTAAAAATGTGATTATTTTGGAAATACATGTTTAAACGTGTAGCCTAGGATACATTAGAGGACCATTGGAGAGAGCTCTAGAGTATTCTCTCAAGGAACGGATGATGAATCAAGATCAGATCTCATATTATTGAGCTAATAGAGCCTGTGGACCTCTTTAACAAGTGAAACATTATTCTTCTTCCCCAAGGATTGATCCATCTTAATGTATGATGATTTTCCTCGTGATTTACATCCTGTTCGTAATCTTGGTTTAATTAAGAATAAATCAATTAAAAATAATTTATAAATGCATCATAAGTAGATTTTAAATTAATGGAATTGTTTTTTATTTATTTATTTACCGCTATTCATTCATTATTTCTATGATAATGAATCCAGGATTAATGAACAATAATTGAGGTTCATTCAACACTTTTATGGTATTAGAATTTCACCATCCATTCATTACAAGTTGAATATGGTGTCTTCATTTTATCCCATGGTTCGATGAATACACATTATTCAATCATTGTCCAATATTTATTTTGTGCAACAGATTGATAGCGCAGGTGTTGTTCATGATCGATGATGTGATCAAGGTATGATAAAGTTAGTGGATGATCGCGGGTGTATCATAACAGATTTTTTATTTCTATTCAATGTAGTTTTGACATGAAATAAAAAATAGATCTACAGTTGTGATTTCAAAGATGATTTCTACCTGAAATCTAAACATCTAGAAACTAGAGGCTTGAAAGAACCTTGATTTTAGGTTCTATCTAGATCAGTGGTTTCATTGGATCTCATATTGATGTGGAAGAGATCCCTAATGAATCTGGATAAAACTGAAAAACATGGTTCAAATTTTGGGATTACACGCGAGGTGGTCCCCCAAGCTGCGGTGCTAAGGTTTTGGCTAAAGATAAGTATTACACATCATGTGAACCATTTCACAAACCATGTGTACCCTATTAAATTTTTTGTGACCCTACTAAGTTGACTCAGTGTGAAATAAAAAATGGAACAAATATTTGTTGAAGTATACTGTTACAAACATTCCGTATTTTACATGACATGGGATAAATGGACCGGTACACAGACACATCATCGGTACACTGACACCAACAGGAAACACATGAATGATATTGTGTGTCTTTAAACGCCATTTATATCCTTCAACATATTATGTTTAATGTAGACAACATGTTGTGTGAATCACCTCAACTTGAGAAAGACATGGGAGAGATGGACATGTCATAAACCATTGGGACATGTTGTGTAGTACCTTCAGGTGTTATTTTGTTTTTTTCTTATTTTGGACTAGTATAGGGTCAGTTAATTATCTTGGTCCTTCCCCTCTAGGATTCCATGCAGAATTACATCCACATCACTAAATTCTGATCCCCTATAACGTTCTAGTCTCATATAGAATCATAGTGTCCCTTCTAGTGACTTGAGTGTGATCCTCTATCATCCATAGTTGTAGTTTTTTTATTAATCATGAACACCCTGTGTATGGCTGTGATTCTCCTTTTAACCATCCATATCTATAGGATTTGTGAAATCATTGGTCTATGTCCCCCCATGTAGTGTGTTGATACATACGGGGTTCATGGTGTCCCCCAACAGTTTTGGGAATTACCCCCATTAGTTGTTTCATGGTCCCTATAGACCAGTGATCTTCCATGGGTTGGTAGAAATGACACATACCTCTTTTTCTATTTTCATTGCTGGTTTCATGACTCGAGAAGTGAGTTCATAATAACTGAGCATGAAATTGAGAAAAATCATATGGTTGAGTGTTAGACATGTCCTTCATATGATGAGGATTCTTTCCTGAGAATATCTATTTTAATCTTGGTATCAATAATATAGTGATTGATATAAATTTTATTTATTTGGAAATCCTTGGTGCTTCATGTTTTGTGTTTTTGGGGTGTCCTATAATGTATTATAAAACTCAAACTGGCATAGGTTTTTCCCACATGTTTCACATATTATGAAAAAAGGGCCTCATTGATGGTATCCTAAGAGGATCAGAATTTGGTGGAGTACATCTATAGCTTTAATGATATAAGTGTTTACCGAGAGATTTCATTTGACGTTTAACTCACCCATATAGTAGGTTGGACACTTTAAAGTTTTGGTTGGTATTGTTTTCAATGATTTTATATTTTTAGTACATTATTGTCAAAATTTATTATGGGATCATAGATGTATACATTCAATGTTTTAGTTGTTTTAAATTTCAGTATTTGGTGGTCATGGAGATGCGAATGTTTGTATAGGTTGTATAGGCTAATATTTCCAATTTTTTGGGATATACCAACTTGGCATAGGTCGCTAGACCATGGCTTATTTGAGGTGGGCTTGGGGTAGTCATAGCACTAAACCCACTAAAACTATCCGTGATAGATTGGTATCAATGGAATTATATTTTAGTTTTGGGCTTCATTCGGGGATATTGTGTTTGGGTCTATAGTGTCTAGAGTTATGATTTTTTACTTTCAAGCCAAGGACTATAGTGTTTTTGCGATGTCTGACTTATCCAAACACCAATATTCTTATCACCAACATTTTCACTCAGTACACTTAAAACACTAGTTTCGGGAAAAATGGTACAAGAATCATGTAGGAATGTGATGTGTTTTATGTCCTTACTGGGTCAACTCCCTATATATATATATATCCCAGTACATTTTGTTTAAATATCTAGATTCCTCCACAAAAACATCCTTCCAAGACTCCACTGAAGGATCATGGGGATGATACACCAAGTTACAAGGCATTGGTTTATGGGATTTTATAGGATATAAAACCTCCATATGGGTTACCAGCTATAGCACCACTTGTTGACCATTTTGTAGAACCATCTCTACAAGTTGAGGATGCATGTAGGCTGAGTGCATTGCATGAGATTCCTAGTCACAATCCTCAACTTATTTTGGGTGAGACATACCCCCATGCATCTAAGATCTGGCTAGAGGTATTCACTCATGTTTTTCACCCTATGAGGATGCCTGCTGACCAATTGGTAGTCCCGGGTGTGAGTCTTATCTAAGCCTATAGTGGATCTTGGTGAATCCGTCACATGAGGATATAAGACACTCATATACAGACATTGAGCATCTCTTCATAAAGGATTTCTATTCATCCACAATATGTTTAGTACAAATAATGGAGCTTATGTATCTAATGTAGTGTAGTACGGCCACAAAGAAGAATACATATAAGTTTACAGATCTCCGACATTTCTCCTATGATATGGTACGATAATATTTAATCAGTTCTTGGACCATAGAACAAGGCTTGCTATAGTACATCATGGTGTTAGTGGTATCTAATAGCATTTTGATCAATGATGGAGTTCGTGAGAGAGCCCAATTGGTATAATGTTTTATGGAAGAGAAAACACCATTTGTGGGAGCTAGCGATGGGATACCATAATCTGAGACCACAAATAAAAGATGATGATGGAGTCCACAAGGATCCATGGGGCCCTGAAACTTCAGATGGCGATCCTGGGACTTAGGTTCATTGTTACATAGTTGATAGGGTGCTTCAAATTATCCATTAGAAAATATGTGTTTCTCCTACAATAGCTAGGGACATATGCCATGAGATTCCCCAACCAGTCATACATCTGATCATGAGATAGTTGGGAGACAACAAAGACAAAGGCCTAGGTAAAATTAGGGTTGTTGGTAGGGAGCCTGACATGGAAAAGGGTCTAGTATATATGTAATAAGTGTTTAGTGTTTTGACCTATTAGCACCACCACCCTTCGTGGTCCACACTATACATAGAGAGCTGGTGGGTAGGGCTGAGGCTAGCTACATGCTATGGCGGCCTATAACCACAAGGCTCCTAGGATTATATGATGTTTAATATTTTTATTTTATACATTAGATATAGTATTTAAAGATGTAGTTGTTATCCATTCCTTTTTTTTCAACGTCTCTAGATCGATGCATAGAGATTCCGGTTGATCATTTTACTCAACCCTTATGGTTAGAGTCCCTAACGGGTGGTGACTCAGGGACATAACAACTATACCGACAGTAAAAGGATATTGTTTTTTATATGGGATCAAATTGTTGTAATAATAAGTCCTTACGATGTCATTCTAGTTTTTCATTAGCTATCCAATGTTCTTCCCTAGATTGTCCATTTTAGTCAGAGGATTAGCTGTGTCTACATAAAGGGACTAGGTTTTTCATTTTAGAGAGAAGGAATCCCAGTAAGTATAGTTTGGACTCTTTTCTAGGACGGTGATGTATATTACCCATTTGTTTCATTGATGTTGGTGCAATGGATTTTGCGTGTTCCTAGTTTTCTACAGTAGTGGTGGAGTATGAGAACATAATTCATAAATATGTTCAAGGTTAGACTCTAAACAATGAGGTAGATTTCTTCATGGACTTGCATCATATGAGGGTACTAATATCTACACTAGAAAATTATACGGATTCTATAGAGCATTTGGAGATGAGGATGTAGATGGAGTACTTTTAGAGGATTGAATTTGTTATTTCTAGTAGATCACCTTGGGTAGCCCCGGTTTTTCTTACCCAGAATGAATATAAGAGTATGAGGTTGTGTATATATTACTGGAACTTTAACTAGGTTACTGTGAATAACATGTTTCCACTATCATGGATTGATGACCTCTTTGATCATTTGAAAGAGGCATGATGTTTATCGTTTATTGTTCTCATATTAACTTATCAACAGTTTTATATACCAAATGTGGATATTCCAAATATGACATTCAGATGTCATAATGGTCACTATGAGTACTTAGTGATGTTTTTTGGCATAAAAAATTCCCTATTAGTTTTCATGGGGCTCATGAACCAGATCATTCATCCTTTCATACACCAGTTCGTGGCAGACATTATCAATGTAAATATTCTGTATTTGGCATCTGAGGATGAGAATGTGATACACATGACGATTTTCATGGTCAAAATTTGAGAAAAATAGATTTATGGGAATATAATGATATGTTAGATTAGGAATAGAGATTTCCACTTTTTTGGACCCGTCATCTTAGAGGCTGTAGTTATAGTGGATTAAATAAGAGATGAGGCAATGTTTTCTTGGGATCTACGAAAGAGTGTCACTGAGGTGTAGGGATTCTTTTGAGTGGCTAGGTACTATGAGAGTTTTTTTACCTAAATCCTCCAAAGAAGTTTCATCCTTGAAATCATTGGAATGGAATGGGAATCCATTCATGTTGATGGAAATGGACAATTTGTGCTTTTAATAGAAGAGGCATAGGTGGACATGTTCTCCCATATAGAGGTTATTATATGAAGACTCCGAGTGAGTAGTGATTTTTGATGCATCAGGAAGTGGGCATGGTTGTCTTATGATGAGGATTAAAGAATTTATTATCTATGGTTCAGACCCCTTGAGACTATATGAGAAGAACTACATGAACCATTTTTTTTATGTTAGCAGTAGAAGTATTTCCATTGATGATTTGGGAAAACTACATGATGGAAAGCAACTTATCATATACTCTAACTACAGGAGTCTCAAGTGTGTATTCTCTGAAATGGATCATATATTTAGAAAAAGGAGAAGGATATAGTTCCTCGGGACTTTGACATTATGATAATATATAATCATAAGAAGGGGAACATAGTGCTAGGTTATCTTAGAAGGAGATCTAGTTTTCGTTTTTTTCTTTTGTATTAGAGAACTTATCCTCATTGTAGATATCATTTGTTGATGGAGATGTTGCACCTTACCTCCAATAATTTTTTTCACCCCTCATATCATTTCTTGATTTAGGGTGGAACAACTTGGGGGTTCCGATTACAAGATCATATGTGCTCATATATTGATAAGAAATGCTTCTGATGAATTTTTTAATGGTGGGGAGAGTGTCAATGTTTTATTAGGATTCACGGTGGATCTACTGACATTATCAGAATCCATTCTACAATTGTTTTACACATATCAATCGGTGGTACATCCTTGGGGTAAAATATCTATTAGAAAATAAAAAGGATTTTTATGATGAATGAGATCAAGAAAGGATTTGTATATTTTTTATCTATGCCTTACTTGTCAGAAAGTGAAGGATGGTCACCATGTTCCAATGAGTTTAGATCAATCCATTATGTTTCCAATGTGTAAGTGGGATGTTATATCCACTATCATTATGATAGACATACCACATACATCCAAGGGACACGAATCTATTTTCCTAATCGAAGACCAACTCACCATGTCATCCACCTTCTTAGCTATACGATAGAATATTTCAGTACAGAACATCGGGTCCCTCTATATGTAGCTTAGAATTTGACCCCATATAATTCCATCGATTATTATTTTGATCATGATTCTCACATAACATAAATTTTTTTGAAATGTAATTTTAGATGCATTTGGGACTCTTGTATGCATCATCACAGTGTTCCACCAATAAATTTATGGCCAGATAGAGAGGACCATTCAGTTCTTGGAAGAAATTATCTGAGATTTCATATTGGACAATTAATGGAGTTGAGACGACCACCTATCTTTTTAGATTATGCAAGGAAAAAATAGATACCATTCCACCAATGCTACAGATCCATTTTATTCTTTGTATGAGTAAAACAGCATGACACCACTATGCTGGACCGATCTAAGAGAGTATGTACTCATGGGATTAATGTTAGTGCGAGCTACTACAAATAAGGTGTATATCATCTAGGAGAAGATGAAGACTGCCCAGAGCTGTTAAATTACCTTTGCTAAATGTAGACATATTACATTGGTTTTGGGAAGGAGACATTCTGTTTTTGAGGGTGTCACCTTGAAATGGATTGAAGATAGATTTCCACATTGGAATGTTATCTATGAGATTTACCAGTCCTTTCGAGATTCTATGTAGAGTTGGAAAGGTGGCGTACATCTATGATCTACCATCACAGTAATATTGGGAACACAACATATTCCTTGAGATTCATTTATATAGGTACGTGCATGACTAGTCACACCTCATCAATTGGATTGAGATGGACATCAAGGATGGATCATCCATTACTGACTACCTATTAGAGACAGATGATCAAAAGGAGGGGGTCCATCATGGGTGATCGATTCCTTTGTTATAGGTCAAATAAAAACAAGAAAATCATCATGTGTGTATCGACCTGACCCTAAAAAGCTCAGTGCTAGTGTCTCCCATCAATTTATTTGGCATAAGATACAATTATATAATAGCCCAAATGACTGAACAATTTAGTTGTTTGGGTAAACTAGATTCAAACATGAGTCTGACATTATAACTGAATACACGATGCAAAATATAATTATCTCATTTTAAATATATTTTATTATGGAAAAATCTATTTCATCTAATGTATCTTTTCATATATTTCATTGTAGAAATTAAGGAATCCATAGGAAAGGTAACTTAATATTATGAGATCAGATGATTGGTAAGGGAAATATAGAACACAAAAAATAATGAATATATGAGAATAGTTAATTTTTAAAGGTAAATATCATAGAATACATTTTATTTAAACAATAACTGATAAGAATGTGGGTAAATAATATAGAACGGTAAACAACAATAAACACATTCCATTAAAATAATTAGTTAAAGAAAAATCAAAATGATTAGGTAAATAACTAAAGAGATATTCCATGTAATCAATGGACTGAAAATAAAATGAATCCATAGATATTTCGACATAAAATCTCATTGATGAATAATAACTAAAACTAAATGTGTGAAGTGATTATTTATGGGACTCCGTGTTTCATAGGTACAAGGAACAATTACTCTCAAGAACTTGCATAAGATAGGTTTGAGTATGAGTTTAAAATCCATCTAAGGTGTTTAGACCACTAAATCATACAAGGAGATTGTCGATGAATCGAGGGACATTCATTAACTGATCCCAAACCAATAGGGAGTACTATAAAAGGCCCCCATCCAGTGTATTACATATTTTAAAGCATCCCTACTATCTAATAAAAAATATGTCATTTCAAATATCTGTATTGAGAAAATAATACATATCTATCAACATTTCCCCAAAAATTCAAATAACATTTAATGTAAACACTACAAGAAAAATGGTATTTGATTTAGGAAATAAATATATCCACGATAAATGATATGTATAACTAGGCGAATTCATTGTTCAATGAACATATGAAATTGAATATTTCATGGGGACAAAAAGGAATCAAGGATGTGAATGTGAATACTATCATTGAAAAAATATATCACAAACCATCCATATGATGAATATTAATTATATTAATAAAACATATCCAATGTTATATATTAATAATTTGTAGTTATCATTGGTAAAAAACTATAAAATGAAATTTTAAAAACATTCTTGAGGAAAATATCATCAGGTTTTAAAATAACTTTTGTAAAATCCTTTCAATTAAAAAAATATCTAGAAATTTTTTATTTAAAAACTATCCTTTCAAATATGAAAATGATGCACTGAATGAATTACATTGTGTAAAATGGTTATTTTCAAATGAGGAAAAAGATAATTTTTCATGGTAAAAAGGTCATAAAATTTCCTTCTTTGGAAAGCCCAAGAATATTACATTCAAAAAAATTGTAAAACTAAAAATAGGTTAAAAACATCACTACTAAATAATTATGATAATATTAAACTAATTTAGTAAAACAATTAAATAGGATAGGGTTTTAGTTGAAAATGAGTTCTCTGACTAAAGGGATAAATGAAGTCAGCTATTTAAAAAAGCAATTTCAAAAACATTTTTGATAACAAATAGTAAAAAATTGAACTAATAATTGAAAATGGTAATGAATAACCATAGAATAATGAAATAAAAAAGGGTTATTGAAGAATTATCATATAATTTCCACAAATTTAAATACCACTGAATGAACTTCGATGCTATTTTGTGGAAAACAATGATTGAATATTTTAATGTAAATCAAACAACATTGAAACATCATAAATCCTAATCCTAAAGAATTAATAATATAAAAAAAGTATTTATGATACCATTATGATAAAGGATATCATAAAACAAAATATAAAAAAAAATTTCGATACACTACGTAAAATAAGTATTTGGTAAACAATATATTTTACTCACAAAGTAAAAAGTGAGATAAAAACTCTTACCTTGTGTCTAAAATGTCCAATGTGTCTTTATATTTATGAATAATAGACCAATGTAAATTATTTAATTTTTTTAAAACCTTTTAAATTTTTATAATTATATTTATTTCACTTATAAATATATTTTATACAACTATGTAAACAATTATTCTTATAATGGGTGTTTTTACCAAATTCGGTTAATATTTCTAAAATAATTTCTATAGTTCAATAATGGTGAAATGAGTCATTATATAACATATATAGAATAATATTCATGAAATAATGATAATATTTATTCATAAATTATACTTTTATTAAAAACAAAATAAATATGGTTTTGGAAAATGAACCTTTGTCACAATCATGGTGACAGTATGTCGTATATAGACATTAGTAACATTACCATTTTTAAATGATCATTTCAGAAAGAGGGTATGAAAATAAAATAGTTATAGAATGAAAATTAAATCAATAATACCATTTTATTTAATCATATATAATTATATATATAATTCTTAGGATCTATAACTATTCACATCGTGTCGAGAAGGTGGTAGTGCACGCATCCACGAACGATGTTTTCACAATTTATGTGTGTTAATTATTATTATGAAAAATTATATATTTTATATTTATAGAAATTTAATAATTTCACAAATATTATATCAAAATTATTTATATCACATATATTTAATTAATACTATTCTTTATACATTCCATTTGTCCTATGAGTGAATCTCATCTCTTTATGAGGGCGATAGACCACACATCCACAAACATTGTTATCATATATCCACAATATTGAAATCATGAATATATGATCAATATATCATTTAAAGAATATTAAATCGGTTCTTATATATATATATATATTTAAATATTATTTACCCAAAAAAATTGGTCAAAGTCCATCCATGAAAATGGTAATAGAAAAAAGAAAAAAGACATTATTCACAGAGGTGAATAACCAGAATAACATGGACAATAATATCATTTCATTGAATAAGTGGTGATGAAAATGGAAATGGATATGAGATATTCAATGAGGATCATAATAATTCAGTATATAAATGATTATGGAGATATCATGCATTTATGGTTGATGTAGGAGAGTAGTAATTATAAAAATAAATTAAATTAAGAGAGGAACTTTGTGAAAATTTCCTCATTACAAAAAAATATGTTATTAGTGGTTGTTTATTAGGGGAGTTTTAAGAAACCACTGCTAAAGATTGTTTAAAAAATGGAGATAAAACATCCCCTCCCCCTCCACTCCCCCAAGCCAAACACCGCCACCCCTATTCCCCCATCCCCGTCAAACCCTCATGTCGACCCAGTTTTACCACTCGCCACCATCCCCTCTCTCCCACTCGCCATGTTCCCCTCTCTCACCTTCACTACTGGCTCCCCTTATCCCCCTCAACACCAGCCCCATTCTCCCATGAGATGCCTAAGACTCATACTGAGGTTACATCCCATCATTCCCCCAAACTATCACACCACGAACTTTATTTCATTTTTATTTATTTAATTTTTGGCCTTGATATCTCTCACCAAGGTCCGAGTTAGGTCACGGGTCAACATTTTTGTCTTTTAATGTTTGTAGTGGGGTTCACACCCGTGTGCGGTCACCACACGGTTGGTGGTAGCCACGCAGTTGGACCTACTGTCATGAAATTACTCATTATTTTATTACAATTTTTGTTATTTTTTTATATGATTAAAATTAAAATTATATCTATTAATTTTATATTAGAGCAATTATAATTAATTTCTCATCTTCATTGTTGTTTTATTATTATTGAAATAGTTATTATTTTTATTGTAGGTAATTTTTTTATTAATATCATCTTTATTATTGTTAATTTTATCATTATTATTATTTTGGTATTATTATTAGTATTATTATTTAATTTCATTTTTTATTATTCTATTTCAGATTTTATTATTATTATTACAATTAAATGAAAAAAAATCTAACCCTAACCCTTTCTACCCGGCACCCTTTCTTTTTTTTCCTTCCCACGGTGCGCGCCGCCTCCCACACTCCCCTCCTGTAGCGATCTGGCACCCCACCTCCCTCACTCCCCAGCCGTGCCTCCCCTGTCCGACGGCCTCCCATCCTTCCTATAGCGATCCGGCGCCTCGTACACCTCCCTTTTCCGTCACCTCGCTTCCCTTATCGCAATCCAGCTGCCTCGTTTTTTTCACTTCCGCATTGCAATGCTTCATCCGGTCTCCTGTTCATCGTCTACAGCACCCGCCTTGCCCCCCCTGTCCACCTGGCCTCCTGCATCCAAGATCCTCCCCTCGATCACCTCAGCAGCAACACCCTGGCCTCGACCTCTCCAGATCCGACCTCCCCCCTTCGGCCTCACCTTCTTTCCACCGGTAGACCCTTTTTCTCTTAGTTCGGTTTTTGGTTCTTTATTTTATTTGGGGTTTAGTGTTTTAATTTATTGGATATAAGTTTTAGGATGGAATCATGTTGATTTTTGTCTTTTTTTTAATAGAACTTAATTCCTTAGTGATTTCTTGGGGTGAGTTTTGGCGCATAATTGAAATTCAGACCAAAACATGGGGTTCTCTTATTGTGAAGTAAGTTGTTATGTGCCCTACCAACACTAGGTAAATTTAGTATAATGAATTGAATTTATTAATGTGTAACATGACATGTTTTTGTGGAGTGATGTGTGTTTTGGTTTTGAAATGGTTGGTGCATTTTGTTAATATGTTTTTTTTGGGAATGATTGGTGTGTTTTGTTGTTGTTTTGGAGCAACGACTTTAAAATGGGTTAGGGGCACCTTTGGATGGTGCAAACTATGATTTTAGGGGTACTAAAAGGTGTATGTGTTGAAAAGTGGTTTTTCAATGAGTATGAAATCTTTTTTGATGTTTTGACTTTGGTTTTCTACTGTGTAGTAATTTAATAGATTGTATTAGTTATGTTAATTATATCATGAAAAGGTGAATATGGGAGGATGATTTTCAAGAGCCATGTTTACATTAAATGTGGCATGTTTTAATATAAAACCCTTTGTGTTTCACCTGGTGGTTTTTCATTGTGTCGGCCCTTGATCTGTTGTTTGATAGTGTTTTGTAAGTTGGGTAGTTTGATTATTTATTTTAAAGAGTTATGAAATAATGCAAATGATGCGAAGTATTCTCTAAAACCATGTCGAGGGGTTTTTTTGCATTTTCTGTTCATTTCGATTGTTCTATGTCAGTGGTTATGGGTTTTTATTTGTTTTTCATTTGTCGCAGCACATTGGCGGGTAAAGCCTGCGTTACTGCAGTCTTCAAAAGGATGCACGTTCTTGTACATGAGTGTGAAACGTGCCGCATCTTCGTCGTAACCGAGAAGCGAGCTGAGGTAGGTCCCCCACTTCACCTACCTTTAGATTTAAAATTTAATAATTTCTTGTTGTTTTATTATTTTTTAATGAAGGAAAAATAATATAAGTTAATTAATTTCTAAATGATTATTTGGTGTAAAAGAGCCGTTTATTTTATGCCGAACACTTGAAATATTTTCTTGACGAGCAGACACCCAGTATTGAAAGAATTCCCATTTAGAATTTAAACATAATTCACAAAATTTCAAATTTACTTTTAGTTTTATAGATAAATGATTTATTTTGAACAAGTGTCTTGAGTTTTCTCGAGAAATGAGGTTTTTCATTAAAATTGGTGAAGGCCCACTTGACACTTTATTAAAATAAATTATTTTTGAAAACCCATCCAGGGGTGATCATTGGGCTGCGTTGATTGTGTGAGCTATATGTGATGTTTTTGCATCGTGACTGATTGTTTGGAATTGTTGATTCACCCGATTTTATTATATGTGTTGACATGGGAACCTGGCATAGTGAGTAAATATTCTGAGAATGATTTTTGCACTAGTTTAGACCACACACTGGCTAGTGGCCCCATAGCAGGGGAATACTGAGTTATTTCTGCTATGGGGATTGGGCCCCTCGGTTAGGCCATGCAGGGCTATTTTGGGTAGTAGTATGGGAGTTATGACATCATCGAGTTAGGGCATTCCTTCAGGATGAGTCAGATGTATAGTATGTTCTGGATTGTTCACGATCTCCTCGGTTCGACACATGTTTCTGTTAGTGTTTAATTTTATGTGGCGGACGAAGGAGTGGTCGAGTTCGGTTGATGACCCATGTGTGACACTTTTCCCATTTCCCTTAGTGTGTGTTGTGTGTTGTGTGTGATTCGCCTTTTGACTAACAACTAAAGTTTTTATTTCTAAATTGTTCTCAAAATGTTTTAAAATGCAATGCACCTATTTCATTAAACATTGAACTTGTTCTAAATTAAAAAGGGCAATAGACTATTACTTGTTTTAAAAAATTAAAGTGCGTGTGTGTGGAAATTGTAATTTATATAATTTAGTGCAAACCTAGAATTGATAAATCCTGTGTTTAATGATATGTGCATTGGGAATAGAGTTAGTCAAGCCTACCTACTGAGTTTTAATACTCATGCCTACAGTGTTTTCTTGTTTTTAGTTCAGTTTCAGGTTCTAGCTTCAGTTTTTCACCTTGATCAGCGTTGGTTGTTGTATTGGAGAGTGACCCATGAGGTCACATGGAGTTTTGGTCGTGGTCAGGTTAGTAGAATTGTTGGTTGTTATTTATTCATTTTCTTATGTTCTATATTTTTCGCTGCTTAGTTTATTATATTTTGGGCCAAATCGTTCCCACCTGTTCAATTTTGTTGCCCGACACTAGTTTCCAGCCTGTGGGGATAGGGAACGCCCCTCGAGCCATGTCGCGGGCCGGCTCGGGTGGCCGGATCAGGTTTGAATCGAGTTGGTTTGTGACAAAATGGTATCAGAGGGAGGTTCTTATTATTTGGGTTTTCCAGTAGGTGGAGATTAGGATTGTCGGGACTCGAGAGGTAGGTACGAGAAGGACGTCATGAACCCTCGCCCGTTCCGAACCTCAAGTCACCAGGGATAGTCCGGTAATTGAGTCCTTTTTTCGTTCTGGTTTGTTTTGGAATGAGGGATGGAAACGGAGGTAAACCAATGTTACATCGTGATCTCACATGGAGTGGTGACCCATGTGGAATCTGGGAACATGGTTTGAATTCCTCCAAGTTGTTGATGGATACTTGGGGGATGGCCCACAACCATGTCTCCAGGTTAAGGGTGACTACTAGTCCCTCGCTCAGGTTGTTTGTTGTATATTGAGTGTCATTTTTGTTCTGGTTGGTTTAAGTATGTTTTTGGGAATGGAAAAAAGGGGGTTTTGAAAATGGGACTGATTTCATTTAAATGACATTAAATTTATGAAATGGGTTTTAAAACTGAAAGCCTTTGTTTTGGAAAACTGGAGTTTTTTTGGAAATTGGACGAGAATGGTTGGGGTGAAACCTCAGGTACTTCATATGAACGTTTTCACATGTGAGAGGATGCGTGGAAAGTGCGTGTTGGTGCGTATGAGTGAAATTTGATGTAGACTTGTGCAACGGTTCATGGGATTACCTGGGCATGTTTGAAATTAAAGTCCTGACCTTGTTTTCTAAATTGGCTTTTAAAGAGGAAAATGGTTTTGGAAATTGATTTTGGTTTGAAAAGTGGATTTGGTATTTGGAAATTGGTCTTGAAAGAAAGCAGCTTTGAAAAAAAGGGTAGTTTTGGAATCTAAAATGGAATAGGAATTTTGGACAGGGAATTTTGGGTTCTGTTTGTGGTTGTTTGGTTTTTTTTAGTTGGTTACTTTTGGATGAGGGTGATTTATTGATGTTGCTTCGATTGATATCAGTTTCAGATTGGTGTTATATATGTTGCTTCGAAATGCCGCCCAGAAAGGTCCCCATAGTTTTTGATGATTCATGCCTAGTTTTTGGTCCTTCTCGGATTTTGTCTGTCCTTCATGGTGATTAGAGTCTGTTAGAGACAGTTTAGTGGCTTGAAGAGGTTGACCGCATCTTCAGGGTTTTGGGATCTCCCAAAGCTGTTAGATTGCATGCCGCTTTGGGTCTGTTCAATAGTCCATCTCTGGATGAGTAGGAGTTGTTCGCCCCGCCATCACTGCAAGTTGGGATATCGTGGGATTTCATCAAAGTCATGTTTGGCTGGTGGTTAATACTTGAAGAGGGGAAGACGAAGAATGTGGAAGAGCTCATGCGTAATCAACAATGCCAACAAATAGTGAAAGCATGTGTGTTGACAATTTCATGGAACTTGTGTCTTTCTCTGGAGGTAGCATCGCAGGATTTGATGAAGACTCCTCCTTTCATCAGGGGTCTTTGTCTAGAGATCAATGATTGGGTCCTCTCTTTTTGGGGCCATCATTTTGAGAAGTTGGTACATGAGGTGTTGTTAGCTGAGTTGGTCACTAGAGCGCAGACGATTGGAAATCCACCGTATTCAGTTGCTCGTGAAGGTCCCCCATCTGGCGAGCAGAGTGTGTTAGATGGATATTTTTCTAAAGAGTCCTATGTAGTGACTCTAGTTTTCTATTCGTCAGAATATCCAATGGTGTGCTGTCAATGTGGACGTTTAGGGCATGCAAAGCCATCATGTTGCTTCCCTCTGAAGACGTGCCATCGTTGTAGATGTCTGGGTCATCTAGAGAGGTTCTGCAGGAAGCGTTGCCTGAAGAAGACGTTGTTACTAGAAGATTCCAGTGCCTGACCGTGAGGCATGAGATGCTTCATCCATCAAAGCCCCAACCACAGGTCTTGGGGTGAAGCTCACATGCAGTCAGGAGTTGTTGGGGGTCTGAAGCCTCAGTTCGTGTTTTGGTGTTCCGTGTTGCTAACGATACATTTAAAGTCATTCCTTCATGATTCTTCCTCTATTTATGTTTTGGCGTTGTTGTAGGTCCATTTTTCGTCGTGATGTTGGGATGGACATGTTCATATGTAATCCAAATAGTCTGGTTTGTCTAAATTATGATTCTCTAAATAGTACGTTTTTCTTTAAAAGTTTGTTTGAACCCTGTATGTGTTAATCTCAATTTGACTATGTTCGTTTGGAGATGTATGTGCCTATGGAAGGATCGACCTTTTTGGTAATTCTCGAGTTTACTTCATGGGTGAAGTTCTTCTCAGAGGTTTCTCTCAAGTGTTTGAGGTTATTGTTATGGCTCGAGGGTTTCATGGTTCATTGGGGGTGTTCCTTATTTCTATAGAAGGTAGTTTGGATCATTTGGGAGTCCCCGCGTCAACCCCCCATATCGGGGTGGTATGTTTGGGAGTTAAATTTCCATACTAGGTGAATTCTTGTGGTGGGGAGAACCCCTCTATGTTCTCCCCTCAAACTTGGGCTTCAGTGTTCTCTTGAATTGGTTGGGTGTGACCTATGTAGAGTAAGGTCATTCTGAGATTCTTAGGTTTCTTTGATTTTTCTGGTTCTGTTTGGGAATAATCTTATTTCTTAACCAACGTATGGATTCATGACTTTTTGGGGACAGAAAGTGTATGTGGTGGGGATAATTTTCACACCCCGACCTTTATTTGATTTTTATTTATTTAATTCATCGCCTTGAGATCTCTCTCCAAGGTCTGAGTTGGGTCCCGAGTCAAAATTTTTGGCGTTTAATGTTTGCAGTAGGCTTTGGACTTGTGCACGGTCACCGCACGGTTGGTGGTAGCCACGCAACTGGGCCAAGTGTCATGAAATTTCTCATTATTTTTTTACAATTTTTTTATTTTTTTTTAAATGATTAAAATTCTTATTATTATAATTAATATTTTATTAGAGCAATTATAATTAATTATTCATCATCATTTTTGTTTTATTATTATTGAAATACATATTATTTTTATTGTAGGTAATTTTTTTTAATATCATCTTTATTATTGTTAATTTTATCATTATAATTATTCTGGTATTATTATTAGTATTATTATTTTATTTCTATTTTTATTATTATATTTCATATTTTATTATTATTATTACAATAAAATGAAAAAAAAGAATCTAGCCCTAACCATTTCTTTTTTTCCTTCCCACGGTGTGCACCGCCTCCCTCACCCCCTCCTGTAGCGATCTGGCGCCCCACCTCCCTCACTCCCCAGTCGCGCCTCCCCTGTCTGACGGCCTCCCATCCTGCATGTAGTGATCCGGTGCCCCACACACCTCCATTTTCCATCACCCCCTTCCCCAATCGCAAACCAGCCACCCCTTTTTTCCCTTCCGCGTTGCATCGCTTCATCTGGTATCCTGCTCATCGTCTGCAGCACCGACCATGCCCTCCCATCCACCTGTCCTCCCGCATCCAAGCTCCTCCCCTCCCTCGCCTCAGCAGCAACACCCCAGCCTTGCCCTCGCCGGATCCATCCACCCCCTTTCAGCCACACCTTCTTCCCTCCAGTGGACCCTTTTTCTCTTAGTTCATTTTTTGGTTCTTTTTCATATTTGCAGTTTAGTGTTCCACTTTGTTGGATATAAGTTTTAGGATGGCATCATATTGAATTTTTTCATTGTTTTGAATAGAACATGATTCCTTAGGGATTTCTTGGAGTGTGTTTGGCGCATAATTGAAATTCGCATCAAAACATGGGGTTCTCTTCCTGCGATGTAAGTTGTTTCATGCCCTACCACCACTAGTTAAATTTAATATGATTAATTGAATTTATTAATTTTTTACTTGACTTGTTTTTGTAGAGCGAAGGTTTTTTTTGTTTTGAAATGGTTGGTGTGTTTTGTTAATTTTTTTTTGTTTTGGGAATGGTTGGTGTGTTTTGGCATTGTTTCGGTGAAACATTTTCAAAATGGGTTTAGGGTGCATTTGGATGGTGCGAACTATGTTTTCAGGGGTACAAAGAGGTGTTTGTGTAGAAAAGTGATTTTTCAAGGACTAGGAAATCTTTTTGGATGTTTCAACTTTGGTTTTCAACTGTGTAGATATTTATTAGATTATATTAGTTATTTTAATTATATCTTAAAAAGGTAACGTTGGGAGGATGATTTTCAAGAGCCATGTTTACGTGAAATGGAGTGTGTTTTTATATAAAACCCTCTTTGTGTCACTAGTTGGCGTTTCATTGTGTTGGCCCATGATCTGTTGTTTGATATTGGTTTCTAAGATGGGTAGTTTGATTATTTATTTTATTGAGTTTTAAGAAATAATGCAAATGATGCGAAGTATGCTTTGAAATCATGCCGAGGGGGTTTTTGTGTTGTTTGTTCGTTTCGATTGTTCTAAGTCAGTGGTTATTGGTTTTTATTTATTTTCCAATTGTCACAACACATTGGCAGGTAAAACCTACGTTACTGTGGTCTTCAAAAGGTTGCACGTTCTTGTACGTGAGTGTGAGACGTGCCACATCGTCGTCGTAACCGAGCAGCGAGCTGAGGTATGTCCCCCACTTCACTTACCTTTAGATTTAGAATTTATTAATTACTTGTTGTTTTATTAATTTTTAATGAATGAGAAATAATATATGTTAATTCATTTCTAAATGATTATTTTGTGTAAAAGAGTCGTTTATTTTATACCGAACACTTGAAACATTTTCTTAACGAGCGGACACCCAGTATTGAAAGAATGCCCATTTGGACTTTTAAACATTATTCATAAAATTTCAAATGTACTTATAGTTTTAATGATAAATGATTTCTTTTGAACAAGTGATTTCAGTTTTCTTAAGAAATGAGGTTTTTCATTAAAATTTGTGAAGTCCCGCTTGACACTTTAATAAAATAAATTATTTTGGAAAACCCATCCAGGGGTGATCTTTGGTGTCAGTTGACTGTGTGAGCTGTATATGATGTTTGTGCATCGTGAGTGATTGTTTGGAATTGTTGATTCACCCCTATTTTGTTATATGTGTTGACATGGGAACCTAACATAGTGAGTGAATCTTCGGAGAATGATTATTGCACTAGTTTAGACTACGCACTGGCTAGTGGCCCCATAGCAGGGGAATATTGAGTTATTGCTGCTATGGGGATTGGGCCACTCAGTTACTCCATGAATGACTATTCTGGGTAGTAGTATTGGTGTTATGACATCATCGAGTTAGGCCATGCCTTCAGGATGAGTCATATATATAGTATGTTCTGGATTGCTCATGATCTACTAGGTTCGACCCAGGTTTCTTTTAGTGTTTATTTGTATATAGAGGAAGATTGAGAGGTCGAGTTCGGTTGCTGACCCCTATGTTCCACTTTTTCCATTTCCCTTAGTGTGGGTTGTGTGTGATTCAGCTTTTGACTAACAACTAATGTTTGGATTTCTAAATTGTTCGCAAAATGTTTTAAAGTGAAATTCACATGTTTCATTCAACATTGAACATGTTCTAAATTAAAAAGGGAAATGGATTGTTACTTGTTATAAAAAATTAAAGTGTGTGTGTGTGGAAATCTTATTTTTTATAATTTAGTGAAAACTTGGAATTGATAAATTATATGTTTAATGGTATGTGCATTGGGAATAGAATTAGTCGGGCATACCTACTGAGTTTTAATACTCACGCCTGTTGTGTTTTCTAGTTTTTAGTTCTGTTTTAGGTTCTAGCTTCAGTTTTATGCCTTGAGAAACGTTGGTTGTGGTATTGGAGAGTGACCCACAGGGTCACATGGAGTTTTGGTCGTGGTCAGGTTAGTAGCGTTGTTGGTTGTTCTTTATTCATTTTCTTATGTTCTATTTTTACACTGCTTAATTTATTTTATTTTGGGCCAAATCATTCCCACCTGTTAAATTTTGATGCCCGACACTAGTTGGAAGCCCGTGGGGATAGGGAACACCCCTTGGGCCATGTCACAGGCTGGCTCGGGTGACCGGTTCAGGTTTGACTCGGGTTGGTTCGTGACACAAACGATCACTACCCCTCCTCCCAAGGCTTGGTAATTAAAAAAGCTGTGTGTGGGGATGTGATCGTCCATGGTTTCTTGTTGTTTCAAAACAATTATTCCATCAAATGAGTTAGTATTTTCCTATTACATTATAGTATTTTTAATTTTAGTGTTTAGTTAATTAATTTGTCGATTTTTAGGGATGATTAATGTTCTCGTAATCCCATTGGATGTCTTGTGGGATCATGAGTATTGTGTGAATCATCGATTAAGGCATTCAGTTCCACTTATACATTTTATAAAATTAAACCTTCATAAATATTTTATTTTTAAAATACATTTTATGATTATAAAGGTTATTTCATAAGTAATATGTGATCCTATCAAAATGTGTTTTTTAATGGAATTTTATTAATGCGATTTATTGAATGGGGTTTATTCTATTACTTTTCAATAGTAATTACTAATTAATTTTGTTTCCAATGAAAAATATTATAATGAATGCTCCTAATTTAAATGAAATGTTTTGGGTAAACATATTAAAAATTAGAGTGGGACAAGTTTCCATACATAATTATGGTTGTATTGATAATTATTCATTAATTTTCATTGTAAATGATCTAAAATGTATCATGGTTGAATTTATTAATGAATATGTTATTCTAAAAAGTATTTTCACTATATTTACATTGTTATGGTGTCTAAATGGTAGTTTATTATATTCTATTATACTTCTAAATGACATATCTAAAACCTTTGTTTTACCATTGTGTTGTAATTATGGATATAATATAATAATTTATATATGGGGGTACAAAGAAGAGTTTCTTTTATATACCTCATTATTTTTATTATTAATATTTGACTTTAATATGAAAAATATTGCCTCAACATCCAATTTATATCTTTTTAGGAAACCTAGGATTATTGGGTTGGGGAAAATAGATCAATATGAGGCCTTTTCCAATATATATGATGTTTCCATGATTTGTAAAGTAATTTTTTCAGGATACCATTGTCTGAATAAAGTAATTGTGCTTAAATTTAATTGGTTCAGGGTTTACCAAATTTGTTATGTAGAATTTTCAGGTTCAGCAAGTTTTAGTGGTCATAGTGGTTCTCCCAAGGTATTAGATATTTTTTTCCATTTGATTGTGTAATAATAATTCTATTTTCATTTCATTAAATTTCATTATTTTACATGAGTAGATATCATTTCTATTTATATTCAGTTTCTTTCTCATTGTTGATGAGTTACCATTTCTTCTTAGATTTTGTGAATTCCCTTTTTAAATTGGAAGCTATTATTTTTTATCACCTATTAATTTTCTTTAATGATCACTTTTACTTGATTATTTTTTCAATGTGAGTTATTAATTTGATATTATGATATAATTTATCAAATTTTCTAATTTATATATTTTGTATTGTCACCATTAGTAATTACATGTTCATATATTTATTTTCATTTATTATCATCCTTGTTTCCCTGATTTATAAAGTAACCAAAACTTTTTCATTGTTAAAATATTAAAATCCATAAAATAAATAAAAATTTATTTCTTCTTCAGATGGTTGGATAAAATATTTATGTTTTTACCAATTGTGTTTTGTCAAATATTTTTCATCATGATAGATTTCTCAAATAAAAAATTTATTATATCAACTGACTTTTCAAACGTGGATTATAATCATCAGGAAGTGACAATATATGAAAATGGAATCTTTTATTATGGGTACAATATGGATTCAAAAATATTAAAATGGAATTTTTTTTACCATACTCTTTTTTTATTGTACCTTCATAGACATTTATGATTGAATTTTTTATTTCTAGGAATGGGTTTCCCAGATGATAGGTGAATAATAAGAAATAATATCATCCTCTATGATTAAAACCTAAAAATCTGCCTAGAATATCATATTATTAAATCCAAATAAAACATCATCAAATACTCTTTTTTGGAATGTAGTGGATCTATTAGGTAATTTTAAAAAAGTCTAGTTTATTTGAGATGTACCATATATAAATAAGGAAAATATAATCTCACATACATTCCTAGAATCTCTTAGATCACCACAATATATGGTAGTGAAGAATTATGTGACACCCCATATTGTTGGATATCAGTTAGAACACTAAATCCAAAACTATATTAATAGATAATAACAAGGTTAACCTTGACATAGTGACCCTAGGGTGTTTCTATCATGATTCTTATTTTAAATTAATTAATTTATGTTTTTTTATTTTTCATCTATTTTATATAATACCATATATGATTTATTTTTTTTTTCTTTGACTTTTTTAGAACATATATAACTATATTATAAATAAATGGGTTTTGTTTTTTTCACTTACATTAAACTCTATTATTACTTCATAATAGTCATCGGTTTTAGTTTTTTTAATAAACTTTTAGCACATTGTGATATGGATAAAATATGAATCATATTCCCATGGAACACACCATAGTATGGTAAGGGTTTGGAGAAGTGTTTATACTTATCAATTTCCAAACGATTAGTTGATGGTAGAATACGATGTCCATAACATAAATTTAAATTTATAATATGGGTTATGACTGATTATTTTTATGAATACGTGATATTAACATATTTACCTTCTCAATTTTTTTATGGATCTGCCCTAGAGAATCAAATGTTATTTAAATTTTGAGCACCAAGGTCAATTGACATAATGAGATCCCATGTTCATCGACAATGGAAAATGGAATGAAAAAATTCTATAAATGGTGAATTTCTCATTGTAGGACACCAATATCATCATCAAAACACATCCAAACAACTAGTTGAGGGTGCTATAAATAACAACATGACAATGAATGTTTTTGAGACAATAGGACAACTAGATAATGATTATATCATATAACTGTATCTTGTACTTTATTATGTGATGAATAATGTTGGAGAAATATTCAATGAGTAGAATGTTGTGTTTCATTTTGAATAGGATTTTGGAAATCAAGAGTTGTATAGTGGAAGTTTGAAATATTAAAAACATTCTTTTCTACTGAAGTTGTACCATATCAAATGCCTATGTGGAATTACAAATTTGGGGATTTCCATTATATTGGAATTTGTTCGTGAGTCATTTCCTAATGAAAAGATCCATGATTATTTTTATGAAATGGAATAATTAGTTAAAATATGGGTTTGAATTATAAAAAAGCATGCATGTCGCAAAGATTGTATTCGTTATTGAGGAGTTTATTCATGAAGACAATATTTAAAAAAAATTATTATTCAAGTTGGCATTAAATGTGTGATGATGTAATTCTAAAATACCATAATACAAGGAATAATAATAAATGTAATACACCTAGAATAGTTTTATGTTACATCCCTTTATTTCCCTGATTGAAATGATTATTCATGTCATAAAAAAATGGTCGAACACAAGAAGTGAAATTCTATAGATAATAACACTAATGGGTTAATGTGAAATCCAAGAGATTCACTATTGAGGAATACATTTTATTCATTACCTCCATATTTCTCATCTAATCAATGTAATGTTTGATTAGGATTGGTTGTCGATGGATTCAACCCATTTTTGGACTCTGAGCACCGGTTATCGCAGTTGGACAGTTTTTTTGATCACTTATACTTTTCATCAATGGATGTGTATGAAGCAAATACCTTTTTTCATTTTGTGATTATTATTTGAATTTTTTTGTTAATGATATTTATATATACATGAAACCTCGAATTGAAGTGTTACGTGATTTATGAAGCAATGGTATTGATACCTATGATACATCTTCTATGACAATGTTCAAAATATAAGATTCTATAGTGTGGACCATTAGTGACATTCCATGACTTGGGAATTTAGAACGTTGTAACAAATACCAGAGTTTGGATTTTCTTGTTTGTAACTTTGATTCTGAGTCCGAGTGAGTACCTCACTAAAAATATTGTTGCTTCATATCAATTCATATCATAGATTTTAGTCGTACAAGTAAAAATTCAATTGTTCTATTGATCATTGACGACCTACATGTTTTTAATAGGTTCTAAAATATTAAAACAATATGGAAATAATGAAAATGATTTTAGTATGTTGAATGATTTGAATGATAGTGGAAAATTATTTCTAAGTGCATCATAATGTGAAATTAGAATGCAATAATAGAAGGAAAAAATTAAATTATTCAAACTTATCTATTGAGAATTTAATTTGTTGTAGTATATTCCTGATGTTGTGTATATTAAGATGATTTTATGTGATAATTTGATCATTACGTTGCTTAATGAGAATGGAAAATCGTAGTACCATCTCTGTGCTTGGAAAGACTTACAAACAATGAACCCAATGCATTATCTCTCGACAAATGTGAATGAAATGTATGATCCTAAACTTTTTTCAATGAAAATTCAGGATAAAGAAACCATACATTTAATTTTAAAACATGTTATGGTACTTGATGGGTATTAAAGTAAATTATCAACATGTGTTGACTAAAATCATAATAGGATACCTGGATAGAAATGTCATGATTCATATATTTTGTTAAAGAAGTTTCAGCCATTGGCATTCTATACATTGTTGCAAGTAAATGATACAACTGTTTTAATCCAATTTATCAAATTATTTATGGAACTATGTGATAAACCTCTACAACCATTTGATCTTCACAACATTTAGGATTTATTTTGATAGATAATTTGGGAAATGGATATGATCTTACCTCTTTCATTTTTTACTGTCATGGTGAATTTAACATTGATTTTTTTAGAGGAATCTAAATTAGAAGGCCATATACATTATTGATTGTTGTATCCAATTGAGAGGTAATTTATATATAAATTCCATATTAAATTAATCAATTTTTGGAACTTCATGAAATACACAATAATATTTTTTTTCACAGATGTCATGGGAATTTGAAATTATACGTGAAAAATAAAACTCAACTGGAAGGCTTAATATCTATTGGAAATTTGAAAGAGTATCTTGCCTTTTTTCTAGATACTTTGATAATATCAAGACAATATTTAATAGAGTTGGATTTGCTGCAGACACACCTAATCAATCTACACTACATGGTAAATCAATAATTATTCCTAGTATAGAAAAATTAGTTGGGAGGAGCTCAAA
Source organism: Viscum album (assembly GCA_963277665.1). Lineage (NCBI taxonomy): Eukaryota > Viridiplantae > Streptophyta > Magnoliopsida > Santalales > Viscaceae > Viscum > Viscum album. The sequence goes on along the minus strand of OY728165.1, from coordinate 255,185,053 downwards.
TGATATACTGATAGATGAAGAATTATTACATGCACATCTAAATGTGTTGTTGAATAGTGAAAAAGAAGATCCATTTATTAATGAGTATAGGATAAAAAAATATATTAATGAGAGTCTTAACACGAATTGAGAAAGATATAACAAAATAATGATAATAAAGAGCTTGTAGAATGTGTTGCACAATGTGTATGTTCTTAAATGTTGAAATCAATACAACTTTTTTTAATCTATATATATATTAAATAAAATAATTTATATTTTGTTTCTTACATCAACATTACTTATAATCCATATTTTTACCTAAATATTTGATGTTTCTTTCTAAATCTCCTCCAAAATATTCTAGAAAGTTTATCTCAGACAATGTGAATTGATTTAAATTTTGTATAGTTGATCAAGAAGAGGGATTGAATGCATAAAATAGTTTTAAATTTAAATTTTACAAAGTGGGAGACTATTGAATGTTGAGTTATATTTTTGAATTAAACTACTATGTGCATTTTTTAGTTGTTTTATTCAAATGCAATTGGGTTGATATTATGTGGGGTGTTAAAACAAATTACTTTGTATTTACATATAAGAAAATATATACCATGATGAATGGCGATGACATTGAATTACATGATCCTTATAACATATCATTGAAAATGAAAATTGAATTTTATGTGAAATATTTTGAGAAATAATGGAAGAGTGTAGTTTATAATGTAAAAAAATGAGACATGTATAATATGGGTAATAAACTAAAAGACATGACCTCTATCATTGAAGCCCAACAACAACAATAAGTTAACTTATTTTTCCCTCATGAAAATGAAAATTTTAGTAAAGGGTAGAAAAAGTAGATAATGAAATGATAGAACAGGATGAAGGCATTACTGATGTTGAATATGATTATATGTGCAGTAATCCATTAATTTATCAACCACTTATGTCATTTTTGAAGTCATTCATTATCATAGTTATGTATATTTTGTTTTATAGTGTTGTACATCAATTATAGTTTTTAAATAATTAATGTAAATGTTGATATTGAAATATATGTGATGCAAATAATCTTATTTGATTAAATGATTAGAATGCCAATGGGGAAACGTTACAATGATGTCACCCCACTCTCAGTTGACGTTCCATTGATGATACCGACAAATGATGATACATCTATCTCCCTCCCAAAAACATCTAAGACGCTATCATATATCCCCCTCCACCGTATCTCAAACCCTCCATCAGCATCCCATCATTAACTCAGTGGAGACCTACCCATTTAGCAGTCGTAGTAGTGAGGTTGCTAGTTGACACTCATGGTTCATCAAGGGTATGTTGGAGGGTGACCGTTAGAGGCACAAATTTTATTATGAATAATGTTATTGAGATTTTATTATACTAATAACTAATTTTCGATAAAATATTGAAACAATTCTACTGTGGATAAAAATATGAGAAAATCATATTTCTTGATCTAAAAAGAAAAATGATAGATTCCCCATTACACAATTATGGGATTCCTATCAATGATGATGTGGGGTTATTTGTATAGATTCTATGCATTCTAGTGGTGAAGTAGGTCACCCATCTGATTACTTATGACCATTGGAGTCATATGCCTTCATCTTGGGAAAGTGATGTTTTTAATTCATTAATAATGGTAATTTTAATAGATTTATGTTTAATTGAATTTCATTAGGTTATTAAATTATAATATTTTCTAATCGAATCTCTTTGTACAGATGTTTTTCCTCTTTCTCATTATTAATCTGATAGCATGATTGTGTACATTGAAAATTATGGACATGAAATGGAATATGTTTAAATTGAGATTATGAAAAAACTCATGGATAATATATTGAATTCCTAACTACTATATGATAAGGTAGACAATGGGGTACCTAAAGAGAAATGAAAAGTTTTTATTGAAAGCCATCGTTCTGAGAAGCACATTATTTTTTAATATAAATTATAATATTAATATCATTTAATATTTATACATGCATATTATAAGGTTGTGAAATTTCATACATTAATATTAAAATATATTTTATTAATTACAGAATAATTTATGGAATAATGCATGAATTCGGGCTAAGCAAATCATAACTCGTACTATAGGGTAAATGTGTTTTTCTAGAAGTAGATCAAATCTGGTTATCTTTTCATTAGATTAAATATTTATAAGATATTATTATCAACAAAATATATTGAATAATTTATTTATCTTCTTTTAATGAATTCATATAATTTAATACACTATGCATCCTGAATAGATGTATGGTAGGATGTTCATAAAAAATATAATGGTAGTTTTTTAAAGATCCTACCAAAGAAGTTATCGTAAGAATTCATATTTCATTATAATAACTTATTATAAGTTTTCACTATGTCAACATATATTTCATCTATTATTATTGATATTTCTTTATAAGTAAAATTCAATGAACTGTGGGATTCCAATCCCACACAGTCTTACTCTATTTACTAGGATGACCCTATTTTTTTAGTACTTGGGAAGGGGAATGATAGATGAGTGTGTGGGATGGGTTTGACACCATTGCATTTTAATGTGTTTTTAAGGACTTTGGTAATATGAGCTACATTTATTCCAATCTTGTGTCACTCCCATCCACGATATACATAGAGAGAGTTTGATTAAGTTCTTTGAAATGTTCAGGAACATGGTGTTTAGATATCCACTTTACCGAAAACATTATTTGGTTTATATCAAAAGATATAATGATTTAACCATGGGGATATTTCATAGATTATTTTTGGAGAAAGGAAAAATCAAACATCTTCAAAATAATTGAGCTCCCAAACATTTATTTATTTTATGTATAAAAAATGTACAACATTGTTAAATATTCTATATAGTTGTCTTAGGGATTCTAATAGTAGGAAGTAAGTATTGAGATGAATAGGGTGACAAAAATAGTTTATCATCATGGAGTAATTAGTGCATAGGGTTATTTCATTTATCATGTATGTCATAGAGTATTCGAATGAAAATTTAGATGGGTTCAAGAGAAATGTTGATGTATTAATGTTTTGTATAACCATGTGTCTATATGTTGTGTTTTACTTGTTATGGAATTATGTTGTTTATTTATGTGTACAAGGATTATAAGATATATATATATATATATTGGTAAAAATTTATGGTTGGATGATATGGTATGTGAATTGTTTGTATTTTCCATGGTTTTTCTAGAAGAAGGTTTTGCAGTTGCAGATTCTATAGCCCTTTTTTGTAATTCCCCATTTTGCGGTAGTTTAAACCACAATTAAATATAGTGTTTTTTTCATATCAGATTAATTCTCTACTATATTATGGTTTCTTTCAGTTGTTAATACCTCTTCTAAATATGAATGACATTTATTTAGTGGTGGTTGTCTCTGTTTAGCGGTGATCAAAACAGCCTCTAAATTCTTGTCATTTTTTTGATCGGAAATCTGCCACTAATTGGAAGAACCATTGGATTTTGGATTTTGACCCCAGTTTTTGTGGTTCTTTTTTGTAAACATCATATAACCATTCCAAAGTGTTTTAAATAGATAACATAAAATAATATTCAAATATATGTCATTTTTCATTGAGTGCCATTTGAATATCACCTTAATGAAAGACCATTATGTACCATGTATTTGGTCTATTGGGGAGACCAGAAGCAATAGGCAGTATGGAGAGTGGGTAAGAGATGATTTTGTAGATATTTGAATAATTAATAATATTTTTTATAGAAATAGAGTGGTGATGTGTGGAATTTATTCTTAGGAGAGGTGGGTTTAAGTGATTAAAATATTTATTATTTTATATTAGAAGCTAACCACACTGAAGTGGAATTAATTTCAATAAATTTGACATTAATTTATTGTTTTTAGGCTGGTTAGGGTCTATAAAAACCTCAATATACCATTAAATTTTGTATTTTCTTGGTTTTTGAGGCATTTTCCATTTTAAACCATAACTTGTTTCATCTTTTACCTATACAACATTTATTTGTTTTATTACCATGGTTAATTTTTCAGAACTAAAAATTTAATTGATCATTCAAACTATTTTGGACCAGATAAATCTAAATATGGGATCAAATTTACCTAGTTTAGTTAAAAAATTGCAGAATTAGATTTAAAATTAATCTCACAAGCCAACTGAAAAGGAATGTTTCAAAATATAAACGTTCAAATGATTGAAATATTTTTAATCTAATTTCAATGTTTAATTGATTCTAATGAACTAAATTGAATTAAATGATTTACAATTTAACAAATTATACATAAAAAATTATAATTTAATTTACTAAAATAAATATATTATGTGAAAATATAGTTTTGAACTAATATTTAGTATTTTTCATTATTCATTAAAAATAAAAATGTCTTCCAAAAATACCAAAAATTAAAAAAAAATTAAATTTTTAAGTTTCTAATTCAAATAAGAACTGTATTTTCTCAAATATAACTTATACAAGTATCTAAAATTTTATTAATAATATGTTATCCCTTAAAAATTGTTAAATATACCTTAATAAAAATATCTATTTTAGTATAATATTAGGTTTGTTCTTATTTTATGCTTAACAAATCTATTGTATGAATATCAAAAATATATTATTGGAAATAATATATATATATATATATCATTAATATCACTCACTATGTGTAAATAGTTTAATTTATTTTTAGAAATAGTTTTCTATTAAAATGTTCCCTTTAAATTCAATTTGTTCTTATATACCTTTGCAGTTAATTTGTAACCAATGAATTCATTTTATATATATGTAAAATGTATATTTCCATAAGATAGTTAATAATAATCATACAATTTAACATAATATCTAGGTTTTATAATATTAAATAAAAAAATAATATATATATTCTTTTTTAAAAAGTGGTCTTGTGTAAAACACAATCCCTTGAAGAATCTCATGGTTGTGTGTGTCGCACACTAGCTCAGTATCACAAGTATTGAAAACTAGAAATTACATTGAAATTAATTAAAATAATAAATATATTGTTAAGTATCAGGATATTATATTTCATTAAATTTAGTTTCTGTTGTGTCAAACACGCTATCAAATACAAGGTTTTTAAATTAGATTTTTGGGGTATTACATGGAGAGAACATGGGAGCAGGAGGCTCCAATTCATGCTCATAACCCACATATTTTTAGTATCTTGTCCATTATCTTTATGGGGATTTAAAGACACATGGTAGGGAGATGGTAACCTCTCATATTTTCTATGTATTTTTTAAAAAATAGTATATGGATTATTTTCAAGAAAAATCGCTCAGATTATATGTGATTCTGAGACCCAAAGTACCCATAATAAATGTTTTAAAATATATTTAATATATTAAATGTCATGATCAGGAAGTATAACTAAAAAAAGTATAATTACATCTAAATGAGTACGTAGATCTAAAATACGATGGAACCATGGTGTTTGTAATGGTGGTTTTTTTCTAGGCGTGACTAACCTTTGTCGTTGTGGTCCATTTATGAAAAAGTTGTCAAGGGCGTAAAATGAATAACAATATTTAATAAAATTATTTCATTTCATTTCATTTAGGTTTCAAAGGTTTTATCATTAAATATATTATTATTTTATAAGTCTAGGGTTATTTGTATTACCTAATAGATGTCAAAGGACTATTAAGAGAGATTGGGAGAATTATCTCAGGCATAGACGACATGTCAAGATCTGATCTATGATTTTTATGCCTATAGAATATGTGGACTAAATCATTGTTGGAAATATTTTTTCTTCCTCAACAATTTATCCATCTTGGGGTAGGATGTTTTATCATGGGATTTCAATCTTTTTTTTAATCTCGGATGAACATGGATCAATTCAAGTTGAATTGATATGTGCTTCCTTGATAGATATCAACACTTCTGGAATCGTAACCATTACCAATAGTTATAAACTGTTGGTAGAGGCTAAACATCCCTTGGTATAAACAATACTAATGGTCTCCAAAACATTTTATTGTCGAGTCATGCGGATAGACATATCCCAACATTTCAATAATAAACATTGGGATATGGCTGAAAATGGATTATATACCATCAGTTTCATGTAAGTGTTGGCATAAATGCTTACGAACAGTTTAAAACTATTGGAAATATCAAAAATAATGTCTGTAAAAATGGTATTTAAACCGTAGGTATATTCATTAACTAATGGTTCCTCACAAACTATTATGAAATTTAATGTAAAGGATCTATACCAATGGTTTATAAACTTGTGGTATATGCTTTGACAAAGGGTTTACATGAGACTTTAGGTATATGTTTTCTCTTAACACATATGACAACATTTTTAAAACATTTGAATTTTCTTTATGCACCTAAAGGAGTAATCATGCCTCCCCCTCTGTCCTCCAACAACAATACACTTCAACTACCAGGCCTACCTCCCCCATGTGAAACTGCCGAAAACCTATCAAACATATTGAATTTGTACATAATTATACCTATCAACCAATAGTAAACCAAAAACACATACAAAATTCATATAAAAGTCTTAATACTTACTGAATACTAGAAAGAATCTGTATCAATTCATACATGAATCAGACACATACAATAATTTCCTGCAAGTATTTCCTCATTACACATAGAGTCACTCTTCATTGTGCACATACATATTTATTTTAGTATGGGAAGTTTATCTATTTTAGGTCCCCCCCATTTTTAAAGTAAGAGTGGAATAAAGAGGGTGTCTAGGGAGGGAAGATGTCTAGTAAAGGGGTTGTCTAGGGGGTCAGGTTGTCCATGGGGTGGCATGGCTATCCGGGGGGGGATATCCATAAGGGTGGGGTGTATAGGGGGTGTTCAGGTGGCGGGGTGGCGTCTTCGGGGGATGGGTGTGATCCAGTTGGTTGGGGGCTGTCCAAGGGGTTCGGTGGTTTCAAGTGGGTGGGTGTGTCCTGAAGGGGTGGGGATCTGTCCAATGTGGTGTGGGCTATCTATGGGTTGGGAGTTTCTAGTGGATAGGGGTGTCCAGGGGTGGGGGCTGTTGAGTGGGTTTTGGGGGATTTCCAAGGGTGTAGGGTTGTCCAAGGGGGCTTTCCAAAGAGGTAGGCGTTTCTAAGGGTGATGTCCCAGGGGGTAGGGGTGTCCATGGGGTTGGTGGAGTTCAGGGGGGGGGGGTTTATAGGGGTTTGGGGTTGTCCATGGGGGTTGGGGTGATTGGGGGTGGGAGTGACCAGGGGGTGGTGGTGTCCATGAGGGTGTCTAGGGGGTTTGAGAAACTGTCTTAGGGAGTAGGGGTGTCCAGGGGGTGTGGGTGTCTAGGTGGTTGGGGTTGTTTAGTGCGGTGAGGGTTGTCCAAATGGTAAGGTGGTTGTCAAGGGGGTCGGGGTGTTGAGGTGGTGGGGGTGTCCATGAGGTGGGGGTGTCTAGTGGGTGGGGTGTTACATGGGGATGGGTGTGTCCAGGGTGTTTTTGGTTGTCCTGGGGGATGAGGGGTGTCTAGGGGTTTGGTGGATCATTCAAGGGGGTGGGGTCCAGGGGGTTGGATGGGGGGGGGGGTGGGGGTTCTAGGGGGAGGGAAATCTAAGGGCTACGAGGCTATCCAAGGGGGTTTAGTGTCGAGGGGGTGGTGGTGCCTAGGGGTGGGGTGGGGTCCAGGGGTGGGGGATATCCATGGGGGGAGGGTGTCCAGGGGGTGGGGGTTTCTACAGGGTGGGGTTGTGTCAAGGGGTGGGAAGATGTCCTGGGGGATAAGTGGCTATCCAAGGGGGTAGTGTTCCTTGGGGGTGAGTGTGTCGAGGTGTGGAATGGAGTCTAGGGGGTTTTCCATAGGGGTGGGGGTGTCCAGGGTGTGGGGGTGTCCAAGGGTGGGGTGGTGTTTGGAGGTTGGGGTTGATCCGAGGGTGGGGCCATCTAAGTGGTGGGGGGGGCTTTCCATGGGGGGTGGGGTGTCGAGGGGGTGGTGGTGTCTAGGTGTGGGGTGGGGTCCAAGGGTGGGGGATGTCAACGGGGGTAGTGTCTAGTGGGTGGGGGTGTCCATGGGTGGGGGTGTCTAGGGGTAGGCTTCTGTTCATGTAGTGGGGAGGTGTCCCGGGGGATATGGTGGTTGTCCAAGGGGGTAGGGTGTCTTGGGGGTGGGGGTGTCCAGGGGTAAGATTGATTCTAGGTGATATTTCCATTGGGGTTGGGGTTTTTTGGTGGTTGGGGTTTCCAGCGGTAGAGTGGTGTCCTAGTGGGTGGGGTGTCGACGAGGTGGGTCTGTTTAGCGAGTGTGGTGGCTGTGTGGGGAAATGGGGTGTCCAGGGGGTGGGGCATCCTGGGGTGGGGTGTCCTAGGGAAGGGTAAATCAGTGACATAAAATCATCATGTCATGTGTTATTTTTATTTATAAAGAAATAACTATAATGTGACCTACCTTATCGCACATATATTCACGCACACCAAATCCTCAAACATCAAATTTCTATAATATCAGACAAAATAGTAATGGATCAATCTGTCCTTCATCACTATCACTATCATCACTATCATCATCATCCTCACCCATTTCTTCATCAACTCCCCCATAATCATCTGTACCATCCTAAATGACCTCCTCCTCACCCTCCTCCTCTACTTCGGCCTACTCTTCACCATCTTATTCCTCCACCTCACCCTCCTCTTCAATATTGTCTCGACCACCATTAGAATTACCTCCAGGTTCACGAAATATATAACTCATCAAAAACATATTTTCAACACATGATACGTTGGCCTTTGGTGGAAGTGTTGGATGTAGAACTTCCATCAGTTTCATAAATGCATTGTTTTCCCTTGCAGACCACCCTTCCATCTCTACGGACCTTTTTCATCATATTCTTCCTCTGCATTAACCTATTACAACTCAGTGGCACTACAACTCATATCAGAGCAGGCCCAATAAATTCTCAGAACTATACTCTTCATAAGTCGGTATCGTACTATTCTAGGGTTCTCATCTCACAAATCCTGATAAACGTGATCATTTGGCCCAAATTATCAGGTTCCTGGGAATCATGGGCCTCTAAAGAATCCTGTTACAAATATAAGAAGATTATTAAGTTAAAAAATATTTATAAAAATTTGAAATCAACCATGTCAGACATAAAATCTGCTAATGAGTCGAGTCATTAACCAAATTTCTGTCTTTCTTCCTTTGGATCAAGAAAAAATGTTTTGCTCGAGGAACACATCTTTAAATATACAATTTTTACCACTATAATGACATTAAATGTTGGAAATTTTTATTACAAATAGGTTACAAATAATTAATTTCATAACCAAAATAATATATCAACATTATCGGTAGAATAAATTATGGAGGAAACATTGTAAAGTGCAGGTCATAAAGAAAAATTATAAACAACTATCATACCAGTTTCCTCTCATTGGCTGGCATCGTAGTGCATCCCAATATGTTGAAGGATGTTTTTAGGAAAACTGTTTTTTAATTTCATCTGGGAGGTTGATATATAAAATTAAATATTATAAAATATAATATTAATGTAAAATATGAAATTTTTCATTTAAATTTGTCAAAATATATTATTACCCTAAACTGAGTAGTCTACCGATGAGTAATCATCTTCCAATTGTATTCAATCAAAAAAATCATCCACTATAGTGACTGAAACTAACATTTTTCCAACTCTATCATGTTATCCAATATACAACTAGTTCTTATTGTCTCTCAATGACTCGCCAAAATCCTTTAGACGTGCTGGTTGTGACCCCTCACTATCAGGGAAATTACACCGAAGATGACACCAAAATATTAATTCAAATTAATACAAAAAAGGTATTTCATTAAATAAAACATATTTTTTTACCCATATCTCAACCCAAACATTATTCTTGAATTAATGCGGAATCATTCTCTTTGATATAAGGCTGTCATGAATGATGTATGAGTATTTCGAAAGTGTCGCCAAAAAACTCTGACATTGTTGCCCTATTTTTTCAATAATTGGACTGTCATCATTATATTCCAACAACAACTACTAGTGGTGGTTCCACACCGTATGCATTTGTGTACACCCCCACCAAAATATCTTATTTGTAGATGTATTAGTTATGAAATAAAATCAAATATATTTACCATACATATAATAAAGAAAATAAATAATGCTATAATAATTTTATAGGGTTATATAAATATACCAACAGATGTCTGATCAGTGGGCGCCACTATATCCATAGAAACTGAAGGAATAGCCTGTGCAGGTGGAGTGGTTCACAATGTATGTTGTGCAGGGATAGTCATTTGTGGAGCATGATTCAAGGAATATGGAATATCAAATCTCAGAGATAATGAGGTAAATGTTAAAGAAGATATCAAGCATTACTGGCCGAATGTTTGATGTGTAGTGGAAATCGTCATTGGATATGGTAAATATGGATGGGGAGACTCAAATGTAAAGGGTGGTGAAAACATGGGAGGCCTAAATATCTTGTATGTCCCTAACAACAAACATAGATCATAATGTTCGTTTGATGGCATGATAGTGGGAGGGTCATGGTCTAACTAGGTACACCAATCCAATCAACTAGCACTCGTACCCCCCCCCCCCTCATACGAACACCCTGAGTACCGGGACCTCTACAAGTCTTGTAATTAAATTATTTTCACCTAATAGGTGGATCCTACAAAATGTTTAAGAAACCATTAATAACATGTCATTATATATAAATTTAAATATATATATATATTTGATATAAAATACTTATTACATGCAATATTGGTGGAACCCACATCTCATCCATGAAATGGTTGTTGTGCATAATCATTTTCGGTCACCTCTATTCAATTGGTTTCATTTTATTCATTTGAAAACAAATATGAATTTAATTTGAAAAGGTTAACTAATGTGTAACCAAAAAAATTGAGATAGAATCAGGGGATTCATGGATAATTTAACTATCTATTGTTTTATGTGGGTTTGAATAGATATATATTGAATTCAATAAATCACATAATATGTAATAATGAAATATAATTCATTGCAGGATGGTTATTTATAAAGTGTCATCAGTCTATTGAAGTCATGGTAAATTGATTATGTGACTTTATTTCACACAAAAAATTATTTAGAGAGAAAACTGAATTATGCCTCTAGAAATTAGCAAGGTATATGTTATGAATGATTAAACCCTTTATATTGTTTAAAATAATGATATAAACATATGAACAAGGATAGGATATCTACCTTGTACCTAAGGGTTAATGAACTTGTTGAAATTAAGGAAAAATATAATTTATTTCACCCATGTAGATGATTTATGTTTCTATACATGTTTCGAAAAATAAGGAAAACCATCATTTTCATTATCTAGTGAAATTTTAAAGGGTGGTCTTAGAGTTGTACTAATTTTATACATGGTCCATACATCATTGAAATGTTCACCATGCTAGAAATTTTGGTTTTGTAAGATTGAATATAGTTCAATTTGAAATTAGAAAATACAATTTAAATAAAATTGCAACCAATAATCATTGAAAATTTACATAATGTTCAACTAGGATACAACAAATTTTTAATAAATATTAAATCAATTAGAATTACACCATCCAAAAAACCCATGACATGCTAAAACAATAGATTTGAGAACATTGATGGGGGATTTTATATATTTCCTACCTCATGTTCAAGTTCACATTCAACTCTGACAACTGTGCTATTAGAGTCATCAAATGTAATATATAGATTGTTTATAATGTCATTGGGGATTGTGTCAATTTCATTGTAACCATCATAATAAATATGTCTTGGATTACTTCAATAATGACACCAGATTCACGTCGAAGATGGTCTTTTACATAAAAAAAACATGTTTCTCAATTGATGCAAATACATATGGTTCATTGGTTGCAAGAGTCTTAGTCATTTCCGTCACTCCAAATCTGCAATCATCAATAAATGTGCCATGCCTCATTATTGAATCAAACCACTGAAATTTTACCATAATTAGTCATCCATGAGAATAATAATATGATTTTTTTTCAACGACTCCATTATAACCTACATTATCTGACGGGGGTCTCTAATTTGATGCACTAGCATAATTGTTTATTGTGGTAGTAACCAAAACACCATCATGTTGTGTTTTCATGTTCATTGCTCATTCAATGCTAATAAATTTTTAACCATTGATAACAACTGATTTACATTCTTGAAACAAAATATTACCACCAAAATCATATGTTCTTATTTCCTTTGAGATGGTGTAAGTAGGTAAAATAGATACCTGAAATATAAATTAATTAATAAAATAAATTAAATATTTATTTATTTATTTTAAACAGTAATATATTTACCATTAATTTAAAACGAACATGAAGCTAATTTCTATGAAAATTTTCCATTTTTCTCAATGACAAAGAATGATGCTTTCAATTTATCAATGCATTGTGTTCCCTATAAATTAAAATAAGAATAGATTAATAGATATATATATATCTTTATATATATATAAGATATACATATATTCAATTTACTTACATGATGAATTCATCAAACAAATCATATTTTTAAAAAACCGTTTGATGTGCCATCTCCCTCTATTCCGGGAATATTGCCTTCAATGTATATGATACATGAATTCATCCTATTTGAGGAATTGTAGGAAAATTTTGTTCAATTTTCTCATACTATTCTTCTATGTTTTTCATTGATCTGTTCATTGTTATTGTAAGATCAAAAAAATACACAGAGCAGAAATTAATACATTCTTGTGCCAATGAACCTTTCACAATAGAAAATTCGAGATGATTCCTATTTCATACATATGAAATTAATGTGTACATATTTTCTTCATTTGGATACGTCCAACGAAATGAAATTTGTCCTGCAATAATTATTTCTTTTAGAATATGGACAGTTAGAAGAACGATGCATTTAAATAATGATAGAGGAAATATTTACAGTAACGTAGACATAATTAATAAGGAATATTTCAGTATTTTTTACAAAAAATACATGGAAAACGTCATTGAAAAAAGATATATAAAAATGGAACTACCTAATAACATCCACCCATACATTTTTGGAAAACAAGATGATAGATTGGTACTGGAATCAACTCATGATGAAGAATGTGATAATCATGAGTTTTTAATGATTTTAGCATCTACTCTCTTTTCATGACCCTTTTAGATATGTTACATGAATATCCATCAAGAACATTAATAGTATCTAGTACTTATAATAATTCCTATTCTGTAGGTGACATCAAATAAGAATAAAATTGACCTTTCCCATTATTTTCATAGATACACACATGATGCAATTTTGGTCTGATACGCCAATCCACCAAGTCACGTGGAGACCCTAAATGTAACAACCCAATGTTTTGTAAATGTAAATTCCTTTATTATAAATATGTCATAAAATCACATGAAAACACAATATAATGAACTACCAAGTGCAATGTGACCTTTATGCATATGTATGTCACTTCTGCATTTTGAATTTCAAAAATATGACATACACGATTGTGATAAGAATGTTATTTATGGTTCGATAAGGAAAAATCAATTTTGGGGAAACATATCCTAACCTTATGAATAACAACATACACTTATGAATAGTGATAAACCGTAGTGAATAGTAACCTTGACTATGATAATATATAAATACTATTCATGTTGAATGTAAAATATACCCATATTTTAGAATAAGTAAATGAATGTTTTAAAAGTGGTTTTTGAAAATAAATTATGATTTTAATTAAATACTAAAATAATCATATTTAGAAAATTATTTTAGAAAATGTACTAATTTTTTGGAATCTACACATCAAAAAATTGTTTGGGAGAATTTTTTAGATTTATCCGAAATACATGAATTTTTAGTGAATGGTAAAATTTAATAATTTACCGTATAAATATACTATTGTGAAAATCCACTATTTTTGACATCACAAGTGATGTAAGCACTCAAATCTCGAACTCACGTGTATTTATTACAATTCATGGTCATTTATTACTTTTTATTCATTTTCCTGTGAGGAAATAATAAATAAATGATAATAATATTATGAAATCCATCATCTCCTCCAATATAATCCCTCCCTCATCTCTTCACTACTCTCAAGACTTGTGAAATGCCAATATTATGCCCAAATATCTCCCAAATCTCCTCCCCCACGTCTAAATTCCCCTAGAATCTTCAAAATACCTAAAACTCTTGTCGTATAGGTTCTCAAAAGAGGAGGTCTCTAGAGGTAAATTCTTCTTTCCAATTCAATAATTTATTTTATGTTCTTTTCTTTTTGTTTATTTCCTCACCAGCCATCACCCAAATGGTATGACATTCCAATGGTATACATGTACATTAATTATATTATGCCAATGGGATACTTCATTATCTTATCTTTTTTACCCATATTATATTTGATTGATATGGAATCACCATTTGAGATATGCTAATTTAGCACATTTAAGGACAAAAGTATATCAATTTCAATTATCATCTTTAATTATGGACAAGAAACCATTTCTGTTATGATTGAACCAGATTATTATATATATAATATATCCTTTTTTGGTTCTATAGTCCTTATGTAAAAATGTTATTTCGTTATATAGAAAAACATGTACTTTATAATCAAACCCACTGATTAACAAAAATAATTATCATTATGGTTTAATATAATAATTCGACTTCACAATAAGTAACCAAATTAATTCAATGACCGCGTAATCTTCTAGAAATTCACTAATAGAATATAACATCAATTCTGTACCACCACTTTCATCATACATGTTTATCCAAACATGAATATATACAAACCGGTTATTAAAACCATGTAAACAAACGACCCCAAACAATGAACATGAACCTCATAACCAATAAAAACTATTATAAATAAAAATAAAATTATTATTATAATACAATTAAATATAGAAGTGGTTATGTAAATATTTATAAATAATTTTAATTTTTTTATTCAGGTATTTAATTACAAGTTGAGAATACCACTGGATTTAAGGTAAGGTATCCTATACTTTTCTCCCTAAATCAAGATTTTCCACTATGCTATGACTTTGTATCTATAATCCCAAATGATGGTGATTGTTTTTTCATCTCCCCCATACATCCCTCATAATGTATATGTGATGAATTTCCACTTTTTGATCATATCAATCCCTCTTAGGTAACCCTGACACCATACAAATAAACCGTAACAAATTTCACCTGAAAACGTTTTGTTCATTCGGGTTTCCTTATCTTTGTTTATATCAATGTCGATTTATCTTATCGGTTTATTTAAATATTTGAAATGATATAAGGAAATCCAGTGTAAGGGAACTTCCCGATTTTTTTTCCAAATTTCAAGTTCAACATATCCTCCATTTTAAGCCACCGTTGACATTATAAAATTAGTATTTTTATTCTGAAAGCCTTATTTGTTAAAATCTGGTTTCATATAAAATATTTTCATCTTCTATATTTTAAAATCTCTATAGTATTTTATTTAGAATCGCACAAAAATGTTTTAATACAAATGATTCTAAAATACTTTTATTATCGGTGGTCACTTATTTTTGACTCCACCTACCTTGTTATATTCCTTTATTACTTTATGAAAATCCATGTATTTTTTAATCCAATTCATTCATTTACACCTTCATGATACGCTCATTGGTTGTGCCTTATGTCTGGATTGTTGTACACAAATCATTCCATGGGAATCCTTAGGTTTACGTATGTTTTCTTATGTATGATTATTTATGTGGAAATAATATTCATGAAATTGTTGAATGGGTGCACCTAGATAGTGCTTCAATGAGGTGGGTTATGATATGTCTCATGAGATGAGATGTGAAATTTGATTTGCAGTTAGCCTTGACCTGTACTAAAGTGGGAAATGGGATTGTTGGTTAGCTTTGAACAATAATAAAACAGGAAATGGGATTGGGAGTTAGCCTTGACATGTATTAAAGAATTGTTTTATGATTATAACATATTTATATGATTCCATGATTAGATGATTCAATGCCTATATGATACGATTTTATATGTTCCATGCTTTGGATATCACTGTGTCATTCCTCCAAACACACATTCTTAAGATGTATACATATGTTTATTCTCTTATTAGGGCTTTCAGCTCATTCCTTTGTTCTTATGTTCCCCAAGGTACCCTATACAGATGTAAGGGCTCAATGAAAGTTTGTAGAAGTTTATGAATATTAAATAAAGATTTGTTTTTTGGCCCCATGATTTATGTTTTATGTACCTATTCTTTCAATACACTTGACATAACCATCCTTGAAGTGTACTCTGAGGTATAATTATTCTTCAAATTTTGTAATGTTATTTTTATATGTCTTGGGACACTATAGTATGTATCATAGGATTTTTCAATTATTTTTTGAGATTAGGAAAATAGAACCTTAGTGAGAACCATAATGATTAGAATAAGTACAAAAAAACATTCCTAAATTTTGGTGAGTGTTGAGAATGTGTTTCATCATGTAAATACATAATTGTATAGATACGAGTAGGTAGAGAAGACTCTAGCATAGATGTACCTATGATTGAATACTCCGATATGTAGTTTCGAGATTGACCTAGGGTATCCTATTACACAACAATGGGCCTTGCTGCATTCATGGTAAAAACAATCCCATGGGATATTCTTTGCTAGATTAAAAAACATATCACAAACCATTATTAAGGGACATAAATTTCATAAGAATATATCTAAAGAAAAAGATCTAGCATAACCTAGATATAATACTAGGGAATAAAATGTTAGGATATAGTTCTTCTTTATATATTTATACTTTTATGTTAACAGTTACATTTTTATGCTTAATAGCTATATATTCAAGACCTCTAATTATATATTTTTTTTCATAGTTATTTTTTGCAAATAGAAGAACACTTTTCAAATTCCAATGTGATAGAAAATTTGAAGATTTTTCTAATGATATTATTGATATGAATAGTGCGGGTGGTCAAAACTTCATTATAGTACTTGCTCAGCTGGCTCGAGTTATAAATAATAACTTGAATTAGGAAAAATACTCTCCTACTACAAGGAAAGAGAATGTTTTCATAGAATACTTCATGTTTAAAAGGCCTCCCATGTTTAGATGATCGTTGGATACCCTCCTCACTGAACAGTAGATTAACACCATTCAAAATATATTCTTTATCCTCTAGTTCTTAGAAGAAGAGAATTTTGTACCAGCAGTCTATCGATTAGATGGGGGAGTTGATCATTGGTGGACCTTGATAAAGAATACAAAGTCCTAAGAGGAAATAGATTCTGTAGATTGGGAGGATTTCAAGAGGATGTTTTTCATCAAATATTTTCCTCAAAACCTTCGTCTCAAGATAGAATGTGATTTCAACAGACTCTATCAGAAGGAAGATGAGACCATCATGGAATATGATGAAAACATTACAAGGCTTGAAAACTACACCTCTAGCATTTTCATGAACACTGAAACCAAGGTGGATCGAATCTTCAACAGACTAAAGCTGAATCTTCCAAAAGTACGGGCTATTCTATACTTCAAAATTTATGATGATATTTTCCATTTTGGCCACAAGGATGAAGTGGATATTACAGACTCTCAATGGACTCGACATCCCAGTGACAAGAAGTGTAAAATGGATAACAATATGGGGTTTTCAACAAACAAATCCATTGTTGTAAAGAAGCCTAATTTCTACCCTTATAGATGTTGTGGGAAGTAGAATCCTGGTAACTGTCAGAAGGGGACCATGAATAGCATCAAATATTTAATGCATGTCCATCTAGCCAAGAACTTCTGAAGGGATATGAAAAATCATGATAATTTTGAAGAAGAAAGGATGTTTCAGAGAAACACATAGACTATAGTGTAGTGTTACAACTACAAGGATAATGGTCATTATGAAAACAATTTCCCTAAGATGAGGGTTGTCAAAGACAATCAGAAACATCCTCCCTAGAAACAAGGAAGGGAATATGCTATCACTAGTACTAAGGTGGAGCCATAAACTGATGTGGTGACTAGTACACTAGTTATTCATTCATGAATAACGAACATACTATTTGATACTAATTCTATTCATTCTTTCATATATTGAAGGTTTAGTAGAAATATTCAATCACTGAATAAAAATATGGAGGAAAATATATCAGTGGGAACATAAAATTGGGAAATTATTGTTTTGGTGGTTTATAACTCCTCCCTGGTTAATGTTTTTGGGCTGAACCTCCCAGAAAATCTCATCATACAACCTTTAGTGGAGTCCAAAAAAATCTTGGGAATGAATTGCCTATCTTTATACAAAACCTACATCAACTATCCAGAAAGGTAAATCTCATTTCACATCTGAACAAATCCTCTAATTCCTTACAAGTGTAAGGAGAAAGATAAATCGCCTTTAGTATCATCATCTCAAGTGTGGATATTGATGCACTATGAGAAAAAATATTTAACTCAAATGATTGAGACAGAGGAGAGAATCATGTTGGAAGACACAACCATTTTGAGGGATTACACAGATGTATTCCCTAGAGAGTTTCATGGTCTTCATCCTAATCCAGAGGTTGAGTTCTCAAATGGACTTAACCTTGGATCTCTACCTAACTTAGAGACACCTTAATGAATGGACATCGTAGTGCTAGAAGAGATAAATAAGTAGTTACATGATATTATTGGGACGGGCTTAATATGCCCGAGTACTTCACCATGTGGTATGCCAGTCCCCTTTATCATGAAAAATTACGGATCAATGCACCTATGCATTGATTATCACGAGCTCAATAAAATCATGATAAAGAAAAAGTATCCCATACCACAGATAAATGACTTGTTCGATCATATTTGTGGGGCCAGTTATTTTCCAAAGGCTGACCATCAGTCAGGATAACACCAATTAATGGTGAGGAAGGAAGATATTCAAAAGACTTCCTTTAGAATGAGGTATGGCCATTATGAGTTCATTTTGATTCCCTTAAGCTTATCTAATGCTCATTAAATTTTTATGGATTTAACGAATTGAGTCTTTAGAGATTACATTAAAAAAGTTGTGGTAGTCTTTATTGATAATATTCTGATATACTCCAAGAGCATGAATGAACATGAGGAGTATATGAATAATGTGTTAATGACATTAAGAAGGGATAAGATGAATGAAATTTATAGTAAATGAGAGTTATTGATGGAGTAAGTATCATTATTTGGGAATTTTATCACTAGAAGATAGATATTTGTGGACCCTTCCAAAAAAAAGTTATAGAATAATGGCCTAGTCCAACTTTTCTAATAGAGATCCGTAGATTTTTGTATATAGATGTATATTATCGATAATATTTGATGAACTTTTCACCATTTTCGTACCCAATGAAAAAGATGACAAAGAATGGATTAATGTTTGTTTGTACACAAGAATTTGAAGACTATTTCTATGAGTTCAAAAAAAGGCTTATAACTGCTTTCGTACTCACACTACTAACAAGTGGAGAACGCTTTGTGGTTTATAGTGATGCTCTTATGAATAGATAAGGATATGTGATAATGAAAAATGAAAAATTGATATCCTATTAATCAAGACAGCATAAAATACATGAGAAAAACTAGCCCGCATTTGATCTGGAGTTGGAGGTTGTGATATTTTCATTGAAATTATCACTACATTATCTCTACGGGGAGAAGTGTGAGATATATAGAGAACACAAGGAGATAAAATATATATTCATACAGAAAGAGCATAACATGAGACAGTTAATATGGATAGAGATCATTAATTATTATGACTTCTCAAAACACTACCATTTGAGTAAGCCAAACAAAGTTGTAGATGATCTGCGTAGAAAGGATCCCGCAACTTTATCATTTATCTGAATTGAAAAAAATATGATATTAATATATTTTAATTGGATGGACATGGGAGAAATTATGTGAGGACTATCCTCAATCTTTTAACAAATGAATGCTCATCCATCCCTCTTAGAGAATATAAAGGAAGCTCAACGAAAATATGTGGAAATTCAGAATAAGGTGGATGTTATCAAAAATGGGAAATCCTCTGATTTCAAAATTGATGAGGAAGGAGAAGTATGAAATGAGACATGATTATGTGTATCATAAAATCCATATATAAAATACAATATATTTAATGATTCACATTTCTCAACATTCACTATCAACACTGGGATCACAAAGATGTGTCAATATCATCGAGAATACATTTTGTGGGACAATATGAAAATTGAGATTGCGGAATATTCATCAAATATACTGGCATGTAATATTATGAAGTTTGAGAGGAAAAAGTATATGGGTATATTGAAACCACTACCTATACCACCAATGAAGTGGGGGAAGATTACAATGGACTTTTTCACTGATCATCCATGGACATCTAGAGGAAACAATGCTACACGGGTCATTGTGGATCTTCTTACAAAGAATGCTCACTTTAACAGTATTCGAGAGAAATTCTCATTGGATAAACATGCATTGATTTACATCAATGATTTGTTAAGGATACATGGAGTATAAATATCTTATATATTCGATTGTGATCCGAGACTCACCTCAAATTTCTGAAAAAAATCTCCATCGCGCTCTAAATAATGAACTGAACTTCAGTTTGACAAATCATCCTCAAACTGATGGCCAATATGAGCGAAAATTTCAGACATTGGATGACATGATGAGAGTGTGATCTATGGATTTCAAAGAAAGATGCGACCAACCTCTTCTACTAGTTGAATTATCCTACGTCAATAGTTTCCAATTGAGCATCAGAATGGCACAATATGAATCCCTTTATGGGAAAAGGTGTAGAACACCGACGTGTTGTGATGAATTCGTTGAGCGTAAGATGCTATGACTTGAAATGGTCCATGAAATGGTGGAGAAGGAGAAAACCATTTTGTAGCATATGAAGTCATTACAAAGCAAATATAAAAGTTATGCAGAAGATCATCGAAGAGACCTTGAGTTTAACACTGTAGACATGTAATTTTAAGCATATCTCTATGGAAGAAGTTCCTGGGGATTGTATAGAATGGGATGTTATTTCCCATGTACATCCTCCCCTTTGAGATCCTCGATCGATTCGAATTTGTGGCCTATCGACTGGAAATTGCACCTACCGTAACAAAATTACATGAATTCTTTCACGTATCCCTCTTAAGAATGTACATATAAGTCCCTTCACATTTACTCTCTTCAAAGGTTGTACAGTTGGAGGAGGATATTTCCTATGAGGAGAAATCGGTGAACATCATGAATTGTAGAGAGAATGTTATACACAACAAGTCTACTAATTTGGTCATGGTAATATGGTGAAACCATAAGTATAAAGAGGAAAAATGGGAACTCGAGGAAGCAATGAAGGAAAAGTACC
This sequence comes from Viscum album, assembly GCA_963277665.1. Classification (NCBI taxonomy): domain Eukaryota; kingdom Viridiplantae; phylum Streptophyta; class Magnoliopsida; order Santalales; family Viscaceae; genus Viscum; species Viscum album. The sequence continues at coordinate 255,163,695 of OY728165.1, read as the reverse complement.
AGCATATGTTTATGACATTGAATGTAACACTAAATTTTGGTGGTGAAATTTCTTAAGGGGGAATGAATGTAATGACCCAATGTTTTGTAAATGGAAATTCATATCATATAAATATGTCATAAAATCACTCGAAAAAAAACATAATGAACTACTATGGGATAATTGACCATTAAAAAAAAGTTTGTCACTTCCATGTTCGGAATTTCTGAAATCTGACATACAAGGTTGTGATCAGTAAGTATTTTGGAGTCCGATAAGAAAAACATAAGTTTGGTGAATAGTAATCTACACTTATGAATAGTAACATACCCTTATGAATAGTGATATACCCTACTAAATTGTAACCTTACCTATGGTAATATATAAATAATATTCACGGTGAAATTATGATGTACTAATATTTTAGAATATGTAAAGGAATGTTTTTAAACTAGTTTTTGAAAATAAATTGTGATTTTAATTAAATATTTAAATATCCATTTATAGAAAATTAAATTAAAAAATGGGCTTCATTTTTGGTTTATACAATTCCAAAAATGATTAGGGTAAATTTTTTAGATTTTTCCGAATTACATGATTTTTTAGTGAATTGTAAAATACCTTAATTTGCCATATTAATACACTATATTGAAAATCCACTTTTCATGATATCACAAGTGATGTTTGCACCCAAATCTCGAACTCAAATTCATTTATTACCATTAATAGGAATGTAATACTTACAATTCCCCATCTTATGAATAAATATTTAATTAGTGATTATATGATAATGAAATCCATCCACTCCTCCACTATAACCCCCCTCCCTTCACTCCCTCTTCATTTCAGTACTCTTACTCCTTGTGCCTGGCCAATATTCTTCACAAATCTCTCCCCAAGATCCACCCCCAAGTCCAAAATTCCCTATCCTATTCAAAATACCTAAACCATACCCCTTAGGAGGTTCTCAAAGGATGAAGTCTCGAGTGGTAAATTCATCTTCCCAATTCCTTTAATTTTTTTGTTTTATTTTTCTTTCTTTCCTCACCACCATTCACCCAAATGGTATGATAAATCTAGTAACATAAATTTACTATAATTAAATTATTCTAATGGGATACTTAATTACATTCTATCATTTCCCCACATTCTATTTCAATGAAATGAAATCATTGTTTGAAATGTTCTAATTTAGCACATTAAGGACAACTGTTTATCAATTTATTTTGTCATCTATTATTATGGTCACGAAACCATTTGGGTAATGGTTGATCTATTTTATTATATATTTAATATATCCTATTTTTTCTATAATATTTATGTAAAAATTTTATTATTTTTTAAATAAAAACATGTTCTTTGCAATCAAACCCAAATATTAACAAAAACGGTTTTCACTGTGGTTTTATATAAAAATTCGACTTCACTAAATGTAAAAAGGATAAATTTAAAACAATTTAATATCATGTATGATCACTAATAGAATATAAATTCAATTATGTACAATCACTTTCGTCTTACATTTTATTCCAAATATGAATATAAGAGAACTGATAATTAAAACCATGTAATCCAATGAGACCGAACAATGAAATTGAACATCATAACCAATCAAAACATATTTAAAGGAACTTAAAATGATTATACTAATACAATTAAATATATAAGGGGTTATGGAATTAAAAATTAACAACCCTAATTTGTTTATTAATGCCTTTAATAAAAAGTGGATAACACCAACAGAATTAATGTAAGGGATCCTCCCTTATTCTATCTAAATCAATATTGTCCCCTATGAAATTCCTTATAATGTGTAATACAAAATGATGGGGTATGTTTTATCACCACACCCATACTTCCATAATTATTTATAAGTGATTATAAACCCAATTTATCACTCATAAAGCCCTCTTAGGTACACCCGAAAACGTACTAATAAACCGTATCAAATTCTCCCGAACCCTCTTAGTTCATTTGGGTTGCCTCATCTTTATTTATTTCTTAGTGAAGTTATAATATCTATTTATGTACATATTATAATTTTTTTATTATTACAGAATTCATCAATGAAGTCCCTTACATCACTCTATTTCTTGGATATACGTGTTTTTAGTAGATTCCATTCATGTAACTTTCTGATAAGCAAAACTGTTTTACGAGAAATTCTCAAATTTTTACCCAATTTCCAGTGCACTATATCCATTATTTTAAGACATTATTGTCTTTATAAATTCTGTTTCATTATTATGAAAACCTTATTTCTTTTAATCTGGTTTTATATAAAATATTTTCCTCTTTTCTATTTTAAAATATCGATAGTATTTTCCTTAAAACTGAACAAAAATGTTTTAATGCTATGGTTTCTCAAATACATTTCTTATATTTTTTCACTTCTATTGACACCAGATACCATGTTATATGCCTATTTTACCTTATGAACATCCATGTATTTTCTAATCCCTTTATTTCATGTATGCCTTCATGATATGCCCATTTTTATGCTTTTGTCATGATTATGGTACCAAATTCAGTCCATGGGTATCCTTATGATTCTGAATGGTTGATTATGTATGATTATATATGACGAATGAATATTCATGAAAATGTTGAGATGGTTGCACCCAGATAGTGCTACCATGAATTAGGTAAAGTTAATTATCATAAGATGTGATGTGAAAAGTTATTCTCAATTAGCGATAACCCGAACTAAAATGGGAAACAGGATTGGTGGACAACATTGACCCATAAAAAAATAGAAAAAAGGACTAGTGGTTAGCCATGACCCATACTAAATAAAATTTTTATTATTCTACCACATTTTAATGATTCTAGGTTTATATGATTCCACGATTATATGATATGATTTTATATGTTCCATTCTTTGGATATCATTATGTTGTGCCTCGAAACTCATGTTCTTAAGATGAATCCTCATGTTCATTCCCTTATAGAGATTTTCAGCTAATCCCATTTTTCATATGTTCCCCAAGGTACCCTATACAGATATAAGGGCTCAATAAAAGATAGTAGGTCTTTATGAATTTTAAAAAAAGAAGTGTTTTAAGCCCCATGTTTTATGTGTTATGTACCAAGTCTTCCAAGACACAAGACACAATGATACATGGCATGTACTCTGATGTATAATTATGCTTCAAATCATGTAATGTTATATGTAAAAGGATTGGGATTCTGTACTAAATAATCATTACTCATTACCTTTACATTTTAAACAACGAAATGAAAAATTTCACAGATTTTTTTTTCAAATTAAAATATGCCCAAGAAACAATGTAACAAATTGGTTAACCAATAATTCTAATTAAAGATGATACTTATCTTAGTCCAATTTTCACAGGTTTTAGTGGAAACATTCTTTGTCACTCCAGATTTCATTTTACCCTTCCTGAAGGAAAAATTGTAATATTTCAATTTATTATGCACATCAGTTCCAGCCATACGCTTTGGTGAATTATCGATCTCCATGGTATTGTCAAATCATCAACATTTATTTATATATGAATAGTATATTGGAATGAATCATCAATGTCACATAAAATTGATACGCCAGAAATGTTTTAGTCTTTTGGATCATGTATTCTTCATAGAAATTTGACATGATAGTCTTCCATTCAGGCTCAATCCGTACATAATTGTATAAGCAGGAGAATCATTGATTGTCCACAAAAGCGCATTCCACATATTAAAAATCATTTTCAAACATGCATTATATTTGTGCACACTCACATCAAAAATTATTTTAAACCCTTTTATTAGAAGTTTCATGTATACATATATGTCATTGTTGAGATCAGAAGGGCCATATATGAGTATACTAATGAAAGTGAAATGTTTTTTCATACAAAACAATGGGGGAAGGTTATAAATTTACAAAATAACTGGTCAGAAACTGTGAGAACTAAACATCTCCCAAACAGATTAAAACTATCACATGAAACACCCAAACCCACCTAAATAATTTATGCTAAAAAATCAGGATATTGATCATCAAATCATTTCCATGAAAAACAATTTTCAGGGTGAACCAACTCATCATTAATCTTTTTTATCTCAGTATGATTCCATAACATTTTTATTGATATTCTGTCAGAAATAAAATGATTATGAAGTGTTGGGATCAATCGAAGGTGAAAAATTAAATATTGTGACACTTGGGACGGTGTTCAGTATGCATTTGGCTTCCAGCAGGATGTGCCACATTTTATATAATCATTTAATTCAGCAGTTCCCTAAACGAACAAACTGCAATATTTCTACCATGAATGAATTTTTTTTATTGAAAATATAAGTTCCTAAACTGACTTCCATTATATAGAGTGGATTGGGGGAATATATGAATCATCAGAAATTATGTCCTTCAATATGGTAAGAATTTAATCAAGGTTAGTATTAGAGATCCCATACATTTTTTTCCCATGATACAATCAGAACACAATTCTATCTTTTTCATTTTACCATATTGCCGATATAAGGGGGTCGTGAAAGCATCATTCTATTTTTTTCACCCATAAATCATCATCATTTTCATTAGATGCATCATGTTTTCACATATCAATGTTTTCTTGTGTCGGAATCAATTTTTTATGATGTAGAATAAATTAAAACCATTCATATAGAAAATCTCCAATACATTCCTCTAATTTTGATCATCATTAATTTGAGATCTCATTTTCTACACATTGTGATACCCCACATAGTATTTTTGTTTAAAAACATATGTGGATATGTGGTAGCTGACTTCTTCACAGCCCATCCAATGTCATCCAACAGAATTGTAACATGGGCTATGTTTGTGACTACTCTCTGACGCATTATGAAATGATAAATATAAAAATCTCCCCAATTTGTTTTGAAAATATCTTGATATATAATCAGTTTCATAAATCCAACTAATATCAATTTTGTAAAATGTTTTGACATTTTTCATTTACACAAAATGAATTCAATTATATAGATGTTTCATTGAAAATATATTTAATAAACGAAAATTGTTCAAGTTATATGAAACCATAAATGACACACAACTCTATATGAGAAAAATAATATAAAAGAAAAAAAATACTATATTTAGAAAGACATATCAGTGAAGTAATATACATGACTATACAAGATCATGTACACTTTTTGAGGATAATTATTTAGGAGAAGAGTAAAATTTAGATCAAATATTTTTTTTATTTTATTAGATTATTTGAGTGATCACATAAACAACTAAAGGGGGTGGGGGTTTCAAGGGGTGGGGTCTATCCCAGGGGTGGTGGGGCTATCTAAGGGGTGGGGTGTCCAGGGGGTCGTAGGTGTCTGTGGGGTGGGGCGGTGTTCAGGTGTAGTGTCGATGGGGGTGGGGGTGTCTCAGGGGTGGGGGTTGTCCGGGGGGTGGGGTGTCCAGAGGGTGGGGGTGTCTAGGGGTTGGGGTAATTCAAGGGGGATGTGAGGTTGACCAAGTAGTGGGGTGGTGTCTCAGGGAGGGGGGGGGGGGTTCTAGGTGGTGGTGGGCTATCCAGCGGGGGTGGGGATGTTCGGGGGGTTATCCAAGGGGGTGGGGGTGTCCATGGGATGGGGGTCCTGGGGGTGGGGGTGTACAAGGGGTGTGGTGAGGGTGGGGTTGGGGGTGGGGTGTGTTGTCTTAGTGGGTGGGGGTGTCCACCCCCATACTGGGTTTTTAGAATCCAATCTCTGACGAATTTTATTATGACTTCAAGAAAATTATAGATGACCCAAAATACTATTGGTGTATACCATGAATATGATACATATAAATCACAACACACATAATTGTAAACACCCCTACAAATATAATATGTTGGTCAAATTTTATATTGTACTATAAATATAATAAATTATTTATAAAGAAAAACACATAATTAAAAACAATATTTCAAATTTTGAGTTACATATGTAGCATATTGATTCCTTGAGAGGTTAGTTGGGAGCCAATTCCAATATGTTGTACAAGTTGTAAATATATTATTATATATGATTATAGAATTGTGTGTGTGTGTGTGTCAAATATGATCATATGTATGTTGTTTTGGAATATGATACATGTTTTGATGGGACACTACAAATGGGAGTATGATACATGTTATATCATTATGTGAAATGGAGTTATATGAATGTTAAATTTGTATGAGATCAATATGGACAATGGTTAAGAACATGGGTGATATTTATTTATATATATCACTTCTTAGTTGAAGTATAAGACAACGTATTGGTATAATACTTTATGAAAAGTCATAATGTGTGAATGAAACTATAAAATTGTTATATGCGATTCCTATTTCTTTTTAGAGTATCGTAGTGGAAATCCCACCCCCTCCATGGACAGTCCCCCCCACCCCCACACACACCCTTGCCCCCCCACCTAGACACCCCCTCCTCCATAGAAAACCCCCTCCCCGTCCCCCACTAGAGATCCCACCCAACAAAGATGAAACATGCCACCCCCTCCCGGGATATCCCACACCCCTCCCCCCACAACAACATCCCCCTAGCCCCATACAGCCTCTTGGACAACCAATCCCATCCCACCTGGACATCCCCTCGCCCACCTCGCTTTCCCATCCCCACCCCCAGGACAACATCCTCCCCCACCTCGAATACCCCCACCCCCACCATGATATCTAACCCCCAACCCAACCACCCCCACCTTTCCCCCACTAGAAAGCCCCCCCCCCCACCACATGGAAATCCCACCCCCTCCCTGGACATCCCACACCCTCCCCCACCTGGACAGCCCACCCCCACCACCTGGACAGCCAACCCCACCCCCAAGACAACCCACCCAATTGATTTCCCACACCCCTTCACAACTTGTATAGCCCACCCTGACCCATATGGACATCCTACACCCCTCCTTGGACAACACACTCCCTATCCCCCCACATCCTTACTGCCCCTACCATTGTATCCCCAAACCCCCTGGACACCCCCAACCTTGACAACCACCTGGACATCCCCCTACACCATGCATCCCCCCTTAGGGTAATATAATTTTAATCCATTTTATTAATTAAGAATGTAAAATAATCATGCATTATCAATTTAATTAAAATCAACTCATTCAATTTATCGAAACCCGGCATATTCAATTTATAAGGCTCTATGGGTCTTTTAGGAAATGTCATTGGGGAATGGGGAAATCACATACATGGTTAATTTCAATTTAAAAACCGAGACAAGCACTTTGTTTGGTGAGGGTGTCTAGGAGGTTTTCCAATGGGTTGGGGGCTGTCTAAGGGGGTGGAGAGTGTCCATGGTGTGGGGGTGTCCAAGGTGTGGGGTGTCCAGGTCGTGGTGGGTCGAGGGGGTGGTGCAGGGTCTATCCAAGGGGGTGGGGTGTCCAGGGGTGGGGGCTATCCAGGGGGATGTTGGGGGTGTCCAGGGGGTGGGGGTGTCTAAGGGGTTGAGGGAGGGGGTGTCCATGGGGGTGAGTGGTGTCCAGGGAGTGGGGTGTCAAAGGGGGATTTCCAAGGGGGTGGGGATGTCTATGGGGTGTGGGTGTCCAGGGAAGTGAGGGAAATCTAAGGTTGGTGGGGGTGTTTGAAGGGATGTCCAATGTGGGGTGTCCATGGGGGTGGGGTGGGGTTGTTCAGGGGAGGAAATAACCATATAATACATTGAAAATTACCCATAACCAATCCAACCAATATCAAACTTCCAATCCATTATCCAACAAACAAACAATTCATCTTCAATATCACAACCCTTTCCTTTTATCCGTGAAGAAATACTATAAATACAAAATGAAAATCCTGTTTTCCACTAAACTAATGTCCATAGAAACAACCATATCACCCTAGTTTAAAAATGGAAAACCACCTAAACCACTACCCCAACCATCCTCAATAACATCACATGGACCATCCTTATATACATTACCCACCTTGAGACCATATGACTAATCAAAACCTTTTCCATCATTGTGTGGGGATACATCTCACCAATAACTCTAAGTTTACATGGTTCACGAACTATACATAGAAGGAGAGGCTATGAAGAACTCAAATAAAAGTGATTCACACAATCATAAAACATTATGTGTAGAACAAGAATTGGAAAAAAATCAAATTATTTGGAATAAAATGACACATACCTCACAGAACTCTACTTTAGGAAACATAAAAATATAAAACAAAAATAAATTGACACAGAACATTAAAACTAAGGTACCACATAATAATTTAAATATAGAAATAAAAAATCTTTTTATTGAAGATGGATCTATCAGTAGGAATGAGATAAAAATCCTATGGTAAAGAGAAAGATTCGGGATTGCTTCAGATTCGGGCTGAAATCTCATGGACGGGGGAGATAGAGCTGCTATGTATTTGTTGGAAACCATTCCCAACAGTTTTTAAAAACCATTTGGAAAACGAATTCATTTAAATCAGTTTTTAAATAAAACTCTTTGTATACATTACATAAATCTAGGATTTCTCAAGGGAATGAGTAAATCGTTTGTAAATCATCATTCTGAAATAAGAATACCAAGGATTTCAAAAAACCTTTGTTAACGATTTCTCTAAATCTAGAATAAATATAGTTTTTCCCAATCTGATGCAATAAAACCATTGGGAGAACCTTCATTTCAAGTAGTGAAAATTGATGAAATTGTTTTTGGTTCATTGATTTATCCCTCATTGTTTATCCTTCCTATGATAAAAAATAATGGTCAACTGAACAAAAATCGAGGTTTATTCCACAGTTTTATGATTTGTGGATTTCTCTATATGATCTTTTCCTGTTCATCATTGTCCATTCCATTTATACCATAGTTTGAAATATATCTAATATTCAATCATTTACTGACAGTTCATTAGCCAAACTGATATATACCACATGTTAGTTTCTTGATCAGTGATGTAATAAAGTGAAATGATGGTGGTGGATGATCAGATGTAAACTGGAATGAATTTTCTGTATCCATTTAAACCTATTTCATGTGTAGTAATGAATGGATTGACGGTAGTGATTTTTGAGTGGATTCAATCCCATAATCGATAGATATGGAAACTAGATGCTTGGATGATTCTCAATCAACATGATCCATCATGATCGATGGTTCCAAAAGTGAATAGATCAATTCAAAAGTTATATATGATGGGCCTAAAAAATCACAAGAAACACATTGTGTGTTTTGATATTACTGGTCATGTGGTCCCCCTGTCTTCCAAGATTGGGTTCTGGCGGAAGCTATGTATCAAACATTGTGTGACCCCTATCACACACTGTTTGGCCCCTGTCATACATCGTGAAACCCTCCCCAATTTAATCCACGTGTACATCAGATGTACACCAACATGTTTTGAAGTACATATGCTCGTACATGCTATGTAGTCCCACATAGATATGGATTTGCATACATGACTGGTACATGGACATAACTTCATTACTAAGACATTTCAATGTGACTGGAAGGATACATTGTTTCTCAACATTCCTTGTATATCCTTATGCATTCAATCTATAATTGAAACTACATTTTTTGTGAGGCTATTCTACATATACATGACTTGGGATATCTAGACACACCTTATACCTTTGGGAAATTATGTGTTGTCTCTTAAACATATCTTGAGGATCTTTATTATTTTTATTTGGACAAGTATATTTTTATTATGTTCCCTTGATCCATTTCATCAAGGGTACATTGTGGTAATATATCAGCATCATTGTATTGTGATACCCTATAGAAGTATAGTCTCCAATAGAGTCATGTTGTCCATATGTGGGACTGGAGTGTGATCCTTTATCATTCGTAGTTTGAGTTTTTTGTATCAGTGTAACCACCAAAAGTAGGGAATTGATCTACTATCTAAAATATTTTATTCATAACGTTTGTGGAATAGTTGGAATGTGATCACATGTGTAGTGAGTGGATCTAGGATGGGTTCCTGGTGTCGCCTATTTGTTCTGGTCATGACCTCTTATTGGTGAATCATGGTCCCCTTAAACTCTTGAGTATCCTTGAGTAGGGCCCAATTACCCATACCTATTCTTATACTATCTACGATGGTACCATGGCTCATGGATAGAGTTCTCCTGGATGGAGTGTTTATTTAAGTAGAATCATGTGATTATTATTTGATTATGAAAACCTTATTTTATGGTGTCATTCCTTAGTATATATGGGTTCTTCGTTTATTTTGTTATAAATTTATTTTTTTTAACATTTATTGAGGATAATATCCATTGTTCTTCATGTTTAGTGTTTTTTGGGTATTCAAAAAAGTATTTTTATACTCATATGTGAATGGGATTTTCCCGCTAATGTCATTTCATTTGTAGACAATGACTACTTTGATGATGTTTTGGGAGGATAGGGAGATGGTGGGGGATAGTTAGAGTTTGATAGACCATGGTGGTTATTGAGACCATTATTGTTACGTAGTCCTCAAACATATAGTAGGTTGTACTCTTTAGAGTTTTGGATGGAATTTTTTTGCCCCTTTTAATATATTTATTAGCTTACAATCATACTATTTGGTGGGATCTTTGATGTATGCATGAATATTTTCAGTTGTTTTTCATTTCATCATTGTGTTGGATTTTATTCGTGTGCATGTGAACATGTACATTAGGTTAATACCTCCCATTTGTGGTATGTGCTTACTAAGCACTGGTCTATAGCCCCTGTCCTACTATAGGAAGGCTTCAGGTAGTCACGACATGGGATCCTCTATGATGGGTCATGACAATATTCTACCCTTAATATCTTGAATTTATAGTTTATTGTAATTAGTTATAACAATGAACAATTAATTAAGTGAATTGATAAACAGAGTGTCATATTCCCTTACATTTGATACATTGGACACATTGATTAGTGTTGATTAGAGCGTTCAACTATTTCATTACATTAATGGTATTCTCCCATTAAAATTAACTATTTAGTCACTATCCCACAGCTCAAAAATTTCTTTTTTCACCTTCATCAAATTTCCATGATTCTTTTTCCCACACTCTTGAAACATGTGGTGTTGGAAAATATTTCCCCCATGATATTTTTCCATCACACCTCTCTAATTAAATTCCATTCTATAGTTCCAATCTCAAGACCCATGAGACCTATGATATTCACTGATCTTTATTTCGACTCTAAGGATACATCGTAAAATTTCCTAATATCTTTCAAGGTCTCAACTCGTGATTTTTTTCATCAAATCATATTAATCCAACCAAAGAATTGGTGAACATTACATTTGGGGTCCATTAAAATGCTAGAGGAATATCAATAATGTCTTTTGATGTTATACTTATATGCCGGAGTGGATTTAAAATTTCTTTATATAAGGCTATGTATATCCCTCTCCGTATTAAATTACTGTGTCTGAATAAAATATTTATCAAAAAAGATTTTTCGGAACTCTTTCCACTACATCACTTCAATCACTTCCTAGAAATATGTATTTCATTTCTCAATGTCCTCCATTGATCAAGACTCTCCCTCTATATGATAAAAATAAAAAATTAACTTCTATTCCATAGATAATTGAATGATATAGATGATATTTTAAATGTATTTGATCTATTTTCCATAATTAAAGGATTGGAAGACCCCTTGAGAGACAAAGGCCTTTTAAACACAAAGGCATAAATAGATTGTTTCTCCTTCAGATGTGTATATGGGGGTCATCCTAAATTCTGTTTGCTTAATGAAATTATTTAATTAAGTATAATAATTATGATCTTAAGTCCTTCTACCATTGGGTTAGGCATTTAATTTTTGAATCTATCAAAATTCATACCACACTGGTTGTTGACTCGGTTTATCCTATTCATAACCATTGACTAAAATAAAAGGAATATCAAGGATGATGATTTTAATGATGCTGGAAACAAAAAAGATAAACAATGAACATTTATGGGATAAAACATAAATGACATATATTCTATAACCTATAAATTTATAGGTTTGAATATAATATATCCATGGTTTGTTTCATAATATAAATTTTTATATTTATATATTTTTTCTTCATAATGTTTTTTTAGAGAAGATGTGAATTTTCTAAATCATATAACCCATAAAAGTCAAACATGATGTGGAAAAAGGACATTTTTTCAAGCACTAGTTGATGACCATGTCAATGACCAATGCACCCTTTTCAGGTTTATAACCACAAGGTATAACTATCTCAGATACACATCCACTTATAGTATATGAATTGATATATTGTAAATAGAAACCACATAATGTATAATTTTGAAATAATATGGGTGTTATGATATGTTAAATATTATCCTTAATGTGTGAGTGAGATATTATAATATTAACCACCAAAATAATTATTATTTCTGATGATCAAAACAATGAGAACTAATATATTTAAAATAAAAAAATCCTTGATTTCTTAAATAATGTTACACATAATAAAATCCAAAAAGATCATATTGTCTAGTGTGATTTAGAAATTAGGTACAGAAAACAATTACATAAAAAATGGTTACATTAATATTTTTTAAGAACTCTAAAATATACCATTTTATTACATGTATATTTTAATATTTCATGTGATAAGATAAGGATGTACAATATAGTGCCACATAAATTCTAATTAATGAATTATAAAAGAAAAACATAATTAATGTAATACATGTTAGTGAAGAGTCATACCTGGGTGGTGTAAATGGGGTGAAAATCATTAAAATTATCATCAAAACTTGAGATAATATGTCTATTTCATGCCAACATAAGAATGTTGTCACTATATAAAACATGACATCCTTATAATATTCAATGACATGATGTTATAAATAAATTCTTTTTATGATAATTTTAATGGTTTTATATACCCTCATCGATGAAAATGATATGAAATTTTAATTTGAATAATGTTATAGATAAATATTATTGATAAATGAGATAATAAATTCTTATATTTAATATTAAAAAAATATATAAGTAATAAAGAATGATGTAGAAGAGAAATATCAAAATATGAGTTTGTGAATTATACATTCCAACATCAAATTTTAAATAGATAAAATTAAATTTATTTTTATTATTTTGGTAATAAAATTTATTCTCTAATAATTTAACATTAAAATATTATTTAAAGTTTAAATAAAGTAAAATGATGATCCTAGAATAAGAAAACTAATGAATAAATGTTACAACCAAATGAATATAGACTGTTTAAATAAAATCCATACTTGGATTCCCACTTGATAGAATGTTTTCTAGCATAAAAAAAACACATAAGATATTTTATGATTGGTATATGTACCATTTTTTATATTTTACTTAACATTAATCTTTTATATTTTTATTACCAATATGAAAATTATTCATAATTAATATAATCCACTATGTGTTAATTGATCCATTTTCTCTGTGTGTAATACATCATAGTCTCCTTAATAATTTCTTCATTATCACAATATCATCTCATAGTAAAATCTCAATTAATGATATAGATATTTTTTTAGAATTTTCAGATCCAGTATTTTTTCATGTCTCTTATCATTAATATTTTTTATTAATGGTAAAAAGTTTTTAATTTCACCATTTTGGAGTAAATAAAACGAATTACGTTTTTAAAGAAATTAAATTATCTATGTTACCGTTATATATTTGTTATCATAATATAAACATATCCCTAACATGATATATTAAAAAATATTATGTTTTTATAACAAACCATATTGAATGTCATGACCCAAACCATAGGGGTCCACTTGGATAGTGATAATTTGAGTGTTACACCTCATGAATCCCTCCAATAGATAATGGGCTTGAGATAAGAAATAAGTAGTCTTATTACACACATGGGAGGAATTTTCCAAAGGTATATGTAAAAATGAACACATCTCCAAACCACATTCATAAGGATAAATTGAAACTAATACTGAATGTTTTAAAATATATGTATCCCACAATAGGGTATGAAAAAAGTAATTGAATTAATAAACAAACAAATATAATCCCACTAAAACTGATAAAAAATTACAACATTATAAGAAGTACGTGACTGATACCAAATGAAACACATGATACGAACCACGGTCTCTCTCTAGGTTACCTTATTAGCCTAATCTCGGTCCTCCTAGGTCTTTTTAAAATGGAATGTCATCTATATAAGAGATTATATGTGTATGTAGTTCCCATGTAGGTGTGAGTATATAAATACCAATTAGGAAAACACAAAATCACCAAACATTAGGCATTAATTGTGTAGTCATCTATTCACAGTAGAGTAATGTCAATAATAATATGATACAGATAAATATGAATACCAAGATATACTCATAAAATACACCAAGTCATAATTATCTCTATATTGTATTTTTATCCATTGGATTCTTCTCAAATATTTAATGTGATCATCATATACGAGAACGTACTCTATAATCCATGATATCATTGATGGTTCTCATTTGATAAGTGTTTCTCGTCGTAAACCCTTAAATAAGTACTAAATAGAACTCCAATGATCTCGATTCATATATAAGAGATGCCACACATGGACTTTGTCGTATTTCTAACCCTACATGGAATAACATGCTATATAGGGGATCACACCCCCATGAATGTTGGTCAAATAAAATCATTTAACACAACCTATGGATGGTGAAAAACATTATAGATGATAACTCCTCAGGTATTGTTGAGGAATTCATAAACTATATATGAGAATAGTCACATAGAGGAGATTACCATACAATGATCTGGATGTAATGCCTCACCATTACCTTATAAGGATGGAACAAGGGAACACTGAAGAGTTATAATGGTCTAATGTGAAGAGATATTGGACCTTAATTATCCTTATACCATGTACAAAAATTGTACAAGGAGTACACAAAGTGTCTATTCTTCTTCAAGATTGTCTGTATCTCTCCATCTGACATGGTATTATTTAATCCACATACATGGAATGTCTTTTTCAGATACGTGTTATGTAGTGGTCATGTAAGAACTCAATGTGGGATACCTACATGAGATTTTTTACACTAAACCATGATTGTATACTTTGGTTCATTCTTATGTATTAATCATTCCCATGTACCTACATGTGTCCAAGTATCAGGCTTTTCCCATTTACTCTAGCCTTTCTCATGTGCCTGACTGTTTCTATGACCGTGTAAACCTAGGGTACATGAAGATCCCTCTACCATGGGTCACACAATGTGTAACATGTTTCCCACAACGTTTGATACTTTTCTCTATGAGTAAAGTATAGTTTTTTCGGAAGAGACCACATTGATTATGTTCTTTAGACTACATGCAGTGTAGTCATGATTTATCATAAGATTTAGTGGAATTGTGAATAGTCTTCTCATTCCACCATCATTGTTGACTCTTCTACAAGATCTCTTAATAAACGTGTATTTGGGATCTCCCAAGCCCAACTATCCTTGGTGGAAACATTCTAGCCACCCTAATCGAATTATACATCCATTATGGGGTGCCAAAAATAATTAAACATGGTCTCCCAATCCGATAACAATTCATTACCAATTATTTATTATATTCAAATAACCATTATCATGTCACTGATCTCAATATTCATCCTCATAAATAATCTGTTCTGCCAATGATTGAATGCACATCGATCAGTTGCGAGTTAATTTTCAAACTGCTACCCATGTAGGATATTAATGATTATTACATGATGAATGGTTTGAGAATTTAACAACATGTTATTAAAGGAATGAACATTAATTTTTTTGGATTTTAGTTGATTTTGTTATACATAAAAACAAATGATATCCAATAAAAAATAATAAAAAAATTATACTCTATTCCAACCCATATGATGATTAATTAATACCCACAATAAAAAACAACCTATTAATCAAAATATTTATGGATTTTATTCATATTTGTCATCAAATATTAAATTAAGGAATAAACTAAATAAAAATTATCTTCCTCAGGTTTGTATCAATCAATTATAATGAATATATCAACATAACAATATTTATAAATAACCACAAACATCGAATGGCATACTGATTTCCAAATCATGATATGTCATTTATCAACCATGAATATCTCCTCCAATGGATCCTCTCTCAATACATAGGGCTATAAATATATCCCTAGGGGTTTTTCATAAGAACATTTATAAAGGGTATTATTAGGTTAGTAATTAATTTTAAAAATTAAATAAATATGATGATTTATTTATTTTTTATTCATCTTATGAAGGCACTGAATCTAAACACCAGACTCATGAACAGATTATGCCAAACAAAGGGTAAAATATGTGTTATGGATTCTATGAATGATGATGTTTTATCATCCATGATTATATTTAATAGTTATCAATTATTTATGAAAAATTTCACATGAGTTAGATAATATCTTTATTATACGATTATTGATCCACCCTAGGATTATGAATCTCACTCTAACTCAGTTATAGATCCAAAAATATTACATAATATATTTGTATTTCTTCTAAGTAAAAAATTTGATTTTTTTATATTCTCTCCACTATATTGATTTAAATCCAAAATATAAATTTCTACTAAAAATATGATTGTATTGGAATCACATTGGTTTTGTATCTCTTATGTTCTCTTATGAAGATTCCCATTTTACCACCATATATATCCCAATGGAAGCATTCACCCATGATGTATCCACTCTTAATGATACTCTATCTATATTGGGTACTCTATAATGGTATTACTATCCTTGTTTTCTTGATCATCCCATTTAAAAACATGTGATGGGTCTTTCACTTACCTCCTTAGTTTTGATGCATGGAAGACATCATGTACCCTATCTAACTATGGACGTAAACCAAAGTAGTACACCAAATTTTTAACCCTACATAGCATTAAAAAATTTCTAATGAACCTTATATATAACATTACACCCAATCCAAATATATGAATTCATTTCACTGGTGATACCTTCAGAAACACATAGTCTCCATCCCAAAACTCCAAACATCTTTGTTTTTTATTTTTATAAGACATGGATACCTCTAATTTTTCCTCATCCTCTCTCGGATTATTGTCATCATCTGGGTCATTTCTTGTTCCAACTATGGTGTCATGAGAGTTGACCCAATATGATCAATCCCTCATAGTGGTTACCTACAATTTCACAAATAAAATGAATTGAATGGTGTCATATACCTTTTAGAATGGTAGCTATTTTTTTATAAACTCCACCAATGGTATGCGGTCCTCCCAACTGTGAGAAGAGTCCAATATGAAAGCCCATATAATGTCATCATGAACATTAATGGTCTACTTGTTATGTGTATTCCTCTAGGGGTGAAACATCATACCCATTCATCTCATTAGGACCTATGAGAACCATAAAATATGGTTGTTCACTTATAAATGTTATCCATTGATTTAAGACTTTGTATAATTACATATTTATATGGGATGATAATCTCAAGACATCGTCTAATAATATATTCTCATACTCCACCAACATTTCAGGAAACTTATTGCATATAGTATACACTATAATGTGGGTAATAATATCCAAATGGAGTGTAATTAGTTATATCCTCCTATGTATGAGGCAGTCCTGGTCATATTGGTCTTCCTATTCATCTATAATGGAAAATCTCATCCAATCCATGTGAACACACCATATTCGTCTTCTGAAACAGTCAATATGGGCATGTACTGTGGATAGTTAGTCCATACCTAATATGATGTCACAAGTCCTGATCTCTTTTATAAATAGATCCCTTGATAAGATCTATCATATAAGATTCAAATAACACTTTTAGAATAATTTTGTGATCCCATAATCAACTCTAGTAGTACTCTCCAAGTACAAGTGTTGAAATAATGGATCAATTGGGATCTATTTTTCTCAAATAAGAGAAGTGTAAAGAAAAGTGTACATCACCCCTATGATTCTAATAAATTTATATAAAGTTGAGAAGATGAATATTGTACAATCCCTAGAGGCTCTGGATCACAGGATTATATGGACCTTACTTATCCACATCCCCATCAACCTACTCCCTAATCCTGACATGGACTACATGGGTGTGGTAGTGGTGTTAAGTAAAATCATTTTCCACCTCCAAATGCTAGATCTACCCCTCATTAACCTCCAAATCCAAGTGAACTTCCCTAATCCTTCCATTATTTCTAAATTATTGGTCCATTTACCATCTCTATATCATCAATATGGTGGCTCAAACAATCCAACATGTGATTACCCCAATAATAAAAAAAAATTCCACCTCACTCTCGACTGAATAGAATTATCTTAAGAGCCCTGAACTAAAACCATTTGTTCTAAGGACATCTCCTAAAGCACCTTGCATGCATGTATCCATATGCATTCCATTAGTTACTAGTTTCTATGGTCTCATATCCTCTGTTCCCACTTATAGTAGAAACGTTCAAATTCTAATCAACCGAAAATATATATATTACCATTTCCCACTCAAACACTCCATCATTTGTTTGAATGAAAATATTTATATTCCCTTACCTGAAATATTTACATTGCACTAGCTCAATGGTGTATGCTTGGAAGAAGGTATCTGAATCTATAGCCAAATAATATCATGGGAGGTTGGTTAATCACAATGTATACACTTTCATGGTCATGTTTCCCAACTGAAGCTAAAAATCATTTTGGTTTTGCACTACTAAAAACATGGATGGATAGAACTCCTTCATGAAGCAAAACTCAGACTTTTTTCAATAGATATCCATATTATCATGTTTCATATTCATCTAACTCCCCCATATCCCTATGAAACCCAACATAATTATCACCACATGGTCCACCATTAAATATGGAGGGGTCATCAAATGGAGATACCCAAGTAACTTCCTCTATCTAGTCATCAACTTCATGGGGGTTTGGATCCCCAAAAAAAACTAGCAGGTCACTGAAACTAAAATGCATGGAGTCATATTAACCTTCAAACACCCTCACACTCTACTATAAACACATTCTATTTCTCAATGGGTAGTGGAATGACTGGAAAAACACCTAGATGTGTTAAAACTAATACATGAACCTACACTAAACCTTGTTGCTTGGTGGATCATTGTTTTGATCCCACATTAGAATCATGGATAGCTATGTTCCTGGAGGAATCCGAAAATATTCCTGATATTTCACAATCAATTAGTATATCATGGTATATAAATTATGATGGACATGGAAACCACACCCCATTCCGATATGTTTCATGTTCCAAATTTTTCCCATCACGATTTTCAATATGTACTGAGTAAACAAGCAAGTTTTCATAATCTCATTGAATGGATACATCAACCATCACACCAACACTATATTCCATGGAATGAGATCCCAACATGAAACACATTAATATTTTTCCCCATGTAGCCAAATCAAACACACATCTTGATAATTTCCAAAATTTGTTACCGAGAATAACTAATCTAATCCAACAATAACATGTCCCAACACATCATGGCTCTCCTAGCCGGTGGTATACTGAGTGTGACTCACCTCGAAAAAATACATATCTCTAGGGGATGGTGATAATAATGGGGTAGGAATATCACACACATAGTAGACTTTAACTAGGTACTTATAGAAACAGAGACACACACATCTTCAATCCCACTACTAAATGATAAAATAAAATTGTCAGGACCCGTCCCCCGGGGCCCGTGCCATGACTACCCAAATCCTGCCATCCATAGGCTAGAGACTGGAGACTAGAATCGAAGTTGTTATTCCAAAAAACTGGTAAGGCATTTCTTTTATAACTTGTAAAAACACACACAAGCAAGCACACAACTAGAAGAAACACCAAGTGAAATATAAAACACAATATTGATAAAAGTAAAAGGGGCCAAAATACAAGCCAAAATAGAATGTAAAAGTACAAATCTTATACAACACAACTAAATAAAAGGGAAAGTCTACTGCTGGTTAGTCCATCGAGGTTCCTACCTGAATGGTAAGTACAGATTTCCTCATCAGCACTCCTAGTCTGTCCGTATCCTCTGAGTACTGACATGTCGAAAGGTCCACCTCCAAGTACTATCGAGTCCTGGTACTGTTGGACTCAGTCCGCGCTATCCATCATCTGCATCCAACACAACAAGGTGCAGGCGTATACCATGCGGAGGTGAGTTTAATGATACTTAGTGGGGACCCTGAGACCGTCTTGGTCTCACAAAATCCATCAAGGATAAATCACAATGCATGAAAACAATAGATAACCTTACATAGGTATATTCCAATACATATAACTAAGTTATCATGTAGTCCATCTCAATCTGGAGTTAACCACAGAGGTTTTGAGTCAACTCAAACCAGAATTTATTCTTAGGGGTAGTGTCAAGTAACATTCCGAACACAACTTCGAACACATTAGCTGCTGGATAAATCCTACTCTATCGACTACATTGGGCATGCCAGATCACATAGAGTCACTACCCACTATACTTGGATTTATGAGGTACTCCTCCTATCGAGTATCGTGGGTCTATTACATCACACAGAGGTGCTCCTCACCGTGGTTCGAAACTCCCCCTCAAGGCCTACTGAGGTAATCCCTCTATCGAGTACTAGGAGTCTGTTGTTTCACCTAGGTGATAGCCACCATGGGTCTTCTTCATCTCCAAGGTGCTCCCCACTAGGCCAATTGAGTACCTCCGAGTCGAAACTGATAGTAGTCATCAAGTCTTAGCTAGCCACTTGGTCTCCGCACTATACTTGCTGGTCTCCAGGATGATCTGCTCTATAAGCTATTGGTCGATACTCCAACTTCCATGAAGTCCCACAAATAAATGTTTCAAAGGTCCACCTATTCGTAGGGGTCTCAACGTAAAAGAATTTGTTTCAATCTAACTCCTGGTCTGTGAGTTATTTTCCTTTTTCCCTAAGGGCCCCATTGGATTTGTGCTCAATCCAACCCGACCGTTCCCCATCTCAATCCAAAACTCAATGGGGTATAACTCAAAGGGACCGTCTCGCTTTATGATTTGCAGTGCCACTAACCCTTCATCAAGTAGACATATGGTGAAATGTTATGGAAAAAATGTAACTGGGTCGTAGTGGACCCAGGTCCGTTTCGGCTGGGTAGGCCTGACCCGGCCCGACACGGCCTGACCCTTTGGTTCTGGCCAGACATGCAATGCGACCCGTCCCGTTGGGTCTGGCCCGACCTTTGAGGGCCACATGGGTATCATGGTGTCATCTTGGCCGAGGGGTACCGTGAGGGAAGCGGACCTAGCCACGAGGGTTTAGACCAGCCGTGAGGGCATGGACTGGCCGTGAGGGCACGGACCGGTGGCGAGGGGTGAGAAATAGTCATGAGAAAAATGGACCAGCAATGGGTTGATAGACCAGCCGTAGTTTGGAGGTAGTTCGGTCAAAAGTGAGGAGCTTCTCAGCTTGGCGGTGTGGCTCGACTCGGACAGCATCGCGACTCGGCTCGACAAAACGACTCAGCTCAGACCACGACGTGGATTGGCGAACAGCAGTGCTACGTGGTGGATGGGGGCACGACTTGGCTTGGAAGACAGTGCAGCTCGGCGGACGGTGTCACGACTCAACTCGAACGGCGGTGCGGCTCGGTGGACGGCGGTGCGGCTTAGCGAGGACGACAGCGCGGCTCGTCTCGACAGTGCAGCTCAGTGAGGACAGGGGCACTCCTCGGCGGATGGCGGTGCGGCTTGGCTCGGATGGTGGTGCAGCTCGGCGGATAGCGGTGCATCTCGGCTTGGATGGTGGTGCTTCTCGGTAGACGGAGACATAGCTCGGCATGGGCACAGGCTGGCCA
Source organism: Viscum album (assembly GCA_963277665.1). Lineage (NCBI taxonomy): Eukaryota > Viridiplantae > Streptophyta > Magnoliopsida > Santalales > Viscaceae > Viscum > Viscum album. The sequence goes on along the minus strand of OY728165.1, from coordinate 255,141,979 downwards.
GGGCGCCATGACAAAGTCGCAGGTCAACCAGGGGGGCGGCAAGGCCGCCGGGGGAGGCACCATTTCCTCCATCTTGTTCATCACCTTCCTCCATTTCTAAGAATATACAATAGAATAATGTTGGAGGGGTTGGGCAGTGTTTGTTTGTCCCGCACCCTCCTCATTTAGAGTAGTTATACGTGGTTCCCAAAGTAAGAAGCATGAACATGAAACCAGAATCTTCCGCAATGTTTCTTCCTAGAACACTCAAGAGAATTACGGAGTACATGGAGAGTGATAAGCATTTAGGAATAAACCCATACCTCATTTTCTTTTTGACGATGGAACAAAAATGTAGTATGGTCGTCAATTCATCGTATATGAAGAAGTCCCGCGTCGGTAGAAGTCCCGAGGAGGATTGTCGATGGTGGTTGTAATTCTTCATTGGCAGAGCATTCTTCGTTGGATAGCTTTCACCCAGGTTCTCTGAATCCTCAGTTTCCAACTAATGAATAGTTATCCCAAAGTAATCGATTATAATATATATTACATTGTTGGGATAATATTCAAAAAATAATTAATTAATTAAAGGAGTGTAGGCATGATAATGATATGTGCATAGGCACAATTAATTTGGAGTAAGTCAATAGGATAATCCACAATAATGAGGGGGATTAGTGGGGGGGGGGGGTTGAGAGGTTTCCCTACATTTATGAGGGAGTTGAGGTTTTCACCCAATTACAGGGGGTTTCAAGGGGGATTAATCCCAGGTGGTCCCCACCACCATAACGTCTCATGGGAGGTTAGACTCACTTTGTCCTCACCTCCATAACCTCTGATGCGAGGTTATGTTATGATGGTCCCACCTCCAACATCAATAGTGAGGTTGGTTACAAAAAAATAAAATAAAACGTGTGTTTAATTTATTTTATTATTTCCACAATGAACCCAAAAAATAACATTCACCCTCGACCAAATATAGTTGAGGTGAAAGTCTTATTATGAAAATATTGGCACTATGAGTTCAACAGTGCCTTTGAATATCATCTCGAAGCATCAGTTTGAATATTAGAAAAGCTGGCTCGCACATTTTCTGAACGTACCTGAAATTTTTAAAAAAAAAATCATTTCAGGCTCTCCGAGCCTCAGATTCACATGCCATCAATTTTCACAGACTCATAAACATCCCATTTATTAAAAAAAATATTTACATGGGAATTATTGGTCTTTACATTCTACCCACATCAGGCTTTACGTCCCTATAATCCACAACTCAAAACTAAAGGATCATGTAGGGGTACTAAGAATGCATCTGAGCCTCACGCTCCCATGTGCTATCTTGGTGGTTCCCATGCTACCAGCGAATGCGCATTAGAGGTATCGACCATTCAGAAAGGACCTTCTCCTATTGATACTCAATCTCTACTGAACCCTTTTTAAATATCACCCCATCATCGACGTTCATCTCTCCATGGTCGATGATTGAAGAAATATCATACACGTATTTCATTAGCAGAGATATGTTGATGACTCCACGCACCTGGTGCAACTGAGATGGATGATCTAAGTAGTATGCCACCATGCTAACATTGTTGAGAACATGAAAAGGTCTGATGAACCTCATAGACAACTTGCTTCCTCAGAAAAATCAATGCTATTCTCGTTGAGATCGAACCTGTAGAATGACATGGTCACCATCCTCGAACTCTAGAGGCCTTTGTCTTCTATCTACATATGGCTTCTTCCGGCTCTCTGTAGTCTTCATATGCTTCAAGATGATCTGTACCTTCTCTGTTGTATCCAGTACCATCTCTAGTCTTAGTAGTGCTGACTCTCCTGGGTCAGTCCAGCTCAAAGGTGATCGGCAAGGTCGCCCTTTTAACACCCCGAATGGTTCCATCCCTATGGAAGAGTGATAGATGTTGTTGTGTGCATACTACACCAACTGTATGTGATCCTCCGGGATACTACTGATTCCAAGGAAACAAGCATTGAACATTCCCTCGATGGTCTAAATTGTCCGCTCAGTCTGTTCATCATTTTGAGGATGGAAGGTGGTGCTCAAATGAAGTAATGTCCCGAAAGTATCATGAAACCCCTTCCATAGATTGGAAGTAAATGTGAATCATGATCAGAGACAATCGTCGAGGGTAATCCATGTAATAGAAAAAATTCTTACACATAGAGGCATCACATTCTCTCTATTGAATCATGCTTTCTGATCGGAAGGAAGTGGGAATAATTGGTGAGTCGGTCGACGGTCACCAAAATCATGTCATGAACACTGAATGTACATGGATTTCCATGGATATCCCATACCGCTTCCACTCTAGGACCTCTAAAGGAAGAACCAAGTCTACTTTTACCTGATACTATGCTTCAAATTCGGGCAATGAGGCACCGAGAGACAAACTTTTCAACTGCTTAATTCATTCTCGGCCACCAGTGATGTCATCGGTGATCCTGGTACATCTTCGCCACAACTAGATGTACCTCTAGACGGGATTTCTGTAACAACCTCAATACTTCCTCATGTTGTGCCACTAGTTCCATGGTACATCCTCTGAAGATGATGATGTGCTCCCCCCTTCAATATATCCATCAGGTGTTTACAATGTGGATTTCTAAGCACGTCAAGCCTCGCTGTCAGTGTCCCCAGGATGCGCCTCCATGACTCGCTGAAGAAGTAGGGGAGTGACTGTAAGAAACTGTAGAAAGGATGGTCCGTCTCTATCCGCAAAGGATATCTATAAGGCTTCCATCTCCTCTATTCCTTAACCTTGTAGATGTATACCAGAACTCTTGTTGAGTGCATCTGCTACAACATTTCACTTCCCCGGAGTATAGACTATCTCAAATTCATAGTCCAAGAAGAACTCAATCCAACATCGATGTCCCCGGTTCAGGTCATTCTGTGAGATGAAATACTTGAGACTCTTGTGATCATAGTACACATTAAAACACTCTTCCATTAGACAGTGTATCCACATCATCAGGGCGACCAACACTGCTCCTAATTCTAGGTCATGGGTCGAATAGTTCAGCTCATTTTTTCTCAACTTCTGAGATCCATATGTGATCCTTGTTCTCTCCATCATTACGACACATCCGAACCAAGCCCCTGATGCATCGTATTATAATATGTACCCTATGCCATCCTCTAGATGTCTCAAGATGGGGGAAATATTCAACCTCTTCCAGAGCTCCTAAAAACTCTATTGGAATCTCTCCGACCACATGAAGGGTTTCCCTTTCTTCGTCAATGCTTATTGTGGTTCTATAACACTTGCTAATTCTGGCACAAACCTCCAGTAGTATCTGATCAATCCCATGAAACTTTGTACCTCCGTCACAAATCTGGGTGGCTCCCAAGAAACTACCACCTCATTATTCGATGGATCCACTGCAACTCCAGCCTCTGATATGACATGTCATAGATAGTGAACCTCTTGGATCCAAAAGTGGAACTTGGAGAGCTTACCATAATGTCGGTTTTCTCAGATTGTGTCCATTACTACCTGCAAATGAATTTCATACTCCTCCTCAATGGCCGAGTAGATCAGAATTTCATCGATGAAGACTATTACCAAGGGATCTAGGTATGGATGAACGATCTTGATCATGAGTCACACGAACACAGATAGAGCATAGGTCATGCCGAATGGAATAACCAAAAACATGTAATGTCCATACAGACACATGAAGGCTGTCTTCTGCACATCCTCATCTTGTACTATGAGCTTGTGATAACCTTATCTGAGATCTATATTCGAGAATCACTATTCTCCCTATAGATGATCAAAGAGGTCGTCAATCCTCTGGAGTGAGTACTTGTTCTTCACGGTCACCTGGTTCAGGCGACAATAGTCAACAAAAACCATCAATCTCCCATATGACTTCTTGGAGAATAGTATCAGGGCTGCCCAAGGAAAAAAATTGGGCCAGATTAATCTATTCCCATACAAGTCCTCTTGTTGTACCCACATCCCACAAAGCTCTGAAGGAGTAATCTGATATGCTAGTGTAGATATCGGTGCCATTCTAGGGTACATGTCAATGTAAAAGGGAACCTCTCTATGAGGAGATATACCCATAACATCATCAGGGAAGACATCCGTGTGTTGGTCCACCACTACAGGATAGCTCAGACTCTCCACATCAATATCTCTGAGGGTAAGGCTATCCAACTATTGAGTGATCGTCTACACTCTACTCCAGGTAATTCCATCCTCTTCTTCAAAGGCTCCATTCTCACAGGTGAAGGTAAACTTTGTCCCATCGACCCGTACACACCACACCTTGCGCGTAATACAATCAATCTAAGCATATAATGTAGATAACTAGTCCATTCCTATGATGACGTCGTAAGGCCTCGACGCCGCTACTAGGAGATCGCAGCTGAAGCCCCCACCTCCTAGAGTAAGCTCCCACTACTGGAACCAGTTTTAATCATAAAATCTACTCCCGTAAGAGTCTCTAGCCTTACAGATCGAGCCAATGGATCCATCGGAATATTTGAGCTCTGAACGAGGGAAGTAGAAATAAAATAATGACTGGGACCTGTGTCTATTTATACTACAACTATGGTGGAGTAGACACAGATCATACCTCGTTATAATAATGATTAGAGTCCTATTTTATGCAGTAGAAACGACTGCTTTGATTCCAATTTGTCACGACCCGTCCCCCAGGGTCTATGTCATGACTACCCCAATCCCGCCTTCCATAGGCCAGGGTCTAGCGACAAGCACCAAAGGCTTAATTCCCTAAAAACATGGAATGAATTGCCTTTATAACCTTTAAACAAAATAACAAGCAATCACACAGTAGGATGAAACACCAAGTAAGCTGTATTACAAAAGAGTGCGGAAATTAAAAAGTGCCAGAATACAAGCTCAACTGGAATATACAAGTAAAACTATGATATAATAAAACAGAAGAAAATGAAAAGTTATCTGTTGGGATGTCCTCTGATGTTCCTACCTGAATGGTAGATATAGATCGCCTCCTCAGCACTCCTCGTCCGTCTGTCTGCTCTGAGTAATGACTTGTTGTATGGTCCGCGTCTAGGTATTGTCCTGTCCTGGTACTCTCAACCTCAGTCATCACTGTCTATCGTATGCATCGAACACAACAAGGTGCAGGCATAGACCGTGCAGGGGTGAGTATAACAATACTCAATAGGGACCCTGAGACACACTAGGTCTCACAATATCCATCTAGAATAAATCACAACACAAGAAAACAACAGATAACCTTACATATGTATATGACCATACATATACCTATGTTATCAAGTATTCCATCTAAATCATGAGGAAAACACAATGGTTCTGACTCATCTCTAACCAGGATTTATTCTAGGGGTAGTTTAAAGTATGATTCCGAACACAACGTCAAACACCTAAGCTGTTGGAGAACACCTCCTCTATTGAGTATAGTGGGACATCCGTGTCACATATAGGTGCTTCCCACTAACCTTGGACTGCTGATTTACTCCTCCTATCGAGTACCGTGGGTCGGCCACATCACACAGTGGCACTCCCCCTCAAGGTCTGTTGAGGTACTTCTCCTGTTGAGTACCATGGATCTGCCACATCACCAAGGTGCTCCCTACATTGGGTCTTCCACGTCACCAAGGCACTCCCCACTTGGATAGTCGAGTCACTCCAAGTCAAAATAGTCAGTAGTTGTCAAGTCTAATCCAACAACTAGGTTTCTACTGTACGATTTCTCGTCTCCAAGAGGATCTTCTCCACAAGCTACTGGTCGATACTCCAACTTCCATGAAATCCCCTGAAGACATGTCTTAATGGTCTGCCTCGTCATAGGGGTATCAAAGTAACAAACTTCGCATCAATCAGATGCTAGGTCTGTGAGTTATTAGACTTTTAGTTCCGAGGGCCCGGTTAGACTCATGCTCGATCCAACATGATTGTTCCCCGTATCAATCCAACTCTTATTGGTGTATCACTTAATGGGACTGTCTCACTCTAATATTTCCATTTCTGCTGATGGTTACTCAAATAGACATCTACTACCAATGTTATGAAAAAAAGAAATTCAATGTGTCATAGTCAGTCCGGGTCTGGTCCAACCCTGTCTGATCGACCCGTCCCGACCCTTTGGGTCTGGCCCAAGCCACGAGGGCCACGAGAGTATCCTAGGGGCAGCTCTTCTGAGGGGTACGGTGAGGGAGGTGGACTCAGTCGTGAGGTTTTAGACTGACTGTGAGGACACAGACCGACCACAATGACATAGATCATCCGCGAGGGTCTCGGACCAGCCACGAGGGGTGCAGACAGGTCGCAGCTTAGTGGCGGTTCTGTCAGGAGGGCAGAGCGGCACAGCTCGGCAGGGCGGCTTGGCTCTAATGGCAGTGCAGCTCGGCTCAGCAGTGCAGCTAGGCTCAGAGGCTGGTGCAGCTCGGCGGATGGAAGCAGGGCTCTTCTTGGATGGCGGCGCGGCTCGGCAGACGATCGCACGGCTCGACTCAGATGATGGTGGGGCTAGGCGGGCGGCGGCGTGGCTCGATGAGGATGGCAGCGCGGCTCAGCTCAACAGTGTGGATCGACTCGGACTGCAGCTTGGCTCAGCGGACGGTGGCGCGGCTCGGCTCGGATGGTGGCGAGGCTCGACAGATGGAAGCACAACTCGGCTTGAATGGTGGCACAACTTGGTGGACGACGGTGCGGCTTTGTCAAAGGTCAGTCGGCTCGGCAGAAAGCGGCATGGCTCGGGGAGTCCACGGGTCAGCCGACACATTGTCTAGAGGTTGCGGTTAAACTGGGGCAGCGCGACGAGTCCGCAAGATGCGGCGTCTTTTCCTCTATCATCTTCATCACCTTCCTCCATTTAAAAAAATATACCAAAGAAGAATGGAAGATGTGTCGGGCCGTGTTTGTTTTTCCTGCACCCTCCACGTTTTGAGTGATAGAAAGTGTTTCACAATGAATGAAGCATGAATGCAAAGCCATAATCATCCGCAATGTTTGTTCCCATACCGCACAAGAAAATAAGGGAGTACCTGGAGAGTGAAAATCATTTAGGAATAAACCCATATCTCGTTCGCTTGTTGACGTTGGAACAAGGAGGTAGTGCAGTTGTTGATTCGTCATAGATGAAGAAATCCCACATCGATTGAAATCTCAAGGAAGTTGGTCGAAGGAGGTCAGTGTTCTTCTTTGGTGTATCATTCTTCGTTGGAGAGCTTTCACACATGTCCACCAAATCCTCCTTTTACAACAAATTAATAGGTATCCCAAAAGTAATAGATTGTAATATCCATTATGTCCTTGGCATAATTTTCAAAAATAAATTATTTAACTAAACGATAGTTGGCATAATAAGGATATGTTTGTTGGCACAATAAATGTGGAAAAAGTCAACAAGATAATCCACATTAATGGGGGGGTTGAGAGGTTTTCCTACATTTATGAGGTACTTGAGGTTTTCACCCAATTAATGATGGATTTCAAGGGGGTTTAATCAAGGGTGGTCCCCACCACCATAACCTATCATGGGAGGTTAAGCTTGGGTAGTCCCCACCACCATAACCTCTCATGGGAGGTTAAGGTCCGATTGTCCCCACCACCAACATCCACAAGGAGGTTGGTTACAATAAAATAAAATAAAACATGTGTTTAATTTATTTTATTATTTACACAAACAACCCAAAAACTAATGATCACCCTCGACCTACTGCCGTTGAGGTGGAAGTATTATTACATGAATATCGGCACTGCGAGTTCAATGGTTCTCTCATATTTCAATTCCAAGCATCAAATCAAATGTTAGAAAAACTAACTTGCTTGTTTACTGAATGTACCCAAAAAATTTTCATAAATTCATTATGGGCACTCCGGGCCTCAGAATCACGTGGCGTCAATTTTCACGCACTCATAAAATTTTCATTTATTAAAAAAATTACATGGAAATTACGGGTCCTTAAAAAAAATGATTCTAAATACCTAAATACATCAATATCCCATGTTAATGTAAAAAATATACTTGAAATCATAATGCTTCAAATAAGTCCCCACCAAAAATTTATAATATATTTTATAGTACTAAGGATGGAACATCTATCAAACACAACACATTTTATGGACCACAGTCTATCTAGATCACTTTGATCTATCTACATCTAGTCTACCAAGGACTCTATCTAATGGAATGTTCTCTACATAATACAAAAAAAATATGGGTAGATACCACGCATGGCTGAATATATCAATATATAGTAGGCCATTCTGAAATAATAAAACCAAAATTATCAATACTGTGGTCAACTAATAATCATGTAATCATGTCAATTAAAATATGAGATATTATAGTAATAACAACCGGATATAATCGTACAAAACATCATGTATCCAAGAGATTTCAATGATATTACTAGACATAGCATTTTTTGAAGCATTTATAGTAATACAAATTTGGGAGAACTCACTCCATGATCCATGATATCACTAATAGGAATCATCTGAGAGTTTTGTCGCGTCATGCCACACTAAATAATTACTCATTGGAATTTTGAATCACTCATTAAAAAATACGGAATATATGTTATGGCCTTTAGGGTATACCATTATCTACCTATAATAACCTACTAAGTATGGGATCATAAACTTGTGTTTGTTGAACAAATTGATTCCTCAATCCCCAGCTATGAATAGTGATAAGATGATAAAGAATCACACCATGGGTCATGCATGACGATTCCCTAACAATATATTAGACTAATCTCATAGAAGGGATCACAATTCAATGCTCATGATACACTAAGTCACATTACCCAAATAGGGATGGACCAAGAGAACACACCCAATTGATACATTCCTAAAAGTAAGAGATATAGGGACTCAACATTATGTTGTTAATGTTCATGGTGTGTACATGAGGTAAATATCATGTCTCTTCTACCTCGGGCCTACCCGTGAATCCACATACCACAAGGCATGTGTTTTTCTACATACACAATGATGAGTTTTGGATAGCACTTTTAGTATTCCACCTTATCATATTTGTGTAAACTAGTCCCAACCCATGTACTGCATACTATGGCTGTGAACATAGTGGTTCCCGTATACCTAACAATGTTTGAGTACTGGGATATTCTGGTTTACTATGGTCATGCCTGTATCCCATTCAATGTCCATACCCCTATAAACCAAAAGTGCATTCCAAGACAGCGTAAATAAGATATGTGACATGTGGAATTTGTTACATGGTGTCTGATTCATTTTTTGACATGTGAATCCTAACACAGTAGGATGGGACCACACGATGTGTATTCCTCTTATTGAACATATTATACCAAGGATTTCACAAGATATCCATAACCTTCTTCTTTCAGGCACAATACCACCAGTAAAATTGATTTTTACACTAGGTCCACTAATAAACATAGATATAGGATAATCTAATCCTAGACATTACTATTGAATGGCATCCAACCACCAAAATCACATTGTAAAGCATCTCCCATTACACCACCATGACGAGACACCCAAACCAAAAAACAAGTTATCCTAATCCTCTCATAATCCATCACCAATCGGCCATAGTAACCATCTAACCACAATAATTTCATTGATTAGTATATTTGTCCCACAAAAAATTTTCGTTGTACCAATGATGGAATGTGCAATTAGTGGGTTTCTTATAATTATCTATATTCCATCCTAATGAGATAATGATGACGATCACACAATGGATGGTGGGATAACAGCACAAAATGTGACAAGAGGACCAAACCTGGGCCATTTTAAGGTTCTAGTAAATATCATTCCATTAGAAATATTATTTTAGAACACATAATAATTTGAAATCAAATCCGCTCAATTCATAACTGCAAGAAGATAAATTAATGCCTATAAATATGACCAATCCACAAATCAATCGATTAATGCAGTCGATTCTCATATTTCAAGTCATAATTAATGATGGGATTAACACAATTTAAAAAAATTTCTACCTCAAATTAGGGTCAATCACTGATGAACAACGTCTCCATATCACAACTATTTTTGAGAACCTTTATATCCAATTGTCAAATCAATTATCCATCCATGATCTGTCTTTGATTGTTTAAGAATGATCCTCCAAAGGAACCACTATAAAACCGTAGGGTAATGTTGGTATCCTTATGTATTTTACATTATATATTTTATATTTGGGATGTTATAATTAATAATTAATTCTAAAAATTCAACAAATACATTTATATTTTTAATTATTATTCCACAAACGATGACACTCAATGTGAACACCCATCAATGAGAATTATTAAGTCGTTCATAGTGTGAAACATGAATTTTGGATTCATTAGACTGCTCAAAATTACCATTTGAGACTCCAATAATGTTTTATTCTATTATTACATCAAAAATACATGTGCAAGATATATTATATTTAATATCATTATTATATCAATACTGAGCCTCCTCTGGGATCAAAATCTTCTGTTGACACAATGCCTATCTCCAGAATTATTACGTTAAATATTTTATTCTGTTATATGTTAAAAAAAATATATTCTATAGAAATTGGTATATCATCCTTCATATTGATTGTTTAAATGATAAAAATGAATATTCCATAATTTAATTTATAGATATGTAGTTAATTATTTAAAATAAAATTATAAAATAATGATATTTATATTCTATATATGATATAGGAGTCGTAAATAAAACTTAAGAAGGGGAGGATAATAATATATAATTAACATAATAAGATTAAATTTATACTTTATTTGAATAAATGTGACCTTTTTTGAATCATTATTTAGTTTTGATGGATTTAGGGATCATTCGTGATAGAAAATAGATCAGGTTTGTAAGAAACATATTAGGGAAGAGATTGTCGATGATATAGGTGACTAAAATCTTTAATAAGTTTGATTTATTATAGGTTTGGGTGGTTCAATTAATATATGTGTTTTGAGTAATGTTTTTACTAATACTAATTCAGTAGTAAGTATGGAATTTAATGTTATAAGAAATATTTATCACAAATTTTAAAATAAAGATAATTTTTTCATGAATTCCATCTTTGGCACATTTTGACGAAATTATAGAGATATATTTTATCACATTACACCTTTTTTACCTTTTAACTCTTTCTCCCTTCAGCATAATGAATTTCATATCTCGTCGACAAAAAAATACTTTACAAATAAATAAAAATTACCCATCTATTTATTTTTAGAATAGTGATTAAAAATAAAAATCCATTAAATTAAAATAGATTTATAATAGTGATGAATATTAGAATTAAAATAACAATCCAACATATATAATTTTTCTAGGAACACATTTTTTTAAAACAAGTTATTATTTTTTTATTACCTCATTCTAATTAATAGTCTTTTGGAATATATTACTTTATTTGTTATATATATAATATATTTTATATCTATTTTATTTTAAACTATCATTACATATCTGACTAGAACCCCACCTAGGACAATGGTTTAAATAACAGTTACCATTAATACCTACCTCCAACAGGATACATGTTGTCGATGATCACCAAGAGTATAAAACATACGTATATGAGGAATTACCCTTATAAATCACAACAATAATAAGATGATAAGATGAAATAAAGTAAATTATACACTATAAAATAAATCCTATAATCCCACCAATTCCTGTAATATCATAAGTAACAAAAACACTACTATGAGAAATACCAAATGAAAAATACTATAGAAGGCACCTAACTCCATCAATCACCAAACCATGAATTAGTGTTTTCTAGAAAGATCAACAAATGTACACTATAACTGCCTAATTCTGTATATAATGATTAGTTTGAGAATATCCCAATATATAGTTGGATCCTACTCTAAAAAACACATGAAAATTTTGAAGGATCATACTAAAGATTCAATGATAAAATATCCAACATGAATTCTGTCATTTCTCATGATAGCTACTGTCTCAAAATCATGAAGGGTCCAAAACCAATATAATGTACACATAAAACAATATTGTATTCATGAAAATATATTATGATAAAACCATGTATATAAACATTTATAGATCTAGTATTTCTTACATCCAAATAAATAATGTCATTTTTGTCCCTTAGATTCATATTTCTATAAAATAACATTTTACTACAACACAATGAAAACTACTAAACCATATGTTCCAACAATATAATATTGAATCGTGTCACATAACACCACATACATGTACATATATCATATCATTTCAATATGATCATAACAAATTCATCTCATGTCCTTACTATAACATAACCTACAATAAAAACCTCATACCACTATTAAATTTCATCACATCATATCCATAGTACATCTAGAATAGAGAAATGAAACTTGTAGTTAGAATCATAAAGTATGTCTGATATCATAGATTTTTTGGAATAAACTAATAACATAAAAAATATTCGCATCTATTATTTTATTCTACTTTGATGGTGGAATATATGAATTATTATAACTATAATGGATATGTTGCTACACAAAAGCCTGTATTATGGTCAACTTAAAAACAAAATTTCTAATATCATATTATACTTGTTTACCAACATCAATTAAAATAATCAATTGATTAAAAATTTATCAAAACAAAATCAATAATTACGATAACACAATAACTATAACACAATTACTCATTTATTTATCATATTAAGATCATAAGGAACACTAAAAATGGCTTCTAAATCAGCATATCATTAAAATAACTCTAAATACGTAATAATATAGTTTTCATATTCTACATCTAATACCATAACTTATCACATTAGCAGAATATTATTATTTAAAATCTAATTTTAAGTAATCTTCATAAATAAAATTAATATTAATCTAATATTATCATAATTGTAAAGAAACGTGGCTGAAAAACAAAATATATTCCCACCACACTACATTAGAAATCCTAAAATATATTTCAAAAATCACCAGGAAATAATCAAAAATAACTATCCACACCAAAGAAAATAAACAATGCATAACAACACTCATTCCATCACAAAAATAGTAAACCACATTAAATCAACATTGTATAGAATAAAACTACAAAGTAATTTCATCAATACATTAAAAAAATATTCTTCATACATTAAATAAATATTATTTTATTAATAAATTTTTTAAAAATAAATTGAAATTATAAATTTTCATTTCTTCTATCAAATCAATCACTAAATAAAGTATCCAATTTTCTGAATGATTTATGTTAATCAATGTCAATTTAAATACACAATAATAGATTCATGTAACAATAAATAATGAAATGACATAAAAATATTAAGAGAAAAGTATTTAAAATATCTTCTTCTAAGTTCACACCATTTATATAAAATCAATTTTATACATTAATCTATGTAACCAATGAAAATTATTGTTGAATGCCTCCTTATGAAACTATAAAAAAAATTTACAATTCAAATCCAGTTACGCTAATGAAAAATCAATAAATATAATATAATGAAATAGTTTTAAATGATGTTCCATCACTAATTATCCAATTTGAATATATCAATAAACTATAACACATCATACACTATCAAAATCATGAATTAACACCACAAAATAGACTAAAAACCTCTTATATAGAATCATGAAAATAAAGAAAAATAGAAAGATAAAAATAATGATGATAAAATAACTCTTGATCCCTAAGGATTGATCAAATAAAAATCAAGATTATTATTAATCAATGTAGGAAAAAGAGAACTGGAAATAAGATATAAGAGATCCTAGTATTTTAGAGAACCAAGATTAATAGAATTAATATGTATTGTGAAATATAATTTATAAAATAAAATTTGATTGGAAACCCTACTATATAAGATAAATTTACTAAGAAATGGATTAAAATATTGAACACATATCCAAGGCTATTGGTCATGAAAATAGACTTATCCTAAAAATAGATTCATTTCATTAATCAATTAAAAATAGTTCTTCTTTAGATAATTATTTATTGGAATATAGAGACATCATGTTCCTTTGGTCTCAACAATTCCTATCAAAATCATCCATGAAATATTATTTTTTAGACACATATATAATTCACCATGGATAAAAAACAACCATTTTATCCTTCCATATTTAATACAGGGATTCAAAACTCTACCCGCATCCACTTAAATGGTCACAACCTATTATAACTAGTGTTCTCAAAAATGTATATGACATCTTATTATATGAATATTCATTACATTACACCTACATATACTTGAGGAAAATAATTACTTTATTTACTATGTGAATAGGTTGTATGTCTTCTTACATCCTAAAATATTATCAATATTACCTATTAAAATATTTCAATTAATTTTTATTCATAATGATACCATACTTATAATATTTCTTCATATCCTAGGTAAAAAAAACCCTAGGAAAGGGTGATATCGGACGATCATTGATGTTATATAAGAGAAATAAAAGAATATAGAAAGATTATAAGGGTATGAGAACATGATATTAAAAATTTAAAATCATTCCCCACATATCAAGGATAATAATCAGGATACGTGGAATAAATATTAGGAATTCATAATACAGGAATCAAAAAGAAATTAAAAAACATGAGCCATGAGAGCCTAACATAGGCATAATACATGAAACTATGTCTTGTACATAATCACATAAAATATTATATCAAGTTGATTTACCCACAAACATCATTGAATTATCATGGTCATTGATCACATTAGAAATTTTAATTCTCTCAGACTACATTTTCTACAATGGCATAGTATAGTGGAAGTGTGGGGTCAAACCTAGGTTGATAACATGATGATATGTAACAAGATAGTTTGAATCATTTATATCGAAGTCCTCACAAATTGATTTGGGATTTGGATTATATTACATATTTTTATAATATTTTTAAATTCTAGAATGAGATAAGGATAATGTAAATTTTCTGGGATTCACGTAACAATATAATATCATGTAAAACCTTGTATAGTCCTAGGGATTATGCTGTAAATTGGTTCATAGTTAACTAATTGATTACGGTTGATCCAATTATATCTACCAAATATGAAACTATTCCTTGGTATAGATATATCTAACAACATATATTCAATAAGAATAACTTTTATGAAAGAATTTGTCACATGCTAATGTTCATAGTGTAATCAACTCTAATTAGGTCATTTTAGTTTATCTAAACATCCTATAGAAAGGGTTAAATGAAATAAATAAATTAACAAGTATTTTATTAACCAATTTCTAGTATTTGTGTAACCATGATTCAGTTTAACGATTCATTAAATGAAAAAAACACTTACTCTCAACCCCAACCATTAACAGATTAGCCTCCCATGATGCTTATAATCTGATGTGGAGAATGAATTGAAAAAATCCTTCTAATAATGATAAATCTGTTGAAATATAGAATTCCATTAATGAGGAGTTAAAAATAATGAAGTATTAAATTAAAAACACTGAAAAATTAATCATTCACTTACATTAAAAGGTAATAAAGAAAGGATGTGGCACGTGTTTGATGACAAACAGTAATGGTAATGAAACAAAATCACCAAAAAAATAAATAGGAAATGAAAATATTTGTATATTAAAAAAATGGTACTCATGTTTGATTAAAACTGAAAAAATAGTTGACTATAAATGAGTTGGAAGGGAAATATTATATAAAACGATATATAAAACAAGAAATTATCCTCCAAAGAAAAAATGTCTCTTGATGCTATATGTAGTTTATATATCTATAGTCTTGAGGATTACATGGTATAAAAACAATTCACATCATGTAATATTGATATAAATATTTCTCCATGAATCTTGTGTATAGACTCTATCATAGCCTGAATGTTAAGGATTTAAAGATATTTATCTTGTCACGATGTGTTTAGTTTTCAATACATGATAAGTCTTCATGACATAGATTTGAGAAGAAAGAGAAATTATAAATTTATATTACATTTATCATATATTCATGTTGTTTATTATTGTTATGAATTATAAATTCTCAGATTCTATTCCGTCCAATTGTATACACATGGTCAATGATTCATACTCATCATTTTTATGCTTCACAATGTTTAATGTCCATTTTTTTCATTTTTTAAATATTTTAATTTTTCTTATTGGACACATATTTTATTTAAAAATAATATAAATCAATATTAATTATTGAAAAATATGTGACTAAATCATAAATAAATAAATTCAAATGAAATACATCTATTAAACTATCAAAATTCCCCATACATGAATAATTAGTTTTCCTCATGAAAAAATTCCTCAACAATGACTCCAAAATCTGAATCAATTTTGAAATGAAAAACATGTATTAAAACTAGGAAGATAAAATTAATTGTCAGCAAATATGTTTAGTCCGATAAAGTCAATTCTACAGAAGAAATCATTCATACCTCATAGTTTAGTTCTTTATCAACATTCTTTATTTCTTTAATTATATTTTCATATTTTTGATAAATATTATACCCATTCTGTAATTTTTGATTCAATACATTTTCTCTCCTCACTCAAGGGAAAAGTAATTGAAATTATTATAATACACATAATATATGTCAAAAACATAATATTATATTTATTATAACTTCTCTACATACAAAAGTAAAATAAAAAAAATTCATGAGGGCTTCAACCATCACGTTAAAATTAATATAAAGTTGAAGTCTGGTGGTAATGTGATAAAAATTATCCTTAATAAGATGTTATTCTATAAATTATTATGAAGGAATATAATGAATTGTAAAATTAAGTGACTCCTCTTGGATAAAATATCCCTACTCCAACAGATCATGTTGGGTCAAGGTGTATATCATGTAATTATAGAAAATATACCTTTTTCCTTTTAATTTATTTGTATTATTTTATTATAGTTATATTTCATTCAAATTTCTGGTTAAATAATGATCTCATATCCACCACATAGCCACAGATGAAATTTTATTGGATTCATTGATCTATTAATGGTGATTTTTACACCACTAATAAACAACATAACATCATTTCAATTCTCTTTTTCTTATGTATTAATTTTTTCAAAGGAACAGGGAAAGAGTAGATAATTACAAAAGTAATCATATACCACATCATAGACAACTGGTGATTGTTCAATAGTAAATATCCTCAATAATTTTATTTTTCTTTTCACATAGACCCCACCCCCCCCCCCAACAAACACACACTTTTTCAAAGGATAATCGGGCATCTTACCAATAGAATTGATTCTCAAAATAAATATCTTGAAATGAATCCATTCTGACAAGGTAATTCTTCTTTAATATAAGGTAATGAATGAAAAATGTACATGTAGATTTTATGAAAAAATGGGTCAAAAAAATTTCCTCAATCAATTTAATAGTGTATATTTTAGAACATAGACTCAATAAGATATCAATGAAAGTTATTACTGGTTTTCATGGACCTTCCTATAATTTTTTTTGTTTAAAAGTGTACAATTAGTTTTATGTTTTTATTTATTATCTTAATTTTAAATATTTTAATAGATTAATGTGACTAAAAAATATCTCCTGTAGTGACAAAAAAGCTCAAAGTGCCCCCCCCCCCCCGACCACAATTTATTTGAAATAGTGTGTTATATTTTTAGATGTATCATGAGATGGAATGAATGGAATCAGGGAAAATTTAAAAATGGAATGTATGTAGTGAATAATATGGAATTGAGAGCCCCCTATATTAAATTTCATGAAATAAAGAATCTTTTTTGGATTTTGTGCATAATTTGTGAGAAATATTTTTTTTAAAATACCAATCCTAATCTAGATAAAACATTAGTACACATGTTATAAGAATATATAATAGTATAGAACATAAGAGGGTGCACATTGTTTGTAGTTAATGATAATATGGCAGTAATAGATGCACAAATTGGAATACAATACTATTCTTAGGTGGACTATTAAAAATAATTAATAAATAAAAGTAAAAAAATTCTAAATGTCACTAGATGGTAGAAAATATGGGTTTTCCCTCAGATGAACTAACATTAACATCGTTATCCATTTGGATGGACAAAAGAATCAATAATTGTCATCCATCTACTTAGAGGTCATCTTCCTAATATAGGAACTGGTGTTTGAGTCATCGATCTCACAATTATTCATGGTTGGATTTACCACCTTAGGATCATACAAAGAATGAATATCCAATAGTAAGTATATAGTATGTGATCATAATGGTTAGGACCTCTTATGATCATGGATATCAAATGAGAGCTTTTCATGCTGGCGCTCATCATCAGACAAACATTCAGACAACCAGTGAACTATATAATTTTGAATCATGAATTGTATGTCAATAACAATAGATGAGGAAGAAAATATATACATATATATATATATATATATATATTAATGAATAAATAACTATAATATAAGGGAAGTGTGGGATTAAAAAAAGTGTACCTCATCCATAAATTTTAAAAATGGAGTATAATGGGGAATCATGTATATAATATGGACAAAAAAACCCGAACAGAGTACAGAATATAAGAGGTACAAGAGAAAACTAAAAATAAGGGGAAAACACAATGGTCAAAGAATCTGAAATACCATCCTGAATAGTGTCTCTCTCAATGTGTCATTCCTTATCTATGTCCCCTATAGAAATAGAAATAGAATCATCAACGATATCTGAAGGTGACGTGGTATTGGATGTTATATCAATGGATGGTTAAGGTGATGTGCCAATCCTAATGATTTTCATCTTTTATGAGGCTGGTTAGATGAACATCACCTCGGTAGATTTTGGTTTGGATGGTCCCCTTCACTTCTAGTCCTACTCCATAAGAAAAGCATGGTGTTCTAGAGGGTTAGTGAGGCCTAAGGGAAGGATGATTGGGGTATTTTCGGTGGGTGGGATAGAGGAAAAAGGTGCACCTATTGTGGCTTTTAGATGTAATGATGGTGGTGGTGTTGGGAGGTAAAGATAGAAACATCAATGAAGGGAATGTCTATGTGGTAGAATATCCTACATAGGTTCTCCAGAATAAATAGTTGTATGAGCCTAATATCTGTAGGGAAGTATGGGGTAGGAATGATAGTTGTGTATGTTAATGGGGTATGGGTTGTGTAAGGGGTAGTTATATGGATGGTAATTCATTGATGAAATGTGTGGGAGGGATGGTGTGAGATTGACATGGAAAGAGTAGGGGTTGGGGAAGTGGTAGTCGATAGGTTGGGGTCATCTCCATGGTTCTCGAGTGCCTCATCAATTCCCTCGATATATCCCTATTCCCATAGGTAGATTTATTCATCCTTCCTCAATATATCTACCTTATGAAGAAATAAGAATTCATTTGATTCCACCAGTCCTATGTTTTGGGACCATGTTGGATGTATAAGAATGTAAGAATTGTTTTCATTTTAAAAGTGTCATATTTTTTTGTTAAAATGATTAATCAATTAATATTGTAAAATCCTTGTAAATATGACTTTTCATTACTTATTTTTATTTCAAAAATATCATATGTTTTTTGGATAACATTTGATTGAAGCATTATAAATAAGAGGGGGTTTAAAGGTGATTGCAGACATAATAATTATTGATTAGAAGGAAAGAACCTAGTAGAAGATAGGGAATATTCAATACATTCATCATAAAACATATGATGCTAAAAATTATGGATCAACGGTAAAAAAATAATCATAGAAAAATATCATGATGAAAGTATTTGACCTTCAATCCGCATGGATGGACTTTTCTGAGTAGGTTTTGAAGGTGGCATCATTTCAAAGTGTTTTCCAAATAATTAGGCCTCAAAAGAAAGAGATGAATTTTTTTAAAATTAACAATTTCCAAGAAGAAAAAATCATAGATGGAATATGAGGTTTACATAGTGTTGAAGAACATTCAGTAGTGGAATTATTCTACAATGCATCACCATGAGGATATCGCAACATCATATGTTGACCGAATAGAAGAAATGGTTCACGGAAGGCTTTCAGTTTGTGGGAGGACAATAGCATGCAGTGAAAGATGACATTTGTGAAATGGAGATGGTGATTTAGTTCATTAGGATGGAAGAAATTTTGTACATGTATCATATAGGGAAAACAGTTTATGGGATGTGCATGGTACATATTTTAGTTTGTACCACATTGTAAATTTGGAAAAATGGGATTAGCGAGATTGATGACTAATTTTCTTATTTAATGGACACTAATCCCATCATTAAAAAAGTCGAATACTCATAATATAACGTATTCACTCTAATTCTGAATTTGGCTAAGTCAGGAAGTGTTCTCGAGGGATAATACCATGAAGGGAAGCTGTTAGATGAGGAGAGAATCCATGAACGAAAAAGTTTCCCATGGAAGAAGAAATGGTCTTTGAAATCCGATGATGTAGTCTGCATATGATGAAATTCCATATAGGTGAAATGGTATATATAGGTTGTTCGTAGAAGTAATATGAGGAAGGGGTTTGCAGAGGCGGTATGTGGATGTTGAATTTGGAGGTGTTACACAGATCATTAATAGTATCTGGAACAAAGACAATATGCAGATAAAGAGATGGATCATGAAGAACACATTCTATATGTTGTGACTTAGCTGGAGGAGGATACAAGCGGTTTAAAAAGTAAGAATCCAATTTCATGAAGTACTATAAGAAGTTCCTACCAGCTTTTGGGTGGGTAGGAGAATATTTTTTTGAGGGGTAATATTTATGAAAGATGATCAAGAAGCACTAAAATATTTATTTTCTAAATATGGTGATAGAAGAATTACATACATAATTTTATTGATTTTAATGTTCTACCCATGTTTAAGGAAACATCTTACCAGATTTAGTCCATATGAATGTATTTTTTTTCTAGTGGATTGGGTGTTTTTTTATTGTTTCCAAACCATACCACAGACATAGCTACTCTTGTGAAGTAGTGAAACTTGTAAGTTCATGTGTTCCTATGATTGTGTGGTCGAATTGTGGACTATAGGGAATAAAATATTTGACATTTGGTGAAGGTTTTTAATAAGCAAGGGAAAATAAAAGAAAAATATATAACTAATTTACCCCTCCCACTCTAAGGGATACATGGATCCATACCGGGTATCATAACACGGTATGTGAGGGGAAGGGAAGTTTCCAAATCACTAAGATGATTGATTATATGGGTGATTAAAGATCCCCCCATTAGTGTTTCTCGAGTCTACTTCACATGTCCCCTAAAATATAATACAAACTGGGATACCTTCTTGATGATTTTTCATATAATTTCTATGGGATGAATTTATAACACCATCAAGATCACAATTTCATGGGCCATCAAATGTGTGATCAATTCATGGATCAATGGATAGTGAAGGATCTAATGTCCATCACCTTGCAGATGATTGGACTTCGATGTATGAGCATCATGAGACCTTTGATGGTCTCAATAAATAAAACTCTAGAATAATTCTACATATTATTTTCCAAGTTTGGTATGAATAGTCAGAAATAGAAGGGAGGTGATAAATCTTGAGGAATTATGGCCGAGTCTGATTCCACACTCATAGAGGGTTATCTTGTGAGGTCTGACACAGAGTTGGAAGGTGATGCTGCCAATTTCCAGCTCAAAAGTATCCCAGAACATGATGAAATCTATCTAAATGTATCATTTCACACATCAAAGATTGGAGAGAGGTTTAGTCTCTCAAAAAGTTGGAGGACATCCTGATTGATCTGGAGCAAGGCGATTTGGGTAATATGGATGGAAAATGGAATGGATTTCCATACAATAGTTGTAATGGTGTTGTTACAATGGCATGTTTTTATGTTGTGTGATATTCCCTGAGTGAATCGTTTAATTTGAGTCTTTTTTCCGATCACCTTTTATTCACAGTCTTGTAAATTTTTCCCCTTTTTAAGATTTACACTTTATTGCTTATTTTAGGTGGGTAGGGATTTTCTGTGTTTTAACATATTATATACATTTTGATTAATAAATTCACATCATTATTAGTAAAATGAGTTCTCTATAAGTAATGTAATATTAGGAAATTCGGAATCATGAAAATATATTCATTGTAAGGAAGCTCATGACCAATTTTTCCATTTCATGAATAGTGTGTCTTACCTCAACCCAGATTGAGACATATCCAATGCCAACAGTGATACAAAACATTCCATGTGAATTGGTGAATGGCCATATAAAATCCATTTCTCATATTTCAAATATGATTAATTCCATGATTTGGTTTTTGGCATTTCAAAGAATTTTTTGATGGTTCTACTGAATTTGGATTAATCATAGCATGGAAAAATGATTCTTGCATCTTAATCGAGTGTGGGTCAAAAAAATCCACTTTGTAGGATTTTGTCCACTTCATGTTCTGAACATAGGTGCACGCCTATTGGTGATATGTAAAAAAATGTGAAACAAATAATTTCCTTCATCTTTTGGCATACATCACCACCTTAATCTATAAAAACATTACATAAAAAGTATAAAATCATCAATGTAATAGTGTGTTGTTTTGACATAAAATCTTTTTTTTGTTCGTATGGGAGGTGTTGGTATAGTGATCAAGTGGAGAGATAGTTTTTAATGTAAGATAACCATAGTAATGTCCTTGTGTTTATTCTAAAATGAGTTTTATTGGGTAATTCAACAATGATGTCGTGATTTTCGTCATCCTTAGTGATGGATAGTGGGAGTCTGGATAAATGATTAAACATGACGTTCTCATCCCCCTTAGAGTCTCTTTTGTCGATTTCTAACTTCTTTGGCAATAGGATTCATTATATTAGTCATGGTTTGGATCCTTTTTACTTAATAAATATTTAATGTTTTTATGTTAAGTGTATACAAATTCCCTGAAAAAACGAGGTATGAGAAAAACTTATCAAAATCATAGAAGACTAATAAGAATTCCTTCTCTCTATATGTATAATTCCCTTATGTGTTATTCATTGTATTATTGGCATAATAAATGAGATAAAATATGTGGATGACATTCTGTCCTAAAATAATTCCTACCATGAGGTCACCGGTGTGGCAAAATAACTTGATGTATTTATCCCATACTATTGAAATGATATAACGAGAAACCAATAGGATGTTCTTTCATACATTTAATTCTGTATAACACTATTTAGTGAACTCAATGTTTGTATCCATTGATAACAAGTGTGTCAATAGGTGGGAAACATTCACAATATATTTTACCATGTTGTGGTAGAAGCCTCCATGGCCTAGAAATCTCCTTATGACTCGTAATGTTTAGGGTTCATATAAGCATTTGATAACTTTGAACTTCGATATATCAACTTCAATGTCATCATTTGAAATTATTTGTCCAACGATTATGCCTCCTTATACCATATTTTTTCATTTCACCCATTTTAAAAATAGTCAAATTTAATTACAGCTTTAAAGGACCTATTATATATTACTTAAGAATACCTTGAAAAATCTCTAATAAACCAAAAAATAATTAATAAGATACCTTAGAATTATTCCAAAATGTCATGGAATATATGGTTCATGAATATCGGAAAGGATTTTGTAATTTTTAAATACCTATTTACCTACATCTATAGGTGAAGGTATGGAAAGGGAATGTGGATGTAGTTTTTGAGTAGTCTAATGGCCCGACTACAATTTTATTGTATCCTAAATATCCATCCAGGATACAATATAATTCATGACATTACATTCTCTCCAATATATAATCCATGAAAAGATAGGGGAAACAATCTTTGTATGTTTCAATATCCATATTTCTATAATTCAAAGATGCTCATCAACAAGTGATGGTTCAAGTTGAGATCAGTTCATCTTCATCATATTTCACTACTGTAAGGTCACCATTATTTGTGACAATGTATATTAGAATCACCCACTCACTGTTAGAGTATGAAAAAATTATTTCAGTAGATTTACGTTTTAGTAATTCTCTACTAGCCACCTCATTCATTGGTGGGGTGAGTCATCTTTGGGCCTATCATTTCGGTTTCACATATTCTTTGAGAAAAATACAATGTGTGACGATTTTGGGGTTGGTCCCATTGATATCAACCACTCCTCATTTTATTGATTTTATATCTCTTTGTAATAAATATATCAAACATTCATATTATTTCTATTTTTGTTATAAGATAATGATTTTTAGTAGTGTAGATACCATCATTATGAATGAGTACTTGAGTGTCCATATTATAGGTTTCAGTTCCAGTGATGGTGGTTGTATGACCAATGGTCGGAATATAGGGATAGTTTCCGTTTTCAGAGGCTTGATATAGTTTAGTTACTAAAATTAATAATCCTAATTTTTAGAAGGATATAGTGTATCACTATCATGTTCAATTTTCATGTTTTCCTAAATTTCATTATTGGGAAATATATCTTGACAATAGAATGAATCATTAGCTTGTTTCGGAATGGTCATACTAGGATAATTGGAATGTATCCTCCTTATCATATTTCCGATAGGACGAAGTTAAAATGAAAAATGAATTTCTAACTATAACATAAATATTAGTGACAAGTCATCATATTTAAAATATTGATCGGTGGACAATTGAAGGAGAACTCTATTTGGATTGAGTTTCTTTGGGCAAAGCTATTAGAACACACAATTTTGAATTAGGTTAATGTAGGCTCATTAATCACAAAGGTCTTTTCTGATAATTTATTCCCATATAGTGCAAGGGATTAAAAATATTCTAGGGTCTTTCATATTTGGTGAATGATTGTTCTTGTTAATGAAAGAGAATTTTGAAATTTAAGGATATGACTCTATGGTCATTCATATTCATCATGTTGTCGAGAATATCCTTTAGAAATTTCACATATCTTGGAATTTTTGGAAGGGATTTCGAAATTTCGATGTTGACATGAATGTGATTATACATTTGTAAATTTTTTTTATAATTACATTCAGTTTTACATTTCCTCATTCATTACAAGAAGGGAAGAGGTTGTTTGAAAGCTAGTGGTTTTATATAGATTTCTTATTTAGGTTTCTCTTTTATTAGATTTTTTCATTAGATGATGATTCCATATTTTTCCAATGCTCAGTTCTTGTTATGATTTCGTTTTCTTCATTGATAATGATTTTTGCATGTTTATCATGTTCATCAAATTTCTTTTTTTCACCTTTATAGGTTTTCTAAAATTAATCACTTATCTTCTCCTTTGTACCACTTCCTTGGATTCATTTTTTGGGATAGTCTAATTATTTCCTGGCTACATACCTAGTTATTTATCTGACATAATCATTGAGATTTGACCCATTTAGTGTTCAAAGATTCAAAGGTATGCCCTCCGATTATTCATTTCTATCTGTTGGGTGATCATCTAATGATATAATTTCTAAATTAAAGAGTTGATATGATTCTATATATTTTATTAAATAGTTGATCATGATTGTGGAGGTCTTTGTGGATCTTGATGAAATTTTTGATAATTTCTGGGAAGAAAATGTTGTTTGGGTACTTGTTATGGTGGATGAGGAACCAGATTCATAGGTTGTTATCCAGGTGGTATTTCATTAAATTGTTGTTCATAACCAAATTTATGTTAGTAGTAACATTGATTATTTTTAAGTGGATGTTGACATAAATTATATTTATATTAGTATTTTTTTATTATAGAATTATTGGATTTGTTGATGGTAATTAACATAATTAAAATCATGGATTTGAGGTTCTACTACTCCTACCTGACAGTTTTTCAATGGGTGTAGGCATAAACAAATATCATAGGATTAAATATCTATTATAGGAACATGATTGATTTTTTGTGAATCATGTAGCTGAAATGATTCACTCATCTTAGTATAGTATTCGACTAGTGTTGCTTGAAAGTTGATTTCTCCTATTTTTTGGATTTCATGGTGTGCCATTCAACAATATCTATTCTATATATTAGATTTATAATAGACAACTCCTAAATTATATTAGACAACATCGGGCATTTGTAGCATTATACCTCAATAAGTGGTGGCATATACCACTGTATGAGTATCTGGATTGAAACCATGGAACAATGATTATTCTTGAAGCCACACATAAAGTCCATGATATGGTAACATTTTACCGAGTTCATTGAAGCAATCCCATGCCAACCAGATTCACACTACAACTATTTGGAAAAATTTATTGATGTAATTCTTGTGCTACCATGTTTTTATAGGGGGTAAATACTTTTCTAGGAACTTCATGGCTTGGTTTTCTAATCATTATTGAATTGGGAGAATGAATTTTTTTCGAATCCTTGTATTGACAACACATCGAGAATGAGAAGACTTGCAATTAGACTAAATTAGATAACACTCCATCATTGTGAAATCTATCGAAAGATTCTATGAAATTAGACATATGATCATGAAGATAATTCTCTAAAAATTGTTTAACTAGGACATATTCGAGATCATGCTGTGGATTCCAGTTTGGATTATTAATGTATTTACCTTTATTGGAAGGAGCTGTAACCTCCAAACCCCGCTTACAAATAAACTAGTTGTTGGACTGGTGTATCACCTAACCTTATGCATGCCTCCCCGTATACAAGAGGCTGATGACTAGTATTATGGATCTAAATAGGTCATACTAGGTATAATTTACCCTCATATCAATGTTTCATGGTGGTATAACATAATTAAATAAACAGATAGTAGAAGAAGTAGTATCTAATAATTGAAAAATTAGTGGAAGTCAATAATTTATAATTTAATAAATGTGGACAACACCAGTTTATACAATGGATGAATGAAAAACATGTTAATGATACATCATAGAGAGTAGAAAACAATACATCATTTTTTACAATTTATATCAATAATAACGAAATGACATCAATGCCCCATATAAAATCTCAACGAGCATATTGAGCTCTAGCTCAGTCATTTTCCACTAGCTCCTAGGAACAAGAAATATAGAAAACAAACTAGATCATTCTATATAAGGTCTACTCATGTACCAAGGGTACCTAGGAGGGTGTGATATATAAAACTCTATTGGGTGGAACCCATATCTTATAACCCAATCTATATAATTAAATATAAATTAAGGAGTGTGACATATAAAATAAATATAGATTGGTATCAATTAACAGTATCAACATCATCCAAGTCCCTAAATGAAAATCCATAAAATACTAACTACATATTCGTAATCCAAATGTATGAAAATTATAGATGAGTAAAGACAAATATATTAACAAGGGCCAGTAGTAACATGGAAAACCAAGGAAGGAAGATCCACATGATTTTTCATTAACATGGGGTCTAAATCTCTTGTCATAAAATAAGTAAGGAAATAAATTAAGGTAAACATCTCATGTTCATTAACAATAAAAAATAATAAGGTAGGATGCATATCAATCATTTATATTAAAAACCATCGGTTTCAGTGGTGGTGTCTGATCCCATCCAATAAATATTACTTCAGTACATTTTTTCCTAATATTCAACACAATTGAGCACATCCAAGGAGGACCGTTTTATAATCCATGTATCACTTGTGGTATGGTAACTATTAGTTTGTCCAGAGTATCTCACGTAGGGGACCAAGTATCAAATTATTGATGGTGTGTCTATCTTCCAATGGTTTTGTACTTAGTTACCACTTAATGTATTGGTATCACCCAATAGTATAATAGAATGCCTTGGGGAGCCCTTTATTGGGGATCCTAAAACATCTCTTCCCCCGCACATCGAATTGTAACCTATAATGTATGGAGAGACCAATTTAGGGTTCCTAAAACATGACCCTCATTCTCTCCCTACCATGATATCATTTAAAACAACAAAACAGGCATATACCTCTGATAATAAAAGGTAATTGGCTTAAACTATGTAGAATAATTCCCAAACAATTTTATTTCAACACATTAAACTCAATTTCACATGATAGAAATCATAATAAGTAATTTTATATTGTTCAACCCACTAACAAGTAAATATTAAATAAAGAAACATGCATAATCAAGGATTTATAAACAATGTATGTGGAATCAAAGTTCCTCTTAACAAAATTTCATTAATAAAATTGAATTAACTAATGTTACCAAGCAAGAAAAATTATCACAATCCATCAAAACCATTTAAATGGCTCATGAAAGGAGCACTAAACATGTATTATGGAGTTCATTAATAGGAATGGAACTCATGTAACTTGAAAAAATAAATTTGTATATAGGTTTAATTGAATTAATATAAACCTCAAATATTCAATAGGTGGGAGGTACCACAAATGGGACAAAATATTATGTTCAAATGCAGGCATTATAATGGGGGACCCAATTCCTAATTGATTTATAATATAAGCCATTACTATGGTTCCATGCACAACCCATGGCAATTTCTTACATTTTATATCATGAAATTTTAGGACATTTAGGATGGCTTACCCAGATGGGTAGAAGAGAGGCATGAGAAACATGCTAAATATGTTTCTCCATAATACAAGGTTACCACATACATAATATATTAAACCAAAAAAAATTATTAAAAATTAATTAGGAATTTTGTGAAGGTATCGTTGAGCAGAACTACGATACGACATGAAATAAGAAGTGATGTAATTAAAATAAGGTTACATGACAACTCTAGTAATTCTAATTAATAGTTGTGTCTAGAACATGTGAGGTTTCTAGGCCATCCTATAATTTTTTCATAGGTATAATAGTCATTTATAAATAACCTAATGTGATATGTATATGAATTCCATAAATCTAGACAAGTAATTAAACAATAAAGAAGAAATTATGTAGAAATTCCATTCAGGCTAAATATAATAAACTATTATTTTTACTTTTTGTATAAGTAACACCTCAATAGTGGTGTTTCATTATAAAACAATGATTTTTCATCAAACAAGTCATTTAACAAGATTAATAATTTATTCTAAAAATAGATCAAGATCATTAATTAAATTACATGAATGTGTGAAATGAAATAAATAAATTAATTAATACATTTAAAATTAAGGGGTTATGGAAAAGGATCCCACCACTATGAAACCAAGACGAACCATCATCGTTTGATAGATTAATCAATAAAAACTCTAGTCTTCTCTATCCATCCCCCGAGCATATGCCCATTTTCATATAAATATGGAAACATAGCCCATATGTATGTATTTTCAGGGCCATGAACACGTGCAAGTGGATCCTTACCTATATCTTACATGAACAAACACATTATTGAATACCTCCATATGCTTCTTTCATGTAAAAAATGATCACACCTAGCCCCATATTAATATTTTCTTTTTCATGGAAGAACATCTATATAACGGGGGAAGTCATATGGATATATTTCTACATATGCATATACTGGAAAGTCACCATTGACAACTACAACACCAAACTGCCCCAATGGTCATAAAAACACACTACAAAACAAACTAGGGACCCTTAATCAAGAAAATGTCCCAAAATATCCTGGATGAGACCAATATAGGATATAAAAAATTTACCTAATGTGGAGATGACAACCAAATGGACCTGAAACACCTAGCCTCTAGCAACAGACCACAAAACCAGGGGGAAAAGTTCAACACACCTAATGAAAAAAATATTGGAACACAGAAATCAAAATATCATCAATTATGAAATCATATAAAATGATGAAATGTCGAAAACCATACTAGAAATCAAGGACAGGCGGTCCTAGGTGATCCTAACCACTTATCCTTTGATTGTAACGACCCAGTGATTTTTAATGGAAATTACCTTATTATATATATGTCCTAAAATCACATGAAAGAACAACATAATGAACTACTAAGTGATAAGTTATTTTTAAACATAATACTGTCACTTATGTGGTTTGAATTTTGAAAAGTCGGAATATACAGTTGTGTTCAAGATGTTATTTGGAGTCTAATAAAACAAAAATAATTTTTGGTGAATAGTAACCTACCAGAATGAATAGTAACATAACCTTATGAATAGTGATTTACCATAATGAATAGTAACCTCACCTATGATGGTATAAAAATAATATTCAAGTTGGAAGTATGATATACCTATATTTTAGAATGAGTTAATGAATATTTTAAAACTGGTTTTGACAATTAATTATTATTTTAATTAAATATTAAAATAATCATATATAGAAAATTAGTTTTCAATAATGGACTTAATTTTTGGTTTCTACAAATCGACAAATGGTTAAAGTGATTTTTTGGCATTTTTCAGAAATATTTGAATTTTTATGAATAGTAGAATTCGATAATTTATAATAAATGTCTAATAAAGGATTAATTGAGTCATCGATGATGCTCTACTGATGATAATCAACTTGGTTTGGGATCACATGATAAAATTACTATTATTGGTCATGGAATACTAACTACTCCTTTTCTTGGGAAGAAATAATAAATTAATTATTATAATATCATGAAATCCCTCCTCTCCTCCACTATTAAAACCCCTCTTCAATTCCTCCTCTCTCCACTCCTCTCAAGCTCCAAGACTTCTCTAAATTCTGCCAAAATCACTCCCCTAAGGCCCTCCCCCACGTCCAGAAGCTCTTAGCCTCCTTAAAAAACAAAAAAACTCTCCCCTTAAGAGGTTTTCAAAGGAGGAAGTCTCAAGATGTAAATTCCTATTCCTAAATTTCTTCTTTTCATTTAAGTTATTTTATTTTCTCACCTCCCTTCACCATAATAGAATGAAAATCTAGTATAAGACATGTACATGAATGTCTTCATACTAGTGGTAAATTTCATTTCTCTCCTCCCTTCATGTCATTAATAACAAATGGAGAACACCAACGGATTTGAGGTAAGAGATCCTCTACTTTCCTCTCTTAATCAAGATTGTCCTCTATACTATGCATTTATATGTGTACTAAAAAATGATGGGGTATGTTTAAGAATCTCCCCAATACTTCCTTATGGATTTATAAGTGATGAGAAACCCCATTTCTCTCTCATCAGTCCCTCTTGGTCGCACCCGATACCATGCCGAGAAAATTGTAACGAAATCTATCTGAACCTTCTTTCTTCATTCATGTTGCCTTTTCATTCATTAAAAATGGTGTTATCTTATCTATCTATGTGAGTATTATGAATTATGGTTAGTTGTACAAGATTATTATATCAAGACCCATTCATCATATTCCATCAGGGATATACATAATTTTGAAAGACTCCCTCCTTAGAACATTCCGATAAGCCAACCCGTTTTAAGGGGACTTCCCAAATTTTTACCCAAATTTTATGAGCACTATATCTTATGTTTTAAAACAGAATTGT
The DNA here is from genome assembly GCA_963277665.1 of Viscum album. Classification (NCBI taxonomy): domain Eukaryota; kingdom Viridiplantae; phylum Streptophyta; class Magnoliopsida; order Santalales; family Viscaceae; genus Viscum; species Viscum album. Next base: position 255,110,796 of record OY728165.1, on the reverse strand, counting down.
ATTTATAAAATCAGTATTTTTATTATGAAAACCCTCTTGGTTCATTTCTGGTTTTTTATAAAAGAATATCCACCTTTCTATTTGAAAATCTCTAGAGTGTTTTCCTTAAAACCGCACAAAAATGTTTTAATGAAAATGTTTCTAAAATACATTTTTATATGTTGTCACTTATATTTGACACCACATACAATGTTATATGCCTATTTTACCCTATGAATTTCCATTTATGTTATAATCCCTTCAATTTATGGAAACTTTCATGATACGCAAATTGGATATGTTTTATGTCATGATTGTGGTACCCAATTCATTCCATGGGTAACCTTAGGTTTATGTACGGTTAGTAATGTATGATTATTTATGTGGAAATATTATTTATGTGGAATGAATATTAATGAATATGTTGAGATGGGTGCGCCCAGATAGTGCTCCAATGCATTGGGTAAGGATAAGTCTCATGAGATGCGATGTGAAACGGGATTGGCGGTTTGACTTGACCCGTACTGAAATGGGAAACAGGATTGGAGTTTAGACTTGACCCATACTATAAAATTGATTTATGATTCTCCCAAATTTATATGATTAAATGTTTATATGATCCCATGCTTATATTAAATGATTTCATAAGTTACATGCTTTGGATATCATTATGTCATGCGTCTTAACTCATGTGATTTAGATGTATCCTTATGTTCATTCCCTTATTGGGAATTTTTAGCTCATCCCATGGTTCTTATGTTCCTCAGGGTACCCTATGCAGATGTAAGGTCTCAATTGCATTTCGGAGATCATTATGGAGATTAAATAAAGAAGTGTCTTTTTGTATCCCCATGATTTATGTTATATTTACCTAGTCATCCAAGACACTAGACATAACGATCCTTGGCTTCTACTCTAATGAATTATTATTATTAAAACCAAGAAATGTTTTATGTAAGAGGCATGGGTCGCTATAGTTGGTATCAGAGGATGGTCTAGTTATTTTTGGAGATTAGGAATAGAGAACCATAGTGGGAACATTAAGGATGATACTAAGTATAAGAAAATAGTCCTAAAATTTTTTGAGTTTAAATTAAGTAGTTTATAAAGAAAATACATCCTGGTATGGATATGAGTAGGTAGACGTGGCTCTGTAACAGATGTATCTAATGTTAAAACCCGAAAACACCACTTTGAGCTAGACTTGAATGGGAACTGGTGGACGATAACATGCCTTTCTACACTCATGTTTACGACACTCCTGGGAGATATTCTTTGGTAGATTCACAAGCAAAGTACAAACCATTATTAAGGGAGAAAAAAATCCCATAAGAATATATGTTAAGAAATATATCAAGGATAACCTATATATAAACCTATGGAATCACAAGTTAGGATGTACATATTCTTTATAAGTTTATTCCTTAATGTTCAATGTTTTCTTTTTATTCACAATACATAAGTATTCAAGAACTCTAATTATATTTTCTTTTTCTTAGTTAATGGAAGGAAATAGAAGAACACTTCCAACATCTATTGTGATAGGAAATGTAATGATTTCCCTAATTAAATGACAGATGTGATGGAAGTAGGTGCTCAAAAATTTATGGAAGTACTTGATCAGCTAGCTCAACTTATGAATAATAACTTGAATCAGGTGGAACATCCCCCTCCTCTAAGGAAAGAGCAAGTTGTCGTAGAATCCTTCATGCGGCAAAGGCCTCCAATGTTTAGTGGGTATTTTGAACCCCTCCTCCCAGAACAATGGATTAACTCCATTTAAATGAATTTATGTCTCCTATAGTGCTCGGATGAAGTGAACGTTGTACTGGAAGTCTATAATTTTGATGGGGGAAGCTGATCAGTGGTGTAAATTGATCATGAATACGAACTCCCAAGAGGAAATTGATTCCATTGTTTGGGAGGAATTCAAGAGGATATTTTTCAACAAATATTTTCCTCAAACCCTCCGTATCAAGATAGAAAGAGGGTTCCTTGTACTCAAGCAGAAGGAACATTAGTCCATCGGGGCATATGAAGTGAACTTTACAAGGATTTCAAGGTACGAATCTGGATTTTTCATAAACGCCGAATGCAAGGTGGATCTATTCTTTAGCTGACTAAAGCCGAGTCGATGAAAAGTATTGGCAATTTGAGACTTTGAAAGCTATAAGGAGATTTTATGTTGTTCCCTCAAGGTTGAAATGGATATTGGAGACTCTTAGTGGTTTCATGGGGCTAGTGGAAAGAAGCAAAAAATGGATAAAAACAGGGGTGGTTCATCAAAAAAATACCATGATGGAAAGAAGCCTCAGTTTCCCCTTTGCATGAATTATGGGAAGAAGAATCGTGGTGACTATCTCAAGGGAACCAGAAATTCATTCAAATGTGGAAAGTTTGGTCATCTGACCATGAACAGCCGACGGGTTATGAAAAATCCCACTAATGTTGAAGAAGAACGAAAGGTTCAGATAAACACTCAACCTGTTGTGCAATGTTTTAACTACAAGGAGCTTGGGAATTATGCAAACAATTTCCCTATGCCGAGGGTTGTCGAAGGCAATCAACAACAACCTCCAAGGAAACAAGGAAGGGATTATTCTATCATTACTGCTGAGGTGGATCTTGAAAATTATGTGGTGATAGGTACGCTTGTTATTCATTCATCAATAGCGAATATACTATTCGATTCTGGTTCGACGTATTCTTTTATATTTTGATTGTTTATTAGAACTATTCAAACACTACCTCAAAATTTCAACGAAAAGTAATCTATGAGAACAAAAAATGGGGAAATTATTTCTTCCATGATTTATAACTCTTATCCAGTTAATGAATGTGGATTGAACCTCATGGAAAATGTTTTCATACTTCCTTTAGTATAATTTGATGCTATCTTGGGCATGGATTGGCTATCTTTGTACGAGGCCAAAATCAACATCCAGGAAAGGGAGATTACTCTTCACATCCTGAAGCATCCCCTGATTCTTTACAAGTGCAAGGATGAAGATAAGTCTCATTTATAATCTTCATCTAATGATTCGATATTGCTTCTTCATGAGCATGCATACCTAGCTCAAATGATAGAGACAAAGGATAGAATCCGGCTTGAAGACATTCGAATCATGTGGGATTACACTGATGTATTCCCCGAAAAGTTGCATGGTCGTCCCCCTAACGAAGAGGTTGAATTATCAACTGAACATAATCCCTAGATCTCTTCCAATATCAAAGACACCATACAGAATGGCCACCGTAGAGCTATAAGATCTGAAGAAGCAATTATAGGAGAATATGGATAAGGGTTTTATACACCCGAGTGCTTCAACGTGGGGTGCTCTCGTCCTCTGCATCAAGAAGAAGGATAGATCAATGCGCCTCTGCATTGATTATTTTGATCTCAATAAAATCACTATATTGAACAAGTATCCCATTCCACTGATAGATGACTTGTTTGATCATCTTCGTGAGCCCAATTATTTCTCTAAGGTTGACCATCGGTTGCGATATCAACAACTAAATGTGAGGAAGGAATATATTCCAAAGACATCCTTTCAAAAGAGGTATAGACACTATGAGTTCATAGGGAAGCCCTTCGAACTCACTAATTCTCCATCAATTTGCATGTATTTAAGGAATAGAGTCTTTAGAGATTACCTGGACAAATTTGTGGTGGTATTTATTGATGATATTCTAATATACTCCAAGAGCATGGAGGAACATGAGGAGTATTCGGAAACTGTGTTAATGAATTTGCGAAGGGAGAATTTGTTTTCAAATTATAGTAAATGTGAGTTCTGGAGGGAGGAAGTGTCATTCTAGGGGCATGTTATCACCTGGAAATGGATATCTGTAGACCCTTCCAAGAAGAATTCAATTGAAGAGTGGCAGAGGCCAAATTCTGTAATGGAGATCCGTAACATTTTAGGTCAAGCTGGGGATTACTGATGATTTGTGAATAACTTTTAATGATTGTCAAACCCAATGACCAAGCTGACACAGAAATGAGTATAGTTCGTCTGGACATAGTAATGTGAAGACTGTTTCAAGGAGTTGAAAAATAGGCTTATCACTGTGCCGGTAATCACACTCCCTTCAAGTAAAGAACTCTTTGTGGTGTATAGTGATGCTTCTAAGAATGGATTAGAATGTTTGATAATGAAAAATGATAAAGTGATATCATATGCCTCAAGGCAGTTGAAATTTAATGAACAAAACTATCCCACGCATGATCTGGAGCTGGTGGCTGTGATCTTTGTGTTGAAATCTGGCAGCATTATCATTATGGGAAAAAATTTGAGTTATATACTGACCACAAGTGTATCAAATATATATTCACATAGAAATATAATAATATGTTCAAAAAATGAGGGATATATCTCATCATGGATTATGTCTGCTCAATCCACTACCATCCCAGAAAGGAGAACAAGGTGGCGAATGCTCTAAGTAGAAAGGATCCTACATCTTTATCAAGGATGAGAATTGAAAAGGATCTGATCTTCTTATATTTTCAAAGGATAAACATTGGAATAATTAAGGGAGTACCATTATCAATCCTTGCTCAAATGATTACTCAACCATCCCTCATGGAGAAAACAATGGTTTCTCAAAGAAAGGATGTGGAAATTCAGAAAATGTTGGAAGCTGATAAAAATGGGAAATCCTCTGATTTCAAAATTGATGAGAAAGGAGTTGTAATATTTGTAATACGATTATGTGTACCATCTAATCCAGATATAAAGAAGGAGCTATTAAATAATGCAAAAAGCTTTGCCTTCTCTAACCATCCTGGGAGTACCAAAATGTACTGTGATCGTCGAGAACACTACTTATGGGATAACATGAAGAGGGAGATTGCGGAATATATATCACTGTGCTTGGTATGTTAGCAAGTTAAAGATGAGAGACAAAAAACCAAAGGTATGATGCAACCATTGCCTATACGCATGTGGAAATGGGAAAATGTCACTATGGACTTTATCATGGGTATCCTGAGGATGTTGAAAGGAAATAATGAAATATGGGTTGTGGTTGAACAACTCACCAAGACATCCAATTTCATTGCTATTCAGGAAGAACTCTCCGTTGAATAACTTGAAAAGTTATATGTGAATGAAGTGGTGAGACTACATGGTGTTCCAATCTCAATTGTCTCTGACCATGATCCAAGGTTCACATATATATTCCCCAGGAGCCTTCAACATTCATTGAGTACTGAATTAAATATCAGCACGACTTGTCACCCCAAAAAAGATGGCCAGTCTAAAAGAACTATTAAGATGATTGAAGAAATGAATAGAGCCTAACCTCTAGAATTAAAAGGTGGATGGGATCAGAATCTCTCATTGGTTGAGTTCTCATACAAAAATAGCTTCCACTTTAGTATTCAGGTGGCTCCATATCTAGCACTGTACAAAAAAGAGAGGTAGAACTCCATCTTGTTGGGATGAATTTGGAGAACGAAAGCTACATGGACACGATCTTGTTCAAGAGATGATAGAAATGAATCAAGTCATCCATAAACACATCAATTCAACTCAAAGTAGGAAAAAGAGCTATGTTGAAAACCATAGAAGGGACTTTGAGTTCGACGATGGAGATAATGTTATCTTTATAACATCTCCATGGAAGAGAGTAATGTGATTCGGGAAGAAAGGGAAGCTAAGCCCAAGGTATATTGGCCCCTTTAAGATCCTTGAACGCATATGAGTTATGAACTATCGAATTGCACTTCCACCAAATATGGATCATGTTCATGATGTCTTCCACGTATCACTCTTGAGGAAGTACATACCTGATCTCTGACATGTACTAAGCTCAATGGTGGTGCAGCTGGAAGATGATATGTCCTATGAGGAGCATCCAATAAAGATTCTGGATCAGAGAGATAAGGTTCTACGAAAAAAGACAACCCATATTTTCAATGTGTTTAAGAGGAACCATAAGTTTGAGGAATCAACATGGGAATTAGAGGAATCAATGAAGGAAATGTAACCACACCTGTTTTTGTCATAGTAAGTAAAATGAAATTTCGAGGGCGAAATTTATTAAGGGGGTCAGAATGTAATGACCCAATGTTTTTCAATGGAAATTACCTTCTTATATTTATGTCATAAAATCACATGAAGGCACAACATAACAAACTACTAAGTGATACGTGACCATTAAACAAAAGTTTGCCACTTCTGTGTTTGGAATTTTGAAAATCTGGCATACAAGGTTGTGTTCAATATGTTTTTTGGATTCTAATAAAACAAAAAATAATTTTTGGTGAATAGTAACCTTCCCTAATGAATAGTAACAAACCCTTATAAATAATGATATACCCTAATGAATAGTACACTCACCTATGGTGGTATAAAAATAACATTCATGTTGGAAGTACGATATACCTATATTTTAAAATGAGTTAATGAATGTTTTAAAAATAGTTTTAATAATAATTTATTATTTTAATTTAATATTAAAATAATCATATTTAGAATTTTTTTTAAAAAAAATGGACTTTATTTTTGTATTCTACATGTCGAAAAAATTTTAATGTGATTTTTAGGGATTTTTCTGAAGTACATGTATTTTTTATGAATAGTAGAATCCGATAATTTAAAATAAATGCTAAATAATATATTAATTGAGTAATAGATGATGCATTGCAGATGTAAGGCCACTTTTCTCTGGATCACATGATAAAATAAGTTTTCTTGTCACGGAATACTTAATATTCCTTATCTTGGGAAGAAATAATAAATTAATGATTATAATATCATGAAATCCCTCCTCTCCTCCACTATAAAACCGCCCTTCACTCCCTCTTCTATCCACTCCTCTCAAGATCCAAGCCTTCTCTGAATTCTCACAAATATCTCCCCAAGGTCCTCCCTCATGTCCAAATAAACTCAGCCTCTTCAAAATACCATATCCTCTCCCCATAAGGGGGTCTCAAAGGAGGAAGTCTCAAGTGGTAAATTCCTCTTCCCAAATTTCTTCTATTCTTTTATGTTCTTTTATTTTCTCACCTCCATTCACCATAATAGTATGATATTTACAGTAGTATACATGTACAAGAATTTCTAAATTCTAGTGGTAAATTTCATTATCTTCTCCCATTTCCCCACCCTTTTATTTGAATGAAATGAAATCACCGTTTGAGATGTGCTAATTTAGCACATTCAAGGACAACGGTTTATCAATATCTATTATTATCATTAATTGAGGTCATGAAACCATTTGTGTTATGGTTGAACCATATTATTATATATGTAATACATTTTAATTTTGGTTATGTAATCATTTGGTACAAATGGAATTAAGTTATAATGAAAAACACATTCTTTTTCAACAAATACACCTATTAACAAAAACGGTTTTCAGTAAGGTTATATATATAATAATTCAACATCACTCTAAGTAACCTAATTAAAATTTAAACCAAATAATCCCATGGATATGAAATAAAAATATAACTTCAATTCTGGACAACCAATTTCATCTTCCATATAATCCAAACTTGCATATAAGTGAACTGTTCTTTTAAAGCCATGTAAACAAACGAGCCCGAACAATGAAATTGAACATTGTAACTAATCAAAAAGGCCATGAATGAACTAAAAATTCTTATAGTAATTAAATTAAACATAGAAGAGGTTCTGGACATATGAATTAATAATCCTAATTTTTTTATTCATGTCATTAATAACAAGTGGAGAACACCACCAGATTTGAGATAAGGGATCCTCTCCTTTCCTCTCTTAATCAAGACTGTTCTCTATACTATGTTGTTAAATGTGTACTAGAAAATGATGGGGTATGTTTAAAAACCTCCCCCATACTTCCTTATGGATTTTTAAGTGATTAGAAACCCAATTTCTATCTCATCAATCCATCTTGGTCACACCCAACACCATGCCGGTAAAATCGTAAGGAATTATACCCAAACCATCTTTGTTCTTTCTGGTTGACTTATCATTCTTTAAAAATGGTGTTATATTATATATCCATGTGAGTCATATGACATCTGGTTAGTTTTTAATGATTACTATATCAAGACATGTTCATCACATTCTTTCGGGGATATACATGATTTTGAAAGATTCCCTTCTTATAACTTTATGATAAGCCTACCAGTTTTAGGGGACTTCCCAAATTTTGACCCAAATTTCAAGTGCACTCTATCCTATTTTTTAAAACACCATTGAATTTATAAAATAATTATTTTTATTAGTAAGAACTTTTAATTTCAATTCTGATTTCATATAAAAGAATGTCCTCTTTTCTATTTGAAAAGCTCTAGAGTGTTTTCCTTAAAACCACACAAAAATGTTTTAATGCTAATGTTTCTAAAATACATTATTTTATATATTTTCACTTATATTTGACACCACATAACATGTTATATGCCTATTCTACCCTATTAATGTCCATGTATGTTCTAATACCTTCCATCCATGGACAGTTTCGTGATACACCCATTGGATATGTTTTATGTCATTATTGTGGTACCCAATTCATTCCAAGGGTAACCTTATGTTTATGTCTGGTATATTATGTATGATTAGTTATATGGAAATATTATTTATGTTGAACGAATATCCATGAATATGTTGATATGGGTGTGCCCAGATAGGACTTTAATGCATTGGGTAAGGATAAGTCTCATGAGATGCAATGTGATACGGTATTGGCAGTTAGCCTTGAACCGTACTGAAATGGAAAATGGGATTGGCATTTAGCCTTGACCCATAATAAGGATATGATTTATGATTATTCCAAATTTATATGATTCCATGATTATATGATCCCATTCTATATTAAATGTTTTCAGAAGTTTCATGCTTTTTATATCATTATATCATGCCTCTTAACTCATGTGCTTGAGATGGATCCTTATGTTCATTACCTTACTGGGCATTTTTTGCCCATTCATTTGTTCATGTGTTCCCCAAGGTACCCTATGCAGATGTAAGGGATCAAATGAAGTTAAGAGCTCATTAGGGAGATTAAATAAAGAAGTGTCTTTTTTACCCCATGTTTTATGTTATATGTTCCTAGTCATTCAAGACACTATACTTAATGATCCATGGCTTGTACTCTAATGATTAATTATACTTAAAACCATCAAATGTTTTATGTAAAAGGCTTGGGTATCAATATTGATGGTTTTTGTTTTAACTAACATAAATGGGTCCTAGGAGAGGCACCACACACCCTATAATTAGAATAAACAACAAAATCATGCAAAACCATATTCATAGGGTTTTAGATGAGTGAAAATTGATGAAAGGGAGAATCAAAACGAATAGAAATGGTAGGAGAAGAGAGAAAGAGGCCTCACCTCACTGTGATGAACATGAATAGGTTGGGAAATTGTAGGGAAAATGGCACACAATTGTGGAGTCGAGAGGGTGTGTAATGTGGCCTAGAGAGGAGGGAAGGGGTTCTTATCGTGCAGGTGAGGAGGGAAGGGGATACCCCTATTGGGTCCCATTACCATAAATAGTTGAATCTAATATTAAAAATTATAATAATTATAGTATTATTATTATTATTGTAATCATTATTATTATTATTATATTTCATTTATTTATTTTTATTTTCATTTTTCTCATAATTTAATTTACATTACATTTATCTTTAATATTATTACATTAATTTCAATATAAAATCAATAGTAGTGTTCCAACTCTCATAAAAGTGTTTTGAGAAATGATTTTTAGAATGACCCTTCCCACAATAAAAAAAATACAATTCCTTCTACATTTGTGTTTGGTTCAAATCAAGGGTTGTTACATCATTCCCACAATAGAACATATCAAACTTGAGAATCCTTCGATAACTACAGAAATATCACCTACCCATTAGGGGGCCATCAGGTCACATTCATACAATCACATTCCATTTCTTAGTGCCCAATACAACTTTCATGAATTATTAAACCGATGAAACTTATGTAGTCAGAGACCGAGCCAATGATCATTTTATAACTAAACCACCAAGATGACACTTAATCGATCAAATTTAGCTAGAGATATGAGCACATAGTCGTCTCATTAAGAAACTAGAGAAAGGTTCTTACTAACTTTGGATTTAATGTTTATGATGTTCAATTCAAGGTTACAACATCCCAAGTCGAGCCAGCATTTCATGAAAAACCATGACTAACTCACACAACAATCATCCAACGTGATGATGTGCCGGAAATAGTCCTTCACTAACCACTCCATTGAACAAGGGAGATAACTAGTCATACCACTAAAATTGTCCACTAAAGAATATACATGACTTAGATGGATGGAATTTTAGAAAATAAAGTATGATGGATTCTTCCATGAAATCTTTCATTTACCACGTAAACATCCACCGAATTCTATAATTGACTTTCGATGATTCTCTGAGATTAAATCATCACGGATCCTGACAACAAGTCTAGGATAACATTTTATTGGCATGACATAATTAATGGAAATAATGTATTGTAGTCTATACCCCATGTTTATGAGTGATACATTGGTAAAAAGGCATGAAATTTACATATGTCCATTGACTGAGCCCAGAGTGGCATCGTCATGGCGATCAAGTAGAAGAAACATATGGTGTACCAGAGTTCGTCTAAAGAATGTTTATATGTTAATCCATGGGTTAGTCAATACTAATAAGTTTTCGATACAAACCACACGTTTAGCGTGAAACTGCATAGAGATTACCAAACATGTTTTAGAATTTATCATGAAATAGTACTGACATTCACTTAGTGTACCTAGATGATGTCAAGATAGGGGAAATTCTTTTTGATATGTAGAATCCATTAAGATGGTTTGAATATTAAAAGGAAGTATACAGTTGTACTACTTCAATCAGCTTCTTGGATGAAACTATGCTTCTCATGCTGGAATACCTCCATTGAACTAACACAATGTTGTTACCGGTGTTTCTAAAGGGATGTGTACAAAAAAATACTCATCAACATCGTGATGAAGAGCATAAACTGACACGATTTATTATTCATAGGCCTCATGGAATTTAATCCATCCTAACTATTCTCTAACGGTTCCCTATGGTTGTGCTCCTTCTACTTGGATGTACATGTATTTAACAGAATATGCAAGACACTTCCAACCATAGGATTTTCCACATTTTCATAAATTAATACAAATACTTGAAAATAAAAAGAGCACTAGATCACAATCACAATAAATGAAAATATTAAAAAAAAATATTGAAACCCAAAACCAAACCAACCGAGGTGTAAAAAAAACCCAGATTCTTTAGATGTTATCTCGTGCATTGGGACAAACATAGTTTATTTGCAACTAGATCAATCTACTTGGGAGATGACTTGAATATTATTTGACATAATAATGATTAATGACTACACTAAAAATGTCACGATCTTAACATCATTAAGCCCTCGATGGTATCTATGTACAAGAATGCAGACTACCCAGAGATGAAACAGAATTGGGGTAACTTTTAACTCTAATGATGACACACCACATCAACCATCGCTGTGGAGAATGGATAGTCAGATGACTTATAAAGTAGCTGACCACTCTTGAGGCATGTCTAACCTACTAAAAATGTATATTTACAATGATTAGGACCAAAATAGAAGTCAAGGATACCGTGACCACCCATGTAATAATATGGTACATTTTAGAAAGTAAAATCTATACATGTCAAAATGGAACCAAATGTCACAAAAATCATGGAATTAACATATATTTTAGCTTTATATGGGTGATACATACACCATGATATCCCTTAACATAGTAAAATCATCATCCTTGACACAAGGTCACACTAAATTTGACAGTAGCTTCAAAATATGTACAACTAATACATCTCTAACAGAATATCACCTATGGAAAATTCTTACACTTATTTCAAGTGAAACTGAAAGAAGCATTATCTAATATTAAAAGAGGTTATTAAATATAATTAACCACTAGAGGTTCCATATTTATGTCCATTACACCTAAAACCATGTCATAATAATACATGAAAACATTCAATAGTACAGTCATTTGGGCGGCCATCTACCTATAGATAAATTGACTATACTTCTTATAGTTGGAATTTGGTTCCCATTTAATTGAAACCTATAAATTTTATCAAATTCAACCAATTACATATCAAATAAGATAAAATGTCAGTATGAGTTTCTAATAAAGAGAAACATGATGAAATCATAGAAGGATGAAATTTTAATCACAGAGACATTATAATAAGAACTAAACATGATATTATATGAACATTATAGTAAACAGAAAGAATGGAAATAGGCTACCATGCTAAATATATCACCAAAAAAAAGATATCTAATAGAAATGATTAATAAATACAAGACATGGAATTTAATTAAATGCACTAAATCATATCTATAGGAAATTTAAAATCCCACTACATGGCATGACACTATGCATGGCATTTGATTTTCTCTCTTCCTAATATGATGCATGCTATGATTTATCCTCATTAAACTAGGACAATGGTAAATTTCCCTAAATTCCACAAATCATAAGATTTGTAAATACAACCAATAAATCAAGGTGAAGTCACATCAATTGTAATATAAATAATCATGAACATCAATTCCAATCCATTGTTACTTGTTTATTTCTCGTATGTGGGGTGATTATTCCTAGGAACAAATATTAACAAAGAATAGAAAAATTCTTAATCTCTGTTCTACCAAACACAAATAGTTATAAAAATGAAAATAACCCCCTCTGATACCACTTTGTATCATACCGACTAGATTTACAACTAAATGGGTAACTGGACCGGTCAATCACATGAACTAAAGAACTCCTCCATGTTCTTGAGGCTACAGACTAGCAGCTAGGGTCTGAATAGATGACAGTGAGGAGAAAATAACCTAATCTCTGAGTTTCATGGAGTTATAACACAATATAATCAATAGATATTAATTTATGTAGTAAATAAAAATTAATAATTAAGTAGTAGAAAATAATTAACAATTTAATAAATGTGAAAATCTAGTTTATTCAATAGATGAATTCACTACATATTAATGATACATGAGGGGAGTAGTAAACAATAAAACATGATTTTAAATTTTGTTAAATAGTAAATAAATGATAGATAATCACTATAGTCACCTTTATGAGAATACCAAGCTACATCTTGGTCATAGGCACCAATCTCCAAGGTACAAGAAATATCGTAAACAACCAAGATCCTAAAAATATAAGGTCTACTCAGGTAGCAAGGGTACTCTGATAAGGTGTGAGTTATATATTTCAGTAAGCCGACAACCACAATGTCTAGCCCAATTGAAAAAATTCAAATGAAATTAAGATGTGTGTCATATAAATAAAATGGAATGTGACAAAAAATTATTATATAGACTAATTCCATGTACCTAAATAGATAGTCATCCCAAAATACATACATCATCCAATAGTTCCAATTTGAAATGTATATTAGAACAATGATGAATATATAAAAAGTGCCGATAGTAACATGGAAAACCATGGAAAGAAGTTTTGTAATATTTTTCTTTAACATTGGGTCTATGTATCATGTCATCTCATAAATAAGATGGTTATGTAAGGTAAAATACTCTTGTGAAATAAAAATACATAATAATTATGAATGATTCATCTCAAAAATTTTCATTAAAACCCAAAAATTTTAGAGGTTTAGTTCGATCTTGTCCCTGAGGTATTTCTAAAGTACATTCATTCAAAACATCTAATATCACTGACCTCGTCAAAGGAAATCCTTTCAAAATTCCAAGTATCGCTCATGGTATAATAATTATTAGTTCTTCTCAGGTATCCGACGTAGGGGACCATGTATTTATCAAGGCTTGGATTTTCCATCTTGCTAATGGTTTCATCCCCAGAATACCCTTAGGTAACTGATATCACTCAATTTTTGAATATAAAGCCTAGGGGAGCCTTTTATTGGGGTGCCTAAGACATCAATTCACTGGAAAGACATTTGGTACTGTATCATGTGTGGAGAGTCCAATTGTGGGTTCTTAATATGGGACCCATGTTTTTCCCCAGACGGATTAATCTTAGAATGGCCTAATAGGTATATATTACAGTTCAATAATGTTATGAGGTTTATGCTATAGTGAATTATCGTTATACAATTTCCTCTCAATAAAAACACCTCAATTTCACATGCGAGTAACATTTACAAGGAATTTAATATGGTTCAAGACACTTACAAGGGAATAATAAATAATGAAACCATGATAATCGATGAACTATGAAACATGTCATGTGGAATCAATGTCCCTCTTTCCAATATTTCATCAATGATATTTCATCATCTTAATTTATCACGCATAACAAATTTTTGGAAGCCATCCGAAAAATTTAAATGGCTCAAGAAAGGATTACCAAACAAGACATAAGGTGATCATTAATAGTCATGGTACTAATGTAACTTGAAACGCGTGATTTATTATTTATGGAATATTTCATTCATATAAATATCAGCTATTCCATTTGTGGGATACACCACACAAGGGATAAAAAAATATGATCATGTTTTGTCATTATCCAGTGGGGGACAATTCAAAATTAATTTCTAATTTAATTATTTACCAATCTGACATAAAAAACACATGGAATTGATCATAAATTTTTAATGTAAACATAGTCCATTTAGGATGGCTCAACCAATGGGGTGGTCAAGAGGCAAAGAAAACAACCCAAATGGGTTTATCCATAAGATAATGTTTCAACTGACATGTAAAACAAACCAAACCATTTATTAAATTATTACTAGGCATCACTAGAAGTGTTTGGCTAGCATTAATATTGTATAACATGAAATAAGTGATGAATTAAAGATGAATAGGGTAGAATCACAAACAAGGAATTCTAATTAATAGTTGGTTCTCGTACTTATGAGGTGTCTTGTACCATCCATCATTTTTTAAAGGCCTAAATGTCATTTAGAAACATCAAAAATTGTGATGTATATGAAATTGACATATTTAGAAATGGAGTTAAGAAATAATGGAGATCATATAAAGAAATGTTGTGAAAGATAAATAATATAAACTATAATTATAAGATTTTACATACATCACATCACAACAAATGGTTTAATTATAAAACCAATATTTATTTAATTAAAAAAATAATTTAACAAGATTACACATTTTTTCAAAAAATAGGATCAACAATATTAATTAAATTTAGTGAATGTTTGAATTGAATGAAATTAATTAGTTAATGGACTATAAAATATAAGGGGTTATGGAAAGGTATCTTACATCACAAGAACCAATCCAAACAATATGTGTTTGGAATATTTCCCAATGATAACACTATGATGCATCCTTCATCCTTCGATTATATGCACTTTTCCATATACTTAAGGACATATAGCCCCTGTGTACGAATTCGCATTTCCATGTACATATACTAGGGGTTTTTTGGGAAATATGAGGGCGGAGGGTCGTAAATTAGGAAAGATAAAACATTACAAAAGTTAGAATAAAGGCATTTTAAATTATTCCCTAGTAAGAACATGATATATGTCATTAGGAATATTTTTGTTATGTATGCTCCCTTCTTCCAACACCACTTTGTTTTCAAGTCCATATGCAATGTGATTCGCCTCCCAGAAAAAGTGTGTGATAAAGTAGTTCAGAGAGGATATATTCTAAATAAATGTACCTGGATGAATATATATATAATTTTGGAACCAATGTAGACATACTCTTTCCTATTCATATACAAGAAAGGCTTCATTGACAATTACAACTAAAAACTGCCTCGAGGACAACCAAAACTCACTACAAAAATTACTAGCGACCCATAATCAAACAAATGGGCCAAATTAAAATAGGCGATACAATCAATGGATATAAAACAAAAACCTCATGTAGTGATGACTTACTAATTGACCAAAAACACCTCACTATCTTTGTTGAACACCAATATCATGTGACTAGGTTCATCACACTAAAAATAAAATACCAGGAACTCATAAAAAATTACCCAATTATAAAATGATAGACAATAAAAATTATAGGAAAAACATACTCAAAATCGATGAAGGTCGATCTAAGGTGATCTGTACCACTTCTTCTTTCATGGTGGTTATCAAAACTCACACCAAGGGGTCACGACAGTGTCAAATCATGCCCTATTATTGGATGAAACAAAAAAAAATTTGGATTATTCCTTTTTCCTATGATTTTTTCAATAAAAATCAGATATAGGGAGAATAAAACTTGAATGAAATAGATGGTGAAGAGATTGTATGGACTTACCTCTAGTCAATAACTAGTAATTATGTAGTAACCTAGAAGAAAAACAACACATAGAGGTGGAGAGAGGACGGTGTTGTATGCAGCATAGAGTAGAGGCGAGGGGGTTTTCTCACACGGTATTGGATAGAAGCAGAAAACCCTTTTTGATCTCTTTACCATTACTAGTTAATAAATATATTAGTAATAATTGTTAAAATAATCATATTTTTATTAAAAATATTAATAATATCATCATTATTATTACTAGAACCTTTATTTTATTTATTTATTTTTATATATTTTTCACTCATTTAATTCATATTAAATTTATCATTAATTTAATAAAATTAATTTATTAAAAAATTACATTGTAGAGTTACAACTCTTGAGAAACGTTTTTTGAGTTTTGGTTTTTAAAACGTCCTATCCAATAATTACGAATATTGAAATTCCTTCTGGTGTTCTGTTTAGTTCAAAATAGTAGATGTTACTGGAGTATAATTATGGATGGAGTACCATTGATAGTCATAAATATGTAATCCTTTATAGAGTAATCCTATAGAAATGGTTTCTCTCTATGCATCTCAGGTGGTGCATATTACGGGATTGGATAATTGGGGCCTACATGATTGATGTGTTCAACCATACTTAGATGGATGCTTGCATAAAGGTATATTTTAATATTACGTATTTCACTGAGTAGTTAATGAGCATTGAGTCTCTTTGAATGAGTTAGGTGTTCCTGATGGATGAACTAGGAAAAAACTATGAAGGATTCAGCGGTGTCTAAAAGAATGATGGAAAATTAAAAATTAAAGCGGGAATGGTAGAGTTAATCCTAGGTTCATTCTAAAGGATCATGTACATAAGAATAATTTCGGATCCATGAAAATTGTGCTAAAATTTGATGTTATTACATAGGTTATTGTATTATTTTGGGCATTGATATGATTATAAATTTCTTATCATCCCAAATTGAACATGATAAAATGGAATAGTATAGTTGTACGGAGGGGTCGAACCCATGGAGAGACCTGGATGACAGGTTACCAGTGACATTGAACCCTTTATATAGGAGTACTCAAAAATATATTTGGGATTGATATTAAATTAAACCTACATATATTGGTTATAATATTTTGGAGGAGATAGTGATCAGGGTAAATTTTTTTGTTTTAGGTAACTATATAATCACATTCATAATTTGGGATAGTCATGGTTATTAGGGTACAAAGCTGTTTATAGAACACTAATTGATTATGGTTAAAGCAATTATATCTATCCACAGTAAAATTATTCACTGGTCATGATATAGATAAAAACATAGAAGCATTAATCTTAGATTCTATGGCTGAAAGTTTGATTGAAAAATTTTAATAGACTGTCATCTAAAATTAGGATAGGTTAATTAATTTATACATCCCACAATATGGGTTTCATAAAATAATTAAAAAATAAATTATTGATTGACCTAATTACTATCTATATGGTATCCAAGATTCATTTTAACGATTTATCATGTTAAAAAAACCAAAACTCTCAACCCTATGCTATGTGAATTAGCTGCTCATGACATTATTAGTATGATGTAGGTAATAAATGGAAAACATTATTTGCATTATGATCAATAAATAAAAATAGATAATTTTATAATAACCCTTCTATTTATTACACATTTATAGATGATTTATTATGTTATATTGCACTAAATAAAACTCAAAAGATTAATAAATATATAGTATTCATGAATTAGGTACATAACGTGACAACTTAAAATAATAAAAAATCATTTATATTGAAAAAATCCTTAACATGATCATATATGATACTACATGGGATAACCTAGAGACATATATAAGTAATGGATGATCTATAAATCCCAATAAGAGAATAAACATGTCGTGGCATGAATAAGGCAATAAATGTTAGATAATAGCCATTTTAATGGGGAATAAAAGTAGTGAGTATTATAAACAAGAACAATGGTGCATGATAGAACATGATAATATAATGGAAACATGGGAAATGTGGAAACATCATAAAACACAACATAACAAACATAGGTTAAGGATAAATTCAATGATTTAATGATAGAAAGATTATGAAAAAGGAACTAAGTTTAATCCCTAACACAATATGACAACTCATGAGACTAAACATTTACTAATTCATTAGCGTTATATATAATTCTAGGTGCACTGGTCTCTTTATTATCACTCTCATGCTTAAGTGTGTGACATAGATCAGACGAGATGGAATCATTTTCATCAAATTTTATCCCAAGATCAATGATCGTGGAATATATATATTTTCATACCCAATAAACAAGTATTGGTTCATAAAGGTTAACATCGTTGATATGAAATGGGTATGGGTATTCTCTATAGTTTTATTGGCATGATATCATGTAGTGTAATTTTGGTAGCATAACGGGAGAACATAAATGTTCATGGTAGGGATTAATGAGAGTGAAAGGGCCTGTCATAATTTATAAATCATATGGTTAGATTGTTTAATAGAAAAAAAACAATAAATTTAGGAATTAAAAATAAATATTTCATAAAATGAAAAAGATTTGTGAATAAATAGGAGAAATAGAGGATCACATACTTGAGTTTGTGATAAAAAATGCATGATAGGATCTTTTTGAGAGCATGGGGACACCATGGGGGGAATATATAGAGGTTATAGAAGTGTAAGTAAATGATATACAGATTCTGAGTTATGAAAATTGTGATGTTGTGTGGGTTTATATAATAAATGATTGGGGAATACATTATCATTTATGATACATAGGTTTTGGACACTATATAAGAAAATAAAAAAAACACAGACTGTCCTACAATTTTACTATTTATTTCCATCAAAATACAGTGGTTTCCATTATTTTATTCGGCCAGGGGCCAAAGGTGTAACACCCCAAGCTTCTACGGTACGCTTCTCTTCGAATAATGCGATAGCGTGTGTTGTACGCAACCTCGAGTTCTAACACACACCACAACTAATTAAACTAGCCGTTGTGAATAGTAATACCTACTTTTTGAAATCATATATATTTTATATTTCAAAATGGACTTCATTTTTGGATTCGGAATATCGAATTTAGCCTAAGGTGAAATTTTGGTACATTTCGGATAACTTTCATATTTTGATGAATAGTGAAAATTTCTAAATTTTAATTAAAAACAACTTTTTTAATCAAAATAATTAATAGTGATAAATTATGAATTTGAGTGGTTTTAAAGTATATTTAGAATATATTTTTACCATTCAATTTAATGTTTATCATTGGACATAATTTTACAATTAAACCGAACATAAACAAGTGTCAATCTTTTGATAGTTATTATCTCTTAAAAACACGCTTTTTGTTTTGACAACGGGAATTAATTTTAAATTAATTTCTGCCACTTCTGTGTTTTGAATTTAGGAAAATGGATTCCATATTTGGAAGCAGGATGTCCAAATTATGTAAATAGGTAACTTTTATTTTTACACATTTTGAATAATTACTGCGGTAAAGATTTTATTTACCATGGTTAAAGGGTAAATCCGGTAAATAAGGGTTAAAAAAATAATATAATAATAATAGAAAATTACCCTAGAACGTGTCCTAACCTTATTGGTGGACACATACCCGACCATGGGCATCCTTGGGTCAATTTGGGGACCCCTTGAGCCACTTGTATGTGGTAGGGACACATTATATTAATAATGTTAAAATAAAAATAAAAATGGCATAAGCTTACATCTTTTAGAAGAACAATTTTTACATAGGGTTATACATGTTGGATTTTCGATTATAAATATTCATTAGAAATCTAAAAAGATTTCCTACATAATGATGTTTTATTTATAATTTTTAGACATTAAAAAATTTATTTTATTTATGACACAATGATGATGCAGTAATTACTAAAATAGTAAAAAATTAACATAATTGATATTATAAATACCCAAATAAATATAATATGAAACTTTTAATGAATTACACTAATTTTCTAGGATAATATGATATATTAGGATTGATTTAATTGACTTTGTTCGAAGTAATCAATCTGTTATGAGTTTCACAAAAATCAACTATTGAATAGTGTCAAAATTGACATAAAAGAGTTCTTAAAACAAATATTATATTATTAATTGATATTAAAATCCTAAAAATCTATGGTTCGGCCACGAGACTTATATTATGATAGGTTAATCATTAATGGACCACTTGGGGGTCGCTTGGATGTATATAGTAAGTTTATTAACCATATTATATAAAAATACAAAGAGACATTGTAAAAGTGAAACTAAATAACCTAGAGTTAATACTTAAAGATAAGGTTAATATAAGTACCCAAACCTGTCTAAATTCTATTGGATGAGTTGTTTTCGACCTATCCCCACCTCATCCTTTTAATAGTCAACTTTGGAGCCTTTGAAAACCGAATATGAATTTATTATAAATTAATATTTCTAGCTTTTCCAAAAGTGCCCCTCACCCCTCTTATAAAAGGGCACTCCTCCTTCTCTTTTCCTCACACCTCTCAAGCCACTTGGCTCGTCCAAACTCTGCCCAACTAAGCTCCCCAAATCCCTCTCCTCCTCCTTGAAGCTTCCCCTTAGGCAGAAAGCATTTCAAGAAGTCCTTTGGTTCCAACCAAAGTGAGTT
Organism: Viscum album; assembly: GCA_963277665.1. Lineage (NCBI taxonomy): Eukaryota > Viridiplantae > Streptophyta > Magnoliopsida > Santalales > Viscaceae > Viscum > Viscum album. The sequence continues at coordinate 255,089,911 of OY728165.1, read as the reverse complement.
ACCTAGATTAAAGGTAACGATTTCTCTTAAATTATTTTCATTTATTTTGCTTCTCCAACCCCCAAACTCTTTTTATTTCCTTTCTTTTGTAACAAAACCAGTATCCTAAATATACTAGTATGTTGTTATAAGAAGTATTCAAACTAAACATACACACAACTCCATCTAATGGATGATGAACATAATGTTTCTGTGGATGGCAAACTAACGCCTCACGAAACGATGATTGTTCAAATACATCTTACCGCCTCTCATGGTGGCCATTATGATGGCACTATAATTAAATATGATATTAATTATATATATTTTATATATAAGCTTCTGTAATTCCATTTTATTTCATACCATTATTCGTTTCATGTTGTATATACATACGATAATTTCATTTGAGGAAGTGCGGACTACCGCCCCCTTAAAATGATATGACTCGTTCATACCACACATGGAACGTATGAAGGATGGTGTTAATGAACATAAGTAACATATATAAAATATTATATTATACTGTAATAGTAATATACCTATGTATCATTTGGATTTGATTCTTTTAAAATAAAAATTAAATGGAAGTAGCGTTCGTGCGTACGTACGGACTACCGTCTCCACGAACGCGATGAGATTCATTCTCCATCATATCCATTCAAGTATAATTATAATTTAATGATTTAAAAATGATATTTAAGGACTTGATATCATTCTGGATATGAATACGATACAACAAACATGACTTATGTAACAAAACATATAAAGAAAATGAGTAAGTTAACACCCGAAACGGCGATAATACTAAGATATTATTATCAAATCAATATTAAAAGATCATATATGATATCATATTAATGTATATGATTATTGTATAATTTAGTAACAATTATTTCACTATTATACAGGAGCTTAACCTACCCCAACCAAGGAAAAGTACAAGGTAAGGGTTATTTCACAATCTCTTCATTATCCGCGGTTGTTTATACGTAATAATCTACTGGGATCTCTTTATCATCCACATCCATGTTTCTTAAAAATGTATTTCAAAACATTTTTACTATTTACTAAAATATGAGTTAAAGTCATTTATACCCTTTTTGACTTTTATAAGTGGTTTATAAAGGAATCTTTCCGTCATTTTCAAAACAAGGTCCTTTTTAACCTTTTCGACAGAATTAAGGTAAGAATGTATTTTTTTTAACTTATACGGAGTATGCGGCTATTTTACACCATTATAAAATCTTCAAAGCATCCCTTACATGCTTATAAGGATATTTTCAAAATAAAGGTTTTCTTTTATAATTATTTGATTATTATATGATTTCAAAAAAGAGATATTTCTCTCAAATATATGAAAATCCAGTGCAAATGTATACGTATTTAATGCAAGCTTAAAAATGTTTTCAGAAAACCTGACTCTCGTGTGTGGTGGATAGGAAGGGATTGGGAGTGGACCCATCATGGCCTATAATTAGTCGATCAGTCTCATAATTAGTTATTTTGTTTTCAGAAGCTTGCATAATGATTTCATAAAAACACTGGAGTATTTTTTAGTAATTTTAAACGTAAGTATATTCTAAAAAAATTACATCGGTAGGTCTCATGAGACAAACTAGTGTCTTGGCACAAGGCCTTGACAAAATCTTATTTGTAGTCTTGGCACGAGGCATTGACTATGTGGTTATGATAGTCTGGCATTATGCATTCCAACATTATGAAAGTGGTTATTGATATTGCATGTGATTATTCGATTAGTAGAATATCCATGTGAACAAGTAAATGGCATTATTTCATTTTACTTTTGCCATACTATGTTGAAGTTCAATTTTAAAAGGCTTTTGTTTTAGTAATTCATTGCCTTAAATGTTTATGCTTATTTTGAATGTTCCGCTATATTGTTATCCTTACTAGGCATTTGAGCTCACCCCTTTTCTATGTTTTATTTTTCCCAGGTAGTGAAGAAGTAAATTATGATTGACTTGCAGGGATATTATGAGGGGTTAATAGTGTGGATATTAAGACTTTGTTGTTGTAGTAGTTTTTCACTTTGAAATGTAATGTAAAACTTATGAATATATCTAGTGTTTCAAAGGCTACTAAACCAATCGGTCTTTCGAGATTTGATCTTTCTTGTGATCATGCCAATGTTATGTAATTAATGCACCGACACTGGGTAGCTGGGGTCGGGGCGTTACAGTTGGTATCAGGGGAAGTTTATTACAAACCTTGGAAGCTAGATTTAGATAAACTCTGATTAGAGCACGTAGACCTAAGATGAACTTTGAGGATTAGTATAGAAGAACTTCCTAGAATTTTTGTATTGTAGAGATTTTGTGAGTTTTCCGAGCAATACATCCCTGTCTGGATACGATCAGGTAGAGGCGGCTCTGGCACAGATGTACCTAGGGGTAAAACCCGAAAACACCGCTTTGAGCTAGACTCGAACGGGAACTGGTGCACGACAACGGGCCTTGCTGCACTCTTGGTTACGACACTCCCGGGGGATATGCTTAGGATAACTCTCATTTTCTTTACAAATCATTATGAAGGGTTTATGAGTATATACTTCCTCAAAGAAAACATTTTTATGATTATGGATTATATCCATAAATAGTTCAATTTATGTAAAGTGTTTTATAAGTATGGGATTATGTATTTTGATTCATAAACTGATCTAGTTTATGCCATTGTTTAGAAATGGTGCCTAGTGGAAGAAATGGAAACCGTATCAATGCGCGCACTCCATGTAGGGATTTCCCTCCTGCTCAAGATAATTATAGTGGGGCTGGTGATGCAACTGGTGCCGATCAGCTAATCACCATACTGGGACAACTTACTCAGGTTATGAATAATAACCTTACCCGTATGGAGCCCCCTGATCCGCAGCGTGGAGGATCAATGTTAGATCGATTCATGAGGCAACAACCACCAACGTTCAATGGGAGTACAAATCCCTTAGTAGCTGAGCAATGGATAAATTCCCTAGAGAAAATATTTCAGGCATTGGGGAGCAGTGAAAGGGAGAAAGTTATCATGGCAGTTTACCGCCTCACTGGAGATGCTGATCAATGGTGGTCATTGATTCAAAACATGAAGGAAGATGATGAAGTATCAAATATGGAATGGAGGGAGTTCAAAGATCATTTTTTAGAAAAATACTTCCCTCGTGACCATCGAGCAGATATGGAAAGGAAATTTCTAAGTCTGAGACAGAAGGAGGATGAGAATGTCGCAAAGTATGAGGCTAACTTTACAAGGTTAGCGAGGTATGCTGGAGATTATATACGCAACCCAAGAAGTAAGATTGATCGTTTCTTTGATGGGTTAAAACCATTTCTCCGTCGAGCATTAGTCTCACAATCCTTTTCATCGTACGAAGACATTGTATCATGTGCCATCAAGACCGAAAAGGAATTCTCTAAGTCTTATGACTTTAAAGCAAAGCAAGAGAAGAAGAGACCTGCTGAACAATCTGGGAATGGAAATAAGGGGAAGCAGGGAAAGGTTGAATATCCATCTTGTGGTAAATGCGGGAAGAAACATCCTGGTACTTGCTTGAAGGGAATGGGAGTCTTTTACAAGTGTGGGGAAAAAGGCCACCAAGCTCATGATTGCAAGGGGAAGAAGGAAGCCACCAAAGTTCAGTGCTACAATTGCAGGGAGATGGGGCATTATGCAAATGCATGTCCTAAGCGTCAGGAGAACTTACCTCAGAAAAGGTCAAGGGATCAAGGCCAGGCTTATGCTATCACTACTGCTGAGGTAGAAGCTCCGAAAGACGTGGTGGCAGGTAATTTAATGGTTTCCTCATGTTTAGCAAATGCATTATTTGATTCTGGATCATCGCATTGTTTCATATCTTCCCAGTTTGCTAAGAAAATTAGATATTTCTAATTTGATTTAATAAGGGAGTTGTCAGTTAAAACTCCTAAGGGAAGTATCGTTGCAACAAAGTTTTGTGAATCAGTCCCCATTGGAGCACATAAATTTTCTTTATCTGCTGATCTCATCGTCATACCTATGATTGAGTTTGATATAATCCTCGGTATGGACTGTCTTTCGGACTATGATGCGAAGATTTATTGTAAGAAGAAAGAGGTTACGATTCTTGATGATAAAGATAAGGAACACCTTATTTTTAGAGCAGAATCGTCACCACCTAATTCTTATTTAGATCCACCCTCAATAGCTCAACTAAATTCAATTATTGGGGAGGAAGAGAATAAAATAACTGCGGGTGAGGAAAGGAATGTTCAAATAGAGGATGTACCTGTTGTGAAAGAATTTTTAGATGTATTTCCGGAAGATTTACCTGGACATCCTCCAGAAAGAGAAGTTGAGTTTTCCATTGATTTGATTCCTGGATCAAGGCCTATATCGAAGACCCCTTATAGAATGGCCACTGAAGAATTAGTCGAACTAAAGAAACAACTAGAGGAACTGAGTAATAAGGGATTTATTCGCCCTAGTGTTTCTCCATGGGGAGCCCCTGTTCTTTTTGTTAAAAAGAAAGATAGATCTATGAGGTTATGTATCAACTATAGGGAGATCAATGCTATAACGATAAAGAACAAGTATCCCCTACCTCGTATTGATGATTTATTTGACCAACTGCATGGAGCTCAATACTTTTCAAAGATTGACCTTCGATCTGGATACCATCAGTTGTGTGTGAAGAAGGAATACATTCCGAAAACAGCATTTCGAACCAGGTACGGGCATTACGAGTTTACTGTAATGCCGTTTGGATTGACTAATGCACCCTCTGTATTCATGGATCTAATGAATAGAGTTTTCAAGGAGTATCTCGATGAATTTGTGGTGGTATTTATTGATGATATCTTGGTATACTCCAAAACCTACGAAGATCATGAAAATCACTTGCGCATTATCTTGAAGACTCTGAGGAGGCATGAATTATATGGGAAGTTTAGCAAGTGTGAATTCTGGCTTCAGGAGATTTCTTTTCTTGGCCATATTGTCTCTAAAGATGGAATCTTTGTTGATCCTTCTATGACCAAGGCAATCCAAGAATGGCCAGCACCTACGAGTATAACTGAGGTACGTAGTTTTATTGGTTTGGCAGGTTATTATCGACGTTTCGTCCAGAATTTTGCCCGATTGGCTAACCCATTAACGAATCTCACACGTAAAGGGGTTAAATTTGTTTGGACAAAAGAGTTTGAAGAATGTTTCGAAGAACTGAAGATAAGATTAGTCAATGCTCCTATATTGACTCTACCATCGGGGAATGATGGGTTTGTTATTTATAGTGATGCATCGAAGAAAGGACTTGGCTGTGTCCTTATGCAGAATGATAGAGTTATTGCCTATGCATCACGACAGTTGAAAATTCATGAACAAAACTATCCTACTCATGATCTCGAGTTAGCAGCAGTGATCTTTGCTTTGAAGATATGGAGGCACTACCTCTATGGTGAAAAATGTGAGATTTATACTGATCACAAGAGTTTGAAGTATATTTTCTCACAAAAAGAACTCAACATGAGGCAAAGGAGATGGCTTGAATTACTCAAAGATTTTGATTGTACGATACACTACCACCCAGGAAAGGAAAACAAGGTGGCAGATGCTTTGAGTAGAAAATACCATGGAGTTTTGAACAATATGAGAATTGAAAGGGATCCAATTTTCATGGATCTAGTGAAGATGGACATGGGAATAACCAGGGAAGGTGAAACATTAATGCTTTTTCAAATGGTTGCCAAACCATCTTTACTAGAAAGGATTAAGAGTTCTCAGACCGATGATAAAGAATTCCAAAAGAAGATTAAAGCTGTGAATGATGGGAGATTGAGAGACTTTGTGTATGAAGATGGAATTTTGAAATTCGGGAAGAGACTTTGTGTTCCCAATATACCTGATCTAAAAAGGGAATTGCTGGATGATGCTCATACTTCCAATTTCTCTATACACCCTGGGAGCACCAAAATGTATAGAGATTTGAAGGAACATTTTTGGTGGGACAACATGAAGAGGGAGATTTCTGATTTTGTGTCAAGATGTATGGTTTGTCAACAAGTGAAAGCTGGAAGGCAACAGCCTGGAGGAGTCATGCAACCTCTTCCCATACCGGAGTGGAAATGGGACAATGTTACGATGGACTTTGTCATGGGGATACCAAAGACTCCTAGATGGAACGATGCAATATGGGTTATTTTTTATCGTCTTACCAAGACAGCACATTTTCTTGCTATAAGAGAAGATCTACCCCTAGAACGTCTAGCAAGACTATATATTAATGAAGTTGTGAGACATCATGGAGTAACCCTATCGATTGTTTCTGATCGTGATCCCCGTTTTACTTCAAGATTCTGGAAAAGTCTTCAGAAATCCCTGGATACTGAACTTCATTTGAGCACTGCTTACCACCCTCAGACAGACGGACAATCAGAACGGACTATTCAAACCTTAGAAGACATGTTGAGATCTTGATCACTTGACTTTCAGGGTATGTGGGATCAATATTTACCTTTGGTTGAATTTTCCTATAACAATAGCTTCCATTCGAGTATTCAGATGGCACCATATGAAGCGTTATACGGAAAGAGATGTCGTACACCAACCTGTTGGGATGACGTTGGTGAAAGAAAACTTGTAGGCCCAGAACTGGTGGAGGAAACGGTGGAAAAGGTGAAAGTAATCCAAAATCACATCAAAGCAGCTCAAAGTAGGCAGAAGAGCTATGCCGATAATCGAAAGAAGGATTTGGAAATTCAAGTCGGTGATCATGTTTTCCTGAAGGTATCTCCGTGGAAGGGAGTCATACGTTTTGGTAAGAATGGTAAATTGAGTCCCAGGTACATCGGACCTTTCGAAATTCTAGAACGAATTGGGGCTGTAGCTTACCGATTGGCAATGCTGCCAAGTCTCTCCAAAGTTCACGATGTGTTCCACGTATCTCTATTGAGGAAATACATGCCTGATCCGACGCATGTACTCACCTATGAGGAATTAGAACTGGAACCCGATCTGTCTTATTGCGAAGAGCCCGTCAGGATTCTTGATACAAGAGAACAAGTACTGAGAAACCGGACGACGCGTCTGGTAAAAGTTTTGTGGAGAAATCATAAGATGGAAGAGGCAACGTGGGAACCCGAGGAACTTATGATGAAGAACAACCCGAGTCTTTTTATGCAGTAATACCCTAGAAATTGCGAGGACGCAATTATTTGAAGGAGGGGAGAATGTAACACCCCAAGCTTCTACGGTACGCTTCTCTTCGAATAATGCGATAGCGTGGGTTGTACGCAACCTCGAGTTCTAACACACACCACAACTAATTAAACTAGCCGTTGTGAATAGTAATACCTACTTTTTGAAATCATATATATTTTATATTTCAAAATGGACTTCATTTTTGGATTCGGAATATCGAATTTAGCCTAAGGTGAAATTTTGGTACATTTCGGATAACTTTCATATTTTGATGAATAGTGAAAATTTCTAAATTTTAATTAAAAACAACTTTTTTAATCAAAATAATTAATAGTGATAAATTATGAATTTGAGTGGTTTTAAATTATATTTAGAATATATTTTTACCATTCAATTTAATGTTTTTCATTGGACATAATTTTACAATTAAACCGAACATAAACAAGTGTCAATCTTTTGATAGTTATTATCTCTTAAAAACACGCTTTTTGTTTTGACAGTGGGAATTAATTTTAAATTAATTTCTGCCACTTCTATGTTTTGAATTTAGGAAAATGGATTCCATATTTGGAATCAGGATTTCCAAATTATGTAAATAGGTAACTTTTATTTTTACACATTTTGAATAATTACTGCGGTAAATATTTTATTTACCATGGTTAAAGGGTAAATCCGGTAAATAAGGGTTAAACAAATAATATTATAATAATACAAAATTACCCTATAACGTGTCCTAACCTTATTGGTGGACACATACCCGACCATGGGCATCCTTGGGTCAATTTGGGGACCCCTTGGAGCCACTTGTATGTGGTAGGGACACATTATATTAATAAAGTTAAAATAAAAATAAAAATGGCATAAGCTTACATCTTTTAGAAGAACAATTTTTACATAGGGTTATACATGTTGGATTTTCGATTATAAATATTCATTAGAAAGCTAAAAAGATTTCCTACATAATTATGTTTTGTTTATAATTTTTAGACATTAAATATTGTATTTTATTTATGACACAATGATGATGCAGTAATTACTAAAATAGTAAAAAATTAACATAATTGATATTATAAATACCCAAATAAATATAATATGAAACTTTTAATGAATTAAACTAATTTTCTAGGATAATATGATATATTAGGATTGATTTAATTGACTTTGTTCGAAGTAATCAATCTGTTATGAGTTTCACAAAAATCAACTATTGAATAGTGTCAAAATTGACATAAAAGAGTTCTTAAAACAAATATTATATTATTAATTGATATTAAAATCCTAAAAATCTACGGTTCGGCCAAAAGACTTATATTATGATAGGTTAATCATTAATGGACCACTTGGGGGTCGCTTGGATGTATATAGTAAGTTTATTAACCATATTATATAAAAATACAAAGAGACATTGTAAAAGTGAAACTAATTAACCTAGAGTTAATACTTAAAGATAAGGTTAATATAAGTACCCAAACCTGTCTAAATTCTATTAGATTTGTTTTTTTCGACCTCTCCACACCTCATCCTTTGAATAGTCAACTTTGGAGCCTTTGGAAACCGAATATGAATTTATTATAAATTAATATTTCTAGATTTTCCAAAAGTGCCCCTCACCCCTCTTATAAAAGGGCACTCCTCCTTCTCTTTTCCTCACACCTCTCAAGCCACTTGGCTCGTCCAAACTCTGCCCAACTAAGCTCCCCAAATCCCTCTCCTCCTCCTTGAAGCTTCCCCTTAGGCAGAAAGCATTTCAAGAAGTCCTTTGGTTCCAACCAAAGTTAGTTACCTAGATTAAAGGTAACGATTTCTCTTAAATTATTTTCATTTATTTTGCTTCTCCAACCCCCAAAATATTTTTATTTCCTTTCTTTTGTAACAACACCAGTATCCTCAATATACTAGGATGTTGTTATAAGAAGTATTAAAACTACACATACACACAACTCCATCTAATGGATGATGAACATAATGTTTCTGTGGATGGCAAACTAACGCCTCACGAAACGATGATTGTTCAAATACATCATACCGCCTCTCATGGTGGCCATTATGATGGCACTATAATTAAATATGATATTAATGATATATATTTTATATATAAGCTTCTGTAATTCCATTTTATTTCATACCATTATTCGTTTCATGTTGTATATATATACGATAATTTCATTTGAGGAAGTGCGGACTACCGCCCCCTTAAAATGATATGACTCGTTCATACCACACATGGAACGTATAAAGGATGGTGTTAATGAACTTAAGTAACATATATAAAATATTATATTATACTGGAATAGTAATATACCTATGTATCATTTGGATTTGATTCTTTTAAAATAAAAATTAAATGGAAGTATCGTTCGTGCGTACGTACGGACTACCGTCTCCACGAACGCGATGAGATTCATTCTCCATCGTATCCATTCAAGTATAATTATCATTTAATGATTTAAAAATGATGTTTAAGGACTTGATATCATTCTGGATATGAATAAGATACAACAAACATGACTTATGTAACAAAACATATAAAGAAAATGAGTAAGTTAACACCCGAAACGGCGATAATACTAAGATATTATTATCAAATCAATATTAAAAGATCATATATGATATCATATTAATGTATATGATTCTTGTATAATTTAGTAACAATTATTTCACTATTATACAGGATGTTAACCTACCCCATCCAAGGAAAAGTACAAGGTAAGGGTTATTTCACAATCTCTTCATTATCCGAGGTTGTTTATACGTAATAATCTACTGGGATCTCTTTATCATCCACATCCATGTTTCTTAAAAATGTATTTCAAAACATTTTAACTATTTACTAAAATATGAGTTAAAGTAATTTATACCCTTTTTGACTTTTATAAGTGGTTTATAAAGGAATATTTCCGTCATTTTCAAAACAAGGTCCTTTTTAACCTTTTCGACAGAATTAAGGTAAGAATGTATTTTTTTTAACTTATACGGCGTATGCGGCTATTTTACACCACTATAAAATCTTCAAAGCATCCTTTACATGCTTATAAGGATATTTTCAAAATAAAGGTTTTATTTTATAATTATTTGATTATTATATGATTTCAAAAAAGAGATATTTCTCTCAAATATATGAAAATCCAGTGCAAATGTATACGTATTTAATGCAAGCTTAAAAATGTTTTCAGAAAACCTGACTCTCGAGTGTGGTGGATAGGAAGGGATTGGGAGTGGACCCATCATGGCCTATAATTAGTCGAGCAGTCTCATAATTAGTTATTTTGTTTTCAGAAGCTTGCATAATGATTTCATAAAAACACTGGAGTATTTTTTAGTAATTTTAAACGTAAGTATATTCTAAAAAAATTACATTGGTAGGTCTCATGAGACAAACTAGTGTCTTGGCACAAGGCCTTGACAAAATCTTATTTGTAGTCTTGGCACGAGGCCTTGACTATGTGGTTATGATAGTCTGGCATTATGCATTCCAACATTATGAAAGTGGTTATTGATATTGCATGTGATTATTCGATTAGTAGAATATCCATGTGAACAAGTAAATGGCATTATTTCATTTTACTTTTGCCATACTATGTTGAAGTTCAATTTTAAAAGGCTTTTGTTTTAGTAATTCATTGCCTTAAATGTTTATGCTTATTTTGAATGTTCCGCTATATTGTTATCCTTACTGGGCATTTGAGCTCACCCCTTTTCTATGTTTTATTTTTCCCAGGTAGTGAAGAAGTAAATTATGATTGACTTGCAGGGATATTATGAGGGGTTAATAGTGTGGATATGAAGACTTTGTTGTTGTAGTAGTTTTTCACTTTGAAATGTAATGTAAAACTTATGAATATATCTAGTGTTTCCAAGGCTACTAAACCAATTGGTCTTTCGAGATTTGATCTTTCTTGTGATCATGCCAATGTTATGTAATTAATGCACCGACTCTGGGTAGCTAGGGTCGGGGCGTTACAAAAGGTAACCAAATAATACCCATTCTTATGTCGAAGTCGGTTATACTCTTAAAAAAATGATTATAAAACATTATAATATATTAATAGTTTTCGAGGATTTATAAAGGCTATATAAAATAAACAGAAAAAACATAAAATAAAACTATTTTAATGGGAAAATATATATTATGTTTTTGATACCATTTATAGTTTTTTTATAACACTTTTGATTAATTATGATGTCATAATACACACCACCTATTTGAATGAAATTTAATTTTCACCATAAAATTCAACTATCATCGAAAATTATGAAAAAATCACAGTTAGATAATTTCAACATAATGATTCTAAATAAATAATCATTTTATCAGAATAATTTTATGAAAAATTGCATTTTCATTTTTAATATCAGAATTCACATTTATTATGATATGATAGGGGTTTTTTTATAATAACATGTTTTCAACCCTAATAAAAATTACTTTTGGCTTTCTAAAAATTATATGATAATTTATATTTGATAACATTATTAAATAATTATATTTTCATGAAATATTATTTATTTAAAAAATCCATTAATTTATAAAAACAATTTACTTAATTTAATTTAAGTGTTTCCCAAAAATACTATTTTTGTTTTATAATATCAAAATATAAATCATTTATAAAGTAACAACAAAAGGAAGAAAATTTATTAATTATTCAATAAAAAATAAAGTAAATACTCATTGTGAGACGGTCATGATAAATAGCTCTTTAATAAATTAGTATACACCCTATGTGATATGTGAGTGATGGTGAGACATTCATGTGTGGGTTCGACATGCATGGTTTGTGTTGTGATATCGATGATCTTGAGCATCTCCTATAAATGGATTAACTCATTCTTATGTTTATTGATATCTACTTGGGATTGGTCATGTGAGAATCTCGGTGATGAAATGTCCCTCAGAATCTCTGATAAATGGTTTTTATCAGGTATTATCCTACATGTTGAAGCCATCACTCCATTTTTCAATGTCTATTTTATTTGTTAAAACCCTATATTAAATCTGATCATGTGATCATAGTTCAATAACTATATTATCCATCATAATGATGGTTAATAATCTTTTAAATCTGAGAGGATATAATAAAACCATATAAGTGCATGTGTTTTCTATAACTATATTGTAAAATAAGACCTTTAAATAAATCATAAGGGGAATTTTATTTATAATAGTTTAGTCCATTACAATAATCCCCCCCTTCAGAAGTTTCACCCTTGAAATTTTATTTTTCTACAGAAAAATTGATGATGTTAATTATATTTCATATCTTACTGTAGTTCCCCATTGCTTCTTTAAACATGTGGTTTCTCAATAATGATTTGATCAGGTGCATTGTCTTATTTCATATAATTTTTCATTCACGATATATGATCTTCACTATATACCCAGAATAAAAGATATCATTCTCCAATGTTACAACTTTTAAATTGAGTGCATGTGAGGGGTTTTTTATATACACATATAAGAGTGTTTCATGAAATATATCATCTACATTGGATATGTTATATGGGAGTGATAGTTGATATAATACTGTTGTGATGCGATTAAGGATCTAAAAGGGACCAACATACCTAGGACTAAGATTTCCACTCATACCAACTATCATGACTTTCATCCATTGATATTGTAGAGTAATATCAGTTTTCCAACATCAAAATCTAGGTCTATTTTATTATTTTTGGTATATTACATTTTTCGATTCTAACAAAACTATATGTTCTGCTAAATGGTCTTGAACATTTCTACCATTTCATTGATGATTTCAAGACCTAAGGGTTTTCATTCTCCAACACCATACCAATATAATTGTTCCCTAAACATCATCCCATAAATGGCTTCATAGGGTGCCATTTGGATGCATGAGTGAAAACAGTTAGTATATGAGAAGTCGAATAGAATAATATATTTTTCCCATCATCTATAAGAATTCATTTTAGAATTATGTCAATATATGCTAATTTTTTTGGATGTTCCCCTGGAATTGAATATTAGTTAATGGGTGACACATAATGATAATGTTCGTCTCAATATTTTGAGCATGTTGGAGACTCTTTTAAAACATGGAGGTAAACCATGGGTCTCAAGAAGATATAATCAATGATTATTTTTTATGGATCCTCACCACATCACTAATGCATATCCTTTCAACATGATCGGGTGGGAAATCCTATAAAATTGTAATGAACTGTGAGATATTTATATTATGGTCCCCCACAAATCAAATATAATTATTTTCACTTGAGGTATTCATAAAACATGTGAAAATTTCTATAGTGATGTTATCCCATTTCAAAGTAGTTATGGGTAATGATTACATCATCACCTTGGATTTAAAACTTCTTTCCATCCTAGATGGACATATATGTTAAAGATGTTCGCATCATCCAAAAAATACTTATTTAATTTCGTATTTGATGGTACATATAGTCATGACCCAAATATCACAACACATTCATCATTAAAATTGAACTATGAGGATTTCCATCATCTTATAGTTTCCACTTTCTTCTGAATTACCACATAATTTATTTAAGAATCCTCGTCCTCTCCAAAAGGAATGGTTGAGAATTCATTTTTTAAAGTATTGAGGATGTTTCTTTCTTTATGATTCCCATTCCCATTTTTTTCAAATATAAGAAGAATGAATCCTTATCAATTCTAATCAATAATATAATTACAGGATCTTTTCTACATAAATAATATTCCACTATATTCACTATCTATGTATGTTAGTTCATTATGTATTTAGAGTCCTTTATCAACTCTAAAATTATCATTAGTTTATATTCGGCTCTTTCTGGTGGAGTATGTACTTGAGGTTTTATGTTTTGTTTATATTTCACACTTCTCCCCAAAGATACAATGCCCCTACTTTCAAATAAAATATCACTGTAGAAAACTACATATCATGCACTGGGTAGATATGTTCATGATCATTCAACTGACATGAAGCATAGGCTATGAATTTGAAATTCTTCATTAACCCATATCCCAAGCCCTTTTTCAAATCATCACTAAATACAACATAATGTTATCCTATAATGGGTAATGTGAGCACATGTGGAATGATAAGCCTAATTTCCAACTCAATTATGATCTCTTCACAGTAATAATTCCATGAAAGGATCAATAACATATGAGTTAAATTGCATTGAGGGTTTTATAATCATGATAAATTTCTCACAAATAGATAATAATACCCATATATTATATGGAAACTATATTTATCTATCACAGATGTTGGGTGCATATATCCTTCAATTACGTTTATATTTTTGGAGTCTATAGATATCCAATTTAATGGCATGATATTCCCCATGAATGATACTTCCTTATACTAGAACTCACATTTTTTTACTGGGGATAAATCATCTCCTATCACATGGTCTTTAGAAAAGTTCTCAGTTTCTTCTCAATCCCCTCCTAGATTTTTTAGTATATTAGAATAACATTTATAAAGACAAACAAAAGGTTTTCGTGGTAACCTCTAAAAAAATTATTCATCATTTCAATGAAGATTGATGGAGCATTAGTGAGTCTGAATGGAATTAATATGATGTCATTGTTCTCAAACTATATGTCAAAGGAATTCTTTTGGATATCCACCATCTCCCAAAAATGGTAATATCCTGCCCATATATTCACCTTGGAGAGATATTACACTCCATTAAGTTGATAGAACAAGTCATCAATCATCAGAAGAGGATACCTATTCATTATCTTTATTTTGTTGAGATCACGATAATCAATGATTAAGTGCATTGAACCATAATTTTTTATGATGAAAAGGATTGGTGCTCCCCATGGTGAAGTAATAGGTTTTATGAAACCATTATCCAGCTTCTCCTATAGATTTTTCTTCTGTTCATAATGTTCTAAAATTACCATTCTCTATGTAGTATTGGATAATGGTATCACCCCGTGTATATATTCGATTGAAAGTTCAACCTATCATCTTGATATAAGACTAGAAAATTCCTAATAAAACCCATCATCATATTCCCTTATAATGTGAATGTCTAACATGATGATTTTTTCCCTGGACACAATAATTTTATAAAGATACATTTTCAAATACTGAAATAATATCAATTCTCGATATCTAGGTCATATAGAATATTATTACTCCTCCTTGCACATGTATATAATTTAAAGATCCTTCAAAATATAAGGAGTAATTTTCTTCTTAAAGAAATTTTTGTAGTCTCTATATTGGAAAGCCCAATTCATACCCATTATTTACTAAAATTATACTAAATGGAGTATGAAAATATTCATTGGGAAGTTCATCCTGTAAATTTTCACATGGGAGGAGTTATATACCTAGGATAAAATATTTTCCATATTTTTCATTTTCACTGATAACTCTACTTCTATAATTTTTGGTTGTGTTTGAATAGTAATACTAAACATTCTTTATATGATGGAACATATAAAACCTTAGTCAAAAAGTATGTTCACTATTATAGAATATGTAACTAGAGTACATATCACCATATTGTTATCGGGATCCACCTCAGTGTTTATGATGAAAAAAGATCACCCTTGCTACCTTTGAGGTTGTTGGTTTCCTCTAAAAACCATTGGATAAGTGAATTTGTTTTCAATGTTCCCTAGTCAGGTTAAGAAGAAAAAACAAACAATGCACTAACAGTTGACTTGAATTTTTTTTTCTACCATTATAATGGATTTTTTCTCTTATTGGTAATTTATAACAACTTTACCTTTATTCAAATAGATAAGGAATTTCCTCATTCCTTTTTTTCATTTTTTGGGGTGCTTCATTCCACAACTTTGACAAGGGGGATGTTGAATTTTCATGGAGCCATTATATTTCACTATTTTTCTACCAAAATTGAACCCCAATTTCCTCTTCTTATCCCCCTGTTTATATTGATATTCTTCAGTCTTCATATGAAGATTTCATGCACATCGACAAATTCAATCATATCTATCGAAGTCATTGATCACCAAGGATTTTTATTGGCATGATTTCATCCTACTGAAGAAGTGGATAACCTTGAAATAGGTGGTTATGACCATGACACTAGTATGTCCTAAAATTCATGTGAATTTTTCGTCATATGTCAAAATATATTTTCCATATATTTTTACATTAATAATATATAATTAAAATTTAAATTGGATAGTTCAAGGAAAACATTTATCGAAGTTTTTTTCCTATAATTCCATTCAACCCATTACGTAGATCTCTTACTCGTTATTTGTATATTTGATCAATGGCCACCACTTGTCAGCTTCTATGTCCATATGATAAATAGATTGTATAAAATTTTATTTTTCAGAACACTAAAGGATAAAAATGATCTTCTCAATAAAGTTGATCCACAGTTACATGTTTTTTGGATCATATGATTCCATAAAAGTCTGAGGCCTTTTTCACAAAAAGATCTTAATTTTATATTGTTCTTTCATTAAGGGGTTTGGGTTCACCTCTAGATCAGGGATTCTATTTATAACCTTAGTCAACTAAGAGACAATTATCAGAATTTTTTTGTTTCCCACTCCCATCAAATTAGTCATCTCATTGGGGATGTTTTCACATTTCTCATCACATTGATTATTTAACCAACTCCTCCTCTTTATGGCCATTGGCTAGAATAAAGGGAAAATTACAGATGAGTATTTTTTTAGAAAATTAATAGAAAGAAATCTAGTGAAATTAAATCTATAAAATATAAATGTCATTTCTTTATTTAATTTTGATGTTATAGTCTTCAATAAATGTTATCCATGATCTATTTTATAACATAAAACCCTGGAGGATTTTTTTCATTAATAATGTTATATAATAAGATTATGAATTTACCAAAACATATACATAAAGAGTGTCAAACTGGGTTTGCATTAATGCACATTATCATGTACCAGTTCCTATTAAAGTATATCTCAACATGAATATTTTGGGTTTCACCTCATTGTAAATTTGTTCCATAGACATATCCACTTGTAGTGTCTATGATGGGAAGTATTTTCTAGTAAAAACACAAAATCGATACTTCAACAAATTTTAGAGATGTTTTTAAAGGTTCCAGGGTGCTTTAAAATAACCCTCGGCCTTTGTATTTTAAAAAATTTATCTTGGGGAAAATAGAACAAGTCATCTTCACCAATCCAATAACCATAATGTTTAGTGGATCATGTATATATTATAAATAACATAATCATTCACAAAAAACATACTTTTTAGATCTGAAGCTGCAATTGAAAGAAACACATTTTGGTGATTGATACTTGAATGATACAATGACAGATACCTATATATCTTCACCACATTATTAAAAAATCCCCCAAAGTTCATATCATTGAATTATGGGTGCTAACACAACGATCCGATGATATATTCAACGTCTCGATGATCATAGTGACCCTCAAACATCGATGATTGAAGGCACACTTAGATCATCCATTGAGAGAGAGACTATATCTCTGTATTTAAATATGACTGATTGTATCTCAATCAAGAATGATGTAATAGTCATGTTCTTGAGCCACACTCTACTTAAGTATAGTGGATAAAGAAAAATATCTTTATGGGTTCTAAGGCCCCTATGTAATTTAACATGCACTAAAAAAATAATTTTTATAAATTAATTTTTTTAATATTATTTATTATTTTATCAAATTATTTTAATATATATAAAATATTTTACATGATAAACTCGAGTATTATAACTTGACTAATAATTCCTGCTAAATTTTAAAATAACATGGAATATTAAAATAATATTTCACAGTTAATATTCTCTTGTATTAAATTTATTTTTAATAACTGTAAAAAATCAACCTAATTATTCATAACTTGAATAATAATGAATATATTTATATCTGTGGGGATCGATTCCTTTGAAAACAATCATACCCCATGGTGGGGCCCACCATTTCCAATATACATGTTCAACTAAATATGGAGGATTATTGAATACACTATAATGTGTGACCCCACGGGCCCTTATATTGATCGAATTGAATAAAATCCAAAATCCAAGAGAAAAGTTTTGAAACTCATCAAGGCCCCAAAAGAGATAAGGCGTTTCATAGAATGACAATCAACCATTGCACAAATACTATGTAATATAATCTCTTTGTCTTTATATATATGATAATGAAGGATTCACACATGTTTCGTCACCCTTTTATTTATTTATTATTTGTTAAACTGACCAGATAGATTTACCTTTTGACAAATTTGGCCAATGACATATGAGGGTAGTACCATCCTCATCAAACACGCTTAATATATTTATCTTCATTTACATGGATGTGATAAATTCATAATTGACCATTCCACAAATGTCATACCTCAAATGACGCGCCCAACACATGTTAACCTGCCATGATTTCAATATCTTGGTTTTTTGATGCATCAATGTTCACAATAAAATGGAACAAAATTGTAATGATCTCATGTAATAAGACCAATACACATGTTCATAGATAGAAACAATCTATGAAACCCAAAAAATGTGGTGTTTTTTTGGGGGTTCTGTCCTCGTGATCTCTCTATGGGAGATAACCAACTGTGAACTTCATGATAATAAGTCTCAATCATTATGGGCCCCCATTAACTGAAATTCAAACATATACTATGTCCAATCAGTAATATTTATCTAGACCATACTAACATTGATTATGAATAAATTCGTAGTATCTCATGGTTCTCACTATTGATTGGGATCCGCTATAACCATTTAATTTGATAATTTATCCAGGTAAATTACCATTACATAATGGACATTTTATAAGGACACATCCTTAAACATTCTACAATCATGAATTATGTTAATAATTCTCATTGTGGATCTTTTCAGGTTTAGATCATTAGAGAATGAGGTCATAAATTAGTCATAACAACATGTATATTACATATATACAATTCTACTTGGTGTCCCTTTTTTTCATTAAATAATAACTTTTAAAAAAAATGAAACATGTTTAGTTCCATTTTTAAACCAAAATGACTTTTCTTTATCCAATCCATGACCCTATACCAGTTTATGTACCATTAAAATTTTTTCAAAATCCTGAAATATGCATAAATATATTTGTAAGGGATACACAGGGAAGTAAAAATTGTTATTTTTTAAAAACAATACTTAATCCCTGAATACCTTATCAAACTAATACATTACACCATTATTATGTAGTAAATAATCCTCACTAAATAAAATCTCATTGATTGCCATTTTTTAACCAAAATATCATCATAAAACCCATAAAAAGTCAACTTGACATATAAAAGTTAAACATGTGACACAATCATTCATAAATGGAATAACCCTACAGTCATCTTCGACAAATCATTCATACAAATAGAATAGACATAAGGCCATATTCTATACCAAATTAGTTGAAGGTTATAACATAACCACCCCTCATTGACTTATCATTGAACCACCCATCATTTTGATTATCACGTAACCACTCGTCTAATGTACAAGTACCATTATATAGTCATCAGAGATAAAAGATTGAAAATATTAAAATTTCAATCAAAAAAAATTTCATTTCCAATTAAAAGAAATAATTTCATGATATTGAAATAGAAAATACACTTTCAAAATAATTGTCAATTTCAAAAAGATGCATATGTTATTTATTTTCCATTTAAAAACATCAAATCTTGTTGAGGATCCTAATGAAAAATAATGATCGCAGGCGCAGAAAGGTCATTGTCACCACGTACATTAAAAAGAAACATTCCCTTGTTCATTTGGTAAAAATCTTCCTTGAAAAATATTCCATTTTATTTAAATTAAATTTCAACTAGGTATATAAACCTTTTAAGAACCAGTCGTATATAAATCAAAATATGCCCCATAGAAAAATGATTGATGCAGAGTCCCTTACCTAGTGTCTGAATTGACTCATTCATTCTTTAAATTTTGAAATAGTAAAAATAAGATAATTTATACTTTATTTAGAACATTTTTCAAGTTTATAATTCATTTTATATCACTTATTAACTTATCCGACATTTTGTCGATGTTTGGAACATGAGTAAAAAATAAACTTGTTGTAATTAAAAATTGTCTATGAGGTCAGAAGTCCATTATCTAAAGAATAGTGCTAATGATTTATATATTATATATATCTAGTATATATATTTATAATAGTCCTTAACTTTTGGATATAAGAAAATTAAATGCATTGTTCATCGAGACGGTAAGCCGTACTTATTCATGAATGCTACATTCCTTTATTTTTTTTCATTTTAATGGAATGAAAACTAAATGATGAATAGGTATATTAGAATTACAGTATAATATCTATGTTATATATGTTACGTATGTTCATTAATTTCATCCTTTATACATTCCATCTATATCATGAATGAGTCAAATCACATTGAGAGGCAGTAGTGCACACTTTCTCAAATGAAATTATGGTATATATACAACATGAAAAGCATAAAGATAGGTTCTAAATTAAAATTAAAAAATTATATATATATATATATATATATAATAAAGATCATATATATCATATATAATTATATCTAACTCATATTTTCCACTATAATAGGTGGTAGGAGAATATTGAACAATCATCATTTCTTGAAGAAGTAGTTCGTCGTCAACCTATACATTATGTTCTATACACATTATACGAATGTTTGGGTAAATTTAATTCGAATAATTCACAAAAATAGCCTAGTATATTTCAGATAATTTTTTTTATAATGTTATTGATTAAATAGAGTTTACGGGGTTGGAGAATGTAAATAAAAGAACGAATCTTGAGAGAAGACATTTACACATATCATGTGTCACCTATTGATTTAATATAAAAGGCCTACCTTAATTGCCAAATTCAAAATGTAAGGCTTCAAGGAGGAATATAGGTATGTTGGATGATTATTTTTGTAGATTTTGGTAGAGGTATTGGGGTTTGAGGGGTAGACATAATGGTTAGAGTTGGAGGACTTTAATAAGAGGGAGGAGGGGCTCTTAAAGAATAACTTGAATTATTAATTTTTTTATAAATTCTATTTCAATTATAAATGAGTAAAAATTCATTTTGATCAAAGATAAGATGAATTTAATCCAAAAA
The DNA here is from genome assembly GCA_963277665.1 of Viscum album. Classification (NCBI taxonomy): domain Eukaryota; kingdom Viridiplantae; phylum Streptophyta; class Magnoliopsida; order Santalales; family Viscaceae; genus Viscum; species Viscum album. Next base: position 255,068,679 of record OY728165.1, on the reverse strand, counting down.
AATCACCCAATAAGAATTAGATAGGTTTGGATTATTTTTTAAACATTATCATTTTTATTTAACCCTTTTTTCCCTTAATATTTTATCAAGCTTTCAACACATTGAGAATCAAAATATTTACCAAAACAAAAAAAAAACTATAATTAAAGATTATATAATAAAATTTTAGACTTATGAATATAATTTGGCTGAATCTTATATTTTTTTAAATTTAAAATATCTTATATTCTAAAATATGAATTATGTCAAATTTTACAGTATTCACAACTTGACTTTTTTATAAAAATATATAACAAAATGTTTACTCTGAAAAAACATCATTAATAAAAATATAACAGGTAACAATCATCCAAAAATTTCTGGATTACATCAAAATACCAAAATTACAGTTATTTTATCATTTATATTATCATTTATTTGAATCCATTATTAAAAAAGAAATCTCTACATCATCATTATGTGTTAATTAAATTTATTTTTTTAGTTTTTCAAAATTATAAATAAAATATGAGGATGTTGGAAATCTTTTTATCATGATAATGAATTTTTATAGTCAAAGAGATCACATATATAACCCCATATAAAAACTATTTTAGTAAATGATACATGTTTAGGTTATATTTTCATTAACAGAAAATTAAAAGTATTTGAAAGTAATTTTCACACACAAGTGGCTCCCTGAGGTCCAAAAATCGACGTAAGGATTCCCATGTTAATCAATATCATATCCAATAATGTTAAGACACATGTTAGTGTCAATTAATATTATTATAATATTATTTTTTTAGCCTTACTTACCACATTTACCCATTAACCACGGTAAATTAAATATTTACTTAACTTAATATTCATAATATCTATATATAAAATTTAACTATTTAAACAATTTTGACATCCTAATTCCAAATATATACTCTATTTTTCAAAATCCAAACAAATATGTTTCATAAAAAAATATCAAAATAATTCCCATTGTCCAAACCAAAAAATGTGTTTTTTAAAAGTAAAATCTACCAAAAGATCAACATGTGTTTAAGTCCAATTTCGAAGCTAAACAACATTCAATGACCAAAATAATATTAAATTATAATAATATAACATAATTAAACTTTAAAAAAAATTATAGGAAAATATAATCATATAAAAAAAATAGATGAAAAGATAGTTCTGACATAAAATGTAGTATTTTTAACTATTCTTTATAAATATTAATTTTATCAAAAATATACTACAAATTTACCCAAAGTAAATTTTGATGTCTTGATTCATAATATGATGTTTATTTTGTTAGATGGAATAATTTAAAGTAAAAAAACAATATTTAAATTTGGTTATCCATCAAAAGGTGGTAACACAACATTTTTAAAATATATTAGATTATTCATGCATTTAAATGGGATTCATTGTCATTTTAAGATACTAATTTTTATTGGATAAAAGTAAAAAACATTTAAAAATATGTATTATGATAATATGGTACGTTCTATTCATTCCCACTAATACAACTACTAGGTTTTAACTACAAATTAATATAATAATATTATATTATTATTTTTTTCTCAATATGACTCATCCTTATGTGCAACATAAGATTTCAGAAGAATCCCATCATTTCATTTCAGTTATGTCATTGAACATAGAATCCCCACTAACATGAAATTAATATTCAATTCACATATATTTTTAAATATGAAAATTTCACATCCTTTATTTTTTTGAGATGTTACATCCCCCCAAATTATTGAGATTTCTTCATCACAATTTTATTCACTTATAAAATATGATTGTGTATTTATCTATTATAGAATCATCAGATTCCCATGTTGTCTCATCAACCAAATGGGTTTTACAGGTATCCTTTACCTAACGGATTACCTTATTATGCACCACTATCTCTCTATGGTCAAGAATATGGACTGGTTGTGCTTCAATAAAAATGTTACCTTCCAACATAACATCCTATGGACTCAAAACATGAGATGGATCTGGAATATACATTATCAATATTGAATCATGAAAACCATTGTGTACTTGGGATAAACATAGAGATAATGACACTTGGTAGGAAACTGATCCAAATTTCTTGGGATTTCATAGGGTCCAGTAAACCTCGAACAAAATTTCCTCTTCTTACCAAAATGCATGACACATTTCCATGGAGAAACATTGAGAAATACATGATCACGAACCTCGAAAGAAATAACCTTTCTCTGGTTATCCACATAAAATTTCTACCTACTCTGAGATGTCCTCACCTATTTCTGTAACAATGGAACTTTTTATGTCATCTCTTCTTCATATTTTAGTCCCATCAGTTTCCTTTCACTAAAATCATTCCATAAATATAGAGTTTGACAGTACTTCTAATCTAATGCCTCAAATGGAGCCATTTTTATACTAGAATGAAAACAGTTATTATAAGAAAACTCAACCAAAAGAATTTTTTTAATCCCAACATACATTGAAATCAATTGACCAAGAACATAACATATTATCCAATGTCTGAATATTTCGTACTAACTGACCATCTAATTGAGGATGAAAAACTATTCTAAAATTTTATTTATTACCCAATTACACATGAAATCAATTCCATTATATAGAAAGAAACCTAGGATAATGATCAGATACAATGTATAGGGGAACTCCATGCAACCAAACTAGCTCATTAACATACAGCTGAGAAAGTTTATCTTGAGATAAATTATATTGAAATGGAAGAAAATGTTATGATTTAGTAAATTGACCAAGAATAAACCATAATGAATTGGTACATCAATATGTCATTGGTAATCCTATAATGAAGTCAATGTGTATATTTCCCAATTTCATCTCTAGTACAGATAAAGGCTGAAGCATCCTATTTAGTAACTGCCGCTCTACTTTATCATGTTGACAAGTCAATCACGTCATTGTATTGTCATCAATATCTCTTTTCATTATATCATACCTGTAATACTACCAAATATCTTTGTACATCATAGTACTATCAGGATAAACTGAAAATGGATAACTATGAGTTTTACATAACAACTATTTCATAAACCGTGAATCACAAGGAACAAATAATCGTTACCCAAATCCCATAATACAATCATTATACATGATAAATTCAGTCAATTTACCCTTCTGGACCAACTATTCCTTTTTTTAAAAATCACCTTCTTCCTTCTCCGCTTGATTAATTCTATCTGACTATCATGATCTCACAAACACTTGAAAAAAATAGAGGAATTTTCTACACCAACAACATCTATTCAAATATTCATCAAGTAATAAACCAAATAATCTTATTCCAAATGTATCATTGTTAATGAAGAATTACTTTTTCTAATCAAAGAATCAACCTCTCTATTTTATTTTCTTGGGTGGTAATGAATCATGAAATCATAATCATTGATTAATTCTAGCCATTTCCCATATCTAATGCTCAATTCTATCTTAGTGAAAATATAATTCAAAATTTTTTGGTTAGTATATATTTCAAATTTCACCCCATAAAGATGATGCCTCAATATTTTTAAAGAAATAAAAATAGTAGCTATTTCCAAATAATTTGTATGGTAATTTAACTAATGAGGTTCCAAATGATGTGAAGCATAAGAAATTAACTGATCATTCGACATTAGTACACAACCATGTCCTTTCAATAAAGTATCACTGTAGATAACAAATTCATCATATTTTGGAAGGTAAATCCATTACTTAAGCATTCTCCAATCTTCTTTACAATATCTAAAAACAATCATGAAATACCATTGTACAGATAAACTTAACACCATTTCGAGTCAACTTAGTTAGTTTTATGTGTAACTATGCAAAATTTTCAACAAACCATCTGTAATAGATTTCCAAAACTATAAATTTATGAATCTAAGTTATATTTGAGGATCATGGAAATTCATAAACGAATATTGTTTTAGCTGGATCAACATTTAAACCATTATTTGAATCAATGTGATCAAGGAATGAAATTTTTTGTATCCAAAAATCACCCATGGATAATTTCCCATACCATTAATTTTCTATTAAGGTTCACAAGTAAATCCTTAAATGACATTCATGTTCCTTTATACATTTTGAATATAGTAAAATTCCATTAATAAATACTACCAAAACATATCCAAGAACTCCTGAAAAATACTATTCATAATATCCATGAATAAAGTAGGTTCATTGGATAACCCAAAATTCATATCTATAGATTTATAATGGAAATATCTAGTACATAATGAAGTATTCGGAATATATGCTTCCTTCACATTCAACTGCCCGTACCCCGATCTCAAGTCAATATTTAAAAAATAATGACCTCCCTGGAGATGATCAAACAATTAATCGATATGCAGTAAAGGATACTTGTTCATCATAGTGATATTATTCAAGGCACTATATTAATAAAAATTAAAATGGAACCATATTTCTTTTTAAAAAACTAGACTGGAGCATCCCATAGTGATTTTCTGGTTCAAATGAAACCTTAATCGAACAACTCTTGCAATTGTTTCTTTAAATCTAATTGTTCAAATTGATCGATTTGATACGGGTGTATTGAAATTGGGTCAACATAAAGAACTAATTAAATAGTAAATTCAAATTCTCTCTTAGTTATAATACCAAGAATCTCATCAGAAAAAACATCAAGACACTCATTTATTACTATCAGATCATTTACCTAAATAGTTCTTTTGCTTTCAGCCATATGTTCAAGGAAACATTCATTTACATTTTTCACTAGTTTCTCATCTTCTTGATGTGTTATCAGAGACATGGGTTCATTCAATGACAAAAACTAAAATCCATTCTATAATGAAAAATCTATATCTCTAAGGTTAATCATGGAATGGTAAACCAAAAGCCAATCAATTCCCAAAATAACATCAAACTATACTACAGTAAAAACAACATGATTTTTAGGTAATGTTTTCCAAAAATAATGATCGTAAGATTCATATAAATTCATTTTTCCTCATCATTTCTCTCAGGTTACTTACAATATTTCGGGATTCATTTCATGAGGGGGAATTCCTATTTTACAGAAAAATTTATTAGAAATGAAAGTATGTGTTGACCTTGAATAAAAAAATACATTGGCATAATCTGAAAAAACAAACAATGTACCTAATACCACTTCAATTGATGGTCTCACAACAACCGTAGTATTAAGAAAATATTTTTTACAACCAATCTTCTTTTGATCTATAATGTTTCCTCCCTAGGTAATAATATTTGGATACACATTGGAATAATGGCCAAACTCATTATAACTAAAACATCATATAGTTGTATTTTCATTGACTAATTGATCATCTAACATACAGTTATGAGAAATATGATTAGTCTTTCCACACAAAAAGAACATTATTGATTTTTAGAGACATTCCCAAAAATGATTTTTACCACACTTCTCACAATATGGAAATTTAATTTTCTTACCTAGATGATTATTTTATGAGTTATTTACCTCTTAATTCCAAATAGAACTCTTATTTTCCTACTCTCTTTGAACACCAAATCATCAAAAAAACTCCATTTCTATTTTCTCAGAACATTTTAAATGTTTTTCATTACTATTGAATTAACGAAAGGTCAATTCTCATCAATATAATGGATTCATCCAATGTAAAATCCATTTATCTGACTATCAAGATCTCGGATGAAATTGTGAGCCTTCCTTGATAGTCGAGTGAACCTTCGTTCGATAATTGACACTAAGATAACCACCACCCTCAATTCCATGAAATGGTTTCAATCCTAATTTGAACCACATTAGAATAATACTTCTCAGGATACATACAATTGAATTTTTACCAACCAAGAGTACCAATCTCTTCACTATCCCTGATATTTTTAACCATCAACCACCACTAATTTGTTTCTCTTTTGAAGTGATAATCAATAAGTCAACCCTTTTGATTTTCAATACATCCAATGACATAAAGAATGATTTCTAGTGCTTTGATCCACCCTTTAGATGAACAGGGTGTGATGATCCTCGAAAGATGGGGGATGTTACCTCATTAAATTATCAACTATAGACATGTTCTATTAGGGTTGATATGGTTGATCTTGTTCATGTATACCATAACCACTTATCTCCTGAGTCAACAGATCCTACACTACAAAACACTGTTCTATTTTGATTTTGACCATCTCAGGATGCTGATTTTGAAGGTTATTCTCTTCTCTATGGAATCACATCATAACTACCCAGTTTCCTCTATGGAAAACCATTTTGAACAAACATATCATAGAAAAATAAACATGGTAATATTCGAATGCTATAACATTTCATGTTGTCCATATTTTAATAATCTTTTACAAATATTCTATTAACAAAATTCAAACTACTAAATTTTTATATATCGACCTCTGATACCAACTATAAGGCATATAACATAAAAAATTAATCATCATGAATTATGTTAATAATTCACATTGAGAATAATTTCAGTTTTATAGATTTTGAGAATAAGGTCATAAATTATACATAAAAACATGAATATTACATAAAGTCACTTCTACTCAGTAGAATTTTTTTTCATAAAATAAAAACTCATAAAAAGAATCAATCATGTTTACATCCATGTTTCAAAAATAATGACTTTTCATTAATCCCATCGTTGACCCTATTCCACATTATTCCCAATGAAGAAAATTTCAAAAACATGGAATGATCATAAAAATCTCATAAATGGAACCAATGAATAAAAAATGTTAGTTTTTCAAAACAACTTGTAAACCATGAATATTTATCATAAGTAATTATTTCTATCCTTATTTTTTAGTAAATAATATTTACTAAATTATATATCATTTCATAAATTTTGTAACCAAAAGATTACCACAAAACCCATTGAAATATCACATATGATATAAAATGTAAACGTGGTACATAATTATACCTAAATGGAATAACCATACAGTCAACTTCCAAAAAGAATTCTTAAAAATAGAATATCCATACAACTGACTTCTATATCCAATTCATTGGTGGTTATAATGTAACCACACATCCTTGGTTTTTCAATGAACAAATATTCATATGGTTTATCACGTAACCACCCATCAAATATCCAATTCCAATTATATAATCCTCAGATATAAAATATCGAAAATATCAATATTTCAATCATAAAAATTTAATTTGCATTGACAAGAAATAATTTAATGATTTTGAAATAGTAAATCCACATTCAAAAATATTTTTAACTCAAAAATGATGTACATGGTGCTTATTTTCGATTTAAAAACTACATGACTTCTTAAGGAATCCAAATATCAAATAATTTTTGCAGCGGTCAAAATGTCATTATCACAGCATACGTTAAAAAAACAATATCTTTGTCTTCATGTAAAATACGTAAAAGAAAAATATTATATTTGAATTAAATTAATATTCCAAGGGGTTTATACACCATATAATATCAGGTCATATATAAATCAAAATATGCCTCAGGGAATAGAGATTGAGATAAAGTCCCTTAATTCATGTCCGACATAAATCGCGTGTTCATTAAATTAGTTAATAATAAACTTAAGTAAATTTCTACTTGCATAAAATCCTGTTTCATATTTATAATTTATTTTATAACACTTATTACCATGATATAACAATCAGTTAACTATTTGAGATCATATCATACATTATGACGATGTGTGGAAGTTGAGTAAAAAGGGAACATGTTTTAATTACATGTTTTTTATGTGGAAAAAGTCTATTATCTCTAGATTTGTATTTATTATTTAAATATAATATATATATGGAATATATTTATTGATAATATTCCATAATATATATATATATATAAAATAAAATGAAATGCACCATTCATGGGTATGGTAAGCCATAGGCATGCATGAACACTACAATTATTTTATCATTCATTATTATAGAAATGAAAACTAAATGACACGTAGTAATATTATAATTCCAATATAATATCTATGTTATATATTTTGCATGTATTATTTAATTACAACCTTTATATGTTCCCTATATAGCATTAATGAGTCATATCACATTCAGGGGCTGTAGTCTGCACTTCCTCAAATGAAATTATCATATATATACAACTTGAAAGGTATAAAGGTATGTTATAAATGAGAATTATAGAGGTATATAGGTCAAATAAATATTATAAATATCATATATAATAATAGTTCCCTCATAATGGCCACCATAATAGATGGTAGGCGAAGATTGAATAATTATCAATTCGTGAGGTAGTAATTCGCCTTCCACTGAAACAATATGTTCTATATGCATTAGAAGGATGTGTGTGTATGTGTAGTTCAAATAAATCTCATAAAAACATATAATATTTAATAAACTGGTGTTGTTATAATATTATTGAATAATGAGTGTTTTGGGGGTTAGAGAATGAAATTAGAATAATGAATCTTGAGAGAATACTTTACATCAAATCGGGTAAAACCTTTTGATTTAATCTAACATACCGTCTTTAATTTCTTTATGCCAAATGTATGGAATATAAAAGGAATACAAAAAAGTTGGAATCCTTTTTGGGTAGTTTTTGGAGGATCCAATGGAGATTTTTAGTTGTGATTAATGGTCAACTATGATGGCCTTTGGTAAGAGAGAAGAGTGGAACATAAGGAATATATTGAAATATTATTTTATTAGAAAATCGATTTAGATTATAATTTAGTCAAAATTTAGTTATTTAAAACATAATATTAATATAATTAGAAATAAAATTATCCAATAATAATTAGATAGGGTTTGGATATTTTTTAATCCTTGACATTTTTATATAACCTTTTTTACTCCTAACATTATGTCATGCATATAACACTATGACAATAAAAATAGTTACAAAAAAATGAAAAATATCATATTAGAGAGTCAATAATAAATCTTCAGGCTGATGATAACTATTTGTCAAAATCATATATTTTTTATAATTTTTTACCATTTAATAAAATATTTTATATTTTATAATTTGAATTATGTCAATTTTGACACAATTCATTTCATGATTTTTTTAAATAAAAAAAAATAAGTAGATTATATTGAATAAATTCATTAATAAAAATATAAAATGAAACTATCATTCTAAATTTTTTTGGATGACATAAAATTAATAATATTACATTTATTTTAACATTTATAATATCATTTATTTGAATCCTTTATTAATGTAACAATCTCAATATCATCATTGTGTCATAATTAAATTTATTTATATAATTTATCAATATTATATATAAAATATCATGATTTAGAAAATATTTTTAACGTTCTAATGACAATATATAGCTGAAGGGATCAATGATATAACCGAATATAAAAATTAAGTTAGTAAAAGATACATGTTTAGGTTATATATTCCATATCATTAAATTAAAAGTTATTAAATGTCATTTACACAGACATGTTGCTCCAGGGGGTCCTAAAATAGACCAAAAAAATCCCATGGTTGGATATATCACTTACAATAGGGATAGTACACATGTTATTATAATTTAATATTATTATTATATTAAATTTTTACAATTATATACCAAATCTACCTATTAATAAAGGTAAATAAAATATTGACTGATGTGACTATTCATAATTTCTAAAAATAAATGATTCATATTTACTCAATTTGAAAATACTTATGCCTAATAAGGAATCCATTTTTTAAAAATTAAAAGAAAAATTACATAAATTAATTTAAAATTAATTCACATTGTCAAAACAAAAAGCCTTTTTTTAAGAAGTAATAACAATCAAAAGACTGGAATGTATTAATGTCCAATTTCAAAGTAAAAGTACATACAATGACCAAATTTAGATTAAATGATAAATATATAATCTAATTAAACTTTAAAACCAATTAAATGGACAATATAATCATATAAATATACTATATAAAAAGAATCCATTGAATTAAAATGTTTAATTTTTTACTATTCATAAAAAATGATCATTATCAAGAAAAATACCAAAAAATTACTCAAATTAAAATATGAAGTCCTGCTTCTAAATAAAGAAAAGTATTTTTTAAAATGGAACCTTTAAAAGAGACAAAATCCATATTTTTTATTGTGTTCTCCTTCAAAAATTGATAAAACTACCTTTCCGAAAAATACTATAGTATTTATGCTTAAATTTGGATCCATTCTCCTTTGAAGGATATAAATTTTATTGGATAAATGTAAAAACATTTAAAAAAACATGTTAATTCTAATGTAGTTAGTTCTATTCATTCTCATTAATACAACTACTAGGCATTAACTATATTTTATAATAATATTATTTTTTTAATTTTTTTTCAGTATGACTCACCTTGTGTGCAACATAAGATCTTGGAGCAACCCATTATTGTGTGTCAGGTATGCCATCTAATATAACATTCCCTTAAAAGTTAAATTAATTTTTTATTCAAAAGTATTAATAAATATGAAAAGGTTATATTCTTTATTTACCTGGGATGTTACATGTATAACTATCTACATTATAATGGTAAAGAAACATTAAGAATATCGAACTTTATAAGTGATATTCTAATTATAATTAAAGTAATTTTGTGTAAAGGGAACTCACTATTTGATAGTTTTCTTATATATATATTTATCTATATGGTTTTTGCTAGATTTTTCTAATAATAATCCCAAAAATAATTAAACATTTCTTTTGATACCAACTACCACAACACTTATCTTTATTACACATTAATACATTAATTATTACATAATATTACGGATAATACAACTATAAATATCAAGATTTATAGGGACTTTGGAAATTAAGTACATTTCCTAAAAAATAAAAATGTAAAAACAGCAAATTTATTTAAATCTTCCTTATGATGATCTCACTTAAAACTATCTAAGATAACCTAAGGACATACTCTAGAAATTGGTTAGCTATAAATCCCAGTAAGAAAATAAACATGGGATTAAATGAATAATGTAATTCATGTTTGGATATAGTCATATCAATGTGTAATAAAATTATTGAGGATCATAAACATGAATAATGAGGAATGATATAATATGACGACATAATGGAAACATGGGAAATGTGAAAATATATTAAGGCACTGTATCGTAAACATAGGTCAAGGATAACTGAAAATAAATCATTTGAGACAATGTCACATAATGGAATCCAGTTTACTCGCAGTCCTAACATGATGTCTCATGAGACTAAACATTATCCAATGTATTGGAGCACCATATTGTTCTTTGTACACCTATCACTTTTATTTCATTTTCGTGCTATAATTGTGCTACATAGATCATACTACATGGAATAAGTTTTCATCAAATTTTATTCCCTGATCAAAGATTTCTTAATACACAAATATTTTTCCCAAATAAAACATTTATAGTTTTATAATTGTTAACACCTTGTATAAGAATTCAGTGTGGGTAATCACAACATTATTTTGGCATTGAATCCCAATGTGAAATTTCAACAGCATTATATGGCCTCAAAAATGTTAATTAGAAAGATTATTGAATGTAAAAGGGGACTCTACTAATTTATAAATCATATTTTCTGTCTGTTTCATGTTACAAACACACCCCCGCATTAGTAATTAAAAATAGAAGGAAATTAAATAAATAATATTCTTGAATAAAGGGCAGAAGCGAGGATCACTAACATTATAGCGTGACACTAAATACTTGAAAAGAGTTACTTGAAATTTTGGGGGAATAATGGGAGGAATCTAGGTAAGAGAGGTAATATGAAGGATAGTTTATAATGATTTTAATAAATGAAAATGGGATATTGGTTGGGATTATGTAATAAATGACTCGGTAATTCTTTATCATTTCTCAAAAATTGGTTTGGGAATATATATAATAATGTAACCAAAATCACAATCCTTATAAATTTTTTTATCAATATTTATTTTAAATGGGAGTTTTTTTTCATTATTTTATAATCCCATGGTCTGAAATTAATAAAATAATAATCTTTATTATATGGAAGTGGGACATACTCTTAAATAAAATTTTATAAAATATTGAAATAAATTAATGGTTTAGAGGATTCATAATGGATTTGTAAAATTAAGAAAATAAATATGGAATAAAATTATTTTAAATGTAAAACTTACATTTTGTTGTTGATACCCTTTATTATGATTATTTTATCACTTCTGGGCCATTATAATGTTATAATCTACACTTTCTATTTATACCTTATTTATTTGTTACCAAAAAATTCCATTGTAACATAAAATTATGAAAAAGTCACCATTGGATAATTTAGACTTTATTATTCCAAAAATAATATTACTTTTACAAAGAAAAATTAAATATGTGTATTTTACATTTTAAATCAGAATCATCCATTCTTGATATTTGAAAGGTCTTTTACTATAATAGTTTTCTAATGATTATAAAATTTACATTTCACTTCATAAAAATTATTCGATAATTTATATTTTCTAAAAATTATTTAATAATCATATTTTATTAAAAAATAATTTAATTTTAAAATCCAATAATTCATCAAAACATATTCCTTAATTGAATTTTTATATTACCCTCAAATACTGTTTTTGTTTTCTAGTACCGAAATAAAAATATTTTATAAAAAAATCATTGGATTGAAATATAGTCATTATTCTATAACGAATAATGTATATAATAATATATCACGGGTATACATACATATCCCTTTAGTATATTATAAAACTCTATAATAGTAAGGTTTGTGAGGATGATACTTTTATTTGGTGTCTCGACATACATTTTTTGGTAAGGGATATCTATTTGGTTGAGAATATCTCAAAAATAGTTTCACTAATTCTTAAGTTGTTGGATCTAAGATTGGTATTTGTCAACGGAATTTTTTATTGATCAGATCTATTTCAAAATCAATGATAAATGATGGAATGATCTTACTAGTTGAGGACATCACTTCATTTTTCCTTATCGATTGTATTTTTTAAAACCCAATATTTATACTAATCTTGTGATAATTGTTAAATGTTTATAACATTAGTTGTAATGATTCTTAATGGTCATTAAAATTTGATCGGATAAAAAAAATCAAATATGTGGATGGGTTTTCTATAACTGTATTGCATTATTAGACATTTAATTAAATCAAAATAAGAATTTTATTAATAAATGGTCATGTTATTATATGTTCATAATAGAGGAGTTTAAAAATATGTATTTTCTAATTTAAATAATTGAAATATAAATCAATTAAATAATTTAAAAATAATTAAATCAAGAAAATGTACCACATTTTATGTTTAAAAATGACTCTATTGGAAAAAAATCATCAAAATTGAAATTGAAAAAGAAAATGGTTGATGAAAGGATGTAGAATGATAAAAACCACTACTATTTGATTAAAAAAATTAATTGATAAGAGTTTATTATGAAGGGACACAAATGTTAAAATGGGAGACAAATCAAGAAATTACCCACCGTGGAAAAATGTCTTCTGTGGATGTACATAGTATTTATTTTTATAGGGAGGATGATTATATGATGTTTATCCTTATCAAATCAGGTAATCGTGGTCTGAATATTTCTCCATGAATCTTGCTTCTCAATATTTTCATGGCCTGAATCATCAAGATCCATAAGTAATTCTTAGGTCCTAACATGTATTTTTTCATGACATTCTAAATCTTCATGACATGAAATTTTAGTGGGAAGTGACATTAAAATTTAAGACAATGTGTATCATAGATTCATTCCATTTATTATTTTCATGACTTGTAAATTCTCACTGGTTGGGCCATCCTATTGCAGACATGTTGTGAGTGATGCATAAACATCATGTATGTACTCTGCGATGCGTAATCTCAATTTTTTCATTTTTTATACCTTTTCATTTTGGATCATGGAAACCAATTTTCATAATAAATCAAAACATTTCTATGGAAGTAAAAAATAAATCATGATAAAATCAAAAACAAATGAATCCAAATGATATATATATATATATATATATATCTTATTACAAGTCTGCCCACCAGGTCAATCATCATATGTTATGATTTGGATAAACACAAATTTGCATACTTAATTCATAGTATAACTTCTAATATATTATATTTTGGTGTCAGGATAACCTCTAATATACCCTCATTCGGGCTTAGGATGACCTCCCATGTACCATTGAGATAATATTACATAAATTATAAACCAATCATTTAAAGGGAGACATAGGTCCAATTGATCACATAATCTATAATTGTTTTTCCATGAGATCAATGAACATTTATCATTTTAGATCCAACGAAATTAAATGGTTTTCATAAAATATTTCATCATAGCATACCTCATGGAAATAAAATAGCTTTTATAATAATTTCATCAATTCATCATAACATAATGGAAATTATATGGGTCTCAAAAAAATTACATGATTATTATATAAACATTCTTGGAAATAACATGAATGTTATACATGGATCACATTCCATTAAAATTATAATTAACATCAATTAATGTCATCTAATATGAAAATATATTTTAAATGAAAAAATAGAATTTTGTGTGAGGAAGAAATCCTTTCCATTTTGAAAAAAAAACATTCAAAACAAAAACAATTCATTACAAATATATTTATTTTAGAATAATAATTCAAAAATTATAATTTATTAATATAGTGACTATTCATGAAGGAAGAAAATATCATTCATATTGATTTGGATGTGACAAAGATTCCATTCAAATATTCAGTAAATTTCAAATGGTCATTTTTTTCAAAATTTCATGAGTATTCCCTTAAAAAATTTCAAATGTATAAAATGGGAAAAATATTCTTTATCAAATCCTTTTGATAATGTTAAAAAATTTGAAATCATTTTTAGAAAACATGGTTTTGGAAGGTAAAGGGGGTTTTTACCAAAGTGATAAATAAGGATTATTCTTTTGAAACATTCTATTGAACATGTAATTACATAATAAAATTAAAATGAATGAAACTAATTTAATACCATTACATTAAATTAGGATAATAATAGTCATCAGTTTCTTTAGAGATATTATTTTTTCAACAGTAACATAAAAACAATGTCCCTATAATCAATGATATAATATCTTAGTATCATTAGAACTTTTCCCTCATTGAAACATATTCACCCTAAAAGAGAGATCCTAAAATTGATATGTCAATCCCAATAATATTAAGAATAATAGTTATAAAATAAATTTATGTGTTTTATATAATAAGAATAATATAAATATTTGTAGCATATGGAATCTATCTTAGAGAAGTACACATCTTGAAAAATAGAATATTGTTATGGTTCAAAACCATGACTATAGGCCCAAAAATCGTGGTTGTTATCACCATAGTAGCTGGTCCTGGCCTATTCCCAGAGTTTTGAAAACCATAGAAATAAGCCTCCATATTTTCCACCATGGTAGTTGACATATATCAACAGTTTAAATCATGGAAAATAGCCTAAATAAAAAATGTCACCCATGAGTTTTGTTCCCTACATCAGGCCTTTGTGATCCAACGTACTCACCACTACACAGTTAAACAATTCAGGTATATATATTTTATTATTTAATTTTTAATATAAACTGTGGGAATATGATGAAAATTATAGTGGTAGGGATTCCTGCCATATTTTGTAGCAATTTTTGTTCTCATGGAAGCACAAGAACCCTATAGAAATGGTATTGGAGAACTGTCGCTATAGGGCTTTGAAAAAAATGTCCTATAACCATTGTTCTGAAAACTAGGTATATATTCCATAAAATAATGGAATATAGACACAATTTTATTACAATTTATATAATCTAGAGAATTGTGGTTATAGGTCTGTAGTAGTAGCTTCATTTTCTAGTTGTGGTAAAATAGAGAAATGGAAATCCCTTACCACTCTAGTAGTATTTTGGATTATAATCCCCAATAAAGTCTATCATATAATGAAACTTATTTTATCATGAAAATTATTATATTAATGACATAAAATGTAAAATTTGAATTATACACACCTCAAAAACATAACTAGGGGGAATTTTTAAATGTCTTCTCCAAATAAAAGAGAGACTAAAAACCCCTTACATTAAGTAAAAAAATCCTTCATGTACTTTTGAACCTAGTAAGTATTAAATATAATTTTATTATATATATATATTTCAGAACCATAATAATAAATATCATATCACATATGATTTACATATGACCTATTATTACCTGTTTATTAAAAATTCCTATGTAAAAAAATGATTCTGGTAAAAACTGCTCCCTTTTTTATATTTGTTTTTATATGTTATTTTTGGTCATATTACTACAATCATGGTTCCACAAGCCCAAAAATAAAAATTGTGAAATTATAATAATATTTATATATCAATAGAAATTTTAATAACCATCATGAAATATGGTTTTGAGAATTTATGTATGTTGCGATCATGGATACGGTAGGTCATATGTACAAATGAGTAACATTTACATTTTTAACGATAATAATTGAAAGAAGGGAAGTAACATATTAAAATTAAAAAATTATCATAATATAATAAATACCATATTATTTAAAGAAATATAATTACCTAAATCATCCACATGTTGGGTTTATTAAAAGAAATCCAAGTTGCTTCGTAAAGGTAGTAGTCAACACGTATAAAAACGTTGTTATCATAATTTTCTGAGTGAAAAGCTAAGAAATAAAATGATATATTATTTTTTAAAAATGATATAAATATCAATAATATCATTATTATATTTTTTATATCGCATATATTTATCCTTATTATCTTCCATGTAAATCGTTAGCGGAGATGAATCACATTGATTCATGAGGAGGTAGTCTGCCGCACACAAGAACAACGCTATTATATAACCTATGGAAGGGAAATTGATGAATTTATATATTATATAATGAATCTAAGAATATAATTATGTTAAAAATATAATATATATTCTGTATATCAATCATAATACCCAACTGTGACGGGTGAAAATGGAAAAACGGGGGACATCAGTTCGCGTGGCGATTTCCCTATATACAAACAAATGATGATTTCGTAACCCATTTGATGGAAGTGTAAATATATGAAAGTATTTTATTTATCATAAAATAATATAAGTACATGTAATATAATTATTTTATTATATAATCACAGTATGATAATAATTATTTTATGTAATGTAAGACCTAAAATAAAAATGCTTGATGAAGAATGATACCTCTTGTTTAGGTAACCTCCTTAGATTTGAACCAAAATCATTCATAAAATTAATATATTAGTAAATCATGGATTCATGGATAATATTAGGAATGTTTTAATGTGATTTGGGAACATATTTGCACATCTAAAATTGTATCAATAATTGAAGAAGATATGAGAGGGGTGGCCTTTTATATGTGAGGTGTGTGACAAAATTGTAATGTTTTGAAAAGAAAATGGTATACTTATGTTTTTTTCATTATAAAAGGATAAAAATAGAGTATTAGATATAATTTTACATTTAATGGTCAAAATATGGCTATGAAATAAATTTTATGAATGTTTATAGGTAATTTTACCATTTATCATTCTATTTTGACGCCCGTTAAATGCATTTTTATTTTAACCGTGGTAATAAATTTTTATTGTATTCACTAATAAATTTGGTAAAAATTTCTGTCTTCCATATTTGATAATATAAATTATATTAATTAAAAATAGTTTATCCATTTTTAAATATTCATTTCAAATAAATTCAAAATTTTATTTTAATATTATCCAAAATATGCGATGAGAATGCATGTTTTCAATGTGAAAATATTCATACGTTTACAAAGTAATTTAATTAATAAATTGATGAAAATGACCAAAATTGGATAATATAAAAAAATTGAACCATTTTTTATTTAAAAAATATATATCTTATACTTATAATTAATTAAAATGTAAAGGTGGTTTTAATTAAAATTTTGTATTTCTCACAATTTAATAAAATAGAATTTTTTCAAAAAAATTATCAAAATTACATGCTAATATTATTTTGAAATTATGATCTCAAAAATAATTTTAATTTTCTAAATTATTATTTAAAAAATTATACTGAATAAAAATAAAAAAACATACCAACCAGAGGACAAAGAGGCTTTTCGAGGCGTATAATTTTTTCAAATTCAATATGATTTTATATTAACTCTATGTATAATAATTGTCACTGTATGAATATATAGTAATGTTTATGTATATATCATCTATAAATTTAATTTAACTAATTACAAATAATGATTTATTTTAATTAATTACAATGGAAGTACATTATGCACTTGAAAAGACTTTTCAGATGAAGAAACCCATTTTTTAACCTAAAAATTTACACTAAAATCCAATTTATAGGTTATTAAAAAGTAATTATGAAGGATAAATATAAATAAATAATATTTATGTTTCATTAAAACATACCATAGACTTTAAATTACTAATTATATTGAAAATAAATTATTGTTTTACAAAAAACATTATTTTTCACTATTAACTGAAAAATCAATATTTTATGAAAAAACTAATAAAATTCCACCATATGTATATTTTTATATGATGATTCCCAAAATGTAATTAATTTTATAAAATAAATTATGTAAAATATCATAAAATTAATTAAAATATTTTCTCATAAAATTAAATAAAAATATTTTTTCATGGAAAAATATTTTGATTCATATATTTATTTTAGTAAAATAGAAAGGGTTATTTATTAATAATTAATAATTAAATTTATATTGTGTAGTAAATTTATATTTATATTTCTTTAAGTTTGTAACATTATTCATACACTTTCATTTAACAGCTATGTTATAACCTCCATATTAAAAAACATTATTTCATGCATTGTTGAAGCTCGACATTGAGTTACATCCACACTATCAATGAAACTCATTGTTTTGTGTAACATAAGATAACCTCGATATTGGATATAATAAAATTTATGTAAATAAATAAAATAATTTCATAAAATTTTAAAAATATTAGAATTATACATGTTAACCCTTTTAAATGAATTTCACCCCCAAAATTCATCTCTTTCATCAGAGGTTTAACATATGAATATTTAATCATAGAAATCAATATCTTAAAAATGAATGAAAAACATCCCTTATAAGGGAATGCTAGAAATATAAAGTATTCCTAATGAAACTAATAACTAGGTTTCCAGACAATATGACATAAGTGGGGAGTTAATATTTTCTCATGGAATAAAAATTTAAATAAATATTGAGACTGATAGAGGACACTGATCAAAAGAAAGTGGATGATACAATAAATGTTAACTTCCATAAAACCATTAAAAAAGTGGTGTAAAAATTTCCACTTATATCACAAAAAAAGATAATAATATTATCACATTTTATTTCAAGATACTATTTCTAATATGGGGAAATATATATTAAAAGATAATCATTCTTGATATAATTCAATGTCATAATCATAATATCACCATTTTTATTACTTGATCAATTTCCACTTCAACATTTACTATTTTAAATAATAGTGAAATTGTTATTCTTGAAGAAATAATGGATTAGAAATCCATAAATACAATTATAATTCAATCTATGTATATTTTTTTATCATAAAAAAAATTGTGTTCTCAAGTTATAAAATATGCCTAAATCTTCAGATGGTGAAGTAAAAAATTAATCACTAAAGCCACATTCAATGTTTAACTAATAACATTTCATAAATGGTAAGCCTTGTGACCCATACAAAGGATTAAAAATACGACCCTTTTGAAATAAGGCATCTAAATTTGAAAAATGAACATATCATTAATCCCACAAACAATAGGATGTTACTCTCAATTGTCACATTCCAAACATGTGAACACATTCATCCAGAACATTATTGAAACATTGTCATAACCTGAATTTCAAAAATAATATTATTGAAAACATATATCCCTCCACATTTCTGATATAAAATATAAATCATTATATATATTCCTTAAATAATATTTCAAACTCTTTCAATGATAAAATAAAACAATTTTTCCATAATTCATTAATCTGTTATTTGGTTATCATTAAAATTAATTTTTTTACTTTTATCAATCACCTCTTCATCCAAACACCATTATTTGGAAAATATTACGGGGTATATTTCACTAAATCAAATGTATTCCATGAATATCCCTTATTATTAATTCAATTTTCTAGGTATCCATAATAATTTAAAATATTCATTCAAATCCATAATAAAGAAAATTATACCGAACAATCTATATATATTTCATAATTCCTGAATTCCAATACATAAATCATTCAATTATACCACTTCTTTCTCAAACCATTAACAATGATTCATTATCTTATTCTTTAATACTTGTTTCCTTTCATATGTCATTCATAGTCACTTCGTCATGAGTAGAAAACTATATTACACATAAATACATTCTCATTATCTTTATAATTATTTCCCAGAGGACATAGACTTGCATAATACCCATAAATTTCTCATTTAAAATATCAATCCATTGATAAAACTATAGGGAGACCAATATTCCCATTCATTTCATTAACTGAACATTTCAATTTTCATCAAAAATTACATGCTGTGTGTCCTTATTTATCACATAGAAACTAGCTTCTCATTCCAATGAGACATTTTAGGATGTGATTATTCCCACATTATAAAAGTATATGAAATTTATTATTCATTCTTCCAAGGTTTCTATTACCTAAAATCTAAACGAAATCTATCCGTATATTTTTTGGTGAGTATAAGAGTTAAATTAGGTGCATGTTGTAAATCGACTATCATTAAAATGGATTATGCATAATCACAATAACATTCACTCCAATAATATTCCCATTGGGTTGATCATAAACACATTTTATTTCAGAGTAATTGTTAGACTTGTTCTATTTGATTCCCTCCATTTAATAAAAAAATCATAGTGTCATCCCTAATCATAATGGGATACCAAATAATTTTTAAAATCACTTATTGAATGTCTAAATAATGACATGTTCATTTTAATATATGAAATATTAGGTTTATATTTGGTAATTATTAATCATACTCAATTTAAATCCATCATCATGGTTCATAGAGTTTGTGAATTTCTAAATCACATCCCATTGTAGCGTCAACCTAGTTGTGCAGAAAGGTCCATTTTTGGGCGCTAGGTGTTAAAAAGGTCCATCTAAATTTACAATTTTCAATTTTATTACCCCTAGGAAACTCTATTATAGAGCCACATCCACTATTAGTATACCAAATGGGATGTAACTCTTTAGAAACTATGTGTTTAATCCATTTCCACAATTCCACAAAATTTTACAAAACATTGAACGAATCTTATACATATCCTAGGAGACATCCCTGTAAATATCTAGAGAAATAGTCCTTGGTTTTTCAATAAATATTTCTCATCATTGTTTCCAATTTATAAAAAAATATTTCATCTGAAACCAACTATACTGACCTATTATTTTCAAGGATGGATATGAAATTTTTTATATCCACATTCATTTCATAACTCAAACCCATGGTTAATGACCTTAATAGTTTTGTGTCTTTGGTGACATGGAAGATTGAATTCTTAATTCATGAATTATTATCAACGTTTCCTATAAATATATTCTTATTCTGTATGCTTCTTATACACACCCTACTTATAACCTTTCTTCATAACATATGAAAAAGAAATATAATAACGTGTAATCATAAATGCTCTATATATAACAACCATAATATTTAATACACACATAAACATGATTTATTAGACAAACATGAACATAATACAACTCTATGGTTTGAAAATAATAGTGTATTGGAATATTAGGATCATTACATATTAACATACAACATAAAATACAACATCTTTATTGAAAACTTATTTTACATGAATACAATATTCCATTGTACATAGAAATTCATGAGATATCCTGAGAACATGAATAATAAAAGTGTGAGATATAAATCCCAGTAAGGGAGTAATAAAATTATAACATGAAGATTATTTTACATGTTAGGCTATAGGAATATAAATGTAGCACAAGAGTAACATGAACATAATATAATGATATTACATGATTATCATAACATGGAAATGTGGGAAAAAAATTTCACAAGATATTATCATTTTCCAAGGGTCATTGCAGAAGGAGTACTAGTAAACCATCATTAAAGATGAATTATCATGATTAATCCCTCATTTAACATGATATATTATGATACGAATCTTTATCCAATGCATTAGAGAATTATTAGGGCGCTCCCTTCTTATTCATTTTGTTTTATGCATAGTGTACAATATAGTTAATAAATCATGGATTCATTAAACTTCATAGATTATTCCATGAATAAAATATTTTGAATAAATAATTTAATTCCTAAATCATCATGTACATGTGTCTTAATGATGAATATAATAGATAGAGAAATGGATATGGTATTAACTTACCCGATGATTTTGGCATGTGAAATATTAGTGTAACATCGACAGCATAACAAAATCAAATATAAATTGTAAAATGGTATTATGATAGATAAAGGAATATTTCATAACATATAAATGAAATGTAATGTATGGGAGTAATGTAACATAATATCCCAACATATGTAATGTAATTTAGATGCATAATAAAAAAAAATTAATTGAATGGAAATGATGAGAGTAAAATTATTTATTGAATTTCAGCATAGTAAGATGTGTACATGGTAGGAATTAATGATATTGAAATGGGTCTCTCATCATTAAAAAATAATTATGGAATTATATGTGATGTTTTAATTCATAAAAAATCATTTTTAAAATGAAAATAACTTTTAATAACGATATAATGACACTTGGACATAAATAAGGTGTGAAGGAAAGTGAGGATCCCTTACATGAGTGTGTGACATGATGAGATTGAAGATGAGATTCATGAGAGTTTGGGGTGCCATGGGTGTATTCTATAGATATTAGGGTAGAGTAGGTATGTGCACTAAGAGTTTTTAGTGAATAGAAGTGGGTGATTGGGTGGGTTTATATAGGAAAAGAGAGGGGATTCGTTAATATTTCACAAACATAGGTTTTCGAATATATATAAATAAATATTAAAAACCCCAAAAAATGCATTTTTTTAGTTAGTGTATTTTTTAATAGGTGAGGGGGAAAATTACTGTATAAGGAAAATTCCTGAACTTATTAAAATACTAGGCTTCCATATGTGGAGTTGAGCCACACTCTCAAGGAAATCATTTTAAAATGATAAATTAATTTATAAGTCTTTTATGGTCCACTATAGAACAATAAAATTATTATAAAAAATTTAAATTCACATTATATTATAGTTAAAAAATATATTGGTAGAATATACCTTTTATAGTATTTTATTACATCACTATTGGGTTATTATGATGTCATAAAACGCATTATATATTTATAATATATTTAATTTTTACCCAGAAATTATATTGTCTCAAAAAAGTATGAAAACTTCACCATTATAAAATTTCAACATCCTAATTAAAAAAATAATATTTATTTTATCAAAATTATTTTCTAATCATTTTAACATTCACATTTAATATAAAAATGACTTTTATTGAAAATTCATGGGTTTCGACAAAAACTGTTTTCATACCGTAATAAAAATTACAATTGTATTCATAAAAATTTATACTATCATTTATAAATAATAAAAATTAATTTTGTAATAATATTATATTAAAATATAATTTAATTAACAAATCCATAAAGTCATCACTATAGATTTCAGAATTGAGTTTAAATTTTAACTAAAACCATTTGTTCTCTAAAAACCATTTACAAAGTAGCAATAATATAATGAATGTATATTCTTTATTCAATACAAAAATAATGCTCATAATAATTGTTATTGGGTCTTGGTACATAACACCTTATAAAAATCACTTAAAACCTAAGGGTAAAGTGTACAATGCTATGAGAATCTTGGTATGGCTTGGATAACATCACTTGAGTGGTATTCTCTATTAATATCCACTTCTACCATAGGCGGATCGGTTTAAGATTCACGTGTTGAAGATCGTATTGGGATTGGTCAAGAGTGAAGCCCAGTGACACTACCTCCTTTCTGAACTCCGAAGAAATGGCTTCATATGATGAAATTCATTGGGATGAGGACATTGCTTCCTTTTTTTGTCTAAATTTGATTTGTTAAAGCAATATATTTATACTAATCATGTTATCACTTTTCAACAACTATATTAAAAACAATAAAAATTCATAATGGTTTTATTAAATCCAAAAACATAAAACCAAGGAAGTGCATTTTTTTTATATAACCATTTTACATAATAAGAAATTTAATTATATTTTGTAGAATTTTCATTAATAAAATATTGAGTTGTGTCAATAATCCCCACATAAAAAATTTCATTCTCAAAATTTATTTTTCCCACAATTAAACAGATGAGTGTAACTCAGCCTCATCACATCATATGATTCCCATGTTTCTTCATCAAACATGTGGTTTCTCCAAAACACCATGATGAGGGGTATTATATTTTGTTGTAGAACTTTTTCCATATAATATAAGATCTTCGCCGAATTCTCTTTATAGGAGAGGTCATTCACTAATTGTACCTCCTATAGATTGGGTACATGAGATGAGTCATGTGTGTACTACATCAAGAGTGATACATGGAATACATCATGAACATGAGATAGGTTCGGTAGATGTTCTAGTAGTTAGTCCACTTCTCCAGCGTGATCAAGGATCTCAAAAAGGGATGATGTACCTTGAACTAATCATTCCATTCTCCTTAAATCTCATAACCCTATTCCATGGTGATATGTGGATGAATACTATGTATCTATCCTCAAACCCTAGGTCTCAAAGATGATTATTAGCATTTATTGTTTGATGACTCTTAGCAGTATTAACGTGCTACTGGATGGTCTTAACCATCTCCACCATTTTTTTGACAATTTCTAGACTTAGGTGTTATCTCTCCCAAACGTCATCCAGACATGCCAGTGTTCTTCACTTCTTCCCATAAAGGGATTCATAAAGGGCCATTTGGATTCTTGATAGAAATCTGTAATTGTAATAAAACTCAAGCATAGGAATATTTTGATATCATCCTCCTTTGATTTCCATTGATCACACTCTCAACATTTCCTAAAGTTTTTGGATAGTCAACCCAGATTGGCTATCAGTTTGAGGACGATTAGCTGTTCTGATGTTCGGCTCATTTTTTTGAGCGTGTATGAGATGCTTCTAGAAATTTGATGTGAATCTTGGATCTCAATCAGATACAATAAATTATGGAGCACTATAATGACTTACAACTTCTCAAATCTATATTTGTGTAAGTTGATCCAATGAGTAATCTGCACTAATTACAATCATGTGTGAAGTCTTTGTAATCAGATTCATAACAACCCATAAATAATTCTTTCATTTCGATAACATCCTTTGTTTGGTGATAAAGTCCAAAGTGATGATCTCCATTTTCCATGTTGGTATGGTTAATGGTTGTATCATCCCCTTAGAATTCATCCTCTCAACCATTAATTTTTGAGGCACCAGGCATAATGATGTATACTCAATGATCTCATTATTTGGGTTATCCCACCAAATATGCTATCGGAGATCTCGATACATCTTTGTGATTCTTGGGTGAAAGGAGAAATTTGAACAATGTGCAACTTCCAAGCATTCATTCTTTAACCGTTGATTTGATGGAACACATAGTCTTCACCCAAATCATGCAATTCCTTCGTCATTAACATAGAACTCTATGGATTAACCTTTTCAAATAGTTTTCAATCTTATCTAAAATAAGACATCATTATTTTAATATTGAACTATCGTTCCTAAAGATATGTTTATCAATAATTTGTGAAAGGATTGATAATTTTATGTTCTTTATGATTCCCATGTCCATATTCATCAAATCAATAAAGATTAGATCCATTTCAGTTCTAATCCATGATAGAATAATTTGGTCCTTTTGGTTATGTAATTCAAAAAATTCTTCACCTTCCTAGGGTGGTAAGAGATTGACCCTTCATACTCTTTGATCAGCTATAACCATCTACATTGTCACTTGTTCAGCTCATTCTGGTATAATTTATACATAAGGGTTTTTTGATCCATATATATTTCTCACTTCTCCCAAACGAGATAATGTCACCATATTATTAATATGAAGATTGCTGCAGCCAAATCTAGATGTTCTGTTGGATAGTTTTTCACTTGAATTATAAATTTCCTTGAATCAAAGTTAACAAATTTTTAATTTTTCATCAACAATCAAACAATGTACTTCATCTAATCAATACTAAATACAACAAAATGCTCTCCACTTATGGGTTGTTTGAGAATGAAAACAGTGATATGCCTATTTTTCTACTCATTAAATCTATATTCACTATCATCACTCTTATAAAAATTTAATCCCTTTTAGTTATCTTGTTAACAGGGTTTTCCAATAGTGAGAAATTTCTCACAAATCAGTGATAATATACATCTAACCCATGGAAGCTATGGATATCTTTCATAGATGTTGGGTCTCACACATCCTTCAATTTAATTTTCCTTGAGGAATCCACAAATGTCACATTACTTGTGGGGATATGACCTATGAACGAGACAAAATTATACTAGAACTCACACATTTCTTACATTTAATTGAGCTTCCCCTTTCTATGGGTCTCTAGTATAGTTCTTAGAAGCTCTTCATGCTCCTCCTTAGTTGTAGAGTTTACTACATATCATCTATAATGATTACCACAAATTTGACGAGGTAGTCTCTAAATACTCTATTCAATATTCAAAGAATATTTCATGACTGTTAGTGGGTCATAAAGGAATTAATATGAAATTACAATTCCTATACATTATAAAAAAGACGTCTTTGTGACGTCCTTATTCATCACCTTCACTTGGTAATATCCTGACCACAGATCCACATGGTAGAAGTATTTTACTGAACATATCTAATCAAAAAAGAAATCAATTCGTGGTAGAAGATACTTATTATTTATCATTATTTTGTTAATCTCATTATAATCAATGAAAAGGTGCATCAACCCATTATTTGTTATGATGATGATGACTGGTGCACCCCATGGTGATGCACTTGGGTGTATAAAACCTTTATCTAGATTATTGTATAGTTGTTTCATTAACTCCTCAATCTCCAGAAAAACCAATTTATATGGATTCTTGGATATTGGAATGGTCCCATGCATAATATCAATCGACAATGTTACATATCTTCTAGGTGGAAGACCAGAAAATACATCGGGAAACACTTCCTTCAAAATAGAAATGTCTTCAAGGATGGTTTCTTCCATAGACTCTATAATGTGAGAAAGATATATATGATCTTAGGGCAGTAATATACATTGTAGGGATGATGTTGATAAAGAATATGTATCCTCATATTTGTAAATTTATAGAATCAGGGGTCAACTTTCAATATAGAGTGTGATTTCCCTTTCAAGATAATGAATGTTGGATCAATATAGTGAAAGCCAGTCCACGCCACGAATTGCATCCAATTCCACTAGAGGGAGTATGAAATAGTTTTTTGGGAAGTTTAATCCACAAATTTTGACATGAAAGAAATTATATTCATGGTATGTAATAATATCAAAATTTTACATTCTTACCAACACCATTACTTCAATGATTTGTGGGGATGTAGGGATTTTTGTACTAAACTTTCCTGAAATAATAGAATGCATTGAACTGGGAGAAAAATTGTATTCTCTATTTTTGAATGAATAACTAGTTTACTTATCACCAATTCATTTTCGTGGTTCACATTAGTGGTAGGGATGGAAAAAGATCACCCTTTCGGAATCAGAGGTCATTAGATGCCTCTGAAAACCCTTGTATTAGGGATCTAGTTTTTGAAGTTACCTCATTCATTACAGTTGAAATAATAAACAATGCACTGATGTTTGAGAAAATAATTTCTTACATATTTCATAATAGAATGTTTTTCTAGTCGGAAATTAATGACCATGTGTCATTCTCATATACACTTAAAGAATTTTCTTGTCCCCTTAAAAAAATTTCTAGGGTTCTTCTTTCTGAATATTTGGAATGTGGGGTGATGGATTTTTTTATCATTGTTGGATTTATCCATTAGACCACCACAATTAAATTAAAAATTTTGTTTCCTATCACCATGATATACTTGAGATTTAATTATCTGCATTTCAAATTTAAGGGCCCATTAGATAATTTATTCATAGCTATCAATAATACAGAAAATTAGGGATTTTGGTATTATATGTTTTATCCCACCATAGAAGCTGTCAACCCTGAATTCTAGGGTAACGAAAAAGCGGGAGGTTTTTTGTGCTATACTTTTGAAGTTTTCTTCATAGGCTCTAATGGAGTTGTCAACATTTTTCTTGTGGTATAATATGTCCTTTTCCATTATAAGTTGAAGCGTGTGAGAAAATATTTATCGAAAAACATTTTCAAGAAAGCCTCCCATTCCAATTACTAGATATAATCTATAGAATTATATTTTTTTATCATTGTCCAACATTGATCAGCTTCACCCTCCATACGATAAGCAGCTATAAGAACCTTCCATTGTTTGGAACACTTATGGATGGATAATATCTACTCAATGGGGTTGATCCATTGTTCGATGATTGAGGGATCAGATGATCCGTTAAATGTTGGAGGCCACATTATCATTAATCCTTCAATTATGGATTATTATTTCTTATGGTAGATAGGATGATCCTCTTGACTCATGTTTCTATTTAGAACTAGAGTTATCTTAGCGAGTATCATGAAAAAAATTGTGATTCCCGCTCCCATTAGATTGGGAATATCATTATAATATTCATCACATTGATCTTCACATCATTTGAAAGAATGATTCCTCATATTAATGGCCATTAGCGGGAATAAAAAGATAGATATGGGTAACACAAAAAGGGAATAACATGGTAAAAATTGATAAAATATAAATTACATTTATTTCTGTAACTTATGAAATTATAAGCTTTAATATATGTTTTCCATGATAAATAACACAACATATCGTTTTAGGGGAAATTTTTTTATTCTCTTAATAATGTTTCATACCAAGATTGTGAATTTAATAATTCATATCCCCTGGGATTTTCAAACCAAAAATTCCGAAAGGTTTATTTTCATGAACCAGTACTTATTTGATTCAATCTAAAATCAGTATTTTTGGGTTTTACCCATTGAAAGATCTATGCCAGAGACACCACTACATGTTCATATCCAGAAATTGATTTGGTTTCTTGATAAATGACTTAATATATATTCACAATCATTTAGGGATGTTTTCATTATACTTAGTCATATCCCTATGGCTTTCACTATCATTTTCTAATCCTAATCACAAAAATAACTAGTCCTCTCTCTAACACCATCTATAATAACCCTACTATTTAATACGCACTAAAACACAATTTATTACATTAATATGCACTTAAAACAACTCCAAGTATCAATATATCTACTGTCTTGATAAATTATGAACATTACATAACAATATAGAACATAAAATGTAACATATTTATTGAATTTTTAAATGACCATATAATTCCTTCAAACATCAAAATGCATGGGATAACATAAAGAAATGTATAAGAAAAGGGTGAGATATAATTACAATTAAGGGTGAAAATAAGACATAAAATGAAGACTACAGTACATGTTAGGCAATAGTCATATCAATGGAGAACAAGAGAAACATGAACATACAGAAATGATATATAATTATTATAATAACATGGAAATGTGACACAATCATTTTACATTATATTAGCAAGAGACAAGGAACACATAACATGGATCATGAGTAACCCTTTATTGCACATGAATTAAATTTATTAAACCCTCATTAAATTTCAGTTATCATGACATTAATCATTACCCAATGCATTAGACCTCTATCAGGGCACACCCTTCTAAATCTTTTCATTTCATGCATTAATGTTCCACAAAGATTATACAACATGGATTCATTAAACATCATAATTATTCCATGAATAAGAGATGTCGAGCACATAAATGTATGTACTTACTAAAAACTCAGAAGTTCATAATGTTAAATACCATTGATAGATAATAGGGTAAGGCATTAACTTACAAAATGATTTTGAAATGGCTAATTTCGGTGTAACTTCGTCAGCATGAGAACATCAAACAGAAATCATAAAATGGGATAACGAAAGAGAAAGGGGTTCTCATCACATATAAATGAAATGAACAGTATAGGGGTCATGAAAATAATATCCCAATTTGTGTAATGGAATTTAGATTCATAATATAAAATAATTTCTTGAATGTAAATGAGGGGAGTGAAATCCATTACGGAATTTCAGAGTGGAAAGGTGTGTATATGGGAGGCAATAATGAGAGATAAAAGGGTCTATAATTATTAGAACACAAGGAGGGCAGCATATGGGGCAAAAAATAATATCCCAAAATGTTTAATTAAAAATAAAATTGCCTAAATATTTAAGTAATCTCAGACATAAATAATGTTGGAAGGAAGGTGAGGATCTCTTGTATGATTTCATGACATATAGTTATTAAAGAGAGGATTTTTGTGTGCTTGGGGTACCTTGGGAGGATTATATAGAGATTATTGCATAGTAGGGACGAGATACAAGGGTTTTATGTGAATATATGTGAGTTATTTGGTGGTATTAAATATGATAGGAGAGGAGAATTCCATTATTTTTCACAAACAAAGTTTTTTGAATATGAATAATTAAATATTCGAAACCCGAAACCGACACATGTTTTTTGCCCATATATTTTTCCATAACAGAGAGGAAAAAATTATCTTATAAGTCAACTGACTGAAGTAATTAAAATATTTTGATTGCTTATGTGGAAGTGACTCAAAATCTCAAGGATTTCATTTAAAAAAAATACAGGTCTTGGAGGTTTTATTAAGGAATAATAATATCTATAAAAAAATTGAAAATCACATTATTTTTAAGGTAAAACATATATATATATATAATATAATATATATATATATATATATATATTATTTTATGAAATCACTATTGTGTCATTATGATGTCATAAAAACATTATATATTAATGAGGTATTTAATTTTTACCCAAAAATTTCATTGACTCAAAAAATGATGAAAAATACACCATTGGATTATTTTGAAGTCATGATTCAAAAAATAATATTCATTTTATGTAAATAATTTTCTAAATATTTGAATTTTTAGTTTTGAAGTATAAATGATATTTATTTAAAATTCATGAGTTTTGATAGAAATAGTTTTCAAACCTCAATAAATTTTACAATTGTATTCAACAAAATTATATGATCATTTATATTTAATACTAGTGATTTAGTAAAAATTATTTATTAAATTATTTTTTAATTAAATATTCCATTAATTAATTAAAATATATTTATTAATTGAATTTAAATATTCACTAAAAATATTATTTATACTTTAAAAACCATTTAAAAAATAACAAAAATAAAATTAAACAATATCCATTATTCTATCTTAAAATAATGCACATAATCATTGTGCTAGGATCTTGTTACAGAACCCCTTTAATTACCATCAAAAGACCAAAGGGAATGTGTGTGATAGAGACATGATATTAGAGAGGGTTGGATAACATATCTCATGTGGAAATCCCTATTAATTTATACTTCTACCATAGGCAGTTCCATTCAACATTAACATGTATAATCTAGGCTCGGGTTTGGTAAAGAGAGATCCCCAGTGGTACTACATCCTTTCTGAGCTCCAAAAATTTGGAATCATATGGGGAAATTCTACTAGATGGGTCCCTCTCTTTCATTTTCTTAGTATATTTTGTTTGATTAAGCCCTATATTTATACTAATCGTGTGATCACTGTTCAATATCTATATTAAACACTGTAACAATTCATAATGATATTTTACAATCCAAAAACATAAACCAAGGAATTTAAAATGTTTATAGCAACCATTAAACATAACAATACATTTAATTAGATAATAAATAATTTGAAATAATAAAATTTTGGGTTGTTAAACAATAGGGGTAAACAAGGTAAATACCTGGCTATAACATGAGAATAAGGGTATGAGAGCACAATGTTAACAATTGTAAACCATAACCATCATATCAAATATAAAACAATTGTGACATGTAATAATTATTGGAAGTTCATGAGTCATGAATCATATGTAAATCCATGAACATGGGCCATGAGAGAATTACATAAGTATTAAACATGGAATTATAGATTATACATAATCATATAAAATCTTATGTCAAGGATACCCTCCAAGGAATTCATATGATGTTAGCCACGGTAAAACCACCCATATACTTACGTATTTCTTTGTATAACCTCACATGTACCCAATTTTGGGCTTTAGATAACCTCATGTGGGCCCTCTTTAGAGATTGGGATATCCTTAAATGTACCCTTGAGCTCATAAAACACTAATCATTACCCATGAAATTTTATCGTGATATCGATCCAACACATCAAGAGATAACTAAATTTGTGTTCCACATGATCATAGAATATCCATCATATCATAACCCATGAATATAAATGAGTTTCATAAAATATTTTATTTTATAACTACCCATGGAAATGAAATGGGGTTCATGAACACTTCATCATTTCATCATAAAATAACTCATGGAAAATATATGGGTTTCGTAAAAATCATCTATTCATAAACATAAAATTTTGAAAAATGATAAAAATTGTATCCTTTGACCATTTCCCTACTAATAATTAATTAACATCGAAAGAAGTAATCTTAAATGGAAAATATTTTTGAATGAAAAATATCATGGAATGTTTACTCATAAAGATATCTATTCCAAATTGATTTTTTCAAACATAATACATTTTGAAAATCCTTTTCTCTGAAAAAAACATTATAACATAAAATTGATTCATTAAAAAAATTGGTCATGATTGAATAAAATTTGTTTATGAATTATATGTTATGAAAAAAATTCATTTCATATTTTCAGTAAAATACCAAAATACTTTGTTTTTTAGAACAACGTGAAGTTTCATTTTATATTTTTTTACTATAAAACGGGAAAAAATTATTTAATAAATCATTTTTGGAATGTGGAATCATTTTTGAAACAATTTCTAGAAAACATGTTTTTAGAAATAAAATGGATTTTTGTTCGAAGAGATAAATAAAGAATACTTTTCATTAAAAATTTCTTATAAACTCATGAGTTTATAATGATAGAAAAATTAACTGAAAAAATTTATTATCATGGTATTACCAGAGTACCATAAATTCCATGAGTTTTCAGTGAGATAAATTTTATTATCAGAATCATAATCATAACAAATCTTGATAAATGGTGAGATTGTATCATAAAGTCATTTTAAATTTGATATCCTTGAAATGTATTCCCCGTGAATGATATATATTTATATTTTTATATAAACCCACATAATACATAATATAGGAAAAATAAAATGAATTCATGGGCATTATACACACCACACAAAAGAAATAGATGGTGAATATTAAGTGTGTCACAAAAAAAGAAAAACCCAAGACAGAAATCCATTACCACTTTAGTAACAACAAAACCACAAAATTATAAAATAAGAACATTGTTTTTTATAGTGTATGTTACATGAAACACCAGGCATAAAGAAACCACAAAATATGTTTATTTAAATTTATTCTCATTAATAACTTATGGAACACACAACAACATGTATAATTGAACTGTAATATATTGTTTTGTTATAACATTGATATCAAATTATATGGTATGAATAGGACTAAATAAATAATAAAAATTAGTTCTATATATTTATTAGTGACAAAATCAGAATAAATTAAAAAAATAAGAATTTTTTTCTTGAAAATTGTATTTTTTTTCCTTAAAGGATTATACAGTCACGCTTTGGGCACATTACTAAAAATTAACTTTTCAAACAATTGGAAATATTATTTATAATAATATTAATTTTTTAACTCATTATATCGAAATTATATTAGGGTTAATATTTTTAATTTTTATGCAATGTTTCAATTTTTGATGTATTGTGAAAAATAATATATATTAACTGAAAAACGTTTTTTTATTTAAATTATTTATATTGTTAAATTATATTTTAAATTTTAATTTACATTATTAAAATAAAATATAAATTAATAATGTTTATTTCATTTGAATATTTTTTATAGTTAATTTTTATGTTAAAAAAAATTTAATCTTTTGAGCATTTCTTTTAAAAAACTCACTTTCACATCGCATCTACGAGATTAACATTAAATTAAAATTTCCCACTAAAGTTAATAGAAATTGGAAAAATGTAATTAATATTTTAAATATTAATAATTTACATTTTATATTAATTTCAACATTATTTTTTTCATCATGAATTGTGAATATAGAAAAAAATTAATTATCACGGTTACGATAAAAACTGGTTTACTAAGGGGTTTAACTAAGAAGATAAGGGTTTAAAATGACCTAAAACATTTCCAAAACTAATTTTATTCTCCTATGTTTACCACATATAATCCATTCAAAAATAAGTTACCATTTTTTATTCTTTTGAAATTATTAAAACATGGGTATGATTGAATTGTTTCAAAAAAATTTACAAATGTGACAATCACATCAGTTATAACGGGACACCCCTATCCTATATTCTTCACACCTTCAAACCATTTTTGTATGAAAATTACATACTAATATTATATTCAAAATTCCCTCATATAATTTTATAATAAATATTTTTGGATGAACTTAAATGTAGGGTGAATTTGTTCCTACCCTAAGGAGGATACCTGAAGAAGAGCAAATGTTCTTCAACACACATTTTTTTTATTTCTTCCCCCACCTCTCAAAAATGTTTAAAAAAAATCAGATATAAAAAAAATATTATATTACATATTATTATATATTTTTATAATAATTTAATATCCTTAACTCATCTAAACATCTATCAATTGGGATACTAAATAATCATTTGTTTGTGTGGGAAGATTGTCGTCTGATTTAACGATCTCATTCATTTTTCCATTACCACCTTTCACGATTGGGTATGATGATGGATATATATATATATATATATAATATTTTTAAAATAATTATACCCATTGAATTCTTTTATTATATATCATTTTTTATTTTCAATTATATACGGTACACTATAACATCACCTGTGTGTATGGAAGCTACCCCCATTGGAAGCGATGTGATTTGTCTTTCAATAATGCTTTACATAAAAGGTGACAATGATAATGTCAATTATTAAATGTGATATTAATTTTATTATAATGATATCCATAATATATGTATCATTGTTAAAAGATAATATTTATACTTTTTTCTTTCCTTTTAACATAATGAATGATGATAATGTCGTCTGTGTACTTGTGGACTACCACCTTCACGAAACGATGTGAATCACTAATCATCACCACACCACGTGGATAATAAATTTATTATTATGTTTAAATAATTAATATGTTATATATGAGAATTAAATCATTATTTATTTATAAAATATTACTTACACCCTTACAATACTAATCATTGAAAAAATGGAAATGATACTCATACGCGTGTACGACCTACCTTCCCATTCAATGTAACATAGTACATCTTTGATAACCACATTTAATTATTGGTTTTAAAGGTAAAATTGATATAATAATATATAAAAATTTCATTAATATTATTTTATATATGATACAACTATATAATATTCACAATAATATGAACATTAATGAAAATGTATGAATTAGAAAACAAAGAAATTAACAGCTGAAACAATTAGATTATGAAATATTATTAACAAAAATGTTATAATATGTTATAAAAGGAAAATATATTATATTATAAATAAAATTATGGTTCTAGAATAAATTATTAAGAAGTTTAAAAAAACTATATAATAATTTATATAAAATTCATCCAAATGGAATTATGTGGTAAGATATTTCCTCCCCAGTGAATATCATTAATGAATATTATAATGTTATGAACCTAATTTATTTTATATTGTATATATTTATACCCTTTGACATGTCATAAAATTATTCATTAATAATTCATTTTATTTTATGTTTTAATTTTAATTATTTAATACAAATGAAATTGAATTGAAAATTTAAATGTGGTAAATAATTTCATAAGAAACTTTTATTTCAATATTTTGTATTAGAAATAAATGTGAAAATGGTTTTAAAAAATATATATCTTCATTTATCACTTCAGTTATAAATCTATTTTTTTTCAAAACCTTGTTTTCTAAAATTGTTTTCAAAATGATTTTTTATCATTTAAAATTATTTATTAAATGGGTCTAACCAATTATTTCTATTTAAAAAAGGTTTTCAAAGGAATCTACTAGTCATTTTTAAAAAAATAAAAATTTATAATCTTTTTACAAATCATAAAAAAAATTTATTTTTATCATGTAAAACATGTATGGAATTACCATCCTATATGACCATCATTTATTGGTAGCTTCATTTGTAGGTATATGATTTTATTTTTATTTTTATTTATTACCCTATGATTATAGAAACGATTAGTTTTTAAAAGTTATTTTCCTATAAATGAATTTACTATTGTTTTAGATTTTAAAAAATAATTTCCAAAATGGAAAGGATATTTTACACAAAATTTTTTTAATATATTTTATGATATTTAAATTGATCCTAGAATAAACCCTTTATAATACATTAAATCCACTGAGAACATAATATATTTAAACCATTTGTATTCTTCCTCTCTATGGTTTATGATTATTTTGATCGAGGTTGGTATTAAATTTGACATCCTTGATTCATTTCTGTCTTTAAAAAATTTCTATTAAAATTTTTCATTTCCTCTCATCATGGGTTAATAAATTTCCACAAAATATACATATTATTTTAATTAATATTTTATTTGTTTATAATGTATACCAATTCTACATAAAGTGATCTATATTGAATTTAATTTGTTTATCAATGGGAAAATTTGTTAAATTCATAATCATTACTCAATAAAGATACTTGTTGATAAGGAAATTTTTATAAATTAAATCTATTATATAATATATGAGGAATGTATTAGAAATAGTATAAATGGGAGGTGACTAGTTATAGATATCCCCCCAACAAATTGATCATCTCAGGAGATGAATCTGTATACTCAGATGAAATAATATCTCTAAACCACCTGAGTTTGAACCTGATTGTTTTAAAATATATTATTATGGATCTTGATATTAGAGGCATCATGTTCCTGATTCATGATGTCCAATAGTTTATAATTTTTTGTCATATATAATTAAATTATCTTTATAAATGATATTTTTACAATGATAATATCAGTTGATGCATATTATTCTCAATTATTGATTTATTGAATTTTTTTTAGTTATTTTTATTTTCAATATTCGTTATTTCTTATTCGGTTATAAAATTCATGTAATTGTTAAATGTCTTCTATTTTTATTTAATTACCTTTATAATTTATTAATATCAATCATATTTCTGTTTCATATTATCTATGGATGAAAATCCTTATCATCTTAATGATTAGATGGAATATGTGTTTAGTAACATACATTTCTATATTGATTAATATTTTTAATTAATGATTTCATATGTTTTACATAACCATTACTGATCATTTTAGCTAACCCTTAATTTTTTTCCATTCGTATAAATCCACAAGGACTACAATGAACGTTATATAAGAATATTTTAGAGGGACTAATGATATTCTTGAATAATAATTATGTTGTAATTTGTTTATTCCAATATTACATGGTAATCATGAATGTTTATGTTTACCAAGACATATAAATTGTTTCATTCTTCAAGATGTGATTTTTTGTATCTTATTACTAATTAATATATAATACAATATCTTCAAGATACTAGGGTCGATGTCACTATGATTTATAATCTAGGAAGTTTAGTGGAAGAATTTTTAACTATATTTATGAAAATATAGATTATGGAATATAACCCTATGATAGGCATTGAGGATAATTATATAGAATAAAAAACTAAATTTTATGTGTGTAATATATTAATTGGTATTTTATATAAATAAATCCAAGTCTACATAATAAAAGTAAATTTTGTTCTAGAATGGAGGTATTTATGGGTTATAACATCAAAATGGGTTTATTGGTCTTGACTTGATCATCACCTAGTGCATGACAACGAGCCTTAATGTGATCTTTTTTCGACACTACTGGTAGATATTCTTAGGAAAATACATAGTTTCATTACCATCCATTATGATGTATTTGAATTTATGATGAAAAATAATAACCTCAATTAAACCAAAGGTGTCTTAGATTGAAAAGAAGGTGTCATAAATGAATGAAAAAATGAGTTCTAGGTGATGTATTACATCATAATGAAATGAATATCAAATGATAAATGAAGAATATGATGGAATGAATAAATATCCTCTAATGGATCCATTAATTGTTCTTTTTATTAAATGTGGGGACCTAGGAATTTTCTAATTCAATGACCTCTTCTAAAGGATAAACTCTTGACCAAAGAAAGACGTATCTTGAAATTAAATAGGAGATGTTTTTGTGTATTGGGATTAATGAATTAAATTGTATAACTATTTTAAGAATTTTATTCTTCTTATAAAAATCATTAAATGTTTTTTGATTCAATTAAAATTTAGAATCATATATGTCTTTATTGTATTAAGTGATATAGATACTATCCTTTGTTTACGAGATTACAGTATATCATAAGTTCACCATTCTAAAAACCCCTTTTCATGTTTTTTTATGGGATATATCAAGACTAAGTATATTTTGGCAGAAATTTATGGCAACACAACCCATTGGTTTATTATATATTTTATTGAAAAATAGTTATTAGAGTAATAATGCCTTTATAGTTTATAGAAATAAAAATAGAGGATTTGATAAATGTTAGACTATTCAATGAGCATGTTTATTTTTTTTCTTACTCAACCAGTATCAATTATTATGAAAAAATGATTATAAAATAAACTCAATATCTTAAATATAATAATATTTTTCTATAATAATGGCATGTCTTGCAACCATCTCCACTTTAATCAAATAGGTTATAAAATCATCATTCATATTAACGGTGGACTATTGTCCTACTAGAGCATTATATTTAATGTGATAATGATAATTTGTTGGATATTATTTGATATATAAAACAAAATTTTTATATTAACAAAATTTTTATCATTATAATAATATAATATAAATATTTTTCTTACATACCATTTCACATAATGGAAGATGTTAATGCAATTCATATACTATAAGAAAACTGCATTCACAAAATAATGTAAATAACTTTTAATCACAGAAGAACATGAATGATATATAATATTATGTTTAAAGAAGTAATACGGTATAAATAAAGTTATGATAATTCTGTAATGTTAAAATATTACTTAAACCCTTTTCATAATTATCATTGAAAATTGTAAATGTTACTCAAATGTATGTATAACCTACAATTTCATCTATTTATCATAATAAACATTAAGGATTAGTTTTAATGGTTTAATTGAGGTGAAATATGATTATTATGTAATTATTATTATTTTACAGTTGATATAACTATATATTATGAACACCAATTGAAACATTCATGAAAAAGAATGAATGAGAAAACACGACAATTAAAATCCAAAACAATTGAAATAATGAAGAAATATTAACGAACAAGTGATAAGATGTTATAAAAATATAATATTTGATATTATGAATATAAATATGTTTTTTAATAAGGTAATAACAAGTTTAAATCTATTATACATGTTGCTAAATCACATTCAACCAAAATGAAGCATGAGGTATTGGATTTCATCTCAATTTCTTTTAATTGAAGAATATTGTAATGTTATGAAACTAATTTATTTTAAATTTCGTATATACTAACCCTTTAAGCTGTAATATCATTATTAATTAAAAATTCATGCTATTTATATTTTTAATATTTATTATTTCATCCAAGAGGTGTTGACATGAATATTATCAAGTGGTAAATATTTTCTTTACTCAATTTCATTTTCATGGGATATATTACAACTTCATTGTCATTGATATTATAAGATGATGTGTATAATGAACTTTTATTATATTATTTTGTAATTAAAATTATTTTATGTATATTTAATCTTGAAATACATAATTATTTCTTTGTTAATTCTCTATACAAGGATAAGATTTTTGAAATTATTTTTTTGTCACATTCTTATCAAGATTGTTTATTCTTGAATTGAAGTTAATGAAATTTATTGATCAATGTATTAATGGAAATATTAAATTTCCTTATAATATTCTAATTATGATGTTTTCATGTAATATGAGTATATTTTTACTATTTAGTATTTTAAATAATTGATAACTTGTTTTTAAGAAAATTAGAACTCATTTCTCTCATCTGTGAGAAATCTATATTCTTTCAAAATCATGATTTCTAAAAATTTTAACAAATTCTTATTTAACATTTGAAAAACAACTTGTTATATAAAATTTTACCCATTTTAACATTTTACAAAAAACAAAGTTAAGTAATTCTTATTATCAATTTTTAAATAGTGCATTAATATATCCTTTTTATAGTGCAAAGGGAATGTTGTTTTTAACAAGTACGACATGTATAGTATTACCCCCGACGTGGCTGGAGTTTCATAGATTCTTCCTTTGAATATTTAACAGGTTATTTTTAATGAAAATATTGTCCTTATATTCTATTAATTCTTAGTTTTAAAATGTTATTTTCAATGAAATGTATTTTCAAAATGTTTTTTTAAAAGTTATTTTCACAATGAAAATGATATTTTCAACAAGAATGTTTTTAATGATATTTTATTGTATTTATAATTATCAATGAAAATCCCCTTTTATATTATATATACTCCAAAGAGGATATATTGT
Source organism: Viscum album (assembly GCA_963277665.1). Lineage (NCBI taxonomy): Eukaryota > Viridiplantae > Streptophyta > Magnoliopsida > Santalales > Viscaceae > Viscum > Viscum album. The sequence continues at coordinate 255,027,833 of OY728165.1, read as the reverse complement.
ATTGATACCATCTTTATTCTACTCGTAGATAGTTTATGATAATTTTGAAACATTATGGTATTAATATTCACATCCTTTATTCCTTTTTATGGTCAATAACATTCCCTTGAAATTTAATTCTATCTCTGATCATTGAAAATTAAATTTAACCAAAATATAAATATTGAATATCATGTATTTTTTTACCGTATAACCTTTCTAAATACGATGTTTAACATTGAAACTCATATTGTTTATATGGTGTAAGTATAAGGAAATCAATATTCATTAATAAATACTGGTACATGATGATATATCACATTATTTATGAAATTAATCATTTATTTTATATATTATTAATATTTTGTACATGAATTACTTTGGTGGGGTTTGGTTAATGGTTTCCCCTCAAAGTATTAATATTCTTTTGGGGCTAATCAGTAATCTAAAATGAAATCAGTTGTCCAAAACATATGTTCTTGTACATAGTTATTTTAAAATATATATTTAACGATAATGATGGTAGAGGTGTCTTGTTATTGATATACAAAATCCAATAAATAATAATTCTCTTTATTAAAAATTCATTTATTTTTATCAATTAGATTTTTTCAAGGATATTATATTTGGATGCATTTCATTTTTAATTATTGAGTAAATATATAGGGTTTTTAGTTATTTACATTTCCATATTGAATATAACTTATCTATATTTTATAGTTGATTTATTTATTAAACTACTTGTTTTTTTCAGTTATTTTAATTTTCATATTATATACTATGTGTGATATTTTTTAGTGATATTTTATATGGATACACATTCATCACATTTTATTGATTATATGGAATGTTTTTTTATTTATTTTCCTTATAATATTGATTAATCTAATTTATTAAAAATTTATTACACAATAAATAACCCTTGCAATGCATTTAAATTCACCCTTATTATGTTTCCATTCATAGGAATACATAATGTTTATTACGAATGATATGTACTAATACGATACAAGGAATAATGATATTCTTAAAAAAACATTATGTTTTTATTTTTTTACAAAATGTAAAATGGTTACCATGTATTTATTATTTTTTATACACTACTAAATGGTTATATCATTTGAGTTGTGATTCCTTGTATCTTTTTCCAAAGTATAAAAGAAAACTCTATCTTTGGGCTTCTAAATATAGGGTTGCTACATTAACCATTTGTAATATAATCCCAGGGATAAAATAAAATAAAATAAATCATTAAATATCATTAAAATAATAATATTCATTGAATGAAATGTTTAAGGGTTAGAATATACACTACACCAAAAAAATGAGTTGTGAATTTTTACATGCCACCCAGTAAGAAAAGATAGACTATAAATCCTTTACCTAGAGTCTTGAAATAATTTGTATACATTTCAACCTCCTATATACTCAATATTATGTTAGTATACATATATTTAATAACCATAATTATATATATCATACCATACATTATTTAATTATGTCATTTTAGTACTTGTTTATTACCAATTATTTGTTAAAATCCCGTATTGGGTAATAACTGCTTTATTTTTTCATGTTTGTTTTGATTTGTTATTTTTAGTCCTTTTAAATATATATATGGTATCATCATCCCAAAAATACTACTCATGTAATAATTATAATATTTTTAAATTAATTATGTTTTGATACAAATCATTAATGATGATTTTGAGAAATGAAGGATGTTAGGATCATAGAGACGGTAGGACATATGTGTCCATTAGTAATAATTCCATTTTTCAGTGATCATTGTCGAAAAAAGGTAGGTATTATTTTATCTTTATATAATGGTCATAGTATCTGAAATACCATATTAATTACTTTAATATACTTATGAATATCATATATCTATTGTGGTGGTGAAATTGGTGTTGCATCTCTACATGAATGTGGTAGTCCATGTGTACATGAATCTCGTTATAACTTTTCAGTGAGTGAAAATGTAAGAAATAAAATAATATATTATACTTTCATAATTAAAAATATTTCATTAATATCATAATTATGTCATTATAAAACATATATTTATCTTTAGTATCTTCAATGTAAATAATTATTGATGGTTAATCATATCACTTCACGAGGAGGTAGTCTATGCGACCCACAGATGACCTTAATATATCCCTTACAGAATGAAATGTAAAACACATATATGATAAAATGATTCAATAGTTTTTATTATTATATAAATATAATATTTATACTTTATATCCATCGGTATAAACACCTTTGATAGGTGGTAATGGAAAAACAAATGACATTGGTTCGTGAGGTGGCAATTCCATGTATACATGAACGATGAGTTCATAACTCATTTGATGGATGTGGAGATGGTTTTAGGTTATTATATTAAAAAAAATACATATTTTTGTATTAAATATATTTTTTTCATTATATCTTTATTGTAATATAATAATTTTAAGAAATGGAAGAGTAAATAAAATAAAAATATTCAATGAATAATGTTACTTCTTATTCAATTAACCCCCTTAGGTTTGCACCAAATGCCTTAATATGTGGGATTTCACCCCAAAAAAGGATTTTAGGATTACATGAGTGAATTTATAATGTTATTTTGGTATTTAATGGAATAGAAATGTGTTTTATGATTTTAAGAATAGAGTATAGTGGTTTTCTTTTAAAAGTGATGTGAGTGAAACACTTGAAATTTTTCGAAATAAAAAAGATGGAGCCAAAATTATTATAGAGCCTCCGACATGATAGAATAAATATATTGTCATAATAATGATTTTATAAAAAAAAATTTATTATTCTAACCATTATCATTTTAGTCTAACCACCTCCATGTAAACACATATTTACCATAACCGTGACGATTAGTTTTTTATTTTTTTCAATATAATTTGTGATCGAAAAAATTATTTTATAATTATTATATAATATATGATTTTATTATTCCAATTATCGAATCTATTATTCAAAATTAATTTCATATAATTGGAAAAAATAATATAAAATTCACCCCACAAATGTTATGAGAAAGTACGATTTCAAAGAGAATATTTTCAGATGATTACAACATTATATATCCAGTATCAAAATAAAATATATTTCAATGAACAGAATTTTATTAATATATATAAAATTGAGCTAATTTTTCTTTAAAATACTTTTAATATATAATTTATCTTTATATCCAATTGAAATGATATAATGGTTTTCAATTTAAAATTAGTAATTTTCATTATTCATCAAAAAAATAAACCTGTAAGGAAATTCTCTAAAAACCACATAATATAATTTTTTCCATGATGATAAAAAAAATAATTATATTTTATCATACATTTTTTCAAATGTCCGTGATAATCAATTTTGAAAACTAAACAGAAAAACGCGACGAACATACATGATTTCGAGACATATATTCTTCATTAGAATAAAATTATTTTATATTAACTATTTGTCTAATAATAATCATTATGTGAATATCAATTAAATTTCATTTATATATTATAAATAAATTTTATTTTATGAATTCTTAAATTATGGATTATTTTAATTAATTATGATGGAGAAACATTTTACAGTTTAAAACAATTTTCAGAATAATAAAATTAACCCAAAAAATAAACTTTTACTAACATAGAAAATAAATTTCATTCAAAATTTATTAATTGGATAATAAATAATAATAAAAATACATATATTAATTTATAAAATTAATTTTTTATTTATATTTATAATTTATTTAAAATAAATGAATGTTTTATAAATATTGATATTCCACAATTCATTGTAAAATTAATATTTTCGGAAAATACCAGAATATTACCATATTTTAATTTCAATTTGATGATTTCCAAATTGATGTTTATTTTATCAAATAAATTTTTGAAAAAATATATAAACTAATTATAATATATTTTTATAAAAAATTAAAATTGATTTTGAAGATAACATATTTTTGATTAATACATTTACTTTAATAAAAATTTATTGATTTTTTAATAAGTGAATATAGAAAAACATATATTGAGTAATAAGTTTATATATATATATATATTGATAAAATATTTAATATTATTAAAACATGTATATTTAATAGGTAGGTTATGATGGTCATATTTAAAGTAATATTATTTGAAGGCTCATTGAAGTTGAGTGTCACGTGTGATGCACTGTAAAAAAGAAACTGATTTTTGTGTGTATCATAGGATAATAGTGGTGTTTAATATAATTATATATATAAAAATATTTAAATTAATGTGAGAAAAACATCTTAACATCTTGAGATGTTACACCACCATTCCATTGGAATGGAAAAATACACAATCTTCAGTTAAATAGTCTACAATCAATATTGAGCCTAACTTTCATTTTAAATGTATATCCTATATGGAAAAAACCAAAAGATTAATCCCTAGTGAATCACTAAAAACTAATTAGGTTATGTCCACATAGTTATAACCCTCAATACTATAATTAGATCTTTCCTCATTTAGAATATAACTAAACTCTCTTAAGCTACCTTTAACAACCCATGACCAGATGATAATGGACCAATAAAATCTAGGTTTGTATATTTGATACGACTCAAAAAATTCTCAATCTGTAGAAAGAATGAAACACATCATAAGTAAATCAAATAAAATAAATATCAAATAAAAATCACCCCACCCAAAATGTAATAGAGTCTCATAAAAAGGAAATAAATGCAGTCAAAATAGCACAAACCCAAATCATCGCAACACAATTTATCATGAAAACAAAAATCAAAATAAATAAAAACAATAATCATTCTTCTAGATCCCATAAATAGTCTTCCATGAAATTAACCCCCCATAAGGTATAATAAAAAATTATTACATGTTCTAACTACACACTCTCATTAAAATCCTAAAACAAAATAAGTTTCTCCCCAAAGGTAACATATTTATCAATATATGACATTGAAAAATCAATGAAATGTGAATCATCTAGAATATATTTATGAATCATTGGTATATAAATAATTTCACGAATCAAATAAATCCATTTAAAAGGTTCTAACCAACATGAAACCATGTCAATATGATCTATAACATCCAGAGTTCTGATGAACCATGATGAGATATTACTACTACAATCAATGACTTTTTGTAAATGAATATGGGAAATTATTAGAAATTATTCTGTAGAATTTCTTTTTTTTATTTTAATATATTTTGAAAGAGAAAAATGAATCAAGATAAATTTTTTAGGAAAATCATTCAGGTTTCAATAAATAAGAAAAATTAGGAAAATTTTAAAGAAATGAATTTAGCAAGAAGGGGTCTTAGCTCGCGATCTATAAAATCATCAAAGACCTATCATTTATATCATATAGAAGATATCATTATTCAAACATAATTGGTTCATTCTCAATATGTAATTACACTCATCTCATTCATAAAAAATATGAATACTCAATTTTCGTATCTCTTATTGTACATTGATATAGTCATAAAACTAAAATTATCACCCAATAAAACTACTTTATCTATAAATATTTTCCTTGATGATGTGATTTCCATGTTATATTCTATAACATGACTACCCATAGATACAATATAAAGTGATCAGAAAAAATATTTGGATAAATATGAATGGAAAATAATCAAATACACATGCCTTATGTGGTCACTCTTGCACATCATCACTCATTTAGTCATTTTCTTCCAGGAGAATGAAAATGGAAATAATAAGAATGATGTTCGGGTCTTTGGACAACATCAAGATTCACTTCTATGATATTAATGTATATATTATTTCTTAATCTATAATGTGTTTAGTTCACATCACAATATGAATGATGAAAAAAAAGACATATATTAAAAAAATAATGTTTAAAATATTTTTTTTGAGAAATAGTGGATGATAAAATTGAATCTAGCATTCCCTCCCATCTTAGAGAAAATTAAATATTTTATAATTTCATCCCATATCTAGAAATAATCCAATCACAGTGTGGAGTGATCATCTTAATAGAAAAAATTGAAAAAGGGTGAAAACTAATTTAATATCTTGTGAAATCCATTAGACATTCTCTCTAGAGATCATCACCATCATTTAGATAATTCTAAGTGTAAGAAGATGACCTATTGTAAAGAATTTTCTTTTTAATTCTATTTTTTATATTCAAAACAGTGGCCACATTCCCATTTAAAAATTTTCTCCAAGTAAAAATATCATGCTATGTGATAGTTGTAAAATTTATTGTTTTATTATATATCTTTAAACATTTATCATTAGTGTTTTATTCCTAATTCATGAGAATAGAAAGAAACATATGGTTAGTTGAGCTTGAGATGAGATATTGTGAATGGGAAATTAGCCTCACTCCCCAAGGTCCTATTCTAAAATTAGATTCTCCATTTCCATTTTAGGGCTCCCACACATTCTAATTTTTTATTTATTGTATTTTTATTAGGTTTTGGCCTCTTATAAACGTTTGTATATGGCCTACTATAGTGCAGACCACGTGAACTTCTAATTCCCATGGCATAGGCTAATGATTCAATTTCGTAGACCTTAAGATTGATCAATTTTACTTCAATCATACTTTCTCCAATGATGCATATAGAAATGAACATATTAGTGATCAAAAACCATGATCCAATACCATCACAATGTAATTATAACATGATGATGAAAAAAAATCTCACAATCGATCAGTATATTTTGATTATCATAAAGGTACCTAAAATCATGTGTGTACACTAGTAAAGGGATATTTCCCTCAAAGGGAATTTTTTTAGATTAGAGCTTAGAATTCCAGTCATAGTTGGTTACTCCCCTTGAGGTGACATGGGTTTATGATTTGTTCATTAGTCAGTTTATTCTTTACTGGCATCCAATACTTCTTTGAAGATACATGAACCAGCTCAATTATGTTTGATCTTTTGCCCAAATAGTATTTAGTCACTATATTCAATGAACATATTTAATAATAATAAGACCATCATTTCTATTGAATAGTATTTTTTCCAAAAAAATCATGTTAAATTAATTGGTAACCATCCATAATCATACTCCATAATGATTTTGATCCGCAGACCCCTTCCCATCTCCATTATTTGGATGAGCTCACAAATTGAACCGACATAAAACAACCTTGAGTTTTAGTTGATGACTTAGACATTCACATGATGCACATTCCACACTAGGAACATAATCAATAGGTTAGGGAGGATTGATGCACCCCTTCAATCATGAGGCTCGTAAGCATCACATTTAACCCAGGGGTTTCTAAATAGTAGATCATGGCCATTTTATTTCTTCTTTCAGTTTGGTGAGGATAAATGTGTGATTAGAATTCTTGGTGAATCTTCCTAAGAACATTTCATTGGGAATAATCATATTTTTGAAATATTGACATCTCCATTCAGAGTCAATTTGAATATGTTTCTTAGCTTCATGCTTCTGAGGTTGGCCTCCCTGATTGATCTCAGTTGCACTGAACACCATTTTATACCAAGCATGGTCACGACTTCCTTCTTCAATTCAATAATTTTATTTTCTATGGTTTCACAATTGGTCTGTATAGACACCCATCATTGATCACATCTCCATAAATAGATAAGGTAACCATTTAAGAATTGATCAATTGATACAAATGGCCTAATCTATTCACCTATTTTTTATAAATCATGATATAAGAGCTTTAAAATAATGAGGCATTGTCGATTAATCAGTTATTAAGAATTTATTTTTGGTTGCACATAACCTTTTAAAAATATTTTGAATCACCGAATAAACATAGAAAAATTATTTTCATTAAAATAATATTCTTATTCATTTAAAATTAGAAAAAATAATTCATGAACAATTCATTAAATTAAACTTAAAAATGAAAAATAAGTTCACAAAAAAATATTTGAATAAAAAAATAAAAATTATTGTTCTATAATATAAAAATATTTTACCCATAAAATTAAGTAATTAATATTATAAATGAATTAGATTGTATTCTGATTCTCATAGAATTTCATATTCAAAATATTTATTCACTAATTTAGTAATTATCCAATATAAGATTAATTTTACATTGAAATCGATTTATTTTACAATAATGGATGTGAAAAAAATATAATAAAATGAAGGAAAATTAAATTTCATAACATAATTAGTTTCACTATTAGAATATTAAAAAGAATTATGCTTATTTATTTAAAGTGAATTCTAGAAAAAATAATTTATAATTACTATTCCTATGTTAAAACACACATGAAAAAATTAAGTAAAATCACTACACCATTCATTATTAAAAAAATCCATGCATCCTATGTGAACTAATCTCACTACCATAGGATGACCTAAATTTTTTTCTTGTTCTGGGAGTGAATAATAATGAAATTCTAGTGGAATTAAATCCATAATAAAAATATCTACTAAACAATGACTATCTCTTTTGATCCTCAATTCATTTTTTACTTTACACATAATTGATTCAGCACAAAAAAATTACTTCAAAATAAATTTCCTATTTCTTTTTGGTTAAATCTTATCCTCACATTAATGAACTCATTTTTGAAAAATATTATATAATTTTTCATGAAAATAATTTTTTTGTAGAACCATGGAATGAACATATTGAGATTCTAATTTATTTATATACAATACACTCAAAATTATATATTATGATATATTAAATGTTAGAGATCAGTTTTTCATTTTTCATCAGATTCAATGGACCTATATTTCTCTCAATTATGTCAGCACCCTTTGTTGTTCCATATTATATGACTATGTCACTAGGCTTGGGTTCAACATTATGTATAAAAAAGTTATAATTCCAATTAAATAGGAATATATCCTATCACACATCTTTTCTTTTTCCCCAAATGATATTTTCAAATAAAAGTGGACAACATCACTCAAGAATCAATCAATTTATACATCATTAGACTCTATAAATTCCCTTTAAATGAGCATGGCATTTTACCTTATGTATGAAATAATTAATTATTTTTATCCACATAAATATGTACACAAAAAAATATTTTATTTCAAAAAATTCCAATTATATATATATTCTTCATGAAATGATTCTTGAAAGGGATGCATTTTGAAATAATGTGTTATTTTTTTATGTTTATAGAATTGAGACACAGTTAAGGCACATCGAAATACCCCTTTCCACTACACTAAAAACCCATCATTCTCGCCAATGTAGATTATTAATGTGTAACAACATTTATATTCAAAAGAGACATTAAATTCAACAGTATACATATATTTTTGCAAGGTTCATCAGAGTATTCCAAAACCACTTTGTCACACATCTAATCATACAATTTCACAACCAATTTTTTAGTTCATGATTGTTATAGTTAACAAGTAAAATATAATAATTTTTAAGAATGATAAATAAAAATCATGATGAAAAATGATGAAACAGTAATTGAAAACATTTAAGGAAGAAATATAGTTTCTTCAATGATTAACAACTTCGGTTTTTACTCCATAATAAAATGCATGCGAAACAGCCATCCAAGAATACATGTTCTCCCAATTAAACTCATAACAACAAATGGTACTACCCCATACTTATGATATTGGAAAATTCTACATGAATATGAAAAACAAATATTAAAAATTAAAAATACTAGTCACCTGAATTTGGAGTGAATTGTTAACTCGGTTCAATAAATTAAAAATTCATCACTATTTTTGAAATATATCACTAGGTAGAATGAATTATCCAATATAAAATAAAAAAATTTCACTATTTGTATGGAACATGAAATAGTTAAAAATTATTAACCAAAGTCTGATGTAATGGGAATTATTATCCAGATAATTGTTTCATGTATATCATAATCCTTTAAAATTAGTTGATTTTGCAACGGATCTTCATTTGTCAACACGATGCCTATTTAATAGTAACACACAATGTGGATTCTCTAATATGTTATTTCCAAATTAAAAATATTTTTTATAAAAACATAAAAATTAAAAATGAAACCATTAAACACACTAATATAAACGATAAAAATATGAAAAAACAAGAAATTAGGTTTTGTTAAAGCTGTCCCCAAATGGATAATATTTTTTCAACCCCCTTTCGATGGAGGTTTTATATTTTTTATTAAGTACAAAAAGTTTAGTTTTTTATATATACAGTGATTTTAAAATTTTGGAACACTCCTTGGTCAAATTAATTCATTTCCCACTCTTTAACTAAACACAACTTATGGGGTGTTGGGGGGGGGAATAATATTTAGGAGTCTTGTCCTTATTTATTTTGAGTTTCAAGGTGCATATTTTTTAGGATAGTAGAATTAGTTTTTTTCAATACTTTTAGTTATATTTTAACAAATATTACTTCATTTGATCCTAAATGTGTATCGTCATTCTCTTTAGACCCCATGAATATATCAAAACAATATTCTATTTCTTTAACAAATTGGAGTTCAAAAATTTGTAACTTTGGTTCCTGATTGGTTGCATCAACAATGTCTAGGATATATGAAAATTTAGATAATTATTTAATATCTACATTGGGAAAATACATATTATATTTAGCATCAATTATATTTTTATTAAATCTATTTTTATCCATTTCTTATGGAAGTATGAACTCCCAAAATATGATTATCTTGATCATAAAAAAGAGTATGTATTTGTAAATGGAGAATGTCTGTGATTAGTGTGAGGTTTTAAACCTACAATATTATCTCTTAAAAATATATCACATAAATTTTGGTGTCAGAGAAGCATATAGATTGTATGTCTTGTGGTGGTTTATCCTGATCATCTATGGATAAACCAATAATCTTGCAGGGGTAGGGAAATTCAATATAATGAATATTAGAAATTAAATTATCCTTGTAAATTAGTTTAGTAACCATAATTTCAATATCTCTTGTATCCTACCATCCCTTATAAAATGTTCTTAGTAAATAGATCTTGATTCATTAGCCTTGAATATATAGTCATATAAACATCAAAAGTTTGAAACATGTATTCTTCTTGAAAACACAGAGGGAAAAAGTATGAAATTTCATTATGTTCTTTTGTTGTGGCTTCCAATCCAAGATTATTTAACTCTTTATAATCCATAATGTGTTCATGAAAATCCTCTTACCTTCTAATAATAAACTGTTCCCTAATTTTATATTTAACAACCCATAAGCATCTTTTGATTAATTTAGTGGTTTCATCATTTTTATATATTTTTATATTTGATATTTATAATGAAATTAATGAAAATGTAGGAAAATTTTTTATGATAATTTTTTATTCCTAGATAATGGTGATAGTTTGAGGATTGTGTACTTATTTTGATGATGGACAAAAATACATGTATAGTACAGTAAATATAACATAGTGGACAACTCATGGATAACCTCAAGGAAGCATTTTCAAATGCCCTTATGATTCCCCCAAAACTCCTTTTGTAATTTTAAATATTTTGAATGTTTTGCAGTAAATATAATTAAACTATGATTAAAAACATATAGGGAATAATAAATATATAAAAAAAGAAAAAATTACAAAAAAATGATTATATTTTAACCAGAAATATACCAATATCTCAGTCGATCAACTAATTCACTACCTATTATGGATCTTATATGGATTAGATAATATGTAACGATTACATAGAGAATGAATGATCTCTTGAGACACTCTCATATATTATAAAAAATAATTAATACATATAAATACCTTCTGTCTACTCACATAGCGATATTGGTTACTTTTTTTACATTAGTATTGCATAAAAGATAAGATATCCTAGATGACCAAATAGTATAATAATCATGGAAGACTAGATACATACATGAATATAATATTAAAAAAATTAAAAAATGATAGTAATAAAATTATAATTAATGTTAATATTATGTATCCTTGATATCATTCAATGATTCTTTCTTCATATCCTCAAGAATAGAAACAAAATATGGGTGAGCTAAGAAGCTCAATAAGGCTTACATATAGTGTATTCAATGATTAATAAATAAGGAATAATCAATATGGAGAGCTAAATGTCTACAAAAACCTACCATATAATCAAAAACATGTTCATGAAGAATAATATTGTAGGAATAAATAATCATAAACAATTTCTATATAAATAATCACATGAACTTGAAACATATCCATGTGTATCATAACAATTAAAATAATATCATGGACATCAATAAGTAATTTCATTATGATGAAGAATAATACATGACAACTGAAACTTATTATTTAGGCCTCATGCTAAGAAATATAATAATACCATCAATGCCTTATTCCAAGATATCTAAAAATATTAGTAAGTCCATAACCATATTCAAAATATATTTTTTCTCATGAGACCTATTGATTCAATGAGGACAGATATAATTTAGGTCCCCACAAATGACATAATAATTATAATGAATTCATCATGTGAATAAAAATACTACTTAATCAACATGCCTTATAAGAAATAATTTATTATATAAGAAAAACAAAATATGAAATTTCAATATGTTCCCAAGTCATAGTAATCATAAAACATACAGAGAAAGAATAAGGACGATACCATTACAACATATCCTCATTAGAAAATATGTAAAATAATGTATTGTTATCATTGATGAATATAAATACCATAAAATTTCATTAAATCACTCTTGAGGGAAAATACCCAATTCAATTTGAAATTAACTTTTAAAAAATAATAAATTAAAAAATATTAAAAAAAATATTTCATTCAAAATAATCATATAATCTTGTAAAGGAATCATCAAAGCATGGGGAAATCATGACGGTGAGAAATTCCATTCATGATGTAAAAGCTAAATAACATTCCTTAAAACATATTCCAAGAAAAGTAAAAAAATATATCATAAAGAAAAATGAAATGAATATTTCATTTAAAAATTTATTTAAAAAATTATATCATCATTATAAAAATCTGTAATAAATTATTGGATAATTGGAAAATGTTACTTGAAATTATTTTAAGGAAAATATGAACATGAATGAAAATGATTCCCGGTGGAATAGAAACACAATATCTGTTTTCTTTAAAAACATTTGTCTTTTAAGTGAAGTACATAATGAGTGAAAAATGAAAGAAAAAAATTTAATTTACAAAAATAAAAAATAGAAAAAAACATATATAATTTAATATAAAAATATAAAATATTTCCCCAAATAGGTATATGAACATAAAAGATATAGAATAATGATGACATTATTATATAAACCACTACTGATTAGGTAATCATAACACCCATGAATGGAATAACATCAAATGAAACAATAATTTACATGAATATAAAATTAATAATTATATATCATATCACATATTTGATATATACACCACATAAATGAAACAAGTTTTAATCATGGCATATGTATCATGGAAACAAAAGTGGCATGAGAAAACATTACCTCAAGCCAGCCATCTTTTGATTGTGGTTAAAAAAATTTTGTAATAAAAATTAATTTATTATAAATATATTATAAAAATTAAATCATATATTTCATACCATATTTTATATAATTAAAAGACTTTATCCCTCATTTATTAAATTTTTTTAAATCACAATTCCTGATGATAATTGTAATGTTTTTCATATATGTTATCTATGGTAGTTTTTGTCCTTGTACATTGATCAGTGTTACATAATATCAAAAAAATTAATCATGATATAAATATATAATATTATATATATATATATATATATATTCATTCATAAATGGTGGATATAACAAAATGAATTTCATCATTCATGGTAATTATTAGTCATATGTATATAAGAATAATATTTAATCTTTTTGACTGATGAAATAATGGAATTGTAAATAATAAATAACCTTTGAATGATCCATTTTATGTCATATATATATATATTATATTTATGAAATCGATAATTTTTTCGAACCATATAATAATAAAATTAAAAATGAATCACATTGATTCATGGAAGAAGGTAGTCCATACAAATGCAAAAGCAATGTTATAGTTTTCAATTAGATTTGATGGTAAGAATATATATATATATATGATATTATAATTTAAGAATAATATTAATTTCATAATTATTATATATAAACATTAAACCCATCATAGTACCCACCCATAATAAATGGTGTTGATAAATGAATTGTATCGCTAGGTGGAGACAATTTGTTATACGCACACACACACACACACAATACTTTCACTTCCCATTTGATAGATAATTGTGTGGATAATAGAGTTCTGAAAATAAAAACAAAGTTTTAGAGTATTCATTATCCATAAGATATTATATTACAATAGATACCCTAGAAATATAGGCTTTATACCAATAATTAAAAAAAGAATGTGGTCGGTTAAGGCGAATGCGTCTTCTGTGAAAGAAATCCTTTATTTATCCTCTTAAGGACCACATGGTTGGTATTTTGGGATACCTATAACCTATATAACATGGATAATTATTTATATAATGTAATACATTATTTCATGGTATTACTAGCTTGATTAATGTGTTCTTATAAAAAAATGGAAGGGGTTTCCTTTTATATGTTAGGGGAGGAGAAATATAGGAATTTCTTATATTATTAAATTATATAATCTAATTCTAAATTAGAATGACAATAATTTATAGATGTTTAAAAATAATGGGTGATATAGTTGAAATATTATAAATCGAAAAAAATCGATAGGTTTTAGTAGTATTATACGAAACAACCTAAGACTCTCACTCTCAGATCTTGTGTAAAAAACATGTTGTATAATATGATTTTTTGTAAAAATTATAATGGAATAATATACTATCCTCTAAATAACCACTGACCATTTTGGATAATTTTATTTTTTTAATAAAAACATTACAATATATTATATTTTTATAAATGTTATCTATAAAATAACTATCCTACTTCATTTTATCATTCTCATTAAATGATTCAAAACACATTCAAAACTTCTAATAATACTATGAAAATAATCTAAAAAGTAAAGGTGAGTATAAATATTTCCCAGAAAGAGGATTCAAAACTAGATGTAAAATAAATTTTCTATAAATAGTAAAATCTTATTTAGAAAACATTTCATTTCTTATCAATTACCAAACATTTAATATAATAAGTAATTTTACCAAATAGAAATATAAGATTTTCAAGAAAAAAATACTTTTTAAAATAATATTGAAATTTATAAAATTTTGAAAATAAATTTCATTTCAAAATATAATTAACATGGATATAAACATGGATTTATCCTTGAAAACATTAAAACTATACATGAAAAATAATAATTTTATATGGAATATAATGATACGAGGAAATCCATATGATTTCCATGAGGCCAAAATATATATAACTTTTAGGAAAATATCCCCTTGAGTTTGTGGGTAAATCCCACATTCCACCGCCTATTATTCAATACCCATCTGCGGAATTTTATATAGTTTTTTTAATTCATGACTATCTCATTTATAATGAATTAAAATATCCTCAAAAAAACTCTATAAATTATTTTATAAATGGAAAATATTTTTATATCTCAGAATATTTATTAAGGTATGAATTTTAAAAAATAGCTGACTTTCATAAATATCATGGTAAATCTGTGACATATAAATACAACATTTAAGTATATCTCAAAATGAATAATTTAACATATAAAAATTATTGTATTAAAATTTTAGAATATCTTTGGTAACTATAGTGCCTGGTTATACCTATAATATGGAATAACATAAAAGAAAATTTGATATGTAAAATGATAAATTTTATCACTCTAAATTCGTCCATGAATAAATAGAATGAGGTTAACATTTTATAGAACTTTCTTAATTTAATTATTGAGAGTTTTTAATATATAATTGAATGTAAATCATTAACTCAATCTTCTAGTCAATGTGTCATTTAATAAAAAAAATAACCCATATAAACATTTTATTTTCAATAATAATTAAATGTCTTATAAATATAAATTTTGTTATGAAAATTGTATTAGGAAAATAATATATGACTTTTAAAAACATGTTTCTCTTTTAGAAGGCTACTGTAAACCATGAATTAAGAGTTTCAAAATAGAATTACCTTTATAATAATTTTCCAAACATGAAAATTGAAATTAAAAAACAATGTTCTCTGACATTATAAAGGGTATTCAAAAAAAATTAATAAAAAGTGTTTATCATTACCTTAATTCATGAAAAATATCCTCTACTCGTAGGTAGAAATATACAAATAGAATCTTTATCTCCTATCCTCACTACTAACTCACACCCCAAACTGAAATGGTATCCACAGGTTTTCCATGTTACCCCTGATGTAATTATCCATATACAGTTGACACTTTACTATTTATCTATCTAATAAATATTAGGTGAATGTTACAATACTTTTTAATTATATATATATATATATATTCTATTACCATATTTCATGATATGGTAATGAAATGTGTGTCCATATGGAACCACTAAAATATAAAATCATTATCGAGGATGATCTAGTTTTCCCATAACCCAAAAAATGATTCCCAAGAACATGGATTGTAGAGAAGGTTTAAAATAGGATAACTTACAAATTTCAGTATTTTTTGGGTGGTAAAAATTACATATAAAAAATGGATATCCCTACCATTCCAAAAGGAATAGATCTCATGGTTATTATCCCCCTATGGGACTACATATATTTTGACCTAGAATATATATATATATATATATATATATATATATATTATTTTAAAAATGGTGTAACCTGAAATGGATTAAGATGAACACAAGAAATAACACCCAACTGTATGAGATACTTGATATTAAATGTGAATGTTACTAGTGAATGTATTTATTTATTTATTTATCTTAATCGAGACCCATTCGATAATTTCTTAGAAAAACATGCAAGTATTTTGACATTGCAAATTTAAAAAGGATTTTTTTCATAACATTATAAAGCCATGATGTTTATGTGATCAAAGGGGGTTTTATCAAAAAAAATGTAGAAGATTGATTAAATATATTTCAATGGATATTGCAAGCTGATAGTTTATCATGAGTAGGGATTCACCATTTTGTATGGCTCATAAGTTATGATATTTTTTCTGAAAGGAGATGAAAATCGTGGTATAGTGTATTGGTATTGGGTAGGGCCACTTATAGGAAGGGAGATGATATGGTTTACATCGACTATAGGAGATGAATGAAAATATGTGGGTATAATTTTTTCATGAGAGAAACATAGATACATAGTAAGATCATATGGACAATGCTCATCAGATTGAATAGAGATGATTTAAGAAAATGTTTTTGAAGTGGTGAACAATAATAACAGTCCACAATCGCACATTGAAGATGAACTTATTAATGAACATTTATAAATGATAACTTCTCCATTCCATTGCTTTATCCCTGTCATCAGGGTAGATAAAGAAAGACACTATTCACACACATATAGGGGGTAGGAATCCTAGTTTCCACCTTATGGACCACTAAGGGCACTATGAAGGCACTATGAAATGACCATCACAATATCCTACACCCATTGACCCCATGTCACAAACCAACCTTGGTCAACCTGGAACCGATCTCTCGATCCATTTCATGGATTGTGCTTATCAGAATTCTTGATCATATTGGGTTGCTAACAAGTGCAAAGGGAATCAATAGACTATGTTTGAACTGTTTCTCCCAAAAATATTAAACAGGGGAATCATTATAAATAAAGGGGGTAACAGAAACTAAATTTAATATGCAGATTTTATAAAATGTATGTTTTAATAAAAGAAAAAAATGAACAGTGAAAAATTGAAAAATAGGCAACCTATACCTGACACTAAACAGCCCCTCCATGTGTCCCAAATGGACACTCCCCATCCAAACACCCACCATCACCCAAGATGACTAAACTAAAGATAGAACCTACAAAATTAACATAAAACAAGAAAACACTATAGTCATGATCATTGAAACTCAATAGATAGGCCCATTTTCTTCTGTTCCAAATGCAAATTCTTTAAATAAACAAACATTGATATTTCAGGTTTGAAACAAAAACAATAAACATATTTTATTGAAGTCTATACATTTGATAAATAATTAAAACATGACTCATTTCCCTATGATTAAAAAAAGGCTCATTTAATGTTATAATCTATGTTCACATGGGATAAGGATATAGGGAAACATAAAAGAAATAATTTTTTCATTGTAAAGAGAAATAGGAAGACACTTATTCATTAACAATGTTTTTCATGAATCATTTTTAGAAAAACTACAATTTAATAGCATTCTGAAAGAACACCCCAAACAAAGAACAAGGTGGTATTGTCACACAATGTGGATGATGGCTAATGATACTAGTGTTGGAGAAACATGGGACAACCTATGAACATATATGGTAACTCAAACATTCTATACATGTGAATGACCTTGAAGTCATTCCCTACATGATGACAACATAACTCCCTAATTACAGATCATCTCCCTACATAGAATTGTTAAAAATGCATGGTCCCTAATTAACAAACCCATGAATCCACCTGCTATGGGCCACTAGCTTGTATATAACATAGAGTAGTGCATCAGACATTCTTAGAAATCCTATTTTCCATTTTTGGTTCACATGTTATATTTTTAAGGGCTGTGCTCCAAACAATTCAATTAGTAATACACAAACATATATATAATATCATTTATTCTCATAACTAAAATAACTACATCCTCATTAATAAGTATCCCATGTCCTAAAATAATAATTACATGGGTGGATTCCCCTAATGAGGAAATTCCCAACGATTTATCATCCAACATGGAAATAGTTCACTTCTAGGGGGTTTTCTTTTGAAATCCTTTCTATATTCTAAATTATCCTTACAAATTTTCAAAAAACAATTCATTTGATTAATTACTACACCGAAACCATTTTCACAACCAATCAAATTTTCAGAAACCCATTTCATTAATCCTGCCCCTCATCCAAATCAAAATCACACATACAATAGCCAATGGGGAATACCATTAATTACATATTCTGAAAACACATTTAACAACTCAAATAACCATTTTGAACATCAACAACACACTTATAAAAACAAAACCATGCTTTCAAAAATCCCTACTCACATGAAAGAATCAATCATGCCCTTCAACAAACACATTGTGTGAAAAATCCTTTCTAACCATTCCTATCAAACACAAATCATGTTGAAACAATCTACTTTCACATGATATGAATAATATAACAGTGATAAATTTTATTTACCAATTAAAAGATTTGAAAACATAATGAAATCAATCTAAACCTAATTTAAATGGAAATATGAAATGGGGTCCTACCTCAAGGATGGAGAAACATGTGTAATCCAATGTGGAACATTAATTTCACCACCACTACACCCGAGGGACACTCAAACCATGATAAAACTACAATATTGAAGATGGACATCCTGGTGGCCGAGATTCGGAGGCACAAGGCTCTTCTAGTTGCCGTCTTGGAACACAAGCAGGATTTATCCAGAATCTCAAATTTCTCTCGTAGACTCAGAATGCATGCTTTTATGCATGTTGATCCATTGAACAACCATATTTGGAATTTCATGGAAAAATAACGTGCAAGTGGATCTTGTTCAGATAGGAGATCAGTTCATCACAACCAAGGATACTCTTGATGGAGGCTTTTTCTTTGCCTCTTTTGTCTATTGAAGTTGTGACGCCCATCCCAGAGTGTTTCTTTGGAATGACCTCAATAATTTGGACCCTGGAAACTCCCCCTGGATTTTGGCGGTGAAATTAACATTATTGTTGATTTAGAGGAAAATAAGGTCAGGAGCCCTTTCCCTAGGCAGGCATGTATGGATTTCCACCTCGTATGGTATGCAAATTCCTCTTGGATCTTGGCTACACTGGGAATCCTTCAGGTGGTGTAACAGCCAATGTGGAACACACCGGTCCTGGAGCTAGTTGGATCGGTGTCTGGCGAACATGCAGGCAGTGGCTTCTTTCCATAATACTAAGGTGTCCCATCTTATGCGAGGCATTTCAGACCACTCTACTCTTATTGTTATGCTGGTCTTGTTGCAGGATAATCGGGACTCCTTCATGTTTTCTTAGCATTGGAGAGGTCGGCCTGGCTATCACAAAACTATCAGTGATTCCTGGTCAGAGCCCACCCAAGGAGGTCCTTATATAGTCCTTCATTTTAAATTGCGGAGGCTTAAGACCCGACTTGAGGCCAGGGCTAAGAATCTTCCGCCGGATGATTTTGACATTGATAATGCGATGCATGATGTGGAACGTCTGTAAACCTCTCTTGAGGAGGCCTGGGATGACAGGGTGTTTTCTGCTCTATCAGCGAAGAAAGAATCCCTCTCAGAACTGATTCTTCATCAGGATAAAATGGCATGGGAAGCCGCGAGGATCCATTAGATGGAGGAGGGGGATAGTAACACTGCGTATTTCCATGCTTGTATCAAGGAGATGAAACGCTCGATTGCTCCCAACATCTTGATGGAGGATGGGTCTTTCTCGAATGACAGAGATGATGTGGGGAACCTGGCGCTCAACTTCTTCAAGGTCCTTCTTGCAGGTCCAAATCCTAACATGTCTAGTGGCTATCCTAGAGGCGTGACAGAGGCACTGGTTGATATTCCGAAGATCGTGTACCCCCAAGATAATGACATGCTAGCGACCGTTCCTGAAGAGGCAGAAATACAAAAGGCCATCTTGAACCTCAAACCTGACAGCGCACCCAGTCCTGATGGTTTCCCTGGATATTTTTATAGGGACTCCTGGGAGGTGGTTAAGGGTGATCTCTCCAAATCCATTCAAGACTTCTTCCGGGGGTATTAGCCCAAGGGTCACGGCAGACATATGCTTGTCCTCCGGCCCAAGATTAATAACCCCTCCTCCATCCTCCATTTTCTCCCGGTCAGTTTGTGCAACTTCACATATAAAATTATTTCTAGTATCATCAATGCTAGTATGGTTGTTCACCTTCCTCAATGGGTCTCCGAAGAGCAACACGACTTCTTGAAGGGCCGGTCCATTAAGGGTGCTATTGCGTTGGACCAGGAGATGTTGCGGGATCTCAATACCAAGACTCATGTCTCTAATCTGGTTATTATACTGGATATGTTCAATTCCTATGATCCCATCGAATGGAGTTATATCAACAACAGGTTGGAGGTATGGGCTTCTCCCCTACTTCCATCGACCTCATCTTCTAATGTTTCAGCTCCTCCTGGATGGTAGTCAATTTCATGGGAAAGTCCCATGGTTTCTTGAATGCGAATCGTGGCTTGAGGCAGGGCGATCCCATCTCCCCTAGCCTCTTCATTCTCTCCCTGGACTTCATTAGCCGTCTCATTCACAGAAGCCTTAATAGGGGGGAGGTGCAATCTTACAACAGGAAGGGGAACCTCCCATCAGTTTCGCATCTCATGTATGCAGACGATACTTTAATCTTCATTAATTCCAACAGGAAGTCGATTCATGGCCTGATTAAAGTGTTTGAGATTTACAACAAGTGGAGTGGTCAAGTCATCAATAATTTTAAAAGTGAAATCTTTCTATCCAAACGGTTCCCTCCTTGCTGAGCGGCCTGGATCAGCAACACCCTGGCCATGCAGCGCGACTGCCATCCCATGTCCTATCTGGGCGCCCCGATCTCCTCTAGCCATCTTCGGATGAGAGATTTTGATCTGGTTGTTGCCAAGCTAGTGGATAGAGTTCTTAATTGGAAATATAACATCCGGTCTTTTGGTGGACACATTGCTCTCATCAACAGTGTCCTTCTAGCCACTCTAGTGCACGCTTTGTCGGCGATCAAGGTTCTGAAAGGCGTCATCAAGAATATTGACAGGATCCTTGCAAAAATTATTTGGGATGCCCGCGTGGAAGGGATGTGTCACTGGGTGGCTTGGGATAAGATGGCCAAGCCCATCCGAGAAGTTGGGATCAACGTTCAACGCATGGAGGTCACTCTGTTTTGCTGGCATGCAAGACTGGCCTGGGACATTATTGAGCGTCAAAATCATTGGGGTAAGATAAGCAGTAGGCTATAGAGTGCAACCCACTGACGACGACATGCCACATGTCCCCCTTCCTGTCATTGCTTCTCCCCATCCTCTCCGCTCTACAACCTCTGGCCCCTTTGATCATTGGGGAGGGCTCGGTTTCCTTCTAGCATCAAAACTGGTTGGGGGTGTGCCTCAGTTTTCTGGGTTTTCATGCCTCCACCATTACGTTTCAGGAAGCATACAGGTACCCCGAACTCATTAAGGCGATCCTTGATGAAGAGCAGCAGTGATCCTTCCATCTCATTGAAACCTCCACAGATCCCGACAGGTGTGTTTTCACGCTTACCAATTCAGGGGTTTTCTTGGGTAGCGCCTTTTGCCGAACGTTGGATACCCAGGTGCAGAGGGACCACTAGAATGAGATCATGTGGATTAAAAAAATTCCATCTATGTTCAAGTTCCTGTTTTGGAGGCATTGGCATAATGAAGTCCCTACTGATGAGAACGTCATGAAATGCGGCATCCCTCTGGTCTCACACTGTCCGTGCTGTAAAAATCACCAGGAAGAGAGCACTGATCACCTATTTTTTGAGGGGGAATGGGAACGCGAGGTCTGGTCTTTCTTCGGTATGTTCACTACTCTCTTCTCCCCAACTTCCTCAGATGTCTCTTTTCTGGACTGTTGGTTTCATAACTCGGGGGACAGAGGACTGGAGAGACAGTCTAGAACCCTCATCCTCCATGCATGATATTGGTGCCTCTGGAAGGCTAGAAATAAATCAAGGCACGAGGGGGCTCAGACTTCTGGAAAGTCCATTATTGCAAGCACTCAGAGTCTCCTCTTGGATTTGGTTAGGAACTCTGAGTACTTTAGGGACGCTCCTTCGTTCCACATGTTGCAGCTCCATGCCCAGACTCCTGTTTAGAGGGACATTTCGAGAGGAAAGTGGGTTCGCTGGCTCCCTCCGGTGCATGGCATGAAACTCAATACGGACGGCTCCTGCTCTTCAGGGGTCATGTGAGGTGGTGGCCTAGTCCGAAACTCCAGAGGCCTGGTTGTTTTGGCATTCACTGCTTTCTTCGGCCTTGGCTTGGCTCTTCATGTAGAGGCTCTCGCCTTCCTCACAGGCCTCTCTCTCTGTCACCAGGGCAGCATCACCATTGCGGAAGTGGAAACTAACTACATGGTCCTATGGAACTCAGTTCTTGACGTCTTTAATCCTCCATGGTCGATCACATATGTCATTTGGAAGTGTCGGGGCCTGATCTCCAACAACGTTTTCCGGAGACATACATGGCATGAAGGCAACATGGCGGCTGATTTCCTTTCTTCCATTGCGGTCCATGGTCATGGTGTCTCTTGTTTCTATGACTTGAACTTCCTAAAAGCAGAGGGGGTGAATATCATTAGAGGGGATGCCCTCGACCTTCTCTATTTCTCACCCCCTTAGGTCTCAGCCTCTCATGCTTTCCCCCTTGTAGTTTTCTTTCTTCTTTTCAATAAAATAAATAATATTGATGATGATGACAATATTGAACCTGTCCATTACAGATCTAACCCTAAAAATTGGATCCCCACTACTGTATAGAAGGATATCTATGAAGCGGGAAATAAACCCCATGAAGAAATGAAGAATGCAATCAAGAAATCACTTATATAGAGTTTCCATGATGAATACGGATAAAAACTAATAAAATATGGGAGATCAAGTGGAACAAGGGAAGGGGGTAGCATCTTATGGTGGATGAGGTCAAGGGGGATAAAAAATGAGTGCGATTGGTTTTTATCAGGTTGAAAGGAAACCAGAAACCATAATTTTTAATAACATGGCTGGCCACATGGATACTTTTCACATTATTCCAAACAGTACAGAAACACTCCGACTAACTATACCAAAGGAGAAACAAGAAATAGACATACATTGTTTGCATTGAATGGTCATGTAGAGGCCATGTGGTAGGCTATGTCTCGTACAAAACTGTTTCATGTTCTGGTCGCACGGTTATTTCTAACCCTGTGATAATTGTTCACCATGTTTACCCATACCGAAATTTATTATTCTCCAAATCCTCAATGGAAACACCAAGATAGAAGCTATACTAAATAAATTAGAATTAAAACCTGAAAATATTAAACTCTTCACACCTGGTTCCCAAGAGAAATGGTTGGGAACTTGACCCTAACCTGAATAAAGAACGTCTTAAAAACCCGGGTGTGACAAGTATCCACACCATAACGCTTTCATCCCATTGGAATCCAACCAAAGACTTACCTGAAAGGAAAAACCCATTCATCCCAATAAATAATGATTATTTCCGTGGTGAGACATGTGAACAGTCTATCAAATCATACCCTTCAAAAATATAATATAACAAGACGAAGTCAAAGGGGTAAAAATTGGTCTCTATACTAAGTTCCACCCAACCCAATATTTTATAATCCTCTTGTTGATCAGTACAAGGACATATAATTTTTTACCACACTTAATTCATCAATAAGACACCAAGAATGACAGCAATGGCCATGAAATTAATCACCCAAAACAAAAATAAATATCCTAAATCACATCCAATGAGGACATTTTAAAACCTTACTCAAAATATTTTTTGGATTACTCCAATGCCAACTCTATACAAAAAATAAGGACATAGAAGTAGGTGGTTCTGCATAATCCCACCCACTATCAATTAAATCGAAGAATGGAACCCATATTTTAACATATGGAGTCCCAAGTAGACTCCCCCACCAAAAGAGACTAGCTCAAACTACACTCCTTTATTAGAAGATTTCATTGACCCCTTTGATGGGTCTCCCCACCAAAAGAAATAATGAGATACAATAAACTTTAGAATTTTCCTGCATGAACCATGGACCCCGACCACTATGGTAGGTGTGGGAGGAACCAACTAATGGACCTTCAGAACAATTATAGGAATATTCCAACCACTAAATGTTCTTTATTTAACAACCATTTAACCAAACATAACTACCACAATAAGGATACAAGATCCATAAAAAGGAGTCCCACATTTGATGAAACACAAAAAATTATTTATTAATAAAATTAGATGGATATTCCTCCATATAACTATGTATAAAACTCACAAATCCAAATTAGACACAACATGGAAACAAGTATCCCACACCACCTACAAGAAAATTGAACAAATGAAGAAAAAACAACTACGCAGGAGGCGTAAACTAATTCCACATCCCACACAGTGAACATAACATAAAACCAATCTCATACACTCAACTAGGAGATCCCCTAACATTGTTATATATTCACTCTTGGACATAATGTTGTAGATCTATTTATTTTAGCATCATCATCATCAAATTCAGGCTTCAAAAACCCTTACTGAAAACACACAGAACAAAAAACCACAAAACAAAATTTGATTTAAATATAAGATCACAAGGGTTCGCAAAAAACCACTCTTAAAACTAAAATAAAATAAAGGAACCATCATATAATTCCACCAAAAAAGTCTATTAAAAAGATGAACATTATAAGAAGAGAGTCTAAGAAATGACCACAAATAATTCCCGACTCTTTCAAATGGTATTGGGTGTTATTTGATGAGTTACATCTTGCTTCACGGTGCTTCGTGGAAACACCCTGAATGGAAAACATCAAGATACCCAAAACATCCAAAGGTATGTATGATTATTGGATCACTTGGGAATGAATGTCTCTTATTACCATTCAATCCAAACTATTGGAAGGTCAAAACATTTCACCCTGGAGGGGATGACGAGAGGTCCAAATGCCTCATAAATCCCCAACCAGAATTGTTGGCATTTGGTTGATTCCCATTTTTCATACCATAATCCTCTTCACCATTTCTAGAGACAAGATTAAGACAATCCAACTCAATTCATCCTACTTACCCATATTTTTCATGAAATACATGCCTCACAACATCAGATAAGGTGATTAGGTTGTGCTCTAACACCTTTGTGTATAGGATAGAATGGAGATCATGCTTTAAATTCCAAGCCTTTATGGGATCACATTCAAAACACCATGAATAATACAGAACAAGTTCTAGGGGGAGATTATATAGTTAGAACACGAATACAACACCTTGATGAAGACCACACAACTCCATTATCTTCTTCATCATTTTCAATTAGAAAATTTCTCTTGGATGAACGAATACTTCAAAGAAGTCGATGCTGAGATATTTTTGAGACATTATTAAATATAAATACATCCACCATTTCATGGATTGGCCTTTGAGCATAATGGTGGATATCATTATCATTAATGTGTCTGTAAACAAGTGGAAACATATGTCCCTCTAAATTCTCAGCATGCACTCCTCTTTCAAAAGATGATAAACTTTATTATAATGAATATGAGGATTTATCTTCTAAAATATAAGAACATAGACTACAGGTTGATCAAATAGAGAGTCCTCTAGAGATGTTTCACCTAAAGGTTCATGTTTGGTATCCATCGGACCTGTGAGGGGATTCACAATATGAAAAAAGTAAAACAAGTACCTGAATCCAATACAATAAAACAACATGTATCCTTCACATCTAGCATCAAAAAATAATATAAATTCCAAGAAAATGGAAATAGGGAACCATCCATTGCTTTAAAAACAACAAAATTTCCCATAAAACCCTTTTAGAAAAAAAAAGATTGAATGAATTCTACACACACCAATGGTGTCACATGGGCCTCACCCATGGTCACACTGATGTATTACCATGCACCCAACCATTTAATCAGAAATATATATGCATGAAGTCTCTCACAGAAATAGAAAATGTAAAATATTTAACTCACCCATCCTTTTTAAATAACACAATGTTCGTTTAAAAAGGAGTTATCCATAAAATTTCTAATCCCATCCGAACACAATAAATCCCATTCAACGGAATTCCAACCATTCAGTAAAACTCATTTTTCAGCTTTGCAAGTAATATCTAAATCTTTTCATTTATTTATAAATATTAGAAAACATCCCTAAAATTTATCATCCACCTAATCAAAACCACATATGTTTTATCTCAAAAATTAAAATAAAAACCCAATTTTTCTCATACTAAAACATGGAGCTTTCAATTTTGAATTCAGTTATTCACCCTCCCAAAACAAGGCTTTTTAAAGAAAATTTCATAATTAATGAATAGCCTAATGATTCATTAGAGGGGAACTAGAGCGGTTGGGTAACTCAGTCATATCATTGGTGTCCATATTCCAGTCATGCAACCATCACTGGGGGAATTCCAAGGTAATGTCCTTGGCTCTTCATGGCTTCTTAGACCCTATGAGCTCCCATAGGCCACATCCCAACTCCCTATTTATTTCCCAATTACCAAATAATCCACATGATCCATATACACAAACAAACTCAAACATCCCATTGTAACATGAGGTTTGAAATGAGTAAGAGTTCGAGACACTCTACATAAATGTACACCTCAAGCCTAAAAAATTAACTACTTCTACCTAGAAAACACCAAATATTAATGGGTTCTCTAAATGAAAGGTTATCAAAAGATCCAACCTTCACCTGATGCCATTTTTTCACTAACTAACCCAGGTCAACACTAAACCAGTGACCCGACATAGTTTGTGGTAGTACTCGAGATGCATTCTTGATCCTCCTGAGCTTGCGTAAAACAAGAAGGGAATCAATAGAGGAAGTATTAATGGTTTTTCCCAATAAAATAAACAAGTACAAGAGAATAAATAAAAGGGGGAAACTAAAATTAATTTAGTTTCCATGTTTTATGACACATACATTTTAAAAAAATAAAAAAAATGAACAATGAAAAAAAGTATAACACAAAAGATGAACCTGACCCCGAAAAACACCTCTACGTGTCCCTCATGTTCACTCTCAAAACAAACAACCACCATCGTCCATGTAAAATTAACCAAATCATGAACCTGTAGGATAAATTAAAATTACGAAAACCTAATAGGCATGATTATTAAAACATAGTATGTTTCCCATGTTTATTCATTTTCTAGTTTACATCATTTACATAATGAATCATTGATTTTAATGTTTTAATTAAAAACTATAAAAATAGGTATTTTCATACTTCACATTTCTGAATAAAAAAACACAACCCATTTCCCTCACATTAAAAAACAAGGATCATTCATCGAGAAAATCTATTCTCATATTCAAAAGGATAAAGGGAACCAAATAATAAAACTTTTATTTTACATTATAATATGAAATAGGGAAAACACATAATAAATCACAATTATTTTCTTGATTATGTTTTAATGAGACTACACACTCACAATTTTCTGAATGAACACCCAAAATCCAAAACAAGGGAGTATTGTCACACAAATTCATATATTGATATTTTTAATAGTTTTAGAGCCTCATGGAAACACCTAGGGGAAACCATGCGCCTAGTTTGTCCAAACCAAAAATTCTCATTTTTCTTCAAAAACACATAGGAAATCTAAACAGAGAAGATAGACCAAGGAAAAATATAATGAATACCTCACAATTTTAAACTCGTCACACCTGATTCTCAAGAGAAATGGCCATGAACTCGACCCAAACTAGAATAAATGCATGATTAAATACCAGGCTGTGACATGCCATTCATATTGAGTGACTGTCTCCCATTCATGTGTGAAATTGCTCCCAGAATTCATGGTTGAGCATGACTAGCTATCTTTTCTGGCTAGACATTTTTTATACTCAATATTTTTTAATATATATATATATATAAATAATTAATATATTTAATTATATATGAATATATTGAAAATATAATTATTTTTTTAATATATTATTTCACTTATGATAATAATTAAATAATTTAAATTAATACTATATATAATATTTTCAATAAATATTTTATATATTTTTTTATACAGAATTTAAAAGAATTTACATACAAATTTATACAAATTTCATACCAAAATGTTATTAAATACATCTTTTAAAAAAATTAATAAAATTAAAATAGAAATTTTACTCCTCGAATTAATAATTTCAAAAGGTATTTTAATTTAACTTTATAATTATTAATTTATATTTTTCATTATTAATTATATGCTATTTAATATTGAATTATAATATAAATTATATACCTTTAAAATATTATTTATTTAATATTTAATATATTTCAATCAAAAAACATTTATATTCATTACTAAAAACATTATTTATTGGAAAATAATAAAATAAAATTATTTTTAAAATTTCAATGTTAACCGAGAACCTATATTATATTGAGTAAGTAAAATCATTTAGTTTCATAAAACACATTGCAGTTGGTTTTGATTATGAAAAAATCCATCTAATAAACATTTATAATTAGGAAAAATGTTTCGAAATTCATAATATGTTAAATTATAAACCTTTAAAGTAATTGAATCCTTGAAAATTTTTTATTATACATTTAGAAATAAGGGATTTCAATCTTATAAATTTAAAAAATCAGGATCACAAAATTTCAATATTTTTAAGGTTTCCATATTTATTTATAATCATAACATAAAACATGTCTCACCTACATTATCTTTAATATCCTAATCTCTAATGAGTAATAATCATTCATTCTAATATCAAACACAACAATGCCTGACCCACCCTCCCATATCTGAGGCTAATAATCCGATGTAAATTTTTTATTTTTTTGGAATAAAATTATAAACCGACAATTGTGTAGTTTCATAAATACCCTCAGACCATTCCTATTTTGGTTATAGAGGATTAAAAAACATTATATCATGTCTATATTTTATAAAACATATCTACAAAATAACAATCAAGATTCACTCATGAAATATCCATAAGCAAAACCATATATATTTGTTACTTCTAATATTCCCATGAAATTCATTTTAAAATATAGGGTGAAAAACAAATGACTAGTAAGGTCGTTTAAAACCAGTATAAAATGGAATTTTTTATAAATACCGAAAAACATTTCATGAAACGTTTCATTAAATTGTAAATACAAAAAATTTGATATAACAAGTAATTTTACCAAATATGAACCTAGGGTATTCAAGAAAAACAAAAAAAAAAATATATTAAAAAACCGTTAAAACACATATCACAATGATTATCCATTTAATATCATAATATAATAATCATTTAAATAAACATTGATTCCCCCTTAAAAAATTTAATACATTACATGTAAAATTAGAACTTTTTTATTGAATATAATGATACTTAAAAAAGCTAATGAAATCCATTCGGCCACTAATAGTATCACATTTAGTATAGCATCCCCTAAAGGCCATGTGTGAACTCTGAAATACTAATGATCACATTTGATACCCAAGAGCCATATTTTATATACAAATATGTTTATAATGTTTTCCCTTATTAATTATATTAAAAAAATAGATTTTTAAAAAACTCATATATTATTTTAAAGAGAAAGATAATGTTATATGTCGCAAACATTATAAAAGGAATCCTATATTAAAATACTATACATACATAAATATCATGATATATAAATGATTTATCAATAGAACATTAAAAAAATTGTTGAGGAATAATTGATCTTATGTAAATTCTTTTTCTAAAATTATAGATTGTTAATGCTAATTATAGTGCATCAAATTACCTTTAATAATTAATGAAATATAAGAACATTGTTCAAAAAAAAATATTTTATTTATAATTATAAAACAAACCATAAATTAAGTCAAAAAATACCCTTCTAAATGTAATACATAATTTGAAAACTCTATTTTTTATTGGATAATTGATAAATAATCCTTAAATCATACTCCTCTACAAGGAGGGTTTATATGAAAATAAATCTCCCTTACAAACAAGGGTTTTTTTAAAAATAATTATTAGTTATAGATATAAAAATTCATTTAAAATTCGTGTCTTAATAACATAAAAAATAAATTTAAAAACATGTATCTCTTATATAAGGTTTCTGAAAAACATTGACGCTGTGTTTTAAAATAGATTTTCTATTTCAAGTACGGAGATTGCAAACCGGGAAATAGAATTTTTTTAAAAAATATATGTTTTCACTTATATGATAAATGGTTTTCAAAAATAATTTAATAATAAAATTTACCCTTAACACAATTCAGGTGGAAGTTATTATACTTCTAGGAAGACATCAACAAACTGACTCTCTAACTCTATTCTAATATATGTCTCTCCCATCCCATACTGGAAAGTTATTATCTGGTTTTAGACGTGAGTAACTCTCAAATGAAATTTCCTTATACAATCATCCCTTTACTATAATGTTTTATATAAAATAATAGGTGATGGTTCTATTATATTTTCCATATATCGACATATATATTCATATATATTCTCTTTATGTATTTTAGGATATGAGAAATTTAAAGTTGCCATATGAAACCACTGAATGGAACGTTAATGATCAAGGGTACTATCAATTTGTAATTACCCAAACATGAACCTGAAGCCTATGGCTAGTCATGCTAGATTATACTAAGTGAACACACAAATATTCATTTTTTTATTGTTATAGATGTATATGTATATAAAATTGATTACACTACCACTCCTAAACCAAGAGATATCAAGTCTATCCCCACATATGAGACTACCTATAATTATAGGTTTCATATATATATATATCATCACGGAACTAGTGTCACCATAATGAGATTACAATGAAATCATAAAATCATACCAAACTATAGGTGATCTATGGAATTAAATGTGAAATAAATAGTGTATTTATTTATTTATATAACTATGTCGAGCTCCACTAATTGGCTTTCTTTAAAATCCCTAGTACTATTTTTATGTATCAAATATGAAACAAATTTAGTAATTATATGATCATGAAAGGTTATCGACATGATTTGTGAAAATATTTTAAACTATAGATTGAGGGAAGATTGTTGAAAGAGAAATTGATGAATATTTTAAGCTAAGAGGTTATCATGCATATGATTTTTCAGTTTTGTGTTGACTGTGGATTATTATTATATCATTAATGGAATATGAAAATGGAGGTATAGGGCGGTGGAATTTAAATGGAAAACTAATGTGTGGGAGAATATGATGTATTCATCAGAAATAAAATAAGAAAGAAACAATGTTGTTTTCGGTTTAGTTTGATGTTTATGTTGACACCCAAAGAAATCAGAAAACTGACATTGATCAGATAAAATAACAATGAATTAAGCACATATAATTAAATGGTTTAATAATAATCACATTCAGAAACCCCATATAGAAGCTCAACATAGGATACCACTTTTATAAAAGATAACTACTTCCTTCCATATCTCAAGACAAATCCTCCTAGCTGACACCCCGATACCCAATTCACAAATATACATGGGGTGTGCCTACAAGTTCATCATTATGTGTTCCATTGAGATCACTATATTAGTGTTATTTTCTCACCATCACTGGCTCTAGCACCGAATTACACCTTGTAGTATGCTCTAATGTCTCAAGAGGATATTTGATCTTGCTCCCACAATGCATGGTTTGGCTACTTTTGTTAGCTTGTGAGGCTAGTCAGTTTTCTTATAGTATGTATTAGAATATCTAAAAAATAAATAATATATCTCACCATATATGAAAAAATTAAAAATAATTTTTTTACTTACTTATTATTTTATATATTATTTTGGTTATGAAAATTACATTACAAATAAGATTAATATTTTTACAAAACTTATATTATATAATATTTTTGATATAATTAAAAACACATTTTTTAGAGATTAATTAAATATATAAAATAAATATTATGAAATACTTAGTTACAAAATGTAACAAAATTAATTTATACAATTACCATATAAATATAATAATTTCAAAGTATATTATAATTTACCATTATAAATAATAATCTAGTTTTAGAAAAGGAAATAATATCTTTTTAAATATTAAATAATAAATATTTCACCAATTGTAACTATAGAATTTAATGAAGATATAATATATTTATATCAAAACAACATTTATATTCTTCAATAAAAATCATATTTCTTGAAAAATAATACAAAGGAATTATTTTTATATTTTGAATATTATCTTCTAAAAAACATATACAGATTAAATAAAATCATATCCATTCATAAGTGATTACTTATATTAAAGCATATCATATTAAATTTCATTTTTGAAATAATACATTAAATTAAAATTTATTCAAAATAAAAATATAACGAATGTATTGGGATGTAACATTTTAGTCTAAATCTTTTATTTAACACCTCCGCTAACCTATTATAACTATAAACATGATAACACCTTTTTTCACTCTTAAAGGATTATAATTTTATTTATATGTTAACAATTGGTCCATTAATGGTGAAATGGTGAAATTTTCGACCATATCTTATCCAAATTGTAAAATTGAAATATTATAATTATTATTATATTATTTATTAAAATACTATTTTTAATAAAATATCAATAATGACATTGTTCATACTATTCATTTAATTTGACATTAATGTCAAAAATATGAAGATGAAATTTTTATAGAATCCATTAACATATTATATTTATCTAAAATTATATAAAATTTTTTATTCCCAATAAATTATCAAAACCATGTTACATTTATTATTTTTTTATTCATTTATTTTATTTTATTATTAGTTTAGTAAATACTTTTTCGGCATTTTGTATACATTTAGGGTAATTATTCATTAAATAAAAGTTAAAAACAAAATAATATGAAAAGAAAATAATATATACATCAAATTATTATTTAGAACAATGGAAAGTTACTTTTTAAATTTATGATAAATAAATTTGATATTTTAATGTCAAGAGTGGGGCATTTTTTTCTTTAACTTTACTTAAATTATTATTATGTATATGATAAACGAAATATAACACCATATTTCCATATATATGAGACTTGGATGGATATGGATCAATAAACCATTAAAATTAGATAAAGTCATGTTTTAGTGAATTTTTATATCCTTATTACAATGTTTCAACTCCTTTCTACTAGTTTAACCATTTCTGAGACGATAAAATTTTATATAGGTTACTATTCATAATAAAAAAGGTATTATTTACCAAATATGTATCTCTTGATTAAAAATATGGAATCCATTTATCATGATTCAATTTCAATAAGTGGTAACAATTAATTTCTGATAAAATAAAATAACACAATTAAAATAATTTTTGAGGAAAAAATATTCTTATGTATAAAAATATTTTTATACTAATTTAAACCCTAAATATGATTACAATGAAATTAATTTTGTTACTAATAGTATTATATAAAAAATTTCATTAATCCATTTTAAAACAAAATTGATGTTTTTTAATTCTTGAAATAAAAATTAATTATTTAATAAAATGTTATATTTTTCACAATTCAGTGGAAAATCAATATTTTCTGAAAAATCCCAAAAAAATCACTATAAGATAATTTTTTCGTAATGATTTTAAAAATTATATATTTTTTATTAAATAATATTTATAGATTTCCCACCATTTGAAGTGGGTGGTAAGGGTTTGTGTTGAGGGGAAGTTCATGGGGTCAATTCCCCAAACATGAAATTTAATATAATTTTCTTTCTTGCATCGTTTACTGCTTTCACGGTTGTATCAATTTTTTTTAATATTTATAAATTTCCAAAAAAAAATTATAATATTATCTAAAAAAATTTAATGATAAAACATATTTGAAGAATAAAATTAGTATTTTAAAGAATTTAATCTTTTTCATAATAATTAATCAATACATTATTATAATGTATGTACACTATATATTTCACAATTCAGTTAATCTTGTTCACAACTTCTTGTTTAGTATCTATGTACCAATGCTCATATATCAATAATAACAGTTTTTTGTTCATTTATGCTCAGTGTTTCATGTTTATAAACTATCAAACATAGTGTTATTTTAGAAATATCGAAGTGTCACAATACATATTCCCAAAATATTATAAATTATATGGAAAATCTCCAAAATTTGAATGGATCACCCAATCAAAAAACTCATTCTAGGAATCTATTTTGGACAGAAGTAATTTTCATGAGATCGTCAATAACACAAAAACTATTAGCATACCTATCAAATTAGAAAAAAAATTATGTTGATAAATATGAAGGGGAAATTAATAAGGAAAACTAATGTACGGTTGTTATATCACTTAATCACTTATTGAATCTCTTTCTGCCAAGATCAAGAAGATGACAATGAATAAAAATCGAATCTCTAAGATGCAACAAGTTAAACATTTGAACGCTAGACATGTAGATTATCCCATCATCTATGAATTTTATATATCATAAAATAAGAGAAAAAGACAATTAATAAACAACTATTGACAAAATATAACCATAAATTGTAATGTGTTAAAATAAGTGATGAGAAAATAGAATCTAGTGTTTCCACCTTTGGTCAGGGATAATAAAAATTACAAATATAGATCTGATAAAAAAATTTAATAAAAAATATGTAATGAGTGATCCTATTATTTGAAATTAAAAAAAATTGTGGTGAAATATAATCTATAAGGTAGTGAAGGCCACATAGAATTCTCTTAAAGTCACATCACCAACTTTTATTAAAATTATCATGAAAGTATTAAACCTTCGATAACAAATAGTACACCCCCTCCAATATTTTTGTGCTATCCAAGGACCATGAACCTATATATAGATGTTCTTTTCATGGAAATATCATGTTCCTGGATCATTGGAATATTTTATAATTTTCCATAATCTCTTTCACCATTGATTAAAATCAATTTTTTTCTAACTATGAAAAAAATAGATGATTAGATGACCTTGAGATGATTTTCTATAAATGATAATTTATCTTTTCTACCATTGGTTATATTTTTGGCATAATTTCTATGTTTTAGATTTAAGGAACCCATGAATTTAATATTTTAAGAGGAATTTTCATGGCCTTGTTCCTAGTGGATATATCATCCATTGTCCTAGAATATTGTGGCCAAATTTAATTTATAAAGCATGGAGTAGATACCCAAAATTCTTTTTGGTATCCATTATTATTTAAATATCCTCCTTAGTC
Source organism: Viscum album (assembly GCA_963277665.1). Lineage (NCBI taxonomy): Eukaryota > Viridiplantae > Streptophyta > Magnoliopsida > Santalales > Viscaceae > Viscum > Viscum album. The sequence goes on along the minus strand of OY728165.1, from coordinate 254,991,888 downwards.
ATAACTTTGTCAACTAAATCATCAGACCAAAACACACCAGGGATCAGAAATCCTTATCTATCCTAATTGAAAATTCATCAGAACCAACATACATAAAAAAATAACAACATTGATCGATACATTTCAATTTTTATACATGTTCCAAAAATAAATCTTGAACACCATTAAATAGAAATCACCATACACCATCATCATTTTATTAAATCCAATATTGGAATCAAAGTCATAGTTAGTCAATATCATTGAGTTGAAATGTGTTTAATCCCAATTCATCAATTGGTTAATTCACTACTAGATCTTTGTAACTGTGATTTTCATTAATTTTCCATATAACAACTCAATTATATTTGAGCTTCAGATTTAGAAAAGAATCTTCTTATCCAATATTCAACCTCAATATTCATTTATAGTCTACTAACCCAAACACACTACGGTCATCATTTTCAATTGGTGGATTTGTATCCAATATTTTTAAATTTTATTCATCCTGAATTCTTTGGTTCCCATCCTCAATTGAACTAAATAATTATTTTTTTTCAACATGTCCCAACCCATATCTATGAATGTGTTGAAACTCCAAACATATCACACATACAAGGATCTCGAGTTTTATTTGGTAATTTATTCAAACATGTGGATCACATTCAACAGCAAAAGTACAAAAAGAATTTGGAGAGGATTAAGGATCCTATTTTTTTATACCTATAAAGGAAATAAATAATTAAAAATAAATATCTTTGATGAATGTTTAATAACATTGATACACCGTTATTTATTTATTTTTTAATCATACCTTATATAGATAATCTTCTATGTCCAAAAACCAACTCAGTGGGGTTGTTCATCACATATTCATCACATAAAATGTTAAAATACAACGTTTACATCACAATCTCTAGGGTTTGACGTTCAGCTAGGTATGATTTAGACCATGAGTATTTCAAATTTATAGTGGAGATACATTATGATTTAGATATATCATTTTTCTATCTTCTAGATAGGGAATCATGTGTTTATCATGGGGTGATATTTATTTATTATTTATTTGTATGAGATTTGTTACTGATTCTTACACATGGGAGATATATGTTATTTATGAAATTTATGATATAATAATTTATATATTATATATTTTGGAGAAAAGAAACTTTGATATTTTTTAATTGGTGATGTGGTAACATCCCGATAAAATAATATAATTTAGTCAAAATATATTATTTGTCTCACAACCCCTGATAACATTTCTAAAAATATCTAACACTAAATAATGTTAATACATCCCTAGGGTAAATCCCATGTTCTGAACTCAACAATTCCCTCATATATCATATCCAAACACTGATTTATATGTTACTGTACCTTTTTAGGAAAACCACCAATGAGTTCTATTTAATATATTTAATATATTTCAAACTTTGATTTTAGGCACCCCGGGACTCAGAATTGATTTCATTCTCAATTCCTAGTCTATCAAAAAATCCATATATTATTTTAAATTAATAAACAAAAAATCATTTCATTATATTTTCACCACCATCAGTATTTACATCTTCAAAAATCCAAAATAAGGGTCACTAAAAAAGATATTAGTAATGACACATATATGAGCATCCTATTGCCAAGTTATCTCATGGAGATTTTCATGCTACAACAAAACATGAAACAAAAGAATTGATCACCCATGAAGGATCCTATCCTAATCATCCTCAATCTCCACTAGATACTCAGCAAAGGTCAATCCATCATCGATATCCAGCATGCCCAAGACTATAATATGTGATGGGTCATGCATGTACCTCCTCACCTATAACACGTGGAAGACACCATGTACCCAATATGACTATGAAGGAAGAGTAATTCAATACACCATTCCTCCAACTATACACATTATTTGGAATATACCCGTGAACCTCAGAGATATGTTTCCACCCATATAAAATATTATTAATCTGCATCGAGGTGAAACCCATTGGAACACATAGTATCATTCCTTGAACTCCCAAGTCCTTCATCTCCTTTTAATATCAGACTTCTAATAGCTATAGGTAATTTTCTTCTTCTCCTAGATAATCTTCACTTTCATAGTTGAAACACACACCATCTCTGGGCCCCTTAGTGATGACCCTCATTAGTCAGTCCAACAATGTACTGGCCTAAATGGTCACCCATAATAGGCCTAAAATGTTTCCATAACAATGGTATAATGAAAAAAATTTAGTACATAAATATCCACCGGTGTTGGGTGATCCTCTTGTCTTTAGAAAAAAAACAAATATGAATGATCGCATCATGTCCTCCAGAATCTAATTTGTCTGCTCATCCTGGCTATCAATTTGTGGGTGAAACATTGTGTTCTAACATAAATAAATCCAAAATGCCTCATATAATCCATTCCACAATAGGGTTTCAAAGCAATAATCATGATTATAATAAATAATATTCGGAACCCCATGGAGATGGTCTATATCCTACATGTAGAGGCTCCCCTATGCTCTCTACAAATATATTCTCTAGTATTGCTAGGAAGTGGGCTCACATGGTTATCTAGTATAACATTACTAAGATATCATTATGTCCCCTTGAATTGTATGTTAATAACATCAGGAATTCCACATATATCCCATCCCATTTTCTATTTGGAACCTCAAGGGGTTGGGAAAAACTTGATGGGAATCGGTGCTCATTCATCACTTTCTATAAATTAATGCATAAAGATATGATCTCTACTACTCATTTATTAATTCATGGATACCAAAACTGAAATTGGAAGTCATTTTACAACTTTTCCAAAACATGATTTACCATCATCGTTGATGTGTAAAATTATCTTATAACCACTTCCTACAATTTCTCTAGTACCATAATGCATCTTCAATAAATAATGATGTGTATTTCACCTTTATTATATCTATCATGAGCCTTAAATATTGATATACGAGCACATACGGTAGCATATATTGTATCCCCATGTTTTTTATCCTTGAAATTATATATGATTAGAGGGGTGATAACCATTGGCTGGTGGTATGATGATCTATATCCATCCGCAATGCATAAATTCTACAAGGCTAACTACTCTGACACCATACTCAACAACCTTATACAAGATCTATGTCTAAGTGAATCTTCTACGACCTTCCCCTTCACATGTGTATAGGAAATATCAAAGTCATAATCCTTGATGAAATTTATCAATTGATTCTATCTAGAGTAGAGTTTTTTATTAAAGAATATATAGTTGAAAATCTAGTTTTTGTAGTAGAAGATAAACTTCTTACAGATCAGGTATTGTCGCCACATCGTCAATGATAAAACTAATTCTTCGAACACAGGATTGTGGGTTGTGTACTTCTTCTTATGTGGTCTCAACTGGTTTAATCCACATGAATTCACCACTGGACTCTGCATAATAACATTTCTATACTCGGTTCCTGATGCGTCGCATAACACTACATACTCGATACCCTCCAACTACAATCGCTTGATTGGAGTGCATATCAAACTTTGGGTCAATTAGTAAAAATCCTTCTGGAACTATATTATCCATATGAATAACTATCTATTTTTATTCAATGCTATCATATGATATAATATCAAGGAGAAATAAGATATGAATATCCAGTAACAGACTTCCAATCAAAGTATTCTCTATAGATTTATCATGTTATTATGATTCTCTCGTTCTAACACAACCTCCACCATGTCGGATTCCACTTCCCCTCTATCTTGTTGAGATAACGTATCCTAGAATATAGACCACCTGAATATAGAAATGATATCCCAAGAGATTTATCAATTGATGGTTCTCCTTCAGTACGTACATAACTATCCATAAGGGTATCACATTCTCCTCCTACAATGTGGAGTACCCAAAGATACCATCAATGAATACTACAACAAAGTAGTATAAATTATGCTAAAACATCTGGTTCATGAGTAACATGAAAACTGATGGGTTTTTCATCATTCCAAATTTAATAACCATGTATTCATAGTGACCATAGCTATATCTCAATTTGATAATCAGTATATCCTTGTCCTGTACTCGCATATCATGATAGCATGATCTTAGATCAACATTCGAGAAACATAATGCCCCTCTTGACTGATTAAAGAGTTTATCAATCCTCTGGATTGGAAAAATTTTAATCAAGATCACCTAGTTCATGAACTGGTAGTCCATAGACAACCTCAATTTCCCATCAGAGTTCTTGGTAAACAAAACCAGGAAACCAAAGGTGAAAAACTAAGTCTCCCAATGCACTTCTTTAACAAGCCCTCCAACTATAACCTCTATTTTCATAACTCTGCGGGAGTGATTCAATTTTATATGATAGATATCAGTGTCTTCCATGGGTGTAGATTAATGATTAAGTATATATCTTGGAGGGAGGTATACCCTATATATATTCTAGATATATTTCCTCGTACTCCTCCACAAATGCATTAAATTGGGAACTCATAACATCTACAGTAACAAGTTTTGTACAAGAAAACTAATAAGTAATCACCAGTTTTGTCTTATGTATGGGTCCATCATGTTATTTCTAGGTTTCATTTTCACCAAAAAACGAAAACTAGGTTCCACCAATATAAAAAAACTGCTCAAATTTCATAAAATAGTCAATGTGGGCATGTACTATAGATATCCAATCCTTAGAAATAATAACGGCCTCAAAACTTATACAAAGAGATTCCAACCAAAACTCTCACCTATATGGGTCGATTAAAACTGTTAGCACAAGTGCATGATCTTTGAGTCTTATCAATTCAATTTTTCTATGTATACAGATTGACTTAATGGTTCAACAATAATCTCTATGTCTAAGAAAATATATTTAGTGACAATGGAATGACTAGAACTCATGTCTATCAATATTAAATCTATGGAAGAAAAGACATTGATTATACCGTGAATAATTCTTGGATCCCTTGGGTCATATGCCTTGAACACTTTCTCTCATCCCCACCCTTATCCCAATGCTCTCGGAGCCTAGTGTGGACCACCTATGAAGGTGGTGGTAACAAGTGGAAACATTAATCAATTCATTCTTCTCTCCCATATCTTCTTCTGTGTTTTCCTTTATATAGACTTGACTCCTATTACTTTTGTCTCTACCTTAGTGGCTCATCCAGGGTTACTCTGTCACCTGTATAGAGGTTTACATAATCTTAGGTGAGATGTCTCCTCCATCTCACTAGTAACACTGCCTCTATCATGGTTCACTAGAACCACGCTATGATCCATGTACTATAGATCCCCTATCATAAGAATTCCTCCAAAATCCTCTTCAACAGAGAGGTCTTTGATACAAATGTTGGATCCTTACTATCTGATGTATCTACTCCTTCTTATCAACTTTTGAAAACCACTGATGCATATTCTCAACTAAGAAACACTCAACCAATAATGCTCACTCTAGCACCCCATCATAGGTGGGACAGAATAGAGAGATAATGCTGGCTCAAATGCCCCTATATATACCTCGCTCAATAGTCTATGACCTAAAAACACTGATCCCAAACAATATTCATCTAGTACCTTTTGTGGTTAGTAAACCTCAATGAATACTCATCCACTATCATGTTTCCCTGATGGAACTACAAAATATCCTAGATATTTAAAACCCTTAGTGTAACTAGATAGAAGTCCTCTCTAAGGAGACACTAGACCTCTTTCCATGAAAGCGTCACATCATCGTACGACAAGGTATGTAAAAACCGCCATTTCCCTACTCATCCAACTAGAAGTCTCACTTCCAGGACCACCGTTTGATATATTGGTGTACTGACTAATCATAAATATTATTTCCCCATTTCAAGCCAGTCCCCACCAACCTGTGGTTAAGGCTAACCTCATAGCATGATGGGTTTATGCAACTGAAACACATGAAGGGTGCTCCACATTCTCCCCTTATCCGGTGTTACTTCAAATACCACCTGATTCTCTTTAGGTGGGGGTATTGCTAGTGCACAACATAGAGGTAACATTTTGGGAAATGGTACCTGTGTCAAAGCCTCTTAATCGAGTGGGTCATCCTCATGATCATACAGTATAATCCAAGCATGCATATGTCATGAAGGAACCCTGAAAAAAACATGGTGTACCCTGACCAATAAGTATATTTTTAGAGATTACTCAAGATGTATATGGAACCACAATACCTTAATATATGATGAGTGTTCAATTGTTTTCCCTACAACTAGAATTCTCAGGCACTGAGTCGAAAAGAAGTTTATCATATTCTTAGAGTATGGATACATTGGCCTCCACACTTAAAGTAGAGTCCATGACATGAAATAAATATTTTAAACACTTTATACTGTTCATCCAAACATATCCCATAGTCTCCTAGTATAAAATTAGAACTAATTATCTCTGATACATATCTATCATAACCTATCCCATTAGGGCCCATGGCATGACTCCCCAAGCCCGCGTCAAATATTCTAGGGGTTGGTGACTTGAACTATGTAGGCATATCACTATCATGGGAGTCATTTCCTAGGAACCTATGCTAATATAAACATTTCCAAGCCAACAAAATATATAAATGGAAAAAACTAAATAAACAATAAATGAATACATCAATTTCCCACAACCAGATTACGATAGTAATGGAATGTAAACAATGCCAAATACACTCCCCCCACAATGAAGACTACAACACAAGTCCAACCTGAATCTAAAGGTGTTGTGACTGCTGTTAAAAGGTCATCGGAAAACTCATTGGACCTTTTAGTCTCACTATGCATTGTCAATTCATGGTCCACCTAGAACTCTATCAAATGATCAATTGTCTGCCCGAGACATGAAATGCGATGGAAAAGGTCATCCATGGGTGAGTATAAAATTACTATATAGGATTCCCCAAAATAGAAAATCATATAACAAGTTAAAATATAATCATATCTATATAGGTATATGTCTAAAACATATATAAAAAGAATATCCAGATATACTCAAACCAAGACACGTAGTTTAGAGCTAAGAAAAAACCATTGTATACCATCCATGGATTCTAGATCAAAGATTCCACAATTCACTCTTCCAAGAGAACAAAACCCTCAGTCTAATACCATTGATGATTTCTATCTGAGATGTACTGCTCATCAGGTCTCATTATGAGAGAGAATACAAGATAAAAATATGTGGAGAATATGATACATAGATGAGAATAACTTCCATGGACATGGGGTGAAACCAAAAACATCTTATAGTTTAATATAATATGTATAGGATAATCTCCTCATAGTGTTGGTCAGATCATTACCTATAACTCTACCTAGCGTAAGGAGATGAATAGAGGATCCCCCTATGATCCTCTTGGGGAGATTTCGTCAACTCTATCAATGAATTCCTATATATGGGATTATAGATCAAAGAGTAAGAAGTGATTCATACCAACCTTCCGGAGAGATGATAAGGGGAATGAATTCTATCAAATAATATACATGATACATAAGACTAGAGATTTACAGCAGGTATGAAATAGTACCAGACATGTAAATATGATACATGTCGTGTCCCTTTACCCCAGATTTTTCCTGTGTAATCTTAAAGTGTCATTAAAACCAAGTATGTGTTGTTTATAAGAGTAGACATCATAAAGATGTGTTACACGTCGTTTCCTTATACATCGGGTGTCAACCGTGCACTCTATTATTGTGCAAGTACATGACGTCAGACTGTGTACCCATGCCCATGTACCAGTATATGGAGTTGCTCATATACATGATCCATGAATTTGCATATGGTGGAGTACATTTAATGTTGGAAACTCATTTAATCCACCTGTCGTTTATGTAATTTTGCAGGAGCATGTTGATTTATACATTGGGGGTAAACGTCACGTATTCAAGGGATACATGCCATGCAAATTGGGTTTTTAAAAAAACTATCTACTTCCACCATCTTGTGATTCCACTACCATCATATTCGAATCAAATTCAAATAGTTCTATTACACTAGGATCATCTCAGCTGATCATTGTCATCACTCGAACAACTGATTCGGATTTCTGATCTATTTGAAAAATGGATCTATTGATTTTCCTTTTTTCCACACTGAAGAAAACTAACGAACACAAGATTATGGATCAACCATCATATGAATCACGACGTATCAATCATCATACCACCATTGTGTCAGGAACCTCTTGTATCTACTATTTCTGATCATTTTATCTAGTGATGTTTCTGAAATGCTCAACTTATTGATATTTTTCAGGACATATGCATGAGGAAGAATGACCCCGACAGATGATGAATAAAGATAGAAAAGAAAAAATCAGTCAAGAACTACAGAACATGATCAATGATCATATCAATATTATTAATTTATATTATACATACAATCACAGAAATCAATAATCAAGACATAAATTCTCTCTTCAAAACCCCCCAAATATAATCTCAACCAACAATACTTAGGATTTGGAAATCCATTAGTTAATCTATTGATACACATTAATTATATATAATGAAAGAGGAATAATAAAATCCAAACAAAACACCTCCTTAATTTAGTTCAATCACTGATGTAAAATGAGGCATCATCTTCTTCAATGGAAAGATCCATTGAATATGAGGTACGTTGATCCTCGATCCATGATTTGAGTCATTCGGCTGAGAGATAATTCTTCAAATCATTCCAAAAATCACACAAAGGCTCCAGGGTAATGTATCTTACTCGGGGAAATCTACATAACAGTCTATTTAAATACTTACTGATGGATGTGTCAAACATTGGACATAAAATAACTTCTTCAAATTATTTTTTACATTTCTGTACTCTTGATAACATTTCTTCAAATGATCCATTTTGACTACTATTATATCATGCTTAAGGTAAACCTCCAAATGCTAAACTAAAAAGTACACTAATATTTTTGATTTGGGAACCAATTTATAAGTTATTATAATTAATCAAAAAAACTGTGTTGACATTCTATTTTATATATTTAATATATTTCAAACATATATTCAGGGAATATGAGGCCTCATAATCGCACTCCATATTAGCTCCTAGTATCAAAAATAATCTATATAATTTTTAAAAATAATACACACAAAATATGATTCATTACCTAATATATTATTTAATTTCATTACATTCAATCTATTGAAAACTGATAATTTCATTCTTATAAATGTGTGTATTACGACATCTGTGAAGAAAATTGATTAATGTTTTATTAATACATAACATGGATTGCATAAATAAGTTTATTCAAATATATAATATGATAAATACGATAAAATAATAATTTTTTAATGATAAAATGAATCTTACCTTTGTTCCCTCATTCTCATTGGAAAAATGAAATTTTAATCTGGCATACGTACAACCTACGATCACCATGATTGGATCATAATTCATTTTTTCTTAAAAATTATAAATGGTTAGTTTTAAATGAATATTTCAAGTATATTAATTTAAAATATTTAAGTATAGTTATTCTGGATATGATGGAATTATATCATTTTAAACGACAGTAAACCTAAAAATGTCATTTTGGACATGTTATTTAAGAACACCAAAATATCTTGCGTAAACTTAATTGACTAATTAATTTTATATATCGTAGTAATAGTTAAACTTATGGAATAATGAATATCAAAATGGTTGTTGAGCATGTAAACTCATAAATCTTTTTTATTATTTATGAAGAAAAATAAACATATATTTTGAGTCAAACATTTGGTAACTGATACTTTCCCCAATATTCCTTGGTTTAAATGTATTAAATATTTATTTTTGAAATATTTTTCAGGCACATAAATATTATTAATTGTTTTATTAATTTATGAATAAAAGAATAAATTAAAATTTAAATAGTTTGTTACCTTTAACTTCATTTAAGATATTTCTATAAGGAAAGTGTTTACATATTATATACATTTTTTTTGAAAACAGTAAAATTATTGTTCTATTAAAGCATATATAAAATCAACAATAATTCCAAACACCATAAATGTTAATTGATATTTTGATTCATTTAAAATATTTCTTATTTTCACCAATTAAAAATCAGCATTCTATTTTTATGAGTATTTTTGGAAATGGTTACAAATGGATTGGAGATTTTCATTTCAAAAAATGTTGTTGTTACAGGTGAAACGAATGATCATATATGTATGTTGATGAAAGTAAATTATTTCTTATATTATTATTATGTTATGGTACATGGGATTTTTTTATAATGATTAGTGATCCTGATATATATCATGATGATGGGTGATCCCAATATAGCTAATGATTATGGGTGATGCCAATTTTTCTCTCCAAGGCAATGTGAAATGGGAAAAAGATGACTGATTATAAGATTCTAATAAGAAGTTCTATGAATTTAATGGTTAGGTTATTCTATTAATTATATTTATTATAATAGTAATGTGATAACTTTTACTCATGTCACCTATATAATTTATCATTTTATTATGTTGGGTTTTAAGGAAATGTTATGATTTCATATAGTAAGCTATTGAGTTTAGGTTTAAATGAAATTTTCATGTTACATCATAATGGTGAAATGAAAATCATGTTTAAAAAATTTTCATGATATTTTCATAATTGAGATGAAGCCTTTATGAGTTTTAATTTTCCTTAAATATTTATTTTGAGGAGTTTTATTAAAATATTTAGGCACAAAAGTTAATATATTGGGTAAGAAAATGATTATTTTTATCACGATGTTTATTTATAAAAGGGAATATTATGATGACTATTCCAGGAATAAGGAATTTATACTATAATTTATATATGTCCCTTAATGATATTTTTATTCTCATCACACATTTAAAAATAATTTTATAGGGTGTTATTGATTAGTTGGGAAAATAATTAATTCAAGCAAATAATTTTAAATATTTTCCATGAAAATAAAACATGCTATATCATAATGGTTTATTATTTCGAAAAAATGTTCACCAAGTGGATGTGTGCACATAATCATGCACCATTTTAATTTTTTAGGTTTTATTAACTAATTAAATAATACTATAATAATAATGGTTATTCAGGAATTAAATAATATGATTTGTTTTATAATGATTCAATTTATAAAATGTTTATGGGTAGCCTTAATAATACTCTTCTAGTTATTTTCTTTATCCAAAGTTGACTGGATATCTCCATGAAAACATATTATATTTCATGGAAAACATAGTATCATAATACATTATCCCAGAAATCAATATCATGAAAAAAATCCCATGTAATATAATATAATAAGGTGTTTTATTATTCTTATAGGTAATTTCATTCTTTGTATTTTTTCAGAAAAATTCATTTATATTTCACAATAATCACTCATTTATATAATGAGTCAAATAAAAATCAACATATGAGTAATTTAAAATTTATATTCCTATAATTCAATGATAAATATGAAATAGTTCATAAATTAAGACATTTTATTTTTAAAATTATATTTAATCCCTATTGAATTTTATATTTACATGTATAAATTATTAAAAAATTAATCAAAAATAATGTATAACAATCCTTCAAATTGTGTAATCTCTCTAAAAATATGTACTATAATGAACTATTGTTACCTAAATCAAATAAATCATTAAATTCCCAAAATTATATATAATATTTTTATTTTCATAATTTTAATGGTAAACCCCCACTTTTCATGATGTCTAATGAAACCATTCCATTTCCCCTAAAAGTAATTTTATTTAATCAAAAAATCTTGATCATAACATATAATTACAATTCTAGATGTATTTATCATGGATTGAATCCTCATTCATAAATAAAATATTCATAGCAATGTTAATGTATCATTTATCCCACAGTTATAAAAACTACATCTCTCACCAACAAATTCCATCCTAGAATTCACATCCTCAGGGATGCGATATAATTTTACATAAAAAGTATATCTCAATAAAATCATTTTAAAACTCAAACCTCAAATGTTATAAATGAAAACACAAATAACAATTTATTACCAAATAATATATTATCATACCAAATTCATGAAATCTATTAATCAATAAAACAAAACAAACATGTTTCAAATTTTATGTTTTAAATTAAATAAATAATTAGTTACAAATAATTTTTTAAATTGAATTATTACATGTAAAAATATTATCTTTTTTTCAAATCCAAAATATCACACAATTTATGAAATATAATCTATATTAATAAAATTTTCTATTAAAAACTCATAAAATTTTATGAAAACATTAAAAATTGAACTGATGCTATAACCTTATTCTATAATTATTAATTATCAATTGATTTTACAGTATGAAATTTCAAAATAAAGTAAAATATTTTATTTATAAATCAACATGAAAAAAACACTCAAAACCTACACTAAAAATATATATATGTATCTGTGAGAGAGAATAATAGGGAATTAGAGATCAAATTATTGATACAAATAATCTATAAATCCTACATCTATAAAAAAACCCATCATACTATACCCTTTAATAGAGGAGGAATCTTTTAGAGATACACATAAACTCTCCCATATAATTCAATAAAGATAATAGGGAGGGTTAATATAGTTAATAAGATATTTTACCCTGGTAAATTATTAAAAATCATAATTTAACATGAATATATGAACATAAATAACTATCCTTTGAGGTGAATATTTGTTTCTCATGAAAAAATGATTAATTAGAATGCCTCCTTTTTCATACAATGAATGGGACAATAAAAAATCCCATAGACTGTCAAACCCAACATGTATGGTCCCATTAACTATCCTCTAGAACTATATATGTGACCTTATAACCAAGTAAAAATTTAAAAAACATCTCTTTTAAATCAATGTTCTGAGGAAACTGGAATTCTATTTTAAAAACACTATTTAAGATTAAATGGTTCATTAATATATATTTTTTAGATAATTTCTATTTCAATTTCCAAAATATATCATTTCAAAATACCAAATAAATAAAATAATCCATACATGACCCAAAACATGGGAATTATAGGATCTTTATGAAAAGGGTATTTGTAGAATGATATTGGATATTAAAATAAGACACCATAAGAGCATTGATAGTTCTACTAATCGTTGGATACACAAATAAACTTCTGTGGATAAATTCGCATTGCATATTTCATCAAGCACATTAGTTTCAAATGGATGATGTTAAACAATGAAATATAATATTCGTATATGTTTTTATTCAATTAATTTCATACATCATTTTCATAATAATAAATCTTAGTATTTTTCGGATTTCATAAAGAACATATTGATATGTTTTTATTTTTAATCACATTATAAATCATAATAGAATGAATTCCCAATTAATTTCTCATTCAAAAAATATATTTATTTATTTTACATTTTTTTAAATTATATAGAATATATAATAAATACTATATCATTATATAATATATTTATCACATTTAAAATATTTTATATAATCATTATAGACATCTCAAAAAATTTCCCTATATTATTATCATATTGGATACACATTTCAGTAAATTAATATACTTGGATATGGAATTCCACCACACAGAAGGGGAGAATCAAGGATTTCTAAAAAATCATAATCTATGTTATCCCCATCATTGGTTAGTATAACGAGGTCATGTTGATAATTTTACTATGGTAAATAATTGAGATAGAAAGAATGAATGGTGCCCAATGTAAAAACAAGGGTCAATATAACTATTTTTATATTGTCTAGTCCCTAATGAAAAATGAATGAGATTATTCTATAAACATTCCTATTTCATAGTCAAGAAATATAGGTTGAAGAAACTGGAGATGATCCTAAAATTCATTGTACATGAATGAATGACCAATATTATTACATCCTACACAAAAACTCATGAATAATTTTAATGTAACATATTCATTACATAAATACATTTAATAAAACTAATGAGATATTATTTTAACCTTAAATAATTAAAACCTCAAATTATACATTGAAAAAATTTCTTTCTCAAGACCAATTTATGATTATATCATTAGTGATTAAGAAAAAAAATTACTAAAATAAAATTTCATTAAAATCAAATGGATATTTTTCCCATTATACAAATGTTTTCATATTTTATAATATGACTTCAACATTTCTTATACAATTCATGAAATAGAATCCTCCTTAAGAAATATCAGTTTTCATTCTATTCATTATAATTATTGATATAAAAAAATAAGTATGATCTCAACTATTAATTAAGTGTTCCTTACTATGGAAACTATCATATAGAAACAAGAAATGAGTAATATTGTAGAGAAAAGAATAAATAAATTTTTCATATAATGAAACAATGAGAATGAAATATATAAATGGATTATATAGAGACATAAATAATCACATGGGAATTAATAATTTTTATTATAATGGTGAAATTATAGAGTTAGGATCAGTGTGAGATCATGCAGAGGGGGAGGGGTGAATCAGTGATAACTTTTTTTAAATGATTACATTCCTATTCAACCTGTATAGATGGTTAAAGCCTAAATCCCCTTTTTTCTATCTCTCAAACATCACCTCTTATAATGTAAAAAATCAAAGGGACATAATAGAAGTGTTTATAATGTCATGTATAATGAACTAATCTATGCTATGTTATTTATCCCCACATCAAGTATTCAACATAATAATAGAAGTTGATCACAAATATTAATTGGATATCCTCCCCAATTACAAATTTTTTATAAAAACTAGCTACAATCCATTTTTAGTAGTTACTTATACAACCCAACTCCATATTCATCACCAATTGATAGTCAAAACCCCAAATCATAATATATTTTGCATCAGGTTAAACCCCTTAGTTTCTACCTTCTTCATTAAATGGATATATCCCCGATAGAATGAAAATTTTAACCTCTTTAAAGGTACTAAAAAAATTTATGACTATCATCCTTTGTGGGCTATCAAAATCAAACATGAAAGTGTACGCTTATTCAAGAGCCTCAACTGTTGAATGAGAAAATAATTTTGTGAAAAAAACTATATCTTCGATATAAATATGTATTGGGATTCTCATAATTCAGTTTTAAAATTGATGAATGATATCACTCAATTTTAATCAAAAAATATTTTTCACACTCATGAATTATTTATATATAAAACAGTATTATCATATATATAATGATCATTATTATCATTGATGTTATATATGAAAATAGAAGTAATATGATTATTAAATTGTTGTACTTTATTCATTTTAATTTTTTAAATAAATCCAAAGTTAACTTTTCAATTTTTCATGAAATATTTTTATATTAAAATACCATGAAGAATTACTAAATTAAATGCTCACACAAATACTCGACAAGATCAGGTCATCTTATCGTTCTTTAAGTGGCATACAAAATAAAAATATTATGGCTCACAGTCATCACATTATTATTATGGTTATTTTTTTTTATTATTAACCATTAAAATTTACAAATTACTTCCATCGGAATTATTCATTATATAATTACATATATATTTGTATTAATTATCCATAGAATGGGCGTATTCTTACTCCGGTTTCATCATGTAGTTCCTAATGACAATGAAAATATCTCATGTATATTATTAAATTATTTTCACAAGTAATTTTGTGTGGAAGAACCTTATTTATGTTTATATCCAACCCTATGCACGAATATCCCATGATTGAAGTGAAAATAACGATCCCTTTAATGATGTGTAACTAGATTCCGAGGACATTATTTTTATTTTTTATATTTCATGCATGAAAGTAACGCTGAAAAGATACTCATTTTTATTTCCCCTTCAGATTATAACTGTCAGTTATTCTCTCATATGCATAGATTCTCCTCTTCTAATGAAAATTTTATTGTACTATACAATTGTTACGGTAGCTCATCCCATCATCAAAGATCATGGTAGCACCTCATACCATTTTAGATAACAATAGAACCTACCACCATCAAGGATAATGGTATCAACCCCTATCCAATGGTATCCCCTTATATCGTTGATTAGTAAAACCTCCCACTATCTCGGTTTCAACTCAAACAGTAGAGATTTATTAACACCCACCATCGATATGTATCACTGTTAACCAATAAATAACATCATCTTCACAGTCCAATATATATGTCCCCATGGTTTAGTATTTTCTTCTTTATGTAATGTGAGATATAGAAAATCACTGGTACTCGTATGTAGCAGTGAGGATACACTTATTCTATAATATGAAAAATTAAAAATACCCTAACACAACATACATTTACCCATATATCAGTCTAGTTACCCTTATGAAAGCATTCACGTACCACTACGTTACTTTGAAAAAAAATAGACTGAGAGCTTCCTCTTAATATTCAATTATACATTTTTTATATTATGCATGAGTTGTTCTGTATTTTATAGTATTGTTTGAACACAAGATTTATTTTAAAACATAATTTTATAGTTTTTATGTTGTTTTTCATTTGAATTATAGAATAAAAAAATTACATTGTTCTTTTTAAAACATATTCATGTTTTCTTCAAGGGATGTTATAATTACCATGAAATGTATTTGTCATTCCCAGTTTTTTCACAGCAATATCACTTTTGAGTTTTTAAGTCATCATTTATAGAGGACATATTATCGATATTAACTTCTTTAATATTCACCACTAATTTTATTTTCATCCACTATAATAGATTCATATTTATCTAGTTTTTTATATTTGTAAGGTTTATTTGGCCAGATGAATAATCAATCATACATAAGGATCTTAGTTTAATTGAATTTGTAATATAATTTTATGGTGGATGTAGAATTCTACTCATTATTAATTCTCCTATTATTTACATTATGTTAAATAACACTCAATAAAATAAATATTATTTTATTATATATCTTCCCTTTTATACTGTATCTACAAAAAACCCATTCAAGCACTCATATTTGCTCTATGTTAATTTTTTATATTATCTCTTAGTCAAAGGATTATACATCTGAAAATATGAACTAATTTTTTTAGAATAGATGGACCTTGATTCATACCTCTTTCAAGGCTGTGACATGTTATACCAATATAAATATGATCTATTTCTAAACACTCAACAACACCATTAATATCACCTACAACATATTCTCCCAAATTGATAGTAGTTATTTTATGTTGATTATTTTTGTTTTTTTACAGATTGTGGTTTTTTATTCTTTGAAGAAAACCATCAGGATAAATTAGTAAAGTCTTTCATTGTGGTGTATTTTTTCTCATTTAGTCCACCAGTTTTGACTTATTTAGTATTTACTATCAAAACCAAGCTATCTGAGGTAAAAAAAATTTGAGTTTAACTATGTGTAGAAAAAGTCTATATTTATAGACCAATATTTCATTATCTTTTGATGAGTCACCTATATGTTCATATTCCATGTATAATACTTCCCTCAATTTATATAACTAAAATTAGTAGTAAGTATGTTTGATTGTGTACTGGATAATTCATTCTCTTTATTACCCAAATTTTCACTTATATTATTAACCATGTTCTCAAATTTATAAATATTCAATCATTAATATTTATTCTCTTATATATGCATTTATTAATTTTAAATGTGATCTTTATTATAATATATATTTTTGTTATAGTTTCACTCATTCATTATAACTTGTTCATCTTCCTCTTATATCCCCTTAATTATTTAATAATTTTATCCAATTCATTGGTATTTTATTGATTCATAATGGTGATCATATCAATTGATTTTTAATTATTATTTCATTTTCTTCTTATATTGTAAAATTTTCACATGATAATCTTCTATAATTTATTTTTACATCCATTCAGGCTTAGTATTCCCATCACATTAAAATCCATTAATAATTATTCAGATTTTTTTACATTGACCATATAAAACATATGAATATTATAACATATTACAATTTTTGAATCACAACATTATGTTGAAAATTAATCAATTTCCCAACTCATAATATTTTATTTCATGGATTTTAACCTCTACTTATGGTTCTTCCAATTATATTTCTGATACTTATTCTCTTTTTTTTCTGATTTGGTTTCATCAACTGGCTTATTTTTTTATTTACTGGAAAACAGAAAATTACTTTTGAAATTATAATACTTGAGTGATTGTATTTTTTCCTTCCAACGCTCCCAATTAAAACATTCTCCCAAATAAGTCCATCATTTTAATGAATTCTGCACCATATTTCGTATTCTAGGAAACACTTGGTTCTAGTTATTCTTCATTTCTAGAAATACCTTTTATCATTTCATCAATAGACATATCATTTTATTCCTACCTCAAAAATACTTTTTTATTTGTCATTTCATATTCTATAAAAATGTTAGGAAGTTCATTGAGTGATAGATCATCTCCTTCTTCCATTACATAAACCGTTATATCAAATCTATCAAAACTGTGTGTCATTTACTTATTCATAGTGATTGATTCATCCATCATTTCCCCAAAACCAATGATTTTACTAAAAATTTAATTTACTCATGTAAATATTTTAACAGTGATCTAATTATGATCTATTTTTATATCGTCAAATATGATTCAAAACACATGTAGTTTGACTTCATATTATATTTCCCACAGAAGTACTATTTCGTTTGTCCAAAATATTTTTATCAGTTGGGTGACCAATGAATTTAATATATACCTTCTCAAACAATGAAACAAAGAGATAATTCTGTGTTTTACCCACCATTTTTATATTTTATTTCTCTACTAATGTAATAATATAATTCTCATCATTGTGCAAAAATCCCATAGTTACATAATCTTTGACATCTTCTCCATGTGATTGATGGTAGGGTATCATAATATTTCTTTATCCATGATATTTCTCACAATTGAAATCAGTAATGCCACTGTTAATTATTTTAATTCATGTTTTCCATTCACATTAGTATTTTATAATGATCATATGAGACATTATCATTTATACAACTATAAAAGCTAAATTAATGTGAAATAACTGAGAGAGGGAGGGGAGAATCATTGATCAATTTTCATTTTATATATTTTTTCCTTTTATTTTAACCCATGTTCAATGATAATGTCTTGATCCACTCCTATTGTGTCTCTTATTCATAACTCTAATAATTTTATTACTAATTATTACAACACATAAGGATTTACATTGTTTAGTAAAAATATCTATCCATTTTGTGATTGTTATTCCCCACAACATATATTTTCAACTATATCAGAAGGTGATTAAAAATTGTAGTTGGTTATAACCCCCTATTAAAATATTATTATTCCCTTAGTTCCAATCCACCTGTACTAGTTTTTTATAACACCAAACTCCACCTTCTTCACAACGGATGGGTTATACCCCAAAATCATAATCTTCCAAAAACTAGTTATTCCCCGAGTAGAAGCTTTACACATTAGATATATTGATCATCTATGGAAGTATCTTTTTTACCTCATGATATCTTTTTAACTATTTTATATGTATTATCCTGTAAAGTATTCTGGATAAAAAATTCATGTTTATAGTACATTTAGAGATTAGAATATTATTTATTACAATTCATTTATCTTTGAATCTCATTCATTGATATATTATTATACAGAGCTTATGAAATTATCTTCAGAAATGGATGAAATATATTAATAAATTTTCAATAATAAATCTTATTCAACTGAATAAATCATTTATAATCACAATAATAAAATCATTAATATAAAAATTATTATTATTGTAGTAATTATCCATGAATATTGAGATACTATTATCATTGAAAACAAGTACATTTATCATTTACATTTTTTAATTAAATCCAAAATTATCTCTTTACATTTAAAGGAGATATTTCTATGTTAAATTCCTATGAATAATTCTAGAGATAAATTATATCTTTAATACCCAAAATGATTAATTATTCATCCCATTATTCATATGTATTAAAAAAGAAATAACATATCTCCTAAAGACCACTTATTATTATGGTTATTATTTCATTGATAAAACCCATTAAAATTCAATCTTTTATTCGATGATAATTATTCACCAAATCATACCATTATTCCTCATATTAAATATCCATTTAATTAAGGTATTATTACTCTAACATCGTCATGTAGTGCTTCATAAAAATTCCATTAGCATACTTATATTATTCATTTATTTTAATGTGTAATTGTGTGTGGAAGACCCTTTTTCATGTTTATGAACGATTGTATACATAAATATACAATGATTCACATACAAATTATAATTTCATCAATGAAATGAAAATGGATTAAACATCCATTTTAAATCATCCAGCTTTCTTGAATTCTAGAAAAAATTCATTCATGAGCTTTTAAATCAATCATAATGTATAAAACTAGCAGTTCTTATTTCATATTAATAGAAGCTCCTCCTATCAAACAATGATTATTCAACCACGAAAAGGTCACAATACCTCCTCCTACCAGCATAGACCACGATAGTGCCTCATACCAGTATAACTCATGGTAGAAGATTATATTGACATATATGATGATACACTCACCTATTAAATACTATTATTAATTTCTATTTAATTGTAGAATCTCATACCATAAAAATCACACATCTTACCATAGACTTGTAGAACATTCTAGTGTCGGGTAGTAACACCTTTAACTGAAAAGAAGTATCGTCTTCACTGTGGTAAAAACATGTATTTATTATGAATTATTATCTTTTTATCTACATATTAGATGTGGAATCTCAATGGAACATGTCAAGATACCTTTATAGATTCATGTACGTAAACATATATGAGCCTCTATAAACCATCACACTCATGTTTTATATCATTATATAAGATTCCATCTACCCTTATATATATCCCAACTCTACTGATTATTTTATGCAAGCCTCAATATATCCTTACTATAGTGATGGATAACCTTACGCAAGAAACATATTACCCTTACATAGGTATTGGAAATTATTTATTCACCATAGACAGATCAAGGTTACCCTTTTGAAGGAAATGTTGTACCCTTATTGACCATGGGTTACCTTTATGAATGTTGAAAACTACCCTTAAATAGCATGTAGAATATTGACATTACCCTTTACACATCTTCTAAAAAGTAGACATTACCTTACATATGCATTATAATTTTATTTTACCATCACATTGGTATTCCTAAAAATTAAAAATCATATAAGGCCGTATAAACAAAATAATGATGAAATCCCAATGACTTCAAATATCAATATCATAAATAAGAAAAGGATCCTTCATCAAAAAACAACTATTACATATTTCTTCTATCACAAGAAAATAATCATTATATATTCAAGGACATTTTATAAAGAATTAAATCAAATTCCATTAAATTATTTCAAAAAAACTATCCAAGAATATTCGTATTGTCTCAACTCACATATCACATATTGAAGAATGATTAAAAAAGTATTATAACTGTCCTCAACAATAATTTATAATATCATACATATTTCAAACAAGTCCTTGGCCAAGAATATTACCCATAATATGATCCATTTCATGAATCCCTCAAACAATATATTATAATTTTGTGGGAAAACATATAATAAATAATACCCACTATAAATTTTCTCAATTTCTATAGCCAATGTATTAATGAGATATATTTTACCATGCCCCAACCATCATTTGAATAAGACCAAAAAGTCATAATCATAAAATTAAAAAATGTATAATACATAATCAATAATAATTCTTATTGAGAAAATAAATTTCAAACGGTTCATAATATGAAATAAATTTTAAATTTGTAATCAGTAATCAATGATGTAGATTAAATAGGTTTTTGATTTAATGAAATTTTCCCATTCAAAAACTAAACTATCTTTGTGGATCCGAATTATTCAATCCTATTTATGTGTAATAATATATTCAAACAATATAGGTAAACTATTATACATATAAGTAAACACTATATATGATGTGGAATATGTCCCTTAAAATAAATAATATGTACATAAAAGTTTAATATAATTTCAAATGGGTGATCAAAAATGATAAAACAGAGTATCATATGAATGTGACTGAATTGAGCATAATCCTTGATCACCAAATAATCCATAAAACCTTAATCGGTAAGGAATAAATGGATTCAATAAATTGATATAAATTAATTGTTTTTTTAATTTAATTCAACAAGGAATGTTGATGTGTATATAGAAGGAGAAGATAAAAATTTATTTTTTTAAAGAAATAATAAAATTATTTCAAAAATAAAATTATAATAAACTTCCAAGAAAAATTCAGGAGATGATAAGAAGACTTCTAACCAATATTCGTAAAATAATTTATTGTTATATAATATTGAATATAATTACTCTTCCATAATAAAATGTGTTGTGTAAGAAAAAATCTATATAAGTTATATGAAATCAATTTCCAAAATGTTTACGAAAAATGTATCAATTTCATTGATATGAAAAATAAAACATTCAATAAATATATAAAATAGAATATAGATTTTAAAATTATTAAAATCTAAAATCGATTCTAAATAATGATGAATGGTTATTATTATGGGAATTTTTATTTAAGAAAAACATTTAAATTTAAGATTATTTTCGATGTTTTCAAAAAATGTAGAAAATGAATCTTATAGAATTTAATAAAAATAATCATTTTAGTCATTTGGATAGAAACATATTATTAGGTGAAAATGATCTTAATAAATCATTGAATTTTAGTAAATAATATTATTGAAGAAAAATAATGAATATAAATATTGAAGTGAATGTTATGCGAACCAAAAATGATATATTAAATCAGGTTTTCATAAAAACATTAATTTATTTTATTGGATTAAGAAAGAAATTAAAAATGTTGAGGATACCAAATAAAAATAATAATAATAGGACATAAAAAAATGGGTTTTAGTATAGAATGGGTAGATAATGTATATAATTGATCTTGAAACATAAACAACCTTGATATAAAAATGAGATTATGTAATAGAACACTATGAATATTCAATAATTTGAATAAAATGCATGGAAATTTAGAAATTTATATTATTATCTAAATCCTATTTATTGTATTAAAAAATATTTAAAAATAAATTCACGCGGAATTATGTAAACCATATAAATGAAAGCATGGTGCATAATATGAAACTAGTCTCAAGAAATTGATATGGAGACAATGAAATGTTTACAACAATGTAAATAATTAAATAATGATAACATTAAAGAGAAAAAAATAAAAAAAATTTAAATAACATTGAAATGAAATATCAATGATTTAAAATGTCAAATGGGTAGCATATACACCATATAAATAAATTATTTGGTATAAATGAAAACACATATTAATGAAGAAAGTGATGACACGGGGAATCCTACCCATTAACTCTATACTTACATGATTGATATTTAACCATATTTATAATAAAAAACCATATGGTTCAATTATTTATAAAACAAATAAATATAAATTATATTTTACATTATTTAATTATAAACATTCATTACATGTATATTAGTTAATTAGTGGTTTTTTCATCAATAAATGTTTAAAATTTTAATAATTTCAAGCATGTATTTTATACAGATGTCAGACCATATTATTTTGAAACATATTTTACCATTAACATATTATATAATTTATCTAAGTAATTTTTTTCAATGATTTTCTTATAGTTCAAATGGTATACCAATACATTGAATTTAAGGTTAGAACCCAGGTTCTTCCTTTCCAATCATTAGAATTTGATCAAGCTTCTTCATTTCTCTAGTGGTCATTAGTGGCTTCGTTCGATGTTGAAATGTCTCCATTGGTGGGTTTTTAGAACATTGTTCAATCTTGGAATTTGATTCTCTAAACTGTAATTTTGGATTTATACTAGAAATATTACCTTGTACTTTTCAATTTATGGGAGGTTTTCCACTATGCTTGGGACCATATACCTTGTATGATCATCCACTATTGCTTCAATATCACTCACTAGTTAATGGAATCTCACTATAGATTAGATTCTCATTTTTCGGTTGTGTGGGTCATGCCACTTGGACAACCTCTTTTTTTCCAGAACATTTCCTTTTGGTAGATGATCATAGAATCTCATGGCGAGTATTTGTGTTAGGTTGACCAAAACCTATGGCTCCTAGTCAAATCTATGGCTCAGATCAATTTTCTGAATGATATCTCTTCTCTCTCTACATCTTATGTAATTCTCTATGTTGAAAGATCCATTGGACAGAAGAAATCCCTTAATTACAACTTGGAACCCCAATTCTTCTCAACATTCCACATCTCTAGTCACACACTTTCAAAGTGTATAAATCACTCATGTCAGACATCACACAATCATGAAAATCTCACAGAAAGAGTTGATCCTCCTCCCCCAACATTGGATTTCACTCATCCATTAATATTCATGGATCAGGCATCTGTAACATTAGGTGTTGACCTTCAGTCTTATTCATAGATCATTCCCCCACCCCCATCATCTATCTCAATCTCTTAAGGTCTCCCCAATCATTCCCCATGTATATATATTGTATTGTTTGTTCCCTTATTGATATCTCTTTCTTTGATCTCTATCAACCTTATGGTTCCCCATGTCATAATCATTCTGAATACTACTACACATATGTCCATTCGTAGCTCCAAAAATATCCTTTAAGGGTTTTTAACAACTATTAATAGCAGCAACGATAAAAAATTATTTTAACTAAAAAAAATCACTGATAATGGCTATCCAACTATAGTGTTCTTTTTATATAAAATCACACCTACAATAAAACCATAAATTTAAATAAAAAACATAGCATCAATCATGATATATACATTTTATTAACATAATAAATAAAAAAATGTTCACCCACTTAAAAACGCAAACAAAAAAACCACTATTTACATTTCATACAAAATTATTTATATAATTTCATTTTCAATTTTAAAAATTATATTCTAAAACCTTAATATTTCATCTATTGACTCTGGTTACCCCTATAAAAACTGTCCTCCAATGGTATCAGTTACTAAAAAAGATAATCTCAACCCATGAAAAAGATTACTCATAAATAAGAAAATAAATATTATGTTAGTAATACTATAAATAAATAAATAAATCATTAATATCAAATAACACATTAATAAAATGTTATTATTTATAAAAAATGACAAATTTGGATATATATATAAGTCACAATAAGTGTTCTACTGAGATGTGGTTGATTCCTAAATGTTAAAAATTAGTTATGGATCATTTTCCAAAAATATCACAACAATCGAAATGTGTTCTCACAATTTCTAGTATTTCAGTTATTCTCTAACTAAAATTAATGTTATTTTAAAATAATGAAATAATTGTAGTTATACCATTCAGCCCATGCATAGAATTGGGGTGTGGTTGATTCCTTATCATCCCAAATAACTCATGTATCATTTTAATAATGTATCCAATCAATACATATGTGTTTTCTCAGCTTTCAGTAACTTAATTTTTATTTTACTAAAATGACATTTTACATAGAAAACAAGCATTTTGAGTCCAACTACTCTAATCATGAATCAGTTTGACGTTAGATGACTTAATTCCAGTCACAAATGACGTATGTATTGATGTCCTAAATTATCAATAAAATTTGAATGTTTTTAGGTTTTCAGTAATGGGAAATTTTGGAATTAAAATATTAAGTTTAAACTGATAATAGCTATTTTTTTCATAACTGTCACACCATGCATCAGATTTGGTAGCAGTTTTATCCCACACATAAAAAATGATTTATGCATCATTTTCCAAATCATAAAAACATTTTTCATGTGTTTTATAAGTTTTCATAGTGTCAAATGTTTTTTTAACATAAATTAAATTTGATTTTAAATAAAAAGATAAAATTTGAGTTATACTAGCCACACCATGAATCATATTGAGGTAAAGATGATCCCTACATGTGAAAAAATAGTAATACATCATTTCCTAAAATAAAAAAACAATCTGAATGTGTTTTCTTATTTTTTTATTATGTCACTTTTTGTTTCTAATTAAATTCATTTTAATTTTAAATAAAAATAGACACTTTGAGTTTTATCAGCCACATTCTTTGTTGTATTGAGGTGTGGTTGATCCATACACATCAAAAATTAATCATGTATCATTTACCTAATTATCAAAACAATTTAACAGTTTTTTACCATTTTTAATATGCCACGTGAAGTTTTTACATAAATTTTTGTAAATTATTAATAAAAATAGACACATTGAGCTATACCTCCAACACCAAGAATTATATTGAATTGTGGGTGTGTCCTAAATGTCAAAAATTACTTATGGATCATTTTAATATATTATAAAAACAATAGAAATGTGTTTTTGTAGTTTTTCGAATGTCACATGTTGTTTTTACATCAATTCAAGTCAATTTTAAATAAAAATATGCAATTAGAGTTATACCAAACACATTGTTCCTCATATTGACTAATGGATAAGTACTACATGTCAAAAATGACATATTGATTATTTTCCAAAAGTATCAAAAAAAAAAAGAATGTGTTGGCCCATTTTTCAATATGTCACTTTTTATTTATACCTAAATTAGTGGAAATTTAAAATTAAACGACAAAAATAGAGTCATACCGGTTACACCATGTATCGTATTGAGGTATGGTTGACTCCTACAAGTCCAAAATCACTCATCGATCATTTTATTAAAATATCAAAACAATCCAAATGCGTTTTTTGGGTCCTCATTATGTCACTTGTTATTTTTACTTTATTTGATGTGAATTTTAAATAAAAATAAAATCATCGAGTTATACCAGACACATCATGTGTCATATTAAGGTGATTCTAATTTATACATGTTAAAATGACATAAATATCATTTTAATATTGTGTCAACAAAAATAAAAATATTTTTTTCATAGTTTTTAGTATGTTAGTTATGTTTTTTTAATAAAATGTCATTACAAACTGGAAACACACATTTTCAGTAATATCGGCCACATTGTACATCAGTTCGATATAAGACTTATTCATATGCATAGAAATTCCTTATGAATCATTATACAAAATTATCAAAACAATTAGAGGGTGTTTTCTTATTTTTTTGTGAGTGACATATTTTGAAATAAAATGTCAATTTTAAAATGAAAATTGATAGTTTTAGTCATACCATTCACACCATGCAACAAATTGAGGTGTGGATGATTTATAACTATCAAAAAATGACTCATGGATAGTTTTCCTAAATTATAAAAATAATCTGAATGTGTTTTCATGGTTTTTAATATTTCACATTGTGATTTTTCCTCAAATTAATGTAACTTTAATATAAAAATACACACTTAATGTCATACTGGCCACAATGTGCATCATATTGATATTCAGTATAGTATTATGAAACAAAAAATGACTCATGAATCATTTTCTAAAAATAAGAACAATATAAATGTTTTTTCTCGGTTATTAGTATGTCACTTATTACTTTTACTTGAAATAATTTCAATTTTTAATAAAAATACCCACATAGAGCGATAATGGTCAATTGTTATTTTTTCTCAATTATGAGTTGGAAAATTGGTCTAATACCATCTATATTGACCTAATAATTTCATACATAGATATCAAATATTAATAGAATAATATTCTTTACAAATCATATTGATCCATGAAGGAATAGTTTAGGTATGCTGATTTTGGAAACATGAATACATAAATAACTACTTCATAATAGTCTCTAAAGAATTTATTCATTATTGAAAACTATCTTAGACATATCAATTGTAAATCAATTCCTAATAACCTAAGGATCTGTAGCATAAAAATGAGTTATAATAGATGTTCAATAAGTTTAATAAAGGGGGATATCAATGATAATATATGGATAACATGAGCATAAATATGTTAAAATGTGATATTAACATTGGAAATTCATATCATGCATATCTTAGATCATAATAATAAGTCATGGATCAATGCATGGCAGTTCAGAAGACCTATATCTTAATGGATCAAAAAATATTATAAACTAAAAACGTACACATCATGTCATTTGAAGAAGACTATGTATTAGATTGAGGTGCAGCTAATTGAGATGAGGATGATTATTATATAGTCCTAGAAAATATTCATTATAGATCCATTGGGAAGTAATATTTTCATTTAAATACTAAGAATTCATATATTTCATCCAACATGTTCTCTAATTTATAACTTTTTGCAGATAATTTCAAGGAAAATATAAATTCCCGAAAGATCTATTAAAATAAATAAGTATTAGATAATAATTATATGTAAATTAAATTACATGTAGTAGACATAATTATGACAAAATTAATTCATTAAATAAGTAGTAGGAATTCAAAATTATACATTCTTTATACATTTCATTGTTATCATTATCTCAGTTGAATCCTAGATTTTCAATCTCTCATGAGAATGAGCGTCATTGAACAAACCTCCCTAACGGGAAAAAAGGAATCCACCTGTATAAGAAAAAACTCTTAAATGAGTAATATTAGAAAAAGTAAATTATACTAAAATATGAAGCAATCGGCTAATTCTATGGAAGTCACATATTTATGCTATTTTTCAATATTATTTTATCTAGTGTGCTGGCCATTCATTTTTGAGAAAATATATATCATCTGGTAAATATGAGCCCTCTAAACATTTATAGTCTTTCTAGAATTATATATATTCAAAAAATATTAATAAATATTTTATATAAAA
Organism: Viscum album; assembly: GCA_963277665.1. Classification (NCBI taxonomy): domain Eukaryota; kingdom Viridiplantae; phylum Streptophyta; class Magnoliopsida; order Santalales; family Viscaceae; genus Viscum; species Viscum album. Next base: position 254,963,273 of record OY728165.1, on the reverse strand, counting down.
TAGTAATTATATTCCTAAATACATCTCAGTGATGCTAATTTGTTAATGGAATATTATCTCCCTCATAAATTTACAAACATAATAACCAAAATCTTTTCCATTGGTTTATTTTTTACACTACGACAATACAAAACATCGGTATCTAGATTTTGGGACCTCAAAACATCAAATAATCAAAGAAAAAATTACCAGGGGTATATGCTACCACAACACCACTGTGAAAACCTATATGATACCGAAAATTCATTTTATATGAGTAAAAATCATGATCATAGGCCCTGATGTTGATGTGGAGCATGAAACATGTGTATGAGAGCCAGGGGATGAGGAGTCGGAAGGAGAGGAGAAGCAAGAGGAGGATTCACCAGTGGCAGTGAAAAAGGAATATGAGGATGATGAGTCAACATCCGTGGTGGTGGATGAGGAGGAAGTGGAGTCGATTGTAGGGGAGGATGAGGAGAAGTCAAGAGTAATAGTGAAAAAGGAGAAGTCGAAGATAGTTAGTAGAGGAGTAGTTGGAAGCAGTGGAGAAGGAGAAGGAGGAAGCAGTGTTCGACTTCCACATGAGGTTGAGGGATGCGAGAGGAGGGGGAGGTTTTAGGGGTCTATTTATAAAATCAAGTAAACCTTTTAGTAGATCTATTTAAATATAAATGATAAAGCCATGTTCTATCCGCACTAAAACATAATGCTTTGATAAAACATGCCTTCCTCAGTGCTTTTTAGTGACGATAATATTCTATCTTTATCAAGATTAAAAATGTGTTGTTGAAAATATATACATAATAAGTTAATAATATTTTTATATGTACTTATAAAATTATATGTATAATAAATAAATAAATATTTAATTTTAAAAATAATTGTAAATAAAATTTTCTTTATTTATATATATATATTTATTAAATATATATTTTTTAATTATAAATATATAATAAAAAAATAAATATATATTTATAAATGAATATAAATATAATCATTATTATAATTTTATAATTGATTAAATGCATCTATATTGATTTAGAATTACATATTTATATATCTTTTATAATTTTATTAATATATAATAATAATAACTTTACATAAATATATTATAAATATATATGTATTACATATTTATTTTAAATATATATTTATTAAATATATATTTCTATTATCCTAATAAATATAATCAAGTTTATATATATATTTAACTAAATATGAAATTAAAACAAATATATTAATTATATATCTTCATAAATATATATATATATTATATATATATCAATATTTATGAAATTAAAATAAATATATCAGTTAAGTATATTATTTATAATTTTATAATTATTTAAAGAAATATATATTTATATTTGAATAAATATCATATTATATTGAATATAATTATTCTATTTATAATAATAATTATAAATATAAAAAATTATTTAAAATAGATATATTTGTTAAAATTTTATAATTATTTAAATATAAATAAATAAATAAATAATTAATTATGAAATTATAAAAAATTTACCTAATTAATATATTTATTTGAATTTCATTAGTATATATATATATATTTATTTAAAGTTATGAAAAAAGTAAAAATATATCTTTTCATATTTATAATTGTAATAATAATTATAATATATTTATTTATTATTATTTTATATATATATATGTATGTATTATTTATAGTTCTAAAAAATATATTAATCATTAAAAAAATCACGATAAATATATGTATTTATTTATAATTATAATTATAAATAACTATTTTTAAAAGGTGTTTATATATGACTACAAATATAATAAAAAATATTTATCACTAAAAATATTATTATAATTTTATAATTATTTAATCATGTTTATATTTATTTATATAAAATTTAAATAATAATTATATTTTAAAAAGTAACTATATATAACAATATATTTATAATTATAAATATATTTAATATATTGTTCATTTAAATATGATCATCGTGATTTTAAGTATTTATTAAAACATAATAATTTCATGGGAACATGTATGAATCATATACACCGAGTAAAGTATAGATCTCATAAAAAACAATTCATCTTATATATAGACAGCATGAACAGTATTGATGGTGCAATGCATTAATGAACATTCATTAAGAATTCATAATATACAAACGTTAATTATATTCTTGCATCAATATTTAAAATTCATTGGAAACATATATTTATTAAATTATATATATACGTACATTTATAATTATAAATTTAAATATAACTATTTAAAAAGTATTTATAAATATAATAATAAATTATATATTCCAAAATTATTTATACATAATTCTAAATATTTAAATATAATAAATATAATAAATAAAATAAAATTATTTATTATTTAATGAATTTATTATATATATATATGAATTATTAAAATATATATATATATAAATTTTAAATGTTATTTATGATTGTGAATAGAATAAATTTATATAAATTTATAGTATTTCTTATAGAAAACATTTATCAACATTAAAAATTCTGATGATAAAGGGTAGATTTATCAATGGTTTTAACTAGCAGTGAAAACCATCCCCATATTATCAATTATTTTGGATTAGCACTGATAAAAACTAGTGCATTCTTTTCCCGGATCTGTGGTAATGGAAGTACAAAGGCATGGAGTTAGTCTGTTACAGCCCATCCCCAATTGTTTCTCCCTCACTGGTTGCTTGACATATAGCTCCCCCGGTTACCTTGTCCAACAACTTCATCCTATTATCTCAAGTATAAGATAAACATATATCACAAGAATATGTTATCAGTCACCAATGTCGTTCATCCCTGAGGCATGGCTGGATCATCTCCCAACTATCGGAGGAGGATTTTAAGAATCTGTCGAGCATCTCACTCCCTCAATCCCAGTATGCACTAGATATTGTGGACGTTCATTATATGTTTATTCATGATAGGATGATAGGAGGATTGTTTCTCTTGGGGCCAACTAAAAAAAACTTCTTCTAAATGTTTTCATTTATCTTATAGAACTACAATCTCCACATGTCTTAGGACAAGATAGATTACTTGTCTAATGCGACATCATTAAAAAAAATTTCCCTTGTGGTCATCCATGAGCTGATGAAAAATCCTTCAAGATTGGGGATCTCTACATGAATTTTGTCATGAAGTGTAACAACTTGAGATTTTCGGAGAATTATTGTTTTTAATTTCTTTGATGTCTTTTTTTGTATGCTACACCAAGATTATCTTGAGCTATACACAACACCGTATTAGCTTTCCGTATATGCAACCCTATTTTTGGAACGTGTTACACACAATTTCATGTTCGTTGGATAGTTGTTATTCTACGCAACATTGAGTGTATATATATATATTTATATATTCAATGTATAAATGAAATATGGTTGGATTCTATTATACACGACAATAAAGGAGTCTTTCACTACACACAACCCTTACTAGGCTTACGTTACACACAATCACAACTTTTCATGATAGTGTGTGTTGTACGCAATACTGAGTTTCACAAAACAAGGATATGTTACTAAAATATTATACAAACAAGCCGTTATGAATAGTAATACCTAATTTTGGAATTTTTTTAAATTTTATCTTTCAAAATGTACTTTATTTTTGGATTCGAAATATCGAAATTAACCTAGGTGATTTTTTGGTATTTTTCTGAAAACATTCAATTTTTGATGAATATTGAAAGCATTGGGTTAGTATTTAAAAAACGACCTTTTTATTTAAATAAATATTTATATAATTCAAATTTATTTTAGATAAAAATTTATACATTATACCTATATGAGTTTAATTTTATTCATTGGAGTCATTATATAATAAATTTAGTTATATAAAAATTTTATTGAACTATCCACCGTCCTTTACCTACCTCGGAGGAGTTTTTTGTAAATTTACATAAAACAAAATTTTACCGCTTCTGTGGGTGGAATTTCAAAAATCCGAGAGACATGGTTAATATCAAGGAGTAAAATTTAGTTCAATAATATAAAAATAATTTTTGGTGAATAGTAACATTTTACTTTTATTTACTACGGTTAAAAAGAAATAGGGTAATTAGGGGTAAAAATAATATTATTATTACCCTAACACGTGTCCTAATTCTATAGAATATGTGTAATTTGACCAAAAACAACCTTAGGAAGAAACTATTTCCCTTTAGGTCCACTTGGATTATATTAGGACATTTATTATTATATTATTTAAAAGAGTTAAATGAGTTAAAATAAATGTTAAATAAGTAAAACATTTTTAATATAGGGATATAAATAAGATAAATTCCACTATAAATATTCTTTAGAAAGATAAAAACATTTTCTACATAATGGAATTTTATTTATAATTTTTAGACATTAAATAATTTAATATACTAATGACACAATAATGATGAAGTAATTACCTTATTAATGAAATATTAACATAATTGATGTTCTAAATACCCAAATACCTATAATTTTAGACTTTTTAAGTATTCAACAAATTTTATTGGTTAATATGACATGTTAGTATTTATTTAATTAACTTTTTCTGTACTAACCATGCTGTTATTATTTTCACAAAAATCAAATACAAAATAGTGTCAAAATTGACATAAAATAGTTTTTAAAACAAATTTTATATTATTAATTGTTATGTTGTTCATAAAAATCTAAGGTTCTTCGAAATTACTTAGATAAGGAAATGTATATTAATAATGAACCACTTGGGGTCATTTGGCTTGTTATAGTATGTTTATTAACCATATAGTGTAAGAAAACAAAAATACACGGTAAAAGTTAAATTATTTAATTTAGAGTTAAATCTAAATGATAAGGATAAAATAGTAACCTAAACATGTCTAAAACCTATTGGTTGAGAGGATTTTTACCCATCCCTAACTTAGATTCATAATAAATCGATTTTAAGCTATTAAATAACAAATATGACTTTATTATAAAATAATATTTTATGTTTTTCCAAAGATGCCCCTCTCCTCCCTTATAAAAGGGAACCCCTTCCCTATTCTATTCACACCCTTTTGAGCCATGAAGCTTGGCCAAACCCTGCCCATTTCTCTTATCCACTTCCCTAGAATCATTTTGGGGGTTCTGGTCTTCTCAAAAGACCAACTCTACTTCCTTGTGAGGATTCTTAAAGGAGATGCGTCGAAGAAGAGGTAATATCTTCTTCCTATTTTCTCAAGTTTCTTTATTCTTATACTTATTATTCTTTAGTTTTATCGTTATAAAGTAATAACATCATTATTACTTATATACTGATATGTTATTATAAATCTGAAACAACCCTATTTCACCTTCTATCCATTCTATAGAAAGCGAAATCACCGTGCGTGCGTACGTACAGAATATCATCTCCACGCCGTGGTGTAATCTATTTTCAACCACCACATTACTTGGATGGGTATAATGGTGTAACTAAAAAACTGTATATGATTATTGTAAAGTGATATTGATTCTGAATTTTTGTACATACACTTCAATAAAATTCCATGATCATGGGAATGATATCATCACTCATGCGTACGTACAGACTAATGTCTCCACGACGGGATGAGATTCATTCTCTATGATAACCATTCATGAATGATTATAAAGTATATACAATGAATAATAATGAAATATATGACCCAATAATGATACTGGATTTATGTATATATGTATATATGTCATCTACTAATGGTATTGGCAGTAATTCCTTGGCTAATATGGAAATTATATCATGTGATTAATGGTTTTCTACAATTACATGTTCCCATGTTATGTTATCATGATTGATGTCCCTTTATGATATATGCCTTATGTAAATCCAAGATTTATGTCTTTTCTCATGTTTTCTATGTTTATATTTTATGTTCATGTTTTTTCATTCAAAATTTTATGGATTGTTTTATGTTCTCTATGTTTACCCTTACTGAGCATTTGAGCTCACCCTTTTTATGTTTTCTTTTCCCTAGTATATAAAGAATGGTTTTAAGTAAAAAAACCAAAAGTGGAAGATCTTTATGGGAGATGTTGAAGATCTTTCACCCTGATTAGAAGATTGCGTTCCGATTTTCCAAAGACACTAAACTATTAAGGTTTGTTGGTGTCTGTTTTATTTATGTATTAAGTATTCCGAAAAAGTAATTTAATGTCTATGTACGTCAAGCATTAGGTCTCTATAGTTGGTATCAGAGAAAAGGTTTACTTAACCTTTTGAAACTATGATGAAAAAACTTTAGTGAAATCCCTAGAGATATTTCTATGGTATGTCTATGTATGTCCCTAAGGTTAATTATACATATAGGTTAGAGTCCTATAATTATGATGACGATCATGAATAACCTAGGGTGAACCTAAGGTGTCATGGATTAATGAATTTTTGATAAGTTATACATCCCATAAGTGACTTTTTATGATTATGTGGTTCCTTGTTATTTTAACTGTTTCTTAAACTATGGTTTTTGGTCTTAGTCAATGGAGGGAATGAGAAATAATTCAGTTAACATTGATTCCAATGGACAAATTGGTGACTATGATCAACGAAATTATGTAATGCACGGAGAGAAAGATATTTTGATTATGAAGAACCAGTCATCTCGATATATGATTAAAAAGATGAACTTTAGTTGTATTCCTAAGTCATAAAATAAGAGGATGATGTAATTTTATGCATGTTTTCATGGTGAGGATAATAGTGAAAGGAAGATTTTGATTTCTAAAGAAGGGAAGAAGAACCTTGAGGAATACCTCAAATGGAGGGGAAGATGCTATCAATGTGGAGAAAAGGGTTATAGAGTGAATGAATGTTATGGAGTCCAATGCCTGATCTACGGAGAACATGGGAATTACCCAACTAAATTCCCTTACCTAAGAAGTTACTTCAAAATCAAGGAAGGACCTATTCCATGCTAATCATTGAAGAGGCTGGATTGAAGGTATTGTGTATTGGAATTCAATAATAATGTTGTTGAGGTACTTTTATAGAATATTGAAATATCTATGTATTGGTCCATTGTAGATTTCTATAAGAATATGGTACCGGTAACCATGAAAAGTAATTCAAATATTTAGGAAAGCAGATGATATGCGCATAATTAAGGGATATAAAAAAAATTAATTATTTTATAGTATTCAAGAGATCATTATTGATATAAGGACTAAGTGATATCATGGTTAGAGTATATAGAATTTTTGTGATTTTGGTATCTGTAATGTGTTATCTTTTTACAACAGTCATGTTTTCACTAAAGTTCTATGTTGATTCATGTTTCAGAAGAATACATGATTAAGGTATTAACATGATTGGAATATGACCAACAAGATATATCTTATGATATATGGGGGATAAACGATGGTATCCACAGGCTTGTTATGTGACATTTTAAGTAATTGCTTTCGTTATACTATGAGATTTGACAGATGTATTTTGGATAAGCCTATGGATTGTAATGGATTAAGTTAGACATCATATATTATTGTTTAAGGATAGAACATGTTTTTCGATTTTATTTCTGTAATGTTTTAATAGTATTGTATTAGAAAAAGGACAACTTATAGGATGAGCGACAGCCTATCATGTCGGACATGGCTGTGGGAATCGAACCCACAATGAAATTGTGATAGGCCTTTATTGCATACCACTAGCCTACAAGAAGTCTCTGGTTAGTAGAAACTAGTTTTATTTTATTAAGCACTATGATAGATGAAGTATAACTATATTTTTAGAACCATATTCGATTAATATCACCATAAGATGGACTTATAACTTTTTCGAACCTTTTGTTTGAGACAGACGGAATGACCCATCATTCTATCCCATGATCTTCTAACACTTCAATAATGAAAAATTCAACTTTCATTCTCTAAGAGACAAAGTGGAAATTGTACAAGGCGCGAACAACGGTGAGATTGTACCGAAATGAACTATTTTTTTCTAATTCTTCAACTTCAGGGAAATGATCATGAAAACAAAAAATGTTTTCCTACTATCCTCATATACGTTGAATCAGATGGTACCTTAGATCATCACAATTTTATGGCTTTGTGATTGTTGGATATTTTATAGCCATGTTTTCTACCACTATCCATCAGAACATTATGGTTAGATTTCACTTCCATATCCATATTTTCACATATGTTATCCTATGTGGAAACCCAGTTATTAGTTAATTTGGGTAACCGTTACATTTCATACATTCATTTTTAATGTTATGTTTTGGTATTCCATTTTACGATGTGGGTTTCAATTATGGAAACTTCAAGTAGAAAACCATATATAACCATTAAAAATTTTGAGGGCGAAATTCATTTTAAGGGGGGTAGAATGTAACAACCCTAGATTTTATGAGAATTATTCTTTTTAATTTCTTTGATTTATTTTTTTGTAAACTACACCTAGATTATCTTGCACTATACACAATACTGTATTAGCTTGCTGTATATGCAACACTATTCTTGGATCGTGTTACACACAATTTCAAGTTCATTTGATAGTAGTTATTCTACACCACATTGAGTGTGTGTGTATATATATATATATTCAATGTATAAATGAAATATGGCTGGATTCTGTTATATGAAACAACAAAGGAGTCTTTCACTACACACAACCCTTACTTGGATTACATTACACGCAATCGCGCCCTTTCACGATAGCGTGTGTTGTATGCAATACCGAGTTTCACTAAACAAAGATGTATTATTAAAATATTATACAAACTAGCTTTTATGAATAGTAATACCAATTTTTTGAATTTTTATAAATTTTATCATTTAAAATGGACTTCATTTTTTGATTCGTAATATCAAAATTAGCCTACAGTGAATATTTGGTATTTTTCTGAAAACTTTCAATTTTTGATGAATAGTGAAAACACCGGGTTACTATTTAAAACCTGACATTTTTTATTTAAATAAATATTTATTTTATTTAAATTTATTTTACGTAAAAATTGATACATAATACCTATATAAGTTCAATATGATTCGTTGGAGTCATTTTATAATAATTTTAGATATATAAAAATTTTATTGAACTTTCCACCATCTTTTACATACCTCCTAGGAGCTTTTTGCAAATTTACTTAAAATATAATTTTACCAATTCTGGGGGTGGAATTTCAAAAATCAGAAAGACACGGTTAATGTCAAAGAGTAAAATGTGGTTCAATATGATAAAAATAATTTTTGGTAAATAGTAACTATTTACTTTTATTTACCACGATTAAAAATAAATAGAGTAAATATGGGTAAAAATGATATTATTATTACCCTAAGACATGTACTGATTCTGTTGGATAAGTGTAATTCGATGAAAAAAAACTATAGGAATAATCTATTTACCTTTAGGACCACCTGAATTATATTAGGAAATTTATTATTATTTTATTTAAAAAAGAGTTAAAATAGTTAAAATCAAATTTTAATAAGCAAAACATTTTAATATAGGGTTATACATAATATAAACGAGGCTATAAATATTAATTAGAAAGATAAAAATATTTCCTACATAATAGTATTTTATTAAAAAAATTAGACATTAAATAATTTAATTTATCAATGACATAATGATAATGAAGTAATTACCTTATTAATAAAATATTAACATAATTGATGTTATAAATACCCAAATAAATGTAATTTTAGAATTTTTATGAATTAAACTGATTTTATTAGTTAATATGAAATGTTATTATATAGTTAATAAAAAATTTTCCAACTAAACATGCTGTTAAGATTTTCACAAAAATCAAATACCAAATAGTGTCAAAATTGACATAATATAGTTTTTAAAACAAATATTATATTATTAATTGTTATGTTATTCCCAAAAATATAAGGTTCATCCAAATGACTTAGAGAAGGAAATATATATTAATAATGAACTACTTGGGGTTCATTGGGCTTTATAGTAAGTTTATAAACGATATAGTGTCAGAAAACAAAAATACACGGTGAAAGTTAAATTATTTAACTTAGAGTTAAATATAAATGATAAGGATAAAATAGTATCATAAAATTGTTTCAAACCTATTGGTTGAGATGAAATCGACCCATACCCACCATATCATCGAAATTAATCAATTCAGAGCTATTAAAAACCAAATATGACTTTATTATTAAATAATATTTTATGTTTTTCCAAAGGTGCGCCTCTCCTCCTTTTAAAAAAGGCACCCCTTCCCTCTTCTCTTCACACCCTTTTGTGCCTTTATGATCATCCGACCCCTGCCCATTTCTCTTATCCACTTCCCTAGAAACCTTTTTGAGGTTATGTTCTTCTAAAAAAGACCAAATATACTTCCTTAAGAGGAATCTTAAAGGAGGTGCATCAAAGAAGAGGTAATCTCTTCTTTTGAATCTCTCAAGTTTATTTCTTCTTCAACTTCTTCTTCTTTAGTAGTCTCATTATAAAATAATAAACTAAGTATTACATATATACTGATATGTTATTATAAATATGAAACAACCGTATTTAACCTTCTATCCATCCTACGGAAAACGAAATCACCGCGCGTGCGTACGTACGTAATACCGTCTCCACGCCGTGGTGTAATCTGTTTTCATCCACCACCTTACTTGGATGGCTATAATGGTGTAAATTAATAAATATATATTATTATTTTAAAGTGATATTGATTCTGAAATATTGTACATACACTTCAATACAATTCAACGATCATGGGAATGATATCATCGCTCGTGCTTGCGTACGGACTACCGTCTCCATGACGTGATGAGATTCATTATCCAGGTAAACCATTCATGAATGTTTATAAATTATATATAATGAATTATAATGAAATATATGACATAATAATGATACTTGATATATGTATTAATTTATTTATGTCATCTACAAATTCAATAAGGAAACGAAAACAGCGTTCATGCGTACGTACGACCTACTGTCTCCATGAACGATGTATTTCATTCCATTTATCGATCTATCATATATATATTTATATGCTGAGTATATATTAATTATAAACCATGTTTTAAATTCTGGAATTATGTAAATCATTATATAAGTAACAATATCAAGAACAATAAGTAAAAACAGGTACGATAAATGAAACGATTTTACCCAAAATGCTACTTTAACATTGAATTTTCAAAAGAACGGGTAATATAAAGTAATAAGTGAACCATATATTATATCATAACAATGAATATGATTCTGTAATAAGTCAATGACAAAATTTATATCATTATACATGATTTTTGGATACATACAAAACATATCGTACATAAGGTAAGGAATAACTATTCCAATCTCGTTCTTATCCGAGATTGTTTATTCGAAAGTATTTACTGGGATTATTGTTATCATCCATGTCCATGTTTCCTAAATATGGTTTCATGTATGTTTAAAGTCCTTTTTGACCATTTTTTTACTTTTACTACATGATATGTAAGGAAACTTTTTTTACCATACGAGGTACTCTTTGTCTTTTCCAAAAAATGTACGAGGAGAATGTTATTTTTAACTTATATGGCGTGAACTGACTTTTACGGATTCATAGAACCTTATTTTCATGATTCTTCCTCTACAATATGTCATGATTATTTTAAACAAAACCATTTTTTTAAAATTTCATGGAATTTTGTTAAAAGAAAATGATTTTGAAGAAGAATTGATATTTTCCCCAAGAATTCATTTCAAGTGTTTTATCAAAACTATTTTCCATATAAAATGACATTATTTTATATGTTTATGTTTCAAGTATAATATATCCATTATTTAAATGGCTTGATTCTTCTTATTCTGAAATGATATCAATTTTTTATAGGGATTATGTAATGATGGCATGATGTTTATGAATCCCATTCTATTACATGGGTTATGCTATGATGTATGATTTATGATTTTGTGGAACACAAAAGAATTATTTCATTATGAGATGTGTGGGACATATTTCTCCCTATAATTCATTGGGTAGTGATTTATATCTAATGAGATAGACATGGATGGAATGGTAGGTTAATCTTGTTTACTGATACATGATTGGAATGAGGAGTGAACTCGATTCAGAATTGGAATTTGTCCACTAAGATGGTCTTGGAAGCAATGCCTTGGATACTATGGAAATCATATCATGTGATTAATGGTTTCCACAATTACTTGTTTCATCCCCATGCAATTTTATCATGATTGATTTTCCTTTATGATATATGCCTTACGTACTTCCATAATTTATTTCTTTGCTTAAAATTTTGATGTTCAGATTTTATGTTCATGTTTTTTCATTCAAATGTTTATGGATTAGATTATGTTCTCTATGTTTACCCTTACTATGGATTTTAGCTCACCATTTTTATGTTTTCATTTCCCCAGGATATAAATAAAGGTTTTAGGTATGAAAACAAAAAGGGGAATATCTTTATGGGAGATGTTGATGATTTTTCACCATGATTAGAAGATTACGTTCTGAGTTTCAAAAGTCACTAAACTATTACAGTCCTTTCAGTTCTGTTTTTGTTATGTATTAAGTATTCCAAAAAAGTAATTTAATGTCTATGTATGTCAAGATTTGGGTCTCTACATGAAGTCCATAATTAATGGTGAGCTGATTAACCGTCATATATGGATTATTTTTTATGAACTCAATTTTACTGAAGAAGATAGAGGACATGGACCAACATATATCGGTTAAAGTGGAAGCATGAAATCATTGGTGATTCCTATCTTTAGTGTATATTAGTTGTGATGCTCAACATTTATAACATCATCGGCATGACCTCAAATACATCAACCCAGGAGAAGCGCCTTGGTTATTGGGAGGATAATTAAATATAATATTTGAGGAATCTGATAATAATGGAGTGAACTCTTTTCCTCGTAGTCATAGGACCTCCTTCTCCACATTTGCGTCTCAGGAAGGTTTATAGTAAAGGGGCTTCTTGGGTGATAGATTAACCATGTGTAACAATTAGATAGTAAAACCACATAACTATAGTATGATTGGATGGTGCATCAATAACCTCCATGTGATTTATTCTTTCCCAAACCTGGATGTTCTTAATTTGGGCTGGTGACTTCAACCTCTAGGAGTGTAACTGGGGGAAGTATTTTTGGATATATGAGGTGACTCATGCCAGACATGACCTTCAATCAAGATATATCCTTCTCCTCATTCACTTAGGTGGTCCTTAAAACCACCTAAGAATGTTCTTTTGAAAATATCTTGGTGGATGGCTCCTGCGAAAAATGTATGATCATGGGTTCACCAATAAGAGTGTATACCGCTCTGGCCTACATGAATATGTAGTTCACTCATCTTAATAACTATCCCTGGGGAAGATGTAACTATTGTAAATTCATACCAAATATTTTTAATAATATTTTGTGGAGGACATTGTAATATAAATTTCAAACTAATTGGTATGTTAAGACTAATGTTGTGCACCTGGACACAATGTTTCCTTTTTTCCATTTCCAAAAAAAGAGAAAACTACATGCCTCTTCCTACAAAATTAGTGGGTATGAACTGTTTGAAGTAAGCTAAGTGAATTAATGGGTGGATGTTGGATGACCAGATCCATTGAAAAGTTCAGTAGAAAATATTTAGTGGGGAACTATTAGGAATAAAAATGCAGCATAATTGTGGTTTATTCTACATGTAGTAGAATTATAGAGCTTATGGTTGGTGCACAACCAGTCTCATCACACAAGTCATCCCCACTGGGCCTAGAACTACTAGCAATGGTAAGGTGATTTTTTTAGGATCTTTTGAGTCTTAGGAAGAATCAATAGGTTGCATCATCTATTAGGAATTACTCGGCCCGTAGGCCCCCCTTTGAGCTTCCTAGATCATTGATGGTGGGACACTTGGTGTAGTGGTATCCACTACATGGTCGAAAACACAACAATGAAGGCGGTTATAGGATGAGCGACATGCATGGAGTTGAGTGGTTAGAAACTCGTCTAGTTCAGTTCAATACACCATTAGTTTTTATAAAGGGGGTGGTTTCTCCTTAACGGTGGAGGCATTGCCCATGCTCAATGACCTTGTGATTTTCCTTTCAAGAAACATCTTGATGTCAATGGTAGACACAGACTATAAAATCATCTGAATCTATCTCAAAGGTGAATCTTACACTCCCTCACCAATCACCATTTCGATCTGTAAGTTACAGGATCTCCCTTAAATTGACACTGAGATCTTCCATACATGGCTTGAAGACAATCGGGTGGCGGAAAATCTGGCCTACACTATTACCAGAATTTCATTCTTATTGTGTTCACCAACATTGGATCAGTTCCACTAGGTGGTGTTTATGTTGTTAATAGATACATTCTGGTTTCAATTTTTTAAACCCCGTTGATTTTTTCCATGCATTCATTATTAATTTAATATAATAATATTTATTTATGAAAAAACAAGATCCTTTTATAGGTGAATGGGGTGATATTTTCCTAAATACTAGTTACATTATATTAAATACATGTCACATTCAATGGAATTTGGTAATAATAGTGATGAATAATAGATATGGTTAATCATTTGTGAATCATCCTCTAATAAAAAAATATTAGTTATGGTTGGAGATATTTGATTTCTTTTCGATTTTATTTACTTTCTTATAATAAATTACATTTACCATGGAATCTCAATTTGTTTATGTTGGTTACATATTTCTAGAAAAAAAATTAATTGAACATTATTACATGATTTTAATAATATTGTATAAAATATTAAATATGGAATACTTTATTTAAATTAAATAGGTGGGACAAATTAATTTTAGTAAATGTATGATAACAAAATAAAAAATTAGTATTTAGAAAAATTCATAATTAGCATAAATTCAAATTTACAAAAAATTAATGTTTAGAAAACAATACCGTGATTTGGATTTAAATATTTATAAATAAATTAATTTTATGTGAATTTATACTAATTGAAACAATAATTAATTATTATAAATATGTAATTACTATAAATAACCAAAATAATTTTTTAATGGAATAATGTATATCATATGATATAAAATTTAAATTATTATTTTATAAAATCTATATATATTTTTTAAATACATCATAATACTCAATAAATATATAAGTTTTCAGTGTAATGGATTGATAAATTTTTATGTCATTCTAATTTGATGATGTTGTGATTACTGATAACGTATTTACATTAAAATTATTTTTCAGTATTCCCCAAAAAATCTCTCATTTTAGAAAAATAGAAAAAAATTAACCTAATATATATATATATATATATAAAGTGAATAAAAAAATTAATTTCTTATTAAAAAAATATCAAATTTTAGGTTTTTGGATTTTCGAATTTAATTAATGACCTGAAGAATAATAAAAACTATTTTTATATAAAATTGACTTTTTGAATTAATATTAGTTAACATTGTTTTAAATTAATTACTCATGATGGTTAATTTAATTTCTTGAACATTGAAACATTTTATTATAATAATCCATTAAACATTTTCAATTAAACATAATAAGATAAATTTATATTATGTATATCAAAATATAATTCTCTATAAAATAGGAATTTTAGAACTAAAATATTTTAATCTCATTCCATTTAATATGATTATTTATCTTCCAAAAATAATATAACATTTATTAATTGGTATTAAAAATATGAAATTATACTTAATAAAAATTATAATATGAATGGAATTAGAATATTTCACATTATCCATAAAATGAATAAAATGAGGCTTTAATACTTTTGTAATTTTTATAATGAAATTTCAAATATTATCCTTATGATGTGTTAATGGTTTTATTATATTATAAAATATAGTAAAATTCATTTTAGTTTACTATTTCACCTAAAATAGTATATGTTGACTTTAATGTAAAAAAATTTCTTGAGGGTTACATTCTACCCCATTTAAAACAATTAGGCCCCAAAATATTTTATTTATCTAACTATTTAATAATATGATATTGGTCTTAATATGATTCATGAGATAATTTCTAGTGAGTTATCTTTTGTATTATCAAGTGTAAGACTCATATTTTATATGACAAAAATTTATCTCTGTATTAATTTTTCGTATCCATTTTATCATAATTTACTTCAATATTTATAAGAACAAATGTTTTATATAAACATTTAATTAATAGGTTCATTTTCTTAATCCTACATCCATCAACATACATAGACAAAAATGATTACATAATAGTCAATATTTTTTTAATTCATTTGTATGTGTCATATACACTGACACCATTATATCAGCCTAAGATATATTAAGTCGAATTATGGAATTATTTCTCTCATTGTGATAAATTTTTATTTTCTTATGTATTATCCTCTTAATATCAATGTCAAAATACATAAATAAATAACCTAATATTATCATTATATTTCATAGAATATTATAGTCATAAAAATATTATAAACCAAATATTTTAGAAATAAATGTTAACCTTTATCCCCAATCAATATAAATCAGTAAAAAATAATATACCAATCAAAATATACATTATTCATAAGTACTAAAAATATTAATTCTTTTACAAAAGAGATGAAATTTCAATGACATTAAATTAATTTTTAGTCTCCTTGATTTTTAATACTACTACTAAGATATTCCCAAAATCAAATAACACTTTGTCCCATTTAAAAATATTTTCATCAATATGAATTCACAAACAAACCCAAATGGACATCTCTAAAATAATTATATATTCTTCCTATGACCCATTAAGAATCTCCCAAAATATCATTAATCCTCTTAAATTATAACAAAATAAGACCTTAAAATTTGTATTAATACCATTGAACATATGATTAAATTTAATAATATTATCCCATAGTGGTTTATAAAACTCTTAAAATATAATAATATGATTACATATTAGCATCAAATATTATTTATACCCTACATTCGTACCATCTGCGACACCCTAGTGCCACGCTATTAGATCCTATTCTAAAAATTATTTTTCACCTACTTGTCATGAAAAGAATCGATGAGAAAAGAATGTTACCCTCCATAATTACAGAATTATTGAAATTTTTTAATCACATACATACTTAATTAATATATTGGTTTTAGATCTATATAGAATTAGGAAAAATCGCCCCCTAACAAAACCAATGTATTTTCCATCAAATGGAATCTTTACCAATTATATGAAAATTTATTATCACATAATATATATTCGACCTCTACCATTAAATTCCCAAAAATAATACCCTTAATGTTATGTGATTTATTTTACTTTTTTTCAAAACTAAGAGAAATAAACATGTATAAAGGTTGAGATCAAATGTTCAATGTTATAAGCATATAGTGGAAGCTATTATAGAGATACATAAAATTACTTAGATTTTAGAGTAATGTTTCAACAAATGTGTCATATAATAAATATCAAGAGAATATAATATATCAATAGATAATATAAAAATGTATTTAATCACACGGTTGTAAATAAATATCTTTATAAAGTTGAAATTAATTATAATTGGAATCTTACAAACAAAGCCTTATAAATAAAAAATTTTAAAATCTTATCCGTAGCTTTAAAGACATGAAAAATACATTATAGTGGTACCGCTAGATATTCCAAACATAATACACAATTTATTTTTCCTCTAATGTAATTCCAAATGAAACAGGGGACTATATTATATTTTGCCTTGACCAATAATTGAATAAGTCCAATGAATTAATCATATGAAAAATAATGAATAAATTTTAAAATGCATAATAAATAATCATCTCAATTGAGAAATTATATACTATATAGTTCCAATTACATTATAAATTTTCAATTAGAAACATGTAATTAAATGTAAATTATTTACAAGAATACACATTACCAATATTTTCACCAACAATAACCAAATATTCATTCATGATGAACCTAGTGAGTAATTATATTTATAAATGATGATATATTTACATATTATGGACACATGAATATAAAAATATATAAATATTAAAAGAGTTATATAATACAACCTTGATATTAAAAAAACATGGACACGAATGAGAAAAATAAGGTTGAAATGTACATGAAGAGTGATAAAAACACAATCAAAAGGTTGTGAGAGAATTGAGAATAATATGTGTATACCAATAATGGTTTAAAAATAAATATTTATAAAATGAATGTATTCCATCAATTAATCATAAATGATGGTTTTAAAGTAATGTAATTACTTTTAGAAAAAAAGAGATGAAAATAGAAGCAAAATATTATATTGAAATTTCATTAATGATTTTATAAATTTAATGTAATAATAAAATTATATATCATTACCAAATATGATTTTTTGAGATGTTAGGATGGATTTTAATGAATTTATTTAAAAATATTATACTACATTTCAATGCTGAAAATAAATTTTCATACCTATATAAATATAGAGCTGAATATAAAAATATTCATATGTAAAATGGAAACCATTTCCTATAAAATTTAAAAATATAATATCATTTTAATTTTCATAAAATTTTATAATTCCATGAATAATGGAAATTTATTATTAAAAACCATAAAATTTTATAATGGATGATAGATAAATAAAAATTGACATTATAATGGGAAATAAATTTATGAAGAAAATGTTAAAGAATAAATTTTCAAAAAATTATTTAGATAAACTCAACAATTAATTGTATATAAACTTTTAAAAAGATTAATATAAATAATATGAATAAAAATAAAGAAAATAAATGAATTAAATATTATTAAATAATATATATATATATATAAGAGTATTCATTATTATAATAAATAATATGTATACATAATAATATATTTATCCACCAAAAAAGAGTTTGAAAGGCTAGTTATTGAATAAAAATTATTTCTATTAATTTGAGAACCAAAATGATTAAAAATGGAGGATATACTTAAAAAATATAAATAACAGGTAAATAAGTAAATATACGGTTTTTATGTGGGAAATATAAATTAATTTCCTTAAAGATCCTTGAAATAAAAAATAGCATGACAAAACTGTGGTTGTAAAATAAATATTGATGAATTTTAAAACATTTCATTTGTAAAACCAAAAAAGGTTGAACAATATATGGTTCTCTAAATACAATTATTTATTTTATATAATATTTTAAAATATAATCATTTTAAATTATGTACACCATATAAAATAATGCATGGTTCATAATATGAATCATGTCTACAGAAGTAGAAATTGAGATATAGAATCCATTATGACTTTAGTAACATATAGATTAAAATACAATAAAAAATAAAATTGAAAATTAAAACGTAAATAAAATGAATAAAGGTATATCTATAATATAAAATTTATATGATATATTATATGAATCATAAAATTTAAATTTGGTTCATAATAAAAATCATGTCTCCAAGAAAGAAAATTTGTGATGTGGAACCCTTTCCTTTTACTCTAGTATTTAAGAGACTATATTTAAATTTTTTTATAATAAACAAAAAAATGGAAAATTATTTAATAACCTCATAAATTTATATTAAAATTAATATTGTTAAATTATAATCAATCACTCCAAATATATTATTTCTTTAATGATTATTTTCATCCTCATATATAGTTATATATATGTTTTCGCACATGTTTCATAATGGAAATGTCAAGCACTTTTTTGGTAAAAATTTCTTAATTAGCATGTTATTAAATTTTTTTAAATCATTTTATTAAATGGAATATTAATCATAATTTTATTTTCAAAAATATTATTTGTATTTTTCAAGGTAATAGAATCTATGATTAGTGAGATTAAATTAATTTCTCAATATCAATGATATACATTATAATGAACATGAATTATTATGCTATGAATTCTAAATAATATTCATGAAATATATTATTATATCATATAATATATAGTTATCATATTCATTTTTACAACTATCCATGTAGGGTAGTGATGTAAAATTAAATACCTCTTTCATGGAGTTAGTTGTATAAAAATTAGACATCAGAATTTTTTTTCTAATTGTTTGGTTGAAGGAGGAATATGAATATTCTATTAACATTACTACATATATGTGTAATAATTATTGTGAGTTAATTATATTATTATTGATTTAAAATATTTTTTAATTCTAATGAATTATAAAAATAATATAAGTAAAAAATGATTGATTATGAGTTGTCACATTACTACTTGGAATAAATTCGTGTGTCCTCTTATATTAATCTTTTTTTGATACACAAAATATAGAATTTGGGAAATATATACAAGAAGTTGTTTTGTAAATATTTTTTGTACATTGGTGGCTTTAGATGTTTGGACTAGTGGAGTGTTGAAGTGATCCTTTTATAAGTGAAATGGGTAGCCTTTTTGAAATGTATATTTCATTATAATAATAGAATGTCACATTCAAATGAATGAGGATAAAATAGTTGAAAATAATCGAGGGGGAATAAATTTTTATCGATCCACTTATATTCAACATAAATAAGGGGTAAGGATTGATAAATGATAGTACTTTTCCCATATATTTAACTTTTTACCACAATCAATATTTTCCGTAGTAGCATAATTTTATTAAATTATTAAAATGTTTTTTTTGAAAAAACTAATAAAAAATATTTTTTAATTTTAAAAATATGATTTAAAATAATGTAAAAATTTTCAAGGATTCAATATATATAGGTGGTAAATTATATTTTTTAAAAAGTGTTCTTAAAACAGTAGAAAAATGTTTTAATAAAAAATAATTTCCAATATTAAATTGAATATAATCCAAAATATTATGTACAATGTTTGTGATGAAATTAATTGTTCTATTTATAAAAAATATATTTATATTAATTAAAATGAAATTATAAATTTAATTTGAAATTCTAATGACATAATTATAGGAAAATTAATAAAATAGAATTATTTAGGAAAAATATATCTTATGTTCATAAATGTTAGGCATGAATTTATAAATTCCACATAAATTTTCAAATTCATTATATTACTCCTTAAATTGAATTTTTTAATCCAAATTATTAATAAAAATCTCAATCATGCTTTAATCACTATTTTTTATCAACGTTATGGTATATGCCAAAATGGTATTTCTCAATATTCCTCTAAAAATAAATAATTTTAGAAAATCTTAAATATTTAATCTAGTGTAAAATTAAAATTATGAATCAAAAGTAAAATTTCATTTAATTATTTTGAAATTATAAATTTTTTAATTTAAAATTTAAATAAAAATATAAGAGATAATGGGAAATAGTTTTTATAGAAAATTTACCATAGAAATATTAAATTTTATTATCCATATTACATATGAAATACTCATGATGAATAATTTTTTATTTTGTAAGTTGAATATATTTATATATAAAAATTAAAGTAATAGAATAAATTTTTTGTATTAAGAGATAATATTACAACATAAATAAAAATAAAATTCTTACAAAAATTAACATCATCTATAACATTTGGTTTTAATTATAACCCGTAGAATTATATTATTTATCTTCTAAAAACTTAATTTCATTAATTAAATGGTATTAAAACACATCTAATTGTTTCTTAGAATTAAAAAAGTAATCATGGATTTAAAAAAAATATTTTATACATCATATTACTGATTTTATGTTTTAATAATTTAGTAAATTATGTAATAATACTTCACATTTTGTACAAGTGATGTATTAATGTTAATCCCCCATTCTAAAATATAATGAAATTCATTTTAGTTTTTTTTCACATAAAATAATATGCCACAAATTTTATGTATTATAAAGTTTTTTTTGGTTTTAGCATTTTTCAAATTTATATCACATTTCATAACATCCCTCCAAAATATGGATCACTTTTCTATCCTTGATTATCATCCCAATGTCCAAGTAAATAATTTTGGGATTCTTTGAGGAAAATATTGATGAATAAGTCATTATTTAGTTTTTCTTATCTCACAAATTCTAAAAGTGAGATTAATCATTAATTTATATACTTGAATCACCAAAAACATGTTATCCCTTTGAAATTCATGTTCTGGGCATCTAACATATCCTATCTATAATTACATATTTTATAAAACCATTTATTCATGTCATTTTATATCACGTGGTATAATATCATTTCAATAAATCATTTAAATCACTCATTTAACTTCTCATCATATATCTATATAGTGTTTATATTTTGTCAAAAACATGATCGACTAAGGTATTCTTTAATAATGAAATGTCATTATTATTATTTGGCATCAATACAATAATAATTTGTCTTTATATATTTCAAAATAGGATTAACAATGATAATTGGATGAATAGTTTCCCGTTGTGACTTCCCATCTCACCCTTCGTGTATCCTAGGTGAATCCGAAGAACCATGGTAGGCTTCCCTAAAGTTTTCATCCTTTAATGTTGCATAAGTAGAATCGTGAAATGCGCATTTTAGCCAGCTTGATTCCTACCAATGGAGTTCCATGTGAAAACTAAATGTTCTATGGTGATTTCACTTTATCCCATACTTAGTGAAAATAAAATTTTAATTGAAATTACAACCAATTTATACATTATCGCTTGAATGGTTCCTAATTCATTTTAGCTTAAATAACTGTCCTAGATCGATGACATAGACATATCTTCTTTTCAATTTCATAATAGTTTTCATTCATTTGAATTCAAATCATATCCATTAAGAATCTATATCACCATTGAGTATTGTTTAATAAATAATACATGAACACATTTCCAAAACATGTGGACTATATTTTCAGGAAAAGTGGCATGGAATTCCCATTCTATGGAGGTAAAGAAACCACTACACCATAAAATGAAAAATATTATATGTCTTCAATAACACACAATGTGATATTATTTTGAAACAATAATTATATAAATTTTGTTAATCAATTCATAAGTAACCATTGTAAATTCACATAATGAGAAGCTTCTCTAACCTTTAAAACATCCCCCAATAACTAATGGATCATTATTATAACATTTCCCTCTAGTAAACCATTAATCAGCCACATGGAAGTTTTATATTCATGAAAATAAATTAATATAGTCTTATCTTAACAGTAAATAACAACACCTAATGTGTTAAATATTATAGAAATTAAAATTTCCCTTTTCCCCTTGATTTATTATCATTCATAATCATAAACATCAAAACTAAACTTCAGTCCATACAATTTTATAAGAAATGATTATTTCAAAATCTATACCATTTTATAAAATGGAATGAAATGAAACAAGTAAATAAGTTAGAAATGATTTACATATTTTGAGAGTGAGATCACTATAAATGGGAATCTGACGTACTAGATGTCGTATTACAAAAGTGAATTCTCAGAAATATATGAGACCATCTCAAGGTTGAACTATTTTTCAATGAAATATCACCACACCCCACCTTCTCCCTAATTAAGTTTAATACAATAACAATATAGTTCGACGTTGAATTTCCTAATATAATTTTTCATATATTTAATAGAATATTGTTATTACAACTAGTGAATAAATTCTATCAAACATTCACAGTCATGTTTTATTATATTTATTTCATCCAAATCATTTTTTTTCGCTTATGATGATGCAATATACCTATTACTTATTGAGTTAAAGGTGATGGGATTTTTCATCATGATGTACTAAGGATTTCACCTTCCATCCAAAGTGTATTGATGAAATATAACTTTAATAAATCACGCATTAAACATTCATAAATTGTTACCCTAGAAATAGATGTAAAAAGTTCATCTAAATTACATAAATCCCTTCTAGTTTGGTTTCCTTCAAAATCAATTCCCATATGATATGTTATTGATATCTTCCAATGTAATCATTAATTATGAATGTATTTGGATACCATTTAGGTATGAAACTAAAAATAATATATTGTCTTAAGGATCAATGAGTTTTTTCTTCAAATATAAATGAAAATATATATCTTCTACTTAGTAACTACTTTTTTTGGGAATATAAGGTAGAGTAAAAGGATTCCTTATTAAATATTCCTCCTAATATAGTTCAATTTATTTATTCTTTTATTCGTATCATTTTTAAATCTAAAATCACTTGACATCACAACCCAATTAGTTTTTATTATCCATTTGAATGTATTTCAATGAAATTATTCATACTTTCTTGACATAAAATAGGTTTACCACATTTGGATAAATTCATCAAAAAAAATTGAAAAAAAATTATATCAGTTGGTTGAATTCATATTCATTGGACCTCATAAATATATTTATATGAACTCAAGAGGTTCTTTTTTTAGGATATCCACAAGATTGTGGATTCATTTCATCATTTCAATTTTATAACAACTTTCATATGTTTTTATCCATTCTAGATTCAAAATCAATATATTTATTATAGATTACTATCTAATATATAATGAATGTTTTTCCAAAACAGTCCATTACATTAATGTGATATCATATATCATTATTTTATACACCAAACACACATTACTTTATATTTAGAAATCAGAAAAAATTCCCACATGTTAAATGTTTCTTTCCCATGATTTTCTATCATCAATATCATGATCACACATCCATCCATACAAAATACCTCTTAATTACCATTTTTTAAAAGTTGAGTTTCACTCATTGGATTGTGAATCAACCCATATATTAATATAATATAACCCATCCTACACCATAATGTTAATTAGTTTTCAAGATATTCTTATATCATATTAAATTTTTTGAGAACCCATTATTTGGTAATAATTAATATTATCATTTCTATATAATAATGAACTCAAAATCAGAATTTATTTGTTTTTGTTATTATTTAATCGTCATAAAACTTCTTTCTTTTTCTTTTTCCATTATCAATTTTGCAGAATTATGAGAAACATTTCAGCCGTGTATTATTATTAGTCATAACTCACCAAATATTCAAAATGAAAACTAAATTAATTTTAAAAAATTTCATTACCTTTTGGATATTGTATTGTTTAGAATAAATTAATGTTATGTTTTATTATGTATCATTCACTATTCTATTTAATTCTAGCAATGAAAAATGTAGCCATATAATAAATATTATGTCCATTGACAACATAACACCATCATAATTATTCAATGAGACATCTCATTAGGTAACAAATAAATTTCTCAAAATAATCCAATTGAACATACTCTATAATTTTAATACACTTATTATTTTGATAATATCTTGCTTTAGTGTTTTTTCCACCACTTTGGCCTTGACCTTTGGATTATCCTTAATAATCATCACCTTCAGCACTTAATTTTTTTTGAAATTTTCATATATATCATTGTATTTATTAAATGGTGTGTTCACGTTCTTGGGTGATTCAGTAACCTTCTTATTCCCTTTTCACAATACTATAACACCATGAATGGAACATATAGTAACCTAGAAAATTTCTTCATGTTAACACTAAAGAATATCTAACATCACCTGACCCCACAAGGCCCACAAGACTATAAGTAATCGAATTGGGTCATCCCAATACTTCATTAAATGGGAAAAGGGATAGGTACTAGAATTTAGTGATAATATAAAAAATATGCATGAAAAAAATATAATGTACCTGTACACATTAATTTATATCATTATACACACTAGAGTATGGCATAATGTAACAAATTGGTATAATAAATGTATTAATGTCCTATAATATCCCACAATCGAGCACAAAAATACTTAATCAAGTAAAGAGGGTAAAAGTACTAGAAAAATAAATATAATGTGGGATCAACCTAGTAACAACAGGGTTATATAGTCTCATCATAAAGAAACTATTCTGATAATAACCATGCTACGATACATTCCAAGCACCACTAAGGACCACCTATAGTGGTTCCTCTTAAATATTAAATTAATATCCTATCATTTATATAAGTCATGATACTTTTGGGTAGTTCCCAAAATGGGATGAGTATATACATACATAGTAGGATGCACCAATGTCAAAAAGATTTAATGAATAATAGAAAGAGTTTTCTAAAAACTATAACGAATAGAGAAAAGGTTGAAAAATAATGATATATACTCAAGTCCTAGATTATAGTACCAACCCTCAGCTTGTCAACCATACTCTATATTACTTGTTTTATATTAGGATGTATACAACATCCTATGGGTTCATTCCCTTTGATAATGAAATATTATCCATATCTAATGATGACAAATTAAATAATATTATAATGGAGGATAACTACCCCATATGATCACTATAGATGAGAAAAATACCCATACTACTGTTAGTGTAACCTTTCATAATAGCATGGTGAAAGTATGATAATAACTATATATGTTGGTAGATGATCCCAATGATGTGTCTAAAAGGCTCAAATTCCAATTCACCAAGATCATCCCAATCCCATTGGGTGAAGAATCTTCCTCATTATGAATGAAATAAGGGGTCTATATTCTGGTAGAACCATTCTTGGATAAGGGGAAATTTATGGAATGTCGTAGGGGCACTGAATTTGATATACATAGTTAGACACCCAACCATTAAATTCCCCCAAAATTGTGAAAACTCTATATTCATTATCTATGATTCAATTCACAAGATGTGTGGTATTATAGCTTGGACTCTGTGAGTGAAACTACTTTATTAATATCCCACCCTGGGAAATATAGTGCGTGGACTCATAATATATGAGTAATGCCCCCCCCCCAATTATGAATGGTAATTTAATCCAAATAAACATTGAGTGGGGATATCATGGGTCAAATGGAGTGTTGGATTACTAAATATAATTGTGATATTTTATTAGAAAAAACCCTAGTGTTATAGAAATTAAAATTACACAACGTGTGTTCTTATGAATATCACACCATGTAGTCGTGGAATTTTGAAGCTAATAGATTCTATAGAAACTATTTTACCACCATCATCATTATTGTAATCTCTACTAAAACATGAAAAAATAAAAGATTAATTTCATGAAAACCTTTCAATAAATTAGATTCTAAACACCATTCATCAGTAAAATGAAGTGGCATCACTCCTTAGTGATGAATTTTCAACTCAAACTCCCCTCCTTAGAATACACGATCACATGATCCTTCATTGATTACACATAAATATAACTGATCCTATACTATTTCGTAATCTCAGAACATAATCCCAAAACAAAGATCTATGGATGATTTTCTTGATGAAAAAAAGGAATGTTTTTTTAAAACGGTCAAACCATGGGTTATAAAAAAACCTAATTTTTGAGTCAATTAGGTTTTCCTTTTGACTTTTCCATTCCTTCTTGTTTTGAAAATCAAAAACACCTTATCTTTAAGAAAAATTTCTTTTATAAGGAAAATTGCTTTTAAAAAAAATTGCTTTTATAAGGAAAATCTCTTTTGTAAGAAAATTTATCCTTATCATATTTTCACCCAGATTTTTCTTAAGTATGAGATTTGGATTCACTTCTATTTTCTCAGAATTTCTTGAAACATTGATATGAAGTATTCTGTTTTAGGATCAGAATTCTGGATAAGAACTGTGATAATGTTTCACACTGAAATCAAGAATGAGAACTATGATAAAGTTTTATTCCGAATTACGGATACAGTTTTACTCCAGATTCAGGATACGAATCCTTATGAAGTTAAACAATGAATTATCATTACGATTTCTAATGATGAATTCCCATTAATAATTCTGATGAGGAATTCTCATTACATATTCTGATGACGAATTATGATTCCGAATTCTCATTCTGAATTCTTCTATTAAACAGAATCTGATCATCTTTATTTTATACACTATGAATTTATTCAAACTCCAAATCATCACTCCGAACTTTCATTTTACTTATTTCTTTATATTTTGTCTACACATTATTATTTTCCTTACACTCCGAACCTTCACTCCGAATTTTTCATTCCGAAATTTTGAGTTAGATTTTCAAACGATGTCGTACAATCTATTTCACTTGTTTTGTTATAAAACGATGTCGTTTATTTTTTTATAAACTAACCGTTGTCTAAGTGACACGTGTACAGGTCCCTCCGATCTTTAAGGAAAATATGAATATTGGAGAAGGATCCGACCTTACATATAAATAGGATCTCATTTGAAAGAGCTCGATATAGATGAATTACTTGGTTTTGTGCATACATGCTGTTGAAGTGATTTCTAGAGAGAGAGGCTCTTATTAACTCTTAAAGCTTCATGCAAATACGAATGTTGGTGATTACATTCGAGGACTTCCGGGGATAGGAAGACATAGGTTTCCGACTACCTTGATGTTCGAGGGATTCCTTGCTGAGGAAGACTGAGGTTTCCAACTACCTTCAAGTTGAGGGCTTGCGGGGATAGCAAGACAGAGACTCCGATCTTCGTATCGAGGGCTTACCCTGGTGTGGGTAATACAGACTTTCTTGAAAGTATAAATCAAGGGACCTTTATCCATGGTAGTTGGATACCCTTTTCTTTGGGTTAAAAGACTTATATCTTGTTACATGTAGTTCTACTACGTGTTTATATTCCGCTACATTCTGTATTATAAGGAAAGTATAACTTTCTTATACTTCCTTATTTGTACTCTGTTTCATTTAGATTCTATACGCTTTAAGGAAGAATCTCATATTGTAATCTTTTATTAAGTTTCAATTTCTGGAACCATATTTCTGGAATCTACATTCGGAATCTCTTTCCATGTTTTCATTTGGTATTAGAGGTGTTTTGAATTTACATAGTTTAACTTTGTTAAACTTAGTCCTTTACATTGCTTAAGGAAAACATAGTTATTTGTAATTAACTTTAAAGTTTCCAAAGGAATTTTTAAAGTATACAATTCACCCCCCTCTTGTATATTGATCATCTACATCACTATTTCGATCCTACAATTAGTATTAGAGGAGGTCTCTGAAATACTTATACTCACGAATATGTTTTTCTTGCTCATTTTCCCATTCCGAATTTTCCCATTCCGAACTTTCTCATTCTGAACATTGTTATTACGAACTTTTGCTACTAACAAATTTGTGTGCCAAAGGTTGTTCTAGTATGGCAGGAATTAATGTTGGATAAATTGATAATCTTAATCCTATAAGACCACAAATCTTTGATGGTAATGATTTTGAATACTGGAGAGATCGAATGAAGACGTTCGTTATCAATACTGCAATGGACAACTTCGTTATGCTTACTGGTGATTATAAAATTCCCGACAAGGATGTTAGAACTTTCACTAACCAGGAAAAGAAAGAATATCAAATCAATTATAAGGTACACAATACATTACTGTGTTCAATGACTAGAATTATATACAACCAAATTTCTTCTTGTGAAGCAGCTAATTGTATCTGGAAGAAGTTAGAGGTTACACACTTTGGAACTTCTAAAGTAATTGACACTAGGAGAGCTATTCTTAGAGATGAATATCATGGCTTCAACTTTCGTTATGGTGAATCAATCTATAAAGTTCAACAGAGATTTATGACCATTGTTAATATCTTACAATCTATGGGAGATAAAGGTTTAGATGTTGAAGCTCTTGTAGATAAAATAATTGATATTATGCCCAATGAATGGGAATCCAAAAGAACTGTTATAGATGAAAACAGGAAGGTCACTCAAATTACTCATGATGAATTATTTCGAACTCTTCTACAACATGAAACCAGAATGAAGAGAGATGATGACAACATCAAGAAGAAGAATGGAAATGGTACTGTTGCTTTTACAACAACTTCAAATCAGATGAAAGCTAAGACTCCTGAGAGAGTAACCAGATCCAAGTCTAAGAAAGTTATTTTCCAATCCGAATCTAGTGAGAGTGAAGTCTTTGAAAATGAATTAGAAAATATTGCTCGAAGGATGAACAAGATAGCTGGACAGAGAAATTTCCAATCCAAGTATAAGAAAAAGGACAGGAAAGATAAGAAAGATGGAGAAGTTACTTGTTATTAATGAAAGAGATATGGACATATTAGACCTGATTGCCCTTTGCTCAAAAAGAAAGAAAGGAAAGAAAGGCATTCAGACAGGAATAGAATAAAAAATTATAAAGCCAAATCTAAGAATGTTTTGAATGTTAATGACACCTGGAGTGCCATTGGTGGTGACTCTTCAGATGAATCTTTTGATTATGAATCTTCAGGACAGAAGAATCTTGGTCTTATAGCCAGATTACCTATTGATAATCATTGTTTTATGGCTAAGGTTTGAAATGCTAAATCATTGACCAATGTTTCTTTAAATTCTAATGATAGTAAGTATTATAACTCTTCTAATGAATAATCTTCTTTTGATGAAGAAAATACATTACCTACGTATGAAGAAGTCTCTAGGTTTGCTGAACTTCTTGAGATTGAGAATTCCAAATTCAATAAGAAACATGATAAAGAAAACTCTAGGAATTCTATTCTTACGAAAGAAATATCAGATATTTCTAAATGTCTTGATAAGAAAAACGCTGATTTTGAAAGTATTTCAAAAAATCCTAAGGAATTAAGTTCTAAGAAGAACAAACTTTCTAAAGAATTAGAAAAAGTAATTTCTAAGAAATTTTTTTTCAAGCCTACCTCTAGTTTTAAAACTAATGATTTTGAGTATAAAAACTAGGTTATAAAACTGAAGTCCAAAATTTTTTCCTTAAAGAAGTGTTTATCAAACTTTACTCATGGTAAGGAAAATTTTGATAAAATGTATTCCCAAATACGACCTTTAAGAAATAAATCCGGATTGGGTTATACCCATTCAAAACCAGTTTTTAATAACAATTATTTTGTTCCTCATAGTGCCCCATTTTTTAACAAGTGTCAATGTCGTGGTCACTGGGCAAAGAATTGTTCCTTAAACAAAACCCAATCTTTAGGATTTCATAAAGCTTACTTTTCAAGAAGATGTGGGTTCCTAAAATTTTATTATCTGGAAATCTAGGATCCAAACAAGTTTGGATTCCGAAAGTCTAATTATCTTCTTGATTTCAGGAAAATAAAGAGAATACCAGCAACAATACATGGTACATAGATAGTGGATGTTCCCGACACATGACTGGTAACAAAAGCTATTTTGAAAAGATTATCAAAACGAAAGGAGGAAAGGTATCTTTCAGAGATAATGCTAAGGGTGAGATTGTTGGTATTGGAAATATTGTTCGTTTAGGTAAAACC
This sequence comes from Viscum album, assembly GCA_963277665.1. NCBI lineage: Eukaryota > Viridiplantae > Streptophyta > Magnoliopsida > Santalales > Viscaceae > Viscum > Viscum album. The sequence continues at coordinate 254,932,267 of OY728165.1, read as the reverse complement.
TTGATTTCAAATGTTCTTTTTATTAAGGGTCTTAAGCACAACCTCATTAGCATAAGTCAGTTATGTGATGATGGCTACCTTGTGAATTTTAGGAATGATAAGTTCTTAGTTCACAATTTCAAGGAAGAATTTATTCTCTCAGCCAATAGGCAAGAGAATGTTTACACATTGAACCTAGAAGACCTCAGGAGTCAAGATTTACCTTTCCTAAGTGCAATGGAAGATCATTCCTGGTTATGGAATAGAATACTAGGTCACTGTAACCTTAGAAACTTATTTAAACTTTCTAAAAAGAAACTAGTTAAGGATCTACCGGAGCTTAGATTTGATTCTTCTAATGTTTGTGATCATTGTCAATATGGAAAGAAACATAAATCTAGTTTTAAATCAATCGGTGAAGTCTCAACAACTAATGCATTACAGTTAGTGCACATGGATCTTTTTGGTCAAACACAAACAAGAAGTATTGGAGGAAAGTACTATGTGTTTGTTCTAGTTGATGATTACACTAGATTCACTTGTGTCTATTATCTAAAAAAGAAGTCTAAAGATTTTTCATATTTATAAAGTTTTAGAGCTCAAGTTAAAAATGAGAAAAACCTTCCATTGAAAACTATTCTTAGTGATCATGGAGGAGAATTCAAAATTCTGATTTTGAAACTTTTTGTAGTAGAAAAGGTATTACTCACAATTTTTCAGCACCTAGAACTCCTCAACAGAATGGTGTAGTTGAAAGAAGAAATATAATTCTTCAAGAAATAATTAGAACCATGTTGAGTGAATATTCTATTGGTAGACATTTCTGGGCTGAAGTTGTAAGTACTTCTTGTTAAACTATAAATCGAGTTTTGATTATACCTTTTCTTAATAAAACTCCTTATGAGTTATGGAATGGTAGAAAACCAAGACTATCCTACTTCAAGGTTTTTGGTTGCAAAGTATTTATTCTAAATACTAATGATAACTTACATTAATTCGCACCAAAATCTGATGAAGGAATTTTCATAGGCTATTCCACAACTTCTATGTCTTATATAGTTTTTAATAAAAATACCTGTAATGTTGAAGAAACAGTACATGTAAAAATTGATGAGTCAGATCCTTTTGTTTTTAAACCACCTCAACCTACATCCTTGGATATGTTTTCAAAAACTGATTATCAACCATTGATAGAAGATCCTTCTGATAAGGAAATAGTCCAAGAAGATACTTCTGAAACATTTACCCCAGACGACTTTCTACCCTATGTTGATGAACAAGTTTTACAAAATACAAATCAGGTGTTTCATAAGAATCATCCCAATGATAGTATCATTGGTGATGTAAACCATCTTGTAAGGACTAGAAGATCCTTAAGAAATGAAGTATAATATCTAGCATTTATTTTTGAATTAGAACATAAAAGCACTGATGAGACTTTAGATGATGATGTTTGGATCAATGCCATGCAAGATGAACTAAATGAATTCGAAAGGAATAAAGTCTGGCCCTTGGTTGAAAGACCTAAGGAGACTTCTGTTATTGGAGTAAAATGGGTTTTCATAAATAAATGTGATGAAAATGGAGTCATAGTAAGAAATAATGCTAGACTTGTTGCTAAAGGCTATAATCAGCAAGAGGGAATAGACTATGAAGAAACCTATGCTCCAGTAGCTAGACTTGATTCTATCCGTATTCTACTTGCTTTTGCAGCATTCATTAATTTTAAACTTTTTTAAATGGATATAAAATGTGCTTTTCTTAACGGTTATGTTCAAGTGGAAGTTTTTGTTGAACAACCTCCTGGAATTGAAGATACAAAACATCCTGATCATGTTTTTAGACTTACCAAAGCTTTGTATGGCCTTAAACAAGCCCCACGAGCATGGTATGATAGACTCACTAGATTTTTGCTTCAAAATAACTATTTTAAGGGAAATGCAGATCCAACTCTTTTTATAAATAAAAATAAGAAAAATGTTTGGATTGTTCAAATTTATGTTGATGACATCATATTTTGATCAACTAAGCAATCTTTAACCGACTCTTTTGAAAGTCTAATGAAATCTGAGTTTGAAATGACTATGATGGGTGAGTTAACATTTTTCCTTGGTTTTCAAATTTCTCCAAAACCAGAAAGAACGTACATATCTCAACATACGTATATTAATGATCTACTTAAAAAGTATGGTTATGAAAACACTAAGAGTATAAGTACTCCAGTGGTACCTCAAACTCTTTAGATCTTGATGAAGCTGGGAAACCAGTAGATAAAACATCTTTTAGAGGAATGATAGGAAGTTTACTTTACCTAACAGCTAGTTGACCAGACTTAATGTTCTCAGTATTCTTATGTGCAAGATATCAATCCAATCCTATGGAATCTCACTTAAAGGCGGTAAAAAGAATTTTTCGCTACCTTAAGGGAACCATGGATCTAGTATTATTTTATAATTCTGGAAATGATTTTGTTCTAAAAAGATTTTATGATGCTAACTTTGGTGGATGTAGAATGGATAGAAAAAGTACATCTGGAACTTGTCATTTATTAGAAGATTCATTAGTTTCATGGTCATGCAAGAAGCAACATTCTGTAGCACTCTCCACTCCTGAAGCTAAGTATGTAGTAGCTGGAAGTTGTTGTGCTCAAGTGTTGTGGATGAAACACACACTCATAGACTATGTCTTGAGTTTTACTAAAAATAAAATTTTTTGTGATAAAACAAGTGCCATTGCCCTTAATAAGAATCATGCACATCACTACCATGAAAAAAACATAGATATTAGGCATCACTTTCTTAGGGATCACACACTTTAAGGAGATATTATTCTTCAATTTATCAGAACACAAGATCAACATGCTGATATTTTCACAAAATCATTGCCTTTTGATATATTTGAATACATTAAACAGAAGTTAGGAATGATAACCATAAGGTAATCCTCCTTAATAAAATTTCTTGTTGGAAATGACTCATTTACGTAATAAACTCCTTTTCATAGGGGGAGTACATCTGATTGTTAGAATAACAAAATTTTCCTAAATTTGTTTTCAAACTTTTCGGAACAAAAATTACGGAATGGAATTTACAGAACTAAAATTTTCCAGAATTGACATTTTCGTACATAATACTTCTGGAATGGAATTCCTCGTATTGACAACATCTGGAATGGCAAATTTCGTACTGGTATTTTCATAACGGGAGTTTCGTATCGATCCTTTCTTTAAGAGTTTTTCGTTTTCAAATTCTGGAATGAAATTTTCATAAATAGTTTTTCATTACTAAGATTGTATTTCATATTGGGTTTTCTATTCTGAGTTTGTTTTTCATTGTGAGTTTTTTCCAATTTCTATCTTCTTGTAATAATGTTTTTTTAGTTTTCGTAAGAATGTTACCAATTACAAATAATCTTCCTAAGCCAATCTGAAAGGTATGATTTCCTAACATAAGTTTTCGTAGCCATACTTTTCTTACTGGAATTTTCTTATATTTTGTTCTTGGGTTATAGTTTTCATAATTCCTTGTTTTAATAAAAACCTCAAAAGATCGGATTCAATAGAATTAGTTTTCGACAGTCAGATCTAATATCAGCTTATCACAACTGTTCGATCAAACGAGGAAGTTGAACCGTCATCTCATTGCCTTTATAAAGAGGACCCAGATAGTTGTCCCACATCGGTTTTGAAGCTCTCGCGTCCCGAAGCTCTGCCTACCTGATTTAAGTCTGTTCCGAACTTCAGATTTCTCCATTCCGAACTTCTCAGAGGTTTTCAAATCCGAATGTATGTGGAAGTAGCTTCGCAAGACATGTCTTCCTCCAAGCCGATTTCGAAGTGGATAGTATACAGAGAGAGGTTGGTCCATCCGGATTTCTTCAACAAGTACAACTCACTTATTTCCAAGAATACCAAGCTTAATGGTTGGGAAGATGTTGCAGTGTCAAAACCTGGGAATCAAGATGAAGTGTATTCGGATTTGCTTATCAAATTCTATGAAACAGTTTCTTTTCTTCAGGAAGATGGAAGGGAAAAGTTGTCTTTTAAGTCTTATGGAAATACTTATAAGATTTCATATGCCAAGGCAGCCAGCTTGGTAAGGCTGAATAATGAAGGTGATGCTGAGTTTATTTCTCATGTGTTGCCGGATTCTAAGGGTAGCTTCGACAAGGAAAAAAGCTTTAGAAACTCTCGGACTGGCTGATGACAAGGCTCCGAAGATTTCTAGTTTATCTACAAATTTTTGGATTCTAGAGTTATGGGTACAGGGTTTTATCATACCAAGGAAAGGTGATAAATATAGTTTGAAGAAGAGTGAGAACTACAACCTAGATTTTCTGATAAATCTGAGGAAGTTCAACCTGATAGTGCACATTCTTATCACTCTTGAGAATTTGAAGAAAGGGAATCTGAGAGCTCAGATTATAATGTATCCAGCAATCCTATCCATGTTAATAGTTCGGTGCCTTGAGTCTTTCAAGGAGGTTTTCAAATCTAAGACAAGAGTTTGCAAGATTATGCTGGTGAGTGATGGTATACTCAAAAGAATGGATGTAACATTTGACAAGGAGTCTGGAGAGTTTATTGATCTACCTGCTCAAGAAGAAACAGTTCCAAAAGTTGTTGATCTGGAATCCTCTAAGCCAGTAAGGAAGAGAAAGTTGAAAGAAGTGGATGTAGGATCAAAGAATCCCAAGTCTAAGGAAGTTCATTCCGCACCTCCAAAACCAAAGAAGAAGAATGTTTACCCAGATGAGGTAGTTTTTAAATAAAGGGAAATGAAAGAGAAGAGATTGTAAGGGGTGCCTCAGTTTGGCTTGGACCCTACAGAGGCTAAGGCCTTGAAGGAGAAAACTGCGGATGATCTAGAAAAACAAGCGAAAGAAAAGAAGCTTAAGAAGAAGATGTCTGAGGCTGAGGTAGCTCAGGATTTGTTGAAATTCAATGAGATTGTTTCTGCAAACATTCATGTTCTGAGATCTCTTTCATTGGAATCTCTACCTGAGACTCGAGGAAGAGAGTTTGTTTCTCCGGAAGTGGCAGTAGCTAAGCCTATTTAGCAAGGTGAGCAGGTTGTGAAAGTGGAAGAAGAAGAATATGTTGCTGAAGGAAGTGGTGAAACTGGAGATGTGTTGAAACAAGTAGATAATTATAAGGGGACACCTTCAGAACACTTATCACTCCGAACTATAGAAGATGAATCTTCGAAGAATGTCACTCCAGAAATGGAAGAAGAGAGAGGAGAAGAAGAAGTATCTTATCATGCAGAGGAAGAACAACTTATACATGATATTTCTCAAATAAAGAATATAAAGGATGGTGCTCAGGAATTTGCTGATGAGGAAGACATCATTGTCCTACAATCTTATAGTGAGAAGAGAAATCCGGAACATGACTCTATTCCTAAAAGAGAGAAGGGAATGCAAATTCTTGCTGATACTCTGAGTTCAGTAGTGGTGAAGAGAAAGGAAGTTGGTAGTTATTCAAAGAGAAATCTTGACCAAGTTGAAGAAGAAAATTATCCAAGAAGAGTCTCGGATTCGGAGTCATACTCATTGGGGAATGATTTTGTTGTTCAGTCTTTAAAGAAGCTGGTAGTTTCTATTCCGACCTTCTCAAACATTGACTCAAGATTTTAGATGCTCCAACAGGATTTAAATTATAAAACAGACTCTGTATCTATGGTTATGGACAAGTGCGTTGAGATTGAGGCTAAGTTCAAAACCTTTTTTGTTGGCTACGAAGCTCATAGAAAATCTTGCAAGATGATGAAAAACTGGTTGAGGAAGACTGTAGAAGAGATGAGACTCATTGTTGAATTCCAAGAAAATGTCAAGAATGCTTTTGAGACTAAGGACAGAAAGATAAATGAGCTGAATTCTTCCTTTGAAGTGAAGCTGACAGATGAAAAAACTTTCGGATTCAAGAAGTCAGAGTTCTGAATGGGAAGCTGAATTCTGTTTCTCAAAACTAGAAGTTTGAAAGGGATCATCAGATTGAGTTTCAAGATAAATTGAAGGCTCATGAAGAAATTATTAAAGCTCAGGAAGAAAAGGTTCAAGACTAGGAATAATAGATTGAAGCTCAATGTGCTTTAATAGTGGTCTTAGAGAAGCAAGCTGAAGAAGATTAAGAGTATTCTTAAGAGACTCATGGCGAAGGAAAATGATCCAAAATAGACAGATCTGATCTTTTTTTGTATCTAATTTTCTTTATAGCCAAGATTTCAAACATAATGAAAATTGTACTTGTCATTTCTTTTGTTTTTGCTACTAATTTTCTCTGGTACTTTGTTATATTTTCCATTCCCTCGAATTCTTTTTGAAAATCAAAAACAGGGAGAAGGAAAAGATCCTTAAGAAAATAGAACTCTAATAAGAGCTTATCTAAGGGGGAGTCTTTCAGTAAAGAAGACTTTCTTTTTCGTAATTAAAAGTCACTCTGGAAATCTAGAATACGATCCTAAGAGTTTCAAATCCTAAGGGGGAGTTAGTAGTATTCATCAATATCCTTAAAGAAAGGGAGATAAGCCTTAATGTTTTTCTTTCTTCTTAGAAATTCTTTTTTGTAAGGATGTTTGTGCTTTCCAAAAAGGGGGAGATTGTTGAGATAATAAGGTTTTCCTTATGACTTTTCCATTCCTTCAGGTTTTGAAAATCACAAACACCTTATCTTTAAAAAAAGTGCTTTTATAATGAAAAATTGCATTTATAAGAAAAATTGCCTTTATAAGGAAAATCGCTTTTGTAAGAAAAATTATCCTTATCATATTTTCACCCAGATTTTTCTTAAGTATGAGATTCGGATTCAATTCTATTTTCTCAGAATTGCTTGAAACTTTTATATGAAGTATTCTATTTTAGGATCCAAATTCTGCATAAGAACTGTGATAAAGTTTCGCTCCGAAATCCAGAATGAGAACTATGATAAAGTTTCATTCCGAATTCCTGATATAGTTTTACTCCAGATTCAGGATATGAATCCTTATGATGTTCGACAATGAATTCTCATTACGAATTCTAATGATGAATTCCCATTACGAATTCTGATGAGGAATTCACATTACATATTCTGGTGATGAATTCTCATTCCGAATTCTCATTCCGAATTTACCTATTAAACAAAATCTGATCATATTTGTTTTATACACTATTAATTTATTCATACACCGAATCTTCACTCTGAACATTCATTTTACTTATGTATTTATATTTTGTCTACTTTTTATTATTTTCCTTACACTCTGAACCTTCACTCCGAATTTTTCATTCCAAAATTTTGAGTTAGATTTTAAAACGATGTCGTACATTCTGTTTCACTTTTTTTGTTATAAAACGATGTCATCTATTTTGTTATAAACTAACCGTTTTCTAAGTTACACATGTACAGGTCCCTCCAATCTTTAAGGAAAATATGACCGTTGAAGAAGGAGCAGACCTTACCTATAAATAGGAGCTCATTTGAAAGAGCTCGATACAGATGAATAACTTGGTTTTGTGCATACATGCTATTGAAGTGATTTCTAGAGAGAGAGGCTCTTATTAACTCTCAAAGCTTCATGAAACTCCGAATATTGGTGATTACATTCGAGGGCTTCCGGGGATAGGAAGACAGAGGTTTCCGACTACCTGGAAGTTCGAGGGATTCCTTGCTAAGGAAGACAGAGGATTCCAACTACCTTGAAGTTGAGGGCTTGCGGGGATAGCAAGACAGAGACTCTGATATTTGTATCGAGGGCTTACCCTAGTGTGGGTAAGACAGACTTTCTTGAAAGTATAAATCAAGGGATCTTTATCCAAGGTTGTTGGATACCCTTTTCATTGGGTTAAAAGACATATATCTTGTTACGTTTAGTTCTACTACGTGTTTATATTCCGCTGCATTCTGTATTATAAGGAAAGTATAACATTCTTATAATTCCTTATTTGTACTCTGTTACATTTAGATTCTATACGCTTTAAGGTAGAATCTCATATTGTAATCTTTTATTAAGTTTCAATTTCCAGAACCATATTTCTGGAACCTACTTTCGGAATCTCATTCCAAGTTTGCATTCGGTATTAGAGGTGTTGTGAATTTTCTTTGTTTATATTTGTTAAACTTAGTCCTTTTCATTGGTTACGGAAAACATAGTTATTCGTAACTAACTTTAAATCTTCCAAAGGAATTTTTAAAGTATACAATTCACCACCCTCATGTATATTGAGCATCTACATCACTATTTCGATCCTACACGAATATGAACTCTAATAGAATGTAGAGATAAATCCACAAAAGATGAAAGTAATAATATAATTAATTCCATGTAGTTAATATAAACAAATCATTAACAAAATTTAATTATATGTGGATGAAATGAGATTAAAATAGTAACTCTTTGAAAGGAAATTATTAAATACACAAATAAAGATATAATTAGAATTTATGGGGTTTGAAAATGGTAAATTCCATATTAGAAATATCTATTTCATAATAACAATAAAGTCACAAGTGGGTAGTAATAAAAAAATACCTTCCTATAGAATGGATCCAACATGGTTTAATAATTTCTTTGTATGATATTTCATGCACGAATATGCTATATTTATTGTCGTTTAATAAATTCAGGATCATCTATCAAATAATTCACCACAATGGTTCTCATTCAATTCCCTTTAAATATAAGTTTTTATTGTAGATAATCCATATAATATATATATATATATGTTTATATAATAATATCTATAGGATAGATGTAATTTTAGAAATTAAATTAAATTATTATTTTTATTCTGCATATGACTCTTTATCATCCTAACTATGAATTAAATGAAACATATCTCATGTCTTGTTTAATGTGAATGTTCCTAATTCAAGAATTGTATTGATTTCCCTTTGTCGGGATATTTTCCTGTATTAATCCATAATATTGGTATTTATACAAATGAACATGTTAATATTTTTATATATGTAAAAATTTAATATTGTGTCCACACATTGCCTTACAATCCATGATTACTTGATTAATTGAACTGAAAATATTATTAAAACTATAAAATTGTATAATAATTAAAAAAATCATTACACTCTCCATACCAAGAAATATATTCATTAAAAAATCATGTATGTACATGAATGAGTTATGGTACTGAGATACCATCTTGTACTACCATTCTTATGGGCACATTTAAATATTTCCATACTTTTATAGAACATTAACAATGGTAATAATCAACCTATAAAGAGTCTTCTCCAACCAATCCATTATCTACATTGGATACTCTAAAATCGTGGCTCATTCATTGATGTAAATGTCTCTTTAGATAATATTGGGTGATGGATTGTGAACGTACCTCCCCAGCTAAGGCATAAGAAAGAAATCATGAACTTGGTCCAACTACTACAATAATAAATGTAGATACAAAACCTCACCCACCCTATGTAGAAATTTAAATGAACTGATAAACCTCATAGATATCTTTCTTATATATCAAATTCACCATAAAACAAATTTTGGTGAGAATAATAAGAATGCATGGTATCCCACTGTAAACATTAAGGAGATTTTTTCTGTGATCATAGGTTTTTGAGGGCTCTATATTATTCCCATACACACCTGGAAGATATATATATTTTTAACCACTATGTGATCTATATCACAACCCACAAGTGATGTTTATTACAAAATTTATGTAGAGTATAGATACCTATATGGACTCTTATATATGATATGGAAATGATTTTTACATATAGTATAATGAAACCAACTATTATATAAAAAATATATAAATGGTAGGATATCAAATTAACATACATCAAAGTCCATATGAAATATCACAATCTGTTCTAATAGGATTGAATGTTCTGCTCATTCTATCCATCATTATGGGAGTGGAATTCCATGGTCATCTATAACAGAGTCTAAAAATCATATTGAATGGCTCTCTATAAACAATAAATGAATCATACATCATAGTCTGAGAATGTTTTGATGGGACAAAATGGACCTAGACATTCATCAGCTCCTACATTCATCCCAGGAATTCCACAAATATATTCCCACCTGATGGAAAGGAAGTTGGACAATATTGTGAGTAATGAGATTATAACATAGAGTGGATCAAGACCTATCAATTTTTTCTTAAATTAAATGATGAAATCTAAGGATATATCTTACCACTTCATTTTTTGAAATGTAAAATGGATTAGCTAATCCTTCTGGTATTCTCTACATGACCATCACTTACTGAATTGTGAAGCATTAAGAGATGAACTATTTGAAATAATTTTTCATCTGCAACCTTTAAAGCTACTACTAAAGGTCCTATTACATCATTTCTAATAAATATTATACCACTAATAGCGATATTGGAATTTTTATTAGCACTACTTATTATAGAATAATTGTTACCACTATATACCAATAGATGATAATGATAGTATTTCATTTAATAAAATCCATCATGAGAGTATCTTTTGAGTATATATATGTACAAGGCCTCAAACAATCATAAATAAGTTGTTCTTCCGTCACACACTGTTGAAGTGGAGGTGTCCCAACTATTTATTAGGGGTATGAAGCTCCTCTGTCACGAAAAAAGGATAAATTTAATGAGGAGAACTACTCTAACACCTCACTTAGTAACTATGAATTTTATTTCCTACTGATATAGTTTTTCTAAATAATCCCTTTACATAGAGTATATACTATCTCAAAGTAATAGTCCTATAAGAACTAAATCCAATACATCAATATTTTCTCCAGATCACTCTAAGTGATAATTTTATTGATATACATATGGATAGAATAAACAAAAAACCACATAGATAGAAGATAGTTCTGGTAATTCTATAGAGTGAACACTATTGTATTCAACATCATGAAAGGGGTTATATATTTCTTCTTGTGATTTCATAGTTACCTGGATATATGTGATATAACTACTTGAATATGTGTTTACACACAATTGATATGACACATGTGGTATCATGGAACCCATTGTAATCTAAACCCTCGCCAATGAACCTCTGAATCACAGTGTTAGTCAACCTCTAATGTATCTACTAAAAGTACATTGGAAAATTATATATGATCATTAATGAATTCACTTTTCAGGTAAAGGTATTTAAGTGTGTCATAATACAATAGAATTATTGAATAATACTCTGGTAATATCCATCAAACTCTAGGAAGATCTAAACCTCTATCATGAACTTATGTGTATCATAAGATTCACTACCTCAATCACTACAGGGACAATATTTACTCTCTCCTCCTATATAGAATCACTTATAATGTTGGTTTCTCTAATCAGTAAATAAGACTCCTATATTTTTTCCTATAAATATTTCTTTTGATATATATCTTAGATGATCCTAAAATTCCCAACAACCATAGCCTCAATGATGAGTAAATGACAATATCATTGATAAATACTACCACAATATAGCATATAAAATTATTGATGATGTAGTATGTGAGTTTAATAATAATTAATGGTGTGGTCAACACATCAATCATAATCAAAAGGTACTTTTATTGACTATAGAATCAACTAAATATTCTTTTAGCTATGACCTCTTTGCAAACTAATATCAGGTGATAGACCAACCTTAAGTGGATATTTGAGAAAAACGTTACCCCTTTCAATTGATTAGATATGTTATTTATCAATGAATATGTGTATCTATTACTAATGGACACATATATCAAGGGATATAAATACCCAACTAATCACAAGCTAGGATCTTCCTTCTTAAAAAATTTCTTTGGAGTTTCCAAAGGGGACAATTTGGTTATAATATTGTATTTTCTATAAAGGACCTAAATCTATATCCGTGGATCATTATTATATATATGGTTTATTTGATATTACTCATTATAAATTGGATGTGTTCCATTTAAAATTGTGATACAAAATTAAATCTCTCATTGCAGAGGTAACCTAGGTGCATCGTCGAGAATGGAAAACAAGTTCTATTCTACTACTACAAGATTCCAAGCATCCATTTTCTTGGTGAACCAAAAGTTAATCTTAAAAATTTATGAGAATTATAACTCACTCTCTCAAATAATAGATTATCATGATTTGTGTAATAATATTTATCCCATGTATCAGAAACCCTTGACAAGTCTTCTTGGGTCCACTGCATCCTCTAATAGAAATATTCAATCTATTCATGGATGAAGGATAGATAGTGCATAATAAGAATGATATAATATTTTATCATCATATCCATTAATAAGTGTGATGGTAAACTATTTCCACCATGATCCAAGTCACACAACTATGAGTAATGTGTGATAATAGAATCCCTTATGGTATTTTACCACCAATTGGGAATGATGATTTATTAGAATTTCATGTTCTCAAACAGGGGATATTTCTAGAAAATATTTTATCAAGTTTATTTATTTCAAAATATTATCTAGGTTAGAAAAAACAAACATCCTACCAAATCATGTTGGGATCCTCTATTCAATTAAGACGAACTACATTTGACTAGGTATGTTCATACCTACAAGTTTTGTGATCCAGATACTGACCACCTAGAGGTGTTAGTGGTGGTATTTTCTTATAATGTCATCCACCTATGGTTTCTCTACAATATCCACATCATTATCTTGCACCATAAAAATCCCCCTACTTGTGTTGTTTCCACTTTCTCATCGACCAATAGACAATCTACATATCTATTAAATCATATAGAGTTGGGATGTCTGGAGTTATATGAACTCACCCATTAAAAGAATGAAATCAAATATATTTGGTATTATTGGAAGCACTATTTTTACACTGGTATTTAGATACTTTGGTCTGTGATTGGACATGGGGATGCCTTCAGTGCCACAACCCTATAGCCTAATGTTTTTTACATACTTCTAATGTCTTTGCTACTAATTTACTACCACTAACTTAAGATAGTTGTGACTACTCATCCAAAACAATATCTCTGCCAACTATGTATGATCTAGCTATTTGACACAAGTGTAATTTAATGAGGAAAACTATGACTTTGATTTGTCTATATATACCATGATTGAATATATTAACCTTAAAATATGCATCTATATCATTGTACTGAATATAAAATAGAAGGGTAGTAAAACTCTATTAATACCCAATGATTGAATCATAATCCTTTTTAACTCATAAATCAACTCAATGTAAATAATGCATAGAATCACTGGGAAATATTCCTCCGGAATGAGGTACTAAAACATGATATAGGAAAGATTCCATTCTTCATTGGTATAATTCATCAATCATTACAATCATCCAACTAATCTATGATGAATATTTCATGTGATAATATCCATATAATCCTAAGAAGTACAAATGAGATGGAATACCCTATCCATGAATGCTAACCAGATCTCTACCACTTATGGTTTTGGATCACTTTGAAAACTAGCTGGCATTTTCTTAAGAATCCAATGATGCATCGCCATCCTATACACATCACCATCCTACACAACTAGAATGATATTCTTACCATCATGATGTAAAAAAACATGACATATTATTAAAGGTAGGTCACATTCCTTCATGATTAGTACAATTACTCATAATTAACCATATGGAGGGAAAATTATAAGAGTTCACATGAATTGATGGCTCGTTTCAGAGATGATCCTCATCACAATCCTATTTTGGAAACAAGGATGGTTTTCTAGGTGATGAAAATAATAAATTTTCATAATATACCATGGTAAAAATTTCATATATGGGGTGATAAATATATAAATACATGGAAACCACGAACAATTCTTCTATTCTAGATGTAAAATTTTAAACATGAAAATGGTGCATTTATATAATGGTATGAAAAGTAGGTAATAAGAGTCCTAGTGGATGGATTCATTTCCTTCCACATCATCACTAGTTTCCATGAATCAAGAGACGAACTCTAGACATGAAAAAACCATTTAACCAAATCCCAAACTAATATTCACAACTACTATATCTCCAAAATCCATCCTAGATAAAACATTATCTAACAACACTCTAACATGAGTTAGTCCACAAGGTACCAGTTTAAAAATAATAAGAAAATTGTACTCCCACAAGACTTCCACAAATTTTCTAGGGGATATTTTCAAGAACCAATTAGAAATATCACACATAATGAACCCATTCTCTAAATTTATCGATATAAAAACACTCACAAAAAAACATGTAACTATATAAAAAAATAGAGTAATGAATAATGTAAAAATCATAAATAATAAATAAAAAAAGGAATGCAATAAATCTCCAGGAAATAATGATAACATATAACCAAGTAAGAAGGGAATGAGTATTGTCTGAAGAACTAGAATTTTAATATAACCTGAAACCACAAGTGAAATATAGTCTAAACATACAACCAATAATCACGCAATAAAACTTCTATCATAGGCCCCAAGCTCCACTGAGCACAAACCAGACCAGATCCCCCTTGATCTCAATTGAAAATCTTGTCATCTATATAATACATAATACATGTAGGTAGAGTTAATAACTATGTGAATTAATATATAACTAGTAGGAAACCATTATGTAACTAAGAATTAAGTAATCAAATATGGATTTAACTCAAATCCATAAACAGTAGGATAAAATAATCGAATAACTAGATATGATCCTAAGATGTACTCAAGTCCCTGACTACCACACACTTATCGGGTAAAGATATTCTATCATTCCCATATTCAGATCCATATTTCTTAAGAAACCTATAATATCATTCTCTATAGTGAAGTTGGAGGGTACATGCCCCTTATAATGAGTGAAAAATAATTAATATACAAACCATGTCTTGTTTGAATATAATAGATTAGATGAAAACCAACTCATAGTTAGATAATCCCTAATCTGTAATTTAGATAAAATACCAAATGAAATTGTTTTTTTATATATAGGATCATTCCAAATTATTACATGGGAGAAAAATTGACTCCCCTAGAAGATTCATATCCCAACATGTGAGATACCTACCCTAGTTGTCAATAATGAGGTGTAAATCCACTTATAACAAAAAAAAATCCAATTCAAGAGGATGTATGTTGTGCGTTTAGGGGTTTAGGACATGTTATACCATGTCATCCACCTAAACATGCCCTACCACACAAAATGAAATGAAGAATTAAAGTAATGGAGTTTGATGCTAGTCAAAGGGTATGTGGCATTGGGGCTCGATGATTCATGTATGTGATTGTCTATGTCATGTCTGGCCGAGTGAAATATGTGGTGCAACCTCAACCTACATGTCATGTGAGACATCAATACATCCATGGGAGTGAACACCCTATTCACACAGAGCTAGGAAATAAGGGGTCAGAAATTATTTTGTAAAACCACATGATTTATTGTGTGATATTTTTCTCCACCACAAACCCAATCACTATAGAAATATGTATTTCATGACATGGGTTCTTTCATACTACATGTCTTATAGTTATGAAATATAGAAGTTGATGGATTGTCTCACAAACATCGCATCCACCTTCACCCTTCATATGATATCTCGGATAAATACCATAACTTTATGTTTACTTTACTCAACACCAACCAAGATTTTATATTTCATCCACCATTCAGTGAAATAAAAAAGCGTTTTCACCTTCCATAAGAGGAAATTTCACCCCACACACTCAACCTTACCAAAACTAAATTATTAGATTCTTCTTTGATTACACATCAACATCATCATAAAAATTATCCATGCTACAATATATGAAGCTAAATGTATAATAAGGAATTATAAAAACAATGCTCGACCATATAGTGAATTGGTTCCATTGAGATGGTTGAATCATCATTCTAAATGAACACTAGAGAAGAACATGTGTAGAATGAATGGGATAATACAGAAAACAAAAATGTGGGGATCCAATAATTTATAATTCTATCTTGGAAACCATTTTTTCTGAAATCATAAGATAATAATATGATACATGATTAAAATAATATTTCCAAGAATTATATTAATAAAATACATCAATAAATTTAAAATTAATAAATTAATAAGACTGAAAATCATAGATTGCAGATTAGATTTTTAGAACAAAACACATAATAAAAATGTAATAAGAATTATATATAATCCCCCAAAAAATATTCCATCCACAAAAATAGATAGATCGTCGGAGAATAATGCAATCGTGAGTAGTGTCTTCAATGAATATGTTGTGTTTATATTTGATTCTTCAAACTAGGATCATCCATACATGTATTCTCCACAATGGTTGTACACCATATCCCTTTAAAATCATCTAATGAATTTATAATAATTCATTTACAATAAATAAATATATTTTTGTATAATAAATCTATATTTTAGTGTAAATGAAACAAAATAAATTTAATTCAATTTATATATTGCACCCATCATTTTGCATCAACAAAAACATTGATGATATCATAGTTGCATCACACAAGGTGAAAATCACATGATATAGATTCAATGGATTTCTTAGTTTCCCCATTTGGGGATTCATTAAATAAGAAATCAATTATATATTGAAATTTTTGAGATAAATTTATTTTGTATATTAATTTTAATATATGGATATCGGGACAAGAAACTACCCAACACTCGGTGATGTCTCTATGACTAGAATGTAAAATATTATTTGGAAACATTTGTGAGTATAATCATAATTACATGATATGTTAAGATACATATGTATATTTATATCATTATCCAGATCTATTTTTCAATTGTGGTTTCCTTGAAATCGATGACAGAACTTTAAAAAAAGGGATGATTTTTTCATATGTATTTGGAATACTTTGATTGTTTTCACTCATGAACCATTACAAATTCATTCATTTAATGATATTAGATATTTTAATATTTATCATTTTAATTATATCTTCATGTATTCAATTTTGATCAACCATACATCATGTGAAATCCACATATACCACAAAAATGACTTTAGATTTTAATTTATCATGGGATTTTATCAATAAATAATTATATTATATCAATGATTTATTTTCAGTATCAAGATAAATTTTAACATTATAGTACTACAGACGCTATATTGTTATTTGGAACTTCAATTTATATTCATAATTTTTTCATTATTATTATTTACCAACATATTCTTCTTGTTCATAGGATTTTTTTTGAAAAATTTGATATGGTCAGGATTTCTATTTTGTTTTCAACATTCACGGAATCTACCACCCATTTGATTTCCTCATCATTGGATGTGGAAGCATGATTAAATAGAATTTTATTCATTATTATTTTGAATTTTAATTTATATTTAAAATAGATTTTAATATTATGGCCTTTTCACTATTATTAGTCCATGGATACCTTAGATATTTATTATCCTCATCATTATCTACATCCTTATTTGAGTAGTTAGATAAAAAATTTCTATTCATTCCCCCATTGCAGTACATAAATAGAAATTTTATTTTATATTTAGTTTTTACATAATATTTATCAATTAAAAACAATGATGTTATCTCAAAAAATGGCCAATGATTTAATGTCCCTATTAGATTATTCTATATGTTACATCTTTAGTTCAGGTTGTCTATATTTGTTTGAAAAATTAAAATGCATTCAATGCTCTAATTTTAATTTCCCCCTTAATGTAATACATTATCTCGTATGAAAAGTGATAAAAATAGAGAATTTATTGATGATCAACTCATCCATGTCTTGAACTATAAGGGATAATGTATTTGCATCAAATATTACTAAATTGAGTACTACAATGTTCATTAAAATTGTTTATTCTTTTAAGATTTTCTTTATTCCTTCATATCACAATCAAAATTTAGTTCAAAAAATATTGAAAAAATACATTGTGAAATCTTATTGAATTATGATATCCCCAAATTAATCCTTAAAAATATATAACAATGAATCTTTCACTTTAATGTATCATTTCTTGATATCATGGTGCTTCATACTATCTCAATTCTATGTATTTTTTCAAAAAAATCAATTTCAACTATTTCAATATGATGGATGAATGGAAAAAATACCCATTCACTCCTACATATCAATATTAATTTTTATTATTAGTTAATATAGTATAATATATTTAAAAATATATAAACACATATTTATTGGTACATAAATTTCTAGCAGCATATATAGAATATACAAAAACATCATCTCTTTCTTAATATTAAAATAATTTTATTCTATAAAGGACCCACTGTGGTTGAAAGGTTCCATATATTACATATTTATCTTATCTAATAGATTTATCTAATTGAAAACCCCCTAATATGTAGGAATTATTAATTAGATCTTCTACAAGAACAATTTAATACGATGTGAAAAGCCAATTATAGTGAATGCCATCACAGAGAGGGGTGTAGTATAAGTAATTATTTAAATGAAACAACCATAAATCCATATTATTGTTGATTTTTTTGTGTGATTATATCATGATATTGGATTTTGAATTATTAAAGTTTCATTAATAATGAATAATTGCAAAAAATATGATGAATACATGGTCTGATGATCTCTACTTGATATCCTACTTCTGAAATTCAAATATTATTAACAATAATAAATGTGAATAGAGTGTGGAGATATCACATATCTCCCAAGTATAAAAAATAATCAACCACATCAACTTGTTTTATAATCATTTCTTCCCCTAAACTTATGTTCCTAAAAAATATATATCATTGGGAAACTCTCATTCCTCTCCTCAATTACCTACCCAAATAATAAACATTGGAATGGGTGACTTAATATATCAATTTTCATTCATATCATATAATGTGTAATAAAAATATGAGCCACATATTATATTTATAAATATCCAATGAAAATAACATATTTTCCATTAAAATTCATTTTGAAAAATTAAATGATATTATATAATCTGTTATATATTGTCCAATAGTTGAAATAATAAATTTTCTTTCATTATATAAAACATAATATCAAAAACATATTTTAAATGAATATTTTTCTCTATATAGTCATTATATTCATTTTTCATTACTAGTGTTCAAATTATTTTACTCACAACATCTTATAATGATCTGGCACAATGATTGTTTTGATTAATAATATTTCACATATGAATTTGTTTTTTAGGAAATACAATCCACTATGAATTTTAAATGATTGTTTCCTATGGTGATTTCTCAACACCCGCTTTGAGTATCATTGGAGAATGCTAGATTTTAATATTGATTAACTAATTTAATTTTTCTTATATCAATGGATTAGGAGGAATCCTGCAATTCCCTTTTTTTATTCTAGTTTCCAACCAACTATTCCCTAAATAACAAAACATTTTGACGGGAATTTAGGATTGTTTTATTGGATCATATTATTATCATATATACCGTAAATATCTAATATATTTTTTAGATTAAATTTATAATGATCCTTTAAAATGAAAATGAATAAAAAGATACTAGAAATATGATAAGAACAACATTTTTCTTCAATGTATATGGGATAAATATTGATGATAATCATTATGTATTTGAACTTAGAGTCAAATTTCATAACGGGGAACAAAATAATTGTTGGATTTTTACTACATAATGACTCATATAATACTCAAATAGGAGGTTGAGACGTTACTATAAAAAATTAATAAGCATTGGGAGATTAAAATGTTCTTCCAAAATATTTTAATAAAACTTATCATCACCCACACTAAAAATGGACCACATTACCTTTCATAAAATATAATTGATGTTATCTATTAAATGAAAAATAATCAACCATAATAAATATATCAAATGTCATATAATTCATTAATAGCCATTATTATAATCCATTGCATCCATTTAATGAAATTCCTTTGTATTAATTAACACATTCATAATTTATTATAGATTGAATGAAACCTCATTAGAGAGAGGATATTGATTCATTCACTCATCCTATGTGGTGAAAGATAGAGGCACTATATTTGGGATATTGTGAATTAGTTCACCCAGTCTGTATTACATTGAGTACTACATATACTCATGTTTCGGTATAAGGAAAACGTTGAACCAATGAGAAATTGACTCATGTCAATCACATTACTATGATATTATTCCACATCCATCAATCTATAACATTTTGTAAAAACCATGAAGATGGGTTTTTCCAAACATAATAGATCTTTATGAATAGATACAACACGAATTTTAAATAGTGTTTTATTAAACTCTTTTTTAAAAGATAAAACTATTTTATTCGAAATCATGTTACATATCCAAATGTTTATAATTTTTACCCTATGGCCCTTAATGGAATTCGGAGAAAATGTTGAAATCCATATTTCATTTATAAAGGAAATATGTCGCCTCAAGAAATGCATTTATGCTATTTTATATAACAAGGGGTCTTACGTGATCTCTATCAAACATACTCATATCTATATAAAAAAGTCCACCAAAATATATATTATTTAAATCATATGTATACATATTTAGTTGAATAGAACATTAAAATTGTTGAGCACTAGACAAGGAAAATTTCAAAATATTATATTCAAACATATCATTCTATATTATCCAATATTGATTGATGTAGTCTATGAATACATTAAATTTCATTTATTTAAATTATATGCATATCACAAGTCCCATATATATATATATATATATTTATATAATCACGTCATATGTGACTAATCTAATCATGGTCATGAATTTCATTAGTCTATTTGAATAATGCTATAAATTTAATTATTCTTTTAGAAGTGGAAAATCGTATCGTTATTTCACTATAAATGATGACATGATCATAAACATACACAATGACCCCATTTTTCTTTTTCTATTATGGATTTAATCCTTATGGAATGATATTAGGAAGGTTCTCGGGGTTGGTATATAACCAACATCAAATAGTGGTGATTGATAATATGAATATATCACTATTTATATCGACGACTATAATAAATTCTATTCTATATATTTTTTGGAAAATAAATTTATGATGCCTGCACTTATTTTCTCATGAATATATTTTTCATATATCACCTACAACTCATTATAACGAGCACAATACTCCATTCCTTATAATCTAATCATATCACCACAACTTATAATATATCATTATGATCCTCGATTAGGGATAAATAAATGCTATAATTTATGTGCAGATCATTATTTGTACATTTTTATATTATAAAATGATTTACATTATAATGAATGAAAAATAGAAGATTCATTACAATAAAAAACATTTAACCCATTATAAAAAATGTTGTATTTTTATAAAACCTACATATTTCAAATTAAACACATATTTTTGTGATGATACTAGTTTAGTCTTGGTATATTTAATAATATCATATGCTTCTACCCAATTAATATATTAAACACCCCCCGTCAATGATTTCTTGTATGAGATGGTAATTTTGTAGTATGTGTTTGGTCTATTGAGGAGACCAAGGTTCCTTTACCTATTCGACGAACCCATTTTTTCATCATAACTAATTATTTTTCGTTCTTTTCTGGTGTGGATTTTAGGATTAATGATGAACTATTTAACCCAAAAAAATACTTTTATATACTTTAATATTGATATAAACACTACCTATATAATTAAGCCTACTATGGTTAGTTCATTTGAACTGTTCTACGAAATAGATTAATGGGTAATGAAAATCAAAAAACTATATTGAGTTTTAATATCATCTCCATAAGATTAGAAATGATAATATATGTATCCTATTACACTGATCTCATTCAATCCTCTAATGAAAATGAATTTATCATTAGTCATTCTTACGTAATAAATAATCTTCATCATAGAAATCGAGTGACTCATTTGAGAATAGATTGGAATATGCTAGTTATAATAATTGAATATGTGGGATTATGTCGAGTACATAACATGACATACATGATAGAACCTATAAAATATGAATTGAAAATACTACCCATCCTTTCTAGATATTTCGATATATTATTAACCTTATGGAGCTTCAGGCTAGGTGACATTGGTAATGAACCCATTTTAGAGTACTCCATGCTAA
Organism: Viscum album; assembly: GCA_963277665.1. Classification (NCBI taxonomy): domain Eukaryota; kingdom Viridiplantae; phylum Streptophyta; class Magnoliopsida; order Santalales; family Viscaceae; genus Viscum; species Viscum album. Next base: position 254,910,338 of record OY728165.1, on the reverse strand, counting down.
ACCTATTCGGAAGAATTCAAGTTTATGTATACTAATTGAATCCCTGATGATTAATGGAATTATTTCTATATATCTACATACTTGTTTTTTATGTTTCTTCATCCATGTCTTTCATCAATTCCCATATACCTAACCAAATCTTCTTTGAGTGTAGTGTCAGGATTTTTTTCTATTAAGTAGTATTTCATCCACATATTATTTAAATAACACTATTATAATACACAAAATATTCCTATTAAAACATGAATCATCTAACTTCTAGATGAAACAAATCTATTTCATTACATCACTAATACAAATATTTTATCATTGAGAAGTGTTCTTCAATCCATAAATGTAATTTTTTAATTCAGACACCTTATTAGTCTCATTTGGGAATTGAAATACAATAGTTCGTATAAATACACCCCATCAACTGAATTTAGGTTAATGTGAGTTTTTTAGAAATCCATTTTACATATTTCATAATCAAATTTCACTACTATGGAGATTGATATCTTAATTTACTTTATCAACAAAATTTGTGAAATTATTTCATCATCGTAAATACAATTGATTTTTGTGTAAACATTTTCAATATTGTGTGGTTTATAGGTAGACCTATACCATATGTGGGTTGATTTAATTTTAACATCCATGATGTGAAATATATATTTCTCCCCCATTAACATTAACCATGTTCATTTTGTTTTTTTATACATGGACTCTATTTTATATTCCATGTCTTTGAACAATTTCTCAGAATTATAACTATAAATGTACTCTCAATAAGAAGTATGTTCATCTATAATAAATTTTAATTAATCTTAATTCTCCATAAACTATATAACTATATTTTCTAGATGAATCATACCATATAATTGGGGTTTTCTGTAAATTTATTTGGTTCTTCACCCACAACATGGTGAAATAGTCCCAATCACTATATCATGAGCACAATATATATGTTGGCCTTGAAATTCAGCAAGATTAACATTACTATAAACTAATTATAATAATATACATTCTATATCATATAATGTAGAAAATATATTCAAAAAACTATATGTTCAATAGGATTATGTAAATAATATCCATTATTTTTCGTGAGATAAAAACAAAATAATAATTTGATGAATTTGGAGTAATTAAATTACAAATTATATCATTTAATGAATTAATAACATTCATAAATATTAATAAAAACATATAATGGGTTATTTAATATCCCATATATCATATTTTATATTAGGTATTATTTTAATGGAAGATGATTTAGTATATATTCCTAATATTAATGAGTACAGTGAATGAATAAAATAGGATGGTCACATTAAGTCAAAAACGATCATGCCATGCCTAAATATGTATGCATTCAATTTTAATATATTAAATAACATTGTGGGTTTCTAGTATGCATGAGTAGTGAAACAATTATATATTCCCTTATCTGATTAATCAGTTTATTGATAAAGTATTAACTATGTCAATCTAATTAAAGAGTATTCATACATTTTTAATTATTATTTTTTTACATTATCTAGAAAATTATTTTAATTTTCAATTGTTTCTAACTTTAATCTCAACAAATATACATTTCTATATTGTATAACATCCTCAGTAAAGATAATGAAATGTATAAAACCACATGCTTATTGAGAAATCGTTAATCAAAATACAACACAATATATAATACTTAATAGTCCACTTGAAAATTTACTTTTTATACTAAATGTTTTTATCTTTAGTTCTTCGGATACACAATATTCATTATCTTCAATGGAATAATAATAAAACGATTCCAATTATCTATATTTTTGATCTATTGGGATGTGTTTCCCATTTATATTTCCGAAGTGAAAATTCCAATGTTAGGTGGGATTAGAATCATCCAGGGCTTTGTTATTATGAAATTTGTAATCAAGAATTACCATTAATAGACTATATAAACCATTCATTATATCAACAATGAAATTGAAAAATTTATTCATAAATATAAAATTAACTTTTTTCTTAATAAATATTTATAATCTCTTTTTAAACAACTAATATATAGAAATAATGTTTTTTAATTATTGTGGAATCAAAATAATAGTTTTCTAATTCTACATCCAATCTATATAGAAGAGCCAAATGAAAACTGATGACCTCTAATGTAAAAAATCATTCAGCATTATCAATAAGAAGATGTTAATAACCCTTGATCAATTCCCTCATATCTCCATGTCTGTGTTTATCATCAAAAATGAGTATTACACATATGATATTTAATTCCAATATGTCTGATATAGTGGTACTGATCTTTACAAGATTAATATTTATAGGATATAAATATATCTCCTTCAGAAAACTAATCATCCCTTGATACAAATGAATATCTATATAATAGGTCATTACTATAAAGGATTTAAATAATATTATTATGTATTATTATATAACCTATAATAAATTCATGTTAGTAAGTAAGTTCCATGTCTCATAATTTTCCATAAAAACATTTAATCATTGTTATACCACATAATTTTTTTATAACATACATTATATCTATTTTTTGGGACAAGATAAATTATTTTTTACACTTATAAATCTTGGATACATTATTATTCAACAGTTTACTCATATCCATTCACGGAAAAACCCAACTGTGTTCTTATAGTATCTTTTCAAAGGGTTCCCCATTTATGTGTAACCTAAATAAAAATACATTAATAAGATTAAAATAGATAGTACAGGAGAACCCTTCATGGGATGAACCTACCTAGGGATAGTATAAATAAACCCATTACCAAAATTATTTCCACAAGATAATTGAGGATCAATTGGTATTGGTTGACCCTATGATATTTAATGATCAAGGTATTGAAAACTGATTAAATTGATGGAATATCAAACAATATATTTTATGGGGATTTATAAAAAACCCACAAATTTAATATAAATCATATTCATATAACACTTATAATTATTGCATCATATGAAATATTTATTTTGTAATGTAATTTTTTCTTTTTGAATGCTTGATTCAAATAATATAGTTTTGGAATACCTATTTAACCCATGAAATTAATTTATTCTCACCCCATTAATGTGTACATATAATATCATTTGTTTGTTTACTCACAAAAATAGGTAATCCAATGAAATTCATAAATATATATATATATAATAATCTTATATATATGTTATAAGAAATTTTAATGTAATAGAATATAGTCTTATAAAAAATAACATCAATTCATGTGTATTCATATAGCTAAAGATATTTGGCTTCCAATTTTATAGTTTAATGGATAATCTTGGGGTATGTTTGTATCAACATACCCCTACATTGGGATACATAACAGAAGAGACAATTTTTTTCAATATATCTCGAAATCCTATTATGAAAATAATATTAAATCATTACACTCAAGTTCATACTTATAAATAATATACTGAGGTCATGTTTGATGAAAAAATAATTCTTATTGACATATACATAGCGTGATATTCATGGATTTATTTACTATAAATAATATATCACCCCCAATTTAATCATAAAAAACATTTTTCATAAAAAAGTAACTAAACATTAATATCAAAAGATTTAACAAATAAAAAATTATTTATCCTCCAAACATGAGAAATAATTGAAGGTGGTTTTCATATATAATTTATCTATTTAATTCCCTTTTTTATAAACTAAAAACCTTATAATTTATAAATAATTTATAAATTATAATGGAAATTATAAATAAAAAAATGGAAATGATTATACATTTCATATTTAATAGCCGATATTTAGGTGGGGAAAATCCATGGAGCGATCAAATTCTATGATATAGTATTGATTATGAAATTATGGTTCATAAAATTTCATTAAATTAGTGATGACATATAATTAAAATCAAATTTAATGATATATCATTTATTTTAATAATTCTATGATACTCAATTTTCAAACAAACCCTAACAATATTTCAAATTTCGATATCTCATTTCCTACAATATGGATCTTATCATTTCTTCCAATTTTTGATATCATATAATGCCGAGATAATTTAGTGACTAAGCATGTATCATAATTATGTTATGATACTCAATTTTTAAACCAACTCTAATTATATTTTACATTATGATATCTTATATCGTAAGGTATTATATCGAAAAAAGTATAGTTTATATTATATCATACATTAAGATATAGAAATAGCATATTATATGGTAAATAAAAATAGATTAAGCATAAAAAAAATTATATAATTATATAATCTAAAATAATATAAGAAACATAATCTTCATAAAACTATTGAAAAAACACATATAATACATGAATAACTAGTCTATGATACAAATTATGGGTTTTTCATGGTCATTTAATGACCAAATTTTGACGAAACACAAAATATATTGGCTCTATTGATCTTCAAAAATCAAATATGAAATTATAAATGATAAAAAAATATAAAATAAACAAGATAATTGTAGTCTCTATCATCCTACATTGTAGTAGAATGTTTATGGGATACCACAAAGCAGTTCAACTATGCCTCATACCTTTGAGGGTGGAACACAAGTAAAAGTATCCAAAATCATATAATGATGATTCCTATATCATTTAAGGGGGTTCAATTGACTTCACTAGAAATAAAGGAAATAATACTGGGTGATGTTCATTTTCTTATGAAATATATTCATGAAAATGATGGTCACCTACACCAAAAAGTGAATTAATTCCCTTTTAATGGAAATTTCAAACATTCTATAAATATTGATAATTAATTTACCATATAAAATGTATTAGGTTCCATACTATGCATTACAAATGTTTTTTAGTTACCATTGAACCAATTTAATGTACCTACATGTCGTTAATTGTTCCAGTTTTAAAGTAATACTATGTAAATGAAACTCTTTCTAAAGGTTGTGGAAGATCCCTACACTTTTCTTGTGATTTGTCAAATGCAAACACTAAACCTACGATATGGAAATTCATGCCCTCAACCTATATTATATTGGAGGAAAAAATATTCTTATACATGGTATAAAGGATACATATATACTAATGTATCCTTAAATCGTATTTATCACATGGATATTACGTATGTTAATATCCAATAGTTTCACCAAATCCAAATCAATGTTTAAATAACAATTGAAACAAAATAGTGACTGAAATATTCAATACTCTATAAATCCATCACTAGATGATTTGAATTATAAAAAATAATTGATTCCACAATATAGATAAGATCATTTTTTCAATTTCATATCACTTATTCATTTATTTAACAGTAAAAAGTCTCTAAAAATATTCTCCATAATCAATGAGTAGGTTGTCAAATAATATAATGTGAATACAATTCAAAAACATAAGAATGAATATTAACATGAAGAAATAAATATAATTCATCTAATTTGATAGTAACTCATACATGACACAATATTATAGAATTATATTAATGATATACATAAAATCTTAGTAAATGTTGAATTCCATGTGGACCATGTCTCAATTTAGTCAATCAATTAAAATCAACCATTACTGAATTCATTTAATAAAGATCAACTCTATAATTATTAACTTTCACAAATCACCATGGGATATTTAAGCTCTCATTCAACACTATGTGATCTTCATTACAATTTTTTATGAATCCCATTTAGGATCAATGATAAATTTTCACATTAGGATATCCTAAAATAAAAATGAATTCGGAAGATTATTTTTCCTTTTCATAATATAATACTTTAATTTATTTTTTACTATCTAGAATTCCATGAAAAATGTATATGGCCCATATGTATGGTTTTAAATCTATTCAAAATCATTTTTACAGAAAAAATAAAATCTTTATGCGGGGTTAGGGGTTACCAACCTCATTCTATTTGTGATCATGTGTGATAATATCATAAATATGATATAATTTATAAAATGGATCTAAATTAACATACAAAATATCAGAACATTAAATATATTCATCCACACAATTACTTAACATATAAAATTTCAATGGAATATCCAAGCCTTTCCTTGTTCTAAGTGCTTAGAGAGCGTTGTCATAAATGATTGTGGATTCCATCGAGAATCAATGAATTTTTGTAAAGGAAATGAGAGAGAGTGTGAGTAATTGGGAGTTGTGAAAATGGATAATGTGGTATGTTGTTGTCTCACATGGAATCTAAAGGTGATGAAAATGGATTCCCATTGATCTGTATTTTACCCATTAAATAAATATTAAATCAATAACATTATTAATACACGGTGTAAAAATAATATTTTTTTATTAAAATGCATATTATTTTATTTAATCCAACATAATAACATGATTTAAAATCCATATCAATTAAATAAAAAAATATCTTATTAAATTTAGTAGTTTAAAAACAAACTCAGAAATGACTCCCCAAAAAATATTTATCAATAACATATTTACGAAAATTATTTAATCTTATTCAAGTATCATAAATCATTAAAATAAATGGGCAGGGAATACATAATTTATTTTTATAATATAATATTATTATTAAAAGTATAAAAGTTAAATGTGTTATCACATTATCATTATATACATGTATAAAATTGGGTGATAAAAAATAAAAAAACATGATTTCAATGTAAAATATTAACATACTAATACATATTCTAGTTACAGGTAACACATTTAGGTTTATATGTTATAATACCATAACAATGAAAATTTCATATATCATGAATAGTTTATTCACTAATTTCATAATTTTATCTGATGACATGTGATTTGGTAGTAGTAAAATAAGAGAAAAATATAGGTATATCTTCTAAATAAAAATATATAAATTAATTATGTTCAAATATTCACATCTTCTAAGTGACATGGATTGAGCTTCATGACTCCCCTAGGTACATATTTACTAATCGAAAAAATTTATAAATTATATTTTGGAATGAATTTCATTAGAAAATGTGTCACTATGTTATACTGTATGAAAATTTATATCATTGAAAATCAAATATTTTTTAAGGGGAAAAATTTTATAATTACTGTAAAATAGTATATATATTATGGATAATTCTGTTAAATGTTTGGGATAATTATTAATGTATTTTAAAAATTACTAGTATTCATTTATTATATAAACATGATGAAATTGACATATATTGTAGTACCCCTGGTTTGAGGAATTTGGCCTTTGTTTATGTTTTTTTATGTGTTTAAAGTGCATGGTATGAGTTGGGAAGAGGTTGGGAGAGTTTGTAATTTTTTTGGATGAGTTTGGAGGCCTTTAAAGGGGTGCACAGTTTGAGCACGGTTAGAGGAATCTATGCAGGTTCTTTAGAAAACTGTGCATGGGAGACAGTATGCTTTGCACGGCCTGCGCACAATTTTCCAAACCGAGCAAGGCAACCATGAGGACCCTTACTATTGAGGAAGTAGCATGCGCATGTTTAGCGCATGGTCTTCCAAATCGTGCGGACTGACCGTGTGGCCACATAATAATAGGGTATAAGTTTCAGCATCCCTCGAGATTAAACTATATAACACCAATCTTCCTCCCACTTGAGCATCACTTGGGTGTTTTGGTTATTAGGGGTTGTGGGTGCTCTCCCACTCAGTTTGGAATCAATTCAATGGGGTTTTAAGGTGGTTCGACGATGGTTTCTCCCAGGTAAGTCGATCCTCTTGGTTTTCTTGTGTTTTCCTTCAAATCTACATCACTATCATTCTTGGTTTTCATGATATACACTTTATGTGTGTTGATATAGGGTTTTGGTTGCCTTGAATAATGTTTTTAAGGCTTGTGAATTTTAGAGGAAGGGATCTAGAGAGGTTTCAGTGGTGCTTTCGCCGGATTGGAGGTGCGGTTGTTTGTGGGTCGATTTCTGGGGAACCCTATATGTAGGTGGCTTCTCTCTTGACTCCACATGGTTAGAACTAGTGATTCCATGTTACAATAAATTTTTGTGATGAAAATTAATTATTACTTGTTATATGAAATTGGTTGGAAATCCCTTAGGTGATGTTTTGGTGATTTTTGGGAAAATGGTGTTTTACGGTGAAATGTTATTCATGTGGATTTTAAAATGAAGATTTTAAAATCGAATGATATGGTTGATTTGTGAAAATGATTGATGGAAAGGTTTTTCAATAAAAGGGTTGTTTTATTGAAATGTTTTTTTGGCATGGAAAATGGTTTTTAATAAATGGGTGATTTATTGATATGGATTGATATGCAATGGAATTTTTTGATTGCATGTTGTTCTGACCATAGTGGGTTTATGCTTGGCTTGGATTGATTGAAATGTTGTATGGAAGTGGGTCAGAAGTATAACTATAAAAAGGTGATGGATAGTGTTCGGAAGAACCACCATATGAGTAGTGGTCGGGAAGTACCGCTAGTTGTGAATGGGTGAACGGCTTGGGCAGAAGTCCCACTGTTTTGATTGTTTGGTGTGAATGGGTGAAAGGGTTGGTCAAAAGTCTAACTTTTTTTGTTTTTTTGTTCATTTCTTTGCAAGATGGATGTTTTTGTGCTAATGTGTAAATGATGAGATGGATTGTGGCATGTTTGGTTCGATTTCCCTTGGTTGGTTCGTTTGTGTGTGATGGCTTGGTAAGGGCATGATTGGATTATGAAAATTGTTGCACTTGTGATTTAATTTATATAATCTATTTTATGTAAATTTGATTACTGTTTTATCCAAGTGGCATTTGTCGGGAAGTCATTTGGTGAAATCCTACCGAGTTTTAGTACTCACCCACTGCTTTGCCACATTGTTGTCTTTGCAAACATCATGTACTGTGACGTGGGAAATGGTAAGGCATCACCCTCCTTTAGTGTAGCATTGTGATCCCTTAGTGGAGCTTGGATCTTGGAGCTTGGCATGAAGCTGTGTTGGTGTCATAGATTGTGGTGTTTAGTTGTTTAGTTTCCTCATTGTACTCTGATGTTGTGTGGACATGCCTAGTTGTACTGGATTTGGGTTGTATTTTGGAACAAAATGGTGGTCTTTTGGGAATACATGTCTGGGTTTGAAAGTTCATTCATCATTAGTTATTGGTTTGGTTGGTTTTGTCTAAAGGGAAAATCATTCCACAACTTAATCTTCAATCCCTCAACATTTATTTCCACCCTTTGGCATCATTTGAATGTTTCTTAAGGCGATGTATGCCTCACCGCCACCATAGGCCAATGAGGTAGGGGCATGGTGTTACAAGTGGTATCAGTTTTTTTGGACCTTTGGAGTTGATTCTCACATTTTGTGTTGACATTTGTTGTGTTACATTCCTTGAGTCGGGATGGTAGCAAGGCGTAGGAATGTCGGAACATGGAATGTATTGCATAAAAGGATGTACCTAACCCTCTTATGCTGAAATTCAAGTTACTAGGGAGTTGGGTACATTATTGTTTTGGAGACACTTATAGGCATTTGATATCTCATTGTAATGGGTGTAGCCAATGAGATGTGCTATGAATGCATGGTAGAAATGACTTCCCACCAGTACGGATATATCATTGGGCATATTTCTTTATGGGATGAGTTGAGAAATGGTTTTACAAATGTGTGAAATTGTAATATTAATCAACTTGGTATTTTAAAAATGGTCTGGTTTTCAAATGGTGAAACATGGTAAACATGGAAAGATGGAAAGCCTTTTGTGATAGTGTTATGTAATGTGATTAAAAATAGGATTTCTTGATGTCTACGATTGGGAGAATAATATTTTCTTGTTTTTTGTTTATAAAAATGGCACTAGGTTAGCGTCATAAGGACCAACTGGAGGAGGCTGTTTAGAATGTGGTAGCACCTAGGCCTTAGGTGAACCAGCATCTACTGAAAAGCATTGTTCAATCTTTCCATGTTGTGGAAAGTGCAAACAAAATGGATGAACCAAGGCATGTTGGTCATTCAATTTCGTTTCAAAAGTAGAATCCACCCATCCTCAAAGGTGATTTAGACCCAGAGAGGGAAGAAGCATGGTTGAATATAATGAACAAGATCTTCGAGTTCATGGGAACACCATTATAGTTAAAGGTGATGTTGTCCATGTATATGATAGAATATCTTGCCCTTCAGTGGTGGGAGTTGGTAGTCCAAGAGGGGACAGACCAGGGTATGATGTGGGAAGGATTTGAAGAATTGTTTAATAAAAAATTCTTCCCACATACGTTCAGAATTCCTAGTACGACTATTTTGATCATTTTGAAGAAAGTTCTTATGTATATGACAGAGTATGCAGCTATGTTTATGAACATAGTTAGGTTTTCACCCGAGTTTGTGGGTAGTACATCATTGAAATCTTGTATCGTTAAAGCTGGTTTAAGGCAAGAAATTTTTTCCAGGATAGCGGTGCTGTGTATAGATGATTACACAAAGATGGTGAATAGAGCCTTGGTGGCTGAGCCAGATCTTTTGGGTTCTCAGGGCAGAGGAATCATGGTGGTACCCATGGGGAATAATGGGAACTCTAACTTTGGGTTCATGTAGAAGAGGTAAACTTATTCCCCGGGCGGGAATATGGCATATAATTTGACGGTAGGATCGGTAAATCTTCCTATGAAGCCCCAGAGAAAGCCAGGATGTTTTTAGTGTGGTTATACAAGCCACATCAAGCGGGATTGTATGTAAAAACCTCGATCATGTCATAATTTTATGAATATGGGGCTTCTACAGCATTATTTTCGGAATGCTCCAAGGTCGAGTGCTTGTGACACTCCCGAGGGATCGGAGAAGTCGTATTCTTTGACAGGATGGGGACAACAACACACCCCTTGTCAGTAGAGTAAATAGGGTCATGCTGTTTCTTAGAATACCACGACGCCTTAGTAGAGCATTAAAGAGTAGAGTGTGGAATGCAAACATGTGTTTGGAGCTGATCAGGTTGTGGTGGATGATTAGTCAGGACCATCCACAGTGCGAGGTACTACCCTTTTAAACTCTACCATGACGCAAGTGTTGTTTGATACGAATGCTTAAAACTCTTTTATTACTACATGTTTGGTTTATTTGTTGGGTTTAATGGTAGAAATGATTCCCTCAGTTTTGAAACTACAAACTTTAATGGGTTGTGAAGAGTTTTGAGCCTTCTTATGTAGAGAATGTTGTATCCTTGTGGGCGAAGTTGAGATAGTGAGGAATTTCTCAATGCTTGAGATCAATGGGTATGATGTCATCTTTAGAATGGTTTGTCTAGTGGATTTTAAGACCCACATCGACTGTGATGCGTAAACAATGGCTTTTACAACACACGATAGAATTAGATATCTCTTTCAGGGAGAGGGGAGTGAAAGGAAAGGTGAACTGAGTTTGTCAGAACCAGCCATGGGTACATTATCATATTATTTGGCAGTATTGTCATTGGAATCGGTAGAGGGTATTGAGGAGAGTGTTCTTCTGGAAGTGGTAGATCAATTTATGGATGTTTTTCCTGGTGAATTATCTTTGTTACCTCTAGTAAGATAAGTGGATTTTACGATTGATCTACTTCCGTAGAACAGTCCTATCTCACTTCCGTCTTATCAGATGGCACCAACTGAATTGAGGGAATTGAAAATATAGGTGGAAGAGTTAGAAAAAAAATCTTTTATTCATCCTAGAACATTTTCGTGGTCAGCGCCGGTGCTGTTTATGAAAAAGGGAGATGGAACCTTGAGGCAATGTATTGACTATCGTAGACTAAACCAAGCTACGGTAAAGAATATATATCCACTTAAACAAATTGATGATTTGTTCGACTATTTGAGGGGAGCCTAGTGGTTCTTCAAGATCGACCTGAGGTTGGGATTTCATCAATTGTGGGTGAAGAAGGACGATATTCCTAAAATATATTTCAGAAGTAGATATGGCCATTATGAATATGTGGTTATACCCTTTGGTTTAAATAATTCACCAGCGGTGTTCCGGGAATTGATGAATCAGATATTTTAGAGATATCTAGATTCATATTTGGTGGTGTTTATAGATTATATTTTGGTGTAATCAAAGACAAGGGTGGGGCATGAGTAGCACTTGGCGGCAGTGATGGGGATCTTAATGGATCATCGGTTGTATTCCAAATTGAAATGGTGTGACTTTTGGATATGGGAAGTTCGTTTTCCTGGCCATGGGATTTCTGAAAGGGGTGTTTTAGGGGAATCAGAAAAGATGAGGGTTGTTTTCTCGTGGAAACTACAAAATAATGTGTTTGAGATATGGAAGTTTCTTGCTCTAGATGGGTATTACTTTCGTTATGTTCAGGATTTTTCACGTTTGGATTTGCCGATGATAGCTTTGATAGGAATGGATGTTCCATTCCAGTGGAATGTACAATGTTAGCAGTGTTTTGAAGAGTTAAAGGTTCACCTTACATCAGCACAAATCTTGGTTTTTCCAGAACCAGGAAAAGGGTACACGGTGTATTTTAATGGACAAGGATCAGGGTTGTGGTGCGTTCTCATGATAGGGAATCATGTGGTTTCATATGGCTCACATCTATTAAGCGTGCATGTAAATAACTACCGAACTAATGATTTGGAGATGGCAGTAGTGGTCCATGTTTTGAATGTGTGTCATCATTATCTCTTCGGTGAGAAATTAACAGTATATACATATCATAAGAGCTTGAAACAAATTTTCTAACAAATGAATTTTAACTTGAGGCAAAGGAGACAGATGGAATATATCAAGATGTTTGATTTTGACATGATGTACACACCGAGTATGGGAAATTTGGTGCCAGATGAATTAAGTAGAAAATCATATCCTCAGGTGGTGAAACAAGAATCAGACCAGTGGTAGTTGATGACGGTTATAGCCAATATGTTGTTGGAATATGAGAACTAGGGAAATAGAGTGGTCTTATTTCTGGTTGGGTCGATTCCTGACTAAGTTGGCCTTGGTAGGGAGGCACATATATCTGATTCTAAGTGTATGACTATGGGGTTGAGACTCAATGGTGGGGAGATCATTGACGGTTGGAAACTGAATAGAAATTCAGTTTTTTGGTTTCGAAATCAGATGGTTGTCCCAGTTTCTTATCAGGTGGATAATCTAAGGGTGTATCATCATTCCAGGTGGGTTGTTCATCATGGAATTTAGAAAATGTATAAAGCGTTAAAAGTGCAGTTCTGGTGGGATGGCATGAAAAGAAGTGTGGCTGAGTTTGTTTCGAGATTCTTGACTTATCAGCAGGTCAAGGAAGAGAATCACAGGCCAGCAGGAATGTTGCAGTCTTTACCAATCCCTATTTGGAAGTGGGAGCAGATAGTGATGGATTTTGTTTCATGTCTCCCAAGAACAGTCAGAAAGCACGATGCGGTTTGGGTGATAGTGGATTGGCTAACGAAGTCGGACCATTCCATTCCAATTCGTGAATCTCATATGGTGGAATATCTTACCAAAATTTATATCTGGGAGGTGGTAAAGAGGAAAGATGTTCTAGTTTTGATTGTATCAGATAGAGATCTGAGGTTTACAACTATTTTCTAGAAATCCTTGAAGAAATCCATTAGGATATGGTTGACTATGACAATGATTTATCACCCTAAGACAGATGGTCAATCCTAGAGGACGATACAATCTCTGTAGAATATGTTTCTGGCTTGTGTCATGGATTTTGGAGGCTCGTGGGAGGACCACTGGTTGTTGGTTGAGTTCTCGTACAATAATAGTTATCAGGCATCAATATAGATGGCTCTGTTTGAAGCATTGTATTGGTGGCCATATCGTTCTCCACTATGTTGGGTGGAAATGGGTGAGTCCTCGATGGTTGGACTGAGGCCTGTCCAGGAGACTATAGAGAAGATCATGTTGATCAGGAAGAGAATGGGGATGGCTAAAATTTGTCAAAATCATATACAGATCATTGTCGATGGCCATTGTCATTAGTGGTGAGTGATCATGTGTTCTTGAGGATCTCTCCTAGGTTGGGACATCATTGGTTTGGAACGCATGGAAAGTTATCTCAAAGGTATATTGGACCTTTTGAGATTCTTGAGCAGGTAGATCAGGTGGCTTATTGTTTGTATTTCCCGCCACGGTTTAGTGCAGTGAACAATGTGTTTCATGTGCCGCACTTGAAAAGGTACCGGCCGGATCGTGACCATGTGATTCGATGGTATCATGTTGTGCTAGAATCGGATGCTTCGTTGGTGAACGTGCCAGTGCATGTTTTTGATAGGCAAGAGAAAGTATTGTGTGGTAAAATCATTAGTTTATTTCCTATTTTTTGGCAACATGGTCAGGGTCAAGAGGATACTTGGCAGCAGGAGACTAAAATGGTCGACCAGTGGCCCGAGCTCTTTCGGTAATGGGAGGATTCACTAATTTTCGAGGTCAGAAATTCCAAGAGTGGGGAGAATTTAGTACCCTTGGTTTGAGGAATGTGGCCCTTGATTATGGTTTTTTATGTTTTTAAACTGCATGGGATGATTTGGGAAGAGGTTGGGAGAGTTTGGAATGGTTTTGGATGAGTTTGGAGGCCATTAAAGGGGTGCACGTATTAGCTGGATTAGTGGAAACCATGCGGGTTATCCAGAAAACCATGGAGGGGGGACAGTGGGCTTCGCATGGTTAGCGCACTATTTTCCAAACTGTGCAAGGAAACCATGCGGACCCTCACTCCTGGGGCAGTAGCGTGCACACGGTTAGTGCACAGTTTGCCAAACCGAATGGACTAACCATGCGACCACTTAAAAATAGGGTTATAAGTTCCATGCTCCCCCAGCCATAACCTATTTCACTTCAATCATCCTTCCAATCGAGCCTCAATCGGGATTTTGGGTGATTAAGGTTTTTGGGTGCTCTCCAACTTGGTTTGGAAGCGATTCGAAGGGGTTTCAAGGGGGTTTGAAGGTGGTTTTTCCCGAGTAAGTCTCCCCTCTTATTTTCCTTGTGTTTTCCTCTAGATATGCATCCCTATATTTCATAGTCTTCATGATCTACACTTTTTTTGTGTTGATATAGGGTTGTTGTTTCCTTGGATGATGTTTTTAAAGATTATGAATGTTAGGGGAAGGGTTCAAGAGAGGTTTCGGTGGTGCATTCGCTGGATTGGAGGTGTGGTTTTTTGTGGGTCGATTTCTCAAGAACCCTAAAGGTAGGTGAATTTTCTCTCGACTCCACATGGTTAAAACTAGTGGTTTCTTGTTACAATATATTGTTGTACTAAAAGATAATTGTGAAGTGTTATGCGAAAATGGTTGGAAATCCCTTGGGGGATGTTTTGGGGATTTTTGGAAAAGGGTATTTTACTGTGAAATGTTATTCTTGTGTATTTTAAAATGATGATTTTAAAATGGTATGATATTGTTGATTTGTGAAAATGATTGATGGAAATGGTTTTCAATAAAGGGGTTGTTTTATTGAAATTTTGTTTGGCATGGAAAATGGTTTTCAATAAATGGTTCATTTATTGATATGGATTGATATGCAATGGAATTTGTTTATTACCTGTTGTTGTGACCTTGGTGGGTTTATGCTTGTCTAGGATTGATTGAAATGTTGTATGGAAGTGGGATGGAAGTCTCACTATAAAAAGGGGATGGATAGTGGTCAAAAAAACCACCATATGAGTAGTGGTCGGGAAGTACCTCTAGTTGTGAATGGGTTAACGGGTTAGGAAGAAATCCCACCTTTTTGATTGTTTGGTGTGAATGGGTGAATGTGATGGGTGCATGTCCCACTGTTGTGGTTGTTTGTTGTGCATTGCTTTGCAAGATGGAAGTTGTTGTGATAATGTAGAAATGATGATTTGTCTTGTGGAATGTTTGGTTGGCTTTCCCTTGGTTTCCTGGTTTGGGTGTGATGGCTTGTTAGGGGCATGGTTGGATTATGATAATAGTTTCACTTTTTATTTAATTTATATCATCTATTTTATGTAAATGTGTTAATAGTTTAATCCTAGTGGCGTGTGTATGGATGACATTTGGGGAAATCCTACTGAGTTTTAGTACTCACCCCCCTGCTTCGGCATGTTGGTGTCTTTGCTGATGAGATGTACTTTGGCATGGGAAAAGGTAAGGCATCACCATGTTTTAGTGGGGCATTGTGATCCCTTGGTAGAGCTTGGAGCTTGGAGCTTGGCATGGAGTTATGGTGGTGTCATGGCCTGTGGTGTTTGGTTGTTTAGTTTCTGAAACATACTCTGATGTTGTGTGGACATGTATGGATGTACTGGTTTTGGCTAGTATTGTGGAACATCTTGGCCGTCTTTTGGGAATACATGTTTGGGATCGAAAGTGCATGTATCATTATTTGTTGGTTTGGTTGGTTTTTTTAGGGAAAATCATTCCCCAACATAATCATGAATCCCTCGACATATATTATCAGCCTTTGGCGTCATGGGAATGTCGCTTAAGGACATGTATCCCTCACTGCCTCCTTGGGCCAATGAGGTAGGGGAGGGGTGTTACACATATGGTGTGGAATAAATATATGCTTCAATAGAAAATTTCATATAAAATGTTATAATATTTATCCCTCATTAATTTTTCATAGAGAATTTAAACTGGATACAAATATTTTATCTTGGATATTTTAGGTAATATGTTTCGTGATTAATAACTATGTGCAAAATGTTCATGTATTAAAATAAAAACATTTTATATTCTTCTGTTGGAGTGGGGTATCAATATGGATTATATAGGGACTTGATAAATCCAGTTGGTCAAATAATATATGTGTATTGATGGAGATGTCAGATAACCAGATTATTAATATTTTATTATCTTCTTGAACATAAATTTCCCATGCATATCAAATATTTAATAGGGTTTTCAGGGATTATGATCGTTATAGATAAAAACTATGGAATAAATTATTTAATTATGGAAGGTGCTGAAGAAGAATGGATTGGAGGAAATATAGAAACAATTTTTGAGTAAATAATAGTAAAAAAAATATAAATTATTATATTATTTGATAATTATACAATAGTATGGGATGTACACACCATATATTGCACCATTATACTAAAAGGAATAAATAGAATAAAATTAGCTATGCTGGAAATTGGACTATTTGTGATGGTCCCTTTGAAACAAGGTCCCATTGAAAAAACTAATTTGCGATGGGACCCTATCAAAAATAGATCATTATAGGAATGGCCATCGCAAATATATTCCACAATATTATTTAAAATAATTTATTTGTAATGGGGGTCCCCTTCACAAAAGATCCCACTGCAAATAATTTCCATGAGATTATTTAAAAATAGTGTTTTTGATGAGCCTATGTAAATGGCCTATCACAAATATCTTATAAAAAATTTGAATAAAATAATAATATTATCTAAAATAATATAATATTATAAAATAGTTATAAAATAATTTTTGAAAATAATATTAAAAACAATATTAATATTAATAATATAAATAATTTTAATTTAAAAATATAAAATAATATTAATATTATTAATATTACTAAAATAATAATAATATTATTATATAAATAATAAAATAATATTATATATAGTATTTTACTTTAATAATAATATAATTTCTAATATTAATGAATTAATAATCTTAATAAAAGAAAAATAATATTATTATTATAAAAGAATAAATACTTCAATATTCGTAAAAATATAAAAAAAAATAATAAATAAAAACAAATAATAAAACAATATAAATAATAAAAATTAAATTAAGTAATAAAATATTAAAATATAAAATAAATATGTGATATGTAATATTTGTAAATATATAAAAACACACTATATATAAATTTATATAGTTAATATTACAAAAAAATGGATTCAATTGTTATATAATAAAAATATATATATCACTGAGGGGGGACCTCTAGAGGTGTAGGAGGCAATGGTGGAAGGAAATCCATCCCTAAACCCTAAGTCAGACATCACATGTAGTACATCTAGTTCTATTCCTACTACTCCCATGGATGTACCTCCTCCTATTACTAATTCTATTATCATCGGAGCTCTTCCAACTGATGTTTCTTCCATTGGCACATCTCCTATGGTTTTCATTGACTCATCACCTCATACTCCCTAGAAATACTCTCATAGACCTCACTCTGAGCTCATATCTACTCTTTATACTATGTTGCAGATGAAGATGACTCTCCATGAGCTCCTCTATAACTAAACGCCAACATCCTAGTGGTACCATAATAACTCCCATGTGTTAATCAAGAGATGATATAAAAAACACGACCTTTCTCGAAGGAATACTAGGTCTCATTCATTCACGCTTCCTCATCAAATCAGTGGGCACTAGTCTGACTCTCTGTCACATCGTCACTCTTAATTGATGACTAAGATGTCTCAACCTTATATTACTCCTTAAATTGAAATTTATAATTAAAATAGTTAAAATATTTTTTAAATTTAAATTCAAAACTCAATAATATTTTATACTAACCAAAATATTATGTTGTCGATCACCTCTAATCTCTCAATTTAAAGGATTGTTGTAAATCCTCTTATTAACATCGAACTCCATAAAATTAGGTTGTTCGACTGCCTTTTTAAATATTAAATAAACTATTTCATTTAAGGTTATACCAATTATTTAAAAAAATTAATTACCTTAGGTTCTTTTTTTCTACTGACTATATATAGACTGGATCGATTTGACACCTCCTATATCAAATGAATTTTTTGACTTATATATGATCTCATTTAAAAATTTCAACCCAACCAATGTGAACCTTATCCCGCCCAGTCCTAAGATGAAATTTAATCTGGATGGTGTGTTTGAAAATACTACTGATACTATGTCACTATTATATTCTTCATTTCATTCCTTTATAAATTATAAAAGAATTATATAAATACACATGAATAAACCTCACCAATCCCATTCTAATAGCTCCATACATGATCTAATCGTTGGGATAACATTAACCAAAAAAATATATTATAATATCAAGTTATTAATTAAATAAATTTAAAAATAAAAATTATTTATTTAGATACTAGACAATGATCAAACATGTGGTGATGATTATCAAGGTAAATCTCATTTCATGTGACCCCTCCTTTAGAAAAATAATTTCACAACACATCACACCCTTATCCAATAGCTATATGTGATAAGATGTAAAGAAAGAGAAAATAATCAATCAATTAGTATATAAATAAATAAATTTAAATCTGACTAACTTATATAGTTAAACATAACTCTTTATAAGGGTGTCGATGTCAAGAAGTTGACATCGCTCCAGGATAGGGTTAGAAATCATTAATTAGGAAACACCAATTCTCCTATGAGTCCTCCCTGAGACAACAATAGTTTAAGGGTCAGATGATCCTACTTCATGGCCATCCGAATGTAGATCAGCTTCCTGTAACTAACGAATCATATACATGACCCTATGAATCATGAAATTATTGTTATTAGAAACTAGTTAAAACCCAACTATTACATATATATATATATATATATATTATATTATTATGAAATGAATTTACCCATGTAAATATTTTTAGGAATCCTCGTCTCCATATGTTTCAATATCAATGTCTCCATACTACTCATCAGTGTCTTGAATTTCCATATAAGTTTATGTTCCATCATCTCTTGGCTTTTGAAATTAATTTGTAAAATCATTATCACCATCTGACATTAATAGTGGGGTTTTAATGTAAAACCCCGAGATTTTATGATATGTATTCATATTAATTTATTTTATGTTTTGTGTTGTATGCTACAGCAAGATTATATTTATCTATACGCAACACTGTATTATCTTGTAGTAAATGCAATACTATTCTTGGATTGTGTTACACACAATTTCAAGTGAGTTTTGTATAAATTATTCTACGCAACATTAAGTATAGATTTTTTTAATGTATAAATGAAATAAGTTGTAAATTATGTTATATGAAACACTAAAGGGAGCTTTCACTACAGGCATCCCATACATTGCTAGCGTTACATGCAATCGTGACCGTCCTCGATAGTGTGTCTTATATTCAATACCAGGTTTCACTAAACAATGATATATTATTAAAATATTATATAAACTAGACCTTATGAATAGTAATACCAAATTTTCTAAAATTTATAAATTTTATCATTCAAAATGGACATCATTTTTGAATTTCGAATATCGAAATTAATATAGGTTGAATTTTTGGTATTTTTCTGAAAACATTCAATTTTTGATAAATAGTAAAAACACTAGGTTACTATTTAAAAACCAACATTTATTTATATAATTATTTATTTTATATTAATTTATTTGAGGTAAAAATTGATACATAATACCAACATATGTACAATGTAATTAATTAGAGTCATTTTATAAAAAATTTAGATATATAAAAATTTTATTGAACTTTACACCGTCTTTTATCCACCTCCTAAGAGAATTTGAAAATTTACATAAAACATAATTTTACCACATATGTTAGTGGAATTTCGAAAATCTAAGAGACATGGTTAACATCAAGGTGTAAAATGTGGTTCAAAAAGATAAAAAATTTCTTTGGATAATAGTAACTTTAAAATTTTTTTACCACGTTTAAATGCATATAGGGTAATTATGTGTTAAAATGATATTATTATTACCCTAACACTTGTCCAAATTCAATTGGATAAGTATAATTCGACCAGAAACAACCTTTGGAATATAATATTATAATTTATGTCCACTTGGATTAGATTAGGACATTTATTATTATTTAATTCAAAGAAGAGTTAAAAGATTTGAAATCAATTTTTAATAACTAAAACATTTTAAATATATGGTTAAACATAATATGAATTAGACTATAAATATTCATTAGAAATTTAAAAAGATTTCCTACATAATGGTATTTTATTTGTAAATTTTAGACACTAAATAATTTAATTTATTAATAACACAATGATGATGTAGTAATTACCTTATTAATGAAATTTTAACATAATGGATGATATAAATACCCAAATAAATGTAATATGATACTTTTTATAAATTCTAATATTTTTTTAAATGACATGTTAGTATTGATTTAATTAACTTTTTTAGAACTAATCACGCTTCTATGATTTTCACAAAAATCAATTACCAAATAGTGTCAAAATTTAACTAAATCAGTTTTTAAAAATATAATATATTATTAAATGTTTCTATTCCTAAAAATCTAATGTTCTTCCAAATGAAATAGATAAGGTTATATATATTAATAATGAACCACTAGGTGTTCTTTCGGATTGTTATAGTATGTTTATTAACCATATAGTGTTAGAAAACAAGAAGACATGGTAAAAGATAAATTATTTAACTTAGAGTTAAATCTAAATGATAAGGTTAAAATAGTAACCTAAAATTGTCTAAAACCAATTCGTTGAGAGGATTTCAACCAAAATACACTTTATAATCTAAATAAGTCAAGTTGGAGATATTATAAAATGAATATGTATTTATTATAAAATAATATTTTTATTTTTTTCTAAGGTTCCCCTCTCCTCCCTTATAAAAGGGAACCTACTCCCTCTTCACTTTACACAATTTTGAGCCTTAAAGATCGGCCAACCCCTGCCCATTTCCATTCTGAACTTCCCTACCAACATTTTGGAGGTACAAGGTTTCTCAAAAGACCAACTCTAGTCCCTTAAGAGGAATCTTAAACGTGCTGCGTCGAAGAAGAGGTAAACTCTTCTACCGATTCTTTCAAGTTTCTTTCTTCTTCAACATCAACTTATTTAGTGGTATCATTTTAAATTAATAACATCAGCATCAATAATATTCGTATATGTTATTATAAACATGATACATCCCCATTTAACCTTCTATCCATCCTACAGAAATCAAAATCACCGTGCGTGCGTACGTACAGAATACCGTCTCCACGCCATGGTGTAATCTGTTTTTCCACCACCACATTTCATGGATGGGTTTAATGGTGTAATGAAACACTATATATGGTTATTATAACATCATAATTATTCTGAAATATTATATTAGACACTCCAATTCAATTCAATAATTATGAGAACAATATCATCGCTCGTACGTACGTACAGATTACCGTCTCCACGACGCGATGAGATTCATTTTCCATGTTAACCATTAAAGAATGATTATAAAGTATATATAATGAATAATAATGGAATATATGACATAATAAAGCTACTAGATATATGTGTGTGTATATATATATGTCATCTACTTACTTCCATTCAAGTTAATAAGGAAAGGAAAACAACGTTCATGCGTACATATGACCTACCTTCTCCATTAATGGTGTATTTCATTTCATTTATCTATCTATTATATATATATATATATACTGAATATATATGATATATAAATCATTATTTACATTCTGGAAGTTTTTAAATCATGATATAAGAAAAAATAATATAAAGAACAATAATTCCAAGCACGTACAATAAATAAAACGATTTTACCGAAAGCGCTGCTTTATCATAGAATTTATAAAAGAAAAGGTAATATAAAGTCATAAGTGAACCATATATGATATCATAACAATGAATATGCTTCTGTAATAATTAAATTACATTATTTAAATCATTATATAGGATAGTCGGATACATACTAAGCATATTGGACTTAAGGTAAGTGATAACTTTTCCAATATCACTTTTATACGAGATTGTTTTTCTTTGTAAGTATTTACTGGGGTTATATTTATCATCCATGTCCTTTTTTTCTAAAAATGGTTTCATGTATGTTTAAATTCCTTGTTACCCATTTTTTTCGTTTACTACATGGTATTTATGTAATCTTTCTTTTGTTTACGTTACGATGTACTTTTTTTACTTTTACAGAAAAAGTACGAGAATAATGTTTTTTAACTTATACGACATGAACGGATTTATACGGTTTCATAATGCCTTATTTTAATGAAGCTTACTGAAAAAGATTTCATGAATATTTTCAGAAAATCCTTGTCTTCTAAAATTTCATTTCATTTTGTGAAAAGAAAATGTTTTTGATGAACAAAGTATATTTTCCTCAAGAATTAATTTCAAGTGGTTTATCCTAAATATTTTCCATCTAATATGACATTATTTCATATGTGTATTTTCAAGTATAATGTCTATATGATTTACATGGTTTCACTTTTCTTATGATGAAATGATATCCATTTGTTTTATATGGATTATGTTATGATGGTATGTTGTTTATGAAACCAATTTTATTCTTTGGGTTATGATGAATGATTTATGTTTATTTTGTGGCACATGTAAGAATGATTTCATTATGATATGTATGGGACCTATATCTCCCTCCAATTAATTAGGTAAATATTTATATCTCGTGAGATATACATGGATGGAATAGTAAGTTAATCCGGTTCAGTGTTACAGGACTGGAACGAGGAGTGAACTCGATTCAAAAAAGGACTTTGTCCACTAAGATAGTCATGGAATCAATGCCTTGGCTACTATGGAAATCATATCATTTTCTTAATGGTTTCACAGAATGAAATTATTCCTTCCTATGCTATTTTATGATTATTGATGTTCAATTATGATCTATTCCATACGTACAACCATGTTTTATGTCATTGCTCAAAATTTTGATGTTTAAAAATTATGTTCAAGTTTTTAAGTTCAAATATATATGGTTTGTTTTATTTTATCCATTCATAACCTTACTGAGAATTTGAGCTCACCCTTTATATATTTTCTTTTCCCCAGGATATAATGAAAGGTTTTTTGTAAGAGAAAAAAGGGAAGATCTTTATGGGAGATATTGACGATCTTTCACCAAGATTAGATGATTATGTTCCATGTTTCCAAAGACACTAAACTATTACGGTCCTTTGGTTTCTATTTTTGTTATGTATTAAGTATTCCTCAAAAGTAATCGAATTCCTATGTACGTCAATTATGGGTCTCTACAATTGGTATCAGAGGAATGGTTTAGTTAACCTTTGGAAACTAGGATGTGAAATTTTAGTGAGATCCCTAGAGATATTTCTAAGGTATGTCTAGGGATGTTATTAAGGTTATGTAATAGTATAGGTTACTGTCCTAGAATTATGAAAACGATCATGAATAACCTAGAATTATACCTAAGATGTTATAGATTGAAAGTACTCCCCTCGATTATGTTGTTTTCCTAGTATGATTTGTGCCTCTCACACTATTCAATTTGGGTTTTAGAAAATGGCTGGAAATAGGAATATTCATGATAATGGAGGATATGATGGACAATGGAATGATATTATTCCTGAGAAACCAAATGAAATTGGATTTGGAAGTCTAAACATCATTTTTTGACTAATCAGCAATCTCAAAATATGATTAATAATCTCAACTTTGGTAATTTTCTTGACTCAACTAATAAGAGAAAGATGGAGTTTCATGATGATCATATAGGAATGAAAGTACAATTTACCTCATGTAAATCATGTGGGAAGAGGCATTAGGGAGAATGTTTCAAAGGAACATGAAGATGCTTTGGGTGTTCAAAAGAAGGACACAAATCAAGTACTTGTAAAGGAAAAGGTTCAGTTAACACCGTAGACAAGGATAATGGTATTGCTAAGACATCAACAATGGTTAAATGTTTTAAATGTGGAATGTATAGGCATTATGAAAACAAATTCCCTAAGGTAAAGTCTCATGAAGTGAATCAGCATGGTCGTATGGGTAGTATTTATGTTGATGATGATGAAGAGAATACAAATGATATGTGAGATGAAAGAAATGATGAAGCTCATTTAGTAGTTTAAGAAGGTAGTATAATGATTGTATGTTTATCATGAATAATGTATGTTACTATGGAATAAAGAAAAATCTAAGGATTGTTACACTATTGTCTTTCCTTGAGTTTTTGATAGTATATGATGAATGATACTGGTATCTATGAAATATTATTCAAATATTTTTGGAAGGTAGATAATATGTGAAAAATGAAAGGATAAAGAGATAATGGGATGTTTGATAGTATTAATGAGCTCATGACTGGTATAAGGACAAAGTGATATCATGGTTTGAGTATACATAATTTTTGGATTTTTGTATTTGGAGAGAGTTAACTTTTAACTGCATTCATGTTTTCACTAAGGTTTAATGGGTATTCATTTTTCCAGAGAATACATGATTAAGGAATTTGAATTCTTGGAATGTGACCAAAAAGACATATCTTATGTTATATGGGGAAAAATGATGGTATTCAAATTCTTGGTTGATGAAATTTCTAGTAATCGTTTTATTTATACTATGAGCTTGGATTGAATTACTTTTGATAAGCCTAATGATTATAATGAATTAAGTTAGACATAATATTGTATTTTTTAAGGCCAGAACTTTTTTTGGTATTATTGATGGAATGTTATAATAGTGTAGTTTAGGAAAATGGAAAACCTACAGAATGGGAGACAACCCATCACATCGGACAAGGCTGTGGGAATCAAACCCACAACCGAAGTGCGACAGGCCTTTATCACCTACCACTAGCCTACAGGAAGTCCCTGGTTAGTAGAAACTAGTTTTATTATGTTAAGAGGTATGATAGATGAAGTATAAGTTCATTTTTGGAATCACATACGATTAATCTACCCTAGATGTACATAAATATATTTATTAACTTTTTATAACCTTTATTTGAAATAGATATAATGACCCAACATCCTATCACATGAGCTACTAATGCTTCACGAATGAAAAATTCTACTTAATTTCTTTAAGGGATGAAGTGGAAATTGTTCAAGGCACGATCAACGGTATTATTTTACCAAAATCAAGTAGGTATTTTTTTTAATTCCGATAATTCTTCAACATTAGGGAAATGAACATGAAAAATAAAAATGTTATCCTAGGTTACTTATGTCCAATTAATCAGATTGTACCTTAAATCATCCCAAATTTATGGCTTTATGATTGTTGGCTTTTTTATAGCCATGTTCTCTACCACTCTCCATCAGAACACAATGGTTAGATTTTTCTTCAGTATCCATATTTTCACCTATGTTCTATTATGTGGAAACCCAATGATTAGCTAATTTGGGTAACTGTTACGTTCCATACTTCAGTTTTTAAAGTTATGTTATGGTATTCCTTTTTACGTTGTGGGTTTCTATTAAAGAAACTTTCAAGTAGAAAACCATTTATAACCCCGACGAATTTCGAGGGCGAAATTCATTTTAAGGGGGGTAGAATATAACACCACGAGATTTTATAATAATTATTCTTTTTAATTTATTTGATGTCTTATGATGTGTGCTAAACCAAGATTATCATGCGCTATACACAACACTATATTAGCTTGCAGTATATTCCACACTATTCTTGGATCATGTTACACACTATTTCAAGTTCGTATTGTAGAAATTATTCCATGAAAAATTAAGTAGAGATTTTGTTTAATGTATAATTGAAATAAGTTTTGAAGTTTGTTATTTGAAACACCAAAGAGAGCTTTCACTACATGCATCCCTTACTTGGCTTGCATTACACGCAATCACAGCCTTCCCTGATAGCGTGTGTAGTACGCAATACCGGGTTTCACTAAACAATGATATGTTATAAAAATATTATCTAAACTAGCTATTATGAATAGTAATACCCACTTTTTGAAATTTTATAAATTTTATCATTCAAAATGGACTTAATTTTTGAAATCGTAATATTGAAAATTTTTTAGGGTGAATTTTTGTAAATTTCTGAAAACATTGAATTTTTTATGAATATTGAAAACACTGGGTTACTATTTAAAAACAGACTTATTATTTAAATAATTATTTATTTTATTTAAATTTATTTTATGTAAAAATTGATACATATTACTTATATAAGTTCAATGTAATTTATTAGAATCATTTTATAATGATTTTAGATATATAAAAATTTTATTGAACATTTCATCATTTTTTACCCACCTCCTAGGAGAATATGAAAATTTACATAAAAAATAATTTTACCACTTCTGTGAGTGGAATTTCGAAAATCTGAGAGACACGGTTAATATCATGGAGTAAAATGTTGTTCAATAAGATAATTTTTTTGGTTAATAGTAACTTCTTACTTTTATTTACCACGGTTAAAAGTAAATAGGGTAATTAAGGGTAAAATTGATATTATTATTACACTAACACATGTCCTAATTCTATTGGATAAGTATAATTTGATAAAAAACCACCTTGGAAATATAACACTATCATTTAGGTCCACTTTTATTAGATTAGGACATTTATTATTATTTAATTCAAAGAATAGTTAAACGAGTTAAAATCAAAGATTAATTACTAATTTTTTTTAATATAAGGATATAAATAAGATAAATTTGACTATTAATATTTATTATAATGCTAAAAAGTTTTCCTATATAATGGAATTTTATTTTTATTTTTCATAAATTAAATAGTTTCATTAATTTATGACACAATGATGAGGTAGTAATTACCTTATTAATGAAATATTAACATAATTGACGTTATAAATACCCAAATAAATGTAATTTGACACTTTTCATAAATTAAAATATATTTTTAGGTTAATATGACATGTTAGAATTGATTTAATTAACTTTTTTAGAACTGATCATGATTTTCTGATTCTCACAAAAATCAATTACCAAATAGTGTCAAAATTGACATAAAATAGTTTTTTTTAAAAATATTATATTATTAATTGTTATTATATTACAAAAAATATATGGTTCAGAAAAATGACATAGATAAGTTTATATATATTAATAATTAACCACTTGTGGTTCTTTTTTCTTGTTATAGTAAGGTTATTAACCATATAGTGTATGAAAACAAGAAGACACTGTAAAAGTTATATTTTTCAACTTAGAGTTAAATCTAAATGATAAGGTTAAAATAGTAACATAAACTTGTATAAAACCTATTGGTTGAGAGTATTTCAACCCATACCCACAATAGATTCGAAAAAAATCATTTCTCAGCTATTATAAACCGAATATGTCTTTATTATAAAATAATTTTTTTAGTTTTTCCTATGGTGCCTCTCTCCTCCCTTATAAAAGGGCACCTCTTCCATCTTCTCTTAACAAAATGTTGAGACATAAAGATCTTCCTATAACATGAACATTTCCCTCCTCAACTTCCCTAGAAACATTAATGAGGTTCTAGTCTTCTCAAAAGACCAACTCCAGTCCCTTAAGAGGAATCTTAAAAGAGGTGCATCGAAGAAGAGGTAAACTCATCTACCGATTCTATCATGTTTCTTTCTTCTTCAACTTATTCTTCGTTAGTTATTTCATTTTAAATCAATAACATCATTACCAATAATATACTGATATGTTATTATAAACATGGAACAACCCTATTTCACCTTCTATCCATCCTACTGAAAATAAACTCACCTGGTGTGCGTACGTACGGAATACCATCTACACGCTATGGTGTAATTTGTTTTTCCACCACCACCTTACATGGGTGGGTATAATGGTGTAAATAATAACTATATATTTTTATTATAACATCATACTGATTCTGAGATATTATAGCATCCACTCCAATTCAATTAAATAATTATGGGAACGATATCATCACTCGTGCATACATACGGATTACCGTCTCCATGACGCGATGAGATTCATTTTCCATGTTAACCATTCAAGAATGATTATAAAGTATATATAATGAATAATAATGGAATATATGACATAATAAAGGTAATATATTTTTGTATATATATATATATCTATGTCATCTACTTACTTCCATTCAAGTCAATAAGGAATGGAAAACAGCGTTCATGCGTACGTACGACCTACCGTCTTCATTAACGGTGTATTTCATTTCATATATCTATCTATTATATATATATATTGAATATATATGATATATAAATCATTATTTAAAATCTTTAAGTAAGTAAATCATGATATAAGTAATAATAATATCAGGAACAACAAGTCCAAACACGTATGATAAATAAAACGAATTTTCCCAAAACGCTACTTTATCATAGAAGTTTTACAAAATAACTGGTAATATAAAGTCATAAGTGAACCATATATTATATCATAACAATGAATATGATTATTTAATAAGTAAATTGCATTATTTAAATCATTATATAGGAGGTTCGGATACGTACTAAGCATATCGGACCTAAGGTAAGGGATAACTTTTCCAATCTCGTTTTTATTAGAGATTGTTTATTCATAAGTATTTACTAGGGTTATATTTATCATCCATGTCCCTGTTTTATAAAAATGGTTTCATGTATGTTTAAAGTACTTTTTACCAATTTTTTACTTTTACTACATGGTATTTATGTAATCTTTCTTTTTTTATGTTACGAGGTACTTTTTTTGACATGTCTAGAAAAAAGTACGAGAATAATGTTTTTTTAACTTATACGGAATGATTGGATTTTTAAGTATCATAACTCCTTATTTTCATGAACCTTAATATATAATATTTCATTAATATTCTAAAAAAAATCCATGTCTTCTAAAATTTCATTGCATTTTGTGAAAAGAAAATGATTTTGAAGAAGAAAGTATGTTTTCCTCAAAAATTCATTTCATGTTTTTTTTCAAAATTATTTTCCATCTAAGACGACATTATTTCATATGTGTATGTTTCAAGTATAGTGTATCTATGATTTACATGTTTTATCATTTCATATGATGAAATGATATCCATTTGTTTTATATTGATTGTGTTATGATGGGATGTTGTTTATGAAACCCATTTTATTCGTTGGGTTATGATGAATGATTTATGTTTATTCTGTGGAACACATAATAATTATTTCATTATGAGATGGGTGGGACATATATCTACCTCTAATTCATTGGGTAAAGATTTATATCTCCTGAGATAGACATGGCTGGAATAGTAATTTAATCTGGTTCAGTGTTACAAGACACGAATGAGGAATGAACTCAATTCAGAAAGGGACTTTGTCCACTAAGATGGTCTTGGTAGCAATGCATTGGCTACAATGGAAATCATATCATGTGATAAATGGTTTTCCAAAATTTCACGATTTATTCTCATGATATTTTATGATGGTTGATGTTCCATTATGATCTATTCCTTACATACTACCATGTTTTTTTGTCATTGCTCAAGATTTTTATGTTTAAACATTATGTTCATGTTTTTAAGTTAAAATGTATATGGTTTGTTTTATTTTCTCCATTCATACCCTTACTGAGCATCTGATCTCATCCTTTATATGTTTTATTTCCCCATGATAAGAATAAAGGTTTTATGTATGAAAAAAAGGGAAGATCTTTATGGGAGATGTTGAAGTTATTTCACCAAGATTAGAAGATTATGTTCCATGTTTCCAAAGACACTAAACTATTATGGTCCTTTGGTGTCTGTATTTGTTATCTATTAAGTATTCCACAAAGTAATGTATTGTCTATGTACATCAAGTACGGTTCTCTACATTTAAAATCAATGTTCATGTATCATCATGAAAAATATGGTTTTTGATATGTCTCTTTAAAAATGTCAATTCCTTTCCCCTTAGTAAAACCAAATTCCATTTGATTATTCTAAATTTATCGAGAGTTAATTTTTTTCTATGATTCACCAATCAACCACATCTTTTGATGTAGCACAGTAAGTATAATAATAAATTTGATGTGTCTAATGATCCAATAAAAATGGTTAATTTACTACAAGAACAATTTTATATTTAATATTATCGATTCAATGGGATAGATAACCATGCTATCCTCTCTCAGTATACTTTCATTGAACTTTAATAATCATGGGGTAATTTTTTGCAAGGAAACACAATTCAAAAATTTCTTCCATCATTCCATAAAAGTCTACATTAGTTTCTCTATGTTGATATTTCCTCTAGAATACACCACAAATAATGATTTTTTATTCCCAATATTTTTTTGTATGAAATAAATAACTAATCATGACATATGAATTATTATATTTAACCATTATGGATAGTGGGTTACTCCAAATAACAAAAGATGATCAATTTTCGTCACATGTTGAGATACATGAAAATTTGAAAATAAATTATCAATATAACAAGTAATAAATTTATTTTATTTTTTAAACCATTAATAATTTATATCAGTAGTTTTTGAAACCAGTAGAAAAAATTATTTTATTGACGTTTTTCAAGAGAATATACGGTAATTTGTGGATGATGTTTCTTAGTATGATTATCATATAAACTACGAATTAAAATAAAATTAATTTTCAGAAAAAATATTATAAAATATGTTATTCGATCACTCACTATAAAAATGGTGTCATCTAATCATATTTGAGCTAGACATATGTATGAATTCTCTGATGTTCATCATCTGAAAGACTTTGTTCATGGACTCCACCGAAGACAAGATATGGCTGATTAAAAAATGATAATTGATTTCTCATTTCATCATCAACATTTCACTTATTACAGATCATGTAGGTATGTTTTGAGGGATATTCATATTCCAAATAATGGGATGAAAAAATAAATTTCCTTTTACAAATTTTCTTCTTCAATGGAGACTTAAACAGATTATATGTTATATACTTTTTTAATCGATTTCTACATGATTCTCTTGAATAGGTACATCCATCAGAACATTATTGGACCTAGAAATTTTTCTTCATGAAGAAAATGTAATAACAAATGTTCCAATTAGTCAAATAAATTCATCATGATGATTTTTTTGGGTATACATAAAAATAAAACCACATCTTCTTCCACCCTACATAGTGTATTTTAGTGTATTTTCACCACAAATGTGTCTTAAAAATATGATATGTCAGTTATTGCATCAAAATTCATATAATTCATCCAAATTATTAATCTAATCGGTAGAATCATTTCAAATATATCCTGAGAGTCACATCTTTTTAATCTGGTAATATGACCATTTCCGACAAATCTTCCCAAATTGGAAGCATAGCCAAATGGAAGCCTTAAATCTCATATCCACTGACAAAAAGATAATTTATTTTCTTTCAATTTATGGAATGTACATTTTAATTCACTATCATCGTTAATATGACATTTTCAAACAGCTCATGTTCTGGTTACCTACCAATTTTTTCAGCTTCTAATCATGCCTTTAATTATAATTAGTCATACATGATTTATCCAAAAATATATGAAATAAATAATAAAAATAGTTATCTTTGATATTCCTTACAACCAACACGTGACAAACTAATAAATCATAAAAATATGTTATATCCCAAAGAATTGATTTCTTTATCCAATTATGTTCATTCTTAAATCCATCAATTTTATGTTTGTTTATTGGTGGTTAAAATGTTTTGGATGGTAATTAATATACAAATTTATTTTACTTATGGAACTAATATAATTTTTATAGGTTGATCTCATTCAATTGTACATTCTCAAAAATGATATTTTTCTACTGAAAATGAAAATGATTTGGATGGAATTTATGATGACATTTATAAATACTTGGTTTTTTGTAATTTATGAACATAAACTATCATACATCTTACATACTGTTCGAACATGATATTAGACTATATGTACTCGATCAAAATAACATTCCGTATGATTGGAAGTCACAAATTTTCCACATCATTGCATGTTTCTATAAGAAATTATGTTTCACTACAAAATCATATCTATTGACACCATTACATCACAATGAAATTAACTTGTCAATTAATGTTGTTAATTAAAAATAAATATTATTTTTTGTATGTACAAGATTTAATAAGGTAAAAAAGATGTAAGAATAATTCATCAACATCCAAGGAGGTAAATTATATGGATTTGTAATGATATGCCAACATGAATACTTATGATTGTAAGAACCAAATGGACAAAAAATGGTAGTAAAAAGACTCAATCACACGTTTTGGGATTTTAAAGAAAAAGATGAAATCATATAGTCAAAAATCATTCGATGAATCACCATCATTGGGAGGATTTATGATTTTACCCATTTAAATATTGGTTTTATGGTATGAAAAAAATTAATCTATGTTGTGTGACATAAATAAATTCTGAAATCCTGATATAAGAGGGAAATATCTAAAATATTTTACTTGAATCTATCCAGACATTCTTAGTTGATCCTCTTTATATAATAATTTTCCACATGAGGGAAAAATTCTCAATGACTCATTTTCACTATAATATAATATTCAAAAATTTGAACATGAATGAATCTTACGTTAACCCAGACCCAGATTATGAACCAACCAATTTCTCATGTATAAATTATTATGCAACAAAATTTTTTCATGTAACAGTCTTTTATCCAAAGACAATTTGTGATAAAAATAGCTATATGAAATTCAATTAACTAATTTAATAGCTATAAATATTACAACTACATAAAATGTTTGTATCTGAAGTTCATGATAAAATTCATCATTAGCATACCTCAAAAAATCATAAAATTAAAATTTTTCCAATTTAGGAGTTAAATCAATATCATCCTGAGTTTCTATTTGTTTAAAAGATGGACCTGCTACATTATTTACTAAATATTGAAATTGTTATGGTTCCTGAATCAAATTATTAGTATCATCTCAAGAACTAAATTCAACATGTTTATAGTAAAAACATAATTTGGTTGGAAAAAAACTTCAATAGTTGGACTCCAACATTGTCAAATGTTCTAAACATCCATAGAGAACATTTATTTACATAGAAATTTAATTTTATCTTATAAAACTAATTTTAATTTTTATTATTCAAATGATACGATTGATTTTACAGCCTCAATATATACATGATTTAAACAAGAACTATTTTTATTTATATGCTGATTTATCCATCCAAATAATCTAAAAACACTTTCTTCGACTACCTGCATCCAAATTCCTCTAAAAAATTTTAAATAATGTTTCATTGAATAATTTTATTTAATAAAAAAACAATCCAAAAAATGTAAGAAATTTAAATTAACATTTCGAGAAATATATAATAATTTCTATTTTTCATTGTAATTTTTAGTATTAGTTTTAAAATTCATAGTAATCTACAAAATCAACAGTAATATTTACCAAATAATAATAATTACGTCTAATTATTAGTATTTATAGCTAATTTATATGAATTACCAATAATTGTGAGTAGTAAAAATTCCAGCGGATTGGAGATAACTAATTTTTCCAAAATCTCAACTCCTTTCAACATTCTATAAATGAAATCAATATAATGAATTAACTTTGACATTGGAAAATTCATTTTTATATTCAATTGAATAGAGAATATGGAGGCATCACCGCCCTTCTCTCTAATCTTGTGTATATGAAAATGGATATTCGAATGTATGAAAAAAATTCATAATGTTTTCACTCATAGAATGTTTTAAGATGATTTTTCATTATGAAAATGTGCCTCTATTCCCCAACTACTAATCTCCTCGCAAAATTTTCTCACGAAATCTGTATGAAAAATCTTTTTCAGCATAAGTATATTAATTCTCATGAATAAGAAAATGCATATCTGAATGTTGGAGTAAATGTTTTAAATTGAATTCAGTGAGAGAATTTTGTTAGGAGATGAGGAAATGACCAAAAGTACTTTCACTAGTCCACTGGAAATTATACCAATTTATTGTGAATAATAGTGAATTATTTCATATTATTCAATGTTATAACTAATTATTCCAAATTATAACTAATTAATCATAATTGTTACTAAATATTCTAAATTTTAAATGATTATTGAAAATTATTACTAATCATTCGAAATTATTTCTAATTATTCCTAATTATAACTAATTAGTCATAATTATTATTAATTAATCGTAATTATTACACATTATTTCTATTTAATAATAATTAATCCTAATTATTAATAATTATTTCTTATTGAAACTAATTATTCCTAATGG
Source organism: Viscum album (assembly GCA_963277665.1). Taxonomy (NCBI): domain Eukaryota; kingdom Viridiplantae; phylum Streptophyta; class Magnoliopsida; order Santalales; family Viscaceae; genus Viscum; species Viscum album. The sequence goes on along the minus strand of OY728165.1, from coordinate 254,875,696 downwards.
TTTCTAATTATTCATTATTATTCATAATTATTAATAATTATTACTACTTATTCCTAATTATTTCTATATATTCTTAATTATTCCAAATTATTCCTATTCATAATTAAATATTACTAATTATTTCTAACTATTACTAATCATTCCTAATTATTACAAATTATTCCTTAATATTTTTTATTGTTAGTAAGTATTGCTAATTATTTTTAATCATTAATAATTATTACTAATTATTCCAAATTTTTACAATTATTCATATTTATTACTATTAACTTATAATAATCCAAATCAATTCAAAGTATAAAAATTTATTCCTAATTATCTATAATTATTTCTAATTTTTTTAATTATTCTTAATTCTTTATATTAACAACTAATTAATAGTAATTATTACTAACTAATCCTAATTGTTACTAATTAATCTAAATTATTACATATTAATCCCAATTATTCTTAATAAATCCTAAATATTCCTTATTTATCTTAACTATTACTAATTAATCCTAATTATTTAAAGTTTATTCTAATAATTAATATATATTACTTATTATTAATAATTAATTCTAATCATTAATAATTATATCTAATTATTACAAATTATTGCTGATTATTTCTAATTATAACTAATTAATATTCATTATTGCTAATTATGACAAATTAGTAGTAACTAATTCTAATTATTATTTATTATTCTAATTTATCTTAATTATTTATATTATTACAAATTAAACTTAATTAATGAAAATTATTTCTAATTAATCCAAATTAAAATTAATTATAACTAATTAATCTTAATTATTACTATTTAATTCTATTTATTACAATCTATTTGAAATTATTAGTATTATTTCGTATGTAATATTTTTCTTCTTCCAAATTAATACTATTTAACTGAAATTATTACTATTTAATACTAATAATTACTAATTAATAGTAATTATTCAATATTATAAATAATTATTAATAATTAATCCATATTAATCACAATTAATCCTAATTATTACTAATTATTAATAATTAATACTAATTAATACTAATTACTATTAATTATGACTAATTATTACTATTTATTGCTAATTATTCTTGATTATTACTAATTATTACCAATTATTCCTAATTATTCCAAATTGTTAATTTTTATTCCTAATTATAAATATTTATATGTAATTATTACTAATTATAACTAATTATTTCTAATTATCACAAATTAATCATAATTATTACTGATTATTCTTCATTATTCTAAATTATTACATATTATTCCAAATTAATCCAAATTATTCCAAATTATTCTTAATTAATCTTAATTATTAAAAATAAATCATAATTATTACGAATTTATCAAAATTATTACTAAATAATCCTAATTAATACTTATTAATACTACTTAATCAAAATTACAACTTATTATTACTTATTATTTCTAAATACTACTAATTAGAAATATTTACATCTAATTATTACTAATTACATCTAATTATAAATAATTAGTATTATTTGTAAATATTTATTTCAATTTACTATTTAACAACAATTTTTTTAATTATCAATAATTAATACTAATTATGACTAATTAATAATTATTATTAATAATTATTATAATTATTAATAATGTGTATGAATTAATAATAATTAATATAAAAAATAAATAACATTAATCACGTGTATTTGTAGAAAAAATGAAAAATAAAATGTTCTACATCTAATTTAATTTAATTGAAACTAATTAAAAATAGTTAAAATTAATATCAAATAAAACGAATTATCTAAAAAATAAAAGAAATAGATAAATACCATAAAACAGAATCATTTGTAGGATTTACTTTGCGAATATAGCTCTAATTTAAAAAGATTAACATAAACAAAAAAATAAAATGTAAAATTTAAGTATATAGGTAGAGCGTAGTATAGAAAGGAGTGGATTGAGGGGAAAATGGATAAGGGTATATATAGGTTAGATTTGTTTTGAAGGACTTATTTGCGCTGGGTATCTCGCCTCAAATAATAAAAACACTATTTATTTGTAGTGGTGGTTAAAATGGAATTTATGACTTGTCCCAATTCAAATACCTACCTGCCGATATACTTAATAGGGTGAGAGATAAATCTTGTCAGATATACTAAAAAATAATGATGGGTATTTGCGACGGGCACTTATACCCGTCACAAAATACCCTTCCTGTAGTTTAGTGCGCTACTCCCTCCAAAACTTTTCCAACATGGATAATCTCCCCATCGCAAAGAACTAACTATTTACGACCAGAAGATATCCCCATCGTAAAAAGTCACTCACAATAGACTTATTGTGATGGGTCCCTTACCCGTCGCAAATACCCATTTTTTCTATTGTATTTTGGTTGTTGTTATACAACAGAATTTGATAATAGTGGTTTTCCACAATAATGGGTTACATAAAGATGATCCTATTATAATGATTTTCATATAATACATGATAATATAAATTAAAATTTTTAATGTTGACTTCAAGATGTTATTGTTTTTCATTAATTCCATTTTTTAATGATTTATATTTCCGAAAGTTTATACATATATTTTCTATAAATATTTTAAAAATAAAAAAATTGAATAAGAGAATGAGTTCATTTTTATGTATATATAAAAATTTATTTTAGTGAGTATTTTATACATATATTTAATTTTTTTATAGCACATACCATGATTGTTGAAAATAATATTCTATAGGCCCCCAAAACTGATTGTGATCATATACTAATTAAATTATCTATATATATATATTTTAGATTAATATAATAATGATTATTTATAAAATAATTCACATAAATTTATGAAAAATATATCTTGAAAATATGATAATAATTTATAATTTTTTAACAAGTCTTTTATAATTTAAAATTTTAATAATTTATAAACATGTATTGATGTTTAAATCAAAAATGTTTAACTATTTTTAGTCATGGTAAATTTTTTATTTTACAAAACATGTAATATTTTTTAAAATATGTGAAAATGTTTTTATGTAAGGTATTAGTACATAATATCAATATTTGGTAACACACATTCTTGAATAGAGATAATAGTTAATATCGCTTATATGATAAACACTCTACATATGGATAGTTTGTTGTTATGTGTTTTAGTTCTTTATTTTGAAATAATACAATATAGAGCACCTTTTTTATTTACATTACAAATATGAAAATCGAACTTCTATTATATTTTTCAATGCTATGATATCATTACAGATTTTATAGTGGTAATGGGATATGTAATTTAATTGTAAAATGTGGAGTTATACCATGAAAATTAGTGAAAAAATAACACTATAAATTTTTTATTAGTAAATTTTTTGGTAATATATAAACATGTATAATATATCAAAAATATATAAGGTTTTTTGGTTGAAATTCAGGGCGAATTGGCATTAGACATCCTCATTATAATTTTCATACATTGGGAGAAATATATTGATCCATGTGATATTTTTTTAATTGATACCGTAACAAATTATTGTTTCTTTATCGGTTATTATTGTTATAAATTGAATGTATCATAAAATTAAACATGATTTTATCATTTAAAATATTTATGAAAAACATTTTCATATTATCTTGTTTATTTTATTAACAAATTACATAGTTATTTTATAATTTTCATTTTAAATAAATATAATTTTATTCTAGAAAAGATGTAATAGTCATTTATTTTTACATCTAGATTTGAATTTATTTCATAATAAATGTTTATATTCTTCTACATTAAAGCATGAATCAAACCCTATAAATATTTTACACCCCAAAATTATACCATTGTATTATTTATATTGTATATATTTCAGTATATTTTTAAAATTATATTTAAGGTGATTTATATAGATATATTATTATTTTTTATGGATTTGAAATGAATGTTAGATCATATTCTTAGATGACTGATAATTAATATAAATTCCACAAAAATATTATGAATAAAATTTATTTATATGTCATAAAAATTATTTTAGTGAATATTTATTCAAATCTTTTTTTATATAATTATATAAGAAATAACATCTCCGAAATATGTTGTCATCCACACAACGTTGATTAATTACTTGAAAAAAATACCAAACATCAGGTTATCACAATCATTATCAATCTTGTAAAAGTTATAGGTTAAAAACCCACAATATTGTAATAACTGTTACATTGTTCCTCTAAAAATGTGCTCACACCATTATCAAATAGTGATGACTCATATTCAATCTAAATTTATCTAATATAGTATATAAAGAAATTGAGGGAACTTATTTTTCTATGGACATTAACTAAATAATTTTATATATAATAATAACAAAACTAAAACTAAATATATGGTTCTCCTAATTACATTTTTTTAAATTGATGATAATAGTGATGAAATAGTTCTAATATAAATTTCATATGATCTGGATCTTTGGTTTTTGTATTTATAGATATATATATTGTGAATTGCAAAAATGGAATTTCTATTTATTCACTTCAAGTATATCCCATAATGATATTACGATTTATATTTTTAATAAATAATTTTATGTTTTCGGGATATTTTTTAAAATTATTTACCAAAAATTTCCATGGATTCATCCATAGAAATAACAATATAGATTTTCTCTATCCTTAGTTTAATGGAATTATATAATTGGTCTTTGAATTCCTTGGACTCTAATACTAATAATTTCTATATTGAATTATATTTACTTTTGAAAAATGTTTCTTATGAAATTACATTTTGAAATTGTTATCGAATGTATTTTTATTAAACAAATAATTTTTTTAATTATTTTCTCTAAATTAAATTGATATTAATAATTAATTTTTAAACATTTAAATATATTTAATATTCCACATATCAATTACTACATACTATAACAATTCTAAAATGAAATAAATTCACTCCTATACTAATATTCAAACATTTCACTGAATGAAAAATTTCCAATTTTTTATATTTCTATAAATGTTTGAATCATATATGCAACAAATAGAGTAATGATGAATACTTTTAAAATTATTTTAGAATATTATATAAAGATAATATTTGTTTATTTATATTATTATTTATATTTTTTTATACATAAATTATCATGAAAACTCAGAACACATTATTATTCACCCAAAATCTCATTAATAAACTAAATAAAAATACTCCCCCATTAGTGAAACAAGTAAATATTTTAATATGCATTCCTCGTTTCTAATTATTATTCATTATTTTCCATAAATTATTTATTCTACTCTGTAGATTGTTTTCTTAATAATGACTACCAATGAATATCATTTTACCAAAATACATATCGATATATCATTTTTATAAAGTTTTCCTCTCAAATATTTGATCAACATATAATTCCCTCTGTATCTTTGATTTTGCAATGACAATAAAATGGTAATACTCTATAATTTTCATTGCCAGTTTTATGAATTCCAATATAAATGTCTAATGATTACACATTAGTTACTATATCTATGGGTACATCACAAACATATAATAAAAGTTTTTTATCGAAACTTTTTGATGTTAATTTCATTCAATAATAGTCATTCTTTAATATCGTAAATTATTACCATCAATGCTATGAAATTATTTTCCAAAAGTTATATTTTTTCATATGATGTTAAATATGTGCTTTGAATCCATTGTACAATAATACCAGTATATATAATGATGAAAATTAATTTTTTTTTCCAAACACTTTTAGGAAAACTGAGAAACCACACAACCCTTAAAACATTCCAGATCACGACTTGAAGCACTCACAAAACAATAATATGAATAACAACCACAAACCAAACTACCCAGCATGGGACTACATATCATAATACCCATAATCATCTCTACATCCCCACTAGAGTCAACTTCATCCATAGATGATTCCAATTCATAGGAAGATTTATGCCCCCTCAAAATATAATCACTTTGCTCAATGTTATTCATCTAGTCCAGTAATGGTCTCACGGAGCAAGGTTTCTTGATCATGCTATCTTTTTTGAAGGCAGGAATCAAACCTTTATCCTGTTTAAAGGAATTTCTAGTACTCACCAGTCGCGAAAGGTAATAGTAGGCCTTTATTGTTCTTCTTCTTGATGTAGTAGATAGAGTTCTTTCACACTCAGTCATCCTTTCATTCATTTTCTGTACAATGTCACAATCGGAAAGGTAGGATTTACCACTCATGTTTTATTTACTACCACCAGAAACATTTCTCCCATTTTTCTTCAAGGACTTATCCTTGCAACTAGTATAATTCCCCCTCCTTGGATCCAGCATGTTACTATTAATCAAGGCAAGACACCCAATTACATTAGTAGCCACTTCCACGGCCAAAGGGATTTCCTTACAGGCCCACCAGCATCACCACTGACCAGAACATTAGCATCCAAATCCTCTTCAAGCATTCCTTTCAAAATGCATTCAAATCTATTGGTCAATGTTAGGAAGGGCCCGACCGAAGGGTCTAAGCCTCTTGTACCCCCATAAGTATTCAGACTGGCCACACCCGAGTAGGATCCCTTTCCCCTAACCGTTGTTCCTTAGCCATTTTTTCTCATACCATATCTACACAAAATTAACCTCCTTATAACCCAAACTATACTCCTTATGAGAATTGGGATTATATAAGCCCTCTAAATCCTATCGCAACTTGCTAAACACTTAAACTGTCATCAGATTAACCTGAGATATCATAGCACTTGGTGTTTTAAAACCATGAACATCCTCTATCGTCACCTTATGAGCACAATCCAATAGGTCCTTCACCATAGGACTCTATTAATAAGGTCACCCAGCTTTGGACCCTGAAGCCACCTTAACAAGACCAGGACTCACACCATCCTCTGGATCCTTACCCGGTGAAGCATCCCGTTTTCTTGCAGTAACATTATTCCCCCTATGATATACCTCCGATGTATGAGAAGTGTGTCTCCTATACCAATAATCTATTGGGTGAACCAAAATCTTGCAAGATAGACATTACCCTTTCCAATTTTAATAAATCATCCTTTACATACACCTGTAATCCTCACAAATAGTAATTCACACATAATCAAAGGGTAAACGAGAAGAATCCATTTCAATACAGACTCGGGGGGTTAACCAGGTGGCACACGACCTTAGTGAGGCTATCAGTACAAATATATCTTCCCATGAGGTTTCCTACCATATGAATCAATGAAGAGTACTGAAAAGGTAACGGGAGATTTGAAAATAATACCAAAACCACCGTTGAAAGAGAATCACGACTCTTGTACAAATCGAAGGACCACTGTAGGAGGAGGAAATGGAATCCATTGAAGCAATGAGGTGCCCTCGGCCATTATTTGATTATATCCTGCTCTGATTCAAACTGAATCATGATATTGTGGTTTTCTAGCATGGAAAAAATTTCTCTTTTTTAATGTCCCAAAATCCGAAGATGAACTGGTGGAAAGAATTGACTAAAGGTTTCATATGTTTAATGAAAGCAGCCAGAGTTAAATTGAAGAGTGATGAAGATTCTTCAAACTCAGATGATGTGTTCTAAATATTAGGATGGCCATTGAGAAGATCCGGAACATTCAGGCTTAACGAAGCATCCAGGAATGGAGAAAGAAAGTGTGGGTTAGAAAATGGCCAGAATAACCCAGCTCTATCTTGTAACGACGATTCCCCCTAGCCCACTAAAAAGGGATGAGACACCACCGACACCATCAAATCTGAAGAGAAGAGATCAACCCAGAAGGGAAAGGGTACAAATAATTTCCCTTTCAAACTTCCCTCTTAGTCCCTTACAAGTAGATATAATGAATCCTCATCATTTTGAAAAATAATTCGACATACAACACAACACTTCAATAGCTCCGTGGACATGATTTTTTGTAGTTCATTTCATACTGAATTACTTAATATTATATGGCTGGTTGTAGATATAAATTTTACATTATCACTATAATTTTGTTTATATTTTTCAACTTTATTTTATAATGTATCATTATTCGTCTTTGAAAAAAATCATCTTTATAAATGATGTATATGGGAAAAAATTTGTATTGTTTTTTAATATTATTTATTAATTATTATTTTTAATGATCTTAAACATAAAATACTATCTTATGAAGCATTATGGGTAATATAATAATTTCACTATAAATTTATATTATAAATAAATAATTTCATACACTATTAATTCAGGTACTGAAACATGGCCTAGTGTAAATTTCGAATTCTACTGGTCACATTACATCATATACTATCTACCAAAATCATAGTAGATAATAAAAAGATCAATATAGTTCATGGGTAACAATGAAATGAGAAAATACAACATCTGATTGTATATCTAAGAAATATTAAGAAAAATAATACCATTAAAGTAATGCGTATATAAAACCATAAGTATAACCACAATATAATAAACATTTTGATATAAATAACTCTTATTACAAATACATGAGCTTCCCCATTGACCAAAACACTTCTAGTATCTCCTTGATTGTCACTACTACTCCCTAAAACCCAATTTGGTAATATAAAACCAACATGAATCTCAATCAACATCATCTATATATGTGCCAAGATACCCATGCAGGATGCTAGTAGAAGACATAATTAGATTTCTCATAATCATTTGAAGCACCGAATTCGTATGAAAACAAAATAATAAACAATGGAATTTTATCAAATATTACCCAACTGGGGATAGTTTCTAAATCAAATATGGCCATTATGCGGTCAAATATAATTTAAATTATACTATAAAACACATATTTATTCAATGTATAAATAAAAATATAAAACAACAAACACCATGAAACCATTTATTCAACCAAACCTTCAGAATCCTTTAGACTATGAGAACATTTATAAATTGGTATCAATAACTCACTGGAGGACAAAATACACCCAAACCTCACCTTTACACTATTCAAATGTTCCATATACCTAGAATTAGAATGTTATATCCATAAAGAAACATTAACAATAAGAAAGTAATTATTAAGTGGTATTTTTCATCAATCTCATTCAATCAAGTTTTATGACATTTCCATTCCCATGTTTTAGTCCTTTACCACACCACATTAGCATTAAAATAAAATTCCCCACACCTGTATGAGATGCTTAAATGTCTATATCAAATAGCTCACCCAAATGAAGTCAACAATCATAGTCAATTATAAATCATAATAACAAAATCAACTATTATTAGAATGAATCATTTAAAATAACGTCAACCATTGAAATAAATGAACAATTGTATGAATTTTACCATGAAATGCAATCGTAAAACCAATTAACATACACCCAAAAAATCAATAACCATTGAATTAACATCCTATAAGAAACTCATTTTTTAAAAATAACAACATTCACTATGTATCCCATTTCACATCCTATTATACACCACTAATAATAAAATTCCATGTAACATTTATATCAAAAACTCTTTTTCACATAAAAATATTTTAATATTCCATTTTTTCGAATACACACACACAGACGCCCTTAAATGAATCATTCCAACTTTTCAAAAAAAAATACCACAAAAATCCATTGGGTAGATTAATTACTTTAATAAAATTAAATTATTTTGAATTTATTATACATTTTAAATATTTTATAACTTCAAATATGATTTAGTTTTTTAATTTATCAAATGGGTGAGAAAAAACCTCCCTCAACTGATGATGAAAACCAACCACGCCATAAAACCTAACATCATTTCACCACATAACATCTTATAGAACCTTATAGTGAATGTTCCAACACATTAAATAGATTAATCATACATTGATCAGAAACATTAGCTAAAAAAATATATTCAGAGAGATCCAAAATTTGAGAACAATAATAAACTATACCACATTGACCAGGTAATAAAACATCTAATAATTTATGAATGAAGGTGTTTCATGTGAGAGATCAACAATAACATCCCACAATCACTTAATAAGGACTCTATGTTATGAAAATGATATAATATGGAGTAATAATGATGTCATAGATTTAAAGTCATATATTTGTGACATTGTCAATAGTAGTTTCACCTAATTACATGGTCACTATGACCATGAACATAGGATGTGATTCCTATTATATGAGTTGCTAGGATGTATGGGATGACTACATAATCCCAAATATAATGGATCGAACATGAATTCCACATAGTCCCCAATACAATGTTGCATGGATCTATTATATGATCCATGTGATAAGAATAATAAATTAAAACTTCTAATGTATAACCAAAATTCACCTATATCCCTATCATAAAATATCTCACCCCCTAAAAACATCCTTAAGCGTACACACCCCTTCCAAAAACATTAACTAAACTAAATATTACTTCAAAAAACGTATTCCAATGATCAAAATTGGCAGTGTCAAAATATTGTTTTTATCCAAATCATATGTTATCTAATATCCCCCTATAATAATATTTTATATCCTTGAAAAACTTGAAATAAGATAATCTAATGAATAAAAAAATTAGTATGACTATACTCCCCCATATTGAATGATTGAAAAAATATATGGTTGACACACAAATCCATAAAAAACATTTTTATTAAAATGATATCATTTAATTTTTTCTCTCACATCGCAGTACTAGATTTAATTTTTTTTTGAAACCAACTAATAGATGAATCACTTTGACCAAAATATAAATTAATTGTAATAATCATTCCTATTTAATTTAATTTAAATCATAATTCCCAATTATAATTTGTTATTTTAAAAGGATTGTGAAATATTCCATTCAAAACACACTTTTGTATTCAAAACTCTGTTATGTTCCAATTATGGTAAATTCATAGATCAGTGAATGAAAATACTCAATGATGAAAATAGATGTAGTAGAATATATAATTAACAGAACACATGATAATTTTAAAAGGTTTAATAATAATTTATATCGAGTTGATTATTTTGGTGTTCAATAGCATTGATCATATAATTTAATTTAATATCTATTTATTAACAATTAAAAAGAATCAATTTCAATGGTGTAGTTATAATTTATCAATTAAAATAATTAAAAAATTTATAAATATCTTTATTATTCTTATGAATCAATCCTTAAGATCCACTAATGATGTATCATGAATAATCCTTCAATAATATAAAATATATTCAATAAAACCTCTACCTAAATATCATTTTATTTTTTTGTTGGTTATATGAATTATTAAGGACAAACATTAAATGATTGTTTTGGAAAAAACAATATATTCTAACATAATTCTTCCATTTTATAATGGATCTCTGTTGGGTTTTTGTCCTTATTATCTAATCCATGATAAAAAACCCATAGATAGATAACTATAGTTCCCCGTGTGTTTTAGTTATTTTTTTTCTCATGTGGATTATATATTCAATATAGAACCCTATGTAATTCAATTGATTAGGACTTCATTTAAGCATCCATAGAATATTACTAATCACCTCCATGCATGTTCTCCTCAAGAAAATGGGATACATAAAATATTATTTTATCAATGGATTTATATAGACTCATATTTCACATAGACCCTTAGAGAAAGTCATTAGATCTCGTACTCAATACATCATAAACATGATCAGTTTATCTATTGATGTTTATAACTCAAACCATCAGGCAATGTTAAAAAATAAAAAATTAGTTTTCCTACGTCTATCTTCATAGCCTTATAAATGATCATGATTATGTGCTTGGATATTTTAACATCACTTGTTTATTCTCAATTTTCAAGTACTAACGTAATTTTTTTAGAAAAATAGTGTAGTAATTTGACTTTTTCTTTTATTTATACTATTTATTAGACATCATCTATAATAAAGATCCAAATCATTCACGAGCATTTTGAAAATGAATAAAACAATATATAGCTCTAAAAATTCACTATTTTATACTATCTTGAAAAATTTACAACACGTTCCCAAATTTAGATTCATCTAAACATCACATTATTGAATAAAATTGTTATTACTAGAGTTATCAAAATCATATTTTAAATGTTAATCCAATATTAAAAATTAGCAATTTATATATTTATTGATCCCCCTATAACAAATCAATTAATAAATGTTATTTAACTATCCCCATCACCATGGTCATATAAAAATCCTGCTTTTTATTAATTATAAACATGATAACATAATTTCCTTATCTCATTATACATTATTATACCAAAATATTCATGTGTATCCTCTTATAATAAAAATAAAATTAAAATATACACTTTAATTTTCACCTATAAATGTCATAGTCTCTCCCCCTTTTCCTGAAAATATTTAATACACCTCTAACCATTTGGATTGAAATTAAAAATAAATAATGTGAAACAATAATACAAGAATCCTAAAATTATATTCAGATATATATATCTAACTACAACACTTAAAAGTATCATGATGTATCAATGTTTTTGGATTCATCATGATTTATAATAATTTTTCTTCATTGAATCTTTTTCCAAAAAAATATTTCCCTAGTTTTCATTAAAATTGAAGATGGGATACATGATTTAAATTTTTTGTACAATTGATTCTATCGAATTATATAATAATTAATTATGCGTTGATTTTAAAATGAAATAATCATTGGTTTTGAAACATCCAACCAATGGAATTCACATTTTGACTTTATCCAAAATATTTTCTATTTTGTTTTTGATGTTAATAAATACTAATCATCGGATATACGTAGTGGTATTAATTTTACATATAGTAGTGTAATGAAAATAAAATTATAAAAAGAAATCAACTATTTATGTTAATTTAATACCTCAAATGTCACCTACTCAATATTCGTTAAAGAATATAGAAATATTTAATGGTGGATAATTATAGAAACAAAATTATAGTTACTTTGATATAAGAAAAATTTTTTACAAAATTCGATATGAATCATTGAGATTATATTGAATTTATACAAATATGGTGTAAACCAACCCAATATCTAGTCAATATTATATAAAACAAGGATGACTATTTATAATTCATTTAATCAAATTTTTATCCACAATCATTATATCCTCATCAAAGTATTAATTAATCCTACAAGATATATAATTAGATACATATCTCAATTCATCCTTTTAAAACATATTTAATGAATCCAATGAATACTTCTATAGTGATAGAAATATAGATCCTGTGGTGTTAATGAGATAGGAAACAAAAATTATTTTCATCCCATCAATGATCCAAATTTTAGAAAATATTTATATTAATTATTATAATTAACCATTAGTCTTCACTTTTTTTAAAAAAAATCACTAACATATAAAATATCAATGGATGAGTTTATTATATCTCTCCTCATATATGTATTAATATCTACTATGAATATTATGAACTATATATATTTGTTGATATAAAATTCCATTTATGATTTCTTTTTTTAAGAACATATAAATATTCCCCATTATTACATTCAAATCATCACTATTATATTTAACACTATTCTTTTTTATTATAAAATTCTTCAACAAAATTATAATTCAACCACATTAACATCCCATTCAAATAAAAAACATCATTTTTTTTGATCATATATTGTATGAAAAATATTATTTGTTTCAAGACATGCTACTGAAGAAACGTTATCATTAGACTTTATATCCTATTTTTGAGAGTATCCTTCTTATACCATACTAGTTGTATTTTTTGATACATAATGTAGTGTCCTTATCCCTATAGCCATGAATCATCACACTTTTTTGAATCTCTCTTGTCCTGAATCATACCTCCCAATTTTTAAATCGATGTTGACTAACAATTGGGTTCTATCAATATTTTGGGTATAATATACCCACTTTCACATATCCATAAAAAACCATTAAATGAACGTATCAGGGAATGTAGTTGAAGCAAATAAGACAAGGAATTAATTTTTTTTAACAGTGCTCGATATAGCTATGTCATCTCTAGAAAATTACAACCTATTAAAAATTCCCTAGGGTCCTATATAATGAGTTTAGGAAAAAAAATATGTAAATAAAACATCCAATTTTATACATCACTCACCATTATTTCATCAATCATTGAATTTTTTTTCCATTGATTAATGGAAACGATGTAAGATAACTATAGATCTATGTTTCAAAATCCTATAGATGAAAAAATCAAATAATAATGAGTCCTAGTATAGATATCCAATGATTAATTTAATTTAAAAATGATCACTTTTATGTTGTTCAATCAATTTTAGAAGGATATCCACAATCTATAGATTCGATTTGAAGATTATCTCACTAGGTAGTGGGAATGTGGAACGAGGATCTCTCAAAATCACAAGATAAATAGTTCATAGAATGTGATCATCCTCTGACTTCTGTTGTTATATACAAAATGTCCAAAATAGCACCTCAACACCTAGATCATTATTTCCAACTAATTAAGCTACATAATACATCATATGAAATCCTTACTAATCCATTAATATCAGTTATTTTTTATCACTGACATGATATATAATTAATATACTACATGATAACAAATTACCCATTGACATAAATTTTCATTCACAAAATTATTATTCGAACACAAAATATTAAAATAATATTCATTAATATAATATTTTTCTATATATTTACATTAATACTTGACAAATAAACATAATTAAAAAAATTAGTACATATTTTTTTATATCAGAATAATGTGAATTTATTTAATCATTGATGATTGTATATTTTCATACACATCCTAAACCTCATGTGGGGACCACCATTTCCAATAATACTATTTATTATAACAGGGAACACATTTGAATACACTTATTGAGTGACCCTCTAGGACTATTACATGATACCAGTGAACATTATTCATAGACAAGGAGTGGATTTAACCCATCCATTCAGGCCACTAAAGCATTAAGGTATAGTCATAACCACAAATTATATCCCTATGAATAGACAACATGTAATTTAATCTATTTGACCAATAATATATAAAAAAGAATGATGAAAACCTCATGCAATCAACATTTCATGATTCATTATTCGTTTACCTAACTAGTAAGACATAACTTCTTCAATCTTGACCTTATATTTCATTAAGGCATTTCAATCATGATCAATTGGGACTGAGATATCACTTTCGTTTAGAAGAGAATAATTTTATTATTATTTTCAATAAATTCCATACCACTAATGTTTCACCCATGAAAACACATCCCGCTACAGATTCAATGACATTTTTATTTCCATGATTATATGAATATTATAAAATGGAACACATAGTAAATAATCTCAAATCATTAGACCGTTACATGTGTTCAATAATAGTAAGTACCGATAACCCGTACAACATGTGGTGTTACTATTGTTGTATCAGTCCTCAAGATCTCATGTACTCAAGATCACCATGTGTAATCATCCTTTAAATAGTTATATTATTGTATGTATACATAATTAATTACTCAGTGCATACATGATATGATAAAAAATTTATTATTTATAATGGGTTAAGGAAACAAAATATCCCAACTATCCCACATGCACTAGATGCATCTTTCTAAAAACCCTATATATCTCCCTAATGATAAGATATTAGATCTACAGAGTAATGGATTTATTCATTGGGCTTACCATGATTTTGTTGTGTGATAGTTCTTTTATTTTTGATTTCACCTCCTTCAATATATCTACAAAAGTTATTATATCATTGAGTATATTCCTTTTATTCACTATCAAAAAATGAAATAATTTCATGAAACATTATTAGAATTATCCGAACATAAATTTTGAAAAACAATTACATACCAGGTGTGTTTCCATGAATTGAAAATAATAATTATGTATTTAACAATTCTTTATCTGTATCAGAACCTGAAACATAAATAGTATTTTTTGATGTTAGTTCCACTGACATTAATTCACTTGTCATTATAATTAAATTATCTATACTATAATATTATAACATATTATTTAAAAGTATAATAATTTGTGTCCCATTTTAACTAGTTTTCCTTCCTTTACAAGTAGAATAACATATCTCTTGCAATCTGTAAGGTACATTTGGATAGTTCTAACTACTTATCATGAGGTTCTTCTAGACATAAATGATATTTTCCAACCATAATGTTTAAATTAGAAATATCATATCATGTAAATAGTATAAATTATCAAATTAATCCATTCTAAAACTATATTCAATTTCGTTAACCACATTAATCTCATTTAATGTCTCATTCAAGACATCCCAAAAGGATTTATACCATTGTATATTAGTAACAATTCAACATTTAGTTATTCCATCTTTTATTTTATAAATTCATTATTAGTTCACATACTTTGACTTAATCATTGTAGACCATATGATCTACCTTAGTTTTTCATGATCCATAAAACATATGTCTGTAATTTAATTTAATTTTTGGAGATTTTCACTCAATTTAGCCTTAATTAATAATAAATCCAATAACTATTTTCAATATGTTATCAAACACACTTTACATAGAAAATAGTTCTCTCCCACTAACACCTTCTAAACATATGGGAAAAATTCCATAATAAAATATTATATGTTAATGATACATACATGAATCCAAAACATAATTTTAGTAACTTACACCACTTATTGACATACTATAGTGTCACAAACCCTTTAATTTTTGAATCATATCGATGCCTTCCATGATTGGTGGTCTTCACATTCAATTCTAAATTCATTTATCATAAATGGTTTCTATGAAAATTAAAATTCCTTTTCGTTTTGGCCAAATGATTTGGTATTACCAAACGAGGCTTATTTGTAAAAAAAATGTACCACAAATGTATAGTATAACATGAATACCCATTTTACTATTACAAATTTTATGCCCCTATATTCTCATACATGGAATCCTTTATATAATTTTAGATGAACTTTTCTATTACTACTAATTTCCATTTATTACATACTTTTATGATACATTATTCCCAATAAATAATGTATCATAAAACACAATCAATGTTATACCATTATAATCGTTTTATCCTTCTTAGATAGTATGTGTATTTAGAATATTTGTTTTCTGCATGCTCTTGTATAACATTTTCCAATGCCAACTTTTTTTGTATCATCAGTTGTGACTAAATCAATGTCATTCATTCTCCACTATCACAAATTTAGGTGTGAAACTTATAATATAAATATAGTAAACCACAAAACAATAACTTTTCTTTCATTAAAATTTTTATAAAATCCTATATAAAATTTGGGATATTAACTGATATGTATTTTGTGTATTTTATTGAAAGTCGTTATATCATTAATAAAAACATGGAATTTAAACACATTGTATTATGAAATAAAAAACTTATATCCAAAGATAAATCATAGGACATCCTTTTTTTATATTGTGGGATTATTTTAAGGATATTATGTTATTATTTCTAAAACATGTTTAGAAAATTATTAGACGTATCAACAATGAATTTAAATCATAACATTGATTATCCTTTTACTTAGATCATGAATCTAAATTGGGTAAGGAATGGTGAATCTAGGAATTACACCATAATGATTGTTAACAATCGATGATTTCATGTAATACTATTCACTGATGAATATAAATAACATCATAACTTGGATGTGTATACTGAAATATATATTTTGTAATTACTCTATGATAATATATTATTGAATGATGAATACTTTTTCATTGTATTCTTTGGGACACTAGAGTGAAGAAACTCATATCTTATGACCATTCATATTCCATACTTCACTTTTATATTCTTTATAACGTTTAAAAAAATATTATGATTGATATTTACAACTAACTCATCCTTGTAAAAGGTCTCATCTATATCTCATGTTTTTTCAAAATATTTGTGACCACTATTTATTTATAATGGTTTATTTGTCTAAAACAAGATATGAAAATGATTTTTTAATAGCAGAGTTCTTCTGAATTGATGATTCTAAATACCATAATGGGTGTATCATTGATAAATAATTTTTTTCTATACATATAATTATATGTAAATGAATTGGTAATAAAAAGTCTTATATTTTATATACATCAGTTATGGATATTGATTACATCATTATTTTACTATTAGTTTAGTATTAAAAACCAAACAAACTTTAGTGCAACAACCCTAACAATTTATCATTGATTACTATGGAGAGGTCAGATAAATTGTATTCAGAAATAATAACAAAAGTTTGAAAATAATCATTAAATAAGGATGCTAGTAGTTATGAAATTATCACTGTCAACTTAAGAATCAAAATTTCCAAACCAATTATAGAATTTATATTAATTCATGTAATGTTTCTATACTAACATTGTTAAATCTTTTTTATACACATATGTGATAGGAATATTATATTCAATAACCAAGTATCCAAATAGAAAAATTATATACAATGATGAATATTCATGGAGAAGATGCCTCTAATTTCTTATTCAGTATAGCTGATACTAGTATTTAGACATCCATAGACTTATCTAGTGACATCAAAAGAAAATAACTTTCTATTTTATGATCATTATCCATTCCATGTAGGATATATTGATGTTTAATTTTTTCATTACCCCCACCCCACACAATGGGTACCCCTCCAAGGCTGACAATGTGAGAAGAGAGATAATAAACCTAGAGTCCCGCCTTCAGTAGGCCCTTGTTAGAGTCTAACACTAAGGGTATAGTAAACACAATGATGAAAGGTATTACCATATAACAGAAAACACGAGAACAATAAAGATAAGACAGACACTAACCCTCTCTTTCTCAGACTACCATCTAAAATAATCTTAATTAGACATTAGTAATTTCATTTAAAATACTACAACTTAAAGGAAAAACTATAAGTAAAAAAATTAAGTAAACCCATATTGACCACGAATCCCAAAAAACTCCTACAATACACGTGAGGTTTTAGTAACCATCCTGATCTCCAATCTACTTCAATGGACCGGAAACATAGTTTATATAACATAGGTTGACTATAATTATACACTCATTAGGATCCTACTTGGACCTTCTCTGGAAAATGTAACGAAAGCCTACAAAAGAATAGTGAAATTAATGTGAAATTTACTCTTCACCTAAATATTTATATTTGATTTGAACCTTACAATGGATATTTTAATCAAGTATCACATATAAGATAATATAATATTATAATTATTATCATGGGTACCCTCTACCACTTCCTCACTAGTTTGGAACATTTCCCTAATACTTCATATCATAAGCATCTCCCTCAAAAAGTCATGCCTACAGAAAACTGAGCGAAGCCCCACAACATGCACCCCATGTAACTCACCTCAAAAATTGCACAACAAAATGTAACCTCATAGTTTTCACAATCCAAAAAACATCACATTGCGTGTATTATACAATTGTTATAATAATTTAATCCATTACATCACATAAAACATGTAAGGACCCTCAAGACATCACAGCCTATACACGATCCACCTATAGTATTTCATAGGAAAATATATCCATAATATATGTGTGTGAAATAATGGAAATACATTACAGCACTATAGCCACATATAACAGAGAATATAAGTGTTGTTAATACTAGCACAATTAATTTCCAAGAGAAGATAGCAGGGCCAAATGGGGTAGTTAGAACTATTTCCTCCGACCATGATATTGGGGAACCCCTCCCCCTAGGGCTCAGAATCAATGGGGTGTCAGTTTCCCTAATTGAAATGGTAGAGTGGTGTATAGAAACACAAAAAGAAAAAAAAAATATAATATATCTCACAACAATACTAACTGAATTGCAAAGTCTTATACAGAACTACATCAAATATCACTCAGACTCCCAACTGCATCTGCTAAGACACGGTATCCTATAAGAAAAAAACCACATAAAGAGATATATCAAGTACATTTATCCCATTCTATCAGTTTCACATTATATTAACTAAGAAATTAATCATTAATTAAAAATTCTCTTGTTCCATATTGTATCTCATTAATAGTATGACCAAAATATATACCCTCCATTCATAACATAACTAATTCCACGACTTGCCAAAAATAAAACCAAATCATTTCATCCTAGAAAACTCTAACCCCCATGGTATAAGCAATTATTCATACATTTTTTTAACAAAATTAACAATTTCCATAATTCCAAGTATTATAGAAAATATTTATAACCTTTTGACCACAATAGGGTTAACATGGTGAGTATATGAACTCCCCATCGAGTTGTTTCCACCTATATCATGAGAACATGCACATCCATCCTCGAGAAGCATAACACTGAAATCAGGTTTAAAACCCCTTCTGTCTTATCCTCTTTTGGTAGGAGGGTAAGCAATACCATATACCACAAGCAATGAGGAAAGTATTGCAAATAAAAACACATCATATTATACAAAACCAACTTTATTATCAATGGTAAATCTCACTTATAACCCATTACATTATCCCTGGTTTCCTCTCAGACACACACATTCATTAACTGATGAACCTCACAACTCTAAGTGTCCACTGCCACAACCGTCACTGCTAGGACTCCCTACCCCAACATAGATCAACACCCTATAAGATCAACCATTCCACGGTCATCCCACAACACCAGAAATAGGAAACAAACAAAATAGAAATTGGGATCTTGGCCCTAAATAAGGAAATCAACCATCAGATTTAACAAGAACTCCCAACTCCAAAGTGAGAGCCCATGGCCTTTTGAAGCAAGGGGTAACTTAGAACCTTTTGAGGAATTATATTTTTTGCACAACTGGTTTTTTATTCCATATTGAATTAACAAATTAATTTATACATACATACTACATCCATTTGATTATGATCAAATTACCACTAAAACAACTAGATTCATTAAAAATTTCCCTTTAGGTCCTATTAATTAATTAATAATCCCAACACTATGTTTGTTACCAATTTATATAAAGAATAATAAGTTAAATGGTTATACGATAAAAGAGGATAAAATTCATTGTTATTATTTTAATATTCAGTTGTTTTAATGTTCAAAAAACATCATTTTAAGTGCATTATAGAAATTGAACATCATTTCTCATCTCAAGTGCAATTCATGTTTAAAAAACTAATCTGGTCCCAATCAATCATGTATTTGTGGAATTAATTTGTTTAATTTTATGAATTTAATTATCTAGGAAATTATTTATTACATTATATGGATGATTTTATCTTTTAGGATATATGGATAAACCCCAAGTAATGACGATCATTTATGGACATGAATAATGAATTTTTCAAGATAAATAATAATGAGCCTAAGTCCTATCAATCAAAACTGGAGCCCACAATACAAGTCCAATAAAGCTAAAAAATTTGATATATAATGATAAATTTTTTGGGAGGATTTTATTTAACTATTTGAAGATATAAGTCTGAATTTTTCATGATGATAATGGGATCCCAAGTTGACATTTAAAATAATGGTCCAAATCTGAATGACCAAAATGTTATCCCACTATATCAAGAATAACATCAAAATGGATGATCTAGTTAGCATAAAATTTATTCAGTTGTAAGAGTAAATATTAATGAAGATATTTTAATACTATAATACCTCCATATTTTTCCATATTTATATAAAAAATAACATTTAAAGAAGGGGATGAATATGGTCCTATTTTGTTGGTCAGCATTGTAATGTCAAGTTTTATTTATGTTATCCCACCATTTGACTCTCATAATTAATGGATATGGGAAATTATTGATGGTGATCAACCAAAGTCACATAATATGTCTATATAAAAATATGGTGGTGACGGTATTTGGGTGGTTAGATTTTTCTTCAATTGTAATTTCCCACATTAAAATTATAATTGTAATGTCAGTTTTTCTAAATTATATTTTTCATTAACATTAATTTATTACTAAATTTTTATCTTACTCTTTTCTTATTTTATTTTTTTCTGTAAAACATTGATACGATTTCCTTAGGGATTTAGTTTATTCACAATTTCTTTAGTGAAATTCCTCACACAATGGTGGAGTTATGGTTATTTCAATGTTTTTCTTCATATACAATCTTGCTTCTTTAAGTAAATTTCGCACTTCTGTTGACAGAATAACATCAATTGAGGGGAAAAAGTTATGGGTTAATACTAGGGTGTTTTTGTGGTTTTATTGAATTATATTTAAGGTTATTTAAATTTATTTCATTAATTTTTAATTTCTATTTGATAGAATATTTTTTTCCATCGTCTTTTCCAACTTCAACGATGACAATTTTGAATTCTAGTATGATCAAATTAAATGAAGTTCTCTTTTAAGTGATACTATATGTAAATTGGGGAATATACTTAGAATAATGTTGGGATTAAATTTATGAATGATGTTATGTAATTATATCATTTTGTGTATACATCATGAATTAGTAACCCAAAAATTTCTAACAAAACAAAAACATCCAATCTATCTAAAGAGACAACCTAGGATAGACTCATATTATTTAATTTTATTATATCAATTAAATTTAATTTTATTTATTTATCTATAATTTAAATAATTAGTTCATCAATCCAAATCAGTCCCCCCATGTTTTCCACAATATAGCCCAAACCGTCAATCAAATCTTATGGTCACAAGGTTTCTTCTTCGGTCCCTGTGGATTTGATCCTTACCAATACTACAACAACCATATATACATGTAGTGTAAATTAGGGCCCAACCAAATTATGGAATTATTTTCAGGGACCCATGTATAATATCGTAGATACTCACATCATTTTCTCACCCAAATTCACTTTCCTCACCCCCATTTAACTTATCCATTCATTTTTCATCACTCTTAGTGATAATTAAATTCTACTATAATAGAGTATCAACATTATTACCCAATAATAAACCAAATATAGAATAAAATTGAAAATAAATAATGATAATCAACTCACGAGGGAAATTTCATTGATCAAACATTGAATTATTTCCACACACCCAATGACACATAAAATATATTTGATGATGAACATTTATTATAAAAATTTCCGGCCCCCTCAAGGATGGTCGAAGAAATAAATCATATGTATATAAATGATATGAAAACTCATATACAAACTGATACCCAACTAGTTCTTAAGAAAATTGTATGATATAATTGTGAAAATGAATTCTGAGCTTTCACCATTGATGTCAGAATTAAAAAAATTAAAATATTTGAGGAACCCATATCAACACTGAATATCCCTCTCATAACCTTATGTTATGTTTCTATATTCCCTAAAACCTCTTGTAAATTTATTGAAGAACCTACCTTAGTATTTGGGATGGATGAATAGAATCGCGTAATTGATGAAGAGTTTTAAAATCAAGAGGAATATGTTTTCTTATTCACAAGTGGGAAATTTTACATAATTGATTGAGTGTCCTAAATATTTATCGATTGATGATTTTTTAGAAGCACCATCCATTAAACGATTTAGAGAGATGAAAATCATTGATTCCATGACCACTCTAAAAATTCAAATGGAAATTTTTTAAGAACAATCAAATTCTCAAAAGTAACGAATTAATTTAATTTTTTTTGGAGACGAAACTAATTTTGATTAAAATTGTCAATATTCTTTATTAAATTTCATTCAAGAAAAAAACAAAATTATTTTCCTTATTTCCCCACTTAGGAATCCTACCATATCTGATAACCACGTACTTTTAGTTAATGAACATAAGTAACATATATAAAATATTATATTATAATATAATAATAATATAACTATGTATCATTTTGTTTTCAATCCTTTTAAAAATAAAAATAAAATGAAATTGAAGTAGCGTTCATGCGTACGTACAGCTTACCTTCTACATGAATGATGCATTTCATTTTCCCATATCCTAATAATATAGGATATTATAAATAAATATTTAATGGATATCTATTTTATATATGATATATAAATTTTTAATATAATTCTACAGATAATGAAATTTCAACAACATGGGTAATTTATAATTATTAGAAGTTCATTTTTAACTCAAGTTCTGAATGTAGACAAAATGTCTGATATGAACTAAAATAATTAACTAATTATTAAATGATGATAATAATTTATATAAAAGGAATAATAAAATTGATAAATGTTATTTAGAAAGTATAAATTAACTTCTGTTTATTATTCTAGAAATTAAAGAACGGATGGGTCAAGTAAGACACGAGGTAAGGGGTTTTCCTATCACTTTTTATTACTATGAGATTCATGCTCTATTTGACACTACATTATTTTATGTGGTGTATGAAATTACCATTATTTTATTTTATGTCTAATATAATATAATTCAATTTACATCTTCATTGAATTAACCTTCCTTTATGGGGTGTATGTTTCGTAAGTTACCAAAACAGTAAGAGAACCTTTCACCTTACTCTTTTAGTCAAAGACGTCTTTTATGTCATGTATTTTAATTTCCATTTTATTATGATGGGATATTTTATTATATATACTTATTTATCTAAATTTTACATTGATGTGATGAGGGACCCCTTTCTCCCTCATCAACCCATTTTCTTACTTTTAAAGAGATTCCATTTGGCTGTCGAATTTTTGTATATAAACTTTTTAAACCAATTCAAATTATTTGGGTTAAACTTATATTTATTGATTTTTTCATTATATGAGTACGTGTAAATGACCTATGATTTTTTTTACACTTAATATCAACTTATATTGATTATATTCTTATTTTCACACATAATTATGTCATTTTTATATTTAATCTAATGATACGATATTTGTAACCAAATATGTCTCAATGTCCTTTGATTTGAGGCATATCATGATATTTTGAACCATTATTATCCAGTAAATAGTATATAATTCCCTTTTAAATATTATATCATGAATCACATAATTTTTATGATTTTATAAGTTTTGTTTAATATAATTCTTTTATTATTTTTTTAAGTGTTTTCTAAGTGGTAAAATAATCTTTAACTAAAACATTGTTTTAAATATTTAAATAATTTATTCTTATAAATATTTTCCAGTAACTATCATTGTTTAAAAATGATTTTATGGATTAATATGGACATTAATGTCTTAAATAATCTCCTTCAAAATCATCAATGTTGTATGGGGCACCATTATTCAAAAATCACTTCATTTAATGTCTTAAATTGTTTTGATATGGTTTGATAAAGCATTTATTATATCAGTATCTAATAATAATATATTTTTATTGAAATGTTGAAATGTTATCGTTCATTGATGATTTATTATGTGCTATTAATATATTATGGTTATTGGGCATTATTTACGCATACAATTGGATTCATAGTAAACCTTGTGTGGGTGAGCCCAAGATAGAACTCTAATGAATTTCGTAATGTGATAGAGGTAAACACTATTATTTCCCCTAAGAGATTTCCAGAATATACTGTGATAATAATTCCCAATGTAACTCCCTATGTATCTTTGAAATCTACAATGTATGATTGTTATGTATTTGATATGTTAACTTTATGTTTTATGATTTCTATTTGTTATTCATAAATATTATTTTTCACTAGGTATGTTATAATAAAAAAGTAATGTTTCCATTATTTGTATATATTGATGTGTAAATATTTTCATTCCTTAATTTACAACCCTTCATATGATTTTTCTGCTCATCCAATGTTTTGAAATGTTTTTCACAGGACATAAAGCTGTATAGGGTCATGGATAGGATCAAGGAACTATCATGCTGTCTAAAACTAGAAAGTAGACATGTTTCTTTTTTTAGGGTTTTTATTTTCTGAAAAAATAGAAATTGAGTAGAAGTGTCTACTTTGTAATTTTTTAGATTTTATCTAATAGTTGTGTCCTAATTCTCAAAAACACTAAACCTAAAAATATTTCACAATGTGAATTTCATGATTTAAATCATGATAATGTAATGTTTAAGGATGGTTCCTTATAGTTAGTATTAGAGGTTGGTTTATGCAACATTAGGGATTAAGAGTTTTCATTTAACACATGGATAGTACCAATGTCTATTATTTTTGTTAAATCTCTGTTTTATAACATTTTCAGATCATGTAAAGTCAGTTACAAATGGAAGTAGGAGGTTCTCATACAACATTTTTTTCTCTTCCTGATGACTCTTTTGCAATAATCATTGCAGAGACATATTCAGATTATTATGAAACTTTTTCTAGTATATAACTCACATGAAAGAAGTTGTTTGAGATATAAAACTCCTTCAATATACCTCGATATCATAGTGATTCATGGGTTGTATTTAATCAAATATTATTTTCAACATATTTACATATTTTAAAGAAAGGTAAATACAATCAATGAATTTTCCAATATTTTACCTTATCACAAAATTTTGATGCATATTATGATTTTGGAAAAGGTGATGAAGAAGGAGACCATTGCACAAAAAATTTATATTTTCTTTTACAATATTGTCTCTCAGAACATACTTGTCGTATTTTAAAAGGACCATTAATTGATTTTTTCAACTCAATCTTGGTCCAACTATTTTGTAAAAATCATGTTTTACTAGATGTTTTGAAATTAAATATAAGGACTCGGCCTTAAACATTACTTAATGTTGAGTTAAATCAAGAATTCACATTAAGGATCTCTTATAGTATATAGATTTAGAAGAATATTTCCTAACAATTACATTACATCTCAAAATTTACAACGTAGACTATTCTACTCAGTTTGATTTTATTCATAAAATAAAAAAACAATTAAAAAACAATCATGTCTAGATCTATGTTTTAGACTATAAAACTTTTCCATAATCCCATCCATTACCCTATTTATCTTTAAGTCCTATGAAAAACATTTCAAACCATTGTTTGAGCATAAAAAGATCTATAAGGGTTATACAATAAGGAATGAAAACATTATCCAATCAATAAAGAAAATTCAATGCAACCATAGTTTTCAATCATAACATACCTTATGAAATTACAATATTTATGAATAACACATAGAAATCATAAATATTAAAGGTAAATTATGGCATACATAACTTACATACATTATATGTTTCAAAATTAAAAAGGATTTATGTTTTGATTACCCATTATAGTTTATTCCCTAATCCTCTTAGGAGAAACATTATGATTTACCTCTGTCAAGTTATCGAATTCATTAGAGATTTATCTCGAGCTAAACATCCCTAGGTTTATCATAGAACAACCCATATATTTAATCAATGGAAAATAACAATAAAATATTCATATTACATTAAATAATAATAAATTATAGATAACATTTCCACATCACAATCACAATATTTTATTTCATGATATTGACAAAATCAAGGCTTTATCAAACAATTTTCAAAACCATTTAACACAATTAATAAAAAAATATTGAATCAAAGTTTCCTATACCAATTTTAAGCATATTAAGGAAATTTTTATTTCAAAACATTAATTTACTTATAAATTAATCTGTAATGCAATTTTAATCCATGTTCATTAATGAGAAAAAATTAGTAGAATAAATTATTAAAACTTTTAATATGATGTTTTAGTGAAAGAGTCTTGTAATACATGAAAAAAATTGGAATAAAAATAAATATTTAATAACATGAAAAAAAGCTTATAATATCATGATAATATGCATATTCATGATATAATATTTATATGAGTATTATATTCACCATATATGATAATAATGGATCACATGATCAAGATTTTCCTCAAATGTAACGACATTGAGACATAATCCCTTACAAAAATTCAGCAGCCTAACTATGTCACATTAAAATTAAAAAGATGATTTGATGATAGAGAAATAGATCTCTTATCACATGGACATAAAATTTACAAAAACGAGTATATATAAGAACATATCCTAGAATAAGAAAATGTATATTAAAAGACATTACATAAAATTAGTCTTTGACAAAAAACAGTAGTGTTAAAGGTTCCCTTACCGATTTTGTAATTTATCAAACATACCCCACATGAAATAAAGAGAATAAAATGAATATTTAAATTCCCCTAAATTAATTTTATATTATAAAAATAATAAAATCATGGGTATTACATACAAAGCAGAAAAGGAAATTGTGGCACAGTATGAATCTCACGGGAATAAATAGTAAGATGAAAACCCCTTACCTCCCATCCGACATGACTCGTTTGTTCGTTGTTCTTCTTAAAAATAAACTTAAGATAATTTATAATTTCATGAGAACAATTTTCAAGTTTAATATACAATTTATATCACTTATAAACATTCTACGACATTTAGTAAATTATTTGAGTTATTATCATACATTTTGTCGATGTTTGGAATTTGAGTTAAAAAAGAACTTGTTATAATTACAATTTGTCCATGTGTTCAAAATTAAATTATCTATGTAATAACATTAATGATTTAGTTATAAAATATATCATATATATATCCCATTTATTTGTATTTGTTACAGAACATAACATTTGGATAATGGAAATCAAATGCACCGTTAATGGAGACGGTTAGCAGTACATACGCTTGACTTCTACATTCATTTATATTTCTTATTTAATGGAATGTAATATTAATTATAACTTTGTATATTATAATTATTTTATAATATCATATATAATTTCAGTAATTCCATATTTTATAAGATCCACATATGGAATGAATGATTAGTATCATTTTGAGGGGCGGTAGTCTGAATTCCTCATATGAAATTATCGTATTTACCCATTATGAAACTATAAAGTAATGCAGTAATTGAAAAATTCAGAAACGTAGAGACAATATAAATTTAATATATATCATAAATAAATTTAGTTCCATTATAATTTCTACCGTGAGAGGTGGTAGGAGATAATCAAAAAATCTTTTTTTCGTGAGACGGTCGTACGTCGTACATAGAAACTATAGGTTGTTATCTATTAGATGGAGGTGTTTGTAAGTGGAGTTTGAATAATTATGAAAATAAACTAGTACATTGAAATAATTATGTTATTATTTAATAAAATAATATTAATATAATAGTGACTTAAGATATAAAATAAAATAAGTTAATTTGATAGATGATGTTACCTTTAAATCTTGTTACACCCTTTTGTTTGAACCGAATGGTTTTTTTGAAGTGCTTTATGAAAAAGTTAAGGCATATAAGAGGAAGAGATGGATTTTGAGAGCTTGTTTAGGAATAGGATAGACCATCCAATGGGGCTTAAGTTGTTTAAGTAAAGGTTATAAGTGATTTTTTTTATAAGGGGGAGGAGGGGCTCTTTAATAACGTTTGAAAATATTGTTATACAACATAATGATTTTCTGTATATAAATGTTCAACACACATTAAATTTAATGATAAAATGACTATTGTTTGAAAAAAATTGTTCTCAAAATAATTTAATTAGTTTCAGATAATTTTTATTTTTTTTAATCTCATTAATTTAATTCATTTAGTAAAAAGGTAATTTCTACATCATTATTTTGTTATGAATAATTTTATTTATTTGATGTCTACAAATTATAAATAAAATACCATGATGTAGAAAATATTTTTACAATTAAAATTAATATTTATTGTCAAATATATAACATATCTAACACCATATAATTTTTTTTTACTAAAAGATATATTATTATGTCATATTTGTCATTACTTTATATTAATTAATAAAAAGTTTTATTATCACTCCAATGTGGCTCCCTGGGGTCCCAAAATCGTCCCATTGATGCCTATGGTTGGTCATGTATCAACCAATTATATTATGACACATTTTAGTTTAATTTAAAATTGTTATAATAATATTTTTTGACCCTTAATTACCAGATTTACACTTTAACCATGGAAAATTAATTATTTCCATATGTAAACATTAATAATTTTGAAAAATAAAACTAACCAAATTACAAAAATTTTACCTACTGATTCCAAATATGGAAAAAAAATTCCAAAATTAAAAACATAGATGTGGCATAAATTAATTTAATATTATTTGTTGTTGTAAAAAAATCATGTTTTCAAGAAATAATTGCTATCAAAAGATTGACACTTGTATTTGTCTAATTTCAATGTGAAATTACTTCCAATGACCAATATTGGATTAAATATTAAACATAAAATATAATTACACATTAAAACTATTTAATAATATAATTTCACTATATTTATAAATTATATTAATAGGACGTTTTTAATTAAAATGCAGTATTTTTCATTATTCATAAAAAATTGAAAATAATCAGAAAAATACCATAATTTCATCCAAAGTAAATTTTGATGTACTTATTCAAGAAAAGTAAATTATTTTGTCATATATAACATATTAAAGTTATAAATACTATATTGAAAATGGGTTCTACATCAAAATATGGTAAATAGACATTTTATATAATATTAGAGTGTTTATGATTAAAATTGGATTAATTCACATTTTAAGCCTCTAAAATTTATTGGATAAATGTTAAAAAAATTATAAAAAAAATTAATAATATTCTAGTTAGTTATTTCCATTCTCACTAATATAACGGTTATGGGTTAACTAATATTTAAAATAAAAATATAATATTATTATTTTTCAGTATAACTCAGCATTTTGTGCACCATATGATTTTAAAGAAACATGTTGTTGGATATCGGGTACGCCATAGAACATAGTATCCCAATTAAAGAGATATTAATATTTAATTCACATATATTAATAATTATTAATATTTCATAATTTTTTTTACATAGGATGTTACATCCTTCACCCATTTTGGAAATTGCTTCCTCGCAATTTAAAAATTTGGCTCAGAAACATCATTGAATTTCCCATGTCAAAAAATGAGTCAATAAGAATATCACATTAAAATAAATAAAGTGAAGTAAAAAGGTCACCTGAGATATCCCAAAATAGTATTCTATGAATACCTGGATATATAGGAGAAACTTAGTGTCATGTTTTGATGGATAGTGATAAAAAAAATACGATCAACAGAAAGTTAACCACCAAAAAACCATAAACATGTGATAGGTTAAAGTGTCTTTGGTTTCCTTGGTGGAAAATTAAATGGATAACATTTTTATTTTTAGTTTATTTTAATAATGTGGGATAATTTATTTATGATATTTAAAAAGGACATAAGGAAATATAATTACTTTTCACATAGAGTTTCATCCTTTAGTATATTTCTTCCAAAAACTCTTCTTTCCTCCAAATGATTAGTATTCAAGATGAATTGGTCACACCCAAAGTGAAAGAATAAAATTCTAGAGAATCCCAAAATCCTTAAATGATAAACTACATATTTCCCATATATTTATTCATCAACTGAATCCAAAATGGTTTGTATGAGATCAGATAATCACCAAAAAGTGTGAACATCAATAGAATGAAATACTACTCATAATCTCCAAAATTAATCAAATAGTACCCAAAGATCAAAAAACACCATTCAATCAAAAAATTACCTTTAAATACCCCATTATAATCCAACTAAGATTCAAACCCAAAATTCAGAAGGATTTTATCTCATTATTTCCACAAAAATGTTAAGATTTATCTCCAAATAACATTTACTACACTCAATGTATCATACAGATGTTTAATTAACCAAATCACATATTCAATATGACAGTTTAATCATTTCCATAAATAATCCAATTCTTGATATGTCTATAATAAATACATAGATTCTTCCATAATAAAATTCCACCATTACTCCTCAATTGAATTCTCAAATTACTCTATTTTCCTCAGCCATATAGTTTCCCAAAAAGAGAAAACATGTTACAAAATATCTATTATCACTTAATCACCAAATCATTTTCCAATTATAATGATATATATTTTATAAAAAATTAGATCCCAAATCAAATTATTCTTGATCACTAAAATCATTTAAAAAAATGAAATAGTCATATTGACCAGGGACTTCAACTAGTCCAGCGGTAGGAGTTAAATCACAACCACACTTTTGTTTGTGGGTTCGATTCCCACAGCATTGTCTGATATGACAAGTTGTCACATGGTCAACATGTTATCCATTTTCAGAAACTATACATAATTTATAATATTAAAAAATGAGATATAAACCTAAAAAATAACCATAACATGATTTAACTTCAATGGTTGTTGTATGCCTCTCATTTTCATCCCTACTCATAATAACCTCAATATCATAATTCATGAAGACTTATATATATTGAAAAAAATTAACCTCCATAAGAAAACATTGTTCCCAATTAAATAACATTGTGCATTGATCATGGTGTCCACCTGGTTTCATCTTCATCTTGTTCACATATATAGATAGACCATACATGAAAACAATTATTTTGAGATCCTTCAAAATCATCGGATTTATTCATCTAAATAGACCTTGTACAACTACGGTCCTATGGTTGTTCACAGAAAAAATGTTTTAGAAAATAATCATGATTGAAATATAATTTCAAAACCTATATTTAAACATTATATTTATAAAACATTAGGTCCGATTTTGAGTTGAAACATTTAATAAATGTTCCGTTTTAAAAAACAATAATTATGTGTTGAGCGTCAATATTGTAAAAGAAAATATAATAGGTTGTGTAAGGGTCTCCTTATCAAAGACATTTTTCAAAATCATAATATGCTTCAAAGTCATGTGATAAGGTAAAATATTTTAAAATTCCTTGATAATATTTACCTTTATTTAAAACATGATTATATTATAAAAATATGATTTTATTAAATTTTGCCCATGATCCATGAGGATATTCAGGTATAGTGGAGGTTTTTGATATCTCAAACAGATTCTTTCTTGTGAGTTGTATTCTAGAAAAAGTTCATCGACCATCTGAACACGAAATTACAATAATTATTTCAATCATGTCATCATGAAGACAAAAGAATGTTGTTTGAGGTCCTCCTCCTTCCATTTTTAACCGTCTTTTCTTGAACTAAAAAATATTATAAAAATATAATTTAACTGAAATAATATACATTGGACTAACCATGTGTTTAATGAAAACACTTAATCCATAATTATTTCTAAACCGACTTCTAATACCAAAAATAAGGATTCGGCCTTAAACATTACTAAATATTGAGTTAAATAAATAATTCATATTGAGAATATTTTCGGGTTTAATACTTTATGTAAATATGCTAAAACATTAAAATTTCAACTAAAAAATTACAATGTAGACACATCAACTCAGTTTCTATTTTTTTCATAAAATATAAACTATAAAAAAATTAAACATCTCTAGTTCCATGTTTTAGACCGCATGACCTTTCCATGATCCCATCCTTGACCATATTCATCTTTATGTCATGAAAAAAACATTTCAAAATTAGGGATGAGAATAAAAGGCTCAGTAAGGGTTATAAAATAAGTAATGAAATCATTATCCCATAAATAAATAAAAATCAATGAAACCAAACTTTTCAATAATAACATACATTATAAAGTATTAAGATTTATGAATAACACATACAAATCATATATAATAAAGGTTTCTTATGGCATACAAAACATACATACATAGTATCTTTCACAGCTATGTTGGGAGTTATGTTTAGAAAAACCATCACAGTATATTCCCTAAATCTTTTATGTGTAATATTAATGTGTACCTCTGTCACATTACCCAATGAGTTGTAGATCTATCCTAGGCTCACCCACGCTACACTTATCAAATAACCCCAACATATGCAAAAAATTCCCAATAACAATAAAATTTTAAAAATACATAAAAATCATAAAGGAAAGATAACATTTCATAATTTCAATCAGTAAATATCATTTCATGATATGGAAATAATCAAAGCTTTGTTAGACCATTTTCAAAACCATTTAAAACATTTAATAATTTAATTTTAGAATTATAGATTCCCATACCACATTGAAGCTTATGAAAGAAATTTTAATATCTAAAAATTCACGTCCATATAAATAAGTCCTTAAAACCATTTTGAAAACATGTAAAATAATGAGAATTAATTTGAAGAATGAATCATCAATAAGTTTAAAACGATGTTTTGGTGATAGAGTCTCGTTAAACATTAGAAACATTTGAATAAAAATACATAATTAAGTACATAAAAAATCATATAATATCATGAGAATAAAGAGGATAACGATACAATATGTCAAAGGGTATTATATACACCTTATAGGATAAAAAAGGTGCACTAGATCAAGATATGTCTCAAATGAATGGATATTGAGACATAGTTCGTTATGAAAATTCGAAGGCCCAACTTCGTCACATTAAAATTAAGAAGATGTGTTGATGTGAGAGAAAATGATATCTCATCACTAGGACAGAAAATTTAATATAATAAGGATATATAATAACATATATCAATATTAGAAAATGTAAATTAAAATACCTAATATAAAATAATTTTTTGACTAAAAGAGGTGGGTGAACAGTTCCCGCACCGATTTGGTAACATATGAAACATACACAACAAGATATAAAGAGCATAAAATGAAGATGTAAATTCCCATTAATTAAATTATTTAAAACAACTAATACAATCAGCGGCAGTATATACCCCACATAAACATAAATAGAGGAAAATATAGCATGAATATCACATGAAATATATATATTATAATTATAATATTCATATATAATTTTAGTAATTATATCTATTATACATTCCACTTATGGAATGGAGGAGTCATTTCACTTTGAGAGGGAGGTAGTCTGCACTTCCTCACATTAAATTATAGTACTTCCCATTATGGAAACCATTATGGATTTTCATAAATGGAAAATACTGAAGTATAGAGACAATATAAATATAGTATTTATCACAAATAAATACAATTCCATCATTATGGACACCATGAGAGGGGGTAGTAGATAATCGAACAATCATCGTTTTGTGAGGCTGCAGTTCGTCGTACAGGGAAACGGTATGTCTGTATCCATTAGGTGGGGGTCTGTGTAAGTGTACTATGAATCGTTATAAAAAAACCTACTATATTTAGTATACTATTTTTGTTATGTAACCAAATAATAATAAGATCAATTGGAGTGAAGTATTAAAATTAATGAAGAGAACTTGATGGTAGACATTTCCTTTAAACGAGGTAACTCCATTTGTATTGAACATAAAATTTTTTTTGAAGTGAATTTGGCATAAGGTAAGGTGTATTGGAGGAATAAATGGATATATATAGCTAATTTGGGAGGATTTGGGATGATCCAATGGATATTGGGAGGTGTTATTATGGGTTATAGGTGGTAAATTTTTATAAGGGGAGTGGGTTCATTAACAATGTTTGAAAATATTATTTTATTAAATAATAGTTTTTGGTTTATAAATGTCAAAAACTAATTAAATTAAAAGATAATATGACTATTGTTCGAAATAAAATCATCCAACTACAATTTGATATGTTTTGGATAAATATTTACTTTTTATAATCTCATTTATTTAATTCAATCATTAATAAGGTAATCGCTCCATTATCATTGTGTCATAAATAATTTTTTTTATCTGAAGTCTACAAATTGTAAAAAAAAATCCATGAATTAGGAAATATTTTTAGATTTCAAATGAATATTTATTGTTTAATATATAACATATATAACCCCATATTATAATTCTTTTACTAAAAGATATATGTTTATGTCGTTTTCAACATTACTTTACAATAATTAATATAAAGTTTCATTATCACTCTCAACTGGCTCTTCGAGGTCCCAAAATCGACTCATGGATTCCCATGGTCTGACATGAATCATAAAATACGATTAGAACACATGATAAAGAAATTCAATATTATTATTATAATATTTTTATCCTTATTTAACAGATTTACCCTTTAACAATGGTAAATAAAATATTTATTGATGTAATATTCCAAATGTCTAATTATAAAAGATTTATATTTATTCAATTTGGACATTCTGATTCCAATTATAGAATCCATTTTTACAAATTAAAAATACAAAATTGGATTAAATTAATTTATAATAAAATATCGTTGTAAAAAAAGTAAGTATTTAGGAAATAATAACTATCAAAAGATTTCCACATGTATATGTTCAATTTCAGAGTGAAATTACATCCAAAGACCAAAATTGTATTAAATGGTAAAAATATAATTTATTTGAAAATTTAAAAAAAAATTAAAACGATTATCTACAAATATAAATAAATTATATTAAAATGCATTATTGAATAAAAAAAGTAGTATATATCACTATTCATGAAAAATTAAAATTGTTAGAAAAATACCAAAATTCTATACAAAGTAAATTTTGATGTCCCAATTCCAAAGAAAAATATTATTTTGTTAAATATATCATAAAAATGTGATAAATACTAGATTTATAAAGGTTTCCCCATCCAAAGGTGGAAAGGGTAATTTTTTAGAAAATTAGAGTTTTTATGCTTAAAATTGGATTCATTCACATTTTATGACTCTAAAATTTAGTGGATAGATGTAAAATAATTAATCAACATGTGTTATAATATTTTAGTTTTTTTTCATCCCCACCAAAACAACTGCTATCCCTTAAATAACATTTAAAATAATAATATTATATTATTATTATTTCGTATAACTCAACATTATATGCAATGTAAGATTTCAAGTAAAACTATTGTTGTGTAACGGGTATGACATCAAACATAGAATCCCCCATATAGTAAAATTAATATTTAGTTCACAAATATTAATAAATATAAAAATATCTTACTCTTTATTTACCTTGGATGTTAGATTATATGTCATACTTGATTATTTTCCAAAACAATTTTTCTGTGAATACCCATTTAACCAACGCTGTAAATGGTATATTTAGATGAAGGATGAAAATGATTTTGAAGGATCCCTAAATCATTTTTTCTCTGAATGGACCTTCTACAAATGTGGACAGATGATGATTAAACCATACGGACACCATGATCAAGGTATGTTGTTATTTCTATTGGGAATAGTTTAATTTTATCTTATTGAGGTAAAAAAAGAAAATATATAATATGTTGAGGTCTTAATTAATTGGTACGAAAAATAAAGGTATAAGAAATCCATTTAGGTTAAAACATGTTCTAGTTATTTTTGAGTTTTACAAAAAGGACAACCTATAATTTCGATGACAACTCACCATGTTTAACAAGGCCATGTCAATCGAACCCACAACTGAATGGAAACAAGGGTGCATCTCCTTCTACTGGCCTACGTGAAGTCCCTAGTAAGTTTGACTTTTCCTTTTAGTTAAATGATTTTATGAATCATGGATAATTTGATTTTGAAAACATATGTTTTTTCAAATATATATCTTTAGTATAAGAAAATGATTTTGTGATAAAATTTTAAAGTTTATTTTAGAGTATGTTTCCTCTTTTGGAAAATCATATGCATATGGGAAATAGAATACTATTGGATTTCATTTATTGAGTAATGGTGGTATATTAATTTGGAAGAATAATTTTTTTTTGTGGGAATATGGAGATTTGTGTTATTTATGTAAATGATTAACTTCTCATATAGAATATATGATTAGGTTAATTACTCTTTAGGATGAGACATTACAAGTACTTCATTTCATTTGAAGATAAATGTTAACATTTTTTCGGAAGACTATGTGATTAAATCCTTTTGAATTTTGGGTTCCAATGTTATTTTGGATTATATTGAAGGATTTTATGGATAATTGTTGATTGAATTGTCATTGTTGATCTTTGGGTATTGTTTGTTCAAATTTTGTTATTAAGAGTAGTATTTCATTTTTGTAAATGATTATCATTTTTTATGATTATCTAATATTGAATTAACCTGGTGTGTTTTGGTTAATGTCTAAAGACATGGGAAAAATAAAGCTTTTCTTAGGTGGATTATGTGATTCTATAGAAGTTGATTATAGCACATCGGGTGTGAACATTTCATCATGAATACTCATAGTTTGGGGAAAATATGAGTATGTGGTAGAAATTTAGTAATAGATGAAAATCTTCATGACAAGTAAGTGGGTTTCGTTATTTATTTAGTTATGATCCAAAATATATTCCACAAAATTATTAAAATTAACATAAAACAGAATCATTTTTGATTAAATTTTATTACAGGGGAATCAATGATTGTTTAACCCATCACAAGTTTATGATTCTCTAGTGGAGAAATTTTTAATAATCAGGTTTTCAATCACTATATATCATAACATGATGGTTAGTTTCTTATTCATATCAACTTTTTTTTACATGGAATACTCATATGTGTTATCTCTAGTGACCTTTTTTCTTTTATTTGTTTCTTTTATAGATATATTTTTATTTACTCTTTACCAATTTGGGACTTCTAATGAAGTTTCTAAGCCCACTTATAAAATTTTGAGGATGCAATTAATAAAATTGTGGTACGATGTAACATCCCTGGTAAATAAACAATTTTAAAATTTAAAATTTACTAATATTTTTGAATAAGATATTAGTATTTAATTAAAAGAAAATTCTGTATATGATAGCATACTCAACATGCAACAATGGTTTTCTTTGAAATATTATGTTATAGACAACTTTGAGTTATAACGAAAAAAATATACTATTATTATTATTTTAAATGGTAGTAAAAATACTCATTTTTTTAGAGGGAATGATCATAACATACTATAATATTATTAAACATTTTTGTAAATTTGTTTTAGATTTATAAAAATAATATTAGAGACTAAAAATGTGAATGAATAAAATTTTAAGCATAAATATTCTAATATTTTTTAAAGTGTCTATTTACCACCTTTTTATGGGGAACCCTTTTCAAATCTATTTTTTATAACTTTTATATGTTATATTTGAAAAAATAGT
Source organism: Viscum album (assembly GCA_963277665.1). NCBI lineage: Eukaryota > Viridiplantae > Streptophyta > Magnoliopsida > Santalales > Viscaceae > Viscum > Viscum album. The sequence continues at coordinate 254,837,089 of OY728165.1, read as the reverse complement.
ACACTTCTTTAGAATCAGGATAAAAAAAATTTTAATTTGGTTGAAATTTTGTTATTTTTCTGATACATTACATTTTTAATGAATAGTGAAAAATACGGCATTTTAATACAACATTTTCTATTTATATAATTTATTTAAATCATTTCATTGTCACTTTAATTATTTTTAAAGTGTAATTAGATTATATTTTTTCCATTTTATCAAATGTTAATCATTAATGTAATTTCACTTTGAAATTGAACTTAAGAATTGGTCGATCTTTTGATAGTTATTATATCTTAAAAACACACTTTTTTGGTTTGAAAACGGGAATTAATTTTAATTAAATTTCTTCCACTTCTCTGTTTTGAATTTCAAAAAATGGATTCCATATTTGGAATTAAGAGGTCCAAAGTTCATAAATTTTTAACTTTTACTTTTTTACATTTTGAATATTTACTTTATTAAATATTTTATTTACCATGGTTAAATGGTAAATATAGTAAATAAAGGTAAACAAGTATTATAATAATAATAAAAAATTAAACTGAAAAGTGTCCTAACCCTATTTGATGAAACATTTCCAACCATGGACATCCATCGGTTGATTTTGGGACACCATCGAGCGAGATATGATTGAAAATAATAGTTTATATTAATTAATTTAAAGTGAAGACAAAAATAACAAAAACATATATATTTTAGTAAAAAAAATTATATGGGGTTATATAAGTTATATTATCTACCAAAAATATTCATTATGAAGATAAAAATATTTCCTACATTATGGTGTTTTATTTAAAAATTTTAGACATCTAATAATTAAAATTATTTATTACACAATGATGATGCTTCGATAACCTTATTAATTAATGATTTAAATAAATGAGATTATATAAATAAAACAAATATCTCTAAAACCAGTCCGATTTTTATTGGATGACATTTTTCAAACAATAGTTATATAATATTATAAATTAATGATTTTTGAACGTTATGATAATGAATATATGTTTATAATAAAAAAATTCTTTCAAACTATTATGAAGATCTCCACCCTCCCCCCTTATAAAATGACACAACCTCTAACCCTTTACCCATAGAACTCAAGCCCCTTGGACCTTCCAACCTCTAACAATATAAGCTTCATTCAACCATATTTTCCTTATATAATCCTGATCATAGATAGAAGTAAATTCAAGGAATACATTTGGTTCAACCCAATTTGTGTTATCAGATTTAAAGGTTGCGTCTTTTTTAGTTCTTTTCTGTTATTTTACTTACCCAACTGCCAAAACTATTTTTATTTTATAATTTTTAAAAAAAAATAGTATACATAATATATGAGGTTATTATATGTTTTTTATCTGAACTACACACCCACACACCTATATCTAATGGATACGAACATACTGTTTATGTGGACGGTGAATTACTTCTTCTCGAAATGATGATTTTTCAAATATCTACAACCACCTCTGATGGTGTCCATTATGATGGAAATGTATTTACATATGATATATATTATGTTCATGTTTTATCTTTGATGATTTATTTTTCATTTAATGCATTCCATTATGGTTTTCATAATGGCTAAATAAGATAATTTCATTTGAGTAAGTGAGGACAACCACCCCTCAATGTGATATTACTCGTTCATACCATACATTTAACGTATAAAGGTTAGTGATAAAGAAATTAAAAAATATATATAAAATGTTATATTATATTCTTATAATAATATACCTATGTATCATTTCGTTTTCATTCATTTTAAAATGAAAAAATGAAATGGAAGTAGCATTCATGTGTGTGTTCGGCTTACCATCTCCAATAATGGTGCTTTTCATTTTCATATATCCCAATGAGGTACACTATTATAAATAAATAAATATTGGATATATATTATATATATTAAATATAAATCGTGAACATAATTCTATATAGAATGTAATTTCAACCTCAAGTGCAATTTATTATTATAACAAGTTCATTTAAAACTAATGTTCCGAACATTGACAAAATGTCCGATAAGAACTCAAATAATTAACTAATTGTTATAATAAGTTAATAAGTGTTTTAAAAAGGAATAATAATGATGATAAATGTAATTTTTAAATTAAAAATTAACTTATTTTTATCATTCAAGACATTAAAGAACAAACCGATCATGACGGACACGAGGTAAGGGGTTTTCATCTCACTTTTTATTCTTGTGAGATTCATGCTATATTTGCCAATATTTTCAATTTTTGGTGTATGTACTTCCCATTATTTTGTTATTTATGTAATATATTATAATTTATTTGTTTTTAAATCTTCATTTTATGATCCTTCTTTCATGGGGTGAATGTTTCGTAAGTTACCAAACCAGTAAGGGAACCTTTCACCGTACTCTTTTAGTCCAAGAATTTTTTATGTAATTTATTTAAATTTCTTTTTTTCTTTTGATTGTATATGTTATTATATATCGTTATTACTATATATTTTATTTTGATGTGTTGATATACCCTTTTATCTCTCATCAACACATTTTCTGAAATTTAAAGCGACACTGTTATGCTGTCGAATTTCTGTTAGAGAACATCATAACCCAATTTCAAGTATATGCATTAAATATATACTTTCTGATTTTGTCATGGTATGTATATGTTTGAATTAAATATGATTGTTTTACACAAAACAAAAACTTATATTGTGTGTATTCTTATTTGTCACGCATAATTATTTCATATATTTATTCTTAATTAATTGACACGATCTTTGTAAGGTATTGTGTCTCAATCTCCATTAATTTGAGGCATATCTTTATATTGTGCACCGTTATTATCCTATAAGGTGTATATATAGACCATTTAAATATTATATCATGAATATCCTTATTCTCATTATATTAAATGTTTTTTGTAATGTAATTCTATTATTTTTTTATTCATGTATATTCTATGTCGTAACAGAAAACTTAACTAAATCATTATTTTTAATGTATTAAAGAGTTATTATTCTAAATATTTATCATTAATGACTATGATTTTTAAATGTTATTTTCGATTTATATAGACAATATTTTCATAAAATTTAATCTCCTCTAAAAGCGTCAATGAGGTATGAGACACTTTGATTCAAAAATATCATCATTAAATGTTTTAAATGGTTTTGAAAATGGTTTGACAAAGCATTGATTTTGTAAATATCATGATATTTTATATTATTATTCCAATGTGGAAATTTTATCTTCTGTTTATTCTTGTTTTATGTCATATTAATATATTATTGTTATTGGGTATTGTTTTTCCATAAGGGTGGTTTCATGATAATCATTGGGCTGGTGAGATTGAGATTTCTATCCAATGAATTAGGTAACATGATGAAGGTATTCATTATTTTTTCTCATAAGAGATTTATGGAATATACTATTTTGGGTATTCCATGTATTTCTCCATATGTAGCTATGAAAACTATAATGTAACTATTGAATTTATGCCTTGCATTACCATTATGAATTATTATTTTTCTGTGTTATTCCAAAATATTTTAATTTCAAGAGGTATGTAATGATTGAAAAGTATATATTAATTGATTTGTATTTACTGGTGGGTTAATATTTAATTTCCTTATCTTGTAACCCTTTCTAATATTTTTATGCTCATCCAATGTTTGGATGTGTTTTTTACAGGACATAATGATGAATATGGTCACAGATGGGTTCATGGATAAGTCAGGCAGTCTAAAAAATGAAACTAAACATGTTTCTTTTTTTGAATTTTTATTTTATGAAAAAAATTTAAATAGAGTAAAAGTGTCTAGTTTGTAATTTATTTAGATGCAATGTAACAGTTTTGTCCCATTTCTCTAAAACTCTAAACCTGAAAAGATTCTCAATGTGAATTTCATGATTTAACTCAAGATTGTGTAATGTTTAAGGACGTGTCCTTATACTTCAAGTGGCATCATGTTCGCATATATGAATTGAGATGGATCTTGTGAATATGCTTCCGTCGCCTATTCTTATAGGGTTTACATTGACATCATCTACTAGTGTAATATTTAATAGTCATCATTTTCTAGGTTTCGTGCATCCTTCCATGTAAAATGGAATTTAGAGGATGTGTGAAGCTGTAACAAATCAGGTTCATTGTTTCCAAAGTCAATGGATACATCTTCTATGGATAAGACTGCTCCTCCAATGTTTTATAAGGTATCTTGGATGATGGTAATTGTAAATCCAGATCTGATGTTTTCAATGAATAAATCATCGATCATAAAATATATAACATTTAAGTTGGAATGATTTTAAAATTTAGAGTATTTACCCTATGCTCCTATCAACATTTTATCTATTTTTCTCACTATGACTCATATAGTGACTAGCTAATCTATTGATATGGTTTTTTCAGACTGAATCATATTTCATGAAAGAATTTTGGGCATTGTAGTCTCTATTGCTTATGGGTGGGTCAGTATACGCTATAACTGTGCAACAATATCATAAAATAATTCCTTAAGACCTTCTTCATGCTGAAGTTTGATGCATGCTTAAATATTGTTGTAGTAAGAAAGGGTATTGAGGGTAGTGTTCTTCTATAGGATAATGCATGGATAGAGATATTTCATACTATTATTGATATTTTCTAAATGTGGTTTTAATTTATTTTTTCATAAAAGTAATTGGATTATAGTCATTTTTAAAATGGGGAACTAGGAATACCGAAACTTGTTCATGCCTCTTCAATCTATGAATGAATGATAATCAAGATCCACACATCAGCCTAGAATTTTTTTATAAAATGGTTTCTCCAAAAAAATAACATGCTTCCCATATATTATTTGTTGTGAAGCTCTATAGAAATTCTATTTCAACATATATTTTCAGATTTTATAGAATGATAAAATTAATTTTTTTAATTTTATTATATAAATGTTATTTATTTTATTTTATGATTTATTTATTTAATATTTATCATTGTATGATTGTATGGATCAATAAATTAGTGTTTTTTATATGTTTTAATTTATAATGAATGATTATAAAATTTGAATATGATGTTTATAAAATTGTTGTGTTATCTATAAAATGTAATTTATATTTATAGAAATAATATTTTCTATTCAAATGTATATATTCAATTATCACATGTGGTAATTAGATACATATATTATTATAAATATATTAGTTAAATTAATTATCATATTTAAATTTATTAAAATATATATGAAATATTTTTTTTAATATTATAAAAAAAATTATTATAAGAAGAAACATTTAATTATGTTGAGTATTAATAAATAGTCTTCCAATTAGTAATCTATAAAATAAAATATCTTATATTTTTAAAAGTACAATAATTACAAAAATATTATATATATGAAATTATATAAAATTTAATATAAATAAGTGTATAGTATTTTGATGTTTTTTAGTTAAATATAAATAATTTTTCATTAAATTAGATTTAATAAGTGTTATTATATATATATATACAAACAGACATTGAAAAGTAAAAATTTTGGAAATTTGATGTAGATATTTATCATATATTACATCAAGAGATATGTATAGTTATATAATTATACCAAAAAACATGTTAAGAGTAATGTGTGATGACTGATCTTGAGATGATCAACAAATGCATAATTGAAATTTCATGTCTTTTTTTGTATATAGTTGATTAATTTTTAATAATTTCATTTTCTTTTCTACATTTATGATATATGAGTCATCCTTATCTAAGTATTCCAGTAAATACATGTCCACCTAAAAACATCATGTTTTTCATACCCCTATACCCCCTCACATGAATGTAAGTAACATTGAAACAAAATGGTGATTTAAAAAAGGTGTGGTACAATAGGAATTCAATAAGAGGAACTATTATATGAATGGCGACGGGTGGTAACTGAAATATGCATCAATAGAGACTTTCGGAGTTCACACCTAGGTTTTGGTTAGTTTATTAGATAATGTAAAACTAATCCATAGAATATGTCTGATGATCTAGTCATGGTAATTAGCTCATATGTAATTAAAATTTATGGATAATTTGATGCTTTTGCCTAAAAATATATCACATTTTATTAAATTGTTATGTGTAATAATATCACCGTCAATATACATCAATATTTACATTATTTATATCAACCACAGTTTTAGTTATAGTTTATCATATTTAGTAGTAAAAAATCTACTCCATAACATGATTATAAATAGATGTATTTAATATATTAATTATTAAAAATAGTACGTAAAGGGACAAGATTTTGATGTTACTAAATATCTCAAAAAACATCTCAGCAGTCGATGATATTTATTGATATTAAAATGGTCGTCTAATGTATTATTGAAATTGCATGTTTATTTTTTATTCGCTTATTTAATTTATAAAAATTGGTTGATTATGAGATGAATAACCAATTTATGATTAAAAATTAATGTCATTTTTTTAATGTAATTACTATGTACTAATTTCATTTTTATTCTTTGCTGATGACCTGTTTGGCATTCCTCTCTCTACATAAGTAAGGACCAATATGTCCTCTTTAAAAGGTTATGTTTACAAAACATCTAGACACCTCATATTCATGTGAGTATCAATTTAATAAAATGGTGTTCATCAAGAAATTTTTCGCTTTCAGGTCTTATTTTACCCCGTGTTTGAGAAGAGACTGATGGTAGCTAAAATATGAGATAATAGACATAATCAGAGACACATTTATTTTTTAATCTTTTAGCAAATAAAGGTAATCCAATCCATAGAAAAATTTTCATGATCATGTCCATTATTCAATCATAACCAATTTAAATAATTTAATTTTTTCCATGTAGTATAAAATATTTTAGTATTTATTTTTTTCTATGTATTAAAGTCAGTGAAATATTTTTGCAACTATGGGGTAATTTATACAAAGTAGGGTTTTAGATATAGTTTTCCACCTCCATGAGTGTAAACTATTTGTGAATGTTAGACATTGGATGGTGATCATAATAATATTCCTGGGTTGTTCAAAATATGAAAAAATTAATCAATTTAATAAATAACACACAGACATCATCAATATCTTGAAGGATTATGGAACACTGAGTACCCTATTGTCACTAATGAGGTTTAGATGAATCCATCTTTGTTATTCAGGAAACAAAGTAGTAATGTTATTATGGAATTGTATGTTGTAATTTTTTATAATGTTGTGGTTAAAACTACTACTATGGAACCATGTTTTGTGAGATTTTTAAAATTTATCCCTTCACGAAACACTTATTCATGACCTCCTCATGGGACTCCTATGTTAAAACAATACTACAAAGAAGGTGATAGTAATTTGTAAGAATAATTAGGGGACAACCTTTTTGTACTACTAATATATTTAATGAATGTTTGTATGAGGATGAAGTATCTACTGAGGTGCCAGGAGAAGATGTGGGTGACAGTGATGTGTGGAATGAACCCTCTAAGGTTCTTATTATAGTCAGGCATCCACAACATTATGATGTGGCAAATTAACCTTCTATTTCTCCTATTATATACAAGCATCCACAACATCCACTTGTTATTGGTAACAATAAATTACTATGGAGTTTTTTAGATGGTGGAATTTAGAGTGAACAAACATTTTAATGTGATTTCATTACACCATATTCTGATTTCCCAATCATTATATGGTGTTGATATGAATTATCAGATGATGCCATTTATGTCGAACAAGTGTTTGAAAGTGTAAATTCCTTGAATAATGTGACAACAAATACCACATAGTTTAGAATTTAACATTTTTTATAGGTGAGTTGAATATAGAAAAATATATCATTTAATATGATGAATAAGGAAAAAATGTATATTCTGATTAAGGGAAATATATGATAATTTTTTTCATGTTGGAAGATTACCAAATTTGAAGGCCACAGACATATGTACATCCTAGATTTTCTCGTGATTAATATTTAATTGTTACTGATTTTATATCAAATATTATTGCAGATATTAAAGGAACATGGTAGGATGACCCAATGGCCCTAGTTTCAGAATGAATTCAGCTATTGTTTAACTATAATTTATCCTTCAACAATGCATGGAATGGAAAAAATATAGAAATTATAACTCTATATGGTGATTAGGATAAATCTTATACAATGTTTCCAAAACATATGGTATTATTATATCTCAAAAATTATGTTATTTATCATTTGGAAACTATTGTATATGTTCCCTCCATTCAATGACTTGATCGATCAAAGTTGAAGTTCAATAGAATTTTTTTGGAGATTTATGCCATTCCTTATTGATTTTCCCTATTGAAAACAATTCATTCAGGTCGATGAAAATTTCTTTTATGGAATGTATATAGGTGTTCAACGTATTTATACCACTAATAATGTTAATTGTTCACATATAGTACTTGAATTAACTATTGTTGAAAAAGATAAGTTTGAATCCTAGAGTTTGTTTTTGTCATGTATACACATTCATTTAATAGAAAACTAGGATTGTGTCTAGTATTTGAACACCATCAAGATATTATAGAGGATACCAATAGATATGGGGTTTCATAGAGTGACATGAATTCTTATCATCAATATTGCATTAGACATATTACGAGTTTTGTTCACAAGAATTTCGGAGATGAGGCAATAAATAATGTAACTCTCAAGTTGGGGATGTTTTTATGAACTTAAATTTTTTAATGAATATTTCATATGCTTTTTAATATGTTATTATATTATGTTATCAGCATATGAGCCCAATAGGGAAGGTTTGATCAATGTATCGAGGATATTCGAAGGTTTAATGAAGATGTATATTAATATATGATGTGAATTAGAAAGTAATTATGGTAATAAGAATATGATTGTGTCATGATATATGGCCAAATGTCCAATAACATAGTGGAGTGTATAAATGGTGTCCTCAATGGTTTTCACAAACTGCTAATCATATTGATAGCGCAAGAGAAATTTTGTATATGTTTTCAATACATTATTGAATGGACCCAAAATGCATATTGGAGGATGAAAAATGGAATGTGTTTTACTCTGTATTTACAATGTGACATTCATGAGATACTTTATAAGGGATCTATATGATGTTTTTGAAACATTGATCTTGAATTGTGGAACCTTTAAGTAAGATACTGAAATGAGTAGGTTAAAAGAACAAGTGTTTGTGTGCATGTGGTCATGTTGGATAATATTTACTGTGTTTTCAAAAACACTAAATAAGTGAGATATCCAGGATCACAAGTTGATGCACCTTGTGCTTCAGTAAACATATCATGGTAGTCCAATGTTGACCTGGTTTATCACATGAGAACTTTGGATAACTGTTATAGTGCATCTTGAGGTCATTTTGGTGACATTCATTTGATCCCATATCTTATTTATTATCTATCTATTTCTCTCTTTAGTTTTTTTGTGTTCATATATGATATTTTTTCTATTTTTGTATCTTTTTAGATAATTTTTGTAATATTACTAGGTTGCATACTAATATAATTTCAAAGCATACTTGAATTAGAAATGAGATAGACTTTCCATGGTAATGGGTAGGGGGATACGATGTAGCGTTTTTCAATCATGACATACATCTAAGAGATGTCACCAAGTGGTTGGATTGAGATCCACCTCCCACTATCCATTATTGAATATATTTATTTTTAATAAATGTGTATACATTGTTCGTATGGATATGTTTATGTAATGAATCATTTTATTTATTTCTATATTCATTTTTGACCTATTTGAACTTGGTTTTCATTATTTCTGGGATTCCATTATATATAATTTTTTAATACTATATGTATTAAAAAAATATAAAATAGAAATGAATATATGTTGTATTAACATGTTCTATGAGGGGTTTTCATCACTGCAGATTTCATTAAAAAAACTAGAAAAATTAAACAATCATTGGAGATCAATAAAAGAATAAAATCAAATACAGAATCCAAAAAAAAGTGAACACAATTTTTTTTACATCGTTTTCGTCATAATAATGATTTATACATGTGAATTCTGTAGCTTATTTTTATTAATAAATATATTATTTTTTCAGAATTTTAAAATTATCATATAATTCATAATAAGGATGTAATGATAATATCATTTTGGCAAGTGGTAATTCCTCCATTTTCTGATCCCGTGATACTCATGGTTCATTATATGTTTTAGAGGGATGTCCAGTGCCTCCTTTGAGTGTACAAATATCTCATAATTTCTATCATTCTACATCAACTACTACTATTATCCCCCTTCTTCATCATGTTGGGTTTTATGGTGTAGGGATCTGAGACTTCACATTAGTTGAACATCATCTCATTGCTACATTTGTAAAAAGATGTAGGCCAGAGTCACCTAAATTCTATTTTACATTTTGGGATGACTATTATGATACACGATTTGTCTATTATGATGGGTCTATCGATTGAAGTAGTGTGTTTGATAGGCCAAGTAAGATAATATTGGTTTGATAATGTTCATAGATTTCTAAGGATCGAGGTACATTGAATTAGATGATCCATAGTCAGTAATAGATTACACATGGCCTAGTTAGACCATCCATTCTCACATGTTGCAAGGGATGCCGATGAGATCACCATGCTATGTTTTTACTTGGCTTATATTTTTAGGCTGATCAGAGGAACAATTTTCATTGGTCAATACACTACATTCGTTCATATTATGTATTTACCATTACTATAGGATATGGACCATGCATGCCCATATATCTCAGGGTTTTCATATCACTAATATTTAAACAGTGTGTTGTGCTATGATTATCACATTGATAATTTGATGATCATATAATGTGTTATTCTTATACAAATGTGAATATGGGAGTACATCCCTCATTCAGCTACACATTCTTGCACACCATTTCCAGATGATATAGTAGTAGAATATCCTCATAGAAGATGGTATTTTCTTACTTCATTCTAATTTCTATTTTAGTTTTATAATTTTCTTTCATAAAATATAACTCTATCAATGTTATCTATAAATGGATTCAGTCACATAAAAATTCTAAAATAGTCTAACATGGTGTCATGCCTATAGACTTATTGTAGACAAACATTTCCGAGACGATGTAAGTGGATATTATTTATATTCCTAAAAATTTATTTTATATTGATCATCAATTAAATTATTAATTGATTATTCATTAAATTTTCACATTACATGGAACCCGTCTATTGATGAAATCATCCAGGGAATTCCACCATATTGTACAGTTATTCTTTCTAATGGCTCATGCATGGTTACATTGATTCATTTTCAAATTTTTGAGTTCCATGAGGATGATAGAGTTATGAGACGACCTATATTCTTTCATCCCATTCCTCACCCACCCACCAAGATACATTTACTTCATTCCTTGAAGATGTGAGGGAAGAGAGACTTTTATTGGAGGATGTATCATTCATTATATATTGATCTGTGGAACATATGACGTGAGTCCTGATTATGAGGTGTAGTGATAGTAAGAATGCATTTAGTAAATCCGTTGGATTATGTGACCTAGTACAACAGGTCTATTGTATGATCTATAACACTTAATGGATATGGGTTTTATTGTCTTGGTAGTCATTCTTCCTTCAACTACTGAAATAAATTTTTATTAACAGTAATTAAAAACTTAATTTGTTTTATCACGATGATTTTATCACTCATCTCCATAACATCTCAGATCTATTAGATGAAGGTGCATTGGGCGAGATATATTTTCACAGAATTGTGACAGAGTTCATTCAATCGATGGAAGAGATTAATCATAACATATTCCCCAATCAACCACATGATTCTATGTTGTAGACCCTGATTAATATGTGCCAGGGGGAGACAACCCTATTTTGGATGATAATGTGGCATTGGAGGAGGTTATTAATCATGATCACCTAGATGCTCCTCTAACTTCACATTTACAACCATAGTCATGAAAATACATTAGTAGGTTTGAGAGAGATACATTATTATCCAATGAATTACATCCATCTGCAGCACAATATCCAACAAGTTCGAACTTTCTTGAGAGTGAAATCCCACAAACACTATCCATAGAGGAATGACATTTTACAAGCAGTGAGATTGTACATACACCAACAGTCATATAGGATGATGTGGAGGTGGGAGTCAATGATGATACATAAGAGAAAATTATTCCATAGTGGAGACGTAGATGTACATGGTCTGGATGCATCTTATATCTGCATGGCTTTAGGACAAAAAATCATCCATGAAACATATATAGATTAGATTTTTATTATAATGATGATGCATGTTGTATATTTTTGAAATTATTATTTACACATTATTTAAAAAAGTTCTAATATATCACATAATGTTCATAAAGAAAATAATTGATATATTCATGAATTCAAACAAATAATTCTGAACAACTAAGAAATACTAATATTAATAACTACATTTGAAAAAATGTAGAGAAGGGAAATGTTAAGTATATTTATTATTATACAATTTATATATTTGTTTGAGTCATTGTATATGACTTAGTATTATCATTTATAATGTTATGTTCATTTTTTAAATAAGTGTCTTATTGTTATCTAAATATCATCTCGAAGTAATAATTACAATTTTCTATTCGTATTAATACATAGTATTATTATCCATATATTTATAATTAATAATATTTTAAAATTCATTATTAAATATTAATAATATCAATTTTTTTGAATTAAATAAATATTATTACTATTTAATAATTAATTTAATATTATTAATTATTATATATAATTTTGATTATAATAATAAGAATTAATATAATAAATAATCTTTTTGAATTATTTATTAAAAATTAATAATATCATCAAATAGGATTAAATATCAATTAAATATTCGTAAATAATAAAAAATATCAATATATATTTCTAGATATTATTATATTATAGTAATTTAACCTAAATATTAATATTTATGTATATTTAACAATATTTATTTATATTTTTGAATATTTATTTAGTTGATATCTATTATTCATGAATATTTATTAACAATGACAACCATTTATTAATATTTGTTTAACATTTATAAATATATAATAATTATTTATTAATGTTCATTAATATTTATATTCTTAATAAGAGTGTTTAACCCTCATCTTGTTAAAAAGATAAAAATTTATGAATAATAATTAAATATTTAGTATTATTTTATTTATATTTATTAATACTCATTAATTGTTATTAATTTTTAATTAATGTTTATTATTTTTTAATTATATTTTAAATATTTATAGCTGTTGAAAAATATTTGGTTTATATTTACAATTATTTGTAATGATTTTATTTATATTTTTTAATATTAAATTAATATGTATTTATATTTATTAATATATATAAAGTATTGATAATTTTATAATTAATATTTATTTAAAAATAATTCTAAATTGTGAATATGGATGATTTTTAATTTAAAAATTCCGAAGGAAGCATGAATGAGGTTTACACTTCCTTCATAAAATTCACACAATAAGATTTAACCCCATTCTTACTTCTTGGTGAGGGTTGATTAATTAACGAGGATCAAAATTCACAGATCCCCATTTTAATGATATCTTGAATCCTATCCATTATATATATATATATATATATATTTTTAAAAACCCATTAAAACCCCATTATATATAGACTGGTGGAGGATGTATCCAAGAACCATAATTTACTAAAGCATCTCCTACTACTTCTTAACCTTCCATCGTAGGGTCCAGTGTTGCCTCAGATCCCTTCAGTGTGCCCAACCCATCAGATTTCTATACATAGAGAATCAGTGGATGTATTAGGGGATACAACTCCATTAAAATTTGAATAAGGGAAAGGGTTCAAATTTTCTTCTTCCCCAAGGGAGAGTGTGAACACTAGAGTTAGGGAAAACAGTATTTATGAAATTACATTTGGAACAAAGTCAGGTATTTCATAAGTCTTTAATGATACACCTCCTACTATTGGATGATCACAATCATCGTTCGAAATGTTATGGGATTCAGAGATCAGGAAAAAACACATTCAATCACAGTGAGTCGAAAATGTTACATTCCTCACTTTTTACCACTTAGGAACAAAAAAAAGAATCTCGATCGATTTTCCCCATTCACAAAATTATTGTTATTTGTTTAATGCAATAATGAATCTTCATGAAACAGAAATACTTTTATTTAATAGAAAATAAATGTCGTTGTGGAGATTATAGTGGTTTCAAAGTAAAATAATTCCATGAAAAATACTCATGACTGGATAATAGATTTTTGTCTAGTTCGTTTATTTGAAATGGGACATTCTAGATAGTTTGGGTCTATGGAATAAGATTTTATTATTACATCCTATAACGTATCCATGGTTCATATAGGGGTACATCAATAAAATTGTAGGGTCTTCACAAAAGAGAGGTATTATGATGTTTTATACTGTTATAATGTAAGACATCAATGAAATTATGTATTCAAATGATCTTCATGATTTGGGCTTCTTGGGGCGTAGGTTCACTTTGGGAAACAAAAATGGATACCCTGAGAAATTAAATAAGATTTTATAATTTTATATCCAAACATAAAGACATCAATTCCATAGAAATGGAATCAATTTCTCATCTCACAGGGTCACTTTTTGACTACTCACTGATTTTGGTTCATCTAAGAACGAGGGAAATAAGGGTTATGCATTTTTTTATGAAATAGATTTGATATGGATGGAGGGTTTCATGAGAATGGTTATAATGTCACAGTATACATGAGAGATGTAAAAATATGTGGAGGGCCTAATGAATCATCTCCACTATTTTAAGTGAGATATATATGATTTGAATTATTGAAAATTTATAATGGATAATAGTTTAGACAGGATATGAGAATACATTGAGATATTTGAAGAGGGACTCAAATTGAGTCTGGGCCATAACATATTTGTGAATATTTTTTTAAAATATAATCATGGAAAAGATTATCCTTGAGATAGATGGGGTGTTCAGGGAAAAATGAGAACTATATTTAAAAATGATGGGATAATAAAATGAGACATTTCAATGTGTTCATGAAAGGGAATAGGGTGGCCATTAATTTCAACATAAAATTGAACAATAGTTCCTACAAAGTGGTTGTTGACCTTTGAGGGGAAATGGGTCTTTACCACATCATGAAAATTCTATTCAGATACAATTGTCCTATTGGTAGTGAATAAAATGAAGAATCCATAGGAGAGGATTTAAAAAACTATATTCCATGATCGATTGAGGAAACATACAATGAAATGAAAGAGTTTTTCCCTAAGGTGGATGAAATTAACTAGGATGTGTGTAGCATGATCTCATAAATCCCTCCCATATCTGATGTATTATTGATTATTTTACATTGATTCATTGGATGTTATCAATGTCATATTAGAGGAAAGTGGTAAATGATTATTTTTGGTGTGGAGAACATAATAGGACTATGTTTGAATCCATGGGGTTCCTTATTCTGAATGTGAAAGCTCCATTTACACCAAATAAAAATAATATTATCTATCCCTACAACCATTAATATCAAATTATATAATTTCGTATTAAAATAATGATAAAATGTGTTACCCATGAATGATATCAGAGGAGCATAATGAATTTTTTCATTGGTATAGCACCCAAGGGGTGACCAGAATATTTAATTTGATAGTGGATGACATTAATATGAAAACTGTTTGACAAAATGTCATCATTAAAGTGGAAATGAACAAGGAAAACAAACAAATAGAATATATTTATATAGTTAAGTTCAAATGAGATCTTTGATTCTATGAATGGGTATGTTATCTATGATTTTAGGTATTTTCTTCCCCATTGAATACCATTTCATTATACAGTAAGGGTTTCAGTTTCTATAAAATGTGTGTGAGGAATAAGGAAATAAGAACCAATTTCACCTAATATCTTTATACACAAAAAGGATACACTTACAATTAATACCAAAAGTGGATTGGAGGGGGGCATAATTTATATTAGAAATAGTTCATGAGATGGATATGTTTCCCAAATTATTTTTACTAAAGAAATTATTTTCATAAAAAATAGAAAGAAAATGTATATTATCGGTTTTAATAAAATTATGGAATTTAGTGGAATGTGGAGTGGGAAATGGATTAATGATTGGAATACTTATTTTTATATATATAACAAATAATAAACTAGTTTTTTGTAGAATCGTACAAGAAAAAATAGGTATGAAAAGTCACCATTTTCTAATTGAGTATCTTGGGGCACTGATCATGGATGGGGGAATGAATAATTTTTAATTTGAATAAATTACCAACCTGATCATGGGGAGGATACGATGATGGAAGAACCATTTTATATATTTAATTTTAAATTTTTCCCTATTTTATATTGTTCACATATATATAGAAAAAATATAGTAAGCTTTAATTTGGGATGGAAATCGGTCCGGGAGGAGTCATTGGAAATCATGGGATGAAATGGATAAAAATATCATCGATGGTTGATCATATTTGAATATAATAATTGAAACCATGCATTCCACATAGAACAAAATGTTTTGGGACATAATTGAATGGAAATAATTTTACGATATATTCTAAAAAAATAGGCAAAGAGAAAATTGGAAGCATTGGGAAGACTGAAATTGAAGAATATCAAGGGTCATAAAATTCATGATCGAACATATGGAGGTTTTGGGGGAAGATGTTTGATGGGTGGTGCATCATGGGTGAATAAATTATTAGGACTATAACTATTCTGGCGTGTCTCTACAATTTTCTGTGTTTACATTTCCAAGCATTTCATTTAGGGATGAAAGATTCTACCATAGATTCATCTGCTCTACTATTGTCAAAAAATGTCTTCATGGTAACATTATCATGATTGAGGATACTGATAAATTTCGTTTTCATGATCATATACTGGGAAATTAAATATTCACAGCATCCAATACATGAAGAATGAATAAAAGATCCTCATGAATGGGTGTCCAAATTTTGGTGCTAGCATATTCCTTTAAAGATGAATTTTTGAGTGTGGAAACTGAGGAAACATACTCTGCATATTGATGAATATGTTTGGAGGAACTGTGTTACCTTGTATTCAAAATTTATTTGTTGGTTTTTTCTGAGTTCCCAAATTGATCGGAACCAATTATTAAAAATCAACTAGGAACCCGCTATATGAAATTATATAGGCCTGGAAATGGGAATCAATGGGTGCAGAGAGTCTATCACAGATGTCACAAATTACTTGTTTTAGTGGAATAACACAAGGTTTTGGTGATTAAAGTATGTATCATGATTTCCATGTTGGGTTGTTGTGTCATATGGAGTTGAATAATACCATAAGAGATGGCTGACTTTTTCTTTTAGTTTACATGATGTTCATGTGAAATCATATATTGAAGAGTTATAACTACTCTTTAATGGTGGGGGGCATTAGTGATACTATGGAGAATTATACAAAGGGTTCATTTTGAAATACGAGTGAGGATACAAGGTATCTAAGGGTCATATAGTAAAATGTATCCAAACATTTATGAGATTGAAGCTGAAAGTTGATGGTTCTTATGTTTAATGTGATTTGAGAGGGGGAGATCTAGGGAAGAATAATAGGGTCTTAATTGTAATGGGACTTTACACCTTCTATGGAAGAAGAATATATTTTTGAGAAGAGGATAAAATGATGGATTATAGTTTTTCACTTTGAATGATTTACATCATATACATTGTGAAGGTTGATTCAAAATCTTATGTACTATCATGGATTCTCCATGGGAAAAAATCCACCTAGACCTCTATGGTTAAAATAGTTACCATGCTCATTAATCTAGATAGTAGTGTTTGATACATGTGGAGGGAAATAAACTACTATAATGCTTCTCGGGATAATAGAGGGGAATCAAGTGATAGCATGGTTTTTATTATTAAATTAGGTCATTACTAATGGACTATAATCATATTGTAAGGCATGATTCCATTAGACAACCCCATTTCCTTCCACATATGTTTTTTGTTTTAGGTTCCTTTATTAATAATAAAAATTAAAAAACATTGAGTGAGAAAAATATGTTTTACGCCCATTTATGAACATATACCAAAAATAATATGATGATTATTTTTAAGTAATTATATAGTTTATTTATAATTAAAGGAAACTTAATAAATAGATACAATGACAACATTAAAAATCATAATGCAGATAACAACCAAGGTTACATTTCCATGAAAAATATAAAATAATGATAAAACCAATAACCACTAATCCATGTGATATCTAAGAAAACTCCCACCATCTCACCACCAGCAAGATATTTCCTTGTTGATAAAAACACATATAATACTATGATTCAGTTAATTTTATAACATTAAAAGGATATTCAATTTCTATACAACAGTCAAGGGGTGTTTGATGTATGAGAAAAAGAGACTCAGTAGGATCCCACCAAGGTGTTCCATATTATTTCAATGTAGAAATTCTCATCATGCTCAATTTAATGAATTAATTTCATGTAAACATATACAATTATTTTATATTATACGAATTGTAAATAATTCCCCCTTTCTATAGTTCTAAAACAAATATGGTAAAAAATTTACAAATAAAAATTTTTATATACATTTTCCATCTGGTATATCAATGTGGAATAGTATGAAACCAATGGATGTTAATGAAAAATAGATAATAATTGGTAATACCTGAAGTGGATAAATCATGGAAAGTCGAGCATGGTCACTCATACATCAGTAATGACTAGTGTGCACTACAATTACCTATATCTGATGAATGAATCAATTAGGAATAGAAGAATAGCCCTAAAATTGAACACCTGAATAATTTCAATGTAGACCTATATCCAAATACATTTTGATATATGAAAAATAAAACATCCCCAAAATTGAACTCCCATAGAGTATCAAAACACAATACATACAACTACACATTCATCATTTGCTCCCAAGGCTCTATTGTGCAATAATTAAATTCATTTAAATAGGATTAAACACCCAAAATGATATCTAAAACACCATTTATACATCAAAAATCGATTTGAATGACATTTTTTAATCTATCTCACATTCATTTAAGGTGCCTTTTTTACCAAACAAGGGGAAAAGAACTTTTTCTCATAAATCGCCTCAAACAAACATGATTAAAACAACCGTGATAATTTATTTATAAAACCATTTAATAAATCAAGACCTTTCAAGGCATACGCATTATATGCAAGTGATAGAACCACCTTCCTAAATCGTAGGTGACAGATCACCCACAATGAGTTCTATATATCATAGAATGAACATATAAACAACTAAAAATGATATACGAAAATTATCACATCATATAATCGATTCCATAATATAAATGGTCAGTGAAGAAGATATATCCACACAAACCTCATGGAACTCTCACGCTGAACCATAATAAATATTAGGAATATACTTTGAAAGATAACCGTGTGATTGTTGAATAAGGGATTGAACACACTTTAGGATAACATGACCTATAATTCATATAAACAACCAATAGTTCTACAAAAGATCCAGGGTAAAAAACTAATGAGCATAGAAGAAAAATTTTCTAATGGAGGAGAGACACAACCAAACCATATATTCAACAATGAATATGGGAACCAAGAAGAACACAGATCACCTAAATATTCATGGAGTATACCATGGGTTTGAGAGAGGAGAATCCTCCAGAATGAAATTGTAGCTATATGAAAATAAGATAATGATACAATGGGATAGTGGGATGAATGTCATAAATCAGTTATTTATAGTTTAATCTCACAATTTTTGATACCCTCCAAAAAATACACAACAAAATATTAATTTTTCATGAGTGTTAAATTTTTGATACAATAGTGTTTTGCAGTTCGAATTTTTTTCCATATATTAGTCGTACAACATGATCCCCATGATAGATTTATTCATTAAATATATTATATTTGAGGTATATGTGTTTTTCTAGAAATACCAAACCCGTTTTTTTAAAAAAATCAGATAAACAACCACATCACCCTCCAGCCATGAGAAACTAGACCGTAAACATTATAAATAGAATAATTTTTTATCATGGATATTACAATCTCCCCACCATCATAATTTCTTTCCCATATAATCCACGTGGGAGAAGGGTTATCTCACAATTTGTGAGGCAACTTCTCCCTCATCTATGTTTCACAATCCCAAGTCTAGAGAAAATATAATTAGTGTCAATATAACAATCATACCAATAGAGTATACTTTCCATGCATTACTTTTTTATAATAATAAATAATCTCCACTAGTTTATCCACAATTGAAATGTGTGTATCTTACTCATTTCCATACAAACTCAAAAAACAAGAGGGGTCATGATGGAACGTAACGAGATAAGATATTTGGAAATCATCATGGATACCTATCAATAGATTTTGAAATTACCACTTATATGTTACTTTTCAAAGCTACCCAGTAACCTCAAATCAGCCATGATATATCTGATATAACATTTTTTCTCCTATGGTGTTGGTGACCTACCCAAGAGGAATCATTCAAGAAATCAACGCTACCAATGGAAAACTAAAAAGGATGACGCAAATGATATACATATGATTTCTATCAACTATGATCTATAACCAAATAGTGATGTATATCCTCATTGAGATCCCCTGAATGATGCATATTTCCAAAAGAGAGGATTCACCCACCACTTCCCAATAGAGAGGTTACCTGCACATGTGACCATAAAAAGCCTCAATGTATTATATTATAATCAACTAATAGGAGTTATTATTATATTAAAACTAGACTGGTCAATGATGGAAATCTCATGATCGATTAAAATCCAAGACTTGGGAATGAAGAAGATACTCTATGATATGAATATCATGGTATGTATGACCATCCATCCATAGATGTTTTCCTCTATCAAGATCACATGAGTGACCATCACCTCCTGGAGACTCATCCTGACCCTAGAAGTACAAACATGATCCATATATGAGATAATGAAATTAGTTATTTGAGATAACCTTATGACCTCTTTCATGAAGAGAATACATAGATCATCAACCATGATGGTATCCCTAACAGTAATAAAATTGAATGATTTCATTATATAATCAACCGCCACCTAGATAATAATCATACCTAGTAGATTCCATGTAAATAATACAATGATGTTTAAGTCCAGCTCATCCCCTTTCCACAAGAACATTAGAAATGAACGACACGAGATAAATGAATTCAGATGATCTACCTTTATCTTTTGTAGGTATAATAGTGAAACACAAAATAAGAAATGATGAATTTAATACTAAACTACCATAAATACCGTCTCATGTCCTAATACTTCTTCATTATACCATGGTGAAATTAACCACTAAGAACAATGAAAATAATGAAACAATGAATTCATCAAACATGGTTGGTTGAAAAATCATTATAGGAAGTATAGAATACCAGTATTTACGGGAGACCAACTAAAAATGGTATCCCCCCCCCATATATGGTTTCCTTGATTCCTATGAACTCATTATCCTACTATAGACCCTATATAATAGAGTTAATGTTATATGATGATAATTGCATACTATTTCAAACCATAGCTAGTCCTTCCTTTTATGAGAACATGTGAAATTGAGTAACAATACCCATCATGATCCACTACACTTTCGATTCCAAAATAGAATAACATGGATAATTATAAATTATAGAATCATTAAAGATATTATCATTCCCCTAAGTGTAGGAAATTCTAGAGTAAAACACCAAGATTTATTCAACCAAACACCTATATGGGAGATTTATTACCTCTTCAAAAAATTTGTAACTAAAAATCTTATGACCTGGAAAGGCTATGAAACTTTCCTTAAAAAAATTATTTTTCCAACACATAATAACATATAGAACAGTTTCACGAACCAAATCATGAGGGTTATTATTTCTCTAATACATCTAAGTTTAATGATTTACTTAGGACACATTTTGATCGTCCTATATTAGTACAAAACCCTACAATACACTAGAAACAATAAAATATTCCCAATATACCATACAAGGATCATACAATATTAAAATCTATGCTGATTTCATATGTCATTTCAACTCATCAAAATGAGTTTGTCATTTTACATCCCAAATTTATTTCATCATCTTTTGTAATAATATTTAATTTAGACACTAAAATTTATATATCCTTGATGAACCACTGATAATATCAAACATGTACTATGATGCTTTATATCTTGAAGGACATTCATGGTTGTTTCCATGATAACACACCCTTCAATTTCTTAGGATCAATTGAAAATTAAAACAACAAAATTTGGTGTAATAAAAAAAATCCCTTCATTGATTCAGAAACTACATTTAAATTCTATCAATGAATATAGTCACACCTCAATATTATTCAAATTTGATATAGATAGTTTCTTTGATGATTCTTATTTTTTTTAATAAACTAATAAATATTACAAAAATAAATTTATGTAGGTGTTGAGATACTGATATAATATCAATTTTAAAAATTCCATAAAATCTGTAGAAGTATTTGGTGGACAAAATTTCCACACATTATATTCATAATGACTATAACATCTCTAAAAATAGGCCTACAAAATTTTATAATCCCAAACACTAAATTGAAAATAACTAAAATAAATAAATTCTTTAGAACCAATAAATCGTCGTTCATTGATCTGAAAATTAATTTATCTAGGGGATAGAGTATTTATTACTAACAGACACATAGTTCACCATTATGTAGTCTACATATTAACGAAGTGAACCATCATCCTTCATAAGAAAGGGAATAGTGGTTTCCAATTACATGATTCTATGTTGAAAAGACACAATTATTTATCATATAAACTAGGAAGATCTTCATATCCTTCATTTATACATGTTCTATATGATAAGAGTGTATAGATATTGGCTTCATACCCTTACCATGTTCAATTATATAATGTAAATAACTATATAAAAGATGATAATAGAAGTCATATTGCAATACATTATGGTTCTCGCTAACTACCAAGGGAATATCAACAATAGAAGTTAAATTTTCATTATCAACATCAACAACAGATGAAAAATATTCTAGATATGGGTAGAAAAGTCCTACATAACAAGATATCAGATCCCACACCCTTTAAAAAATCCAAGATATCCCATTATTGGTAATGAACAGAACACATTGATGGTAACAATCAATATCAACATGGTGAGAATCAATTCAATCCATCCAGATGATGAAGTCAATTTGATTCAGACCAAGGACTAAAAAATTTCAGATGAACACCACATTAACTATCGAAAGAAAAAAAGGCAGTCATAAAAACCCTTCTCTTTCCCCTTTGTAATAGGCATAACTAACTCCATAACAACATACATTAAATTCATTAGATCATTAATAATAGCAACAAAATAAGTAGATATAAATAGTTATTAGGTACTATTATTTAACAAATAAGCATATATATAACATAAAGAAAAAAATGTTACCCTCACTATTACTAGGGCCACATCTACCTCCACATGAAATTCATCCACTTAATGAAGGTGCTTCACTACTGAGGCATGTGGGTGGATTCATGTGGACTTGGAATAATTTGGCTTCACAGTAGTGAACCTTGGAGTCATAGATCCTTAGAAATAATGGGGCATGGACATAGAATTAAAGAAGCTCAATAGATGTCCTTGATTTCCACAATCACTTCATATCAATACAATATAAGGGAATGTATACATGGTGTGGCATTCATTGAAACACTAGTATTTTTTAGGGGTGCACTAATATATACATCTAACTGTATAGAGGTTTCCCTCTATTGAGAACCACATCTACCAACCCTATGATTATAATTCCACATCCTATTATTTCCCTATGAACCATTGAAACATACACTAAGTGGATGTGAAAATACAAAAGACCCAACATTGTCATGTATATTCATAACTTTAATCATTTTCCTATATTCCGTTTCAAAATAGGTGGTCAAATTCAGCATATTAAACTATGATTGGATATCTAGTCACAATCCCTATATTTATTTCTAATCCCTCTTCTATTCATTCAACACCACCTCTGGGGGAAAATAAACTACCCCCCTAAAATTATTAGTCTATTCCAACATTAAAAACTCTCTCTAATGAAAGGACAATAACTCTAGATATTTTTTTATCATCAAAGACTATATTAAGAGCTTTTAATACAAAATTATCATGAAACCCTTCCAAACAAAACCCACATGCTTATTTTCATAAACAATGGAAACCAACCAATTCTTTATTTGATCCTAGATTATAAACATCATGTACATCAACATGATAGCCTTATGTGAATCCAATAAGTGAAATACCTAACCGATATTTTCCATAAGCTTCTCCAAATCTTAAAGTTCATTTGTACCCCTAAAAGAAGGTGGATTCTCCCATCAAAACTCCAATGATCTGTTTTTGCATCTAAAATCTCCATGAAGTACGTCAGCAACTAGTTTCTCAACATGTGTTATAATATAGTTCATGGCATGTTCTACATAAATGATAGACTCAATATTACTCTCTTTCTTCTGTGAATTCCCTGAGGGGCATCCCTTGTACCCTACTATTTAACCGTTTGATAATGCCTCGAAGGAATAAATTTATATTCCATAAATATAAGGAAACAATTATATAATATTATAATATTATTTTAAATGAGGAAATAATAAGTTTAAAAATTGAAAAAGAGAAAAATTAAACTCGTGAAACACACATCCCAACATCTGAAGTTATCATGAGGCTAGTCATTGTAAGATTTTAATAGGATCTCAATAAAAATAACCTCTCTAGTCTTGAAAATCATATCTTCTCTCTAATAACATCCTATGACATAGAATATCCAACCTATGATAACAATTTGTAAATAACTGACAAGGGTTATGCATTGAAACTAGCACCCGACCCTATACACAACATACTTGAAGGGCATCCAAATCTTCTAAGGCAAGGTAGTAATAAAAGAGATTCAAAAAACTACCGGATGAAATTATTTCTATAATCAAATAAAATGTATAATAAATATATATAAAAAATAAACACTAGATGAAATATATATGGAATATATATACAATAAACAATGGTGAACAATGACATTTATGTTATACATTAAACATATCCATGTTATATGTGGGAAATAAACTGCCATCTCATAACAGGATAATCATACCATATTGATAGAAACCTAACATCCTTACATTGGTGCCACTACATTTCTCTCATAAAATAAAAATACAAGGTCTATACAGTGATGAAGGTGTTTGATGGGTGTGAGATAAACAAGTTTAGTAAGATCCTACCAAGAATCTCAATAACAATTCATAATATAAAAATACAAATATTCTTAATTTAACAAGAACCTAGCCTAATAAGCTATAAAACAGTTTTCTATCCGATTCATGGTAAACAATTCCACTATTATAATGTTATAAAACAATAAATGTAAATAAAATTTATATAATAATTTTATTAAACAATCTTCAACAATGTATATCAAAGAATAATAGTAAAATTCTAACGAATTGTAGAGAAAAACAAATCACTATCGTAAAATAGACCAATGATAATTTGTAGTTACTTTTTTTAGTTCACTCATACATTAGTCATGACTAGTGAAAAATACAATTCCATGAGACACATGCATCAATGATCATGAAATAAAGGAAAAACAAAAAATTAGACCCTGCTATAATGTGAATCAAATCATAGATCCAAATGTATCATAATAATGGAAGATGAAATCCCCCCTGAAAGTGAAATCCATAATTATATTTCAATAGGTTTCATAATACTAGACCATCACCTTTGTACCCAAATCTCCCATGCGCTACTTTTCAAATAATTTCAATATACCTACAAATTTCACAATAATATTTCAATCATGTTTTATTTTTCAAAACGTTATTGGAAAACAATTTTCTATTCCATTTATGATTTTTTTAAAGTAAATTTTATTTTTAAAAAATAAAAAGAAAATCATCACATCTCAATAATCACATTTTACATAAAAATTAAAACAAACATGAAACATTATTTAGAAAACCATTTCAAAAATCAATAAGATTCAATGTTCATCCATCATATGCTAAGACAGAATCAAACAACTAAAAATTAGGTTAGCTAGTACCAACAACCATATTCACACGTACCTAAATGAATGAAGAGTTAATTATGAATCCTTAAAGAAAGATAAAATATGAGAAACAATTACATAAATAAATCTAAAATTGTAGAGGATAGATGAACCCATTCTTCAAGGAACTCGAAATCCAAACCACAACCAACATAATTAATGACCTCTAAAATATAAGAGAAAGAAAGACATAGAATGGATAGAAGAAAAATATTCATCACATGATCTCTAAATCATATACATATACAATGATACATGCAAATATCATGATAAATAATAAGAAATAGACGAGAAGAAATAGTTATTGAAGGTGGGGCAATGAAACCAATCTACAAATTGATGGCCAAATAGTGAAACCTGAAAGAGGGGATATCACCAAAACATGCATGTATGATACCTAGTGTTTGAGAAAGGAGTAGTATACTAAATTAATAATGAGTTATATGATCAGCGGAAAATTTTATGTTAGGAAGGTAGGATTTATGTTTTAAATCGGTGATTTTTGACACAAACTCTAAATATTTCATACTTGTCAAATATACATCACATCAGGTTAATTTACATCAAGTGTAAATTGTATGGTGTAGAAGAGATATATGTGTAAAATATTTTACTTCCAATTTTGTTATGTATTTTTCCATGTGGAATATTTATTCTGCATATATGACATTTATGATATAAAAGTTTTCTATATGTAGTTGGATGACCTAGCTTTGGGAAAGCTTCCATAAATATCTAATTCACCCTCCAAACCTAGGAAAAAATCTTGTAAACATTAACAGAATCATATATTATTATATAGGATGTTTCACATATGTTACTTTATGATTAAATAAGTCATTTAGATCATTTTATTTTAAAAAATTGTAAATTTACAAAAAAATCAATACTTTATACTTCTAACATTAAAATTATTAATTTTATAAAATATCCAAATATTTACATATAATGTAATATAGATATTATAATATCAAAAATAATAGCATTTTTATAATATATCATTTCAAAATTATCCTTAAAATTAATGAACCCAAATGTTTTTTTAAGCTGAAACTGTTTATAATAAGTTTGGAAAATTTATAGTCTATGAGTTCTTAAATGAGATGATTATGGGATTATTCATAAGATTAAATGACATGTTCATATTATAGTCAAGGAAGACACATTGGTCTCAATAATAAATTCCATGTAAAACGTAAGGAATTTTTAAATGAAATTTTTTTAAGGAAGTTGATATTTATTCTTGGCCATTACACATTATTGAATAATTAAACTATATAGGAAATTGAATAGTATTTTTAATTCTGTGGAACCAAAAAATTATCCGACCACACACTAGCCATCTAAGTTGGACTAAAACCACTAATTATGTTTGAAGTATATTTTATAACCATCTACCATGGGTTTTAAAGTTTTTTCATGTGTATGGAATGCCCGTCTTAGGGGCATCAGGATATTGGTGATCCACCCAGGGGGGATTCATGACAATGAAAGAGGGTGTCTCCATGGGGAAGTTACAACATGTAATGGGTTGTAACCAATAAATGAAACTAACTTTTGGAGGAAGTGTATTGTTATAAAATGCGGTATGAAAAAATGTTTATAAATAGTATGGGACTCATTGTTCACTATCATTGTTCATCCTTCATTATTCACATAGATAGATTAATAGCCAAATGATCTGAATAAATGTCAACCATTTGATAGACTCCAGTTGTGGTCTTCTACTGTGATATCCTCTAGGTGTTATATTCATAATGTTTTCTCTATACTAGTATTTATGGCAGATCAATCTAATACATTCCATAATTTTTTGGTCATCCTAATAATTCAAAAATGATTGAATCATCCTGAAATGCATGTTTTATGATTAAATATTCATCCAAATGAGAAAAAAAGTGGAGAATAATTTTTTTATGATGATAGTGTTTTTTATTATCACATTAAGAGAGGATGTCAGCGTATAAAAATGAGTTGGTTTACTGTATGGATTTAGATTATTTTCATAATCATTTGGTCAAAAAATGTTTTCTATAAATACCTCATTCCATTCTAGTTTCATTTATGGTATGAATGAATTTTAGAGAGATAATATGGGAGGCCTTGAGACTAAAACAGATTCCTCTAGAATTCAGTTTTCATCTAACAATTCTGAGAATTTTTTATGAACAGTGAAAATCTTTCATGATCACAAATAGGTGATCTATTTCCACAGACCAATGTATACCAAAACACTATGATTATATATTTAGAAATAGATCCCATGAATTCTGTTATGTAAAAGTGATATAATAAAAAGGATTTTTTCTATACTGTTATGTGTATGAGTTAGTGGATTATGAATGAAATCGTATTCAAGATTGAATGTAGTTTCACATGTTTGAAATGAGGAAGAGATCATGTATACCATTGTTATGAACTGATAATAGTTTTAGGATCTATACTTTATTTAATGTGAATGAAGTGTTATGGGAAGAACTGTTCTGTTTCAAGATATTCTTTCATTATGAAATAGTGAAGAAGAATATTTATGTTTTTGTAAAAGAATTGAATAGGTATTTAATCAGGTATATAGAAACTATTTGAATGAATAATCATACATATCAACCACACTCATTTGGGATTGTATGATAAGGATTTGTACCATTTGGTTATTTGAGTCCCACATACATCTTTTGTGATGGAGGAGTGTTGACACAAACAGTTTCAGTTTTAAACTTATTGATGAAGTATATATTTTATTAAATTATTCAACATTTTCATGTATATGATGTAATACCTTCATGGAACACTATGGAGGTGAATATTAATTTTTGAAAAAAATATCGAAGTCCATGAATGATACAATATATTCATGAATAATATATTCTATTATTGCATGAATTATAGTAATGCACATCAAATATATTTTTCATGAATAAAATGTAGTAATTTGAGATTAAATCCAATGAATTATTTAATAATATGTTTATATCTAAATTATTCAGTGATTAGTGTTTCTTTGTCTTCATATAAATAAATACTATTTGCAAGAGCAGTGTTATACTGAAGCATATGTCCATCTAAAGTGATTAGAATTATTAGTCAAGATGAGAATATTTGCAATATTTCTTTTATATTACATGAGTATATTTGATACAATATGCTAATTGAAGAAGATCAAGTGATCATCTGATCAGTGGATCATATCTTCTGAAGATGAAGAAGGCTCTTATGAATGGGGGGTCTAACAACATTATGGAGAGTCTTGAGGGACTGGGGGGTCAAACGAGTTGAATAGTTAGAGTATCTAACAAATCATGATAGAAGAGTTTGACCGCTGGGTGTATATCAATGATCAACTAGAGGATTGAATACTAGTTTTTATTATGAGTTTCTACCTAATACATTGTAATTGATAAAATTATTATAGTGCATAATTCATTATGGGGGTCTACAAAACATTAAAATGATTAGGAATTATTATAAAACCATGTCAAAATATTATGTGATGTGTTTCAATTACTTTTTGTATTTCATACATGATCCATTTATATAAATAGGTGACATATGATGGAATTAACAAGTGGAAAATCATTTAATAAATCAACACACATCTTAATCAAAACCCTTCTCCACTCTCATTTTTACCACACAATACATTAGGAAAATCATTTTGTATCACAGAAAAGGAATCCTATGGTTGGATCACTTTACTTTTCAACTTGTTTATATGATAAGTGTATGAAGTGAAGATTAAAGTTTGATGAAAATTAAGATGATATTATTATTGAAAATCCTATAATTACATATGACTTTAAAAATGTTTATGTTTTAGTCAACACTCAATCAAATTAGTATAAATTTATTAAAATATGGAATAAATGAAAAATGAAGATCTACTATATGCTGACGACACTGATATATGTAATTGTTTAGTGAAATAAAATTGTTTTAATAATGATGATTCATGTTCTAACTATGAAAAAGATATGTTCAATTATATGATTATAGATCATTTCAAGAGTTTTCTAAAATAAGTGGTCATATGTGTGATAATAGTTTTCAAGGAACATTTGGAGGAAAAATTATAGATGGATGAATAGTCTATTTCTATGAAAAAATAACCACATAATAATTTACAAATATATTACACAATTATTAAACATGTGAATGAAAAGAAAAAATAATTATCCTTTTCAAAAGAATGATATGTCTGAGATATCTATGAATTTTAATGTAATGATGGCATGAAATATTTTTTCGAAATAGTTCTCAGAAAATTTATTCATAAACATGAAATGAACCATAATACATCGATGAATTTAAATGATGTTCAAATGAATGATAATCTAGAATAAATCATGGTGTTTTATTGAATTTTATGATATAAAATAATATGCATGAAGATGATAATCAAAATATAAAGAATAAGTTGGTTGAAAGGATTAAATTAGTTAATTATTATAAGATTTATCTAAAAATAAAATGTATTTAAATATATGCTAAATTGTGATAAGTGGATTTGATATAACCTAAGATATCCCAAACAGTTGAGATAAATAGTATTTCCCAGAATGCATCTGATAGGAAACCTATTTATGAAAATACTCAATCTAGTGGCATGATGGGATTGAGATTAACCAAGGATAAATATACTAATGATTCATCGAAAAAGATAACCCATTGACTTGATAAACTATTTTGTACTAATTCTATTTTGATGAAAATTTAATATTCAATAATAAAACCTGAAATAATAGGGCTGAAAAAAGATTCAAAATAATCCATTCCATTCTAATAGATTGATGTTAAGAACTATAGAAATTCTTGTACCTGAAAAAAACATATAAGAATAAATGTCCCGCAAAAACTAAAAAAATGTAAAATATATTCTGAATGAATAATAGGAGAAAAATCAATATTTTTTGTAACATTGGGTGCTGTTGAGCATTTGGGAATTAGGAAATAAATTATTGGAACAACATTTGATTTTAGGAATATTATATAATTCCATCATATTAGTGGCATCAATGCTGATTAGAATTATACACATGTAAAACAGAATTAAAAATCGCAAAAGGTAATTAGTCTATCAAAAACATATTTTATTAGTTTGAAAATAACAATAATTATTTCAGCATAACAGTTAGGTGTTAAGATAAGTGATTATATAGACCAATCTGTACCAATTATTCTATAGACCTTATAATAACACCACATTAAAAGTGAATCAGGTGAGAAATAAATAATATAGTCTGTCATTTGATTGTGAGAAAAAGAATGTGGTTTTAAAAAACTCCCAATAAGTTTGCGAAGAATGATTTCAATAGTATCACACCAAATAAAATATGATTATATTTTTGTAGGAATGGTTACATCATGGACAGCTATGAATTTTCCATGAAAAAAAATTCTAGAGGAATCAATATGGAAACATATAAAGAATCAATCTAGAATATAATCCATATGATTGATTTAGTGAAATTAATATTCTATGAATTATCAAAAAAGATGTCTAAAAAGGGAACTTGATGAATGATAATGTTGTGTGTGAATAGTGTAATATGTCTTTAAATTTGGGAAAAAATTGATTAACGTTGTTCCTAGAAAATAAAAATTATTGATGAATAGTGGAAAAACACTAGTGATTTCCAGTGCTAGGAAAAGGAAGCATACATATAAAGTAAAGATTGATAATTTTTCTAAAGAATGAACGATCATATAACTATAACATTTGGAATAAATAATAATATTTTTGAATGAATGTAAAACTAAAACATCTTTTCAACAAAATGTGAAAATCTTTTTTCATCTATGAAAATTGATTGATTGAGAAGAAAATATTATCTTTTTTTCTATAAAAAATGAACATTGATGAACATCCTTATTAATTTATAGACATTAATTTAGATTTATCATGTGGTAAATTGAAGGTGAAACATTTATTTATGAGGATATTAGAATTTGATAAAATTGTGAATATCTTATAGCTAAAATGGTTTCTATACTAGAAAACTATATGAATAATATTTTCTTTTTTAAACATTTCGAACAATGTCATGATATTATTAGAGTTTAATTTATTATGAAAACCAATCATGAAAAATAATCTATTGATTTCTTGTATTGGGGGTGAGAATAGAAGAACATCCAATTGATATCTTTAACTCTGTTAAAATATATTGAATATATGATAATTTGGTGAGGATATAATAAGATTAATCTAGATGTTAAAAAATATAGAAATTGATTCTTTTCATCACTGATGTATGTTTATTATGGTATCCTTTTTCCACAGTGAAAAATAAATTCCAAAAACATAGATTGATTACTTAATGATAAAAGTGAATATTACTAGAAAAGGGGAAGTAAATTTTTTCATTGCAATTATTTTAATTGGGTTACTGAAATGTATATTTCCCATTTGTTTAATGTCTTTTGACAACCCCAGATAAAAGGTTTTAGATTTGGTATCATTTGATGAAATTAATTGATATTCATTGAGATAAATTTTACCACTCTTATTTTCTATATTTATCATAAAAAAATATAATTAGAGTTGAATAATTTTTCTTCATTATTATGATATTTTGATTACATCCTTCTTCTGAGTAAATCATAATATAAGGGTCAGGTGAGGAGAAAATTGTCTTATTCTTGAGTTATTGAGACATTCTTTTCTTATCATACATATATCATTGGTTTTACTTCCAATAATGGGGATATAATATCATTTACATTTATAATGAAGTACGTATTTTCTAAACATAAAAAGAGGAGGATTAAATAAACCATTTGTTTTGTTGTAGAGGAATTTTTTTCCAATAACATGAGAAAATGAAATATCAATGAGTTATCAAATGTTAAAATTGTGTAGATGATATTATGATCAAGAGATACATGTATACTATAATTGAGTAAGAAATAATTGACACAACTAGAAAATCTATGTTAAAGGAATGGTCGTTTTGAAAAATGAATGTTTGAGGATTGGAGATTTAACCTTTGACATAGAATCTTATTTAATCATTTCTCTGTATGGAAAATGGCCAAGTATTTTTAAAGTGTGTAACCAAAAAATTACCCTACAACCCTTTATCTAGTAAATGAGGACCATAACCCCTACTTATGTGGATAGTCTACTCTATATTTAGCTAGAATGGGTGTCTGTATGTGGACATGGGGACAATGTTCCAAAGAGAGGCATATAGGGGAATATTATTGAAACTATGTGGGGTTAAACAATAATTGAAGAGGGTTTCGGCATGGGGTGATGAAATCGTGTAATGGGAGAGTACACCATAATCGCAACTAGCTAGAATATGAGGCATATTGTTGTAAGAGGAAGTGGGTGAACAAGTTTATAATTGATGTGGGACTCGGGGTGGTCAGTCACAAATATTCAATCATTATTTATATAGACAGATTAAAGGCTATCTAGTCTTAATAATGTGGAATGTCCAAATGACTAATGAAGTTGTCTTATACATCGATCTCATTAGAGAGTAATGTTCATTGTGTTTTCTCCGTATAGTGACATTTAGGATATCAATTAGAGACTTTTAATCATTTTTTGATCATCCTAATGATTGAAAAATGATTGAATCATCATTTAATGTTGACTTTATTTGCAATTAAATGTCAAACTGAATAAATAAATAAATAATGATTTTTTATGAAGATCACGATTTCAAATATCATGTGACCTAAAAATGTGAGAGAATAAAATATTATTCAGTGTAATGAATGGATTTCAACGATTTCTGTAAGCATTATGTATTTGAATTTTCTGTTCTAATAACACATACATAACCCATTAAATTTCAATTGTATTTTGTTTTTGAGATAGAATATGATAGATCATTAGATTGAAATAATGGGTATTAGTGATCTGTATTTATTGGATGATTCTACATAATCACATTGATCATTGAAAATCCTTCACAATCACATTAATGTGATCTCTTTCCATGCACTTGTGTATTCCAAAAATATTTTTTGATGTAGAATGATAACCTGTATATTCCATTGCATTAAGATGATATACTGAAAAGGATTATACATATACTATTCTACGATTGACCCTATGAATTATTCATCAAATAGTATCCATTAATGAAGGATGTTTTTCATGTATTTATTGAGTAAGAGTCCATATATACCATTTTTACTCACGGAGAGGTATTCCATGAGCTATAAATTAGTTCTTGTGAGTGAACAGTTATGTGATGAATTTTTGTGTGGTATGATTTATCTATGTGAATAAATAGTGATGAAAATAATTAAAATTTGTGTGAATTAATTTCATAGTGATTTTATGTATTATATGGATTATATTTTCATACGTCACATTACATTTCAAATACACACATTGGGGTTTCCTTGAGAAGGATGTGTGCGATGTGGTTATTTGACTTCCACATACATCATGCATGAAGGTGGACTATACACACAGAAAATATATGTTACGAACTAATTAAGGAAGTTTATTTGTGATTTCATTATAAAATATTTTCATGAACATGTTTTAACACATGAATAGAAAACTAAAAAGGTGTATTTTTAATAATGAAGAAATATAAAAGTATATGCATGATAACATATATGCATGGATAATTCACTATATGATTGCATGAAGAAGAGTGATGCACAAGAAATATATTCATCATGAATATTGGGAAGTTGTTAGAGGCTACTTCATAAACATTATTTTAGAAGGTATTTATATCTAAATTATTACTAATCAATGAGTCTAGGTATTCAATGGAAGAATGAATATTTTCTCATGAAGTGTTGAACTGAGGAAACTGAATATCTAAATGTTATTAAAATTATTGGTAAAGACCAGATTTTGGGAAAAGTTTGTTTTAGTTTACATGATATATTTTGATCTAGGAATCTCATGGGTAACGATCAAGAGATACATCTATCTGTGGATTATATATTCAGAATAAGAGGAATATGATTCTGATGGGGGTGGGGGGGGGGTCCAAACTGCTGTTGATGAGGCTCAAAAGACTTAGGGGGTAAATAGTCCAAAAATATTGATTTCTAACAAATAGTGGTATAAGATTTGGATTTTTGGGTAGAATAACTACGATCTATATGAGAATCGACTACTATGGTGTTTAACCAATTGCCTCCTAAAACATGGTAATTCATAAGAATATTATAGTGGGGAATACATGTTGTGGGGTCCTATCCAACTTGGTTTGGAGTATCCCATACCCCCAAACCTATTAAAACTATTGTGTGATGTGATCAATTTAGTTTTGGATGTTTATATATGATACACACGTCTTAAATGGTGAAAATTGTTAGAATTAAAACACGAAAAATAATTTAGTAAAAAATACTACACCCAATTCACCCCCCACTCAGTGTGACTGCATGATCCATTAAAAACATCAAAAATAATTATAATATTGTCTCATAAAAATTAAATAAAACCCATTTTATAAGAATATTTTTTTGAATAAAAATAAAATTATTGAAAATTTTATTGCTTATTTCTAAATAATTAATGAATGCATCTGTATTATTTTATAAATTTATAAATATATTATAATGTTATTAATCTTATACACACATATTTAACTAGATGGGTATATCATTTACATTTAAAAAGTTTTATTTCATGGTTGGATTAATCTATGTGTAGTGTGTTTTATACTTTGCTGAACATTTTTTTCTTTTAAAATCATATGATATTTTGAAAAATTTCATTTATTTAGGTTCAAAATAATCCCAAAAATATTAAATTACACGAGTTAAAAATAAAAAGTCATAATCCTAAAAAGGATCATGTCGAGACATCTAAATCAAAGAAGTATGGAGTTACTACCTCATAGTTTTCATTAGATTATAGTCATGAAAAAAAGATATATATCATATGGAAATAATATCATTATATCACATGATGATATTTCTTAATAAGTTGGGATGAATGATATTAAATTCATATTTTAAAGTAATAATTTACCTAATTTTATTTCAATGAAATGTCAATGTTTATATAAATATTATGTATAAATATGGAAGCAATTAAATGAATAAGATCATAACACAATGTCTATGGTCGAAAAAAGAAGTGGTGATGCTGGTGACCTAAGAAGATCCCAGTAGGTAGTAATGAAGACCAAAAATTGTATGTTTATTTTATTGGAAATTATAGATAACATGCTTGAGATAAATTATGTTCAATGTTTACGGTTCAATATTGGTAGCATAATAGATTCATGTATTTTTCATAGAATTATTGGTACTATCTCTTAAATGATAATGTAAAAAAAGGAATTCAATGATGAGGGAATGCATGCTTGTGAGGGTTAAGTAATCATAGTCTAATAATTATCTATCTACATAAAACATATTTTATTAACCTAAAAATATCTATAATGATGGTAGAGGTAGTGGTCTCCAAATTGATTTATGTACAGATCAACATTTATCAATAGATAATGACAATTCAGTGCTATAAGAATTTTATAAAACAACTATGGGTATAAATATTTACAATGTTAAAAAATAAATGCCACCTATGTTGTTCTAGAAAATGTAATCCTTGGGAACAATACACAATAATGATAATATTCCAAACAAGTACAATAAAATTTCTGACAATAGTGTCACATATAAAATATCTCATATAAAAAACACATAGAATAATTCATGTGGAAACTCAAATAATTCTTCTAAAAACCCCTAAGATATTTTAGTTTTCTGGAAAACAAATATGTAGAAGACAATAATATAAGGATAACCACAATTAAAGGCTTGTAAAACGGAAAAGAGTAGATAATGTGAAGAAGTAAAATTTAATGTTAGGTTGTAAAAAATATACACTCTTATTATAGATAAGTAATATATAAGAGCAGAAATAATTATGTACATATTTCATATGGATGTATAACAACATTACTATATAAATAGGAATTTTTAGTGATAACGAAGACCACATTTAGGAATGCATATGATTTAATTTCATAAGAGAGAATGATTAACCCATATAAAAATTGAAGTAATGATGAGATCCATTATTCGTCCAGGTAAATAAAAATTGATGTCTATATGTGAAAGTATAATGAATAGAGGAAGTGTAGAAAAATGGTTGAGAAAATATTCTTAAAATTGTTTTTCATACTAAAAAGTAATGAGACCCACCTTATTCTCTTAATCATTTTGTATTTTATTTGTGATTATCAGACAAATAATTAATGGTAGAAAATGTTCTCATAGGGAGAACCTATGAGGTCGAGAGTTATTACAAACCATGAAAATTATGATGAATAATACACTTCCATGGATTGATATTATATTTGAAATCATTGAGAATATGTTTTAATGAATATCATCCTTGGTGAAATTATGGAAGTTGTCAATTATAGAAAATCAAATCTGAAATATTATTAATTTTTTAATATTAGAAAATACTGAAATTAATTAAAAAATAGATTCACCATTATGAAGATGTTGAGTATTTATTCCCATTCGGGGGAGAGAATTGAATAATAATGTTCAAATATTATTTTTCTCAAACATATCAGAACCTTCTTGAAGTTTATATAATTAAAAATTACATTTAATTGGTATGTATTATTTATCACTCTCCCTTTTTAATAGAAAATATATTCTTAATCAATGTATGAGATAATTAAATTCATCATTTACATGATAAATGGATGGATGAAGAAGTTCTACGGCTGATTCCAAATACTTTTATTCATTGTTGAAAGTTCTAAATAAGATTTTTAATGTGAGTGCAAGAATTTGATGTTGATTTTTTTAAATGGAAATAATTATGTGTATCAGCATAAAATACAGTTTTGTAGGACATGAGACATATTGGGTGTTATCATTTCATTTTATTTCCTTATATTTTCATAAGTAATAGTTTTTTGTCAAGATCAATCACTCTGGTTTTTTACATTATAAAGGACTCAAGTAGACTTAGAGTGGAATGGTTAATGACTATTTTCTAATTATGAATTGATACTAAATATTGCTAATAATTATTATTTGTTTTCAATATATAGTTGTGAAATTTGAAAGTAATGGTGTATTATAAAAATGTAGAGAAAACACAAAAAATTGATATATCATTCTATATGGGTATTGACAAACAAATAAAACGGGGAGACTCTTGTGTCCTCTTTGTCGAAGGTTTAATCGTTGAAAATGTAATGTCAATATGTAGAAGATTAATATTGAAGTATATGGTGTTAATTGATGGATAATAGATACCTAAGGATTTGTTCCATTCTTTTCAAATATTCGTAGATGATTATGATGTTTTTTTAAGTCCATCAATAAAAATATTATTTAATTAAACTTTTTATGTGAAGTATATTCAATTTCATGATGTATGTTTGAAGAGGATTTAAATTGATAAACACATTACTAATTTATTTTGAGAAGGACCCAGATGATTTTGTGATTTATTGGCTATATATGTAAATGTAATTTTTTTATTAAAATACCCTCAAAATGTCATACATAAATAACTACATCTACATAATGGTAAATCTAACTTACAAAATGGTATGAAAAAAAATTTAATTGTAAATATCATTCTATATAATGGTTTATGGGAATTATTAAGAATAATTTAAGTGATATTCTACATAAATAAATGTAACATATGATTTTTAATGGTAATTAGGTACTTTCTTAAAGCTGCCTATTAGGTTGAATTAGGGTAGCTAAAATTTAATATCATGTGTTAGGGTAATCAATGAAAATAAAAGTAATGTTGTAAAGGTAGAAAATGAACATAGAATCTTGTGTAAGGGTTGTATAAGGAAGTATAGTGGTATATGAATATTCATGTATGGGTTTATAAGAATTCATAAAGGTAACCCCTCTCATAAGGGGATCCAATATAGCTATATATGAGTATTGGTATATCAGAAAAGGGTAACTTGTATGTTATATGACTCACGTAAGGGTAAAAATACATGTGTGAGGGAAACTAAAAATTGTGTAGAAGAATATACCACCATGATAAAATTAGCACATGTATTTTTATACTATTTTAATAGAGGCATGATACTATTCAAAAATAAGAGGTTACCACTGCAAGTTATGAGCAAATATTTCTACCACCAATAATGTACATTTGTTTCAAAGACTAGTTTTGAATAATGGATTATAATTATTGTTATGAATAATGGTATTGTAACTCTCATTAGTTGATTCTATCATTATGACTTTGTGTTGTATGGTTAAATAATGATCTATAATCATAGAAGGTGAGACCATGAGCTTTGATGATAAGAGTAGGTACTAAAACCTTAAATGGTAGAAATAGATTCAAATAATTAAAGGTGTATACTTTCATATGGGAAAGAGAATGGTATCATTTACTATTCCATATACATATCATGGGGTGTAATCGAAATAATAATTAATGTGGTGTCATGTGCATGCATGAAATTTAAATACGATATGTTTAGGTATCACATCCATAGTTCATTAAGAAAATCACTATCCATGATGGTTTCAGCAACATTAATTGTTTAATATGAGATAGTTGATTCATTTTGAATGATCTAAGGAGTTTATTATAGAAGTATGAAAGACTTTTAGATTTGGTTCATAGTATTTCCATGAATAAATGTTTAAAATTGAAATATTTCTATTAATACAATCCATATATAGATAAATAAGGGAGAATTCTCATGTTATTAGTGTATTAGAATGAGGAGTTACAAATAATCATGATGATGAAATTAATATAAATATCAATAAAGATAATGATAATATCAAGATCATGATTCATGATATAGTTACAAAGAATAACATTGGGATATTATAAGACAATTAATTTTCAAAATTCCTAAAAGGATAATTTATTATTCATTCTAACTAAAATAATATTAATATTCCTGCATTTTGTTATGTAATGTTATGAAGAAGAAATCATTGAGGAAAATTTGAGATAGAAGATCTTGGGAAGGAAAAACCGTTACTAGTGTGATTATTATGGTTATCATATATATATATATATATATATATATATATATAAGTTTTTCAATTAATAAAATGTAGATATTTTAGTTTATATGTTAAATAATTAGAAGGAAATGTTGATTCGTATTAGAGATGAATTTGGAGATCTAAACTATAATCATTTAGATAGATTCCCAAGGGCATGGCTTAAAAGATATGGAAATCCATGGCTAAAATCTATATCAAACACAAGTAAATTGTGTTTAAAGGCCATATACAATTCATGGTATAATATAAATCACTTATGCATTATATACTTCTTTGTTTTCTGTTGTTTCTTCCTAGTATTTCATACATTCACATGTAGTTATTTTTTATGATTATCTGATCATTTTATACTCTGAGTTTGTTTCACTTGATACTCCACTGTGAAAGAATTTATGACATCATCTATGATTCCCAGTGTGTCCAACTGACATAAAATATTATTGAAATATCTATTACATCAATTTTTTTTAGATGAAGTGCTTCGATTCGACACTCTTCATGGACTGGCTAACTAGTTTACAAGATCACAATGTGGGTTATCCATGATGGGTGTCTTTTACATCACTGGATGAAGATTTGTATGTAATTACATGATAATGGGATCTATGTGATAGTTTATTTTTATTATACATGATTATTTTTATCATAATCAATGAATAGGTGGTGGGCCTAGAACATTAATCAAAATTATTGACATGCCACATGACTTTTCCCCTTTTCATGGATATCTATTAGGATGTATTTCCACATTACATTATATGTTGTATTTGTAATAGAGAATTTTACATTGACATAAATCCCATTCTAGAATTTACACCCATTTCAATACCCAATTATAATAGGTTTCCATATGATTTAATGGGTTTAATGCATAGACTGACAATATATAATATAAGAAATTTTTCAGGGCGAGAAACTAACTTGGAGGTGAACCTATCATGTTCAATAAAAAGGGATATGTATGTCGTAAACTATAATTTGATTACTAATAAATAAATAGGATATGATAATGAATAGATATCAATTTCCATATATTATTGATATTACAGATCAGTTATAGTGGGCCTAGTGGTTCTATAATATTTTCTTAGGATATCACCATTTTTAAGTTTGTTTGAAGGATATCATGAAGATTATATTTCATAGAAGGTATATTCTGTAGGTGTATTAGTGATCTATTTTGTATTGAAATATACTATGGATTTGTTAATGGACAATTTAATTATTGTATTTAATCTTTACCAATAATTATTTATCATCGAGTTTATTGACGACATCATTAACTTGTCACTGAAACTAGACCATTATGAAAGAAATCTTTAGATTGGCCAGAGTACACTTCATTCACTCTAACATTATGAATAAATATCATACACCAAATTAATGATTAATTATATAATGTTATAGTTTCATGTGGTCCGAATAAATTATATCGTTGGACCCATAAAACATAGAGATATTGTTGTCTTGGACACATCCCCAAAATGTATTCATGATCATTTACATTAAAAGATTAACATTAAACTA
This sequence comes from Viscum album, assembly GCA_963277665.1. Taxonomy (NCBI): domain Eukaryota; kingdom Viridiplantae; phylum Streptophyta; class Magnoliopsida; order Santalales; family Viscaceae; genus Viscum; species Viscum album. The sequence continues at coordinate 254,795,475 of OY728165.1, read as the reverse complement.
CAAGCTTTTATCCATGAATTATCATTTATCCACACCTATTACTATACATAAGAGGAAGGGAGCACTTTTCTAGTTTTCTAGACCTACATGTTAAGGAATTTGATGAGTTTAATATGATTTTTTCGACAACTCCATTACTGATACTTCATCATCCAAAATCTGTTAATGTGTATTGTGAAATGCATCATACATTTTTGTTGGGAGAAGTAATGATGTAGAGAGAGTATGTATTAGATTATGGTTTAGGATAGCTAAGAAAAAATTAGTTTAAATACCTAAATCGGGAATTGGACCGACCACTCGAAGATCATGATTTTATGTATTAGTTAAACTCTTTATTTGGTGAGAGGGTAGTTTCTACACTAAGCATAAGATCCTCTGTGACATCCTAATGAAGTAGGTACTAAACATGTGGTAGAGAAACTAAGAATATTATCTTTATATGTATTTATTTGATATGGATTATTAAACACGGAATGAAAAATTTATTAAATATTATCTTATCTATAAAACAGAGGTCGAGCTAGATCATGATGGGCATCCTTCATAGGGTAGTGTAACTTGATGACCCTATTGGAAGATTATATGATTGAACCTTATAAGGATCAAGGGTTAATTAATTTTTCTTCTTTGGTTTTCAAACCTTCTAATGTAAAATTTCTAATAGTTGAAAAATTAAATTGTCCTAGCCTGTAATATGATGAGGGAACTACTAGCTAGAGGTGACCTGATACCCGGTTCATCATTAAATGATCATTAGATCCTTGTGCGTGGGAGTGTTACACTCCCAACATCAATTAATGATTATTTGATGAAGTAATTTCATGAATCGAGGTGGGTGGTGAAAAGTGGGTTGAAAAATATGTACCATGACATCAAAATATTGTTTTAGTGTTACGGTATTAATTTGGACATCCCTAGTTTTGATTCAGATTTCTTTACCTATTAGAGGGTACTAGACCACCATATGTGTCTTGGTGGTATAATCCATCCACATCCATTTCCAATGTAGATGTGTGGGGACATCCTAATATTCTTTTTATGGAATTACCTACTACCCTAAGGATTTGTGACCCTTTCTGGGTAATTATTGATCAGATGATAATGGTTTCCCACTTTATACTAATATGAGAGACCCACTCAGTGGATGATCAGGGAATGAAATATGAAAATGATATAATATGCTCAAAATGTGTCCCATTAATCATTATTTCTATTATTAATTCTGGTTCATTGTCAAACTTTTGCTAGGTCTTGAATAAATCCCTATGAATAATGATATCTTTTAGCACAATGTACCATCTTTCGATAAATGGGATGTTTGAATTAATGAATCACATACTAGAAGATATTCTATGTTATTTCATCCTATAAATTGGTGATATATGTATGATAATCTATCCTTACTAGTGATTTCTTACTAATACAAATTGAAGGCTCTTTATAGATGGAATGTCTTGCGGCTCTCTATGGACAGTCAGGCCGCTCAAAGATTTATTGTAACAAGTTGGGGAGTAATTATTTTTTAGTGCAAATATATTTTAGGAAACCTCATAAAGGTTTTATTTGATCAATAAGTGGTTGATGACTACATAGAGAAGGTAGTGATCATATAAAAACAAGCATACAAGAACATTAGAGGTAATATCTTGTGATCATGATTTCCTGCATGTGTCGTCTCAGTCAGGGAATCATCATTTGTTGAAGCATGAACCATAGTCTGTTATACCCTTTGGTATTATAAATCATATTATGATAATATAATACCATTTTTATTTTACTTCTCATAAACAATGTAAGCATATCATGTTTCATTTTTCATTGTTGTGGAGAAACATGGCAGATCTTGTTATAGTTTTATATGGGGAAGAATTTGAGTTAGAGAAATATATTTTATATGAGGAGTGTCCAGTGGATATTATTGATTGGAAATATAAATTTAGTTGGGTCAATATCATACTAAATATCTATATGATTTAGTACCATGGATGAATCTAGGAGGAGACATGGGTATGTGAGTATTATGTCCGAGATCAGTAGCCCATGTTGTTTGAGAAATAAAAAGCATACAATTCATGAACATTAGAAGTAATTATAGGTAGAAAAGTATAAAATTATAAATCTTTTTATTTAATAGAATCTTGCTTGGTTTTATTATATCATGTGAATTCACATAGACAAATGTATTCTAGATGACTCATGTAGCCAATTCACCAGTATATCTGATTCCCATAACCGAATGGTAAGTTATTTGATTCAACCATATAAAAAATTATTATTTCTGAATGATGGTATGAACCAAAATTATACATAAATCTATTTTATTTTATTTAAATGATTGATTCATGTTATCAAATACTTCACGAATGGTTAATGTTTTTGCCTAGTGTTTTTTCACAGTTTTACCTTTTATTCAACATGTATATGAACCTATATCCCCATTTCTATGGTTGAATAACATAAATCATGGGGTTTTATTCTTCTTCCAATTTTATGTTTAAAACTCATTGTATTGATGTAATTGGTAATGCCTCTTTCATTATCCATGGGATGAATATGTTAAATGGAAATTAAATTTTGGGCCACTTCATTATTTTAAACATGTATGATGGTTCCCATCTATAATATCAAGGGATACATTCTTCCATTATTTTAGTTATCCTTGTGAGTCTAAATAGCATTATAATTCTATTATGAATGGTCACTGGTACCCCCATTGATCAATCCAATGGATTATTCATTTTTTAGTATCACATATTGTTTCACTTCCCTATTCTAGGAGCCATTCATAGATGATATAGTTCCCTAAATCCTTGGTGATTTTTTTATTCGATGAACACAAGGATTTTATACTATTGAAAATTACTTTTAAAAACATGACATTTTCATTGAATACCTTGGGGTGTGTTTTTGTTAATTTTTTGGGTCTGTTAGTACAGATGGATCTTTGGTATAATTCTTGTATTTGAAAATTTTGGTATTATTCATTGATGTGGTTTCATGTGTGTTGTGTGTCTCCCAAGATACCCACTATATTATTTTATATCCTGAGCATTTATAGTGTATCTTCGTTTCTCGTTTTTATTATAATCACATACTATAATGTGATTCTAATATATTCTCATGATGATATTCTGTTATTTTCTTATTCGATCTAACTAGATATTAATATTAAAAAACCTTAGTTTTTAATATATTTACATGATATATATGGAATTCCATTTCATTTTTATCCCTTACAGTTTGAGTTTTCACAAAATTCAATGATGATTGTGATATAATTGAGAATATGGTTAGTGAATGAGGTCCTAGAGGCATTTCCTAAGGAAATGTCTTAAGTGAATGATGGAATGGGGGCATAGAGTAATGAATATATTATTTATAAGGGTATGGAGGCCAAATATAATAACGATCTTGGATATGATGATTTGAAGTCCCAGTTTCAATCTATTCCTATTAAATGTTTAGGTATAAGATATTATCCAAGCGGCTTTTTATTTCCCACATAGGACATCCTATGATTATTTTACCATTATAGAGTTGAAGTTTGTATGATATGGGGGATTTTGGTATCTTGGTTAGCACATGATCATCTAGTAAATGATTTTTTATATACTTGTTTACATATTTATTAATATTATAGAATATAGTCATTTTAAATGTGAAAAATTTTAAATGATCTATTGGTTATGTACTACTACGTTAATGACTCACACAATAAATATGACTTTTGATGTGTGTGTATACTTCATGTATTGGGGTATATTTAAGAGAATTATTCTTATGGTTGATGGATGAAAAGATGGTGATATAGCTTTTTGAAGACCATGATGAAATTCGAAGGACCCCGCTATTTTATTTATCTATTTATTGGATGTTTTTCTTACACAATTTTTTCTTGGAACATTGGGAGCATTTTTATTACCTATGTGAATTGTATTCCATCTTTTAGTTTTAGGATGATACGTCGATTATTGTAGTTAATTTTTTTTATAATTTTTGTTATAATATGATACTAGGTGTATGGTCTCCCAACTAATAAACATATATCCTCACTATTAAAAAACAACCACTAGGTATGGGGAGGAACACATGGGGAAGTTTGACCCTTTGGATTAGAGTTATGGGTTTGGGTAGGGGCATTATAACATTATAAAATATATTTTCAATAAGAATTTTCTATATGCCCTCTAATAATAAATGGAATGGGAATTCCTTAGGATGTATAAAATGTCAAATAAATCAGGGTGAGATTATGAAAATAATTTTACAAGGATTTTTCAATATTAATTAAATTTTTTCCTTTCTTTAGGTGAAGATGGATAAATTCATTGGTGGAAATACGCCTCATATATTAAAAATTATAGAAATCATAAGCTTTATGATTTTTGAGGAGATACAGCAATGTTCTCTGAATGATAAAGAGGTGTTTAGTTATTCATAGATGTATTTTGGATATAAATAAAATAATAGGAGGAATGGAACAAATTTTGGAATGAGTTTGACAATGAATGCGTAGGTACAAAACAACTAGATGTCTTAAATAATTTTAGAAGAATAATTCCATAAATTATCCATAAGAAATTAGCGTCTGATATAAGTGAAGATGATATATATATATATAGATAGAATCAATGATGGAGATGTGAATAAATAACATCAAAATTAAAAATAAAATACAATGATGGTGCAAGTAAAACATATAGTTCAATGTGTCATGTTTTTAAAGTATAGAAATGGCCTTAACTAATTTTAAAACCAGTTGATAATGAAGATAAATTACCCACCAACCCATTATAGGATAAGTTTGAATTTATGTGCTCCAATAATCATAACAAATGATGATACTGAACCAAACGATATATTTTATGGTACATTAATCATTGATAGAAAGAAGGAAATCACATTTTTTTGATTCTATGTCTATGAATTCTGGTCTTTTATAAATCATTGCAATGAACAGAAAATTTAACCATGAACTATTGGTGGTAGATTATTTTGTTAAAACTCATAAAATATATATATTTATGTATAAAGGTTATAGAGATATCACCCTATTAACAAACATGACTAAAATATCCCAGCAAAACACGTTTTCATTCCAATAGATGAGTTTGAAATAACAATAGGAGTAGATTGGACATCTCTATATAATTTCTATAAAATTTAAAATGAAAAGTATTTTTTAAAAGGGAAAATATATTTTCATTTTCAATTGAAAGATATCACAAAATGAATTTTTTCTATAACAATGACCTACAACCATTTTTTTGAAATTTTTGATAAAGAAAGATAATAAATTGGAAGTATAATGATTAGTGATGTACCAATTTTTTAGGGATATATTGATATTTTTCCTAAACAATTTATAAATCATAAATAAAAGTATATGTCTAGTCCATAATTGAAAACTTTTCTGGAAATAATGTAATATCGAATAATCCATATAGAATTACATATGTTGAGTTAGAGGAATTATAGAATAAAATTAATATTCTTCTAGAAAAGGGTTTTATTTATCAAGTGTGTCTCAGAGGCGATAACCAATTCACTTTGTGAGGCTGAATTATCAATCAAATTTTCAATGCATTTATTATTGAGTACTTAATGGTATTAGAAGAATGAAAAAGTACAATATTCAAATGATTGATAATTTATTTTACCATCTTCAATGTGTAAAAACCTCGACCCTAGTTTCCCAGAGATGGTGGTTACATTTTAACATTGTCTCTATACAAAAAATATTTCACCCCAATGGACTAAATAGTGTTGTAGTCATGATAAACAAGATATATACTTTAAATTCAGATTATATTTAAAAAACATAAAACACTAAAAATGATTCAATTAAGAACACAATTATTTACCACACCATATCCTTTCATATCAATCACCAAATACATCCTTGTATCATATGATAATTTAATGATAATAAATGGGTGAGGTTATATTCTCAGGTTTGGTATGTTTACAATAGAAGCTATCATAATGAAATATTCACTAAAAATATGGAAATGAAAATAACCAAAACACATTACATTTTATCAATAACATGAGAACAATAAGGATGGAAGGAGGGATGATCAAATAAGCCATATAAAAAATCACATGAGATCAAAAATTATCCATTGATATTATAACTAATAGAATAATCACATGGAAATTAATAACTGCTTTCATAATTATTGAATTAATAATTATATTCAAATGTACCATACCATCAAGGCCTCTTCCAGGACATCAAAAAATTCTTTTAAGGCCTTATTTCATGAAATCTACATTATTGGGTATGTTCGAGACAAAAAATCAAGATTTATTTTCTCATGAGACCCAATGATGCTTCTTTTGCATATAGTAGTCCATGAACAACAATTACTATGTATAATCCATTCATCATTTTGATAAATAATGCAACTAAATCAACATGCTTTGATAAGATAAAAGTTTCCATATAAGAAGGAATATCATACAGAATTTCAATAATATCTCCAAGTTAAGATGATTATAAACAATAAGAAAAAATATGGGGGATTTTATCATCAGAATCTATCATCAATATAATATTCCACCAAGGATGTTTACATAGACTAAATTAAATTAAACAGATCATTATTTATTTGAATGAAAATCCCCTTTTATTAGTGAAAGTATCGTTTTAAAATCTAATAATGATCAAGTGAAAAAGAAATAATTTTATTTGAAAATAAACATGAAATATTATAAAGTAATCTTAAAATAATATATGTTTAATGATGTATGGTAATTATATCAATTTCATATTAGTTATAAATCATTCATTTAACACTTTTGTATGAATGATTAAAATGGTCATTGTTCAGAAAAATATTGGAAGATACATTATATTTTATTAATGTAAAAAGGATAAAAATAACATTAAAATATTAATAGATAATATTAAAAACATTTTTGAACATAGTTTTAGATAACATGGACATGGTATAAAAATATCTCTCATCTGAGACAAATAATAAAAATCATCAAGAATGATGAGATTGTGAAATAAACCCTCACCAAATAGATATATTTGGAATCATAAGATCAAAGAAAAATAACATAAACATAAACATTAAATAACACAAATAAAAGGAGATTCATGATATAATATATCATAAGTGGTTTATATACACTACATAATGGAAATTTTTTTTGAATACGACATATATATCATAGAAGTAAATGTGAGACAAGAAACCATTACCATAGGTATGATTTATTTTATAAATGTTTTATATCAATTATAATAGATGAATATTAACTTTACATATATTCACGATTCATAATATTATATATTATTTAAATATAATATCTTTTAAACAATGTATTAAAAATTCATTACTAAAAGCATTATTTTGGGTGGAATCTATTTTACATTGGACATACGATTTGGATATGATGTTTTGGTCCTTATAAATTTATCAAGGGTACGTCATCTAAATCATTGTAATAATTTAATAATTATCATATCTATTAATTATATACACATTTTGTGTAATAAATTTAAATAATAATCCAATATGTCATATAGATAATAGCTCGTATATATTCCTAAACATTGTATTAAATTTTATATGTTGAAACAAAAGAAATATATGTAATTATTATCCATTACAGAATAACTATTATGTAATTTTAATATTATATTTTCATTAAATGCATCCTCGTTACCATCATTGTAAAATATAAATGAAAAATGAATCACACCACTTCACGGAGGGGGTAGTACACACAGATGCAAGAGCCAAAATAATTTTTTTCAAATATTTGTATAGTACGAAGTTATATATGGTATTATAATTAAATAAAATTGTTGTTTCATCTAAATTATATACACTCGTTATATCCATATTTATAACCATCCTAGTTAATTGGTGATGAAAAAAATTATATTACTATGTCCAGATTGTATGTTGTACCTAAATAGGATCAATGTTTTCACTTTTCATGGGATGGTTAATATTTTGAATATGGTTTTATCCTATAATTAATGACCTATCGATATATTAATCATATTGAATTTAATATTTTAGGATGGGTAAAAAATATGTTGAGGAAGTAGAAGAAGGATTAAATATGAAATAGCTGGTAAAGATGATTACCTATTATTCATTGAACTCCCATAAGATATATTATTAAGGGAACTTGGGTTACAATTTTTGAAGGTCTTAAACATCAAGAAATTTTTAAAATATGTTCATAAGAGGATTGTGTAGTGGTCTGTTGTAATAGATGGGTCAAATTGGTGTAATAAAGTCAGGGATGAGTATCCTATTATAATTGTTTGGAGGTGTATTCTGTGAATTCCCTAAAGTATTAAATTAATATAAATTAATTCACATGTAGAAACGGAAAAAATGGTTAAAATTAACATCAATTATGAATATAAGTTTATATAATTTAATATAAATAAATTTGGATCATTATTTGATATTTTCTCAATATTATATTTTATTTTAACCACCCATTAACCCTTTTGAAAATTAAAAATATATATATGTATAATACTGTCTAAGGGTCATGGTAATCTATAAAGTTATTTTATGACATTATTTATCTCTATTTATATTACTATCAATAAATTAAATATCATTTATTTTATTTTTTTATTAACTGAATTAATAAAACATAAATTTTGTTTAAGGATTTAATGTAATAATTTCATCACTAAAAATTAAATATTAATTTACATGATTAAGATTATTCCTTTATATTTAAAAAATTTATTTATAGTTGAAATATCTTCTTGATATCCACATTTTAATAATAATAAAATAATAACAAAAGAGTGTGATGTGTTGGAATTTTCATGAAATAAAACAATATAAAGGTCATAATCTAATCCAAACTAACATAAAATCCAATATAACTGAATCCTATATGATTGAAGACAAAATTTACTCACAAAACAAGATCAAGAAATGTGTAAAGTTCATTTTCAAGTTTTTATAAATTAATTTTTAACATTAATTACAGAATTTACCCTTTACCCTACTAACATAAATTAATAAGATTACTATATATATAAACCAAATATTGGGCCATATTTAATATATATGGACCACATAAATAAAAATGTTGAATAATTTTTTATGAATTCAAAAAACATATTTGGAAAATTTCATTCCAATTATATCAAAAAAACGTAATGAATGTTTTTTTCAAAAAATTTCTATTTATGTATAAAATGTTCATATATAAACTGAATCCTTAAAAAAAATTCCAATGAAATTAAATGGCCAAATAATACAACAATATAACAAAAATTAACTTTTATTATATTATCAACCAAAATTAATCATTTAAAAATGTTGATATAGAAATATTGTTTTTATTATAAATTAGTTTTTTCACTACACAATGGAAGAGACATATTTTAAAAAAAAATCACTCTAAGATAATTTTGATATGATTACTTAATATTATATATAATAAATTTAAAATAAATTTTATATATATTCTAGATATTAATTATATTATTATCCCAAAAAATAATTAGAAATCATATTTTTAAGAAAACAAATTTTGCAATCAGAAAATAACTATACTAAAAATGAGTTCCAATATTAATAATAATTAATCAATGAATTTTTATTTAATAGGTTATATATATATATATAATAATTTCTATTATTCTATTCATACCCCGAATTTATGTTCTAGGATATAATAGTCATATAATAATATTTTTTGTTTCGTTTATGCTTCATATTTCTTGTTATATACAATATATGAGATAGTGTTGATTTAATATATTGGGGTATTAAATTATCCACTCATTCAGAAAATATAACCCATGCAATTTGAACTTGTGACTGGAAATCATGGGTATGAAATTTTAAAATTTCACTATGTAAAACATATATTTTTCAAAAGCATAAAAATTCTATTAAAACATTGGAAAGAGAAATTTGAATGTCACCACAAAAATAGGTTTCTAAATTATATAACATTAGCGAGAAGTGAAAATATGGATATTGAAGGAAAAAATAATTACAATGGATTAATAAATAGTGATATATGACACGCTCATGAGAAATTAAACAATCAAAAAACCAAAAATATGTGGTAAGTTAAAAGACCATTTGTTTATCAAAAAATAAAGTAAAAATAACTTCTTATTTCATAGTGGTTTTTCTAATGTCGATGGATTTTTTTTCAATAAAAAATTTACCAAAGAAAATAATATTACATGATTTATTTCAAAATCATAAAAAATTATCATCCTCTTGGTTTACTTTGATCAATTCCAACATCGTCTCTTCTACAAGGAAATTAATATCTGATACAAATTTTTTATGACTGATGAAATTTTAATGAATCATAAAATCTATAATTCATTCCTACAACCTATAACTAATTAACAAAAACAAAATGGTTAGAATATGTGATACAATAATATAAATAAAAATTTCATATTAAAAAACTAATATCCATATTTAAACTTAATGAAATCCATAATTATTTAACTGTAAGGTTTCTCAAAAAAATTAGTGCCTGTATTCAAAACACAAAAATTTTAATAAATCGTTTTTTCATATAAAAATATCATAGTTCAAAATGTCACATTCAAAACTTGTTAATATAATTATTACATATACTAAAATCTAAAATCACCATTTACATTATTCATATTCTATATATCCCATGTAACACCAATATAAAAAATAATGAATAATTTTTATCCTCAATGCATGTCTCATAACCCTATTCATTAACTTCCAAAAAATGTAACATCTTTATTACAATGTAATCCTTTATATAAATTATAACATTTACAGATAATTTAAAAAAATTAAGTGACTCTAAAAAAGTATTTAACCACAAAAAATTCAAAAAAAAGTATATATGATCCTATACTGTAATCCCTAAAATAAACATATTTTTTATTATTAATTATATTTAACTAAATAAACTAATGTTATGCAAACCAAAAAAGCAATTACTCTAGTAGTATTAATCACACCCTTGACTCACAACAGTTTTTGGCTCATTACTTATTTTCATTCTAGATACGTTATGTTTTCAATTAGCATATGGGTTATCGTTTTTCTAAAAATATGAAATTCAAAAAATAATATGATCATGTTCCAAAAATAAAATTACCCATTAAATCAATATATTTAACCACTATGGTTTTACATTTAATATTGTTGTTCCTAATCCATTCCCTATGGATATGGTACACGTATAAACCAAATTAATTTAAAATTTATTTTTATATTTTATTTATTTATAAAAACCTTTTATTGCTTGACTGGTTATATTTATGTATATCTAATTATTTTTAATATTTTTTTGTCATTATTACAATTAAAAAATGATTATGTCTCCAAAAAAACATCATACGATCACATATTTGTCAGAAACATCTTGCATATGTGGAGGCATACAAAATGTTATCTTGGGCACTAGCCCTATGTATCAATTTATTGGCCTCCATGTTGGGGTATTATGAAGTGTTATTAAAGGTGTATTTGTATTTAATTACAATTTGGACAAGGTAAACTAGAGAATATTATATTTCTAGAGTTTGGTACAAAGCTCGTTACTCGGATCATTTGATCTGTATACTAGAAAAAATCAAACTTTCAAGGTATGGGAATTGTTGTGGTTTATTTATTCTTTTATAGTTCATTACTATCCCACATTAGGGGAATAATTGGATGTGAGTTCAATGGTTCATTGGATTTTCATTACTTTACAGGTATGGAAATATGGTGTGTGCATTCAAGGATTATTATAAGAATATATGAAATATATACAATTTTTATATTTAAAAAATTGATAGTTTAATTGGATTTATATAATCTTGTGTTTTACGTACATTTTTGGATTATATCTTATAATGATTTATATGTTCAACATGAAGTAAACTAATTAGGTGGGTTTTGTTTTTTAATTTGTCTACATCAATTTATATGGTTGTTTCACAAATTAATTTATAATGGTATCCTATATGTTCAAATACTATAGTGACTCCTTTTTATGTTTTAGGTAGATATAAATGGGTTACAAATGTTATGGATTTGGTTAAATATATTTCTAGTAAAAAATAGATATGGTTATTTACATTAAATCTTCTTAATAGAATTATATCTTACAATAAATAGAATTTTGATATCTTAATTAATGACGAATAGTTAAAACCAGGAATTTGGATGAATAATGAAAATACATAAAATTTGAATTCTTAGAAGGATTATATATACCATTTAATAATTAACAGCGCTCTAGGGAGGGAAATATTTATAAAATGGTATCATTGATAGTGTATAATTTTTTTTTAAAATTTTAATCTTTTAATTGAAGTGAAATAAGATATTATGGAACCATTTGAGAACATGATGATCAATATCATTTATGTATATGATTTTTCCTTAGAAATAGTTAATTTGGGATATTGATATTTATTTTATGATGATACCCTTGTTCCATACCTAATATGTAGAACTAGGTCATGATTCGTGTAACTCTTACAGGTCCTTTCTTTACTAGTGTTTTGGGGAAGTTTTTGAGTTTAAACATTGATAATTATTAATCCCAATAGTGGGTGTTTTATCATATAGTACAAAGGATAATTGGTATGTGAGACCTAGGGTATATTGTATGACATAAATAGTTGAACAAAATATTTATTGTAATGTGAATAAGAGTGAAACCCCTGAGAAGTATTTTATTTGATATATGGACTTAGGGTTCTAGGATAGATCCAAGTGGATTTTCGGAAGTTGTTTGGAACATGGTCGAGTCGGTGATTTTAATGATCTAGCCTGACTGTAAAAGGTGTCATAATGGTGTTATTGATGTTTTATATGTGTGAGGTTTGGGTAATTACATGATTGTGTGAAATCGATTCATGAATGTTTCTATTGTGTATTTTAAATGGAAATTTTATGCATTATATATTTTGAACTAAATCACACGATTTCTTGTGTTTTACTTTTATATATGGCTTTGAAGACGAAATATATGTTTTGAAGAAAGAATAGTTTTATTTTCATATTTTTTATAAGAATATGTTTTATTTTATCCCAAGGTAGAAGATTTTAGGGTTTATGAATCATAAGAAGACACTTTGAAATTGGTGGAGGGGCACAAGGTTAATGGATGAACATGTTGTGTTCTATGCAATGGTGTGACGCATAATCATTGAAATTTTTTATAAGTGTTCTAGTGCCTTGATGGAACTGTTTTTCAAGTATGCATTGACATATTATTGAATGAAAACATTAGAATACAATCATAAATGGATGAATCATGGGATCTTGAGATGATTTGGTAAATGCTAACAGGGTAGCGTGAAACGAATAAATTTTGGATTTGATTGAGGTTTCTGGACTATTAAAGAGATTTATGAAAATAAGGGGACTAGGTGGCTTGGGAAATGAAACATATTTCTTTTTAGTGAGATCATAGTGATAAATACTACTTACGAGTAGATCAATTTTATTTTATCATCATAGAGATGAAATGTATCTGTTTAGTGAATAATCTTCCATGTATTATTGATGCTTGAGTTGTGTAGCGGTGAGGGTTCCACAATTAATTTCTTTTATTGACCCATGGTGATATATTCATGAGGGTATAGCGGGTTTTGGTATACAAACTCCCTCTAATAAATGTTATTAGTGTGTTTATTATGTTTGTGTACATGGTTTCATGTAGATTTAGTGATAAGGTAGAATGTCTCTCTATGGATATGATGAAATCAAGGATGGATCAAGAACTGTAATTGGGTTGGAAAGGGTTGAACATGATAATAGTACATGGGGATTCTTTAATATGTTATGAGTGGATCATGGGATCTAACTTGATCAAATTTCAATTAAACCTATCTAAGATGCTCCCATGTAGCGGTGTAAGTAATGTCATAATGTGGTGAGTACACCACTACCTAATTGAGGGATTATCCCACAATGTGAGTAATGCTTCTACTAATTCCATAGAATATGTTCTAGTTAGTGAGGAGTTTGTTTTGATTCAAATTTCATTTTGAAGTCCTAACATGAATGGGTTGCCGCATCAATCCACTGTGTTCTGTGACGGGCAAGATGAGGGTAGTAGAAATCCTGATTTTCGTTCATGTATAGTTATAAAGTGAACCCTTCCATTATGGAGAGAATAATATTGACCATACAAAGTGCGAACCTCAAGTTAGAAATGAAATGGATCGTGTGAAACTAGTCACAGTCCTTGATCGAAATCTATCATGAATATGTTTGAATTGGTTGTTCAATTGAAAAAATTTGGAACTATTTTATTGGGCATCATGGCGTTTTTTTTATCATGAGAACATGTTGGATCATGAGAAATCCTATGTTTGGATTGTGGGGAGTATTTTGTATGATGATACTCATAGATAGAAATCAAGGAAGTGATATGGTGGGGATTATAGAGTGTACTAATTTAAAATGTTACTTTCATTTTAGGAATTTTTAGTAATCATAAGGAACAATGAGTTAACGAACAGTGTGGGTGACAATTCTTTTTTTGGAGAATGCTCAGGCGTTTTTTTCTATTTGTTAAATTTGGAAGGAGATGGACTTTTTTTAAATTTAGGGACTCTAAGATGTGGGATAGGGTTTCATTTTTTGGAACTCAATGATGGTATTAGTGTGTGGGGAAGCTAGTTTGGTAATTCAGTTTATGAGTCTTAATTTTTTTCAGGAGTCATGTTATTGTCGATATTGATGCAAATCCTTATAAGATAAATATTATAGTAATAGTTACACCACATTTGATGTGATTTTTGGAGATATTATACTGGTGTGGAAAACTCAAATCAACTCATAAGGAGTGACATTATTGAATGAATTATGCACAAATTCCTTCATAATTAGGGAATCATGAAAGAGTATAGTACATGAGAAACATTGTGGTATATATGCCAATATAGGGCTAACCACTAGTAGTTGGGAAAAATAGTAGCTTCAGAGTGATAATAAAATCACCACAATGATGTTGGTATCCTTATGAATAGGCATTGGTGTTTTAGAATGTTTTTTAAATTGCGGTATTTTGGGTCATTTCCCCCTACAACCTTAATAACCTATTCTCATTTTTCTTTCATTTTTCACATAAGTATCCAATATCTCATTCAATTTATTATAATACTTATTATTTACGGATATAAAAAATTTCATATTTATTTGGATTTATATTATATGTTTTGGACGAGTTTAGATTAGTGAAGAATCTTCTTTCTTATATTCCTTGTTCCTATCACATTCAAGAGATTTCACACCATTTATGTGTGTTGTGCCATATTTTCAAATATTTTTAATTCTTATTTTATTTATACAGTTTTCGGCTTTTCCGTAATATGATATTTGATAATTAAACACTTTTGAGGATAAGGCGGGTGATCTGTTATTCTATCCCAATGTCTCAAATACTTTCTTGGTTTGTGTTTTGGTAGTCTTTCTAGTTTACCAATCAATGGCCATGGAAATCGATTAATTATTCTTGTCATAATCATTACATACTATAATAATTTATGTGGGTTTTATATACATTTACATAGGGAGATCCAAATAGGTAACCCTATATTTTTTTGGACAATAATTTGAATAGTGTTTGGTAAAGAAGGATATGCATTTCATGGGAATAAAGGGTGATTCCTATAGATTCCATTGAAAGAGTTCAACACGAATTGATCTTGTCAACTAGAAATAAGAGGGTACCATTTTAAAATTATTTTTAATGCATTAATATGTAATTTATTTGAATATATAATTGAATATATGATTTCATGAAATTATGTTTGATATTGTTTAATGGTAAATTATGATATAAAATTGGAATTTACAATGATTTTATGAAATGTATTTCGAAATGGGTTTGGAAGTGGTAATATTAAATTGAAATTGTGAATGTTAAATTTAATTTTTTTTTTCAAATCAAAATGAAAAGTGATATAGATAAACTGTGTATTGAATTTTAATTATTTCATAAAGTATTAATTTTTGGACCACTTTTATGATTAAGTGTTTTTTTATTTGATATTTTTTATGTTCAAGGGATAAACTAGTGATTGGTCATGTTTTTATATAATTTTGATTGAATAAAACTATAGGGCGATAAATTGATATGAATATAATTCCGTTATTTATATTTACTGGAATATGGTGAATATTTTGAATTTGAATGGATCACTTTTCATGTTATGAAAATTTTCAATCGATATGATGTTTTTTTATTGATATATAAAATACCCCATGTGGTGGTAGTTTAATGGATATTAATTAAACCAATGTTAGGATGGTTTTTTTTTAATGAAAGAAAACACTACAATATTCATATTTGGGAATGAAAATAAAAAAGGTTTGTAAATGATACTAAAAATATAACACCATAAGGTTGATCCATGACAGCTATGAAAACACCATAAGGGTTGGATTTAGTAAAAATGAAAACATCATAAGAGTGATATATTATGACTATGAAAAAACAGAAAGGGTTGTTTAAAAACAATGAAAACTCTAATAAATGTGTTTGGAGATTCTTTGGTTGCAACACTCATCACATCATGCTCAGATACAACCCAAAAGTGTTTTTGAAGGTATGATCAATATGGGTCACATAATAGAGGATTGGCACAAGTATGAATTGATCTCAAGTGTCTTGGTGATTCCTTTGGTGTGGGGGTTATCCAATTCTTATGAAATAAATTCCTAATTTCAATTTTTATATAATACCACAACATGTATATATTTATGTATTAGTTATAGTTGTAAATTCTATTGGTGGTAGCCAACTGAGTAGTTGTCACACCATTCATGGGCCTCCATGAAACTTGGGAACCCGAGTAGATACTACTTATTATAGGTTACAATTTTTGGTCAAGGCCCTTTGAATTATGGATTTATATTATTCATGGGTGGGTATGTATAATTTGACCATTCCAGATTCAAGACCTATTTACAGTAGGCTATCGACCTCAACTTTGTTTTTCCCATTTAAAACTATTGTGTGTGATCCACCCACATGGGGTTTATGATGTATTTAATACACATTAATTTTTTATTTAATGATTTATTGTAATATATTTTTGACTATTCCAAGGGTTGGTACGTTAATATGGATTTGTATCTAATTAATTTTATTAATAATATTATATTTATACTCTGATATGATGGAGTAGTTTCTGATAAAAAACAACATATACACATTCTTCTACTCATTAACATATTATGTATAGTGAGTGACACTTTAATTCATGTGGTGTACCAATCCATGGAATCATTACAGTGGACTCTTGGACATGGAATCATCTATATACGCAGACTAACAATATTTTAAATATATATTCATTAAAAAGGAGTAGAACATGATACCAAAATATATTTTGAGATTCATCATGTATATCACTTTTCAATTCATCCTCACCGTAGAAATAAACAATTTTATTGACGTTTTGAGTAGAAATGATCACATAATTATTCAATTGATTGGTAGTAAAGAAGATCCAACAATAAATAACTTGTTTAACAGGAAAATTGAAGTCATCAGGTAAATAGCATCACCAAAACTATCCAGAAATATAACCCAATAGTTATCAAATGATATGATCAATAAAGCATACAGTGATTATACTTTATTAAAAAATAAGATATATGAAATGAAAAATGGATGTATCTTGAGATTAATTTCTATCAGTTTTGTATATTGTGTTTTTTTCGATAATTATATGCCCCTTATATAAAATAGTTAATTAAAAAAAATTAATGGATGATACTCAATGTTTTTTTTATCAAAATAGATATTTAAAGCACAAATATATATATATATATATTAATGAGAACACTATTTGTTTGATTATATAAAATTTTATATTTTAGTTATATAATATGATATTTAGTATTTCATAAGGCCAAGGAAGTGTGATAACTTACAAAAGGAGTGTGGAAAAAAATAAACATAAATTTTAGGATGTGGGAAACCATCACGATCGAAATTATTATTATAAAATATAAGCCATCTAAGAGAAAAGAATTCCATATGTGAAATCAATGATAGATTAGTAATTTCTTCCACTTTTTCACTGTATAATATGTTACCTTAATTGAGATCTATTCATGAATATATAAAAAATTAGTGGCAAGACTTCATGGATAAAAAATATAATTTATTTCATATCATGATCCATGTTTTAATCGAATGTTTTTAAATATCTTATAAAAGTATATGAATAAATATGTAAACCATAAAATAACCTATCATTTTAATATATATATATATATATAGGTTGTTTGAGTGGACTATTGAAACATTGAAAGACATGTTAAGGTCTAGCTCACATTATTTTCAAGGGATTGGGGACCAAAATATTAAACATATTGAATTAAAATATAAAAAAACATTTCACTCAACTGTTTAAATATAACCTTATGAATCAATGATTATCAAAATATGAAGAATTAAATCATGTTGGTATGGAGTTGGTGAAGTAAATGTTTTGGTGACAAAAATTATGATAGGTGATAAAAAATATTAATGACTTATAAAGATATCAGGGTTTCTTAGTATCAATAATATATTTTTGATGATTATCCAATGAAGGATATTGAATTTCAGAATGTGGATCATGTATTCCACATAGTCTCCCAATGGAAGGGATCATTGATATTTAGAAAGAAGGGGGAAAAGATCATTGTAGACTAGATTATTTATGTTTTATTACCATGTTGGAGTAGTTACATACAGGTCAACAATACGTAAAATTATATACATTGTACTAGAAGTCATTCAATTTCCAATTTTTGGAATTTTTATTTCATATCCAATAAAATTTTTAAACATAATTTTTATGGAATTTGTAGCTAACGAAACATATGAAGGGGAACTAATCTAAATTATTGACAAAATGGAACTGGTGATGAGGAAAATGAAAACCCCAATTGAAAATTTCTTATTGTGAAATATAATTATTTAATAAGAAAACATGGATCCTAATAAAAGGATGAAGTATAAATTCCACCATTAATTTTGATACAGGACACAAATTTTTGGGGGTGAGATTAATTTTGGGGGATTATGTGTGGACCCAAAAAATTGAATATATTTTTATTATAAGAAATTTTATTTAACAATGAAAATATATATTTATAAATAAAATATATTTAATTTATCATTTCATAATAACATTACTCTTGATTAAAAATATTGAACCCAACCGCAAATAATGTTAATGGTAGATAAACACTAGTGTATCATGAATCCTTTAATGGGAGATCAATATTGAAAAATTCTACCTAGAATATCAATAGTACCATGATGATTATAAAAATAATGATAATAATTTGAAATTATATAGAAATTATCAATTGAAATATTTAAGAATTTTAAATTATGTTTTGATAGATAATGATTGAGAATGAAGGAGTATATATATGGTGTAAAGGTCGCCAAGGTCATTAAGATATATCATTTACCAAAACATTTAGTTGTTATTATAAAATAATAATTGGTATAATAAATATACAAAATTTAATAGTTATATTATACAAGAAAATTAAATTCCAAAGTATTATATATATTGTAATTATATATTTAATATGTCATTACAAGTCTTTATATATTTTATTAATCAATACATAAGATATTATCACATCTAAATTTCCTAAATTGAAAAAATAATTTTTCCCTTGGAAATTAATATATAATATAAATTATGTATTTTTTATGAAATTATTTTAAAAAATACATAAGAATTTATTTTCAAAATAATATTTTCCAAATCAAAACATTGATTTTAGGTTGGGGAGAAATTTAAAGAATTATTTTAATTTTTTTCAAAAAAAAAGTAGTTTTTTCTTTTATGTTTATTTAATGATTTCATAATTATATTAAAATGATGTAATAAATAAATTAAGTAAATACATTACCAAAAAAATTATACTTCAATAATATATTGTAGTTTAATAAATTAAATTCATTTTAGAAACCTAAGAATAACATTCCAATGTCTCAAATAGAATATATGGATTAAAAATGAAATTTTGTTGAAAAACTATTATCCCATGTCCAAAGTGATATAAAGTTAAAATATATGGTTTCAAAACAATGATATGAAAAAATAATCATTCGTAATTTCATAAAACCAGAATTAAAACCATCTATAGATAATGAAAACTATATTTCCAAAAACCTATAATATTGAATGATCTATTTACAAAAAATAATAAAACACCTCATTCTGTTATAAATACCATCCTCCCCACCCCATTTAACACACTCCACATATATTTATCATTCTCGTTGTCTCATAGTTATTATTTACTCATATTGGTTAAGCTCTCATTCTCTCAAGGAATCAACCTTTCATATGTGATGTCTGTGACATGATAGTGCTTCAATGCATTCAGAAATAAATGAATCTCATGAGATTTCTTGTTTATGATTCCTTGACAGAATTTCTATATAATTTGTAATGAAATCAGGTTGAAAAATCACAAATATATATATTATTTAATACTTAATGATATTATTATTCTTTTCTTCATCGTCTTATTGTATTCACAGTTTCATATTTTCTCTATATACATAAGTCTCTATTTTATTCTTCATGAAAATATAATATGCCTCTATTGTATGTCTTTTTATTTTATTCATGATGATCTCCAATGTTCAATTTCCATTTTTTATCCCTAACTCTGATTTATGATAAATATTTTTTTTTTGTATTTTCCTAGGAAATTACTATTAGTGAGGTTATATAATAAGGAATAAAAATTGATTCATTGAAATGGATTAAATAATGATTATTTTTTATTTATGATCATTACGTATTATATAACAAGTTTCCATGAATGTAAGACATAAAATATCAATAGATATAATAATTTAATATTTTGATATATAATAATGCTAAAAATTATTAATGAAAATGGTGGGTTGTTATAATTAAAAATATATTTTTATGACATTCCTTAAAATCTAAAAAAAGTAAAATATAGCAAAATATATAAAAGTATCATATATTTATAGAAAATAAATCCGAATGAACCTTTTACTATTTCAACAAACCAATGTGTAGAAATAAACAACTAACTAGAAAAAAATCAAAAATTAAGTATAAATATAGTATAATATTAAATAAAAAATATAATATTGTGAGGTGTCACTTGAGAAGGTATAATAGAATTAATTTAAAGTATATAATATGGGTAATCATTCCATTATTTGGCCACTAGAAAGGGGGTATATAGACTTTGAGTATTATACTACTTAAGATATTTCCAACTCATAATTGATAATATAAAGATAATAGAATAAATTATTTTTTATGGTAAATAAATAAATTCAAAGATTTATATTTATTTCTATTAATAATAAATCAGATATAAAATATTATATTTTTTCAATAAATTAAAAATATACATATTAGTATTAAAAAAATTAAAAATAAATATATTTTATGAGGAAATTATTTTGGTGCTATTTATTATTTTTCATGATAAATTTATATAAAATATAATTATTAGGAACATATAGTTATTAATTAAATATTTAACTAACATTTAGAAATAATAACGTTCTTTTAATGAAAATGATTTACTAATCAAGGCCAAAAAATATTATTCTTTTCAAAAATATTTTTTAAAAATTTTGTATTGAACACAACTCCTATAGCCTAAATATGGGGTCTAGTTTATTACATTTTCATAGGATAAAAGGAATAACATGAAAAATGTCCAGATAGTTTAAAAGTCTTGGTAATCTAGATACATACTTGAATCAAATGTACATTTGAAAACATAAAATATTGAAATTATTTTCTTGAGAACTCCATTATTCCACTTATAATATACCAACATATCAACAATCATATACTTCCTACTATCCTAGGGAAAATAAAACATAATAAAGGGGTGATATCATATTCTATGTAAGGGTATTTTTACAATGGAAGATGTGAATAAAATTGGCATAATCCATCAAGAATGGTAAATAACTGAGACACATACCTTTTAAACACAAACATGAGAATAATATTCCAGGATTAATTTATTATTAATAATACATATATATAAGAACATGGTAATGAAACATAAGCATTAATATTATATCTAATCGAATAACAACATAGAATATCAATAAAAAAATCATAATGACAGAATTCATATTTATGTGCATATAAAACATACTATTATGGAATAGTGATAGGAAATAAGTTATTGAATATTTTATATGTCATGAAATATAATACTATTTTTGACTCATGTCAAGATATATACAAAATGGTTAATTCTTCGAACAAAACTATATCTAATTTGTCTCATGATACCTACCACTACATCGAGGGGCTATATAGGGCCTCAACCTTCACATACAAAGCCTAAAGAACTCCTTATATAAATTGGGTGAATAATAATGAATATAATAATTCATATTTGAAAATAAATAAAATCTAAAATCTTAATAAATACCAAAATCATTAAACATAATCATAAATCATTCAGTGAAAATTGGTGGATGGTAATAAAACTATATCATCAATTTAATTGATCATAATTCATCAAAAAAGTATATGGATAATATCAATAAAACATATCTCTACTAGATCATAAGTACATTAAAGGGTTGATGTTATTAATTAATATAATCCTATAATAATATATTAATAAATATGTTGGGGGACAATATATGGTTCATTTGGAAAATCATAAAAGTATTTGAAAAAACTATTATATAATATTACAGAATGGAAACATTTATTTAAAAATATCATTTTAAACATTAAAATGAAACATCAAAAAATGATGTTGATGGTGTTTGTTAAATATTTTCATGGTGAATGTGTCACACCCGGTTTATCATGTCATTATACTGATCTCGATTGTCTTGAAATACCGATAATTTTCAATGTTCTAGGGTGAGATAAATGTTGGTTTTTGAAGATTCATCTATTTAAAATCACCATACATTGGGAACCTGATTGCTTGTTCTGTAGTTTTTAGTGAAAGGGTGGTCAGATCCAGATTTGGGCCAACCCATGAGCCCATATCTAGATTTAAAAACAACATTTGTTTTTTAATAACTCATTTTTTATTCATCATTTTTCATTGTTCCAACTTCCAACATATAGTACCGTGAAATATTCAATCAAAAATATACTTTTGGACCCCTTCTAAATTCATAATCATGTTGAATATGGGTAACTTATTTAGGTAATAGGCCAGCACATGGGGCCATTTCCAGTTTAAAAAAATAATTTTTTCTTTTATATGTTATTCATTGTTTAATAATTTATGTTGATTCCACATCCCACTAAAATAAAAAATCTCTAGACTCACCCCCATTGTCTATATTTCCACTTTGGAAATCATTTTCATTTCATATTTTGGCGAAAGTTATCAGGGTTATTTAAATTATCAAAATATGAGATTGTAAGTCTTTTCATCCATAAATCATTCATTTAATTATATTTACCCACAAAATTTTGGTTCCCCTGGTTCGCACATACCTATAGAGACTCTCAAATATGTTAAAATCTTTTCCCTTTCTTCTATGGGGGTATATTTAAGGGAATTGGAAGAGTTTTCATGTTTCCAAGGTGGGATTGCTTCTCCATTCTCCTCCCTCTTCATCCTCCTTCAATTAGTTCATGATTATTTCTACTCCCCTAGTCACCCACGACATAGATTTATGTTTTTAGTGGTTTTTATGGTTTTATATTCATTTATTAATGTTATTCAGAGTTTTCGGGATTATAAACACGCGGTGGGTGATTTCAAATGTGTGTTACCATTCCACCAAGGATTTGAGGTAAGATTCCCATTGAACATGACCTTTTTATTTAATATCTAACTATTTCATTCTATTTTAATATTCCGTTTACTGTTAAAATTAAAATTTATACTTTGGATAATTTTTTAGTGTTCCAAGTAGCTGTTAAAACCTAGTATTTGGTAAAGTGCACTTATATTGTTATAATGGTGCACACCACGTGTTTGTCCAAATGATTTCTTAGCTTCAGAACCTGGTTTCTAGTATTTTGAACATGGTTCATATTTCTGAATAAATATATCTCATTCCATTTATTTTTTATTCCTTTTAGTGTGATTAAAAATAATTTATTGTTAAAAAAATGTGTTTTAGGAGTTCGATACGTTTCAGAGTTGGTTTTTATGTGTTTAGTGTGGTTTAAAATGATTGGTTTGGATTTATAAGAATATTGGAAGTGGGAAAAGAAATTTTATTGGGTTTTTTATGTGTATTACATGTTTTTTTATTTAAATTGTATTTTTTTAGGTATTTTGACATGTGTTGGAAATGGAAGGCATGTTTGGCATTTTTATAAAAAGGGTTGTGTTATGGACATCCAATATGAATATTTTCAAGGAGGATACCAAATTTTTTGAATCATAAAATGGTTTTTTATCGCATTCATATTAAATGTGGTGTGTGTGGTTTTGAAAAATGTCATTTTGGTAAAAATGTGTAGGGGTCCATTTTGTCTTTCCTAAAATAAAGAAGAATGAGTGTTTTACATGTATATACTATGTTTCATCTATTGGAATTATTTTATCATCTGTGAAATGATTTTACTTAATGTTGCTAGGGCTTCCATATATGGTTTGGTATGGTTCTATAATGCATTTATCATTAAAAGAGTGTTTTTGAATGAGTTTTTTGTTCAAAACCTCAGTCCACTCTTTGAAATTGTTTTATACAAAATTTAAGTGGTTTCTTTATCTGTTAATGAAATGTGTTGCATGTTTGTGGAATGTTTGACTATTTATGGTTTTGGAATTTATTTTCATTTGGAATAATTATTTTATAATATGTTTATCTTTGATTTATCACTAATGTGAATTCCAGGTTGCAAGGTGGACGGTCGTGTACTAGTATGCGAGTGATACTATGGGTTTTAGCCCTGGTTACACATAGAAAGTTTGAAAATGACAACACTAACTAAACTATAATGATGACGTTAATGTAAGACCAATAGGTAATGGTTATTCTACCTTCTAGTGGCTCTTGTTCATGAGAACATATAATTATTTTATTTACCTTCACTGAGATACGATGTAGAAGCAGCTCACAACTATCTAGTTCCTAGGGGTGTTCCCATGGATAGTTCTCAATAGATATTTTATAATAACTAATAGAATACAACAGTTTGGTTTTTAAATTCATTGGCATGTGAGATTTATTTATATGTTTATATTCTTTAAACCATCCCTCTTCAAAACTATTTTAATTTTGATGTTGCACCTCTTTGAAAATTATTTCTAGCATTCTCATTTATAAAACATGCATCTTTTTGTCTAGTAATTTTTTCATAGAAAGGAGCCTCATTTGGAAAACATACCATTAAATATTTTATTTAAAAAATGAAATTGATGTGTAATATAGTCTTCTTCTATTTTTAGACATAGTGGTGGTTTCGACATGGATTTGATCTCTTAGAGTGACGTGTGGTAAATGTGTTGGAGAGTGACCCATGGGGTCACATGTAATTAGTTTTTTGTTAGGTTTCGTTGGTTGAGTTGTTGGATTAGTTTTACATTTAGTTTATGGTGCAAATAATGTTCATTAAAATTTTTTTTAATGTATTATGGTCTATCATTTTTGTTCTGATGTTTGATTGATTATTTATATTTGTGAATAATTGTTCACTTCTATACTCTACTGATTCTATTAATTCTTTTCAATATCTAGGGAGGATAAGTAATTCCTCTCGGAACTTGTCGCGGGATGGCCAGGGTGACGGGTTTAGGGACGTATCGGGCAAGTTTTGGACAATATGAGTAAAAACCCATTCATTTTTAACTATAAAAAGGTTAGTAATCTAACTATTTTAATGAATTATAAGAATATTCCATTAACATTTTCAGTTAAAGTTAGAAATTAATTGTTTTGAAAAAGACATAAGATTGTATTGAATTTTTTTAATGAGTAAAAATGTGAACAAATTAAATTAATAAATCAATTTTAAAAGGTCGAAAAAAAATTCAATATATTCAAATATTAAGTTGTTTTGTAAGAATAAATATTTCTACCAATGTATAAATTAAGAACTATATTATTAATAAAAAATTTCAACTAATTTATGTAACAATTATTGTAAAATTGCATCATTACAAAAAATTTCATTAATAAACAAAGTAGAATAATGTTGAATTGTTATATTTAGAAATGGTTAGCAAATTTCATTCAACTAAAAATCAAGAACATATAATCTCAATTACAAAGAGATTGGGAAGTGGTCCCTAATAGTGATCATGCCATTAAAGAGAAAAAAATTTATTGAATTGATTATGTGTTTAAATTAAAAAAAATATAATATATGAATATAAAACATAAGTCAATAAAAATTAATAATACATATATTAATATAATGAGATAGTAAATGATATAAAATTTTAACGTAATAAAAAGAAAATTAGTTAAGAAATCATTTAACATATGCTTTCTTTTTGAATAAAACTTTTTAACCACATTTATAGTAGTAATAAAAATGATATTAAATTAAAAGAAAAAAATATTAATATTTTTCATATCCTATATGATAATAATATGACATCGTATCAATCTTCCATTTTTTGTATTTCATTATATTTATCATTTTTTGTGTTAATAGGATAATTTTATCTTGCATGTTTTATCATGAAAGATCTAATTATTATGAATATTATATATTTTGATCATATAAGTAATAATAATAATGAAATAATTATCAAATTTATGTGTTAATTATTGTTTTAAAACCAATCATGAAATATCATTCAAAATTATGCATTATGTTACGATCATGGAGGTGGTAGTTTGTACGTACGAAGGCGTATTGTTTAAAATTTTCATCAATCATTATGAAATGAACATAAGTAATATATTATATTTCCATAATGGAAAAAAATTCATATATAACATATTATATACTATTTATATAATCAATGTGGAGTGGTGATGAAATGAGAGTTACATCACATTGTGAAGTTGGCAGTACACACATACATAGATGATGTTATCATCTTTAAGTTAGTGAAATGATAAAAAAATGATATATATGATCTTTAAAGATTGATAAATATTTTACTCATATTCTAATTTTTTCATTTATATCTCATATAATCAATATCTTTAACCTTATTGCATTATTTTTAATGTTTTAGTGAATTACTAATAACATCGATTTGTGAGGCATTAGTCTGCCACCCAAATGAGCAACATTATCATATATCATATGAAATGGAAGGTAAATATATATATATATGTGATATAATGATTGATGAGGTATAGAAATTTTAAAAATATAATATATATATATATATATATATATATATATACTTTATATATATATATCTCTATCTTTATACGAAGTTGTGAATGGTGGTAATGGATGAATGAATGACATCAGTTTATCAGGCGGTAATCCACTGTACACATGAACATTGATTTTATAACCCATTCTATTTAAGAATAGATAGCTATTTAATATCACGTAATTATAAAAACATCACATTATATGGAATAGAATTTGGGTATTATTTCATCAATGTTTAATAATAATTGGAGGTGGAGGTTCAATAAATGAATCAAATATGCTCGTTGAATACCATTACCTATAATTTGATCATTTTTCTTAATTTTGCAATAAGGAATTCAATGGATGGATTAATGAAAAAAATAACGCATCTATAATGATAGGGGAGATTTTGGGAAGTTATTTGATCAGTTATTTTCAACACTAAATGGGTTTTATGGTGTGAAGAAAAGATGAAATGGGGTGAACTTTTATAGGTGAGGTGACCGACATGCTTGAAATACATTGGGTAGTGTAACACCCCATGATTCCCCAATACGTTTCCCTTTAAATAATGCAATAGCATGCATTGTACGCAACTTCGAGATTCTAACACACCACAACCAATCAAACTAGCTGTTATGAATAGTTATATCTACTTTTTGAAATTTTATAAATTTTATCTTCCGAAATGGACTTCATTTTTGGATTCGAAATACGGAAATTAGTATAGGGTGAAATTTTGGTACTTTTCGGATAACTTTTATATTTTGATGAATAGTGAAAATTACTAAATTTTAATTAAAAACATATTTTTTAATAAAAATAATTAATAGTGATAATTTATTAATTTGAGTGGTTTTAAATTATATTTAGAATATATTTTTACTATTTAATACAATGTTGGTCATTGGATGAAATTTCGCATTTAAACCAGACATAAACAAGTGTCAATCTTTTGATATGTATTATCTCTTATAAACATGCTATTTGTTTTGACGACGGGAATTAATTTTTAAATTAATTAACGCAACTGATATGTTTTGAATTTGGTAAAATAGTCATCATTTTTGAATTCATAATACCAAATTCAGCTTAGGCCTAATTTTTGGTATTTTTCTGGAAACATTCCATTTTTTGATGAATAGTGAAACCACAAAGTGGTAGTTAAAAAATTGAATTTTTCATAAAACATAATTTTACCACTTCATTGAGTGGAATTTCAAAAATCCGACAGACACGGTTAATATCATGTTGTAAAATGTGGTTCAATGAGATGAAATAACTATTGGTGAATAGTCACTTTTTTCTTTTATTTACCACGGTTAAAAGTAAATTGGGTAATTAAGGGTAAAAATGATTTTAATATTACCCTAACAAATGTCCTAATTCTATTGGACAAGTGTATATCGACAAATAAACCTTATGAGTAAAATAATGTCATTTAGTTCCACTTGTATTAGATTAGGACATTTATTATTATTTAATTCAAAGAATATTTAAAAGAGTTAAAATCAAAGTTTATTTAATTTTTTTTAATATAGGGTTATACATAAGATATATTCGATTGTAATTATTCATTAGAAAGCTAAAACGATTTCTCAGATAATGGTATTTTATTTATAATGTTTAGACATTAAATAATTTAACTTATTTATGACAAAATGGTGATTTAGTAATGACCTAAATAATGAAATATTAAAATAATTGATATTATAAATATCAAAATAAATGTAATTTGAGACATTTTATGAATTCCACTAATTTTATTGGTTAATATGACATATTTTTATTTATTATATAAATTTTTTTTAAGTAATAATGTTGTTATGAATTTATCAGAAACAAAATACCCAATAGTGTCAAAATTGGCATAAAAGAGTTTTTAAAACAAATATTATATTATTAATTTATATTCAATTCCTAAAAAATCTTAGGTTCGGCCCATAGACTTATTTCATGATAGGTGTATCATTAATGGACCACTTGGGGGACTCTTGGATGTAAATAGTAAGTTTATTAAACATATAATATAAAAATACAAAGAGAAATTGTAAAAGTGAAACTAATTAACTAAGAGTTAATACTTAAAGATAAGGTTAATATAATGACCCAAACCTATCTAAATTATATTGGTTGAGTCATTTCTGACCCATACCCACCTTAACCGTTAAATAATCCACTTTGGATCCATTTGAAACCTAATATGAATTTATTATAAACTAATATTTTTAGCTTTTTTAAAGGTGACCCTCACCCCTCTTATAAAAGTTCACTCCCCCTTCTCACTAATTAACACATTCAAAGCTTTTTGGCTCGGCCAAACCCTGCCCATATACTCTCTAAACTTCCCTCACTACAACCTAGAGTCCTTATTTTAATCATAAAGCCATCTTAAGGAGCCCTTTTGATCAAATCAGAAGGAATAACCCGAAGAAGAGGTAATGTTTTCACCACCCTCTTTAAAGTTCCATTCTTCTTCAGCTTCTTATTTCATTGTTATTTATATTCAAAAATAATAACCCCAGTATCTTCTATATAATTTTATGTTATTACAAATATTGTACAACAATATTCAGTATTCTATCCATCCATTGAATGGCATGTCACCATAGATGAGTACGTACGGCTTACCGTTTCCACGCCGTGTTGTAATTTTCATTAAATAAATTATTATTTGGATTGGTATAATAATGTTGTGTAATTCATGTAAATAATTAATATAACATGATAATTATTCTGTATATATGATATAACATCCAATTATATATTATTTTAACATCAAAATAATGATATTGTCGCTCGTGCGTAGGTACTGACTACCGTCTCCACGAACATGATGAGATTCATTCTCCATCATATCCATTCAAGTATAATTCTCATTTTATGATTAAAAATAATGTTTAAGGACTTGATATGATTCTGGATATGAATAATATACAACCTATCCATATCAAACAAGGCTTATGTAACAAAGAATATAAAGGGAAACGAGTAAGTCAACACCTGAAATGATGATAATACTAAAATATTAGTAACAAATATATGTTAAAATATCATATATGATATCATATTAATGTAAATTATTCTTGTATAATTAAGTAACAATTATTTAACCATTAAACAATAGGGTAACCTATCATTGACCAAGGAAAAATTAAAAAGTAAGGGGTTTCTTATTTCACTTTTAATTCTGTGAGATTTCTATTGTTCACCACTTATTTATTGCATGTGGCGTGTGTACTGCCCATTATTATATTAATTGTGTAATATACATTAATTTTTGGATATCTAAATCTTCATTGTATGATCCTTCTTTCATGGGTGTATGTTTCGTATGTTACCAAATTGATAAGGGAATTTGATATTTCAATTTCCACTCATTTGGCTTTACGGATACTTCATTGATTATTTTACTCCAAGATTATGTGTGGAATCACTATTCATTTGCATATGTCATAATTTACACTCCCCTTTCTGTGGATATACTTTGGATACACATAATCACTCCATTGATAAATTCTCATGTGATTGGAATGAACATGATAAGAGTAATTTTTAACTCAATCTCTATTTGTCGAATTAAATATCCAATTCATTGGTGTTGTTTTTACAAGAATATATGTGAATGTCCTATTATTGAATTAATCTAAATATCCAATCATATTGAGTGTATTTATATTTTTCACACCTAATTATGTCATTGATTTATCCTTAACCTAAGGATATGGTCTTTTAAGAAATTTCATCTCCATTTACATTCCATTGGGACTTCTTTGTTGTTATACACCAAATCACTTTTATATGGTGAATTTAATGTACTTTGACATGGTCTATCATGAATCCCTTTATTCTCATGATATTACAATGTTATTATTACCTCAATTATTTGTATTCGTGTGTCTCTCTTTTGGTTAGGAACTCTAACTAAAAAAACATTTTCAATGTTTTGAAGATTTATTATTCCAAATATTTCTCATTAATGTCCATGTTTTAAAAATAGTTTTAAGGATTTATTTATATAGACATTAAACTTCTCAAATCAATTTTTTTTAAAGGTTCAAAGTGGTATGGGACACTTCAATTCAAAAATCTATTTTTAAATTTATTTTTGACAAATAGTGTGACTTTTAAACATATTCAAGAAAAGGGGGATATTTCTCTCAATAGTTTGATGATTATTTTAATCTTTTTCAATATCCTTCATTATTATCGATTGTGGTTAATTTGATACAATACAATCTTCCATATTGTATCGAAAGTGTTATGATTGACAATGGATGTGCTATTTTTATACCATTCATGGTTTGTGGTTAAAGTATTGAAATTTCATATGCTAGTTTTAATACGAATGTTTATGTTATGATTCAAACATTTCATATGAGGAATGAATTGGACTTAATAAGTGACGGGTGGAGCTCTCTATAGCTCCCAGATGCATTGGTAGGTCTCATGGGACAAACTAGTGTCTTGGAACAAGGCCTTGACAAAATATTATTTGTAGTCTTGGCACAGGGCCTTGGCTAGTTGGTTATAATAGAATGGAAATATGAATTCCATCATTATGAAAGTGGTTATTGATATTTCAAGTCATTATTCTATTAGTAGAATATCCATGTGATTAATTAAATGGAATCATTTCATTTTATATTATCCATATTATGCTGAAGTTCAAGATTAAAAGGCTTTTGTTTTAGTTATACATTGACTTAAGTGTTTATCCTTATCTATGAAAGTTTATGCTATATTGTTATCCTTACTGAGCATCTATGCTCACCCCTTTCAATGTTTTATTTTTCCCAGGATGCGAAGAAGTAATTAATGAGTGACCTGCACGGATAGTATGATGGTATATGAAGACATGATTTTGTTGTAGTTTTTTTAAACTTATGATGTAATGTAAGACTTCTGAATATATCTAGTGTTTCCAAGACTACTAAATGAATCGGTCTTTCGAAACATGATCCTTTGTGATCATGAAAATGTTATGTAATAATGCACCGACTCTGGGTAACTGGGGTCATGGCATTAATGTTGGTATCAGAGGAAGTTTAGTACAAACCTTGGAAGGTAGATTTCAATAAACTCTGATTAGAGCAGGTAGACCTATGATGAACTTTGAGTATTAGTATAGAAGAACTTCCTAAAATTTTGGTATTGTAGAGATTTTGTGAGTTTTACAAGAAATACAACCCTGTATGGTTACGAGTAGGTAGAGACGGCTCTGAAAAAATGTACCTAGGGGTAGAACTAGAAAGCAATGCATTGAGCTATACTTTAATGGGAACTGGTGGACGACAACAGGCCTTGCTGCACTCTTGGTTACAACACTCCTAGGGGATATGCATTGGATAATTTACATTTTCTTTACAACCCGATTAGAAGTATTATAGTAATAAAATGAGAGTAAATGACCTTGGTTAATCCTAATTTGTTTCAAATTAAGAATATGGAGACATGTTAATCTCTAAATGATTTTATGAATAGTGTTACTCACACAATGCTTTCTGGTTTTAGTCAATGGCTGGATTCCAAGGAAGTCATAGTGGCTTTGAGAATGATGTACAAGGTGGGAACGGTGGTGGAAATGAGCAACAAAATGGAATGTTGATAGGAGTAAAAGATATTTTATTTATGCCAAATTAATTTTCCAGAAATATGATCAGCGATATATATATTAACCAATTCCCGGACTCAACAAAGAAGAGAAAGGTGGTGAATGATAAGAACTCCAGCAGTGGAGACAGTGGGGAAAGGAATCCTCAATTTCCATCATGCAGGGAATGTGGAAGGAGACACCCTGGAAAGTGTCTCAATGGGGAAAATAAATGCTTTAGATGCAGGAAGGAAGGACATAAAGTGAAGAATTGCCGAAGAAAAATGAAGAGTACTATGGAAGAAGATAAAAATGGTCCCAGGAATCCATTTACAGTCATTTTCCGTAAATGTAGCGGACCTGGACATTACCCGAGTAAATTCCCAATTCTATAGGATATTTTCTTGTTCAAAGAAGAAGCTATGTGGAAATAAATGGTTGGAGAAATTTTTAAATTGTATTAGTGCTCCTGGTTGAGGGGTTTACTTTGAAATAATTTTCTCTTGTATTTTTAACCCTGTAGTTTTCTATGTGAGAATGATATTTGAGGAAGAATTATCCATTCTCTTGTGGATATAGTTATAAATAACCTTTGGTTTTATATGATCATTGGGTTTGAGGAAATTATAAGTTATTATAATTTGGGAAGAAAATGCAAGGTATGAGATAATATTTGTGGTTAAATTATGTTATGGTTATTTTGAGAAATTTATCTAATTTTGGTAATGTTATAAAATATAGTTTTTTAAAAAGGACAACACGCGGACCGTGTGACAACCCATCGCATCGGAAAAAGCTGTGGGAATCAAACCCACAACAAAAGTGTGATTGGGATTTATCACCTACCACTGGACTACATGATGTCCCTGGATATTGTGACTATTATTTTAAGTTAAATTATTTTATGGACCAATAAAAAATTGAATTGAGATCTTATGTCTTATCAAACGAATACCCTTAGCATAGGAAAATGATTTGGTGATTAAGTGATAAATTCTATTTTGGAAGTTGTTCGCTTTGTTGTGAACAGTATATGCCCAAGGAAAATATAATAGTATGGGATTTCATTTTAAAAGTAATGGTGGATTTTTATCTATGTCTTTATTGTGGATTTATAGTGATTTGAGTTATTTATGCAAATGATTAGGTTAATTACTTTTAAGTATGTGACTTTAAGAGTAATTAATGTCATTTGGAGATACAATTTAATATGGAAGAATACATTCTTATATGGTCTGGGTGTTAATATTAGTTTGGATTATTTTGAATGATTTTAAGGTAAATTGATTATTGAATGGTATTTATTTATCTTTGGGCTATTGATGGATTAATTTTAGAAATTAAGATTATTGTTTTTTTTCTAATGGAATATCCATTTGGGGGATCATCAGATATTATACTAACCATTTTGGTTTTGATTAATGTCTAAAGACAATGTAAATATATAGTTTCTCCTACGTGGATCATGTATTTCTATAGAAGTTTATTCTAGAAATTCCATTGTGACCAAGTTTTCTTGAATACTCATTGGTCAAAAAAAACTGTTAGTGGTAAAAATTTATTAAAGAATGAAACTCTACATAAAAATTAAGTATATCTCTTTATTTTCTTATTCAATATCATAAATTAATTCCTCATCCTTATGTAATGTAACTTAAAACAAAAAATGTTGTTCGTTTACTTTTTCTATTGGGAGAATAATGACTGTTTGTCCCAACACAAGTTTGTGGTTTTCTTATTGTTAAATTTCTCCTGATCATGTTTTCTATCCCTCTCCATCAGAACTTGACACTTATTTTATCATCCATATCCATGTTTTTCTACATGGAATCCTAGTATACGTTATCTCGGGTGACCTTTGTACTTCGCTTTCTTTCTTTAAAAGTGATAGTTTTATTGTATCTTTTTCTGATGTGGAACATTCCATTATATTCCAATGCCCAATTTTAAAAAATTTGAGGTTGACAAAGTAGTTTCTTGGCACAAGGCCTTGACAAAATATTATTTGTAGTCTTGGAACGGGGCCTTGGCTAGGTTGTTATGATATTTTGGAATTATGCATTACATCATTATGAAAGTGTTTATTTATATTTCATGTGATTATTCGACTAGTAGAATATCCATATGATTAATTAAACGTCATCATTTCATTTTATCTTTCCCATATTATGCTGAAATTCATGTTTAAAATGATTTTTTTAAGTTATACATTACATTAAGTGTTTATGATTATCTGTGAATGTTTCTTCTATATTGTTATCCTTTCTGAGCATCTGAGGTCACCCCTTTCAATGTTTTATTTATCCCAGGATGCAAAGATGTAATTTATGAGTGACCTACAGGGATAATATAAGGGGATATAAAGACAAGATGATATTGTAGTTTTTTTAACATTATGATGTAACGTAAGACTTATGAATATATCTAGTGTTTCCAAGACTACTAAAATAATGGGTCTTTCGAGACATGATCCTTTGTGATCATGCCAATTTTATGTAATAATGCACCGACTCTGGGTAACGAGGGTCGGGGCGATATAAGTAGATTCAATAATAGATACAATTTTATCTTTACATCATATTAAAAAATGTCCCCTTATCAGAAATAAATATATATAAGGTAAACATAAATCCATAAAATGGGGTCTCAAAACGTTTTATGTCATTTTTATCACTTATCATCTTATTTTAACCCTAAAATACACTTATTTTTACATGAAACATTCTATTTAATTTTTACGGTTTTTACTATTTTATATGGTAAAAAATTATGATGAACTAATTATAAATTATAAATAATTATAATTAAATATATGGAACATTTTTTTTCAAATTAAATTCACTAATTTGAAAAAAATTAATTTAAAATTAATCACATAAACTTGATGGGGATGTGGGGTTTTAAAAGAAAAATATTCAAACATTTATATTGTATTTATATAAAACATCAATAAAAAAATTATTCCAATGAAATAAATTAGAGTAATAGATATATAATTGAACTAATTTTACATTAAATATAATTAATAATATAGTTTAACATTATGAATAATTAACTAGAATAATAATTTTTTAACTAAAAATCATTAATTTTAACTATTTATAACAAAATAAATATTTTCCAAATTATCACAAATATTTAACCTATGATATATGTTTTATAATTATATACAAAATGGGGATTATTTTCTCCAACAATTTTTCTAGAATTATTATTATTTAAATTTAAATTATCTGTGAAATGTGTGACTAATATTCACATTATAAAAATACAGTAATAAGATAAAATTAATATTTATTTTAAATAACTGTTATTTTATTTATAATAATTAGATATCCAAAATTTAGATAATGGATTTAATTCTATTCAAACCCTCAATTATTGTGGATTACTAATAATAATCACATTAAATAATAATATTTTTTAATATTTTAGGTTTAGTTTAATATTGGCATTTCGTATAAGATAATATATACTGGTTATTGTATTTAACACTAGAAAAAATCTGTGTTTCTTGAAATACAAGATACTGAAGAGATTTAATTTATTTAAAAACAAATATATTTTACTGTACAAGGGTGGTATATTTTCATCAAATCATGGTAGTTCATGTTGCATGAATTATCGAATAAAATGTTCTTATTATAGACATTTGAGGTGTTACATTCTTCCTACCTTTTATAAATTACATCCTATCAATTTGAACATGATCATGTTTATCATGTGATTGATATTTAAAAATTATTTTTTAAATTCCTACATCAGAAAAAGATTTAACAAATTTTCCACTTAATAAGAGTGGAAATTGAGTAAATATTTCATATGGAATAATATTTAAAAATGTGTCTATATAGGTGATCATTTATGGAAATTGATTCTATGGACGTGGAATAAAAGTGTAAATATTTATAAAGATTTATTGAGGTCATTGATCACAATAAAATAAATCATCAATGGAATTTTCAGTTCCTCAAAACCCTAAAACTATGATTATTTAAAATATCACACAATTTTCTGGATAAAAAGGTAATATGATAATTTTTTGGTTTCAGTATCCATTTCCAAAATTTGATGAATAATTTTACTACCTAACAAGATATGTAAATATACTTATTTGAGGCATTAAAATTTCATAAGAATATTTTCTTCCGTTACATGTTCTTTGATCATTTTCCAATTCATCCCTTACTCTATTAAATGAATATCGAGAAATTGTTATATTGTTCTTTATGAACTAAAACATGCTTTTAATGGAAAATAACACCCATAAAAGAGTGAAATGTGTTTTTTTGTGACTCAAACTATTTTCTAAAACCATTATGGTTAGAAAACATTAACTAATATAAATAAATAAATATATTTTAAAGTAATACATTAATATTTGAAAACATATCAAGAGTTCAACTTAATCGAAATCATAAATTATTATCCTTATATCCCTTCCAAAGGACTATGCCCCATTAATATAAAAAAATGTCATTGAATTTACAAAATGAACATATTAAATATACCAAAAAAACATAAAGTATTTATAAATGATCACATAAAAAACATCTGAATACCTTCACCATATATTCTATTGAAACATTATAATAACTTTAATAATTCTAACCCTTTTTGAAAACATGAATTCTTCAATATTCCTTAGGTAAAAAATAGATTATTGGACATATTACATAAGTCAATAAATGTTGAAACTCCATCAACTATAAAAAACATTGTCAACAAATAATTAATCAGTTTCAAGGCATCCCGTACTATCCAATTTACATTATCTATATCAATTATAATTTTATACCTATATAATTATGTCCACAAAAACAAAATAATAGGGTTTATTCTCCCCTCAATCATGTATTGCCATGACGATCGATGATCCAGTGAATCCCTTTTCTATATACCATTAAATATAAAATATTAAATCCATATTTAAAAAATACTAGAGTACATTCCTTATATATTTAATAATTCATATAACTTTAATATCATTTATAAAATAATCAAATGAAATTATTCATGAATTCAAGCACACATCCATTAATCATCACTCATTTTATTGGTTGTAAGATAATCTTTTTGATGATCTACTATCTTCTTTTTAATTATATTCTGTTGACATTTGGGAAATTTATATGAATAGTTCCCCACAACCTTAGTGTTGAATCAATATACATTGAAAATATTTTTTTATTCACATGAAATCATAATAATTAATTACTTAAACTCCACCACTGTAGAAAACCTGCAATCCATTGAAGAATGTACTAGGTTGTTTCTTTCAACAATTATCACATGTGTAAAATTCATTCATTCCCATATTAAATTTGTTAAAAAAATTCATACTGTCTAATTCATCTCTAGATTCCCTTTAAAGACATTATTCATAGAAACTTTGTTTCATTTTACCTGTTAGAACATGATATTATGTCCTAATAATATGATAATGTTTAGTATACTTGTCACCATCAAAATATTTTATTTAGACCATAAAATGAATTATCATTCTTACTCATTGGATTATGTGCATTGATTCACATCCCATTCCTTCTTCTAGCCAACATTTATAAACTATAAAATAAACTATATTAGATCATTCCATCATGAAACATAATGTATTTTATGATCCCAGTACTTATTCTAGAAGTGTGAGTTTATTCTTTTCATTTTTATTTAAGTTTTTTTGAGAAAATAATGAAAATGTGGGGAAAATACAAAATTTATGGGTACACGGCATATACATTTTCCACACACAGTGTACTTTGGCCATATGGACGAGTAAACATGGCATGTAGGATTGTCCACAATTAATGGTGTATAAATTAACTACACACCATTTACATTGTAATACATTCCGTGTAATCAGTCGTCAGGTTAAGAGTAAGGTGGTGAAGGTAGCCTCCAAAGGAACAATGGTACATGCACTGTACATAGTAATACATGTCCTTTAATCAGTTGGAAAATGAACAGTAAGGCGGTGGAGAGTAGCTGCCATTGAAAAGTTAAAAAGAAAGTACATGTCGTGTGCTTGAGAGTACACTCCGTGTAGTTATGTTTTTCCATTAAAAACAAGAAGTAACATCCTCATTCGGAAGAGGAGGCAGATAACCTGATAGGAGCAATGAGATAGGAGGTCAAGACTTGGAGGAGCTCTCGATCGTACAACAAGACTCTGATTATTCTACCTTCGAACTCATGTGAACCGCGCGGGTAATGCCTTCCCTCTTCTTGAATCTTTCCTTCCAATTATTTCCCTAAGGGATGTTATTTGGGTTTGAATGGGTAATGGTTTATCTCAGATCTACGATGTTCATGATTTTTTTGGGAGGTACCTTTCACACATATCGATTAGAGGAGATCGAGGTAGGTGGTATTGTATTTAATTCCAAATTTTGAGTTGATCTTGGGTACCATTAGGCCACACAACCATGTTCAGGGTGTCATGTGGCTGAGGCCTTGACTGTTTAGATTCCTAGAATTTCATAGGTAACCTTATGATTATATATGAACTTTTGTTTGGGATTGTTTCTTGGATCTAGTGCCACCACGAGGGTGCGATTCCCATGTTATCTTTTTTTCCAAGATACCCGTGGGTATTTCATGATTGTAGAATATTGAGTTTCTTGAGTGGAATCATATATAAATGCTTTCTTATTCATTGGGCTCATCCCGGTTACTTTATTTTCCAATTGAATTCCTGATGGTAGTGTTTTCATTATCCCGAGGGCAAGGTTTTGTTTTCCTAAGAGGTGTGTATCGTATGCTTGACGGTAGTATAATCCATTCCTAAGGGAAATATCTCATATGACTGAAAGAAATATTCATTATGCCTTAGGGAAGCCACTTGAGGGTTTCATTTCTCATTAACTAAAGGTAAAGACTTGCATGTATGAGGACAATGTATACTTTGAATATTCATTGTGGTGTTTTCTTGTTTTTTACCTACTATGCTAAATCACAGACTTGTTATTATTATTATATTTTACTTATTCGATAGCATGCAGTGGTTTTTGTTGTGGCACTTTATAGGAGACTGTTGGTATAGGCTAATTCTCGGGGAATGACATAATTCAATTATATTGGATTGTAAAATAAATATTAAATTATCAATATAAATGGTAGGAAGGGTTACTTTTGAGTACATGCTAGTTTATTATATTTCATTATTGCACACTGATGTTCCACATTTTCACGGATAGTTGGGCACCGGCCATTGGTGGTTTCTACTGGGATTTATTTCTCACCCCCTGTTTGGGTAATGTCTTGGGGCCCAAACAAGTTATATTATTTTTTTTGTCGATATGGGAAGGGTCGCTAAATATGTACATGATTGTTGAATAGGAGTAGGAGATCACGGTTCCGAGAATAGTCATGTGATGCTACTGAGTTCCTGTTGCACTGCTTTGGTTTTGATTGTTGGGATTTGACCCTTCTGTTGTATTGTATCAGATTGTAGTGTATCCTGTTTTGGATGCTTTCATAAAAATAGTGACCTACTACATCATCATATATATGATTGTTGGTCATCTTTTACTCCAGTTTCTTTATCCATCTAAGGTTTATATTGTTTACTAGTTACTCTTTTGTATATTTATATTTATTTCCACTGAGTTTCACATTGAAAAATTAGGGCATAGTTTCCCCACTATCAGTCTTAGGCCCTCGTTGCGAGTCGGAAACCTTTGGCGTTTGGGGAAAGGCGCTTGAGGTCATGTGACCAACCACATTCAGTGCTCCCATTGTGTGGCACCCAGATCCGGGATGTTACAATGTGGTATTAGAGGCATTTTCATTTCTATAAATTATTTTATTATTTGGTGAAAATAGAATGTGATAGATTTTTAGGGATTCATTAAAAAACGGTGCCCTGGAGTAGCTACCCAGTGTTCTGGTAATGTCTAGATTTCCTCGAATTTAATTGTGATTTTCTGTTTATGATTATCACAGTTTCTTTGACTTTCACCATTAAGTAATGAACTTATGGTGTTTTGTTTATATTTTTTTATACATGGGTTCTATTTAGTTGAGACCTGATGAGATGAGGGTATGACATATCATGCATCATTTAAGAACATGTTAGAATCACATGTCATGCATAGTTTCCATGCCATGTAAGGGCATTATAAAAATGCATGTTGTTGTGGTAGATTCCTTTATTAAATAACTGTTATATGATAGTGTATTGGTATGTATGGTTTTGTGAATAAATTCCATACATTGGTTCATAAGGAGTATGATCCCTCATCAATCTGAATTTTTTGGATCATCAACTTGTTTACATTGTTATAACATGTATTAGATTCCATGGATTGGTTTATGGGGAGTATGGGACCTTACGGATCAGAAATTTTCACTTCGTTGTTCATTTCAGTGTTTTTCAGGTCTCCGTTGTAGTTTATGAGTCTTATTGTCTAGAAAACCCCATAAAACATGTCATCTAGTTTTTACTACACGCCATATGTTCTTCTGTTCGGGATGAAACTATTTTTCTTAAGTACCCAACATGTATCATATGTACACGCAATGTAGTCTCTAAACCGTGTCACAGGCTGTGTGTGTAGAGACTAAGGGTAGTGAAATTTTTGGGGGAAACACACTATGTACCAGTTTCACATGCTGTGTAGAGTTGACCCTGTGTCTGCCCATGTGACTAACAACACAGATGGAGAAATATTAGCATATACACACCGTGTAAAAGCTGAACACATCGTGTAGAGTAATCTTGGGATCCAGATGTGTAGCTAACAACACCGGTTGGTGTAATATTTTCATGTACAAGCCATGTCCTTCTGGAACACCACATCTAGTGTGAGCCATGTCTTCGGATGTGTCACGAACAACACGGGCCGGTGAATCTCTTCTATTACACGTTGTGTCTTGAACAAACACGTCGTGTAGTATTGTTCTAAAGAGATTTTTATGGCATAGCCATGTAGAAGTACTCATGTAGGGGAAGAAAATTCAAGTACACATCATGTGTATGGACAACACGTCATGTGTTTGTGGTGTAACATGACCAGTTCTGGAAGAAGTACACGACCGTGTGAAAGACTTAAGGGAACGCGTCATTTTATTATTAGACACCCTGTTTAGTCTTGTTTTTTAAAACATGAATGTTTTCTTTCTCCTATTCACTTCTTTTGAATCCAGTTCTTACTCCTTGATGATCTTGATCTAAGGCATGTGTTTGACCTTGTAGGTCATGCGGTAGAGACCACCACGAGTTGTTCACCAAGAGAGTGGAGACAATTATACATTAGATATGGTAATCCATGGGCTACCGATGAATCCTCCAGCAGGGCCAGATGTGGCTCCAGCTGTTACACATGACGTAGGCGTAGATGCACAATTCAGTGAAGGAATCATGTGGTTTATGTAGACCTTCAAGACAACACATATGGTTTCCATATTTATGTCAGGGATGACACATATATTCTAGTAGTAGCTTCCACTAATGTTTTCAAGGGATGGTGTACCTAAGGCTAC
The DNA here is from genome assembly GCA_963277665.1 of Viscum album. Taxonomy (NCBI): domain Eukaryota; kingdom Viridiplantae; phylum Streptophyta; class Magnoliopsida; order Santalales; family Viscaceae; genus Viscum; species Viscum album. Next base: position 254,753,125 of record OY728165.1, on the reverse strand, counting down.
TGATTCATTGCTATGTTCCATGCAGATGATCATCAAGAATATGGAGATGCATACTAGGAGGAGGGTCAATCTCACTTGTTACATGCTACATGATTCTTCCAAGAGATGGGGGGATGTTACCGCCTAGGTTGAGCATCACAGATACATGGCGTAGAATGTTTTTTAGGTGGTCTTTCTTGAATTTTTCATTATTTAGTCTCCAAGGGAAGATCGAGCTAATGATTTCCTAAATCTATAGCAGGGCACAATGTTAGTGATGGACTATTCTGCCCGTTTCACCTAGCTACATTATTTTGCACCATTTCTGGTGGGTTATGAGATTTTGTGGCTAGACACTTCAAGGAGTGACGTAGATATGGCATCTGTACACTTTTGAATAATTTTATGTTGCATACCCCTAATGTTATTGTTACCAGGGTGTTTATTACTGAGCAGAACATGAGGAAAACTAGTGGTGCAAACCAGGGAAGTTTGCCACCGATCTCTGGTACTATTTCGACAGGCAAGAGGAAGAGGTAGATGGATTTATCTCATGGTGACAGTGGTATCCAGAAGAATTCTTCAGGTGTCCTGGTGATGTGTTATCGGTGTGGTAAAAAGGGGCACAGGAGACCTTAGTGTCCATGTGTCCCAATGGAGTGCCGAGCTTGTGGAAAGATGGGTCATCTCCAGTGTTTTTGTAGGGCGCTTTCACCTGCGACTAGTGAGAGCGGTTCTGAACAGACTCTGCATGCCGAGGAAAGGCCAAAAACATCATACCCATTAGTGATTTAGAATATATCAGGACGCTCAGGCTGAGGTGGTGGTCGTGGTCGTGGTAGTCAAACAATAGGATCTCAGAGACAGTAGAGCGGGTCAGCATCGGGATGCAAGGATATGTCATAGGGCCGCGACACTGGGAATATATTAATAGTTCAACAGACCCAACATTAGTTGGATCTCAAACCATCCACTATCAGAGGTACTATTCTAGTAGCTTCTGTTTTATCTTCTGTACTTTTCGATATAGGTGCTACACATCTCTTTATATCTATGCCTGTTGTAGAGATCATATGGCTCTGTTTTTCTTATTCTTCTGATATCATGATTCTAGAAACTCCATTGGGAATTATAACGGCAGATGATCATTAGTGTAGGGAGTTCCCATAGAGGCTGGATGGTTTCACATTCTATGGGATCTCTATGTCTTAGAGATGACAGCTTATAAAGTCATTTTCTAGATGGACTGGTTGGGACCCTTTCGATCCCTTGTGGATTGCTATTGTCGTAGGGTGAGTTTCATGTCACTAGAGGGAAGAGTGTTTCTACTCAAGGGCGAATGGGATGTCTAGGTGATCAGAGCTAGTCCCATGAAATGATGGAGAGGTGGAGTGATATCCCATATTGGGAGTTTATATCCGGTTGACCAGGGAACTTTTCAGAAGTATTTCCCTCTAGTGGATAATCATTTCAGGAATGTCTTCCCAGAAGACTTTTCAGGTCTACCTCTAGAGCGTGTAGTTTATTTCTCTATTGATCTTGTTCCATGAGTAGAATCATTGTCCATTCCCCCTTATAGGATGGAAACACTTGAATTACAGTAGATCAAGAGGTAGATAGAGAAGTTGCAATCAAGGGATCATTCAACCCAGTACTTCTCCATAGGGTTCACCTATCTTGTTTGCGAAGAAAGCAGATGGTACCCTCAAACATTTTATGAATTATTGAAAGCTAAACCAGTAGATGGTTACGAATTGATATCCCTAACCAAGGATTGATGATCTTTTTGATCAACTTAAAGGGGCATGAGTGTTCTCAAAGATTGACTTGAGATCAAAATATCATCAATTGCGTGTTAGACCATCAAACATTCCTCTTACATATTTTTGGAGAAGATATGGTTTATATGAGTACATGGTGATTCCATTTAGACTCACAAACGCACCTTCAGTTTTCATGGCTCTCATGAGTCGTCTGTTACACCCATATCTGGATTCTTCGGTTGTAGTCTTCGTGGAATATATCTTGGTGTACTCTCACACTCGACACAATAATTCTACCCATATTAAGGTCATTTTGAGTACACTGAGAGAGCATCAGTTATATGAAATTATCTCAAAGTGACACTTTTGGACATGGCATATTCAATTCATGGGTCATATTATCTTAGAATCAGGAGTTGCGGTAGACCAAGAGAATGTGAGAGCAGTAGTTGTGTGGAATCATCCTAAGAACATGTTTGAAATACGGAGTTTCTTGGGGATATATATTTACTAAAGTGACTATATACCGGACATCTCCCACTTACCAGCTCCATTGATGGGGTGGACTAAGATGTGTATGATGTTCGTTTGGCCAGAAGCTTGTGAGATATACTTTCCGGAGCTGATGGGAATGTAGAAATCAACACCATTCCGAATACTTCCAGAGTATGGGAAGAGGTATACAATTTACTGTGATGCATCAGGTATTTGTCTTTGAGCAGTGTTGATGCAGGGTGATCGAGTTGTTCAATAAGGTTCTTGGCAGTTGAGGCCCGATGAGAGAAATTATCTGATGAATGACCTCGAGTTGGCTGCAGTTTTCCATGTGTTACACTGTTGGAGACATTATCTCTTGGGAGAACATTTCAATATTTTTACGGAAAAAATTGTTATAAATACATAATTACCTAGCATGACATGAATTTGATACAATGAATTTTGGTTGAATACCATCAGTCCTTCGACTTTAAGATTTTTTATAAACCTGGTAAGGATAACGTAGTAGCTGATGAACTGAGTAGGAGGACTTAGATACAGGAAGTGCATGAGTCCAGTGCTGAGTGGAAGCTTATGGGTTTGTTTTCTAAGATACATTTAAAGATGCACGATAGTGGGGGGGAAATATATCTATCACCCTTATATGTTAGTTTTATCCTCCTGGATAGAGTGAGGATGAGATAGTTATCATATTCAGAAGGCCTAGTTCTATGGGAGTCAGTGGTAAGTGACGACCCTCTTCTTGGTTGGTCGAAAGACGATGATGAGGTACTGTGTATCCATGGATGAGTGTGATTTTCAAGGGATATATGTGAGGTGTTGATGTGGGAATTTCATGATTCAGCATGGACAGCGCATCCTGGAGTTATTAACATGTATCGTGACTTGATACATCAGTATTGGTGGCTAGGTATTAAAAGGGAGGTAGTTTGTTTTGTTACGAGATGTTCCACCTATTAGCAAGTGAAGGCAGAGCATAAAAGGCCAGCCGGACTATTACAATAGTTACCCATTCTGGAGTGGAAATGGGATGATGTCATGATCGAATTCATTACCGGGATACTAAGTTCACCTCGATGCATTGATTTCGTTATGGTTGTGATGGACAGACATACGATGGTAGCTCACTTTTCACCAATCAAGAAGACCTTCAGTGTTGATGAGCTTGGGAATTTGTATATTCGAGAAACAATATGTCATCATGGAGTCCCTCATTTTATCGTTTCATATAGGGATTCTAGTTTTATGTCTCATTTTTGCCAGTGTTTTTAGGGGGCACTAGGTACATAGGTGCTTCTGAGCATATCTTACCACCCTGAGACACATGGCCAGTCAGAGCGTACAATAAAGGTGCTAGAGTACATGATGCGTACTTGCATCCTAGACCATGGGGGATCCTGGGATAAGCAGATTCCCCTATCCAATTTTGCCTAAAATTATTTTTTTCATGAAACTATTGAGATTGCACCATATGAGGCTTTATATAGTAGGTCATACCGATCACCCTTGTTCTTGTTCTAGGTAAGAGAGGAAGCTTTACTGGGACCACGTCTCATGCATGAGGCTTCAGAGTAGGTATTGTTGATTCAAAAGTGGATGGCTACTGCATAGTCTCATCAGAATTTTTATCCTGATCGCTACAAAAGACCCTTGCAGTTCATGGTCAGGGATCAGGTTTTATTGCTTGTATCACCTAGGATAGGACACAGGCAGATCAAGAGACAGGGTAAACTTTCATCGAGTTTTGTAGGGATATTTTATATTATGGAGAGAGTCAGGACAATTACCTATCGGCTACAGTTACCATAGATGTACTAGGCCTTTCACGACATTTTCCATGTATCTATGTTGTGCCGTTATCACTCAGACCCATCTCATGTTTTTCAGCTCGAGGAGGTTGAACATCAGGTTGATGCATCCATTGAGTATCATCTGATTCGTATTGTTAATTGGGGCACGAAGGTTCTCTGAGGCCAGTCAGTTTCTCTCGTACGAGTGCTATGGCATCATGGTCGAATACAAGACGAAACCAGGGATCCGGAGACCGACGTACGTGCTCAGTGGCTAGAGTTATTATCATCTCTATCTTCACCAAACGTGGAAGGGAAATTCATCGACGAATTGCTTTAAGAAGGAAAATTTGTAAGAACCCGGTTTTTATTCTAGAGGAATGACTTTCTTATTTTTATTTTTTTGAATGTTTTTTTAAGAAAACATGGTAAATGTGGGAAAAATACAAAATTTATCGGTAAACTCTATGTACTCTTTCCACAAATCATGTTATTTGGCCATGTGGGATGAGTATATAGGGCGTGTTTGCTTGTCCATGATTATAGGTGTCAAATCTAACTACATGTTATGATCTTAATAATAAGTGCCATGAAATTAGTCGGCAGTTGAATAATAAGGTGGTAAAGGTAGGTGTCAAAGGGACGATGGTACACACCATGTACTATGTAATACACCCCGTGTAATCAGTCAGTAGATGAACAAAAATGAAGTAGAAAGTAGATGTCAGTGAATGGTTAAAAAGAATGTACATACCGCGTACTTGAGAGTACATATCTTGTAGTTATGTTTTTCAATAAAAATAGGCATTAGCCTCTTCTTTTGGAAGTGGAGGAAGAGAACTAGACAGGAGCTGTGAGAGAGGAGGCTGACACTTGGAGGAGATCCTGATTGCAACAACGGGACTCCGATTCTTCCACCATCAATCTAGTTTGAACCACGCATGTAAGGCCTTCCCTCTTCTTGAATCTTTTCATCCAATTCATTCCCTATGGGAAGTTATTTGGGTCTGAAATGGTAATCATGTATCTCATATCTACAATGTTCATGGTTTTTTCGGGAGTGGTCTTTCACATATATCGATCTGAGGAGATCGAGGTTGGTGGTCATGTGTTTAATTCAACTATCGAGTAGATTTTATTTACCATTGTACCATGAACCCATCTTTGAGGTGTCATGTGGCTAATTACAAGACTATTTAGATACCTATAATTGGATAGGAAATCTTTTGATTATGTATTAACTTCTATTTGGGATCATTGCTTTGATTCAGGGAAACCCCAAGGGTGCGGATCCCTTGTTAGCCGTTTGGCCAGGATACCCATGTGTATGTCGTGATTGTAGCATGTTGAGTTTTATTTAAAGGAAACATATATAAACAACATGCTTATGCGTTGGGACCTGCACAGTTACTTGTGTTTCCTATGGAATGACCGAGGGCTATGTTTTGTTTAGCCCGGGGGAATGGTTTTGTATTGAATGAGGGAAACGTATGGTATGCCTAAGGGTAGTATCGTCTGTTCCTGAGGTAAATGTATCATATGCCCAATGGAAATATTCATTATGCCTGGTGGTAGTCAGTTGAGGGTTTCATTTCTGATTACCATTGGGTGAGGACTTGTATGTCTGAGGAAAATGTTTACTTTAAATATTCAATGTGGTGTTTTCATGTGTTATACCTGCCAAGATAAAGCACATGTATGGTATTATTATTATATTTTACCTGTTAGATAGCTTGTGGTGGATTCGGATGTGGTACTATATAAGAGATTTTCAGCTGAGGCTGAGTCTCGGAGAAACAAAGAATTAAATAATATTGAATTATTAAATAATTATTGAATTGGAAATATAACTGGTAGTAAAGGTTAATATTTTGTACTTTCTAGTTTACAATATTTCATTATTTCACACTGTTGTTGGACATTTTCACTGATTGTTTTTCATGGGACTTTGGAGGTTGACTACTGGGATTTTTTTCTCTCATCGTTTTTGGGTCATGTCTTGGGACCTAACATATTATATTCCTGCTGGTGTCGATAAGGGAAGGTGTCGCTACATAGGTACATGATTGTATCAGAGGATTAGGAGAGCATGATACCGACATTGTCTTGTGATGCTGTTGAGTTCATATAGAATTAATTGGGTTTTGTTTCCTGTGATTTGTACCTTGTGTTTTATTGTATATGATGGTGGTGTATCATATTTCGGCTAGATTCTTAGAATTGGTGACATGTTGCATCATCATATATATGATTGTTTTTTATCTTTTACTTAAGTTTCATTGGACATTTCTATTTTATATTTTTTACTAATTCCTATTTGTATGTTTATATTTATTTCTATTACATTACACTTTAACAAATGTGGGAATAGTTTCCCCACTATCAGACCTAGACCCTCACAGCTAGTCAGCATCCTCTGGCATTTGGAGAAATTCACTTGAGGTCATGTGACCATCCAGGATCAGGGCACCCATTGGGTGGAAACAAAATCCGGTACGTTACATGTATAATCCAAATAATAGTTAAATACTAAACATGAGTCATTGAATATCTGTATTGAAAATATAATATTCGTAAAGATGGTTTATTTGGTGATTTCATTATTTTCCAATCCTTTATAATTTTTTGTAATGAAAATACGAACTATCCTAATAATATCAAATATGAGTGTGAAAAAAGGATCCCATTAATTCCCATTTTATTGTATTAGGTGATGATGTGGTCAACCCCAATGGTCGCCTTCCAGAGTTATTTTCATTTGAGATACATTTTTTCAAGAACTATATCTACTATTATTATCTATATAGGGGTGTATTGAAAGGAAACCCAATTTAATCATTACCATTCCAAAATTAGAGGATTTTATTTAATTCTCTTCCTCAGTTTCTATCATAGGGTTACGATCCCTACTATATGTTTTTCAAAATATAGTTCTCTAGGATTTAAGTAAAATTAATTTGATATAAACTATATGGGAACCAACCCCAGTAGCATAGAGTAGGTGCTAACATTATTAGATGAGAATATGATATAATAAATCTCATCCTAAAGTGATTATCAGATAATTAATCTTGGAAAACTTTATATATTCCGGAATAATGTATATATATATATAACATAAAACACAAAAATTTATTTTATTTATAAATCCATTATTCCCCTATGAGTATACATGCATATCAATTATTAAATAGTTATTAGTATCGTATGGAATGTAAAATATCCGTAAGTGGGGACCTCAAATGCTCAGTATGGGTATGTATATAGTGGAAGCTACAAATAAATAAATAATAATCAATATAGAAATAATAATTATGGAAGAAGATAAATTTTATAAATAACATGTCTGTAATACGTAAGGATGAAGTGATGATGAAATTATCCCACATAAATAATCACATGAATATGTATCATAACCATGGATATTCAAATTAATCAAATAATCACATATAATATCAATAACTAAATTCACAATGATGGATTGCCTAATGATGGACATATAAACCATATTTTCATGGCCCCCTGATAAAAAAATATAATACCATAAAGCATTTAAGGAAATAAATATAATACTATGATGTCCATATTATAATAAAAGTATTAAAATGTGTAAGTCCTAATCCAAAACCATACATTTTTTTCCCATGTGACCTACCGATACATTGAGGGGATATAGAAGACCCCACATGTCACATACAATGTTTAATTCATTCCTAAAATTAAAGTGGTGAAACATAATACAAATAAATTTTTCATTGATAACAAAAAAACATAATAAATTTTAATACATATCTCAATAAAGTATCATTATCATTAACCATTCTTGTTAAATTGATTATTTGTAATACAATTCCTCATCCTTAAATAAACATATCATAAATAATCCTATAAATAATAAGTATGTTATCAATAAAACATATCCCCATTGGATAATAAGTATATTAACGGTTTTATGTCATTGAATAATAAAAATACCCTATAAATATAAATAAAATTTTATATATGTAAATTATCATTTTCATTTTGAAAACCAAAGCACATTTATATAAAAGTTTTCACTGAGAATAACTTTTTAATGTTTTTTAAAAAATAATGTTTAAAAATTGAAAATGGAGCTTCAATGAAATGAGAATAATTATTAAATGAAATTCTATAAATGATGTATGAGTTCATAAGAACATTACATTTGAAATGTAAAAATGTTAGGAAGGTGACTTGCTTGGAAAATGACAAGAATATTCCTTTCACATTTTTTGTTAATGCCAAATGGGAATTATTCCTCAAATGAAAGAAAATCCTTCAAAACAAATTCATTAAGGTAAAACGGGGTAAAAGTACTTTTACTGAATAATTTTTAAAAGGATTAAAATTCTATTGATACAAATTTTTGAAATTGTGGTTTCAGATGAAAACGGATTTCAAACTGAAGTGATAAATGAAGTCAGATTCCCTAAAAATATCTTACCAATTAATTTATGTACCAATGACTGTAAAAATGATTTTATTTAATGAAAATATAATTAATAAATATATTATTATAAAAACAAATTGCTTTATTAAGAAATATTTAAATAATTTCTTCATCTTAAATTGAAGTAAAAATATTCTCAAATAGAATGTTATTTTGAAAAACCATTATAATAATCAAAATGATATAGTAAGAATTAATTAAAGAATTGATTATGAGTTTAACAATAATTAAAAATAAAATAATATTCATTAAAACATTATTTTTAAAAAAATCATATTCACATAATCATATAATGACATAATTAATTAAGTATAAGTATAATGAAATAAATGGAAACTGTGTTATGAAATCACATATATCCTGCTATCTTTTGATTAAACAATATTTAACTACTTTTATAGTGGTATTATACATTTTATTAAATTAAAAATTAACCTTTTTAATTTTTATTATATCATATATGTTCCTTTTTTAACATATTACCACCTACTCATTAAAAACTATCATTATTTTCATTATTTTGGGTGTTAATTTCCTGGTTTTCTCATTTGTATTTTATAAGGAATGATCTAGTTAATTCACATATTATATAGATATATCATCTCAATAATAAAAATAATAAAATAATTATCATTATTATTCATCAATTATACTTTTAAAACTAATCATGGAGTATGGCTAAGAAAATTGAAGTATGTTACGATCATTGAGGTTGTGGGTCGTATGTATGAATGAGTTATGTTTCTAGTTTTCAATGATCGCTATAGAAAGAAGGTGAGTAATATATTGTCTTTATAGAGTGGAAATGATATAAATATATAACATATAATATTCTTATATATATCATCCATGTGGTTTGGTGATGAAAAGAGACATAGATTTCTTCTTTAAGGCCTTAGGCCACACATGCACAAAAAATGTTATAGTATTTACCTGAGAGATAACATATGATAGAAAATGATTTATATTATCATTCAAGAATGATAAATATTTCATCAATTTAATAATTATTTTATTTATCTGACAAATATTTATTAACATAAACCAAATTACATACCAGGTATTGAGTTATTGAAAGATGAATCACATCTCTCTGTAATGTGGTAGTCCGTCGTAAACACAATCAACGTTATCATATATCGAATATAGTGGAAGGTAATAAAATATTTTTATGATATAATAACTCCATTTATTTAGTATTATAAATATAATATATTTATATTATATTAATCATCAAACTAGTCATGATTGGTTGTAATGGAAGAAAAGAATGGTGTCAGTTTTCGAGTCGGCAGTCCACCGTACACACGAATGATGAATTCATAACCCATTTGATTGAAGTGGAGATGAGATTAGTTCATGTTATTTTACACAGACATACTAGTATATATAAAATAATTTTTTTATTCTATCATAATGGTTTACTAAGAATTTATTTAGGTGAAAAAATATAGAATATAAAGATACTCGTTGAAGAACATGACATCTTCTTCAGCTATCCTTCATCGGTTTCAACTGAAGACCTCATAGGTTGGATTTATATCCAAAAAAGTATTATATGATGACACTAGGAGTTTTTGAATGTGATTATATTTGGTGATTGTTGAGATAAACATTATTAAATGTTTGAATAATTGTAGAGATGGGGCGGCTATTTATAAGTGAGGTGGGTGGAACCCATGTAATTTGCTAGAAATGATTTAATCATACATATGTTTTTATCATTAAAATTACATCCCAAAATTGGATTTTTCATAAATAGAATATATATTTTAAATATAAGGAAACAAATTTGTGTTTTATATGTTCTAACTCATTTTAACTATTATCTTATTAGTTTTACCCCTACTAAATCAATTATTACCATAATTATTATACATTATTTTTGTTTTTTCACGATTCATTTCTGTAATAAATAAAGATAAACATATTAAAAATTATAAAATGTGATGAATAAAAATATTTAATCATTTTTTAATAATTTATCTCATATAATTTGATAAATTTAATATAATAATAACCCTGTAAATGTGATGAGAAATCATGTTTTCAAAGGGGAAAACTAGAATCCCTTATAATAATTTTATAAAAACAATTAAACATGAAAATGTTTTCAATTACATAAATAGTATTATTTGATATATAATTGAACTAATTTTACTTAAAAAATATAAGTTATTTTTTATCAATATAAAAATGTAAAACAAAAATGTAGTTTTCATTTGAAAATCAATAATTTTAACTCTTCATTAAAACATGAATCATTTATTAAAAATACCAAAATTATAGTTTATAAAAAAAATTTATACCAATTTAAAAAATGAATTATATTTTTATGAATAAATTTTAGTATATTGTTATAAATTAAATTTTAAATTATATGTGTAATGTAAGACTACTCTATCCTCTAGAGAAATAATTTTTTCCAGAAAACATTTTGTACATTTGAATATATTTAATTCTATTTTTAATAAATTGATTACCATAATTTTTTTAATTTATTTATTCATATTTACACCCAAAATTCTCTTTGATAGTATATTAATATAACATTAAATAATAATGTTTTAATAGTAATTTGTATTTCATTTAAGCTTAGTATTTTGTGCAACACAATGTAAACTCTGTGTTTCATGAAACATAAACCATACACTATGTAGTGGTTTATTGATGTATCTAAAGTAGAAATATACCTTTAAAAAAATATCATAATGTCATAGGATGTCATATTTTTTCTTACTCTTGGTTTTTTTGTCACATATGCTATTGAATACAAAGTTCTTATTTTAGAATTTCGATGTTTTAAATATATGATATGTATATATGTAAAATTTATCATATTATGAATAATAAATTTAAAGAAATTAAATATTCACAAACATAGTTAATTGAATTAAAAAATTATAAAATGATTATTATTAGTTGATAAATAAGAATAGAATCCTTTAATATTAAAAATAGTATTTTTTCAAAGAATTGATTTTTTTATTATGTATTATTACAATAATAAATAAATTTCATAAAAATATAGAATTATTTTCATAATATATATATATAATAATTTAAATATCAATTAATTTTATAATTATTAATTTCTACTGAATAATAATAAATCATTTTTTTTGAAAATCTATTATTATATATATGAATTTTATAAATTATAAATTTTTTATTTTAAGATTATTTTCTTATGGTTTTTGAAATTATAATTTAATAAAATGAATATAAAATTTGAAATAAAAATTTAAAAATTTAGAAAAAAATTACACTATTATATTTTTCTGAAATTCCATCAATGTATATTAAGTAAGATAATAGGTAAATTGATAAATATAGATAAATTTGTTATAATTAAGGGTAAATTTACTATTACTTTCTATATATATGTGTGTATGATGTAATTATGACCCAAAAAGTTTCCATATTCCATTATTTTTCCACTTCGGTCAAATAATGATTAGAAATTGCATTCCTTGTTCTATATTGAATACGAATTTGTGAAAATTCCAGTATATCCCATGAAATAAAGGACATCCCATATACCCATATTAGACCATAATATACTTATTGTTTTCACTATAATACCCGAAAACATAAAAAGTTTAACATTCCTCTCCCTTGTTGTGCATATTCAGGTCCCATGAGAATGACTCATTTTCTATGAATCTAGATTGGATTCCAAGAAAATATTTGATTCAATTTGATTATGAAACAATATCTTATCCATATATTTATTTTATCTTTATCCTTTACCTCCTATAAATTATTTATATCATATTAATTGAAAAAAATAATATCATTATACTCCTAAAATAATTAAACTTTAGTAAATTCAAATCAAAATAATAGTCATTGATAGATGATAACATGTTTTTTGGTCTATTTCATCACTTATGTGAGAGATGATTTTTATCATTGATTGTTATGAGAAAATATTAATTTTTATGAATTAAAATAAATATCTAATAAATATTTTTCATTATATAGTGATGATATTAATTTTTATCAGATTATTAACAAAATAATTTATGGTTTTTTAAATTAGTGAATCAATTTCATTATGGGTTTTCACCTTATGTATTAATCATGAAACTCCATTTTAATGAAATAAAAAACATTTTAACTCATCATGAGACTATATTTTACATTACATCTACTGTTATAATGTTTTAAAACTCATAAATATGAAATTATTATTGATTCCCCCAAACAAAAAATGGAAATAAATTGTTCAACTTATAAAAACTAATAATGTATAATCCCATACCCATTTGAACCATTAACTATTTTGTGTTGTTTGTCCGAGGTACTACAAGTGGATTTTATGAAATATGTTTTAAATAGGGTGATATTATAGTTTATTAGTGTGAATTATAATGTGTCCACGGGTACTTCATCATTTATAGTTATTTATAAGTGGAATATTCAACAACATGGTGCTCTAAGGCATGGAAATTGGAGTTTGATGTGGATTTTCAAGGGGTGAAAACTAATGTTATATCATTTATAGAATATATATTAAATGGTCTTAAAGATAATACATTATTTTTTCTATGTTTTAATTATGATGAAGGTAAGGTTTGTTACTTTTGTTGTATTTATCACTACTATCGCGAGGATATTGAATATGTATGTATTTTAGTAATGTCATTGTGGATAGTGCTTCCCAATGTTTCTTGTCCTTAATTTTGGTTGGGTTCAAGGAATTCCTTTAAGATTTAATGATATATGATACCATGATTTGGATATGGTCCTTTCACTATGTTCATTCATTTTTGAATTAAATTAAATGGTTTATTTAGTCTATGTGTGGATAGATAGGGGAGACACAGAACATGATTCCTTATGATTCGTTCAACATTACCCCATTATAGAGCCACATACACTGCTTACACTATGGTTTTATTTCTTTTATTTTATGTATATAATAATGGGATCCTTTATATCACCTTATATTTCATAAGTTATTATCAACCTTTAGAGACATTATGTTTATTTTTGGGATACCACATCATACAGTTTGTCTAAATCTTGATCCTCTATTTGAGATGTTATCATTCTCATTATTGGAGGATATATTACCACCTCTTATCATTTTTATACCATTCGATTATCACATGAGTTTATCAAAGCATGCATTTATTATTTTATTGAATTTTGGTAGGTGAATTTTGATTGTTTTTTTATTTTAATTTTACATTCTTTCAATTGATATAGTTTGGTCATGTAGTCACACCCTTCAATTTTTATTTTTTTTTAATCTTCTGAGGCATCATTTGAGTGACTGAAATCTACAAGTCGCTTTTTTTAGAGATGAATTGTTGATGTTTAATGAGTTTTCTATCATGTTTGTATGGAATATATTACCATAATGAAGATAATGAAAAGAGATGATGTAAATTAGATAGTTTGAGGTGATTCATATGTGATTAAAAGTTCAAATTATTTTATTTTGTGATTGATGATAGTCATTGTTTTCATGATTATTTTTTCCTTTTTTGATACGTATATTGTAATTTTATAAGATTTTATTTTATTATAGCCATTTAATAAATTTTTAATCTAGTACAGATAGTAAGTAACCTGTTGTGAGAAATATGTAATTGATGTATTGATTTTTATGTAACATGGATGTGTGGAAGTATTTTATCAAATTAATTGAGTGTTTATTACTATTAATAACTCATTTTATAGTGTTTTTATTATGTCTCCATGGTTACGAGTTAATTGTGAATTGTTTATTGTAATATGTGTTGAGTAGTGAGGTTGTATCTACCTACAATTGTTTGTAAGAGGGTAGATGATTGTTGATTTGGAATGATGTTATTGTTTATATGATGAATGTAAATTGGTTGTGACAGATATTGGAATGGTATTCCAAGATGACATGTTGGGGATGAATATTAGATGTGAGGATGTTTATAGATTATATATAAAGATGAAATAATATTTTATTAATATAAATTCTATTGGGTTTCAACATTTAATGGAATAATAATAAAATAATTAAATGTGTAATGGATGTTTTAGGAGAGTTTTATGGATGGCAATGTTTTTACCAAATATTTAATTCAATGGTATAATGAATTTAAAATTTATTGTAAATGTAAAATCTTGAAATTATGAAACAAATTGAAAAAATAAGAAATAATTAGAGGTTGTTTTGTGATTTTATACTGACATTGGTGATGGATTGTGATATTAGAAACAGTAATTCCTATAGAAAGTGTCATTAATAGTTTGGTGGTTGAGGAGTTGTGTTGTTAATTTTTTGATGAAAACCCTTTGGCATTATTAATATGTGTAGATAATTATTTATTTTCATTTCATTTCATTTCATTATCACTACAAATATGTCATGTAGAACTTCAGTCTTATATAGATATAATTAAAAAATTACTAGTAAAAAAATAATAAAAATACAACCCAAACATCTAGAGGCCTGTTGTATTTCAATGATTAGATGAAAAACAAAAGCTAAAACAAAAATAGTTAAATTATTATTTTATTATATATTTTTATCTCATAAATATATTTGATCATTTATTATTGAAGAGGATACTATAGGTTAATATATAATGGAAAATTTATAGATATAAATCATAGTAAGAGAATAAACATGAAGTGTAACACAAAATTTACGTGGAATAAGTTTATATCATGATGGGGAGAATCATTTATAAAATATTGTTGGATAATATCATTAACAGAAAGAAATTATAAATAATTTATTATGAAAAATGGGATGACAATATAAGACTAGACATTATAAAATATTTTCAATGATCACTACCAACATAACATAACATATTGTTCAAGGCTAACTGCCCATTACCAATACTTGGTTTTTCATGGGATGAAAACATTAGCCAATGAATTATTATCATTTTATAATCATGGGCCATCTAATGATATGATTATATTTAAATTCATATGTGTTCTATATTAGAAATCCATATATAAGGAATAATAATAATAATAACCAATTAAATTGAAATGGATTACATAGTCTTATCTCGAATATAACTTTTGGATACATAATATTTATTCCAAATGGATTATAGAATTATAGATTTTTAGTTTTTAAAATTCAATAATGTGATATTGGTCTTTAATATGGATTTTAATTGATTCAATGCCATTATAATTTATTGTAAAAATACGTATAGAAGAGAACATATTTGGATAATTTTATGAAAGGTATTCATAAACAATAAATTTGGAAAGTACATAGTTTTATTCATAAATCATAAAATGAATAAAATGGTATTAAAAAATAGCAGTTATTTTAAGAAATAATGGATGAGAATATACTTTCAAAAAGATAAACCATAGAAAAAATTAAGGTATAAAAAATAGTCATTTAGATAATTTTATCTAAATGAATGATTGAGATGGTAATATAAAAATCATATATATCCCCAGAAAACAATGTAATAATAAACATGGTATATATATGAAAATCATATATTCAAATATATAATATTTGAATGTGAGGTATATAGAAACCCAAGCTAAATATTTCTATATTTTATAACACCACTATAATTCATATTTTGAATCTCATAATAATTAAACAACACCAACAATAGTATGATTATAATATTTATGGAATATTAAAATGAGAAAACTATTTTAACACACATGAGCACATTAATATATAATTGAGCCAATATAGATTACTCATATACTTTTCATATGATATAATAAACTTTTTAAAAAAGGGAATGAAAAAATAATAAATAGTGTATTCTCAAACTCTCTATAATGATATACATATGTGATAAAAATTAAATACAAGAAATTATCTTAAGATGAGTATATGGGTGTTTTCCAGGTTCGTGGTTATGAAATAATAAAATTAAACCCCACAAAGAGAAGATCATAAATCATGAGTCATGGTATATAGTTTTCTATAACATAAGACATGCATCAAAATATTTTGTATTTTTTATTCGATAAACATGATCTATGACATCATTCAATTCTAATACATTATTAATGAAACAAAAAAATTAGCATAGATAAACATTAATTTGATTAACCACAGACTTTCACCCATGATTAATATAAATGAAATTTTTCTATCATGAATATGTCTCATGAGATATAATATTTTTACAAATGAATTTATGTGTGATATAGGACACCACCTATCATTAATACATTCTAAAATGTGGTAGCTAAAATTAATCATTCATTATATCACAATTAACCCATAAATAATTGATTCATATCCTTTACAAATTCAACCACATAACAAAATCCTTCATAATCCCCTTAATAATTATAACATGGGAATCCCAGGTAAAATAAATAGGTCTCAAATGATATTTAGTAACTATACAGTCAAATAACCCTACATGATGATGATGACATGCATGATATTTATACAATATATATAAAAATGTTATATAGTTGAATAAATAATTTCCAAAATTAATCAATGAATGGAATCTAGTTGAAAACCCATTAGTAAATGGATTTAAATATATAGTCATCTCAAATGAAAGGGCTTATAAAAAAGTATTTACACACATTAGATAGCTTGAATATATAAAATAAGTGATTTATCGTTCCACTTCTAGGAAATAATGTTTAATTTTATCTCTTAAGAAATATGTTAGGTTGTATTATTTGTAAAATACCACTGGTCAAGCATGTAATATTTGAATGGATGTAAATTTTGATGATATATAATTTTTAATGTTATTGTGGAAATTTTATTTCAAATAAGTATTTTTTTATCCTTTATATCATAAATATTTTAAAATTAATATTTACTAAAAAAAGAGGATACGAGGTCTTACATAAAATGTGAAGTGTAAATAGTGATTTTTAAAGAGAAAACAATGAGAATGGAAATATGTGTTCATAAATAAATGCATAAAATAGATTATTTTTACATAATG
The DNA here is from genome assembly GCA_963277665.1 of Viscum album. NCBI lineage: Eukaryota > Viridiplantae > Streptophyta > Magnoliopsida > Santalales > Viscaceae > Viscum > Viscum album. The sequence continues at coordinate 254,735,712 of OY728165.1, read as the reverse complement.
ATTAACATATACTATTGGGAAAAATTAATATAAATTATTTAAAACATTTAATGATGTTAGATTTATCAGAAAAAATAAATTATCAATTATTAGACAGAAAAATTAAAATTTTAACAAATGATTATGGTCATGTTAGTGGATGATTCTTGATTAAATAAAGAGGAAGAGATGGTTTACATTAAATTGATAAATAGTGTGCCATGTGAGACATGATATATTGAGAAAAAATATGAAACCACCAAAAAATAATCACTTATGTAAAAAATTATTGTGGGGTTGGTGTTATAAATAAATAGAATATAAATTTTCCAAATGGATTATCATTCAAATAAGAAATCTAATTATGAAATTACGAATGACAGTGAAACTATTATGGTAATTGAATTGTATAAATAAATAGAATATAAGAATATTAAAATAAAATGGGAATTAAAACATCATCAAATTAGATACATTAATTATACATTAATTCATTAGGACATTTAAGACCCCATTAAATAAAATTTGTTTCTTAATATTAAAATTATTTTTCGGAATTAAAAATAGTGACAAATAACACGTAATTTTAAACCTTCTATTACCAATAATCATTAACCAATTCTTTAAAAAAATTATTATATTGATCACGTATTTTAGAAAATTATTAATATCTATATCATTTTATCAATATATTTTATAATATTTTATTTAAAATAATTTACTTCATTATATTCTAAATTCATCATCATATGTTAATTTTTTAGTAGTTTATTTGGTACTAGTTTCATAATGAAGGTGTTGATTATTGTTTATATGTTAAAATATTTTCATTACAATAACATTATAAATAGAAAATTTTATATTTTATAATTACTTATATATTTATATTTTCATTTCATTACTATTATAGTTATGATTAGTTATGATGAAGTTGATAATGAGCATTTATTTTTAATTTTTTTAAAGATTAGTGGTATTAATAATAAATTAAATAATTTTTTTTTGAGAACTATAAACAAAATATTATTTTCCCATTGATGTATAATTACTACCATATTGAATTTTTTATAGTCATCCATGTTAACATACTGTTTCATTGTTCAAGTGGGTTGTCAAACTAAACAAAATAAGTAAATCCTATAATATATGAGGGTGTGTGGTTATGAAAGTGATTATTTTGGAATAATTTCATAAACAAATAATATTTATTATTTTATTTATATTTTTAATTTTATTGAGTAATTTTACAAGAGAGGTATGGAAATAAAAATATACACAAGTGAGAAAAGATATGTGTAGCTTCTATGGTGGCGATAGGTCACACATATTCATGTGTGATGATTTCGTTTATATAAAATGTGAATGAGGAACATGTTGGTTAATATTTTCTGAATATTAATAATTTATTGGTATAATAGTTATTCATAAAATAAAAACATTCAAACATCCTAGGAATTCATCTATTACATGTTGATTGTGTTGCCTATAGTGGTAGTAGTATAAAAGTAACAAAGCAACATTTTAATTTTTTAGAATGTTTGAAGGAGGGTATAAAATATAAATTACATAATATTAATAAATTTTTTAATATCAGCAACAATAATTATATCATAATTTCTTAGATATAGTTTTATTTATGTCTTATAATATGAAATGAGATAGTAGGTCTCAGTTGATAACACAACCTCTCCATTTTAATGTTCTCCCCCATGTTACACTCTAAGGCACCTTAACTGTGTATTTTGGAAGGAATAGGGATTCAAGTAATTTGGGAGAGATTTTAAGATAAATTATTGAATATTTTATGTACATATAATTGGATTAAAAGTGTTGATAAATTTGGTTGAAGTGATACCTTTTTATAAGTGAATAAAATTGAAATATTTAAGTACTCATTACTCTTTAAAATATGAAATACCACTATTCAAGATAAAATTTCCCCAATGGGGGAAATAATTATTTCTCAATTGATATAATATCAATAATAACTCTAAAGTTATATTCCACTATGTTTATAAATTTAATTCATGTCATTTACCACATTTTTTTTATATTTTACCATTTTTATTTTTACCATGGTAACTACTCTTTACAAATGTAATTTATATTTTATTAAAATTTTATGTTATTAAATAATAAAAAAAAAATTTATATTTTTTAAATAAATTTTAATACAATACAATATAATTCAATTTCTAAATATGAAAAAATTGATTTTACATTAAATGTTTTGTTATATAGAAAAACTGTTTTCATGGAAATTTTCTTTAATACCAATATGTGTTATTAATCATATGATAAATTAATTGAAAATTAAGAATATTTATAAATTATTTTTATACATTTTTAAAATAATATATATTCATTATATAAAATATAAAAAATTATTTTATTTTACGAAAATTACATAACATTAGTAAAACTATTATTTTAAAATGACACTTTACCATATTTTATTCAATTAAATATAAAATCATAAAAAATACATAAAAGAAAAAAAATGTAAAGGACTATATTAATTTATATTAATATATTGATATCTAACACTGAATCCATTTTTTATATTTTATATGTATAGGTGATAAAAAATAATTTCTAATACATGTGAATTAAAAAAAATTAGAAATAAATATTACATATGTTATGAAAATTATACTAAAAAGGTCTTATAAATTAAATTAATTATTTTACATTATAAATTATTTTTATAAAAAATTAACCTATAGATAATATTCCCATGATTTATTAAAAATTAAAATTTCTTTTAAAAATATATAATTTTAATATTTACAAATTAATATTTAAATTTAAAATAAATTATATATTCAGAAACACTTCTAATGCAAAATGACCTCTATGAGATTTAAAATTGTTTAATCATACATAGTATTCATTTATAAATGATAAAAATATTTATATTTTTTAGAGGATTTATCATTAATAAGATTTCATATTAAAATTCATCATATATTCCATGACTCGTATTAGTTTGTGGGTACATTTGAAAAAACATTTATTGGTAGAATTTTTTTATAATGGAAAATAAAAATTTCAACCATATGATGTTTGATTCATCCCAGTAAAATAAATTGAATCGTCAAATTTTTTGATATCACTATTGAATAATATTACAATAGGTATCTAGATGATAATCATGATTATGATATATAATCAAATAATATATAAACTGTATTATCTTTGCAATTACTAGGTAAATTATTGTTTCATTAACAATTGGCTTATATTACTATTCAAAATAATATATTGAAAATATTCGACTATAGCTCTGTGTTAGGAGTTTCTAGATACAAAAAATCTATAACTTCATTATTTAGATCATATTTCAAATAAAATATATAAACCAAATATATTATCAAAATAAAAAATAGATTCTTATTAAAAAAAATTTTGTATATGAAAATTCAATCCTATCATGTATTTCACAATGTCACCTTAGTTTCATTTATTGCATAAAGTCACCTTCATTTTAATATAGAATACATTAATAAATAATCTATTATAAAATTTTACTTAATTAAAAAAACATTCCTAAAATTAGTATAAACTTTTGTACAATATATTATGCTCGAAATCATTGAAATCCAAGATCTAAAAGTATGAATATCCCTTTATCCTTACAAATCACAGATTAATTTATATTTACCTAAACTAATCAATTGTAAGGTTTTAATCAATGTTATCCATATTTATTATATATTAAATTTTCATTCAAAATTACTTTAAAATATTTCATTATTGTTTATTAATGGGAATACAAATAAACCAAACCTACCCTTTTGAAGTTTCCATCAAGGTGATCATTTGAACCTCGTTGTCCTGAAATGGGTGAAAATTTCAGTGTTACAAAATATATGAGCATATGTGTTAGGGATATAAGTATATTATAGTCTCTTGATACTATCTTTGTGGCTAGTAAACCCAGATAATATCAACATTAACAATTTTTTAGATATTATCCTATAGATTGTTTTAGCACAAGAACATATCCCTTTGGTTAATTCAATAGATATCTTATTTTATTCCCTAAAACTAACTACTGAAATAAAAATAAATAAAATAATCCTAAAAAATGTATAAATACTTCCATGATAACAACTAGAGAAACTAGAGATGAACACATCATTATTTTACATAATTTCCATAATATAAACATTACATCTCACAATAATCCTAGAATCCCAAGAACTGGTTTCTTAGGATATTAATGGGATAAATATACAATAGACTTATTTTATAACACTTTAGAACATGTCCACATAATTTAACCCCATATGAATTATTTTATTCCTATCATAAGTTATAATAATCTTTAGATCCTGTTGAATGGAAACAATAGAAAATGGGTGATCTCAAAAGATCAGTAACAGTAAAAATAATTGATATAAATAAATGATCCTAAGAAGTAGATGAGTATATTGGTATAATTGTAAGATCATGGACACAATAATATAATTATTTCATTTATTTTAATTATATTATTAAATATTATTAATATTATTCCCCCTTAGGATTGTAGGCTGGTATGGGTTATATTTTCAATTTTTCAAGAAGGTATAGAGGTACAACACATGGGCTGTGCAGGGTTAAGAGTAACTCTGCCTGAACCATCCATGAGGATCTGTTATCAAACAGTGTTGAGTGGCATGGGTTAATAAAGGTTTTATCATCAATGTGCCCACTAGCAGGTTACTGTGGTAGGGTGTATGGCCATGGTAGTGGCCAACGCAAGGTTTGGTAAACCTTGTGAAAACCATTATTATCGATATGAATGATAAAATTCAGATTTTATTCTACAAAATTTTTTCCTTTTCATTTAGTAATTTTACCTTTTTCTCAATTCCTCCCCCTTATGTTTTGTGTAATGAGAATCCACTCTCTAATGGTTTCATGCCTCCCCTCCTTCCTATCCCTCTCTTACATTAACGATATCCACCAGTTTCTTCTGGAATCTCACTCCGTCCTTCGAGGGAATAAATACTCCTCATTGATCCTCCCTTAATTTGGTGAATTTAATCCTCCCCATCAACCAACACCACTCAGACAAACCATAGGGTTTTCATTGATATGATTATTGAAATTCATTTTCTCAATAGGTTATGTGATGGGTCTCTTAGGCATCCTTCCATAATTTTTCAACATCTTCATACAAAGGTGAAGTGGAATGTCTCTTATTGTCTCACTGACACCACTCAGGGTAAGGGATGCCTTCCACTTTTTTTCACCATTATGTTCGGTCGCTTTTGTGATTTATGGTTTATAAAAAAATATTTTGTAAGATGAATAATGGCTCATTGTCAGTCCGCACACACATAAAAATGTATATATATATATTTATCTCTCTCACTATGGTTTCTACCCTCCTATAATTGGGAGAAAATACCTTTGACTAAAGGATATATATATATATAAGGGGAATTTTCATGCGAGTGCGGGGAAATTTCAAGTGTTCACCGCCTAATTTTTCATGTGCCAAAGTGCCTCAGCTTGGTTCACTCTATTTTTATGTTAGGTTTCCTATGCCCACACCTTTAATTTTAGTTTATTAATTACTTCATATTTTAAAAATGTGTTATTAATATTATTTCATATTTATATAAATAAAAAATTTCATGCCTAGATGTTGTTAAAAATTCATTTCACCACTTGGAATTGGATTCCCATTAATTTATATAACTCTTTAAATCATTTTTAGAAGTTTTTTTAAATTGTGAAGAATCATAAATGTTTAATAATAGTTTTCTATGATACCCTTATCTTGTGAAGTGTACTTACTAGAATGTAAAGGATTCATTTAAATGTGTTTTGAAAAACATCACGTATTTGGCCCCTTGAATAAGAGTTTAGATATTAAATGACACGATGGCCTTCTAGCCAATTTTTATGTTTTTTTAAGTACATGAATTGAAATAGGAAATGATTTTGGAAGGTGGATTTTGTTTGTAAAATGTAATGACCCTTATGGAAAAGTACATGTGGAGGAGGTATTTCACATTGTTTTAGAAGTGGTTTGGAACATTATTATGATATATATATATATATATTTATTTATATTATAATGAGTGTATTAAATTCTTGGTTGAAGCCTTATTTGGTTTTGGATATGAAATTTGGTTTTGAATGGGTGATTGCCCAGTTGGAAACATATAGTGTTATGTGAAATGGATTAATGTTTAATGTGAAGTGATGGCCCAGTTGGATCATGTGATTGGTTTGTTATAAGATGACAAAACCTATTGGGTATTCTTTTATATGGGTTGTCATATAGGTAGTCATTGTGTTTTGGGATGGCAAGTGTAGTGATGGTTGGTAAGGTTATTCTAACATGTGAGGATCTCTTACTACTATAGTATAAATTCATCATGGGTATCATAATTATCCACTAGAGGATTAAGTGATGGTGGAAAGTCAACCTCAATTATACGATTTGGCACTCCTTGGATGTTGTCTATCCATGATTGGTTGTGACACAAGTGAGTCTAGGATAGAGGGTCCAGTCGGTTATTGACTATAGAGTTTTACAATATTTAAAAGGTGATTCCGAACCATGTACATTTAGGGATCCCTATAGAGATGTTTAGGAAATTCCTATGATTACATACATTTTGGATTCTATTTTATTTTGTTGAACAATTGGTTATTTTCTCCCATGATACCTTTACATTACTTTTTTTAAATACATATTCTAGCATTAGTTAACATTTAAAATAATTTATTTAAATTAATTATATGTATTTAGAAATTGTTTTTAGAAGTGAATTTTAAAATCAAGTGTTTTCATAAAAATAACTACTCGTTAAATATTTTGATAAATGACTCGAAAACGGTATCTCCATGTATCATATTTTCAAACAAGAAATAAAATATTTCACTATAGGGGTGGGAAATCAAATTTGGTTTATCATTGGCATTCATAATAAGAATCTCAGTGCTCAAAACAACTATATATTTTTGGTTTCAGGATCATCTAGTTTTGGATCATTCTTGGAGCGTTATTCATTTCGTATTTTGTGGTGTCCCATGATTTCACATGGAGGATTGTTTCATTGTGGAAGTCTGTTCTATTTTATGTTGTTATAGTTTATTTATTTTCACAATTTTATATTTTTTTCATTTTTTATGGGTATAATCATTCCTAACAACATTATTTTGATGATTGACACTTGTTTCCAGTTAATGGGGATCGAGAACACAATTCAAAACATATCCTAGATCTGATCAGGTGGCCAGTATAGTGTCGACGCAGGATGGTTCGTGAAAAAATGGTAGCATAGAAGACCCTTGTTTTTTGGGGTTTCAGGTAGTTAGAGACTTGGAGTATTAGGACTCATTAGTTTATTATGAGAAGAGTGTCATGAAATCTTACTCATTTTGATCCTCAAGTTGGTAGGGGTCATCTGGGATTTGAGTCTCTTGTTTTGATTTTGTGTCAATGGGAGATGAACTAGTTAGTGAGCTAGTGTTTCACTATGGACATACATGGAGTAGAGACCCATGAAGAGCCTGAGTGTATTATTTGAGACACTCATAGTGGATGGTTCTTTTTTGGAGAGTTCTCTGCTAAACCATGTAGCTAGGTTATGTATGACAAGTAGTTCCCCATCTAGGTGATTCAATTTGGGTTTTGTTTTCGGTTGGTGTGAATATAAATTTGTTTTGGGGTGCTTTCTTGATTTATGAATTGAGGTTTGATTTTCATAGGATATATTTTTATAAAATGAAAAAACCTTGGGTTTTTTATATAATTTAAGGGAAACCATTTTTAATTTTTAAAATATTTATAAAATGTTAAATTATAATTTAGTTGTGAATTATTGGTTTTGGAGGTGAAAGGGTATGTGAAAACCTTCTTCATCCTTATGGATGTTCACATATGAGTTCATGTTTATGGTAAGTGTATGATGGAATGTATGTGTGGATGATATAAGAATAAGTGGGGAAAACACATATGTGAGGGTTCATAGGATACCATGGTTGAGTATTTGTAAATCAATGGTTGACCTAGTTTCCCAAAGAAGTATTTGAAATAAAAAATGGTTTTGATAAAAATAGGCTTCACATCTAGATACATAGGTGGGTTTAATGGGAAAGACCATTTTTTTAATTTTAATCAAATTTGTTGGAATGATTTTTGAAATGAAGAATTATTTTTTCATTTCAAAAGGGTATTAAATATTAATGTGTCTGAATTTTAAAAATGGAGATATTCCAATGTTGATTAATGGGATGTTTTTTGATGTTTTCGTGGTTTTATTTTGGATGAGATTTAATTCAGCTACGATTTGGTATTGGATTTTTTTTCTTTGAGCATAGCATTTTGGTGGATATGAACCTTTTGGATGATCTTTTGATGGGTGTGCGTTTTTTATTTGTTCTGTTGTTTTTCATATTATGATTCCTAAAAAGCTCCAATAAGTTTTTGGGTGTTTTGATCTTTGGCCTTTGTTATAGCCCTACTGAAGTGGTGGGACTGGGTTTTTGGTAGTTTCCTATTTTCTATGTAAAATGAGGTATGCTAAAGGTAATGGATTTTTTTGAATAATTATAAAGTATTATCAGATACACTTAAATCAATGATGGTTCAAGATGTTTTGAGTTTGTTTAGGGGTCTGACTTTGGTTATCTGGAGGCCGGTTATACCAGTATTGTTTAAAGTTGGGGGGTCATGTGGAATGTTTATGACAACATTCATCAATTGATTTGATCCTAAGGAGGTAAATATAAAAAAATTTTCTGGGCTCATGAAAATTTATAGAGATGTTAGTGGGTGATGAAGCCATATGTTGACCAGATTAAGGAGTTGGTTTCCTTTTCATTAAAGGTAATGTCTGAGGAACAGTTTTGGGAGCTAGTGGATAATGTGTTTTTTGCAATGATAGTTTCCAGAGAATGTGTAGTATGAAATGCAATGTATCATGATTCCTGTAAAGGTTCCCTATATATAAATGGGATTGTTCAAGATGATCCTGTTTCAGAAATTTTGTCTTCATTTGTTCTAATCACTAGTTATTTACACCATTCGATTGTTTTCCACCAGTGTAGCCAATTTGGACATTATAATTCCATATTATGGTAATCCTTTAGTTTCATTTTTATGATCTAGACATCAAGGACTCTGGGGGATGTTCTATATGTGATGTCATTTAATGTAGAAAGCTCTTTTTGGAGGATTTACACTATTGACAATGAGGCAACAGATTCCACAAGACACAAAAGCTGCAGCCCGAGGTCTCAGAATAAAGATCTTCACAATGTCTAAAAGCATAGGATGTGTGGAAGAATATGGTCTATATTTTTTCTTTGGGTCTATATTTGATATACATCTAGGCTCATATTGTAAATTTCATCTTGATTTGAGTTTCTATTATCCATGTAAGAGACTTGGTAATCATGTTTTGTCATAATCTATCCCTATTGTTTTTAATGATGTTCTATTAATTGCTTTTACATTATTGAATGTTCATTGCCCTTATGGTGGGGTATGTTCTGTAGAAGAGAATCTATGGTTGGTCTGTGTTGGGGGTTCTCATTTCGGTTGGCGTTTTTAGTTCTTGAGTTATCTAGTGAATGAAATTCCATCGATTTTATAAGATGTTTGGTTCTTAAATGGTGAGGAGAACCAATGTGGATATCATTGTGGTTTCATATTTTGTTGGTCAATAATAGTTGAGTTCATATAGTGGGGAGAACCACATATGGTTCTCCACTCATTCATGTTCCGTTATTAATTCTTGATCGGTCGGATGTGACTTGTAGAGTGAAATGTCACAACCAATGGTCTGTGGTTCCTATAGGTTTTGGTCAGGCATGAATTTCGGTTTTGTGTGTCACATAACAATGTGACTTTATAGGGGTAGTATTTTTTTAGTGGGGAAAATTATCAAAACCTTACCTAAAAAATTTATATATTTTATATATTTTACTTATTTTAATTATTCTCATCTTATCTTTTTATTGCGGGTCGATATGGGTTAAAATTTAAAATTTTCAGGCAAGTAGAGGTGTTTTGTGCATGGGTTGTGCCTAATTAAAAGTAAACATACAACAACATTATGTGAGGGTATGATATTGGAAAGTGATAAGTTGAATGGTTTGAGCAGGGTTTGCTCAGTTTTGCACCGATAAGAAGGTAAATGTCTAATGGTTCTGGTCTTGGATTTGAATAACACATAGTTAGCGCACCGTTTAGTAAACCTTTCACAAACACCGCAGATCTCTGAAGATCTTACAATTAGTATTTTATTTTATTTTTATTTATTTATTTCATTACTATTTAATTTATTTTACTCATTTTTGTCTTCCTCCCCTATTTCATTTAATGAGGTGCCTCCCCTCTCCTATGGTAGTCTTCCTTCCCTCCCTCTCGGTCCACTCTTTCTTTGAAAATTTACATTGGATTCTATTGAAATATCATTGGATACATTGAAGTATTAACTCCTCCTCTTTAATCATCCTTTTAATCAGTATATTTCCTCCCCCCATCACCTAACATCGATCAGCCTAAATCTATATTTTTAGATGTGATAATTTTTTATGTTCCTCTACCCAATAAGTCATGTTCCAGGTCTTCCGGGATTCTTCCTTCATGTTTCAACATGTTCTCCTAAAGGTAAAGAGGATTGGCTCGTCTTTTCTTGAAAAATCCACTCATGGTAAGGTTTTTCTTAAAAATTCAGGTTTTTCACATATTTTTTGGGTCCCATTGGTGATTTAGGTTACCTAAGCATGGTTTATAGGACGTTCGGTGGAAAAATAGTGGTGCACATTCACATAAATTGGTACACACACACACACACACATATATATATATATATATCCCTTGAGAGTATTCTCTCATGGTGTGGGTAATTCATTCCTTGGACTACATAATATATTTATATATAACTGTGTATATGTGTGTTGGTGCTGGGTTGTTTCGAGTTGATGTCACTTAATTTTTCAAGCACCAAAGTTTCTCGGCTTTGACCACTCCCTTGAAAATATAGGTTTTATATTCCCAAAAATTTAATTTGTGTTTTCTGATTGCATAGTATTTTAATATTGTGTTTTTACATTTATTTGATTTTTATATATCCATATTAATACATGCCTAGGGACTTGGTAAAAATTTATTACACCTCTTGGAATTAGTTTCCCATTTTTTATATAACTCATGAATTCATATTTATAAGTTGTTATTTTGTGTGAAGATTCATACGTTTTTATTATAGCTTACTATATGAATCTTACCTTGTTAAGTTTACTTTGTGGAACATAAATGATTTATTTAATGTCTTATTAAAAAAATTTCTTGTTTGGATTCATAAAATGTAGTTTGAAAATTAAATTTCATAAAAGTCTTATTGGAACGATTTATGTGCCATGTGTACATTGAAATTGTAATGGAAATGGTTTTGGAAGATGAGTTTGGTTTGTAAAATGTAAAGGCCCTTAAGGAAATGTGCTTGTGGAAGCGGTGTTTCGCATTTATTGAAAAATGGGGTGGAATATGTTTTATGATATATATGTTTTGGTATGATATTATTAATGTACTGGTTGTCATGTAAGAACCCAATTCTTCTTATAGGGTGCTATTTCTTCATTTTTTATTTCCTTTGAGTTGTTTTGATAAGAGAAGGAAAACTGGGAAAATGTTATTTTTTGTAAAACACAACATGTACTCATATGTGAACATTATATAATCCGGCTATATAGAATGGGGATACAAGGTGTGTGAGTTTGGAGGACTAGGAAAGAAGAAGAATCTACAACACACCGTGTACTCCTTGGTAAACTCCTTGTAGTAATGTTGGCTAGTTCGGTGCGGGAAATGTATGTTAAGTCAGCATATTTCTGAATAGTAAAATGATATACAAGTTGTGTATATGAATGTACATTCCATACAGTAATATATTTCAGATTAAAATGGGTATTTGCATCGTTTTCACTTCTCCTGGATTGAAATGTCGCCAGGTAAAGAACATAGAGCCTCATGAGTTGATTATTCTCCTGTTTCATCTTCTGAAACCCGATTCAAGTTTCATCGGTCTCGTTGGATTCCACTCGGAAAGAGATTAATTTTCAATTATCCATTATCATTGATTTATGATCTTGATAATGTTATTAAAGTTTTAATGGATTACATATTTTCTTATATCAATGTCTTTCTCTGTTGATTCAAGGGTCGACATCGATTTAAATAGATTGTATGACATCATGGTAGGTGGTCTTGTTCCTTTCACTAAATGTCAAGTTGAGATATGTATCAAAATTGAATGTGACCAGTTTTTGGTTTTTTCTCTAGAATTGGAACATGTTGATGGATAATGATGATTAGGTATTTTATATATGAAATTGATTCATGTGGTTTTTAATTTTTTGAATTAGGGTCACCCCATGAGTGTGTTTCCTATTGATATATGTTTGGAATGAATGAAATTAAGGCATGTAAATTTTTTCCATTTTTGGGTTTGATTAAAATTATAAATTGTTACGTTAATTTTCCGAATGATTTGTTCTCTTTTATTCCATGTGATAGTTTAAATCACATGTGTTGTTATTGAAATGAAATAATAAATGACTAAAAAAATAAAATATCTGTGGGAGAGCCATTGTCTTGGTTAAAAGGAATGGTCGGGATCATGTGACTAATTACATGTTAAAAAACATGGGTGAACCATTATATTGGTTATAAGGAAATGGATGTTATATAGAGGAACATTACATAAAGTCCATGAGTGAGCCACGGTTTTGGTGGTCAGCCTTACAAAGTCTTCTTTCTGAATGTCGAGAAAATATTTGATCCATGAGGGATACCTAGAACGTTCTCTATTGTAGAATGAACAAATTATTAAATGCTGATATGATTGTGTGCTTAAATGAAAATGGTTATTCCACAAGATACTGATTACATTATTACATGGGTGGGGGGGTCGACTGGCCTAGGACGGACTTTGACACATTGGTTCCCAGAACATGTAAAATGAAATGGAATGAAATATGACACATCATCCAAGATAAACCACCAACATGGATTCTGTTTTCACATATTTATCAAAATGATCTTTGGAGACATCTCTTATGATTACTTCTATATAGGTGATTTGCTGTCTATGGTCGAATCTTGATATAGTTCTAATTAAATTAAATTGAACAACTAGATAACATAATCCAAATAAATTGAGAGTTTATTTGTGTACATTTTAGTTGCATTTTTCATCAACAAATATTTCATATATTCACATACTATTAGGAATATATCATTGGTGGTTGCCAACTGGGAGTAGTCTAACACATTATTTTGGTCATGCTTTTGGGCCCAATTGGATAATATGATTGTAGGAGTAGGCAAGGGAAAACACCCTTGTATAGGTAATTGATTTTTGTTTAGAAGCATGAGATCATGGGACCAAGCTGAGGCTTGCAATGCTTTTGAGTTTATTTTTATTTCTAAACATGTATTGTATTTTTATATGATTGCAATGTATCATGTTTTTTGTTTATTCATAGAATATATAACAAGCTACTTTATCATTTTCTTGGCTCAAGACTTGTATATTTATATATTAGAGTTCCATAATTTTGTTTTAGTTTCAATCTATTTACTACTTCTGCAAATTTTTAATATTTATTTAGATGTGTTACACTCTCCCAACAAGGGAATAATATTTTCTCTATCATACCCTAGTCACTTGCTGCTTGATAATAGCATCTAGTGTTTGAGGAAATGTGCTTGAGGACATTTGGCCAATTGGTCCAGCTATCATTTTAGTGGTAAGATGTGTCAGGACGTTAGAATGTGTTATCCGAGGCTTTCATCCTATTTTGATTATCTATTTGGAGCTAATAGAAAGGATATGAAGGAATATGGGATTTAGTAATAAATTGTACAGGGATTATCTGACCTGTGAAAAAGGAAAGGCTAGATTACCTAGAATTAATTGTGAATTTATGGTTTTACATTTGTACGTATTTTATCATTGGGTGACTCACAAGGTTTTTTCTCTTACTATTGACACAATTGTAGGTTATATTTTAGTTGAAACTCAATTAGATGAGGGTATTCTATCACATGAATCATATAAGGACTTGTTAGAATCACATTCCATGCATTATGACATCATATCTAGAATTCATTATTTATCACATGCTATTATGATAGATGATGTGATTGCTATGCCTAAGGTTGTGATAGGAGTATTGGTAAGTGTTATGGTTTGGATTGAATGGACACTAAAAATTCATTCTAGAGGTGTATGGGCCCTCTTGGAATTGAATTTGGTGGATCATGATTCAGATTTTATCTGTACATGTATCAGGATATAGGCTTCTTGTGTTCCAGACATTGATCTATGGGGAGTATGGGCCCTCAAAAATCAGAATTTGGCATCCCGATTGTTGGTTTTCTAATGAACATGGGGTTTTATGGAAATCTAGAATATCTATCCTAAAAAATAGAGTATACACGACATGAAGTCTATCCCAATATGCCATGTGTTCTTCCTATTCAAGGAAGAATGAGTTCTATGTTTTAAAAAGAACACACTGTGTACCTAGTATACACACCATGTAATCCATGACTATGTAAGTGGTCGTGGGAGGAGGGAACATGAGTTTTTGAGCATTGAGTAGGGCATGTTGTCTAATGTGATTACACTTCGTGTATAAGTCAACCGTGTATCTATTCATGTGTCTAATGATACGGGTGGAGAAATCATCGTTGTACACACCATGTGAAGGGTTCACACACCGTGTTGTTTTACTCCACCAGAACCGTGTAGTTCTTCCCATGTAAAAGTACCTGGGCAAGAAGGAAACTCATGTACATGCCGGTTTCTTGGAGAACATTCTATGTACATGGTGTGTTATAGGACTGTGTCGGTAAGAATAACAAACCCATGTAAATTCCTAGGAGAACATGTCATGTATGGAGATATAAATGACATGTACTATTATTTTGAAAATCATTATGGTTTTTACTTATCTATCTCACTATTCACTTCTGAGTTGAATTATATCTTCTTCAAACTTGTCCAAGGATGCATATGTTGGACTTTACAGATAAATTCCACCAAAATGACCTCGAGAAGCACTCTAGGACTGTGTCAGTGAGTATACACTAGAGTTTGTAGTCCATGTCTTACTGATGTATCCTCTAGTTGTGCCAGCTATTTCACCAGCCATTATACTAGATGCAGGTGAAGATGCATCGTTATGATAGGGTTTTGTGATATTCATGCAGAACAGCCTGAGAGAACTGCAAGATGCCACATATATGTTAGAACTAACATATATATTTCAGTAGTATCATCCACATTTTTTTCTGGTGACAATGGACCACAAGTTGTGGAATAATGGATGGAATCAGTGCTGTCTATCTTTGATCATATTGCTACACCTCTTGATAGGAGGGTCAGACATGAAACTTATATGCTATCTGATTCATCCAAGAGGTGGTGGGATGTAATCATGTAGAAAGAGTGCCTTCGAATCCTGGTATGGGGAGACATCTAGATATTCTTCTATGACTACATCCTTCCGGACACCCTCAGGGACGATCGAGCCTAGGTGTTCAGGATTCTAGAGTAGGGTACTATGTCAGTGATGGAATATTCTACTATATTTATATAGAAATATAAATTTACACCTATTCTAGAGGGTGATGATTTGTTAAGAGAAATGATCATTAGGGATGGTATTTTGTACATCATCCTAGATCATGTGAACATTTTCAATTTTCCTTAATTGCATTCCATTGTGAACAAGGTGATGATAACTGAGTGCAACCTATGAGGAACTCGGGGTGTGATCCTGGGTTGTTTGAAACCATGATTTGGTATTGTCTCTAACGAAAGCAATAAGGATTGGATGGAGTTTTCTCATGGTAATACGGATAGTCAGGATGTATATTTTGGTTGACTTGTGTGGTGCAATCAGTTTGGAAGAGTTAATCATATGAGTCCCAAGGGCTAGAAGGACCCAGATGAGTGTTGAACCTGCAATAATATGTGCCACCTATAGCACTTCTCAAAGATGTTTACACATGTGACTAGTGAGAGAGGTTCTGTATATACAACACATGTAGGGGAAGGGTCAGTAACTTCTCACTGGTCTTTAAATAGGTAAAAGTCAGGGCATGGAGGCCAAGGCAGTGGGCATGTGAATTGTAGTCAAACCCCCAATTCTCAGAGACAACAGGGTAGGTTAGCTCATGGTATCCAGGCCCAATCATACTGCCACTATATGTGTGAGACATATGCAGTGCAACAGACCCAATAGAAGAAAGACCCTATACCCTCTTCTGCCATAGGTACAATCTTATTTTCCTATGATATATCATATTCACCATTTGATACTGGTGAAATGAATTGTTTTATATATGTGGTTGTTGTTTAGTGCCTTAGAGTTTATATTTATACCTCTAATAATGTTATTACAGTAGACACTCAACAATAGATCAGAACATCATGTGTGTGTCATTGCAAGGAGTTCCCCCTTGATATTGGAGGGTGTCACTTTCTATAAAACCTCTATGTATAAGAGATGATTAGATTTGATGTCATCCTCAGAATGGATTGGATGGAGTCCCATCAGGCCCTCAATGATTTTTATCGTTGAATCGTGAGTTTTACTCCACCATATGGTAGAGAGTTTCTATATAAAGGTCAATGAGACGTCCACGCGAGTCGAGATTGACCCAAGAATTGTGGGTTGGGAATAATACAACCAAGATTGTGAATTTATATCAATATTATTTGAGAACATGTATGTTAGATTTTTCTCCAGTGGTTGATCTGTTTAGGGACATTTTTCTATTCATCTACATTGTCTAATTAATAATTAGAGATGTGGAGTTCACGATCAAGTTAGTGGTAGGACCAGCAAAAATATCCATTCTATCTTATAGGATGTCTATGGAATAGTTTCGTGAGATCAAGAGGATGTAATATGATATGGAAGATAAGGTATTTAAAAGGCCCAATAATTATCCTTGGGGTTCACTGGTTCATTTTGAAAAAATGTCAGAAGGTACCATTAGGTTATAAGTGGATTATGGAAAACTAAACTAGCTGACGGTTAAAAATCTATATCACTTAACATGGAATAACGACCTGTTTGATCAGCATCAACGAGGTCGAGTGTTATCAGTAATTTATATGATTTCAGTACTTCGCAAGGATCATGTTCGACCTGTAGACACATATCATACAACCTTTCTAGGATGGTATATTCTTTATCAGTACCTATTTATGCCCTTTGGTCTCATGAACGCGCTGGTTGTTTTTATGGTGTCAATGAATCTAGTGTTCCATCCTTACCAAGATTTCTTTGTGGTTGTTTTTTTGGATTATATCTTGGTGTATTCTCAAATTTTTTATGATATTTCAAAACACATTTATATCATTATTAATACACTAATATTGGAACAATTAGATGAAAAGATCCCAAAAGGACACCTATGCATGAATCAGATTCTCATTCTTGGACATTCCATCTCAAAGAATGGGGTATCAATGGTCATAGAGAAGTCGAGAGTAGTAGATAACTAGGAGTATCCCATGAATTTTTTTGGGATACAATGTTTCATGGGGATATCTGGTTACTACATGAATTTTAGGTAGATCTTCTTTCTCTTAGAAGCACTAATGATAGGCATGACTATGAAAGGTGTGATGTTTGATTGGTCAGATTCTTATGATGAAACATTTCAGGAATTAGAGGGACGCTTTACATCAGGTAACATACTGATATTTCTTGAACCGAGTAGGATTTACAATGTGTACTACAATTCATTAGGTATTTTTCTGGTAGCAGTGCTTCTACAGGGAGATCGAGTAGTTGCATATGGGTCATGGATGTTGAGGACACATGAGAGAAATTACCTAACCCATGATCTCGAGTTGGCTGAAGTTGATCTAGATTTGAGCTTCTAGATGCATTATTTTTTGGGGTAGAATTTTTTGGTGTTCATGGACCAAAAATTCCTCAAATACATCTCCACTCAACGTGATTTTAATCTAAGATAGTAATAATGGGAGGAATAGCTTCAGATATTTGACCTTGAGCTTTCCTATATCCTGGGAAAAAGGTAATGCAGTGGTTGAAGCATTGAGAACAATGACTCAGATACAAGTAGCGAAGAATTCCAGTGGTGAGTTGAATCTGATGTATTTGTTCTCTGAGATTCATTTAGAGGTGTACAACAGTTAGGGATAGATTTATCGTTCTTCCTAGGCTGTTACCTCTACCATACTAGACAAATTGAGGATGAGGTAGCTTGCTGATTCTGAAGGACTATTTATATAGGAATGTGTAGAGCTTGGGGATCCTCATCCTAGATAGAAGATAGGCATGGATGAAGTTCTGTTTGACCCTGGAAATGTCTGGGATCCATGAAATATAGTTGAGGTGATGATATGGGGGTTTGATTCTTCATATTGGTAAGTATATCCTGTATTCACACAGATTTATTGTGATTTGTGTTGTCAGTACTGGTGGCATGGTTTGATGTGAGAATTAGCTAGTTTTGTTATGAGGTGTTCCACCGGTCTGTAGGTGAATGAGGAACATGAATGACCAGATCAACCTTTACAGAAATTATCCATTCCTGAGTGGAAATGTGATGATGTCATGCTGGATTTTGTAATGAGCTTATCAGCATCTCCTAGAGGCATTGATGATGATTGGGTGGTAGTGGATAGTCTTATGAAGGTCTCTCACTTCTTGTCGATCAAGGAGACCTTTGGTGTTGATGAGCTTAAGAATATATATATTCGGGAGGTGGTATGACTTCATGGGGTTATTCATTATATCATTATTGATAGGGATGCCTTCAATACATATCATTTCTGGAAGTGTTTTTAGAGAGCATGGGGTACACAGGTGCTTCTGAGCAAGACATACCACCCACAACCAGATGGATAGTCATAGAATATGATATAAGTTCTAGGGGTATAGTTTCTTAGATGTGTATAATACTTTGGGAGATCTGGGGATAAGCATATACCCCTAGTTGATATGGCCTATAATAATAGATTTCAGGCTACAATTCAGATGGCGTGACATGAGGCTTTGTACGGTAGGCCATGCTGATAACCCCTGTGTTGGTTAGAGGTAGGAGTGGAAGCTATGTTGGGGCCTCATGTTTTACAGGATACTACTTAGAAGGTCACATGATTCAGAAGAAGATGGATACAGTGCAGTCTCATTAGAAATCTTCTACTGATTTTCGTAGATGACCCTTGGAGTTAGAGGCCAGGATTCGAGTTTTTCAATGTGTCACACCGAGATTGGGACCCAATAGGATTATGAGTCATGTTAAGCTTTAACCACAATATTTCAGACCATTTTAGCTTCTGGAATAAGTTGCGTCAGTTTCTATTATGTTACAATTTCTTAAGTGGTATTAATTCATGCACGACATCTTCCACGTATCATAGCTTCACCTCTATCACTCAGACCTGTTTCGTCTTTTCATCATAAGGTTTTTTAGCATCAGTTTGATGCATCATTTGAGGATAACTTGATTTGTTTTATGGATCATTGCACAAAGTTTCTATGTGGATTGTTTCTTCTTTTAGTGTGGGTCCTATGGAAGCATGACCATGTTTAAAAGGAGAGTTTGGAGAGGGAGGCCATCATATTTTCCCAATACCCAAAGTTATACTATGATTTTCCTACACCACCCTTGGAAGAGAAATTTTGGGATGAATTTCTTTAATGGGAGAAGTTTGTAAGAACTCGGTTCTTCTTATGAGGTATTGTTTCTTCATTTTTTACCTTTGAGTTGTTTTGAGAAAATATGGAAAACTAGAAAAAATCTATGTTTTAGTAGAACACTTCATGTACTCTTATGTAAACACTCTATAATCTGGCTGTGGGGGATGGGGATACATGGTGTGTGAGTTTATTGGCCTAGGATAGAAGAAAAATATATTACATGTCGGGTAATCCTGTGTACACACTGTGTAGTCATGTCAGCAAGGTCGATGTTGGATGTGTAAAGTAATTCGGTATAGTTATAAACTATACAATTATATACACGCCATATATATATGTATTTACATTCCATGTACAACTAAAATTCTTCTTAAATGGGAAGTAGCATTGATTTCTCTTCTCATAGATAGAATAGCCACCAAGTGAAGAGCATGGAGCCATGGGAGTTTATTCTTCTCTCGTTTTGTTGCTCAGAACCTGATTCAAGTGTCATCAGTCTCGTTGGATTCCACTGAGAAAGAGATTTTTCCCCTTGTGCCATTATCATATAATTATCCTCTTGAATATTTTATTCATGTTTGAATGATTTATATATTTTTTAGATATATGTCATTCATGGCCGATACAAGGTCCAAAATCAGTCTATATCACTCGTGCATCATCGAGTTTGGTGGTCTTGTGCCTTTCATTATAAATCGAGTTGTTATATGTTCCCAAATGGCACAAGACCATTTTTGACTATCAGTTTTCTATACAATTGAATCATGTGGATACCTAAAGATGATTTGGTATCTAATATAAGAAATTGAAGAATGTGGTTGCTGAATAGTTTGATTTAGAGACACCACATGGGTGTGTTTCATGTTGTTATCCTTTTGGAAAAAATGCTTTTGAGGAGTGTGAATGTTTTTCATTTTTTGGGTTGATTATAATAATACATTGTTACTTGAATTGGTTATGTGATTTTTTATTTTTTAAGCTATATGATAGTTTAATTCACATGTTCTGTTTTTGATATGAAATGATAAATGATTAAAAGAGTTAATTAGCCATGGAATAGCCATATTATTGATTAAAAGGCATGTTAAGGATCATGAAACTAATTACACCTTACTTATATTTAGTGAACCATTTTCTTATATAAAAGGAAACGGATAGACACAAGAGGTTAATTACATAAGGGCAGTGAGCGATCAATGGATTTGGTGTTCGAGCATATAGATTCTTCTATGGGAATGTCAGGAGTCAATTGAGGGATACCTAGAACAAGTACTATTGTCAACAGAACAAATGGTAAAATGTTGAAATGTTGATATTCTTAAATGTGAAATGGTTATGTCAGGAGCTAACAGTTACATTGGTATGGGGGGTCGATGGGGCTAGGTCGGACATCGGGGCCTTTGATCACAGAACAAATTAAATGAAATGGAGTGTCATTTTATGTGTCTACATACCCGAAGCACATGCTTGGATTCAGTCTTCAATTATTAATCTAGATGATCTTTTGAGACGTGTTTTGTGTTTACATATATAATGGATATTGATCGACTAAGGCCTAATCTCGAGATAGTCGTACATAATTAAAATTTTACTGCAAAATAAATTAAATTGAATCAATTGATAGTTTACTTGGGTACATCATAGTTTATGTTTTATTATACTTCAAATATATATATTAACTAAATTTTAGGCATTGATCATTTGCGGTTTCCTAATGGTATTAGTCTAAATCCCTGTAGGGGTCACAATTTTTGGCTCAAATGGATTATATGATTGTTGGTGTAGACCAGAGAGAGTGCCCTTATACATGCACTTGATTGCTTCTTAGGAGAATGAGAGAAAGGGACCATGTTGAGGCTTGTGATGCTTCTATGTTTATTTTATATTTATGAACTTTTATTTTATTTGTATTTTATTTTAGTTCATCCTATGTTGGCTACTTTCTAATTAAAAATAATGTGCTACATTATAATTTGTATGGATTGAGATTTGGATATTTATCTACTAGAATTCATCAATTTTTTTTAGATTCATTATGTTTATTTATTTCACTATTTTCTAATATTCAATCCACTGTGTTAAACTCTACCAATGACGGAATAGATTCCCCAAAACCTCACACTAGGCCCTCCCTGCTAATCGGAAGCCTCTGGAGTTTGGGTTAATGAACATGAGGCCATGTCAAAAACTGGATTAGCTATCAGTTTAGTGGTAAGCCATTTTGGGTTGTAACATTTCACCATATGTAATTTTTGATGAGAAATTTGTTTTTGAATGTGTGAACTTATAGTTGGAAACATATAATGATTTATAAAAAGTTTTAATTGTTTATATTATGTGATGGATTGATTGGAACATGTTATTGGTTTGTTATATAATGGGAACACATATTGTGGATTTTCTTATACTTGTTATCATTAAGGTAGTGTCCATGTTTGGGGGTAGGAAATTGAAGTGATGAAATGTAAGGTGATCCATGAATGTTTTCACTTCCTACAAGCATAGTTTTCATTTATCATGGGTTTACTAGGCATATTTAGGTTTGTCGAATGATGGTTTCTAATCAAACCTGATGAGTTTAGTTGGTACCCCTTTGATGATATAATGTCTTGTTGGGTTGTAACACTACTGAGGTAAGGTTATAGAAGCTAGTAAGATATTGAATATAGTGATTCACCATATTCCAATAGGTGGTTTCAATCTAATTAAGTCAATGTATCACTCATGGGATGTTTAAGAATCATCGATGATCACATAAATGTATGTTTTTTTTATTTTACGGATCCTTTGGTTATTTGATGTCGTGACACAATTAAATTTCTTTTAATTTTTTAAATATATCTTCTAGAATTTGTTATCTTTTAAAGGAATTTATTGAAATGACATATATAATTTATGGATATTTTATGGGGAAGTGATATGGAAATTTTTTTTTCTTAAAAATCGAAGATTGTGACCTTTTTTGATGAAAGTATGGAAACCCATAACATTATATATCAAAATTTTAAACTAACAATCATGGATTTAAATTAATGGGATGGTAATTAGATGTTGATATTTTTTAAATCCTATTATTCATATCAGTGATCAGACATAATTTTTGATTTTTTATGTTCCTCAAGTATTGGATCACTCTTAGAGTGAGCATGGTAACCTATTTGGTTGTGTCTTACGAGGTTACATGGATGTTTGATTCTCTATAGATATCTGTTTTAATTTCTGATGTTTGTGCTATTTTTCAGTTTATAATTATTTTTTTTGTATTTTTTATGGGATAATTCATGCTAAAAAACATTATTTGGATGTAAAAATATAGTTTCCAGACATTGGGGATCATGTAAGACTTTTGGGCCTTGTCGTGGATCATTTTGGGCTACCGGTTTAGGTTCAACCCAGGTGGGTTCGTTAAAATAATAAATGAACATTTCTATAGCGTAAGACAATCATAAAAATATATAATATATATGATATAATTATTCAAATAATAAGTCTTGTAATAGGATAATACATGAATCAAAATTGTTGGAAACATTAGTCAATAAACCAGATCCATGGGAGTATAACAATAGGATACCTTCAATACATGGAACAAAAATTATTAAAAAATACATATTATTGGGTCACAAACTTTTTCACTTGCTTCATATAAATAAAATTTATTCTCTAGTATTCATGTTTCATTATATATAAACCTTTGACCAATGAATTTTAGAGTGATATTGGACCATACCTGTTATTTATCCATACATATGGGTGTCAATTACAATCAATCATTTATCATATCATAACGAATACATGTAATGAGAATGAGATTCATATCCTTTTCATATGCAATCACATTAACAAATAATAAAAAATTACATCGATAAAAATAAAATCCTATAATTATAAAAAATAAATGAGTATCCAATGATATTTATTTTCTTTTAAGGTAAACACACTTAAATTATGATAATGAGGTATATAGTAGTTACAATATATAGTTCAATATGTTATAAAGTTGTGTAAATAATTTTCCTAATCAATTGATGAATGAAATTTATGTTAACAAACATAAATTAAAGGATGTAATTTATAGAGTGTTCATTGATGCACTCATCATAACCATGAGTCCAAATAATCATTACACCCTTTTGAGTTATCTTTTTATATATGTTGTTTAATCCTTATATGTTTCATATAAATTATTGATAATAACCATATCTTTAATAAAAAATATAAATATATTTTACAAATATTGTTTTAGTTCATTCCAAAATCACCTTTACCATTGAAGAATCCTATGATTTCATCCTTTTATTGATAATATGTTCCAAGAGTGTTTTTTACACAAAAAATAAAAGTTAATATAATTTTCAGATAACATATCCTTTTTCATTGTAATCATAATTGTTTTAAATTCCATGAATATTCCTCTTTAATTTTTAATTATATAAGAGTTTATTCAATAAATACAACCAAATATGTGTGGATGTAATCTTAAAAGAATATTAATTAATACCCTGATGATTATAGGATTTCTAGTGATTCAAAATACCATCAATATGATCTAATGATGTAATTTTTTTTTAATACAATTATTAGTAAAATACACCATATTCACCATTAGTTGATAATATCATCATCAATGATACACTTCAAAAATTTATTGGGTTGTATATAGCATATTTATGAGGTCAAAAATTTATTCTAGGGGATACATGTTATTAATCTTGATATTGATGAGATTAGATTAGTCATCATCGAGGTTTATGTGGTTATTTATATTCATAACAGGGAGGATCATAAAGACACATGGTGGAGAATTTAGTAATATAATCCCATTTCCCATATTCTAATATAGTTTATTCTCTGGTTCTTCTAATTCAAAGGGGTCCATATTATTGTGACCATTGGATATTGGTAGATCCCCATGAAGAAGTTCAATTGAGATCTCAATATATTGATCTAGAGGAATACCATGAAATTATTCTACAAATATATATATATATATCCTCATCCCAAATGGGTATGTCCTTTATAGAGATGATTTCAATTATTCTTCTACGCACACATATGGCTTGTTGGTCATTGGATTTTCTTCCCTATTTGATATTTATCCATTGATCGTCCAAAATGATACTCTATTCTGACAATTTTTTATGATCCAAAAGAGGTTATTATAAATCATTAATCTCAATCAATTCATTAATGTAACATTATACTATGTATTTATAGATGTCAAATCCATGAATTTCTAGTTAAATTAGATTAATTAACCTTATCCTATTAAAGAATTTGTGAAATGTACATTTAATGTCAGTGAAAATTTCAATGGTGTACCATGAAATCCATGCATTTATTCCCATATGACCGTATTGAATCATCATCTATTGGATTCAGTCCAAGAAAAGAATTCAACATTTTAAGATGGAGAGTAAAAAGGAAAACACTTATTGAAGGATGTTTTCTGAAATTGTTCCCATTTTATTGATTCAATTTCGTCCTCATACATTGTGTTCTAGATAAGTGTCCACCATTGATCAACTTATCCATCTATGTGATAGAAAAAGATTGTTAATTTTCCCACATTATTACATTAGAGGATATAAAATATATTCTCAATAACATTAATAAATTGTTCTATGCATTAGAGATTATAATATCAAACTATAGTTGGGGGATGTTTGTTGGGAATATCCATCGACTGAAATTTTCATTTACTTTCGATGGTGATGATTTTCCAAAAAATTCCTATTATTCTTCATAATGTGTGTCAGCCGGTAAAGTACTACCATAATGTAATCAAATCTTTTACTTGTGTTATTAAGATTATAATTATGGTAAACACTTCATTTCCCACTATATAGGTAGTGATCAAGATACCTACAATTTTCCTTTTCTTTAAAAAATAATGAAAATTTAATGAGGAAAATACAAAAAAGAATAATAATATTAAATGTGAAATTTGAAATTTAGAAATATTAACTCATAAATGGAATGTATTATTAAAATATGAATATATATGTTTTAATCATGGTTATACCAGATCAATTTCATAATTATATGTCTAATATAAATAATTATATTTCACATAATAAAATTATAATGTACCGTAATATTTTAAATTTAATTCATTTATAATGGATTGTAAAGGGAATGCAAATTAGTCAAATCATATCCTCTAAAAGTATCATACAAGGTTTCCAATTTGGGCCACCTATTTAAAACTCTTCCAATATTATGTTAATCTAAAATAATAAAAATTTGGTGTTATTAATCCATAAAAGTATTTATTGTAGATCCTATATCCCCTTATATTATCTCTATAGGGATTTCATCATACGGAAATAAAATTATCTTTATCTTACTAATCATTTAGGATAAAATCCTACATTTAAACATATTACTATGGTTGTTCCTAACTTTTATCATCATCATCCATAATAAATAGTATATTATGCATTGATACAAATTATAGTAACATGATTCGAATAAAAATTCTATTAAATCTTTATTAAAATTATTATCCATAAAAAACAAATAGAAATATAGAGGCCTAGTCACCATTTTTTATTCTTTATATATAAAATAAAAATTAACATAAACCTTTACATCATTACATAATTCTCCATTACATATTTATATATTCCCTTTATCTTATATTTTAATTTATTATACCCCATGGAAATACATAAAAAAATGATGAGAAATAAATCTTTATAGTAGACTAAACATTTTTCTTAAAATAAGGGTCATGAGACATAACATGATATCATAAAAGTGGAGTATCACATATATATAATGACATATAATAATAGCAAAGGGAATAATATAATATACCATTTCATCATAATAATTTTCACATAATATAAAAACAGAAGGTTTTAGTTTAAATAATTTCCAAATCACAAAAGCATAAAAAATAGTCATTTCATCAAATTACCAATATACTACACAATTTTCATATTGAGGTGAAAAAATTAATCATTTAATTAGGAATATAGAAAATTGTATTCTCACATATCACATTAATATATTAAAATGTAGTTGTTTCCATGTATTAGTATAACACTAAAGTCATTAGAATAAGAAAAACTCATGAATATGTAATGGGTTATGTAATCATACCACAATCATGTCCAAAATATGTATCACAAATGTTCCCAAGAGATAATGTAATTATTGTTTTTAATATGAAAATATCTGAATAATGAGTTATTGGTTTTCAATATTCATTTTAAATGATGAATTGTCATAATAATTTTATTTCATATATAGTGTAACAAAAAAATTAATGTTTTTGAATTTTGTAAAGAATATAAATAGAATGAATTAATACACTATTTTTCATAAATATAGAAATGATTTAAATTTTTTTTTCAATATAATACATTTTACATTTAGAAATCATTGATGACAAAATAATTTAAATAGTTTCACAAAAGGGAAGATTATTAAATATAAAAACTCCCTTAAATGTTATTAGTTTTAAAGAATGATTTAGAAGGTAAATAAAAAAATAGTATATTTCCCAATATTTTAATTGTAAAATAATCTAGGTAAATATAAATATATGAAACCATATATATAGTTGATTGAATAAATTAACATTAACAAATGGCACCAAAATTGATATAGATGGGGAAATTATAACAACCAAAATGTTAGAGGATCATAAGTTCCTTTACCTATAGTTCTAATTCACTCAGTTTATCCATATTAGATTATATTTAGTCAAATTAACCATAATAAAACAATTAATAAAAAATTATTTTATATTTTATATTTTATATTTATTTATTTTATAATATTTTTCTAATAATTATTTTTTATTAAGTTAACATTATTGTCACTCCATCGAGGGTGTTTGATTTAAAGTTCGAAGTCAGAATCTATTGATAAATAATTATATATGTCCTTTTCAAAATGAGTATAACAATTAATAAGTCTAATTATAAGGAAATAATGTTTTTACTAGATTCTTTATGGGTTACAACTATCACATGGTGTTCATTAATAAATATTTTCAATAGAATATAAATTTTAACATCAAACTATTACAAAATTTATGTTGTTTTTTGATCAGGATAATCTCAATAGGTTTTATTTTATCATTATTTTAATTTTTCATATCATGAATATTGAAAAATTGAATATATATTTAAATGTATTATTTATCTAAAAGAATAATTTTATAATCATACCCTGTATTTTGTGATGAAAACTGAAATGTGTAGTCTGTAGAGGTGGTGAATCAACAAAATAATGGGGAAGGTTTTAATTTTAGAAATAATGGGAGGGATTAATATACTTGATATTTTATTAATATAATAATATTATCTCTCAATATGGTAGTGATTTTAGGTTATCAATATGAACTGAATGTATTTAATAAATGTAGATGAGATGAGGAATTTAAAAAAAACATGGTTGAGATGATTACTTTTCCCCTTGGTTTCCTCTTTTAGACTACACCATAAGACTATAAAAATTATTCTTTATGAAAAAAAGAAAATCTAGGAAGAGGAGAATGCAGTTAAAGAATTTTTTTTCAATATATTGGGCTTGATAATTATTATTAAATGTTAAAATAAATGTGTGAAGGTTGGTGGAATTTATAAATAGAGGATAGAGGTGTCATTTATTATAATAATCATAATATAATTTTTTTAAACCAAACAATTTTTTATGATTTTAATAACTATATATATTAATTTTCAAAATTGACGTTGAGAAATCAGTCAATTACATAATATCATTTTTAAAGAATCACTTATTTAAATTATGATGTGAAATACTATATTTTGCAATATTTTAGTATTCACAAAAAATTCAACAGTAACAAATAAAATCACCTTACGATAATAATGATTTTTTGATTTAAAAAGAGAAATTCATTTTATCCTAATATCTCCTTGTATATCTAAAATTTTATTTTTTTCATTGATGTAATTATTTTTTGAAAAATTTATTTTTTAAGACAGTAACCAATTTCCATATCATATAAAAATGACATGTGAATTCATCAAATTTTATTATAATTTATATTTAAATAAATATTGTTTAATAATCAATTATATGAAAATAATATTTAATTTTAAAATTTTATTTTAACATAATAAGAAAGATATATTTTTCCAAAATTGCCACTATTATTTAATTTTATCAATCATATATTTTATCATATTTAAAATTTTATTAAATATTTAGATAATAATAGTTTCTTATATTTTTATTTTATAATATACTTATGAATCAATTTAACATTTCATTAGGTATGTTACAATTCTAATAGTCAAAATACTATTACTAACGAAATGTTTACAGTAACTAATAAATAGATTACAATTCTTAAAAATCAAATCGCCATTTAAACAGTCATATTGGATTTACAATTCAAATATTGAAATCCAATTTTTTTACATCATCATTCAATCTATTATATTATTATGTTATATATTCCTTATTCATTGATATTTGAACGGGATTACTAATGTTTTATATTTTAATTAATATTTTTTGTGGGTGTGAATAATATACATGATTATGGTAATATAATTTTACCTATTCTAGTTATTTTATTTCAATGTGATTACCCTCTCATTGTAACACATTTGATTTTTGTGGTTATATTTAGTCTATAAATGTTACCTTCAAAATAAAATAACAATTTTTTGTAAACATTTTATGTGTTCATTGTGTTTACTATACATATAATTATTCCAAATGATAATTACTTTTATAAATGTAAATATTTTTACAGTTCTGATAACAAGAACAAAAATTTAATGTTTTTTGTTCTAGGTGCATCCCACAACATCCAATTAAATGAATCAATGTATTTTTTAATACTCCAACTTCCACATGCTCTGTTATATGTGTGGCATGAGATATGATAGATGTCTATAGATTGGAAATGTTGATGGAGAGATAGTACCTAGTGAGGTTCATATATAATGGAGTAAGGAATGAGATCGATGTCCATCATTTTCACAACACCTATCATATATGGATATATGATATGAATGGGGAATGAGACAATGTTAATTTATTTATGTTTATATATATTAGAACATAATGTAATTTAGTGGTTGATATATAATGATGATGATGATGTGCTTTATGAATGTGGTATGTGTTGATATTATTATTGGCAGTGTTTTGTGGAATGGTATTGAATTTATGTGTTTTCCAATGATTTAAAGATTTTCTTGTTGTTGAGGAATAAGAGTGACAAAATAGTGGGGAACTGAATATTGGGAGACTATAAGTATATATATTATTAAAATTATATTTCATTATATTTTAATACAAAATTTGGTGAGTAATCTTTGGAGATATTTGCTGTTAACTGACCAAGTTGGTCTATGTGGGTTCTGATAATTATTCTCTAAAAATATAGAATGATGAATTTTAATTTTTAAATGAAATTTCAAAGAATATTCTATCGATTATACAAATATGTTGAACTATATAAATATAATTAAATTTTAATTTACTCTTAGGAGATTTTGGAGATGGATTATGAAATCACTAGCTTTATGTACGGAGTAGTAGTTTGTGGAAATATTTATATATATTTTTTATTTCGTATGGATAAATTTATTTTTATATAATATAAGTAACTATGGATCACTAATTGATTTTTATTTTTTTATATTATGTTTTTTATTTGTGTATTTTTTAGTTTTTTCCTCACATAAATGAGGGTATTGTATTCCATTTTTTGGTTTTATACAGATGAAACTAGTTTATAAAAAGGATCATACTAGATGTGGGACCAAGGGATACTATTTTTTTTACTAAAATCCATGTAGTGGTTCCCAATGGTTTGTTGTTTTATAATGTTGTATAATATTTATTGATGGGAAATCAAATTAGGACCATAGTTATAATGAAGTTCAGATTATATGGGTTTGGTTTGGAATATTTTTCAGATAAACCTATTGTGTGATGTAGCATGTGATATCTCCAATGAACGATGGGATTTTGTCTGAATGTGATTTTATTGAAGGTCAAAAATGTAATAAAAATCATAGAAAATATAATTTTTATTATGTGGAATAAATTACGAACATGTCCACAAATCATTTTTATGTACTCTTTTGTTATATTTATGATAATTTTATTAAATTATGATGAACCTAAATTATATATCCTAAATTGATTTATATACTATCATGCTAATGATTTTTCATTATTCATGTAGATGATAAATGTTTGTTTTTATCCATAGGTGGACCAGTTTGGTGATCTGTAATAGGATGATCTAGTTGACCACCAAATGATTTTTCAATAGGAGGAGGATGATGCTTAGTTAAAATTTTATACGGGTGATGAGATTATGGATTCAATAAATATGAAAATAGAGAATCAAATATGAATATGGGTAACTAGATGTAGGATCATGAAATATCCTTATATTTGACCTAATCCATTTTTGAAAATGATGTATAATTTGATGTCTGTCAGATGTATGAGGTGATTCACAAGTTGTGGATTCTACATTAAGGGGAGTTGAAGGATATCAATGTTACATTTGTTGATATTTAAAGAAATCATTATACATATTACATTTCATCATTAATGAGGGTAAAATAGGAAATATTTCTCCCCTTTAATAGAGATTAATAATAATTTAGGAGATATGATTCATTTCAATGATGGTCTTTAAATATACCATGATGGTTTCCCATATGAGGAGACTGTAGCACAACTATTAAATGTGTACTGACCCCATGTTATTCAATATATTGTCACTATATTTATGGATCCTTTATATTTTGTAGTTTATTAGAAGGAAAAGGTGATTATGAATAATAATTATAAGTTAATATCATATAAATATAGGGTTTATCAGGGTCCACTTAGGAGACAATCTATTGTAGGAAGATTATAAATTTGGGGATGTCAAGAATCTAATTAATGTGGAGTTGTTCATAACATTATTCCTTTCTATCCCATAGGGATGGAATAAATTTTTATTTCATAATGATATCAATCCCTCTATTAGTTACATTTGAAAGTTATTCTAACATTATGTGGAAGTTCCAAAATATTCATAGTTCCTGACAAAGAGAATGTGAATTTTTTTTAGAGTCAATTATAGTTTCATCAAATGCAATATCAATAATTAGGTAATCCATTAATTATTATTCCATGAGGATAAGGAGAATTTTTAACTAATACAGATGTGACTCCACAACATAGGTACATTGTTCAAATATTTATAATTTAGGTGGTGAATAGTAGTTGGGTAAAGGTCTTTGATTTAGGTGGTTACATCCTATAGAGTTAACGACACCATATTGGAAAAAAATAATTCACGTTACTATATGTTTATCTTCTAACTTATCTTTTTCATTATTCTATTATAGCTCATCAAATTATTTTTTCTCAACTACCATGGTTCATTCATTAGGACTCATTTTTAAGATACTAAAAATGACACTATTTTTAACTGCACTAATTATAGAGAACTCTAGATTGTGGGATATATAAATAGCTTATGAGATGATTATGAGAAAACATTAGTCATTTATGTATTTTTTAGTTCTCAATGAATATATATGTTTTCTTATTTAGAATGTATTGGTTATATTATATGAATGATATCATTCTTTATTTATAAAGGAGAGTGGTGTTCTATATGGGGGAAGGATAATGTGCAATGTTAATTTGTATGTGTGATTATAATATGTTTAATTTCTGTTTGGAGATCCTAACATATTAGTTCTCAAAACTATCATAAGATTACAAAGAGGTGTAGGTTGTAATGTTTTGTAGTGTTTTGTAGGAGTTTATGAATTATTCCTTAAAAGTATATCTTATCTTACCCCTTGATATATTATAATGTTCATGGTAGAGTTTAAACTTCATGACTCTCTAAAATAAATAGATTCCCATCAGATATAACTATCCAATCATTAGTATTTTAGGATCTAGATCAACAAATTATGATATAATAGATTCATTTGGCCCGATGTATATTAAAAAATAATAACTATATTTATTCACAGACAATGAATGGAGTTTGGGTATTAGTATAGTGTATTTGAAGTTGAATTGTGTGGTAGTAAATAACTGTTACATATTTCTAAGGATTGATGAATACTTCGACTAGTTTATGGGAGATTGTTGATTTTTAAAGGATGATGTTCATCATGGTATCGGAATATATATGTAATGAAGTGGATCATCCTAATGAATTCCTTTATATGTCATTATGGAAGCTTTTATTTTTTAGTTATATTGTTTGGTGTCATAAATTCCAAAAATAATATTGTACAACTAGTGATGTAACATCCCAGTTCTGGGTGTCGCCCAAAGGTGCCCCAAACCTAGTTGGTCATATCACCTCAAGGGCATTAACCCAAATACCAGAGGATGTAGACTAGCAGCGAGGGATAGGGTGAGATATTTGGGAAACTATGCCCTCATTGGCAGAGTATACATGACAGAATAAAAATAATAAACAATAACAAAAGCAGTAATACCATAAAACCAAAGTAAACAGCAAAAGACCAATAGAAATAATAAAACTGGAGCATTGTCATATGTGTCTAATAAAGCATACAAATAGGTCACAATGCAATAAATACAATACATAACCAATGTATATAAAATAGTAAACTCTAATAGCATCGCAAGCCTCAACATGGTCCCATACTCTACAGCTCCAACAACAATCAAGTACCTGATGTAGAAGATCACTTTCCCTTATCTATACCTACAACCATATAATCTATTGGGGCACAATTACATAACCTAAATAAGGTGTGAGATTAATCCTAGAAGTAAACTACTAAATGATCTGTTCCTAACTATCAGTGTATATATATGTCAAGTAATAATAAGAAATGAAGTGATAAACTAATAAGTACTTAAAATTAAACTATCTGACAGTTCCAATTACACTCATTTACATTTATACATTATTCAATCCATTGAATAATGTATCTTTAGGATCAAGAAAATTCTTTTTATCCACTTTTATAATAATAACAAACAGAAGTCTCATAATATCTTTTAAAGAACCAAGAAAAACCGAGTCAAACAATGTGATTTGGCTTGGTAAAATCATCACAATCATTCAAACATTCAAAACAGACCCTCTAAGAATGTTATCAAAATATAACCCCTCTGGTTTAGTATATCATCAATTCTTTAATCAAATTATTTCTGGGTAGATCACTCTATCTATCCCATTTTTTCCCACATAGCACTATTGACTTACAAATGACCTCCTAGGTAGCCCTCATGGTTAATACCCACCTGGTCTGTATAGTATCAATATAAAATATAATGAACCTTTGAAAGTTTTCACAGTCAATTCCCTATGGTCATACGTTCATTTAATAACAACTATATCAGTATCTCTCAATGTCTAACTCCTATGGTATATCACAACCTGACTGATCTCCTAGTCAATTCCATATGGGTCAAAATAACAAGAATTATACATAGAAGAAATTTTCTCAAGAAGCTCTCACACTCAATTCCCCTTGGTCATACTACCAAAATGTGAAACACAAGATCTCATATTAACATCAACTCCATACTAACAACAATAGGCGTGGAAACAATGCAATCCTATCATGCCTCCTAGGACCAACAACCATAAACAATTAAAAATGGGAATCAATTATATAATCAAGGTATTAAACATTTGGCCGCATAAATAACCCTTTCTCTATAAAAAAACATAGCAGGTATTAATAATGGTTAATATCCAAAACATGCAATACCCTAAACAAGGGTGTTCGGTACTTCTTTCATATATAACACAAATACAACCAAATAAAGTTACAATCCACCTAACTTGTAGTTTTATGAACAACACACTTGCATGTTGTCCCTTGAATCGGCCTAAAACATTTTATATCTAAATAACGTCAAGAATTACTGTCCTTGAATAACTCAAAAGAGAGAAGAAATGATTAAGAGATTCTCTAGTGGAAGAGGGAACTCACCACTGAGAATACAATGCCCCTTGAGGTGTCTCAATGAGAGCTCATATTGAGGGATGGGAGGAGCACAACGATCATCGGCCATACATCACACTCTAGTATGAAACAAGTGAAAAATGTTCAGTTTCTAGAGATAAGATGAAACTCCAAGGTGATTAATCAAATAAAAAGAAAAGTGCAAGTCTTATTAATTTAATGTACATTCTTTGTACAAGCCTTAACCAACCCCCTCTTTAGGCAGTATTCCATGTCACCCATATGGTCATGTACTAAGAAATTACACGACCAATACATAGTTATGTGCAATAATTGGGTACATGGAATCTACTCTAAAGTACACAACGCGTACTTAGAAAGACATCATTTCTTCTTTATTCTCAAATAAATCATGAAATCAAGATCCATGAATGAAAATGGGGATCCGAGATCATAAGAATCTCCCCACATCACGTAGTTTGTTGTCGACATTCCCTTCCAATGGTGGTTATGAAGAAACATCAATCAAATATGACCACAATGATCATACACCATCCTCCCTCTCCCATGTCTCATTCTGTAATCGCTCAATCGGCCACATAACCCATAACAAAGTAACTTACCAACTATGGAGAACCATCGTTCTATGATCCACAATCTTAATATGGTGCTTCTCAAAGGATGCAACCACCTCCAACTCAACCTCTTCGGGTTAGAAAATGTGATAGAAATCAGAAAAATAATGTCGTAGCTGTGAAACATGGATGACTTCATGCATATCCCGGCACCTATGAGGTTACTACAACCAATAGGCAACCGGACCCACTCTCTCCAAAACCTCAAACAGCCCTAAATATCTCAAGGAAATCATTCCATATCTCTTAATCCTCTTTTGCCCCAACCTCACTATAAAACATATGAAAACACGATCTCTAACTTCAACCCCCATAGGTCATCTTCATTGATCAACATAATATTTTGGAATATAGTATTATGTTTCTATCCTCTTTCAAATCAACTCCTAATCCTCAATAGTCTCTTTGAGAAGACAAGGTTCGAATATAGTTTCATCTCCTACCACCATCCATCGTAGGGGTGACCGGCATGGCCTATAATAAAAATCCCCATAGGGTTCCATATGAATCATTTCTTGACTACTATTGTTATAGGTAAACTCCACTAGGGGTATGATTTTCTCCCAAGAATCCAAAAATCCATGATGCATGGTCATATCATGTCCTCCAAAACCTCTATCATGTGGTCAGAATGACCATCAGTCTATGTATCCTAATCTATACTCAGATGTACCAATCTACCAAAATCCCTATGTAGTCCTTTCCTGACAGGGGAAGTAAACTAGGAATCCCTTTCTGAAATGATAGAGTGTAGAACCCAATGAAAACATACAATATCTCTGATTTACAAAAATCCCATCACATCAACACAGAAGATCTCTATAATCTGTAAGAATAGTTCAACCATTTTGAATATATCAATAAAAACCCAAACTACATCATTCCCTCAAGGTTACATTAGTAAACCCATCACAAAATCCATCGTGACATCATTCCTCTACCACTTGGGAAAGGGTAACTATTGTGAAATCCCTGCCAGTTGCTGATGCTCCGCCTTCACCTGCTGACAGGTGGATCATCTCATAACAAACCAGAAACATCCCTCTTCTTACTTGGCTACCAATACCGATGGTGTAAACCACTATACATCATTGTGACACCAGGATGAACTTCCCTATCATATGGATGAAATAACCACAAAATCACATTGTATATGTCTAATGATACCCATATGTACCAATAAAAATGAATCATCTCATCATCGCCAATGGTCCGCCAAAAAGTAGGGTCCTCTCTGGAAAAACTCTCCCAAAGGACTAGGCCTTTGTAATCTGATATCTTCGTCATACTCCCTTCATCCAGATGGATATTGGAAACAGCTATAAAAGAAATAAATTTCTTCCCCTACCTATCGTGCACATAAAAATTCATCTCATAGAACATATCCATAAGATTCCACTCATAGGAGGACTCCTAAAATTATTGTATCAGATTCCTCCTTCTCAAAACATCATCCACTACATTTCCATTACCATGCATGTAGGAATGATAAATGTCAAAGTACTGAAGGCAAATAACCCACATATATTGTCACACATTCATTTCGTGATCAGTAATGATATACTTTATGCTCTGGTGGTCAGTGAATACCACAAAATGATATCCCAACCAAAAAGGTATCCAACAATGTAAATCATGCCCAACTGTAGCCAACATCTATTTTATGTGTTCCATAATTCCTCTAATGAAGCCTCAAATGTTGAGACCCGTAAAAAACAACTTCTATCTCCTATAAAGGAACTGGTCCCATCATGATACTTGACGCATCATAGAAGATTATGTAACTCTTTCCTAACTCCAGAGAAACTAGTATTAGTGTTGATGTCAACCAGCACTTCAACACCAAAAATAATGAATCATAATATTATATCCACAGGTACTTTTCACCTTTCTTAGTCCATCCCATCAGTAGAACTCCTATGAGTGAGATGTTATGTATAATGAATTTTTAGTAACCATCCATCCCCAAAGATCTTAATACCACAAAGAAGTTTTTCATCTGCTCTAATTAAAATACTGCTCTCTCTTTCTCTTGGTCTACTAATACTCTTGTCATTGAGATAACATGACCCATGAAGTGATTCTGGTCCATCTAAAATGGAATTTTGAGAGCATGTCATACAGCTGCTGCTCCCTCAGGGTACTCAACACAATATCAAGATTGGTGGAATTTTCATGTTGACTGTAAGAGTACACCAAGATATAACCCATGAAGACAACAACAAAATAATCCAATTAAGGATAGATCACTATGTTCATTATTTCCATGAAATCCGTTTAAATGTTGATGAGAACAAATAACATAACAACATACTCATAAAGACCATACATGCTCCAAAGGTTGTTAATAGGTATATAGGATGGTCTAACATTAAATTTATGGTAACTATATCCCGTCTCAATCATCGAGAATAACAAGGATCCTTGAAGGTGATCAATGATGTAATCGATCCTCAGAAAGGTATATTGGTTCTTGGCCATAAAATGTTTCAGCTTGTGATAATCCTCATAATTTTTGAGTTTATTGTCTAAATTCTTCACATAAAGGACATGATAACCCAAAGGACAAGTACTACGTTGTATGAGTCCCATTAAAAATAACTCCTCTAACTGATTATAGAGCTCATGTAACTCTAATGTAGTTCTAATCATCCCCAATAAAATTTCTAGATTCGTCACTTCCTTAGATGTGAAGGTAAAAATCCCATGGATCTCCACAATACAAATAAATATGAAACTATGGGAAGACACCATATGAGAATGATAAAAAGTTAAAAATGATGCAACTTGAATCATACCTCTAACCGTATAGGGTCTGGGATAATACTCTTGCCAGGTCTGCTCAAGTGAATAATAGTCCAAACTATACTATGACCCTTTGACCCTACCTGACTACCTAGAGCTGATACACCCTAATATCATTGAAAACCTTCAACATGGATACCATGGACACATCCTCATCCCCATCCTAAATGAACAAAAAAACATCAGTACCAAGAATGATAAGAAACTGGTGGTCCAGATCCTGAATGTGGAATAATATAAAAATCTCTTTCACCAGATGGTTGTGAGAAAAACATGAAAATTTGCGGAAGATGAAACATTTTTTCACAATAACAACACTCAAATGGGTCCTTTAGGAAATTTGTTCTTGTATTCCCGTTCATCCTGTACTAGTTTCATACCACATGTATACCTAAACAAATAGCTCATGAAGGCTCCCTCCAGCACATCATTCTATCCACCGAAGGACTACCAGCCCTGAATACTGATCAGTCTAGGTCATTGCTCCCAAATCCCTTATATGATTCTCTATAATCAGCCACTGGTTCACTATATCCCTCAGTGAAGTCATCCAAAATACATTCACCAGTGATTGGGTGTGATACCTAATTCCATCCTTATACTGCCTAGCCAAAGAATACTCATCACCGCCCAGAACCGGTGCGAAGCATAGTAGCTCCATGAAACGAGATGAGTAATCCATCACTGTAAGAGAATCCTTCCCCAAATTCATGAACTCTTGGGCATGATCATCCCTCAATATCATAGGGTGGAATTAATAACAGACGATCCCCTAGAACACTTCAAAAACCATTTCCTAATGACTTCCATCCTATAAGATTAAATCCTATCATCTTTTGGAAGAATCATATATCATATATGTAGAAATATTCACCCTACTCTCGAAAGGAATATCTAGATGTTCAATGATAGAAAGAATGGC
This sequence comes from Viscum album, assembly GCA_963277665.1. Classification (NCBI taxonomy): domain Eukaryota; kingdom Viridiplantae; phylum Streptophyta; class Magnoliopsida; order Santalales; family Viscaceae; genus Viscum; species Viscum album. Next base: position 254,696,728 of record OY728165.1, on the reverse strand, counting down.
CTCTATCAGTTACTCTGTAGTACGTGGTCTTCCATCCCTTGAAACGGTGGGAGGATTCTACTACTCGAACACCCACATCAACTCTTCAATAAACGACGAATGATTTAGTACTCACTGGAATGTTTGTAACATCATCATAAATCCTTCGTGGAACTATGAATTCCCAAGAGCATCCAGTAAATCTAATGGATCCAAGAAGGGCACGACAAGAATATCTTCTTGTAGTCTTTGATATATCCTTTCTGGTGTATGGTCATCACCCTACACCTAGCGCATAAATAGAGTATGTCTAGGCGGCATGAATCTCAATCATCAAGAAAGAACATCAGTTCTTGATTATCAAGGAAATTGCATAGAAGTTCAAGAATGGGTCATGAGAAGAAAACATTCATGTTTTATAATATAAGGTTACAAGGCATATAGAACCACTACATAGTGTGTTCCATTGAGTTTCAACATAGGTGTGTACCTCTGCCCAACCTTGTCCTATAACATCCCTGCACATAGTGTTTTCATTTTATGACATGGCATGTACTTGAATATTTTCTCCTACCCTTGTACAGTTCCCTCATGGGTAACACTACACAACATGGTCACCCTACCCACAACATGTACTACTTAACTTCTAACATCTTGTGTCATTAGTCACTCAATCAGAGACACGATCGACTCTACATGGCGTGCATGAATATAACACAACATGTACCACCTATGTTTCATCCACACCAACGTCCTTATTCACAGGGTCGAATACAAAGTTCTTACAACACGACATGTACGTTTGGTACATGGCATGTCCCACAAAAGATTTCCCAACCCCATGTCACATCTTACACAGTCAGTCACATAGTTAAGAACTACACGGCATGTAATCTTAGTAAATGGTGTGTACTCAAGAAAATTATTTTCTTATTGAACTGTAGAACACATAGAGTGTGTTTATAACACCATTAACGGTGTGGTCTGGGTATCCAAATAGTAATACACTAAAATGCCTCTTAAACCCTTAAAACATAATTTTTTCTCTAGGAATGACAAATTATGACCTATGAGAGCCCATACTCTTGTGAATCAATGTTTTACATCCATTTTCATCTTATAACATGAAAAAATACAATTAAAGGTCAAATTAAATCCCCCAAATTCCGATCTAATAGGACCAATAACCCCTTAAAGACCAATGTGTGGCATCCATCAACATGAAAGTATAAATATTCAATACCCCTATTAAAATTTCTGGTATTCTATCAAAAAATCTATCACTATAAAATGAATATCTAGCACAACATCTTTCACAACAACATGCAATCAGTAATTCACCCAGAATGGAATGAAAAGAATGCTTTGAAAGTGATCTCTACAAAGTTGATATGTGATGAATGAGATATCATACAATCATATCACTGGGTTGAAATAGATTTAAAACCACAGTAATATGAATGATAATCACATAAAACAAGGGGAATAATCAAATGTTGAAATAAAATCAACTGTAACAATTGAAAAACTTGAAACAATTGCAATATTTAATTTATCTTGGCTATTCCCTATAAACAGGTAAGATACTCTCGAGGAAAGATTATTACCAAAAATCCATTCCATACAATCTCTATCTATTGGTCCAATGAGTTAGGAAAATCAGAAAAGAAAAAATCCTTTGATTCCACATTGTAACATCCCAGTTCCGAGTGCCACCCTAGGGTGCCCCGAACCCAGTTGGTCTCATCACCTCAAGGCTATCTCCCCAAATTCCAAAGTCTATTGAGTAGTTGTGAGGACCACATTCTAATATTTGGGAAACAATGTTCTCATTGGCAGAGTTTACCCATTCGAATAATAATAATAAGCAACTATGTAATCAATAATACCAAACAACAAAAGAAAATAGTGGAATATGGATAGAAATGTAACAACTAGGGAATATATATATAAATGATCAATGTAACATGTGTCATGGATGGTAGAAAAACATGTCACAAAGTAGGATATACAATAATAAATGAAATTACAGAAATATCGTAAACTCTAACAGCATTGCAAGCCTCAGCTTTGTCATATTCTCTCTAGATCATACACCAATTATGTACATGATGAATAAGGGTGCATTCCATTATCAATACGAGAAACCATATAATCTATTTGGGCCAAAATTAATGACCAAAATAGAGTTATAGATGAATCCTATAAGGCCACCACCAAAATATTTATTCCCAACTGTCAGTGAATATATATGGAAGGTACTAAGAAGAAATGATGAGATAAAATTGGAGGTACTCAATATTATATAATTCTACAGTTTTCAATTACATTCATTTACATTTATAAATAATTCAATCATCGAATAATATAACCTTAGGATATAGACTATGATTTGTATCCCCTTGAATAATATTAACTAATACACATCATAGAATATCATCTAAAAAACAATAAATATTAAGTATATTCTTGTTATTTGGCATGGAAGAATCATCAAAATCATTGAAAAATTCAAAACAAACCCTCTGGGAATGTTCTCATAGTCTAATCTATATGGTTCAACATATCATCAATTTAATAAAAAAATGACCTCTGGGTTTCTCACACAATCTAATTTCTTTGTTCCCACATAACACTAGTCAATTATAAATGTCCTTCTAGGTTAGTCACACCATCAATACCCCCATGATTTTCTTAGAGTAAAATTAAAATATAACGACCTTCTAGCTGCTCTAACAGTTAATGTACTATGGTCCATTGTTTATTTAATAATAAACCTCTATGTAGCTCTCACATTCTAACCCCTCCGGTTAATGAGCACCCAATATCTCTCATAGTCAATTCCCAATGGGTAAGCAAAACAACAATTATAAATAAAATAAACCATGTCAAGAAACTCTCATAGTCAACTCCCCTTGGTCATACTTCCCCAATCATAAACACATGCATCTCATATAAACAATAGATCCATCCTAACAACAGTAGTCATGGAAATCAAAGAAAGCATAACATTTTTCCTTGGCCCAATGGCCATAAACAATTAAACATGGGAAACACATTCATATTCATGGTATTAAAACTTATGACTAATAAATATCACTTTCTCTACAAAACAAACCATAGTAGTTATTACACAAATTTAATATCGAAAAAATGAAATAACCTAAACATGTGTATTCATCACATCATCCATATATAACAGAAAGACAACCAAATAATGGCACAAACCACCTACCTTGATATCGTATGAAGAATGCCCTTGAACGCCGGCCCTTGAATCGGCCTAAAAAGTCATAGATATAAAATAAGGTCAAAAATGTTCATCCAGTATTAACTCAAGAGTGATATGAAATCTGGAAGAGTGGGTCTAGGGGAAGTGGGAAATCATCAGTGGGAATCTATTGCATCTGGTGACATTTCAATTGGAGCTCAGTTAGAGGAAAAGGATGAGCTCAAAGATCTTCGGTCATACGTCGCTCTCCTGTAATAGACACTGAAGGAAAGAGCATTTTTGGTAGATGATATGTTAAACCAATATGAATAAAAAAATAAAAAAGAAAATTTCATTGTGTTTTCCCATAATGTATATGTCGTGTACAAGCCTCTACTTTCCCCCACTTTAGGTGGTCTGGCATGTCTCCCACATATCCATGTACTCGGTCATTAAACGGCCAGTACATGGTAATGAATGAAAACTAGGTACTTGGAGTGTACTATAAAGTTCATGATGTGTACATAGAAAAACCTTATATCTTCCATTTTCTCTAAATCAACCTAGAATCAAGATACATACATGAAAATAGAGTTCCAGGTTCTTACTTGTAAAATAAATTTCTATGATTCACTATAGAAGTCCAGGGTAATGTTTATTGATAAAATAATCATATAATCATTATTAGAGGAGGATCATTCTTAGAATCATAGTTTTTTATATGTCTGTAAACACCATATAATCTATGGTATGCTTCCCAAGTGCATGTTTTTTATTCTAAAATGTAATTGTTTTATGAATTTCGTGTCCCAAAAAAGATTTTCAATCATTCAATTGAATATTTATTGTTTTTCATCTTTGTTTGAAAAAAATAACATTAAAAAGGACCATTGTTTCTTTATATCATGGGATATTATTAGTGGTTTGTCTTTTCATTCTCTTAATATGAAACCTATTTGAAATCATAAAACTTTAATGATGAGGAATTTTTATAAACATAATAGTGGAAAGAGGATTTTGAAAACATGGTAATGAGAATGATTATTTATTTAGATTATCGGTTACCAGATGAGAGTGGGATGTTCCATGAAATAAATTAAAAGTTTTTTCATTGTTCGGGATGATTCCTAATGATATAGAGGAACCCAATTACAAAAGAATTTTGGGAGTTGAAAATCACATTCTTAACTATTCCACCAATGATCTTAAGTTTGTGGATGATTTATTTGTTAAAAATATATTTCTTAATTTCCTAATTGGTAAAAAATGCATGTTTCATATATTATTTGTATAAACATTTCTTCTTCTAATAAATTAGTATTAGGGGAGACACAAAGATAATATTGATGTGGTATAGTTTTATTACATGGTGATTCCATCATGGGATGGTCCGAGGAAGATCAATATTAGTTATTTTTCTAGTGGATTTCATTTGTTTAGATAGTATTGTAATTTATTATTTTTTTGAGTGTCATAGCCCAATTAAGGAATTATATCATGTTATTACATGGTGTTTAATTCACAATGATTCTATGTTGGTGTTATGTGGTATAATGATATGTACTAGACGTTATGTCATTATGTTTGAATTTCCAATAGGTAATGGAATTTGATCTCATTCTTCGTTTTTAATTGCAGCTATTAGGTGTCCCAAAGTGGATTTTGTAAGATATATCAAAGGATTTCAGGACCATCATACCATTCTCCTCAAGAGGGTATGAGGATATATTAGAAATTGTGGATTTAATAAATAATTTGGATTATTTCCTATCGATCATGGAGTTTGGTGTTATAGATGTTCATGAGATATGATATGTAGAAGAGATAGAGAGGATCGAGTAGACACCAATGAACACCATCTCAAATTAGGATCCATATTTTATTTAATATTTATGAGTATGTTTTTAGTGTTCTTTTTAGTAACAGACATCCACCCTCAGACAGATAAGATTACAGAGGAGACCATTTAGATATATGAGGATTCATAACAAACCTGTATCAATGAATTTGGTTCATCACGGGTGATAATTTTTCCTATTTTAATGATTTAATATAATAATATCTACCACCATTTAATTTTCGTGGATTAATTCAATTAATTTTATTTGAGACCATGTAGATATTATTTTTGTTGAATAAAAACACGAAGGGTTTTTAGTCCATTCACCAAATGATTTGAAAAATGAATGACAAGGTTGTTATGATAGGAGAGAACATAATTTTTTTCAAGGATCAATAAAATTCATATTATAATCTTTGTATGATACAACTATTGTATCGGATCTTGTAATATATATTCATTCTAATTAATCATCATATTTATAGTGGAGGATTTAGTGAAAGTGTAATATCTCGCCCTTGATCATTTCCCTTTATGGTGATGGGGCCTATTGGTGAGGTGGAATATATTTTGGAAGATACCCCAATAGATGAACATAATCTATAATATTTTTCATATTTCATTGATTCATGAATAACTTCTTAATTATTTTCATGTAATTAATTAGATGGATATTCAGGAATAAGATGAATTTATAAATATAGAGTAACTAGTTGTTGTTTCTCGTCATTAATATACTTTTTTTGTGGGATAATCATTCAATTGATCCATGTTGCTTGGATTCATGGTTTCTTGGATAAATATTTTTGGAAACATGAGACATAGACTAATCGAAAGTATTCTTCTATGTTTTGAAAAAAAATTGTACTATTTAAGATGATTGTTTATATAGATACATTAAGGTTCTCTATTCTGCAGTGTTGATATATATATTATTGATGCAATAATTTCTATTTCAGAGGTATCTCATAAGATGTGATTGAGATGGATGTACATTAATTTATTTTACGGATATATATTATTCTCATGCAGGAGACTTTTATTGGAGGTATCTATTTTAATTTCATAGACCCTAACTATTCTTAATATTGATGATTCTGAGCATCATTGGATCCAAAATGCGGTATTATAATGTATGGAGAAGCAAGGAATATATTTTAAAATGTATGAAAGAGATTTTTATTTCTTTTGGGCATTGTGGATTGAGTGGTTTGGTAGAAGAGAATTGTTATGCACCCTAGCTTCCAAGGACCTATAGTAGAGATATTTATTATGGAATATTAAATATTAATATCTATTATTCTTCAATTTTTACATTTCCTTCACTATGTTCATTGGGATATACCCTAGAATGGGAATTGGGATGTTAAAAATGAAGAAAAATATATAAATAAATTATGTTATTATCATTACTATAGTGTGGATCCCAGAGTGTTTTATTACTTTTCCATTCTTTTGAGAGTGCTTCAAATTGAAGTTATTGTGTTTTTTTGTTTTGGTTAGACGATATTCCTTTTTATTTCAAAAACTATGAAATTATAGGATGTTGGAGGTCCCGGTATTATAAACCTCCATTAATTTTATAGGATTAAGAGGATGATTGAGTTTATATGGACATAGATATGCGAGATACATAACCTAATTTCTAGATATTAGAATAACATTACAACATTGTGTTGTGACCTCGACCCCTAGATCCATGGTTAAATGTCTTCTAAATTATGATCAAAATTTGTAGAACATAAATATCTGATTATATTTCCATTGTCTATCTTGTATTTTGGAGAAATTTTGTGTAAATTCAAGTGACCATTTAGTAAACTATTTCAAATTTTTTATACCCAATTTTGTGATAACCCTTATTCATGATCAATAGTGATATTACCACTTCTTCTCCTTCATTTCTCATATTTTGTAATCTTTTGTGTTTTGAGTGAAAAATATGGTTTTGTTTTATTGATAATTGGTAATGTATTTTGAGATGTTTCACAATGATTTCTATTGACCAGTGTTTCACTTGATAAGTTTAGTCTTATTCTCCGTTAGTTCCCTCATTATTGTATATTGTTTTGTGAAGTGATTATTTTGGTATAGACATTGAGAAATCTATTATTTATTTATTATTTTTGGATTATTAATTATATTTAATTCCTTAAGATGATAGTTTGGATTGACATAATTAGTATAAGGAACTAGATGTATGAAAACCCTACTCAATAGTTCACATTTAAACAAGATTTACTACAAAATATTGCACTTAATAAAGATCATATGATAAATATCCCTAGTTTATTTAAGTATTAGAAACATTAAATAACAAAATAAAACATAAAATACAATATATTTTTTGAAAAAAACTTTTACATGACCACGAAATTCATTCATACTTAACGCTTTATGGTATAATCATGGGATAAACAGAAGAAAATGGTTAGCTGTATAGCCTAGTTAAGGAATAAACATTGAATAACATTAGGATGTGAATACATATTAGTTAATCAGAATATCAGTGTACCATAAATGATACATGAACATAAAGGAATGATATAGTATCACAATAATACCATGGAAATGTGGAAACCACATACAACATGCTATTCGCATGAGTCAAGGCTAATTGCACATGGATTTTCATGAGTAAACCGTCATTTCACACAAATTAGAATGAGTAAAACCTCATTTCACGTGTATTAGCATGAGTAAAACCTCATTTATCATTAATTATCATGATTAAACCTTTATTTTACATGATGTAACAGGATACTAAACATTACCCAATGAATTTGAGTGCTATCAGGGCACACCCATCATAAAGATTTCATTTCATGCATAAGTGTGACACATAGATCATATAACATGGAATAAATCAAAAAAATATGTTATTAAACTATCATGGAATTTGGATTAAATACATGAAAGTCTCCAATAATTATGTCAATGAGAATAATGGTGAATTCTCTGGGTAGAGAAATTGGGGTTTGGTATTCACTACATGATGAAAAACTGTAGTCCAATTTCGGGAACATAACAGTGTTAAATAGAAATTGATAAAATAGTTTGATAAGAGATAAAGGGTTATATAATAATTTATACAAGAATATTATAGTAATGGGAACATGGGACATTATACCCCAATAAATGAAATCGAATTTATGATGTATAATATAAAATATGTTAATAATGGGAATGAAGAGATAGAAGTCTGTTGGGGATTTTCAGCACGATTGAAGGTGTATATAAAGGATCATGGATGGATTGATGATAGTGGAAGTATTATATAATTATTTATAAATCCAAAATACAGTAAGGAAAGTATGTAAAAACTTATTCAAAAATATCAAAATTGAAATTAAAAGGCATATCACAAAATGAGTGCATGATAATATAAGAGAGTGGAAGCTCCCATTCAGGGGTGTTCGACTCCGGCGGCATGGAAGTGCATTATAAGGATATTTGAGGAACCTTCAGAGGACTATAGGAACAGGGGTAAAAAATTTAATGATTTGGTATGTGTTCATTCAAGAGAAATGTTAGCATGGGTGAGTTTATATGAGAAAGGAAGGGGATTTTATTATTATATTGGTTTTGGACTCTGCATTATTATGTATTTTAAACCACTAACCATCCCATGGTGTTTTCCAATGGTTTTTGGAAAATGTTTGTGGTAAAAATTATTTTATGATGATAAGGGTTGATGATATTAAAATTTTAAAAACCCATGCTTCCATGGTACGTTTCTCTTTTAATAATGCAATAGCTTGTGTTGTATGAAACTTTGAGTTCTAGCACAACACAACCAATAAAACTAGCCATTATGAATAGAAATACAATATTTTTTATATTTTTTATATTTTATTTTTTAAAATAATCATCATTTTTTAATTCATAATATCAAAATTAACTTATAGTGAATATTTTTTATTTTTCTGAAAACATTCATTTTTTGGATAAATAGTGAAGGAGACTAGTTTATTGTATAAAACCTGATTTTTATTTTAATAATTATTTATTTTATTTAAATTTATTTTAAGTCCAAATAGAAACATAAAACCTAAATTAGTTAAATATAAATAATTGTAGTAATTTTATAATAAAATTAGTTGTATAAAATTTCATTTATTTTTATTAACGTCTTTTACCCACCTTCTATGCACATTAGAAAATTTTCATAAATCAAAATTTTACCACTTCGTTGAATTGAATTTCAAAAATATGAGAGACAAATTTGACATTAGTAAATAAAATGTGGTTTAATAAGAAGATAAATGTTTTTGGTGAATTGTAACTATTCATTTTTATTAACAATGATTAAAATCAAATAGGGTAATTAAAGATAAAAATGATATTATATGTACCCTAACACGTGTTGTAATTATATTGGATAAATCTATTTCTACCAAAATAAACCATAGGATCAATATATGATCTTATTTGATCCCCATGGATTAGATCAGATCATTTATTATTATTTTATTTAAAGAAGAGTTAAAAGTGTTATATTCAAATTTAAACAACTATAACATTTTTAATATAAGGTTTTAGATAAAATAAATTATACTATAAATATTTATTAGAAAGATAAAATTATTTCCTAAATAATTTCAGTTTATTTATAATTTTTAGACATTAAATAATTACATTTATTTCTGACACAATGATAAAGTAGTAATTATCTTATTAATGAACGATTAAAATAATTGATGTTATAAATATCTAAATAAATGTAAATTGAGACTTTTGATGCATTTAAATAATTTTTTAGGTTAATATGACATTTTAGGGTTGATTAAATTTTTTTTTTGATGTGAATAAGTTGTTATGACTTTCATAAAAGCAAAATACCAAATAGTGTAAAAATTGACATAATGAGTGTTTAAGACATTGACAATATTTTTTAATGATAAAATATTCTAAAAAATATATGTATCAGCCAAAGGACTTATATAATGTTATATATGTCAATAATGAACCAACTAGTGTTATATTTTCATTTTATGGTATATTTATTAAACATTTTTTATAATAACACATGAATACATGGAAAAAGATAAACTAGTGAACTAAGAGTTATATATAGAAGATAACGTTAATATGGGGACCTAAACCAATCTAAAACCTGTTGGTTGAGATGTTTTGGACCAATAACAATACTACCCTCAAAATAATTACATTTAGAGCCTTTATAAACCTAATATAATAGTAAAATAACATAATATATCAATCATTTTCTAATGTGACCCTCACCACTCTTATAAATGGGTACACCCCATTCTCTCAAAATCACAACTCAAAAGACATTTGGCTTGGACAAAACATGGCCAAATATCCTCCCAAGTACTTTAAATTTAACCTAGAAGCCTTATTTTCATCATAAAGACAACATATGGAGCACTTTTGATCAAATCAAAAGGAATCACCTGAAGAAGAGGTAATAATTTCATCACCTTTTTCAATGTTCTTTTCTTCTTCCACATTGCCTCTCATATTTGTTTTAATAAAATATAATTACTCAAGTATATTCTAACTACTTTGATGTTGTTATAAATTTTGTAAAACCATATTCATTATTCTATAAATCCTATGAATGACAATGTAATGAAACTTGTGTATGTATGGCTTATCGTCTCCACATCGTGGTGTAATTTTTTATTCAACACTTAATTATTTCGATGGGTGTAATAATAAGTATAATTGATGTAAATAATAAATTTAACATTTTAATTATTCATTATATTTTATATAGAATCAAATTATATACAATTTTACCGACAATAGGATGATATTTTTTCTCATTCTTACGTATGGATTACCGCCTCCACTAATGCGATGAGACACAATCATCTTCATAACCATTAAATAATAATTTAAATTTAATGATTTAAAATAATATTTAAGAACATAATAATTTTTCTATAAGTATCAAATAGATATTATCCATAACAAAAATTACATACATAACAAAACATATAATATAAAATGAATTAGTAAACACTTCAAACAATGATACCACTAAAATATTATTAACAAAGAAATATTAGAAGATCATATATGATATCATATTTATATATATGGTTCTAGTTTAAATAAATAACAATGAATTATCCATTATACATGAGGTTAACATTCCCTCTACTAAGGGAGAGTAAAAGGTAAGGGTTAATTTTAAAAACTCATTAATGTTTGAGGTTATTTATACATAATTATCTACATGGACCTCTTTATCATCCACATCTGTGTTTCATAAAAATGTTTTTCAATTTTTTTTAAAATTTCCTAGACTATCGGTTAATGTAATATATACCATTTTTTTACTTTTTATAAACATTTTATAATGTAATATTTCCTTTGTTTTTGAAAAAACGTTCCGTTATGACCTATTGAGAAAATTAAGGAGACAATGTTTTTTAACTTATACAGAGAGTGCAGCTATTTTTTGCCGTTATAACACCTTCTAAGATTACCTTACCTAATTATAATATTATTTTCAAAATAAATGTTATCCTTTATTATTATGTGACTTCTAAATATTTTCAATATATAAAGAGATATTTATCTCAAATATATTTGATTTCATCAATGTCAACATCCTTTGATGGATTTAATTGTTGCTTTATGTTGATTTATTTTGTTATAATCTATTATATTGTATTAATGGTTTTGGATTGGATTGATTGTGGATGTCTTCTTTTAATACCATTTAGGGTTTATGGTTAATGTATTAACATTTTTTCTATTTTTAATATGAATTTTTATATTTTGTTTCAACCATTTCATGTGATGAATACATTAGACATATTAAGTGATGGGTGGAGCCTGATATAGCTCATTCATGCAGCAGTATGTATCATAAGGTAAACTAGTGTCCTGTCACAAGGCCTTAACAAAATATTATCTGTAGTTTTGAAACCTGGCCTTGAATACGAGGTTATGATGTCTGGAATTTTACATTCCATAATTATAAATTTAACTATTAATATTACATGTGATTATTTGACAAGAAGAATATCTATGTGAATAAATAAATGACATTATTTTATTTATCTTTGAAATATTATTCGGATGCTTATGTTTAAAAGTATTGTGCATTAGTCTTTTACATTGCCTTAAATTTATATTCTGATATTGTTATCCTTACTGTGCATCTGTTCTCACCCCTTTCTATGTTTTATTTTTTCAAGGATGCAAAAAAGTATATAATGATTAACTGGCTTGAATTGTCTTTGAGATAACAGTGTGTTCAAATGGGACACAATGTAGCTATTTTTCCATTTCATGATGTAATATAAAACTTATGTATGTATGTAGTACTTCCAAGGCTATTAAACTAATAGGTCATTCGAGACATGATCTCTTGTGTTCATGACAACGTTATGTAATAATGCACTGACATTGGGTAACTAGGGTTGAGTCGTTACAAAAATATTTTCCTTTATTGTTTCGAGGTGGGTCATACTTTCATGGAAATGATTTTTAAATATTAAACTCTATTATATGATTTCAAGGATCCACTATGTATTTATAAAATAAAGACAATAATCATAAAACTGAATTATTTTGAAGAAAAAACATATATTTGGTCGATGATACCTTTTATTGAATTTTATACATCATTACTAGGACATTATGATGTCAAAAAACACTCAATATATGTATAGAATATTTAATTTTTAACCAAAAATTTTAAATGTCTCATAAATATCTATGAAATTATATATTAGATAAATTTTAGGTCCTAATTTCAATAAAAATATTAATTATATCTAAATAGTTTTCTAAAAATGTGAATTTGCACAGTGAAAAAAACGACATTTTTTTAAATTCATGGGTTTTGAGATAACCTAATTTTAAACAATAAAAAAATAACATTAAAATTCATTAAAATTATATGTTCATTTATATTTACTAAAATTAATTTAATAATTATTATTTTTTAAATTATTATATGTTTAAATAATATAGTATTTCATAAAAATATATTTTTTAATTAATAAAAAATACTGAATGATCTTTAATATTTATATATATATATATATAAAATAATAGGGTAAAAATTCAACTACTATTTTATAAAAATATATTATACATATTGCCAATTATAGGGTCCTGATACAAAGCCTTTTATTAAAATAGAATACACAAAGTAAGTTGTGTGATAGTGGGGGTTTCATGGGGTTGGTTGGTGAACATGGATTGGGTCATGATATTGAATTTCTTACACATCTCCTATAAATGGTTTAAATCTTGCTTATGTTTTTGTATCACAATTTGGATTTGTTCTAAGGAAATTCCCTGAAATTCTATCTTCCTTAGAATCTCTATAAAATGGGATTCACAGTGTATTAACCTATTGTTTGAGGTCGTCACTTCCTTCATCTATTTCAAAACAATTTGTTAAAACCCTATATTTTTTATGTAATGTAATCAATGTTCAATGACTATATTATCAATAGAAATTATACAAATGATTAATTTAAATATAATTGGATAAAAGGTATTTTATATGTTTTTTATATTTGTAAGACATTTAATTAAATCAAAATATAGGGAATTTTATTCATAAATAATTGGGTCATTACAACCTCCCCCCCTAAAAAATATCTCCTTCAAAATTTCCTTTTCCAACCCTAAAAGAGATGACTGTAACCATGCTTCATCACATCCTCAAGTTCCCACATTGTATCTTCAAACATTTGGTTTCTTTAAAATACTTTAACATGGGGCATTGTCTTATGTTTTAGAACTTGTTATCTATGATCTAAGATCTTCATAAGGTACTCCTCATAGTAAATGTATTCTTCCAATGGTACCACCCCATGATTGAGAACATGTGATGGATGTGAGATGTAATTAATTAATAAGGATACATGGAATACATCATCCTCTTGAGATAGGTATGGTGGGAGTTCTAGTGGGTATGAAAATGCACTGATGTGATTAAGGATTTCAAACGGGCTGATATACCTTGTACTAATCATTCCCTTCTTCCTAAAAATCATTACTCACTTACATGTAGATATGTAGAGTAATACCATGTCTCTAATACTAATATCTAGGTCATGTTGATGATTGTCAGAATTAATATTTATTGACATCTAGTACCTTCGATTTGTTGTTGTATTGTATTAACCTTATCAAACATCTCTTCAACCACTTCCAAACCTATATGTTTTCATTCCCCATGTTTATCCCAACATGATAGTGTTCTACAACTCATCTGATAATGGTCATAAAAGGGAGCCATTTTGATGTTTTAATAATAACTATTTTTGTAAGATAAATCCACCAAAAGAAGATGTTCATCCCATCTACCTTTGAATTCCATTGGGAAATCTCTAAGAATGTCCTCATATGATAGGATTGTCTTCTTAGATTGGCCCTGAATTTAAGGGTGATAATTTATATTGACATTATTCTTAGTATCCAGGGAATGGTAGAGAGATTTCCAAAACATAGAGGAGAATATTGGACCTCAATTTGACACAATTGATAGTGGTACTCCATACAGCCTTACAGATTATTTGACGTATATCTATGCGAGTTGATCTAGTGAGTAATACTCTTCAATTGAAATGAAGTGTGAAATATTTGTATGATGACCCACAACAACCCAAATATCATTATTTTTATTTGATGTCTTCGGACGTCCTGTGACAATGTTCATGATTATTTCATCTCATTTCTATGTTTGTATGGGTAGTGGTTTCATCATCCCCATATACATATGTCTCTCAGTCTTCACATGATGACATACTAGACAATTTCATGTATATTCTGGGATATCCTTCTCCATGATATGTAACCAATAGTTCTCCCAGCGATCTCCATACATCATTATGTTTCCTTGATGAATGGTGAATGGAGAACTGTGCCCTTCATCCAAATGTTTCTTTAATATAGGATTTTATGGAACACATAGTCTCAACCCAAATATAACAATACATTCATCATTTTCACAAAAATCATAGGATTCCCCTTTTTTAATAGTTTCTATATTCTTATGAATCCCATAATAATAATTTTTTAGCATCATTTTACCCTTACAAAAGAGATGGTTGAGAAATCATTTGTGAAATAATTTATTATGTTCCGATATTTATGATTCCAATGTCCTTATTCTTCGAATTTAATAATATTGGATCCTTCTCAACTAACATCAATGATTGAATAGTTGGGTCCCCTCCACTTAGATCATATAATACCTTGTTCACCATCCAAGGATGGTTGTGTATTGATAAGTCATAATCAATGATGACCTTTAACAATATTTGTTGGCCCATTTTCATCTAATTCGGTGCTAATATATATTTTGATAATTTTCTGATTCATATATATTTCACACAACTCCCCAAAGAGATAGTGCCACTGGTTTTTTAATGCAATGATCATATATTCCAACTCCAGTTCATGTGTGGGGAAGATTGGTTTAGGAATTTCCACTACCTTGAGTCATAAGAAATGAATTTTTAATTTTTCCTCAAATTACACCAAATAAATACTTATAATATTTTCAAGAATAACACTTCCACAAACTTAAAAATTTGATAGAATACTTATATAATTATTCCCTAATTATCTAATATCATTATAGGTGTGGACATAGTGTTCATAGAAATCATAAGTGATATACTAATAGGGCCTGAATTAAATAAATAATTACATATACTACATTGAAGTAGTGATTACATGTAATTCATTAATTATTATTCATATTTTCATTGGAATTTCTCTGCTCTCTTGTTCATGGTCATTGTTGATGAACATCATGCTTCCCATCCATTGAAAAAGAGAATGGTCTTGGAAAATTCCCAACATCTACAAATCTATAACATATAACTGTGTATCATTCTTTATATGGATCTTTATTTCCATCCCTCACATCAGCTATTCATTCAAGGAAAAATGATATTTTTTTCAATTCACCCCACATATAAAACATATCTGAGTCTTTTTGTGATATTTTACTTGGTTCCTCTTATTACACATATTTCATGAAAGGAAATTGGGTCTTATATCCCATATCACCTTTATTAGATGTACATTAATCAGATGTATTGTAAAGACCCGCAAATTTCAAGGAAATTTTTTTCATAATTTTCTTTGGAATTTTACAAGAGCGCAGCTTCAGACGGCACCTGATTCCGAGGCCCGGTGTGCCCGGAATCAATTTCTGAAGTTTGGCTCGGGTACGTTCAGTGAACGGACGAGCGGGTTTTTCTATCTTTTGAACCGATGCCCGGAATCGAATTCTGAGGGCACCGATGAAATCGCAGCGCCGGTATTTTCTTAGAAACGACTCTTCCGGAGTTGCGTTTGCTCAGACGTGGTTTTTAAATTTTGGGGCTTTAAGACAGAAATAAAATAAAATTTGTGCGACAACTTTATTTTATTTCACTTAAGCTGCTTGGAAGTCACTTGGAAGCCACTTGAACTGAGTTAAAGCGGATAGGGTGATATCCGGAAATATCCTACCCTCTTGGTAGGATATTTGTGAGGCAGGGCCCGCACGATCCCCGCAGTTTCTTTCGCTAAGTAACGCACCCGCGAAAACCCGTCAAAGTAACTGAAAAGTCAACCGACGTGTTTTCTTTATTTCTTAACAGACCATTTAATTGGGCGGTTTATTTCGTGAATTAAATGGGCTGTTTCGTTCGTTGAATTAATTCAACAAATTTAATGGGTCGTTACTTACGCGTTTTGCGTTTGTTGGCAAATTAATAAAATAGACAAACTTGTCTATTTTGGAGGATTGCTATCGTTGTGAGAATCCTCTGAGCCTCCACCCTCCCCGCGAAGAACGCGAAGAACGTGAAGAATGCGAAGAACGCCGGAACCGGAATTCGACGACGCACACCGTGATCTGCGATGTCGACGAGCTCTACCCGCGACGTTCTTCGGCGACGCCTCTTCTTCCGCGGCCGATCGTCGTTCGGCAACTAAGGTGAGAAACGGATCGTTTAATTCACCTATTTTTTAATTTCAATAACAACGGATTTAATTAATTAAATCTGTTTGTTCTAGATCCGGAGATCGTCGGCGCGACGCTTTTCCCGTGGTGCGACGAACGTCTCTTCCGCGAACGACGTGACGATCCCCTCCTTTCGCGACGAGCGATTCCGCGACGACCTCACGTCTGACGGCAACTTCGAGGTAAGGGTTGTTGGAGTATTTTATTCCCCGTGTTTATTCTTTTAAAATAAAGAACCTGATCTCCGAACAATTTTAATTTAATTAAAATTTTTGTTGATTATTTTCTTTTCCTCCCGTTGTTTATGACTAACGCGGAGGGTGCGGATCTAACGAACAAGACCCGGCAACCCTCCGCCGATCTTTTGTTGTGCGGATTTGGCGGACGACGACGAACCATGCGGCAAGGGCGATCCGTTGATCCTGCAGTGAAGATCGGCCCCCGGGAGGAGCAACGGCGCAGACGGGAGGCAAAACGGGCCACCGGAGCAACTCCGGCGGCCCGCGGAAGGCGGCGGCGGCGCGGGTCGCCGACGCGGCGGCGCCGGCGGCCGGAGGCGGCGGCGCCCGGCGCGCCGCCATGGAGGAGATCCGCCGCGGCTGAAGCCGCGGCGGCGGCGGCCGGTTCCGCGGCCGCGCGGAACCGGGGAGGGACGCGGCGGCCCGGCCGCGTCCACGTGACAGGCGGCCCCCCGCGGGGCCGCGTTCCACCTAAGCCGCGGGTCAAACCCGCGGCACCCCTTCGGCCGCTCGGCGGAAGCCGAGCCGGCCGGTCCGGTCGGCCGGGCCACGCCCAGGCCGGACCGGACCCGGCCTAGCCGGGTCGGGCCGGGTCGGGCGGACCCGGTTCGGCCGACCCAGGGGTGGTTCGGGCCGGGTCGCCCCGGGCCCAGAACCCCCGTTTTCGGGCCTTCTTCGGTCTTTTGCCCATATCTTGGGCCTGAGACCTCCAATTGACGAACCGTCAGCGGCTACGCGATCCTTGGATCGATACGGTCGTTTCGGTATTTTATACTCAAGGTTTCGGAAGACTTTGGGTTCGGCCGGGTTGGTTCGTACACGAAACCAACCGGGCCCTCGGAGCGGAAACGCTCATAACTTGAGCTACGGACGTCCGATCGACGTACCGTCAGCTTTGGTAGTTTCCTCTAAGTGAGACGGAACTTTTGGAATACTCCGCCCGAGGATCGGACACAGGCGGAGTACGGTCGGGTTGGTTTTTCCCTAAAAACCAACCGGGCCCCTGGGACGAAAATGCCAATAACTCTCAGACCGGGCGTCCGATTGACGCGCCGTCTGTTGCGTTGAGATCCTGTTGTCGATACGGTACTTTTGGATACATCAACTTCGGACTACGTGTCAGTTGATGTATCAGCCTCTCGGCTCATGGAGCGGACCCTCCTAAACGAGCTCGCTGTGTGCGGGAACACTAGTGCTGGCTGTGACTTCGACGACAGAGCAGAGATCCTCCGTGGACTGCGACGACGGCAGAGCAAAGATCCTCAGTGGACTGCGACGACGGCAGAGCAGAGATCCTTCATGGACTGCGGCGACGACTGTGCAGAGATCCTCAGTGGACTGCGTCGACTACTGCACTCAGCGATCCTACGTGGATCAGTGCTACAGGTTCTGTGTGAGCCCGATCCTATGTGGGTCCTTACTACCTGTTCTGTGTGAGCCACTGCCTACAGGTTCTGTGTGAGCCCGATCCTGTGTGGGTCTTTTGCGGGGGTTAGTACCTATCGATCCTTCGTGGGTCCGACGACTTAGATGGATCAGTGATCATCTTTGACGTCATCTGAAAAAGTATACCTGGTTGAGCTGAATCTTATGTTACTCTCCTTTGTGGATTGTGTTGAACTATCCTACGTGGATTTACTGTTTACTCTCCTTTGTGGATTTGAGTCTTGCTTTCCTATGTGGATTGAGTTGTTCTTGAGCTCGTGAGCAGAGCTAGAAGTGGGGACTTAGGTATATGTATGGGCATATACCAAAGTCGAGTCAGATGTTACTTCGTGATTGCACCTTCCTTTTTGTGCTATATCCATTGTGGATTTCGGGAGACTTTCGGGGGTCTCGGGGTCCTTACTGAGTAGCTTATACTCACCCCTGCACGGGCTATGCCCGCACCATGTTGTGTTGGATGCAGACGACGGACAGCGCTGATCACGGTTGGGGCGTGGAGCAGGACGGTACCTGGAGGTGGACCACTGGGTGGGACGTGCTCGGAGCGGACGTGGGACCCGAGGAGCCTGGAGGCTATCTGTACCCACCCTTCAGGTGGGATTGCTAGTGGACGACACGAGGCCGCCGTCTTTTCTTCAGTTGCTGTTCTTTACTTTTTCAGTTGTACTTTCAGTTGGGCTTGTATTCCGGCCCCCTTTACTTTTCTGCACTTGTAGTTACTTTCCGCTTGCTGACTCTGTGGTGGTTGTTACTTTTAAAGGCAATGCCTTCCCTGTTTACTGGGATTTTACGCCTTGGTGCTAGTCGCCAGCCCCTGGCCTATGGAAGGCGAGCTTGGGGTAGTCACGGCACGGGCCCCGAGGTCGGGTCGTGACAAATTGGTATCAGAGGTGGTCGGTTCTACCGCAGACTCTGATCGTCTTTTCTTTCTATATGAAGCAATAGTGTTTAGTGTATTGAGTGTGGTTATCAGTTCAGGGAGCCCAGTGTTGGTGCGGCGGCCGACGTATCCGTACACCAGGACCCTGACTCCTGATTTCTGACTTAATGCATGAAAACATTGATTGCGTGTGTGTTTCAAGTCTTCTTCGGGATTACTTGTGTCAGCTCACCGGGTATACTGATCTGCTTTATTAAAGTCTCAGGTTTTCCTTGTGATTACTTATGCCAGCTCACCAGGTATACTGTTCTGACTGTGGTGCTCTTGTTCTCCTTTTCAGGATGGCCCCGCGACGACAGCCAGCTAGGGTTCCGAGTGTAGGGCGCGACGGCAGCCCACCGAGCGACGAGGCCTCGGTGCAGGGCCCTTTGCCAGCAGTGGCACCGGCGGTAGCTTTACCCGCCGAGCCACCGATGCTGCTAGTACCAGACGCTGACGATGCACGTCGCCTCAGAGCACTGCATGAGTTTCAGAGCCAGTGACCGCCCAGGTTTCGCGGTGAGGCGGACCCCCAGGCCGCCGAGGACTGGCTAGAGGCGGTGGTACGGATCTTTAGGCTAGTGAGGACACCAGCGGATCTCATGGTGATTCTCGCGGTGAGCCTCCTGCAGGCGGCGGCAGGACGATGGTGGAGCTTGATGCTCCAGGTTCACGATGAGGCATCCTTCCTCTAGACGGACTTCGAGAGCCTCTTCCGCTCTGAGTTCGTCCCGGCCACCCTCCGAGCGGTGCGCATCCAGGAGCTTCTCCAGCTGCGCCAGGGCAGCATGACAGTCGCTCAGTACGCGGCGAGGTTTACTGACCTATCTCGCTACTCGACCGACATGGTACGGGACCCCTTCTTCCGGGCCCGGACCTTCGAGCAGGGCTTGCGACAGGAGATTCGGGCGTCGCTGATCTCCCTCAGCATTCCGACCCAGGCGGGAGTGCTGGAGCGAGCCCTCCTGATCGAGAGCTTCCTGGCAGAGCCTTCTTCAGCAGCGAGACCTAGTGCAGGGCGGCAGGTAGCTGAGTCTTCGGCAGCAGGTAGCCGACAGATGAATCTCGGGTCCAGGCAGACCAGACCCCCACGCAGACGGCCTCAGGACACTGGCTCAGCAGTGCGGGGCACACATCGGAGTGCCAGCCTTCCGAGAGGCAGGCTGTGCTACTCCTGCGGCGGGCAGGGTCACATGGCTCGTGACTGCCCGACTCGCCGATCAGAGGAGCAGCAGACGGTGGAGGGGCCACCCAGGCAGAGTCAGAGGGTCGACCGTGGCGGTCCGCAGGGAGGAGGCGGACGTGGCAGAGGAGCTGGCCGAGCAGCGGGTGGTGGGCGACGCTTCCAGGCTCTACCCCCACCACCACCAGGAGGGCCACCTCGACCACAGGGAGCTGGTGGGCAGGGACAGGCCCAGCTCCAGGCAGTGGAGGCCTACGACCCCGACATGCCAGAGATGATTCGAGGTACGATCTGTGTCTATTCCACCCTTGCTGCAGTACTTATATACACAGGGGCGAGTCACTCTTTCATAGCCTCTACCCTTGTTCGGAGCTCGGAGATTCCGACTGAGCTGTTGGCTCGATCCTTATGGTTAGAGACTCCTACGGGAGCAGACTCGACAATTACGCACTGGTGCCGGCAGTGTGAGCTTACTCTAGGAGGCGAGAGCTTCGGCTGGGATCTCCTTGTAGCGGCGTCGAGGCTTTACGACGTCATCTTGGGCATGGATTGGCTATCCACGGTTCATGCCCAGATCGACTGTTTTAGGCGCAAGGTGCGATGTGTTCGCACTGACGGGAGCAGGTTTACCTTCACCGGCGAGAAGGGAACCTTTGCAGCACAGGATGGACTTCCGCGGAGGAGAGTGCAGCCCATCTCTCATCAGTTGGCTAGCCTCATCCTAGGAGCAGTGGACATGCGGAGTCCAGCTTTTCCTGCAGTGGTGGACCAGTACGTGGACGTCTTTCCCGACGACGTTCCAGGGCTACCTCATCGTAGAGAGGTAGACTTTTACATCGACTTGTACCCCGGGACAGCCCCGATATCTACTCCAGCATATCGGATGGCCCCCGCCGAGCTTCGGGAGCTGCGGGTACAGTTGGAGGACTTGCAGAGCAAGGGGTTTATCCGACCCAGTGTTTCACCCTGGGCTTCCCCGATTTTGTTCGCCAAGAAGGCGGACGGGAGCTTGCGACTGTGTGTCGACTATCGTTGCCTGAACCAGGTGACAGTGAGGAACAAGTATCTGCTGCCACGGATTGATGACCTCTTCGATCAGCTCAAGGGAGCGCGGTGGTTCTCGAAGATAGACCTCCGGTCAGGCTATCATCAGCTCAGAGTTCGAGACGAGGACGTGCAGAAGACGGCCTTCAGGTGTCGGTATGGCCATTATGAGTTCTTGGTTATGCCGTTCGGCGTAACCAATGCTCCAGCAGTGTTCATGAGCCTCATTAACAGGATCTTACAGCCATACCTCGACCGATTTGTTGTGGTCTTCATTGACGACATTTTGGTATACTCGACGACTGAGGAGGAGCATGCCTACCACCTGCGAGTTGTTCTAGACACGCTCCGAGAGCACCAGCTTTATGGCAAGCTCTCAAAGTGCCAGTTCTGGTTACGTGAGGTCCACTTCTTGGGGCACGTCATCTCTGAGGCGGGAGTTGCAGTGTATCCCGCGAAGATCGAGGCAGTGCGAGCTTGGGAGCCACCCAGGAGCGTGACGGAGGTGCGGAGCTTCTTGGGCCTAGCCGGATACTATCGAAGATTTGTGCCAGACTTCTCCAGAGTTGCGGCACCACTCTCAGCCTTGAAGAAGAAGGGGAAACCCTTTGTGTGGTCAGACAGATGTCAGCAGGGCTTCCAGGAGCTGAGACAGAGATTGACCAGCGCACCTATCTTGAGGTTGCCTGAGGAGGGATTTGGGTACGTAGTTTACTGCGATGCATCAGGGACTGGACTCGGGTTCGTCCTGATGCAGGAGCGGGCCGTGATCGCCTACGGATCATGTCAGTTGAGGCCGCATGAGCAGAACTACGCCACTCATGACCTGGAGTTAGCAGCAGTGGTCTTCGCTCTGAAGACTTGGCGGCACTATCTGATGGGCGAGCGCTTCACAGTCTTTTCTGACCACCAGAGTCTCAGGTATATCTTCTCTCAGAAGGACCTGAACCTGAGACAGCGGAGATGGCTTGAGTTCCTCCAGGACTATGACTTTGAGATAGTCTATACTCCTGGGAAGGGGAACGTGGTAGCCGATGCCCTCAGCAGGAGGACGGGCATTCAGCTACTTGAGGAGGTGACGGAGCAGCTAGCCTCCTTACAGATATCCTTCGTGGATAGATACGGAGCAGCCTTTCTTCAGTCTCTCACATTCTCTCCTCCACTTCTACAGCAGGTCAGAGAGGCTCAGCGTGGGGACGCTGACTGTGAGACCCGGCGTGCACTGATATCCTCAGGTCAGGCGCCTGATGGCTTCTCCCTTGGAGCAGAGCACGACATCCTTTTCAGAGGACGTACCTTCGTACCAGTCGCTTTACGGGAGGAGGTGCTGGGAGAGTTTCACACTTCTCCCTTGGCGGTACATCCCGGAGTGGCGAAGATGTACCAGGATCTCAGACGACAGCACTGGTGGCCGGGCATGAAGAAAGCTGTGGCAGAGTTCGTTTCACGATGCCTCACCTGCCAGCAGGTGAAGGCAGAGCATCAGGTATCAGCAGTCTTGGTACAGCCCTTGGAGGTCCCGGAGTGGAAGTTGGCTGGCATATCTATGGACTTCGTGACTGGACTTCCACGCACTTCCAGAGGTCACGATTCCATTTGGGTGATTGTCGACCGACTCACCAAGTCGGCACACTTCTTACCCATCAGAGAGCAGGGCTCAGTGGAGAGCTTGGGACGTCTTTACATCCAGGAGATCGTACGGCTTCACGGTGTGCCATCGTCTATCGTCTCCGATCGAGATACTCGTTTCACTTCCCGGCATTGGAAGGGGTTGCAGGAGGCGTTCGGGACGCGGCTCCATCTGAGCACAGCCTTCCACCCTCAGACGGATGGTCAGACGGAGAGGACCATACAGACACTCGAGGACATGCTCCGTACATGTGTTCTCGACTTTGGTCGCAGCTGGGAGGACCACCTACCCTTGGTGGAGTTCGCGTACAACAACAGCTACCACTCCACCATCAGGATGGCACCATACGAGGCGTTGTACGGCAGACCCTGCAGATCACCGTTGTGCTGGACAGACCCTGGGGAGTCATCACTCGTGGGACCAGAGATGGTCCGAGCCACGATAGAGAAGGTCCAGATCATCCAGGAGAGGATGAGGACAGCTCAGAGCCGGCAGAAGTCATATGCTGACAGGAGGCGGAGGCCACTAGAGTTCGAGGATGGCGACCACATCTTTTTGCGTGTCTCACCTCGAGGTGGTTTACGGAGATTTGGCCGAGGCGGCAAGTTGTCTCCACGCTTCATCGGGCCTTTCCAGGTCCTCAGCAGGATAGGAGAGGTGGCTTATCGCCTGGCTCTACCACCTCAGTTGCACCGGGTGCACGACGTCTTTCACGTGTCTCAGCTGAGGAGATACGTGCACGACCCGACGCACATCATCGACTTTGGGGAGCTGGACGTGGAAGATGGGGAGACTTTTGCGGAGGTCCCAGTGGAGATCGAGGATCGACAGGAGCAGGTCCTACATGGGCGGTCGATTCCTCTTGTGCGCGTCAGATGGCAGCACGGGATCCTCCAGGAGAGCACTTGGGAGCGGGAGGCTCAGATGCGTGCTCAGTACCCCCATTTGTTCCCCTAGTTTTTGATGTATCTTTACGGGGACGTAAAGCCCTGAGGTGGGAGTAATGTAAAGACCCGAAAATTTCAAGGAAATTTTTTTCTTAATTTTCTTTGGAATTTTACAAGAGCACAGCTTCAGACGGCACCTGATTCCGAGGCCCAGTGTGCCCGGAATCAATTTCCGAAGTTTGGCTCGGGTACGTTCAGTGAACGGACGAGCGGGTTTTTCTATCTTTTGAACCGGTGCCCAGAATCGAATTCTGAGGGCACCGATGAAATCGCAGCGCCAGTATTTGCTTAGAAACGCCTCTTCCGGAGTTGCGTTTGCTCAGACGTGGTTTTTAAATTTTGGGGCTTTAAGACAGAAATAAAATAAAATTTGTGCGACAACTTTATTTTATTTCACTTAAGCTGCTTGGAAGTCACTTGGAAGCCACTTGAACTGAGTTAAAGCGGATAGGGTGCTATCCGGAAATATCCTACCCTCTTGGTAGAATATTTGTGAGGCATGGCCCGCATGAGCCCCGCCGTTTCTTTCGCTAAGTAACGCACCCGCGAAAACCCGTCAAAGTAACTGAAAAGTCAACCGACGCGTTTTCTTTATTTCTTAACAGACCATTTAATTGGGAGGTTTATTTCGTTAATTAAATGGGCTGTTTCGTTCGTTGAATTAATTCAACGAATTTAATGGGTCGTTACTTACGCGTTTTGCGTTTGTTGGCAAATTAATAAAATAGAAAAACTTGTCTATTTTGGAGGATTGCTATCGTTGTGCGAATCCTCTGAGCCTCCACCCTCCCCGCGAAGAACGCGAAGAACGCGAAGAACGCCGAAACCGGAATTCGACGACGCACACCGTGATCTGCGACGTCGACGAGCTCTACCCGCGACGTTCTTCGGCGACGCCTCTTCTTCCGCGGCCGATCCTCATTCGGCAACTAAGGTGAGAAACGGATCGTTTAATTCACGTTTTTTTTAATTTCAATAACAACGGATTTAATTAATTAAATCCGTTTGTTCTAGATCCGGAGATCGTCGGCGCGACGCTTTTCCCGCGGTGCGACGAACGTCTCTTCCGCGAACGACGTGACGATCCCCTCCTTTCGCGACGAGCGATTCCGCGACGACCTCACGTCCGACGGCAACTTCGAGGTAAGGGTTGTTGGAGTATTTTATTCCCCGTGTTTATTCTTTTAAAATAAAGAACCTGATCTCCGAACAATTTTAATTTAATTAAAATTGTTGTTGATTATTTTCTTTTCCTCCCGTTGTTTATGACTAACGTGGAGGGTGCGGATCTAACGAACAAGACCCGACAACCCTCCGCCGATCTTTTGTTGTGCGGATTTGGCGGACGACGACGAACCGTGCGGAAATGGCGATCCGTTGATCCCGAAGTGAAGATCGTCCCCCGGGAGGAGCAACGGCGCAGACGGGAGGCAAAACGGGCCACCGGAGCAACTCCGGCGGCGCCGGTGGCCGGAGGCGGCGGCGCCCGGCGCGCCGCCGTGGAGGAGATCCGCCGCGGCTGAAGCCGCGGCCGCGCGGAACCGGGGAGGGACGCGGCGGCCCGGTCGCGTCCGCGTGACAGGCGGCCCCCCGCGGGGCCGCGTTCCACCTAAGCCGCGGGTCAAACCCGTGGCGCCCCTTCGGCTACACGGCCGAAGCCGAGCCGGCCGGTCCGGTCGGCCGGGCCGCGCCCAGGCCGGACCGGACCCGGAATCGCTGGGTCGGGCCGGGTCGGGCCGACCCGGTTCGGGTCGACCCGGTTCGGCCGACCCAGGGGCGGTTCGGGCCGGGTCGCCCCGGGCCCAGAACCCCCGTTTTCGGGCCTTCTTCGGTCTGTTGCCCATATCTTGGGCCTGAGACCTCCGATTGACGAACCGTTAGCGGCTACGCGATCCTTGGATCGATACGGTCGTTTCGGTATATTATACTCAAGGTTTCGGAAGACTTTGGGTTCGGCCGGGTTGGTTCGTACACGAAACCAACCGGGCCCTCGGAGCGGAAACGCTCATAACTTGAGCTACGGACGTCCGATCGACGTACCGTCAGCTGTGTTAGTTTCCTCTAAGTGAGACGGAACTTTTGGCATACTCTGCCCGAGGATCGGACACAGGCGGAGTACGGTCGGGTTGGTTTTGCCCTAAAAACCAACCGGGCCCCTGGGACGAAAATGCCAATAACTCTCAGACCGGGCGTCCGATTGACGCGCCGTCTGTTGCGTTGAGATCCTGTTGTCGATACGGAACTTTTGGATACATCAACTTCGGACTACGTGTCAGTTGATGTATCAGCCTCTCGGCTCGTGGAGCGGACCCTTCTAAACGAGCTCGCTGTGTGCGGGAACCCTAGCGCTGGCTGTGACTTCAACGACAGAGTAGAGATCCTCCATGGACTGCGACGACGGCAGAGCAGAGATCCTCATTGGACTGCGACGACGGTAGAGAAGAGATCCTTCGTGGACTGCGGCGACGACTGTGCAGAGATCCTCAGTGGACTGCGTCGACTACTGCACTCAGCGATCCTACGTGGATCAGTGCTACAGGTTCTGTGTGAGCCCGATCCTATGTGGGTCCTTACTACCGGTTCTGTGTGAGCCACTGCCTACAGGTTCTGTGTGAGCCCGATCCTGTGTGGGTCTTTTGCGGGGGTTAGTACCTATCGATCCTTCGTGGGTCCGACGACTTAGATGGATCAGTGATCATCTTTGACGTCATCTGAAAAAGTATACCTGGTTGAGCTGAATCTTATGTTACTCTCCTTTGTGGATTGTGTTGAACTATCCTATGTGGATTTACTGTTTACTCTCCTTTGTGGATTTGAGTCTTGCTTTCCTATGTGGATTGAGTTGTTCTTGAGCTCGTGAGCAGAGCTAGAAGTGGGGACTTAGGTATATGTATGGGCATATATCTAAGTCGAGTCGGATGTTACTTCGTGATTGCACCTTCCTTTTTGTGCTATATCCTTTGTGGATTTCGGGAGACCTTCGGGGGTCTCGGGGTCCTTACTGAGTAGCTTATACTCACCCCTGCACGGGCTATGCCCGCACCTTGTTGTGTTGGATGCAGACGACGGACAGCGCTGATTACGGTTGGGGCGTGGAGCAGGATGGTACCTGGAGGTGGGCCACTGGGTGGGACGTGCTCGGAGCGGACGTGGGACCCGAGGAGCCTGGAGGCTATCTGTACCCACCCTTCAGGTGGGATTGCCAGTGGACGACACGAGGCCGCAGTCTTTTCTTCAGTTGCTGTTCTTTACTTTTTCAGTTGTACTTTCAGTTGGGCTTGTATTCCGGCCCCCTTTACTTTTCTGCACTTGTAGTTACTTTCCTCTTGCTGACTCTGTGGTGGTTGTTACTTTTAAAGGCAATGCCTTCCCTGTTTACCAGGATTTTACGCCTTGGTGCTAGTCGCCAGCCCCTGGCCTATGGAAGGCGGGCTTGGGGTAGTCACGGCACGGGCCCCGAGGTCGGGTCGTGACATGTAATATATTTCATCAAATATTTCGAAGGTAATTTAAAAATTTGATAATTTTTAATTGTGAATTTTGGAATCCAATTTGGTATAATTAATATATTCTCTACGTGATCTCCCATCTGATTGGGAATCTCATTGGCGTAGTCATGACATTTCCTTTCACATCTATTGATAACATGATTCATCCTTTGTCAGGCCATTGGATATAATGAAAGTGAAATTGGTGATAAATATATTAATAATTTAAACATATAATGTGGAATCTTATGAAATTAAGAGGATAACATGTAAATAAAATTTATCTCTTTATCTTATGAATTTCTAGGCTTTAGCATGTGTTATCCATGAACTACATCCTAAAATATATTTATATGGGATTATTTTTGGGTTCCCTTAATAATGGATCCTAATGTAATTATATATTTACCAAATCATATCCCTTGTGAGTGTCAAACTAGGTGTGTAATAAGGCTCATTTTCATTCACCGGTTCTCATTCAAGACACGCTCAATGAATTGTTTTGAAGTCTATCCCCCAGATTCATCTATGCCAAAGTCACATCCATTTGGTCTTATCTAGATAGGGATTTATTTTCTTGATAAAAAACTAAATCTATACTCACCTAATTTAGAGTTGTTTTTATTATACTTGGTCTTATCCCTATGGGTTTTTACTATGGTTTTATTAATCCTAATCCCAAAAACAATTAAACATATCCTCTAATACCATCTATAAAAACCCTTCTATTTATTTCAATTTAATCATGAGTAACTACATATATTTCACTTAACACAGCTCATAATATCTAGAATTCTAGTATCTATTGGGATTAAAATATAAAATAACAATATAAAAAATTAAATACAACAATTTTTTTTCAAAATGATTCTACTTGACCACAACATTCCTTCAAACATAACACCGCATGGTATAACCTTTGTAAAAACATAAGAATGGGTGAGAAATAAATCCTAGTAAGATAATAATCATGGAATAACATGAGTATGATAATAAATTTTTTTAAAGAGGCATATCAATGGAGCACAACAAAATAAATGGACATAAATTCATGACATAACATTATAATCATAACATCTAAATGTTGAAACATTATACAATATGATATTATAATGAGTCAACGCTCATTGCACATGGATTTTCACTAGTAACCCACATTGAACATGAATTACAATTAGTAAACCCTCATTGAACATGATTTACAAGGATTTAACCCTCATCATACATGAATTATCACAAGTAATCGCTTATTTTACATGATGCATTATAACCTTAAACATTTCCCAATGCATTAGAGCACCATCAAGGTGCACCCTTCATAAACATTACATTTCACAGATTTGTGTGCCCCATATATCATAGAACATAGAATAAATAGACATAATATATTACTACATCTTCATGTAGTGTGAAATAAATACATTTATGTCCCCAATAATTATTTATATGAGCATAAGGGGGAATACCCTTGGTAGAGAAATGAGTTTGGAATTCACTGCATAATGGAAAATTATATTGAAATTTTTATAGAATAATAGTGTAAAATAGAAATTAATAAAATGGTTTGATGAGAAATAAATGGTTATATGGTTATTTATATATTAAAATTTTAGTATGGAGATCATGTGATATTATACAACAAAACATGAAATTGAATTTATGATGTATTATTTAAAAGGAGTTCTAGAAAGGGAATGAGGTGAGGGAAATCCCTTACAGAATTTTGGCATGCTAATAGGTGTGTGTAAAGGATCATGTATGTATTAATGAGAGTTTAAATAATATAACACTATTTATAAATCAAATGAAAGGTATGGGGACTATGTATGAACATATACCAATATATTCAAATCGAAAATACATGAAATTCCACAAAAAGAGTTCTTAATAAAAGAGGAGAGTGGAAGATCCCTTACCAGGATGTGCGAAACCAATGGCCTAGGATAGACTTTATAGGAACATTGCGTAGCCTTTGGAAAACACTAGTGAGTTAAGGTTAGAGGTTGGTAAAGTATCAAATTGTTTTATTGAATAAAATGGGAGTTTGGGTGGGTTTCTATAGGAAAGGAAATAACCTTCCATATTATTTTTGTTTTGGACCCTCTATATCCATGTATTCAAAACCACAATCCATACCATGGTTTTGACCATTTTTTCTTGAAATGGGGATTGGTATATGTTATTTTATAAGGTTAAGGGTTAAATATATTAGAATATTTCCCTTTATTGTGTTGTGGTGAGTCATACATTCAGGGAAAGGATTTTAAAATCCTAAAATATAATATCTGTTTTGGAAGAATCAATAAGGATTTATAAAATAAATCAAATAAACATAAAATTAATTTATTTTAAATTGAAAACATATATTTTCCAAAATATATCTTTTATATTTCTTATTACATCCTTATTTGGTAATTATGATGTCATAAAACACAATGTATATTTATAAATTTTTTAATTTATTACATAAAAAGTCAACTCTTTACATTAGAAAAAATTAAATGATCAATTATATTTAATCAAATTTATTGTATAATAATATTTTATTAAAATTACATTTATTTAAAAAATAAAAAATTCATCAAAATAGATTTCTTAATTAACAAAAAATATTTTTTTGTTTTAAAAATAATTTACAAATAAACCGAAATGGGATTAAAATATATTCAATATTTTATATAAAAATGAGTTACATAATCTTAATTCTAGGGTCTTGATACATATATTTTTTTAACAACCACATATTCCAAATTAGTAATGTGTGGGATGGTAAGGCTTTCATGGGGCCGTTCGGTGAACATGGTTTCGGTCATCATCTCAATGATCTTAAACTTATCTCATAAATAGATTCAATCATTCTTATAATTATAGATCTATTCTTTTTCTTCATTTAAGGGAAATCACATAAATTGTATCTCTCTTAGTAGCTCTGATTAATGATATTTGTAGGGTATGATGCTTCAAGTTGATTACATCACTTTGTTTCTGTCAAATTGATTTGTTAGAACCCAATATTTATAGCAGTCATGTGATCATTGTTCACCGACTATATTATCAAAAATAATGATACTTAATGGTCATATTAATTTAATTGGATAAAAAAGATTATAGTTGTTTTCTTTATTCACATGATATTTAATTAAATCCGAATAAAAAAATTATTCATAAAATAATGGGTCATTACATGATAAATGGAAATTATATGGAACTAATTGTTATGTGTTTATAGGTTTCCATATTTTTCATATATAACTAATAAATTCTTTTTTTATTACTAAAAAAATATTTTACTATAAGAAAAATTATATATTCTATTACTTAGGATGAATTTTTTGTAGAAACATTTCATAAATGTTTAATCAAGATAACATAACAATGATTCCATTACATGAAATTTTTTTTTAATGGTCTCTTCTATAAGAGGGAATTGTAGAAGTATTCTATAACAATAATTTTTCATTTTTTACTATTTTGAGTCCTTATTATGATGTTTTTTATTGGCTGTCCTTTCTTGGTAATTTTAAATTTCCATATTTGGATTGTTTTTTGGAAGTTATTTTAATACCTTTTTACAATTGGTAATAGTAGAGCTAGTTTTTTATATAGAATCAAAGAAAAATTATTGTATAGAAGGATGAGGGGCTATGGCTTCAATTTCCATGATGTGTATAGAGGTTTTACAATGTTTAGTAATTTTATGTGGATATGTTCTCTGTAGATTGGATAAAAATACATTTTTAATAATAAAAGGAGTAATAAATAGGGTGAGTGAATAAAATAACAATAAATTAATTTAATGGTTAATTACTGTTTTACATGTTAGTGATGGATGGGAATAATTTTTCATTCTATATGTAATTGACTGGAATAAAGAGTGCAACATTTCGGAAAAATTGTAAATCTAGAAATTTTTTAAATATGTGAATTGAATGAGAAACAAGGAATTAATATTGTGGTTGTTATATGTGGAAAGTAGGGATGGTTTGTAGTATATAGATTTTCAATGATGGTAGTGAATTATAATGATGGGGTTGGGGTTATGAATGTGTGAAAATGTTCCTTGGTGTGAACTATTAAATCAATTTTGTTGTTCATTAATATTATAATATGTATATTTTTGTGATTTCAATGGAATTATACCATTGTTGTATTTCCTAACCAAACCACACATTTCTTGACTTTAGGATTTTTTTTTCCAAAATCATGGTTGGTGAGAAAATGTATAGAATCCTACTCCCTCTCCCCAATATAATATATATGTGTGAAATTTTATTTTATAGCTCATTTTACACTAGTTTGTTTGATGTGGCGATGGTTCATCATTAGGGGCATTCATGATTGGAGGGATGCAGAAGATTTATGTTCATTATGTTCACGAGACCCTATTAAGAATGATATGTTTTAATTATGTTAAAAGTTGTTTCAATTATTTAATTAGGTTGGTATAGGTTGGCATGTGGTGGTAGAAACATGAAAATTATAATTAAGAAGTTGTGGTGGACATTATGTAGTGATGATATCAGATGTGGTATGTTGTGGAACAGATGTGGATGGGATGGAAGAATGAGGAATTTTTCAATTATATTTGAGACA
This sequence comes from Viscum album, assembly GCA_963277665.1. NCBI lineage: Eukaryota > Viridiplantae > Streptophyta > Magnoliopsida > Santalales > Viscaceae > Viscum > Viscum album. The sequence continues at coordinate 254,664,244 of OY728165.1, read as the reverse complement.
AACACACCAATGGGGTTGTTTTTTGTGGGTTAACTATTAATATTTATATATATATATATATACAAGTTATATCAATTTTATTTCCCTCTAAACGGATTTAATGTTAGTTCCGAGTGACTCAGTGAATTTCGTTTTGTAATTTACAGTATAGGGGATTGATGGTTATATTGCTTATTCATGGATGAATTTGTATCCATCATCTATATTTTCCAAATTTTTCTTACAGAGTATCCTAATGATTATAAATATATTCAAACAACTATATTCACGAAAAAATAGTTTTTCACATTTACAAATACATATTAGTGATCTTGTTAGACTTTACACACTCATAGTGTGGAGGTTTTATCAACTTCACATTTTATGAGTAATCATATCCTTTTATTAGAGTATTATATTTGAACGAAATATAATGGGTTTTCAAATAGTATATTATGTTGGTATTATTTTATATTTTATAATCTATTAGTTGGTTTATTATTTTATTTTTGGGATAATTAAATGAAACACTTCCCATTTTCATTTTTATACCCAAAGTGTTTGTCACCAAATAGGGTCCTATTTGAGGCGGGCCATAAGAGTCATTCGAACCTTCACTGATTGTGTTAGAGGGGTTACAAGTGGTTTTATGTAATGATATTATTATAAATAAATGGTATGTGATTCTTTGATTAATATTTTAGAAAATATAGTGTATCTAGTTATGTGGGAATCCATGGTATATTTTTTTGATTTAGTCACTTAATATAGAGTTTCACTAAATCATCAATAGAAACATCCTTATTATTTTATTTATTCAAAATTATTAGTGTATATTTTTATTTTTCTCTATCATTTATAGTTTTTTTAAATTCATTTTCATAATATCATTTTTATTTGATTATTAAATAATAAAATTGGATATTTTTAAGGATGTTTGTCTCAATATCCATTTACAATGACCTGTTTTATATTATTCACAAATTTAATTTTTTATAGAATATATTGTTTCATTCAAATATTTTATATATAAATATTTCTTTATTCATGTTATTGAAAATTGTATTCTATGTCTCCATTTTCTATTTCTTTTGATTCATTCATTTCTTATGTCATAATAATTTTTCTTATCTGAATATAATTTTTATTGAATAATTTTATTTAATATTTGAATGAAAATTTCTAATAATTATACCATGTAACCATTATTTATATAATATTTTTTTCAGTTGTATATTGTTAAATTAAATATTTAGATCAAGATATTCAACTATAATCAATTTTATACTATATAAAATATGATATTCGTAATTATAATTCAAATAAATTATGCTGAATTGTTTCATCAATTGTAACAACCTACTATATCAAAAAATATATTTTATTTCCTAAAGGGAATGTAACAAAAGTTTTTCTTAGGATATACACAACCATTATTTTCATTAATAACTTCTCTGACATGCAAGAACGTGTGTTAATGAACAAAAATATAGTAATAATATTATTGTTCAACAAGGTAGTAATCACATACAAATTAGAATTGAAATTATGAAGAAATTAAATGAAATATGATAATATTTTTTACACATGTTTATATAATGATTTTTTGGTGACCAATTTATTATAATTTTAAATGACCTCTTTTTTAATATATAAGGAAATATTTTACTATTAAACAACTTGAATGTCAAAGATTCTGTTTTATAATAATATAAATATATACAATTTCTATTAATTAAATTTCTATGTAATATATTCATTATAATGCATAAAACTCGTCCTATGTGTTTTCTATACAACATTTAAAATAAAATTCATTTTTACACTTAAAAATAATATTTGTTTTCTTGAAAGTTGTTTTGTCGCCATATTAGGTATCACTTATTTGAATAATAATTTTAGAAAATATTATAATCTTTTTTGTAAAAATCATTGTAACTATAGAATTTGGAACATCAAAATTTAATTTTGTTTAAATTTTAGGATTTTTCCATAAAATATTGATTTTTTAGTAAAAAGTGAAAAAATATTGATTCTTTTTAAATGGCCTTTTATTTTCAAACATTAATATAATGTAAAAGTCTCAATATGTGTTGAAATTATTTTCATATAATATTACATATATTTGATCCACATAATTAAATTTTAATCATATTTATATTTGTTTTTAGAATTAGTTTATTGGGTTTAAAAATAGATTTCTCTATTTTTTTTAAAAATGCATAATGTATCCCATTTTTAATAAATTAAAATTATACATAATATGATATATTTGAAATTAAATTTAAATATAATATATCAGTAAAAACTAATTAATTTTCATAAAACAAATGTTGTAAGTTATAGAGTTAATATAGAATCATGTTTTTCCAAAAAAAATGCTCTTTATAAAAACACATTGTCTCAGAGCATCTGCAAGATTTATATTAAATTAAAAATTTCCAATTATGTGATTTGAGTTTTAAAAAATTAGATCAATATTTGAAATCTGAAAGATTTATATTTTCTAATAAAACCAAAATATTTTTTTATAAAAGGGATTAGTGAAATAAATTTAAATTTATTACACAAATTAAATAATTGGATCAGCCAATAAATTCATATATCATATAAAATCCAATCATATAATCCAATAAGACATTGTTTTTGTTGATATCCAACTATATAAGGCCATTGGTTCAAACCATAAAGTGTAACACCGAAGAATAGGTAACGTTCATCAACAAGCATTTTTGTTTTATTTCATTATCCACCCCCTAAAATTATTCATATTTAATTATTATATAATAAAAAAATGTATCATAAATATATTTATAACTTTTATACTAATTTTATGAACTAAAAATACACACACATTGATAAAATGGGTTTTGAAATTAATATTTGTGAGTATGACACACTACCACCTAGAAACAATGCCAGTCGTTTTTCATTTACCAACTCTTGTGGTTGGTTAGAAGAATGAACATATGTTTATATATAATATTTATCATATTTATAAAATAATTATACCTTTTATTCATTATATCATATACAACATATTTACATTTTATACATTATGGGTTGCGATAACGTCACTCATGTGTACGGTAGACTACCACCTCGTGATGTGATATGAAGTCTTTCTCGAAGTGATGTAAAATTTTTTCATCACCGCATCACAAGAATGATATATATAAGTATATATAACTAAATAATATGGAATTTATGTTATAATTATTATGATATAATGATAAATTATTAAATAAATTATTTTCATAATCAAGATAGAAAATTCTGAAATATTACCCATTCGTGCATACGACGTATCACCTCCACAAAAATGAAACTAGTTAATTTTTAATTAAAAAATCAATGATTTGTTTTCAAATAATAATGGGTGTTTAAATATTATAGTAATTCAATGAATATATTTCTGGATATGTTTAAATAATGATCCCTGTAACCATGTCTAATTATGAATGTCGTTTTTGACCCATAAACTAAAACTGGTCCAAACATATGACTTAAAATTAAATGATTAATTAATAAGAAATAACTTGTTTTTAAGAAAATTAAATTTAATAATAAAATTTTAAATGGAACTCAATATTGTAAGTAATTAAACATATATTTTTTATTCAAACTGATTAAGAACATCTGTGAGGAATCAGACTCAATGTAATGGTTTTTCTCATCTCACTTTTATTACTAGGAGATATATACCATAGTAAGGCGTTATTTATATATTGTGGTGTATATAATTCACATGAATGTGTTGTTTTATTAGTATGTTTAAAATTATGGTCATTTAAAATTTCATTTTAGTACCTCCCTTTCATCGAGTTTACAGTTTTAGAGTTACTAAAGTGGTAAATGATTTTTTCTCAATTTAACTTCATCGATACATTTGTTATGTTTTACACCTATCTTATTTTATGAAGTGTATATACCAACCCTTTAACATGTAATTTCATTAAGATCATTATTTATATGATATTATACATTTCATTTAATGATATTATTTCATGGGGAATTTGATTCATTGATACCAAAGTGGTAAGAGTATTTGGTTCAAATCACATATTTTATGGGTGTGTGTATGATAATGTCCCTGATGTTGAAATGTTATAATTATAATTAATTGTATACAATTATGAATATTCATGATATTATCCATTAATTGTTATATTTTTTAAATATTGTTTTACAAAAAACTGATTATAAACTTTTTTTTTGAAAATGAGACTCCATTTCACTCTTCAGTCAGAAATTTGTGTATTTTCAATCCATGTTTTCAAAAAATGTTTTTAAAAAATTTTAAATAAGTTTTTTTCAAATAAAAAATGAAATATTGTGAAATATTTTTTAAAAGACATTTTTTATTTTTTGACATATTTTTTAATGAAAATTTATTATTTAAATGATTTTTTTATAAAAAAGAGATTTTCAAATTGAAATCTGTATTTTCATAAAAAATATTTTTAATGATATTTTAATAGTATTTAAATTCATCAATGTCATAAAAACATAATATTAGTAATTCTCCAATGATTTTATTTTTTGAAAATTAAATTATCACTGTTTATCTAGATGGGTTAATAATGTTTAAAAGTGATTGTTATGGAACCCATTTTTTCAGTGACATAATAATGTTTCAAATTAATTTTAATATAACCTATATCTTTTTCACCTGTAAACCATGTATCAATGATATTTCCAGGGAACCCATTTATTTTCCTCAATGTAATCATGTTTTAATGAGATTTCAGGGGCACTACGCTCTGCTTGGGTTACACTCATACCACCTCCTTCATCTCGGATCTGCGATCTTTCCTCCTTGGTTTGGAGGTTTGAGGTGGTGTTCTCTATACTGTAGTGGCCGTGTGTCAGCCCGTCTTGCACGTATCGGGGTCTTCGCGACTCTGTGTGGATTCTGCGCCTGAGTCCCTAGTCCGGTGGTGAGATTTCATCACTTTGGGCATAGATCTCGGTGTTTGGAGGATGACCATTGCATCTGTGGTCTTTCTGGATGGTGGTGTTGGGAGCTTGTTTTGTTTTGAGCAGATGAGGATAATAGTAGGAGGGTTTTCCAGACAAACCCATGTTCATGGAGGTGGGTTCACATGTAGTGGTGCTCTATGTGTGGTATGGCTTGTCTTCCGATTTTTTTCATTTTGATTTTGTGGATTTTTTCGAGACCAGTTCATTCCGACGATGATTGGTTACTGTTGGTTGCTATGCGGGATGTATCCGGTGTTTTTGGTTTCTCATTTTTGGTTTATTTCACTGGATTTGATGGCTGTTTTTGTGAATATCTGGTGTTGATTTTGCGATGTGTTGAGGGTTTATGCCTCGTTGAAGGTTCTGATTGTGAGGGTTTACGAGGGTTTGTGCGTTCTGTCCCTATTCTCTTGTGTAATATCATGGATTTTGGTTTGGACTGGTGATGATCCAATGTTGGGTTTCCTCTGACGGTGATGGTGATGAAGGAAGCTGATGATGCTCACCAACCTTAGTCTCTCCATTGGTATGTTTGACGACAAAGTTGGTTTTCACATTGACACGCTCCTCGAGGTGGTTGTGCGGCTCGATGTGGACTTGTGGTTCGTGTTGTATGAATTTCAAATTTCTGATGGGGTTTTGCTTTTGGAGGAATCGCTTTTTTGTGGTGAGGTTACCAGTTATCCTAAACCGGCATTTGAAAATAAAAAAAAAGATTTCCATTATTATGAAGGCAATTTATTTTATAAAGGTCAATCATGTTTCAATGTGATAGTTAACGAAAGTATTTCATTTCAATTTGATAATCATGATATAAAAAGAATAAATATTGTTTCAATTTTTAATGGTGAATGAATATATCATTGTTCAATATACATTTTGTGTTTCTTGGAAATTACAAATAAAGGTTGCACCCTTATAGTGTTTGGTGAGTCAATTATAGCATATACGATGGGTTGACACATTTATAAGTATAATGAATTGAGTAATGATTATATTCTATAGATAATTATATTGGATGTCTTTTATATGGTTGTTCCAATTTTAATGGTTCTATAATGGATTTATTAAATGCAATTCCAAGATATAAATATGTTATATTTAAGCATTTTATGGGTTTATTATGATTCCTTTGATCTATATTGATATCATATAACACATTATTAATGATTCTTATGACTTTTTAGTTTTATAAGTAATTATTCCATGGTTTCATGGTAATTAATCTAGGTATTTATAGATACGTATATTCATAAGTTATAATCATGTACTTTTATTACTTCATCAAACCCTTGTGTACTTAGTATGATCACTGATTACATTAATTTGTTAATGATTATGTTTTACCTTATTATAAATTTGAGATCACCCATTATTTCTCCTTTTCCACTAGATATATATAAATAGGTTGAACGAATCATGTATTGACTACATTTTATATGGATGATGGTGATGTACTAAATTTAATAATAAATGATTTGTCTTTTAGGATACAGTCTAAGTTAATTTCATATAAATTTTTTATGTAGTAGTTTTTCCTAAATCAATAGAACTCTTAAAATAAAAGGTCCTTTAACATTTAATTTATCCAATTTTCCATTTGTTGTTGTATGGTTTGGATGGAAAGAATTGGACACCCTTATCGACAAAAAATTTTAAAATGTATGGTTTATTATTTCAGCATCGAATCTATGAGTTTTGGGTTTTGGGATTTTATATTTGGTAAAATGGAAAGGTTTATATATCTTTTTAATTTAATGTGTCTTCATGAGGGTTTATCTTAAGAGTTATGAATACCATCAGAGGCCTATCATGATTTAAAAGTATTAGACACCACATTTGAGGATTTTAAATCATAAATTTTTTTGATGTAATTAAAAACATGTTTGATTAAATGACTTTGGAGGTACGTTAGTCCCATAGGATTAACATGAACTATTAGTTAAGGAGTAATTAGTTTTCATTTTTGATGAAAAAATGGAAACCTCTATGATGGGTGAAAAAACATCACATATTGAATGATGGTGGTGGATTGAACCTTTGAACTATGGATAATAAGGGATTTATGAACTCCACTACACTATGTGATGTCCTGGTCAGTTTGAAATATTTATTGGTAATGATTAAATTCATTAAAGAAAAAATGATTATATTATTTTTGGAATAATCATAATTTATTTTGGAAGAATATATAATCAAATACATCTAATATTTTTGTGTTGAACATAATCAGGAAATTTTTAAATAATTTTTAAGATAGTTATTTATTATTTTGTTTGGGGTGAAAATTTGTATTACTATAGAAGATTAATTTATCATATGATGTTTCACTCATTTTGAGAATTGTCCTAGCATTGGATACCAATTTTTGTTTTTGATAAATTGTAAATATCGATGAAAAATAATGGTTTTTAATGGTTATGTAGTCCTTCAAAGTTGATTTTTGTGCTTCTATAATTAAAAATAAATCGTGAAATTTGGATAAAAAGGTTAGATTTTCCTAGAATGTCATTAAACGACATACTTATACTAATAAATTGTGTATATCTACATATTGTCCAAGTCTTGGTGATAATAAAATTCCTCAGCAATAGTAAATGGATCTTGAAACATAATTGTTATCTTTATAACGTCATTTTTAATGATGAAATGTCCTTTTTTATTATCACATAGTTATGGATTTTATGCCCTTATCATTTCATTGATCATTCACATGCTTGAGATCAATGATCTCTACCCCTACCTATAATTATTTGAGATTTCCCTACATTCATACTTATGTTATCTTATTTAAAAACCTAGTTATTTTTCATTTAAAATGATATTTATATGTAGTTTTTTCTATTATTAACAGGACTATTTATTGAGCATTTTTTATGTATGTTTTCTACAAAATGCATTTTTCTTTCCAACCATTTATTATCGTGGTAATGTTCATATTTCAAGGACATAATATTTTTAGGGGAGTAATTTTTCACCATGATATTTTAAAATAAAAATATAATACTAAATAATTTAAATGGTAAATAACAATATTTTTCTTATGATAAACAAAATAATGAGTTTACTCAATAGCCTACTTTACCTGTATGGCTGATTTTTACCAAATAACAATATATAATTAATATTATTATAACATGATAGTTATCACCTAGACATTGTAATGATGGGCATGAAAAGGATTAAATAATCTATTATTTTGTTTTGAACATATATATATGATGAATTCATTGTATACTAATTACTTATATATGAAAATAAAATCTTTTTGAAAATATAAATAATTCGTTCTTTGGAAAAATTTTTGATTTTCCACAACTGTGTTTCATACTGAAAAAATTAAAAAATACACCTTTCGGATTAAATTAATTAAATTTATATAAAATTTATTTAATATAAATTTTAACATCCATCATATGTGTTTTCTATTCAATAGATAAAATAATCTAATTTTATGCTTGAAAACATAATTTTTTTTCGTAAAATAAGTTTTGTCTCCATCTTATGGATTGTTAATTCTAATTTTTTATATTTTATAAATTATATTTGAAAATATAAACATAATTTTTTTATATGGGATATCAAAATTTTACGTGGGTGAAATGTTTGTATTTTTCCAAAAATATTGTTATTAAACGTAATGTTGAAAAATACCGATTTTTGTATAAATGAATTTTCCTTTCAAAGAAATATGTATTTTAAATGATGAAATACTATTTGAAAATTTTATCATATATTATAATTTATATTATGTAGAATTAATTACCTCTGAAAAAAATTTCATTTATATATTAGTGTATGTTTTTTCTTAGCTTTTAAAACGGGTTTTTTCTATAAATTGTTTTAAATTCCATAATGAGTCCCAATTTTCATAAAATAAAAAAATTACTAATGGTGAATGTTTTAAAATTATTTTTTTATTATATATATCATAAAATGTTATTAATATTAAAATAATGATTATTTTTAATCATATAGTTAATAAGGAATCATCTCATTCTAAAAAAACTCTCTACTTAAAAACCCTCTGTCTCACCGCGTCTGCGGGATTAATATTAAATTAAATTTTATACACTTATGTGGTTTTAATTTGAAAAAATAGATTCCATATTTTAATAATCATAATTTATAATTTAAATTAGATCATTATTATTTTTTACCAAATACATTATAGAAATAAATTACAATTAATGGAAATTATTAAGGTAAAAACTACTTTAACTACGGAGTAAATATTAAGCCGATGGGATCAAATGTCATAGAATCTTGTACAACATCCATTAGAATTCCATATTTCATCCTTATCTGAAATATTTTCAACATTTTTTTATTATATGACCTATTATATGTAAAATCATTGTATCAACTATCAATAATTTGAAAAATAATATGTTTTTATTCTTCCCAACATATAAAAGGACAATGCTCTCCTCCTTGATTCACACAATTAAAATTATTTTTTCCCAAAATACCTACCGTAATCAAATCCAAAATTCCAAAATCTAATCCTATGAGCGATAAATTTATCATTCGGCTAAAAACGTAATTGATTTTCTAAAAACCAAAATGAGTTACCCAAAGCGGAGGTAACATTCATCTTTATGTGTTTTGGTTTTTTTTCATTCTCCACCACATAGATTATTATTGTAAAATGATTATATAATAACCTCAGTTTCGTAAATATTATTTTATTTGGTTAAGTTAAGGTTTTGACATAAAAATACACATAAATCCAACAAGTTTGTCAGAAATCATCATTTGCGTGTCTGTTGGATGACCCCCTCCTGAAATGAAGTTTACAATTTTTTTTATATTTATGATATTTATGATATATATAAAATAATTATTCCTTTTAGTCATTATACCATGTAATACCTTTTTAAACTTCATAACATATGGGATACGATAATGTTGCTCATGTCTACTGTAGACTACCACCCCGCAAAGCGATGTGGAGCGTTTTTCGCTAAATTGATACATAGACGGTAATCAGGTTAAATATAATGAAAATATAAAAATATTAATGAAATAATTATGTTATTAATTAAATATTTATCTTCTCATAAATACATTTTATCATATTATTTTTAACATCTCTTACACATGAGAAAAATGATAACATCATTCGTCGACTTGTAGACACCCATATCCTCAAAGCGATGAGATTATACATGTTTTCCTCACCAATTAACAATAATGACATATATAAATATATATATTTAATTAATTAATTATTTAAGATATAACTATCATTATATATAGATAAATTATCACATAAATTCTTTCCCTAATTATCATTCATAAAATGGAAATGTTCCAAATGTGTACGTATGGCTTATCGTCTATATGATCATAATATTAGTTCATTTTTCAAAACCATTTTACATGATTGGTTTTAAAATAGTAATTTTTGTATAAATATGTTAATTATACAATGATAAATATTATAAATATTCTTAAATAATGACCACATTGACCGTAGTTGACCTACCAAAGTCATTTCTAACACATAAATTGAATGAGGTCCAAACATTCGACATAATTGAAATTGATTAATTAAATATATACAACTATATTATAAGTAAAATAAAATTAATATTAAAGTTCTAAAATTTTATCAATCATGAAAATAATCAAAACATGTTTTTTTCTAGGATGATAAAAAACAAACATGATGAATCAAACAAAAGTTAAGGGTTTTTCTCGTCTCAAATTTATTTCATTGAGATATTTTCTATATTAACCAATTAATTTTTTATACGGTATATATAATGACCATTAATGTATTTTATTATTCTTATAATTTTATTTCTGTCCATTTAAATAACAATTTTTACATCTTTATTTCATGGGGTTAACAGTTTTATAATTTTTAATGTAGTAAGGGATTTTTGTCTCAATTTTCCTTCCATCGGACGTCTGTTATGCTATACACCAATATTTATTTATGAGGTGTATATATAACCTAGTTGACATGTTAAAGGATGGTACTGAAGCCACTTTTATTATTTAAAACCAAGCAATGACCATTTTCAACTATGTTGAGGGAGACCCATTACATGGCTCGAAGGCCTAGTGGGAATTTAGGCCAGTACATGGCCCATAGGCCCAAATTTTTTTCCCAAGGCCAATTTTGTGAATAGTACTTCTAAAGTACTCTTCCTTATACAATAATTCACAGTTTCCACCACTGTTACAGTACCATAAAACATCTATAGTAACATGCCATAGTTACTACAGTACGCTACATTACTACTACAGTACACTACACCTAATGTGTTTTGAATCCCCATTTATTATGTAGGATTACAGGGTGCTTAGAAATATGACAAAGCCCAACTACACTTCCCATTTTAAATTTTATATCATTAATATAAATATATTCATAATTTAATATTTTTCATTTAATAATATTCATTCATGGGGATTGTGTTTAAAAGTTTCCAAAGTGATTTTTTTCTTTTTTAATAATGTCATTCTTTATGAAGATTATGTATGATTAATTCCCCATTGAATAATTATAATTATTTCTATTATCCTTAGTTAATTCGGGATATTTTCAATTAATTGTTTTATTTTTTTGATATATTTTACTTTAATTGTTTGATAATGAGTTTTTATGAAGGCACGACATCAGTTACCAATTCATTCAGAGATAAGTGTTCTTTTAAAACCATATTTTCTAAATATGTATTTTATATTTTTAAGAAATTAGTTTTCAATGATAAAATGATTTTTTTTAATAAATTTGTCTATAGTTTCTATAAAATAATTTATATTTTTTCATGGGTTTTTTAGGAAAAAAATATTTCAAAAATGTTAGATGTATTAAAATGTGTTTTTTCAAATGATATGAGGTGTTTATGTAAAATTTAATTTAATGATATTTTAATCATAACTTAATTTATAAAAAAACATTTTTTTAATTAGTCCCCAATGATAATTTGTTTAAATGATTCCATCCTTATTATTTCCCACTATGGATTCATACAGTTTCAAATAGATTCTAATATAACATGTTTATTTTCGACAAGTTAATCAAGTTTCAATAAGATTTTTATGGACCCCAATTATTTTACATTGGTTAATCATGTCTCAAATAGATTCTTGGGGAAACCGTTTCATTTCCGTAGGTCATTCATGTTTCAAATAAATTTTTATAGAAGCTATTTCTTTCCCATGGGTTATTCATGTCTCAAAGATATGTTCATGTAAATCAATTATTTAAATGGATTAATCATATTTCCATGAAATTTTTAAGGAACCCATTTCTTTTTCATGGGATCATAATGTTCTAAAAGGAATAAATAATTTTCCAATGAGTTATAATGAAATTAATTCTCTACGTTCAATATTCATGTTGTGTTTCTTGGTCATTATTAACTATTGGTGTGCTCAAATACTGCTGGGTAACCCCATTATTTCTTATATGATGGGAGAACATAGTTATAGTTTAAATACATTGGAAAATTATTATTTTATTGGGAGAAATATTTTTCAATTCATCTTTATGGTAATGAAATTTTAAGGGTTTTCTATGGGTTTTATGTTATGATGTTCTAATATACTCGTATGATTTATCTATGATTTCTATGGGTTTATGTTGTTTAATTTGATCCTGATTGATATCACATGGATAAATATTGTTGAATAATAAGAATTTTTTCTTTTATAATTCCTTATTTAAGGTTTTAATGCTAACTAATCTTGCAATTTATGGGTATGAATATTTATATATTATACTCTAGCACATTGATTATGTCATCATTCCCTTACACCATTCTTATGCTCACTAATGAAATTCATTTTATAATTCATACATTTTCTATTACTTGCATTTTATCTCACCACTATTATGTTTCCTTTTTCCAGACTAATAGGTAATAGTTTTAATGAATTATGTCTAGAATGTATTTCATATGGATGATGATGACATATTGCTTTGAAAAAGAAATAGTGTTTTAAGTAGGAGAAACGCTTATTTAATGCGATGTGAATTGTTGATGTAGGAGTTAAGCCTAATTATCTAAAACACTAAACATACTTGTCACTATAGTATGTAAGTGATACAACATTAAATTATTTTTTTTATCAAATAAAATTTGTCACCTCTATCAGTATTAAATAAAAAAATGTAACATTTATAATTTCAGCACCAAAGTTAGGAATACATATTTTTGGCTTTTATATCCATGTCCTGGTACTTTATTACTAATAATAAATTAATTTAATATTTTTAATGAAAAATATTCATTCTATTGTTACAAATTTATATTTATCTTTATCTTTATACATAACTAGTTTATATTTTCTTTTATCCGTTTTGATTTCCATAAAATAATATAAAAGTATTACAAGGAGTCTAATTCAACATACCAAATATTTTATTCCTCAACCTATTTATACTTCATCAAGACTATTTCATTCATGGGTAAATTATTGTTACATATTTTACTAATACATTACTTACAATTTTATTCCCCCGTATGTTAAAATTATTTTTAATGAACCTTATATCATTGTTTTATGATTACTCCATTAAAAACATTGAGTAATATCTAATAAAAATTTCTTCTCTATTTTAACACATTATTATCACGTTTTATTTTATGTTAATTACTTTTAATATATATTTAATATAATTTTAATAAATATTAAATACATATTTTTATCCTTAGTGTATATCATTGATAAGTTGTTTTGATAGAATATGTACAAATTTTCAATTATTTCAATGTCTCATAAAAATATAATAAAATTCTTTCAGAAAACATGAATATTATATTATATTCCTTAAAAATATTCATTATATAAACTAGTCACATTATTATTCCATATTTTGAATATTCATATTGGAATATTTCTTTTCATTTTACTTTTATTTCAATCACCTATGATTTTTTTAAATCAATTAATTACTTTTGAATAAATTTATTCTATTGAGGATATGCAATATCTATGTGTAGGTTGATTACTCACTGTATTTGTCCCGACATAATGAAATCATTGAATAATGATTATATTTAGACATATATAATTCCACAATGAGGACCGTACTCTTCTTCCATCAAATCTATGAGTAATTATTCTTTTAAATTGGATGGGGAAGTATATTTTTATGATAATTTATAATTTTTTCTAAATTGTGTGAATAACCTAAAAATAAATAATTTAATTAATTATTGTTTACCTTGGTAGATTCTATTATTCTTTATATTATCATGACCTAAAGAATGTATTTATATATACCATTCATTTTCACAAGCTAATGATGCCATTAATTTTGAATACATTATATTTCATACTTATATTTTATTTATCATTATGGTATGGGTGGGTCTATTATATCTCTCTCAATCATTTAGTGAATAATTATATCTCATTAGGTTATTATAGAATATAGTTAGTGATGCATAATCTGTTATGATATATACTGTATGAAGTGATATATGACACAATATTTTATTTGGTGACACTATTGATGCATAGTCCAATATATTGTGATGGTCTTGGTGGTTAACAATTATTAATGTTATGATTTTTAATAATTAAGTTATTTCAAATTTCCCAAATACTAGTTTCCCAAGAGTCATGATTAATTTAAAAGGATGTAATGTTCATATTCCATGGTAATAGTTTTTCCATATTTTTTACTTTAATTATTCATTAAAATTTCTAGGTATTGATATTTGAATATGATATCATCTTTTAAAATCTAATCCAATGATTTAATTCAGTAATAATGGATTTTTATAATGTTTTTGTCAGATCACATAGTTTTTATCTAATTTTTAAGGAATCATTGATATGATTTGATCCTTAAAAATTATTTGAGCTCACAATATTCTTATGTAAGATTATTTCTCAATGTACATATATGAATGACTATGTTTGTTAAGGAATCATTTGTACTGAATTTTGGGGTAGGATTGGGGCATAAATAAGTAATAAATTTTTTATTTATATTCTCTAAACACACTAAATGTATGAGTTTTGGGTGTTTTGTATACTATTGAGATAATATGTAAGTTGATGTGAGTTTAATTTGTTCATCTCAGTTTGTTTTAGAGTATGTGTGTTGCCTTCTTGTATTAATAGGACTACATCTCGGTGTATTTTTATTGGTTGATTAACAATATGAACTGTCACTAAAACTAGGTATTATTAGTCGGATAGTTGAATCTACTACAATCTATCACTAAAAGAAGAAGTAATTCATAGATTTGTGACTTTTGTCTTTCACTTTGACTGGTCAACATAATGTTGCGACTTGGTGATGTGGCCTTTATATTCCATACATTTATATAATATTATATAGAATATTCTATATTTTTCTTAATTACTTTTTTAGATATAGCTCTTCTATTACTACCTGAGTGGCATTATCCTAAAGTCAACATAATTCATGTTTTAAATGGATTTCCTCTATCAAGGGTTCTATTAAATTTAATAGAAAAATTAAATAAGGCTTTAAGGGTTAATATATAATATAAACCTCATCTATATAATTTATTTATCCCAATATTTCAACTAATACATGACTTAGTCTATCCATACCTATATCAAAAATATTTTTTGAATGAATTCAAGTACATTCCAATATAATGATTTATCATTACCCATAAAATATATGATAAAGATATATAAAGTTTTTAACATGAAAAGCAGCTACATGAATGCGCGATCACAAGGATTGGACTACAAAACCATAACCCCATTATGGTTATGGTCTTCCAATCACATTTCCACATTGGGGATCTCCTGAATGAATACTCACTTATATCATATGAATCCAATGATAATGTTGATCTAAAAAATTTTTTTATGATGCTCCCAAGAAACTAAAATAATTTCAGCCACTATAAACACCAATTTTACTCACTCATCTATCATATACACCCTAAAAATTACCTCTATGGTCAATAAATTCTTCTTTTTTAAATGAACATAAACATGATGCTCCCTCAGTGTATCCAATAATGTTTATAGATTCAGATAACGATCATCCAATGTTTGAGAACAAAAAATTTTATTCATACACATTAAAAATAATGAATCTAAATATTGATGGATTATCATATTAATCAGGAATATAAAGATCATTGTTTCACTATTTAAACTAATTTGAATGGAAAAAAATTATACTTTTCCATACCTACTATAGAACATAGTCAATGGGATATTAGCTAGACTTACATGAATCTAATTATATATAGACTATACATTGATTTTAAAGAAACAAAAATACCCTCTCAAATAATAGAATAAATTATCTTATCAAAGAAGTGGATACTAATTAAAAATCAATATAGTTAAAACTATGGTGACCTAAACAATGAAATAAACTATTATTTCCCATATGATTAATAAGGACACCCAAAAGGGTTGTTCTTGTGTGAATGAAACAAACCACCTCTTTTCCCAATAATTTTTACATTATGTATCTATTCTATGCTAAATATTAAATATATCATGTAAGATATATGGTTTCTAAAATGATATGTTGGTAGACACTAAAGATAACTGTTATTTTGGAAAAAAACCCTTGGTATTTCTCATGTAAAAGAATCTTGAAATTGATGAAAAACTCCTTCAAATACCTATTATCTCATAAATTCCTTGTCACGTAATGTAAATCTAGAATAATAGATATTTATTAATCCAAAATAATGTTGATTAGTATATAAATGTCCTTCTTATAGAATCTGCCCTGAATAATGTTAAAATAATCACCCTAATTGTTTTTAATGATACACATTATTAAGAATAATAAATATGTAGAATAAATAAAGGATTCCCCTCTATTAAATTGATAACCTAAATGAAATACATATTGACTACTGGTAAATCCCATTGATACTCATATCTACTCATTACTATGAAACATCATGAAAAAATATGTATACCCTTGATTGATATCCCAAAAGAGTGTTGTGGATTAACCTCATCATAAGAGATATAAATAAAAATATATTAATTTAACCCTCTAAAAAAATAGAAGTGTTACAAATAACATAATGAAAATAATATAAAAGGGAGGGCATATAATACTATTATCATACTAATGACTATCAAATACCCTTCTCTATTATTGAATATAGTCTACATCATCATATTATAGTGGACTGAGAATATGACATAGCCTCCTATAATTTTTCTACCCAAAATGGTTGTACTGTATATATGATTTTATCCTTTTAAATTGGTATTATATCCTTCCCCATTTATATACTACCTAAATAATCCCCCCATTTCTACATTAAATAGATAATATACTTCAAACGAAAAAATGAAAAGACTAACCAAAACCTTGTCCACTAGCTAGTGATATTGAACACATATAAAATATTTTTATACTCCATATGTAATTGTTTGATAAAAATTCCATTAATGGCATATCATAATTTCAATAAAGGGACTCCGACCTAAAATAATTATAGACTCAAGGTAATTACACGCTGTTATAGGAAGAGACAAATCAATCTCCTAAAGTATCTATGTTTCATCACCATGGAATGAAAATTTCAATATTTAATTCTTAATATACAAAGTTATTCTCTGAAACATAGTTGAAGAATAATGTTACCCAAATATTCAACACTCTAAAAGAGTCATGTTAGTTATTTGTTCATCATTCACATCATCAAAAATTATGATTATGTTAATATGATTACCAACCTTCTATTAAATTCCTTAAACAATAATAAATGAATCCAATTATTGTAGCCACATAACCAACCCAAAAGGATGAAAATTATGTTATTAATAATAATTTATAACAATAATCCTTCAAAATCACCACTTTCTATGTTAATAAAACTCTAATGGAAAAGAAAACCATAGTGTTTATGGAAAATATTCTTGAACAATCAATCATGGAATTTACTCTAGAATAATCACTAGCATTGGTTCTCCTAGAATAGATCATTCGTCCAATGTATTAACACACTTTACAGAATATAAGTCGCAACAATTATGTACTAATCATGCACTGTCACATCCTAATAAGATCATCTATGACAATTTAATCTAAAACCAAAACCATTCAAATAGCACCGAACTAAAAAATAATTTTGTTCTATATCATGAACTTTCTCATTATGTATAGTGTGGGTAACCGAAATAAATTTTCCCTACGAACCATTTACTATAATACAACAACGACTCTCACACTTAGCTACTCCTCAATATGATAAAATAGAACAATAAAATTTATTAGGGCCATAATAAGTAGTGAATTTTACATCAAACACTCATGGTTACCTATAACTTCCACTTAAGATGATATCACACCAAAATGATATATTTAGGGGTCAAAACCTTTATACCGTATTTCTTCATATCAAAATTTTAAAATATCAGTAGTTATGAAATCATCCAGTTACTCAATATAGGGTATACTGTATAATGGTCCCTAATATCTCAACAATGACCCTTACTAATCCTATCCACTCTTAGATCAAAAATAATATATATATATATATCCACAAAATAATAATAATTTAAATATAATTATTTAACCTCATAAAATTTATCTAATTTATTAAAAATTAACCAATCACACATATTTTTTTGACATATTATGATATATTTAAATAACTAAGACTTGTTTTCATAAATAGGTTTTCAATCACATAAAATAATCAAAATGAAATTTGAATCCTTTAGGTTAAATTTTATAGATATAAACATTCCCTCTTAACTCACCAGGTTAATAATTATATTTTAATTGAAAATCATATATAATAACAATTAAATCGTCATAATAATGATATTATAATACTAAAAAATACTATTACATACCCTCATAGCATGGGATTATAAAATATGTCTGTTATATTATCACAATAATAGGGTCCATGTCATGTTATAACCATTTAAATTTCCATATTACATATCCTAAATATTTTGTTAGAATAAAATATTTTGTAATACCATTTTATAACATAAAGATACCATTTTACTCTATGGATTCACATATGAGTTACAATTAATATATGCATGATTCCAAACAATATGGGGCTATCTAATTAGAAATTATAGAATATAAATATTGTAGGAATACCATACTCATTCGTAGATAACAATAAATAGTGTATGAAGATAAAAAAATCCATCATCTACAAAGAATTAATAATATTGACGTTATAACTAGCGGATAACAATAAAAAATAAAATATAATTGTATACCGAAATTTGACCCATTATAATTTCATAAAAGGAAAACATCATGGGTAATAAATCCAAATATTACAATGATTTTAAAATAAAATAAAATACTGGTATGAATTTTTTTTAAAATATGGTTTGAGGTCTCCACAAAATTTTATATCTTAGTCCAAAAATTCATCATAGATTAGAAATAAACTACACAACATTTCCATTACCAACATAAATAAATATGAAATTTATATATCTCCCTACATTCTTATAAATGGTATTATTATGAAAAAAAATTCATAAAATAATTATTCTCTAAAGAAAATATAAATCCATAATTCCTTTCCGTTATTAAATAATAAAAATTTCATATAAATATATATATCCAAAATCACATCATTTCATAATAACATACTCCCATATGAATTTTTATTCTTACCATAGCTATCATGAACCAGCCTGGACAAACTAGTGCCTTGATTCATAAGCCGAACCATACATTATAGGAAGGGTTATTCTAATCCTCACATGATGTTGAAAATAACTTTGTATCATAAAAGAATAAAACTTGAATATTTTTTCCATAAAAAGGTCGATGAAAAATGATTCAAGTTTTTATGTGAACAAAAATCAAGGAGTAAGTACCAGAATCAAAGGGGTTCAACAACACCCAAAATAGTACATCATCATGAAAACAATATCTATCATGATAAAATATTAGACATCCAATGTAATTGGTTCAATCCATAAAGAGTATCCTAAAGAAGAGGTAACGCTCATCAACATGCGTTTTTGTTTTATTTCGTTATCTACCCCTTAAATTATTCATATACAATTATTATATAATAATAAATGTATCATAAATATATTTATATGTTTTATGCTAATTATATTACCTAAAAAAGACACACATTGATAAAATGGGTTTTGAAATAAATATTTGTGTGTGTGACACCCTACCACTTAGAAATAATGTCAGCTGTTTTTCCTTTACCATCTCTCATGGTTGGGTATAATAATGAACATATGTTTATATATGATATTTATAATATTTATAAAATAATTATACCTTTTATTCATTATATCATATAAATTTTTTTTACATTTCATACTTTAGGGGTTGTGATAACTTCACTCATGTGTATGGTAAACTACCACCTCATGATGCGATCTGAAATGTTTCTCGAAATGATGTAATTTTTTTTCATCACTGCATCACAAGAATGATATATATAAGCATATATAATTAAATAATATGGAATTTCAGAAATAATTATTATGATATAATGATAAATTATTACATACATTTTTTTCATAATCAAGATAAAAAATGGAAATATTACCCATTCGTGCGTACGACATATCACCTCCACGACCATGACATTAGTTAATTTTTTAAAAAAAATACATGATTTGTTCTAAAAGAATAATTGGTGTTTAAATATTATATTCATTTAATGAATATAATTCAGGATATGTTTAAATAATGATCCCTTTAACCATATTATAATTACAAATGTTGTTTTTTACCCATAAAATGAATATGGTCCAAACATACAACATAATATTAAATGATTAATTAATAACATAAAACTTGTTTTTAAGAAAAAAAACTAAATAATAAAATTTTAAATGGTTCTCATGAATGTAAATAATTAAATATATATTTATTATTCAGGATGATTAAGAACATGTGTGAGGAATTAGACACAATGTAATAGTTTTTCTCATCTCACTTTTATTCTTGTGAGATATATTCCATAGTAAACCATTATTATTATTTTGTTGTTTATATAATTCCCATGAATGTGTTATTTTATTCATATAGTTAAAATTATGGTCATTTAAAAATTCATTTTAGTATATCCCTTTCATCAAGTTTACAGTTTTAGAGTTACTAAAGAGGTAATGGATTTTTGTCTCAATTTTACTTCTTTGATACATTTGTTATGTTATACACCTATCTTATTTTATGAGGTGTATATAACAATCCATTAACAAGTAATGTCATTAAGATAATTATTTTTCTGATGTTATACATTTCATTTAATTATATTATTTCTTGGGGATTGTGATTCAATGATACGAAAGTGGTAAGAGTCTTTTGTTAAAATCTCATCTTTTATCGGGTTTTTGTATGATAATTTCCCTGATGTTGAAATGTTATAATTATCATGAATTGTATTCTATTATGATTATTCATGATATTATCCATTAATTGTTCTATTTTTAAATATTTTTTACATAAAATTTATTAGAACCATTTTTCAAAATGAAACTCTATTTCACTCTTCGGTCGGAAATTTGTGTTTTTTCAAACCATGTTTTTGAAAAATTGTTTTTAAAAGTCATTAAAAAATATTTTTTCAAATAAAAAAATAAATTTAAAAAATGAAATTTTGTAAACTATTTTTTAAAAGAAATATTTTATTTATTGATATAATATTTTAATTAAAATTGAATATTTAAATGATATAATTATTAAAAAGTGATTTTCAAATTGAAATGGGTATTTTCATCAAAATTATTTTTAATGATATTTTAATGGTATTTCTATTCATCAATGTCAACAACACATATTATTATTAATTATTAAATGAGGATATTTTTTTAAGATTCTATCATCATTGTTTATCTTGACGGATTAATAATGTTTTAAAGATATTGTTATGGAACCCATTTTTTCTATGAAATAATAATGTTTCAAATTAATTTTTATATAACCTATTTTATTTCCACATTTAATCCATGTATCAAGGATATTTTCAGGGAACTCATTTCTTTTACTCAAATTAATCATGTATCTACGATATTTTAATAGAACTCGTTTATTTTCCACATGTTAATGACATCTCAAACAGATTTTCATGAAATCTGTTTCTTTTCTAAAGGTTAATACATGTTTCAATGTGGTAGTTAAAGAACATATTTATTTTACATGGGATAATCATGATATAAAAAGAATAAATATTGTTTTAGTTATAAATGATGAATGAATATATGTTTATTCAATATACAATTTGTTTTTCTTGGAAATTACCAATAATTTTTGAACCTTATAGCATTTGGTGAGTCTATTATAGCTTATACAATGGGTTCACCAATTTAGAAGTACAATGAATTGTGTAATTATTATGTTATATAGATAATTATATGGGATATCTTATATATGGTTGTTCCAATTTTAATGGCTATATGATGGATTTAGTAAATGATATTCCAAGATATAAATATGTTATATCTTATCATTCTATGGGTTAATGATGTTTCATTTGATCAAGATTGAAATCATATATCACATTATAATTTATTCGTAAGACTTTTTAGTTTTATAAATAATTATTCTATGGTATCATGGTTATTGATATAGTTATTGATAGATACATATATTCCTAAGTTATAATCATGTACTTTTATTACTTCATCATAACCTTATGTATTTAGTATGATCGCTGATTATATTAATTTTTTAATGATTATATTTTACCTTATTTTTAATTTGAGATCACCCATTCTTTTTCCTTTTCAACTGGATATATATAAATACGTTGACCTATTCATGTCTTGATGTCATTTTAAATGGATGATGATGATGTATTATTGTGAAAAAATAATGATGTGTCTTGTAGGATACAATATAAGTTAATGTCATATAAATTTTTTATGTAGTAGTTTTTCCTAAATTAATAAAAATCTTAAATGAAATGGTCCTTTAATATTTAATTAATCCAATTTTCCATTTTATGGTGTATGGTATGGATGGAAAAAATGGTACACCCCTATCAACACCAATGATGAAAATGTGTTGTTTATTATTTCAGCATCGAATCTTGGTGTGTAGGATTTTGGGATGTTATATGGTTAAAATGGAAAGGTTTATATATCTTTTTAAATTAATTTTTTTTAGGAGGGTTTATATTATGTGTTATGAATACCATTAGAGGTCTATCGTGGGTTCAAAGTATTAGACACCACATGTGAGGATTTTAAATAGTAAATTTTTTATGTAATTAATTACTTGTTTAAAGAAATGACTTTGGAGGTATTTTAGGCCCATATGATTAACATTAAAATTTATTTAGGGAGTAATTAGTTATCATGTTTGATGATAAAAAATAGAAACCTCTATGATGGGTTGAAAAATATCACATCTAGAATGATGGTGGGGGATTGAACCTTTGAACTATGGACAATAAGGTGTTTATGCACTCCACTGCACTATGTGAAGTCCTGGTTAGTTTGAAATATTAATTGTTAATGATTATGTTCATTAAAGAAATAATGATTATATTATTTTTTGAATAGTTATTATTTATTTTAGAAGAATATATAATCAAATACATCTAATATTTTTGTTTTGAACATAATCAAGAAATGTTTAAATAATTTTTAGGATAGTTATTTATATTATTGTTTGGTGTGAAAATTTTGTTTTTATATGGATGATTAATGTATCATATGATGTTTCACTCATTTTGGTAATTATCCTAACATTGGATAACCATTTTTTTATTGTTAAATTCTATATATCAGTAAAATATCATGATTTTGAAATGGTTATGTAGTCTTTAAAAGTAAATTTTTGTTCTTCTAGAATTAAAAAATAATCCTGAAATTTGGATCAAAGGTTATATTTTCATGGAATTTCATTAATGGACAAACTTGTACTAATCAATTATCTATATTAACACATTATGTGAGTCTT
The DNA here is from genome assembly GCA_963277665.1 of Viscum album. Taxonomy (NCBI): domain Eukaryota; kingdom Viridiplantae; phylum Streptophyta; class Magnoliopsida; order Santalales; family Viscaceae; genus Viscum; species Viscum album. The sequence continues at coordinate 254,640,417 of OY728165.1, read as the reverse complement.
GGTGATAATATAATTCCTAAACAATAGTAAATGGATCTTCAAACATAATTATTATCCTTGTAACATCATTTTGAATGATGAAATGTACTTTTCTACAACCACAGAGTTATGCATTTTATTCCCTTATCATTTCATTTATCATTCACTTGCTTGAGATCAATGATCTCTACCACTACCTATAATTATTTTTGATTTCCCTACATTCCCAATTATGTTATCATTTTTAAAAACCTAGTAATATTTCATTTAAAAAGAACATTATATGTAATTTTTTCGATTATTAATATGACTCCTTATTGAGCCTATTTTATGTGTGCTTTCAACAAAATTCATTTTCATTTTCAAGCATTTATTATCGAGGCAATGTTTAAATTTAATGGACATAATCTTTTATGGGGTGGAATGTTTCACTGTGATATTTTAAAATAAAAATATCTTAATAAATAATGTAAAGTGTACATAAAAATTATTTTTTATTATGATAAAAATAATAATGAGTTTACTCAATAGCCTGCATTACCTGCATTGATGATTTTTACCGAATAACAATATACAATTAATATTATTATAACAAGATAATTATCACCTAGACATTGTAATTATTTGTATGAAAAGGATTAAATAAACTATTATTTTGTTTTACTCATATATATATGATGAATTATTTATAGAATAATTAATTATATATGAAAATAAAATCCATTGGAAAATAGAATGAAATCGTTCTCTGAAAAAATATTTCAGTTTCCACAACTGTGTTTCATACTGGAAGAATTAAAAAATTACCCTCTGGTATTATATTAATTAAATTTATATATAATTTATTAAATATTAATTTAAACATCCATCATATGTGTTTTCTATACAATAAATATAATTAATCTAATTTTATGCTTGAAAACATAATTTTTTTAAAAAAATTAAGTTTTGTCTCCATCTTATGGATTGTTAATTTTAATTTTATTTATTATTTATAAATTATATTTGAAAATATAAACATAATTTTTTAATTTTGGATATCAAAATTTAATTTGGGTGAAATTTTTTTATTTTTTTAAAAATATTTATATTTATAGTAATGGTGAAAATACAGATTTTTATTTAAATGATTTTTCTTTTCAATGAAAAACATATTTTAAATGTAAAAATAATATTTAAAAAACATATCAAATAATATAATTTATATTCAATAAAATTAATTACCACATAAAAAAATATCATTTCTATATTAATTTATGTTTTTTCCTTGCATTTAAAATGGGGTTCTTTTAAAAAACATTTTAAATTACATAATAAGACCCATTTTCATAAAATAAAATAATTATTAATGGTGAATGTTTAAAAATTATTTTTTATATTATATATCATAAAAAAGTTATTAATATTAATACAATGATTATTTTTATTCATATAGTTAATAGGGAATCATCCCATTCTAAAAACAATCTCTTCTTAAAAACCCTCTATCTCACCGCTTTGGTGGGAATAATATAAAATTAAATTTTTTACACTTCTTTGATTTGAATTTGAAAAAATAGATTATATATTTTAAAAATCATAATTAATAATTTATATTTGATAAATATAATTTTTAATCAAAATTAGTATAAAAATAAATTGCAATTTATTTCAATGATTAAGGTAAAAACGAGTTTACCTAGAGAGTAAACATTGAACCAATGGGAGAAAATGTCATAGAATCTTGTCCAACACCCATTAAATGACCATATTCCGACCTTATCCTAAATAGTTTCAACATGGGTTAATTATATGATCTTTTTTATGTAAAAACATTGTATCAACTATCAATAATTTGAAAAATAATATGTTTTACCTCTTCCCCACATATAAAAGGAAAATGCTCTTCTCCTTGCTTCACACATTTAAAAACATTTTTTCCAAAAATACCTACCGTAATCACATCCCAAATTCCAAAATCTCATCCTATGAGCCTTAAATATTTTATATGTCCAAAAAAGTAATTGTTTTTCTGAAAACCAAAATGTGTTACCCAAAGCGGAGGTAACATTCATCATTATGTGTTTTGGTTTTATTTCATTCTCCACCACATCGATTATTATTATAACATGCTTATATAATAACATCAGTATCATAAATATAATATTATTTTGTTATGATAAGGTTTTGACATAAAAATACACACAAATACATCAAATGTGTTAGAAATCATCATTTGTGTGTCTCTTGGATGACCCCCTCATGAAATGATGTAATTTTTTTCCATTACAACATCTCATGGTTAGAAATAATGATGAAAAACTATTTATATATGATATTTATGAAGTTTTTAAAATTAATGATATTTATGATATATATAACAAAATTCATCCTTTTAGTCATTATACCATGTAATCCCTTTTTACACTTCATAACATGGGGGATACGATAACGTTGCTCGTTTGTACATCATACTACCTCCCCGAAAAGCCATGTGATGATTTTTTCACTATATTGCTACATAGAGGGTAATAAGTTCAAATATAAAGAAAATATAAAAATATCAATAAAATAATTATTATAGTATTGAAATATTTATTTTTTCAGAAAGTCATTTTATAATTTTCTTCTAAACATCTCTCAAACATGAGAAAAATGATAACATCATTCGTCGACTTGTTGACTTCCACCTCCTCGAAGAGATGAGATTATAAATTTTTTCATCACCACTTCACAATCATGATATATATAAGTATATATAATTAATTATTGAATTATTTAAGAGAGGGTTATCATTCTATATTTATAAAATATCATATAACTTCTTTCCCTGATGATTATTGATAAAATGGAAATGTTCCAAATGTGTATGTATGACTTATCATCTACAAGATCGTAACATAAGGTCAATTTTTATAATAATTTTACATGATTGGTTTTAAACTAGTAATTTGTGTATAAATATTTTAATTATCCAATGATAATTATTATATATATTTTTAAATAATGTCCACATTGACTATATTTTACCTACAAAAGTTAGTTCTAACACATACACTAAATGTGGTCCAAACATTCCATATAAATGAAATTGATTAATTAATTATATATAACTAGATTATAACTAAAATAAATTTAATAATAACATTTTAAAATTTTATCAATCATTAATATAATCAAAATATGTATATTTCAAGGAAGATAAAACACTATCATGATGAATCAAACTTATGTTAATGGTTTTTCTCGTCTCAAATTTATTTCATTATGATATTTTCTATATTAACCAGTTAATTTTTTTATGTGGTATATATAATGACCATTAATGTATTGTATTATTCTTATAATTATATTTATGTGCATTTAGATAAAAATTTTAGCATCTTTATTTCATAGGGTTAACAGTTTCATAGTTTTTAATGTAGTAATGGATTTTTGCTTCAATTTACCTTCTATCGGATGTCTGTTATGTTATACACCAATCATTATTAATGAGGAGTATATACAACCCAATTTACATGATAAAGGCTGGGACATAAGCCTCTTTTATTATTTAGATAAAATGAAAGACCTCTTTCAACTGTGTAGAGGGAGACCCATTACATAGCCTGAAGGCCTAGTGGACATTTAGCCCATTACATGGCCCACAGGCCCAATGTTATTCCCCAAGGCCAATTTTGTTAATAATACTGCTAAAGTACTCTTCCTTCTACAAAAATTCATAGTATTCACTATTTTTACAGTACATTATAGCAGCTATAGTAACCTACCATCACTACTACAGTACGCTACATTACTATTACAGTCCACAGCGCACAATGGGTTTTGATGCCACATTTATTATTAAGGACTATGGGGTGATTTCCACTAAGACAAAACCCAACTACAATACCATTTTACATGTTATATCATTAATATAAATATATTCATAATTTAATATTTTCATTTAATAATATTCATTCATGGGGATTGTGTTTAAAAGTTTCCAAAGTGATTGGTTTCTTTTGTTATAATCTCATTATTTTCCAGGATTATGTATGATTAATTATCCATTGAATAGTTATAATTTTTTCTATTATCCTTAGTTAATTCAGGATATTTTCAATTAATTGTTAAATTTTGTTGGTATATTTTACTTTAATTTTTTGATAATGAGTTTTTATGAAGGCATGACATCATTTCCAAATTCATTCAGAAATAAGTATTCTTTTAAAACCACATTTTCTAAAAATGTATTAAATATTTTTATGAAATCAGTTTTCAATGATAAAATGACATTTTTTTAATGAATTGGTCTATATTTTCTAAACAAATAATTTATATTTTGCACTGCGATTTTAGTGAAAACGGATTTCCGTAATGTTTTATGTTTTAAAATGTGTATTTAAAAATGATAAGGGTATTTTATGTAAAATTTAACTTCAATGATATTTTAATCGTACCTCCATTTATAAAAAATACATATTTTTAATTATTCCCCAATGATAATTTTTTTAAATGATACCATCCTCATTATTTCTCTAGATGGATTTATACAATTCTAAATAGATTGTAATATAACCTGTTTATTTTTGACAATTTAATCATGTTTTAATAATATTTTTATGGACCCCAATTGTATTCCATGGGTTAATAATGTGTTAAAAAATTCATAGGGAAACCATTTCATTTCCGTAGGTCAATCATTTTTCAAATAAATTTTTATAGAAGCTATTTATTTTCGATGGGTTAATCATGCCTCAAAGATATGTTCATGGAATTCAATTTTTTAAATGTATTATTGATATTCAAATTAGATTGTTAAGGAACCCATTTCTTTTTCATGGGTTCATAATGTTCTAAAAGGAATAAATAATTTTCGAATGGGTTATAATGAAATTAATTATATATGTATATTATTCATGTTGTGTTTCTTGGTCATTATTAACCATGGGTGTCATCATATACCACTAGGTAACCCCATTATAGCTTATATGAAGGGAGATCATAGTGAGAGATTTGATACATTGGAAAATAATTATTTTATTGAGAGAATATTTTTTTTCAATTCATCGTTATTGTTATTCCAATTTTAATGGTTTTCTAAGGGTTTTATGTTATGATGTTTCAATATACCTATATGTTATATCTATGATTTTTATGGCTTTATGATGATTAATTTTATCATGATTAATATCATAAGGATCTAGATTGTTGAATCATTAGAATTTCATCTCTTATAATGGATTATTTATGTTTTTAATGCTAACTAATATTGTCATTTATGGGTATGAATATTTATATGTTATACTCATGCACTTTGATTATGTCATCTTTCCCTTACACCTTTCTTATGATCACTATTGAAATTCATTTTTTAATTCTTACATTTCCCATTACATGCATTTGATCTCACAACTATTATGTTTCCTTTTCCCCAGACTAATAAGTAATAATATCAATGAATTATGTCTATAATTCATTTCATATGGATGATGATACTATCTTGATTTGAAAAATAAATAGTTGATTAAGTAGGAGAAATTATTATATAATGTGATGTGATTGTTCATGTAGGAGTCAATCATAATTATCAAAAACTCTAAACATACATTTCACTATAGTATGTAAGTGATACAACTTTAATTTATGTATTTATTACCAAAGAAAATGGGTCACTCTTATCTGTAATAAATTAAAAAAATGCAATGTTTATAATTTTAACATCGAAATCAGGAGTACATATTTTGGGCTTTTATATCCATGTCCTAGTAATTTATTTTTAATAATAAATTAATTTAATATTTTTAATGAAAAATATTCTTTCTATTATCACAAATTTATATTTATATTTATCTTTATACATAACTAGTTGATATTTTATTTTATCGATGTTGATTTCCTTAAAAAAATATAAAAATATTACTAGGATTTTAATTCCACATACCAATTTCATTATTCCTCTACTTGTTTCTACTTCATCAAGACTATTTCATTCAGGGGTACATTATTGTTACATATATTAGTAAAACATTACTTACAATTTGAATCTCCAAAATGATAAAATGATTTTTAATTATTTTTATATCATTGTTTTATGATTACTATGTTAAAAACATTGAGTAATATCTTATAAAATTTTCATCTCTATTTTAAAAATTTATTATCATGTTTTATTTTATGTGAATTAATTTTAATATATATTCAAAATAATTTTAATAAATTTTAAATGCATATTTTTATCTTTGGTGGACATCTCTGATAGGTTGTTTTGTTAGAATATTTATAAATTTTTAATTATTTCAATGTCACATAAAAAGATATAGAATTTCTTTCTCAACACATTAATATTATATTATATTCATTAAAAAGATTAATTATCTACACCAGAAATATATTTATTCCATCTTTTGAATATTCATTTTGGTATATTTCCTCTCATTTTACTTTTTTTTCAATCACCATAGATTTATTTAAATTAAATGACTACATTTGAAAAAATGTATTATATTGAGGATATGAAATATTTATGTGTTGGTTGATTAGTCACTATATTTGTCCCGCCTTAATGAAATCATTGAATAATGATTATATTTCTACATATATTATTCCACAATAAGTATCGTACTCTTCTTCCATCAAATCTGTTGATAATTATACCATTCAATTGGATGGGGAAGTATATTTTTATGAATATTTATATTTTTTTCTAAATTGTGTGAATAACCTAATAATAATTAATTTAATTAATCATTGATTACCTTGGTAGAATCTATTATTCTTTATATTATCTGGTCCTAAAGAATGTATTCATATATCCCTTTCATTTTCACATTTTAATGATGCCATTAATTTTTATTACTTTATATTCCATACTTATATTTTATTTATCATTATGTGATGGCTGGGTCAAATATATCTCTCTTAAGAATTGAGTGAATAATTATATATCATTAAGTTATTATAGCATATAGTTAGTGATGCCTAATATGTTATGATATATAATGCATGTAGTGATCTATGACACAATATTTTATTTGGTGACACTATTGATGAATGGTCCAATATATTGTGATGGTCTTGGTAGTTAACAATTATTAATGTTATGATTTTCAATACTTAAGTCTTTCCAATATCACAATTACTTGGTTCCCATGAGTCATGATTATTTTATAAGGATTCATTGATAAGATTTGTTCCTTAAAAATTATTTAAACTCACAATATTCTTATGTATATTTCTCTCACAATGTACATATATGTATGACAATGTTTGTTAAGGAATCATTTTAGGATAATTTTAGGGTAGTTTTGGAGCAAAAATGTGTAATAAACTTTTTATTTATATGCTCTAAACACACTAAATTTCAGGGTTATGGGACTTTTTTATACTATTTATATAATATGTATGATTATGTGAGTGTAATTGGTTCATCCATGTTGGTGTAAGAGTATGTGTGTTTCCTTCTTTTATTAATAGTACAACATCTAGGTGTATTTGTTTTGGTTGATTCACAATATGATTTATCCCTAAAACGATGTATTATTAGTCAGATAGTTGAATCTACTACAACTTATCACTAAAGGAATAAGTAATTCATTGATTTAGGAGTTTTGTCTTTCCTTATGACTGGTCAACATGACATTGGGGCTTGGGGAAGATGATCCTTATAATCCTTGTATTTCGATACTATTATATTTACAATTCCATATTGTTCATAATTACGTTGTTAGATATAGCTCTTCTATTACTACTTGAGTAAATTATATGATTGTCAATATAATTCATCTTTTAAACAAATTTCTCCTATCAAGGGTTCTAATCAATTTAATAGAATAAATACATAATTCTTTAAGGGTTAGTATATAATAAAAACATCATCTATATAATTTATTTATCCCAATATCTCAGCACGTACATGACTACTTCTAACCATACCTATATCACAATTATTTTTTTAATGAATTAAATTGCATTAAAAAATAATGATTTATCATTACCCATAAAATATGTGATAAAGATATGTGTTGTTTTTAACATGAACATCATCTACATGAATGCTTTATCCCAAGAATGGGACTAATAAAACATAACCCCATTATAGTTATGTACTTCCATTCACATTCCTCTATAGAGATCTCAAGAATGAATATTCTGTTATATCATATGAATCAAAATATTATGTTGATCTAAAACAATTTTTTAGGATGCTCCCATGAAACTAAAAAAATTTCATCCACTATAGACAGTAATTTTTAATACTCATATTTCATGTACACAATGAAAATAAACTCTATGGTCAATAAATTGTTCTTTTTTAAATGAACATAAACTTGATACTCTCTTAGTGTATCCCATAATTTTTAGAGATTCAGATAATTATCAACCAATATCTGAGAATAAATAAATTTATTCATACACATTAAAAATAATGAATCTAAATATTGATGGAGTATTATATTAATCAAGAATATAAAAATCATTTATTTGCTATTTAAACCAAATTTAATGAAAAAAAAATTATACTTTTCCATACCTACTCTAGAACATAGTCAATGTGATATTAGCTAGCATTACCTGAATATAATTTCATATAGACTATAAATTTATTTTAAAGAAACCAAAATAGCTTCTCAAATAATAGAATAAATTATCTAATCATAGAAGTGGATACAAATTAAAAATCAACTTAATTAAAACTATGGTAACCTAAACAATGACATAAACTATTATTTCCCTTATTAATAATAAGGACACCCAAAAGGGTTGTTCTTGTGTGACTACACCGAACCTCCTCCCTTCCCAATAATTTTTACATTATGTGTCTATTCTATGCTAATGATTAAATATATCATGGAATATATATGGTTTCTAAAATGATAATTAGTTAGACACTAAACATCGCTGCTATTTTGGAAAAAACCATTGGTATTTTTCATGGGAAAGAATCCGGAAATTGATGAACAACGCCTTGAAATACCAATTATCTCATAACGTCCTTGTCACCTAATGTCAAACTAGAATAATAGATATTTATTAATCCAAAATAGTGATGGTTAATTTCCAAATGGCCTTATTATAGATTCCACCCTCAATAATGTTAAAACAATCACCGTAATTTTTAAGAATGATACACACTATTAATAATAATAAATAAGTAGAATAAAGAAAAGATTACAAGACATTAAATTTATAACCTAAATATAATAAATATTGACTACTGGTAAATTCCATTGATAATCATATCTACTCATTTCAATGAAACATCATGAAAACATATGTATACCCTTGGATTGATATCCCAAAAGAGTTTTGTGGATAATACCTAACATAATATAGTATAAATAAAAATATATAAATCTAACCCTCTACAAAAAAAATATAAGAGTTATAAATAACATAAATATAACAATACAAAAGTGATGGCATATAATACTATTATCATACCAATGACTATCAAATACCCTTTCTATTATTGAATATAGTCTACTTCATCATATAATAGTGGCCTGAGAATATGACATAGCCTCCTATAATTATTCTACCCAAAGTAGTTTCACTATACATTTGATTTTATCCTTTTACATTGGTATTATGTCCTTCCCAATTTATATATTACCAAAATAAACCACCCATTTCTACATTAAATAGATAATATACTCCAAAAACAAAACCAAAATGACGAACCAAAACATTGTCCACTAGCTAGTGATATTGAACACATATAATATCATTTTATAATCCATATGTAATTATATGATAAAAATTACCTTAATGGAATATCAGAATTTCCAAAAATGGACTTCAGACTAATATAATTATAAAATCAAGGTAATTAGACCCTCTTGTAGGAAGTGACAAACAATATCCAAAAGTATCTATGTATCATCACCATGGATTTAAAATTGCAACCCGTAATTCATAGTATATAAAGTTATTCTCTAAAACATAGTAGAAGAATAATGTTACCCAAATGTTCTGCACTCTAAAAGTATCATTGTAGTGATATGTTCGTCATTCACATCCTCATAAATTATGATTATATGAATATGATTACCAAACTTCTATTAAATTCCTTAAACAATAACAAATGAATCCAATTATTTTAGCCACATAACCAACCCAAATGGATGAAAATTATGTATGATAGATAATATATAACAAAAATCCTTCAAAAACACATCTTTATATGTTAATAAAACTGAAATGGCCTATAAAATCTTATTTTTTATGGAAAATATTCTTGAATAATCAATCATGAAAATTATTCTAGAACAATCACTAGAATTAGATCTCCTATAATAGTTCATTATTCCAAGGTATTAACACCCTTGAAAGAATATAAGTCACAACCATTATGTAATAATCATTCATTTTTACCTCCTAATAAGATGATCTATGTCATGTTGATCTAAAACCAACAACATTAACAATAACACCCAACTAAAAATAATTTACTTCTATATCATGAACACTCTCATTATTTATAACGTGGGTAATCTAAATAAAATTTTCATATGAACCATTTACTATAATACAAGACTGACTATCAGACTTAGCTACTCCTCAATATGATAAAATGGAAAAATATTATGAATTAGGGCCATAATAAGTGGGGAATTTTCCTCCAAACCCTCATGGTTTCCAACAAGAGCCACTTATGATGTTATCACACATCAATGATAAATTTAAGACTCAAAGAATTTATACTATAGTTCTTAATATCGAATCATGAAAAAATCAATAGTAATAAATGCATCCAATTACTCAATTCAGGCTATACTAAATAATTTTTTCTAATATCTCAAGAATGACCCTTACTTATCATATCCACTCTTATATCAACATTAATATATGTATATATATATATATCCATAAAACAACAATAATTTAAATATAATTGTTTAACCTCATAACATTTCTCTAATTTAATAATAATTAACCAATCACACATATTTTGTGAAATATTTTTATATCTTTAAATAACTAACTCTTATTTTCAAAAATAGGTTTTCAATCACATAAAATAATCAAAAAGATATTTGAATAATTTTTGTTAAATTTAATAAATAAAAAAATTCCCTCTTAATCACTAGTTTAATAATTATATTTTAATTGAAAATCATTTCTAATAATACATTATTCCTCATAATAATGATATTATAATATTAAAATTACTATTACATACACTCATAGCATGGGAATACAAAATATGTGTGTTATATTTTCACAATCATTGGGTCCATGGAATGTTTTAACCATTTCAATATCTATATTACATATTCTAAATATTTGGATAGAATAAATGATTTTTTAATACCATTTTATAACAAAAAATGCCATTTTTTATCTATGGATTCAAATATGTGTTACAATTAATATAATCATGATTCCACACAATATGGGGTATCTAACTAGAACATAAAAAATAGAACTATTTTAGGGATACCATACCAATTCGTAGATAACAATAAATATTCTATGAAGATACACTAATCCATAATATACAAAAAATTAATAATATTGAAATTATAATTTGAAGATTACAATAAAAAATAAAATGGAATCTTATACCGAAATGTGACCCATTGTAATGTCATAAAAGGAAATCATCATGGGTAATATTTCCTAATATTCCAATGATGTAAAAATAAAAAAAAATATGGTTATGAAATTTTTAATAAAATAGGGTTTGGGGTCTCCACCCAATTTTATATCATAGTAAAAAAATGGCTCCTAGATTAAACATCGACCACACTAAATTTACATTACTAACTTGAATCAATATGAAATTTTTATATTTTCCTACATGCATATAATATGTATTATTATGAAATTAGTAATTCATAAAATAATTATTCCCAAAAAACATTAGAAATCCTTAATTCATTACCATTATTATATAATAAAAATTTCATATAAATATATATATCCAAAATCACGTCATTTCATAATAACAAACTCTCATTTGAATGATCATTCCTATAATAGCTGTCATGAACCAGCCTGGACAACCTAGTGCCTTGATTCATGAGTCAGTCCATACATGGTTTGAAGGGTTTTTCTAATCCTCACATGTTGTTAAAAATAACATGGAATCATAAAAGAATAAAACTGGAATATTTTTTACATAAAAAGGTCGATGAAAAATGATACATGTTTTTATGTGAACACACATCATGGAGAAATTACCAGAATAGAAGGGGTAAAACAACACCCAAAAAAGTATATCATCAAGGAAACAATATCTATCAAGATAAAATATTAGAAATATCATGTAATCGGTGGAACAAATCACCAGTGGTCCCCTCAATAAAAAATGTTCCAAAGGATCAATAACATCTACCACATCTGAGTGGATATGTCTCTATTATTGGAAAAGAAAAAAGATAATCTAAAAAATCCTACATGTAAAGGTAGGGTGTGGGATATAAAGACAAGTAAGGTCTCACCAATTTTTCCATAATGAGTTCTATAACTATAAAATCTATGATGCTTTCAATTTGAATAAATCGATATTTTTTATAGTTTTTAAATATTTAAAAAAACTAATTTCAATTAAAAAATATGGAAGATATACCAAAAAATGATTAAATTAACATTTTATATAAAAAAATATTTAAATAAATTTCTATCGATTAAACAGTTATATAACCATGTAAATGCTATAATGGATACAAATCATATCATTTCACTATTTAATAAGCCAATAATTATGTTAGTCTTATGAAACATGATCCTGAAGCATCCCAAATATCATTACAACAAAATGATAGGTGTTCACACTCAGTATCAACACCCCATCAGGGGAACCATTAATGGAAATAAATCTCTACCACACTAGGACATCCCCTTATAGGGATTCCTTTCAAACATGGTTTAGTATGTTTTATCATTGTTAATCAATTATAAAATATTTTATAGTCATAACTTGATTTTTTAAATCACCCACAAACTACCAAGGTTCACATGTGATTTAATCAATTATTACATCATTCAAGGGAAGGCCATTCATTTCAAATAAAGTCATCATTCACAAATAAATTTTCCAAATACATTTTCAATATTACATTTCCATTGAAAACCAAATTATAAGTTTTCTATAATTTCATTAATTTTTAAATCATCATTCAATTTAATCAAATTTTATAAACAATGAAATATCAATCATTTAATTTTCTCAAATAACTCAGTTAAATCAATTTCTCAAATTAGGAAATCATTCACAAATATATCCCACAATTACTATATCGTTTAGATTGTGGGTTTTCTTTATTTCATTCCTTTTAAAATCCCACATAAAATCATTTTTAGAAATGGGTATTTAAATATATTATAAAATAATTTCAAAACAATCAGTCATTTTATGATGTCATTTTAGAGAAAATTCATATATAACCATATACCTTTAACCTTGGAATTATGTCAACATAACACCTATAATGAGATCTCCAATAGATATTGAAGGAATGGGATAAAAAGAAAATAAAACTTCAATAATGATCTATAAAAATAGGGATTATATCCAAAGTAAAATGATGAAATAAATAACTCTACGGTTGTTATAGTGGGATATTGAAAGAAATCACATGAGGGGAGATTTACTCACGAGAAGAATATCCAGTGTGACCAACCAGGATTCATTTCACAAAGAGATGGTGTTAGAGGAGTCCAAACCATCTCTAGATATATTCCATCGACAAAATGATCATATTGGGGTTGAAATATGGTGATTAAGAGTTGAACTTAGTGTCCTGATATTTTAAATAAAAATTTCGGCCAAATTAAATATCATTTGCATTGTTTACTCGAGAGACCTCATGGTTTTTAGTTACCATGATCCATAACAATGCATCAATAATATACATATTGATGGGGTGTATGGTTTGGAATCATGGTTACTATAACCATTATCTATCCATTCAATCCCACACTTCCCAGGGGTTCATGGTTTGCATGGGTGGCCACATGTATTTGGAAAAACAAAGCACTAACTTATCACTACCCACTAGACCATAACAATACAGTGTATGGTTTTCTATTAGAAACAGGAATGTATTCCCTAAACATGTTCAAACTCTGAATATAACCAATTTATTCCAAAAATTTTACAACACTCAAAAAGGAGCATAAAAAGTTCAAATAATATAATGATCAATAAAAGGGTCACGGTATACCAGAATAAAGGTACACTAAAGATATAACCTCTAAACCATAAACTCATTCTCTCCCAAACAAACCAATTAAGAGGATTACATAACAATTTAGTGACACCGCAACTCTCATTTTCATACCTCATGGACCCATATATTATTTTAATTGGAACCGTATGTTCATATCACGAAGAAAAATGGTATCATCATCCAAAGAAGGATAATTTTCTGAGAATTAACAATCATGGATGGATTTTTATTCTCAAACTAAATAATGTTCGACATCAATATCATAATACCTCGTGACAACAGAAGGTCAAGAAATGTAATTATTATGCTCTTATACATGAAACATATTGTGGATCAAAGTCAACTATATTGGATGTTCCGAATTGTAGGTACCTTTCCTCACCTAACCAAGCCCCACAAAAGGATCTACACACCGGAATGAAATAATTCTCTAATTTTATAGATTTCAATAACCCAAACAAGTTGAAACTATTAACAAAACATGCACCTCAACTGATAACTATAAATATTGTTGATGGTGATCAAGTTAAGATTTATACCAGTTCTGTTCCATGATCATTCAATTATGATTCAACTAAACCATTTCCGACTTCTCATGGACCAACCATGATCCATCCACCAAAGCATCACCCATCTCCACCAAACACAATATATAATATCATAAACAACCATTAAAGTCCTCAAACTATTCCATAATATTATTAGAATGTTAACTATTTTTATTAGAAAACTCATATTGTTTCAAATTTTCATTCTGAGCTCCACCAATGTCTGGAATGCAAGCACATAGCATGTCATCGTGTATTTGTGTACCTAATTTTATATGGCCATCCATATGTTGATGATATTCTATACGCAAATTTACATTGGATTTCAATTTATAGAGGATGCCTCCCAATAAACGATATATAAAATGGGGGCCCTTATATGATATTATAAAAGATGAATCTCCATGAAATCACGTGATCTATTTCACATAGATACTTCCCAATTCCTTAACATTGGCTCTATCTCTAATGGGTATAATGTGAGTTGTTTTTTTCCATAATATCAATAACAAACATATCACATTCCCATTTTAATTGGTATGTGGAAACCCAACCAAGGAATCTATAGAAATATCATCCCATATCCATGTCAACACTATATGTGATTGAGAAAATCCCAAATGCCTCTGGTGCTTAGTCAAGAATTTATTGAAAGTGTGACATTCAGAAGAAAATTCATCAATATATTATTTAATACGGTTCAAAATGAATAATAAGTTCACGTAATAGAACTTATTCCTATTAATAGTGTGTACATACCACCAGAAATTGTGTAAATTATACATCAATACCTATCTTACAGGAGAAGGCATGTTGTAGTAGTTACAATACGATATGTTACACTCATAAGAGAATTCCAACTCACCAATAGACTAACTACCGTAAAGAGAGTTCCTAAATCATAATAATTCCATATCAATATTCTTCTATTAAATGAGCATCATGAGAAGAGTAAATTCTTCAAAAAACCACTGTAAAATCATCTCAGGCTCTCAAATGAAACTAAGTAGATAGTTCTAATAGATTACAAACTTTTGATGATTCTTTCATGTACATGGTTAGATTCATCCTCATCCATGTATAAGAAACAAAATTCCCTTATATAGGGGTTTAGGAAATATAGAAATAAATATATTTATCTAACTCCACCCAACACCTCTACAAGAAGGTCAAAATATTGTTTATTGGGGACAAAACTTATGTTTTTAGGATGAAATTGATGGTAACCTTTGGTAAAAAAATGAAATTACAACAACACATAAGATCATTCAATATAGAATCGTGTTCAAGATAATTTCCTATATAATTATTATCATGTGGTGTAATATGTCTAAAACTGTTGGTTACAATATGATCTCCCTACATGAGAATGCATACAAACATGAACATGATGCGTATAAAAGACCACATAGCACAATCCAACCTCTAATATATTCATCACTATCATAAGTGCATATATATGTTTAGAAACGTAAAAATAACTCAATGATTTTAAATATGATATGAATATTTCATCTTCTTATGTGACACCATTGTTTTGAATATCCAAATGTAATAAATCATTAACAAGCTCTTTGTAACATCCCACCAAACCTAAGAACCTTCTTATCTCAAAAACATTACATTGTTTCTCTTATTTCATAGAAATATTAACCTTATTAGGTTCAATAAGAATAAAATGATTTCAGATCATATTCCCCAAGAAATTCACTTTTGAAATTCTGAAAATAAATATTTTTTGTATCATGTTAAAGAGTAGATCCCTCAACTATACTCAAATGATACACATGATCCTCCTTGTTTTTGGATAAAACTAATCATTTGTCCAATAATACTACCATGAATAATGTTATGTACTCATAGAATATCATATTTTTCAATTCTATAAACAGTAAAACAAAATTGTAAAGACCAAAATGCCTAAATGGATACCCATAATGGACATATACATTTAAAAGGCGATTCTATGAATATCAGATTCATTGAATCAAAACTAGTGATAACAAAATTGAACATCAATATTTGGGAACCAATTATCCACATGAAACCAATCAAAAAAAATCATCTATCCCTGGAAACAAGTATTAGTTCATCACCACAACCCGATTGTGTTTTTGGTAATCAACTCATGGGATATATAACCTATCATATTTCATTTCAATGAAATGTAGTGCCTCTTAAGGTGACACACATGGTGGTATAAATTAATTCACAAGAAGATCATCGAATTGAGTTTTCAAATCCTTTAGTTGATCTGGATCCTTATATTATGATGGAATGGACACTCAATGAGTATTATGTACTTCATGAATTGGGAAATCCACCTCTTTTACTAGTGTAATTCAACTGAAATCAGATAGAAACATGTTAGTAAACTCAATTAAAACTATAGTAATATCATCTTTCAATGATTTTCACCATTGAAAAAAGTAAATCATGATATTATCAAACCCCACTCTAGAAAAGATGTTCCAAATCTACTAGACCACCCATCCCATTTTCAATAAAAATGAAAACACTACCCATTGGTCATAGTAATGGATACCTGATAATGTTAATAGTCAATTAGTCCCATATGATCCCTCTACAAGTCAATTATGAAAATGAAGTCATGGGGTTTCATATTTAGAACAAGTAAATTCCATGTAATATAAATCTATGATAGAGAGAATACCTAAGTAAGATAATAGAGGCAATTATCTCTTTTCATTTCGAGGGGTGTTGAAATTACAATCACATTAAAAAATATTCAATGGATTATTTAGTAGGTTCACAATACATATTGATATATATGAGTGAGTCGCCATAGTATAAAATAAATTAGTCACTATGGATGAATCTATAGAGATGGTACCTCTCATTGTCACTAGACAAACATAAACATCATTTGTAGATACTTTTAATATGTGAAAAAGATTTATTCATATTGAATATGGGTTAAACCACAAAATTATTGAATCATATGATTTCATCATATTAATTTTTGTTGATGGTGATTCTGTGACACTATGTGAGATAGAACATATATCAAAGAAGCTCTATAGGTGACCTAAGAAAATGCAGAAACTATAGATCATATGTGCCTCATTGAAAAGATTTATAGAATTACCTAACATTCCCCCCTAGAATCAAGTAAAAGGGCCTCCTCCTAGAACTATATGGGGTAAAATGTCCCCTTTTATCAAGATCCCCTATGATACTCATCACACTTTATCATTCCTCTAAGTGAACTCACATAACTACCATTCAGTTAAAAGGGAACACCCATCAACCCTAACATACCAACCAAATCATGCTCTACAATCAGTGCTCTATCCAACATATCAGTATAAGAAGTTAAACATTGAAACAAAACCTATGATAGAATATCTGATCAAAGTCCCTTCTCAAACCTTGGAGCCTTCAATTTTTCTTTCCTCACCATGTGAAGAGAAAACTGATCAAGATCAACAAAATTGTTTTCCAATTATTTTGTTTTCATTTCACCCTACTGGATGTTTTGAAATTCAATTGATTTCTCTGGGATCATCAGCACTATATAGAAATGATTAGTGAAAATAAATCGATTGTATTTACACTTCTATACCTCATGCTTTTTATATGTCCCCATCAAATCTCTACATCTTCAGTGTGTCCCAGAATCGTATAGGTAGAACATTTCACGATTGTTTAATTAAGCATTTCCAAGAGATCAAAACACATCTCTATCTTTTTCAGGAAATCCTCACCCTCTAGATAATCTCTATATCCTTTTAGTGATAGTGTTTTCTAGTGAAGTGGCTTTTAAGAGTGATTCTATGATTTATACTTGTGAGGATTTACTAATAGAACATTAATTATAATTTGGTGGGGTTATTAATAAAAAATCATAGAAAACACAAACAAATATCTTTGAAATATTTTCGTCCAACAGAGATTTATCTCACAGTGGTTCACTAAACAGCTGCTTCTTATGGAATATTCAAACGAATTCTCAGTTGCATGGTGCAAAATAACATGAATAAACATTAGTAAAACATAATAAAAGACACAAAGATTATTAAATAAATATACATTTATAAGGAAAATAGTGTCCATATACATAATTATACATTACGATTAACCAATATGCTTAAATCCAAAGTAGGTTAAAATACTAGAAAATGATTAAAAAATTCCTCATAGGTAATTATCCAAAACCATCCTGAACACCCCAGTACCCGAATACATGATCATGACATGACATAACCCAAGCACATTCTGATTAACTATAATATTGTGACTAGCACTAGGAACCATGTTTGAGTCTTGTGTGAATTATATTTTCAATAAATTAGTGGATGATAGAAGATAAAAGTCGGCATGTCCAAGACCCTTAGTGTGAAATTACCATGATAAAAAGATAAAACAAAACCTGATATAGTACTTCATCAATGGAATAATATATATAAAGATAAAATCTTAGATATATCATGTAATAGGTGTAAAAAATATTCACCATTAACCTCCACCACACTAGGTCCCCATGAATCATGAATATCCACCACCCCTAAGTGGAACTATCCCATTTCATAGTCCTAAAAAAAGATAGTCAATAAACCCCTAAAGGATGTTCTAGTGTCTGAGCTGTAAATCCTAATAGGGTATCAAAAAATATTCTAGAATAAATTCCATAATATTTTAACCATTTATGATTTCAATTTAAAAAATGAATGGAATAGAATGAAATTTACTTGGTTCAAAAATATATGATTTTTAATAAAAATATTGAATATATATCATATCATTTTTAAATGATCATTTTATATAAAATAATTATATATATTAGTCAATGGAATAAAATAGTTCTATAATAAATGGAATGTAATTATGAAATCAAAATATATTACAAAACCATTAAATAATCACTATGATATATTAGTTTTATAAAATTGGATCCTAGTGCTTCATTATAATAATCATGTCTCATGGAAGGTGTCAACACTCAATATCAACACCCTATTTGGGGACCCTTTATGGTAATTCGATCAACACCCCATTAGTGGTTATCATTATAGAAAATAATTCCATAAATGGAATTTTCTAGAATTCCTATCATCAATCCAATGCTACGATGTTAGATTCCTAGTCTCCATGTATTAATAACCCACTAAATACACAGTCTCATACTAGTTTCATTCAATCAGTCATTCATTCAGGGTAAAATCAATCATTTGAAATCAATTCATAACTCAATATTAAATTTTATAAATTAATTTTCCACATTCCTTTTCATTTAAAAACAAAATCATTTAATTTCATCATATTCACTCATCTTCAAATCAATTTTAAATTTAATCCAATTTTTTCAATAATCAAAATATAAATACCTCATTTTAAAAAACGAATCAATCAAATATATTTCTCAAATTATACCATATTTTAAAAAGTCATCTAAAAATTTAAATATCATTAAAATATGGGTATTTCTCTGAATTGTCATGAAATTTCAAATCATACATCAAATTATTTTAATTTAGGGATTTCAAATTAGTTAAAATAATATTTCAAAAAAATTAAAAACATTAACGTTTCAATTATAAGGGATAAAACATAAACACTATATAATCTTATAAATACTTTTGGATATCACATTATCAC
The DNA here is from genome assembly GCA_963277665.1 of Viscum album. Classification (NCBI taxonomy): domain Eukaryota; kingdom Viridiplantae; phylum Streptophyta; class Magnoliopsida; order Santalales; family Viscaceae; genus Viscum; species Viscum album. The sequence continues at coordinate 254,620,130 of OY728165.1, read as the reverse complement.
ATTCAAAAATATATTCTTATTTTATATATTTAGTGAATTAGTATATAATATATAAAAACAAACCTTCATGTATACAATGTGAGAAAACTATAGTAGTATCAATTTCTTCCAAAATAAAATATATTTTAATAAACCATTAAATCATTTCATGAAAAATATTCCCAAAATAAATATTGGATTTTAATTTTCTCTTACCCATCCTTAAACCCTATTAGAAAAATTAAAGAACATTGAATGAGATAAAAAAGATTACTAAGGGACATAAAATAATGGATGGTGTTAGCCAATTAATACTTATAAATTTATAAAATTATTTTTACAATGACATACTTCTCCTTGATAATGTATCATATCCATTAATTATTAAAACATGATAAATCAATTGAATATATAAAACCAAAACAAAACCATATAGGTAACATGGGTAGTTACATACAAAATATTTTAACCCTCTTGGATTCCTTATAGTGTATCCCCATATCAAGATTATGGAATAACTATTACAGTTACATTTATAAAAACCATTATGTTTAACATAGAACATAAACATTATGAATGAATTGGACAGAGATATAGGTACTAATTTTCAATGTAAACAATTCCCAAGAACAAATCCATAATCACAAAATATGATTACGTGCATAAAAAATGTTTCTTTTGTATTTTGTTAATTGAGACATGAAAGAGAATTTTTTAAGGAATGTCCCTTTCCACGGGTTTTTCTTACATCAAAAGTGTATGAAACTCAAACAAAAAGGTATAAAGAGTGTTATTAGTGTTTTAAATAACTATAGACATATTTATAATACCTTATATGTTCATTATAAAACATAATTCCACCCATTTACTAATAATATATAGTTATTTTCATTGTTTTGGGTGTGATTATTTTGTGTTTACCATGGATGGATCACAATGGATTTTAATTTCCAATGGAATAAAAACAAAAAAATTTAATTTAAATTCTTATAATATTATCATATAATTATAAATTATAATGTATAACATATTTTTTCGGATATGTGGAGGATTCATTAGATAAAATGTTAATGAAAATGATTTAATTTTGTTTGGCGGTTTTACGACCATCACAATATCGTATCATTTTATTTAATATCGTGTTTTTTTATTTGATACAGAACATTATATAACATATAATATGTATAAAAATTATGATTGGAAAATAATAAATATTTTATGTACAAGATTTAATGTGTTAAAAGAAAATAAAAACATATCATCCATGGTGATCGTAAATCGATACATCACGGACACTCTTTTTATTTTTTTAGTATAAGAGGGGAAGATGAGAGATTGGTTGATGGATATTACATTAAAAAAATCTACTATAATTATGATATTGTGGTTGTCATGTCACTTTGGATATGGTGTTTGATGACATAATAATTAATGAAAATAAATAGATAATATAATATAATATATATAAATTGGATTTAACTCTTGAATTCTTTTCCTAGAAGACCTCCTTCAGGAACATGGTTTTCGACTTTTGGTGAGACCAGATGGTCCTGGATGTGTGAAGAAGGATTTGGAAGGGAATTTGGTAGAAACTGAACAATTTTATATCCATTTATGTGAGATGAGAGTTGGTGTTCAGTGGTATTATTTTTAGTATAGGAGAGGGATAATTTATCCTTATTTTATTCATTAGTTTTTTATTTTGTCTCAAGACTATGAATACTTTTTGAATTATCACTAAATAAAATAAAATAATAAAGTTGTATTTTATACATTCATTCATACATCATATATGAATCAATTAATAGTTTATTTAACTTATAATGTATATATACTGTAAATTTTTGTGGTTCACTATTAATAAAAAATTCAACTATTTAAAAAAACCAAAAAATTCACCCCTATAATTTATCAATGAGTGGAATTAAAAAATGAAATATTTTTAATTAGAAATATATTATAGATATGTGAAATTTAATTATTAATTTCAACAATTATATGTTCACCAAAAACTAATTTTTAAATGGTAACTGATTTTAAAAGACATTGAAAAATTAATTATGTTATCATAATATTATATTATAATCATAAGTCAAAATATATTAATTTTTTATTATAGTTTATGAAGATAAACTTTCATTTTTATCATTATATTAATTATATAATTTAATTAATAAATTAAGCCTCCCATTCTTTCTAACACATAATATATAATATTTAAAATAATTATTTACTTATTTAATATTATAAATATATCATATTTTACTTATAAGATACATTTTTTTATACTTTTATAGGTAAGGCTAAAATTATTTTTTATAGATTCCTTAATATCTCTAAGTACCCTATAATACATTATACATTTATATTGAATTTTACTACTTAATACCAAAATGAAATCAAATTATTCTATAAGTACCTAGGTTATTATATTCTCCCTTCATTCTATAAATTACATGTCATAATTTTTATTAACTTGTTATGTAAGCAAGGATAAACATACCTCATAACAACTTCATATTATCATGTTACTTCATCAACTATGTGGTTCCTCCAGAAAACCTTATCCTATTAAATTTTATTATTTCGTAACACCTGGTCTCTAAGATCAAGAATCTAACCATGATTTTTCTCATATGAAAGGTTTTATTCTGGTTGAACTATATATCATATCAAAAAATGAGATAAATCTAACACATAGATTCTTAATATAGAAATATGAAAAAAAAAATTGAATCTGAGATAATCTCAGAGTCAAGGATACACTGTTGGAATCTAGTCCAATAATCTCTATAATTTTAGAATGTTTAATGAACATTATTAATATCTTTCCTTTTACATTAAAATAAAATAGACTTTTCCAAAGAGTGACATTAAAAAAATGACCGCCTACATTAAATGAAAAATTTCCACATATTATAAGTATACAATTTTTGTATTCTTCAAGCATTCCCCATTTGTTATTGAATTGTCTTTACAGTCTCTACAACATTATCTACTAACACTTCAGGAAAATGGTCTTTTGGTGATGGTAAATTTGTGATGGGGTCTCTTTTCCAATAGCCCATTTTACAAAATGGCATCCCAAATATTACCTATTGGGACGATATGTCACAAAATGTAATTATTTTCAATAGGTAGTAGAACAATCGTAAATTGTTTGTTTGAGTTTTTAAAAAAACTAATTGTGAAGGTCCATCCACCATTTGCAAATAGATATCTATATTTTAAAAAACCTTTTAGCAATGAACCATCATAATTTGTATTTTTAATGGGCGCATCATAAATAATGGGTAAAAAATCAAATTAAATAATTTAATATTATTAATATAATATTATTATAAAAGAAATAATAAAATTAATATTTTTATAATAAATTTTTTATTAAATAACACAGAAAATAATAATAATAGTATCATATTAACATAAATGAAATAATAATATTAAAATTAGTAAGTAAAATTATATATAAATAATGAAATTATATAATAATAATAATGTTATTATTAGTATGAATTGAATAGTAATATTAATATTAGTAATATAATAAAAGCCTCAGTATTCTCAAAAACAAGAAAATATATTAATTGGTAAAATAATAAATTTTATAATAAAAATTAAATAAATAATAAAAACGGTAATATTCAAATTAAAAAATGAAATTTTTAAATCATTAAATTGTAAATATTACAAATAATTACATTCAAATGATTTGATATAAAATTAATATACATCCCTGAGAGGGAGGATTTTTTGGAGGAGCTGGGAGAGATGGTGGAAGTAACTCCTTCCCTAAACTATAAGTCAAACCTCGCATTTACAACATCTTCACCTGCTCATGCTGATGTCACCATCGACGCATCTCCTACTTCTTTTATCGTAGGAACTCTTCCTTTGGTTGCTATTTCCAAAAATGAATCTCCTCCTTCTCCCCACTTATAGTCTTTATATTCTCCCTCTAAGCTAGTAGCTTCTCTTGATACTGTGAATCAGTTGATGATGACACTCTTCAAGCTCCACATGAGCTATATGCCGACAACACAATGGTGGAAAAGAAACTCCCCTGGGTCAATAGAGATTTGATACCATCAACTCGGCCTCTCTCGAATGTATAAAAGGTCACCTTCATCAATGCTACATCATAAAATTGGATTGCAATTGTATTACCATCAGTCTCGGCCTGACTCTCACCATGTGTTTGAGAAGTCGCAGACTTATATGTCTCCATCAATTTCAATTTAAAATTAATATAGTTAAAATATTATTTTCTTTAAAATTAAATATAAAAAATAAATTATAATTACCAAAATATCACACTGGTGAAATTCTCAAATCTCTCCAACGGCTACATCACAATAAATCATCCTGTAAATATCAATCATTGTAATATCGGACTCTACGGCTTCCAATATGATTACAAATAAATAGTTAACATTTAAAATTATATATATGTTTTTAAAAAAATTACATTCCCTATTCTCCCTAAGCGTAATAAATGTATGATTACTGGTTCAATGTGTCACCTCTTGTCTCCCCTTATTTTTATGAACTACTGATGATGTACTCTGAGATGGCCTACTCAACTTGTGTGTACATAATCCATCCCAAACCTTATATTAAATATAATTGGTCTAATGGATGTGACATGTCTGATCAAAATCTATCACTCCTCCTTTCTCTATTGTTATCCAATTCAAATTGAGCAAATATTGAGTGCAATGTGGATGCATAAATCTCTTCCATGCCTTCTGGATATCTTCATGCATGCTGTCATCATTGAGATGCCATAAACACTACAAATTGTCAATAATATTAAATTATTATGTAAATTTATTTCTATATAAATAGTATTTATTTACATACCAGGAAATGTATATATAATTTAAATTAATAGTTTATTTAACTTATAAAATAATATAATAAATTAGTATTTTATACTTTCATTCATAGATCATATATGAATCAATTAATAGTTTATTTATATTATAATGAATATATACTATAAATTAATAGTTTATTTAACTAAATAAAATAGAATAATAAATTAGTATTTTATACTTTCATTACTACATCATACATGAATCAATTAATAGTTTATTTAACTTATAATATATATGTAATGTAAATTATCATGATTCACTATTCATCAAAAATTCAACTATTTAAAAAACCAAAAAATTCACCCTTATAATTTTTCAATGAGTAGAATTAAAAAATATAATATTTTTAATTAGAACTATATTCTAGATATGTGAAATTTAATTATTAATTTGAATAATAATTTATTCATCAAAAACTAATTTTAGAATTGTACCTGATTTTAAAAGACATTGAATAATTAATTAGGTTATCATAATATTATATTATAATCATAATTCAAAAAATATTAATTTATAGATATATTTTGTAAAGATAAAATTTCATTTTTATCATTATATTAATAATATATTTGTAAATAATAAATTATGTTTCCCATAGTTTCCAACACATAATTTATAATATTAAAATTATTTATTTATTTTTTTAATGATATATATATATATATATATAATATTTTACTTATAAGATACATTTTTTTATACTTTGATGGGTAAGGATAAAATTAATTTTTATCGATTAATTAATTTTTCTATGTACCATATAATTTATTATAAATTTATATTGAATTTTACTAATTAATTCCAAAATGAAAACAAATTATTCTATAAGTACCTAGGTTATTATATTCTACCTTCATTCTAGAAATTACATGTCATAATTTTTATTAACTTATTAGGTAATCAAGGATAAATTTTCCTCATAACAACTTCATATTATCCTGTTACTTTTTCCACTATGTGGTTCCTTTACAAATCCTTATCCTGTTGAATTTTATTATTTTGTAATACCTAGTCAATAAGATCAATAATATGACCATGATATTTCTCATATGAAAGGTTGTATTCGAGTTGAACTACATCTCATATCAAAAAATGAGATGAATCTAACACAAACATTCTTAATATAGATACAGGAAAAAATTGTGAATCTGAGATAAACTCAGAGTCAATGATACCCTATTGGAATCTAGTCTAATAATCTCTAAAATTCCATAATTTTTAATGAACCTTGAAGTTAGCTGTAATTTTGAATTAAAATGAATAACACCTTTCCAAATAGTAATTTTAATAAAAAAATGTTCACCTACAATAAAAGAAAATTTTTCCACCTATTATAAGTACACGTTTTCGGTATTCTTCAAGAATTCCCTGTTTGTTATTGAAACATCGTCACTATCTCTACAACATTATCTACTAATACATCTGGAAAATGGTCTTTTGGTGATGGTAAATTTGTGATGGGGTCTCTTTGATAATAGCCCATTTTAGAAAAGGGAATCGCAAATATTACCTTTTGGGACGATATGTTACAAAATTTAATTATTTGAAATAGGTAGTAGAACCATCGCAAATTGTTGGTTACAATTTTTTAAAAAACTAATTGTAAAGGGCCATCCACTATTCGCAAATAGTTTTCTAAATTTTAAAAAACCTTTTAGCGATGAACCATTATAATTTGTATTTTCAATGGGCCGATCATAAATAATGGGTAAAAAATTAAATTAATTAATATAATATTAATAATATGATATTTTTATAAATGAAATAATACAATTAATATTTTAACAATTAAATTATTTATAAAAAAATAAAAATAAAAATAAAAATAGTATCATATTTATATAAATGAAATAATAATTTTAAAATTAGTAAAAAAAATTAAATATAAAATAATGAAATTATATAATTATAATGTTATTATTAATATCAAAGAAATAAAAATAATAATACTAGTAATATAATATTAGCCTCAGTATTCTAAAAAATATAAAAATATATTAGTTGGTAAAATAATAAATTTTATAATAAAAATTAAATAAATAATAAAAACTATAATATTCACATCAATAAAAAATGAACTATTTAAAACAATAAATTGTTAATATTACAAATAATTACATTTAAATGATTCTTTATAAAATTAAAATACATCCCTTATGGGGAGGATTTTTTGGAGGAGCTGGGAGTGATGGTGGAGGGAACTCCTTCTCTAAACTATAAGTCAAACCTCGCATGTACAACATCTTCTCCTGCTAATGATGATGTCACCATAGATGCATCTCCTGTTGCTTTTATCATAGGAACTCTTCCTACTATTTCTACTTCCAAAAATGCACCTCCTCCTTCTCCCCACTTATGGTCTTTATATTCTCAATCTAAGATAGTAGCTTCATTGGATACTATGAATCAGTTGATGATGACACTCTGCAATCTCCACATGAGCTAGAAGCCGACAAGTCAATGGTAGAAAAGAAACTACTCATGGCCAATCGATATTTTATACCATAAACATAGACTCTCTATAAGGTATACAAGGTCACCTTCATCAATGCTACATCCTCAAACTGGTTTGCAATTATCTTACCATCGGCCTCGGGCTGACTCTCAACATGTTTCTGAGAAGTCATAGACTTATATGACTCCGTTAATTTCAATTTAAAATTAAAATAGATAAACTGTTGTTTTCAATTAAATTTAATAATCAAAAATAAATTTTACTTACCAAAATCTCACGCTGGTGAAAGCCTATAATCCCTCCAATGGCTACATCACAGTACATCGTCCTATAAATATCAATCATTGTAATATCGGGCTCTAGGGCTTCCTATATGATTATAAATATATAGTTAACATTTAAAATTATATATAAGTTTTTAAATAAATTACATTCCCTATTCTCCCTTTGCTTAATAAATGTAATAATAATGGCTCAATGTGTCACTTCTTGTCTCCCCTTATTATTCTGACCTACTGATGATGTACTCTGAGACATCCTACTCAACTAGTGTGTACATAATCCATCCCAAACCATAGATTAAAACTAATTGGTCTTGTGGATGTGACATGTCTCATCAAACTCTGTCACTCCTCCTTTCTCCATTGCATTCCTATTAAAATTGTGTAAAAATTGAGTGCAATGTGGATGCATAGATATCTTCAGTGCATTATAGGTATCCTCATGCATGCTCTCATCAATGAGATAACATAAACACTACAAATAGTTTATAATATAAAATTATTATGTAAATTAATTTCTATATAAATATTATTTATTTACATACCAGGAAATGATCGAATATGCAGTATTAAACATTAATGGGAAACTGATCACATGAAACACATTCTTCAAAAAAATAATTCTTCAATATAGCGCTCTCATAGACAATATATATATGCATAAAGTTAAGAAAAAATAACAATTAATCAAATAATTTGAATATACATTAATTAAAGAAACATACTAAAATATATATGCAAACATACCTATTAATGTGTGGATCAAACCCATTGTGTAAAAGTTTCTCAAGGGTTGCATCATGAATCATTAGTCGGGCTAGAAAACAACCCCTATGAGTGCCCCCTAAACTGCTAGTACACTGAGGGTCAGATGATCTGACATCTTACATTCCCAATGATTGATTAGTTTCCTACAAAAGATGATACATATCTTAGTCCATCTGAATCATGAAATGATTAATATTATAAAAGTGTTGAAAACAAAAATTACATATAGATATATATTCTATATGATTATAACCAGTATTAAACTGAGTCAATGTCTATATTAGACCTCATCTTCATTACTTTCAATTTCAATTTCTTCATCTTCCTCCGCAGCTTCATCAACATCCATATTTGTTGCATTTTCATCATCTCATATAATTTATAATTCAGTTGTAACATCATTATGATAATCATCACCATTTTTCCTTAAATATGTCATTTCATCAATTTTATTCGTGTCTTGCCGTGAAAAAATGGGTTTGGAGCAGTCTTTTGAAAAATTCAAATTCCACGCACGTTAGTAGAACCACATCCTCTTTCAGTGCATTGATTTAATGGAGGGTTAATTTTTATTATGATCCACAAATTACCCATCTAACTTAATGTAAGATAGTAATTTTCCTAATAAATTAGATGTTCCTTATGATACAATTAAAATGGATCATTTACTACAAGAAAACATTAATATTTAATATCAACAATTCCATGGATCAGTTGAACATGAAAGACTCTCCCAGTATCCATACAATAACATTTAATCTGCATCATGTAATGATTTCCAGAATACATTATTTAATAATTTCATTCATATTATCATAAAGTCAATATCATTTTCCCTATGATGAGATCCTCTCATGAAAACACCACTAAAAATTAATTTATTAGATTCCCCATAAGCACGTGTATGAATTTGAAAACCATTCACCTTATTTATATAATAATATTAAACCTTTTTTGATGGTGGGTTACTCAATACACATGATCAATTATCAATTTGGTCACCAAGTTGATATATCTAATTTTTTTTTAAAAAATTATCACTGTAAGAATTATTAAATTGAATTTTTATATGAAATAAAAAATAATTTATGTAATCAATTTTTGAAAGAAGTTAGAAAACTTTATTGACAACAATTTTCGAGAGAGCATACTATAATTTTTGGAAACTGTTTCTTGATATCATTATCATATAACCTATAATAAAATAAGATTACTGTACTCTTAAAAATTATTGAATACGTGATAGGAGAAATCAAAGTACAAATGGTGTCATTTATTCAAAGATATGAAAATATATGTAAGATCTCTAAGATGTTCACAATATGAAATCCATCATTCGTGTACTCCGCTAAAGCTATGTTTGGGAAAATTGAAAACAAATAAATGATTGCTTATTTCATTATCAACATTTCCCCAATTATGACTCATATGATTTTTAGGGATATTTAGATCAAATGTAATGAGTGTAGAAAATGATATTTCATCATGAAAATAACTATATGTAATTGGCCCGTCAAATTATGTTGTGTTACAAACTTAATTTTTCAATTTTTTCATATATCTCTTGAATGGATACCTCAATATGAACTATACCAGACCACCATAGTTTGTTTCATTCGTCAAATATAATATCAATAGTTCTATTAATTGAAATATAGATGGAAGGATGATTTTTTCCATTTTATATAAAATTAAAATAACATATTCTTACATTTTTCATTCTAAATTGTAGTCTATTATTAACACAAAAATGTCTCCAAAAATGACATTTCTTATTGCGCATCCCAAATCATAAGGTTCAACAATCCTCACAATCCAATGGTCATATGTCTTTTCATTGAAACATGACAGTCATGAATTATAAATATAATAATATGACCATTTCTAACACAACTCCCCATGTTGAAATAATAACCATCTGGATGCCTCAAATAATTAGTCCACTAAAAAATAATAAGTGACTCTCTTTAAATAGTGAATAAGTTGTTTTTGGCTTTATTAACTTGTGTGTTCTGACATTTGCAAATTGTTCAAGTTCTGGTAACATGCATGTTTTGGTAAGATCTAATAATTTCTTTAAATTATGATTGGTTTTTACTAGTGTTTCAAAAACTGTAATAAATAAATTATCTAAAAAATTCTACTTAATATTCATTGCATTTAACAATTAACCGAAAACCTAATTACACTAATTTGGAAACTCCCAAAAAAATTATCTGGTTTATCCAATTTTTCACTTTTACATTCCCATAAATTTTTTATTGGTTTGTCTTTGGTTCAAATGTGATGGGATGTAATGATGAGAGAATTAAATTTTACTATATGTTTCTTATCATTTATGGAGGCCCAACTTTTTCCGTTTTTTTTTCTGATATTATTTTTTATTCTTCAAAAACATTGATCGGCTGAATAGAATATCTGATGAGTGTATAAAAAAAGGTTTTTTTCCATTGATGAGCATAATTTTTTTGATATCTCTTATACAGTACAGACATGATTTTAGATGACTTGTACTCCAGCCAGATAACATAACATATGATGGGATGTCACTAATTTTCCACATCAACACAACATTCAATAGGATGTTTTGTTTAAAAAAACATCACATGTACTAACACGACAACTCCATAGTGAATTTTACTCATCAATCAATGGTTTCAAATAAACAACATTATTTTTTTGGATGTCCATGAATTAATAAGGTCAAAAATATATATGACTCATTAATCAACATCCATGGAGGTAAATTTTATAGAGTTTTAATGATAGGGAATCATGAATACTGACTATCGTAAAAACCAAAAAGACAAAAACCATTATTAGAAAGACACACTAGTGTGTTTCATGCATTTAAATAAAAATAATGATTTAGTTTTTTAAATTATTTTCAGGAAAAAACATTACTTTGGATGATTTAAACTTTTACCTGTTGATATATTGGTTTTATGCCATAAAATTAATGTTATTGTGTTCTGAGACATTAATAAACACTGTAATCTATGTGTGAGTTGTAAATATATTAATTTTTTTATAGATATAAATACAAAAATCCATATTTGATCTTCATTATAACGTGATTTTCCACATATAGGGAAAATATCCAATGAATCAATTACTCCATAATATAAGTTGTAGTCATTGGAACATGCATGAATCTTCTGATAACATATACCCAAATTATGAACCAGTAACTTCCACTCAAATAAATTTGTAGGAAATACATTTATTCGTGTATCAATGGTTTTAACAATGATAATATCTAATCCAAAAAAATATTTTACATTCCATTATATGATTCAATATCCATAAATTTAGTAACCAGTTAAAAAATTATCATCTTGAAACCATGATAGAAGGCATCATCAGAAGACCTCCACAACTCATATAAATGATATTGTTCCATCTCAGAAGTTAAGTTAAAATCATCATGTGTTTTAGTTTATTGAAAAGAAAGACATATCACATCATGTACTAAACTTTGAAATAATGATGGATCAAAAACTATATTATTAGTATCTTCTACGGAACTACATTCACATTGTTGTTATAAAAAAACAAAATCTTGTTGAAAATCATAACGCAATAAATGTTCACCATCATTTTCAAATGTTTCATTCATACTGAGAGACCATTTTATGAAAATACACTTAATTATCCCTTATAAATAAAAATCTTTTTTTCATGATGCAAATGATAAGAAATCTCGACACCATTAATATATACATGATTTAAACCATAATCATTTGGATTATTTTACTGATTTCTCCATGAATGTTCATCCAATAATGATTGTTTTCAACTTTTGTGAACAATATTTTTCAAAATAATATGTAATAATTAGTTATTTTGAATATTTAGATATAATATAAACACTATCCAAAAAAGTAATTAAAATAAATTTCAATTTTTAGCAATTTAAATTATTTTATAGTTTTACAAACTATTTTTATGATTTTAAACTAATTTACCCTCATTTATAAAAAATTATTCTAAATACCTATAATTATTATTAATTACAGTTATATTGTACTAATTAATGTTAATTACCATTGAACTAATTTTCAATGGATTGGTTGTACCTCTTTTTCCCGATGACTCATCCTCTTCCATATTTCACCGAATCAAATCACTATAAAATGAATACTCTGATTCATGAATATACGATTTCACATGAAATATGATGGAGGGTAGGGAGGCCCCATCGCACAACTCTCCATGTTAGTGAATATGAAGATTGAAATCCATATGTTACAGCATATTTTTCATAGTGATTTTAATCGGTGAAGTTCCAAGAAGAATTATCATAAAAAAAGAGGCTCTTTTGTCTGATGGATCACCTGCTTTCAACATTCTTCGACTAAAATCGCAATGAATGATCTACTCCAACGTATGTTGGATTAGATTTTTCAAACTGATTTTAGTGGCAGAATGTTCCAAGAAGATGAGTCATTGATCAAAGAGAATTCCGCCAATCTGATCAAAATTGTTCTAGTTTTTTACAATGTACTGGAATTTATTCCCATTTATTAGTAATTATTAATAATTATTAAAAATTATTACTAATTATTACTAATTAATACTAATTAATCTTAATCATTCAAAATTTATCCATATTAATCCAAATTATTAACAATTATCCTAAATTATTACTAATTATCCCTAATTAATCTTAATTATTCCTAATTATCCCTAATAATTTGTAATTAATCTTAATTATTACTAATTATTTCTAATTATTAATTATTAATATTGATTATCCATAATTATTTTTAATTTTTTCTAATTAATGATGATAATGTCTCATCAATCCTGATTATTACTAATTAATATTAATTAGAACTAATTATCAATTACTAGTAATTAATCCTAAATAATCCAAAATATTCCTAATTTTTACTATTTATTTCTAATTATTCTTAATTAATCCAAATTAATCCAAATAATAAATAATTAGTCATATTTACTACTAATTAATCTTAAATATTACTAATTAATCATAATTAATCAAAATTATTAATAATTTTTAAAACTAATCCTAATTATAATTAATTATTACTAATTAGTAATTATAATAAAAAATAAATCTAAATTATTCTCATTATATCATAATTAATACTAATTAATACTTATTATTTCAAATTGTTAATACTTGTTTTAATTATTACTGATTATTAATAATAATTACTATTAAATCTATTTTTTTCTCTTTGTTACAACATATTACTAATTATAAATATTAACTACTAATTATTACTAATTATTACTATTTAATACAATTTTTTACTATTTATTACAATTTTTTACTAATTAATCATAATTATTATTAATTGTTACTAATTATTAAACATTAATCATCAATAATCCTATCAAATCATAATTAATTTTAATTATTACTAATTATTAATAAATTTAAAATTTTATTTAATTTTATTACTAATTATTAATAATTAATCCAAATTATTGCAAATAAATCTTAATTATTTCCAATTAATCCTAATTATATATTATTCATCCTAATAATTTCTAATTGTTACTAATTTTTGCTAATTATAACTATTTATTTACAATTGATCATTATTATTCCAAATTATTGCAATTTATTACTATGTGTTTGTAATTATTTATAATTATTAAAATTTATTACTAATTACTAAAATTTGTTACTAATTATTTATAATTATTACTAATTAATACTATTTATTTCTAATTAATCATAATTATCAATAATTATTAATAATTTTTATATATTAATCCATAAAATTACTAATTAATCCTAGTTATTACTAATTAATCCATATTATTACTATATATTCATAATTATTACTAATTATTCTTCATTATTACTAGTTAATCATAATTATTTCTAATTTGTCAGAATCTTTACTAGTTATTTCTAATTATTACTAATTATTTCTAATTAATCATTATTCTTCATAATTATTTCCAATTATTACTAATTATTACTAATTATTAATCATTTATAACTATTTATTACTATTTATTTCTGTCTATTTATAATTATTACTAATTATTACTAATTATTACTACTTATATGTAATAATTACAAATTATTTTTAATTAGTACAAATTATTACTAATTATTACAAATTAATACTAATTGTTAAAAAATATTACTAATAAATCTCAATTGTTTCTAATTATTCCTAATTAATCCAATTAATCCCAAATATTAATACGTATTTTTTATTATTACTGACTAAACCTAATTATTAAACAAATTAATCATAATTATTAAAAATTAATCATAAATATTTAATTATTGATAATTATTACTAATTATTATTAATTATTACTAATAATTACGAATTCTTACTAATTATTACTAGTTATTTGTCATTATTACTTATTATTTCAAATTATTCAAATTATTATTTTTTATTACTTTTTAATTGTGATTATTAAAATCATTACTAATTATAACTATTAAGGTTTTGTGATTACAATTTATTAATAATTATTATGACTTATTAGAAATTATTTCCAATTATTTCAATTTATTACTAATTAATCAAAATTATTACTAATTATTCATATTTGTTGCTAATTAATCCAAATATTTATTTATTGAACCTAATTATTACCAATTAGTCCTTATTTTTACAAATTATTACTAATTATTACAATTTATAACTAATTATTATATTTTATTACTAATTATTACAATTTATAACTAATTGTTACTTATTATTACTATTTATTATTAATTAATACAATTTATTACTAATATTTATAAATTTTTACTAATTATTAATAATTATTAATAATTATTTATAATTTTTTATAATTTTTTATAATTATTGATAATTAGGTCTAATTAACACATACACATAAATATTGCTGAGAATAAATACTAAAAAAATCAAAAAACTAAATATAATTTAGTTTAATTGAATCTATGTAACAATACATATAATTTCCAAAAATTAAATTAAATTAAATGCACAATAAAATAAATAAATAAATACCTTGAATCTAAAGCATTCATAATATAAAAGTTGGAGATTATACTCGGATTTAAATATTTAAACTATGGAAAATTTTAGAAAAAAAATTTCAATAGAAAGAGTGAAAAAATGTTGAGAAAGGATTAGAATGGGAGGGACAACATATAGGGATATATATTAGTTAGATTACATGCGAAGTGGTCATTTGAGTAGGGGCCCATCAGAAATTCCATTGCCCACATTAATTAAGGTCTATTGAAAAAATGTTATTTGTGTTGGGCCCCATTTAACATGGGTTCCAACTGACATTTATTTGCGATGAGACATGTATCAGATCGTAAATATTAAAAGCTGCATTCAGACATTTGCAATTATAGTAGTAACTCGTCCTAAATTCCCTCCTCATGGTTTAAAGCACATTTTGCATCTAACCTTTTGCGATAGGTCCATACCCCCCATTAGAAATATCTATATTTTGTGACAGACTAATTATATCATCACAAATAACCCCTTCTAAGGGTTATTTGGGACGCCCCCATAACCCATCGTAAATAACCTGCCTCAAATGCCGATTTTCTCATAGTGTAATTGTGGTCTCATTAACATCCTTTCCTCAACTTCATCCCAAATTATATGAGTTTGACACTGATTTCAATATAATGTCTCAAAAGATTCCATATGTATACCAGAATAAAAATTGTTATTATAAGAAAACTCATGTAAAGAATTATGGTGATCCCAACTTCCCAATTAATATATGAAAAAATTGTTTTACATGTTATCCAATGATTGAATTGTTCTCAGGGAAATAACCATTAGACTATTGATAGATTACTGGGATGAAATTTTCTTCAGTTCCCTAAGTCTTTTGAAGGCATTTCTGAAAGATAGAATTGAACCAGGGATCACAATTAGATAAAATGGATAGACGAACTCCATGGAAACTGAAAATCTCTTTGAAGAACAATTAATAAAGTTGATCAATAGAAAGAATGTCTCGAATAGAAATGGGATATTCATATTTTGTTATCCGATCAAGAATAACCCAAATCACATTGTTACCTCAAGAAGTCATTGGTAGTCACACCACGATATCCATTGATATATTTTCCCATTTCCAATTCGGCATAATAATCATTTGAAGCACCCCCTTTGGATGTTGTCTCTGAGATTTAAATAGTTGTCAGGTAAAAAAATTTATTGTAAATTTATAAATTTTTATTTTTATTCCATCCCACCAGTAATACACCCAATGGTATTTCTATATATGAGGGTTACAAGATTAATTGAATATAAATAACAAGGATATTCACACGATAATTCTTTATTCAAATAGGAATCACATGGTATAAGTAATCTCTTTACAAATCTTAAGACACAATCATTATCAACATTAAATTCTTGAAATTTTCCTTTCATAAAAAATTATACCCTTTTATATAACTCAAAATCATTCTTCTCAACATTACTAATTTTTTTAGAGATGCGGCTATACTAAATCCTGAAACAATATATAGTAATTCCTTGAACCAAAAAATTAACATAAATAATTTATCAAATCAATAACAAATGGTTCATGATCAAAACATATCATGGGGAATGTGGATGATGTTTTCAACTTAATTAATCCACAAAAATTCTCTTTTACTAATTGGAAATTTTTATGATGTCATAATCCTTTATATGATCCAACCACATTTTATACATTATGTTCATTTCGGTCTATGTAAAAATAAAATTTTATATTGTATGGTCAGTATATATTTCAAATATGGATCTATATAAATGATGTTTATTGATTTTTAAATTAAAAACCATATCTTATAATTCCATATCATGTTTGGTCTTATTTAACTCATGAGGTTTTAGTAGTGTTATAGCATAAGCAATTACCTAATCCTTTGCTTCATAACAAAAACAATTTCATTTAAATAACCATCACTAGAGAATAAAAACATATTATTTTTGTGAGGTAGGGAAAACTGAAGCATTCACCAATCTCTTCTTCAGTTCCAAAAAACAAACATCTGATTTTTTTATATTAATAAATTTAAGCCCTTTTTATGTTAACTCAATTAGTGGTATAGATAATTCGACAATATTTTTATCAAACTGTCTATAATATTATACTAATGTTAGTAAACTAATAATCTATATATTAATTGTAGATATTTTCATTTGCTCAAATACAATTGTTTTGGAAGGATCAACCTTTATGTCATCCTTATTTAAAAGTTTCCCATTAAAAGAAATATGTTGCATCCAAAATCCAAATTTTCTAAACATTCCTTTTACCATATTTTCATTGATTGTTTTGATGAAAATACTTATAATTTCTTCATATTTTTCATTACTTTTTTAAAAAACCAATTTTTAATCGATAAAAATGAAACAAACATATCCAAGTGTTCATGGAATAATATATTCAAAATATCCATAAATACAGTATGGTAATTTTTCACAGAAAATTGTATAACAATAAACTCATATTTTCCATATGTAGTTCAGAACAATGTTTTGGAAATTTTATCACTATATGCTTTAGTTTTTGGCACCTATATCTCATGTCAATCTTGTAAAAATTATAAAATCCTTGGAGCTAATCAAATAAATCATCGATATGATGTATTTTCTACATATAACTAATAGTAAGTATTTCAATGATCTATAATTAATGTAATGTCTCATGAATCCATTATTATTTTAAACATAAAAAATAAGATCATTCCATGGTGAAGTGCAAGGATGGATGAAACCTTTTTCAATCAACCCATAAAACTCATTTTTCAATTCTAGAAGATCCACTTAATCCATTCAATAAGGATAATTTAAAATTTTATTTGAAAAATGAACTAAGTCAATAGTAAATTAAACTTTCATATTAGGTTTATAATCATGAATGTAATCAAAAAATATCAATGTATTTATTTACCACTATAATATCATTTAATTGATCAATTCCCTAGTGTACATAAATATGTAAGTATAACTTTTATTTCTGTATTTTATCATTTTCCTAGCTTCCTAATATTTTAACTATGGTATGGGTTTATTCTTGTATACATACTGATACCATTTCTAATAAACAACATCATTGTATGTACAATCAATATATTTATTATGAAAAAAAATTACAATCCAAATCTATAAATAAATCATGCTAAGAAAGGAATAACAACAATGTCTGCTGGTAATTTCATTCCACAAACAGTAATATAATGATTTATATAACACCATTTTTCATTAATATTTCCCTGGGGTGTTTTTACTATATGTTTTTATTACATTTATTGATTTGAAAATTTAAAGTTACCTTAATATTTTTTTTAAATGAAGGAATTTGTATACCCCAATCAAAAACACATTATAAAAATATTTTTAATCAAACGATGTACCTAATACCAACTTATTGGATGTCCCAATGGCTACTGACATATTTTTGAAGGATTTCACTACACCTTTATACAAATAATCTATAAGCTTTCAATCAATTAGATATTTATTTTGGAAATTATTATAACAATACCCCATCTCACCACGTTTAAATCCCTTTACAATTTTCCTATCATGATTAATTTTAATTTTATTTAAATTTCAATCTCGGGCCATATGGCCAAACATACCGCATCGAATATTTTCGTGACATTTGTTAAGTAATTCCCTAGGGAACATTTTATTACACTTTTAACAAACTAGAAATTCTATTTTAATACTATTATATTTCTTTGATTGACTATAACCCATTACGTTCCATATGGACCTCCTCTTCTAATTATTTTCAAAATACATGCAGTCATAACATACTCTTTCTCTACCCTCTCAACACATTGATCAATTACCATTTAAATTATTAATTCATGTGAGGTAAAATCCCTTTAATTTATTGTTTTTTATGAATATTAAAAATGATTAATGCATCTTTAATGATCCGCAATAATATTTGGAGAACATCTTTTTAAATGAGTGAATTTTAATTAATAACCATCCAATGAATATTTATCCTTTTTGTTCAAATTAAGGAATTTCATTTCTATCCTATGTAGAAAAACCATAGGAAAATATTTTTTATATAAAATATTCACAGCTTATTCCCATTCCAAAGAATCAATATCCCTTCTACATTGTATATTCATTACAATTAACAGTCATTGGTCATCTTCAATTTAAAATGATAAATTAATGGGATAAAATTTTGATTATCTGATGACCCCATGACATCGACTATCTTTTCATGTGAATTAATCCACACATCATCCACCACAGGGTTAGAATATTCACTGAAACCTTGGAGGTGTTTCATCGAAATATACTCCACAGACATCATGTTCCATTGAGGTAGCGCTACATGTTCTCTTTCATGTGTGCCTCCATAATTCATATCATTCTTTAACTAATCCATTACTATGAAAAACTACACAGTTCCTATTAATTCCATTACAAATTTTGGAATCAGAAAAATATTATCCTCTTGGTGCCTTCCTACTCTAACGTCCAAGTTTCCTTTATGGAAAATCATTTGAAATAGATATATCTTAGAAGAAGAAATAAAATAATCATTAAACACTATATCATTTATATATTAACATAATGATAAAATATTTTACATTATTCTATTAAAATTATTATAACCCTTAATGATATCTATACCATGCTCTAATATAAACTATAAGTAATATACTTTCTGTAAAAGATAATCTAGTAAATTATTTTAGAATACCATTTCTCATATTAACAAATATCATTTCATCTTATATTTTTAGTGAATTAATACATAATTAATACATATTGACCCACAATCATGAAAAGAGGTCACTGCTAAAACAATATACATTTCGTATATGATACAAAATTATTTAATCAAACATGAACTGTTTTCATAAAAAATCATCAAAAAATTCATCTTGGATTCTTCATTCCTCATAATCACTATTAAAACCAATGATTTTTTTAAAGCATGGAATGAGAAAAAAAATCTCAATATGGGTCATAATATTGAGTATGGTCTTAGTCCATCAATATATATAAATAAATGAAATCATTTTTGAAATGAAATACTTTTCACCCATAAAGTGTCCAATACATAAACTATGACAATAATATAATTCCATAGAACATAGAAAATATAAATAAATACATGGGGTTAACTTGGGATAATACATACTTAAGATTTTAACCCTCATGGATACCATATAATTTGTAACCCTCACAACTACCTTACAATGTAACCCTCATGACTACCTTAAGGGGTAACCATCGTAGTTACACAAGCAATAACAATTATAAAAAACATACAACATAAATATACCCAATGTGTTTGAGGGAGA
Organism: Viscum album; assembly: GCA_963277665.1. Taxonomy (NCBI): domain Eukaryota; kingdom Viridiplantae; phylum Streptophyta; class Magnoliopsida; order Santalales; family Viscaceae; genus Viscum; species Viscum album. The sequence continues at coordinate 254,599,478 of OY728165.1, read as the reverse complement.
TATTCATCCCAAATTTCAACATTAAAAAGTCCCATTAAAGGTAACATAACCATAAAACATAAATACCATCTTCATAAAAATGCTCATTTCGAATGTTTTAAAAATAGTCATTAAAAGAGATTTTAAATGGAATATCTTATACCTTGTGTTCATCTATCTTAAAACGTGTTAAAACATCACGTATAAGGTTTTAATGAGTTTATTTATATATTAATGAAATATATTTTTATTCATAGAATCATATATAATAATTTTATAACATTTTCTCACACATTTATTAATAATATTTTGTTATTATCATTATTTTGGGAGTATATATTTTATTGTTTCCATGAATGATTCATTATGGATTTTCTTGTAAAATGGTAGAAAATATAATTAATTTGAATAAATGTTTTTAATATGTTTCCATAATTTTAAATGCTACCATAAATATATTATGATTTGATATGAGTATGATTTCTTAGATAAAATGTTGATGAAAATGATTTAAATGTTTTTGGTGGCTTTTACGACCGTCACGAACTCATATTATTTTATATGATATCATTTCCATATATATGTTCCATAATATTATATAAATTATAAAACTTATAATAATATAATATTTATCCATAATAATGGTTTTATGGCCAGCCATAGAGGTTGTATAGTTGAATACAAACACATCATCCATGATGAAAGTAAATCGATACATCACGGAACATTTTTTAAATATTATAGAATAAGAGAAGAAGATTGGAGGTTTGATTATGGATAATAAATTAACACAATAAATATATATTATATCTAATTAATAGTAATTATCATTTTTATTTGGATAGGGGCTGTTAGGAGATAATAATAGAAAATAAATTGAAATAAAAATAAATGAAAAAATAACTGGATTATGCCTCTTGAATTCTCATACTTGAGAGCCTCGTTTATGCACTTGGTTTTGGAATTTTGGAGAGAGTAGATTTTCTTATATATGGTGAATAAGTTTTATGGTATTTGGGATGTAATTAAACATGATTCAAGGCATTGAGGTGTGAGGAAAAGAGTTGTTGAGGCTGGTATGTATAGTATATGAGAGGGGTGTATTTTCATTATTTTATTCTTCAGTTTATTATTCTGAATCCAGACTACAAATAATTTTATAATTATCACTGAATATATTATAATAAGTATAAAAGATTCAGGATTATGGTGATGACATTAGTGATGAATCAATGAAAATTGTATTTAACTTATTATCATTATATACCATAAATTATGGTATTTTAGAATTCATAAAAAATTAAATTATTTTATAAAATTAAAAAAAATTAAAAAAAATTCTTCTACAATAAGAATTAAAAAATATACATTATTTTATGAAATTAATTTTATAGATATGAGAAATTTATTCGGTTACCAAAATTATCATTTATTCGAAAAATATCAATTTTTATATTATAGATAATTCTATAAAACTTCGAAAGAGTAATTTAGGAATCATAAAATATTCTTATAATCATAATAAAAAAATTATTTATTTATTAATCTATTATAATAAGATAAATTTTCTTATATTACATTATAATAATTAAGAAATTATAAATAAAAAAATATTGGTAAAAAAATACAACATTTAATTCATCATTTTGAAAAAATTTGATTAGTTATACCATGATATAAAGATATCATATTTTCATTTATAAGATTCATAAATTTTATTTATATATTCATAAGTGGGGTTACAATTCTATTTTTAAATATTTTTTAATTTCTATAAATACCACATATTTCATTATAAGCTTATAATGAATTTGAATATTTAATTACATAATTTCTAAAAATTATTTTATATGTATTACTGATTCCAACATTTGTTGCATGCTTGGGACAACACTTGGAAGTCATAGAGAACATGCCTTAATCAAGGAGTAAAACTATGGGTGGTAAGGTTCTCCAAGTACATGGGGGCTGATGACTTTGGATCACTACACACAAGGAGAGGTTTTCATCATCAAATACTACTTTTGGACGATATAATGATGACCAGTAGAGGATGCCAATTGGAAATCTTCAGATAGGGGTATTTTTCTGATGTGAGTATGATAGAATGTCTATTTTTCTATTTAGTTTCCCGTTGGTGTAAGCTCATTACAACTCATGTGTACACTATTTTTCCTTTTTCATTAATAAAATTTCTAGGGATATGGGTTGGGTGACCAGCACATGTCTCGGATCGTTTAAAAAAACCCACATATTCTGATTTGTTGATGGAAAACGAAGGGTTAGGAAATATAGATACAAAACATTGAATCAGGATCCATGAAATCAAAAACTAGATCCATCAATGACATGATGATTTAGAATTCTCTAGAGAGGAGAGAAGTGGTGACTAGAAAAAACCACATTAGAGGATATTTATTCAACATAAAGAGATCCAATGTGATCCCTAGTGCTTCAACACGCAAATAGATGATTTTCAAGAAGTCAATACCATCTATTAAATGAATCTAAAGACCAAGGAATCATATTAGGGTAAATTTGGGGTAATTTTAAGTTCAATAATGCCCCTATTATTTTTAATTAAATAATCAGTGAATTAAAAACCATGATAATTGTTTATCAGAGAAGATAATAAATTAGTAGTAACCATGTGTCTTCATCAAACACCCTCTATTGAATTCTAAAAATGTTTTATTTTTTGTCCAAATAATTGTCTTATCCATACACTAACAATGAAAACCCTCACTATCCAAGGGCGTATTTTTTGGAGGGGTGATGGATTTTTTTGGACATAACATGTGCCAACCATGTGACACCCTTGAAACCTACACATTGGGTATCTAGTTTTTTTATCCAAATAACACAATTTTCCTAATCCATCTATTAACCGTGCAAAGATGCTTGTCCATACATTGCTTTCAAAGGACTCCATAAATGACCCCAAACCAATATCCAATGAAATCATGATAAAAAGAATCAGTAAATAACTAAAAGAAGGTATTGGATGTTTCAAAAACTAAATTTAAATGTGGATACCTTCCCCCTTAATTTGATCAAAATATTAGATGAACTATTTATTTGTTCAAATAAGAAAATTTGTGTGAATTGATTATCACCATGATTTTCATATATGCATGGAAAAGAGATCCCAAAAAATAATATACCAAAATATGAATGGGCAATTAGAATATAATTCAATATATTCAAATTGAATACATTATCACTGACATCACAATAGTTGATAACAATTTATTACTCCATCAACACAAATAATTGAAATGAGTATGTGATTAAAAACCTCATAACAAATGTCATTGGTGTAGCTACATAATAATTCTTATTATAAAGGTGAATAGGGAATGAATGATATCATTATAGATTTATTTTGGATAATACAAGGATATTAAGAGTTTATGAAAATGATATAACACCAATCCAATAAAAACCATCCATAAATTATATAATAATATCATATGATCGACAAATATAGTAAGAAGGTCATTTTTATTCACATAATAATCAACAGAGTCAAAAAATTATCACTATATGCACTAAAAATAAATACAATTGAAGATATATCACTAATAAAATAATCTGTAAAAGGGTGATCAAATTAACTCAATATCCATAAATAATAATCATGTCATATATATTATCACAATTAACATAATGAGTAACATTAAAAAAGAGTAATCCATATCCATGTTATATAATAATGAAAATAATTCCTCACAATATATGTATTCAAATGTCCTAACGAATGGGATATTAGTATTCAACTAATAAATTACATATTGAATAAGTTATCAAATTTTTCATAAACATAAATGATGTTGAAAGAGTTTTCAATATAAACATAATAAATAACATATTGAGGGTTTTATCACTATAACATAATAAAGAAATAAGTGAATATGATAACAATATATTCATAAATAAATTTTCATTATTAATTATATTTTACAATTTTGATAATAAGTAATATATAAAATAAAATGAATAAATAAAACAATGAAATGGTTATTTCAATATTGATATAAAATAAAAAAACTAAAAAATATTATCACAATTCACATGATTAATAACTTAGTGAATAGAATTATTACTATATGTATAATAAATATAACGAATTATATATTAATATACAATTATCATAATAATAAACAAGTTAAAATGTGAAAAAAATGATTAAATCCATAAATACTAATAATTTTGAATGATTTTTCACATAATACATTAGTGTAATTGGAAAAACGTTATTTCTAATGTAACCCACACCAAGGATCAAATAAAACATGAAAAAATATTTGAAACCTCACATCACTTGGGTGTGACTTCTAATTCCAAATAGAATCTAATAAAAACATTTCTGTAATTTTTTTAACTAATCATTACAATGTTCTAAAACGATCATCTTGCTCAGCCATAACAATCAATAATTATCAAATTTAGTTATTTTTGTATCATTAGTAAAAACATCCATACACCTATATAAATTATGGAAAATTAAAATGAATGGATGTTAATTGATTCAAGAATTTTGTTTTATTGGAATGCAATTTTATCAAAAACATTCTAACATCCAATATAATGAACTTATATTTATTAGTAATCTATGTAATAAAATTATTTGTATTTATTTATATGTAATATCCGTCATTAATAATTAATTATTACCCATTTTATAATTTTTTATATTCATTATCTATTGTTTGATGTTATTTTATCTATTGGTTATATTATTTCATCAGTATGGTAATCATATTTCAAGATACTTACTTATAGGTTCTTTACCTCATAAATAGTTATGAAATTTACAAATACATTTTATAGTGAGTTTTCAATTGAAAAATTTATTTTTTTGAATTATACAATATTATTTTTTAATTACATGTTAGAAATTCTCCCTTTTGTGATTATTGAATCAATCAAAAAAATATAAATAAAATACAACAATACATTTTATTATTTTGGAATTCAAAAGAAATTAATTAATCTATAATTTACATGTTAAATGATGTAATATTTTCATTATTATGTATAATAATACCTTAATCTCAGGCTTATTTTTCATAACATGAGATACCTAGTTAAGTACACATATGATGGTTTTAATACAAACTCTATTCCCATTATTTTTCCCATTATAAAAATTATTACAATATTTAGTGTATTCATAGTTCACTCAGATCCTCCTAGTTACTTTATTTTTTTAAAAAATGGTTAATGATGGTAATAGAAAGAATATATTAATAGAATTGGACTAAAATCCATATAAATAATTATCAAATCAATCAAAAAAATGTCATATACAATGATACATTTATTTTAATTTGTGATAATTTTGAATTTAACATCATTTCTATATGTTTTAATCTCTTATTAGTTTTATCCTAATCCATGAAAATATCTAAACTCCTTGTTAATACATTAAAATCCATTTTATTATTTCAAAAAAAATCCACTTTTTGGATTAATGAAAACCATAAACACATTTATTGAATAAATATACATAAAAAAATACCCACTATTGAAAAATCCAACCAAACATTAAGAGAAAAAAATCCAAAATTAAAATTTTTATTATATACAAACCATGTTTCATTGATCATGGTTCATTCAGTATTCAAATTGAAATTTCAAAAAAAAAAGAACATATCCCCAACTCGGACTATGGTCCCTGGTGATATGTGAACCTCATGCACAATCCACTATCATAATCACCAGTTTTACCTGTGAGAATCACCAGAAGATTATGAAACCCATCATATATGGAATAATAAAATTCCACAGAAACACTAGAAAACAACATCATCTGCAACTCTATGATCCACCACAATCATGAAGAACTAGACATGACGACCATCATACCATCATAAATAGAAAATCCAAAACATAAGATTCCAGAAAAAATCATTTTCTCCATAAACTCACTAAAATAACTGTAACATGAAACAAAACAACATAGATAGTGAAAAATTGGGAAATAATATAAAACATGAAAAATGTTGGTGACATGGAAGATGAGGTTGAACCCCATTGGATACCATAGGAATATTAGTAGCAAAAAACGTCTGGAAGATGAACCCATATATCAATATAGAGCACCTCCACAAACACAGAACCAAACTATTTAATTATACCTCATACAAGACTGAGAATGGGGACTCGAAAAAATCACATGGCTACAAGAGAAGCGGAATTTTGGGGGTATTATGATTTATAATGAACCACTAAAATCCACATCCAAAACAACCCCATCCACCAGAGATCCATCACAAGAAACTAGTATGTGGTTTCTACATCATGGAATAGGTTATAATAATATAATATGAGGCATTTGAGGCCCAAAAAACCAATGAGTTTAGGTATGAAAATATTCATAATATGCCAATAAATTCTACCAAAACAAACACCAACCACTAAATGACCATATTACCATACCAAATTCGGGTTGACCCTGATGGATCAATGGATTAATTTTAGGGGGTTTTGATTCCACTTAAATATCATAAAATTAGTGCCACCAATAATAAGTGAGGGAAATCAATGAATTTTGATGGAATGGGGAATACAGAGAAGAAGCACAGAGGAGAAACACTTTCTGAATGTGGGAAGACTAGGGGAAAGGGATCATGAGAATTGGTTATTCTTGATCTTATTTTACTTTATTCTCTACAATGTATAAAATTTATTCACATATTTTGTCTTATGAAATCATCATTTAAAATATGTTACATCATTATCTGATGAAATATGATACATATAAAAGCATTACCCTAATGGGTTTTTAAATAAAGAAACAATTTAATGTGTCATATGTGATTTACAATTACATTATAAATATTTTAAATAACATGGATATGGAAGAAATTGAATTATTAATATATAGTGTTATGGTTTTATAGGACTCGTAATCATATTTCTATGTATTAAAATATTGAACAATAAAAAAATAACCATGATAACATAAAAATTTAACAAGAATAAGAATATCAAATCAATTATTATGGACCATGCTGTCCTAATTTATAAACATGGATTCACAAAGAAATGTGGTATTTCTTGAAAATGTGGCATTTATGTAATGATTGGATATCATAGTCATGTTCCACGTATAACCACTAATACATTATTATCAAAATATACTTGGATAACCACATATACCAAAAAAACATTAGACAAGAAAAAAAATATTCATATAACATAGTTCCCCATTAAAAGAATCCTATACCATTTAAATAACATATTATGATTAAAATATACAAATGGTTTTTTTATATAAAATTTTCATGATTTATTTAAATATTAATTTCAAAAAATCTAATCTAATGGTTCCTAAAATTTAATCACACAAATAAAATATTTCACAGGATTATTTAAGGAATTTGATATGAAATAATCATAGATTACTGATCATCCAAATTAATTATGGAAAATGGACAATAAATCATAGAGATATCATTTTTGTTGTTTTTGAAACGTTTTCAACAAATATTTTATATTTGTTACATTATAAAATCATTTTAAAAATGTTAAAAAGTTACATCCAAAACAACATTTTAAAAATAAAAAATAAAATAATGTAACATTGATTCAAAATTATGAAAAATTTGAATAAATTTGGATTGATATATTTGAAAACATTTTGAATTTTAATTAAATGTCTTTTGGGGAAAATGGATTTTCATGAAGTAACCTGCATCAATAAAAAGGTATTATTTTTATTAATCATAAAGGTAAATATTATAGGTATAAATGTTAATAAGTGTGTAACTAAAAAATACGATAAAGAATCACTTATTATCTGAAATAAGATGATATGAAATAGAAACAACCCAAATGGAATGTGAGTGTTCTCTGTATCCAAATAATTTTTTTATTATGTATAAATATATAAGAAAGAATATTTTGAAATGAAAATATCATTTTCCTAAAAAATATGATATAAGAAATATAAATTCAAAATGGTATAATATAACCAATATACATGTATGTAGCTATAGAATATATGAAAACCATGAGATTTATTACACACTTAAACCTGATTTATTACATAAAATAATAAGGTGATACAACATCGATGATCAATAGGTATAGTGTATTTGGGGCATAAGTACATTAAATAATAGCTTAGAACATAAAACAAACAACATAATTATTGAAAACATCCATTAAATGACCACTACATTCACTCGTACTTAGCATTGCATGGGATAACCTGAGGACATGTATAAAAAAGGGTGAGCTATGAAGGCCAATAAAGGAATAAATATGGAATAACATGTGGATTACAATAAATGTTAGAAAATAGGCTTATAAATGGACAACAATAGAAACAAGAACATATAATAATGATAAATCATGATAATCATAACATGTAAATGTGGAAAAACACTTAACATGTAATTATAAGGAGCCAAGGCTCATTACATATGGAGCATGAGTAAACACTCATTGCACATGAATAACATGTAAAACCTTGTTTCACTTGAATTAGAATTATTAAACACCCATTTCACAAGATGTATCATGATACTATACTTTACCCAATGCATTGGAGTGTTATCAGGGCGCACCCTTCATAAACATTTAATTTCATGAATAAGTGTTCCACATAGATCATACAACAGGGAATCCATTATAATAATGTATTCCACAATAAATGGATGTGGAGTACGTACATGAATCTTTATATTCAATTAGTAAATGTTCATAATGGTGAATACCATTGATAGAGAAAGGGGCATGGTTTTCACTACACAATGACATTGCCTTGGAAAATCGTAGTACAATTTCGGCACCATAACAACGTGATATAAGAACACATAAAAATGGTCTATGTGAGAGAAGGGGGTGTCTCATAACATCATAAGAAATTTATATTAAGGGGTTCATATAGATACATGTCCCAAAAATGTAATGGAATTTAGATGCATAATTCAATAGAATTACGTGGATGTTAAAGAGGAGAGAGAAATCCCTCACGGAATTTCAGCATTATAATAGGTGTATATGGGGGGAATTTAATGAGAGATAAATGGGTATATCATCATTCAAAAATAAATATGGATGTATGAGTGTGGGTAAATATCATACCCCAACATTTGTAATTGATAACAAAAGGGCATTACAACTTAATAAATATTAGACAAAAATGAGAAAGGAAGATATACCTTTATTGGAACTGTGATCCCAATTCCTTGGGAGATAGTTGATAGAGGCTTCTTGGGATCATGGGGCACCTTGGGAGGATTCTAGGGAGAGGAGGGAAGGGTTTGATCGAACTACAATGGATTTGAGTGAAGGCGAAGTGGGAGCATAGGTGGGTTTATATTGGAATGGGGAGGTAATTCTTTATTATTTAGGTTTGATACATCTCACATTAATGTAATAAATACCATAAATCCACCCATGGTATTTTCCCACAGTTTTTTCCAAATGGGAGTGAAAAAAAATATAAGGACAATGTCTGAACTTTATAAAATAACTGTGTTAAGTGGAGGTGAGTCACTCTATCAAGGAAAACAATTTAAAAAGACAAAATGTTTTGTAAGCCTTGAAAACAAAACCAAAATAACATTATTTTAATTCTAAAACATATATTTACCTAACATAATGTTTATAGTATTTTATTACATTACTATTAAGTCATTATGATGTCATAAAACATGTTATATGTTTAAACGGTATTTAATGTTTACCCAAAAATTCGACTGTCTCAGAAAATTATGAAATATTTACTGTTGGATAATATAGACATGCTGATTCCAAAAATAATATTCATTTTATATACATAATTTTATAAATTTTTTTTTACTTTTAAAATAATAACTGTCATTTTCCTAAATTTCATGGTTTTTGTCAAAAACAGTTTTAAAACCTTAATAAAAATTACAATTGAATTCATTAAATTATATGATCATTTATATTTAATAAAAATTAATTTCATAATAATAATATTCTATTAAAATTTTATTTAATTCAAATATCCATTAATTTTTTAAAATATATTTCATGGTTAAATATTAATTAAAAATACTATTTGCACTATAAAAACTATTTAAAAATTAACAATAATAAAATGAATGCACATTAATTATACAAAAAATGTAAATAGTCACAGTGATAGAGTATTATTACATAACCCATTATAGAACCCTCATTATAATGAAGGGTAATGTGTGTGATTGTGACATATTCTTGGGGAATCTCGGATAACATCACTCCAGTGGTAATATCTAATAACTTCCACTTCTCCTGTAGTCGGTTCGCTCAAGCTTAACATGTTCAGTCTAGGCTTGGGCTTGGTCAAGAGCGAAGCCCAATGACACCAATTCCTTTTTCTGTTCCGACAAATGGGCTTCGTATAGGGCAAGTCTACTTGACAAGGTCACTGCATTCTTTTTCTAATAAATTGGATTTGTTAAAGCCCTATATTTATACTAATCATGTGATCACTATTCAATAGATATATTAGCAATGGTAAAAATTAATAATAGTATTTTAAAATCCATAATCATAAATCCAATGATGTTCACATTTTATATAACCATAATAAGAAATTTTATTAGATCAAGATGAATATTCATTAATGAAAGTTTGGGTCATTACAATGAACCCCCTTAAGAAAATTTTCCCTTGAAATTTCCTTTTCCCACACTAAAACATATATATGTATATTTTCTTCATCACTTCCTCCCATTCCAACATCACTTCATCAAACTATTGGTTTCACCATAACACATTGATGAGGGAATTTTCTTATTTTGAAAACATTTTCTCTGCAATCTAAGATCTTCACTGGTTTCTCCTCATGTAAAGGATAATCCTCTAGTTGTACTCCCTCTGAAGTGATTACATGTGAAAGGTCTAGTATGTACTTCCTAAAGAGGGATACATGAAAGACATCATGTACATTGGCCATGGTAACTGGAAGTGCTAGTCGATAGGCCACATCCCCTCCATGATCATGAATCATGAAGATGCCAATGTTCCTAGGACATAACATCCATTTCATTCCAAACCTTATGAACTTTTTCCCTAAAGATATGCGTAGAAGTTCCATGTATCCATATTTAAAATCAATGTCTCGTTGACGGTTATCTGCATAACCCTTATGTCGACTTCGGGCTGCCTTGATATACTGCTGAATGGTTTTCATCTTCTCCACCATTTCTTAGACCATTTCTAGTCCTAACATCTCATGCTCACCGACATCATCCCAACATGTCGGAGATCTGCTCCTCTTCCCATACAAATCTTAATAAGGTTCCATTCAGATGCTCAAGTGGAAACTGTTATTTAATGAGAATTCAACTAGAGGAAGATGTTGATCCCATCCTCTTTTAATGTCCATTGAGCATACTCTCAATATATCCTCAAGTAATTGGATAGTCTACTCAGACTGGACATCATTTTGAGTATGATAGGCCTTACTGATGTTTAGTTTAGTATCCAGCGCATGTTGATGACTCTTCAAAAAAATAGAGGTGAATCATGGTTCTCAATCATAGAAAATAGATAGTGGTACTCCATGAAGCCTTACCACTTCAATGATGTATATCTGTGCCAGTTGATCCAATGAAAAATCCTACTGAATTGAAATGATTTGTTCAGTCTATTTAAAACGATCCATAACAACCCTGATTGTATTGTTTCATTTGGTTTTCTTCGAATTTTCAGTGACAATTTCCATGGTGATCTTCATCCATTTCCATTCTTATATCGGTAATGGTTGCATCATCACCTTAGACATCGGTCTTTCAGCCTTCACTTGACGACACAATAGGAATATTGATGTAAATTCAGTGATCTCCTAATTCATATTTTCCCACCAATAATTCCCTCAGAAATATCGATACATCATTGGGTTTCCTGGGTGAATATAGAAATTTGACCTTCATGCATCATCCAAAATACCTTCTTCAGCTCTGAACATGATGGAACACATAGTCATTTCACAAATCTCACAATTCCTTCTTCATTAACATTAAACTCAAAGGATTTACCTCTTCTGATATCGTCCACTATCCTCTCAATTCCCACTCCATCCTTTTAAGCATCATTTAAACTTTCCAAAAGAGACGGTTGAGCAATCATTTTTTATTGGATTGATGGTGCTACCTTCTTTATTATTCCAATGTCCATCTTCATCAAATATAAGAAGATTGGATCATTATCAATTCTCATCAATGATTGAACTGAAGTGTCTTTATTACTTAGATAATCTTCCACCTTTTTCGATTTCACATGATGGTAATGGATTTATCTGTGATACTCATTGATCCGCTCTAAGCATCGTTTTTGGCGCATGTTCAAATCTTTGTGTGTGAATATATACATGAGTATTTTGTGGTCCTTATAAATTTCAATATTCTCCCCAAATATAAAATTCCCCAAAATTTTTAAAGTGAAGTTCACCACAACCAACTCCAAAACATGTGTTGGATTATTATGCTCATGAACATTCAATTTCCTTGAAGCATATAGAATGACATTATCATTTTTACTCAACACATATCACATTCCCTTCTTCAAAGCATCAATAAATACCAAAGAAAATATCCACTTGTGGGTAATGTGAGCACATGTGCAGTGATAAGCCTCCAATTTAACTCCTTGAATCTTTCTTCACATTTATCAGTCCATGTTAACTTTACTCCATTCTGAGTTATCTTGGTATGAGGGTTGGAAAATCATGAAAAACTTCTCACAAATCGTCGATAATATCCTAATAACCCAAAGAAGCTATAGATATCCATTACCAATGTTGGCCTCGAACATACCTCAATTGTATCTGTTTTGGAGGGATCCATAGATATCCCATTTCTTGTGATGATATGGCCCAAGAATGAGACCTCCTTCAACCAGAACTCACACTTGTTGTACATAGCAGGGAGATTATACTTCTACAAGGTCTCTAGTACAATTCATAGATTCTCCTCCTGATCCTCCATGGTTTTGGAGTATATTAGAATATCATCTATAAAGAAAACCACAAATGTGTCTAGATAATCCCTAAATACACTATTCATCATGTCCAAGAAGATTGTTTGTGCATTAGTGAGTCCAAAAGGAATTACAAGGAATTCATACTGACTATATCTTGTATGAAAAGAAGTACGGGTTTATCTTCTTTCTTCACTGTTACATGATAATATCCTGAATTCAAATCATCTTTAGAGAATTATTGTGCTCCACACAGCTGATCGAACATGTAATCAATTTGTGGGAGAGGACACTTGTTCTTTAGCATGATTTTTTAAGCTCATGATAATCGATGCAAGGGTGAATTGAACAATCCTTCTTTTTGACTGATAGGATTGGTGCACCCCATGGAGAAGCACTTGGTCATATAAACCCTTTATCAATATTCTCTTGAGTTGTTTCATCAGATTCTAATGCTCCACAAAAACCATTCAATATGGAGTCTTGGATATTTGAAACACTCTAGGTATAAGATCAAATGAGAATTCAACATCTCTTCAAGGAGGAAGACAATGTAATTTCTCAGGAAACACTTCAACAATTTCCATCACAATATGCATGTCATCAATGCTGGTTACCACCTATGACATAATCATCAATGATTGATACCTTTACTCAAAGGGAAGTAATTTCCAGACTTGAGATAATGTAGATAAAGAAGATTCAACTTCCTCCTTGCACTTGTATAGAATCAGGGGTCGATTCTCCACATGGAGAGTTATTTCCCTCTTAAAGAAATTTATGTTGGCTCCATAAAAGGAAAGCCAATGCATGCCAGGAATTGCATCAAATTCTACTATAGGAATTATGAATAGGTTCACTGGGAAATTAAATCCACATACTATGATAGAGGAGGAGTTATATTCATGGGATGCAATGATTTCCCCATTTACCATACTCACTGAAATCATTAAATCCATGATTTGAGGTGGTGTTGGGATTATTCTACTTAACATTTGGGATATAAAAGAACTCGTAGAACCTGAATCAAAAACTATTTTTTCTATTCTTTAATTAATAAATATAATACCTATCTCCACATAATTTTTGGGGTGCACTTCGGAAATAGTAATGTCAACATCTATCCCTTGCTTCATTGGTGGTCGTTGTTGCCTTCAAAAACCATTTGCTTTGAGAATTGATTCACAAGATGCCCTAATTTATTGAAGATGAAGCACTGAATAACATGTTGATGTTCAAATGGATAGTTCCTCGATTTTTTTCATCCACAGGTTTATCTTGTCGGTAGTTAAAATCTTGGTTCCATTCACTTCAACACATAAAGCCTTTACTTGTCCCCTTCATGAAATTTCTGGGGGGGGGGATTATTTCCACACCTTTGTCAAGTGGGGTGCTGGATCTTATCAGCACCATTGGATATATCCATAAGACCTTTATAATTGATGTCCTATATATGCTTCTTATCCCCATGAAACCCCTGGGATTATATGGTCTCCATTTCGACCTTGAGGGCACATCAGTCAATTTCCACATAGCTGTCGTAGTCACAGATCACCAGCGCCTTCCGTAGGTTAGGTTTCATCACCCCAAAGAAGAATTCAACCTTTCATTTGGGGGTAATGAAAAATCTGTATGTGTATTGTGAAATCATTGTGAATATTACCTCATACGCTCCAACAGATTCGTCATCTTTTTTCTGGACAGTAATAAAGTCCCTTTCTATCTGAAGCCGGAGCGTCAACGAAAAATATTTATCGAAAAACATCTTCCGTAAATTCTTCCATTACAACTCCATGATCACATCCTCATGATTAATATTTTTTTCCAACATACACTATTGATCAGCTTCACCACCCATACGATAAGTAACCAGAAAACGTTCTCTAGTTCAGAACATTGCAGGATGGAGAAGATCATTTCAATAGAGTTGATCCATTGTTCGACGATTGAGGTATCTGATGATCCATTAAAAGTATGTGGCCTTTGTCTCATGAAGATCTCAATATAAACTTTTTCATTATTAGGGGGTGTTGAACGTTTCTCTTGATTCATGTTTCTATTCAAATCTCGAGTTAACTGAAAGAGAAGCCTAATAAAGACAGTGATTCTTTCTCCCATCAGAATGGGAAACTCATTAGCACAATCATCACATGGATCTTGACATTGGTTGTTAGCCTGATCCCTCCTGTTACCATCCATTGTCTAAAACAAATGGAATGTTAGGGGTAACACACAATGGGAAATCGAAGGGTGAAACTGATGACTTAAAAAAATCTTTTATTTCCTTAACATATGAATCTATAGGCCTTAATTTGTGTTATCCATGATCAACATCCCCACATATATTTATAAGGGAATTTTATTGTGTCCCTTAATAATGGTTTATAATATGCTTGTGAATTTACCAAATCATATCCCCTCAGATTATCATATCCAATAGTGTAGCAAGGACCATTTTCACGTACCAGTTCCCATTCGAGTCTATTTCAAAGCGGTGTTATCAGGTTTTAACCCTAGGATACATCTATGCAAGAGCCGCCTCTATCATCTCTTGTCCAGACAGGGATGTATTATATTGATAAACCAATTACTAAATACTCAACAATACATAGAGATGTTTATATTAAACTAATTATTGTCTATATGTATTCACTATGGTTTTGTAATCCTAATCCCAAAAATAACTAAACCTATCCTCCGATTCTAATGCTGACAAACCTGATTTTTATTACACACTTAAACAAGATTTATAACCGAAAATCATTACTTGATACAATATAGATGATTGAGAGTTCTAGTGTTTTTGGGAATTAGGAACATTACATGTCATCATAAAACATAAAACACCCTACATATTTATTGAAAACTTCCTTTACATGACCACTACATTCCCTTGTACTTCAAATTGCATGGGATAACCTGAGGCCATACATAAGAAGAGGGTGAGCTATAAAGCCTAATAAGGGAATAAACATGGAATTACATGTGGAATATAATACATGATAGAAAATTGGAATATTAATGGATCATAAGAGAAACATAAAATCAAATTCATGATAAATCATTAGAATCAAAACATTGAAATTTGGAAAAAAACACTTAACAAGGAGTTAGCATGAGCCAAGGCTCATGACACATGGATCTTGACTAAGCCATCATTGCACATGGAGAGTGAGTAAAAACTCATTTCACTTGAATTATTATGATTCAAAATCCATTACACATTATGTATCTTGATACTATGCATTACCTAATGCATTTGAGAGCTATTAGGGTACACCCTTCTTAAACATTTAATTTCATGCACAAGTGTGCCACATGGATCATACAACATGGAATCAATCATAATCATTTCTTCCATGATAAAGAGATTTGTAATTAATAAATTAAGATTTATAATCAATAATAAATGATCATAAAGATGAATACCCTTGATAGATATATGGGCATGGTTTTCACTACACAATGACATTGTCTTGGAAAAACGTAGTGCACTTTTGGCAGCATAACAGCGTGAAATAAGAACTCATAAAAAATGGTAGATGTGATATAAAAGGGTGTCTAATTATATTTACATGAAATGGACAGAAAAGGGTTTATATAGATACATGTCCCAACATATGTAATGGAATTTACATTCATTATTTAGAAGAATTACTTGAATGTAAAAGAGGAGAGAGAAATCTCTCATAGAATTTCAGCATGGTAAGAGGTGTAAATGGGAGGATTTAATGAGAATAAAATGGGTATAATGTTATTAAAACATAAAGAGGGAAGTATGGGGGTGGTTAAAATCATTTCCCAATATATGTAATTGAATGAAAAAGGGCATCAAAACAAAATGAAAATTGGACAATAAAGAGAAAGGATGAAATCCCTTACTAAAAAGTGTGATCCCAAAGGCTTGGGAGAGGCTTGAGAGAGGCTTATTTAGAGCTTGGGGAACCTTGGGAGGATTATAGAGAGAGGAATTCTTGGTTTGGTCTCCCTCTAAATACTTCAAATGAAGAGGAAGTAGGAGCATGGGTGGGTTTATATTGGAAAGAAGAGAGAATTCATTATTATTTAGGATTGGGAGACCTCACATTAAAAGAATCAGTACCACAAAACAGACCATGGTTTTTTCCCGTGGTTTCATCAAAAGGTGAGTGGAAAAAAATATTATATATTTTCAATGACCTAACTTATTACAATAATAGGTTTTCTTATGTGGAGGCGAGTCACACTCTCAAGGAAAAAAATTTAAAAAGACAAAATGTTTTATAAGCCTTGAAGGGTCTACTAATGCTTTGTTAAATGAATAAAACAAATCAAAAATAACAATATGTTAATGCTAAAATATATATTGTTCTAAAATAATTTTTCTATTATTTTATTAAATAACTATTTGGTAATTATGATGTCATAAAACACATTATATATTTAAACGGTGTATAATTTTTACCTAAAAATTCAACTATCTCAGAAAATTATGAAAATTTCCCCATTGGATAATTTCGATGTCCTAAATCCAAAAATAATATTCATTTTTTCTAAATATATTTATAAATATTTGAATATTTTCATTTAAAATAAAACCCTACATTTACTGAAAATTCATGTGTTTTGACAAAAACATTTTTAAAACCTTAATAAAAATTACAATTATATTCATAAAATTTTATGATCATTTATATTTTATAAAATTTTAAATAATAATAATATTTTTTAAAAATATTATTTAATTAAAAAATCCATTAATTTTTCAAAATAGATTTCTTGGTTAAATATTAACTCAAAATATTATTTCCACTTGAAAAACTATTTACAAATTAACAATATTTAAATGAATGCCCATTGTGTATAAAAAACAATGCATATAGTCATAGTGATAGGGACTTGTTACACGTCCTCTTATAATACCTGAAAAGACCTAAGGGTAAGGTGTGCGATGGTTACTGATTCTTGGGGTGGCTCGGATAACATCGCTTTGGCGATAATCTCTATTAACTTCCACTTCTCTCGTATTTGGTTCTGCTCATGCATAACATTTTCAAGATTATCTTGGGATTCGTCAAGAGTGAAGCCCAATCATGCCACCTCCTTTCTATGTTCCGAAAAATGGCCTTCGTATGAGGCAAGTCTATGGGATGAGGTCATTTCTTACTTGGTCTGAGTAAAATGGATTTGTTAAAGCCCTATACTTATACTTATCATGTGATCACTATTAAATAGATATATTATCAATGGTTAGAATTTATAACAATATTTTAAAATAAAAAAACATAAAAGTAATGAATTTCAAATTTTATATAACCATAATAATATATTTAATTAGATCAAGAAAATTTTTCATTAATGGATGTCTAGGTCCTTATAGAATAACTTTTATAAACCAATAAAAGATGATTAAGTTATGAAAACAGTTAACATGGTTTTTGTGTTGCACAAAAATGTTCTAACACATTATATAATTAATATATATTTATTATTTATGTGTTTAAAAAATATAACATTATTTCACATAGATTCATTGTTTAATTATTTTTTTACTTATAAAAAAACTTCTACTGAATTTTTTTCAATTAGGTGCGATCTATTCCATTTTTTCAGATATTTCTCAATATAGAATGATATTTCCATGATCTATACCCATGAATTTATTAAAATAATAATAGTAATGGAAATTTTATAGTTGTGTTGAATATTAATTAGAGACCCACTACTAATTCTTCGAAGAGGTAAAAAATTTCACAAATAATATCAATAAATTATCAACCATGTGACTATTAATTGAATTTAAAAAATTACATTCATTAATAAATATACCAAAATAAATTAAAATTACTAAATCAAAAAATAAAAATATATTTACAATTTATATGTTATATTAGAATATATGATTCATTTCAAATCCATCCTTAATGGGAATATTACAGCATAATTCATGTTGGTTATTAACCAGAAAAATAAGAGTGCATAATAAATTAAATGATGACGATAAGTTTTTTAGTTTTGGTACAATCATAAAGGGATTACAATGAAATTAATTTTCGAATTTGGTAAAAGGGAAATTTATTTTGTAATGTGTAGTATATGATTAATAAAATTAAAATAAATATATTATGTTTTCAATTAAATGTTGAAAGTAGAATACCAATATGAAATATCGTTAATTTTGATTGATTTGTGAACCATCATGAGACATTGGGCTTATAATCATTTTAGATGAATATTAGTGTGGTATTTGTGAATTTTAAATGATATTAATCATAATTTGTTCTATGTTTTCAAATTTTTTCTAGATAGAAATATTTATAGATGAGTTCAAGTGGAATATTTATAAATAATCAATGCGTAATAAAAATATTATCATTCAAGGAATGTGTCTCACAAATGGAATTTCATAGCAGGAATCATCATGTTTGATCTAGAGTACTATATAGCATCATTTGTGCCTCTCTATAAGAAATATGATTCCAACATGTAGTTGGGATATGAGTGTCATCGATTGGGAAATTATAATTTCAGTTTAATTATTGAAAAGAATAAATAATATCACAAATAAATGTAAAAAAAATAAATGATAAATTCTATAGAAAACTACTTGTAATGTACCTCATGTTATAAATAATTAATAACCAAGGACGCCTACATGTGGCTAGTAAAACTACAGTTTGACTCAAGTAGGAATGTAAAAAAACATTATGTAATTACTCCATAATCTATCCTTGTACAACTCATAACATTATTCCCTATCTCTTACCACCCTATCCTTGGCCTTATTTTCAATGTCCCTAGTCATGATGTTTTTCATTCCCATTGTTATTCATGTGATGGGTGTTATTATAAACCAGTTCGGACACCACAAATGTGTCCTTGAAATAATTTATGCTAAATATATGACAATTGTATCATTCTAACTATAATGATCAATTAAATTCATAACCTTTCACATTCCATGTGTTCATGTGATAAAAAATCCTCCAGGAACCATTGCCAAACCTACATCGACATGTTTCCCATAATCATGTTACAGTCATTCATTTCATGTCATGACACGTGAAACAAGTCGCATCATCTGTTGGAAACATGAAACTATAAGTCCTATCTATGTTCCTCCATAATAAATAACCACTCACCCGACCCTAATGGTGGAATTATCAGGAACATTACATGAAAACCCCTAATAGTGGTTTTTATCCCAGGATGATGACATTTCCCACCCAAAATGTATGATGTATTTGGATAAAGTCATTTCCCACACATGACATTATTCACTTTTTGTAGGTAACATTTATATTATTTTTTCACATTCACTATCTACTCTGATGTCAAGAAATTTGTCCCATGTTCTTAACCTAGATTCAAATAATCCATAATTAAGAGAAATATTTTTGACAACATGATAATCATTTATGATTTGTTCAAAATGAAACTATGAATCTTGATCATCCTGATACATTTTGTACGGTTCAACATCTTTTGAAATACCATATGAAATATATATCATATGCAGTGTTAAAAATTAATCCATATACCCTAGTACAATGGCACCTCATCCATATATGGCATGAACGGAAGGTAGTTCTTGATCCCAAGGGATGGATACGAGCACCTCGGCCCCATCAAACGGGTTATAAAGATCAATTTTTCACTATGAATAATCAATTAGTAATGAATATTGAAATATATAATAATAAACATTGTGTATTCCAAACACCCCATAATGATATAATTACTATAATAAGATAGATAAATATCTAGATATATTTCAAATAATACAATGAAATATTAAACATCAATATAAAATCCCAAAATTACCATATTATGAGTGTATCCCATCTCCACTGGTCACTACAATTACCCAAGGTCACACAAGTCTAGCACACCCATTACCACCTAAAGGAAAATTCTCTATACGAGGACTTGAAAAAACATAATCTCTAATCACCCTAATGCAATTGTAGGGGGTGTAAAAATTATCCCATTAATGTTTTCGTAGTTGTTTCATAGGAAATTCCATGTATTCATTCTTTAAAATAAAAAGAACTCATGAAAATTCATTTTCACATTTTTAGTGGAAGATTATTTTAAATTTAGCATTGGTAAAATATATATATAATGGATTTAAAAGAACATATTAATAAAAATATATTCTCATGAATAAAAATATTTCGATAAAACAGTAGCTTGTAATAATCAAATCAAAACTAATCAGGATATTCCTATGCCCAAGGGTTCAACAGTTTATTTCTCTTGAATCCATGAACTACTGAGTCAATAATTCTGGAATAAATAAATGTTTATACACACACCTAATTCTATAGAGTTCAAGATATAATCAAACAACACCCAATCTATGAAGTCATTTAACACATGGTTTAGTTATATTTTTTATCATCAATCTATTGGTTGTGGCTTGATTTATAGTTAAATCATCATAATCAACCAATAACTACTATTTCTCATGTGTTCATTCCTTTAATTAATCGAGAGAAAATAATTTTACTTAATTCAAATCATTATTCACTATTAAAATTCAGAATGTCATGTTTCATCAAATTATTTCGCTTTCATGACCAAATCATATGTTTTTATCAAATTTATTTCTCTAAAAATCAACATTCATTTAATGTTGGTTTTCATAACAGTCAACATATAGTCATTTCATAAAATTTATATTCATTTTAGAACATATATTTTAAAAAGTGACCAAATATTTTCAAAGGATTTTTAAAATGGATTTATTTCATTAATCTTGATCTTATGAAATCAAGCATTAAATATTATGAATACAATAAAATGAAATGAAAATAAATTTCAAATCAATAAATAAAGATAGATTTTTTATGGGAAAATAATTATAGGGGAACTTATATTTTTAGTCACATGATCATCAAATAACCCAAAATGGGAGTCTCCAATATAGAGTCGAAGGTGTATAAAATTTATGTTGAATCCCTTGAATTAAATTCCATAAAAGAATTGTCTAGTTTAATCAATAACAAATGGAACCATTTCTCCCAATGATGGGGTGAAACACCGGATGAAAAATTCTATATCAATGAGACTAATCTTACTAAATAGGGATCAATCATATAAAATAAAACATTGATCCAATAGGAAATGGGTTATAAGATACAAAATAATTTCTAGATATCCTCCAAATGATAATGTGTCAAATTATATTGGATTACGAGGTGTTCATAATTTATGATAGGGTTTTTGATACAGTAATTAAATTTTTTTAGGGATTAAAAATCTTGGGGAATAATTTCTTATTCTTGGTTTAATGGTTAGATGTAATAATGAACATAACCATATGTTCATAATGAGAGATTGGATAGTGTCAGATGATTTGGAAACAAAGTTAGACAAATCATGTGCAAACCATGCACCCCCATTTTCGGTACCACAAGTAGGTTCTATATTCTCGACATATACTAAGAATATAGTGAAATAACAATGTACTACCCATGGCTACAAGACACACTATTTTAGGGTAATACTAGAGGGTTTCCACTAATTATGCATGCTTCCAGATCCGTATAACATGGGAGATGTTTTCATAGGCCAACCTATGAAATTATCCCTAACTGTTTTCCGACTATGTGTCGGTCCAACAACATCAAAAAAAAAATTATCCAAAAACAACCTAAATAAAAATCTATAAAAATGATGATAAAAATGGATAAATGTAAAAAAAACAGGTTTTGGGTTGTTGTATTGTCTTCACTATATAGGTTTCCACCCATAAATCCTTTCACAAAAAATACTTGTCAAATAGAAGCAGCCACCTCTCTCTCATCAAGGCCTTGAGATCCCAGGATTCTTACGAATCCAAACCACGATGCCAATGAACTCAAATCAGTGGTCTTTACAATCTATTAAGAACCCTCAACATAGAATAAATAATATAAAATATCTACTAAGTATCAAATAAAAAAACTCTCGACCATGATCCTCTTAGTTAAAAATAGAATATGGGTTCGAGAGAGAATTTTTGTGTTTTGAAAGGTGAATCATATTACAAATCAACAACAATTGAGGTTATAAAGCCAACTAGAAATAAATGTTTCTAATATTTTAAAAAATTCAAACCTTCAAATGTATCTCAGTACTAGATTATTTAGTTTTCCAAGGCATTGGGGACCCAATTGAGGGGAAACTATAAAAAAACAGTCACCATGTAAAACTATAAAGGGAAGAAACAACGATCAATGATGTATTTATAGCTATTTTATGTAATTAAAAATCTATATTACATGGTCTAAATTATTATCATTAGATCATAGAAAAACTAATCCCAATAATGGATGATTCAACAAACTAATACTTACTAAACAATGAGGTATATTATCATCAATATAAAAACACAATTGTCACAATCTTAATGGAGGACTAGTAATTTTTTTTATAGGAGAAATCAAGAAGTCCCATGTGGCTTCACTGGATCCACAATGTCATGAAAGAAAGGAAAAAATAATTAGGTTTTTATATTTATAATTCATTCTTTATAACCATCCATCTGTAGATGATATGTTGTACTCGAACTAACCTAATACCCCATCACATCCTGGTGGCCTCTATAAAACTATCAGGGAATCAGGATTCCATATCATAAACTATAACATATGTAACTACATTAAAATTGATGATCCCACGTAACTAAATGCTTCGCAATTCCTAAAAGTTGATAATATCATGGATGGGAATAAAATCATGCTGATTTGGTGAATCGATGAATCGGTACCTATAACACATTCTTCTATCTATTGATACATGGAAACATGACCATGAAATCCACTAGAATATAATTCCACTTCCATGTCAGTTTAGGAAGAATATGTAGAGGACATGAAGATTTATTGTGATTTTCCTTGACCTACAGATAATTAATATAATGAAAAATATCAGTGATATATCAACTCTTATCTAGCCACAAGAACCAATGCATTATATCGTAGAACATCTTCATGGTTCGAGGGTGTAATCCTTAATTGAAACTATAGAAATAAAAAATCATGGTTTTTTCTCACAAATTAAAGAATGGAATACAATTTCCTAATCCATAGAATTCCCTCAGAAGATAACTACCAATTTATGTTGTCTGCCCACCACAATGAGACACGTAACACCACAGAACTCATCATCGAGCCATTGATCCTAAAGATTCATCTTGAGAATATGGGATGTCACATGAACACACATAAAAATTCATTGTATCATCCTACCAAACTCACAAAAGAATATGAGAAAAAATATCCCTCATATTACACAAAATATTAATATTTTTTATTCCAAAGGTTGAGATTTTCATTCATAATTCATATACAATAATAGACTCCTTATTAGGTGTGTAGGAAATATTGAAATGAATGGATTTCAAGTACTCCACATGTCATCTCTAAAATCGATGCATATATTTTTTTGGAGAAGATATATCTTCATGTTTTGTTATCATAATAAATGGGAAAAAATTATATAAAATATAAATTGCACCAATTATTGATATCATACATCATGACTATGGCTTTGAGATCATGAGAAAGATAGTTCTTCGTGTTTGGACCATGTTATTGGTAACCATAGTCCACTAAAATATCAACCTACATAAGAATACTCCAAACCCCAAAAAATTATGATCATGAAATACCGTAATGAATATTCCATCATCTAGATGAGATAACACTAGACTAAGAGTCTAAAGGCACATTAACTTTTTAAAATAATTTTGATGTTCTAAATCCCAAAAAATCCTTAATCATTTTCATGTAAGAGTGGTCATCAATGAAGCCAAATTTTATAATTTTTTAACCAACAATAAGGAACACCCTAAAAAGGGTGAGAAGATACAAATATCAAAAAAATGATGGTTTTTCCAATTTTATAATAGCTTTCACCTTCTCCTAATCAATTGAAACACCTTGTTATGAGAACACATTCCAAATAAACATCACTTGAATCCAAAAATTACTTTAAGAGAACATGGAAAAAATAGTGATATCTTCAAATTCATAAAAGTATATATCAATTGATGCCCATTATTTACATAGTTATAGGGTAGACTATGATGTTATCATAATACCATAGTATTAAATAATAATTATTCTGTTAGAAAATATTTTTCATCAGTACCATAAAAAAAAGAAGTTTTATTAGGTATAATAAAAGTAATAACATGGTGTTTTTAATTGACATATATACTTCAAAAGTTAGTGTTGATATATCAAATTATTTTATTTGAAGATGGTGACAACTTATATGATAATTATATTTCAAGAACCACATCAACCCTTTAAAATTATAATATTGATCATTAATCACAAGAAATATATCATTTTCACATATTTTGACTCGATTATGTTTTTTGTAATCAACTAAATGTTGAATTGTTCCATAGGATTCGTTTTTGAAAGGAACATGCACCTCCATAAGGCAACCCAATCCATTGAATTAATTTTTCATATAACAAACAATATAATTGATTCAATCACTCTTTCACTTCAGCTACATCTATATGATAACTGTGAATATGTATAGGTTAGCTACCTAGTACCTAGTAAATAGAAAACACTACCACAAATGACAATAAAAACAAGAAAATCATGAATTCAAAAAATTAGGAAAAATGATTTACAGTAAAGGATGGATATATATCATACATAATTTATCCATGTCAAAAGAAAACACATATATCATCCTTCCCAACTATAGAATAGTTGGCCTGACTATACTCAACCTCATGTCCCTTTCTCCATGGAAAACATGAAATACCTCATTAGAGGTATTAAATCCAACCCATTGAAGATAAAAATAATTTTAGTTTTTATAGTAAATTATCCAAACCATCATGATAATGATATTGAAATTTTTTATTTTGAAAATAAAAAATCTTAGGTGATCTTAGTCTCGAATAGAGAGAGGTCCCATAAAGGGCATCAATTATCCATTTCTCTCTTCATTTTGAGGGGTGTAGTAATATCCATCAGATAATACATAACATCCCTAGAATGATTTAACAAATTTATAATAGGAGTATATATTAAAGAATGAGATACACAATTATTATTTAAATAAGTCACTAAAAATTATGTTATAATGATGGTACCTCCCACTACCACTAGACCTGCATCAGGATTATACAGTGACTAATCAATTGAATGATGAGTCTTTATTTCAAGTTCATGTTAATGAAACACATTATTTCATGAATATTTTCTCTATAATATTTCGACTTTAGTTGATGATGATACCATGACACTATTCATGAAAAAAAGGAACAGAATATTTTTTGTAGGTGGCATGACTGAACGTAGGAACCAAAAATACATGGTACCTATGAATACACCCACATTATATACATGATATTTACATATGTAAAGAAATTCAATATGAATAAATTAGTCACTTTATATTTAATATATGAATCGAAAAATTTTGATCCACCACGAGGCTCATCTCACTTCTTCATTTCAATAATGGAACTACCAGAACATCTACTATGAGTGGGAGGAACTTCCACTATGAGTGGAACGAATTCCCACCAACCATAACATAACATCCAGTTCAGGATCAAGCAACAAAATTATATCCAACACACCCACATAAGATGTGATATTCTATATTAAAAACAAATATTTTATATCACATTAAATACCTATCTATAATCACCATACCATTATAATATAATTCGATACATACTTAGTAGAAAAATAAACAAGATAAACAAATTATTTTTATTCTAATACATGGTTCTATCACCTTATTTAATATTGATAATTTTCATAGAATTCTTCAAAACCAATGATTAACAAAATATCATTCAAGTAAATTTGAATGGGAATGAAACAAATTTCAACTTTATCTAATTTGGGGTCTCTAATAACTCATAAAACAACTCAATATGTTTCATCCAATAAACTACCTCTTGAGAACATTCATACCATGAAAAGGATCCTGTTTATAATGATGTAACTCTATAGCATGGTCTCTAGTTTCATCCCTTAATGTTTCCTTAACTAAAATATGACAATGAATTGGTGTGGATTTCAATTCGAGATCCTAGAATACACACACCAATATCTCAATGGGGTTCTGATCAATGTGGGGGTTCTCTTACAATGGATCATTTATATCTCCCTCATTAAGTATATTCACAAATCTTCATAAGATAATAGTACTAATATAAATCAATATGAATCAAAAATATTAAAAAAATACCCTTATATCCTTAACATAGTCAGTAAATATATCAATACTAATTCCATCAGATAGAACTAAATTTTCATAGATTTTCAAATTCATAGATATTGTTTTGGGAAGACTAAAATCATATTAGTTTACTCTATAAGGATTATTTACTACATGAAACTATTGTGACTCAATTCATAGAATAATGGAATATGGATTGGAAATGACTTGTAAAATACAATTAATGTAGAAAAAATCACTCCTACAACATACGAAGACATCTCAAACAGCATACTGACATCAAGGAAACATAATATACCTAGTACGATAATATTATTTTATTAACCAACACAAATATATAGGGACATCGATAATTGATTTATGAACTAAATTTATTTGAGGGGATGATCATTTACATTCTATCAATTATCAGTTTAAATGTTCAAATATGGACTAATATAAGTTACCTTTGAGGGTATCATGGTACTAGGAATTTTTGCATCTAGTTCAGTTCTACGAACCCATGTTTGGGGAGAAATAGCATGGAGCATGAATATTGAAAATATATTTAGATGGGTTTAATGGTTGTGTGGCTATATCTGTAATTTTGATAGTGGAGAATTTAATAGTTTGTAAATAGTTAGTAAAACCATATGGGTAATCCTTGGTCTATCTATCTTCCTATAGCTAACCATGAAACCCATATTTTTTTTGTAAAAATTCAATTTTTTCCATGAATTAATTCTTAAATCCTATAATTTCTTCTGTATTTCTTCTCCCACGCATAATCTATGGCCTATTGAGTTTCCTATTGGTGGCCATACCCAGATTTGTGATACACCCTCCATCAAGACTCTTATTGAAGAACATCCCATCTTATTGGATTTGCGTCATAGAGGTCACAATTACTTTTTAATCTTATGATGTTCTTATTAGTATCATCTACACCATGTAGAAGAGATATAATTTTATCATTTGTATTCTTAATCAATTCAATGTTTTTCACATTATAATAAATAAATTAGTAGCTGATGCTGGATTAACTATCACCTACAGACCTAAAATAAGTGATCACATGTCTTTTGTAAAATGTATACATGTTTATATATGTCATTATTCCCCATGTTCAATATCCTCACATCAGAATGAAATGAAATTTTAATCCTTGAGTTACTAAGATTGGACTATGTAATTAAATAGGATTTAAAATGATTTTATAATGTTTGGGAACCATGAGTAAAATATAACCACCCCTTTGGGTGTGTTTGTAATATTAGTAGACCACCATGGGTATCTCTTTGAAATGGTCACATTGGGTGTTATTCTTTTTCCCCTTACCTCGATAAGTGAATTGGGATTTTATTTCTAATTTTTATTGATGAATTAGATTATGAATTGAAATGAAATATTAAATATTGATGGTATAATGAATTGATTCATGGAAAGGGATAGATGACCATGTCCCTTATCCCAAATAATGTATATTCTGGGGTAGGATTGAATAACTACTTATTTGGGTTTTTACATGTTAGTTAGATAGATTCAATTCCATGAAAGAGGATTTTTATTCATGAAAAGATTGATATGATGATTTTACCATTTAATTATTTTTGATTAAATACTGCCAATCTTGGGAAACGATTTGAGGCACCTTATGAGGTGAAATTATTTATAGATTTTATTGGTGTTATCCTTGGTATAGTTAATTGATGTTGATTGAATGTTAATCAATTGGTTATGTGATATACGCCTTGGGTGATACATGGATTCGTATTAGTATTCCATAGAAGGACTCAAGTAGCTAGATCCTTACTTATGCCTAAGTGAAAGATGGACTACCTAGTGGACTGTTAGAGATATATTCTATTGATTAACCTATATGTTGAGTGATACATGGATTCTGATGAGTATACAATTGAAAAACTGATAAGGAATTTGATAATATATCTGTGGGTGATACTTGGGATACGTTAGTGAACGTACAAGGATGGACCTGAATTTTTGGGACTTTATATGACACCTAGAGTAATTCCTGGGTTATTGAGAGATTATACATGGATGTTCTAATAGGATGGTGGTCTATATTATTCCTATAGTAACACATATATTGAAAAGTTGGAATTCCCTGGGCAGGATGAGGATTATAAATAAATAATGAATGAGATGGTTTATATGAAACATCATCCATGATAATGAACAATATTTGATTCTTTCTTATTTATACTTTATGGATGGACAATTAGGGATCCTTTAACATGTCATCATGGGTTATGTCATGTTCCACACTCGGTAACGAGATATAATATTAAAACAAAAAAGATTGGTAAATTTGGAATTACTATAATTTATATAGGACTTACTGTTAAATAAAAGACTTATCTTCTAAATGAAATTATTTAAATGAACATGAATATAAATGAGAATGTGGATTTCTAGGATGATTATATATGAGTACTAACATTACTTTTGTATTCTTCTTCCACACTATTGTCATATATTTTCACTATGTTGGTGGATAGACATAGGGTGTTTTCCTACAGTGATTATGTCTCACAACATATTTGGGCATCCTTTGGGAACCCAAAAAACTATATGATGGTGGTCTGAATAATTTCAACATTCCTACTATAGGATCATGATGATTTCATTGAAGAAGGGGAGAATTAGACTAACCTAAGATACATGATACTGGCTGTTGTTTTTATACTTTTGTTCTATGTGATTTAAATTTTTTCGGTATTCATGATTTGAATGATATGTAAAAGACATATGAAATGTATCTAAATCATAATCATCATTTTATATGAGCTTCCTTTGGTTTGATATATATTCTTGCTATTATCTATTGTATGGTTGTTATTTCTACTTCCACAACTAGTATCCGGTTGATATTACTCTATTCTACTCTACGATAATAATTGTATAGTCTCACCATAGTCAAACCTAATACCTCAATACAGGTAGGTAGCCTCTAGAGTTTGTGGATATGTGCTTGAGACCATATAAACAATCGTTCTTAGGGCATAGTTGAGTGACATCTCAGTTAGGGGAATAGAAATGTGACATCAAATGTATTATATAATGGGTTTATTTAATGATTTGATATAATAGAAGAAGGGTTAGGATGGTAATGGAATTTGGTAATGAGTTGTGCCCAAACATATCTAACCTGCATATATGAAGAATCAAAATTTCATCAATTTAAATTGTTATCTTCTACTTTTGGACTATTATTGTTGACTTAATTCCACTTTGGGTGATGCAATTGAATTATGATGAAATTATTAACAAAATTTATGTTTCTATTTTTTTAAAACCTGATTAGATGAGGGTATCAAATATCATGCATCAAATTAACAAAATTTATATAAATTACCTTCCATTTATTTTTTCATTTCGATTTATGATGATTTATTAATTACATGCTGTTATGATAGGTACCATTATAGTTATTCCTTAGGTGTTGATAGGTATATTGATATGTGTTATTGTGCGAATTAGGGGGATTCCATGATTTAGTTCATGAGGAGTATGTTACCTCATATATAATAATATCGTGAACAATTTAATTAAAACCATTTGAATGTATTATGATAATGTGAAAGTTAAATATGAAAATTAAATATGTAAATGAAAATTAAAACTGGATACTAAAGATACTTATGAAGGGAACTTCACCTTGGACCGACCTTAGTAATGAGCAGAAGGTAGTATCTCTAGCTTATGGACAATTTGTACGTCACCCAGACAATACTCATGGTGTAGGTAGAAGGGTTTATTATTATATAGGAGGGCATGTATCTATCATATTATAGTTAATTCACTTTTTATATATAAAAATTGATGATTTTGTCAGTATAATTGGTCTACTTGTTATTTCTAGAGGTACGACACTGTGAAGTCCAATAGTCATACACAATGAGGGAGGCGATGAAAACAATTCAAAGGAAGTGGGCCACGGGTTACCTGTGAAACCACCAGAAGTGCCAGCTGCAACACTAGTAGTTCTGCC
This sequence comes from Viscum album, assembly GCA_963277665.1. Lineage (NCBI taxonomy): Eukaryota > Viridiplantae > Streptophyta > Magnoliopsida > Santalales > Viscaceae > Viscum > Viscum album. The sequence continues at coordinate 254,568,361 of OY728165.1, read as the reverse complement.
AAACACTGATGCAAAGACTAATTTCTGTGAAAACCTTATGTGATTCATGTATTAAATTTAGGGAGCATGATGACCTACCCCTACTATCACAAAGTTGATGCTAGAGTACCAATAGATGCATCGGCCCACCTTTTCAGGGGATGGTCGACCGCATGATGAAGATTTATTAATATATTCCACGTTTTCTATCATTGAGAATATACAAATTCCTCTTAATAGGAGGATAAATCTCACTACATATATGTTGTGTCATTCCTCCAAAACATGGTGGGATGGTATCAATTAGACAAGTCAATATTGGTAGATGGAACTGATGGATTTTCATATGTCATTTTATGATTAATATTATCCTATGATTTTGAGAGACGATTGATTGAAATATTTATTTCACAGGGAGAAGGGATTGATATTAGTAATGGATTACTCATCTTTTTTTATACCAATATCTAGATTTTGACAGATATTATTATGATTGAAGATTCAAAGAAAGCTAGGAAATTGGAGTATGGTCATATTTATGTTGTATAATCATAGATAAATTTCATCTGGAAAACTGTTTTTTCTAAAATATTGAATTAGGTGCTTATCATAGAGCGTATACTAAAATAGGTTAGTGGTGAGAGCTTGGGTAGTTCAACATCTTTATTTGGTACTGTATCGATTAGTATTATGAAGCATCATCAAAAGCTTCCACATGGTCAGACCAATATCTAGACCAGCCGAGGTTATACTATTGCAGTAGTCAAGGAAATAAAATTACATAGTGTATGAGGGACCTAATCGATTACCAATCTTACAGAAAGACATGTTTTTTACTGTACTTGGAAAGAATTTTTCTGATGATAGACCATAGGAAAGGGTATTTACTTACTCTATATTCAAGATTAGGTTATGTAGCTTCTCATCAGCAAGGGATATTTAGTATAGTTTTTCGATCTGGAAAAAGTGGTGGATGCAACCATGGTAGTTAGACCCATCATTCACTACGACAATTGGGTGGATCATCCCAGGGTAGATAGGTAGTATAACGAGTCCATGGTTCGGTATATATATACGTAGTGCAACAGAACCTTGAGGAACAGTATCCCATAATATCTCTATCATATGCACCATTCTATTATCCTCAACATTATATTGTGCTATTTTTTATATTAGTTATTCTCATAGTTTTATATTTGAACCCATTATGGAGAGTCATGGGTGCAGTGTAGAAATTTCATATGGATTTATGACTCGTGAAACTCCATCAGAGATTAGAATGGATGGTGTATGTTAGTGAAGGATGATCGCCCTGATATTGGCTTGTCTAACCTTCTATGAGAACACATTTTTCTCCAGATTATGGGTTTTTACGTTATTATTTTGATAGACTAGTTGGTCTCCTTTTATGCCATCATTTATTTCTATCACTATAGGGTGACCATCGCATCAAAAGAGGGTGGATATTTTATTCAATATAGAGAATGGAATGTATAGGAGGGTGGTGCTAAACACGAGCAACATGGGATGACTGGGACCACAAACCTAATTATGAGATTTCATCTGGATAATAATGGAACATGTAAGGATGATTTCTGTCTAGTGGTTGTTCTATTTAGGGTTGTTTTCCTAGAGTACATATTAGGATTATATTTGTGGATAATGGTAGAGTTTCATAAAAAATTATTTCCAAGCGCTCAAACTATATACATTAAACCTTATAGGATAAAAGAAACTGAGAAGAAATATATAAAGTTGTTGTTAGGGAATTCAGATGAAAAAGGTTCTATATGACCTTGTACTTATCCAATGGGGTTTTCTAGTACTTTTGGGAAAAAATAATATAAAACTATCAATATAGGTGTGGATTATTCGAAATTGATCTAGCTGATTCTTACGAACTGGTATCCTCTATCGTAGATATATGATCTCTTTGAATAGATCAATGGATCTCGGGTTTTATCAATTATGGATTTGAGATACAGTTATCATTATGTGAGTGTTATACTATCTAGCATACCTTACACAATATTATCTAGAAGGCATGGTCTATCTGAGTATTTGGTTTTGAATTTAGGTCTATCAAATGTTCCATAAATCTTCATGGATATAATGAACCTAGTGTTCCACCCATATCTGGATTTTATGGAGGGGGATTTCAAGAATGATATCATAGAGTATTTTCACAATAAATATGACCATACCAAAAAATATTCATATCATATTGAATACACTAAGAGTGATTCAATTATATTCTATTCTCCAAAATTTCCACTCCTGGAAAGGATAGATAAAATTCACGAGACACATTATCTTAGAAATGTGAGTATCATTTGACCCTAAGATTATGTGATCTATAGTGTCCTATGATGATCCCAAGGATTCCATTAAGGAATGAAGTTTCATTGGGATATATAGTTAATAATGGAATTTCAGACATGATATATCATACTTATCAACACCATTGAATAAATTTTTTAAGAAGGACATGAATTTATTATGGTCTGATTCCTGCAATATGGACATTCAAGAGCTATAAAACAGATTTACTATTGTGATGATACTGGTATTTATAGATCTAGGAAGCAGTTAAAAAGAGTACTATGATGCCCCATGTATTAGTCTAGGGGAAGTTCTTATGTTAGAAGGCAGATTCATGGATTATGGGTCTTAGAAGTTAAGGTGACAAGAGAGAAATTTCTCGATTCATGGTCATTAGTAGGATGCGGTAGTTCATGCATTGTGATGTTGTATAAATTACATGGAGTGTATATTATGGTGTATATGGACCAAAAAATCATCATGTACATATTTATGAAAAATGATTTGAAATCTAGCGAGTGAAGGAGGATTGATTTCCTAAAGTATTTCAAAATTGTAATTGCATTCACACCAAGTAGTGGAAATAAAGTGGCAGATGCACTAAGATGGAATAAATCGATACAAGAAGTGTAGTAGGTTAGTAGAGAGTGATATATCATGTCTCTTTTCTCTATGATACACATGGAGGTTCAATATAGGATGGGGAATAATATACTATGACCTTTAGTTAATACATAAACAATTCAGGATAAAGATAGATTGATGAATCTATTAGATTCTAAGGGCCTAGTATTATATGATATTGTGGGAAGTAACAACCCTCCTCATAGTTTTAATATAGGTTAGGATGAAATTCTCCAAAAACATGGTCGTATATGGGTCACTTGAGACATGCACATGGAGATGATGCAGGATTTCCATGCTACTTCTTGGGTAGTGTACCCTAGAATTTCCAATATTTATATAGATTTCTGTACACAATACTAGTGGCTGGGTAAGAAAATATGTATATATATATATATATATAAATATATCAGGATTCATCCGGAGGTGTTCCACCTATCTATAGGTGAAGGAAGATCACTAGAAACCAACCATACTTTTATAACAACTACTCATTCTTGAGTGGAAATGGAATTATGCCACAATTGATTTCATGAATTGATTACTAAAGATGAATCATGGAAAGGAAATTTTATAGATCTTTTTTGCTGGACTCATGAAATATTCACATTTACTTCAGTTCACAGAATCCTTCATAGTTTAATATCTAGAAAAGTTTTAAATCTATGAGATATTACGACATCACATTTTCATGCATACTGTCATTTCTGATAGGGATGCTGAGTTTACATCATGACTCTAGAATGTACGATAAAAAATGTTGGATAATAAGTTTCTTATAATAAAATTTATAATCCCCAGATAGATGATCCATCAGAGTGCAGGATTCAGGATCCTAAACACAAGATGCAAGCATGCTACCTAGATATCGAGGGTACTTTGGAGAGTCATATACCCCTGGTTGAATTAAACTAATATAATGGATTTCAGGATAAATTTAATATATAACCTTATGAGGATCTATATTTTAGTCCATGAAGATCACTCTTGTTTTTCATTATGGTATGAGATGTAGTTTTTCTTGGGCCTCGTCTTGTTCTGGAGACCAAAGATTAGGTGAACTTGATTCCAAAGCAGATGGGTACAATGCAATCTCGTCATTTATCATGTAATTATCGTCATAGATTACCAATATAGTTAAAAATTAGGGATTTGGATGTATTAGAAGTTTCATTGAGTCTGGGACAAAGGAGGATCAGAAGAAAAGGTTGGATTTTCCAATTATACACTACGCTATTCAATATTCATGAAAGAGTTGGGTCAATATCCAATCAGTTGTAGTTACCTCATAGGTATCAATCCATTAATGATTTCATCCATGTTTCTTAGATATAATGTCACTATTTTTACTTTTCATATTCCTTTCATCTTGATGAGTTTGAGTTACCAGTAGATGTGTCATTTAAGGAGTATCCTATTTGTATTGTGGATCATATCTTGATGTTACATTGTGGCTGGTTAGACCCTCTAGTGTGGGTGCTATGGTATCATGGCCATGTATAGGATTAGATGTGGGAGTGGGAGGCCAATGTTTGAGCGTTATGGTTGGATATATTCATAGACCACGTTTCACCACCCTTTGGAGGGAAATTCGTGGAAAAGTTTCTTTATAGTGGGATGTTTTTAGGAACCTAGTTCTTCATTGAGACCTGAATCCTCAATTTTCCATCATATATTAGTAAAAATGTTCAAATAGAACATAATATTAATTCCAATTATGGATATTATTGTGTCATAATTTATTAGGATAGTTTGGATCCCATAATCGATGTTTTGGGTGAGAAGGAATGGCACATGGTTAGTTAAAACCATGCGATTTGGGCCCCACTACCATTTAATTGGTCAACAATTTTTAATGTGTATAATTGGATTAATTGGAAAATAATTTGACAAACTTTGTTACTTAACAAATATATATTCCCCTTCTTACAGCTAACTATTAGTGGTTGTTGGTAGGTTGGTTGATCCATGTTCTTAATCCACAAAACCCCGATATTTTAGTTTAAAATACCATTTCCATTAAATTAATTCTAAAAAACACTTCTATATTCATTATTTCTTTTCTCACACAACACCAATAGACATTTGAGCTTCCTTATGTAGAATCTTTGTGGATTTTAGATACATCATACCTCTCTACTATGATTAAATCATCATTTATATAACTGGATTCAAATATGTGAGTTTTCAATTTCTTTTTAATCTCATGATGTTCTTTTTGGTTTCAGCCACTTTATTTGGGTTTATGTTATCTTTTCATAACATTAGTTTATTTGTATATTGATTTTTTCTCCATATCAAAATTTAATCAAGAGATTATACAAGATGGCCTATCAACTATAGACATACAGTATGTGGTCTTGTGACTTTAATTTAATGTTGAGGTGTGTATTTATGACGTGTTACACACACAATTTTTGGGAATAACTTTGAAATGAAATATAACAATTTAGTTTCAATTAAATTCTTATGTAAATGCAGAGGAACGTTAAATACTACCAATATGTTTATAACCTTGAATATAATGTAACCACTCCATTGGTTGTGTTTGTTTTATTAATAGACTACTATGGGTGGCTCTGAGAAGAAGACACCTTTGTTTGTGCCTCTTTGACCCCATGCCTCAAAATTTTAATTTTCATTAATTTTTTTTTAAATTCTTGAATTTGTTTTTGAATTTAATTTTTAATAGAATTTCAATATGAAATGTGAATTTCATATTGAATTGATTAATGGGAATGGATATATAACCAATTACATTGTCCTATACTATGTAAATTCATAGGTAGGCATGCATTGATCTTTATCTTCTTTTCCACAAGTTATTTTGACAGAATAAATTATATATAATAAGTATTTTAAGAATGAAAATCTTGTAATAATTATTTTCCCATGTTCTTATTTCGATGGCATGCCCACTATGATTTTCCAATGACTTGATTAACCTTATGAGGTTAGAATGTTTGGATATTTTATTCGTGTTGGACATTACATAGTCAATAAATATTATATGATTGTTAATGAATTAGTTTAAATGATTATATTACTTAGGAGACACATGGATTCATATGATAATTCCATGGATAGACTTGATTTTATTAAACGTTGTTTATGTATTAGTGATACTTAGAATACCTAGAGGACTAACTAGGATGAACTCAAAGGCTCGACTTATATGCTATGTGATACATGGATTCATGTGATAATTCTAGGGATGTACCCAAATGAAATTTTACCATTTCTACATGGGTGATATTTGGGCCCCCTTATTGGACATCCAAGGAAGGACTTTAATGGATGTGACTTTAGACCACACCAAACGTGATACTTGGGATCTCAAGAGGTTCACCAAGAACTTGTCTATAGGGTGTTGGTTTATATTATACCAGGATTGATACATGGATTCCAAATAACAAATTCCATGAAGGGCTTAGTATCATAAATGAATAATATATGAAATGGTTTAGATTATGATTATTCCAAGAGGAATAATAATCCTGGATAAATTCTTGTTTATAAATTATGGATGGCCTGTTATGAAAACATCATCAGGTCATAATGGGGGACAATGGGCTGCACATTTGGTCTCGAAAATTAATATTTAAATGGTAAATAATATTTAATTGATCATGCTTTTAATTGATACATGAAAGACTATTAGATCAGAAACATATATTGTAAAAAAATTATTAAATGAACAGGACTATAAATGAGAACCATGATTTATAGAATTTTTATAGTAGAATAATACCTTTGAATATATATTTTTATAACAAACTATTTTCTTATAAACTCATTGACTGGATAGCGTAGACCCTGGGAGGTTTCGTAAATGGATTATATCTCACACCCTCTTTGGACCTCTTTTGGGAACCCAAACATACTATATGATTTCACGTATGGATAAGCACTAGCGCCCTAATACAGGTTTATGATGATTTATTAGGTGAATGGGAGCATTAGTCTGATCTATGGCTCGCAATTGTTGAAGGAATCATTGGGCCTTTTTTAATTAATTTCAATGTGTTGCGAACATTCTATGTAGACTTGTTGAGGACAATTATTAGTGACATATGACATATTAATGCATCATCAACATTTTACATGAGATTGTTTTGGTTTGATATTAATTATTGATGTTATCCTATGTTTGATTGTTTTTAAAACTTCCATGAGTTATATGTTATCAATATTACATTATTAAAAAATCTTGAAATTGAGGAATAATCTACCCTTGGACACAGATAGTCTCTCGATGCTATTTGGATGCCTCTGGAATTTGGGGGGACTTTCTTGAAGCCATGTGACTAATCAGGCTCTGGGATGTTCTATGTTGAATCCGAGTCCACGATGATACACTCAATATTTAAATGACATGAACCCAAGGACATTTTACATCCCCAAAACCTATAGAATAGTTATTGAGATCAATAAATGTTCATTGGAAATTATTCAACACCAATACCCAAGATAACATAATAAAAAATCTATAATTCAAATGCTCCACAAGGGAAAAAGTACCACTAGTACTCAAATAAAGAACTCATAGTTCCTAAATGAATTAAAAACAATATAACCATAAAGAAAAAGTCATAGAAAACATTTTTGATAAATTTATTAATGATCTACCTTTAATCACCCTCATCCAGTGTCCTTATAGTTATGTACAACTACCACCACCTAGTGACTCATTTAATTTAACAATGCATGGGAAAAAATAATCTAATAATATAAATAATATAAATTTATTGTCTTAGAAAAATATCCAATTAGTTTTTCATGAAATATTCTTTATGAAATTCATAAATAAATTAATCAATTTTTAATTCAAAATAAAAACAAATCATGGGAAATCATTTTCACATTTTCTGTCAAATAAAATGTGAAATGATGTATACGAAAAATATATTAATAACAGGATTAAATAAACAAGTATGTAAAACATAACGGAAATATAAAATATTTTAATATAAAACTTTCATAAAATAAATGAATAAATACTTAGAAGCATGGCTATATGACACGATGTTTATTTGTTCCTACACTAGCATCCTTTCAATACTCATGGAATAAATCATGGATAATTGTGTGCACAAATCCTTAATTTTCTATAAATTACTATTTAATAAATCAACAACACATCTAGAAAATGATAAATAAATTTGTTTTGCATAAATTTTCTTCATAAGTCCATTTATTAGGCATAAGATTCCCCTCATAATTCTCTTAATAACACACTAATAACTAAGGATCATGTGTTAATAAATCAAATTAATAAATAAATCAATCAATAAGTAATGGTAAATTCATTGTTTTTAATTCAAATCATTATACTTAATTTTAATGGGAAGTTTCTTGTTTCAAACTTCCATTTAATTTTCCCAACTAAAAAATATAATTCTATCTAATTCATGACTTTAAAAATCACCACTCATTTAAATCCATTTCTGTAAAGATTATAAATTAATATATTCCATATAATAATAATTAATTTCATGTTGTGTTTTCTATACAAAACATCTAATATTTTTATATCCATTTAAATTGGTTTTATTTAAAAATTTCAGGAATTTTTTAAATCAAGCATCAAATCTTCTCAATTGAAGGAAATCCTTTAAAAATAGATTTCAAAGTATGAGATATATTAAAAAAATAATGTGTTGCGAGAAACCTAATGGAATCACCTAAAATTATAATAACATGGTCAAACAATCTCTAAAAATGGGAATCACCAGTGCATATTTGATGTAATAGAAGAAGAAAGATAAACCTATTGTATTACAAATTTGATTCTAGATACATTTACCACATTAGTATCCATCACTATCAATGATTTAGATATATAAGTATGTATAATTGAATATAAATGAGACTATATTTAATGAAGAGGGGTCAAATGAATGCACCAAAAAATCGATTCGAGATGAAAAGGATTGGAAGAGAAAAAAACAACACTATAGAGCCCCTAAAAGAAAATGGGTTAAATTATGTTCAACTAAGGGGTCACTATAATATAAAATATTTTTTTAGGACATTGATAATAAATTTTTTGGGATTAAAATTCACATCCAATGGTTTCCTAGGATAGACAACTTGGTTATTTATAATTGTTCTAAAAACGGTGTACCTATAATTGGATTATTGGGAGTTTCAAATGTATTAGATGTACATTAGGAAAAAAAATCAAACAGTTTGACTAATCCTATGTTATTGGAGAAAGGGTAAAAAAATTCATCATAATATGTAGACATTTTCTAATTTTCTTCTCCCCACTATCCCCAAACAAAATGTTTTGGGTGAAGAAAAAATGGTTTTCACTAATCATATACCCCCACAAAAACCTCATTACAGTCACATGATTTCATAGGCCAAAATAAATATCTTTCTCTAATAATATTACAACTTTTCAAAGGCCCAAAACCATCTAAAAAACTACGAACATCTCAAAAAACCAAAACATAATCCAAAAATTGGTTGATATAAAGGGGATAATATTACCAAAAATATGATAATGGGAAATTGTGCTAAGGAACATCATGGAACATCATAAAAAATGTCAATATTCTACACAATATATATTTGATCACACGTCATAGAGGGTCTCAAGGGACACTCACCCACACACATTTGATCACTTATCCAATATTATTTATCACCCATAAATAATTAATCACAGTAACATAATATAGAATTAAATATATGGTATGGAAATTCTCACCATAATATTATAGACAACAACATCAAATATCACCAAGATGGTTGTCACTTGAAACTAACTCACACCCCATGATCCTGTAAAACATCTCCAGTGATATAAGAGAGTCCAAGAATGATGATTCTATAGTGAACTATCTAGGTTTGTTGTATGTCAGCAATTAAATAAAATTCACTATGTGAATCTCCAATGAGACATCATAGAATAAAAAACACCTTCATGATGGTGTTTTTATAACGCGTTAATAAAACACCTCATGAGGATATACATGACAACATAGTACATGTCAAAAAAACGAATTTAATGATCTTACATTATGTATATAAGAGAATGAAATAACTAAATAATAATCAGTATATATCTCATTTAAAGCTCCAAAAAACAAAATCACCCAAATTAGAGGATGAATATATGACTTGGACTAGATAATGGGAAGGGTAGATGAATTAAAACATGGAAGAAATATGTTCTCATAAGAAGATTACAACACCACTTGATCATCTATCAAAATAGACCCATAAATTCTAAACCATCCAAAGGGATTATGAATTAAGAGGTTTAATTGGGTGAAAATTGAAAATATTATATTCATCACATCCCCATAATTATGAATCACAATATGATGAAAAAACATGACACATTCATGCAGAACTGAGGAATAAGGTTTGTGTTTTAACCATTACACAGAGTCATGACTTCTACCACACACTACACTACAACCATGCCTTGGCTATGGGGTCCTTGAAAATTATTCCTATGAAATGTCATCTTATAGTGTGTCCTTATGAATCAGGATGTTCATAGCAAACCACACCCTCCAAAAAAATCATGGTGGGGACACCCTATATGTGGCTGACAACAACCCCTCCCATGCATGATAGATTATCAATGACTTTTCAATGTCATTACCCATTTATACTTGTTTTACATATATATAAGTGGGGTTAAAAAACATATTTCATTGGTCATGGAGATGGATATTGTGGATTTTGGGATATCAAAAAACAAACAAGACAAAGAAAAAAAGACATAACTATGTATTATAGATCCATGATACAACAATTATGATGATTAAATCATCACATAAAATATGATTGTTCTTATAAAACATAACCACCAAAAATGAGGGTGGTATAATTTCCCCAATAACTAATTATCAAACACAATATATATTGTTAGATTTAACCTCAAATTAATCCACACATTTCACACAAACATAAAAATATATCTCCCAAACATCCTCATGAACATCTATGTTCCTATAAAAGCTCCAACAAATTCATATTATTTCCCCTATAATACATTCCACTCCTATCTATTATCCACACTGAGTGATCCACTAAAGATGTATCAGGTTTCGCCTCAATTTACACACATTTTATTACTTGTTTAAGATTGGTTGTGTATATAATATATATAAAATCAAGGAATACGTATTGAATAAATCATTAACATTTATAAAGAAACTAAATAAAACCAAATATCATTATACCCATGATTATCTCTAATGATCTAAAAAACATTTCTACACAATTTCTATGCATCCAAATGCGTCTATTCCCTAAAAAAGGGATCTACTTGAATGAATACAAGGTTACCCTTAAAAAAGAGAATTGGTATCCTTCAATATTCATCAAAAAATCAATGTTAGCTCTATGTTGTGTCCAAACACTTCTAGAAAATCTAAACATAATATAATGTCTCCTCTATCGTGTTCAGTACCATAATAGATACCTCCCTAAAATTATTCTAATATAGTATCGAGAGAATTGGTTGACCTAATAGAACCTCATATTGATCCACCTGGATATAATCCTGATAGATATTATTATAAGAAAAGTCAATTGAAGTGACTTCTCATCCCAAGATCCTCTAATGTCTAGTACATGAGATTGAAGAATATCAGGGTGAATTTAGATCGTCCTCTAATTTTTTCCATCGATATATGATTGATAATTGATTCTCAATCACAGCTGAATACTTGGATAATTATAAAAGACCTACCAGAACCATAATGTAAAACATGTGTCTCTGTATGATATAATGTTTAATGGAACACTATGAACGTATAGAATATCAAAGACCAATATCTTTCCCCACTCATCCACATAATGTGTCTCCATTATCCACAAAAAATGGGACACTGTAGTTAGATGATCCATTATCACCAATACAAAATCTAGTTTATTTGTGGTCCTTGGCTACCTTATGAAAAAATCCTTCAGGAAATCTACCGATTTATATATGGTAAATTGTAGAGGATAGATTAAATAATAAACATACTGATGCACAACCTTTACTCTATAGAATAAAAGGCATCCCAAAATAAAACCAGTGATATCTATTTTTATACATATCCTCCAAAAATACCATATGATGTCATGATACACCTTCATTGATAGAAGAAGAAGTTACCACAATGCATAATGGATGTCTCTCAAATTATCATAAATATTATACGTTGTAAGAGAAACAGTCCCAATTAAACAAGTCACCTAATAACTATCTCTGAATCAGCCTGGTTATATATCATGTCATACCAAACATTATCACATCACTAAAAACCAGTAGAACATCTCATGGATTAGATTCACAAATTCCACCAAAGAGAAAGTGGTAACGAGAGGTTCGCATGACATTACATTATTATTATCCAATGCATTCACAATCTATTACACCATAAAATTCACCATACAATACACTTCATTCTAAGACTACGATCTAATATCCTAAGAATAATACTATACAACAATGCTAACCTTACTAGGTGCATAGGCGATCTCAATGTCAAATGACTTTATATACTACACCTAGAGGCATTGCCACTATTTTTAGTCTCACTGTGTAAAAATATATCATAGGCTCTAATGGTATGGGTGAAAAAAATAAGCCACATCTAGAGAGATATTGCTTCCAAAAATAAAAAGCATAAACCATATATATAAACTCAAATACATGGGAATGTCAATTCTTCTTATGGGGTCAAAACTGACAAGACCCATAAGCTAATACATCAAACCTTTATATCAGAATAACTCCTAAACTAACTCCTAATGAAACATTAAAGACTGGATATCCCATCATAGGTGATGGAAATTTTAATAATAATGTTATCATCAACCCCTTAATCGGCTAAATAATATCTTACTCACACTAATTCAATAATTATATTTTCACCAATTCTTTTGTTAGAGCATTCATGGGATCTACAAGACATTAGATATACATAATGAAATTCTAGTAGTACCCTTATTGTAACACCCCAACCCCAGTTACCCAGAGCTGGTGAATTATTACATAACATTTTCATGATCACAAAGGATCAAGTCTCCAAAGACCTATTAGTTTAGTAGTATTGGAAACAATATATATATTCATAAGTCTTACATTACATCATAAGGTAATAAACACTACAACAACATCTTGTATTCATATCGCCTCATACTATTCCTGCATATCACTCATAAATTACGTCTTCTCATCCTGGGAAAAATAAATCATTGAAAGGGGTGATCTCAGATTCTCAGTAAGGATAACAATATAGCAGAAGCTTTCATAGATACGCATAAACACTTAAGGCAATATATAACTAAAACAAAAGCCTCTTATACTTGAACTTCAGCATACTATGGCAAAGATAAAATGAAATGATGCTATTTAATTAATCACATGGATATTCTACTAGTCGAATAATCACATAAAATATCAATAACCACTTTCATAATGATGGAATGCATAATTCCAGACTATCATAACCACATATCCAAGGCCTCGTGCCAAGACTAAAAATAAGATTTTGTCAAGGCCTTGTGACCAGACACTAGTTTCTCTCATGAGACCTACCGATGCATCAAGGATCTATAGTGAGCTCCACCTGTCACATATTAAGTCCAATACATTCCTCATATGAATAGTTCGAACATAACATAAACATTCATATTAAAACTAGCATACGAAATGCCAACACTTTAACCACAAACCATGAATGGTATAAAAATTCCACATACATAGTCAAACATAACTCATTAGATACAATATGGAATATTGTATTGTATCATATTATCCTCAATCAAGAATAATGAAGGATATTGACATAGATTAAAATAATCATCAAACTATTGCGAGAAATATCCCCATTATTCTTGAAAATGTTTAAAAGTCACACTATTTGTCAAAAAGACATTTAATAATAGATTTTTGAATCAAAGTGTCCCATACCACATTGAAACTTGTAAAAGGAATTTTTATGTGAGAACATTAATGTCCATATTAATAAATCCTTAAATCAATTTTTAAAACATGGACATTAATGAGAAATATTTGGAATAATAAATCATCAAAACATTGAAAATGATATTTTAGTTAGAGTTCCTAACCAAAAGAGAGACACTTGAATAAAAATAATTGAGGTAATCAAAACTTTGTAATATCATGATAATGAAGGGATTCGTGATATACTATGTCAATGTACATTATATTCACCATATAAAATTGACTTGGTGTATAACAACAAATAAGTCTCAATGGAATGTAAATTGAGATTAAATTTCATAAAAGACCATATCCTTATGTTCAGGATAAATCAACGACATAATTATGTGTGACAAATATAAATATACTCAATATGATTGGATATTTAGTGTAATTCAATCAGAGGACATTCACACATATTCTTGTAAAAACCACACCAATGAATTAGATATTTAACTCGACAAATAATGATTTAGTTAAAAATTACTCTTATCAAGTTAATACTGATCACTTGATAATTTATCAATGGAGTGATTATGTGTATCAAAAGTATATTCACATAAAGGTGTGTGGAAATTAGGACATAAGAAAATGAATATTGATTCCACACATAATCTTGGAGTAAAATAATCAATGAAGTATCCGTAAAGGTGAATCAGTGGAAATTGAAATATCAAATTCCATGATCAATTTGGTAACATACGAAACTTACACCCATGAAATAAGGATCATAAAATTATGATCTATATATCAACAAATTAAAGTATATTACACAATTAATACAATCATGGTCATTACACACACCACATTTAATAATTAAGTGGTGAACATTGGAAATCACGAGAAATTAAAAGTGAGATATGAAACCCCTTACATTGTACTTTTCCTTGGTTTGGGGTTGGTTAAACTCCTATATAATGGTGAAATAATTTTTATTAATTTATACAAGAATCATATACATTAATATGATATCGTATATTATCTTTTAACATTGATTTGTTAATAATATCTGTGAAGACCCAGACCCCCCCCCTGGTCCCTTCCTTTGCCAAAAATCCGGTTTCCTTGCGGGGTACCGATCGGTGAGACCGACCGGTGAGACCGATCGGCGAGACCGATCGGTGACACCGATCGGTGAGACCGACCGGTGAGACCGATCGGCGAGACCGACCGGTGAGACCGATCGGCGAGACCGATCGGTGACACCGATCGGCGAGACCGATCGGTGACACCGATCGGTGAGACCGATCGGTGAGACCGATCGGTGAGACCGATCGGTGACACCGATCGGTGAGACCGATCGGTGAGACCGACCGGTGAGACCGACCGGTGAGACCGATCGGTGACACCGATCGGTGAGACCGGCCCTGCCAAGTTGTTCCAGTAATGTTCCTTTTTCGCAAATAGGGTTTTAAACCCTATTCTTCCTTGCTAAAAATATCATGGAAATCCGAAACGCGCGCAAAGGTCTTAATTAAATGCTTCATTAATTCATGGGTCAGTTAAAACCACCCAGCGCCATTAATGATGAGTCAAGCCACGTGGTCAACCCACGACTCCCTCGTCTTCCGTGGTTTTGTGTTTTCATCTCAACCGTCCCCAGCCCTTATAATTAAGGGTTAGGCCGTGGTTTTCCCCCTTCTTCGATCGTGACTCTTCTGGTGCATCGGGACCGCCGCGTCGTTATCCGTAAAGTTCCGCGCCCCCGGCCTAAACGTCGATCATCCATCAACAAGTAGGGAATTTCTCTCGTCTCTCACTTTTGTGTATCATGCGGGGTGGGCGTTACTTTTGTTCCTATCAAATTGGTTGAACCAAACCCTAATGAAGATACTAAACGAAGTTCTAAAGAAAGAAGGGGAAGGGGTTGTGATCGTTGTTTATGCTTTATCTTGTGATCATCCCTTTTGTTGTACTGGTCTATGTTCTCTGAAAATTGAGGCCGTTGGTGGTCGTGTGTGTGCACTTGAATCCCCTCGTGATGTTTTAAATGGGTTGCTGAAATTGTGAACTCCTGCTGTGAAATTGGTTAATCACGTATACCCGGCTGAATAATTTGAAAGCACCAGGATCAACCCTTCTGTGATAACTAACGGATAGAACACATGGAATTTTTGAAATCATGGAGTGTGTTAAGTCGTTTAAATCTGAAAATCCCTGACTCGTGTTGGTAGTGGTTGTTGGTTGTTTTCCCTTCGGGCCGTTTGCTGGAAATGTGGGAGGGGATGGGATCCCCCGTTCTTTTTATACTCTCGGCGGCTGTGTGAATTTGGGGGATGGGATCTCCTGTTGGCATGGTTTCAGTGGTTGTGCGTTTTTATCACAAACTGGGGAGAGATCCTCTGTTGGCAGAACCGGGTGTGGGTGTTTTGATTGATCTATGCTTGACGTTTTCCTTGGTTATGCTTATGGTAGTTGCCCAGTAGTGCTTAAAATTAATTGAACAATTGACTGAACGTGAAACAAGAATGGGACAAATGGTTTTGTGGGCAAGGGTCGCGAATTGTGACTCGGGCGTTGTGGTATTGTGTCCTGTAGGTTGGCTAGGAAAACCTAAGTTTTGGGTGAGTGTTTGTTACCTATATCTATACTTGTAGCTTTGTGTTTCTTATTCGCGCCCCACCCAAGTTGAGCACTTAGTGCCGAACACCCCCATTTATGGGGGAAGGGTGTTTTTCCCAACACTATACTTAGTGGCTGGTTATTAGCTCCCTTTCTGCTCCCTTTCCCGGATAGCCCAAGTACCTTCGGGCAGGCTGTGATGGCCTGAAGTCCATTATTAGCCCAAGAACCATCGGGCAGGGTGTTGTGGTGGTTGGCCAGGTGTGTGCGGCAGGTGGTTTCCCAAGTGTCTTCGGGATGAGGCCCAGGTGTTTTTCGGGCGTGGTAGTGGATTCTTTAGCCCAGGTGTCTTCGGGCGTAGCGGTGGTTGTTCTGGCCTAGGTGTTTGCAGGCATGGTTACTTGTGACAGTTGAGGCCCAGGTGTGTGCGGGCGGGATTTGGCAGTGGGACTGCGTGTGGTTGTGGCCCAGGTGTGTGCGGGCGGGATTTGGCAGTGGGACTGCGTGTGGTTGTGGCCCAGGTGTGTGCGGGCGGGTGTGGCAGTGGGACTGCGGTGAGAATGGCGGGATTGGTCCGATGCGTAGGATGTCTCAATAACCAGTGGGAAAGTGGCGCGGGGTACCCAAACATCGATGTGCTCTTATATATATATTACTTGACTTGCGTTATTTGGGGAGCGAACCTTGGTGAGGCTTGGGATGGATAGTTGCCTTGTTAGGTGTTTGGTTTACTCTTTCTCACGGGACTTTAGTACGTTCCCCCACTTGTGCACGAGAGTCTTGGTTTTCCCTACTGAGTGTACTTGTATGCTCACCCTACGTTTACTTTCAGGTTTCCAGGAGGACTACCAGGGCTGCGCGGGACCCTATTAGTCGGACAGTTGGAGTTGTCGCTGTTGTCGTACCTTTGTTTTCTTTTGGTATTGTACTTGAAAGCTTCTTTTTCTATAAAATAAAAAGGGTAATGCCTTCCATTTGTGAGAACTTCCTATACCCTTGGTGCTAGTCGCCACTCCGGGACCTATTGAAGGCGGGTTTCGGGGGTCATTATCTCTCCTTCAACTCGAAGAAGGAAGGGCCTGGCAACCTGCTGACCCTTCCCTCCTTTTGGTGAAGGCGGGTCGTGACAGAATGGTATCAGAGGAAGGTTGAGAGATAGGACGGAGTCTGGAGTTAGGCTAAGTGAGGATTTCATGGGATGGTAAGGCAACAGCGTTGGGTGACCTTGGTGCGTGAAATAGGCCAGGGAGGACCGGCTAGGACACGGGATTTTAGGGCCCCCCGTGATCCGATGCAAGGACTCTGGACCTACCGAACGACCAAGTGAAGCCACACTGATTGCAGGGTAGAGACCCTAGGAAAGGTACATGCATCATAAATGACTTGTGTTCTTGTGTTTCTGGGATGTCTTGGAAAATTAAGAATAAATTAAATCTTAATAAGTTTTGAGAACGGTTTTCTTTGCACTACTGGGCTTAGGTATTCCTTGGTTACCTTGCAGCTATGGCACCTGGAAGGCGACCACGTGTGGTACAGGCGATCGAGACTCCTGAGACTACCTTGGCCAATCAGCAGAGAGCTGATCGGGAGGAAGAGGACGACCGGTGGCAGAAGACTCTTCGAGCCTTTCAGCGACAGGCCCTCGAGAAATATGAGGGCAGCACCTCCGACATGAAGACGGAAGGCTGGCTGGAGGAGCTAGTCATAGCCTTCGGCCTGATTCGGGCCCCGACAGAGTACTGGGTTCCTCTGGCTGTTAGCCAGATGCGAGGAGCGTCACGTCAGTGGTGGATGCTTCACCTGGGGAGTAGGAAAGAGTCTGAGGTTGCTTGGGCGGAATTCGAGAAGGAGTTCCGGGCGGAGTTTCTCTCCTCGCCAATGAAGGCGGAGAAGAGACAGGAGCTACTCTCCCTCCAGCAGGGGAGCATGTCCGTGAGGGAACTTGGAATCAAGTTCAAGGACCTCCTGCGTTTTTCTCCAGACCTCTTTCCCGATGAGGAGTCTCGGGCAAGACGTTTGGAGGAGGCGCTCCGACCCTCCCTCCAGTATGCTGTTACTCCCTTTACCCTTCCGACATACTTAGAGGTTCAGAAGAAGGCCGAAGTGGTGGAAAGGATGCACACTCTAGGCGGACTGTCACGAGAAGGGATCCAGCTGGGACCATCGAAGGGGAAGGCCGTCAGCACCAGGCCCCCAGCATCGGGACCCTCCAGGTTCCGACCCGCAGGGAGCAGGCCGCAGCAGTTTCAGTTTCGATCCCCTGGCCCACGTTCTTTCCCTTCGGGCTCGGGACCACGGTGCTTCATCTGCGGGAGCCCTGGACATCTTCGGAGTCAGTGCCCCGATCGGGTGCAGTACAGCAGTGGCAGTCATCCCCAGCATCCGCCACAGCAGCAGCAGTTCCCAGCCAGACCCTTCCAGCAGCAGCAGCAGGGACAGCGAGCTCCCGCTCCTCCGCAGACAGACATAGGAGGGGGAGGCCGACCTCAGGGCGCTCCCCAGGGACCTCGACCAGGGCGTGGTCGGGGAGGTGGCCGATAGCCGAGGGGTAGGGGAGCTGGGCGTGGACAGTTACACGCCGCAGAAGCAACAGTTCCAGCAGGGCCAGAGGTTGTTCGAGGTACGATCAGTGTGTTTAGCACTCTTGCTTATGCTTTGTTCGATACCGGAGCTTCGAACTCCTTTGTTGCACCCAGTCTAGCCCGCGCCTTGGGTCTAGATGCCGAGAGACTTCCAGTGCCCCTGGTGTTGAGCACACCAGTTGGAGGTCAGATCGACTTGCTGTTCGTTTGTCGGGGATGTAGACTGATGTTGGGGCCACATCAGTCGGTTAAGGACCTCCTTCTGCTACAGATTCGGCCGTACGATGTCATCCTAGGCATCGACTGGCTATTTTCTGTGTGCGCCGTCATCGACTGTTTCCAAAGGAGGGTGGTGTTCTCCGGTTTGGACGGCCAGCGTGTTACTTTCACCGGCGAGCGGAGCTGTCCGAAGGGAAACAGGAGGGAGGAACCTCTCCTCTCCTTGTTGACCGAACTGACGATAGAATCAACAGATGCGGAAATGGTGGAAGTACCAGAGATCGTTCGTGAATTTATGGACGTCTTTCCTGAGGAGGTGACGACTCTACCCCCTCGACGTGATATCGAGTTCGGGATAGACCTGCAGCCCGGCTCTCGACCAATCTCGATGGCTCCTTACCGGATGGCACCTTCGGAGCTACGGGAGTTGCGGATACAGATTGACGATCTGATGAAGAGGGGTTATGTTCGTCCAAGTGCATCACCGTGGGGTGCCCCAGTCTTGTTTGCGAAGAAGGCAGATGGTGGCCTCAGGTTATGCATTGATTACAGGAGGCTGAATCAGGTAACAATCAAGAACCGCTACCCTCTTCCGAGGATAGATGATCTTTTCGACCAGCTGAAGGGGGCAGGATGGTTCTCGAAGATCGACCTGCGATCCGGGTACCACCAGCTGAGGGTGAAGGATAGCGACGTCCCGAAGACGGCGTTCAGGTGCAGGTATGGGCACTTCGAGTTCGTGGTCATGCCCTTTGGTGTTACGAACGCCCCGGCCGTGTTCATGGGGCTTATGAACTCCATCTTTCGGGAGTACCTGGATCGGTTTGTGGTGGTGTTCATCGACGATATCCTGATCTATTCAAAGTCAGAAGAGGACCATGCAGAGCACCTGAGGACAGTTTTGGAGGTCCTACGACAGCACCAGCTCTATGGGAAGTTGTCAAAGTGCAAGTTCTGGGCGCGAGAAGTGCACTTCCTTGGACATGTAGTGTCTGAGCAGGGAGTAGCAGTCGACCCATCAAAGGTTGAGGCAATTGTTTCTTGGGCAGCACCCAAGAATGTGGCGGAAGTTCGGAGTTTCCTTGGACTGGCAGGCTACTACCGGAGATTCGTACCCAACTTCTCCCGGGTAGCAGCCCCTTTGACGGCTTTGACCAAGAAGGACCAAGTTTTCATGTGGAGCGAGCAATGTGAGTCGTCCTTCAGCTACCTAAAAGAAAAACTGGTTAGTGCCCCAGTGTTGAGGTTGCCAGAAGAAGGGATGGCCTATGAGGTATTCTGTGATGCTTCAGGACAGGGCCTGGGGTGCGTATTGATGCAGCGACAAGGGGTGATCTCCTACGGGTCCAGGCAGCTACGCCCCCATGAGCGGAACTATGCCACCCATGACCTGGAGCTTGCAGCGGTGGTGTTCGCATTAAAGCTGTGGCGACATTACCTCTTTGGGGAGCGCTTTGTGGTCTTCACCGACCACAAAAGCTTGCGCTATATCTTCTCCCAGCGTGACTTGAACTTGCGACAGCGGAGGTGGGTCGAGTTTCTCCAGGACTACGACTTTGAGATCTCATACACTGAAGGTAAGGGAAACGTTGTGGCTGATGCCCTGAGCAGGAAGCCGCATCAGGAGGTGGTTCGGGAATCTGCTGATGCTTGGAAGGCAATGGGGGAGTTGGCTGCCTTGCACTTGGATGCAAGGGTGGAAGGTACTAGAGGTTGTTTGTTTCAGATGACGGTACAGTCCTCCTTGTTGCAGCAAGTGGAAGAGTCTCAGTGGGGAGATCCTGAGGTAGAAGTGTTGCGGGATCGTGTCGATCAGGGGAACGCCCCGGAAGGATGGTCGGAGGACAGCCGACATCGGATGCTCTTTCATCGGGGGTTGTTTGTTCCAGAGGTGATGCGTGATGAAGTCCTTCATGAGTTCCATAGCTCAGCCTTGGCGGTACATCCGGGTGTTTCAAAAATGTACCGAGGCCTGAGGGGACAGTTTTGGTGGCCCGGGGTGAAACGGGCAGTGGCAGAGTTCGTGGCTAAATGCCTGGTGTGTCAGCAGGTGAAGGCTGAACACCGTGTTCCTGGTGGTCTGTTGCATCCTCTAGATGTTCCCGGGTGGAAGTGGGACGACGTCTCAATGGACTTCGTCACGGGACTACCCAGAGCTTAGGGCGGGCATGATGCTATCTGGGTAGTGGTGGATCGATTGACAAAATCTGCTCACTTCTTGGCTATCAAGGAGTCGGGACCCGTGAGTACCTTAGCACAGAGGTACGTGGATGAGGTGGTGCATTTGCATGGAGTTCCGAAAACGATCGTCTCGGATCGGGACACTCGATTCACCTCACGAGTCTGGAAGGGGTTACAGCAGGCTTTTGGCACCCAACTACGCCTTAGCACTGCTTTTCACCCTCAGACTGATGGGCAGACAGAGCGGACTATCCAGACTTTGGAGGACATGCTGCGAGCATGTGTTCTGGATTTCGGGGGATCATGGGTACGACACTTGCCTTTAGTAGAGTTTGCCTACAACAACAGTTTTCACTCTACTATCGGCATGGCTCCTTTTGAGGCTTTGTATGGAAGACCATGTCGTTCACCCTTATGCTGGGCAGAGGTTGGTGAGACTGGTACTCTTGGACCAGAAGTAGTGCAGAGCACCACGGAGAAGGTCCAGCTAGTGCGGGAGAGGATGAAAGCAGCTCAGGATCGGCAGAAATCTTATGCTGATCGTCGGAGGAGGCCCCTGAAGTTCGAGGTGGGAGATCATGTGTTTTTGAAGGTTTCCCCTCGACGGGGGCAGCGGAGGTTCGGAAAGGGGAGTAAGCTCTCCCCTAGGTTCATCGGACCTTTCGAGGTGCTGAGGCGAGTTGGCGAGGTGGCATATCAGCTAGCCCTACCACCTCAGTTGGAGAGGGTCCATGACGTCTTCCATGTCTCCCAGCTTCGTCAGTACTTACATGATGACTCTCATGTCATCAACTGGGTAGAGCTAGACGTGGGAGGAGACGCGACCTTCGAGGAACGGCCAGTCAGAATCGAGGATCGCAAGGAGAAAGTGCTCCGTGGACGAACCGTCGGCCTGGTTCGTGTGTTGTGGAGACATGGCGGCCTCGAAGAGAGTACGTGGGAGAGGGAAGCACAGATGCGTGCCCAATACCCCGAGTTGTTCTGAGTTTTGAACCCTTGGTGCCTGTTGTGACAGAACGTTTGACCTTTTTGGCTATGAAATGTGCTAGGTTCCTTCCCTCTGTTTTGTGTGGGAAGCCCCGGTTGAAGGGAAGGGGAAACCCGACCCCTAATCAGGACGCATTAAGGTGGATGCGATTAAACCCGTGCGGGCGAGTCAGTGCCGCCCAAAGCGGATAATATCTTGACATGGGGGAGGGGAACTCCCCAAACCCACATGACCGGGCGGTTTGGCGTGGTGTGATGCTTGGTTCTTGACAGGGAGTATTACCAACTAGCGGGGGTCCACTCTTAAGAGGTATCTTCGAAGATGGTTGTTCGGATCCTCTCGTTCCTTATAGTTTGTTTTGATTCTCGAGGACGAGAATCGTTTAAGAGGTATCTGATGTGAAGACCCAGACCCCCCCCCCCCTGGTCCCTTCCTTTGCCAAAAATCCGGTTTCCTTGCGGGGTACCGATCGGTGAGACCGATCGGTGAGACCGATCGGTGAGACCGAGCGGTGAGACCGATCGGTGAGACCGAGCGGTGAGACCGATCGGTGAGACCGAGCGGTGAGACCGATCGGTGAGACCGACCGGTGAGACCGATCGGCGAGACCGATCGGTGACACCGATCGGTGAGACCGATCGGTGAGACCGATCGGTGACACCGATCGGTGAGACCGATCGGTGAGACCGATCGGTGACACCGATCGGTGACACCGATCGGTGAGACCGATCGGTGAGACCGATCGGTGACACCGATCGGTGAGACCGATCGGTGACACCGATCGGTGACACCGATCGGTGACACCGATCGGTGAGACCGATCGGTGACACCGATCGGTGAGACCGATCGGCGAGACCGATCGGTGACACCGATCGGTGACACCGATCGGTGACACCGATCGGTGAGACCGGCCCTGCCAAGTTGTTCCAGTAATGTTCCTTTTTCGCAAATAGGGTTTTAAACCCTATTCTTCCTTGCTAAAAATATCTTGGAAATCCGAAACGCGCGCAAAGGTCTTAATTAAATGCTTCATTAATTCATGGGTTAGTTAAAACCACCCAGCGCCATTAATGATGAGTCAAGCCACGTGGTCAACCCACGACTCCCTCGTCTTCCGTGGTTTTGTGTTTTCATCTCAACCGTCCCCAGCCCTTATAATTAAGGGTTAGGCCGTGGTTTTCCCCCTTCTTCGATCGTGACTCTTCTGGTGCATCGGGACCGCCGCGTCGTTATCCGTAAAGTTCCGCGCCCCCGGCCTAAACGTCGATCATCCATCAACAAGTAGGGAATTTCTCTCGTCTCTCACTTTTGTGTATCATGCGGGGTGGGCGTTACTTTTGTTCCTATCAAATTGGTTGAACCAAACCCTAATGAAGATACTAAACGAAGTTCTAAAGAAAGAAGGGGAAGGGGTTGTGATCGTTGTTTATGCTTTATCTTGTGATCATCCCTTTTGTTGTACTGGTCTATGTTCTCTGAAAATTGAGGCCGTTGGTGGTCGTGTGTGTGCACTTGAATCCCCTCGTGATGTTTTAAATGGGTTGCTGAAATTGTGAACTCCTGCTGTGAAATTGGTTAATCACGTATACCCGGCTGAATAATTTGAAAGCACCAGGATCAACCCTTCTGTGATAACTAACGGATAGAACACATGGAATTTTTGAAATCATGGAGTGTGTTAAGTCGTTTAAATCTGAAAATCCCTGACTCGTGTTGGTAGTGGTTGTTGGTTGTTTTCCCTTCGGGCCGTTTGCTGGAAATGTGGGAGGGGATGGGATCCCCCGTTCTTTTTATACTCTCGGCGGCTGTGTGAATTTGGGGGATGGGATCTCCTGTTGGCATGGTTTCAGTGGTTGTGGGTTTTTATCACAAACTGGGGAGAGATCCTCTGTTGGCAGAACCGGGTGTGGGTGTTTTGATTGATCTATGCTTGACGTTTTCCTTGGTTATGCTTATGGTAGTTTCCCAGTAGTGCTTAAAATTAATTGAACAATTGACTGAACGTGAAAAAAGAATGGGACAAATGGTTTTGTGGGCAAGGGTCGCGAATTGTGACTCGGGCGTTGTGGTATTGTGTCCTGTAGGTTGGCTAGGAAAACCTAAGTTTTGGGTGAGTGTTTGTTACCTATATCTATACTTGTAGCTTTGTGTTTCTTATTCGCGCCCCACCCAAGTTGAGCACTTAGTGCCGAACACCCCCATTTATGGGGGAAGGGTGTTTTTCCCAACACTATACTTAGTGGCTGGTTATTAGCTCCTTTTCTGCTCCCTTTCCCGGATAGCCCAAGTACCTTCGGGCAGGCTGTGATGGCCTGAAGTCCATTATTAGCCCAAGAACCATCGGGCAGGGTGTTGTGGTGGTTGGCCAGGTGTGTGCGGCAGGTGGTTTCCCAAGTGTCTTCGGGATGAGGCCCAGGTGTTTTTCGGGCGTGGTAGTGGATTCTTTAGCCCAGGTGTCTTCGGGCGTAGCGGTGGTTGTTCTGGCCTAGGTGTTTGCAGGCATGGTTACTTGTGACAGTTGAGGCCCAGGTGTGTGCGGGCGGGATTTGGCAGTGGGACTGCGTGTGGTTGTGGCCCAGGTGTGTGCGGGCGGGATTTGGCAGTGGGACTGCGTGTGGTTGTGGCCCAGGTGTGTGCGGGCGGGTGTGGCAGTGGGACTGCGGTGAGAATGGCGGGATTGGTCCGATGCGTAGGATGTCTCAATAACCAGTGGGAAAGTGGCGCGGGGTACCCAAACATCGATGTGCTCTTATATATATATTACTTGACTTGCGTTATTTGGGGAGCGAACCTTGGTGAGGCTTGGGATGGATAGTTGCCTTGTTAGGTGTTTGGTTTACTCTTTCTCACGGGACTTTAGTACGTTCCCCCACTTGTGCACGAGAGTCTTGGTTTTCCCTACTGAGTGTACTTGTATGCTCACCCTACGTTTACTTTCAGGTTTCCAGGAGGACTACCAGGGCTGCGCGGGACCCTATTAGTCGGACAGTTGGAGTTGTCGCTGTTGTCGTACCATTTTTTTCTTTTGGTATTGTACTTGAAAGCTTCTTTTTCTATAAAATAAAAAGGGTAATGCCTTCCATTTGTGAGAACTTCCTATACCCTTGGTGCTAGTCGCCACTCCGGGACCTATTGAAGGCGGGTTTCGGGGGTCATTATCTCTCCTTCAACTCGAAGAAGGAAGGGCCTGGCAACCTGCTGACCCTTCCCTCCTTTTGGTGAAGGCGGGTCGTGACAATATCTTAGTATTATCGTTGTTTCGGGTGTTAACTTACTCATTTTCTTTTATATGTTTTTTTACATAAGCCGTGTTTGTTATGGATAGGTTGTATATTATTCATATCCAGAATTATATCAAGTCCTTAAAAATTATTTTTAATCATTAAATGATAATTAGTCTTGAATGTATACGATGGATAATGAATCTTATCGCGTTCGTGGTGACGGTAGTCCGTACGTACGCACGAGCGACAATATCATTATTTTGATATTAAAATAATATTTATTGGATGTTATATCATATATAAAAAATCATAATCATGTTATATTTATTATTTACATGAATTACACATCATTATTATACCCATCCAAATAATAATGTTTTGAATAACAATTACACCACGACGTGGAGACAGTAAGTCGTACGTACACACGTATGGTGACATGTCATTCAAAGGATGGATAAAATAGTGAACTATGGTTGTACCATGTTTATAATATCATAACATTATATATAATATACTGGAGTTATTATTTTATAATGGTAATAACAAAGAAAGAAGAAGTTGAAGAATAAAGGAACATGAAAAGGGTGGTGAAATCATTACCTCTTCTTCGGGTTCTTTCTTTTGATTGATCAAAAGGGCTCCTTGGGTTGGCTTTATGACTAAAGGAAGGCCTCTAAGATGAATTCGGGTATGTTGAGAGAGTATTTGGGTAGGTTTTGTCCGAAACAAAAGGCTTTTATGGTTTGAATTAATGAGAAGGGGGAGTTCCCTTTTATAAGAGGTGTGAGGGGCACCTTTGGAAAAGCTAGAAATATTATTTTATAATAAATTCATATTTGGTTTCTAATGGTTCAAAAGTGGATTATTTAAATATTAAGGTGGGGATTATTCTAAAAACACTCAAATAATAGAATTTATACTGGTTTGGTACATTATATTAACCTTATCTTTTAGTTTTAACTCTTAGATAATTAGTTTGACTCTTACCATGTCACTTTCTATTTTTATAATATATAGTTAATAAACCTATTATATACCTCCTAGAGACCCCCAAGTGGTCCATTAATTATACAGCTATCTTGATATAAGTCTCTTGGCCGAAAATTATATTTTTTGGAATTTAATATCAATTATTATTATAATATTTTTTTTAAAAACTCTTTTATGTCAATTTTGACACTATTCAATAATTGATTTTTTGTAAAAATCATAAAAGAATAATTACATAGAAAAAAGTTAATTAAATCAATCCTAACATGTCATATTAACCTATAAAATTATTTTTACTTATAAAAAGTCTCAAATTACATACATTTGGGTATTTATAATATCTATTATTCTAATTTTTCATTAATTAGGTAATTACTGCATCACCATTGTGTCATAAATAAATTAAATTATTTAATGTCTAAAAAATATAAATAAAATAAAATTATTTAGTAAATATTTTTATCTTTATAATGGATATTTTTAGTCGAAACTCCAACATATATTACCCTATGTAAAAAAATTTTCTAAAAGATATATGCTTATGTCATTTTTGTATTTATTTTAACTTCATTAAAATAAAGTGTCATTATCACTTACAAGTGGCTCCATGGGGTCCCAAAATTGACCCAAAGATGACCATGGTCGGAAATGTATCCACTAATATGGTTAGGATAAGTTTTAGGGTTATTTAGTATTATTATAATATTATTTGTTAACCCTTATTTACTGGATTTACCCTTTAACAATGATAAATAAAATATTTACCGAAGTAATTATTCAAAATGTCTAACAATAAAACATACCTATTTACCCAATTTAGACATCCTGATTAAAAATATGGAATCCATTTTTCCAATTTCAAAACACATAAGTGGAAGAAATTATTTTAATATTAATTCCCGTAGTTAAAACAAAAAGCGTGTTTTTAAGAGATAATAACTATCAAAAGATTGACACTTGTTTATGTCTGGTTTAAATGTGAAATTATGTCCAATGACCAAAATTGTATTAAATGGTAAAAATATATTCTAAATATACTTTAA
This sequence comes from Viscum album, assembly GCA_963277665.1. Classification (NCBI taxonomy): domain Eukaryota; kingdom Viridiplantae; phylum Streptophyta; class Magnoliopsida; order Santalales; family Viscaceae; genus Viscum; species Viscum album. The sequence continues at coordinate 254,540,678 of OY728165.1, read as the reverse complement.
AACACTCAAAATAATAATTTATTACTATTAATTATTTCGATTAAAAAAGTTGTTTTTAATTAAAATTTAGTAATTTTTACTATTCATCAAAATATGAAAGTTATTCCAAAAGTACCAAAATTTTGCCATATGATAATTTCGATATTCTGAATCGAAAAATGAAGTCCATTTTGAGAGATTGAGTTTATAAAATTTCAAAAAGTGGGTATTACTATTCATAACAGCTACTTTGATTGTTCGAGTTGTGTCAGAACTCGAAGTTACGTACAACACACGCTACTGTATTAATCAAAGAGAAGAGTACCGTGGAAGCTTGGGGTGTTACATTCTTACCTCATTCAATAAATTGTGTCCTCTTAATTTTTAAAATTGGGCATTGGAATATAATGTAAATTCCCACATTGGAAAAAACTATAATAAAACTATCACTTTAAAAGAAAGAAAGAGAAGTACAAAGGTCACCCGAGATAATGTATACTAGGATTCCATGTAGAAAAACATGGATATGGATGATAAAATAAGTGTCAAGTTATGATGGAGAGGGATAGAAAACATGATCAAGAAAAATTTAACAATAAGAAAACCACAAACCTGTTTTGGGACAAACGGTCATTAGTCTCCCAGTAGGAAAAGTAAACAGACAACAATTTTTTTGTTTTAAGTTACATTACATAAGGATGATGAATTAGTTTCGGAGATTGACTAAGAAAATAAGGTGATATACATACATTTTATGTAGTGTTTAATTCCTTAATATATTTCCACCACTAACTCATTTTATTTAAACTATGAGTATTCAAGAAGACTGGGTCACACTGGAAGAGCTAGAATAAACTTCTATATAATCACATGATCTACGCAGGATAAACTATATATTTACATTGCCTTTAGAGATTAATCAAAACCAAAATGGTTTGTACAAGATCTACTAATCCCCTAAAAGGATATTCCTTGGTAGGAATAAACACTAATCTTAATTTCTAAAATCAATACCCCAACGTAAAATAAATACCATTCAATAAACAATTGTCCTTAAAATCCTTTAATATAATCCAAAATAATATTGAAACCCAAATCATAGAAGAATTTGGTTATGTAGTCTTCCATTCTAAATTGTATCTCCAAAAGACATCAACTGCTCTTAATGTCACATACTTAAATGTAATTAACCTAATCACATATTCTCTATTATAGTTTAATCATTCCCAAATAACTATAAATCAACAATAGAAACACAGATTAAAATCCACCATTACTCCTCAAATGAAATTCCGTACTATTCTATTTTCCTTGGTCATATAGTGTTCCCAACAAAGCGAAAATCTTCCAAAATAATATTTATCACTTAATCACCAAATCATTTTCCTATACTAAGGTTATTCATTTGATAAAACATAAGAACCCAAATCAACTTATTGTTGATCAATAAAATCATTTAACTATAAATAATTAGTCACACTATACATGGACTTCACGTAGTCCAGTGGTAGGCGATAAATACCAATCGCACTTTGGTTGTGGGTTCGATTCCCATAGCTTTGTATGACACGACGGGTTGTCACACAGTCTGTGTGTTTCCTTTTTCAAATACTATATTTTATAACATTACCAAAAAGTGATAAATTCCACAAAATAACCATAACATAATTTTACTACAAATGTTATCCCATACCTTGCATTTTCACCCAAAATTATAATTACTTGTAATTGCACCAAACCCAATGATCATATAAAAAAATCGTTATTTATAACTATATCCCCAAGAGAAAAGATAATTCTACCTCAAATATCATTCTCACACGGAAAACTGTTGGGTTACAAATACAAGAGAACATTATTCCAAAGTAAATCCATCAATAAGGATCACTAATACTTCTTAAACATTTCTCCAACCATTAATTTCCACATAGATTCTTCTTTGAAAAAGAAAATATCCTATAGAATAGGGCATTCACTCGGGTAATGGCCACGTCCCCTACATTTACAGAAAATGACTGTAAATGGATTCTGGGGACCATTTTTATATTCTTCCATAGTACTCTTCATTTTTCTTCGGCAATTCTTCACTTTATGTCCCTCCTTCCCGCACGTAAAGCGTTTCTTTTTCCCATTGAGACACTTTAATGGTTGTCTCCTTTTACATTTCCTGCATGATTGAAATTGAGGATTCCTTTATCAATGGTCTCCACTACTGGAGCTCTTATCATTCATCACCTGTATCTTCTTTGTTGAGTCCGGGAATTGGTTATTATATATATTGTTCATAATATATTTGGAAAATTGATTTGGAATAAAGGTGATAACTTTTACGCCTATCAACATTCAATTTTGTTGCTCATTTCCACCACTGTTCCCACCTTGTATATCATTCTCAAAATCACTATGACTTCCTTGGAATCCAGACATTGACTAAAACTCGAAAGAATTGTGTGAGTAATAGTAGTCATAAAATCATTTCGAGATTAACATGTCCCAATATTCTCAATTTTAAACACATTAGGATTAACCAAGTCCATTTACTCTCATCTTATATATATAATACATCAAATCGGTTTGTAAAGAAAATTAATTTTTCCTAAGCATATCCCCCGGGAGTGTCATAACCAAGAGTGAAGAAAGGTCCATTATCGTGCACCAGTTCCCATTACATTCTAGCTCAAAGTGGCGTTTTCTGGTTTTACCCCTAGGTATATCTGTGCCAGAGCCGCCACTACCTTCTCGTATCCAGATAGGGATGTATTTCTCGAAAAACTCACAAAATATCAACAATATCAAAATTCTAGGATGTTCTTCTATACTAATCCTCAATGTTCATCTTAGCTCTACGTGATCTAATCAGAGTTTATCTAAATCAAGATTCCAAGGTTTGTACTAAACATCCTCTGATACCAACTGTAATGCCTCGACCCCAGTTACCCATATTCGTTGCATTATTACATAACATTGGCATGATAAAAAAGGATCAAGTCTTGAAAGGCCGATTAGTTTAGTAGTATTAGAAACACTAGATATATTCATAAGTCTTACATTACATCATAAGGTTAAAAAAACTACAAAAAAAATCATGTCATCTTATCCCCTCATACTATCCCTACTGGTCACTCATAAATTACTTATTCGAATCCTGGGAAAAATAAAACATTGAAAGGGGTGAGCTCAGATGCTCATTAAGGACAACAATATAGAAGAAGCTTTCATAGATAAGCATAAACACATAAGGCAATGTATAACTAAAACAAAAGCCTTTTAAACTTGAACTTCAGCATAATATGGCAAAGATAAAATGAAATAATTCCATTTAATTAATCACATGGATATTCTACTAGTCGAATAATCACATGCAATATCAATAACCACATTCATAATGATGGAATGCATAATTCCAGATATCATAACCACATATCCAAGGCCTCTTTCCAAGACTAAAAATAATATTTTGTCAAGGCCTTGTGCCAAGACACTAGTTTGTCTCATGAGACCTATCGATGCATCAAGGAACTATAGCGGGCTCCACCCATCACATATTAAGTCGAATTCATTCCTCATATGAAAATTTTGAAAAATAACATAAACATTCGTATTAAAACTAGCATACGAAATGTCAATATTTTAACCACAAACCTTGAATGTTATAAAAATATCACATCCATAGTCACACATAACTCATTCGATACAATATGGAATATTTTATTGTATCATATTAACCTCAATCGAGAATAATTAAGGATATTCACATAGATTAAAATAATCATCAAACTATTGAGAGAAATATCCCCCTTTTTCTTGAAAATGTTTAAAAGTCCCACTATTTGTCAAAAAAGCCATTAAAAAATATATTTTTTAATCAAAGTGACCCATTCCACTTTGAAAAATTTAAAAGGATTTTGGATTTTAGAACATTAATGTCCATATAAAAAAATACTTAACATTATTTTTAAAACATGGACATTAATGAGAGAGATTTGGAATAATAAATCTTCATAGCATTGAAAATGATATTTTGGTTAGAGTTTCTAACCAAAAGAGAGACAATTGAATACAAATAATTATGGTAATAAAAACTTTGTAATATCATGAGAATAAATGGATTCCTGATATACTATGTCAAAGTACATTATATTCACCACATAAAAGTTATTTAGTGTATAACAACAAAAAAGTCTCAATGGAATGTACATTGAGATGAAATTTCTTATAAAGACCATATCCTTATGTTAAGGATAAATCAACGACAAAATTATGAGTGAAAAATATAAATTAACTCAATATGATTGGATATTTAGTGTAGTTCAATCAGAGGACATTTAGACATATTCTTGTAAAAACAACACCAATGAATTGGATATTTAACTCGACAAATAAAGATTGAGTTAAAAATTACTCTTATCAAGTTCATACCGATCACTTGAGAATTTATCAATGGAGTGATTATGTGTATGAAATTTATATCCACATAAAGGGGAGTGGAAATTATGACATAAGAAAATGAATAGTGATTCTACACATATTCTTGGAGTAAAATAATCAATGCAGTATCCGTAAAGCCGAATGAGTGGAAATTGAAATATCAAATTCCCTTATCAATTTGGTAACATACGAAACATACACCCATGAAATCAGGATCATAAAATTATGATGTATATATCCACAAATTAAAGTATATTACACAATGAATACAATCATGGGAAGTACACACACCACATGGAATAAATAAGCAGTGAACAATGGAAATCTCACAGAATTAAAAGTGAGATAAGAAACCACTTACTTTGTACTTTTCCTTGGTTGGGGGGAGGTTAACCTCTTGTATAATGGTTAAATAATTGTTATTAATTTACACAAGAATCATATACATTAATATGATATCATATATGATCTTTTAACATTGATTTGTTAATAATATCTTAGTATTATCGTTGTTCCGGATGTTAACTTACTCGTTTTCTTTCATATGTTTTGTTACATAAGCCGTGTTTGTTATGGATAGGTTGTATCTTATTCATATACAGAATTATATCATGTCCTTAAACGTTATTTTTAATCATTAAATGAGAATTAGTCTAGAATGTATACGATGGAGAATGAATCTCATTGTGTTCGTGGAGACGGTAGTTCGTACGTACGTACGAGCGACAATATCATTCTTTTGATATTAAAATAATATTTAATTGGATGTCATATCATATATACAGAATATTAATCATGTTATTTTTATTATTTACATAAATTACACATCATTATTATACCCATCCAAATAATAATGTTTTGAATAACAATTACACCACGACGTGGAGACGGTAAGCCGTACGTACACACGTATGGTGACATGTCATTAAATGGATGGATAGAATACTGAAATATGGTCGTAACATGTTTATAATAACATATAAGTATATATAATATACTGGATTTATTATTTTATAATGGTAATAACAATGAAAGAAGAAGTTGAAGAAGAAAGGAACTTGAAAAAGGTGGTGAAATCATTACCTCTTCTTCGGGTTCTTACTTTTAAATGATCAAAAGGGCTCATTAGGATGGCTTTATGACTGAATTAAGGCCTCTAATATGAAGTGAGGGACGTTGAGAGAGTATTTGGGCAGGTTTTGGCCGAACCAAAAGGCTTTTAAGATGCGAATTAGTAAGAAGGGGGAGTGCCCTTTTATAAGAGGGGTGAGGGGCAACTTTGGGAAAGCAAGAAATATTATTTTATAATAAATTCATATTCGGTTTCTAATGGATCCAAGGTGGGTTATATAAATTTTTAGGTGGGGATGGGTCTCAAACCAGTCAACCAATATAATTTAGACAGGTTTGGGTCATTATATTAAACTTATCTTTTAGTTTTAACTCTTAGTTAATTAGTTTGACTCTTACCATGTCACTTTGTATTTTTATTTATATAGTTAATAAATATACTATATACCCCCAAGAGACCCACAAGTCGTCCATTAATGAAACACCTATCATGATATATGTCTCTTCGCCGAACCATAGTTTTTTAGGGATTTAAAATCAATTAATAATATAATATGTTTTTTAAAAACTCTTTTATGTCAATTTTGACACTACTCAATAATTGATTTTTGTAAAACTCATAAAAGAATGATTACTTATAATAAAGTTATTTAATTCAATACTAACATGTCATATTATCTTATAAAATTATTTTTATTTATAAAAAGTCTCAAATTACATATATTTTCATATTTATAATATCAATTATTCTAATTTTTCATTAATTAGTTAATTACTGCATCACCATTGTGTCATAAATAAATTAAATTATTTAATGTCTAAAAAATATCAATAAAATATTATAATGTAGGAAATCCTTTTAGATTTATCATTAATATTTATAGTCTAAAATCTAACATATATTACCCTATGTAAAAATTGTTTTTCTAAAAGATATATGCTTATGTCATTTTTGTCTTTATTTTAACTTAATTAAAATAAAGTGTCATTATCACTTACAAGTGGCCCCATGGGGTCCCAAAATCAACCCAAAGATGTCCATGGTCGGACATGTATCCATAAATAAGGGTAGGACACGTTTTAGGGTAATTTAGTATTATTATAATATTATTTGTTAACCCTTATTTACTGGATTTACCCTTTAACCATGGTAAATAAAATATTTACCAAAGTAATTACACAAAATGTCTAAAAATAAAAGTTACCTATTTACACAATTTGGACATCCTGATTCCAAATATGGAATCATTTTTTCCAAATTCAAAACACATAAGTGGCGTATACTAATGTAAAATTAATTCTCGTTGTTAAAACAAAAAGCGTGTTTTTAAGAGATAATAGTTATCAAAAGATTGACACTTGTTTATGTCTGGTTTAAATGTGAAATTATGTCCAATGACAAAAATTGTATTAAATGATAAAAATATATTCTAAATATACTTTAAAACCAATCAAATTCATAATTTATCACTATTAATTATTTCGATTAAAATGTTGTTTTTTATAAAAATTTAGTAATTTTTACTATTCATCATAAGAAGAATGTTATCCCAAAAGTACCAAACTTTTACCCTAGGATAATTTTGATATTATGAATCCAAAAATGAAGTCCATTTTGAAAGAGAGAATTTATAAAATTTCAAAAAATGGGTATTACTAATCATAACGACTACTTTGATTGGTCGAGGTGTGTTAGAACTCGATGTTGCATACAACACACGCTACTGTATTAATCAAAGATAAGCGTATCGCGGATGCTTGGGGTGTTAAACATATAATCGAAGGGAAAACTACTCTCAAATATATTCCATTGGTTTTTGTAATCCATCACATCCTCTGACTTTACTAAGTCTATATATATTCAATCCACTAACAAATAATTCCTATGAAATGAAACCTCCACAATCAAAAAGTGAAACATTGAAATCCAAGAATAATGTCAAAATTCTGTAAGTGCAATCATGAATAATTCATGATTCCATGAATTATATATTGATGATTGTGATTAGATAATGATTCCATCAATTAAAACCATGATGAATGAGTCATGATATGGGAGGAACATCTTGTTGACGAGTTTCATGAACACCACTTGTGTCTTTTTGAAACCAAATGGCATCACCAAGAACTATTATACCTCATACCTACTCCAAAGCACCATCTTTTCTATATAATCCACCCTAACATGAAGATAATTTCCTATGAATCAAATTTTGATATTGTAAAACCATTGAGATCTTAACCATTAATTGAAAAGAAAACGAATATAAGGAAATTGATTCCTTTTCATTATAGTCATGTAGATCAATATTTTTTATTCTAAACAAAACCAATGAGTCCCATCGAAATTTTTGGTGGACTACAATTTATCACCATAGTGATATGTATATCATGATAAATATATTATGTTCAATGTAATAAATTTGAAAATTTGAAATTCTTCAAATATGTCTACTCTATATGATAATAAAATTTTAACATAGAAAAATACCCTATAATGAGTTCTATTTCAAACTCAATAACTTTTTTTGAGGCAGACAAGAAAATTATTCCATAAAAACATATTGATAAATATCAATAGCTTTTGAGATAGGTAATGTGGATAAAATTGATCATGTAAAATTTTTCAATACTACAACTTTCAAAATAATTATGCTAATATGACTCAAATCCTGGCCCACTCTGCCAATTCCAAAATCCTACTCACCAGTCATTGATACCATTTGCTCTTTTAACAATATAAAGGATACCCATCTCTAATAGAAATTGATGAGTTCATGATGGATAATAATATATTCCATACCAAATATCACATCAAATGTAGTCATCTATACAATAATAAAATTATCCCAATTCCATATAAAATGAAATAACTAAATGAAAATATTTACATCTATCAAGATAATCCAATTTAGTCATTATTCATTGGTTTTGAAAACACATCCTTTCAGATATTCTAAATCTTGTCTCCAAGATAAATACCATTTCAGAAGATATAAATGAATGAAAAAAATTAATAAAAAAATGTAAATAGAATATGGGTGATGAATACTATATATAATGTAGCGACTCGGGTTTTTGGCCCTGTCAGACTGTGGAATATTTCTACGAATAATTCCAGAGCTGGGCGCGAAGACGGCGTGCGATTCCGAGGCCGGGTGTGCCCGGAATTAATTTTATAAAAATATTAAGTTTTTTTTATACTATGCACGTGGCGGGGGTGTTATATCTCCTAAACGGTAGCTCAGAACGGGAATCTGAGGGCACGGTTGCGTCCGAAACGTGCCGTTTACCCTAGGTGGGGTGTAAACTTTGCGGGCGCGGGCCTGCGGTGAGAAACGCCACCAGGGGCGTTTCCGTAAATAAGTGGCAAGTTTGTGTGCGAGCGTCGGCTCAAATAACTTCTGAAAGGAGTCTCGGATGGAAAATCTGAGACCGCCGTTGCGTTCAGAATGGCGCGTTTACCCTAGGAGTGACCTTACTTTTGTTCGCATCGGGCGTCGGGTCCGAGGCTGGTTTGGCGCCGGCGGGCGGCTGATATAAATATCAGCGCTCCCCCCCTTTTAATTGTTCTTCGTCGTTCTTCGCCGTTTTTCGCCGCCACTCCGCCGAATCGAGCAAAGGGAGCACCCACGAGCTTAGAATTCGACGGCGGACATTCCAGGAGTGCGCAGCGGAAGCTCGGGAGCGCGGATCTGAGGCAGAACGTCGGCGTTTCGCCCGCGAGGTAGGCGGTTTGAGTTTTACAATCCCGGATCCCGTTTTTGTGTTGTTTTCCTTCAAATTTTCATAAGATTTGTATAGTTTGGGTCATGAGGTTTCCGAAACATGTTTCGGATCTGAATTTGGAGCACCGGGGTGCTCCCGGTGGCTCCCGGAAGTTTTCCGGCGAAAAACCGGTTTTCCGGCGAGACCCGCGGCGGCCATGGCGGAATCCGGCGAGGCAAGGCGGCGACGCGGCGGCGGTGCGGCGGTTTCCGGCAACGGCGGCGGCGGCGCGGTGGTTTCCGGCGAGGCTGGCGGTGGTCCGGCCAGGATTTTCCGGGGGTTCTTTAAACCCCCGTAACACGCAAATCGTAACTCCGATTTGCGAGCCGTTTGCGGCGACGCGCTCCTTGCGTCGAGAAGGACCTTTTGAACTTACTTTGAGGGTTTAAAGGTTCGGGATCGTGGCCCGGGAGCTAGAAACGTCGTATAAAATAATATTATTTTACTATTTTACGACTTCGGGCCGTTGTAACTTCTACCCAGAGCGTCCGATTGACGTGCCGTCAGTGGCGTTGAGACCCTGACGGTACGACAGACTTTTTGAGATGATTTCTGGGTGTTGGTACTGAGAACGGGGTGCGGGCCCCACGAGGTCGGGTTTTTGGCGTTTGCGGAGAAACGCAGCTTTTGCACCAGGAGTCCGATTTTGGCGGATGAATAGTCGATCCTGTGTGTTTTTCCGAGAGGATCGCAATGGTGCGATCCGTTCGATGAGTTTCGGAATCCAGACGTGGGCCCCACCCGAGCCGGCCTTCGGTGAATAGTACCTTTTTCACCGGGTGTCCGTTTTGGGCGAGCGAGTAGTCGATTCTGCTTGTTTTTCCGAGGGGATCGTCGTGGTGTGATCCGCCCGATGGGTTTCGGGATCGTTGTGTGGGCCCCGCACGAGCTAGCTACGATGAATAGTGTCGTTTTCACCGGTGCTCCGTTTCGGGCGAGTAAACAGCCTATCCTGCGTGTTTTTCCGCGTGGAACGCGATGATGGCCTCAGTTTTGGCTTCGGAGGTGCGCAGTGTGGCTTTGGGGCGAGTCGCTCGGGTTAGCGATGTTTGGACCAGTAGTGGTTGAGGGTTCTCCCTTGGTTCGTTCCTACGAGGGTTCGTGTGGTATCACAACCTTCGTATGGGTTTGTGATCCTCTCGATGGGATGTTTAAACTGTTAGAGTTGTGGTATCCCTCCGAAGGGCCCGGAGTGGATCCTCTAGCATCTTTACCCTAGATCGGGTTCTTGGTATCGCTGTGACCGCTTATTCACGGGCAGTGATCCCCTATCTAGCAGGTTAACCCCGTAGGGTTTGTGGAATCATCGGGAATATGATCCCCTACGCGGTGGGTCGTGCATAGTAGGGTTTTGACATCGTCGGGTTTACGATCCCCTACTCAGCATGATGTTTGTAGTAGGGTTGCGGCATCGTTGGTTATACGATCCCCTACTCAGCGCTTGGTGTCGGTAGGGTTGCGGTATCGTTGGTTATGCGATCCCCTACTCAGCGCGTGGTTTCGGTAGGGTTGCGGCATCGTCAGTTCGATCCCCTACATCGCGAGTTATACCAGATAGGGTTCCGGTAACGTCGTGACCATCTTTATATGGACGATGATCCTCTATCTGAGTGTGCAGCTTCTGTCGAGTGCCAGATCGGGTTGTGGCATCCCCAAGCGGATCCTGGGTGTGATCCCCTATCTGTGAGAACTACGTATGCCAGATCGGGTCGTGGTATCCCCCAGCGGACCCTGGGAGTGATCCCCTATCTGCGAGCTACGTATACCGGAGTGGGTCTTGGTATCCCCTAGAGGACCCTAGCGGCGATCCCCTATCCGTGGAGTTTGGCGGTTATGTTGTTTCAGCGATGTTTCCTCAGTGATGTTATCCGATGAGCGTGGTCACTCGGGTGAACGTCTGTGATGTTTGCGAGTATCCCGATGGAGTGTATCTCTCGGATGAGTGTCATCTGGTATGACAGTGTTCGTGGTGTACTCTCCTGGTTGTGGACAGTTGCTGGTGATGAGGTCGGTACCTCTTGTGGCTTTTTGGCGTGAGCTGTGTATGTCTGGATAGTTCAAGGTGTATGTATGGGCATACACCTGAGCTGAGCTGAGCTGACTAGTTGTGTTTAGCCGAGGATGGTCACGAGATGGAGTTTCTCTCTCGTCTGGGTTCCCTCTGGCTGGGTTGAGCGGACTGTTGCCTTCAGTTGCTCCCTTGGGTTTTGGGTTTTTGGGGTGCCTACTGAGTATGTTTATACTCACCCCTGCACGGGCTTTGCCCGCACATGTTTGTGTCTTGTGCAGACCACAGGCCTTTTGACGGAGTCCCAGGAGGACCCGGAGCAGGCGGAGCTTTGTGAGCGAGTTGACCGGGGTGTTTACCGGAGATGTGCCGAGCGAGCTTTCCGGCGGGTGTTTGTGGCAGTGTTCCCCTTCTTCAGAGCAGGTTGGACGTGCTTTGTAGTTTTCTTTTGGTGGGCCCTGTTTTGCCCTTGTACTTTTCCTGTTGCACTCTGGTTTGGGATAGATTGTATTCATGCATTTACTTTTCCGTTTCTATATCTCTGCACTGTTGCATGGAGGTGTTTGTGGGTGCGTGTGTACAGGTACCTTAGGCTATTGCCTCCCATGTGTGTGATAGCCTACTCGGCGCTAGTCGCCAGCCCCTGGCCTATTGGAGGCGGGCTTGGGGAGTCGCGGCTCGAGCCCCGTTGGGTCGGGTCGTGACAGAGTGGTATCAGAGGAGGTTCCACCTTTGGGATCTCAGAGCGTAGCTGGTCTAGTTGTGAGTTTGGGTTGGGTTGCATAGCGGCAGTGTTAGGGTGTTTCGAGTTCGGCTTTCAGGCCAGGGACTCCAGTGTTGGTGCGGCGGCCGACGTATCCATATACCAGAACTCTGATAACCTGCCTTTCGACTCGGGACATTCGTACACTGGTCGCGGGGACATCATGGTACATGCATCATGTAGGACTGGGTTTTTGGTTTTTCCTTGTCCTTCTTGAGTCAGCTCTCCAGATATACTCTTTGACTGTGGTGTGTCTTGAATGTATTTCAGGATGCCTCCACGACGAAAGCCAGCGAGGGTTCCGCAGTAGGTTTGTGCTGATGACCCGCCCCGTGTAGTGGCTGTGGAGCAGGGTGCAGGTTCTGAGGTTGCACCTCCTGGTGGTCTGCCAGTTGAGCCACCACCTGTCGAGCAGCTGGTTGTGCCGGCGGTGCAGGACGAGGTTGCACGCAGGCTGAGTGCGTTTCACGAGTTCCAGAGGCAGCGACCTCTGAGGTTTCGGGGTGACCCAGACCCCCAGGCAGCTGATGACTAGCTCGAGGCAGTCACTCGAGTTTTCCGCCTAGTGAGGACACCTCCTGATCAGATGGTGGTCCTAGCGGCGAGCCTTCTGCATGGTTCAGCTGGGCGTGGTGGAGTTTGGTGACGCAGTCCCATGACGAGGAGACGCTCACGTGGGTAGAGTTTGAGCGGCTCTTCAGGGAGGAGTTCTTTCCGGTGACGCTGAGGTCAGTGCGGATCCAGGAGCTTCTGCAGCTTCGTCAGGAGAGCATGACTGTGTCAGAGTACTCAGCGAGGTTTACAGACCTGTCGCGCTACTCCCTGGATATGGTTCGAGACCCGTTCTTTAGGGCTCGGACCTTCGAGCAGGGCTTACGCAGGGACATCCGAGCAGGTGTGGTTTCCTTGTGCCTGCCCACCTATGCTGGAGTGCTGGAGCGAGCGCTGGTGGTGGAGAGCTTTCTGGCTGAGCAGATCTCTCCTGTTGGTGCTGGGCACGCGAGAGCTGAGACTTCGTCGGTCGGATCGGCATCTGGTAGCCGACGACAGACTCAGGGGTCTGGACGTGGCCGACGTTTCAGGAGGCGACCCCAGGATGGAGGATCTGAGCCTCAGGGCTCACAGGGCTCGCAGGCCAGTTTTGGTCAGCCGCAGGAGAGGCGGTGTTACGCTTGCGATGGTCGGGGACATCTTGCTAGAGATTGTCCGACCCGACGTGCTGCTGAGAGGGAGCCGGTCGATGGACCGCCTTGGCAGAGGCAGCGTCTTGAGCAAGGAGGTCCGCAGGGCGTCGGACGTGGCGTCGGAGCTGGTGCAGCAGGAGGCGGTGGTAGACAGTACCAGTTGCCACCACCCCCACCCCCAGGTGGTGCACGCCAAGCTCAGGGAGCTGGTGGTCGAGGGCGAGGACAGCTGCATGTCCTGGAGGCAGTCGACCCAGAGGCACCACAGATGGATAGAGGTACGCCTTGTGTCTTTTCTACTTACTGCAGTAGTTTGATAGACACTGTTTAGCGGTACTCTTTCCTTTTGTTGCTTGCTCGAGTTTTGTTCAGGGCGTTGGTAAGACCCTGAGTGGTTGTTTGTTGGTGAGCTCGCTGGTGTGTGAGACCCAGTTGAGAGTCCAGTCGCTTTCCTTGTGCTTAGGGCTTTTCGGGGACGAAAAGTTCTAAGGGGGGAGGATGTAGCGACTCGGGTTTTTGGCCCTGTCAGACTGTGGAATATTTCTACGAATAATTCCAGAGCTGGGCGCGAAGACGGCGTGCGATTCCGAGGCCCGGTGTGCCCGGAATTAATTTTATAAAAATATTAAGTTTTTTTTATACTATGCACGTGGCGGGGGTGTTATATCTCCTTAACGGTAGCTCAGAACGGGAATCTGAGGGCACGGTTGCGTCCGAAACGTGCCGTTTACCCTAGGCGGGGTGTAAACTTTGCGGGCGCGGGCCTGCGGTGAGAAACGCCACCAGGGGCGTTTCCGTAAATAAGTGGCAAGTTTGTGTGCGAGTGTCGGCTCAAATAACTTCTGAACGGAGTCTCGGATGGAAAATCTGAGACCGCCGTTGCGTTCAGAACGGCGCGTTTACCCTAGGAGTGACCTTACTTTTGTTCGCATCGGGCGTCGGGTCCGAGGCTGGTTTGGCGCCGGCGGGCGGCTGATATAAATATCAGCGCTCCCCCCCTTTTAATTGTTCTTCGTCGTTCTTCGCCGTTTTTCGCCGCCACTCCGCCGAATCGAGCAAACGGAGCACCCACGAGCTTCGAATTCGACGGCGGACATTCCAGGAGTGCGCAGCGGAAGCTCGGGAGCGCGGATCTGAGGCAGAACGTCGGCGTTTCGCCCGCGAGGTAGGCGGTTTGAGTTTTACAATCCCGGATCCCGTTTTTGTGTTGTTTTCCTTCAAATTTTCATAAGATTTGTATAGTTTGGGTCATGAGGTTTCCGAAACATGTTTCGGATCTGAATTTGGAGCACCGGGGTGCTCCCGGTGGCTCCCGGAAGTTTTCCGGCGAAAAAACCGGTTTTCCGGCGAGACCCGCGGTGGCCATGGCGGAATCCGGCGAGGCAAGGCGGCGACGCGGCGGCGGTGCGGCGGTTTACGGCAACGGCGGCGGCGGCGCGGTGGTTTCCGGCGAGGCTGGCGGTGGTCCGACCAGGATTTTCCGGGGGTTCTTTAAACCCCCGTAACTCGCAAATCGTAACTCCGATTTGCGAGCCGTTTGTGGCGACGCGCTCCTTGCGTCGAGAAGGACCTTTTGAACTTACTTTGAGGGTTTAAAGGTTCGTGATCGTGGCCCGGGAGCTAGAAACGTCGTATAAAATAATATTATTTTACTATTTTATGACTTCGGGCCGTTGTAACTTCTACCCAGAGCGTCCGATTGACGTGCCGTCAGTGGCGTTGAGACCCTGACGGTACGACAGACTTTTTGAGATGATTTCTGGGTGTTGGTACTGAGAACGGGGTGCGGGCCCCACGAGGTCGGGTTTTTGGCGTTTGCGGAGATACGCAGCTTTTGCACCAGGAGTCCGATTTTGGCGGATGAATAGTCGATCCTGTGTGTTTTTCCGAGAGGATCGCAATGGTGCGATCCGTTCGATGAGTTTCGGAATCCAGACGTGGGCCCCACCCGAGCCGGCCTTCGGTGAATAGTACCTTTTTCACCGGGTGTCCGTTTTGGGCGAGCGAGTAGTCGATTCTGCTTGTTTTTCCGAGGGGATCGTCGTGGTGTGATCCGCCCGATGGGTTTCGGGATCGTTGTGTGGGCCCCGCACGAGCTAGCTACGATGAATAGTGTCGTTTTCACCGGTGCTCCGTTTCGGGCGAGTAAACAGCCTATCCTGCGTGTTTTTCCGCGTGGAACGCGATGATGGCCTCAGTTTTGGCTTCGGAGGTGCGCAGTGTGGCTTTGGGGCGAGTCGCTCGGGTTAGCGATGTTTGGACCAGTAGTGGTTGAGGGTTCTCCCTTGGTTCGTTCCTACGAGGGTTCGTGTGGTATCACAACCTTCGTATGGGTTTGTGATCCTCTCGATGGGATGTTTAAACTGTTAGAGTTGTGGTATCCCTCCGAAGGGCCCGGAGTGGATCCTCTAGCATCTTTACCCTAGATCGGGTTCTTGGTATCGCTGTGACCGCTTATTGACGGGCAGTGATCCCCTATCTAGCAGGTTAACCCCGTAGGGTTTGTGGAATCATCGGGAATATGATCCCCTACGCGGTGGGTCGTGCATAGTAGGGTTTTGACATCGTCGGGTTTACGATCCCCTACTCAGCATGATGTTTGTAGTAGGGTTGCGGCATCGTTGGTTATACGATCCCCTACTCAGCGCTTGGTGTCGGTAGGGTTGCGGTATCGTTGGTTATGCGATCCCCTACTCCGCGCGTGGTTTCGGTAGGGTTGCGGCATCGTCAGTTCGATCCCCTACATCGCGAGTTATACCAGATAGGGTTCCGGTAACGTCGTGACCATCTTTATATGGACGATGATCCTCTATATGAGTGTGCAGCTTCTGTCGAGTGCCAGATCGGGTTGTGGCATCCCCAAGCGGATCCTGGGTGTGATCCCCTATCTGTGAGAACTACGTATGCCAGATCGGGTCGTGGTATCCCCCAGCGGACCCTGGGAGTGATCCCCTATCTGCGAGCTACGTATACCGGAGTGGGTCTTGGTATCCCCTAGAGGACCCTAGCGGCGATCCCCTATCCGTGGAGTTTGGCGGTTATGTTGTTTCAGCGATGTTTCCTCAGTGATGTTATCCGATGAGCGTGGTCACTCGGGTGAACGTCTGTGATGTTTGCGAGTATCCCGATGGAGTGTATCTCTCGGATGAGTGTCATCTGGTATGACAGTGTTCGTGGTGTACTCTCCTGGTTGTGGACAGTTGCTGGTGATGAGGTCGGTACCTCTTGTGGCTTTGTGGCGTGAGCTGTGTATGTCTGGATAGTTCAAGGTGTATGTATGGGCATACACCTGAGCTGAGCTGAGCTGACTAGTTGTGTTTAGCCGAGGATGGTCACGAGATGGAGTTTCTCTCTCGTCTGGGTTCCCTCTGGCTGGGTTGAGCAGACTGTTGCCTTCAGTTGCTCCCTTGGGTTTTGGGTTTTTGGGGTGCCTACTGAGTATGTTTATACTCACCCCTGCACGGGCTTTGCCCGCACATGTTTGTGTCTTGTGCAGACCACAGGCCTTTTGAAGGAGTCCCAGGAGGACCCGGAGCAGGCGGAGCTTTGTGAGCGAGTTGACCGGGGTGTTTACCGGAGATGTGCCGAGCGAGCTTTCCGGCGGGTGTTTGTGGCAGTGTTCCCCTTCTTCAGAGCAGGTTGGACGTGCTTTGTAGTTTTCTTTTGGTGGGCCCTGTTTTGCCCTTGTACTTTTCCTGTTGCACTCTGGTTTGGGATAGATTGTATTCATGCATTTACTTTTCCGTTTCTATATCTCTGCACTGTTGCATGGAGGTGTTTGTGGGTGCGTGTGTACAGGTACCTTAGGCTATTGCCTCCCATGTGTGTGATAGCCTACTCGGCGCTAGTCGCCAGCCCCTGGCCTATTGGAGGCGGGCTTGGGGAGTCGCGGCTCGAGCCCCGTTGGGTCGGGTCGTGACATATAAAATATAGAAAATTCTTAATTTCCCTCGTCTAGATCCTGGTCCACTTCAACAACTCAAACTAAATAATCTTGATGAATGTGGCCCTGATTTTTTTGTTGTTTGGGGAGTCTGTATCCTTATCTAATTCCCTCAACCTCTTTATTTCCTGGATATCTTAGTACCCTTTTATTAATCAATTTAAAAAATAGTAGGATTATTTCCCATTCAAAATTAGAGGCTCCACACATGCATCTTTTGAGTGGCCATGATGATTTACTTTTATCTCAAAATTATAACAATTGGTTCAATATTATACTATTGAGAAATATATGGATTCCCATTATCTAAACCATTATCCTAGATCAATAATTCTACTCATCATCATTATGCTTCCTACTAAATGAATGTGAACCTGTAATTGTGAGAGAAATCCTAGTGGTAAGTGTATTATATGCCTAAATGATAGGGTGTTCTAACGCATCAATTTCAATATTTAAATTATTATTATATACAATTATTAGAATTATTGAGTTGTTTTTTTATTGTAGGATAAAATATGTATTTCGAAATTATATAATAGATACAAATATAGGATCTAAATTGAACACATTGTAGATGCGAAGTGAAGCTGCATGACGCTATAATTTTGATGGAGGTTAAATTCATATTATACAGAAGAAGTCTGGAGAACCATGGTAAATACTTATATACAACAATTTTGGACTACAAGACATGAGTTAATTGAGAGATACTCCAGTTTTATCTCCCATTTCAATGTCATTAGAATATTAACACACTGATAATCCATTACATATCATTAACTCAAAACACACATGTATGCATTGGAACTGAAACATATTTTGATATTCGACTTCCAACTCATACTAAACAACTTGTAAAATATACACTTCTTGATCCCATTGAAAATGGGGAATTAATTACACTTGTGGTTGAGAGTTTGAGGGAAAATCTTATATATTCACCCATCTGCCTCACCATTTTTTGCTTTCCTAGAGAGATCATGATAATAGTATACTAATAGAGGTAGGAGCACATGATCTAGAGTCCATATTCACCACCATTCGTTATTGATTATCCATGATACTCATTCTCATCATTCCAATAATATACGAGCCCTTTTATTTGTTATGGATACTATGATTCTATTGGGGATGTGCAGTTAGAGATTACTTCAATTTTTATTTCATGTTTCAGATTGGTGAATTTTTATTAATCAATTTCAATTACACTTCTAGTCTTTTTTCATGACCACTATCTATCATTTGATGGGTTTAATCTTGTTTCATCAATTAATTAGCTTGATTTCATGTGACCGTTATGAAATTTTTTTTGATTATGTTTAAATATGGTATTGGGTTTCCTAGTTTTGTTATTTCACTTTCTAGATGATGATTCCAAAGGTGCAATCACCTAATATGTATTGGGTACCCAGAGCAAGGATCCCTACTAACCCTATTATGACAAAAATCATGAATAAATCCGAAATCAATTTCATCCCTATCAAATAAAACATAGAATTTCTAAACAAGGCTTGCCTCAACTCCTAAAATAAAACCTTGTCTTTGAATTATTATTTCTCTATCTTTCTGAACAACCCTATCAATTTCAATTTCAATTCCTTTATTTAAATTATGTCATACCAATTTTCCTAGTGGTTCCATAATCAAATATTCAATTTAATACACTTTTTATATACATTGTCTAATTTTATTAAATTATTAAATTTTTCTATCCTTGTAAAAATTTAATTACACCGCAAGGGCTATCACTCAGTCCCCAATCAACCATAAACTATAAGAAATCATTATACCATTTCCTCCAATAGAGATTAGCCATTGATTTTGTAACTCTTATGGGTATAAAATCATATAAAATCTATGAGACTAAGATATAATCTCTAAACACATGTGAATCTTCTGCTTCCATGTATTTTCATCCTTATTTATATCTAGAAGAGGTGTGAGGTGTTGCAGCTCCGTGAAACATCCAAAATAAAAAAAATAACACATATACATGTAATAATTCCATGAATATGCATTAAATTCTCAACTACAGAAAATTGGGGAAAAATTTTTTTATTAAAATTTTCATTAATAATCACCCTAGTAAGACCGTCTAGTTTACTAGGATGTTTCATGGTACTCCACTATCTCTTGGTAACACCATATAACATGAATTTCACTAAAATCACTCTCCCGTATAAAATATTTTGGCCTATGTTAAAAAATTTCTCAAAATTTGGTATCTATTAATATTGATCATATGGGTCTTTAGTACAAAAATACACTGGTAGATATATGAGTTCAAATTCTCAATAATCATTAGTTGTTGTATTCATAAAGGATATTCGTTAAATAAGAATCATAAATAGATTAATTATATAAAATTCATATTATAATGTATTTATAAAGATGGAATAATAAAATATAGGTTTTCATCCTCATGAACTGTTGATGGTTATAAAATAATGTTCTCCCTAACGAAGAAATCCTAGGTTTCCTTTTATGATTGTCCCATAAAATGTTTCACTGGAATAATTTATAGAAAAACTAATTTTATTAATATTCTTCATGTAGTTAACTCATGATATCATTTAATAATTTAATGAGATGTACTAAATTTTTTCCTTTGTGGATAGTAATAACATATGTTATAACCATCCTATCATAACCCACAACCAAACCAAAGTGCTCTACACATGCACCTTATTCGTAATCATATATATATTTATACGTAACATTAAATCAGGAACATGTACAAATAATTAATTCCAAATTAAAATATATCATTAAAGTATTGGACATAGTTATCCCATCAATTATTACAGATAGATATATCCCAAATTGAATGAACAAATAAACACATTTAATTAAAATACTACAATATATGACACATGATCCTATGTTCCTATTACTATTGAATAAACAATATCAAATAAAAATAAATAGTAATATCACAATATACCCTAGGTCACCATGAATCCTAAAAACAAAAATAATAAAAATAGTCCCATTGATGAAAATTTAGAGGTTTTTTACACTTGTGTTGGTCAAGTAGATATGAAACTCCATTATATGAGTACCACATTGCCTCACTCTTATCCTTCATTCCCAAAAACATATTAAATAATAATTGATATGGATGAAATCCTATGATAACACACTGTAATTTTCCGACATAAATGAAAATTTTGTGTAGGAGTACCACATGACCTCATGTACACCACCACATACACATGCGGTATTGGACAAACAACGAGGGATAATGGGCCATTAATTGGGATATTATACCATATATATATATAAATAAAAAATATAATGATATCAATAATAGACATAGTTAAAAAATAATAAACAATTTTTCAAATGACATGGAATACACCTATGGTTATATAGAATAAAAAACAAAGTACCCCATAATTTGGTTGTTAAACTAGTATTTGGGTAAGATGTGATTCTTAATATGTCACTATATAATCCGTTTAAAATCAATCCCAATATTTTATCCCATCCCCATTCTGGTTCAATTAGATCCCTATCATTGACCCTTTTCCCTTCCTTGGATCCCTGGTTATGAAGTCCATACATGCATTGTGATTCATGTGCATGGTGTGAGTATAATCCCAGTAGAATGCCATTAATGAATCTAGAACATATGTTTATCTAATGAAATGAAATTGTGTATAATGATTAATAATATTATTAGTAAAACTCACACCTACACACTTGATGAGATATCATGGGCTACCCAATCCACCACGTACGCTGACCCCACTATTATGGAATGATTCATGTAAGTATTTCAATGACTTCCCTTACACATGAAAAGAAATTGATCACATTGTTGCATCAGTTAGAACCATACACTGATAAATCATATCTATGATCCAACATTTTATAAATTATACACACACTACATGATGGTGGTTGTTATTAAGAACACCACACACTCCACCCTGATCGTGGTCATTATCATCAGAATATTTTCAATCCCACATGACATATTTGATGTTTTAAGATAATCACACAACAATGTAATATAATTATCCCAATTATAAATTTATCTGATCGATTCTATATTCCCATAGTGAACACCAATGTTAGTGAACATTTATGTGATCTCATCCATACCATCAAAATTTCTCTAATATGTAGCCATCATCATTTCATCACGCTCCCCCTCCATGTATAAGGCCCCTACCTAAAACCTTACTTAATAATGAAATAAATGAATAATTCACATTGAGTATCTTTTCAGGATTATAGTTTTAGAGAATTAGATCATAACTATTACATCTCAAAATATTTCAAAGTAGACACTTCTACATAGTTTCCTTTTTTTACAAAACATGTACTCTTGAAAAAAATGGTCCTGTCTAGTTCCATGTTTAACACAGCATGAAATTACCTTGATACCATCCTTGATGCTATTCCATATTTTTTCCTGTGAAAATCATTTAAAAAAACATGGGATGAGCATAAAAAGCACAGTAAGGGATACACAATAAGGAAAACTGTTAGTTTTTTAAAACGTCAAGTAAACCATTAATACTTTACCAAAGTAACACTTTTCACATTTAAGAAGTATTAAATACTCTTCACTGAATAAAAGATCATTACATACCCTTTTTAACAAAAATATTACCATAATACCCATATAAAGAACACATAACATATAAAGGTAACTTGGGACATAAACATACTTAAATAGAATGACCATACGTTCGACTTCCAAACATATAATTAAATGAAATAGCCATACAGCCGACTTCCATACCCAATGAATTGAAGGTTATAATGTAACCACCCGTCCTGGTATTCACGGCACCACCCATCATTTGGTTTATCACATAACCACCCGTCAAATTTCAATGTACCATTATAAAATCATAAGATATCAACTAATTATAATGGAAAGAAAACATTTCCACATTATGATCACAATATATCACTTAAATATATTGACATAAAAAATCCATTATAAAAACCATTTTCAATACCAAAATACATAAAAGAGTATATGGTATTTATTTCATTTTAAAAACATTACGACTTGTTGAGGAGGACAATGACCAAATAATACTCACGGTAGCAGAAAAGGTCATTGTCACCGTGTAGGTTAAAAAACATTCCTTTTTTCATTTCGTAAAATTCTTCATAGAAAAATATTCATTTTGAATAAAAGTTAAAGTTAAAGGGGTTTATAAAACATATAAAACAAAGTTCTGTATAAAACAAAATATGCCTCAATGAAAGAGATTGAGACGAAGTCCCTTAGAAAGTCAGCATCCTTAGATTAAGGATAAATCAATTACATGATTATGTGTGAAAAATATAAATACACCAAATATAAGAGGATATTATGTGTAAAAAAATAAGTTTTCATCCATATATATTCATAGTATGACATAATCAGGAAATAGAGGTTTAACCCAAAGAATTGAAATTGAGTTAAGAAGTTCCCTTGCAAAAATTCGACATCCTAACGTTGTCACTTTAAAATTCAGAAAATTAGCCTATGAGAGAGAAAATTGTATCTCATCAAATGGACATAAACTTTGAATCAATAAGGGTATTGAATAAAATATCCCATCATGATACGATGTACATTAAAAGACATAACAAATTAAGTCTTTAAAAAAAAGGAGGGTGAAAGGTTCCCTTATCGAATTTGTTGACTTCCAAAACGTACACCCCATGAAAGGACTAGACAAAATTGATGTAAATATAAATAAATGAATGTATATGACACAAAGATTAGAATAATGGTATGTACATACACCACTCAAAGGAAATTGTGGAAAATGTAGCATAAATCTCACAGGAATAAAAGTGAGATGAAAAATCCCTTATGAAAACTCAGCATCCTAACGACGCCACTTAAATCTTCCAAAAATGGATTTATGAGATCAAATATGTTATCTCATAATATGGACATAAAAATTACAGTATTATTAATATAAAATAACATCTCCAAACATAAGAAATATGAGCTTAAAATAAATGACATAAAAGAGAGTACTTAAAAAGAAAGAGAGAGGTATGATCCCTTACCTCAAGTCCAACTTGTCTTGTTCGTTTCAATATATTCATGAATAATAAACATTGGTCAATTTATAATTGCATAAGGACCTTTTTTAAATATTATTATTTAGTTAATATTACATATTATAATGTTATAATAATTGGTTAATAATGTGAGTTCATACCAGACGTTTTTATCGATGTTCGGTACATGAGTCAAAATTTAACTTGTTGGAATCCAGAATAGTATTAATGATTTAAATATCATATATATCCAATATATATTCATTTTATACTATTCCATAACATTTTGAGATAAAAAATTAAAAGCACCATTCATGGAGACGGTAGGTCGTACGTACGCATGAACGCTACTTTCATTTCTTTGTCATATTAATGGAATTAATACTAAATGAGATATATATATATATTATAATTACAGTATAATATATATGTTTTATGATTCATATAAGTTCATTAATTTCATTCTTTATACATTCCATGTATTTCATGAACGAGTCACATCACTTGAGGGGGCGGTAGTCCACACTTCCTCAAATGAAATTATCGCATTTGCACAACATGAAAAGCATAAAGGTATGTTTTAAATATAAAATACAGAAGAATATAGAGGAAATAAATATAATATATATCATATAATAGTGCCATAATAATGGCCACCCTGAAATGTGTTAAGAGATTATTGAACAATCATCATTTCGTGAGGCAGTAATTCGCCAACCACAGAAACAGTATGTTCTTTAACCATTAGACGAAGGTGTGTGTAAGTGTAGCTCGAATACTTTTTATAAAAACATCATAGTATATTTAGGATACTGGGGTTGTTACAAAAGAAGTTAATAAAAAGAGTTTATGGGGTTTTAGAAGCAAAATAAAACAAAAGAACACAAGTGAAGACATTACCTTTAAATCGGGTAACTCCTATTTGTTTGAACCAAAAGGGTTTCTTGAAAATCTTTCTGCCAAAGGTAAGGCTTATAGGATGAGGAGAGGGATTTGTAGATATAAATTGATCAGATATTGGCCAATCCAATGGCTTGAGAGGTGTTAGTAAGGTGGTGGAGGTGGGGGCCTTTTATAAGAGGGAGGAGGGGCACTCTTGGAAAGTTATAAAATTTTACTTTATTTTAAAATGATTTTAAGATATTAAAGGTCCCACAATTATATATTTCGATGATAGGGTGATAAGGATTCAAAATACACCCATCCAATAGGTTTTTTACAAGTGTATGTCTTATATTTTACATTATCTTTTAATTTTATTTATATTGTTCATTAATGAGGTAATCACTGAATCATCATGTGGTCATAAATTAATTAATTTATTTAATGTCTAAAAATTATAAAAAAAACTGATGTAGGAAATATTTTTAAATTTCCAATGAATAATTATATTCAAAAATATGACCTCTATAACCCCATGTAAAAATTGTTTTAGTAAAACAATACATGTTTGTGACACTTTTATTTTAACATTAAATAAATAGTTATTAATGTCATTTTCTTACCTAAGTGGCTTCATGGGGTCCCCAAGTTCACCCATGTATTGTCTTGGTCATCCATGAATCATCCAATAGGGGTAGGAAATTTGTGAAGGTCATTTCATATTATTATAACATTATCTTTACCTTAAATTATACTAATTACCCTTAATCGAGATTAATAAAACATAAAAGTTACTATTCACCATTAAATTATTTTCATCCCATTGAACCACATTTTACATCCTAATGACAACCATGTATGTCAGATTTTTTAAATTCAATTTACAGAAGTGTTAAAGATTCATTAAAACGAAAAATCAGTTTTTTTAACTACCACTTAGTGGTTTCACTATTCATCAAAAATTGATGTTTTCCAGAAAAATACCAAGAATTCACCCTAAGATATATTTCATATTCCAAATTCAAAAATGATGTCTATTTTACAAAATGCAAAACATATAAGTTGCATTAATTAATTTAATAATTAATTCCCGCTTTCAAAAAAATTAGCGTGTTTTTAAGAAACAAAATATATCAAAAGATTAACACTAGTTTATGTCCAATTTCAAAGGGAAATTAATTCCAATGACCACCATTGGATTAAATGGTAAAAATATATTCTAACTACGCATTAAATCCAACATAAAAGATAATATATCCACATAAATAAATCATATTAAAAAGAGGTTTTGAATTAAAATACAACATTTTCACTAAAAATGATCAAAATTGGAAAAATAAAACAAAATTACACAATATAAATTTTGATGTTCAGATTATAAAGAATGATTTTATTTGGTCCAATATAACATATGAAATTGTCAAAAAGTGGATTTAAAATGGGTTCTCCATCAAAGGACAGTTAATCGACCTTTTAAAAAATATTAGAATATTTATGCTTAAAATTGGATTCATTCTCATTTTAATCCTCTATCATTTATTGGATAAAAGGAAAAATATTTGAAAAACATATATAATCAATTTTTAGTTATCTCTGTTAATTCCCACCAATACAACGGCTAGGTATTAACAACCATTTAAAATAATATTATTTTATTATTAGAGTGCAATGTATGATTTCCAAGAAACTCGTTGTTGCGTATTGGGTACGCCATCGAGCATAACGTTCCCTTTAAATTAATATTAACATTTTATTCACAAATATGGATAAATATGAAAATGTCATATTCTTTATTTACCTGGGGTGTTACACCAAGGGTTTATCAAACTGAATATAAGAAACCTAATCATATTGATACATGAAGCATGGTTCATTAGGCTAAGATATAAAACATGGAATACTATTTATAAAAAATATTAATAAGGTAAATCATGAACCATTATGTGAATAAAATTTTACCTTATGATAATAGACCGCAACTTCCATACATTCTATTAATTGTATCACATGAAATAAGCTCATGCCCATGAACTCTATGAACAATCTAAAATTCTATAATAGTGTTAAGGAATATATATTTTAGAGGGAAATCTCATGGAAAAGTCATGTGACTTACTAAATATGATTCACTAAGAGGATGTCCACCTAGAAGACATAGAAAACCAAAAATATTAACGAAAGGAGGTCATTATAATAAGGACGGAAAACATAGAAATAGGATGTACATGACATCAGAGTCTAGGAAAGATAACTACATTACATGACCATATAGTATGTATTGAATAGAATGACCCAAATAAGTGATGAATCATTATTGTTATCCACTAAATCTCCCGAGAAAATAATCACCAGAAAAGTAATATATAGTGAGCACTTAGATCGATCAAATTATGGGAATGATATATAAAAAAAATTAAGAAATGTATTCTTGGGAAATGGCTACAAAACCTCTTGGCATTATGTAAACAATCATCCATAAATTATTAATGAAATAAATAGGAGATGAATCAAAAGGTA
Organism: Viscum album; assembly: GCA_963277665.1. Classification (NCBI taxonomy): domain Eukaryota; kingdom Viridiplantae; phylum Streptophyta; class Magnoliopsida; order Santalales; family Viscaceae; genus Viscum; species Viscum album. The sequence goes on along the minus strand of OY728165.1, from coordinate 254,514,105 downwards.
TAATATATTTAAATTTATTAAAAAGGGTATTAATAACACCTTTATAATTCACAAACAATGATTGATAAAAAAAGGGAATATTGATGGATATCTATAGAAGATAGCTTGGTGTTTCATTCATTTCATTTTAGAACAAAAAATACCACCACCTTCACCATAGTATGGAATTGGGTGTTGTTTAATTGTACAGAAACAACCCAAAATATATTCTCTTATAGAATGTACCTAAATATAATACATTTTTTAATAATTGTGCCCTCCAATACAACCATGCAAGGGGTTACCCTAATAACAGCTGCCCCAATCATGCCCCATGACTTGGAAATGTCTGTTCACTCATTTTTGTTATACAATGTCACAAATCATCAACCAAGACTGAATGAATCAGGGTGTGGTGTTGGCAATTTTGGACCATAATATCCCAAAAAACCATGATAAGTTCCCCCAATATTTACATCAGACAACCAAGAATTACAAACCCATGATAAAACAATCATATGGTAAAAAACATCACTCAAGACATAATTATTCTTAAAAAAACATTGCCCTAATGAATAATGGTGTTACAAAAGGCATATGACTATTTACCATCACAAAAACTTTTTTACATCAATATCACTATTTTGTGGAAAAATTGAAATTAACAACATTACAGAATATTCACATTCCAATTAAAATTTTCAAATACATTAAATTAGAATAAATTATAGATGTGATATAAATTATATTAAAAAACAATATAATTGATAAAATATTATTTAAGAGGAAAATATTTTATTAATAAATTATATTGTTTATATTTAATATAAATTATCAACTATTACATGATTATTAATATACTAATATATATACAATTATTTATAAAGTTGATTAATTTTATTAAAATAATTTCTTATAAGTTATATAGTTAATATCAATTTTTATAAATAACACATAATTTATACAAAATAAAAAATTTATAATAAATAATATTTTAACCAATTATTTATTAAATATAAATTTTGTATGGAAAAAATAATTAGTACTTTTTAGTAACATGTTAAATATTTTATTTTAAATACATTACTATATTTTTTATAGGATTACATAATTGTAAAACTACTTGAATTTACATATTGGATGCATATATATCCAAGGAATGTATATCTAATTACCGTAGATATAAAACACAAATAACTATTATTTTAAAAATTTCAATCTTATAAATGGCCTTATCTAAAAATAGAAAAATAATTCATCCAATTTCATTATTCCATATGTATAACATATTTATTTTAATTTTTAATTTTCCAAATATAGACATGTTTTAATGATAATTAAGGGATGCTATGAGATTTAATACTTCCAGCATCTATTCTTATGAAATATTTTTGACTTATTTCTATTTTTTCATAGACCATTTTTATATTGATTTCCGGTATTGTAATTATCCATACATTATTTTTTTATATTATAAAATTCTTAGTTAATATTTTGTAATTTTTTCTTGAAATTCCCAAAATGATATGTCTTAACATAGTATAATTATTGAAATAAATTTAATTATAGATTAATGGGGTGATACATAAAAAAATTCTCTGAACTCTAAAAACAAATCATACAGACTAAATGTACATAATCAAAGTAAAATATATTTCTACGGATAATATTTAACATTTAATACATAAAAACTAATGCAACTTTAGTATTTTTAAAAGGAATGACTATAAACACAAAATTCTTGTATAAATAATTTTATGTATTATTAAGATTACCTATTTCATTTTCAATTATCTAATGAAAACTAGATTGATATTTTATCCTAGAAAACAAATGTTCAAACATCAAATATTAAATATTATTATCAATTGATGTTAAGGGATTATCTTTTTTCATGGAAACGTTGATTATTTTATAATTATAAATACATAATCCTATTCTACAACTATATTACATGAAGAAATGATATTTCTATATTTATGGAGAAATAAGGAGTCAAATGATTCCATTATTCTAAAAATAATTGTTTTATATCATGTCCTCTTTAATTATAAGTAACATGATCCAACTAGCCATAAGGTCGTAATCATTCCTTCTCTTATGCCCAAGGTCGTTGGATTGTAGTGAAGGTCTATGAGCTCATTGTGGGAGGACTACACACACTTTATTTGAGTATAACAAAAAAAATATTTTAAAAAATAAAATAATTAAAGAAAAAATATATAGCAAAGAATAGTGTATTTAAATCACCTAGGAAAATATATTCAAACATAATCAATATATAGTCTTATATATAAAATAACGAGGTCATGATGTCAAACAAAAATGAATCAAAAATGCCACACATGACACACTAAATAAAATAGACAAATGAAAAAAAAACATATCATCAATAGGATCATGGGAATTAGAATGGATATATACTCCAATACATCATTCTAGTAAATAATGTAAAATTTCTAGAGCATGATGTTTTCCTCTATCCCAACCAACAACTAGAGTTTTATTCTTGGTACCAATCAGTAGCCTTAATAGGGTGTCACTAAAAATATAGTAGGACAACACCAACATTGTATATAAGTAAACCAATTTGTGAGAATATAATGATGAAGTGTTTAGGTAATAATAATATGGGGTTTAAATGGAAGAAACAAGTCCCACATTGGTTGGGCTTCCTCATAGTAATCCCATACAATACTATTTTTTGGATATTTTAACATTACTTTAAATATTTGTTATTTCTATATTATGTAAGGCACATAAATTCCCTTGTTTTCATATTAATCTTAAGGAAAATCATGTCCCTTTACTCCAAATATTCTACAAGTATCATCATGTCCAGTTATTCAAAATATGTATTATGGAACGTTATATCCGTGAATTCTAATCTATAATGATGGTAAAATAATTTTTTTCCAATAATAAATTATTAACATCATGTCTACTAATGTGGGAAATCTTGATGCAATCATATCCTTTCATTCAAATCAATTCAATCTATAATTTATTTCTTATAAATAATGTGTAATAAGAATGGGGGCTAAATGAACACTACTTTCTACAACATCATTTAATAACGGTTAAGTGACATGGTATAACCAATAAAATTTTAATTATTTAATTAAAATTTACTAATGTGGTATATGTCTAGTAATATAAAAATATCATTTCGTAAATTAAATTTAAAACTTCTTATAAGACAAGGTTAATCCAAACACACCATAGTAGAGTTTTGGTCAGACGAGAAAAGTAGTTCATTCAGCCATTTAATTGAACCCACATGAGGGGTTGGTTGTGGTTGATATTTTAAATATCTAACCAGTTACCAATGTCACATAAAATTTTTACTCATGTTATAGATGTTCAATTTTAGATACCAAATATTTTTGGATAAATTGAAAGAAGCCATGACATGCAACATTACAATGAAAAAATAGAAACACTAAAACTTTTTGTGAAAATAAATAGATCTCCAACCTTATAGGTGAAGACCCCTGGTCTAGTATCAATCTTTAATTCAGATTAAAATTATCAGATTCGAATAAATAAATAAAAAATAAAATAGGGTATTTTAGCTTTCAGAAAAATATCATTAAATTGAGAAATAGAAACAAAGAAAATATAGATGTGGAATAATGGACTTTATACTATCTATATAATGTTATAAATGAATCATGAATTAGATTCTAAATATATAGGCTGTCGAAAATCATAGGAGAAATAATATTTGTGCTCTATCATATGCGTTACTCTAGGAAAATAATTGAGAAAGAATGAGTATTTTTTTAACTATAAAAGAGAAAAAAAGTTATATTATAGTGATTCTAATGAGGCATTTGGTTTGGCATCATGTTTGGTAAATCCATGAACTTTTCATTTTTTGAACAATACCTTGGTACTAACCCCTCACTCGACCGGGTGCTCTATTAGGGATAATGGTTTTCCAACCATGTGATGAACACCAATAATTTTGTATGTTTTTCAATTCCATGAGGACTCCAACAAACGGTTAGACTAACCTAGATCCTCCATTTTTTGGCCACATCATTGGATTGTATTTTTAGTACTACACTTTTACATCTACCTGTTTCACCAATAAACTGATAATTAGTTACTAATGAAGCCTCAGACTCTGCAAAACCCTTTGTAATACATTTTGTAATCGTCACAAGAATAAAATTATAGGGTGGATTTTAATTTCAAGGTTACATACCTCATCTAAAAAACATTATCCTATAACATTTACTCTTTAAAACAACTAGTCTTTGAGTTTCCTTTAGGGGGTTGAGAATCACTTAAGAATAATTTTGGCCACTTAGATTGTATATTGGACTCTGACTCCTAGGACTCATCTCATACAAATATTTTCTACCATAAAACCCACACAAGGAAAAAATTACTAACACATAGTGCCTTCATTAATTGATCCACAACTTGAATAAGATTTTATTCAAAGTAATAATAAAATTATAACTCAACCTTATCAGGATTATGGGGATAAAAAATATATGAATGATAATGGATATGTTGTGGAACATTAAAGATGTCTTGTATGTCATAATACCTCTATGGCATAACTATGTGATAAGCTTCCGATCCAACTCTCTCTACAAACTTGAAAGGAATGATATGTCTAGGTGACAACATACCTTATATACGAGTTCATCGATGACCCAATCAATGAGAAATAGCTAAGAAGGCATGTTGTACCACCATACACTCATGATTTTAGACATGATGATTAGTATAAGATTTATGAATAAAATATGTTAAATCATTGATTGTTTTGATATGTTTTACGAACTCTGATGTCTCTTGAATGAGGGGTGGTGGTAGTAGTGGATCCTCCCCCACCTCTAACCCAAATAAAAGTGATCAACATAGCATACAACATATACCCTCATAAGGATCCATTTATATAGTTCCATGGAAGATATCGTTTTAATATAATTTGGAAGGAGGTTATTGCCTCTCTAAATAACCTCTATAATCAGGGAAACATGCTTGGGGAATATCCTGTACCACTTTTTTGGTACCCACATACTGATCGTCAATCTATGGTAGACATGGAATACTCATAAGAACATATGATCCCAAATATTTCAACAATAATTTATAGTTTAGTGATGTAAAATTGGCATCCCTATAAGATAATATAGTATATAAGAAACTATGATGGTGTAAATTCTATTAGACATAAAACATGAATTGTTATTCACTAAGAAGGTATCCTATATTAGGTTGAAGTGGGTGGAATTTGGCATCTTGTCCATGATAAACCAAACTGCATCACTTCCACAATCATATATCAATTATCCCATTAGAAAATACATAGTGATGACAACATAGTTTCACTCTAGGGAGAGTAATGACTTTAAAAATCAATAATGTCACTAGTGTTCCTCTATCACCTGATGACAGGAGGAATACTGAGTAACAATTTATTCGGTATTCCTCTTTATATGAGGGAACAAATATAGGAGTCATTAGACATGATTCATTGTTTTTTTTTGAGGATGCTCCTCCCATTTTGATATATATAATTCTTACATAATATATTCTTTCATTTCTCTAGGTACCCAAAATTGAACTTAAATATACCGTATCCCATCCTCTTGAACATCCAATCATGGGGTGGGTCCTAGTCTAAATTGCAGTCCCTCAACAACTAAGCCCCCATGATAAAAACACAGTCTTATCGTATATCGATTAACAGAAGAGGATGAACCTATAAACTACTTAAAAATATAGAATTTAAAACACTTATGAATCTGATGATTCATTTCAGAAAGGAGATAAATAGACTCCCACTTGCTACTGTATACTTGAACCACTTTTTTCTATGTCTTCTTACTCAGATTATTAGTCAATATATTAACTTTTCAAGGTATATAATCAATGTAATTTTAAAAGGACTAAAGGTAATCAACCAACATTCACATTATGAGTTTAAAATAATTCAAACAAAATATGTATTTGAATATTTCTTGATCTATTTAAATAATGAATGATTCTATAAAAAATAGTTACTCTAACAACACAAGGAATGATCCGTTGTAACAAGATCAAGATCATGAATTATGTAATTATGCTCATGATCCCTCAACAGTCGAGACCCATATTCCATGAATTAATATACTTTTCATCAAAATGTATCACATCCATTTACATGATGAAAAAGAGTATAATATATTTCCTCTAGTGTGCTTATGAATAATCAAGGTCATCGCTGAGGTATGCCCTCCATCCAACATCATAATTGATTTTACACATGCCTCTAATAAAGATAATTTCACACCATTTCATTTAAATCCTATAATAGGTGACTCAAGGAATGATAAATATATAATAAATTAAAAATTATACAAATATATCCCCATGAAACTACATGTATCAAATTCATTATTGAGTTCTCTTAATAAACCATACCTATCACCTTCTCTGGGTCAGTAGACACCACTAGTTTTGATATTATGTGACCCAATAAGATAATTTTGTCAATCTAGAACTAGAATTTAATTATATTAGTATATAAAATTTGATCTATTTTTGTAATGAAAATAATATCACAATGATTAGAATGCTCGTGTCAACATCGAGAATACACCATGATATTTTCCATGAAATCCACAACCAAAGAATCAATTTATGCGTGTAAAATCCGATTCATTGAGATCATAAATACTGCTAGCATGTTGGTGATACCTAATGATGTTACCAAATACTCATAATGAATATAAATACTTCAAATTGATTTATTAATTATATCTAATGTCCAAAATCATACTTGATGATATTCTAACCACAAATAAATCACTGTGAAAACATGATCTCCTCAGAGCTAATTAAAGATATTATTTATATGAGGTACTAAATTCTAGTTCATAACAATAATATGATTGACCTATTTTAAATCCACCCAAATTTATTTAATTCAATCATCCTTACTGAAAAAATGATCGTCGAACCCCATGGAGAATAACTGCTTCATATATTCCTATTGGATTCCTCTTCCAATAAATATCTACTAAGATCATAATGTTTAGAAAGTTTCATATTGTAATATGTAATATATATTTGGGCCCCTCGTGAAACTAGATAGTATTTTTAATCTACCACAATAATTCAAGAACACAGAAAAGAAATCAATAGAGAATAAATCTTAGAAATGGTCCACTATAGGAAGAAACCAGGTCTGATTTTCAACCTAATAATTTAGAAAGAGGCTTGCATTCTAGACTGCCTCTTGGCCAGCCTATGATTCCAAGATCTGGATTTACTTATCTTGATATCCCATTATCCTTTGTAAGCATAGATAAAATCCTCAAGAGATGTGAATAACAACCATCAATGTGAGTAGTTGATTTGGGATCAAATGAGAACTAACTATTCCTTCGAAATAATAGTGCCAAAAAATGTCATTAAAATGATGAAAATGTACTATATGTAATGATATCTCGCAATATTAATGGCACAATTCATTAATTTGGATATACATTATATTCTCACTCACAATAGAGTGTCAAGAGACCTCACTCAACAAAAATAATCAATCTCATGGCAAAGTGATTCCATGGTAGCCTCAAATATGAATGAGTGTGAAATTCATATATCAAATAATATATATACTACTGTCAAGGATAGTAAAGAAGTCCCTCTAACTATATATGGAGTGACACAATTCTTTATAGGTTTAGGCTGTAAAATGATATATATTTCCCAGTAAATGGAAAATTTCTATAACCTGACTACACTGATCAGTTGTTCTCTACAAGAATAACATATCATATTTCTAACTTCCACGTACATGACTACCTCCACTATCTTTAGGGTAAATAAAACTCTAACTTCCTACATGTGGTGGGCATGTTGATCCTTCTCTAGAACCCCAAACAAATCTATACCCTATCTAACTAACAAATAGAGGAAATTTAATTGAAAAAATTATGACGATGACGCATCTGATGACATTCCATACACTCCAATAGGTCCTAGTTACACAACAACTTCATTAGATATAAAATCCAAGAATGATGACATGTCACTCAGATACATGGTAGTACACCTTGACTACTTCATCCCCCATGATAAATCACAATATGATTCATTCCTCAAACAGAATGAACTAACTCCTTACATCAAAAATGATATATCAACCCCAAGACCATTATCTTCCCTTAATTCACACTCAATGATGTGAACTTTATTTACTAATTCAGATACTGTAGTCTAATGAAACAAAATTTCATATGAATGTTTTTCTTGCCAAATCCCATCCTCAAACTATATCACACAAGTCTAGTTGTCTATGGGTGGTGTAGGATGGTATAAATAGAGATATATGAATCTATTAGATTAGTATATAAAATATAGAGTACACATATCGAACAATTTAAATTCCCTAGAAATATCATCTATCTACATATCTATGTAGATATAATCAAGGAAACTGGTATGATAATCCATACGGGCGATCTCCAAATATTTACCTATATAATTTAATACATCCCTAAAATTATAGAAGGATACCTAAATACTATAATCATTAATATTGAACCTCCTCTCAAGGGGTTTATCCGGATTCCAGAAGATAAAAAAGTGACCTCTAGACCTAAATTAGCAACATGGGGGCTATCATCCCCTAAGAACGTTGGTAGATAATAGTACTGAAATTTTCCCATAAATATTTCATTTGAAGTGGAAGGACAGTGGTCTCCCTCCATGGTTTTAATGAATCATTTGAAACCCTCTCCAAATAAATATTTGGTTCCCATATCACATAAAACATTACTGCCAATAGGTTTCACTATAAGATGGAATACAAGTGGTGTATGTCTATCCATCTCTGGAGTAAGGTCATCTCCACCTTAAATGTGTTATACCTAAGGCCATCATGAAGAAATATATAATTATAATTCTAAATACATTCCTAAAAAATTATTTTTCAAATATCTCAACTAAAATAATAGGATATATACAATTCATTTCAATATAATATTAAATTCTCTTCTCCTTAATCATTAATTTTTGTCTAGGTAATATAAAAGATTATAAAGGAACATGATGGATAGACCTAACACTGACTAATATGTTCATCTATTATTTATGTTATCATATCTAAAAGAAGGGTTTTTGTACATGACGTGTCAACTGCAAGTTATATACAAAGAACTCTTTATTATTCAATTGTAATCCTCATTTAATAGAACCCAATTCCTTTAATATACACAATTTAGTATTATATATATATATATATTCTCATGGTTTAGTTAGATTTTCCTTCCATTACAATGTTATAAAGTGCATTGGTTTATACGTTTTAATTAGCATTTCATGTAACTGTATTAAGTCATCCATGATGGTTTAATTATATGGATCACCATTACAAATTTATAGAGGTCTGTATAGTTTATATGCTTCAATTATAATCTTTTTAATTCAATCCAAAAAGGCATAATCCAATGAAACCAATGATAAAAGTCAAAAACATTTTGTAATTGGTTAGTTATTGTGACAACATGATGTTGTGTGTTAAATCACCATTCATATTGATGATAAAATGTTACATAACCTATTATTTCTTACCTATAAGAATATTTAACACTTTTATATATATAGAAATAACATAAAATATTTTATTTTTCAAAAAAGGTATGGAGTAAATAAAATGGCATTGCATATGCATGACATATAAGTTGCCATGTTCCAATAATTATAAATGAACAATGATCCCCTGTGATATTAATCCAAGGGAAATGAAATTATAAAATAATAATAAATTTCAAAAGTAAAGTAAATCATATTATAGTGAGATAATAAAGCTATAATAGGAGAAAACTAGATAAACATTCCCCATCATTGGAAACATTATATTTCCAATATGTCGATTAGCTACTCCCTGGATGAAGCTCGTTATGAACATATGACACTACAATGTCACATGTATACCAATATAAAGAGTAATAAAATGAGATAAAATGAAATATCAAATTCCATGTTGGGGAATACTGATCCTGGTTCATTCATAAGTATCCAGTCCTAGATGGCTATATGGACTCGAACACCCTCCTACTATGGTAGAGGCTACAAAACAAAATCAAGGGTCAAGGATGGTACACAGACGAGAAATTAATCTATTTATACTAGATTTACACAATGGTTAAATACAAATTAACAATAAAATATGTAATTTAATAATGTACCTTAGAATTAGATTAAATAGAAAAATAAAATGAAACACAATAAATATCCAGTCTTATATATATTTATTATGTCATGAAGTTATAAAAAAATGGGAGAAAAAATGTAACCCAATACAGGATATCAAAAACATATAAATCAGAAAAAATATCTCCCTAATAATATAATGTCACGACCCCCTCCCACAAAAGATACCCCTCCTGATCTGGCAATGGTTGAAAGGAGAAAATGACACCCGAGTCCTGCCTCCAGTAGCCCCGGAGTGGCGACTAACACCAAGGGTTTTAGTTTTTCACATATATGGGAGGCATTAGCCTTTTTATTAATTTATGATTGGGAAATAGGTTGATTCAAACACCAATAAGAAGAAAAGGTAAAAGTATAGAAATAGCCCCAAAACAATCCCATATGCATGTTTTATACAATAGTGAAACAAATGTACAAGTACAGAAAAGCTCCAATGTACTATACCAAATAGTAAAGGAAAACAACAACAGAAAACAGCAGCGACTCCCCCCCCCTGCCTGGCTAGTAAGGCCCCGCACAGTCCCTGTAGTCCTCCTGAAAAACTGAAAGAAAACGTAGGATGTGCATAAAAGTATTCTCAGTAGGGAATCCTAAAGCTCTCGTGCACAAATGGGGAGACATCCTAATGCCCTGTGAGAAAACATAAGAACCAAAACCTAGCAAGGAATCTATCCACCCAGCCTCACCAATCACACTCACCAAGTAACAGAAGTCAATAAAGTATAGTAGTAATGTTATTAATGTATGGGTACCCCACACCAACTTCCCACTAGATACTTCTCAAGCCCTCACACCTAACGCTCTGATGCTTCACCATCTTCTAGAGCTAATGCCGCAACATGGCTATACGAAGCTCGAGCTAGTGCTGCGACATGGCCATACAAAGCTCATAGTAACCTACCAGCACACAATCCTCGGCCATCTCAAATCACATCCCACTGGAACACAATCCTCATCCATAACCACATCTCATCTTGAAGACACCTGGTAACATATCACACCTCATCCCAAATATTATTGGGAAACATCAGTCGTAACCTGCCAGAAGGAACTTAGGCTATAGAACCTGGAAGAGGGTGAATAGGGAAGAACAGTAACCAGCCATCCTTTGGATGATTTAGAATCTCCCCCCCTCTCCCACGGGTGTTTGGAATGTAGTTCTCAATATGGTTGGGGTGCGTAAAGAAACATAAAACCTTCGTATTTAGATAAGTATAAAAACCACTCATCCCATCCTAAGGCTTCTACACAAAGATCTGAGCACATGCCTTGGCACTGATACTTCGAGATTATGCACACAATAATCAATTCCAAAACCCCATTTAATGTTTTCCTGTTTCAGTAGCTTTATTTATTAGTTTCTTAACTACCAGGAAACTATCAACAACCAAACAGTATCAATCATTCATAAAACATATCCCTTCCATCCACAAATCAAGTTAAGAAAACACAAGCAACAGAAACAAGTCCCTCCTTATTAACCAAAAAATCCCATTTATTATTATTCTGATTCCATTACCATGCCCCACCATTCATTACCTCTTCAAATTTTATTTATAATTCACAACCCCTAGTTTGTTCACATTCAAACCTATCCCTGTAGCCCCGCTTCCAACCACTATAACCACAATCACACTGAGTCCCATACATCACCATCCCTTTGATACAATTTATCATATCCCTGCTGCCCATCACCAACATAGAATTCACACCAACCCACAACCAAGCCAACCGCAGCCCTACTACTCACTCGATCAACAACAACCCACAAAACACCCCCTTCACATAAATAAACCCTATCCAACACCCACTTGTTTACTATTTCAGTTTGTTCAGCCGTGGTGATCACACAAGGGTTCTAGGTATTTAATCAGACAACGTTATGTGATTAACCAATTTCCACATTCAATAAAATTTTCATCCATAAGAAAATCTAGAAGAAGAGTGAAAATTTTAAATGTGTAAGGAAAGGCCCCCAACGACTATGATTTGCAATAGGTAGAAGCTCATTCAATTCACAACTTAATATCATAGGATATAAATAATGTAAATGCATTGAAAAACTTCCCTTCCCAGTTATACAAGCTAGTTATTACATTTATTCAACCGGTTCAAATGTGTTTCACTTAAACAAGAGGACACCCACCCCACATGATGTAGAATTTAGAGAGACGAAGGTAAGATCGTTACCTCAACAGGTTCTAATTCCCTTCTACGAACATGACCACCACAATCACAAGGCTTCTCCCAGAACGACTGTACCCACCAAGGACGTCATGGCACCGCCAAATCAACAACACCAGAAACTCCCTCAACACTAATATCACATGCTGTATAATGGAATGAAAATGAGAGAAGTATGATAGGAAAGAGAATACAAGAACATAGGTTTAACATACCTTTTTAGATTTTTTCACCAAAGACCGTCGTTCTCTTCAATTATCAGCAGTCTCCTCGGTTGGAAACTGAGGAGGTGAAGTCGAAGAAAAGGGAATGGAACGGGGTGTACGATGTTCTCCTCGCTGACACGATCCCGCAGTCACTGACGGATCGACGATTAGAGTCCAGATGAAAGATTTAAGAGGATGACTTCTCAGTCGTCCATGACTGTCGTCATGTGGAGAAGAAGGGTCCTCAAATAACACGTGACCCTCTGTTATTAGGCAACAGTAAGGTAAAATGGTACCCAGTGTGTATTACTGAATACATGATGTGGCCATTCTACTGTTACTCTCTTTGAGTGGTCAACACACGACACGTCATGCGGTTTCCATGCGTTTAATTATAATAATAACTTAAATTACTAAAAAGTGTTTTATTGACCTGAGAAATGATTCATAAAAAGGTATTAATCATTGGTCTTAAAATGACCATCATAATTTTAGGGTTGCAACGTCACAGACAGTTCAACAATCTGATACCGTATGAGGGAGATACATTGGATACAATATCACGTAATAATAACATTATTATTATTATTGGGTGTTTCGTGGACCCAAGCCATGAACCATAATTTTCCAAATAACCTTAGACTTGAAACGATCGTATTAATGACAAGATCACATCACCATTGACGAGAAGTTAGTCGGACGTCGCACGCGGGAGTTATGAAGGGTCGAAAATTTAATAATAATATTAAATCTATTAATTCACGAGCGTTTCGGGTACCCGATCTGAAAACCCAAAAAAAGACATCCAATATTGGACTCATAATTTTCATCTCAATGTTAGGGTCACATTGCCACTAACTGTTTGTAAAACCGATGTCGCACGAAGATGTAATGGACCAAACATGGTTTTTCCAACAAAATTAATATTTACATTGTTATATTATTTAATTTAATCCCTTAAATTCTCACATTCTTCCTCCAATCTCCTTTGAGATTCACGCACAATGTATCCCACTTGTTTAGGTGGGTTACACATGGCACCACTCCCTTATATTTTTTTTTCTATAAATTTTATTTCCTTTCAACATGTTTCTCTCTCCAATATAACTTTTTCTTTCATGATTCTCTCCCACCACCAAATGTGGTGCCTCCCATTTCTTTTACTCCATGTGGAACGGCACAAAACTCCATTCTCACTTCAATGTTTTTTATTTATAAAATTAATAATAATAACACCCTTAATTAATGTTCTAATTTAATCCCATTAAATTAGTTTACCATGGTTATTCTCATATTAAATTAAAACCATTCAATTTAATTAAATTCAAATCATTTAATTTAATAACCAAAACTAAAACCATTTAATTTTGTTAGTGGCACATTTTTTATCAAACGTTATTATTATTATGAATTAATTTTAATTATAATAAGAATATATTATTATTATTAAAATAATAATAATATCACAACTCCAAAGCAAAATTAAACCCATTTAATTTCATTTACCAATCATACACATATTTGTGTCACCATTATCATTATTATTTAATATAGTTATCATAAATAATAACATCTTTCATCTATCCTCATATCTCAAATCTCATTGCATTGAATTCGATGTTTAAATCTCATTAAATCTTTATTGACAAATCTTTCGGAATTTAAGCCAACATTATTATTATAATTATTTATTATAATAATAATAAAAAAATACCCAATTAAAATTTATTAACTCGTCACCAATTATTATTATTATTAATTATTATTATTTCTGTTCGCCATGTTGACCATGTCTGACCACCATTACATCAACTCCGAGCAGCCTCCCATTATATGTCCATTACACAGATAATTTATTATTTATTAAAATTTAAAAAAATAAAAAAGAAACCATGCACCTCCCCTTATTGAATTAAATACATTCAATTTTATTTCTTTTATTTCATAATGACTAAATTAAAATCATTTAATCTAATTAACACCAAAAAATTTTATCACCACCATTATCAAAAATTATTATTATAACACACGTCATGTTTGACCACATCGAATTTTACAATGTAATGGACCGGAGAGGTCCGAGCCATTACATCATATACCTCTCAAAAAATTATCATCCTCAATAATTAGAAACCATCCCATAAAAAGGGGAAATGTCCGAACAACCACCCTGAAAGATACCTCTAAGGGCTCTAATCATAACATGAATCCAACCACTATCCTAAAAATATGAGTCAGGGAATTACTTCCCCCATGTCGAGATATTATCCACTTTAGGCGGCACTGACTCGCCTGCACATGTTTAATCGCATCCACATTAATTCATCTCGATTAGAGATTAGGTCCTCCTCTCCCAACATGATAAGAAACTTCACACACATTTAAAGGAAAGAGGAAAAAACATAGCATTATAGACTCATGAAAAACAAGGTCCAGGCTCAAGCATGGGAGAGAATGAGTTTCAACAATGGAGTGCGATGCTCCTGAATTTAAACAAAACATAAATGAGAGAATTAAGTAAAACTGAAATTATGTCTCTCAATCTCTGGCCTTGTTAGGGTTGACGCTTATATTGCGTGCAATTATCCACATCCCACTCTTCTGCCACTCTGTTGACGTCCATGTGCCATAGTTTTATAGTAAACAAATAATGCCTAAGCCCAAGTAACAGGGAAATTTTCTCAAGGTTCCATTTTATCATTTTATTTCCATTTGTTTCCCAGAACACCCAAATCAAGTAAAAAAAAAATCATGATGATGCATGTACCTTTACTAGAGTCTCTACCATGAAATCAATGTAGACTTACTTGGTCGTTTGGTATGCTCATAGTCCTTGCATTGGATCACAAGGGGCCCCAAAATCCCGTGTCTTAGCCGGTATTCCTGGCTTATGTCACTCACCAAGATCAGCCAACTTTGTTGCCTTACCATCCCATGAAATCCTCATTATGCCTAACTCCAGACTCCATCCTATCTATCAACCATCACCTATGATACCATTCTATCACGACCCCCTCCCACCAAAGATGCCCCTCCTAAGCTGGCAATGGTGGAAGGGAGATAATGACCCCCGATTCCCGCCTCCAGTATGCCCCAGAGTGGCGACCCGCACCAAGGGTATGAGTTTTTCACATATATGGGAGGCATTTCCCTTTTTATTAATCTATTATCGGGAAATAATATGATTTAAACACCAAGAAGATGAAAAGGAACAAGTATAGAAATATACAAAAACCAATCCCATATGCATGCTTTATACAATAGTGAAACAAAAGTACAAGTACAAAAAAGATCCAAAGTACTATACCAAAATGTAAAGAAAACAAGAATGAAAAACAACAACAACTCCCCCCTGCCTGACTAGTAAGGCCCCGCACAGTCCTTGTAGTCCTCCGGAAACCCTGAAATCAAATGTACGGTGAGCATACAAGTATACTTAGTAGGGAAACCTAAAGCTCTCGTGCACAAATGGGGAGACATCCTAATGCCCCGTGAGAAAACAGTAGAACCAAAACCTAGAAAGGAATCTATCCACTCAGCCTCACCAGTCACACTTACCAGGTAACACAAGTCAATAGAGTATAGTAGTAATGTTATTAAAGTATGCTTACCCCGCACCACCTTCCCACTAGGTACTGCTCAAGCCCTCACGCATAATGATCTGATGATTCCCCCTCTTCCTGAGCTAGTGCCACAACTTGGCCATACGAAGCTTGAGTTAGTGTTTTAACCTGGCCATAAGAAGCTCATAGTAACCCGCTATCACACAATCCTTGGCGGTAACCACATCTCATCCCAATGACACCTGGGAAAAAATCACACCTCATCCCGAAGATTATTGTGAAATATCTATCGTAACATGCCCAAAGGAACATGGGCTATAGAACCTGGAAGAGGGAGAAAATGGAAGAAAAGTAACCATCCATCCTTTGGATATTTGAGAATCTCACACCCTATCCCACAGGTGTTCGGAACATAGTGCTCAACATGGGTGGGGTGCATAAAGAAACATAAAACGTATATGTTTATATAAGTATAACAACCACTCATCCCATCCTAAGGCTTCTACACAATGATCTAGGAACGTGACTTGGCACTGCTACTTCGAGATTATGCACACAACAATCAATCCCAAAACCCCAATTAATGTTTTCATGTTTCAACAGCTTTAGTTATCATTTTCTTAACTACTGGGCAACTATCAACCACCAAACTGGTTCAAGCATTCATAAAACATATCCATGCCATCCACAAATCATGTTAGGAAAACACAAGCAACACAAACAAGTCCCTTCTTATTAACCAACCAACCCCATTGATTATTATCCCCATTCCATTAGAATGCCCAACCATTCACTAAATCTTCCTCTTTTATTTATTATTCACAACACATAGTTCGTTCACATTCAAACCCATCCCTGTAGCCCTACTGACAACCACCATAACCACAATCACACCGAAACTCGTACATCATCATCCCTTTGATTCCATTTATCGCAGCCCCGCTGCCCATCACCAACATAGCATTCACAACAACCCACAACCAAGCCAACAGCATCCCCACTGCTCACCTGATCCACCACAACCCACAATCCTCCCCAAAACATAAATAAACCATAAGAAGCACCCACATGTTTATTATTTGAGTTTGTTCAACCGGGGTGATCACACAGGGGTTCCAGGTATTTAATCATCCAATATTACATGATTAATAAATTTCCACATTCAATAAAATTTTCATCTGTGTGAAAATCCAGATGGAGGGGGAAACATTTAATTGTGTAAGAAAAGGACCCCAATGACCATGATTTTCAGTAGGTAGAAGCTCATTCAATTCACAACATAATATCACAGGATATAAATAATGTAACTGCATTCACAAACTTCACATCCCAATCATACAAGCGAGTTATTATCTTTATTAAACCGGTTCAAATTTGTTTCCCGTAAACAAAAGGACACCCATCCCACAAGATGCACCATTTAGAGAGTCAAAGGTAATATCCCTGCCTCAACAGTTTTTGATGTCCTTCTATGAAAATGACCACCCCGATAACAAGGCTTCTCCCAGAACAACTGCACCAAAAAAGGAAGTCGCGGCACCACAGAATCAACAACACAAGAAATTCCCTCAACACGGAGATCAGATTCCATAGCATGGAAAGAAAATGGGGGAAGTAGAATAAGAAGGAGAATACAAGAACAGAGGTTTAACATACCTTTTTAGAGTCGTTCGCCAAAGACCATGATTCCCGTCAATTATCAGCAGTCTCCACATTTTGAAACTGCAGAGGGGAAGTCAAAGAAGAGGGAATGGAATAGGGTGTACAATGTTCTCCTCGCTGACATGATCCCACAGTCACTAACGGATCGACGATCGGAGTCCGGATGAAGATGTTAAGAGGATGACTTCTCAGTCATCCATGAGCGTCGTCATGTGGAGAAGGGTCCAAAATTAACACATGAACCTCTCTTATATATGCAATGAAATGGTAAAACGGTACCCAGCGTGTATTAATGAATACACAACGTGACCGTACAACTGTTACACTCTTTGACTGATCAATACATGACACGTTCTGTGGTTTCCATGCGTTTAATGATAATAATAACTTCAATTAATAAAATGTGTTTTATTGAACAGAGACATGAGTCATAATAAGGTATTCATCATTGGTCTTAAAATGACCGTCATAATTTCAGGGTTGCACAATCAAAGACAGCTCACCAATCTGATAACGTATGAGGGTGATACATTGGATACAAGATCCCGTAATAATAACAATATTATTATCATTGGGAGTTTCATAGACCCAAGTCACGAACCATAATTTAATATCCGACCTTAGACTTGAAATGATCATACTAATGACAGGATCACATCAAAACTGATGAGAAGTCAATCAGATATCGCACACGGGAGTTATGATGGGTTGAAGATTTAATAATAATTTTAAATCTAGTAATTGACAAGCATTTCGGGTACCCGATCTGAAAACCCCAAAAATTCATCCAATATTGGACTCATAATTTCCATCTTGAAGTCAGGGTCTCATTACCCCTAACGGTTCATAAAACCGATGTCACACGAAGAAGTTATGAACTAAACATGATTTCCCAACAAAATTAATAATTACATTTTTATATTATTTAATTTAATCCCTTAAATTCTTAAATTCTCTCTCCAATCTCCTTTGAGATTTACACACAAAGTATCCCATTTGTTTAGGTGGGATACACATCGAACCTCTCTGTTATATTCATTTTTCTATGATTTTTATTTCCTTTCAACATGTTTCTCTCTCTAATCTATCTTTTTCTTTCATGATTCTCTCCCACCACCAAAAGTGGTGCCTCACATTTCTTTTACTCCATGTGGAACGCACCAAAACTCCATTCTCATGTAAATGGTATTTATTAATAAAATTAATAATAATAACACCCATAATTAATGTACTAATTTAATCTCATTACACTAGTTTACCATGGTTATTCTCATATTAAATTATAACTAATCCATTTTATTAAATTCAAATCATTTAATTTACTAAGAAAAATTAAAACCATTTAATTTTGTTATTGGCACATTATTTTTAAACTTCATTATTATTATGAATTAATTATATTTATAATATGAAAAAATTATTATTATTAAAATAATAATTATAGCACAACTCCAAATCAAAATTAAACCCATTTAATTTCATTTACCAATCACACACACAATTGTTTCACAATTATCATTATTATTTAATACAAGTATCATAAATAATAACATCTCTTATCTATTCTCATATCTCAAATCTCATTGCATTTAATTCAAAGTTTAAATCTCATTTAATTTTTATTGATGGGTCTCTCAGAATTTAAGCCAACATTATTATTATAATTAGTTAGTATAATAATAATAATCAGTCCCCAATTAATATTTATTAACTCACCACTGATTATTATTATTAATTATTATTATTATTGATGTTCTCTGCATTGACCATGTTCGACCACCATTACGTCAACTCCAAGAAGCCTCCCATTATATTTTCATAACACATATAATTTATTATTTCATAAAATTTAAATAAATCAAACAAAACTATGCACCTCCCCTTATTGAATTAAATACATTCAATTTTATTTCTTTTATTTCATAATGATTAAATTAAATGCTTTTAATATAATTAACACCAAAAAAATTCATGCCACCATTATAAATTATTATTATCAAAAATTATTATTATAAAACGGGTTGTGTTGGACCACATAAAATTTTACAAATTAATGGACCGGAGAGGTCTGGGCCATTACATATAACGAGTACAAGATTAATCATATTATCACATTCTCTATCATATTAAAATATTTTTGGAATCCATAGTAGGATAATTTCCATTGTACCAACAAAAATCCATGAAGTCTGTCACGACAACCAAAGACAACCCAAAAGGGTGTGATTAAAACTCAATAGCCCACCACCAATGGTGTTTACAATTAACCCATTATATAAGTATACAATGAATTATTATGAATGTAATAATAATAGAAGAAATAAAAATACTAAAAAAACCAACATCATCTTAGGTTCCTCACAGGACCCCCATCCACCATAACCTAGTTCTTACTATTTTCAAATGCCTCTAGAAAATTATTATTTCTATAATTAAAATGATGAACCATGTCCCAAAAATTCAAATAAACCATATGGAATTTCATTTCTATTTTTTATATAAAATCATCAAGGAACATAATGTAAATTAATTTCAAATAAGTAATGAGGAATCATTATGTCCTTCAATTCCAATTCCCTAGAAGGAACACAGTGTCATTTAGTAATAGATAAACAATATTGTTGATTTTGTCTATTATCTTAAATAATTAATTATGAACATCATGTACAATTTATAAGGTTTGTATGATGAAATCACATTAATTTAATTTAATCAATTCAATTTAACATTTAAATTAAAAGATTTTAGAGTAATAACAAAGGAAGGAAAGTTTAAAATTACAACTTCCACATCATTTAACAATGATTAAGTGAAATGGTTTTACAATTATCCTTTTATATTCTCATCTTGACCGGGGGTATGTATATACCACATCATAATACATCAATTCAATTTATAACATCTCATTATACATGTTTAAGAAAAACACACCTTAGTGGTATTTTTTCCTTGTGGGGAAAACAATTTATTTTGGAATTTAGTCAATCCCACCCAATGGAATTGTCTAGGCTAAGGTTTTCTACACAAAATTAGTTACCAATGTCACATTTTATGTTCATTGGAGTCCAAGTTGATCAATTTATGTATTATATATTTTAGGAGAAATACATTGATGTTATAACGGTCTGGAATTACTTCCAGTGGACTATAGTTGACACCTATCAGGGCAATCCATGGGCGGCTACACCCCATGTGCGGGACACACCACCATCCCCAGTGGCATCCATTTCCTCATGAAGCCCTTGGGCGGAGAGCCACGCTTCGTCCAACGCTCACATGTGAGAGTTCCCAAAGATCAGATACATTCCTACCTCGTTCGCCTCTGATACCAATCGTAGAGGCCCAAAGCTTGACGTACATGGACATTAAATTACTTTTTAGAAATAATTAGTACATAATAAAAAACACACACACAAGGACCGTAATAGTTTACTATCTTTGGAAACTCGGAACGTAATCTTCTAATCATGGTGAAAGATCTTCAACATCTCCCATAATGATCTTCCCTTTTTTTTCTTACCTAAAACCTTTCTTTATATCCTGGGGAAAATAAAACATAAAAGGGTGATCTCAAATTATTAGTAAGGGTAAAAAAAATAAATATCAATCACATCATATTCATAAGAATATAACATTTTGGAAATCTTAACCTGTAAAAGAGATCATAATATCATATCATAGGATAAATCAAAGTAGTGAAATATAATCCCAATAATCATAACATAAAACATGAAACATTGTGGCGTACGCACATAATCATATAGAATCCTTATTATTAGTCGAGACTCATTTATAAGACTATCTTAGTGGACAAAGCCTATTTTTGAACCGAGTTCATTCCTTATTTCAGTCCTGTTTCACTGAACCGGTTTAACCTGCCATTCCAGCCATTTCTATCTCATGAGATATAAAATCTTTAGCCAATTCATTTGTGGGAGATATAGGTCCCACCCATCTCATAATGATACCATTCTTATGTGTGCCACAAAATCATAAATCATACATCATTGCATAACCCATGTAATAAAAATGGGATTCTTAAACAACATGACATCATAAAACAATTCATATATGATAAAGGATTTCATAAATATAATTCCATCACAACATAATAAAATCAATTTAATAATATGGATAGAAATAGAACCCTATATTATCTTACATGGAAAATAATTTTGATAAAACACTTGAACACCATTCTTGAGGAAAATATCCTTTCTACTTCAAAAACATTTTCCTTCCATAACATGTCATATAATTTTAAACTAAAAGAATTTGATTAAAAATAAACTTGAAAACATGTAAAGTAAGCTTCTTGGAAATAATTTTTTAAATATAAATTCATGTCGTATAAGTTAAAAAAACATTCTTCCTGTACTTTTGTCGGAAAAGTCAAAAAGTACCTCGTACGAAAAACGACAAAATATTCCTTTTATATCTTTTACTAAAAACTCATCGAAGGGTAAAATTGGATTTAAAAAATTGTAGGTGGATGGAAACAATATTACGAATTGAGGAATCATGGATGTGGATGATAAAATACACCCCAGTAAATACCAAAGTATAAACAATCTTAGATAAAATGAGATTGTGATATTTTCCCTTTCCTTAGGTCCGATTTGCTTCGTATGTGTCCAAACCTCCTGTATAATGATTTAAATAATGACATTGACTTATTCCAGAATCATAATAATTGTTATGATATCATATATGGTTCACTTATGACTTTATATTACCCGTTCTTTTGTAAATTCCATGTTAAAGAGCGTTTTGTGTAAAATTGTTTCATTTGTCGTCCGTGTTTTGACTTGTAATTATTCATATGATTACATAGATCATGATTAATTAATTCCAGAAAATAAAACATGATTTATATATAATATATATTCATAATATACATATATATAATAAATCAGTAAATGGAATGAAATACACCGTTCATGGAGACGGTAGGCCGTACGTACGCATGAACGCAGTTTTCGTTTCCTTATTGAGTTGAATGGAATTAAGTAGATGACATACATATATATACACATAAATCTAGTGTCATTATTATGTCATATATTTCTTGATTACTTATTATATATACTTTATAATCATTCATGAATGGTTAACGTGGAGAATGAATCTCATCGCGTCGTGGAGACGGTAGTCCGTATGTACGCACGAGCGATAATATCGTTCTCATGATCGTGGGACTATAATGGAGTGTATTTATACTATTTCAGAATCAATATAACATTAAAATAATAATATATAGTTATTATTTACACCATTATACCCATCCCAGTAAGGTGGTGGTGGAAAATAGATTACACCACGGCGTGGAGACGGTATTCTGTACGTACGCACGCGCATTGATTTCATTTTCCATAAGATGGATAGTTGGTAAAATACGGTTGTTTCGTACTTATAAAAACATATTAGTATATTACTGATACTGATATTATTACTTCATAATGATACAACCTAAGAAGAAGGAGTGGAAGAAGAAATAAAGATGAAAGAATCGGTAACGGACATTATCTCTTCTTTGAAGCGCCTCTTTGAGTCCTCTTCTTAGGGCACTAAAATTGGTCATTGAAGAAAAACAAGACCTCTATTATGTTTCTAGGGAAGAGGAGAAGAGAATTGGGCAGGGTTTGGCCGATCATGAAGGCTCAAAGTGGTGTGAGGAAGAGGGGGAGGAGGTTCCCTTTTATAAGGGAGGAGAGGGGCACCTTTGGAATAAACAAAAATGTTATTTTATTACAAAGCCAAATTCGGTTTTAAATAGCTCCAAATTAATTTATTTATATTTTAAGGTAGGTATGGGTCAAAATCCTCTCATACAAAATAATTTAGACAATTTTAGGTTATTATACAAACCTTATCTTTTAGTTTTAACTCTTAGTTAATTAGATTGACATTTACCATGTCACTTTGTATTTTTATATTATATAGATAATAAAGATACAATATACATCCAAGAGACCCCCCAAGTTGTCCATTAATGATACAAATATATTTATATAAGTATCTTGGCCGAAACCTATATCTTTAGGAATAAAATCACAATCAATAATATAATATTTGATTTTAAAACTATTTTATGTCAATTTTGACACTATTCAATAGTTGATTTTTGTGAAACTCATAACAGAATTATTACTTCGAAAAAAGTTACTTAAATAATTAATAACATGTCTTATTAACCTAGATAATTAGTTTAATTCATTAAAAGTCTCAAATTATATTTATTTTGGTATTTATAATATCAAGTATGTTAATTTTTCACTATTATGGTAATTATTGCATCATCATTGTGTCATAAATAAATTAAATTATTTAATGTCTAAAAATTATAAATAAACTATCATTATTTAGGAAATCATTTTAGCTTTCTAATTAATATTTACAATAAAAAATCCAACAAATATAACCCTATGTAAAAATTTTTTTTCTAAAAGATATATGCTTGTGTCATTTTTGTATTCATTTTAACTTAATAAAAATAAAGTGTCTCTGTCACTTACAAGTGGAACCATGGGGTCCAAAAATTGACCCAAAGGTGCCCATGGTCGAACATGTATCAACAAATAATGTTATCACAAGTTTTAGGGTAATTATTTTATTATTATAATATTATTTTTAACCCTTATTTACCGGATTTACCCTTTAACCATGGTAAATAAAATATTTACCGATGTAATTATTCAAAATGTCTAAAAATAAACGTTACCTATTTACAAAATTTGAAGATCCTGATTCCAAATATAGAATCCATTTTTCGAAATTCAAATCACATATGTTGACGAAGTTAATTTTAAAATTAATTCCCACTGTTAAAACAAAAAGCACATTTTTAAGATATAATATCTATCAAAAGATTGATACTTGTTTATGTTCGGTTTAATTGGGAAATTATGTCCAATGACCAACATTGTATTGAATGGTTAAAATATATTCTAAATATACTTTAAAACCACACAAATTCATAATTTATTACTATTAATTATTTTGATTAAAAAAGTTGTTTTTAATTAAAATTTCGTAATTTTCACTATTCATCAAAATATGAAAGTTATCCGAAAAGTAACAAAATATCACCTTAGGCTAAATTCAATACTCCGAATAAAAAAATGAAGTCCATTTTGAGAGATAAAATTTATAAAATATTAAAAGGTTGTTATTACTATTCATAACGGCTAGTTTTAATAATATTTTAATAGAATATCAGTGTTTAGTGAAACTCGATATTGCGTACAACACACGCTATCGAGGAAGGTCGTGATTGAGTTTAATGAAAGTCAAGTAAAGGATGTGTGTTTTGTAATCTTTCTTTGGTGTAGCTTACAACACAATACATTAATGAAAATAAAAAGAATATTTTTCATAAAATCTCAAGGTGTTACATTCTACCCCCCTTAAAATGAATTTCGCCCACAAAATTCGTTGGGGTTATAAATGGTTTACTATTCGAAAGTTTCTTTAATAGAAACCCACATCGTAAAAAGGAATAGAAAAACCAATATTTAAATACAAAAGTATGAAATGTAACGTTTACCCAAATAAACTAATCATATGGTTTCCACAGAGGTGAAAATATGGATATGGAAGAGAAATCTAACCATCGTGTTCTGATGGAGAGTGGTAAAGAACATGGCTATGGAAAAGCCAGCAATCACAAAGCCATAAATTTGTGATGATCTAAGGTACCATCTAGTTCATCAGATATAAGAGCACTAGGACAACATTTTGGGTTTTCAAGATCAATTCCCTAAAGTTGATGAAATTTTAATTAGAAGAAATACTATCGTGATTTTGGTATAGTCTCACCGTTGGTCATTCTTTGGACAATTTCCACTTCATCTCTTAAAGAAATGAAGTTGAATTTGACATTTGTGATGTGTTAGCAGATCATGTGATAGAATGATGAGTCATTCCATCTGTCTCAAACAAAAGGTTAGAAAAGTTATCAAAAAAATACATATGTCCATATATAGTGAGATTAATCATATATTGTTCCTAAAATGGACTTATACTTCATATATCATACTGATTAATATAATAAAACTAGTTTCTACTAAACAGGGTCTTCTTGTAGGCCAATGGTAGGTGATAAAGGCTAGTCGCACTTCGGTTGTGGGTTCGATTCCTACAGCCTTGTCCGACGCGATGGGCTATCACCCATCCTGCAGGTTGTCCTTTTTATAAAACTACATTACTATAACATCCCATAAATAATATCGAAAAAAACATCTATCCTTAAACAATACTAACTTATGTCCAACATAATCCATTCCAATATTTAGGCTTATCCAAAATAATGCTGTCTAATCTCATATTATAGTGAAAATGATTACCAAATAGTTCATACAACTAGCATGTTAATACCATTGTTGATCCCCATATATCATGAGATATGTCTTGTTGGTCACATTCCAAACAATCTAAAGGCCTTAATCATGTATTCTCTTGAAAAAAAATGAATACCCATTGAACCTTATTGAAAACATGAATGCTATTAAAAGATAACTCTTTCCACATACAAAAATCCTCAAAATTCTATATACTCAAACCATGATATCACTTAGTACTTATATCAATCATGAGCTCATGAATACTGTCAAATATTTCATTTTTTCCTTATCCCTTCATTATGCGCATATCTTCTTTTTTTCCAAAAATATCACAATCACTTTACATGGTAACTAGTACCATTTAATTATTGAAATCCACAATAGACCAATACATAAATATTCCAATATTCCACGATACTATATCACTAGTGCAGAAATCATTTTTTACGTCACCATTTTTTTCATCGGTTATATATAACGGACGTAAAAATGCGGCGAGTAGATTTTTAACGTCGGTTATTTTAATAACCGAAATTACAAATCGTGCCTATTGGGTTTTTACGTCGGTTATCTTATAACTGACATTAAAAACCAATGCGCGGGGGGTTTTTTACGTTGGTTATTTTGAAACCGACGTAAAAAACCAGATATCGACGCGTTTTTTACGTCGGTTATCAAATAACCGACGTAAAAAACAAAGCATAGGGTTTTTTACGTCGGTTATTTTATAACTGACGTAAAAAATGCATCCGGGCTGTGGTTTTTTATGTCGGTTATTAGATAACCGACGTAAAAAACGCATCAATATCAGGTTTTTTACGTCGGTTATAAAATAACGGACGTAAAAAATGCGTCAATATCGGGTTTTTTGAAGTCGGTTATAAAATAACCAACGTAACCCCCCCCCCCCCCCCCCGCATTGGTTTCATACGTCGGTTATCGTATAACCGACGTAAAAAACGAGATATCTACGCGTTTTTTACGTCGGTTATTTTATGGCCGACGTAAAAAACCAAAGAACGTGGGGATTTTTTACGTCAGTTATTTTATAATCAACGAAAAAACCCAAAGCGCGGGAGCTTTTTTACGTCGATTTTAAAATAACCGACGTTATAAATTTAAAAAATATTTTATATCGTCGGTTATATAATAACTGATGTTAGAAAACTTTTAAAAAAATTAAAGCCTGTGGACTGTCATTTACGATTATTCGCTTGACAGTCCGCCGGCTTGTCTTTCTCGCGTGGTAAACCCTAAACGGCTCGTCGATCGACCTACTTTAAACTCAATTTGGCTTCATTGTTTATCTTTTTCACTCCTCTCGGATCTATCATCTCAACTCGCAACATTCAAGTAAGCCTTCCACAAATTTATTTCGTTCGTTTTTGTTTCGATTCTTGATGTTCTTCTCATTCGTTTTTGAATCTCTTGGAATTTTTTGTTATTGCAAATGGTTATTTGCAAATGGTTATTTGTATTGCAAATGGTTATTTTTATTTTTTTATTGCAAATGGTTATTTGAATCTCGTGGAATTTTTTGTTGATATAACAGACTATGTTGAGGGAACATTAAACTAGATGAATAATGAGATAAAAAAGAAGTGCATCGTTAATTTAAAGGAAAATAAATAATAATTTATTTTTATATCATATTTTGGATCAGTTTTTTTATAAATTAAAACAATAAATGTGATCCCCATTATATGATATTGGAGGAGTACCATGGTTTAACCACACAGTATGGAAAACCTAGAACCAACCCTAAAAAATGCATATGCATCATGCTGTGTGATTTCATGATAAATAAGTATGGTTTGTACAAAATATATTTCCTCCATTATATTTGTAAAAAAATTTAAAATGTTTCCTTGGGAGAACCTCATGGTATTCACTAACCATGTTCCAACCATGAATAAGAATATAAAACTATAATATCCTAAAAAGTCAAAAAATAAGAATACAAGGATGAATAAAAAAAGTTAATCAAAATAATTTGATTTAATAACCTATAATAAATATAGAGGTGTTAAAATAACACAAACTATACTAAATTCTACCCATAGAAGAATATGTTGAGGATGTTGGACCTAGATTGAGATTAGGCCACTACTCCATTATCAATTGCTCTCACACCTATGTCTCACTCGAATAAAAAACATGTTACCAATGATATTAAACCATATGAATTACCATATCATTTAGAACATTCACTTGAGAATATAAAACACATTATTATTGTTAATCATATACATATACATATTTAGTCTTGTAATTTCCAGGTTGTTCACTATTGTTTTTTATATTTGTTAATTCATGGTGTTTAGAATTTCTGAACATGTTTCCTGTAATTGGAATTCAGTTTTTGTCCATGGTTGTTTTTTTTCATTATTGGATTTTGAAAACCTAAAATAAACATAGTTTTTAGTCGAGTTTTATTTTTATTGATAACCGTTAAAGCTGAAGGCCAAGTACAAAGTAAAATCCCCACAAGATATGTTACATGGGATTAGAAGGCAGAAATAAAGGATTAAACCGAATCAGTGGGACTATTGTTATTCTGATCAAACCAGTGTTGGACGCGCTGGGAGGCCTTCTCAGCCTGCCAATGCCATTAACGATCATCAAAAACAAGAATGAGTGAATTTCTGATAAAATAATAACATTCTGGTAGACCTCTTTTTGCCAGTCACACCAAAGGGTGATGAAGACCAATATCAAGGTCTGCACGCCATTTAAAATTGGTTGTTTATCTAATATATTAAAACATCAAAACCGCAATAAATATTAATCTATGTAGGCATCATGGTTTTCTTTGATTCAATGAAATTTAAAACAGTTATATCTAACTATATTTTGTTTTAAAAATAATATTCAAGCATATTTTTTTAAATACCTATAGATTTGTTTTATATTTTAAATTGTTATACATTCAAATTATGATTTTTTCCATATAAACATGTATTTGACTTATCTTAAAAATATATATATTTTTTGTTGATATTTGTTATAGGTAATAATGATTCGAAGTTGGATTACGGCACATCGAATGAGCAATGAATTTGAGGAAGGTATTGATGTCTTTTTGGAATTTTCAAAACGAAATGTTCCAAGTAGTGACATTTTTCCTGTCCATGCCTGAAATGATTGAATATGAAGAAGTTGAAAAGTAGAGAGATAAAAGATCATCTGATATGTCATGGTTTTAATCCGAGTTACAGCCCTTGGATTTGGCATGGTGAAACTGGACGGAATGTCACTGATGATGATGATTCACAAGATGGTAACTCCGATGGAATTGAAGAAATGATTCGCAATATTGTAGCAGAACAAATTGAGATAGAACCAACAGTTGCACGTCTATATGGTGTTGCTGAAAAACCATTATATCCTGGTTGTACAGATGTTACTATTTTGTCGGAGGTGTTAAGATTGATTAACCTGAAGGCGATGCATGGATGGAGTGACAGATGTTTTACAGAGCTGCTACAATTGATGAAAGTCATTCTTCCAAAAGATAACGATCTTCCATATTCACATTACAAAGCCAAGAAAATATTATGCCCGATGGGATTGGGATACAAGAAAATACATGCATGTCCGAATGACTGCATTATATATATGAAGGAATATGAATTTCTATCAGAGTGTCAAAAATGTGGGACATCACGGTATAAGGTGAATGAGAAATCACAGGGTGATGAAGAGATTAGAAAGCTCCCTTCAAAGGTATTTTGGTATCTTCCTATAATTAATCGTTTCAAACGTTTATTTTCTAATTCACATGATTCAAAAAGGTTAAGATGGCATGCTGAAGAGCGGGTATGTGATGGAAAAATACATCATCCAGCTGATTGTCCACAATGGAAGAAAACTGATGCGTAGTATTCTACATTTGGAAATGAAATTAGAAATATCAGACTAGGGATGTGCATAGATGGAATGAATCCATACCGAACACTCAGTAGAACACATAGTTCATGGCCTGTTTTATTGGTAATTTACAACCTCTCTTCTGAAGTTTGTATGAAGCGCAAATATGTCTTGTTGAGTACAATGATCTCTGGTCCAAAGCAAACTGGTAATGATATTGATGTTTACTTGTCACCGTTGATTGATGATTTGAAACTGTTATGGGATGATAGTATTAGGGTGTATGATTCTTATAAAATGGAATATTTTCAACTGCATGTAGTGCTTCTGTTCACTATAAATGACTTCCCAGCATATGGAAATTTGTCTGGATACAGTGTTAAAGGGAATAAAGCATGTCCAATTTGCGAACAACAGATGTCCTATTGTCAATTGCATAATGGGAGGAAAACAGTGTACATGTGTCACTGAAAGTTTTTGCCTATGGAACACCATTATAGAAGACTAAAAAAGGTATTCAATGGCTCACAAGAATTTAATACTGCTCCAAAACCTTTATCCACTGATCTGTATTTTGAGAGGGTGAAAACCATGATGTGGCATTGGGAAAGACACCGAAATCTTGTAATGATAGAAATATTTGGAAGAAAATGTCAATTTTTTTTTGAGATACCATATTGGAGGTAGCATGAAGTTAAACATAATATTGATGTCATGCACGTGGAGAAGAATATCTGTGATTCTTTGATTGGAACATTGTTAGATATTAAAAAAAAGACTAAAGATGGGTTGAATGCAAGATTAGACTTACTATCAATGGGAATACATTTAGAGTTAGCTCCCACTCCTAAAGGAAGACGAACATTTCTTCCCTTGGCTTGCCATACATTATCGAAGAGGGAGAAAATTAGCTTATGTCAGTGTCTTCATGATACTAAAGTGCCTCAAGGATATTCTTATAATGTAAAAAATTTTGTCTCATTGAAGGACTTGAAGTTGATAGGTATGAAATCACATGATTGTCACGTCATGATGCAACAAATTCTACCAGTTGCATTGTGTGGAATATTGCCCATTCATGTCAGAAAGACTATAATGAAGTTGTGTTATTTTTTCAATTCAATTTGTAACAAGGCGATTGATGTGAATTCTTTGAACATTTTGGAAAAGGATGAAATTTTTTTACTTTGTCAATTGGAAATGTATTTTCCTCCAACTTTTTTTGATATAATGGTGCATTTAATGATTCATCTGGTTCAAGAAATAAAGCTTTGTGGACCTGTATATCTTCATTGGATGTATCCTTTTGAAAGGTATATGAAAATATTAAAGGCGTATGTTAAAAATCTATATCGACCTGAAGCCTCCATTATTGAAAATTATATTTCTGAGGATGTAGCAGAGTTTTGTATGAGATACTTGGATGCGGAGAACACATAGGTTTGACTCCATCTCACCATGAACGAGTTAATAATGAGGGAAAGAGGATTCACGGCTTGAAAGTCAAATAATTGTCAGTTGAACAGATGAAGAAGTTAGAATCATACATCTTGAATAACATAGCTGATGCTCAACCGTATATCACATTGAATATTAATGAGTTGAAACAATGTCATTCAAAGTATAAATAAATGTGAATTTTGAATGAGCACAACAAAACTTTTTTGTCATGGATTAAAAAGACTTTTCTTGGTAGATCAGATGTATCAGAGACATTAAAATGGATAGTGGGTGGTCCATGTTTAAATGTGATAACATGGTCTGGTTATGACATTAATGGTTATACATTTCATACAAAAGCTCAGGACAACAGAAGTGCAGTTCAGAATAGTGGTGTATTGGTGTTTGCAGAAGCAATGCATTTTTCGAGTGCTATGGACAAAAACCCAATTTCTGCATCAAATGCATATTATGGAGTGACTGAAGACATATGGGAGGATGATTAATTTAAATTTAAAGTTCCCGTTTTTAACTATAAATGGTTTAACTGTAACAACAGTGTCAGACACGATGAATTTGGAATGACACTTGTTAATATGAATAGATTGGAAGACACAGCTGATTATTTTATAATGGCAACACATGAAAAACAAATTTTTTTATGTAGTAGATCAATCAGATATGCAGTGGGCTGTTGTTTTACAAGGGAAAAACAATATGTTGGTGAGGATGAAATTGATGAATATGATGATTTATGTGAGATCCATACTTCCATGGAAATATTAACAGAACATAATGACGATCATGTTGAAGACATAGTTTGTGCCATAAGGAACGATCACGACGAAGGAATTTAGGAAAACAATCCATCTGTACATTCCTAAAATTACAGGTAACATGTGTTTATTTCTTGTTTACATTTATTTTTTCCATAAATGTTAGATATTGTAAGTTTTTTATTTATTAAAACATGTTTTAAAATAAAATAAGTATATGTTTTTGTTTAAGTTTGTCTAGTTTACTTTATCATGTTTATAACCATCACAAGAATTTTAAAATGTTTATTTTTGTTCACTGACAATTACTTTACCATGTTTACAATGTTTACCAGGTTTACCATTTTTATCATTTTTACCATCTTGACCATCTTAACCATATTTGCAATCTTTATCATTGTTTAACATGCTTACCATATTACCAATGTTTACTATTATTTAACTTAGTACACTTTTCTATTTTCTGATTATAGTTGTATTAAAATATTTGAATTTGTATATTTGTTCACTGACAATTACTTTACCATGTTTACAATGTTTACCAGGATTACCATTTTTTCCATTTTTACCATCTTGACCATCTTGACCATCTTTTCCATCTTTACCATTGTTTACCATGCTTACCATATTACCAATGTTTACTACTATGTAACTTAGTACACTTTTCTATTTTCTGATTACAGTAGTATTAAAATATTTGAATTTGTATATTTGTCACTGACAAATACATTACCATGTTTACAATGTTTACCAGGTTTACCATTTTTTCCATTTTTACCATCTTGACCATATTTTCCATCTTTACCATTGTTTAACATGCTTACCACATTACCAATGTTTACTATTATGTAACTTAGTACACTTTTCTATTTTCTGATTATAGTAGTATTAAAATATTTGAATTTGTATATTTGTGAACTGACGTTTGTTTTTTTGATTTGAAGGATAATGACAGATCATTCATATGATCAACCACATGATTATGGAGAGGAGCATATTGCTGGTCATACCTCTAGGGATGAACATTCACATGCTCCTATGACGACAAAGAGTTCAAAGGTTGGAAAACATGGGTGCACACATTTACCAAAATTATCACTTGCCCGTACGCAGGATCATAGGATAGTAGTTGAGTTTGATGATGATGATATTCCTAGAGGTCCGAATGACAAAGATTTTAAGAGTTTTGTTGCAACTCAGGATAAGACCAAAGTAAGCATTCTATATGATGATTGGAGAGGTGTGGATAGAGCGATTATCTCTCAGTTGTGGGAGACGATTTTGGTAAGATCTTTTGTCATTGTTTGACCATTCTTTTGAAGTTTCTAGTATATATAATATGTTTATCCTCTTCTTTATCAGATGACATTTGATATTCCTGCAAATGCAGGAGTCAGGAAGAAATTCTTATCATTGGATGCCAGGAGATGGAGGGATTTCAAATCAACCCTCTCATCTGATTTCATTTATGGTCATAGGAGTCATGACAATCCATGTCGTATATATCCTTTTATAGATGAAGACACATGGAGACAATTTTTTTTAAGTAGAAAAAAAGAGTCATTTCTAGTAAGGTAAATATAAACTTCTATAAACATTCTTATATAAATGATTTTATTAATGTTTTGTTAATTATTTCTTATTCTTAAATTACAGCAAACAAGGAATGCTTATCAGGAGATCCAATCTAAAAATTTATACCCTCATAGTTTATCTCGGGGAGGGTATACATTATATGAAGAAAAAATGATGGCGGAGAAATTTCAACAACTAAGAGCTGAGTCTTCAAGCTCTAGAGAGGTGGCCCCTCCATCCCCTCCATCTAGACATGAAAAACGGAAGAGATCTCGGAAGGGAAAAAGGGCAATATCTTTTGGAAGAATCGATAATCGTAGATGAGAGGATTGTAAGATATGTATTTAATTTATTTAAGTTAAATTTTTTATTCATATAAGTTTCAATCATTAATGAAATGTTCAATTAATTAATACAGGACTCTCTTGAGGAGCAGAGTCCTGAGGGGACATTTATAGCTACTGGGAGGGAAGATATTTTATGTGCAGCATTGGGAAGGCCCGAACATCCTGGTCGTGTAAGAAAATATCCGGCAGGTGTATCAGTAAGAAAAGTGTTTCCACGTTCTTCAACTTATAACATTGAGGGGGTTTATAAAAAAATAGAATCCTTGGAGGATGAAGTTCAAAATATTAATGTGACGATGGAAGACAAGATTAGAGAGTCGGTGCAGTCTATGTTTGCAGAAATGCAAAGACAATTTCAGACTGCAGCTCCCACTCCTCCACCTCCCCCTGTAGACCCCATTATTTATCCTCCACCTCCACCAGTAGCTCCCACTCCCCCACCTTAGGCTGCGGACACCATTTTTTATCCTACGCCTCCGCCGCAGCTTCCTACATATTGCGAGTTGTATGTTGACGATTCTCAACATCATATAGTAGCATACGAGTTGGTATATTTTATAGGAGATATAGTTCATCATCAACAATTAGAGGTAGAGAATCAGTGGGTCACTGTATAGGATATTATAGATAGATCATCTAGGGTACCAATACCTACAGATGAGGTGGTGACAGTTGGACAGAGTATCGGCCATTTTTTAGTTTGGCCATCCAGACTTCTTCGACTCATTACCATAGAGGTATGAATGATATATCTTTTATTTTATTTTTTTTATTAAAGTTGTTTTATTATTTGAAAACTAATATATTTCTCAATTTTTTTCACATGAATACTTCCAAGGTAAATAAATACTATATAGACAACAACAAAGACAACAGGCTATGACATCAGATACAGATTCCAGTGGTCTTGACAGATTGTCAAGATATTCACATTTTTTGTTGGGTTTTTATGAGTTGGTAATGGAATCTCATGTTTGTGGACGTGAAATAAGTGTGGGGATTACAAAATCTGATATCATGGAGATTGTTACTGGAGATAAGTTGGGCATCAACGTGGTGAAAATTTTTTCTATGTAAGTCTTAACACCTTTTCCCTGCGTTATATGTATTAAAAATGTATACTTATATATGTTTTGTATTAGGAATCTTTATAAAATTTGTGAGAGGAATGAACTGACAGAAGTATATGGATTCATGGTCCCGCAATTGATTTCCCCTGAAGCATGTGCATTGACTGAGGAACAAAGAATGGTTTATATTGCTGAAAGATTTGAAAAGAATATAATCAGACAATGTTGGATGATGCCTTTTTGTGAGAGGTATGAAATACATTTCTCTCAAAGAGTTAATTATCTTTTTACATAAAAAACCACTAACATTAAATTTCCTTTTATTAGTGATCATTGGATGTTAGGGATTTTTTTCCCATGGGAGAAATCTCTTTATTGGATATGCTCTGTTCATGGTGATGTGCGGGAAAGTTTTAAGAATATATTTGAAAATTATGTTTCAATTTCTCAATAGTTTTATATATTATAATGAATTTTAAATTTACCTCATTCGTATTATTTTCTAACAGTGCATGGGTCTACTTTCGAAAAAACACAAAGAAAAGAAATGCAAAGATCAAATATGAAAATGCGAAGGTAAATTTACATTTATAATTTGTACTTTTTGATTTATTATATAAAAATAATATATTGAATTTACACTCATTCAAAATAGAATTGTCATGAACAACAAGGCCTCATCGAATGAGGATATTATATGTTAAGATTTATGTATGAAATAATAACAACTGGGACAGTTGTGAATTTTGACCTGGTACGATTTCCTCTTAAACTTTGCCATAGTATTTCAATTTGATTTATTCATTATACACGTTAACTATCTTCTTTTTCATTTGTAGATTTTTGATGACCCTCAACCCTATACTTCTGAGGACATCAAACATGTACAAGTGGAGTGGTCAAATTATTTTACAGGTTTTATTGAATTTTAGTTGTTTGTAATGTAAAATGTAATTTTGAATATTGTCATTTTAATTGTGTATTTGGAAGTTGTTTAGGTTTGATTTAGTTTTTTTTTTGAAGTTGACATTGTAAGTTTGGAATGTTATATAAGTGAATGTTTAATTTTTCTCGACTTCTTGTTTTGGTCTACTTTTGATGGTTCTTCTGGTATGGATTTGGGTCTGTGGGGGAGTGTTTCCAATGGTGTGGGGGTGTGTTCAGTGGGGTTGGGGGTGTCCAGCGGTCTGGGAGGGATGTCCGGTGGGGTGGGGGGACAGTCTTGGGGGGTGGCAGGGATGTCCAGGGGTGTGGGAAGCCGGTCCAGGGGTGTGGGAGTGCTGTCCAGGGGTGCGGGGGTTTTCCAGGGGTGTTTGGGGCTGTCCAGGGGTGTGGTGGGGGCTTTCAAGTGGGGTGAGGGGGTGAGGAGGTGTTGTTCAGGTGGGTGGGGGTTGTTGAGGGGTGTTTGTGGGTGTCCGGGGGTCGGGGGCAGTCCAGGAGTGTGGTGGGGGCTCCAATTGGGTGGGGGAGGGTTGTCCAAGGGGTATACATGAGGGTGGGAGCTCCAACGGGGTGGGGGAGGGCTGTCCAGGGGGTATACATGAGGGTGAGGGCTCCAACAGGGTGGGGGAGGGCTGTCCATGGGGTATACATGAGGGTGGATGCTGTCTAGTGGGTATGTTTTATATGTTATCTATGTACATGCATAATTTTGATGTACTTCTATTTATGTGGAATGATTTCAGGATTTTTTTCTAGTTGATTCTGGTCGAGAGAAGATCACTTCATTCTGTTTAAACAAAAATTGGGTTTATCACGTCGGTTATTTAATAACCGACGTGATAAAAGTTCTGCAGAATGGTTTATCACGTCGGTTATTTAATAATCGACATGATAAAAGGCCTGGAGAATGGTTTATCACGTCGGTTATTTAATAACCGACGTGATAAAAGGCCTGGAGAATGGTTTATCACATCAGTTAATTAATAACCGACGTGATAAAAGGCATGGAGAATGGTTTATCACATCGGTTATTTAATAACCGACGTGATAAAAGGCCTAGAGAATGGTTTATCATGTCGGTTATTGAATAACCAACGTGCTAAACGGCCTGGAAAAAGGTTTATCACGTCGGTTATTGAATAACCGACGTGATAAACCCCCCTCCCTCGGTTTTTCACGTCGGTTTTATATGAATTGAAGTGAAAAACCACGCTCAACCCGGTTTATCACGTCGGTTCTTATATAATGGACGTGATAAACTGCCCTCACCCCAGTTTATCACGTCGGTTCTATATAAACTGACGTGATAAACCCCCTCGCCCCTGTTTATCACGTCGGATGTTTAAGAACCGACGTGATAAACCATTTTCCAGGCCGTTTATCACATCGGTTATTCAATAACCGATGTGATAAACCATTCTCTAGGCCCTTTATCAAGTCGGTTCTAAAATAACGGACATGATAAACCATTCTCCGGGCCCTTTATCACGTCGGTTCTAAAATAACCGACGTGATAAACCATTCTCTAGGCCCTTTATCACGTCGGTTCTAAAATAACCGACGTGATAAACATCACGATTTTATGTTTTTGACGTCGGTTTTTAAATAATCGACGTCAAAAACCTTATTTATAACATCGCACGTATTAACGTCGGCTAAAAAACGACGTAAAAAATTAAAAATAACCGACGTAAAAAATGTTTTCTGCACTAGTGTATACAACATTATTTTGGAATCCCATTACATAAACACTTAATTATTCCACCACATTGTTGTCATATTAAACATTGCCAATGGTGATCACATGTGACTTCTGTTTTTCCTTTTCCTTACGTGGTTGCTCATATCGATCATCAATAACCCTTGGATTAGGGCATTTATTAGCATAATGCCCCATTTCCTTGCACTTGAAGCATTGAAGTGTAGTAGGTTCATTCTTTGTATCCCTTCCTTTGTTTGCATCATTAGACATCTTCTTCCCATCATTGCGACATTCAAGTGCCCGATGACCTTCCTTTCCACATTTGAAACATTCACTTGTCCCTTTAAGATAATCTCCATCATGCTTCTTTCCAAACATTGAGCATAAGGAAACATTCATCTTCTTTTCACCATTATTCTGAGATTTCTCCTTGAACTCCATCTTTCGTTTCTTGTCAAAACTATGAGATTGATAAGTAACACCAACTTCCATTTATACCTTGATAGCACAACACACAATTTCTTCATAGCT
Source organism: Viscum album (assembly GCA_963277665.1). Classification (NCBI taxonomy): domain Eukaryota; kingdom Viridiplantae; phylum Streptophyta; class Magnoliopsida; order Santalales; family Viscaceae; genus Viscum; species Viscum album. The sequence goes on along the minus strand of OY728165.1, from coordinate 254,475,689 downwards.
ACTGAAGTCTCATATAGATAATGCCCTTCGAAGATTTGGTTTTAATCCACAGAAGAATTGATCAACTTTACTTTCAGGTTGGATGATAAATCCAGATGCATACCTTGCAAGCCTTGTAAAATTCACTTCGTATATACCAACAGATTCATCATCCTTTTTCTTTAGATCAAGAAACTCCTTCTCCATATTTGTTCGAAGAATATGAGGGAAGTACTTATTTAAAAATAAGTTCTTGAACTCGTCCCATTCCATGGACTCAATTTCATCTCTTGCCTCGTATTCTTAATAAGATTCCACCATTGATCAGCATCAGCTTCCAAACGATGCACTGCTAATAAGACTTTATCATGTTCAGAATATTGTAGAACTGAAAATATCTTTTCAGTAGTAGAGATCCATTGTTCAGCAACAAGTGGATCAGAAGACCCACTGAAAGAAGGTGGAAGTTGCCTCATGAAGGACTTAATAGAATATTGTCCCCTTCTCTGCTCATTTGGAAGTCCATAATGATTCATAGCCTGTATAAGTATAGAAATAATATTTTTCACTCCATCTCTGATAACATTTTTTTTTCAGGAGGACAATCATTGCATTGTCCATTACATTTATCAACACGGTTCCTTCAGGTTCCATCCATTGTCTAAAACCCAAAAAGAATAGTGTGAGAGGCAAAAATAATGCTAGGGAAAACAACACAATAAAGGAGGAGTACCTTCAATATCTAACATCATGGGTTACCATAATTCTAGTACAATAACCTATACTTATACTTAACCTTAAGGACATCCCTAGACATACCTTAGAAATATCTCTAGGGATCTCACTAATGTTCTCGCATCCTATTTTCCAAAGGTTGACTAAACCTTTCCTCTGATACCAACTATAACGGTCTGGAAATACTTCCAGTGGACTATATTTGATACCTATCAGGGCACTCCATGGGTGGCTACACCCCCTGGGCGGGACACACCACCATCCCCAGTGGCATCCATTTCCTCATGAAGCCGTTGGGCGGAGAGCCATGCTTCGTCCAACGCACACATGTGAGAGTTCCCAAGGATCGGAAACATTCCTACCTCCTTTGCCTCTGATACCAACTGTAGAGCCCCAAAGCTTGACGTACATGGACATTACATTACTTTTGCGGAATACTTAGTACATAACAAAAACACACACACAAGGACCGTAATATTTTAGTGTCTTTGGAAACTCGAAATGTAATCTTCTAATCATGGTGAAATATCTTCAACATCTCCCATACAGATCATCCTTTTTTTTATTACTTAAAACCATTCTTTATATCCTGGGGAAAAGAAAACATAAAATGGTGAGTTAATATTCTCAGTAAGGGTAAACAAAAGAAATATCAATCACATAATATTCATAAGTATATAACATTTTGGAAATCTTAACCTACAAAAGAGATCATAATATCATAACATGGGATAAATAATAGTAGTGAAATGTAATCCCAATAATCATAACATAAAACATGAAACTTTGTGTCATACACACATAATCATAGGGAATTATTTCTTATTAGTCAAGACTCATTTCCAAGACTATCTTAGTAGACAAAGTCCATTTCTGAACCGAGTTCATTCCACATTTTAGTCCTGTTTCACTGAACCGGTTTAACCTTCCGGTACAGCCATGTCTATCTCATGAGATATAAAATCATTACCCAATGAATTGGAGGGAGATATTGGTCCCACCCATCTCATAATTATACCATTCTTATGTGTGCCACAAAATCATAAATCATACATCATTGCATAACCCATGTAATAAAAATGGGATTCTTAAACAACATAACATCATAAAACAATTCATATAAGATAAAGGATTTCATAAAAATAATTCCATCACAGAATAATCAAATAAATGTAATAATAGGGATAGAAACATAACCCTATATTATCTTAGATGGAAAATAAGTTTGATAAAACACCTGAACTCCATTCATGAGAAAAATATCCTTTCTACTTCAAAAACATTTTCCTTTCTTAACATGCAATACAATATTAAACTAAAAGATGTTGATTAAAATTAAACATGTAAATTAAGATTCTTGGAAATAATTTTTCAAAAATCCATTCATGTCGTATAAGTTAAAAAAAACATTCTTCCCGTACTTTTGTCGGAAAAGTCAAAAAGTAACTCGTAAAAAAACGACAAAAGATTCCTTTTATATCTTTTAATAAAAACTCACCGAAGGGTAAAATTGGATTTAAAAAATTGTAGGTGGATGGAAACAATATTTCATATTGAGGAATCATGGATTTGGATTATAGATGACACCCCAGTAAATACCAAAGTATAAACAATCTTGGATAAAAAGAGATTGTGATACTTTCCCTTACCTTATGTCTAATTTGCTTGGTAATTGTCCGAACCTCCTGTATAATGATTTAAATAACATCATTGAATTAATCTTGAATCATACTCATTTTTATGATATCATATATGGTTCACTTATGACTTTATATTACCCGTTCTTTTGTAAATTCCATGTTAATGAGCATTTTTGGTAAAATTGTTTCATTTGTCGTCTATGTTTTGACTTGTAATTATTCATATGATTACTTAGATCATGATTACATAATTCCAGAATATAAAACATGATTTATATATAATATATATTTAGAATATACATATATATAATAAATCAGTAAATGGAATGAAATACACCGTTCATGGAGACAGTAGGTCGTACGTACGCATGATCGTTGTTTTCATTTCCTTATTGAGTTGAATGGAATTAAGTAGATGAAATACATATATATACACAAAAATCCAGTATCATTATTATTTCATATATTTCATGATTACTTATTATATATACTTTATAATCATTCATGAATGGTTAACGTGGAGAATGAATTTCATCGCGTCGTGGAGACGGTAGTCCATACGTACGCACGAGTGATGATATCGTTCTCATGATCATGGGACTGTATTAGAGTGTATGTATACTATTTTAGAATCAATATCACTTTAAAATAATCATATGTAGTTATTATTTACACCATTATACCCATCCAATTAAGGTGGTGGTGGAAAATAGATTACACCACGGCGTGGAAACGGTATTCCGTACGTACGCATGCGGGGTGATTTCGTTTTCCGTTGGATGGATAGATGGTGAAATAGGGTTGTTTCATACATATAATAACATATCAGTATATGAGTGATACTGGTTTTATTACTTAATAATGAAACAACCTAAGAAGAAGAAGTGTAAGAAGAAATAAAGTTGAAAGAATCAGTAACAGACATTACCTCTTCTTTGAAGCGCCTCTTTGAGTCCTCTTCTTAGGGAACTAATATTGGTCTTTGAAGAAGACCAGGACCTGTAGTATGTTTCTAGGTAAGTGAAGAAGATAATTGGGCATTGTTTGGCTGAGCATGAAGGCTCAAAGTGGTGTGAGGAAGATGGGGAGGAGGTGCCCATTTATAAGGGAGGAGAGGGACACCATTGGAATAACCAAAAATATTATTTTATTATAAATCCAAATTCGGTTTTAAATAGCTCCAAATTGATTTATTTCGAAGCTAAGGTAGGGATGGGTCTAAATTCTCTCGTCCAATAGATTTTAGACAAGTTTAGGTCGTTATTGTAACCTTATCTTTTACTTTTAACTCTTAGTTAATTAGATTGACATTTACCATGTCATTTTGTATTTTTATACTATATAGTTAATAAACATACCATATACATACAAACGACCCCCAAGTGGTTCATTAATGATACACCTATCTTGATATAAGTATCTTTTCCAAACCTTAGATTTTTAGGAATAAAATAACAATCAATAATATAATATTTGTTTTAAAAACTATTTTATGTAAATTTTGACACTATTCAATAGTTGATTTTTGTGAAACTTAAAACAGAATTATTACTGAGAAAAAAGTTAATTAAATAATTACTATAATGTCCCATTAACCTCTAAAATTTTTTTAATTCATTAAAAGTTTCACATTATATTTATTTGGGTATTTATAATATCAATTATGTTAATTTTTCACTATTATGGTAATTACTGCATCATCATTATGTCAGAAATAAATTAAATTATTTAATGTCTAAAAATAATAAATAAAGTATCATTATGTATAAAAGCTTTTTATATTTCTAATGAATATTTAAAATCGAAAATACAACATATATAACCCTATGTTAAAATTGTTTTTCTAAAAGATATATACTTCTGTCATTTTTGTATTCATTTTAACTTAATTAAAATAAAGTGTCCATATCATTTAAAAGTGGCACCATGGGGTCCCAAAATTAACCCAAAAATGCCCATGGTCTAACATTTATCAACAATAAGGTTATCACATGTTTTAGGGTAATTTATTTATTATTATAATATTATTTTCTAACCTTTATTTACCGGATTTACCCTCTAACCCGGGTAAATAATATATTTATCGAAGTAATTATTCAAAATGGCTAAAAATAAAAGTTACCTATTTACACAATTTAAACATATTGATTCCAAATATTTAATCCATTTTTCCAAATTCAAAACAAAAATGTGGCAGAAATTAATTTAAAATTAATTCCCGCTGTCAAAACAAAAAGCGTGTTTTTAAGATATAATAACTATCAAAAGATTGATACTTGTTTATGTTCGGTTTAATTGGGAAATTATGTCCAATGACCAAAATTGTATTAAATGGTAAAAATATATTCTAAATATACTCTAAAACCACTCAAATTCATAATTTATCACTATTAATTATTTTGGTTAAAAAAGTTGTTTTTAATTAAAATTTCGTAATTCTCACTATTCATCAAAATATGCAAGTTATCCGAAAAGTACCAAAATTTCACCATAGGCTAAATTTGATACTCCGAATCCAAAAATGAAGACCATTTTGAGAGATAAAATTTCTAAAATTTTAAAAGGTGGTTATTACTATTCATAACAGGTAGTTTTAATAATATTTTAATAGCATATCGTTGTTTAGTGAAACTCGGTATTGCGTACTACACACGCTATTGAGGAAGGTCGCGATTGTGTGTAATGCAAGGAATGTCAAGGATGCGTGTTATGCAAGCTACTTTTGGTGTAGCTTACTACACAAGACATTAATGAAATTAAAAAGAACATTTTCATAAAATCTCGGGGTGTTACAGATGTTCTAATGTTCCATCCAATAAAGACATAATACATGCATCTAACATTAATGGAAAATTTTTAAACAACATAACTTTTATGGGTTGAAGATTCATTATCCAATATAATCCTTTAATAATGTATGGACAGAAAGAAAAAGAATAAATAATCAATCCCCATGAAAAAAGGGCATACTAGATCAGATTAATTTAAAAATAAATATTGAAAGGTGAATTGATAAATGAAATAAGACTAATCATAGAATTATTATAGGTTATCCCACGTGATAAATGAAAATTAAATATGAAATAATCATGTGAGGATATATAAATTTCCCATTTAAATGAAATGAGATCACTCCCACAAGGGGACTCTTAAAAATGATATAGGATGGAAGAATTTTTCTTTATGAGGACAAGAATGAAAAAAATAATTTTTTTGGGTTTTTAATGAGGCCTAATGTTTTTCAGGATAGTTGGACATAATGTGCACTGAACGCGTGTTTCACACTACCAAGGAACCAACCCCTCACATGGACAAGTACACAGTTATGTGAAACCTTACACCGACCATGTGAAACAGTCTAATAACTGTTTTCATGGTTTTTATGGAATTGAGTCCTCCCTTACATGGTCAGACTAACCCTGATCCGCCATATTTTGTCTACACAATTTATCTACATTGTTAGTAATAACCATTCATTTAATACATACCTCAACTAGTTACCCCAAAAATTTGTTCACCATGCACCAAATAGGACCTATATATACCTAAGCCCCTTCTGATTCAATTAATCATAATTATAAGGATTTACCTTTTGGATTAAATAAATTTGATGACTTTTACATCATAGAAAAATTCAGATTTTATGATCATTTTTCTCCACCTTCTTTCCCATTAATACTATTTTTATGTGCTAATATTTTAGTGAATGACATTTCATCCATGGAATAAATTTAATAGAAGATTCTATATATCTCACATTTTTAATGATTGAGAATGAAAATTTATAAGAATTTACATATCTATTTAAAAAATTGTATTTAAAAAAAAGATTATACCCTACGATTGATCCAATCACTAATCCAACTATCTAACATGATAAGGATATAATTTCTCCATCAAGAAGGTCCTTCCTACTTCGCTTCACATTAATATGTAACATGAAAATGTGGATAATTCTATATTGTAATATATATAATACTATAAGAACCGAATACCTCCATTAATAAGGTCCTCCATTAATTCTTATATATTCTAGTGTAACATAATAGTGTGGATAGTTCAATCTGATATCGTATATGAACACCACCTCTATAATAGTAATATTGATATTTAAATGAAATTACACAATCCTTATTGATAATAAAATAACATTTTTCATTTAAAGAAATCATATGTACCATAATATATACTTGTTTATTGTAACTGTAAAACAAGAAGGTCATTTGAATACTTCCTCAGATTTTTCACTATGTGGATTAGTAATTCTAATTTAATATGATATCACATTCATGTGAAACTATAATAGATCACCTAATAAAATAAATACTAATTCTTGTGCGGAACTGGTGTCATATAGTAGATATATAAAGATGGAGGGTATCATAATTGAACAACATACCATACATGGACCTAAATCATCTTCAACCTCTTATATAAAATACATTATTGTAAAGATTATCCACACTCACTTCTTAGGAAGAGACATCGTCTTTTTCTAGGTCAACCCACACATCCATGACTCCTTGACCTATCCATCCCTATAAGTCTTCAATCATTCACAATCCATGCATTTTTTATTGTATTCACCAATACTAATATGTCATGAGATTCATTTTTAAATTACATTAGATAAACTAACATCCCACATTAAAAAACTATATCGAGAATATCCAAACATATTGATAAGGGATATCTAACTACCCCACATTAGAACCACTCTAATAATCCTATCACATGGGTTATGATGGGGGATATTCCATCTAATATTCTGTTCATGTCAATTGTATCGCTCTCTTAATTGTTGAATAAATTCTCTCATTAACATGATTGAGTAAAAAAATAAAACTCTCCGTCCATATCTCTATAATATTAAACTTCTATAAAGCTTACATACTAAACAAACTAAAAAACATGTACTTATTAATGGGAAATCTTATCCAAAATTTACGGTGTCACACACATCTCAAAAAATAGTTCATAGAAACATTAAATTTTCACTAGCTTTGAAATGAATTTTATATACACATTATCATTATATGTTAATTATATAATAAATTGATTCCCCAAATAAAAATATTTAATCCCTTGATATCTATAGATACTTATAAAATTTTTGAATCATTTATTATTAATTAACATCGAGTATGATTTCTAATATACATGTTTAATCATACCTTCTTTCTTCAGTGCATATAAAAACATCCAAGTTACCCCATCCATCATACAATATATTGAAATAACCATCATTAATCTTTGAAATCATTTTATCATGATGATATAGTTAATATTTTCTTTTCACGTTTCACCAAGTTCAATTAAAATATCAGCCTTGAACTATCGAGAGCCGTTATTTTTAACCATTGATTCCCAATCAATTTTTCTTTGGTATCCAATTATATAGAAAAATAATGCGAAAGATAGCCTAAAAATAATTCATACCAACTAAGGTTCCATGATTTAATACTCTATTATTATGTTCCCTCATCCACTACATCCTAGACTAAACCTACTTATCAAATTATATAACACCAAAAATATTAAATTTCTACTATATAATTCCTCTGTCATTCATAATCTTAAAATAACTTATATTACACTATGACTATGGGACTTATTATTCCCTTTGTTAAATTATTGCAACTAAATTTTAACATCAATTCTATAATAATTCATAGCAATCAATAATTTTATGAATCACATTACAAATATCATACAATGAAAATTCAAAATATATCAAATATCAGACTAGAAATTACAAATTCATAAAAACAATTTCATATGATAAATTTCATACTATTTCTAAAATGATGATTGAACTATTTCATTTTAAACCCATTATATGTTAACAAAACTGAAATAACAATTTTATATGTATATAACTGATGAATAGTTTCTCAAATACAATTATATATGATGTATTTTTGTTATCTCATAATATATGATATACTATTAGTGGAAGGTATAAAATTGTAAAAAAATGCATATCATATACATCCATATAAAATAAAATATTTTATAAAATAGAAATACTATAAATATTCATTTTACATTATCATATTTTCTGTTATATCTATATTGTTAATGTTATGATACATTTTTATTAAACAATATGACTTTCAAAGGTAGTTAAAACATTAACTATTACCATTCGGACATCTTCCATTTCAATAAATAATTTATTATTTGGATTGATATAATAAAATATAATAATGATTCAAATGAATGAATTTTAGTGTCTAATGAATGACCCGATAATGGGTTACTTGTGGTCATTAAAAACATCAAAATAAATTATTTCCAATTTAAATGAAAAATTCCTACAAAAACATGTACTAGATATATAAGTAGCATCTATGAGAATGTAATGAGATTCAGGATACCTATATGCATTCTGAATGTCACTTAAACTTGTTCCATTACATTTTGAATTGTTGGCATTCTATGGATAAAAATATGATCCTTCGCAAATCTTATGTGATTCATCAGAAAATGAAAAAATTATTTATAATATTTTTTTAGAATACTTTTCAATGGTACATATCATATTTATGATGGAAGTAAGAGGACCACTCATCTTATAAACAACGTATACTAATTATTATATATTTTACAAGGTTTTTATTTAAAATCAAACATGATATTTGTTTTATTGTCTGGATCTCTTCCATTTCATGAAGTATTATTATTCAATCAAATGAATCACATAAATGGAATTGGAGAAATTAAATGAAGTATTATTCTATAAATCACGTATAAAATAAAGAATATTTTTATGTTATATTTCTTATAGTATCATATAATAATTATATTCTTTTATGGATTAAATAATGATATGATTTTTCATAAATAGTTTCGGAATACAAAAATATAATATTGGATAAAAAATAATTGAAATCTATTTTTGTTATATGTTATATGATATTATTACAATCTATATAATGTTGCACCGAACTATTTTTGTATTTTCAAATGAAATTTTTATTGTTAAGTGAGAAACCAACAAGACAAAGCACCAATAGTTAGGTTAGCAATTCCCTAAAGAGATCCATCATCCTTAGAGAACGGGACCACTGTACCCACTAAAAAGAGAAACATTAATGAAAATCTAAAAAACAAACACACAAAATAACTATACCCATGATAAAGGGAAAAGGTGGGACCACACTGGGAACAATGTGTGACCCTACTTAAAAAACCACACTAAAACATGCTCTTATGTGAAACCATGATGCCTAATAATTTATCTTGAGGTGTGGCCACATCGCAGAAGACCCAACGCATCCACTATCATAGAAACTCCGAATGTCAGTTTCGAGCACTCCATGGCCTCCCAAAATGTCATTATTGGGGGATGGAACCCATAACATTGCAACACCACAAAGGATATAACCAAAGCTAATGATTATGAGAACAGAGAAGCCACAACACCATTAGGAAATAAATTATCCACAAACAGAACCCAAATCCCAACTACCATTATAGAATCTACCAATAGAACCCAAATACTTGAACCAGCCTGAAGTGGATTCTTACGCCAGTGATATTGGATAAATTATACAAAAACATGGAACAACAAAAAAATGATATGGAAACAAAAAAGGAACCAAAATCAGCAAAAATAGGGCCAAAATATGAAATTAAGTCCTCAAATGGAATTGTCAAATGAGAGTGAACAACAGTGAAATCTTCGTCGACAGAGCTCCTAAATGCGGAACCATGGGACCCATCAACCAGATAAGTACTCCATAGAAAATGATATCCACTAAATGAGATTGTGTAAAAACGTTCTATCAAAGTGATAATGAAATCAAGTTAGTACATAGTGGTTTCACAAAAAGAGGATGGAATTCATATTTGATAAGTGGGTTATTGATATTGATGGTACATACATTGATAGAGCTCTAGAGATGATGAAAATCCATAAAACCATTAGGATGACAAGCTATACAACACAACATTCAATTCACACTACTATTGCTAGCTAGAGATAGAGCCATTCCTTGGATGAAGAGATAAAGATATGGGAGGAAGAATAATGACGGTAGAAAACCCTAAACTGCCAAGAGAAAATCAACCGTGTGACTATATAACCACCAAAAATTTATATTTTTTAAATCCTTTAATCATCACTGTAGCATAACATATAAAATTGGGATTCATAACAATTTATAACACTAATTTTCATTGATCACTATGTAATAAACCAAACCATATATTATCTTGAATATTTAAGAAATAATGTATATAACAACACAAAATTTAATCCCTTGAATATGTGGAATGAAATGTGTTACATAAAAATCCTAACTCAAAAAGAAAATGTATCTTATTTTATTTTAATAATATTTTATAATATATGATAAAATGAAATACATTTTTTCAATGAAATATATATCTTCTTTATGAAAGTTAAATGAGTAATAAAACAACTTATAAATATAAAACCACAATAATAAAAATAGAAACACGTGTTTTTCCTTGATGATCGTATCGCCAAAATAAACTATAGAAATAATTAAATAATGTAAAAATATAACAAAAATTTGGAGTTCAAAATAATAATAGAGTATGAATGAATCAAAGAGATGTATGTGGGTTCTTATATATGGTTGAAAATAGTATATATTAATGTTAGTTCATTATTGGGTATGTATTAATTTTTGATATAATTTTAAATAATAGGTATAATTAATATCTTAAAACTGGATTTTATGTTTGTATAAAAAATATATTTTATATTTTGTTAATAAAATATAAAAAAATTAGAAATTTAATAAAATGATACTTATTTCATAGAAAATATTTATTATTTTAAATAATTTGTTTCATAAAAATAACAAATTTATATATATTTTTATTACATATAATTAATTATATATATAATGAATTTAAAAATTCAAGTAATGGTGAATAATATTCCTAAATAACATATAATTACATTTTTAGGTGTTAAAAGGAATCAGTTTTAATTATTCCTGGTAAATGATAATTATATTATTTAAAACATTGTATTAATTTTATATTATATGTTTTTTAAAAAATATCCACTTTAGATATTTAAATTTTAACTTTTATTAGATTTATTATTTTTGTATATATTTAAAAAAATTAAAAATCATTGAAATATATTTTTATTAAAAAATATTACAAAGGGATTTCCTGTTTTAATAGATACTTTTCTGAAAAAAATTTCTTATGCATTACACATTATAATTTTAAAATATGTTTTTATTATATTAAAATTTTTGGGATTATAAATTTATTTTTATAGTGACCGAGGCTTAAAAAATAATGATATTACACAATTTTAGATTAATATTCAGAACATTAAAATAATACAATCTCAAGTACTTTAATAGTTTAGTGTCTTGGGAAACATAGAAAAAAAACCTTATATCCCGGTCTGTGATATTCAAAATCTACCATAAATATATCCACATTTAAATCTACTTCCTAAAACCATTCTACATAACCTCGAGAATGAAAAAATACGAATGAGTGATCTTATATTCTCTGTAAGAGTAAATAATAAAAACCAGTAAGCATAACATGGATAACCTGTATGAGAAATGGGAAAACCATTTGAAGATATTAATTTGGATATTAAATGTTATAAAAATGATTGTTAATTAATAATAAATGGATCATAATATAATAAAGAGAATATGTGTTGAAATCATAACATATTAGTAGGACTCAAATTTGTGGAAAACACACAAGCGTATAATATTATTTACATATTTGCAAATGAATTGATTCCAATGTCATATTTTTATTATGGGTTCACTCACCATATCGTCTTGGAGTCATGGTTTACTCCACATACCATTTTGGCTGTCATGGTTCACTCACATGGCCATCTTTGTAGTCAAAGATTACTCCCAACACCATCTTAGTCCCTCTCATTAGATATAAGTCATTACACAATTCATTAGAGGAAGATACAGGTCCTAACCATCACATAGTGAAATCAAACATACAAGTTCCAAAATCTCATAAATAATTATAAAATAATCAATGAAATGAATTTGATATTATAAACATGTAATCATATGATAAACATTTAAAATAAATATTAGTTTCCAAAAAATTTCATCAAAATAATAAACTTTGAATGATAAATGGATTTCTTCAAAATATAACCCAATAAAGAGAAAAATATTTCCTAAAAATATAACTTTCTAATGAGATATGGATTTCATAAAACAATATCCCATGAAATAGAAATGTATTTCATAAAACATAACTGTTGAAAGAAAAATATATTTCATAAATATATAACCCATAAAAGAGAAATGCATTTCATTAATATATAAACTGTTAAATGGAAACATATTTCTTAAATATATAACCCATGAATGTGAAACTGGTTTCATATATACCACGACATTAAGTATAACACAATCATAAAAATAATATGATTGGAATCTTTAGATCATTTCTTAGAAGGGCATGGGTATCATCAACAGTGGTTATCTTAAATAGAAATTTTATTTGATATACCTTTCAAAAATGTTTCTAGAAGAAAATGTCAATCTTTAATTGAAAAATATTTTTTAATACAAAAATAATATTTACATTTAATATTTTAAATAATATACCTTTATTTCCTAAAAAGAAGACATTAATTCATTTTTAAATTTTTTTCCCTGAAAACAAATAAAATAATCATTAAAACATTTTAAAAACATTTCTATTTGAAAACCTTTAAAAATCATATAAATAAATACTGAAATAGTTTTGAAAACACTTTTAACTCAAAAAATATATTGAACGAGTTTGAAAATGAATTGAAAATTATTTCATTAAAAATACATTTAAAAATATAAATTAGTCTTGAATGCATTTGGAAATTAGTTTTCTTTAAAAAAATGTATAAAAGAACGTTGAAAACATTTTGAAAACACTTTTCCTAGAAAATAACATTTAGAAACACTATCTTGAAAAATTAACCAGTTAAATAGGAAATGGAAGTATCAAATAAATGATGGTGGTTAAATCTGTTTGTGTCTTATGATGTAAAAATAAAAATGACTTTGTGTGGTAAACGGATAGAAAAAATAATTGTTCGGAAAGAGAGAAGAATATTCATATAAAGTGATTGGTAAACGAAAAAAGTAAAAATTTATTAAAAATACTAATTGGGAATTGTACAATATTCATGGAAACACATTTAAAAAATCCTGGTTTTGAAGGTACATAGATTTCTTACTAAAGAGAGGGTAATGTATGGAATTTATAAAAACAGTTTCTTAACTCTCTTATGTACAAAAAAGTGGAAGAAATGTACAATTATATGAATAAATAATTAATAACTAATTGGGAAAGAAATTCATGAATCCTCCTGAGATAAGGATGATAATATTTCATCCACGAAATCATAAACATAATCCATATTGAAAATAGATGATATTTTCTCAATGAACTTTTATAACTCTATTAATTTGGATCATACAGAACATGTATGAATATAAAGTTACATGAAACATAATATATAATGAAACTAAGTAAATTCATGAAATAAAATGTTAAATGGAATTATATATGCCCCAAAAGATAATTTAGGATCATAATAAAACATGAGTCTCAATGAAATAAATATTAAGACAAATCAATTTACTGATTTGGTAAATTTCGACACATAATCCCCATGAATGAACAATCATAAAATAGATATGTGAATATACATAAATTTATGTATAATATATGTATAATAAAATCATGTTAAGTACATAGACAATATAAAAAGAGATAGTCATGAACATAGTATTTATCATAGAGAAATAAAAAAGTTAGATGAAATCCCATTACAATGTGTGTTGAATATTATTATACTTGTTCGAACCAACTGTATAATAAATATAAATTTATTATAAATATTTTACCAAATATTATTATTATTTTTTATACCATATTTTTTTTATTATGACCGTATATTACCAGTATATTAACCATTCAATGTTAACGCTACACTTCTAATTATATTCACATTGTTTTTCACAAGTGTCTTAATTCGTTATATCATTTGTGATTATAATTATATAATGATTCCAAAATATTATTAATTATTCATATACCATTTTATGTAGTATATTATTATTATTATTATTTTAGATTTATGAAATGGAATACACCGTTCTTGGAGTGGGTAAATCGTATGTATGCACTAACATTGATTCTGTTTTTTATCGTTTTAGAAGAAATAATGAAAATGACATATATATATATATTCATTAAAATATAATAAATCATAAATATATATAATATAATTTCACTTAACCCATCCTTAATAAATTCTATGTTGTTTTTGAACAAACCTCATCGCTTTGAGGGGGTGGTAGACCATATTTCTTTAAAAAAAATTAAATTATTTATAGAAATTAAAAATTATAAGCATATTTATTATAAAATTTATAAATAAGATAAAAAATAATATATATATATATATATATATATGTATATATATTTCATCATGACTTCCAATATTTTAGGTGGTATAGAAAATTGTAAAATAATTATTTTGTGAGGTGGAAGTCCATTGTACACATAAATAGTATGTTCGTCACCCAATAGATGAAGGTGTTTATAAGTGTAGTATGAAATATTAGCATAAAAACATGAAATTATTCGGTGGAAACTTGTTTTTAAAAAAATCTTGTAATAATTATAGTGGGGGTGGATAACGAAAATTATTGAAGGGAGGTTGAGAGAAGTCGTTACCTCTTAGTCGGGTAACTCATTTTGGTTTGTCCCAAAAGGGTTCTTTGGAATACTTTGTTCCCAAATTTATTCATAAATGATGAAGGTATGATTTTTTTATGTTTATTGAGATGTTATTGGCTGATAGTATGTCGTTTTAGAATTCTGAAGAAGAGAGGGAGATGGTGGCCTATTGGGGGGAAGGTAAAGGACTCGCTCTGTGTTTCTTAAACCAAGTTATGTAAACCCACGTTTTTAAATAAAAAATCATAAAAATACCCAAAACATTCAATAATTCAAGGTTCATGGACAATTAATTGACATCAAATGGGTTTTAGAAATAATTTTAGGTCATTTTGGGTCTTAAATTTAAGGTTTAGTCCTTCGTTTATTGTAATTTCACCTTAACCGATTAAATGAATTTTAATTGCTTTGACAAATCATTTTGGTAAAAAAAAATTATATTATTAAACATTGTTAATTATTTTGATTTCAAATATGGAATCCATTTTTCTGAATTATAATCACAGAATTGGAAGAAATTATTTTAAAATTAATCATGCAGTTGGGTTGACAATGCAGGTATTTAACGTAAATACCATCAAATGTAAGATAGGTTTTTATATCCAATGTCAATGTGAAATTACTTCTAATTATCTAAATTGTATTAAATGAAAAAAATACCTAATTAAAATTTTATACCATTTTAAAATATATTTTATCCTTATAAATATAATATAAGAAATTTCAATTTGGATCAAAAATCCTATATTTTTAACTATACATTAAAAATTGAAACCTTATAGAAAAATAAAAAATATAATATCCTGATATAATTTTTTATTTCAAATATAATTTCTATATTGAAATATAAAATCTATAGAAGTTCCAAAAATGGGATTTAAAATGGGTTCTACATTAAATGGCCTTAAAACCACCTTTAAAAAAATATAAGGTTTTGTGCATAATTTTATGTTTGTTCTTATTTTATTTGTATAAAATATATTGGATGAATTCAACAAATATATTATGGAATATATAATGTAAATTTGATAGTAATATGACTCACTAAAAGTAATTAATTTAATTTATTAGTGTAAAACATATTTATGGCCATAAAAATAGTAATATTTTCCTATATATTCAATCGTTTTAATATTAATATTTAATTGATTGATAACCAATGAATTAATCTTATATTTGTGTAAACCATATATTATCAAAAATTATTTTATAATATTCATTATTGTTCATTAACTTCTACATTTTATCTGAATATGTTAAATAATAATATCTTAATAATATATTATTGTTCGGTAAAATAATTTCATGGTTGTTTCGCAGCCCATCCATAAAAGAAATTGTTGCAAGTAAGGGAATATAACCTAGGTATTCTTTTCAGAGAAGGATATAGTTTATAATTGGGGTAATGCATGTTTATCATGGTTTTGAATAAAACACAAACCAAACATAGTGGTTTAATATAAAATTAACAATATTTATTGTTTTGTGAAATGAAAAATATCATAATGTTTAAATTATTTAAAAACATCAAACACAAAATATTATGGGGTTACATATTATATATATATAATAAAAAGTTTAAAACAATGAAATTATGTTGATTTAATTTTTTGAAAAAACTATATAATGTGGTGAAAATTTAGTAACCACTTTTAATATTTATAATGTCACTAAAAATATCTCTAAACCAATTTAATGAGTTGATAAATAACCCTATATATTACTTGTCTCATTGGATCAAATTTCCTGTAAAATTAAATTAAATACTCATTAATTAAAGGATATTAACCAAAATAAAACTCAAATCCAACTATAATAAGACTTTATTATTTGAAATTGTGACCACTAATTACAACTAATTATCTATTTAATAAATAATTTTTTTTTTCCAAATATACTTTTCTTATTTATTTTTATCTCCTAGTCCATAATAATAGGAATTCTGAATGAAAAAATTTCGACGACGTGAAAATTTATCAACAAATGTATCCATTTCTGCTATGTATATTATTATTCCTATTAATTTTTTTTATTCTAAATCACATTGACCACTCTGATGATTTTTTATGAACAACATTATGAAACTATATACAAGCTATTTCTACAACATCACTTGATATCCCAACTCATCCACAAGATTAGAATATTTTTTCTAGGTTAGTTCAACTACCTACATAGATGATGTTTTAATATATTCATTATTATCAACAAGAAATGGTGTCCAAATATTAATAGTGGAATCATAATATTTTATATAGTTATTTTTATTTTGAATATGGTTCTAGAAGTTTGGTACAAAATTGAATAATGATTAAAAACTATCATGTTGATATATGTAAATCACTCTAAACATGATTATCTTGAATTCCTTTTTACTAAACCGTATTCATTCATTCCATGAAATTATCATTGCATTCAATAAATAATTTCAACATAGTTATTCTAAAAATAATTAATAGTATACTATTTATGAAACAGTTATCAAGAACTAGAATTTGATATTTAAATGAAAAAATGTTTTGGAATCAATAAAAATTAAAATAATATAATGAAGAAAATATTAAATTTATAACAAATAGAAATGATATAAATATTTATAAATAAATATAATAAAATGAAATAGATGCGTGTAATGAAATTCAATAATATGTATTTATTTATTATCAATATTTCATGGGGTAATATCATGATATATGATTTTTTTGAGTAATGGAATGTGTTTCTCATTTAAAATTAAATTCATTATGATACGTTGGTCATTAATTCTTACATTCATTTTTTGTGGAGAATATAATTTATTTTGGTATTATATTTTCCTAATTTTTATAAAATTTGTGAAAACATTTAAAAATAACTCACTTTAACTCTTTAAATTTATTTTGAATCAATTTTAAGCAATGTTGTAATGGATTCCCTTCAAATCTCATTTTGAAATTAGTATTTCCATGTCTAAATTTTATTTGGTTTCAATTAAATGTTATTTATCTTAGAAAAAAAAATATCTTCCAATCTTCATGTTTTGTGGTTTTACATGTATTTATAGAATTTCATGTCACATTGACTCGTAATTATTCAAAAATAAATCAATAAAGTGAAAATTTAGTAATTTGATATGTTCATTTGGAATATATTAAATCCAAGTCAATATATATTATTATTTATCATATTTTTATTATTTCTCTTAATGTTAAATAATATGATTTCAAAATCACATTTCATAACATTGAATTTATTTTTAAAAGTATAGAAGGAATATTTAAACTAAAATATATAGGATTTTTCACCTGGCATCATTATCCAATAGTTTTTATTTCATTTTAGGAGAAGGAATATTTTAAAATATATCCCTTTTCTTAAAATCAATTTTTATTTACAAAAAATTTATTTTCTATATAATGTTTTATATTTTTTTGAAACTTTCAAATAAATGTTTTCATAAGTTTTATGTATATTTCAACACAATTTCCAAATATTTAATTAATATTCTTATGAAGGGGGTTTCATAAGTTAATATCATTTAATTATTTTTACCAACCACTATGGTTAAGTTCTAATGAATTCATCCACATTTTTTGTAAGGATTATTTATTTATGTTTTGTAGAAATATTCATGAAACATGTTTCATTATCATGTGTTATTTATTCTATTTTTACTTATTAATGTGACCATGTTCATATGGAACAAATTTTCATACTTTATCATTATATGTCTTGTTTTCCTGATATAGCCCCCCAAATATGTGGATAATGAATTATTTCTCATGAGACATTAAATTATGGGGCATTGGTGGTTATCCTGGTATATTGTGTATTCATATATAGGTGGTTAGAATCGTATAATATGATATGAATATCTTATTTTCCTACATATAATATCATATAATTTTCATATGATTGATGTACCTTCATATATAATGAACATGTGGCTCTCTGATATTATATTATGATTAAATTCATCTATGTAATTTAAATTCACTATAATTCATTTTATGTTATTAATATATGTTAGGACATTATTACTATGAGATTATTCATACATGAATTATTAATTATATAACTTTTATTATCATATTTTTGATTACTTTTTTTGTCTTGATTGATATCACTTTTTTAACCCCTTACTGAGGGTTTGAGATCACCTTTTCTTATATATTAATTCTGTAGGTTATAAATAATAGCATTGTGTATAATATTTCGATAAGGATATCATATGTGGATAATTTTTTTAGTGGTTGAAGAATAATTGTAAAATAAAAATAATATAGACGTAATATCTTACGAATCTAATCCTATAGGTTCCAGGGTGTTGATTACTATAAGATTAAATGAATATCAATTTAAAATCATATTAAATATATATTTATATTTATATGTTATAGTTGGGTCATTCTCTATTTTATTTACGAGGGGATTTCTATATTTTTGGGATACCATCATGATGAATATGATGATGAAACCAAATGGAATCTAGGATTAACCAAAAATGTGTCATATTGGATATACAAAAAGTTATTTAGGTTGACCATGATGTTTATTAAGTAGGAATTAATGATTAATTGGTCACATATTATTCACATTGATTAGTAATGTCATATGATTACATTAGTGATTATTTTTTAGTACTCACACATTACTATTTATATTTTAAAAATAATTAGGATTAGAATCAAATATAAATAAGTAATTATTGTTATCAATTCATGAATAGAAAATGTATTATATTTTTACTTTCTATATCATATATTTATTTTCTAAACAAAATTTAATAATAACACCCATTGAATATATATTAAATTAATGTTGAAATCACCTATTATGGTGATTATTGAACCCCATTTATATTACTATTATTAAATTGATATTCATAGGGTTATTCTTCTTGTCAATAATTTTTGTCTCATTTGAGTGAATTCAATGTTTTCATGTGCATGGATTGGACCACCCATCATAGATCCTATATCATTATTTTAATATCCTCAATTTAGTAAACATAATAATATATTATTTGATTATAATTCATAATTATTTCTAGGTGAAAATTTATTTATCACCAAGTATCACATTATAAATGATTAAAAAGGTTTAAAAAGGTAAAAATCCCAATATCTGTAATGAATATGTTTTTTCCAGGAAACACTTAAGAATGTTCTATGAATAATTTAAAATAATGGCACATATTCTGTGTTGGATTACTATTTCTTATGATGTTGAACATTTATAGAATAAAAATTTTAATATATAATATCATGTGCATGTGATTTTTTTTGAAATACAATAATATCTCTTGAGTAGTTTTTTAGATGGAAAATTTGAGTTTGTCGTTAGGTCCCTAATGTGGGTTTTACCATTGAGATTTTATTAAACTATTGTGCATTAGGTGTTTAGTTAAATCACCTTTGAGGTTAATTATTTTCCCTTTTTACTATATATTTATTAATTATTATTATTTTATTTTCCCCTATTTTTGGTTCTTCATATACACACCTCACACCACAATCCAACTTATCCTTCTTGTATATTCCATTCAAACCCACTGAATCAACTCATTTTTAACCTATTATGTATTATAATACCTTAATTGGGTGAAATTAAAAGCTTCACATTCATGTTTTTTAATACGTCGATAAAATCAATAGAATAAATTTGTCTTTCTCAATGTTTTGGAAGAATATGTGGTCAGTATTTATATTATAATTATTTCTTTAATCCTATATTATGGATTGATTATGGTAAATCCAAGTTATCCCAATGCTCATAGCTTTTTAGTTCAATTCCTTATCTAATTCTCATTGTGTAATGACATTATTCTTCCTCTATACATTTTTTGGTTTTGAAGAGAATGTGTTCTATAGTGCTATTCTAACGTATTTTATCTAATTTTTTCCATTTTTCTCCCTATATGAATTTGGTATAAAAAATGAATGGATTTAAATAATTTTATAAAACATAAATTATAAAGTGAAATTTATAAAATTATTAAAAGATAATTATGTGAAATTATTAGAAGATAATAATGTGAAGAATTATCCAAAGATAATTTCACTAAATTATCATATGAGAAATATAAAGTGTTTTGAAAAAATAATTACATTAAATTATCAAGGATATTTTATAAAATACTAATTGATCATTTTAAAAAAATTACAAAATAATGATGTGAAAATTTATCAATTAATAATAACATATAATTAAAAAATTTAATTAAATTATCAAAATATAAATATAAAATTATAATTTATCAGAAATTACGGAATGATAATTATAAAAATAAAATTTAATAGAAATAATCAAAATATGAATATGAATATATTAATTTTAATAAATTATTATAAGACAAATATAAATTGATATTATTTGAAAAATTAACAAGTGATAATTATGTGAAATTATCAATTATAATAGATAGAATTATCATGTGATGGTTATATTGATTTATCAAAGCATTATAAATTAAAATTTTCAAAAGTAAAAATA
This sequence comes from Viscum album, assembly GCA_963277665.1. Lineage (NCBI taxonomy): Eukaryota > Viridiplantae > Streptophyta > Magnoliopsida > Santalales > Viscaceae > Viscum > Viscum album. The sequence goes on along the minus strand of OY728165.1, from coordinate 254,454,138 downwards.
TCAATTTATCACATTATAATTTATGCATGAAATTATCATAACATAATTATGAAATGATTATTTACGAAAATTTATTATACGATAATTATGAAATAATAAAATTTGAAATATTATCAAAAGATAATTTTAAAAATCATCAAGGATAATAATATGATTTTATTAAGGAATAATTATAAGAAACAACTATTTGAGATCATTGTTCAATATAGAGAAATATATTTTTATAGATTGTGGTTTTATAATTATTCATGAGGTAAAGATTATTAGCAAATGAATTAGTCTAAATTGATAATTTGGATATTATCTAGGTGTGAGAATTTATCATCACATGGGATATTTTATTTTTAAAAAAATAAAATATATGGTTTTGGTAATATGTACCCTTGATAAGCCATAAGTTTTGATGTGATTAAAAATAAAAAAATAAGGCCCATAAAAAGGACTTCAGGTTTGTTGAGGATTCCACTCCATCATTTGAACCATAAATGTTGTTTTATCATTATCATTGACATCGACAAATTTTATGGTTGGAAATTCTTATCCATGTTGGGAACATTTTTATTATTGAAAACATAATATAAAGACATGTGTTGATGTACTAATACCTCGGTGAGTTTTATCACTTGTCTTAAGGTTGGGATTTGTCCATCCTAGTAATATTAAATGTGTTCTGTGATACAATACCATAGTTTCCATGAGATATTTTTTGTGGTATACTCCATGTTTTTTTCTTTATTTTTCATAAAACCAAAATGATTGTAATACCTATCATGGATTGGTAGACCCAAATGGGGATCTTGGTTTAAAAATACATCTGATGTGAATATTGGTCTTAGATAGACAAGGGGGAATGATTTCCATTTGTGTCCTGCCCTGGGGACCTAACAATCTTCTGTAGTTTGACTTATTTGACAGTAATGGGGCATGATGGTGTGTGTCGCCTACCCATGGGGCATAACAATCATCTATGATAAGAAACTTGTTGAAGATAAGGGGCTTGAAGGATTATATCACATAACCTTAAAGATAACTACAAGGATTTGTGACCTAGTTTCTTCTGAGATGGAGGCAAAGGGGATGTATTAATAATTAGGGGCTTGTGGATAGATCCTTTGTTTCTATTATACCCATGACTATTCAGATATTTTGTGACAAGGGAATGAAGTATGTACATTAAGTGCTTGTGGTGGTTTGGATAGTACAATAATTCAAGATTAAATTCTTACACATGTCATAATTTCTAAATAATCATGTTACAATCTCTTATGTAGGTGAAAAAAATATTAAGCATTCATTCGTGGTGTCATACTAAGGCTTTTCATCTTACCCTTGAGAATTTTGGTTCACCTAAATTTTTCATGACTGGAGATCTATCTAACGGAAAGGGCCATGTGATGGATGGTTAAGAGGAATAGAATGGGGATTATATTTTATAAGGATGGTCTCCCTTGGGCCATGGTTTTTCATTTATGTATTTATCTATTATATTATACACTAGAAAAGAATCACATTTTGAGATATTATTTTTTTATATGAAATGTATACAACTGTTTAGTTTCTATATGTTCATTTTGGTTCTTTCTCATACGGTCTACGATTTCATATTGACCCTATTAAATGACTTGGGGGGTATTTTCTACAAAATAATGGAGTCAAATCCACACAATTAGTAGAAAAAATCCTGTATATGGTGAGGTTTTCATCTGTTCAAGTGAACTCCAGTCTTAGACATGATGGTCTGGGTTAGGAAGTCAAAAAATGGTATAAAAGGACCAGTATACACTAACTTTTTTAATCTATTTTATATTATATAGAATAGGGTAAACATAATATTTGATATTTTCAACATGGAAAGAAGATTATGAAAATGCTTATCCAGCACTGGCTATTTGGATTCTTCACTACCACAAATTGGGAATTTATGTTGTGTAGTCAACATTGATTAAATTCACATTGTGTGATGTACTTGATAATCTTATGTGATTTAAGAGATTTTAATTTCAATAAAGAATAATGTCTCAAAACATTTGTTCCATTTCTTGTTATATATCCATTATTTTACTACAAATTAGTTCTTTAATTAATTTTTATTTCATAATATCTTCTATTTATGATGGTTTTTATTTGTGTGATATGTGTGTGTGTGTGTGTTTCTAGGTAGTTGGGATATATCCTTACCAGAATATATGTGTTTCCATGTATGTGGGATATATCCTTAGTAGAATAAGTAAAATTGAGCATGTGGTTTTTGTATATATAGATATATATAATGACTTTGACAAACAACATGTGGTAATGATCTGTGTTATTACTAGAAGTGTTGAATATTGTTTTTTGGGAAGACTCCTAGGATAACATTTTTTTATCATAGAGAGTGGTTATGATTTAATTAATCTTCTCATGTTCTTTATTTTTCTGAAGATGTTTCTTCTTTTATGGTTGGAGGTATAACCAGATCATCAGAGTGATTGAGATAACATTACTATAGAAACTCTATTTGTGAAAATAGCTGGCCTACTCTGTCATGTAATTCTTCCACTAAGACGACCATTCTAGAGATATCATGATTTTCATCTGACCTCAATTACAAGAAGTTATGCACAATAAGTTGTGAAAAAATTATAAGATTTTTTGGAATATTTGATCTCATCGGGACACCCAATGTCGTGATGGTGGAAATGACAGTATACATCATACATGGACCTACCATGAACTAGTGTGGTGGAGTGAACCCCTCAGGAAACTATGATGGTTAGAATTCGACACCATTAAAAGATATTTTATTCTATGTGTTCTTTTAATTCCTTTTAATCCATACTATGATCCTAAAATCACAGATATGTGGTATATCAAAATAATAATTATTTCTTAAGTCACTCAACTCATGGATGTCCTTCAGAATTCCTAGATTAATAGGATGGTTTTTAAGGAGGATAGATTTTAAGGTCATCTTCTCATCAACTAGAAAAATTACAATGATACTCCAAAAATAAGGAAAATTATGTCTAAGGTTTCTCATTATTGTTGTGATAAATATCCATGTAATAGAATTGGGTCTTTCATATAATATGCTCAATGAAACTTCATGTAATAATTGAGTCACATTTTTAGCTAATTGACAATCACCCATAATGCATCAGGACTCCATACAGACATCTATAGCCCCACCCAAAATTCCATTTTGATGTCCTCCTAAATTCAAAATTGTACATGAATTTGATAGAAAAACCACTAGGAAACTGATTTTTAGACTTCACCCTATGGTGGGTGAGGAATCAAAAAACCTACCCAGTGATGTCCACCATCTCAAGGTATAAAATTCAATTATTAGCTACTTCTTAATGGAAGCATGAACTACTACTCTCCCATTTGTCAGAATAACATCATAATTATTCAATAACATACCATGGGTAAGGATGTTTGGGAAACATGACAGTTATTTCTTGAATAGATATATCTCATGCAGATATAAAAATGGTATTGCATGATATCAAACAAGTAACAATATATATGTCGAGCTGACCACGATCGCATCTCATACAGTAGATGGATCCACTCTATAATATATCCAAATATATTCTATTGTGTAATACCATCATGTCATCACTTCATATCCCAACCCTTAAGTCATCATCTAATTACACTCTAAATGACATTAACTATATCATTGGTTCAATACATATGTCATTACTACACCTATATGGAACCATGAAATTGATTCTCAAACACAAAACAACTGGATATGTCCTTTCATTCTTTATGGTATAACATCCCTAATATATTAATCATGTTATTCCTTTTTAATGAATTATAATTATATAATATGTTTCGTTTTTATTAAATTATATTTTGATAAAAAAATTAGACACTTTTATAATATTTTATATTTTATTTATTACATAAAATAGATTATTCAAATTAGAGATGTATTGTTTTTAATGGATTTTATCTTTTAAATGAAAATGAAATGAATTAAAATTTTAATAATAAAGTATAAGTATGTCTGATTAATAATGATAAGACATTAAAATTCATCAAAAGAATAACTCCTCAAACTACCAACCCCTGAAATCTAAATATAAGAAAACCAATAGTAATAAAATAATGCAAAATAAAATAAACATTCATATTGCAAGGTTGTAGTGAAATTCCCTAGGATCCATTTCATATGAAATCCCTCCATTAATAACTATCTATATGAATATAGAGACGTAGTAAATTGAAATCACACTCCCTAGAAAATAATAGGCAAATATACAGAGGAAATTTTTTTAAAATGTTTATATATGATACTTATAGAAAACTAGATATGTATATGACTATTGGTTAATACATGTTGAGTTGTTTTTTAAATAAATGATGATATTAGTGATGAAAATAAATAATAAAAATGTTATTTACTTTTGAAACATATATATGTATATATATTTATACAGACATATTTTTAAAATATTACATTCATAAATGAAATGGTTAATATATAATATGAAAAAAATTCAATTTTTTCAATAATCTATAAAATTCATTTGATATGTAAGACATTATTATATGTAAATATTAATTTATTATTATCACAACATATATTAAGTAATTATATTATTGTATGTGTATAGTTTTTTTATGCTATAATGAGAATAATAATGATAATAATAATAATAAATTTAGATTATAAATATTTAATGTAATTTCAAAACCTTATTGTATATGTAAAATATCCAAACCCATAACCAACATTGGGAGACATCAACCACTTAACTAGGATGAGGTGGTCAAAAAAGTGGGATATATAAACCCTAGATATACATGGGGGAGGGTGTTTTTTTGGTATTTCATAGTTCCCACAGATAATGCACAATGTGTATAGTGCATGTAGAGGAGGCACATGGGGTGATCTATATGGGTTGGGTAGCTGTGGCATGACTAGTGAGGTGGGTGGGTGTAATTTTTTTGGTATGGAACCCATTTATATCTCGAGTAGTTTTCATCAAGGGGAGTAATTTATGGATGCACTCGAACACTAGAAAGTTTGATTTGGGATCACTTCTAAAAGTCACTATTCACATGGATTGAATACAGTAGTTTATAATGTGGAAATCCAATCAGCCAAATTTTACTATTATGATCACCCCATGTATTATCATATACCTTTGAATCCATTTTGTCAATATATTCTTATCCACCTTCCAATAGAATCCATTTCTGATACTTTAACCTACAAATAGTAACCTCAAAACCTCTATTCCAAAGGTTGTTTTCTTTGGAAAGAGATATGTGATCCTCTTCCAAGATCATTGTATTTATTTATACCATTGAAATCATCCATGTTGAATCTTCAACTGATTCACACCGTTCATCCCAAAGGTGAAAGTTATAGCAATAATAAATATAATTATATATATATGTCTATATACAACTTAAAAATATAAATTTGTATGTCAATTTTTGGGTTGAGTAGCGATGAAAGTTATATATATATATATACATATATATTATCATTAAACAATATAGATTGTAAATATCTTGCACTATTATTCCAGATCATTAATAACATTAGTTTATAGCCTCATAAGGCTCTGATAATTTTTGAAAATGGGAATACTCGCTAAATATTTCTTTGAACTCCAATGGAAACTCTATTTCACTCCATAACTTGGTTGATTTTAATTTATTTTGTTTTTTATTATTTTGAGTTAGGTTGCTTTTTTCACTATTTCATGATCATCCCACGTGGTTAAGAAGTGAATGGGAGGTGCCTGCATGGTGGCTCAAGTGGTTTGGTTTGTGGTGCTTGACTTGTGCATAGTTTATTAAGCCATGGGATGAGCATGTGGCCCAGTGTTGTATAGAGGCGGGGCTAGGTGGTGCAGGTGGAGAAAAACTTGTTTAGCGATGTTTCCAACTATTGGTAACCATGTGAGGACCCCACAGTTACACAATTTTTTAAATAAAAAGTACCAACACATGAAGAATAAGAAAAAATAAAAATTAAGTTAAAATTTAAAAGAATGTGTGATAATACTAATAAAAATATTATTATTATTGTTATTATTATCATTTAGAAAACCATTAGTTACAATTATTACTATTCTTATTATGATTGTATTATTTTTATTATTTGATTTATTATTACTATTTTAATTTTTATTCTTATTATTTTTATATTATTATTATTATAATAATTATTATTATTATTATTATTATTATTATAAATTAAATAAAAAATTTGGCGAAAACCTATACGGACCTTCTCTTACTAGGAATCAGGTGCACATTCCCCCCTTATCCCCCTTTGAGGTTTGACACTCCCATACCGCTCTATTAAGCAGTCGATCCCTGTCTCGCCACATTCCTCCTCATCACACCTCCCAGCATCACCACCATAAACCATAATTCCACACTCCCCCATTGTATGGGTAAATTTCACGGCACGACCCCCTACCCTGGCCAACACGACCCGACCCTAGAAACCTCCCCATCTAGCAATAAATCTACATGGTTGGAATCCATTTCTGGAAAACACACCTGGCTCGTGACACCCTGCTGTGTTTTGTTAGTTTATAATTTATTCTGTGGTTTTTATTCAAGTTGGCCAAGACCAAATGGTTTTGGTTTTTTATTGTGTGTTTGTATAGTTTTCTAGAATGAGTGGTTGATCTGTAAGGTCGTAATTTCCCTTTATTTGTTGTTTTGTCTTTTTTGATTTTGATTTTTGGTTAGTGAATCCAAATTTTCCATTCTGAAACCCTCCATTGTTACTTGCATGTTTCCTTATAATTTAAAAATGTTATTTGGGAATCATATATATATATATATGGATTGATGAAAATGGAGAATTTGTGTAATTTGAATTTACTAAAAATAGGTTTTAAAGTTATCAATGTGAAATGCCTATGGATTTGGCACTTAGAGTGCTTATTTTAATTACTATTGTTATTTAAAGTGGAATTGGAGGTTTTTATGAATTTTTTAGGTTTAATCATGATGCTTGTTGGTATCAGTTATTTTTGAAATTGGTCTAGTTTTTAATATTTGTATTGGAATAGAAATTTATTTTTGTTAAAGGGTTCTAAAAATGGGGATCTGTTTTTTAATGTCATGGTGTGTGTTCTTTTTATATATTGGAGCGGTTGGATTTAGCTTCAATGTAAGCGGTAGTTTTGTGGGAAAAGTGTTGGTTGTTTTCATTGACCTTAGGTTTTCCATTGGATGTTGGAATATCCATAGGTGCACTGGGTCCACACATAGATGTGTCTCCAAATGATAATTCTACTATTAAAATAGCGTTTTCATAAAACCATTTTTTTATTTATGGGATTTGATTCCTAAGTATTTTATGGTCATTTCTGTTGCTTTTATGAATGGATTGAAATGTAATCTCAAAGGGTGTTCTTGTTAGGCCTTTAGAGTGTGTTTTGATGAATGATAGGATTTAGGGGTTGTTATTTTATATCATAAGACTGCATTTTTTTCTTAAGAGTTTGAAAGGTTTTATTTAAACTAAACTAGAGACATTGGACTTAATGGCTAGTTTGGCTCTGGTCTTAGTTTATGGTGACTATTTCATTAAGAGATCAGATGAAATTTAAATTTTAAAAGGGGTATTTGTAATATTTTTTTGTGTAAACGTATATAGAAATGTTTAATTAAGGGCTTGTTTGGCAGTTTTAACCCAAGGATAATGTTTTTACTAACTTTTAAAAGAAACCTACTTTTAGAGAAATTGTATGTCTTGTTGGAAAAAATTTTCATTTTAAGAAATGGTTTAAATGTTTTATGGTTTGGCGGCCTGGTTGGATCATTTATGTGATATGATATATATGTATATAAATTTACTGATCCATTATTTGAGGTATATCACTTGGGGGTTACTGTATATTTGTTTATGTGTTTGTAGTAGGAATGTTTGGTGATGATAGTTAGAGCGAGTCACGCGTGTGAGGACCACCTACCTACATTGTATTTTTACCAACCTCGTTTCATGGGAATCCTTTGGATGATCGAGTGATGTATTCTATTCAACCATGATTTTACATGTTGGCATCCCTATATATTTTATTTTTTCAAGTGGTTGTGCCACTAGTGAGGTCAGGATTGCGATGGTAGTTTGTAATTGTCTTAGGGGTTTTGATCATACATCGAACAGTGGTTCTTAACCGAGTACGCCGTAGGGTATTTTTGAAATTTTAAGATCACCCATGGTATCATAATTATGTTCATTGTTTTCTTCTTTCAGTTGTATTATTAATTTCTTCTTGTATAGATTAACTATTTTACCATAGTGTAGCTTTAGTATCATTTAAAATGGGGTTTGTTTATAAAATGGAAAATGGTTTTGGAAATGTTATGTAGAGTGTGTTGGATATTTAATTTGTAAACACACATTTCTTATTTTAATATGTGAGAACCATACTTTTATATTTTTATTTCAAACACCAGTAAATTAATTTTTTGTGTAAGGTAGATTCATGGATTCAGTAGTTTATCTTGGCATTCTTACTGGGAATTTTGTTGTACCCTCATATTCATTCTTTTCAGTTGCTGGTCTAGAATTATTTCAGGTTATTGGTCTATCTACTCAGTGTTGGATTTGATTCGATTTAGTTGATGGAGGAGACCAATAGGTCACATCGAAGCTGTGATAGTGATTTTTGTTTTCATGTTTTTAGTTTTCAATATGTTTATTGTACCATTAACTTAAGATTCAGTTGTAATTATTATTCATGCTGCATTTATTCTATTTATTTTTGGGTCTTGGTTTTGTCTCATGGGATTAAATCATTCAATCATGTATACATTGATTCCTCACAGTAGATTCTAGCCCGTGGTAATCGAGAAATCCCTATGTGACATGTAGTGGACTAGCTCATTTGACCTGTTATGGTTCGACCCAGGTTGGTTTGTGACTCCATAACTACTATGTACATAAAAACATATACATTCCTAGAAACCCTCTTCACTAATTTGAAATCCAAGAACCAATAACTCACTACCTTTCACTCTCTTCTATTCTCTTTCAAGAATTTATGATGGTAGTAATAACTACCATTGGTTATTACTATATTCCAATTAAGGAAATGGGATGTATTATTTTCAAGTAATTGGTCATTTTAATTTAAAACATTAAATTTTGTTCTCGTAAATTATTTTACTAAAAACTATTATTTTTATTAAAAAATAATTTTTAAAATTAAAATATTATATAAACTGTAATTACGTTTCAAAATTACATGTAAATGGATCAATTAGTTATTTTAAGAATGTGTTTATGATTATTTTATGTTAGAAAAAAAACTATCTTTTCAAAGTAATATATCATATAAGTAATAATAATTTAAATATACAATCATTATATGTGATGGATTATTATATTTTTAGGTTTTTATTTTAGGTTTGGAAGTGATATTTCTAAGCAACTAATTTTCATGTTATATGAGCCCTTTCAAAAAAGAATTTTTTATTATCTGTATTAAAGGGTGAAATTAAAATTGAAAATATTATCATTTTATATGAACTTAATTATTTACAAGTTCAAGTGTTGTAATTTATTGTATAAAATTTCACTAAAAATTTGATGATAATGCACAAATTTATTCTTACAACTCTGAACTACACATATCAATAAAAATAATGGCAGATTTTACCCAATTTTATACCATTGTGATTCAGTTTCGTATTTATCAGTGAATGATTTACAATAGATGTATGTATATAAACACAAACACAAACACACAAACATTTATATATATATTTCTAATATTCATTGTAATATTTTTTAATGTTCAAAACGCTAGTAAAAATTTTAAAATGGATAAATCTAAAAATTGTTTACAAAAAATTAGACACTTGGACTATGTAAAATTGGTAGGGATTTATGTAGTTAAAATACACTCGATGATAGGTATGCCCAAAGTAGCCTTTAACATTCCATGTTGTAATGGGTATTTTTTATTTCTAATTATGATAATTATTTTCCAAAAAAATTAACTATTAGATTTTAAAAAAAAACTTCAATGTATGTATTCAATATATATTATATTTTAAAATGAGATAGGATTATAATGAATTTCTTGTTTTCAAATGTTATTATATTATTTAATTAATAATTCAATAAATATAATATGAATTTTCAATATCTTTGAATATTATTTTCTTTGGATATATATCATGAAAATGATACTGTCACATTTTGATGATGTATTTATAAAATTTTATATATTTGATAAATAAATTCAATTTTTTTTGATTTTTTTTGAAATATTATATATAAATGGATTTTCACATATTTATAAAACCATTTTCTAGGAAATTTTATTCTCATACATTGTATTAAAATATTTTCATAGGCTCATTAGAAGATTTAAAAGAGATTTGATTTATTAAAGAGATAGAATGAGCGAAGTAAAAATATGTTTTGATTTATAAATTTGTTAAAATACAATATGTTGTAACAATTTGTACATTTACTATGTAATTTGGAACAAAAGGTCCTTTTATTAGGGATATATTATTTTGTTACTTTTTAAAAAAATTACAACAATTTTTCACTGTATATCAGAGTGTGGGTATCGAGATGTTACAATATGAATCAAAGAATGTTTTAGAAAAATTTATAGATTAAAATGTTTTTAGATTACATTAATTTAAGGATTAGAAGTTATTTTGAGGTCAATCTAGGAGTTATATATATTTTTTGATTCTGGATAATTAATTATTAATTAACACTTAGAAATATATAATTATAGTTATTATAATTATCATAATTCAAAAAATGGGAATTTCAAATTTTAAATAAGTATAAAGAATGAATTTCAGTAGATAAATTCAATTTAAGTATAGTATAATGTAACATCCCAGAAATTATAAGTAGAATCTTCATTTTTGATAAATTTTTATTAAATTATTTTTTATAAATAATTAAATCTACTAAATGATTAATTAAAAATTGGACACTTTTATATATTTATTTAAGAACAGGTTATAAATTAAATATAAATATTTAAATTAGAGAAATGTTATTTTTAAGGGATTCATCCTTTTAAATGAAAATAAAATAAATTATTATTTCAATAATTTATGAAATTTAAAACTTCTTAATAGTGATAAGATATTAAAATTTAGTAAAAGTAAATATCCCCCAAAAAAAGAACCATAAATTCTTAATATATGGATGAAGTAAAATAAACATGCTAGTAGCAAGGTTGTTGCTCGATTTACTAGGATACATTTTCGGTAGGAAACCTCCAATGATAACTATGATAAGAATACATGGAAGAAGAAAAATGGGAACCATATTTCGAAAAAGATAAAAATAATATAAATAGATTTTAGATTATTAATATATTTCTTATGTAGGGTTATTATTGAATAATATATATATACAAGACTGTTGGTTAATTTCCATTGAGTATTTTTTTTTGAAATAAAATAGCATTGTAATGATAAAAATAAATAAAAATTTTTTATGTATTTTGAAGCACATATATATTTATATACAAATTTATATATTTATATATATATATATAAATATTATGAGATTTAGATAATAAATTGTTAAAATACATGTTAATTAAATTTAATTAATTCCCACAAATCATTAATTTTCATTGACATGTTATATATTAGTGTAAGTAAATATCAATTGAATACTAAAATAACATATTTTTAGTAATGTGATTATTATAAATGATTAAAAATGATTAGATTCTGAAGAAAATAATAATCATAATTCTAATAATAAAATTAATATAGAATAGTGTATTTTTTTTATATAAATCATAGTAGTATAAAAAAATAGGTCAACCCTTTACCAACCAAGTGACCACTTAGTAAGTCATGTGGGACCAACTGGGCAAACATGTGGAAGAGGTCTACCCTGACCATTAATGGGTTGAAGGGTGTGTTTTTTGGACTTTTATAGTGTCGAATGATCATGAACAGTGTCTATGTCTCACGAAAAGTATTCTCATGGTGTTCCCAATGTGGGTTGCATTGGTGCGGTGCCACTAGTGAGGGGCATGGGTGGTTTGTTCTGAGCGCCATATCTAATGTCTGAGCGAGCAGATGTCCTGAAGAGGAGTAATATATGGATGTGCATGAAACCTGAAACGTTTTCTGTGGGATCTCTTTTTAAAGGCACTATTCACCAATATATAAAATTCCCATACATTATGTGGCTATCCTATCAACCACATCTCAACCATTGAAATTCAACATTTTATTGTCATGAACCACTGAGTCCCCAATGTCATAATCATCTTATCATCCTTCAAATCGAAGTTATCACCACAACTCCAACCAACAAATTGATTCCTTCAAACCCCTACTGTAATGGTCATTTTCCTTCCGTAATTGGTATGTGACCCTCAAAAAATGATTTGAAATTTATTTATGCCAAAAACATAATCCACAAAAAAACCTATCTGGAATTACAGAATTATTCCCAATAAATCAAGACAAGCTAAAAATAAAATAATAAATATATATATATATATATACATAACCAATACAAATAACAATTTAAGTAATTATTTTTTTTGGGCCCAATTGTGATGAAGTATATATATATATTTATAAATATATATACAATCTCTTTTAATAATACAACTTTTTCTAATCTTACAATACAAACCAAGAGATCAGACTTTTCAAATAATTTAGCCTCATGGATATTTCTTCCTCATTTAAAATAGATGTACTTGTTTATAATTTCTCATAACTATAATAGACTACGCATATACTATATATATATATATACATACATTGACCCCCCACTTCATTGATTGGAAACTGATGAACCATTCACTCTCTCTCCCCTCCCTCTATACACACAAGATTCAATCATTTTAGGAGGTGGTAAGAAATGCCATAGTTTTTTAACAATTTAAAAATGATTTTAAGGGGATATCTTATTTTAAAATTATAAGTTATTTATTTTCAAATGATTATATTTTTTAATGGTAAATTATTTTACTATAAACTATTATTTTACATTAAAACCCACTTTTGGAGAAATTATAATGTTGTTTAGAGTATAATTTTATTTCAAAACTATTTGTAATGGAATTAATTATGTTTATAAGAAATGTGTTTATAATTATTTTATATATAAAAAAACTTGTATTTTCAAAGATATATTTTATTCATGGAATAATTATTTTAAATTGCAACAATTTTTTTGATTTTTTTTATATTTTTAACTATTAATTTATGTACGGAAATGATATTACAAAACACCTAATTTTAAAATTATTCTATTCCATTAAAAAATAAAATTGTGTTTTCATTATAGAAGGTTGAAATAAATATGATAAGGAATATTATTATATATGAATGGAATTATATACTCATTAACTTTTTTTATTTTAAACATAAAATGTCACTTAAAAAATATGGATGTTTCACATATGTATAGGTATGGAGATGCACTACATATGTCTCTAAAAATACATGCATATTTTATATTGTTATATTGAAAATAAATTTAGCTTTATCACACCTAGTGAATGTATTTCTATGGAATGTTTTATATTTAATTTTATATATACATATCATAATATATAAATATATATAATTTTGTATTCATTTTCATATTTTTAAATGTTAAAAAAATTCGTGAAAAATTTGATCATGCACAAAATGCTTTATAAAAAAATAATCACTTCCTCTTGGAATACATGATTGGTATCTAGGATGTGAACTCAACCCTCAAAGACATGTGTTCCCTAGAAAACCATTTTTATTTCTGGTAGCACTAAGGATTTTTTCCTATTCTGGGGATGTATTTTTCTAAAAATAATCTGTAGGATTTTCTTATGAAATGTTTTTTGCTACTACATTTTTAAAAAGTATTTTATTTTGAAAAGTACGAGGATTTTAAATGACTATTTATTTTTAAAAGATATTATATTTTTATATGAGATAGGTTTTCATTGTTTTATGTATTTCTAATGTTTTATAGTAATTACTTTCTTAGGTTTTATAATTTTAAAACCTTATTGTAATATTTTAAGGATTTATTTTTTCAATGTTTTATATTTTATATATATCTATAAATGGGTTTGAGATTTTTTTTTCAATATTTTTAATAACATCACTAATTTATTAGTCCTCTTACTAAGAAATTTTATGGTAAACCCAAATTCTATAATTTTGTTACATGCTCATTAGATGTTCCAAAGGATTTTAGCTTCATTATGAATTCAGTAGGATAACTATAAGAATATTTTTTAATTTGTTAACTGTTTAAACACTCGTATCTTATAATGGTTGGTTCTTTTTACTAAAAAACTAGACCAAAAAATAAACTTGTTTTTAAGGGATAGTATATTTATATATTATATTTTATATAAACATTATAATATATTTTTAGTTCCAAATCCTACAGTGCGGATCTCGATCTGTTACACATTGTATGAACTAGGTATAATGTGAGGTGTAGACAATTTAATAATACACATCATCCTCGTAGTTGAAGAACTAGAAACCCCATTTATAAAAAACCACAGAAGATATTTTACAATACCCCAACTATCTATCACTGCTCTAGAGTGAAACCTAATCCTTCTCCTTTCTTCAAATATGAGTTTCATAGGAAGGTCCATTAATGACGAGAATGGTGATCAAAACTCTATCTTCTTCCAGACCGTTCATATTTATTAGGGCCATTCGAATCACTTCGATGTGTCTTGTCCTATAAAAATTAAATATATTTATGATCTATCGAAACCAAGTTAGTTGATGGTAATAGTATTAATTCAATACAACAACCCCAAAAACATAAGTTGAAATTTTTTAAGGTATTCAATGTCTTAAATTAATATCTCCCAGAAATATTCTCTACACCCTGCCACTTCATTTCATGACCCTATAACATGAGATGATTTATTTACAAAATCTAGAAACTCAATTGTCTAAATGGTATAAGAAAACTTCATTAATAATTATTATCTAATAATTCCCTTCATATTTTCCACTAACTTATTAAGAGGATGTCCGATTAAAAACCTATTACTCTCTAGGGTAGTCGATTGTAGAACTTAGTGGAATAATTCTTATATAGAGTGTGTATTAGCCGCTCCACTAGTTTCATTACAGAAATTTTCTACAGAGATCATTGCTAATATGGTGCTGTAATAAATTATCAATGATTTGGAATTGTCTAAAAATAATAATTAAGATCATTAACAGATCATATGTATCATATTGGATGAAAAAATATTTTCTTAGGAGACTAAGAATAATCCAAGGTAGACCACTCCAAGCACTATCCAAGATTTTCATCCTTTCACATTATAAAATTCATGATATATATATATATATATATACTCAACAACTTGATCAGACCAAAAAATTAATTTTTGTAAGTATAAATCACAACAACATCACAGTAGATATATATTAGACCAAGAATAACCTCCCCAAAAAGTTAGAACAAATCACCATAATTAATTAAAGTACTACTATGTAGTACAACAACATGAATATATATGTATATGTTATGTGAACCTATGATCCATGTCATGATGTAAGAACACACCCAAAATATCATAAATGACCTAACAACATCATGTACATCACCCATGTATAATTTAATAAAAATTAATAACAAAACATAATTTCCCCACTTAATTGATACATTAATGTCCATTATTCAGTGATGGCCAGGCACTTCCATAGTTCCCCTACCCGATTCTCAACTATAAAATCTCTTATCTACCCTATACCAAATTAATGAAAGTAGTAGAAAATTTGTGTGAGTAAATACATCTGATTAAATTTTATAACATCCCATTATGAGCCACCTAGTCCAAGAGAAAAGGCTACATGACCTCATGAATGCATCCCCGTTTACAAGTTGCAGCTGACTAGAAATGAAGATCTGAGTCAACATGATTGGGGATTTTACTTTCATCTCCATGATATAGGATCTATAATATGTCATAATCATTATTATAAATCACTAGAGTATACATAAAAAATATAAATAATGAAATACCTATCATACAATAATATAGATCTCCCAATGTGGAAACTAGTGAAGTGTATATTGATACATATAAATAAATAAATTAAACAATAGGGTACACTATATTCCATCTAGGTACACTAAAAACTTCATTATCCTCTACAAAACTATCCACTATAGTACCAATTATCTTTATCATATCATTATTCATGAAATATATAAGCACATTGAAATTCCTATATGGGTGTGAGGAAATAAACTAATAGGAATTCAAAAATCTGTATATAAAACTTATGGGCATGTATAAAATTGTATAGCATGATTATTAAAAATTCTAACATATTTCAAAATCAAACCATGTCGAGGATACATATACTGAGGGATATGCTTCAATGTTTCCTCGTATTCATTACTGGATCATGGGATTCCATCTATCCTCACTTGAGTATGAATAAAAAAATCGTAACTAGGATTCAATTTATATTGATATTTAGGAGTATATGTATGGAAATACATCTCATTCCACACTTATTTGGTTGAGGTAGCTGTTAGGGGGGAGTTAGTTTAGTAGATCACTATGAGAGTGGAACTAATTTGGAAGAGGTTGATCGTTCCTCATAGAAAACAAATGACATTTGATGATTGTAGGAGGATACATTTGGAATTCACTATGGGTGATCTGGCTTTCCTTTTAGTAACCCCATGTTTGGGTCACTTACATTTGAGGAAGAAACGAAAGATAGAGACTTGTTTTGTTGGAAACATTGAGACCAAATTTTTTTTGGGATAGCGTCTTAATATCATGATATTTTCCTTCCTTACCTCACAAGCATGATGTGTTCCACATTTCTCGAATTTTTAGGTACGCATCCAATTATTTTAATGTTATAGACCAATAATAAAATGAGTAGTAGTGAGAATCATATTTTTTAAGAGTGTTCAGTGTGTATTATGCATTGGATGGGGAGATTCCCTTGAGGGAAGTTGATAAAAAATGTTCTGATTTAGTGGAAGCATGAAAAAATCATAGAAGAGTTGTGGGAGTGAAAGTAGGATGTTTATGATTAGTGACTTGAGTTGTTCGAAAAAATATAATATAAATGATTCTTCAGGATGTGAACTCATAAGATGGGGTCAATTGTAATATCTTCAATTTTATAAAGACAATAAAACCCTTCTTCATTTTAAGGTAAAATATTTTTATGTATGAAAATAATATTACATTAATTTTTTTCAATTTTGAAAGATTGGTGTGGATTTAGTGAAGGATGTTCGGGTCCCGAGCATCAACAATGATTGAATTAAATTATAAAATATATTTTATCATGAACACATTATTTTTATATAATTATTGAAATTTACACAAAAAATAGTTCAAATAGAAAATCATAGTCCTTCATTAGGTTATTAATTTTTGTTTTACAATAGTTAGGGCTTAACATTTTTGCATGTCCTGTGTTTGATAAATAAAATTTGAGGGTAAAATATTTTAACCATTATATATTATTGTTGTTGTTCTTATTATTATTTGTTATGTTCTTAATGATTTTATTTCTTCCCCTAAATGAATGACGCAACAACCCATCATCTCGTCCATGATCCTTCCATCCAAAACCTCTTAATCAACTCTTTTTGGACCTATTAATTTATGTATTACCTTAATAGTGTAAACATAAAGGTTTTAAATTTAATATTTTGTCAAATTAGGGATAAAATGAGTATAATAAATTAGAGTTTCTTTATTTTTTGTAAGAATACACTGTCAATATTTCTAAAATCACCAGAAAAAAGAACCTACATAATTGGTTTGTTCCATTGAATCAGAATTATCTCAATTCTCCTTGCATACGATGAGTGATGATCTATAGTTTGATTCCTAATCTACTTTTCGATGTGTAGTTTCCTTCTTCTTACTAATTCACTTTATTGAAACTGTGCATACAGTGTTTTCTAAAAATGTGTTATTTTTTATTTAATTTCTTCAAATTTTCTCCCACTATTAGTTTTTGAATAAAAAATGGTTGAACTGAAAAAAATAAAAACTAAATTATATAGTTATAATTAATTAAATTTTAAAAGTGTAATAAGGGAAATTAAAAAAATAATTATTAATTTAAATAATTATTTAATTATCATAACACTTAAATATCAATGGATGAAAATAAAAACAGTCAAAAGATTATTAAATTGATTTATGAATGAAAATTTTAAAAATTTATCATAAGATATTTTTTTTCATAATTACCAATGGATAATTTTCAACAAAAAAGATTAATTTTAACTTAAAATAAATTTATAAGAAATTTTTATAACATAATTATTAAATGATAATTTATAAAAAATTATTAAATGTCAATTATTACAGTATAATTATGAAGATAAAATAAAAATAAATTATGAAAGTCTAATTCTTAGGTAATTACTTTTTTATATTTTAAAAATATTCGAAAAATTATCAAAGGATAAATATGTGAAATTGACTAATATAATTGTAAATAACTGTCAAAATATTATTTCACCAATTTACCAAATGATAATTTACTGAAATTATCAAAAGGTAAAATAATGAATTATTAATTAATAATTTATAATTTATAAAAATATTATAATAGGATTATTATGAAAGGATAATTGATGAAAAATTATTATAGAACAATTATGAAAGAATAAATTCCAAAAATTAATAAAAATATGTTTCAGGATATTATCAATAATAATTATTTGTTTTAATTAAATATTATTTAAAATGAACTACCATATGTATTCTCATTCATATTTTTGATATATATATTTCTATAGAATGTGGTCGTCAAATTATTATGGAGGTGGTGATTAATATCAAATTAATTTACTTATTTTTATAATTTAGAAAATATTCAAGAGTGAAAAAATTATCACCACATGTGATATTTAATATCATTTTAAAATAAAGTAAGTTTTTTTTCTAAGAAACCATGCAGAATTATTAAGGTTTACATGTATCCAAATATGGTAGTAAATCCCATAGATTGATTTTCATTACTGTTGAGGTTTCCACTCTAGATGTCAAACCACACCGGGGGCTTTTCTTTCTTATTGATTTAGTAATGTTTTAATGGAGGATGTTTTGTACAATTATAAGGCCATTTTTATGATTGATTTAATGATATTAAGACATGTGTTAATGTGATTATACTATTACCAATTTTATCACATGTTTCCATGTTTATTTTTGTTCACACTCATGATATGTTATTTATTCCTTGATATGATAACATTTTATCCATGGGATATTTTTTCGAATATGTTATGTTGTAGTTGTAATGTGCATGATACTAAAGGGATATGAGTACACATCATGGAACATTATCACTAGAAGGTATCTTGCTAAATCAATGTTTGTGATATGATTATAAGACTAAAATATATTTCATGGTATGATGAATTTAAGTGTCCTAACCTGGAGAGAGGATAATCATGTGTGATCAGAATCATCTAATATTATTATGGAATGGTGTTATATGGTGCATGATTATCCTTTGTGGTAAAAAATGTTTTGTAGTATAAGGTTAAAATGTTACATTATCCCCCCACTATGAGTTAATTATGATGTATAATGGCCTAGTTTGGTCAAACACGGTGACCAAGGGCCTATAACATTATTAAAAATCACGTGGGTATCACCAATAGTTATTTGGTATTTATGATTGTTCTGGTATTTTCCATCATTGGGCCAAAGCATGTACGGCCACGGTTTGTGGAAACTTTTCTAGTTCAATACATTTTGGTATGACTGAAATGTATGTGAACATGTGTCAATCATAATTTCATACACCTATATGAATGTGAAAATGTGTTAATAGAATATTGGTGGTGTCCAATTGAGTCCAATTCTAACACTGCACTCATGATTTCTGGTGCTCTTATAGATTCCATGACCTATGATCTGGTGAAAAGGAAAGTTCTTATATTGGGTTGCTGGAAGAAGAGAGCAATGATATATGGGGTCCATGAAAGACTTCATAGGACCCCACTATTTCAATAAATTATTTATATATTATATGATACACTAGAATGGTTTTAAACTTTGGAATGTGTTTATTATTGTATGAAATGTGTGTTATTATTTAGTTTCATCCTGATCACCTGGGTTATTTGTTATATTTTTTATTATTTTTTATCAACCCCATAAAGTGATAATGAGGGTGTAATCTTTAAATTAATATATTTATACCCATTCTTCTTTTTTATCCTCTAGTATATGTGGTGTAATGAATGAGGACAGGTGACCTATTGGTTCGGACCTAGTGGTTTAGATCGAGATGCAACCAATATCTAGTATATGGAAATAACTTTCAAATACCAAATAAAATCATGATCATATATCTCTTAAATAGTTAAAATGAACTACCAATTGAAATTAAATTTCTTATATATGTATTGATACCCACATATGTTGTTTATTTAGATCAAATGAATGTGAAGAAACTATATATTAAATTAATTAAATTTGAATTGGTATTTGTTTTTGAATTTCCTATTTATATTTTTCAACAAGTTATAGTGATGAGTTATAAATATAAATATACAATTAGTACTATGAATTTGTACATTGAGGAAAGAGATAATTTGGATCCAATTGATGGGCGAGAAAGTATTGATAAAAAATTGAGGCTAAGAAAATATTAGTGCCTAAAAATATAGATGTGTATAACCTACCTTACCACATTCAACCCACTCATGTTAAATCTTGGTATTTTTATTTTCCATAATATTTTTCATAAATATAGAATAAGGTATATACAAAATTGATAAATTATCATTCAAAAAAATTATAAATATAAATAATAAAATATTATCATTTAATAAGTTGATTTATCAAAAATAATATTCGAGTGATTTCGTTAGGGACTTATAAAACACCATGATTATTGGATTCATTTCAGATTTGTTTCACTTTTGTGGAATATTAATCATGCTTGTTATCTTATGATAATAATATTTTGGTTTTGGATATTTTTATCTATACAATTAGTGATAATATTCGGGCTAACATTTAGGGTAATTTTGGTTTCATATGATCAAAATATAGGAATTCCCCACATGATCCAAGATATATCAAACCTTGAATTTAGAATCCAATTTTTGATATGGCTTATTTTTCAAAAACTATAATATAATTGGATTACAGTTAAACCAATTTGCCTATTTAGAATAAATGAATATATAAATGTCAATTTATTTAGATTTTAACTCCCACACAGTTCTATTTTAATATCAATGAATCATTTTAGAATGGACCATATTTAATTTTATTAATTAAAGAAGATGGTAAATGAGAATCAATAAAATATTATTATATGACCATATGATTAACCATTTGGAAAACTATTACAAATAGTTAATAAGAATGATCGATAAATTAATCTCTATATTTATTATCATGGACATAAGAAAATCAAAATCATAAAGATGTATTTTCAACCCTATAGAAATTTCTTATTTACAATATTATGAGGGGTTTGATAATAAACAATGATTGACCTTCTATCCAAATATTTTTTTTGTGGGTGTAATGACGTGATATACCGTGTAAAACAATTCATATATAAAATGGATATTATGAATTTAAAGTGATACTATACTAACTAACATATTTCCCTATATTGTTTGTAGATTTATTAAATATTCTTTACTTATTACCTTAATCAATTTTTAGTAGTCTCTATTGATATTAGTTCCCAATATTCCATGAGAAATTAAAAACATTGTCAACATTTTAGGATTTTTATTATTACCTTATAAATAGATAAACTAAGTGAAAAATTAGAATGTTTTGGTTCTATATTTGGAATATACTATTCTTGGATCATGTAGCCTCATGAGAGAGAATATATATGGATCCTTCACACATAGTGGTGACTGTATAATGGCCTAAAAAAAATGAAAAATATTTATGTAGTTTTAATTGATTATGATGATTCCATTGATGTATTAAGATGCATTTAACTTCAAATTCACCTTAAAAAATAAGGTAATCTCATAACGGTTTCTTGTTCCTCAAAACATGTGAATGTGAAGGTAGTTTCAATATCCATAGTATAGGGTTGTTCAATACTACAATAAAAATACTACCATATTGAGAGAAATATTTTTTGATATGAAATTATGAATGAATAATTCATTGGGTTGTTCCCTTGTGAATTATTTTAATGTGGTATATTGGATTCCAGGTAAATAAAATCATCCTTTGAAAACTTACCTATGATATTATCTAGATATAATGGTTGTAATATTTTCATTAATGATATGTTATAATCATATCTACAGGTATATGTTCTATATATATATACACATAATATAAGTTCATAATGTATGTATTCACCTAGAAATAGTCAAAAAATATATATGAAAGAGATGGTGCGATTTTATATAGAACCATGATTGTTTTTCATCCTCCAACATTAGAAAGGCGAACAAGGTGGATGATTATTTAAGAATGAATGTAAATAAATCCTTATAATTTATATTAAATAAAAGGCCTTGAATTATTTTCGATTTTAACTAGATAAATATTGAAATAATATGGGAAATAAATAAATCCCATTTTCCCAAATGAATCCTCAACGATATATCATTATTAAGATAAAACAGACTTATAGGGAGGATATTGGGATATAGATGAAGGTATAAAATATTCATGATTCAAATCATGAATTTTATAAATTTTTCTCATTTAATTAATGAATATGGGTCTCTTGAATACTTGACTTCAGTAATTATATATTAGAAAATTAATTTACCACATCATTAATTATCCATACGCCAAGAACAAATATCTATAAGGATATCAATGAGATCTCCCATAATCAAATCATGATAATATTTCATACAATGTACATATCACTCTGTATACTATATTAGTATATATAAGGAGAACATTAAATTTTTAACCTGATGATGAAACAATCACACATACCTACCTATAAATTTTAAAACATCACCAAGAATATTTTTCATAGTAGTTCCCAAGACCTCTAATGTTTATAAATAAAATCCTACAAGATATAAAGATATATATTTTAGGAACTAAATTAATATTCCAAAAATAATATTATAAAAATAATTTAATTTAATCTCTATTTTTGATTTTTTTAATGAAATGTATATATCATATCTTTAATTAAATATATTAACATCAATCTAAGTGATAATTTTTGAGAGGTAATTATTATAAATTCATTTTATACATAGAAAATACATTTAATTAAAATTCCATTTTATTACATTTTTTATGTTGATATTTTTTTATTTTTTTTATATTAGATATTTTATATGATAAAATTGACATAAATTTTGAAATCAGAATGTAAAAATAATTTATATTAAATTTATTTACATTTTTATAAAATGATATATCATTCAACTAATGGTTAAAAAATACCAATTTCACAACAAAAAAACAATCAAATATTTTCTTAAAATAAATGTAATTAAAATATAATTTCCAAGTTTTTTTATTTTATTTTAATTTATATATGAATAATTTTATTTTACATAATCATAATAATTACATCAAAATAATGATTATTAAAATGACCAAAACAGTTCAGGTATGTCAAACTCTACATCTTTCACTACCCCAAGTTTTTTTTTTGTTCTCATTTTATATGGTAAATTGAACAGATTAAAATGTATGGTATGAAACAATTTTGAGTCTATCAAGGGGATGTGATGTTCATGAATTTTTAGGGAAAACCATATAATTCTTAATAGGAAATAATATGGCCTGTTGGAGATGTGAAATGGGTGGCACACGTTTATCATCTAGTTTGAGATAATCATGTGTCCCTCCCAAAATATAGTGTCACTCATGATAGAGTTAAATTCATGATTGGGACATGGTTTAACAAACTTTGTGGGAAAAGCATGTGGGTCTCTATGAGATGAATCAATGCTTCCCTAAATGGTGTAGGGTTTTCCAAACCAATGTAAATATCATTTCTCGATGTTTTAAATAATATAAAAATAATATTTGTACCCCATATTAACATGGTTCTTCATCAAAATTTAACATTCTGTTGATAATTGTGTGTCTAGAAGTGAACATTGGTGCTTCTAGTCCCTTAAATATCAAAATTTGGATAATCTAAATACATAGAGAAATTAAAAATTATGATTTTTGATTTTTATAATTTATTATTATTTATTATAATATATGATTCCACATTACGACAGGATTCACCTTAGATAATAATTTAAATATTTAATCTATGTGTACTGAAATATTCTTTCCAATGAATTATTGATGGTTGATTGAGACAAAAACAAGATTTTGACAATTAAAATTTCAAACCCATTGGGACACAGTACATCGATAGAAGTGAATCTTCTTAATAATTTCCTTTTTAGACATCGAATTTTAGTTTAGTTTACTTGTAATAGATTAACTCCAGAGTCCTCATATTATAGAATGTGTATAGGTATATGGATATTAGAAACAAAACATGACTTAGGTTGTGATTCATGACATTATTACCTCATTTCTCTTAATGTTGAATGTCCTTATAATTTATTCCACATATGTATGTGTTTTTTTGGAATGAATGTGTTGAACGAATTTATTACAAAATAATGAATATTCATGGTATGATTCACATATAGATGTGTATTATATATGATTATTTCCTGGAATGTAATTATTATGAATTTTCATATTATTGAAACTTGTTTTACATGTGTACATTCTATATGTCTCTACTTATGTGACCATGCTGATCAATATAGGATTATTTCTCCATCATAGGGAGAGTGTGGATGATGTGATTGTTTTCCCCAAATCTACGAGTTTAGTTCAATTTGGGGTGTAAGGACATTCACCTGAGATGTGATATTTTTTTGATAAATTTATTATTTCTCTCCGTAGAGATGTTAATTGGATATGCAAGAGTATTTAACATAAAAGATGTATAGAATACCAATTCTAAGGTGTCTGAATAGGTGGCTGGTTGGATTGGTATATTTTTGAAAATGTATAAAATTCCCTTTGGCATTGAGATGATGTAGGTTGTTCCAATCATCATATACCTAAAATTGATGTTTTCATGTATTATTTAAAATAATTACAAGTACTTTGATTATTATAATAGGGTGAACTTATACATATTTTGATGTAATGTTATGAAAAATTGTTTTTGTTTTAATGGGGTTTTGACACAAACTTTACATGGGAATCTCAGTGTCAGTGTAGATTTTAGAACAATGGATATAGTTTAATGGGAGGTCATAGTAGTGGGTACCTGAGTATGAGTTGTGAGAACTATATGTAAGACCACCATGTTTCAAGGAATGTGGGATTGATGTTATTGTAAATCATTTTTTGTGGAATTAATTCATTATGGATAATAGAGATGATTTAGGCATCCTAATTTAGGATATTTGGTGTGAGTTAATACATCTAGATTAGAAATGTAGTTTTATATTCCACATAACAAATGGATGCATAAGATAGGGTGTAATTAATTAAATCCATTTTTTTTGTTTTTTATATGAATCTTTTTGGGATATTAATCTTAAATTTATTTATTTGAACAATTTAAAAATATACTCATTGTGAATATATGGTAGTGACAAATGATTAGGTAATAGTTACATTGACTATCATTTTATAATACCACGAGGGTTGTACCTTGTCTTTTTTGGGTAGCCTTTTAAGACATTACAATTGTGGTGCTTCCCTTGAGAGTGCATGTAGACAGTTTAATAATCTCATTTGAAATGTTGTTTTATATTTTTTAAGATAATATATTGGAATTTCAAAAAAATCAGACTAATAAACCTTTGATTAATCCTTAAAGGGAATTGTTTCAGAATGATCTAAGGGATACCCCTATTACACCATTGATTGTACATGAATATTCACATAGACATGATTATAAGAACCCAATTTTTCACTCATGTATAGATCATTTAAATTTATGTCTTAATATTTTATTTGGACCTATTATGGATTCCTAATAAGTTATTAATGATATTAGGGTTGTTAAGGAAATGTTTGAATCCCAGACCCCATCTTCATTGAAAACTTGTCCAAGTCGCATGGTTGGCGCATGGTTGTTACATGATTTTCCTATCCATGAGGATGGTGTCTTTCAGAGCAGAGCCACCGCACATGGTTAGAACATGACCATACAGACTGACCATATAATTTACCCCTCTACATATAATACCTTCATGGTGTCTAGACAATTTACCATACTGTGCGAACATACCATGCACATGCCATTTTTTTGGGTAATCTGAGAATTTTTCCATTAATGATATAATTAAGGATCATGTTCTTCCGAAACCTATAAACTATTTTTATTAACCCATTTTCTCTTAATTTGTTTGTTTTTTTAGATCTCTACATTGTATCAAGTGATCTTCGTCATCTTGGATCCAATTGAGCTTTTGGTCATCACGATGAATGTGCAACGGTAAGTACTCGTGTCCTATTGTTTTGTTCTCCATGTCTTTTTCTCTAGACCGAGTTATTGGGTTACAAGCATTTCTCTATAATTCGTATATCTTCTCTGATTATAGACTAATCAATGGCCAATACTAGAGTAGAAGTACCATTCAATCCCAATGTGGGTAGTCTATAACACATCCCTAATGTCTGTTCATTTATGGATTCATTATGTGGGCCCAATTGATTTCAGGGGGATATGTTTATTAAAATATACATTCCCATTTCAAAATAATTAAAACTGTATGTCTATTCACTTCACATATATGAGATTAATTTTTCATTTTATTTACCAAAACTCCATCATTTCCATGTCGAAGTTATTTAATAATATTTTTTTTTGACATGATTGCACCACTGATAGTGTGTGCCTTCTCTTGAACACTATAAGGGTAATCTTCTATATATTAAATGGATTGGTTATATTTTGAATTCTATAATGAAAGTTAACATGTATGTGTACCACTTGAACGGCCAAAGGCAAGTGCTTCAAATTGTTAATTAAATGTGAATGAACAGTTGGTTTCATATCTATAGAAACCCTAACCACATTAATGGAAGGTAGAAAAATGAACCACGAATATGGAATATACATTCAATTGATTAAATGGTTTCATGATAATCATCCATGTCACATTAATGAAATTACTATTTTGATCCAAATGACTTGATAATATGTTTTCATGTTACATGACCTTTTCACACTAATGAGAGGCAAGGTGTGAAAAAAAGGAGGTATTACATGACTTCATAATCAAATAGGAATGGCCTAACAGGTGCTCATGTTGGATTCTGATCGGGGAATTCCATTAGCATTTGAGAACAAAAATCTGATTTAGGGATATATATTTCATAGTTTCGGACCCACTACGATCCCATTCGTTGTCCATTATTGGATGCATATAATGACACTATAAGATCACTTCTATATAATTACATGATACCATGGATACACTCCTTGGATCCAACATTGACAAGTTGGTGTCATTATTGTAGCCCATTTGGCCCTGTCTCTATGTACCCCATCATACCTTGGACGATCACCTTGGATCCAGTTTCCACCTTATTGTGGAAGGCCTTGGAATATTCTCTTTTTATTACACTCCAACCGCATGATGGGCTACAATTATTACTGAAATAGTGACCCTTGAGGTCTACGTCGCCTTGATTATTACGTTGGGACATCACCATGAAATGTTACTATAGGATTCTTTGTTACATCTTGGAACATTCATATTCATTAATATGTGACTTATTTGTAAATAGGTAATGCAATTAATTGACTTGTTATGTTCAGATGCCTACCGAGGGATGAATAAGGTACTTGTGTATTTATATACATTATACTTATTTACATTATATATACATGTTTTCACACTATTATATTTCCCTTAAATGTGCAGGATGTTATAGACATCCTAGCTAGTGGCACAATAATATTTTTCTCACACCCTCTCTTGGTACCATTTGGAACTTATGGAAGATAGCATGGTTGTAGGGGTTTACAACCATAATCAAACGGCCTAAAACACTTGATTTCTTGTTGTATAGTTTGGTGATTCATAGCATAGGTTTGAGTTATAACTCGGGATGCTTGGGATAACCACTTATTTCCATTATAATTTTTTAGAACATGTTATGCCTACTATATTGAATCCATGTTTTGTAGTTTTCTAATAGCTTGACATATCATCAATAGTGGAATGTTATTCTCGTTCATTCAGTTATTTATATTATTGTCTCTATTTTACATTGTGCCTTCAGGTTATATATTTTATTTCCTCTATTACCAATTTTTATGTTCACTTACTACATTGCACTTTGTTAATGAGGGAATAGTTTCGTCGAAGACACACCCTATGACCTCATTGCATGTTGGCAGCCTCTAGCATTTGGGGTGATGCAGTTGAGACCATGTGGCCAACTGGGATAGAGGCACCTATTAGGTTGCATCCAGGGATGGACGTCACAATATGGTATCTAATCTAGTTTTTTTATTTGGATACAATATAATGGATATTAAGAATTCTTGGGAATTAGTTATAAGTCATGATTGGGTATTTTGAACCCATCTTTAGGGTAAAATCCTTTTTAAGCAAAATATAATTTTTGTTCAATTTTACCTATTAGATTTGATTTTATTTCACCATTGGGTGATGGATATGATGTGTGGTGTTGTTTATTATTAGTATGTTTGAGTATTTTATTTCATCTATGGCCTGATTATTTAAGGGCAAGGATAATTTTTACATTTATCATTATAGGCACATATAATTATCATGTTGTGCATATTTTTATTCAATATGGTTAAATTTCAATGTGTTGTGTTATTTGATATTCATAAGAATTTTTAGTGATGTTGTGATAGTTTTAGTATTCTTGTATTACCCTTGGCTATGATTAAGAAATTTCATGTCTCAATTCATGAGGTGTTTAGTCCCTCATGGGTTGGGATATGTAATTGACTGAGTCGATCCATTATTCTATAAATAAATTGGTGTCGTTTTCATTATTAATGAGGATGTGCACTAATTCAGTGGGGAATACTATCTGTTATATGAATGAATATGAATAATAACATGAAAAGGTTGAACAATTTTAACCTTCCATGTAATGTCAATGAAACCTAAAGGAATGAAACTAATAATTAAAACTAAAATGAAATGAAACTAATACGTGATCACTTACCGATATCGAGTTGTGTAAGTGGGTAGTTGGGGTAGTATTCCTTATGTAGTGGGTTTTCCTTTTTCCATATTTCACTAGTGATTATATCATTCCACTTATAATCTTGTTTTGAGGTGTGTGATCCGAAATTGAAGATCATTTCCACTATGACTTCCAGGTATCATACACTAATAAGATGGTGATGACTATAATTCAGACATGGTGATCCCCAAGATGCTAGTCATACCTCTATGAGTTGTACATGAGGCACCAACTTATATACCTGATTTGGAAACTAAAATTGATTTTAGTGATAGTTCGATACATCTAATTTAGTCCATGAATGGTTCTCCATTGCTTGAACCTATGATGGATGACCTGAATTGTGATTTCCAGCAGCAACATCCCCTTACATTTTAAATGTATGGTTTTCCATAGGATATTTAGTCATAGTGAGAAGCAAACCTATCTATCTTTGAGTATTATAAAATTCCACTACTGTACAGAGTCAATCTTGCGACATACATACTTTAGGATTTGGCCTAGTGTTGGGGGGATGGGATTAACCAGGCTGGTCTTCATCAGGTTTTGTTAGAGGTTGATTTCCAAAAATCCTTATATAATCAGTTATTTCCATAGACTTAGAGAGCTGTAAGAGATATAGTGTCCATGCATCTGAATTTATATTCTATGTTAGTTATAGAATATTCAACATGTTTCATGGAGTTTCAGCACTTTTTACTATTTCTAGCTGGTGATGAGATTTCACATGCTGGGTGTTTTGAGGGTGGGATCTAGTATGACATTATTATGAAGGTCAAAATCTTTCACCAGTATAATTTTTTTGATGTAGTCAATCACACTCTTATAAGTATGAAGAAACTAAATGAAAAATGTATTATAGGGTATAAAAGATCAGTATCAAAGAAGACCAGTAATTTCTTCGGAGGTAGGAAGTGTCCCCTTGAGGTTTCTCCTTGAGGCAATGGCAACTAGAGTGTTTTTTTATACATACCTAATGTGTTTTATCATAATTGAAGATTGTTCCATTCAAATCCTTTGTGTGATAAAGACCCACATGAGTTCTAGTCTTACAGTCTTATGGGATAACTTCTGCATTAATCTATAACCATTCTAGTAGATTAAAGTAGAATGGTATCAGCACCATCTCCACCTTGTGGAGGTTGTACTTTTATGTCGTGTCATGTAGGATGTTGGAATATCAATGGTAGGTCTGGCTAGGGAGGAGTTTGTCTTCATGGTACCTAGACCCCTGATCAACAACCACACCAAGAAATAATCTTTTCTCATGTTAGTTTAGCTTTTTTCACAAGGTCAAGGATTAGGATAGTCTCATCCACTACAGAAAATCTCCTTGGATCAGGCTTCTAGAACATCTACAATATGATATACTATTCTTGTATCCTCTACTATTTTGTCATCTTTTTTTATATAGGTGTATTAAACTCATTTATCTATGTTTCTTTTGTAGAGATTATTAGACTGAATATATTGTTTTACTATTTTGAAATGAGACTGGATACAAAATTAGGGTTTTGAATAGAGGGAATATTCTAGTGTAGGTATTATCACGTTGTTAAAGGTTGATACCCTTTCTTATAGAACCTCATTTATCTCAAAAAGACGAGCATTGATTTCAAACATAATATGGACTGGTTAGTTTACTATCATTCTTTTCTACACACCTAACATCATATGGTAAATTTTACATCACCTGTAGTAAGCAATTCTCAACAGAAGGAGTAGTGGAATGTCTAGGATGGTAGAGATGGACCATAGCATCATAGGCTAGGTGGAGAAACCACCCAGATTGAATATAATTTCATGGAGGACCAGGGTTTAGGAAAAGATGATTTCCCTCTAGTGGTGGATTGTTTTAGGGATGTCTTTCCCATTGTTTTTTTCTAGATTACATCCAGAGGGTCATGAATAGTTTGAAATCAAGCTTATTCTAGTAACAAATCTTATGTCCATTCATCCTTACATGATGGCAATTATAGAGCTTCTGGATATCAAGTAGAAATTAAAGGATTTAGATTCCGAAGTTTTCATTCGTCTATGTACACCCTCTTGGGATTTTCTCATGCTATTTCCATGAAGGCAGATGAAACCATACATCATTGCATAGATAATATAAGGATTAACTAGTTTATGGTAGAATAAACTTAGATCCACTGTCTCTAATAGATGTTCTTTTTTACCAGCTCAAAGGAGAATAGGTATTCTCTATGATTGAACTATGCTCGTGTTATCATCAGTTGAGGGTTAGACCATGATACGTACCTCATACTACTTTTTGTAGTAGGTATGGTTTGTATGAGAACTTTTAATGTTGATTGGTCTTATGAACTCACCCACCATTTTAATGGATATAATGAATACAGTTTTCCACCCTTATTTTGACTCTTCTTCCATAGCCTTTGTGGACGAAATCTTGGTTTATTCATTCACTTGTAGAGACCATGAGAAACATCTTGAGATCATTCTGATTACACTGAGAGAGCATTATCATTACGCCATGAATGTTATGTACCACTTATGGATCGAAAATGTCCACTTCCTGGGTCATATAATATCAGAATCAGGAGTATCTATTGACCCATCAAGGGATACTGTGGTTGTTTCCTAGGAGAATCCCAAGAACAAGTTCCACAAAAAGAGTTTCTTGGTGATGTATGAATATTTTATGGATTTCATACAATACTTCTCAAGTATTGATTCACCTATAACTAGTATGAAAAAGAGATGTTTCAGGTTCATATTGGCCGAAGAATGTGATAAATCCTTTTAGAAGCTTAAAGGGATGCTTGTATTGGCACATATTATAACTCTTGTAGTGCCAGGAATAGGTATTCCCATCATCTGTGATGCATTAGAAATCACCATAAGAGCAGTTCAGATGTAGGAAGGAAACACTATTATATATGGTTCTCATAGTTGAGGCGTCAAAAGAAACATCACCCAACACATGACCTTGAGATAGCAACAGTTGTCCCTGGCTTAGTTTCATAAAGGCATTGTTGTTAGGGTGAATGCTTTGTAGTGTACACGAACCACTAGAACCCCAAATATATCTTTTAACAACATTAAATGAACCTCATATAATGTATATGGGTTGGATATCTATAAAAAATTGATATTTAGATTTCTTATAATCCCGTGAAGGGAAATTTGTATGTAGATGCACTGAGTCTGAAAACTCAAGAATAGGACATACAAGAATCTAGTGATGAATGGATGTTAATTGCCTTATTTTTTAATCATTATCTAGAGTTTCAGGATAGTCACGAGCAATATTATATCTTATCCTTGATAGTCACTCCTTCTCTAATTGATAAGGTCATTGGTATACAGTTTTTTGATACTGAAGGATTTTTTCTCCATGATATTATACGATGAGATAACCCACCTCGGAATTGATATGTGGAAATAAATGATTTCTTAAATCTACGTGGATGTATCTGGGATCCTATAGATTTGACATAGGAGTTTATGATGGAGTTCCAGGCTTTTCAATGGTCATTTCATCCAAAAATCTTCATGAGGCATAGAGATATGTGACAACAGTATTGGTGTCCTATGACAAAATGTCAGATAGAAGTCTTTATCACTAGGTATTCCACCTATCAGTAGTTGAAGACGGAGAACCAATTTTATGTAGGATTACTTTATCTATATCCATCCATGGAATATAAATGGGAAGATGATTCCATGTATTTCATTGTCGGCATACCTATGGCACTGAGGGGTAGAAATGATTTAGGGTTAATCATTTAATAACTAAAGAAATCATCCCAATTCATTTATATTTGGGAGAATTTCATAGTTGAAGATCTAGGTAGACTGCATGTTCGTGAGATCATTCGACTACATGAGGATCTTTGTAATATAGTTCTTGATAGGGATTATTGTTTCACATAATGTTTCTGACAGGGATTGCAGAAGGATATGGCAACATAGTTAACTATAAGAAAAACTTATCACCCTCATGCTGATAAACAATCAGAACAGATAGTACACATTATAGAGGAAATGATCTGGGAATGTGTCCTTGATATTGACAGTTCACGATAGAATCATATCCCTCTTCTCAAGGTATCCTTATATAAAATAATTCATGTGAAATCCATATGGGTGTTTTTGAAGCCTTATATGGTAGTCCATGTTGTTCGCTTCTATGATTTCTACTTGCTCGTGAGGCAGCCTTACAGTGTCCTTGTTTCATTCAAGAGACTTCAGAGAAAGTTCCCCTGATTAAGAAGTGTATCACTACTACTTAGTCTAGAAAACAATATTATGTTGCTCACCATTGAAGACCTATTAAGATCAACGTTGGGTAACATTTTTTCATTCATTTATCACATAGGCCTCATCATATATTTTTACCGAATTAGAGAATGTTGTCGCCTCATAATGTTGGTTCATTTGAAATTCTAGCGAGAGTTGGTTCAGAAGCCTATCGGTTACTACTACTGCAGAGGTACCCAGTCATTTAGGAAGTCTTTCAAGTTTCACATATTACACACTATCATGAATACTTTTATCATACTTTTGACCTAGAGGATGTTGAGTTAGATGTTGATGGTAACTTTTTGGTGTATCTAGCATACATCGTCGAACTGATCAGAAAGTCTCTCTAAGGGTGGCTATCTCTCTAGTATAGTATCTATAGCTGCTAAACTAAGTACAAGAGCAGACTTCATATAGGGAATCTAATATACCTTCTCAATGGCTATAGTTTTTTCTCAAAAAATGTTTCCCCAATAATGGAAGGACAACTCGCGGATGAGTAATTTTTAGGGGGATGATTATAAGAACCTTGATTTTCACAAATGTGAAAATCCTTTAAATTTCAGTATATATGGTGAATTTGGAACTAATATTGTTTCCTAATGGGTTAGTAAGGGTCTCATGGGTTTCTGGGGCATGCTCAAAGTCTTGAACCAATTTTCTGGGTAAATAATCCATGTCACATGGTTGGCGCACTGTTTGCCAAACGGTGGAGTTGGTGTTTATTTAGACAAAGATACCACACATTTTTTGTGCATGATCATCTCGCCCAACCGGGAAATGTTCCCCTTTACCTAGAAAACCTCTCTTGGGTTGCGATCTATTTTTCAAAATATGCGAACAAATCTCACATAGTCAATTTTCAGGGCAATTTGATCAATTTTTCCCTTGGTGATCAAATTAAAAATCCTCTTTTCCATATTCCATAAACAAGCTATATTAACAACCTATTCTAAAAATTTCGAAACTTTTTACGATCTAAACCTGGGATCTAGAGATCTTAATCATTCGGGATACGATCAAGCTTTCATTCTTCACGTTTGATGTCCAACGGTAAGTAATCGAGTCCTCATAAACAGTTCTTCTTCTCATTTTCTCTAAGAATAAGTTATCAAGGTCTGATAAATTTACTATTTTTCTTATGTCAACATTGATTCGATAAAAATAAACATCAAATAAAGATGTATAAGGATCATACAAGACTAAGGTGGTTGGTCATTAACTCATCCATAATGTTCGTTTATTTTGGATTTGTCGTGTGGGGCTAACCAAATTCATCAGATTCAGTTTATTGAATTTGAATTCTAGGAATATAATCAATTGATTGGTATAGTTATTCAAATTAAATATGTGACATTAATTGTTGGTGGTTGTGACCACAAATCCATAACTTCCATGTCAAAGGTTATTCCATAATTTTTTTTCATGTTTTGACATGTTTGTGCCACTGTTCAGATGTGGCATGGCTTGACCACTCTAAGGGTAAGAATTTCTATATTAAATGCAGTTTTTATATTGTGAAATTAAAAATGGAATATACCAGATATGTCTACCAAATGAGCCACCTATCTTATGTTCTTCAAATTTATATTTAAATGTGAATGATTAATTGGTTGCATATCTGTGGACGTCATTAAAAATGAATAGAAGGTAGTGTAATGAACCTTCAATATGGGATATGCTATAAATGGATTAAATGGTTCCATGATACTTTCCATAATAAAAATAATGAAATGGATTGACTTAACCTAAAGAATTGATTAAAATTATGTGTGATACTTGAACATATCAAACTAATGAAAGAAAAGGCATGAACCGTAGGTAGAATTATAGGTCTTCATAATGAAATAAGAATGGTCGGACTTGAGCTCACTAAGGATTATGGTCAGAGAATGCCATGAGCACTCGGGAACCCCATTACGATTCAAGGATATAACATGATTAGGTTGAAACCAACAAATATTCGGATCCTTGTCTATTCTGGGATTCATGGTATGACACCCTATTATCCCATCAATAACATTACCGGTTACCTTCGATACACTCCTTGGATCCATGATTGATATGTAGGCGCTATGGTTACATTAAATAGGGTCCAATCTCTACATAGCCACATCTTACATTGGATGATAAACATGGATTAAGTACACATCATATTGGGGAATGCATTGGAATATTCTCCTTGGATAACATTATTACCACATCATAGACTACAGTTATTACTCAGTTGGTGATACTTGAGGTGTACATTTCCTTGGTTATTACCTTGGTATATAACTATGAAATATCACTACAGTTTTCCCTGTTAAATCATATAAGTTTCATATTCATTATAATGTGACTTATTTATAAACTGGTAATGAAATTAAAGGATTGGTTATTTTTAGACACCAGCCAAGGGATGAAGTTGGAATGTTGGTATTTAATTACATTTTAATTCTTTACTATATATATGCATGTTTTATCACAATTACAATTCCATTACACGGAGAAGATGTTATAGATGCCATTAGAGGTGGACCACTAAGATATATCTCACACCCTGTCATGGTGATGTTTGTTACCCAGGGAAGATTACATGGTTCTAGTTGCTAAAAAAGGTAAGAATACATCTTCAAATAGTTCATTTTAAGCTATATAGTTTTGACCATAGTAATAGGGGTTTGAGATAGAACTCTGGATTCTTGGGATAACCTATTATTTCCCTTATACTTTTTTGGAACATGCAATGCCTTCTATATTGTGTCCATTTTTTATAGTTTTCTGGTGTCATTACATATCATCAGTTATTGAATGTTAATCATGTTTTTTCGGTTATTGATATTGTTTTATCTATTTTTTTAGGTGCCTTCTGCTTACTTATAATACTTATGTTATTTATTGATATTTACATTCTCCAACTATGTAGAATATTTTTAATGAGGGAATTGTGTCCCCATAGGTTGGTGATATCATGAAAAAGAGGTAATTATTTTTTAAAAAGTAGTAGAAAACAAATGTTATAAGAATGTTGTCCAAAAACTTTCATGGAGAATGTTATATAATCTAAAGTGTAAAAAAATGAAAATATAATTTCATCAATGACACATCATCTATCACACCTAAACTAAAAAATACCATGTAACAAGTGGATCATGACTCTAATGGTCAAATCCATCTTGCATGTTCCAACTAATCATGTTCACCTGTGACCTTTAGTTCTTAAACTAAATTTTCTTGTAGATGATATTGGATAATCTAAAAATATATAAATTAATTGATACAGTGGTAGAAAATATCCTAGTAGGTTACAACCAATGATTAATTATTAAATTCCATAATAATGAACTATTTATGGATTCTTTTTTTATAATATAACACATGACATGGATTTTACATATTTACAAAAAAAAATTCAAATTAATAATATGGAAGATACATCTGAATAGGTTTAAATGAAAATTTTAAAAAAACATACACACACACACACAAATATATATATATATATTACAAATATATTAAATTATTCTATATTCAACGTAATTTATTATAATTTCAATCATAAAATCACCATACTAATAATCCACAAGTAATGTTATTTTCAGGTAACAAGATCCTCCCACACTTAAATAATTATTACAGTTGAAGATTGTTTTTCACATTAAAATGATCACTCTATTAGGGAACCAGTTACTTGAATCAATATAACTCCATTAAGGGACACATAATGGGAATTCATGCTAAATTTGGTTTAATAAATGTTATCATCATAAATACATTTATTTGGAGTTAGATTAATAGCATGCATGTTCTAATAACCCAAAAACTAAAAAGGCTTTAATGTTCTTCAAAAAATCAATCTATTTATCATGGTAGAAATAAATCAATTTAAGTGAGTTTATCATGCACAATTCAATTAAACATTATTAGTTTTCAACATACCTTTTCATTCAAAAACAAATCATTGGTTTTCATTAGATTCATTCATTTAAAAAATACATCAATTATTATATTTTTCTCAAGAATCAAAGTCAAATAATTCCATAAAATCCACATTCATATCAATCTTTAATTTTTCAAAAATTCCACCCAATAATTTCAAATCCGTTACAATTGGGTGTTTCAACATTTCCATGGTCATTTTTAATCAGACCCAAAATCATCTCAAATATATGTTTTTAAATACAAATAAAACTAATTCTAAATAAATCATTAAATTAAGTTATCATTTTTTGTTTAAATCCTTTTAAAACCACCTACCTTTAATAAAATTATCAAGTCAAAACAACACCCACAAAAGTATCCAAAAATGGGGACTGAAGGCATATGAGAACAAGGAATCAACACTAGAATCAGGATCTTCCAAGATCGAAATTAGATCCATCAATAAAATAATGATCTATCTATTTATAAGGAAGAGATAAGAGGAGGTTATAATAGACCACATGGTAAGAGAAAATATCAATTCATTTAGTTCAAACACAATTACTTGTTCTACGATCGACCAGGAGAAGGGGTTTAATGAGTCAAATTCACCTATCATGAACCAAAATAGAAAATGGAAAAAAATAAATGTCTAATTAGTGAGTTAATGGGTTAAAAAGATAGTCGTAGTCTTTTTTATAAAAAAATCCATCATAAATAATAATTTTGTGCATTTTTTATTGTACAAGCCATATGTTCAGTACTAACACATGCCCTAATTGTGCAACCCAACTAGAAATATATATAGGGTACACAATTTGGCCTCGTGGTAAAAATAACTATACCTAAACCATGAATAATATCACATTCCAGGAGTTCTCAGTTTGTAGGGGAACAATGTTTAGATTAACCAAGTACCCTCTTTTAGTGGCTCAACCATGGCCACATAGTTTTCTATGCCAAACCAAATAGTTTTCCCTAGTCATATTCTAACTACTAACAACCCAAAATTGATCCCAATTTTTTAAAATCTTCCACAAAAAAAATCTGAGACAATCCCCAATCATGGTACGATCCAAACAAAGGTCACCAAATACCATAAATCAACAAACTGGATGTTACAAACTCCCTGAAATAAACAAATTATATCCATATAAATTCTATTTAGAAGAATACATATGAAAGTTATGAGAGAACAACTCTCAAATCAGTGTGTCACTCTCCCAATTATCATGTGAATCATAACCATCCAACCATTGTACAACTAACAAAGGAATAATATTCACATGAAGAACTATTTTCTTAGAATCAATCATCTATATTGGATACTAATCCATGTATAAATTTGGTTCAATATAACGATCTTCCCATCAAAAGATATAAAAAGGGTTTGTAAGATAATAACTAACCTATGATATATGAAATAAACTATGGATTAATGCCAACATATATAGAATTACCAAAAATTAATCCATTTTTTAACCCTCTCAATAATCTCAAAAATACCCACTGATCTCTGCATAAGATTTCACTATTTCAAAAGTTGTTATTGATCTAACCAGGGTCAAAATTCTCTAGAACACATGTTAAAATAAAAAATTTCAAATAATCATTATTGATGGTCTACATAATATTTATATCAACTATTGTGGAATCATTGTTCACTGATGATTCAATTAAATGTTCACCATAAAATATTGGTCCAAACTAAGTCCAACCATGGAAGTTTCAATAATTTATATAAAAAAGAGTGTATCTAATTTTTCAACCAGATAAGTCCTCAAAGAGATACATTCAGATATTTTAATTATATATATTGTTTTAAGTAGAAATATCCAACCCAAAATGGTGAATGCATGATACACCCGATTTAATAACAAAATAACATAGAGGTATAACTCATTTTATTTAACCATCAGTCTATTGATGATAATCCATTGAAAAAAATACATAGTATCAAAAAACATCTAATATGTGTGTTAAAAAAGAGACATAAAATGAGGATCCTTGTCAATGACTATATGATAATGAAATCCTTGGAAATGGAAAATCAATCGCATGTAAATATTTTCAAAATACTAGATATTTATTATATCTCAAAGGGTATAGTGCATGCCGATTTAGCCAGTCTATCCATTAAAGGCCCTATCACATTATTCCCTCAAGGATTATGTGGAAAACTAATAATAAAATTCATTGAAATCCCATCCAAATTCCATGTTCGTATTGTAAGTATGTATGTAAACTCTTAGGTATCTCGAGCTTGAATATGACTCGTTGACAATTATGTTAATGAGAAAAAGGGTCATGAAGTCTTATCTCATAACTAGAAACTAGAATCATAATCATATATCATAAAACCACTTTGTGGATCAATGGTTAACTTCCCACTATGATTTATTAAAACCCCCCATCATGGGTTATCTCCCTATCAAATTTATAATTTAGTTGTTGTGAAAACATAGGATACCAACAAAAGATAATGAAAAAACACCAATGGTATCACCATTAAAAAGAGAGACTTAATGTTATAGAAGTCATCATAACCATTCAGGGTAAGATTTAAGGAGGGATTTAATATATGTAGGTAATACAAATAAAATTATTATAATTATATAATTATTATATCACATATACCTTCTTACTTTCCATTGTGAGGGGGATATGATTACATCGCTCATGTGTATAGAGAACTATATCCACACGAAGTGATGTTATTTTTTTCACATTTGTTTTTCATGGAAGGAAGTAATGATAAATTGTATTAAAATATGTTATATTTAGGATATAAAAACAATTATAGAAATAAATTATCAAATATACCTTCTTACCTTCCCATCCATTGAAAAACAATAATGTTTCTTATGTGTATGTGTGGATTACCACCTCAACATAGTTATGTCAAATGTTTTTAATTTTATTTTTATGTTGATGGTATTAATGAAATATTTGATTAATATAAATTATATTAATTTAATTCTAATTATTATTTAATTATTATTTAATATTTATTTTCCATTTATTCTCACAATCAAGAAAAATGTAAATAGTGTTCATGAAAATGTATAGCTTTCTGTCTCCATGAACGGAGTAATCCATCTTCTATATATACCTTTTCATTTTTTTTAGAAATACATATATAATTTATATAAAAATTATTTATATAATGGTTATTATATATTAGATTATGAAACAATGGAAAATATAAAAAGACCAATAATACAGACCCAAAACATACATGAAAAATGAAGCAATTCTCACATGAAATAGCGATTTTAACACAAAAAAATAATAATAAATAAACTGGTCTAAAAATAATATAAAAAATTCATATATGGTAATATTTATATGAATATGGTTTTATAAAATATTTTTAATAAATATATAAATACTATATAGGAGGTTCAAGCCCAGATGACGTAATTCCAACACTAGGTAAGAGTACTCCATCTTACTTTTACGTCAAAGAGACTTACACCATATTTAACACTTATTCCTTTGTGTGGTGTATATAATACCCCTATAGAAATTTTATATCTTGAATAATATAATCTTCATTTTATTGAATTATTCATTTGAATTTATTTCTTTCATGGTACTTATCATTTTAATGTCACTAAAGTGGAAAGGGATGGTTTCAAAATCACATAATTATTCAATATTGTTTTTATTTTAGTATCCATTGTGGAAGTTATTTTGTATTTATTTCATAAATAATATATTCCCTTATCTGATGGTTTTGAAAAACAATATCCTGTAATTGTACCATTTTCCACACTTTGGTATGTAAAATCAATGATAAAATGTTATTAATAAAATCGAACATCATTTCATCCCTAGGTCAAAAAATACTTTCTCATAAAAATTATTGTTTTATAAAAATATTTTAAGAAATGTTTTTAACAATTTAAAACATATTTAATTAAAAAATTACACATTTTCAATATTTTTAATATTTTTAATTGAATCATAATGTTGTATTCAAAACAAGCCCAATTTGGCTACTTCCAAAAATGGGAATAGAAACATTATATCAACATTTATTAAATGAATGAAATTCATGTCATCATAATCACAAAATGTTTTAATAAATAATTTATAAATTTAAAAGGTTATATTCAATGACAACATTTTTCAAAAATATATTTCTGTACTTTTTTATGAAAATATATTTTCAATTTTAAAATGATATTTTCCTAAAAAAAGTTTTTAATGATATTCTTATGGTATTTGGATTCATAAATTTCAGGAAAAAATTATTATACATTTTATCCCATGTGTTATGTTATATCAATATCATCATTATTATTTCTTTAGATGAGTTATGATCAGTTTCACTAAAGGTGAACAAATTTATTCCCATTCCACATATTACACTAATTAGTTTATGATTATGTTTATTTCATTGGGGTAAGTATTACTTTTTTTATTTTATTTATTAAATATTCAATTATAAGTTTATTATGTTTAACCCCTTTAATATGATTAATACATTGGAGATAATATGTGATTGGTTGGACATTTTTCTAGATAGCCCCATGATACGTCAATGGGTCTCATTATACAAATCATTTGAAAAAATTAGACATGTATCTACCCATATATTGAAACTATATTGTGAAATATATATATTATATTACATGATACCAATATTATGAATTTTTCTAATTATGACATCAATTAATGATGTACATGATATTATTTGATTAGCTATAATTTCGATAGTTAATTTTCAATCTTATGTGATTATTTATATGGATATATTTGATCATCATTTATTTCATACATATTATTCATAGGTTATAGGTTTAATGTCATTCTTTTCAATTATATAACGTTCGTTATTTGTTATTTTAATTAATTAATGTTAGATTCTACTACATTATTACCTTTGCTAGTGATATTATATCACTACTTTGTTAGGTTTTATTTTCCCCATGATTCCAAGATTTTTTTTAATTGATATAGAGGGATCTGCTAAGGGAAATATGACGTTCTCCAAAAATCACTTTCTTATGTTAGTATTTAAATTATAATCTCAATATCATGTACATATACTATTTAAAAATACTACTAAACTATTCAGTCCTTCAGGATGAAATTTCTTGGATCTAGTGTTAATGTAATATTATGGACCAAAACTCCAGGTTATTATGGTTATGGTAATTACATTCGATATCATTTGAAGTTAGTAGAATCGTTAGGAGATTTATATATAAAAACATATATTAGAGAATATAACCATATAAATTACTTTATGGGTAAGTCTAATTATAGTAAAATATCATAATGTATTGGTAAGTTAAAAATTATATATAATTCATAGAAATGCATCCATGTTTGGATATTACAAGTAGATTTGGTTATGGAACAGATATACCAAGAGGTACTAACCCCAAAAAATTTTTTTCAATCTTAACATGAGGATATCCAACT
This sequence comes from Viscum album, assembly GCA_963277665.1. NCBI lineage: Eukaryota > Viridiplantae > Streptophyta > Magnoliopsida > Santalales > Viscaceae > Viscum > Viscum album. The sequence goes on along the minus strand of OY728165.1, from coordinate 254,411,368 downwards.
ATATCAAAATGATCCTCACTATGCACCTAGTTCGACACTCCTAGGGGATATTATTGGGGATTTCAAAAAAAATCACAATCCATTATGAATCATTTAAAAATATTATTATTGTTTTGAAACATTCCCAAATATACTATGTTTATGATTAGGAGTTTATTCATTCTTAAATTTTCCTATTTATATTGAATATTTCACTAGTTTTGTTTCACATTACTATATATATTATTTTGATATAATATATAGTATTATACTATTTAATTACTATTCCTAGTTGATGGAATGATAATAGTATACATACACATACACCATTTATAGATTTCTCTAATAAGAAATATATTGATTATAGAGGTGGATCTATAGGTGGAACTGAAGATATTATAACCATATTGGGGAAGCATTCTCAATTTATTTTAATAAAAATTTCGTGTATGGATTAGTCCACTAATATACCAAACTCTGTAATAATTTTAAATCACATAACATGTAAAAACATATTTCATTTAATGCTGATACAAATCTATTTATAGATGATAAATGGATAAGTTCCTTGGAGATGTTATTTCTCTCTTTGGGATGTAATAAATTCTACTTGTTTTTTCATGGGTGATTATATTCTCCCATGAGATATTGATTAATGGTGCTCAATAATTAAAAACACTAATGATAAATAAAAAAGTAGAAACATAGAATGCTGGTACATTAATGTATTCTTCATGGAAATGTTTTTTCCTTAGGGAGAATGAGTAGATATGAAAAAAGAATTTCCAATTATAAATCAAAATGATAATAAATATGTATCTTATTATGGCACAAAAATTTACAATGTTATAATTTCATTCTAGGGGACATGTACATATTTCAAAGTGTAATATTTACTGTATCATTGATTGGTTAAATCCAATATCTCATATTTAATTAGTATCTCAACCATTACCATCATATGAGGTCAAAGTATCATGTAATATCAATATAGAAAAATAATTTGCCTAGTCTTATGGATTATACAGAAATAAATAGATAATGAAGATAAAATTAAAAAATATGGATAACGTGAATAAGGGAAAGAAGGGTTTCCCCGCATGTGATAACTGTGGAATGAAACACCATGGTATATTTTAAAAGAAATGTAGTTTTTGAACAAGTATAAAGAGAATAAAAAACATTCTTGTGATTTTATGGGGATGAAATAAGTTTTTAGTGATCAATGCTTCAACGATAATGATTTGGGGTGGTACACAAATGAGTGTCCAAAGACTCAAGGGAATATACCCTAGAATAAAATTAGGGATAATGATCAATATTAATCGATAAATACAAATGAAGTAGAATGATTAAATCTCATTCATTCGTATTCTATTTTTTGAATTTTTCTATCAATGATAACCTCATTAAAAATGTTACAAAATGTATAATAATTTCACAACAATGCATTTTTTTGGGGATCTGAAAGAATATGCTGAAAACTAACAATAAAAAAGAAAAGTTATTATGTGGAAATTTGATGTTTTTTTTTGAAAATACTAGATTGATTGATGATAACACTCTATATGTTTCTAATTTTTATATTATAATGACAAAAATATTTTATGGTATAGTATTGGTTACCAAGAAATTGGTTGGTGATTTATTTTATCTTTTATTTATTTTACTACAAGTTTTTAATTATTTAAAATATTCTCCAAAGTGAAATTTAATTTTAGTAATCATATAGTTATTCATTATGGGTTTAAGGTGATCAATGTATTAATATCTTTTGAATTTTACAAAAATATCATCCATTTATTTTTGGGGAATATAATTAGGATTTTGAGACATACCTTATAAATTCAATTGACTTAGAATTTGGTCAAACCTATTATAGATCATTCTTAATGATAACTATTAATTAATGAATTAATTTGATCTTAGGGTGATATTGGAGGTCTTTTTCTAACCTTTTTCATGAAAAATATCTATGGATATGAGGATTGAATCATAAATTTTTATTTTTTTAATGATCTGATAATTGTTAATTTTAGTGATTTAGAAATTAAAATTTCTATTTTATATTCATTTACTGATGTTAGAGAATAATTATAATTGATTGAAGCCACATAAATAATAAAATATTAAGTATATTTTATAATGTTCTCAATCATAATGTTAACAAAATCCCTCATTATTTGTATTAAGATGGTGAGAAAAAATATTGCTCTGTTATAATCATCTATATTGAATAAATGGTGTTTTAACATAAGAAAGATTTATGGTTTTTGATTATTTACCTTTCTCATGACCATGTTGTATATAAATATTTTTCAATCCTTGGGAATTATTATTCTCTTATATGTACTATTTTTTATTTCCCACAAATTTTATCCTAGTTTGAAACCTAGTAATGTGATATTTAAGATGACCTATATAATTAAATATTTCTATTCTCAAGGGGATATTTTAATATCCATTTTTAAAATTCTAGGTTTCAAGAATTGTATTTTAATATTTCAAACCCCTTTTTACTGAGATCAATATTTAATTGCGAGGTTTTAATTTATTTTAGCGGGTATAATATAACACCCTATGATTATTAAAATGTAATGTCATATTGAATAGAATATATGACATTCAACATAAACATATTAGATATTTGAGAACATTGACACATAAAGATATATTTATTCATAAATAAATTAAATCCATTTGATTACATAAAAATCAATAAACTCCATGTTTGAAATAAATGTGATACTCTATTCAAATATTATTACTTAAACATGACCATTATAACATTACTATTAAGTTGGTGGTATTGATAGTAATAAGTGAATATAGAAAAATTAAATCATTTAAAATGAATAAATTAAATTCAAGGATATTTATTTATTACTAATAAATTAAAAATCATTATAAATAAAAAATGATTTGTTTTAAGAAAATATAGTTTTTGAAAAGGCAGTATATTCCTTCTTTTCCCATATAATTAAATATTCAATTTTATCACATTTTTACAAGAATTTAAAAAAGATAATTTTTATAATATTAATGTAAAAATTATCCTTTCTTAAATTTTTTTAAATTTTTTTATAACATTAATTTTTTGTTGAATAGTGAAAAAATATATATATTTTTCACAAATGTCTTTTCATTTACCTTATTTTAAATATAAAATTAATTTTTAATTTTTTAAGTGAAATTAGTTTAATAATATTACAAATTAACAAAATTATATAATTTTAATTAATTTCAAATCAAATTATGATGTTAAATAATTTTAAACATTTCCATGTGTTTCTCCAAAAAATCAATTTTTTACGGTCCTAGAGGTTTAATTTTAAATTTAATTCTACAAAAACTCTAAAATGAATCTTGAAATATATATATATAATTTTGAATCAGTATAATTTCTATACTCTAATAAGGTCAAATTATTTCTTGACCATAATGAATAGTTCTAACAATTAATAATAATTGTCATGGTAATGGTAAAAATGAGTTTACCAGTTTTTTAAAATACGTAGATAAGGGTTAAAATGACATAAATCAAGTTCAAAGAACATTTTATAGGAATATTTAGACTATATCAGCTATAAATAATTACCTATATGGGATGATTTTGGCATTATAAAAACATGTGTATCACTTTTACTTTTCCTAAAAACCAAGTGTGTCCTCTCCCCTACTTAGAAAATACCACCAACTCTCCTCTCTTATTCAAACATCCAAAACAATTTGGAACATAAAATACCTACACAAATCCATTATTTACTCCTATCCCAACATCATAAATTGATTGCTTTTAACATAGTGAAATCATATTAGGCTTCAGTTGTAAATCTAAAATATTTCTTTGAAAAAGATATAAAATTATTAGTATGCATATTCAATTTATTTATTCTTCTAACTCCACAATATCATATACAAACATGGTTATATAAAAAACCAGTATATAAAATATACTAATATATTTTATTTTAATGTACAAACATGGATCCATCTCAAATTTTTCCAATTAAAAAAACCGTCGATTTTATGTACAAGTAACAACCACCTCGCAAACTGATGTAATTATTTTTACATCACCACATTTAAATGACAAATATAAGGATGGATTTAAATATTTATATGATAATTATGAAATTATTATTTATTTATAATTAAAATATCTTATATAACATCTTACATTCCTTTACATGTGTGGGATACGATAACTTCACTCATCTATATAGAAAATTACATCCATGCCAAGTGATGCTATTCAATTTTTATATAGGAATTACATGGAAGGAAATAAGGATAATGTCAATGATTATATGAGATATTTTTTAGCTAAAATACTTTTGAAAATCTAATATTACATTTATCCCCTATCCTTGTTATTCTTAGGAAAAGAATTATGTCACTTTTGAGTATGTTTAGATAACAGCCTCCACGTTGTGATGCAAAATGTATTTCAGTTTTTTTTGGACAGTAATAAAGATTTATTTTATTAATTTAAATTATATATATTAAATAATACTTATTCTATAATTTTTAATTAATATTTATTTTCTTTTTAATCCATCTATATGAAAAATGGAAACAACATTCATGAGTACGTATATTTTTCCATCTCCATAAATAGTGTAATCCATTTTCTATCTCTAACTTTTATATATTATATTAAACACATATATAAGGATTATATATGATATTTATATCTTAGATAAAATTAATTATATGATTTAACCATGATTAATATGAAATTAATAAATTAATTAATAATAATATACTTAAATAAAAGTAGCAATTATCTCACAAAACAATTATTTAAATAATGAGATGTTAATAAATATTTGATAAAAAACATTATATAAATCGTATATAATATGAGATATATCAGTATGGTTATTTGAAAGATTTATAATAAAAAATTATTTATTATATAAGATGTTTAGACACATAAAAGTAATCTAAACCTATGGTAAGGGATTCTTGCCTCACATTTACTTCATTGAGACATACATCATAATCACTACCTATTCAATTGTGTGGTGTATATATTTAATCTTGAAGAAATTTTTATCATAAATATATATTAATTGATGGTATTTAAATTATAATTTTATATTAGTTATTTCAAGGGATTTTTTATTCAAAATGAAGAAATGTGGTAAGGGTTTGTTTCATAGTATCATTATTATTTAGAATTATTTATTATCAAGACACCATTGGGGAATTATTTCATATTTATAACATAAAAAACAAAGTTACATATCATCTGGTTATTATTAAATTTTTATCTAATAGTAATGATTTTCCAAATTTTGGTAGTTAAAATGATTACAAAATTATTTTTTTGAAAATCTGACTTTCTTTCCCTCTTTAGTTAAAAATCCTTCTTTGTTAAAATCCATACAATTAAAAAATATTTAAAAATGTTTTTTTAACCTTTTAAAATGATCAAATTAATAAATTTTGGTAGATTTATAAATTTTTAAAAATATATTTTAATGTAATAATAATTTAATTTAGAAAATAAATCATATTTTTCTTGTACTAAAAATTTTAAAAGTTTAATTTTTTTAATGTGCATGGAATGAAAAAAAATCCTGATATATTGACAACTCAATGATTGAAAAAATAATTTCAAATTAGGAAATGTTATTTTCAAAGAATTTTTTTTCCAAAATATTGGGCGAAATTTTAATTATTTAAAAAAAATCTATTTAAAAAATCTATGTTTCATAATATTGTTTTTAATAACATTGTTTTCGAGTTTTTTATTCATCAACAAAATCAAAACATTATTGAACATATGATCCACTATGGATATGTTATATTAATATCATAGATATTAATTATCTTGATGTTTTATGGTCATATATACTCGGAATGGTCAATTTTATTACCATTCGCCATATTAGTCCTGATATTTTATTATGATGTTTATTTCACTGGGGAAAGTATTAATATCTTATATGTTTTTTTTCAATAAAAAGTTTTATATGGGTTATGATTCACCCCATTCATATTATGTATTAATTGGAATTAGTAAGTGATATGTTGGACCCTATTATATATATTCCTTTATTGCATTGAAATTGATCCTGAGAGAAATCATTTGGCCAAATTAGATGGGTATCTTCCTATATATTTTAACCCTCTTTTGAGAGTTCATGTCAATATATTTCCTATGTCCTCCACTATTTTTTACATCTTTATAATATGATTAATTTATGGTCATGTGATTAATCTTTTAGTTAGTGTATCCTTGGATAAGATTCAACCACATGCGATTATTAAAATGTCTTAATTTTATCATTATTAATATCTACCATATTATGATTAGTTTATTGACTAAGTGGCATGTGTTCCTATTTTTTTATAATTAAATATTGGTCATTAAGTATTATTCATGATAGATTACACATTATGGATAACCTTAAAGATTATATGAGCTAATAACTTTCTTATTTTTTATTTTTCCAATGATACTAGGAAGTGTTTTGTATTTGATATGCACTGATACGCTACGTAAAAATATAGATTTCACAAAGAAACTATTATTCCTTTTTGGATTTTAATATTGTAATCTTTTTCCAATGTAATAATTTAAACATCGTATCCGAGTTATTGGTTTCAGTGTCTTTAAACTCAAAGGTCCCTTTGTAATTACCCAACAATTTCTCGGTAAATAAATCTTTTGTTCTATATTTCTATCCAAATAACAGAAAAAATAACCAATCCATTATAAACCATCTTAATGGAACCATATAATTAATAGTAATTATCAGTGGTAATAGAATTAAGAACTTCATATAAATGAATATTTATATATTTATTTATTTATAAGAAAAAAAATAAAAAACTCATTAAAAATCTAACTGGATTAGTATATCTATGAATATAATAAAATATTTTTTTGTTTAAAATTTATTTATCCATTGATATTTCTTAATTTAAAATATATTTATGATTAGAACTAATTTAAAATAAATATATAAAATACTTAAAAATGATTCAATATAAAAAATAATTTTTCTGGATAATTTATGATTTGATTTTAATGATAAATTTATAAATTTTAGTACATTATTTTAAATAATTTTACATAAATGTTTCACTTATAAATTTTATATTTTCTTACAATTAATTCTTGTTATTTTTCTTAAAAAAATTGTTTTTTAGGTGAATTGTGAAAATTTGGGTTTTTGAACATATTATATATTTTAGAACATCACATGGTTATAAAAATATCATAAAACATATGAATCCTTTTATTGAAAAAATATATATTAATTAATTAACATAATATATTTTAAAGTATTTTTTTTAATTCCAATTATAGTTTGGATCCTACGTAATATATTCTAAAAAATTGTTTTAAATAATTGTATATTAATATATTAAAATAATATTTTATGAAATGAATGATATTAAAGTAATTTTAAATAAAAAATTAGTTTCACAACATAATATAATAAGGGACACTTTATTTATAGGAATAAATACAAATTTAACTGAGGTGAATATTAATCATTATGGTCAATCAATTTTTTTCCAAAAAAATAATAATTCTTTTCATAGGTTAAATTTTTAATGTTAACTAAATTGATTTTAAATTAAAACAATTATTTGATGTTAAAAATATGTAAAAATGAATTAAAAATTATATAATTCGCATTCAATTTTAATTAGGACTAAAAACACTATATCCTTAAAATGTCATTTTTTTAGAAAAATATTTTCTCAACACATTTTATTTTTGGATATAAAATTTAATTATCTTCAATTTTGATAATTAATTAGTATAAATAAAAAATAAATTGGATTCATCACATTATAATTATTTAATAATGGTCTACTTATATTATTTTTAATAAAATAATTTACATGATTAACATATAAATAAGAGTAACAAGTGTTTAAATGTCAAATCATAGATGACTTGGATTTTCCTGATTTAATATGACCATTTGAACATCTAGAAAAGTATTGGTTTTAAATTATTACTGAATTTTTTACCAAACATACTTCACTTCACTCAACTAAATTTCATAGCTTTATATTTCCCCCCTTACCATTCTTTTCCCTATAAAATTCTATATTCTTCTCTTATAAAACGATGGTCACTTATACAATTTCAATACTACTGTACTATTTCAAATTTTCATTGAACCTCTACCTAATTGTATTTGTGTTTATTAATATGAGTTTTCTAATTCCACTAGTCACAAAAAAATATCCAAATTCCTTAAAACAGACAGGCTGCATCAAGACAATGTTTAAGTTTTCAATGTAGGTATTTCATCATACGTAACATTTATTTTTTATTAAAACATTTTTAAAACTAATATAACTATATTATAATAATAACAACATCAAAAAATTTGACTTTATTTTTTTTATTAATTTTATAACCATTAATTATTCAAATTCGTTTATTATTAAAAATAAGAATCAGTATTGGTGTATGTACATGGATTTCCACATCATATAAGAAACACATTAATTTGTTCTTCAACAAACCCAATAGATGTAAATAATGAATACACTAAATAATAAATAATGTGTATAATACTAATTTTATATTTAATGTCATATATAATTCTTATCCATCTTATTTTAGCTTCTAATTCAATAATTCTATATTTCATGATGTTTTATTAACCAAATGGGTTTTGTCTAAAATTTACATCTTTCAATCATATTATTATTATGAAATTAATTCCATTTATGTAGTTTTTATACTAAAAATTTGAAATATTATATCATGAATTGCCTATATTTCATGGAAATTTAATTTTGAATTTTAATCATTCACTTTAATGAGGATTTGATTTCAATATTCAACATGTTTTATGTTGTTTTCATGTATCAATTTTGTTACATGGTCCATAATCACTCAATATTGAAAATTATATTTCTTGATTGTTCTATTGTAACAAATATTGATTTTTTTATTTCTACCTTGTTTTCTATTGAATAAATGTTTAAAACAAAATTATTTTTCTTTAATGATTTTAATGATTCATTAAAATTCATCTCTTTTGAATGATTATCATTGATTTTAATGGATTTTTTATATAAAATATTTTACCTTTAAAAAAGTTTATCATTTACATTATATAAATTCAAACTATGATTATCTCCAATGATCATATAATCCCCTAATTTCATTTTAAATAAAATATTTTTTATCCATTATAATTAATTGTGTTTCAAAAATGATTAGAAGGTTTTTCCATTATTTTGAGATAATATTTTTTATAATCCACTACAGAATTTATTGAGATAACATTTTTAAAATATAATTTATCCGATATATTATATTTTTTATAAATTTATGATTTTCAAGGTTTTTTCACTTCCCCATTTTTAATAAATTATTCTTTTTCAAGTTTTCATTACAATGGATTCACATAAAACCAAATAGTTTTGAAGTATTTTCACTAATCTATTTCAAAAACATTATGTTTTTTCAATGAAAATTTAGGAATAACTATTTATATTATTACTTTTAAATTTATTCTAATCCAATTCAAAAACATGTTTTTGAATCTAATTTGTGCATCAATGTTATAAACATTTTTATGAAATAATTTCTATTTTAACTTCTATTTACCCTTATTGAATTTTATTTTATAATTTAATATTTTTAAAACCATACATATTTTTTTATTTTAATCATTTTATAACATTTTATTTTTGATATCCAATGATCTTTTAGGTTCTTGTTATGTGGTGTTTTTGTAAATATTATGACACCCATTATTTTAACACGGGTTATTTAAGATATATTGATGATTTATTTTATTAGAATACACATGTATGGAAGATTAGGGGTGGTGTCTTATATCTCCCACAATAAATTGGGTTCAGATTATATCACATGAGATAGTATGGCCAGGAAATAATGGGTTTCTAAACATTAAAATGACCATGATGTGTTTTCTCGCATATTTTGACATTGACATAATTAGTTTATTTACATAATCATGGGAATAATAAGTTTACTAAAACAATTTTTTCCGATCTTTTCATTGTTCCCCATTTACAAGTTTGTAATCACGTTATAGAAGAAAAGTTAAAGATGCATTTAATATCCGTGAAAGAATAAGTTTTCATAAGTATTCTTCATCACATTTATTTCATTATATTATGATATGTGTTTTATCATTTATGATTCCTTGAAGATAATTTTAATATATTATTATTCTCTAACATGATGTATGTTTATCTCATGTAGTTTAATGATATGTTAATAAAACCATTATGTGTACCTCATGGTCTCCTCTGTATATATGATATATTGCTTTATGATAATACTTCCATTACTGAGCATTTGATCTCACCCCTTTCATGTGGTTCCAATACGAATGTTGTAATGATGATTGTATATTGTGATATGTATATAAATGATCTAGTGCTGCTTTATTATGTATAAAATTTTAAAAGTGTTCTAAAATATGATATTTATATAGCTAAACTCCATGAAACTAATCATTTAAGTAGTTGGGATGTGAAACTATTTGTGATATGCAATTTATAAATTTTGATATTAATGTAATATGTATATCATTTTTATATTGGCTAATTACACCCCTCCCATAGTTTCATTCTTTCGATGAATGTTCTATCAATAATATCAAATTTTTTTTATTTTCAATGAATAAATTTTAAAAAAATATGATAGGGGATTTACATGTATTGAATGATTCTAAAATTATTTTTTTAAGTGGAATAGTATACAATATAAAATTAAATCCATATCACCAAAGAAATTATTTCTCAATCATTGATTTATTACCACAGTAAATGTTTCATTAGTCCTCATAAAATATTGTAAAATTATAATCCCCCTTATGTTTGATTTCAAAGAGAGTAAATACTATAATTATATGTTTTGGATAGATTATTAAAAAAATATAGTAGGTATTAAAGTATGATAATTAAACCATACTCTAACTATAGAACTTATAGATAAAACTCCCCCTCACAAGATAAATCAGTTATAGTATATATTCATTCCTATCCTAAATTTAGGAGACAACGATGATTCAATTACCCTTACTCACATTGTTCATTATTGGAAAAATTTAAATCAAAAAATAAGATAATTTTTGTAAACATGGAGGAAAAGATATTATCCACCTATGAACAATTTATTAATATTTCAATAAAAATAATTAAATGATATAAATAGATATTTAGGTTACTGCCTATGATTCATATATTTAGAGTGGATGATTGATCCACTAACCCTACAAGACCAGTTTCTTCTTTAATTTATTCATCCTCAAACTATTTTTTCATTTTTTGGACACAAGACAATGACTTGTGTGACAAAGTTATCACCTCATAGAAACCATATACTATTACCTTTTCCCACAGTTAGTGAAGTAAATGGTAGTTAAGAGTTGTAACTATCTATCAATTCTAATTATAATCACTCTCATACTACTGATGGGGGTCAAGATGATTAGGAGGTTCAATAACTCATTGTGGTCACTCATGTTCCGCTAAGAAATTATTTTGGTCTCTATAATGATGATGAAAATGTGTATAATCCTACTCACAATGCCCCACATAGTGGAGATCCTATGTTGAAAGAGAAGTCTATAGGGAATATCAATCTCAAAATTAATATATACTTATATTATACTAATGATATGGTTTACATGTTTTAGATATAACAATACCCCTCTAAAAATCATATTTTTATGTTGGGAAGATGATTTTTGTTTTTATTCTGAATTTTCAATTTTGTTTGTTTATTTCCAAACTGATAACTTGTAATCATTTTAATCTTTTTTATGATGATAAAAAATTATCATTTCTTCAAACATGATTGCTTTTAATAAAAATTATAATTGTGGATAAGGATATATTATGTTCATTTTATGGAATATCATTTTAAACAATATTTTATTGCATATTTATTTAATATTTAATGAACAAAATAGGTTTTGGGACACATATATAGATTATAGGTTTTCAATGACACATATAAACCTACAAATATTATTTATTTAATTATTACAAAATTATATGGATATATAAGAAAAAGGGAGAAAATGAGTATATAATGAAGGGAAATCATGGAATAGGGAGAGATTCTATGAGAATGATATCAATGCATTAAAATTTTATATTTCGGAAAAATACAGTGATTATGGTGGATATAAATAATGTTATATATTTTTTCTAATGAAACATCCCTTCCCCGGTGATTATTTATGTGACCCTATTAGGATGGATCTGTAAACATAGGAACTCCTCCTCCAATACCAACAGTTTTTGAATATAAGTGAGGGGTTAAGTAATATTTTGGGGTGATTATACCCTTTACTATACAATTTCAATAATAGTGGAAATGATTTAAATAATCAAATTATAAAGTAATTTAAAATTAGGGGAAACTATAAAATACATGTAATAATAGAATAATCAGAAAGATGTCGTAAATGTGAATAATATATGATCTAAATTTTATACAAATGAATTAAATATATCAAACTATGAGAGACTCCAAGATACCTAGTCTCAATCCTTGTGTTAGTGATATCTTTAAACTTCAACCGATCAATAATGAAACAATCCTCAAAAGATCCCCTTTTCCTTATCCAAATATGTACCCATGAAATCTATTTGGGTACCAAATAGAATCCCAAATAGTGTGTGAATACCAATTAATAGGTCAACACCAACATTCCTAAAAAATCTATTCTTGGTGTAGAGTGCATTAAATAAATTGATAAAAGGGGGTATTAATAAAATAAATTGACAATGCATATAAAATAGACTGACTAAATCGTGAGTTATGGGTATTCCTTAAGGGACCACCAAACCTACCTTGGATTCATGCCAAATGTCTGTGTGTAATGGGAAACCCTATTATGTTAGGATATGTTACTTAAAACAGATCTCAAGTAACCCAATTGGGATGTATGATAATGACCATGCTATAATCACTTACATCTTCCTAGGTCCCATGTCACCATAGGGAATGTTATCATCTCATATATTGATTAATGAAAATTCCCATTATATAATATCTTACATATTCCAAGGGTGAACATATCATATTTGAACAATATCAAATTATATGTGCAGGATTCTAATTTATCAGGATGAATCACCCATTCCACCACTCATGAGAAAGTGGATCTGGCCCCCATGCATCCTTTCATTAATAATATATTCATGAAATCGATGTATACCATATCTCATAATTCATCTTTATTGAAAAATTAGTTAATCAATCCCATTATTTATTAAATTGTAATACATTCTCAATTGATAGATTCTCTTGCATCTATATGAATAATAGAATTCAGTCCATGTAAGTTTACCATTAATGTCAATTAACATATCAGGGCACACCAAGTTACTTTCCTAATTCATATTCTAAACCCCAAATCCAAATTTACCATATCTATAAATTCTATGATTCAAAGTTAGTATAAACACTCATATGGTAACATGCCTAGTTAAAATGCTGATGGACCTCATAAGATTTGTAGATGGTCTCAATTTTTTAACTGTTAGAAAATTTGTGTGCCACTAATCTTGGTAATTCATTTAGATAATGTGATGAAATGATAACACTTGTTTCACATACTATAATGGTGAAATAAATATGAGGTATTTTTCTTATTCCACCCACATTAAAATATAGAGGATGTGATCCAATTTTAATGTCTATTGTGAATTTTGGTTCCTCTTACCTTAAAAATCTATGCTTGGAACACCAAGATATCATTATTTTGGGTTGGAGAGGATTTTAATAGGGTTCTACAATGTAATGGATCACAACATATTGATCCCTAGATGTAATTTTTTCAATCTGAATTTTTTGGGATTTAAAATCCTTCAAAAATTAATCTACAGAGCCTAATGTTGGAGTAGAATAGAGGTGAAAATGATTTTAAAAAATCTAGGGGTTTATAGGAAACTTATAAAATATAATGCAATGATGAATCCTCTTATATCATGTAACAATGAAGGGTAATACTGAGAGGACTATGGAATAGTGTAAGGGACCACATCATATCCTTCCTAGTCAAACCGTATCCAAGAATTTCATATAGGGTCTTTTCATAGTTCCAATAAAATTAGGTTAAAGACTATGGAATTGTTAATATAGTACACTGAATATCCAATAATCCCTGAGATAGAGAAAAACCATAGGCATGATCTGTTCATCTTGGGTGTTGATTTCTATAGAATTTGGAAAATTACTCTCCATGGACCTTACACCTTATCCCCCCTCCCCATGAGGTAGTTCTTATCTATCAAGTGAAGGGATACACAATAGTATTCTATGAATCCATAGTTATTCCCTAAGAGTAAATAGATTTAAATTTCTTCCTCACATGACCCTATGCCACTATTGATATCTCTATGCCATAACCACCTGCCTTATGGAGTATCCAAGATCACCATGTCATAAGACTCTACTTACCTAATATTTTTTGCTCAACTACCCATTATTCATCTCAAACCACCTTGTAACCTCTTATAAAAACCCATCCTTGAATAATTCTCATTAAACAATCATGAAACCCAAAAAAAGATTAAAAATGATCAAAAGAAGACAAGTTGGGACAAATGAGAAAAAATATGAGATCTTGGAACCTACATAACAAGTATCAGCTTCTCATAAAGATTCTCAAATCATATATAATGGGTATCAAAAAATTATTTTGGACACTATGTATATATATCAAAATCCCTCTCATAATTCTAATATTACCCATTCCTATTAGGACACTACACTCACATTGTAAGAATATAATTACACCATATATTCATCTCACTATGGGTTCTGATAAAAAATAGATTCTTTTCATAGACTACATTAAAAATAATATTGATGTTATCAATTTATATTGCATATGAATGGAATGTATGAAATCTGAAAAGATGTGACATATGGAAAATTTCATTTATCATATTATATTAATAAGGAAGTGATGATATTTTTCACACTCAATTGACTAATTCCACTATCTTAAAAATTCCAAAAATATTAGATGTTTTATTCCCCTTACCTGATATGATGTTTACCTAGCCTATGCTACCCTTAATGTAATGAGTGATAAAAAAACAAAAACTCCCTAGGTTATCCTTAATGTTTAGTGTAGTATATTTTTTTACCCTTTGTGGTCACAATCCAAATTCTGATAAACAAATATTGGTCATGAATATCTTATTTGAGACTAAGTCCCACGAGCACTGACTCTCCTACGTACAACCATAAAAGAGGTAAAGGAAATGACCTACCAAATATGTCCTCCAAAAGATACATTTTTATCAATTATTAGAAGATGTCATTATAAATTAAATCTATGATTTACTTATTCAATTACCAAGGTCCAGATAAAACTAGAACATGGTATCCCAATATATCGTCATTATTTGGAATTATCTATTCAGAATAACAGTCTGTCTATGATTGAAATTGTGGAATTATTAGTATTTTTTCCAATGGGGAACCTCTTTATAAATCTTTTTTATACTAGTTTAAAATACTTGAATGTTATGTTGTTCTTGAATGAACATGAGAATACAATACCTTTTTAAGACCATGTTAGAACAATGTTGTGAAATGATAAACCCCAATAGAAATGATACTCCTTGAATAACCATGTAGAAGAACTATCTAATACATGTAACTAATAACCAAATAGTCAACAATGAAGGTATCTTTGATAGAAAAAAAACTGGGATACCATTATAAGTTGCAGAAAAATCACCCACACTGCCTCATTTGTCCAAGGATTCTGGGGTAATCCTATCATGAAATCCATAGTGACATCATCCCACTTAAATTACATAATCGTAATAGTATACAAAAACCAGGATGGTTTTTAGTGCATGGTCATAATCTGTTGATAGGTGAAACCTGTCACAATGAATAGAATTATATCCTTTTTTATTCCTAGCTAGAAGTATTTTCTATAGATATCATGATAAAAATTTGTTACATAACATTTTTCTACTTATTTATAAGGGTGAAAATTCTCCATCAATTCCTCATTAAACCTAATAAATAACTTATACATATCCATGGTAATTAATAACATCACTCTATCCAAGAGATTATCCTAATGATATCTCCCAAACATATAAACCATCCTTCAAAACCAGGCCGTTCAAATTAGTTAACTGATCTATCACGGTCTGATATAAAATTATATTAATAAAATAAGACAATGTTAGAGAATATAGTTACTAGACACATAAATAGCTAGATTCACACCTAGAAATAGTGACATTAGCTTCCACTTGTCACAAGACTCCAACACTATCTATGTCGGTTTATTTCAACTCAATGCATTAACAATGTTGTTGTATTTTCTTGATGTATAAACCATATCATGTTTAAAATACTACATTCACTTGAATCACATCCCCTTTAAATTTCATAGATATTACTATGAAAATTTGTATTGGGGGATCTTGTGGTCTGTGTACACTACAATCATTCCAGACATTTACTAATGTCTCCAACATCACAGGGTGTGTAACACCAAAAATAACTCAAGATCATCATTAAGATAATTACTCTCTTCGATTATGAACTATTTGGATTCACAACAAAATACTTGGTCCTCTAAAATCATATATTCTCTATGTCCAATTCTAGGTTATTCAAAGCATAGGATATATTAATTAACTGGGATAGGAAAACTAATGATCTATGATGAGGTTATCCTATCATTTTCTCGTGGAAATCTCTCTCACTAGCATATATCGAAATAAACTTCGTCCACCCCTCCCTTCATTGTTAGTAAATACATATATGATGCAAATTGGGATATTTCCATGATAATGAACTGATAATAGCTTAATAGACACATAAATCATTGAATCTTGAAGATCTTCTTTAGATCCATCCAATATACTATTGTTAAAACATTCTCTTGGTGAACATTCACTCCATCCTAGATGATAACATCAACAAATAAGTTTATTATATCATTCTAATATATTGATTTTGATATGATGTAGTAAAAATAATGATCATTCATCATAATCAATAGAATGTCAACATATTTTGAATGAAGGAATGTATACTAGGAGTACACCAAAATTTCATTGATGAAAAATACAATAAATTGATATATTAATTGATGGAAGATCCAATTAATCATGTCCATGAATGTTTTTTGTTCATTAATTAGACTATAAGACAACACTACAATCTTATACCATCTATACATACTCTTAAAAGTAGTATGAGGTATGTCAAACAATATAACTCTCAAATGACTATTCTTGGATCACAAGTAGACCTTTTAGAAAACCCTGAATCCTCTCAGATTATCAAAATTATAATTTTTGGGTGAAAGGGAATATCAGTTATTAATCATCATCTAGTTCAGAAACTATTAATACACAAATAGGAATAATGTACCATCTAGATTATAGGAAATATGAATTGGATAACCCCATAAAAATGTACAAGGTACTTATAATTAGCTTTCTTATAGATAATCTAACTAAAAATTTCACTTCTGAAACAATACTAGTCACATTTTATATCATGGGATATAAACTGGTCATCCCATGGCCCTAACATATTGGTGATCTTGATCCCTTAGTAGAGCAGTACATCTAAGAACTCATCATCAAATACATCCTAAAAATGGATCACAAAGGGAGGAAAAGTTTCCTTCCAAAATTCACTACAATTTAAAATAACAATTTCTATATGAGCCTTGGGAAAATAAAATATACCCTAAAGTGGTCTGGTACAATATTATGGAAGATCCCACTCACCCTTGTGTGTATAGATACCCCTTTAGAAGATTTAATGGTAACTCTCCTCTAATGATAGTTGATATGATCCTTATAAAAAATGAAATATGTTCCCATAATAAAATTGAAACATGTCATTTTCAGCATAAAAATATCCAAAAGGAGTCAATTACAACCAATTTCAAGAATACATTCCTTACAGTGTTGCATATCACTTATCTACTCTCCCAATTATGTGTATATATTTATAAGGCCATCCAATCACCACACAACAAAATCAAATATATTTTTAATTTGATAAGATAGAAAAGAATGTGATTTTGATTTAACAAAAATGTGAAATAAAGGGTATATTATACAAGAATCACAATTATAATATTAGAAGTTCTAGTGTCCAATATTGTAGGAGTAGACTTAATATTGAATAGCTGACTCACTCGTCTTATATGGGAAACAATATAAATCCCATGTGATTATTCCTATGGATGGTACAATCTCTATAGGATTTGGGTACTGTGTCCCCTTCCTCTGTATAAACATTTTTCTGGAACTCTAGCTACTAGTCTGGTGAGGAGTAGTTGAGTCCTCCCAGAATCTAGTACCATTTTTGATCACATTCCACTATTATATTCAGGTTGTGTCCTAAAAAATCAAGGAATGTGACCCATTATACTACAATCATGGAACTTTATAGTGGGATAAGAACTTTAGTAAAACTTTTAGACACCCTTGTCACATTGACCACACTCTATCATTTCATGATTATAAGATAGATATCTACTCCCATAGATTCTCATACCACTTCTACCCTTATAGAACTATCATAAAAGAATCACCAAATTCTATAGGAAGAGATCCAAGATATCCATTTAAATATTACCTAGAAAAACTGATAGACAATTTCATATTATCTTTTATTAAGAGATCAGGGTTCATAATGTCTTCAATACTGCTCAGGTGGAAGATATTTACCTACGACCTTTTCACATAGTGAAGCTCATCCTAGAAAAATCATTCCCTGGAGACCTCATCATGTATAATAATGGGACAAAATGTTGTAAATTTTTGATGATTCATGGAAATGAAATCAATGACATGTCCTCTTTCATCATGCGTGAAAACTTATGAGACCTCACATCCTGTAGTTTCTTTGAAAGTAGTGGCTAAGGATCATCACCTTGAATTTTTTATTAGAAACTTTTATGTTTCCATGTGTTACTCCAGAATTTCCAACCAATATGTATATGGTACTTGAATCATGTGATCATAAAACATCACCAACCTATCTGGGGTTGTCTTGAGGTTCTTAAAGATCATCTGTACAGACTCGATTTTGAACTTAGTTGCATTGTGGCCTCCTACCCTAGTAAACATATGTGGATAATGTAGTTGCAATTCCCTCATATGATTAGACATTTATGGAATGACCCAAATTTTCTCACATTACATGGATCAAATGACCCAAAAGAAACAACCATGGAGCTGATCATCTTTTTTATTATCTATAAATTCAGTAATTTCGTTCATGGTTGTGTTAGGATCGTGTTTATTACCAGCCTCCCGATGATTGATTCGAATAATATGAGGAGAAATTTTCCCTACAAGGGTTGCTAAATTCCATATACATAAGTAACATAAAAATATTAACCTAAAAAAGGAAAATAATTATTAAATATTAGTACAATTTTCTAATGTACATAGATTAACAATCAAAATTTTCATAGAAAAACAATTAATTTTAATTTATTTATCTATTATATCAAGGGATTTTATTTCACAGATAATATGGGAAGATATGTCACATGAAAAAAATATGAACCAATAATGATCAATACATGTCAAAATATATTCCTATATGCCTACATTGAGGCATGTATAATCATCTGAGGCCATACTATCCCATGAGTAAAATATCATTAACAATAACATCAATCGTCCATTGAATATCCCATGGTAATATATCATAAAAACTATAACAGGAAATCAATATGAACACAAATCTAATCCTTGATCACTAAAATTCCCACCAAACATTGTATAGATACTCAATTTAACATAATCATTACCATATCGTAGTAATTCCAAGACTCATTTTACCAATCAAAAAATGAAGAAGAAAATATGATATGCTTTGGTTCCACTTTGTAATGTCCCTGACCCGATGCACCCTTGCCGGACCTAGTAGGGCCGGCTAGGTGATAGTTGACCCACAACACTATACATGCATGGATGTGGACTTGTAGAGAGGGTGTGATAAACATTGTGGGTTGAATATTCCCTCTTGTGTAGAGAATCTACAACAGTGGAAATGATAAAAATTAACTAACAAGAACCATAGGATGAAATAACGAGAAAGATAAACAATCCCTATAATAAGAGAATAATATTATGGATGGTTTAAATTTAAATAAATGGTGATTAAAATTTCATAACAAATATTGAAAAATAAGAAAATATAAAATACCATAATAGACCTGGTCTCAAGAACTATGTCATTCCTACACACAAACTGTAAACCCTCAAGCATGAAACAATCTACAACATGGTCCCTTTACCTTATTCCAACCCATATCCAAGAAATATATTTGAGTACCAGAAGGTGGAATTAATTGGGTGTGATTAAAACATAGTTGGTCGATACTACCATTAATAAAAAAATCTGTTCCTTATATATAGTATGTTTTATATAGCAGGAAATAGGGTATTAATTAAATAAATTAATATTGCACATTAAATAAATTCACTGACTCTTGAGTTCTGAGTTGTGACCCCATGGCATATGAACTTGCTTCGTCTTCATGCTAGATGTCAATGTCAAATATAATATCCTTAAATATTAATATTTATCTCCTATACCATGAATCAAATAAAAAATACAAGGCACTATAAAAAATCTAATATATTCACTTATATATTTATAGGGTATGCCCCACCAAGGGGTATGAAAACATCAAATACATAGTTTTTTATGAATTAACATGCATGATTTTTTATGACTTCATAGGTAATATGCATCAAAGTGGAATAATATACAATCAGAAGTGTTGAATTCAACTATATCAAGAAAAATCAATCGTTATATATCTCACAGGACAATGGATCATGTCTTTAATCTTCTTATTATTAATAACACATACATTAATACCATTTATAAAATGTATGTAAATTCATAGTTCCTTCCAAATTGGTTATTTTAACTCATTGGTAATTGAATAGGAATATGTTCTCAAATAGTATATTCCCCAGCATCCGGATGAACCGCAAATGTCAAACCATTCCATGTGACAATTTATTTCTTTCCCCATAGTAATTCTATTCAATCCAATTTCTCAATTCACTTTGGTAATTCAAATCTATCATTTACCATGTCTTTCAACTCAATGATTATAGGGTAGGCTCACCTCTCTTGTAGTGACAAACCCGGTCACAATTCCTATGTACCTAAAGATCTCCAAGTGAAGTCTCTATAATTATTTTGTTATAAGAATACTTTTGTATTAGTTTATGTAGGCCACATTCATGGTGTTAAGGCATGATCATTCTGATTTCATCTTCAAGGAAGGATAAAAATACATGAGTTATTTATTTCATGTCACCGAACATAAACAATAATTAAATGTAAAAATTTTAACATCTAAGGTCATGTTAGGTTCCTCATTCCTTCAGAAACTAGGATCATTACACCGAGATATATTGCTTCAGGATTGAATAAGATTCTCTATGTTCCCTCATGGATTGCTCAGATCATATTGGATTAATCCCTAGAAGGTGAGGGTTGAACCTCACGATAAGGGGCTTCATCATCCATCAAAAAACAATCCGAGGATACTAATGTTTTTTTAATTATTAGAAACAAAGAGTTCTAAGGTTCAGTTTAATTGAGAGAAATCATGTTAAATCGATCATTATGGTTCATCCTACTAGGTCACCCCACATAGAATGATGAAAATGGGAGGATAGTGACATAACACAAGGGAACATGATGTATCCTTCATAGAAAAACAATGATTGAGGATCACATCTTGGACTATGCCACATATCATTCAAACATTAGGAATATACTGTGGAAATTCTTTATACACCATGACATAAAGACTAGAAACCCATAATGAATACTATATAATGGATATTCTCTATTCCATAAGGGTTTATATTTTAGAAAAAAGGGCCAAATTCCTCTCTGGGGAAATTGTGGTTTCTCCACCATATCTACAGTACATTTCTCAACAATGAAGGGAAGGTCTATTCAAAAAAATTCTAGTACACCATAGCTATTCCTAAAAGGAAATTGCTTTGAATTTTCTCCTCCAGGGACATTGTGTTGCGATTTGATATCCACACCACAACCACCAACCTTGTGGTGTATACTAGATATGGACAACATATGAACCACCTTAAGTTATATTTTAATCTCAAATACATTAATTTGTTTATTAACCACCTTGGGACCACCCAATGAAGACATTTTTAATACGAATTTACAATCAAGGATTAATAAAACATGATCAATGTGGTTCACCATAACATACAGTGGGTCATAAATTGAAAATAATGAGATAATACATATAATTTTTTATATTTCTAAAAGAAAAAAATAGAAAAGATTGAATAAGAAAATAATAATGGTAACATGATTTATATTTTTCCTTTTAGTGGATTGTTATAAGAATAAAAAATGATATTGAGTTGAAAATATTCAATTCATTGGTATTTTTAATTGTTAGTAAGATTTTTTATTTTGTAGCAAATATACATTTAATAATATAATTAACTTTTTCATGATTTAATGGATAATTAGGATCACTGAAATGGTGATAAAATTATATTTAGTAGGAAAATTGAAATTCAATTTTATATTAATGTTAATTTTGAATTTCATTTTGATAATTTATAGAGGCTACATGATATTTCAATGATAGTGGTGTAACTAAAGAATTTTTTTCGGAAATGGTAATTAAATTGATCTAGTTTTGAAAATTTTTAGAGGACTATGATCATAAAAATTGTATATAATGATAATGAGTCACCTTATAATGTTATTTAATTAAATAAACTATATAATAAAGAATTATAGGTATGTGAAAAAAACCAATGGAGGTTTAGTGGCTACTCACTAATGTATTAATTATATGGGTGAAACATATTTTTATTCGTAAATAGGATTTAAAATTTTCATGATTTTCATTTTAGATGTATAAATGTTGGGGAAGTATTTATTTTCATTTTAGATCAACTAAAGGATGTATTTTTTTCATAATAACTGAGTTTTTTGGATCAGACCAAATTCATCAACCTATTTTAAATTTTAGATTTTGGTGAGCATGCCAACTATTTTCTCAATCATTGAAACATAATATATGGAGATCCATTGACTAATTTCTATTTTCATATATATATATGCATTAATTCATGTTATGTATATAGGGGATTCGAGTGGGTTTTGGGTTCATTAGAAGTAGAAATCCAATCTTTTCAAATTACACAGACTGAGGAGAACCATTTGGACAATTCATGGGACTTCCCTGGTGAAAATGTGTTTCAATCCTTTGGT
This sequence comes from Viscum album, assembly GCA_963277665.1. Taxonomy (NCBI): domain Eukaryota; kingdom Viridiplantae; phylum Streptophyta; class Magnoliopsida; order Santalales; family Viscaceae; genus Viscum; species Viscum album. The sequence goes on along the minus strand of OY728165.1, from coordinate 254,388,090 downwards.
TATGTGTATAGTTTTGCAACCCGAGTTGGATGGAGAACATGCCCTATTTATAATTCTGTAGTATTTAGCATTGGGGTTCATATGTCTTGCACATGTTTTGGGAAAACAGTATGCGAGGTCACATGATTAGTGCTATATAGACATTGGATGTGTGTGGGCTCATCAATGTTTATCCAAACCATGCAAGAAAAAAATGAGTTGTAAAGTTCATATGTTTTTGAAGCCATTCAATGTGTGGACAATTAGCCAAAAAATATGTCCAACCCATTTGAGTGATTATTGTTAGTGAAATTACCAATATGACACTTTTGTTAACTTATTTTTTCCTACACCCCCCTTAATTTCATGCATGCAGGGCCACTAGCCCTTTTGTGCTCTCCCTTTTCATCCTCCCTTAGGCATTGGAATATCTACCACATCCAATCTACCATTCAACCATAGTTGGTTGTGTTTGAAGAATATTCGTAACTATTTTGATCCTCTTGTCTCTTTACATATTTTCTATCACCATATGGGGATCGAAATCTAGATAATCCATTTTACCCTATTATTCGGGGTTTGATATAAAATAATGTTTTCTTCCTACCCAGATGATGTTATAGGCTAATACTATATGATTGACTATCTACCAACATGAGGTATGTAGTTTCTATATTAATCCTTCATTTAATTAATGTTTATTGGCTGAGTAATTGATAGATCAACGGGGTTGTCTAAGAGAGACATAATATTTTTTTGGTTATCTTTTAATTAAATAGTTTATTCCATGAGATTCATATGCAAATGCTCCTTCATGACTAAAAATTGTATGAGTTTTCTAACTGGTTCAGACCTGGTGAGGACTAATTATTAGTGTTTGTTAATTATATTAAATTTTTTATATTTCATTCAATGGTTCCAAGGGAACATGATAGTGTTGAATAGTGGCTTGATATGGAGATGACCATATAGATGAGTTAACATGGTTCCTCAAGGTGGTAAAGGCTAGAGATAAATAAGTGATATTGAATACCGGTTGGGAGACATGGTCATCAGATTGAGGTTATCTGTTTTTCATGTTACTAGCATGAACTGGGTGATATTTAATGGGTATGACCATCATATTGAGATACATAATTGTAGTGAAAATATTATTCTAGATTATATGTCGTAGGAACAATGTTGATGATTTCCCATCACTATTGTTGTTTGAAATGCAATTGGAGTATTTATCACATATATAAGACTTATTTGATGAGCTGGTGTTGACCACTTGTATTGGTAGATGCCATGATTAGAAGTGGAATAGAATAGTGTTTACCATTTGTATGGTTTTAGGTTATTTTCATAAATAATCCCATGGATGGGGGGACACACTAGTTGATAGTGTTGAGATGGTATTTTGGGGGATGGTGCTTACACTATATTGATGATGTTGGGATGAGATGATGTGGGAGAATATATATCATCATTTTTCATGATATCAACTATTTTACTGAAGTTGTTTATTATTTAGAGGATATCCATCATTGTTCCTTGGATGTTGGGATGTAGGCCGATGATGTTTATTCTAAGATGTGGTCTGAAGGACCAGGCACTTTCATAGGCATGAATTTGGGATGATCTTTTTATGACTAATGGCATGAGGTGTTGGGTGATATTTTTGGAGGTAGAACCTGAGTATTCGCCTATGATAATTTTTTTATAAAGGATTCCATGGGATATATAGTAAGGATCTTCTCCAATTATGTTATTATAGAGTGCGATAAAGGAGGTGATTACTACCATATGGTTATTGACGACAAGGGAAGTTATTTATTTGTATGGGATTTATGTGATTGTTTATTTACTTTTAGTACACACCTAATTTATCACATATGTAAGTTTAGAACGCATTGCTTGTGGCCTGTTGTGATGTATTCTCACACCATACATGAGAAATTCAGGATGATATTATATTTTATTTTCATCAGATAAGGTAATAGAATGAGATCAATGTATGGTCTATAGAGGCCATTCTTGACCATTTTCATGGGATGGATTGAAATGGACCCTAGAGTTTCGTGCATCATCTGGAGTTAATTTTTATTTCTTATTTTTATCAATATAATTATATATGTATAAGCTGATGTGATCCACAAGAATCACTTTCAACTTATTTTCTTTATTGATGTGACTTAGATCCATGCTTTGATAAAAATGCTATTTATTTCTTTAAATGCTATAATTTAATATTTTTATTATACAATTGGTATTTTGAAATTGTTGATTATTATATTTACAAATTTTTTCCACTATCATGGGTTACAATCCCAGTTGCAATGTTCCTTCTTTTTTAGGATTATATTTATTTATACAATCAATATTATAATCATTATAGGGTATAGTCTTCCTTATATCACCTCTTTACACCCTTTTTGGTAGTCTATGGCCTTTGGTATATTTGAAGGAAACCATAAGGCCTATTGGTCTACCAACTCCAATCATTTTTTAGGTGGATAAATGTGCCAGGGTACTAAAAATGGAATAATATGAGTTTATTTTATTTATTTTTAGTCATTCAATTTTTGATATGGTAGACATGAGACTAGTATGTGGAATTAACAGGTTTTAGAGATTCTGTTCGGGTGCCTATAGCCTCATCTATGGGGGTGAACCAAGTTATGAGGGGTGGGAAATTGAAATTATACTTTTCACTTTTACTATTAAATGATTTCCACCCTGATTGGTGCACATGGATATTATTATTATCTATTGTGATATGTGAAAATTTTCTTGATATGGAAATTGAGGAGATTCAGAACCTTGGCTCGAGATGCCACGAGATGTTTTTTATGATTTCATGAATTCATATAAGATTATATATATTTATATATTCCATGATAAATTGGTTGTGATCATTATAGGGTACTGACACTGTACCAAGATTGGTTGGGTTCATTATAATGTCAATAAACGTAGCTAAATAATTTTGTCATGCTCAACCTTATATAGTGGAATTATACATATCCAACCCACACATGTGGGTCCCAATATATATATATATATGTGATGTGTTATGATTTTAATTTTATATGTATGGGTTTGGCTGTTATAGAATCATCCAAGGATGTTGGAAGGGGTGATATGTCTAAAATTTAAACAATGAGGCTAAACAGTTATTTTCATCATATCCTCTTCGATGGAATCTCACACAATTTCCATTGAAAGATCTGTGATGCCAAACTCTGATTTGGGTTGGAAAGGGGTCGTGATTCCAGATTTTTATGTGATATGTTGCTCTGGTAAGGGAGGATAGTGGACTATGTAGCCGAATGTCAGGAGATATGGTCAGGATAGGGGAGTGTAACGATTGTTATATTGTGATACTTTTTATAAATTTCCTTATCTATATTATATATACATATTTGTTATAATATATTTCAGACAATTTTATAGGGATTAAGCAGTGTTCCAGTCCGGATGCTTCTAATAGAGAAATAGGAAGGTGGAGATTTGGTGCTTCTTTTGAATGAATATGTTGAGTCCCCTATGAGATTAGATAAGGCCCATAAGGATAGGTAGATCAATAGCTATAGGTATAGGATTCAACGTAGTCATTGAATCTGTTAGTGTTGTCAGCTTTTACACCATAACATGATGAGGAACTCAGGGTGATCTTGGTTCGGTTCATCCAAGGGATTCATAGTGGATATCAGGAAGTCGATCCTTCCTTAGCGTACCTGAATTGTGAGTTCTAGTCATAGAACCCACGTATTTTCCCTGGTGGGGTGGACCACATGAGGTACATAACTAGATAGATTTATTGTAAACAATCATAGAGCTTCTTGAAAAACCCCCAGTTTGGAGGGTGAGATGGAGATATACATGATTAGAGGACTAGTTAATTAATGGTGAGAAATACAAGTTCCAAAAGGAAGGAGTGAGGAAAGATATTGGATGGAATTTGAGACTGATTGGATTGAGCACTTACTTTATGAAATAATATGTTAAAATAGTGCTTGAGAGTTCTTGACCCTTTTACAAGGAGGCATGTCCATCATTGACTACGTAACAAAATTCACCACATTTCTTGTTTTTTAGGTGGCATGATGGTTGTTGACCCCTCAAGAGTTAGGTGTTTTGATGATGGATTATGGAATGCCATTCAAAAGAAGGTGAACACATTAAAGTAATCCTTATAATCAATGTTTGTGAAACATGAACTCATAGACCATAGGAATTAAACAAATTGGACACACAAGCGCTAGGTGAAAAATTTTAATGATTATAGTTTTGATGATTTTAATTGCATAATGAATGACCAAGAAGTGTCTCAGTAGGGTTTTCATGCCTGATAATTTATGAAAACCTTGAGGAGTGGGACTTTGACGATGTGATTCCAATGTTGGAAGATGATTCATGTACCGACGTATTGTGATCAGGAATCGAAGTAATTATGAGCATTAATATAGGTAGAGAATCTTCAGGGGTTCTATAGAATCCCTTGTCAGATAGGTGGTAGTTAGGGACCAATCCAAACACAAGGTTCTGTGGTTGTACTGGGTGCACTTCAAGGCTCTAGTAGTCAAGATTTTGTTACAATCGAATGTCATGGTTGGGATAGATGGACCCTATAGTGGTGTATGTGGTTGGTGGTAGGTGCAGCACTGTATGGAGGCTATGCCTCATGTAGTTTAGATTTAATACACATGATTGAATTGGATCATATGAGTATATAAAATGTTAGAGATCCAGTTATGATTAGAGGTATTCTAGGGGTTTGACCATGTGTTTTTTTGGAATGGCCCCATTTGTAGACATGTTCAATTTTTGTTGAATGTGGTATATGAGATGCATTTATGGTATAAATAGATGATATTAAGTTGGTTGGCCTTGGCTCATATTTTTTATTATATAAATATGTGTGGTGTGTCGAACTAGGAATTGTTATGTGCATCGATTTGATGTGGGTTCTGATGATTTTGTATTCATCTATGAATCTTTGAGTGCCATGTTTACTTGAGGTGGATTGTCATCTAGGAACTGAGGTGATGATAGTTTTTAAAGTGTGTTGGAATCTCAGAATTGATACGATGTCCACTCTTTGTGAAGTTCAAGGAACCTGGTTCTCTTATGAGCATTTCTTGAGATGTGGGGCCTCATAGGTTCAATGTAGGACATGGAAATGCTGTTGTAATCTATGTATGATCGGTACTAGATTGGTGTCAGAAGAAACATGGTTATGACTTGAGCCCATGAGGTTTAGTGGGAGTGATGATGCATTATAGAGGGACCTTTGAGTCTAGTGATGGCCAGTGGACCATCAGTTTTTCTAAGATTTAGGTCAAAAAGATATCGTGAAAGGTAACTCCTATGGTGGGGAGCACCTTCAATGAGTTTACCTATGACTTATAACATACTTATATTTAGTTTACCTTAGTGATATATGTATGTTTTGTACAATATATGTGTAATTATTTATATTTCAGGGATGATTGATATTAAGGCAGGGCGATTATAGTGACACTAGTTTTTGTAGTTGGTCGAATTCCTTAAATGATTGAATTTTTAGAATTTTTGGAGAGGGCCAACTCTTTCTCCAATCTTCAAAATATAAATTTAAAATTTCAATTGAACCATGACCTAGTTCATAAAAGAGTTTTAATTATCATCATGTACCTATGGGTTTCATGTGTGTTTCCTTTTTGTTGGAGGCAAAAAAATAGTTTTCAAATTCCATAGACATAGGTGCCTGGTTTAAACAAAATATGTAGGGTCCAAGGTAAAACTATGCATCCCACCTTTGGGTATTTTCACTATTTTAAAAACAATGTGAGAGGTGGTTTACATCCTTACGGTATATTTTTAGTTTTCATATAATGGGTTCACACATCCTACACATGGTTTTGGAAAACAATGGGCATGTCTACTCTAATAGTTCCACTTAGACTATGTCTAGCCATTGTCCCATCATGGTGTGGAAAAACTGTGCATGCCAACTGTGCATCGTGTGGATCATATGTAGTGTGAGATACAAGGTCGGCACATTGTTAGAGAAATAATGTGAGAAAATGGTGAGGTTTATTGATGTTGGTGAATTTACAATAATACATCCTTTTGTATTTACCTATTTTCTCCTCCTTCCTCCTTTATTTCACATGTGTAGTTCCTAGAGGATGTGGTAGATCTCTCTTTTCATCCCCCATTAGGCATTCTCTTATCTTCAAAATCTATGCTCTGATTAAATTTCCCTAAGGGGCATTGGAATTGTATCCACACAGTAACTGATCTGATTGTCAATTTTATTCTTGTTTTCACTCAAAATGGAGCACTAAATACATGTGATCCAATTTACCCTATATTCAGATAGTTCATCTAAAATGATTATTTATTCCAAATTGGATCAAGTTATAGGTCAATACATGGCTATAGAGTTTCTATAAATATGAGGTAATTGGTTCATAGCATTCTCTTTATTTTCACTCTAATATAGGTGATACGTTCTTGATTGCAATGTCATTATATTTAAGAAATAACCTGATCATTTATGGAATGTACGTAAAATAATTCATTGATTCCATGACATGCATATGGGAATACTCAACCAGGACTACAAATTGAATAATTATCCTATAGGATTTGGACCTTCAGAAGATTAGTCTAGGGTGTTTTTTATATAAATTAAATTGTTTATATATCTATAAATTCTTCCATGCGTACGTGAAGGGATAACCCCAAGGTTTTATATGGCGATGAAAATATGGATGATGAAATGTGGATTGTCATATTCAGAATTGTTTCAGTTCTATGAGTGATTTTGATCAAATATTGGGAATCATTTTCACAGGATTGAGGTGAAAAGGTTGATATGTTACAGGCAAGGACCAACTGTTACTTAAGGGTCATAACCATCATATAGAGTTTCATGTTCGTAGGGGAAAAGGTGTCTAGATGATGTGTCTTAGGTTCTAGGATAGTTATATTTTCTCCCAATCTTTAGATTACATGTTGTTGGATTCATGTGAAAAAATACAGGACATAGATGATGAGGTGGTGTTGAACACTCATATATGTAAAGCCTTCTTTAATATAAGGATTAAAATATTGTTCACTATTAGTACGGTTAAATTTTATTACCAAAGAAATCGATGATGATGGTTATAAGCCATTGGTTGACAGTGTAATGACCATCTATTGGGGTATGGGATCAATATATATTGAGGTCGTTGGACTGGGACTATGTGGGAGGATGAATATCGTTGTTCCATAGGATATCAGTTGATGATCTGATTTTTTTTATTATTTAGAGGTCAAAAATTAATGTACCTCTGAAATTGGGATTTGAGCTGATTGAAATTCATATGAGATGATTTCTAACGGAAAATGTACATCCTTGAGAATTCCATTGGTACATTTGTTAAATGGAATTTAGAATGTGGAGTCAGGTTATACATTTAGAGGGTAAACCTATGTTTTGACCAATGAGGATTTCTGAAAAAGGAATCCCCAATCTATAAGATAATTATCCTCTCTATTACTAGGATTCCAAAATTATCTGAATTATGTGGTTGTTTCCTTGTAACAGTTGGGAATATGAGATGTGTATTATTTATATGGGATTCCTGTGATGATTTCATTAATTTTATTACACACATTCTTTATCATAGTTTTATGTTACCAATATGGTGGTGGTGGCCTATTGAAATTAATTGTCACACCCTGCATGGGTCCTTTGGGATGTGTATAGATTTTATGATATAGTGATCATGTAATAGAAAGAGTTCACAACTGAGACTATTTTGTTTGTATTGGTCCTTTTTCAAGGGATGGATGGAATTGGACCATGAGTTTCTTGCATCAGTTAATGTTTCATTTTATATCTTTTATGTATCACCATGATTATATTTATATATACTGAGGTCTTTCACAAGTGACCATATTATCATACTCTTTTGTATTACATGACATGGATGCATGTTTAGCTATATATGGTATTTATTTCTACAATTGGTATCATAAGATATTTTATTTCTTCTCATAGTATGTTGATATTGTTTATTATTTTTACTATAGGTGGGTTTCACTATGGTAGGCTGATGGTCTAGTTATTATATAATTTCTCATATTCTCCTTATAGTTATAAACATTATCATTATAATCATCACTAGAGGGTATAGTATCCCCACTATCGAGGCATTACAAACTCACCACAAATTTGAAAAAAATTCTCATATTGGCAGTCATGTTTAATGACTAGTGTCCCTCCTTCCTGTAGCACGGTTTGGGTGGATAAATGGGTCAGGGTGATAAATTTCATGTTATAGAAGATTAAATAGAGTTTCCGTGTATATAGAAGTATGAATGACATTAAAATAGGATTTATATAAAGATAAATATAGGTAAATGGAGTCTTGTGGTAACTGTTGCGGGCTTTTGACTACTGGGTAGTATATGAAAAATTAAAATAGGATGATGTTGGTACCAATTTTAGATTATGATTATTAAAGGATTATGATAGAGTTTCACAATTTGTGTGGTTTCATACAAAAACTAATATTCAATTATATTTATAATAAATTATTACAAGTTATGAAACATTTACTTTTTGAGGTGGAACAATATTTAATTGGGATATAATGTTTTCAAATTTCATTGTTTGTTAGAAATAATTGAAGACTATAAATTGTAGTAGAAATGTTATATTTGAAGGATTTTTGTTTCATATATTGGGTAATAATAATGGTTCTCCTAACATATTTGATACATGATGATTTTACATTATATTTTTATTATATTAAAGGCTTTATATGTCATGGGAATCATTGATTCACCCATGGGATTATCTGTTTTATGAATTAACATAATATTATGAATATATTTTACGGATTTCTATTTTACAAAACGCCCATGAATTCTTGGTTGATAGATTTGTTTAACACTTATGAGGATGTGGTCAAATCACTATGATTCCCAACTATTTTTTTCTAACATGTGGTATTTAGGGTAATGTTGGATAGCACCTTATTATCAAAATTGTTTTCATTCATTGTGAGATTCACCACTATATTTAAATATTTTACATTAAGAAAAATATTTTTTCTTATATTAGTAGAACAATGGAAGGATTCATATATGATATTAATGCTCACACAATAAATATATCATTTTTTGGATATATAGATTATATGTTTGACATTTATGATAGAATACTAGTTTTAAGGAAGAATAACCATTCTCTCATGATTAGTATTTGAGATAGGACAAATCTACCTCGAGTTTCTATAATTATATATCCATAAATATTTAACAATTTTATTATCTATGTTAAATTATTCATATAATTAGAGATCAAATCATTTTATTCCATGTTAAACATTATAGGGGCCCCCTTACTTATAGAATACATGTTATATATTATGTTCCTCACTTTTATGTATAATTATGCATTTGTATTTTGGATATTCTATTTCGTATTATGTTTCAATTATTTATTTGATATTTTATATTGGGATACAAAATAGTATACTCTCCCCAATATTTCTCATTAACCCCCATTTTATTCAATAGCCGTCAATATAAGGGGATCCATGCCTATTATTAAATCGTGTCACCATGATCAGTCGCTATTAGGGTTGAATTGGATTTGGAATTACAAGAGATCATATACCCACATTTCTACTGTATTATGATTTTGTTATATGGTACATGATGATAAGGCTAGTAAAAATAATGTATAGACACCCAAATTGTTCTTCGTGAACACTAATCTAGTTAATCTATGGGATACCAGGTTTTTAATATTATTGTTTTGGATTTCTCTATTATATTTTATGTGTTCATTAATGTATAATATTATATTTCATGGTTTATTTATTTACACTATTTCTATTTCCATAGTTGTCATGTTTACTTTTATTTTACTCAACACCTTGAGAAAAAAGAAATATGATTGAATACAAGGGATTTAAATAGGATTCTTGAAAAATAAAAAATTTTGAGGTACATTTCCATTATTGAAAATTGTGTTTTCAAAATTGTTTAGAAGGAATTTCATTAATGAGAATTCCAAAATAAAAATATTTGTAATTTTTCTAAATAACCAATTCTATTTTATTAATTAACTGAAATTAGAGCTGATTTTATCCAATATATTTACTATTATGATATCATGTAATTTTAGTTAAGTGGATGTGGGGTCTGAAATCCCTCTATTGAATAGATTTTAGAATCAGTTGTATTATATTTATTTTGATATCAATACTGTATGTATGTGAATTTTTTTGGGGAACTGTGTTCCTTAATATATTTGTAATCCCATGATTATGTTGAGTTTTCATATGGATTAACATGGTACAATGAGTTTGGAAACTCATAAGGGTGGGAGTCATGTTGGTGTATTAGTGATTCTAGGGTGTATGTCAATAAGCTATTTTATTATTATTATTTTATCAAAAAGAAAAAAAGATCCTATTTTCAATGATAAAATATTTTTTCTAAATTGTATAATATTTATGGTTCAGTTTATCATTCTATTTGAGATGAATGAGTCATTTGTAGATTCTTAGATATTTGGAATGCACCTAAAGTGATATTTTATCATAGGTTTGTATTTGTTATGCTTAATTCCAAAACTATATTGAGAAAAATAATATTTGTAGTTCTTTATGATATATAATTTTACATTAATGGGATGTTTTTGTAAAATGTTTACCTATAACATATAAGGATGGATGTGATATTACATCTTAAGCCCTGAGTTCGGGGTTATAACGTTGTATTATTAGATATTAAACTTTTTCAAAGATAGAAATCAATTGAAAATAATAATTCATAAGAACAATTAAGAGGTTTCAATAAATATTGTCTAGTATTTAAGATGATTTTTTTTGTATAAATTTAAATTATATGGATAATCAAGTATGGTATGTAAAATATCATGTGTGTTAAATGTGTGGATTAAATATTAATAGGGTAGTTAATAATGATATGTCTATTAGTCATTCATGAGATTGTTGGGATGCGAAATTTTCTTGTTTTAGCGGAATCGTAATGGAGTCCAAGCAATGTTAGTTCATTGAATTCATGGGGAAATGTTTTTGAACTCATTTATAGTTTAATAGAGGTTAAAATTAGAGAATGTGACACACATATGAAATGAAACCATTTGGCACAATTTTATATAACATAGGGTACCCAAAGATGTGTTATATATGAGTTCATATAATTTTATAAGAAATGAGGGCCCATCCCAGGATGATTTTATTATAGGGTAAGACTGCATATAATCGTGGTTAAATTATGATTGGTTAAGTGATTTCCAACACTGAATGGTGATCCAGAAAGGTTGCCACATTTTTAGTCATTGGTAATATAGTAGAGAATATGATAAAATCAAAGGTTGAGGTTGAAATTTTTTTTATACATTTAAATTAATTTTAAAAGTAGTGGTGTTGGTTTTTATGATAAAGGACTATACGACTAGGAATCAGTAATTATTTTTGGCTGTGATGGTTTAGGGATGTATATTATCCATGAAACAATTTTGATTAATGGGATGTGTTTTATTAGAAATATTTTTCTCTTTTCAATGGTGTGGATTAGGGCGGAATGAAAAGGAGCCAATGGGTAGTGAAATATTTAGTGTAAAAATAAAAATTTGAACGAAGTTGAAAATAATAAATTCACAGAAATAGTAATCGCATAAAAATAGTTTGGGATCTATATTGTTGTATAAAAATTTATTGTACCAAAAAAATCTATATTTATCTTTTAGAATGAATTTAAAGGATGATAAAACTAAGGTCATGTAGGAGATTCAGATGAGTTAGCGTAAAATTCCACAGCCATAGGGTCAACATCCGAAACAACATCATCAGGGACCACATTAGTTTCTCCACATTCAAATAATGCCTCGACATGTACCTTGTGATGTGAATGATGAGTTTTCCATTTAGTTCCATGAACTATTAGTCATGATATGGGTATAATTCCCAATCGGATTGGGTCCTTTAGGGATTCAAGCAATCATAGGGGAAGAATTGTTTTGGCCACATCGTGTTTCCATCAACATATAGCCTCATCATAAGATGAAGAATCCTAGATAGGGGTATTGTTTTTTCATCACTAAAACATGAGTGGATGAGTTTATTCTTGATATAATATTTTCCAAAAAATGTTAATAAGATTATGTGATAGCACTATGATGTTTTTCTGTTTTAGAGGATGTCAATTTGTTAGTGATGAATGGATTGGAATCCAAAAATTAGTCCAGAGTGTTTATTTTTATTTTGGATGACTGATTATGTATATGTGGTGATTTTAAGGGTATTTAAAATATTTCACATATTATATTATGATAATGACATTACATAATGTTATATAGTTGGGGGTATAATATCAACCTCTTTTTAAGATGACCCTAGCATTAGATATGTTATATGAGTTTTGAAACTGGTAAACTAGATATTGAAGTATCTATAGAATATTGGGTTATAGAAAGAGAAATTTTTTCAAGTATTTTTATATATACAATATTTAAAATAAATTTATGGAGTTAAATGTGACTAAATTCCCTAATAACACAATAAAGGTATAAATCCACAATGTATCATTGAAAGTCTTGGTCATTTGGTAATATAGGTAATCTCCGGAAATGTTTATCATTAATATTTCAAAAATATGGAATTTATGATTTTAGAACAAAGAGATATATGTTTAAAATATTCTATAGCCTTTTTCAAGTGATTTTTACATGTTGTATGGGTTGATAAAAAATGATTAAGACTGTTAATATGATACTATGATAAGTAATTCATGGTAAAATTAGGTGAAAACTGGGTAGTAAAATGTTTTATGTAGATATTCATACATAATAATTTATGAAATAATTTTTCTAGTTTCAGGTACCTTTTTTAAATGAAATTTTTTGGGAAATATAAATAAAATCATGGATTTTAAGATAATAGTATACCAATATAAACTCATTATATTGTGTAAAAATAATGCATATAGTTTTAAATCATTGGTGAAATATTTGAAAAACATTAGTCAAATTATTATGATATTGGGAGATATTTACAGATAATTATTATGGATAACATAGAATATAATGGTATGATCATCATGAACCATGTCATTGGATAGTGGTTTAATATTAAATGGTAAAAATTAAAGTTGAAAAATTTCTTCATTTTTATTTTAGAGAAATTAATGGATATATGGTCATTTATAGAAATGTTTTAAATAATAAAAATGATGGTTTAGAGGAGACGTTGATTGAAAAAATACATAGTTTAAATTTTGTGGGTGAATGTAAATTAAGTATTCTATATAGAGTAACAGAAGCTGCAACTATATTCCTAGGGGGTCCTACAAATAATTTTATTGGAAAAAGAATAATTATTCCACATCCTAGTCCATTAGTAACCTGGTTCCAAGTAAACTTATGTCATGTAGTCCACCCATGCTATAGTAGAGATACAATATTTTTGTTGTGTAATTCAATGTTCCTCATTTTATATTTTAAATATGTAAATTTTTTAATCTAATAAATACCCATATCCTTTATTTTCAGGTGCAACCCAACTCTACCCCACCCACTCTCATTCATATAACACCCTTTCTTTTTTTAATGCACTCTATGAATTCTATATCTCTCCCCATTAATAATACATATATATTAATGTTCATCTATCAACAAGGATAAATTATTACCCTACCTATTTCATATTATATCTTCCACCGCATTAGTTTTAAAGGGTAAATTCCAATATTATGACTTTTTAATGATGATATAATTTAATGAGAATAATGAATAACTAGAATCGATATAGGATCGGGTAACTGTTATATGAATTAGATACTTTGTCCCCCACATTTAATTTTACATGTCACATTTTTTAAATATGTGTTTGTATAACAGCATAATGGTTTGTTCTAAGATAATATGGGTAGATACTGAGAGGTCTCTAAATGATATTCGAGATTTTTTGGTTCAATTTACTTGTGAAATGAGTGTTCAGTACACGGTTATGTGATTTTATGATAACTTGTTGAATTTTATCCAAAGATCACATGTACAAATTATGTTTCGTATATAAAAAAACTATTTTTAATTTATCCAATATTCTAATAAACTATAATATATTCCCTTAATATTGATTTTATGGTAAGTTAATGTCAGTCCTCTATTTTGGATAGTCAAGTGACACGTTATCTTTTATGTTTTTTAGAGGTATTATTAAATTGGTAATTTTTTCCATTGATTTATTTAGAGGAATGAGACAATAGATCCATGGTTCATATGAGTATAGTTCCCATTTGATATTTTTGGTTAATATATTTTGATGACGGTTCTACATTCATGGTCCTATAAAAGTATGTGATAATTGAAATGATTCATAACTTTTCTTCTCTTTTTTAGGGAGATTTGATTTGTATCAGGACATGGGAATGGACATTAAAATATGTTTTCTAAGAAAGGAAGGGTCTAGGTGAAAGATATATTCCCTAAAGGAAAACAAATTTTATGTGTATTCAGAGATATAATGTTTAATTATTTTTCTATAAGATATGACATGATATAAATAAAACATTTTACTACCATTTCTAATTAAATTAATGATTGATATATATCATATGACTATGAGTTGAAGAGTATGAAGTGTATTGAAAAATTATAATTTTCATTTGACTAGCATGATATTATGGTAAATTATGAATCACTCACCCATAATGGTTAGCATAAATAATAATTTTAAATATATTCAAACATAGCAGTGGATTGATGAATTCATGCGAGGAATGTGTGTATTACCCAAGAATTAACTAAAACAATATATAACATATGAGTCAATACATGTTCCCTTGGGTTCATCCCCAAGATATATATAAGGATTAGATCATAATGAGATATCATTCAATTAATCAATCCATAATTTCATGTGATTATACTTGAATTTCACATCCTTGTCATTCTATAACTTCAATGACTTACTAGAATATTTTGCAATAATGAAGGTTCCTAGACATGTTTTTTTTAATTCATTGAAGCTCAAGGATACACCATAGAGAATAGGGTGCTTTTTATAACTTTTTTATGTTCAATAATATCATAATATTTTACAATATATCGTCTCTCATAATTGTAATGAAAACATTAAATGGTTATACATTTTATAGTACAATAGATTCAGGAATAGGTAATAGTAGATCGTGGTTTATTAGGTTTCTTATTATTTATAATATATTGTATATGTTTCATAAGATACCAAGAAACCAATAAGTGGTATCATAACATTACCATGACAATTGATTGTGGAAATAATGTTTTAATATGTTGAAAAAGATAACATTCACTATATAATATTCTATATCATTATGAATTATTTATATTTTTAATTTTAATTATTTATTCCATATGGGATGAAAAATCTATAATGGTTTCACCAAATATGATATGTGATATAATAGTTGGTGATATGAGCAATCTCATTTAGATTCCATTATATCATCAGATTCAATATTAGAAATTTTTATTATATGATAGTGTTGATCGATATATAAAAACACAAATCTATATCATAATGTTAGTATTGATGCAAGTCATAAAAGAAGATTGTCTTGAATATAAATGAGGAACCCAAGACTTGTAAACCTATATCTTGTACTAAAAATAATAATTCATTCTCTAGATATGATTCAAGGTGATATGAATAAAAAAACCCACACATATATATTTTTAATAACAACATAACTTCTCCCAAATGACAGAACAATCTTATTACCACATTATTTATTGTTGATGAATATTAGCTACACAAAAAATATTATTTATGATATATTAATTTCATTAATAATATAAACCTTCAAAAATTCTAATTTTTTATTCACATCTTCAAAATCATTGAAATGAAAACCATATGAAAGTGGTGATATCAAATTCTCAATGAGGGGAAAATATCAAACTATCATAAAGGATTATATCATAGGAATTATAAAAAACATCCATATGTGTGATATTTCTCATAAACAATAATATGGAACAATATTAGTTTTCCGGAAGTCATAATCTATGGATATGTCATATCCTTTGATGAAATAAATCCCATTAAATCAGAGTTTAGAATCATGAGATAATAATAATAATAATACAAGAGTAATAAAGGAGACAAATATAATATAATTTTGGGATTATTATAATAATGTGAAATAAAAACATCATGAACATATCTAGATATACTATGTTAATGCTCAATCTTGTAATCATAGCAATATAAAATATTTCCAGCCTAAATATTTTAAATATAACTAACCACATTGTGTCCTTGATTAATCTAGTAAATATATAAAACTTCATCATGTCAATGATGAATTCAATTAAAAAAGAAAAAGATCATGTATGTGGTAAATCATTAAAACAATGTTATAAAATTCATTTACAAGCTCAATTTTTTGAGTATATCATAAGATAATTAGAACAACACCAAATCTTGTTGTATTATAATAGTTGTTATTTCACACACATGAACACACTCTCTTACGACCATAACATTGCCACAATTACTCCCATTCACATTATTTTAAGAATATTTTAAATAAAATTACACCCACAGAGTGTCCATTATGGATAACTTATCCAAAATTACACCCAAACACAAAATCCTTATCTCACTATATATAAACCATTACCCAATTCACTAGAATGTTCTATATGAACAATCAATTTCAAAATGAAATCCCATGAATATGTGTGCATATAGAAGAAAAAAATAATCATATGTAAAACATAACATAATTAACTCATATAATAGATATTTTATAAAATAATACATCTACATAACAATTTAAAATTCATATATAAAAACATGGAGGATGGTAGTGAAATGTTGTGTCCCATATTATACTAAATACCAATAAGTTTGTGGAAATAGATAAAAATCATCTTTAAAAAAATAACACATTTAACGGAACCACATGAGAATATATTAATAGTTTTATCATCAGATACCATGGGTTTAATCCCCCAATAAAATATCTATGTAGGGTAATATGGATGGTAAATCATGAAAAATTTATCTCAGGTAAAATTAATCCTTTTTAGGTGAATATAAATTTGGAAGAAAAACCAAAAATGAATTTTTTAATTTTATCGAACCTTGTAATAAAAGTGGATGTTATGGGTCACATTAAAAAGTAATTTTCAAAAATGTTTAGGGGAAATATTTTAAAACTATTTGATTTAAAAATAATATTCATAATGGTCCATTAAAAAGATATAATTATTTTTCAATGGAAATGTGAAGTGGAATATAAATCATATGATCGGTGAAGGAAAACAATTTTAATATATAAAAATATATATTTTAAAATCAATATCCTAAAAATTAATCATAAATATTATTTTTGAAAAGTAGTAAGGAATAATATTAATCTAAAAATGGTTAATTAATATTATTATTTCGAAAAATAACTAAGAAATCATTAGTGGAGGGAATTAATGTAAATATAGAAGAAATGATAACTTTAAGGAGGATGACAATTATTCATAATTACATTGAAATTTTATTTGAATAAATCTTCAATTAATAATAATGAAATTAAAAATGTAAATTTAACTGGAGAGAAAGATAATGTTTCATTTAATAAATTCTTATGATGGGTGAAATAAAACAATAAATAATGAAGATAAAGAAGAAACATTATAAGTAAAAGCAAAGAGATTTGAGCAAACAAAATACCTTTTGAACATAGTAATAATTGAATAGAAATAACATTAAAAAATAAACCATATAATGAGTTTTTAAATCAAATTAACTCATTAAATTAAATAATAAAAACATACATATTTTAGTATCTATAAAAAACATTTAAAACAAGTGGTGAATATGGAATATGCCATAATGAATTAAAATTTTTATCAAAACACCAATTCAATTTTGTTATTAATGGGAACCAAATATTATGACGTAATGGTCATGAAAAGACATACATAAAACATGAGTTAAAAATATCTAATGAAAATATAACTTTCGGGGTATTAATAAATAAATAAAATAATATTAACTGTTCAAAATGAAAACATGAATCCATAAAGGGAAATTTATATGAAAACCCTTAGCTTATCTCCAAACTTCTAAAACATTACATTACCATCATATATGGAAAGAATAAATATATAAATAAATAATTTTATAACATTATTCATATCTAATACATTTTATAAAATGAGTTTATAATCATTGTCAATATACATTTTAGTTTTTTGTGGTTTAGTTTCTTCATTAAGTGTTTTTAATTTTGGTTTTTATACTAATTTCATAATATAGATATTGATAATCATTATTTAGTAGAACATTCATCATTTCCAGATTATTCATATTACTAGAATATCATAAAAATAATTATTTAAAATTAGTTTTATTTATTATTCATGAATATGAAGTTGATGACGATCTTATTTATGGTAATTTACCGACAACAACATATTAATTTATTGTGTTATTTTATTTTTTAAACATATTTTTAGTATTATATTAATGATATTTAAATCAATACAATATATATATATATAATATTTTTGAGGTATCCATTTTAGGTGGTGATTAATATGAAACACTTTTCACATGAAGGTGATAATCAACATGTACAAAGGAGAAATTATTTCACTTCCTAAACAATGTGTAGAAAAAGGAAGAGAGTAATTTTATCATTAAAAATATTAAATACTATATAATTGTAATATTTTATTATTAAATTCATCTATAAATCTAATGATATGTTGTAGTGATGAAAAATGAAATACATCATTCTTTTAGGGGTGGTTTCCACTAATTCATGAGTGATGATTTCATTTTTCTAATGATTAGTTAAGATGGTATAAAAATATTATTACATTATCATAAAAATGTGTTAATATATTTATAATACTTGTTTTTTAATTTTTGAGTTATTATACTATATTTTATACAGTTAGTATTGTAATTAATGGAATAAAAATGAAAAATGTTTGATTAAGAACTTTTAAATTACTTATTGGAAGACAGTAAAACCCTGAGTTTGAAAAATGATTTTTTTGAATAAATTAAATATTATTGAGGTCTTTAAATACATTAATTAAAAAATTCCTTTTACACTAAACTGACTTGAAATATGTTACATGCAAAATCTACATGGCGTACATTACACGCAACACTAACTTGGCATATGTTACACGCCACATTGAGTTTCTGTGAATCCTATTTTATTATTATTATAATTTAAACGATATAAATATAACCTAGATGTTTAAAATAGTATTAATAATGGTTATAAAAAAAATATTTTTTTAATTTTTTGTATAAATAAATTCTATTAATAATGAAATATATAATTTTTTATAATGTTTTAATATATTTAAAGTTGTTTTTTCTCAAATGAACTACATTTCATGTCCTTCTATGAAATATAATATAATAAATTTTGTAAAAATTTAGAAATTGAACTTGATAAAATAAAAACAATTTTTTAATTTATACTTTCAAAATTATCTTAGGGTGAAATTTTGTGATTTTTCTGAGCAACAACATTTTTGGATGAATAGTGTAAAATAATTAATTTTGATTCAAAACAACATTTTTAAATTATCTATTAATAATGATAATTTATATGTTAAAAATTTTGGAAGTATAATTAGAAAATATGTTTATCAATTAATAAAATATACATAATTTTATTCAATTTCACTTTTAAATTTGGTATAAATAATTAGTAATCTTTTGGATGTTTTTTAACATAAAAACACACATAATGGTCCAATCTGTGAGATTAAATTCAAATTAATATCATCCACCTAAGTGATTGGAATTTTTAAAAGTGTATTATATATTTTTAATAAGATTAATTTATATGTTACAATATGTTATATTTATATTTTTACCAAAACTTTTATTGAAAATAATTAATATTAATTACAAAGATTAATGTAAAATCAAGCTTAAAAAGGGAATAAAAATTAATCTTAAGGGACAAATGACCTATCCACATGCCTAAAAACAACTATATGGCCATATTTTCAGAATAAACATTACATTACTTTTTTTATTGTGTTTTATGACTTTTTAGGTAAAAACATGGGTACACCTAATTTATTTTATAAAATGCCAAGTATGTCCCCTCTCTCAGATATTAAAGGAAACCTACTCTCCCACTTCTTAAAACCTTTCAAACCACTTAGGATCATCCATGTTCTGCCCTATCCACTTCTCAGCATCCCTCTCTTCCTTATAAAATCCTCTATTTGCTTATAAATCCATTCACGGAATCCCTTTTGTGAAAACCAAAATGAGTTACCCAAAGAAGAGGTAAAAAATTACTCATGACCCTCCTTTTATTTTATTTCTCCACCAACAAGGTTTTAGAACTACTAACACACACATCCATCAAATAGTTATTGAGCAAACTATTTATATATATAGAGAACTACCACCTCATGAAACGATGATTGTTTGTTTTTCCTTTACTACCAATCTTGGTTGAGAATTATGATAGGAAAGATATTAATATTTGATATTCTATATATATATATATATTATGTCATTATAATCATATATTTATTTTATAACACATGGATTTTTACATTAAATATTGTTTAACTATAATAATTTTGTTTGAGGAAGCGTGGACTAATGTCCCCTGAAAGCGATGTGATTTGTTCGCATACTACATGGAATTTATGAAGGATGAGTTCAATGAACATATATGATATATATATGAAATAATATTGATATTATTATAATTATATATAATTAAATATATATATATATATATTTCATTTATGTTTTTCATTCAGTTAGATAATAAAATGGAAACAGCTTTCATGCGTACGTACGACCTACTATCTCCATGAATAGTGTATCCCATTTCTTACTTATATATTATATGAATTATTAAAATAATTATATAATTAATACACATGATAATAATTTTGTGTTTTATAATCTAGAAATCAGGATATAGTAACTAGGACCAAATATATAACAAATTAAGACACATGCAAAGAACAAAGTAGATATTACCTAAAGTGAAACATTAAAATATAATTATTAAAAAGGGTAATATAAAATCACAATAAATCCATATATGGTATTATATATAAGAATATTTTTATGTTATTTATTTATAATTAACATATATTTATTATACAGGAGTTTTGAATGATTATGAATAGAGTCATTAAAAAAGGTAATGGAATTTAATCTCACTTTTTATTTCCTTGAGAATCTTTCATTATTTAAATATATTATATTTTTCTTATTGTATATAATTGACATGAATATATTATATAATTATTAATATTAAATTTATTTTCATTTAAATATCCATTGCAGCATCATTATTTTATAAGGTTAAGGTTCCAATATTTACCCACTCAGTATGATAGTTTGTGTAAAATTTCCTTCTTAGATACACAACTTTTGTTATGCAGCTACATTATATTTTGAGGTGTATATAATTCCATTTGACATGTTATATCTTGAATATTCATATTTTAGTTATATTCAAATATTTATTTAATTCCATTTTATTACAAGGAGAGTATGATCTTAAGATTCCATGTGTTAAGAGATTATTTAAACAATCACATGGTTTTTCATGATTATTTATTATTATGAGTCCATTGATGAAATCATATGATCTATATCTCATAAAATCTAATTATTTTTATTCTCATATGTTTATTCAAGATATCTGAATGTAATAGTAAAATTATTCACTCTTTTTTTGTTAATATAATTGTGAAAATGTTTTTTAGTAAAATATTAATGTATTTCTATCATGGGTCAAAAAAATATGTTTTTTGAAAAACCCTCTTTTTCAAAAAAGTTTTAAAAAATTCATTATTACTAATTTTCATGAGTAAGAGATTTTTAATATTTTTTGGGTTTTAAAATCATTATTATATGTTTTATAAGAAATTGTTTTCATGAAAAATATTTTCAATAATGTATTATTCTTTAAAAACATTTTTTCAAGGTAGATAGTATATATTACATGATAAATTCTTCTAAATTGTATTTAAAAAATATTTCACATATAATTTAGCATTAGTTTGTGTTAATCATCCCTTTATGGAAAATTAATTATGGTTTCACTTCATATTATTTTTCTAAAAGGTTTATGATTGGATGGGATGATCTATACAAAAACAATTTCTCTTTCATGGATAATATTATTTTCAAACCAAATTTTCTATTAGATTAAACTTATGATGACCTGATTGTGAAAACTATATCTTTATCCACATGCCAAGATATGATTTTAGTTTTATGACACCAATTTAAATTCTAGGGTTATGAAATGATTATTTATGATTTAGTGACACAAGTATGTATGATTTCATTATGAGGTGGGTTGGAATGATATCTCTCTCCAATGAATTGGATAATGTTTTATATCTCATCAGATAGACTTAGATGGTCATGGGAGTGAATCTTTACTATTATGATGGCCATGGGAGTAGACCATTACTTCTAAGAAGGTATGAGGAGTGAACATATACTACTAATATTTAAATGGAAGTGAACCATGACTACCAAGATGGTTGGTATAGTGAACCTATAGTACTAGATGGTATTGGATGTAATGTCTCTACTATGATAAAAATCATTTTATATGTTTATATGTCAACCAAAATTCCATGTCTTATTCCTATGTTATGATTTCATGGATTCTATTCATATTTCCTTATGATTCATTTCATAATAACTACTAATATTTATTATATGATTCATGTATATGATTATTGATATGAATAATATGGACATAAATATTCTTAATAATTTTATTACGCCCTTATTCTCACGATTATGTTTTCATATCATTATTTTGTTCCCATAGTAAACATATGATATTACCCATATTTATTTTTTGCTCCCCAATTTATGAAGATATTTATTATATTTGATCTGTATATAATTGTTATATTCATGAAAAACCAAGTATTTGTTAATGTAACTCAATTATATACCAATTTTTATGATATTATGTTTCCAGAGGCACTAGACTTGTACATTCATTGGGTGTTAGTTTGTATAATGTTTAATGTATTCTGCTAACATTATGGAATTTTAATGTATTAAAAGAGATGTTTGATATATTCAGTATCATAGAAAAGGAATAGTTAATATTTGTAAGATAGGATGTGAAAAACATAGTGATAACACTTAGGTAATGTCTAAGGATAAGTCAAATTATAAAAAGCATATAGGAAATGTCCTAGAGTTTTGGTAAAGTATAGAGTGAGTGGTTTCCAAGAAATAAATATTGTTATGGATACTAAAAGTGGATTTGAATCTTGGAAATATGTACATTGGGGTAATAACTCCATCAAGGTGGGTCAAGCCTAACATGGTATACCCTAGTGAATGTAAATGGGCCTTGCTGCAGACCTAGAATGACACTCCAAGGGGTTATGCTTGTGAACTCACAAAATCATTCTGAACAATCCTAAATTATTTAAAAAGAAGTTGGATATTAACAACCTAGGATAAACAAAAGGTTTAATAGATTACGGAAGTTAGTGGATTGACCTTAAAGGAACCGCACTAATGGTGAATCAAACAAAAAATACAATGAATTTTTTCCTTAGGGAGTGGATACTCTAGGAGTACAAATAAAAAATATTGTTGTTGTTCTCACCAAACAATTACGTGACAAGAAACATAGAGGACATAAAAATGAAAAAATGTGGAAACTACATTCACTTTAGTTTTCAGGAGGAAAGGCCTTCCTTTATTTATAGTGTATTTTACTCCACTTGTTGTTGAACAATGGATTAGTACTACTGAAAATATATTAGATGTTTTCTAGTGCTCAAAGTGTGAGAAAGTCATTTAGGGTTTTTATTGACCAAATGGAAAAGTAGAACAGTGATGGAATCAAATCAATAATACTAGGAAAGAAGATTCTATTTAATCCTTGTATTGTGAGGAGTTAAAGAACTTAATTTTCAATAATTACATTCAATAGATTTTTCATAACAATATGGATAAATGGTTCCACAAGTTAACATAAAGGGATGATAAATCATTTGGTGCCAACAAGGCATATTTTTCACAACACTTGAGAGGTACAATTTAAAAATTATTATCCAAAAAAACTAAAAATTGTCAGGTTATTTAGTTTCTTAAATCCACGTCTTAGATGGGTATTAGACATAATTTACTTTAATGTATATGAGGTTATTTTGTTTTGTAAAGTGAAAATCAAATGGAGGTCATATTGAAATATCAATATCATCGTTTCTACAATAAAACATAGAAGGATATTTAATAAAAATAAAAATTCCATGAAGAAAAGATGAATATATTTTTAAAATTCTATAGGCGTCAGATGAAGCATGGATGAAATTACCATAAGTTGTCTAATAGATGATTTTACTGTGTAATGGAATTCAATCAGGAATATTATTATCAATGTAATGGGAATAAGATATAAATTTTTTGAATGGAGAAAAATTTTCATAAAATCCTCCTCTGATTATTAAGTGACACAAGTTTATGTAGAATTCGAATTATATTAATTAGTTTCCAACCCAATGGTAAGGTGATAATGGTCGATGTGAGAAATATTTTAATCAAAGGGATAAGGGGAAATATATTGAAATTATTATTGCTAGTGAGGGGTGTTATAATGGTATAGTGAAAGGTATACTTATCATCTACTCTATAACTTCTAAGGTCTTATTTTATTATGGATCCACCAACTGTTTCCAAGCTAGATAATTTTATAAGGGATTTATGATTCCACCAAAATTATTCAATATTTAATTAACATTTAAAACCTCTAATGGTATGATAATTTTATCCCAAGTATATGATTCCTCTATGTATTATGTTTATGGGAATGTGATTCCTTTAAATCTTTTACTTATTCCATAATAAAAATTTAATGTCATTTTTGAATTTTTTTCTTTTTCAAATTAAATCCCACATCAATTATTGATTATGTAAATTTACATTTTTTATTTAAAACTCTTCAATGATCCTCCATCAATGAAAAGATATGTACACACCTTTTATGTAGATTACATCCACTAATAGGGTATTATTTCTAAATTTAAAGGGTTGTTTATCTAAAATGGTGTGGGAGAAAATCAACAACAATGATATGGATGATGTTTGATAATTTTTTGATGTATTTCTCAAAAATGTTCATAGCCTTCTACCAAAATGTGCAGTTGATTTTTCTATATAACTCATTCCAACTTCCACCCAAATTTGAAATAATCTTTATAGAATTTCCAGGATTTAGTTGTATTAATTGACGAAGAAAATACAATAAAACTATGATAAAGGATTTATTCATCCAATTATGTCACCATGGGGTGTAGCTATTATGTTTTTAAAAAATATAAGGATTAATGATTCACTACAATGATTATTGGGAGCAGTACAAGATGAAAATAAATAACAAGTATCCCCTTCACTATATTGATGACATGTTTGATTAGATATGTGTAGCTCAATAATTTCCAATGATAAACCTTCATTGTGGTTATATCATCCCGCCTCTTTATCACATAAACTTTCATTACATTTTACAAAACTGAGGATCTTTAAGGTTTAGTGTCTTGGAAACCAGGAACTTTAAACATGAAAACATAAAACATTCTTCTAAAAAACTTGAAAGGCTTCTCCTCATGTTCATCCTAGGTTCATTACTGCATCACATAACCTGGGAGCATACATCAAAAGAAAGGGTGAGCAAAAATCCCAGTAAGGAAAACAAGAGAAACATTTTACATGTGAACTTGAGATATATCAATAAGGTCATGAAAAAGAACTTTAAGGCATGAGGATGAAATAAAGAGGCATATCATGTAACGCCCCGACCCCAGTTACCCAGAGTCGGTGCATTATTACATAACATTGGCATGATCACAAGAAAGATCAAATCTCGAAAGACCGATTGGTTTAGTAGCCTTGGAAACACTAGATATATTCATAAGTTTTACATTACATCATAAAATGAAAAACTACTACAACAACATAATGTTTCCACAATCCACACTATTAACCCCTCATAAAATCCCTGCAGGTCATTCATAACTTACTTCTTCACATCCTGGGAAAAATAAAACATAGAAAAGGGGTGAGCTCAAATGCCCAGTAAGGATAACAATATAGCGGAAACTTTCATAAATAAGAATAAACATTTAAGGCATTGCATTACTAAAACAAAAGCCTTTTAAACTTTAACTTCGACATAGTATGGAAAAAGTAAAATGAAATAATGCCATTTACTTATTCACATGGATATTCTACTAATCGAATAATCACATGCAAAAATCAATAACCACTTTCATAATGTTGGAATGCATAATGCCAGACTATCATAACCACATAGCCAAGGCCTCGTGCCAAGACTACAAATAAGATTTTGTCAAGGCCTTGTGCCAAGACACTAGTTTGTCTCATGAGACCTACCGATGCATCGAGGAGCTATAGCGGGCTCCACCCGTCACTTATTAAGTCCAATGCATTCCCATATGAAAAGGTTTAAACATAACATAAACATTCGTATTAAAACTAGCATACGAATGTCAATAATTTCACAATAAACTATGAATGGTATAAAAATAGCACATCCATAGTCAAACATATCACAAAACCTTCAATACAATATAGAAGTTTTGTATCATAATAAATCAACTTCAAATAATCTTAAAATCCATCAAAGGATGTTGACGTAGATGAAATCAATTTTTTTTTAAAGAAATAGCTCCTTTTATTTTGAAATCATTTAAGATCCATATAAAATAAAACATTTTCTTTGAAAATATTCTTATAAGCTTGTAAGGAAAGCTTTGAAGATTTTATAACGGCGTAAAATAACCGCACCCGCCGTATAAGTTAAAAAAAACATTCTTACCTCAATTCTGTCGAAAAGGTTAAAAAGGACCTTGTTTTGAAAACGGCAGAAAGATTCCTTTATAAACCTCTTATAAAAAGTCAAACAAGGGTATAAATGACTTTAACCCATATTCTTGTAAATAGTAAAAATGTTTTGAAATACATTTTTAAGAAACATGGATGTGGATGATAAAGATATCCCAGTAGATTATTACGTATAAACAACCTCGGATAATGAAGAGATTGTGAAATAACCCTTACCTTGTACTTTTCCTTTGTTGGGGTCGGTTAACCTCCTGTATAATGGTGAAATAATTGTTATTAAATTATACAAGAATCATATACATTAATATGATATCATATATGATCTTTTAACATTTCTTTATTAATAATATCTTAGTATTATCGTCGTTTCAGGTGATAATCGATTCGTTCTTCTTAAATGTTTGGTTACGTAAGACATGTTTGTAATGGATAGATTAAATCTTATTCATAATCAGAATGATATTAACATTATTTTTAACCCTAAAATGAGAATAAGACTTGAATTGATACGATGGAGGATGGATCTCACCGCGTTCGTGGAGACGGTAGTCCGTACGTACGCACGAACGCTACTTCCATTTAATTTTTATTTTAAAAGAATTGAATCCAAATGATACATAGGTATATTACTATTCCAGTATAATATAATATTTTATATATGTTACTTAAGTTCATTAACACCATCCTTTATACGTTCCATGTGTGGTATGAACGAGTTATATCATTTTAAGGGGGCGGTAGTCCGCACTTCCTCAAATGAAATTATCTTATGTATATACAACATGAAACGAATAATGGTATGAAATAAAATGGAATTACAGAAGCTTATATATAAAATATATATCATTAATATCATATTTAATTACAGTGCCATCATAATGGCCACCATGAGAGGCGGTAAGATGTATTTGAACAATCATCGTTTCGTGAGGCGTTAGTTTTCCATCCACAGAAACATTATGTTAATCATCCATTAGATGGAGTTGTGTGTATGTGTAGTTTGAATAATTCTTATAACAACATCCTAGTATATTGAGGATACTGGTTTTGTTACAAAAGAAAGGAAATAAAAAGAGTTTGGGGGTTGGAGAAGCAAAATAAAGGAAAATAATTTAAGAGAAATCGTTACCTTTAATTTAGGTAACTCACTTTGGTTGGAACCAAAGGACTTCTTGAAATGATTTCTGCCTAAGGGGAAGCTTCAAGGAGGAGTATAGGGATGTGGGGAGCTTAGTTGGGCAGAGTTTGGACGAGCCAAGTGGCTTGAGAGGTGTGAGGAATGAGTAGAAGTGGTCTCCTTTTATAAGGGAGAAGAGGGGCTCTTTAGGAAAGAGTGAAAGTATTACTTTATAATATAATTATATTCGGTTTATAATGGTCCAAAAATAATTGAGGTCGAAGATAAGATGACTAATATTCTAAATAACATCAACCAATAAGAATTGGACAGGTTTTAGATAATATTTTAATCATTATAATCTTATTTATTTAAATGATTTATTAATGAGGTAAACATTGCATCATTATTGTGTCATTAATAATTTAAATTATTTGATGTCTAAAAATTATAAATAAAATATCATTATGTAGGAAATCTTTTTATCTTTCTAATGAATATTTATAATCGAAATTCCAACATGTATAACTCTATGTAAAAATTGTTCTTCTAAAAGATGTAAGCTTATGCCATTTTTATTTTTATTTTAACTTTATTAATATAAAGTGTCCCTACCACATACAAGTGGCTCCAAGGGGTCCCCAAATTGACCCAAGGATGCTCATGGTCGGGTATGTGTCCACCAATAAGGTTAGGACACGTTTTAGGGTAATTTTGTATTATTATAATATTATTTTTTAACCCTTATTTACTGGATTTACCCTTAACCATGGTAAATAAAATATTTACCACAGTAATTATTCAAAATGTCTAAAAATAAAAGTTACCTATTTACACAATTTGGACATCCTGATTCCAAATATGGAATCCATTTTTCTAAATTCAAAACACAGAAGTGGCAGAAATTAATTTAAAATTAATTCCCGCTGTCAAAACAAAAAGCGTGTTTTTAAGAGGTAATAACTATCAAAAGATTGACACTTGTTTATGTTCGGTATAATTGTAAAATTATGTCCAATGACCAAAATTATATTAAATGGTAAAAATATATTCTAAATATACTTTAAAACCACTCAAATTCACAATTTATCACTATTAATTATTTTGATTAAAATAGTTGTTTTTAATTAAAATTTAGTAATTTTCACTATTCATCAAAATATAAAAGTTATCCGAAATGTACCAAAATTTAACCCTAGGCTAATTTCAATATTCCGAATCCAAAAATGAAGTCCATTTTGAAATATAAAATATATATGATTTCAAAAAGTAGGTATTACTATTCACAACGGCTAGTTTAATTAGTTGTGGTGTGTGTTAGAACTCGAGGTTGCGTACAACACACGTTATCCCATTATTCGAAGGGGAACATACCGTAGAAGCTTGGGGTGTTACATTCTCCCCTCCTTCAAATAATTTCTTCCTCGAAATTTCTAGAATACTTATCACATGAAAAGACTCGGGTGGTTCTTCATCATAAGTTCCTCGGGTTCCCACGTTGCCTCTTCCATCTTATGATTTCTCCACAAAACTTTTACCAGACGTGTCGTCCGGTTTCTCAGTACTTGTTCTCTTGTATCAAGAATCTTGACGGGCTCTTCACAATAAGACAGATCAGGTTCCATTTCTAATTCCTCATAGGTGAGTACATGCGTTGGGTCAGGCATGTATTTTCTCAACAGAGATACGTGGAACACATCGTGAACTTTGGAGAGACTTGGCGGCATTGCCAATCGGTAAGCTACAGCCCCAATTCGTTCTAGAATTTCGAAAGGTCCGATGTACCTGGGACTCAATTTACCTTTCTTACCAAAACGTGTGACTCCCTTCCATGGAGATACCTTTAGGAAAACATGATCACCGACCTGAAATTCCAAATCCTTCCTTCGATTATCGGCATAGCTCTTCTGCCTACTTTGAGCTGCTTTGATGTGATTTTGGATTACCTTCACCTTTTCCACCGTTTCCTCCACCAGTTCTGGGCCTACAAGTTTTCTTTCACCAACGTCATCCCAACAGGTTGGTGTACGACATCATTTTCCGTATAACGCTTCATATGGTGCCATCTGAATACTTGAATGGAAGCTATTGTTATAGGAAAATTCTACCAGAGGTAAATATTGATCCCACATACCCTGAAAGTCAAGTGAGCAAGATCTCAACATGTCTTCTAAGGTTTGAATAGTCCGTTCTGATTGTCCATCTGTCTGAGGGTGGTAAGCGGTGCTCAAATGAAGTTCAGTATCCAAGGATTTCTGAAGACTTTTCCAGAATCTTGAAGTAAAACGGGGATCACGATCAGAAAAAATCGATAGGGGTACTCCATGAAGTCTCAAAACTTCATTAATATATAGTCTTGCTAGACGTTCCAGGGGTAGATCTTATCTTATAGCATGAAAATGTGATGTCTTGGTAAGACGATCAACAATAACCCATATTGCATCGTTACTTCTAGGAGTCTTCGGTAGCCCCATGACAAAGTCCATCGTAACATTGTCCCATTTCCACTCCGGTATGGGAAGAGGTTGCATGACTCCTCCAGGCTGTTTCCTTCCAGCTTTCACTTGTTGACAAACCATACATCTTGACACAAAATCAGCAATCTCCCTCTTCATGTTGTCCCACCAAAAATGTTCCTTCAAATCTCTATACATTTTGGTGCTCCCAGGGTGTATAGAGAAATTGGAACTATGAGCATCATCCAGCAATTCCATTTTTAGATCAGGTATATTGGGAACACAAAGTCTCGTCCCGAATTTCAAAATTCCATCTTCATACACAAAGTCTCTCAATCTCCCATCATTCACAGCTTTAATCTTCTTTTGGAATTCTTCATCATCGGTCTGAGAACTCTTAATCCTTTCTAGTAAAGATGGTTTGGCAACCATTTGAAAAAGCATTGATGTTTCACCTTCCCTGGTTATTCCCATGTCCATCTTCACTAGATCCATAAAAATTGGATCCCTTTCAATTCTCATATTGTTCAAAACTCCATGGTCTTTTCTACTCAAAGCATCTGCCACCTTGTTTGCCTTCCCTGGGTGGTAGTGTATCGTACAATCATAATCCTTGAGTAATTCAAGCCATCTCCTTTGCCTCATGTTGAGTTCTTTTTGTGAGAAAATATACTTCAAACTCTTGTGATCAGTATAAATCTCACATTTTTCACCATAGAGGTAGTGCCTCCGTGTCTTCAAAGCAAAGATCACTGCTGCTAACTCGAGATCATGAGTAGGATAGTTTTGTTCATTAAATTTTCAACTGTCGTGATGCATAGGCAATAACTCTATCATTCTGCATAAGGACACAGCCAAGTCCTTTCTTCGATGCATCACTATAAATAACGAACCCATCATTCCCCGATGGTAGAGTCAATATAGGAGCATTGACTAATCTTCTCTTCATTTCTTCGAAACATTATTCACACTCTTTTGTCCAAAAAAATTTAACCCCTTTACGTGTGAGCTTCGTTAATGGGTTAGCCAATCGGGCAAAATTCTGGACGAAACGTCGATAATAACCTGCCAAACCAATAAAACTACGTACCTCAGTTATACTCGTAGGTGCTGGCCATTCTTGGATTGCCTTGGTCTTAGAAGGATCAACAGAGATTCCATCTTTAGAGACAATATGGCCAAGAAAAGAAATCTCCTGATGCCAGAAATCACACTTGCTAAACTTCCCATATAATTCATGCCTCCTCGGAGTCTTCAAGATAATGCGCAAGTGATTTTCATGATCTTCGTAGGATTTGGAGTATACCAAGATATCATCAATAAATACCACCACAAATTCATCGAGATACTCCTTGAAAACTCTATTCATCAGATCCATGAATACATAGGGTGCATTAGTCAATCCAAACGGCATTACAGTAAACTCATAATGCCCGTACCTGGTTCGAAATGCTGTCTTCGGAATGTCTTCCTTCTTCACACACAACTGATGGTATCCAGATCGAAGGTAAATCTTTGAAAAGTATTGAGCTCCATGCAGTTGGTCAAATAAATCATGAAAAAGAGGTAGGGGATACTTGTTCTTTATCGTTATAGCATTGATCTCCCTGTAGTCGATACATAACCTCATAGATCCATCTTTCTTTTTAACAAAAAGAACAGGGGCTCCCCATAGAGAAACACTAGGGCGAATAAATCCCTTATTACTCAATTCCTCTAGTTGTTTCTTTAGTTCGACTAACTCTACAGTGGCCATTCTATAAGGGGTCTTCGATATAGGCCTTGATCCAGGAATCAAATCAATGGAAAACTCAACTTCTCGTTCTGGAGGATGTCCAGGTAAATCTTCCGGAAATACATCTACAAATTCTTTCACAACAGGTACATCCTCTATTTGAACATTCCTTTCCTCACCGATAGTTACTTCATTCTCTTCCTCCCCAATAATTGAATTTAGTTGAGCTACTGGGGGTGGATCTAAATAAGAATTAGGTGGTGACGATTCTGCTCTAAAAATAAGGTGTTCCTTATCATTATCATCAAGAATCGTAACCTCTTTCTTCTTACAATAAATCTTCGCATCATAGTCCGAAAGACAGTCCATACCAAGGATTATATCAAACTCAATCATAGGTATGACGATGAGATCAGTAGATAAAGAAAATTTATGTGCTCTAATGGGGACTGATTCACAAAACTTTGTTGCAACGATACTTCCCTTAGGATTTTTAACTGACAACTCCCTTATTAAATCAAATTGGAAATATCTAATTTTCTTAGCAAACTGGGAAGATATGAAACAATGCGATGATCCAGAATCAAATAATGCATTTTCTAAACTTGAGGAAACCATTAAATTACCTGCCAGCACGTCTTTCGGAGCTTCTACCTCAGCAGTAGTGATAGCATAAGCCTGGCCTTGATCCCTTGGCCTTTTCTGAGGTAAGTTCTCCTGACGCTTAGGGCATGCATTTGCATAATGCCCCATCTCCCTGCAATTATAGCACTGAACGTTGGTAGCTTCCTTCTTCCCCTTGCAATCATGAGCTTGGTGGCCTTTTTCACCACACTTGTAACAGACTCCCATTCCCTTCAAGCAAGTACCAGGATGTTTCTTCCCGCATTTACCACAAGATGGATATTCAACCTTTCCCTTCTTCCCCTTATTTCCATTCCCGGATTGATCAGCAGGTCTCTTCTTCTCTTGCTTTGCTTTAATGTCATAAGACTTAGATAATTCCTTTTCGGTCTTGATAGCACATGAGACAATGTCTTCGTACGATGAAAAAGATTGTGAGACTAATGCTCGGCGGAGAAATGGTTTTAACCCATCAAAGAAACGATCAATCTTACTTCTTGGGTTGTGAATATAATCTCCAGCATACCTCGCTAACCTTGTAAAGTTAGCCTCATACCTTGTTACATTCTCATCCTCCTTTTGTCTCAGACTCAAAAATTGTCTTTCCATATCTGCTCGATGGTCGCGAGGAAAGTATTTTTCTAAAAACAGATCTTTGAACTCCCTCCACTCCATATTTGATACTTCATCATCTTCCTTCATGTTTTGAATCAATGACCACCATTGATCAGCATCTCTAGTGAGGCGGTAAACTGCCATGATAACTTTTTCCCTTTCACTTCTCCCCAAAGCCTGAAATATTTTCTCTAGGAAATTTATCCATTGCTCAGCTACTAAGGGATTTGTACTCCCATTGAACGTTGGTGGTTGTTTCCTCATGAATCGATCTAACATTGATCCTCCACGCTGCGGATCAGGGTGCTCCATACGGGTAAGGTTATTATTCATAACCTGAGTAAGTTGTCCCAGTATGGTGATTAGCTGATCGGCACCAGTTGCATCACCGGCCCCACTATAATTATCTTGAGCAGGAGGGAAATCCCTAAATGGAGTGCGTGCATTGATACGGTTTCCATTTCTTCCACTAGGCGCCATTTCTAAACAATGGCATAAACTAGATCAGTTTATGAATCAAAATACATTACCCATACTTATAAAACACTTAACATAAATTGAACTATTTATGGATATAATCCATAATCATAAAAATGTTTTCTTTGAGAAATTATATACTCATAAACCATTCATAATGATTTGTAAAGATAGTGAGAGTTATCCTAAGCATATCCCCCGGGAGTGTCGTAACCAAGAGTGCAGCAAGGCCCGTTGTCGTGCACCAGTTCCCGTTCGAGTCTAGCTCAAAGCGGTGTTTTCCGGTTTTACCCCTAGGTACATCTGTGCCAGAGCCGCCTCTACCTGCTCGTATCCAGACAGGGATGTGTTGCTCAGAAAACTCACAAAATCTCTACAATACCAAAATTCTAGGAAGTTCTTCTATACTAATCCTCAAAGTTCATCTTAGGTCTACGTGCTCTAATCAGAGTTTATCTAAATCTAGCTTCCAAGGATTGTACTAAACATCCTCTGATACCAACTGTAACGCCCTGACCCCAGTTACCCAGAGTCGGTGCATTATTACATAACATTGGCATGATCACAAGAAAGATCAAATCTCAAAAGACCGATTGGTTTAGTAGCCTTGGAAACACTAGATATATTCATAAGTTTTACATTACATCATAAAATGAAAAACTACTACAACAACATAATGTTTCCAAAATCCACACTATTAACCCCTCATGAAATCCCTACAGGTCATTCATAACTTACTTCTTCACATCCTGGGAAAAATAAAACATAGAAAAGGGGTGAGCTCAAATGCCCAGTAAGGATAACAATATAGCGGAAACTTTCATAAATAAGAATAAACATTTAAGGAATTGCATTACTAAAACAAAAGCCTTTTAAACTTTATCTTCGACATAGTATGGAAAATGTAAAATGAAATAATTCCATTTACTTATTCACATGGATATTCTATTAATCGAATAATCACATGCAAAAATCAATAACCACTTTCATAATGTTGGAATGCATAATTCCAGACTATCATAACCACATAGCCAAGGCCTCGTGCCAAGACTACAAATAAGATTTTGTCAAGGCCTTGTGACAAGACACTAGTTTGTCTCATGAGACCTACCGATGCATCAAGGAGCTATAGCGGGCTCCACCCGTCACTTATTAAGTCCAATGCATTCCCATATGAAAAGGTTTAAACATAACATAAACATTCGTATTAAAACTAGCATACGAATGTCAATAATTTCACCATAAACTATGAATGGTATAAAAATAGCACATCCATAGTCAAACATATCACAAAACCTTCAATACAATATAGAAGTTTTGTATCATAATAAATCAACTTCAAATAATCTTAAAATCCATCAAAGGATGTTGACGTAGATGAAATCAAAATTTTTTTTAAAGAAATATCTCCTTTTATTTTGAAATCATTTAAGATCCATATAAAATAAAACTTTTTCTTTGAAAATATTCTTATAAGCTTGTAAGGAAAGCTTTGAAGATTTTATAACGGCGTAAAATAACCGCACCCGCCGTATAAGTTAAAAAAAACATTCTTACCTCAATTCTGTCGAAAAGGTTAAAAAGGACCTTATTTTGAAAACGACGGAAAGATTCCTTTATAAACCTCTTATAAAAAGTCAAACAAGGGTATAAATGACTTTAACCCATATTCTTGTAAATAGTAAAAATGTTTTGAAATACATTTTTAAGAAACATGGATGTGGATGATAAAGATATCCCAGTAGATTATTACGTATAAACAACCTCGGATAATGAAGAGATTGTGAAATAACCCTTACCTTGTACTTTTCCTTTGTTGGGGTCGGTTAACCTCCTGTATAATGGTGAAATAATTGTTATTAAATTATACAAGAATCATATACATT
Source organism: Viscum album (assembly GCA_963277665.1). Taxonomy (NCBI): domain Eukaryota; kingdom Viridiplantae; phylum Streptophyta; class Magnoliopsida; order Santalales; family Viscaceae; genus Viscum; species Viscum album. The sequence goes on along the minus strand of OY728165.1, from coordinate 254,352,283 downwards.
AATATGATATCATATATGATCTTTTAACATTGCTTTATTAATAATATCTTAGTATTATCGTCGTTTCAGTTGATAATTGATTCGTTCTTCTTAAATGTTTGGTTACGTAAGACATGTTTGTAATGGATAGATTAAATCTTATTCATAATCAGAATGATATTAACATTATTTTTAACCCTAAAATGAGAATAAGACTTGAATGGATACGATGGAGGATGGATCTCACCGCGTTCGTGGAGACGGTAGTCCGTACGTACGCACGAACGCTACTTCCATTTAATTTTTATTTTAAAAGAATTGAATCCAAATGATACATAGGTATATTACTATTCCAGTATAATATAATATTTTATATATGTTACTTAAGTTCATTAACACCATCCTTTATACGTTCCATGTGTGGTATGAACGAGTCATATCATTTTAAGGGGGCGGTAGTCCGCACTTCCTCAAATGAAATTATCGTATGTATATAAAACATGAAACGAATAATGGTATGAAATAAAATGGAATTACAGAAGCTTATATATAAAATATATATCATTAATATCATATTTAATTACAGTGCCATCATAATGGCCACCATGAGAGGCGGTAAGATGTATTTGAACAATCATCGTTTCGTGAGGCGTTAGTTTGCCATCCACAGAAACATTATGTTCATCATCCATTAGATGGAGTTGTGTGTATGTGTAGTTTGAATCCATCTTATAACAACATCCTAGTATATTGAGGATACTGGTGTTGTTACAAAAGAAAGGAAATAAAAAGAGTTTGGGGGTTGGAGAAGCAAAATAAAGGAAAATAATTTAAGAGAAATCGTTACCTTTAATTTAGGTAACTCACTTTGGTTGGAACCAAAGGACTTCATGAAATTATTTCTGCCTAAGGGGAAGCTTCAAGGAGGAGGAGAGGGATGTGCGGAGCTTAGTTGGGCAGAGTTTGGACGAGCCAAGTGGCTTGAGAGGTGTGAGGAATGAGTAGAAGTGGTCTCCTTTTATAAGGGAGAAGAGGGGCTCTTTAGGAAAGAGTGAAAGTATTACTTTATAATATAATTATATTCGGTTTATAATGGTCCAAAAATCATTGAGGTCGAAGATAAGATGACTAATATTCTAAATAACATCAACCAATAAGAATTGGACAGGTTTTAGATAATATTTTAATCATTATAATCTTATTTATTTAAATGATTTATTAATAAGGTAAACATTGCATCATTATTGTGTCATTAATAATTTGAATTATTTGATGTCTAAAAATTATAAATAAAATATCATTATGTAGGAAATCTTTTTATCTTTCTAATGAATATTTATAATCGAAAATAAAACATGTATAACCCTATGTAAAAATTGTTCTTCTAAAAGATGTAAGCTTATGCCATTTTTATTTTTATTTTAACTTTATTAATATAAAGTGTCCCTACCACATAAAAGTGGCTCCAAGGGGTCCCCAAATTGACCCAAGGATGCTCATGGTCGGGTATGTGTCCACCAATAAGGTTAGGACACGTTTTAGGGTAATTTTGTATTATTATAATATTATTTTTTAACCCTTATTTACTGGATTTACCCTTAACCATGGTAAATAAAATATTTACCACAGTAATTATTCAAAATGTATAAAAATAAAAGTTACCTATTTACACAATTTAGACATCCTGATTTCAAATATGGAATCCATTTTTCTAAATTCAAAACACAGAAGTGGCAGAAATTAATTTAAAATTAATTCCCGCTGTCAAAACAAAAAGCGTGTTTTTAAGAGGTAATAACTATCAAAAGATTTGACACTTGTTTATGTTCGGTTTAATTGTAAAATTATGTCCAACGACCAAAATTATATTAAATGGTAAAAATATATTCTAAATATACTTTAAAACCACTCAAATTCACAATTTATCACTATTAATTATTTTGATTAAATAAGTTGTTTTTAATTAAAATTTAGTAATTTTCACTATTCATCAAAATATAAAAGTTATCCGAAAAGTACCAAAATTTCACCCTAGGCTAATTTCAATATTCTGAATCCAAAAATGAAGTCCATTTTGAAATATGAAATATATATGATTTCAAAAAGTAGGTATTACTATTCACAACGGCTAGTTTAATTAGTTGTGTTGTGTGTTAGAACTCGAGGTTGCGTACAACACACGCTATCACATTATTCGAAGGGAAACGTACCGTAGAAGCATGGGGTGTTACATATCATAATAAAAATAACATTTTTCATAACTTGAAAATGTGGCTACATCATTTAACATAGAAAATCATGAACATATCACCAAGGTCCATCCCTAAGGTGTCATTTGAAAATTACCAAGGTTATTCACCAAGGTATCATGAAAATTGTAATCTCTAGTGGTTACATCATTACCCAATGCATTGGAGCGCTATCCGGGAGAACCCTTAAATTTACCTTTATTATCATGTGAGCCACAGATATCATCATCAAACATTTCATAAATAACCCATATAGCATAAAATAAATGGGTTTCATTTCATAATCATAACGTTTTAAAAACTGCTTTAAAGACATGATCTTTACGACACTTTAAACCCATGGAAGGGAAAGTGGGTCTCATGTATGTAAATACCAGAATTTAAAATAGAACATTTTGATATATATGTGAATACCCTTGTAGAAATAAGAGCTTTGAGTATTCACTTTATAACATAAAATAATTTTGAGAAAAGAGGGAGAGACATTTTGAGACGAAAATTCTGCAGCATAACGGCTATGTTTCAGGGTTTTAGAAAACATTGAAAAGAGAGGGGACATGGGTCACCCACTCATAAATGATCCAGAAAACTGTAAGGGGACATAATAAGAAGGATATATGGACATGGTAATGAAATTTGAAGGACATACCATTTGAAATGAAAAACATGGAAGGAAGACAAAAATTAGATTTCTCTTATGAAAATTCGGCAGCCTAACGACGTCACTTAAACTTCAATAAAAAAGAATTGACAAGATCAAATAGGGTCCCTCATAATATGATCATAAGAGATTAGTATGATAGATATAGATATCATACCCCAACATAATAAAAAGGAACTTGAAAGACTTGACAAGAAAATCGAACTTGAAAAAAAATGAGAAGGGTGAAAGAATCCCTTAAAAATTTCGGCAGCCTAACGGCGTCACTTAAACGTTCATAAAATGAAATGATGAGAGTAAGAGGGGATATCTCGTCATATAAACATGAAAGGGCAGTAATAGGAATATAAAAGAACATCCTCTCACATAAAAACATGGAGCATAAAAGAAATGACATAAAAGAGATTACATGAAAAGAAAGAGAGGGGTCGGATCCCTTACCTTAAAACATAACTCTTAAAACACAACGGTTGGGACCTTCAGGGCTTGGGGTCACTATGGGAGGACTCCTTGTGAGGTAATGAGACCATAACTTCGTTGGGGGAGAGTGGGGAGTCGAATGGATGAGAGGATGGCTTGGTATTTATAGGGAAAGTGAGGGGACAAGGCATTAATGGCAAAGGGACACCTCATTAGTGGTTTTGGCAAAACCATGGGCTTGCCCATGGTATTTGCCCATGGTATTGGCCACTTGGGACACCTCATACCTTATCTCACTATTCATAATTCGAACATATTGATTACAAACTTAATACATCATTTAATGATGTCATTAAACACTCGTAACTTAAAAACTGTATTTTCACTATTCATTGAAAATTCAACTTTCTCAGAATAATCCCAAAATTTCACTTTAACCAAATATCAACGCTCTGATTAAAAATATGAACTCCATTTTATGAAAATAATTTTCTAAATATTTTTAATTTAATTTTTAAATAAAAACACTATTCATCGAAAATTCATTTTTTTCAGAAAAACCCCAAAAATTACCATATCATAATATCGGTGCTCTGAGATCAAAAATGAAATCCATTTTATAAAAATAATTATCTAAATATTTTTAATTAAATTTTTAATTAAAAAACATTATTCACCAGAAAAAACTAATACTTGAATAATAATTTATGAAACCATTATTTAACCATTTTATTGAATCACATTACTTAATCAAGGTGCCTAGATTATATTAATAATTTATTTATGTGAGATTACTAATCCATTTGGACACATTACTAATCCTAATCATAAAATCACTATTCATAATTTACTATTCATCAAAAATTATGTTGATCTTATTAGACTCTAAATTTTGTACTGAACATAATTTTAGAAGACCATTTTTCGAAAATCATTACACATTTTTAATTATTTAAGGTTTACACAACCATTTTTAAAATATCCTTTTTCTAAAGTTCATCGAAAATATGAATACTATATTTATCCGATCATTTGAAAATTCATAAACTTCATCATAAGAAGAAATCTCAATTTTTATTTAAAACAAAGGATTACACAAGGCAGTTACGGTCTCCTTACATAGCCCCTTATCACACCAGCATAGGACCTAAGTGTAAGGTGTGCTAAGGTGAGAGAATCCGAGGGAGGCCCGGCCAACATCGCACAAGTAGTAATTTCTATCAGTTTGAACTTCTCGCGAAGGTGATCCCGTTCTAGCTTTATACGATGAAGTTCAGCTTGGGTTTGGTCCAGAGCAAAGCCCAGTGGTGCTACCTCCTTCCCAAGTTCTGTTAGATGGGCTTCGATTGGTCTAAGACTACTGGGTGAGTCCATCGAATCTTCTTTCTATATTAACCAAGATTACTTGTATTTAGAGACAATAATCAAAACGTTTAGTTTCCAGTGGTCATATTGACCAATGGTCATATAACAGTCAAAAACCAATAGTATCATTTTAATTATACTCATGTTATCAAATGAAACATTTTTGTTGAGTATAAAAATAAAATAACACATAAAATTAGGAAATAAGATTTATTCAAAATTCCGGGTTGTTACAATCGTCCCCCCATAAGAAATTGCATCCTCGCAATTTTTTTTTAAAATTAAGTTTTGAAATTTCATTGAATGTCCCACATTGGAAAATGAGTCAGTAAAACTATTACTTTAAAAGAAAGAAAGGGAAGTATGAAGGTCACTCGAGTTATCCCACACTAGGATTCCATGTAGGAAAACATGGACATAGAGGAGAAAACAAAGGGTCAAGTTCTGAGGGAGAGTGACAGAGAACATGATTAGGAGAAAGTTAACCATAAGAAAATCCCAAACTTATGATGTGTGTAAACGATCTTTGATTACCTAGTAGGAAACGTAAACCAACAACGTTTTTGTTTTACATTCCTTTTCATAATTTTGAGGAATTCATTTACAACATAGAACAAAAACATTAGGAAATATATCTACCTTCATGTAGAGTTTCACCCTTTAATAAGTTTCTACCAAAACTAATCTTTTATCCCAAATAATGATCATTCAAAACTACTTGGTCTCATCAAAACACAAGAATTGTCTTTTAGAGAATCACATAATCCACAAAAGATTAACTATCTATTTCTTCTATCTTTAAACATTATCCCAAAAACAGAAAGGGTAAGGTTAAACAACCCTTCAAAAAGGAAGAATCCCATAGGAATGGAAACTAATTTTAAATCTTCAATGTTCCATGGTAATACCCAAAGTTCATCATAGACCATCCCATAAATAACTGTCCTTAAAATTCCTCAAAATAAACCAAACTAATATTGAAACCCAAATACAAGAAGGATTTGATAATATAGTCTTCCAAAATAAACTTCATTGTTCATCTCCAAACAACATCAACCACTCCTAACATCTTATAACAAAATTATCTAAACTAAACATATTTTACCCAAGATAGGTTAATCATTCCCATAAGTAACCTAAATTAGTAGAAGTCCACTATAAATTCATCTATTCTTCAAAATATAAGTCAACCTTACTCCTCAATGAAAATACCGTAGTATTCTATTTACCTCGATCATATAGGGTCCCTAAAATAGTGAACGTATTCCAAAATAATAATCATCTTTTAATCCCCTAATCACCTCTGTCATATTAATACGACAATCGTCGCATTTCCTGTCACATTGGTTTTTGGGACATGTTCTTCCATTTCCTGCCATTAACTATGAAAAGAACTATAATTAGGGGCTTATTTACTTATCTAATAATCATGAAAAGGAAACTTTAAGCATAAAAGGATAAACATGTAGAATAAAATTATATCCTAACTTCTGATCCCCTAGGTTCCAATCTAGGTTATCCATGATCATATATTCTTATGTAAATCTTTATTTTGTTTTATCCTTGTTCCTTTAATAATGGTTCATACCAAGCTTATGAATTTACCAAAGCATATCCCCCGGGAGTGTCGTAACCAAGAGTGAAGCAAGGACCGTTGTCATGTACCAGTTCCCGTTCGAGTCTAGCTCAAAGTGGTGTTTTCAGGTTTTACCCCTATGTACATCGGTGCCAGAGCCACCTCTACCTGCTCGTATCCAGACAGGGATGTATTTGCTTGGAAACCCCTTACTCAATACTCACCAAAATACCAGGAAGATTTCCTATATTTAAACTTTTCTGTAGGGTTCTTCCTAGGTTTTTCATATCCTAATTTACACAAATAACTAAACCATCCTTTGATACCAACTATAGCATCCCGCCTCCTTATCACATAAACTTTCATTACATTTTACAAAACCGAGGATCCTTAAGGTTTAGTGTCTTGGAAACCAAGAACTTTAAACATGAAAACATAAAACATTCTTCTAAAACACTTGAAAGTCTTCTACTCATGTTCATCCTAGGTTCATTACTGCATCACATAACCTGGGAGAATACATAAAAAGAAAGGGTGAGCAAAAAGCCCAGTAAGGAAAACAAGAGAAACATTTTACATGTGAACTTGAGATACATCAATAAGGTCATGAAAAAGAACTTTAAGGCATGATGATGAAATAAAGAGGCATATCATAATAAAAATAAAATTTTTCATAACTTGAAAATGTGGCTACATCATTTAACATAGACAATCAAGAACATATCACCAAGGTCCATCCCCAATGTGTCATTTGAAAATTACCAAGGTTATTCACCAAGGTATCATGAAAATTGTAATCACTAGTGGTTACATCATTACCCAATGCATTGGAGCGCTATCAGGGAGCACCCTTAAATTTTCCTTTAATATCATGTGAGCCACATATATAATCATCAAAAATTTCATAAATAACCCATATAGAATAAAATGAATGGGTTCCATTTCATAATCATAACGTTTTAAAAACTGCTTTAAAGACATGATCTTTACGGCACTTTAAACCCACGGAAGGGAAAGTGGGTCTCATGTATGTAAATCCCAGAATTTAAAATAGATAATTTTCATATATATGTGAATACCCTTGTAGAAATAAGAGCTTTGAGTATTCACTTTATAAAATAAAATAACTTTGAGAAAAGAGGGAGAGGTATTTTTAGACGAAAATTCTGCAGCATAACGGCTATGTTTCGGGGTTTTAGAAAACATTGAAAAGAGAGGGGAAATGGGTCACCCACTCATAAATGATCCACAAAACAGTAAGGGGACAGAATAATAAGGATATATAGACATGGTAATGAAATTTTAAGGACATACCATTTGAAATGAAAAACATGGAAGGAAGACAAAAATTAGATTTCTCTTATGAAAATTCGACAGCCTAACGGCGTCACTTAAACTTCAATAAAAAAGAATTGACAAGATCAAATAGGGTCCCTCATCATATGATCATAATAGATCAGTATGATAGATATAGAGATCATACCCCAACATAATAAAAAGTAACTTGAAAGACTTGACATGAAAATCGAACTTGAAAAAAAATGAGAAGGGTGAAAGAATCCCTTAAAAAATTCGGCAGCCTAACGGCGTCACTTAAACGTTCATAAAACGAAATGATGAGAGTAAGATGGTATCTCTAATCATATAAACATGAAAGGGTAGTAAGAGGAATATAAAAGAACATCCTCTCACATAAAAACATGTAGCATAAAAGGAATGACATAAAAGAGATTACATGAAAAGAAAGAGAGGGGTCGGATCCCTTACCTTAAAACATAACTCTTAAAACACAAAGGTTGGGACCTTGAGGGATTGGGGGCACGGGAGGACTCCTTGGGAGGTAATGAGACCAGAACTTCCTTGGGGGAGAGTGGGGAGTCGAATGGATGAGAGTATGGCTTGGTATTTATAGGGAAATTGAGGGGACAAGGCATTAATGGCAAAGGAACACCTCATTAGTGGTTTTGGCAAAACCATGGGCTTTCCCATGGTATTTTCCCATGGTATTGGCCACTTGGGACACCTCATACCTTATCTCACTATTAATAATTCGAAAATATTGATTACAAACGTAATACATCATTTAATGATGTCATTAAACACCCGTAACTTAAAAACTGTATTTTCACTATACATCAAAAATTCAACTTTCTCAGAATAATCCCAAAATTTCACTTTAACCAAATATCAATGATCTGATTACAAATATGAACTCCATTTTATAAAAATAATTTTCTAAATATTTTTAATTTAATTTTTAAATAAAAACACTATTCACCGAAAATTCATTTTTTTCAGAAAAAACCCCAAAAATTACCATAGCATAATATCGGTGCCCTGAGTTCAAAAATGAAATCCGTTTTATAAAAATAATTATCTAAATATTGTTAATTAAATTTTTTTATTAAAAAACACTATTCACCCGAAAAAACTAATACTTGAATAATAATTTATGAAACCATTATTTAATCATTTTATTGAATCACATTACTTAATCAAGGTGCCTATATTATATTAATACATTCATTAAGTGAGATTACTAATCCATTTGGACACATTACTAATCCTAATCATAAAATCACTATTCATAATTTACTATTCATCAAAAATTAAGTTGATCTTATTAGACTCTAAATTTTTTACTGAACATAATTATAGAAGACCATTTTTCGAAAATCATTACACATTTTTAATTATTTAAGGTTTAAACAACCATTTTTAAAATATCCTTTTTCTAAAGATCATCAAAAATATGCATACTATATTTATCCGGTCATTTGAAAATTCATAAACTTCATTATAAGAAGAAATATCAATTTTTATTTAAAACAAAGTATTACACAAGGCAGTTACGGTCTCCTTACATAGCCCCTTATCACACCAGCATAGGACCTAAGTGTAAGGTGTGCTAAGGTGAGAGAATCTGAGGGAGGCTCAGCCAACATCGCATGAGTAGTAATTTCTATCAGTTTGAACTTCTCATGAAGGCAATCTCGTTCTAGCTTTATATGATGAAGTTCATCTTGGGTTTGGTCCAGAGCAAAGCCCAGTGGTGCTACCTCCTTCCCAAGTTCTGTTAGATGGGCTTCGATTGGTCCAAGACTACTGGGTGAGTCCATCGAATCTTCTTTCTATATTAACCAAGATTACTTGTATTTAGAGACAATAATCAAAACGTTTAGTTTCCAGTGGTCATATTGATCCATGGTCATATAACAGTCAAAAACCAATAGTATCATTTTAATTATACCCATGTTATCAAATGAAACATTTTTGTTGAGTATAAAAATAAAATAACACATAAAATTAGGAAACAAGATTTATTCAAAATTCCGGGTTGTTACAATGGTTATCCCTTATTTAGGTTCAATAATGGTGATGTAACAATGACAGAATTTCATGAATGATGTGGATGTTAGGAAAATTTAGTGATTCCTTTTGGCCATACTAATTCCCCTTATATCATAATTTGTTTATGCAATGGAGTCTTTATAGATTACCTTGATAAGATTGTGGTAAAATTTATATATATTATTATTATCTATTCAAATAACAAGGAAGATCATTACAATCACTTGATAATTGTACTAAGGACTCTATAGAAATAGTATATGTATGAAAAATTTCCAAATTTTGAATTTTGGCCAATAAAAGGGTTTATTTTTCGGTGAAATAATCTCAAGTGATGGTATAACACTACATTAATAGAATATAGATGCTACTGAATATTTTCCAAGACCAACCATAGTTCCTGAGATCCTTAGTTTTCTTGGTTTAGCTGGATATTATTGATGTTTTGTGTTGAATTCCCCATGTCTATCTAATCCTATGACCATGATAACTCAAAAGGGTGTCATGTTCCTCTAGAGAAATGAACGTGAGTTCAATTTGATGGAACTAAAGAGAAATATGATTTCACATAATAAGAGTTGAACATGTACCAAAACATTGTTATATGTGATAAATTATTATGACAACTAAATACATTACCAGCCTTGGAAAGTAAAAAAGGTGGTCGATGCTTTGAGTTGAAAGGTTTAGGATATATTATCTATGATGAGGATCATAAATGATCCAATATTTCTGGATATTCAAAGGATGGACTCTTAAATCCTAAAGGAAGGGGTAAAAAATTATCTTTATCAAATGAATGTTCAACCCTCTATCTAAGTGAAGATTAAGATGGTGTAAAAGGAAGATGTAGAGATGAAAAGGAATTTTTCAAACAATTTGGAGTTTGATCTTGATTAGTACGGAAGGGTAGGGTTCAACAGCTTTGTATTTTTTCCTTCCATACTATATTTGAAGAAGGGAATATTAGAGGAAGCTCATAGTTATTTACTCACTATTCATCTTTGAAGTAAAAAAGATTTATAGGTATTTGAAATAATAATTCATTATGTGTCGCATGAAAAGTGTAATAAATTTTTTTTTATCTCGGTGCATGGTATTCTATCATGTTAAGGATTAAATAAAAAAGCCTGAAGGTATGTTTCATCTATTACTTATACAGAAATGGAAATGGTAGAACATCACGATGGTTTTTGTTATTAGACTACCCAAACCCTCTAATGTGTTTTGTGCTATATGGGTTATAGTCAACAGACATACAAAGTCAATACACTTCATCAATTTCAGATAAGGATTCTATCTAGATAAGTAGTCCAGAATATACATTAAGAAGTGGTAAGGTTTCATGGAGTACCACATTTCATTATATCAGTTCAAGATCAGTGGATTACCTCAACGTTTTGGAAAATTCATTCTCATGAAATTGATATAGAATCTCTATTCAACACTGTGTATCATCCTCATAAAGATGGCCAATCTGAATGATCAATTCAAACACTATATAATATGTTGAGATCGTTTTTTTATTTCAAAGGTAGTTGAAATGAACACATTCCCCTAGTTATTTTTTTTTTAAAAAAATATGTCACTGATGAATTCAGATGGAACCTTATGAAGACCTCTATGCGAATAAATATAGAGATCCACAATTCCTAGATAATGATTGAGAAAGAAATCTATTGGGACCCGATATCACTAATGAAATGAAAAATAAGGTTAATACAATTTATCAACATATCCAAGATTTTCAATGTCGGAAAAAAAGTTATGTTGATAACCATCAAGTTTATCTCGAATTAAAATTTCATGAAATGGAGTTTTATTGAATCTCACCCTCAAACATGGTTTTGATATTTGGGAAGAAATGGAAATTAATACTTATGTAAATCAGCCCCTCTGAAATTATTGATCATATTAGTATAGTATCCTATCACATAGAACTACCTCCAAATTGGTCGCATGTCCATGATGTGTTCAATGTGTCTCTCATAAGGTAGTATATACCTAAGCCTTCATACTTACTTAACTAAGAAGTCATACCACTAAAACAATGTCACTCTTAGAAGGAACAACTAGTTAAACATTTGGATCATACCTGGAATGTTCTATGAACAAATACCACTCACTTGGAAAAATTACTACGGACAAATCACCTGTTAGAGAATGATATGAGGGAACCTGATGATATGATAAAGTATAAGTGTCATCATTTTTTACCTGAATAAAAAATTTTGGAAGGAATTTCAATTTAACGGTTGTATAATGTATCCCCCTGAGTTTTTATGGACCTTCTTCTGATAAATTAATTTTCATTGATGAATTACATTTGACTATGTAAAACATTAATTTCACATGACAACTAATAAATTTAAGTTACATGAAACATAGATATGTCATATGTTACATGAAACACTGACTTGGTGTACATTACATGAAACAATAATTTACTACGAATCATCTTCTTTTGTAATAATTATATATATGAAATAATTATAAAATAACTATTAAACATAATAATTTGAATAGTAATACCTAAATACTAAATGTTGTTTATAATGGTTTTATGTAAATTAAACATATTTATAATGAAAGATATAATTTTTGGTAAAGTCCTTATATGTTTAAAAATATTATTTTTTAAAATGAACTTCTTTTCATGTCCTTTTGTGAAAAATAATAAATTTAAATTTAGACACATATATAAATTTAGTTTTATAAAATAAATATTATTTTTCGAAATTCTATAGTAGAATTATCTTAAGGATAATTTTTTGTATTTATCTGAGAAAATTCATTTTTGGATTAATAGGGAGAAAATAGTGACATTTATTTCAAATCTGTTTTTCATATAATTTAATTATACAATTAACTTATATTCTAAATCAGTCTAAAAGATTAGTTAGATAATATTTTTACCTATTAAATAAATTTATGTTATGGTAATCAATATCACAATGAAAATTGGTATACAAACATGAAAAAAGTTGGGATGTTTTTACTTTAAAAACGTGCATTGTCGTCCCATATGCATGATTAAATTTAAATTAATATATGTATATTATTTGATTGTAATTTGGAATAATGAATTACATATTTGGAATCAGAATAATATATAGTTTCTAGTAATGTTATCTTAGTTATGACCAAAAATATTAGTAAAAGAAATTAAAATTAATTCTAATAATTAAGAAAAAATAAAGAATAACAATGGAATCCAACATAAACATAAGATCCAAAATAAAATATCCACTTCTCTGAATCCCATTAGATAGCCATATTTTATATATAAACCTTCCATTATTGTTTTTTTTGGATTTTTATGACTTTTTTTACATTGAAACATGGCCACACTAACTAGTTTTCAAAAATTACAAGGGTATACCATTCCTCCACTATAAAAGGACATCGCCTCTCCCACTTATTCCCACATCTAGTCCCAAATAGGTTCAGAAATTAACTACCAAATAAACTTCTGATCATCCCTTTCATACTCATTGAATCCTTCCTTTTTTATTAAAGTCATCCAAGGAATCCCTTCGGTGAAACCCAAATAGAGTTACACAAACAAATGGTAACATCTTTCCTCAGGTTCCTTTCTTTTATTTTCTTTCTCCACCACCTCAACTATACATATTCTAGGACTATTCAATAAAAATTTTACCCTCAACATAATAAGATATTTTATGCAATTTTTTCTACCAAAACATACACACACTTCCATATTTAGGAAACAAATATACTGTTTATGTTTACGGTGAACTATCGCCTCATGAAATGATGTTTGTTCATTTTTTTGCTTGACCCCATTTCAGGGTATGGAATTTCGACGGACACAATTTTTTTATATTATATATATTATATATATTATATATGTTATTTATTTATTCTTATTTAATTTTTTTATATCACATTCTTTTTTACATTCCGTCTTTTGTAAATATTGTTGTTTTCTTATAGTAATTTTTGACTACCGCCCCCTCAAAGCGATCTGATTTGTCAACATACAACATGGAATGAATAGAGGATGGGTTTAATGAAATTATATGATATTTATATATTTAATATATAATCATTTTATTTTATTAATGATAAATATATTTAAATTTACATTTATGTCATTTACAGTCTTTCATTCTATGCGACAACCAAACATAATCATCGTTCATGCGTACGTATGACCGAATGTATCCATGAACAGTGTATCAATTTAATAATTTTTTATTATATAAATTACTATAATACAAATATAATTAGTATAAATTATATTTATATCATCTTTTACATTTTATAAATCATGATATAAGTAGAAGGACTAAAGATATAACAAATTAGGACACAGGTGAAGAACAAAGAGGATATTACCCGATGTGCAACTATAACATAGAATTATTAATTAGAGGGTAATATAAAGTAGTAATCAAATAATATATGGTAATAGATACACGAAAATAGTTTTTTGATATATCTATGATAATATTATATTTATTATAAATGAGGTTTAAATGAGTACGATGAGTGTTAGGACACAAGGTAATGGAATATCATCAGAGTTTTTATTTATGTGAGAAACATAGTTTATTCACCACTATTTTCATTTAAATGGTGTATATACATCCGATTAATTTAATAAGTTATTTTTAATTTTTAATTTAATGGTATTTATGAAACCATTTTATGATCTTTCTTTCATTGGTTTAATGTTTCAAATTATACCAAATTGGTTAGATAATTTTGTCTCAATTTTCCTTTATTTAGATACATCATTTATTATGCACCAAAATTCTATTTTCATGGTTAATATTATTAAAATTTACATTATATATCATTAATATCCTAATTTTATGATATTTTAATCCACATTTAATTAGTTTTTTAACAGGGATGGTGTGATCCAATGTTACCAAGTGGAATGAATTTTTTGAAATAATCCCATCATGTTTCCAAATTGTTTATGATTACACTTCTATTGATGTAATATAATGATCCATATATCAATAACACTCGTGATTTATATTTTCCTAAATATATTCATGATATACTAGTTTACAATTACCGTTATTATACTCTATGGTAATTAATATAATTATGAAAATATTTTTATGAAATATCTAGTCGTATATCTCTCTTAATAAAGAAATATATTTTATTAAAAAATCCATGTTTTAAAAAAATGTTTCAAAAATTGATTTCAAATTATCCTTGAAGATAATTTTCATGAAAAAATAAATTTATGTGGTTATCAATGATTCCATTATATGTTTTGAAATCAATTTTTAGAGAAAAATATTTTTAATAATGTATTTTTTTTAAAAAGAGGTTTTTAATGCTGAAATGATATTTTCCTCAAAAAATATTTTTATAAGTAATTTTATAATTATTTCTAATAAGATATTATGTAATTTTTCATTACTCGTGCCTTTATAGATAAATAATTCAATATTTCCATTCATATTATTTCTACGAAGGTTTTTTTTATGGAATTATTGTTATAAAAATTATATCTCTTTCACAGGTTATATAATATTGAAACCCGCATCTTTTCACAGATTATTATTTTGAATAAATTTTTATGAAACATTTATCTTTTTCAAATTTTTATGATATGACTACTTATTTATGATAAAAATTACATTTCATTGTTATGATATGATTGATTGTGATTTTTTGGTACATGTATGTATATTTTCTTTATGAGATGGGTGAGACCTATATCTCCCTCTAATTAATTGGGTAAATATTTATATCTCGTGATATAGACTAAGATAATCTTTTTAGTGATCCTTGACTACTATGATTCCCATGAGAGTGAACTATGACTGAAAAGATGGTATAAGGATTGAAATTATATAGCTTATATGGTCGTGGGAGTGAACCAGGCCTACCATGATGGTTGGGTAGTGAACTCATACTATTAAGTCGGTCTCTTGAGTAATGCCTTTAATTTTATGAAAATAATTGTATATTCTTATGTGTCATATCTAATTCCATGTCTTGTTAAAATGTTATTCTTTCATCACTTTTGTTCATTATTTCTGTATGATTCACATCCTATGAAATTCCAGTAATTATTCCTTGATTCATGTATATTAATTAGATATGCAGTTTATGATCATCTTATCAAACCCTTATGCTCAATATAATGTTTAGTAATCACCATTTTTTACCCTTAATGATCATCTGAGCATACCCCTTTTTTTGTTTACTTCCCTAGTTGATTAAGATATATATTAGTTTTATGTGTCTAAGATGGGTGAGAGTCAAGAATATCCTACTTATAGATAATATTTTTCACTTATGTACCAATTTTCATGTTTTGATGTCTCCAAAGTCACTAGAATAGTACACTCTTTGGGCCTCTATTTTTATTAATATTATGTATTTCAAAAAATTTATGTAATTATAATGTATATAATGTGATGACAAATATAGATATTATTTTTGAAAAAAAAAATCTCTTTGAATGGTTGTATTTTTATGATTTATGAACATATAGGACATGTTTGGTTATAATGAGTATCGATTCTGGTATATTTTTTCTAGATAGGGAGATTCTGGTGTGAGGGTAAGAGTGTTGATGAATGGATCCTTTTTTAAGTGGGAGTGGTAATGCTTTTGTAATTATTGATTACATTATAATAAAGACATGCCACATACCAAGGAATGTTTCTCCAAAATATAAAAAAAATTGAGAGGGGATGATATAATTTCATTAAATTCCCATACAACCATCTAATCATATTTTGTATCATGTTTTTTACTTTATAAATTTGATTTAATCCTTTTACTAGTTTGACTAATTTTGTTTTAAAATACTTTTTACATTACTAATTTATTCTTATGACAAAAAATAATATAATCCATATTAAATATTGCAGAACATCTCATTATAAATATCAAATCCTTTTAATTTGATATAATTTTTAAATATGTTATAAAATAATTCTAAAATAATAATTGTATAACTCATTAAAAAAGGGTTTAGAGAAAAATATAACATACTTTCTAAAATGTAAAAAACAATAAATAAAATTTCTATTTTTATTACTGAATATATTATTTTACTTATATAATACATCTTTTTTAGATAAAATGGTTTTTAAAAATATTAAATTATTTTTATATACTAATGATGTCATAAATTTCATGGTATTTTTTGAAATATTATTTTACACTCTTCTCATAAAAATATATCTTTTCACAAATATTCTAAAAATTTATCCTAAACATAATTTTTTATTTTGAATCCAACAATTTGAAATTATTTTTGAAATAAAGTTTCTAAATTTTTTAAATTTAACATTTAAATCGGAACATAAAAAATAATCAAATGACAATTTTAATAGAAAAAAATCGTGTTTTAAAAATTCATTATTCTCGTGATTTTTAAATTAATTAATAGTAAAATTAATTTTTCTTTATTATTAATATCAAAAATATAATTTATCATAAATTAATTATTATATATTTATTTTTCTAAAATAAAAATTTACCACATATTGAAATATAATTTTTAGTAAAAGTTATTTTGATGACTAATCTAAATGTTTTCATGTTACTTTCCTGGTATAACTATTATATAGATAAAAATTTATTTTCCTATTAATATTATAAAGAAATTTCATTAAGCTCGTTATTTTTTATACATTAAATCAAGATAGAGAAAATTTTGATAAAAAATAGTACATTAGAAAATAATCTGCACCAAATACAGAAAATATAATAATTTTACATTTTTAAAATTTAATTTTAATAATAAATTAATATTAAAATAGTATTTATATATTTTAATAATAATATGTGAAGAATAGTCATATATATATATATTATACTAATATCCCTCAATTAAATATTTTATTTTTTCTATTATTTCATTTCCAAAAAGTAATAATATTTTTCTCACATTATAATATTATATCATCATAAAATGTGTAATAGTTTTTTTAGTTTATTTATATGAAACATATTATTAAAAGAAATATTTGTTTTACAAAAAAATAATACTAAAATCTCATTATTTTAAATTCTACCCACCCCCACCCTAAAATAAATTTCATCCTCAACATTTTAACTACTAGTCAGAAATTAAAAAGAGTTAACGGTATGGCTCTAGTTAAATTTGAATATCACTATAATTTTTAAAACTTAAAATATAATATTTCCATTTATAATAAGAATACGTTGAATTTTTAAACTACTTATTTCAAATAATTATACTTACCATATTGTATTTCGAATGTGTTTCTAGTGAATTGCCTTTGATAACATTATTCTATTGATATTGATTCCAACCAAAAAATAAAACCAATTGTTTTTATAATAACCAATAATATCAATTTAAATGATCATATGAATATTAAATCACATTCCTACTATGTCTTCTCTAATGAAAGATTCATTTAATCATATTATAATTTCAGTTAAAAAATGATATAATTGTGACAACCTATTACTCCTTCATTTTAACTTATGTTTTCCATGGTCCTATTCCTATTAGGCTCTCTAATAAAATTTTAAATAATTATTCACAATTTATTATAATATAATATTTATTAACAAAATCATGTCTCGTCATAATGTCAAATACACTGTACAATTTGGCTCACTTGTCAAGTTCTGAGTGAAGATCAAGTTAATACTCAATAATCCTTTTTTAGGTTACTAAGCTTAAGAATGTCTTTGGAAGAGCATAAACCCTCATATTTGTATCTATATAGGGGTATCATTTCTAAAAAAACCAAAACACAGTACATTACCGACATTTTATGATGTTTTCTTATATTTCAGATTATACATTACAGTTTTCACAAATGTTATCTATTACTAATCACCCAAAATATATCTACTAATCCACAAAAATAAAAAAAATTACATTTATAACATTTTAAAAAACCTATAGCTGCACAGCATGATATTGTGCTAAAAATAAATTTAATTTATGGATTTGAAAACATGTTTGATAAGTAAATAAAAAAATATAAATGTTACAAAAACCAAAATATTTCACCCTATAATTTATCAAAAAAATCCCGAAATACAAAAGGTTTTGGTCTATATATATATGAGGTACATAAAAATAATGTTTCATAAAATTTTAATTTGTCTGTAATCATTTCCCCTCCTAAAAATCTAAATATTTATAATCTTCTTCATAACCTAGGGAATGTAAAACATTGAAAAGGGGTTAGATCAAATTATCAGTAATGGAAATCCTTATTAAAATATCATGAGTGGTTTGATCATAATAATGTGATAAAACATGATCATGATAGAAATATATCATCATAGGGAACATGGAATACTAATAAATATCGATATGTAATAATTAATATACATGTGATATCAAATGATCAAATATATAACATTGAATAAGTGTACAATATCATGAAATAATAATCTTGATCCATGGTTCAAAACATTGGAATATAACAAAGAAATATTTAATAATAATAATCAAATAAAATCAAATAATGGTGAATATTACTACATGTATCATATCTATGATCTGTCTTAAGATCGTAGATGATTGCATCTTATCCATGTTCAGTCCTTGCAACAAAATTGTCAACAATGTGTCAATGATTAATCTTTTGAATATATCTAACCACATTGCGCCTACAGTTAATGGTGTGATAATAGTTAACTACATTAGGTATGGGATCATTCATTTGATTCTTTATAGATGCATCATGCCCACACTTATGAAAATTATCGTATCTTAACCAAAATTACTCCCAAACATAAAATATTATAACCGGACTTCTACCACCCCCTCACTCAATATTTTGAGCATAACATAACTAAATGTACACCCATTGGAAAAATTGTGAGTAATATATAACCTTAATTACACCCTCAAATAATATTTTGAATATAACGTAACCAAAATCAAACCAATGCACAAATTTTTTATCCCAGTAGATATAATGCATTATAGAATACATTTAAGGTCAATATATGAACCAATAAAAAAATAATAAAAAACCCTACATATGTGTCCCAAGAGAAAAAAAATTAATTTTTCTAGAATAAATTAATAAAAACCTGTAAAGAAGGGATATATTTCAAAAATAAATTTAATGTACATTTCATAAGATATTCAATTAAACAAGTTGTATGCTCGTGTAATGATATATATCTTGTGATGCATAATAACATTAATGGATATTGACCAAGATAAAAATAACCTTTTTAAAAAGAGAATTATTATGGTACAATAGAAGAAGAGATTAAGAGTTGTATCATTTTATATCATTATTTTAATAATACCAAAAATAAATAATATAATGGATTTTTGATAGTATTTATGGGATATAATTAAACAAAAAATATATCCTTCAGTGATTATTTGGAAAATAAAAGCAAAATAATATAATAGATTTTACAAAAAAAAATTTGGTACTACAAAAAAATATAAAGGTACAAGTCACATTAAAATATTATTTAAAAATTAGTGCGGTGAAATCTGTTTATGAAAATTATTTTAAAAAATAATTAATAATGAAACCATGAAATATATAAAAATGTTATCCTAAGAAAATTTCTATATGGGGATAAAACATATGATAACGAATGGAAAATATTTTTAATTTTTTTAAATACCCTTTCTAAAATACACATAAAAACAGTATTAATGGTCATTTTATAAGAGGTAACAAAATAAATTAATCTCATAAGTTATAATCCATATATGGATTTTCATAGACACTAAGGAAAAGGATGGTGGATTGGATGAATGTGGACATTGAAGATGAATATCATTTATTTGGGATGAAAAATATTTGAAACATAATTATAGTTTTATGTTAATGAAATTAACCAATGGAGAGTCATGGAATTAAAAATTATAATCTCCCTAGAGAGAAATAGAAGGTATCATTTAAAAAATCATATACTGTAAGAAACCAAAACATAGAAGAAACAAGTTCAATAATATACAATATAACTTAGTTAAATGAGATTAATTTACCAAAATCACAAACAAATTTATTAACATTCGAATAGAAAACCCCTTGAAAAAATAAATAAATTGGATAGATTTGTAAATACCATAAATTTCACCCGAGGTATGATAAAAATACCCATATGATAGTATATATATCACAAAATATTAAAAAATTCGTGAATAAGAAATGTTATAAAAATAAAGAAATGTGAGATAATAAATACCATAACACTTTGGTATTGAGGTGACCATTCCTAAAAATTCATTAATAATACATTAAATCCGTGATCAAAATAAGATGTCTCACAAATATACACCCAACTTATAGACCTGATTGTTTAGTTTCATATATTTTAATACATAAATATAAAATTTAAAATTAGTTATGAAGATTCTACATAATCACACACCCTCCATAGAATATTTAATATATTTTATATCATATAATCATCTTTGTATCCTATGTAAGAGAAAAATTAGAATTGTGTGAGATAAAATTATCATTAATGTAAAAATATTAATTCATCATAATTATTAGATCATAAATATATGATAAACACAAATATTTGAGAAATTATTAATGAAATGACTATCAAAATATAGGAAAATAATTTTTTTATCGTTGTGGCACTAGAATAATAACTTTTTGAAGCTAAAACAATATACCTGAATCATTAGGGAATGTCATAAAGGTTCACAATATAATTAAAAAGATTTATCGACATGGAATGTAACATAACATGAACATAAAATTTAATGTTGTCAAAATCATAATCATAGTGAATCATTTTGATAAAACTCATTTTACCAAACCTTTTTAAAAGAACAACTTATGCAAATGAATTAATATGTGATCAAAACTTATCATACCCAATACCTTGTGAAAAAATGCATTATGTCCATGAATAAAAAATTCAATCATATTCATTATGACCTATCCTTTTAATAAACTCATTATTTCCATTACTTACAATATCATTAGATTTGAAACTAGAATAATTCATTAAAGGATGTTATATTACACCACTTATCATCATTCATACATATGTCTTCCACATAAAATAAATCATTATCTAATCATAATGAAACCATGTAAAGCAAATTAGTCTCATAATAAAGGTAATACACAACATAAATATAATACATTATAAGACATAAAAAGTCTCTATTAAAAAAGGAATCATATCATAATAAAATCTAATGGGTGGTTAAAACATTTTATTATAAGTGTGAATCCCTAAAAAGAAATAGTAGTGATATTAATAATAATTTTAATGAAATTCAATCATCTTCATTAAAATTCATAGAAAAAATATCAATAATAATATTCTTCCAAGGAAAAATGAAAAAATTGAAGAAAATAATTAAAAAAAGAACCATTTATTAGATAATTGAAAAGAAATAATGGTGGAGATAATAAATTCATAGTGAAATATATATTTTTGAATATGAAATGAAATGTATTTCATAAAAATTACAAATCTTATTATTGGAAACCTTCATCAAAGAAAAGTTTATAGATTTTCCATTTTAAAAAATATATAAATTTGAATAAATGGAAAAAGGTAATTTTTTTATTTCAATATAGAAAATAATTTTCATATAAAAAAAATGTATATGGAAGAGATTGATCAAGTAGTTAGTATGTGAGTTATTCTGGCCATTTGGGAAATTGTTTTTTAATAATATAATTAATATAAAAATATTTTATTAATAAGTATAAGAAATTTATATCAAAAAATTAGAATATCTTTTTATATTGAAAATTTTATAATCATTGAGTCATTGAATAACACATTCATGTTGAAAATCCATTTAAATAATTAATACAAAATTGAGTTAATGAATCACTAACCTTGATTCCCCGATTATTTGAAATCACTCTAACCTCTAATATAACAAAGTTAACTATCTTAAACACATATATTTAAAAATTATTCTTTTATTTTACATTTTACATACATCATTTAAAATCATCCATTTTGATTGTGTTGAAGAAATATTTATAACTCTAACCATTTGGTGTAATATGTTTTGATTATTTCATGGACAGTCTATACAGTTAATGTTATTCCTCATTCAACTACTAAAATTTAAACATTATAATATTATATAAAATTGGAGAACTTTTAATTTAAATAATAAATTTAAATAAATTTTTTATTTATTGTAGACACCATTGTGCTTTGTGAATATAATAACACAAAAAATTAGTTTTCGAGGATTTTTATCGAACACAATAGTGGAATTTTGATAACTGGTTTAAAAGTTAATGTAAAAAATCAATTTTCCATTAACTATTTTCTAAATTATGTATCATAATACCATTATTTTGGTTTCCTTGAAAATATATGATAATTATTTATAGAATTGTTCTTGTAAGTGGTCAAATCGACCACAAAAAAACAAACATTAATTGTTGGGTGTATTCGGATTAAAATTAGAATCTTTTTAGAATAATATCAGTATTAAATAAACATATTGATATATATATATATATATCAATTTATTATTTTGAGAAATTAAATATATCTAATTTTTATCTATAATAAATAAACATGTTGAAAAATGGCATATGTCACATCAAAATGGAATTAATCAATATGTATTCCAGAATTTCATTTTAATTTTCTATAATGGAAAAGGGGGAATAATGGAAATGTTTTTTTTATAACAAAAATATTATGTATTAAAAAAGAACTAAATAAATAATATAATATTAGAAAATTTATATTTGTAAGGTATATATAGAAAGGAAACAACACTATGGAAATATTAGTACATATGTTGAAAACCTGAGTTTTCCATTCGTGGGATCTTTATGAAAGGAGGAATTAGGATAACATCAATTGAACAGAAGATAATATAATTGGAAAAGACTAATAATCAATGGAAAACTGTTTTTTTCATGTGGAAACCAAAATATATAGTTGTTTATTATGAGTGATGGAAATCCCCTTATATAAGTTGTGGGATTGGAACTCTTATAAATATTCCATCGTAATATAAATAGAACACATGTTTTACATCTCAAGAATACCAATAAAATGGAAAATAATTTGGTGAGGATATTTTTTGATCAATTCACACAAATTTCACACAATTAGATTCATTTTTTTATCATGGTAGGCCTTATACACCTATGGTCAACCCATTTGATCCTTTGACATTTACCATTGAAGCTAGTTTTTACCTTTGTAATCCATTTTTATGCCTAAAATTAAATTATACAATCTACATAATACACACTATATAATTATAATTTATAAATACATTGTAATATATTCACCTTTTGAAAGTGAGAGAATATAATTTTAAAATAAATAATGAATAATTTATTAAAGAGTGTTTTAAAAAATAATTTAACTAATGTTATAAAATACCAAACCATGGATTGTAAAATAAAATATATATTTGGAAATATTAAATATTGTATAAACAATTCATATTATTTATATAAATTATTTTCCTAAATTTTCATGTCAATATTATTTACTGATAATTCAATTACAGTCACATTTTTTTAAAAAAATGTATATTTTCACTATTGAACTAAAAACCAGTATTTTCGAAAGATAAAAAACAATTATTCGTATAATAAAATTTTTATAATAATTCATAAAATAGAAATATTTTTTAATATTAATATTCAAGAATTTATTAATTTATATTTCAACTAAAATAATTAAATATAATGTAGAAAGCATTTATTTAGGAAAATGATAGAAAAAATATTAAATATTTTTATTCTTACTTCCTATCAATATGTATTAAATTAGGTTTAATTTATAAATATAAAAACATATCAATATATAAAAAATAATCATGATAACTATATTTAGTCCCAAAAATTACCTAGATACTTGATGATCACAATATTAAAAAGGTATCGTTGTTCATTTTAGTATGAGCTAGCGTTAAAAATATATTGTATAACAAAATATTTATTTAATGGGAACTATAATCTGAAATAGTTTTCATGTTTCTTTTTACACCCTTAAAATAACTTCTCATAAATATTTTATTATTATAATAATAAATTGGGGTTATTTTGTCTCACAACATCATCAGGGTCCAACATAGCTTCCTTAAACTAATGGTTCCACCATTGAACTTTAAACAAGTTACGGGTATTGTTATATAATACTATATATATTTGATATATTATTTATATTTATTATTCTTCATAGGATAGATCATGCTAAAATTTAAAAATAATTGATCTATTTACATTTGAGGGATCTAATTTGTACTAAATCAAATGTGACACACAAAACACAACATGAACGAGGGAGAGATGAGGAAGACCTTCCAAGTGAAAATATATAACCCCAACATGGTAAAGTAACATATAAGGACTAATATACATAATACCTAACATTTATTTATTTCCAAATATCAAAACCCAATACTAAGGATATATCATTGGAATCGCCTTGTCCACAAATTTTACCTCACGATATCATCTATATTATCTACCTAACTATTCTTTTAAAATTTTCCTACATTTATATTCCATTATATGGTTTGAAAATTCCCTATTAATTATTATCCATCATCAGGTAATATCATATTCCTCTCTCCAAATTCAACAATACATTTTTCAACATATAAACCTTCTCTAAAGAGCATCATATGGTGACATAAAAATTCTAAAATAAAATCTTTACTCATATGATAAATCAATAAGGGGTAAGGATGGATACCAAAATCCTTATATGTCTAGAAAAAATGAAATTATAATGTTCTAAAGTGTTTTAATGATACTATTATAATAATTTTTTTTCTTCGGACGAGAAATGGTGATAAAAATGTGACACCCTAAGACATTAAAATAAATTTATTTTATAATAGATTAATTCAATCACTACTTGTGGAAAATACTAATATTATATATTTCGTAAAATATTTTTATCATCTATAAAATATATTTTATAGGCATAAGATAAGAATAAATCAAATTTTTTTATTAAAATTTTGTATTTTCTTAAAGACAGTTTTTCCACATTTTAAAGGCATACTTGTTTTGAATCAAAATTGGGAGACTTTTATAAATTTTATTTAACAAATTAAAATTAATTTTTTTAATTGTAATCATAGAAATATCTTATAGTTTATACATTATATTTTTCAATCTTGTTTCATAATTTGAGGAGTAGTAATAAAATAATGAATTTTAACTACAAACAGTTTTTTCTTCTAAATAATTTATAATGATAAATTATATATTTTATTTTTATTATAGTAATATTAAAATAATTATATATATATTCATAAAAATTAGTCTATTCAATTCAGTTTTATAATAAATTTATATATAAAATCATAGTGAACATTTCGACATTTTCACTTTAAAAAACCTTTTTCTTGTCTGGTATACAAGATTATTTTTAAATAAATTTATTCAAATTATTTTATTAGAATATGGAAAAAGGTATTCCATATTTGGAATAATACAAATTTATATTGTATACTATGGAAAAATTATTTTTTTATCAAATAAAAATTATTGAATGCAATTAAAAATAATTACAATGATTAATGTGAAAATAAGTTTACTTAGTTGTTAAAATTTAATCAAAAAGATTAAAATAGCCTATAACCTTGTAAAAAACACATTTTAAGGCCATATTTAGTTAATATTCCTTATTTTATAGATTTACAATTGTTACAGGGATACAATACCATGAAATTATCAAATTTAATAAGTTAATTAAGGAAAAATACAAAAAAAGAACTTTGCATACCATTAACATTTATGAAACCATGATTTATAAAAAATAATAATATTTTAAGTTAAATATATCCTTTATGATTTATATATGAGTTATATTTATCAAAATAATTTATATTGAATTCTTATAGAAGAAATAAATATTTTTCGTGATTTAGAAATGATGATGTGGTAAATATTTAGATAATAATTAACTAAGATAAATGATACTATAAATATAAAATGCCAGGAAAATTGAAAAAATTATTATGATCCCAAAATGTATTAGACTAATATGTCAGGTTAAATGTATTTCAACTTACAATATTTTAATTCCCCTTTTGTATTGATATTTTAAAATTAATATTAAATTAATAATGTCAAAATTGAAATTAATTATATTTTATAATAAATGATATTTTTTAATTGAATTGAAATTAAAAAAATATTATGGTCTATAAAGTTATTTTAAAATGTTAATAAGTAATAGATATTTTCCAATCATAGACCAATTATTCTATTATAATGTTTATATTTACTGTTAAATTAAAAAAAATCATCATTAGCGTAGTTATACATTATGTAGTGTTTTCCACATTACCATATCTTGTGTTAAATTTACATTCAAAATTCATATTACAATTATTTATAAATCATATTAATTATTTATAATTATATTTAAAAATATAAATATCATGTATCTATTTATTTTTTTCTGAATGAATAAAATACATAGGTTAGAAAACTAGTAACCTTACCAAAAACAACAATTTAAAAATATAAGAAACATGGATGTTATGGAATAAAATGATAAAAATGTAATAATTTTTTTGGATTTTTTTTCACAGCTATAATTCAACTGAATTAGATTATTTTACAATTTTTTATGCACATGGTTTACGGAAGACCTTACAACAGTGATTTCCAATTTATATTTACATGAATTTCACTCCTCCTTCACTTTAGATTAGATATCACTCCCCCAACTTCTTTAAAACTCAATAGCCATTTTTATAGAGAAACCCATGAAAAATGAACCATAAATATTCCCATTACTCATTATAGAAGCAAATATTTTGTAATAAATCCCAAAAAATATGTCTTTTGGTGACTACAAAACATATTTACCTGAAAAATGAAGTAACATTCTTAAACAAGCACTTTCGTTTTATTTCATTCCCCTCCCCTTGAATTCATCATATATATTTATTATATAATAAAATCCTTATTATAAATTTTATTAGATGTTTTTATCTTATGATAATGTCCTAAAACCCTACACACATTTATTAAATGGGATATAAAATCATTATTCGTGAGTATAGTGGACTACTACCTCGCGAACCGATGTAGTTCATTTTTCCATTAACACCATTCCTAGATTGTAATAATAATGTATTTAATGTTTCTATATGAAATATATAATATTTATTGTTTCTTTATTAATCATTACATCTTATATAAAACATACCATCATGCTTTTTATTTTATTAGGAATTATGATAACAGTGTTTTGGAACGTGTGGGCTATCACCTCCTCAAAGTGATGTGATTGATTAATTCATTATATATAATTTATTGAAGATATATTAAACGAATATATATTACATAATTAAAATAATATATTATATTCATGTTGTAATAACTTTTATTTTAACATAGAATATCATTATTTTATTACTCTTTCGCAAACTAGAAAAGTAAAAATGTTGTTCATGGACCTGTGGAATACAGTCTCCCCAAAGCGATTTGATTTCTTCTGCATCACAAAAATTCTATATAAAAGTATGTATGATTAAATGTTATCATATATTATATATTCTTAAAATTCTATAATGATAAATGTTACATAACATATTTCCATAATGATCATTGTAAAAATAGAAAAGTTACTCATGGGTACGTATGGCCTACCATCTCAATGATAATAAAATTTGTTAATTTTTTAATAAAATATTAAATGATTAGTGATGAAATTTTAAATTATGTATAAATATGATAATTAATTAATGATTATTTTTCTAT
The DNA here is from genome assembly GCA_963277665.1 of Viscum album. Lineage (NCBI taxonomy): Eukaryota > Viridiplantae > Streptophyta > Magnoliopsida > Santalales > Viscaceae > Viscum > Viscum album. The sequence goes on along the minus strand of OY728165.1, from coordinate 254,324,002 downwards.
AGATGTTTAAATAAGGACATCTTTGACTATATTCTATAAAAAAATCATTATTGACACATAAACCAATAATGGTAAAAACATCCGAATTAAACTAAAGTGGTTATATAACTGTATAAAACATGTTAATTGGGTAAAAAAATTAATAATAATCATTAAAAGGGATCATAAAAATTTAAATAATAAATATAGTTGTATTATTAATAAATATAGAGTAATGTGTGACATGTTCCACTAAAGGTAATGGATTTTGTATCAATTTAAATTTCATTGAGACTTATTTGTCATTATACAAATAACCACTTTTAGGTGGTGAATATAATTTATTATTTAAATTTAATTTCATGATTACTTCATACATATGTGTATTTTATTATTGAATTTGAATTATTTCATCCAAGTTGATTTGACTTAAAATTATTATCTAGAAAAAATTGTTAAATAATCTCAATTCCTTTTGTAATTGTTATGTTTTTTCTTGAAAAAATCTCATTCTTGTAAACATTTATCATTTTAAAATATATTTATTTTAAAATAAATATTACTATATTATTTATATGATTATTTCCTAAACTTTATACCATTTATACAAATGGTGTTTACATTTAAATATATATAATCTATTGGGGTATTATTGAAATATCTGTATCCATTACTCAATATGGATATCAAATAAGTACTAATTTTTATGATTTAAAGTGATTATTTAATATATAAGGAATTTTGTATACATAGACTATATGGGTTAGGAAATTATTAATTAAATCCATTTTATGCATTGTTAATCACATGGGATTAATTCAATTGATGACAAACCCTTTATATTGAATTAAAAGCAATTTTAAACAATATTGAAGATAGATATTGATATTTGTGTCTTGTAAAACGTCATAAAATCATATGAGTTTTTACTAATAGACATAAAATTAATTAATTACATATACATATATTAATTATATTGATGATATATCATGACATATCAAACCTCCAAAATTATTATTTTTATCATTATATTTTATACACTTTATTATTTGATCAGTTAAAATATTGATGGTCACATTTCATGCTCAATGGATTATTTATATTTCATTATTTGATCATATTTTATTATGTCCATATTTATAATTCTGTATCCATCAATTTAATGGAATTTTTACTTAGTAGATTACGTTTCCTTATTGATTATTCTCAATGATTAATTTTTTCTTCTTCTATACATAACCCTTAATAAGCATTTCAGCTCACCCTTATGCCTTTTCCTTCCCACATGATTCCATAATATTTACTATAACTGATATAAAACATTACTCCATATGGAATAAATTTACTTTAGACAGAAGATGAATTTTTTTTATAATGTGTGTATTAAATTATAATTCAAAACTCATATATGTATTTAGTTTACCAAGACTACGAAACTAATTGGACATTTGGGATGCATTTCCTAGTAACATAACCCATGTAATGGTAGCATACACCAACATTGGGAATATATGATCAGGTTAGTATTTTTGGTATAAGTGTATGTTTAGTATAATATTTGGAAACTTGATTTCTGAAAACATGGAATATGGAACATAGCACTATGATAGAATCTGTGGATATATATAGAATAACATCCAAAAAATTCCTTGATTACTGTTATGAAATTTTCAAAGACTAAAATTTTCAAGTAATGATAATAATTATTCTATTTTTTGGATTATATGTTATGTTTCATAATGATATGTTCTAGTTTAGTGAATTATTTCATTTAAAAATGGTGCATATTATAAGGAAAATGGATCTAACAAATGCACGTGATCTGATGAGTAAAAATGATCATATTTGTTAGGGGCTTAAGAAATTTTTTCAAAGGTAAATTGTGTCCCAATATTTCTCATCATATGAGGACATAAAATCATCCTTCAACAAGACAACGAAAAACTTTTCTATATACCATGGCTTCAAAGGGAGACATGGGCACAAGGGGAAAATTAGGAAAATTTTATATAAATGAAATGAGAAAAATAATTGTTTTCACACTTTTGATAATTGTGGAATAAAACCCCCAGGTAATTTTGTAAAAGGAATGAGAGTTTTCTTTAATTATTGTGGAAAAGGCCATCATGATCAAGATGAGAAGGTAAAATAAAAGGTATCCACTGTGGAATTTTTATTTAATGAGGGGATATGACACTGCTCAATTCAATGTCACAAAAATCAAAGAAATATTCCCAAAATGAAACTAATAGATCATGTTAATTTTTATTGTACTACTATAGATGATGTTGAATGATTAATAATCATGTTTTTGGATTAAATTATTATATGAAATGTTAATTTTACTCTTAATGTAATGTTTAAAATAATTATTAAATATTTAAGTATTGTATCGTAGTACGATTTCATTATGGATTTGAGAACACATATTGAATTGTACTAAGAAAATTAATTCAATAGAATATTGATCAATTTGTAAAATTTATGGTTGAGGTATAGATAATCCATAATATGTTCCAAATACAATGATTGTTATATTTGAATAAATAGGTGATTGATTTCGATAAATTAATTTTTATAGTACTGACTACCTTTTAACTGATTGAGGGTATTTTTAAAAAAAGAGATTTATACCATTAGTTTTTGGTTTTACAACATTTATCTAACTAATGAAAAATTACAATTATATATTCTTTAATTTATTAATAAAAAAATGCATGTTTTCATTAGAAATTTATAGTAAATCAATTTACCACTGAATTTCATGAGAATACATGATGAAGGTATTAACATGATTATTATGTGACAATTAGGATCCACTTAATGTAGTTCATTATGATGACTTTTAAAATTCAGTGACCTTCATTATAATGTGTCAGATCATAAACATGTGGTTGTCATTTCAATTAATAAAATGGTTTAAGATGGTCATTCAATGTTTTTTTAGAGATTAATTTATTACATCACCATATGTTACAATATTTTCAAACACATTATGAAGAAATATTTCAATGGAACAACCAATGTATAAGTTTGTTCTTATAAAATAGAAATGTATCTAGTAAGAATACATCATAATATTAATAGATTGTGAAATAATTATTCCCCTCTAGGGAAAAGGAATTTGAAACAAAAATGTTATCTTATTATCATCTTTTTTATGATATCATTAAATATTTTTATACATATGTGGTTTATAGACTGGTGTTCTTTAACATTCTCAGGTTACCCACTTTTACCTGATCAATGTTCTATATAACTCTCTGTCACAACATGATAGTAAGATTTCTCATTAATAACCATGTTTTGAATAATGTTCTCTAATTTGATATAATAGTATTGTTCTCACTATTAATATTCACTTTCCTTATTATTTATAAAAGTATTTATTAACCTAATTTATTATCTTTTTTGTTCATTAATAGTGTATTAAAATTGAAAAACCATGATTACAGTGATTAGGTTTGAAAATCAAGGATAGTTTATTTAAGGCGGGTCGAATGTAACACCACAGGTCCTCAAGATATTTTCATTTTAGAATATATTAAATTAATTACTAATATCTAATTATACTATAATTATATATTAGATAAAATTTTTATGACATTCATCTAAAGTATTGGATATAAATAAGATAAGAAAAAAAATACAATTTTATGATTAAATGGGGTATTTTATAAAATAAAAATATTTTTAATACTATTCATAATAGTTAGTTTATATCACATTAAATAATAATATTTTAATAATATATCATTGTTTAGAGAAATTCAATATTGTTTCAAATGCAAGCCATCGAGGAAGGTCACTCGTGTGTGTAACTAAATCCAAAAATAGTGATGTGTATAATACAAGTTAATACGTTGTTTTGTATACCTCAAGCTAATATTGTTGTAGCATACAGCACAAGACATAAAATAAATTAAAAGGTATCAATTAAATAAGATAGTGTGGTGTTAGATTATAACCCCTTTAAAATGAATTTTTCCATCAAAAATTGCATGGGTAACTATAGATTACTACATGAAAGTTTTATTTATGGAAACCCACGTTGTAAAATAGAATACTAAAAGGTAATTTTAAAATGGAATGTTTGAAACATAATGGTTAACCAAATTAACTCATCCATGGGTTTCCATATAGCATAACATAGGAGATAAGTGAAAACATGGATATGGAAGAGAAAAATAACAATCATGTTATGATGGATAGTAATCTTGAATATGATATGGATAATGTTAACAATGAGAAAGCCAAAAATATATGATGATTTATGGGACCATTTGATTCATTAGATAAGAATATACATGTATAAAATTTTTGGTATCTATATGCTTTTCTTAATTCTTATTATTTTTTAATGAAAATAAATTCTTACATGATTTTAGTACACTCTCACCATTGGTCGTTCCATGAACAACTGCCACACAATCTCCAATTTAATGAAATGATATTGAATTTTTCATTTATTGATGTTTTAGGAGATTGTGCAATAGAATATTAGGACATTCAATATGTCATAATAAAAATGTTTTAATAGGTAAAAAAATATGGATAAGGCTACATATATTTAGATAATACATTAATCCAACAAAATTCAACTCAAATATAACTTATACTACACATAAATGGATAGCATTACAATCCTTCCAAAAACTAAAAATATTAAACTTTTGAAAGAGGTTAACTAAATCAAAAAAACATTTATCTCCCATATCTCATAAGGTAATTCTTGGTTTTTACATTCCAAACATGTGAATACCTTTATAATATATTATCATGAAACATAGAAATAATATAAATTACCATAGAAACCTAGTGAAAAAATTCATTCCATCAAATTTATCATTTTCCCACAACAAAATAAAAAAAATTCAAACCATGATATCAGTTTATCATTGTATCTATAATGAGATCGTTAATACTATCAAAAATATCATTATCTCTTTATCTATTCAATATTCTCATATCACATTCTTTTGAAAAATATTTCAGTCACTTATCGAAAACCAAAATGGACCAAAACATAGATATTTAAATATCACATAATACTATAAAAGATATTCCACAACAAATTTTTGGAATCCCATTACATAAACCCTTAATCATTTCATTTCATTTTTTTCATACTCAACATCACAAATAGTGATCACATGTAACATAACATTGTCTTTCTTTTAAGAGGATATAGTCGTGAATCATCATTAACCCTCAGATTATGGAATTGGTTATCATAATTCCCCATTTCCTTACACTTCTAGAATTGAAGTCTGGGTTGTGCAATATATATATATTCATTTCTTTTTCATGTCATTAGAAACATTTTTTCCATTACGTCACCACTCAACTGGTCAGCAAACATATTTTCCACACTTGAAACATTAACTATAGCCCTTAAGAAAATATCCACCATGCTCCTATCAACACTTTGTGAATAAAGAAACATTCATATTATTTAATGATTTTATTGTTATTTTCTATTTAACTCCATCATTCGTTTCTTGTCAAGACCTTCAGATTGATATTTAACACCAACATCTTGTTCTACATTGATTACACAATGCACAATGTTTTAAGATCTACTGAAGTCTCTCTAGATAATTCCAATAGAAGACTTAGTTCTAATACACTAAAGAATAGATCAACTTTAAATTAAGGTTGGATGATAAAACAAGATTCATTCCATGAAATTCTTTTAAACGTTTCCACATACATACCCAGGGATCCATCATCCTTTTTATTATGTTAAAGGACCTCCTTTTCCTTATTTGATCAAAGAATACAAGGGAAGTAATTATTGAAAAACAAGCTCTTGAACTCCTCCCATTCCATGGATTCAATTTCATATTGCTACATTATATTATTAATTAGAGTCCACCACTGGTCTGCTTCACCTTCGAAATAATAGACTGCCAAAATTACTTTTCCATGTAATAAATAGATAATGATAGAAAATATATTATCAATGGTTATTATCCATTGTTTAGTGACTAGTGGATATGAGGACCCACTAAATGAAGGTGCATGTTTCCTCATGAACTAATTAATAGAATTTTTTCCCCTTATCTACTCATTTGGATGTACATAATTATTCATAGCATGAGTAAGTATAATAATAAAGTGTTTCCGTCAATATCCCAAAACATTTGGTTGTTGAGGAGGATAATAATGGCATTTCCAAGTGCATTGATCAATAACATGGTTCTTTCAGGTTCCTATCAAAATATGAAAGCCCAAAATTATAGTGTGAGAGGATAAAATCATACTAGAAAAATAATATAATAATGGGACGGTACTTTCAGTCTCTAAAATCTTATGTTTAATCATTGGATATTAATGATCATTACGAATAAGTACAAGACTATAACCTAAAGTTAGACATACCCAAAGAGACATCCTATGACATACCTTAGAAATATCTCTAGGGATATCACTAATGTTTTTTCATCCTAGTTTCCAAAGGTTAACTTAATATTTGCTCTAATACTGGATATAATGACCCAAGAATTCCGTACATGTACATTAAATTAAATTTTCGGAATACTGAATACCTGTAACAAAAAAAACTCAAAGACTGTATTAGTTTAGTGTCTTTGGAAACATGGAACATAATCTTCTAACATGATGAAAGATATTCAACATATCCCGTTAAGATCATCCAATTATTTCGAACCTAAAAACTTTCATCAAATCCTAGGGGAAAATAAAACATTATAAGGGTTAGATCAAATGTATTGTTGGGGTAAACATTGAGAATATAAATAAACATTAATGATTTGAACATAAAACCATGATTATAAAGAGTAAACATAATAATCTTTATTCCTGAAATGTATCTTGGAGGTACATAAGGAATAGATCATAAATGATAATTAACTATGATAATATTTCATTGGCATGAAACATTGAATTGTTGAAAATAATTATACACATAATATGATTTCTATAGTATCCAATACATTGCCGCTAATACCTTTATAGTGTAAAAATTCCATTACTGAACTGGGTTTAGATTTCATTTCATCCATGTATTATTGAATAGGATTTACATTTCACTCCAGTCATGTATTTCCCATATGATATAAATCTTTCGCAAATGCATTGGAGGGAGACATAGTTCTCACCCATCTCATAGTGTAATCTATCTTACATATAAGACAAACACATAAATAATTAATTATAACATAACCAATTAAATAAAATGGGTTTTTAACCAACATCCCATCAAAATCAATATAAAATAAATATATTTCATAAAAATAAATCCGCCATAAACATAGTAAAATCAAATTAATAATTATAGGGATAGAAACATAAACAAATTTCATATTATATGGAAAATAATTTTGATAAAAACGTGACTTTAATTCATGACAAAAATATCTTTTCTTATTCAAATACATTTTCATTTCACAAAATGTCTTGAAAATTTAAATGAAGATAATTTAGTTGAAAATAAAATTGTAAACTTGTATTGGAATCTTCATGGAAATAAATCTTCATGAAACCATAAAAATAAAATCATTCCATTGAAGTTAAAAAACATTCACCTCATACTTTTTCCAGAAAATCTAAAAAGTAATTAATGTTGTAAACAAAAGAAAGATTTCATCCATACCATGTTGTGAAAGTCAAAATGGGTAAAAATGACTTTAAACTTACCAATAAAAATCATAACAATTTTATGAAAACATTTTTTTAAATCAGGGAATTGGATGATAAATGTTTCTCCAGAAAATATATACATATAAACAATCTAAGATCAAAATAAAATTGCAAAATTATCCCTTACTTGGTACTTTTCATAATTTGAGGGTGTGGCCTCCTCTTGTATAATTATTAAATCACGTTATTAAATTATTCCATGACAATATCCTTATGTTTGATATCATTTTTGTCAAATTATATCTTTCTGTAAATAGTATTTTAATATTACCCTTATTTCAAACATTAACTGTTTTTTCCTCATTCCTATTTTTTCGTGTAAGTCATGTTTGTTATGAATATGACGTAATTTAATCATGGAATTATGTTCATAATTAATATTTTCACTCATCATATAAATTATATAATCTTTCTTTAATTGTTAACGTGGAAATAGAATCTCACTGTGGTGTGGAGACGGTAGGCCGAATTTATGGATGGAGAAGTATTTTTGAATAACAAATTACACCAAGGTGTGTAGACGGTAAATGGTACGTACGCACAGATGGTGATATTGTTATTTTTCGGATGTATAAATGTAGATATAAAGTGGTACCATAATTATAATAACATCTCATCACGTATAATATACTATAGTTATTACTTCATTATTGAATCGACTTATAAATAGGGAGTATAAGAAGAAGAAAATTAAATTACCTCTTCTTCATTGGACTTCTATTGGATCTCTTCTTATGAACACTAGATATGATTTTTTTGGAAAAATTGGACTTACAAAAGATAAATAATAATTTTTATAGGAGAATGGGTCAGGGTTGAGTCGTGCTAGAAGGCTCATAGAGGTGTGAGAAAATGTGGGAGGAGATGAAATTTTATAAGAAAGGAGAAGGGAACATTAGGAAATACTCAATTATTAAAATATAATAAGACTATTCTAGATCTAAATGGTTTCAAATGGCCCATAAATGAATTTTATAAAACATTTTAGACCATATATTATCCCCTAGTTATTATTTTAGAATTTTGGTATTTTATAATAATTTAATAATAAATTAATTCAATAAGATATTATTATTACAAAATTTAACACTATTAATTTAATTTGACATAAAATACTATAAGACAAAGTCGGAATTCGAATATAATTATTTCACACATCTATAATATATCTTATAGTTCTTGGAATGTTTTTATACACATTACGTAATCCAAAATATAACAAAAATAATATCACTAACATTATTTTTTCTATTTTTATGTTAATCGAATAAATGATGTTTTTGAATTGAATATACCTTTAAGGTACATATATAACCTCTAAAAATTAATAAAAAATTCATATAAAGAAAATTATTTAATTTTTGTCAAAATATACATTAATATTCATTAATTGATTTATTTTGGACATATGTGGAAAATTAAAATATATTAAAATACACGAGAGTGATATTTCATAACGATCTTTGATTTAAATAATATATAATTTATTTTCATGTAAAAGTGTTCATTGAAAACTCAAAAGAGATCATATTTTCAAAATTATTTTATATTATTCATCAAATAATTTTTTTGGACATGTTTTGGTCTTTTTTAAACCTTATAATTTTGATTTACCCTTAATTAATTCTTTTAACTCTTACCATGACAAAATGACTTTTAAAATACTAAGGGTTAATATAGTCACTCTAAAATTTCAAATGATCCATAAATGGACCATTGGTGTCATATTTTACTTCACCCAAATTATTTTGACGAATTTTTTATTTTCTCAAGAATTTTATATAATTTTTTAATATATTATTTATTTAATATATCAACAGTGTCAGTTTTTACACTACTCTATAGTTGAATTTTCTGAAATATCAAAACATTAGATATGATCCAAAAAACCACCTAAAACATAAATAACATTTCAAATTCATCCAAAAAATCAGTTTATGACATTAATTAAATCAAATTATATTTATTTTAATATTTTTAATATCAATTATTGGATATTTGTATTTATAAATTTATTTATGCATCATTATTGTGTAATCATTTATGATGATTATTTAATATATAAAAATATTAATAAATTTATATGATGTATTTAATCATATTAGCTTTACAAATAATATCTATACTCGATTTTATTCCCTGGTAATATCTAAATTAAAATTAATATACATATAAGAAATTTGAGTTTGACATTTTGTCACTTCCATTGGTTTTGTTAATTTCTGGGTCATTTTAAATGTCATGTGGTCCTAAAATGACTATTATTTCGAAACAAATATGTTAATGGAATAATTTTTTTATCTAATGTGATTTTGGAAGGTTTTAGGATAATTTTATACCCCTTATCATATTATTAGTTACCCTAATTTACCAGATTTACCTTTAACTCTGGTAAATAAAAATTATTGTAGTTACAATTCATAGCATCAAAAAATAAAATAAACCTATTAACATAATTTGAACCCACTAATTCAAAATATTGAATCCATTCTTCCTAATTCCAAACTTCAAATTGGAAGAAATTAATTTAATTTTAATTCTTGTTGTCAAAAACTAAAAGTGTGGTTTTAAGAAGAAAAACGTATCAAAAGATTGATGTGATTTTTTATAAATTAAAATTTAAATAACATAAAATTACTAATTATGTATTAAATGATGAAAATATATTCCATTTATACTTTAAAATCTTATAAATTATTTTGACGGAAAATGTTTTTTTGAATTAAAATTTTGCGTATTTTTACTATTAATCATAACATGATAATTATCAAAAAATTATCAAAAAATCATCCAAAGTAAATATTGATGTCATGATTCTAAAAAAAGTTTATTTTCTCAAGTATAAGATATAATGGTCTAAAATACTAAATTTTAAATGGGTGTTCCATCAAAAGGTTGCAAAAATTAATTTTTTTAATAAATCATTCTTTAATCTAACAAAATTAAATTTGTTCTTATATCATTCCTAGAAAATGAATATAATAAATGATAATGTTATAAAATTAAAAATTTGGTTAATATATTTATAATTAATAGTTTATATCTGATTAAATAATAATATTTTAATAATATATTTTTTTTTGTGAAACTCAGAATTACATACAATGAAAGCAATCAAGGAAGGTCGTTATTGCGTGTAATGTAAGCCATGAATAGTGATGCGTATAATGAAAGATAATTTTGGTATAACATACATCATAAGAAATCAATGAAATTAAAAATAACTTAAAATGAATTTTTCCCTCGAAATTCATCGTGGTTATAAAAGGTTTATTACTTGAACATTTCTTTCATGGAAAACAACATTGTAAAAATGAATAATAAAACTTAATTTTAAAAAGGAAAGTCAGAAATATAATGGTTAGCCAAATTAACTCATAATTGGGTTTCGACATAAGAGAACATAGGTGGGTAGTAAAAACAGAGATATAGAAGAAAATTTTAACCAAAAACATTCTGATGGATAGTGATAGAGTATGAGGTTTGGAAAAAGTTAAATACTAGAAATCTATAAATTAGGGATGATTTAATGGACCATCTAATTTATTTTATAAGAAGGTTTGAGGATGACATTTTTGGTTTCAAGATCATTTTCATAATGTCGATGAATTTTTTATGGGAAGAAAGACATACATCATTTACAGAGCCTCTCATCATTTGTCGTTCTCTGATCAATTTCCACTTCATCTCTTATTTATGGAAATGAAGTTGAATTTGTCATTTCATGAATTGTTAGAAGATCATGGGATATAATATTAGTTCATTCACTGTATTTTAACAAAAATGTTACCATAGGTAATCAAATTTGTATAAGGAAACCTATAGTTAGATAAAACGTTAATCTAACAAAATACAACTTGAATATATCTTATACTATCCGTAAATGGATTACAATACAATCCTTCCAGAAAATAAAACAAATAAAACATCAGAATGTGGTGAACTAACTCATCTTAACATTAATCTCTCGTATCTTATAAGTTAGTTCTTGGTTTTCACAATCCAAACATGTGAATACATTAATCATTTATTATCATGAAACATGTTATCAACATGAATTATCATAGAAACTTCGTAAAAACATGCATTTTAATCATAATTTACTCCTATCCACAAACTAAAAATACCAAAAAATAAAACCAGGATATCACTTTTTCCTTATATAATACATGATCAAATTAATACTATAAAACATCTTAATATTTCTTTATCCCTTCACTGTGTGCATATCATGTGCATTATAAAATATATTTCAATCTCTTATGAAAATATACAATGGAAAATTAGATAGATATTACAATATCCCATAATACAATAAATTAGATTCAACAACAATATTTTGGAATCCAAGTACATAAACAATAAATCATTCTACCACTTCATAGTCATACACAACATCACCAATAGAGATCTCAACAAACATCATTTTTCCTTTTTCTTAAGATGTTTCAGACGTTGATCATCATTAACCATTGGATTAGGGCTTTGGTTAGCATAATGAACCATTTCCTTGCACTTGTAGCATTGAAGTGTGGGTTGTGCATTCTCTATTAACATCATTAACTACCTTTTTACCATTACTTCGGCACTCAACATCTTGAATAACATATTTTCCACACATGAAACATTAACAAGTCCCTTTATGGAAATCTCCACCATGTTTCTTTCCACACTTTGAGAATATGGAATCATTCACCTTCTTTTCACCATTATTTTGATATTTTCTTTTGAACTCCATCTTTTGATTCTTATCAAAACTATGCGATTAATATGTAACAACAACTTATAGTTCTTCCTTGATATCACAAACACCTAATCTCATGATATCTAGTGATATATCTTATTGCTAACTTCCATTGAAGACATGGTTTTAGTCCACTAATGAATCGATCAACTTTTCTGGTAGGTTGGATGACAAAAACATAATCATACATTGAATGTCTTGAAATATTTTTCTCACATGTTCCAATGGATTCATAATCCACTTTAATAAGAACAAGTAACTCTTTTTCCATATTTTTTTAAAGAATATGAGGGATGTACTTATTGAAAAAAATTGTTCTTGAACATTTCCTATTCCATGGAATCAATTTCATATTGCTACCTTGAATTCTTAATTAATGTCCACCACCAGTCCGCTTCACCTTATAAATGATAGACAACTAAAATAACTTTTTCACATTCCAAATAGGGAAGGATTTAAAATTTCTATTAAATGATTCTAATCCATTTGTTAGCAACCTCTGGATCAGAGCACATACTAAAATTGGGTTGATGTTGCCTTATGAAAGACTGAATAGATTGTTCTTCCCTTCTCTGCTCATTTGAAATTCCAGAATGATTCATTGCTTTTGTAAGAATAGAAATAATATTTTCATTCCATGACCCATAAAATTTTGTTGTTCAAGAGGAAAATCCTGGCACTGACCAATTCATTGATCCGTAACATGGTTCCATTATGTTCCATCCATCATCTAAAACACCAAAATAATAGTGTGAGAAGACACAATCATACTAGGAAAACAATATAATCAAGGGTTACTACATTTAATCACTAACATCGTAGGTTTAATCGTTGTTTTTTTTAGTATTTTCACCATAAATATAAGACGGTAACCTATAGTTAGACTTATCTTTAGGGTCATCCCTAGACATCCCATTGAAATACCTCTAGGGGTATTATTAAATTTTTCACAACCTTGTTTCCAAATGAGAACTAAACCTTCACTCTGATACCAACGATAATGAACCATGATTGGTGTGCACGGTCATTACATTAATTTTCTAGAATACTGATTACATGTCACACGAAGAAGCCCAAAAACGATATTAATTTAGTGCATTTGGAAACATGGAACATATTCATCTAACATGGTGAAATATATTGTACATATCCCATTAATATCATCCCTATTTTTTTGTACCTAAAACCATTCTTTATATCCTGGGTGAAATAAAACATAAAAATGGTGATCTCAAATACATAATAAGGGTATCCATGGAAAATATTAAACAAAAAATAACCGTTGGAATGTAAAAACATGACATAAAGTTTAAACATAAAATGTATGAGTCATGAAATGAATCATGGTAGTACATGAGGCATAAATAATGAAGAAACATTATCCCAGATAAGATAGAATTGGATGAAAACATGGAATTTTGGAAAATAATTACGTACATAATATTATTTCTACAGTATCCAATACATTGTTTCCAAGACCATCATAGGGGATAAAGTCCATTACTGAATCGGGTATACTTGTTATTGCATCCTTTTATTACTGAACTAGATTTACTTTTCATTCGAGTCATGCATATCTCATGAGTTATAAATTTTTACAAAATGCATTTGAGGGAGATATAGGTCCCACCCATCTCATAGTGAAATCATTATAACATATTTTACAAAAGCATAAAACATTCATTAAAGCATAACCCATGTAATGAAATGTGTTTCATAAACGTCATTTCATAAAAATAAATATAAAAAAATGGATTTCTGGAAAATAAATCTATAATAAACACAATCCAATAAATGTTATATTAATTAGGTAAGAAACCTAATTCTATGTCATCTTATATGGAAAATGATTTTAGTAAAACACTTGATCATAATTTTTTATGAAAATAACCATTCTTTTTCAAAAAAAATCCATTCTCAAAATGTTGTGAAATTTTAAAAGAAAATAATTTAGTTGAAAATACAATTGTATTCTTGTAGTGGATGATTTATGAATATAAGTCCACATGAAACAGTAAAAATCCATTTATTCCATATAAGTTAAAAAACATTCTCCTCGTATATTTTCCAGAAAATTCAAAAAGTTGATTGTATGGTAAACAAAATAAATATTCCTTCTATATCATGTAGTAAATGTGAAGAATGAATCTTACCACATCTTGGAGATGGTAGGTCGTACATACGCATGATAGATGGCTTAATTCTCTTGATGGTTAAATGTTATTTAATTGGATGGTGTTTTAATTATAAAAAAATAATTATCATGTTATAATAATTGTTTAAATCAATAATTCTCATCATTATACCAATTATAATATTTTTTTTGAATAAAAAATTACACCATGGCATAGAGATGGTTACCCGCAAGTACATGCGTATAGTGATATTTTTATTTGTAGGATGGATTAAAAGAGGTATATAGTTGTCCCATAAGTATAATAACATCTCATTATGTAGAATATTCTGTATTTGTTATTTCATTATGGAATCAATATAGAAATAGTTAGTAGATGAAGAAAAGAAATTGAATTGAATTGCTAAAGTAATTGCCTCTTCTTCGTTTGACAACCTTTGGATCTCTACGTATGGACACTAGATATGAAATTTTTGGAAAACTAGGACACCCAAAAGTTAAATGAGAAATTTTTTAAGTGAATTGGATAGGGTTTTTTCAAGAAAGAAGGTTCTGGAGGTGTGATGAAATTTGGTATGAGAATACTTTTTATCTTACATTTTTTAGATCTTTAAATAATTTAATAATACATTAATTCAATAAGATATTATCATTTCCATATTTAATAGTATTCATTTAATTTGACTTAAAATACTATAAGAAAAAGTCGTAAATAAAATATAATGATTCTAAACATCCATAATATTCCTTATAGATCTTCTATATTTGTTAGACACATTAGATAATCCAAACTATAACAAAATAAATATTATTAATATCAATTATTTTATTTTTATGTTAATTGAATAAAATGTTTTTTTGAAATAAATGGACATTTAAGGTAATTATATAACTTCTAAAAATTAAAAATAAATTCATATATCGAATGTTTTTATGTTTTATGACTATAGACATTTCTATTCATTCATATATTGATTTTGGCCCTATGTAGACACCTAATAGATATTAAATTACAAGATAGTTATATTTCCCAACTATCATTTATTTAAATAATATATAATTTATTTTAATGTAAAAGTGTCCATTAAATAAATAATAATAGATAATATTTTGATAATTATTGATTTTTTTCATCTAATTTCTTTTGGATATGTTTTGGATTTATTTTAATACTTATAATTTGGATTTAGCCTTAATTATTTCATTTATCTCTTACATGGGCAATAGGTCTTTTTTATTTTCTATGGGTTAATATATTCACTATAAAATTCCCAAGGTTCCCTAAATGGACCCTTCGTGAAATATTTAACTTCATCCTAATTAATTTTCGGAAGATTATCTTTTTTTATATAATTTAATAAAAAATTATTTATTAAAAATATCAATATTGTTAATTAGGACACAATTAAATAGTTTACTTTTTAGAAATATCATAACATAGTGATATTCTCTAGAAAACCCAATTAAACAATAAAAACATGTCAATATCATCAATAATTTTAGTTTATGACATTAATTAACGGAAGTAATATTTATTTTAATATTTTAAAAATCATTTTTTTATTTTTCTATTAATATATAAATTTCTACATCACTATTGAGTCATCATTAATAATAATTATATGATCTCTAAAAATTATAAATAAAATTCAATGATGTAGGTAATTCTATTATAATTCCAATGACTTTGTATAGTTTATTTCATCCCTTGTAATCCCTGCATAAATATTAATATACTTATAAGAAATTTGAGTTTTACATTTGGTCACATTTATAGGTTTTATTAATATCTATGTCATTTTAATTATCAAATGGTCCTTAAATGACTAAGTTTTCTAAAAATATGTAAAGGGTATAATATTATTCATATAATGTGATTTTAGAAGGTTTGGGGATAATTTAATTGTCCACATAAAATTATTAGTTACACATATTTACCCGATTTACCTATAAATTTGGTAAATAAATTAATGTAGTTACTATTCATAATATGAAAAAATAAAATTTACCAATTAACATAATTTGGAACCACTAATTCCAAATATAGAGTCTAATTTTTATAATTCAATACATATAATTGTATTTATATTAAAATTAATTCTCGTAGTCAAAAATCAGAAGGGGGGTTTTGAGAAGAAAAAACGTATCCAAAGATTGACATGTGTTCATGTCCAAATTAAAAGTTATATTACATCTAATGACCAACATTTTATTAAATTATAGAAATATATTCCATTTATACAATAAACCTATATAAATTATTTTGATGGAAAAATCTATTTTCAATTAAAATTAAGTGTATTATTTCAATTCATCAAAACGTGATAATTATAAGAAAGATATCAAAAATTCATCAAATTTATATTTTGATTTACCACTTCAAAAAAATATGTCTATTTTTTCAAATAGAATATATAATGTTGTCAAGAACTAAATTTTATATTGGGGAACCACCAAAAGTTGGCAAAACTGCATTTTTTTTAAAAATACTACTCTTATCCCAAAAGTATGAATTTTTTCTTATATCATGTTTAGAAAATACATAAGATGATATATAATGTTATAAAATTCAAAATGTCGTTAATACTATTCATAAAGGCTAGTTTATGACCCATTAATTAATAATATTTTAATAATATATAGTTGTCCTATGAAACTCTGTATTTCGTACAATGAAAGTTATCGAGGAACTTTTATCATGTGTGAAACACAAGCCAATAATAGTTTTGAATATACTTTATATTAATAAATAGTTTCATATACCAGAAGATAGTATTTGTTTATCATACAACACAATACATAAATACAATTAAAAATAATATTTCTCATAAAATATTAAGGTGTCAGATTCAACCATTCTTAAAATGAATTTTTTCCTAAAAAATTTTCAAGGTTATAAATGGTTTACTAATATAATTATTCGTTCATGGAAACCCACATAAAAAAATGAATATTAACACTTCATTTTAAATTGGAATGTTATAGAGAAAATAGTTATCGAAGTTTACTCATCACTCAGTTTACACATAGAAGAACATCTGTGAGAAGCGAAAACATGGATATAGAATAGAACTCTAATAATAAAGTGATTATGTTTAGTGTAAGAGAATAAGGTTTGGAGTAAGTTAAATACTAGAAATAAATAAATTTGTGATGATTTAGGGGACCATATGATTTATCAGATAAGAAGGTACCATGATAACATTTTTGGTTTCAGGATCCTTTTCCAAATGTTGACGAACTTTGAATGAGAAGAAATACTGACCTAATTTCAATACAGTCTCTCCATTGGTCATTCCCTGAATAATTTCAACATTATCTCTTATTTAAATAAATGAATATGAATTTTTCATTTCATTGAATGTTAGTAGATCGTCATATAGAATAATAGGCTATTACTCATTTTTTAACAAGAATGATAGCATAGGTAATCAAATATGTATTAGGATAACTATAGTGAGATAACAAATTAATATAACAATGTTAAACTGAATGATAACTAATACAATCCATAAATGGATAACAATAAAATCCTTATCACGACCCGTCCTCAGGGCTCATGTTGTGACTACCCCAATCCCACCTTCCATAGGCCATGGGCTGGCGTCTAGCACCAACGGTGAATCCCTGATAAAAAAGGGACATAATTTCCTTTAAACCTGTAACACACAAAGTCTGAACACAAGAAATAGAATCAAAAAGTACTAATATAGAAATGAAAAGTGTGTTGTGAGTAAGTGGGCCAGTATACAAACCCAACTGAACAACAAGTTCAATTACAAGTAAAAAGGGAAAAATCGCTCCAGGATCATCCACTGGGGAATCCTACCTGAAGGGTAGGTATAGATCTTCAAAAACTCGTCCCCGAGTTACACCCCTTATAGTCTAGATCCTTGCAGCCTCCTGTCTGTCTCCCTCAGCCTCGATCACTATTCACCATCGTCTACACAGAACACAACAAGGTGAGGGCGAAGCCCATGCAGGGGTGAGTATAACAGTAGTTAAGAGGGGACCTCGATACCTTCAAAGGTCTTCCAGAATCCACTAAAAACAAACCACAGTATTAAAACACAATCACGAAGTATAAACCATCCCAACTTATGTATATGCCCATAAAATACTTAAGTTACCAACCCCGGACTGGCTCCAACATTCGAGCCCAAGCACAACATATTACACAAATGAAGTAAAGTCTATCATCATGTTATTAACTACTGAAAGACAAGACTCATATCACACTGAAATACTACTCATGTAGAGGGTTTGAGATGATTATTTGTAGCAATTGAAACATCTCCTCTATCGAACCCGTATAGGATCCTGGAATAGTATCAGCGCTGTCGAACCCACAGAGGATCCTGGTACAGAAGTCATCACTGTCGAACCCATGGAGGATCCGTGTTCAGTACTGTCAATGTCGAACCCATGGAGGATCCTGGTATGGTATCATCATTGTCAAACCCACGGAGGATCACGATACAGTATTGTCATTGTCGAACCTAGGGAGGATCTAATCATCTCAGTCGTAGCCCGCCATAGGGTTTCCGCACACAGCACACTTGATTCCGGGATGGTCCACTCCTCGAGCCATGTTTCAATACATCAACTAACATGAAGTCTAGATTTGATTTATCCCGTAGTTCCGTCTCATCATAAGGATCTCAACGTGATAGACAACGCGTCAATCGAACGCCCAGTCTGTGAGTTATTAGCATATCTATTTTAGGGGACCTGTTGGTTTTTAGGTTCAAACAAACTAGCTCGTACCCCAAATATGACCAAAATTCAATTAGGGTAGGCCCAATGAAGCGCATCATTCCATGATTGCCATTGCAGCAGATGGTTTGTCGATCAGACACATGTAGCCCGAGTTATGGGTGATTAGGTGTAATCGGGTCAGACGGGTTCGGGTCAGGTCCGACCCTGTTAGACCGACCCAACCCGATCCGAAGGCGGCCCGGCCCAAAATTGGCCCTAATGGACATGTGTCCCAACCTGGCTAGCCCTACGGTATGGCCTGGCTGGCTGGGTGGCCTAGCCCGGCATGTCGTGGGGCCCGAAAGCGGGCCGCGTGGCCAGGCCCGACTGGCTGTGTGGCCCGGCGGCTGGCTGGCTGCGGGGCCTAGCAAGACACGTCGTGGGGGGGGGGGGGTTCCCCCCCCCCACTTTGTATGTAACTCCCGGTGGATGGCACACGCCCCTGTAACTACGGGACACCAAGGGTCCCGCCTCTGTAGTGCGCAATGGCGGCCGGCTCAGCCGGGCGCCCTCCCCTGTCCACTGCGGCCTTAGGCCGCGGGTCTTCTCTGGAGCGGGGCGATGGCGCTACGGCCCTCCACCAAGGCCCGCCTTGGCCGGGGCCTCCTGATATCCTCCTCGCTCCTCCACTGTGGCCCATCATAGCCACCACTCTCCTCCATGTAGTGAGGTAGTGTCGCACACTCTTGGCAACCCTGATGCCTTGGCACCACCAGCTTCATTCACGTCCGCCCCATCGCCGGCCACCATTTTTCTCTGTGGTCTCTTCTTCCATCATCAAAAAACCAGATCAACCAAAGGGGGAAGTTTCAGCTATGTTGGTGTGGTCTGAACCCCCCCCCCCCCATGTTATGTTGATAATATTCAGCCTAACCAATACCAAAATATTAACGACATAGAACGAGAACAAAACAACTCAAAACCACCATACCTTTCTTGATGATTGTTCATTGATGAAGGCATGGGAAAAGGAGGTGTTGTTTCATTGACGTCAGGAAAGGAGAATCTGAGGATGGCTTCAATGTTCTTCATGTGTGATGCTTCACTTTCTTTCCCTGGTCGAAGAAGGAAGAATATGGTGTTCATCCATCTTCGGTGGAAAGAACGTTCTTCGGGTTCTTCATTGAGAGGGTGAATATCTCTCTGAAGTGCCACCCAAATAAATTTTCAACCAAATGAAATAATATCTTTGTCTATTATTTAATCATTGGCTTCATTTCAGAATAATTCAATAGTTTTATTAATTAAACGAGCGCGTTCAATTAATTCTTAGTGGGTTGGCACATTAAATGAGGGAAGTTCAAAAGCCTTTCCCCACTTTAAGTGAGTAACATGGGGGTTTAAGCTCATGTGTGCCCCACCTAATAGTATCCTCCCAAGGAAGGTTATGTGTGGGTGGGACCCACCTCCAACCTCCACTTGGATGTTTTAACCACCAACAAAATAAAAATAATCACACCTTATTTTTAATTAATTTTCATTTTAAAACTGCGAAAATTAACTTTCTCGTTAGAACGCATCTGCAATGAAGGTCTCCTTAAGAGAATATCGGCACTACGAGTTCTACGGTGCCCTCATATTTCAATTCTGAGCACCAGTTCAAAAGATATAAAATCCCTCTTGTACGATTACTGAATGTACCTAAACAAAACTTCAGAAATTGATTCCAGGAACATAGGGCCTCCGAATCAAGTGCTGTTAGAATCAATGGACTCATAAAATTCCCATGTATTTAAGAAAAATCCCACAAAATTTACGAGTCTTTACATTCTCCCCACCACAGTGCTTTACGTCCCCATATACTATAACTCATACTGAGGAAACAAATTGTGGTTCTGAGCAGGCATCTGAGCCTCCCACTCCCATGTGCTCTCATGGAGGTTCTCATGCTACCTGCGAACGCGCACCAGAGGTATCAACTATCCACGTTGGACCCACTCCTATCAACTATCATCCTCCACTAGAACCTTCATGAACATCGCCCCATCATCGATGTCCAACTCCCCCTGGTCGATGATGTGGGATGGGTTATGCACGTATCTCATCAGCTGAGATATGTGGAAGATGTCGTGCACCCTGTGCAACTGAGGTGGAAGATCCAAGAGGCAAGCCACCTTGCCTACTCTGTTGAGGACCTGGAATGGTCTGATGAATAGTAGAGACAACTTGCCACCTCGGCCAAATCTTCGTAGACCTCATCGAGGTGAGACCGGTAGAAAGATGTGGTCTCCACCCTTGAACATTAGTGGTCTATGTCTCCTATTATCATATGAAATTTTTCTGCTCTGTGCAGTCTTCATATGCTCCTAAATGATCTGCACTTTCTCCTTCGTATCATGCACCATATATGGTCCCATATGTGCTGACTCACATGGGTCAGTACAGTACAAAGGTGATCTACAAGGTCGTCAATAAAGTGCCTCAAAAAGTTCCATCATGATGGTGGAGTGGTAGAAGTTGTTGTACACATACTCTCCCAAGGGTATGTGATCCTCCCAGCTGTGACCAATGTCAAGGAAATATGCACAGAGCATGTCCCCCAGAGTCTGAATGGTGCTCTCAGTCTGATCATTCATATAAAGATGGAAGGTGGTGCTCAAGCGAATCTGTGTCCCGAAAGCCTCCTAAAACCCCTTCAATAGACAGGAAGTGATATGAGCATCTCGATCGGAGAAAATTGTCGATGGCACACCATGAAGCCATACGATCTCCTGTACATATTGGTGTCCTAAGATCTCTATTGAACCCTTTTCTCTGATCGGTAGGAAGTGGAACGACATGGTGAGTCGGTCAACAATCACCTAGATAGAGTCGTGTCACTAGATGTACGTGGAAGTCCCGTCATGAAATCCACAGATATCTCATCCCACTTCCACTCTCGGACCTCTAAGGGCTGAACCAAGACTGCTGGTATCTGGTGCTCCGCCTTCACTTGCTGACAAGTGAGACATCGTGGGACAAACTCTAATACATCCTTCTTTATTACTAGCCACCAATTCTATCTCCAATGATCCTGGTACGTCTTCTCCACCACTAGATGTAGCGCTTGATGGGAAGTGTGAAACAGCCTTAAAAATTTCTTTTGAAGTGAAACTGGAACTATGATACATCCTCTGAAAAGGATGAAATGCTCCCAACCTTAATAAAATCAATCAGGTGCCTTCCCTGGGGATATCTGAGCACGTTGTGCCTCACATTCAATGTTCCCACACTGAGCCTTCCTGACTCACTGGAGAAGTGGAGGACTGACTGTGAGAGAATGTAGAAAGCATGTTCCATCTCTATCAACAAAGGATATCTGTAACGTGGCCAGCTGCTCTGTCTCCTCTCCAAATAGCTGAATTCCTGATCTCATACTAAGATAATCTGCTACTACATTTCCCTTCTTAAGAATATAGACTATCTCTAATTCATAGTCCTGGAGGAACTCTAGCCAATGTCATTGTCTCAGGTTCAGTTCCATCTATGAGAAGATGTACCTAAGAGTCTGGTGGTCAGAGTAGACTATTAAACGCTCACCCATTAGATAGTACAGCCACATATTCAAGAAGAAGTCCATTACTGCTAACTCCAGGTCATGGGTAGCGTAGTTCTACTCATGCTGTCTCAACTGCCGAGAATCATACACGATCACTGCTCTCTCTTTCATTTGGAACCACCCAATTCTAATCCCTGATGTGTTGCAGAAAACTACATACCCAATGCCCTCTTCTGGTAGCCACAAGATGGGCACACTAGTAAACCTCTGCCTCATATCATGAAATCATATTTGGAATCTCTCTGAACACACGAAGGGTTTCCCCTACCTCTTCAATGATGAAAGCAGTGCTGAAACTCTCTAGAATTCTATCACAAATCTCTGATAGTACCCAGCCAGCCCAAGAAAACATCGATCCTCTGTCACACTCCTGTATGGCACCCAAGAAAGTACTGCCTCGATCTTCGCTGGATCCCCTGTAAAAAAATCCTTTGAGATCACATGTCCAAGAATGATTACCTCTCGGATCCAAAACAATAACTTTTAGAGCTTAACATAAATTTGGTTCTCTCGGAGTGTGTCCAGTAGTACCTGAAAATGGTAGGCGTGCTCCACCTCGGTAGTTGAGTAGATCTGAATGTCATCGATGAAGACTACCACAAAGCGATCACGGTATGGCTGAAAGATCATGTTTATGAGTCCCATGAATACTACTGGTGCTTTGGTTTCACCGAATGGCATAAAAAAGAACTCATAGTGGCCATACCAACATCTGAAGGTCATCTTCTGTACATCCTCATCCCGTAATCTGAGCTGGTGATATCTTGGACGAAGATCTATCTTCGAGAACCAACACACTCCCTTCAGCTGATCAAAAAGGTCATAAATCCTCGAGAGTGGGTAAATGTTTTTAACAGTCACCTGGTTCAGGAACCGATAATCTAAACACAGTCACAAGCTCCCATCCACCTTCATGGAAAACAATATCAGGGATGCCCAGGGTGAAACACTGGGTCGGATAAATCCCTTCCCCTGCAAGTCCTCCAGTTGTACCCGTAGCTCACGAAGCTTAGTGGAAGCCATCTGATATGTTGGTGTAGATATCAGTGATGTCTCATGGTACATGAAAATGTTGAAGTCCACATCTCTGTGCTGAGGTAGTCCTAGAGAATCATCAAGGAAAACATCCACGTACTGATCCACGACAATAGGAAAACTCGGAATCCGCACATCAACTACACTGAGAATGAGGCTAGCCAACTAATGTGTGATCGGTTGCCCCCTCCTATGGGTAAGTCCATACAATGATGTGAAGTCTCCCTTCTCACTGGTGAAGTTAAACCTCATCCCATCCTCCTGGACACACCACACGTTCCGCCTAATATAGTCAATATGAGCATGAATTGGGGATAACCAGTCCATACCTAAGATGACATTGTAAGGCCTCGACGCCGCTACGAGGAAATCCCAACCGAATCTCTCGCCTCCTAGAGTAATCTCACACTGCCGACACCAGTGTGTAATCATCAAGTCTACTCTTGTAGGATTCTCTAGCCATAAGGATCAATCCAACGACTCCGTCAGAATCTCCGAGCTCTGAACGAGGGTAGCGGCAATAAAAGAATGACTCAAACATGGGTCTATAAGAACTGCAGCAAGGATAGATTAGACAATGATAGTACCTAGAATCTTCTCAGGTGTGCCATGTTCATAAGATTTAACTACCTGGAGTTGATCTTGCCCCTATCTTCCAGCTCCCTGTGGTCGGGGTGGATGTCTTTCTGGTGGTGGTGGTAGGGCCTCAAAACGTCATCCACCACCTGCGGCTCGGCCAGCTCCTCTGCCACGTCCACATTCTCCCGGTGAACCACCATGGTCAAACCCTTGCCTTGGCTTGGAAGGTCCCTCTACTGTCAGTGGTTGGTCTTCATGGTGGGTCGGGCACTCACTAGCCATGTCACCATGTCCGCCGCATGCATAGCACTGCATGTCCTCGTATGGATGGCTCTGTCTCATATTCCCCACACAACCGAACCTATATCCTGGGGCCACCCACCTGATGGCGTGGTCTACTTGGACCTCTGTGACATCTGTCTACTATCTCCTGTATAATACTCTACTACATGCCACCCTATGGTGGGTCTCGCTGCAGGTGACTGCTCAGCAAGAAATAACTCCACTAGAAGGGCTCGCTCCAGCACCCCCACTAGCGTCGGAATGTTGAGGGAGATCATCGAAGCCCTGATCTAATGCCGGAGTCCCTTTTCCAAGGTCTGGGCCCTGAAAAATGGGTCTCGTACCATATCCATTGAGTTTCATGAGAGGTCGGTGAACCTCACTGAGTATTGAGCCACCATCATGCTACCCTGTTGTAGATGTAGTAATTCCTATATCCGAACCACACGAAGGGGGGATGGAACAAATTCTGACAGGAAGAGACGCTCGATGTCTGCCTAGGGTTGTGATGCCTCCTCATGGACCTGAAGGATCAAGGTCCACCATCTTCCTACTACTGCATACAAGAGACTCGCAGTAGGGATCACCATGAGGTTGGTCGGTGTCCCTAACAATCTGAAAACTCTCACAATAGCCTCCAGTCAATCCTCATCTTCCTATGGGTTCATCACTCAACATAACCTGGACATACTCTAGGCTAGGGACTCGTTCAAGTCACTTAGATGGTTTGCACTCTCAGCTGCTAGAGCTGGTGTTATCGGTGGGCCATAGGGTAGTGGTACCGCTGGTTCCTCCGCTGTGATTGGCCCCTGCACTGAGGCCTCGTTGCTCCATGGGCTACCATCTCGTATGAAACTCGGAACCCTACTTGGCTGCCTATGTGGGGTCATCCTGAAAAGAAACATATGTTCCATGGACAAAAAAATACACCTGGTGAGCTTACATAGAGTAATAACGAATAAAACTTTTCAAAAGAAAACCACACTCAATCAGTGTTTTCATGCACTGAGTCGGAAATCAGAAGTCAGAGTCCTAGTGTATGGATACGTCAGCCACCGCACCAACACTGGTTTCCCAATATATATAACCACCCCAAAAACACTTAACAATATTTCCATTAAACGAAATATCAGACTTATGTTCTATGGTTAAACAGACTCCTTTGATACCGATTTGTCATGAACCATCCTTGGGGCCCATGCCATGACTACCCCAAGCCGGCCTTCAATAGGCCATGGGATGGTGACTAGCACCAATGGAGAATCCTAGATAAAAAAGGGAAGGCATTGACATTAATCCTGAAACAAAAAATGTCTGAACACAAGCAGTAGAAGAATAAAGTACTAATATAGAAAATAAAAGTGTCGTATGTAAAAAGAGAAAAACTACTCCTGGATCGTCCACCAGGGAATCCTACCTGAAGGGTAGGTACAGATTTCGAAAAACATGTCCCTGAGGTATGTTCCATATAGTCTAGCTCCAAGAAGTCTCTCATCCATCTCCCCTATCTTTGATCACTACTGACCGTCGTCTCCACATAACACAACAAGGTGCGTGCGAAGCCCAAGCAAGGGTGAGTATAACAATACTCACTAGTGGACCCTGAGACCCCAAAAGTTCTCCCAGAATCCAATAAGGAAAAAAAGTAGTAAAACAAAATCATGAAGTATCAACCATACCAGCATAGGTATATTCCCATACATATACATAAGTTACCAACCACAGCCCCACTCCAACATTCGGGCCCAAGCACAACCCATTCCACAAAGGAAGTAAAGTCAATCATCTCATTGTTAACTATTGAAAGACATGACTTAGATCACATAGGCATACTACTCATGCGGATGGGTGGATATGATTAGTTGTATACACTAAATCATTTCCTTTATCGAACCCATGTTGGATCCTGGAACAGTATCAGCGTTGGCGAACCCACAAAGGATCCTAGTACAGAAGTCATCACTATTGATACAATGAAGGATCCCGGTCCAATACTGTCGCTATCGAACCCACAGAGGATCCAGGTACAGTATCATCACTGTTGAACCCATAGAGGATCCTGATATAGTATCGCCACTGTCGAACCCACCGAGGATCCTATCATCTTAGTCGCAGCCAACCATAAGGTATCCGCACAATGCACGCTCGATTCTGGGAGGGTCTGATCTTCGAGCGAAGTGTCGATACATCAACTACCATGAAGTCTCGAGTTTATGTATCACATAGTTCCATATTGTCATATAGATATCAACCTGATAGACAGTGCTTCAATCGAACGTCTGGTCTATGAGTTTTTTGCATTTCCATTCTAGGGGCCCCGTTGGTTGTTAGGTTCAAACCAACTTGACCAGACCCCATCTATATCCAAACCTCAAGTGGGTATTCAAAAATAATCATCTCGTTCCATGATTTTTCTTCATCGTAGATGGTTAGTCGATCAGAAACATGTAGCTCGAGTTGTGGGGGATTAGGTGTCCTCGAGTTTGACGGGTTCGAGTCTGGTCTGACCCTGTTGGACCGACCCGACCCAACCCGACCCGGCCTGGGTCTGGACTGGGGTCTGACCCAGTCTGTGGGTCTGACCCGACCCGGAGGGGTGGCCTGGCCCAAAGGCGGCCTGACCCAAAAGTGGCCCAGCCAGGCCCGACATGCCGTGTAGCCGGGCCCGACTAGCCGTGAAGCCTAGCCCGGCTGGCTGTGTGGCCCGGCGGCTGGCCGCACGGCCTGGCCCTGCCGGCCAGGGGGCCCGGCGGTTGGCTGGGGGGCTTGGCCGGCTGGCCGTGGCAAGCTAGCCGTGGGGCCCGGCTGGCCATGCTGTGGGGGGGGGGGGGGGTCATGCCCCCCCTCGTTGTTCGTAATGGCTGACACATGGCGCCGACCCTGTAACTGCGGTACCCGAAGTGTCCCGCCTTTGTAGCGTGCACTGGAGGTTGTCTCAACCGCCTGCCCTCCCCTTTTCACCATGAGATTAGGTTGGGGTCTTCTTTGACGCATCGTGATGGCGCCGCGCCCCTGTCTCCCATCACGGCCCGCCCTGGCTGTGGTCCTACACCACCGACACGACGTGATGACGTTGTGCCCCTCCACTGTGGCCTGCCATGTCCATGCCCTCTTGTTTCCCTCTACACTGCGTGATGGTTCCGTGCACATCCCCCAAGGCCCATTGTGGCTGCGGCTCTCCTCCGCATAGCGAGGCGGTACCCCGCCCTCTTGGCGGCCACGGTGGCCTTTGGTCCGCCTATTTCTTTTGCGGTCGACCCGTCGTCGACCACCGTTGTTCGCCGCGATCCATTCCTCCATCATCAAAAAACAAGATCAACCAAAGGGGGATGGGTGGGCTATGTTGGTGCGGTCCGACACCCCCATGTTATGTTGATAACATTCGGCATAATGAATAAAAAATATTAACGATGTCAAACGGGAACAAAACAACTCAAAACCCCCTACCTTTCTTGACGATTTTTTATTGACAAAGTCATGGGAAAAGGCTGCGTCATTTCATTGACGTCGGGAAAGAAGAAGCCAATAATGGCTTCAGAGTTCTTCGTGTGTGACGCTTCCCTTTCTTCCCCTGGTCGAAGAAGGGAGAAGATAGTGTTCATTCATCTTTGGTGGAAGGATCATTCTTCGCGTTATTTTTTGAGAGGATGAAGTTATCTCTCATGTCCCACCCAAATAAATTGCCAACCAAATGAAATAATAGCTTTGTCTATTATTTAATCATTGTCTTGAATTCAAAATAATTCAAAAGATGAATTAATTAAATGAGGGGGTTCAATTAATTCTAAGTGGTTTGGCACATTTAATGAGGGAAGTTCAAAATCCTTTCCCCACAAAATGAGATTTACATGGGGGTTTAAGCTTGTGTGGGCCCCA
The DNA here is from genome assembly GCA_963277665.1 of Viscum album. Lineage (NCBI taxonomy): Eukaryota > Viridiplantae > Streptophyta > Magnoliopsida > Santalales > Viscaceae > Viscum > Viscum album. Next base: position 254,295,412 of record OY728165.1, on the reverse strand, counting down.
CCTAATAATATCCACCTAAGGGAGGTTTTCTGTGGGTGGGACCCACCTCCAACCTCCACATGGAGGTTTTAATCACTAACAAAATAAAAATAATCACACCTTATTTTAATTTAATTTTTATTTTAAAACCCCAAAAATTAACATCCATTGCTGTTAGAACACAACTGTGGTGAAGGTCTCCTTAAGTGAATACCGGCTCGGTGAGTTCAACAGTGCCCTTGGATTTCAATTCCGAACAACGGTTCAAAAGATATATATTCCATCTTGTATGTTTACTAAACATACCTGAACAAATCATTAGTAATTGATTCCGAGAACACCGGGCCTCGGAATCAAGCACCGTCAGATTCTGCGGACTCATAAAATTCCCATGTATTTAAAAAAAACCCAAGGAATTTTCAGGTCTTCACAATCCTTCCAAATAATAAAAATATAAAACATTAGAAAGAGGTGAACTAAATCAACATAAAATTTATCTCCAATATATCGTAAGGTAGTTCTTGGTTGTCACATTCCAATCATGTGAATAGCATAATCTTGGATTCTCTTGAAACAAGGTAATAACATGAATTAGCGTTGAAACATTGTGAAACAATCATTCTATCAAAATTATCTAATTCCACAACACAAAAATACATATAATTAAAAAACAATATCACTTTGTCCTTATATCTTCCATGAGCTCATTAATACTATCAAACATCACATTTTCTCATTATACATTAATTATCCGCGTATCATGTGCTTTGCAAAAATATTTCAATCACTTATGGAAAACCAAAATGGGCCTATACCTTGATATCACAATATCCCAAAATACTGTAAAAGTTATTCAACAACACTATTTTGGAAGCCCATTACATAAACACATAATCATTCCACCAATTCGTTGTCAGACTCTACATCACCAATATTGTGCGCATGTGACTTCCCTTGCATTTTTCCTTAAGAGGTTATTGATGTATTTCAACCCTTACCCTTATATTATGGGATTGGTTTGTATAATCGACCATTTCCATGCACTTGTTTCATTGAAGTGTGGTTAGAGAATTTTCTGTAGTCTCTTCCCTACTCACATCACTTGAAAACTTTTTACCCTTACAAAAGCTCCCAACTGCTCAATGACCATCTTTTCCACCCTTGAAATATTTGATAGTCCCTTTAAGACAATATCCACCATGCTTCTTTCCACACTTTGAGAATAAGGAAACATTCATCTTGTTTTCACCATTGTTTTGAGATTTTCCTTTGAACTCCATCTATCATTTCTTGTCCAGCCAATGATATTGATATATAACACTAACTTATTGTTTTACCTTGGTCTCATAACGCACTATCTCTTCATAGCTTCCGATGTCTCATATATCTAATACCGTTCAAAGACATGGTTTCAATTCACTAAATAATATATCAACATTATGTTCATATTGGATAATAAAACCAGAAGCATACCTTGAAATTTTGGTAAAATTTTCTTCAAATGTACCAATAGATTAATCATACTTTTTTATAAGCTCAATTAAAAAATTTTATATATTTTTTATGAAGAATGTGGGGGAATTACTTATTTAAAAACCTTTTCTTGAACGTGTCACATTCCATGGATTCTGTTTCATCCTTCTTCCCTATATTCTTAGTTAGAGTCCACCACTGGTCTTCTTCACCTTCTAAAAGATAGGTAAGAAAAATGAATTTCTCATGTTCTGAAAAGAAAATTATGGAAAATATCTTTTCAATGGAACTGATCCATTGATCAAAAACAAGGGGATCAGGGGACCCATTGAATGAAAGTGGATGTTACCTCATGAAGGACTCAATGAAATGTTTTTCCATTCATTACTCATTTGGAAGTCCATAATGATTCATAGATTGTGTAAGAACAACAATAAGTTTTATAATACCATATCCTATAACATTTTGTTGTTCAGGAGGAAAATCAATAGATTTATTAGTAAATTGATCATTATCATAATTCCTTCATGTTCCGTCCATTTTCTAAAACCCCAAAAGAATAGTGTGATAGGAAAAATAGTGTACTATGAAATTAATATAAACAAGGGGGTGTGATTTCAATCCTTATTATCTTATTTTTAATCATTGGTTATTCAGGATTGTTACCTTAAATATATGATTGGAACCCAAAGTTAGGCATGCCATTAATGAAATCTTTAGACATACCATAGAAATATCTCTAGGGATCGCACTAATGATTTTTCGTCTGAATTTTTAAAGGTTAACTAAACCTTCACTCTGATACCATCAGTAAAAATCCAATCTTGAAGTACATGGAAATTACATTACATTAGTGGAATATGGAATATATGAATCAAAAAATTCCCAATGACCATATTAGTTTAATTTATTTTGAAACACAGAACATAATCTTCTAACATGGTGAATGATATTCAACATCTCCCACAAAGATCTTCCCCTTTTTTCATAACTAAAACCATTCTATATATCCTGGGGAAATGAAAACATAAAAAAGGGTGAGCTTAAATTCTCGGTAAGGGTAAACATGGAGATCATAAAACAAACAATAAATATTTTATTGTAAAAAAATGAACATATAGATTAAACATAAAAATCGTGAATCTTGAAATGAATCTTGGTAGTACGTAAGGATTATATCATAAGTGAACATTGACCATGATAAGATTGAATTGATTTAAAAAATAATATTATGGAAAACATTTAACCACATAATATGATTTCCATAGTTTCCATGTCATTGCTTCCAAGACCATCATAGTAAAAAAGGTTCATTACTGAACTAGGTTTACATGACGTTCCATCCATGTCTTACTGAACGAGATTTACTTATTGTTCTAGTCATGTATGTCTCATGAAATATAAATCATCACCCAATTCTTTGGTGGGAGATATAGGTACCACCCATCTCATAGTTATATCATTCCTACATGTTTTAAAATAATATAATTCATTCATCATAGCATAACCAATGAAATAAAATTGGTTTCTTAAACATAATTCCATAATAAACAATATAATATAAATTTATTTCATAAAAATAAATCCTTCATAAAAATAATCAATTCAATGTAATAATAGTGAATATAGATCCATAACCATAATTTATCTTAGATAGAATATAACTGTGATAAAACACTTCAACATAATTATTGATGAAAATATCCTTTTCTTTTTAAAAAAATGATTTGTTTTCTCAAAATGGAGTGAAATTTTGAAATAAAATAATTTATTTCAAAATTCAATTTTAAACATGTATAAGAAGCTTCATATAAATAAGGATCCATGAAAACATAATAATCGATTCATTCTGTATAAGTTAAATTAACATTTTCCTCATTCTATTTCCAGAAATGTCTAAAAGTACATCGTATGGTAAAAAATGATAGATTCCTTCCATACCATGTATTAAATGTCAAAAAGGAAATAGTTACTTTAAACATACATAGAATAATAGTAAAAATTTTATTAAAATCATTTCTAGAAAACATGGAGTCAGATGATAAATATATCTCCAGTAAATACTTATGTATAAATAATCTGGGATAAAATTGAGATTGCTAATTTATCCCTTATCTTGTACATTTAGTTATTCAAAGAGTTTTGTAACCTCATTTATAATGTTAAAATCATATTATTAAATTATAATTGGAACATATTCATATTAATTATATCATGCATGACCCTATTATATCATTTTCTTAATACTATTTTAATATTACCATTATTTCGGGCCTTAACTACTTCATTTTCTCATTCATATGTTGCCATGTAAGTATTTCTTGTTATGAATAGAAAGTATTTTATTCATGAAATTATGTTTATAATTATTATTTTTACTCATCATATAAATTTTATAATCATTATATAATTTCTGACATGCATAACGAACCTCACCAGGTCGTGGCGACAGTAGGTCGTACGTATGAATGAGTGAAGGTATCATTCCCATGATGGTTAAATGCTACTTAATTTGATGTTATATTAAATATATATAACAATTATAATGTTATATTCATTATTAAAATCCATTTTACAAATAATTATACCCATTATAATAAATAATTTTTGAATAAAAAATTACACCATGGCGTCGGGATAGTAAGTCGTACAAACGCATGTATGGTGATATTGATATTTATAGGATGGATAAAATGATGTGTAATGTTTTCACATAAGTAAAATTACATATCATCATATATAATATTATTTATTTATTACATTATTATGGAATCAATGTAGAATGAGAGAGTAGAAGAATAAAATAAATTGAATTGAATTGGTAAAGTGATTACCTCTTCTTTATAGGACTTCCTCTCGATCTCTTCAAAGGGACACTAGAGACGTACTTTTGGAAACAAAAGACCTGCGAAAGATTACTAAAAATGTTTATAGGATAATTTTATTGGGATTAATAAATCTATATTGTTTAAAAATGTGTGAGGAAATTTTAGAGGATTGGACTTTTTATAATAGAGGAGAGGGGAACTCTTGGAAGCTCCAAAAATATTATGATACAATATGACTATTCTATTAATAAATAGTAAAAAATGGACCATAAATGAAATTTATAATACATATTAGACAATATATTATCCCTTTGTGATTATTTATATTTTATTTTTATATATAATTAAATAATAAATTAATTAAATTAGGTATTATTATTTCAAAATTCAATATTATTCAATTAATTTGACTTAAAATATTTTAAGACAAAGTAAGAATTTGAATATAATGATTTCAAAAATCTATAATAAATCACATATATCATTTAAATTAGTTATACAAATTATATGATCTGAAATATAACTACATTAATATTATTAAAATAATTTCTTCTATTTTTAGGTTTATGGAATAAATGTTATTTTAGAATTGAAGAGTCTTTTAATGTAGTTTTATAAATTAAAAAAAATTATATTAAAATATAATGAAAATTATTTCATCTCTATAAGAATATACATTTACATTTATTAATAGATTCATTTGGGCCCTATGTGAACACATAAATGATATTAATATACAAGATAATGATATTTCGATGCTATCATTGATTTAAATAATATATAATTTATTTTCGTGTACAAGTTTCCATTAAAAAAACATAATGGATCATATTTTTATAGTTTTTTTATAATATTCATCCAAAAATATTTTGGAAATATTTTGGTTTTATTTTATTCATTGAAAATCTGTTTTACTTTTAATTACTTCCATTAACTCTTACCATGAAAACATGTCTTTTTATTTACAAAGGGTTAATATAGTAACTCCAAAAATCCAAAGGAGCCATAAATTGACCATTGGTGACATATTCAACTTCCTCCCAATTATTTGGACGAAGTTTAAATTTTCTATGAATTTTATATAATATTATAATATATTATTTATTTAAAATATCAATACTGTGAATTATAAAACTATTCAATAGTTGACTTTTTAAAAGAGAATAAAAAATGTCATGTATACAAAAAATCCTTTAAACCATTGATAACCTATCAAATTAAACCATAAAATTTTTGGATAGCACTAATTCAATCATATTAAATTAAATTTAATATTTTTAATTACATTTATTTGATATATCTATAAAAAAAATAACTTCTGCATCACTATTGAGTAATCATTATTGATAATTATTTTATAACTTTAATTTATATATAAATTTCTATGATTTAAGTAATTCTATTATATTTTTAGGTACAATCTATTGATTATTTTTCCCTTGTAATCTCTAAATTAAAATTAATATACTTATAAGAAATGTGAGTTTGGAATTTTGTCACTTTCATTGGTTTTATTAATATCTATGTCATTTTCGTTGTCAAGATGTCCATATATGAATATGATTCGAAAAAAAATATGTTATGTGTATAATTTAATTCATATAATATTATTTTATAAGTTTTTAGGATAATTTTATTGTCCTCATCAATTTATTCGTAAAACTAATTTTCCCGATTTACCATTAATCGTGGTAAATAAAAATCATCGTAGTTAAAATTCATAATATCAAAAAGTAAAAGTATGAAACTAACATAATTTGGACCAAATAAATTGAAATATAGAATATATTTTTCAGTATTCAAAACCCATAATTGGAATAAATTAATTTAAAATTATTTCTCTTTTTCAAAAACCAAACGCGGGGTTTTAAGATAAAAAAACATATCAAAAGATTAGCATTTTTTATTACGAAATTAAAAGTGAAAATAATTCCATTGACCAAAATTATGTTAACTGATAAAAATATATTCCATTAATACTTGAAAACTATATTGTAACATCCCAACACTAGTTACCCAGAGTCAGTGCATTATTACATAACAATTGAATGATCAAAAGATATCATATCTCAAAAGACTAATTAGTTTAGTATCCTTGGAATTACTAGATTCATATATTTGAATTAAAATAAATCATGACATAAAAAAAATTGGGTCTCCATTGAACACACTTATATACTTGGCCTATCCATACATGTTAATCATAATATACTTCTTCACATCCTGGTAAACAAATATAAGAAAGGGGTATGCATAGATGTTTAGTAATGATAACAATATACTAGAAACTATCGTAAATAAGAATAAAAATTGAATTCAATGTACACGTAAATAAAAAATCCTTTTTATCTTAAAGATTAGCATAATATGGAAAATACAAAACAAATAATTCCATTTACATATTCATGTGGATATTCTACTAGTCGAATAATCACATGTAATATCAATATCTAATTTCATAATGATTGAATACATAACAACGGACATCATAACCGCATAGTCAACGCCTCTTTGCAAGACTAAAAATATGATTTTGTGAATTCATATATCAAAAAAACTAGTTTTTTACATTTGACCGACCGATGCATCGAGGAGCTAGAGCGGGCTACACCCATCACTTACTACGTCCAACTCATTCCTTATATGAAATGGTTGAAACATAACATTAACATTCAGATTAAAAATAACAAAAAAATTATTACAAATTAACCATAAATCATTGATGGCATAAAAATAACACATCCATATTCAAACATATCACAAAACCATCAATAAAATATGGAAGATTGTATTATAATAAATTATCTTCAAACAAGTGTAAAATATATCAAATGAAGTTGAAATAGCTGAAATCAAAACAATATGAGAGAAATATCTCTTTCTTTTTTTAAATTATTTAAAAGTCACATAATTTAAAAAATTAATTTATTTTGAAAATAAACTTATAATTATATAAGGGAAACTTCTATGGTGTTATAACGACAGAAAATAGTCGCACCCTCTATATAAGTAAAAAATGTTCTTATGTAAATTTTGTGGAAAAGGTCAAAATGTACCTTATTTGGAAATAACAGAATGATTCAGTTTAAAAAAATTTATAAAAGGACAAACAATGATATAAATTTTATTGACCCATAGCCTATTAAATAGTGAAATGTTTTTTAAATTAATTTTTATGATGCCTTAATGTGTATGATAAAGAGGTCCTAGTAGAAACTTGTGAATTAGCAACCCTGGATAATAATGAGATTTTAAAATTAACCATTTCCTTGAACTTTTCTTCAGTCTAGGGTTGGTTAAACTCTTATATAATGGTGAAATAATTGTCATTAAATTATAAAAGAACCATATACGTAAATATTATATCATATATGATCTTCTAATATTTCTTTAATAATGATATTCTAGTAGTATCATCGTTTCGGGTGTTAACTGATTCGTTTTATTTTATATGTTTTTTTCATAAGTCATGTTTGTTATGGATATGATGTATTTAATTAATATCCCAAATGAAATTATGTTCTTAAAAATTAATTTTTAATCATAAAATGAAATTTATTCTTCAATGGTTGTGATGGGGAATGAATCTCATCACGTTAGTGGAGACGGTAATCCGTACGTATGCACAAGTGACAATAAAATTCAATTGATGCTGGAATCATTTGTAATTGGAGGTAATATCATATATAAAGAATAATTAACATGTTATATTTATTATTTACATCAATTTTATTCACTATTCTACCCACCAAATTAATTAATTGTTTAATAAAAAAGTACACCACGATGTGGAGATGGTAGGTTGTACTTACGCACATATGGTGACTTCGTCATTCATATGATGGATAGAATAAAGAATATGGTTGTACCATATTTATAATAACATCAAAGATTGTATAATTTTCTGGAGATATAATTTTGGTATGGATAAATCTATTAATTGGGATGTGGAAGAACAAAAGAACTTTTAAAGAGGTGATGAAATTATTACATCTTCTTCAGGTGATTCCTTTTTATTTGATCAAAATGTATACGTTGGTTGGATTTATGATCAAATTAAGGCCTCTGAGTTAAATTGAGGGTATTTGGTAGGATATTTTTGATGGTCTTGTCCAGGAGAAATGGCTTTTGAGGTGTGATTTTGAGAAAAGGGTAAGTACACATTTATAGGATATGTGGGGGTCACTTTAGGAAAAGCTTGAAATATTAATTTATTATACCATAATATTATATTTATAATATCTCTAAAATGATTTATTTCAGGTATAAGGTGGGTATGGGAGGAAATATGCTCAACCAATAGCTTTTAGATAGGATTAGGTCACCAAATTAACCTTATCTTTTAGGTTTAACTCTTAGTTTAATTGTTCAACGTTTACCATGTATTCTTATATTATTATAATAAATTGTTATTAAACATACTATAAAAATCAAAGAGAACCCCAAGTGGTTAATTATTTCCATATCAAACCTTATATATGTCCTTTTTCTGAGAATTAGATATTTAATATTATTATATCTATTAATAATATAGTATTGTTTTTAACAACACATTTTTGACAATTTTGACACTATTTAGTGTTTGGTTTTTGGGAAATTAAACAAAACATCATTACATAGAAAAAAATAAATTGGATCAATTCAAAAATGTTATATTAACCTAAAAAATAAGTGGAATGCATCAAAAGTTTCATTTTCCATTTATTTGGTTATTTATAACATTATTTATTTTAATATTTCATTAATAAGGTAATTAATGATAATCATTATGTCATAAATAAATTTAATTATTTAATGTCTAAAATTTATAAATTAAAATACCATTAGGTTAGAAATATATTTATCTTTAAAATTAATATTTATATTTAAATTTATCTTTTGTATAACCTTATAGTAAAAATGTTTATGTTATGAAAATTTGAATTTAACACATTTAACTCTTCTTTAAAAAAATAATAATAAATGTCTTAATCTAATACAAATAGATCATAGAGGATCATATTTTATTCCTAAGGTTTATTCTGGTCGAATGAAACTTATCCAATAGAATTAGGACAAGTGTTAGGGTAATTATAATATCATTTTTACCTTTAATTTCCTTATTTACATTTATCCGTGTGAAATAAAATCCATATTTTACAATTCACAAAAATTATTTTCATCTTATTGAACCACATTTTACTTAATGATGTCAACATTATCTCTTGGTTTTTTTAGATTCAATACACATAAGTATTAAAATAATGTTATCTACAAATTGTCAAACATTCCTAGAATATGGGTAAAAGACGTTCAAAAATTCATTAAAATTAAATGCATCTTATTTTATTATAAAATCACTCAATTGAATAAAATTGAACTAATTTATGTATTATGTATCTATTTTGGATTAAAATAAATTAAAATAAAGTAAATAATTATTTCGATAAAAAGACGGTTTTAAACAAAAATGCATTGTTTATTATTATTTATCAAAAATTGAATGTCTTCATAAAAATTTCAAAAATTCACCCTAAGAAAATTTTGATATTCTTAATGAAAAAATGATGTCCAATTTGAAAAATTAAATTTATAAAATTTTAAAATGTGGGTATTGAAATTCATAATGGCTAGTTTAATTAGTGATTGTGTGCTAGAACTGTATGGTGCATACAACACAAGCTATTGCATTATTCAAAGAGAAACGTGATGTGGATGCTTGGGGTGTAACATTCTTCCCTCCAACAAATAATTTTGTCCTCAAAATTCTTAGAATACTACTGCATAAAATTATTTTGTTTGTTCTTCATCTTATGTTCCATAGGGTCCCATGTTGCCTCTTCCATATTATGGTTTATCCATGTTAATTTTATCTAACAAGTCGTCTGGTTTCTCATCACTTTTTCTCTAGTATCAAAAATCATGACATGCTCATCACAATATGACAGATCGGGTTTTAGTTCAATTTCATCATAGGTTAGTACATGTGTTGGGTTCAGCATGTATTTTTTCAGTAGTGATACATGGAACACATCAGGAACAATGGAGAGACTAGGACGCATTGTCAAATAGTAATCTACAACTCCAATTAGTTCTAGAATTTTGAAATGTCTGATGTACCTGAGACTTAATTTACCCTTATTATCGAATCATATAACATCCTTTCATGGATATACCATCTAGAAATCATGATATCCTACTTGATATTCAAAACCCTTTATTCAGTTATAGACATTTCTCTTTTTCCTACTTTGAGCTACTTTGATGTGGCTTTGGATAATCTTCACCTTTTCCATTGATTCCTCAAAAAGTTCTAGGCCTATGAGTTTTCTTTCACCAACATCATCCTAACAATTTTGTTTGTGACAACACTTTCCATATAACACATAATATATTCTCATATTAATATTTGAATGGGAGCTATTGTTATAGGAAAATTATTCTACGGTAAAATATTGATCCACATACCTTAAATGATATTCAAGAATGATCTCAACATGTCTTATAAGGTATGAATTTTCCATTCAGATTGTCCATTAGTTTGGTAGTGGTAGGAAGAGCTCAAAAGATGTTTAGTATCTAGGGCCTTCTGCAGATATTTCCAGAATCATGATGTAAAAAGGGTATCACGATCAGAAACAATCAATAGGGGTACTCCATAACGCCTTACACTCTCATTAATATATAGTCTTGCTAAAAGTTCAAGTGGTAAATCTTCTCTTATAGTAATAAAATTTGGTGACATGGTAAGAAGATCAACAATTTCCAAAATTACATCATTTCTTCTAGGAGTCATTGGTATCCCAATGTCCAAGTCCATAGTAATATCATCCCATTTCCACTCAAGTATGGGAAAATGTTGCATGACTTCTCTATGAATTTTTCTTCAAGCCATTAACTATTGACAAACCATACATCATGACACATAATCATAAATATCCCTCATCATGTTGTCTCACTAGAAAATATTCCTTCAAATCCCTATACATTTTAGTGATACCTTAGTGTATAGAGACATTGGAGCTATGAGCAACATCCATCAATTCCCTTTTTAGATCAGGTATGTTAGCAATACAATGTCTCTTCCCAATTTTCAAAATTCAGTCTTCATATATGAAGTCAATCAATCTCCCATCATTCCCAGATTCCCTTTTATTTTGAAACTCATCATCATCAGTCTGAGTACATTTTATTTTTCCTAGTAATGATGGTTTGTAAACCATTTGAAAATGTATTGATGTTTCACCATCCATGATTATACCAAAATCCATCTTTACTAGATCCATGAACATAGGATCTTATTCAAATGTCATCTTGTCCAAAACTCCATGATCGTTTCTGTTCAAATCATATTCTACCTTGTCCTTCCCTGAGTGGTAGTGTACAATGAAATCATAATCATTTAGTAGTTCAATCCATTGTTTTTCCCCCATGTTCAGTAATTTCTGTGAGAAAATATACTTTAAACTCTTGTTATCAGGGTATATATAACATATTTCACCATAGATACAATGTCTCTATGTCTTCAAAACAAAGATAACAGGTTCTAACTTAAGATCTTTTTTGGGATAGTATTTTTGATGAATTTTTAGCTGTCATGATGCATATATAATAACTCTATCATTTTTCATAAGGTCACAACCAAGTCCTTTCTTTGAATCATCATAATAAATAACAAACCTACCATTCCCCAATAGTAGAGTCAAGATAATAACATTGACTAATATCCTCTTATATTCTTCAAAACATTATTCACACCCTCTGTCCAAATAAATTTAACTCTTTTACATCTAATCATGGTCAATGGGTTATCCAAACGGGAAATATTCTTGACGAAACTCTGATAAGAACCTAGAAAACCAATAAAACTACATACCTCAGTTATACTCATTGTGCTAGTAATTCTTGTATTTCACTTATCTTAAAAGGATCAACAGAGATTCCATCCTTAGAGAAAATATATCCATGAAAACAAATCTCCTAATTCAAGAATTCAAACTTGCTAAACATCCCATAAAATTCATTTCCTTTAAGAGTCTTTTGAATTGTGTGCAAGTGATATTCCTAATATTCATAGATTTTAGAGTATACCATGATATAATCAACAAATACCACTACAAATTCATCATGTTATTAAATGAAAACCATATTCATTAGATCAATGAAGTTAGATGGAGCATTAGTTAGTAAATAAGGCAATACTGTAAACTCATAATGCCTATACTTAGTACGAAAAGCAGTCTTTTGTGCATCTTCCATCTTCACAGACAACTGATGATATCTATATCAAAGGTCAATAATTGAAAAATATTGAGCTCCATGAATATGATAGAATAAATCATCAATATAAGGTAGGGGATACTTGTTCTTTATTGGCATAACATTTATCTCTCTAATGTCAATGCACAACCTCGTAAATCCATCATTCTTTTTAACAAAAAAACACCGGCTTCGCATGGAAAACCCATAGGGAGAATAATTCAATTATTACTCAAATACTCTAGTTTTTTTATTAGATACACTAATTCCAAAGAGGCTATTCTATAAGGGGTCTTCAACATTGGCCTTGAACCAGGAATTAATTCAATGGAAAACTCAATTTCTCATTCTGGAGGTTGTCTAGTTAAATACTCTGGAAATGTATCAGCATATTATTGAAAAATAGATACATCCTCTATTTGAACATTCTTCTCCTCAACCATAGTTATTTCACTCTATTCATCCCCAATATTTTTATTTGGTAGAGCTACTAGGGGTGGATCTAGATAAGAATTAGAAGGTGATGTTTCATCTTTAAAGAAAAGGTACACCTTATCAACATCAGAATCTTTAACATCATTGTTAAAATAAATTTTCGGAAGATGGTCTGGAATCCAATCCATATCTATGATTATGTCAAATTAAATTAGGGGTATGATGATGAGATCAGCAGATAAAGGATTTTAATATGCCCTAATGTCATCTGTTTTATAAAACTATGTTGCAATGATAATTCACATAAGAGATTTTACTAACAACTCCTTTGTTAAATTAAATTGAAAATATCTAATTTTCATTGTAAACAAGGATGATAAGATACATTTATATTATCCATAATACAATAGACCATTGTCTAAATTTGATCAAACCATTAAATTACCTTCCACCACATCATTCGGAGCTTCAAACGTAGTTGTAGTGATCTCATAATCGTGCTCTTCCTCCATAGGAATTTTTTGAGGTAAGTTTTCTTGGTGCTTTGGAAATTCATTTACATAATTACCCATTTCTTAACAATTTTATCATTCAACATTGAAATCCTCTTTCTTTCCCATATAATCAAGAGCGTGGTGGTCTTTTTAACCACACTTGTAACAGACACCCAGTCCCTTAAGGTAATTACTGGTGTTTTTTTCAAAATTTACTATATGATAGAAATTCAATTTTTTACTTCTTCTGCTTATTTCCATTTATAGAGTTTTCCGAAGATCTCTTCCTCTCTTGCCTTTCCTTAAAGCTGTAAGGATTAGAGAATTCCATTTTCTGTTTTGATATCACATGAGACAATATCATTGTACGATGAGAATTATTTTGATATAAATTCTCGACCGAGATATGATTTTAACCCATCAAATAATCGATCAATCTTACTCTTTGGGTTACGTATATAATCGGTTTCATGCCTTGAAATCCTTGTAATGTTATCCTCATAATTTGCGATATTATCATTCTCATTTTTCCTTAGACTCAGAAATTATCTTTCCATACCTTCTAGATGGTTACGAGGAAGGTAATTTTTTTTGAAAACCACTTTTATCTCCCTCCATTCCATATTTGATAATTATTCATCATTTTTTATGTTTTGAATTAATGACCACCATTGATCTATACCTCCCATGGGGAGATAAGTTTCCATTACAACTTTTTCCCTTTTCTACTCCCCAAAGAAAGAAATATTTTCTCTTAGGAAATTATACATTGCTCTGTTAGAAATGAATTTTTAGTCCCATTAAATGTTGGTGGTTGTTTCTTCATGGAGCGGTCAAACATTTATCCTCTACATTGTGGATCAGGGATCTCCATACGGGTAAGGTTATTATTCATAACCTGAGTCAGTTTTATCAGTATGGTTATAAGTGGTTCAGAACCAGTTTCATCACCATCTCCATTATAATTATCTTGAGTAAGAGGGAAATCCCTACATATATTATGTGCATTGATACGGTTTCCAATTTTTTCCACTAGCCTCCATTTTTAATCAATTATATACAATAGATTTGTTTATGAATAAAAAAATAATTCCAAACTAGTAAAATAACTTACATAAATTGAACAATTTATGCATATAATCCATCATCATAAAAAAAATTCTTTTACGATGTATTTACTCATACATCTTTCATAATGGATTGTAAAAAAAATTTGAATTATCCTAAGCATATCCCCCAGGGTTTTCATAAAAAAGAGTGTTGCAAGAACCGTTTTCATGTTAAAGGATACCCCAGGTCAAACCTGAAACACCTAGTTAGAGTTTTAAATCCTAGGTATACATATTCCTTAGCCCCCTCTACATTATCATATCAACACATGGATTTATTTCTTGGAAAACTCAAAAATTCTATACATTACCAAAATTCTAGGAATTTATTCTATACTAATCCTCAATGTCAATCTTAGTGTAATGTTCACTAATCAGAGTTTTTCTAAATCTAGTTACCATGGTTTTTAATAATATTTATATGATACAAACTGTAACTCCTCGATCCTAGTTACCCAGAGTCGATGCATTATTACAGAACATTTAAATTATCACAAGATATCATGTCTCGAATGACCAATTAGTTTAGTTTATTTATAAGCACTAGATGCATACATAAGTTTTACAATACATAATGAAATAAAAAAATATATTTTTTTCCTCTTTGAACACACAAATAATGTTAGCATAACTCAATATGTTAATCATAATATACATCTTCACATCCTAGGAAATATAAAACATATGAAACTGGTGAGCTCAAATGCTATGTAAGGAAAATAATATAGAAGAAACTATCAAAAATAAACATATAAAATTAAGGCAATGTATAATACTAAAACAAAAGACTTTTAAACATAAACATCATCATAATATGGAAAATACAAATCAAAATGTGATTTACATATTTACATGGATATTATACTATCTAAATAATCACATGTAATATCAATAGTGAAATTCATAATTATGTAATGCATAAGGACATACATCATAACCACATAGTTATGGCCTCATGACAAGACTGAAAATACAATTTTGTCCAGGCCTTATGCCAGGATAATAGTTTGTCTCACGAGACCTACCAATGAATTGAGGAGCTATAACGGGCCCCACCTGTCACTTACTAAGTCCAATGCATTCCTAATATAAAAATTTAGAAACATAACGTAAATGTTGGTATTTTAAATATCATACAAAATGATAATACATTAACCATAAACAATAAATGGGGTAAAAAACTCATCCATAGTAAAATATATAAATAAACCTTCAATACGATATAGAAGATTCTATCATAATAAATCCACTTCAAACAAGTCTAAAATCCATCAAAGGATTTTGACATAGATTAAATCATAACTATATGAGAAAAATATATCTTTCTATTTGAAAATCATTTAAATGTAACATAATATTTAAAGAATACATTGGTTTTGAAAATAATTTTATAATCTTGTATGGGATGGTTTGAAGGTCTTATAATAGAAGAAAAGTCACAGCCACCGTATATGTTAAAAAAATTACCTTAATTGGAAGAAAAGGTCATAAAGTACCTTATTTGGAAAATTATTGAAAGATTACTTTCAAAAAAATTTATAAAAAGTCAAAAATGTGTTTAAATGACTTAAACCTATAGTCTAGTAAATAGTAAAAATGATTTGAAATACATTTTTAAGAATCACATATGTGGATGATTAGGAGGTCCAAGTAGATACTTATGTATTAACAAACTCGTATAATAAAGATATTATAAACACTTACCTCATAATTTCAAATAGTCGAGGGTAGGATAACCACTTGTATAATGGTGAAATCATTTTTATTAAAATATAAAATAACTACCCAGGTAAATAGTATATCATATATGATCTCATAATATTTATTGGTTATTGATATTTCAGTATTATCATCATTTCATGTGTTAATTGATTCATTTTACATTTTATGATTGGTTGTGTAAGTAATGTTTGATATGGATAGGATATATTTTATTCACATATATATTTATATTATGTTTTTTAAAATAAATTTTTAATAATAAAATGAAATTTTTTCTTGAATGATTATCATGGGGAATGAATCTCATCGCGTTCGTGGAGACGGTAATCCGTATAAACGCACGAGTGACAATACCATTATATTGATGGGGAAATAATATGTAATTGGATGGTATATCATAGATTAAGAATATCTAAAGTTTTATATTTATTATTTACATTAATTATACTCAGTATTACTCCCATCCAAAAAATTAAATGTTGAATGACAAACTACACCACGAGATTGAAATGGTATGTCGTATGTATGGACGTATGGTGACAGTATCGTTAATTATATGGATAAAAAACCAATTATGGTTGTACCATATTTATAATAAAATCACATTATGTTGATTCTACTGGAGTTATTTTTTTATGGAAATGACAAAGAAAGAGGAAGTGGAATTTGAAAAGAGCATTGAAAAAGGTGATGAAATTATTACCTTTTCTTCGGGTGCTTCCATTTGATTTGATCAAAAGGCCGCTTATATTGGCTTTTTGACCAAAGTAAGGCCTCTAGGATGAAGTTAGGGTAGTCGGAAGCGTATTTGAGTAGGGGTTGGTTCATCCAAATGTATTTGGAGTTGTGATTTTGAAAGAATGGGGAGTAACATTTTATAAGAGGGGTGGGGGTCTCTTTTGGAAAATCTTGAAATATATATTTATTATACAATCATAATGGTTTATAATTCCTCCAAAAGGATGTATTTCGAGGTTAATGTGGGACTGGGTCACAATCCCCTCAAAAATATGTTTTATATATGTCTAGGTCAATATATTAACTGTATGATTTAGATTTGACTCATAGTTAAATAGATTATATTTTACCCTGTATTATTGAATTAATATAATAAATGGTTAACAAACATACTATAAAATTCCAAGAAAAACTGAAGTGGTTCATAATTTCATTTCTATCCTTCTATAATTTCTTTGGTTGATCCTAATATTACGATAAATATTAGTTCAATTAATTATATTGTATTTGTTTTAAAACACATTTATGTCAATTTTTACACTATTTAGTATTTGGTTTTTTTTAAGTAAAAAATCATGGTTACGTCGAAAAAAATAAATTAAATCAATCGTAACATGTCATATTTACCTAGAAAATTAGTTTTATGCATCAAATGTTTCAATTTACATTTATTTTGATATTTATAATATCATTTATTTTAATCATTCTTTAATAAGGAAATTACAACATCGTCATTGTTTCATAAATAAATTTAATTATTTGATGTCTAAAAATAATAAATAAAATACTATTATTTAGGAAATCATTTTGGATTTATAATAAATATTTAAATTAGAATTTTTCTTACATATAAACCTATATTAGAAATGTTTTAGTTATGAAAATATGAATATAACACTTCTAACTCTTCTTGAGATAAAATAATAATATATATCCTAATCTAATCAAAGTGGAACAAAGGGGATCATATATTATTCAAAAGGATTATTTTGGTCTTAAAACACATATCCAATAGAATTAGTTCATGTGTTAGGGTAATTATAATACCTTTTTAACATTTATTTACCCTTTTTACTTTTAACTGTGGTAGATAATGTTCAAAAGATACTACTCGCCAAAAATTATTTTCATCTTATTAAAACAAAGTTTACTAAATGATGTAAACCATTTCACATAGATTTTTTAAATTCAATTCATAGAAGCAATAAAATTACATTTTTTATAAATTTTATAATGTTCCTAATAGGTGGGTAAAAGACTTAAAAACAATTCAATAAAATTTTATGCATCTAATTTTCTGTTAAAATGACTCCAATGAATTAAATTGAAAAAATATAGGTATTATGTATATATTTTGAGGTAAAATAAATTTAAATAAAATAAATAATTATTTAACATAATAGTCGGTTTTAAACAATAACACAATGTTTTTACTATTCATCATAAAATGAATGTTTTTAGAAAAAAACAAAAAAATTACTCTATGCTAATTTTGATATTCTAAATCCTAAAATAAAGTCTATTTTGAAAAATTATATTTATAGAATTTATAAAAGTGGGTAGTATTATTCATAACAGACTGTTTAACTGGTCGTGGTATGCTAGAATATGAAGTTTCATACAACACAAGTTATTTCATTATTCAAATAGAAACATATCATTGAATATTGGGGTGTTACAAATAAAATTTATTATGATGTAAAAATTGGTTATCAATTAAAATTCAGCGTATTTGTAATATTCATCAAAACCAGATAACTATCTGAAAAATATCAAAATATCATCCAATGTAAATTTTAAAGTCCCACTTCTAAAAAAATGTTTATTTTTTCAAATAGAAAATATAAAGGTTCCAAAAACTAAATTTAAAATTGGAGGGCCGTCAAAAGGTAGAAAACATCATTTTTTTGAATAATACTTCTTTTATCCTAAAAAAATTGAATTTTTTCATATATCATGTCTAGAAAAAACATAAGATTGATGATAATGTTATAAAATCAATATTCGGTTTATACTATTTTTAATGGCTAGTTTATAACCCATTAAATAATAATACATTAATAATATATCATTATTTAGTGAATCTCGGTATTGCATACAATGCACGCTATCAAGGAAGGTCCCTCTTGTGTGTAATAGAGGCCAAGAATTTTGTACTGTGTACTGAATGCTAATACAGTGTTGTGTATACTTCAATGTAATATTGGTTTATCATAAAACACAATACATCAATGAAATTAAAAAAAATCTATCTCATAAAATAACGGGGGTGTCACATTCTACCCCCCATAAAATAAATTTCACCCTCAAAATTCATTAGGGATATAAATGTTTTACTACTTGAAAGTTGGTTTCATGGAAACCCACATCGTAAAAAGGAGTACTAAAACATCATTTTATAATGGAAAGATAAAAATAATAATGGTTACCCAAATTAACTCATCCACGGTTTTCCGCATAGGTGAACATATGTGATAAGTAAAAACATAGATATTGGAGAGAAATATAACAATCACATTTTGATTGATATTGATAGGGAATATGGTTTAGATAATGTTAAATATGAGAAATCCATAAATATGTGATGATTCAAGGGACCATCTGATTCATTAGATAAGAAATTATTAGGATATCATTTTTTTTTCAAGAAACTTTTACTAATGTTGATGAATCTTGAATGAGAATAAATATATACTTGATTTTAGGACACTCTCACTATTGTCTCTTCCTTGTAAAAATTCCACTTCATCACTTATTTAAAAACTGATATTGAATTTTTCATTTCTTTATGTGTTAGAACATCAGGAGATATAATAATAGTTCATTCCATTTGTCCTAAAAAAATGTTATCACAGGTGCTCAAATATGTATAAGGATACAAAAATTGACAGAATACATTATTCTTACAAAAATCACCCAGAATATAACATATACTATATATAAATTTATAACATTACAAAACATCTAAAAACCACAAATATAAAACATCACAAAGAGGTGAACGAAATCAACATAACATTTATCTCCCATTTCACATAAGGTAGTATTTGTGTGTCAGATTCCAAACATGTGAATACCTTAAGCATGTATTCTCTTGAAACATGGTTATAACATGAATTAAAATAAAAATATTATTTAAATCATTTATTATTTCAAAATTCACTATTTCCACACACAAAAAATACCAAAAAATATAATGACGATATCACAATGTCCTTGTATCAGTCATGAGCTTGTTAATATTTTCAAATATATCATTATCTATTAATCCCTTCATTATGCGATTATCAT
The DNA here is from genome assembly GCA_963277665.1 of Viscum album. Lineage (NCBI taxonomy): Eukaryota > Viridiplantae > Streptophyta > Magnoliopsida > Santalales > Viscaceae > Viscum > Viscum album. The sequence goes on along the minus strand of OY728165.1, from coordinate 254,275,105 downwards.
GTGCTTTCAAAATATATATCAATAACTTATGGAAAACCCTAAGAGAACAATACATAGATATTCCAATATCACATAATACTATAAAAAAAGATTCAACAACACTATTTTTGGAATGTTATTACATAAACACTTAATCATTCCACTACTTTGTTGTCATACTAAACATCACCAATAGTTCCTGAATGTTACTTCCCATTGTCTCTTTCATTATGATTTTCCTAATGTAGATCATCATTAACACTGGAACTAGGGAATTTGTTACCATTATGCCTCATTTCCTTACACTTTGTACCATAGAAGTGTGGGTGGTGTATTCTGTGTAGTCTATTCTCTATTCACATCATTAGCCACCCTTTTCTGATTACTTCGGCACTCAACTGCTCTATGACATTATTTTCTACACATGAAATTTTCTCTAGTCCCATTAATACAATCTCCACCAGGCATCATTCCACACTTTGACTGTAATAAAACATTCACCTACTGTTCTACATTGTTTTTATATTTTCCTTTGTACTTCATCTTTATTTTATGGTAAAAAAACATACGATTTTTATGTAACACCAACATCTAGTTCTTCCTTGATATCAAAACACACAATCACTTCATAGATACATAAGTCTCTTATATAAAATTCACTTCACATACTTGGTTTTAAGCCACTGAAGAATCTATCAACATTATTTCCAGGTTGGATGTTAAAACTAGATGCAAACATTGCAAGTCTTGGAACATTATCCTCATATGTACCAAATAATTCATAATCCTTTATCTTAAGAACCAATTACACTTTTCATATTTGTTCACAGAATATGAGGAATGATCTTATTGAAAAATAAGTTCCTGAATTTGTCCCATTCCTTGGATTCAATTTCATCTTACTGCCTTGTATTCTTAATAAGAGTCCACAACAGGTCTACTTCACCTTATATATGATAGATATCCAAAATGAAATTTTCATGTTTCAAACTGTGATTTAATGAAAATACCTTTTCAATGGTACTAATCCATTTTTTTAGCAACAAGGGGATCATAGGATCCACTGAAAGAAGGTGTGTGTTGCCTCATGAAGGAATCAATAGAATTTTGTTCTCTTCCCTACTAATTTTAATGTCCAGAATGATTCTTATCTTGTGTAAGAAAAGAAATAATATTTTTCATTCCATCTCCCATAACATTTGGTTTTTCAAAAGTACAATCATTTAATTTCCTATTGTATTCCTCATTAAAATGGTTCCTTTGGTTCCCATCCATCATCTAAAACCCCAAAAGAATAGTATAAGAGGATAAAATCATATAAGGAATACAATATAATCAAGTGGGATTACATTCAATCTCTAAAATCATAGGTTAAATACTAGTTTATTCATGATCATTATCATAAGTATATGATTGTAAGGTATAGTAAGACTTTTCCTTAGGGTCATCCCTAGGAATACCATAGAAATATCCCTAGGGATCACACAAACATTTTCGCATCTGAGTTTCAAAATGTTAAATAAACCATTTCTCTGATACCAACTATAAAAAACCAATCTTTACATACATGGACATTACAATATAGTTCCAGAATTCTTAATACATGACACTAAAAGATGCCCAATGACTGTATTAGTTTAGTATCATAAGAAACATGGGATATAATCTTCTAACATGGTGAAAGATCATCAATGTCTCCTATAAATATAGTCCCATTATTTATTAAATATAACATTTTATTATATCTTTGTAACAATGATACAAAAAAGGGCGAGCTAAAATTATCCATAAGGGTAAAAATAGAGAACATAAAAAAACTATAACCATTTGAACATAAAAACATCAACATAATGTTTCAACATAAAAATATTAAGTCATGAAACGGATATTTGCATCTCATGAGTCATGGATCATAAAGAAACATTAACCATAATAAGATACAATTAGAATGAAACATAGAATTTGTGGAAAAAAATTAACCAAAAAATATGGTTTCTATATTATCCAAAGAATTTCTTCCATGACCATCATAGTGGACAATGTTTGTTACTGATCCCGGTATGCATGCCATTCCAGCCATATATTACTAAACCATATTTACCTTTTGTTATATTTATGTATATCTTAGGATATATAAATCATTACCCAATGAATTGGAGGGAGATATAGGTCCCACCCATCTCATACAAAATTCCTTCTTACATGGTCCACAAATTGTAAATTATTCACCATAGCATAACTCATGAAATAAAATGGGTTTCTAAAACATCATCCCATAAAAATAATATATAAAATAAACTTATTCCGTAAACATAAATACTTTATAAACCCAATAAAATCCAATAAATAAAAATAGGGATATAAACATTAACATATCTAATCTTAGATGGAAAAAAATTTTGATAAAATAGTTGAACAAAATTCATGAGGAATATATAATTTCTTTTTTAAAAATGAATTTTTCTCAAATGTCATGAAATTTTGAAATAAAAGATTTTATTTTATAATATTCTTGTAATATTATAGGGGATGCTTCATGAAAATAAGTCACCATGAAATAATAAAAATCCATACATTCTGTATTTGCTAAAAAAACATTCTCCTCATACATTTACCGAAAAAGTCAAAAAGTAAATCGTATGGTAAAAAAAGAATGATTCCTTCCCATCCATGTAGTGAAAGTAAAAAATAAATTATAATGAAATTAAAAATACATATGAGAATAATAAACATTTTATGAAAACATATTTAGAATACATGGACATGGATGATAAATATATCCCGATTAAATACATATATATAAATAATCTCAGACAAAATTGAGATTTCCAAATTATCCCTTAACTAGTACTTTTCGTTAGTCGAGTGTGTGGTAACCTCATATATAATGGTAAAATCATGTTATTAAATTATACCAGGACCATATCAATATTTATCTTATCATGTATGATCCTATTATATCCTTTGGTAAATAGTATTTCAATATTACCATTATTTCAGGCGTTAACTGCTTCATTTCCCCATTCTTGTTTTTCCTTTTAAGACATTTTTTATATGAATATGTTGTATGTTATTCATTAAATTAATTTCATAATTTATATCTTCACACATCATAATTTTTTTTATCATTCATGAATTGTTAACATGGATAATGAATCTCAACGCATTGTGAAAATGGTAGGTCGTACGCACGCATAAGCGACAGTATCACTCTTTTGATGGATAAATGGTATGTAATTTGATGGTATATTAATTTTAAAATATTATTATCACCTTATATAAATTATTTAAATCAATTATTATCATCATTATACCCATTCAAATAATGTAGTTTTGAATAACAGGTTACACCTTATCGTAGGGACTACAAGTTGTGTGTACACATGCATGATGATATTGTTATTTGTCTGATGGATAAAAGGAGGTATAAGGTTATTCCATAACATTAAAAAAATTTAATCATGTAAAATATATTGGAATTATTTCATCAGTATGGAATTAATATAGATAGAGGGAGTAGTATAAGAAAAGAAATCGAATTGAATTGGTAAAAAAAAATTACCTCTTCTTCATTGGAATTACTTTGTATATACTCTTAAGGACACTAGAGATGGAATTTTTGTTAAAATAGGACCTCAAAAAGTTAACAAAAAATATTGATAGATTAATTGGGTAGGGGTCGGTCAAGATAGAAGGATCATGGAGGTTTGAGGAAATGTGGGATGAGATGAATTTTTATATGAGAAGAGATGGCCATTTTAGGAATCTCTCAAAATATTAATATATAATAATACTATTCTATATCTAAATAGATAAAAATTTCCCATAAATTAAATTTATAATACTATTTTGAATGTATATTATACCAATTTGATTATTTAGCATTTTTTTGAATTTTCCATGATATAATAATAAATTAATTCAATAAGATTTTATTATTTACAAACTTAATACTCTCCATTTAATTTGAATTAAAATTCAATATGTCAAAGTAGGAATTGTAATCTAATTCTATCAAACATCTATAACATATCTTATAGATCATGGAAATTTTGGAAAACATTATCTAATCCAAATTTTAAAAAATTAATATTATTAAAATCATTTAATAAATTTTTATGTTAATTGAATTAATGTTTTTTTAGAAAACATGTGACTTTTAAGGTTATTATATAACTTCTTAAAATTAATAGGAAATAATATAATGAAAATGATTTAATTTCAAAAAAATAGACATTTATATTAGTTCATAGATTATTTCGGGCCCTATGGGAGCACTTAAAAACCACTAAAATACTTGACAGTTGTTGGTCGGAGTGGATACTCAAGAGGGGGTGAATTGAGTTCCAATTAGTATTTATGTTAAAAAAATGATGATTAAAATCCCCCAAATTAAATAAAAATTAAACTGTAGAGAATTTATAAAGATTGTAAGTTTTCATTTAGTTTCTCAAGATATTGATTATTTCTCATTTAACTCAATCTGAAGATTAATTAACATTTCAAACTAACTTACTGGATAAAAAAAGTTATAAAAACTTGTTAGTTTAACTATCAGAGTTACATTAAAACATATTTGTATTTCAAAGTAATTAGCAGAAGAAAATAAAATATACATTAAACATAAATAAGATTCATAGCAGGTTTAACCATGAGGTTCAGTCTCAAGCCGAGACATAGTCCTCTCAAACAGTTTATATAAACGTTGATCTACACCATGGATCGGGGTAAACAACAGTACACAGACTATCCAGGTACTAGGACTTCTACAAAAGTTCTACATGGGAAGGCAAAAACAATTTCACAAAGGCTATCCAGGTCACACTTGACCTCTACCACAATTTAGAGTTGGAACTAAAAGAATTCAGAAGGTTTGAGTGAGGATTTTAATATTATCCAGTTATTCTCATGAGTCTGTGTGTGTCCAAGATGAATATAATCACACATAGTACTCGAAAAGTAAATAATAAAATCACAACAGAGCTAAAAGGATAAGAGATGGGTTTAGAAGGCTCTGTGTGATGGTAATGTAGCTCTGGAATCTTTTTGGATTGAGTAGCTGTTGTTTGAGTCCTCTAAATTTTTCTATGAAACAAAGTGTCATTGTTATGTTCCTTGACTTCCTTGTCTTTATGTTTATCTTGAGATTACAGAAGGCTTTGCAGCACAGCAGTGTCCTTCATCTTCCAGCAAAAGTTATTCTCTTCTTTAATCTATAGTTCATATTTTCTTTTTGTATCAGATGCCTATCTTCGTATATCACCACACCAAGCAGCTTTTTTACTTATTTTCCACACAGCTTTTCTCCGTGGATTTTGTCTTCCCTTTTACAGCTCATGTGGTCTGAAAAAAAAATGATTGCTTCTACAGGTAAGAGGAACGGTTCCATGACATTCAGCAGACATTATTTAATTAATAGCAGTTGGATTAAAAGCACCAAATATGACTGTTATTAATAAAAAAACCTAAGTAGGGTTTAGAGAAATGGTGACTAATTTTCATCGGTATCTCTCTCCATCAGTGAGCTTGTAAGGGTGGACTTGAGTCAGTATGTCTTGTGTCAGTAGTTGTTACTCTTTATGACTGTAGATTGATGTATCGGTATCTCATTCCATCGGTAGCTCCTTTTATCGGTATCTCTTTTGTACTGGTGGAATTATTGTATCAGTATACATTATAGCGGTAGCCATCTGTCTATATCACTAGGCTTGTATCAGTAGCATTCTGTTGGTATCTGTATGTATTAGTGGACATTATATTGGTAGTCGTGTATGTCTGTAACGGTAGACATTGTATGTCTGTATCGGTGGCTGTGTATTTGTATCGGTGGACTTCATATCAGTGACTATTTATATATCTGTGTATTATTCATATTAGTGGACTTACTCTATCGGTAGGTCTATACCAGTGACCTTGTGTCATAGGAAGCTTGGTCTATCAGTGAACTTTACTTATGGGTAAACTATGTACCGGTAGGTCTGTATCAGTGACTCAACACTTAATACATAAATTTTCTATGAAAATCATATTCAGATTGAGTTAGTAACATTTCTAAATAAGTATAAATATAAATAACCAATGATTAACAAATTCCAATGATAATTTTGATATTTTATCAACTCAATAGTAGGATGTCATAGATTGAAAGAATTAATATATATATATATATATGAACATTTTTTGGGATTATCAAATCATATTGAAACATAATTGAGATTATCAAAATAGGTGAGGTCAACAATCTCCCCATTTTTTATAATCACAAATTATGATATTATAATCCAAAATAATCAGTAAAGTATCAATATAAAAAAATGGTTCTTTTTCTCAGTGGGAGTAATGAAATTTTCAAATGTGAGATTTTAAATGTATCAGAGGATATAGTATTAATTTCAATTGTATCATACGTAACAAATGTACTATAATTATGTATCAGAGGTAAAAAGTATTATGCTCATTTATATTAGGCTCATATTTCTCATATTTCTCATATTTATCCACATTATATAAATTAAGCTATATTATGCCCATTTCTCAAATATATTACGCGCATATTTCTCCCCCACTGTGATTAGAAAAAATATGTAAACACAGATGATAAAAGTAACAGAAAGTAAGAGATAATGAAATCATTTATACATTACTTGAGGTAAAAATAAATAGAAATATAGAATTGAACCAAATAGAATACAAGTGATTCTTATCAAAGGTCCTATGGACTAATCAATCCACCTCCTGAATTTCCACATTGGATTTGGCTTTGGGTTTGGAGGTAGACTCAGGCTCGGTAGCATCCGCAGAAGGCTTGGGAATTCTAGAAAGCACAACTGGATGTTGAGCAACAGATATTTTTCATGTTCTGTAGTGGGTACTCCTTGAGTAGTCAGTGTCAAGAATCTGATAGCTTGAGCTGGTGTCATCTAAGGAATCGAGGCAGACTGAGCAGAGGCTGGCAGAGCTGGAGGGGTAATGATAGGAGTATTGTCTACATGAAAAAATGGTTGCAACAGATTCCTAATGTCCATAATGATTCCTCATCCACTCTCATAGAAGAGATAAAGTCATCCTTGTTCTCCATAAACTTGTCTAGAGTAGGAGTCAACTCCCTGAGCTTTCTCACTTATTCTCTGAATGCATGACTTACTAGAGGTAGTTTAATGTTCTCTAACATAAGATAGAAATGGTTGTGGAGTTGATTCTTGGTATAAAAATTCTGAATGTAGAGATCAATATTATCTTTGATTTAATTTTGGGTAGTAGTAGCATCCCACATATGCTCTTGAACAAATTTTCTAATGCCTTTTGAGGTAGAAAATACCTGAGAATCAGTTGAGCTACTTGTACTAGCCTGACCATGCTCCTATTTCAGCACAGTTCTCAACTGATCAATATCTATTGAAGCACTGGGTGAACCGAGAGGTTTGACAGTGAATGCAACAGTTTCCTTGAAAGATTGGGTAAAACTACTTAGAAGATTCTTGACAACCAAATCATGTGTTCGGACATGCTATTTGATATTCTTTTTAAATGATTCAAACAAATCCAAAAAATCCTTATTACACTCTTGATATAATTTATGTCATCAGCTACTTGGGTTTGTGAACTAGCCAAGGTATGGAATGAATCAATAGATTTATTCGATGCACTAATAGCCTATATCCAAGTTTCAATCTGAGTAAGACACATTTTTACTTCATTCACCATTTCTGCCATAGTGGTTGACACAACACATCCAAGAGAGAGCTAAAATGATTTTTCCATTTTTCTAAGCTCTTCATCAAAATAGCTCTTTAAGTCTGCAACAGATGTAGTCCATATATCCTTCAACTCAGCCATTAATGATTCAATATCAGCCTTAGTAACCAGATTTTCAGGCCCAACTAAAGGTTCTCTTTGTGAAACAATACTAGCCACATATTCATTCTTAATAGATTGAATGTATGGTATTAAAGATGTTTCCATTCTTCTTATATCTTCATCACATGGGGTCTTAATATAAGACTTCAATAGGTCTAGATCAGCTTTTGAAACCACATCCTCAAGAAAAAACTGAGAAAGGATATTTTAGTTAACTTGTGGTCTGTTGATGGGTGTCTCATCTTTAGAATCTGGACAGTCCAACCCACAAACTACAAAACCTAGGTCTTATGCACATTCTTCTATCTCAATAGCTACTGAAAATGTGGCAAGTCTGGTTGGATGCTCCCCCTAAATTGGTGAATTCTTCTGTATATGTATAGAAATAGCACCCTCAGTATCTCGGTCTTCCACAGAAGAATTCTCCAGAACCATTTCCATTTCTCCCACATGAGGCTCATCAGGAATGGGTGCAGGTTCTACCATATAAACTAGAATAAACTCTATTGGCATAGTAGTTCTTCCAATTAATGGACTCACACTCATGGTGTTCCCATATGAGCTATCAAAATCATGTTCTCCACATTCATGGACTTCTTCTTCATTCTCTAGAGCAGACTGGTCTTCCTCATCATTATGGGATTTTTCATTGCTTACTACCAAAATAGTTTCCTTTAAAGATGACACAACTTTAGCAACTAGACTTAGAGGCAATTCTATATCCCCTCCATCAGCTACATAAGTATCCTCTTCATCAGTATCACCACCATATTGGGGATCCTCTTCATCAGGTCCTAGAGCTGGATCACTTGCATACTTAGGCCTAGAAGGTTGATCCAAAGGATTAAACTTATCATAAAACCTCTCATAATCAGTTACCCACTTCCTTTCCATGGGTTACACCCAATCTTCATATATTTACAAACTATGATTGGGATGCAAAAATTATTCCTTACCACCACTGCCTGAACCTGAGACTCAGCTACTCACTTCATGTTGATCATAAAAAAATTAACTTGGAAATGAATAAAGCATTGTACTTTGATTTGGGCTGGTCATATCCTCAATCTGAATCATTAATAGTCTACAAATATTCAACTTAACACCATGTCATAACAGAGGCAAAAAAATATATATCTTGATATCTCAGATGTGCAAAGTCCCCACTTGTTGAAATTAGCACATGTTGGATGAACTTGAACAGCAACCGGTTCTCTCCATCCATTTCGATAGCTACTACCTTTCTTTATTTTCCACTACCAGTGAGCTCATCCAAGGCATTCTTATAATAAAAAATGTCACTATTAGGAGGAACTGTCTTCGTGAAATACCCAAAAATGCATCTATGTGGTACTTTCAATCATTAATCCCATTCAGCAAAGGAAAAAAGACATTTCCTTTCCATTCACAACATAAACCCTTATATTCTCCTCATCAGATTTCTCAAAGCAAATAAATTCATATAACTCTTTTACTAGCTTGGGATAATGGGGGCCATTGTTATTCAAGAAGAACTCTACCCATTTCTTCTCTTACATCACTTATATAAGTAAGACTTACTTGTCATCAACCATTCCACGCATAACTCTTTCTCAACTACTATTTCCCTTTAAATGAGATGTGGATTTGTAGGTTTCTTCACTTCACATCCACCACTAGACTCTCATTTTAGTCTCTTGGAATTTGGCTCATCATCATTTTCATTGAATGACAGTTTCTTCACTCTTTCCATTCTGTGAATTGTGAGGCTTATGGTTTGAATGAATCAATGTTTTGGGAGCTATGGCTTGAAGGTAAAAGGTTTGAGGTGGATTGAGATGAGGTCAGGACCTATGTTTTATCATTTAGGAATCATAAAATAAATATATAAAACATAATAAGAAAAATACATCGATAAGGATTCTGGTGTCGAAAGATACAAAACATTAGAAATAGTGCAACCTAACAGTAATACATACCGGTGAGGATTCCTAATGGTGAGGTGTAGTGGTGACGTCCACTAACAGTGAAGTATAACGGTGAAGTTTATAACAGTGAGGTATAACAATGAGTTTTTGGCTAACGGTGAGGATTTGGCTAACGGTGAGGATTTGGCTAATGGTGAGGATTTGGCTAACGGTGAGGACTTGGCTAACATTGAGGATTTGGCTAATAGTGAGTATTTGGCTAATGGTGAGGATTTGGATCTACAAAGTCTATCATTCCTAAGTCATGTCTAATGAAACTTAACCTATCTGAACGTAAAGTATTGTTGAATATGTCATCTAAATGATGTTCAGTACCAATAAATTCAAGAGTAATATCACCCTTTTGGTAAGGATATCTCAAAAAATGGTGCCTGACATCAGTGTTCTTGGTCCTAGAGTGAGACACGTGATTCTTAGAGATTTTAATTGCACTAGTGTTATCACAGTTTATAGATACATGTCTAAACTGATATCCATAGTCCAATAATGTATGTTTCATCCAAAAAATTTGTGAACAGTAACTACCAGCAGCAATATATTCTTCTTCAACAATAGACAATGCAACATAAATCTGATTTTTACTGCACCAAGATATCACAGACTTACCAAGAATATGACATGTTCTATATGTTCTCTTTCTATCTAACATGAAACCAGAAAATATTGCATCTGAATAACATATTGAATCAAATTTTTCTTCTTTTGGGTAAAATAATCCTATGTTAGTTATATGTTTTAGATATTTCAAAATTCTTTTAACAACTTTGAAGTGTGACTCTATTGGATTAGCTTGAAATCTTGCACACATACACACACTAAACATAATATTTGGTCGACTAGTAGTAAGATAAAGCAGACTCCCTATCATACCTCTATATTTGGTTTGATCCAATGGTTTTCCAGTTTAATCGGCATCCCACTTACAACTAGTACACATAGGTGTATCACTTTTCTTAATACAATATAAACCAAAACGTTTTAAGATGTCCTTTGAATATTTATTTTGATATACAATAATACCATTTTCATTTTGAAAAACATGAAATCCATGAAAATATTTCAGTTCTCCCATTAAACTCATTTCAAATTCATTTTCCATACCCTTTGAAAAATCAATTCCCAAGGCATTTTTAGAAGATTCGAAAATAATATCATCAACATAGATTTTTACTATCAAAAAATATTTGGAAATTCTTTTAATAAAGAGGTTTGGATTAGAAATCCCTTTAGAAAAACCTTTTGAAATAAAAAAACTAATAAGTATATCATACCAAGCTCATGGAACTTGTTTAACCCATATAATGCTTTAGAATGCTTGAAAATTAGATTTGGAAAAGCATATTAGTAAATCTATGTGGCTGATCAACATAAATATCTTCAATTATAAAACCATTATGAAAAGAAATTTAAACATCCATTTGATATAACTTGAAATTTATCTGAGCAGCATAGCCATGTAGATTCCTAATAGATTCTAATCTAGCTACAGGTGAAAAGGTTTCCTTATAGTCTATTCACTCCTACTGACTATATCTTTATGAAACTAGTCTTTCCTTTTTTCTAATGATATTTCTTGATTCATCTACTTTATTTCTAAAAACCCATTTAGTTCATATGGTCAATGTGTACTTAGGTATATTAACTAATTCCTAGACTTTGTTTCATTCAAATTTATTTAATTCTTCTTGCATATCCATTAATCAAAATTCATCATTGATTGCATCATTGATATTTCTTGGTTCTAACATTGATATAAAGTCTTCATGTTCAACATGGTTTCTTATAGAAACTCTAGTTTGTGTCCCTCTATCAAGATTACCTACAACAACATCTAAAGGATGAATCTTTATAATCCTAGATGATCTATTGAAGGTAGGACTAGAAATTTCAGGTTCTTCTATTTGCTCGGGTTCACTAGAAGAAGATTCTGGAATATTTCCAGAACTTGTTGTATTTATAATGGGTTCACTCATTTTATCATTAAGGTCCAGAATATACAGATCATATTCAAGATTTATAAGAGAAGACTAAGGTTCATGCAGATCATTTTCATCAAATTTAATATGAATAGATTCTTCCACAAATTTGGTTCTTTTTTTAAAGACTATAATATTTACTGGTTATAGAGTAACCTAGAAAGATTCCCTCATAAATTTTAGAAGAAATTTTTTCAAGATTATCTATAGTATTGAGAATAAAGAATTTGCAACCAAAAACTCTGAAGTAACTAACTTTAGGCTTCCTATTAATCCACAGTTCCAAAGGGGTCTTTTTAAAAACATGTCTAATCAAGACACTATTTATAATATAACAAGTTGTATTCACAGCTTTAGCCAAAAAATAAATAGGTAAATCATATTCATTGAGAATAGTTCTTGAAATTTATTGAAGGTTTCTATTTCTTCTTTCTACTACACCATTCTGTTGAGGCGTCCTAGGGGATGAAAAGTTGTGACTATCGCCATTGTCTGAGCAGTAAGATTCAAACTCATTATTTTCAATCTCATGACCATTGTAACTTCTCAGGTTCTTAATTTTAAGTCCACAGAGGTTTTCTATAGACATGGAATATTTCCTAATATAAGAGAAATACTCACTTTTGTGAGCTAGAAAATATACCCAAGTATATTTAGAAAAGTCATCTACTAAGACATAGACACAGTGCTTCCAAATTATTCTAGAAACTCTAGATGATCCAAACAAGTCCATGTGAACCAATTCGAGAGGTTGAGAAGTTGAAACTTCTTTCTTGGATTTGAATGAAACTTTATGTTTATTTCCCTTTTGATAGGGAGTACAAACTCTGTCTGATAGGAATTTTAGTTGAGGTAGGTCTCTAACCAAATTTTTCTTAGTCAGTTTCTTATGTGAATGAACATTGTAGTGTACCAATGTTCTATTCCATAGCCAATATTCTCAATGAAAAGAATTTAAACAGGTAACCTTTTGATTGGATAAAGAATTTAAATCTACAGCATAAACATTTTCATTTCTTAAGGTAGAAAATACTAAAAAAATTGAATTAAAATCATTAAAAACACCTTTTTTAAATTTATCATTGAAACCATCATCACGCAACTAAGAAATGATTAACAGGTTGTATTTTATTCCATCGACAAATAATAATTTAGAAATTAAAATTGAATCAGTGTTACCAATCTGGCCTAAGATGATGATTTTTTCTTTTGAATTATTACCAAAGGTGACATACTCTCCATCATCCTTGATTAAACTTTTGAAACATGAATAATCTCCAGTCATATGCCTTGAAAATCCACTTTCCAAGTACGATATTTTCTTATAGGAACTCTTCAGGAAAGTCTCCTACAAAACAGGCTTAAACAGAAAATGATTTCGGTACCTAGATTTTCTTGGGTTCAGAGAGGTTAGCAAGAAAACCTTTTGGTACAGAGATTTATCTAAGGGGTCAGATAGAATCAATAGTTCAAATGATTTTTAAGGATAAATGTTTTTTGATCTATAACTATGTTAATACCTATTTGAGGCAAAGGAATTCTTAAAACTGGAACTAGTAGTATACTGCCTATATTTGGAATGAATTTATTCTTATCAAGCTGTGTTTGTCCAGGATGATAGACTAAACCAGTAGTATACTTTGGTGAAACATGTTTTCCACGAATTCGAGTTAGGGTATTCTTTCCATTTGATAACTTCTCTAAATATATTCTAATTTTCTCATTGTACAATTTAGGTTGAGTATTCTCCTTTAATATTTGAGTATTCTTTTCCTTTTCTACTTCTAATGAAAATTTGATAGTGCCAGTTAAAGCATATTGTTTCTCTAATGTTTTATACTTATCTTTCATCTCATTGAAAGTATCTTCTAAGATATTACAGTATTCAAATAACTATTCACTATACATGTTTTCAGAATTAGAATCATCTCCAGAATAATAAGAATCTAGAGCACGAGTATCCAATGTTACCTCATATGTGTTTTTCATGAAACAGATATTAGCTTTTTGAGGTCTTTCATCCTGAGTAGAGTCAGAATCACTTGAACTTTCTTCTGAAGCACTCCTGTTTTCTTTCATAGCTTTCTTATATTTTTTGTCCTTGTACACATATTTCATCTAGTATTTTAACTTTGGACAGTCATCATTCACATGTCATTTCCTTTTTCATTCATAACAAACCATGTCATCACATTAATCAATCCTTTTCCAATATTTCAACAAATGACCTTTATTGTTATAAATTCCCTTGGATTTTATTAAAAACTTATTCTTTCTACAAAATATCTTATATCGTCTGGCTATCTGATCCATTTTCGCATCACTGCTCATGCACATTCATCACAGCTTGAGCTATCACTTTCACATTGAATTTTTTCTTTTTCCTTGTTTTTTGTAGTAGAGGTCTTGAAAGTAACATACTTATTTATTTGTTCATCATCTTCTTCCTTGATTACCTACAGTTCTTCTTCAAATATCATTATCTTACCAATTATCTCTTTAATAAGGGGTGAACATATATCACATGATTCTCTTATTGAAACTGATGTGCCTCTCTATTTTTCTGGAAAACATCTGAGTAACCTCATGATTTTCTCTTTTGCTGGAATAGTCTTTCCCAGTGAGATCATTGTATTAAATATATCATTGGACCAGAGATACATGTCAGAAATAGGTTCATCAGGTTTCATTTTAAAGTGTTAATATTTTATAGTGTATGTGTCTAGTAACAATTTCATAACATTAGTTGTTCCCTCAGGATAAACACACCAAGTATCCCAAATTTTATAAACAGTTTTACGAGGATATATTTGATTAAATTATTCATCTCCTAAAGCACAATATAGGGCATTAATTTCTTTACAATTATAATTGTAATCTATTCTACTAGGTTCATCCCAAGTAGTTCATTCAGTTTCTGGGAACTTATATTGAGTCTCTATAGGAGTCCAGATGTCAAATCCCATACTTTCTAAATGAATTTTCATTTTTAGTTTCCATTGAGCATAATTAACACCATTCAAGAAAGGTGGAATGTCGATAGCAACACATTCTAATCTATTATCCATAATTTGATTTTAGAAAATATATTTAATGATATAAAATTTAGAACAAGCAGAAATTTATTATCTTCAAAAGTCAACTAAAATCTTAGTTGAAAAATAGAGTGTTTGGAAATAATTTAACAATAAAATCCTCTGATACCAAATGTTGGTCATAGTGGATACTCAAGAGGGGGTGCATTGTGTTCCAATTAATATTTCTGTTAAAAAAATTATGATTTAAATCCACCAAATTAAATAAAAATTAAACTGTTGTGAATTTATAAAGATTGTAAGTTTTCAATTAGTTTCTCAAAAGATTTATTATTTCTCAGTTAACTCAATCTGATGATTGATTAACTTTTGAAACTAACATAATGGATAAGAAAAGTTATAAACACATGGTAGTTTAACTATAAGATTTACATTAAAGCTTATTTTAATTTCAATTTAATTAGTAGAAGAATATAAAATATACTTTAAACATAAATAAGATACACAGAAGGTTTAACCAAGAGGTTCAGTCTCTAGCCAAGACTCAGTTCACTAAAACAGTTCATATAATCTTTGATACATACCCCGGATCGGGGTAAAAAACAGTACATAGACTATCCAGGTACTAAGACCTCTACCATAATTCTACATGGGAAGACAAAAAAATTGCACACTGGATATCCAGGTAAAACATGACCTCTGCCACAATTTACAGTGGGTACTAAAAGAATTCAGAAGGTTTGAGTGAGGATTTTAATATCCTTCAGTTATGCTCAGGATTTAGTGTGTGACTAAGATTAATAGAATCACACATAGTACTCAAAACATAAATAAACAAATCACAACAGGGTTAAAATATAAGAGATGGGTTTAGAAGGCTCTGTTTGATGGAAGGGCAGCTTTGGAATCCTCTTGGATTGAGCAGATATTGTTTGAGTCTTTCTCTGATTTTTTTTCAGAAACAGAGTGTCGTAATTATGTTCCTTGAATTCTTGGCCTTGAAGTTTTTCTCAAGGTTGAAGTAGAATTTGCAGCACATCAACAACCCTCAGCTTCCAGCAAAAGTTATTCTCTCCATTAAGATCTGGTGGAACTGTTTTTTTTGTATCAGATGCCTATCTTCGTATATCACCACACCCAACATCATTTTCACATCTTTTCCACACACCTTTTCTGTGAGGCTTTTGTCTTTCCATGAATAGATCAAGTGGTCCGACAAGAAGCTTGATTTCTTATGCAGGTATGAGGTACGGTTCCCTAACATTCAATATACATTATTTAATTAATATCAGTTTCATTAAATGCACCAATTATGACAGCTATTAGTAATCAAACATAAGTAGGGTGTAGAGAAATGTTGACTGGTTTTTATCAGTTGCTCTCTCCATGAGTGAGCTTGTGACGGTTGACTTGAGTTAGTATGTCTTGTTTCGGTAGCTATTAATCTTTTTAATAGTATCTCTGTGTATCATTAGTTCTTTCAATCAGTATCTCCTTTTATTGGTTGCTCTTGTGTACTGGTAGAATTCTTTTATCAGTAGACTTTGTTGCAGTGGTCATCTATCTATATTATCAGACTTGAATCGGTAGCGGTATGTCGGTATCTATCTATATTAGTGGACTACATATTTGTAGTTTTGTATTTCTGTATTGGTAGAATTTTTCAATGTATATCTGGGGATATGTATTTGTATAGGTGGACTTCATATCGGTGACTATGTGTATGTGTGTTCACTTATGAATATCAGTGGACATACTCTATTGGTAGGTCTATAAAAGTGACCTTGTGTCACAATAATCATGGTCAATTAGTGAACTTTACTTATCAGTAAACTATGTACCGGTCGGTCTGAATCAGTGAATCAACACTTAATACTTATCTGTTCTATGTAAATCATATTCAGATTGAGTTAGTAACATTTCTAAACAAGTATAAACGTAGATAATAACTGATTAACAAATTACAATTATCATTTTGATATTTTATCAACACAATAATAAGATGTCATAGATTGAAAGAATTAATATATTGATAAATAGTATTTGGGATTATCAAAGAATACTGAAACATAATTGAGATTATCAAAATAGGTGAGGTCAAAAATTGTGATATTTTGTAACTATAATGGATTTAATTAATATATAGTTTATTTTCATCTATATAATTCCATTAAACCAGTAAAAATAAATCATATTTGGATATTTACTGATCTTATTCATCAAATAATTTTTTTGGACATGTTTTGGTTTTATTTTACACCTTATAATTTTGATTCTCCATTAGTTATTTCCTTTAACTCTTACCATGGAAACCTGTCTTTTTATTTACTAAGGTTTAATATAGTGACAATAAATTTAAAAGGGAGTTATAAATGGACCATTTGTGGAATATTTAAAAATATTCCAATTATTTTTCCAATTTTTATACTTTTTATGAATTGTAAATAATTTAATAAAATATTATTTATATAAAATATCAATAGTGTCAATTTTGACACTATTCAGTTGTTGACTTTTTAGAAATATCATTAAATAATGTTATGTTCGAAAAACTACCTTAAACAATAAATAACAGGTGAATTTCATCCATAAAATTAGTGGATGACATTAATTCACTCATATTATTTTTATTTTTGTATTATTAATAACATTTATTTTATATTTCTATAAATAAAATAATTTCTTTATCACTATTGTGTCGTCATTAATGATAATGATTTAATATTTAAAAATTATAAATAAATTTATATGATATAGAAAATTATAATAGATTTATATAGACTATCTATAATATCTTTTATTTCATATTTATTCATAAATTCAAATTATTATATTTATATGAAATGAGAGTTTGACATTATGTAACTTTCATTGGTTTTATTAATATATAAATTATTTTCATTGAAAAGTGCACCTTAAATGTCTATTTGTCAAACCAAAGTTGTTAGGGGTAGAATTTTGTTCATCTAATAGAATTTTGGATGGATTTAGGATAATTTTATTGTTCATATCATATTTTTAGTTACCCTAATTTACATAAGTTACCATTAACTGTGGTAAATAAAAATTACAGTAGTTACGATTGATAATATCAGCAAATAAAAGTAATATATTAACCTAATTTGGACCCAATGATTCCAAATATAGAATAAATATTTTATTATGCAAAACCCATAATTTTGTTTAAATTATTTTAGAATTTATTCTTGATGCCAAAATCCAAAAGTGGAGTTTTAAGAAGAAAAAACATATCCAAATATTGATATGTGTTTATGTTAAAACAAGATATAAAATTAATTCTTATGTAAAACATTTTATCAAAATTATTAAAATTTAATTCATTTATATTTTAAAACTATATAAATTATTTTGATGGAAAAAGTGGTTTTCAAGTAAAATTTAGTGTATTTTTACTATTCATCAAAAACTTATAATATTCAGAAAAATATTAAAAATTGATAAAAATTAAATTTCGATCCTTCCTTTAAAAAAAGTTTATTTGGTGAAATATAACATAAAATGGGATCATAAACTTAATTTTAAATGGGTGCACCATCAAAATGAACCAGAACTGCATTTTTTTAACAAATACTTCTTTTATCAAAAACATTTGAATCTGTTCTTACATAATGTATAAAAAACATAAGATGAATGATAATGATATGAGGTTAAAAATATGGTTAATACTTGCCATGATAGAAATTTTATATCCCATTATATAAAAATATTTTAATAATATATCTTTGTTTAGTGAATCTCAGAATCACCTATAACGCAAGCTATCAGGGAAGGTCTCTCTTGTGTGTAATTAAATACAAGAATATTGTTGCATATATTACTAGTTAATATGGTGTAGCATATATATTATTATAATATTGGTATGGCGTACAACACAAAACATCAATGAAATTAAAAAAAATTATCCCATAAAATAACGTTGAGTCACATTCTACCCCAATAAAATGTATTTCGCCCAAGAAATTTGTCAGGGTTATAAATGATTTACTATATGAATATTTGTTTCATTGAATCCCACATCATAAAAAGAAATTATATAAATTAATTTTTAAAATAAAACATAGAAACATAATGGTTACACAAATAAACTCATCACTAAGATCCCACATATGAGAATATAGGTGAGAAGTGAAAACATGGATATTGAAAAAAAATGAAACCATAATGTTCTGAGTAATAGTGATAGACAATAAGGTTTGCAGAAACTTAACATTCATAAATACATAAATATGTGATGATTTAATAAATCATATGATTCATCAGATAAGAAGGCACAAAGATAACATTTTTTTGTTTCATGATCCTTTTCTTAATTTTGATGAATTTTGATTGAGAAAAAATACATACTTGATTTTTTACCCGCCCATAATTGGTCTTTCCCTGAACAATTTCAACTTCATATCTTATTGTTGAAATGAAGTTGATTTTTTCATTTCTTGAAGTGTTAGGAAATCATGCGATAGAATAAGAAATCATTCAATCTAGATTTAAAAAAATCATAAAACATGTAATAAAATATGTATAAGGAACCCTATAGTGAGATAACACATCAATCTAAAAAAAATAAACTAGAATATTATTTATACTATGCATAATTGGAAAAAATTAAAATCCTTCCAAAAACTAAGAATATAAAACATTATAATGAGGTGAACTAAATTAACATAACATTTATCTCCCATATCTCATAATGTAGTTCTTGATTGTCCCATTCCAAACATGTCCATACATTAATCATGTATTCTCTTGAATCATAATAATAAAATGAATTACCGTAGAACATAGTGAAAACATGAATTCATTCAAAATTTATTCTCTTCACAGACCAAAAATAATAAAAAATCAAACCACAATATCAATTTGTCCTTATATTAGTCATGCGCCCATTAATACTATCAAATATCTAATTATCTGCTAATCCTTTCATTACGCGCTTATCTTGTTATTTCCAAAAATATTTAAATCGTTTATGGAAAACCATAATGGACCAATACATAGATATTCAAATATCACATAATATTATAAAAGTGATTCAACAACACTATTTTCAAATCCCATTAAATAAATACTTAATCATTCCACCACTTCATATTCATTCTCAACATCAGCAATAATGATCACATGTGACTTCCCATTGTCTTTTCCACTGACTGGTTGCTGACATCAGTCATCAATAACCCTAGGATTGGGAAATTGGTTAGCATAATGCCTTATTTCAAATCCCTTGTAGCATTGATGTGTGGGTGGTGCATTATCTGTAGTCTTTTCTCTATCCACATCATTAGAAAAAATTTTCCCATAACTTAGGCACTCAAATTCTCAATAAACATTTTTTCCAAAATCGAAACATTCTCTAGTACCCATAAGAAAACCTCCACCATTCTTCTTTACAAACATTGAGCATAAGTAAAAATCCATCTTCATTTCATCATTTATTTGAGATTTTCCATTGAAATCCTTATTTTGTTTCTTTTCAAAACTATGAGAATGATATGTAACACCGAAATATAGTTCTACCTTGATATAACAATGAAAAATCTCTTCATAACTACTATAGTATCTTATAGCTAATTCCATTAAAAGAGCTAGTTTTGAGCCACTGATGAATCCATCAAATTTACTTTCAGGTCGGATGATAAAACCAAAATCATATCATCCATGTCTGGTAATATCTACCTCTTATGAACCAGTAGAGTCATCATCTTGTTGTTAATTGTCAAAGAACTCTTATTCCATATTTTTTCAAGCAATTTGAGACATGTACTTATAGGAAAAACAAGTTCTGGAACTCATCCCATTCCATGTATTCAATTTTATCTTTCTTCCTTGTATTCTTAATTAGTGTCCACAACGTGTCTTCTTAAACTTCTAAATGATTGACAATAAAAATGACTTTTTCATGTACTGAACATCTAAGGATGGAAAATATCTTTTCAATGGAAATGATCCATTTTTTAGCAACAAGTGGATTAGAGGTCCCACTGAATGAATTTTTTTGTTGCCTCTTGAATGACTCAAAAGAATATTGTTCCCTTCTCTGCTCATTTTGAAGTCTATAATTATTTATATATTTTGTAAGTAGAGTAATAATATTTTCCATTCTATCTCTCATAATTTTTTTTCGTTAAATAGGAAAATCATTTCATTTCTGAATGGATTGATCAATAACACTATTCCATTGATTTCCATCTATCGTCTAAAACCCCAAAAGTATCATGTGAGAGGAAAAAATCATACTAGGAAAAAATATAATCATGGGTGATTACATTAAATCTATAACATTTTATCTTTAATCTTATGATATTCATGATCGTTACAATATGTATATGACTATAACCTATAGTTTGACGTTCCCTTAGGTGCATCCATAAACATACATTAGAAATATCTATATGTATTTCAAAATTTTATTCGCATCCTAGTTTCCAAAGTTCAATTAAACCATTAATCAAATAAAAACTATAATAACCCAAGATTGACATACTTGGACTTTACATTACAATTTTGGAATACTTTATATATGACACAAAAATATTCCCAAAAAACCCATTAGTTTATTCTCTTTTCAAATGTGGAACATGATCTTCTAATATGGTGAAATATCAGCAACATATCCCATAGAGATCATTCCCTTTTTGTTTTCTTACCTAATACCTTTTTTATATACTGGGGAAAAGAAAAGATAAAAAAGGGAGATATGAAATTCTTAGTAAAGTTAAACATGGAGAACATAAAACAAACAATAATCATTTGAATTTGAGAACATGAACATAATGTTTAAAAATAAATATTATGAGTCATGAAATAAGTGTTGGCCATACAAAAGGCATAGATCATAAAGGAACATTAACCATGATAAGATATCATTGGAATAAAACATAATATTGTGGAAAAAAATTAATAACATAATATGATTTTTAAAGTATCCAAGGCATTGCTGCCTATACCATCATAGTAGACAATGTCGATTACTGAACCAGGATTACTTTCCATTCCAGCCATGTATTATAGAACTGGATTTACATTCCATTCCATTCTTGTCAATCTAATGAGAAATAAATCATTACCCAAATCATTATAGGGAGATATATTTCCAACCAATATCTTAGTGAAACAATTCTAACATGTTCCACAAAAACATAAATCATTCATGATAGGATAGCCCATGATATAAAACATGTTTCTAAAACATCATTCCATAAACATTTATATAAAATAATTGTATTTATTAAAAATAAATCCATAATGAAGACAAAAAATATATATATTTAATAATAATTGGGATATAAACATAACCTAATGTCATATTAGATTGAAATTAATTTTGATAAATCACTTGAACGTAATTTTGGAAGAAAATATACTTTCTTTATCAAAAACATTTTGTGCTGAATATGTCATGCAGCATTAAAAGAAAAGAATTTTGTTGAAAATAAACCTGTCAAAATATAGAGGAATATTCAGAAAAATAAGGAATTAGGAAACTGTAGAAATCCATTAATTTCGTATGAGATAAAATAACATTATCCTAATATTTTTTCTGGAAAAGTCAAAAAATTACATCGAATGGTAAACAAAACAAGGATTCCTTCTATATCATGTATGATATTTCAAATTTGGTAAAAAAGACATTAAACATTAGTAGAATAATAGTAAACATTTTATGAATTTTTTTTAGAAGACATGGACATTGATGATAAATATATATTTAGTAAATACTAACATATAATAAATCATGGATAAAAAATAGATTACAAAATTAACCCTTACCTTGTAATTTTTTTTATTTGAGGGTGTAGTAACATCTTTTTTAATGGTTATGTCATGTTATTAAATTATTCTAGTGCTATATCCATATTTATGATATTAGGTATGATTCTATTATACCATTTTGTTAAGAGTATTTCAATATTACCATTATTTCCGGCATTAAGTACATTCTTTTACCATTTTGTTTGGCCATGTAAGTCATGTTTGTTATGAATAGGATGTATTTAATTAATAAAATTAAGTTCATAATTAGTATTTTAACTCATAATATAAATTTTATAATCATTCTTTAATTTATAAGGTGGCGAACAAATCACATCGTGTTGTGGAGATGGTAGATCGTTCGTACGCACGAGCAACGTTATCATTCCCTTGTTAGATATTTGGTATGTAATTATATGGTATATTAATTACATATAATCATTATCATGATTTATATTTATCTAAATACATTATAATCATCATTATACCCATTCAAATGAATTATTTTTGAATAAAAAATAAGACTATGGTGTGGAGACAGTAAGTCGTATGTATCCACACATAGTGATATTGTAATTTGTAGCATGGATAAAAGAAAATATAAGGTTTTCCCATAACTGTAATAACATGACATCTTGTATTAGATAATATATTTATAACTTATGTGTGAAATCATCATAGAAATAGGTAGTAGAATATGAAAAGAAATTGAATTGAATTGGAAAAGTAAATACCTATTCTTCATTATCATTCATTTGGATCTCTTCTTAGGGACACTAGAGATGCCCTTTGTAGAGAAACAATGCCAAAAAATGTTGAATAATAATGTTTATAGGATAATTGGGTAGGTTTTGGCAGAGATAGAAGTCTTAATGAGGTGTGGAGGAAGGTGGGATGAGACGACTATTTATAAGATAAGAGAGGGGCACTTTAAGAAACTCACAAAATTAAAAAATATAATAAGACTATTATACATATAAATAGTTATAAATATACTATAAATTAAATTCATAATACATGTTTGACCACATATTATCCCATTGTGATTATTTATCAGTTTTGTTATTTTTAAAAAATTTAATAACAAATTAATTCAATAAGATATTAATATGTCTAGAATAAATATTATTCATTTAATTCGAATTAAAATACAATAATACAAAGTGGTAATTATAATATAATTCATTCACACATCAATAATATATCTTATAGTTCTTATAAATCTATTAGATACATTAGCTAAACAGAAAATATAACAAAATAAATATTATTAAAATCATATATTGTATTTTTATGATTATTGAATAAATGTTGTTTTAGAATTGAAGAGATTTTTAAGGTAATTATAAAACATATAAAAATTAAAAATAAATTTATATAATGAAAATTATTACATTTGTATCAAAATAGACATTTAGTTTCATTCTCTGATTGATTATGGCCCTATGTTTACACGTACAAAATATTAAAATACAAAATAGTGATATTTCATATCTTTCATTGATTTAAATAATATATAATTTATTTTCATGTATGAGTGTATATTAAACAACTAAAAATAGATCGTATAGTGATAAGTGTTGAATATTTCTAGACCAAAAATTTTATTGGAAATGTTTTGGTTTTTTCATCCATATAATTTTCATTTACCCTTAACTAATTCTGTTAACTCTTACAAGGGAAACATGTTTTTTATTTACTAAGGGTTAATATAGTCACTCTACTATGAAAATGGATCCATTAATAAACCATTTATGACAGTTTTAGCATCATCTCAATCATTTGGATGGTTTTTTTATACATATATTTGGTAATTTTATATATTTTAATAAAATATAATTTATTTTAAATATCAATAGTGTCAATTTTGACTCTATACAATAATTGACTTTTTTTTAATATAATAAAATAATGAAATGTTCAAAAAACTACTTTAAAGTACAAATAACCAGTCAAAAGCATCCATAAAATTAGTGAATTACATTAATTCACTCAAATTATATATATTTAAATATTTTTAATATCATTTATTTGATATTTATATAAATAAAATAATATATGCATCACTATGGAGTCATCATTAATGATAATTATTTAATATCTAAAAATTATAAATATATTTCTCTGATTTAGTTAATTATATTATATTTCTCCGGATTATCTACAGTCGATTTTATGCTCGGGTAATCCCTAAATTAAAATTAATATACTTCTAAGAAATATGGGTTTGATACTTTCTCACATTAATTGCTTTTGTAAATATCAATGTCATATTAATTTTCAAGAGCTCCTTAATGATTATTATTTGAAAACGAATGTATTAAATTTATAATTTTATATATATAAAGGAATTTTGGTAGGTTTTAGGATATTCTTATTGTCTTTATCATATTATTAGTTACTAGAATTTAACCAATTTACCTCTAACTATGGTAAATAAAATTAACTTTAGTTATTATTCATAATATAAAAATATAAAAGTGATCTATTAAAACAATTTGTACCCATTTATTCCAAATAAGGAATTCATTTTCCTAATTCATAACCCATAATTGGCAGAAATTAATTTAAAATTAATTCCTGTTGTCAAAACCCAAAAGTGGGGTTCTAAGGAGAAAACAATTATCAAATGATTGACATGTGTTTATTTCCAAATTAAAAATGAAATTACTCATAATTACCCACACTTTATTAAATTATAAAAAAATATTCCATTTATAATTTAAATCTATATAAATTATTTCATTGGAAAAAGTTATTTTCAATTAAAATTTATCGTATTTTTACTATTTATCAAAACACAATAATTATCAGAAAAATATAAAAATTTTATCAAAATTAAATTTTGATGTCCCTCATCTAAAAAAATGATTATTTTGTCAAATATAACATATAATGGTGTCAAAACCAAATTTGAAATGGTTTCTCTATCAACAGGAATAAAAATTCCATTTTTTAGAAATAATTCTTCTATATGAAAAAATTTAATTGGTTTTTATATCATGTCTAGAAAATACATAAGATTAATGATAATTTTATAAAATTAAAAATTTGGTTAATAAAATTCATATCATCTTGTATATATCTCATTAAATAATATTATTTTAATAATATATCATTGTTTAGAGATACTCGGTAGTGCATGCAATGCAAGCTATCGAGGGAGGTCTCTCTTGCGTGTAACACAAGCCAAGAAAAGTGTTGGGTATATTGCAAGATAATAAGGTGTTGAATATTCAACAAGCTAGTATTTTTTTAACTTATAACATAATATATCAATGAAATTAAAAGGAATCAATATCAAAAAATATTGTGGTGTCATAGTGGAAGTAAAGGAAGTACGTTGTGGAGAAACATCCCACAAATCCGTTGGTGGTCCATAGATGATGAATCTGCACGTGAAGAATTCTCACCACTTTGTACAGAAGAGTTGGGGGAGGGATCATGTCATCCCATATTTTAATCACGTCAGTTTATAGATGAATAGATTGGAAAAGTAATTTTTTTGAACTAACAGTTCACAGAAAAGTTAAAATCATATATGTGTGAAAGAGGATCTTCTATAACAGATCAACCTATAGTTGAGGATGTTTTATTTAATGAAAATTGTGGAATGTACAAGACTATTAAATATGAGTGGGTCCCTTACAAAAATAGTGATCAATAAAAGAGGTTGATTTCATTCTGTTCCACCAGTAGTGATCCAATGAAAGAGGCATAGAGAGTAACCCTTGAGAATGTAGTGAACAAACCCTAAATCCTATAAAGTCAGTGATCCTATGAATAAAAGTGAGCCATCCCAGACCATTTAATTTGTTAGTGAGCCTTAGTGGATTTTTTAAATCATAACATTGGCATTGTATGCTTCTTGGATATAGACCAGTGTGGGTGAAACAAGTAAGAATCATTGTGTCTCTTACATTGTTTAATTTTTGTTCATATATCGCTAAGAATAGAATAGAGATAAGTATTTTTTAATAATGAAAAAACATCTGAATGTGTAGTTATATTGTACTTTCATACACAAATTCTCCCATACCAGGGTATTTAATTAATTAGGCTAAAAGGAATAAAAATTGTTATATCGTTATGCATGAGAACAGAACACATACCCTTTTTACAACATCATTCTATATTAAAAATAATTACTTGTTCTAAAGTAATGTATGTATAGCACAAGTGGAAAATATTTGTATTAGTTCCATGGGAAATTCTTCACACAACTCTATCCCAAGGAACATCACTCAATTCCATGTATACATGGTGATTGGATTTTAAATCCTTAATAAATTACTCACAATTCATTAGTTATATCCTACTAATCTATGAAAGATTCAGATAATAGATATAGTTGATGGTTGAGGCCATTACTAAATAATATCCATCATGGATGGATCTATTGATATTCCCTATCATGTGATTAATTGACCTATGAATAATAATTTTTTCATCCAAAATTGACACTTTCAAAATTTGGAATATTGTGTCTCTATTGACAATGTCTTCAACAATATCCATTAATGATCTTCATGACATTATATGCTAAATGAATATATAAGAATATAATATATATTGATAATAAACAAATTATAAATGTAATCACTAAATATTATACTCATTAGTTTCATGAAGATATAATGAAAAATCATTAGTCCAAAGGCTGTCAATTTAAATTCATAGGGTCCACACATTGTACATAAATTTTTCATAGAAATGTCTTTCCTTTTAACCCTAAATTGATTATATAAATATTGAGGTTTATTTTTTGGAAGTATTTTCCTCCTAAGAGTTAGTCCAATAGATCATCGATATGGGTTTTCTATTACTTTTTATTTATTGGTATTTTATTATGCTAATGATATTTTTTCAAATATGAAATAATGAATTGATATTTTTTATAAATATGACCAATGTGCTTCATGGTGATGCACATGGTTATATATAACACATTTTTTAAATTCCATTTTAGTTTATTAATCCCTCACATACAAATAGAGAAATCTTATACACCTTTTGAGATATTCATGGATCCAGGTATGATTTTGATTAAAAAATCTACAACATTATCTATTGGAAGATTATGATTTTCCTCCAATGATACATTTATATAAGCTCATAAAATAGTCACATCATAAATGTTGACTTCTTAACTAATCATTTGACCTAATAGTATAACAATGTTAGGTATCATAACCTATATTGTATAATTTTCTTCCAAATGGAGTTTATAGTAATTCATTCATAGATAATTGATAACAATATGATTGGGTATATGAATTAAGATTTCTTTATCAATAAAATTGGTATGTTATCTTTGTAAATAATGAAAATCCATAACAATAATTTCATTGAATTCAATAATGAATAGAAAAGAAATATTTTAAGGAAATATCATCCCAAAAATACTTATTAGATGAGAGTTATATATTATAGATGTAATTATCATTCGACTAGGGGTGTTTATAGATAGTACAATATTAATTTTTTTTGAGACGTTGAATCAAAATTACATTTACCAAAAAAATAAAATCAGAGAATTTGAATTAAAAAATAAAAAAATTAATTCAATGGTCTAGAAGTAATAATAATTTCACCTTTCATAATACTATTATTTTGATGAGCCTTTGTAGTGATGATTTTATATAATCTAACTTATTACATTGGTTTATGAGGTTTTAGGTTCTATAATATTAATATGCTCTAGTTTTAGGGAGTCAATTGAAATATTTCAAAACATTTTTTCATTTGATGCTTTAATGTATGGGTGGAACATTATTTGGGTCCTTTTCCACCGCCGCTATTTTTATTAGCGTCATAGTATAACATTATTAGTTATCACTTGGTTTCCCACTTTACCACAATTAAAACACATTCATGTACACTTAAGATAATTTCATGGATGTTTATTCCTATATACCTAACATATAAACAGTTTACTTTTCATTCCACCATATTAATTATCATCATAGCCTCCATGATACTCTACCTTCATTTTATTTTCATTAATATAATGAGAGTCCCAATATTTGATTTACCCCATAACCACAAATCTAAAAATAAATTTATAGCTATCAATTTGTATTATGGATGACACCGCATGAATACTTGTATTTAATATTATACTAGAGTGATTGATTTTATGTTAAACATATTTTAAAAAACCCAAAGGTTTACCTCAAAATCCTCAATATGTATTCCTCATATGTTTCCAAAAATTTATCCACATTTTTTTCAATTTCAATAATTATATATCTTTCTATGCTTGTCAAGTTTGGGAAGAATAATTTATGGAGAATAAATTCATTAATCCTTCACACTCAATAGTGTCTAATTCCTCTATCATTATCATATTCTAATTGAGTCTCTATAATTAGTCAGAGTCACCTTCTAAATGAAAAATAGAAAAATGTTCTAATAATTCAAGCACTGGTGACCAAAAATGTATTTTACTATTATATTAATCATTTTATAATAAATATGTCAACTATGAAATAATCTATGGAATGATAGATGTGGATATCTTTAGAAAGTTCTTTGATCATTTCCAAAATATTTTTCTCTCCAATTCCCATACCAGTGGGTAGTTCATTAAAGAAATTGCGATATTATCCCATAGACCAACTGTTATCATTATTCCGTCTAGGTTAATTGATTCCAAAAACCAAAATGGATTAACCTATGTGATAAAAAATTAACATCCTAATGGGATTATTATAAATAATCACATAAAATAATTAACATTATAAATTATAACTCTTCAATACCAGTACGTTAGACTATAGTTATTCGAATTCAATATAAATTACTCATATTTAAAATGAATTTATCCATGATCCTTTATTATTTTTCATAATATCCTAAGTATATATAAATCCCTCAATATCGGTCATGAAAATAATTTGAATTACCAAAACATATCCCCTGAGATTGTCTCAGTATATATGTTGTCTTAGGCTAACTCATCTTGTTCCACGTGATGATTGATTCAATTCTCATCCATCCATTTTGGGGTGATTACTCCTAGGTTCATTAGCACCACAAAAACTAAAACATTCTAGTATCCAACACTAAATTTATGTAATAAGAAAAAATATACTATACACATTATAAAAATATAGGGATAATATCCTATATTTAGACTTGTCACTAGAGTTTTTTCAAAATATACCACATATTTATTCCCCCAAATGAATATAATAGTCTATAAAATATCCAAAACCCTAATTGATTCCATCTGAGATGACCCATGTTAAACATTACATAATAATATATTAAATCAAATAATTAATAATTCAATCTAAAAAATAATAACACAACCAAATCTCTAAATGGTTTAGTGTCTTGGATATTAGCTATAAAAATACAATATTTTTTATTACATTTGAGTACTCTATAAATTTTCACCCTTCTAGACCCTCTTCTCGGCATCCTCTATGATACAATAATCTTCACTACCTAGGTTATTGAATCATATGAAAGGGGTGATATAAAATTATAAACATTGAGAATTAGTCAATAAATAATCAGGAATTGATCATAAAAATGATATAAACATGATTAGGAAATAAATATGTCATAAAAATATCATTAGAATATAAGATCAAAATATGGTCAATAAAGGGGTATAGTAATAATGAAATATCATATAAGAATAAAAATTAATCTTGAATTATATAAGCACAACATTACAATGGAAAATATCTTTTAAATGATGCATAAACATGGAATGTAACATATCAGGAAAAAACAAAAACTTTTAATGGTTGAAAAATCCCAATAATAGGTATAAGGTTTCATCAAAAACATTAGGACCATGCCTTTCTTAAGAAACTCATTATGTCCACCCATTACAATGTTATAAAACACCATATTATCATGGCTTTAGGTAAAAAAAATTCATATAAAAAAAACAAAGAAAACTCATTATGAACATGTCCTTGTGAACAATCTCAATATTTATATTCCTTAAAATCTAATGATATATCATACTTTTATAATTTTTTGGAGGGTTATATATGACACAAATCATCATTTTCCAAACATATAATTGCATTATAAAATCTATAGTCATCATATAATAAATAATTTTTGGATAAATAATGGGTTTCCGAAAAAAATAAATAGAAAACAAGAAATTAATAAATCATAGGACATTGAAATTTTAATTTTAAAATAGAATAATATTGTAATAAAATATAAATGGTGATCCAGAAATTAATTTTTGTGAGTAAATCCATAGAGGAAAATGATATAGAAATAGTAATCTGTTGAAGTAATTTTTCAGATAATGTTCTCAAAATTTAAAGATATAAATTTTATTAAAAAATGATGAAAAAAATATTTTTGTGAAACATATTATAAGGGTTAAAAATATTGGAAAATTAAAAATTAAAAAAAATCATTTTAATATATTTGAAATGGAAATTTTATATTGAACCTAGAAATAAGTTTTTTTCATAATCATTGGGTGTATTAATAATGGATTCCCACATTAGTTAAAATGCATGATTTTAAATTTTAAAAATAGATAAAGTAAAATAATTGGAATAAAAAAGGGAAAATATATTTGGTTTTGAATACATAAAATACTTTTGATAGAAAAAATAAGGTCATGGAAGAGAAATATCTAATTGTAAGAAGATGACTTATTCTTACCAATATCACTCTATAGTTTTAGAAGGTAATTAATATAAATATATATTTTAAAATGTGAAGTCATTTTCCAAAAAAATAAAATATATTATATAATAATGGATTGGATGAATCACTTAATCCATTAATATCACATTCTTGTAGGAAATTATATCAATTAAATAATATGAAATTGAGTCGGTAAAACCCTTATCATGAATTTCAACATATTCAAACACGCCCTAAACTCTTTTATGACAAATAAAACTATCATAATATCTTATTTTATAACTTTAATCTAATATTATAAATTTTATATTTTAAATTTATAATAATTCATTAAAAACATAATAATAAATTATGATAAAATTTTTCAATCATGTGCTATAAATATTTACAATTTCAGACACATTTAATAGAGTTGATTTCATTCCTCATTACATTACTTCAATTCATCATTCGAAAATTAGATTTGATATTGGAATTATTTTTTAGTTATCTGTTGGAAAACAATTTTTCCATAGAAATCATAAATATGGTTGGTGATGATAAATTGGTAATAACATATTTATGTATATTTTTATCAAAAAATAGTTGTCAACTTAATGAAAAGATGAAATTTCGATGATACACATTCAAAGGAATACAAAATTAATTATTGACTCATTAA
This sequence comes from Viscum album, assembly GCA_963277665.1. Classification (NCBI taxonomy): domain Eukaryota; kingdom Viridiplantae; phylum Streptophyta; class Magnoliopsida; order Santalales; family Viscaceae; genus Viscum; species Viscum album. The sequence continues at coordinate 254,243,220 of OY728165.1, read as the reverse complement.
ATAATGAAAAGAAACCAATGTTTAAATTTCAAAAATCAACTATGATAATGATTTACCAAACTATTCATATACTTGGTCAAAACTTCAAAAATATGTACATGCTATAATTGATCTGTTTGTATGGTTATTAGAGTCGTTTTTTGAAAATTATTAATTATTATATATAAAAATGATATTATGTACAAAATTTTATGGAGTTGAATTATATTTTAAGCTTTTTTATAAATAATGATTTATATAGATGAAAAATGTGATATGTTAACATATGAAGGTAGATGTCCCCAGGTATGAACAAATACCTTTTTTTCCTTAATTAAAAAGGGGAAGTGTGGTTAATGTTTATTAGAAAAATAAAATTACATTTGGTACACTTTCAATAATTAAGAAATCATATATTATTTAGACAAATATATTTGAGAGGGGATTTTGGAAACAATATTTCATGGAAAAGGTAGTCATTTCATTCAGAACTAGAGTTTCCCCTTGTAAGACTCGATCGAAAAAAAGGTATCAGTTTATAGAAACATGATTAGAAGATAAAGGATGTAGATTTGGGTTATTGAAAATAGAAAAAAATTATTGTTTCAATGGGAAACCTAAATTTATTATTTCCACTAAGCGGTGGTTGAATGATGCTTTTATAACTAGTTAGAATTAGATTCTTGAGACCACATGATTCCCAAGTCACACAGACTCCAAAAAAAGAAAAATAATTGTGTGGGGAATATTTTTTTCGATCCAAATCTCAAAAACTCATTAATAATAATTCTTTTAACATGTCATACATTATAGAACATTTGTTTACCCATTTATCATTTTTAAAAAAACTAATTTTTAACTAATTAATTCATTTTTTATGTCTAAAAATAATATGATCTTTGATACATAATTTTTATCATCAAATTAATATTTTGAAATACATATTATTATTTTGAATTTTTAAAATTTAAAAAAATTTATTTAAATTAATTTATTTCTAATGTAACAAAAATGATATTGAAAATTGTGTAAATTAGAATCTATAATATTGAACATACATTTGATAAAAATATTAAAAACCAACATATCACTTATCAAATAATATTTTTCAACAAAAATTTTTAGAACTTTTTATATTAAAATTTTGAACTTATTTTTTCATAAAAGTATGGTTTTTTTATAAACCTGTTATTTTCAAATATTAACCAAGAAACAAAAAAATTATAAAATTCAAACATTTTATCCAAAACTAATATTTTTATTTTTATTCAATAGTTGAATTTCCCTTCTTGAGATAAAACTATTAGATTTAAGAAGATTTATTTTAAATAGAATCATAAAATATAATTAAACATTATTTTTTAGGAAATTGATTTTTATAATATTAACAATTTCTATTTATATTTATTATCAAATTATAATTTATTAGTTTCAATATATATATATATATATACAAATATTAAAAATATATTCACCAATATTTATTTCCCTAATTTCCATGTTTACATTATTATATTTATATTAATATTTTTTATGGTTTATTTAAGATTGTTGTTGTGTGCAAAGAAAATATTTAAAATAGTGTTTATTTAAGGGACAATACACACTAAAATTATGGGTCATTTTAATTATTAAAGAATATATAAGTTTTTAATGGATGGTTAAATAAAATAATTTTAAAATAAATGTAATGATCCTTACCAATGGGAATGGAAGCCACAAGGGAATATGTACACCAATTTTTCATAATATGTGCATAGTATGAAATCATGTATAGAGAAAGAGTAATTGAGAAAAAATACCTGCCCATATTCTCAGATTCCTAGAAAGTGGTTTGTTTTAGGCCGAAGTTGTTTTTTTTGGTATTTTGTTTTAATATATCATTATGTGGTTTCAGTTGAAGAATAAAATTATGTAGATAACTTAATGAGAATCTTAATTGAATAAGAGAGTGTGTGTGTGTGTGTTTGGTGTCGTTGAAGTAGTCAATTAGATACACAACCATAGGCATGAGAATCTGACAGAAAATTTCGACATGATAATTGGATTCCAACTACATGCATGAGTATCAGATACAAACTACTACCTTGAAAATCAGATCCAAAAAATCTACTAGAGTAAATACAAACCATTATATTGGGATGTTAACAAAAAGTCAGAAGCATGTCAATATTATATTTATCTGGGAATAATATGTTTATCATAATGAGGTTTGGAGTCTTCTTAGATATGATAAAAATATGAAAATGATTTGATTTTTTTTATTTATCATAATTCATAACAAAGCTCTAAAAATTGTGTTGTTAGCATGACGAAAGAAAGGGGGACTGATTTCAATCGTATTGTGGTTCGCTTAGAATAAAAGATGTTTCTATAAGAATGGGAAGTTACAATATTATCTTTAATATGATAGGTGATGCTAATTACAATCATAAATTTTATTGATGTCATGAGGAATTCATGTTACAAGATGAAGTTTATAGAAGGATGAAGTGGCTAAAGTAAATTCATTCATGTCTCAATCATTGGTATGAGATCACTAGATGTGGATTTTTTTTATGGCTGGGAACATTGATCATAACATTTGAAACCCATGATACTAGTTTTCAGTTTGATTTGTAATCCAAAATAATAATATCTTTATAAAAAGAGGTTGACTGTTCTAATTTTATTGATATCATATTTATAAACGAAAGAATTGGTTGAATTATAAGTTGGTGATATTGGTTCCTCAAACGTGGTATACCATCATAATCATCAGAAGCATTACTTTTTTCATTATGATATTTTCGGATCATTCAAAAGGAAAAGAATTATAGATTTTGGTGGTTGATATAAAATGAAATTCAAAGGCTGATCAAAAATCCAATCAATCATTCATCGGGTTGAAATGTTTTGTTTTTTTAGGTAAAAAGTTTTTCATGAAAAATGAAACACAAGTATTTAGTATTTCTCTGATACATCTTCAATTTAGTCAAGCGCTATATAATACCTCTTATCTATATTCAATTGGGTCAAGAAAAATAATAAATTCTATAACAATTGGGTCAATATTTTTCAGAATGTAGATGGCACCCATTATCATAATGATGTAGAGAACGGTCAATCAGAGGAAGACTAACATTGATACATCATCAATTGTATGATCATCAGTCTAATGAAAAAATAATTAGGATCTTGTTTGGTGATTTTTTTCAAGTGATTTCAAAATGGTATAGGAATTTTTCTTAAATTTTTATAGAAGAATATGTTTTCTTTAATTAGTTAGTATGCAGCATCGTAATGGGAAGACATATATTTTACATTTGTCACAATTTTTATGGATCATGATATTGAAGAATCTACATTCATCATTGCAATGAACAATTCTGAATTTCCATAATGTTTTTTAATTGTTGTAGAACTACCTCAATCACCAAATTGTTAGGAGTATTATTCCATCTTGTCGATCAATGCACTTGCAGTGAATGTTTTTTCCCACCAATGATTCTGTCGTTGAAACATATACCATGATTCTCTCTATAGGTGTGAGACCTTAAAAGAGGTACCAGATGAGAAGTTTCTCACTAATTTGGTGATGTGGAAAGCTTGCACACAACTTCTCGAATCGCTCCCAGTACTCATGTATTGACTCCCATTGTGCTTGATCGACCCCCAATATATCTTTAAAAATGGAAGTGTTCCACAATTATGGAAAAATCTCTACAAGAAAAGATGTTTCAAATCATTTTAACATGTAATGAATTCATGTTATAAATAATACATCTTGTCTTTTTCTATTGCATCAAGTGAGAATGGTAATTCTCTTAGTTTTATTTGATCTTCATCTACATTTCTGGGTTTAAGGGTTAACAAAACCACATTAAATTATATTAAATTCTTTTTTGGATCCTCACCATATTATCCAAGAAATTTTCAAGGTAAGTGAATAAACCCAGAATTAAATTCCAAGGCTGATTCAAGGAATCGGTATGCGATACAATTTGGTTGACCATTAATATCTACTATATCCCATTCTTGAATAGTTCAGTTACATTCATTATAATTTTTTTCATCCATTTATTCTTATTTTATGTTTGAATCAGAATTTATTATAATTTCAATGTTACCAGAATGGAGAGATTCTCTAACATGTTGAATGTTGAAACATCCCATCGATATTGAATATAATATTTGGGCCCTAAGGATGCACCGAATATCAAGGTGATGATCTAAGATATATTAGGGATTATTTCATGTCATAAATAAAATAAAAAATAAATTATTAAAAGGGTGTTGTAATAAAATAAAAATCATATGTTTTAATTTATTGTCCAAAAAAAAGTAGAAAACGAAACAAGAATAAAAATTAGATTTGGTATAGAAGGAAGAAAGATGGGAATAAGAAAATAAAATGAAAAATAAAATAAATACCTATAATTTGTTAAAATAATTAATTTCCTACCATGAAATAGTGAAACTTGAAAGGTGTTGTCATTGGTACTCTCAAATGAAGTGTTATTTTAGGGTAATGAGGTGCAGTAATGTGACTGACCAAAGTCATCTCTCAAAGGAAAATTTAATTAAAAACATATTAAGTTATTTTTTAATTAAAATAAAAAGGACAAAAAATACATAAAAGGATTGGGGATACATTTATAAATCTAGAAGATCTATGATAGAAAAAGATTACATTTTTTGTTTTGTTTGTTTGATTTAATGTTTCATTAATAGGATTTAATGGGAAGATGTTTTCTACGAATATATTTTTAAAATAAATAATTGATCGCACAATAACTCTTCACTCAATAATTTATAATTATAATTTAAATTTAAATCCACAAAAATATGATTCCCAAACTTGTTAACCCCCGAACCCTATGACAATTAACTAATCCATGATGTTGAAATTAATTTAACCCAAGGATAGATTGAGTACATGTAATTGAAGAACCCTATATTGACTTATTTTATAATCATACATTATGGTTAGTGGTTAATTAATGAACATTACGACAATATAAATGAGGATAAATTTTGTTTAGGGACTATATTTGAACTCTATAAATTATTACCATGGGGTTTTATTTTACCAATTATATTCTCACTCTAACAATATACCCAAATCTAAAACTCGTGTGTTCTTATATTAATTTTTAAATTTCTAGTTTTGTTTAATCTATTGTAAAAACTCAATTCATAGGTCATATTAGTTGAATTATAGTAGCTCATTTAATATAAATATATAAATTAATAATGTAATAGGTTGATCTATTACTAAATAAACTACTATTCCATGGGCATTATTGGCATTGTACAAACAAAATTAATTTGCAATGGTTTTGAATGGGTGTAACAGAATATAATTTAAACACACTATTTCAAGCCTAAATAGTAATATTAAAGTAGAAGATAAGTGAAAAAATTGTAGAAAACATAAGAAATAAAATAGGAAGTCAAATGTTTAATACACAGAGACAAATTTTACAACACAGAAAGGAGAGGAAGGCTTCGATGAAGGTATCCTTACATAATGTCCTCCCCCTATGATTTTACGAAGTTACAAACCCTAAAAAAAGATGAGAGAACTCTTATATTACTCTAAATTGGTAGAACATCACTCTTTGGTCTAACTTTCAAATGGGGTGCCCAGGTGCAAGTTTATTACCAAAATGGGAAGTAGTATTGGGCACCCAGATTTTAAGATACCACTTGTGTATCAGTTTTTTGTTAGAAAATAGAATTATCAGGACATGGAATAATTTGAAACGTTATAGACCTTCATATTCTATATATCCATGTTAATGTTTTTGACAATGGAAAATTACAATGCAATATATGCTCAAAATACAGAACTAAATTTTTGACTTTATGATGATTTTATCCCAATGAATGATCTATTCTTTTGGTCCCTCTAATCACCGAATGGGTTTTTGGTTTCATGTTATTAGTTGTATACCACTATATTATGGATATTCAGAAAAACCTTAATCCCCTTTGGATGCAAGGATTGTGAGAAATGTTCAAAACAGTAGAAATATGTCCTTGGGATTCCGTGAAATTTGTCCCATTTTACTTCTAGATCATCATTAGCCCTCCAAATCCCTTCCTCCTACAACAATATCATTAAAACAGGTATAATTTCACTTTTTAATTGTGATAGAAATTTAATAATTTATTCCAATGGGATGTGTAATTTTAAATAATATTTATAATTTTATATACAAAACATGTTAAAACATTTATTTAAGGGTTATATATAGTAGTGAATTGTGATGTGATCAGGTTAGATAATCCTTTTGAAAATCCTTTTGAAATCAAAACACTACTTGAGAATATCATATCAAGATCTTGGATCATGTTTTAAACCATATAAATCATTTTTTAATTTAGAAACATGATTTGGAAAAGGGGGGTTTAGAAAAGGCTAAGGTTGTTTAAAAATAACATCCTCAAATGTGAAACCATTTAAGAATAAACCCTTGGCATCCATTAAATATGGAATAAAATATAAATGTACTACATAAGCATGAATAATTATTATTGATTCAATTCGGGAGAGATGTGAAATAGTTTCATCATATTCAATACATTTTTTTTGAAATTTACCATGTGCAAAAAGTCTATCCTTTTTTCTAACAATATTACCAGACTTATCAACGTTATTTCTAAACACCCATTTAGTGAAAATAGTCTCTGGGTCTTTTGGTCTATATAGAATTTCCCACACATTGTTTATTTCAAAATGATTCAATAATTCGTGAATATAATTTAACCATATATCATCATCAGTGGCTTCATTGATGTTCTTTGGTTCAAGATGAGAAATAAATCAAGATGTTCAACATGATTTCTAATAGAACATCTATTTTGTTTTAATCTATTAATATTGCACACAACAGAATATAAAGGATGGTACTTATGATTTTAAAATCTATAGAGAATGTGGGACTAGTTATGTCATGATTACTAGGACTAGGTTTTAAATGTTTAGAAACTTCATAAAATTTGGATGATTTTTCTATTTTTCTGACAATATATACTAAATTATTATAATTTAAATTTAGAGAAGATAAGTTATCCTCAAGGTTATTTATATAGGTATTAGGATACTATAGATAAGTTTTATAAAATGTAAAATGTACTTATTCGTCCATAGTCTTAGAATTCTTATTGAAAACTCTATAATATTTTCTAGTGATTGAATAACCAAGAAAAATTTTATTATCATTCTTTGAAGAAATTATATCAATATTATATAAAGTAATTAGAATAATGAATATTTAGCCAAAAACGCCAAATTAATTTATATTAGGATTCATATAATTCCAAATATCGTGAAGGTTCTTCTTTTGTATTGGTCTAATTAAAACTATATTGATGATTCATCATGTTGTATAGACAACTTTTGTTCAAAAAATAAAGGTAGTTTATACTCATTCAACGTAGTCTGAGCTATTTCATCAAATGATATATTTCTTCCCTTAACAACTCAATTCTGTTGGGGTGTCCTATAAGTATTTAAGGTATGATTATAACCATTTTTTGATCAATATAATTCAGTATATTGATTTTAAAACTCATGACCATGGTCCCTCATTATGTTCCAAATACTTACTCTAGTAACATTTTCATAAAACATAGCATACATGGAATAGGAATAAAAATCTTCACTTTTGTTAGCTATAAGTTATACGAATGTATACCAAAAGAAATCCACTACAAGAACATAATCAATGTTATTCCCATTAATTATTCAAATTATACAAGGTCCAAAAAATCCACGTGAACCAAAATGAGCGGTTGAGATGTTGAAAATTCATTCTTTATTTAGAAAAAAACTTTTTGTTGTCTCCCTTTTTGATAGGGTTATATATTTTTTTAGTTGGGATGAAAATGTTTGGTAGATCCCAAATAATCCATTTTCAGATTATCTTTCTAAGATAGTGGTTGTTTCAATGGCCTAGTAGTTATTCTAAATCCATGACTTGTTGTGAAAGGAACTAAAGCATGAAACATTTTAAGAAAATGAATTTAAATCTATAGCATTAAAGTAGTCCATTCACATAGTAGTAAAAATTAATGAATTTTTAGAATAAAAAAATTCAAAACCACATTCTAAAAAATAAAATAAAAACCATCATCACACAAGTGAGAAATTCTAAGTAGAGTGTATTTTACACCATCAATATAAAAAACATTAAAAATTAAAATTGGTATTTTATTAAAAATTTGGAAAACACTGATGATTTTTTCTTTTCCAAAGACATTAATGGAGACATATCCACCATAAAATATTATAAGGCTCTTGAATCATTAATTATATCGTATCATATGTCTGGAATAAGAACTATCCATGAAATGTAGACATTTATTAGTTGTCTTCAATCGTTTTTCATACAAATCATGATTTCCAGAAGATATGATTTGGGTTCCCAAATTTGTTTAGATCCATAAATGTTAACAATAAAAGATTATGAAACCCACATTTTCCTAACAGTTTCCATTAAATATATTTCAAAAATTTAGAAATAGAATCCTTTTTGGTTCATTTATGAAAATTATTATCATTAGATATTATAGGTTTGGATTTTGAATAAAAAATACATCCAGATATTCCCCTTTTCATGCGATCGTATCATATTCTAGTCATTATTATTGAGTAGCTAGTTTTCCGAATATTTGTTTTCAGTGTATCTATACCATTCGTAAATTTTTCACTATCTTTCATCAATTTCTCATTTGAAATTTTATGTTCAGCATTTTCTTTGAGTTATTTAGCATTTTACACATTATTTTAAAATAGAACACATTTTTTATTTACTATTGAGGATTTATAGATTATAATAATTTTATACCTATCCGTTAACACATTAAATCTATCCTCTATCATGTTATAGTATTTGAATAATTTTTCACATGGAATTTTATCATTATATTGTAGTTCAAAGTTTGAATTATTAGAATCAATAATAGTCAAAATATTTGTCATAGTATGTAATTCAAGTACCTTACTAACATTATTCATGAAGAACATATTGGATTTGTCTAGATATTCATCATGTACAGAATAGGAGCCACTAAAACTATCTTTAGAAGCACTGCAGGTTTCCTACAAGGATTTTTTGTATTTATAATCGTAATCTTCATACGTATTCTTATATTTAATATTTGGATAACTAGATTTTATGTGACATTTGCTTTTGAATTCATGGAATACAATATCGTTTGGAACGTCATGCTTCTTCCAATACTTCTTCCATTTTCCTATGTTATCATATGTTCCATAATAATCTAATTTTCTAAAAACAATTTCCTTTCAGTAACATTTCACGAATATCCTGGTTAGGTTTTCCATCATCTAATCATTATGAGAGGGTGATTCACTATAACAAGTACTAGAATATTATACATTCTCTTTCTCCATTTCCTTTAGTTTTCTAGGAGAAGTATTCTTAAAATATACTAAAATTATTTTAGGCCCCTCATCTTCTTCATATTTCACTTTCAATTTTCCTTTATACAAAATATGTTTTCTAGTAAACACTTTCATAGAATGTTTAAATATTTCACATGATTCTAAAATTAAAACTGATGTCCCCCGAACTATTTATTAGGAACATGAGAAATTCAATGATCTTATATTTTTAATAAATATGTTTTCCAAGAGATATCCTTATGTTCAAAATATCCTTGAACGCGAGAAAAAATTAAAAAATGGTTTCATCAAGATTGATTTTAAATTTTTCATATTTAAAAGTATATGTATTAAATCAAATCTCATTAATAGTTGAAATTCCCTCATGGGAAATAGATAGATTGGACTAAATTTCAATTTTCATTTTACATGTATAAATTATACTAAATTACTCATCCCCTAAATCACAGTAAAATATGTTAATTGATTTATAATTATTAGTGTTTGAAATCATAGTAGAATCATCCAAAGTTCATCTAGCAGTATCAACTAAAATATATTGATCATCTATTTCAAGAAAAATGACATAACCCATACCATATATATTTATTCTCATATTATTATTCCACTGATAATAATTTGAATAACTAAATAGAGTATCTCTATAAGTATAAGAACATGTGTAACAATTATTCATTTAATGTACTAAATTTATGAATAAAATATGTTCAATTTCTTTAACATTCCACAAAATCAGAATTAAAAACAATATAAAAATTTTAATATAATATAATTGAAAATATGAAACCAAATTTTGGTCCGTGGGGGTATCTCAAGGTGTAAACTGAGTACATAGTAAAACATTATCTCTATAATATAGTATTTTTAAATCCGCCTATTTTATAAAAAATTGGTCCAGTTTATCAAAATAAATATTATGGTATAGAACATAGTCTGTTAAAATACATCATAAATGATTAATTAGGTATTAGATGAATTAAATATAGTTTTATTTGATCCATTTGAAAATTTTTATTAGATCAAAATACTATATTAAAAATAATAAATTTAAACTATCAAATATATATATTCTTTACAGTTAAAAAATTAGTTTAAAAGTAGAATTAATGTATTAAAAAATTAAATAACACAACCTAATGAATGAATGCATTAGGTTTAGTCACAAAATGAGGCTTATTCTTCTCCTCTTTGTGATCACCCTACACAAAGTAGATTATAAAAAATAAAAAATAATATCCAAAACATTGAATGGGTTTTACATGATTTTAAAACATTTTTGGTCACACACAATGTCTTCCATAATTATTCATTGTAGAAAAAATTAACAGGTCACACTAGGACCTCTACCACTATTATCTTTGAGATCAATAAATATTGAATGATTTTTTGAAGATATCTCCAATCTTGTAGATTAGAATAATAGATAGTGTCTCTATTTAAAATAGAGTATAGAACAAACTTCAAAAAATTTATAAAATTTGACAAGAATAGAGAAATCTAAAAGGGTAGATTTTTGAAGTTCTCTTAGTATTGAAATGAATATTGTTACTCTTGATTTCTTTTATTAGTGAAGATTGAGTTGTTGTCTCTTGAATATAAATTGGAAATTTGAGTGTTGGAGACCCTTGTTCTTTTATTATGGGAATATAGATAATATTAATGTATTGTATGGAATCCCAATGGTGTTTGTAACAGGTGAGTTGATCATATTTTCAATTAGGTTCATCTCTATGTGTGTTTAGGCAGTTAGATCAATCAAATTGATAAAATTATACTTTATCTAATGTTTCATTTGTTCTTATTTATTTTCAAACACTTCTACATGAGGGAGTAGACTCCACTTCTATCAACATAATTAAGGGGAATATCTGGATCATATGCTTCCACATATATCACATCTTGGTACTCTCTTCAAAACATTCTTTCAATCATTTGTGAGGAAACCATTAATAATATTAAATGTCATTAACTCTATTAAATATAGTAATTAGAATAATGTTTTTAAATTAGATGTGTTATATCAGAATAATGGTTGTGTCTTTGGTTTTCGGTGTCACAAGGTTTGGACATGTCTTACTCTGGTGGTATGATGTTGGTGGTGTCTTAGAATTGTCCAAATTTCTAATAAACTAGTGGTTTCTCCACTAGCGATGTCTAGACTACTGATTTTTAGTATGAATGTGTCTTAGACATAACCAATGTTTTTTTGTTGTATCTCGTACTTTTCCAAATTTTTGTTTTGACATCATGACATCATGATAATGTATCGACTGATGGTTTCCCAGAATGTATCATGTTTTCTGATCAGTGGCACGATATTCTCATTATGTTATATCCTGATAGTATCTCTTACTTAGAGATATTATTATACTAGAAGTGTGTCGAGGAAAATGGTGTCTATTATTGGTGATGATAATCTAAATGGTTTCTAATACATATACCATTGTCACTTCGCTCGGAATACAAATTATGTACAGAGAAACATGAAACCCATTAATATAATAAAAATCATAATTTTGTTTTCATTAAAACTAGGAGGTCATCAATTATTTTTAATTTCTGAAAAAAATTCATCACATTCCTTTATCTTGATAAACATCAATCAATTTGAAATTCAATTTTTTTGTGGGATGGATAACATAGAAAAGTTTTCCAAAAAAAGTTCATTATAACAACTAACTCAATAAAACATTGAATCTCTATGACATTTTTAGGTCTTGAAAACTCATCTACCTTAATTTTAATAGTAGAACAACATTAATTCCATTTTTAGAAAAAATATATAAAAGTTAAAAATCTATTGTAACGAATGTTCATAATTAAAAAAAATCATGCCATATATTTTGTTTTAAATATTTCAATGAAAACTTTATATATATTCCTGACCATAATAAAATATATAATATTCTACAATATCATTAATAAAAACAAGCCATAATTTTTCTAAATAATCTTAGAAAACATTATTGATTAGATCTATAAATATGGATGGTGAGTTTGTCAACGTAAAATCCAAACCTTTTGCAGACATCTATAATTATATTTTTCATTTTCCTACAATTTATCTGGTTGTACTCAGACCTAATATAAATAAATAAAAATATTTTACTCCTTGTAGTTAATCTATAAATTTATATATATAAGGTAAAGGACACTTTTTCTTAGAAGTAATTTTATTAATTGACGTATTACAAATTAAAAATCTCATAGTTCTATCCTTTTAATAGAAAAATAATGTGTAATGAAAGATGAAATGATAAGGTGGATTAAATACATATCATGCCACTCTAATCACATCCATTTCAATTTTAAAAACTCATGTGTATCCATTTGTTAAGAATGTTTTAAAATTTTCATGAAATTCAGATATAATTCAATAGTAAATTCAACACCTAATTTCAAAATAACCAATAGAAAATCATTGATATATACATATATTAATTTTCATATGGAACATCACTAATTTCAATGGTGTCTTCGTTTTTAATAATAACTGAACGAAATATTTTATTCCCATAAATATTCATCTTCATAGATTCTTGATATGTTATCAAATGAATGAACTCGTTTTTAAACAGAAATTGAAATTCACTATGAATATTTAATATAGAATTTTCTTATAAAAAATCTATCTTTTAATGATTTACTAAATTCCAATACAAATCTATAATAACATTAATAACCACCAAGATTAAGAAAAGAATAATTGTTTGAACTATCACACGTATAATAACAAGATGGGTACAATAATTCTCAGATTCTATAATACATCCACCAAGAGTTTTTTCCAAAAGTCTTAATATCATTTCATGAGTTGTTATTTCTTTTTCATATGTAATATTATCAGAAAAAAAAAAGAATTCCTAGAAATCAAATCAAACTATAAATTGACACAATTATACTAAAAAATTTATATTTTTATCACCATATAATTTGATGGCCCAAAAATATGAAATGACATTGAGGAACATTTCATCTAATGATCATGGTGATCACTTTCCTTCATACACTTCTTGGGATGTAAATTTACACAATGTACAATGTTATTACAATTAAAATAGTTATATCCATTCTTTTCATTATCTATCTCACCAAATCCCTTCTCATTTGATTAATGTTATGACACATATTTCCAATATTTCTATTTTGGAAGAGCATCCATGATACCATAATAAATTCTAAAAAATTAGTCTTACCACACATATAATAAGAATGTAATTAATGTTCTTACCTTCATGTATCTTTGATAAATTTCTTTCCATTTCATAAAAAATAGATCACTTCATATTAATCTTGTTAGAAAAATCACACAAACTCTATCTTAACTTTCTCAAATACCACAATATTTACTCATAACATCCAAAATCATGAGGAACCAGTACCCTTAAAAAATATTGCTTCAATACTGAGTGAAAAAAATCAATTTTACTATCATAGCCCAGAATAAAATTTCCTTCCTAACAGTAAAATCTACTCAATCAAGCTTCAAACGAGATAACATAGTCTTCTTCCTTTTTCTTTAATTCTAGGAATTTTCATTCAATTTTATGTCTAATTAAATTATAAATATACTTTTAAAATATGTGATATTTTAATATCTTCTATTATAAATAATAAATTTATAACTTATTCGTAATGTGTATAATCAAAGTCCATCATTGGCTAACATCAGACTCAAAAATAAATATAGAAATAGTTACTTTATGATGGTTTAAACATCGAAGAACATCAAATATATTATATAATGTCTTCATAAATCCTTAATATTTATTTGGGTCTGAGGTTCTAAATAATTCCAATGGATGTTATATTATGGAATGATATACTATATTCGTATTCTCATTTACTAAATATATTCACTCACATGTATTGGTCATTTTATTTTTATCCAAAATGAAATTATATATCAAATATACAAACTACTCTATTATTATTACAACTATTCTTACTTTTTGGTTTAAAATGATTTTATCATATATATAAATTTCTACCTAAGCTTATTAGTTCTATCTTTGGAAAACCATTATGAATAAACATAGATTAGATGATGAATATTGGTAATCCAAAAAATAAATATCTCATGTTATTATAAAAAAAAATTAGAATCACTTGTGAGTATCTTTTATCGACATATGAATCTATATAGTAATCAAGACCCTTTCTCATGCACCAGAAATAACTACCCACACATAACCATCTCCAAAATTACATGACTTTTAGAATATATATCATCACATAGATATCATATACCTTTTATGATTATATTTTAAGATAATTATATAATATGTCACATTATAATGTGGAAATTTCTACACGGTGTCTATTTTCCCCCAAAACATGTTCTTTATTAAGACACACATTCTTCATTCATGGTATCACCTAAAACATGAAATTTTAATTTATTAATTTTCCTCCTCATCCTTAATCCATGTAAAAATTATTTCCAAATGTGGTTTGAGAATACAAAAGAACAGTCTGTGATATAAAATAAATGAAACTATTTAGTATGTTTTTTAAAATAGAAAATATATTATAATATCTTCAATTTCCATAATAATTATTTTAGCTCATGTATCCAATTACATTTAGATGAAATAAACAAAATTGTTAAATATATGTCACAAAAAAATAATATCTAATCATAATGTGAAAAAAATTAATATGGGTTTCTTGGAAAATAATTAAAAATATTTAATATTATTCACTAAAAAAAAATCTTTCAACCTTTTTAAAAAATGTTCAAAATATTCAACAAAAACATTTACCCATTTAATTACCTTATAAAATTTAATTATATCATTCATAAACCATTAATATCATATTGTATATGTTCCTTGAGACATTATCCATACATTCACCCTTATAATAAACCTTATAATAGAATCACATAACCTTATAATTACCAGCTCACATAAGAGTAACCTATAATTGTTAAAATCAAACATTTTACTCAGTACATTGTAGATCTATATCTGGCACACATATCATTATTTGTATATCATAATAACCCAAGATTTTTATAAAGTTTCGATGATCCCTAAAATAAATAAAACATATATTTTTTTGATTTAACCATTAAAATCAATTGAATAAGAATTAATTAACATTCTAAATAATAATTTCAACTATATCAACAAAAATTGAAGAAATTTTGTTTTCAGTGGATATTGGTTTTGAAAATAATAATTTCTAGAAGAAAATAAAAAAAATTCTTTGAAGAAAAACATACTAACATGCAGGGTAATCAATATATTGTGTAATGATTATAACAATATGAAAGAGTTCAAAATCCATTTAAGACAAAAAAAATTTTTTTCCCTATAATGTCCAAAATATTCCCCAATAGAAAATGTTATAAAGATACCTTTTAATTTAATTGGAAAAAATTTTAAAAATGATAAGAAATTTTAACTACCTTTTATTCATTATTAATAATTATCTTGGATCATTTTAAATAACCCTGATATAGTAGAAAAATAGTTTCTAATAAAAATATACAAAATTGAAAGAAATTTATTTATATTAGGTATCAACTCTTGTTGTGTGTATGGATATCCTCTTGAGTAATATATAAATATATTAGTTTTATCCCAAATTAGTAAATTTTTTATTATTAATTTGATTATTATTTTCAATTTATTTTATTCATTTCTATGACATTTTAATTACTAAAATGGTTAATTTCATGTTGGATATTTGGGGGATGTTTTATTCATAAGTCCAAAATTACATCAGACATGGAAAATGTAATATGTCATACCCTGGAGGTGGTAGTTATCATTTGAAAATGAGTGATGTTTCATTTTTTCTACCAGATGGAAATGAAATAAGGTATATAATATTTTTTTCACTGAATCATACTAAAGATGTACATATCATATTTATTCTTTATTTCCATATTAATGAATAACCATGTGATAAGGTGATGAAAGACAAATCACAATGCTTAATGGAGGTGGTATTTCACACGTATGATCAAACAAAGTTAACATTTTTCAACATATAGAAAGAGTAATAAGTTAAGTAATATACTAACATTTTAAAATTATAATAATTTTCAAAAATTATTACAAATTAACTAATTCAATATTTATAAAAATTCATGTTATGTGATGAGGAAAAATGAAACAAATCACTTGGTAGGAGTTTTCATCCATCCGTATATAGAAGAGATGTTTCCATTCCCCATAAGATGAAAAAGAGATTAAAAACTGTTCTACAATAACATAATGAAATTTATTTATAGGTAAGATAGTAAATTCATTATGTTATATTGGTTTGAATTTAATTAAATGTGGCATAATATGAGAAAATTTTAATATGTATGGGTGAACCTATACCTCTTCTTTAGATATCACTCTTTCTATTACACCATAATAATACAAGTAATTTACTTTTGATATCACTATGACCTCAATAATGTGGTGATAATAATCATTACGGGTTTTGGGAAGGTCATGAATTAGGTAATTTCTACAAAATTTTCATATAAACGAGGAGATAAGGTTCCCTTTTTTATGTGAAGGGATTTTCCATCTTGTTAATAACATAAAAAATATAATATAATAAATATATTTTTGATTATTATGTATAACCAAATGGATAAATTTATAATAAATGATATTTAAATTTGTAAATCCTCTCAACCAATAAAATATAGAAATTTTTACATATATTTGATTCCTTGTCTCTTAGTTTATCCTCGGTTGACCCTTTTATCCTTTACCGGGGTGCTAATGATTAACACAAGTAACAAATCATCACCACCAAACATGAAATTTTTTTAAAAAAAATTAACCAAATTATTGAAAATATGAAATCAATTTTTTGTGATTAATTTTTTTAAGAGGACGAAATTAGCATTAATATATTCATACAAAACAAAACATAACCCAGTTTATAGAAAATCTTTATCTCTAAAAACAAATATTTTTTTTATTGAAAAAAAATTAATATGGATTCATATGGAATTATTTTTATTTTTTCATCATATGGGTTTTAATTATCTTTAAGGCCTATATAACGAAAAATGGAAATATGTAATTACATTAAATAAATAAATCATTTTTAAAAAATTATTTTTTTTATATTCACATAAAATAATTTTGTTATAAGATTCCAAAAAAAATCCCTATGTTAATTTTAATTTGTTTAATCAAAAGGTTATTTTCATATAATCAATTTAAAAATCATATTTCATGAAATTTAATTTTAATATAAGACATTCTATTTCATATAAAACAAATATCTATAAAAACTATTTAATTTATCACATAAAAAAAATTAAAAATTATACCTTTGTATATGAATCCATAAAATATATTTATTAAGATTAGAAAAATATGAAATTTATTTATTACTAAAATTGCATTGGTTTTTACACCAGCACCGACCTAGATTTGTTTTCTGGCTTAGGGGAAAAGTGATATTATTATGAGGTGAATATTTCAGAGATGTTCAAATTTTGGATGATTTTTAATAACCATATACTATTAACACATTTAAAAACTAGTACATTAAATTAAATTGAAAATTGTTCAAATTAAAGCATTTTGTTTTATTTCATCCTCAATATTAAGCTCAATGGTTTTTAGTCTACTTTAAAGAAGCATGCCAAGGATCCTACTATCAAACCTAGATCAAGAATTAATATTGTTTCCTTATATAATAACATGAGATTCATGACAATGATAATATGATAATTTCATTGATTTATTATAAATAATAAGAAATATATTCCAAATATATAGTAGTACTCCATGAATTCAAATATATATTTGAGTTTTATAATTTCGATACATGATTGGAGTTTCACTTGTAGGCATGATTATTTATTGCTAAACTAAAATACTATGAATAATTATATATTGCATTGAAATTTAAAAATAACCAAAATATTAAAACAATTATTTTTTTATGTGAAATTATGATTCCATATTTACCAGTGACACATGGTGAAATTAATGAACATTAGAGATGACATGAATTTCAGTGTTATGTGATAATGTGTGGCTCCCCATTTTTTAATTATCAAACTCAGGGAAAATATTCACTAAACACTAAGGGAATACTAATATTTTATGTATTATGATTGATATATAGTTATCTAGTATCATAAAAAACATAGTGCCTTCCTGTAATATCACATGAGGATGAGAGATTTGATAATTCTCACATATTTATGTGTTGAAGAGAAGAATATTAGAATGAATTGTTTACATAAATAGTAAATAATAAAAGTTCTTGAAGTACTCTATTAAAGAGATACACCATGTGATGTAGCATACAATGAACCTCCTGATGTATTATCCCCTTGTAGAGAAATCGTATATGTGATCTTCCTCATATTATTGATTGATAAGTAAAATATTGATATGTGAGTCATAACTTGAGAATTCCATTCCATGAATTATTCATGGATGAGGATATTTTTGTAATAATCTCTCTTTGATCCAATTCATGTGATATTATATGTGGGAAAAGAAATAATGTTGTGAGAGTACCCTGACATAAAAATTATTTGGAACCTATATATAGTCAAAATGATGGTAAGGTTCTTAGCCCTGATTATATTTTTATACTATAAAACTAAAAGTTAAAAGAAGAAGAATATAATCCGTTAACTATTTTTTACTAAAATAAATGACATATATTGAAGATGTATGATACAAGATGATTGATATTAAAATGAATTGATTATGATGATACAAATGAAGGTTTAATTATTGATTCTGTTACTGAGGAATAATGTGGTCGCTTTTATATATGAATGCCATCATATTCTAATAGATTAACTAAAATATCATGAATATAGATTTATAATTTTTTGTTATTTATGTTGAGATTTTTGGAGATTAAATATCTAATATGACCTCAAGTAAATATATCTGAAACTATATAATAAGTACAATTTACAATATTTTTAATTTGTTATATCCTAGAGGATGAAGTCTTATTTAGTTTTTCATGAAGGATAATATTTAATAACTCATGGTTTCTAGATAAATAACTCCATTCTTATTTCGTAGGATGTGTAAGATACCTATTTGAAACATTATATGATAATTTTACTAAATTTTTAATTACTACAACTCTATAATAATAATAAAATATGTGTACTAAAAAACTACACATGCTAAGGATTATTCTTTCACATCTAGGTCGAACCATGATAATATTTTCTGTTACAATTATTGTATATTTCTATATTTAATTAAAAGGTAAAAAGTAGAGATCATCAAATGTATACCCTCCTAATAATTAAGGAAGTGGTTTGAGTATAAGAGGGTTTAGGTAAAATATGAAAATTAAAACAAAATAAATATTGGGTATACTGATTCACCCCTTTATAAGTTTCTCTATATGATCTCTTTAGGCTCTATAAGTCTTATAATGTATAATCTAGGTTCTACTTTGAAAGTATCAAAATTATTCCTTGTTATTTTTATAGTCACTAAAAATATTGTATACTTAATGAAAACTAAAAAGTATCTCTTATAGAAGACTCTTTTTCCATAACTATAAGGAATTCAGTATATATAAAAATAGTATGAATAAATAGGGAAAAAATATTGACACCAACCTCAATGAAAGAAAAAGAGAGTCAATCATAATTTGATTTAAATAAATGAGATAATTAGCCTTTTATCAAATATAAAAAAACTGTTCCTTTTATAAAACTATTTCATACTATGAAGAGTATATATAATATCTGTTAATCAATATTTTAATGGCATATTCTGTCAATTTCAAAGGTGTTTTTATCATTTTACTGGAATATTAGTGTGAGGAATACATAAATTTTTCATGATAATTTACTATGAAAATTAAAATCAATAAAACGAATATCGACATATAATATAGTATTAGAATAAAATTAAAATTCTAAAATGATTGGACAATCATTATGGAAGAAATTGAATAAGTTGATACTCTCTCTAATGATCAAAAACCATTAATTAAAGAAAATAGGAAAATTAATGGTTATTATACTGAATTAATATATATATGTAAAGTATTCACACCTAGAAATGAAACTAAGAAGATCAAGGATCTTGAAGTTTTCATACAATAATGTATACAAATTAATGAAAAATATTTTAAGAAGATTAATAGTGAATGGGAAGAAATACCTAGACTCATTGGGGAGGAGATTCACTCCCTCAGCAAAAATAATCATGAATATATAGTGAAATAAAAAAATATAAATTTTCTGGCACCATGTAAAATAAAAAATATTGAATAATAATTATAAATTCATGTCTATGATAATGATGTGAATAAAAATTATCCTGATGTAGAAATCTATGAATTAATGGATTTTTAAAAAAAAGAAATGAATACAAAAATGAAATAATTCACATTACAAAAAAAATAACTTTATGGACATACTATTTCTAATATTAAGAGGGAATGGGAAAAATAGAAGATAGGTTGAGGATGATAAGTATTCACTCATCATAATGCCTCATGAGTTTGGAATAAAACTAAAATATCTGGAAACTAATCAAACTTGAATTTCCAAAACTATTTTTAAATGGGATATTGAAACACAATTTTAAAAATAATATTTCCTCCAAAAATTGGAAAAACATTTTTTAATAAATAATATAAAATCATATAGGGATTTATACACTTCAATAACACGGAAAAGGATTTTATCCAAGTCAATATCTGTTGATCTTTATAAATCTGCTTATATAGATAATGTATTCTTCTAATAAAAAGTATTATAAAAATGATTTAGAAAATTCTTGGGAGTCCCACATCAATGTCAATGGTGTATCGAATAATCAATGGAAGATAATATTTTCTAATAAAACACAAAATATTGAAATATAAAAAACATCTATTTCTATAGATTCTAGAAAACAAGCATTCCAAAAAACAAAAATGGTTTTTTTGGGTATTATTAAAAGTTTTCGAACAAGGATTTAGATTGTTAGCATAATCATTTAGTTTATTATGTTCTAATTCCCCAACATAGTATAGAATATTTGAATCAATAAGAAATTCAGCTACTCAATGTAATATTTCCCTTGGGTTAAAAAATTCTCCTTCCCAAAATCGATATAAATCCAAATAAGAAATTTGTTATTTTTATTGATTGGGTAGTCATTATAATGTTGAATTTTAATTTTTCTAAAAATTTATAATTGATGTGTTAATGAGAAAATAATACCAAATCAATATACAAAAAATTAAAGAGTGTTGAGTCTCCACAAGGAATAATATAAGTGAAAAGGTTCTTAACTAATAGAATAAATCATATAAGAATTACCTTAAGAAGATGAAGGGGAAATAATTATATGATTTAAAATCCATATAATAATACTTGTACTATGGTAAAAATATTCCTAAAAATGTGCTATTGTAAACATATCTTAGGGAAAATAAAAATTATGTATGATAAAATAGTGTCTTAATCTAATAAATGAATTAAAGGATTCACTTACTTCAATAAAACTCAGAAGAATAATTGAAGGTGTTTCATATAATGGGATAAATAAGGGTCGAAAGGAATTTGTTTGAGGTTTCCAAAAAAATTACTTATATAGATTAGTAATGTTTTATTCTCTGGCCATAGGAATTTAAAAGAGTAATAATTATTGAAGAATCACAATGCTAATATATTTCTAAAGGGAATAATGTAACATCAAATGAAGAAGAACTCCAAATCTCGGATGGGGTTTCTAACAATTATAACATAAGAGTTCATTAAATGAATATGTGTGTAATGTGAAAGTAGGTTGGACATGACACCGAAAAATTTGTGTCCCACTTACCTGGAAAATATTAAATTATTAAAATGAAGACAATCAGAATATATATTTCATTGGATAAAATATATTTACATGAAATGGTAAATAATCCTATTGGGAAAATTAATTATAAGTTATGATCACAGTATTTCATTTCCCAATAAGAAAATAGATTTTTATGAAATAAATATAGAATCATGAAGGATAAAGGTAATAAAGAAAAATGGTTGAGGAAATCTTTTCAAGCTTTTTGTTCCCATTAATTAATAATGAATTCTAGTTCATTCCCTTAATCTCTATCTAGTATTTATAATATTTTAATGTTAATATTAAAAGGTGAGTTAATAATGTGACAAAGATACATTGGCATGACAATAACTTGAAAAGGGAATAGATAGAATCACAACTCTAGATATGGTATTAACTATGAGCCAGATAGTTTTTAGTGTCTCTATAATAGGGGAAAATTGGAGAAGTTGTATTGTATATACCACAACATATAATAAAAAATATTATTTTAGAAATTTTATTAATATTATTAAAAATTTAGGGGTTTATCTTGTCTCACAAATTTTTATGAATAAATTTCTAACATTACATGGTTAAATTTATTTCGACCAATGAAATGATTGTGATAATATAAGTGAAACTCAAGGATGGTTTAATAATAGGTAGAATCATAATATTTGTTCTGGGTTTTTTTTATTATTTTTTTGAGAAGTAGTGTAGGATATCAGGTTTGAATTCCCATTTAAAAATTGATCAATAAATTGACTTTTTTAGAATAAATTTACTTGGAAAACCAATGGATAATATAATCATCCATCATGGAGTTATAACTATCTCATAGTGAACAATTTTACATTCTTGAAATCAACTATGAAGAGAAGGATCTACCAAATCATTAGTAATAAATAATTATAAAATATCAATATCCCATTGATAACTGGAGTATAAGGTATTATAATGATACTTTATTGAATTAAATTAGTAAAATCTTGTTTGTTAATAATGGAGGATTGTCTTATGATGGTAAAGAAAGTGATTAGGGGGAGTGCACAATTTTTCACACGAATTTATATAAAGGGTTTCAAGACATTAGTATAGGAATAAATCTTCATTCTAAGTATGTTTTTTATTTCCCATATTTTGAATAATTCATATTATTATTAGATAATTGTATGCTTTTAGCCATAATTGAATACCTTGGTCACATACTTATTTCTTCTATATTGAGTTAGACAATGTCGAACTATAGTTTCATAGAAGGAAGGTCCTTTATATAAAAACATGATATTATTTTCAATATTTCAATTGGTTTGAGTTGATTTAAAAGTAATAAATGGATGGATAATTTTCTTGAAGATAAGTTAAATATTTATACTTTAAACACCTTTTTATTTGTCATTAATAAGGGGGATTTAAAAAAACATGTATAGATCTATATTTACATCCTGATATTTTAAAACCTCATTACCATTCTCTAAGGTATGTTCTAATTTTTTATTTTGGTTTCATTTCTCATTGAGTGTGTTCTTCTGTCCTTAAATTGGGAAGATACATTTAATGGTGAAGTCATGGATTTGTTGCAATTTTAAACATAAACATGTAGTTCCTCCTATTCACTGGGTAGTGACATGATGTATAATGGGATTTCATGATGTGTAATTCTTGCTGAATAGATACTGAGAGTTGAATACATAGTGTGACAATTTTACCTATTTTTTAACGGTTACACATCATTTAATGTAAAAATTTGGTTTTTAATTAAAATTGAAATTTTATTTTCAAATTAATTTAAAATAAAAATACAAGATGACCAGTAAATTATTACATGTCATCTAAATCCCGAAGTTGCATCTTTTAGGGTTCCGTATAGGTTTTTGAGTAATCGTTTTCTTCTTTAGACTACACCTCTAATCCATTTCAATTATCCAAGTAATGATTGGGCGACTCCCTTCCCGACAGATCGACCTGTCTAGTGATTGATCGACATGGATAGGTATTACATCTCATTTGGTAATACATTCAATTCATTTTGAATGTCATTTTTGGTTTCAAAACATTTTATGTTTGTATTTGTAATTTTATTATTCTGTCTCACAATTGTTATTATTAATTTTTCATTCCTAGTCTTATGAAGGAAAATATTGTGGTTTCCAATCCCCATTGTCTAATGTGGTTTGGTTTTCTAAATCATTGATGATGGTTGATCAATTTGCGGGTTCTAATTTCATGAATTTGATCTATTTATTATTGATTCCATTATTTCATGAAATAGAATTTCTTATATTGAAATTGATTAAGCAATGGTTTTACATTTGAAAATAAGTATTTATTTAGCAATGATATTTCTATAACATGAAATGGAAAATTGATTTTCAAACCCTAAAGAATATGGTATTGGATTTACAATGGTTTTATAACAAAATATTCCCATGGTTTTTAATATAGAAATTGATAAATATTTCAGTGTAAGAAAAAATGGTGTTTCAAAAAATAGACATAGGTAGCCTTACTGTGTGTGACATCACTAGGAGGTTACCTATATTATATATTGTATATGGTATGTCATGATTTTCGTTATATCCTTAACATATTCGATGTTAGTCTTGCGAGAGTCTTATATGTATTTTCTCATATTCTAGAGCCCAGCTGATAGGTTTATTTTTTTATTGTTATATATTGAATGATATATTATTTCATGGAAATTGGCTCATACATATATTTATATTTAGAATATTTTCCTATATTGTTTTTGTATTTTTAAAATATAACATGAAATATGGGAGACCTCAAGGACTCTTGGTGAAATATTTTTTATTTGTTTATTTACTAAATTCATGAAAATCAATTATTTTAATCTACAAATTTTGAATTCGTATTACTAGAACTTATATATATTTCATGGTGGTGTATTACCGATATCTATTTATAAATCCCTACTTTTACCATTTGTGTGGCCATTTTCACTATTTGGAAGGATATAGTTAATGGTAAGGCAATTTGATAGCATTTGGGTTTTCATTGCATTATTATTTTTAGTTTGGGGGTGAGAGATTGTCATGTGAACAATAGTTTTTCTATAATTATCATACACTCTAGTTTTTCCTTTTTTGATATGTTTTATATACCTTGTATCCGAATTTAATTTTTGTTTTTTTGTCTTTTTTCCTTATATATGATATTATTTTCTTTATTTGTGTTATACATCACAAAATAATAAGATGAATTTGGTGATTATTCTGGTTGGCCTGTGTTGGTCTATTATAATTTGATATGAAATTGGTTAATCATATTAAATTGGGTCAGCACTACATGAGTTGGTTTTGTGTTTTTGGTAGACAGAAGTAGTATCCTCAAAATTAGGACAGTAGGTGAGAAAATGGGATGAATAAATCTGAGTTTCCATGAGTGATCAGAAAATCATTACTAATTCCAATACTATGCATATTGGTTCAATTGAAAAAAACGTATGGGTTGTTTTTTAAACAAATTAACCTATATACCATTGTTGGTGACATTAGGTGGGTATAGTCTTCTGAATTAACTAGGTTGGGAGTTTATTTAGATAGACATGTTCTATTAAAATGGTGATTCCCATTTATATTAGATTTCATAACTATTTTAAATTCTTATTTCTTTAGTGAATTGGTTTATATTCTTTTTGTTTGGTTAGATGGTATGGAGTTTCCTATTTCTGATTGGTTATTTCATTATGTTTAAAAAACAATGACTACAAGAAGAGTAGTTCCAAATAGAAGATGGGAAATTATGAAGCATGTTCCATATACAGATCCTTTAGAAGACCATTATTTGGTTGATGTAGTGATCATTTCCCTTAAGAATCTGGGTTCAATGAGCATATTGAACCCATGATGAGTATTAGATCCTGGTACAGAATTTATCAAGAAATATCCACTTTGATTCTATTGTGACAAAGAACACAACATTTATAGTAGTTTCGTGAATTTATTAATAGGATCTTCAACTTCTCCATGACTCATGAAGACTCCCATGTGTGTTTTACACATATATAATTGATGGACGAAGATATTGATTTTTGGAAATGATAGTAAAATATATGTTTCAGAAATGTATTACCTAGGTTCCATTCAACAAGATTTTCAATTAAATATATTATCTTGATAAATTATGTGTAGAAAAAACCATGGTGCTTCTAACCTTGGATTAAGGATACTTTACCAATCTTGAGTAATCTACTTTATTACTATGTACATTTAGCAATGGACTTGTCATCAATGATTAGTTAATATTTTGGCGATTTTATATGGAGATAAGGGCTTGTGTATAGTATATTCATGTTTTTATGCCTTTTGACCATTTTGGAGGTAGTGGAAAAAGAATATTTCCCTAAGATAGGAAAAACAGAATGGACATGCTTTGGCATAACATCAGTCGGTATAGCGGTTAGCTAGTTTTCTTCTTCTAGATAGAATATAATGCCGAAAATTAGTTAGTTATCTATAGGAAAAGACTTAGGGGCTTCTATATGGGGGAAAGGAGTTATTTTATACACTTGATGGAGGCGTGGTCATAATAGTCCTCATTGTATGTATTATCGTTGGACTTTTCTTTTTTGTGGGTTATAAAGCGATATAAAATGTTTCTATGATAAGATTACCCAAGGAAGGGAGGTGGGGTACACTTTCCCCAAGGGATCCTGCATACATGATGATGCTTCAAAGGTTTTTAGGTCTCATTATTAGACCAACGTGGATTTCCATGTGACTAGGTCTGTTTTCATTTATGTGGAAGATTGTGTTCCTGAGGAATCAAAAGCAATGCTAGATACTATTAGCGGCATGGTGTTTATATTATCTTCTATGGTTCTATAATTGTTTTATATAGGTGTTAATAATTATTTTATATCATATAAGTTTGTTGATATGTTAGGATTTCATTAAAATATTATTCCATTATATTTGTATCATTCCACATATTTTGGAATGTGTTTTAATCATGGTTTCAAGTTCCCCATATATCATGTGATGATAGGCCCCTCTAAGGTGGTTTGGGATTTTCTAGTTCTTGATATTGACATCATTGAATACATTATCGGCATGAATTAGATGGTCAATATGAAGGAATATATAGATTGTTATCATTGATGGGTGTAGTTGTTTCTCTATATGGGATCACTCCTATTTTGTATGGTGAGTGGTAATCTAAATAGGGAATGGTATAGAATATTGTTCTTTATGCTGGTATAATCTCATTATAGTATTAAAATTTTTTTAGGTGTATATGATTATTTATTAGGTTGTTAAATACCTACTATTGTGTGTGTCCCTTAGGGACTTCTAGGTTTTTTATGTGTAAAACCATAGAGAGTGGTTGAGTATATTATTACCATTCTCCTAGGAATAATTCCAATTTATATGCCATCCTATCGAAAGGAACCTAATGAATTTGTGGAACATAAGGAAAAGCTTTTGGAGTTTGAGGTTAAAGGATTTATTCATCCAATAATGTCACAAATGGATTCACCAATACTATTTTCAATTAAGTGAAATGGAAGCCTTAATCTTTGTTTTGATAATTTGCAAATTAATCTGGTGACCATTAAGAACAAGTATCCTATTCTGGAATTTATTTTATTTTTAATCTCATGAGAGGCACTTGTTAGTTTTAAGATATTGAACTACAGTTGTGGTAACACCATTTGTGAGTCAGTAAAGTGGATATGCCTAATGTTGCATTTCACAATAGATAAGGTTATTTTGTGTTTTTGGAAATTCAAATCAATTTCAATAAATCTCACTTGGTATTTTATTATATTATGAACCAAATCATTCATTAGTTCTTAGACACCTTCTATTTTTGTGTTCTAATATGATATCCTCGGATACTCCAATATAGAGGAGGAGCATAGAGACCATTAGGATATCATTTTAAAAACCATGAAAGAACATCATCTATATGGTAATCATTCCAATTGTGTGTTTTTTATCTGGGAAGTGATGCTTCTATTGAATGTGATATCTAGGAGTGGTGCCTCAGTTGATCCTAAAAATGTACTAGCAGTTTTGAATTGGAAGAAATATATTAATATTATTGAAATTTGGATCTTTGAAGTTTTAGAAGGTTACTATAGATGGTTTGTTTGGGACATCTCCATGATCACATATTCAATGAGGGATTTAACCTATAAAAGTGTAATGTTTTAATTGAACAATATATTTTGGAGTTGATTCAAGGAGAGGAATATAAGGATGAATTCAACACTTGTTTTGAATCTTTCAGAACAAGGTTCATGTAATAATGTTTCTTGTGATGTTTTTAGTACTGGTTTGAGATGTGTCTTGATTTAGGGAAAATAATTTGTGGCTTATGGCTCCTGATAGTTACACCCTTGGGAGAAGAACTACCATACCCAAGATCTTGATTTGGAAGTTATTATGCATGAACCCAAAATTAAGCATCACTATCTATTTTGAGAATGGTTTATTGAATAGAATACTCAGAAAAAAAAATCTTTAAGTATATTTTCACTCCGATAGATCTGGACCTGTGAAAAACTTTTTGTGTTAATTATCTTCTGATATTTGTTTTTATCATATTTTCCCTAGAGAATGGAAATTTCTTACCTGATGCATTGAGAATAAAATTTCTGAAAAAATATTTGTTTTAATTAGTTGTCCTTTTATCCTTGATGAGTTTGTTATCCAAGATGATATTGAATGTGAAGGTCATTAGTGGATAAGTGTTCTTGTCATTGGTAATGGTTGGAACAACTTTTCTATGTGATAGTTCATCTTGAATAGAAGATAAACATTGGGATTTGACTCATAGAAGAAAACATAAATGGTGGGGAGGCAACAAGTGATTGGACATAGCCTCCCAGAGGATCATTGTTCTTTCAAATATTGTTGGTAGTTATGTTTTCCTTGAGGTTGGATTTTTTAGAAAATATACACATGTCGTGTTGGTCCATGAACCTTTTGGATAAAAATATGTAGCATGATTTGAGACATCAGTATTGGTGGCCGAGGATGAGGTGATCAATTGATGATTTTGTATCACAATGTATCACTTATCAAATAGCAAGGAAAAACACAACAGATATATAGGTTTGATGTATCATTTAGTTGTTCTCATATTGGAGTTAGATGGAATGTCCATGGATTTATTTATTTTTACCAGATAATCCATGTGAGAATAATTGGATTTACATGATTATCCAAAGATTAACTAAATAAAAACAATTATTACCAATAAAATTATAAAAGAAGGTGGACTAGATTGGGGACATATATGCTTAAGAGATTGTGATATTTCATGGGGTTCCCTATGAAATTATTTCTAAAAGTGCTCAATGTTCAAATCATGATTTTGGAAGGGTTTGTTGGTGGAATGTGTTCAGATTTGAAATGGAGCATGGAATATCATCCATAGATGGATGAATATATAAAGATGGTTATATAGTTTTATGATGATATGCTCTAGGTTTCTGTTATTGAGTTTTTTGGATTTTAGGTTAAAAGTTTTACATTGGTTTTGTTTTCCTATAAAAATATTTATAAAGATTCTATCAAGATGGTCCTCCATTTGGATTTATATGGTTGGCCTTGTCAATCAACATTGTACAGAGAAGAGTTGAGATAGTTTTCCTTGGTTAGGTTGAGTGTTTTTCAAGAGAAGAAAGTCGTTGTGAAGTTGATCATTTTTTTGATAATGGAACAAAGTAATCATTAATCTTATTATATCCATGATTGTCTGCCACTAGAATTTGCAGTTGATGATCAGGTCATTATCAAATTTTCCCCTCATTAGGGACATTATTGGTTGGGTAGGTAGTGTATATTGGAATGAAGGATCATATGACACATTGAAATCATTAAGCAACTAAGGAGAGTGCCCTATCTAGTTATTTAACTATCCATATTGAATTAAATAAATGACATGTTTCATGTTTCCCTACTAAGGATATGTATTCCAGAACATTCCCATGTCATTAAATTGGAGGATGTTGATCTTGATCTTGATACCCCTTTTAATAAGCATACATTTCTGATTATAGATCTCCCAGATAAGATACTTCAGGGTAAAATTATCCCTATACCCTGGATACTATGGAAGTGTAGATAGGATCCCCATGAGATGTGGGAGTGGGTTTTATTGATTGGGTAGTAGTGACCTCCTCTTTTTTTCCAATTTATAAACTTGATATCCTTCTAGGGACAAAAATATTTTCTAGTGTGGAGATTATAAGGCCATGTTTCCTTTTTATCAGGTATGTTCTAATATTCTCTTTTTGTTTCCCTTCCCACCGAGAGTGTATTTCAGACCTCAAATTGAGATTATACCTCTAATGGTGAAGATAGATATTTGTTAGAATTTTCAACACAAACATACCATTTCATCAAATTACAAGGTAGTTACATGAAATATAATGGGATTATAAGACATTTAATTATTGTAAGACATAACCCATGACTTGAATAAACACCATGAAATTTTTTCATGTCTTGTAAGGGTGATAGTTCATGTAATGTGAAAATTTAATTTTTAATTAAAAAGGGTTCATGTTTTTTTATAACATAAATTAAAATTATTTCAATTGGTGTAAAATATTACACATCATTTAATACTGTGATTTATATATTTTCAGTTGATATATATTTATTTGAGGAAAAATTACCTTTTATAGCCTCCTCCTATCTACCAGAGCTCTTACTCTAGGTATTTTTTAGTGACTCCCTTCCCTCTAGACCACTCAATCAACAAAATGATCAGCAGGTCAAGGTGGTTCATTTACAAGGGTATGCCTTAAATTTATTCATCATTATAATTTTTTATTATGGCAAGGATTAAGGTTGGGATTTGAAATCATATTTTGATTTCCATCAATCCTTTTCATTCTATTATTTTCCCTCTCTTACAAATGTAAATATTATGGTTTATATTCCCAATTCTATATGTATGTGAAGTTTTCTAAGTCCTAGATGTAGGTGTATCTATTCAAGTGTTCCAATTTTGTGAATTTCATGTATTTAAAATTGATACGTTAAGATTTCAAATGGAATTTCATGTGTTCAAATTGAAAATGGTGTGGTTTCATATTTGAAAAGGTTTTTTATTTGAAAATAGAATTTATTGATTTGAAATAGAAAATGGATTTCAAAACATTGTATTAGAATATTTCGATATTGAAATGGATTTAAAAAATTATGTGGGAATTGATTTAACATGAAACACACAAGTAGGCACAAAGAAGGTGGTGGTTTATAACCACTCAGGTTTGTCGAGGAATGGGAGGAAGTAGGTGAGGACCACCACCAGAATATACTTATTTACATGGAAATGATATATATGGGATTATTCAGAGGTCAATATCATAAATATGTAATAGTGTGGGATGGGTGTTCAAAATTTGGTTTTGTATAACCATTTAAAAACTCAAAAATAACATGTGTTACATAATGAATCAAACAATGCCATTCAGGTTCGATGTCATATTTAACATTGAACATGTATGGTTTTGTAGATGTATTAGAGAACCATGTTGAGGATCATGTGATCGAACCAATCTCATGAATGAATTGTTATATATTATATTTTATAATGAAATTATTTGGAATGATGATCAAGGAATTTGGATGATTTCTTCCGTGAATGAAGAATTTATGGAAAATGTTATATTAAGGTTTATTTTATTCATATACACCTATAATTTTAATAATTTTGAGACATTGATACAATTTCACTTTCTTATGAATTTTTTTCCAACAAGACAGAAATTATTTAGATGATTTTATTTTTATTTGTGAATGAATAATTCTCTAAATCTTATAACTAAATTCTCAATAACACTAATGTAAATATCTATAATTTTCAAGGTCACATGTTGTAGTTTAATACAATTATTGAATTCTTGGATTTAAGTGTTTTATAAGAAAGTTTTTCTATTTTTCTTTCATAGAATCTATATTAGTAAAAATATTCTATAAATATAGATTGAACATATAGAATATAAGTATTATAATTGATAAATAACTATCTAGTATCATATGAAAATAGACATCTTGCATAAAAATTTTATTGAGGTTATGGAGAAAAAAACTACACATGCTCATATAAGTAAGAAAAGATTACTAAAATATGTTTTTACATAAATTATAATTAATAACACATGGAGAGATAAACTATGAGGAAGAGGTACCACATGAGGTAATAAGTGGTGATCCCCATGATGAATTGTCACTTTATAATGTTATAGTATATGAGATCATGTTTATTTTTTTTATTAATGATGAATGAGATAATTGATTTTAAAAATTATAAGGTCATACTAGGAATAATTATATTAAAGGTAATTTTTATGATGAACCCTCACTATTGGAATTCATAGGTTATTCTATTCTTCTAAAATAAAAATGCATTTAGGGTAGTTTAAATTTCAACATTCACCTCCACCTACTATGAGACATAATAAAGATAGATTTTACAGCCCTAGTGATGCTACATATTCAATAACTCCAATTGAAAGATGAAATAGAATAGAAGCTGTTAATTGGGACACCCTTTAAGAAATATCATCTTTTGGTCAATTAAGTGAGAAGAGGATGTTTATGGTAAGGAGAAGATTGTGCTATTGTTATTAAAGATCTTTTTATCATGACCCTTTCTTAGGATGAAAGAGTTTCTGTTCATGTATGGATGCTCTAACATATGATTTAATTACCCAAAATATTTTGAGAGGGGATTGATGATGATTATGTTATAGTTCATTCCTTTATTTAAGACTTTTGAATATTGAACAACCCCTATGGCATCAAATCATAATGATTTTGAGTATATGATAAGAATAATTTGAATGCAGTTATGTGGATCTAATCTTAGTAATTAAAGTCATGTTTTTTGGTTTAATAAGAAGAATCATTAATAACGGGTGGATACAATATAAATAAAATCATTCTTCTTTTATTTTAGAAGATAATGATACATGCCCAAACCATTATATGAATATTTTATAGCACTAGTAATCACTTAAATTATATAGTGAACAAATATCCATGTACTCGAAAAAAGTCAAACAGGATAAAGAGTTGCATCTTACATCAAGTTCAATTCTTGTAAATATTTTTTCTCCTAATCTTGTGTATTTCTTTATTACATTACATTGTGAGGAGTATGACTTAGTCAAATTTATACATTCCTATTAACGAGTGTATTTTTTTGTTTAAGAGAGGTTATTTAAAATATGAAAAATAAAATTGAGAAAAATTTGGCTATATTATTCCACCCCCAATTCACCTCTTAGGGACACTATAAGATCTATCATGTGACAAAAATGTATTAAATATTATTATATATATATAATATTTAATGTAGATTTTTTACATAATAGAATTAGAATATAACCTGCAAATATGTCATTAATATAACATAATTTAATATTATTCAAAAAAAACTATGTTTATGAAAGTGTTAATACTATAAATTAATAAAAACAATTTATATTTATTTAATTAAAAAAATTCCCATATTGTATATATAATGTTTTTTTATTTTTTAGTTGTCCGGTTACATCCCTAAATTTTGAAAGAGGGACATCATATTTGAAAACATATATGTCATGAAACACAAATATTAAATGAAAATGTAATAAAATGATACATAAAAAATTATATACTTTTTAAAAAATTCAAAACTCTTTGATTACTTCTAATACAAGAAACAACAATTTTTAACTACACACAATATTTAATTAAAATCATATTATGAACATTATAACCTAGACATTATGCTTGTGGTTATGAATAGGACCCACTAAATTATGAAAATAATATGGTTTGAAAATGTATAATGTAAATTAAATGTTTATCATTGGATTAGAAATAAAATAAAAACCATTTAAAATATAACTTATTTTTTAATAAAAATCATATTTTTTATAATAGATGGATTAGTATGGATTTGTGCACATAAATTGAAATTAATTTTTAACAATTTTTTAAATTTTATTTTACAAACTTAATTTCATTTTTTTACTACATATTATCTTAGAGTTAATGTTTGGTAATTTTCTGAAAAGATTCATTTTTCAGTGAATAGTGAAAATATTGGTTTTATTGAAAATTTCCTCACTAAATTAATTTAAAATACAAATTTATATTAAAAATTATTTTAATAATAAAATTATTTATGTTATATTATATTAAACAAAATATATTTCATTGGAATAAATTTCATATTTAATTTTTTATTTAAACATTCTATACATATGAGAATCTTCTCATTGAAAATTTGTTTTCTCATTATGTTTGTTGTTTAAATTTTAAATTAAATATTTCTAATTGTGTTAGTTAAATTTGCTAAAATGGAATTAACATTTTTAATAATCAAAATTCATTTTATTTAACAATTATATATTAATTTTTTACCATAATGAAAAGTGGAAATAGTTAAATTATTTACTACAGCTAAGGTAAAAATGATTTTACCATTTGTATAAAATAAATATATAATAGATAAAATGATATAAAAATTCACATTATTATTTTATGTAAATATTTCTACCCTCATTAGAT
Source organism: Viscum album (assembly GCA_963277665.1). NCBI lineage: Eukaryota > Viridiplantae > Streptophyta > Magnoliopsida > Santalales > Viscaceae > Viscum > Viscum album. The sequence continues at coordinate 254,208,505 of OY728165.1, read as the reverse complement.
TATTATATAATATTCTGAGTTTTTTGTTCACTTTTCAATTAAAGGGGCCTATATAATAGTTTATATAATTGAAATAACAAAATCGAAACCTCTTACATTTAAACATTATTCATGTGTCACATAGGGAGAAAAGAAATATTTGAATGAACACAGAAGGTAATTATTAGAATATTTAAATTATTTTATAGAATTTTATATTTTTAATTTGTTTAGACCACATTATTAATTAAATTTCTTAAGAAACCCAATTTTAATAATTATTAAATTGAAATGAAAATAAAATAAATGATACTAAAATATTAAATTTCAAATAAATTCAATGAATTATTATATTCCATGAATATTATAGACAAATATATCATTTTATATTTTTTTTAAATTAATATATTCTAGTTCCATCATTTTCATGATATTTTTTAAATTTAAATTAAATAAATAGTGTCAAAATTGACATTAATGATATTTTATAATAATGTTTATTTAATTAAATAATTTAAAATAAATTTAAATTTTAAAATAATCCAGTTTATTTATTAATGATTAATATATCAGCTATGATACATTCATGGAAAAAAGATTCATTTATAATGAAAAAGTTTATCCATAAATATTAAAAACATTGTTACTGTGGATATGGATAAAGGGGTGTTTTTTAACTCTATATTCTATTGTGTTAAAATTAATTTTTACTAAATGAAGGGTTTTTATTTCATAAATTATATTTCATATTTTATATTATTATGTCCAAACTATCTAGTAAATCTAATTTTATTTTGTTCTTAAAGGATAAATTATAAACAATAAGAAGACTACAAAACATGGTGAAAACAAAAATTAAAAAACCAATGAAACACATATATAAAAAAATCTCTAAAACATGTATTTATTGTGCAGTAAAGGTCTTTATATTCAATAACATTATATCACAAAATTTATTATCAATTTTGGATCAACTTGTGGTGATAGTGACATTTAATTCATGAATACATGTTGGTATTTACAAAAATGAAACTCAGCAATTATAAAAGGGAACTCACTCCTCTCACTTATTCACACCTAAAAAAAGAATTCATAGACCAAAACGTACCAGAATATCTCCCCAAAATCCATATCCATATTATATGGCTTTTTTCCCATAATACAAAACCTCATCGTCCTTATGAAGTGATCCATGTGAGGTTTCTCTAAGAGAATATAGTTGTCTTCATTCAACTAATTCTTTTTCATTATTATTTTATGACCTTAAATTAAAAAATTATTGATCCAATATAATAACACTAGTATATGACATATATTATGATTTTATTATTTTGTTGGAAAAATATTGAACCATCTACACATCCATAAAATAGAAAATGAAACCGACAGGTTTAAAAGGCAGGCCATAGCCCCCCTAGGGATAACCCGCTCATCAAGACTTTTTCATTCCATACATGGACTAATTGACCAGTGGGCATGAATACAATTATCTGGACCAAATTCCCACAAACTAGCTTGATGGCCCAGTGTAGCATCATTCCAGCATCTAGGTTATGTCGCCACTGTCTATGTCACTACCTGCCTGCATCACCGCATTCCAACAAAAATTCACTACCACATAGATTTGAAACTGGGAATCATGCTGGGTTAGGGGGATATTTTATCAATTATGTAATCCACCAACTAATTTATATTTTTTAAAAAATATAATCAATATATTTTAAATAGTGATTTTCAAAATTCATTGGTTATTTTCCACAAAAAAAAATTTAACAATATTTTTAGGGTATTTATATTCCCTAATGACATCAAAACTTTATTTTATTTATGCTTCACAGGGTATATTTTAGCATGATACAATTATTATTATTTCTTAGGATTTTTTATGATTAGCTTATCTAGAGATTTACCAGTTTGATATCATTCATATTGCAATATATGGTTTATTATTACCTATATTAATTATTGTAATTTCATATATTTTATATGCAATTTTAAATATGAATTATAATGTACATTATATTTCAAACCTTAAATTTGAGGCATTTATTTCTATTAATAAGAGGACAGTTGGTCCCTACAATATATAGAACCTTGGTGCGTCGAAAGGTCTCATGAGACAAATAAGTTGGCCAAATTAGATGGGTTTCTATACACATATTTATATATTATTATGGAAGGTACTGAAAGTTTCAGTTATCAAGAATTATTATTTCCATCATTATGAGGTCATTTAATTTTGTCCATGTGATTATACAATTAGTTATCATATCCATGTATAATTTTCAAGCTCATTTGATAATTTATATGGATTATTTTATTCATCATTTTGTCTTCCGTATTATGATCAATTTATTTATCAAATCGTATGTGTCTTAGTTATTTACCTTAATATATTGATAATGATTTTTTATTCATTATAGAGCTCACTATGCTATTTCCTTTATTAATAATTTTGTCTTTCCCCTTTCTAATGATTTATTTTCACATGGACACCAGGATGTTTTTTTGATTAATATATAGGGAAATTCTGTGATGATAATTGATATTATCAAATAAAACATTTTATGTATTTTATGTCTTCAAATGTATTTGAAATTCATGTTTATATCTACCATACCATGAATAAAAAACTATTATGTCATTTATGTTGTGAAACCTTGTATATAGTTCTAATTTATTAATACAACCACTGACTCCTGGCAACTGGTTTTGTCATATATACAATTTGTAAGAGAGAATATTTAGAATAAACTTGGTGAAGTTAATTTAATAAAACATAGCTTAAGGAATAGAACACTACAATAGATATTTTTTATACTTATAAAATAATAGAATCATGTTTTCTTTTTAAATATATTATTTGGATTTTCCCATAAAATGCATACTCTCTAGATAATACTAGTGGGAAAGGTTCTCGGACCGATGTACAATGGATTTATAACTCTAAAATGGTCACATTAGGATTGACCCTATCATCACATAGTGCACAAAAACATGCCATACAATGCAACTAGAATGAAATTATTAAAGAATATGTATAGGATGATTCACATTTTCTTCAACAACTATCTTTAATTATTTTATAATAATGATATCCCAAAAAGAAACCAATTTTATAATTGTGAGATTAGAAATGAAAACCATTTTCAATCAGTGTCTCAGTAGTTCTAGTATTATACATTATGTTTTAAAGTTTTATGATCTAATATAGAGTAATACATCATTTTTAAATGGTTCCTAGTATAATGAATGAAAACTATATTAATTCCCATAATCCAAAGACTGAGAATGATCAGCTCTTTAATGATCTTATTACAATATTTCAAAGGAAACTAGTCTGCCAAAAATTCTCCTCATATAAGGACATAATATCATGTTCAATATAAATAAAAAATAATCCTTTATGTATTATAAAATTCAATGGAATACAGATATGAAGAGGATTTAAATGAAAAAAAGGATATGGGAAGAACATAAAGAAGCGTTTTTTTCACTTGTCATAATTGTGGAATGCAACACCATGGTACTATATTGATGGGAATTATGGTTTACTACATGTATACCAATAATTTAATCTATGCAAGTTATTTCAATGAGAATAAATGAATTACAAGATTTTAACGATTCAACTATAATGATATGGGAACTATGTAACTATATTCACCAATCCCCGTAGAAATATACCTCAAAAGAAGCTAAGGAATCATGTTCAATCTTATGATATTACCATAAAAAAAGTGGAATGATTAATGTTCTTCTATTTTGATTTAGTAATTTATTTTATAAGTAATTTATCAAAGATAATAATCATAAAAAACAATTTTACTATAGTAGTTATGCCATAAGGATTTTATTCCTTGCATTGAATTGTTCCAAATACCATTAAAAGTGATGTAGTGGAAAGTTGATATTTTTCAAAACACATGATTGAAGAAAAAATAACCCTTAATATGTTCCCAATGTAGAGATTATAATAATCAATATATGTTTATGGGATATTATTTTTTACTATGAAATTGGTTAAATGTTATCTTATCATTTTTGATGTTTACTAAATGTTTAGATTTATAAATATATTAAAGATCCTCATATTTTTTTGGAATAATTTATTTTCTCATTATGATTATTTAGTGATAAAAGTATTCATATATTTGGTATGTGATATTAATATGAACTTTATACTATTTGGGGATTATAATGTTATTTTGGTTTTCAAAATATAACCCCCTTATAAAGTTTTTGACATTGAATTTGTGCATTCATAATTTGGAATGATCGTAAGGTTACTATTTATCGAATTGATTAAGTTTAAATTTGGGTTTACTGGAAAACTCGTGATAACTGTAAAGGTGTTGGAAAATATTATAGAACTGAACAAAAATTATTTTATATATCTCATGATCTGTTTAATATTAATTTTAGAGATGCATTAAAAAAAATTCAACTTGGATATAAATTTATTAGAGTTAGAAATGATTTTATAAAAGATCAAAGCACAACCAAAAAATGAAATTTTTCTTGTTAAATAGAGAGATTTCAAGTATGTATTGTCCCTTATTTTCTTAGTCGGAATGGAAAATATTCCCTCCAAATTTGGAAAATGGCCATGAAATGAAAATGGTGTCCTATTAACAATATTTACAATAATGATATTTGGACTTATTAATGTTAACATTCTCTAGATTATTAACTTTATTTTGATCAATGAACTCAATCAATCACCCTAATTATTTATTCATTTCAACCATGACTATGTCTTCACATACCAATAGTGGTATACTATTTGGAAACCTAGTATGTGTTATTTCTGATGATAGTTTTTCTTCTATTTATCTCTTATTCGAAGGATTTTTAAAATCACATTTTACGATGTGAGATTCTCACAAAGGTATTTTAAAATTTTCTGTCCTGTGATTATTTATATTATGATTAAATTGTAAAGTTGAAATTTATTTAAAGGGGTATAATTTCATAACAAAGTTTTTGAAAGATTAATATCATATTTCATAGATTAAATGTAATGAAAAACCATGATTAGAAAATAATTCAACGTGTTGTAACATTACAAAATGTTTTTTTGAAAAAATTCAAAATAGATTAAGATGCATAAAACAAAGAGTTTAGATGAACTACGATATTCTATGAAACTATTATTATGATTATTATTACCTACACATTATGTCGGTGGGTATGAATTAGAAAAACTAAATTATGAAAATTTTATGTTTAAATAATTATAAAATTAAATGAATTGATATCAATTGAATATAAATAAAATAATATCATTTTTAAAGTTAATAAAATATTTTCAAAAAATATATTTTTCGATAAGGTAGATTAGTTTCACATTGGGAACATAGTTTAAATATAATTTTTACCACATTTTTTTAAAAAATTATGATATTTAATTTAATTTTTAAAATTATAATATCAAAATTATATAATAGTTATATTTCTATATTTTTTTGGAAAACATCATTTGTCGGTGAATAATGAAAAATAATAGTTTATATTAAAAACATCTTTTTTATTTAAATAAACTAAATGTAAATATTAATTTAATATTTATTTTAAAGTAAAATATGTTCAACCATATTTTATTAAAAAAATTAGAAAAATGGAATCAATTTTATATTGACTTTTTCTTATATGACTTTTTATACATTTGAGAACCTCCTCCTTGGAAAAAAAGTTTTTTATCATGTCTGTAGGTTATATTTTAAATTCAATATTTTCTATTATGTGAGATTAATTTTATAAAATGGATTCAATATTTGTAATAATAATAATTAAACCTTTATTATAATTAAATATAAATTTTTGACCATAATGAAATGTGAATATATTGAAAATTAAATTCCACAGTTATGGTAAAAGAAGTTTACCGTGGGGTTAAACTAAAACGATAAAGGTTAAAGAAACATCCATAGTTGACTAATTTCTATGTTATGTACATAATTATACCATTATAAAATTGTTATAGTTTTTGGGATATTTTGGATATTTTCTAGTAAATTAACCCACATCATAACTTATGTAATGAAAAAAGAAAAAATGCAACCTTCTCGATTATAAATTTCAATTATGCATTCGCATATAAAAAATATAAGATGTGAAAAAATATGGATGGTAATCATTAACATAATGAAATTAATTTTACGAAGTTAATTTCTTATATTATTATTATTCCTATAAATATGATAATTTCATAAGCAACACCAACGTAGAAATTATTTATTTAATAAAAAATCAAATAAATGAAAATAAAATATTAAATTAAAATAATTTTATAGACTTATTGTGTTCTATTAATTTTTTAGATTAACATATCATGTTACAAAAATTTTAACATAATATATTCAATTAATATCATGATAAAACCCATTAATCCAAATTTGATGGGTTTCTACCCACATATATAAAATATTTTGAGGAATGTCTTGAGATTTCAAAATGTCTAGAATTATAAATTCTCTAATTTTTAGATAATTAATTTATGTTAATTTCATTATTCAACTAGTGAAAATATCAATGGATATATCTCAATATCATGTGATTATTTATATTTATTTATTTGATCAATATTTATTTTATCTATATTATCCTCAGATTTGTTGATTAAATAGAATGTGATTCAGATTTTTACATTTACATATTGATTATTCTTAATTTTAATTATAGATTTAACAATATTATTCCCTTTAAATGGAATTAGAGTTCAATGATTTCTAATTATTTATTTTCCCCATGATACTAGGATGTATTTTTTTATTGTTATACAGGTATACACATTGAGAAATAATAGCACTCTCAAATATAAGATTTTATGTATTTTTGTTTTGCAAATTTATCTGAAATGAATATATATATATATAGTTCACTAGTACTAATAAACTATTTAGTCTATCAGGATGTTCTTCCTTTTATCTAGTTACAATGTAATGAATTTTCCACCAACTCTGGGCTACTAGGGATGGAGCCATTACAAGGCCAATTTATGTAATTTTGTTAAAATATTAATATAATGATTAATTAAAATAATTTTTACTTTTTCCTCTATTTCATTCATTATTTATATATAATATTTATTTATATCAAGAAAAGATATGTTCATCATATTAAATCTTTAAACTGCTATTGTAAAATTCTATACATGTATTTATATAGTCATTTAAATGGTATGATATTTTATTTAATTTTAATCTTCATCAAATTTATTTTGTATAAAGTTATGAGATTTCATCAATTAGTTTAATAATGTTCATATATATTATCTATAAGAGTGCTTATAATATTTAGTTCTCTTTAGAGTATTATATCCTTCTATAGTGGGACTAATAGTTTGACTTCTCACTACAACCGTTGTTTATACTTTATCTGGAAAAGTCAGGGTCGTATATTTATCACTCAAAGTATAGTCTAATAATGATTGTTGATTTTAATTGATTATAAATATCTATATTTATTTTTAAGTAGTACCATATTATTTGGATGAATCTGTGTATGGAGAGATATAATATGATTTGAATTCATGTTAGTAAATGATGATATTGGTTATGTGAAGAGTTGCATATCAATCTGAAACATATTGATTTTGTGGAAGGAACATGGTTTGAAAAATAATTAGAATCATAAATACATGTAAACACTATACATGAGATATTTTTTTGATTAAATACCATTTAAAATTTCTAAGTTACAAGTTTCATTAAAGTAGAAAATTTTTTGAGAACGTGAGAGTCCAATAGGTTAGTTTAACCCCAATTTATAGAGTAAGAAGATTATTTTTTAATGTAAATAAATTAATAAGAGTACACCAATATTTGGACTCTTTCTTCATGATTTTTTCATTTGGTTACAATTATTTTTGAAACCCTAATAGTTAGGATATTATAAAGATGGTGTTGATTTATTATGTATATTGAATAATAAAATATATTACTCTCTAAACCCATATGGAATCATGTATGATATTATATTTATAGTGGAATACCAAAATAATAAATCTTAGAGGTTCATTAAAATGAAATTTCCTTTTAATAGTGAAGTATGGATATTTTCCCATTAAGGATATGATGGATTTTAATAGGGGAAATTATTTTTGATGGTGAAGATTTAACAAATGTTCTAATTAATTGAACATATTTATAATAATTTTATGATAGAATACCCTATTATAGATATGTGGAAATATCATCATCAATCCTATATTCTAGTTAAATCTTTAAAATAAGAATCATTATTTGAAAAATTTGTATACTGCTATATAATCATATTATTTTTGGATAAAGAATATGTGAAATTCTCTATGTTATAGAACACCACTTGATAACTAAATAATATTTTAAGGTATTCATCAAATGAATCAGTATTATTATTTTAATAATAAAAAGTATAATAAAATGTTTCAATGGAATTAGATATAAATGTAACAATAATATCTTGTCATGTGATCATTATAATTAAATATAGAAAAGGACCTAGTGATAATGATGTTTTCCTTTATATATTGTTCTTATTAAGGAATTCATTTTGTAATTAATGTTTTAATTCTTATGTAAATTGGAATGAGTTCAATAATTTAAAACCTTACATTCACACGGAATTGAGAAAATATTAACTGCAAATTACATGTCTATGTTCAATTACTATATTGATAATGTTGTTGGTTATATTATTGAATGGAAAGTGGAAATATTTTCTTGATCATCCAATAGTTTTTCATTATGATAATAATTTGATGACAAAATATAAAATAATATACATGAATGAGGGGAATTGTTTTCGTATAATGGAAATTTTCAAGGATACTAAAAGGTTTTTTAGGAACTAATTTAATAAAAATTATTGGAAATGGGGTTCTGGAAAAACAAATATTCATTTTGAAAGCTATATGATACCAAACATATACATTATAAATGTTTCTTTGAAAATAATGAAATGATATATCTTTTAGTTTTCATTTAAATGATGAAATAAAGGGTTATTGTATTATATATTAATATAAAATTCTTAATTGAAGATTAAATTGATCCTAATAGAATAACAAGATTTTAATCTCAATTTTATATTTGATATGGTATTTGTTTAGTCACAATGCGATTTTATGAAAATTAAAAGATAATAGATTTAATACACTAGCTTTATGATTCATCAAATTTGGTGACATGGTTTGAAATCAATATAATGATAGAAAGTGTCTTCGAGGATAAAATGATATATCAAAGATATGCATTAAAATATTATAGAAAGAGTTTTCACTAGAAATAAGCGGCATAATATAGGTATTAAATTATTATTTTTAAGAAAAATATCATAATATAAATAATTATATATACAGTATGGATACAATATATCATTTATTGAGTATTTCCACTAAATAAAATAAAATTAATTATATTCACTAAAAAAATTTATGTATTTTATCATTATTCGCTAAAGAGAATACAAATTCAACGAGGCCACTAATAATGTTTTTTTAAAATAGAGATAGTAAAATTTAAAAGAATAAATAATGTAACAATTTATTCTCAATGCTAATATTATTAGATTTCAAAAAATATTTTTAGGGTATGATGGTAAAGGATAATGTAGATAATTTCATTTAGTTTTTGAACAAACTAAATATTACATTATATCTTAATAAATTTTACTATGTGTTTATTATGAAATAAAGTGTTATAGTAGTTACAAATGTGCTCTCAAAGAAATAATTGGATATATTAAATATAAATCGATGGTAATGATAATAATATATGGAGTCATAAATTTCTAAATGGAATTATTATTGTTATAATATTTTTTTTCAAATAAAGCATAATGATTAATATTTTTATGAAATTAATCTTTTGGAATGTGATTTCTATATCCCACAATTATTCAACATTAATTACTTAATATACACTTCATACTAAAGAAGTTTTGGTAAAGTGTTTTATATTGTTTTCACATAGATATGAATCAATAATTATATGTATCTGTAATTAATTTCTTAAATCATGAAAAACAAAGTAAACAGAATCCTATAATGCATCTCAAAAATATATGGAATGATGACATAGATTCTTCTTTATTATATTTTATAGAATTCATAATTTTTTATGAATATGAAATTCATCATGTTAAAAAAATGTAATACACATTATAATCATCTCTGATAATTTATTTATAAATTTATCTAATCAAAATATAAAATATATAAATATTACATCACTTTAGATAAATACTTATCACATTTCACATTAATACATTCTTGAGGACTCTGAAGGATTAGTTTCATTAGAGATAGAAAAAATATATTCATCTTATTTTATTAAGAATCTTCAATATCTCATAATAAGTCATCTAATATTTTAAATATATTATTCATAACCTTCTAAAAAATTCTATATAACCTAGTAAAAAGAAGAAAAAAATTATAATCTCATATGCACTATAATGGTAAACAAGGAGGATATCATTCAATGATCAAAAGTGAGCATAATATAATAATATGTGTATCAGATCATGATCTTAACTATGTAAAATATTATGAAACAATAATCGATTATAGACATGAATAATGACATAATGCATTGTATGTTCATTTGAAATGAATCATAACATAATAAAATATCACTATCATTGTAATTTTAATTTTTCAATAAAAACATGTCTTAAGAGATTGGAATAAAATATAAAATTATCATAATTATGAAAATAAATATTAAAATTTGTCTTCATGAATTTCATCACATGTAATTATTTTTCTAACCATGGGTGTGCCTTCTTTGGGATTGGGATAACCTCCTATAAAACCACATTTAATTTTGGGATAACACATTTTGAACCTTTTAGTCTCATAACTATAAACCACACCTCATGAATTGGTGGGATATAATGGAATCACCCATCACATAATCATAATCCACTCATTTTCATTTCAAAATATCATTAAAACATTTATCATTTGTTATTATCCTAACGAGTAGAAAAAATGGGATTCATCAATATTTCATCATCATAATCATAGATCTTCCACAGATTGAATAAATATGGTATCACAAGTTCATATACCGAATGAATATTAAGACAAATAAAATTATATTTTTTATATATGAAAATAAATTAAATAGATGCAAGTATTAAATATTATGTTAAATACTCATTTAATTTTGAATCCACTTCTTCAAAATCAAAACAAAAAATATATAATATTTGGAAATATATATATATTTGAATTTAACGAAAGAAATTTTCAAATAAAATAATATTAAAGGTTATGTTAAATTTAATTCATGTAGTATATGTTAAATTAAATATTATGTTTACACCTTTGAAATAAGGGATCTATTCATAAAATAAAAAAATCTCTCGTAACAACATTTTATATTTTGTCAAACATGTCTAAAAATTTGTTCAATAAATGATTACTGAATAGTAAATACATTATTCATAAAATTTTGAAGAAGATATTTATATGGAATAAAATTAATCTAAAAAAATTGAAGAACAGTGATAGCTTTCATTAAAAACATTCATTCTGACATTTATGTACTTTGAGAGAGGAAAATGATTGGAAAATTTTTTATCACAAAAAATAAACAAATGAGGAGAAATGACATGATATTTATGAGTGGTAGACCATATAATATCATTATCATAAATTTAGTAATGAAAATTACATTTAATGTTTTATGATTTCATCCTTACAAATTTAAGCATAAACATTCCTTGTAAATTATAAGATCGTACCTTTAATCCATTCTGACATTTGTATATTTTTAATCAGAACACACTAAAAATAAATAAATTTAAATGATACAAAAAATTATATGAATATAAATATATTCAGGTTTTATAATATCAAATTGGAAATATTTACACCACATTAATGAAAAAAGTGTAGAATGTTTTATATGTCAAACAGAAACAAAAGTGAGACGAAAACCCTTACTAGAAGTCCAACATGATTCGTAAACACTATATACTCAAATATTATAAACATTAATTAATTATATTTATATACAATAATCATATTAAAACATATAATCTCATAAATGGTTTTCTTATAACATATTATCACCCATTCATTAATAATTATTCATTATCATTTTAAATTTGAATGTTTATTACCATGTTTTTCTCATATGTTTTGATTTGACATTTTCAGAAATTTATTGTTGATCATTTTTCATAATATACATAATTTTCATCATGATATATATATCATATATATTAATTATATATATAACTATCGATAAATTATAGATATCAAAAATCAATTATATCGTTCATGGAGTAGGTAGTTTGTACTTACAGATGAACACAATTTTCATTTTCTTTAAAAAAACAAGGAATGAATGGTAAAAAATATATTCCATTATTAAATAAAAAAAATTATATAATAAATATTATATATATTTATTAAATAAATAGTTATATCCTTCAAAGTTAGGTGGTTAAGGAAAATGATTCATGTTGATTTGTGTATGAGGAAGTCCAAACGTATGCTTGTGAGATAATTTCATTTAATATTTGATGGAAATGGGATCGAGAATAGTTTTACAATAATAAAAAGAAAATATAATAATAATTATGATACTATATTAATTATTTTTTATATATTTAATTTATTTCAAGGAATTGAAATAATAAATAAAATTAGGAAGAGTCGATTAGATGATGATCTTTTTATTATAAGATCACATTTGGAATTCCTATAATATTTCATAAGATGATTTCTGGGTTAAAAAATTGATAAAAAAATAAAAGGAATATTTAAAGGTTTTTAGTTATTTAATGGAAGATATATGAGGCTAAATATGTAGGAATTATAGAGAATATGAGGAGCCCATTTATATGTGAGTGGAGGGATACATATGGAATTACTTAAAATATTTAAATATTATAAGGTCACACTCATGTGAAAGTGGAAAATATGAATAATATATAGAATTTAAGATAATATATGGTCTAAATCACTTCATTTAATTTTTTATTGACTTGTTTTTGTGGATTTTTTGCACTTAACGGTTTTTTTAACTCTGTTTAAACTAGTTTTAACCCTAACCAAAGTAACACTTTATTAATATTTTTGTTATTAATTATGAAAAAAATGAATGTGGATACATTTAAAAATTTATGTATTGTGATTAAAATTATAGAATACATTTTATTAATTTATATTCATATTATTGGAATAGATTCAATTTAAAATAACCCCAAAAAATACAAAAAAAGTGTATTTTATAAAAAAAAATGCATTTTTAAGCATAAAATAGTGTTTAAATTCCTTACATGTCTAGTAAAAAAATTATTTTAATGTAAAAAAAATTAACATAAATATTTAATTTTAGTTAATTTAATTCACATAAAAATATTTTTTCCAAGAAATAATCATTTTTTACATTCAAGTTATTTTATCTTCATTTCTAGCTATATAATAAATAATTAATGACTGATAATTTATACTTTAGAAATAAATATCATTAAATTAAAATTTTAATATGGATCAATATATTTACTTCTATAAAAAGTTCCAATCACCTAGAAACCTTATCTAACATAATATAATGTGGAACTCTATGTGTCTTAACCAATTACTTAATGTACATCTGTGAATGTTGATCAATAGATGAATATTATTGGATAGAAATGAAATTTTAGAAATTTATTAGATGATCAATATGAACCCAAATATAATTAATCCCTTTAGATCTATTGGTTAATCCTTTGAAAAAATACAAGGTGGCATTTTTTCATTTGTGTAGTGTTATAAGTAATTGATATGGCATCCCATTAGACTTATACTACTGATTCATAAATTTTTGCATACCAAGTACCGAGAAACATAACTCACAATATGTCTCTTAATGTTATCCCATAAAAAATAATATTTTGTGTCACAATACATCATCATATTTATAGGATAAATAGAGAATATTGAGAATAGAGTTTCATCTAGTAACACCTTAAATTATAGAATTTGTGGAACATGTACTTTTTTTAAATAGGTCATTCCATTAAAATAAAGGTTGAACTCATGAAAATTTCTTCCCTTTTTTATATCCAAACATCAAACTTAGATGCCTCTTTAATCTTCACATAGATATATGGTTGAACAATAATTTCAAAATTTTAATATTTATCCCCATCCTTTATGATTTTGAGTTGCATCATTTTAAAATCCAGAAATATTAGATATTTTGTGGTCCTCGTCAATAACAAGCTAGCATGATCCATTAAAATGAAAGAATAAACCACCTTATTCTCATTATTAGGATGGAAATGTATTGGTAAGTCATGATTTTTAATAAACTCTAACAATATTCTCTAGAACAAATTCAAATCTTTCTTGATGAATATAAACTTTGATCATTAATGGTCAGTATATATGTCATTCCTTTTTTGGTAAGGATAATTAATCCATATCATTAATGAAAAAATTACGACAAATTACTCCATGTAATGGTTCTGTAAATTTTTTCAAGACCATTTTATTGAATACAAGAATAATCTATCTCAATGATATTCTAGAAAAGTACACATACTATTAACATCAAATATTCATCACTATAGATTACAATCCCTTATAAATTAGACATTATTGTGAGTATAGGTGCATTGATCAAACATCATTACATATCCTTGATATTATCTTTACGTTCACCAGTACAGAGGAACATAACTCTATTCCATGTTAACGTGGTATGTGACTTAAAGAACCATAAGGAATTGTTCACAAAGAATCGATAACTTCTATACAATTAAAGAAATCTCTGGCTATCATTACCAATGGTGGGTTTAAAAAAATTCAATCTATTCTAATATATAATTATCTACTAATAAACCCTCCATTATGATGACGTGTCACAAGAATCAGAGTTTCTATAATATAAATTTACACTTTTTTTATTTAGAATATACATCCTTCCTCATGGTCTTCATCACAATTCTCAAGAGATCTTCAAATAGTTCGTCGATCATAGAATATATAATAATATAATATAGAAATAACACCACAATTTAATTAATGTCATATTTAAACACTATATTCATTAAATCCATGGATATTGAGGAGGAATTAATTAGTCCAAATATAATTAGTATAAATTCCTCGTGTTCATACCATATAGAAGGATGACTTATTTCTATATTAATATTGGACACACAACTAACAGTTTTTAGAATAATTAAAATCAATGAGAATTATTGATATACTTATTTTTTATCAAAAAAATAGTCAATACATTGTGTAGGATGCATATTCTTGATTATTATGTGTCTATGTTCTCAGAAATCAATGCATATTCACGTTTATCAAAATTTCATCTTACAAAAAAAGGTGTACCCCATGTTGATGAAAATTTCTAGATAAATCCCTCATCTAGATTCACCTTCATATTATTTTTCAGTTCCACGTACAAAACATCGTCCAATTTACACAATTAATATGAAATAGAGGTTTCACCGTGTATGAGTTAAATTGAAAACTAATCATCAATATTTTGAAAAAGACTATGAAACTCATTTAGAAAAAAATTAAAAAAATCTTATACAATTTGAACATATTGTATTTTTATTTTATCCCCAACCATTATAGATAAATTACATATATGAATAGATATCAAAAACCATAAAATTTAATTAATTTCAATTTGAATCTCATAGTAATCCTTACACAAATTAATGATCATAGGTTCATTCATAATATGAAATTTGGATTCCTTTTTCTGTAAAATTATTTGGATTCTATGTATGAAGATAGAGAGATATATTCAATGCTCAAAATAACATCAAATATCTCTAAATTTTCAATAATAATACATTAATAGGATATATTCATACAACCATTAACATGAGATCCCCAACTCTAGAATATATTTGATGTGTTACAACACTATCATGATCCACTTTAATGATTTACATAACATAGACCCTTCCATAGACAAGCTATTAGCAACTATATTAGGGAATTGACAAAGATAATTCCCATGTTCACCACTCATAAAACATGAACTATAAATGCTACTTTATGATTAACCTCATTTCCCACAATTAAAGACTTCTTTTTTCCTCATCAATTACTATCACTGTTCTCATATTTTTCCCACTCAAAACAGAATTGATTTCCATTGAGATTGTTCTCCAGGCGCATTTTCACATATTATTGATTTCTAAGAAATTAATTTATCATTAATCCATGCACTTTATCAACTAAACTCCCATAAAACACCTTCTTATCTTATTATATGTGTCTAGAAACTCAAACTTGGTGGGGTTTCAAATCATATATCTAGATTATTGGTTTGGTGTTATTAAAAAAATTTAAATTCCTGCTATTATTTCTTGTCGTTTCTCCATAGTAAAACAATTTCATTTTATATAACATTAAATTATAATATTTTTCCACATAATTTCACTAATTTACTAGAAAATAACATTTTTAAAAACAATATACATAGTGATGAATCATACAATCATGAATAATAATTTATAATATGTCAACATCATTGAAAATTCATTTCAATCTATGAAGAATTGTGTTTCACCTATTTCAACCCTGGTTATTATATATTCAAGTCATTTATAAGGTTTTTTATTAATAATTGAAATTAACCATGTTGTATCCCCAAAGAGTGTATATCCATGGCTTTAGCCTTAGGATCACTTATCTTCCACCAATGGTAGTAGAATTAACACCAAATATTACAATTTAGTAGTAGTTAACCCTTGGGGAATCTATATTGTATCTGTATCGACAAGCTAATATCAACACATGGATATATGTGCTATTAAAACCACACACTTCGTTATAATAGCTTAGTATTTCTGCAATAGCATTAGGCATATCCTAAGGGGTTTCTAAAACGTTCTCTTATCTTATTATCAGAAAAAAAAACATCATAATCCTATGACACTAAAACACAAGAATCATAAAAATTACTTATTTTTTCCTAAACATGGTTTTTTTTACAATAATATAAGCTGAAGAACCATAATAGTTCAGTTTCATTGATCAATAGTTGAAAACTCATCTAATTTCTGAATGAATCTTAAAAATCCCCCATATATTTTTCTCACATAGTACACAAATTAGTTATACCCTAATTAGAGACATTCTTTAAAGCTTAGGGTAAGTATACACAAGAATGGGTGATCTCAACTACTTAGTAAGGGAAAACATTTGTTATATGAGTTAATAATCATATGTGAGAATAAGTGAATCAAATGTTTATGAACAGAAAATATTAACATTATAAAATCACCCCAAACAATTCATATATAACATACATGAATCATGACATAAATCTTTTTCATTTCAAATGAAATGAATCATAAGATAATCAATGGTCTTGATCAATGAGAATATAACATTGGCATATGATATTTTTATAAGTGATGGGATATATTTTTTGGAATAATAATAATTATATAAATCATTTTTAAAGTCTATCTAAAAAGATCATCATCACATTTTCATCTTGGTCTAACCTCCCATATAGCCTCTTTTAGTTTGGTATAGAATCTTGTATACCCTCTTTTGGGCTTGGGATATCCTCCTATATACCCTTTGAGCTTGTAAAATTTAAAATTTATATAGTGAATTTGGGGGATATAATAGGCCAACTGATCACATAAGAAAAAAAAACATTCATATTTAACTCATTGGATAATGATAAAATTTATCTTTTCCTCGTAGTTTAACCAATTGTAAAGACAATACATTCTTTAATATTTAATCATCATAATACAAAACCATTAATAGAATTAATAAAAATGTAAAATTGTTTTGTATCCCCATTAAAGTGTATAAAATATCAACGATTGTTGTTATAACTAAAAATATTGTTAAAATAACATGAAAACATTTCTTGATGAAAATAACCTAATCATTTTGAAATAAAATCTTTAAAATATAAAAATTCTTAGAATACTAGGAAAATTAATTTATTTTAAAATGACCCGATATGATTTTAATAGAATCACAAATTAAAAGAGTATTAATGATTGTGGAAAAATACATTTGGGAATTATATGTTAAAACCATAATTTTTTTCACAGCATTTGTAAAAACTACCTAATTCAGAAAACAACAAGGTTTTTCTATTATGAATTTTAATATAATGTTAAAAATGGGTAAATATGAGTTTAATCAATTATTATATGTAATTTATCAGTTCATTCCATATGAATATTTTAATTATATCTAGAAATATATTCGGACCTAGGTTCTGATACGATGTGATATTCTGAGATTTTTTTAGGTTGAAATTGAAATTTGAAAAATATTAAATATATTAGTTCCATTTTCATGTAGAGTTTCCTATAAAAATGATATGACAAAAAAAGTGTCCTTGAATGAATATTTGATATGAACATTGAGTTCATAATTTGGGTCTTAGCATAGGCTTGACATAGAATTTTTGTCTTTTGGAATTTTCTAAAATGTTTTCCTGGGAAAAAATTATTAAATAAATTAATTTATATAATATTTTTTACACAGTGACCTCATATGTTTATATAAATACCCATTATGGGTGATTCCCATAGTTATCTTGACAACCAAATATACATAGAGAGAAGATCTGGGAGATGTGTTGGCTGATAACATCATATTGGGGGATCAAACAATTATCACTAGGATTGGAAATTACATCATACTTCAAGGATCTTGCAAGTGACTATGATGTAAGATCATTCTTCATCAACTAATGATCCAAAATATAGGAAGGACAAATTATTTATGAATATTTATCCTCATTTTCTTATCCTACTATGAATGAAAATTATTCAACTAATGGATGGATTCACATATTGTTTCTAACGATGGTATCAGATTTTTCTGATAGAAAATTGTGAATTTCTCATGCTATTTAATTTATATCTCCCCATTCGTATTTCTTAATAGAAATGAATCAATGCAAAAATGAGAATTGGATGAGGTCCATTCCTAATATTTTTTATTTTATCATTTATTCCCCCATTCATTATTCTTTTATCTCTAATATTCATTTTGGATAGAGGTTCAACCAATACCCAATAATCAAAAAGTGTGCACCTGTTTCATAAAAAAAATGGATTGATTTAATATATTCATGTTCTTAATGATGGTGCGATCAACTTTTGACAATGGGGATGAATTATCTGACCAAATCATAGTTATTTATTTGAGGATTGTATTTCAGGAATGTAATGGAACTACGAGATGATTTTATAAGTGAATTAGATCGCCAGATTCTAGAACGAGGTGATAACAAGCCTCAAGCATACAATATCCACTTTTTTATCTTGATCAGAATCAATATTGAAGGTATATAAAGTAGATAATGGCACATGAAGAAACCATGGAATCTATAAAATTTCACAGCACACATCATGTAATTTAAGTATATACACTGATTCGGGCCCTTAATATGGCTCTAGGTATTCTATGAAGAAGAAGAGTATCACACACTTTATGAAAAGTGATATAAAACATGTGACATATAACTAATAAATCAGTTTGTATCACGAATGTTTAAATTTCATAGATATGGGTATTAACACAGACACTAGTAGTGTACACATACACAACCTAGTACTCAGACATGGCTAAAAAACTACACAACCTTAGTACACAGTCACGTCAAGATGTAACCGAGCATGGGTAGAGTCATATGTGAAATGATAGAATTAGTTAGAGATTAGTGGTAAATTCCATGTAATCTACTTACATATCATGAACTTATTAAAATATTACTCTGAGACCTTATTCCCCTTAGGGTAGAGCATTTTCTTTGAGGTTGTGTTCCCTCAACCCTTCCATATGGCCGAATAATATGACATTATGTCCTCAAAACAGAATTGAGATCATCTTTATGGTGTTAGTTTTAGATAAAATTTTAGGAATCCCTCTCTAATGTTGTAATGTAAACCCCTGTCATCTTCTTCCCTGGGTGGGTTTCTCTGAATCGATGTAACCAACAATATAGTGGTATCAATACCCTATATTATGTAAAACCATAATGGTTTTTTGTTATACCTTATAGCCCAGGGAGTGATCCCTATTTTTGATTTATTCTCTTAAAATTTACATGAGGAACATCTTTATGGTGAGACCTGATGAGCATGACATCAAAGATAGATTCCCAAAGTGAAATCAGACTCACATAGGGAGTACCCCGGAGTGAATGTTCATATTGAAAGTTAAAGATAATTTTAGGATTGAAATGTGGTTGTGACCTTACCATGAGACATAGTGTATTCCATGAGTATATCTTGGTGTTTTATTATAATCCTCAGTTTCTAATAGATATATTCAATGTTAATCTAACAACTCTTGTTACATTATTCTAAGTGATTTTGGGGTGTCCTTATGGGCGTTTTTATACTGACCCCTTCATGGGATCTTCCCACACATGTCATGTATTATGTAGATGATCATCTATTCAAAAATGATATCGATGGTCTTAGAGAATACATGTCATTTATTTTTTCCAAGTATACTATGGTTTGTACCTAAAGTCACATTTAAATGTTTTCCCCTATTTCTAGTATGTTAGAATACTTTTACATACATTAGTGGGATTTTATGTATCATTTTATGCTTTCAAATATTTTATCATACTCTGATTGTGGGATTTAGATTTATACTTGAATTGGAATCATTTGTTTTACATCTAATATTTTTATGGGGTTGGATAAGTGTTTGATCATATTGGTTCCTTAGGTTAAGGGCTCCCATATGATTTTTATACCTACTCGGTGATGGTCACCAGCCCTTGTACTACTAGAGGTGGGATTGGGGTTGTAACTATAGTCTTATCATTATCCAGGTAGGCATGTGTGGGTCGAGTCATTGTAGAGTGCTATGAAAAGATTTTTACATCATAGGATCATAGTTTAGAGTTTTTTTCCTAGCTATTTGATTGGTTTTTGTTTTATGGAAAATATGTTCTATGTTTCCTGTTTTTCTTTTATGCTAGAGAATGTAGTGTATATACGGTGGCCAATTTATAAATACATATGTAAATTGATCACCATCCTTTCAACTCAGTAAATATAGACATTAGTTTAATGGAAAAAATGGTACAAACATCATATAGGAATGATTTGGGATTAAATTTCCTTCTTGAGTCAACTCTAAGAGTATACTCATGGATCATGGTACATATTGTCTATTATAAGACACCACCAAAATTAATTGAATAAAGGATCTATCATAAGTATTTTCAGGATTATCCCCATACTGATGAAAATCTAATATAGGGACATATTCAGGATGTACTACCTCGGGTAGATTTCCATTCATACTTTACCCTCCGAAAAGTAGATGGTACCCACAGTACTAGAAGATGAGGTATGCACGGTGAGCACAATTCAATATTTTCGGTATCAGTGGCCACTTAGGTTCAACTGTGTGTCAATCCTATAAAAAGATGAGGATTTTCTTGATGTGGTTTCATGGGTCATTCATGTCACCAAAACACCAATTGACTATCTTATGATCATGGTGGTGAGCATTCCAAATGGATCTATACAAATTTGGGGGATCAAGGTATATCTCTTGAATGATGAGATAGCTCTTTAATAGGCCTAGTTTGATCATATCTTCAATGAAGAGTACTCTCTAGATTTGATGTGGGCTAAGATCATCTAGGAAAATTTATAGCTATAATAGGGATACACGATTTTGGAAGAGTATTCTTTCAGGTTTACTAAACTCTCATGATACATGATGGATATGGTTGAGGATTCATTATTTATGTGGAAAATAATTCAGTGGGGTCTATGTAGGGACATCCATGATATTGTGATTCCTTAATGAATTATTACATGTGTTGGGGTTCAAGAGCTTTCCTAGGTGATAGAGGGATTTATTTCCTAGTGGACATGAAAATGGGTTCCATTAGTGTTGACACATAGGAAGAGACTTATGTAGTATGTAGCTGATGGAATATATAATGATGAAAACATGCGAGATATTTCTAGTTTAATTCTATTGAGAAAGGTTCTATTATTCAAGGCTATTGGGATTGGTATTCTCATTCTAATTAGATGTTTTTTCACACTTTTCAATGTCAGGGACATCTAAACAGGGATTTTTCAACCCACTGTGTAGTTGATAGAGAGATAGTGGATAGTCCACCTAGGTCAAGGATGTAGTAGTAGTAAAGAGGTCAATAGGGTTTCATGCAAGGAAGATGATTAAAGAGAAAAATGGGAAGTGGATGAAGCTTTGAATTGATTCTACCACAACCCCATGGGTTCCCCTCCATGCTCCGGGATCTAGAAGAATGGTGACAGGGTAGTTATATGCCCTAGAGGCCTATGATAAAGTGTCAATGATGATCATCAGTGGTATGGTTTTTTTTATTTTCACCCTTATATACATTTTTTATAAACATATGAATGATCCACTACTATCTTGCTACATATATTGTTTGAGACCTAGAGGTTCTGATTGATCCCATGGCTTGACTTCTATGCTTAGATACTTCTATCGGAGATGAATCAGTGATCATGAACTTTTTTATGATAGTGTTATCTGATGCTTTGAGGATATAATTTCTAATGATATCTACTCAAAGAAGTGATGGGTGCTTACGAAGTTATCCTAGGCAAGAAATGTCTATACACCCTTAATGAATAGATTGATTGTGTGATTGGGAGTGTATGGTTTTTCCTCGTAAATGGGGTGTGGTTTTCACTCATATGTGAGAAGAATTAGAAATCATAATATGATGGACTCATAAATAGTAGGTTTCATATAAATACCCACAAATTGGAAAGCATGGCTATTAGAGGATTTGATGCTATGGGTTATCAGTTTTATTCTATGGTGGATGATAATGAAGATTCTATAACTAAGGACGTTCCTAGATTTCCTCAAAAATGTGTGATTGAAATTTTCAATAACATTCTCATTTAGATGGGGCAAATAGTTTTTCCAGAATATTTGCTATTTCCCATTTATCATTGTGATCTTAGGGTTCTGTTGGAGGAATTGCATAGGAAGGGATTTGAGGACCCAATGTCGTTCTTAAAAAATCATGATGTGAGTTTGAGGGTATGTTCAGATTATCAGTTCATGAATCATGTGTTCATGAATAATTTGTATCCACTACCAAGGATTGATTACCTCTTCGATTATTTGAGAGGTGGGTAGTAGATATTAATTATTAAACATAGATTAGACTATCACTAGTTGTGTGTAAATGATGTGGATATGCCAAATTTGGTATTCTAATAAAATATTTCCATATTGAGTATATGGTGATTCCATTAGGCATGAAGAACACCCCAGTCATGGTCATGAGATTCATTAACTTGATATTTTTATCATTTATTATAATAATTAGTATTTTTATTTATCTATAAAATTCATATCGTTCTCCAAATATAGGAGTAGAATGTGAGACACTTGAGATGGTTCTTGGCACACTCTGAGAGAAAAAACATTATGGGATTCTCAAGAATATTTATTCCCATATTTATGAGGACCACCTTATGGGACATGTTATCATAGTTAATAGTGTAGTAGTGGAACCATCAATGCTTGAGGTAGTGTTATCATGGGAGCCACCTAAGAGTGAGATGGATGTTTTGAGCTTCCTTGGGTTGGTAGGATTGTATGGAAGATTTGATCCTTATTTATACTTAATATCTGCACCATTGACTAATTTCACCCAAAAGGGCACCCTTTCATGTGGATGGAATGGTAATAATAGGATTTTCTATAGTTCTGTCAAAGTAACATGAGTAGCTCAATCATGTGATTACTATATGGGGGAGTTAAGAACATATTGTTTTGTTATGGTTAATGTAATAGACATTATTGTGTTATAATGTAGTGGTAGGAAGAGATTTACTATGGATCTAGGTATTTTAGACCACATGAGAAGAACTAAAGAAACATGTGATCATGAGATGGATGTGGTATCCCTCCTCTTAATGTTGTAATGACACTACCTTATAGATGATTGCTTTATTGTATACTCTAACTACAATACTCTCAATTATATATTTCCTTAGAAGGATCCTAATTTTTTATGAAGGATATTGATAGAGTTCCTATAGGAAGATGACTTTGAGATGGTCTACACTACTGGGAATGAGAACATGGTGGTTAACCCTATTAGTATATGATCTTATTCATAGTTCTTGGGTATGGAATCAGAGTAGATAGCCTTGTTTTAGTTTTCCTTAGTTGATGAGGATGATGCTTCATATCATCGATTGATGGTTTTTACAACACTACTTACACAGTGTGATAGGGAATCCCAACATGGAGATATCATCTTTGTGGCCAATGACACTCAGATATTCACTAGATGTTCTCCTGATTGTTTTTTAGAGGACGGTAGCATGATATTATTGTTAGAGGATAGATGATGGTACAAGTCACATTGTAATATGAGGTGTTGAGGGGGATTCATATGTCCCCTTTAACGGTACAACCAATTGTGGAGAAGTTGTATCAGGACCCCCAAAATCAATGTTGGTTTCCATTCATGATAGTGTGTGAATAAGTGTTTGTCTCTCAATGCCTCACTTTTTAGTAGGCAAATTATGAGAACCTCGTTCTAGAGGTTTTAGATCAACTCCTTGAGGATCCAAATTTGTAGTGGGATGGTATATCTATCGATTCCATGATATAATTTCAATTTTTTTCTAGAGGACACGATTTCATATGGGTGATCTTAGGCAGAAACAACTAGTGGTCCCATAACCTAGCAATTTGAGATCAAATTTTTGTATTGATATCGGGATTCTTTTACAATTAAGAGATATCCAATCACCGTGGATTCTCCCTAAATGATCATTTTAGACATTGATGATCAAATTTCATTATCGTTATGGAAGGGCTACAAGAGGCCTTCGGAATATAGTTTAATTTTATTTCCTATTTTCTACCCCATATTGATGACCAGACGTATTGAACCATTCAAGTCTTACATGAAATATAGTGCGCCTTCACTTTGGACTTCGTTCATAGTTGTTATGGTCTTATACCCTTGGTGGAGTATGCATACAATAACATCTACCATTACACAATTTGTACATAACTTGTTAAGTACTTGTACTGGAAACCCTACAAGTCACCACATTGTTCAATTGATCAATGTGAGTCTACAATCACGATCCCAATGTAGAGGAAAACTATGATAGAGAGGTTTTAGATCATCCAAGAGTGGATGAGGACTCTACTGATCATTTGGGTTTCCAATATGGACCAACAATGAAGAAATTTTGTGTTCATGTAGGGAGACCCTATATGCCTAATGTCATCACATCGATGTGGATTATTGAGATTTTCCTAGGTGTAATGTTATCTCTATGGTTCATGATCACATTATAAATACTATGAAAATTCGGTGAGTTGGCATACAATGTAGATCAACCAACACTATTAAACTAGATACATAATGCCTTCAACACATCACAATTTAGGAGAAATGTGATAAACTCATCTCATTTTTTTGACTCAGGATGATGAACATAAAGGATGGATCTATCTATATAGAGTACCCAGTGGTAATTGAGAAAAAAATAAGAGAGTATCTTCCAAATGAGAGATTTTCCTTTAGAACATTTATGGTGGAAGCATGGGAATATTCATGACAAAACAAGGTAGCTGGAGATCCTGATGTGATCTCAGTACCCACATATTTTTCAGCATCCTTTTTTCCATTTTCAAAATGAAAATCCATAAGATGTGAAGAATTTATGGACTCTTTTTCTTATTAATCATTTAAATATTCCTTCAAATATATTTCAAATATAGGAGATGAGATGATGTGAAATTTTAAGGCTCAACTATCAATGAATTAAATTTTGAAATTTTTTAAATATATTAATATCTTGCATGAACATTTTTCACAAAAAAAACTTAAATAACTCATAAAATGATTCCAGAAATAGATTCATATACCACTATTAGGTCTAAATAATGGGTTTTATCTTAGGAACAACATAAAAAGTTATCATCATTGGGTGTTTTTGAAGGAACTGTCAGAAGGGTAAATAATGAAATATATTTGTTTATTTTTATTTTTCTTTTCATAAATTTTTTATACAGTGACCTTGGACTCATATATGAATACCCTATTATGGGTGAGTACTAGGGATAGCCTCTTGTCCCTACTGACCTATTGTAGAGTTATTATAGATTCTATGGGAAATGATATTTGATCGTTGGATCGAACTATTATCACAATGTTGTCTAATGAAATATGAGTTCATGGATCTTTCCAACCACTAGGATGCATTAACATTATTCTTTAGTAACTGATCTGAACTCATGGTATGATTTTTCATTTATGCTGATTTCTCTAAGATTTCTTATCATTTAATAAAAATAAAATTAATCAATTAAAATAATAATTCACATATCGATTAGATTGTAGTCATGGGATTATTTACTTGTGGAATTTAGCAATTTCTCTATCGGTTACATTTTTATTGATCTGTTCATCATTCTAAACGAAATTAACCAATTCCTACTATTAAATTGGTTGAGTTATGTTTCTAATGTTTTTATTTTGTTCATTTCTTCCCCCATACGTCATTCATTCATTTCTAGTGTTCGTTTTGGCCTAATTTATGAAAAATACATAGTAATCAATTACTACACACCTATTTCTAGAAAAAATTGATTAATACTGTATATCTGGGTCCATTTTTATAGTGAGACTGATTTCTTATAGTGTTGATGATTAGTTTTACTGGATTGGACTTCACCATGCATGATTTTTCATGTGTTTATGGGATGGAACTACATGACTATTATTTGTGTGAATTAGATGATAAAATTACTCTCGAAATTGATGGAAAGTCTAGGACGGTACATATATATGTTTATTGGAGTGATTATAAATCTGATAAGAGTCTATAGGATCATACGGTGATTCATGAAAGAATCAAGGAATCCATGAAATTTTTTGGTATACAACATC
Organism: Viscum album; assembly: GCA_963277665.1. Taxonomy (NCBI): domain Eukaryota; kingdom Viridiplantae; phylum Streptophyta; class Magnoliopsida; order Santalales; family Viscaceae; genus Viscum; species Viscum album. The sequence continues at coordinate 254,181,602 of OY728165.1, read as the reverse complement.
CATTCGGGATATACATATCATGTGGGGATATTTCTTTGGTGCAAGGGTTTCCATGGAGATGAAATGTATCACATGTTATATGATGTGTCTCAAATGTTTTGTGACCACTAAATATCATATCAATGTGTATCTCGGAGAATACATTAACATAAACATAACCTGGAAAACGAACCCCGGTATAGTACCTGGACACAACCCAATACTCAAACATGGACAGGTACATGGAATGTCCTGAGTGAATTAGCATGACTAGATGTAGATGGGAATGGACAGAGGGACAAGGGCATGAACACTGTTAGGTCTAGGATTAGTGTTAAAATATTTTTACCATAAATCGACATAATTTACTTATTAGGTGATGACTTGCATACCTTGTTCTCCATTGAGGGGACTAGTTTTATTAAGGGTTTATTACCTCAATCCATCACTATGATGGTATTTTATTTCACTAGGTCGTGAATATATGATTGTGATCCTCTCAATGGTATTAGTTTTAGATTGATTTATAGGAATACCTCATTGTGTCGAGGATGGGATCCTCTGTTATATTCTTCCCTGGGCAGGGTTTTCAGAATTAGTTTGAACAGCTATACAAAGGTATCAATCCCAACATAGTGGGTTAATCCAGATTAGGTTATTGGTATACCACATGTCCCTAGGTGTGATCACCACATTTTTATCAATATCTTCATACATAAATTATGTAATTCATCGTGGGGACACTTGATGATCTTGATATCTCATATTAATTCCATCGTTGTTATTTGAATCACATAGTGAGTTCTCCAGATCAATTGTGGTTATGGACTCTCTAGATGAAGTCATGGTCTACAAATATAGTTGTAACCTTATCATGATACTTATTTTATACCATGAGATTATCTATATTTTTTATTGTATGTTTAACTTAATTTATTACATATAATATGATTATTTTACTACAAATTATACATTATGATTAGTGATTTCTGGGTGTTATACTAGGTATTGTTATACTCACCCCGGCATGGGATATTCTAATATGTGTCATGTCTTATGTAGAGGAACAAATGTTTGGTGGGGTTCTCAGTGGACTAGGAATAGAATAAGCATAGATTTGGTCTAAACAGACTATGTTTCATTCCACGAGTTGTATTTGACTACAATCTCCTCTTTGTATTAGGTTGGAATTATTTACCGTTTTTTGTGTCATTAAATTATAATTTTTATTCAATATAGTATTTGGTTATAAATAGATTGTGGTATTTTTATGTATTCATGCATTGGTATCAGTTTTTTACATTTTAGAATTGTATAGGCTTTCAGATGTGTGTGTGCATATAGGTACCTTAGGGTAAGGCCTCCCACATGAGTATTATTCATACTCAATACTAGTCATCATCACGTGGCCCATAAGAAGTCTGCTTGGTGTAGTAATAGTCATCTTATCACTTGTCAGGAAATCCCCTAAGGGTCAGGTCCAAACAATGGAGAAAATTAAAAAAATATTGAAAATTATATTAAAGAATATAAGGATGTGGATGAGAAATATCTCACAAATAATAGAGAAACAAATTTGGGTTTCCTTAAAATAATTATTTTTGTAAATTTGAGAGCATAGAGTGGAAAATTAAAGGAAAATATATAATCAAAAAAATAACTAGATTAGAAGAAAATACATACAAGTTATGGTATATAGATTAAATAATATAAACATTTAATATATAAGCATAAATAATCTTGGTAATTATTGAAAGTGTAATATAAAACACTTACAAATTTGGAAAACTCTGAATCATAACCCCTATGAAAAAAATATCAATTAAAACATTAAGTACCATTAATATTAATTGATTTATTATATAACATATCAAAGGAGAATTATATACACCACATGAATGAAAAAAGTGGTTAAGATAAAATATGTCCCAGAAGAAAATGGGAGATGTGAAACCCATATCTCAAATATGTTTTTATTCGTATGCACTATAACCTTCAGTATAATAAATTTAATTTTATTATAATTTTAATGAAGGTTCATATTCATACATATAACAACATATATGTTTTAATTATAATATCTTATTACCCATTTATTAACCATCATTCATTTTCATTATCATTTCATGTGTTAAGTGTTTCATTTTTCATGTATGCTTTAATTCAATATTTATGGTCTCAACACCATGATCATGGTATTAGGATCTTAATAATATTAATAATTATATAAATATAATATATTTTAATTATATACATATTTAGAACAATCAATAAATGGTAGGGATATAAAAATAAATTACACCATTTGTGGAGATTATAGTGACTCATGCTTCCCACACATGGTTATTACTTAATTTTTTATTTATATTCATTAAATTACACAAACACACACATGGGGGCCATAATAATTGAGTGCCACCAGAAAAATGAAAACATAATCCTTTTATTTTCTGAAATATCTTCAATATATTCCATAAATATCATCCCCTTTAGTACCCCAACATAAAACCATCTGTATAAAGAAATTTTTTTAGTGGCGGTTTTAATAACCACTGAGAAATAAATTGTACATAAAAATTAATTATATCGACGTGCTTTATCAAACTGTCTCTATAGATTTTTTATTTTAAAAACTATAGGCATCTTTTTTAAACCACTGCAAGAAATTTTTAGAAACCACTAATTTCATCCCTCGTCTCTTTTTCACCATCATCCATCCTTATCACTTCTACAACCCATGACCCTGACCTTCGACCTCCGTATCCACTCATTAATAGAGACCCACATCCTCCCCAAATTAGTGGTGTCCCCCCAACATGCCCCACCCCAATATCGCTCTCCCCGAAGGGGTGCCCCCCCCCCAACTCCTTCTCCCCTTGTTGGCAACCCCCAACTATAATCCCCCCACCTCCTACTCCCCTCAGTGATAACCCCCACCTCCATCTCCCTTTGGATACACAATGTCCATGACCCCCTTTCAATGAACACCCTAACCCTGACCCCCCCCCCCCCCAAGTGACTACTATCACCCAGACACCCCTATCAGCTACTATCATGACCCCAACCCTTATTTTCAGTGACCATGATGACCATGACTTCACTACATCAGTCTTCTATAACCCCAACCCTCTATACAATATACTATCATGACCCTTACCTTGTAAACAAGAACTGTCATGACCCTAACCCACCAACGAGCTACTATATTGACCCTAATCACCCATTCTAGTGATTTCATTTACCCCAACCACTGGTTATCAATGTTCATGAACCCAACACCCCTCTTCTCCTTTTTGGAGACCACCAAGTGTTATCTTCCAATTGTTTTGGTGAATATGGCCCCTGATATCATTCAAGGTGTGATTGATTGAATTTTTTTATGATTTAAAATTATATCTGATAATATTCTATGTAATTGAGTGTTGTTCATATTTTTAAAGTTGTATTGAATCATTCTGATGTTTAATTTGTGTTATGTCAAATAAATAACCTATTTTTTTAATGAATAAGTGGTGTGATGTTAAGTTTTTATTATACCTATTTGACTAAAAATTTATATCCTTATATCTGATTGTATAAAGAGAATAAAATCAATGACCTATTGATAATATTTGGATCCACATACCTCAAAACCAACATCAATTTTCCATGGTTTTGGATGAATTTTTAGATTCATAAATTAAAAACTGATCAGTGGATGGTATAATAAAAAAAATTCCCTAATTTTACATTCAATCGATGTAAAAATTCAAATGGAGTATATGATAATTTGATATTGAAATAGTTCATGTTTGATTTGTTAGGTTTAATCAAATGTTACGAAATGTAAAAAAAATGAAATTACTATTAGCGATACACAAAGTGACCTGACATAGAAGAATTTAGTTCACAATTTATTAAATTTTATTTTTTTATTTTCATATAACAATGTCCAAGTTATTTTTTTACCAATAAAATCTTCATTTGATCATAATAATGTTATTTATTCTTAGAAAATTAGTGAACAAAAAATAGTTTTATGATTGTGTTGAAGATAGATAGTAAGTAATGTATAAAGGGTGTGCAATGTATTCAATGTTTCTTTATATACTTAAGTGTTATCATATAAACATTCACTATGGAATTTTTGTCCAGGAAATGTCCATTATTATAGAGTACCTTCATGATAAATTTAAAGAATCTATGATCCACAATTCATTCTCTGAACTGATGGGATTCATCAAAAACGTGATAATTGAATATGAAAAAATACATGTATGACCAAATGATATCATGGTTACTGGGAAGAAAAGTATGATAGAGAATAATGCATTGGATTCAACACAAGTAGATGGAATTCAATAAATGACAATGAGATTATAAACCATTGCAACCCCATGAAGATAAAAAATGAGAAAGAACTATAAATTTATTATGATACATTACTCTGAAACCATGTTTAGAAAAATTATTTATTTCATATAAGTCTACATATGAAATGAAGTGGCATCTTAAGGTTAGTAATTATGGCTTGAAAATATATCCAAAAGTTTAAGAATCATTGAAGATGTTTGATTCATTATATAAATATTTTTCTTTAGATCCTATGAATGTAAATTTGGGATTGGATTCTAATGTTTTTAACCCTTTGAATTCATTAACTACAAATTATAGTATTTAGCTAGCTATTTAGATCCCCTATAATCTACCTCCATGGATGTGTATGAAGAATACTTCTTCTATTATAGATGGGAATATTCCTAGAATAAAAATTCTTGTAAATGAAATTGATGTATTCCATTAAAAGTTAATAATATAATATTTATAATTATGGGATGATTCCATGGAACAAAATGATGATTCAACAAGAAAACTATTCAAAATTCATGTTTCATTAATATGTAAAATATGCAACATTCTTGAACTATGAAATTTATCTAGTTAGCACACTCATACGCATTTGGATTTTCATTTTTTTAAATAAAATTTCAAACCAAAATGATTGCCATATAGAAAAAAATGGTTTTTTATGTGTCATAATAGATTTCAAAATGCGTCTTCTACATTAATGTTTGTTTATAAATTATTCAATTGAGGTATTGAATTGAGAAATACACTAAAATACTGGGAAAATTAATGAATGACAATGATTAATTTGTAAAATTTATTTATTCTAATGAAGGTAAAAGGGTATGAGGTATCTTATTTAATGTAGTTAGAACACATCGATGGATGAAAATTTTAATATATTTAATATTTTATTATTTGGAGTTTAATTTGATATGTCATAATCTTTAAATTGTGTATATTGAGAAGAAATATTTTTAGAATGTAATTTTTATATTCGTTAAGGAGCATGGAAAAAGAAGGATCACTATAATTCTTATAAGGATTTAGAGTAAATTAATATTAACCATTGTAGGTGGAAAAATGAAACTGACAGGTATCCTTCACCTAATATTATAATGAAAAATTATGATAGATATTTATTCCTTAAAACATTAAAGAATGTTAACGTTCTATTAGGATATTCAAATAACATATCATGGTAGTTTAACATAAAACATCAAAAGTTACAAGGAATTAATGATGATAAATCAAATTTTAAGATAGAGAATTTTGTGTCATTTTCATTTTGTTATATATTACCTAATGAAATAACGATGGTTCTAGTTGTGTTTTGTACTATTTTCAGATATCATTATCAAAAAACTCTAAATATAACTAAAATTGATCATCTTCAAGAATTAAATTTTTTTGACACTTTTCCTTAAGATGTGTTATTCCCCCCTCCATTCTTCATAATAATTATTCAATTGACTATTCATTTGGTTGAAGAATCTAAACATGTTGGACCGATACACTATCATTCTTTGTGTCCAATTGAGATGTACATTCCTATCATTTTTATTTTGATTCATGAATTATATCTTATCAAACATATTGTAAAACTTTTTAATAAGTTTATTTTTTCCCTCTCGTACTTAGGTTATTTAAAATTATATGTGATTAATAAAAATCAAATAGAATGATATATTATTAAATATTATATAGTCTAATAGTTCTTGACCTTCGGTTCAATGTATTTGGATGAGATTGATACTAGATTATATCAAGTAGGATTTGTTGAAGTCGGGTCAACAAAATCTATTTCTGAAAACCAGCCATCAGTATATCTTACTATTAGATGAAAAATTGGAAATGGAACATATTTTACACTAATTAAATTGGATATGGAATGAGAACATTGACTTGGGATACTCAATAGTGTTATTTCTGAACCTTATATTGAAAAATTGTGATTTAAAACTAAGAGGTTACTAAGGGGTCGAGATTAAAATGTGTTGTAATTAACCAAAGATATTAATAATGGGATTCCCTATTTGTTCAACATCATGTTAGTATATAATCATATTCATATTAGTGACATTTTTTTATTTTTTATATGTTAAAAGTAAAACATTATAACTTTTTATAGATGATGATTGTTCTAATTAAGAAAATATATCAAATGATTTAATGTTTTTGTCTCGAGTTACCCTAAGCCTAAATGACCTGAATGCCTTCTATTTTTATTTATTTTCGATAACCCCCCATTCATGGGATGAAGGGGAACCAATACAAGGATCGTAGGCTTAGAGATTACATGACCTGTAGGTCTTAGGAAATATACAGACTACACATGGAACTCCGCCTCCCAGTTTCTTCATCGTGATATCAACTCTCCGCTTTTGAATGGCTATTCGACTAGGTTTAATGTGCTAGAACAGGCTGGTCTTGATGGAAATAACTTACCCTCTCATTTTGAAAATCCTTTAGCTTCTAATCTGGTGAATGTGCCTCCTATAAATCCCCATCTGAAGTTTCCTCAAAGTATAGTCTATCTAATCATTAATCGCAACTTTAGGTGGACCAAAGGACTTGAGGTGGGCCGAAGGCCTTGAGGTGGCCTCAATGCCTTCATGTGGCCTAAAAGTCTTACTGTCCTGAAGGCCATGGGTGTCCTGAAGGCCTTAAAGGACCCGACTACAAAACCATGGGCCTGACAAGTGAATAAAAAAATATTAGTAACATTTTACTTCTCTAAAATTCTCTCATCGGATCCATACTAGTTACTATGTAGAGCATGGTCTATTTATCTTGGGTTCACAAGGGAAGATGGTATTCTATGTGGATGAAAAAATAATGATGGTTGGAGTGTTTTTTTACAATTAAGGATGATAAACTTGTCTAATATGTGTACTTCACCGACCCTAGAAGCCTGGAGCCGGAGCATTTTTTAAATATATTGGATTGATTACTAGGAATCAAATTTTGAAAGAATGATCTCTTTATTAGTAATAGAAATTATATTTCATACATGAACATTACATTACAATTTCTCACATAAAACATAGTATATATTAGAATTTGAGACTTCCATTATTCCCCTACCATAATAATTTATATAAATCAAACAACACTTCTTGTCATCCTTGGAAAATAAAACATAAGAAATAGGTGGGATCAAATGATCACTATAGATAAATTATAAAGTGGAATCTATCAAAAAAATCATAAATATTTCAGGCAAGGTACAAAACTAAAACACAGGTCATTTAAAACATTATCTTCATCATAACATGGAAATAATAAATATAATAATTCAATTTAACCATTCCCAAGGATATTGTACTAGTCAAATAATCACATGTAAAATCAATTGCCAATCTCATAACGAGGGAATTCATAATGAATAACATCAAAACCACTATGACAAGGCCTTTTTCGAAGAACATACACAAATATTCTATCAAGGCCTTATATTGAGACACTAGTTTGGATAATTTTACCTACTAATGCATCAAGGGATATATATGGCCCCACCCATCACTTACTATATCCAATGCATTCCTCATATGAAATTGTTGAAACATAACACAAAAAATCATGTTAAAAACAAGAATATGAAATGTTAAAACTTAAACCATAAACCATGAAAGGTATAAAAACAGCATATCCATAATCAATCATATAAAAAATCCTTCAGTAAAATGAGAAATATGGTATCATAATAAATAAACCTCAAACAATCATAAGATCCAATGAAGGATGATGACGTATATGAAAATAATTCATTAAAACTCCAAAATATCCCTTTTTACATTAAATCATTTAAAAGCTGTGAATTTTTAAAATAAATCATTTCTTATGAAAATAACATTTTATGTTTGTAATGAATTATTAAAAATGGTTAGGTAATATAATAGAAGAAAATAAAATCCCACAAATGTATAATTTAAAAAAACATTCCTCATTAACTTTTCAAAAAGGTTATAAAGTACATCGTTTAGAAAACGACTAAAATATTCCTTTCCTAAAATTTTATAAAAAGTTAAACATTGGTAAAAATGATTTTAATCATCCATATGATAATAGTAAAATATTTTATGAAAACATTTTTACAACCATGTACATGGATGATATATATTCTCTAGTAGATACTTACACATCAACAACTTCGAGTAATAATGAGATTGTGATATTATCCCTAACCATAGGTCAGATACTCATTGTACGTGTCTAAAACATCTATATAATGTTTTTCAACTTATTGTTAACTTGTTTCAGAATAAAAATAATAATAATGACATAATATATTATTCTTTTATGGATTTATTTTACCATTTTAAAATTAATTCCATGTTAATGTAACATTTCGTGTAATAATCGTTTTGTTTATCTTACATGTTTTGACCTATTATTAATGATCATATTTTTAGATCATGATGTACTTAATTCCAGAATGTGTAATAATATTTATATATCATATATATTCATAATATAAATATATATAATTGATATATATATATATATATGAAATGGAATACACCGTCCAAGGAGATGGTTGGTTGTACGTACTCATTAACATTGTTTCTGTTTTTTATCATATTTAATTGAAGTGAATAACATAAATGTAAATATATATATATATATATATATATTATCCTTATTATATCACATATATCATAATTATTCATAATAAATTTTTTAATGATCATTCCTGGATGGTGGAAGTGGAAGATTAGTCTCATCACGTTGTGGAGAGTGTAAGATGTATGTATGAACGAGGGACAATATATTCTACATAGTGGTTAAATGGTATATAATTTTATGTAATATTCATTGAAAAAATAATAATATCTTGAAATATTTATGATTTAATTCATTTATATTTATCATTATAATCATCTGAATAATGTATAGACGAAAAACAATTTACACCACGATATGGAGACTGTAAGTCATACGTTCACACGCATCATGATATTATTATTCATAAGATATGTAAAAGGATAAATTTTTCTATCCATTAATCCAAAAAAAATCTCAGTATATATTATATTATATATTTATGATTTTATTATGGAAACCAAAAATAAATAAGATGTAGAGAATGAAAAGAAATTTGAAATAGTTGATTAAAGGATTTCCTTTTCTTTGTGTGTCTCCTTTTGATTTTCACAAAAAGTCTCCTTTAGTTGGTTTTACTATAAAATTGTTGACTCTAGGATTAATTAAGGGACATCTAGAGATTAAATGAGAAGTTTTGGGTGGACAAATTATGCTTTGGAGGTGTGATTTAGAGAGAAGTAGAAGTTCCCTTTTATTAGAGAGGTGAGGAGCACTTTTCGAAAATCATTATATATTTTATTATTATAAATTTATTTTCAGTTTTTAATTGCTAAAAAGTGATTTATATCATAGATAAGAATAGGATGGGTATATATACACTAGAAAAATATGGTTTACAAAAGTTTGAGTAACAAATTTAACCTTATGTTTTTGTATTTACCCTTGGTAAAATAAGATAACTCTTACCATGTCTTCTTGTATTTTTATACTATATGGATAATATAGTTTTTATAAAATGAAAAAAGAACATGAAGTGGATCATTACTGAAATTTTAACACTATATAAGTCATTTGGACTAATTTTATATTTTTAGGACTGTTATATCATTTAATAATTATGTTTTTGTTTCAAAAATTCATATATGTAAATTTTCGCACTATTTTGTAATTGATTTTTGATGAAGTCATAAAACCTTTCCCTATGATGAAAATAATTAAATCATCCATAAAATTTCAATTGTATCCATGAATTTCATTTATGTCATCAAAAAGCTCCAATTACATTTATTTCAATATTTATAATATCATTTATTTCAATTAGTCATTAATCATGAAATCCCTACCTCAACATTGTGTTGAAAATAAATTTATTTATTTAATGAATAAAATTAAAAATAATGTACCATGATATAGTAAATATTTTTAGTTTTATAGTTCATATTTATATTATATGATATAATTAACATAAACCAAATTAAAATTGTTTTAGTTCAAAGATACATGTTTATGTAATACATTCCTTTTCCTTAAATTAAATTGTATAAAACGTCATTATCACACCCAAGTGGCTCCATGGGATTCTATAATAGACCTAATGAATCTAAAGGACTTCCATATATCATTAAATAAGATTATGAAATGTTTTTGTGTTGTTTATATTATTATAATATTATTTTCATCCTTATTTACCTGATTACCTTTTAACTATGGTAAATAAAAATAATTACTTATGTTACTATTCATAATGTCTGAAAATAAATGCTAAGTAAATACACAATCTAGACATTATGATTCAAAATATGGAATCCATTTTTCCAAATTCAAAACATATAAGTGGTCAAAAATTAAAATTAATTTCCATTACCAAAACCAGAAAGACGGTTTTTAGGATGTAAAAACAACAAAAAGAGTGACATATGATTATGTCGAATTTAAATTTGGAATTATTTATATTAATAAAAATTTTATTAAATTAAATAAAAATAAAATAAGTAAACTTTAAAACCAACTAAAAAGATAATCTATTTATATAAATAATTTTGACGAAAAAGAAGTTTTGAATTAAAATTCATTATTTTTCACAATTCATTAAAAAATGAATTTGATTAGAAAAAAATACCAAAATTTCAACCAAGGATAATATTAATGTCTTGATTTTAATGAATAGGATTATTGAATAAAATATTAATTTTAAAATTTTCAAAAACATTTATTAAAAATGATTCACCACCAAATGGTGGTAAAACAGCGCTTTATTGAAAAATACGTCTTTTATCTGAAAAAAATGAAATTTTTTCTTATATTATAATCGTAATACATATAAGATGAGTTTAAAATATTAAATTTATTATATTACATATATATTTCACTAATGAAATCTATAAAGAGTAATCTTATAATTTTATAGACTTGTTTGTTATCATTTAAATAGTTTTATTAGAAGGAAGTTAATACTATTAATACCCACCCTTATAATTACTAGGTAAAAATATTTTTTCATCACTTATAATTAGTCATGTAGGAAATGAACTCTATCAAAAGAACATGAAATCATGTGTAACACAATCCATGAATAGTTTTTCATATACTAGAAGTTAATATGGTGTTTTGTATAGCGCAAACTAATCTTGGTGTAGCATAAGATATTGAATTATTATGAAGAAGCATATTGTGGAAACATGGGGTGTTACAATATTCCTAATAAAGATCAATTGGTAGTTTGTGATTGTGAACCACTTCAAAATAACATTGTATAGTTTTTTCAGGACAATATTAAATCTAAATAACTTTTAAGAATTGATGAAAAATGATGGACTCATCGCAATGAAGGTCGATGACAATGATGACCACAAAGATGAAGATAAATAAATGTATAAATTGGTAATGAAAATATGTTCTAATTTATAATTAATAAGGGGTTCATATATATATTCATTTTTTTATAAAATTCATTAATTTTTTTCATTTTTTTAACATTTTATATATCAAAAACATTTGAATTGGATGAATCCCAAAAACTATTCAGGATCTTAGTCGATCAATATCTCAGAGCATGCCACAAAAATGATCAGCTTCAGTGGATCTGATTGATCCAATTATAATGTACTCAACTAGTTATCCTGATGTTTTCGTATATATCAGAGGAATACCACCACTTAATGCACATCTAGAGGTGGAGTAGTTTGTCGCCCCCGATCAAGGGTATATTAGTGAGTTGTCATTACTAGTATTTACTTCACGTTATTAGAAACACTATATATTTTACGAATTGCTCAATGCATTTTTAAAACTAATAAATAAAACTATATAAGATATATAGATACAATCATGGAAATATAATGGTACATGATGAATTTCAACACTATCATCCCATTTTATGAGTTTGTAGTGACTATCGTTTGACACAACTGGAATTTATGTACAGATTCTTGGGAAGCTTTCTTGCAAGACGGTGACCTTTCCTGCTAATTATAAATATTAGGGGCATAATCCTTTAACATGGAAAAATTATGTATTTGATAGTCGACTAAAGGTAGTATAAATATAATATTCCTTGATAACTAATTTTTAATATATGAGTAAAATTATCAAATATAATTATAATGGGTAATTTTTTTTATTCCTAGAATTTTTTTCCTTTTGATGTCGCTGACTCTGTTTCATGCTCATGGATGATGATTTTTTTAAAATAAATAGAGATATTTAAAATGATAATTATTGAATGAGATTATTGAAACATCTTTGAGCTCATGTTATATTTATGGGATACCGCTCGAATGCATTTCTTGTAATCAATAGAAGCACTTTTTTGATATTAATAGATATTCTTTTCATTAGGTAATTTTATATTTTAATGTTTTATAATAACAGAAACAAAATAAATTATAATTTTTATTATTGACACAATTTTTTGTTTGAATTATCTAAAAGACAATTTTATGTCATGAGAAGCATTTCATTCTTCACACCTTTGGGTCTCATAGATTTTCGTGAAAATGAATAATTTTTTTAATTTAATTAATTATTATTTATAAAATACTATCATAATTAAAGGTTTTTTATAATAGTTTTATTTTATTTATATATTCTAATTAATTAGGTCACTTTATTGGATGAATAGAGATATAATTATAAGTGAATAGGAAATGTAATTGTGATTTTGAAAATGACCCTACAAAAGATGTTGTAGTAAGTACTTTTCATTACCATTTAATGTTATTTTATTACTATAAATACATAATAATGAAAAATATTTTATAAATAAATAAGTCACAAACCTAATTAAATGGGGTTTTCTATATGGATCCAGGGATTCCAAATATGTATCATTTGAAACATCTAGCTACCACAAATTTATTAGGTTTAAAAAATTATAATAATATTCACTATTATGATTTTATTATAATAAAACTAAAATAAATATGAATGAAAAAATTATAAATTAGATAATAATAAGAATTTGAGATATTTTAGAAATCATTGTTAGTATTTTGGTTTTGATATGATAAAATTCAAAAAATTGGGATGTGAACCATTCCCAATAATCATTTGTTTACTAGAATGTTACAGGTGCAAAAGTTTTAGGAATGAAGAATTTTGAACTCTTATAGGTGATACGTTGTGGGCCTACTCTATCAACTGTATTTGGTAGGGAATCATCATCTGTTACTGCTACATCCTATGGTGTTTTCAGTAGTGTCGTCGATCTGGAATACTAATGATAAATTACATGATTGAAAGAAAAAATTATAGATGTAGAATCTAATAGGAAAACACATGATAAGTGGAAGTAGATAGTAGAAAATGAATTAGTTTCAGGATTTCAATTGATGACCAACATGCTTCATGAAGAAATTTTCAGCCTTATATCTCATAACGATGAGATAAATTCTAAATTATATATATCATTAACACATTTGAAAAGAATGCATAAAACATCCATAAATAAATCTAAAATGGTACTTTCATATAGAAAAAATGTATTTTGAGTCATATTGGCCATATCATGATTTGGATTGATGTGTGGTGGATTCCTACACATCAAGAATTAATTATAGGTTGTTATCCTTATGTTTGAAAACAATTTGAGCTCATTTTATTGGTTTTGACAGGGTAAATAAATTTAAAGGTAAAAAGCAATTAAAAATGATTGTCACAGGGTCAAAACAAGGTAAAAACGTCATATAACCCTGAAATTAGAGGACATTGATAACTGATTGTTTTTTCAAATTTTGGAATGGATGGCATCTAATTCCTAGTTACAATTTTCCCATGACAACCATAAACACATTTGTATTGTTTTAAAACTCTTAAACATGTCTGTAACGGTCAAACCCATAGAAAACTACCTCATGTGGATTTAAAATCATGATAAGACCAATATGGAGTAATTTTTGATGTGTGGTCATAGAAAAAACATCAATCTAACATGTATTGTGGTTGAAATTACTCCTTAAACACTTTTTAAAGCTACAAAATCCTTTAAAAATATGTCTTGGGTGTCAAAGTCTAGAAAATGATTCTAGATTGCTCTAAAAATAGAAAAAATGACCATAGATTGGTTTTTTTAATTTTTATAACTAATAACACACCATTATGTGTTATGGTTTTCCTAGTATATTCATAAAAGTGTTATTAGTGATTCAAAACAAAAAAAATATGTGTCTGAAAGTAAAAAAATCATATTAAATGTCTTTATATTGACATGCTATCATTGAACAACCACCATTGTGTTTCTTTTTGACATGTAAATATAGATAACACATCATCCTGACATGTGTAGTGGTCATAATGTCTCCTTAAAAACATTTAAAAGGTAAAAAATCCTTAAAAAACATTTTCCTAGGGGTCAAAACCTAGAAAAAAGGTCAGATTTCCCCAAAATCAGAGGAAAATGGTCATAGATTTATTTTGGAAATGTAGGAACCCACAAAACATCATTTTGAGTTATGTATTTCCCAGAAAAGAAGAAAACACATTTATAGTGTTTTAAAACACTAAAGAATTCATGGAATTGTCAACACTATATAAAATAACCACATGTTTGCATGAAATATTGGGGAAACAATTTTTCTATTTTTTTGGACATGTAAATATAGAAAACCCGTCAATCTGATGTGTGGAATGGTCAAAACGATTCGGTTGACACCTTTTAAAGGTATCAAAGCCTTTAAAAATATGTTTGGGGGGTCAAAACTAGGAAAATTATGTCATATTTCAATAAATTCATAGGAATATGTCTATAGCTTCATTTTGGAAATGTAATAATTGATGTAATGGCATTCCTAGTTAGGGTTTTCTTGAGATAACTCTAATGGTGTTTTGGGGTTTTAAAACATATAAACGTCTTTTTAATAGTTAAAATTGTATAAAATGACATCATATTGTTGTCAAGTCATTGGATAAACACCTTAGAGATATATTCTACATGTATATGTACAAAACAGATTAATTCAAGAAGCATTGAGATCAGAATAACATAGTAAACACATCCTAATGGTATGAAAGACATTAAAATCTTGTGTGAGGAGTTCAAAACTAGGAAAATGATGTCGGGATTCAGTAAAATCAAATGAAACTGACGATAGATTGATTTGGGAGATATAAGAGCTGATAGAACAAAATTCTTATTGATGTTTTTTAGGATGGTTGTAAACACATTTTTAGCATTTTAAAATACTAACATGTGTGTGTAACAACCATAACTATATAAAATGACCACTTATTGACATGATATCAAGGTAAAAAAAATTGAGTTATTTTTTACATTTACACATAGAAAAAAAAAGTAAAACTAATGTGTGATGTGGTCATATTGACTCGGTAAACATTTCATAAAGGTTCCAACGCCTTTAAAAACTTATGTTGAGTAGTGAAAACAAGGAAAATGATGTTTTCATTCCTTAAAGTCATATGAAAATGACTGAAAACCTATTTTTTAAATATAGGAACCAACTAAACCTACTTCTATTTTATTGTTTTCCAAGGACTACACTAAACCAGTTTTTAGTGATTTAAATCACAAAAACATGCATGTAACTATCAATAAATGTAGAAAAACCTCATATTAACCAAATATCATGTAGAAACTAGCATTGAGTTATTTTTGACATGTACTCATAGACAATATGACATTATGATATGTTTTGTGGTCCAAATTAATTGATTATCACATTTTAAATGTACCATATCCTTTCAAAACACATGTCAGGAGGGTCAAAAAATGGAAACTGATATAGGATATCCCCAAAATAATTAGACCACAAATATAAATTTATATTTTCATTATAGAAAATTAAGAAGTGAAATTCTAATTTTTTTTCTTCTAATACATCTTTAAACACATTTTTTTCCAAATATATAACCATTTTGGTAACAATCAAAACCCCATAAAACAACCTCATATTGATATCAAATCATCAGAAAACCATCATTGAGAACATTGTTAAATGTATGTGTAAAAAAACATCAATTTGACATATGTTGTGGGGATAATGACTCAGTAAACACTTCATAATGGTATGAATGCCTTTATAAATCATGTGTTGAGGGTTCAAAACTAGGAAAACAACGTTATATTTCCCAAAAATTATAGGTAAACAACATTAGATTGATTTTTGAACTATTGTAAATAACGACATTTCATTTTGAGTAATGGCTTTACCGAGATAGTCGTAAACAAATATTTATCCTTTTGAAACACTAAATACTAAATTTAATGGTCAAAAAAATATAAAATGACCTCATTTTAATTGCAAATCATGGGAAAACCATTGTTGAATTGTTATTGACTTGCACATGTAAACAACACATCAATCTGATGTGCAGTCTGGTTGAAATTTCTCAATAAACACATCTCGAAGTTAGAAAATAATTTAAAAACATGTGTTAGGGGTGGATTCATAAAATGATAATGGATTAACCTGAAATCATAGTAAAACCACTGTATATTAATTTTTAAAAATTTAGAACTCAAGACACATCATTAGAAGTAACAATTTTTATTGGACTATTGTAAATGTGTTTTGGTGTTTTAAAACACATATAAGTGCATTTAATGTAAAAATACATAGATAATGACCTCATATTGATGTGAAAAAATGGGAAGATGACCATTGAGTTATTTTTGACTTGTTTCTATAGATAACATTTCAATTTGACATGTGGTGTTGTCAGAGTGACATAATAAGAAATTTTTAAAGGATCATAAAACATTAGAAACATATGTAGAGGTGTCAAAACATATAAAACAACATTATATTACCTTAAAATTAAATAAAATTGGTTGTAGATTTATTTTTTAAATGTTGGAAATGAAGCCACACCATTTTATGTTATAGTTTTCTGGAGAATTTCGTAAGAATGTTTTTCAAGTTTCAGAACACAAAAACATTTTTGTAATAGTCTAAACCTTAGAAAATGATCATATCTTGACGTTAAATGAATTGAAAACCACACTTTTATTATTGTTTCTACGTAAATGTAAATAAAACATCGATACATGCGGTGTTGTCATGATTTCTCAGTAACCATATTTAAAATATACCAAATCGTTTATAAACATATGTTAGTGGACAAAACTAAGGAAACAGGGTTTGACTATCTTGAAATTATTAATAATGGTCCATATATCTATTCTCGAAATTTATGAATCGAAAATAGATCATTCTATGTTAGGGTTATGAAGGGATGATCTTCAATGTGTTTTTAGCATTTTAAAATATAAAAATGTGTCTGTAATGGTCAAAACCAATGAAAATGACATCCTATTGATGTGAAATTATTATAAACCCAATATTGGGTTATTTTTTATATGTACACATATAAGGAACATCAATCTAATATTTGGTGTAGCCGTATTGACTCGATAAACACTTTTAAAGGATTGAAATCCATTAAGAACATATTTACGGGAGTTAAAATCATGAAAATGATATTGTATTACCCTACTATCATAGAACAATGACTATATATTGGTCTTATAGATGTATAAAATGAAAAAAATGTTATTTCAGGATATGGTTTTCTGTAGATTCCCATTAATAAATTTTTTGCGTTTTAAAACACTAAAAAGCATGTTTAAAGATAAAAACCATAAAAAATATCATCATTTTGATGTGAAATTAGGTGGAAACCACCGTTGAATTATTTTTGAAATATAGGAAATACTTTCAAGTCAAATTCTATAAAAAAATTATAATTTTAATTTCAAGAACAACGCTTGTCAATTTAAAAATATATTATAATATATATTTATCTCTCCTTTTCAGTTTCAAGGGCTTTATCATATCATAAATAGAAAATTTTATGTTTTCAAAGTGTTTTAAATTATATATTATATATTTAATATTAAAATTTAATCACTTTTATTAAAAAAATATCAATTTTAAATTGTAACATTATGAATATATTCACTGTGTTTTCTCTTTCAAATTTCTTCTCATAAATTTTCAGGTTTTCATTATAAGTGATAGATGTTGGCAGTAGGAAAGAGATTAACCATTATGACTAAGGCAGTATTTCAAAGGCATTCATGATGGTTTTTATTTTCTAAGGTATGTTTAAACATTCTCAATAATTCTACTATAATTATGATTTATTTTCTTTAGTTTTAATTTTATTTTACAATTAATGAGATGATGTGGTCTGTTTCAGTTGATGAGATGATGTACAGGGAAAAGGATGTAGTGGACTTTATGCGGTTGATGTATAGTATACATTGGATATTTTTTTATATATTTTATATATTTATATTGATGAATTCCATTTAAGATTACTATGTTTTATGTTCAATGAGTTGTATACTGACTGTTTTTATGCAGACTCGGGATGTTGTTAAATATAATTTTGAATGTATAGTGTATTTATCATGTGTTTTTCATACATTTGTTTTTCTATTTCATGTAATTTTTATATATTTATAATTATTTATTATATATAATATATATATATCTTAATTGTAATATTTAGTGGCATTTTATAGTTACTCTAACTAGGTAATTTAATGAAAGTTATAAATCATGTTGGTTAAGGTTAATCGCTGCTAAACATAATC
Source organism: Viscum album (assembly GCA_963277665.1). Classification (NCBI taxonomy): domain Eukaryota; kingdom Viridiplantae; phylum Streptophyta; class Magnoliopsida; order Santalales; family Viscaceae; genus Viscum; species Viscum album. The sequence continues at coordinate 254,162,695 of OY728165.1, read as the reverse complement.
TACACTATTGTATTTGGAATTAGTTAGATTAATTTAATCCATTTTTACCTTATTATTTCAAAAAAATCCCCACTAAATAAATACTGAACCACTGCTAAATGCTCCAAAATATTACTCATACAGAAACCACTAATAAATTAATGAAACCACTATCAAATCAATAGAGACCATGAAATACCTTGTGGTTAGGATGGCCACTATTATATTATTTTTGATAGTTCAAAATTCCACCAGTTTAAAATATAATCACTTATAAATACCACATTCTTATAGTTATTTCATCATAACATGAAGAAATGTAGAAGAATAAATGGTGAGATTAGATTATTAGTAATGCTAAACATACAAGATACTTACTCATAACATGAACATAATGTTTTTAGAACCTAAGAATAACATTAAAAAACCATACCTTTCGTATCAGAGATCAAAATAAAGACTTGTGTCATAATTATTGTATGTTTATAAGACATGGATCTTAAGGTAACCATTAAAAATAGTCTATGACATCAATACATTGGAACAAAGATTATAGTTGTGGAATACACATAAACATATAAAATCATTTTTTATTACTCAAAGATAAGTGGAAAAATATTATATTGAATTAAGTACCTCAACCAGGTTCATTCCCCATTCTAATACTATATTACTAAACTGGATTCACTTCCCATTATAGCACTTCATTAATAAACTGGGTTCACTCCCCGTTCAATCATGGTCATTTTGAACCAGGTTCACTTCCTATTCCAGACCTGTTAGTCTCATGAGTTATAAGAAATTACTATATTCATTGGAGTTAGATCTGGGTCCCACCGATCACATAATGAAGACCATATTTATGTGTGCCACAAAATCATTATCATTCATCACATCGCAACCCATGAATGGAAAAGGGTTACATAATCATTCCACCGTATCATAACATTTAGGAAATAAAATAGTTTTATAATCATTTCATCCTCTAATATAATCCTAAACCATTGTTAAAGGTATGGTTTTTCATGAATTTTATCCTGGTATAACCCATGGATGTGAAATGGGTTTCAAAAACATATTATTATCATAAACATAAACCATTTCGGGAGACAATTAGAATGGTACCCTTGGATCATATCCCTCATAAAGTATAAGTTAACTGAAATAATTTCATATTAGATGAAATATTGATTTTAAATAATACATGGTATATTTCGTGAAAAAAAAAATTATTTTCATTGAAAATCTTTTTTTAAAACATAATACAATATGAAAACAATTTTCTTTGGAATGATCATCAGAATCATTTAAAAGAAGATCTAAATAATTATTTTAAACATTTCTTGAGAAAAATATCTATTTTATATTGTAAAAAACATTATAAAACAAATATCAATTTCAAAATCCTTTTCTTCAAAAATTATATTAAAATATCATTTAAATAAATCTTTAATAACATTTTAAAAAACATGGGTTTTTTAGAAAAAAATTCCAAAAGAAGAGTAAAATAATGTCATATTTTCGTAAAAACATTTTATAAGTTATATTTTGTACCAATGTGTGTAACATTCGTATCATTAAATGAAAATATAATGAAAATACATAGATAATAAAATTCAGGGTAATTCATTAGAGTTAGATCATGACATTTTAACATTTGAGGATAAATCATAAACACTTCTGATAAATGATGATATTGTTACACAAAAACTATAAAACATTGGTAACATTGAATAAAAATATCCATGAATGAATAACATATAATAAAACATAAAATATAATGAGGGTGAATAAATTCATTATATTACTTGTCAAATGGGTTTTATGTACACATCCTGAATGAATATAGGTTCTTGGAATAATGTACGTCTCAATGAAACAAAATTGAGACAAATATCACCTTAACGTGTTGGTATCTTCTAAACCGAAAACCCTAGGAAAGAGTTATACTAAAATTGATATATAAGGACCAATAAATTTTATAATGGAATCATAATATACATTCTGTGTTGTATATATGTGACATAAAATCAAAAAGTGGTGAATATGACATGGGTCACACAAAATTAAAAAATGTGATATGGGAATCCCTTACATTAACATCTGACATTGGTCGTTCTCATTAAATACTAATAAATAATAAATATATGTTTATTTTACATATATTAATTATTCATCTTAATATATATCATATGTTATATTATTTTTTCATAACACTTTATTACATATTTGTTAACTATTATTTGTTAAAGGTGTGTCTCTAGTAATAACTTCTTTTTCATTCCTATATGTTTTGATTTGATGTATTTTATGTCCTCTTAATATTTTCAATATTTCATCATATAAATAATTATAAAAATTAAATAAATAAAATATATAATTAGTATTTATTTATTTATAAATATCTATAAAAGATAGAAATATGAAAATAAATACAACATTTATTGAGGTCGTAGGTCGTATGTATACATGAAAATTATTATCATTTTGTCCTTTGATTAAAAGTAATATATGTATATGATATATTATCATTTCAAAATCCATTTTATGTAAATATAAAAAAATATTTTTATTAAACCTATCTAAAATTAATTCTATGTAATGCGTAAATGAATGAAATCGCTTCATCGGGTGGTAGTCCGCCATAAACACAAACAATGTTATCGTTTACACACAAAATGAAAATCTATATTGTGTAATGTCCTTATTCCGGAAGCCACCCAGGGGAGCCTCGTACCTAGATGGTCACATTGACTCAAGTGAATTTTCCCTAATGCCAGAGGTTTCCGACTAGAAGCAAGGGCCTTGGGTGTGATCATGGGGAAACTATGCCCTCATTGGCAGAGTAACACAGCGGAAGAGAAAAACATATAACAACAGTAGGAGCAGTTATAATCTACATGGAATTAAACAATGGAAGTATGACGAAATAAATAGGTGGAGTGTATATATATAAAATTGATTCATGGTACATATATCTTGAAAAATATCCAAACACATCACAATGCTGGATTAAAGAACAGTACTAAGCCAATGTACAAAAGAAAACAGATAAAAATCTCCACATCATCGCAATCCTTATCTTGGTCTCATGCTCTCGAACTCCACTGCATATCATGTACCTGAAGAACAAGGGTGAATGCCCTTATCTATACCTGCAATAATATAATCTTTTTGGGCCCAAATTCATATCCCAAACCGTGAGTGAGACTAAATCCTAGTAGGCAGTCACCACTAGATCTGTGCCTAACAGTCAGTGAATATATGGCAATTAATAAACAAAAGAAAGTATTAAACAATGATGTACTCATTAGAAACCATTCATACATTTCAATAAAATCTGTTCTATACGTCAACAAATACAAACTTTCTAGGAACCCTTTGCATAATTATCTCGACCTAAACTCTCTAGTTCAATCAAAAAAGATTATATAAAGACTCTCTGAGGAATCTCTTTCAGTTAATTTCCCTTATAGTCCCTAGTGTTAAAGTCTCTCTGAGGAAGTTCACATGGTCAATTCCCCATATAGTGAAAAGTCCTAAAGATTCTATGAGGATGCTCACATGGTCAATTTCCCATATAGTCAAAAGTGATCAAGACTCTCTGGGGATGCTCACATGGTCAATTCCCATTATGTTCTACTACACCAGGTTCTCACATCCCTATGAAAGTCAAAAAAGAATTAGAATGCAATATAGCCAATGTAATCCCCATGAACTACTTGGCTAAACACTCTACAACATCTCAAGCATTTCATATAAAACAATCACTCCATCCTATCGTACTAGGCATGGAAAACATTAAGGAATCCTAACAACTAAACAAGACCAAACAGCCGTAAATAGAACATGCATGGGAAAACAAATCCAAAGCATAGAAAAAAACCCTAATCACATTCAATTAACCTTTATTTACACATACCAGCATATTAGGTAATCAACAGGGTTGAAACGGTAAACATAAAATACCCCGTTCATGGGTATTGAGAAAATATTCATATAATACTCAATGACATTCAACAGAAAAGAAAAAACCACCTACCTCAGTGTTGGGAGATAGATGTTCTCGAGTCTCATTGCTTGAATCACTTTAGAAAATCGACGATCTACAAAAACGTCTAAAACGGTCAACAGAGTATATCTAGAGAAGGATATGGAATTTGGAAACCAAGCTCAAGCGGAAAAGAGAGCTTACCGAGTCAATCCCAATGCAATTGACGGTGGTCTAATCAAATATTGTATGTTTGGTCGGGGTCTCAAAGGAGAATTGCGGTCATACGGGAGATCTTGGTTGAACGTGACCTAGAATATGGTGTTTTTAGCGATTAGACATGTCCCTAGTACATTTAGTGAAACAAAAATACATAGTGTGTACTTTTGACGTACATGACATTAAAATGCCTTTTATGTACTCCACTTTAGGTGGCCTCCAAGTCACCCCCACACGGCCGTGCATGTGGCCATCACACGACTAGAACATTGCCTCCTAAGGTGACCCAGTACACGGAGTGAAGTCATAATGTACATGGAATATACTTCAAAAATTTCCAAAAATGCCTCTCTTTCTCAAAAATTACCAGAATATGAAAACATACCAGAAAAAGAAGATCTGGGTTCTTACAAACTTCCCCCCCATAAAGAAATTTGTCCCTGGATTTCCCTAGAAAGGAGGCATAGGAGATAAAACCCCGAACAGCTCCAGCCACTGCGGTCATACATCGGCCTCCCTCTCACAAGTATCATCATGTACTCACCTGTGCTGCTATATCACTCATACAAGAGGGACAGACTAGCCACGGAGAACCTTCGTACTTTGATCAATAATCCGGATAGGATGCTCCTTGAATGATGCAACCACTTCCAACTCAACCACCATGGGTGGTAAAACATGATATGGGTAAGAGAAGTAACTTTGATATTGAGAAACGTGGAAGAGATAGTGCAAATCCTGATACCTCTAAGGCAATTTCAACTAATACTCTACCGGCCCAACTCTCCCCAAAACCTCAAACGGTTGGACGTACCTTACAAAATGCTTACAATGTCTCCTAGTCCTCTTGTGCACCATCCTAGGTGTGAAACATAGGAAAACTTGATCTTTGGCCCTGAACTCCAGAGGACATCTATGATGATCTGCATAAGACATCTGTTTAGACTGAGTAGTAGTCATTCTCTTCTGAATCAACTCAATCAGCTCAGTGGTGTCCTAGACAAGAGGAGGTCCCAGCATAGCTACCTCTCCTACCTCCAGCCAACATATGGTTGATCGTCATGGCCTACCATACAAAGCCTGATAAGGTGTCATCTGAATAGTTTCATGAAAACTATTATTGTAGTAAAACCCACTAAGAGGTATGCTCTCCCAAGAATCTCCAAAAACCAGGATACATACAGGAAGCACATCCTCAAGCACTGGAATCGTACGCTTGAACTGGCCATCAGTCTGGGGATGGTATGTTTTACTCAAAAGTACCTATGTACACAATGATTTTTGAAGCCCCTGCAAGACACGAGAGGTAAAATGGGCATCCCTGTCAGAAATAATGGACTGTAGAACCCCATGTAGATGTACAATATCTCGGATGTACAGCCACCACATCTCGTCAACACTAAAGGTCTCCTTGACTGGAAAGAAGTGAGAAACCTTCATGAGTTTGTCAATGTCAACCCAAATAGCATCATTCCGTTTAGGTGACCTCGGTATACCTGTCACGAAATCCATCACGACATCATTCCACTTCCACCCAGGAATGGGTTACTACGGAAAAATCCCTTCTGATTGCTGATGTTCCGTCTTCACCAACTAACAGGTGGAACAATTCATGAAAAAACCAGCATCATATTTCTTTATACCTGGCCACCAATATTTACGGCGTAGATCATGATACATCTTTGTGACACTAGGATGAACATCCCAAACTAGAGAATGAAAGTCCAACATCAGCTCCCCGCGTATGTATTCTATCACCAATACACACCCCTGGAAAAACAAGATCTCATCCTCTCCCATGGTCAATCCAGAAATAGAGTCATCTCCTAACACGCTTTCCCGTAGGATTAGTTCTTCAGAATCTGATATCAACCTCATTCACACTCGATCAAGAGTATCAGAGTTAACAAACACCGAAGAAAGAAAACTCTACCCCTGTCTATCGTGCACCTCCAAATGCATCTCAGAGAACAGAGCCATAACCTCCACTCAATATTATAAACCTGAAGTGCATGTATCTGAGTCACCCTACTCAACTCATCAGCAACTACGTTTCCTTTCCCATCTATATAGGAGAGCTCAATGTAAAAGGACTAAAGGTACTCAACCAACCTTCTCTTCTCAAATTCAGATCACGCTGAGTGAAGATGTACTTGGGACTCTTATGGTTGGTGAAAACCACCAAATTCTCTCCTAGAAGATGATGTCTCCAATAGCGTAAGGAATGAACAACATCATCCAACTCAAGATCGTTTGTCGGTTAATTCCTCTCATGTGGCCTCAATTTACAAGACTCGTATGCAACGAATCCTTCTCCCTACATAAGAACATCTCCCAGCCTGATACTAGAACCATCATAGTACATAGTATATATATGTCCTAGATTTGTAAAAACAAGTATAGATAATGAATTCAAACTCCCTTTCAACTCCAAAAATACTGACTCACAAGAATCTGACCACAAAAACTTCGCACCCTTCTTAGTCGGACCATTCAGTGGTGTGGATAAGTGTGAAAAGTAATGAATGAAAAGTTTTTAGTATCTTGCCAGCCCGAGAAAAATATGTACCTAAAAGACATTATTTGGCTTATCCTAGGAAACTACTACTCTCACTTTCTCTGGATCTACTGCTACTCATGAATCTGAGATAACATGACCCAAGAAGTGAATTTGGTCCATCGAAATGTGGAATTTTGAGAGCTTAGCATATAACTGATGCTCTCTTAGTGTACTAAAAATTATCTAAAGATGTGTGTCATGGTCGTGTCGAGTGTGAGAGAACACCATGATATCATCGATGAATACAAACATGAAAGAATCCAAGTATGTATAGAACACTCGGTTCATCTATGCTATGAAAACTATAGGCATGTCCATGATACTGAACATCATAACCATATACTCAGATAGACCATACCTACTCTGGAAGGCTATAAGAGGTATATCTGATGGTCTAAGGTGAAACTGATGGTAACGAGACCTCATGTCAATCGTCGAGAACACTCATTCTCCTCGAAGCTGATAAAAGAGATCATCAAACCTTGGTCAATAATATCGGTTCTTGACGGTCATCTGGTTCAGCTTCTGATAATCCAAACAAATCCTGAGGCTATCGTGCACCTTCTTCGCAAAAAGGACCGGCAATCCCCAAGGAGAAGTACTAGGTCGGATGAAACACTTTTCCTGCAACTCCTCTTACTACCTCTTGAGCTCATGTAACTCTGGTATAGCCATCCTATAAGGAGGAATGGTCACCAGTGCTTCCCCTAAAAAAAGCTCAATAGAAAATTCTAGCGCACGTTCTAGGGGAAAATCGGAAAAGTATTCTGGAAAGGCATCTCTGAAATAATCCACCACTGGAGGAAAGTCCATCTGTGAAAGCCCCTGGTCATCCAGATATAAACTAGCAATCTGGAATGTAGCTCCTCTCATCCTATGATTCTGGGCTCCAGCTCTGCTCAACTGGACATCCCACTCACCCTTATGAAGAAAATATTTTCCCTCTGGTCATATGAAAAACACCATATGGCTATAGCAATCGACGACTGCCTGAAAGGGAAAAAACCAGTCCGTTCTGAGGATGACATCATAGCCTGTCACCTCTATGACATAGAGGTCCCATAAAAAGTGACGCCCACCAACCACTAGAGAGAACTCCTTTCTCTAATGTACACTCATCATTCTAGCCCCCAACTGAGTTTCTAGTTTTAGGATATCAGCAGAAGAAATGATGCAGAGCTCAAGGCTCTCCACAACCAAAGTAGATATAAATCTACAGGAAGCCCTGTATTGAAAAGAGGAGAAGCTAAAACTAAGGAAACTATGATCGTACATCGAACTGCAGAATGTCTGGGATCCAGTTCTTATTATGTCTTCTCCACTACAAAAGTTCGGCATGTACCAAAACCCTGTAACCCTACCTGACCACTCTGAGCTGATCTGTCCTGATGTCTCTGAAAACTGGGTGACCGGCTACCATGGCCATGACCTCCACCTTGGCCTGAATGGCCAGAAGAACTCTAGTTATTTTACTAGTGATAAAATGGTGGTGATGTTCCTGAATGAGGAGTCATATAAGAACCCATGTCACCATCTTCTAGTGAGAAGATCTAACAAAAGTGCTGATGATGACCGATCTTGATCCAACGTTGACACTCCCCTAGGTCCCTCGGGCAATGTGGCCTCATATGACCACTCCTCCCACACTGGTAGCATACCACCTGGATACTAGGAAATGTGCCATGCCTACTCTGATCTCCTTATGCAATCTCTCTATGGAACTCCCTGCTATCAGCTGGTGGAGCACTAACTCTATATGCCGAACTGCCCTGGCTTACAATTCCAGAATCCCCCAGATTGCACTCGGTGATCAATGTCTGGTTGACTATAGAAGAGATATAAGTCAACAAATAGATATTCACCTGTGATTATATGTTGTTCCTCAAACCATCCTCGAACTTCCTTGCCATAAATAACTTATTACTTCCTGGAAAGGGTGTAATGTGCTGCAGCTCGGTGAAGCGAGAGGAATACACCAAAACAAAAAAAGTACCCTGCTCCATACTCACAAATATGCAGGCTCGATTGGCCCTCAACATCTCTAGGTAGAAATAATCATATAAGGTGTGTTGAAACTCATCCCAAGTCATATTATGCTAGCGTCTTGCCTATGAGATCACATCCTACCATCCCTTGGCAGAATCCGGAAGCATGTACGTAACAAGCTTATCCCTCCTCTTTGGAGGCATCTCCAGATGCTCAAAGATAGTCAACGTGGCTTCTAGCCATTACTCTATAGCCTGAGGTCCTCCTTCCCCTGTGAAAGTGGGAGGATGATACTACTGAAAGACCCATGTCATCTCTGCCATCGATAGGGTAGGAGGTAGTGCACCTTGGAAGGTTAGAATCATCCTCAGAAATCCCTCCCCGGACTGTGCATCGGCACCTGTGTCAGGTAGAACTGCTAGTGCCATGACTAGCACAACTAGAGGATCTGCGGGCAATCTCTGATCATCCATATCCCATTTCAGATTTTTTCCTTATAATTGGCGTACAACTTGTGGAATTCTCGGTTGCATGACTATGCATGTTCAAGAACACATCATATATTAATATCATCAACGACTAAAAACTGGAAGTTTAAGAATGGAATGTGAGAAATAAAACATTCTTGTTTTGAAAAACAAGACTATATGGTGTGTGTAATAAATTCGCATCATGTTACCTTAAGTCATTCACATTGGCATGTAATGCTACCAGAAATGGATGTGTAACACCCCAAACACATGAGGTCTTGTCCATACCCACAATGTGTACTTGAATTCTTTTCCCCTTCCCAGGTCCTTCTACATGGCTAATCCACATAGTTCTCCTTAGAAACATGATCAGATACTCGGCTGACACTAAGAGGCATGTTCTAGATGGACATGGCATGCACTTATAAGGTTTCAACTACTTGTGTTATTAGTGACACGGCTAGATACTCGGCTGACACTACACGACGTGTTCCATACAGACATGGCATGTACTATAAATGTTAACACCGACCCATGTTTTTAGTTACACAACTAGATTCCAAGATTTCACTATACGGCATGTTTAGTACTGACACAACATGTATTACCTAAGGTTTATCGATCCGTGTTGTTAGTCACATGGGAAGACACAAAGTCAACCCCACACGTCATGTACAACTGGTACATGACCTGTTCCCACAAGAACATCCCCATCCCATGTCTCTTCCCACACATCCTATGACATGGTTAGAGACTACACGGCTTGTACATAATGTACAAGAAATGTACTTATGAAAAATAGTTTCTTATTGAACATAAGAACACAAGGTGTTTAGTCAAAACCACATGCCATGTATTCTGTGTTTTTCCAAAAAGTAATCTTCAGAAACTACTCCAGAGCCAAGATAAACACCGAAACAAACTCAAAATTACCAAATTCTAATATGTCAGGACCTATACTCTCCTCGAATCAAATCATAGCCCCATGCCCTCCAGCTCCATAGAATATCAAGTGCCTGAAGTAGAAGACATATTTCCCTTATCTATACCTGGAGTAATATAATCTGTTTGGGCCCAAATGCATAGCCCAATCAGGGTGTGAGACTATATCCTAGTAGGAAATCCCAATAAGACATGTGCCTAACAGTCAGTGAATATATGGCAGGTAATAAACAAAAAAAATAGTAAACAAGGAATTACTCACTAGTAAGCAGTCCTATAGTTCAATACAATCAATTCCATATATCAACGATAACAAACAAGCATGGAACCCTCTAGGTAGTTCTCTCGGCCTAACCCCTCTAGTTCAATCCGAACAAGGATACTACGAAGACTCTCTGAGGAAGCTCTCTCTGTCAATTACCCTTATAGTCCTAGGGGATAAAGACTCTCTGAGGAAGCTTACATGGTAAATTCCCCATATATTCAAAAGTGATAAATATTCTCTGAGAAAGATCAGATGGTCAACTCTTTATTTATTAAAAAATGATAAAGACTCTCTAAGGAATATCACATAGTCAATTCCCCTTATAGTCTACTACACCAAGTTCTCACGGCCCTGTATAAGTCAGATGAGCATAGCAATGCAATACGGCCAAAGTAAACCTCAAGAAATACTTGGATAAATGGTCCATAATATCTCAAGCATTTAAGATAAAATAATCACTTCATCCTACAGTAATGGGCATGGAAAACATCAAGGAAGCCTAACAGCTAAATAGGACCAAAAGCCATAAATAGAACATGCATGGAAAATCACATGCAAATCATAGCAAAAAACATTAATCACATCCCATTAACCTCTATTTACGCAAAAGAGAATAGTAGTTAATCAACAGGGTTAAGACGGTGAACACGAAATATCCCGTTAAAGGGTATTGGGCAAAATTGCACATAATACTCAATGACATTCAAAGGAAATGCACAAACCACCTACCTTAGTGTTGGGATTTTGATATACTTGATTCTCATGGATTTAATCACATTTAAATGATGAAGATATATAAAAACTTATAAAATGTTCAACAAAGGATAACATTGGAAGGAGGAGGAATTGGGAAACGAAGCTTGAGCAGAGGATAGAGCATACCGAGGAAATCCCAATGTAATCGACAACATTTGAATCAGAGATCATATTCTCAGTTGGGGGATCGAAGGAGAATTATGGTTGTATAGGGGCTCTCTACCGAACAAGACTTAGATAATTGTGTTTCTAGCGATTACACATGACACCGGTATGTTTAATTTAAAAACTGAAAATACATGGCATGTACTTCTAAGGTACACGACGTGTACTTGCCTTTTCCGTACTCCGCTTTAGGCAACCTCCAAGTCACCCCCACATGGTCATGTGTGTTGCTATCACACTGGAAGCACACAACATCCTACAATAACCCAGTACACAACTTGTACTCATACAGTACACAACATGTACCTCAAAAATTTCCAGAAATTCACCTTTTTCTCAAAAAAACACGAAAAGAAAAACATACCTATAAAAGAAGATATGGGTTCTTAGAGAAGGTTTGTGTGGTGTAAAAATTAAAAAATAATAACAGCATCATAAATTTCATATATATTATATTTCAATAATAAATCCATTATTATTATCATCCATGATAGGTGTAATTGAAAAATGAAGGATATTAGTTCGTAAGGCTGTAGTCAGCCCTACAGACGAATGAAGATTTTACAATTCATTTGGTGGAAGTGTGTGTGTTTGTAGGTTACACAAATAATATATAAACATATCAATATATTTATTGATATTATATTATTAGATAATCATTTTATAATAATAAGTTAATGGTGTGGGAGGGAAATTAAAATGAAAACACATGTTGATGAATGTTAACTCTACTTCAGGTATCCTCCTTAGGTTTGAAATAAATCCATGTCTGTTAGATTTTATTCCAAAGAAAATATTATAGGATATGGGGATATAGTTTTGAATTTTATTTTGGAGGCACTTTTTGTTTCAAAATGGCTTGATATGTGTGGAGAAGTGTGGAGAGTGAGTCCCCTTTTATAGTAGAGCAGGAGGGGCATTCTTGTCAATACTCTAATATATTCCCTATTAGGATGTCAATAATACCTAAGGTGGATAAAAATAAGATTATTGATGTTTTTTAGGGATTAAAATTTATATACAAACCTCCAACAAAAAATGAGTCTCATTTATAAACATTTCATTAATAAACTTCTAAGTATCCCAATTTTTACAATTTTGGTTTTTCACTAAAATAACTACCTTTCTATCCAAGGTAATTTATCCCTTAAGACAAAATTATAGTGAGCCCCACTATATAATTTTTACCCACTAACTCTATATATAATATATATTTTATTCAATATAAATCATATCTTTTTTGGAAATTAATTTTACCATAAACACATGTAAATTGAAAAAACACTACTTTAACCTTAGCTACACTAACTGAGTTTTTACATATAAAGTTGAATATATTAATTATAATAGAATAATTATTCCATGAGTGGAATATAATTTATATTTGATAATAATTATAAATTATATAGGAGAATATAGTATTATCGGTAATTTTAAATCAATTAATAAATTTTCATTTATTACAAATTGGCATTATTCATTTAATTTCAATTTTAAAAATATCATGAATGTTATAGAATATGATTATGTTATTTTAAAAACAATTTATAATGATATATTAATCTAAAAAATAATTTATCACATTAATTCATTCAATTTACTTCATTATTGATATTTTTAGTGTCATTTATTTTATTTTATTATTAATAAAATAATTACTTTGTTGGAATTTTATAATCATTTAATGTAATTACTTCATAACATAAAAATAATAAAATAAATAATTTATATTTTAAAGGGATATATATAAAAACACATATATTTTTTCTTATCCCAATGAATTTTAGATATTAAAAGGAAGAAAGTTATCTTTTTTTCTTTTTCATTAGTTAGCTAATTATGTAGGTCATATTCTATGGAAAGTTATCTAAAATCTCTATATTTCATATACTATGTTGTAAAAGTTATAAATAAACTAATATATTAAAGTAAGATAATATTTTATGATATTTTGACTATTATCATTCAAGGTTAACCCCTGCTAAAAATATTTTTACATTAATCACATGCATTAATTTTTACTGCATTCACAATACATTTTGTTCAAAAATTATTTAGAACATATAAGATTTTATAAAAATTTCTGATTCCAAATATGTAATAAATTTTAAAAAAATGAATTCACATAATTTGAATATTTTAATTTAAAATTAATCTCATAGAACTGATGATAATGTGAGTCATTATAGTGAAAAAATTCAAAATTTTGAAGTGTTTTTATATAAAAATTCATTATGAAATAGATTAAGAATGTATAAATGAGATTCTTGGATATAAAATTTTATTTTATTTACTTTGAAACAATTTTAGAATACTATTTATCATTATTAATAAATTAAATAAATAAGAAATTTTCGATTAAGATTCACTATTTTATCAATACTCAAGAAAATATGAAAATTTTTAGAAAAATACCAAAATAACACGATAAGGTTATTCAGAAACTATGAAATCAAAAATAATTTTTCTTATAAAATTTATATTCTATATTTTTTAAAATAAATTTTTAAAATAAGTGATCTAGAAAAAAATGTTACTTTAATATTTATTTGAAAAATACATTTTAAGCATAAAATTGGAATAATTCTTATCTCTTATATAAAAAATACATATTAAAGATGTTAAAATTTTTATTTAGTATACATACTATATAAATTTCATTAAAGTCTTTCACAAAAATTATTTCTTTGTTTTATTGAGAAAAAAAATTTAAAAATACAGTTATCTAGAAAATTACATACATTATTTTAAAATAGGTATTATTTTCATTTCTATTTAATTAGTCACCGAGTAATTATTTATATTTACATGTGTAACCCATATTTCCATAATTTAGTTAATCATGTTCATATCTTTCTCTCCAATAGTTAGGTTATAACTATCATAATAATATTTTTATTTTTTGAAACATTTCTTTTGTACTCGGTGTTGTGTGTAAAGAATATAAAACTCTGTATTGTGTGTAATACAAGACAAAAATAGGTTTTCATATACAAAATTACAAACTCATTTTTTCTTGTAATATAAAATATCAAGAATATAAAACATATTTTGAAAAAATCACAAAATATAAGGGTGTAACAAAAATTGTAGTCTGAATATGAAGATGAATATTATTTTAATTTTCTAATGAAAATATGGAAATCATTATCAATAATATTTTATCAATTTATAATCATAATTATATCATATATATATAATATACATTGACTAAATCGATCATTATATCAATAAATATGAGGTAGTGATATAAAATGAAACATATAATTTTATAGACATTGTAGTCCACATAAACGTAGAAGATATCATTTCATTTAGAATTTAATCGGATTATGGTTGAAAATTATTGTCCCATAATCATAATAATATCTCTCCATATTGATCATACATAATTAACTATTTCAGGATAAATACAATAGATTTAATAATAGTATATAACTAATTATTCTTTAAAAGTGTAAGGTAATATGATTACCTATTCTTTTAGAAACATCCTTTGGATTAATCATTAATACTTCTTAGGGTGGACATAGGATATGACTATAGGCACACGATTTAAGGGAAGTAATATTGGATGATTTCTAGGAATGTATAAGATGAAATCAGAAGATAAAATTATATGAATAAGGTTGTCCATGAGGTTCCATTTTATAGGTGAGGGGAAGGTATCCCATTTAATTACATAAAATATTTATATAATAAAATGACTCTCCTATATGAATGTGTATAAAAATAGAAAATGACATGAATGTAAAATAAGATATGGTCAAAATATATTAACCAATTAAGATCTAAAGTTCTATAAGTGTTATTTTTAAACTTGTATATTATTTAACTGATCCCCCAAAAAATTAACACCTTGAAATTTTATAATATACTTATCTTCAAATAAATTTAATTTCATCAACATCATTCTCTACATGAAACACTGATATTTAATTGAACTCAACATATTATGGAATTATAATTATTTAATGCAATAATTATAACCAAAAAATTGGATTGGAATATATTAATATGAAAAAAATAAATTATGAAAAAATATTTTTTATTCATGTGTAAAATTAATTCATTCATAATCAATTGGAAAGATATGAAAATAAAAGTATTAGAAATAAAAAAATGTTTTTTTTCAAAAATAAATTTTTTTTATATGAATAATTTGTTTTGATATTGTTAAATAAAATTAATTACTATTGTTGAATTATTCTATGTAACATTTCATATAATACACTAAATAATATATTTCAATATTCTTGAAATGGTTTTGGCAATACTAGGAATAAAAATAAATTTAGTTCAAGGATTAAACATTTATATTCATAACAGTTGTTTGGTTTCATTTTGCACACTAGTAATAAAATTAATCTATAAAAAATATATAAATTAAATATTTTAAAATCAATTACCTATTTTTAATAAACTCAATTAAAATAATATTATATATTTAACTTAATATTTGGTATTAATGGACACTAAAATTAGTAAAAAAATTATACCATAGTTAGGTTGAAAGGTATTTACTAAGGGTTAAACTAAGAGAAAAAATATAAATTATACATAATATTTTCTAAATTACATCTTAAAAATATATTTATAAATTATATTATCCTAAAATATAACTCCTATCCATTTGATCCACTTTCATAACAAAGTGACATTTTATTATTTACATATGTTAAGTAATTCCCTGAGTGTCCATCCAATCTCTTAAAAAGGGACTATCTTCCCCTCCATTATTCCAAATAATTAAGCCTTTTATCTCAGCCAATACCTTCCAAAAAATTGTTATTTTTTCATATAATTCATTGGATCATATTCAAACCTTGATACCATCCAAATATGGATTATGGTTTAATCCAAGGGGGCCTTTCTAATAAAATGTACTCATCATTCCAAAAAAATTCAAAATATATTTTATGTTTTACATATAACAAACATACATTGTCTATAAATAAATAATCAGTAAAATATTGAAATTATATAGACATTTTATTATGACTGGGGTACTATAATTTCCAACATAATTCCCAAAAATGGGAAATGATTGTATAGCTTTTTCATACTTGTGCATTACATCACCCACATAATGAATTGATTCCTTTTCCACCACTATCATTCATGGTTTTTGATAATGAGGAATTCAATATTTATATATGATATTTAATGAATTTTTTTATTTCTGTAATTATAATAACTTATCTTCCATCTTACATTTCTATATATTCAGAAAAGATAATGTCTCTTGTATGTATATATGGAATATAACATCCATGAAGCAATGTGATTCAATATTTATTCCCTCTTTACATTGATGGTATTAATGATATATTTATGGAATATATATTATATTTATGATATAATATTTATTATATAATGTTGAATTATTATTTAACATTTATTCATTATATCTAATTTAAATTTATAACTTTACTTTTGTGTACATACAAACAACCATCACCGTAAAGTGATGCAATTAATTATCACCACCACGTTTTATGAAATGTTATACATTGTATAAAATAAATATATTTTATAATTTTATAATGATTTTTTTAACGTATGATTAATCAATTACCAATATGCAAGGACTAAATCTCCCAAACCAAAATATAAATAACAAATGAAACAGTTATCAATCAAAACACTGATTTTAGTAAATAATTGTTAACATGATTGCGATAATATTTTTAAAAAATTTATATTTTGAATGATATATATGAATATGGTTATGTATTATGTTTATAATAAATTTGAATTTATTATACAAGATGATTGATCATTTATGATGAAAGGCAACACATGATGTAAGGGTTTATGTTAAAATCTCTTATTTTTCGAAGATTACCTATGAAAAATTTTCATTCAGAGAAATTAACATATAATTATCCTTTAATAACCATATATTTTATTATCCTCTTTTTATTCATGTAATTTTTATGTAATAAAACCATTCTTCTATTGTTGGTTAAAAATAATCATTAAATTTTCTTTAATAAAAACATATTTAACATTAATTTTGAAGGGAATATCTTTCTTCCGTTACAATATTTTCATTAAAAAATTAAAAAACAATTACAATACTCCAATGATTCTTATCATTTATTTATCAATTTTTTAGTATATATAATTTTTTTAAAATATTCTTCTAGTCTTTTTCTGATTAAGGTTATTTTTTCAAAATCAACTAACAAAATAATTTTTTTAATATATATTTCATGAATGGATTCTTATTCCATTATGGATACTTTTTTATTTAAGGATTCCATTATAATATTTGATGGATAGTTAATAAGAATTAAAATACCTTATATTATGTAATTCATTTGGATTTTAAATATGTTACTTCCAAATGAAAAGTGTATTTTCCTCAAGATATGTTCTATCAATCATTAAAATTTACTTTCATATATGAAAATACCAATTGATTTTTCTTCTGATTCACTCGAGATATAATACATTTATATTATCTTTAATAATTCACTAGTTGATTTATGATTATGATGAAGAGATATGGAAGAAAATCATTTTATTTTCCATGTGTTATGTTATAATGAAAAAATAAAAAATTTCATGATCTTCTGGCATACATATGAATTGAATATGTGAAATGTGGTTCTTTAATATCCCTATAATTAATTTA
Source organism: Viscum album (assembly GCA_963277665.1). Classification (NCBI taxonomy): domain Eukaryota; kingdom Viridiplantae; phylum Streptophyta; class Magnoliopsida; order Santalales; family Viscaceae; genus Viscum; species Viscum album. Next base: position 254,144,719 of record OY728165.1, on the reverse strand, counting down.
TAAATAAAAAAACTCATGTGATAATTGTTTTAGGCATGTACCTAATATAATGTTCAAACCATTAGGAAATTACATGGTCTAAAGACCATTAGTTTATGAGAGGACATGATTTCATGTCTTTACAATATTATATGAAAATGTTATTATTTATACATGTCCACATTATTATAAACTTATACTTATGACACAATATTATATTTATTATATTCTATAATATATAAATATTTATTATTTAGGAATCCTCACTCTTATGAATTTTTTTATATTTGATGTATAAACCATCTGCCATGAATAATGATTAAGGATACATTAAAGATTAGGTAGAACCTTATTATAGTATGATCATGTTCTCACACACTTATACTAACTTATAAAAATTGATTGATATCACGTGTGTTTACCCTTAATGAGAATCTAAGATCACTATTTACCTTACTTCTACTTTCTCTAGGTTATGGAGAATGGGGATAAGTTGTGTACATCTTATATGAGTAATATTATAGATGAAATTTCTAGGAGATATTGAAGAACCTTTTATAAAATAAGATGTTTATTTATCTAGTCTCTAATTACACTAAACCACTACATCCCATGGGTTTCTATTATTTTTAAATGTATATAATATTCATCAAAAATGATCCAATATTAATTTATTTTTTTCTTGGGTCACCATAGTTCGTATCATAGGATGGTTTATTTATTTTTAGAGATTATGTTATGTGAAATATCATGATAAAACATAATAAAGCTTATGGTAACCCAAAAAATGATATGGGATGAAATTAAAGCCATAGTTTGATAAAATATGTCATAAATTAAGAAATCTAATGAATTATATTTTTATGATTTCTAACCTTATTATTTATTTCTCAATATATATGTTTGAAATTTTTGTATTCAATAGATTGAACTAGAATGACTCAATCTATCAATGAATGTGTTCAACAATAATGTGACCACCCACATATGTAACCAAATGGTTTTAGAGCTAGGATTAAATATATTATTACTATTCTCACTCATGGTTTTCATTATAAGAGAAGTAATGTGTAATATATTATTCATCTGAATGCAACAAGGGAAATAGAAATTCCATTGAGCCATTTATGAGACAACATCGAGCCTCCTTCTATGGGTATTTTGATCCTTGAGTTGCATAGAAATTGATTAATTCAATAAAGAAAATAATTTATATTATTTATTGATTGCACCATTATAATTTTTTTGTGTCATTTTACCACATTGAAGATTAAGCTAATTTATAGTTGAATATTATTAAAAACACGAGGCATAATGAAGAAATAAACTCAATGATATGGGAGGATATTAAGATGTTATTTCACAATAAATACAAGAAAATAACTCTTCATATTAATATTGAGAGGAACATATAACTTTGGATGTAAATGGATGAAAAATTAACTGGTACCTATGATGAAAATTTTACAAGACTTGTATGTATACATTTTTGTTTTATCGTTTACCTATAAAATGATAGTAATCATTTCATTAATGTTATGGTACAATGTATTTTAATGTAATTATCAATTGTGGATTTTAGAAGCTATAAAGAGATTGTCCAATGTTCACTGAAAGGTGAAATTGAAGTTAGTAGACCGCATTTTAATGGTACTCTTAATAGTAAAAAATTTAATTTTTATTGAATATTTAGTGGTTTTTCAGATAGTGGGATGAATTTTCAACCTTATATACCTAAAAATGATTGAATAAGCATATATGTAACTACATAAAAGGAATGAGAATATGTTTCATGTGTGTGAGGAGTGTCCATCAAAAAAATGAATGACAAATTGATGTAAATATGCCATTTAAATAAATTAGTGAAGAGAAATCTCACCAAAATAAACAACCTAAACATAAGTTATTTATATTCAAGTCTTTGTTCATTATATTAATAATTTCACCAATTTAATTTATATTAATGATATTAATCCTTAACAACTTATTAAGTCATAGGAAAAAAGTAAATATTATGCAATACCAACTGCTAATGCGAGTTAGGGAAATTATGAGGTGAATTGTACCATTATCATCCAATCTATATTTGGAAATGATTTATTTCAATCTGGTTCCAACAACTCTATTATATATAATGAGTTTTATAATTTTATCACCTTACTATAAAAATTATTATAAATTATATTATTAGTGAAAACAAAAAAGGGTATGGTGATCATTTGTCAAGTCTATAGATCTCCTTCAATAAATTTTTGTGTGAATGTTCTTGCTGAAAATCATCTTATTATTCTTCTAGTTGAATTTGATTTCATTTGGGGAATGGATGGATTGTCTAGTTATAGTTTTTATATCAATTACTGCGAAAGGTAAGTCAAAATTTATTTCCTGAATCAACCTTAAATTATTTTTTAGTCTGGGGATGAAATAGATGTCCTAATAGAAATTAATTCCATCACATGGGTTTCACGTCCAATTAATCATACTTATATATATCAAATGGTATGAGAGAAAATAATCATTGAACATATGGATATATTTTAGAAATACGTTTTTGTATTTCCCGATGAAATTACTAGAATTTCCCTGAATCCTAAAGTAGAATTTTTAGTAGAAATCATACCTAGTGCTACCATTATATGAAAAACTCCTTATAGAATTTCCCTAATAATGTGGCATGATTTGATTGATAAACTCCGGGAGAAAAAAGAAAATCGATGCATATTCCATATTGTGACATAATGGGGTTAACCTCTTATTTTTGATATGAAGAAATATGGGGCAATTCACCTTTTCAACGATTAATGAGATCATAAAATGATCATTATCAAAAAAAACTATCATTTACCCCATGATTATGATTTTTTGATCAACTTTAAAGATATCAATACTTTTCAATGATAGACAATTATTCTAGATATCATTAATTGATGATCAAAAGAGAGTACATAAAAAATATACCCTTCTATATGTGGTATAGTCAAGATGAATTCATATTAATTCCTTTATCAATTCCTAATACCCCCCCGCCCCCCACACACATAATCTTCATAGATATAATAAATATATTGTTCAGATATTACCCTAACATGTCTATAGTATTCTTTATAGATAACTTTGATATATATTTGTAGATAATTTTAATGCATGAACATCACTTTAGGAATGTACTAAAGACCCCAATGATAGATATTTTGTATACCAAAATTACAATGATTACACAGTGTCTTGATAATGTTCCATTATGGGGTCGTATAATCTCTAGTGAGGGTATATTGAATTATCCTTTAAAAATATGAGTCATTGACTAATGTCTCAGACCAACCACTGTAACTTTTATCCCTAGTTTTGTTGGATTGGTTAGAAACAATCATGCCTTTTTGAGTGATTTATCAAGGCTTCTAATTAACTATTTACAAAGAAAATGAAAAGAGCAAATTTCTTATGTAGAGATGAATGGGTGGAAAATTTCAAGTCGCTACAAAAATTTATCACCACACATAATCTAACAATACAGTATAATATAAAAAGGTTTTTTGATGTATAATGATGCATCATATATGGGATTGGAATGTGTTCTAATATATTATTACATAATGATGTCTTATGCCTGCCACCACATGAAAATTCATGATAAAAATTACTCACCTCATGATTTAGAGATATTAGTTCTAATATGTACATAGAAAATAAGTATTCACCATATATTTGGTGAAATACATGATATATTTATTTATCATAATATTTTTAAGTGTATATTTATATATAAATAGTTAAATATGATTCAAATGAGATGGTTGGAATTTATTATAGATTAAAAATTCTCCATTCATTACCACCCTAGGAAATTGAACAATGTGGATGATTCAGTAACCTATAATGATTATGCGAGATTTTACATAATGAAGATTGAAATGTATATAATACTTATGGATTTATAAAACATGGGTCATAAAATCATAAGGAAGGATAGAATGTATTAAATTCAAGAAATGAATGTTCAAATATCAGACCATGAGATGATTAAGGATTTACGTCAGGATGATGTGTAAAAATATAAGATGGTGATGAGTATTATTGATTTCAACTATGATTCTGATAGAACTATAGGGTTCATTAACCATGTATGTGTACAGAAAAAAACAAAATTTGTGAAGGATTTGTTAGATGAAAATAATAGTTCGTAATGATCTATTAATCATGGATGAATATAGATGTGTAGAGATATGAAAAAGTGTTTTCGGGTAGAAAAATCAAATAAACATATAACATAGAATGTATATTAGTTCATGGTATGTTTCCAGGTTAGGGATACGAGACATAAATCAAAGGTTATGTTAAAATCATTACCCATACCATAATAAAAATAAGAAACATTACCATATATGTCATCATTAGACTCTATTAGATATCAAAAAGGGCAAAATTATATTTTTTTATTGTCACTTTCCTTGAAAAGTCAACCTATTTACATTTCCATTATATATTATTTCAATATTGAACATCATTCTAGGATATGAATTAATAAAATTCTATGTTATTAATGAGTACAACATTAGATCATATCCTTTTTAGATTTGACTTTTATCTTGATGTTAGAGAAAATTATTCTGTAATACCTAGAGAATGTGTTGAGTTATTGGGCTTATGATCATCCACATATATATGGATAGTCTAAACAATCATGTAAACCCTATATTATACGCTATTATCAAATTCAATGGTTTTCAAATTTGGTTAGTATCAAAACCTTTCTTTTCTAGAACATTCTAATAAAAATATTTCTCACCAGATCATTCAGTAAGATCAATATAAAGCAATATATTAAAGGAAGTAATGAAATCCAATTTGTTGAGATTATGTTTGAAAACTAAATCAATTGGGATTTGAGATATTTGATAAAATTTCATATAATATTAGAACCATCCAAAATCACATCTTAAAAAATCATAGATGAAAGAAAAGTTATGTTGTCAATTGTCAATTAGATATGGAGTTTCATGTAATATTATAATTTTTCTCCTTTGTACTTAAAATTAATAATTATTATTTTTAATAAAAATGACATTATTTCCTCTCTTTTTTTATAATATATTCATCAATGGAATTTTTTTAAAATGTTTTTTAATAATACTTTTTACTATTCAAAAAATATTTACTTTATTTTGATTTAACTGTATTTGACTTTTTTAAAAAAAATAAAAAGAATATTACTGTCATTTTTCAAGCATGGTATTTTATATTGAATGTGAGAATATAGTTTTTGTTATTATGAATCCCTCAAAAATTAATATTCATACCACCATGGATACACTTTTACTTGAATATTCATTTACAATTTTCCCCCTGATTTTTTATGGAAAATGTTCTGCATTATATTTTGTATAATTTTTTATTTTAATTAAGTTATTTGAAATTTAAAATGCTAAATTCCCCAAAAAATATCACAGTGATCATTTAAAGGTACTTTTATCTAGAAAACATCTGTTGATGTTACTTATGGTTCACTAGAAAACTGATCTAATGATATTATCTATATGAATTCTTTAGATGGATGATGATTATGATGATGAGATATTTATGAAACACATTTATTTCCATGGGTAAAGCTATGATGAAATTATAAATTTTTGCACAGCCATGTGGAATGTATATGAATAGATAATTTTATGGTTGGGTCTGTAATTAACTTTATTCCATTGGGTAATGATATATAACTCATAATATAATGATTTTTTGATAGAATGATTTCATTTTCATGAAATATTTTTTGGAATTAGTTTAATGACCATAGTTATATTCAGGGACCTGATTTCATGTCCCTAACATAATGGTATAACTTGTTATTGTTAATACTTTTTTCACAATGTTATAATCTTATAGTTATTCCACATTACTGTGTTTATGATATTATCTCATGGATAACATGTGATTATTGATGATTCTAATCTCCTAAAACATTTGACTTTTTTATGAATCCTATTTATATGGCTCATGATTAATGATACTTAATTTTTAAGGTATAAATTTCTTATGCTTTTATCATTTCTTGATACCCTTATTACCTATAATGATAAATATTTTATATAAAATATTTTTAATCTTATAGAAAATCTATAATAAACATTTGTTATGTTTTTATTTTTCCTAGGAAATAGATATTGTTTTTAAGTACTATATGATTAAGAAGTGTATTATAATAGAATAACATTCTCAGATATATTGAAAGTACTTTTTTAAATAATATTTTTATGTAACTATAATCCAAATGTATTAATAAATTATTATCCTCAATTATGCATTATTGAGAAATTTATTAAATAGTAAAATAAAATTATGCAATATTTCTTGGAGTTGGTACCCTTGAACCAAATTCAGCACACATTATGATAATTTTTTTTTATTTTTTTGAATATCAAAAAACAATTTATCATGTATTGATTTTTTTTATGTGAAATAGTTTGTGATGATTTCCAAAGAGTATTTGTCAATGTGAAAGGTTATCGAAGTTCCCCACATTGATGAGAACCTAGAAATTCTTTGACAGTATTTTTAAATATTTTTTCTATATCGAAATTAATCATTTGATGGAATCAAATGATAAAGGATATCATGGGATGAGACTCAAAATACATTGAGGGCCCTCCTCTTAATGTACACCCTTAGTAATGTTTGGTGTGGAGCATTATGAGAACATGACCTGCCAAAAGAAAATAAAAATTTTTATGTGTCATTAGAAGTTCCTATATAAATATAGCTATATTGATTCAAAAACATTAATATTATAATTAATTAGTTTTAAAAGTGGTGTACATTGATATATTGATAACGGCCAAGATTAGATATGTTTATATAAAGGTAGGATATATTGGGTGTGTCTTGAGTAATATTTCATTAATGAATAATGTGATAAAGTATTGTTTCATTATGTTCATTAATGGAAGTTGATAACTTAGGTCCTTTGATGGAAATTATATATGCTAGATAAATCCATTGAAATAGTGTTCTATACGAAAGTCTTATTTTCAGAATGTGAACAAATGATACATTTGGAATGTAGTTTAATAGAACCGGCATGCAACATACTTGATTGGAGATATTGAGATAAAGCGATTATGTTACACAGAATTATTCAGTATGATAAATTATGTCATAGTGAAAAAAACTTAATTATTTATTAAATCCTTATAGTCTTTGAAATTTTATCATTTGACTTTAGGTTTCTTATTATAATGGCAATGGGAATGAGTCCTAAAGGGTCAAAGAATAAGTGTACCAAAAATCCAAGAAAAATAGTAATTTTATTATTATTTAACAAGATGAATAAATATTATTTACATATATGGTTTAATAATTATTAAATTTTTGTAGATAGCCTATATTCTTCCACCAATTATTCAATATAATATTATGTGAGTATAATATTTAACAAATTTTTATTTTCTATTTATTGATGATAATTAATTGATATTTATTTATTAAATAAATTGTCAATTTTCAGGGTCTAATACATATTATAGAGGAAGGTAGGACTCGGTTTTACAGTTCTATGAGAAATAATATACATTAATTATTATTTTATTAAATAATAATTAATTTAATTCATGATTTTCGTGCATATCATGGAATAAAAATGAAATTATTGTTATTATAGACATGAGGTTCTGTAGGGATTATGTAACACCCCAAACACTTCATGTTATGTTTCTCTTAAATACATTCTAGTTATGGCCTAAATTTCATGAATCAATTAGCATCTATGGAAGAAAACATGGTTACCTAAAGTAGATAGAATTAACTTACCCATTAAACATAAAATTTCGAGCTATGTGATTTGAATTTTAAAAATCTCATATACACAGTTGTGTTCAAGTTGATATTTAGAGTCTGATAGAATTCAAATAATTTTCATAGAATCATAACCTACCCTTATGAATAGTAACCCTCCCTTAGAAATGCTAACTTACATTTTTGAATAGTAATATCACTCTTAAGAATGGTATTCATACCCTATAGTGTATAAATGAATTAGGGAATCTTAAAAATGAAGAAGATTATTTTAATTGTTTATATATTTCTATTAAAAATTATTTAATTAAATATTTTATTAATCATTTTTAGAAAATCATTTTTTAAAAATGGACTTCCATTTTGTATTTTGCACTTCAAAAAATGGTTAGGTTGAATTTTTTGGTTTTTTCTAAAATACATGAATTTTTGGTGAATTGTAAAATACATTAATTAGCCGTATAAATACATTATAATTTAAATTAACTATTCCTAGAATAATGAGTGATGTAAGAACCCAAAACTAAAACTCATATGCATATATTACTATTCTTTGCCATGGAATACTCACTATTACTTTTCATGAGAGGAAATAATAATTAATGGTTATAATATTTTTGAAAACTCTTCTCCCTTCCGGTATATAATACACCACTCACCCCCTATTCATCCCACACCACTAAAAAATCAAGACATTCCTAAATTCTCCAAAATACTCTTCCCAAACACTCTCCCAACGTCCATGACCGTCCTGTCTCACCAAAAGGCCAAAAACAAGGTCCATAAAGAGTTTCTGAAGGAGGAGTACTCAAGAGGTGAACCTCTCTAACTTTTTTTCAATTCTTTTTAAAAATTACACTATATTATTATCTATTCTCACCTCACCTCTTCCAAATGCCATAAAAATTCTAGTACCATACATGTACTACATTTTCATTATTCTAATGGAATATTTAATCATAATCTCTTTTCATCCTTTCCTTTTAATCAATAAATGGAAACATTGTCCAAGATGTGTTGGTTTATCACACTCAAGGAAGATTGGTTTTCAATTTGCTTTACTATATTTAATACGGGTCAATAAAACTATTTCAATGTTTGAAAAATATCATGATATATTTATGTTATCATGTTTAATTTTTTGTAATCCTTACACACTCATAACATGGAATAATAATACAAAACATGTTTTTTGTGCACACAAATGCCGAGCTAAATCCAAGCATTTATCAATAACGTTTAACTAATGATTCATCCTCAAGTATATAACCCAAAATCATTATAAGATAATTTACAGATATTTAATGTAACTAATACTATATATTAACAATTATATATGATTAAGTACATTTCAAATGAACTTCCATTCATAAATACAAGTAAACGGATCATAGAAACCACGGAAGAAAATGATTCCTAATGAAAAAAATTTAATATCTTAAACCATACAATAATAACATTAATGAACATAATAAGGTTATACCATATCAATTCCATGATGATGGGGTTTTGGAATTATTAATTAATGATGCTAAATTTAATTAGTCAGGTTGTTAAGAATAATCAAGAATACCAGGGCGACCACAACCACTCATCATGCTTGTAAACACTTGGGCCACAAACTTACGTAACCACCACTCATACACCTAGGCCATAACATCTAGAACCATGCCCAAAGATAAAAGGTCCCAAAAAAACAAATTCCACACCTGAAGACCCATGGGCCTCATCCCAAAGACACTTGGGAAACAACCTGCCCACACACACCTAGGGAAACCGTCGCGACATACCCTGTATGAAGAATCATGAACTAAAATGTACCTTAGGCCATCACTACCTTCCTGTAGTGTCCTGGGCTACTCAATAAAGGGGGTAGAAAATGAGATAATAACTATCCACTCATAGAAGTGTTGGAGAAAACACCCTCCCCCATGAAATGGGGGTGTTCAACACGAAGTGATCAACATGGTTGTGGTGTGATTAAGAAACATAAGAACTAAATTATACATATATGTAAACAAGAACTCATCCCAACCTACAGGTTTTGACACTAGCCCATACAAAAACACCCTTTTTACTATTAATTCATAAAAAAAACCCAACACATATAACCATGTCATAACTCATTCTTAGAAATGAATTATAAATTGAACTCATTATTATTTTCATATTCATTTAAGTAATTCTTCACTGCCAGGAAACTAATAGGAATATCCACAAACTAAGGAAGGAAAAATAAGAAAGCAGCAGATTAATCATTCACACCCGATTCTCTTGTAAAGTCACAATAATAAAGGGGTCCATGAGATCCCACACTTTATTGGAACCAAACCAATCCCCACTATATAGCCCCACATTGCCATAGATCCACAAACCAACAACTGCACCATAATTGGGGATCTCATCCCTACCCATGTCACCCCATAAGAATCATGAAAATCAACTACACATGTTACCAAGACAGATAAAGACAGTTTTTGATTCAAACACATCTTTCATTTATTTTCCTTCCTCTATTTGGTAAACTAGGGTTTCCACACAAGGATTCTTATTCATTGGGAATCCATTTAATCAACCATGATTACGTGATTAACCAGTTTCCATGTTATATCCCGTAAATTATAGAATTAACCAGAAATATAGAGCACTATTAGTGCACAAGGAAGGACCACCAATAGCCACAATTTTTAGTGAACATAATACCATTAAATTCACAACATAGTGGCAATAGTAAAAGATTACATCATCATCATCAATCAAATCCCTTCATTATTTAAAAGTATATTTTTTATCTTCATTAAAGTTTGGTTTCATCCATTCTCATGGAAACATTAGTATACTCACCCCACATGATACACAGTAATGGGAGGCAAAATAATAACCCTACATGGATGATCAAAGATCGAAGTTTTTCTCTACGCGCCAAGAACTGGGGATGCGTGACTAGTAGAGGATGAACATCAGGGACTCCAAGAGTGAGTAGATAAACCCCAGAAGAGGTGCACCACTTTCAACAGGAATGGGGACTGCAAATGCACCAAGGAGAAGTAGGAAACAATCCTTGAAGAATAAGGAAATAATTCTAGTGTGACAAAAAGGAAAGATCCTAGAGTTATATAATATAAAAATAATGAATGTATTTGAAGGAAAATCTGGGTTTCACCACATGGAAGGACAATTTTACATGATTGAATAAATTTTTATTTATTAATTCTTATTAGAGAGGTGTCCATAGAGGCTGTGAGTTAATGGGTTTCTATTAAATAGTGGAAAACAAGCAACAACGGCAGAAATGGAAGGTATGGGAAAAGGGTGAAAGACCGAGGAAAATACACACGTTTTGTGAAGTCAAGGGTCTCCGGGCTCTTTGATGATTTTAGATATCATTTATGGGCTTTTAAATGGATTTGAAAGGGGTATTAAAATAATTTTTCATCAAAAGATATGTTGTGGGAGAAGAACTGTGAAAACATGAGAAAATAGAAAAGAACCAAGGAAAAAAGGAAAGACATGGTTCCACTGTAATGGTGACATGGTCTCAGGTCCTTCATCAAGGTTCCATCATTTTGGTGAGAGACCATGACAGTGTGACCATGACTATGCCACTTTGACGGTGCCACCAGAATTGTGCCAACGGCTTTGTGAGCCACCATAAAGAAGTGCCACCGTTTCAGTGTGCGACCGTGACAGCGCCACTATTTTTGTGTGTTACTGTGATGGTGCCATCGTTTCGGTTTGTGACCATAATGGAGTCACCATATTAGTGTGCAACCATGACGGTGTCACTCGTTTAGTGAGATACCATAAGTCGTGATACCGTAATGGTGCAACCATGACCGTTCCACAAAAATTGTGCCACCATGACCAGTGCCACTGTAATGGTGGTATCGAGTATTTGGTAATGTATTTTACCAATATGGTCTAGATCATTACATTTTATATGTTATTGTATATGATAAAATGTAAGTAAAAATTCCATATTGATTTAGTGAAATTAAAATGTTGTTGGGGTAATTAGTCATTATAAATTTTTTTAATGTTTCTTCTTAACACAACCTTATCTACATGTTAATATGTCGAGATCTTATCTCTTTGACTGAAATTAATCACACACAGAACGAAAAATTATATTAAAAAGGTTTACTTCTCAAAATTTTATGGTTATTTTTATGAATTACCTAGATTTATCATATACAATATGAATCACCAGTGTCAACATGTGAGTTTTGAATGATTAGGGAATTTCCATGAACTATTATGATACACATCTCAATACATTGATTAGTTTTTCACATAATTTTACAATAACATGAAATTTTATTTAAGAATAGAATTTTCTTTTTCTAGATGAGATAGAATTCACATTTTCATGTGTGGATTACTTCATTATCATCTTCCAAGGAACAATTTAATGTCACTACATCTGCTTTGTTTTATGATATATAAAAAGTTATTCATTGACTCACATATTGTACATATATATGAATCTCAATTTATTATTAATACCCAATAAAAAAATTTATCTCATAATCTATGATCAGTATCATATTCGAATGTGAATTTGAAATTAAAATTGAATTGAATAACTTCTTTTTAAATATTTGCAAACTTGTTATACTTTTTCTTCGTCTTCTAATTTATTTTTTTCTTTTCAAATTAAATTCCAGTTCAATATAGACCCATAATACGTTATTTAATGTGAAAATGAAATGAAAATAATAACTATTACAACATGAATAACATCATCATCATGTCAACCTTCCACTACAATTTCTTGAATAACCTATCACATACTGTAGTGTTTAGTCTATGAACCTAGAAAAAGATATCATTTGAAATTTTCTTTTTATTTGAATAATTTATTCTAAAAATTCATTCATTTCATTATATAGAAAATGGAAATTATATTATATTCCATGTCATATGTAGTTATGATATTTCATATATAGTTCTTGAAATTCATATACATTTTATATTATGTCTTATATGATAGATAAAAGTAATACACCCTTTATATGTTGTTAATTGTCATGAAAAGTAATATTCAAAGAGTTCTCCAAAGACATATTTTCCATAAAATATCAATTTCCACATGATAATTTCTTATGAAAACCCAAATTCATTGAAAACTAAATCATACACTATATCAATGTCATACATGGACTCAAGAAGAAAAATTGTGTAACCCTTAAAAGTGTCTCAGTCAATGTTAAAATTATAATTCACATATAAAGTCTTATACTGAACACATATTATGTTGTACATTGTGAAAAAAACTCTAACACATTACCCCAATTCTATATGAAAACATCATTCCTTGTTAACTTTCTATATTACCTCTAAAATTCAGTAATTGATGAAATCTCCCCAAAATTTATTCATATATTTACTATACCACTTAAAATTCAATTTAAAAACATTAATTTCATTATCCTTACACATGGAACTATATCTAATTTGAGTTCAAAAAATATTTACATGGTAACAAAAAAATTACAAAACATTAATCGTATACACTTCAACACTTCTTCACATTACACCTTCTTAATCATAAACTCAATAATGTCCTCAAAATATCTCGAGGGATCTACAATATACTCCTACTAGATTATGTTAAAATACAATGAATATAAATTAATTTCAAAATCAAACTACTTATATATGAATCACCATAAAATAGTTTTCATCTCACTTTAGAGAACTCAATGATGGAAACAAGAATACTAAATAATAATACCATAGTATCTATAAAATAATTATTTACATTCATAGTATAATAAAATTTTATTATCTTCATACCATTTTGAAAAATAATAATTTATTATGGAATTTTTATTTAAATAGAAAAGTATTACCAAATATGAATTGACAATTAATACTTGGTCAACTAAAAAAATCTATTCAAAGTTTTTAAAAATTCTATAAAAATAGATTATGGGGATCATTCTAAAAAAATAGTTAAATAGTTCACAACGGGTCACACACCCACAATATTTCCCTCACACCATTCCCCTTTTAATTACCTTCTAAAAATATATGTTTTTTATAAAGAAATGATTTCTCCCCCATTGGTGAATCATTTATCATTGGATTTTTTTTAAAATTGTATTCTTCCATGTTTTAAAGAAATAAATTAATAGGAAATTTATAATTTTTTTCATCCATTGAATACAATAACACAATGAACAAGATTAATGTCTGTATTGAATTGAAAAAGTTTATACCAAATTAAAATGAGGGGAAACTACCATCCTCATCATCAAATATATAAAATAAAATTTCGATAGTGGTTCATTGAAAATTCATTCCACTTACTCCTCTATATGAAATATATCCATCTTTAATACATTATGTTCTACAACACATTAATAAATTTATTTTAAATATCATTGTTCATTTATATTGAACTTTGAATAATATTTATTGAATGAAATAAGGAACTCTAAATATCACAGCTAATAAGTAGTGGTGACTACACATATACCTTGATATCCACAAACATCAACTTCATATTAATCAAATGGTTTATATCGTGAGTGGTTTCTATATAATCTAAATTTGTAGTGTTGAATTTCAATGATCATTTCATATTAGTGTTCTTTAAAACAAAAATATCACTAATGAGTAAAATATAATCAGATCTGGACCATATGTCATCAACATTTCCGAACCAATCATCATCTATAAAACCAAAAAATTAAAATTTTAATTTATTTTTAAATATCAAACATGATTTGTTATCATATTCAATTAATTGAAAATCTTTATTGAATCAATAAAATGTGAATCTATTTAACATAATTTGAGACAAAAAATTGTAATTTCTTAGAGAATATTTTCCTTTGTGTTATAATGTATAAAAATATTGTTATAATCTTATTGAATTATCATGGATTCACAACCATTACATCTATATATTTATTAAATTTTTTTCCAATTGAAATTTGAGTTAAAAAAATCACTTAATCCCATATTACAAACTTTATTAAAATCAACCAATCATATATCTTTTAATAAATAATATATTGATCTTCTTCTTGAGATATTTATAAACACATAAAATATATCATCTCACAAAGAGATTAATTATATGTAAACCTTTTGTTATTAAGAAAAATTCATCATGAATTCTTCATTTACAATCAAAAAAATAGAACATAATCTACATTACCAATATAATGAGATATTACAATTTTTCATCATTTAGTGCTTTTACTAACCTATAATAAAAAATATATTTTTTAAAAAGAATGAATAAATTAATTAATTAAATGTAATCTTCTTCTTCTAATTCACTATTTAAGAATGAATATTTCACATTCATTTGGAATATCAAGTATTTTCCTTTTAATTAATAGAAATAATCATACAAATGGATCCTAGAATTTATACATAAGAACATTTCTCAACAAAAACATTCCCATATATTTTAGTATAACATTTAAACATAGTATGGGGTTTGTTTTCCATAACATCTCCCTTTTGATTCACATTGTTTTATAACACACCTTTTTTAAAATTATATTTTTGTTTCAAAGATTTTGTAACAACTCCTAAGTGTTGTTCATCTCTATCAAGTATATTCCTTCATTAAAATCATCAAATAACTCTTAATTCTATAAATATTCTTCATCATTTCTTGGTTTAAAATGTGAAAATAGAGATTTATGTGATGTTGTCATCAAATGTTTGATAATTTGTACATTATTTCCTCAATTGCTAATAATTTTTAAAATTTAATCCTACGTTTTCACTCTTCAAAAATATTGATGGGATTGTTATTTTTCACCAAAATATTATTAATCAACTTCTTTGACATACATGTATTCTAAATTTTGAATATTTTCTAAAAAATATTCCTAATATATTTAAAAAATATCTTCATTATCACTTTTTATATATTCTTTATGATCAATTTTTTCTTTATTTTTATTTTCCAACAGTAGCACATTAGCATTGCCAAAAATATCACTTTTTACTTTATAAATTAAATTGTTTCCTCTTCTATTTATAGGATGACGAAGAATTATCCTATCAATATATCCCAAATTTATCTCCATTAAAATTGATCACACAATGTATTTGAAACACAATTACATAATTAAATCATTTATACATATTAAAATACAACACATAAGGGGAAACATTAGAATATTTATTGTATAATAAAATATTTTTTTTGAAGACCCAGATTATAATAGATTGACTCCAAAAATATTAACTGGAATAAATCACCATCAACATAGCTTAATCCATATCCACTATAAACAAGTTATTTTTAAAAAAACACCATTTTTCATAGTGTATTTAGTCCACCAAGTACATGGTTAATACTTTTAATTAAAAGTGAACAAAAAAATCTTCCACTTGACTCTTCATCACCATTGTATGTTTGGGTCTTCTATTAAAAGAAAAAAATACACCACTTCTACACATCATCAAAAAGTACGAAAAATTATTAGATCCTATTATTTGTAATTTAAAAATATAAAACCAATAATTCATGTAAATTCATCAATAAAATAAATAAAATAATATATATATATATATATATATATTGATATAGTCATCATGTTCCCTAAAAATTATTAATGGATAATATCTAAAGGATCTGTGGATTGAATCACTACCTTCATGTGTAGAGAATTATATATCTCACCATTTTATCTTATTTTAAAAATATGATTACTATATAATTTAAACATAGTAAAATATATCTACATGAGTAAGATTATTCATATTCTTTTGAGGTAAACAATTGAGCCTTCGATTCCGTAAATTAAACCATCCATCAATCCTTAAATTAAATGAATTTCTTTCATTACATAATAGAGGATGAATTCCCCTTTTCCACTATCTTCTTGTCAAAATATACTCATTTTTAATATCCTCGGTGAAATTATATCATTTTGAATGATTATTTATTTCACCCTATATCATGAAAGAGTCGCCCATTTTTTTATTTTTGTCATCCAATAAATAATGTCTTATTGGATTTCAATTATCATTACCAATCACAACATATAAAACATATTTAATTTTTAGTGACCCTTTATCCCTAAAAGTATCTATTACTTTATTTCATGTTTCAACAATTTTTAAGAGTTTTATCTTTTATATCATGTTATAAAAACATCAAATATCTAGAATCCATTGATTATAAACTTTTCATATTCAATAACTAATTCCAAAAAATATATTTATTGTTAACTTTACTCTTCATCATCAATGGATTGGTAGTGTGGTAATTAATTCTCTTATAGTCTGGTAGAAGGTTGATAATTTAATTTTCACAAAGAGTAAGATTGTTCTATCATCTAATGACATTATAATTCACCTGAAACTTATTCTCTCTATTTTATTATAAAATTAACAATCTCATTTTATGAAAATTTATCTTCTCATATGGAAAAATACCCCTAAAAAAATTCGCTAAAACATTTGAGACTCTTTATGTAGATGTTAAATAAAAAGCACATGTTTACAATAGCTAGGACACCTTCATGGTATAAAATATATCCATAAAAAATACATTCCATTGTAAAGAGTAAGTTGTATAGAAGTTGATACCTCTCTTTCGACCAAATTTTTGGTATCTGTTTTAGGTGCTTTTTATGAATCATAATTATGATTATTATTGAAATATTATGCATCATTTTTTTAATATTCTCATCATTTTTCTTAGTCACGGGTTTTTTTGATTTCAAGGATATTGTTTGAGTTCTTCGAAATTCTATATTTCTATGAGTCACCTGTCTCTAGTACAACAAATGAATTCTTCCCTTGATCATTCAACTCATAAATAGACCCAAAAAAAGTAATATATTTTATACCTTCTATATGTGACTATTTCAAGCCAAAATCATTCCAATAACTTTTTTTAATTTGTTTTACCGAAGTTTCATTTGAGATTCCTCCAACGTTTAACCCAGTATTTTGAAGCTGAATTTTAAATTTATTCCATTACTTGCCACCCTCCAAAGACTTTTATATAAAAACGTCATTATAAATTTTCTTCTCTTCCACTCTTTCTTCTATCATGATTTTTGGGATCTGATATTCATAAATAAATATAATGAGACAATTAATTTCAATTAGAATATTGGATTTTTATCTTTTGTGTTGAAATCATAATTACGGATAAAATATTGATTTGAAATAGTAAAGTGTTTAATATCATTCTCTACCATAGAGATACTTGGGTAAAAATCATTGAGTTCAATTTTCACCATAAATTCCATTTAGACTCTTCTTATTCACAGTCATGACTATCACTTTCATCTTTGGTAAAACATTAATCATTGACCTTCTTAATAATAAGTATCTTATTAACATCCCGAGAAGTCTCAACATCATAATTTTCATAAATTATTTCACTATGTTCACATTTATGTAACAATATTCTAGTTTTATATATTGAAAATTTATTTCCAATCCCTTAATGACAAGAATTTTATTTTTTAGATTTTTTTTCTTCTTCTTCAAAGATCATCCCAGGGATTCTCATCTATCATACATAACATCATATTCATTTAATCAGGGACAAATCGAAGTAAAATTTTTAAATGGATTACACTTAAAACATTTGATTGGATGTATTGACTTCAAAATTTTCTTTCAAATTCCAATATTTCAAGAAATAAGTGATATCATTTTATCAAACATCATATCCATAAATGAATTTAAAATCTAAAAATCTATCTTTATCTCCATCTACATTCATTTTTTACTTTTCATGTTTAGATTTTTTAAGTGGATTTTATTATCCTTATCGTTATTTGCGAAAATATAATTTTATATCATCTAATTGAACAATATATATTTTTATGTTTTTAAGAGGTTATTCTCCTAGGTCATTATTTTCAAAACCAATTAATTTTTCATTAAAATATTCATGTATAATAATCATGATCGTTATTACCATAGTAAAATCATCCCACTTCTCCCCAAATCCTTTGATTATGATCATAATATATTTAACCCTTGTGAATATTCTGTATAAAATAAAACCCATATAAGATCCTAAATTTATCCAAAGGAATTTTCCATTTGACTAATTGTTTAAATTCCTTAAAACGTCTATTATATAAAATCTTCAAAGGATAAAGGAGGTCCTAGAGGTGTTTTTGGATCATTTTAACCCATAATCATTGCAAATGGGGAATACAAGATGGGTTGCATGGTTTAAAAAAACATGTGCCCAGGGTGCTTGGACAAGCGGCCGATTACAGGTCTCGACCAGTGGTAAAATTCATGGTTTGTACACGGATAGTAAAATTGTGCACCGATTTCTGTGAGGTGCCTTGGTAAAGCATAACATGTTGCATAGTTGGATCTTTTCTTGGATAACCATGAACAAACTGTGAAACCCCTACTATGTAGTTAAAAATTCAGATTTTATTTTAACAAAAAGTTTTTAACCTACCTTTCATTCCCATACTCTCTCCATTCATGATTTACCCCTCCTCTAGGTGCATGAAGCACCTCTCCCTGCACTCATGTGATTTTTATCTTTCTCCATCTATACTGATTTATTTCTTTAACTGTCAGAAGTTATTAACTCCTCTTGGTATGTTCTCTCATTCTAAACATTTAATTTTATGGTTTATCTAACCCTCATTGGGTTATTTTAATGTGATGGATTTTACCCCTATTTTGGGATATTTTCCCAAATATCTTCATTTAACCCATTTTAGGTTGAATCAAGGGTTGATACCAGATTGATTTAGTATCACAACCATGAATTAGGGTGTCTACCCTTTTTCTTGCTCATTTCATTGAAATTTCGAACATTGTTTTTCTCTGCTAGATAGAAAATACAAGTGATGTTTTGTAATAATATATTAAAGTAATTTTTATAGTCTACTATGTATTTAGTGACTATTATTCATATATAAACCCATCCATGGACTTCCACATTACTTTGGAAAACCCCTTTGGGTGGTCTAACCAAAATGACATATGTTGTCCATTGTTTTAGATGTGAAAATTTTATTTTTGTGTGTGTGGCTCCAATATAAAATTTTAAATTGATTAATGGGAAAATAATGTGAAATGAATCATGAATTTAGTCCCACATGATAATTCTTAATCTTTAACATGAATTTCTGGCCAATCTATAGTGCCTTATAACTTTGACATACTTGACAACTGATTTAAATGCAATTTTACATATCTTCTAATTTTCTCATTTCAAAATACATTAGTACCATTCCAGATAATGTAATACTTATAATTTTTGAAAAGACATAATTATTCATGAAATGTTCTTTTATTGGTGGTATTGTACTCAAATGCCCATTCTTATTCCATGTAAACTATTTAAATGCTAATTCCTAGTTAGTACTATTTGAATGGTCCATTAAAATGTTTCCAATGGATGTTGATTCTCTATTAAGCATGAAATATTGAGACTTTTGAATTTCATGAATGACATGTAAATGGAAGCATGTTCATTCAATAATATTCAATTATATTTTTTACTCATTTTATTTTCTTATTGCTTATGCATTTTTTAATGTCTTGAACTATATGAAATGTTTTGTTTAATATTTTATATTGTTCTATTGAGTTGTAAGTGATGACTTGGAATTGATTAACTCTTCATACATAATTCTTATACCTCATACATTACACACTCTTATTTAATTCTTACTAAATTTATAGATGAAATGTTCCTTTTTTAATGAGATTGAAGTGCATTTCTTGGTTAAATGGAAAGCATGTGGTATTGATATAATTAATTTTGGTTAGAAATAATAAATGAATTTATTGATATGTATGCCTTGTTTGATATGGAAGTTGACAGTTTCTAGGGGAGAACATGGGTTATATATTAAGGACCCATGGATGGAATCTTCAGTATCAATGGGTTACAACCTAACGTTCTAGGGGATATGGTTTGTCTTTCTTGGAAGGGTATTCCCGGGCATTTTCATAAATAGATGAGTGATACGGGTTCACTAGGGGTGGAACTGTGAATGTTCCTTCGGAAAAAATGGTTATTCAATGACATGGGTGATACTTGATCCCATTATGAGATACCTGGGAAAGACTCAAATGTTTACCATACCTCATAGCACACACGGGATGCCGTAATGGTCTCCATATATAGTCTCAGTGGTATTGGCTTATATCAGATTTTCCTGTTGTGATTTTTGGGATTTATTTAGATCATCGTAGATATGCACAAGACATCAACCATTGAATTACTGGATTTATTTGATTAGAAATTTTTCATTGTCCAGCATGATTATTCAAATAGGACAAATCTAATACTTTAATCTTCAGCCTATTGTGATTTTCCTTGGGTATACATATGAAACAGTATGAAATAACATATGTTCATGACCCCAAACCAGATTACAAGATTGGGGTATGTTCTATTCATTTTCATGGTTACATTCTCACATGTTATATATATTGTAACCTACATAGGTTTCTGATTCATACATCAAACATAGTCCTAAGAAGGTTGAATGGGATAGGTTTCTATTAACGAACCCAAGCCAAGATAATTTTTTTTGCTTATTTACATCCTAGACATTTATAATATATGGCACATTCTTATTCATTTATATCATGAAATGGAATTTATATGACACTTTGGGTGTTAGACTACATAAGTTATATTTAACACCCTTCTCAGGCACTGTTTGGTGACTAAGTAGACTTTTAGATCTTAGGTATAGATAAAGGGAAGTGGCCCACTTTTGAAGCTTTATTTTACTTGCTGGTTTGGAAGGATCTCTGCAGGTAGTAGACAATTCCAATGCATGAGATGTTGTGCATTATTTTTTGGTTTTTTTTATTTATTTTTATATAAATAAGTATATTTTTATAGCCCTACCCCCTGGAGTTCCATTTTTTGTATAGATTCAAGAAATGAAATCATCATCAGTTTTGTCTCTATTGTTATTATTCATCTTCTACAGTTGTATGTTTACTCTACTTGGTTTATTTATTATCTTCTTTTGTTTACTCATTCTTATGAAACCTCTATTGGTTATAACTATATTACTTCTATGAATACTAGATATCTAAGGTAATGGTCTCCCCATAGACATATAATAGGCCCTTACATAATTTTTTCAACCTGCAACATTTTGGGAGATGCACATGACATCATGTGGCCCACCGTCTTGTGGCATGGTTCAGTGGAAGTCGGGGTGAACACTATAAAGTTGTATCACAGAATTATTGTCCATTTATTTTAAATTTGGTCTTTAGACAGGATACTGGTATATATGGAATTGGACTTTACAATGTGTTTGTACATAGCTATCCCATGTATAACGGACACCCAGAAATTCCTATGTTGGGAATTTCAGTTGTTGATAATTCCATTTATTGATGATATGAAATCAGTGTTGGGTGATGCACATTAATTGTGAAATTATTAATATTGGTCTAATTAGAGTATTGATGTTCATATTTCTCCATCCATATGTGATTGGGGTGTTTCTTTACATTCATCTTACTAGGAACCACGAGGAATGAATTTTCATGCCTAATTCCATGACACATTTACTATAAGTGTGCATATTTATGTTTTCATGTGATTTCCTCGGTTCTTAATTTTTAAATTATGTAGTATTGATTTTGAGAACAATAAAAGTGTTCTAATTAATCTTATAGAGATATTTTATGGTTTGGGTTAAGTGGACTCCATGTTAAACTCATGAGGTGTATGGGCCTTAAATAATTAGCATAGTGATCAACCTAACATAGGCAAAGAAAAAGGGTAATTAAATCCTTTTATTTAAAATTGAAAACTCATATTGAGTGAAATGAAAGAAATATCTGGTAATGAGTTCACATTAACATACCTTCTCATGGGTTGTATGTTGAATTCAATGTGAACCCTACATGTCCTTTCATCTTATCTCGGCTTTGATCCTAGAGAAGGCTATCTGTGTGTTTGGCTATGAGGATGGCCTTGTACCTATCATCTTTATCCTTATATCTATATACTATGCATTTTTTCGGGGAGGCTTTGTACCATCCCTCCCTTTTCTTCATTCCTTATTTTCATTTTTTTTCTCATTTATAAATATTTCATGTGTTGTACATTTGGAAATTGTAGTGCTATGCCTCCAGGATTTAATCATGTTACACTCTAAGAGAGTAGCGATGAAAAAACTCGAGAGGTAGTGGCCTATGAGAAACCCATGATACCTCTCATAGTGCCACCTGAAGCACCTCATGTTGATCTTCCACTATGTGTTGATGCTTAGCTCAAGGATAGTTTTCTAAGGTCTATACATACCATATAGGATGGTCCCCAGCCATCCCAAACTATGGTTGAGCATACATGAGACTTCAGTTGCAGCATCCTCCAATCATTCCGGTGGTGGTGGTCCTCGTACTATAAAGTAATCTATAGAAGATATGATATATGTATTCTACCATATTCAGATTCCTCCATATTGGAAGGTCAATCTTACTTCTATCATTCTTTACGCCGCTTCCAAATAATGGTGGGATATCATATCTCAGTCATAGAATTATTGATACATGATTTTGAAAAACATCATTATGGATTTTATTGATCACTTATTTCCATATACTATGAGAGAGGTCCAAGCCAGGTAATTATTTCATCTTAATTATTTCTCTATGCTGGTTTTGGAGTATTCCAGTAGCATCATTGTGGTTCAACAATTTTATCTTTCTATTATGGGTGATGAATTGACTACTACAGGCTGATTTGAGAATGCATTTGGATACACAGTCCCTTCATAGGTAATTTCCTTTTATTTGAATAATATTATATAGATAATTACTAAATATTGGATCATGTCGTGGGATCTTAGAGAATCTTGTCTTGTGAGCCATTCCATTTTTTCCACAATTGGGAGATGATTTTACAGGTAGTAGAAAGTGTCGTTTTAAAGGATAAATGGGGGTCGGTCAAACTAGGTGATAGTTACTAACAGTCCCCTTCTATGTCAGTAATGTGGTAGTATAGGCCAGAGGAAACCCTAGGTCTTTAGGAACCCAATGTAATGTTGATATTCTAATAGGATATGTCATTTACATCGCTTCTACAATTATTTTCCTCCAACATCTTATAGAAAGGGATCAGTTCTCAAATATTTATTAGGTATATGATATGTGACACCACATTAGGATAAATTTTTTTTCCTATACTGGACAATCTAGGTGGGATAATATTGGTTGTGTTTGTGGCAGTTAGGATTTAGATCATCAACGATAGAAGAGTAGATCTACTTATGGTAGTCATGATTCATCTTTGGGATATGGTTCATGAATTATATATGTATTCTAGTAAGTTATAAAGGATATAATCTAGGGCCATATATAGGTATAGGTATTATCCTGTGAGCCTCTGATTTATTTTTTAACCTTTTCGATATAGGTGCATCATACACTTTTATATCAGCTTCATGTGTGGAAATTATTGGTCGTACTATCATGTACTTATATTTCATTATGTACCATGAAAATCACTAAGGATTAGAATAGAAGGAATATTTTAGTGTTAAGAGATCTCTTTAGGATATTTGGGTATTGTTTATTATGAAATTTATTCATCCTCGAGATAATCAATTTCAATGTAATCCTCAATATGGACTGAATCATACATTATCGTGCAAAGGTGGATTTCAATCATCTTTGAGAATCCTTCACATCAAACAAGGTAGTTCGTATATATAGAATATGGAATGGAATATCAAAGTAGATTGATCTAGACTGAACAGGTCTGGGCATCGAAGATTGATAGGTGAGTTAGAAAGTCTCTTTATAAGTGATCAAGGAATGAAGATGGTGGATTTCTAGCTTATTTTATATCATTTTTTGTATTTCTTCCCTAATGATTTCTCTATATTACCACCTGAGATATTGGTTTAGTTCTCCATTGATCAGGTTCTTGATATGGAACTAGTGTCCATTCCTCCTTATAAGATGGCACCAAAATAGCTTCTAGAACTCAATAAACATATTGAATATTCTAATGATAAGAGTTTAATTAGACCCAACATATCCCTTTTGTGTTCACGTGTTATTTAATCCATGAAATTGGATGATATACTAAAATTTTTTGTTTATTATTGATGGTTGAATTATCTTACTATGAATAATCATAATCCATTTCTTTTTTCAAATGACATATTCGGCCATCTCTAAAGGGAAATAGTTTCTCCATGATCACATTGAGGTCGGGCTACAATCAGGTTTGTGTGAGACCATAACATATATCATGTATATCATATCATAATAGGTTTCACTTTTATGAGTACTTGGTTATGTCATTGGGTCTAAATAATGCACAAGCTATCTTTATGGATTTGATGAATTTTTTTTATAACCCATATCTAGATTACTTTAGGGAAGTCTTCTTAGATGAAATCATGGTTCACTCACTTACCATACCCAACCATGAAACTCATCTTAAGATAATGTTGACTACACTAAGATAGCCCAATCTTTACACAATTATTAGTAAATGACACTTATGAGTTAGTAAGGTGTGTTTCTTTGATCATATCATATTTGAGGCGGGCCTATATATTGACCTATAAGAGGTGAGTGTTGTGGTTTCCTAGGATAATACCTTGAAGGTGAGTGTTATGTCCCTGACTAAGAATGGTGTGTAATTACTATATTCTAAATCCTTTGAGAATACATTTTAAGTGTTAAAGGGAATAATCACTTCATCTCTGATTCTAATTCATCTTGAGATGGTCATAAGTTAGATAGTTCATTATCATTCATTGGGGATTAGGTTGGGTTTAGTACTAATGCATTGTGATCATGTTATTTCTTATAGTTCTCATTAGCTGAATCCTTATAAGAGGAATTATACTAAAAATTATTTTGAGGTACCATCCATGGTAAATTCTCTTCACTATGGGTGACATTATCTTTTGGGTGAGTGGTATATTGTTTATACAGATCAAAAAATATAAAAGTACATCTCCACATAGTGGGAATTTAATTTGATACAACACAACCCCTAGAAAAGGAATTGTTGTTGAAAATTAATTAAGACGTAGGACTCAGAAAAAAGAAATTCAAGTTGATTGGAATGAGTGGAAGATGTTTACTATGTTTTCTAAGAGTAATCTATAGGTTCTTGAGAAACACATTTATCTAGACCTAGTTTCTTTTGCAGATACATATTCTATTCTATAATGGGATTGGATACGACATCTATCAGATTACGAGGGAATTGTTCCATGGGAGAGTATCATTGGGGGAACCCACATTTCAATTCGGCTATGGATATCAATGATACCCTTATCTGTAGTGTAAGTTTTTGAGTGCCATCAGATATACTGCAAGAGATAATGATGGAATATCATGCCTCAGTTTGGGCAGTTCACACAAAACATTCTAAGATGCATCAAGTTATGCATAATCAGTACTGGTGGATTGGTATGAAGAAGTAGATAGCATGCATCATCACATGCTACTCCACTTGTCTAAAGGTGAAAACATATCACTAGTGACCTGTTGGACTTCTATAACCTCTATTAATTACAGAGTAGAAATGGAATGACATCAACTTGGATTTGTTACTAGCATTCTAAGATTACCTTAAGATAGAAACAATGTACGGTTGGTCATTAATAGGTTCACTGAAGTCTCTCTCTTCTTGTTAATTAGGGTGACCTACACTATTGATGAGTTGGTATAATTCATTTCTGGGAGATAGTGAGACTTCATGGTATACCCTATTCTATTTTTTGAGACTGAGATTCCTGATTTATGTCATGGTTCTGGAAAGGGTTGAAGAATGCACTTGGTTCACCAGTGCTCCCGAGAACTAAAAATCACCCTTAGGCCAATGGTAAATCTAATTAGATGATTAGGGAGTTAGAGGATATTCTTAGAGCTTTTATTCTCGATTTTGGATATTATTGGGGGAAACATATTCCTATGGTTGAGTTTTTCTATAATACAATTTTTCATGAAACAGTTTATATGGCTCCTTATGATGCCCTCTATGGTAGACCATGTTGGTCACCATTATATAGGCATGATATAGGTGAGATATCTTTAATGGGTCCTCTTCTCATTCATGATAATTCATAGAATGTCTAGGTGATTCAGAAGAGTATGGATATAGTTTATCTTAGACTGAAATCTTAAATGGATCAACATAATAGACCTCTAGAGTCTGGGGTGGTACGTTGGAACTTTTTGTGTGTTTCCCCTCACTTGGTAAATGAATGAATAAGGAGATAGGGATGTTATAATCGAGTTAACTCAGGATTTTTGTGATAGTGGAGTCAGTTGGGATAGTATCCTTCCAATTTTTGTTACCTCATAGGTGTCATTCTATGCAAAATTTCTTCCATGTATCTCCACTTCCATAGTATCATCTATAACCCTATTATAAATTTGATCCTGATGACATTGAGGTGGAGGTCGATTCATCCATTGAATGGAATCCAATCTGTATGTTGACCATAGTAAAAAGGTTCAATAAGGAATGATAGATTCTTTGGTCTGGTTACTTTGGAGGCACACATAGGCCAATGATAAGACTGGGGAGTGGGAGGCCAATGTAAGTGCACAGTGGTTGAAACTCTTCTCATATCATGTCATAACATCCTCATAAGGGAAACTCAGGTATGATTTATTTTATGTAGGGGAGGTTTTAGTATGCCAATATTTTGGAAAGGTATAGACCAATTAATTTGTGGTTTTTATTCCATAAAATAACACATAAATTGAATCTTTGGTGGTTAAAGGTGGTAAATAGGGAATTTATGGATAGTTTAAAGCCTAAAGCACAATGAATCTAGAAAATATACTAGGTTACACGATTTGAACAATGGTGTGGCCTAGGGTACATGGTTGTGTGGCCACTTGTAGGTCTCAGACAGTAGAAAAACACCTAGTTAAGAATAAGTATTTTAAACTATGCTCCTAACACTGTGAGGTTCTATAGTGAAGAGGAACCGGTTGAACTATGGGTAAACAGTTAGGAAAACCCTGTGAAAACCATGTGACCCATACTATGTAGACAAAAATTCAAATTTTATTTTAACGAACTATTTTTAACAAACATTTAATTCTCTTATACTATCCACAAATTATTTACCCCTTCTATAGGCACATAATGCTCATTTCCCTCCTCTCATGGTGTTTTTATCTTACTCCTTCTATATTTATATGTTTCCTTAAAATTTGGAATCTACATACTCCTCTCAGTACACTCTCTAATATAAGCCCATTGATTTCTTGGTTTCTCCATCCCTCATTTCATTATTTCTATGTGAGGGGTTTTTATCCCAATTTTGGTGGTTTCCCAAAATCTCTTGATTTGTCTCATATTCGGTTGAATCAAGTGTTGATAATGGATGAGTGTAGTAACACGGCCATGAGGTAGGGAATCCACCCTTTTTACACTTTTTTTGCTACTTTTTGGCATTTTGTTGTTCTTACACTAGCCGAAAACAACTATAAGAGCTTTTTTACCACATTTTTAAATAACTGGGATTGTCTACCATGTTTGTGGTGACTATTGATCATTGTTAAACTCATTTTCAGGTGTCTACATTTCATTTGGAAATGCTGTTATGTTTGTCTATCCAAAATGACCTAAGTTTCCTTTGGTTATTGATGTGAGAATTATTCTTTTTGTGTGTGTGTGTGTCACCTTTGTAATGAATTATAGTGATTATCGAGCAAAAAATGAGATGTGGCCCATGAATTGATTCCATATAGATAATACCTAAACTTGATCATAAATGTTTTCCATCTTTGTAGTCCCTTAAACCATTGGCATGCATGTCTTCTTTTTTACATGCAATTTTCCTTGTATTATAAATTTTTCATTTCAAGTTACAATAGGACCTTTATTTATAAATAAATCCTTATTCTTTGTGCTAAGACCCATAATTCATGAAATGTTCTTTTCTAAGTGATATTTTACTCAAATTATCATGCTTATTACTTTTTCACTATCCTAATTATTATGCCTTGTTAGTGCTATTTACTTGAGACAGTTAAATGGTTTAAATAGATGGAGATGTTTAGTATATCTTGAAAGATTGGGAATCAGGAATTTCATTAATTACATATAAATAGAGGTATGTTGATTCTATAAGACATACATATAATTACTTTCCTATGAAAATTGCTTATTGCTTATGCCTTTGTTAGTGGCTTGAACTATATGAAATGCCTTGTTTAACATGATTTCTTGTGATATTGAGTTTCATGTGATGGAATACAATTTTTTATGGCTTATTGAATATAGAATATTCTTCAAACCTTTTTGAGACTTATTTAATTATTATTTCACTTCTAGATGAAATGTTCTTTAGTTAATTGACTTGATGTGCATAGCATGGTTAAATGGAAAGAATGTGGTATAGAGACGATTATTGTTGGATTGAAATAATAAATTAATTCCCTGATATGTATTCATTGATTGATATGAATCATTACAAGGCCTATGGGAGAAAATGGGTTACGTATTAAAGACCCAGGGATGTACTCTTTTTGCACAATGGGTTATCACCCAACGTGTTGGGGGTGATGCTTTGGCTTCCCATGAAAGGGATTCCTAGGCAGTTTCTTATACTCCTTAGTGATACTGATTCCCTAAGGGAAAAAATAGATAGACCTTTTGGATATATGACTACACTACTCTATCGGTGATACTTGGTCACCTTGTGAGATTATTTTGTACACTCAGAAGTTTACCATAACTCCTAGCGATACTCAGGACGTCGTAAGGGTTTACTTGGATGGGCTCGGTGGTATTGGCTCACATAGGAGGTTCTCATTATTATACATGGTATTCTTTTAGATCACTTTTGATGGGAATGGAGATCCACCAAATTAATTATAGGATTTCATTGATCTGAAATGTTTTTTTGGAAAAATTATTATAATGGGATGCATCTATTTCTATAACCTTAAACTTTTTGGGATTTTTCTTATGAATACTAATGAATTTTTATGCAATG
The DNA here is from genome assembly GCA_963277665.1 of Viscum album. Taxonomy (NCBI): domain Eukaryota; kingdom Viridiplantae; phylum Streptophyta; class Magnoliopsida; order Santalales; family Viscaceae; genus Viscum; species Viscum album. The sequence goes on along the minus strand of OY728165.1, from coordinate 254,115,002 downwards.
ACATAGGTATATAGCCGCAATCTAGAGAAAAATATAGGTGTATGTTCTTTTAGTTTTCATATTTACATTGGTACATGATTTCAAAATTGTGACCAACACATGTTTTTTATTCAAAATTTCAGAATATTCAAATGCATGCCGTTTAGGATGGGTGTCCGTTTAAGAACCTAGACCAATATGCAGTTGTTTAATTATTTAATACCCAATAATTTATTATATATAGCATAATATCATTCATTTATACCATGAAATGGAAAGTCCTAGACACTGGGGGTGTCATCCTACTAAGCATATATCTTACACACTGCTCTAAAACCGTTTGGAAGCTGAGTAGACTTTTTGACCATAGGTATGAATAAAGGGAAGTGGACTACTTCATATTATTGATTTTACATTCTTCTTTTGGTAGATAATTAGGGGAAGAGGATCAAGAATATGATCGAGATGTTTTTTAACATTTTTTTGGTCTTTTGTAGTTTACTATAGCATCTTGTATGTGCTTTTACTCTCTCCCCCTACACATCCATTTTTTGTATTGATTTAATAAATGAAATCATCTTAACTTTTGTATCTAATGGTATTATTCATCTTCTATAGTTATAAATTTACCCTTGTTGGTTTATTTATTTTGATCATTTGTTTGTTGCTCATTATTATGCATCCACTATAGTCTATAACTTGTTTAAATCTATGCTTTCTCTATTTATGATGGAATAACCTCCCCAAAAAACCCTAGGACCTTGCCTTTAGTCAGAATACTCTAGAATTCAGGGATATTATTTTGAGGTCATGTGGCCCACAAAATCAGGGGCCAGTTCAGTTTCACACTGGGAAGGATGCTACCAGCCTGAATTTTCATACATATATATCACATGTTTTACATGAATATTCATCACATAACATAATGATTTATGATACAATCATATAATTCTCGTGTCTTTGGAATATTTTACATATAAACTAGTTCATAAATGTTGTCAATCATCATTAAATTATTTCATAATAACAAGCAACCTTCTTAGATAAATCATACATTGTACTTTTCATTATAACCAGGGGAAATAAGTCATAAGAAAGGGAGATCTTATTTGGGTAGAAAGGGTAAACATGGGAGATATTTTTGATTTAATGGGAATAACATGAACATATGGGTATTATAACATAGGAATTCCATTTTAAAATCATACCCTATATATCATAAATCATAATATTCAGTCATCAAATAAATATTAACCATTCTTATGAAGTGAATCATAAAGGAATAAAATATAGTGAACTATGAGTATATAAAATTGGTATAATATATATGTTTTTGGCATATACAAAAAGATAGAAAATAATTTTTTTTATTCGAGGTTCATTAATAGAACAATAATAGTGGAATTGGTTCACTTCATAAACAATCATAGTAATCCAGGTTCACTCCAAATAATATCATAATAGATAAGGCCCATCAACAACTAGGTTCACTCTTTAGTTTAGTTCTATTTATCTCATAAGATATAAATCTTTAACTAATTATTTTGAGGGAGATATAGGGCCCACCCATCCTTGGTTTTAATCTGACAACCATCCATTGTTATAAATTTACCAACAGCCTTGGTTATAGTATAAACACCATCCTTTATTATAAGAAAAACATCATCATATAGTGAGAACCATTAATATGATAACCACAATTTCATAAAACATTCATGATATCACTACATCATAATCAATGAAATTGAAATGGGTTTGATAAACAATTCATTAATTCACTAATGAAAACCCGATGAAAAATAAATTCATTTCGTATTCAGCTCATCATTGTAAAAATGAACAATCTACATAGATTAATAATGGTATCAAGGTATCATAAACAAAATTAAACATAATTTACATCCTATGATTTTATTATTCATATAATTTATATTAAAATATCTCATAAATATTTATTGAGGAATATGACATTTCTATTTTAAAAATCACTTTTAAAATTCAAATATTTGAAAATATGTATGGAATTTGTTTTTCAAAATAACATTTTAAACACTAAAGGAATCTACAAAAAAAAATTTCATGATGGTGGGAAGTTATGTTCATGTTGTATAACTAAAAAGAAAACATTCCTTTCACATTTTTTTGGTAAAAAAGTCAAAAACTGCCTTATTACAGAAGAGAGTATATGATTTAACTAATGAATTGTAAAAATTAATAAATGGTTCAGAATTCCAATAAAAAATTTAATTATAGTAGTAAAAACCTTCATTAAAACTATTTTAAAAACATGGATATTTGAGAAAAGGTGTTTTCAACCGAAGAGAGAAACATTGTTGATTTTCCTTAAAAACATATTTTTGATCTCTTAATTACATATGTTGAGAAGAATGAAATGAAAATATTTATTTTAAATAAATAAACATATAATAAGAAAATTTTTAATTCTATTTAGAGGTATATCATCGTATTTCATCATCAAATATTTAATCATAAATAATCCAGTAAAATAAACATATTTCGACATAAAGCCCTTACTCTTTTAGTAAAGTATGAATCGTAATCCTTATGATATACAAAACATATGAAGATCTAAAAATCCCTAAAACATTCATTAGAAAAATATTAGAATTATTTTTGGGGTAGTATATATTTCACAAAAAATAAACAAGTAATGAATATAGAATGTGTTTCCTATAAGTAAAAATGAGAGGAAATCCCTTACCTTAGGTCAGACTTCTTTTATATATTTGGTACCTCCATTATAATAAATATAGATTTATAATAAATAAACTAATGATATAAACTCATATATATATTATCATATTTTATTTATATATTTCATTTTTTAAAAAAATTCTAACACTTCTTTATTACAATCGTTGTTCTTGGTGATATCTATATTATTTTTCATGTGTGTTCTAGATTGGTAGTTTTGGTCCTTGTAATATGATCACGGTTCCATTATCTAGAGAATTTTAATCATGATATAAATAAAATTTATAAACATTAAACCCAACATAATACCATTCTATAATATATAGTGATTTAAAATTAATTTTATTGAAATATTGAGATGGAAAGTCGTACATACGCATCAGCGATACATTCACTTCCAAATTAATGGAAGTGAAGATAAATAACATTCTATTGTAATAATAATTACACATCAGTTTATTCATTATATATATTTAATTATTTAATGAATAATATAATATATTTAGTGGGTGTAAACAAATAATTAAAAATAAAGTAATCGGATAAGGTGATTACATCTTCATTGAAATAACATTTCTATCTCTCCTCTTAAGGGATATAGGTTTTGTATTTTGAAAAGACCATAACTAGTAGAATTTGTATAGATAATTGGATAATATATCATGTTATATATTGTTTTCTATAAGGAACAATTTTTTGTGAAGAAAATAAATGAGGGTTACCTTTTATAATAGAGGGTAGGAGAACCGTTGGAGCTTCCTAAATTATTAAATTGATATAAATAAATTCTTATACAAAATGGCCTCAAAATTAATATTATTCTTATATAATATGAATATTAGTCAAAATAATCTCATTGTATAATACATTGATATGTTGGTATCACATTTTAACACTTATAATTTCTGTTTAACCCTTGGTTTTCCATTTTGGGAACTAATGTAATATTAATGTTTTCTTCACTTCAATTGTTAATAAAGTTACTGTAAATTTAAAAAATGACACCTAAATAGAATAGAGATGATTTTTTCATCCATATAAAATTAATTTTTACATATCTAATATTTTTATGAAATTTATATCATTAAATAAATTATTATTCATTATAAAATATCATTAAAATCATTTTTAAACTATTAATGTAATTAGACATTAAAAACATAGATACTAAAGTGGAATTAAAATATAATAAATTAAAATATCACTAATAATTCATATTAATATAAAACATTCATGTTACACATAAAATAACATAAATTATATAACTTTTAGTATAATTTAAAATAATCATATATTTTTTTAAATTTGAGAAATATTACATTAGAGATATATAGGAATATAGGTGTATATTGTTAAAAAAAATTAAATAAAGTAATTTCATTAAAATAAGTACTTTTATCTAAAAATATACACATATATTCATTCATAACATTATTTTGTCTCTTTATGTACACATAATAGACATTTAAAACTAATAGTGTGGTATTTTGTAACTTTCATTGCTTTAAATATAATATAGGCCATATTCTAGGAAATGTGTCCTTTAGAAAATGAAATTTCAACACTAATTTTATAATGTTAAAATTATATTAAAACTAAATTAAATATTGAGAAATATGATGGCATTATTACTTAGTTTTAAGCTATATTCACCGAATTTACCTTTTATCGAAGTGATAAATTTTAACCTATTTACTTTTCATATTGACCAAAAAATTGCCTTGATTACCAAATTTTAACTTCTATATTGCAAGTATTGAATCCATTTTATTAATTTCAATACCAAAATGTGGGTAAAATAATTTTTAAAATAATTATACAAAATAGGATTAAAAATCGTTTTAAAATAATATAGGTGTAAGCATAAAACCAGATTAATTCTTATCTCAATCCAAGAAAAATATTAGATGAATGTTAAAACATCTAATTGATTATATAATATATATAATATTCAATAAAATCATTAAAAAAAGTGATCAATTAAATTCATTAATATTAAATCACATTAGGTTCATAAAAACATATTTTTAAGAAAATCCATTTTATATATTCAAATGTTTTTATAATAAATTGAAGCATATAATTTATTTTAATGATCATTATTATATTATTATAATATAATAAATATAATTTTCCCTTGAAACTAATTCAAATAAAAATGGAACTTTAATCATATAGTTTTCAAAAAAATTATTAATTTTCACTATTAACTATAAAATCAATCAATTGAAAAAATTAGCAAAAATCATCCTAAAATAATTTAAATATTCTGATTTAAAAATTATATTTCATTTTTCAAATTAAAATTTGTATAATTTATAGAAATGGATCATAATATTTACTCACATCATGTAAAAAATTATATTTTTGAAGAAATAATATTTTATAAAAATAAAATGAATACTAATAATTGAGTGATAATTTATAATGATTTTATCAATTAAATTTTATTATGTATGATATTTATATATATCTCATGTAGTAGTTAACCCTGTTAATACCCACCCATATATATAATAGGTTGTAACAGTCACAAATAATAATAGTTTATCAGTTTATTTTTTTGTGATTAAATATGGTGTTATGTGTAATGGAAGACGTCAATGAAATTAAATTTGTTTGAAAAAAAATATTTCACAAAATATCAGGGTATTACATATTTTTTATCATAATATTGGATCTTATAGACTTTATAAATGAACCTATAAATCATTGGTATTTCACACTACATTTTTTTTACCATCATAGATATTTTCAATCATGTAAATTATTCAATTTGGTATTTTAATCCATTTGAATTTCAAAAAAATAACATTATAAAACAATTTATAACATACCATTAAAATCCCATCCATAATTTTCAAAATCATTCTTATCTATCAATTTCATTGTAAAACAATCATGGATAGTAAATCGATGAGTTTCATCTTGTAATACATCATTCCTGATTGATAATAGGTAAAAGAACAGCATGAACTTCAATATACGATTAATCTTCCAATAAAATGTGGTAATCACCGTGTTTTAAATGAATTAAAATTAACCATTAATGAAAATAAATACTATATATCATTACATGATTTTGAGAAAAATAGGAATCCATAAAACTCTAAATACGATATCATAGAAAATCAGAACTATGGCATTGAGACCTCATTAAATGACCATAAATATTAGTGAGATCATTGATAGGGGTGGTTGTGAATCAATTATTTAAATTTTTTTTTATATTTATTCTGGAAAAACCCATAACATCCAATTAATATTTCAATAAATTATCACTCTCAAACATGTTCAAAAAACATTGAAATGTAAAATAGGTTTACAAGGTTCACCACTATAAATGAGAGTGTCTATCTATTGCATGACCAATATTTATTTAATACCATAAAACCCACTAATATGAATTTATGAGATTAAAAAGATAGTAATATATAATTATGCATGTGCCATATATATATCTTTTTAATATGATGAGTGCATCACAAACTATTATAATAACATTAAATATTATTAAATATTAGAACTATCTTAGACTAAATGACTCTACCTTCACATTTTTTAGTGATGCCCCTATTTTTAAATTCTTCCTTTAAAGTATTTCAAGAAACCAATTTTACATTAATGTATGCCACAATAATATATATATATACATCATGAAAAGTTTACATATATGACTATCTACTTTATTTGTGCACAATTTTTTTATCTTGCATTCCAGCAACAATAACAAGCCCAAATTTGAAATTTAAAGTTAAATTTTATATAATAAATTATTCTCAACAAATTTTTCTCTAATTTTCTCCATTGGAATTGTTTCTTCTTTTAATAAAATTAATTCCATAACCCCATGGATTCTAAAATTTAGTTTTACTATAACCAAGAAGTTAAAATAGTTATTAATTCATCAACATTGATTGAACGATCATCCTTACCATGCAGAATATTTTCTCCATTTTGTAAATAAAATACAACATGTTGTATTAGTTAATCCATAAATGAATATAATGAGTATCATTTGAAAATAAATCAATAAAATAATTAACATTTGAAGATTATGGTTTTTAATCTATAAAATAAAAATCTTCTTATATTTATAATGTTATATAAAGACAAAAAACTCATACATGGTACATCAATGACATAAAAAATAAAAATGAAATCTTATGTGATATCTTAAAGTTGTATTTAACTTAAATTTTATATTTCGTCTTCGTAATTCTTACATGATGGGTCATCCAAAGTGATACACATGAAATAAAGCCAAACAGTACTTCTTGAAGTCATATTGGAACTCAAAATCTAAAAACACTATTGTTATATAATATATAAAATTCATAAAATAACTTTGGTGGATAAATTATTACACCTCAAAATGTATTACTCAAAATGTATCGAATGAACTTTAGTGACTTACATGTAGATCAAGTGTTACATTGAGAATAATGGAAGTAATACACACTAAAAATTTTCATACAGATTTCCCAAAAGGTATATGAAAAATTCATTTCATTCCTATTTTCATACATATCTATAAAATTATTGACATTATCAAATAATTTGTGAATTTTTTTTAAAATTCGTTCAGAATATCAAAATAAAATGAAAAAAAGTGATTTTCATTTACTTTACACTAGGAACTCTAATTTATGTGAGTTAATTTTGAGTTCTCTTTTCATAAAAAACAATATATTAATATTATCCACATCAAATTTTATTTACATTACAAAATATTCATTTAAAACTCAAATATATCCTACAGATATCTTTGGGGCTCATTAATATTGTTAAATGGATCAAATATTAGTTGGATTTATTGTAAGTGGAAGATTAGATAATATTTTATCCAAATGCATACACTATTGAAGAGGAATTAGATATATAATATTATAAGATATGATAAATTCATTGGGAATGATATAAATATAACCTTATACTACCTTAAATAACTTTAATTTATTATTGGGTTTTATAATATGATTCAAAGTTGAATTTTACATCTAATTGAAATATCAATGATATCCAATGATTTGGAATGTTAATATATTGTTCTCTAAATCATTATTCTTCATTGGATATGTTAAATTATAAAATTAAATACATTTAAACACATTTAAGGATCATTCCATTCCTGTGATTAATACATATATATATATATATATAAAGTATTAAATTATAAGTTATTCTATATATGTGTTAATGAATGGACACACAGGTGCATCTCTAAAAGATATATAAAGTCATGATCAAAATTATATGGTGGTCAATAGATACTTCAAATCCACTAGTGATTTTCATTGAATCTCTTTTCTTTCTCCACCCATATATTATGTTAGATACATGAATATATTGGTATGAAGGATGTTCTTTCCCATATGAGGGGTGATTTACTATATCTCATGCATACACCATGGAGGAGGGAGTCATTTTTCCCCATTATAATTTAAATTAAATTCATTGGACTAATGAAGATGGGGAAGAACATTGTTTAAAGGTACCCATGAATGAGTTAATAATTTTATAATTTCATGGTTCTAGATTTTTAGCATGGTAAATCTTCTTCTATTTTGATTCTAATTGTTTTCTTTTATTTTTATAAGTATTATATGTTACTTAATGACATATTATATTTTACTCGCTAGTTCTAGGTTGGGAATCTTTTTAATACTTGGTTCACTGACAATAAATATTATTTCGTATGATATTTAAATTTTTATAGATTTACTGTAAACACTATTAAAATGGATAGAACTTTTTAAAAGGGAAGTATTATCCTAGGTCTGTATCTTAAGATAATTCTTTTCTAATGGAATTTATAGTCTCCATTGATGAAATGGAATGTTTTTGTATTAAAGATTGAGGATCCCTATTTGGCCCAATGGAAAAAATTAGGTCTGTTTCCCTTTGGTGAACTAAATAAGTTGATATGTTAACCCGATAATGATCATTTATACAATAGGTAGTAGGATACTGCTATTTTAAAATAATGTATGTGATGGAATATATTGTAGAAAATGTAAGATATGTGTGGGAGCACTGGGTTAATGGTTAATTTAATTATTTTAGATGTTGGGGTTCCATATACTAGTATGGGTCAAGGATTAGGTTGTTTTTCCCTTTTGGTATCTCATTGTATCTCAATACATATTTATGTAGTATATTTTTATGGTGATTACTCTCAAATTAAAAATTTTATAGTTTTACAAAAAATATTTTGTTTTTATACATGACCTAGATATTATACATTATATTTTCTATGTTATTCATTGTTATAGTGAATTCATTATTTATGAGGATGGTTATGTTACATTGAATCTGTCATTACAAAGTGGGACTAGATATGAAATCACTTTCCTTAATTGAGTGATTATATTCAATGCAAGCTATGTCATTTCATATAATTACCCATGATTCTATATGTCTTCAAATTTATATGAAATTTCAGTTTTTTTCTTGTTGTAGGGAATATTCTGAGAATCGTTATTTGAAGTTAGATTTTGGGGATTGGAACATCAATATTTAATGGATTCGGATTTGAATCAAGGCGCTAGATGTGTTTTGAGTCTTCAAGTTAATATTCAAAGACTGTCCTGAATGATTTGATGAAAATGTATATTGAAGGAATTAGTTCATGCCATGATGTCTAATTTAGGGGTATGAGTCATTATAGAGGTTGTGGGAGATGATCAATGAATGGAAATTCATATCATGGGAGGGTGTGATGTTTTCATTGTGAAGCATGACGCTACACACTGTTATGGGTAGTAGACCATGAGACATGGAAATTACACCATGATATTTCCCATTATTAGTAAGGGAAAATAGAGGGTCACTAGATCGTACTAAAAATAAGGATCATGGGGTATTGGGTTATTTTGGGGAAGGATTATTTTGATGATGAATCACACCATGACCCATTTGGTCACACTATATCCTAGCATGATGCAAGGGAATTGTGTAATGACATATAAGTTCTATAGTATACCAATATATGAATATAATTTCATTAATAATTTTATGCATATATTTCTAGTATTATCAAACTATGAATCTATAATTGACTGCATATATAATATTTCATAAACAAATACCTAATCTTAATTTTAAATACATCATATTTATTTAAAAATATACAGAGTTCCCCTAACTCCCATTAATATTAGAGAACATTATAGGTTACCATGCAGAAAATATATAAGGAAAATATGAACTAGAAAGTCTAATAATGGAATAAAAAATCAAATAAATCATAACATTAGAGTCAAGAGTTATAACATGATATCATAATGATGGTGGTCATGAGAATGGAAACATTTCATAACAAAACCCCATTATAAGATCCTAAAATGATATAATTTTTGGAAAAATCATGAGACATGACGATATAATCTTATGTTATTTTTTAATCCAAAGTCTCTCTACATAAATTGGAAAATTTTCATTGTGTGTTGGTTTAACTCCCAATTCCCATAATCAAAGTGGAAAAGGTCCCTTGGTGGATTAGGTTCACTCCCTAATCGAATATATTACATCATATCATAAATAATTCATTTCTAAATGAACAATAGTGATATATAATACCATAGTCACCTATAAATAAATGGAAATCATATATATGGGTACCACTTGAAAAAATAATACATACATATATTATAATCATGATCAATCCCATGAGAATGAGGTCTGTTTCATAATTCTTATTTAGATATAACCGAATTCTAAATCATACTGATTCCCTAAAGATGTTCTAATTAATTAATATTGAACATTAAAAATTGATACAGGTATATAGGCTCTGAATGTGGAGATTCAATATAAAAATAGACTTTATAAGGATAAAGGCGAATAAAGAAAAAATGAATTGTGGTGGTTATTTATAAAATAGGAAAATGATCAATTTATAAATAAAAGAATGATATCATCATTTCCAAAAATTATAATTGAACCAAGTGGGATCTATATAAAATAATGTGGGATTTTATAATATATTTAGGTTTTAAATTCATTTCATGTGGTAATTTTTTACATGAGATAAGAAATAGGAATGTTTCCTAAAATTGGGATTACATAGGAGTTAAAATTTTTAAGGGAACCAAAAACATATATGACACCTAAAATAAAAATAAAAATTAAATTAGTTTATATTAATGAAAGATATATATAAAATATAATTATTTTATGGTATGAATATTTCATAAAATGTGATAAAAATATATAGAACGTGTAGCTCATTGGTAATAAGGGTGGTACGAAAGATCTAGTACATTGGATTCCTTATTCCTTCAATGAATAAGCTTTATTTCTTGAATGATAGAATTATGTATTTTATATACCTAATTACATAACATATTCGACTATATTTCATATTCCAAGGTATTTTTACTATCACGTGATATTTATTTATAATTTTATTTTCTTTATTATGTCGATTACTTGGGATTATTCAGTAATGTTTCTCGTAAATACTTATCTATATTTACCATAGAAAAAAATTATATTAATTTTATAATATCCAAAATAATAATATGTTCATTCAAATATTTTTTATATAAAAATATATTTATAAATATATACACAATTTAAAGTGATGACAAATGAAATTCATTACTCTTGGAGGTAGTATTCAATGAATACCTGTAATTAATGGTTCCATTTTTAAATATAATGATATGGAATGAAGGTAAATGATAATATTAACAATATATAATAATAATTATATTATATTCATAATATTTATTCATCTATTACAACCTTTTTACAAGCATTTAATGGTGGTGATAAAAAAAGGGGACATCGATTTGTAATGGTTGTAGTCCATGAATCTCACTAACGACAATCCTTTTTCGTGGAAAATATTGAAAAATAAATAATAATTATTAAAATAATATAATAAAATATAACTTGAATAATGATAATTATGTATTTCTATTTTTAGGTATATACTATATTTGGAAGAGGAATATTAATGGGAAATGATTATAAATAATATAATACATATGGAGGAGACTAAATCATCTATTATAGAGTTTCATGGAAAAGATTACCTCAAACATACTTATAGAGATGAGGGGATTATTTAAAAATAAAATAATTATAGTATGGATAATTTGGGTTGGTGTTCAATGGTAAATATAATGGTAAGTGTATTCATAGAGTGGTAGAAGTGATCCAATTTTATTCTTGAAGAAGATGTCACTTTGGGGAATACCCCTTAGCATTCTATTATGTAATTATAGTATTCTTAGTTCACAGAATCTGAAGGATCATTATACAGGATTTTGGGGTGATATTGGATTAAAAAACATCAATCACTACTTTACACAAATTTTTTAAACTTTTTTCAAGACTTTTAACATAGGTTATTAAATTTTAACATTCTGATTCCTACCTAGGAAACTAATATTTAACTAAGTATTTTATATTTTATTTGAAAATGTTAGGTTTCCAATATTAGAATATTTTCCTATTTTCAACCTAAAGGTCAACTACATATATCCTTATTCAATTTATATATATGGGAAAATAAACTTTTCAAATAAAATATAAAATATATAAGAATATTTTTTTAGTGAAAATTACGTTTAATAATTATTTTCCTTAATAATATTTAGTATTGATTACAAATTGAATTTTTGTAAATAATATTATATATATATATAAATTATTATATTTTTCATTTAAATTATATTAATTTTAATGATTACATAAAAATGACACAATATTAAAAAAATAATTCTTATAAAAAACATTCTCAAAAATATCGCGATAATTTACTATAATCATACTTATATTACCTTTATGACTAAAAATTTTATTGAAATTATTATCCAATATTTATTTTTTGAACTAAAAATGGAAATAAATTTTTTTTATTTAATATTTATAAGTTTAATGTCTACATTTTAATATAAGGATGTAGATATTAAATATATTTTTTAAATCAAAAGGGTTTATAAATATCTTATGAAATTCTTTTATTATAAATGGCATATTATTTTCCAAAATCTATATTTTTATTATTCAACTAAGAAAATATTAGTTTATATAAAATTAAATTTTATTCATATGATAATAGTTCCATGGATAATTAAAATAAAATATAATATAATAAAAATAAATTTAATATATATATATATATATTTAATTTTTAAAAAAATTAAACTAAACTGAATATCTAATTCTGTTGGAAAACAACTTTGGGAATAATAAATATTATTTTTTTTCTAAATGAAACATTATTCTTGTGTCTACTTATTATGCGTATAATAAAAATATCATGTTACTATTCAATCATAATAATCATTATTCATTGTGATAAAACAAAAATTTCTAGAAAATATTTATTTCAGGAATAATGTGTGTTAAGAAAAACTAACATTTTAAAAAGTATAAAAATTCATGAAAATTGTCAACATATATTTATTTTACTATATGTTGATAAAATCCTAATCATTATTTATGTAACCCATTCTGATCTACATAAAATATATAATCATTTTATAATAAAATATGGTTGTTTTAGATGGTATTATATCAATCATGGATCTTGTGGATGTTTTCATAAGATTTAACTTCTTTCATGTGTGGTTTTAGTCAAACTGTAATTGAACAAGAACGAATTGGGTTTGGTTCATGGAAAAAAGAAAGCAAAGATATTGCATGTCTTATTACATAAAAATGGTATTTATAAGGAGGACCTCCACTTATGGATTCCATTTATTATTAATTTCTATATTTATATGGTAATATAGCAACATGAATTTATACCCACAAATTTAAAATCTATGTTTTAATTGAATTATTTAATATTCAAAGTATACAATGATTTTTTACTATTTTTGTTTTCCTTCATGTTTGAAGGAAACTATTTTATATATTTTTTATTTAGGGAAAATATATATTGAAATATAATGCCATTACAATCTACCCACATGAATTAATATGTCATCACTGTTCAAATTTTTATCTTTCTAATGAATTAAGATAATTGCATCTATGAGATAAATCAAGTTATTATTTTATAAATATGTATCAACCACGTCTATTTAATTATAATAATCATAACCCCTATATTTTGTATCATGAAAACCATACGAGTGAAATACCTCTTAGGATTATGTGTTAAGTCCTATTTTATTTTTCCTTATGTTCATAGTTAGACTTATAATAAAAGATTATCATAAATTGTCTTGAGGAATGAATTTTGATTCCATATTTTAATATTTATACACTAAAAATAACCTATTTCTCATCTATCATGGTCATTTTACATGGGGGTTAGGTAATAAAGCTGATTTATAATGATGAATTCAATGAATAATACTCCTACAATATAAAAATATCATTTTGGTCCTTTTCAAAAATTGCTCGACCATTTATGGAGTATCCACCTATACTACACAAGAATTGTCTCTATCCATATTATCCCTTCTTTGTGTCACTAAATTTAACCAATAAAACCCTTCTCTACACTTTCTCTGTTTACCAATCCTTCTGTTTCTCACCCTACGAATCCCTTGAGACTAAAGGTTTGCAGGGTTGCATATCGGGCCAAATCTACTATAGGGGGCTTTTCATGTTCCCAAATAAGGTATTTCATGACTTGAAATGTTTCTAACAGAGGATGCATGGGATCATGTTCTCTATATAATTTGATATGATTCTCAAACTACCTTTATCCTTGAGGTCATAAGGAAGACTCCTCATTTTTTACCTAACCACCTTATCAACTTGTCGTAGTGGTGTTGTTAGATGTTTTTTATTTTACATACACTATGGGTAATAAGCATTAAAATAATATAGAAACATCATGGACTATATATGGACGTATTGAACTAATGGATTATGATGAAGAAGATCCGTGGTGGTTGTACACTATTTGTGCGATGTTAAAATCACTCTACGACGCATGTTGGTAGTTTCCTCTTCGCCAATTCTTGTTTTCACATAATGAGGATTTTGTGGGTAATCAAACTATAATATTTGAATAGATAGTCTATTTAAAATACATATTACACTAAAAAAATCACAATAAATCCCTAAAAAAGAAAAATACTATTATTTATATTCCCATATACTTAAATGAACCCATCATACAATAAGCTATTTTATATGAAAACAAACACCAGGGTAGTATGCTTAAATTATTTGAAATTTTGAAGAGAACTGAAAACACATATGATAGCTAAAATAAAAATAAAAAATAAATTAGTTTATATTAATGAGAGATATATATAAAATATAATTATTTTATGGTATGAATATTTCATAAAATCTGATAAAAATAAATACAATGTGTAGCTCAATGGTAACGAGGGTGGTACGAAAGATCTGGTACATTGGCGTCTTTATTTATTCAATGAATAAGTTTTATTTCTTGAATGACACCATTATGTTTTTTATATACCTAATTACAAAACATATTCGACTATATTTCATATTCCAAGTTATTTTTACTATCACATGATATTTATTTATAATGTTTTTCTCTTTCTTATGTCGGTTACTTGGGATTATTCTGTAATGTTTCTTGTAAATACATATCAATATTTACCAAAGAAAAAAATTATATTAATCTTATAATATCCAATATAATAATATGTTGATTCAAAATTTTTTAATATAATTATATATTTATAAATATATCCACGATTTGAAGTGATGACAAATGAAATTCATTCCTATTGGAAGTAGTATTCAATGAATACTCAAAATTAATTGTTCCATTTTCAAATATAATGATATGGAATTAAGGTAAATGATAATATTAACATTATATAATAATAATTATATTATATTCATAATATTTATTCATATATTCCAACCCTTTTACAAGAATTTAATGGTGGTGATAAAAAATAGGGGATGCCGATTTGTAAAGGCTGTAGTCCATGAATCTCACTAACGACAGTCCTTTTTCGTATCAAATCTTGAAAAATAAATAATGTTTAGTAAAATAATATAATAAAATATAATTTGAATAATGATAATTATGTATTTATATTTTTAGGTATATAATATATTTGGAAGAAGAATTTTAATGGGAAATGATTCTAAATAATATAATACTTATGTAGGGGACTAAATCATCTATTAGAGAGTTTCATGGAAAATAATTCCTCAAACATACTTATAGAGATGAGGGGATTATTTAAAAATAAAATAATCATAGTATAGATAATTTTTGTTGGTGTTAAATGGTAAATATAATGGTAAGTGTAACCATAGAGAGGTGGAAGTGATCCCATGTTATTCTTGAAGAAGATATAACTTTAGGGAATACCCTTTAGCATTCTATTATATAATTATAGTATTCTTTGTTCAATGAATCTGAAGGATCATTATAATGGATTTTGGGGTCATATTTGATTGAAAAAACATCAACCACTACTTTACACAAATGTTTTAAACTTTTTTCAAGACTTTTACCATCGGTTATTAAATTTTTAAATTCTGATTCCTACCTAGGAAACTAATGTTTAACTAAGTATTTTATATTTTATTTGAAAATTTTAGGTTTCCAATATTATAATATTATCCTATTTTCAACCAAAATTTCAACTCCATATATCCGTATTCAATTTATATATATTGTAAAATAAACTTTTCATATAAAAATAAAACATATAAAAAAATTTTTATGAAAATTACGTTTAACAAATATTTTTTCTTTAATAATATTTAGTATTTATTACTAATTGAATTTTTGTTAATAATATTATATATATATATAAATATTATTATATATTTCATTTAAATTATATTAATTTAAATGATTACATAAAAATGACACAATAGTAATAAATTAATTCTTCTAAAAAACATTCTCAACAATATCACGATAAAAATTAATTATATTAGATATTAAATATATTTTTCATATCAAAAGGGTTTATAAATATTTTATGAAATTCATTTATTATAAATGGGATATTATTTTCCTAAATCTATATTTTTATTATTCACCTATGAAAATATTATTTTTTATAAAATTAAATATTATTCATATGAAAATAGTTCCATGGATAATTATAATAAAAGATAATATCATAAAAATAAATTAAAACTATATATATAATTAATTTTTAAAAAAATAAAATAAAATGAATATTTATTTCTATTGGAAAACAACTTTGGGAATAAAAAATATTCTTTTTCTTCTAAATGAAACAATATTCATGTGTCTACTTATTATGCATATAATAAATATATCATGTTATTATTAAATAATAATAATAATCATTGTTCATTGTGATAAAACAACAATTTCTGGAAAATATCTATTTCAGGAATAATGTGTGTTAGGAAAAACTAACATTTTAAAATGTATAAAAATTCATGAAAATTATAATCATATATTTATTTTACTATGTGTTGATATAATTATAATCATTATTTTTGTAACCCATTACGATCTCCATGAAAGAGATAATCATTGGATAATCACTTATGGTTGTTTTATATTGTAGTATATCAATCATGGATCATGTGGAAGTTTTCATAAGCTTTAACTTCTTTCATGTGTGGTTTTAGTCAAATTGTAATTGAACGAGAATGAATTGGGTTTGGTTCATGTAAAAAAGAAAGCAATGATTCTGCATGTCTTATTACATACCAATGGTGTTTATAAGGAGGACTTCCACTTATGGATTCCATTTATTCTTAATTTCTATATTTATATGGTGAAATAGAAACATCAACTTATCCCCACAAATTTGAAATCTATGTTTTAATTTAATTATTTAATATTCAAAGCATATAATGTTTTTTAACTATTTTTGTTTTTTTTCATGTTTGAAGAAAACTATTTTATATATTTTTTATTTAGGGAAAATATATATTGAAATATAATGCCATTACAATCTACCCACATTAATTAATATGTCATCTCCTTTCAAAAAAATTCTTTCTAATGAATTAAGAGAATTGAATCTGTGAGATAAATCAAGTTATTATTTTATAAATATGTATCAATCACATCTATTTAATTATAATAATCATAAACCCTATATTTTTTTCATGAAAACCATACGAGTGAAATACCTCCCAGGATTATGTGTTAAGTACTATTTTATTTTTCCTTATGTTCGTAGTTAGACTTATAATAAAATAGTATCATAAATTGTCTTGAGGGATGAATTTTGATTCCATATTTTTATAATTGATTAACTAAAAAAACCTATTTCTCATCTATCATGGTCCTTTGACGTGAGGGTTATGTAATAAAGTTGAGTTATAATGATGAATTAAAGAAATAATACTCCTAAAACATACAAATATCATTGTGATCCTTTTCAAAAACCGCTCGACCATTTATGGAGTATCCACCTATACTACACAAGAATTATCTCTATCTATATTATCCTTTCTTTGTGTCACTGAATTTAACCAACACAACCCATCTCTACACCGGCTCAGTATACCAGTCTTTGTGTTTATCACCCTATGAATCCCTTGATACTAAAGGTTTTCGTGGGTGGATATCATGCCACATCTTCTCTAGGGGGATTTTCGTGTTCCCAAACAAGGTCTTTCATGATTTGAAATGTTTCTAACATAGGATGCATTGTATCATGTTCTCTAGAGAATTTGAAATTATACTCAAACTACTCTTATCCTTGTGGTTATAAGGAAGACTCCCCATTTTTCACGTAACCACCCTATCAACTTGTCGTAGTGGTGTTGATATAGGTTTTTTATTTTACATCCACTATGGGTAATGAGCATTAAAATAATATAGAAACATCATGGACTATATATGGACGTATTAAACTGATGTATTATGATGATGACGATCCTTGGTGGTTGTACACTATTTATGTGATGTTAAAATCACTATACGATGCTTGTTGGTTGTTTTCTCTTCGCCAATTCATGTTTCCACATAATGAGGATTTTTTGGGTAATCTAACTATAATATTTGATTATAGAGTCTATTTGAAATACATATTCCACTAACATAATCATAAGAAATCCCTAAAAAAGACAAATATTATTATTTATATTCCCATATACTTAAATGAACCCATAAAACAATAAGCTATTTTATATGACAACAAACACCAGGGTAGTATGCTTAAAAACTGTTGTAAAATTATAGTGGCTAGAATATTGATCAAATATCCCCAATTTTGTAGTAGAGGATTTAGTTATCACAATCCACCTCATCGGTAGTCATTGAAGAGGATCCACCATGTATCCATTTCATTGGTTATTGTTTACCCTATTCATGATTATCATGATTGTATTTTTTACATCATCATCAGCAATTTATTTGTTTTCCTTACTTAAACCATTGGACCACTAGTGGTGTATTTGGATTCTCCTTTTCCACTCTCATCATGTTAGTTTCCCACATTATTTTCCATGTGAAATTAGATGCTTCATTACCCACTATTCTATAACTAAAAAACAACCATTCCCCTAGAATTGATTGCCTTTTTTCTTCTTTTCACATTTTTTAAACCAAAGTTTTTGAATTTTATTTTTATAATCATATTCATTTTATGAATTTATATGAGCCGTCATACATACCTTCTTTATCATTATACAAATTTAAACTAGGGTTACACTATTAATCATGTTTCGTGATATTTTTTAGTAATAATCACTAGATTTCTCATTCCTTCTCCCCTTTGAATGAGTTGATCATTCAACAAATCCTCACATTATCCCTCACACCCATGGGTAATATATTTCATTTTAATTATATCCATCAAAGAAAATGTCAAATATGAGTGATGAAAATTTAACAAAATAGGTTTTTTATCATAATTAATAAGAGAAAAGGGATTAAACATTAAAACATTTTACCCTATTTCATCATCATTTTATCCCATAATTTTTTAAGGTTAACCTATATCAATCATAGTTTAATGTAGCTAACATTATTTTGGGATATAATATACTTTTATACCTAATCCCTAAAATTAACATGATAATAAATCCTTTATTGTATTTCATCAAAAGAATATAATTATCCAAAGCGCATCTATTGTGAGTTTATAGTCAGGTATGCAGTCTTAATCCCTCTTATAATGCATCATAGTGATGATAAATCAATACATAACCAACCCATTTCATGGTGATTACCCTAGTTTCAACTATAACATATCTGCATCAACATTTTGGTATCAAATAGGGATTATGTTCATAAAAAATAACATATTCGATGCATTACCAACATATTAGGATATTATCCTCTTCTTAATATTCTGACTTATAAATCCCCCATGGATTTTCACTAATATTCTCTAATAATGATCTCCAACATTATCTAGAACTTACTATAATACCAACTATTGAAACAAATTCCTTAAACATACATTTTTTTCCCTATTCTTAATATACATTTACAACAATACATTACAATGATATTTAGATCTAGTGTATTTGGAATACAATACATATAAATTTATAAAAATAAACATTAAAATGATATATTTATTTTAAACATAAAAAATAGCTTGTATCTTACATTAGTATTATAAAATTACATTTTATACCCTTGGTGAAATATATAAGAAAAATTGTGAGATATAAATCCTTCTAATGTAGTATACATTACAATAAAGAAATAAAGGATATTCAAAAGGCATAAAATCATATTATAAAGAGGATGATCATAATACTACAAACATAGAATAGGGAAATGATATCAAAATCTCATTGTGTCATAAAATATGTAAATAATATAAAACATGATATCATAAACATAATTCTAGCTTCACTCCAAAGATAATCATCATTAAGTGGAAAACGAAACATGGTTTATTGGGTTTACTCACAAGTCCCATAAAAAATGGAAAATTCTTATGGTGTATTATGTTAACTCCCTAATCCTTTACATAACACCTCATGATATATAATGAATTACCTAATAAATTGGTGGTATATGTAATTCTTGGTCCACTAATATCATAAATTATAATCATTTATAAGCATGGTACATCTGAAAATAAACTATTCAAAACATTAAGCATTATCAAACACATGAAAAAGAAGTGGGTTTCATAATTTTTATTTAAGGAACAAGTGAAGGGTGAATCATAAAGATTCTCAAGATAGGATAAAATTAAATAATTTTGGAAATTAGTAATTTAAAAATCGATATAGGTCATTGGAATGAATTTATAATATATGAAATTAATTATAATGGAATAAGAGATGAACTAATAAAAAAGAACCACTTTGGTGGTGATAAGGGATATAAGTGAAGGATATTATTTCATAAAAGGCATGATATTATTAATTTACAAATTTAAAAAATAAAAATAGGAGGGTTAAAAATAATATAATGCTGACATTTAGAATATATTCATTGTTTAAAATCATTTTATATGGGTAACAAAATACATGGGACGAGAAATGGTTGAGTTGCCTTTAATTAAGTTTACTTAATAGTTGGAATTTAGAAAAGAATTAAAAAAGTGTATAAAAATATATATCAAAATGAAATATTACAATGTATATATGTAATGTAAATATATATAAAAATATAATGTGTTCATGCAAATTTTATTTCACAAAATGGATAAAAAGTTAGTAAAAGTGTAACTTAATGTTACAGAGGTTGGTATGGAAGATCCCATAACATAGGTTCCTAGTTCATTCTGTTCATGAGATTAATTTATAGAATAACATAATTAAATTTATTAAATATCTAATTAAGAACTGTATTAATCAATATTTTATATGAAAACATCCTTTTACTATCATATTATATATATATCATATTTGTTTGTCCTACATCGGTTACTTGATGTTGTTTGGTCAATTATTTTATTACTCCATATGTATGTTGATCTTGGTTGAAAGGGTTTTAAAATAGTTTCATAATATTAATAATATTTTTTTTATGTAAAAAAATACCTATTAAATTAATTTTTATAATAATATATGATGGGTGGTGAGAACAAATGAAACTCATTTCTCAACGAGGCAATAATTCGCACGAATTCATAATTAATGTTTCTATTTCAAAATAAATGGGAGGGAATGCAGGTAAGAGATGATTTAGAGAATTTTAAATTTTATTAATATTATAGATATCATATTTATTCATTGATTAAATCATTTTCCCTTCTATTAATTAAGGTGAGGATAATCAGAAGATGTTTTTTTGTAGAGGTGATAATCCGCACAACACACTAATGACACTTTTTTTATTGTGGGATAGAGAGTAATAAATAATGGTTACTACAATAAAATAATTAAATGTAATTATAAATATGAAACTTATGTCATTATATTATTATGGATCATATATACATGTAATGGGAAGAAAGAGGAGGAAATATAATGGGGAAGGTAATAATTATGATGGAGACTTGTTCTTCAGTTAGAGATATTCTTGAAAAAAAATTCCTCAAGATAAGTTATAGATACGAAGGGATTGAGAATGGATAATTTAACTATATTATTTTTAGTATTGGTATGTTTTATAAGGTATATTTAATGTTAAGTCTTACCATAGAGTTGTGGAACTAATCACCTTTTATAAGTGAAGAAAATGAATCTTTTGGGAATATCCTTTAAACATCCCTGATATCATAACACTATTCATTGTTAAATGACTATAAAATATCATATTAATATAGTATTGGATTATATTTGGTAGATAAAGTTTCAAGAAATACTTTACACATATTTTTGAAATAAGTTTCAAGAATTTTAAAATATGCTTTCACATTTTAACATTTTCATTTTTACCTTGGTAACTAGTTCTTATCAAAGTAATTTTTATTTTATTAAAAAATATATAGTCACCCATATACCAAATTTTTTATTTATTAAAACTTATATTGTTCTCTATTTATTCCAATTTAATTTCTAACTATTAGTCTTTTAGGTTTCATATTAAAATATAATATATATAAAAAATATTATTTTTAGAAAATGTCTTCTAACCATTATGTGTTCTTAATATTATATAGTATTGATAATAAAATGAATTAATTTTAATATAATTATAAATATGAGTAAAAATAATAATATATTAATCATTTAAAATATATCATTTTATTTTATTTGATAAATTACACAATATCAATAAATCAATTCAATTAAAAAACAGTTTCAACGTTATCATGGTAATTAAAATTAATATTTTCAATATTATCATTATGGATAAAAATTAAATGAAACATGTTGAATAATATTTAAATTTTTAAAAAAAATACTAATGAAATAAAGTGATCCTAAATTTCTAAAATTGATAAAGGTTATTTTTTATATAATCATTTAAAATTAGGTTTTAGTGTGAAATATTAGATGAGTTTCAAAACTGTTAATCATGATCATTTTAAATTCAATATAAGGTATTTAAATGATTTATAAAACTTATTAAATGTTTTTTAGAAGTTTTTATTAAAATATTATATTATTTTTCTACTAAAAATTTTATAGTTTTTAGAAAAATCTATATTTTTTTTATTAACCTAAAAAATGATTATTTTAGAGAAAACCACAAAAAATCATCTCAAGATAATATTTAATTGATTAATAAATAAAGATATATATTTTATCATATTATCCATAAATAATTTATAATGTCAAAAGTTAAATTAATAACAAAAACATTTTCAAACAAATGTGTTTTATAGGAATAAAACTTTTGGGATAATAATTATTATTTTCCCATAAATTATTAATTATTCTAGTTTTAACAAAATATTAATAAAATCAAACAATAGTTTCATAATTCCCTCAAAATAAACATAGTTACAAGAGGTAAGATTTTAATAATAGAAAGAATTGTATTTAATGTATAAATTTAATTTAGAGAAAATTCCATTCAATAGTGTATAAACATTAATCAAATATCTATACATATAAATTGATTATTACATGTTACAATAATCCTAATTTAAACATTAATAGACCATTATGATCCACATGTATGAAATAAGAATATGATAATCTTTGATTATAGTTTCATGTGGTTGTTCAGTTAACATGGATCTCATGGAAATCACTACGATCTCAAACTTAAAATCTATATGGATTCTCTAAAACCCAAATTACATGATTTTTTTTATAGTATTTGTCAAGTAGAAACCTTATTATTGCTACCACCCCTATAATATTATTCAAATCAGATTCATAAGGATGACTTATTCTTCTATATTTAATTTCTTCTTACATTCATTGTTGATTTTCTTATATGGTTTAAATTTGTACCAAATAAATTAATCAGTATATTTTACTTATCATATTTAATATTTCAAATATTTAAAGGGGTATTATTTTTAATTTTATTTATTAAAGTGTGTGATACACACTATTTAATATATTATTTATTTTAGTAGAAAATAAAGTTAAATTTATTTTTTTATAGGGGCATCATGACTCCCCCCATTTATTATATTTTTGTGGTAGACCCAATATTTTAATTTTTTACTCCCATAAATTTCATAGGGAAGATGTGTTGAAGGAGGGAACATTATGCTATCTCATCCACCACTTTTGGATTAATTGATCCCCCTTTGAGAGGAATGATTTTCAGTGGATTATATACTAATTTAAATTAAATATCTCCCTCTATAAATCTTAATTATAGATCATCCTTATTAGATGATGATTTGTATTTCCATTTTCTTGGGTTTTTGTAAAAATTACACTTAATCATGGACGAATGAGGCTATAATTATAGGTCTTTGTGTGTATTTTCAATAATACATATGATAATAAGAACACATTACATCGTTTGTACATTTAAATTGAGGTACGATATGCCTCTAACTAATTATTATTTTTGAGATAATTACTTGAATCTAGTGGATGGATTCCTACAAGTTGATATATATTATTGCAATGATGTTATTGGGGGTATTATGTGAATATTCTAGGTGTTTTTTGTCATAGTTTCTATGAGGTGATGTTTCCATTTTAGTTTTTCATCCATCATGCCACATTGGATAGAATTAAATAGTTCAAAATAAAATTTTATATTTAATTACTGTATGTTTCATACTGAGATATGGGATTGTGAATTGATCTAATCTTAGAAAGGGATGGATGGGATTGTTGATGGTTGAGTGTAGTATCTCAAGGATATGAAGTCTGTGATTGAGGTAGGTGGTCCCTTTAATAAGAAACTAAGAGATTTTTTATGAATGAGTTACCATGAGTATATTGTTTTTTGGGACTGATAATGGTTATGTAATAATGAGATCTATGGAGAAATGTATTAGATGGAATTTATCCTTTCAATGATGTGATAATATTTCTTTTTCGTTTTAGGAAATGTTGTTCACTCATTGACCATGTATCTATGGGGAGGAGGTGATGGTTTAATTTTTCATAGACCTCAATTTGGGCTAAGGATAAGATATGTTATGTGGTTAGCATAGGTCAGTTCACATGGGATAGTTGGAAATGTATGTGAGTCTTAGTCCAAAGGATGATGAGTTAGATGGTGGTATATACAATACATGATAAGGAACAACACCTTAGGTTTCTAGTTCACTCTTGGAATGTTACCTATATGGGATGAGTCCTTTGATACCTTATGCATGGTGACAATGAAACATTTATTTTAGGTGATGAATTGAGTGACCTCCTAAGGGAGACACAATAGGTAAATCATGCATGGGTTTGGGGAGTTGATGAAAAAAATGTAATTGATATAAAAAGTGTTTTAGAGTGAGTTATCTCAGTATGATTCCAGAGTTTTTGGATAGATTTGTGAGGTAATAATTGTAGGAGGATGTATATCTAGACGTGATTCAATGTTCAATAATATACTATAGCCAAAGATAACACCATGGGGTGTTTTCTACATCCTTGTTTTGATGATATCCAATGTGGAAATATCTAAAGAAGCATAATTAAAGTATTTTTGAACTATGTTAGAATATTAAGAGGTTTATTTTATTTATTACTATTTTTAGGTGGATATTAAATAGATGGGACCATGAGTGTAGATTGATTCTGAGGTATATTAGGGGGCATGGGTATTGGTCTTGAGTGACTTGATGCCTTTAATTATATAATTTTATTTATTGTTGGGAAGAGTTCACAAAGTATAATTTCATATATTTTTTCTATGTTCAAGTGATTGGTGAATTATTTTTGTGTCATAGATTGAGAAACTTGAGGAATCTCCTCACTATGATAGGAAACCTATTTAAAGAACCCCAACTTGAGTGATATGGTATAAATTATGATGTGATGATAAACCCTATAATGATAAGTTAATGGTCTAAGTAATGACTTTAACATATGTGATAATGTATTTTAATGGACAACTATGAGTGAGATTGAAAATCCAGGTCACTATGTGATGATGTTCCATAAATTGAATTATTAGGTAGCAGTTGAGATGTAGATACAGTTCCCTACCCTAATTGGTAATGTAGATACCTTGATGTGTATTTTTTTAAAACATGAGTGAAAAGTAATGAAAATATTTTCTTGAGTGGGAAGGATTGACCTATACTTGTTGGGTGATATACCCATAATCTTCTGGTAGAGGACAATATGTGTTGGTTATTTCCTTGAATCACTATGTATAGGTAAAATATTATAGCCCAATGATTCTGGATTCAAGAATTGTAAGATTCATGTATGGTCGAGGGTCAGTTTTCCTAGTAATCACATGACGAACCAACATAAGTGTGTGTATTTGTAACACATTGTAGATTTTTAACAATGGATAATGTTGTTATTGTTGATAGTCATAGTGTCTTTGTTAGAATATGATGACCTGGTGTGTGTTTTTGTTTTTGTTATTTCATTTCTTCTGTCATGAATGTGTATGACGGAGTATATTAGGGGAACATGGTGAGACCATTATATGATTAATTTATCACACAATGTAGAAATACTCTGTTGAAAGTGTACAACTTATATCTAGTTTTAGGTTGGGAATATTATGTTTAGTTGTTCATGATTATAGACTATTTTTTATTTTAATTATCTTTTCCTTTTTTTACATGTGAATTTCCCACTGGGTGATTAGTTGTATTAGATGACTTTATGTTTCCATGTTAATATTTATAGAATTTTGGAAATATTTATTATGAGTAATCCATTCATATAGTGTGGATTATATTTTGTATTTACACTATTTTCTAGCTCTAATTATATGGATTTGTGTAACACCATGAAATTTTTGAAAATATTTCTATAAATAAAAAGTTTTTCAATTACTAATCAACACAGAAAACCCAAATAAAATGATCCATGACATATTTATTATTAATAAAATTTAAGAATAAATAATCTCTATAAAATAGAAAGTTATTAACCAATTAATAATTTTTAAATTTATGGGATACATAGATAAAATGATTTAATATAAAAAATGAAAGTACATTTTTGATTAAATATTTAATGTATTCATAAATTAAGATCATTAACTTTTAAATGATTAATTTTATGATATATATACTCTAATAAATTCACAAGAATTTTAGCTTCTTTATGTTAGGAATTTGTATGAGATAATACTATGAACACATATATTTTAAAATGGGTAGTTTTCAAAAAAAATTAGTTCAAAAGATATATTTATAAATTTTTGAATTTTTTTTAATAATTTGACTTCATTATTTAATTGAAAAAATCTATTTTAGTTTAAGATTATTTCCATGGGATTTTTCTAATAATATTGGATTTTAGGGGAATAGTGAAAAAATCCATTAATACAAATAACATGCCATTTATGATGTTATTAGTATATAAGTATGAAATTAAAATTCAGTAATCACTTTACAAAACCAAATTAATACTTTATTGGTCACTTTATAAATTTAGAATTTTATTTTTAATTTAAAAATACATATTTAACATTTTTTTACATGATTTATATTATACAAACAATTATTTTTTCATACATTAAACATTAAACATTTTAGAATACATTTTTATCATAGGTAAAAATTAAATATAAAAAATTTATTTCATATTTTGAATCATTCTTACATTCATTAAAAAGGATAAATTACATTGATAAGAACTATTTACCATTCAAAAATGCATGAAGCCTGAAATAGGATTATAAAAAAGGGAAACACCACACAAATGTTTAAAAATTATGTGGGAATGTTCGGTTAAGGCCTTTCTCAACATCATACTTTACCCAATATTTTATTTCCAAATTATGGAGCTATTTTCTGTGATTTTGACTTCTCATTGTTAAATTCCTTTGAGTATTTAAAAAATCCATCCCTCATCACTTATAAAATAGATACCCCTACTCTAACTAAAAAAGACACCATAAGAAACATAAATTGTCCAAAAATATTCCAAACCCTCTCATAAGAAACTATTTGAAACCATCAATAGAATCAATTCTACTTAAGAGAACACCCTCAAAGGCTTAACCCCCATTACATAAGAAATAATACATGATGTGAGTTATCAATTTATAACCCCTCTTTTCTCATTTCTATATACTTATTTGAATTTCATATTAATTAAATAAAATTAAAAAATGTTAAATTCATAAATTTATAACCCCTTTTTTCTCATTTCTATTTATATTATTAATTTTTATAATGATGGTAAAAGCATTAACCATTATCCCCTTTTCTAATAAAAAAATGACATTTTCATTCATGTGTTGTGCATACTATCACCTCCTAGAAGCAATGTACATCATTTTCCTTCACCTCTATACATGGATGGTCATATTAATAAATATAATATATAAGTAAGATAATTAATATATATTTAATATTTTTACATGATCGACCACAATAATCTTTTCCCAATTTTATTTAATATAAAATCATCATCCATTCATATATGTGTACTAACACCTCCATGTAAGGATTGATTTATTTTTTTACCCTCATCGTTCCCATATATAGATGTGCATTTGAATTGAATTAAGGTATAAATATTATGTTTATGAAATTATTATAGATATATATATATATAATTTACATCCTATTAACAATATGCGTAATAAAAAATTGTGGTAAATTTAACTATCTAAAAGAGAGTTCTATGAAGAAAAAATTGATTTAATTTTATTATATAATAAGTTCATATATGAAACATTATTTTTAAAAACCCTTATAATTTAGTATTTTATATTAATAAACATTAAATAATATAATTATGATTCTACTACAATGATTTTACAACTAAATCAATTCAAATTTATTAATTAATTATGATATGGTCTTACTTGGGTTAGTTTAACCACATACATTAACAATGCTACAAATTTTTATAATGGAAGACTATGAGAAATAAATTTCTAATAATATATGACATAAATAAATAAATGACTGTTGGATTTTTTGTAATATGAATATTAAAAATTTTACTAGTTATTTAATAAAAACCCTTCAATCAATAAAATACATCCAAACCTGCTCATCTCTATATTTATCATTATTAATCGTAAGAAAAAACACTCATAGAATGAAATTATAAAATTATAAAAAATTATAAAACATAAATTAAATTATTTTTTATGATCTATGAATAATAAAATTTGGGAGAATAAAGAATAATAATAACACTATTATGCATCTAGTTCAAAATGATAAAGACTAATCACATCAAATATTGAAAATATATACTTTAAAATCCTAACCTAGGATCCACTATCTGGTACCCCATGATGTTGGGTCACATGGACTCAATCATTCCTCCCGGTATGCTAGAGGCTACTGATTAGTAGTAAGGGGAAAGGGTGTGTCTATGAGGTGAATATGCTCATATGTTAGACTGTAGCATAATTCTTGAAAACAAGTCCATTAATAGTGGAATTAGTAAATCAATTAGATATAATATAACATCCAAGATATGTTTATATAAACAATTCCAAAGGTAATATCTTATATTAATATATATTCAATGTCTTGTCACTATAAAGCTGGAAAACAAGTTTACAAAAATCTAATATAATACATGAATAAAAATACCAAAGGACCAAAAATCAGTACCTCCAGAAAACATCACAATCCTTCCTCAGTCTTTTTATCCCATTCTATTATTCAATAAGAAGATCGAGAATCATATATTGGGTGATTTCTATTCATGATACCTATTTCTATGATATAGGTTTTGGTACACAACGATAGCCTAAATAGTGTATGAGATAACACTTAGTTGGACACCACCAACAATGTCAATAAAAAATCAAGGTATTGAAATAAATTATAAATAAGTGTTCAATGTATATCATATGTATAGATGAAATGGGAAACAAATAATGGAATATTTGATAAAATTAAAGTGAAAATTTCTCACCAAACAAGTCTTTATGCAAACAATAGTACATCTCCATTAACAAGAGTAGTAGTAGTAAAACATAAATATGTAATCCACATTATCCATTCTAATAAATATAAAATGATACCCATACTAGTTTTATTTATAAGCATATAAAAATATCCACCACGTCCACACTGTATAACCAAGTGTATATTTTTATTCACAGCTAATTTATATAATCAATTCATCCATAATGGACATTCCATGAAATCTCATGTGTGAGACCATGAAGGGATGGGTCCAAGGTATAGAAGAATACGGAATACAAGTAAGTCCTAGGTTCATATTGATGGAAACAAGGTAATGACATTTGGGGGGTCCAAGGATCATGTTGATAGACAACGTACATTGTGACCCCGTGAAATTTAGATATAAGGGGTCTCAAAGGACCTTAGAATCTTATAGAATCATGACCCTTTAGGGATACAAGTCCATAGGGTCCACTACAATAAAACTTTCAAAGGTAGAAACGTCCATAGAGTCTAATGGAATCAGGATACAAGGTAAACTAACTGTGGCATCCAATACCATTTCAATTCATCATCTAATTTCATTAATAAATTCATAATAATTAAAATTCCATGATTTCTTCAAACTCATTTCCACAATTTCAATAAAATATATTAAACATAATTTTATCACAAGTAAAATGAGGCATCTACTCTTTCCAAATGTGTTTATTTAATTCAACTTAATCAATTTATAATGGCTTCATATAATTGGGAGATCTCCCAAACAACCCATATATGATATAACTATATGAAAATACAATGGAAAACCCAGTGAGAGGTATAGGTAGGGAAAACCCCTCTAAAAACTCAAAGTATCTAGTGTGAATCCCAAACAAGTCCAAAATCATTTGATTTAATCATTCAATTAATTAAAGGGGAAGTTCCAAAATTTCTCTAGTGTAACAAAACTGCAAGAAGGAATATAAAATATCAAACCTTGATGGAAAGTTGTCGATTCACTATTTAAGGTCCTTAATAGAGAAATCGACTATTATCAACTTCTGATATGGTCTATATTAGAATAAAAATGAAGAACGATTGAATAATATATGTAAATCTATGGATTATGATGGTGTTCGATTATGATTTCAGATAGATGATCAAAAGTAAAGAATATCAATTAGCCTTCAAGAGAGATCCCAAGCTTGATCTTTTATCTAATGAAGTAAAATATTTAAGGGTTTTTCTTCTAATATATTTTTTGGGTGAAACTTTAATTTAATAAAATTATGGGCCACATGGTTTGGTCGCATGGTTGGACATTACATGTGCCAACATCATTCCCTTCTCAATGAATAGGAGGATGCAACATGGTATCATGTACAATGAATGTAAAACTATGATCAAAACATGTTTCATACACTATAAATTATTTCAAATCCCCTCACATGGGTTCATACCCCTTTCCACACCGATTCCATAAAATGTTTTCCACTTGATAGAGGCACGGACCACCGCATATTGTTAAAGGTAATCATGTGGTATATCCTGAATTTTTCTCATAACTATACATCCACCCATGTTTTTCAATAAATATGAGTTTCAGGATATAAAAAATCCTCATACACACCCGATATTCCCATGATCAAATTGGGTACTCACATTTTTCATAGAACAAGCATTTAAAGTAAATAAATATATATACCTAAAGAAATAACTGGGATCTTACAATCTTCCCCCTTAAATAAATGCTTCCCTAAATTTTCTTTCCAAGGGTGGTCAATAATTGTATGATAATTACTCTAGAAATTTGGCATGTATTTCATCCTCCCACACCCAAGTCAAATCTATTAAATGGTTGTGCTACCATATCACCCATACTAGAGGAACTGACCGGCCTCAGAGAACTTTCATGCACTTATAAACATCAAAAATAGGATACACGTCAAAAGAAGAATCTACATGTAAGTCAATCTCATTTGGATACAAAAAATGATACAATTCATAATGATAATGGTGTAGCTAAGATAGGTGCAATACATTGTGCATGACTCAATACCTCTTAGGCAACTTCAACTAAAAGAAGACCATCCTGACTCTACCAAGAATCTCATACTTCCCCACATATCAAGGTGTAATATTACCATTTCTCATGATCCGTATTTTCCTATCCTTGGATAGATATGAAAAATAGTCATTATCCCTAACCTTGTGCTTTAGAGGTCTTCAATGGTGACATATTTAAGATTTCTATTGAGTCTATGCAATAGTATTTCACTTCCTAGTCAACTGGACATACATTGAAGTGTAATGCATTAGGCATGGTCCCAATAGTGTGGCCTCACCTATGTGTAACAATAATATGGGAGATCAGAATGGAAATTCATAAAAATCTGCATTATTATCAATCTATATAGTCCCCTGATAGATGATGTTGAAGTAGAAATTAAATATAGGAATATAGATCCCCTAAAACCCCCCAAAAATCTCGGATGCATGCTCGCAGCATGTCCTCAAGCACTTTAATTGTGTTCTCTGACTGGCAATCAGACTATATTTGGATTTCTATGATCAGAATCACCTATGTACCCAATTCACTATTCAAACTCTTCCAAAAATGATATGTAAACTACGATTCCCTATCCTATACAATGGTCTATGAATCCCAGTGAAGTCATGATATCAGATAAATGTAAATCCTCCCATAATCATCCATTTATAATGTACCCATAGTTAGTGGTAAATGAGAGTCCTTTTTGAGCATGTACATGAAAACCCATACAACATCACTATATCAAGAAGACCTCAGAAAACTAGTCATGAAATTCATCACAATATCATTACATTTCCACTTAAGAATGTGAAATTCTGTAAAATCCCATCTGGTCTCTAATGTTCCTCTTTCGCCTACTGATAGGTGAATAACTCAATAAAAATCCATCCAGCTCACATTTGATCATGAGCCAACAATAATAGTGATTTATATCAGGAGACAATTTGGTAATGCCAGGATACACTTCTCAAAATATGGAATGAAACACTTATATAAAATCCTAAGTTATATAAAATAGAACCCATATTCAACCATGAATACATAGAATTTAATCATCTCTAATAATCTAACCCAGAGGAGGGTAATAATATTCTATACTCTCTCCTAAGAACATGCCCCCAGAATCTAATAATTTCATTATTATCAGTCTATTCATAAGTATAGAGGTCAAAAGTAAAGATATTAGAAAATTATTCTTTTTTATATCCATCACATCCATTTACATATATGAAAATAGATAAATAAGTTCTTACTTGATATTATCCTCCTTAAGTACCTAAATCTATGTCTTATTTGTTAGTGCATCGGCCACTGCACTACCCTTTCCAGGGGTCTAAGAATTCTTGAAGTCAACATAATGTTGGTACTCGAACCACCTTTTCAACAACAATTTAGTATCACTCTATATAAATGTATTCTTGTGGCTTTTGTGGTCTGTGTAGACCAAAAAACATCTCTACTAATAAATAATATCTCTAATATCATAAATCATGAACTATGATAGCTAACTCAAGATCATTTGTGGGTTAATTCCTCTTGTCTGTACATAACTAACGATACCCATATGCAAAAACTCTTTCTTCGAAAATTATAATTTCTCCCTTCATGATACTTTATGAATTAGAATACAAATTGTAGCTCCTACCCATCTCTATAAGAATCAGGACCAACACTGATTTCAATCTCCGTTTCTGCTCTTGAAAGGTTGTATCACTGGTATGTGACCAAAAAACATTGAACCTTTCATAGTCATTACCAAAAATATTACTTCAAATCATGAGAAGTCCTATAAGAATAGCCTATAATATTTAGATAGTCCTATTTAAATTTCTATATCAAATACATTCTTGGGATTCCCCAAGGAAACAATGGTTCACACCTTTTATGGGTCATCTAATACTCTTATATATGAGAAAATATAACCCATGATGTGATTATTATCAATCTAGTAGTGGGACATTCTGAGGTTACCATACAAATAATGGTTTATTAGTGAATCCAAAATGATATCAAGATGTTTGGAAATTTCCAATTGATTATGAGAATACACCATGATATCACTAATGAAAAACATCACAAAAGAATCCCGATAAGGATGGTGTTCTTGAATTATCAACAGCATTAAAAATGTTGGA
This sequence comes from Viscum album, assembly GCA_963277665.1. Lineage (NCBI taxonomy): Eukaryota > Viridiplantae > Streptophyta > Magnoliopsida > Santalales > Viscaceae > Viscum > Viscum album. Next base: position 254,080,932 of record OY728165.1, on the reverse strand, counting down.
TAATTTATGAGGCCAAATAAAAAAACGAAAAACATATATAGACCATAGATTCTATGAAAAGTTGTTTAAGGTATGTCTGTAGGTTGAAAACATTCCTAATAATTTTATGATATCAAATAAACTTTTGAGATATCCTGAGCTCCACATATCGGATCAAAAATTTCATCTATCATTGGCAAATGATATCAGATCTTAACCATCAACAATTTCAATTTTATATATTCTACACAAATCCTAAGGGTAACATATACCTTTTCATGAAAGGACTAGTGAACCCCCAAAAGAAGAATTGGGTCATATAAAACTGTTTTCATCTAAGTAATCTAGCTACCTCTTAAGGTCTTGCAACTCTGTAGTGGTCATCCTTTTCAGAGTTGTAGATAATAGTGAAGCTCCTAACATTAGCTTGATAGAAAACTCTAACTATATATCTCTCTTAATAGGTAAACTACAAATGTTGTAATGGAAAACATACCTAAAATTATCCAAAAAAACAGGTAAATCTTCCTGATGAAATCCGTGATCATCCAAATATAAACTAGTAATTTGGGTTTTCATCTCTCCCAATCCACGATACTCTGGTCCATCTCGGTTCGCTTGGGAAACTCATTCACCCTTGTGGAAAAAACACTTCCATCTTGTAATGTAATGTTAAACCTTTGGTGATATTAATCAAAAAAACAATAAACAACCATTTAGTCTATACATAGTATGAATTCATACCTAGTAATCTCAATGAGAATAAGATTCCATATGAAGTGACACCCTTCTACCTTAAAGAGGAATTCCTTACACTGGTTTACATTCCCTGATCTGATTCCCAATAGAGTGTTGAGTGGCATAACTCCCTTAAAAAACTGAACAATAATTCCAAGGCTCTATACCACTGGTATAGATATTAAACTATAGAAGCACCTTTATCAAAAAGGGTAAAAGAAATTTTATAGGCTATTGAGACCTTATTTGTCACTGTGGTCATCATATCACTATTCTCTTTAGGGTAGATTGTAAATAATATTCCTTTCCTGATCCCCAGAACTATGAAACAACTTCACTACTCGAGTAGGACCACTTTGCGATATAGGTAAAACTGGTGATTGTCTTCCATGGACTTGACCACCACCTTATACCGGTCATCTTATATTGTTATATCTCTCAATCCTTCATATAGTTGTAAAACCCACTCCTTTACCTGATATCAGAGATGAACCCCTTCAGCTACCTACTGAAGGTATGGTCGTATAAATTAATTTTATGTGTCCCATCCTATCTAAATCTCGATAGTCAATTGGGTATCGATCACATTTATCCATCATACTTCCTCATCTACGACACTAATTAAAGAAAATATATCTACCACTACTAACATCTATGTGGGCACTCCCCTTGAAAGAAGCTTCAAAATGGAATTTTCTACCACTATAAGTTGAACCATTGGGTCAAGAAAATGAATTTTCTTACTCTACATCCCCATCTTCTGTTAGGATTCAATCTCTATTCAGAAACAATTTAACTATTTTAGTAATATTCATCAACATAATCACATTGACCCTTGATCAAATGGATTGTATGAGATATTCATTGAAGCTTTTCTCCCACCATGCCTCCTCAAAAATGTATGTCATCAAAAAATATTGAAGCTCTGTAAGGAATTAATAATAATCCTTAATAGTCATCACATCCTCCTCCAAATGCATAAACTCACTGGCCTTCCCTACTCTCAGATTCTTGGGGAAAAACTAGTCCATGAATTTAGTATTTAAATGAATCGAAACCATATCGTGTACCCAATTATCCTGGTTCAAAACATCCCACTATCAATTTACTACTCCTTGAATCATATATGTCGTGATTTTCACTCTCATCACTATAGGACTCTTCTAATGCATGGATATTTAAAAATTACTCTCATGTCATAGGTCAAAAGACTATGGAATTACATCCCCTAAAAAAATGGGCATATGTTATTGCTAGAACACACACATCATCTCAGTCATATATGAGGCAAGTTTCAATTCTTCTTGAAAAGACTTATTATATAATAGAAACCCCTCATGGAACTTTTCTTAAGAACCAATTTCTATAAAATATACTAGTTCCTCATATATTTCTACATGATGATATATTGGTAGCCTATGTCTGCACACCTCTTTAGCATGGTTGTCACCACACTCTGAGTGTAGGACTAGAGGTCATCATCGTGGCATGTCTCAACATTACCAAATATACACCTCTGAAATGATTAATAATAGAAGATCATTATTTAAATTGTAGGATAGTTCAAAACCAATATATAAACCATCCATACCCCTCTTCCTACTCCTAAATCCATGACTGGTTAAAAAGAAACCATTTTAAACATCACTATAGAAACTACCTATTGCCCACTCTAAAGCCTGGTCTATGTCATGTTCTCTATTTTAAAATTTAAATATCCATTTGAATTCACATTTATCTCCCCAATTTCATTAATGTTTTGTACAAAATAGTTCACCGTATTGATTTATAAGTTCTCATACACTTTATGAACGAGAATATCACATCCACTTAATCCATACAATGACATATTCTAGTCCATGAAACCAATGTTCCATGATTAAATGAGGCACAGTTGACTTCTTAGGGTGTTCGTTATATCCTATTTAGATAATCACTATTTAGATTACACCGGGAACTCTATGAATCAACTATGTTTCCCATTTTCCAACATATATCATTTTTAAAAGAGCATGTTTATCACATATAGAACATATCACAATGTCATGCAGTCATGAAATTCATTCTATATGAAATGACATAATTCCTGTAATTTCAATCATGATTGGTTCCTAAAAATATGTATTAGATGCATACCCTCATATAATTGGTTCATGATAAAATAAATACCTCAATCACAACAATAATAACATTTAAATTCAAGCACATAACCCAATAGTGAAACGAAATAAATATTATGATGAAAAATCCATTAAATAGAAATTCCAATTCAGGAAAAATAGGATTTTCTTTGAACATGGGTTATCCAGTCAGCACAATCGATCATTTTCAAATTCAATAACATTTATAATCTCTGTATATTTTCACAAAATAGTATTGAAATATATAAAATATATGATACCACTTTGTAACATCCTAGATCGGGATCTACAAACCGATTCCCCAAGATGGTTGGTCGCATGGCCTCAAGTACACCTCCACGTACTTTAGAGGATACTTACTAGTAGAAATGGCCAAGGGTGTGTCTATTGGGTGACTATTCCCCCATATTCAGAGTGTAGTGTTTTGGTATTAAATATCTTAGTTAACAGCAGAAATATTAAATCAATCAATGAAAAAATAACATCCAACATAGGCATATATAAACAATGAAAATGGTAATATCATATACAAAAAAAGATGTGTCATTTTTTGTCTCTATGAAACTTGATAATATGTATACAATAATTTAATACAACACTTGTATAAAGATAACAAAAGATAAAAAAACAATCTCTAAATAGCATCATGAGCCTAGCTCATTCTTGTGCTCTCCTACACCTATGAAAAAAAAGAAAATCAAGCATTGTACTATTGTAACCTCCCCTAATCCCTACCTACATACATAAAGTTTATCCATGTACCAAATAACATCCCAAAAAAGGATTGATATAACACTAAAAAATACACCACCAATGGTTTCAATAAAATATCCATTCTTGGTAATATAAGCTAAAATAGTGTGCAATGTATGTCACTTGTATCGTTGAAATGAAACATAGTTCCCAAGTCATATGGGATATAAGTAAAGTTAAATTAAAAATCCAAACAATGATCCCTATAAACAAATTTGGCTCCTTTAATAAGGGAATTGGTAAAATTGAAATAAAAAATCCCCATTTTATATTTTAACTACAATATATTGATACCCATATTCGGCCATTCTGTATGAATAAAAAAATATCCCTCACATTTGTGTCATATTGCCAATTCTATAGAATTCATCACGTCCTCTCTTAATAATAAAGTCATCCATAATGTCCTCACTATTAAATCACTAGTTTCTGACCATTAAGGGTTGGATCTAATGTATATAAGACCACATCATCAACATATCTTCTATGGAGCATCTCAATGAAAAATCCTTAATGACTTTGGTGTGATCCAAGGAACTTTTCAACCGACTACATCTACTATGATCCTAATAATGTTGAATACAAGCGGTTGCAATACCCACTGAATCATATGAAATCAATACCCTAGGCAGAAATAGTTTCATGGTGTCCACCACCATAAACAGGATGCATGGTAGAAACACCCATAGAATCTAATGGAATCAGGATCCTAGTGAAATCGGCCGAGTAAAACACTACTATTTCAATTTATTATCTCATTTCATTAATAAATTCATAATAATTCACAATTCATGAGTTCTTCTTACCCATTTTTTTAATTTCACTAAAATACATTAAACAATTAACAATTCACATCATGAAATCACATGGAATAGGAGGCATAATCTCTCTCCAAACAATTAATTTAAATTTTATTTAATAAATTTATAAAGGATTCCTCTAATTAGGAAATCCTCAACACACCCCACGGGTGGTATAATTGTAGAAAAATACTAATTCACACCTCATGGATGGCATAATATGAGGAAAAAGTCTCCAAAAAACTCAAAGGTCTTAGTGGTAATCACTAACAGGTCCCAACTCAATTAATTTTGTCATTAAATTAATTATCTGGGAACTATTGAAAAGTACATCATGTGGTGCAACTGAAAAAATACATATCAAATAAAAAACATAAATGAAAATTTATATAACACATATAATAGGTCCATATTATATAAATATTACAGTATCAACTTCTAATTTAATCCAAATTATAATAAAATAAAAATAAAAAATAACCAACGTGAATCCAGCGAGACCAACAATGTTCGATTTTGTGTTTTGGACAAATAAGCGTGGTAAATTTTTATCAATTGGCATTCATAGGGGCTCTCGATCTTGAGTTGTTATTTATTGTAGGGATATATAAAAGTGTTTAGGTTTTAATAGATTGTATGGGTGAAAGTTTAATTTCACCAATAATTACTGGGACGCATGGTTTGGACACATGCTCATCAAAACAAAGTTCCAATCATTCACCCTTATTTGTGTTAAGGAAGACCTTTCATGGTTTCATGCATGTGGTTTGGAAAACCATTCACAAAACATGTATCATACACTGTAATAAATTTTATAAACCCTCACACATGTTTTCACCCCCATCCACTTGGTTTCCTAAAACTGTGCGCCTTTGAGAAGAGGCAGGTACATCCTTTCATGGTTAAAAGTAAATGTGTCTCTTTTCTCACCCGATTTATCCTAACTATGTAGTCATAATTTATTTCAAAAAAAGTTTTGATCTATGATTTGTAAAAGCCTTTGACACCCCTGATACACCAATGTTAACATTGGATACTGGAATTAGGCCATAAAAAATAATTTAAACAAAAAAAGATCTATAACTCAAGAAAAAAACCAAGATCTTACAGATAATAAAAAACTAATATACATGTAGAGAATAATTGAAAATGTATTTTATGAATGGTTATAGACTTTAATAAGGTTCATAAATAAGTTTTTAAGATGGTTTTTTTGATACAATAGGATATAGTGTGATGAACTACACCACAATTTATATCCACGAAGTTGAGTATTACTTATGAGATGTCTACGAGAGAGTCTAGAGGAGTTCAATTATAGAGAAACAGATATAGTATTAGGTATTTATGTAGATCATCCTGAAATAAACAAAACATTCATTTCTCCATTTTGTTTGAATATTTTTGAGATGAATTAGTTATTTATGAAAAGTAATGAAATAAATGTGTATTTTTAAATTGGGTAAATATAAATAGGATACCCAATGTATTACATAGGCCCTCTCCACTAGTAAATAGCTTATAGTGTATGAGGATTTTAACGTGAGGCTGTGTGAAATCACTATTTAGCACACTGATGATTGGTCTTGGACCTGGGTGTGACAAAATGGCCTCATAACACCTTTTATTAAATTATTATTTGGGATATGGTAGATAGAGAATAAGGACACATTAGGTCTTGTGATGGCCCATGGATTAGTGATTCCTAAAATCCTTTTTGGTAGAAATTCCAATTTGCAAGGGTTATATGATTGATTGTCATTTTTTATTATATATTTCACTATTAATTTGTTAAATAAATAATTCTTATGGTATATTTCTTTATGGTTTTTAGCTCTTGTCTCTTAGTGGAAAGAGGAATATATGAATAAATCAATTTCAGTGAATTAGATTTACATATAATATGTATACTTACGTATGATTGATTTCACTAATTGTAAATGTATTATAAGATAATGTTTCAACATTAAATATATACTATTTTACTTTATAAATTTTTAGTTGTATTATATATAGAAAAACCATATTATTTTTTCGAATGATATGTCATGTGGATCTTACATGGAGATGTAATCCAATAACTACAATAAATTACAATCAAGAAAGAAATGTTGGAATACCCTTAGGGGTTCGAATTTGGTAGTGTATTAAAAATATATGATATAAGTACTTTTATATGTAACCAAGAGGATATAGTCACACTTGATTTGGTATAATAATTCCATATCATATTCATTGTTCTTCTGAGTATCATGCACTTTCTGTTCTTCCAGTATCAAAGTTGGTTAATTGAGGGAATGATCATCTTAGGTCATGGGCCTATTGAATTTAGAAGTCATTTTGAGTTTAATAGAAGATTCGGTTTGGAGTCATTGAAATTTTATAATGGTGTTAGGCTGTGGGTGGAGATTCCGTTATCTTTGGAATGAGTTTTATGTAATAGGTTTTTGTAAAAGAAGCATTGAGTGTGACTTTTGATAGATTTCACAGACATATCAGTGAAGCACGGTATGATATATTGGCATGTTATGCATGTTTCAATGATAAATGCCTCATTTGAGAATTATTATATTTGTGATAATGGGTAATATATGATAATAAACCTATAGAGTTTGAATGATATAATATGGGATAATCTATATGAATATGTGGGAATGTACATAGAGATTCACTTCATTGGGGAAGATATGAGTATGGTTTTCCATGGAATCCTGAGGAAAATACAATATACATTAGTGTTTGCTAATTTCAGGTATCTGGTGTGTTATTAGGTTCATTTATTGGTGAGTGTTCAAATATCTGTCAAGGACTTGAAGATGAGATAAAATAATTGTAGGAAAGATGATCCTGAGTATTGTTGATAATGGGATGGGTTATCTCTATAATTGATGGTGATAGAATGGATGGATTAGAGTACATTGGTATAATATATTTGATCATATTACGTGGTAAGGTTTGTTTGGATATATAAAAGTGGCATGAAAGAATCAAAAAAAGTGTTTCATGGAAACATATTAGGAATTTCACTCTAGAAGAAGTGAATGGAAGTTCATATAGAAGGGGTATATCATTGTCTACTTGAGGGTGTAACCCTCTTTATGGATTATTTTTTGTGAGTTTCGAGGATTAAATTATTGATACATTAGGATTGGGTGATTATTTGTGTTTTATGATGGTTCATAGGTATGTTAAGTATGGTAACATTACCTTATTATGTCCAGTGATGGATATAGCATTGGATATGGAGATCTTCTCATAGGATTAGTGATGTGATAATAATGACACTCCATTGTTGTGCAGTATCATATTGATAATTAAGGAATGAAACTCCTATTTGAGGGTTCTCCAATTTACTGTGGAATGTTTGTAAAAGGTTGATTTTGCACCATTATATTAGTGTTCAGATAGATCCAATGTGATCTAATTACTAGTTAGATATATGATTTCATATTAACATATAGTTTGGATGGATTTTGAGTTGTTTTATAGTACTCAAGTTACAATTGTTTATGATCAATGTTTGAGATAGATCATATATGCATCTGTTTTCACTGGGGTAGTGCAATAGGTGAAATAACCATTTTGGATTCATTCATGGAGTTTCATCGAGTGTTATTGTTCAAATTCAATGTGGGTTCCTAGATGAATTTTTATACCTTGAAGACATTATGCATCATGATCGAGTGATTTAATGGCATGTCAGTGGACCATAAAAATTATTTTCCAAATGAATTTAGTTATAGGATGAATAACAATTTTTATTGAATTTGGGTCCTATGAGTTGGAAACCCCATAAATCGTGTCAATAGATTATATAAAGTGGGTTATAGATAATATATTCCTACAGTATCGTGAACCATAAATCAAATTATTCAATAGTGTTTGGATTCTTATGGTGTTGAGAACAATAATATTAGAAACCAATCAGTTGAAGACACCTCATTTTTTAAGGACATATATGTACGGCAGAGAACAAACTCAATTTAGTTAATGGGGATGGGTAGTTGGTGTACATTTTTTGTAATATTATAACTTGGGGTTATGAATTATAATGATGAATATTTTTTTGAGATTGGGTGTAGAAAATGATGAGTTAGTTTTCAGTTGATGATCATATAGGTTGAGAGGGATAGGTAGGGCACCACTAAAACATCGCATTGATAAGAAGCCTTAAATTGGGGATTTTGTAATGTCCCAAAGCAGATAAGATGTGGACTTGAAAAATATATTTTGACCGAATGTAGGACATGTTTCAAAAAAATTGATTCATATATAAATTTTATGTAGTATAAATTCAATAGGATTTGTTTTTGGATGTCTCGTTCCAGTTTTAGGTGGTCAGATTAATGTTATAGTGTTTAGAAGGTGAGAATACAGAAACATTAAGTGGTAGATTTACGTGCATCCCATGACCACTTTAGTTATACAAAAAATGATTGAAATGAAGGAAGTTTCATGATATTGGGAGAAGAATTCATTCTTTCAGTGGTGATTCACATCAAAATAGGGTGTAACAGCCCTGCTGTAAATACTGAGTTCCCATTTTGTTATGTGGATTCACACAATAAAGTGCAAGGGTTGTACTACATATAATCCCCTACAGGGGAGGAAATAATCATGGGGTAATTCATTTTAGTGTGAGGAAGCACAATATGTAACTATATCATGCCTTAATGAATATTCATGGGGGGAAGGATCATATTTTGATGATGTATTGAAGGGAATTGTTTTACTTTTGGAGGAACCTTCATAGGGCATTGGGTTGTCACTGGGGAATGAGGTTGTAGATGCGATGTAACACCATATTGTTTTTATGAAATATTTTCTCTAAATAATTTTTATTCTTCAGTATCATTATTTCCATGAAATCATGAGTTTAAAAGAACCATGATATGCCCTTATTACAAAATTACCATAACATTCTAGTCATTAGGTTAGCGGGAATATTTGTAACTGACTTATAAAAATGCATTGTGAATTCATTGGCTATCAATTATTTATGAAAAATATAAATATATATTTTTATTTTTGAGTGAATTAATTTTTTAATGAAATTAATGAGATATATATGTGATATATAATTTGTAAAATATTTTTTATATTCATAAAATGTATGTTTTAGTAAAAGAGTATGAATAAAACACCCTTGGATGTATACAAACATTTTTTAAGGTTAATTTTACATTGGTGAATAGAGAAAAAATTTTAAATTGATATTTCGACACATTTATAATTTTTATATGACAAACATAAACATGTTATTTAAAAGAGGGGTATAAATTTTTACATTGGATGGATTTATAATATTTTTCTGAAAACGTTCATGTATTGATAAATAGTACAAATACATTAATTTTATTTTTAATAAAAACATTATTTCATTGAAATAATTTATATGGTTAAATTATATTATTTAATTGTTTAATATTATAAATAGAATATATTTTTACCATTTAATATAATTTTATTCATTGGAATTAATTTTACATTAAATTCAGATGAAAAAATATTTCGATCTTTTGTAATATTTTAACGTTTAAAACGTATTTGTTCATTTCAGCAATGGGATAAATTTTAAATTATTTACTAAAACATATGTGTTTTTAATTTAGAAAAATGGATTACATATTTGGAATCAGTGTGTCCAAATTATGTAAATATATTCATATTATATTTTGGAAATATGATTAGTAACCTCAGTAAATGTTATTAACACGGTAAAGGGTAAATCGGTTAATTAAAGGTAATAATAATGTTGTTATATTACACAAACATGTGTATTAATATAATTGGTTGATTATAAATTTCACTAAAACAAACTTTTGTCTAAATGGTATCCATTGGAACCCAATTGGATGAGACTAGGATATTTAACTTATTTTATTTAATGAAAAGTGAAATCTATCTCACGTAAACATTAATAATTAAATTATTTTTAATATAAGGTTATATAGAAGTTAAATTAGATTATAAATACAAATTTTAAATATAAATTGTATTTATTTATCATGATAATTTATTTTAATTCTTTGTAAGAAAATAACTACCTTATGGACTTATACATGGATGATGAAAAAATTAATTAATTGACCAAAAATCAATAAAACAATTTTTTATTAAAATATTAATAATAATAATAAGGTCCAAAAACTCTAAAAACCATATTGGTATATTATATCAAAACCATAAGCATCCAAAAGACGTTTTATTGACATTTGGAGGCTTATATAAGAGATTATGACACTTATATTCTTTTATTTAATGTGACGATAAATTTGACAAATTCATGTATTAAAGGTGTATAATATTTTTAATGATGGTTTATCAGAAGATAAATTAAACTAAAATTATTGTTATGAAATATAAATGATTTATCTAGATCAAATTAATTTATTTTTAATTTTTATTCAACAAATATATATATTCAATAATTAAACAAAATTGCGGTCGTAATTATTCTATTAATGAAAAAATCAAATAAATGTTATTAAAGATAATTTAATTAATATAATTTCTACTAATTAATATGAAAATTAATTTTTATAGATTAAATTGACACATTAGAGATATAATAACATTTTTCGATCTAAGTTCACTTCTTAATTTTATATTTTTTAAAATCTATTAAAAATAGTTTCAAAATTGATACTATTGATATTTTGTGAAAATAAGGTTTTCTTAAATTATTTAAAATTCATAGAACATTTTTAGGAATATATAACAATTATGATATGGCCTATAATGTACTAAATTATTATTTTATGGTCTAATTGGATTCAAATAATTAAATATTTTACCCTTTTAAAAATGAAATATTTGTTACCCTAGTTAAAAATTAATTAGAAAAACTATTTGTTAATTAAAATGATAATGATTAAATTGAAATAAACACTTGTATAAAATTTAATGGTTTTGTTATTACCACACTGTCTTATCTAATATTATAAATTTTTACATTTTTGTTGTTTTTACATGGGGTTTGATTTTATTATAAATGAATATTTTTGAGGTTTCCAAAAGTGCCCCTCATCTAAATAATAAAAGGTAACTTCCTCCCTCAACTCTTCACTTCATTTTGAGACTTTAAGCTCTACCATACCCTAACCATTTACCTTTCCAACATCCCTAGAAACATTTTCGATTTCATGGACTTGTTGAAATATTAACTATTTCACTAATAGTAGATTTAGAAGATGCACGTCGATGAAGAGGTAATATCATTTATTGATTCTTTCAAACTTATTTATTCTTCTACTTACACCTCATGAGTTTTTTCATTATCAATTAATAACTCCAATATTAATTATATACTAATAGTTTATTATGGTAATTAAACAACCACAGTCCTTCTACCCATCATATGAAAAATTAAATCACCAAGCAAGCGTATGTATGATTTAACGTCTCCACGTTGTGGTGTATCCATTTTTCACAACCACTTTACAGGGATGGGTATAATGATTGAATTAATAAATATATATATGATTAATATAAAATAATTTCTATTCTGAGTCACTATAAAATATCCACATTTATACCCTTCAAGAATTATAGGAATGATATCATTTCTTCTGCATGCGTATGGCTTACCGTCTCCACTGTGCGATGTGATACGATCTACATAATCATCATTAACGCATGATTATATAAATGAATTGAATGAATATGTAAGATATATATTATTATAATAATATTCATTAATTTATATAACTTTAACCTAAAAATAAGAATAATAACTTATAGGACAAAACTTACATAAGAATATAAAGTATTTAATACATGAATTACAAGTAATAAGGAAATGTTACTAAAAAACTAATGAATATATGATCATAAATGTTATCATAAAAATTATTAGGATTATTTAATAAATTAGTAACATTATTTACATCATTATATAGTATTTTTGGATATATACCGAGCTTATTAGACCTAAGGAAAGGGATAACATTGGAAATCTCATTTTTATCTGATATTGTTTATTAGTGAGTATTTAATGGGGTATATTTATCATCCACATCCATGATCCAAAATATATATTTGAAAATATTATTTATATCCTTATATAATTTTTTAATTTTAATTTTACCCATTTCTGAATTTTTATTGAATGATATTAATGGAACCTTTTTTCATTTTTAGCACGAGGTACTTTATGACTTTTCTGAAAAAAGAACAAGAATCATGTTTTTTTAACTTGTACCACATGAAGGGATTTTTATGCTTTCGTAATGATTTAGTTACGTTAATATTACCCCACATGATTACATGGTTATTTTCATATAAAATTATTTCTTCTAAAATTGTGTCGCATTTTAAGGAACGAAAAAGTTTTTGAAGAAGAAAGGGTATCTTCCTCAAGTCTTAATTTCACGTGTTTTCTCAAACAATTTATACATATAAGATGAAACTATATAAATATGGTTGTATTTCAACCTTTGTTATTAGTATTATTTTATTGTTCTTAAGATGGAATTTTATTTATGAATCCCATTTATCCTTTATCAATTATGACAGTTTGATGTTTAAGAAACCCATTTTATTTCATGGGTTATGCTATAGTGAATGTTTTTATGTTTTTGTGTCACACATAATGATTGTTTCATAATAAGATTGGTTGGACCTATATATCCCATCAATTAATTGGGTAAAGGTTCATATCTAATTAGTTAAACATGAATGTAGTGGAAAGTAAATCAAATTTAGTAATACGGGGTTGGAACGTGGAGTGAACTCAGTTTAGTAATGGATTTTGTCCGCTATGATGGATTCGACAATGATCCTTCACTACTATGAAATTATTTACTATGCTTATGCATGTATTCCACAATATTTCATGTCTTATTTTATGACTGTTGGGATTACATTTCAATTTTATGATTTATTCCATGATATAATATTATGATATTTTATATACATGATAAGATTTTCTATTGTTATGTTCATATATTTATGATATGATTGATATTTACCTTCCTTACCCTTACTAATCACTTGAACGCACCATTTCATATATATTTTTCACAGGTCATGAAGAATGGTTTTAAGTTAGATATGTTAAAAAGGAGTCTAGTTGTGAAGAAATAAGTTAGAGACAATGAGGTTGTTTTAGGAACCAGCTGTTTATGATTCCGACTTTCTAAAGAAACTAAACCAAGATGGTCCAAGAATGGATTTGTTATATTGTGTAATGAATATTTTTCAATTTTGATATAATACCAATATGTAAATTATGGTCCATTATAGTTGGTATTAAAGAAAATTTATAGTTAACCTTTGGAATTTAGGATGGAAAAACCATAGTAAAAACTGTATGGTAACGACTAAGTATAGGTTACAATCCTAACTTGGTGTTTTAGAAATGTTCATTAATAACCTAGGATAAAAAATAATATGTCATAGAATGAAATTTTTTTCTTTAATTATGTGTTTCTCCTATTATTATTAGTGTTTCTGACATTATTCTTCTTTTTTTGGTTAATGTATGGAACACGAAAGAATGATGTTAATGCTTAATGAGTTGGAAAATGAAATGATTGTCCCCCTGAGCAACCAAATGTTATGGGAGATGGAATGAAAAATAGTATATCCATGCTCACGCAACATTTTCAATATATGAATCATGAGGGGCATCCAAATGAGAAAAGGATGGGGAAACATTCTGTTGAATACTTCATGATTCACCATACACCTACATTCCATAGGTCTTATGATCCATTAGGTGACAAACTATAGATCAGTACCACTAAAAAGTTATTTTCAGTTCTAAAATGTTCTAATCGTGATAAATTCATCATATAAGTATATCATTTAGAAGGTGAATCTTATTAATGGAGTAATCTTATCAAGAATATGATTAAAAGAGATGAAATTGAGTCCATTGAATGAGATAAGTTCAAGAACATATTTTTCAATAAGTACATTCCTTGTATTCCTCAAACAAATATGTAAAAGGAGTACCTTGATCTTATGTAAAGGGATGGTGAATTCATTGGTACCTATGAAGAAAATATGACAATACTTTAAAGGTATTATTATTGAATTATTATCCTACCTAAGACTATAATTTATTTATTCTTGAGTGTCTTAAAACCAAGTATCTGAAGGAAATTATTCATAAGGGACATCAATAGTTATGAAGAAATTTTTTGATGTGCTCTCACTGTTGAGATGTAGATTGGAGTAACCCATTATTCATATGGGTTTTATAAAAAGATAAAAATGGATTTAAAAGGAAAATATAAAGGCCAAAGTAAAAAAGAATGTGATTTTCCCTTATGCTCAATGTGGGGGGAAAACATGGAGGGAGTTTTCCTTAAGGGACTAATAAATGTTATATATGTTGAAAAGATAGTATTGGGTAGTTGAGTGAAGAAGTAATGGGAAAAATATATCTAATTATGAGAATAAATAAATGGATACAGTAAATATACCTCTTACACGTCAATGATATAACTGAAAGGAAGTGTGTCATTATGCCAACAAATGCACTAATCAAAGGGTAATTGATGATGATTGATGTCAACAAACTCTTAAAGAAAAAAGAAAAGGAAAGTCACAAGAAATCACTATTGACGATGTGGAGTACGATAATGAGGTGCTGAAAGGTGAACTTATCATCCACTCTGAAGTGGAAAATTTTTTAACTGATTTGAGATAAACCCAGTCATTTATTTCTAAATATTTTTCTATGGTTATCATCATATTACCTCAGCAATTAGATGTTGATTTAGTTGTGAAAATTTTTAATTTCACAACGGTCACATAAAAAGATTGTGATTATTATCTGGTTGATATTTGTGGGAAGGTGATTCCTAAAAATCATTTGATCCCTCCTATAGTGGAATTTGATGTGATTCCTGGGATGGATTGAATTTCTCAATATGGAGAACGAATGAATTGGAAAGGAAGGGAAGTCACATTTCATATTCCAAATCAATATATTATCATCTATCTATGTAATGATGAATATAACCATCCATTAGAAATTTGATCTATCTTATGGATTTAGATTCCAATAAATGATGGTTATTTATCACAAATGGTTGGGGAGAAACTCATGATTAAGAATACTCCAATTTTACGGGAGTTTGATGATGACTTTCCAAATGAATTTCTATGTCTTCCACAAAATTGTGATGTTTAGTATTACATATAAATCTTACCGGTTGATATGCCTAATTCAATGAGACCTTATAGAATGGCCCTAATTGAGTTGGTGGAATTGGAGAATCAAAACCAACAGAATCTTGATAAAGGATTCGAAGACCCATGTGTTTCGCCTAAGGGAATACCTATTCTGTTTTTTATGAAAAATGATGGATCAATGAGGAAATGTATTTATTATAGAGAACATAACTAGAACACATTCAAGAATAGATATCATCTTCCCTACATTAATGACTTATTTGAACAACTACACAGAGCTCAATACTTTTCCAAGATTGATGTTCATTCAAGATATCATCAATTATGTGTCAAAAAAGTAGGATATACCATATACAAAATTCGATACATGGTATGGGCATTATGAATTTATAGAGATTCCTTTTTCTCTTCCTAATTCCCCCGCTATCTTCATGGATTTAATGAATAGAGTCTATATAGACTATCATGATCAATTTGGGGTAATAATTATAGATGATATTCTTGTCTATTCAATGAGAAAGGAAGAACATGATGACCACTAGAAAATTGTATAGAATACATAGAGAAAGGATAATCTTAATGGGAAATTTACCAAGTGTAAATTTTCGATTCATAATGTTTCATTTTTTGGTCCCATAATCTCATGATAAGGGAAGTATATGGATCCATCTAAAATAGATGTTTTTGAAAGTTTTCCTAGTCCAAAAATGGTCACTGGGATCCAATGTTTTCTTATTTTGGCTACATATTATCGACATTTTCTGAAATAATATTCTGGACTCTCTAATACACTCACCATGTTGACTCATAAAGGAGTTATGTTCATTTAGACAGAGGAATGTGAAGATAATTTCAATGATCTAAAAAGTCGGTTATCGAGTGCATGTGTGCTCACACTGACTTGTAGTAGAGAAAGGTTTGTGATCTACAGAGATGCATCCATTTAGGGGCTAGGAGGTTTCCTCTTGATAAATGATATGGTGATAGATTATGCCTCAATGAATAAGAAAATCCATGAGAAAAATTAACCAACTAATGATTTGTAGTTAGAAACGGTCATCATTCCATTAAATATATGGATTCATTATCTTTATGGTGAAAGGTGTGATATTTATACTGATCATAAAAGTTTAAAGTGTATTTTCACACAAAAGGATATTAATATGCACCAAATGAAGATGGTTGGAATTGATTAATGATTAAAAATACCAATACATGACCACCATAGGAGAGAAAACAAGGTGGAAGATTCTTTGAGTTGAAAAGACCATGCTAGCTTACCCATTATAAATATCATGAAAGATCAAATATTTACCTGTTTACAAAGGATGGATCGAGAAATTTTCCTTGAAGGGGAGAAACATCATCATTATAAAATGAATGTTTGACCATCTATACAAGTGAAGATTAAGTAGGTGCAGAATGAAGATATAGTGTTTAAAAAGTGAGAAATGTTATTCAACTCAACCTTCATTGTGATGAAATAGTAAGGTTTAAAAATAGGTTTTGTATTCCTCTCATACCAGAATTAAAGAAGGGGCTATTGCATAAGTTTTATAGTTCTTCATTCTCTATTAAACCTAGAAGAATAAAGATGTATAGGGACAAGAAAGCATATTTTTTGGGGGATGGCATGAAATGTGATGTCACTGAATATATATCTCGATGCCTAGTTTGTCAGTAAGTTTAGGCTATGATACATAAGAGGGTGTTACAAGTATTACTCATAAAAGAATGTAAATGGGAAAACGTCACCATGAAATTTGTTATTAGACTTCCCAAAACATCTAAATGTCATAATTTTATATGGGTTATAGTTGAATGTTTTAAAAATTCAAAAAAATTCATTTCTATTAGAGAGGATGTATCTCTTGATCAGCTTTCCATGACATATGTAAAGAAAGTGGTTAGATTTCATAGAGTATGACTTTCCATTATATCTGATCGAGATCCATGGATTTCCATGAAGTTCTATAAATGTCTTCAATATGGTCTAGATATAGTGTTATGTTTTTTCATTGCTTATCATCCTCAGATAAACGGTTAATATGAGAGGACAATTCAAACTCTAGAATACTTGCTGATATCATTCTCTTTGGATTTCAAAGGTGGTTGGGATCAACACCTACCATTGGTGTAATTTTCTTATAGTAATAACATTCACTCAACTATTCAGATGGATTCTTATAAATCCCTCAATTGAAATAAGTGCAGAAGTCCAACATGCTAGAATGAAGTTGGGTAAAGGAAGAAATTAGGACGTGATCTTATTGATGAAATGGTAGTAATGGAAGGATCTATTGAAAAAAACATAAGAGAATATTAGAGTTGAAAAAGAAGTTATGCAGACATATAAAAGAAAAGACCATGAGTATGAGGTGGGTGAAAAGGTGTTTCTACCAATATCCCCCTGGATAAGAGTAATGAAATTTAGAATGAAGGAAAAGATGATCCCTAGGTATATTGGTCCTTTAGAAATTATGGATCGTGCTGGGAAGGTAGCATAACGATTAAAGCTTCTACCTAATCTTTTTAAAGATCATGATGTGTTCTATGTATCTCTCTTGAGAAATTACATACACTCTTCTTCAAATATACTAATCTTATGAGTTTTATCGTTGTAGCAAGATCTTTCTTATGTAGAACAACAGATAAATACTCTGGATCGTTGAGAAAATGTTCTATGAAATAAGACCACTCGCTTCAATATAGTTTTATAGAGAAACCACCAATCATTAGAATCTACATGGTATCTTGAGGATATGATAGGGGAGATGTATCCTCATATTTTGGTTCCCACGTGATGAATTTTGATGGTGAAATTTAGTTTAATGAGGGGTAAAATGTAACCCCCAGATGTTTTTAGGAAATATTTTATTTTATTAATTTTTATTTTTCAGTTTTTTTTTGACGAAATCATTAGATTAAAAAATCCATGAGATGCCCTTATCACAAAATTACCATTATGACCTAGCTGTTAGGTTTTTGGTAATATTTACAACCTACTTGTGAAAATACATTGTCAATTAATTTGCTATCAATTATTTAGGAAAAATATAAATATGTATTTATATTTTGAGTGAATTACTTTGGTAATAAATTAATGATATATATGTGAGTGGTTTACAGAATAAAATATTATCGATATTCATCCAAATGATATTTTAGTTATAGGGTATGAATAAAACCCTATTTGATGTATAAAAACCTATTTTTTATGATTAATACTACATCCTTGAAATGGAGAACCGATTTTAAATTAATATTTTGACACATTAAGATTTATATATGATGACATAAAAATGTTATTTTGAATAAATATTTAATAATTTAATTTGGCTGAATTTCTAATATTTTTTTAATAACTTTCATGTTTTGAGGATTAAGAAAAATACACTAAATTTTGTTTGAAAATAACATTTCTCATTGAAATAATTTAAATGGATAAATGATATTATTGAATGGTTTCAAATAAAAATTATAATATATTTTTATCATTTAATATAATTTTCTTAATTGGAATTAATTTTATAATATATTCAAATGCAAAAACATTTCATTATTTTGTAATATTTTATCTTCCAAAACCCATTTTTTTCATTTCAAGAACGGGATTGATTTTCAATTATATATTCCATATTATGTGAATTGAATTTTGAGAAATGGATTCCATATTTGGAATCAATATGTCTGTATTATGTTAATATATTTATTTTATTTTTGGGCAATTGGAATAGTAACTTCGGTAAATTTTATTATCACGGTAAATGGGTTAATCGTGTAATTAAGTGTACAAATAATATTTTAAAATTACCATAACACATTTATTAAAATAACTAGATGATTAGAAATTTCCCTAAAATATACTTGGGTCGAAATGGTATACATTGTAACACACTTGGATGAGATTTGGACATTTATTTTATTTTATTAAAGTAAAAGTGAAATATGTCTCACTCAAACTTTAATAATTAAATTATTTTTAATATAAGGTTATAAAAAAAATAAATTATATTATAAATAATAATTTTAAAGATAAAATTTTTTTATTTATCATGATGATTTGTTTTAAATTAGTAGTAAATAAATAATTACCTTAATGACTAACACTTGGATAATGAAAATATTAATTAATTGATAACAAATCAATAAAATAATTTGTATAAAAATATTAATAACAATAAAAAGGACCAAAAACATAACCAAAACTTATTGGTCGACTATATCTAGACTATAAGCATCCAACTCTCTACTTATTTACCATTTAGAGGCTTATAGAAGATATTATGACACTTCTATTATATCATTTAAAGTGAAGATAATGCCACATTCATGTTTTAAAAGCGTGTAGCATTTTTAATATGGGTTTTTCAGAATATAAATTCGACTAATATTATTTTTATAAAAGATAATATATTTATATTAATTACATTATATTATTTTTAATTTTTATTCAACAAATACTTATATTAAAAAATTACACAAAATTTTTATAGTATTTATTTTATTAATGAATAGATCAAATAAATGTTATTAAAAATATTTTAATAAATATTATTTGGGATAATTATTATATAAAATTAATATTATAGATTATATTCACCCCAAAGGGATATAATAACAAATTGGGATCTATTTCCACTTCTTATTTTTATATTTTTAACGATCTATAAAATAAATAGTGTCAAAATTGACACTATTGATATTTTTTAAAAATAAGGATTTCATAATTTATTTAAAAATCATAGAAAATTTTTAGAAATATATATTAATTATGATTAGGTAATAATGTTCTAAATTATAAATTTATGGTATAATTGGCTTCAAATAAGTACATATTTCACCCTTTAAATTTTAAAATATTTTTTACCCTAGTTAAAAATTAAATAGAATAACTTAGTGTTAATTAAAATGATAATGCTTAAATTGACATAAAAATTGAATAAAATTTATAGGATGATGGGATTAAAAAACTATATCATCTAATATTTGAAATTGGGACAATTTTTTACTTTTTTATAAGTTTTTTTTATTTTTTTAATAAATTAATATTTTTGAGGTTTCAAAAAGTGCCCCTAACCTCAATTATAAAAGGGTACTTACTCCCTCAACTCAACACATCATTTTTTTCATTCTTGCTCGACCATAAAATTCCCATTTTCCTTATAAACATCCCTAGAAACATTATGGAGGTCCTGGTCTTTTTTAGAGACCTAATAATGTACTAATACGAGATTTCGAGG
This sequence comes from Viscum album, assembly GCA_963277665.1. Lineage (NCBI taxonomy): Eukaryota > Viridiplantae > Streptophyta > Magnoliopsida > Santalales > Viscaceae > Viscum > Viscum album. Next base: position 254,060,130 of record OY728165.1, on the reverse strand, counting down.
AGGCACGTCAAAGAAAATATAATATCATTTTCAGATTTTTTCAAACTTCTCTCTTCTTAAACACCCACCTCATGGATTTTTTCATTATAAAGTAACAACTATAGTAGTAATTATATACTTATATGATATTATTTTTATGATACAACCATAGTACACCTTCAACCCTCCTATGAAAAATGAAATCACCACATGTGTGTATGTACAGCTTACCATCTCTACGTTCTGGTTTAAAACATTTTTCACCACCACCTTACATGGATGGGTATAATGATAGAATAAATAAATATATATAATTAATATAAATTTTTTTTATTCTGATCTACTATACACCATTCAATTCAATACCATCTAACAATTATGGAAATGATATCGTCGCTCGTGCGTATGTATGGCTTACCATCTCCATGGTACGGTGTGATTTGTTCTACATAATCCTCATTAGAGCATGATTATATAAAATAATTCCATGAATAAATATGATATATATTATACTAATACTATTATATAATTTATATAACTATAACCTAATATAGTAATATGAACTTATCCAACAAAACATGCATTAGAATAAAAATGAGTTAATACCCGAATAACGAGTAACAAGGAAATGATACTATAAAATGGATGAAAATATGACCATTAATATTATCATAAAAATTATTATGATTATGTAATTAATAAGTAACATTATTTAAATCATTATAAATGAGTTCTGGATACATACTAAGAATATCATACCTGGGGTAATGGATAACTTTTCAAATCTAATTTTTAACCCAGATAGTTTATTTTGGAGTATTTTCTAGGGTATATTTATCATCCACATTCATGTTTCATAAATATGTATTTAAAAATATTCTCTATATCCATATATAATTTTTTTAATGTAAAGTTTACAGATTGGTGAATTTTTACTGAATTATTTGAATGGAATATCTTGACATTTTTATAATGAGGTACTTTTTTAACTTTTTTGAAAAGCATGAGAAGAATGTTTTTTAATTAGTATGAAATGAACTGATTTTTACACTTTCAAATTGATTTATTTCATTGAATAATCCCATAAAAGAATACATTTTTATTTTAATATAAAAATATGTCTTCTAAAATTATTTGGAATTTTAAGGAAGGAAAATGTTTTTGAAGAAGAAATGATATTTTCCTCAGGAATTAATTTCAAGTGTTTCTCCAAATTATTTTCCATCTATGATAAAACTATTTAAATTGGTTTATATATTAATCCCTATTATTACAATGATTTTATTGATTATATTATGGAATGTCATTTACAAAATTCATTTTTTATATCAATTATTATGGAATGATGTTTAATAAACACATTTTATTTCATGGGTTATACTGCAGTGAAAGTTTTTATGTTTTTATGGCACACATAAGAATGGATTAATTATAAGATCGGTTTGACTTATTTCGACCTCAAATGAATTGGTTAAATTTTCATATCTCATGAGATAGACATGACTGGAACAACATGTAAATCAGGTTTAGTAATACAGGTTTGGAACGAGGAGTGAACTTAGTTTAGTAATGAATGTTCCTACTATGCTGGTCTCGGCAATGAGCCTTCATTAATATGAAAATCTTTTCTAAGCTTATGTGTGTATGGAATGAAATTTCATGTCTTTAATTATGATTATTGTGGTTACAATGTAATTTTATGATTTATTCCATCATATGATATTACTATATTTTATTTGCAGGATAGGGTTTTTAAATGATATGTTCTTATGATTAAGATATAATTGATATTTCCCTTATTTACCCTCAAATAGTATTTGAGCTCACCCTTTCATATGTTTCTTTTCTATATGTCATGAAAAAAGGTACTATGTAAGATGTGTCAAAAATGTGTCTTTATATGAATAAATAAGTGGGAGACAATGTAGATGCTAAATGTAGCATTTGTTTATGTTTCCCAGTTTCTAAAGACACTAAACCTATATGGTCCTGGTGTGGTTTTATTAAGTTATATAATGGAAATTCATCAATCTTGACGTAATATCTATATGTAGAGTATTTTCCATTATTTTGTTTTGGCTTTCCACAACCCCTCTAGTCTATCATGACTTATCCAATGTTAAGGTAATTTATCTTAAAGGAAAAAAGGTCCCCTATTGATCTAGCCTTTTTCATTCTTTTTTATGAGGGAAGACCCATTATTTTAGGGTTGGTCAACCTTAAATTCATGAGTTGTGATAAACTCATGGGAGGTCCATTAAACCATCTATTCCCCCAATTATTCTCTTATTTCATCCCCCATAGAGTGGGGTTATATTTTAGTATATTACTTGATGGTTTAATTTGAGCATCTTTATTTTTAATAATAATTATTATTAATCCTTTTTAACTTCACATTTATATGTATTTATCCTTAGATTATGGAAACAAATCTAATAAATAATAGTGAATTTACTTGGGAATGATGGTGATTTTTTTGGATTGTAAATAGTATATACCACATGGGTAATTCATGATGAATTTGTAAATTTTAGTCATGTAAATAATCTACCAAAATATTATGGTTTTTATATAATTTTTTGAAATGGATATATGAGCGGTTGTAGGCTAAGTAGAATTTGGCTCATGATGGTTTTGAGGGTATGATATAGACATTCATATTGAGGTTGGTCATATATTTTGTTCAGAATGTTTTTGATTTGTTATTTTTAGCATGTAGGTCCTTTTGGATAAAATCATATAGTTTATTTTATATATATATACATATATATATATATATATGGGTTGATAAAGGAGCATAGGAATTGATACTATCATTGATAATGCATATATGGCCTTGTAAAAGGACCAACAGAGCATCATATGTATAATAACTCCAAGAGTGATTTTGGAGATCCATTTAATAAAAAACCATATATATATATTGTTCATTAGTGTTTAGGAATGTATGTTTAAATGGTTTGGGGTAAATTCTTAGGAACTGAGATAACTTGTGATAAAGATATTGTATGAAACTGAGCCTCCAAGAGAGGGAATAATTTATATCTAACATCACTGTTTAATTTTTATTTACCAATAACAATATCAACACATGGGGAAGGTGATATTTTATTATTCAATAATTCTCATGTGGGTTTCAAGATATGTGATTTGAGGCTATTTACCTAGAAGTACATTGGAATAAAAGATAGTATTATGCCTAATAATGATGACATTGAAAGTCATACATCTCATAAATGTTTCAAAACACCCTATTTAAGGTCTAGTGTACTCTTAACATGTTCCATGAGCAATATGAGTCCTTATATATAAGAGGTAGAGTTACACAGAGGTATTTCTACAGGCTGATAAATTAAGATCTCTTCTATGGGATACCTGAGATTGGAGCTGACTATAGAATTTTTGAATGGATTTAAAATCCTGGAACTGTGACTCCATTGGGTTTATATCGAGCAAGATGTGTATATTTCATAAATAGTTGGATGGTGTTAGGATGTATGTATTTGAAATTGATGTGTATGAAGATTTTAGGCCAGGATCATGAAGAGGAGATGATCTATGAGAGCAACACGCATCTTTCTGTTGAAGATATCAGACCATGATGGGTCCAATATACACAAGTAGAATCCCTAATGGTAGAGTATGTAATATAATGATGTTATAGATGTTTTTCATGTAAAGTACATTGTCATTAAGGGATGGTAAAGTGAGTCCTTATACACATTGAGGCTTGTTATTGGACGAAAAATTGGATTTTTAGGTAATAGAAGCCTATAAATGTCAATTTAGCACTTGGGAATGGTTTTTTGTTCTCTTCCATTTGTTACATTTTTGTTCTACCTATGTGCATGTGATTGGAGATAGGTCTCGACATGGATGATGATGGATCTTGAGAACTATCATCGCCTTGATTGATAAAGAGTAGGAAGAATACTACATTGAGTGTGACAGTAGAGATTGTGATGTGTTATTATACCCAACCTTATGATATAATGTAATATTTAGGATAATTTCCTCACATTAAGGAATATATTTATGCATTTACCACCTTTAGTGAAAAGAATAGTGACGGTCAAGATGTGATAATAGAATATACCTCAAGTAATAAGGTAGTTTTCAGTATGTGAATATTGGGACGTACCTAGAGTAAAAACTTAATGATTTATATGTATACATTGAACTCATATTAAGTGAAATTTTGAGTTAAGAACTTCCATGAATGAGAAGGCAATATGAAGACTTGAATGAAAATTTCCCCCACAACATAAGTAAGTGGTTGGTACATAGTGAAGATTACCATACATATTTCATTATGGACCTAGATATATGGAACAAACAGAATAGATTCTTGGATTGTTTGAAGAATTTATGGTCAGAGTCCATGGAGGAATAGTTATCAAAAAATGACCCAATATGTGTGTATGTGATGTTTGTAAGATATGGATTCTTAAATAAGACAATGTAGGTAGTGTTGATGGTTATGGTAGCCTTTTTTTTATGAAAACATAAAAAACAAGTTAGTAATAGTTAATTTACTTCCACGTTAGTCTATAATTACAATGGTATATATTAGGGGAACTTGGTGAGATCTTACTGAGATTAATTTCCCACACCCCATAGAAGACAACTTGAGAATGTGAAAAGAATATTTTTAGTTATAGTTTGATCATTGTATGTGTATTGGATTAGGATATGGTATCTCAATTGAGTATTATATAAGGAAGATTTTTTTCTGGGGATATCATTTGATACTATTTTATTTTGTTTATTTATTTGTTTTGAATATGTGTTCATTACAGTTAGTGATTTGTAGGAATATATGATTGTATTCTTCCATATTTTTAATTTTATAAAATATATGTTTTATTTACTATCTGAAATTTGGTTATTCTTTCTCTATAAGATTGGTTATTTTTACTATATATTCACACAGATTCAAGGGAAATGTAACCAAATGTATTATTTAGGACATCACAACTAATCGATAGCCTTTGGAATATGGGGATGCATGCTTGAGGCAATGTGATATCCCTGGTCGAGACATTCATGAGTGGTCTCAAACTTAGGAGTAACATGTTAAATGAACAATTATTATATTCTTATTACTATGTTCGTCCTAACATTAATGCATTGATTATATTAGAGGATAGCAATGAAACATTTTATATTTTTGTTTTTTATTGGTTTATAAATTTTAGACCATTCCAATGATAGATTAAAATAATTGAAATATCTATGTTTGTTTGGTTTTTTTATCTAAGGGAAGACCAATATGAGATTGGGAATCCTTTATGCGTGATTCCATACTATCGAACATATGGGATATTTGATTTACAGGCATTGATTGAAAATATATTATTGGTTATAACGGTTGGACAGTAAACACTTGATTAATAAATTTTTATACTTTAATGTTTAGTGTTATTTCTTTATTCACATTCTCAAATAACTACTTGTTTTATTCTTTCAGATATTTGGGTCTCATTGGGTTCTGTCTTTTTGTGTTTTATACTCACACTAAAAATGTGCACCAAAGATGATGTGAAGATATTATGTATAATATGTTGAACATTTCAAAGGTTATAATGGATATTAAACTATATAATATTATAGGTATTTTAGATACATCTGAGGTGATCTATGTTTTGGTAGTTATATGCACATGTTTATTTGTTTTTTTTTATTTTTCAAGTTATTAGCGAACTAGGTAATTTCTTTTGTATATTCAATATATGAAATTAGAGGATCCACATTTTAAAAAATTACAATTTATTATATGTTTTTCATTGAGATATAATTTCACAAATTTCTTAATAAAATAAAATTTAAATTACATATTTTTTATTTGATATTATGTATTATGATAAAAAATAGCATCGATAAAATTTTTCAATAACACCAACTAGTTAGAATTATATTATAACATAAAAAACAAAATTGTTAAAGTAAAATAGTATCATATGGATTAATCAGTATTTTTGTTGACTATGGTGGGGTGTTATAAAAGTTCATAGATATGTTTTTATTTTTGTATCATATGTAAATTCATGAATATTATGTTATCATTAAAGAAATTATGGTATGTGTTTTATTTTTTTAGTTATTCTTATCATTGTATTATTTATATTTTCATTTAATATAAGATATTAAATCCTACAATATTATATGTGATATAACTTCATTTCTGGTCTCTAATATATGGAATAATTAATATGACCATCAACTGTAACATTTTACCTAAAAACCAAAAAATGGTTTTCTAGTTGGGATATGCCTTGTTTTAGTTGTATAAGTTATGATGTTACGACTATTAATGTTTTCTGGAGTTATGTAATACACCAATATTTTATGAAATATATTTTTTTCAAATAAATTCAATTTCATCGATAACTTATATTACAAACAACGTTGAGTTTTAATGAATCATGAAATACTTTTTATATTTACATTTAAACATGATGGTAATATTTTATTTATTAAATTTTATTGTATGAATTGAAATATACTCATTTTGAAAATTCAGTATAATGGTTTTTGATAAATAATATATGTGTGTGTGTGTGTGTCAATATTTATATATATAAGTAAATAATTTTTAGTTGCCTTTATATACAACCAAATAATATTTTCTCATAAAATGATATTTATTTCTTTTTGAGAAAAAGTAATAAAATTAAATTTTCAATCTCTAAGAAAATTTAATTGAAAATTTTAAATTCATTTATTGATTAAAAATTTCAAAATCATCATATGTTTACTTTTTTATGACTTTCAAAAATGAAAAAAAAATTGTTGAACAGTGAAAAATTCTAGTTTTATTAAAACTTATCTTTCTTATTAAATAATTTATAAATTTACCTCTTATTTATAACTGATTAAAGGTAAATTTATTATAATTATATATTTATTAATACAATTTATATCATTTGAGTCAATTTAATATTCTATTTTTTGATTAAAATTTTATATATTATAAAAAATTTCACATGGGAAACTCCTTTTTTCAATCATGTCTTCTAGGTTATTTTTTATTTAAAATTTAACACATATTTGATATGAATTTTTAAAAAATAATTACTTATTTTTTTCATCAAAATTAATATTATTTAATAATTTTAACTTAATTTTGTGTAAAAAAGTGTAGAAAAATAGTTAAATATAATTATCATGGTTATGTTTAAAACATGATTTTCAAGGGTTTAACATAATTGATAGTGATTAAAATTAGCTACAAAAAATACTGAGTCCCTACTTTATGACCATATTTAAACCCTACTTATCTTAAGATCTAATTATATTCTATTTTGGAATAATTTTCTTTTAAGGTGAATGATATAATAATTTATGTTAAAAAAAATTCACTCTCTTACTTGTAAATTTAAATTATAAGTTCGAATAGAGTAAAAAAAATTTGTGAATGAATATTATTATAAACTTTAATAATTATTATGTTAATTTTTTGATGGTAAATTATTTTTAGATCGTAGTTTTTATATAATTTCTTTAAATGATTATACAACGCCAATGTAGTGATTATTTATTTAATATAAAAATAAAATAAATGATACATAAAATATTAAAAGTATCATAAATTGAATGAATCATTCTTTAACATTAATTTTTAATCTAAATAGATCATGACATATATGATTGGAAATAATATATTTTAATTACACATTTTTCATGATATTTTTAATGTCAAATTAAATGAATAGTTTTAAAAATTGACTTTCAAATTATTTTATAATAAATAATATATTATTAAATGATTTTATATTCAGAAAAAATGACTATTCTTCCAAATTATTGATATATGTTTAAAAATAAATATCATGTTATATTATTTAACCAAATATTATTTTTAATTATTTATATTGAGCCTTATATATTAAAAACATTGTTACCATTGTAAAGGGTGAAATAGGGTTTTGTGGGCATCATGTGCCTGTGTTAAAAAAATTTCGCACACATAAGATATTTATTTTTTTAATTATATTACCTATTTATAACCACTGTGTAAAATTTATATAATAATTATCCTTTTATATCTATTATAAAAATATAAAATACGTATATAAAAAGGATAGTTACTATAGTGGAAACTAAAATGGTAAACATTTGTGAAAAAAGGAGATAAGGAACCAAAATTATAAAGAATGTTTTTTTCATGTGTGGTGGAGGTTTTTATTGACCATATCATCCAATCAATCCGTTATTTATAAATTTTTTAGGAATTTTGGTTGAGAGTGACTTCACATTATAGAATATTTTCCTGTGTTTATAAAATTCCACTCTTCCCCAATTAAAAAAGACAACCTCTTCCCAACACTTCTATACACCTCTAAAGACATTTGTATCAACAAAAACCCTTAAAACTAATCTCCCCAAAATTTATATCCATGTTCTATAGTTTTTTAGTTCCAAAAATTCAATTCTTATGGTTATTTCTAGGTGATCCAATTGAGGTCATTCTAAGTGAATGTAATTGTCTTTATTAAGCTCTTTATTTTTACTCCTCCTCTTAGCTCCATTATTCATGTATTTATAATTAAAATATTATAACACCATTGTATACCATATAATATAGTGTTATTTTAATTATTTAATTACCTATATCATTATAATATTTCATTAATTTGTAAATAAATCCATCGCCCATGAATACAACGGACTACCACCACACGAATTGATGTAGTTATTTTTATATCACAACCTCATACTCTTATAAATAATTATATAATAAACATATTTGAATGATATTTATGAAAATATTATACTTATATAATTAAAATATCACATACACTTTATTAATTTACATTGTGTGGGATTATAATAACCTCTCTCATGTGTACAGTGGACAACTGCCTCACTAAGCTATTGGATATTTTCTTCATATAAACATTACATTGAAGGTAATAATGAATGTTTTAATTTACATATGTGATATATATATATGAAATAAATTTTATTTTTGAATTTGAATATTATATTTATGTCTATTTACTTTTTTCCATCGAGGAAATGGAAACAACATTCCTGGGAACATACGACCTTCAATCTCCGTAACTGGTGTAATGCATTTTCTATCTCTAACATTAAATTATTACTATAAATAATCATCTAATGAATATTTATGATATTTATATAATAATTAAAATTTCATAGATGATGTAACTGTAATAAAACAATACTAAAAATACAAAACAAAAACATAAATGAAAAATGATGTTGTTATTACCCAAAGCATGATTTTAGATAAGAATTTATAATTAATGGGAAATAAAAGGTTACTTGTAAATCATTTATGTTATAATATATATGATTATGGTAATAGAATATATTTATAATAAAATTATATTTATTTTTTTGACATTCTGAATGAGTACAAAGAAATTCGAGACTTATGGTCAGGGATTCATGTCTAACTTTTATTTTTATGGGACATACATCATATTCACCACTAGTTTTTATTATGTGGGGAATATACATACAATGAATTAATTTTATTATTATTATTTTTATATTTAAGGTACATACATATCAATGTAATTTTATTTCATTCTTGTGTATTATGATTCATTATAAAACATAGTGGAAATAGTTTTATATTATAATCTCAATGTTTTTCAGTATTGATTATGATAAAATTTATGATGATAGATTCATTTGATCTAACTATAAATAAACATTTGATATTTTTTATCCAATATTTAATTCATAAAAATACTTTTTTCATTTAATTTTATAATCTTTAGGTACTTAAGAGTAAAAAATAATGTTTTCAAAGAATATCAACTTTATTTCTCTCTTTAGTCAAAAACCCTTTCTCATTGTTATAAATGATTTATAAAAATGATTTAAATAATATTTTAGTATTCTACAAATTTTCATTAAGGTAATTTTTCTATGTTTTTAATTTTTTTAATAAAAATTAATGAATATTCTTTTTATTTTTTAAATGAGGTGATCTTTTATTTTTTTACCCAAACATGAAAGGTATGTTTTCTTTTAACTTGTATGGAAGGAATGGAATTTCATGCATCATGACCATTATATTCCTTGATTTTTCTTTTATTTTCTTTAAAGGTAACCTCAAAAGAAAAAAATTTCGAAATAATTTATTTTTAAAATGATATTTTTATGGAATTTTTATTTTCCTCAATAAAAGTTAAAAATCATTTTATTTTTTAAATTATTTTCCATTTAAGATTACATACTTTGATGTTATATAATATTTACTGGGGATATTATCCAATGATATCATATTTATTAATGTATTAAATGTTTTATTTTTATGATGTAAATATGTTTATAAAACCCATTTCTTTTATTTGAGTTATTCTAGTATTAAATGTTTACGAAACACATTATTTATTTCATTCTCACCTGATAAATGTTTTATGAAACCCGTTTATTTTCATAGATTCTGATATGATATTTTTTTATTTTCTCATAGAACACATATATATATGATAATAATTATGTGATGGGTAGTAACTATATATCTCTCTAATTCAATGGGTAAGATTCATCTATGCAGTGATAAATAGGACTATAATGGGGAGTGAACCCAGTTCGGTAATGGGATTCATCAACTATGATAGTCAGGGGAGTGAAACATGATTACTATGGTGGTTTAGGGAGTGAACACAATAAACTATGATAATATACAGAGTTAACATTGACTACTATGATATTTTGAGGATTGAACCAAATAATCTATGATAGTATTGGAAATGAGTAATGAATACAAAGGAAATTATTTTCTATGCTTTTTTGGACGCCATAAATACATGTCTTATAAAACTTTTAGGTTCTCATGTACAATTTTCTATGATTGATTTATGAATCATGTATTAGTAAATTCCAATATTTAGGCCATGATTAACGCTTATGATATATGATATGTAGTGTATTGTTTTAAAATATTATTATCATGTCCTCAAACCCCATATGAATATTTTATGTTATTATCTACCTTGTTTTCCATTATTGAGCATATGAGTTAACCATTTCTTATGTTTCATTTCCCTAGCTTGTAAATAGTGGTATTAAGTATGATATTTATAATAAAGGTTACAGTTATGTATAATTTAGTTGGAGATGATGTAGTTTACTAATGATCAATTTTTTATGTTTCCATGTGTAAAAATAAATTAAACTCAAACCCTACTTGGGCGTGTATAATTGAATTTTAATGAATTTTCAAATAAAAAGATATAATATCTATATATGAAATTATAGGTTGGTGTATGTGGTATAAGTGGAATGGTTTTGTGATTCATTGGAAAAAAAATTGAGAAAAATATAGTGAGATCTCTATGTTTATGTCTAATGATAAGTCTAATATAATTCATGTATAGGAAAATGTCATGGAATTTTTTTTAAGATATAGTGAGTGGTTTCTATGAAATTATATCCAAAATAGGATACTATATAAGTAAGTGTATTTGGAACAATTATTTATATTCATAATAGATATAAAAAAATTCATTGATCTAGACTCCATCATTACTCAATACATGATAATGAGCCTTGTTACACTTCTATTATAACACTCTTGGGGTATATATTTTGGAAATTAATAAAATCATTATGAACAATCATGATGAATTTGAGGAGATGATGATCATGGGTGTCCTATCCTAAACCTAAGGTGTCTTATATTGAAAAGAAGGTGTCTTTATTTAGACATATTATAAATTTCTTTTCAAACTTATGGGGTTTCCCACTATGAATATTGTTTCTCGAACTACGATTTTTCAATAAATGGAAGGATGTAGAAGTAAATTGGTGAACACTGAATATGATAGATAATGAATTAATAGGAAACAAATGGGATAATGACTGGAGTAAATTATATTATGACTATTCATAATCAGTTATCGTGATATATTATTTCCAACACATACCATAAATAACTCTATAACTCACCAAAAAAGAGAAGGATGGAGTTTTATAAGACCTAAAGTGGTGGAGACCATGATTGAATGAAGATTCAGTTTCATATATATTGATAATACATGATGAAGCACTAGGAATTATTGTTTCAAATTAATGAGATGATTTTTTATCTGTGGAGAATAAGGATACAAATTAAGTGATTTTTGAAGAAAATGAATATTTAATTTAATTTTATTGATGAAAAAATTGTTTCCCTAAATCATCATAATTGGTTGAATGTCATATATGTGGAAGTTATGGTCATTATACAATTCTTTTTCCTTTTGGAAAATAATAATAACATGATCAAAAAAGTTGTACAAGTGAAGGTTATTTTTTTAATGATAAAGAAAATAAAAATGACATATGAAATTAAAGAACATTGAGGAATAATATATTAAATCATTGTTAATTGTTTGCTAAGGAAAAAACGTTATTAAAGTTTTTATCTATTGGAACTCACTAATTATACTATAATAATCATGAAATGCATCAGTATTACATTATAAAAAATATGATTGAGTATTTTTAAGAATATATTGAATGAAATTGATGTCCTAGATAACTGATTTAATTTGAAGGTTATATTTTATGTAAATGACTTGATTAATTGAAATATATTGTAATAACCCTAGTTTTTCTAATAAAGACTTTGAAATATTCTTGATGATATTCCAGAGTAGCGCCTTCAGACGGCGAGCGATTCAGAGCCCCGGAGTGGCCGGAATTAAATTTTCAGTGCGTTCACACTAGAAACGCTAAATAAATGAGATAACTCCTAAATGGAGTTCCGGATCAGGGATCCGAGTCTACGGATGGGTCCGGAATGGGGTTTTTACCCTAGTAATGACATAAAACTTGTCGGTGCGGGATGTTTGGACCCCTCACCCGCTCCCGAAACGTTAAACGGATAAATTAATTAATTAATTTATTCGTTTAATAGCGAAACGCTAGTATCTCTTAAATGGTGGATCGGATTGGAAAACCGAGGGCACCGTTGAGTTCGTAGCGTGTCGTTTACCCTAGGAGGGGTGTAAGTTTCATGGGCGCGGGCCGTTTGTGAAAAATGGCACCAGGGGCGTTTTCGTAATTTGGCGGCTTCAGACACTAAGTTTAATAACTTTTGAATGGGGTATCGGATTAAAATTCTGAGACTGCCGTTGTGCTCGGCAGGTCGTGTTCACCCTAGGGGAGGCTTAACCTCGACCCCGTCGAGTGTTTCGGGCACGGGACAAATTGGGGGTTAAATTAATTAAAATTTTAATTAATTTCTTTTTAAACCCCACCCCCACCCCTCTCCTTCCGCTTCCCCCTGGCAGAAGAGCTCAACCAAGAAGGAGGAGCTCCCCCTCTCCTCCTCCCCTCCGGGGAGGACGCTCCGGCGAGGTGCGGATCGTCGGCGAAGCTTCGGGCGAAGCCCCGCGAGGTAAGAGGTTTTGAGCGTTTTAAATTCCCGAACCATATTTAAACCTCAATTATATGTGTCAATTTGTTGTTTGTTCCTCGAAGAAATCCCATGATCTTGTAGTGGATTTTATGAGCTATCCGACGCATATTTCGGTTTCGGTTTTGGAGTTCTGAGGAACCCGCAATCATTCGCCGAAGATTGCAGGTTTGTGGATGAATTTCGGGTTGTTCCGGGCGGTGACAGCCCGGGGTAGAGGCGGTCCGGCGGCTTCGCGCACCGGTCCGGTTGTCCGAGTCGAGCGGCACGGCGGGCCGACGGCGACGACAACAGGTCGGGGGACCGCGGCAGGCGGCCGCGGAAGGTGCCAGGCGAGGGCGGCGGCCGGTTGTCTGCGAGCGCGGCGGACGCAGCTACGGGCTTCGGCGGGCGAGCAGGGAGGGGGCCGGGCGAGGCTGCGACGTCGGCGGGCGAGTGGGGAGGAGGACCGCGCGGCGGAGTCGCCGCCAGCGGGCGACGACGCGGAAGGACCGGGGTCTTGTGACCCCGACTGGCAGACAGGACCCGCTCCATGCGGGTCCACTTGGGAGACCCGACCAACCGAGCCGGTCCGGGAGACTCAGGCCGGCCCACGCGCCTGCGGGCCGGTTCAAGCAGGGTGGGCCGGCCAAACCGGCTCGGCCCACCTGCAATCGTTCTTCAAAATTTTAAAACACCCATAAAATGCAGTTCGGGTGTCATTTTTGCTCGTTGTCAGTGGCAGTGCATTTCTTAAACAGAGGCGGATCTTTTGAGATGGATTTGGAAAATTTTAATTCATGAAACGAGGGGTCTCGGAGATGCGACGCGTCTTTAAGTGGACGAGCGTTCTTCCGGAAATTCTTGTTTTGGACGGCGCGGATGCATGTGACGTCCAATTTGAGCACCGTCAGCGGCGTTGTGACCCTGGAACTGAGGCGGAGGTTTCCAGTGCAGTTCTAGGCGTTGAGGCTGGAGTTGAGGCGCGGGACCCGCGGCCCATCTTTTGAGCTGCATGCAGCTAGTAGCGACTTTTTCTTCGGACGTCCGTTCGGGGCGTGCGAGTAGTCGATGTTGGGTGTTTTTCCGAGGGCAACGCGTTGGCGCAGTCTGCCCGCTGTAATTCCTTATGATGGTGCGGGCCCTGCGAGGGCCGTTTCGGGAGTTGACGGTGATTTCCAGCTTTATCATCGGGTGACCATTTTGGATAAGTGAGTAGTCCATTTCATGTACTTTTTCGAGAGGATCGCAACGGTGCAATCCGTTCGTTGAGTTTCGGGACCAGGATGCGGGTCCCACGTGGCACCGCTCGTGTGCGGTGCGCCGGGATGCACCTTTTTCTCTGGATATCCATTGCACTCAAGTGAGTAGTGCTTTTGACGTGTTTTCCCGAGGGGATCGCAATAGTGCAATGCGCCCGGCTGTTTTCGGGGCTGAGGCTCGGGATCACGGGACGCCGTTCGGGCGTGAGACGGTGTTGGTGACTTTTTCGTCGGATATCCGTTTGAGGTGAGTAAGTAGTCGATCTCGCGTGTTTTTTCACGAGGATTACAATGGTGCAATCCGTTTGGTTGTGTGTAGCCTCTTGCACGATCTTGTTGAATGTGGAATGTGGAAGGTGCTCCAGTGGTGGTCCGCCCTACCTTGTTGTAGCGGACCCTTGGCGTGTGATCGCGCACTCTTGGGAGAGTGATACAAATGGTTCACGATATGTGGTTGGTCGTGCCTGGGCCTTTGAGTGGAGTTGTTACATCATGCCTTGGTGTTGACGCTGGGTGTCGTGTGCACGATAGCCTTTGGGAAGGAATGACGTATACTCCGGGAGTATACGGGAGCGCTTGGAGGTACGTGTGGTTGTTTGTACCTGAGATTTTTGGGCGCTCAGTTGGGGTTGGCTTGGGGCCACACGTCGTGTGGGCCCCACGTGCGTGTCGTGTTCGGCTTTGCATACTTGGACCTCTCACGGCATAGAGGGTCCCTCTGTGTTTTTGGTTGACCAGCAGGGTTGATTGGTCTCCCCCTGGTTTCGTTCTCGATGGATTGGCCGGTAGTGGGACCAGTGGCACCTAGTGATAGAACAGGTGTTGAACCCCTTTGGGTGAGTTGTGCTGGAGTTGGGTGGTCGCGTGATGCCCACTCCATGTTCAGTTGGCCAGTGTTGTGCCCTCTAGTGGATGTGGCCAGATCAGTTTTGAGTTTTACCCTCCAGCGTGGCTGGGCAGTGGGTTACTCATCGGATTCTAGGGTCTACCCTCCAGCAGAGACTGGGCAGTGGGTCACCCGACACTTTTAGGGTCTAACCTTCTGCAGAGACTGGGCAGTGGGTCACCCGACACTCTTAGGGTCAACCCTCCAGTAGAGACTGGGCAGTGGGTCACCTGACGACCTCTTAGGGCCTACCCTCTAGCAGGGCTGGGCAGTGGGTCGCCCGTCGTCTAGTTCCAGGTCTACCCTCCAGCAATTCTGGGCAGTGGGTCGCCTGTCGACTTATTCCAGGTCTACCCTCCAGCGGGGCTGGGCAGTGGGTCGCCTTATGATGTATTAGGGTTTACCCTCCAGCAGGGCTGGGCAGTGGGTCACCCGATATCTGATTATGGCCTACCCTCCAGCGGGGTTGGGCAGTGGGTCGTCGGTTGATGTATTTGGGTTTACCCTCCAGCAGGGTTGGGCAGTGGGTCACTAGATATTTGGTTATGAATTACCCTCCAGCTGGGCTGGGCATTGGGTCATTTTTTGGCATTCCAGACTCAGTCCTTAGTACTAGGCTAGTCTGTGGCTTTCCACCATGGTTACCGGAGCGAGACCCTTAGTTATACGGGTCAATGTTGTGACGGCTTGACTTTGAGGAGACCTCTCGACTGCGGGCAGTGACGAGGTGTGGTTTGACTTTCCCTAGAACACTCAAGTTCGAGGGGCACTTTCCCCACCGAGATGCGTACTTGTGACGTGACCTAAAACCGTGCGGGCGAGTTAGTGCTTCCCAAAGCGGATAGTGTGGAGGTGTGGTGATTGAGCCCCTTGGCTTGCGGTTCGGGGCAGACATGCGGGATGTTGGGCATCGATGATGGTGTTACTTTTGGGACTGTTGGCTACTCCTTCTTGGGCTGAGCTATGGGACGGAGATCCCCTTACGAGCTTGTTCGGTCTTCTTAATAGAGCATACATATGTATATACCTTGTTTCCAGCACCCACTTCTTGGGTTTGGCTACTCTCCTTCCAGGAGAGGCGAAGACGCGCAGGGTATGCCACGTGCTTTCCGTGTCTATCTTCTCACGGTTGGACGAGTCTACTCTCCTACTATATGTAGAGAAGGCTCGACGAGAAGTTCATCTTCTCACCGTTTCCAGCTCCTTGTGTCTGGATGAGTCTACCTTCTTTCCTCTTGGTGGGTTGAGCTGTTATTCTTTACTGCACTCTTGGTTGTACTCCTTCCTATTTCTTGTTCGCTCTACTGCTCACCCTTCGGTACTTCCTTTGTTGCTCCCTCGAGCCTTCGGGGTATCCTACTGAGTATTTTTATACTCACCCGTGCTTGGGCTTTTCCTGCACTTGGTGTGCCCTTGTAGACGACGGACAGGTGGAGCGTGACATCAGTGGAGTGTAGGAGCTTGGGATCTTGGACCACGTGCGGTGGCCGTGGCCGGGTTCCATGTGGGAGACCCGTCAGTAGTTTCCTTTGTTTACATGTTGTCGGGTTGTGGAAATTTTTGGTTGGGCGCGTGTTTTTCCCTTTTCTTTTCAGTTTGTACTTTGTACTTGTAGAGGTCGATGCACTTTGTGGTATTTATATAGCAGTTTCCCTTTCCTTTTCTTTGCTTGTCTTTACTTTTACTCTGCACTGTTGCATTGAGTTTGCTGTGTGTGTGTGTACAGGTGCTTAGGCAAAGGCCTCCCTGAGTTATTGTTCCTTCGGCACTGGTCGCCAGCCCCTGGCCTATGGAGGCGGGCTTGGGGTAGTTGCGGATCTAGCCCGGGTAGGTTCGGGTCGTGACAAAGTGGTATCAAAGGTGGTTCGTTCCTTGGGACATTGTGCGGACGCCCCTAAAAGAGGAATTGGTGGGGATATAGGGCAACAGTGTTAATGTTTATCGAGAGCGGCTCTCAGGCCAGGGAGTCCAGTGATGGTGCGGCGGCTGACGTATCCATTCACTAGGACCTTGATAACCCGCTTGTCGACTTGTTATGCTGAGACACTTGTTACAGGGAAATTCGTTTGTGCATCACGTAGGACCGAGTCTTTGACTATCCTTTTTGAGTCAGCTCCCCATCGTTGTTGTTGTGGTATATAAATATATGCTCATCTGACCACGACACTCCTTAATAATATTCAGGATGTCCCCGCAAGGACAGCTAGCCAGGATACCAGCTTTGGGTACGTGATGACGACCCTGTGAGCTATGAGGCCTCAGTCCAGAACCCATTATGTGAGCCCTTTCTCTGGGTGGGCCGGTAGCAGCTCCCCCACCTGTTGAGCAGTAGGCAGTTTCAGTAGAGCAGACTGAGTTTGAGTGCAGGTTGAGCGTGCTCTGTGAGTTCCAGCGGCAGAGACCGCTGAGGTTTAGTGGTGAGCCAGACCCTCAGGTAGCAAAGGTTTGGCTCGAGGCAGTGGTTAGCCTTTTCAGACTTGTGCAGACGCCGATAGTTCAGAGAGTGGCTTTGACACCAACCCTTTTTCGTGGAACAGCTTGGCGTTGGTGGAGTCTGGTGACTCAGTTTCTTGACAAGTCATTGCTTTCGTTGGACGACTTTTAGTTGTTTCTCCGTGAGGATTTTTGCCTCTCCAGCTTGTGCTCCGTTCGGATTCAGGAGCTCCTGCAGTTTCAGAAGGGAGGGATGACGGTGGCCGAGTACGCGGCTAGTTTTGCAGACCATGCAGGATTTTACCCGGACTTGGTCCATGACGACAACCTCTGAGCGCGGAAGTTTGAGCAGGGTCTTCTCCGAGAGATTCATGCTTTCATAGTACCCTGGGAATTTCCACATATGCCGGGTGGCTAGAGCAGGTGCTGGTGATAGAGGGCTTCCTGTCATGTTTTACGGTTGGTAGTGGCAGTGGGCACGACGGAGCTGGAACGACTGTCGTAGCTAGCAGGTGCTGGAGGACAGGACCTCGATGCAGGTGGCCTTCCCCCTGCCAGTTTCGGAGATGTGGTCGTATACCACTGTGGTGAAAAGGCGCAGGGCCTCAGTTGAGGATGACCTTCCGTGAGTGGATCCCGGGCAGTGGTCATGCACCACAGTGGCGCCGGAGGGTGCCAGGGCAGCCTATAGAGCTCTGTTTCTATGCTTGTGACGGTCGAGGTCACTTGGCATGAGACTGCCCAACCCGCGTTGTTGAGAGTTTCGGGCAGGCAGCAGGCGCACCACGACGACAGAGGCAGCGCTATAATCGGATTAGTACCCAGATAGGTGGTGCTAGCAGAGGAGCGGGAGGAGCTGGTAGTGTGGGATGACGTTACGAGATATCCCCATCACCACTAGGCGATCCACGTCAGGCTCCTGGAGCTGACAGTTGGGACCGCGGGCAACCGCGAGCTTTGGATGTCTACGATCCTGCAGAGCATGAGGAGATAAGAGGTATGCTCTACAGCTTGTCTACCTTTGTGCAGTAGAGTTGTTGGACTCTGTGTGTGAACTTCTTCCCTCCCAGCTCCTTCATTGAGGTGTTACCAGGGTGACGCAGGGCGTCAGGTGTAACCCTGTGTTGGTAAGGAAAAAGGCGTGAGACCTTTTCCTTTAGTCGATGGTGTCGACTCCATTTCTCACTGAGCGTGTAAGAGAGCCTCGGCTGTGGAATAATGCGTGACCAGATATCCTTGGGTGTTTCACCATATGAATATTCTAAAGGATGGAATCACCGGGCCTTGTTTCAGGTGCGGGCGGTGATTCCAGTCGTGGCGGGCGATGTAGAGGTTTGACCGGGGAGGTGAGCTACCCCCGAGGGCCTTCGGGCCATTTGAAACCGTGCAAAGGGATGGCGAGGTACCCTACCGCCTTTCCCTAACCCCAAACTCTGGAGTGGGTGCACGACATCATCAAGGGCCGACCGCACATGAACAGATCAATCCTTTGGTCTGTGTGCGGTGACGTAGAGCTGTGCGTGGGTTCTTCAGGGTATAGGAAAGCCAGGTGTGGGCTTAGTACCCTGTGTTGCTCCCTAGTTTTTCTATTCGAGGACGAAAATCTTTAAGGTGGGAATGATTTAAGAACCCGAGTTTTGCTAAGAAAGACATTGGAATATTCTTGATGATATTCCAAAGCAGCTCCTTCAGACAGCGAGTGATTCCGAGCCCCGGAGTGGCCGAAATTAAATTTTCAGTGCGTTCACACTGGAAATGCTAAATAAATAAGATAACTCCTAAACGGAGTTCCGGATCAGGGATTCGAGTGTACGGATGGGTCCGGAATGGGGTGTTTACCCTAGAAACGACATAAAACTTGTCAGCGCGGGATGTTTGGACCCCTCGCACGCTCCCGGAACATTAAACGGATAAATTAATTAATTAATTAATTTTTTAATAGAAAAATGCTAGTATCTCATAAACAGTGGCTCGGATTGGAAAACCTAGGGCACCGTTGAGTTCGGAGTGTGCCTTTTACCCTAGGAGGGGTATAAGTTTCACGGGCGCGGGCCGTTTGTGAAAAATGGCCCAAGGGGCGTTTTCGTAATTTGGCGGCTTCAGACGCTAAGTTTAATAACTTTTGAATGGTGTCTCGGATTAAAATTCTGAGACTTTTTTTGTGCTCGAGAAGTCGTGTTCACCCTAGGGGAGGCTTAACCTCGACCCCATCGAGTGTTTCGGGTGCGGGATAAATTGGGGGTTAAATTAATTAAAAATTTAATTAATTTCTTTTTAAACCCCACCCCCACCCCTCTCCTTCCTCTTCCCCCTGGCAGAAGAGCTCAACCAAGAAGAAGGAGCTCCTCCTCTCCTCCTCCCCTCCGGTGAGGAAGCTTCGGCGAGGTGCGGATCGTCGGCGAAGCTTCGGGCGAAGCCCCGCGAGGTAGGAGGTTTTGAGCGTTTTAAATTCCTGAACCATATTTCAACATCAATTATATGTGTCAATTTTTTGTTTGTTCCTCGAAGAAATCCCATGATCTTGTAGTGGATTTTATGAGCTATCCGACGCATATTTTGGTTTCGGTTTTAGAGTTCTGAGGAACCAACAATCATTCGCCGAAGATTGCAGTTTTGTGGATGAATTTCAGGTTGTTCCGGGCGGCGATAGCCTGGGGTAGCGGCGGTCCGACGGCTTCGTGCGCCGGTCCGGCTATCCGAGTCAAGCGGCACGGCGGGCCGAGGGCGACGACAACAGGCCGGTGGACCATGTCAGGCGGCTGCGGATGGTGCCAGGCGAGCGCGGCGGCCGGGTGTCTGCGAGCGCGGCGGACGCAGCTATGGGCTTCGGCGGGCGAGCGTGGAGGCGGTCGGGTGAGGCTGCGACGTCGGCGGGCGAGTGGGGAGGAGGACCGCGCGACGAAGTCTTCGCCAGGGGGCGATGACGCGGAAGGGTCGGGGTCTTGTGACCCCAGCCGGAAGACAGGACCCGCTCCATGCGGGTCCACTTGGGAGACCGGACCGGCCGATCCGGTCTGGGCGAGTCAGGCCAGCCCGCGCGCCTGCGGGCCGGTTCAAGCAGGGTGGGCCGGCCGAACCGGCTCGGCCCACCTGCCATCGTTCTTCAAAATTTTAAAACACCCATAAAATGCATTTCGGGTGTCGGTTTTGCTCGCCATCAGCGGCAGTGCATTTCTTAAACAGAGGTAGATCTTTTGATATGGTTTCGGAAATTTTTAATTCACGAAACGAGGGGTCTCGGAGACGCGACGCGTCTTTAAGTGGACGAGCGTTCTTCCAGAAAATCTTGTTTTGGACGGCGCGGACGCATGAGACGTCCGATTTGAGCGCCGTCAGCAGCGTTGTGACCCTGGCACTGAGGCGGAGGATTCCAGTGCGGTTCCAGTCATTGAGGCTGGAGTTGAGACGCGGGCCCCGCGGCCCGTCTTTTGAGCTGCGTGCAGCTAGTAGCGACTTTTTCCTCGGGCGTCCGTTTGGGGTGTGCAAGTAGTCAATTTTGGGTGTTTTTATGTGGGCAACGCGTTGGCGTAGTCTGCCCGCTGTAATTCCGCATGATGGTGCGGGCCCCGCAAGGGCCGTTTCGGGAGTTGATGGTGATTTCCAGCTTTATCACCGGGCGGCCGTTTTGGACAAGTGAGTAGTCCATTTCATGTACTTTTTAGAGAGGATCGCAACGGTGTGATCCGTTCGTTGAGTTTCGGGACCAGGATGCGGGTCCCACATGGCACCGCTCGTGTGCGGTGTGCCAGGATGCACCTTTTTCTCCGGATATCCATTGCACTCAAGTGAGTAGTGCTTTTGACGTGTTTTCCCGAGGGGATCGCAATGGTGCGATGCGCCCGACTATTTTTGGGGCCGAGGCTCGGGATCACGGGACGCCGTTCGGGCGTGAGGCGGTGTTGGTGACTTTTTCGTCAGATATCTGTTTTAGGCGAGTAAGTAGTCGATCTCGCATGTTTTTCCATGAGGATTACAACAGTGCAATCTGTTTGGTTGTGCGGAGCCTCTTGCACGATCTTGTTGAATGTGGAATGTGGAAGGTGCTCTAGTGGTGGTTCGCCCTACCTTGTTGTAGCGGACCCTTGGCGTGTGATCGCGCACTCTCTGGAGAGTGATACAAATGGTTCACGAGATGTGCTTGGCCGTGCCTGGGCCTTTGAGTGGAGTTGTTATGTCACGCCATCGCATTGATGCTGGGTTCCATGTGCACGATAGCCTTTGGGCTAGAATGAGGTATACTCTGGGAGTATACGGGAGCGCTTGGAGGTACATGTGGTTGTTTGTACCTGAGATGTTTGGACGCTCAGTTGGGGTTCGCTTGGGGCCACACGTCGTGTGGGCCCCACGTGCCTGCCGTGTTTTGCTCTGCGTACTTGGACCTCTCGCGGCATAGAGGGTCCCTCTGTGTGTTTGGTTGACTAGCAGGGTTGAGTGGTCTCCCCCTGGTTTCGTTCTCGATGGATTGGCCGGTAGCGTGGCCAGTGGAACCTAGTGATGGAACAGGTGCTGAACCCCTTTGGGTGAGTTGTGATTGAGTTGGGTGGTTGCGTGATGCCCACTCCGTGTTCATTTGGCCAGTGTTGTGCCCTCCAGTTGATGTGGCCAGAGCAGTTCTGAGTTTTACCCTCCAGCGGGGCTGGGCAGTGGGTTACTCATCGGATTCTAGGGTCTACCCTCTAGCAAAGACTGGGAAGTGGGTCACCCGACACTTTTAGGGTCTACCCTCGAGCAGAGACTGGGCAGTGGGTCACCCGAAGACCTCTTAGGGCCTACCCTCCAGTAGGGCTGGGCAGTGGGTCGCCCGTCGTCTAGTTCCATGTCTACCCTCTAGCGGGGCTGGGCAGTGGGTCGCCTGATGATGTATTAGGGTTTACCCTCTAGCAGGTCTGGGCAGTGGGTCACCCGATATCTGATTATGGCCTACCCTCTAGCGGGGCTGGGCAGTGGGTCGCCGGTTGATGTATTTGGGTTTACCCTCCAGCACGGCTGGGCAGTGGGTCATTTTTTGGCATTCCATACTCAGTCCTTAGTACTAGGCTAGTCTATGGCTTTCCTCCGTGGTTACCGGAGAGGGACCCTTAGTTATACGGGCCAGTGTTGTGACGACTTGACTTTGAGGAGACCTCTCAATTACGGGGCACTGACGAGGTGTGGTTTGACTTTCCCTAGAACTCTCAAGTTAGAGGGGCACTTTCCCCACCGAGATGCGTCCTTGTGACGCGACCTAAAACCGTACAGGCAAGTCAGTGCCGCCCAAAGCGGATAGTATCGAGGTGTGGTGATTGAGCCCCTTGGCTTGCGGTTTGGGGCAGACGTGTGGGATGCTAGGCATCGATGATGGTGTTACTTCTGGGACTATTGGCTACTCCTTCTTGGGTTGAGCTATGGGACGGAGATCCCCTTACGAGTTTGTTCAGGCTTCTTGATAGAGAATACATATGTATATACCTTGTTTCCGGCACCCACTTCTTGGGTTTGGCTACTCTCCTTCCAGGAGAGGTGAAGACGCGCGGGGTATGCCACGTGCTTTCCGTGTCTAGCTTCTCATGGTTGGATGAGTATACTCTCCTACTATAGGTAGCGAAGACTCGACGAGAAGTTCATCTTCTCACCGTTTCTAGCTCCTTCTGTCTGGATGAGTCTACCTTCTTTCCTCTTGTTGGGTTGAGTTGTTACTCTTTACTGCACTCTTGGTTATACTCCTTCCTATTCCTTGTTCACTCTACTGCTCACCCTTCAGTACCTCCTTTGTTGCTCCCTCGAGCCTTCGGGGTATCCTACTGAGTATTTTTATACTCACCCCAGCTTGGTCTTTGCCCGCACTTGGTGTTCCCTTGTAGACGACGGACAGGTGGAGCGTGACTTCAGTGGAGCGTAGGAGCTTGGGAGCTTGGACCGCGTGCAGTTGTCGTGGCTGGGTTCCAGGTGGGAGACCCTTCAGTAGTTTCTTTTGTTTACCTGTTTTCGGGTTGTGGCACTTTTTGGTTGGGCGCATGTTTTTTCCCTTTTCTTTTCAGTTTGTACTTTGTACTTGTAGAGGTCGATGCACTTTGTGGTATTTATATAGCAGTTGCCCTTTCCTTTTCTTTTCTTGTCTTTACTTTTACTCTACACTGTTGCATTGAGTTTGCTGCGTGTGTGTGTACAGGTGCTTAGGCAAAGGCCTCCCCGAGTTATTGTGCCTTCGGCGCTGGTCGCCATCCCCTGGCCTATGGAGGCGGGCTTGGGGTAGTTGCGGCTCGAGCCCAGGTAGGTTCGGGTCATGACATATATCTATTAATATGTTCTTTTAGTTGATATAATATATTCTCATATGGATAAGAGATGATTTTAATGGATAATGTAAATTACATTGTATTAAAGACCATAAAACTGATTGATGATTTTAAGACAAAGTGGTTTATGTTTTCATTGATGGAGTTTAAAATATTTTTTGATTTATAGAGTATATTTATTAATATGTGGTCTTATTTATGAAATGAGGAAGAATGTATGTTTTTATTGAGCTTTTATTGTAATTTTAGTTATTAATATTTTTCAATAGAATATATAACCAAGTAATTAACCTATTTTGTGTGTGAAAATTAAGATATAATTTATGAAATTTGGGGGATTAATTTTATATTTATTTTGGAAATTTAGTGACCTAATTTATAAATTTTTTAATTTTGGATAGTTTTTATGGATTGGTATTTATTGAATGATTTATGTGGAACATTGGATGACTCTATAGAGATTAATGTATTATTTCATGATATAAAGAATAATCCATATTGGATAAATTATAATTATTATTTTTCTTTTTAAGGTAACTAGAGAGAGATTTAATTAATTATCATTATTTTATGTATTTTATGAGTGGTTATATGTTAATTTTAGTGATTCAAACTTTAAAAATTCACCTTCATTTCATGGAGTAAGATATGAATTGGAAATTGATCAAATCACAACTGATATATGACTTTGTTCTTATAAAATTGAATAACTATATTTTAATTAGAAAAATTAATCATAATTATGAAAATGATCTTGATATAAAATAAAGTCATTATTGCCTTGAATTCTTATTAATTGATGGTAATTTTTCTCACCACTATGATTTATGAATTGTTTTTCGTTATTTGTATCAAGATCATTAACATTCTTGATGTTAGTGATCTATGGGAATTTCATTTCTTCCATGTACATAAATTCACTTCCCAATGATAATTTCCAAATTTTTTGTTATGTATTATTAAATATATCCTTTTTTAGTTCCCTTTTCCTCTTATCAAGAGGATGTTTTATTAACTCTTTTTAAAATGTTGGTTTTCTACAATGAAATGTCATGTCTCAGACACTTTATTACCAACTAGAAGTTAATATTTTAGGGATTTAATTTATTTAATTGGGTTTAATGTAAAAGTAAAAAATTATATGAAATATGTTTTCCAAATAAATTTATTTTCATAGATATCTTGAGTTAAATGCAACACTGAGTTTTAATAAATAATGATAGACTATTAATATTGTTATTTTAACTTGACCATTATATCCTAGACATTAATTTTGGAGGTATGAATATAAAAAAAAAATTAATTATAAAGGATTTATATAAACAAAATATACTTATAAAACAATTACTTAATTTATATTAATGTCTTAATATTCTTTGAAAATACCATTTTCTCAAAAGAATGATTTTAATTTATTTTTAGAATAAATAATTAAATTCATTTTTACACTATTAGGAAATATATTTACAAAATTTAAAAACATTTTTTAAAACAAAATATATAAATTAACTTAGGGTGAAATTTTGAAAACTTTCTAAAAAGACAAATTTATCATTCATAATGAGAAATACTGATTTTTATTATAAAATTTCTCTTCACATAAATCATTTACAATAATCCATCGTGATTAAAATATTATAAAATTTAAAATTAGATAAATTAAATATTTATTAATACAATTTTGATCATTTTTATCAATTTAATATAAAATTTTATATTAAAATATTCTATACTAATGATATATTTCTCTTTTGGAAACTAATTTTTCATAACTTCTATGGGTTAAATTTTGAAATATATTTTTCAATTTCTGTGAATGGAATTTGGAAAAACGTTTTCAAAATTTTAAATTATAATAATTAATATTATATTATTATTGGAAATTATTTTTTGGTCAAAATGAATAGTAAAAACTTATTATTGTGGTTAAGGATAAAATGGGTTTGTAAATGAGTTAAACTAAATGGATAATGGTTGAATTTGTATAAAAACTTATCTGTTTACATGTTTCTATCCATTTTTGTACCCATACTAATTTATGCTCAATTTTTAGGTCCCTTGGGACACTTTTCCATAAAAGTGAAAAATATAATAATTTAGAAAATCGAAAGGTAAATGATCACCATCATGCTTTTAAATTTCAATTACGTATTCACATAGGTACAAAATAAATATGGGAATGAATATTAATGGTCATTTTTAGAATCGTGAAATCAATTTCAAAGGGAAATTTATTTATAGTTTTCAGTAATTAAAGAGTTTCTTTAAATTCTTAGGCAAAACTGATGTAATACTTATTTAATTAATAGAAAAATAAAATAAATGATACTAAAAATATTAAAATTAATATTAATTGAATTAATTATTGTATTACATGGTTTTTATAGAAAAATATGTCTATA
This sequence comes from Viscum album, assembly GCA_963277665.1. Classification (NCBI taxonomy): domain Eukaryota; kingdom Viridiplantae; phylum Streptophyta; class Magnoliopsida; order Santalales; family Viscaceae; genus Viscum; species Viscum album. Next base: position 254,033,527 of record OY728165.1, on the reverse strand, counting down.
TAAATGTGTTTGAAAATAATATATTCGATTTATCCCTTTTTCTTGATGTTTCTTAAAGTCAAATTATTTGTATAGTGTCAAAATTTACATTAATTTTATTTTATAAAAAGTAATATTTATTAAATTATTTGAAATTATTTGAAATAAAATACTCTTTTATTTTATTTTTTATGATTATAAACTGTAAAATTAGTTAAAATAAATATTTATTAATCCAATTTTTAACATTTTTATCAACTTAATATAAAATTTTATATTAAAACATTCTATAAAAATGATATATTTCTCTATTGGAAACTATTTTTTCATAACTTCTATGGGTTAAATTTTGGAATAAATTTTTCAAATTCCGTGAATGGAATTTGGAAAAACATTTTCAAAATTTGAAATAATAATAATTAATATTATATTATTATTGAAAATTAATTTTTGGTCAAAATGAATTGTAAAAATTTATTATTGTGGTTAAGGATAAAATGGGTTTGGTAATGGGTTAAACTAAATGGATAGTGGTTAAATTTATATAAAACCATATCCATTTACAATTTTCTATCCATATTTGTAAACATAATAATTTATGCTCTATTTTTAGGTCCTTTGGGACACTTTTCCATAAAAGTGAAAAATATAATAATTTAGAAAATCAAAAGTTAAATGATAACCCTCATTCTCTTAAATTTAAATTATGTATTAACATAGGTACAAAATAAATATGGGAATGAATATTTATGGTCATTTTTAGAATAGTGAAATTAATTACTAAGGGAAATTTATTTTTAGTATTTAGTAATTAAATAGTTTCTTTAAATTCTTAATAAACACTGATGTAATACTTATTTAATTAATATAAAAATAAAATAAATGATACTAAAAATATTAAAATTAATATTAATTAAATGAATTATCATATTACATGGCTTTTATAGAAAAATATGTCTATATAAACGTTTTTGAAAATAATATATTCTAATTCCCCCTTTGTCTTGATGTTTCATAAAGTCAAATTAATTCTATAGTGTCAAAAATGACATTAATCTTATTTTATTAAAAGTAATATTTATTAAATGATTTGAAATTATATGAAATAAAATACTCATTCATTTTATTAGTGTATGATTATAAATATAAATTATTTTCTTTTTCTAGAATAAAATTTATTTTTAAAATAATTATATTTACCCATATATAGTGAAAACATTTTTACCATGGTAAATGGTAAAATGATGTTTATTGTGTTTCATGTGCATGTGTTAAAATTAATTTTTCACAAACATGTTATAAGTATTCTTAAAAATTTATTTCATATTTATAGAAATTGGTTATAAGTTATATAGTAAGACTAATTTAATTTGTATAATTAAATGATTAATTCTCTAAATAAAAATTATAGTTACAGTTGTGAAAAATTCAATAGTAAAATTAATGAAACGTAAATTTGAAAGAATTTTTTTTAATACATATGTAAATTTCTGTTTTGTGGGTTTTTTGACCTTTAAATCCCCACACTTCATTATTTATAAATTTTGGAGTCATTAGGGTTGAGAGAGACTCCCCATTATTGAAATGTATTTTGTATTTACCAAAATTGTATTCTTCTTCTATTATAAAAAACCACCTCCTCCCCTCAATTAATCAATCCTATTAAGACATTTTTATTGCCAAAACCTAACCAAAATAACTCCCAAACAACCCAATACCTAGTCTACAGCTATTGAACATCTAGAAATACCAACCTAGGGTACTTAATAAGCGATATAAATGATGGTGTTCTACGTGAATGTAATTTTATTCACAAAGATCTTTTTTTACTCCACATAAAACATTAATTCATTTTTAATAATTGGAATATAATAAAAAATATAAAAAATATAATGAGATTTTAATATTTTTAACGCATAACATATATATATGTCCTCTTCCATCAAATGGAAAACAAAAACATCGATCGTATGTATGGAGGACTACCACCTCAAGAACTGATGTAGTTCATTTTCCATAACCACCTCTCACTACTTGATATAATGATTTATTTAATATTTTTACATGTTATTTATGTAACAAGTATACTTTTATTTTTAAAAAATAAATAAAAACTTCTAAATTTTCATTTTGAGGTAATATAATAATGTCGCTCGTGTGTGGAGGATTACCGCATCGTGAAGCGATATGATTAATTATTCACTTACACTTTACATGGAAGGTAATTAAAAAATTTCAATGAAAATATTTTCTATATAAGATAGTAAATTTTTTATTTGATGTTAATATGATATTTACCTTTATTTTGATTCATCCATCATGAAAATGAAAATAGTTTTCATGCATATGTACAACCTACCATCTCTATCATCGGTGTAATTAACTTTCTATATCTAAATTTAATAGATTACACTAAATAAATGTTTAATTAATATATATGTTATTTATATCATTGTTAAAATTATATATATTATTGAAATATCATTACTATAAAATTTCTAAAAATATGATACCAAAACATACATGAAAAATTAATTAGTTATCTCTTGAAACATGATTTTAACAAGGAATTATTAATAAATGAGTAACAAAATGTTTTTATTAAATAATATATGGTCAAATATATATGTGTATGGTTATTGATCAGATTTATAGAAAAACATAAATTAATTATACATGAGTTTGGAATGAGTAAAAATGAAGTTTATACTTGTTATAAGATATTTTTTCTTGACTTTTATATCCATGGGACACATACCATATTCTCCACTTATTTCTTTTGTGTAGTGAATATATATCCCACGAACTAGTTTTATCAATATTTTATTTATAATTATTTGATATTGATATCCATATAAATTTATTTCTTTCATGGGTCTTATTATTCCATATATACTAATGTGCTAAAGGTTTAATATTACAATCCCATTATTTATCAGTATTATTTATGATTATATTTCTGATGAAGGGATATTTAGATACACCAGCAAAGAAACAAATTAATTTTATTCTCCTCAATTTAATTAACAAAAAAATTTTTTTACATTAATTTAAATCTATTTATGAACTAAAAATACCAAAATAATGTTTTAAGTAATATCAGATTTATTTCTCTTTTCATTCAAAACACTTATTTCAACAACTTACATATTTTTTAAAAAAAAATTAAAGGATGAATTAATATTATCAAACTAGTTTTTTTAATTTATTTTTACCCTTTTTATTTTTTTTACAAAATTGTTTCAAATTAATATTCCTGATGTTTTCTATACAAGGCACTTTTCTACTTTTTACCAAACTAAGAAAGGATTTTTTTTCTTATAGCTTGTATGCCTTGAAATAAATTTCCCTTCATATTGGCAATTATTTTAATTTATTATTAATTTATACTTTATAAATGTTATTTTTGATGAAAATGATTTATAAATTTTTTTATTAATATCTAGTTTAAAACATACATATTTTTCAAAGGAAGGTTGTTTTCCTCATGAGATAATTCAAGTGATTCTGTTTTGAAAATAATTTTCCCTCTAAGATAGAATCATTGGATGCTACATATTCTTTATTAGTGATATTATCTAATGATATCATATTTATTATTTATTTTTATGTTTTATGATTATAATGAAAACATGATTAGGAAACCAATTTATATTCCATATGTTTTTCTCTGATTAATTATGTATTAATCCGATTTATTTTAATTGGTTATGATATCATTATTGTTTTATGAAACCCATTTGTTTTGAAGGATTCTAATATAATAAATGTTTAATGAAATTTTGGAACACATATCTGTGATTTTAATTATCTAATGGGTAGGAATAATATCTCCCTTTATTGAATTGGATAAATATTAATATCCCATGACATAAGCAGGATATGAATTGTGAGTGAACCTAGTTCAGCAAGGGGATTCATCCAATATGTAGTCTTGGGAATGAATGAATACTACTATGCTGGTTTAATGAGTAAATCCAATCCACTATTATAGTCATGGGAGTGAACCTTTTATACTAAGATGATTTGGGGAGTGAACCCAATCTTCTATGATAGCCTTGGTAGTGAGTCTTGATTACTAAGGAAATTATTTTCTATGATTATGTTTATTCCATCAATGTATGACTTATTACAATGTTATAGTATTATTTCTCATGTTAATTTATTATGTAATAATTCATGTCTTAATAACTTCAAATATTTATTCCATGAATTAAATTTATGATCTATATTATGTAAGAGATGGATTTCAAATGATATTATCATGTTCTCATACCCTTTTTCTCATGTAATGTTGATATATCCCCTGTTTTCCATTTCTAATCATGTGATCTCACCCTTTAATATATTACCTTTCCGTATCTTATTAATAAAGTTATAAAGTATGATATGCATAATAAGGGTGATAGTTATGAAAAGTTTAGTGGGATATTCTTTATTTATCTTATGAATATGATTTTTATACTTCTATGTTTCCAATGAAATTATACTATTACGATCCACATGCATGTATTTGTGCAATTTAATGAATATTCATCTAAAATATGTAATATATATATATATGAAATCTTGAGTAACTAAATGTTAATCGTGGAGAAATATCTCATTGTCTTAGTATAAAAATTTTTCACATCATTATAACTTTTTATGAAGACCAAAAAGACTAAAAACATCATATAAGATCCACATTCGATCCAAAAGGTGGACAATGACTATCAAATAACCATGTTTAGGAAAATGTGTTTTGATTTTTTTTATAGAAAAAAAGAAGTGATATATACATGAATGAACCTATATTTAAATTTGTGATTATATTTGTTGAACTTCAATGAAATTATTTAAAACCAGTTAAAATTAAATCCATATCTTTGGATTATGATTTTTGTTAAATTTTGGGGTAGGTAAGGTGGATAAGTACTATTTTTTTATTTATTCATGGGCAGTGTAGAACAATATTCCAATAAATCATATTAGGTTAGATCATAAGGATGATAATTCATTGATGAATTCATTTTCATATTTTTAGTGGTAGAGATTTCTAACACATAATTGGACTATATGTGGATATAACATATATTGGTAGATAAATGATATTGATATTTCATTAGCATTTATCTTCTTAATAAAGTGTAGTAAATTTAGAAAATTGACAGCTTGTTGGGAGGTGTGAACACCAATGAGGTTTCAATATTTTCATGTAGGAATTTGATTACAATTTATAGCATTTATCTCTATAATATGTAACATGTATGGATTAGTGTGTACACAATATAAGGTTAAACCTAAGTGATCCCTTAGGTGAACCATCATTTTCAAGTCATTACTTTTGATTCAAATTATTTAAATGAATCAAAATACCTTTAACTAAAACATTAAAATAATGATAGTGTAATGAGTTTTCTAAAACTGAGGTAATACGAATGATTAAATTCATGAGTCCTTAGTGAATGAATTTTTTTTGGGAAATTGATTTATAAAAGAATATAATAGTTGTTTATTCCCTGGTTAATAAAATAAATGATTTATATCATTATACGCGTTAATTATTTTAAATCTATTTGATCCAAAAACATATTTAAAGATATGTAGTCAAACTCATTCCCCAATCACGAATGAATTTTGATCCCTAGGTTTTGTATCAAATGGAAACTCATTATTTAGAAAAAACAATTCTTATTTTAGGAAATAATAATAAATTTAGATTAATATGTGAATTCATAACCATAAAATGAATCACAAAAAAATAATGGACCACACATTTTACACATGATATTAAATCATTTAAAATATAAATAACTATAAAGAACTCCCAAAAATCTAGAGGTATATTATCTTTAAGAAATTAGGTATATAATATAAATTTTTATAATATAGAATATACTTATTTATTTTCTTTTACATAATATTCTCTTGAGGTCTATATAACTATTGATAATGGTGGTATATCCTATAAAAATAAATCAATGAAAGAGTGAGGAGAAAATCCAAAAATTATTTTTATATAGGATAAACATGGGGTGAGATATCATGAGAGTCAAAACATGACCCACTAAATATATAAGTAATATATTATAAACCATTACATCGAGACAAGTCATATAAATAAAAATGTAATATTATACTTGTAAATATTAAAATTAGGAATTGTGCACAACCACAAAAAATTTCACAATAAACCTAATTCAGGGATCACCTTGTTTATAATGTAACATTGGGTAAAATTCTATTCGCATCATTCTGAAGCCAAATATTATAGATTAAGAAAATTATATCATTCTCAGGCATAACATTGGGGACAATGTTAACCACATCATTTATGCATATTTTTTATGAAATATTTTTCATATTATACATTGATATTTTATTATATGGTATGATATATTTATATATAAATATATATATAATTTTTATGGTACTGAATTCATGAAATTAAATACATATAATATTTTATGTATTTGGAATATATTTAATAAAAATACCTGATATTTCACCACATGCATTTCCTGATCATACTTAAGATATTTATATATCTTAAAACCATATTAACTTTTATTCTATACTAAATTATATTATATGACTGATATGTTGTTTATAATTATTATAATGGAAATTGAAAATTAATAATCCATCATTTTAAATAATTAGTCAATATATTTCAAAAAATGTAGTGATTCAAAAGATATATCCTCAGTGATAATGAAATTTTTTAAGGATACAAGAGTTTTAACATAAGTAAATTAAACATATTTTTATGAAACATATAAGTAAATTAAAAGGATTGGGGAATTTACCTGAATCCTTTATAATGGTATCATATCGATGATTTGGTGTGTTCATTCCTCAATCATGCTTCTTAATAATACTCTATCCCTTCTAAATCTCTATCTTGTCATTCACAGTTTATTATTGAGGGGTACTGGCATATCATGAGAGATGAGAAGACTCCGAACAAACTCATTTATGTGATTTAGTAAATCCCATGGGTATATCTTATAGGGAAGAATATATTGATTATTATGTGTGATATTCATCATGAATATTAAAAAAGGAAACAACTACAATGAAAACTAGTGTAATGTGATCATTTTTCATTTAATGTTTACATGGTTTCATTATTTCAATTACTTTTCACTATATTTGTAGTTTTTAATGTTTCTTATTCATTTATTAAGTGTTAATCAATCCATATATACCAAATTGTTATATTAAACAATCACCATGAATTTTAATTCATGATATCATTTTTTTAAAATGAAATATATATATTTTTTGTTAATTTTATATTTGATATAATTAAAATTTAATACAAAATAAATATTGTTTACCTATATGACATAGGATATCATAATCTGTGATAGAATCAATGTAGATAGTATGATGAAATCATTTAGATTTACTTATATCATAGTACATGATATAGGATATTTTATATTGATATATCAACTGATTTTGAAGCACAATACAAATCATCATATCACTAATGTTTCTTTGTGATTAATTATTGGTGGTTATATCCAAGGTTCCACAGGGTTTATCTAATGAAAGTTGTATGTAAGGAATCATGATTTATTTTTTTCAATTTTAATCCTATACAGGCCCAACTTTTAATTTAGGTCAATGTTTATCTATAATAAATATAATATATAGCACCCATGAATCAAAAAAAATTCCCAACAATAAAAGAATATTGTTAAATATTATATAGTAGTAAATATAAATTTTTTGTTTTTTCAATTCTGAATTAATTTTATAGTTTCAAAGTGTATAAACTATTAAATTTTCATTTTTTAAAATTTATTAAATTTTTGAAATTTTTATAGACCAATTAATATTTCAGTGTATATAATTATTTGTATACGTTTAGAATACATTTATTAAAAAAATTCCATAAGATTAAATCTAAATAGTAATATTATTTTTGAAAATATATGGAATGAATTTTAATTTAGAAATAATGGGTTAATATGGAAATTATACGTGTAATTTCTAAAATTTTTATTAAATATTAAAAAAAAATTATATATTTTAGACTTTTATTTAATAATATGATTTTTTTTATAATTAAATCTCTTATATACGTCAAATTTGGAGTGTCATATATGAGAAAATTATTTAGAAAATTCCAAAATTAAATTTGATTATATATTCAATTTTGGTTGAAATGTTAATAACTGTGTGATATTTAGTATATGAAAGAATTTTACATGATATAATCATAATATAAAATGTTAATATTTCATTTAATATAATATATTTTAGAAATATTCATTATAATTTTTAAAAAAAATAATGGTGGTCATTTTTAAAATAATTATAAATTATTTATATCTATCTAATTTATGGAGTGTCCATAAATTATATCATAAATTTATTTTTTATAATTGTTAATTTATGATTTTTTATAAATTAGTAATTAGAGTTTAAAGTTACATATATTTTATCTATTTGGGTTATCAATCATTTTAATCAAAGCTTTAAATTTTTCATATTATGAAATAATGTATGGTTTAGCATATATATTACACTTATTCGGTAAATTATAAAACATTACTATTAAGAATTAGATGTAAGTTATAATAATTTATTTATTTGTCACAATCCTTGAATTTTTCTTGTACTAGGTTATGATCTTGATTTTAATTTTTGATTATAGTTTACACATTTTTTCTATTAGAATGGTAGTGGAATTTAAATATATCAAGATTAATGTATCCTTATATAGAGGTAAATTTAATCAAACTAAACTTCATCCTGGAGGCTTATTCCCTAGAAATTCACTTACAAAATAACTATGTCTGTCTTGTGTATTACATGACCTCGTACACATCTCCATATACATAAGAGGCTATTAACTAGTAGTGGGAGGCTGAATACCACTATGAGGACACTATACCCATTGTAACAATTTCCATGCACTAGTATCACTAAAAGTGATAAAAAAACATCTCAGAACAACAAATTGGTCATCCTTATGCTATAATAAAATTCCATTCAAGTCGTACTAAATAAACCCAAAAACACGCAACACTATAGTGAACCAATGTGTTAGAACCGATAAAAATAAACTAAAGAACTATATTAATAATTCTGATTCTATCCAAGCATTGTTATAAGTTTCCAATATCTACTTAATCATCTCATATATTATAGGACATTTCCCTTAACATGATCTTTTACCGTGAAATATATATCTGAATTGAGATAAACAAGAAGGATGTGAGTATAAACCCAATAACACAGCAATAATGCATTCATAATAAAAAGGAACAATTTATATAAATTAGTATTCCATAAAAAAAATTAATATAATCAATAATCAATAATGTTTCAAGTCATCATGTTCTAACCTACCTATCATGAATTCTAAATCTACATGATTAGGAATGAAAATGGAAGGGTGTTTAGTAGTAAGCAATGCATGAGTCTGATCATTCAAAAACAACCACACATTAACACAATAGACTCATCAAAATATAAAATTTATATTCCCCACTTTTTAGTTACAACTCAACACCCACATTTAAGGTTAATCCATAAAATCTAAACATCAAACCAATTCATGACTTTGGATAAATGCACACTACTAAATATCGACCCCATATCTAGATCTTATGTAATTCATATTTTACACATGTCAACCCAATATCAAGATCATGGGAAATCCGAAATCCAAATTTCATTTGTAAAGATTAAATCATCACATTAAAATCATAATGGTTGCACTCCCCACCTAAGTGGTAATATAATCAATTTACAAAAAAAACTGGTACTTTGGAACCATTAAAAATAGAACCATATTCGCATCCATATAAAAGAAATTATATGACACATATTCATCATATCATAAAGAGAATGGTATCATGGTCCATGCCCATAAACCCACATGTGAATCATATCTAGAAAGTTTCTTATAATTATAGACACATAACATACAATTAATATATATAGTTCATTAATTTCTAAGGGCATCCTACCTCAAGAGTATTGACTAAAAAGTAATGAATCACCACATGGATGAATCCCACACAATGAATTACCTATAAGCATTCCAAATTCATATCAATCTGGATTATGGAATAAATATTCAATAAGTGGAATGTAATATGAGCATAAATTTAGATAAACATACCTAAAGAGATCTAAAGACAATGTTAGATCTAGACATGTTCATGGGAAGGATCGAAATTATCTATATTTCAACTCAATTCATCAAAAAACCTTTAATTCATCATTATTATGCAAGGTAATCCATATATATAGAAAAAATATTGTGGAAAATGATTCATATCTAGAGAAATAGGGTATTTAAGAAATAAAATAAAAAAAATAATGATTGAGGTAAAACACATGGATCCATATATGAAATGATGAAGAGGGGGTAATAAGAGGGTGAAATACAACCACATATAGAACAATGGTCTATTATAGCCTATTGAGAGTGGAAGCTATAGATTAGGGTATCAAAATTTTTAAATAGAGAAAAATTGAAAGGGTACCATAAATGATTACACCGCATTGGAACCACTGGAAGATCGATTCATTCTATGAAACTGGATATATGCTCTATGTTGGAACATGTGTTATTTCTAAAGCCAATGGGTGGGTGATTGATTTATATCAGCTATTTTGTTTCACCCTGATCTTTTATATCATACTTCTATCTCCATTTTCTATCCAATAGCACACCAGCATCTCCATGTTACTTAATGGAGCCCTAAATTCTTTATCATTCAATTTGTAGCTACTAAAATCCTCTAACAATAAACAAAATGATATAAAAAAAATACAACCATAGTGTTTTAAAACATAAACAGAATATCGGTTAAAAATTTTATTATATCTCAAATCTCCCCTTTAAATACTTATAAACCACAAAAAGTGTCTATAGTGGTCCAACATGAGTAAATTGGTCCATTATACATGAACATCATACTCTTTCTCTTGTGTTTATTATTAGATTTTTCCAGGCTTCCATAGATCATGAACATTTGGCACATACTTTTCACATAATGGTTTTTGTCTCTACTCCAAAATTCATAGTGATCAGACTTCAAACAATGCATCTAGTTCTAACTAAACATCCTTATTTTTTATTATATTCATAGGATTATGTTCACTCCTCTAATAACTAGGCACATAGAACATGTTATTCTTACCACTATACTTTGGATGGAGGTTCAATCAGAACAACATTGTTATGATTTTCTCAATAATCTCAAACAATCCTAAATATTGTAGCACTAATTTCTAATGTTTCTAAAAATTTCCATTCCCTTACAAAGGAGACACCAATATGAAAACATAGTCTATCATATAAAAATCCAATGGTCTTAACCTATGGTTATATGGTCAACCAAAATCTACATAGCCACATGACCACTTGGGATCCTTGGAATCCCCATAAACAGGCCTACCATAAACTCATCCCACATCTAGATTAGTATGGAATTTGGTTGAAACAAACCACCTAGTCATTTATGCTCTCCCTTAATCCAAAAACATGTCATGTAATGAGAAGAAAAACTAAAAATGACCATCATCATACCTGGACACCTTAACTATTGTCTGATTTCATGATACGTCATCATCAATCCTTAGTTCCTTACCACGGTGAATAATGAGATCCCCTCATAATCCCTTCCCTCATGTAACTAATAACTAAATCTCATCCATAAATGTAGATCATGATGTATTCATATAAATACCATTCTAAAACTAGGTAATTCTTGAACATTCACTGGCATATCACTAAGAACACATAATTTAAATCATATATGGATATCATCCATCCCAATATGGTATATTTTATAACTAACAAAATACATTTCTTCACCACATAAACTTTATACTCACCCAAAAAATTTTAAAAAAATCCCATAAATGTTCTTTTCTTATATGATTGAAACTATCCAATTTCTTGTGTTTTCATACTAAGTGTGTCTATAAAAACATTACCCTTTCTAAGATAATAATCCCTATTATATTCAAAAGTCTAAAATACTCAACTCAATTCCTCTATTAGAGATTCAAATCCCATTGGGAGAATACTTACTGAATTATTTTATAGTCCAGGTAGATGAAAAACCTCACATAGAGGGGATAATTGTAACATAATTTCAAGGAACGACCTTCATATAAAACTCTAAACAACTAGTTTGAGAGTTTCTATTATGATTTCATATATTTAGATACCCATAGAAACTATTTGATCTTTATGAATCTAACAGGGTCCCAAAAAACACATGATACAACAAAGAAACCCATATATACAATCCCAAGTTCAAGTAAAATTTAAATTTGTGTTAATATAAATTTCCTCTTCATCACTAGGAAGTAATCTTCAGATAGATCTACCTATAAATACATTAACTCCTTATTATTATGTCTATTCATAATAGGTTCAAAATTGAAGAAATTGAAAATGATCCATAAGTAGTACATGGCCAAATCTATGTGTACTATCCTCTATCTGGGTACCACCAATAGGGGTCATATACCCAATTGGTCACAAGGCCTCAATCACATTTCCTCGAATCCCATAGGTTGCCGCTAGTAGTGAGGGACTTGGGTGTGATAGTAGGGAAACTATTCTCTCATTTTCTGGGTAACATAATGAAAATAAATAGCAAATACTGGAGGAATCCGTAATACCATACAACAGAAGTAAAAAACAGAAGGATAATAGTATAAACCACTACATTATATATTATTAATAATGCAAGTCACATGTAACTAGGAAAACATCCAAAAAATCACATTTCTAGAAATACAATACTAATACCGATGTATAGAAAATAGTAAAATCCAATAGTATGGAAATCCTCATCTTGGTCCCATGCTCTTTAGCTCCAATACCACTCAAGTACCATATGAAGAAGGGTGCTTGCCCTTATCTATCCCTTCAACCATATAATCTGTTTGGGTCCCAAAGCATTACCCAAATTTTGTGGGAGGTGAATCCCAGCAGGCAATGACCAAAAGAATCATGTCTAACTATTAGTGAATATATATTTCATTTAATATGCATAAATTGCAAAAATAATAGTGAAACTATGAGAACAAAAATGTAAAAAATCATAAAATTTCTATTTAAATTCATTTATCATTTTATGTCTGTCATTTAATCAAGAGAGTACAATAGATATGTATCTCCAAAGACTGCCTCAACAAGACCAAATCCATGCTTATGTTTTAGATTGGTAGATGCATCACCAATATACAAAATATAGGATTGACCCTCTATGTAGATCACACAATCTAACCCCTATTATCATGTGTTCCAAAAAAACAAAGACACTCCGAGGAAGCACTTGTCGTCAATTACCCCCATTATCTTTTAATGATAATCGAAAAACTCTTGAGGACGAACTCAACATCCATTCCCCATGTGGTCTCGTAAAGGTATACTATTGACACTATGAGGGAGCACTAACCATCAATCCCCCCAATGGTCTCTCAATTTATAAAATAACACACTCTGGGGAATCCCACAACTTCAATTCTTCTATGGTCTAACTACACCAGGTTCTCAAGACCCTGTGTAATACTATTGTGCACAAATGTTATCCAGCAGCCCAAAGTAGTCTCAAATACAACAAGGATAAGAAGCAACAATGCATAACAAAACCATTTAACAAAGGGTAATTAAGAAATCAATTCCAACCTAAGAAGCAAGGGAATAAAATATTGTATGCATCATAGGAAATGTAGACCAAATGAACATACAAATTCAGAAACGGAAATGCACCCATGGGTTGTTCCCTAAACAAGATATTTAGTAGAATATATCAGAAAACCCCATAATCTATCAATCAATCTATGGAAGATGATAACAGGGATCAATTCCTCTACATGACATAACTGAATCATGTTTAATTGGCCCTTAGGCATATATAACTCGAAGAAAAACTCCTAAAGGCATCAAACCACCTACCTCGATGTTGTAATAAGAAAACTCTCAAAATTCAGCTCTTGAATAAGTCTAGAATTTCGTAGATCTAAAAAATGTAAAAACAATTAAACCCTGGATAACTCAAGAGAGAGAATAATTCAAGAAGAGAGGTTATAGGGAAATAGAGAACTCATTGGTGAGAATCCAATGCAGTTAACGGCTTCTCGATCGAATCATGGATGGAGAAACGAGAGGTTTCCAAAGACAATCTGGCATATTTCACTCTAATGTGTGATATAAGGAAAGAAGAAAGGATGATTGGAGATGACATGCAACCCCAGTAAAATTAATCAAATAAAAATAAAAGTACATTGTATGTTCATTTAATGTAAACGTCATGTATATGCATCAACTAGCCCACACTTTAGGCAGTCCACACGACCATGTACTCAGCCATTACATTGACAGTACATTTCTACCCACATCAACTGGGAACATGACGTGTACTCCAGAGTATACAGAGTGTACATAAAAAATTTCCAAAATCATCCATTTTCCACAAAAACACCTGAAATCAAGATCCATACATGAAATGAAGATCTGGGTTCTACAAAATTCCCCCCTTAAAAAAATTCTTCCCTGAATTTCACTTCCATAGGTGGTGAGGAAGAAACTTAAAACAACTCTGGCCACTATGATTGAAATTTATCCTCTCTCTCCCACATCTTGTCTTGTTCTCGCTCGTGCTGCCATAGCACCTGTAACAGTGGAACAGACCGTCCACTGATAAATTTGATGTTGTGATTAACAATACAGATAGGATGCTTCTTAAAGGATTTATCTGCCTCCAACTCAACCTCCTCAGGTTGAAAAATAAGAGACAAGTCTGAGGAGTAGTGTCATAGCTGAGAAACTTGAAAGATGTCATGCATAGCCTAGTACCTTTAGGGTAACAAAAACTGATACGAAACTGCCTAGACTCTCCCCAAAACCTCAAACAGACCAACGTCTCTCAGTGAATTTTTCCCGCTTTCTCCTAATCCTTTTGTGTCCCAACCTTGGTGTGACACATAAGAAAACCAGATCTCTAACCTCAAACTCCAAAGGTCATCTCCATTGATCAACATAAGATTTCTGTCAAGAATATGCAGTAGCCATCATCTTCCAAATCAACTCCACCAACTCATTTGTCTCAGAGACAAGACGATGTCCCAACATAGCTACCTATCTTACCTCCATAAAACATAGGGGTGATTGGCATGACCTACCATAAAAATCCTCATATGGTTCCATATGAATAATTTCCTAAAAACTATTATTGTATGAAAACTCGACTAGGGATATATGCCCTTCCCAAAAACCCCCAAAATACCGGACGTGTACAACGATCATTTCCTCTAAAACTTGAATCGTGTGCTCTGACTGGCCATCTTTATAGGGATGGTAAGTTTTACTAAGAAGTACCTGTGTTCCCAAATAATTCTAAAAACTCTATTAGAAATGTGATGTAAAGAAGGTGTTCCTATATGATATAATAGAAATTGGAACCCCATTCAATCGTACCACCACATGAATGTGAAACCATCCATGTTCATCAACCCTGAAGTTCTTCTGGATTGGCATGAAATTTGAAAACTTCATGAGTCTGACAAAAAAAACTACATCATTCCCTCAAGGTGACCCTAGTAAACCTATCACAAAATCCATCATGAAATCATTACAATTCCACTCAAGATTGGGTAACTACTATAAAAGTGCTTCCATTCGTCGGTTCTCCTCATTCACCTTTTGATAGTTGGAAAAACTCATAACAAAACCAACAACATCCCTCTTCATACCTATCCAACAATACTAACGATGTAAATCTCAATACATCACGGTGATAGCAGGATGAACTTCCTGAAATAAGGAATGAAAATCCCACAAGAGATCCTCACATATATAAGCTGACACCCTTACATGCCCTTGAAAATTCAAGATCCCATCATCCCCTATGGTCCACCCAAGAGTAGGGTCCTCACTTGACACACTCTTACACTGGACAATGCCTTCAAAATCTGATACCTACCTATTTCGCACCAGATCTAGTAGAGTAGAGGTAATAGCTACATAATAAAGAAATTTCTACCCCTATTCGTCATGCACCTCCAAATGCATCTCATAGAACAGTGCCATAATCTGTCACTCACTACTAGCCTCCATAACTGCATGTATCTGAGTCCATCTGCCCAATTCATCTGCCACTACATTTCCATTCCTAGGAATATTGTAAAGCTCACAGTATAAACACTGAAGTTACTCAACCCCCCTTCGCTGCCTCAAATTCAGATCATGCTTAGTAAAGATACATTTGAGACTTTTTTGGTCCCTGTAAACCACAAAATGCTCTCCCAAAATATAATGTCTTTATTATCACAAAGAATGCAGAAATTCATCCAACAGAGATCGTGTGTTGTGTAATTACTCTTCAGAGTCATCAACTGCTGAGACTTGTTTGCAATGACTCCTTCACCCAGCATAAGCACTACACCTAGCCTGATACCTGATGCGTCATAGTAAAAAGTGTCATTCATTCCAGGATCATGAAAAACTAGTATCGGTGCTGAAGCCAATCTCCCTTTCAGTTCTTGAAAGGCTGAACCATAGGTAGTTTTCCATGAGTACTTCCTGACCTTTTTAGTTAGGACTGCCAGTGGCACTTCTAAGATGGAAAATTCATATATAAAGAACCTGTTATAACCAGCCAGCCTGAGAAAACTCCGTACCACAAAGAAATTCTTCAGCTTCTCCTAGGAAACTACATATCTCACTTTATATAAGTCTACTGATACTCCTAACTATGAGAAAACATAACCCATGAAGTGAATCTGGTCTATACAATAGTGTAATTTTGAAAACTTATCATATAACTAATTCTCTCTCGGTGTACTCAATATGATCTCAAGATGGGTTGCATGGTCGTTTAGAGATTGAGAGTACCCCATGATATTTTCCACAAAAAACAACCACAAAAGAGTCCATATATGGATGGAACACTCGGTTAATTAGTTCCATGAAAATAGTTAGTGTGTTCATGATAAAAAATGGCATAACCACTTACTTGTATAGACTATACCTGCATTTAATGGTTGTAATAGGTGTATTTTATTTTCTAATGTGAAACTAATGATAACCGGATATGATGTCAATATTCAAGAACACCCGGGCTCCATGAAGTTGATCAAAGGGATCTTAAATCCTCAATAAAGGATATCAGTTCTTAACTGTCAACTGGTTTAACATCTGATAATCCATGCAATGTCTGAGGGTATCTCCCACCTTCTTCAAAAAAGGAAATATGAACCCCAAGAATAAGTACTAGTTTGGATAAAACCCCTTGCCTACAACTCCTCTAACTTATTCTAAAGATCATTTAATGCTGGTGTAGCCATTTTATAAATAGGGTTGGACACCTGCGCCACTCCTCACACAAGATCAATTGAGAAATATACCTCTCGCTCCAAAGGTAAACCTAAAAAGTTATCTAGAATTTCATATGTGAAACTATCCACCACTTGTGGAATGTTCATATTTGAAGTCCCTTGGTCATCTAGATATTGACTAGAAATTATTCTGGTAATTCCTCCTAACCCAAGATGCTCAAGTCTATATCTTCTTCCTTGAACATCCCATTTTCCCATATGTAGAAAAGACCCACCATCTGGAGGTGTAAAACTCACCCTGTTTTCATTTCAATAAATAAAGGACATGAAAAATTCCAACAAGTTTATTTCGATAATGAAATCGAATCATTTCATCTCAAGGATATTACGGTCCCATAAGAAGTGACACTCACCAACCTCATGATTTAACTCCTTGCACAGATGTACACTAGATGTCCTAATCCCCAAATGAGTGTTTGGCATCATAATATCCTCATAAGTAAATATGCAGCTCCCAAATATCTCCACAAAAGTGACTTATATAAAACTATGGGAACACCTTGTATCAAAAAAAGATGAAGCTAAAACTGAGGCAAATAGAATTGTACCAGTAACTGTAGAGGGTCCGGGATCCTCCTCCTCCTGGTTATTTTCCACTGAAAAATTCGGACATGTTTCGTGGCCTAAACACCCTACTAGATGACCCTGAGCTAATCCATTCTGTTGTTGCTAAAAGCCTGCCAACTGACTACCATGGTCGTGACCTCCTCCTCGGTATGAATAGATGGATGAACTCCAATTCCCAAACTAATGAGAAAATGCCAGTCCTGATCTTGAACATGAAGCCTCTACCAAACCCCTACCACTAGTTTCTGGGGAGAAAAACTGAATAAAATGCTGAATATGGCCCATTTTTCTGCAACCTCGGCACTCAGCTAGGTCTGTCGGGTACTCAGGTCTCGTATTCCAACTCCTTTTGCACTAGTAACACACCACCTGGATACCTGAAAGAGTATCTCATCTTCTCAGATATCCATGCATAGACTCCTTATGGTGCTTCCTACTATTAGTTGGAGGAGTACCAACTCTGGAGGCCGATCTACCCTAGATCACAACTTTAGAATACCTCATATTATGCTCAGTGATCAGACCCTGGTTTACTATAGAAGATATGGAATTCAACCTGAAGATGTCACCTGGGATAAAATATCATTTCTTAGACCATCCATAAACATCCTAGCTAGAAATAACTCATCACCCACTGGAATGGGTGTGAAGCATTTTAGCTCTATGATGCTTGATGAAAACACCATGACAGAAAAAGTACCATATTCCATACCCATGAACTCTTGGTCTCAGGCCACCCTCAATGTCTCCGAGTATTAGTAGTCATAAAATTTACACTACAACTCATCCAAACCCATAACTCGTTGGTGTCCTTCCTATGATATCACATCCCACTATCTGTTAGTGGAATCTCAGAGCAAGTTTGTTGCGATCTTCACCATCCTCTCAATAGGTGTCTCGAGATTCTTTTGGATATAAAGAATGGATTCTAACTAGGACTTTGTAACCTAAGGTCCTCCATAGCAGAAGAAAGGGTAGGAAGTTGCTGCTAAAAACCCTACATCAACCCATCCATAGATGGGGCTGGATGTGTTGCTCCTTGGATGGTCTGCATCATCATCATAAATCCATCACAAAACTACGCATCATCAACTATGTCTTGTATAATAGTTGGCGCCTAGATAGGAAAAATGGTAGGATCTATTATTATCCCCTGAACTATCCTTTCTGGAGTCTGGTCATTGCCCTACACCTGGCACAAAACCGGAGGACGTATTGGCAGCATGACACTTCATGGACAAGTGCACACCACAGATAATATTATCAAGGACTAAAACGTATATGTGAAATAAAGTAATATGAGAAGAAAAAATTCATGTTTTTAAATATAGGTTCACACAGCACGTATAACCTTAGTATGGTGTGTTTCCTTTAAACCATACATGGGCATGTACCTTTGACCAACCTTGTTGTGTAACACCCTTACACACAGTGTATTCCTCCTATGACATAGTGTGTACATTAATTTTTTCTCACATTCCCAAATACTTCTACATGGATAAACCACATGGGGTCTTCCAGTTCTACACTATACAGATTATTCACCTTAGATATAGAGTGTTTTAGTTACGTCCCTTAGGCCCATGTTGTCGGTCACATAGACGGTGACACAGTCGAATCTACATGGTGTGTAAGAATGGAGAACATCGTGTACAACCCATGTTTATCCACCAGTGTCATTAGTCACATTACCAGAACACAGTCCTTATGGTATGTAGTGTACCCCTAGTACACAACATGTTCTACCATATTTCCCAACCCTATATCTTTGGTAACACAGTCAGTCACATGGTTAAAAACTACACTACATGTACATACATTACACTACATTTACTTAAGAAAAGTTATTTCTTTTATAATAGAAGAAAACATTGTGTGTTTTCATAACATCACACACCGTGTTGTTAGGGTCTCGGGTAGCAGGCCTATGAAAATTCACTAGAACCCCTTAAAACATACAATTTTGTCCAATGAATGACATATTATGACCCATGAGAGCCCATACTACTATTAATCAATGTTTGGTATTCTTATTCACAACATTAATTGAAAATTTCAATTAAATTTTAGAAATGATCCACCAAATTCATATTTAAGAAGGCCCATAACACCTCAGGGACACATGTTTTGCATCCATCCAAATGAAACATTACACATTACAATACCCTATCAAAATAGAAGGTATTCTATTATGGAAACTATCATAACAACATGCATATCTATCACAACATCTATCGCAAAAACATGCAGTCAATAATGCACCCTAAATGGAATGACAAAAAGGCATGACATGTGATCTCTTGAAAGTGCTTATATGATTCTTGATATTTCATAGCCTCATCTCATTAGGATTAAATATAAATATAACCACAATGATATAAACAATAATATAACAAAACAAGTTCGTCACTTAATGGTGAAATCAAATCAATTTTAATAATTGAAAAATCAAGGAAAATTGTAATATTTGAGGTAACATGGATTTTCCCTATACACGGGTTAGTGACTCCTAGAAAGAGCTTATTACCAATAACCTATTCCTTTCTATCCTAGGATATAGTCTTTAAATAGTAATTCAAAGAAGAAATGAGTTTCTTTGGTACCACTTTGTAACCTCCAGAATGTAGGTGTTTCCCAAAGCTGCCTCATACCCGGTTGGTCACATGGCGTCAAGCGCATTTCCCTGAATGCCAGAGGCTGCCGACTAGTAGCAACTGCCTTGGGTGTGATAGTACGGAAACTATGCACTAATTGTAAGAGTAACACTGTGAAAACAAGTAGTAAACATTAGATGAAGTAGTAATACAACACAAAAGATGTAAATGTTGGAAGAATGATAGTATAAAAAACTACAGCATATATAAATAATGATGCATGACACTTGTAACTAGGAAAATGGCCAAACACCTCACATTTTTGGAAATACAATACTGAAACCAGTGTACAAAAAATAGTGAAGTCCATGAGCATTGTAGGCCTCATCTTGGTCTAATGCTCTCCAACTCCAACAAAACTAAAGTACCTGATAAAGAAGGGCACTTGACCTTATCCGTACCTGAAACCATATAATCTATTTGGGTCCAAAAGCATGACCCAAATTTTGTGTGAAACGAATCCTAGTAGAAAATCACCAAAAGATCTATGACTAACTGTCAGTGAATATTTATAGTAGGTAATAACACAAAATTAAAAAGACACAAGAATCTAGGATTACACAAAAGTAAATAGTCCTACAATTTCCATTTACATTCGGTTAGAATTTACTGTTCTTAATTTAATTAGGATATTACAACAATCGGGTTTCTCATAAGACTACTTCAACAAGACCGAATCCATTCCTTTGTTTTTTCTTGGTAGATGCATCACCAACTTTCAAAATATCCCATTGAACCTTTAGGTGGATCAAACATTCTAACCCCTATGATCAAGTGTTCCAACAAAAACAATGATACTCTGAGGAAGAAATCATCGTCAATTCCCCATGTGGCCTTTAAATGATAATCTATAGACTCTATGAAGAAGCACTCAATGTCCATTCTACATGTGGTCACCTAAAGGTATATTATAGACACTCTGAGGGTGAACTCACTATCAATCCCCTCGATGGTCTCGGAACGTAAAAAATAAAAGACCCATTATAGAAGCCATCAACATCAATTCCCCCTACGGTATAACCACACCAGGTTCTCATGGCCATGTGTAATACTATCGAGCACAACCAATATCTATCATCCCAAATTAATCTATACTACAACATGGCTAAGAAGCTATAGTTCATAACACAAGAATTTAACATGAAGCAATTAAGCAATCAATTCCAACCTAAGAAGCATTCAAAGGAATCATAGTCTTCCTCAAAGGAAACCTAGAGCAAATGGCCATAAGCATTCAAATAAGGAAACGCTCTCATAGGGTGTTCTCTAATCATGTAATTCAGTATAATATGACAAAAAACCCCTTAACCTATCAATCAATCTATGTCATAGGATATCATGCTTCAATTCCTTTTCATGAAATACCTAAATCATGGGTAATTTAAAATTTGGAATATATAACGCCAAAACAAACTCCAAAAGGTAATAAACCTCCTTCCTCGATGTTGTAAGAAGAACACTATAGAAAGTTTTCCCCTAAATCGGCCTAGAACGTCTTAGATATTGAACAAAAGTTCAAAATTTGTAATCCTTGGATAACTCAAGAGAGAGGATAAATCATGAAGATAGGATCTAGGGAAAGAGATATCACATCGGTGGGAACCTAAAGCACCTAGCGATGTCTTGATCAAGTCTTGGATGGAGAAATGGGAGGCACACAAAAATAATCAGTCATATATCACAATCATGTATGACACACATGAAGAAGAAATGGGGTTTTTTAGATGAGACACAACCCTGGTCTGATTAATCAGATATAATAAAAAGTACCTGGCATGTTCATTTAATGTACATGTCGTGTACATACCTCAATCGGCCCCCACAGTAGGCGGTCCACATGGCCATGTACTCTTCCATTACATGGTTACCTGCAGCATCCGAGTACATGACATGTACTTAGAAAATTTTCAAAATATTCATTTTTCCTCAAAAAACACCCAAAATCAAGATCCATACATGAAATGAAGATCCGGGTTCTTAAACTATTAAACTATTATATCAATCAATTAAAAAATAGTGGAAATAAAACCCATGCACAAAATAGTCAAGGGAACCTCTCTATCACACGTTGGAGCCCTTTCCACCAAATAAACATTGCCATAATTGGATCCATGACCCCACCCCTATGACCGATGAACAACCTGGTCCACACAATTTTGTGAAGTATGTATTTACTATAGAGGTCATGTGATGGCCCAATAGTCTAATATCAGTTAACCTAACTATGATGACTTTATAAAAATAATTATAAATGAACCATATTGTTTCATTGATGAAAATATTTAAGGGGTTTGGGACAGAACTTGGGAAGATTCCCTTTCCATACAAAATTATGAAATCTAATAAAACCCCCCTTTCATAAAGGTAGACTTAGAACCTCTTCTATTATTTGGTTTCTATATTCCTTAATATAACATTTACTTTGATGTCCTCTTATTATTACATGAAAATGAACCTATAACACCAGTTTACATGAAAAACACTGGTCAAATGAGTGTTGGGAGATGACCCTAAAATTTAATGACCAAATACTTTTATACAAATTTTACATGGATTTTTAACATAAAAATCCATTAATTAAGACACGGTGATCATGTGTCCTAGTGTCATTGTATGAATATGTTCATTTTATATAACTATGATACTAAAATAAAGCTTATTTATTTCTCCATAATGTGATCCTAAATTATTTCATGATCCAGAAATTATATGTGATAACATAGAGAATACATAGACAAAAGGGGTGAGCTAAACGGCCTAGTAAGGAAATATACATTATAATGAAGTACATATTCTAATTTAAAGGAAAAACGTGATATCATAAAATATAACTATCATGAGTAATCAAATTGGAGAATAAAATAGATGAAATGGTATCATAAGACCATGGAATTATATGAAATGTGGTAGAATTATAAAACTTGACATAAATATAATTCAGGGTTTACTAATGCAATATCATCACATCGTGGATAGAGTCCCAAAATGAATTAAGTTGACTCTCAAGACCCATAAAAGATTACACATGATAATAATACATTATACAATTTATTGGAAGGTGTAACAACTTAGTCCAAATGACCACTAATATAATAGTCAGACCAGAGGGTCACATGGCCTTAAGCATGTCTCCCTATATGCCAGACGCTTTCAACTAGTAATAGGCATTTAAAGAGGTGAGATAGGGGATTTTAGGTCCACAAGGATGAACACTCTGAGTGGGGGGGTTAAACAGTGTATGGCTAATTTAAAATTAAATCCCATTCTGATATTGTTTCACTATTAAGAAAAACACACTTCTCTCTCTTTCATGTTGCACGATATAAACTGAAAGTAAATCTTGCACAGGACATAACGATTTTTACTTGGTTCACCCTCACTGGGCTACATCCAAGGAGCATACACCGACAAGTTGACGGTCATACCAATTTCCACTAAACTTCACTAGTTGTGGATTACATGGTTCGGGCAGAGTCACTCTATCCCAGTCTCACTGCATTTACGAGGTTTAGGGTCAGCTCACTACTTTCCCAAGGGTCACTCCCTGTTTCTCTCTCTCTGGCTCACTGTCGGTTGAGAGGATCACCTTCTTCCTCTTCCATTTCTAACTTATCTAGAAGGAATACAATCACATTTTATAGACCTGTAGGTATCTTCATTATCATGAAGGAATGCATCTTTCTCTTTATGCATATTCTCTATTGAAGCCCAACTTTCACCCATAGATGAATCTCTCTTTGCACCGAAGGTATCATGAAAACATCCATCTTCCACGCAACCCGAAAATATGGCTGGGGAATCAACCTTACTTGGTGAGAAATTCTAACTCAGTGTGAAAGTATCGGCGCAAAAGTCCCAACTGGCGTGTAAGTCCTCCTCAGACACTTGCGCAAAACAAGCTTATTCAACTCCAAACTTGCGCAACTCACTTCATTTTACACCCAAACCAATATTGGCACGCAACTAACAACCGACACGCAACTTCAAACACCGGCATGCAACTTCACCTATGCGACCACACACCACTTGCATGACCACCACACCTGTGCGATGGGAGCTCATATTTTTCAATGTTTTGAACTCCATTTTAGAATGAGGAGGGGTGGTCCAGTATTTATAGGCATTTGGAACACCCAGCACGATGGCGTGCCAGAATCTCCTCGGCGCGCAAGTCTCGGCACGCAGCTCTCTTCCCCTGCAAGTCACTTGTGCGGCCCAATTAAAAACTTGCATGAACCTCTTTCCTTTTCCATATTTTGAAGTTTTTATTTTGAAAAACCACAGGCGCACAAGTTCCCAAGAATTCAAGGAATCAGCACGCAAGTCTCTTCACGATGCGCAATTCACCGGTGTGACACCACCAATATATGTGTGACCCTTATCCCTTTCCATATTTTAATGATATTATCTTGAAAAGCATATGGAACGCAGGTTTTCAATCCTTCAAGTAAATGAAAATCAATTCCTTTTTCCAAAAACCAATTTTTATCATTTTTCAATTTTCAGGCCTAAAAATTTGGAAAACACTGGAAAACGGTGCCACCTTGTATCTGTTCTTTTTGTACCTCCTCCAGATCATCCATTCCTTTGTTGATGTTCCTGAATCAGACATAGATCGTTGACCACAGCACTTAAACTCTACATTCCAACATGAAATCCCCTTTTTCAACAAATTTGTATGTCATTGTTTTACTTTGTCAACAATCACCACTCAGATGTCCACTTTTTCAACAAACACAATAACCTCAAAAATTCTTCAATGATACCTTGAGGGATTTTTGCCCAATAAGGGAGACTATACCTCTCATCAGATTAGCATACCAGTATAATCATATATGAACAACATACAATTATAGAAGCAGTAATTAATAAAGATAGAGAAGAGGAAGAATAACATAAATCTACTAAATAGAAAAGTGAATGTTTAATGTTGTTATACAACAGATACATTCATCTAAGGATGATAATACCTAAACTAAAACAAAATACATGCAGAATTATAAAATATAGTACCAAAAAATAGAGAAGCCTAAAAGTCCCTCAAAATAACTCCATGAGAATCCCATTCTCTGGATCGATCATATACTCCTAACTCTAAGGTACATTCTAAATATCTCAAGCAATCAACCATGTTCTTATAAGAACATGGTCTACTAAAGTACCCATGTTCTATGGTGGCCCAAGAAGGTTGGGAGATAAAAATCCCAATAGGTTCCCACACACAATGATTATAACTAAAAATTTTCCATGAAATATATATTTAACATTATGTAGGTATTAGATTAAGATAATATAATGTAAATAAATAAAAAATTTCCCACCCAGGTATCAAAGGGACACCTAGCTGTTGTACCAGCTTTGGATCATTGCTGATATACATGTCTGACAAGTTACTATATATATAGTAATAATTATATATATATATATATAGTTTAGAAATTAATTACATCCACATATATAAACCATGTTCTTCCAGATGCCAAATGGCCATATACTTGGAATATTTGTTCCTGGCCAGCCTAGGGCCAAACTCAAACATCAATACCTAGTCTAAACAAGCCTATAAGATCATGTAATAGGGAGCCTTCCCTACATCTCTATATAGTTAGATATGTCATGAAACCACACATGGTTGGTAGATTAAGTGGACATGGCTACACTATATCATGGTATGTGGCACATAAATCCTAACACCCATATTTTAACAATGGTGTGAGTCCTCATGATTAACACCCGATGTAATGGAGTATGATTTACCTCCAAGATCAACACCCCTTTTCATCATACAAATCCTCTATAAAGGAATAATCATATTTATAATAATTGACCATTAGAAAACTCATCTAATTCCTTACATTATAACAACCCCATAAAATAGCATCATCACATTTATAATACAATTCATGTGGAAATACCTTCTTGATTTTCATTTAAATCAAACATTATAATCATAGATATTCTATTTATAATAATTCATAAAAAAAATGAAATAATAGAGTGGAATTTCTGCCAATTACAATTCATTTCATTTATCATATCAAAATCATTTAAGGTATGTAAACCATCAGGAAGAATGCAATTCAATATGATAAAAACATACCATTTTAAAAAACTATGGAAAAGAATTATATCTTGAGGACTCTATTAAACTTGAGACATTATATTTAGTAAATAAAAACATTGGAATTAAATTTAAAAGTCTCAAAGATGAACATAGGGGGTTTTATGGTCAGGAAGGTGATTACCTATATAGGTAATCCCATATCGAAAGGAATTCAAGAACATTGGATGTTCATGGTTCAAATCAAACATTTATCAAATGAAGGAAATTACATTTATGGTTTTTACAAAGATCCAAGTCCCAAAAATTCAAAGTGACTAACCATAAAAATAATAATAAAAGAAATACCAAAGAAATTCAATTGACCATGTAATAAAACTCTAAATACAACTATTTAATTTCAAATACAACAACCCTCAATTGAGGGTTTTTTATTAGAACATTCCATTTTTTCCAAAACAATACATATAATCACAATTAATATTTAAAATCAGTAGTCATTAATTATTTCACTCAAAGATTCATTTTAGAATATCTAATAAACATTTTAAAATAGTTCAAAAATGGTTCAAATGTCATTAAGAAGGTTCCATTACCATTTAGTTAGGTTCCTACAGGGGCCAAATCCAATTTTAGTCTATGTAAATTTCATAGGAGTGGATTCAAAATTTTATTCATTTAATTATAAAGGGTAACTTCAGTTGGAACACCTTTTTGGTTTCCATAAAATAGATCAACCATCTATAACTCCCTAAACCAGGGTATTCATACATGTATGAAGCTATAAAGGTCAAATAGATAAGAAGGAACCAATTAATAGGAAATGCTCAGAAAAGGCCATCACGTAGTGCCATGGTGAAATTTCAAAATCAACAAAAATTGAGAAGATATATCTATACCACATACCCAGTAATTAGGATTCTCTACTCATCCTATATTGTGGTTTGATTCGATTAGGTTTGAAATATATCTATAAAATAGATATTCTCTATGAAAATAAGGAAAATGAGTTTGCACCTAATTATTTATATGGATATGAAAAGAAACATAGTAATATGGTAATATCAGAGAAGATCCAACCTTAAGGAGTCATACACCATTGAAATATCTCAAATTGGGTATGGAATGAAGATGTTAGAGGAGAACCTATTTTGAGGGAGAAGAAAACCAGTGGGAGGAGTCACTCCACCCATACACTAGAAAGAAGATGAAGGAAGAAGGAAGAGGTAAAAAAGTATTCATTGAAGGAAATGTAGTCATTTTACCTCTAGAAGCATGGTCACGCAGTTTGGCTGCATGGTTTTTCTAACTCGTGTGTGAACCATGCCACACCCATTCCATAAGAAATCTCCTTGCGCAGTTTCCAACAGATGATTACCCAAACTGTTAGCCAACCATGTTGTGAATTCTGTGAGGGTACTACCTAGGTGGAACTACACTTGAATGAAGACTACAGAGTTTGGGAAAACCATTCACAACCTGTAGGGGAATTTCTAATCCTCTGATATAGGCTACATGGTTTTCTACTAGGGACCACACTATTTCGTACAAACCATGTTATCTTTGAACACCCTCCAAAGATTGAATTTTTGACCCTCAACACTCCTAAAAATAAAATATAACTTGAAGGGAACTCTCAAGACTTTATACATGTCCAAAGGATCATGTTAAAGTGTTCCAACTTTCAAAATATCATTGTAATGCTCGGTTAGTAAAATGACAAGTCCTACAGACACGAAAAATTAAATTCCTTTGTATTTTATTCTATTAAAACCCCATATCATTACGACCACCCCAACTTTTAAATTATTGTCTCCAATTAGCCTCATATAATAAGGAAAATATCCTATTACCAACAAGGTTTATGAAGTCTTGTTAAAACATTCACATTTCATTTCCAAACTCCCAATGTACCTCTGATAATTCCTTAAGAAAAAGTCACTTAAGCCATTAAAACATTATCCAACGCTTCTGTCTCAACTAAAACACATAAATGATGCTTACCCAATCACATTGATCTTGAGAAATGATAATGTAATGATCTCAGTAAAAATTAGACCAATGGTTCTACCAACATGGGTCTTTGAGACAAGGGAAAATTCCAAACAATGGTACTTCCAACCATTAGAATTTCCTAAAACAGAAAGTCGATAATCATTATAAAGATTCTCTTGGAATGGTTTAAAATTAGTCAGATGGTAGATCCCACAACAAACTAAAATATATAATTCAAGTCATCATTTCATGAAATTCCCATGAGGACACATCCTACTCTTTTCTCCACCCAACAACATTCTTTAAAATGGTTCTCCACCAACTATTTTCATTGAACTGGGGAATACACATGTCAGGACACCACCAGCTAACCATTATAAAGATTCCCTTATTAGATGAACGGTGAATTAAAAATAAAATCACAATTCCTTCCTCTAATACATTCAACATTTACAATAGGGATGCTGACTGAAGTCTATAGTCAACCTCAGGTGATATTATTTTGTCAAATCATAACCTGACCATTTTATCTATTGTGTCTCAGCACGAAAGAGGGGGAAACATAGATCCAACTTTCTAGAATATTTTACCTTTTAAAACAACATCTCTGAGCTTGAAAAAATGTTTGAGGTGTCCTATGTATTCAATGAACTAAAACCCAATGAACTTATCCATGTTTTCCAAACTTCATAATTATAAGTGAGACATTAGCACTAGGACCCAACATCCTCATCAGAATATTGATAATGAATAGAGTGGATTTTTCCTAGTGTTCATGCCTGAAGAAAAGAGGCTAGTTTCTATGAGTTCATCAATGGTGTTCTTACATAGGAACCCAACACTCACTCAAAACTAACCAAACTCTAATAATATCTTTGCCTCTATTTTTTATCTCTGGTAGAGATCACACTTCAAGCCCAATGTCTTTTAATGCTTTATCACAACATAAGATAGACACTCTCTTAGTGCATTCATGATGAAGTTGAGATTGGGGACATGCTAATCTCAAAGCTACAGTAAACAAAGAGGATTCCACAAAAACAAGAAAAAGAAAAATTAAACCATGACTAGTCGAATTCCATTGAAAGAATCTCAACTTCACCTATCGACACACCACCATAAACCAATTACAAGCCTTCACCACCCATGTCATTGTGTGGTCACCTGATCTTAACCACTGATTTCCACCAATACCAATGGTGTTTCTCAAATGTTCCATACATAGAAAACCCCCAAAACATAATGCTACCAAGTAAGAACGGGCATGATTACAACTCACGTGCCTTAATGTAATTCAAGAAAAATCAACCATTTATCAAAATAATACCTTAGTTTACATTCATTCTACTTGTAAGGGAACATAAACACCAGAACTCACATAACGCTCGGCACCATAAGAGTGTATTATCCATCAAAGAAGGGATAGATGAGCTAAACACAAGCATGCTTGATCAGAATCAAATTAAAGATAAGTGTGTCACTCTTTCAAGTAATGGTCACCATGTGAATCAGTATATCATGAAACCAATACCAACATGATCATACCGGCATGTTGAAACCCCAGAGTCACAAGGATTTCCTCCATATCATTGGGACAAATTGATTCATTTAACAACCAGGTCACTCTCCTATGAATATGAACCAAGATCATACTAAAAAGTACAAGGATCAATGATTTAACTAGACTCAACTGGTCTAGTATATTATTTAGAATGTGTCGATCACCGTGTTTGTGAACGCTTGATACCTAGTTGTTTTAAAATCTAATAGACACATCATAAATGTTATATATAGGTTTTCTTCCCTATGAATCAATGTATTAGATGTTTTAAATAATATATTTATCCTGATTTTGTATTTCCCCATATGACCATTAACCAGGATGATTCCATACCAATTTCTCAATCACTGAGGAACATGAATGGGTCACATGACTTGATAAACGGTAGACCATGCCCAAGGCATTTATAACTAGATGAAACAAAGTATTTCTTAACTCTCACACCCATATCAAGGGTCAAGAAAAAATAACAACCCATTCAAACAACTATATAATTTGATACCAAGAGTCCTAGTAGGTACAACTAAACATGAATGACACCAAATATCAAAAAACATAATGGATTTAGCAATGAATTATAGCTATAAAGGTTCTACCTACCATGGGTTATCCCCAAATGAAAAGAAAATGATTGAACCTACCACTAGATCATGATATCATAAGTCATCAGCTCAAGAGCCTAACATTTAAGACATTTCTAAAAATGATAAAGAACACCTATATAAAATGTTCACATTTCTGTTCATGTAAACTCAATGGGAAACTCAAACTACCCTTATAAGAGGGTTTTAACAATAGAAATCACCAAGGGTTCCATTTTCAATTATATTACAATGATTCACATTTAATCTTTAACCATTTAAAATATTTCAAACAAATCACAAGACACACCAATATAGTCTCATAAAACATCCTTTTAACGGATAAACTGAACAATGAGGCACCCATTAAACAAACTGGGGTTCATCAGAATGCAACCTAGTTGCAGTTTCTAAATTCTTAAAGTTGAAAACATCCATATGGGTCATCGAAACAAAACCATTCCCCAACTAACCTACTTGGGTCCCATTTATTATATAATTACTAAACCAATTAATTACACTTTAAAATGAAAATACTTTTACATTTATAATGATTTCACAATATAACATGTTCACACAGAAAATTAATATTACATGGGTTGATATCACCCTAATCTTTAATGTTCCCCTAAACTTTATAAACAGAATCATATATCCCATTTAATCAAAACCATTCCCATTTCATAATATCACATGATCATTTTAAATATATCAGTCATAAGGCTGGTCATCTACGAATCTATAATGTGTACACACACATTACATCCTAGAATTTGGATCCCATTTATCATAACCAATTGACCTTAAAATTTACAATTTTTTATCCTTTTACATTTTTAACAATAGTTTCTGTACACGTATAATGCTCAAAAAAATTTGAGTACATGGGTCACCTTTTCCCAACTATAAGGTTCTATTATAGATTGAAATTGAAAACTAGTTCCCTTTTAATCACAACTAATAATTTCATACCATGAAATAAATTTTCAAAAATACAAAATTGGAACATTATCATAAGCTTTAAACACTGTGAGCATGCTAATAAGCTAAAAATCATGGTATAGATGCAAGGTTGGATAATAAGTTAGAAGCATGGAATATAATCACCTAATAATGTTGTACAAGAAGGAATTATAAATAATTAACTAAATATGTAAAAATAAAATCATGTTATTAAAATGCCTAAAAATCATTATAATGAACCCAAGGAATGGAATACACTCAAGGAACCAAATTAAAATCAATTAGAAGTTTACAAATTCAACTACATGGCATGGAATATGTATGAAATGTCAATCACTATGTGAATATAATGATGAATTTAATGATTCATCATTGCAATATCTTGCCTAAGGTAATTATTATAAACTTCATAAATCAATAATAAGTTGAAATTACACTAATAACTCAATGTGAAATCAGAATAAACTTTAATAGACAATAACATAAACAACAATACCTAGCCTTTTCCACTTCTTCAATTACCCATGGGTGGGTTCTTAAGTACCAAAAAATACTATTTATCAAGCACTGAAACATTCATAGTATCCTATCTACCAACTCTAAATAGTAATCCAATAGAAATGAATCACCTCTGATACCACTTTGTAACATCCAGGACTAAATGACCACTAATATGGTCATTGGACCAATGGGTCACATGGAATTAATCATGTCTCTTCATATGACAGAGGCTACTGAATAGTAGTGAGGGTCTAAGGAGGTGATAGTGGTGAGATAATAACCTCTTATCAGATTATAAAAGGAGAATAATCCTACTTAATAGTTACAAGTCCACCCCATATTGATAGTTTTAGGAACATTGTGTTGTGTGTCCATGGATGTGGGACCATGCTTTACTTTGTATATGAAAATGAATCCCAAGAGGTGTGGGGTGGACTCACATGTTGAAGGGTGTAGCTGATCACAAAAAATTTGGATAGTATATCCCTCAGTGTAGTGGATGGGACGAGTCCTCGGTTTTCTGTAGTGGTGGATGAGTACCAGGATGTCATTCCAAAAGATGTTATATAAGTACCTCTTTTTAGGTTTGTGGATTACATAATTGAGTTGCACCCAGAGAAGGAACTGATATCAAAACCATTATATCAGATGGCACCAACGGAGCATCATGATTTAATGGTACAACGGGAGGACTTGTCGAGAAAGGGCTTAGTGAGACCTAGTGTTTCACCTTAGGTACCCCAGTTTTTTTCATAGACGGCACATGATAGCTTGAGATTAGTGTGGAAATATAGTGCCTAAACAAGGTGATCGAGAAGAAAATGTATCAACTATTAGAGATTTATGATCT
The DNA here is from genome assembly GCA_963277665.1 of Viscum album. Classification (NCBI taxonomy): domain Eukaryota; kingdom Viridiplantae; phylum Streptophyta; class Magnoliopsida; order Santalales; family Viscaceae; genus Viscum; species Viscum album. The sequence goes on along the minus strand of OY728165.1, from coordinate 254,000,442 downwards.
CTTTGATCAGCTGAAGGGAGCGAGTTGGTTCCCAAAGATATACCTCAAATCCGTCTTTCACCAGCTTCATGTATGGGATGAGGACGTGCTGATAACTACCATCAGATGTCAGTGCAACCTAGATGAGTACATAGTGATGTTTTTTGGCATAAAAACACCCCTTTAGTGTTTTTGAGACTCATGAAAAGGATATTCCATCCTTACACAAACTAGTTAATCACAGTCTTCATTGAGTAAATCCTTGTGTACTCAGCATCTGAGGAGGAGCACGGGATTCACAAGAGGATGGTTTTGGACACAGCCCAAGAGAACCAGTATTATGGGAAACTCTAAAAGTGTTAGTTCTGGATATGATAGTTCCACTTTCTGGGACACGTCATTTCATAGGTGGTATTTGCAATAAATTCAGTGAAGATTTAATGGGATCTTCCTTGGGAGCCACCCTAGAGTGTTACCAAGGTACCAAGTTTCCTAGGTATGGATGGGTACAATCAGTGGTTTTTACCTCACTTTTATATGGTCTCATCACCTTTAACGAACTTGAAATGGAAGGGGTAGCCTTTCATGTCAATATAGAATCACCAGATGTGCTTTTAGTAGCTGAGACAGAGGTTGAAGTTCACTCACATCTTGAGATTACCAGAGGAGGGTGTTGAGTACATGGTGTTCTGTGATGCATCATGATCTGGGCTTGGTTGTGTCCTGATGCAGGGGCATGAGGTGATTACCTATGGTTTGCGCCAGCAGAGGCATCTTTAGTAGATCTATGAAACCCATGATATAGAGTTGGCAGTGGTACTCTTCGCACTAAAGATTTGGTGACAGTATTTAATGGGTGAGAAATTGACCATCCACTCTGACCATAAGAGTCTCATTTATATCTTCTCTAAAAATAATTTTAACTTGATTCATAGGTTTTTTCTATACTTCCCCAAAAACTATGACTTCGAGATAGTCTATCCTATTAGGGAAAAAAACATGGTGGGAAATGCTATCATCGAGATGTTGAGTTCATAGCTACTGAATGAGGGGTCAAATTAGTTATCCTTGTAGTAGATATCCTTGGTAGATAGAGATGAAGTATATTATCTCCAAATGATGGTGGTAACCTCTACGCCCTTACAGCTCCTCAGGGAGTCACATCTCAGTGATACCGAATGCAAGACTACACATGCTCATATTTCCACAAGGCATACCCTTGGTGGATATTTGAATGGTGGGGAGCACATTGTTCTCTTTAGAGGGTGCACAGTAATTCCAGTGGAGTTGTGGGAGGAGGTCTTGTAGGAGTTCCATACTTACCCATTTGTGGAATATCCAAGTGTGGAAATGATGTATCTTAACCACTGATGTTAGTTCTAGGGGTCGGGGATGAAGAAGGCAGCGGAAGTGTTCATTTCCTGATGCCTAACATGTCCGCAAGTGAAGGCTAAGTACCTGGTTCTTGTAGGTTTTACTCAACACCCTAAGGTTCCATAGTGGAATTGGGATGGGATATCAATGGACTTTGTGATGGGTTTACCATTAACATCCAAGAGACACAATACTATCTGGGTGTTCATTGACTGACTCGCCATGTCGTCCCACATCCTACCGATCTGTGAGTATAGCTCATTAGAGAGCTTGGGACACCTCTATGTTCATGATATTGTTCAGCCTCATGGAGTTCCTTCAATGACTCTCTCAGATCATGATTCATTCTTTACATCCCTATTGTGAAAGGGAATGTAGGTGGAATTTTGTACTCATATTTACTTTAGCACAACATTTCAACCCAAGAATGATGGCCAGATAGAGAGGACCATCCAGGTTTTTGAGGACATGCTACAATCTCACATCTTAGACTTTGGTCTTAGTAGGTAGGACCACCTACTTATTTTGAAGCTTTCATATAAAAGTATCTACCACCCCACCATTAATATGTCACCATTTGAGTCTTTTTATGGGTGACCATAGAGGTAACCATTGCGCTTGGACATAAAAAAGAGAGCAAAAACTCATGGGTCCATAGTTGATGCATGATACCATAGAGAAGTTTTAGATCTTATCTAAAAAGATGAGGACTGTATAGGGTGGAAACAAGACTTATACTGACAAGAAATAGAGGCCATTGGAGATTGAGGATAGAGACCATGTGTTTCTTTAGGTCTCTCCTTGATAGGGATTTCAGATATTTTGTCAGGGCGACAAGTAATCTCCAAGATATATCATCCATTTATAGATTCTGAGTAGATTTGGTGTAGTTGTGTTCTTCCTATCTCTACCCCCACAGTTTCACAGGGTGCATGATGTCTTCTATGTGAAACATCTAAGGAGGTTGGTGAATTATCCATCACACATCATCAGCTGGGGCAAGCTGGAAATTAATGATGGGATGCCAATTGCAGAGTACCTGATGGTGATCAAGGATCTTTAGGAGTGGATCCTTAATGGGTGGTTGGTTCCTCATGTGCTTGTTTGGTGGTAGAATGGAATTATTCAAGAGAGAACGTGGTAGAAACAAGATTATATTCATGATCACTACCACCACCTTTTCTGTTGAGTATCCCATGTTTTGGCTTTCCAAGACATAAAGTCCTAAGTTGGGAAGAATTTAATTATTTTTATTTTCTCTTATTATATTTTTATAAATTAATTGGGAAAATTCTTAGACCAGACACTATGATAGAATGAGATTTCAAGGCCCAGGGTTCTAGGAATTATTTTTTGAAAAATTTTATGTTTTTAATATCAGGTGCAGATAAATTCTTTAAAAAATGAAATATCTCTTCAATGAGTGTCTGATGTAGAAATATGAGGGCACCATTGATTCCATATAAATGTCTTTACCCTAGGCACAACCTAACATTGGTTGGTGTGGGTATTCTATTGATAAAATCACCATGTGAATAACCATAAATAAAATATTGAGATAAAAATTATTTTATTTTGAAAAAATAATAACTTATAACTAGTAACTAGGATTGGAAATCTGAGACCACCTTTTAATTCGTAAGGGGGAGTTTTCTTTAGTTGAGTCCTAACCATGAAAGGCATGGGTTGAAGGTGAAAGTTAATTTTTAGATTTGAATGTCCATAAAATATTTAATAAAAATATTTTAATGAACATTGCATGTAGATTCATTGTGGTTTTAATTTTTAATAAGCATTTTTAGTGAAATTTAGGGTTATTTCCATTACTGAAGAATATACCTGATGCAAGAAGAAGGAATATTTCTCCTGACAACAATTGTCATTAAATTAAGGATTGATGATGACACAGACCTCTTTTCATCATAAACGACTAATCCAATCATCGAGGTAGGATGTTGATATCATTGTGATTTCATTATTCCCTTTATATAATCAAAGGAAAAAAAGGACCAACCCAAGAATAGGTTGAACCATAGTATGATCAGTCATTTAGGGTGGGTAATAATTTTGGGATTAAAGGGAATAGATCTGGGTTACTATTCTATTATAGGTATCTTCAAGATCCTACTAACATGAAATGATCATGGCCGAAGGAACAAGGCTAATATCCATTCTTTGGGTTTTCATGTTCTAATCCCTCCACCATGAATCTATCATGTTCTTCATGAATTCTTCACCCTTTTAAACCCTATGAGAATGATCGATTATTTCTCCCATGATCCATGGTGAAATGATATTGGACCGATGTTTTTGATCCATGATAATATTTCATAGGTGTTATTTGAGTGCAGTAGTAAAGCAGCAGATCAAGGTGGAGGTCGTGATGAATGGTGGGTCGTCGGTGGTGAGGTAAGCATGCGGCCCAATGGGAGGCTGGGTTCTGATGGGGTGCATAGATGTTGTCCAACAAGACGGAGCTAGAGGAGGAGCCCACAGTGGTACAGGTCATGGGCAGTGGACAGGTTCCTCGGATGGATGTCACTTCCGAAGAGAACCTCGCAGCAAAAGGTCTGTTGGCCCTGAGGATTAGGACACAGTCACTGAGTTGATAGAGAACACATGATCGATCTATGGCTAAATGAACCAGTCCATGTTTGGATGGTCGGGCTAGGTGAACCTGGCTGCTCTATTGACCCATCGGGCTAGGCTAGGTCATGCTGGAAAGACAGGGTTAGGTCAGACCCAGACCGAACTAGATCCATTTTAATAAATTGTTTGTATCATTCAAATCAGGTGTCTATTTGATGATTTTTTACGGAATTGGTACCCTTGTGATTAGATGGTACTTTCGATATACTCTAAGTGAGTTTTTTTGGAAGCTGGTTTATGACCTAATGTCTTGAAGAGTAGGTTCTCCCAGAACTAGTGCACTATGAACAGAATCCTACCACAATATGTGACTATGTGACTTAGGGGATGCAAGACTAATCAATAGTCTGTGAACCACCAATGATCTGTTAGTCATTGAATCTCCATACTCCCTCGATGCTCTGTATGTCATCGAAACTCCGTTCTTCATCAATGTACTGAATGCCCCCATATTCTTCGGGCACCACCGATGCTACAGGCACCACTGACGCTCCATGTTCCATTGACGCCCTGCCCGCCATCAACGCTCTGTGCACCATTGACACTTCGTGATCCATCGACACTCCATTCCCCATCAACTCACTATGTGTCACTAACACTTCTAGTGTTATAGAGTCATAGAGATCTCTGGACTACAACTATAAATAATTCTCTTCATGATTCGTACTTATACATGTGGGAACTAACCGTATTCACTATACATCATGTGTTTACTTTGTGGTCTAATTGATGTGTTTCATTTTTGGCGTACATCATGTGTTTCCATTTTGGTATAATTTTCGTGATTCTTAGTGGTATTTTCCTTCATGGTTTTGGGGACCCTACTCTGTATTGTTTTACTCACCCCTGTATGGTCTATGCCTGCACGCATCATGTCTTCTACATACAAACAACACATTGATGGAGTCCTTTGTAGACCAGAGCCAGGTGGGGCTTAAATATAGGCCCAATAAACAATCTATTCTTCAGAGACATCTAACAATTTTTTCTATGCCTACTATTCAAGTAGGGTTTTCAGTAGTTGAGATTCAAGAGCATATACTTTTCCTTTTGGTTGGTCTTATATTAATGTCTTGTTTACTTTTGAGTTCTATGATGTCATACTCTATTTTTGGTATCATAGAGGTATTCATGATTGTTTACATAGTGTTTTTAGTTCATCACTTTTTCTTGGAGATGTGTGTGTGTGTGTGTCTAGGTACATAGGTAAATGCTTCCTATTTGTGGGATATGCCTACTCGGTGCAATTCACCAGGCTCTGGCCTATTGGAGGCGGGCTTGGGGTAGTCACAGAACGGGACCCAGGGGATGGGTCATGATATAATGACCCTTATTAGATAATTTCAACCCGTTAAATACAAATACTAAAAAAATTATCAAATAATAATTTTTATGTTTTTTGAAAAATAATTTCAGCCCAAGTGCATGTAATGTGCAAAAACATATTTTGAACCTTAATAATCCCATCGTACTTTATAATAGTAAGGGTTCAATAAAATATCTATAAAATAAAAAAATGTTCATTGACCATATTTCATGTTTCTAAAAATTTAAAAATCATTTGGTAGATTATGGTATTTCTAAGAATTAAAAAAAACTCAATAAACTATCATTTATTATAAAATATCATTACTGTGAATTTTGACATTATTCATTTAATTGGAATTTAAAAAATTTCAAGAAAATCTGGTAATTAAAATATATTATTTTAACACTTATGTAAAATAATATATGCATCAAAAAAATAAATTTAATATACTAATTCATTCAATTTACATCAATTTTAATATTTTTAGTATCATTTATTTATTAAAAAATTATTAGCTAAATAATTATCGTGTTTGAATTAATTAAGCATTTAAGTTATTATTTATTGTCTAAAATATAAAAATAATTATGATAAAAATGGGTCATTTATTTTTCAAAATAACATCCATAAATAAACCTATTTTTTTTTCCTAAATCCCAATTCTTTATTCATATTAAAACCATTGAATGTTCCTTTTTTGTCTTCTTCTATACTTACATTATTATATATCCCATTTTCAAAGGGGAAGTGGTAATAAATTTCCATTAACTAAATAATTTATTGTTTAATATATAAATATACTAATAAAATAAATTAATAAATTATTTTTATGTCATTTACCATCTTATTGTTTTAGTTTAATCCCTATTAATCCATTTTTACCTTCACCGCGGTAAATAAGTTTTTTACTATTTTCTCTATTAATTGTGATAAAAAATTAAGTCAAACATGTTAGTAATTATAAATTGTGATTATTATAAATATTTAATCAATTTTACAAATTAAATTAACCTAATTGTAAAAGTAAAATTTTAAATTAATCCAATAAACACAATGAGAACCCTTTTTTAAAGAAAAAACGTTCATATTTTTATAATGTTTTTATATCAAAATAAATAATGCAAAATGTTACAATGATAAAAATTGGATTTATTGATATAAAAAATATCTAATATTACATTAAAAACAAAACAAAATATAATTAAAAATAAAAATTATTTAAATATAAAAGGAAATTTTCAATTAAAATTCTGTATTTTTCATTATTCAACATAATATGAAACATTTCAAAATACTAATAATAATTAAACCTAATAGAATTTTGATATTCTAATTTCAATAATTAATTTTTTTAAAAATATAATTTTCTAAAACTTGTAAAAATTAATTTTAAATTATGTGCGCAAAGAGTGATGAAACCATCATTTAGAAAAATGATTTTTTATAAAACATTTTTTTCATATTAAATGATTATTATTTTCCTTTTAATCAATACATATCCACATTATTAATGTTTCAATCATATAATTTTCATAATTTTTTTAGTATTATTCATACCATCCAATTTAACAGCTAGGATATAATGATTATATATATTGGGGTCGTTTAAGCCCAATGTTGCACGTCCTTTGTGATATCGAATATAATTTTATTCATTCAAAAAAAATTGGATTTCATATTCATGATATATTATTTAATGGTCTATTATATACACTATTAAAAACATTTTGAGCATAAAATAACTTTGTCCTCAAAGAATGATGATTTGAGAAGATACCTTTAACTTTAGTCCAATGATTGTCATGTATTTCTATTATCTACAATATAATAAACATACATTAATTATTTTATTTCATAAAAGAATTTTTATGGTTTAATCCTATATACATAAGCCATTTAATTCGATTTATTTTAATGATTTTTAAAATTACATAATCAGTTATTTCCACATCGGGTGTTTTGAGAACACTCGGTTCATATTTGGAAATGATATTAGTCTGTTAATCCTGGTTGAATGGGGTTACTATTAAATATTTTAAAAATAATCATCATTAAATAATTTTCAATTTTATAAAAAATAATATTTTTAAAACCAAACATGAAATATGGTTATGTAAAATTAACTACGTCACAATCAAGGAGATGGTAGGTCATATGTACACACGAGTAATAATTCAATTTTTTAATGGTCATAATTGAAAGAAGGTAAGTATTTATTTATAATCTATGATAATAATAATATCATAAATATTATTTCTTTAAAAATACTTAAATATTCCATCCATGTGTTGTAGTAATTAAAAAAATAAGAACATGTCTTAGTGAGGCATTAATCCACCATACAAATGAATTATATTTTCATATATCAGGGGGATGGTAGGTAAAAAGTTAAATTTTATGTCACCTTTATAGAATCATTAAAATTTCATAAATATTATATTTAATCATTAAATCCAGCCTCATTAACATATTTTAGAGATGATGATGGAAAATTTATTGCATCAGTTCCTAATGTGGTATTCTGTCGTACACATGATGGATGATCTTCTTTTCTATTTGATGGAAGATGATATAGGTTAATATTAATCCATATTCATAATAAAATCTCATTATAAATGATGTAATAGTGTTATAATATCTTTTTAACACATGTATGAAGGGGTAAAATAATATGTAAAATGAAGGAGCTCAGTGAAGATGATTACCATCGCATAGAAGAACCTCCTATGGATCTTTTATTAAACACCACAATGCTACTATTTATGGATTGACACAAGCTCTATAACATGGATAAGGATTATTGGTTGATATTGTCCCTATGTTTGGATCATCCAAATGTTTTTAGAGGTGATAATATGTATAGGGAGTGGGTGACATTTTATAATTAAGGAGGAGTGAATTTTTGTAAATACCCAAAACTATTCAATAGTGGAATGCTTGTCTCCTGAAAACATCCACCAAAATTGATAGATAAATTAGTATAAGATATAAATGTTTTTCCAACACTTCTAACACTAAAAATAAACATATTTACATATTCTTATCCTCTTTACCTCTATTGTTACCAAATTTTACAAATTTTTAATTTTTACCACATTAACTAGTTTTATAACTATTTTTAATATTCAATATGAAAAAAAAATTCAGTTAAAAGTATTATATAATAAATATTAATCATATTAAAATTAATTAATCCTTTTTTTATTAAATTCAATTAATATAATCGGGGGACTTAATTTTAAATAAAACCCTCATGTATGATGAAAAATTAATTTTCTAGAAAACACATTTTCAGGGTGAAGATAGTCATTTATAAAATGCATGACTAGTATTCAAAATTATATTAATTTCAATTAGAAATGATATATATATATATAATGGAATGTCACCCTTAAAATAGTGCAAATTAACTTGAACCTACTTAACATAACATATTGGAAATTAAAATTAAGTAGATGGTAAGGGATGATAAGAGCCTTCCTTAAGGATTCCAATGCCATCAACAAATATCAAGTTGGGTACCAAATAAATGAGATATAGGAGAAATAAGTTTGAGGGTGAATAAAACCCATAGTAGGAGAAACTCTCCCAAACCACTTAAATGAGAGAGAAGGAAAAATGAAGAGTAAAAAAGAATTCATTAAGGTAAAAGTAGCCATTTCATCTCTAAAATCTATTTCACATGATTTTGCCACATGGTTTGGCTAAACCATGCACCAACCATATTGTAAGGGACCAATCAGGGCTTTAGCCATGTCAAAATACAACACGTTGAAGTGTTCAAACTCTCTAAATTTCCTTGCAATGATTGGATTGAAAAATGTAATGTATAGTAGAAGAAAAAAAATAAAAATTCCTTTATATTTTCATCCATTACAAAAAAAAACTTGTCATTATAGAAGTTTAGGTAATTATATTCCCACCTATCACATTCATATCATTTTTCTAAATATGTGTTCCATATAAATAAATCAATCACAAGGAAAAAATATAATAATTCCCCCTAGAAAAAATTGTGTTTCATAATATTGTCTCATATCATAATCAATTAAAATTCATTAATTAAGCCATTTGAGATATGAACATAAGGACTTTATTACCATATAAAAGTACGTCAGAATAATAATGGTATATATGTGAGGGATATATAATCATAATAAAATAGTAATCCAAAACATCAAAGGTTTTCGTTGTGGTTGAAAATATCTTCATAAGATTAAATATAATATTTCATGAGACAAATACCCTTTTTAATTTGAAAACACTTCATAAAAATATAAAAACCACCTAAATATTATAGAAAAAAATTATTTCAAAAAATGGATAACTGTAAATTAATCTTCAAATAATTTTGTGTGTAGGACGGTGGGAAATTCCATATATTTCATACAATTTAAAAAGAATTTAGTTTACAAATTTTCAAATGATATAAAAATAAATAATTTAGAAAAATAAATGAATATTCCATTAAACCCATTTTATAAAAAATAAAACATTGTTAAAAATTTATATATTAATTCCTCAGAAAAAATTAAAAAATATTTTTCCAAATATTTTTAGAAAACAAGGATATGGAATAAAAAGGATTTCTAACTGAAGAAAGAAATGAATTTATTTTTCTAAAAATGTTTTTACTAATAATTTTAAGTATGAAAGATAAGAATTTAGTAATATTACTTGAAAATAACATTAATAACCATGGGATAATGAAATGAAATGTTTTTTAGGGAATTAATAAATAATTTCTTACAATAGAAATTAATGTATGAATAATACCAATTAAAATTATAGTGAAACATTAATCATTACTGCTTCAGTAAATTTTTAATCATGACTCCCATTAATGAAGTAAATAAATTTTAAAAATATAAGGAAATATTAAGGATTCATTATAATATCCTAGAAATCATGCTCCCAAATTGGTTCAAAAATTATAAACATTAAATTTCAGGGTTTGATGTTGATAATTGTGACCCAATTTGTTCCATACAATCCTTAAAACATCTGAAGGAAATATTATATCACTTAAATCCTCAAGGATAGTTTAGGTTTATAGTTTTACAAAATTATGGTATGCTCCTACCTAAACAATTCACATGGACTTAATTGATAATTTATCCAACCTATCCCATGTCTTTTTCACATCAATATATCATCATAATCCATATGAAATCCCTTCTATAAATAACATGATCAACCTTATTCTTTAATACATATAGAGAATGAAATTTAAGAAGGAAGATCTAAAATGATCTCTAAATGAATATGTAATAATTAATAAATTAATTTCGTTAGTGAGCATAAGAAGAGAATAAGGGTTTGAGGAAATAATCAAAGTTCGTGAGTATAACATACAAATATGTATACCCTTCAATAAATGTATCATCAAACATTAAAACAATGCATACTAATTTAACAAGAGAAATATTTATCAGAATAAATAATCATGATCCCTTGGAAATTAGTCTTTATAAAATGATACATCATAAACTCATAGCAATCATAGATAAGACACATTTGTATCTTGTAACATCATCTCATATAACCCTTACAGAACCCTTAAGAACAAGAATAACTAAACCCCCAACATCCAATATAAGTATATGGAGAACATAATCATTACGCAATGAATTGGAGCACTATTTGGTTACACCCATCATATAATCAATAATGGTCTCTCCAAACACTTTCTGGGTGAACCCATCATTTATAATTTCAAAGAAATATAAATTAAGTATATAGAGCTTACTATTCAGTATTAAATGCATTGAAACAATAATTATTTATTTTTTAACATAATTAACCCATAGAAAAGAAACATGTTCCATAACAATATCCTTGAATCTTTATTAACCATAAAAAAATAATTTCAACAAAAAACTCTTTGAAACAAGATTATCCCATTGAAAAATGAGTTCTATAACAATATCCTTGAAAAAGTATAATTCCATCCAAATAAATAATGAGGACGGTTTCATTAAAAAATATACCCCTTTAGAGATTAAGTAAAAACAAGTGTTTTTACTTTGATGAATTAAAATACAATTGAAATATCATCAAATACATTTTATGTAAAATACCCTTTTCATTTGTAAAATCACTATTTTAGTTATAAATCATTTCAAAAATCATTTTATTTGAAAATAACATTTAATAACATATAATTTTAAAAATATAAGGGAAAATACTTATTATAAATATTCTTTTAAACATTCAATGTATTCATCAATTAAATAATTTATATGATGTCATATGATTCTATAAATTTCATACAAGTTAAAAATAACATTCCTTCATTTATATAAAATTGTTAGAAGTGTGACCTGTTCAGAAAATAATAAGATGATTCCTTAAAAAATAGTTAAAATATCACAAAAATGGCTAAAAAGTATTTAATAAATCAATGGATGAGGTTAAAAATACTGTAAACATTTTTAGAAATATTTTTTTGATACAAAAAAGATTTTAGATCAAAGATATAAATAATATTGGATTTTCATAAAAACATTCCCTAAATAATTTTAAGAACCAATGAGTGATATAATGGTACTATAACATATAAATATAATTAATAACCATAGGATAACAAAATTCAATAGTTTCGTGAGAGATGGATCATAATATCTCTTAATTATAATCATCTTCATAAACAATATCAATAAACATTGACTTTGTAACAAAAGACTGCTACCACTTTTGTAACATTGAATCATAATCCCAAAGAAATAATAAAATTAAATGAAAATTATAATATCATTGAAATAATGATATTAATGATATAACATGTAAAATTGGTAGTATATACACTTTATAAAATAATATAGGTGTATAAAATAATAGACGTCACAAATAAGACAAATTGAGAAAAAAATACCTTACATAATTCATAACATTCAAATTTTAATCCCCGTGAAAGATAGATCCTAAAATAGATATATAATTATCCATAAATTTAAGTAAAATAATTGTATAAATACATTCATGTTAATTAAAACACCACACAATGAAATTAATTTGCGGGTGGGGAATACATCTCACAAAAAAAGTTATACAAAAAAGCCTTTCCTTGAGTATGATTCATCACGCTTCTTCGTTTTCTTCCTTAATAATAAACTTATGTTAAATATTTAATTTCATAATAAAAATGTTCATGTTTAGTATTCATTTTACTTCACATATGACCAAGTAATATATGATTACATAATCAATTAGTTTTATGTATTATGGTTTGACTAAAATTGGCTTATGTGTGAAAAATGAATTTTTTAAGGTGAAAATGGCAAAAGAGGTCATTATATAAACATCTCTAGGATAATTATCATGAAATCGTTATCATATTTATAAATCAATGATACTATTAAAAAAATTTATGTTTTGTAATGAAAAAGGGGTTATGTTACAATCCTAAAAAGAGTAGGTTATAAATATGCATGAGTAACATTTCCATTTTTCAATGATTATTATGGAAATGAGGTATACTTAATTTTATATTTAAAAAATAATAATTATATCATAAATATCATAGTATTAAATTATATATACTTATATGTATCATTATTTTTATATTTTGTGGAAAAAAGTACTCACCTATCTTTGAGAAGGAGGTAGCTCACACATCCACAAATGACGTTATCACTTTTTTTTAGTGGGTGAAAAAGTAAGAAATAAAATGATATATTATATTATAATAATGATAAAAACTTAATTAATGTAATAATTATATAATTTATATCAAACATATTCATTATATTTTCCATTATTACTTTCCATGTTACGCATTAGTGAAAAACAAATCATATCGCTTTGTGAGGTTGTAGTCCATTGTACACAGGGGCGACGTTATTGTATCCCCTATGGAATGTAAAGTAAAAAATGTATATATTATATAATGAATCAATATGTAGAATTATTATATAAATAAAATATATAAAATGTATACCCATCATCAAACTTAGCCATCCGAGGCGGTAATGGAAAAATTAATTGCACCATTTTACAAGGATATAATTTGTCATAAACATGAATAAGTATTTTGTAACCAATTTGATGGAAGACAGAAATGATTTAGATCATTAAATTTAAATAAAAATGTCCCAATATATTTAAGACACTTAGGCTATATATTATAATGATTTAAGATTAATTCTAAGTGGTGTAAAACAAAATTAAATAAATATTCTCATTGAGGAACGTTACCTCTTCTTAGGGTATCCTTCTTAGGGTTATAAAAAACCATCCTAGTTTGGATTTATACCAAAAATAAGGATTATAGAATTAGGTTAGTTAATATAAGAATTGATTTGGGTATTTATATTCTAATAAACATGTCTTGAGCGGTGTGAATAAGTGAGGGGGTGAGTGCCCGTTTATAGTTGAGGAAGAGTGGCATTATTGTGAATACCCAAAAGTATTCACTATTAGGACGTCAATATTACCAAAAGTGGACAAAAAATTAAATATTAAAGTCTTAAATGGATTATATGGTTACTTCACACCTACACAAACCAATAAGACACATTTGTAAGCATTTTTTTCCTCAACTTCAATGTTTCATTAGTTTTTACCATTTTGGTTTTTCCCCACGGTAACCAGTTTTCTGACCAAGGAAATTTGTCCGTTAGGACAAAATTAAAATGATCTTTATTAGAAAATTTGGACCCATTTATTAAGAATAATAAATCCAATTTATCGAATCAAAAATTTCATGTGTGGTAAAAATTTATATTAACACGATCACATATAATGCATAAAAACATTGTTTTAACCTTAACAACGCTAATAGTGTTTTTAATATTTAAGGGTCAATATAGTCACTATAATAGAGAAATGGGTTTTTTAATGGACCATTTTTTATATTTAAAAGAAATTAAATCACTTGGTAGAATATGGTATTTTTTGAAATTTTAAATCATTTAATAAAATATCATTTTTTAAAATAACGGTAACATAAAGTTTTACATTATTCATTAAATTTGAATTTAAAAAAATTCATGAAAATAAAGGAATTAAAACATATTATTTTCAAACCTATTTAAAATTATATATAATCTATCAAAATAATTTAACAATATAATTCAGTCTATTTACTCCAATGTTAATATTTTTAGTATCATTTCTTTTTTGAATTATTAACTAATCAATTACTCTATTTGAATTTTATAAGAATATATGTAATTATTTCATACCTAAAAATTATAGATAAAATATTATGATAAAAAAGTCTCATTTATATTTCAATGTAACAACCATAACTGAACCTATGTAGTTTCTTTCCTCATCCAAAATATTTATACTTACTAAAAGAAAAAAAGGTACCTTTTTTGTCTTTTTCTAAACATAAATTATGATATATATATATCCATCTATGAGTTTCATTAAATTGCCATATTTTGGAGAATTTAATTTCCAATGTCTAAATATAGTCATAAAAATTTAAGCAATATTTTCTGCGATTTCAACTCTTGTCATTTTAGTTTTACCCCTGGAAAATCCATTTTTACTTTACCATGGTAAATAATTGTTTTATTTATTTTCCTATTAATTTGTTCAAAAATTATGCTATCCTTATGAAAAATTATAAAATTTTAGGATTCAAAATATAGAATCAATTTTTTTAAATTTAATTTACATAAGGGTAAAATTTTAATTTGAAATTAATCATGCAGACACGATAAAAAGGGGGGTTTTAAAGAGAAAGTGTTAAAGAGTTTGTAATTTTTTCATATCGAAATTCAAAATAATAAATATTAAAATTAAATAAGTTTAATAGTTCATATTAATTTTATCTGTAATTAAATTAAAATATTATACAAATATAAATTAACATTATAAATTATCTAAATGAAATTGTACTTTTCAATTACAATTCAATGTTTTTCACTATTCATCAAAAAATGAAACTTTTTAGAAGAATACCAATAAAACACACTAAGATCATTATGGTATCATGGTTTTAAAAATTAAGATTGTTTTGTTAGATAAATTTTCTAAATCTTATAAAATTTAATTTTAAATTTTGTATGTAAACCACGGTAAAATAGTGTTTTAGAAAAATGCAGTTTTTAAAAAATAATTTCTTTTTATTTTAAATGGTTCTTATTTTATTTATAATCCACAGATCTCCAATTTTTACATGTAAAATTTAAAATTTTCTAATTTAGTTATTACTATTTATACCCACCATTTTAATAGCAAGGTTATAAAAATGTTATATATCATTGGCATTTTAGGCTTAGTGTTGTGAGTCCTTTACAAAATAGAATACAACTTTTTTGTTTTAAAAAAACATGAGATGTTACAATCTCCTCCATTTATTAAATTTCATACTCAGAATTAGAATTTTATCTCTATAATAAAAGTTTGGATATTTGAAAATATGTTTTTGTTAACTTTCATTATATAAAGGCTTAATAAAACCGCCTATTATGAAGATAGAAAGGAAAATACAAAGGTTATAGGGAATAATGCATTAATAAGATACCAAATAAACGAACATGGGTGGAAATGGGAAAAACATGAACAATTATAGAGAGTGATTGAGTTTATTGATCATAAGTAATTGAATGATAAATGGAATGTAAATGGATATAAAACAATAAATCATTTGATAATTGAAAAACCCATCGGTTCAACAGAATTGAAGGTACTATGCTAGAATTTTTGTTTAAATATACTTTTCCAAGAGTTATGGTGTTTTTTAGTCATATATACTAAAATAAAAATGAAATATACATACATATCATGTATAATTTCATCCATTAATCAATTTACACCACTATATCATCTTTTTCTAAACTTTATGTGTCTTCAGGATAAATATTTTTTAATTCCTACGGAAATAAAATAAACCATCAAGGCATACATAATCCCCAAAATCATAACAAGATATTCTTACAGCATTTGAAATTAACCAAAACCACAATTATTGGCACATTTTAAAATAGAAAAGTAAACATTCACCCATTTAACATCAAATTTCAATTCTAATTCCCAAATTCCAATAAATAATTACATAAATGTTAATACTTAAAATTATTCAAAAATTTATTGACTATGATCAAAAACCAATTATTAGAATGATTTGGTTATATTTTCTTCCAAGATAAATCAACCATTATTCCAAAAATAAAATCCCATCTATAACGAAAATAAACATAATATTTACCTATAAAATTTACATACCAACTGAGACATCACATAGGCTAGTGGTAGGCATAAAACCCTCATTTTTCTTCGATCATGGGTTCGAACCCCACCACCTTGCCGAAAGAGATGAGTTATCACCAAGTATACGTGGTTTCTTTTTCATAAAACGTGAAAAGTAATTCCACTCTAAATAAGTTATCATATTAATCCAAGGGGTAATAAATACCTCAGAATAATAGAAATTCCCAAATATTTTAATTAATTACCTAAAATTTTTTAATAATTAAATCCATCAAATGAGGTTTGAATGAATTTGAACTTATAATCAACTTTTATCTTATATATCTTTGATAGTATCCATAACTCTTAAGATAACCTCACTTAAAACCATATTAATCTATGATTTTATCTATACCATTTCATTTATTTTGATTTTAACAACCTCAATCCCACACTCCATGATATATTAAAGAAACCCTAAACATTACACTTCCAAATTTAATGCAAATAATTGGGACCCAATTTTTTTATCCAAATCATAAAATATCAATAGGAAAAAATAAATCACTTAAATATTCAAGGACATTTTTGGGTAAATTTTTTTATATTTAGTAAAAACACCTATATAAACAATTGAATTGACATTAAATGATCATTTCTTCCACTTAAACTAGATTTTATTTTTCACATGAAGACATCATCATCATCCACATTTAATCCCCTCTATAAATAACCAAATCAACCTAATTTCTTATACCCGTTGGAAAATAAAACATAAGAAGGGTGATATATAATTCTTAGTATGTTTAAATTTAATAATTAACTAATAAATTTCATTAATGATCATAAAAATAGTTTAAGTGTATGATGACGTAATCAAAGTGATTGAGTATAACATAAGAATATCCATACTCTTCAATACATGGATTGTTAGGTATGAAAACATGGCATAAGGATTCAACAAAGTAAATATTCATAAGAAAAAATATTCATGGGCCATGTGATATCAATATTGATCGAATGAAACATCATAAAACCATATAAATAAAAGATAAAACATATTGGTGTCTTTAAATATCATGTCTTACAACCCATAGAGAACCCTTACAAATTGGAATAACCATACGACCTACTTCCAATATAATTATCTGGAGAAAATAATAATTACCCAATAAATTGGAGTTTTGTTTGGCTACACACATAATATAATATATATTGGTCTCACTCAATGATATTTATTCACACCCGTCATTTATAATGTCCAAAAACTATAAATAAAGTATATAAAGCTTTCATTTCCTCATAAAACTCGTAGAAATAGTCATTAATAATTTTATAACTTGATTAACCCATATAAAAGAAATATATTACATAAATATATCTGTGAAACATGATTAACCCATGGAAAAAGTAGGTTCCATAATAATCACTATGAAACCTGATTCACCTATGGAAATGAAACAGGTTCTATAACAATCAATTTGGAACAGTCTTAACCCATCCAAATAAATAATGAGGATGGTGTCATTAAAATATGTCCAAATTGACGAATAAATTAAAATAATGATTTTTTATATTGATTAATGGAAATACCATTAAATTATAATTGAATTCATTTTGAGGAAAATAACATTTTATTTTGAAATTCACATTTCAAAACATTAAACATTTTGAAAATTATTTTATTTGAAAATCACTTTTAAAATATAATAATGTTATATTATTAGTAAAAAAATTATTTCTAAAAATTCTTGTAAACATTCAAATGAATCTTAAATTAAATGATGATCAGGGAAGTTGATAATTTTGTAAATTACATACATGTTAAAAAGTACATTCTTTTTTTACTATAAAAAAGTTATAAAATTGCCTTGTTAGGAAAATTAAACATATATACCATTCAAAATATGTTGAAAAATATTAAAAATGGGTGATTATTTTTTCTATAAATTTTAATATTTTTTAAACAAATAAGCATTTTTAGAAAAAAAAATTGTTCGTGACCATATATTTTACATAATAGAGTAATAAAGATGGATTTTCACAAATAACAATTCTTAATAATATAAAGTACCAATGAGTAGTAAAATGGTACTATTTCTCGTAAAAATAAAAAATAAAAAAATTAAAATATAATTAATGAATTTCTTGATGGATAGATAATAATATCTCATCATTGGAAGAATAATCATTAACAATAAGAGATTGTAACAAAATACTCCTACAACTTTCTTATATTCAAATCATAATCTCTGTGAAAGGATAAAATTAAATGAATATTATAATAACATAAAAATATGTAAATGAATTATATGACATGTCAAATTGGTTGTATATATACCTCATAAAAGAATATATATGTACAACACAAAATATGTCTCAAAGAAGGAAAATTGAGACAACAATATATTAATTCTTTAGTAACATTGAAATCGTATACCACATGAAAGTGGGAACCTAAATTGGATAAGTAAATGCATAAAAATTTAAGGATAATAATCATAAAAATACATTCATGGGAATTTTATACACCATGCAACAAAAATAATTTGTGAGTATGACATACATCCCACAGAAATTAATGTGAGACGACAAAACCCTTACCTCTAGCTTGATTCATCAAACTAGTTATTTATATTCCCAAATAAAAAACTTATGTTTATTTATTAAATTCTTAATAGAATTATTAAATTTTATTATTTCTTTTATTTCACTTATTACTATGTTATATATGATTACATAATCTATTATGATTACATTGGATATTTTTATTGTATTTGGAATGTGTGTTAAAAATGAATTTGGTAGGTTGACTATTGCCAAAGTGGACAATATATAAAAATATATATAATAATAATAAATAATTAATTATCATATTAACTCATAAATAATAATTTTAAAAAAATAATGAAATTTTGTTACGAAAAATGGTCTATGTCACCATCATGGAGGCAGTGGACCATAAATATTCATGTGCAACATTTCCATTTTTAAATGATCATTATAGAAAGGGTGTATGTAGTATTTTATAATTAAATAATTATCATTATATCATAATAAAATATTATATTTATTTACATATAATTATATATGCCATTATTTTGATGTTATGATGAAAAAATGGAATCACATCGCTCCGAGGATGTAGTTGTCCAAATGTCCATGAACACCACTATCACTTTTTCAGTCAGTGAAAAGCTAATAAATAAATTGTTATAACATATTTCGATGATGATAAATATTCCATTATTATCGTAAAAATTTTATTTATATCACGTATATTAATTATATCTACCATCTCTACTTTCCCTATAATGGGTTAGTGAAAAATGAATCACATCACTTCGCAAGGAGGTAGTTAGCCGTACACAAGAGCAATGTTATCATATCCCCTACAAAATGGAAATTTAAAAATTTATATATGATATAATAATTAATATGTATGACTATGTAATATATATAATATATAAACATTATATCCATTAGCCTTCCCAACCATGAGAGATGGTAATGGAAAAGAAAATGACATCGTTTTAGGAGGCGGTAGTCCTCTATACCAACAGATAGTGATTTTGTGACCCATTTAATGGAAAAGGGAAACAGATTATGCCATTAAATTATTATAAAAACAATATATAATACATAATAAACAGATATTATTAAATGGTTAGGGTTTAAGAATAATTGGAATAGGTTTACAAATAAATAAAATTAAAATACTCATTGAAACATTTTACCTCTTCTTCATGTATCCTCATTAGGTTTGCACCAAAAACATCATAGGTTAAATATATTCACAGAATAATAAATCTAGTATTAGTATAGGGAATTTGAGAATTTATTTGGGTAAGTATTTTTATTTCAAAATGTATTTACAGATGTCCGCTAGTGATGGGAGTGAGTTCTCATTCATAGTTGAAAAAGAGTGTTATTTTTTGTAAGTACCCAAAAGTATTCACTACTAGAGGTCAATAATACCTCTAGAGGATAATAAATTGATACAAAATGGGTGGAGGGATTATATTGTCATGAACGATATCCATAACCCAATAAAACACATGTTTTAAACATTTTTATCTTTAACATCTAAGTTTCCTTATTTTTACCATTTTGGTGTTTCACCACGGTAACTTGTTTTCAATCCTAGGTAATTAATAATTCAAGTCAAAAAATAAATAATACTTATTAGACAATTTTCACCTAATACTTATAAATATTAAATAAAATTTATCAAATAAAAAGTCTCATATGTTTTGTGTCACGACCCTTCCTCGGGGCCCGTGTTGTGACTACCACAAGCCCGCCTTCCATAGGCCAGGGGCTGGTGAGTAGCACCAAAGGTGTAAATCCCGATAACTGGGAAGGCATTTCCTTTATAAAGGTAAAAAGTAACACAGAGTACAAGAGGAAGTAATACACTAAGTAAAAAAGATAGTGTTGAAAAGTAAATGGGCCAGAATACAAACCCAACTGAACAGTACAACTACAACTGAAGGAATGTACAATAGAAAAGACAAGCAGCTAGAAGAATATAAGCAGCTCATGGGTCATCCACGTCGGATCCTACCTGTAGGGTAAGTACAGATAGTGCAGCTCCTGGGTCTTCCACCACGGATCCTACCTAAAGGGTAGGTACAGATAGCCTCCACAACGCTCTCTCCCATCAACCTCCTCCGAGTGTCATCTCGTCGTGAAGTCCACCTCTGGATACTGACTCGTCGTGAGTTCCACCCCCGGGTACCGTCCAGTCCTCGAACACTCGGCATCTGTCAGCATTGTCCGTCTTCTGCATCCAACACAACGAGGTGCAGGCATAGCCCATGCAGGGGTGAGTATAACGATACTCAGTAGGGACCCCGAGACCCTCAATGTATCACTAAATCCAACAAGGATAACCACAAAAAGGGATCTCATCATATAACCCTTACTAAGGTATAAGCCCATACTTATACCTAAGTTATCAAGTAACCCATCTCAATCATGAGGAAACACAAAGGTTTTGAAATCAAGGGATAACCACTACTTAGGTATATTCCCATACATATACCTCTAAGCTATCATGTGACCCATCTCAATCATTAGGTAAACACAAAGGTCATTGACTCAGCTCAAACCAGGATTTTCATTATCGAAACCGTAACTGCTGAAGAGACCCATCTCTGACGAGTACAGTGATCCTGTCATGACTTTGAGTTAATGCGCACTAACCTAAGACTGTTGAGGTACTCCTACTATCGAGTAATGCAGGTCAGCCACCCAAACACAGCAGTGCTTCCCGTCGGGGTCTTCCACCCAAACATAGTAGTGCACCCCCCCCCCCCCAATAGCATGTAGAGGTACTCCTCCTATCGAGTACCATGGGTCTGTTGCCTGCTACCAGGAACCCTGTTCGCCGTGGGTCTTCACCCAAACACAGTATTGCTTTGTCCACTAGGCTAGTCGACTCACTCCAAGTCGAGTCGGTCAAGCAGTCGTCATCTCTCAGCTGGCTACACGATCTTCGTACTCCATACACTCGTCTCTGGGAGGGTCTGCTCCACGAGCTATAGGCCGATACTCCAAGTATCATAAAGTCCTACGAAGAAGTATCTCAAAGGACCGCCTCGTCATAGGGGTCTCAACGAAACAGACGGCGCGTCAATCGGGTGCCCGGTCTGTGAGTTATTATCCTTTTCGTCCCAGGGGCCCGGTTGGTTTCGTGTGTGAACCAACCAGGCTGTATCTCAACTGTACCCCGAACTATCATAGGGTATACTCATAGGTACTATTTCTCAATGTGATCACCAACGCCGCTAACGGTTCGTCAAACGGGCATCTGGTCTGAAAGCTATTAGCTTTTCCGTTTCAGGGGCCCAGTTGGATTTTGGGTTCAATCCAACCCCGCTACTATCCAACTACATCCAAACCTCAGGAGAAGTATGCCAAAAGTTCTATCTCATCAACGGGAATCCAACAATGTTGACGGCACGTCAATCGGACGTCCAGAGCTCAAGTTATAAGTGTTTCAGGTCCGAGGGCCCGGTTGGTTTCAGCTTCGAACCAACCCGGACGTACTCAAAGTTCACGGAAACCTTGATTGTAATATACTGAGATGTCCGCCTAGATCCAAGGATCTCATCTCAATTGACGGTTCATAGATCGGAGGTCCCTAGCCCATTTTATGGGCGTTTGAATGAAAACATCCCGAAAATAGGGGTTCGGGCCTAGTCCGACCCGGCCCAAGACCCCCTGGGTCGGCCCAAACTGGGTCGACCCGACACGGGTCTGGGTTCGGCCCACTAGGTCGTGGCCCGTGTGACCAGACAGCTCGGCTCAGCCAAGGTGTCGCAGAAAGGGGGGCGCGTGACCCCCCTGATTGAAGCCCCCCCCCCCCCCCACGTGGGGGCTGCTCCCTTTGACCGTCGGGGGTTATGACCCCCGGTCTCCCCTCTAGTCCCGCGTGGTCGCGGCACCACCGCCTGCCGCAGCGGATTCAGCCATGGAGGACCCTCTTGGCAGCGCGTCGGGCACCGCCGCCTCTTCGCGGCCGGCCGGTGCCGGCCGCCGGCCCCTGCCATGCTGGCAGGGCGCTCCGGTAGGCTCTTCCACGGACCACCAAACGCGCTTCGGTGGTCCGTTTTTCAGTAGTCTTCACCGGCGGTCCTCCTAGGACCGGCTCTTCACTGCGAAGACTTCAAAATTCCTCTTCGGCCCGTTCCTTCATCGCACAACAAATAAAAAAACTGCGGCCTCTTCGTGGTTTTCTGGCGCGCCACGGCTTTGTTTGGCCTCTACGACATAGCGCGATGGTGTCGTGGCTTTGTTCGGCCTTCACGGTGAGGCGCAACGATGCGATGGTGCTGCGGTTTTGTTTGGCCTTCACGGCATGGTGTGAAGGCACCATGCTTTTCTGCCGCATTCTTCTTGTTTCTGTGCAGTGTCGTTGCACCATGCGCCCTTGCTCATGCCGTGACAAACACAACAACATCGACGGGGGAGGAGAGTCAGCTGTGTTCTTGCGGTCTGACCTCCTCCCATTATAATGATAACAGTCGGTGCAAGAATAATACGATGAACGGCAAGGAAAAATATTCACGAAAAAGAAATTAACCCCTACCTGGATATTTGACGTCGCACATCGGGTGTCGCGGAGAACAACGTCACGGGGGTCGGACATAGATTCTGTGGACGTTGGGGTGTGTCCGAGGAGGAAACGACGCCTCCTCACTTGTTGCGGTGATGAAAAAGGGAGGTACGTTGTCATTGGAGATGATCACCACGGTCAGCGACTTCTCCCTTGTCATGGAGGAAGAATAGATTTAATAACCCTTCTTCGCTAGAGAATGAAGTTCTTCAACGAAGGAGATGAAGTTCTCTTCACAACTCAAGAGCTTTTTCCCCAAAAATCTCCACACAACCCAACAAAAAATAAAAAATAAGGTTCTCCCTTATTTTATTTTAACCATGCCATGCATAAAGAGTTCAAAAATCAAACACTTCATTGATTAGGAGTTTCGATAACTTAATCAAAGTGTGAGTTGGCATGAGTTATGAGGGAGAGAGGGAGAGAAAGAGTTACCAAAATAATGGGGGATTTAGGGAGTTATACAATTAAACACAAGGGGTGTTAAATGGGGAAAATCCCGTGGGAGTTAAAGGAAAGGTGAAGGGTTGGGGTTTCATGTAGACCCCACCACCCTTGGTTATACCTCTCTTGGGAAGTTAGGTGGGGTGTGGCCCCACCTCCAACTTCTCTATGGAGAAATTAACTTCCACTAAAAATAAATTGTAACACTGCAATTTAGTTAAGACTTATCGAATCCCCAAAATTAACTACCTCGTGCGACAAAACTCATCTGCGCTTAAGGTCCCCTTAAGCAATTACTGGTGTTGTGATTTCATCAGTGCCCTCGGATTTCAATTCTGAGCACTGGTTCATAAGTTAGAAAAACCCCCTCATTCGTTCACTGAACGTACCCGAGCCTAACTTTGGAAATTGATTCCGGGCACCCCGGGCCTTGGAATCAGGCTCTATCAGAAACTACATTCTTGTAAAATCCAATAGAAAAAATAAAAAAAAAATCCCTTGAATTTTATGGGTCTTTACATTACTCCCACCTAAGGGATTTACACCCTAGTAAAGCTTTAACACAAACTAGGGATACAAAAGCGGTACTGAGCATGCATCTGAGCCTTCCACTCCCATGTGCTCACCTGGAGGTTCTTGTGCTGCCAATGAAAGTGCACAAGAGAAATCGATCTTCCTCATAGGAACGCTCCTTTAGATCCCCAACTCCTACTAGAACCCCGCATAATTTACCCCATCGCCAATGTCCAGCTCCCCATGGTCGATGATATGCGTCGGGTCAAGCACGTATCTTCCCAGTTGAGATACGTGGATGTCATCGTGCACCTGGTGCAACTGAGGTGGATGGGTCAAGCGGTAAGCCACCTCACGTACCCTGCTGAGGACTTGATAAGTTCCGCGGAACCTCGTAGGTTACTTTCCACCTCGGCCACATCTCCATAGACCTCGTCGAGGTGAGACGCGTAAGAAAACGTGGTCACCATCCTCGAATTCCAGAGGTCTCCAATTCCTATTAAGAACTGAAACTCAAAACTCCTGCTTCCATGAGGGTAAGGTTGACCGACTCAAGAGTGATCGGTCGCACCCTCCTATTAATGAGTTTATCTGGTGCTCCCTGGCATTTCCTTTACACCGACCAAGGAAAACCCATCCCGACATTGTAGTTATAACACAACATTTTTGCCTAATACAGTCAATCTGAGCATGAACTGTGAATCCAATCCATACCGAGACCAATGTCGTAAGGCGTCGATGCTTCCACCAACAGATTCCAACCAAAACTCTCACCTCGAGGGTCAGACCACACTGTCGTTGTAAGTGTGATTATCGAGTCTCATCCCAAGGTATCAACAGATGTGAGGGTCAAGTATATGGCTTACCGGAAACTCTAGGTCTAGGAAAAGATTCGTGGAAGGAAGGAATGATTCATATCAATTTCTATTACTACGACAGCTAGTAGTGGACATAGACTGTCCCTTGAAGCATTTTTAGAGCCATTGGGTCACACTCCTTGACCGCATGCAGCCGCACTCTTCCCCTGCCCTCCAGCTCCTTGAGCCTGGCAGGGAAAACTAAGGCGGGTGGTTGTAGAATGTTAAAATGTACATCACCTCATGCTTCTCTCCTAGCTCTACCTCCACGTCTTCTGCTTCACAGACTCATCTCTCCTTAAAGCTTCCTCTTCTTGAAACTTTTAACACGCCTGAGTCTCTAAGACTGACATCGGTTTCCTATTTCTTACTGCACTGTGCAGTCTTCATCCGCTCTTGGATGATTTGCACCTTCTTTGCCTACGATCTGTATGAGCTGCTAAGATTTATCCTTTTCCAAAAAGAGAAACTTAGTATCATCCCCTGGATGAACCACACCCACTGCCTAATATAGTCAATCCTAACATGAATGATGCATTCATGCCATTGATGATGTCATAAGGCCTCAATATTACTACCAAGAGATCATACTGTCACTCTAACCTCCAAGGGTCGAGTCTCACTGTTGGAATCAGTGTGAGGTCACTAGGTCTCCTCCAGTAGAAATCTTGAAAGTGAGGGTCAAGTAAACAGTTTAAACTGGGACCTCTCAGTATCAACCGAACAAAAGAAAAGGAAAGCAAGTTTCACTAGGATAAGTTTCATTTATTACTAAAACTCATAGTACAAAGACACAAATACAAAAGTAACATGGAACTAGAAATACCAGGAACAAAAAGGAATCCACTAGTTCCACTCCTATCCACCTGCTTATGGAGATCTACTGCCTTGTCCACTGCTCGGCTGTTGCTCAAGAACCCGCTGCTGCTTCCGTGTCAGTGGCTCCTCCAATGCCTATGGAACAACTGTGCAGGGAGTTAGACAGTCACGTGCCAGGAGACCCTTCCTTTCACATTCATAACACTTACTTCTCCTTGTACGGATGGCTCTGTTCCTTTTGGACCTCCGCATCATCTGTCTACTGCCCACAGATTACTCGGCTACTGATAAAAAATCCTACGGAAAAGGAAGCATCTCCTGAACACTCTCGGGGTGTAGAGCCACTAGTACAAACTCCACCCTGAAAAAGGTCTCGAAGTGTTCTAGGCGAAGGTCATCTCATCGCAAAACTAGAACAAGTGGCTCCACCGTCTCTCAACTACTGCCTGAAGGAGGCTGGTAAAAAATATCACCATGATGTCTGCTGGAGTACCCACTATCCTAAAAACCCTCACCACAGCCTCCATCCAATCCTTATCCGCCTATGGGACCATCTCTCCCCAGAAATTGGGTGGCCTCTAGCGCTGAAACTCGTGCAGCGTGCTCAAGAGGCGTGCGTCGCCTACTGCTGGGGCTGGTGGAATCAGTGGCCCAATGTATGGTAGTACCGTTGGTTCCTCCGCTAGTGCCTCAACTATAAGAGGGACCTGTATCGAAGCCTCATCACACAGCAGGCTGTCAGTACGTACATCTCTCAGAGCTCTAGCTGGTCGTCCGTGATAAGGCATCTTGAAAGAAACAGATGTGACACGGTCAAACTATTATACCTGGTGAGCTGACCTGGTTTGAGTAGACTTTTTTAAAAAAATCACTTGGAAACACACACGCAATCAGTGTTTTCATGCACAATGTCTGAAATCAGTTTTCAGGGTCCTGGTGTATGGATACATTGGCTTCCCGCAACAACCCTGGACTCCCTGAACTGAAAAGCACGATCGGTACTCTTAACACTATCACTTCACAGAAAGAAAATATCAGAGTATAAGTTTTGTGGTAGAACCGAATCCTCTGATTCCAATTTTTCACGACATGTCCTTGGGGCCCGTGTCGTGACTACCCCAATCCCACCTTCCATAGGCCAGGGGATGGCGACTAGCACCAAAGGCGTAAATCCTGATAACTGGGTAGGAATTTCCTTTATAATGTAAAAAAATACCATAGAGTACAATAGGATGTAATAAACTAAGTACAAAAGATAGTGCTGAAAAATAAATGGGCCATAATACAAACCCAAATGAAAAGTATAGCTACAACTGAAGGAAAGTACAATAGAAAAGACAAGCAGCTGGAAGAATAGAAGTAGCTCTTGGGTCGTCCACCTCGGATCCTACCTGTAGGGTAGGTACAGATTGTACAGCTCCTGGGTCATCCACCACAAATCATACCTGAAGGGTAGGTATAGATAGCCTCCACAATGCTCTCGCCCATCAACCTCCTCCTAGTATTGTCTTGTCGTGAAGTCCACCTCCGGATACTGACTCGTCGTGAGGTCCACCTCTGGGTACCATCCAGTCCTCGAACACTCGGCCTTTGTCAGCACTGTCCGTCGTCAGCATCCAACACAACAAGGTGCGGGCATAGCCCGTGCAGGGGTGAGTATAATGATACTCAGTAGGGACCCCGAGACCCTCAAGGTATCACTCAATCCAACAAGGATAACCACAAAGAAGTATCTAATCAGATAACCCTTACTTAGGTATTAGCCCATACTTATACCTAAGTTATCAAGTAACCCATCTCAATCATGAGGAAACACAAAGGTTATGAAATCAACGGATAAACACTACTTAGGTATATGCCCATACATATACCTAAGTTATCAAGTGACCCATCTAAATCATGAGGTAAACACAAAGGTCATTGATTCACCTCAAACCAGGATTATCATTATCAAAACTGTAACTCCTGAAGAGCCCCGTCTCTGACGAGTATAGTGATCATGTCATGGCTCTGAGGTAATGCTCACTAACCTAAGACTGCTGAGATACTTCTCCTTTGGATTACCACAGGTCAGCCACCCAAAGACAGTAGTTCATCCCACCGGGTTATGCCACCCAAACACAGTAGTGCACCCCCCCCCCCCCTAATAGCCTGCAGAGGTACTCCTCCTGTCGAGTACCGCGGGTCTGATGCCTGCTACCAGGCGCTCCATCCGCCGTGGGGCTGCACCCTAACACAGTACTGCTCCGTCCACTGGGCTAGTCGACTCACTCCAAGTCGATTCGGTCAAGCAGTCGTCAAGTCTCAGCTGGCTACATGGTCTCCGTACTCCGTACACTCATCTCCGGGAGGGTTCGATCCATGAGATACAGGTCGATACTCCATGTATCATAAATTCCCATGAAGAAGTATCTCAAAGGACCGCCTTGTCATAGGGGTTTCAACGCAATAGACAGCGCATCAATCGGGCGTCCGGTCTGTGAGTTATTAGCCTTTTTGCCCCAGGGGCCCGGTTGATTTCGTGTGCGAACTATCCCGGACGTATCTCAACTATACCCCGAACTCTCATAGGGTACACTCATAGGGACCATTTCTCAACGTGATCACCGATGCCACTGACGGTTCCTCAAACAGGTGTCCAGTCTAAAAGCTATCAGCTTTTCCGTTCTAGGGGCCCGGTTGGATTTCAGGTTCAATCCAACCCGGCCACAATCCAACTGCGTCCAACCCTCAGTAGAAGTATGCCAAAAGTTCCTTCTCGTCAAGAGGAATCCAAAAAAGTCAATGGTACGTCAATCGGACGTCCGGATCTCAAGTTATAAGCATTTCTACTCTGAGGGCCCGGTTGGTGTTGGGTTAGAACCAACCTGGTTATACTCAAAGTTCTCTGAAACCTTCGGTGTAATATACCGAAACGACCGACTTGATCCAGGGATTGCATCGCAACTGACGGTGCATCGATCAGAGGTCTGTATACCATGTTATGGGCGTTTGAACGAAAACTTCCCGAAAATAGGGGGTTCGGGCCCGGTCCGACCCGGCCCGAGACCCCCTGGGTCGGCCCGACCCTACCTGGGTGGGCACAACCCGCGTGGCCAGGCAGCTCGGATCGGCCAAGCTGTCACAGAAAGGGGGGACGCTGCCCCCCCCCCCACGTGGGGGACACTCCCTTTGACCGGCGGGGGTTGTGACCCCTGATCTCCCCTCTGGTCTCGCGCGGCCACAGGACCGCAGCCAACCGCCATGGCTTCAACCACGGCGGACCCTCTTGGCAGCGCGTTGGGCGTCGCCGCCTCCTGGCTGCCAGCCGGTGCCGGTAGGCACTTCCGCGGACCACCGGACACGCTCTGGTGGTCCGTTTTGCCTGCGGTCTTCATCGGTGGTCCTCCTGGGACCGGCTTTTCACTGCGAAGACTTCAAAAATCCACTTCGGCCCATTCTATCATCGCCCATCGATCCGCACATCAAATAAACAAATATCTTCCTCTTTGTGGTTTTCTGGAGTGGCGCGACGGCGTTGCAGCTTTGTTCGGCCTCCACGGCACGGCGCGACGGCGCCGCGCTTCTTCGCCACATTCTTCATGTTTTCTCACAGTGTCGTTTCACCACTCACCCTTGCTCATGCCGTGACAAACAAAACAACATCGAAGAGGTTGGAGAGTCAGTCGTGTTTGTGCGGTCCGACCTCCTCCCATTATAATGATAACAGGCAGCGCAAGAATAATACGATGAACGGTAAGGAAAAATATTCACGAACATGAAATTAACCCCTACCTGGATATTTGATGTCTCACGTCGGGTGTCACGGAGAACGGCATCACGGGGGTTGGACGTAGATTCTATGAACGTCGGGGTGCATCCGAGGAGGAAACTACATCTCCTCACTTGTTGCGGTGATGAATAAGGAAGGTACGTTGTCATTGGCGATGATCACCATGGTCGGCGACTTCTCCCTTGTCACGGAGGAATAAGAGAATGAAGAACCGCTCTTCGCTGGAGAATGAAGTTCTTCAATGAAGGAGATGAACTGCTCTTCACAACTCAAGAGCGTTTTCCCCCAAAATCTCCACATAACCCAACCAAAAATAAAAAATAATGTTTCTCCTTTATTTTATTTTAACCATGCCATGCATAAAGAGTTCAAAAATCAAACACCTCATTGATTAAGAGTTTCGATAACTTAATCAAAGTGTGAGTTGGCATGAGTTATTAGGGAGAAAGGGAGAGAAGGAGTTACCCAAATATTGGGGGAGTTAGGGAGTTATACAATTAAACACAAGGGGTGTTAAATAGGGAAAAGCTCGTGGGAGTTAATGGAAAGGTGAAGGGTTGGGGTTTTGTGTGGACCCCACCACCCTTGGTTATACCTCTCTTGGGAAGTTAGGTGGGGTGTGGCCCCACCTCCAACTTCTCTATGGAGAAATTAACTTCCACTAAAAATAAATTATAACACTACAATTTAGTTAAGACTTATCCTATCCCCAATATTAACTACCTCATGCGACAAAATGCATCTTCACTTAAGGTTCCCTTAAGCAATTACCGGCGCTGTGAGTTCATCGGTGCCCTCAGATTTCAATTCCGAGCACCGGTTCAAAAGTTAGAAAATCCCGCTCGTTCTTTCACTGAACGTACCCGTGCCTATCTTCAGAAATTGATTCCGGGCACACCGGTCCTCGGAATCAGGCGCCGTCAGAAACTACGTTCTTTTCAAATCCAAAATAAAAAATAAGAAAAAATTTCCCTTGAATTTTATGGGTATTTACATTTTGAAAATTAATTTTAACACCAG
Source organism: Viscum album (assembly GCA_963277665.1). Lineage (NCBI taxonomy): Eukaryota > Viridiplantae > Streptophyta > Magnoliopsida > Santalales > Viscaceae > Viscum > Viscum album. Next base: position 253,969,438 of record OY728165.1, on the reverse strand, counting down.
CGTCGGTAATTCGAAAAAACAACGTTTTAACATTAAAAATATTAACAGATTTTATAATAGGTAGAGGTCAGTATAATTACTATAAAAAAATAAAATCTATTCGTTGACCATGGGTGATGTTATTAAAAATTAAAAAAATCACTGGGATTAATATGGGATTTTTAACAATTTAAACTCATTTAACAAAATATCATTAATTATAAAATAAATGTAATATTAATTTTGAAATTATTCATTTAATGTGAATATAAATGATTTCAATAAAATATAGTTACAATGATAAATTATATTTACACCTGTTCAAAAATATATTTCTATCAGAATAAATTATTTTAATCCTTTAATTCATTCTATTTACATCAATTTAAATATTTTTTTATTATTTATTTTATAAATTATTAACTAAATCATGACATCATTAATAATTTTATGTATTTATGTTATTGTTTCAGGTCTAAAATTTATAGAGTTATTATTTTGATAAACAAGTCTCATTCATTTTCCAAAATAACATCCATAGCTGAACCAATGTTGTTTTTTCTCCATCCCAATTCTTTATCGATAATTAAAGGAAGGTAGGTTTCATTTTTGTCTTTTTATACTTAGAATATTATATTTACCATTTTAAAAGGAAAGTGGTTATAAATTTTCATATCTATGATTATTTAATGTAATATTTATAAATATACTCATAAAAATAAATTAATAAAATATTTTATGTCATTTACAGTCTTATTTTTTTTAATCTCTGGAAAACTCATATTTACCTTAACCGTGGTAAATATTTATTTTCGGTTTTCACCATTAATTTTTTTTCAAAAATTATGTTGAACATATTTGAAATTATAATCATCATAATTTATTTTTTTATATTCAAACACACCGATTTAAGAGCTAAGTTATAATGGATGTATATATATATCATACATCATTTAAGCTCAGTGTTGCACATCCTTTAGGATTTTGAATATAAATTTTTTCATTTAAAACAGGGTATGTTAAATTCATAATATAAAATGTAAATTTCCATTATATACACCATTAACAAATTTAGCTACATAAAAGAACATTTTCCTCAACGAAAGATGTTCTGAGATGTTACCCTTTCCTAGAGTCTAGTCTTTGTCATATATGCCTTTTATCTATGATATAATAAACTTGAATAAATTATTTTATTTCTTAATATCATTTTACTAGTTTAATCCCTTTTACATAAACCATTTAATTCATTTAATTTAATGATTTATTTAATTACTTGATCTATTATTTCTACATCAGGTGTTTTGAGAACATGTGGTTCTTAATTTCAATGTGGTATCTGTCTGTAAACCATGGAAAAAAGGGGTCACCGTTAAATATTTCAAAAATAATAATCATGAAATAATTTGATATTTTACGCAAAAATTATATTTTAAAAAACATCCATGAATTATGGTCATAAAAAATGAACTACGATACAATTATTGAGATAGTTGGTTGTATGAACGCATGAGTAAAAATTCCATTTTTTTAATGGATCATAATGGAAAGAAAGTAAGTGTTATTTTATCTTCCATTATGATAATAATATCAATAATATGATATTATTTCATTAAATGTACTTAAATATTCCATCCATATGTTGTATTAATAAAAAATGTGTCACTTTTTTTAGTGAGGCCTTAATCCTCTGTACACACAAACGATGTTATCATTTATTAATGGATGTTGGGTAAGAAGGTAAATGATAATTTATTTTTCCATAATAATTAATATTTAATAAATATAATATATAAGCATTAAATCCATCATCATTAACAGCTATGAGATGTGATGATGGAAAATGTTTTACATTGGTTAATGAGGTGGTACTCAGCCGTACACATGAAGAATGGTTTCATTTTCTATTTGATGGAGGAAAATATAATTGAATATTATTCCATAAAAATAATAATATCTCATTATATATGCTATAATAAAATTTTTAAATTTTATTTTTTTACAACTAGATAACGGTGGAAATGAATATGTAAAATTAAGGACCTCGGTGAAGATGATTACCATCTCTTAGAAGATCCTATTTTGGATCTCTTATTAAGAACCCTCAGACTTTATTTCGAGAACACCATAAACTCTAGAATGTGGACAAGGATTATTGGGATATATTTTTTCCAAGGTTTGGTCAATCCCAATTTCTTGATATGTCTTAAGAGATAAGGAGGGTGGGTGAAATTTTATAATTTGGGAGGATTGACATTTTTGTAAATAACAAAAATCATTCAATAATGGGAAGGTAGTGTCATGATAATTTCCTCAGAAATTAATAAATAAAGTAGTATAAGATAGAAAAATATGTTCCATACATTTAAAACTACAAATGTACATCTTAAATGTTTCTTTTCCTCTATAAATCTAAAATTACTCACTCTTACAATTTTTAATTTTTACATGTTAACTAGTTTTTTATTATTTTTACAATTAATTAAGACAAAATATTAAGTTAATCATATTATATAATAATAATTATTCTGACTAAAATTATGGAATCCATTTTTATTAAATTGAATTCATATAATTGGGGTATTCTAATTTAAATTTTTACCCTCAAGTATGAAGAATGTTTTTTTTCTAAAAATTGCATTTTCCGGGAGAGGATAATCCTGTATTAATTTTATAAATAGTAAAAAACAATATATGAACTTAAATTAAAAATTATATATATATATATAATATTTAAATGTGTTTTAAATAATTACCCATTATTTTTTATTTTAGTAATTAAAATGGAGTAACATAATGCAATTTAAATAGATTTTTAGAAAGAAAAAAATGATTTTTTATACAAAAAAATAAATTTTAAGGCATAAAATAGAGATGATTTAAATATAATTATTTATATTAAATATAACTAAAAATTTCTTATTTTACTTTTAATTCCAAAATAAGTAATAATAGTACTTTAAAATTGCCTACTTTATCAAAATAAATGAAAGTTTAACCAATGTCGGTTGTTTACTATTCATTAAAAATCAATATTTTTCAAAAATTAAAAAATTAAAAAAAATATTTAATTTTTAATATTTTGTTTTCAAAAAGATTTTAATGTTATAAAATAAATTTATTAAATAATTTATTTAAATTAATTATAATATTTTATCATATAAAGTAATAAAAATCATTTTTAATGAAAATATATTTTCTGTAGAAAAAATGACTTACTCAAAATTGATTAATTATTTACTAATTTATAAATACATTTATATTAATTATAACATTAATATTTCATAAATTATTTCATTTTATTCAAACATTCCAATTTAATGGCTAGGTTACAATTTTAATATTTAATTAATAATATTTTAATAATATGTTGCAGTTTGATTAATCTCAGTCTTGTATTTTGTATACACTATCGAATATAGTGTTCTTATAAAATATAAGGGTTTTAAATTCAATAATAATTAATCATATTTCATACTAAAAATGTTATCTTTTTTTCAATAATCAAGGGTTTGGCCTTTGAATATTCACATTGTGGAAAACCAGCATCATAAATAGGGTTAATAAAATCTCATCTTAAATGTGGGGATGGTAAATATGATGGTCATCCAATAAAATAGGTTTCCTCAAATGATGAAATTGTTTTTAAGTGAAAACAACTATTTTTAATGAATATGCATTTATGATAAAAGTTATACCATTTTACTGGTTGATGGATCGACGCTGACTATAATGTCTGGGTGATTGTGTAGGGCTGGATGTCTCTTGTCGTTTGTATCAGAACCTTTTTAATATAGAATTAATTTTTCTAAATCATGGCACTGGGATCAATTCCTCGACGTGAGTTTATTTGAATTGTTGGATTTGGGGTTTTTATAACATTTTTCAATTTTGAACCGGTTGGTGTATTTGATTTTTTTATGTACGGTTCCCACTAAACATTAAAGAGGCTTTTTAGAAAAATAGAAAAATGGATTTGGAGTTGAATGAATATTTTATGCCTCATGACATAAAATTAACTACCCACATATCACATAATTCAACAAAATTATATCAAGATATCCATCATTTATAAAGATATTAACCAACACAATTAATGGTTTGAACAAGTTAAGTCAATTCTCAAGATGAATTTACCTTCATATTAATCTCCAATTATAATGTTCAACTTAAATAATTCAAAAAATAAATTACCCTACAACCAAAATAACCTCAACATTCATGGATTTTATTGTCTTCATCCAAAATATTCTATCATGTTAAATCACTTATTAGACCTAAGGGATACATATGCCTTAAAATAATGAAACATTTCCTAAAATATCACTAATCGCTTTATAATCCTAAAAAATTAAAAATGTTATGATCATGAAATATGTTTTAAAAAATCAACTTAATATTTATCAATAAAATAAATTAATTTAAAAATAGTACATGATGTAGGAAAATGGTTGGAAATATACCATTATAACTCTTAAGTGGTAGGTTATAGACCCATGGAGTTTCTTTATACAATGATGTTTCTCCTAGAATTCAGTTTTTAATTTTTGTTATCAAACTATCTTAATATAATTCCTATAAAATTCCCAAAACAATATGATGAGAATCCCCAGATTAACATTAATAATAAAATCAGTTTGTAACTACAATGGTTTTAAACAAATCTTATTTTTTTAGGAAAATAAAACAATGTAATTTTATTTTATTACCTTCACATAAAATATAGAGTAAACCCTGATGAATACCAATAACATTAAATGTATGTTCATAATATATAAATTCATTCTCTGAAAAATAAATTTTTTCATTACTAAAACCCAAACTAAAAATGAATTTTATACTACCGTAAATGATTCCCAAAATATACATAATAATCTAACTCTCACATAACTTATAACCTAAAATAGTTATATTTATTACATAGACTTCTTAAAAAACTTATGATTATAATAAAAAAAATTGTTTTATCCTAGTTTATCCTTTATTATCATTTATTCAATGCTCACTTTTCATAGTTATAAAAAATAAGTAAAACTATTCTAAATCCATATCCACTTTTATTATCTAGAATGGAATGCAATTTCTTAGAACCCACATCCTCTATACATAACTAAAATTCCGAGATTATTTTTTCTCTACTTTTTCATGTCCTCAAACATATACCTGGGGTTATCAAAAACATTTATAGTAATAATAATAAAAAAACAAAACTACATTTCTCTAACACCAAATATAAATACCTTATCCATTTACACATACTAGTTCATGGGTTTATAATATAAACATCTATTAATTACGACTCAATGATTATGAGAACTAGTGTATTTGGAAGTCTAGGTTCATGATATATCAAAGTGATTATAAATTAATAATTCTATATTTTATTCTCCATTATGAGATCCTAAATACTTTCAATATATTAAAACATAATGGGAAAAACTAGGGAATAAATTGGTAAAATGGGTGAGCTAAAAGTCCCATTAAGGGAATAAACATGTTAAGGGAGCATAGCTTGTGAGTCAAAAGTATAACTTGATATCATAAAAGAACGGTCTCATGAATAATAAAATAGGAAATTAACATATATAAAATGGTGTCATAATTTTAAAAATCAAAGTAAATTTGGTTGAAAACCGAAACATGAATATAAAAATAAGTCAAGGCTAACCATTGAAACAACATCACATGGTGGAAAGAGTCCCAAAATGGACTAGGTAAACTCTCGAATCCCATGAATGAATTCTCATGAGACTAAAATATTTTATAATACATTGAAAAAAATATTTAATTTTGAGCCCACCCATCACATTTATAGTTTGTACATGCATATGTGTTCCGTATAAGTAAATCAATCATAATGTATAAATAGAATAATTTACTGTATAAAGAAAATGGGTTGTGTAATCTTGTCTCATATCAATATCAAAAGAAATATCAAAAAGATGTAATTGGATAAATGAACATAAGGAATGTATTTCCCCATAAAATTATGGGATAATATCCTATGTATATATTAAAAATAATTAAATACATAATTTAAAAGAAACCCATAATGTCAATGGTCTTCATCATCGATGAAGATGTCTTTAAAAGATTAAAGGGATTATTTCTTGAAGAATATACCATTTTAGAATTAAAAAAAACTTATTAAAATTAATAAATTTCCAAAATATTCTAGAAAATATTTTTATTTAAAATTATCTATGGAAATTGTTCATAGAATATTAAAATAATTGAGTGGTAATGATGGTAGTAAATTTCATACATGTCAATCAAGCTCAAAAAACATTTTGTTCACACTATTATAAAAAGGTTAGAATGTTAATCATATAAAAAAGAGTAATATGTTAAATGTAAATCCATTATATGAATAGAAAAGATTTAAAATTTTATTTAATATATAATTTGGATTATAATAAAAATATTCTTGAAATTATTTTTAGAAAACTTGGATTTGGAATAAAATGTATTTCCAACTCAAGGGAGATATGATGTCGGATTTTCGTAAAAAAGATTTTCCAATATTTTTAATTACCAATGAGAGATAATTTTTAATATTACCTGAAAATATCATAAAAATATATTGTATAATAAAATTAATATTTTAGTACTAAAAATATCAAATAACTTCTAACTTCAAAAATTCAAGCCCAAAAAATTCATATTTAAATGAAAATGAAACATAATCCATTTCTACTTTGGTACATTTTGAATCATAAATACCATTAATGAGTTAAATGAATTTAAAATTGAAATATAATTATTTTTGATTAATTCACGATATAATATGTAATATGGAAATACATACGCCATTTAAAAAAATTAGAATCAGAAAAATATATGTGTCTCAAAGAAGAAAGTTTTGAGAGGAAACCCATACCTAGAGTATTGACATTAGAATCTATGTGTTTTGTCTCCTTTATAATAATAATATATCAATAATATTATTTATTATGAACCTATATCAATATTTATACCTTGATTGCAAATAGTTTAATTTAATTATTTTAAATATTTATTTAATTACATAATAAGTTTTCTCTGCAATGGGTCTTTTGAGGACGTTCATTTCATAATATCAAAATTGTATCAGTTTGAGGAGTTTGTTAAAAAGGGTTCATTATTTCATCATCAAAATAATAATAATAATTAAATAATTATAGTTTTTTTCATAAATTATACATTTAAACCCAACCACGAAATATGGTTATGAAAAATTAAGTACATTACAATGATAGAGACGGTTGGTCATGGATACAAATGGGTAATGTTTCCATTATTCATTGATCATCACGGAAAGACCATAAGTGTTATTTTATATTTAAATTATGATAATAATATCATAAATATGATATTTCTATCTTTAAATTCACTTATATATACCATACATTTTATGTGGAAAAAAAATAAGTTGCATCACTTTGTAAGGCGGTAGTTCACCATAAACATGAACAATGTTATCATTTATCATTTCATGATAAGGTAATAAAGTCTATAGTTTTCAAATTTTCTATAATTATTAATATGTAATTAATATCATATATAAGCTTTAAATCCATCCTCATGGATTTTTATCATTGGAGATGATGGAAAATTTATTTCATCATCCTTTGAGGTGGTTGTCCACTTTGCACATAAATGATGGTTTCGTTTCCCATTTCATGGAAGAAGAGATGGTTTATTTTTATCCAATAAACATAATAACATCTTAATATATATTATAAATTGGTTCTATTATGTAGTAATATTTAAAACATAGTTGAATTTGGAAAAACAAGAATAGAAAACAGAAGGATCCTAGGGTAGATGACTACATTTTCTTAGAAGAACCACCATTGGATCTCTTATTAAAGACCCTAAGGTTGGCCTTTTAGGATGGAAATAAAATTTATAATGTTTGAATGGATTTTCAAGAAATTAGTTTCCTAGGTATCATTTATAAAATTTTATGGAGAGGTGTGAATAGTTTAGGGGAGTGGGTGTCCTAATATAACTAAGGATGAGTGGCATTTTGTTAAATACACGAAACTATTCTATAATGGGAAGTAAATGTCAAGGAAAGTGAATAAAATTTTTAAAAAATTATTTTAGGATAGATAAGGATGATCTAAACCTATCTCAATTAAAATAAACATGTTTTATAAATATTATCTTTTTATCTTTAAGGTTACTCATGTTTACCAATTTAATTTTTAACCATGTCAAATGGTTTTTTACTGTATTTTCTATACATTGTGGCCAAAAATTATGATGAACTTATTATATAATAAAAATTATGATATTTAAAAATATGGAATAAAATTTATAAAATTCAATTCATATGTTTTATATTTTAATTGAAACTTTCAAGCATGATAAAAAATGGTTTTTCGTTAAAAAGGAATCTTTCAGGGAAAATGTGGTCGTATATTAACCGTATGCATAAATATAATAATTATATTAATTTTAATTAAAATATATATATATATATATATATATATACATTTCAAGAAATTTATTCCTTATTATGAAGTATTTAAATTAATTAAAATGGATTAACATAATAAAATTTAAAATAGTTTTCAAAAAAATGCAATTTTGGGCCTCAAAATAAACATATGTTAAAAACGTTAATAATGGTTATTAAATTAAATTAATTTGATTATTTATAAAAAAATAATTTCTTTCAAACTATATGAGATGAATAATTGTAATTTTAAATTAATTAGTTTATTAAAATAAATGATGGTTTTACAAAAATCGGTATTATAAACTATTCAATGAAAAATCAATATTTTTCAAAAAAAAACCCCAAATTACACAATCAGTTAATTTTTTTATGAATATTTAAAAAATAATTTTTATTTTATCAAATAAATTTATTAAAATTTATATAAATTAATTATAATATATTCTAACAAAAAATTAATAAAAACATTTTTGCAAGAAACATATTTTTTGAAGAATGAAATGACATACTAAAAATTGATTTGTTATTTACCAAAAAAATTTAGGTAAATAAATATTGATCATAACCTTTATATATATTCCATAAATTATTTAATAATATTCATACCTTCCAATTTAATACCTAGGTTTTAATAATCATGTTCAAATAATGATAATAATTTTTTAATATGTTGTTGTTCATTTAATCTCCATTTTATATGTTGTATATTCTATTGAACATAGAATTATGCTAAAATACCTTGGTGTTACATCTAAGATCACTTCCTCTAGTCCCTTAAAATTATATGTTCCTTGGGAAGCACAATAGTGTATAACATTAGGTCAAAACATCTAACTTGGAACCTCAGCTCTATTGAAGGTCAATCAAAAATTATTGGGCAATCAAAAAATCATTCATATAAAAAAGAGAAATGCAAAAGGAATTATTAAATGAGCTGAATATATAGCCAAAAACATCATCCCATACTTTATCTTCAAAAAAATATAGTTTTGTTCATGCTTCAGTGCATGTGGGAAAAATATTTAAAAATATGTCCACAAAGGTCCATGAAGTCAGAACCTCATTTCACATAGCCCAGTTTACGACACTCTGCCATCTCCTTGAGGATCCAAGAATCCTGAAGAAAACTAGCTTTTCCCATTAATACATTGTATATTCTAATAGATCAATGATTTTATCAATGATGTTAATCGGATCCTCAGAGTCCTAGTGTCCTCTAGTACCATGAATGGTTGGTGATACTGAAGTTGGATGTCCCGTGCATAATAAACCATCATTATATGATCCCATACACCTTAAAATTTAACCATTACATATAAAATAGGATTAACCTATTCTATAAACAAAACCACAAGATCATGTATTGGTTCACACTCAAATGCACCCTCCCAAATTTCTGGGGGAACTATAGAAATTACCTCCCTTTCGAAAGTATCCTAACCCAATTATTTAGGTGATTTAATTATGATATTATATGAAATTACAAGTGAATTATTAGGTATTACATTAATAGCTTAAATTAATACACCACTAAATAAATTATACACAAAAAAAGATCACTATAGAAAGAGTCATCCTAATATGCTACCCAGTTCGATAAGTTATAATTCCAAATGATCTTCTAAGGGCCATGCCAATTTCTCCAGTATCCACGCATTAGTCATATTCATATTCATATTAAATAACATATCCTAATCAGTTAAATTAATTAAAATGTTAGTATATATATAGCCTATAAGAACATATCTCAAATTAATAACAAGATTTATTTATCTTAATTATTATGTTTGATAATCAATCCTAAGAATGAGTTGTGAACCAATGTTCCAAGTCATAAAGCATTAACACACAAAAATACCATAAACAGTAAGACCACCTTAGTAATATGTATCAATGTGAAAATTTAATACCATAATAGTAAATAGAAACCCCATCACTACTAACTCATAGGCCTGTTGTATATAGGTAGTCTATGAACTTATGTGACAGTGCTACTAGATTTACACAAAGCATAATTCCTTTCTACCTTTCCCCTGTCATTTTTTAAAAAAATAGAAGAAAAACTCTCTTTATAACATGTTTAAATTCACTACCCAACTCACAAGGTCCATTTGGTGTGTCACATGACCTCATACACCTCTCACCATATGCAAGATACTAACAACTAGTAATGAGGGTCTAAACAGAGATGTGTGGAGAATATACCCTTGGTAATACTAGCCAACCACTAGTATGAAAATTAGTAGAAACCAAAATCCCAGAATATGAAATTGGAAAACATCATGCTAAAATAAAATGGATTATATCATAAAAAAATAAACCAAAATACACCCAATATGATAGTCAACCAATGTATGTTAACAAATAAAAATAACCTAAAATGATACAAAAAAGAACTAGATTTTGTCCCAACATTTCATATATCCTCCAAAATTCACTTTATAATCACCCCGATGAAGGACCTATCACTTATTTCAACACCTAACCATGAAATATACATGCACATCGAGATTTATGTGTAGGGTGTGAGTATAATTGTAGTAGGTCACATCCAGTTCATATTTCACATAATTGAACAATATATATCTATGTGTACTCTATCTAATGAATTTAGAATCAAAAATAAACAATCATGTGTTGAGCCATAATGAACAAAAAAGCTTCCATGAACCCTGAATCTACTTGCTTCAACACTAAGATGTTTGAATTATAAGAATTAATCATTGTATAACATAAATCATTCTAAAAGAATCAGACACTATCCTGAAAAACTCAACAAACCTTCCAATATCCATTGCTCACCATTAAGGAATAACTCCACGACTGCATTTTAGGTAAAGCCGTGATATATAAATGTTCACCCCATTCACAACACTAGGGAAATCCACACTACTTCAGGATAACCTAATATCCATCTCTAGGGAATTCCATAATTCACAAATTTTGAAACAATATCTGGCACTATGGAAAGACACATTCCAAACATAATAAAAATTAAGATCCTCGGTCCATTATTGTTGAGTGAGAGTTTAATTATGATGGGGGTCCAAAAAGTCATATTACACCAAAATTAAGAAGGTGGACATAATGATAGGGTTTTTGGGGACTATAGGTGAGTCGATTGGACTTACTGATGGAGCACTAACTCCTATGATAGAATAGTGGATTCTAGATGGCTGGATAGTAGCTCCAGGTATACTCTTAGGCTAATACCTTAGGCACAGGTTTTCTAGTCTCTTTATATGGTCTAGTCATTGGCACCCAATTCCTTTATGGGTTACTTCCACCACCGTTGGCTAGCCGGTGGCTCTATACAGGCTATCTGTCCCACTTGAGTAGCTCCATGCTATGGGTTGGTTCCCCAAATTACATCACATATGATTATTAGCCATTAATATCCTCCAATTATCCTCAAATTCTAGAAAAACTACCACGAAACATCATAGCATAAAATAAATGCACCACTTGAATTTGAGGATGTCACAACCTTATCGAGAAAAGTGAGGGTTGGCTATCTGTCACACACAGATTACTCTTGTAGTGATTTTTTATTTCAAATGACTCCAAGTATTTACATGGAAATGATTCATGTGCTGTATTTTTGAAAATAATTTAGAAATGTGTTAATATATTTTTATTTTAACATGGGTTAGTTACACAATTAGTTTTTAAAGTGTTATACATAATTATGGGTTGAACATGTTGATTTTGGTGGAGGAGATATTATTCAAAATTATTCCTCTATAACCATGATAACATAAATTGAATACACAAGATAATATGGTTATACAAAATATCCTTTAAAAAAATTATGTATTAGATTCTTTTGGAAATGGAAAATTTTGTAGATCTTGATCATTCAACCAGTTTTTTACTAATAAAAGGCACCCCTAAAGGATTTGATACTGTTATACTGAAGGATATATAGTTCTAATGATATGTTATTATCCACATAAAAGATGAAAATTTTCAAACAAAATATTATGAATGATCTAATTTCATAATAGTACTGATCTTAATATATTATTATTTTTAGAATTTTACTCAAAAAGACATAAAATATCATATATTATATGGAAAAAATGCTAATTTTTTAAATATTACAACATATGAAAACATGTTTTATTTACTAATCAAAAAATATTCTATTTATATTACAATAATATGTCGAAAATAATACAGATTCTAAAATTATATTTGGTGTATATTTTGACTTAGTGAAGTTAAAATTTAACAATTATAGGATTTATGTAGTTATAATAAAAAATGAATGTCACATTTCATCCTAAATTGTCTATGGTATATATGTAAAAATATAATATAATTAGTTAAATTAATTTCCAAAAACTTTAATTAAAATGTTTAATGGAATAGGTTCCATGAATGATTATATTGATGATCATAGAAGAAGATTAATGTATACAACTGAAATTATTAACATCGTACCATATTTTGTTCAAAATTAATGATTATTGAATACGTTTTTAAGGAGTTTAACTAAAAAAATATTATTTCTATTTCATTCCATTATTAAAATGGTCCTTCTATATATATTTTAGACATTAATAGAGTTTAATGGTAGTGTTTTATCAAGTGGTGACATATAGATATGGATGTATTTAAATAGAGATGTAATTAGTTCTAAAAACACTAAATGTCTATAAAATATAAGTTTTATACAATAGTATATTATTATTCATATAATGATACAATCCCATGTGTTTACAATTGTTAAAATTTATAAAGGAATTTATGAATATCAAAAATATCATGTTATACAAAATGAAATAACCACATTACATTTATATCAAGTTCGATTCATATAATGTATAAAGAGAAATTGTAATTCACCTGTCAATATGATACTTTTATTTATCCCTAAATAATTTTTAGAATATATTTTTTAGTTTGTGATAAAATATTAATGTTATCATTATTTGGATTTATGTATCTAAATACAAACTATTTCCATGATGCACAAAATAGCATTTGGGAACTATATGACCCATGAATTATATCACATGGTGTTTATACACTATGTCTTAAGTATAATAGAAATGATTATTTCTTATTTAATACTTATACTAGAGGTTAGTGAGATACATTACATGATAAAATTTTTAATATTATACCATTATTACAAAATATTGAGGTTTAGCTATTTAGGGTTTATTCGGTATATTACAGATCATGTCGTCGGTTTGAGCTTAACTATGATGGGATTTTTTTCTCCCATATGATGATTATGAAATATCATACCAATATTGAGGAAGATTAAATAAATGTATAAAACGAATGTATATATGATATTATTATATTAATAGGTGAAGGAAATGTGACTTACTAATCCGTTTAGATGAATGACATTTTATTTATTCATTGACCTGATAAGTCTATACATAGAGACTCAAGATATATGATGTGGATATATTGAATTTTCAAAAACCATTTACAATAGTCATTAGGCTTCATTATAATTTAATTATTGGATTATTAAAAATGAATTATAATTTATCTTTTTGTATATAGGTATATAGGTACATGTGTTTGAGTGAGACCACACTAGAACACTTTGTAGATGGAGTAGCACTATGGCCTTTCTAGAGGTCTCTCTTTTCATACATTTCTAAAATCTGGAATTCATAACTATTTTCAATGCTCCAAATGAATGTGGGTTAATACTGTAAGGTTTATTTAAATTGGATTGATTTTTATAAAAGTTAAAGATTTTTTACAATGGTTTTCTAATTTATTAAAATCACTTTTTTTTATATTTATAATGTTTCTCATATAAGGTGATTCAAGGTTTAATTGATGATAAAAATCATATTATTTTACCATTATAAGTGAAACCAAACTAATAAGGGGTGAAACGATATTAGTGAATTGTTCCTAATTATAATTTTAACCATCACTTACCATTATACCTCTACAATTAATGGATATCAATATCATTTTCTTTTCTGACATTCGGTTTTCATCCATGTAATATAATTTGGATGGAAAAAATTGGTCACAAAAGGATTCTATGATGATGTTTTATTTTAATGTGGATGAATTTGGCCTCGAAATATAGTTGTTTTAATCCTCCCCTCCACCCCCCCCCCCCCACTTCTCTAATTTTATTATAAAGATGAATTTAATTAAATGGAATATTCACTAATATTTACTCTTAGAAACATCAATTTATAATGTATATAGTGAACTGTTATATTTTAGGCTATAGAATTGACTAGATCATCCACTGTAAAACAGTAAATTTGGATGTATCCCCTTAAATAATGATTAATTATAAAACACAATTCATCTCATGAAAAAACTAGTTCTCACCTTATTCAATAGTTTACAAAAATCTCTAGAGATTCATCCACCCTTATAAAATAAGAGAAAAGTTAGCATTAGTCCTTTCAGTATAGAGATATGATAGACTAAAAAGCATAATTTTCATTAATGCTCATGGTATTTAGATGTAGTAGAATTCAATACTCTCCCTTTTCCACCACTTATTCTTCATTTAAAATGATTATATTTTATAGTTGTGTTGTTTCACTCAACCATTCAAGATAAAAAATATTCATGATAACTAAAATATAGTTTCTTTCTCTCTCCTCTATTCTTATATTCTCATTATTTATTCTAAATATTTTTTCACACTTTTAATTAGAAAAAATTCTAATATTTTCACTTTAGTTATTCATTATTCTATTTTTGAAACACATTTAAATATATTAATATATATATATATAATAATGTGTACTTCTCCAAGACATATCCATAATTAACATGACTTTATAAATCTAAAATAATTATAACCATAAAATCTCCATGTATTCACCATAACATAAAATAGTAAAATCATAGTGTGATGTTATCCAATGGAATGTTAAACATCATGAAATATGACATGGCCTTCTCTTAATGGAATGACTACATCACATCTTAAATAACCAACATCCAACCACCTTTCAAAATCTAACTACTTCATGAATATTTCTTCTCCATCATTATCAAAAGTAAATTCAACTTTTTCTATCTTCATAACTAATAAAAATTTATTTAATAATGCCTTATTTGTTGATTAATTATAACATCAATTATTTTAAGAATAGATTATCAGTGTCATATTTTATCCTCCAAAGTTCTCATGTTTTATAAATCAGAAAAACTTATGTATGAAATATCTTACACATTATTGTTCATAGATTAAAACATTACTATATTTTGACTGAAAAAATATTTTTTGTGTTCCTTAAATATGTTACATATCCTATTGAGATATTTCACATATCACTATATAACCGCAGATCTATAATTTCTTAAATATTCACTCTAAAAAATCATTCAGAACATATGTAATATATTACATATCATAGGGGAGTCCTTCTAAATTTTTTAAAATTTATAAATTTTCAAAAAAAAATTTGTCCACTTTGATGGAACACCAACATATCTAAATGTTTCTTAGTATTATTCTTATAATTAATTTGTAACATTGAATTAATCTTACTTATGTGTATATAACTTTTATGTATCAGAGTTCAGCTCTAAAATTTTAATTTAATAACATCATTATGAGATATTTTATAAACAATGAATATTCCCTTTATCATTTGAATATCATAAAAATTACTTGAATGATATTGCATATATCATATTTTTAATTCTACCGTTTCTATTTTTTCAATAACTTCATAATATATCACATATATTCCTAGAATATTAATGTATTTCATAGTTCATTAACCCCTGGAATTTGTAGAATTTTTTATTTTTTAAAATATATATTATATACCACCATTAATAAACCATACATGTTAACATATTTTTTCCTTTTACATTTTTTCAAATATCTACAAAGACTGTAATTTCTATAACATCACTCTGGCCTTTTTCAATATTCCTCAAAAAATATCAAACAACAAAAAATTCAACAAAATGACATCATATCACTTTTAATAATTACCAAAATCTTCTCATACATTGAATTTGTTTTCAATAATCATATAATAATGCATATCCATAAGTTTTCTTTAATTTCCATCTTTTTAACCCTTATTAAAAAGAAATACAACAAACATTGGGAGTGTAAAAAATGAATTAACTTTAATAAATATTCTATAGATTATTCCAATATATGTATACTTGAGAAATGATCAATAAATAATGAAAGATGGACAAAGAAAACACAATTAAGCTATCCATAATCTAACTAGAATATGATACTAATATAAAATTAATTTCATAGCATCCATAAAAAATATTGTCGATAGATCTAATATTTTAATATATTCTCATGATATTTATATCTATATTTATTCAATAATGGTATATTTTTAGGCATAAAACAGAATTTGATATTGGGTGGAAATAAAAATGATAGCATATTCTCAAACTTCATCCCCATGAGGGATACATTACTACTTTTCTTTAACTTGGTAGATCTCTTTATCTTGTAAATAGACAGACAATAAATAACAAGTTCCCAATAGGATGATGTTTTTTATCATGTTTGGGATAGTTGTTAAATATTACCCCAATTATTTAGTTCTCCCCATTAATCATTCATCACCTACAACTCCCATCATAAAAAAACACGCAATATAAGTGAATAATTTGGAACTCCTCTACTATTTTGTTTGAGAGAGAAATGTTTAGAGTTTTTTCTCTATTAGGATAATATTCCCTCTTTAACAGCATGTTTTTAGGAACTCTTAAATCTTTTATTAGTATTTTTCTATTTATAAATATTTTAAAACATCAACCCTATTCCTTTTCACAATCCATATTATGTATTATACATTATTTTTCCGTAATTAAATGAACATAAATAACTTGATGTTATATTTATATTCATTGTCATTTCATCGTGATATTTTAGTATGATCATAAAATATACTGAGAAATAAAAGGATTTTATTTACCTATAACACAACATTAAATGAACTATTGGGTCATACCATTTAGAAAACCTCTCATGAAATTGGATATTTTCAACTAATAATACTTGTTTATGGTTATCATTTACATAATTTTTTTTCTCTAAAATTTCTTTTGTTTCTATTTTGGATGGCCAAATTATAATACACTCTTTAGGTATATGGTCTCATTTCTTGGATTTTATACTTGGTTTCTAGTGGTTATATTATTTTATATATCTAAAATACATCTAATGATAATTGATTTTTTCCACAGGATGTCTTTCATAAAAACAATCATTTTGCTTCTATCTTGGATTTATTTAATTCAATATAGATTTGTCTTGATTCCATTAAAAATTATTTCTATAGTATATTTTTAAATGTTACATAGTTTAACCCCATATCATATAGTAGATGTTGGTTTATATTATTACTGATGCATAAATTTTTATATTTTTTAGTTTTTTATAAGCCATATAAAATTTTGGATTTTAAACTAAGGATAACTCACCTTCTCTTATACCTTGTAACATCCCTGTAATTTGTGATCTTCTCATATAAATTTCATTTAGAGTGGTATTCTATTACATTCATGTGTCTCCATTGTTATGACTAATGTTATAACTTTTATAAATATTTTCAAACTTCTCAAATCAATTAGAGATTAAAATATTTTTATCCTACCTATATGTTTGTTGCTTTATTTTAGATTTTCTCCCCCTTAATATAAGATTTATTTGATTTAAAATTGTTGTAATATTATAAAAATTCTCATTATACATGTTTTGTTATGTCTTACAGTACTAATAATATCCAAAAAATAATGTTTTCTTGAACTACGACCTATCCATAATTAATACATTCTATTTTTTTGAAATTACATCTTCTAACTAGGAATACATTATGGATAATATACTATTGATTTTGATTCCAGCTAATATAGATGTAGTTTTGGATTTATTATAATTTTTCCAAACCCATGGTTGACAATAATTTTAATTATATCTTGAACATTATAATAAAACAGCATTAGTAAAAATAATTCTTTTTAGATCAAGTGTTACCTTATTCTTAGAACATTCAATCGACTAATCATTAGATGACCTCAAGATATTCTATCCATAAATTAGAGTTATTTTAGCATGATAATTTATCTTACAATTATTTCTTTAAAAAATGTTTTTTAGATTCATGGGATGTCTTATCATGACAAATTTATAGATTTTTTCATAATACGACTATCTTAAGACACTTATTATTGAGGTTTTTCTCATACTATACTAATTTTAATATTTATTAAAACTATTTTATTATTTTATCATCATCATTATCATGTTCCACATTCATATTTTATTTATTTTATAATACAATCCCAATCCCATTTATCAAATTTTATATAAAAACTAATTATACATTCTTGTATGCAATTAAACCTTTTGTTTTTCATCTAATGTATAAAACATTTCCTCATCCCTTTATATGAAATTATATTTTCCAGGATTTCTCCAAACCAATACATTAAAAAATAATAAATCTTTTCTTCATGTTCTATATATATAGAACCATTTTCTATTTATTTATTAGTATGATCTATTCTCATCATTACATTTTGTTATAATGTTTCATCTTTTTTCATAGATTTTGTTCCGTGGTTTGTGATGTCCACTTATAAGTCATTGAAAAAAAGTAAATAGAAATGGAAAGTTATTTAGAAAAATTTTGTAAGTTATTTATAAAATATATATATACATATATATATATTTATATGAATTTATCTATTTTGAGATATTTTCTTCCCCGCATTCACATAGCTTATCTTGAGGATGATTTTTTCTAAAAAATTGTTGTATTATTTACCATGTAAATGTTATGAAATTGATAAGGAATAAATTTTTTAATCTAATCTCGTGTTGATTCAACAACTTATTCTCCCCCCCCCCAAGAATTATATGTCTTTATTAGGATAGCATCATGTGAAAATCCTATTTTTGTGCACTTTTATTAAGTGGGTGTCATTTTAATATTTTCACACATTTTTTCTACTTCTTATTCAATGTCTGGATAAAAAAATATTTGGATTAGTAGTTGACACATCTAAAACATGTATGAAATTAAGGATTAATTTGAAAGATAAAATAACAAAAAAAAATACATCTTTTGAGCTGTTGGGAATCTAATTCGAGGTGGAACAATAGCTCTAATACTTATTTTTAGTTCACTATGATTAGTGAACCCAGACTAAGAGTGGGGTGAATCAGTGTGATATTATTTTTACCAAAATAAAATTTCATCACTATATTGACTCATATCATATTAGATGAATAAATCTGACCCTTATTTTCACTACTCGCCTAATGTTTTCAAGCATTAAATATTAGGTGGTAATTAAAAAAATGGAACACTAGGATTTATTATTGAATTTTTTCATCTACCATTGATGAATACATCTATAGTGTATAGTTTTTATTAACCCACACACATATAAAACCTCATTTATTTTATATAAAAATTTCAAATAATGTCATATGCATGAACTTATACTCCTAAAACCTACTAGGTATAAAATAAAAACCAAATCTCTATTTCTCAAGATTTTACGCTAACAATTCCGTCACATACAAAAACTAGATATATTTGGATACTCTTGAATAATGATCAGCATGAAACCCCCCCCCCCCAAAAAATCATTTAAACAAGGTTATATCATATTCCTCAACATGTATAAATGTCAATGGTTACTTATAACCTTACGATATTATGTAATAATAATATTTATCCCTTCTAATATGAAGATTTAATAGGATTAGATATTAAGTGTTCTTTAATGGTTAATATGTTTAATAATAGAGTCTTGGGAATCTCTCTCTCCTCCCCCAATTATTCTTCTTTTAATTAGATAATATTTCACAATAGTATTATGTATATTTATTCATCAACATACTAGATATTCAAAATATCAAAAAAGAATGGTTTATATCTTTAATCATCTCATCTTTTCCTACTCTTGTTATTATATTCTCAATATATCATTATGATAATAAATTCATATAATGAATATTAAAACCATTTAATATCAATATATTGAATTGAATTTTCTATGTTTTATTGATAAAAACCCAAAGAGGGTATTATTGAACCCACATAGTGTTTAGTTGTATTTATTATTAATACAAATGTTTTCTATGATCTTGATGTCAATATGTATTTAACTCATCATCTTCATATGATTTTGGTGTACCCAAACATGTTGAAGAAAATATTAATAGAAGTTTACAAGAAATATTTTACCATTTTCAAATTTCAAGAATTATGATCAACATATTTAGGTAAGAAGATTAAATATACCCAATGTTTTAATATGCTGCATAAATTCTATCCAAATGGGGATCTTAAAACTAATATGTTACCAATATATTAATATTAACAAAACACCATACTATGTAGTACTCATTATCCCTAAACATCAATGATATGTCCACCCCATTCAAAAATATATAACCTTCTTTCATTATTAGAAACTAATCATTTCCACCATCAACTATTTCTATATGAATAGATCTCCAATAATACAACAGAGATATTTCACTTTAATGATTTATGTATTTTTAAAATCAAGGACTAATATTTACCTCACAACATATAATAAAACCATTATTAGGAATATCATCCTTTTTCTCATCAATATGTTTGGGTACTATAAAATCCTTCTAAATGGATCTTAATAATACACATCGTAATAAATCTTATTTACTAAATAATTATTGGTAACAAATTCTACTAAATTTAAAATTTGTTTGAAACATACATATAATATTATGATGATGTTCAAAATAAGTATAGGATATGGGTTCATATATAGTTGTGTATGAAGAAAAATAAGGTGGAATAGAAAAATATCTATAAATATTAAGAATGTGGGAGATTAAATGATTTATTCCATAATGTTTGATTTTAGGTTCTATATTGTGACTATATCATGGTGTGTGATATTTTTTTTGAGGGGGTATTATTTTACAACATGCATAAAATCAAAGGCATGTGGAATAACATGTATTTAGTCCATTAAAAAGGGAAATATATAATATTATAAAACTATCATATTTTAATCATATTTAGAATATGGTTATATGAATTGGTCAATAAAATATATAATTAAATCCTCATTAGACATACATCTTGTTGAAGTTAGAGAAATGGTGACTACTAATAAATTTATTAATAGTGATGATTTTTTTGAATGATAACATTCCTCTAATAGTTTTCATTCTTCCAAATATTTTTATTGAGAGGTAATTCAAGAGAATGGGAGAAGGTGAGCTATTTTATATTAGAAATTATATTTCCCCATCCATATTATCTCTTACTTGGAGGATAATTTATTCCAAAATCTCTACTAATGATATTATTCAGTATGATGGTATCAACTTGTTTTTGAAATCTATCACATGTAATCATCACGGGGATGACATTTATCATTAATTCATTAGTTATTATAATTTTACATACTTATGGAAGGCTTGTGTTGTTCTGTTTGAAGTGGTGATTCTTGATACAACTATAATTTATGATCATGTTTCTATTTGAATCATGATGCATCAATCCAAGAAGTTTTGAAACTATTTTTGGTGGGAAGTTCAGAAGACCTATAGGTGTTATCAACAGGTCAAAACAATCTTATTCATGATAGTTATTTCTACATTAAAACAGATCTCATTCACATTATTACTATTGTGATGAATCTTCACTCACTCCAAAATAGTTATTATGATAATTATATTCAAGATGTTTCAATGATGAGGCACCTTGGAATTGCAAGTTATTATCATTATCCCTCTAAAAATTTTGATGTTCAATGGATATCTCCACCATTATGATGAATCAAATGTAATGTATAATGTTCTTTTATATGGAATCTATGTCCTTTTGGTTATAGTTAAATTTTCATAAATCATAATAGTGCTGCAATATGATGTTTATATGGTCCATGAGGTTTCATTACATCATTGGTTGAAATTGTTTTTCTATAATTAATGCCGTTAAAATGGAAAATTGATGTGAATATCATAACTTGTGGATTTAATGCGACTCTACCATTATGGTGAAAGCTACCATAAATGGAATTATTTATCATTATTGTATGATAGATGGTAAATGGATTAAATTAATTGATTCTCTTTCTTCCATGAATTATATTGGCACACATGTTTTTAGGGAAGAAATTTTTTTGGATGATGAGCTTAGAAATAAAGAGATCACTTCTATAGATATTGTTCATCTCGATGATGTTCTTTCAGAGATTCAATAATTTTTTTCAAAGATATTTTTGTAAACAAGATTTTTTGTACTTCTCATACATTATTTTTAATCAATAAAAGAATATTTTACTTTTTAACATTCCATCTTTCTCACCGAAAACAATAATTGATAGAATGGATGTTTAATGTAATTAGTTGAATTTATAAATCTAAAATTAATGAATATCATGAGTTATAAGTCCTCATAAGATGAATTTTTTTGAATATTTTAATATTTGAGGGTTCCCGAGTGGAAACCGGTGAACTTTATTCACACATTTATGAAATATATTTGTAAATTCATGGGATATAGGTGAATCCCCAAAGATAAAATAATGGATTATCTATTGTGATTTAGTGTATGGGTTATTTAAGAAAGTGATAAGATTAAACTCTAACCCTTTTTAATAAATATTTTTCTATATCCATTTACTACTGATAGTTATTAGAATATATATAGAGACCTGGATAATCCTGAATAATTTTCATGGGTGATTCGGTACAACACATGGAAACATCATGGAGGGAAGATATAGTTTATCGTCACTTATTATCTTTATTATGAAAGTATTAATAGAAGAAATTATATTAATCATAGTTTTTTTGTATACTTTGCTCATTTAAGATATATATTTATTTTTAGCTATCATGTGGATTTTTTATTTATGGTTTATAATGATTTATATTATGATAATTAACATTTATTCTATCCCTAAAAACATAATAATAAAGCCCATACTTAATAATCTGTACAAAAATTACTTTATCATGACCATTCATAAGTATCACATGAGATATAATGGCATAGCCTATCAATTTTTGGGACATATCATTCCATGTATACCATCATCAAAATATTCCATGAATTTGAACACCACATAGAAATGAAACCTACATAAAAAATAAATATGAAATAAACCCATGCAAAGGAAATGAAAAACATAATAAATCAATAAATAACTAGAAACTCATATTTGTAATTTGATCCTAAGAAATAGATAGGTGAAGTAAATATAAAAACTCATTTCCAAAAATAAAAATAACATAAAATAATTTTTTATATTAAATCATGGAGGGTTATGAAAATCATAGAAAAAAAATAATCTATATTATTTGAGAATATGATAGGGAACACAAAATTTACATGTTTTCTTCATTGGGATTTAATTTATATAATAATATTGTAATGAGATTCAATAATACAAGTATATCCTAGGTAAAAATAGTTAAATATAATAGTTAAGTGCATAAATTTTTAAAATAAGAAATATAAAAATGGGAATGGAAATAAATTAACAATGAGAGAGAAGATAACTGCAAAATAATAGTGGGAAATAACCCTATTGGGAAAAATATTTCAATGTGATGATTTATTGTTTTTGTTTAACATTGTCTATTAAAAAACTTGTTTGAAAAAATATAAAGTTTCTTATTGAAAAAGATTGTTAAAAAAGATTCAGGACCTTATATACCTTGAAATATTTATAAATAAGGGTTTTTAATGCATTGAAATGTGTTAGGATGTTCTGTGGTCTCCTCATAAATACATGAAAATTGAAGGAGAATCGTGAAATTTTTGTGAATTTGTGGGAGATGGCGATTTATGAATGTGAATGAGCTGTGTGAATACTAAAAATTTTGATTGGAATAATCATGAAAATGGTGAGTTGTATAAAAAAACTATGATTGATGGGGATTAATTTATCTAGTATTAGAAAGTTATGTAAAGGTCATGTCTTAGATAGATAAGTTGTGAGAAATTATGACATAACTATAAATAGTTCAATACCCCCACCCCCTAATTATTAGATAGAAATACGTGGTGAATTTTAAGACGATATTTTCATGTAATACTTACATTAACATACTTCTTATAATAAATTTTAGTAAAAAAATACGTTATGAAATTCAAGATAATAGTTTCTATATTAAGAATTGAGATTTCAGAGTGATTTAATTTATTTTGAAAATTGATATTTTTACTAAAGGTTAAAAGTTGTGAAAAAAATTATAAGTTGTAAGTATGTTTCAAAATGGCTTCATGAAAGGAAAATTATCTAAAAACTATATATAATAGCCCATAATATATTTGGAAAATTTTAATTCATCATTATGATAATAATATATCTTCATGTCACACCCGTTTTTGTGTGAACAAAATAAAATTTAATATAGATCTTTATATGTTTATTCCTAATGAATATTTTTTTGTTTTTAAACGATAGAGAATTGAGTTAACAATTGTGAGCTGTTTTTTAGTTGGAATGATAGTGATTCCAATATGATCTTTATGACAGTAGTTCACTCAGTGTTTCCATTATCTCATCACATTACCATTTTATTCTCCATGTAATATCCATTTTATATTGAACTGAGGAAAATTGTTGTCTCTTTCATGCTTTCATTTACATTCATATATTTCTATTAGAAAAATATAAAATATATTTTTATCAAAGTAAAATTAATATTTAACTCAATGTTCATTTTAATAAATCATACTTTGATTCACCCATCTCTTATCTCAAGGTAGTTAATTTAATTGTGCCAATAATTGGTATTATAATTAATATTTAGTGGTATTTTTATCTCTAATTACATTCCATGTGAATAGTAAATCATAAAGGAATTAAATTTTCTTATAGAAAGAATTGTCAACTATAGAATATTTGTATATATCATGAATTTTTATCATTATCCATGGATGTAATGATACCATATATAGGGTTTTTCTCAGTATGGATAGTGATTCATACTGTAATAAAATGGATGCTAATTCTAGTTGAATAAATCGTTATGCGAAATTTTTCCAACACAATATAAATTAAGGGGATGTTGTGAAAATACTCACATGCCCTATGGGAAAAGATAATTAATATCAATGAAGGTGGATCCTTTGATTAAGTTACAAAATTAAAGATTATTTGAAACAAGTAAAAGGACATGAAGTTATACCCAAATGAATTTTCTGATTCATTCTATGATTGGGTGGAGTTAATTTTAAATTATATGAATGGTCATATATAATCCATTGATAATGTTATAATTTTTATGTGCATCCTAAACAAGTTTCCACCATGGTTAAATTCAAAATTTTCATTTTTAAAGGATAACAATCCAAAGAACATGGTGTTAGATAACATATATAATACACTTGTAACATATGAGATGAGAAATAATGATAACATGGTAGTGGAGAAAAGGAAAGCCTAAATATGTGGAATTAAAGGCCACTCAGAAACTAACCATAGAGGATTGTAAGAGAGTAGAAGAGGTGGATGATGTCATGTCATTCCTTTCCATTAATCTAAAAAGTAGAATATAAAAATTTAAATGGAGACTTCCGCTCATGTGATTTCAATGTGGAATGTTTAGAAACATTATAATAATGTTTTTTAATATGTTAAAAAATTATGATGATGATGATGAAATTCCCATGAAGATATCATCAACCAATTTGAAGGGAAGGAGTAGCACAAAAAAGGAATATCCTTAAAAAAAATTTACAATCATAAGGGGAATGTTCAAAACAAAATAATGTTGAAAAAATTGAGGATGATAAATACCACAAATAATTCATTCTTTTCATATTGTGGGATATTCCATGACAATGTAAGAGATTGAAGATGATCAAGGATAAGATGAAGGGAGATTTCATCTCCAGGTATAGTTACAGGATACTCTTGAAGTGATTGATTGTTGAAGAGGTAAACAGAGGAAATCCAAAAAATTGTTTCATGGTTCTAAAAACTATATTTAGTAGTAAGAATATGAGTTTTCATATCTATATGATGAAATTTAAAGGATTAAATTTTCAATGCTAAAATACATGTAGTATGAAATTGAGTACAAAATCATAGTTGAATAACTATATTAGTTAATCAAGGGTCTGACTAACACAATGAAATATCGATTAAAATATATTGAAGTGGTTTAGGAGAAATCTATAATTCTATAATGAAAATTTTAATATCATTAGAGACTATTAACACTTGGAAAATCATTGGGATGAAATGTCTTTCAAGTGATAGAAAAAGTGAATGTATATCCTGAAGTGTTTGTACTGGTTGATTGGAGAAAGCATATAAGGTAGTAAAATTAAAAATATTTACCATTAGTTCAATGTTGAAAATCATTCTCTGACATAGTTCACCCGGTTAACAACCAAAAGATATCATTTTAATTACTTTAATAATAGAAAATAAAAAAATAAAACCTCTTTCAATTTTGAACAAACAGATGTTTTCTAATTTCCAATAGTAGCTACTCCAATGAAAAAAATAAATAACATTCTTGATATAACACACATGCTCCAATATCAATTTGGAATAAAAATCATCATTTTTCGAGGTTCTATAGTATAGAATATATAGTGATGTTGGTGTCATGATGATCGAAGGTATATAGATACTTTGATACGTGATGTTGTTCTTAAAATCACTAAAATTTAACTATGGACCTTGGATGAGTTTAACCTTAAAAAAAATAAAGATGTCACCATTTTCACATTAAAAAATCAAACAAATAGATTATTTTATACATCACTTGTAACATCGATATTATGTTACATGATAATTTGATCCATTAACACAACTCGTATATCCAAAAACTATTTAACGAACCTTGAATAAATAAATATTTAATGCTTACATATTTTTCTTATTTTTAAGAAAAAACATATGGATAAATAGAGTTAATTAATTAATAAATAATTTTACAAATCGCATCCCATTCATGAGGGCCAACGTGTAAAAAACATAAATTCATTATAATTGGCCATGATTTTGAATATAATTTGTCCGTAAACCTAAAGTAATTTATCTCAATAGTATATATTTATAATCATATAATTATATTAGTATCTAGAAACACATCAGGTCCCACTATAGAGATAAGGATTGTTCATTGAAAAAACAACCTCTAAGAAGCATACAATATGTATTATAATTTCGTTTCCTCTTGATATATCATGAAGTATTATGTACACTTTTTTTAAAATTATTTCTTTTATTATTATTTTACAACCATACAAGACGTATGTTCATTCCAATAATATGTCCATGTATTTAATATATGTACTTACATCCTAGACAACTGATATTGATATATCTCTTCCGTTGAGAAGTGATAAAACACATCTTGATCATTCTGTCAATGTCATACCTCCAATGATGCACCAAATGAAAAATAACTCTCCACAACATAAATTTCATTGTTTTATTATTTCATCTATGTAAATGATCATACGGTATATAATGATAATGATGTAATTTTAAGAGACCAATATAACTTCTCATAGTTAAGAAGAACCAATAAAACCTAAAAGACAAGGTGTATGTATTTCCTGTCCCATCCTCATGATTTCTTATACTCATGATCCCTGAGTGAAAACATTATTAGAATAATTCTCAGTGCTTATGAGAGCATAAAACCTAATAGTTAGACATGATCAATGTCTCATTAGTATGATTTATCTTGACTATAGGACAAATATTTATGATTATCATAATAGTATTTGAGGTTCTCATTATATATGTGAATTGATATACCTTTACATTATGTAAATAATATACGAAATTACCAAGAATATATATGAGATATATGTTAAAACACCATTATTATAAGAATAAATCATGCATATCTTTCTATATACAAGTTATGGTAATCAAAAACCTATATTAAAGTTGGGTCTACAGAAATCACATTCACAGCACTCCAAATTTCTCTAGAACCAACTTCATAATCATCATCCTATTAGATATCACATGGTAAAATCATTTCATTGATAACTAATGACATTAGTCATTGGGTCTACTATGTATTCATGCATGGTAACATTTTTATTTATGAAATAACAACTTTGAGTAAAATCCCATAGGTCATGATATCCTAAATTATATTTCTTTCTTCAGATATCATAATTTCAAAGTGTTTACTAGTACCTATCACATAATCTAATCATAATGATAATTATTTACTTTCATAATATTATCCCTAGAATTGGAAAATCCTTGAGAATTTTATACTAACTATTTATCTATATTAGAAGGCACACCATATATGATATATGAATGTATTGTTACCACATGTTCTAATGTGTTTAACTTAATCATTTCCATATCCTAAATGAAAAATTAGATTAATATATACATAAATATAAACATTTTTTCAAATTTTATCAATTTTTACATCTATTTCATGTACAAGGTGAAGGTAACAGGGCTCAAAATAGATCTATATGGCCCCAAGATTTATTTTTTTTATCACCAATTAATGAAACTAAATAATCTCTAGTGATTTTTATCCATGTATTAAGTCATAAGGATCAAATGTGATGATTTTATTCTTGTAAGATAATTCAAAACCCCTTATTGTATATGAATATGTGTTCAAAAACCACTTTTCACATATTAATATTACTTGGAAGAACTGAAGCAAGATCCCTCTAGATTATCCAAATGTATGTAAAAACATTCCAAGAGAGTCTATCTTCGATATTTGGGTGATAGTGTTGAAGTAAAATGATTCCTTAAACATATATATGATCAATGGTTCATCAATTCATAGATATGTGAAAAAAAATTTACCAATTACTTGGATGGAGAGATTATATCTCTCTGATGAAATCAAAAGGAGAGATGGTTTCTCAAAATCATGTGATAAATAGTTGTATGAATAATATCCTCCCTCTTCTAATATAGTGAGTTTCCAAATACCTTTAAATTGATCAACGACCCTCATATATATATTAACCACTAAATAAGTTATAAAATACTTCTTATACTTGACTTATTAAGATATAAATTTCATTTATATTTTTATCACCTACTTGTGATATAATAAATATTTTACAAGATAGAATCAATCCATTTAACTTGACTTGTTGTTCCCAAAAATATCAAATAAACCTTGAATATTAAAATAACATTCATTTGTTAAAAATTATTCAATATATTGACTTAAAATATTATTATTAAATTAATATATAAATTCAATACCAATTATTCTAAACTCGGATAATATAAATTTTTTTATTCTTAATGATCATATATTCTGGGAAACCCCCATACACCAATGCTAGGTCCACTATGTCTGAAACAAATATTCTTTAGAATATTACAGAATTATGAGTACGCTAAGTGTGGCACAATCTAGGAACATTTCTGGATGGAAGTGAATACTATTCACTAACTATTAGTGGTGTATAGAAATCCATCAAGGTCCCAATGGGGATAAAGAATACTCATATCAGAAAAAACCTTTCCTATGAATACACATTGTATAATATACTGTATTTGTCTAACAATAAACAAAAAGGGGGATTAACACTTTGTTTTATCATCTATTGTTGGTTTATTATTGATTGATCTAAATGGACAGACTTACCTTCTTCTACCATGTCCATTTATTTAGTGTAGGTAATAACATCTTGATCAACTTGGCTGAATATATATCATCCTATCCAAAGTAAAAAAATTTATCATTACTATTCTATAAATTACATACCCCAAATGACTCGCCCAAAACAAGATACAAATATTTAAAATTAATTTCATTGGATTCACTTTGTATCAAAGAAGGTGATCAAATGGTAGACATCGATAATATCCTCATGTTGGGTGACTAATACATATTTTTTGTAGATATAAAAAATGAAAAATACATGAAACTTGTGGTGTTCATATTTACTAGTCCACCCTCATGATCTAATCTTCTCATGATCACCAATTCTAAACTTCATGAGAATATGAATCGATCCTTATGAGAACCCAGTACCTAATATTCTCATATGATGTATTTCTTATCAACATTAAGTATCTGGACCATAGGAAAAAAATTAAGACTACAATCATTATTTCTTTAGGTTCTCAATTTAGTCAGGGTACTACTATATACATTTAATAGGAAAATAATATATTGAAAATACAATTTCAATAGTGGAAATAGAAATATAAACACTATTATAGTATGTGTACATCGTGCAAATCCCACTATATACATGATTTGGTATTTGAATATGTATTTTTCGAGTTGGGTCATGGGAACCCACTCTTACCACACTCCCAATTTAACTAGATCCAACTGGATAATTATTCTTGATATCCATCATAGGATAATATCATGAATATAATGAGTTATACCTTTATTCGTTGGTCTTTTCATGTTTCCATTACATGGATACAATTTTATCTGTGGCTTTACCTCCTTGAGTATGTCTCTTCGAGAGATGATATTTGTCATTATATTCATTTTTATCCATTTTAAGAACATGAAATCCTGGTTAGTAAATATATTAGGACTATCATAAATTATATTAATAAAAACATTACATAATATGTGATATTACATGAACTAGAAAAAATCATTTCTTATTTTACACAATTTCTTGAGCTGTATTAGATGTCATAAGGCACTCTTTATTTGTTGATATGGATACTATAGGCTTGAATGAAGATCTCTACCTAATTACCATAGTTGGACTATGAAATTAGTTCATATTGATCCAAATTAAGACAAGTTTGTGACCCTTAAACATGTTTCCCATTATTATCCAAATACCAAGACCAATACTTATGTACAGTCTCAAGTATAATAGGATGTTTTTTATTACTTGCAATGTAGTTATCATCGATATAAATGATATTTTTCTACCATAATGTTTATGTTAGAAATATCATATCTAGTACATTGCATTGAATATGTGACAGATGTATTTTTATGCTTATGGAATTTAAATACAACATTAATCTCTTCCTTTTTCTCATACATGTCTTTTGGATAGATGTAGTTCATGTGCAATTGGAAGAAATTCCCTCTAAAATAGTTCCAAATTTAATTTTAATATAAAATATCATTATATATATTAAAGTAATATTGAGAAGAATGCATACAGCTATGACTCTAATAGCATTGATGTTGAGACCATATATGAATGGATTAAAGATCTTCCGCTGAGCGGAGGAAGATCTAGAGGTCGGTGGCACTGATGTGGATGATCTTTTTCTGAATGGAATGAACTTCGTTTGGAGTAATGAATACTATTAGATTTTTTCTTACATATTTTAAAAAAAAGAGGAATTGCCTCCAGCCTTTTAAAAAATGGAATAAATTCATTCCAAATGAATATTTTATGACATTGTCACTTATTCTAATCCAAAAATAAATTTTAGTAACATACAACCATTATTGGAATTATATGGTGACATAAAATCCTTATAATTGTATCATGTAGAGACAATAAAAAAATGGTGGTCTTAATATCCAATGGAAAATTTAATGATCATATCATGTAGCTATGACAAGTATAATTCAAATGAATTAAGCATTATAATTTATTCCTAGGTTTTTTATTAGAGTATGTATTGATACAAAAGTTTAAACCTTTACACCATTAATCATTACTTATTGGTCCAAACTAGGCCATCCATGTACTATCTCTACTGAATGCCACCACAGTATCAATATTTGATAATTCAAAATACTATTCACTTGTACTTTGATACATGCAATAAATTATTGAATTTTAATTGAACTTATAAATCTTAGTATATTTACATTAATGACTTCCTTTTTGAATTCATTATTCTCAATGAACTCATTATCACCAGGTGTAGTCAACATATAACCACTACAATGGTTTTATCTTAATTATATAGAATGTTTCTTTGGAGAATTTCTTTTCTGTAATATCATGTGGAACTTATTCATATTCCAACAACTTGTGTATCTTACGTACCGAATAAATGGACATCAATAATGTTCTTACTATCTCAAATAGATATGTGCATTATTGTATGGAAATATAGTCTAAAACATGACTATAAATTTATTATCACATGTATTCCTAAAATATTCTTATATACCTTTATGACAATTACCTTAGATAAAAAAAATTATTCTTGATGAAGGTTTGTTTTTTTAACAAAACCTAAAAAAACATTTTGAATCTTTATACATGTTGTTATAACATTATGAGTTTATTTAAAAATATAACTCATATGATATCAACTATACAATTTATGTTGAATGTTTTAATGGGATAACACTATTATTTTTTAAGGATGTCTCAAAAAACAAGGTAATATTTTTCAATGAATTTGAGTCTTTACATGGACTATTCTATTATATACATCATGACTCAAATGTGTATAAGGTAATGAGAGTTTTGGAATTAATCCAGGATTCATTTTAATGATCAATGTTTTCATTAAATACTCAACATCAATCCCCCTTTTAAACATCATATCATTGATGTGTGTATGGAAATATGTCTTTAGTAATTACTCAAGGGTATATTATTATGATTAAAGGGTTCTTATTCATGATATTTTTTAACACACTGGCCCGAAGTAACTCATATATTCAAACACTTCATATTATATAATTACCATTTTCCTTTTCTAAAAACACATAACGGAATCTTAAAAAGTATATTTACCATATTATTATCACTTCAATAGTTTACACTCTGTATCTAAACAAATTTTGAAGGCTTTGTGTTATAAATTTATTTATAAATATTAATTTATCTCATACTATATAATTATATGTGTCAACAATGTTTATGGTAATTAACTCAAAAGAGCCTAAATACAATTATGGGTATATCCTATAAAACTACATAATTTTACTAGACAAAGAATTATATTTTCCAAATATGGTATAATTGATTCAAACATTTTTTATTCATCAGTTTTCTCAAATGATTCAAGCATTACTAAACAATTATTTTATTATGTTACACAACAAACGACATTCATTCCAAAAATGGAATAATGTATCTTTATGTAGGAACATGAGATAAAAGTTTTTTAATACTTAACAAAATTTCCTCATGGATTGTTAAACGTGGAAAGTATAGGTAGTGTAATTCTCACCACAAACTTGGGAATCGTACTTTTTCATCTACTTTGAGAATTCACCTTAATTTTTATAATGTTAATTTTTCTAATTTGTTATTGTATTTATATAAAAATATGTAATATACATATTTTATTTAATACCTAAGAGTTATGATTTAAACATCACATACAATGATTAATATAAATTATGTAGAATCTAATTATTATTTTTACTTCAATTCATTACATTTAATCTTTCAACTATGCATATCAAGACATGTGGTGAAAATAGTATCATGTATGATGATCAGCCTATTTTATTTTAAGGAAATTGTGAAGGTGCCTTTTGTTTCACATATTCCATTACCATTTTCTCTTCATATTACAAATTAATCCATGTAATAACTAAATATTAATCTTTCTTGAAGCTCTTATCAATATGAAAACCCTAACACAAATATAAATGAACTATTTTCCCCATAATCTTCATTTGGTAATCTAAAACTAATATGGAGTAATTGGGTAAAAATTACATAAGAAAGAAAAGTATTGAAATATCATGATCTATATTTCAATTTATACATATTCATTATAATATCACTCTATTAAAACCTCACTTCAATTTCTCCTCACAAGTTTCTCAAAGATGAGAAAACATGTGAAATCAACCATGTCCAAATGTTGATTCCATAACTCATTGGAAATTTATGATACAATTATTAGGTAAAACTAAAATTATTTATACCTGAATCTATGATAATAATCATTCAAATCCACTTTTATTTTAGTGTCTTAATAGGTAGTGGGGATTCCACCACATATAATGTTATATATTATAGTAATTTACATTAGTGTATGCACTAATCTTGTACATTCACACCAATTAGGACATATTATTTATCTAATATTAATCACAATGTATACATTTTATAACGTTAAATTTTATACAAAATAAAATTTTAGAAAATCTTTAATTTATTTGATTAATGATTGGACATTATCGATTGAGTCATCAAAAGTATTCCATTATTTTATCAGACCCTAGTAGCACTCACTACTGGATTCATAATACCTATTTTCTTCAGTATTCTTGTGGAATGGACCCATGAAACCTCTTCTAAATTCCAAGATATGGCTACACCACTACATAAAGAGATTCAAGGTAGGAGTTTGTCTGGCCCACCATATTAACCCATGCCTCATTGAACTGTTTTGTGAGTTCTTAGATTTAAAAAATCATTTAAATTATTTACTCAACACATTTTCTCTAAAGTGACAAAACTGTAGATATGGATACATATATATTACATATTTAGTTAAATAAACCCATATCTCTCATAATAGATCCATAGTGATATGATGCACCCAAAACTAGGGCCGAAGAGCACCTCAAACACCAAATTTTAATCAAATTAAATAACCAAAATTTGTTATAAATAAATAATTCATTGATTTTTTTTATAAATATTTTTCATAGAATGAAATATTTTTATATTATATATCAACATATTTTGTGACCTCACTCCCAAATTGACAATATACTAAATAGAAATTATTCATTGTTTTTTAATATGGTTTAATATATGAATTTCTATATTATTTTTTATGATCAAGTAAATTTTCATATTAAAAAATAATAATTAATGTTTCATAAGTTAAATAAAGATCAAGAATGGTCTTGATATTTTTTCTGGATAATCAATTTATGTTTAATGGATAAATCAAGACCCTAATGGTGAAATAAAGGAGTCATGTATATAAATAATAATAGTCTATACCATGGGAAAATGTGTATACATCTCATTGAGAATATTTCCTCATCTTCGCATTGTCGTAATTTCCATTTGAATTAATCAAAATTTTTAAATACTCAACAACATGGGTTGATTTCTTACTAATGTGCTATACATATAGAATATAATTCTTATGGATGTATATTACCTTATACATAAAATGAGGAAGACCTAAGATGCACAAAACAGTTATTTAATAAATTAATTGCTATTAATATCAAGCTTTTAAAATTATTTATTAGTAAATAAAATCTTTGGTATATTTTTTATGGTCACCACTCAAGTTATATGAAAAACCTGACCTAAATACCCTCTCAAAATGGCACCGAACATGAATTTCCACTTACCTGATGGAAATTATTGATATCAATGGGATGGCGACTAGCACCCGAGCATCAATAAAAATAGAGAGAATGATTTTTTCCAACCAAATGAAGAGAAAATGAAAAACGTATATAAAAAAGGAAAAAATATATTAAAACAAAAATATATATATTATAATACATAGATATTAATGGATGTAATACCATAGAAATGGTAGAAAAATAAACTCTATGAAATAATTCCAACTTCAAATGAAAAAAAATCCAATAACCTCTATGTGATAATGTTGGAAAAACTCCCACAATATAAAAATCAAGATACTAAAACTCAACTAAGAGAAAATATCACAACCTCATTGTGGAACCTTTCCTTTCCCTATATCAAAAGATATAACAAGGTATATACACTACCAAAGGGGTACGTAAGCTATTAGATAATAGGATCTGTATGATCCCACCCTAGTATTCCATATCAAGTCTCAGTATAATAATCCTATCATATTTAACATTATATAAAATAATGAATGATATATAGTTTAGTAGTATTAATATCAAACGGAAGGGAAGAAATTTAATTTCCCCTTTTCCACATTTCCAACTAGGGAAGGAAGATATGTTTCAAATTATTTCATATACATATATCAAAATTATATATATCAAATAAAACAAAAGCATGTAACACATATATTATCAAATCCATGGATGAACAATCCATAACGTTCAAGCCAAAACAGAAAAAATCAGCTAGAAGCATAGGTATCATCACACCCAGGATCACATTAGGTCATGAAATCTAGTAAACCTATACCTAACATAGATAATTTTACTTACATAAATACTATATACATATGCATCAAGTATAGATAGTAGAGTAACACCCCCAGAAAGTGAACTCGCCAATAGGTTTAACCAGTCTCTAAAATAACATGACTATGAAGTAGATGAATTCCCCATGAGTGAACCCCTGATAGAGGAATATGCATATTAATACAACATATATATGAATACAAATAGATTCCCTTGTTCTATTTTCCCAAAAAAAAATTATTCTATCCATTTCATTCAATTCTTTATTTTAAAACTATTTCAAAAAAACCATTTCTCAATCCATTGAAAACCCATTTTCATATACCAATAATAGGGTAAAATCATCATTTATGAAAAAAAACTTCTACATACACAAAAATCCATCAATAATTCATGTAATTCATTTTATGAAACAATTTTTTAAAAAAATGTAATACAGTTCATCAATACAGGCTAGAGATGGAACCACGTACCTCAAAAATCGGGCGCAAGCAACCTCAACAGGATCCACCAAGAGGCAGAACAAAAAATTGATAATGGAGGCCCAATAATCAATCAATATAACTAAAAGTTGATTCTATTTTAAAAAAAGTTCAATGAAGAGGATATATCTCACATACCTTGAAAAATGCACACCCACCACACCAAAAGCAATAATGGATTACCCCTGAGAAAATATCACACCCAAGATCTATAATAAAAAAAAAATATAATAATTCTCTCATATCAATAGATCTGATAATCAATGTGATGGTTCAATCATTATCAAAGGAAAAAAATAATAAAAAATGATAATTCACCCTAATAAATACCATTCACAAAATGAATATATCTGTAATGAGTGAAGGTCCCCAAAATTTCTTAATAATGATTCTAGTATTAGAGGGAAGAGGGTTGTGGAAGAATGAAATAATAATTTTCTATGAAGAACTTGATATTTACAACTCATGATTATTACATGGAATTTAATTCTGTTATATGTTGTTTAATCCATTTGGTCTCTATACACCGAAAAACAATAACATTTTTATTATAAAATTGATTTTAACATTATAATATGTGTAATCATTACAGGTAGTGTAATCAATCACGCATTATACTCTGTTCACAACATGATCCCGGAGAATATTACATATCATGTAATCCCATTATATGGCATATAAATTACTAGGAGAGAGCAAAAAAAATAGATTTTGACATAAAATTCCAAACCACCTTGTATATTATCTTAATTAGAGGATAACCCCTATAATCCATTATATGATTATACCTTGATTCCATTAATTCCAAATAACATACATCCCTAAACATTAATTAATTTCCTCAAAAAAATCTCCATCCTCAAGAGTCCCATAAAACACCAAATTGAAGAAGAAAACAAGTAGAGAAAATGGAATTATCTGAATAATGGTAATAGTATGTTACAAACATCCCATCATAAATCTTTCTATCCAAAAATATTCTTGTGGATGAATGAAGTGTGTAAAATAGTTCATGAAACATCTCCCTCGTTAATGACCCACACTCTAATGTCTCGTGAGAATCTGATATGTGTCACCATAACACTCAGATTAATTAAATCGACCTCTCACATAATACTTTCACTTGATTGTTAATGATCTCTATTGGCTACTCTATTATGGAAACATCTCGATTTAAATCAATTTCTTCCCAACTCATAACATGAGAGGGATCATGATGGTATTTCATGAGTTGTGATATATGGAAAACATCATGAATGACTTTCAATTAAACTAAAAAATCAAACTGATAAATAGCCTTCCCAAGAAGTTCAATGTAAAAAAATTGTCAAAAATATCTAAGATCCTACTTCCCCTATTTTCAAGCCAAGGGTTACCCAATCGAGGAGAAACTTTCAAGAAAACCAAGTCACCTATATATAGCTACAAAGGACAACAATGTTTATATGTATATTATTTTTGATGACTCTACACTATTACTAGACATCGGCATATATCATGAATCCTTCTAGATGTCTCTAGAACCAAACTCGGTCCCACAGAAGAAGATTTTCCCACCACTTCTCAAAAAAGAGGTGACATGCACAATAGACCACATAGAGACTACAAATAAGTCATTCTAATTAATTACTAATAATTTTTCTTATAAGAAAACTCAACTAGTATCAGATGGATTTCCCATTATCCATTGAAATCTAAGACACAGACGTGAATCATGTCCTCTAAATTAGAATAGTATGCTCTATCTAATTGTCTGTATGTGGATGGAAAGATGTAATCAATCTTAACTAGGTCCACATCAACTCCTAGAGACTTCTACAGAACCTCATTGTAAACCTACGGACCTTTTTTGAAACAATGGATGAAGGAACCTCATGTATCCTCACAATATCCTACACATACATCTTATTAAGATCTTAAACATTAGTAGCATCCTTGTTTAGAAGGAAATTAGATGAATTTTTCAACTGATCAATCTCCACCTAGAAAGCATTCCTCTCGTAGGATTTTCATTGATATATAACATAAAAATACAGGGATAACTCATCCCATTTCTAAAATAGTGTCGAACGAGGCTAGGGATAACTATATGTTTTCAAATGATCATACCTTATTCATTAGAAGGTGTAACAATTGGATAAATAATCAAAAATGTCAGGCTTCATAACTGGACCCTAGAATAATCAAATCATATTATAATACATTCTCGTATTTAATGGATGAATACCCATAAAAAATATTGCTCATCACTGACACTGGGATGACAAACTGATCCCCAAAACTAAGAGTACCATCTGAAGAGAGAGACCAACCCAAAATGGTGTCCCCACTATATTAGGTTTCCTGAAATCCCATAGACTCATCATCATGTAATTGAACCTCTAGAATACACTCAAGAAGAGATGATGATAACTGAACATTGAAAATAACAATACATAAAACATCATTCTGAGCATCCAGATATAACAAAGTTAAACTACCCTTAATTTTCCACTCTTCTTTCGATCACTGCTGGAAAATTGCCCTATACCCATAGTTTTAAACTATTGGTATAGCCCTTGAAACCATGGTTATATACTATACACATGGTTTCATGTAACTGTGGGAAACCAAGGCATTATTATAGCCATCATCTAAAACGAAAAGTTTGGAAACTATGGGGATAGGACCACTTCACCATGTCATTAACCTATACCCACAGTTGGTAAAATTGTGGGTATAGATATAACAATATATATTGTCATGGGATCCGATCCCTAGAACCCCCCCCCCCCCCATTACACAAATGGAACTTTACCAATAACCTATTTTTCTTATTGGTATACAAATATATATTTACTTCTTTATATTTATATAAACCACGAGAATAGTTTAAAAATTATTGGAAAAGGTGTTCCGGTGAAATGTTTTTTAGACCGCAAAAGTATTTTTCCTGCCATTACATGGAAAATCAATACCCATTGTTATGGAAAATTGTGGGTATAGGTCCTAAAAACAACCATATACACACGATTAAACAAAATCCATGCGTATAAGTCTCCAAAAACAACCCTATACCAATAGTTTATGAGAACCCGTGGGTATAGGTCTTGAAAAATAACATATACCCAAGGCTCTTGTTGAACTGTGTGTATAGGGGGTCATATACCCATGGATTTCCAAAAATATGGGTATTAGATCCCATACAATAACAATATCCATAGTTTTGTGAAAACCAAGGGTATAGGTCCATTTTTCTGTAGTGGATTTCTGAATATTCTATGATTGTACTTTCCCTCATAGAGCATCTTCAACAAAATTCCCCTTCTACAAGGTGAATAGATATATGAAAGATAAACATATAAATGTTTTCCACCTATCATCTATTCAGGAGATTGAAGTCCTTATAATAAAATGTATTTTTAAAACTCTTATGTTCAGAAAATACTATGAACCTCTCCCAAAAAATATAGTGTCTCCCACACCTCGTCAAATGTGTAAATGTGGAAAACACTAAATCATGAGTGGTTTAATTATTTTCAAGAAATTGAATCTAATGAGAGCCATAAGCTATCACATGATAATCCTTCATGAGAACACATCCCAACCCCTCACTAGAAGAATCATAGAAAACCACATACCCCTTACCAGGATTATTTGTAATTAGAATAGGATATGAGGTCAGAATTCATTTCATCTATTCAAAATAAGACTAAAACCATGAATCTTATATGAATTTCATCCATTTTTGGTAATATCTCTCAAATTTGACACTAACTGTGATAAATCCTTTAAGAATGGTAGATAGTGTCCAAAAATTCTTTAGAATATATGAATCTCAACGTTTTTCTATGGTTCTTCCCATGAAGATAAATCATTCACCTTTTTAAGATTATCTTATAATCCATGATCAAAAATCGCATGCCCTAATAAATTCACTAATTGAATATAGAAATTGAATTTTGAAATATTTCAATAAAAATGGTGACTCCTCCAGATTTCATGAACCAACCCTAATGGTGCTCATGATCATGCTTGTGTCTTGAATTAATCTAAATATCATCCATTAACAATAACAAAAAACTTTTGATGTACGGATGTAATATATGACTCAACAATGCCCTAATAACTATACAAGTGTTTTCTAGACCAAATGACACCATAAGATTTCTGAAATGACCATACATGATCCTTAAATTCCTCATCAGTATATCACACTCCCAAAATCTGAGTTGACGATATCCTCAATAACGATAAATCATTAAAAACCCCTTTTCCCCCTTTACCAGGTCAATCAAATCATCCACCTGATTTAAAGAAACATAATATTATCTATTACCTAGTTAAAATTATGATAGTCCAAACACAATCAGAGTGAACCATATTCCTTATTGGTAAATAGGACTAGGAATTTCTAAGATGAAATGTTAAGGAAAAAAACTCTACACCACTACATCATCCAACTAATTCTTGAGATCCTTCAGCTCTGTTGGTTTTATTTGATAAGAAGGTATCAAAATCATTTCCATACCTGAAACCAGGTCAATAGTAAAACCCACTTTCTTATGCAGAGGAAGATCAAAGAAATTATCTAGGAAAATATTTGGAAGATTATAAACCACCATAATAAGGTCAAGACAAAAATAAACATCATCGGGATCAACTGCTATAGTAGACATCAAAATCTTGACATCTAGGTGGGAAGGTCCTATATGACTAGACCTCAGAACCCACTTTTATTCAAACAACTATGATATCACAATGGAAAAAATGAATGAGACATTTCAAAGATAAAAAACTTCCCAACATGATGAGAAACAATACAATCAATACTAATAATGATGTCAAACATATCGAAATCAAGAATGAGAAAATCCTAGACAGACATTGCATCAGCTATCGATGGCGCATAAGGACACTAAAACCTCTTATATTTCTTCTTGATAATATTTTTTGATAACTACATAAAAAAATACATGAGTTCCATCATAATTAAAATAATATCAAAAAAATGGCCATATATAAATGACTTGGAGGAATCAATACTAAAGAATGAAATTGATACTAAAGATGAAATAATAGTGATGCCTCTCACTATCACTTGACCCACATATACCTCCACCAAAAACTCATCTTTTCCATGAAGGTAATCTTCAGGACTATGGATAGAGACTTGTAGTAATTGAATCATATGATTATTCTTTAATATCCTTTGGAACTGACAATCCCATTCCATATCAAGGCATAGACATAACTTCGAAGAAACATAGTAGATGAGCATAACTTCCACTACTATTTCACATATTTATAGTTGATGGACAATAATGTTGTTGTTTTTCTAAAATTTCTACAATGGTATAAGGTTATAGAAACATCAATTGTTGTGACTGGAGGTTCTGAAGAGGCCTACTATTTAATCCCACCTCTGCCACTCTTGTGGTAATCATTCCACTTTCTCTTTTCCCTTAGAAAACCATAGAAATTGAACCCCATGAATTTCTATCATTCCCCTAGAATAATAGTTCTAGGGGGAAGAGGAACATACATTTAGTTACCCACCCCCACCTGATATTAGATGATTCCAATTACTAAAACTTTCACCTAAGTATCCATGACTTCCCATGTGCTCTATTTTCAAATCAATTTCCCTTAAACCATTCCATTTAATCCATTATTTCAAAAACATTTTTGAAAACCCATTTCACAATACCTTCAATACCACTTCTCATTTACCAAAACTAGGAGAACCAATATTTTATCAAAAATTCATTTCCACACACACACAAATCCATCATTCTACCTTGAAAATTCCTTTTATAAAAAAAATTATAAAAACCAAAGAAATGTATTTCATTAATACAGGCTAGAGACAAAACCGCATACCTCAAACCTTGGGATGAACACACCTAAAATGCGAAACACCAATAGTAAGTACACAAAAATGAAATAGGAGGCCCTATAATCAATCTACAAAACTCATAATTTATTTTATTTTGAAAAAAAGTATCGGTGAATAGGAAAGATCTCACATACCATGAAGAATTCACACCTTCCACACTACTAACAATATAGTATCATCCCTTGCAAAAATATCACATGATAGATATTGAAGGAATCATGAATAAAAATCATCTCATATTAATTGATATGATATCCCAATGTAATTGTGATACTGAAAATAAAAGGAAATGAAGAAGAAGAAAAGGATTACTCACCTAGAGCGATACCACAAACAACCCTGAAGATCAAATGGTGAAAAAAAATTCTAGAAGGCCAGAGTATTCCCAAAATCATAGGTGAATGCTTCTAGGTTGAGAAAAATAGGGATGTTGATTAATGAAATAATAATTATTAGTGACATTCCCAAAATCCACAAATCACTAGGATTACACTATGTGTAATAACATTAATATTCATGTAATTTATAGGGTCTGTATATCCCAAAAAACCCATAACATTTTTATTAGAAACCTAATTTTTACATTACACAACATCTAATCTTTCACATTGTGTTCTTGGCTCACAAAATTTACCTGGAGAATATTATACTTTGTGTAATCCCATTAAACGG
Organism: Viscum album; assembly: GCA_963277665.1. Taxonomy (NCBI): domain Eukaryota; kingdom Viridiplantae; phylum Streptophyta; class Magnoliopsida; order Santalales; family Viscaceae; genus Viscum; species Viscum album. The sequence goes on along the minus strand of OY728165.1, from coordinate 253,926,005 downwards.
GATGTAACTTCCCAGTAGATAAAAAACAGTATATTCTTACACAAAAACCCAAGCCACCATTAGCGTTGTATGAACTTTGGAAGAACTCCTATAAGACATTATATGTTTATACCCATACTCCATTAGTTAAAACAAACAAACAACCAAAAAATTAACTTATTTCCCCCCAAAAAATACTCTCCGTCCTCAGGACTCCTTATATGCACCCAATTAATGAGGAAAAAAATTAGAGAGAATTTAATTACCTGAATGATGGTAATAGGATGTTACAGGTTCATTCAACACAAAAATTAAATATATAATAAAACAAATTCCTGATAAAATCATATTAATGGAAATAAAATGAATTAACATAATTCATTCTAGTTTTAATTAATAAATATATGTCGATTATTCCCAAATTTAAATTTCACTTTCTTCAAAAAAAACTATCATGATTTTTGTATTTTTATTAAAAAAATATCTTAGGGCTCGAGTATCACATAAAATCACAAAAATGGGTTCTAGGTCTATACTAGAATAGAAATGGGAGTGGTATATGGATGGTACACCACTTTTCTAGGACTTGTATTGGATAATTTGACTTTCCCATAGGTCATCTGGTGGGTATTCCCCTATGTAACCAAGTGTAAGATAGTGGAATCAAGTGGCTGATATCAGGGCCATGGTGGTGTGCCAGTTAGTATAGGTAATGTTATTGATGGGGGATGAAGGACGAAACTTATGATAGTGCTAAATGTGGGAACACATAGAGGGGAGGTCAGGGTGGTGGCCACATAGGAGGGCAACCAAAAAATTACAGTCATGGTATGAGATTTTGGCATAGTAAATTAGAGGGATTGTGGGTCATCATAGATGAGAGGCAACTGATGATGGGGTAAAAGTCAAATATGCATGTAGGTTCCTTGTTGTTTTTCCCCTTGTTTTCTTGTCATTTTTTGTTGTTATCTTTGACTAATGATAACCCCACCCCTTTTCAATATAGTTTATTTCATTAATGTTGTGTATAATACCCCCCAAAACCATTTATTTTATTTATATTTTTCCCCTACTAGATTGGGTGACATCCATCCCCTCCCATGTCCTTTAAATTTTTTTAATCATTTTTCAAAAGACAACTAATAGGCCATTGGGAAAAATTTTATATAAATTGGAAAATGAACTTTCACAATGGTGTAGAATTATATCCTCAGCTATAAAAAATTGTTATATCCAATGGACATCTTATTAGAGTTTGGATTCATAGGAAATAAAATCTTCTAACCAAGTTCAAGTAAAACTTTCATATATATATATATATATATATATATATATTAGTGCTATTTGAATTTAAACCTGAAAAAAATGTATATGATCTATCTTTTGATCTTGGATGGAAATATCGTGGATATCTGACATTATACTGGATTCCCATCTATAGAATTGGGATCATAATTACTCCCTCTTATAATTGAAAAATAATTTAATTTTAAATCATCTTAAATAATCACACATTCTCTTTGGATCCAATTGATGGTACCAGAGCACACGATAGAAGAATATGGACTGGGGATTTAAAAACATTCATCATTGATCAATATAACTATATAACATCATGTGATTGTTTCGCAGTTCCATAAAATGTGTTCTCAAGTTTTAAGAATCACTATTTCCATGCTATTTCCATTGGATTTATTCATGGAACTGGAAACATCCAATATTTATTTATCCAAAGAGGACCTTTTATCCAAAGATAGGCATTCATTATGTTTGAACGTTATGATACTTAAGAACTTGCATTGGTCGAGAGGATGGCAGTTTGGACTCATCACACCTTTTTGGGGGGAATTATTGTGTACTCCGAGACTCTCATTGTAAATTTAAGATATTTTCATGAATCCTTATTAATTTACAAATTATGTCATAAGTATACCTTATAATTCTCAATCACTTGTTAACTTGGGTAGAATTTAGAATCATCAATATGCATTCACAGTTCTTCATTAATAGAAATATCCGTATGAATTTTCAGTTTTCCATCAATATTATCCTCTAATATATTATTTATAGATTCTTTTCCACATCTTTTGTGATGATACTGGTTCTTAAGCCACTTCGTGGGGCACTCTAGAATTTTATTATCCTCGAGGGAGACAAAGGTTTGGTTTTTATTTTAGGATCATGCCTATAAGATATGCTACCTACATATCCTAGTGAAAGGAATCAGACCCCTCGTAGTTCAGTTCCACTGAATGTGACACATCATACATTTTAAGGTAATGTGATAACGACCTCTAAGTGGAAGGTGCTTAGTTGAAACTTAGTGTGGGACTTATGTAGAAGCAGCTTGAGGAACTTGGAAATAATATGAGTTTCCAAGTTAAATCAGAACCTATTGGGAATATGGCCCAAGGAGAATAAGGTTGATTTGAATTATTGGGCTTGAACCTCAATTAGGCTTCCTACATATCCCATATGGATGGGAATCAAATACCACATTGTTCATTAAGTCTAATAGGAGATTATGGACTTTTAAGTGAGAATGAGTTTAGGATTACTTCCTAAAAAAGAATGCCTTGATGACTTGGAGGTTTAATTTGGGGCTTATTCTTGAGGAGGATGCCCATATTAAGGGAATTCAGTTTGAATTCCTGAAGAGTTTTCCCAATGAGCGCAGGCCCTGAGAAGGATTCCTACATATCCCGATTATTATGGGAATCAGAGTTCTCAATGTTCATTCAAATGTGTGTTTGTGCACATGTTGTAACCATCACATATCTCAAAGCCCATGTGATTCATTCTTAGTGTGAGAAAAAATAGGATTTGAAAGATTCAACAATTACACTTCACACTTTTCTTCCTTTGCTGATGAAAGAGAGCGAGGAGATGAGCCTTACCTCTATTCTATTTAAATTTGAAAAGGGTCCAATGTAAGGAGGAATGGATGAAGGTGAGGGGCTTATACTAGGATGGCTTCCCATGGTATCAATGCGCATCAGGAGAGGGAAAGGGTAAAAAAAGTCCCTGCGCACATTCCCCTTTGGTCTTTGGCACTTAAGAATAGAGGACGAGCAATGATTCCACCACCTGCAAGAAAAGATAGGGGCTTACACCAAGATGGTTTCTCTAAAACTGATCCTAATAGGGGAAGGGAAACTTATACTTTATTCATTAAAATAAAAATTAGGCATAAATTGTACTGTCCTGACCAGATACCTGAGGTTTCGGGTCACCTCTTTGAGTAGGGAGAGGCAAGGATCCAACACTCCTCCAAATCGGGAACATCCCAAAACTCTTTCTGGGAGAAAGGTCCATGTTACTGTAAAAATAAAAACACACAGACACTCCATGTATAATAATCCCATTGTGAAACAAATGTGGGAAACCTTTGACTTTGGAGATACAAAGCCAAATAAGAGACACGTTAATGTTCCTTTCCAAAAGGATTGACATGCCAGGGGGTTTTGGTGGTGGCTTCAACATAGTCTCTTTTAGATAAGGGAACCAATGAAAGTGATACCCTATCATGAATAGAATTAAACAGGGTACTTGAGTTTGTTGCATAGGTCCCTCATATAAATATGCCATGTAAGCACCCTGTGTTGACGTACCGTGTAGGTATACCACACAAGTATGGTGTGTAGCTATAAATGATTTCTAAATAATATCTTTTACATAAGAGGAAAAAACTTATGTAAAATTTGTAAAAAGTCTTTCATAACATGATTATCCCATTTAATTATCTCTTCTCTCATGGTTTAGAGAGCTACCTGAGACAATTTTAGGGATCTAAGCGAAAGTGCTATGCAATGGGGGAATTAGAAAGACTCTTCAATTTTTTTTAGTCTTGAAATGGGGAGCCTAGGGGTCCTATTTATAGACATGGAGGGGACTTATTGGAATGGAATTTTTCCATGCAGGTCCTCTACATAGGTCTTCTGTGTAAGGGTGTTGAACGTATACTTCCACGTAGCTCCTCTGCATAGTTCTTCCGCGTAGCAGCCTTTTTGAAATTTATTCATTTTCCGAGTGCCATAACATTTGATCTGTAAGTCCATTTGGGCTTCGCAACCTGTAAAATTAAAGGTCATGAAGTGATATAGACTTATTAAGATGTTAAATACACCATGTCTTCTTGAATGAAACTTTTAAATTGAAATTTAATCAATCTACACCTTTTCGTCATCGATCATGGAAATATGTTTCCTACTCCAGGACAGGGGAATCGTTCCACTTATTCATCGATATGGATTAGTATTTTGGCATATCAAAATCTAGATCGCATATCCTTCCTTCATGGTGAAAACATATTTAGCCATACTTGACATTTTTTTCTATGTGAGAATCATTTCATCACTCTATGGAAAAGTGCATGGAACACATTTCGTGGTGTTTACAAAATCCCCCCTTAGAATTTGATTCTTTCGGAATGAAAAGAATCTTGTTCTAAGATAAAAGTAGGGCATAGTGATGCATCCCAGCATCATTTGGTATGGTTTGGAGCAACATCATGTTTGGAAGGATGCACTAATTTTTACCTAAGCCAAGTGGCCTAGTGATAATAGTTTGACTTTTTCTAGGGTAACTTAGACAACCCCACAAATTTTGTATCTTTTGAATTTTCTTATTGCTCAATATTACCAAAATCATACAAAAATTTATGTTTAGTGAGCTAGGACTCAAATTTTGTTTTGTGTTCCCTTCATGGGTTCTCAATCTAATGAGCACCAAGTCTTTTGTTATTGGCAGTTTACAGTCATACATCTTGGACTATAAGGGATAATATTTAGGGTCGAATAGAATTGACTATAAATATTGAACCAAATTCCAAACAAAATACTCTGGCTAAAAATTTCTATAATATTCTTTAAATATTTCCAAGGGAAATTCTGAGCCATGAATTTTATGGTCAGCAAATTTATAACCTCTATCAACATAAGGGGTGTCTTTTCCCGGAACCAAGTTACAATTATTTGACAAGCCTATTATTGGAGATGTATTATGCAGGGCCAACTGGGGCATATTTTACATAGCCAAATAGTAGAATCTTTTTACTAATAGGACAGTTATATAGGAAACTTATGCAAGGCTACCTGAGGTCACGTACTTCCTAGTTAGGAAAAAAGTGTTCTTTAAAGCTTAACATTTTTTTGTTGATAGATATGGGAAAAATAGGATTTGGGTAACTCAAGAAATAGTGGGTGGTTTTTCCAAGGAAAAAATTTTTAAGATTCAAAAATAAATATTTAGGCTGGTATAATTTTGGAATATGAAAACCCTTTCTATACACATTTGGTGTATGAGTAATGGTTAATATTTATCAGAAGGGGGAATTTATGATATCATACTGTACAGTTTTATGTCATGCAGTGAAGATGTTGTACTGTGAATTTTTAAGTCATGCAGTGGGGACATTGTACTATTCACTTTTAGTTTATGCAGTGAGTACGTTGTACTATGCAGTTATAAGTGATGCAGTGAGGAAGTTGTACTGATTTAATTTAAGGCCTTTAGCTCTGACCCAGGTATGAGAAAACTCTCCCAATTTCATGATAATTTTTTTGGAATCATATTATCATATTCATGCATGCAAACGAAAATTTTAAACTATGATTTTGGAATTTCTAGAGTCAAGGAATGATATGGGAAAAAGAGCTAAATTCATTAAAGGAATTGTTTTCCAAGAAAAATGTTACCATTACTTAAAAAACCTATTATAGCGGTTGTACTAGGTAGGGCCAACCTGGATATTTGTTGCACATCAAAATAGTGGAATATTATGACTGTCAAGACTGTTATGTGGGCTTATTATGCAAGGCCATATAAAGGCACGTGCTACATAGTCAAACAAAAGAGCTCTCAGCAGTTTTACATTCTATTGCTAAAAGACGAAGAGATTTTATGGAGATTCAGATTTTCTGAAGCATACATTTTGATTTATGGAGAAAGGTACCAGAATAAGGAAAGTGTATTTCCAACCAATATGTCAAAAGAATCTAATGAATATGTCTTTTAATAATGTATGAACCAAACATAAGTGATACAGTGTATGTAGTTTTAGGTCATATGACTATGACCATAAATGGAAATAGTATATAATATGTGGCCAAGTGATTTCAAGGTTATTTCATATTTTATTAAGCACTCAGTGAGGGAAATGTGTAAACAATGGTCTTAAATACTTTCAGATTGTGAGAAAGATAATGTGACATGTATACTTGAATGACTGTTTTAAAATATAGATTCTTTTATATTGTCATCAATGATTAAAGTGGACAATGATAATATAACCAAGAATGAAGTTACCATTATTTGAAAAACCTGGTATGGGGTTGTATTATACAGAACCAATTAGGGAATATTCTACATATCCAAATAGTGGCATCTTTTGACTGAAAATCCTTTTATGTAGGAAACTTATGCAAGTCCCCCTAAGGGTATGTGCGACATAGTGAGGAAAAAGAGCTCCCAGGTATTAGAAACTCTGTCACCAAAATACATTAAAAAAGATAATGAAGATCTGAAAATTATTCAAAATTATGATTATGAAATAAGGAAAGGTTATATGTTTAATGCATATGAAAAATATTAGAAACAGTATTTTCCATGAGTTTAATATCCTTTACATAGATCTGACTCATATGTAAAATTGATAATTTCTTGGTTTCTTCTAAATTAATATTATGATGTGGAGTTTAAAGTAATGAAATGAGGGAATTTTTACACCCATATAGAATTAAAACACCGTAATTATATAAATAATAACCATATCCAATTCCTAAGAACCCTTGATCTATGCTTAGTGTGAGAAACAAGGAGTAGTAAGGGTCTCCTTTATAATACAAAGGTGACATAGATGAAGAATGGGGGTGTCATATTTCAATACAGTGTAATGTCATGTGGTAAGGTAACAATGAACTGATATAAAAGGAAAATACATATTGTAACATGGTTATGTGATAACACCCAAGTGTCACTATATGTCTTTCTGTGGAAAGGATCAATTCATATATAATTCTTAAAATATTTCATATGCCGATTTGATTCTAATACAAGAAATAGAATGGTTTTTTATCATGGTTGAGCACATTATTTGATATCTAGGTGTCTCTATGTATCTCAAAATAGATTAGAATCAATCCATATGTAGATATTTAAACAATAATTCCTCTCTCTAATCGAGAATGACATGAAGAATGATGGCTTTTGACATAAAATGAGATAATGGTAACTCTTTAGACATAAAATGGTATAAGGACCAAATCATATATCTTAATGAAACAAACTATATAGATCTGAAACATATAAAGGAGGAGGAATGGAAATAAGGGTATTTTTTATTGTGGTGAGGCCGAAAATTAGAGATTTAGGTGTCTCTACATATCTCATTGAAAATGAGAATCAAGCCATACATATTTCTTGAAACATGATCTTTATGCAGATCTGACTCAGACATAGGAAAGAGATGGACTCTTGTACTACTAATGAGTAGTGCTGATGTCAATGGTATTTTTATATGGAATCTTCTAATGTCCAATAGAGGGAACTTTTTTTGTACAAATGATGTCATGCAGTTTAACGTCATGCGACAAGGACGAAGATGCTTCTCATTTTAACGTCATGCGTCATGGATGCTTATAGTTGTTGTGTAGTTTAATTTTTTACAACCAGGAAGTGGGTGCTATGCAGTTTTATGTGTTGTAGCAAGGACATCGCACAGTGAAGTTTAATGTCTTATAGTGATGACTAATGTGCACAACTACACAATGTACTTCTTTGAGAATCTCTCATTGGTTGGAGTTGTAATATGCTCCCCGTCCATTGAGATTAAGGCATAATCTACATTTGAATAGAACATAGGTATGGAATACGGTCCTTCCCACATTGGCTCAAGTTTTGGAGGTTTCTTACCTAGTATCATTGGAGTCCTAAGAACCAGTACAAATTATCCTTGATGAAATGAACGTAGGTGAGCATTCTTGATAAAATATCATGATATTCTGATCAGATAGACTTTTAAATGATGAAAAGTATGCAATATTTTCTCATCTAATCCTTCAACCTCATTGAACTTTTTCTAAGACCTCTCATCATTAGACAAATGATCATAGATTTCAACTCTATGTGAAGGCAATTTCATTTCAATTGGAAAAAATGCTTCATTTCCATATACCAATACATAAGGAGTTTCTTGGGTAGCAGTATGGGTATTTTTCCAATAAGCCCCTAAATCATTCAAAAGATTATTAGGCCCCAATTTCGTATCAATATCCACTATATTATAGATTATAATCAATAGGGTTTTATTGAAGGCCTCTATCTATCCATTTTCCTCTACATGATAGTGAGACGAATGGTTGGACTTGATATTATGTTTTTGATACAACGTTTTTACTTCAGCAGAACAAAAATCGGTGTCATTGTCCATATAAATAGTAGTAGGGACACAAAATTTGGTGATGATATTAGTTTTTACAAAACTAACAATTATATTGGCTCCAAATTCCTTGAGAGGTATTTCCTCATCCCATTTAGAGAAGAATTCAGTAGTAGTGAGAATATACTTGATCTGTTTATCCATGGCTGGATGATAAGGCCCTACTACATCCATTACCCATGTGGAAAATGGCCAGGAGTATCTATCTGTATATAGAAACTCTAGGGGTTGATTAATGAAGGTGGAATGCACTTGGAAGGTATGACATATTTTAGTTAAATATGTACAATATTGTGTTATTGAAGGAAAAAAATATCCAACCCTTCAGATCAGATCATAAATTCTATGCCCATATTGGAGGCCACCACAAGCTCCTGAATGTAGTTTTTCCATGAAAAATGTGGTATCATCTCCATCAATACATCTGATGATAATTCCCTCAAATATACTCTTTTAAAGGATCTTTTGGTGATCTAGACTATTAAAAAGAGTAAAATTTTCCACTTGTCTCCAGATCTATTCCTTCTCAATCCTATCTGGTGGAAGTACCCCATTTTGAGGACATTCCGTGATGGATTTTCTCCATCTTGTGGTAGGAACATATGGTTTAGAAATAGGGAAAATTTTAATAATTTCCTCAATTCTGCTTTGAACAAAAGGTGAGACCACACAGTGATGGGTTATGCTGAAAACTGCCTCTTCCCGATTTGGATCTTCTATGGATGTATCTGCATTAGCTAGTGCATCTATGTAAGCATTTTGTGATTTCAGGACGTAACACAATGTCGGATATGAGGGAAATTTATCCATTAACCCTCTAGCGTAATAAAAAAAGGAATTAATTCTTCTTTCCTCATAGAATATTCCCCATTGATTTGGTTGGATACCAATTCTAAATCACCTTTTACCTTTAAATGGTCAATTTTCACCTGAAGGTCCAATTCTGAACCTACTATTAGGGCTTGATATTCTACTTCATTTTGGTACCACCTTCTTCATAATAGGAAAGAATAATGAAATACACCCATTTCTAGGGAAATAAAGACAATTCCTAATCCAACCTTGTTGAGTTAAGGGTTTTCCATTCTCCTTCCTATTTGACTTCTGAAAGCACCATCAAAATACATTTCCCATTTTTTGGATTTATCATTAATATAAAATACATATTCATTAGAAAGTTCATTATTTAATGATTTATATTCCGCAGATGGATGCTCAGTAGGAAAATCAACCAGATCTTGGAATTTCATTGCCTTTGGATGGAAAAATTGGATATCAAATTGTTGCAAAATAACCACCCACTATGCCAGACGTCTTGTAAGTATAGGATGCCTAGGGATATAATTGAGTGGATTATTACAAGACACCAATTGGACCTCATGATGTTTTAGGTGGTGCCTAAATTTTTTAATTTAATCAATTAATTCCATACAACACTTTTCAATATTTTATTATCGATTTTAGGCATCAATAATTGTTCGACTGAGATAGTAAATGTTGTTTTCATTCCCTGCATCATTCTTTTGAGAAAATAATACACCTAGTTGTCACTCTAAAGATGTCACATAGAGAATTATTGGTCTTCCTTCAATAGGCCGCATTAATACTGGTGGACTCAAGAGGTATTTATTTAGGATATAAAATGCTTCTTGGAAATCTTCAGTCCCTTAGTAGGTAACTCCCTTCTTAATTAATCTGGTGAAGGGAAAACACTTGCCTTCCAAATTAGCGATGAAGCAACGAATATAGTCCAAGTTTCCTTAGATCCTCTTAATTAATTAAAATTTTTAGGAGGTGACATACCAAGGATTGATTTTGTTTTCTCATGATCAACTTCAATACCATGATGGCATACAAAAAAAGCCAAGTAAATTTCCTGAGGATATACCAAAATCACAATTCAAGGGGTTCATCTTCAAATTTTTTCACCGAAGATTATTGAATATGGTTTCCAAATCACCCAAGTGATTGGAATATTGTCTGTATTTTACCATCAAATCATCCACATAAGAATCAAAAAAATTTCCTAAGAGGGGATAGAAGATATGGTGTATGGAATGTTGGTATGTTGCACATACATTCGTTAAGTAAAAGGGCATTACCTGATATCCAAACACACCTTGGAGGATCTAAAGGCTTTAGATTCTTCATCCTATGGGTCCATAAATATGTGACTGTACCCATAGATTCCATCTATGAAGGAAAGATCTTCATAGCCTACTGTTTCATCATTTAGAATTTCTGTAATGAGAATTGGAAAATTATATTTTAGGTCAATGCTGGGTAAGATCACTGAAATCAATGTAGACTCTAATTTTCCCATTATTAATTTTCACTGGGACAATATTGGCCTTCCATTCAGGATACTGACCTTCCCTGGAAAATTTATCCTTTATATGATTATCAACTTTAGTTCCAATTTTAGAGACATGAGTTGGGTGTGTTCTCCTTGGTGCTTTCTTAAATCTACGATGTTCTTCTGGAAACCCCAAATGATGAGTGGATATATCCGGATTTAGACCAATAATTTCTATATAATTCTAAGAAAATATATCTCTATGTTGATTTATAATGGAAGTATACACCTCTTGTTATTTAGAGGTCATGGACACACTAATTAGAGTGGGGTATAGATCTTCTTATGTACCTTGATTTATTTCGCTGAGTTAATCCACGGTGGTAGAGACACCTTTTTCAAAAGATGGATGAGCATCCCCAAGTTCTTCCTCCACTTATTCATTATGTATTACCACTTCTATTTCTACATGCATTGTAGATGATGAGGCAAAGATTCTAGTTTTTGGGGAGAAATCTATATTTGAACATTCTGAAGAAAAGGCCACCAAATCTGACCCAACTAACGATGATTGGTCTTTTTTTGGTAATAAAGAGGGATTGATGGATTGAGAATCAACATATTTTTCCTCCTATATCATTACCATTATCTCTTCTACACTATTTGATGAAGAATAGGCTTTTTTTAGTTCATTATAAGAGATGAAAACATTTCCATTCCGGCTTCCATCATTTCTTGGTGTATCAATAATTTTTCTCAGGTTATCAGGCTCATTTGCTGCAATTGACATTATAAAAATTACTCAACAAGTATTTAGATTTGGTTTAACCCTATCAATTTTATTGATGGGTAACACATAATCTGTACTCAAATGTATGAATGAATTTTTTGGGATCATTTCATGTCCATTTGGATCATTAACTCTGGTTATCTCCTTGGTCATGGGCTTTGTTCCTTTTGTGTGATTAAACTCTGCCTCAATGTATTGATATTCACAAGTTTTGAATGGATCCTTGTCACCATAAAATGTTCCTACTTGACAATTGAATTAGTATTTTATACATTGGTGGTATGAAGAATGTATGGCTACATATTGATGCAACCAAGGCCTTCCAAGAAGAATATTAAAGGTTGTGTCCTGATGAACAGCCATGAAATCTGAATTAAACATAAGATCTCCAAACTGAGTTCTAAGTGTAATCTCATACATAGGTTCTTTTTCATTCTTGTCATATCCTTGCAACATTAATGCCGAAAGAGATATGTTAGATTCAGTCAAGCCCAATAGACGAAGTGTACGAATAGGAATGAGGTTGACCCCAAATCCATTATCAATTAAGGCTCTCCAGATGGCTATGTCATTGACCTTTCCATAAAAATACAATGGTCTGATATTCCCATGCACAAAATCATCTTCATCTTCGTCTATAAAATATAAAACTTCACGACATTCTGTAGGATGATTCTCTATATGTTAAACCTCAACAGCAGCAACTTTGGTTCCAACCTCTTGAGGACTTGACAAAGCCACAATGAGTGCCTCTTGAAAATCTTTTCAAAGATTCTATGTATTAAAAATTGACAACTTGGTTGGTACATGGTACCATTGTTTCAAGACATCATAATTTTGGTCCAAAGGTCTATATTTCCCAGGTTGGCGATGTGATTTCTCAAGTGCTTCAGACGTTGATTCTTCTGTTGTCGATGTACTCTTTGTTAGAGAAGAAGCTGGAAATACTACTAGATTTGGTAAATTAGACTGACTAGGTATATTCATTTACTGAGAAGAAGATGATGTGGATTCTAATCGGTCTCCCAAAATACTTTTGTCAGAACCGAACCTATATTTCATGGAATAAACTTTATGTTCTTGTTGATCCCACTAAAGGGCACTTCCATGAGTTTCTACTGCATATATGGTTCGAGCATGGTTAGAGTTAAAATGGTGATTTCTATAATTCCCACATCTTCCCTTGTATCCTCAAACTTGGCCCCTTCCTCTTGCTCACTAATTAGGTATAAGGAATACTGGCTCACTATAATGAGAATAAATATTGGCATAAGGATCCATTAAATGGATAACATTAATAGTACAAAAGATCAATTCTTTATCTGATGAATATTATTCCTGATTGGTTAGTTTTAGTTGTACCATTTGGCCAGGTGATTCCCATACCTCTGAAACAGATGGAATAAAATCTACCATGTTTAAGGAAAACTACGTCCTTGACATGATCTCATCTTCATCGGACTGCTCTTTGTCTTTATGATCACTTATCTTCTTTGAGTAATGGCCTTTTGATGAAGATGGTTTTGTTGTGGCAGGAGGGGTAGAAGACACAATTTTTTGTTTCAACTTTTTTGTAAAATGGAAGGATTCTGGTTGATCATTTTCCTGATCATAAAATCATCATATTGTTGTACATTTTTACGTTTGACCTTTTTTCATTCGCCCTCTTCCTCTAGATTGGTAGTTGTAACACATGCTACTTGAGCTGATGAACATTTCAATTTTACTTTTCCAGAGTCTACCATATTTTTTAAAAGGTCTTTGAAAACAAAGCACTCTGGAATGGGGTGTCCCATCATCTGATTAAAGGGACAATAATTCAGACAATCTTTATCTCTATCTTTATTTGGATTTTTTGGTCTAGGCAACTGAAATAAGTTGTTTTCTAAGGCTGAGATGAAGTAACCAAGAATTTCATTCATTCCTCAAAGAGTAATCTTATTTCATTAATTCCTCAAACTGTTTACACCTTTGATCTCTTTGATCATCTGGATGAGGTATTCCTTGTTGTTGAAACTCAAGAGGCAGAGCCCTTCGGTATGATGAGGGTCTGGAACTATAAGTAGGTACAGGTGCCTATTTGAGTGTGATTGTAGCAGCTTCTACCTTTCTTATCCTCCTCCCTAGAGCTGATTGGATCACAAAAGTTTTAGCCATAGTTTCTTTAATAGATTCTTTTATCTATTAACCAATTTAATTAAGGTCTTGAAACCCTTCTATGTATTTCAATGGGATCAATGGTGTGTGTAATTCATCACATAGATTTTCCAAACAGATTGGCAACAATTTTTCTTAAGGGAGTGCTAGACTTAAGTAATATGTTAATCATTTCCATCATGAAATGAAATATGAAACTCTTTCATTCTCCCTTTCATTTCAATTGGTAAGATAAAATATTGTCATCTTTAGTAGCATTGAGCTAAATTGAAGAAGTAATTTCTAATGGAGATCTTCCCATATAGTAAGTGATCGAGATTGTAAACTTTTATACCAGACAAAAGCGGGTCCTTGTAATGACTGCACAAAACACCTAAGCTTAACTACTTCTTGTTGTTGAGAAGATCCCATCATGGTTTTTCTACAAGAAACAAAACATGTTAATTGTTGTTCCGGATCTCCCAAACCTTTAAATATTGGGAATATAGTATTCACAAAATTTGGTGGGGGAGGAATTGCATCCACCCAATCTGGGTAAGATCTCTTTTCTAGTTGAACAGGGGTACTTCATTCTTCCATATCTTCCAATCATGACATTAATGCCTCAATTGTGTTCATAAGAATTTTGGGAACATACAAATAAGCTAGAACCTGTATTGGTATAGCAATGGAGATTGATCTGGTGCTGCAACTCGTAAAACCACTGATGGTGGTGCTGATATCTTCCTTGGATAACCTGCAGAAATATGACTATTAGTATTTATATGGTTCTTACATGATTGTGTGAATAATGGAGGGAATTCATTATATACATCTATAGTTATTACAAATCCTCTTGGATAAGAAGCTTCAACAAGATTTTCAAGTTGGGGACTTTCCTGGGGAGTACGTCTAGCAGAAATTTTGTTTGAAAGTAACTCTATGTTAAGTCTTTCCAAATCCTTCATTTCCTCTTCTTGTTGTGAAAATATATATTCTAGTGAAAGGGATTGACCTTCTCCATTTGAAAAGTGAGATGCATTCTAACTTTTTCATTTCCCCTTATTAGATGCCTTTTGAAGAGGGGGTGTTGGTTATTTGAAGGCATACCTAGATTCAGGGTTAGCCTCAGATTTCGGGTATGCACACTGTCTTCATTTTCCTCGATGTGTACCATAATATGGGACAGAAATTAATCTTCTAGTTCCCTTGTATATGAAATATTTTCTTTGTGATATTCAAAAATGGTGTTAATAACATGCACTGACGCATAATGCATTAATGGCATTTTGTCATTGTTTCTGCTAGATTTCCTCCCTTTGTGTCTTTCAAGAGACATTGTTCTCCTATGTGAAGAATTTCCTGGAACTGTTTGGCGGATTTTAACCCATAGGTAATCCATTGGTAGTTCATTTGTATGCTTTCTTTGTGGCTTCTTCCCTAATCTGGAGAAAACTGACTTCCCTTGAGGAGGCGATTGTAGATTTGAAAACGCCCCCAGCCCTATAGATTTGGGTTGTTCCGGTTCTTCTTCTTCTTCAAATATTTGAAAATTGTTTAACGAATTTGATGGTTGAATTAAATGGCACAACAACCTGGAAAGCTTGGGAGATTCTTGATCCACTATGGCTAAAACTCGTGCAATTTCTCTTCTGATTTTGCGTATTTTGGTTCAGACATTAGCTGGGTGCATCATCCGACAATCGCTTAAATCACCTGTTTCAGAATATCGATGTGCTATTTCAGACATTTTTATCCTCTGACTACCGACATCCTCTAAACGGGATGCATGTTCAAGATTCTCCAATTCATTATGTAAAAGTTTCCCAAGAAATTCATTTCATTGGTATTGATTCTGATGAAAACTTTTTTAGGTCTGTTATTGAGCATACATTTTATTACGTACAAAACCTATTGATTGTGGCTGACCATGGGTAATAACATTTCATGAGACCACTTTTGGTGAACTCTGCTGATATTGTAGTGCCGGGAAATGAAACGCTCCATATGCACCCCATCCTTTGATACGAACACTATATCAGGAATAAGAAATTAAATGGTGTAGCCACTTTATAGAAATGATACATGCGCACTGAAGGGTTTTCTATTGTTTTTCAACAATTGGATTTTGAGAAACTGAGAGAGAGGCCAATTCAATTTGGCACTGGAACCCTTCTATTACCTTTACATGATTTTTATGTTCATAATATGGAAAAACTTTGGTTTTCAATTGACCAACAGTTTTCCATAATTTGAGATGAATTTCGTGAATGAAATATTCTGTTATAAATTCTGGAATATTATGCTGAGAATTTGCCAAAGGCCATAGCATGATTGGTATTTCTCCATTAGCTAATTGTTTCGTCATGTTTAACACGTCGTCATCATCTTTCAAAAGAGGATTCTCCAATTGATCTGAAAGGAGTGTATGCTCTGTATTACATGAAAAATTACCTAAAAAAGTTTCAGAGAATGATTATTCCCTTAAAATGTCTTCTGGTTGAGAAAGTGTTTCACCCATAAATGAAAATGCATCAGACATGACTGGATTTTTATTTTCATGTGCCTCAAGATAGGAGGGCTTTCTCATCGCTACATTAACAATAATGGAATTTTCATGACAGTGTGAAATACTTTTGCGGAGAGGACTTTCACAGCGAATGCCATGATGGGGAGTATCATCATGATGGGTTACATAAAGGGATAAATCATATTGCTCCTTGGTCTTCTAGCCACATGGAGGTTTTTCATAGATCTCATATGGAGATAGGCACTCTGGATTGACTGAATTTTCATGAATAAAGCCTTGATGATGAAGTGCCCGATGAGGAACTTCAGAATTTAAACTACCACTCCCATAATTTGGTAATGAGAGGATAGGATCTTCAGCAGCAACAGATAAATTTCTGAGGGCATCAAGAACTCTATCTTTAACAGGAGCCACATCGCAGCTTAACTCTAGATTTTCCAAAAATGTTTGGCCAGACTTTTTCTTGGATGTTCTCTTATTCTTAGTTGGGGACAATTGTTTGGAATAGTGATTATCATGGGCAAGTGTATGTGACTGCCCTAGAGTGGTTACCAGAATGGACTGATTACCTCTAACTAGAAAAGGTGTATATTCCCAATCTTGTTGTCCATGTGATATGGGGGAGTATACCCCATGAACCTCCTGGACTTGAGAAGAGGTTTTTATCTACTCTGAGATGGAATGACGATGTGTCATCCCATGTGTGGAGATAGATTTATGAGTTTGTTCCCCTAATACTACTGATGTAGTTAAAATATCCTTAAACTTTTCCAGATTATGGGAAGGGATTTTTGTTTTCCCTTTAACCATTGATAGAATATGTTTGGTGACTTCGGAGGCCAGAACGGGAATATACATCCATTCTGTATTAGGATTAGGTGTATGTGCCTACTTATGTCCTCCTTTTTCTATCAATGGGTATTGACAGTACACATGCATGGGGGAAGAGAGTTGAGTCTACCCCAAATCTTTCTTTGGAGCTTTCTGACTAACTTATCTAGGTGCTACCAAACGATACTGTTGGTAGACATGATGAACATTGGTAGGTGTATGTGTCAGGTGGTTATTTCCCATCATGTATAGTTGACAGACTTCCTTCAATACTGGCAGATGAGACTGCTAACATAATTGGAGATTATAAACAGGTGTATATTTCTATTTACCAGTTTCTACTACATTAGAATGGAAAACTTCTTTAAATGAAGTCAGATGAGCCTGCTGACTGGCTGATAACTTGTAAACATGTGTGTGTGCCTATTCTCAATACTCCACCAGGATTATTAGGTGGGATTGGTGGGTTGTTTTCTGACGATTCTGAGGATTTGAAAAATTAAGAAGGATGGGGGTATGTGCTCGCTTGTTGTTTTCCATCAAGATAAATTAATGGACTTTTCCGGAGAAGGAAGAGGTGATAACCCACTACCTATTAAACGTAAAGCTTCAGTGGTGGTTCTTCATTAATTCTAGGGCTAATAGATCAAGGCCAAACGTCCAGAGGCAACACCCCCATCATGTTGGGGGTTCACTACCACACAATTCTGGCGACGACTGCTGGTGGGAGTCCTCTGGAAGGACTCCTTTATTATTGAATTGAGGCCTTAAGTGACTTCTTGATCCAAATCCATGTAGTATTGGCATGATTGATTATTTAATTACATGGATAAAGAATTGAAATGGTTGGAGATGATGGTTGGAACTATTTACTTCATGATCATTGGTCATCGTTGGCCAGATGATCAAAGATTTTTGTTGACCTGGAGGTCCTGTGGATCAGCCTCCAAATTCAAGATTGTACCATGCTGGTGATATTCCTTTACCATCACATTAGATACCCAACATTGAAGATGTTGGTTTGGAGATGACATCATTCCCTTGGAAGGAGATCCAGCTTGAGCAGGTGTTGGGATGTTCAAAGATGTTGTCTTGTAGAAATCCATTCTTTTGATTGAAGGGTGTTCTTTGGAAAACATGAATACAACAACAAAAACTATTAAAATAACATTTTTTTAGATGGATTCATTCATGATTAATTCCATTGTATGTCCTTCCTTTATCAATTTCTAAGGGCCTAATAGGTGGGTTACATTATTAACTTGGTTAAGGATTCACATCGAGTTGACCATTTTTCTTTCGTAGTTCATTGAAATGTGTGTTCTAGTTTTACGAATAACTATTTCTAGATGGGTTCTATTGGACTAATTCATGGAACTGGAAAATTCCAACAGTTCATTATCCAATGGGAACCTTCTTTCCAAAGGAAAGCATTCGTTATGTTTGAACTTTACGATACTTAAGAACGTCCATTGGTCGAGGCAATGGGAGGTCAGACTCATCACACCCTTTTTGGGGGGGAATTATTTTCTACTACGGGACTCTATTTGTAAATTTAAGATATTTTCCTGAATCCTTATTAATTTACCAAGTATTTCATAAGTATCCCTTGTAATTCGCAATCACTTATTAACATGTGTAAAATATAGACTCATCAGTATGCATTCAAGGATCTTGATTAATGGAAATATTCATATGTATTTGAGGTTTTCCATCAATAGATACCTCCAATATACTATTTAGATATTATTTTACTCATTTTTTGTTATGATAATAGTTTTTAATCCACTCATTGGGGCACTCTAAAATTTTATTGTCACCCAGGAAGATGATGGTTCAGTTTCAATATTTGGATCAGGCCTATAAGTTAGGCCACCTACGTATCATTGTGAAAGGAATCAGAACCCTTGTATTTCGGTTCCACTTAATGGGACACATCATGACTTTTAAGGCTATGTTATTAGGACCACTAATCGGAAGGTGATTAGTTCAAACATAGTGTGGGGCTTATGCTAGAGCAGCACGATGAACATGAAAATGATATTGGTTTCCAAGTAAAATCAGACCCTTTTGGGAATATGTCCCAAGGAGAATAGGGTTGATATGAAGTGTTGGTTTTGAACCTCATGGAGTCTTCCTACGTATCCCTTATGGATGGGAATCAAAACCCACTTAGTTTATTAAGTCTCACTAGATAGTATGGTCCTTTGAGAGAGAATAAGTTTGGTTGTACTTCCTGAAAAGGATGCCTTGATGACATGGGGGTCTAATTTAGGGATTATTTCTAAGGTGGATGCCTAGATTAAGGGAATTAGGGGTGGATTCATGAGGAGGATGTCAAATGAGCTCAGTCCTTGAGAAAGCTTCCTACATATTCAGATTATGACGAGAATCAGACTTCTGATAGTTTATTCAAAAGATTTTTTGTGCACATGTTGTAACCATCACGTATCTCTTAGCCCACATGATTCATGCTTAATGTGAGTAACCAGAGGATGTGAAAGATTCAACAATGACACTTTACACTTTTACTCCTCTGATAATGGGAGAGGGAGAGGTGATGAGCCTTCCCTCTATTCTATTTTCATTTGAAAAGGGTTCAATGTAAGGAGGAAGGGATAAAGGTGAGGGGATTATACTAGGATGGCTGCCCATGGTAACAAAGTGCAGCGGGAGATGGGAAGTGTAACAAAAGGCCATGTTCCCATCCCCTTTGGTCTTTGGCGCCGATGAAGAGAGGAGGAGAAATGATTCCACCTCCTGCAAGAAAATCCATGGGCTTATGCCAAGCTGGTTGCCCTAAGAGTTATCCTGGTATGGGAAGGGAGATCTCTCTTTTATTCTTTAAAAGGAAAATTAGTCATGAACTGCACCTTCCCTACAGGAGACCTGAGGTTCCAGGATGCCTCTTTTAGAAGGGAGAGCCCAGGACCCAACCCTCCTCCAAACTGGGAACTTCCCAGCAATGTTTTTTGTAGAAAGATCCTAGTGACTATGGATATAGAAACCCTCATACACTCCATGGATCCTAACCCCATTTTGAAACAAATGTGGGAACCCTCTGACTGTGGAGATTCAATCCTAAATAGGAGACACGCTAATGTACCATTCCCAATGGTTTGAAAATTCATGAGGTTTTAGTGGAGGCTTCAACTTAGTCCCTTTCTGATAACGAGAAATGGAAGGAGATACCCTACCATGAATAGATTTAAAAAGGGTACTTGAGTTGTTCAAGTAGGTCCCTCACATAAATATGTCCTGTAGGTACATGCGTTGATGTACCGTGTAGGTATACTACATGGGTATGGCATGCATGTATGAATTTTGACAGAAAATATGTTTTACATGGGAGGAACAAACCTATGTAAAATTTGTAAAAAGACTTTCAAAACATTCTTATCCTAATTAATTATCTCTTCTCTCATGGTTTAGAGTGCAACCTGAGACAATTTGAGGGATGTAAGAAAAAGATCTATTCAATGGGAGCTTTAGAAAGTATATTCAATTTTTTCAGTCTAAAAATGTAAAGCCCAAGGGTCCTATTTGAAGGCATGGAGGGGACTTGGACGAATGGAAGTTGTCTGCATAGGTCCTCTATGTAGGTCCTTCTCATAGGTCTTCTTCGTAGGGGTGTATAAATTATACTTCTCTGCAGATCCTCTAGGTAGGTCTTCTGCATAGCCCCCTTTTTGAAATTTATCCATCATTCTTATTCTATAACTCTTATTCCATAAGTCTGTTTGGGATCCATGACCAGTGAAATTGAAGGTCTTGTAGATATTTACACTTTTTGAGATGGTAAATGCACCATGTAATCTTGGAATAAACATGTAAATTGAAATTTAATCAATCGACACATTTTCATCGTCAATCTTGGAAATCCAGTGCCTTCTTCTGGATAGGGGAATCATTCCAATTAATCATCGGTATGGAGTAGTATTTTGGCATATCCAAATCCAGCCCACATCTCCTTCCTTCATGGTGAAAACATATTTACCCATAAATCACATTTGTGGTCTATGTGGGTATCATATCATCACTCTGCGAAAAAGTTCATGGAACACATTTCATGGTGTCTATAGTGATGTACAACCCATTATAAAGATATGAGGATATCACATGAAGATTTCATGAATGAAATGTAAATAAAAAATTACCACGTCTTACTTGAAGACGCATTCAAAAACCATTTATCATTGGATTCCATTTTCCAAATGAACCAAATCCAGATCCCCGTAGATCATCTAAACACAAATTGAATATATGTGGAAGCATCGACCATCTATATTCTGGTGAAAGATTGGTGATCCAATGATTCCCCTGACATCCCTATAATCATTGATGTATCGATCCATTGATCTATCAGGGAGAACATAGACTGATTTATAGGATCGTTAGATTCTATATCTCTATCTATTTGATATGGGCAAGAAAAGAGAGTGGATCTCAAAGTTTTTTAGTGAATAGTTAATTGAATGTGAGCCTCTGTCTCCTTATATAGTGAGGTTCTAAATACCCCGATATGGATACTATCCCCTAGATATGAATTTCCCTCTTAATAAGCTATATATAATTTCTTATAATAGACATACTGAGGCATAAGAAACATTTATATTTTTCACTTACTTTAATATAATAAATATCTTATGTGGTAAAATTTAATCATTTAACTCTACCTGTTGTTCCTAGAAATATTAAACAAACCGTGAATATTAAAATAATATTCATTAATAATTATTTTCCCATGTATTCATTAAAAAAATATTAATACATTAATAAATTAATTAAATAACAGTTATTCAAAACTAAAATTATATGAATTTATTTATTCTTAGCTATTGTATATTCTCATACATCCCCAAAAAGAAATGGTGGGGCCCAACATATCATAAAAATATATTTATTAGAATATTTTATAATTTTTAATACAAAATTTGTGTGACCCTATAGTTCCTTATCTCAATAGAAGTCAATTATATTCATAGAACATGATTGGATTCTGGAAAACTATCAAGGCCCCTAATGAGATAAGGAAGTATCATAATAATGAAAAACATTCCTACAAACACACAGTGTGCAATATAGTCTCTCTGTCTAAAATACCACATAAATCAAGAATAACACGTTATGTTATTATCTGTTTTTATTTATTGTTAATTGAAATAAAAGTTAGTATTTACATTCTTCTATCATGGACACAGATTTTTTGAAGGTATTACTATCATGATCAACAGGGCTTGAGATAATTCTTTCATTCAAAAATGATAAATT
Organism: Viscum album; assembly: GCA_963277665.1. Classification (NCBI taxonomy): domain Eukaryota; kingdom Viridiplantae; phylum Streptophyta; class Magnoliopsida; order Santalales; family Viscaceae; genus Viscum; species Viscum album. The sequence continues at coordinate 253,903,735 of OY728165.1, read as the reverse complement.
CAATCTATATTATTCAATTAGTTCCATATCACCAATGATTCACCCAACCAAAGCGGCCTCACTATGGAAATAATAACATAGTTTTTTTCTTGAATCATGGTATATAATAAAATTTTACACATTGATAATAACCTCAAGACATTAGGCCAATACTAGTGTACATAAATAGAAACAACCAATTAATCTTGAAACATGTGTTGTTCTTATTGGTGGGCAGTCCTCATGATATCATCTACTCGAGATCTCTGACTACCAACTTCATATGAAGTAGTCTCAATGATTATATCCCCCAACAACTAATTGTTACACATCATCTATGTCCTATCTAGATGATGATTCTAGACCATATTATATATGTTTATGATTAAATATATTATAATTCATGCATGATAATTTCTCATGATTACATTTTTTGAGAATGGTGTGTTGTTGTGATTACGTGATTAAACACATCTTATACAAAAAATGGATGAAGACATTTATCTAGCTAATATATTGGTCTTCCATGGAATACTAGTTTTTGTGATGATACCCTTTAAAATAATAAATTAATTGTGAAAAAAACCATTTTTTAAAACTAGGAAGATATTTTGTGGTAGTTTTGAGGTGTAGTGGTTGTGATGTGTGGTGGTATGGATGTGGGGTGGTAGTGTTGTAAAATATTTTGTCATGATACACATAGTCAATTATGTGTTGTTTTGTAATGTTTCTTAGTATATATGGGAATAAACATTTGGGTAACTAATGTGTCTTAAGTTTATTAATGTATATAATTGATAATTAAATGAAATGGGTTTGATTGGTTAATAAACTCATAGAATTAGAGTTGTTAGTTTCGTTAAAGTGTTTCTCATTAAACAAAAAATGATTAAGAATATTAAATAACTATGGTTGGTAATTTTATAATATAAAAATGGGTTTTCATGAAAGAAATAGGTATGCATATTTTGTTTGTTGGGATTTCTTATGTGGTGTAGTGTATATAGTATCAACAATGAGAATGGTGGTGTTTCTCATACATTTCCACTATGTTATGTAAAATGATGATTCTTCTATTGTGAACCCCTATGTTAGGTTTTTGTGTTACATATCTATCATTGTATTTTTTAAAATTTCTATACGCTCCCAACCTGAGTAATGTGTTAATATTTAATCCCACATTTTTTTGGGTATGAGGTGTTTTTACCGAAAATATATGATGGTGAGGATAGATTGATAACCACCACCTCTTCCCCAATATATATTTTAGGAGATATTGATATACTTGGTTTTTGATAACTAGATGATAAAATTTCACTAGAGGTGGTGATAGATGTGTGGATGAGGTGGTCTACAATGGGGGTCATTCATGGTAGGAAGATGGAATGATGTTTAGGCCTATGATGTTTAGTATACCCTAATAATCAGGCTATATGGATGTTGTTATAGGATTATAGGGATGTGATATTATTTTCTAGGTGTTGTTGGTTGGGATGTATATGGTAACATAGTTTTCTTTTAGAATTATTATTACAGAAGAGAAGGGATTTACAGGACGAATGATGTTGGGGGTGTGGGAGAGACAAATCATTGGGGATGTAACGAAATATACCCTTTTATCAATATGAACCTTAATTAATTATTGAAATTTGATGTATTATTGGGTGACTATTCTATATTGAGGTTTTTTTTCTGGTTTATAGATTTAAGTGCCACTTGGTTCTACTATTTGTTCTCTGGTGGATTGTTATTCTCTTTTCACATGTTCATGAGAGGGTATGGGTATGATCCTATAGAGTATACATGCTATGCACACCCTAGGTATATATGAATAATATTCATGTTTCTATTAGGTCTTTGAGGATATATATTAGAAATATGTTCTTGTACAATGGAGTTATCATTATGTTGATGCCACCAAAGTTGTCTTTTTTGTTTTCATTTAAAGACTTTTCATGTATTTATTGATATTGTACATGCATTTTGGGATAGAATTGGTTTATTTATTTTATATTTTATAGAGTTTTTTTTGTTTTTGTCAATTATATAACCAAATCCTATATATTCTTTCAAGCTTAATCCCTTCAATCTGTGATATTTGTAGGCCATTTGAGCTAGTCACCAACCTATAGCCTACTGAAGGTAGGATTCACAGGTCACTATCACTACCCTTTTGTTACTAGTCGGGGAGGGTTACCTTCCGGTGGATGGGATATGAATAAGTGATATCAGATTTTTTGGTTGAGAGATAGAATGGTGATTTGAGTTACCTATGTTTTTTTTTCATTGGTCGGTGAGGAAACAGTTTCAATTGATCTTAGTCTATAAAATAAGCTACGTACACCATCTTGGACATGATATTTTTGGGACCCCCAAGATATTATGTAAGTAATTTGATCTTATTTAATAAAAAATGATGTGTTGATGCTTGATGGGTATAGACCTAGCAGAGGTACATTCATAGTTCATGTTTTTCTTTGGGATTTAATGAGGTGGTTCAGAGAATTTAAAAATGAATTTCTAATATAGATAATATTTTACTTATTTAATATATATTTATTCAAATTATTTAGACACTACAAATTTTTCAATTTGATCTTATTTAAAATATTTTTGGAATATTGGTCTCTTTGGAGATAAAATGTAAAAATTAGTTAACTTTTTAAATTTGAAAGATTTTAATCACTAGGTTATTTTGGGCATAATTTTTACAATAATAATCTAATTTGATTGATTCTTTTTTAGGATTTATTAATTTATTTTCTTCAAAATTTTCATTATTACCAAGAGCTGATTTGAAAAAAATGAGGCCCAAAAAAAGAAATAAATTTTGAAAATTGTTCAGGCAGACAACGTGGACCCTACCACTTAACAAAAACATAAGTTGGGATACACAGCTACAATTGATGTTTTTCAAAATTTATGTGAAATAGTACACATAATGGCTCTTATAAAATAAATTTTATGTAGTTTTTAACTCATTAATGGGTACATTGAGTGTTATACATTGAAGGAAGAATTTTGTAATTATCACCCTGATAAATTAAATCTCATTATTTATTCCATAAATCCTTCACTTGGTGGAAAATGATATTGAATGTTTTAGGGTGAATTAGAAAGATTTTATTTAATAAAATTCATGAGGATTCGTGTCCCTAATTCACCCATTTTTTTGGGCTTTCATGCGCACATATTTTAAAGAAAAATTCTATAACTGAAATTTCATCCTTTGAAGACACATTATGACACCAAAGTAATTAATGGCCAGTAATGAAACCCCTAGGCCACTTACATGACTATAAATATGATTTAAATGGTTGATGGAAATGAATATTTATTATAGAGGTAATATTTTATGAAACCCATGATTTTTTTTCTTCTTTTATTTTTACTGTAGTTTTCATTTCTCATTCAATTCATGCATATTTTTTAATTAAAGTGTTTCTCTTTATTCTTCCAAATTTATTTATCTTACAACCCTAATGTCATTGCCTATTTCATTAATATTCCACTTTAACCTCATAACCTCAAAATTATGGGGCTAACTCGAGTCTTGGATTGGGGGGGGGGGTATATGGAAATTTCATTTATTCTATTTTTAAACTCTTATGTTTTATCATGTTTGTGATTAGAGAGTGATGTGCACAGGTGTTGATATCATCCTCCACAACACTACTCTCAAACTCATTTATATTATTTTTTTAATTGTATTCTTCACTTATACATGATATAAGCTCTTTATATGATGAAGTTGCTCCATTTAGTGGTTGAAACAACAGATGATAGAACCTAGTCATGGAGTATATCACACTCTAAATTAAGGTGTGTCATGATCATTGATTATAGGAGAAATTGGAAGTATGTTTTAAAAAGTTATTCTATATTTAAAAACACTAAATTAATGAATTTTAATTCATGAATGAGATCTTATAATTTAATTACCAAAAATAATTTAAACACTGACAAGGAGAATAATGGAACCCACAATCCAAACCACAAATTCCAAGCTCTTTATTTACTAATATCGTTATATCTATGCATGTCTACATAAGTTTTATCATTTCATTTATCTTTTAAATTCCATTAATTTCATATATTAAGTAAAAAATGTCCAAAAATTAGTTGTTAAGGTGAGAAAGATTAAGTAGGTGCATGACTCAGAAAGTTTCTCAATTGAGACAACCTTTGTCTGCCTCTATGTTGTATTAAGAGAATAAGTTTACTTTTTCAGTGCCTTATAACAAGTATTTGGAAAAAATAGTTATGTTTTCGAGGATTTAATAAATAGTTTACTTATCAATTTCTATTTTCATGTTATAGATATATTTTCATTTTTTTGAAAGAAACCAAAAAAATAAAAAAATTCCCTGATGTATCTGAACTACAATTATTCTATATAAGAAGATTACTCGGAGAAGAAATACCAAAAAATAGAAGTTGATTATATTGATCTAAATGCCTTGGTGGAAAGGATGAGAAATACTCTCAATGACATGGAGAGAAAAATGGAAATAGAATTTGACTTTGTTTGTGCATTAATGGAGCATCCCGAACCTGATTAAGAGAAAGAACTTGAGGTAGTGGTTGAATAAATTTCACCACTCATTATTGAAATTTAATAAATAGATGATGAAAATATTGATATTCCTGAAGAATTGTTCATCCCCACTCAACTATTTTTAAGAGATATAGATAGAAATGACATCCTTGGTGAGTAACATGGGGGAGATAAAAAAGAACTAGATGAATTCTAGAATGAATGTGAGGAACTACTTGATCTTCCCAATCTTTGAAAAGAGGAATATCCAACACCATTAAAGGAAGACACTGCCTAAGTGGTTTAATTTTAAGTAAAGAGGTAGGATCCCAACATCCTAACCCCACCCATCGACGATAAACTCCAATAGTAACCTTCCATTGAATAAGGGATTCATGTTGAACCACCTCTGAGAGATGATTCATTCTTGAACTCAAAATCATTTAATTTTATTGAAACTTCATTGAGTACTACTCCAAGCTATTTTGAATTTTCCAAATTGGATAAATCTTATTTTTTTAAGATGATGAAGAGGGAAAAAATAAATTTCACCTATTTAAGAACACTTGGAACTCCCTGTAGACATTGAAAATTTACTATAAGTAGTATAAGAAGATGCCCAAATTGTTTTTCCTAAACAACTAGAGACATAATCTACATAAATTAGATTGATGGATTTTGAAATTAATACTTCAAAATAAAATTTGGAATCTCCCTTTGATTATTCATTTCATGCAGAACATTTGGAGAAACTATTGGACAATTAAAAATATGTTGCAGAAGTATCAATGATAGAGGATGAGGTTACATACTTAATATTACCCCCATTTTGAATTTTATACTTAATTTTGCAGGGGGATGATCTAGTGTACTCTATATATATAATTCTCCTAAAAAATAACAAATAATTGGATGGTGGGGAAATCCATATGTGGTTATTTATGTAAAAGAAGTCCCAACCACCATCAGACATCATATAACAGCTGGTATTACCCTTTAAAGGTAGTAAAAATTCAGAGCCCACTTAGGGGACTATACTAAGATTAATTCTTTATATTATTTCAAGTACTTTTATTTTCAATTAAATGAATTAATATTTCAAATTTAGTCTTATTAATTAGTCCACCATGTAGCCAAATACCTCTTATATTTTTGAAATTTTCATGACATAATCCATGTTCTTAATTGAGTAATTTTATATCGTATGTTTCTAATGGAGAAATGAAAGAACCAAATAGCCAAGGAAGAAATAGGAATAAAATTAATTTCAAAAGGGTGTTCACTTTTTAAATTTTTATCTTTTAAAATCCTTATAATTTTTTCTAAATTTGGATTTGGGATTTAATGTGAAAATTTTAATTCCCTTGTTTCAATTGATGATTTAGTTGACTTATCTAGGATACATTAGTTTTTTAGGAAACCAGTGATTTCATGTTTTAGATTTCAATTTTAATTAAATTTAATGATTAAAATGACGAATTTCATTATTAAAATGAAGAATGGATATAAAAATTAGGATGCGTGATTTTAGGGAATTAATTGATTCTTGTAAAAGGAATTTCCTTATCATTTTTCATTTAATAAATTTCTAAAATTTATGTGAACTGATTTGTTATTATTCATCATTCCATGAGTGATTTTCCTGAATCATATTTCCCAATCCAAAGAGTATTTCTAGACCAAATATTTCCTATTTTTCAGTGATATTGGTACATGTCATTGACCAGAACCTTTATTATAACTTTATAAAGCTGTTACTGTGAAAAAAAATATTTAATATGATTGAGGAATCTTTTTATAAACTGCTTATCCATAAATTTTTACCTTTACATCAATCCTTTTTTATCCCATAGAAACGATAGATGACATTTATAGGGTTGATCCATGTTTAAATCCATTTTTATCCATTTCTAACCAAATATTAATATTTTCATGATATTTTAATGTTAAATTACTAGGGTAAATAGAATCATGGTGAAATGGAAGTTATACATTGTAAGGATAAATTTTGGGGGTGCTATTTTGGGTAATAATAAAGTTCACTTTATTCAATCATTTTACCCATTATTTTTTCAACTTTTGAATAAAAAATGAAAAAATAAAAAAATAAAGAAATGAGAAAATGGGTTTTGATTTTGGGGGAACATTACCATTAATAGACCTATGATTTTTATCATAATTCTTTAGGTGGTGTGTGTGAGGGTTATTAAAATCATTAATTTTGAAGAAAAGAAAAAATGATTTTTTTTTGAAAAAAAATTATTAAAAACAATACTAGAGGGTACATAAATATAACGCCTAGACCCCTCTAGACTAGAGCCAGTTCATTACATATTATATTGGCATGGTAAGATGGAATAAAATCACGAAGTAATGATCATTTTAGTATTCTAGAAGAAACTATATACATAGATATAACTCAAATTACATTGGAAAAGGTTACAAAATACCTTACATAACAAAAACAAAAAACTTCATCCACCGAACTCAATAAATAGTCACATATTCATAACCTATTGTAGGTAAACAAATAAAAGGGTTGAGCTCAAAGGCTCATTAAGGGTTAAAAATAGCAGAAGCATGAAATCAATAATATGTGAATCACAAACAACTTGACATAATCAATATGGAATTGTGAATAAATGAAAAACTCATGCCATTAATAAACTGAGAATGAAACTACATCTATAGATTTTGTCATAGTAAAATCCTCTTGGATAGTAATAAATGATAATTAATAAATAAAATTTTTATTAACTAGACTTCATTTATCTGGAACATGATACCATAATACCATTAAAACGGTTTAGTTCTATGGGTAGAAACCCATCTGATTTTTGGAAACTAACTCAAAGGGTTAGTCGCCAACTGATTTTTCACATGAGACCTGTCAATGCATCGAGGGCTATAGTAGGCCCCAACCACCACTAAAAGTCCTAATAATTTATTATACATTGATTAAATACAATTGAAATCTGTCTTTTCAATATCTGTTTAGAGTAGAGGATACAGATTCATCAATATTTTCACAACTAAAACAATATTCCAAATAAACAGCATATGTAAAATAGTATAATGTTTTGAAAGTAATAATGTCCATGATATGAGAATATAGATATTTTATATAAATATAATTTCAAAGGAAAATTTATCTCCAATGGGTAGTAGGTACACCACATAAGGTTTATTAGGTTCACAATACAAAGTTAGTCGCAACGAAATTGTAGTTGAGACAAAAGTCCCTTACTGCAATCTAATCAGTAGAATCAAGTGACAAGAACATAATAACCATCAAATGAATCAATGAATAACATTAATATAAATATAATCATGTTATTATATATCAAATTCCTATACACATATACCACATATATGAAATAAGTGGTGAAAAATGAAAATATCACAGAAATGAAAGTGAGATGAGAGACCCCATACCTTATGCTCGAAGGTGTTCTTGATTGTTCTTAACGGAATGAATAATCAAATTTAGATTAATTAATTAATATTTCCAGAACATAATAAACATTTAATTGATATATTATAACCTTATTAGGTTCATTAATGGCCTTTTATGGGTTTAAGATATTCAATTTTATCGTTTTGAAAGCATTTTCTTCCTTTGTTTTCATGAACCGGTTACATGAATTCAAGAAAAGAGGTTCGTTTGAAATGTGTTTAGACAACCATAATTGTTAATATATATTATTATTGACCTTATGGAGATATAAATTATCTTATAATGTTTCTGTTTATATACAATCAGGATGAATCATTCGATGAGTTAATGATAAAAGCTTGGATTTGGCTTGGTGGTTTTGTCCACAGTGAACTTGTTTTGTATTATTATTCCATATTTATTAGTGTGTAAGGATTACAGAACATTAAAAAAGGTAAAATAAATATATTCTGATTTGATTCAAACATTTAAAAGTTTTCATGACCAGTCATGAATATAGTAATGCAAATTGAAAACCCGTCATCCTTGAGTTTGATAAATTAACACATCTCGGACGGGGTATGCATTTATAATATCAAAGGAAGTGAAAAGGGATATTATGATGAAATAATCCATTAGAATAATGAAAATATAGTATATTTATGGTACTAGAATTATCATGTCATTTGGATGAGGTGAGGTGAGAGTAGAGAACCAAATAATGGAAGTTGTAAAAGGAATTGAAAGAAAAAGGAAGTGTGGTTCACCTCTTGAGTACTCGTAGAGAAACTCCTTAAGGCATTTTTTTGTCTTTTCATGAGAATAGTAGGTCTTAGAAGCATGAGAGTAGTTTAGGGATCTATTTGAGCATAATTTAGGAAAGACATGAATCTTGAGTGGTGTGGGAGGAAGAGGGGTGATGGGTATTTTATATAGTGGAGGGGAGAAGGGGTTTCTCTATATTATATTAATTAATTTATTATTTCTCCACAAGACAAGGAATAGTTAGTCTTCCATGACCACAAATAGTAATTTTATCATGTGACTCTGAATCAATTGGCCTTACATTAGTATAATTTCATACATGACTCTATAATTAGTGTATTTAGCTAATTTTGTAAATTATAGTATTTCACTATTCATTAAAAATATAAGTATTTCTGAAAAAAAAATCTACCTAACCATTTTTCAATGTATAGAATCCAAATATTAAGTCCATTTTTCAAAAAAAAATTAAATATGATTAATTAAATATTTAATTAAAATCATTATTTAATCGAGAAATATAAACACTTAAAATATTCAACTTCATTTTTAAGGTGCCTAAATTTATTTATACTTTTATGGGTATAGATACCATTCATAAGATTCATATTACTATTAATAAGGGTATGTTACTATCCATAAGGGTAGGTTTCTATTCATAAGGGTACGTTACTATTCCCTAAAAATTATGTTAATTCTATCAGACTCTAAATATCATCCTGGACACAACTGTGTATGTCATATTTTCCATGTTCGAAACACACAAGTGGGAAATTAAAGCTCAATGGATAGAATATAAATATATCCAAAATAAACAAGTGTTATTTCAAAGAAACTCAGTGTTTTATGAAATATTCGCTATGACTATAATTTATTTAAGATAAACATATAATTAAATGTTTACGGTGCTACATTAATCCCTCCTTCAGAAATTTCATCCCCAAAATTTTTCATTTATAAATCCAACTAAAAAGATGTGGGTGGCTATTCTTCATAACATCCTCAGGTTCCTATGTTGCTACCTCCATATTCTGGTTTTTCCCATGATCCATTACTAGAAGAGATGTTCAATTTTTCAATATATGTTCCATTTTGTCAAGGATCCAGATAGACTCTTCATATTATGAAAAATAAGGTTTTGGTTCTATTTCTTCATAGGTGAGTACATGCATTGGTTCTGGCATGTATTTCTTCAACAATGACACATGGAACACATCATGAACATTGATGATACTTGGAGGCATTGCTAAATGGTATGCAATAGCTCTGATTCGTTCCATAATTTCAAATGGTCTGATGTACCTTGGGATTAGTTTCCCTTTTTAACCAAACATTAAGACACCCTTCCAAGGGGATACGTTCATAAAGACATGATCTCCCACTTGGAATTCCAAATACTTTCTCCGGTTGTCATCAAAAATCTTATGCCTAATTTTGGATACTTTAATATGGGATTGGATTGTATTCAACTTTTTCTGTGGTCTCTTAAATAAGTTATGGGCCTATAAGTTTTCTCTCACCAACTTCTTCCCAACATGTTGGAGTTTGAAATCTCCTTCCATATAATGCTTCATATGGGTCCATTTTAATACTAGAATAGAAACTATTGTTGTAGGAAAATTACAAAAAAGGTGATTATTGTTCCCAAATACCTTGAAAGTCAAGATATCATGATCTCAACATGTCTTCCAAAGTTTTAATAGTCTATTCAGAATGTCAAACATTTTGGGGGTGATAAGAAGTACGCATACGAAGCTCAGTATTCAAAGATATCTAGAGAATTTTCCCGATTTGTGATATAATCTAGGGATCTTGATCAAACACAATCAATAGACATGCATCATAAAGACTTATAGCTTCATTAATATAAGTCTTTCCAGGATCTTATTGGTAAATCCTCTCTTATAGGAAGGAAATGTGTTAGTTTTTTTATATGATCAACAATTACCCATATTGCATCATTCATTCTAGGTGTCCTCGGTAGTCGAGTGTCAAAGTCCATTTAAATTTCACGACACTTTCACATTTCAATAGGTAGAGGTTGCATCACCCCTCTAGGATATTGTCTCTCTTCCATAACATATTGACCAACTGGGCACCTTGAAGCGTAGTCCACAATCACCCGGTTCTAATTATCCCACCAAAAATGTTCCTTCGGATCTCTATACATATTTGTGCTACCCTAGTGTATAGAAAAATTTGAGCTATGAGGATATTCTATTAGTTCCCTTTTTATCTCAGGTATTGATGGAACACATAACATCTTCCCTAATTTTAGAAGTCCTTCTTCATAAATAAAGTCGGCCAATCTCTCATCCATGACAACATTAATATTCTTGTTCATATTCTCATCATCAAAAAGAGGGATTTTTATCATTTCTCAGAATGATGGTTTAGAAATAATTTTAAAGAGAAAATATGTTTCCCCATCCTTAACAAATCCCATATCCATCTTCATTAGATCCATGAATATAGGATCTATTTCAATCCTCATTTGTGTCAGTAGTCTGTGAACTTTCCTGCTTAATGCATCTGCCACCTTATTTTACTTTCTTGGGTTATATTGTATTGTACAATCATGATCTTTGAGTATCTTGAGCCATCTCCTTTGCCTCATGTTGAGTTCTTTTTCTGTGAAAATTTATTTATAACTCTTGTGTTCTGTATAAATTTCACATCATTATCCATAGAGATAATTTCCCTATATTTTTAGAGAAATGGTTATGGATACTAACACTAGATCATGAGATGGATAATTTTTCTCTGGTGTCTTCAACTGTCATGATGAATAAGCAATAACTTTACCATTTTTCACAAGGATGTAACCCAACCCATTCTTTTATGAATCACTCTATATCACAAATCCCTCTTTTATAGATGTAAGAGTCAAAATTAGAGCATTGACCAGTATTCTTTTTAATTCATCTAATAATTTTGTACATTCTTTTGTCAATACAACCTTAACCCCTTTACATGTGATCTTGGTTAACGGGTTAGCCAATTGGGTGAAATTCAGAACGCAATGTCGATAGTAACCTACTAATCCAATAATACTATGTACCTCATTTATTTTTTTTCATCATGGTCCATTCTTGGATTTCCATTGTGTTAGATGGATCAACTAATATTCCATACTTAGAGACAACATGGCCAAGAAAATAAACTGATAGAAGCTAGAATTCGCACTTGCTAAACCTCCCATATAATTCATTTCTTCTAAGAGTTTTCAGAATAATCCACAAGTGATTATCATGGTTTTAATAGATTTTTATGTATACTTGAAAATCATAAATGAATACCACAACATCATTTGCAAGATATTCCTTGAAAATGTTATTCAATAAATCCATGAAAACAGAGGGTCCATTTTTCATTCCAAAAGGCATCATTGTAAACTCATAATGCCCATACCTAGTTTTATATGTTGTCTTAGAAATATCTTCCTTCCTCACACATAGCTGATGATATATGGATCAAAGATAAATCATCTAAAAGTATTGATCTCCATGAAGTTGATAAAATAATTCATCAATCTGGGGAAGATGATACTTATTCTTTATTATAATAGCATTGATTTCCTTGTAATCAATGCATAGCCTCATAGATCCATCTTTGTTCTTGACAAAGAGGACTGGGTCTCCCCATGGAAAAAAACTAGGTTGAATAAATCCTTTTTCACTCAATTCCTCTAGTAGTTTCTTTATCTCTTCTAATTCCATGGTGGTCATTCTATAGAGATACATTGATATAGGTCTTTCACTAGGAATTAAATAAATCTAGAACTTAACTTCCATCTTTGAAGGATGACCACGTAAATCCTTTGAAAATAAATCATTGTATTCTTGCACTATATTTAAATATTTAGTTTGAATATTTCTTTCCTCACCCATAGATATCATTTCATCTTCCTCTCCATGAATTTCATTCAGTAGAGCTACTAGGTGTGAATCTATATAAGAATCAGGTGGTGAGGTTTCTGCTCTAATGATAAAGGATTCTACACTATTTTCAAAAACTGTAACATTCTTCTTCTTAAAATATATCACGGAATCATAATTTGATAACCAATTCATACTGAGAATTATATCAAATTCAATAATTGGTATGATTACTAGTTTTGCAACTAAGGCACATTTATTTATAATGAGGGGGACTAGTTGACATCCCTTTATTGCAATGATGCATCCCTTATAAGTTTTGATTGATAACTTCTTTATTTAATAAAATTGGATATGTATAATTTTATTGCAAAAAATAGGAAAATATAAATGAATTTTATGATCTAGAATCAAATAAAGTGTTGGATAAGGTTGAGGAAAAAATTATGGTACCTGTCACCACATCATAAAGAAACATCAACTTCCGCGGTTGCAATCTCATAAGCTCACCCTTTCTCTATTGGACTTTTCTTAGGAATTTTTCTATGGCTCTTAGAACACTAGTTTGTATTGTGTCCCATATCTATACAATTATATCATTGAACATCATCAAATGGTTTCATCCCCTTGAATTCATTTGATAGATGAACCTTTTCTCTACACTTATAGTACACTCTTATGCCTTTCAAGAATTTCTCGAGATTATTATTTACATTGTTCTTGCATAATGGTAATTTCTCCATTCCCTTGTTCTTCTTTGGCACTTCACCTTTTCCTTGGTTATTAGATTACAACTTTTTATCCTGGTTTCCCTTGAAGAAATTTGATCGTGAAAATTCCTTCTCTATTTTGATGGCACTTGATACAATTTCATCATATGATGAAAATGTTAGAGAACCCAGTACACTTTGAATACATGGTTGAATACCTTTAAATAAATGATCAATCTTGTCTTTCGAGTCACGTACATAACCTACAACTTACCGGGATAGCCTTGTCAAGATAGAATCATACTTTAAAACACTGTCTTTTTCCCTTTTCTTGAAGCCAAGGAATGGATTCTTCATTTCGGTTCATTTCTCACGAGGGAAATATTTTTCAAATAATATTTCCTTTAAAGTCCTCCATTCTATATCTTATATTTCCTCTTCCCCAGTGGTATTCTGAATCTAGTACCACCATGGATCAATGTCTCCCTTGATACTATATACTCCTAGTGCTACCTTTTAATTTCCATTGCATCTTAATACCATGAATATCTTTTCGAGAGACTTGATTCATTGCTCAAAATCCACTAGATCAGTATTACCACTAAAATATGGGGCTTCTACCACATGAAAAGGTCCAACATAGGTGTTGAATAGTTATTCAATACAATTTGAGTAAGTTGTCCTAATATGATCATGATCTGATCTGCTCTAACATTGACTGTGTTGACTTTCTCAGTGGGGAGATCCCAACATTTCCTACAAGAATTTATTCCCCTTCTTCCAATAGACACCATTTCTAAATAATGTAATACACTATATTAGGTTATGAATATCAAACCAAAAATCACAAAACATAGATTTAAATTCAAGTCATAACGAATCTCATAAACATAGATTTTCAATGAAATAATTTAAAATAAAATACTTCATAATGTCTTGTAAATAAAATTTTAATTATCCTAAGCATATCCCCTAGGAGTGTCATAACCAAGAGTGCAGTATGGCCTGTTTTCATGTACTAGGACACCCCGAGTCAAGCTCCAACTACTTGTCGGAGCTTTCACTCCTAGTTACATTTGTGCTACAGTCACCTCTACATGATCATATCCATATAGGGATGTATTGGTTGAAATATCCACATAATCAATTCCATAGAAAAATACAGGGATGTTCTTATATTTTTATCCTCAAAATCTATCTTATGGAATCATTCCTAAACTATGTCTTCTAAATCTAGTTTCTAAGTTTTCTATTAAATTTCCTATGATACCATCTGTAATGCCTTAACCCCTCTAGACCAGAGTCAGTGAATTATTTGTTATATTGGAATGGTTAGAAGGAATTAAATCTTGAAGGAACAATCAGTTTAGTAGTCTTGAAAAAACTAGTTACATATATGTATCTAAAATTACATTGGAAATTGTTACAAAATACAATACATAACAAAAACTAAAAAATGCATCCACAGAACTCGATAAATAGATTTCTCTGTATATACAGTTGAAGGTAAACAAATGAAAGGGGAGAGATCAAATTTTTAGTAAGGGTTAAAAATATCAGAACCATGAATTCAATGACAAGTTAATTATAAACAACTTGACATAGTCAATATTGCATGGAGAATAAATGAAAAACTCACGCCATTAATAAAAAAAGAATGAAACTGTATCCATAGATTTTATCATAGTTAAAACCTCATGGATAGTAATAACTGATAAAGAATAAAGAAAATTATTATTTATTGGACTTCATGTATCTGGTACATGATACTGTAATACCATAAAATGGTTTAGTTCCGTGGATAGAAACATGTCATTTTTTTTTAAACAAACTCGAAGGGTTTATCGCCAACTAATTTGTCTCATTAGACATGTCGATGCATCGAGGGGCTATAGATGGCCCCACCAACCACTATAAGTCCATAGAATTATTTAACCATAGATTTAACACAAGTATAATCTTATTTCATAATATTCGTACAGAGTAAAGGATACTAATTCATCAATATTTCCACAACTAAAACAACATTCCAAATAAACACCGTATCAAAAATGGTATACGGTTTAGACAATAAACATATCCAGGATCTGAGAATATGGATATATAATAGAAATATAATTTAAAATGAAAATTGATCTCAAATTTTTAGTTGGTACACAACATAAGGATGATTAGGTGCACAATACAAGGATAGTCACAACGAAATGGTAGTTGAGACAAAGTCCCTTACCACAATGTAATCAGTAGAATCATATGAACAGAAATTAATAACCCTCAAATGAATCATTGAATAACATTAATATAAATATAATCATGTTATTAAATATTAAATGGTAGTACAGATATACCACCTACAAGAAATAAGTGGCGAACAATGAAAATCTTACAGAAATGAATGTGAGATGAGAAACCCCATATCTTATGCTCGAAGGTGTTCTTGATTGTTATTAACGACCTTATTAATAAAATTTATCATCATTAATTAATATGTAAAGGAAATATTCAACATTTAATTGATATTTTATATCCTTATTGGGTTCATTAATGGTTTTTTGATGGGTTTAAGAGATTCAATGTTATTGTTTTGAAATCATTTTCTTCCTTGGTTTTCATGATCTATTTACTTGAATTCATGAAGGGAAGTTCTTTTGAAATGTGGTTAAACATCTAGAATTGTTAATATATATTATTAGTGACATTAAATAGATATAAATTATCTTATAATGATTCTGGTTATATACCATCAGGATGAGCCATTCAATGAGTTTTTGATAAATGCTTGGATTTGGATTGGTGGTTTTGGGCACAATGAACTTATTTTATATTATTACTCAATATTTATGAGTGTGTAAGGATTCCATAACATTAAACAAGATAAAATACATATATTATGATCCGTTTAAACCATTGAAATGGTTTCATGGCTAGTCTTCAATATAGTAATGCAAATTGAAAACTCGTCTTCCTTTAGTGTCATTAATTAACACATCTCGAATGGTGTCTACATTTATAGTATAAAAGGAAGGGAAAAAGAGATATTATGATGAAATATTTAATTAGAATAACGAATTATAGTACATTTATGGTACATGAATTATCATGGAATTTTTATGCGGTTAGGTGAGAAGAGAGAACAAAATAATGGAACATGTAAAAGGATTTGAAAGAAAAAGGAAGAGAGGTTCACCTCTTGAGTACTACTCCTTGAAAAAATCTATAAGTCCTTTTTGGCCTTTTGGAGAGACCAGTAGGTCTTGGACGTGGGGGAGGAGGTTAGGGAGCTATTTGAACAGACTTTAGGCAAGTATTGAAGCTTTCATGGTGGGGGGTGGAAGAGGAGCTGAGGGGTGGTTTAAATAGTGGAGGGGAGAGGAGATTTATATATATTATATTAATTTATTTATTATTTCTTCACAAGACAAGGAATAGTGAGTATTCTAAGACCAAGAATAGTAATTTTATCATGTTAATACGAATCAATTGAGCTTACATCATTAGAACTTCATACATGACTCTATAATTAGTGTATTTAGCTTATTTTGTAAATTAAGGTTATTCACTATTCATAAAAATTCATGTATTTCAGAAAAAAATAAACATTAACCCGAAACATATTTCAACCTGTGGAATCCAAAAATGGAGTCCATTTTCCAAAAATAATTGCCCAAATATTATTAATTAAATATTTAATTAAATTCATTATTTAATCAAAAAAATATAAACACTAAAATATCCATCTTTATTTTTAAAGTGCCTAAATTTATTTATACATTCATGGGTATGGATACCATTCATAATATTCATATTAAAATTCCTAAAGATAATTTACTATTCATAAGGGTAGGTTACAATTCATAAGGGTTGGTTACTATTAACCAAAAATTATTTTAATTCTATCAGACTCTAAATGACATCCTGAACACAACTGTGTATTTCATATTTTCAAAATTTAAAACAGAAAAGTGGAAAATTTATGTTTAATGGCTAGGCTATGACTATATCCTAAATAACCAAGTGTTGATTCAAATAAACTTCTTTCTTTATGAAATATAGGATATGACTATAATGTATATAAGAGAAACATACCATAAAATGTTTGGGGTACTAAAATAAATCATTCATTGTGTATAATTTGACCATGACCATACAATGAGTTTGGGTGAAGTGGTAGACTCTACATTGAAGGGGAGAATTTCATTACACTCTTATTTTTGATATCATTAATTTTACTTAAGAGATAAACCTCCTCCTTGAGCTTTAATTTTTAAAACCTAAAATCCTACCAACCATAAGCCTCAGAGTCAATTGAAACATTATTGAACGTCCTCGTGATTTTATGTGCCTTTGATCATTACAAAGTAGAGAATGTAGTTAATTTAAAAGACTATGGATAAGGAACATGATCTCATGATATGATTATAACTCCACCTGAATTGTATCATGATAAAGAGATAAAATATTCAATGGTGAGGAAAATCATGATGTGGCATGTTTAATAATAACAAATTGAAAATCTTGAATGAATGATAGGAGAAGTTCGATCAATTTTTAAATGGTAAAATTATAATAAATGAATTTATCATTTATTTGAAAAATTAGAAATTAAATTTAAATTATATGTGGATTTTGACATTTTGATTTGACATTGATAATTGTTTTATTTTATTACATTCAAATTTCAATATTGGTAGTGTTTTTGTCCTCAGAATTCAATGTTGAGATTTTATATATAAGTAAAAGCATTGTTTAATTGTGGGGTAATTGGTAGAGATAGTATTCTAAACATTTTTTAAATGTATATACATTATTTAAACACTCTAATTTAGTAAATTTTACCTTATGTATAATAAATTTGGATTAATGGGGTTTTTTGAACTAAAATTTAAAAAAAAAATCAATAAATTTAACAGATTTTAATCATAATGGTAATTTGTACATAATTTTTAAAATGTATATCCAATTTGAGTTATTATTATTTTAGTATTCCTTGTTATATTTTATTCAACTTTTTCAGTAGGACCAAGAGTTGATTTGAACAACATGAGGCCTGAAAAATTCAGTCAAGTTGTACAATTGTTCAGGAGGATAGCGTGGATCCCACCAACATAACGGGAGCATAAATAGGTATTCACAAATCCAATTGAAGAGATAAAAATTGGATGTCAAATATGACACATATAAATATCTTTTAAATAAAATTTATTTAGTTATGATTTCATTAATGGGGTCATTACATTTTATACATTGAAAGAAGAATTGTGGAATTCTATTCTAGAAAAAGTCAATATAAGAATTTATTCCATAAATCCTTTTTCCATTGGCCAATGATGCTGAAAATTTTAGGGTGAATTAAAGAGACATAAGTTGAAAACAATAATTAATACACATGTACCCAATTTGACCATTTTATTTGGGTCCCATGCACAAACATTTTAAATACCGATTCTATAATTGAATTTTCAGCCCTTAAAGATCCATTATGACTCCTAAGTCATTAATGATCCAT
The DNA here is from genome assembly GCA_963277665.1 of Viscum album. Taxonomy (NCBI): domain Eukaryota; kingdom Viridiplantae; phylum Streptophyta; class Magnoliopsida; order Santalales; family Viscaceae; genus Viscum; species Viscum album. The sequence continues at coordinate 253,884,924 of OY728165.1, read as the reverse complement.
TATGACACCCCAAGTAAACATAAATGAATATAAATAAGATTAAAATGTTGGATTTAAAATAATAGAGATTAGAGAGTTAATATTGTATGACTCGCATGCTTTAGGAATTTTTTTCTTCTTTTCCTTTTACTGTAGTTTCCTTTTCTCATGTAACGCATGAATCATTAATAATTAAAGTGTTTCCATTTATTATTTAATATATCCTTACCATAATAACATAATATCATTATATATTTCATTCTAATTTGATTATGACCATATATCCGTAAAAATTTGGGGCTAACCTGAGGATTTCTTCAAGGGATTAATGTGGAAATTACATTTATTAAATTCTTAAATTATAATGTTTTATTAAGTTTGTGATGATAAAGAGTGACATGCATGGGTTTGGTGATTGTAAACCATGAAACCTATCTAAAAATAATTTCTATTCTTTTATTAAAAAATTTACATCTCTTCTACTAGATGAAATCTCTTTATATGAAGGAGTTAAGACATTATGTGGATGAAATGGCATGGGATGGAGCCAGGTCTTAAAAGATGTCACACTCTCGATTGAGGTGTGCCATAAAATTTAATTATAGGATGAGGTGGGATTGAGTTTTATAAATGAATTTAATATTTCACCTACTATATAAAATAATATTAATTTCTGAATGAGATCTCATAATTGAATTATCAAACATTAATTAAACACCAACAATCATAATAATAGAATCCACAAACGAGACCACAATGGCCAAGTTCTTTGTTTACCAATTTCATTTTTTTCATTTAATTTTAGTATAATTTTTATCATTTTCTATATCATTTCAATTCCATTACTTTCATATATTAAATAAAAAACAATAAATATGTAGTTTAGTTGAGATAGAATAAGTATGTAAATGACTGAGAATGATCCTCAAGTGAGACAAACCTGGTCAACTTCTGTGCTACATTATGAGAATATATTTTCTTTTGTCACACCCTATGACAGGAAATAATCAAAACTAGCATCATTATCAGTTATCCAATCAATATATTACTTATCTTTTTATATTTTAATTTTTTAAATATTTTTTCATTTTTTTAAAAAAAAATCCAAATAAAAATCCATGATGTATTTGAACTAATATTATTATACATGGGAAGATTACTCATATATGAAATATAAATTAATTTAAGTTGAATATAATGATCTAAATGACTAGGGATAAATTATGAGAAATAATTTGGATGAATTGGGTTGAAAATTAGAAATATAATTTGACTATGTTCGAGCATTAATGGAACAACCTAACCCTAAGCTAGAGCAAGAACCTGAGGTAGTGGTGGATTAAATTTCACCAAAAATCATTGAAATTGAAGAACTATCAAAGGTAAATGTGACGTTACCAGAATATTTATTCATTATCACTCAACTATTTCTAGGATAGATAGATCAAATAGAAATCCCTACTGATCAACGTGGGGTAGATCAAGAAGAACTGGATGAATTCTGGAATGAATGTGGGGAAATTCATGATCCTCCAAAACTATTCAAAGATGGAGATATATCACCATTAAAGCATGACAACACCTAAGTGGTGGAATTTGATGTAATGTGGGAGGATCCAGACTTCCTACATCCACCCATCAATGATAAACTCCAAGATGCACTTTCCATCAAAGAAGAGATTCAAGTTGGACAAACTTAGGGAGATGATAGATTATTGAACTCAAATTCATTTAATGATTTTGAAACTTCATTGAGTATTACTAACAACTATTTTGAATTTTAATAATTATATGAATATTATTATGCTAAAGAGGATGAAAATGAAAATAAATATTACATGTTAAGATCACTTGGATATCCCTGAACACATTGAACATTTACTGGAAGTAGTAAAAGAGGATACCATGGTTGTTTTTCTTGAACAACAAGAGACACAAGATGTCTACATTAAAAGGGAATATTTTTAAATTAATACTAAAAATTTAATTTTTTATCTCCCTTTTATTGTACACTTCATGAAGTACATTTGGGGAAACCACTAGATTGTGAAGAAGATATTTCAGAAGCTGCAATGATGGAGGAAGGGGTTCCATACTTATTCATACCCCCACCATGAAATCTATAATTAATTGTAAATGTGGAAGGTCTAGTGTAATATATACAAGAAATTCTCCTGAAAAAGAACAAATAAGTAGATGTTAGTCAAATCCGCATATTTTGGTTCATGTTAGAACATCCCCAACCAACATCAGTCATTAGATAATTTCTAGTACTAAGATCTAGAGGAAGAAAAAATTCAGGGCCCACATGAGGGAATATACCAAGATTTATCCTTTACATTCCATCAAATAATTTCATTTTGAATCGAAGGAATTTAGATTTCAAATTCAGTATTAGTAATTATTCCATAATTCATACAACTCCCACTAGTTTTTTTGAACCTTAATGACATGATCCATGTTATTAATTGTGTAATTTTATTTTTTAGGTACATGAAGTCCCAACAAAATCACCAAATAGACCAAGAGGAAAGTGGAGTAATATTTATTTCAAACGGGAGATCAAATATTAATTTTTATCTTTTAAAATCCTTACATTTTTGTCCAAATCATTATTTGAGCTTTAATGTGAAAAATTGCATTCCCATGCCTAAATTCATGATTTACTTGACTTATCTAGGAGACATGAGTTTCTTAGGAATCTTGTGATTACATATTTTAGATTTCAATATTAATTAAATATAATGATTGAAATGAAGAATTGTATTATTAAAATGCACCAGAGATATTAAAATAAGGACTCATTATTTGTGGATATTAATTGATTCATGTAAATGAAATTTCACTATCATTTTAAAAGCATTGAATTTTTAAAATTCATGTGAAATTAGTTATTATTATTAATAATGGCTTGATTTATTTTCATGAGTCATATTTTATATTACCTATAATATTTCTAGACAAAATATTTCCTTTTTAATCTTGAGCATATTTCTTGAGTTATTTTGGGACTTTTCATCGACGAGAACATACATTTGAACTTGTCAAAGCAATCACTATAAAAAACAAATTTAAAATTATTGAGGTATATTTTGATAAACTAGTTATTTATAAAAGGGAACCTTTAAATCAGTCTTTCTTTATCGCATAGAGACCATAAATAAACTTTATATGGATGACCAATGTTTCAATCCATTTTTATCTATTACTACCATACTATTGGTATTTTAATGATATTTTAAAGATGATGTGTGGGGTTAATGAGAACATGGTGTGAGGGATGTTACACATTGTGAAGAATAAGTGTGGAATACTATTTTCAGTAATGAGAAATATTATTTGACTCATTCATCAAAATCACTATTTTTTCCCCTCCAGAATAAAAAAACTGAAAAATTAGAAAAATGGGTTGTGATTTGGTGAAACCAAAAATCACCATTACTAGACCAGGTATTTTAATCATATTTGGTTAGGTGTTGGATGTGAGGTTTATTATTATGATAACTTTTAATGAATATAAAAAAAGTGAAATGGTTTTTTGAAAAAAAATAATTATCACAAAATCAAGAGGGTGCAGAAATAATTCATTATGTATAATTTTATCTTGACCATACTTTATGTTTGGGGGAAGTTGGAGTTTCCAATTTGAAGGGGATAATTTCTTTACACTTTTATTGTTGATATAATTCATTGTAATTAAGAGATAATCTTCCTCCTTGTGCCTTAATTTTTAAAGCATCAAACCCTATCAACATTATGTGTCGGAGTCATTTGAAGCTTAATTGATAGTCCTCATGATTAAATGGGTATTTTTTCCATACAAAGTGGAGAAATTAGTTCATTTACAAGCCTATGTATAAGAAAAATTTTCTAATTTTATGAGTCTAACTCCACCTAAATTGTGTCATGATTTATGAGATTAATTATTCCAAGGTGAGTTAAATCATGATGTGTAATGTTTAATAATAATAAATTGATAATCTTAAATGAATGAAAGGAGATATTCTATCATTTTTTGAAGAGGAAAAGAAAAAAAACATAAATATATTTCTTTATTTAAAAATGATATTTTAAATTGATATTTTATTTGGATTTGTTAATATTTTATTTTACATTTAATGTTGTTTAATTTTATTACTTTAGAATTTGAATATTTGTAACAGTAGTGTCCTATGAATTCCATGTTTATATTTTATGCGTGAAAACAAGCATAGTTTATTTGTGGGAGAATTAATAGATATAATGTTTTACTCATTTATTATATATATTTAAATTATTTAAACCCTCAAAATTTATCAATTTGTGATTATCTAATATAATTTTTGACTAATGGTATATGTTGATCTAAAATTTAAAAATTGTTAAATTTTAGAAGTTTAGTACATTTTAATCACACTGATATTTTAGGACTAATTTTTTACAATATTAATAAAATTTGAGTGATTATTTTTTTAGGATTCATGGATTTATTTTCTTTAATTTTTTTTAATACCTTGATCTAATTTGAATAAAAATTATGTCTTAAAAATTAAATCAATTTGGACAATTATATGGGTGGAATTGGTGGACCCCACCTCTGTGATAGAAGAATAAGTCAGAATAATCTCTTCCAATTGTGGTGATCCAAAATGTATTTGAAATAACAAAAATATACATGCATAATAATTTTATGTTATGGAGGCTTTAACTCGTTAATGGGTCCATTGAACATTATAAATTTATGGAAGAATTCTATAATTCTCAACTAGAAAATTTTCAATCTTAGTATTTATTCCATAAATCCCTAGTATGATGAACAATGAAGATGAAAAATAGAGGGTAAATGAAATATACATAATATATGAACTTTCATGAAGACAATTATCCTCAATTAGACCATTTTATGGTGTTTCCGCAAGCAATAATTTTAAAGACAGGTTTCGTAACTGAACGTTCAACCGTTGAAGACCCATTATGACTCCTAAGTCATTAATATTCTATGATTACACCCAAAATTCCACTTCCATGACTATAAAAAATGTACCAATGGTAAATTTAATGTAATACCAATTAGAGAGATAATTTTTTATGACACCCATGCTTTAGAATTTTTTTTCCTTTTCATTTTTACTGTAGTTTTGTTTTCTCATGTAACACATGAATCTTTTTTAATTATAGTTTTTCCCATTATTATTTTTTATATCTTTATCTTACAATCCAAATATCATTAACTATTTAATTCTCATTAAACTATGACCTCAAACCCTAATAAATGTTTGGTTAACCCAATGCTTTCTCTAAGGGAGGGATGTTGCAATTTCATTTATTACGCACTTAAATTATTATGTTTTATAAAGTTTGGGATGAGAATGAGTGATGTTCATGGTTGTAGAGATCATATATCATGACAGTTGTCTCAAAATGATTTCTATAATTTTATTAAATCTTTTCCCTCTCTTATACTCAATACAATATATTCATATGATGGAGTTGAGCTCTAAATTGGATGGAATGGTATATGGGGGAGCTACGTCATGGAAGATGCCTACTCTCAAGTGAGGTGTTCCATCAACTTTGATTATATGAGGAGGTGGAATTAGTCTTTCTAATCAAATTAAATATTTCACAACACTAAATGAAAGAATATTTATTCATTAATTAGATTTTATAATTTAATTATAAAACATAATTTAAACACCAAAAATGAGAATAATGGAACCCATAAACCAATCTAAAAAGGATAATTCTTTTTTACAAATAACATTCTATCATTTCATGTTAGTATAAGGTTTATCATTTCATTTTACTTTTAAATTCCATTACTTTAATAGATTAAATAAAAAATAAAAAATAAATAGTTTTAGTGATATATAATAAGTAGGTGAATGACTTAGAATTCTTCCCATGTTAGATGACCCTAGTCTACCTCTGTGCTGCATTAGGAGAATATTTTTTTTCATTCCTGTTGATAGGTGTGTGTAGAGTTAATTAAAAATTATTAAAACATTATATGAGTTTCTCAAACATTTTACATTCTATGGTTACTAATGAACATTTACAATTTTCTAAATTGTACGTATGATCTGGAAGGAAGGAGTAAAATGGTGATGAACTCAAATGGGTTTTTTTGTAACCTTACTAAGACATCATTGTTTTCTTCCCATTCCTATTATAACATGCTTCTTCATGAATCAAATTTTGATTTAGTTGTTTAAATTTATAGCATGATGGCCGATCTTCCTAACATTTGAAATGTCAAATGAATCATGATTAGTGAATAACTGTTATATTTTGATTACCCTTATGAAGCATGTCACCTTCAGTAGATTTCATACTATTATTATGAAATGATTGTTTTGAAACCCTGATTAAGATAACTTTTTTCCATTAAATTTTTTATTACATACATTTCAACTTTCTGTGATGTATCCTTATCATGATTAGGGATATATAGTAATATTTTGTTTTGGTTAATTAAATAAAGGAATATTTATAAAATAACAAGAGTATTTTTTAACAATCTATTTAAATTTGGTAACATATACTTGATAACATGACCCTAATTTCAAGAATGACTAAATATTTATAGTTGTCACGGCCCGTCCTTGGGCCATGCCATGACTACCCCAAGCCTGCCTTCCATAGGCCAGGTGTTGTTGACTAGCACCAAAGGCATAAATCCAGACAAAAAGGGATGGAATTTCCTTTATGACACGTAAACACACACAACCAGAGTATAAGAAGAAGCAAACACTGAGTAAAGCAATATAACAAGTGTGCTGAAAGTACAAAGGGGGCCGAAAATACAAGCCCAACTGTAAAGTACAAGGAAAAGAAAAAACATTGGGAAGGTGTCAAGCTGCTCCTAGATCATCCTCCGAAGTTCCTACCATAAGGGTATGTACAGATGTCCACCTCAGCTCTCCACATATGACTATCACCTCCGGGTACCGTCTCGTCGTGAAGTCCACCTCCGGGTACTGCCTCGTCGTGAAGTCCACCTCCGGGTACCGTCCAGCTCTATAATCCTCAACCACTATCAGTATTGTCCGTCGTCTGCATCCAACACAATGAGGTGCAGGCATAGCTCGTGCAGGGGTGAGTATAACGATACTCAATAGGGACCCTGGGACCCTCAAGGTCTCACTAAAACCAACAAGGATAAACCGCAATGAAAGATCTCAACAGATAACCTTTACTTAGGTATATACCCATACATATACCAAAGTTATCAAGTAACCCATCTCAATCATGAGGTAAACACAAAGGTCATTAACTCAGCAAAAACCAGGATTTTCATTAATGATATCAAAACGACAACTGCTGAAGAGATCCTCCTCTGTCGAGTATAGTGATCCTATCATGACTCTGAGGCGCTAATCACTAACCTTAGACTACTGAGTTAATCCTCCTATCGAGTACAACGGGTCTGCCACCCCAACATAATTGTGCTCCCCGCCATGGGTCTGCCACCCCAACATAGTAGTGCTCCCCCTAATATCCTACAGAGGTACTCCTTCTATCGAGTACTGCGGGTCTGCCACCCCAACACAGTAGCACTCCCTGCCATGGGTCTGTCACCCCAACACCGTAGTGCCTCCCACTGAGCTATACAAGTCACTCCGAAATGAATCGGACAAGCAGTCATCAGGTCTCAGCTAGCTACAAGGTCAACGTACTCTGTACGCTCGTCTCCAATAGGGTCTGCTCCATGAGCTACTGGTCAATACTTCCAAGTGTCATGTAATATAATGTGAAAGTATCTCAAAGGACCACCTCTTCATAGGGTTCTCAACACAATAGACAGCACGTCAATCAGATGCCCGGTCTGTGAGTTATTAGTTTTTTCGTTCTCGGGGCCCGGTTGGTTTTTAAGCTAAAAAAAACCCGACCATAATCAAATATCATCTGAATCCTATGTAGAGTATTCCAAAATAACTGTCTCATCAAGAGGAATCCAACGTAGTCGATGGCACGTCAATCGGGCGTCCGTTTCTCAAGTTATAACTTTTTCCGCTCCGAGGGCCCCGATGGTTTTGGGTTCGAACCAACCTATCTATACCAAAACCGCTTCAAAACCTTGAGTGTAATATAGTGAAACGACCGTCTCAATCCAAGTAATCCTACGCAACAGACGGTGCATCGATCGGAGGTCCAAAACTCAAGTTATGGGCGTTTAACTGAAGAAGGTCCGAAAATAGGGGGTCTGGACCCGGTCCAACCTGGCCCAACACCCCTGGGTCGGCCCGAACTGGGTCGAACTGACCCAGGACCGGGATTTTCCTGGTTGTGCTTGGCCTGGCCCGACCGGCGCAGGTCGGCGCAAGTGGCCCACGCGACTGGCCGCGTGGCTGGCCGACCAGGGGGGCTGGCGGCGCCCAATGGGACCCGCCCTAGCCCCTGGTCGAGGGGGTTACACCCCCCCCCCAATTTCTTCGAAATGGTCAGCCATGAAGGCTGGTGTTTGGGTAACCACGGGACCCCCTCGGGTCCCACCTCTTGGTGGCACCGGTAGCCAGTATAGCCAGCCGACCTTCCAGATCTTCCGCGGCCTTAGGCAGTAGCTTTGTTCAACCGGCGAGGCGCGACGGCGCCATGCCCCACCGTCACGGCCCACCCCGGTCGCGGCCCCTAAAGCTTCGGAGTGGCACGAAGCTGATGTGCCCCTCCTTCTCGGCCCTCCCCAGCCATGGTCCAACTCTACTCCACGGGGCACGATGGTGTCGTGCCTTTGCGGCGACCCGGAAATCATGCACAGACGATTCACTCATGATCGGCCTGATGTCGGCCGGTTCTTCGTAGTTCGCCTCCATCGTCCACATACAACAAACGAGAGGGGAAGGGTCAGACTGTGTTCATACGGTCGGAGCCCTTCCTCTTCAAGATGATATCATGCGGCCAAACGAAACTCAAGAATTGAAAAACGATGATGAACGGTATTAAAACTTGAAAATAACAACCCCTACCTCAAGGTTCGTTGTTCTTTGACGATATCGCTAAAGGGTGGACGTCGGGTCATTGACGTCATGCATGGGAGGAGATGAAGGTGACAATGATCTTTGAAGTTCTTCATTTTCGCAAAGGCCTTTGATCTCGGCTCAAGCGTCGTTCATTGTAGATCCGGTGGATGGAGAACTGTTCTTCGTGAAGGGTGGTGTTCTTCAACTAAGGAGGAACTCAATTCTTCTTTCACAAGAGCTCTCTCTCAAACATTTCCCTCAACACAAAAGTGCCAACCCAAATTAAAATAAGGCTTCCCCTTATTTTAATTACACTTGCCAAGAATTCAAAATTCAAATCCCTTAATTAAATAATTAATGATTTTGAAGGCATTGATTGTCTTGTGTTGGCAAACTTTCGTGAATGAGTTGAAGGTAAAGAGGATACAATATTAAAAATAAGAATAACTTAATTCAAGGAGTAATAAAGGGGGGTTTAGGGAGTTGAGGGGGAGTTGAGGAGTTAGGGTCTCGTGTGGGACCCACCACACTAAACCCTCACTTGGGAGGTTAGGCGGGTGTGGGCCCCCACCTCTAACTCCTCCTTTGTAGGATATTACCCACCTTCCATAAATAAAAATATCAAACACATATTTTTATTTATTCCTTAAAAACAAACTGAAAATTTAACCTCTTCTCCCGTCAAAACGCAACTACGGTAAAGGTCCCCTTAAGAAATTGTCGGTGCTGCAAGTTCATCAGTCCCCTCAGATTTCAATTCCGAGCACCGGTTCAAAAGATAGAAAAACCCGCTCGTTCGTTTACTGAACATACCCAAACTAAACTTCGGAAATTGATTCCATTCACACTTGGCCTTGTAATCAAGTGTCGTCAGAATCCACAGACTCGTAAAATTCCAAAGAAATTACGGAAAAAAAATTCCATGAAATTTCTGGGTTTTTACATTGCTCCCACCTTAGGGATTTACGTCCCCATAAAGGTACAACAAAAACTAGGGAAACTAAAGGGGGTACCAAGCACGCATCTGAGCCTCCCGCTCCCATGTTGTCTCCTAGAGGTTCTCGTGCTGCAATCGAATGCGCACCATAGGAATCAGCAGTCCTCGTAGGACCCGCTCCTATCGATCATCAACCTCTACTGGAACCCCGTGAAAGTCGCCTCGTCATCGATGTCCAGCTCCCCGTTGTAACAACCCAAGATTTTATTAGATATATTCTTTTTAATTTCATTCATATCTTCTATTGTACACTACACCAAGATTATCTTGTGCTGTACGCAACACCGTATTAGCTTGGAGTATACCCAACACTAATCTTGGATCGTGTTACACACAATTTCAAGTTTGTTTGATAGTATTTATTCTACGAAACATTGAGTATATATATATATATATTAAATGTATTAATGAAATATGGTTGGATTTTGTTATACGCAACAACAAAGGAGTTGTGCACTACATGGAACCCTGACTTGGCTTGCATTACACGCAATCGCGACCTTCCTCGATAGCGTGTGTTGTACGCAATACAGGGTTTTACTAAACAATGATATATTATTATAATACTATTATGAACTAGCCGTTATGAATATTATTAACTAAATTTTGAATTTTATAACATTATTATTCATCTTACACATTTTTTAAAACATGGTATAAGAATAAAATAAATTTTTTCGGGTAAAATAAGTATTTTTCAAAAAATGCAGTTTTGCCGCCTTTTGATGGCGCACCCACTTTAAATATAGTTTTTGACATGTTTATAAGTTCAATTTTACAAAATAAACTTCTTATTTTGAATAATTATATAAAAATTTACATTGGATAAATTTTTGATATTTTTCTGATAACTTTCATATTTTAATGAATAGTAAAAACATGCTATATTTTAATTAAAAACAACTTTTTTCATCGTAATAATTTATATGGTTAAATTATAATATTTAACGGTTTTAAAGTATAAATAGAATATATTTTTACCATTTAATATAATGTATGTCATTATCATTGATTTTACCTTGAATTCGTAGGTTAAATCATTTCAAACTTTTGCAATGTTTTAAACAAAAATCCGTTTTCTTTCGAGAACGAGATTAATTTTAATTCCATTTCTAAAACATTTGTGTATTGAATTTGGAAAAATGGATTCCATATTTGGAATCATTGGGTCCAAGTTATGTTTAAAAGACACTTTTTATTTTTTGGGCATTATAAATAGTAACTACGGTAAATTTTATTTACCATGGTTAAAGGTAAATCGGGTAATTAAGGGTAAATATAATATTATAAAATTATCCTAAAACCTACCAAAATCCTATTTGATGACTAAAATTATACCCATATCACATAAGGGTCTGATTATATTAATTTAATGCACTTTTTTCCATGAAAAAAATTTAATTATTATTTGAACCAAAGAAAGTGACAACATGTCACTTTCTTAAATCTTATAAGTATATAAATTTTAGTTTAGTAATAAACATCATGAAACTTCAGATATAAATAGTCTCAAGAAAGATAATAAAATTATATACATCATATGAATTTATTTAGTATTTTTAGGGATAAAATAATTATCATTAAAGGTGACATAATAGTGATGTTGAAATTATTTTATTAGGAGAAATATCAAATAAATGGTTTTAAAAATATTAAAATAAATATTATATGAACTATTTAACGTGCTCCACTAATTTTCCATATAAATATGAAATGTTATGAATCTATTAAATCTTATAGTTAGAACACATCTTCTTTATATTGTTTTTTGAATTCAAATATATGAATAGTGTTAAAATTGACACCATTGTTATTTTTTAAAAATAACATATTATAAAATTGTTTAAAATCACAAAAATATTTAAAAATTATATATTTAAATTTAAATGGTCTAAAATGTCATAAAGTGTCAAATTATGTAAAATTCACAACACATATATAATTATTTATAATAATTTAAAATTTAGAATATTATTACCACAAATAAAATAAAATTGATAAATAAGGATAAATAAAGTTGATAATGTTTAAAATAAATTACTAAGAAGTCTAAATTTTATTGGTTGATTATATTAAAACACTGTCGCATCTAATATTGGGATATGAGTCATTTTGGATGTTTTTAAGTGGGTTTGAGATTTAATATAAACTAATATTTCTAATATTTCCAAAGGTTCCCATATCCTCCCTTATAAAAGGGCACCTCCTCCCTCTCCTCATCACACCAATTTGAGCCTTCAAGCTCGGCCAACCCCTGACCATTTCACTTCACCACTTCCCTAGAAACATCCTAGAGGTCCTGGTATTCTTCAAAGACCAATTTTAGTGCCCTAAGAGGAGGTCTCAAAGAGGCGCTTCAAAGAAGAGGTAATGTCCGTTACCGATTCTTTCAACTTTATTTCTTCTTCTACTTATTCTCCTTTAGTTGTTTCATTATAAAGTAATAACATAAGTATCACTTATATACTGATATTTTATTATAAATATTAATCAACCCAATTTCACCTTCTATCCATCCTACAAAAAATAAAATCTCTGCGCGTGCGTACGTACGTAATACCGTCTCCACGCCGTGGTGTAATCTGTTTTTCCACCAAAACCTTACATGGATTGGTATAACGGTGTAAAGAATAACTATATATGGTTATTATAAAATCATAATTATTATGATATATTATAAAATCCACCTAAATTATATTCAATAATTATGGGAATGATATCATCGCTCGTGCGTATGTACGGATTACCGTCTCCACGACACGATGAGATTCATTCTCCATGTTAACCATACATGAATGATTATGAAGTTTATATAATGAATAATAATAAAATATATGACATAATAATGCCAGTATATTTATGTATATATATGTGTATGTCATCTATTTAGTTTCATTCAATTCAATAAGGAAACTAAAGCAGTGTTCATGCGTACGTACGGCCTACCGTCTCCATGAACTGTCTATTTCATTCCTTTTATCTATCTATAATATATATGTATATGATGAATATATATTATATATAAATCATGTTTTAACTTCTTGAATTATTTAAATCAGGATATAATTAATAATATCAAGAATGACAAGTCGAAACACATACGATAAATGAAATGATTTCACCCAAAACGCTGCTTTAACATGGAATTTACAAAAGAACGGGTAATTTAAAGTCATAATTGAAACATATATGGTATCATAACAGTGAATATTATTATATAATTAGTCAATTACATTATTTAATTCATTATACTGGAGGTTTGGATCCATAGGAAGCATATCGGACCTAAGGTAAGGGATAACTTTTCCAATCTTGTTTTTATCCGAGACTGTTTATTTGTAAGTATTTATTGGGGTTATATTTATCATCCATGTCCTTGTTTCTAAAAATGTTTTCATGTATGTTTAATGTCCTTTTTACCCATTTTTTACTTTTACTACATGTTATTTATGCAATCTTTCTTTTATGAGGTACTTTTTGACTTTTTCGGCAAAAGTACGAGAAGAATGTTTTTTTTCTTATACGGCACGAACGGATTTTTACGGTTTTATAAAGCCTTATTTTCATGAAGATTACTCCAAACGATTTCATGACAATTTTCAACAAAATCTTATTCTTATAAAATTTCATGGAATTTTGTGAAAATAAAATGATTTTGAAAAAGAAAGGATATTTTCCTCAAGAATTCATTTCAAGTGTTTTATCAAAACCATTTTCCATCAAAGATGACATTATTTCATATGTGTATGTTTCAAGTATAATGTCTCTATGATTTACATGGTTTCACTTTTCTTATTATGAAATGATATACATTTCTTTTATATGTATTATTTGATGATGGGATGATGTCTATAAAACCCATTTTATTTGTTGGGTTATTATGAATGATGTATGTTTATTTTGTGGCACAAGTAAGAATGATTTCATTATGAGATGGGTGGGACCTATATCTCTCCCAAATGCATTGGGTAATGATTTATATCTCATGATATAGACATGGTTGGAATGGTAAGTTAATCTGGTTCAGTGATACAGGACTGAAACGAGGAGTGAACACAATTCAGAAAGGGACTTTGTCCACTTAGATGGTCTTGGCAGCAATGCATGTGCTACTATGGAAATCATAACATGTTCTGAATGGTTACCACAATTACATGTTTTATTCCCATTATATTTTATCATGTTTGATGTTCAATTATGATATATGCCTTACGTACTTCCACAATTTATGTCTTTGCTCAAGATTTTGATGTTTAAATTTCATGTTCATGTTTTTTCTTTCTAATGTTTATGGATTGTTTTATGTTCTCTATGTTTGACCTTACTGAGCATTTGAGCTCACCATTTTTATGTTTTATTTTCCCCAGGAAATAAATAAAGGTTTTAGGTAAGGAAACAAAAAGGGGAAGATTTTTATGGGAGTTGATGAAGATCTTTCAACATGATTAGAAGTTTATATTCCAAGTTTCCAAAGACACAAAACTATTATGGTCCTTGAGTGTTGGTTATTATTATTTATTAATTATTCCGCAAAAGTAATGTAATGTCCATGTACGTCAATATTTGGGTCTCTACAGTTGGTATCAGGGGAAAGGTTTAGTTATCCTGTGGAAACTAGGATGCAGAAACTTTAGTGAGATCCCTAGATATATTTCTAAGGTATGTCTAGGGATTTCCCTAAGGTTAAGTATACGCATATGTTATAGTCCTAGAATTGCACTAACGTTCTTAGAATTAAACCTAAGATGTTAGATATTGAATGTACTCCCCATTTATTATGTTTTTCTCCCTAGCATGGTATTTTCCTCTCACACTATTATTTTTGGGTTTTAGATGATGGATGGAACCCGAAGGAACCGTGTTGATCAATGTAATGGACAGTGCAATGATTGTCCTCTTGACCAAACCAATGTTATGGGATATGGAGTGCACAATCTTATTTCTATACTTACACAAGCTATGAATCATTCTGGACTTCAAAATGAGCAGAGAAAGGAGCAACATTCTGTTGAATCCTTCATGAGGAAGTGTCCTCCTTCATTCTGCGGGTCTTCTGATCTCTTAGTGGATGAACAATGGATCAGCACTACTGAAAAGATATTTTGAGTTCTACAATGTTCTGAGCATGATAAAGTCATCTTAGCAGTATATCGTTTGGAAGGTGATGCTGATCAATGGTGGAATCTTATCAAGAATATGAGGCAAAGAGATGAAATTGAGTCCATCGAATGGGACGAGTTCAAGAACTTGTTTTACAATAAATACTTCCCTCGTATTCTTCAAACAAAGATGGAAAAGGAGTTTCTTGAGCTTAAGCAGAAGGATGATGAATTTTTTGGTATATACGAAGCGAATTTTACAAGACTTGCAAGGTATGCATCTGGATTTATCATCCAACCTGAAATTAAAGTTGACAGATTTTTCATTGGCATAAAACCACGTCTTCGAAGGGCCATCTCATGGTTTTGACAAGAAACGAAAGTTGGAGTTCAAGGAGAAATCTCATAACAATGGTGAAAAGAAGATGAATGTTTCTTTATGCTCAAAGTGTGGAACGAATCACGGTGGAGATTGCCTAAAAGGTACTAGAAAATGTTTTAAGTGTGGAAAAGAAGGTCATCGAGTAGTTGATTGTTGAAGTAATGGGAAAAAGGTTGATAATGATGTGAATAAGGAAAAAACTACAGAGAAATATCCACCAACACTTCAATGCTTCAAGTGAAATTAAATGGGGCATTATGCTAATCAATTACCTAATCCAAGGGTTAATGATGATCGACATGAGCAATCACCTAAGGAAAAAGACAAAGGGAAGTCACATGCAATCACTATTGGCGATGTTGAATATGAAAACGAATTGGTGGAATGATTAAGTTTTTATGTAATGGGATTCCAAAATAATGTTGTATATAGTATCGTGGAATATTGGAATATTTATGTATTGGTCTATTGTGGTTTTCAATAATTTTATGGTACTAGTAACCATGGAATGTGATTGAGATATTTTTGGAAAGAAGATGATATGCGAATAATGAAGGGATAAGGAGAAAATGAAATGTTTGACAGTATTCATGAGCTCATGACTGATATAAGGAAATAGTTATATCATGCTTTCAGTATATAGAATTTTGGGGTTTTGTTACGTGGAAAGAGTTAACTTTTGACAGCACTCATGTTTTCACTAAGGTTCAATGGGTATTCATTTTTCAAGATAATAAATGATTAAGTTATTCACATGTTTGTAATTTGACCAAAAAGATATATCGTATGATATATGGGGGATAAATGATGGTATTCACATGCTCGGTAGATGACATTTCTAGTAATTGTTTTCTTTATACTATGAGCTTTGACAGAAGTATTTTAGATAAGCCTAATGATTGGAAGGAATTATGTTGGACATAAGTTAGTATTATTTAAGGATAGAACTTTTTTTGATATTATTGATGGAATGTTATAATAGTGTACTTTAAGAAAAGGGACAACATGCAGAACAGGTGATAACCCATCGCGTTAGACAAGGATGTGGGAATCAAACCCACAACCGAAGTGCGACTGGCCTCTATTGCATACCACTGGCCTACAGGAAGTCCCTGATTAGTATAATCTAGTTTTATTATATTAAGTGGTATGATATATGAAGTATAAGTCTATTAGGAACCATATACGATTACTCTCACTATAGATGGACTTATGTATATTTAATAACTTTTACTATCCTTTTGTTTGAGACAGATGGAAGGACCTATCATTCTATCGCAAGATCTTCTAACACTTTACAGAAGACAAATTCAACTTCATTTATTTAAGAGATGATGTGGAAATTGTTCATGTCATAAACAACGGTAAGATTGTACCAAAATAAAGTAAGTATTTCTTTTAATTCAACAATTCTTCAGCTTTAGGAAAATAATCTTGAATACAAAAAAATGTTTTCCTAGTGTCCTTATATCGGATGAATCAGATGGTACCTTAAAGTATCACAAATTTATGGCTTTGTGATTGTTGGCTTTTTCATAGCCATGTTCTCTACCACTCTCCATCAGAACATGATGGTTAGATTTTTCTTCCATATCCATATTTTCACCTATGTTCTCCTATATGGAAACCTAGTGATGAGTTACTTTGGGTAATCATTAAATTTCATACTTTAGTTTTTAAAATTAAGTTTTAGTATTCCTCTTTACGATGTGGGTTTCTATGCATAGTAAATGATTTATAACCCCAACGAATTTCGAGGGAAAAATTCATTTTAAGGGGGGTAGAATGTAACAACCCAAGATTTTATAAGATACATTATTTTTAATTTTTTTCATATCTTCTATTGTACGCTACACCAAGATTATCTTGCTCTATACGCAACACTGTATTATCTTGCAGTATACGTAACACTAATCTTGGATCGTGTTACACACAATTTCAATTTTGTTTGATAGTAGTTATTCTATACAACATTGAGTATATATATATTTTTTAAATGTATTAATGAAATATGGTTGGATTTTGTTATATGAAACCACAAAGAAGTCATGCACTACACACAACCCTGACATAGCTTGCATTACATGCAATCGCGACCTTCCTCGATAGCGTGTGTTGTAAGCAATACAGGGTTTTACTAAACAACGATATATTATTATAATATTATTATGAACTAGAAGTTTTGAATAGTATTAACTAAATTTTGAATTTTATAACATTATTATCCATCTTACACATTTTCTAGAACATGGTATAAGAACAAAATAAATTTTTTCGGGTAAAATAAGTATTTTTCAAAAAATGCAGTTTTTCCGCCTTTTGATGGTGCACCCACTTTAAATATAGTTTTTTAAATGTTTATAAGTTAAATTTTACAAAATAAACTTCTTATTTTGAATCAGGATATAAAAATTTATGTTGGATAAAGTTTTGATATTTTTCTAATAACTTTCATATTTTAATGAATAGTAAAAACACGCTATATTTTAATTAAAAACAACTTTTTTCATCGTAATAATTTATATGGTTAAATTATAACATTGAATGGTTTTAAAGTATATATAGAATATATTTTTACCATTTAATAAAATGTATGTTATTAGAATTGATTTTACCTTGAATTCGTAAGTTAAATCAATTCAATCTTTTGCAATATTTTAAACCAAAAATTCGTTTTCTTTCGACCACGGGATTAATTTTAATTTAATTTAAACAAATTTTGTGTATTGAATTTGGAAAATGGATTCCATATTTGGAATCAGTGGGTCTAAATTATGTTAATAAGCTACTTTTTATTTTTTGGGCATTATGAATAGTAACTACGGTAAATTTTATTTACCATAGTTAAAGGTAAATCAGATAATTAAGGGTCAATATAAGATTATAAAATTACCCTAACATCTGAAAAAATCCTATTGGATGACTAAAAGTCGACACATATCACCTAAGGGTCGGATTAGATTCATTTAATGGATTTTTTTCCATGAAAATAATTTAATTATTATTAAAACCAAAGAAAGTGACAACATGTCACTTTCTTAAATCTTATAAGTATAATAATTTTATTTTAGTGATAAACTTCATGAAACTTCAGATATAAATAGTCTCCAGAAATATAATAAAATTATATACATCATATGAATTTATTTAGTAAATTTAGGGATTAAATAATTATCATTAAAGGTGACATAATAGTGATGTAGAAATTATTTTTTAAGAGAAATATCAAATAAATGGTTTTAAAAATATTAAAATAAATATTATATGAACTATTTAATGTGATCCACTAATTTTATAGACAAATATGACGTGTTATGAATCCATTAAATCTTTTATTTTGAACATATATTCTTTATATTGTTTATTTAAATTCAAATAAATGAATAGTGTCAAAATTGACACTATTGTTATTTTATAAAAATAACATATTATAAAATTGATTAAAAATCACAAAAATATTTAAAAATTATGAATTTAAATTTATATGGTCTAAAATTTCATAAAGTGTTAAATTATGTAAAATTCACATCACAAATGTAATTATTTATAATAATTTAAAATTTAGAATATTATCACCACAAATAAAATAAAATTGATAAATAAGGATAAATCAAGTTGATAATGTTTAAAATAAATTCCTAACATGTCTAAATTTTATTGGTTGATGAGATTACAACCCTATCTCATCTAATATTCTGATATTAGTCATTTTGGACGTTTTTATGTGGGTTTGGGATTTAATATAAACTAATATTTCTTATATTTACAAAGGTGCCCCTCTCTACCCTTATAAAAGGGCACCTCCTCCCTCTCCTCCTCACACCAATTTGAGCCTTCAAGTTCAGCCAAACCCTACCCATTTTACTTTACTAGTTCCCTAGAAACATTCTAGAGGACCTGGTCTTCTTCAAAGACCAATTTTAGTGCCCTAAGAGGAGGTCTCAAAGAGGCGCTTCAAAGAATAGGTAATGTCTGTTACCGATTCATTCAACTTTATTTCTTCTTATACTTCTTATTCATTAGTTGTTTCATTATGAAGTAATAACATCAGTATCACTCATATACTTATATGTTATTATAAATATTAATCAACCACATTTCACCTTCTATCCATCCTACAGAAAACGAAATCTATGCGCGTGCGTATGTACGGAATACCATCTCCACACCGTGGTGTAATATGTTTTTCCACCAACACCTTACATGGATGGGTATAAAGGTATAAATAATAACTATATATGGTAATTATAACATCATACTGATTCTGATATAATATACCATCCACCCCAATTCTATTCAATAATTATGAGAATGATATCGTCGCTCATGCGTACGTACGGATTACCGTCTCCACGACGTGATGAGATTCATTATCCATGTTAACCAAACATGAATGATTATAAAGTTTATATAATGAATAATAATGAAATATATGACATAATAATGCTACTATATTTATGTATATATATATATATATATATGTATTTCATCTATTTAGTTTCATTCAATTCAATAAGGAAATGAAAACAGCATTCATCCGTTCGTACGGCCTACCATCCCAATGAACGGTGTATTTCATTCCTTTTATTGATCCATGATATATATGTATATGATCAATATATATTATATATAAATCATGTTTTAAATTCTGGAATTATTTAAATCAGGATATAAGTAATAATATCAAGAACGACAAGTCGAAACACATACGATAAATGAAATGATTTTACCCAAAACACTGCTTTAACATGGAATTTACAAAAAACGGGTAATATAAAATCATAAGTGAAACATATATGATATCATAACAATGAATATGATTATGTAATAAGACAATGACATTATTTAAATCATTATACAGGAGTTTCAGATCCATATGAAGCATATCGTACCTAAGGTAAGGGATAACTTTTCCAATCTCATTTTTATCCGAGATTGTTTATTCGTAAGTATTTACTGGGGTTATATTTATCATCCATGTCCTTGTTTCTAATTTTTTTTCATGTATTTTTAATTTCCTTTTTACCCATTTTTAACTTTTACTACATGGTATGTATGGAATCTATCTTCTACGACGTACTTTTTGACTTTTCTGGCGAAAGTACGAGAAGAATGTTTTTTTCTTATACGACACGAACGGATTTTTACGGTTTTATGAAGCCTTATTTTCATGAAGCATACTCCAAAATATTTCATGACTATTTTCAACAAAATCTTATTCTTTTAAAATTTCATGTCATTTTTTGAAAAGAAAATGATTTTGAATAAGAAAGGATATTTTCCTCAAAAATTCATTTCAAGTGTTTTATCAAAACCATTTTCCATCAAGGATGAAATTATTTCATATGTGTATGTTTCAATTATAATGTCTCTATGATTTACATGGTTTCACTTTTCTTATTATGAAATGATATCCATTTCTTTTATATGGATTATGTAATGATGGGATGATGTTTATGAAACCCATTTTATTCGTTGGGTTATTATGAATGATGTATGTTCATTTTGTGGCACAAGTAAGAATGATTTCATTATGAGATGGGTGGGACCTATATCTCCCTCAAATTCATTGGGTAAATATTTATATCTCATGATATAGACATGGTTGGCATGGTAAGTTAATCCGGTTCAGTGTTACAGGACTGAAACGAGGAGTGAACTCGATTCACAAAGGGACTTTGTCCACTAAGATGGTCTTCGCAGCAATGCCTTGGCTACTATAGAAATCATAACATGTGATGAATGGTTTCCATAAATACATGTTTTATTACCATTATATTTTATCATTGTTGATGTTCCATTATGATATATGCCTTACGTACTTCCACGGTTTATGTCTTTTCTCAAGATTTTGATGTTTAAATTTCATGTTCAAGTTTTTTCTTTCAAATGCTTATGGATTGTTTTATGTTATCTATGTTTTCCCTTACTAAGCACTTGAGCTCACCCTTTTTATGTTTTATTTTCCCTATGAAATAAAGAAATGTTTTAGGTAAGGAAACAAACAGGGGAATATCATTATGGGAGTTGTTAAAGATCTTTCAACATGATTAGAAGTTTATATTCCAAGTTTCCAAAGACACTAAACTATTACAGTCCTTGAGTGTTGGTTCTTATTATGTATTAAGTATTACGAAAAAGTAATGTAATGTCCATGTACGTCAATCTTTGGGTCACTACACCCGTGGTCGATGATGACAGATTGGTTATGAACACATCTCCTCGGCTGATTTATGTGGAAGATGTCATGCACCTAGTGCATTTGAGGTGAAAGGGCCAGGTGGTAAACCACCTTTCCTAACCCTGCTAGGGACCTGAATAGGTCCGATGAAATGTGGAGATAACTTGTCGCCCCAGCCAAAATTCCACTGACCTTGTCAAGGAGATACCTGTAAGAAAATGTGGTCGTCAACCTCAAACTCCAGTGGTCTCGTCTCCTATCAGCATAGGACTTCTGTCTGCTCTGTGCATTCCTCATCCACTCCTGGATGGTCTGCACCTTCTCTGTCATAGCCTGAACCATCTCTGGTTTTACACGTGCTGACTCCATCACTATCCACAATGTATATCTGAAACGTGGCCAACTGCTCTCTCGCCACTCCTAACAGTTGAATGCCTGATCTCCAACTAAGAGCATCTGCTACAACGTTCCCCTCCCCAAGAGTATAAACTATCAAGAAGTCACAATCCTGGAGGAATTCAAGCCAATACTACTGTCTCGGGTTCATGTCCTTCTAAGAGAATATACACCTGAGACTATTGAGTTGGACAGAACCGTAAACCGTTCACTCAACGAACAATGGGTGATACTAGACAATTGTAAGATCTCATCTCCACCCTTTTCATCTATGTTCTATAAGAGTTGCTGAGATTTCTTCTCTGACGAAAAGAGAAATCTGGTCTCATCCCCAGGATGAACCACATTCTTTTCCTAATACTATCATTCCAAACATGAACGGTACATTTCATTTCTTAAATGAGGTCATAAGGCCTCAACGCTACTACTAATAGATCCAACCGTAGCTCTTTCCTCCAAGGGTTGAGTCACACTGTTGGCATTAGTGAATGGTTGTTGGGTCTCCTCCTATAGGAATCTCACAAGTGATGGTCAAGTCAATAGTTTTAACCAGAACCTCTTAGTATCAACCATACAAAAAGGATAGGAAAGTAAACTTCACAAAGAAAGGTGCCTTTTAATATTGCAACTCAAAGTACAAAGACACATAACAACCACAACAACAACAAAAAAGAAGCTAGAAGCAACAATAAAAAAGGCCTCCATGCCTGAAACTAGTCTCTCTCCTTTCCACCTGTTTCTAAAGCTCCATTTTCATATGATTCAGCTGCCTAAATTTGAGCTCTCCCATATCCACATGTTTCCTGCGCTTGGGGGGGGGGACCTCCTGGTTGTGGTTGAAACTCTTCGAAGTGTCATACACCACCAGATATACGGCCAGCTCCTCTACCCCGGTCTAGTAGGTTCCTCTACTACCTACTGCTCATCTGCTTGACAGGTCAGGTAGTCTCAAGCCAAGTGAACCTTCTTTCCACATGCATAACACTTCCTGGTCCACATATGGTTGTCTCTGTTTCGTTTGCCTCGCAAAACCGAACCTATAAACCGAGGTCTCCCACCTGTTGGCCTGGTCCCCTTGGACCTCTGCACCATCTGTCTTCTTCCTACAAATGACTCGGCTACTGATGGAAGACCCTACGGCAAGGGAAGCATCTCCTGAGAATGCTCAAAGTGTAGATTTTCTGGAATAAACTCCACCCTGAAGAAATTCATGAAGTCTCCCCAGGTGAAGGTCATCTCATCGGAAAAATGGAGCATCTGGTTCCACCACCACTCAGCTACTTCCTGATAGAGACTAATAGCTAGGTACACCATCAAATCTGTGGGTTTCCCAGCTGTGTGGAAAGCTTGTGCTACAAACTCCAGCCAGTGCCCAGCCGTCTAAAAATCCGACTCGTCTCGAAACCTCATAGGCCTATGACGCTGGATCCCAGGCATTGCGTTCAAGAGGCGTGCACTCTCGGCTGGTGTCTGATCTAGAAGAGGGACCTATACTGAGGCCTCATATCTCAATGTCCTGTAAGTACGTACAACTGTTGGGGCTCTAGCTGATCGTCCACGGGGAGGCATCCTGAAAGAACAGATGTGACACGATCAAAAGACTATACCTGGTGAGATGGCCTGGTTTGAGCTAACATAAAAGAAACTTTTGAAAACACACACGCAATCAGTGTTTTCATGCACTGAATTGGAAATCAGAAGTCAAGGTCCTGGTGTATGGATACATCGGCCACCCGCACCAACACTGGCCTCCCTGAACTGAAAACCACACTTAGTACCCTTAACACTGTTACTTCACAGAAATAAAATATCATAGTTCTATGTTCTGTGGTAGAACCTCCCTCTAATACCAATTTTTCACGACCCATCCTCGGGCCTGTGTCGTGACTACCCCAAGCCCGCCTTTCATAGGCTAGGGGCTGGTGACTAGCACCAAAGGGATAAATCCAGATAAAAAGGGAAGGCATTTCCATTATGAAACGTAAACACATACAACCGCAGTACAAGCAGAAGCAAACACTAAGTTAAGCAATATAACAAGTGTGCTAAAAGTACAAAGGGGGACAGAAATAAAATCCTGACTGTAAAGTACAAGGAAAAGAAAAAATAGTAAGAATGTGTCAAGCTGCTCCTAGATCATCCTCTAGAGTACCTACCTGAAGGGTAGGCACAGATGGCCACCTCAACTCTCCACATCCGACTATCACCCCTGGGTACCATCTTTTCATGAAGTCCACCTCCAGGTACCATCTCGTTGTGAAGTCTCCTGTCGGGTACTGTCCAACTCTATAAGCCTCAAAAACGATCAGTATGGTTCATCATCTACATCCAACACAACAAGGTGTGGGCATAGCCCGTGCAGGGGTGAGTATAACGATACTCAGTAGGGACCCTGATACCCTCAAGGTCTCACTAAAACCAACAAGGATAAACCACAAATAAAGATCTCAACAGATAACCTTTACTTAGGTATATGCCCATACATATACCTAAGTTATCAAGTAACCCATCTAAATAATGATGAAAACACAAAGGTCATTGACTCAACTCAAACCAGGATTTTCATTATTGATATCGAAACCACAACTGTTGAAGAGATCCTCCTCTGTCAAGTAAAATGATCCTTCATGACTCTGAGGTGCTTCTCACTAACCTTAGGCTACTGAGGTACTCCTCCTATAGACTACCGCCGGTCTGCCACCCCAACACAGTAGTGCTCCCCACCATGGGTCTTCCACCCCAACACAGTAGTGCTCCCCCTAATAGCCTACAGAGGTACTCCTTCTGTAGAGTACCGTGGGTCTGCCACCCCAACACAGTAGTGCTCTGCACCATGGGTCTACCACCCCAACAGAGCAGTGCCCCCCACTGGGATATACAAGTCACTCTGAAATGAATCGGACAAGCAGTCCTCAGGTCTCAGCCAGCTACAAGGTCTCTGTACTCTGTACGCTCGTCTCTGGGAGGGTCCCCTCCACAAGCTATTGGTCGATACTTCCAAGTGTCACTTAATCTCATGTGGAAGTATCTCAAAGTACCACCTCATCATAGGGGTCTCAACCCAACAGACGACATGTCATTCGGACGCCCGGTCTGTGAGTTATTACCTTTTCAGTTCTAGGGGCACGGTTGGTTTTTAATATAAAACCAACCTGAACATACTCCAATATCATCTGAATCCCATGTAGAGTATTCCAAAAGAACCATATCATCAAGAGTAATCCAACGTAGTCGACGACACGTCAATAGGACGTCAGGTCCTCAAGTTATAAGCGTTTCCGCTCCGAGGGCCCGGTTGGTTTCGGGTTCGAACCAACTCTCCCATACAAAAACTTCTCCAAAACCTTGATTATAAAATACCAAAACGAACATCTCGGTCCTAGGAATCCTACTCAACTAATGTTTCCTTGATTGGAGGTCCACAACTCATGTTATGGGATTTAAATTGAAGAAGGTCTGAAAATAGGGGGTCTGGGCCCTGTCCGACCCGGCCCAACACCCCCTTGATCGGCCCGAACCGGGTCGACCCAACCCGGATCTGGCCCGGTTGGGAGCATCCCGGCCGGTGCAGCCCGGCGCACGTGGCCCATGTGGTTGGCCGACTAGGGGGGCTGGCGGTGCCCGCCCTAGCCGCTGGTCGGGGGGGTTACACCCCCCCCCCCCCGGTTTCCTTGAAATATCCGCCTATGAAGGCCGACCCTTTGGTAACTATGGGACCCCCTCGGGTCCCGCCTCTTGGGGGCACAGGTGGCCGACTCAGCCGGCAGCCCTTCCAGATCTTCTTCGGCCTTAGGCCGTGGCATTGTTCAACCGGCATGGCGCGACGGTGCCGCACCCCACCGCTGCGGCCCACCCCGGCCGCGGCCCCTGAAGTGCCGGCGCGGCGCGACGGCACCGAGGCCTTCCGCCGCGGCCCGCCCCGGCCGCAGCCCGCCCCGGCCGTGGTCTGGCTCTAATCTACGTGCCACGATGGTTCCGCACCTTTGCAGTGACTCGGAAATCATGTGCTGATGATCCGCTCATGATCGGCCCGACACCGGCCGATTCTTCGCAATCCGCCTCGGTCGTCCACAAAAAACAAACAAGAGGGGAAGGGTCGGATCATGTTCATGCGGTCTGAGCCCTTCCTCGTCAAGAAGATATCATGCAGCCAAACGAAACTCAAGAATTTATGAATGATGATGAACAGTATTAAAACTTTAACATAACAACCCCTTCCTCAAGGTTCGTCATTCGTTGACGATATCGTGAAAGGGTGGACGTCGGCTCATTGATGTCGTCGCAAGGGAGGAGATGAAGTTGATGACGATCGTTGGTGTTCGTCGCTTCCGCAAAGTCCATTGATCCTAGTTTGAGCATCGTACATTGTAGATCTGGATGAAGGAGAACTGTTCTTCGTGAAGGGTGGTGTTCTTCAACGAAGGAGGAACTATCTTCTTCTTTCACACGAGATCTCTCTCAAACATTTTCCTCAACACAACAAGTGCCAACCCAAATTAAAATAAGGTTGCCCCTTATTTTAATTACACTTTCCAAGCATTCAAAATTCAAATCTCTTAATTAAATAATTAAATATTTTGAATGCATTGATTGTCTTCTGTTGGCAAACTTTAGTGAATGAGTGGAAGGTACAGAGGCTACAATAATAATGATAAGAATAACTTAATTCAAGGGGTGATAAAGGGGGGTTTAGGGAGTTGAGGGGGAGGTGAGGAGTTAGGTTATCATGTGGGCCCCACCACACTAAACCCTCCCATGTGAGGTTAGGTGGGTGTGGCCCCCACCTCTAACTCCCCCTTTGTAGAATATTAACCACCTTCCAAAAATAAAAATATCAAATACATATTTTTATTTATTCCTTAAAAACAAACCGAAAATTTATCCTCTTCTCCCATCAAAACACAACTATGGTAAAGGTCCCCTTAAGAAATTATAGGTGCTGTGAATTCATCGGTGCCCTCGGATTTCAATTCCCAGCACCGGTTCAAAAGATAGAAAAACCCACTCGTTCGTTTACTGAACGTACCCGAGATAAACTTCATAAATTGATTTCGGGCACACCGGGCCTCGGAATCAAGTGCCGTCAGAATCCATAGAATCGTAAAATACCAAAGAAATTAAAAAAAATATTTCCTTGAAATTTCCTAGTCTTTAAAATTGTATTAGTCCATTTACATGTTTTATGATAGTATTTTATGTTTTTATCAAGTGTTAAATTTTGGTTTCTTGAATCTCCGAGTTTTAGAAAATGATAAATATGGTCACTGAAAACTGTTATCAATTTGATAATCATTTTTGAAAAATTATAAAGAGTCTTGTTATTAAAGAATATATATATATATTTATATATTGAACTTATAAACATTAATTTAATTCCAAATTTTACTTTTTTACTCATGATATGTATCTTATATGTGTTAGGAATTTATTTTATGTCTTTATTTTGATCATTTGTTTTCAATTTCTAGAAAATGATAGTCATGAATTATACTAGTCTGTTAAGACTTAATTTTTTTTACATTATTTAACATCTTCTTTTATGATTCACAACTATTTATTACTAAAATAAATGATCTATACATGTTAAGATATATTATAGTAATGTTGGGAGAATATCTAATAATGAAAATATTTTTACAACCAATTTTAAAATATATAGCATATATATCTAGATGATGAGGAATGATTAGTTTTTTGTAATTAGAATATGAAAAAATGTTTTGTAATGATCATATTATATCTTAATGTGGAATAAATCCCTTGTTAAACTTATTATAATATATAATCATGTCTTTCATAGAAATTTAATGACTAAATAATGTCTCATTCAAGCATGATAATCATGACACATAGCAATACAACATGTTGAATTTTAATTTTCTAATATGATATGATGTTTTTTTTGAGAAATCTAAAAAATGGTTTAAATGTAATAAAGTATCCAAATTGATTGCAAGGACCTATAATATACAAATGTCCATATAAATATATGGGAGATAAATATATATGTTTTTCAAGAAATTGATAAAAAAAATGGGATATGATTCAAGGGAGAGATGAAATAATAATATCTTTGTGTAGTTCCTTAGTCATCTTGTAACATAGCACCTCTATCCGCTCAATATAGCCAATGAGTTTTTCTATTTGAGGCCCAACTAGAACACCTTATCCAAGTTTTATTTGTATTTTTTCCATGGATATCTCACAATATTTCTATATTTATCTCTCCTAATAAAGACTATAGATATGTTTGAGCATTATATAAGAAATAATGTCTTTATGTGACATCCTGAGTTCATTACAAATGGATAAAATAATTTAATACTAATCTTTGACTACATCACTCTGTTGTTTATAAAAGACAATAAAATTCCCATCACTCACCCCTTTTATAGGTAGATCAAGCATTAAAAATTCTAAAATGAAATAATTTTGTTCCTCACAAAATATTACCTGAAGGTGTGAGAAACATTCTTTTAAGTTACTACTTGTTAGGAGATGGTCCGTCTCAAAAATTAATCATAGCGATATTTTGGATGATGATATTGTCATTATTCTATAATATTAAAATCACATTATTATTACATCAATAGATTACATTTTATATTAGATATAATAATATTTTTATATTATTAATTATCTCACTATTTTATCAATTAATAATAACCCTCATAATTAAACTCACAATTTCTCATCTCTATCGACAATATATTATTAAGGATCCAAATCCCCCTTCATATAATACATACGAGATCTTGGAAAATTATTTGAAAATATTTAGGTAAGAAACACATTTCAAACTAATGGATTGTACCTCTTAGATTCATTGATTGGATTCCCTAATCTATAAACCCTTCCATGGGTTTCCACAATACTTTCCTTCAATTTACATCAAGTCTACTAAGGGTTACTTCTATTAATGAGTTTTTTTTATTAAATACCAAACATTAATAAGAACTCCTGGATAAAAATGATATTCTTGATGAAGAATTTTTCAAGAAATAGTTCTATTATTTAATTAATAATAATTTAAAGGAATCCTTATTCTTACATAATTTTTAGTTGATGGATTTTATTTATTAATATTAAATATTTCAGAACTTATCGTATACCTATTTTGTTAATATTAAGTGGATTTTTCATTGTTGGTTAACCATTTTATGATAATGTGTTTTATGCATAATCTATTTATTTTAATTCAATATTTTGATATTGTTCTATTTTTATATGATCTCTATAAATACCCTTACCCTTGTAGCCCATAGTTGGTGGTTAAATTACTACATTAGAAATAGATACAAACAATCACATATGAAATGAACAAATAGTTTAATAGTTTTGGTAAACTAGATACATACATGAAATTCAAATTACATATAAAAATATAAAATTAAAAAACGGTTTTCTTTGAGAACACCACTATTCCCTGTAACATATCCATACATATCAATCATAAAACACTTCCTCATATCCTAGAGAAAATAAAATATAAGAAAGGGGTCAGATGAGATGATTAGTAATGGTATGGGTATAGAGGAGGCTATCATGAATAAATAATAATAATCAATATGTAAAGTTAAATAACTGAAAAATATTCCATTTAAACAATAACTTAAGCATTATATAGTAGAAATAAATGATGTTCAAATAATTTCATATAAATAATCACATGTTCTGTAAACATGTCAATTAATATTCTAACTAATTGAATAATCACTTATATGTATATAAATAATATCTTAATGAGTTAATTAATAATGTTTCACTCCATAAAAATACTATCAAGACCTTTCACAACAAAGTTTTTTACTCTAGTTAAAACCAAAATTTATTTTTTTCAACTGATTTGTCTCATGACATTTATCAATGCATCATGGGGATATGTAATTTCCATTCGACCCATCAGTTAATAATTCCAATACATTCCATATATGAAGTGGGGGAAACATAATCAACCTAAAAATTCTTATTGAAAAAATAACATAAAAAAATTTAATTCACAACCTAATCAATAAACATAATCATAAACCAAGAAAACAAAAAACATGGTTTGGATTAAAAAGGGTTTTCGACTGAAGTGAGAAATAAAATATAAATACCTTAAAAACTATTTTGAAATCACATTATGTACCAAATAGAGTTAAAATGATACTATTAATTTAATATTTAATTAATAACTAGAGGATAAAAAATATTTTTTTTAAGATTGAAAAATAAAATAATTTCCTAAATGGAGTCTAAAACATATATATTCTTGAATGATGATAGGATTGAGAAATTAACCCTTTCCTCTTTAGAAAAATTTGAGTTATAACCCCCAAGAAAAAAAATCTTACAATGAAATTGTATATACCATTAAGATAAAGTTAATCATGAGATTATATATTAAATATATATTACATACACCACATAAAATAAGTTAGTGGTGAATATAGAATATGTCTCATGGAATAAAAGGTGACATTAGAAACCCTTACCTTAGGTTCAGCTTCTTTATTATGTGTTTGAGCATCATTTATAATAAATAGAGGATTATTTTACATATATTTTTAGTACATTCTCATATATATGATACCATATATATTTTATTTATATTATCTTATCTCCAGTTTATGAAAAAAATGGTTAAAATCATAGTTTTTGTTGATAATTGCTTCGTTTATCAGGTATGTTTAGGTTCTGAAATTTTAGTCATTTTACATTGTTCTTGGTTAAATAATCTATATAATTTTAACGATTATATAAATATAATATTTACTCATTATATATTTATTTATATTAATCTATAAAAGTTATAGACAGAGCATGGATTAACCAATTCAAGGAGAGGGTAGGTTATATGTTTGTACGAATGTTGTTTTCATCTTTATTAACAGATGGAAAAAAATAAATTTAAATAATAAATAAAACATAGAGATTCATAATTATTAAATATTTTCCTCATATATTTATTAAATTTATCCACATTACCTTCCATGTAAATTATTAGTGAAAAATGAGTTACATCGCTTCGTTAGGCGGTATATTGTCACACACATGAGTGATGTTATCATATACCTCACAGAATGGATAGTCAGAGTTTATATGTGATATCATAATTCCATAGGTATAATAATGTTACTATTATAATATATATTCATTTAATTTATCCTTATCACCATCCATGTGAAAGGTGAATGGGAACGACACATCCTATTAGTTCACATGACGGTTATCTGTTGTACACATGAGTGACATTATTCTTTTCCAACGGGTTGGTAGGTAAAATGGAAGATGCGATATTATAATTAAATAAGTATATTAAATTAATAAATATCATATAATTTTTTCAAATCCATAATTCTAAAAAAACCATGAAAGGTGGTGATGGAAAATGAACTACGTTGGTTTGAGAGGCGATAGTCTGTCATATACATGATTGACGATTTTGATTCACATTTCGTGGAAGTAAAGATGGATATAGATTATTACACAAAATTAATAAAATTTATGTTTATATTATATACTTTTTTAATTATAATATCATGGTTAAATAATATTATAATAAGTTGGAGGAATAAATAAAATGAAAACCCATGGTAAAGGACTATCCCTCTTCCTCAGAGATCCTATTTTGGTTTATAACTAATGCATTAGTATGGGGGTTTCATAAAAAATTAAGTCTTATAGGATGTGTTTAAGGATTTAATAAAGTTATTTGGGTAGAAATAATCCAAAAAAATTTGATATGGAACTGTGAAGAGGAGAGACATGGGTATCCTTTTATAAGTGGGGGAGAGGACACACATGGAATTTTTTTTAAACAAAAAGTTATACCTACATTTTTTACCTCACACATGGCATAAAAATTGGTCATTTTAAAAAATTTTATTATATAGGTTCATAAAAAGTCTATAAAATATTATTTATAGAAAATTTTGTTAATTTTTAACAGTTTTCTTTTAATTTTAACCCTCGACAAACCCGTTTTATGCCAACCAAGAAAAATAATTTTTTAAAATTTTACAATTAATTATGAAAAAAAATTCATTAAACTTATTATATAATATAAAAAATCATGACTAAATATATAAAATATTTTATTCTAAATTTATTAAATATAACTGGAATAATTGAATTTCAAATTAACCCCACATTCCTGAGTAAAAATAGGCTTTACAAAAAAAACTTTTGAGTGGTTAAATTGTTTTTATATTAAAATTCAATTAGAAATTAATTAAAATGATGTAAATTAGTTAAATAATAATATATTTTAACTAATTTTTCTTTAAATATAATTTAAAATATAATTTATCCTTTTAAATAATATAAATTAAAAAGCAGTTTTGGATAAAATTGTGTATTTTCACTATTCACAAAAAAAATAAATCTTTTCCGAAAATTATCAAAAATTCAACCAAGGATAATTTGAAAAGTAATATTTAAATAATTAATTTGACTTCTAAAAATAAATTATCAATATATAGTATAAATTAATTTTAAATTATGTGTGGGGAGTATGATTAAATCGTTTTTTAGAAAAATATAGAATTTTGTGGAAAAAAATATTCTAAGTGATTGTTTTTCTAATAAATAGATAAAAAATAAATCTATTGGGTACATGTGTGAACCATATAATTATCATAATTTAATTGGTTTTCATTCATACCCTCGAACATAATGGTCATTTTTAAATAATAATCATTCAATGTATTGTCATGTTTTGTTTGAACTCAACACTGCTTGCATCGTAAGTTATCAAATTGATTGAATTTATTTTAAAATAAATATATTGTAATGTCTTGGGGTGTTTCATTATATTATAATATTTATGTTTTATTTCATATAAACTATAAAACATCATTTTACTCTTTTAAAATTTCATGGTGTTACAATCTTTTCCTTGCATCCATAAAATAAATCATACATAATATAGAAATAAAATAATTAAATAAACAACAGAACGATGATCATTATCTAATGTTTTATTTATTAAGAGGACAACAAATTAACTTATTACCCCATGATAA
The DNA here is from genome assembly GCA_963277665.1 of Viscum album. NCBI lineage: Eukaryota > Viridiplantae > Streptophyta > Magnoliopsida > Santalales > Viscaceae > Viscum > Viscum album. The sequence goes on along the minus strand of OY728165.1, from coordinate 253,851,942 downwards.
ATCTCATATTTCATGTCTTGACATGATTTATTATATCCCACTTGTCCACCTATGTATTGTTTGGGATGGTTTGACGTTGATTCTTTCTTGAATAGTCTCAATGATTCTTTCGAAAATCTATTTATTATATATGGTATAAAACTCACAAAAAGGTCAATGGAACTAATTTATTGGTAAATGGGAATTATATAAGACAATCTTGGACATTCATCTTCATAATAAAATTGTGAGTGATGGCAAGAAGACCATTATATTAAATATAATAACAAATATTTAGAATACCATAAAATAAAATGAAATTAAATAATATCAAGGCATATGTAGGTATTGTATAATCTCATAAATAGTTATAAAAATGAAACCATCATGCATTTAAAATAACTCGTCTGTATTCATTTCAATTTTTTATTCGATAATAAAAAGTGTTGTTAAATTAATCAAATTAATGGTCTTATTAATAAATTAATTTATTTGATCTTATTCCAACCAATAGTCCTAAATTTACTATTTGGTTTGATTTTAAAAATATTACTTTTATTTAAAATATAATAAAATAGTACCCAACTTTGTACTTGGGAGAAACTTGGTGTGTACCTTCCTAAACTACCTGGTATGCTTCTTGTTGTATAAAATGAATTCATAAGATATATTGTGTACATGAAATGTGTTGTAATTTTATAGTTTCTATAGCTAAGCTAATTGCATACTGAACAAATAAATATTATTTATCATGTATAATTTAATGTTCTAAGACTTTAGTATTTAATGAACATACGTGATTCATAGTTTCTAATATTATGTGGAATTAACTAATCATTTATTATAGTATAAAAACAATTGAATATAATGTACTATAAATTTATTGACCCATGAAACTTCGGGTGATGATGATTAATTGAGTAATTAATTAAATTTAATATTTCTCTATAAACAAGTAATGTACATGGTGCGTGAGAAGGATTCCATATTAAATGTAATTTTCATCACCATATATCCTTATCACACCCTTAGGGACTCGACTTATACATCTTGTAGACATTTATAAAGTCGTCAACTTGTATAGTGGATACACCGTGTATACATCATGTTACAGGGATTCAAAATTATATGTGTTATTTTTTAATTAGATATAGTTTATTAATTATAGAAATAATAAAAACCCCATGTTTTTCATCTTGAAAATATGTGAACTAGATATACTATAGAAAATCACACATTGTGTATAATAGAGAAGTCATTTTCAACTCTTTCTTGTTCACATGTGGTGAATTTAATGCATTTGACAAGTAATCATTACATAATGATCAAAATTTCATGAGGGTATCCTGGTATAATGAACAATGATACACAAAATGTGGAAAAATAGGGCATGTTGTGTAACCATATATTATCTGGATAGAATTACTATCACCTTGAATGGGTTCATTATTTTTGATATTCATTAATTATTAACTGATCTGAGTTTTGTTAGTGTGAAATGAAAGGGATTAATAAGTGATTACGATGATGGGTTAAGAATGATTTGAAAAATGAAATGATTTTTAACATTTAAATTAATAATGATAAAAAATCAAATAAATATTTACAAATTTGAACATTGACTCTCTTATAAAACATTATGGTTCTGTGTGTAGTAAAAACAATTATCAGGGTCGATCAGAACTCAATATGTTTTAGATTCGATGAATCATTTGAATATTATACAAGAAATAAAAATCCTAAACAACAAAGGTCTTCTAAATAATATTTAAGAAAATGTTACTATAATAAAGAGAAAATAATTTCACATTACATTCTTAATTAGTTTAAATAGATCAAAGAAAAATAGAATACCTCAGACATGAGATCGTTCATTGAATAATATTTTAGACATCTGAAACCTTTTCAAGTAAACCAGTATTTATTATGTCAGATACAATTTTAGAACAACTCTTGAGGTAATCCACATGTGATCTGATGATCGTAGAACAATGTTGATGGATTTTAGGGTTCTAGCATGGTAGGTTGATTATCTTTCAGTGTTCTTATAGATAGTTATGATGATTTATTTGGTCTTGACAAATCATTTTTTTCACTCTCATCTTGAGATAATTGGGGATGATGTAAAACAAATATAACATTCTTTGGTCATGAGAGAGAACTCTATATTTAATTATTCTCAATGATTATATATTTTTATCAAACTATACATAATGGATATATTCATCTATTTATAAAGTTTGGGTTATGGAACAAATATTAATTAATTTCACAATATAACTTAAATAATATGTTAAACATTATATGACTCCATACCATGTGTTATTTATAATAGTACTATTTTGTCATGGTGTGTGTTAATAGGTACAATGAAAATTATTATTTTACCATCTTGTAAATTAATATTTATCTCTAGCCATAATCATGGTTTTTAGTCCTCCTCAACATTTATCAATAAATATTATATATCAATGAAATAATTAATTACCATGTGAATATATTTTTATCTTATTTATATGATCCATAAAATCTGAATAAAACTATTACTTAGTCATGAGAATAAAACTTATACCAATAACTAAATTCGAATAGAATTTTATTGAGATCAATAAAAACACATACGATGTGACCCACTATTTTTATTTATTATTGAAATTAGGTGGTATTACCTAAATTACAAGAATGATATCTATAAATGATTCATGTTAGCCAACAGAAATAATTTAATGATATATTTTTTTCAACAACACACAAGAATTCACTAAGTTATATAATACATTTTAAAAAAAAATTGTATCAAGGAGGTTTCGAATGAGTTTCATCAACCTATCTACGTGATTCATATTTCATTGACTTTCTTAAGTAAAATCATAATTATACCCAAACCAAGTAATTTAATGTGGCATATTTATTTTATTCAAATAGTTTAGATATAAACATCTATAAATATGGAAGGTAAAAATATTACTTCAACTTATTTAATAATAACAAATCATTCACGATGTACCAAATGTACCCTAATTCCCAAGAATATATCGTCTCATTGTTTTGTTAAGTACATCAAATTATGTGATTAAAGACAAGAGTTAATAATAACCATAAATTCCATGGGTCCTCCCACATTCTCATATATAGTAAATTCCAAATATATTTTAAAAACAAGTATAATTCCTACATGTGTGTTTTTTCTCAAAAACTCACATCTTAGATATTACATAGGGTAAACATAATGAGATGAAATAACAAATTCATGTGAGTACTCAAACCTAATATTAAAAATATTATGTTCCACATTGTATAATGTTATCTAAGAAAGAAATAGTTTTAAGAATATCTACATCAATTTTCAAGGTTCTCATAATATTTTCCTACTATGATACCCTTTTCAATGAGAGAGATAATATAGTAAATTATTTTATTAAAGTGATATAGAACAATAAACAATTTTTAATGAGAAATATTAATTTATATTAACATTATTAATATACATGTAATCCAAAGTACAAACAGTTGGTTCTAGAACACAAAATTTAATATGGTTATCCACTTAATTTCCATAAAAAGGGTTGTTTGGAAATTTTATTAAATTAATGAAGGTGAAATTTATTTCCCTACTAAAATTGTTATAAAAAATCAATTAATTTCTAAATCATATTGTTTGGGTTTGATGAGATTTATTTTATGATGGTTGTATTTTTTATGGATTCATGTATCAAAATAATGTGAAACCCCTTCCCCATCAATTCATGTTATATTAATAGTATATTTTAAAACCATATAGGTGAGTTTGTGAAACTCCAATAAGAAAATATCTTGATATAGAGGTTTGGTTCCCTTTATTTGAGTAAATAGACAAATCATTTTTTATCCATTTGTATAGGATAAATAGATTTTGTATGGTTATTATTTTGGATGTGGGAATGATCTATACAATGGTTGAAATAGTGGTCTAAATGGTTATGTGGATTGGTTGTAGATTTTTAATATTTTGAGATGATGTTTTGTTATATTGGGCAGAGGATAATGATGTGGTAATATGGGTTGTTTTATGAAAGAGTAGGCTTGTATTGATGAGATCCTTATTATATATAGATGTTCCTTGTGTGTTAGTTAATTTGGTAAATTATTAAAGTAATTCAATTAATTATAGAGGTGTTTTAGAGTTTTTGAATTTATAATATTTCCATTATTTTGATAATATCAGTTTTTTTATTTAAAAATGTAATATTTTTAATAACATATTTACCAATATCTATGTTTTTATTGATGTGTAAATGTAAAGAGTTTTTTCTAAAGGTTTCATATGGTCGTGAATTATATTCCATTTTTTCTATTAGGGCAACTACCTTTTTCTTCTACTAACGTAAAGCTATACTCGACCGCTATAAGTGTTAGAAAGTATTTTCCCTTATTACATAAGGGAAGTGTATCTCATGTAAATTCAATTTTTTTATTAATAAGGGTATACTAATTTATAAAACGTCTATGTATGGGTCATTAGTATCCATATATGTTTGGTTTTAACTTTCTTAATGATCCACAATTGTAGCTTTCCCATTTCCTTACATGTGTGTGGGTAGCCCCTTACTTGCATAATAGTATATCGTGAATCCTAAATCTCACATAACATTAAAAACACACATAAGGGTATAACCATGTTACCAATATATAGTATGCACCTCCTACATATAGGTTTAATATTTTCTATAAAATCCCTATTTTTTCTAGTCTCTCATATAACGTTCTTTTAAGGAAAATTAATGGAAATAAATGTAGTAGTAAGTGATATTGATTTTTAAAAATTTATATTTGATATTATTTTTTCCCTAATAATTTTACGATTTCTAAAATAACTCTTGGGATGAAAATAAATGGAAATAGTATTAGTATATATTAAATGTTAATTGAATTTCCATGTGACAATTATCTTCATATCGATGTATTTCTAAAACACTATTTTTCCTTTATTATAATATTTAATTGTTTATATCTCTAATTAGTATCCTAAAACCTAATTTTTCATCATTTTGATTAATAAATAGTTCTTCAGGGTTCTTCCTCAAACAATAGACCCACATTTTCAAGCTAAAAAATCTTTTATCCATTCTGTTTTGGGGGCAATATGAAATCTCTTTGTTTTCCATGTAGGGGTTCTTTCATCCATCCTTATTTAGATGTATATATGGTAAAATTATTCGTTATTATATTGATATGTAAATGTTATATATTAGCTAAATGAATAAAATTAAAAAACTAAATTCAAATTGAGAGGTAGAGGAGGTTTCAAATTAGTTTTACTTATTCTTGTGATATTGCCTAATTGTTATTCATGATTTCTATAATTCCTTGTTAAATTGTGTTAAAATCGTTTTATTTTTATGTTTATTAAATTAAAATCACCATATATAAAAAGTTCTATGAATTTATATCTAGTTAATAGATTTTTTACTTATGGAATCCAGTTTTGTGTGAGAATATCGTAGAAAATAATGGAGTGATTGTGATGAAATCCATTTTTTTAAAAAAGTTGATATATACAGTAGTTATGTGGTTTGGGGGGTTTATAACTATGTTGGGTGAGTTTTTTGTTGGTTTTTATGTTTGGTGGATACGTTTTGGGGTGGTTGTGAAGTAGGGTATGTTGTAATTAGTTGGATGATCTATTATATGTTATGATGTATAATTTCCTAGTAATTCTGGGAATGAATGTGGCTTTAAATTAATGTGTAGTAATTGAATTTATTTATTGAATGTATAATAAAATTAAATAGGGTGGAATGACTAACAAAATATTATAATTATTATAGTAAGTTTGGTTAAAGTGGTTTTCCTTAAACATAAAATTAATGGGATTGTTAAATGATGATGGTTACTAATTGTAAAATCTTCAAATTGGTTGAATTTAAAAAACAAATATGGTATGTGGATTGTTTTTATGGTATTATTATGAAGTGTTAAACTTTTATTGGTGGAAATTATAGTAGTGTTAGTTTTGAGAATATGTGAAGTTATTGAGAGATGTGTTGATTATCTTATTGGTAACACCTAGGTTGGGGTTGTGTGATACCAATCTATCATTGTATTTTAGGTTATTTATTTATGAACACCACCTGATTCTGGTGTTTACACTAACTCCCACTAGTTTTGGTTCTAGGTTTTCTTCACAATCATCCATGATTTTGATGATGGATGGTTGGATACCACTTTATCACTTCCCTCTCTTCTAAGATATATTGATACACATGGGCAGTGATGAGTAGAAATAAAAAAGGAACTAGAGGTAGTGATTGATGAGAGGATCAGTTGACTAATGGTGGGGGTTATGTATGATAATACTTCTGTTAATTACACGTTAATAATTTCTTTATTATATAATATTATTTTTAATACAACCTAGAATATCCAGATGTCTAGTGTCTTTTGGAATTAATTACACAACATAACATCTCGAACAAGGGATAAAACAACATCATCAAAAGATTCCTTATCATGATTATAAAATTCCATGTTTATTAAAACATCTTATTATATATAGTGACCATATCCTTTTACACATATTATTATATGGTTTTAAGAATAATTAAACATCAAATTAGAGTCTAAGTATCGTAATATATATTGGCTAGGAAGATTAGTTATAAAATTAAACATCATGAAACCAAGACAAAAACATCTTTTATTTAATATTAATAATGAGATCCTAATTCAATTTGGTCCCTTATATTTTCACAAGATAATATGGGGATTACATTAACAAAATTATGAGCAAAAATACTTAGTAGGGTAATAAGAATAGGAATAAAATATAACACATGGTTTATAAGTCATAACAAGATGATATAAAGGCATGGTACAAGAATATACATAAGAAATCATAACATTTATAACATGGGAACATATAAACCAGACATCATTGGAATTTTGAAATAACTTATAATCTTACATAAACATGAGTATAGAGTTTCTACCAAAACATGGTGGACAAATCCCCAAAAAGGAATGAGGTTCACTCAATGTCCCAACATGACATCCCATGAGAGTAGAAATTAACCAATGAGTTTGAGCACTATATAGGTGCACCCATCATAAAAGTTTCATTCATAAGTGTTCCACATGAATAATTAGGGAAAATGGTTTCCCATGGAATGAATTGGGTATCATAATCATTCCATATGGTATAAAAAAGGAAATATCATAATGGTGTCCATCACGGAATGGATTTAAATAATATGTGGACATTCGTATGGTAAAATTAGAATATATCATGATAATTTAAGACAATAATAAGTGAAAACATGTAAAAAGATTGTTTATGAGTCATTATAAATTGAAGATTTTAGTGTGCTTTAGGGAAATATTAAAGAGCATTTAATTCAAAGAAGGCATATTTTCTTTCATACAGCTATAAATGGACCAAGATAATTTTTATGATGAAATGAGTGATTTTAGAAAGATAATGGTGGATTAAAAATTATTATATAGTGTGCCTATAAAGGGTAAGAAATCGGGAATCCCCCTTTAATCGGGCTTGATTTTCAAGAAGAATTGGGAAGGGAACCTTTATAGAACATGAATTTTCCAATAAAATAAGGATGATATGATCTATATACATTAGTTTGGAATATATAAATAAAATGTAGAATAATTAAAATAAAGAAATAGTAATTACATAGGAGTATAATGAGAGAGAGAGAGAGAGTAACACAAAGAAAAACATAGAGGTGTGGGTAGAATCCATTACCTTATGTATTAAATGGTTATGTAATTGATCTTAATGTCTTGGATAATCAGATTAAATCCATTAATTAATAAATTAAAAACCATTTATTAATTTATTTTTTTTAATATAATTTTATTATGTTCAATCATTTCATTTTTAACCAGTTATTAGATACAATTTCTTCAATTGGGAGCATTATTTTCATTCATTTTGATGATCAGTTACTTATATACATGTATGAGAAATAATATAAAATGAGAATGGTTTTCTAGAATTGACGTTATGTTTTATTAATTAATATACATAAAATTGAATGGTTATATAATTCATTAAGTATTCTTGGGTGAGGATGAATCATTAGATAATTTTTTAATGATAATTGATTAGATTATTTTTGTGTTTTTTCAATCATCACAATTTATTTTAGTTTTATTAATTAATATGATGTATATATAATGGTTTCATAACATTGAATAATAGTTAATACATATATTATAATATTTTTTAACCCTAAAATGGTTTTATGACCATTATTTAAGGTGTTAATGGAAAATGAAAAATCGTCATCCTTGAATGTTATAATTTAACACATCACAGATAATGTTTTCTTTTTTTGTACCAAAGGTGATGGGAAGAGAAATGATGATGAATTATTCCATTAGCATAATAAAATTCTTGTACATGTATGTTACTCTATTTATCATACCATTTGCATTACGTTTGGAGAGTATAGAATAATAAAATAAAATAAGTTGAAAAGAAATTAAAAGAAAAGAAAAAGGATTTTACCTCCTAAAGCCTTCTTTTTGAGAACCACTTTATGGGGGATTTTCTTTGGTCTTTTGATGAGAAAAAAGGATATTGGACATTATATAGGGTGTTTTGAAGATATTTGAGCATACTTTTTGGGCTTACATCATATATACATCATTTATGACTTTTTATTTTAGGTATTTATTATTTATCATAAATTATCATATTTTAATATTCACCAAAAATTCAATATTTTAGAAAAATCACAAAAAAATAACTGTAAATATTTTTTGATGTTTAGAATTTAAAAAAGAACTCATCTTTATGAAAATAATTTATAATTATTAGAAAATTAAGTATGTAACGCCTCGACCCCAGTTACCCAGAGTCGGTGCATTATTACATAACATTGGCTTGATTACAAGGAATCAAGTTCTGAAGGACTGATCAGTTTAGCAGTCTTGGTAATAAGATTCATACATAAGTTCATCTTTACATCTTAAAGAGAAATACAACAAAAATATATTTCATTAGAAACATCCAAGACTCCTATATTATTCCTACAGGTCACTGATAACTAACTTCTTCATATCCTGGGAAAATGAAACATAAGAAAGGGGTGAGCTCAAATGCTCAGTAAAGGTAAGTAATACAACGGAAAATGACATAAATATTAACCATTGTAAATAATTGAAACCACATGCCTTTACCAATAATAAACATGAATACTTGTATGACAAGAATCTAAGGTGAGTAAATAATTCCATAATAAAACATAATCAGGGGTATTCTACTAGTCGAATAACCACATGAACCATCAATATTATTTCCATAATAAGGGAATGTATAAAGCTAGAAATTCTAAAACATTTTTTCAAGGCCTTTTCCAAGACGTCTAAAAATGATTAATGAATCAGCCAAAACCATAAATAAAATGGTGAAAAGACCTCGGCCAATTCCACGTCTAGTTGTCTCATGAGACCTACCGATGCATCAAGGAGTTATAACAGGCTCCACCCATCACTTACTATGTCCAATACATTCCTCATATGAAAAGTTGTAAAAATAACATCAACTATCGTATAAGAACTAGGATACGGAATGTCAATACTTTAACCATAAACCATGAATGGTATAAAAATAACACATCCCAGTCAAACAAATCACAAAACCTTCAATACAATATGGAAGTTTTGTATCGTAATAAATCAACTTCAAAACAATATTAAAATTCTGTTAAAGTATTTGACATAGATGGAAATTATTTTGAAAACTCTTTGATTGAAATATCCCTTTTCATGAAAATATTTAAAAGTCACACAATTTAGAAAGGAAGACATTTTAAAAAATTGAATCAAAGTGTCTCATACCACTTTGAAACTTTTTAAAGTAATTAACATTTTAAAACATTCATGTCTATTTAAATAAATCCTTAAAACCATTTTTCAAACATGTACATTAATGAGAATGGTTTACAAGAACAAATCATTAAAACATTTAAAATGTTGTTGACCTAGATGTAATCAAAATTATTTGAGAGAAATATCTCTTTATGAAATCATTTAAGAGTCACATAATTATAAAAAAAATAATTTGAAAATATACTTAAAAGCTTGTAAGGGATGATTTGACGGTTTTATAATGGTGGAAAATAGCTGCACCTGTCGTATAAGTTAAAAAAAGACATTCATACCTTAATTTTTTTTAAAAGGATAAAAAGGATCTTTTTGGAAAATGATGTAAATATTCCTTTATAAACATCTTATAAAATGTCAAACAAGGGTATAAATGACTTTAACCCATAGTCTGTAAAATTGTAAGAATGATTTGAAATACATTTTTAAGAATCATTGATGTGGATGATAAAGAGGTCCCAGTAGATAATTACGTATAAACAACCTCGGATAATGTAGAGATTGTGAAATAAACTCTTACCTTGTACTTTTACTTGGTTGAGGGTTGGTTAACCTACTGTATAATGGTGAAATAGTTGTTATTAAATTATAAAAGAATCATATACATCATTATTATATCATATATGGTCTTTTAACATTGCTTTGTTAATAACATCTTGGTATTATCGTTGTTTCGGGTGTTAACTAGTTCATTTTCTTTTATATGCTTTGTTACATTAGCCATGTTTGTTATGGATAGGTTGTATCATATTCATATATAGAATGATATTAAGTCTTTATACATTATTTTTAACCATCAAATTAAATTATTCTTTAATGGATACGATGGGGAATGAATCTCATCGCGTTCGTGGGGAAGGTAGTCTGTACGTACGCACGAGCGACAATATCATTATTTTGATATTAAAATAATATATAATTGGATGGTATATCATATATAAAAAATCATTATAATGTTATTTTTATTATTTAATTCAATTACACAACATTATTATACCCATCCAAATAATAATGTATTCAATAACAATTACACCACGGTGTGGAGACGGTAAGTCGTACGTACGCACGTATGGTGACATGTCATTCAAAGGATGGATAGAATACTGAATATGGTTGTACCATATTTATAATAACATCATAGTATATAAAAGATACTGTATTTATTATTTTAGAATGGAAATAACATAGAAATAAGAAGCTTAAGAATAAAGGAATTTGAAAGAGGGTGGTGAAAACATTACCTCTTCTTGGGGTTCTTCCTTTTGATTAGATCAAAAGGGCTCCTTAGGATGGCTTTCTGACTAAGGGTAGGCCTCTATAATGAAGGGATTATAGTTGGCAGGGTATTTGGGCTGAGTTTGGTTGATCCAAGAGGCATTGAATGTGTGAATTAGTGAGAAGGGAGAGTTCCCTTTTATAAGAGGGGTGAGGGGCACCTTAGGAAAAGCTAGAAATGTTATTTCATAATAAATTCATATTCGATTTATAATGGCTAAAAAGTGGATTATTTAAATTTTAAGGTGGGGATAGGTCTAAAACCACTCATCCAGTAGATTTTAGACAGGTTTGGGTCACTATATTAACATTATCTTTTTTATTTAACTCTTAGTTAAATAGTTTGACATTTGCCATGTCTCTTTGTATTTTTATATTATAAAGTCAATAAACTTACTATAAACTTCTAAAAGACCCCCCAGTGGTACACTAAAGATACACCTATCATTATATAAGTCCTTTAGCCGATCCTTATATTTTTAGGAATAGAATACCTATTAATAATATAATATTTGTTTTAAAAACTCATTTATGTCAATTTTGACCATATTTAATAATTGATTTTTGGTAAAGTCTTAAGAACATTCCTAATTCGAAAAAAAATTCATTTAAGCAATAATAACATGTCATATTAACCAATAATATTATTTTATGTCATCAAAGCTTTCAAATTATATTTTTTTAAAATTTTATAATACAAATAATTTGATTATTTCATTAATAAGGAAAATATTGCATTATTATTGTGTCATATATAAATTTAATTATTCAATGTCTAAAAATTATAAATAAAATACCATTATGTAGGAAATATTTTTATCTTTCTAATTAATATTTATTGTCTAAAATAGAATATATATAACCCTATTTAATAATTGTTTTGCTAAAAGATATATGCTTAAGTCATTTTTGTATTCACTTTAACTTAATTAATATAAAGTGTCATTGTCACATACAAGTGGATCCATGGGGTCCCCAAATCGACCCAAAGATGCCCATGGTTGGACATGTTTCAACCAATAGGGTTAGTACACATTTTAGGGTAATTTATTATTGTTATAATATTATTATTTTACCCTTATTTACCCGATTTACCCTTTAACCATGGTAAAGAAAAATATTTACCGAAATAATTATTCAAAATTTCTAAAAAAAAGTTACCTATTTACACAATTTGGACCCCCTGATTCTAAATATGGAATCCATTTTTCCAAACACAAAATACAGAAGTGGCAGAATTTAATTTAAAATTAATTCTCACTGTCAAAACAAAAAAGCGTGTTTTTATGAAATAATAACTATCAAAAGATTGGAACTTGTTTATGTCCGGTTTAAATGTGAAATTACGTAAAATGACCAACATTGTATTAAATGGTAAAAATATATTCTAAATGTACTTTAAAACCACTCAAATTCATAACATATTACTATTAATTATTTCGATTAAAAAAGTTGTTTTTAATTCAAATTTAGTAATTTTCACTATTCATCAACATATAAAAGTTATCCGAAAAGTAACAAAATTTCACCCTAAGACAATTTCGATATTCCAAATCAAAAAATTAACTCCATTTTGAAATATAAAATGTATAAAATTTCAAAAAGTGGGTATTAGTATTCATAATAGCTGGTTAGATTGGTCGTGGTGTGTGTTAGAACTCGAAGTTGAATACAACACACGCTACTGTATTATTCAAAGAGAAGCGTACCGTGGAAGCTTGGGGTGTTACATTCTTCCCTCCTTCAAAAAATTTCATCCTCAGAATTTGAAAATTTTCTTTGAAAATAAATGTTTGAAAATAGAAAATACCATTTTGGAAAACCCATATCGGAAATAGGGTTAATAAAAATATAACTTTAAAAGAAAGAAAGAGAAGTAAAAAGGTCACCCGAGATAGCCCATACTAGGATTCTATGAAAACATGGATATGGAGGAGAAAAAAACCATCAAGGTCTAATGGAGAGTTGTAGAAAACAAGATTAGGAGAACTTTAACTACAAGAAAATCAAAAACTTGTGATTGGTTAAACGGTCTTTGATTCCCCATTTGGAAAAGTTAACCGACAAAGTTTTTGTTTTAAGTTACCTTTCATAAGGTTGAGGAATTTATTTATGATATTTAATAAGAAAATATGGCAATATACTTACTTGTCATGTATAATTTCATTCTTTAATAAATTTTTACCACAAAACCCATCATTCACTCCAAAAGGTAATAGAACTCAAAAATATTCTATTTATCCTAACCGTATCAGGTTCCAAAAATAAATTTATAATTCATATATTAGAAATTTTAAAAAAAGAAAACTATATTATACACTTCAGGGACTTTAAGTAGTCTAGTGGTAGGCGATAAATCTCAATTGCACTATGTTTGTGGGTTCAATTCCCGCAGCTTTGTCCGACGCGACGGGTTGTCACACAGTCTGCATGTTGTCCGTTTTATAAATATCCAAAAATAACCTTAAAAATAGTATCCAATGTAAAATATAATCCACTCCAACCATTATACTTATCCAAAATACTTCTGTAAACTCTCAATCCAAATTTTATATGCAACGTAAACATAATGTAGATTCTTTTTACCATGTAATAACATGTGAATACCTTCATCAGGTATTATTTTAAAACACTGAAACATCCTGAATTACCATAAAACCTTATTGATTACATTCATGATCCCTTATTCCTTATAGAATACTAGATATACTTCATCCATCCAAAAAATTTTCAAACTCCAACAATGATGGAATATACAAATCTTTAATCATTTTTAAGGCAGTCAAGAATATCCAATATAATTTACCTAAATAAACCATCTCTTATTCCAAAATCAGTACCTCAATATTAGGACCATATTAAGGATTATCTTTCCTTCAACCATGTAATTTTCAAAATGTTTAAATCACAGTATAGTCACATTTCTTAGTACCATAAAATCTTAAATCCTCAATGAAATAGTACTGCAATACAATCCTTATTTATTTCCAGCACATCATTGATACAAAAATTAAATGAAATAATTCTTAAATATCAACATCAGAACACTAGTCATTCCTCTTCATATGTGGTATTATCATAACTTGATTGTTATCCAATAGCATCATTTGTGGCATAGTCTGATTACTGATACATTGGTTTACGTAGTGTGCAAACTCTTTGTAGATGAATCATTGTTCATTTGAAACCTTTTTCTTACCCTTCCAGTCACGTACATGGTGTTATTTTTCTCCACATTTATAACAAACTCCCATTCCCTTCAGGAAACTTCCAGGGTGTTTCTTCGCACAATTACCTGATATGGGAAAATTCTTCTTTTCCCTCTTCCCTTTATCCATCTTTCTCTCTTCCATTGTTTTCTTCTCTTGCTTCCCTTCAAAGCCATAGAACTCAATGAAATCTATACTTATCTTATTAACACATGATATTATTTCTTCATATGTTGAGAATACATGAGAGACTATTTCCCTTCTAAATGTTGGCTTAATACCGTGGAAGATATAATACATATTAAACTTTAGATCATATGTATTATTGGAGTTCACATTCCTTCTGTTGGGCACCATTTTTATACAATGGCATACACTAGGTCAGTTTATGAATTGTGATGAATAATTCCAAACTTGTAAAATACCTAACTTAAATTGAACAGTTTATGGATATAATCCATAATCATAAAAAAAATTCTTTACGTAAGTATATAGTCATAATCCCTTTATAATGGTTTGTAAATAAAATGATAATTATCCTAACCATATCCCCCGAGAGTGTCGTAAAAAAGAGTGCAGCAAGGCCCATTGTCATGCACCAGTTCCCGTTCAAGTCTAGCTCAAAGCGGTGTTTTCAGGTTTTACCCCTAGGTACATCTGTGCCAGATCCGCCTTTAACTACTTGTATCTAGACAGGGATGTATTCCTTTGAAAACTCACAAAATCTCTACAATACCAAAATTCTAGGAATTTCATCTCTAATAATCCTCAATGTCTATATTAGGGCTATGTGCTCTAATCAGAGTTTATCTAATTCTAGTTTCCAAGGTTATTCCTAAACTTCCTATGATACCAACTGTAATGCCCTGACCCCAGTTACCCAGAGTCAGTGCATTATTACATAACATCAGCATGACTACAAGGGATCAAGTCTTGAAGGACCGATCAGTTTAGCAACCTTGGAAACAAGATTCATACATAAGTTCAACATTACAGCTTGAAGAGAAATACAACACAAATATATTTCATTAGAAACATCTAAGCCTCCTATATTATGCATGCAGGTCCCTCATAACTAACTTCTTAATATCCTAGGAAAATAGAACATAAGAAAGGGGTGAGCTCAAACGCTCAGTAAGGGTAAGTAATACAGCATAGAATGACATAAATATTAAGCATGGTAAACAATGGAAACAACATGCCTTTACTAATAATAAACATGAATAATTTTATGGAATGATTCTGAGCTGAGTAAATTATTCCATAATAAAACATAATCATGGGTATTCTTCTAGTCGAATGACCACATGAACCATCAATATTATTTCCATAATGAGGGAATGTATAATTCCAGACATTCTAAAACATTTTTTCAAAGCCTCGACCAAGACGTCTAAAAATGATTAAGCCCTAGGCCAAAGCCATAAATCAAATTGGGAAAATGCCTCGGCCAATTCCACGTCTAGTTGTCTCATGAGACCTACCGATACATCGAGGTGCTATAGAGGGCTCCACTGATCACTTAATATGTCCAATACATTCCTCATATGAAAATGTTGAAACATAACATCAACTTTCATATAAGAACTAGGATACAGAATGTCAATACAGAAACCATAAACCATGAATGGTATAAAAATAAGACATCCATAGTCAAACATATCACAAAACCTTCAATACAATATGGAAATTTTTTATCATAATAAATAAACTTCAAAACAAGATTAAAATCCATTAAAGTATTTGACATAGATGGAAATTATTTGTAAAACTATTTGATTGAAATATTCGTTTTCATGAAAACATTTAAAAGTCACACAATTTAGAAAGAAATACATTTAAAAACATTTTTGAATCATAGTGTCCCATACCACTTTTAAACTTTTTAAATTAATTTACATTTTAAAACATTCATGTCCATGTAAATAAATCCTAAAAACCATTTTGAAAACATGGACATTAATGAGAATTTTTTATAATAATAAACCTTTAAAACATTTAAAATGATGTTGACATAGATGAAATCAAAACTATTTGAGAGAAATATCTCTTTTTTGAAATCATTTAAGAGTCACATAATTATAAAAGAAAACATTTAATTTGAAAATATTCTTATAAGCTTTTAAGTGAAGCTACAACAATTTTATAATGGTGGAAAATAGCTGCACCCGCCATATAAGATAAAAAATTACTTTCTTACCTTAATTTTGTCGAAAAGGTTAAAAAGGACCTTGTTTGGAAAACGACGGAAAGATTAATTTATAAACATTTTATAAAAATAAAAACATGGGTATAAATGAATTTAACCCATATTCTGTAAAATAGTAAGAATTATTTGAAAGGCGTTTTTAAGAATCATGTATGTGGATGATAAAGAGGTCCCTATAGATAATTACGAATAAACAACCTCAGATAATGAAGAGATTGTGAAATAAAACCATACCTTGTACTTTTACTTAGAAGAGGGTAGGGTAACCTCTTGTATAATGGTGAAATAATTTTTATTTAATTATACAAGAATCATATACATCAATATGATATCATATATGATCTTTTAACATTGCTTTGTTAATAATATCTTTTTATTATCGTTGTTTCAGGTTTTAACTGATTCGTTTTCCTTTATATGAGTTGTTACACAAGACATGTTTGTTATGGATAGGTTTTATCTTATTCATATTTAGAATGATATTAAGTCTTTAAAAATTATTTTTAATCATCAATTGAAAATTATTCTTTAATGGATACGATGGGGAATGAATCTCATCCCGTTCGTGGAGACGGTAGTCCGTACGTACCCACGAGTGACAATATCATCCTTTTGATATTAAAATAATATATAATTGGTTGGTATATCATATATAAAGAATAATTATAATGTTATATTTATTATTTACTTCAATTACACATCATTATTATACCCATCCAAATAATAATGTATTGAATAACAATTGCACCTCAACGTGGAGACGGTAAGGCATACGTACGCACTTATGATGACATGTCATTCAAAGGATGGATAGAATACGGAATATGGATGTAACATATTTATAATAACATTATAGTATATAAAAGATACTGTATTGATTATTTTATAATGTAAATAACAAAGAAAGAATAAGTTGAAGAAGAAAGGAACTTGAATGAGGGTGGTGAAAACATTACCTCTTCTTCGGGTTCTTCCTTTTTCTTTGATCAAAATAGCTCATTAGGTTGGCCTTTAGACTAAATGGAGGCCTCTAGGATTTAGGGCGGATATTTGGGAGGGTATTTGGGTGGAGGTTTTCCAAGACAAAAGTCTTTGAATGTGTGAATTAGTGTGAAGGAGGAGTGCCCTTTTTTGAGAGGGGTGAGGGGCACCTTAGGAAAAGCTAGAAATATTATTTTATAATAAATTCATATTCAGTTTCTAATGGCTCCAAAGTGTATTATTTAAATTTTAAGGTGGGGATATATCGAAAACCACTCAACCAATAGATTTTAGACAGGTTTGGGTCACTATATTAACTTTATCTTTTTTATTTAACTCTTAGTTAAATAGTTTGACATTTACAATGTCTCTTTGTATTTTTATATTATATAGTCAATAAACTTACTATAAACATATAAGAGACCCCCAAGTGGTCCACTAATGATACAAATATCATTATATAATTCCTTTTTCTGATCCTTAGATTTTTAGGAATTGAATATCAATTAATAATATAATATTTTTTATAAAAACTCATTTATGTCAATTTTGACAATATTTAATAATTAATTTTTGTTAAAGTCATAATAACTTTATTAATTTGACCCAAATTCATTTAAGAAATCCTAACATGTCATATTAACCAATAAAATTCGTGGAAGGAATCAAGGATTTAAAATTATATTTAATTTAACATTTATAATACTAATTATTTGATTCTTTCATTAATAAGGAAAATATTTCATTATTATTGGGTCATATATAAATTTTATTATTCAATTTCTAAAAATTATAAATAAAATACCATTATTTAGGAAATATTTTTAGATTTCTAATGAATATTTATATTCTAATGTATAACATATATAACCCTATGTAAAAAAAAGGTTTTCTATAAGATATATGCTTAAGTCATTTTTGTATTCACTTTAACTTAATTAATATAAAATCTCATTGTCACTTACAAGTGAATCCATGAGGTCCCAAAATTAACCCAAAGATTCCCATGGTCAAAAATGTTTCAACAAATAGGGTTAGGACACCTTTTAGGGTAATTTATTATTATTATAATGTTATCTTTTTACCCTTATTTACCAGATTTAACCTTTAACCATGGTAAATAAAATATTTAACGAAGTAATTATTCAAAATGTCTAAAAATAAAATTTACCAATTTACAAAATTTTTACCTCATGATTATAAATATGGAATCCAGTTTTCAAAATTCAAAACACATAAGTAGCATAAATTAATTTAAAATTAATTCCCGCTGTCAAAACAAAAGGCGTGTTTTTAAGAAATAATAACTATCAAAAGATTGGCCTTTGTTTATGTCCGGTTTAAATGTAAAATTACATCCAATGACCAACATTGTATTAAATGGTAAAAATATATTCTAAATATACTTTAAAACCACTCAAATTCATAACATATAACTATTAATTATTTTGATTAAAAAAGTTGTTTTTAATTCAAATTTAGTAATTTTCACTATTCATCAACATATAAAAGTTATCCAAAAAGTACCAAAATTTCACCCTAAGCTAACTTTGATATTCCGAATCAAAAAATGAACTCCATTTTGAAAGATAAAATGTATAAAATTTCAAAAAGTGGGTATTACTGTCACGACCCGTCCTCGGGGCCCGTGCTGTGACTACCCCAAGCCCGCCTCCCATAGGCCAGGGGCTGGCAACTAGCACCAAGGCGTAAATCCCGGTAAAAAGGGAAGGCATTACCTTTGTAAAGTAAACAAGCACCTTAGAGTAAGCAAGCAGAAAAAGTAAACACTAAGTAAAAACTGGTACAATAGTAAGTGCAGAAAAGTAAATGGGCCAGTATACAAACCCAAACTGAAAGTAAAGTACAACTCGAAAGGGAAAACAGCAACTGAAAAGTAAAATCCACTACGCCAAGTTGTCCTCTGGAATTCGCACCTGAAGGATGGGTAAATATAGCTCCACTGCTCCTCGGGACCCTCCGTCCGCTCCGAGTATGTTTCGCCCAGTGGTCCACCTCCAGGTACCGTCCTGCTCTACAGGCCTCGACCACGATCAACGCTGTCTGTCGTCTGCAACCAACACAACGTAGTGCGGGCATAGCCCGTGTAGGGGTGAGTATAAGCTACTCAGTAGGGACCCCGATATCCCCGAAGGTCTCCCAAAATCCACAAAGTATAAACCACAAAGGAAAGATACAATCACGAAGTAACAACCCACACTACTTAGGTATATGCCCATACATATACCTAAGTCATCAATTCCAATACGCTCCAACCTCCGAGCCCAAGTAAAACTCAGTCCACACAGGAAAGTATACGTATTCCACATAGGAAAGAAAAATTTAATCCACACAGGATAGCACAAACCAATCCACATAGGAATGAAAACAGGTTTCAGCTCACATAGGTATACTTCTTCAAAGACGATAGAGATGATCACTGATCCATCAAAGTTGTCGGACCCACAAAGGATCGATAGGTACTAACCCCCGCAAAGTCCCACACAGGATCAGTAGAAAACTAACCCCTGGAAAGACCCACATAGGATCAGACCCACACAGGATCTGTATGAGCTGGCTCACACCGAACCGTTGAGCGCCGACCCACACAGGATTGGACCCACACAGGATTGGTAGCATGGATCCACATAGGATCGCTGAGTGTTTTAGTCGTCGCCCTTGAATCCACTGAGGATCTCTGTACAGTCGTCGTCGCAGTGACAGTTGCAGTCGCAGCCAGCACTAGGGTTCCCGCACATAGCAAACTCATTCGGGAGGGTCCGCTCCACGAGCTGAGAGGATGATACATCAACTGACACATAGTCCAGAGTTGATGTATCCAAAAGTTCTTGTATCGTCAACAGGAACTCAATGTCGCAGACGGCGCGTCAATCGAACGCCCGGTCTGAGAGTTATTGGCTTTTTCGTCCTAGGGGCCCGGTTGGTTTTTAAAGCAAATCCAACCCGACCATACTCCACCTGCATCCAAACCTCAGGCAGAGTATTCCAAAATATCCTTCTCACATAGAGAAATTCAACGAAGTCGACGACATGTCGATCGGACGTCCGAAGCTCAAGATATGAGTGTTTCCGCTCCAAGGGCCCGGTTGGTTTCGTGTACGAACCAACCCGGACGAACTCAAAGTATTCCAAAACCTTGAGTTCAATATACCAAAATGACCACCTCATTCCAAGGATCTCTACACAGCTGACGGTGCATCGATCGGAGGTCTGTAGCCCAAGATATGGACATTTGACCGAAACTAGTCCGAAAATAGGGGGTCGGGGCCCGGCCCGGCCCGACCCAGTACCCCCTGGGTCGGCTGAACCGGGTTGACCCGGCCCGGTCGGCGACCCGGACCGATGACCCGGCCCGGCCCGGAAGCCCGGACCGGCCGGCGGCGCGGCCAGTGCGGCCAGTGCGTCGCGCGGACGCACCCAAGGGTGGGGTTACGCCCCTCCTTTTTTAATAACGGTGGCCCCCATTAAGGGGCCGCGCCAGGTGTGCAACCTGAGGGTGTAACCCCCCAGATTTTCCCCTTAACGGCCGGCCAGCGCAGGGACGGCCGGTTTCTTGCCGCGGGACCCCGCGGTCCCGCGCCTTCCGGCGCCGGCGGCCAGAGTTCTGGCCGCCTTCTTCGAATTCTCCGGTGGATGGTTTTTCCAGCCACTACTTCCAGGATGGCTGAAAATTCATCCGGCGCGGCATGACAACACTGCGTCCTTCCGCCGTGGCCCGACTCCGGTCGCGGCCTCGTTCGTACCCTCGATGCAGCGCGACGGCGTGGCGTTTCTTCATCGTGGCCCGCATCGTTCACATTTTCTTTCGCTCAAGCGTGGTGCAACGATGCATTACCGTCTTCGCTAATCAAAATGAAAAATAGAAAAGGGGGGAGGGGTATCGGTCGTGTTTGTGTGGACCGATCCCCTACCGTTATATCAATAGCAGTTGGCCGAATCGTAAAACGTTTAACCTTCACAATTTTTAATTTAAATAAAAATTGTAACATGGCCGTCAGATTTATCTTTCATATACAAAGGAAAGAATCACCAACTTAAAAAAGATTCAAACCCCTACCTCGGTTTCAAGAACGGTGCACGTCAACGAGCCTCGGAAGACGAGCGTCGTGGAGGTCGGGTGTCGTGGAAAACGAACGTCGTTTCCGTTGACGTCGAGGTGCGTTCAAAGAGGAAACGTTGTTGGAATAAGACATCGCGTTCTTCAGATGAGATGTTCTTCGTTGAAGAACGGTGTTCTTCGCGTTCTTCGTCGAGGTTGAAGAAGAAGAAAACTTCAAGCTTCCCAAACCTCTCAATGTGGCAAAAACTAAACAATAATAAAATAAGACCAAGTCTTAATTTTATTAACACAACTTAACCATTTGAATTTCAAGAGTTTGAAATTAAGTAACTCACCTTATCAATTATAACAAGTTGTCAAAAAATTAATGAAAGTGAGTTAATGGGGAGTTTGGAAGGTGAGGGGTTAAGAGGAGTTAAGGGATTTGAAAAGGTGGGGGGGTTCGTGTGGGCCCCACCCTTTAAATTATCCACACATGGGATGTTGGGTGGATGTGGGCCCCACCACCAACTTCCCATGGGAGAAATTAACCACCTTGATATGAAATAAAATTGTTCCAACAATTTTATTTACTTTTTTAATTAAACCCCATTAATTAACTTCTTCTCCCGCACAAACGCAACTACGGTAAAAGATCCCTTAAGTGATTACCGGTGTTGCGAGTTCAACGGTGCCATCGGATTTCAATTCCGAGCACCGGTTCAAAAGATAGGAAATCTCGCTCGTTCGTTCACTGAACGTACCCAATCCAAACTTCGGAAATTGATTCCGGGCACTCCGGGCCTCGGAATCAAGTGCCGTCAGAAACCGCGTTCTTGTAAAATTCCAAAGAAAATTAAGGAAAAATTTCCCTTGATTTTTATGGGTTTTTACATTACTCCCACCTCAGGGTTTTGCGTCCCTGTAAAGATATATCAAAACTAGGGAAATAAATGAGGGTACTGAGCACACATCTGAGCCACCCGTTCCAAAGTGCTCTCCTGGAGGTTCTTGTGCTGCCATCTGATGCGCACTAGAGGAATCGACCGTACACGTAGGAACCGCTCCTGTCGATCCTCGATCTCAACTGGAACCTCTGTAAAAGTCGCTCCATCATCAACGTCAAGCTCCCCAAGGTCAACGATGTGCATCGGGTCGTGCACGTATCTCCTCAGCTGAGATACGTGGAAGACGTCGTGCTCCCGGTGCAACTGAGGTGGTAGAGACAGACGATAAGACACCTCGCCAATCCTGCTGAGGACCTGGAATGGTCCGATGAAGCGTGGAGACAACTTGCCGCCTTGGCCAAATCTATGTAATCCTCGTCTAGGTGAGACACGCAAGAAGACATGGTCGCCATCCTCGAACTCTATTGGCCTCCGCCTCCTGTCAGCATAAGATTTCTGCCAGCTCTGAGCTGTCCTCATCCGCTCCTGGATGACCTGGACCTTCTTTGTCGTGGCCTAGACCATCTCCGGCCCCACAAGTGCTGACTCCCCAGGGTCTGTCCAGCACAATGGAGATCTGCAAGGTCGGCCGTACAATTCCTCGTACGGTGCCATCCCGATGGTGGAGTGGTAGCTGTTGTTGTACGCAAACTCCACCAAGGGTAGGTGGTCCTCCCAGCTGCGACCAAAGTTGAGGATGCATGCGCGGAGCATGTCCTCGAGAGTCTGAATGGCCCTCTCCGTCTGACCATCCTTCTGAGGGTGAAAGGCTGTTCTCAGACGTAGCTGCGTCCCGAACGCCTCCTGCAATCCCTTCCATAGCCGATAAGTAAAGCGAGCATCTCGATCGGACATGATAGGTGATGGCACACCATGAAGCCGCACAATCTTCTGAACATAAAGTCATCCCAAGCTCTCCACTGAGCCCTGCTCTCTGATGGGTAAGAAGTGAGCCGACATGGTGAGTCGGTCGACAATCACCCAAATGGAGTCGTGACCTCTGGATGTGCGTGGAAGTCCAGTCACGAAGTCCATAGATATTCCATCCCACTTCCACTCTGGAACCTCCAAGGGCTGAACCAAGCCTGCTGGTACCTGGTGCTCAGCCTTCACCTGCTGGCAGGTGAGGCATCGAGAAACGAACTCTACCACAGCCTTCTTCATGCCCGGCCACCAGTGTTGTCGTCTTAGATCCTGGTATATCTTCGCCACACCAGGATGTACCACCAAAGGAGAAGTGTGAAACTCTCTCAGAACCTCCTCTCGTAAAGCAACTGGTACCAGGGTACGTCCTATAAAATGGACGTCGTGCTCTACTCCAAAGGAGAAACCATCAGGTGCCTGTGCTGAGGATATTTGTGCACGCCGCGTCTCACAGTCAGTGTCCCCACGCTGTGCCTCTCTGACCTGCTGCAGTAGTGGAGGAGTGAATGTGAGAGACTGAAGGAAGGCTTCCCCATCTCTATCCACGAAGGATATCTGCAAAGCGGCTAGCTGCTCTGTCGCCTCCTCAAGTAGCTGAATGTTCGTCCTCCTGCTAAGGGCATCGGCTACCACGTTCCACTTCCCAGGAGTATAGACTATCTCAAAGTCATAGTCCTGGAGGAACTCGATCCATCGCCGCTATCTCAGGTTTAGGTCTTTCTGAGAGAAGATGTACCTGAGACTCTGATGGTCAGAAAAGACTGTAAAGAGCTCACCCATCAGATAGTGTCTCCATGTCTTCAGAGCGAAAAACACTGCTTCTAACTCCAGGTCATGGGTAGCGTAGTTCTGTTCATGCGGCCTCAACTGACGTGATCCATAAGTGATCACTACCCGCTCCTGCATCAGGACACATCCGATTCCAGTCCCTGATGCATCACAGTAGACTACGTACCCTACTCCCTCCTCAGGCAACCTCAAGATAGGTGCGCTGGTCAATCTCTGTATCAGCTCCTGGAAGCTCTGCTGACATCTGTCTGACCACACGAAGGGTTTCCCCTTCCTCCTTAACGTCCTGCAAATCTGCAAAGATTTATCCTTTGCCGAAAAGGGAAATCCGGTCTCATCCCCTGGATGAACCACGTTCCTTGCATAATACAGTAAATCCCTTCATGATTAGTTAATTCATGGCATGGATGACGTCGTAAGGCCTCGACGCTGCTACCAAGAGATCCAGCCATTACTCTCGCCTCCAAGGGTTGAGTCACACTGTCGGCATCAGTGTTTGGTCACTGGGTCTCCTCCAGTAAGAATCTCGCAAGTGAGGGTCAAGTCAACAGTTTTTTTACCAGCACCTCCTAGTATTAAAACACAAAAGACAGGAAAGAAAACGTCATTATTGCAAGCATCTTTTATTACTTGAACTCAAAGTACAAGGACACAAGGAAACATAAACAAAGAAAATAGAGGCATTCTGGTCAAGGGCCTCTATGCCTGGAGCTAGTCCCACACTTGTCCACCCGCTTACGGAGCTCCATGATCATAGGCTTTAGCTACCTGAAGTTGTGCTCTCCCATGAGGTCGGGGTGGACCTCCTGGTGGTGGTGGTGGTAGAGCCTCAAAGCGTCGCCCACCACTTACTGCTTGGCCGGATCCTCTGCCTCGTCTTCCTGCTCCCTACGGACCGCCACGGTCGAACCTCTGCCTATGCCTAGGTGGTTCCTCAACCGTCTGCTGCTCCTCTGCATGGCGGGTCGGGCAGTCACGAGCCATGTGGCCCTGCCCACCGCATGCATAGCCCTGTCTTCCACTCATAAGATTGGTTCTGTTGCGTGTGCCCCACACCTCCGAGCCAGTATCCTGTGGTCGTCTGCCCGTTGGCATGGCCCGCTTGGACCTCTGCGACATATGTCTACTGCCGGCTGCAGAAGACTCCACCATGTGTTTCCCTGTGGTAGGTCTCGTCGCTGGTGTAGACTCAGCAAGAAAACTCTCGATGAGAAGAGCTCGCTCCAGCACTCCTGCCTGAGTCGGAATGCTAAGGGAGATCAGCGATGCCCTGATCTCATGCCTCAATCCCTGCACAAAGGTCCGAGCCTGGAAGAATGGGTCCCATACCATGTCGGTCGAGTAGCACGAGAGATCGGTAAATCTCGTCGAGTACTTGGAGACCGTCATGCTGCCCTGCCGCAGCTGAAGAAGCTCCTTAATGCGCACCACACAGAGGGTGGCTGGGACGAACTCCGAGCAGAAGAGGCTCTCAAAGTCCGTCCAGAGAAGAGATGCCTCATCGTGCACCTGACGCATCAAGCTCCACCATCGGTCCGCTGCTACGTGCAGTAGGCTCGCAGAAAGGATCACTATGAGGTCTTCTGGTGTCCTCACTAGCCAGAAAACTCGTACAACTGCCTCCAGCTAGTCCTCGGCTACCTGGGGGTCTATATCCCCGCGGAACCTGGGCGGTCGCTGGTGCTGGAACTCATGCAGTGCACTAAGGCGAAGTGCATCTTCAGCGACTAGTGCTGGAAGCATCAGTGGCTAGGCGGGTAGAGCTACCGCCGGTGCCACTACTGACAAAGAGCCCTACACCGAGGCCTCATCGCTCGGTGGGCTCTCGTCACGCTCGACTCTCGGAACCCTAGCTGGCTGCCGTCGTGGGGCCATCCTGAAAAGGAACAGGTGCACCACGGTCAAACAATATACCTAGTGATCTGACACAAAGTAATCACAAAGAAAACTTTAAACACACATGCAATCAATTTTTTTGTGTATTAAGTCGGAAACCAGAAGTCAGTGTCCTGGTGTATGGATACATCAGCCACCGCACCAACACTGGACTTCCTGGACTGATAACCACACCCAATACGCTAAACACTATTGCTTCACATAGAAAATATCAGAGTTCGCGGTAGAACCGAACTCCTTTGATACCAATTTGTCATGACCCGTCCTCGGGGCCCGTGCCGTGACTACCCCAAGCCCACCTCCCATAGGCCAGGGGCTGGCGACTAGCACCAAGGCGTAAATCCCGGTAAAAAGGGAAGGCATTGCCTTTGTAAAGTAAACAAGAACCTCAGAGTAAGAAAGCGGAAAAAGTAAACACTAAGTAAAAACTAGTACAACAGTAAGTGTAGAAAAGTAAATAGGCCAGTATAAAAACCCAAACTGATAGTAAAGTACAACTCGAAAGGGAAAATAGCAACTGAAAAGTAAAAGCCGCTACGCTGAGCTGTCCACTGGAATTCCCACCTGAAGGGTGGGTACAGACAGCTCCACTACTCCTCGGGTCCCGCCGTCCGCTCTGAGTATGTTCCGCCCAGTGGTCCACCTCCAGGTACCGTCCTGCTCTGCAGGCCTCAACCACAATCCACATTGTCCGTCGTCTGCAACCAACACAACGTAGTGCGGGCATACCCTGTGCAGGGGTGAGTATAAGCTACTCAGTAGGGACCCTGAGACCCCCCAAGGTCTCCCAAAATCCACAAAGGATAAACCACAAAGAAAAGATAGAATCAAGAAGTAACAACTGACACTGCTTAGGTATATGCCCATACATATACCTAAGTCATCAATTCCAATACGCTCCAACCTCCGAGCCCAAGTACAACTCAGTCCACAGAGGAAATTATACGTATTCCACACAGGAAATCAAAACGTAATCCACACAGGATAGCACAACACAATCCACACAGGAAAGAAAATAGGTTTCAGCTCACACAGGTATACTTCTTCGAAGACGATAAAGATGATAAATGATCCATCTATGTCGTCAGAACCACAAATGATTGATAGGTACTAACCCCCGCAAAGACCCACACAGGATCGGTAGGAAACTAACCTCGGCAAAGACCCACACAGGATCGGACACACACAGGATCTGTAGGCGCTAGCTCACACAGAACCGCTGAGCGTTGACCCACACAGGATCGGACCCACACAGGATCAGTAGCACTGATCCAAAAAGGATCGCTGAGTGTTGTAGTCGTCGCCGTCGAATCCACTAAGGATCTCTGTACAGTCGTCGTCGCAGTCACAGTAGTAGTCGCAGCCAGCACTAGGGTTCCCGTACACAGCAAGCTCGTTCGGAAGGGTCCGCTCCACGAGCTGAGTGGCTGATACATCAACTGACACATAGTCCAGAGTTGATGTATCCAAAAGTTTTGTATCGTCAACAGGAACTCAACGTCGCAGACGGCGTGTCAATCGGACGCCCAGTTTGAGAGTTATTCGCTTTTTCGTCCCAGGGTCCCGGTTGGTTTTTAAGGCAAAACCAAACTGACCATAATCCTCCTGTGTCCAAACCTCGGGCGAATTATTCCAAAAGATCCATCTCACTTAGATAAATTCAACGAAGTCGACGGCACGTCGATTGGACGTCCTAAGCTCAAGATATGAGCGTTTCCGCTCCGAGGGCCCGGTTGGTTTCGTGTACGAACCAACCTGGCCGAACTCAAAGTATTCCAAAACCTTGAGTGTGATATATTGAAACGACTATCTCGTTCCAATGATCACTATGAAACTGACGGTGCGTCGATCGGAGGTCTGTAGCCCATGATATGGACATTTGACCGAAAGTAGTCCGAAAATAAGGGGTCGGGGCCCGGCCCGGCCAGACCCAGTACCCCCTGGGTCGGCCGAACCGGGTCGACCCGGACCGGTCGGCGACCTGGCCGGCGGCACGGCGGCACGGCCAGCGCGGCGGAGCGGCCAGTGCGGCCAGCGCACCGTGCGAGCGTGCCCAAGGGAGGGGCTACGCCCCTCCTTTTTTAAAAATGGCGGCCCCCTTTAAGGGGCCGCACCATGTGTGCAACCCAGGGGTGTAACCCCTCGGCTTTTCCCCTGTAATGCCCAGCCAGCGCAGGGCCAGCCAGTTTCTTGCCGCGGGACCCCACGGTCCCGCGCCATTCGGCACCGGCAGCCGGAGTTCCGGCCGCCTTCTTCGAATTCTCTGGTGGGTGGTTTTTCAGGCCGCTACTTCGAGGACGGCTGCAAATTCGTCTGGCACGGCGTGACGACGCCGCGGCCCGACTCCGGCCGTGGCCTCGTTCATACCCTCGACGCAGCGCGACGGCGTCACGTTTCTTCGTCGTGGCCCACATCGTTCACATCTCCTTTTGCTCAAGCGCGGTGCAACGATGCATTACCGTCTTCACTAATCAAAACAAAGAATAGCAAAGGGGGAGGGGTATCGGCCATGTTTGTGTGGGCCGATCCCCTCCCGTTATATCAATAGCAGTTGGCCGAAACGTAAAATGTTTAACCTTCACAATTTTTAATTTAAATAAAAATTGGAACATGTCCATCAGATTTACCTTTCATATACGAAGGAAAGAATCACCAACATAAAAATATTCAAACCCCTGCCTCGGTTTCAAGAATGGTGCACGTCAACGAGCCGCAGAAGATGAGCGTCATGGAGGTCGGGTGTCACGGAAAACGAACGTCATTTCCATTGATGTCGACGTGCGTTCGAAGAGGAAACGTTGTTGGAAGTATACGTCGCGTTCTTCGGTGGAGATGTTATTCGTTGAAGAACGGTGTTCTTCGCGTTCTTCGTCGAGGTTGAAGAAGAAGAAAACTTCATGCTTCCCAATCCTCTCAATGTGGCAAAAACTCTAACAATAATAAAATAAGACCAAGTCTTAATTTTATTAACACAACTTAACCATTTGAATTTCAAGTGTTTGAAATTATGTAACTCACCTTATTAATTATAAGAAGTTGTCAAAAAATTAATGAAAGTGAGTTAATGGGGAGTTAGGAAGGTGCGGGGTTAAGAGGAGTTAAGGTATTTGAAAAGGTGGGGGGTTCGTGGGGGCCCCACCCTTTCAATTATCCACACATGAGAAGTTGGGTGGATGTGGGCCCCACCACCAACTTCCCATGGGTGAAAATAACCACCTTGATATGAAATAAAATTGATCCCACAATTTTATTTACATTTTTAATTAAACCCCATTAATTAACTTCTTCTCCCTCACAAACGCAACTACGGTAAAGGTTCCCTTAAGAGATTACCGGTGTTGCGAGTTCATCGGTGCCATCAAATTTCAATTCCAAGCACCGGTTCAAAAGATAGGAAATCCCGCTCGTTCATTCACTGAAAGTACTCGAGCCAAACTTCGGAAATTGATTCTGGGAACTCCGGGACTCAGAATCAAGTTCCGTCAGAAACCGCGTTCTTGTAAAATTCCAAAGAAAATGAAGAAAAAATTTCCCTTGAATTTTACGGGTCTTTACAATTACTATTCATAACAGCTAGTTAGATTGGTCATGGTGTGCATTAGAACTCGAAGTTGCATACAACACACGCTACAGTATTATTTAAAGAGAAGTGTACCGTAGATTCTTGGGGTGTTACATTCTCCCCTCCTTCAATAAATTTCATCCTTGGAATTTGAAAATGTTCTTCGAAAATAAAAGGTTGAAAATAGAAAATACCATTTTGGAAAACCCATATCGGAAATAGGGTTAATAAAAATATAACTTTAAAAGAAAAAAGAGAAGTAAAAAAGGACACCCGAGATATCCCATACAAGGATTATATGAAAACATGGATGTGGAGGAGAAAAAAACCATCAAGGTATAATGGAGAGTTGTAGAAAAAAGGATTAATAGAATGTTAACTACAAGAAAATCAAAAATTTGTGATTGGTTAAACAGTCTTTGATTCCCCATTAAGAAAAGTTAATCAACTATGTTTTTGTTTTTAGTTACCTTCCCTAAAGGTGAGGAATTTATTTATAATATTTACAAATAATGTAAGGAAATATACTTACTTTTCATTTAGACTTTCATTATTTTATAAATTTTTACCACAAAACCCATCTTTCACTCCAAAAGGTAATAGAACTAAAAAATATTCTATTTATCCTAACCGTATCAGGTTCCAAAAATAAATTTATAATTCATCTATCAGAACTTTTAAAAAAATAAAACTAGATTATACACTCCAGGGACTTCACGTAGTCTATTGGTAGGTGATAAATCCCAATTTCACTACGTTTTTTGGTTTGATTCCTGCAGCTTTGTTCGACAAGACGGGTTGTCACATGGTCTGCGTGTTGTCCTTTTTATAAATATCCAAAAATAACTTTAACAATAGTATCCAATGTAAAATATAATCCATTATAACCATTATACTTATCCAAAATACTTCTGTAAACTCTCAGTCCAAAATTTATATGGAAGGTAAACATAATGTAGATACTTTTTACCACGTAATAACATGTGAATACCTTCACCATGTATTATTTTAAAACACTGAAACATCCTAAATTACCATAAAACCTTGTTGATTACATTCATGCTCCCTTATTCCTTATAAAATACTGGATATACTTCATCCATCCAAAAAAAATTTAAACTTCAAAAATGATGGAATATACAAATCTTTAATCAGTTTCCAAGCAGTCAAGAACATCCAATATAACTTACCTAAATCAACCATTTATTATTCCAAAATTAGTACCTCAATATTAGGACCATATTAAGGTTTATCTTTCCTTCAACCATGTAATTTCGAAAAATTTTAACTCACTGTATAGTCACTTTTCTTAGAACCATAAAATCTTAAAGCCTCAATGAAATAGTACTGCCGTATAATCGTTATTTATTTCCAGCACATCATTGATACAACCCTTAAATGAGATAATTCTTAAATAACAACATAAGAACACTAGTAATTCCTCTTCATGTGTGGTATTATCATAACTTAATTATTATCTGAAAGCATCATTTGCGGAATAGTCTGATGACTGATTCATTGGTTCACGTAGTGTCCAAACTTCTTATAGATGAAGCATTGTACATTTGAAACATTTTTCTTACCCTTGGTGTCACGTACCTGGTGTCCTTTTTCTCCACACTTATAAAAAACTCTCATTCCCTTAAGGTAAGTTCCAGGGTGTTTCTTCCCACAGTTACCACATATGGGAAAATTATTCTTTTCCCTCTTCCCTGTATCCATATTTCTCTCTTCCATCCTTTTCTTCTCTTACTTCCCTTCAAAGCCATAGGACTCAGAGAAATCATTACTTATCTTATTAACACATGATACTATTTATTCATATTTTGAGAAAACATGAGAGACTATTTGCCTTCTAAATGATGTCTTAATACTGTGGAAGATATGATCTTTCTTACTCTTTGGATCATATGTATTGATGTAGTTCACATTCCTTCTACTAGGCACCATTTTTATACAATGGCATACACTAGGTTGGTTTATGAATTGAAATGAATTATTCCAAACTTGTAAAATACCTAATGTAAATTGAACAGTCTATGGATATAATCCATAATCATAAAAATGTTTTATTTGAGTAATCATATACTCATAAGCCCCTCATAATGGTTTGTAAATAAAATGACAATTATCCTAATAAAATCACTCGGGTGTGTCGTAACCAAGATTTCAGCAAGTCCTATTGTTGTGCACCATTTCTCGTTCGAGTCTTGATCAAAGTGGTGTTTTCAGGTTTTACCCCACGGTACATTTGTTCCAGAGCCGCCTCTACCTGCTCATATCCAGACAGGGATGTATTTCATGGAAAACTCACAAAATCTCTAAAATACCAAAATTCTATAAAGTTCTTCTATACTAATCTTCAAAGTCGATCTTAGGGCTATGTGCCCTAATCAGATCTTGTCTAAATCTGGTTTCCAAGATTATTTCTAGACTTCCTCTAATACCAACTATAATTCCCCGACCCCAGTTACACAGAGTCGGTGAATTATTACATAACATTGGCATGATTAAAATGAATCAACTCCCAAAGGACTGATCAGTTTAGTAGTCTTGGAAAAAATATTCATACATAAGTTCAACTTTACAGCTTGAAGAGAAATACAACACAAATATATTTCATTAGAAACATCCAACCCTCCAAGATTATGCATGCAGGTCACTCATAACTAACTTTTTCATATCCTGGGAAAATGAAACATAAGAAAGGGATGAGATCAAATGCTCAGTAAGGGTAAGTAATACTGCGGAAAATGACATAAATATTAATCATGTTAAATAATTGAAACCACATGCCTTTACGAATAATAAACATGAATACTATTATGGAAAGAATCTGAGATGAGTAAATAATGCCATAATAAAACATAATCATGGGTATTCTACTAGTCGAATGACTACATGAACCATCAATATTATTTCTATAATGAGGGAATGTATAATGCCAGAAATTCTAAAAAATTTGTCATGGCCTTGGCCAAGATGTCTAAAAATGATTAAGTCCTCGGCCAAAACCATAAATCAAATTGCGAAAAGGACTCAGCTAATTCCACGTCTAATTGTCTCATGATACCTACCGATGCATCGAGGAGTTATAGCGGGCTCCACCCGTCACTTACTATGTACAATACATTACTCATATAAAAAGGTTGAAACATAACATAAACATTCATATAATAACTAGGATATGAAATGTCAATACATTAATAATAAACCATGAATGGTATAAAAATAACACATCCACAGTCAAACATATCACAAAACCTTCAATATAATATGGAAGTTTTTTATCATAATAAATAAACTTCAAAACAATCTTAACATCCATTAAAGGATTTGACATAGATGGAAATGATTTGTAAAACTCTTTGATTGAAATATCCCTTTTCATGAAAACATTTAAAATTCACACAATTTAGAAAGGAAGAAAATTAAAAAAAAATGAATCAAAGTGTCCCATACCACTTTGATACTTTTTAAAGTAATTAAAAATTTAAAACATTCATTTCCATTTAAATAAATCCTTAAAACCATTTTCCAAACATGGACATTAATGAAAATGGTTTAGAATAATAAATCTTTAAAACATTTAAAATGATGTTGACATAGATGAAATCAAAACTATTTGAGAGAAATATATCTTTTTTGAAATAATTTAAGATTCACATAATTATAAAAGAAAATATTTACTTTAAAAATATTCTTATAATATTGTAATGGAATATTTGATGATTTTATAATGGTGGAAAATAGCTGCACCCACCGTATAATTTTAAAAAAACATTCTTACCTTGATTTTTTCGAAAAGGTTACAAAGGACCTTGTTTGGAAAATGATGGAAAGATTCTTTTAAAAACATCTTATAAAAAGTAAAAAAAAAGTTATAAATGACTTCAACCCATATTCTATAAAATAGTAATAATGATTTGAAATACATTTTTAAGAATCATGGAAGTGGATGATAAAGAAGTCCCAGTAGATAATTACGTATAAACAACCTCGGATAATGAAGAGATTGTGAAATAAACCCTTACCTTGTAATTTTCCTTGGTTAAGGGTAGGTTAACCTCTTTTATAATGGTGAAATAATTGTTATTAAATTATAAAAGAATCATATACATCAATATGATATCACATATGATCTTTTAACATTACTTTGTTAATAATATCTTTGTATTATTGTTGTTTCGGGTGTTAACTGATTCGTTTTCCTTTATATGCTTTGTTACATAAGTCGTGTTTGTTATGGATAGGTTTTATCTTATTCATACCCATAATGATATTAA
The DNA here is from genome assembly GCA_963277665.1 of Viscum album. Taxonomy (NCBI): domain Eukaryota; kingdom Viridiplantae; phylum Streptophyta; class Magnoliopsida; order Santalales; family Viscaceae; genus Viscum; species Viscum album. The sequence continues at coordinate 253,817,937 of OY728165.1, read as the reverse complement.
GTCTTTAAAAATTATTTTTAACCATCAAATGAAAATTATTCTTTAATGGATACGATGGGGAATGAATCTCATCGCGTTCGTGGAGACGGTAGTCCGTACGTACGCATGAGCGACAATATCATTCTTTTAAAATGAAAATAATATATAATTGGATGGAATATCATATATAAAGAATAATTTTATTGTTATATTTAATATTTACTTCAATTACACATAATTATTATATCCATCCAAATAATAATGTATTGAATAACAATTACACCACGACGTGGAGACGTTAAGCCGTACGTACGCATGTATGGTGAAATTTCATTAAAAGGATGGATAGAATAATGAATATGGTTTTGACATATTTATAAGAACGTCATAGTATATAAAAGATACGGGATTTTTTATTTTATAATGGAAATAACAAATAAAGAAGAAGTTTAAGAAGAAAGGAACTTGAAAGACGGTTGTGAAAACATTACCTATTCTTCGGGTTCTTCCTTTTTATTTGATCAAAAGGGCTCCTTAAGATGGATTTATGACTAGAGGGAGGCCTCTAGGTTGAAGGGAGGGTAGTTGGGAGGGTATTTGGGAAAATTTTGGTCAAGACAAAAGTATTTGAATGTGTGAATTAGTGAGAAGGGGGAGTTCCCTTTTATAAGAGGGGTGAGGGGCACCTTAGAAAAAGCTAGAAATATTATTTTATAATAAATTCATATTTGGTTTCTAATGGTTAAAAATTGGACTATTTAAATTTTAAGGTGGGGATAGGTCTAAAACCACTCAACCAATAGATTTTAGACTAGTTCGGGTAACTATATTAGCTTTATCTTTTTTTTATTTAACTCTTAGTTAAATAGTTTGATATTTACCATGTCTCTTTGTATTTTTATATTATATAGTCAATAAACTTACTATAAACTTCTAAGAGACTAAAAAGTGGTCCATTAATGATACACCTATCATTATATAAGTCCTTTGGCTGAACCTTATATTTTTAGGAATAGAATATCAATTAATAATATAATATTTTTTTAAAAAAACTCATTTATGTCAATTTAGATAATATTTAATAATTGATTTTTGTTAAAGTCTTAAAAAAATTATTAATTCGAACCAAATTCATTTAAGCAATAATAACTTGTCATATTAACCAATAAAATTCGTGGATGGAATCAAAGCTTTAATATTATGTTTATTTTACCATTTATAATACTAATTATTTGATTCTTTCATTAATAAGGAAAATATTTTATTATTATTGTGTCACATATAAATTTAATTATTCAATGTCTAAAAATTATAAATAAAATACCGTTATATAGGAAATATTTTTATCTTTCTAATTAATATTTATAGTATAAAATATAACATATATAACCCTATGTAAAAATTATTTTTCTAAAAGATATATGCCTAAGTCATTTTTGTATTCACTTTAACTTAATTAATATAAAGTGTCATTGTCACTTACAGGTGGATCCATGGGGTCCCAAAATCGACGCAAAGATTCCCATGGTGGAAAATTTTTCAACCAATAGGGATATGACACGTTTTAGGGCAATTTATTTTTATTATAATATTATTTTGTTTCCCTTATTTACCAGATTTACCCTTAACAATACTAAATAAAATATTTACCGAAGTAATTATTCAAAATGTCTAAAAATAAAAGTTACATATTTAAACAATTTGGACCTCATGATTATAAATATGGAATCCATTTTTCCAAATTCAAAACACATAAGTGGTAGAAATTAATTTAAAATTAATTCTCACAGTCAAAACAAAAAACTTGTTTTTAAGAAATGATAATTATCAAAAGATTGGCACTTGTTTATGTCCAGTTTAAATGTGAAATTATGTCCAATGACCAAGATTATATTAAATGGTAAAAATATATTCTAAATATACTTTAAAACCACTCAAATTCATAATTTATCACTATTAATTATTTCGATTAAAAAAGATGTTTTTAATAAAAATTTAGTAATTTTCACTATTCATCAAATTATAAAAGTTATCCGAAAAGTACCAAAATATCACCCTAAGATAATTTAGATATTCTGAATCTAAAAATGAAGACCGTATTTAATAATAAAATGTATAAAATTTTAAAAAGTGGGTATTACTATTCATAACGGCTAGTTTGATAGGTTGTGGTGTGTGTTAGAACTCGAAGTTGCGTACAACACAGGCTACTGTATTATTCAAAGAGAAGCGTACTGTGGATTCTTTGGGTGTTACAAATTATTAGCTAAATTATCCAATTACTCATAAAAATTTAAAATTAAAGCTAATTTTCTAACACTTTGAAAAATTAATTAAGTTCTCATAAAATTATTTTATAACAATAAGAAAAAAAATATAATTATATGAATATATTTAATGTAAATGAATTTTTATTGAAATAATTAATTATAAAATTGGAAATAAATGGTTATGTTTTATAAAATATCACCTCTTAATTAATAACAATTGAAACATTTAATAACTGATAATATGATATAATTATATAATATTTTCATTTATTTGATTGTTCGGTTTTATTTATTCCTTCATAGGTGATGTTACTATACTATATTTTGGTTTACTATTCATAAAGATCACATTACTATTCCAAAGGTCATGTTACTATTTCATCCGTAATGTTCCATAACTTCAATAAATACCTCTTATTTTATTCATTATTCATTTATGAAGTTTCTTTTGTGTAATGTATTTTAATTTAGGTGATTTATACTATATGAAATAAATTTAGGAAGTGAAATTTCATGGATAAATGTTTTTGTTCATTACATTCTTCCCACTTATAAAATTTATCCCTTGAAATTTTGTTTTACATTTTATGTGGAAAATAGGTGTGGGAAATTCTACTTCATTGCTTCCATAGGTTCCCATGATGCCACCACACACTTATGGTTATAACATAGTATTATGAACAGGTGAGTAGTATTATATAATCTATCCTTATCTCTATGATCCAAGATATTCACTGGGTGATCCACGTAAGAGAGATCATTTTCCAATAGCACCACTTCTGAATTCAGTAAATTTGATGGATCTAGTATTTACTTCCTCAAGAGGGATAAAAAGAATAAATCATGTACTTAAGACATTGTATGTGGAAGTTCTAGTTAATAGCCTACAACTAAAACATGATCAAGGACATTTAAGGAGATTATGTACATGGGATGTAGCTTTCCCTTCTTCCTAAATCTTAGGATCCTCTTACATAGAGATATGAAAAGGAATACCATGTCTCCAACGTTAAACACAAGTTATCATCAACGATTATTAGCATATATATTTTTCTGACATTGGGATGCCGTGATTTGTTGATGAATGATTCTCACAATCTCTACCATTTCATTGACCATTTCAGGTCCCAGAAGGCTATGTTCACCAACTTCATCCAAACATGTTGGTTCCCATAAAGGGCTTCATATAGATCCATTTGGATGCTCGAGTGGAAATTGTTATTGTATGATATTTTGACAAACGGAATATGATGGTATTGTCCTCTATTGAAGCCTATATAACATGATCTCAAGATTTAATACATTATCTAAATATTCCAATCTAATTGACCATTAGTTTGAGGATGATAGGTTGTACTGAAGTTCATCTAAGTGTTTAGAGCATGTTAGATAAATTTCCAAAAATTGGAGGTGAATATCATATCTTTATTAGATGAAATCAACAGTGGTAATACATTAATCCTTACCATTTCGTAAATATAAATTTTTGATAGTTCATCCAGTCATAATTTATCTCTAATTTAGATAAAGTTAATTGTATTTGTGAGATGATACACAACATCCCATATAGAATTTTTTCCTCAGGATGTCTTTAGAAGTCCAATAACAAAGTCCATGGTAATTTTTTCCAATTTCCATGATGGTATTGGTAATGGGTGTATCATCCCCTTAAAATTTTTTATTTTCAGCATTCACTTGCTGACACACTAAACACTTTTTTGTATATTTAGTGATCTCCTTCTTCATATTGTCCCTCTAATATTTCTCTCAGAGATCTCGGTACATCTTTGTGTTCCTTAGTGGGAACCGAGAAGGTTAAGCAATTACCATCATTTAGAAGCTCACCCTTTATCTCTGAATTAGATGGTATACCTAGTTTTGATCCAAATCATACAACTCCACCTATATCGATCTTGAACTTAGAGGATTTCTCATTTCATATAGCTTCCTCCCTTTTTATAATTTAAAAATCATTCCTTTGAGATCCCTTTATTTTATCTGTATGATATGGTTGTGCAATAATTTAAGATAGGATTGATTATGTTACATAATTATTCTTATGTCCATACTTTGAGGTATATTAATATTGTATCATTTTAAATTATCACCATTGATAAAGATATCAGATCATTTCTACTTAGAGCATCTGCTTCCATATTTTCTTTACCCGGATGGTAGTGGATTGAGAAGTCGTAATATTTGATAAGATATTACCATATTCACTGGTTTATATTAATATACTTCTATGTGAATATATATATTTTATGCACTTATGGTTATTATATATCTCACACTTCTCCCAATAGAGATAATGCTAGTAGATTTTAAACACAAACATCATAGCTTCCAACTCCAAATCATTCATGGGATAGTTTTTCTAATTAATTTGTTACACCCTTTAGGTTTAGGCTATTAATTTATCATTTATCATCTATTATTCTTCCTAATACATTTATTAAAGATTCATTGTTCACCATAAAGAGTTTCCCACTTGTTGGTAGTGTGATCCAAAGTTCAGTGATAAGCCTCTTTTTCAACTCTTAAGAAATCTGCACATTCACTAGTCCAATAAAAATTCTACTTACCAAGTAATCTTGGTTTGTGGGTTCTAAAATCATGGTATATTCTTCAAAATCTCCAATAATACATAGATAGACTGAAAAATCTATGCATCATTGGTACAAATGTTGGCTTATGCCACTCTTTGATTTCCATTATCATGGAGGGTCCATGAATATTACTTTTATGTTGATTAAATTCCCCATGAATGATACTTACTTCATCCTGAACTCAAATTTTCTATATGTTTCATATATTTTATATCTTATAAATATATTCAAAGCAATATTAAAATTCTCCTCATTTTCTTCATCACTCTTAGAGAATATCATAATATAATCAATAAAGACTAGTACAAATTTATTGAGGTAATATCTAAATACTCTATTAATTATGTACATGAATATTATTGGATCATTAGTGTGTTTGATGGGAATCACTATGAACATATAATTTTCATACCCCATTCCAAATACAGTCTTGGTAATATGTTCCTTTCTCACCTTTAATTCGTGATATCCCGACCGAAGGTCCGCCTGGGAGAAATAACTAGCCCCATGTGGATGATCTAACAAATCATTTATCCATAATATTGGATACTTATTATTTATCATGATTTTTTTATCTCACGATAATAAATGTAGAGTTATATTAATACAACATTTTTCATGAAGAAAAGAACTATCACACCCCATGGTGAAGCCCTCGGGTGTGTAAAACCCTTATCTATATTCTTCTATAACTGCTTCTTTAGCTCTTCCATCTCAATAGTGAAAATTCTATAAGGTATTAATGATATAGTTTGAGATATAAGAATAAGTTCAATTGATATTTGAACCTCTTAATTAAGAGGAAGAACATGAAATTCTTCAGTGAATACATTGGTGTAATCCCTCATGATGGGATTTTCTTTGAGAATTATTCTCTCCTTTGTCTCAATAATAAGATCTAGGTATTCTTTCTTATTAGGAAAAAATATCTACAATTAAGATGATGATTTTAAAGAAGATTCATATTCCTATTTACACATGTACAGAATTGGTGGATGCTTTAGAATATGAAGATTGATCTCCCTTTCCTAAAATTTGATGTTGGATTTATATAAAGATAATCAATCATTGCCCAATATAACATAAAACTCTACAAAAGGGAGTATGAAAATATTTTTTCGGAGATTCAGACCACATAAATTAATAGGAGAAGATTTATAAACATTGTATATAGTATTTCCACATTTTTGTTTCTCACAAAAATCACAACATCATTATTTTGAAGTGGTGATTGAATAGATCCACTAAACATACAATATATGAATGAATACATTAAACCAAAATCAAATAGTATGTTCTTTATTCCAGAATGAATAACCAGTTTAAATGTCACCACTTCTTTTTCAGGATACACCTCAGTTATATTGATTATATATTTCCTTCATTGCTACCTTGGTGTTTGTATTTGTTGATTGCCTCTAACAACCCGTGGCTTAGGGAAATGCCTTGAATAATTCACTTGTTACTTATTGTTGAAACAGTGTTCTATATGCTGAGTGTTGATCTAAACCTTTCTTACATCTCCCAAATTAGTGGAATTCTTCATATCCCTCTATAATTAATTATTTATATTCCCTTCACTACTAAATTTGAAGCATCTCATGGTTCCCTTTATGAAGTTTCCAGGATTCTTCTTCCCACACTTCTAACACATGGGATGTGGGGTATTCTTTCTATCATGGGATTTACCTATTTATCCACCCATATTAAAAACCATTTTAAAATTTTTTTACTCAACCCATGAGACCGCTATGAGTCACCAGTCTCCATTTAGAACTTAAGGGAACAATATAAAATCTCCTCGTAACAGTCAAAGTCTCAAATCACCAACACATTTTGTAAAATCAAATTTAGTCCACTACAAAATCTATCCACCATCATTTCGGTGTTAATGAAAAATCCATAAGCATTTCATTAATCCTTGTAACACTACCTCATACAACCCAATAGATATATCTTCCTTCTACATTAGTATGAAGAATTAATTTTTTATTTTTAGTTGAAGGGTTCAGGGAAAAAATTTATTGAAAAAATATTTCTTGAGTTCTCCCAATCCATTGAATAAATTTACTATTTGGAATTTTTTTCTTAATTAGTTTCCTCCACTGATCAACTTCCCCATAAAAATTATATATTAGTAGAACAACTTTCTCTTTATCTGATCACTATATGATAGAGAATATATCCTCAATGGATTTAATCCATTTTTCTATGAGGAGGGGATTGGAAGATCCAATAACATGGAAGGCCTTTTCCTCGTGAAGTATTCAATGGATGCTTTCAATTTTTTATGATAATGTGGTATTTTCACATGATTTTTCATATTATTCATAACATGATCCAATAGTGCAAGTACTATCTTAACATTTTTGGCACCCATTCACATCATTTTTGGCGTATCATTTAGGAAATCATCACATTTCCTATCACATTTAATGTGAATCAAATTTAAATTTCTCATTATTAACTAAGATAAATAAATTAAAATTAGGGGAATTCAATCATCAATTAATAGGAATATAAAAATAAAATATTAAATATAGATGGGTAAACTTGTAAACGATGAGTATATCCTAACTTGGGATTCATTATATTTCAATCAATGTTATCTATGGTGATATAATTACCCCTATGGTTCTTAATAAATTACTTTATTCCTAATATACAAAAATAAATATACCTTTCTATGATATCAACTATACTGACCCTAACCATTTTCACATATTATTACATGGTTTTAAGAATTATTAAACATCAAATTAAAAGCTAAGGATTGTAAAACCTAGTGTATTGGAATATTTGGTACATAAGTAAACAACATGAAAACAAAATGAAATCATATTTTATTTAGTCATAGTAATGAGATCCTAACTCCATTAGAGCCTTTATATCTATATAGTATAACCAAGGGAATACATGAACAAAACGAATGGGCTAAAATGCCCAGTAAGTGAATAATTTATAGGAATAAAACAAAGAACATCACTTAGAAGGTATAATATGATGACATAAAGGAATGAAACATGAATATACATAAGTAATAATAAAATTTAAAACATGGTAACATATAACCATGACATCATAAGAATTTGGAAATGACATATAACATGACATAAATATGAGTCAAGGCTAGCTGCCAAGACATGGTGGACAAAGTCCAATAAAGGAACCTGAATCACTCCCTATCCCAACATGACATCTCAAGTGACAAAAAATTACCCAATTCATTGGAAAGATATATTGTCACACCCATCAAAAATTTCCATTCATATGTGTTCCATATGATGAATCAATCATAAGAGTAATCCATGGAAATAATTGGGTATTATAATCATGTTATAAGGAAAAACAAAAGGGAATATAATAATAGTGTCCATGAAAGAATAGACTTAAAACATATGTGGACATTAATAATGTAAAATATTCATATATAATGGTAATTTAATAGAAAAATTATGTTAAAACATATAAAAATTATGTTTATGAATCAATATAAATGAAACATTTTAGTGCGGTTTAAAGAAAACATTAAACAGTGTTTAAAGTAGAAAATGCATAATTTTTTTAATAAGACCAAAATTATACAAGAAATTTTTTCATTATGAAATTACCAATTTTTGTAAAATGACATTTTCTTAAAATATATTATATATTTCAATTTAAAATGGGTAATAAATCAGGGAGTTCTCTATAATCGGGCTTTCTTTTCAGGAAGATTTGAAAATGGAACCTTTTTAAAAACATATATTTCACCTTCAAAGAAGGATGTTCAAATCTGGATATATGAGTTTGGAATATATAATAAAAAATTAGAATAATTACAAAAAGTTTATGTGACATTTCATTGGATTAAAGAGATGGATCGAGAGAATAACCCCAAATAAAAAATGGAGGTTTCGGTAGAATATCTTACCTTATGTCTAAAAAAGGACTACACTAGATATTAATGTCTTGGATAATCAGATTAAATACATTAATGTATTAATTAAAAACAATATATAAATTTATTTTTCTTAATATAATTTTATTGAGTTCATTATTTTCTTTTTTGATCAGTTATAAGTTACAATTTCCGCATTTGGGAGAAGTTTTTTCCTTAGTTTTCCAGATCGGTTACTTGTATACATGCACATAAAAATGAAAAATGAGAGTGGTTTTCCCAAATTAAGTTATATGTTATTAAATACAATATATATCATTAACTGGTTATATGAGTTATTTTTTAATTTTGAGTGAGGATAAATCATTAGATTATATGTTAATGATAACTTTTTAGATTATTTTGGGATTATTCAATCATCATGAACTAGTTCTATTTTATTAATTGATGTCATGTATATATAATGGATCTAGAAAATTAAATAATATTTAATACATATAGTATAAACTTTTTAAATAATTTAAAATTTTATGACCATCCTTGAAGTTTGTAAGGGAAATTGAAAATTCTTCATCCTTGATTGTGATAAATTAACACATCACGAACGATGTTTTCATTTTTAGTATAAAAGTAGAGGGTAAGTGAAGTGATGATGAATTATTCCATTATAATAATAATATTATATAATATTTAAGGCACTATATTTATCATATGATTTTGATGAGGGGATGTGAGGTGATAATAAGAGAATTAATGAACTTGAAAAGAAATTAAAAAAAATAATGGGATTTTACCCTCTGAATCCTTCTTCTTGAAATCACCAATAGGGTGATTGGTTTTCATATTTCATTGAGACCAATGTCTTGTGTAAATGGGGGGGATTAGGAATATATTTGAGCATAATTTGTAAAATGATCATATCTTGAGAGGTGTCAGGGGATCTGGGGGTGAGAGGTTGAATTTATAGGGGGAGAGGGGTGTGTTTTTATTATTTTATTCATTCGTTTATTATTTTTCCTCGCTAAAATAAATAGTCAAAGAATAATCACCAAAAATATTAAAATATTTAATTATAGATCTATATTTTTGTCTTACATTTGACATAAATCATCTATGACATCATAATTCATGTATTTTGCTCTTATCGTAAATTATCGTATTTTACTATTTACAAAAAATTCAGGTTTTTAAAAAACCAAGAAAATTAACCCTAACCATTTTTTAATGTGAATAATTAATATTTTTAAATCCATTTTATGAAAATAATTTTCTAAATATAAGAAATTATATTTTCAATTAAAATCATCATTTACTTTAAAAATATAAATTTTTAAATTAAAAGCGATTTTCTAACACTTTGAAAAATTAATAAATGTCTCCTAAAGTAATATAAAAATCATAAGATAAAAAAATATTTTATGAATAAATTTTAGAAAAATAAATTTTATTTTAAAACATTAATTATAAAATTTAAAATAAACACGTATGATTGATAAAAATATCAACACATAATTTATAATTTATAAAAAAAATTATTTACATATACTATGATATAATTATATCATATATTCATTTGTCATATTGTCAAATTTTATTTATACCTTCATAAGTGAGGTTACTATTCTATTATCTGGTATACTATTCCTCGAGGTCATATTACTATTCCAATGGTTATGTAACTATTTCATCAGTAAGGTTCCATAACTTCTGGAAATACCTATCATTTCATTAATGATTTATTAATAAATATTTTATGTTTTTTATGTGACTTTATGTGATTTATATTATATGTAATAATTATAAGAAGTAAAATTTCAATGATAAAAGTTTTGAATCATTATAGGATAACTTGGGGACATATACAAGAAAGGGATGAGTTATATATCTCAGTGAGGGAGTAAGAATGGTGGAAATTAATACATTTTATACAATACTCATATCATTGGTAAATAAAAGGAAGATTAATAATAAGGCGTGATATAGCATGATAATCATAAAGAAAACATGGGAAATGTGGAGACAACAAAAAACACTAAATCATAAACATAGGTTAAAGTTAACTGTCAAGAAATAATAATATAAAAATTCCCATAATAAAATTAGGTTCACCCCTTTTCCCAACATGATGTCTGATGGGACTAAACATCACACAATTCATTGAATTGTTATATAATTTTTTTCTCACCCATCACTTTCATTGCATTATAATTCATAAGTGTTCCACATAGATCATACAACATGGATTCATTCATCATTGTATTTTATTACACTATTAAGGAGTGGGGAATACAAACATATAAGGCCCATGTCAAATAATAATAATTTTTTAATGGTGAACACCCTTGATAGGAAATGGGTATGGTATTCACTGCAGAATTTTTTGGAACGGAAAATCTTGGTTAAATTTCTTTAGCATAACAACGTCTCATTAAAATTCATAAAATGATTTAATCAGAGAAAAAGGGTCATATCATCATTTGGACATAAAATGGATTGTAATAGGTATATTTAAAGTAATATCCCAACATTAGGAACTAGAAATAGAAGGCATAATATAATAAATAAACTTCAATAATGAAATGAAGGAAAGTATAACTTACTATATTTTAGTTTAGTAACTGGTGTACAAAAAGAATAATTGGAGGAATTTAATGAGATGTAAAGGGGTATATAATTATTTATACATCGAATCGAAATTTAGGGGGATATGGAAGATCATATCCCAACATGAAAAAATTAAAATTAAGAGGTCTGATATATAATAGGTGCTTGAATTAAAATGAGAAGATAGAAATTCTTTACTACATTTCAGTATAGTAACGACTTAGGTAAGGGTGAAGCTGAGAGAGTAACAATGGTATCTAATTAAAATAAAATATATTTTATAGTAAGATAATGTTTATAAATTAATGAAAATATTTCCAATATAAATTAAAAAAACTAATTTTAAATAAGTTTCTTCAATTGAAAGGGGGAGAGGAATGTCACATACCTTGTGAGTGTGATTCCAAATGGTTTGGAGGAAATTTTTGAGAGCTTGGTGGCACCTTGGGAGGACTAATGATTAGGTAGGGAATATTAAAGGCTTATTTAAAGTATTTTTAGTGAAGTTAAATGTGATATTGGGAGGGTTTATATAGGAAAAGAGAGGGTAGTTCTTTATTATTTCCCAAAAACATGTTTTGGACTCTATATAATGAAATTACCAATACCAAAATCCTCCCCATGGTTTTTCCCTTGGTTTCTACCAAATGGTATTTATATTAATTATTTTATAAGTCCAGGGGCCTAAAATATTAAGATAATACTCTTTCTTATGTGGAAGTAATTCATACTCTTAAATAAATGATTTTAAAACCTTAAAATATATTAAAGGTTTTGGAGGATAAAAAATAGATTTATAAAATTAATCACATTAACATAAAATATCAATATTTTAAATATAAAAAATTTATATAGAATTCTATTAATTTTATAGAATTTATTACATAACTTTTGGTTCATTATGATGTCATAATACACACTGTATATTTATATCATATTAAATTTTTACCCAAAAATTCGACTATCTCAAAAAATTATGAAAAATTCACCATTAGATAATTTTAACATTTTCATTCCAAAAATAATATTTATTATATCTATAAATTTTTTTATTTTTTTTATTTTCCCATTAAAAATAAGAACCGACATATATTGAGAAAAGATGGTTTCTTGATAATAAATGTTTTAACACTTAAAAATTTTACATTTTACTTCATAAAAATTATATGATCATATATAATAAATTAAAATAATTTTTTGATTATATATTAATAAAATATTTTTTATTTCAAAAAATCATTAATTTTTTAAAAGTAATGTCTTAATTTAAATTGCATATTACTTAAAAATAAAATTTCTACTTTATCGTATAAAAATATAATTTTTATCAAACTGATTACTCAATCATTTATAAATTAAAAATAATAAGAAATAAACATAATCATAATTTTAATGATATTTAATTATAAATATTAGGTTTATGTCGAATCTATTATTTTTTAATTTATTTTTTCTCCTAATTTGCCTATTTTTCTTTTGTAGTGGTAATTAATATTTATTACATTTACAATTCATATAGTATAAAAAATATATTGAACTTATAACGATATATTAATTATGATGATTAAAAATATGGACTCCATTTTATCAAAATCATTTCATATAGGTGGAATAATTTAATTTAAAATAAAATCCACCAACATGATGAAAAGTGGTTTTCTGAAAAAAGACATTATTAAGGAAAATATAATTTTACATTAACTCTATAACTTGTAATTATTATTATGATGATTTCAATTAATATAGATGGATATATAATAAAAACATTTCATTTTGATCATTTCTAATTAGGGGTTCTTTTAATTAATTATAATGGCGAAACAATATGCATCATAAAACAATTTTCCGAAAAATGCATTTTTAATCCTAAAAATAAACATATAATAATAAAATATTGTATAAAGATGATTTGAATTTAATTATTTGAGTTAAATATAATTAATTATTATTATTTTACAATGTAATAATATTAAAATAATATTTTCACTTTTATATTTTTTATTTTATAAAAATTAATAATTATTTTAATCAAAAACCTAATTTTTCACTCTTCACTAAAATACCAATATTTTCCAAAAATCACAAATTTACGCTATAAGTTTAATTTTATATTATTATATAAAAAATTAGAGTTAAATTTATAAAAAAAATTCTAAATTTTCTATAAAATAATTAAAATTATTTCTTTCACTAAAAAATAAAAATAAATAAATTTTAAAGAAAAAAAATTAAAAAATAATAATAAATTAAAAAATAAAATAACTATTATTTACTATTAATTTATATATATTTTTAAGAATTATTTATATATATATCATTAATTATTTAATATTACTCATATCCAAAAATTTAATGGAAAGTTTAGAATGGTCAAATTTAAATAACCATATTTTATTTGAGTTCACTATTGTGTATTTCATATGTTATCAATAAAAGTTTTCACTATTAATTACTCAGGGGATTACATATTCCCCTTTAAAAAATTATAACTTCAAATTTTAAATTTGATCTTAGTAAGACATTTTTTTACTATAAAAAGTATATTTATTTAAAACCCACATTTTGAAGTGGGTTAACAAAACATTGTCTTGAAATGAGAAAAATAAAATTATGATGTTCATAACATAACATGGTTTATGGGTAGGAGAAAATTAGTGGGAAGTAAAAACATAGACATGTAAGAGAAAACTAACACCCAATAAGTAATAGATTTTGATAGAGAACATGGTCAGGAGAAAGTAAATGACCACAAACCCATAAATATGTGATGGATAAAATGACCATCAATTCATTAGAAATGATTTTAATATGAAATGATTGTTATTTAAGATAATTTCTTTGAGTTAAGGACTTCATTTACCATCTAGACTATGTACATAAATAAATATACATCCTTGTTAAGAATAATTTCATACTTTAATCAATTTTCATTATTACCTCATATTTTCTCCAAATTCTGAGTACTTTTAAACCATTAAACACACAAATGATAATCCAATTAAAATTAAATTGATAACTTATAAATGTCATTTATTTCCTTAACTTATGAATTTGTAGTCTTTAGTAAAAATTATTCATTGTCTATTTCCTAACAAAAATTATTATGGGAATCCTTTTTTCCCTAATAATGGTTCTTAATGAGTGTATGAATTTACTATATCATATCGCCCTGGTGTATCAAACCAAGTGTGCGTCAAGGAATATTGTCATACACCAATTCCCAGTCGAGTCTAGCTCAACTAATTGTTTTCAATTTTTAAACCTATGTACATCTTTGTCAGATCTATATACACTTATATTATCTTTTATAGGGATTTATTTTATTGATGAACCACTTAATCAATAATTACAAAAATTTAGGGATATCTTATTGTTCATAGTTTCATCCCTAATTCTTTTGCTAGAGTTTTCTAATCCTAATCCCAAAAAAATTTAAACTTTTCCTTTGATACCGACTATGAAAAATATGATCTTTTTTATACATTAATAATTTATTTATTACATCATATTACACATAATAAAACCCATAATATTGATAAGTCTTGTTTCTTTTGGAAGTAAGAACATAACATATCATCTTGAAAATGGGATACAACAACTTTATTGAAAACTTCCTTAACTTGATTCTAAAATTCCATGGATTTTAAAACGACACAGGATAACCTTGGTACATACATAAGAAAGTGGTGATTTATAAATAACAGTAAGGTAGTAATCATAGAATATGGTAATACATGTTAGACAATAGTAAGAAAAATGGGTAAAATTAACTTGAATAATAAGGCATTATGTAGCTAGGTAATCATAAAGGCAACATGGGAAATGTGGCAACAACATAAAACACTAGATCACAAACATTAGTCAAGGCTAACTTCCAATATATCCTAATGGAATGATTCATGTAACAGAATCAGGTTAACTCCCTATCCCAACATGATGTCTCATGAAACAAAAAATTACTCAATTCATTAGAGTGCTATATAATTCTAGGCACACCCATCTCTTTCATTTTATTCTCATTCTTATGTGTGCCACATAGATCATAAAACATGGATTCATTCATCAACATATTTTATTCCTCTGTCAAGGATTTTGTAATAAATACATATAATTACCAATTCAAAAAGGTACTGGTGAATAATGTTTAATACCCTTGATAAGAGATGGGTATGGTATTCAATACATAATTTTTCGGGCATGGAAAATCATGGTGAAATTTCGGCAGCATAAGAGCATCACCTAAAAATTAATAAAATGGGATGATGAGAGAGAAAGGGATATCATATCATTTGAAAATAAATAGTAATGTAAGGAGATATGGAATAAAATATCAAATAAGAAGTAAATGAAGATAAAATATATAAAGTAAAGATGGTACATGAATAAAGATGAGAAAGGAAAAGATCTCATACTAAATTTTGGCATGGTAAAGGGTGTACATAAAGGTTCGTGGGAGGTCTTATTGAGATTAAAAGGGGTATATCATCATATATAAATAATTTTAATAGAAAGAGAGTATGTATGAACATATCCAAACATGAACAAATTGAAATTGAGTGACGAAACAAAAAAGAGGTGCTTGAATTGAAATGAGAAGAGAGGAATCCCTTACAAAATATCAGCATGGTAACGAGTGTACATGATGGTTCAAGACTGATATTTAATGAGAGAGAAATGGGTATATCATCATTTATAAATAAAATTGGATGTAATAGGGGACATTTAAAAACATATCCTTCCATGTTCAAGTTGTAATTAAATGGAATAACATAAAAGAGGTTCTTGAATAAAAGGAAAAGAAGGTGGTCCCTTACTTTAGTGTGTGACTCGAAATGCTTTGATGTGGATTCTAGAGAGATTAGGGCAACTTAAGAAGATTATTGAGTGCGGAGGGTAGAGTACGGACGTTCTCTAATAATTTCAATTGAAGATAAATGGGATCATTGGTGGATTTATATTAAAAATGAGTGGGGTTTCTTTATTATATAGGTTTTGGACTCTATATAATAAAATAACCAAAACCACTAACCATCTCATGGTTTTTTCCCATGGTTTATAAAAATGAGATTGGTTATCATTATTTTATATTTTCAAGGTCTTAACTTAATAAAATAATTCTATTGATTATGTGGAGGTGATTTTCACTCTTAACGAAATGATTTTAAAACCGTAAAAAATATTAATGGTTTTGGAGGATTCCTAAAGGATTTATAAAATCACATTATTTTAAAGAATAATTCATAGATTTTTTCATGGATACCATTTATAGTATTTATTACATCACTTTTGGATCATTATTATGTGTTAATACACAAAGTATATTTATATGGTATTTAATTTTTACCCGAAAATTTCATTGCCTTAGAAAATTATGAAAAATTCACCTTTGGATAAATTTGACATTATGATTCCAAAAATAATATTAATTTTTTTCTATATTTTTTTTTAAATATGTAAATTTTCACTTTTAATATAATAGTTCATATTTTTTTAAGAAATGTTGGGTTTTTTGAAAATAACAACTTTTGAACCCTTATAAAATTTACATTTGACATCATAAAAAATATATTATCAGTTATATTTTATAAATATTATTTTATATTATTAAATTATTAAAATAATTTTTATTTATAAAATTCATTAATTTGATAAAAATTTATTGATTAATTGAAATTTCAAATTACACAAAAATACAATTTCAGTTTTATCGGCAAGTGCATCCAAGAGACCTAAGATCAAATCCTGGTGGAGATATATTTTATGGGTTACTATAGCATTATTGTAGAAATAATGTTTTTGGAACTGAATTAGGTATTTTTTGGTACTATAGCATCCTGAACTATCCATCAATCTAGTCTTTTGGGCCACCGGTTTGGTCCTTGGGTCCTACAACGCTTTCAAGCCACCGGAGGCCTTGAGGACACATGAATACGCTGATGTACCAGACAAACTAAATGGGAAAAGTCTATATATCATGATACGAGCAGGAAAATTCAACTGAGCATAGATAACTATAATTAGAAGAATGAGAGGGTATGGCATTTTCATCAGTACCAGGCATATGTAGATCCATATATGATAGATAGTTGACCAGCCTTATAAAGGGGGAGTGTTGATATCATTATATGTGCTTGGAAGGATCAGTTCAAAGTTGTATTGTATAGGTGATTTCCTCTTAGACCTATGGGTCATGTAATTGTATCTAAGCCTTTGGGCCATATAAGGGATTCACCTCACCCCTTGAAAGGTGGATTATCAAAATAATAAAAAAAGGCCTTCAGGCATTTAAGCGGGTATTAAAATTATATTTTTACCAAACACATTACTTAATCATTTATAAAGTAAAAATAATAATTAATAAATGTAATCATAATTCCAATATAGAGAAAATATAAATTTTAATTCTATTAGTGTTATTTTTTTCTATACTTTTTTAAATTATCTTTTCCCTAAATTAACATATTTTCCTATTAACATGGTAATTAATATTTACTACAATTAATAATCATATATTTTAAAAAAATGACCTTATTACTTAATATTAATTATTATGATTAAAAATATGGAATAAATTTTATCAATATAAATTTAAAGTCGTGGAAAATTTTAATTTAATATAAAACCCACAAGCATTATAGATTATAATTTTCAAAAAAGTACTTTTTTTAGGAAAATATTATTTTACTTTAACTACATAAATAGTAATATTAATTATATGAATGTCAATTATTAAAATTTTATGTTTAATATAAACATTTAATATAAATTATTTCTCATAAGGGGTTATTTTAATTAATTATAGTGGAGAAACATTATGCATTTCCAAGTAGTTTTAAAAAAATGATTTTTTAATCCAAAAAATGATCTTATAAAAAATTCGGTATAAAGATTATTTAAATATAATTAGTGGATTAAAAATTTAAATAAATACTACTTATGTATCCTTTATATCAATTTAAAATAATAGTTTAAATTTTAAATTAATTCATTTATCAAAAGATATAACAATTTTATATAAAAATGGTATTTTTCACTATTCACATAAAAATATATAGTTTTCAAAAATTAAAAATTTATACCCTAAGTTAATATTGATATTGTGATATAAAAAATGAATTCATTTTTATAAATATATTTTATTAATGTTTTACAAAATAATTATATTATTTATAAAAATAAATAAAAATCACATTTGAAGAAAACATATTTTGAAGAATGATAATCCATTACCAATAATATATTGATTATATACAGATCATTTATCGATATATATAGAACATATATATATTTCATAAAGTATTTCATTATAGTCATATCTAAAAATATTAGTGAAATGAAGAAATTTTTATATTTAAATAATCATTTTTTGTTTGGGTTTAGTGTTGTGTACCACATACATTATCAAACATTGTTTTGTCT
The DNA here is from genome assembly GCA_963277665.1 of Viscum album. Classification (NCBI taxonomy): domain Eukaryota; kingdom Viridiplantae; phylum Streptophyta; class Magnoliopsida; order Santalales; family Viscaceae; genus Viscum; species Viscum album. The sequence continues at coordinate 253,799,176 of OY728165.1, read as the reverse complement.
TTTAAAAACTATGGGCATTACTTTCATCCCCCCTTTAATAAATTTTTTCCTTTCAATTTAAATTTTGACATTGTTATTATTATTTCTAATCATTTCCAGGAATAAGGAGAAAATTATGGATGATTATTTTTAAACACATAATTAGAAATCTGTGGACATTAAAGAGTCAACTTTTAAATTACATGTATTTACATAAATTTTTAATTTCCAGGCTTCAATTTATGTTATCTATGATTTATTTCCTAACATATTATATTATAGGAATTTGTTTTCTCAGAATAATAGTTTTTAATGAGCATATGAATTCACCAAATCAAATCCCTCAGGAGTTTCAATATAGGTACACATTAAGGATCATTGTTGTGTACCAGATTACATAGAGTCAAATCTGGCACACCTTGTCATTGTTGTTACCCCAAGGAACATTTTTACTAGAACCAAATACACTTGTAGTATCTAGATATTGATGTATTTGGATGATAATCCACATGCTCTATAATTACAAAAATTTAGGGATATTATATTATATTTATTCTTATCCCTAAGTCTTTCTCTAGAGTTTTCTAATTTTAATCCCAAAAATAACTAAACTTATCTTTTGATAACAAATATAGAAACCCTTTTCATTATTACACATTAATATTTGATTTATTACATGAACATACACCTCATAAAACCAAGATTATTGTTAAGTCTAGTTTATTTTTGAATTTCGTACAATAAATAAAAAAATAAAAAAATAAAACATAATCATTTTTGAAAACTTCTTTAACATGCTCACACTAATAACTTTATTGGATAACCATGTGATATGCATAAACAAGTGGTGAACTATAATTCCTTTTTGTGGAATAAAAATGTTATAACATTAATGGAATAATATGTTTTATACAAGGCATATCAATGGGTCATAAAAGGAGTAGGAATCATAAACATGAAAAACGAGACATGATATAGCATGATAATCATAAATAAAATATGAGAAATGTGGAAACATCTTAAAACATTGCAACATAAACATAGTTCAAGGATAACTGTCAAGACATAAAAATGGAAAAGCTATCATAAAGGAATTATGTCCACTCCCTATACCAACATGATTTCTTATGAGACTAATCATTTCCCAATGCATTCAAGTTCTATATAATTCTGGTCACACCCATCACTTTCATTTCATTATCATTCTTAAGTTTCCACATAGATCATACAACATTGATTCATTAATCATCTTATTTTATTCCATGATCAAGGACTATTGAATACATAAATGTAAGTTCCAAGTACAATATTTATAAGTGTATGAAGTTGAATACCATTGACATAAAATGAGTGTGGTATACACTACACAATTGTCTTGGCATAGAAAATTGTGGTGAAATTTCGGCCACATAAAGACATCACATAAAAAATTCATAAAAAGGTTTGATGAGATAGAAAGGAGTCTCTAATAATTTGGAAATAAATTTTAATGTATGGATTATATATAAATACATATCCAATCATAAGGAAATTAAGATAAAAGACATAAGTTATGGAAGGTACTTGAATAAATAGGAGAAAAGAAAAGATATATTTACTAAATTTCAGCATGGTAACGGGTGTAAATAAAGGTTCATGGGAAGGATTAATGATATAGAAAAGGTTATCTCATTATATATAAAATATTTAAAATAATTTTGATATGTAATAACATATACCAACATGAATAAATTTAATTTTAGAGATGTAACAAAAAAGAGGTTCTAGAATTGAAATGAGAAGAGAGGAATCTCTTATGAAATTTTTGTATGGTAGCGGGTGTACATAATGATTCATGGGAGAGCCTTAATGATTGATAAATGGGTACATCATAATCTAGATATCAAATTAGTAGTAAGAGGATATGGAAGAATGTATCCCAACATTTACAAGTGGTAATTAAAAGGAAAAACATAAAAGATGTGCTTGAATAAAAAAGAGAGAGGGAGAGTCCTTACTTGAGTGTGTGACTCCAAATGCTTGGAAAGAGCTTCTTGAGAGCTAGGGGTACCATGGTAGGATTATAGAGATAGGATGGAAAAGTATGTACGTGCTCCATGGATTATTAGTGAAGATATATGGGATCTTGGAAGGGTTTATATTGGAAATGAGCAGGATTTCTTTATTATTTAGGTTTTAGACTCTATATAATAAAATAACCCAAACCAAAAAACAACTCGTGGTTTTTCCCATGGTGTATAAAAAAATGGTATTTTTTCTAATTATTTAATAATACCAAGGTCCAAAATTATTAAAATAATTCTCTTTTTTTGTGTAGGTGAGTCACACTCTTAAAGAGAAGATTTAAAAAACCTTAAAATATATTAATGGTTTTAGAGGATTCATAATGGATTTATAGAATTAATAAAATAAAAAAATCATATTATTTCAAAGATAAAAAATATATTTGTTCTTATATACCATTTATATTTTTTTTAAATTTCTTTAGGGTCATTATGATGTCATAATTCACAAATTATATTTATATGGTATTTAATTTCTACCAAAAAATCAACTGTCTAAGAAAATTATGAGAAATTCACCATTAGTTAATATTTTTATTACAATTCAAAAAATAATATTAGTATTACATAAATAATTTTTTAAATAAGTTTATTTTCCATTTTAAGATAATATTTTACATATATTGAGAACTTTTGGGTTTTTTGACAATAATAATTTTTTAACCTTTATAAAAATTACATTTGACATCATAAAATTTATATTATATTTTATATTTTCTAAAATTTATTTTATAGTATTATTTTATTAAAATATTATTTATTTATAAAATTAATTAATTCACCAAATAGGTATTTATTAATTGAAATTTCATATTACACAGAAATACAATTTTAGTTTTGTCGTATTAAAATCTAATTATTACCAAACAAATTACATAATTACTTATAAATTAAAAACAATAAGAAAAAAATATAATCATAATAAAAATGTAAATAAAATATTAATATTAACACTATTAGGGTTACCTTGTTTCTATTCTTTGTTAAATTATTTTGACCCTTAATTGACCAATTTTTCTTTTATTGCAGTAATTAATATTTACTAGAGTTACTAATCATATTTTTATAAATTTATGTTTACCTAGTTACCTAATATTAATTATAATGATTAAAAATATGGAATAAAATTTATCAAATTAAATTCAAATTGCTACCAAATTTTAATTTAATATAAATCCCATAAGCATGATGGAATGCGATTTTCTGGAAAATAAATTTTTTAATGAAAATATTGTTTTAATTTAACTCTATAACTACTGATATTAATTATATGATTTTAAATTTTTAAATATAGATATTTAATATGTACATTTCATTAAAATAATTTCTCATAAGTTGTTTTTTTAATTAACTATAGTGGAGAAACATTATGGATTTTAAAGTAGTCTTTAGAAAAATGTGTTTTTAATCTAAAAAATACACGCATACAAAAATTAAGAATAAAGATTATATAAATGTAATTAATTGAATTAAATAAAAAAAATACTTTAGTTACCTTTAAATCATATTTAAATAATAATTTTACTTTTAAATTATTTTATTTATCGAAATAAATGACTATTTTTTTAAAAAATGGGATTTCTCAATATTCACTTCAAATCTATATTTTCCAAAAAAAATTACCAAATTTATACCCTATGTTAATATTTTTATTATTATATCAAAAATGGATTTTGTTTTTTCAAATACCATTTCTAAATGTTCTAGAAAATAATTATAGTATTTATAAAAAGAAATAAAAATCATTTTTGAATAAAACATATTTTGATGAAAAAAAAGCCATTATCTAAAATATATTGATTATATAATAAGATTTTTTTAAAAATATATATGACACATATAATTCATAATGTTTTTAATCTTACACATTTCTTCAAATTTAAGGTATATTTAAAAAAAATTAAATAATCATTATTTTTTTTCTCCGGTGTTGTGTATTGCATACATTATCAAATATTTTTTTCCCTTTAAAAAATTTAGGGTGTTACAATTCACCCCATTATATGCTCCATTAATGATTTTGAACCCAAATTTTACTCTAGGATTCTCTCAAAGAGCCTCTCTCAATTTACTTACTCATTGTTGAAGCCCCTTCATCTGATGTCCAAATCATTTTCCACTAGAGTTTCTGAATATCCTAAGGTGATTCGACCACTCGTATTCCATATTTTTCTCTTTTTTTCTATATTTTAATGTTATCTAACTTATTTTCTCTAATTTCAACTATTTATAGGGTGTTTTATGGTTTCTCGTTTCCTTTTAATTCATGATGAATCATTGGTAGATACTCAGTGGGTGGACTCTTATAAGACTATCGTAGGTGTTCCATAAGCCTAAACAAAAGTCTTGTGACTTTTTTTATATAATTAAATTTTTTTTACTAGTTTATATTGTAATGTGTTGGTCTAATATTTAAATTAAATGTTTATTTTCATTAGTGTGACTCCTCTTTTATCTTGCATGTAATTATAGGAAAGGATAATTCCAAGTAAAATTATTTAATGGTGTAATTAATCTTGAAGTGAATTGATGTCATTAAATTCCTAATTATTTTTTAAGAGGATTTAAGTGATTTATAGTTGAATAGATGATTGTTAAATGGGAATTAATAATAATTGATAGTGATAAACATAATTGACCTTCCAATCAAACCTAATGCAGCGGTAAGCATGATATTGTAAAATGTTAACTTGTGTAGTGGAATGGTATTAATGAAATGGAATGGAAAACACTAATTAATAAAATAAAGTTGATGTGTCTAGATAATAAATGATATTTGATAAATTTAGTTGTTAACTTCATAATATCATAAATCCATTATAAAATTAAAAGTGAGATCACATAATCAAATGGTATTTATTAAGGGGTTAGATATGGTTTTAGTATTCATTAAAAATGGTACATGAAGATTACTATGGGGGTTTTGTTCTGGAATTATGTTTTTTATAAGAAATTATTTCCTAGTTAAAAATGAATTTTTAATTGATTTTGTTTGATATAATAATGGATGGAATACCTTGGGTGCCATCCCTTATACTCCATTACAGATATGAAATGCCTAGAATACCTTGACTTAACATGGATTCCATTATAGGGGTCACTTATATTCCATGATAAAATTCCTCCTTCGATTCAAGGATATATATATCTATGTAATTCTATGAACTTACTTGAATTAATCAATGGTTCATTATTTTTAATTCCATAGATTATCTCCTCTATAGATTTAGGTCACGTATTAGATGTTTAAGGCCACATATAATTGTTGTGGATTCCCTTGGGTACTCTTGTGAATGTAGGGAGATGAGATCCATGGATCTATAATGATTATATGAGATGGGACACCTTGGGTGTTGGTTATAATTCCATTTAAACAACTTAATTTGAATTCCTTATAAGCTAGGATCCTTGGTTTTAGATTACAGAATTCCAAGGTAATATTCCTTAGATAAAAATGGTCTATACAAAATAGAATTACTTGTATGACTTCCATGGATTCTTGACGGAATTATGAGAAATGAATACCTGGTTGAGAAACCATGGATTCCCTTATATTTTCATTTTTGTAGATTTATTATATATTACCATTAGAATCAACATGAGTTATGAGATTTTTTGTGCTTATCAGAGATATATCGGCACTATATGAATCAGGTAGGTAAAACATTGGGTGTCATTGAGGATCATGAGATCGTAATTTTTATAATTTATGTTTCCTTCTTGTAGTAATATAATTTATTAACAATATATATTCTACATGCACTTGTTTTATGGAATTTTTATTTTAGGGAAACCATTGGTGGTGTCATACCAAGTTAATCTAACACTATGCATAATCCACCATTGAACTTGGGTACATAAGTAGAATAATATCTATTTATAGGATCATTTTTGGGAAAGTGTATGAAGTTATTGATTGATATATATTGTAGTGACATGCTCGGAGTAGGGTACGGTAGATGTGACTAGGCCAGATACATAACCTGATTGCGATGAAACTTAATTTAATTTTTTTGTTCCTTTTATTATTGGTGTGTGTGATCTATTGATGAGGGATTAGTTATAGAATATATATATATATAATACTCCTTGCATCAATTTTATATTATATTAATTATTGGATTTTTTCCTCATATATCTATATTGTACCTTTTTTATGGTTTTCATAATTTATTTTCATGCCTCTATTTTTACTACTCTAACCAGAGGGTATAGTCTCTTCAACGTATCCACATAGACATTACCACTAGTTAGTAGCCTTTAGAATATGTGGAGGTGTTCTTTTGGCCATGTAGTACCATTGGTTTCACTACTATTCATAATGAAATGGCGTAGGACATTACCTATATATATATAATTTATTCGGGGTTATAATTTATTGTCTTTATATTTATGAGGTTAAAGTATTTTCTACATGTGATATATATCCTCGGTACTATTAACCAACTCATGACCTTGTGAAGGTGGGATTCATAGGTCACACTGATATTCATTACAAGTCCAAAATGGGTTTCAATGTTGGTGGTCATGATAAAGTGGTTTTAATGATAGAATAGTCTATAAAGTTATTTAGATGTGAGGATTTCTTGGATTTGGTAGAGAAATAGTTTCATGGAATCTTAAAAAGTGAGGAAGTCAAGGGATCATCTAGAGATAGAGGTGTTGTGGCCTCCAGTGAACCAATTTCTAAGGACCATAAAAGTAAAAGAGCCCAATCAAAAAAAGGTTTCTAGTTTCCTTTTGTTGTCTGACACATGGGCATTGATATGAATCTAAGCATATCGAGGTAAAAATATACTACTTATAGAACAAAAATTTAGGAATTGTATGTTCATCATTATCATAGGGTGTAATTTAAGATAAAATTTTAAATTTTGATTTTGTTAGTGTTTTAATCAGGATATCCTCTATTGTTTTGGTTTATTATTTATGATTATATTTCCTTAATAATTAATGATAAATTATAACCAAATAACTTATACTATCTTAAACATATTCTTTTGAGAATTTATTTCATGATATGATGTTATATTTTCTTCACATAATATAATTTATTTCGTTTATAATTTTAGTTTCATTTATGTTAATTAACATACATGTTAATTAAAAAAGATAATTTCTGACATTAAATGTATTTATTTCAATAAATTATTAAGATTTGTTTGTTAATATGGTTAATTAATGTTCTGTCTATAGAAAATCATGTTATGAGTTCATTTTTTCATGTATATGAAGAACATTTTCTCGATTTCTTTTCATATTAGAATGAAATTGATAATTCATTATTGATAGGGTTAAATATTTTAAAATGATACATCTTAAAAACATACTTTGGATTGTACTGTTTATTATCTCATACCATGTGATAATATAAGAAAGTAGTTTAAAAAGTATACTAGATCAATTTTTGATGTAAACATGACTTCATTTGATTAATGATCTCCAAGTAATTATGAGTTCTTATTACAAAACATTCATGAAGTTTTATAATTTTATGATATATTAATATTACATTCCATGTAAACAAACATTTTTTGATGTACGATTTAAACTAAGAAGTAATGTAGTATAAATAAAGTTATAAATGGAAAACAAAATTCATAAGATTACTAGATATTGTGAGTAATTTATTATGAAATTATGATAATATATATGATAGTTTAAATTAAATTAATTCCATTTTGACCATGATATATTCAAGTTGTTATAAAATTACATGAATTTTATATTTGATTTATTAATCATGTTAATATTTTTATTTAATTGTGATGTATAACACTAAAGTATTTTGAAATTTTATGGAAATTGTGTGATCAATTAAAAGAGTGATATGATGTTAATAAAAGAGTTTTGGTTTTACAATTCTTTCTATATATGAAAAAATTGAATATGAGAATGTTATGAGTACCCCCCATGAATTATAACATATAATTATACTTCAATATTACATTATAATAATGATCATGGAATTGATCATTTTGTTAATGTCACACCTTATTGATGACATATTTTTATTAAGATATTGGTTTTTTTATTGGGACTACTGATTTATTATTCTATATAGAGTTGTGAGAAATGAATTATCATTATTATATTATTGATAGATTTTATTTGGTTTGGATAAGATATTGTGAAGTTTATTTTGTTGATGAGGAGGAATATATATTATATTTAATGATATTTTATTGTATAGTATGTTTAATGATGATTTGTAAGGATTTGATATGATTTTGTGTTGTAGATAAGGGACAAGCTTAGGTAATAAATTTATTTCCCTACATGATATCATATTCTCTATGATGTTTTTATAATTCATGTAATATTTTCTATCCTTATATTTTGATTCTAAATTAGAATAATGCTCAGCTTATGGTGGTGTGTGATGAAGTGAGTCAACCTAGACAAGATTTCTTGGGGTGAGTTTCTTGAATTATTCAGGAAGTATTTTATTTTTCATTTATAGATATATTTTCATATGAATATGTTTAAAATGATATGATATGAGGTTGGGATGAATGAATGTCTTATGATCCTTGAAGTCCTTTGAATCAGTGGGTCAGATGATCCCTACAGTCATAGTGAGGAAATATTATTTTTTTCAAGTAGTTTTATATATACTCAAATAGGTAATTTAATTTATTTTCATTATGAGGTGGTAAGGAATCATCTATATAAATTTATATAATTCTAGTGTGATTTTAGGTATTTAGTGGGTAGTTAGATACGGTTTGGGTTCTCTTGATGGAATAGTCCCACACAGAGAGGTCTCTCATTTAGTGGTATGAATCATGAATAAATTCTTCCTTACCGAAAGTGGTGTTTATGTTTTATCCATTCCTTGAGAGTTTTATAGGTGTGTTCATCATTTTATAGGTATCTCTATATAGTAGTTATAATTTTAACCTTCCATATTATGGGTTTTGTTTTATTCCCAATGATGATAATCATTTGAAAGGTATCAAATATAAAGGGACGTGTTTTTTAAAGACATTACATTGTGTATATTAAAGGTTAGTGAGTGTCTCTAAGTATATTGTTCAGATAAAAGAGCTTAATTTTCAGTTTTTATCCAACTTTTCACCATGGTCTTAGTTTTTCGTTCTATGAAGAGTTATTTTATAGAATTGTTAGTCTTATTTTAGTGTGGTATTATTCAATTTTCATTTAATATTATTTGTTTTTTATTTAATATTATGTATGGAATGTTGCATCATGATGGTTGGAAATGTTCAGTGAAGCCTTGACTAAATGAATCCTTGGTTCCACATTATTCCTATCATTACATCATGTCTGTTTCAATTTCACAATGATCTTCTCTTCATAGCCATTATTTTTTGAGGTGTTTGTATGAGTTCCCTTCCATGATTATTTGGGAATTGGGTTTTATGGAATGGTAAGAATAATTATGTCGTGACCTTCCTCAGTCATTCAAAATCTAAGAGATTTGAATTAATTTTAATAGTGGGAGTGTTAGGGGTAGTCATTCCATGATCCTCAAATATGAATTCTAAAATGACCCATTTCACAATGACACTTTAGGACACATCATGAATCCTTATATTCAATTTTTTATTTTAAATTCTGGGTAACCACTTCCTTTAGGTTGGTCTTCCTTATTTCTCTAAAACTCTAGGTTGTGTTGGGATTTCTTTTGTTGGTCTGTGGTGTTAGTGTAAAATCCATGGGAACATTGTTTTAATGACTGTTTCTTCTTCCATCCATGGTTTGAGGAATCTTCTTATAGATTTTTTGGTTCTTGGATTTGGGTCTCTCATCGTGAAATGGGTTTTCATAGTTGTGGTAGGGGATTTATAAGATTTTCATCTATCACTTCATGTAATATATATTCATGGAATGTTGTGTATCTTTTGAGTTTCCATTAATCATCCATAAGCCTTTATATTATTAATCTCTTGAATTTAAACATTGAAATCCTTATATTAGTCCCCCTTAAACCATTCATTGGGAATCCTACATTTATTTGTTTTAAACCCTCTCTTTGATATCTATAAGTCAAAACTTTTTTCATGTACCTCTTCTCTTCTTAATAACCCACCCATTTTCATAAATATCATGATTCCTCTTCAACATATTAAGTCTTTCACACAATTCAAAAAGGCTCTGTGATGTTAGAATGGTCTTAGAGATGGGGTCTATATTTGATTTTTTTTATTATGTTTTATAATCTTTACTAGGGGATGGTGTTGTCATTTATGTCCAATATATGACATTCTCATTGAGATTAAATTAAATATACAAATTACAATTCATTTATTTAGTCTTGGTGGTGAAAGTTTGGTGTGGGGTAAGGAGATATTTTATGTTTTTTCACTTCCTTATATCTATCATACCTCGAGTTAAATGGTGGAGGTATGGTCCTTGGAAATTGGATGTCATTATTCTTTCCATTTTAAAAAAAATCTGTGTATTATTTATTTTTATTATTTCTTCTATATCACAGTTATTTTTATTAATTTCTCTAATTTTTTATTTAGAATCTTATTATTATTCCCAGGATTCATTAACAAGTGTAAGTTAACCTTAATTAATATATAGATTTCATAATGAAAATAATATGGAAATTTTATCTAGTTTTAAACCTTCTTTAATATGTCATGATGTTATTATTCTCATGAGATATATGTATTTTGATTATATTATGTGGTATCTGATGTAAAAATAGTATTATTTTTGTAACAAAATAGAATAAGGAAAACTGTAATGATAAGGATGAATATGAAATGATGAGCATGTTTGACTAGATTATTTATTTTTTAATTATTTATTGTTAAATGAATATACATTTCTGCATTATTTTAATGATATTATGCTAAAAAAAATTATTAATTAGTAAGTTAGTTATTTTTTGTTACACGTTTTTTTCTTGAGTTATATTTCAGGGTTCATCGATGATTATTATTTCAAGAGTATTTATCCAAATCATTCAGTTTATGTGGATATAACCATAATTGTTAGGTAGGGGTGAAGTTTTTATCCTCCTTGGGATTTTTTGATTATTTATAGAGTTCCTTCCTTTGAAAATTTATGTTTTTAGGTTTTGGGTTAGATAGTGTGGGCATATGGAGGTACTTCGATGGGAGGAAGAGGTTTAGTTTTTCTTCTTTGTGTGTGTATAATTTTTTAATAAGGATTATGGTTTTGTGGTTATAGAAGATGGGTAAGCCATTAATTATAAGAGATAAATGTGATTTTTCCCATGTGTTTTAGGGGGAGTCTTAAGTGGGGTTATTTCTTGTTATTTTAATGGTTACCTAACTCTATGGAGTTTTTTGGGTGCATGTTTGGTGTAATATTAATTATGGTATCATACATTGTGTATACTTGACAAATATTTTTGGTTTGGAAGTATGATTCGATGTTAAATAGAGTTTTGGGTTAGTGTTATAATTAAATATATGAGTAAATTGTTTAATATAATGAGATTGAAAATTGAATAAATTAAATGGTTAATAAAAAATGTAATTTGGTATAATATGATGATGTTGTAATGATTATTCCATCATTTCAGTTAATTTTTATGGTGTAGTGATGTTTATTTTTAATATGTTGTTATATATTTATTACCTTATTATGAAATGGTAATGTAACATACAATGAAGTAATTAGATGAGAGAAAAAAATACATAAAATGGGTTAAATATAAGTATTATGTTAACAGTGGATTACAGATAATAATTATTCAACTTAAATAAGGAAGGATAAATTATTAAAGATCTGATAAATAACATAGTAAAAAAAATTGTTTCAGATTATAAACCTTGTTTGAATGGTGTTTTAATTGTGTTGTAGTATAGTTGTATTATATTATATTATAATTAATCATTTATTATTTGTGGTGTCTTATAGGATTTAACTATTGTTTATAATTATTGTATTATTCTTCTCATTATTTGGTTGTGATTTTATAATTTTTTCATATAGGTAGTAATATATTTCAATTGTGAGTACATATACAAGGGTTTTAATGGATTAAGGTATAGTTAATATATATTAGTTGTAGTGCCTCGAGATTCTGACTTGTATAAATTTTTTGGTAATGATGGATTATAGTTACATTAAATATATATATATGTTATAACAGGTTGAGTTTATGACACACTCACCCATACATAAGCTAAAATGGATCAATGATGTGACAAGTACACTAACTATATGTTGTGATGGATAGGGGATATTTCATGTATTTTAGGGTATAAAACATGTTAATGAGATAATAATGTGGTGGTGGTTGTGAGGTGGTTGTGTCCATGGTGATACAATAATGGATGTGAGTGGTTGTGTCTATGGTAATGTGGTAGTGATTGTGATGTGGTTGTGGATATATTTTTAGTATGATGGTGACATACATGTGGTTATATTATGTTTCCAATCAATTATTAGGGTTAAAAGGTGGTGATGTATTCATGAGCATTGTTTTTTATTCTATATGATCATAAAAAAATTTATCACCCACATTTTCTAATGATAATAGATAATTAATGTGATGATACGGTTTCTTATGATGTTGTGGGAGGTGGAAATTGTCTGGTTATATGATGTTATATTCATCCAATTTATGATTTCTTGCTTAATACCTTTTTTTGATTTCTATATTACATCATTTTAATTGATCTCACACATGTCTACCCTGGAACATTTATTTCACATGGATATTGAATTGCATAAAATTATAATCCTATTGACTACTACCATGTTATCACTCCTCAATAGTTTTTTGGAGTTTTTCTAAAGACACATTTATAGAGATTTGGAATGCTACTTTTTGGGTAATTTGAGTCAGGTTCTATAAGGAAAATCTTGTATAGAGTATATTTTCATGTTGATACAATTTAGGTATGATAATTATTTATCATTAATATATATATATATATATATATATATATTTGCAGTTGATTGGTGGTTCTACTTTATTTTTCATAAACTTTATGAGGGTAATACCTCCCATTAGTATGAATTACACCTCTAGTTCTACTCTCTAGACCATAGCCTATTGGAGAAAGGCTTAGGAGATCACATTTTTCCTCACTGATTTCCTAAGATTCAATTCAGCAAGGTAGGGTCATGACATGTTTTTCCCTATAATTTTCTATTATTATTTTCTATTAATTGTTATAATTTATATGGATGGTTTTTTTATTCTCTATAAGATTATAATTTTAGTTTTTATTTTTAATAATCTAACATCACAAGTTTAATAGAGTACAAGTTCTATATTTTTTAAGAAGAATATGTTTTTCTAACCCATTATATTATCTATACTTTTCTATATAAATTTTTTTATATTTTGTTTTTTAAAATTATAAATATTTTTTTATTATTCTTAGGTATGATTTTATTTATTTTAATTTAATTATTTCATAGTTATATAAATTATAATCTGGACTTAAATAAGTATTTTCAATAAAAAAATAATTTATAGAATTTTCAACCAGAATATGTCGGCGGTAAATAATAATTTTTTTAAAATTTTCTCTTAATTTGATAATTTCATTAAATTTTATTTTGTTTTATTATATGTATATTATCAAATTTTAAATATTTTTTTCATAATTTATAATTAATTAATATTTTTCATATAAATAATATAAAAATTTCTACACAAAAAAAGTTCTACATTTTTAAAATAGAATATATTATATGGATTTTGATAAATAATTTATGGGTTCTTCTATTTATATGTTTTCCATTTTCCATTTTTTATTTCGTTTTTTATTTACCATTTCTATTAATATTATTTATCATTTTTTGATAATTTATATTTAAATTATGTTATTTTATTTAGTCATGATCAATAGTTATAAAATAACATGTAATTTTAAATTATTTTTGATTTTTGTTCTAAATGTTTTATAATTTCATTTTATTATTATTATATAATTCTTTATTATTTGCCCTGAATTTTTACATATATTATATATATCATGAAAAATATGTCATTTATATTTAATATTTATTAAATATTTTTTCTGGTGAAAGAAAAAAAATTCTTATGTTAAAGAAAATATTGTTTTGAAAATAACATATAAAAGAACAAAATTCATGTTATGTGGTTTTTATTTTTATGTTCTACTCTATTGTTTATATTTTATAATTTAAAAATAAATTAATAAAATAGATAAAATTTATATTTTTTTATAATTAAATTTTATTAATAAAATTTATTATTTTCAAACAATTCTTATAAAAGTAAATGAAGTTGATTTATTATTATTTTGTTTTTATATTATAGTTTAATTTTCTAATGAGGAATGAGTTGTCCAAGTTCATTAAATATGACAAAAAATTTACTTGAAATAGTCTTACTAACAATACATGTGGTTGAAACAAAATAATAGGGTCTCGTGTCTTGACCTGGAGATCTTAAGTAAGTTATTGAGATGTAGAAGATTCCAAAGTAATTTGATACTATGATCAATATATATAAATAAGAATTTTGAAGTCTATAATAGTGTTGGTTGGTTGATGCTTGGATCATATTGAGCTTCAAAAATAGCTTAGGGTACAATAACTAAGATCTCTAACTAGTTTTTTTCAATAATTTTCTCTTGTGTTCAAAGAATATTGTGAGAAGTGTTTTGAAATTTATTATTTTATAACGGTGAGTGGAAAGTGGTTTGTATATTTCTTATATTTATTTATTTATTCCCATATTTCTTATCAATTTAGTTTTATGATATTTTTCTATAAGATTATTTCAATTCAAATGCACTTTATTTTTCACTGAAATTTATTTATTGTTATTTTAGATTTACAGTGAGATTTGTATTTTTCTTTTGTTAACAAACTATGGTTAATTAGTTTCTTTTTTCTTTGAATGATTCATGGATGGATAAATCAATCTCATGGATTATTAATAGTTGATTCCTTTTTTACATCAGTAAGGAGGATATTTTATATAATTGAGTTAGAAAATTTTATAATGAAAATATTAATCCTTGGATTATAGGTGGAAACAATAGAAAATTTTGATCTCATTGTTTTTATAATTATTACACTGAAAAATAAATAAATTTTTAAATCCTATTTATATGTCTCTTTTCAAATTTATATTAATGATTTTCAGTCATTATTTCTAATTCAAAATTATTTTACTTATTATTTAAATACCATAATTTACTTATCAATTTTATATCGAATCCCCCATTTATATAGAAAATTTTTCAATGTCAATAGTTACACCTTCCATGTGAGAAGCATGACCTGTCATAAAAATAAAATAATATTTGCATGGTCAATAAATTTATCAACATTAAATTATAAAAAAACATTAAAAAGATTTTTAAAAAATATATATATTCATATATACATATTATATCATATCTTTAATTACCCATGACATCACATGTTGGCGATATTAGCAGATGTTCTAGAATATAAGGAAACTAGAGTTGGCGTGAATTTATGTTTGGAATTTAGGATTTTAAGAGGGGACTTTTCCTTATATTTAGAGTAAAAATAGGGATGTTTGGGATATATAATAACGTGATGAAAAAGCATGAAGTGATTTCTTAGATTTTTAGGAATATAAAAACCCATTTTGGGTAGTAGAATACAACAATAAATAGATTATGGGGTCCCACCAAAAGCTCAATGTAAATCCACTAGGAATCAAATGGTATCCCTAACAACCAACTCAATGTGGTGGAGTTTTTTTAATATTGGGTCAATACAATATTTAATAGATACTATTCCCATTCCCTTTTGGTCCAACTGGCCAATAAGGGTCCCTACCTTCCCAATTCTCTCCCACTCTTTAATGATTTTTCACACTCTTAGAGATTTTTATCTCATCTAATTGATGCATTTTCTATGATAATTGTCTTAAATTATAAAGTCTAAGGTGGCCACTAAGATTTTATCCACTGCATTTTCCCCATATAGTTTTTCATGTAAAAATGTCTAATTTTAATGTTTTGTTAGATTCCATAATTTGAGGAAAATGGATGAGATTCAACCCAGGATAATTGATGGGATAAATCATATGTGTGTAAGGTTGGTCCTCTATAAAATATTAATCAATATTTTTCATGTTTTTTAAGTTACATTGTGATTTTTTCGGAAATAAGATTAGGTAGACTTTAACCCAAAATGATAGTTTGTACAAATTCATGTTAAAATAGGTAAAGCCTTTTTATATTGAAAAAAATTATATTCATTATTAGGAGATATATTAATCATTCAAAGATAGAGTCCCCATGTGGAACACCTGATGGTTATGTTTAATGGAACTTGAAAAGTTATTTATGATTTGGATAAATTATTAGATCTTTAGTATAGAAATTCAAGTGCAAATTGGAGAGGAAAAGTATGGGTATGATTTTTCAGTGACTCCATTTAGTGGTTAAATACTTGTGAGATTCTTTAACCATGGGTTGAACATTTTTAATTGAAATTTAGATTTCATTATAGAATGAGAATAATTTTTTTAGGTATAATGTTTATCTTAATTATTATTATAATTATTTTGGATTACTTTAAGACATATATAGTGATTGGATCAGTAAGAGTTCCTTGTGAATTGTCCAATAGGAAGGGTGATACAATCAATGGAATTTGGAATTTCTCTATAAATGATTATTAATGGAATTGGTGGGGGATCAGTGTAACACCCTGATATTTTATGAGAAATATTTTTTATGTCTTATGTTATACGCAACACCAAAGAAATATTTCACAACACACAATACTGACTTGGCTTGCATTACACGCAATCGCGACCTTCCTCGATAGCATGTGTAGTACGCAATACCGGCTTCCACTAAACAACGATATATTATTATAGACTAGCCGATATGAATAGTATTAACTACATTTTGAATTTTATAAAATTATTATTCATCTTACACATTTTCAAGAACATGGTAAGAGAACAAAATAAATTTTTCGCGTAAAATAAGTACTTTTCAAAAAATGCAGTTTTGCCGCCTTTTGATGGCACACCCACATTAAATCTAGTTTTTGAAATGTTTATAAGTTCAATTTGACAAAATAAAATTCTTCATTGAAATCAGGATATAAAAATTTACTTTGGATAAGTTTTTGATACTTTTCTGATAACGTTCATATTTTGATGAATAGTAAAAATACGCTAATTTTTAATTAAAAACAACTTTTTTCATTGAGATAATTTATATTGTTAAATTATAATATTTAATGGTTTTAAAGTATAAATAGAATACATTTTTACCATTTAATATAATTTATTTCATTAGCATTAATTTCACATTGAATTCAAAGGAAAAAACATTTCAATCTTTGGCAATGTTTTAACTTCTAAAACCTGTTTTCTTAACAAAGGGATTAATTTTAAATTAATTACTGCAGCTTATGTGTTTTGAATTTTGAAACATTTATTCCATATTTGGAATCAGTGGGACCAAATAATGTTAATAGGCTACTTCTTATTTTTGGGCATTATGAATAGTAACTACGGTAAAATTTATTTACCATGGTTAAAGGTAAATCGGGTAATTAAGGGTAATTATAAGATTATAAAATTACCCCAACACCTACCAAAATCCTATTGGATGACTAAAAGTCTACCCATATCACCTATGGGTCGGATTAGTTTCATTTAATGGACTTTGTTCCATGAAAATAATTTAATTATTATTAAACCCAAAGAAAGTGACAACATGTCACTTTCTTAAATATTATAAGTATAATAATTTTAATTTGGTGATAAACATAATGAAACTTCAAACATGAATAGTATCCAAAAATATAATACAATTATCTACATCATATGAATTTATTTATAATTTTTAGGGATTAAATAATTATCATTAATAATGACACAATAGTTATGTTGAAATTATGTTATTAATTAAAATATCAAATAAATGGTTTTAAAAATATTAAAATAAATATTATATGCTCTATTTAATGTACTAAACTAGTTTTCTAGATACATATGACATTTTATGAATCTATTAAAGATTTTATTTTGAACATATATTCTGTATATATTTTATTTAAATTCAAATAAATGAATAGTGTCAAAATAGACGCTATTGTTATTTTATAAAAATAAATATTTTAAAATTGTTTAAAAATCACAACAATATTTAAAAATTATAAAATAAAATTTATATGGTCGAAAATGTCATAAAGTGTCAAATTATGGAAAATTCACAACACATATGTAATTATTTATAATAATTTAAAATTTAGAATATTATTACCACAAATAAAATTAAATTGATAAATAAGGATAAATCAAGTTGATAACATTAAAAATAAATTCCTAACATCTCTAAATTTTATTGGTTGATTAGATTAAAACCCTATATCATATAATATTTGGATATGAGTCATTTAAGAAGTTTTTAAGTGGGCTTGGGATTTAATATAAACTATTATTTCTTATATTTCCAAAGGTGCCGCTCTCCTCCCTTATAAAAGGGCACCTCCTCCCTCTCTTCATCACACCAATTTGAGCCTTCAAGATCGGCCAACCCCTGCCCATTTCACTTCCCCACTTACCTAGAAACATCCTAGAGGTCCTTTCTTCTTCAAAGACCAACTTTAGTGCCCTAAGAGGAGGTCTCAAAGAGGCGCTTCAAAGAAGAGGTAATGTCTGTTACCGATTCTTTCAACTTTATTTTGTCTTCTACTTCTTCTTATTTAGTTGTTTCATTATGAAGTAATAACATCAGTATCACTCATATATTTATATCTTATTATAAATATGAAACAACCCTATTTCACCATCTATCCATCCTACGGAAAACAAATTCACCGTCTGTGCGTATGTACGGAATATCGTCTCCACGCCGTGGTGTAATCTATTTTCCACCACCACCTTAAATGGATGGATATAATTGTGTAAATAATGACTATATATGATTATTGTAAAGTGATATTGATTCTGAAATAGTATACATACACTCCAATATAATTCCACAGTCATGGGAACGATATCATCGCTCGTGCGTACGTACGGAATACCGTCTCCACGATGTGATGCGACTCGTTCTACATGATCTTCATTGCATAATGATTATATAAATGAATTTAATGAATAAATATGATATATATTACAGTAATACCATTATGTAAATTAGGTGTCTATATGTTTTAATAAGTATGATTCAATTTTGAAGTAATAACCATGTATGTAAAGTATGGGTCGGTATAGTTGGTATCAGAGGAATGGTGTAGTCAACCTTTGGAAACTAGGATGTGAAAGCCTTAGTAAGAAACCTAACGATATGTATAAGCATAGAACACAATCTTAGTGTTTTAGAAATGGCCATGAACAACCTATGATAAGATATTAAGTGTGAAATTTTATTCTTGATTTGTGTTTTTCCCATTATAATTAGTTTTTCTCACACTATTCTTCTTGGTTTTAGTCAATGGCTGGAACCCGAAGGAACCGTGTTAATGCAGAATGCGACGGGAAATGCAATGATTGTCCCCCTGAGAAACCAAACGTTATGGGAGCTGGAATGTAAAATCTTGTATCCATGCTCACACAACTTTCTCAAGGTATGAATCACACAGGACTTCCAAACGAGCAAAGAAAGGAGCAACATTCTGTTGAATCCTTCATGAGGCAGCATCCACCTTCATTCGTTGGTTCTTCTGATCCATTAGTGGCTGAAAAATGGATCCGTACCACTGAAAAGATATTTTTAGTTCTTCAATGTTCTGAACATGTTAAATTCATCTTAGTAGTGTATCGTTTGGAAGGTGATGCTGATCAATGGTGGAATCTTATTAAGACTATGAGGAAAAGGGATGAAATTGAGTCCATGGAATGGGACAATTTCAAGAACTTATTTTTCAATAATTATTTCCCTCGTATTCTTCGAACAAAGATGGAGAAGGAGTTTCTTGAACTAAATCAAAAGGATGATGAATCCATTGGTACCTACGAAGCAAATTTTACAAGACTTGCAAGGTACGCTTCCGGAATTATTATCCAACCTAAGAGTAAGATCGATCGATTCTTTAGTGGCTTAAAACCAAGTCTTCGAAGGGCGTTAGCCATAAGGGACTTCAATAGCTACAAGGAAATTTTTCGATATTCTCTCAAGGTTGAGATGGAGATTTGTGTAGCCCATCAGTCACATGGGTTTGATAAGAAGAGGAAAATGGAATTCAAAGGAAAATCTAAAGACCACACTGAAAAGAAGATGAGTTTTATCTTATGCTCAAAGTGTGGAAAGAAACATGGAGGAAATTGTCTTAAGGGGACAAAAAAAATTTATAAGTTTGGAAAAGAAGGCCATCAAGCAATTGAATGTCGAAATAATGGGAAGAATATGTCTAATGATGCAAACAAAGGAAGGGATACACAGAATGAACCTACTACACTTCAATGTTTCAAGTGTAAGGAGATGGGGTATTATGTTAATCAATGCCCAAATCCAAGGGTTGATGATGATGATCGACATCAACAAACTCTTAAGACCAAAGAAAAAGGAAATTCACATGCAATTACTATCGGCGATGTGGAGTACGACAACGAAGTGGTGAGAGGTACACATACCATCCACTCTGAAGTATCCAATGTTTTATTTGATTCTGGATCCAACCACTCTTTTATTTCTGATGATTTTTCTAAGGGTATCGTCATATTACCTCAACAATTAGATGTTGAGTTAGCTGTGACAACCCCTAATGGCACAACGGTTGCATCAAAAGTTTACAATTCTTCTCTGATTGAAGTTTGTGGGAAAGTGCTTCCGGAAAATCTTGTGATCCTTCCTATAGTGGAATTTTATATGATTCTTGGCATGGATTGGCTTTCTTTATATGGATCTCATATCAATTTCCAATTAAGGGAAGTCACATTTCATATTCCAGATCAATATATGATCGTCTATCGATGCAAGGATGAACATAACCTTCCAGTGGAAATTTCTTCCATCTTATGGGTCTTGATTCCACTAAATGATAGTTATTTATCTCAAATGGTTGGAGAGAAACTTGCAATTAATAATATTACCATTGTACGGGAATTTGATGATGTCTTTCTTGATGAATTTCCAGGTCTTCCACCAAATCGTGAAGTTGAGTTTTCAATAGAACTCATACCGGGTGCTTTGCCTATTTCAAAGACACCTTATAGAATGGCCCCAATTGAGTTGTAGGAATTGAAGAAGCAACTCCAAGAGAATCTTGATAAAGGATTCATACGCCCTAGTGCGTCACCTTGGGGAGCACCTGTTCTATTTGTTAAGAAGAAAGATGGATCAATGAGCCTCTGCATTGATTATAGAGAACTTAACAAGATCACTATCAAGAAAAAATATCCTCTCCCACGCATTGATGACATATTTGACCAACTACGCGGAGCTCAATACTTTTCCAAGATTGATCTTTTTTTAGGGTATCATCAATTAAGGGTCAAAAGGAAGGATATACCAAAGACGGATTTTCATACAAGGTATGGACACGATGAATTTATAGTGATGCCATTTGGTCTTACTAATTCCCCTGCTATCTTCATGGATCTTATGAATAGAGTCTTTAGAATCTATCTTGATCAGTTTGTGGTAGTCTGTATAGACAATATTATTGTCTATTCTGTCATGACCCGTCCTCAGGGCCCGTGTCGTGATGGCCCCAAGCCCGCCTTCCATAGGCCAGGGGCTGGCGACTAGCACCAAGGCGTAAATCCCAGAAAAAGGGAAGGTATTGCCTTTGAAAAGTAAACAAGCACCACAGAGTAAGCAAGCGGAAAAGTAAACACTAAGTAAAAACTGTAACAAGCTGTGCTGAAAGCAAAAGGGGCCGGAAATACAAGCCCAACTGTAAAGTACAACTGAAAGGGAAAACAGCAACTGAAAAGAAAAGCCACAGCGTCGAGCCGTCCTCTGGAAGTCCCACCTGAAGGGTGGGTACAGATAGCCTCCACTGCTCCTCGGGTCCACCTGACCGCTCCGAGTACGTCTTGCCCAGTGGTCCACCTCTAGGTACCATCCTGCACCACACGCCTTCACCACGATCAGCGATGTCCATCGTCTGCAACCAACACAACGAAGTGCGGGCATAGCCCGTGCAGGGTGAGTATAAGCTACTCAGTAGGGACCCCGAGACCCCCAAAGGTCTCCCAGAATCCACAAAGGATAATCCACAAAGGAAAGATACAATCACGAAGTAACAACCGACACTGCTTAGGTATATGCCCATACATATACCTAAGTCATCAATTCCTATTTGGCTCCAACGTTCGTGCCCAAGCACAACCCATTCCACACAGGAAAGAAAATGTATACCCACATAGGATAGCACAACACAATCCACAAAGGAGAGTAAACAGTAATCCACATAGGATAGCTCAACACAGTCCACAAAGGATAGTAAACAGTTAACCCACACAGGATAGCACAACACAATCCACAAAGGAGAGTAAACAGTAAATCCACACAAGATAGCTCAACACAATCCACAATGGAGAGTAACAGAAGATTCAGATCACACAGGTATACATCTTTGGATGATGATAAATATGATCACTGGTCCATCTAAGTCATCGGACCCACAAAGGATCGATAGGGACTAACCCCCACAAAGACCCACCCAGGATCGGGCCCACACAGGACCTGTAGGCGCTGGCTCACACAGAACCGCTGAGTGCTGACCCACACAGGATCAGACCCACACAGGATCGGGCCCACACAGGACCTGTAGCACTGATCCACAAAGGATCGCTGAGTGCTGTAGTCGTCGCAGTCCACTGAGGATCTCTACACAGTCGTCGTCGCAGTCCACTGAGGATCTCTGCACGGTCGTCATCAGAGTCCACTGAGGATCTCTGCACAGTCGTCGCTGTCGAAGTAGCAGTCGCAGCTAGCTCTAGGGTTCTCGCACACAGCAAGCTCATTCGGGAGGGTCCGCTCCACGAGCCGAGAGGCTGATACATCAACTGACACAAAGTCCAAAGTTGATGTATCCAAAAGTTCCGTATCGTCAACAGGAACTCAACTTCGCAGACGGCGCGTCAATCGGACGCCCGGTCTGAGAGTTATTGGCTTTTTCGTCCCAGGGGCCCGGTTGGTTTTTAAGGCAAAACCAACCCGACCGTACTCCACCCGCATCCAAACCTCGGGCGGAGTGAGCCAAAAGATCCGTCTCACTTAGAGGAATTCAACAAATCTGAAGGCACGTCAATCGGACGTCCGTAGCTCAAAATATGAGCGTTTCCGCTCCGAGGGCCCGGTTGGTTTCGTGTACGAACCAACCCGGACGAACCAAAAGTATTCCAAAACCTTGAGTACGATATACTGAAACGACTGTCTCGATCCAAGAATCGTGTTTCCGCTGACGGCGCATCGTTCGGAGGCCCGTAGCTCAAGATACGGGCATTTGACCGAAAATGGTCCGTAGACGGGGGGTCAGGGCCCGGGCCGACCCGGCCCGACCCCCCCTGGGTCGGTCGAACCGGGTCAACCCAACCCGGTCCAACTAGGCCGGACCCGGTCCGGTCCGGCCTGGGCGCAGCCCGGCTGGTCGGACCGGCCTGGCTCGGCTCGGCCGAGCGGTCGAGCGCCTGGGCGCCGCGGGGCGCTGCCCCTGCGGTATGGAGATGCCGCGGCCCCACGTGGGCCGCGCTGGAGAACCGCTGACGCGGCTTCTGCTGCGTCCCGTGCGGGAAAACTAGACCCGCACGGCCGCGGGTCCGTTGGCCACCGCCGCCGCGGCTTCAGTCGCGGCGGCCTCGTCCGGCGGCGCGCCGGGGCGCCGCCGGAATCTTCCGTGGGCCACCGGAGTTGCTCTGGCGGTCCGTTTTCCTTCCCGTCTGCGCCGGTGCTCCTCCCGGGTTCTGTTCTTCACTTCGGAATCAACAAACTGCCCTTGCGTCATGATTTTCCGTTGCCATCCAAATCCGCATAACCACGAAGAACGGTGGAGGGTTGTCGAGCCGTGTTCGTTTGGCCCGCACCCTCCGCGTTAGATAAAACAACGGGAGAAAAAAAATAATTCAACACATGAAACAACAATTTTAATAAATTAAAATTGTTCATTTGCAACTGGTTCTTTAATTTTAAGGAAACGTTCACGGGAGAAGGGCATTCCAAAACATAATCCCTACCTCGTCGAGTCGCACGCGCGGGTTCTTTGCGGATTGATTGTCGCGGAAGGAGGGGATCATCGCGTCGTCGCGGAAGGGTGTCGCATCGACGAACTCCAAGGTTCAAGAACAAAATATTTAATTAAAAAATAATTAATTCATTCTTGAGTTAAAACCCACAAAGGAAAAAAAATCTGAAACCCTCACCTCAACGGATGATCGAAGGTTTTTGTTGCGGATTAAAGAGCGTCGTCGAAGAACGTTGCGGGAGAGGAAATGTTGGCGTCGCGGTACACAGCATCGCATCGTCGATTTCCGCGGGTTCAGCGTTCTTCATCGGAGGCCGATGTTCTTCGCATTCTTCGTGAAGAAGGTGAAGGCACAAGAACTTCTGTCAAAACCTCCCAAGGTGTAATCCTCCAGATGTCGTGTTGGTCTTATTTTATTATTATGCCAACAAACGAAAAAGAGGTAAGTAACGACCCATTAATTCGTAGAATTAATTCAACGAAAGAAACAGACCATTTAATTCATTAATAAAACTTCCCAATTAAATGGTGTGTTTAGAATTTAAGAAAACACGTCAGTTGACTTTCATAATGACGGTTTTTCGCGGGTGCGTTACTTAGCGGAAAGAAATGGCAGGGCTCGTGTGGGCCCCACCTCACAAATATCCTACCAAGAGGATAGGATATTTCTAGATAGTACCCTATCTGTTTCAACTCATTTTGAGCCACTTTTAAGTGGCTTCAAGTGACTTCCAAGTGGCCTAAGTGAAATAAAATAAAGTTGTCATAAAATTATTTTATTTCTTAACTTTAAGACCGAAAATTAAAAACCACACCCGAGCAAACGCAACTCCAGAAGAGGTGTTTCTAAGAAAATATTGGCGCTGCGATTTCATTGGTGCCCTCAGAATTCTATTCCGGGCACCGGTTCAAAAGTTAGAAAAACCCGCTCGTCCGTTCACTAAACGTACCCAAGCCAAACTTCAGAAAATGATTCCGGGCACACCGGGCCTCGGAATCAGGTGCCGTTAGAAACTGCGCTCTTGTAAAATTCCAAAGAAAATTAAGAAAAAAATTTACTTGAAATTTACGGGTCTTTACATTACTCCCACATCAAGGATTTACGTCCACTTAAAGATACATCATAAACTAGGGAAACAAATGTGGGTACTGAGCACGCATCTGAGCCTCCCGCTCCCATGTGCTCTCCTGGAGGTTCCCGTGCTGTCATCTGATTCGCACAAGAGGAATCGATCACCCACGTAGGAACTGCTCCTGTCGATCCTCTATCTCCACTGGGACCTCCGCAAAAGTCGCCCCATCATCCACGTCTATCTCCCCATGGTCAATGATGTGCGTCGGGTCGTGCACGTATCTCTTCAGTTGAGACACGTGGAAGATGTCGTGCACCCGGTGCAACTGAGGTGGTAGATCCAGGTGATAATCCACCTCACCAATCCTGCTGAGGACCTGGAAAAACCCGATGAAGCATGGAGATAACTTGCCGCCTCGGCCAAATCTTCGTAATCCACGTCGAGGTGAGACACGCAAGAAGACGTGGTCGCCATCCCCAAACTCTAGTGGCCTCCGCCTCCTGTCAGCATAAGACTTCTTCCGGCTCTGAGCTATCCTCATCCACTCCTGGATGACCTGTACCTTCTCGGTCGTGGCCCGAACCATCTCTGGTCCCACAAGTGCTGACTCCCCAGGGTCTGTCCAGCACAAAGGAGATCTGCAAGGTCTGTCGTACAATGCCTCGTATGGTTCCATCCCGATGGTGGAGTGGTAGATGTTGTTGTACGCAAACTCCACCAAGGGTAGGTGGTCCTCCCAACTGCGACCAAAGTCCAGGACACATGCACGGAGCATGTCCTCGAGAGTCTGAATGGTCCTCTCCGTCTGACCATCCGTCTGAGGGTGAAAGGCGGTGCTCAGGCGTAGTCACGTCGAGAACGCCTCCTGCTACCCCTTCCAAAGCTGGGAAGTAAAACGAGCGTCCCGATAGGAGACGATAGTCGATGGTACACCGTGAAGCCTTACAATCTCCTAAACGTAGAGACGCCCCAAGCTCTCCACTGATCCCTGCTCTCGGATGGGTAAGAAGTGTGCCGACTTGGTGAGTCGGTCAACAATCACCCAAATGGAGTCGTGACCTCTGGAAGTGCGTGGAAGTCCAGTCACGAAGTCCATAGATATGCCATCCCACATCCACTCCGGGACCTCCAAGGGTTGTACCAAGCCTGCTGGTACCTGATGCTCTGCCTTCACCTGCTGGCAGGTGAGGCATTGAGAAACGAACTCTACCACAGCCTTCTTCATGCCTGGCCACCAGTGATGTCATCTGAGGTCCTGGTACATCTTCGCCACTCCAGGATGTACCGCCAAAGGAGAAGTGTGAAAATCTCTCAGAACCTCCTCTCGTAAAGCGACTAGTACCAAGGTACATCCTCTGAAAAGGACGTCATGCTCTGCTCTAAGGGAGAAACCATCAGGTGCATGTCCTGAGGATATCTGTGCATGTCGTGTCTCACAGTCAGCGTCCCCACGCTGAGCCTCTCTGACCCGCTGTAGAAGTGGAGGAGAGATGGTGAGAGACTGAAGGAAGGATACTCCGTCTCTATCCATGAAGTATATCTACAAAGTGGCTAGATACTCTGTCACCTCCTCAAGTAGCTGGATGCCCGTCCTCCTGCTGAGTGCATCGGCTACCACGTTCTCCTTCCCAGGAGTATAGACTATCTCAAAGTCATAGTCCTGGAGGAACTCGATGCATCACCGCTGTCTCAGGTTCAAGTCCTTCTGAGAGAAGATGTACCCGATACTCTGGTGGTCAGAAAATACTGTAAAGCGCTCTCCCATCAGATAGTGCCGCCATGTCTTCAGAGCGAAGACCACTGCTGCTAACTCCAGGTCATGGGTAGCGTAGTTCTGCTCATGCGGCCTCAACTGACGTGATCCGTAGGCGATCACTGACTGCTCCTGCATCAGGACACATCCAAGTACGGTCCCTGATGCATCGTAGTAGACTACGTATCCAACTCCCTCCTCAGGAAACCTCAAGATAGGTGCGCTGGTCAATCTCTGCCTCAGCTCCTAGAAGCTCTGCTGACATCTGTCTGACCACACAAAGGGTTTCCCATTCTTCGTCAAAGCAAAGAGTGGTGCCACAACTCTGGAGAAGTCTGGCATAAATCTCTGATAGTATCCGGCTAGACCCAAGAAACTCTGCACCTCCGTCACGCTCTTGGGTGGTTCCCAAGCTAGCACTGCCTCGATCTTCATGGGATCCACTACAACTCCCGCCTCAGAAATGACGTGCCCCAAGAAGTGGACCTCACGTAACTAGAACTATCACTTAGAGAGCTTTCCATAAAGCTGGTTCTCTCGGAGTGTGTCCAGTACAACCCGTAAGTGGTAGGCGTGCTCCTCCTCCGTGGTCGAGTACACCAAAATGTCGTCGATGAAGACCATGACAAATCGATTGAGGTATGGCTGAAAGATCCTGTTCATGAGGCTCATGAACACTTATGGAGCATTGGTTATGCCAAATGGAAAAACCAAAAACTCATAGTGGCCATACCGACACCTGAAGGTCGTCTTCTGCACGTCCTCGTCTCGAACTCTGAGCTGATGATAGCCTGACCTGAGTTCTATCTTCGAGACCCATCGTGCTCCCTTGAGCTGATTGAAGAGGTCATCAATCTTGGGTAGCGGATACTTGTTCCTCACTGTCACCTGGTTCAGGCGATGATAGTCGACACACAGTCACAAGCTCTCGCCCGCCTTCTTGGCGACCAAAATCGGGGAAGCCCAGGGTGAAACACTGGGTCGGATGAACCCCTTGCCATGCAAGTCCTCCAACTGTACCTGCAGCTCTCGAAGCTCAGCAGGGGCCATCTGATATGTTGGAGTGGATATCGGGGCTGTCCCGGGGTACAGATCAATATAAAAGTCTACCTCTCTACAAGGAGGTAGCCCTGGAACGTCGTCGGGGAAGACGTCTGCATACTAATCCACCACTGCAGGAAAACTAGGACTCTGCACGCCCACTGCTCCTAGGATGAGACTAGCCAACTGATGAGTGATGGGATGTCCTCTCCTCTGTGGGAGTCCATCCTGTGTTGCGAAGTCTCACTTCTCACCGGTGAAGGTGAAGGTGCTCCCGTCGGTGCGCACACATCGCACCTTGCGCCTAATGCAGTCAATCTGTGCATGGACCGTAGATAACCAATCCATGCCCAAGATGACTTCGTAAGGCCTCGACGCCACTATAATAAGATCCCAGCTGAAGCTCTCGCCTTCTAGAGTAATCTGACACTGCCGGCACCAGTGCGTAATCGTCATGTCTGCTCCCGTAGGAGTCTCTAGCCATAAGGATCGAGCCAACGGCTCTGTCGGAATCTCCGAGCTCCGAACAAGGGAAGTGGCTATGAAAGAGTGAATCGCTCCTATGTCTATAAGAACTGCATCAAGGGTGGAATAGACACAGATCGTACCTCAAATCACCTCTGGCGTGCTGTGGTCGTAGGCCTCCGCTGCCTGGAGTTGTGCCTATCTCTGCCCTCCAACCCCCTATGGTCGGGGCGGGCCTCCTGGTGGTGGTGGTGGCAGAGCCTCAAAGCGTCACCCACCACCTGCTGCTCGGCCATCTCCTTTGCCTCATCTGACTCCTCCCTGCGGACCGCCACGGTCGACCCTCTGCCTCTGCCTAGGTGGCCCCTCCACCGTCTGATGCTCCTTGGTACGGCGGGTCGGGCAGTCATGAGCCATGTGGCCCTGCCCGCCCCACGCGTAGCACTGCCTGCCTCTCGGAAGACTGGCTTCGCGCTGTGTGCCCCGCACTGCTGAGCCTGTGTCTCGAGGTCATCTTCTGGAAGGTTTGGTCTGCCTAGAACCTTGAGTCATCCGTCGGCTACCAGCTGCCGAAGACTCTGCTACCTGCCACCCTGCGGTAAGTCTCACTGTGGACTCAGCCAGATATCTCTCGATCAGAAGGGCTCACTCTAGCACTCCTGCCTGGGTCAGGATGCTGAGGGAGATCAGCGATGCCCTGATCTCGTGTCTAAATACCTTCTCAAGGGTCTGGGCCCGGAAGAAGGGGTCTCGTACCATGTCAGTCGAGTAGCGAGAAAGATCGGTGAACCTCTCCGCGTACTGGGCGACCGTCAAGCTGCCCTGTCGCAGCTGAAGAAGCTCCTGAATGCGCACCGCACGGAGGGTGGCTAGGACAAACTCTGAGCGGAAGAGGCTCTCGAAGTCCGTCCAGAGAAGATACGCCTCATCGTGTACCTGGAGCATCAAGATCCACCATCGTCCTGCTGTTGCGTGCAGTAGGCTCGCCGCGAGGATCTCCATGAGGTCTGCTGGTGTCCTCACTTGCTTGAAAACTCGAACGATCGCCTCCAGCCAGTCCTCGGCGGCCTGGGGGTCCGTCTCCCTACAAAACCTGGGTGGTCGCTAGTACTGGAACTCATGCAGAGCTCCGAGGTGAGGTGCATCATATGTGGTCGGTGCTGGAAGCATCGGGGGCTCGGCGGGTAAAGGTACCATAGGTGCCTCTGCTGTCAATGGGCCCTGTACCGAGGCCTTGTCACTCGGCGGACTGTCGTCGCGCTCTACTCTCGGAACCCTAGCTGGCTGCCGTCGTGGGGCCATCCTGAAAAGGAAACAAGTGTGCCACGGTCAGAACAGTATACCTGGTGAGATGACACAAGTAATCACAAAGAAAACTTGAAACACACATGCAATCAATGTTTTCGTGCATTAAGTCAGAAATCAGAAGTCAGGGTCCTGGTGTACGGATACGTCGACCGCCGCACCAACACTGGACTCCCTAGACTGATAACCACACCCAATACGCTAAACACTGTTGCTTCACATAGAAGAAAGATCAAAGTTTGTGGTAGAACCTACCACCTCTGATACCAATTTCTCACAACCCATCCTCGGGGCCTGTGCCGTGACTACCCCAAGCCCGCCTTCCATAGGCCAGGGGCTGGCGACTAGCACCAAGGCGTAAATCCCAGAAAAAGGGAACGCATTGCCTTTGAAAAGTAAACAAGCACCACAGAGTAAGCAAGCAGAAAAGTAAACACTAAGTAAAAACTGTAACAAGCTGTGCTGAAAGCAAAAGGGGCCGGAAATACAAGCCCAACTGTAAAGTACAACTGAAAGGGAAAAATAGCAACTGAAAAGAAAAGTCACAGCGTCGAGCCGTCCTCTGTAAGTCCCTCCTGAAGGGTGGGTACAGATAGCCTCCACTGCTCCTCTGGTATACCTGACCGCTCCGAGTACGTCCCTCCCAGTGGTCCACCTCCATGTACCGTCCTGCTCCGCATGCCTTCACCACGATCAGCGATGTCCGTTGTCTGCAACCAACACAACGAAGTGCGGGCATAGCCCATGAAGGGGTGAGTATTAGATACTCAGTAGGGACCCTGACACCCCCGAAGGTCTCCCAGAATCCACAAAGGATAATCCACAAAGGAAAGATACAATCATGAAGTATCAACCGACACTGCTTAGGTATATGCCCATACATATACCTAAGTCATAAATTCTCGTTCGGCTCCAACGTCTGAGCCCAAGCACAACCCAGTCCACACAGGAAAGCAAACGTATACCCACATAGGATAGCACAACACAATCCACAAAGGAGAGTAAACATTAATCCATATAGGATAGCTCAACACAATCCACAAAGGAGAGTAAACAGTAAACCCACACAGGATAGCACAACACAATCCACAAAGGAGAGTAAATAGTAAATCCACACAGGATAGCTCAACACAATCCACAAAGGAGAGTAACAGAAGATTCAGGTCACACAGGTATACTTCTTCGGATGACGATAAAGATGATCACTGATCCATCTAAGTCATCGGACCCACAAAGGATCGATAGGTACTAACCCCCGCAAAGACCCACACAGGATCGGGCCCACACAGGACATGTAGGCGCTGGCTCACACAGAACTGCTGAGCGCTGACCCACACAGGATCGGACCCACATAGGATCGGGCCCACACAGGACCTGTAACACTGATCCATAAAGGATCGCTGAGTGTTGTAGTCATCACAGTCCACTGAGGATCTCTGCACAGTCGTCGTCGTAGTCCACTGAGGATCTCTTCATGGTCGTCGTCGGAGTCCACTGAGGATCTCTGCACAGTCGTCGCTGTCGAAGTAGCAGTCACAGCCAGCTCTAGGGTTCCTGCACACAGCAAGCTCATTCGGGAGGGTCCTCTCCATGAGCCGAGAGGCTGATACTTCAACTGACACAAATTCCGAAGTTGATGTATCCAAAAGTTCTGTATCGTCAACAGGAACTCAACGTCGCAGACGGCGCGTCAATCAGACGCCCGGTCTGAGAGTTATTGGCTTTTTCGTCCCAGGGGCCCGGTTGGTTTTTTAAGGCAAAACCAACCCGACCATACTCCACCTACGTCCAAACCTTGGGCGGAGAGAGAAAAAAGATCTGTCTCACTTAGAGTAATTCAACAAAGCTGACGGCATGTCAATCGGACGTCTGTAGCTCAAGATATGAGCGTTTCCGCTCCGAGGGCCCGGTTGGTTTCGTGTACGAACCAACACGGCAAAACCCAAAGTATTTCTAAACCTTGATTGCAATATACCGAAAAGACCATCCAGATCCAAGGATCGTGTTGCCGCTGACGGCGCGTCGTTCGGAGGCCCGTAGCTCAAGATACGGGCATTTGACCGAAAATGGTCCGTAGAAGGGGGGTCCGGGCCCGGGCCGACCTGGCCCGACCCCCCCTGGGTTGGCTGAACCGGGTCGACCTGACCCGGTCCGGTCCGGCCTGGGCGCGGCCTGGCCAGTCGGACCGGCCTGGATCGGCTCGGCCGAGCGGCCGAGCGCCTGGGCGCCGCGGGGCGCTGCTCCCGCGGTCTGGAGATGTCGCGGCCCCACGTGGGCCGCGCTGGAGAACCGCGGAAGCGGCTTCTGCCGCGTCCCGTGCGGGTGAACCGGACCTGTGCGGCCGCGGGTCCGTTGGCCACTGCCGCCACGGCTTCAGCCGCTGCCGCCACGGCTTCAGCCGCGGCGGCCTCATCCGGCGGCGCGCCGGGGAGCCGCCGCCTCTGGCTGCCGGCGCCACCGCGCCGCCGGAATCTTCCACGGGCCACCGGAGTTTCTCCGGTGGTCCATTTTCCTTCCCGTCTGCGCCGGTGCTCCTCCCGGGTTCTGTTCTTCACTGCAGAATCAACAAACTTCCCTTGGGTCACGATTTTCCATCGCCCGCCAAATCCGCACAACCACGAAGAACGGCGGAGGGTTGTCGGGCCGTGTTTGTTTGGCCCGCACCCTCCGCATTAGATAAAACAACGGGAGAAAAAAAATAATTCAACACATGAAACAACAATTTTAATAAATTAAAATTGTTCATTTGTAACTGGTTCTTTAATTTTAAACAAACATTCACGGGAAAAGGGCATTCCAAAACATAATCCCTACCTCATCGAGTCGCATGCGCGGGTTCTTCACGGATTGATTGCCGCGGAAGGAGGGGATCGTCGCGTCGTCACGGAAGGGTGTCGCGTCGACGAACTCCGAGGTTTAAGAACAAAAGATTTAATTAAAAAATAATTAAATCATTCTTGAGTTAAAAACCACAAAGGAAAAAAAATCCGAAACCCTCACCTCAACGGATGATCGAAGGTTTTTGTTGCGGATTAAAGAGCGTCGCTGAAGAACGTTGCGGGAGAGGAAACGTCGGCGTCGCGGCACACGGCGTCGCATTGTCGATTTCCGCGGGTTCGGCGTTCTTCGTCGGAGGCTGGCGTTCTTCGTGTTCTTCGCGTTCTTCGCGAAGAAGGTAAAGGAACAAGAATTTCTGTCAAAACCTCCCAAGGTGTAATCCTCCAAATGTCGTGTTGGTCTTATTTTATTATTATGCCAACAAATGAAAAAGAGGTAAGTAGCGACCCATTAATTCGTAAAATTAATTCAACGAAAGAAACAGCCCATTTAATTCATGAATAAAACCTCCCAATTAAATGGTGCGTTAAGAATTTAAGAAAACGCATCAGTTGACTTTCATAATGACGGGTTTTCACAGGTGCGTTACTT
Source organism: Viscum album (assembly GCA_963277665.1). Classification (NCBI taxonomy): domain Eukaryota; kingdom Viridiplantae; phylum Streptophyta; class Magnoliopsida; order Santalales; family Viscaceae; genus Viscum; species Viscum album. The sequence goes on along the minus strand of OY728165.1, from coordinate 253,765,991 downwards.
AGCGGAAAGAAACAACGGGGCTCGTGCGGGCCCCACCTCACAAATATCCTACCAAGAGGGTAGGATATTTCTGGATAGTACCCTATTCGTTTCAACTCAGTTTGAACCACTTTTAAGTGGCTTCAAGTGGCTTCCAAGTGGCCTAAGTGAAATAAAATAAATTTGTCGTAAAATTATTTTATTTCATAACTTTAAGCTCGAAAATTAAAAACCACACCCGAGAAAACGCAACTCTGGAAGAGGCATTTCTAAGCAAATACCGGCGCTGTGATTTCATCGGTGCACTCAGAATTCGATTCCGGGCACCAGTTCAAAAGTTAGAAAAACCCGCTCGTCCGTTCACTGAACGTACCCGAGCCAAACTTCGGAAAATGATTCCAGGCACACCAGGCCTCAGAATCAGTTGCCGTCAGAAACTGCGCTCTTGTAAAATTCCAAAGAAAATTAAAAAAAAATCCTTGAAATTTACGGGTCTTTACATATTCAAAGAGAAAAAAAGAACATAAAGATTAATTGAGAATTGTATTGAAGACCCTGAGAAAGGATAAGATTTATGGAAATTTTACCAAGTGTGAATTTTGTCTTCAAAAAGTTGCATTCTTAGGTCACATAATCTCAAAAGAGGGGATATCTGTGGATCCAGCAAAAACAGAGGTTATTAATAGATGGTCGAGACCAACAACAGTAACTGAGATCCGAAGTTTTCTTGGTTTGGCTGGATATTACCGACGTTTTGTGAAAGATTTTTCAAGGTTATCTAACCCACTCACCAAGTTGACATAGAAAGTAATTATGTTTGTTTGGACAGAGAAATGTGAAGAGAATTTCAAAGATCTAAAAATAAGGTTAGCCAGTGCACCTGTGCTCACACTACCTTACAGTAGATAAATGTTTTTGATCTACAGTGATGCATCCAAGAAGGGACTGGGGTGTGTTCTCATGAAAAATGATATGGTGATAGCTTATGCCTCACGACAGTAGAAAATCCATGAGCAAAATTACCCAACACATGATTTGAAATTAGCTACGGTAATAGTTTCATTAAAGATTTGTAGGCATTACCTTTATGGTCAAAGGTGTGATATTTATACTGATCATAAATGTTTAAAGTATATTTTCACACAAAAGGAGCTGAATATGCATCAAAGAAGATTGTTGGAGATGATTAAGGATTATGACTACTCAATTCATTACCACCCTGGGAAAGCAAACAAGGTTGCGGATGCATTAAGTCAACAAGACCATGCTAGCTTATCCATGATGAGGATAAAAAAAGATCCAATATTTATGGATTTACAAAGGATGAATATTGGAATTATAATGGAAGGGGATAAATATTATCATTCTTAAATGAATGTTCAACCATCTATACATGTGAAGATTAAAGAGGCACAGAAAGAACATGTAGAGTTACAAAAGAAGGTGAGAAATGTTCCTGAATTCAACCTTGATTTTGATGGGATAATAAGGTTCAAGAACCGTGTCTGTATTCCTCCGATACAATAATTAAAGAAGGAGCTGTTGGAAGAGGCTCAAAGTTCTTCATTTTCTATTCATCCTGGAAGTACAATGATATACAGGGTCCGGAAAGAGTACTTCTTGTGGGATGGCATGAAAAGAGATGTTGCTGAATATGTCTATCGATGCTTGGTTTGTCAGCAAGTTAAAGATGAGAGACAAAAGTCTAAGGGGATGTTACAACCATTACTCATACTAGAATGGAAATGGGAAAACATCACTATGGACTTTGTCACTAGACTTCCTAAAGCATCCAAAGGCAATAATGCTATCTGGGTTATAGTTGATCATCTTACGAAGTCAGCACACTTTATTGCTATTAGAGAAGATTTTTCTCTTGATCAGCTTTCCAGGACATATGTAAAGGAAGTGGTAAGATTTCATGGAGTACCACTTTCCATTGTATCTAATCGGGATCCGAGATTTACCTCAAAATTCTGGAGAAGTCTTCATCATGCTCTAGATACAGAGTTGAGTTTCAGCACTGCTTACCATCCTCAGATAGACGATCAGTCTGAGAGGATAATTCAAACTCTAGAAGTCATATTTAGAGCTTTCTCTATGGATTTCAAAGGTGGTTGGGATCAACACCTATATTTGGTGGAATTATCTTATAATAACAGCTTTCACTCCAGTATTCAGATGGCTCCTTATGAAGCCATCTATGGAAATAAATGCAGAACTCCAACTTTCTGGGATGAAGTTGGGAAAAAAATCTATTAGGACCTGATCTTGTTGATGAGATGGAAGAAAAGGTCCGAGCTATTCAACACCACATAAGAGTAGCTCAAGGTCGACAAAAAAGCTATGTCGATAACTTAAGAAAAGACCTAGAGTTTGAAGTGGGTGATAAAGTGTTCTTATGAATATCTCCCTGGAAGAGGGTAATGAGATTTGGAAAGAAGGGAAAGTTGAGCCCTAGATATATCGGTCCTTTCGAAATATTGGATCATGTTGGGAAGGTAGATTACCGGTTGGCTCTTCCACCGAATCTCTCTCAAGTTCATGATGTGTTCCATGAATCTCTCCTGAGAAAGTACATACCCGATTCTTCACATGTACTCAGCTCAGAAGTTGTACCGCTGGAGAAAGATCTTTCTTATGAATAATAGTCGATAGAGATTCTGGATCATAGCAAAAAATTCATACGAAACAAGACCACTCGCTTGGTGAAAGTTTTATGGAGGAACCACCAATTAGAATAAGCGACATGGGAACTTGAGGATATGATAAGGGAGAGGTATCCTCGTCTGTTTGTAATGAAGTGACGAATTTCGAGGGCGAAATTCGTTTTAAGGGGGGTAGAATGAAACACCCTGAGATTTTATGAGAAATATTTTTTTTATGTCTTATGTTATAGCAACACCAAAGGAATCTTTCACAACACACAATACTGACTTGGCTTGCATTACACGCAATCATGACCTTCCTCGATAGCGTGTGTAGTACGCAATACCGAGTTTCATTAAACAACAATATATTAATATGGACTAGCTGTTATGAATAGATTTAACTAAATTTTAAATTTTATAACATTATTATTCATCTTACACATTTTCTAGAACATTGTAAGAGAATAAAATAAATTTTTCTGGTAAAATAAGTATTTTTCAAAAAAATGCAGTTTTTCCGTCTTTTGATGGCGCACCCACATTAAATCTGGTTTTTTACATGTTTATAAGTTCAATTTGACAAAATAAAATTTTTCTTTGAAATTAGGATATAAATGTTTACTTTGGAAAAGTTTTTGATACTTTTCTGATAACTTTCATATTTTGATGAATAGTAAAAATACGCTAATTTTTAATTAAAAACAACTTTTTTCATTGAGATAATTTATATTGTTAAATTATAATATTTAATGGTTTTAAAGTATAAATAGAATATATTTTTACCATTTAATATAATCTATGTCATTATCATTAATTTCACATTGAATTCATAGGTAAAAATATTTCAATCTTTGGCAATGTTTTAACATCTAAAACCCGTTTTCTTAACAACGAGATTAATTTCAAATTAATTACTGCAACTTATGTGTTTTGAATTTTGAATAATGGATTAAATATTTAGAATCAGTGGGTCCAAATAATGTTTATAGGATACTTTTTATTTTTGGGCATTATGAATAGTAACTACGGTAAATTTTATTTACCATAGTTAAAGGTGAATCGGGTAATTAAGGGTAATTATAAGATTATAAGATTACCCTAACACCTGAAAGAAATCCTATTGGATGACTTAAAGTCTACCCATATCACCTAAGGGTCGGATTATATTCATTTAATGTACTTTTGTCTATGAAAATAATTTAATTATTATTAAAACCAAAGAAAGTGACAACATGTCACTTTCTTAAATCTTATAAGTATAATAATTTTGATTTAGTGATAAACTTAATGAAACTTAAAACATGAATAGTCTACAGAAATCTAATACAATTATCTACATAATATCAATTTATTTATAATTTTTAGGGATTAAATAATTATCATTAATTATGACACAATAGTGATGTTGAAATTATTTTATTAATTAAAATATCAAATAAATGTTATTAAAAATATTAAAATAAATATTATATGAACTATTTTATATGCACCACTTATTTTATAGATACATATTCCATTTAATTAATCTATTAAACCTTTTATTTCGAACATATCTTCTGTATATATTTTATTTAAATTCAAATAAATGAATAGTGTCAAAATAGACAATATTGCTACTTTATAAAAATAACATATTATAAAATTGTTTAAAAATCACAAAAATATTTAAAATTTATAAATTAAAATTTATATGGTCTAAAATGTAATAAAGTGTCAAATTATGGAAAATTCACAACACATATGTAATTATTTATAATAATTTAAAATTTAGAATATTATTACCACAAATAAAATTAAATTGACAAATAAGGATAAATCAAGTAGATAATGTTTAAAATAAATTCCTAACATGTATAAATTTTATTGGTTGATGATATTACAACCCTATATCATCTAATATTAGGATATGAGTCATTTTGAAAGTTTTTATGTGGGTTTGGGAATTAATATAAACTAATATTTCTTATATTTTCAAAGGTGCCCCTCTCCTCCCTTATAAAAGGGCACCTCCTCCCTCTCCTCATCACACCAATTTGAGCCTTCAGGATCGGCCAAAACCTACCAATTTCACTTCCCCACTTCCCTAGAAACATTCTAGAGGTCCTAGTCTTATTCAAAGACCAATTTTAGTGCCCTAAGAGGAGGTCTCAAAGAGGCGCTTCAAAGAATAGGTAATGTCTGTTACCAATTATTTCAACTTTATTTCTTATTCTACTTCTTCTTCTTTAGTTGTTTCATTATGAATTAATAACATCAGTATCACTCATATACTGATATGTTATTATAAATATGAAACAACCCTATTTAAGCTTCTATCCATTCTACGGAAAACGAAATCACCGCGCGTGCATACGTACGGAATACCGTCTTCATGTCGTGGTGTAATCTATTTTCCACCACCACCTTACTTGGATGGGTATAATGGTGTAAATAATGACTATATATGATTATTGTAAAGTTATAGTGATTTTGAAATAGTATACATACACTCCAATACAATTCCACAATCATGGGAACGGTATCATCGCTCGTGCGTACGTACGGAATACCGTCTCCACGATGTGATGCGACTCGTTCTACATGATCTTTATTGCATAATGATTATATAATTGAATTTAATGAATAAATATGATATATATTACACTAATACCATTCTGTAAAATAGGTGTCTATAACCTAAAAAGAAGAATAATAATTTATTCGACAAAACACACATATGAACATAAAGCAATAATCACCCAAATAACAAGTAGCAATGAAATATTACTAATAATGAAGGTAACAATATGACCATATATGATATCATAAAAATAATTATGATTCTGGAATAAGTCAATGATATTATTTAAATCAATATACAAGAGGTTCGGACACTTACGAAGAAAATCGGGCCTAAGGTAAGGGAAAATCTCACAATCTCATTTTTATCCGAGATTGTTTATACATCAGAATTTACTGGGGAATGTTTATCATCCACATCCATGTTTCCTCAATATTTAATATTATATCCATCCACATAAAATTATTTAAATCCAATTTTACACTTTGGTGAGTTTTTAGTAAAAGATATGAAAGGAATCTTTTGTCGTTTTTCGTACGAGGTACATTTGGACTTTTCTGGCCATAGTACGGGAAGAATGTTTTTTTAACTTATACGGAATGAATGGATTTTTAGAAAATTATTTCCATGAAGCTTCCTTTACAAGTTTTCAAGTTTATTTTTAATCAACTTCTTTTAGTTCAAAATTATTTGACATGTTAAGAAAGGAAAAATGTTTTTGAAGTAAAAATGATTTTTTCCTCAAGAACGGAGTTCAAGTGTTTTATCAAAATCTAAGATAATATAGGGTTATGTTTATATCCCAATTTTTGCATTGATTTGATTATTTTATGATGGAATTATTTTTATGATGTCCTCTTATCATATATGGATTATGTTATGATGGCATGATGTTTAAGATTCCCATTTTTATTACATGGGTTATGCTATGATGTATGATTTATGATTTGTGGCACACATAAGAATGGTTTCATTATGAGATGGGTGGGACCTATATCTCCCTCCAATTAATTGGGTAAAGATTTATATCTCATGAGATAGACATGGCTAGAACTGCAGGTTAAACCGGTTCAGTGAAACAGGACTAAAACGAGGAGTGAAATCGGTTCAGAAGTAGACTTTGTCCGCTAAGATAGTCTTGGAAATGAGTCTTGACTACTAAGAAATTATTTTCTATGATTATGTGTGTATGCCACAAAGATTCATCTTTTAAGTTATGATTATTGGGATTACATTTAACTTCTATGATTTATCCCATGTTATGATCTCTTTTGCAGGATAAGATTTTCAAAATCTTATGTTCTTATGAATATGATATGTTTGATATTTCTTTTGTTTATCCTTACTGAGCATTTGAGCTCACCCTTTTGTATGTTTTATTTTCCCCATTTCAGGAAGAAAGATATTAAGTAGGATATGCCAAAAAGGAACTCTAGATATGATGAAATAAATCGGAGAAAACATAGATGATTTATGAACCAGTTTTTTATGTTTCCAAGTTTCTAAAGACACTATACCTATACAGTCCTTTCATGGTTTTGTTATATGTTTTTATAAGTATGCTTCAATTTTGAAGTAATAACCATGTCTGTAAAGTATGGGTCATTATAATCAGTTACCAAATTCCTTATGGAAAATGGGATACCTCAATGAGAGGAATACTTAATGTGGTCAGTTGATTGGATTTTATAAATGGTTTTATCTTTAAGGAACTATCATGTTTAGTTGCAGAGTGATTTTAATAGACTTTTAGTTTTCATTAATGAGAGAACTATATTATGGAATGTGATTTATTTAAGAAGAATCATATAGATTATAAACTATTATAGGATTCTAAATTTAGTATTTTTATTTTATGATGTCCTATGATAGGTTCGCCATATATTATTTGAGTTATGTGTGATCCATTCCTTGGGATACGAAATCATCAAGGAGTTTATTTTCCTTTATTAGTATTAAAGGATTGGTATTATAATTATCTCATTATAAACCAAATATGATATTCTAACTTGTATATAATAATATTGATTTTTGGATAATCTTGGGATGAAAAGGAGGTTTCTGTGGAATACCATATTATGTCCTGTAAGATAGCTTATTGTGGAGATGGATGGATGTATTATGGGTTGTGTCTAGGATGATGGAGCCTTTGTGTGAGTGGAAATCACTGGATGTGTTTGTAAGTGACCAATAGATAGAAATATAATCTATAAATATTTATACATAATAATGTATTTTTTTAATAGAATACATCTTGAGGTGGTTTGTGTGTGACTTGAGGTTGTTTTTTAATTTTCTATCATGACTATTTTATATATTAATGATATTTGATACTAGGTGCCCAGGGTGAGTCCCATGGAACCCATGGTGTAGTTTATACAAGGTCAATTGAGATTATATGTTATAAATACCAAGATTTAATTATATATAACTACATGATTTACCCAATGCATTGGAGTGCTATATAATTCTAGGTTCACCTCTCACTTTTATTCCATTCTCATGCTTAAGTGTGCCTCATTGATCAAACAACATGGATGCATTGATCATAATATTTTATTCCTTGATCATGGACTATGTAAAAAATACATTTATTTATAAATTATAATAAGTATAAGTTTATAATATTGAACACCCCGGATAGGAGATGGGTATGGTATTCACTACACAATTGTTTTTTCATGGAAAATCGTAGTGAAATTTCGGTATCCTAACAATGTCACATAAAATTTCACAAAATGATTTGACGGGAGTGAAAGGGGTAATTAAAAATTTTTATATAAAATTTGTATTAATATGGATATTTAAAGTCATATCTGAACATTTTTAATTGTAAATAGAAGTCATGAGATAATAAAGAAACTTTAATAAATAAGAGAAGGTAATGATCCCTTACTTAATTTCAGAATGGTATCGGGAGTACATATGCATTCATGGGAGGGATATAATGAGATATGAAGGGGTATATAATCATTAATACATAAAATTAATATTAAGGGAGATATGGAATAACATATCACAACATGAAAAAATGGTAATTAAAATGCATGATATAAAAGTGGTTCTTGAATTTAAATGAAAATAGGGAAATCCCTTTCTACATTTAAGCATGGTAACAGCTTATGTAAGGGTCAAAATGAGAGAATATAAATACTATATAATTAATATAACATCAATTTTATTATAATGGAGTGTTTAAAAAGGAATTATAATGTAACCAAATTAAATGAAAACATTAATATCAAAGAATGTTAATGAATTGATAGGAGGAGAGGAAGGTCCCCTACCTTGAGAGTGTGATTCCAAATGGTTAAGAGGAGATTCTAGAGAGATTATGGGGAAACATGGGAGGACTCTTGATAGGGTTGGAATATTGACGACTTTTTCAAATAAATTTTAGGGAAAATAAATTGGATCTTGGTTGGGTTTATATACGAAAAGATAGTGGAGTTCTTTATTATTTCACAAAAATTGGTTATGGACTCTATATAACAAAATATCCTAAACTACACACCATCCCAAGTGTTTTTTCCATGGTTTTTGTAAAATGAGAGTTGTTTTACAATTTTATAATTACTAGGTCAAAACATAATAAAATAATAATCTTGCTTTCGTGGACGTGAGTCATGCTCCTATAGAAAGGATTTTAAAACCTTAAAATATATTAATGGTTTTGGAGAATTTATAATGGATTTATATAAAAAATACATTAAACATGAAATTCAATTATTTTATAGGGAGAAATATATTTTCCCTTTTGTGATTTTTATAGTATTTATTATATCACTTTTGGGTCACTATAATGTCATAATTTACACCATATTTTTATACCGTGTTTATTTTTTAACCAAAAATTGACTGTTTCAGAAAAGTTTGAAAAATTCACTGTTAGATAATTTTAATATTATGATCCCATAAATAATTTTCATTTTATATACTTTTTCTTCTAAATATTTTTATATTTAATTTTAAAATAAAAACTGACATTTATTAAGAAGAGCAGCGTTTTTTGACATTCAAAAATTTTTAACCCTTATAAAAATTACAGTTGATATCCTGTAAATTATATGATCATTTATATTTAATAAAAATTATGTAGAAAATATATTTTAATAAAATATAATTTAACTAAAAAATACATCAATTATTAAAAAGGAATTTCTTAATTGAAGTTTAATATTACTTAAAAATATAATGTGTGTTTTATCATATAAAAATATAATTTTTATCAAAATAATTACAAAATAATTTATAAATTAAAATCATTAAGGAATAAATACAATCATAGTTTTAATTAAAGTTAAATAAAAAAATTTATCTTATTTTTTTTCTATTCATTGTTAAATTATTTTTTCTGTTTAATTAACCTATATTCCTTTTTACCGTGGAAATTAATATTTACTACATTTACTATTCATATTACACAAATATAAAGTTTTCTATATTATAGAATATTAATTATAATTATTAAAAATATGGATTCCATTTTATCAATATCTATTCAATGATCTGGATGAATTTAATTTCATATAATACTAGCAAGCATGATGTTAAGTGGTTTTCCAAAAAAATACATTATTAAGGAAAAATGATTTTACATTAAGTCTATAACTATTAATAATTATCATGATAAATTCAAATAATAAATATTGATATATAATATAAAAGAAATTTTATATAAATTCTAGTTAGGGGTTCTCTTAATCAATTATAAGAGAGAAAAATTGTGCATTTTAATATAGCTTTAAGAAAAATGTGTTTTTAATCCTAAAAATAAATTTTACAAAAATCTCATATAAAGATGATTTAAATATAATTATTTGAATTAAATGTAATTATTTGAATTAAATATAATTAATATTAACATTTTACATTTAAATAAAATTAAAATAATATTTGGACTTTTATATAACATAATTTAGCTAGATAAATGAATATTTTAATTATAAAATGAATTTTTAAAACATCATTGAAAAATATATATTTTCCAAAAAACCAAAAAAAATCACCCTTAGTTATTTTTTGGTTTGATGATATCAAAAATGGAGTTAATTTTATCAATTAAAATTTCTAAATGTTCAATAAAATAATTTTTAAAAAAATCACAGAAAATAAAAAAAAATGAAGCAAACATATTTTGAAGAACAAAAAAATTACCAAAAATTCATTACATATTTAATAAGAATTTATAAAAATATTTAGAATATATATATATATCAAAAATTATTTAATCATACTCATATCCAAAAATTTAATAGAAATTTTATAGTGGTTATATTTAAATTCTCATTGTTTTTTTGGGATTGGGGTTGCGTATCACATAATTTGTCGATCATAGACAACTCTATTAATATATCAGGGCATTACATTATGAATGGTGGGAATAGGGAAATAGGTTAATGTAATTCATGTTCATGATACCCTAATGATCTAGTTATATGGTAGTGGTTATATGAGTATGTGGATGTGATTTGGTTTCGCAGGTGTCTTTAGGTGGAATGGGATGTGGTTGCCCTAGTGTCTTTGGGCATGTTTATTACAAAAGGGATATGAGATCCATTACTTATAATGTTGGGTTTTTGGAGGGTAAAATGATTATGGAACCAGTATGGGTATCATTTTATTTATAGGATTCATCCCATATTATTATAATTGGATGATTTATTTGGGGGGTAATCGATTATGAAGCTAGGTTTTTCTAGTTGACATAGTTAGGTTCTTGTTTGTTCTGCAATTGTTAAATGGTTCATTATTATGATATTTTAACATCTTCCAAAGATACCTTATATATGATACTATTGAGTATACATGTTATAATCACTATATGTATATGTATTCTATTTTTTAGGTTTTCGAGAGGACATTAGTGATTGATAGATACATTTCTTGCTTGGATATTTGAGTTTCCATTGAGTCTCTATCATTGGACATTTCATTTTGGTTTTAATTTGGATAATTTTATTGTTTTTTTTTTTGATATTTTACATTCATTATATAATTTTTTTATCATTTATTTTATATTATTTGGTGGAGAGGCTTGGTGGTTATTCATTCCATCTCTCGATTCATTATATGTTATCGAGTGGGATGACTTCCATATATAATACTTTTATGCACTCATTGATAGTTACCAAAGTAGGGCCTATTAAAGGTGGGACATGGGGTTCATTATCTATATCAAATAATTTTTTTCCAAGGAGAGGTACATATGGGTGGAGGGGTCATGATAGGTTTTCTAAATTTTACAACAATATTATAAATACATCAAATCATTATTTTTTAAAATAATAATATTATGTAATGAAAATATATATGTTTTGAATAAAATAATTTATTTAATTTGTTTATTTCATTCAAGATTAATTTATAATTTTTGAATTATATTATATAAAAATTATGTATATCAATTAGAAACCATTAATGCACCAATTATATATTAGTATATATATGGACCATATATCTAATATGCATATGCCTTAGGGTCATATTTCCAGTGGTATTATATATAACCATCAGATTAAAATCATTTGTATATAATTATATACACCTATAGAATCATCCTTATTATTCATTCAAATCATTATAAAATTGTATAATTTATTTGTATTCATTTTACTTATTTTCATAGTTACAATCAATGGTATAAAATTCGAAGTAAACCATGAGGATACAAATTTCATTTTTTAAATATTTTAATTTACAAGGGGTTTTATTCTTCTTGTAGTTTCTTTAATGATGTTTCATATTGTATTAACATAGTATTTTAATTTTTATCTTGTGTGGTAATATTTTAACTCAATTAAATATGTATTCGTTCATTTTAGTTTAGTTTTGTGTGTATTAAAATCTATCAAAGTCTTAATTGTTATTTAATGGAGAAATACAAATAAAAAAATTTTGGTCTTACATTACCAAAAAATGTATTTTTTATTTTATGATTTCTCATAATGTTTGGATGATATTGATGCTTCATTCAAGAAATTTCCATGTTATGATCTCCTATGAAATAATTTAATTAGAATAAAATAACGATTGATTAAAATTAGAACTATCATGGAGATTTCGATGAGGTGATGAATAGGGCGACATCCACGCTAGTGTAGTTTATTTCATTTTATGTTAAAGAATTATCTATATATTCAAATGAATTTGGATATGGACATGGGTGTGTTACCATGTATGTGGATAATGTTATTTCATATAGTTCAAGGCAGTTATAACAACATGATAAAAATCATACCATTCATTATATAGAGTTTTAAATCGTATTTTATGCCTTTAAGAGTAAGTGATAGAACCTTTATAGTGGAAGGATCATGGTATATTAAGACTAAAATAGAACGAGGTATATATCCCATTTATGTGATTGGATCTTAAGACAATTTAGATGTGTATAACATGTTTGACTCTATTTGTTTGAGTTAATTTATCAAACAGGTAATGATAATTTTATAATGGATTCCATATTTCATAAAAATAAAAATGTGAATGAACTAGAAGAGAAATGATAACTAATAGGATTGATGATGAATTTTCATATATAATATAATGACCCATAATTTTTTTTTGAATATTCTTCTTTATAATAATCATTATGTTGAATTCCCTATTTTATAAGAAACACAAAACAAAAAACAAAGCATGAAAAATTAAATTAATATAAATATAATTGTTTTAAAGAAACCAATGAATAAAATGGTATGAATATATGTAACTAGATTATAAAATAAATATATAAATAAAAATAATAGGTCACCACTAATACTAATTTACTAAGGAAATTTAATTAGTATAACTAAACAAAAAATAAAATTAATTTATGCTAAAAAATATATTTTTTTTATAAAAATCGGTTTTTATATGATATGAATTTTTTTCAAGAAACTATGAATATTATAGTTAAATTATGATAAAATATATTTTAGATAAAAATAAAAATTAAAACTAATTTAATTATACATTTATTAAAAATATGAAGAAGAGTTGTTAATATTTGAAAAAGTAATTTTTCTATAAAAACACTTTCATTATATTTAATAATTATATATAAATGTTAAATTATTAAAATTTAAAATTTGAATATGAAAAAATTAACTTCATTTCTTCATTCATTACTTTAATATTATCTTTTGATTAATTTTTCATATTTATCTAAAAAGATTTATTTGTAGGAGAATAGTGAAAAATAACAATTTTAAAAATACCATGAATTTTATGACAACATTAACAAATATGTATAAAATAAAAATTGAGAAACCTTTTTATAGAACACATATTTATATTATAAGTAAAATTTTAATTTAGAAATATTAATTTTAATTAACATACATATATTTATCATTTTAGAACATTAATTATATTTTTTTCAGATTCTATTTTTAATGCATTATACGTTAATTATTATAAAATAAATTTTCCCAATTTTTAAAAATTTTATCTAATTAAATGGACTCAATATTTTAAATTTTGAAGTCAAAAAAATATTATAAGAGGCATTTTATTTTTTTATAAAATATAAATTACATTGCTAAAAATAAATTGTCAGGATAAAATTAAAAATAGTAAAAGTGTTGAATATTATGGGTAAGAGACCTGAAAATATTTTTACAAAATCAAAATGATTTTTGTGGGATTTTATTATGATACCATACCCTTCCATCCATTATTTTCTACTTTGGATACTCTCTTTATGTTAAAATTATTTAATTTTTATATTATGAAATTAAATTTTCAAAAACATCCATCTAGTTGTAAAAGAATCCGCACCCTACCCCTTAAATGCAACACAAAAAAAATAGAATTATCCCATATAATCTTCCACATTTACATCAAAAATAATCTTCTCCCGTATTTCTTATCATCTATTTGTTTTCTAATTTTGAAATCCCTTCAAAATCAAGATGGATTCCAATAAGAAATCAAATTATTTTATGGATGGATTTTCCCCTCAATAATCATTCTTTCATTTAGACTTTTTATACCACTTATAAAATGTATTTAAACCTTTATAATATAATTATAGATATATTATTACAAAACTAATGAATTTTTATATGCTGTGAATAACCATTTTCAACTTATCCCCCATTACTTTGAAAAATAAAAACACCATTCATGTTATGTGTAATCAACTACTTCCATGAATAATGTGTTTTATTTTTCATCCACAACTAAAATTGAATTTCCAAAGCGTTATTTAATGTATAAATATTATATTTATAGTATAATTAAAATTTTGAAAGGATTATTCAATTTTTAACTTTTTTATTATATATAAAATTAAAATTTCATCTATGTGTATGTGCAGACTACATCCTCCATAGAATGATGTATTTGATTTTTTCTGTACCGCCCATATTGGATGATTAACAGAATGTATTTTAGGAACTAAAATGATTTTTATGAAATTATTCAGGATCCAGATAGGTTATATTCAGGTCCATCAAAGACAAATAAACACATCTAAGTTATTATTTTTTAATAATAGTCGTTCCATATAAAAAATTGGCTTTAACCCCCTCCAATGTAACCATAATGAAATAAGAGAGATAATTACCCCTGATTCCCACATATAGTAGGACCTAGGATGGCGACTAGAATTGATGGTTTGAAAATCTCATAAATAGGAGGCATTACCCTCTATAATAAAATAGGATTGTGAGATAGGGTAAATCAAACATAATAAACTCCATGAAATATTATTAAAATTAAATGAGTACTATCAAATAATGCATTCATAAATAAAAGTGATACAAATAAAATTACCCAGAGTAAAGTCACAAAAAAAACTAAGTGAGTGACACAACAACACTTCCAAATATCCAAGCTAGAAATGTCCTTCATTGTCCATGATGACCTCCTGGAAATCTTGAAAGTTGTTTTATGTACAAAGGGTGAGGATACAAATATAATTAGTATGAAAACCAAAGTCTCTAAAGAACATTTAAAAATTACATATTAATTCATCCAATAGGAAACAAAAAAACCAACAGCACTTAAACATGACAACTAAAAAAACTCCAACCTCACCATGCTCGCTCACCAAATAAAATATATAATTATAATAAAATAATAGTAATAATATAAATAAAGGGTTCCATGAACCTCTTTCCCATTGATTTTTTACCATCGTACCCCAACGATGTACATCTTGGAACTTCCACCTCTTTAGAATCACACTACATTCCATCATGTCACATCACGTCCCACTCAAAAATTGATGGTACATCATATCACATCACATATCACCTGAATACACCTGGGTTATCACATAACATCACATCCAAAACTAGTGTATTAGGGTCTCATGTACATGATATAAATCAACCTCATTCCTTCTAAGCATGCACGACACCCACCATATGTCATCTAATCACATAGCACCCAAATACTCTTAGACCATCACATGTCATCAAATCACTTGTCGAAAACAGAGATTTTGACTTTGGACCATCATAGCCAGAGCATGTCACCACCACATAGAAGTGGGAGTGGGGAAGTGTGGTTATCCATCCATCCATCCTCCCACATGAATGTTAGGAGAAACACCCCCTCCTCCCCCAATATATATATATATATATATATCTGTGGGGGGTTATATGGTGCTCATTGTTGTTGGGGAATTTATATAAATAATAGGGAATATAAATTGTTTATATATTTATTATCAAACACAAATGACTAATCAAATGGTTTCACATCAAAGAAATAATAAAATTACAAAATTAGCACCTAATCACACAACAATCCAACTTTCTCTTCAAACAATAATTTCATAACTCCCCACAAAAATCTATAATCCACATTTAACATTTCACTCTTTTTTTATATGATCAATCCAATTTATATAATTCTCATTTACCATCCAATTCTAGAAAAATATATCCCATTGATTTTTCCTTTATTAACCACCACATTATCAACAATTTTATTCATCATTTCAAGCATTCATTATCCACTCCGTCCAATTCCATTATAATTTTACATTATCTTTTAATTTCATTATTACTATGAAATATTTAATAATAAAAATCATTCCCATATCATCTACCTCATATCACAACCAAACATCACACAAACATAAAATTTAACTATATTGGGAAAAGGGGATTTTGTTACATTCCACTTCTTTATTTAAGAGCATTCTCACTAAATCCATAAATCCTAGGGAAGGAATTTTATTAATAAAATATAATTGATTAACCAATTCCATTTAATGTGATAACAAAAAATCATACCAATCAAGGTTCCACCACACATATCAAATTATTACAAAAAAAAGGCTTGCAACAACCATTATTTTTATATAGGTATCAGACATGTATAATCTTTTAAATAGTATGACAACACAATAAAAAAAACTCATAAGATATACTTTTTATGGAAAAGAATAATAATTAAGTTCATATGATTATTAATTTCTCACTCTAGGATAATCTTCAAATTACATAAATTAACACTACAAGTAGTAAAAAGTCTAATAATTATATATACATAAGATGATAGTTTATGTGGAACTAATTATCCTGAATGTGAATCAATTATATAAAATACCAGAGAAATTACTTTATTCCCTGTCAATTCCAATTAATCAATGAATTATATTTTTTAAGATAATGTATAATATATTCTAAATGAATAAAATAAAAGTATAGCCACTCCCAAATGATAAATTATGTGAGAAATGAAGGATTTCATACTTCATTTTTCAGAATAAACAAAGAAGAGAAACAATGTTCGCAATCCTCGTCATGAATCCTTAATCATCTGATTCTCCATCTAAAAAAATTGAAATGTAAAAAAAAATAGATTTAATTAAATATGGAAATTATATTTCTTCTATTATGAAAACATTTGATTTAATACCATCTAATTTTAAAGAAGAATCCAATGAAATTGACTTTGCGTCAATACAGTTAGTATTAAGGGAGATAGGGAATAAAGAAGTTGAATAATCTTGAGAATTTATTTACCCGATTTTTACCTGAATCATAATAATTATTACCTATCATATCAATTATAAAATCTCATTTAATTAATATTATGGATTTCTCAAAATTACACATGTTTTTTCATATTTCAAATTTAATATTTTATTTTTATAAAATTCACAACAACACAATTTCCCTTTTTCATGTGTTATACTTTCATATTTTATATATCTTATTTCCCTTCTTGGTTTTCTCCCATAATTCACCTCAAGTACCTCCCCCTTCATATTACTATTTTATTTTTATTTTGTTTTCATATAATCACTTTTATCATTTACTTTCTCTCCCCATTCAATACACAGGTTTTACACCCTTTTTTTCATCCACACCCCAATCTCCTCTACCTTATTATATTTCCTTTTATCATTAAATTTAATGTAAAAACCCTCTTGCATGTCATTATTAGTTTTTCTGCTTTCAATTTATTCCCCATTTTTTATCTTACACAGTTTCCACATTCAAAACACTCATTTATTTTATTCTTTCTATTTTAATAAATTTAAAAAATCAAAACACTCTCTCTAATCTATTTTAAGCCCCATCTATTCCCCTTATAATATATTTATTCATTTAATTAAAACAATTCCTCAAGTTTAATTTCAA
Organism: Viscum album; assembly: GCA_963277665.1. Lineage (NCBI taxonomy): Eukaryota > Viridiplantae > Streptophyta > Magnoliopsida > Santalales > Viscaceae > Viscum > Viscum album. Next base: position 253,748,208 of record OY728165.1, on the reverse strand, counting down.
TAAAAAAACATTTTTCATCAATTATTCATTTTTTTAATGTATATATTTAAAACGTTTTTTCTATATTTTTGGAAACAATTTATCTTTTTTCAGATGTTTCATATATATGTGTGTGTGTGTTTTTTTTGTGTGTGTGTAGAATGACATAATATATATATATATATATAATAATTGATATTTTTTAACATTTATTAACCCTTTGTTTACCTCCATATAATCTCACAAAATATATATATATAGATCATGCGCTTTTAAAAAAATACAAAACATGATATATATCTATATATATATACAACAAATTTTTTAATATATATGCATAGTTTTGTGTTTGTGTGTAAAAACATACACACATTTATATGTATAAAAAGTAAAATTATACTTACATATATATATACATATTTTTGTAATATACTAATGTGAGACACACACATGTTTATTTATATAAAACTTTTGTGTGTGTGTGTCTAACATTCATAATACAAATATTATGAAATGTTAAATTTTAAAATTATGCATGTAAATACACATATTTTCACATGTGTATAATATGTTGTACAATTTTTAAAATATCACACATAATTAAAAAAATTTAAAACATATTTAAATTAAAAAAATTGAATTTATTACAATGAAATAGGTCTTCCTAATTTAATTAATTTCAAAAATAGAAAAAATAAATTTCAAAACATTTAAATTACTATCAATTAATTATCAAACCTATTTTAAATATATTTTAGAAATTTTAAAAATGCTCAAATCACTAAATCACATTGAAAAGCCCTATAATGAGGAAGGAATGCTAGAAAATATTTTGGACTATTACATTTAATACCTATGAAACAATTATGATTCTCAAGAATAAAAAAACAAAAAGAAAATATTGTGGTGGTCTAAACAACAAATCCACTAGATAAATCTCAAGTTTCTCGGTATATTTAGAGCACAACAACCACTAGGAAAAAGATGTGTAAAAATACACAATAATATAAAACAATATCCCTAAGTATATACATCTTAAACATAATTAAGACACATATATGGTCACAAAAAACACATCAAGTTGTACATATTAACCAATTATGAGAAAAAAAATTATTTCCATCTCATTTTATAATTCATGGTTTTTAAAAAGTACATTCCACTCCAAATTACCCTTTATTTAAAGCATTTTTTTAATCTACAACAAAAATACTTTATCAAGTCACTTTTCATTTAAGAACATTTTTTCCACAAAAATATTTTCAAATCCTTTGATATAATGTCTGGTTTCACAATACCACACATTTTATTTAAAAAACAAACATTAAATCGGTTTTTAAATGAATACTTATGCCTCTTATTTCAATTTTTTTCAAGAGCCCTAAATTTAAAATATAACATGAAACATAAATAAATCAAAACATATTGTTGGAAAATTCAATTTTATACATCTTTAAATATTTTCCCAATTTTGTTATCAGAAATTAATTTACTAGGATCATTACTATGGAAAAAATTTATATAGTATTTCCCAACCCACACAATAAAACATAAAAGCAAAGATAGAGCTATCGTAAGCATATAAATCAATGGAACCCATCCATTGTTCCATGATATTGTCTTATTTTGGTGGAACTGACTTTCCTACACTATTTTAAAATGTGTCTTAATATAATGTGTCTTGATATAGGAATGTGTCTCCCACTCTTCATATGTTTGAGGTCATAACATGCACCATCCACATCAGGTTAGTCACAGCAAACCCAACGAACCAGATAGTATTAAAACATTTTAATCACTTACATTATAAAAAGAATTAGGCATGGGAGGAAAACACATATTTAATAGTTTTGAGATTTTTCAGACAAAACTGTTTCAATTATTACCAACTTTAAGTGACTTATCTCTTTTCAAAGGTCATTGATTACATCAATAAAAAAATACCACAACATGACACAAGATATCCCACCAAAAAACTATATGTCTAAACCGCCGAACATCCCCACCACTATAGAACACAACCACTATCCTAAACTAACCAACCAATGAAAATGACCCCTAGAAATTTCACACAACCACATTGCCTTACCACTTACCATCCATACAAACCCACGATTTTCACAAAACCACCAACTTCAACTCATCCTCAAAATTTTCCCAACCAACATTAACAACTATCTCTATACATAAAATCCCCAAACTCACAAATCATGGAATTAACTCTCTCATGTTAAGATATTATCCTTTTTAGGAGACATTGCCTCACTTGAATAGTTTTAATCACGAAAAAGTATAACTTGTCTCAATTAGGGATTAGGTCCCCCCCTTAGATTCATTAAGTTTTTTTAAAATCACACATCCCAAGGAAACAAAATAAGATAAACCGCACATAATAGAACTGAATTCTGGATTTCACCATTTTTCAAGGGCTCGCATTACAAAACCACATTATTTGGAATGGTAATTATAACCTAATTTATAGTTTTCTAGGGTGAATTGACTCATTAAAAATATATTAGTGAATATAATTTTTATTAATGGTGATCTTAATTAAGAAATCAAATCAAGGGTCTCTTAATCATCATTAATCATAGCATATGTAAGGACTATAACAACCATTATTTTCAAAAATTCATATCAAAACTTCAATTCAACAGTAAAAATTAAACCATAAATAAAAAAAACATTTTTAGGTACATTTAAGTGGAACACCATGACTATAATTTAAATGGATCTTACATTAATTTATGTTAAAGAATAAATTTTATACACGTTATCTCTCACATCATGTTTAATATTCTTAAACAAGATATTCTCTGTTTATTTTTTTATGAATGAAAAATGATTATATCTTAATTTGAAAATTTATACATGCTTATTTGTTATGATCAATTAAAATATTTGATTACATATACAATATAAATTTAGAATTCTCAAAATAAGACATCCACTCATATCACAAATTTAAAACTATGTATGTTTTATTACTCTGTTTCATGATTCATCATGCTGAAACTAAACATTATATAATCATATAATTACTTAGAAAAACATGATTAAATAACGCTATAAGGATAAACTTATTTATCCTCCATATTTAAATAAAAAATATTAAACATGTTACAATCTTAAGTCTCACATAGTACAATATCTCTAGTTACCATACAAATGATTTCATCATTATGTTTTCTAACCATAAAAAACTACTCATGAATAGACATGTGAGGAGAGCTTATTTCGTACTTAAATGTTTTTTCATCCATAAAATGATTAATTATAATCATTTAAACAGTTTTATGTCACAATATGTTACTAATAACCATTCTTATCATTTTTTAAAAATTTAAAAACAATGTCACTTGAATTTCTATCATAACACGTTCTAATGACATGTGATTAAAATAATTATTTAAAAATAAAATAATTCCAAAAACAAAGACAAATATATTTTTTAAAGGTTTCCAAATTCAATGTAATTATTAATAATAAAGATAGTTATTTTCAAAATTTTAAGAAATTAAATTTCAAAAACAATGTTTTATAACAAGTTCATAAGACAGGATCATGATAAATTATAAATGGAAAGCAATGAATGACATATTTACTCACATGGTTACTAGAATAATTCAATATATGGTTTCAAAATAATTCATTTTATTTTTCTGGTATGAAATCTACTCAAGGTAACATTCTTCATATAGGTTTTGATAATTAAATATTTTTTCAACATAAAATACACTAAGAATACATCTCAAACAATTTCAAACATTATGAAATCATGAATAAATGTTATGCATTTTCAAAAAGAAAAAAATAGTTTATTAATAATTTTTCTATAAAATAAAATTAAACAACACATTCAAGTCTTAAAAAGGTTTAAAATAGACTACATGGGCTAGTTACCCAAATTTTTACTCATTCCTTTCAGGCTGTAAGATTAATTCAAAAAACAATAATTATTCACTATAAATAAAAACATGGGTGAAACCATTGAAAATAACATAGAATTAAATTATTTATTTAAATAATTTCCATTACATCCAAAAACCACATCATTCATGCATAATAAAAATCAATCATGATACATGTACCTCTCCAAGGCATCTACCATAGAAGTGGTTCCACCTCCCATGGTCGTTTAGTTGGCTAAGATTCCTTGCATTAGATCATGTGGGGACCTAAAATCATAGGTTCTAGTTGATCTTCCCTAACCAATGTCATACACTAAGGTCAACTGACACCATTTCCATACCAACCCATGAAAACCTCACGATTCCTAACTCGGAACATCATATTATCCCTCAACCATCAGTTATGATATAACTTTATCCTATCCTCCTCCCTCTAATGATATATTTATAAAGGAATATAGAAAATAAAATCTAATTCATACATCCAGTAAGACTAGGGTTTGTGACAAGCACTAAGGTTTTGAAAATTTCATAAATGGGATACGTTACCATTTATAATAAAATCAGATTAGGAGATATGATAAATCAACCACATGAAAATCGATGACATATTATAAAAAGGAAACCAAAATTATCCAATAATTTATGTATAAATATATATATATATATATATATGAATTGTTCTAAAAGAATTTTGTAAAATAAAAGCTAAAGTTGTAACACAATAATATCTACAAAGTTCCAAGATAGTAATTTCCAACATGGTCTATGATGTCCTCCTAAAAAACCTGAAAATATTTTTATATAAGTATGGTGATAATATAAGTATATTAAATAGTAAAACCAATGTTTCTCATGCGTAATTGAAAAGAACATAATAATGTATCTATGAAGAAACAAGAGAACCAACATCATCTAAACAAGTCAATTAACCAAACCTCAACCTCACTAAGGATCGCTCAAAAAATAGCACATATAAGTGTAATAACATAACAAGAAGTATATCAATAAAGGATTCCATGCACCACTTTCTCATTGATTTTCAACCCTCAAAAACCAAATACATACGTCCTAGAGCTCCTAGCACTTCTAAATCACACCTTATCACATCAATTTTTATTCAACCTACAGAAACCTAGGCCATCACATCACACCACATCTTGCCTGAATAAACCTGGGTCATCACATCACATCAAATATCAAAACCAATGTATTAGGGTATTGTGAACATGATAGACATCAACCTCATCCCCCCCCCCCGACCATCCACAAACCCCGCCATAATTTATCTCATCAAATATCACTTGAAGACTCTTGGTACATCAAATATCAACACTTCACAACTCGAAACAGTACTTTGTACTTCTGACCATCACAGACCATACATGTCAACATCACCAGGAAGAGGGAGTGGGGAAGAGTGGGTAGCCATCCATCAATACTCCCATTAGGATGTTAGAAAAAACACCCCCAATATATATATATGGGTTTCAGCACATAGTTCTAGACATGGTTGGGGCACATAAAAATCATAGGTAATATAAAATGATATATATATATATATAGTATCAATCATACAAACCCAATCCTATGGTTCCACATCAAAACACTAACCAACTCACAACATCACCACATAATCTCACAACAACGATAATTTTTTGGTCGAATATAAACACATTAATCCAGACATTAATCCACAATCCACTTTTCATATTTTTCATTCCACCCTTTACTTTATCATATCGAGCCAATTTCCAAAATTCTCATTTACCTACCAATTCTAAAAAACAACCTTATTATATTCCATTTATTAACAACCAAATTAACCACTCAATCCTTTATCATTTCAAAAAACCTTTACCCACTCAAACCCATTCCAATATAATTTAAATTTTTCATTTAATTTCATTATTAACCAAGAATTTATCACCTCACAACCCATTCCCATCACATATACCTCATATCATAAAAACACATCACAAAAAAATTACATATTCATATTTAGGAAAATGGGATTCCATCACATTTCACTTATTTATTTAAAATAATTCTCACAGAAACCATATATCCCAAGGAAACCATTTAATTAACCAAATATATGTGGTTAGAAAAGTCCATTTAATGTGATTTCAAAAAATCACACCAATAAAGGTTCCACAACACATATCAAATAACCACAAACAATGGATTCCAAAAGATATGATTTTTAGAGGTGCACCAAACAAGTATAATCCTTTAAACAATAATACAACCCAAGAAAAAACATGTGAGATCTTCCTTTTTTGGAAAATAACAATAATTAACTTCATGTGATTTTCACATTCTCTCTATAGGATAATATTTCAATTTTAAAAATTAACACACCATGTGATAATAAGGATAATAATTATATATTTAAGATAGTTTCATCCAGATTTTGTCTAAATGAAATTGTATTTCATATCGGGTTAACATTTTTACTTTTCAAAAATTCTCTCAATGGTTCCCCCATCTACATCTTGATATAGCCCTACATTCCAAAGTCTGAAATTTTTCTAGTTTTTCTAAACCAGTGACTCTTGGGGACTCACATTGGTTGAGATGATGGGAGTTCAGGCTCATCACACCATAGTCTAAAGGATGTCGTGTATCTAGGATGACACATCTGGGAGATATTGTGAGACTAGGCTGACATGCTTGGAGGGCGTCGCGAGTCTCAGCTGACTTGCCTAAAGGGTGTCATGAGATCTTGGTCATTATGTCCTGATGCTTTTTTGAGACTCAATTAACATGAGGTAAAGTCGTTAAATGTGTTAGGTTATGTGTTTTGAGGATGTATCAAGTCCTATTTGATGGACCCAAAGGGTTCACAAGATTAAAATGGTGTCCACGGGGGAACTGTGTGATTTGTTCTAATGTGTATGGAGTATTTTGTGTGTCCCACATGACATGTAGATGGAGTTTCATGAGATCTGGGTGATGTGTCCTGGTGTTTTCATGTGTCTTTGAATGACACATGTGAAGATCATGAGGGCTGGAAAGCATTTCTTTTTCTTAATCCTTTTCCTGTGATATTCATTCTAACCCTTGTATTATGAATGCCATTGTTTTTTTAGTGTTAGTCGATCATGAGTCTTGCATGATCTAGTAGTCTTAAGGGATGTTCTCCATATAACCTACCAGATATCCTTCACAAGATCCAGAAATGAGCATGTGAATTTCTTTATTCCTAGTGCATGACTACCCTGTCTAACCACCAGTTTATTTCCTGACAGATGCCTTGTGGGTCACATGATCGGTTGCTTCGAGAAAGACACTCTAATGAATGGGACTTTTCTACTTGATAGTTCCCTGCATGTAGTAGCTAGTACAATTTTTGAACTAGGATGAGGGAGTTTTAGGCCTCACCACCCCATATACTCACTAATTTGGGCGGTTTATCTAGCATGAGTTCAGGCTGGATTTGGTGAAGGGTTATGAAACCACACAGTTTCACGAGTCTTTAATGTGGACCGCTCTGAGCTCATCACCTTATTTTCTTAGATTGTGAGTCTCTTCCTTTATCGGATTATTACCAAGTATTGAATACATTTTTTATCATGAGTACATGTCAAAGGACTTCCATGTTGTCACATTGACATGTTGCATAACCTTCGTAAAATCCGTGAGCCTGTTGGGAGGAATCCGCGAGATGATTGGTGACATTTCTTAGAGTCTCGTATGGAAAGGATGGCATGTCCAAGGGTCTCATGGGACAACCATATAGGTTTAACGGTTTCTTCTCATGTCTATGATTGATTGTTATTACCTACCACCTCCTCTTTTCCACCAATGGCCCGAAGGCCTTCATTTTTTATTTATTTTTGATAATCCACCTTTCAAGGGATGAGGTAGAACCCTTTCAAGGCCTGTAGGTGTAAGTATTAAATGTCCCATAGGCCATAGAGGAATTCATTTCCCGTAGACTTCAAACATTACGTACAACCCAGACAAACTACTTGGAACTACTCCTCCCCGGCATCTTCATCATGAAATCAGATCTCTAGCTTCGCCTTGCTATTCAGTTAGGATTTTTCGTGCATGGACAGGCTTGTCCTGATGGCAGGTACCGTACCCTCTCATTCTTGTAATCCTTTTATCTCTTGCTATGGTGAAATCTCGTTGCTCATCCTTCTTCTTGAGATTTTTCCTTGTAGGTTTTCAAGTTTTCATCTGCAGTTAAGGTGGTCTGAAAGCCTTGAGGTGGCCCGAAGGACTAAAAGGACTCAGGGACCAAATCGGTGGCCCGAAGGCCCAAACAGGGGAATATTCCCATCTGTTATAGTGCCAAAAAGCACCTGCTACAGTCCTGCTATAGTTACAACTACAGTACTACTACAGTACCGCTAAAATTATGCTTCTTCATGGATTTGATCGTGGTTCACCTAGATGCACTAAAAAAGTCCTCACCAACTACGATAAGGCTCTTGTGTTACCGCCTACTCTTTTATATATTTTTTTTATTTGAAAATTTTTGGGAGTCAACTAGGATTTCATAATTGTAGACAACGATATTTCTTCTATTTTTGGGTGATGTTTCAGGTGACCAATATGGGTCATATGGGGGTGTGTGAGTGTTTTATTGGAAAATCAATATCTTTGTAATTAGAGTGCCTTATAGTTTCCTTGATATGCCCATAGATTTCTATGTGGAGAGGCTAACAAGCTTAAGGGTTTTTGGCGAGATAAGATGGCCATGGTACTAAAGTCCCATGGTGTCTCATGGATCACAAGTGGTGCATCACTTTTCATTGAATGATCACAAAACCTTATCACTTCCTCCACTTTATCGACTTCATTTTATGTGAAAAATGTTGGGATGCCTTGTGATTTTTCACAAGAAATGACTAGGATTTTTACTCTATTTTTTGGATAATATCTCGCTTGACCAATATGGATCATATGGATCCAGAGAAAAAATTGCCGGGAATGGTCAATATATCTATCCCTAGAGATCTAAAGGAGTTCTTGGACATATCCAAGGACTATCGTGTGATAGGGCTGATGTTGAGGACTCAGGGAACCTCATGGATCATCGAGGGCTCATTTCATGTCCATCAGTGACCACAAACCCCTCTTTCCTCCTCCTCTTTATCACTTTAGTTTTATCCCACAATGGTTTGGGTGTCATGTGAGATTTACTATATATCACCAAGTAATTATATTCTTCCTGATTATGATTTGGTACATGATATTAGTGACCGATGGAGATCTTCATATTGGAAATGTCATTCTCTTTATTTCCAAAGGATTTAGGAGGGTTTGTTAGGCACTAGCCAATAAAAAATTATGTGGTCTTGGGGTGCTCATTCGTTGGTCATCATAAAGCTGCTGGTTGTATAGAGATCATTCACATCAGTGGAAGGACTCATTGAAGGGGAATTCACAGGATGTTTCATGGGTTATATGCCATTCATGGGGTCCACGCATGCCCTTGAAGCGATCACATGATCATGAGTCCCTCAGAAACTCATGTGATAAGTGGATATCATCCATCCTCTTCTTCCTTTGGTTTTGTGGGTAATATAATACTCATATAAAGGTATTTATTCCTTTGTAATTTTTCTAGGGCTTATTTGGTGGGCATCAACAAATCCCCCCCCAGAGAGATGTCAGAGCGGACAAGGACTCAATTATAAGGAAAAAATTACCACCTGAATCCTTGATGATGTCGCAAACTAGTGCTTTGGATGATTTTTGTTTTATTAGGTGAAGTTTGGTATTTTATGAAATTCCCTATATATAGGGGTGGAGGGTGATTTGTTCCATTGGACTCCAACTCTCTAGAGTACTCCTGCTTTTTTCTCTTATTTCCCTTACCCAAAATTATACCCAGGATTGTGTAATAGCTTATCCTAAGATTGAATTAGTCAAACTAGTCCCTCATGTTGATAGGACCCTTATGTCACCAAGCCCTTAATTTGTGGAATTGAAGGAGTTAATTGAGGACTTAGGTGAGGCATCAAGGAAGCGACCTCTAACCAATGATTATCATTCGGAAAATGGGTCAGTCTATGATGAGGAGGTTAGTCCTTCGATACAGGTCATGGAGGATACACTTTTTTGAGAGAGGAATATGGGGCTTCTTTACCTATTTCAGCGCTAATCCAACTAATTTCCCTCATTCCAATGATCCCACTATGTCGGCTTATATGGCTTGGTCACATCATAATCTAATTTGGGGATGAATTATTTTATTTATTCCTAATACCCCCTTGGATGTATTTTATGACCAGGGGAGTGCCTTTACCAGTTATTTCTTGACTTTAGGGTAGACGATTTCGATCTGCGACTATTGAAATAGATTAAGAAGTAGATCATCTTTCCTCGAAGAGACTTTTCCATTAATTAAAATGAAATGTCTGAATTTTTTAATGAGGTTTCCTTTGTTAAACCAATAAGGGAGGTTTTGGAGGCACTGGAGTAGGTTCTCCTGGTGTTATCTGAACTGTAGGACCAGATGGATGCTTGGATTGCATAGATATGAAACCAAGAGGAGATGATTGCTCATATGAGGTCTAATATTTCAGAATCATCAACCTCATTGGTCACTAATAAGAAGATGTTTGAAGATTTGACTACTCTGTTTGAGGGTCTCCATCCTAAACCAGAAACAGAAGAAGTGTGAAGAGTAGAACTCCAACGCTCAATGGATACTTTCTACTAGACTTTTACAGATCTTTCCAGTGATATCGACCGTCTTTTTTCATGACTTAACATTTTTACTGCACCCCATTTTTTCCTATAGAGGATTTGGAGAGACTCCTAAATGTGTATATTATTTCCTCTTTTCCATACTATGAATGGATGAATTTTTTAACTTTCTATAATACTATCTAATTTTCCTCCCTTGATAATGTGTGTATGTTTTCATTGCATCAATGTTTTGAGAATTTAAAAAGATACCCATCCTTGATTTGTATTAAATGAACTTTATAACATGGAATTTAATTATTATATTATATTAGGCCCCATTTTAGATATTCTTGTGAATGCCCTATCCCATGAGATTTTATATTGGTAATATGTTCCAACTATCAAAGGGTTCAATGGGTATGAATATATTCTCATGAGAGAGAGAGCTCTATACTTTCCAAATTCAATAGCATGAATTCTCTAATTCCATAGAGAGATCCTTACAAGAGTCTACAGGATTTACTGTAATCACAATTTATTTTAGGGTATTTTATCTTAGACCAGATATTTCTTTAGTTTAAGTTCTTTTAGTTTTGACCTCATATCGGTTTGTTTATGGTCTTTTAGCTCAGACCAGATATCGATTTAGTTTAGGACTTTTAGATCTTAACTAATATCTCTTTAGTTTTAGTTCTCTTATCACAAACCTTATATTGCATTATTTTATGGTATTTTAGCTCTGACTTGATATCGATTTAGTTTAGGGTCTTTTAACTCGGACCTGATATTCCTTGATTTTAATGTATTTTATCTCGGGCCTAAGACCTATTTAGTTTAGGTTTTTTTATATCAGACATGATATTGCTTTATTTTATGGTCTTTTATCTTAGACCAAATATCTCTTTAGTTTACGGTATTTTAGTTCAAACATGATATTACTTTAATTTAATATCTTTTATCTCTAATCTAATACCGCTTTATTTTAAGTTCATCTTGGTCCAACCTTTCATATGACCATGGGATAAGTTGAATACATTCCAAGAGTGACCTAAAACACTCAAAGGTACTAGGTTTTCTAGTGGTGTTATTGAGGCATGTGAGGATCTGAATTCCATTTTATAGAGTGACACAATTGGTTAATGGCCATAAGTGCATATGCAGGATCCATGGGTGTGTATTCCTATTCAAGAAAAGTGTTTCTTGAAGTGAGGTATCTTTTCTAGTGGATTTGGAGAATTTATAGAGGTATTATTTGTGGGGATGAAATACTTGAGATAATATATCCACCGATATATTTGTGGTATGGATGTTTTAAATCATAACCCAAAATCTTGAGTCCATGAAAATAAGATGGTGCAGACATACCGAGTTTTTCGCATGACATTCTGGGATGTCAGGTTCTTCCTTGGTGTTTCTAGGGATCTAAAAGATCTATTCCCCTTATAGAAAAAGAGAAGATACCTTTGGTTTGTGGGTTAAAGGCCTTATATGTCAGTATCGTGCTAAGAGAAATATGATACCGACTTCTTTTTGAGGGATATGGATGATTTGTGTAGACTAAAACACCTAGGTGATGAAGTTGGGAATATAAACAATACTACCAGGAAAGGGTTATGGCACCATAGGGAAATCAACTCGTACATAATAAATCTAAATCCATATTCCATATGGATTTGAATCATACTGTGTTGGATTCCAAATTTCTGATAATGTTTTCCACATTCCATCCTTGATAAGAGGTACAAAACATGGTGACAGAACGTCGAGTATATAAAATCTTCTTGGACAATTTGGTGCGGGGATTGTAAATCATGACCCATAGATCTTGAGCTAGGAAAATGACACGGGATAGTCATACGGGGAGGATTTAAGTTAGATTGAGGTGTTGAGAGGTGTTGTGATGATATCAAGGCTCGTGGGGATGAGAATTTATTTTTTCAATGAGACGCATTTAGTTGATGCACAAATTTTCATATGTAGGAGCCACAGGCATGCATGCATAGTAAAAAAGGGTCCTTGAATATAGATATCCATTACAAGGACCATGGAAGGTTATGGTGATTTGAGACAAACCAAATCATGAAGTGCGATCTACAGAATGTCTAAAATCCAAGGAGGGTCAAGTTATCTAAAAGTTCTGCCACTAGTTAATGAGAATATTCTCATACGGAGGAGATGTAAAAAATCAATGATCTAATTTTTTCAAGGTCCAGAGGGTCTAGTGAGCATATCTGAGATTTTACTAGGGATATAAAGTATACCATATGAGCATTATGCCTTATTTATTTATTCCATTATTTTTTCCTACAGTCTTGATATGATGAGTTTAGCAGGTGAGGTGACAACTGGGCCTTTGTGACAGCACAACCACCATGCTTAAACATGGTCATCGGGTCCTGGCCCACCAGGTACCACCAGTTTCCCCACAAACATGTGGTACCCACCCTGGGGTCCACCCACATGCCTAAAAAGGTCATCTAACTAAAGATATTCTCCATAGGACAACACATGTCCTTTCCAGTTTTCCTTTTCCTCACTCACACACACCCTAGGAAACTTCTCAGAAGGTCACTCATCCTGATCACTACTCCAGGCCAATCATGTTTAACTGTGAAGTTCTAATTAGGTAGGCTCCTGAAAAGGGAGGTGCACCTTGTTGACACAAGTCGTATCATTTATTCATTTAACCCTTTATTATTCTGGGGTGTTACAATCACCCCCCCCCCCCCTAGAGCACAATGTCCTCATTGTGGTCCCTACATCTCAACCCCGGAAGTGCACAAAACTTAAGGTTGGGTACCACCTCTGATTCCAAATGTGAAAACTGGGCCCGGTAACAGCACAACCACCCTGCCTTAACATGGCCTTCGGGTCCTGGCCCACCAGGAACCACTGGTTTCCCTGCAAACACGTGGTCCCCACCCTAGGGTCCACCCACATTCCTGAATAGGTCATCTGACTAATGATATATCCCACAGGCCAACACATGTCCCTTTCAGTGTGCTTTGTCCTCACTCACACACACCCTAGGAAACTTCCCAGAAGGTCACCCATTATGATCACTACTCCAATTCAAGCATGCTTAACTGTGGAGTTCTAATCATGTAGGCTCCCGAAAAGGAAGTTACACCTTTTTGACATGAGTTGTATCATTTAGTCATTTAACCCTTTATCATTCTGGGGTGTTACAGGCGAAGACTTGAATTCTGACCAAGATTCCCTTTAAGGGTTTTCAACCTGACAAGTTTTTTGGTTCTTTCTCTAGTAGTTTAATGTCTTGAAATTTGGACCATCATGCACTAGAATTTAAGGTCATATAGATTTGACCAAAATGTAGGCAGTTTTTGGTCATGAATTACATGGAACTAATATTTAGGATGATTCACAATTTCCTAATTAGGATATCTAGTGTTAGTAGTACTCCAATAATCTTCAGAGGGGGAGGTGGAAGTGTTTTAAATCATAGACTAAGGTCCTCATATCCTGAATGATTATATGGTACATTCACACCAAAATTATTTCAGACACACTAAGGTGTTGAGTGTTGCTATAACGATGATGTCAGGGATCTCAAGGATTGGAATGTCTCTTTCTTGAGTTTCCCATTTGGTTGACGGCCATAGGCACATATGCAAGAGCCATAGTCATGTATGAATTTTCAAAAATATGGTCCTTAAATCCAGATATCCTTTTCATGGACAATGGAAGGTTGTGGCGATCTGAGACAACCCAGGAACGAGTTGTGGCTTATGGTCTGGGGCACTTCAGATGATGGTGTAAGCACTTAATTCTCTAGTCATCTAAGGTAAGGATCTTTTGGTCCCTTAATAAGGATATATTTTGAATGATGGGTTTCACATATTATCATATTGATGTGCGGATGTGCCTCTATGCAGTTTAAATTCTTGTTGTAAGGATGTACTTCCATGTAGTTTAATATCATGCTGAATGGTTGTACTTCCATTCAGTTTAACATCATGTGGTAAATATAAACTCCCATGTAGTTTATTATCATGTGTTAAGGAAGTACACCCATGATGTTTATCTTCATGCAGTAAGAGTTACTCCCATACAGTTTATTTCTATATGGTAAGGATGTACTCCTGTGCAGTTTATCATCATGTAGTAAGGGCGTACACCCACGCAGTTTATCATCATGAGGTACGAATGTGGAAGAATCTATGTGAATGTGGGAAGATATTTTGGTTGGCCCCAATATGGGTAACTGGGAATCATTATATATCTAATATGGATTATAATCAAGCCCCACGTAGTTCTTCAAGAGGAAATACCCAACGTGGGTTTGACCCATATGTAACGGTGGTAATTATTTTATTGACCATTACAGTTGGGTCTAGGGTTCATGATCTAGGTGTCATTATATATCTTTAGATGTCAAGAATCATGCTACATGTAATTCTTAATGTTCCATGTAGATTAACATCATGTTGTGAGGATAAAGGAGGACCAACGTGAATTGGTGGGAATATCCTCTTTGGGACCAACGTTAGAAGCATAGGCGTCCCTACATATATCATGAGGAAATGAGAATCAAAGCACACATATTTCATAGAAAACTATGAACTTTAAAGTAAAGTGGTATGGATGGGAGCCTACCATGGTTGATACCCCTTGTTCATGCAGGGAATCCTTCTTCATGATTCCAAAGCCCATGAGAGCTATTCTCAATGTGAGAAACAAGGAACGTCAAGGGACCCATATAAGTCATGGGTATTTTATATCTTGCAATGGAAGGAGAAAGATATAGGGTCACTTTGTCCCTATGTATCTCATTGTAAATGAGAATAAATCCATTCATAGTTCTGGAAAGAGTCATATTGTTTAACATCATGTAGCATAGACATAGGTGACTCGACAAGAATGGAGATGGGTATCATAGATCTATATAATTTATGTCATGCATTGAGGAAACTGATCTTGAGGTTAAACATCATGTGGTGATGACTCATGGTATGGATTTTATGTTCTTTCATTTTGTACCATAATGGAATTTTTGTTAACCTATGTTCCTTGCTTGTGAGGGTGAGTTTGTGCCATGATTCCTATGATAACATGAAAAAGGATGACTATGAGAAATAAAGAATGACATGTGTTTCCCTACAATGAAAAGACAGAAGAGGGTATAGTAAGGGAATTTTATATCATGTAGTGGATGGACCAAGATATAGGACTAAGGAATCCCTACTTATCTCGTGATGATGATAACGAAAAATAACATATTTCTAGAAGAATATTTTAGTTTAACATCATGCAGTAAGGATTCCAACCATGTAGTTTAATGTCATACAACAAGGATGATGGATTTTATGACATGATGGGGAACTGTGGAACTATCTATTTTTATGTTGTGCGGTAAGGATGAAAGGTGTCATGCAGATTAATGTACTGATAGTAGAATGAACTCCACACAATTTAATTTCATGAGGTTTGGACGAGCCTGAATAGTTTAACATCATGTAGTTAGGGTGATAATGTAGAGTTTATCATCATGTAGTTAGGACGAGCTTGTATTTTTTAACATCATATAGTTAGAATGATCTAGTATATTTTAACATCCTGTAGTTACGATGATCAGGTATAGTTTAATGTTATGTTGTTAAGATGATTGATGGCGATTACTCTGATGAGGATGGGATTTTGTTGAAAGATTTGAAAAGTATTTATTAATAAATCTTCCATATATGGGTGGTGTGAAACACTCCCCATCCATGGTGTCCAGTGAATAGGATCCATTGTGATACACCTTATGTGTCATATAGGGTCCTTCCCACATGGGCTCCAAATTTGGGGGATTCTTTCCCAATATCATTAGGGTTCTAAGAGCTAGAACTAGCTCTCCCTGATGAAACGAGTTGGGGAAAACATTTTAATTTATTTCTTGTGTTGTCTAATTCTAATTAATCTCCAGATTATGTAGTGTGTTCAACTGTTATCATCTAGTTTTTTCAACTAATCCAACCATTTTTGTGAGTATTCATCATCTGAGAACTATACAAAAATGGATATCCAGAGTGAGGGAAATTGTACTAATATGGGTAACACTGCCTCAGTTCCATAAACCAGTGAATATGGAGTTTCTTGTGTAGTAGCATGTGAGGTGGTATGGAGGGACCATAAATCATGGAGGAGTATGTCTATCCAATCCATCTTATCCTTGTTCATTATCATCTATAGTATGTTTGATTGAGTCTTATTAAATACAACTATTTATCTATTTTCCACAGCATTATAGTGGGATGAATGATTGTACTCGATGTTGTACTCCTGGTAAAGCATCTTTAACTCTGTGGAATATAATTTGGTGTCATTGTCTTTCAGTATTGTGTGAGGGACTCCAAAACTAGTGATTATATGAGACTTCAAAATTTTCATGGTATTATTTGATTTGACTTCCTTGAGGGGTATTGCCTCATCCCATTTTGAAAAGATGTTGGAAGTAGTAAGCATGTACTTGAGCTTCTTGGTTGTGGCCGGGGGATATGGCCCCACAACATCCATCCCCCAAAAGGAACATATCTAGGATTATTTAGTTATATTAAAAAATTACGGGGGTCGATGAATGATTTTTTCAGGGATATTGAGTGCATGAAATTTCCTAATGAATTCCATGCAGTCATGTATCATGGTTTTCTAGTAATACCCAAAATCCTGATTTGGTGATAGTGTCTGGTCTCAGATTGATCGGTTCTACAGTAGTCTACATGGACTTCTTCCCTGATGGAGAACACATCTCCTTATTTTATAAAATTGAGAATAATTACATTAAATTCATGTTTTTAGATCACTATGGGATCATTTGGACCATACTGCATAGTGATGTCATGAACCACCTCACTGGGCCATGAACCTTGTCATCTGACCCCATGGGTCTCTTATAATACCTTGGTTGCCTTCCAAGCACACCATAGGATATTACTCACTAGGGTCTCTTATCAGACTAATGATTGTCCCCACAGGCCAACACATGTTCTTTCAGTGTGTTTTTTTCTCACTCACACACACCCTAGGAATCTTCCCAAAAGTTCACCCATCCTGATTACTACTCCAGGCCAAGCATGCTTAACTGTGGAGTTCTAATCAAGTAGGCTCCCAAAAAGAAAGGTGCACCTTGTTGACATGGGTAATAACATTTAGCCTTTTAAGTCTCCTTTTTCCAGGGGTGTTACATTATCCACCCCTTTAAAGCACAACGCCCTCGTTGTGGACCCCAAGCCTCAAACCCAGGAATTGCCTAAGCACTTCCGGCTTGGTATTGGCTCTGATACCATTTGTCACGACCCGCCTCCCCAGGCCATGAACCATGTCATCTGACCCCATGGGTCTCCTATAATACCTTGGTTTCCTTCCCAACACACCATAGGCAATTACTCACTAGGGTCGCTTATCAGACTAATCATTGTCCCCACAGGCCAACACATGTTCTTTCAGTGTGTTTTTTCCTCACTCACACACACCCTAGGAAACTTCCCAGAAGGTCACCCATCCTGATTACTACTTTAGGTCAAGCATGCTTAACTGTGGAGTTCTAATTAGGTAGGCTCTTGAAAATAAAGGTTCACCTTGTTGACATGGGTAATAAAATTTAGCCTTTTAAGTCTCACTTTTCCAGGGGTGTTACAAGTGATGTTTCCTTCCTAGCACCAAATCTGTTCTCTTATGGCATGATCTATTGGGGGATTCTTGTATTGAGGATAGCTGATTATATGCTTCATCCATTCAGAGTTGGTCACTAATTCATCATGCTCTAGGGTGTTTCTGAATTCACTGATCTCTTCCAAATCACATAAGATTATTGATGATGCCATTATATGATGTGTAATATGGAATTTCACTTCCTCATTATCATGGTTGGCTAGTACAAAAACTACATTATCCAATGCATCAGCAGGAGAATTCTGTGATCAGGAAACATAATGTAGTATGGGATCATAGGGGAATTCTACCATTAATCCCTTGATTTAGACAGTGGGGGGATAATTTCTTCCTTTTATATGGAATATTGACCACTGAACTTCATTATCACTAACTTTTAATCCCCTTTGATGTTTACGTAGTCTATTTGCAGCTACAGGGATAGTTCCAAGACAACAATGAAATATTGGTATTTTGCCTCATTGTTTGTGTAGCCTTCATGGAATGAGAAATAATAGGTCAGAACTAAATTGTCTAGAGAGAGGAATACAGTCCCCAGACCAACCCAGTGGAGTTTCAGTTTTTCAATTCTTATACCGATACGACTCAGGGCAGCTCCATCAAAGTGCATCTCCCATGTTCATGAAGTGACATGGGTAAAGAATAACTCTTCATCCAAGTGCTCAGTGTCTTCTAGTGTATTTTCTAGGGTCGAATGTGATACGAGGAAATCATCGAGGGATTTCCCTTTTACTAACTTCTACAAAATGATCTGGATTTCGTATTTCTAAAGAATGAACATCCATCAAGAAAATCACCCAGTCAGCAATGGATAGCCAAGTATTTTCATGGGTGGATCATCATGGGAGACTAATTAGAATTGGTGATGTTCTAAGTAATTCTTTAGCTTTTTCACAATGAAGATGAGTTTGAGGTAGTTCTTCTCAACATTAGAGTATCCAGTCTTAGTACCTAGAATCATTTGGAAGAGGTAATAGGGACTATTCTCACTTCCCACATGATTATTTTGTGTGACGAGGGAGACCAATTAGTGTTCCATGGTTTCCACATATAAGATGAGTGGCATCCCTTCCATAGGGGGCATCAGCATTATGGGTTTCCATATGTATTTATTGATTCTTTTAGGGACTTTTGGAAATCATTATCGCATTGGTAGGTGATTCCATTTTTCATTATCCTAGTAAATAGTAGAGCATTGTCTACTAGAAGGGAAATTAACAGTCTAATGTAGGAGAGGTTCTACTGGAGTCCCCTTAGTTCATTCATATTTCTTGGGTTTAACATGGCTAAAATTGAACTGAACTTTTTCAGGTTGACCTTAATGTCACCATAGCATACCACAAATCCAATGAACATTCTTGATGTTACTCCAAATGTGCATTTTAGTGGATTCATCTTTGGACTATGCTATCACATCTTGTTAATATTTTTCTGAAGGTCTATGATGTGATCATATCACCATATATATTTAACCACCAGGTCATCTAAATACCATTTGGATCTCTTTTCCAAAAATGGATTAATGATATGGTGCTTGGAATGTTGATATATAGAACCAACATTCTTCAAACCAAATGGAATGAATTGTTAACAAAAGACCCCCTAGAGAGATTTGAATGTTGTGGATTCCTCTTCCTCAGGGTTCATCTTTATCTAATTGTATCCTAAGTTCCCATCCATTAAAGAAAGGGATTGGAAGCAACAGTTTCATCGATCAGAAGTTTTGTGATTGGAAATGGGAATTCCTCCTTCGGGCAATATAGATTAAGGTATATGAATTCAATGTAGACCAAAATTTTCCAATTATTCTTCTTAACAGGGATGATATTAGCAAGCCTTATCGGGTATTTCACTTCTCAGAAAAAGTTGGCTTCAATCAACATGTCTACTTCTGCCACTATGTTGGTGGCACGAGATGGGTGTATCCATCTAAATGCATGATTGATGCCTCGATACTCTTCTAGTATCTTTATGTGGTGTGTAGCCACATCTAGATTCAGTTTGAACATTTATGTGTAGTTCCATGTGAACACATATCGATGTTTCTTCAAAAATTAGATGTACATCTCTTTCTCGTTGAGGGGCATTGTATCACTAATTAGTGTAGGCCACATATCTTCTTCTATAACTAGGTTTATATTCCTAAATTCATCTATAGTAGTAGATACACCTTCATAGAATTTCATAGGATAATTCCTAAGGTCAGTCTCATCTTTATCCATCTATGAGCCAGTGGATTCATTCTCAAATGGAGATAGAAACATGGGGGCTTCTCCATTATTATCAGGATGAGAGAGGTCATGAGGATAAACATTATCATCCCCTATTGACTGAGTCGCTGCAAATAGATGTTGGGGATGATGGTATTCAATGTCATCACAGAGGACAGGTATAGTTTGGACCTTCGAGATTATACCTATGACCTTGACCAGATTTATGGGGAGTACATGGTCCTCATCAAGGATATAATAGGGATTCACAGGGGCGGTCCCAAGGATATTTCGTGTAGCAACCAGTATGTAATAATCTGTTATTAGTTATTTTCATCCCTTTTTATAATACTCTACTATATTATATGTGGCCCCGCAATTCTCAAAGGGATCACTATCATCATGTAATATTCTGAATATACCATTAATTTGATACTTCACACACTGATGGAATGTTGAAGGTATCACTAGGTAGCTATGAAATCAGGGCCTTCTAATAAATACATTATATGTGATGTCTTGTTGGATTACTATAAACATTGAATTTGATGTAAGAACCCCAAACATGACTATGAGAATGATTTTACCAAGAGGACATAGATCATGTTTATCATAACCTAGGATGGATATCTTAGTGGGAGACAAAACCCCTTTTCCATATCCCGAATGTCCTAGGGTTCATATTGGGATAATATTGATCCTAGAACCATTATCAATTATTTCCCTTTGGATACTGACAATATTGAGTCTCCCTGAGACATATAAGGGGTTATTGTTCCCGTACTAATTAATGAATGAGATGGAGACATTACATTATGGTTCCATGGTCTCCACCCAATAGGCCTTGGCTGTAGTGAATTCTTTTTCAAAATTTTATTGGATCTAGGGGAATAAAAAAGGGCCTCCCAATGTTCTATTAATGGATAGATCATATTTATGACATAGAAATTTCCTAGGTCTCCAACCAGCTATTTTAGAACATGGTACTTTTTCACCAAAGGTCGGCACCTCTCAATATGGGGCGACCCCTTGGCTTGAAGATGATGATCCAAGGTGTTCGGGGTAGACAAACCTGGTTCTTGTGTGGATGTTATGGGAGAATCAACTATTTGAGATGTGGGTCATCCTAGCCTTCCCCTTTTCATGGGATGATTGGGCTAAGATTCTACTAGGAAGTCATCCAATACAATCAGGTACAGATGACTACTAGAGGGTTATAAGACAACACCATGCCCCTATTGGGCTCTCTAGAGTTCCTACCCATGAGTCTTAGATGAATATGTTTTTTTCATAGATGTGTGATTAGAATATTATGTCATTCCCCATCTGTGGTGCCCACTATATCCTTGAATTCAGTACATGTGTCGACCAATTACACATTTATGCATGGTAAATTCATGATCCAGGGAATAATCCTTGTCGGAGAAGGGGTCTGAATAGTGTATTTCATTGACAGAACCATATATGTGTTCTTAATTAGATGATGATTCTATTTGGTGGGGCGTTTCCCTTGCATCAGATTTCATAGGGAATAAATCAGTGAGAGTTAATACCTACTTTGGAAGATAATACAACTCTTTAGCTTCTATTTCATCCCACCTCTTGTGGTCACGCCCACCTTTTAGAGGTATATCTAACACCTCTTTCGTGGGTGATGCATCTACTACTGGTTTTCATAATTATTATCTCAATGTGGCATGGGATCAGTAATCTTTCTTTCAGACCACACAGTTGTTGAATTTTTGTGGACATCTAGTCAAGACCCTCTTCCAATCACCTTTTTCTTCTGGTTAGACCATGGTAATACAAGCCACTAGCTCTGGGGAATAATCTAGCACCACTTTTTCAGAATCAATGATGCCTTGAAAGAATTCCATAAAGATGAAACATCTCTATATATTATAACTTATCCTTCTATGGAAAGGGCAGTAATCAGGATGGTTGGTGAGGTTGACCTCATCGGGCTTCTTGGTTTATGGTAGTGTGACCAGGTTATTATGCCTAACTAGAAAGAAATAATTAGGGTCCTTTTCATTCTGAAAGGACTACACCTTATTCATTCATTCGTCAAATACCAGAAGGCCTTGATTTCTCTGTGCTACTTTCTAAGGGTGATTCAGTGGTTTTCAATGCTCTATAGAAGGTGTTAGGTGGTTCAGTGACTGCTTGGACATTTTATTAGGTGTCACTACTGGCTTGAGAGTTAAAATTGAAGCCTCTATTCTGACTGGTATTTTTCCCAATGATGTGGTCATGAGTCGAGATTTGGATTGGGGTTGCAGAATGGATTCTTCCAGACGTTGGGTTGTTTCATCAAATTCGTAGAATCTGCCCAGATATTTCATTAGAATCAAGGGCATCTTCTACTCATCCCTGTGATTTTTTAAATATATTTATATAAGTTTATCTTATAAGAGAGGGATGATGAGTGAATAGTTGAAACCCTTACCTGGCTATGAAATTATAATCCCTCTCATTTTAATGTTGTTTGTATTTTTTCAGGTCAATGATAATTTTCCTCCTCTATATAGAACATAATTGAAAAATTGAATTGATGATGGAGGACTTATGATCCTAATACACATCCTTCTAGAAGACTACTATAAAAATTAAGGATGGACAAGTCTAGGTTTGTACGAAACACCTCACCTTGGTTGCCTCCTTTTGTTATTGATGGCACATCATCAGTCCGCATCAGGACATGAAGGGTGTGAGATGTTTTTCAGGGTCACTTTGACTATTAAATGTAGAGAATATAGGGATTCCAAATATTAGAAGAGGTGGGGAATCATAGACCCATTTTGTATTTGGATTCTTCTTAGGCTTCATAGGCATGGTCCAACCTTCCATGGATTCCATTTGAGTATACAGGTACTCGATGACATTAAGGATCTCTATGAGTACTATATCTTGAGTTTTCTCCCACCCATGTAGAACTATTTGGGGTTGATGAGGTGTCCCTTCTTTCACCTCCCTCTAATTTTAAATTTTTCCTAGGACTAAACGGTTATCCTCATAGGGGGAGGATATTACTAAAATTAAGGAAATTCGTTATCATTTTTGACTTCCTCATTTATGTGGGATGGATTCTAAGACTCAAATCCAATCTTGTATTCAGATACCTCCTTTATTGGTGGATCATCTATGGGAGGAAGAACATTTTTCTCTGCTTAGAGATGATACCCTCTGGGAATGATTCCCCTAAGTATCTCCACACTAAGTTGTCAAAGATCTTGTATTTTTCTCTCATATTGTGACAATCGGTCCTCTGGGAAGAAACCTCGCACATCCTGGGAGGTGATCAGGGTGTTGATGTACCCTTCCCCTTTCAAGTATTCCATTACAGTGGTGGCAACTCGATATTTGGGATTTCCATATTTCGGATCCATCTCTGGTTCCTTGTGTGTGCAGCCTCATTCGGTGTATTCATGTCACCCTCCTCCCGAGGTATGATTTCCATGATACAAACCTATATATTAGTAGAATGATCAATATTTTCTATGATGGTAGTGACGAAATTCATAGAGGCATATATGCAATGGTGGATGTTCCATTGCTTTCGATGCCACAAGATGATTAAGTATTATCCTCTTTAGGGATATTATTCTAACTCTTGGCCATGCTGGGAAATTTTTTATTATGACCCCGAGGAGGTATGATTGTACACACTATAGGTTCTTCCCATTTTGGTCAACTAACAGTGATCCAGAGGAAGTTTTGGGAAAGGGTTTCTAAATGAGCCCTGACCAACAGGGGTTTATCATGTGGTAATAAGGGCTGGTAGAATTCCATTCATTGATTGATTCCTCCCAACCTGGAGAAGACTTATTCCCCCTATGGTGGTGATGGTGATGAAAATTCCACCATTCTAATGGGGTGGGGTCATTTAGGGTTATAGTTGGAAGTGACTAGTTCAATTTTTTAGGATCTGATGGCTCCGTTTGGGGATTTGAAAACTACCAAGACATATATATAGGTAAAAATTCCCCCATTATAGTGGGGTAGCATTGTTTTGGGATCACTGATGATGTATCCAAGGTTCTATTAGGGGATATTGAACTTAGTGATGGTGATTGAGATATAAATTTCCCCATCCAAACAAGCTTGGGATCACTTGCAACTACATCTGATGTGTAACAAATCCTCTCAGAAATTGATTATCCAAGAGTTGGAGGCGGTGGTAGATATTCCTCTAGCCCAGCGGCCTAGGTATCCTCTTTGATGGATAATAATACTTTTATAATCATGGTTTTCTTGATGTCGCATAGTTATACTTACCTAGGAACTAGGTGCAATGGTTACCCATGATGAGAACTGTTTCCTGTGAAAACTTGTTCGAGTTATCAAAACATCATTATCTATATTCTAAATTTATTCTCATTGTTTTGAAGGTCCCATTCTGATGTCCTGTTAGCTATCCTCCTTCTCCATCTGTAATTTCTAGTAACTATTGGAGAGGAGTCATTCTGTTGCACCACTAACTGGCCCATGCATTTTCTGGTCCCTTGATCATTCTAGAGGTAATAACATTTCATGATTCCACACCTGAGGGGATCCACTATTCCAAGGTAGAGAAAAATTTTAATACCTAATACTTCCCCCATCCTTGAATATGGATGCATGATGTGTCTTTTGAGATATTCTGATGAATATTCATGATGTAATGGTGGAAAACATTTTTCTAATTTTCACTGTGCTTTTTCGGATTTGGATACTGGTCTACGATGATAGTATCTAGGTATAACTGACAATAGAGTATACTGATCTTCTAAAGGTGAAACACATATCCTAGATAAGGGAGATGTCGAGACTTTAGTTGCTAATGAGTGGCCTATAAATTTTGTCAAAGATAAGGCATGCACTCCTTCTCTAGCTCATATGCGATCTCACAATTAGCAGTTGCGAGGGGCTAGATGATAATGGGGGTGGTCTTTGTCTAACTCTATCCATATTTAAATTTTTGAATTATCCTAAACTTTCTTATATGTATCCATATGGTCAGACCATAGAATATTTTTATGATGGTTACCTACTGATAGGAGTGTGGTGTTGTTAAAACATGATAGGGAACCATATACAGTTGACCCTAATGATTTGATAAACTCTCTATATGACAGTGTTAGAGTTTGGAACACCTCTCCATATAATGGTGCCTAGGAAATGGGAGGACTACCTTCTCCATTGGATATATCATTATGGGGAGGTTGACCACAGTAGATGTCAAGAGTAGAGTCCATGTGATCCATATCCACACTACAATGAGGAGGACTATCGTGGTAATGAACATCTTATGATTCCATTTATATGGAAGAGTCGGCGGACCCTTTTGGTGTTGAGAATGTTTCCTGAACAACCTCAAGGGCACGAGAATTGAGTGGATAGGGAATATGAGACATGTTCTGGATCAAGGTCATAATATGCCACTATGCCTTTTGGAGTTGTGAAGGGGTATGTGACTAATATGTGATGGTTTTTAGAACTTGTATATAACCATCTAATGTCTTAGTGGTCTAAACCTACTGCTGATAAGCTACTAAAATATACCAATGATCTATCTCATTATTGATGGTAATGTGAGCCTATCTTGAGGCATGTGTCATTCTCACATGGTGAGACTTGGACATGATGGGATATGAACCTGATCTTGAGCCTTTGGAATATGTCACCAATCATAATTGGTATGAATATGAGCCTACCCCAAGGCATGTGATTCTCTCACTTGGATGTCCTTGAATGGATCAAGAATATTGGTCTTTTCCACCTATGAATTCCCCATCGGAAGATGCTGACAAACCTCTAGAATGGGTAAAGGAATATGAGCCTCCTCTTGTATTTACATGGAATGATTCTAGATTAGTTGTTTATCATCAGAAGTAGGAATATAATTCTTTCTTCAATGAATCACTAGAGTATGTCAGGTAGTCACTGATAGGAATATTAGCCTATGATGAGGCTTGTGTCATTCTCACTTGGTCAACCTCATCAAGGATGGGGATATATGTCGGATCATGTTCCATTGAAGTATTCCTACAAACATATTTGATAGGCATGTGCCTTTATCCTGAGGCATGTGTCGATCTCACCTGGTGAGCCCCTGTTGGAAGGGGAATATGAGTTTGATCTGATGCCTCACCCTAAATTGGAGTATATTGATAATCCTCCCAAGTGGGAGAAAGAGTGTGTGCTGGCTTCGGTATAGACACTTATTCAAGATGATTATAGTGGTGTGATGTATTAGCTATAGGGGTAGGAGTATGAACCTATCCCTTCATTTGAAAAAGTTTTGGAATATTTTCTGTGGAGATCTTCCAGTTATTTAAAAAATATATTATCATTTTAGAAAAGTTTGTTCGAGGTTATGAGCCTACATATTTTATATATCCATGATGAACTGTAATATGTCTTATATTAAAGTGGGGATATACACCCACTTATGTCCTCCTTGTGCCACCAGATTATATCAATGGGCTTCTTATACTGGGGTAAGAATATTATCCTCCCCCATGCTTGTTTTGGGAATATTTAGGTAGAATTGTTTAGAAGAAGAAAGGATATGAGCATATTAGATGGTTCCTGCCAAAGTATGCATGAATTCATCATCAGAAATAATGAGAATATGTGCCCCCTCCTAGAAATTTGATGCCTTTATTCTCTGATGAGTCTTACTTAAATCTCATACATTGGTGTCAGAGGAGGGTATGTTTTGTATGGAACCCTTAGAAGATGATCGGGGGGAACCGGTGGGATGGTTTCAGTAATGGTGGTTAGCAGGAGCCCTCAGGGGCAGCTCCTGAACCTAAAGAGAGTTGTATCTAGATTCCTAGTCCACCTTCATTAGATATGGAAGGTGGTGGTTATCACGCTCTATGGTTAAGCTCTTGAAATTATTGGTCATGGTGGTGAGACCCATGGGTTTTAAAGCATCCTTCTCAGGGTGATGTGGACTCACTGGTCATCATGTCTAGAGAAATTCACGATAAGCCTCCATGGTCAATATGGTACCATATCAGTGGTACTCCTGAACTATCATACACACAAACGGTCGTTAGATTGTCCATGCAGGTGAAATTATTTTTTGAGCTACGGAAGTTGTAGTTATAGATGATTTTCCAAGACAAGTATAGGATAATGATGACATCATCTCGAATCGATCTCCTGAAGCTGTATCTACAACTAAATAGATGACAAAGAACAAGGTTTTCGATTAGTGCAGTATAGTAGGCATAATATTCCCAATTAGATATGAATGGTTAACTCATTTTTTTTATTCCTAATTTTCTCATTTTACTCTATTTGGACTTATCCAAAGGAGGATAGACTTATGAGAACCCTAGTTATAGAGAATCAATTGTAAGGTAATTCTAGTCTTATTGCTTTGTTTTTATAGGGATTTGAAAAAAAATTGTCCTCACACATGATAACCCAATATTTCTATTCATACAGATATTCATATAAATTTTATCATTTCGTTTTAATATTTGGAAAAAATGGATCAATGGGTAGTAACTGATCATTTTTTCATTGAATAGATTCACGTCAGATTTACCATTTTTGTTTCATTGGTATTTTACGGAGTGAAATTTTATTGCTCATTGGGATACCATTGTAACTTCTCCCAAAATCTAACAATGGTTCCCCCATCTATATATGGGTATATAATTCATTTCCAAAGGGCAGAGGTTATGTGAGTTTTCTAGCCTAGAGAATCTTAGGGACTCACATTGGTTGAGATGATGGTAAGTCGGGCTCATCACACCCTATTTGGGGGAATTATTACCTACTCCAAAACTCACTTATAGATTTAAGATATGTTTGTGGACTTCTTCCTAATCTCGATACAGTACTGGTTACACTAAGAAAATATTTTATCAGTTAATTTTTCTATTAGACGAGGAAAAGGAGTGTCATTAATGGATCCATTTATATTTATCTAAGGTTGTTAATCCATTTTCCTAAAAAAGAATAGATATATTATGTGTTGTAACCATATAACCATGTGCTTTGGAATGTAATTCCATGTGAGGATATGGTCAATATTCTGAGGAGTGTATTAAGCCATTATGAGGCATCCTATGTATCCTAGATATTGTAGGAAGCAAAAACCACATAGTTTGTTGATGCTCTTGAAACTGACCCCAAGGTATATGCACTTATATGGGAGGTATTTATTCATGTGGTCTAATTAGGTGTTCATTCACATCTCTCTCGTCCCACGTGAGCTATAATTGGTGTGAGAAAAAATGGGAATAGATGATAAACCTCATGAAATATATGTATGGGAATTATGTGCAGGAAATATCCTTGGGTGTTAGGTATGAATCTTGGGCCTCGAGAAGGCATCCTACATATCATGAGTATGACATGAATCAGATTAGTCATAGTTTGGTTGATCGGTGCTTACACACTGAGGCTACCCTATACTATTGTGGGAGTTTACAGGGAAGATGATATGATCATTGAAACACCCTATAACTAGGTGATCCATTCTATTTTTTGTAAAACTGGTGATAGAAGGTAATCAATGTCTTTACATAAAAAAAGGGATACTTATTCTAGTCCCTCCGTAGATGATCAATATGGAGCTCTAACCTTTGGAAGAGAGGGATTACGTACCCTAAACATGGTAGGAATTATAGTCATCGTAGTTCCCTTGCTGTCGGGGCTTACACACTGGGGTTTCCCTATACCATTGTGGAAGATTATAGTGAAGATGAAAAGATAATTACAACTCCATATGCCCACGTGATCCGTGCTCATTTGTGAGAAACACAGTATAGTAAGTAATCAATGAAATTGATTTAAACAAGAGACTCATATGTTGGTACCTCCGTGTATGATTAAAATGGATCTTGAACCTTAGGTTGAGGTTCCCTTACCTTTATATCTTGAATATGGAAGGAATCGGGGTTTTAATAGTTCATATGATGCTGGGGATTACACACTGAGGTTTCTCAACTGATTGGAGCTTACATGCCGAGGACAGAGGAAGTTATCAAGCCCTGGGATACCCTATTGATATGTCCTTTTTCTTTGGTGGGTCTCACAAGATGTAGTTAGCATGTCCCAAGAGACATCGCATGCCTTTGATTGACACATTTAAAGGGTTTTTCAAGTGCCAGTTTGACGCAGTCAAAAGGATGCCATATATCTTGGATGACACTTTTGGGATACATCACAAGACAAGGCTGACTTCTCTGGAGGGCATCACAAGTCTCATATAACTTTCCTAGAGGGTTTCATGAGATCATGGTCATTATGTTCATATGATTTCATGAGACTCAGATAACATGAGAAAATTTCATTATATGAGTCAGGAAATGTGTCCATATGATGTCACATGTCTTGGGTGATGGAACCAGAGGGTTCACAAGATCAAAGTGGTGTATGTTTGGGAACAATGTGATTTTTTATAATGTTTCTAGAGTATTTTTTTGTGTCCCAGATTACATGACAAAGGAGTATCGTGAAATATGGGTGATGAGTCCTGGTGTTTTCATGTGTCATTGAATGAAACATGTGAAGCGCATGATGAGAGACAAGAAAGTGCTTTGATTACGCCTTATACTATTGATCTTGGTTTTAACCCTTCTGTTGTAAACACCTTGGTTTTTTTCAATGTCATTTTGTCTTGAGTCTCACATGATTATGTTGGTTTTCAATATTTTTTTGGAATAACCTACTGGATATCCTTTTCATGATCCATTAATGATCTTGACATGTGATTTTTTTCCTAGTTCATGACTACTTCAGCTGCCTATCGATGTATTACCTAATGGAAGGATGGCAGATCGTGTGATCAATAACTTTGTGAAAGACGCTCTGATAATTGGGAATTTTCCCCTCAAGAGTTCCCTTCAAATCATAGTTGGTGCATTTTTTGTACTAGTTTGGGGGATTTATAGGCCTCTCCACCCTAGATACTCACAAGTTTGTGTGGAATATCTGGTGTAAGTCCACACTAGATTTGGTGAAGCGGCCTAATGTCACGTGGTTTCATGAATCTCTCCCATGGACCACTCCAGGTGTGTTGCCTGATTTTCAGTGATCCCGACTACCTTAATTTATTGGATTGTTTTTTAGTATTGAATACTTGTTTGATCATGAAGACATGTTTATGGACTTCCATGTTGTCACATTGACATGTCGAATTACCTTCTCAAGATCTAGGTTCTTGTTGGGAGGAATCCATGAGATTCTCGTTGACTTTTCTTAGAGTCTCATGAGACAAGCATGTTCTATCTATGGGTCTTGTCAGGTCACACTGCATTTTTCCTAGTTGTGTCACATGTCATTACATGGTCGTGATTACCTCTTCCTTCTCCTTTTATATCTCCTTTGTTTTGTGTGATAAAGGGTGGGAGTCATGTAGGATTGTATGAGTTATTTTTAAGATATTTCCTTTATTTTTGGGGCATGCCTTGCATAACCAATATGGGTCTTATAGTAGTGCATGATAGTTTTATGGACTAATCTATTTATTTGTCTTTATATTGCTGCAGATTTGTCTGGATAAACCCACCGATTTCCATTCTATGAGGCTAAAAAATCAAAGGTCCTTTGAGAGAGGAGGCATATATGAGGATGAGGTCTCATGGCATATCATTCATTGTCAGGGGTGTTCTGCATGTCATTTAGTGACTAAAAACCCACCTCACATTCTCCCCTTTATCACCTTCATTTTATGTGACATGGGTTGGGAGGTCTTGCATGGTTTCATGAAAAATGTCTAGGATTATTACTAAATTTTATGATGATGTATCGCTTCGAAAATATGGATCGTATGGAGCATACATAAGCATGTAGTGGACATGTCTATTTCTCTATCCCAAGAGCTTCGAAGGTGCTTCTTGGACATACCTAGGGACTTTTTTATGGTGGGGCTGATGTGAAGGACTTACAACACCTCGTGGGTCATCGATGGTGTGTTGCATGCTCTTTAGTGACTAAAAACCCCTATCACCTCCTCCTATGTATCTCCTTTATTTTATACGACAATGGTTCAAGAGTTATGTGAGTTTCCCTTGATATCACTAAGGGATTTTATTATTCCCGATGATGATTTGGTGCATGATCTTTGCAACCACTGGGGATCTCCATCTTTTGAATATCGTTCTATTTATTTCAAAGGATTTTAGAGGGATTTTCATTAACTTTCCAATGAAAAAACATATTTCATGGGGGCACTCATTAGACTATCATCATGCATCCACAAATTCACTAAAGATTTATTGTATGGGTGGAAGGACTCATTTAAGGGGATCCACAAGATGTGTCATGGTTATTTTTCCAACACATAGGGTGTTCATGTGACCTTGAATTGGTCATGAAATCAAACATTACTCAGAGACTCATGTGATCCATGTGTATCATCCATCCTTTTCTCTATTTGCTTTATCTGGGAAAATAATACCCATATTCATGTATTTTTTCCATTGTAATTTTCTAGTGCTTATTTGGAAGACATCAAAAAAGTGATATACTTTATATGGAGACAATTATTCATAATAGGAATATATCATATAAAATATAAGAGAAATTAACTAATTCCCCATCAATTTCAATTAATCAATTAATTATATTTTTTAATATGATTCATACCATATTCTCAAAGAATAAAAAAAATTATAGCCCCTCCCACATGATACACTTAGAGAGAAATTAAGGATTACCTACTTCAATTTTTAGAACCTACAAAGATGAGAAATAATGTTTGCAAGTCCCAACAAGAATACATAATCATCTAATTCTCCATCTTTAACAATTTAAATTTAAAAAATCATATTTAATTAATTATAGAAAATATAACTCAATATCTAGAAAACTATGGTATTACATTCCACATGTCAAGATAAATCTAACAAAACTGATGGAGTTTCAATCTGATTAGTATTGAGGGAGATATTCTAGAAATAAGTTGAATAATATATAGTTTTTATTTACTAAATGTTTATATGAATTGTTATAATTAATTACTATCATTTTAATTATAAAATCACATTTAATTCATAAAATTAATTTCTGTTAATTTCACAAATTTTTACCAATTTTAAATTCAATATTTTATTATTATTAAATTCACCGCAACACATTTTTTCAAATTTTATATGTGTTTTACTTTAATAGTTCATATTTATTTTTTTACCTTACCAATTTTCTCCCACAAGACATCTCTAGAATCTCTCCCTTTGTATTATTATTTAATTTTATTTTATTTTCATTTAATTATAACTCTCATTTAATTACTCTCTCCATTCAATACACATATTTTACACTCTTTTTCTATCTTCTATGACCAACTATCATCCCCCTTATTCTATTTCTAATATTCTTTCCATTAAATTTATTATGAAACCTCTCTCTATTATCATTATTCTCATTTTTATCTCTAATTCATTTATCATTTTTTTAGATTACACATTTTCAACATTCAAGACACTCATTTATTTCTATATTTTTAATTTATTAAATTTATAAAATAAAAACCTTCCCGTAAATATATTTCAACACCCGCATATTCCAATTATAATATTTTTATTTAGTCAATTAAAACAATTCCTCGTGATAAATTTCTAATTAAATTTTTTTAAACAATATTCTAATTTTTAAATGTATAACTTCAAAACATTTTTTTCCAAATATTTTAAATGACTTACCCTTTTTTTAAACATCACACATGCACATAGATATATATATCTAACATACAGTAAACCATATATATATAGTGATATATATAAAACAAATATATATACACACAAAGAGAGAGAGAGATGTGTTTGTAAAAATATAAACACTTTTATATATATAACAATTTAAATTATACATATATATATATACATTTATCCATGAGGTTAAACTACACCACACACACATATTTATTTATATGACAATGTGGAGTGTGTGTGTGTGTGTGTTTGTTTGTGTGTGTGTCTATTTCTATATAACATTTTCAACAGAAACATTTTGAAATGTTTAATTACAACATGACACATTTAAATACACATATTTTCTCATTTATACAATATGTTGTGTAATTTTTAATATATCACAACTAATTTAAATTTTGTAAAACATATTTAAATTAAATAATATTTATTTTCTTAAAATATAATAGATCTCCATAAATTAAATCATTTTAAAAACTTCAAAAATAATTTTCAAAACATCATAATTCTGATTAATAAATTATTAAACACTTTTTAAACCACTTTTAAAATTTGTCCAAAATGATGGAGCCCCATAATCACTTGGAAACGCCCTGTAATGACAAAGGGATTCTTAAGAATATTAAATACCATTACATTACATAACTATCAAACAATTCTTTACCTCGAGAATCAAAACAAAAGTAGAATGAAAAGAGAATGTTGGTCCATGAGATACCTCTCAAGTTTCTTGATATATTTAGAAGACATCAAACTATATAAAATAGAAGTGTAAATATACATAGTAAATTAAAACAATATTTCAGGGGGATACCTCTCAAATAGAACAAGGGCATATAGATTCTCATAAAAACACTTCAAGAAATAAATTTTAACCAATTATAAGAAAAACATTCTTTTCAACTGAATTATTCATTCATAATTTTAAACAAATACAAGCCTTTAAAAATCACCCTTCATTTAAAAAAAATTTAATATACAATAAAAAACACTTCATCAAATCACACTCTATGTTATGACATTTTTTTCACCCAACATATTTTAAATCCTTTAAAGGAGTGTCTTATTTCAAAATTTAATGCCTTTTATTTCAAAAACAAACATAAAATAATTTTTTTAAAGAAATTCATATTCTTTAAAAAAATTTGAAGAGTCTTAAATTTTAAATATGAAACGAGACATAAAAAACCCAAAAAAATAATATTGGAATAACCAATTTTTTCTAGCTTTATAACTTTACCCTTTTTTATCAAAACATTATTTACAAGGATTATACCCATGAAAAACACATAGAATTCCCCCAACCAATATAAGAACTCATATAAAAAATGATTGTTCTATAAAAATCATACAAATAAAAGGAACTCATCCACCTCACTATGATGTTTCATTC
This sequence comes from Viscum album, assembly GCA_963277665.1. NCBI lineage: Eukaryota > Viridiplantae > Streptophyta > Magnoliopsida > Santalales > Viscaceae > Viscum > Viscum album. Next base: position 253,713,725 of record OY728165.1, on the reverse strand, counting down.
TTTTGGCAACACTGACTCGCCATTATGGTTTTAAAATAAGTCATAATATAATTTGTTTTAGTGTAGTAAAGTGTTTCACTCTCTTGATATGTTTGAGGTTATAACAAGTTTTGTCAATATAATATCAATCACAATAATAACAACCATATATTAGTCAAACATTATTATCACTTATTTTATAAAAATATTTTTTGTATGGAAGGCAATCCCATATCCAATAGTTTCAATTTTTAGAAACAACCCATTTTCTTTTATTACCAACGTTATGTGATTAAACTTCTGATAAGAGGTGGGTGATTCTATAAATACAAACATATCAGAACACAAAATAATTCATCCCCTTAAAAATCCACACATCTCATCCACCACATAGCACCACCACAACACAACACTACCATTATCCCAAACTCAACAATAAACAAAAACATCCACCAAACATACCACACCAACACATCATCATATCACTTACCATCTTCCATGAAACACCCTTTTCACATAACCACCTACTCCATATAATCCTCCACAATTACCTAACCAATAATCACTACTGTTATCACACATCAAAGCCACATGCTCATAAATCATGGAATTCCCTCTCTTGTGTAAAGATATTATCAACTTTTGGTGGCACTGACTCACCGACATGATTTTAATCAAGTAAAAGTATTACAAATAATATTTAGGTTTGACCTTTTCCCCTATCCTTATGCTAGAATATTTTTTAATCACACATCGCATAAGGAAACACAAAAATAATAACCACACATATTAGAAATGCATTTTGACTTCCATAATTTTTATGTGGATAACATTACTTTACCTCATTATTTTTCATGATTATTCATTCATAATTTAAAATTTTACATGTGGAACCAACTCATTGACCATATATAAGTGAATATACATTTAATTAATGGTGAGATTAATTAATTATTAATTTCAACGGTATCATAATTCTCATTAATCATAGTGAAATCAAGCTTTCCAATAACCATTATTTTTAGTAAGTCATTTCAACAAATCAATGTAATAATAATAATGAAACCAAAAACAAAACTCAAAATTTCCATGTCATTTTCTAGTAGAACACCATGCCATGTATTTAAATATCTCTTAAATGCACCCAAGTTCAAGATGAGACTTCCCAAGTGTTATCTCACACATCATGTTTAATAATATTAAAAATGATATTCTAGTTTCAGTTTTTATCAAGGGAAAATAATTCCAAAATTATTTTTAAATTTATAAATTCATGTATATTATGAAAAAATAAAATATATCATTATATATGCTACATGATTTTAGAATTATAAGAATAAAACAAGGTCTTTTACTAAAAAAATAAAATGGAACACTTTGTATTATTTTTTTTCAAGCTTCATCAAGATTAAACTAAACATTATTTAATCATTTCATTGATCAGGAAAAAATTATTACATAATTAAATAAGGATTACATGACTCTAATTTCATATTTAAATAAAACATATTAAACATGTTATGTACTCAAGTATCACATAATAAACTTTTCCTTCTTACCACACAAAAGTTTTTAACTTTAGGAATTTTTCTCTTAATAAACTTTTCATGACATAACATGTGAGGAAAGGATATTTCAGTACAAAAAAATAATTATAAATCAAGGAAATATTATTTTTAATCATTTAAATAGTTTTAGGAATTAATATGTAACCACAAATTATGCTTATCATTTTTTCAAAAAACTAGAAAAAAATGTCACCATAATTTCTAGATTAACATAGGATTAAGACATGTGATTATATTAATACTACAAAACAACAATCTTTCCCAAAATAAAGAGTAAGTTATTCTTCTCACTATTTCTAAATTAAAAAGAATTATCAATAATAGAGATTTTTATTTTAAAAAAATTAATAATTTAAATGTCAAAAACCATTTTTTACAAAAAGTTCATAACAGATGCTCATGATATATTACAAATGGAATTAAATTCACCACATATTAACTCATATGGGAACCAAAAAACTTTTAAATATGGTTTGAAAATATTTTATTTTATCATGCCATTATGAAATATACTCGAGGTAATATGCTCTATTAGGGTATTGAAAATTAAACTGTTTCTCATAATAAAAATTACACTAACATGATTATCTAACAATTTCAAACATTATGAAATCAAAACAACAAGTTATGCATTTTATATAAGGTAATAAAATTCTTTTTATTAAAAATAATGTTATAATAGTGAATAAAATAAGACATTCAAGTGTCTAAATGGTTTCAAATAGACATCATGGTCAATTTAACCATCATTTTACTATTTTATTTCAGGATATAAGATTAATTCAACTAAAAATAACTATTCATTTGAAATCTTAATAAGGTAATGGTCCTAGAAACACACATAAAATTCGATGATTTATTTAATTAATTTCTTAACTTCCTTACCCCACCTTATTCAATTACAAGAAAAATCAATCATGATTCATATATCACCCCTTGGCATCTATCTTACATGCATTTCCACCTCACTTGGTCATTCAGTAAGCATAGAGTCCTTGAATTGATTCATGGGGGCCCTAAAATACCATGTTCTAGCTGGTCTTCTCTGACCTATGTCACATACCAAGGTCAACTGACATTATATCCCTACTAACCCATTAAATCATCACTAAGAGATTTACTAAACTCCACCTTATTGGTCAACCATCATCTCTGATACTAATCTGTCATGAATCCATCCATCTAATGTTACCATAAATAAATAACATAGATAATGACCCCTCGAGTCCCTTCTCCAGTAGGCCTCGGTTTAGAAACTAGTAATGAGGGTACGAAAATATCATAAATAGGGGGAGTTCCCTTCTATAATAAAATAAGATTTCATATAGGATAAATAAAACTGAAGAAACATAACAGAATATTATAAAATTAAAACCAAAATAATCACATAAAACATTAGTATGTAAAATAGATATAGATAAAAGCCTTGAAATTAATGTCATAAAATAAAAGTTAAGAAAATGACATAGTAACAGCTCCACAGGTTTGAAATTGTAATTTCTAGCATGATCCATAAAGTCCTCCTTGAAAACATGAAAATGGTTTTATATGTGTAGGGTGATTATATTAGTATACTTAGTTGGAAAACCAAATTCTTCCATGCGTGTGTTAAAAGAGAATACTAATGCATCCGTGAGGAAAAATTAAAACCAACAACACATAAATATGTCAACTAACCCAACCCAGGACTCATCAAGGCTTTATCACCAAATAAAACATAAAAGTATAATAATATAATAATAATTATACTAATAATGGTCACCCAACACCACATTACCACTAATTTTCTACCCTCACACCCCAACAACATACGTTCTGGTGGTCCCACTTCTTCAAAATCACAAAACACCACAACAAATCCCACCCACAACATTTGGATCATCACATCTCACCAAAATACACCTAGTCTATCGCATCACATAATATTGAAAAAATAATGTAATAGAGTATCCTGACCATGATGGATGATATCCTCAAGCCCTCTTCCTACCATGTATGACCCCCACGACAATTTATATCATCAAACCTCGAATGAAGACTTAGGATCTATCACATCTCATCACATCACATATAGGTACCGACACATCTAAATACTGATCATGAAGTCCAATTTTTTTCAACATCAAATGGAAGATTGAGTGGAGAAGAGTGTGTAGTCAAACATCTATCCTCTCCCTAGGATGTTGGAAAAAACACCCCTAATATATATATATATATATGGGTGTCAGAACATAGTACTCGACATGAGAACGGTGCATATAAAAATCCTAGAGAAAATAGTACTATATATAAATGATATAAAACACACTATACCCATATTATGTTTCCACATAAAAGCACTAACCAACTCACAATATCACCACATAATCTCATTACAATGCCACTTTCACTTTTGACTCTAAATGAATAACTCCACACAATAAGGCACAATCCTAATTTTACATTTTACCCTTTAATTTATCAGATCAATCCAATTTACAGAATTTATATTTACCAACCAATTCCAAACAAACAACCTAATCATTTTTCATTTATCAAAAACCACATTAACAACAATTTCCTTTATTATTTGAAGCATTCATTATCCAATCCAACCCATGCCATTATAATTTTACACTATCATTTAATTTAATTATTAGTATGGAATCTATCACAACCAAAACAATTCCCACTTCATCTACCTCATATCACAACCACACGTCATCTAAATAAAAAAAAATTCAGTTTTTGGAAAAAGAGGATTTTATCACAATCAGATTCTTTATTTTAGGGTATTCTCACCCAATCCATAAATCCTAGGGAAACCATTTTATTAACAAAATATAAGGGATTAACCAATTTAATTTAAATTCATTCAAAATAATTACATTAATCATGGATTCACAACACATAACATATTATCACAAAAAAAGAATCAAACGTATTTTATTTTTTATGAGGAATTAGACATGTATAATATTTTATACAATATTATGATAAAAGTAAAAAAACATGTGTGATCTTTCTTTTTTTAAAATGGTAATAATTAATTGTTTGTAATTCTCACTTTCTCTCTATAGGATAATATTTTAATTATCTAAATTTATACAACATGTGATAATAGGGATAATTATCTTATATGCATGTGATAAGACATTATTTGGAAACAATTACCTGCAACATGATGAAATTATATAAAATATGGGGGAAATCTCTTATTCTGCATCAATTACAATTAATAGATTAATTATCATTATTAGAATTATTCATACCATTTTATAAAATAATTAAAAATTTATATCTCCTAAAATATGATACACTAGGTGATAAATTAATGATTCCCTACTTAAATTTAGAGAACCAAAAAATATGATAAAAAGTGTTTGTAAGGCCTGGTGAAAATCTATAATCATATAATTCGTTATATTAAATAATTTAGATGTAAAAAATTGTATTTAATTAAATATATAAATTATAAATAAATTCCTATGAAAATAACTTGTCTCTTACCTTTTACTCATCAAGACAAATCCAACTGAACTGATGGTGTGTCAATCTGATTAATATTGATTGAGTTATGGTAAAAATAAATTGAATACCATTGAGTATTTATTTACCATATCTTACATGAATTTTAATAATTAATTCATATGATTTTTCTTATAAAATATCTTTTAATTCATAAAAGTTATTTCCTTTAATTTGACACTTTTTTGAAAATTTTCAAATTCAATATTTTATTATTATTAAATTAACCGCAACACAATTTCCCCCTTTTTTGGGTGTTTTACTTATTATTTTATCTATAATTTTTCCCTTGTTAATTTTCTCTCTCAATTAACCTCCCATTCTTTCACATTATTATTATTATTTTATTTTTATCTTATTTTCATTTAATTGTTACTCATATTTATTTTCTCTCTACATTCAATACACACGTTTTACACCCTTTTTTGTCTTCTACACCCCACTCCCTTCTCCCTTCTTCTCTTTCCATTTCATTTTTCCATTAAATTTATTTAAAACCCACTTTACCTTATCCTTATTGTCATTTATCTCTCTAATTTATTCCCCATTTTTTTATCTTTCACATTTTCTAGTTTTAAGACACTCATTTATTCTTTTGGTTTTATTTTATTAAATTTAATAAAACAAAACTCTATCTACAATATATTTAAATTACTTCCTATTCAAATTATCATATATTCATATAGTTAATTATAACAATTCCTCATATTGACCTCATATTAATAAAATTATAAAATTCTCTATTTTTTAAACTCCTAACATTAAAATGTTTTTTAATATTTTTAAAAACAATTTCACCTTTTTTAAAACATCACATATAAATATATATATATAATTTGACCACATATATATATATATAAACATTAATATTCTTAAAAACAACTTTTCCCTCTCTTTTTTAACACCATATATGTTTACAACATATATATATAGATCATGCGCTTTTTAAAAAAAATCAAATACATGGCATATATATTCAACATACACTACACCATGTATATATAGTGATATATATATATAATTATATATATATATATGTGTGTGTGTGTGTGTGTCGGTGTGTGTGTGTGTTTGTAAAAATATACACAATTTTAAATGTGAAAAATTTTAAATAATGAATACATATATATATATATACATACATATATATATATATACACACATATATATATATCCATATATCTTTAACATAAACCTCCACAACACACAATTTTTTATTTATATAACAATTTTGTGTGTGTTTGTATGTTTTACATTCATAACAGAAACATTTTGAAACGTTTAATTACAACTTGATGCATGAAAATATACATATTTTAACATGTGTATAATATGTTTTATGATGATTAATATATTGTACCTAATTAATATTTTTGAAAAAAAAATATTTAAATTAAATAATATTTAGTTACATACAATTAATTTGATCTCCGTAAATTAAATTATTTTAAAAACATCCAAACCAAATTTCAAAACATCAAAAATTATATTAATAAATTATCAAAACCCATTTTAAATTAAATTTAATAAATTTCATAAAATATAAAACCTTGATATTAGTAGTAAAAACCCAAGAATGAAAAATTAAGGCTTGAGAATATTCCTGACTTTCAGAAAAATAGTTTCACTAATCGATGAATAGAAGGATTATTGTCTTTGAGGATCAGTTATATAAGAAGTCTATTTTACATTACTATTGAATATTTATCTATAATTGAGCCACTCTAGAATCCTTATATACTTATCAAAATTTATAATCATCTTTATAACTATGTTAATTGGAAGTATAAAAAAAGGAGATCTTAGATTCTATCGGTGGGTAAATATATATGTTAACAGTAAAATATAAGAAGTGGGAATAAGATGAGAATATTGGAATAATCATGATGCATAAGAAAATTCGTAACCATTAAAGAATGGATTATAAATCATGGAAAAATACATGGAATATCATAATATTTGAATCAAAATGTTATGGACACATGATTCAATAAACATGATCCATGAGAGTATAATGTAGTCATTAGTATAAGAATGAAACTATGCCATATTTTATATGTGCCACAAATATTATTATAGAAAACATTAAATTGATAACTTTGAAACATTCACCCATTCTTGTAAGACAACATAATTGTATCAGACTATTCGTCACCTTTGAGAGTAACACACTTGAGCTCACTCTTGTGAAGAACTAAATTATGAAGGTTTATACATATCTTATGAGGTTTGTACTTTTATCCAATATATTGGAGGGTGATATAGGAACCACTAATCATTTATCTATAAATATGTGTGTAACTTGAAAATAATTCATTTATCAAACCATAAAGAACACATGGAAATAAAATTTGTTCCATACAACAATCAAATGAAAATATAATTAATAAATCATCAATAATCATAATAAGATAAACCCATGGAAAATAAATGAGTATAAATTTTTTCTCAATATCATTCTATATAAATACAATTTAATCAATATAATAAGATTATTTAGTTTACGACATGTAGATAAATAGTATATGGTTATTCCAATAATTTCCCCAATCAATAAATGTGTAATTTTTTTGTAAATTCACTTTAATCAAAGGAAATTAAAAATATGGTATTATAACATCCTTGGACTTTATTACACATTAATTATGGATTTATTACATAATATTACACATAATACAACCCATAAGATCAAAAAGTTTATTATATTTGGATAATTAGATAAATTAAATAACATAAACTAGGGGATACATCTGTATTATTGAAAACATCGTTAACATTATCATAATATTCCATGGTTCTTAAAATGGTATGGAGTAACCTGGGGACATACATAATTAAAGGGTGAGCCCAGAAAGTGAATAAACAATTTATAACAGGAAAAATTTAATATATGTTAGACAATTTTAATTTCAATGATACATAAAAGAGATTATAATCATGAAGATGAACATTGAGGCATGATATATCATGGTAATATAAAGGAAACATAAAAATTTAGAAACAACTTTAAACCTGAAATCATAAGAAAAGGTCATTGATAAACACTAATACATCATCACATGGTGAAAAATGTCTCATAATGTATTATTTTCACTCCTTGATCCCATAAATTATGTCTCATGTGTCCAAAACATTACCCAATTCTTTATATCTCTTTATAATTTTGGTAGCACACATTGACTTTGTATCAGGTACATGCATAAGTGTTCCACATAGATCATTCAAAAATGGAACATATTTCACCAAATTTAATTCCATGTTCAATTATTTTGGAATAAATATTTGTAATTCATGAAGAAAATAAGTATAGTTATGTATATTTGAATACTCTTGAGTGGAAATAACGATGGTGCTTCTAATACAGATGTTTGGTATGGAAAAATCAGAGTGAGATTTTGGTAGCATAACAATAGTACTTAATGATTCATAAAATAGTTTAATGAGATAGAAAGTGGTATCCAATAATTTTTACATCCAATGTAAAGTAATAGGGTTGTGTAAAAATATATCCCAACATTATGAATTGGAAATAAAATTTATTAAATAAATAAAAATCATGAATAAAGAGGAGTGGGAAAGGATCACTATATAAATTTCAACATAGAAATGACTTAGGTAAATTCTATAATGATAGGGGATAAGTGATATATAATTTTTAGGAAATAAATTTTACAGTATTTGGATCTTTATAATTTCTTTAAAATATATCTAATTTAGATTCAAAATTTGAAATACAAAGAGGGAGATTGAATTGAAAAGAAAATAGAGAGGTCTCCTACCTCGATTGGGTGATTCCTAATGCTTGGGAGGAGCTTCTTGAGATATTTGGGGAACCTTGGTAAGACTATAGAGTAGGTAGGGTAGGTAATTATCCAAACTTTTTGAGTAATTATGAGAGATATATTGGTGGGTTTATATAGGAAAAGGGGGGGAGTTCTTTATTATTTCCCAAATTTGGGTTTTTGACTGTATAATAAACTAATCAAAACTACAAACCTACCCATGTTTTTTCCCATGGTTTCTTATAAAGAGGATTGATATTCATTACTTTATATTTAAAATAGTTTAACTTAATAAAATATTACCCTTATTGATGTGGAAGTGAGTCATGTTTATAGTGAGTTTATTTAAAAACCATAAAATATAATATTGTTTTTAGAGGATTCATAAAGGCTTTATAAAGTTAAATAACTAAACTCAAAATCACATTATTTTAAAGGGGAATCATATAATTGGTCTAGGAAAATTTTTAAATAATTTATTATACCACTTCTGGTTCATTATGATATCATAATAAACATTGTATATTTATACTGTATTCAATTTTTACATAAAAATTTTCTATCTCATAAAAATATGAAAAATTAATTGTTCAATATTATTTTACATTTTGATTCCAAAAATAATATTTATTTTATCAAAATAACTTTTCAAAAATTTTATTTTTATATTTTAAAATAAGAATTAATATTAATTGAGAAATGATGGGTTTTTTGATAATAATTGTTTTTAAAATCATATAAGATTTACATTTGACTTTAGAAAAATTATATTATCATTTATTTTAAATAAAAAATATTAGTTATTTTTTTGTTAAATTACCATTTATTTTTAAATTCATGATTCCATAAAAATGAATATCTTAAATGAAATTTCATATCACATAAAAATAAAAAAAATTAATATTAGAAAAATAAAAATACTTTTTTAAAGTAATAATAATATGAAGTAAATATTATCACTCTTCTATTTAAAATAGAATATAAATAATTATATTATTAGGTCCTTGATGTATATACCTCTTTATTACACCATTAAACTCTCTAAGGTTAAGGTGTGTGATTCTAAAATTTTCATGGGGTGGTTTGGCGTAAATGGTTTTGGGTGTGATCTTGATGAGCTTGAACATCTCCAACAAATAGTTTCTCTCATTCTTTAGTTATTGGATCTTAGCTTGGTACTGGTTAAAGGAAAATCCTATTGATGATATCTCCATAATAATCTATGTTTAATGGTATTTATTAGTCCTAATCATACTAGTCGAGGTTATCGCATCTTTTGTCTATGTCAATTGGATTTATCAGAACCATATATTTATATTAATCCTGTGACCATTATTAAATGGTTATATTATCAATGGTTATAATGATTAATGATCTTTTAAATGTGATAGGATATAATAAAACAAAGTAATTTATTGTGTTTTCTATAACCATAATAGGTAAATTAATTCAATCAAGATTGGTATTTTATTTATAAAACCTTGGTTTGTTATAGGTATTCTCCGGGGGAAGGAAATATATAGAAAATTATAGTTATACACTGGATATGATTATAAAAAAAAGAAGTGATGGATCATTAGTAAAAAGAGTCGGATATAAAATAATATATTCATAGAAAAAAGCATGATAATATCATTTTAGGTATTCCCCTGATCGTGTATAATTAATTTTAAAGAATAATGATTTAGAATAAGATCAATTTTTTAGAAATTTTAGAAAAATTCATTTTGTAAATAATAATTGTTATTGATTTTCTAAAATAATTTTGAAAAAATATTTTTACAAACCAGGATATAAATAATTTATTTTAAAAACCATGTTAACATGGATATAATTTTTTATATAAAATGAAAAAATAGGTAGAAATATATGTTCTAAATGAAATCAGAAAAAAATCTTACATTGATGAAAATGAACAAATAGAAAATGATAAAATTTTATTTAAAACAATTAAAAGAAGTTAAACTATTATGAATTGACCTTAATTAATTTTTGATTTATATATTATTACATTTAAAAAATAATCCAATGAATATGGAAATTGAAAAGGCAAATCCCTGACTGAAAATAAATAGTAGTATTGGTTTTCTTACAACAGGAAAATAAAGATCCATTGAAAAAATATAATAGTAATAAAACATATGAAAACCCATGAATAACTATAGAGGAATAAAATTATTGGTTTTATATAGATATAATTATACATATTATCTAGATAGATTTTATTTCAAAATAAATCCCTATTTGAAAATGAGATTAGCAACAAAACCCTTATAGTGTGGAAAACATATGAATAAAGGGGAAGCAAGAAGGTTATCGTGAAATGGACTTTAAAATATCATGAAATGTGAAATATTTCACACATAAAAGTAGTTTTCCAATGAATAATACATATAAAAAAATAGTTGTGTACAATATAAAACATGTCTCGTGGTATAAAATTTGAGACAAAGAACCCCATATAAGCATAGAAAATTCTGAGTCAAACCCCTTGGAAGATATTATTCAAAATGAAAAATTATATACCATGAATAATGATAACATCAATATAAAATATTAAATGGTTATTATGTACACCATTGTAAAGAAAACATGGGTTATAATAAGAAATAGTCTCAAGATTAGAAAATTGGAGAAAAGAAAAATTTACCTAACTTCCCCGCTTATTTGAATGAGCTCTAATATTCTTTATAAATAACATAAACATATAAATTAATTATTTTAAAACCTTATTATTATATATAAAATTTTATAAAATCATTTATAATTATTCTCTATGATTATATTAGTTAGTTTCTTCCTGTTTTTAATATTTGGTGTGAGTAATTTTGATCTTTTTTTACTATTTTTATATTCCAGGTATTGTAATTCATTTTTATAAAAAAATAATCATTTTCATATCATAAAATGTACTTGAATTTATTATTTTTAATTATTTATTTTTTTATAATTTCACTTTTTATTTATTTTAGTTATTATTGATGATAATGAATTTGGGGATGAAATTATTTCAATAATTTAAAACGAACAGATGATGTTGTCTTAATTTATCGGTTAAATATATATATATATATATATATATATATATATATATATTACCATTGAAAAAATATATTTTTTTTATTAATATCCTGAATTTATTTTCCAAATCCATCCTTGAAATAAGTTTATTTCATTGTTCATGTAGGTGGTAAAACTTACCTAACAAGGACATATTACAATCAATGTGTGTGTATGGAAATTGAAGAGATTTGTTTCTTATAATATAATTATCTTAAACACAAAATGACATTAATTTGATGAAATTGAGGTTATGGATAAAAATTTGGAACAATTATATGAATACTTTAAATGAAAAAGATGTTATCAATTATAAATAAATCTATTTTAATCTTATTATGTTCCTTTCAGTAAGTAAGTTTTACAATGTTCACTTATTGCTAATATGAATTATATACTTCCAAATTTATATTTCAATTTTATAAATCATTAAATAAATAACATATAAATTCAATTAAACAATTTAAAGTGCCAAGCATGAAAGGTGGTGATGAATAATGAAATGTGTCATTCGTGGAGGTGGTAGTCCACACACAAGAATGAGAAGCGTTTTCATTTTCTCAATTGAAAGGGATTGAAATAAATAACTGTTAAAAAATAAAAAAAAATTAGTGTATTATTTATACTTATGAAATAATATAAAAATTCATGGAATGGTTTGGGGTGGATGATATGGATAATTAATGGTTGTAAAAGGGTAAGTAATACTTAAGTTTAAAATTCATATTTTCTCATGATTTATCCCTTAGAAATGAAGGAGTTAGGGAAATTTTTTCAGTGTAGAAGCTACAAAAATTTTAGAGTGGATATATAAGAATTATATTGGGTATTTTTTAATGGTAATATTGAAATAGTGGTGTCTATAGAAGTGGGTGTATGTAAGAACCTTTTATATGTGAAAAGATGAGAAAAATATTTTGAAAATAATGTTAGGTATGATATATGAATGGAATTGTTTGATGGTTTGATATTTTAGGTGGTTAAATTTTTGTGATACATGTAGGTATATATTTTTTACATATTAAATTATTTATATAAGTTCTATTTCTCAATTATACATAGTGAAATTCAATCCACATTAGATTTCCAATTTTAACACTTATTAATCTTAATTAAAATTTTACCATCATTATTATTTTATAACTAAAAATATAATATGACACATTATTACAAATCCTAATTTTATAAATACAAAACTGGACTCTATTTAATCTATTTAAATTTCTAAATATTATAAAATTAACTTTTAAATACAAGCATATAATGTGTTGAAAAAAAAATTGTAGAAAAAATCTCTATTATAATTTAGTATTAATAATATTATTTTACATTGATTAATAATTAAATGGGTGTTAATTTTATTATATATAAACCTACACATAATAATATAATCATTATTTTAAATTAAATCAATTTCAATTTGAATTACAATATTAATAAAGGATCATTCCATGGAAAACTATTATTTTACCTTGGTAACTAATATTAATATTATCAAATTAAATTTATTCCTAAAATTAAATTAATCTAATTAAATATTTTAAAAATTAAGATTAAAAATAATGAACGGATTTAATGTTATTAAATTTATAAATGTGACATAAATATATTTTAATATAAACATTAATATAATATAAGAAATTTCAATAAACTTATATCTCTAAAGAATAAAATAAATGTATCACATTCAAACTAAAAACTATTAGGTGGATGTTAAATTATTTTATTTTTTATATTATCACTACTTTCCATTTAAAACATTTAAATTTAATTAAAATCATAGCTCATGAAAAATGAAAATTTTTAAGTAAATTTATTTTATTCAAAACAAGGTTTTTTAGTTTAGCTATACTGATTGATATTTATCAATGCATGAATATTATAAAATGAAATTTATTTTTATTTCCACATATATTTCATAATTTAGTTTAATCTATATTTACCAACCAATTAAATACATACATTACAATGATTATATAATGTTATTTGATTCATTTTATTTTGGTGTTGTGTGTGAAGAAATCCATAAAAATGATATTTCTTTAATAAAAATACAATGTTAAATATCATGTCATTAAATTCCCCCCATAAATACATTCAACCATTAAAAGTAAAATTATTCCTAAATAATGGAATAGTTAATATTTTTTATAAAATATAAATGACTCTGTAATTAACTTTCTAAAAATATTTCATCCTGACAATCTGTGGTCTGAAAAGTGAACTAATATTTTCTATAATGTTAGGAATAAAAATATTGTTGCATTTTTAGAAGAGTTATAAACTTTTTATAACATTATTTGTTGGAATTATATTCTTATAAGAATATATTATAGAGGGGTTATAAACTTGATATTCAATAATAGTACAATTGGAAAATATAATTAATAAATAAACATATAGTTATCGGGGTGGAAATTAATTTTTCTTAACAAACATACTAGCTATTGTGGTGTGGGATGAAGAATACATAATTACAACACTCGTAGTTCTTAATTAGATGATTGGTTTTATTCAATCTATTCTTATTTTGGAATGTACTATAACAGTTTTTGTTATATAAGATTTTCATTGTTTCTATGTTATTTGAAATTTATGATACCTATCATTGTTGTTATCCGTTGAATTAGGGGATAGATTTTTTTAGCTACTAAATTTCCCACATTTATGACATTGATCTATTAGTGGTAGCTCTAGATTAACATTATTTCCTTTCATAGTTTCTACTAATCTATTAAATTTTCCTATAAAATTATTCTCTATATTAACATGTTATCCATATATAAATAATCGCCTAGTTCCCTTTATACATTCTCTTTGGTGATTATCACAACATTTTTTACAAGAAGGAATTTGAATATTCATACCTTAAATAACATTATTTCTTCAACTTCTCTGATAATTTATTATTCCATTACTTGGTGTGTTTAGAGACACAACTAAGACCATGTTTTTAATCATAATTCATGGTATATGGTATGAAATATTCACAATATTTATCACTCCCCCTCTAATCCCATTAGAGTGATCATTGAGAAAATTCCTTCATTATCCATGAAATCATTTATTAACTAGGTTACTTTGGGGTTCATCCATTAAAAAACTAGAAGTATTTAATCCAAAGTTGCAAAAAAATTATAATCTTAAGAGAATTATCATAAATTAAATTATAAAAATATCATCCTTGATATTTTTTACTCTTTAAAAATATTCCATAATCTTTTACTTCAACAAAAATCACTATCATTCTAATCTAGTTTTGTTCAAGTTGGGTTATATAATATTCCTTAACCTAATTAATTAATATAATAAAATCTTCTTTAATAGAACATAAATATAATTTAATTTACCAATGAATATCCCCTAGGAGTTCCTAGAAATGTGTGATGTCTAAGGACCACTCATCACACACCAGAGTGAAGATTGAGTTGATACTCAACCAGACTTTTTCCAAGGTGATTACCCTAGATATATTAGTTCAATATATTTATCAAATTTCTAGTATCTGAAAATGTATTTAATTTATTTCTATAACATTTAATTCTTATATTACCAAAATATCAGGATGTTACCCTATACATAGACTCATCCATAGGGTTTTCATTAAAATTATCTAATAATCCCTCATAATAACTAAAATAATCTCAAAAACCCAAAATTTATTATGAAACCAACTATATAAACACAAGAAAAATAAAAAAAAGTATTTCGTTATAAAACATGAATATCATTCTATCTAAAAAATAGTTACACAAACTATAGAACCAATTTTTTAGTGCTTTTGAGGACTAACAAAACAATAAATATATTTAACAATACTTGTGAAAATTTATCCTAAATTGATCTACACTAGAGTCCTTCTTGTATTTTCATAAGTTATACCCATCTTTGTAACATATAGAATTTGAATATTATGAAATGGATGAGATCATATTCCCAATTAGTATAAACTTATGTGTTTATAATTATATTTCATAAGTGAGAATAAGATGAGAATATGGGTATAATCAATATACATAATAAAATTCATACCCAACAAATCATAGATCATAAATCATGGAATAAGGTTTGGTGTATAATAATACATTAATCAAAATATTGTAGAAATATGAATCAATAATCATTATACATGACAGTATAACAAAGTCATGATTCTAAGCATAAAACCATGACATCTCTCAAACTTAGTACAAATATTAATATAGGGAATGATTACATTCATTAGTCACACACATAAAACCATTTATGTGAGGAAAATTAAATTTTATCACCCCAAATCTAGTAACACTGATTAAATATTTATTTTTCTACATTGGTATTGGATACAGGGGTTCTCATCCTGAAGGACTGAATATTTTTGTAGTACTGGGATACTAGATACATACATGTTCCTAAAATTACTTCTAAAACCAAGAAATAAAACCTAAAAACTCTAGTGATAAATTTATTATCACTTTAAGTAAATCCCTAAAATATTTTAAATATCCCTTCTTAAAATCTTGTGCAAATAAAAACATAATAAAGGGTGAGACCAAATTATCATTAAGGGAATGTAAATTATAAAAGCTGACATAAAATAAATAAATCATTAATATTATTGAGATCTAAAAAATAATCAAATATTCTATATAAATAATATCATTAAAGGGGACTAAATACATGTATGACATAGAATCCTAAATAATCACATAGATATTAAAATCCAGTTACATAATGGGGGAATCCATAATTTCGATAATGATAATCTTACTTTCAAATCCATATATCAATTCATCAAACATAAATAGGTAAGTTGTATGCTTAGTACCCAATTTTTCTGATGATACCTATGGATGTATAGGGGTTATAATGGGCTATAATCATACCTTATTAAGTCCAATTAATTTATCTTATGAATAGTCTGAATAATAATTCAATATATTATTAACATAAATATTCATATTATAAAATCTAGCATAAGAAAAAAATAATATTTTCCACAAAAAATAAATATAACAACATGATAAAAATACATATAGTGAAATAATGTGGATGATATATTTAGATTATATCCTCATTAAACTATAATATTTATCAATTTATATTAAAAAATATTAACATCATTTTAAAAAATCACTGTAACATTAATTATGAAAAAAAATTATTTGGAAATAATTCATTTAAAACCTAATAATTTATATAATATTATGAAAAATAATTTCTTCTATATGAACCATGGAAATATGCAAAAGAATATTCAAATAAAATACCAGTCATGATGGTAGGAAAATTAATTTATACTCTAAATGTTACAACAGCGATTATATTCATTACTTAGATAAAAACTACCTCGTTCAGAAAAGGAAATAAAGATTTCCTTAAAAATTTACATAAAGTAAAAATTGAGTAAAAATAAAATTAATCAATCATTAGATAATTCTAGAAAAAAATTCAATAAAAATATAAATATGAAAGAAATATTTCTTGACCAAATAGAAAGATAAATATAGTTTTCATTAAAAAATATTATTTTAGACTTTTGATTACTTTGATAGAGTAAAATTAAATAAAAACATGTAATTTCAAAAAATTAACTAGTTTAAAGAAAATATATGGATTTTAATAAAGAAATATCATATTATTACCCAAATGTAAACTTAAAAATAATCAATCCCAAATAAGTATGATATTGTGAAATAAACCCTTACCTTAGGTATAACTTGCATCAGAATTGATTTTATTCTCTAATATTATAAATTTTAATGTGTTGTATTTCGAAAATAGAACCATATACATTCTTTTAACAGTATATATGGTTTACTTATAACATTTTGATATCTTTTATTAAAAATTCCTTATTAAAATCATCTTCTTCGAGTGTTAACTATTTTTTCATTTCTGTTTCGATTTAGTAGTTTAGGTACTTGCATTTTTATCATGATTCTATATTCTAAAAAATGGTATTCATGATATATATATAATATATAATTATTATGTTCATATTTATAATAATCCTTGAAATATGTACATGAAAAATAAATCCCAACTCTTCGTGGAGGTGGTAGTCCACACATACGCATGAGTGGCGTTTTCATCTTTTAACAAGTGTATGGTTATGAAGTTAAATGATATATTATATTTAAATAATTTTAATTATGTAATTAATATTATAAAAATAATAATTACATATTTATATCCCTCAATGTTCTGTGGTGATGAAAAAAAATTACACATTTATATAGGGATGGTTGGTCGTACGTACGCACCTATGATGTTTTCAATTTCCATTAGTTGGAAAGGAGGCTGAAAATGGTTATACCATAATAACATTAAAATCATAGTATATTTATGATACTAGATTCATTACATTAAGATGAATAAAATATAACTACCCAAACATTTATTAATGAAAATTATTCTTGACCTAATTAAATGTATTATTATGTAAAATGGTTATATAAAACATATGCACTTCCTCGGTTTTATGTTTTTTGATTTAAAATTTTTGTTAAGAATTGTGACCTTTTCTAATATAGCCATTGAATAGTGATCACATGATTAGTATAAATATAAGGCATTAAAAAATCCAATTTACTCAGACAAAGGAAGTGATGGCCTCATAAAGTATAATTTCTCCATATGAAGCCCATTTTTCAGAGCTCAAAAAAGAGGTAGTGTCACTGGTCTTTTCTCTTAATCGAGCCCAAGAAAAGATTTAACATGTTGAGCTTGAACAGAACCACCAATGGGAGAAGTGGAAGTCTATAGAGATTACCACAAGAGTGATGTTATTTGAGCCTCCCCAAGAGTCTGTCAACATAGCACACCTTACCCTTAGGTCTTATGCAGGTTTTATAAGGGGTTATATAACAAGACCATAGCACTAGGATTATGTGTATAATTTTTTTACAGAATAAACAATATATATTCATTTTATCACTGTTACTTTGTAAATAGTTTTAAATAAAAATTAGTATTTTTAATTAATGTTCAATTAAGAAATATATTTTATTGAAATAATGGATTTTTTAATTAAATAATATTTTTAAAAAATTTATTACTAAAATAATTTTTATTAAATATAAATTATCATATAATTTTTATGAAAACAATTGTAATTTTTATTAAGGTTTGAAAACTGTTTTTTTCAAAACCCATGAATTTTTTATAAATGTAGGTTTATATTTTAGAAGTAAAAATTTCAAATATTTAGGAAATTATTTTTATAAAATAAATATAATTTTTGGATTCAGGATGTCAAAATTATCTAACGATTAATTTTTCATAATTTTTCGAGACAGTCGAATTTTTGGTTAAAAATTAAATGCCTTTTAAATATATAATGTGTTTTATGACATCATAATGACCCAATAGTGATTTAATAAAATATTATAAATGGTATTTTTGGCCAATATATGTTTAAGCTTTAAAATATTGTGATTTGAGATTTTTTTATTTATTATACAAAGCTATAGTGGACCCTCCAGGACTTACAAAGAATTTTATCATTTTAAAATTATTTCCTTGAGAGTGTGACTCACCTTCACCTAAGAAAGCCTAATATATTAATAAAATAGTACATTTTCCTTGTAAATAAAATTCTACTCCCCTTTGGAAAAAACCAATGCAAAAACCAACGGATGGTTGTGGTTTTGATTAGTATAATGTATACTGTCCAAAACTTAAATAATAAATAATTCTCACCACTTTCCTATATAAACCCACCCAATATCCAACTTTTATTCACTAAAACCATTTTATGCTCGATTAACCCCAACCCTCCTCTCCCTATAATCCTCCCAAGGCACCCCAATCTCCCAATAAGCTGCTCCCAAGCCCCTCCCAAGCCTTCGAGACCACATTTAAAAGTGATTTCTTCCTCTCTCATTTTTTTGTCCAGTTTTTTTATGTTTCTATACCCATATCTTCTAAATTACAAATGTTCGGGTATGATTTCACACCTCCCTTATACTTCCCTCTTTATTTTGGAATGATGAGAGACCCCTTTATCTCTCATTAATTCCTCCAATGTACACTCATTACCATGCCAAAATTCTGTAAGGGATTTCTCTCTCTCCTCATTTACATTCAAGAAATCCTTCTGTATTATGAATTTAAATACCATTTCATATATTGGGACATGTTTCTATATAACCCTATAAATGTCCAATTAATGTACATGTGATGAGACACCCATTTCTCTCACATTAACCATTTTTTTGAATCCTTTTGTCACCCTGTTATGCTGCTGGAATTGCACCATGATTTTCTAAGCCAAAGTCATTGTGTAGTGAATACCATGACCATTTATCTATCAAGTTTATTCATATTTATCTAAATTTTCTTATTTATTATATAGTTTCATGTATTAATTCCACATTCTTTTATCATTTAATAAATTATTATGTTAAATGAATCCATATTGTATGATCCATGTGGCACACTTATGCATTAATTGAAATGATTAAGAAGGATGCACCCTGATAGCACTTCAATGCATTGGGTAAAGATTAGTATCATGATACTTCAAGTGTAGTGAGGGTTACTAATGATAATTAACGTGAAAGGAGTTTTTACTCATTATCCATGAGAAATGATCCTTGGCTCATGCTAATACCATGTTAAATGTTGTTACCACATTTTCATATTATCATAATCATGCTATATCATGCCTTTATGATCATGTTTCTCTTTCAATCCATTGATATTACTAGTTCATAACATGTACTATATTATTCATGTTATACCTTGCTTAATCCCTTACTGGGCTTTATAGCTCACCCATTTCTTATTCTGGTCCACAGGTTATCCCATATAATCCTAAGTATAAAGGAATGTTGCGATCATGTAAATGATGTTTTCAAAAAACATATTTTGTTTTATGTTCTAAGATGATATATAATGTTTCTAATTTCACAAGACACTAGACCACTTGATCCTTTGATTTGTATTTGATGAAATTTTATGTAATAAATCATTTATATGTGTGTAATAAAGAGCTGGGTTGTTATATAAAATGTATTTATATATGTATAAAAATAAATAAACATTGAAATAGTGGATAAATATAATTAACTCTTCACTAAGATATGTCCATTCAATTACACCATAAAACTTCAAATGATGGTCATAAGAGAAGGCCAATGACACAAGAACAAAGGGGAGGAATTAAAAATGGTTTTTAAGGGAATGTATGAGATATATTGTATCAAACCATATCCAAAAATCTAGAGATGATATCTTTTGATTTCATTGAAATTAGATACAAGGGATCTCATCCCAAAGGACCAATCGAGTTAGTAGTCTTGTAGAACCAGATACAAACATTGAGTCTTTATGCCAAGATATATTAATATTGTTTGGATAATCATCAAAACCCCATTATATAAGGTTGTATAACTATTTTGTACCATGGGACCTATTGATGCATCAAAGGGCTATGTCATAGTGGGCCCCAAAAATCACTTCTTGTCCAATTCATTCCCCATATATTTAATGATTAATTTAATTCAAAAATAATATAACTTATTAAAAAATATCTATTTTGTGTAATGAATACAAAATATCAATACTTACTAAGTTAAAAAATAATGTTCTTAGTAAACCAATGTATGTAGAAATGGTATATGTTTTAGGAAATAAGAATATCTATGATACAATTAATAAGGATATATCTGATGAAAAGTAACTAAAATAAAGATAATTTTTTGAGATAAATTTAATGGCAATAAAAATAATTAAGAGATGATATATGATCAATAATTCAATATAAAAGTAGATTTTGTAATAAAATCAAGTATTTTGGAGAATAAATTTAAATAAAAACTGAAAATTTTAAGGTAATTTTTCATTAAATAATTTACTTTGTAAACTTATTTAAAACATATAGATGAATCAAAATATCAAAAAATAGTTATGGGGGTGGGAAATGTGTTAAAACTTTAAACATTAAAAAGAGTCATTCTTTTGACTTTTTTAATAAAATTTGAAAGATACCATTTTATAAAACATTAGAATTATTCATTTTAAAAATTGAAAAAATTCAAGGGTAACATAAATTGTCCTTAAGAAATAATTTTAGTAAATAAAAATGAATTTTGTAAAATAATTATGGAAAATGTGGCCATAAAAGAAAAATATACTCAATTAAAAAGATGAATAATATCCTATTTTATTTTAAACATTTATTTTATTGAATGAAGAAACAAAGTGAAGAAAATATTGGAGAAAACATGGGAACTACTTAAATATCCAATTGTAAAGAAAACTTATGGAGGTTATTATTAATAAATTATAATATTAATTTATTGAAAAATATAAATGATCCCCTATGTAATGAGATTGTATAATAAATTCTTACCATATTTGTAACATTAAAATTGTAACCCCATGAGTGATTAAACCAAAATTCTAACATTAACAACCCTTGTTGGTCGAAGTGGATACTCAAGAGGGGGGTGAATTGAGTTCCAATAAAAATTTCGGTTATAAATATTTCTATTAAAATCCCCTTATTTAAAAACAAGTTAAACTGTAGTGAATTTATACAGAGTGTAAATGTTTAATTAGTTTCTCAAAGATTGATTAGGTCTTAGTTAATTTAATCAGAAGATTAAGTTAACTTTTGAAACTAACTTAAATGTTTACAATAAGTATAAACACTTGCT
This sequence comes from Viscum album, assembly GCA_963277665.1. Taxonomy (NCBI): domain Eukaryota; kingdom Viridiplantae; phylum Streptophyta; class Magnoliopsida; order Santalales; family Viscaceae; genus Viscum; species Viscum album. The sequence continues at coordinate 253,691,183 of OY728165.1, read as the reverse complement.
AATTTAACTATCAATGTAACTCTAAAACAAAATATATTTCAAAGTAGTTAGCAGCGGAATGTAAAATATATTTATAACTTAAACTAAATTGCATAGCAGAGGTAACCAAGAAGTTCAGTCTCAAGCCAAGACTTAGTCCTCTCAAAAAATTTATGAAAATTGATCCACACCCTAGATCGGGGTAAAAAATAGTGAAACCACTGTCCAGGTACAAATACCTCTACCACCGTTGTAAGTGTGAAAACAAACAATAGATCACAGGCTCTCTAGGTCTTACTTGACCTCTACCACTTTCCACAGTGGGATACAAGGGAGTTATAGAGTTTGAATGAGGATTTTGAAACCCTTCAACTTAGCACAGGAGACAATGTGTGTATAAATGGTACAGAGTGCACACACAGCTCAAAATGAAAATAAAAGAATCACTAAGAGATTAGATATGAGTTTTATAAATCTCTAGTGATTTCAAGTGAATCTCTGGACTCTTTTGATTAATCTGAAATGCTTCTGAGTCCTTATCTGGTTTTTTCTGAAAAACAATGTGTCGTTTTCTTCCTTGGTTTTCAATTTCAGCTTATCAGCCTGAGTGCATGAAGTATTTGTTGTAGGTCTTCACTCAAGATGCATCTTGTGTTCTCCTCTAGAATGAGTGGCTTCATGTATCTCCAGTGCTCTCCCAGTATGGATGTAGCTTTTTCTTTTTTTGTGAATGCACCATATTTCAATGCAGTTGAGTCCTTGTCTTTTTCACCCTTCGCATGCCTTCTTAGTCCCTTGATTCTCTATGTTTCTGCATGGTATTTGTCCTTCCTTTTATAGCTTTTAGATCTGGTAAAAAGAATTATTACCTTTTTATGGGTACTAGGTACGGTTCCCTAACATTCCAACAATACACATTAAATAACATTGATTGTGGTAAAATCACAAAATATAACTTTTGCTTTAGTAAATAAATAGTATTGGGAGTATAGAGTTTGACTGGTCAGTCTTAGCCTTCTGTAGGTAGCGGTTTCCTTTACGTACCAGTGACCTTACATCGGTAGATGTTAGATCATGTATCAGTAGATCCTTGTATCAGTAGCTGTTTGATCTTGTATCGGTAGCTCTATATATCGGTGACTCCTTCTATCGGTAGCTGTTTTATCTCGCATCGGTAGCTCTATATACCGGTGACTCCTTCTATCGGTAGCTCTTGGTCTATTGCTATCTCTTCTTTATATCAGTATATTTTGGTATATCGGTATCTCTGTTTTGTATCGGTAGACTTACTCTATCGGTAACTCGGTAGACTTGTTTTATCAGTTGCTCAATTTCTGTCGGTAGCTGTCTGTATCGGTGGAATTGTACATACTGGTATCTCTTCTTATCAGTGACTCTATCTTATTTATTCAGTCAGTAACCTTTGTGTATTAGTAGACTAATTTTATCAGTAGACTAAGTACCAGTAGATCTGTATCAGTAGCTATAAGAAGATTAGTGACTTAATACTTATCTATTTTATGCAAAACGTATCCGATTGAGTTAGAATTAATTCAGAACTTATACAAACATACATAAACATTGATTAATAAATTTCAAGGAATATTTTAATATTATTATTATATTGATAATATAATATCATGGATTGAAAGAATTAATATATAAATAAACATTTATTGGGATTATCAAAGTTTGTGAAAGTGTAATTGGGATTATCAAAATAGGTGAGGTCAACAATATCCCCCTTTTGGATAATCACAACTTATGATATTACAGTTTTAAAATAATGATTAATTTTATCAGAGGATATAGCATTAAATTCAATTGTATCATAGAAAACATTATGTTATAGAACATAATGTATCAGCGGTAGAATTAAATGCAATGGTATCAGAGGTGCAAAGAATAGTAGATCTTCCTTAGATAATATTTCTACCCCTTTGAGAATATTTATCCCCCTTTGAGAATATTTCTCCCCCTTTTTGATAATCAAAAAGTGGGAAACAACAAATAGAAGAGGAACAAAATGAGAAAGAAAAGAAATCCAATTGAATTATATGTTGCAAAAAGGTACATAGAAAGAAAACAAAATTCAAGGGATTCCTATCAAATATCTTATCCACCTATTCAATCCACGTCCTCAATATGATATTTTCCCTTGGGATCAGATGAGGATTCAAGCTGTGTGGATGTAGGTGAAGTCTTATAAATTCCACAAATTATCATAGGAGGTTGATCCACTGAAACTATTCTGGGTCTCTACTAAGGAGTTCTTTGAGTGATCATAGGAGTAAGGCTTCGAATGGATTGGGTCGGAGTCATCTGAACTGTAGAAGTAGAAGAGGTAGAGGCAGGTAAGGCTGGAGGTATAATCACTGGCCTAGCATCAACATGCAAGAAAGGCAACAAGAAATTTATGAAATCCATAATTATTCCTCCTCCTATCTCCATAGAAGATATCAAATCATCCTTGTTCTCCATGAATTTGTCTAAGGATGGAGTCAGTTCCCTTAGCTTGCTGACTTTCTCTCTGAAAGCTTGATTGACAGGAGGTAACTTCAGGTTTTCTAACTGAAGTTTGAAGTGATTGTTGAGTTGATATTTGGTATAAATCTTTTTGAAATAATAGTCTACCTTTTCTTTCACTTATTTCTGAGAGGCAGAAGATTCTCTCATATAGTCTTGAACTATCTTCATTATTTCTTGAGCTAAATATCTAGTAGAAATCACTACTTTGATCCGGTCAGATGATTCCACAGAGCCACTGGTTGATGATTAACCAAGCTCCTCCTTTATCACAGCTCGAATTTGATTTAGTTTTATTAAAGTTCTGGAGACAGGAGAACCAACAGAGAAAGATATGGTTTCCTTGAATTTTTTAGTCAACCCACTAATAAGGTTTTTTACTTAGGAATCCTGGGTGCTAACATAATCTTTAATGTAGGTTTTAAAACCTTCAAACACTGATACCATCTAGATCACAACACCTTTGACATAAGATAAATCCTTGTCTGCTTGAGATTTTGAAATCATGAAAGATTCTAAAGAGATAACAGATTTCTTTAGAGCTTCAATATCCTCTTCTAGTCTAGAAACTTGAGTCTAGCAAGCTGTAACTTCATCCACTATCTCTGCCATAATGGTAAAGGAATTAGAGCCGAGAGAGAGTTGGAAGTACTTTTCCAAGTTGCTCAATTATTCAACAAAGTGACTCCTTAATCCAGCAACAGAATTACTTAACAGTTCCTTCATCTCAGCTTTTAAGGAAGCTAAGTCATCCTTAGTGATCATATCAGCAAGAGAAATCACAACGGTTTCTCTTTCAGATACTATGCTGGCTACTAATTCATTCATAATTGATTGAATTGATGCCACCAGTGAAGCGTCTATTTTCATTATTTATTCCACAAAACTGATTCTGAGATTATATTTTAACTTGTCCAGATCATGCATTCTGACCACATCTTCAGGTAACAACTCAGTCTGAACATCATAATTGATTTTTGGTCTATTTAGATATGCTTCATTATCAGAATCAGGATAGTCCAATCCACAAACCACAGAACCTAGGTCTTCTACCCAACCCTCAATATCAACAGCCACTGAAACACTACCAAATCTGGTTTGATGCTCTCCCTAAAGGGGTGCATTCTATTGTACAAAAACAGTATTCTCAGCAGGTCTTTCTTCCTCAAAAGAATATTCTACAATCAATTCCATGTCTACAACAGCTGCAACAGCAAGAGGCTCCTCTAGATTAGGAACAGATCCTTCCATTTCACCTTCTACATCCTTAGCAGGAACAACTGATCTTCTAATCAATGGACTCAGACTTAAGCAAACAAAATTAGATGCTTCAGATTCATTCTCTCTTTCTTGTTCATTCTCAAGGGTTGGTTGGTCTTCCTCATCAGCAGGTGTCTCTTCATCTACTAAAGCTTCCTTTTATGAAGATACAATTTCAGCATCAGTACTTGGAGGTAAGTTTGGATCCCTTCCATCATCCATAGAATTCACCTATTCATCAGTCTCAACATTGTACTCAGGCTCTTCTTCATCAGGTCCTAGACCTAGATACCTCACATCCTTAGTTCTTGAAGGATGATTCACAGGATTTAATTTATCATATACCTTCTGGTCATTATTAACCCAATCTCCTCTCCATGGGTTCAAATTTATCATCATGTCATTGTAGACTGTTCTTGTGATACAGAAGTTGTTCCTTACTACCACTGTCTCATCTTGAGACTCAGCTACCCCTTTCACATTGATCATCACTGAGATCAACTTGGCAAAGAATAAGGCATTAGTCTTTGATTTTATCCTGGTCATGTCTTCCATTTGAATCCTTAGAAATCTGCACAGATTCACTTTTACACAATGTCTCATGAGATGCAGGAGATAGATATCCTGATATCTTAAATTTTCAAAGTCCCCTATCCTTGGAATTAAGACATGCTGAACAAACTTGAATAGCATTCTTTTCTCTCCATCCATTTCAGTAGCCACCACTTGTCTTTGATTTCCATTACCAGTGAACTCCTCTAGGGAAGACTCATAATCGAATATATCACTTGTAGTTGGTATTGCTTTCGACACATAGCCAAAAACACCTTCATGTGGAACCTTTAGGCATTCAACCCATTCAACGGATGAAAAGGATGTCTTCTTTCCATTCACATAAGAAATCACATGGTTCTCATATTCTGACTTCTCAAAGCTCACAAACTCATAAAATTGTTTCACTAGCTTTGGATAGTTGTGGCCATTATTGTTCGAGAAGCAATCTACCGACTTTTGATCTTCCAAAACCTCGAGCACTAACGATTTTCTAGCCAACAACCATTCCAAGCACAAGACTTTTTCGATCACAATAACTCTATTTTTCAAATGAGGGTTCACGGGTTGCCTCCCTGACCTTGTTCTACCAACACTACCACTTGCTTCTGAATCGTACTTCTGCTTCTTTTCATTCGTCTCATCAGTGTCATCTCTGATGGTAGGAAGTTTGGTTTTTTCCATCTCTGGTTTGAGGGATTTAGGGTTTTTGAGAGATTCGGGAGCTAAGGTCTGAGGGCAAAGGATTTGAGGCTAGGTAGATTGAGATGTAACTAGGATTTAGTTTTATCATTTAGGAATCATAAAATAAATAAATAAATAAAATTAAGTAAAAACGATTCAGATTTTGGTGGAAGACAGAAGTTTAAAACAGCGCACTCATCGGTAGGGTTTATCGGTGAGAATTCCTATCAGTGAGGTTCATCGGTGAGCTTACATTAGTGAGAGGTTACATCGGTGAGGTTACATCAGTGAGGTTACATCGGTGAGGTTACATCAGGTAGGTTACATTGGTGAGGTTACAACGGCGAGGTTACATCGATGAGGTTACATCGGTGAGGTTACATCAGTGAGGTTACATCAGTGAGGTTACATCGGTGGGGTTCTCGCATCGGTGAGGTACCTACCGATCAAGTTTAATCATTCCAAACTCATGTCTAATGTAACTTAACCTATCTGAACTTAAAGGTTTTGTAAAAATTTCAGCTAATTGATGTTCAGTACCTATAAATTCAAGAGTAATATCACCTTTTTGCTAATTATCTCTCAAAAAGTGGTGCCTTACATCAATGTATTTAGTCCTAGAGTGATATACAGGGTTCTTTGAAATGTTAATTGAACTAGTGTTATCATAGTTAATTGAAACATGATTAAAATCATATCCGTAGTCTAAAAGAGTGTGTTTCATCCACAGAATTTGTGCACAGCAACTACCAGCAGCTATATACTTTTCTTCGGCAGTGGATAAAGATATAGAATTTTTCTTTTTACTACACCAGGATACTAAGGATTTTCCCAATAAATGACATGTTCTAGATGTGCTTTTTATATCCAAGTTTCAACCAAACAAGTTAGTATTTGAATAACTCATTAGCTCAAAAGATTTTCATTTTGGGTAAAACAAACCTAAGTTTACTGTGTGTATAAGATATTTAAAATTTCTTTTAACAACAAGTAAATGAGATTATTTTTTATTAGTATGAAATCTTACACACATACATACACTAAACATAATATCTGGTCAACCAGTAGTAAGGTAAAGTAAGATTCCATTCATACCTCTGTAATTGGTTTGATCCATTGGTTTCCCATTTTCATTTGCATCCAATTTACAGACTGTAGTCATAGGAGTATCACTTTCCTTAATACTATCCAGACCAAAACATTTTAAAAGAACCTTTTTATATTTACTTTGATTCAAAATAATAGCATTTTCATTTTGAAAAACTTGAAATCCAATAAAATATTTGAGTTCTCCCATTAAACTCATTTCAAATTCTTTTTGCATACTCTTTGAAAAATCAGTACATAAGGAATGTTTAGAATATCCAAAGATAATATCATCAACATATATTTGTACTATCAAAACATCCGTAGAAATTATTTTAATAAAAAGAGTTGGATTTGCAATCCCTTTAGTAAAACTATCTGAAATAAGAAAATTTTTAAGTCTATCATACCAAGCTCTTGAATCCTGTTTCAAACCATATAAAGCTTTAGATAGCTTGAAAACTTGATTTGGAAAATGAGGATTAGTAAATCCAGGTGGTTGTTCAACAAAAATATCTTCAATTATAAAACCATTTAGAAAATCACTTTTGACATCCATTTGATATAACTTGAAATTCATATGACCAGCATAGGCAAGTAAGATCCTAATAACTTCTAATCTAGCAACAGGGGAAAAGGTTTCCTCATAGTCTATTCCTTCCTCTTGACTATATCCTTGTGCAACTAGCCTAGCTTTGTTTCTAACTATATTTCCTGATTCATCAACTTTGTTTTTAAAAACCCATTTAGTGCCTATTGTTAAAGTATCCTTGGTTCTGTCAACTAATTCCCAGACTTTTTTTCTTTCAAATTGATTTAACTTTTCTTGCATAGCCATTAGCCAAAATTCATCATTGATTACATAATTGACATTGTTAGGTTTTAGATGTGAATGAAAGGCTTTATGTTCAACCTGGTTTCTTAGAGAAGCTCTAGTCTGTGTCCCTCTATTAAGATTGCCAACAATAGTATCCAAATGATGATTCTTTCAAATCCTAGTTGATCTAGTAAAGGTAGGGCTAGAAATTTCAGGTTCATCGAAAGGTTCGGGTTTAACAAAAGAAGATTCTGGCATATGTCCATAACTGGATGTTTTTATAGCAAGTTCTTTAGTTTTATTATTAAGGTCTAGGATACTCAAATATTATTCAAGATTATCAAGAGAAGGGTTAGGTTCATGTGGATCAGTTTAATCAAACTTGATGTGAACAGATTATTCTACACATATGGTTCTTTTGTTGAAAACTCTATAGGATTTTCTAGTTAAATAATAACCAAGAAAAATTCCTTCACCACCCTTAGAAGAAAACTTGTCCAGATTATCCTTGGTATTAAGAATAAAGACTTTGCAGCCAAAGACTCTGAAGTAAATAACTTTGCGTTTTCTTTTATTCCATAGTTCATATGGGGTATTCTTGGGAACGGGTATAATGAAGAATCTATTAATAATATGACAAGATTTATTCACATCTTAATCCCAAAAATAAATAGGCAGGTCATACTCATTAAGCATGGTTCTTTCAATTTCTTGAAGGGTTCTATTTTTTCTTTCTACTACACCATTCTGTTGAGGTTCCCTAGGGGCAGAGAAATTGTTACTATAGCCATTGTATGAGAAATAAGATTCAAACTCAAGATTTTCAAACTCACGTCTATGATCACTTCGCAGGGTCTTAATATTAAGTCCACTAAGGTTTTCTATAGACTTGGGGTATTTAATAAAGTAAGAACAAGCTTCACTTTTTTGAGCTAAGAAGTATACCCAAGTATATCTAGAAAAGTCATCTACTAGGACATAGACATAGTGCTTCACATTTAAACGAGAAACTCTAGAAGGTCCAAACAAGTCCATGTGAACCAACTTGAGAGGTTGAGAAGTTGAAACTTCTTTCTTTGATTTAAAAGAAATTTTATGTTGCCTTCCCTTTTGACAGGGATTACAAACTTTGTCTAATGAGAATTCAAGCTTAGGTAGGTTTCTAACTAAGTTCTTCCTAGTCATATTTCTTATTTAATGAATGTTGTAGTGTCCTAATCTTATATTACAAATCCAAGATTCTTTAAGAAAAGAATTTATGCAAGTAACATTTTGTTTGGCCAAATAATTTAAATCAACAGCATAAACATTTTCATTTATTAAGGTAGAAAATACTAAAACATTTTTAGAGTTAAAAACATTATAAGAATAATTTTCAAATTTCACATTAAATACATCATCAAATAAATGGGAAATGCTTAATAGGTTATACATAAGTCCATCAACAAATAAAACTTTAGAAATCAAAACTGAATCAGTGTTACCAATCTGGCCTAGGCCGATGATTTTTCCTTTAGAATTATCACCAAAGGTGACATGGCCCCCATCAACCTTTATTAAGATTTTGAAGCATGAATAATCTCCAAACATGTTCCTTAAAAATACACTGTCCATGTACCATATATTCTTGTGATAAATCTTCAAACATCTTTCCTAAAAAATAGATTTAGATGGAAAATGATTTTGGTACCCAGATCTTCTTTGGTCCAGAAAGGTTAGCAAGCAAAGCTTTAGGTACCCAAATTTTTCTTATGGGTCACAAATAATTTACAGAATCAAATGATTTTGAAATATAAACTTTGTTTGATCTATAACAATGTGAATAACTAGTTTAGGAATATGAATTTCTAGAACTGGAACAGGCATAATTTTGTCCATATTTAGGAATAAATTTATTTTTGGTAAACTGTCTATGTCCTGGCTAATAGCCTATTCCAGTGGTATATTTTGGTGCCACTTGTTTACCTAGAATTTGACTAATTTTATCTTTTCCATTTGTGATTTTTTCTAAGTACTTCCTTAATTTATCATTAGAAAATTTGAGTTTTGTATTTTCCTTAAGCAATTGAGCATTCTTTTCCTTTTCTATATCAAGGACGGATTTAACATTTGCAGTGAGAGCATGATGTTTCTTTAATGAATTATATTTGTCCTTAAGTTCATTTCATGTCTCTTATATCATGTTACAATATTCATATAATTCAGCTTTATTCATGTATTCAGAATCAGAATCAGATTCTGCATCATCTTCAGAATAATAGGAATTTAAAACCGGAGTATCTAAGGTTACCTCAGATGTGTTGGTCATGAAACACATGTTGGCACAATTATTTTCAGAATCATAAACTTCATATTCACTTATGATATCTTCTAAATCACTCCAAATAGCTTTCATAGATTTCTTGTACTTATTGTCCTTGTAGTCATGTTTCTTCTTGAACTTCAATTTTGGACAGTCGGCATTTACATGTCCTTTACTTTTTCACTAATAGCAGATAACTTCATCACACTTATCAGCTTTCTTCCAATCTTTCTTACAATGACCTTTATTGTCATATTTTCCTTTGTAATTTGATTTTCTGAATAATTTATTCTTCCTATAGAATTTTTTAAATCTTCTAGTTATCTGAGCCATCTCAGCATCACTATCAGAGTCTGAACTTTCACTTGTTGAGCTTTCAGTAGGTACATGTATTTTCTCCTTGTCTTTTCTCTTTTAGGTAGTAGACTTAAAATCCACTGACTTTATTTTAGGTTCTTCATCTTCCTCCTTATTCACCTTGAGTTATTCCTCATACATCATAAGCTTACCAATAAGCTCTTTAAAAGGAAGTTTGCTGATGTCGCATGATTTTATAATGGAAACAGATGTGCCTCTCCATCATTCTGGAAGACATCTTAATATCCTCATAATTTGTTCCTTTACTGGAACAACTTTTTCAAGGGAGCTCATTATATTGAAAATCTCATTGAACCTGAGATACATGTCAGAAATGGGTTCATCAGGCTTCATTTTAAAGTTATCATATTTAATAGTATAGGTATTCAGCCTCATTTCTTTAACATTGTTTGTTCCCTCATGGGAAACAACCAAAGTGTCCCGGATTTCATAAGCAGTTTTACAAGAAGAAATGTGATTTAATTATTCATCTCCAAATGCATAGTACAGGGCATTCATATCTTTACAGTTATTATTGTAAGCTATTTTAGTAGGTTCATCCTAAGTAGTTCTATCAGTTTTTGGAATTTTATATTGAGTTTCTATTGCAATCCAGATATCAAATCCCTTACTCTCTAAGTGAATTTTCATCTTAAGTTTCCACTGGGCATAGTTTGTACCATTAAAGAAAGATGGCATGTTGTTAGCATCACCTTCTAGTCTATTGTCCATAACTAGATTTTAGAAAATAAAATTTAAATAAATAAAATATAGAACTAATAGAAATTTAAGATCTTTAAATATGCAACTAAAATCACAGTTGAAAAACAGAGTGTTTTGAAAACTTGTATTAATAAAAGCAACATCTGATACCAAATGTTGGTCGGAGTGGATACTCAAGAGGGGGGTGAATCGAGTTCCAATAAAAATTTCTGTTAAAAATATTTCTATTAAATTCCCCTATTTAAAAACAAGTTAAACTGTAGTGAATTTATACAGAGTGTAAATTTTCAATTAGTTTCTCAAAGATTTATTAGGTTTCAGTTAATTTAATCAGAAGATTAAATTAACTTTTGAAACTAACTTACTGGTTTATAATATGTATAAGAACTTGCTAATTTAACTATCAAAGTAACTCTAAAACAAATTATATTTCAAAGTAGTTAGCAGCGGAATATAAAATATACTTATAACTTAAACTAAAATTCACAGTAGAGGTAACCAAGAGGTTCAGTCTCAAGCCAAGACTTAGTCCTCTCAAACAATTTATGAAAATTGATCTACACCCTAGATCGGGTTAAACAACAGTGAAACCATTGTCCAGGTACAAAGGCCTCTACCACAGTTGTACGTGGGAAAACAACCAACATCTCACAAGCTGTCTAGGTCTTACTTTACCACTACCACTTTCCACAGTGGGATACAAGGGAGTTATAGAGTTTGAATGAGGATTTTGAAACCCTCCAGCTTAGCAGAGGAGACAGTGTGTGTATAAAAGGTACAGATCACACATACTGCTCAAAATGAAAATAAAAGAATCACTAAGATATTATATATGAGTTTTAGAAATCTCTAGTGATTTGAAGTGCAACTCTGGACTCTTTTGATTAATCTGAAATGCTTCTGAGTCCTTCTATGGTTTTTTTATGAAAAACAGAGTGTCATTTTCTTCCTTGGTTTTTAGGTTCAGCTTATCATCCTGAGTGCATGAAGTATTTTTTGTAGTTCTTCACCCAAGATGCAGCTTGTGTTCTCCTCTAGAATGAGTGGCTTCATGTATGTCCAGTGCTCTCCCAGTATGAATGTAGCTTTTTCTTTTTGTGTGAATGCACCATGTTTCAATGCAGTTGAGCCCTTGTCTTTTTCACCCTTTGTGTTCATTCTTAGTTCCTTGATTCTCTATATTTCTGCATGGTCTTTGTACTTACTTTTATAGCTTTTAGCTCTAGTAAAAAGGAATGATTACCTTTTTATGGGTACTAGGTACGGTTCCCTGACATGCCAAAAATACACATTAAATAACATTGATTGCATTAAAATCAAAAAACAATATAACTTTTGCTTTAGTAAATAAATAGTACTGAGAGTATAGATTTTGAATGGTCAGTCTTAGCCTTCTGTAGGTAGAGGTTAGCTTTATGTAATAGTGACCTTCCATTAGTAGCTGTTAGATCATGTACTGATAGCTCCTTGTATCGGTAGTTGTTTGATCTTGTATCGGTAGATCTATATACCGGTGACTCCTTCTATCGGTAGTTGTTTGATCTCGCATCGGTAGCTCTATATACCTGTGACTCCTTCTATCGGTAGCTATTGGTCTATCGGTAGCTCTGCTTTGTATCGGTATCTTTTGGTATGTCGGTAGCTCTGCTTTCCATCGGTATACTTACTCTATCGGTAACTTGGTAGACTTGTTTTATTGGTAGTTCAATTTCTGTCGGTAGCTGTCTGTATCGGTGGACTTGTACATACCGGTAGCTCTGCATATTGGTGACTCTATCTTATTCAGTCTATCGATAACCTTTTTTTTATCGGTAGACTAAGTCTATCAGTAGACTAATTACTGGTAGATCTGTATCAGTAGCTATAAGCATATTTGTGACTTAATACTTATCTATTTAATGCAAAACATATCCGATTGAGTTAGAATTAATTTAGAACTTATATAAACATAGATAAACATTGATTAACATATTTCAAGGACTATTTTAATATTATTATTATCTTGAAAATAGAATATCATGGATTGAAATAATTAATATATATATATAAACATTGATTGGGATTATCAAAGTATGTGAAAGCATAATTGGGATTATCAAAACAAGTGAGGTCAACAATGCTGAATAAATAAATTTTCCTGTTAAATACATCAATGGATAATTATATGCATCATATAAAAAAATGTTCATAATACCAAATATGTCTAAACGGAGTGTAAAATTGAGACGATATCCATCTCCTCACACTTTCTATTTGTTGAATGCTCTTTAACATATTGTATAATTAATTTAGATTTGTTATACATATATATATAATCTATAAAAAATATATCATATCATATTTGATCCACATATAATATATTATCACCCATTCGTTAACAATATTTCATTATTATCTTTGATATGGGTGTTAAATACATAGTCTTTATATATATGATTCATTATTGATGTTTTGGTTACTGTGAATAGGTTATGTTTAAGTAATATATAGAACTATATTAATGTTATAAATTTATTATATAGTTATTAGATATGGTTTAAGGATTTTCCTTGAAATGTGGATATGAAAATTAAACCACATAGCTTCGTGGATATGGTATGTCATACATACAAACGAGCAACGTTATCATATTTAATTGGTGCAAGGATAAATAATTAGATAAATTTTGATTCTGAATAATCATTATTATATCATAAGTATCACATTTATATAATTTAATTTCATTATATTGTTAATACTTGTGAGGAGGTGATGGAAAACAAATTCTATGGGTTCGTGAGGTCGTAGTCTTCTATACATGTGGGCAATGATTTTTCCCCATTTGATGGACATGAAGATTTATATATATTATTAAATAGATATAATAACATATAATTTCATGATATATATTGGTTTTATTATATTTCAATGGTTAATAAGTAATTTAATGTGGTAAAGGAAGAAGAAAAATTAAGTTGATCGGTTAAGATGATTACCTTTTCTTTGAAAAACATCATTTATATCTCCTCTTATAGGCCATAGGGTTGGTCTTTTGGGATGTCCATAACCTGTAAAATGTTCATAATATTTTGGGGATATTTGGTTTTTGTGTTTTACAACCTAAATTTCTCAATATGTGTGAATAATTTATGGGAGGACGTTCCCTTTTAAATTTGAGGAGAGTGTCAAACTTTTATTTTTTCAATGTTTTAAAATATTATTATGTTACTTTTTTTGGAAAATGGACCCAAAATGACTCATATTAGAATATTATTAGATTATAGGAAATATAAACTCATATAATATTATTTATATATGTTTTTAGGTAATTTTATTCCTTTTCATTTTAGATTAACCCCGGATAAAATTGTTTTATCCTTAACTATGGTAAAATATTTTTACTATTTTTACTATTCATTATAAAAAAATTAATCTGAACATATAAACTAATATTTATTATACTATTACCAAATTTTTAAAAAAATTATTAAATTAAATTCATATTTTTTTGTAAAATTGAATTTAAAATAAACCCGCAAAACATGACCAAAAATTATTTTTCAGGAAAATTCAATTTTCAAGAATAAAATGAAATTACGTTAACTATATTACTAGTAATCACAATTATATGGATTTAAATTCATTTATTTATAAAAGTAAACTATAAATTTTATTTAAAAACATTCATTATTCAAGTTTATTTTATTTTATTAAAATTTAAAAACATTATATCGTTAAATGAAATTTTCTGAAAGATATCCCTTTTTTACATCCTAGTAATCTTGTTAATTTCTATAAAATTTATTATAAATAAATTATTAAATATACGTATTATAAAACATTATTTTAATTAAAATGGGTAATATTTGAAAACTACGTTTTCAATTATTGATAAAATCTTTTTTCTATAAGAAATTTTCAAAAAACCACTCTAGGTTTATTTTGACCAAGTTAATTCAAAATAAATATTCATACAATAAAAATAAAAAATACCTTAAAAATTAATATTTTAATTTTATAATAGTTTCAATAATTAAAAATTCTACTTAATATAATTTAATCTCTAGTGTTACATTCTTCCCTTCAATAAAAAATTCATCCTAAAAATTTTCAAGGACGATACACACAATAACAAATGAGGGTGGTTCTTATTCATAACTTCCTCTAGTTCAAATTTTGCAACCTCTATTTTATGATTTTTCCAAATAAAATATACTAGTTGAGTCATCAAATTCTAAAACAATTTTTCTCTAGTGTCAAGAACCTGGATAGGCTTTTCAAAGTAAGATGGATTATGTTCTTGTTTAATTTCCTTAGTGTTGAGAACATGAATTTGATATTGTTTATACCTCCTTAATAATGAGATATAAAATAAATCATATCCTTTAGAGAGGATTGATGGAATTTATAAATGGTAATCTAGAACTCTAATTATTTCAAAAATTTCAATAGTTTTGATGTACCTTGGGATTTGATTCCCTTTTTTACCAAATAATACAACACCCATCTAGGGAGATACTTTTAAAAAAACATGATCTCGCACTTGGTATTCCATATTTTCCTTCAGTTATCATCATAGATTTTTTGAATTCATTGAGTTATATTAATATGGGTCTAATAGTACTTACCTTTATTGTTTTCTCCTAAAAAATTTTAATGTCCCATTAACATACTTTCAAAAAAATCATCAAAAAAAATTGGAGTACAACATATATTTCCATACAATTATTCATATAGTGCCTTAATTATTTAAATGGAAGTAATTGTTATTGAAAAACTCCATAAAACGTAAATATTATTCCCACTTACCAATAAATTCATGTTACAGTTACATTATCTTGTTTTATAATGTTTGGATAGACTTTTTGAACTTTCCATCAGTAAAAGGTTGATAAGAATTGATCAAATAATTCTCAATATGAAGATTCTTATAAATACTACTCAAAAATTATAATTTAAATCATGTACCACGATCAGAAACAATTTAATTAGGTGAACCACGATGTCTTTCAATTTCATTAATATAGATCTATGTGAAGATTATAAGAGGTAAATATTCTCTTGTAGTGAGGAAATGTGTAGAATTAGTAAGTTGATCAACAATAAACCACATAGAATCATTCTTTCTTGGGTATTTGGAAATAAAATGAAAAACCCGATAGTGATATCATCTCATTTTCACATTGGAATCGGCATATTTTACATGAATCCCTTAGAGATTTTATATCATCATTTTTCTACATTCAAACCAAAAATCTTGATAATCCTCACAATCATTTTTTAAAATTTTTAAAATACTAAATTTAGAGTTACATTGGGAACCTTCAAATCATCCAAATGACACATAATTCAGTAGGAAAAGTTGAAATTAAAAATATAATAGAAATAATTCAAAACAAAATGGTTGTCCCCAGAATTCAACATCAACGATTATTCTTACAAATCCCACAAACTATATGAGGAACCCTATATCAAGGTAATAATTGGCGTGTCCACTCATCATCTCCATCGTCACATAATTATCATCATCACTTTAATCATCTCACAAAATACGTTCCTTCAAATAATTGTACATAGTTGTGTTATAAGGGATTTTAGATAAATTTGATCAATGAGAATCATCTATCAATTCCTTTTATAAATTAAGTATATATGGAACACATAACCTCCATCAAGATTTTAGAACACGGACTTAATAAATGATTCTCTATAACTTCCCTTCACTAATGATGTTAATTTTCAATTGAAAATTCACATCATCTTGATTATAAATTGTTCTCTTCTCCAATAAAGATGGTATAAAAATAATTTTAAAAAGGAGGGATGTTTACCCTTTACTAATAACTCCCACATCCATCTTTAATACATCCTTGAACATATTATCATTGTCAATCCTAATTTTGTTCAAGACCCCATGATATTATCTATTCAATGCATCTTCTACCTTATTTTTCATCACTAGATGGTAGTGTATTGAGAAATCAAAATCCTTGAGTAACTCCAGCCATTGCCTTTTACACATGTTGATCAATTTATGTGAAAATATGTATTTTATACTCTTATGAACTATCTATATCTAATATCATTCACCATTGAGATAATGTATCAATATCTTCAAATAAATTATTATTGAAAAAAAATTCAGATCATGATTATCGTATTTTTATTCATGAATCTTTAGCAGTCTTAATGAATAGGATATAACTATATCATTTTAAATAAGGAAACGACTAATCCATTTATTTTATGGATCACTATATATAACAAATCCATAATTTACAAATATAATAATAAATATCATAGAATTGAATATTCTTCACATCAATTCTTCAAAAAAATCACATTCATTTCTCTATATAATCTAAACCCCTTTATATGTAGGTTTTCATAACGAGTTATCCAATCAAGAACATTTTGTGAAAAACGCCAATAGTAACCTACCAATCCAAGAAAACTACGTACCTCAATTATGATTTTTGGTGTAGAATATTAATTTACTAACTTTATCTTATCATGATCAATTGAGATTCCATAATTAGAGAAAAAATATCCTATAAAATAAACATTATGAATCCAGAATTCAAACTTCCTAAATTTATAATATAACTCTTTTCCATTCAGAGTCTCAAGAATAATCCTCAAGTTATTCTCATAGTCCCAAATTACTATAGAGTACACAATGATATCATCAATATATAACACAAAAAAATTATCAATATATTCCTTGAATGATCTATTAATAATATCCATACAAAAAATATGGTGTATTAGTCAATTAAAATAGAATTACTACAAAATCATAATGTCTATATCTTTTAAATAAATCTATCTTTGGAATATATTCCTTTTTTCACACAATTTTTTAT
Source organism: Viscum album (assembly GCA_963277665.1). Lineage (NCBI taxonomy): Eukaryota > Viridiplantae > Streptophyta > Magnoliopsida > Santalales > Viscaceae > Viscum > Viscum album. Next base: position 253,674,052 of record OY728165.1, on the reverse strand, counting down.
ACCTATAACAGAGATAAAGTCTTAAAAAATATTTAGATACTTTAATTTGATCTAATAAACAATCAATTTGAGGCATATGATACTTTTTCTTTATAGTAATATCATTGACATCCCTATAAGCAATGCACATCCACATATATCCTTCTTTATTCTTAGAAAAAAGAACTGTAGATCCTTATAGTTAAACACTAGGGTATATAAATCACTTGACACATGACTCATATACTTGTTTCTTTAATTGCACTAATTCCATAATGTCTATTTTATAGAGAGTCATTTATATTAGTCTCATATCAAAGATTAAATAAATAAATAACCTAAATTCACATCCTGGTGGGTGTCTTGGTAATTTATTAGGAAATTTATCAATGTATTCTTGTATAACAGAAACATCCTAAATATAAAGGCTAACTTTCCCAACTTTATATTTCTTTATACTCTTCTAATACAAGAATATAATTTGTAATAGCTACCAGAGGTAGATCTAGACATGTCTCAAATGATGAAGTCACCCCTATGAAGACAAGGAATTCAACATCTTCTTCATGGATCATAACATCCTACTCTTAGAAATAAATTTCTGAATTATATTTTGAATTAAATACATAATTTTTATTTTGTAAAAGTTAACTATATATAAAATAATAAATTCTAGAATAGGGTACACCTATGTGTAATAATGGAAACTGACTAATGCATCCTTATTTTTTTAAGATTTCCTCTTTGAGTCTTGAAGAAAAACTCCTTTCTTAAGATGTAATGTAAATATTAAATTATCTTGAAAAACATTGAATACAATATAGATTAAAATAAATATTTATATGGATTTGAGTTTATGATTAAAATACATGCCACCACATCTTTAGTAACTTTAAACTCGTCTATATTGATCATAAAAACTTGGTCTTCTCCCTAAAACTTCTTTTGTAGTAGGATCCCATAATTCATAGGACATTTGTGGGAATAATTCCATATTTATCTTCATTTTATTCACTAGATAAATGTTATTTCTTTATTTCCATTGCATTGATTATACATATGAACTTTATCTCTACACTTGTAATAAACTCTCATTCCTTTCAAGCATTTTGTAGGATATTTCCTTCCAAAATATTCACAATATTGAAATTCCTTTGTCACCTTATTCTTCATTGTAATGTTTCATTTTTTTTGTGCTCAACTGAACAATTTTTATCTTGATTTCCCCTTAAGATATAGGATCTAGAAATTAACTTCTCTTTTTTGATGGAACATAATAATATTTCACAATATGATGAGAGTTTTTGAGAAACTATCATCTTTAAATGTATTGGCTAAATCCCTTCAAATAAATGGTTAATTATAATTTCTATATTTTTTATGTAATTTTTAACATACTTTGATAGTATAGTAAATGTATTATCACAATTTTAAACACATTACACTTAATTTTTATTTATGTTAAGGAATATTTTATCCATTTCAGTTTGTTTTAAATGAGGGAAGTGTTTTTCAAAGAATGTTACTTCAAAATATCTCCATTCTGTAGGTTTTTCTTCATCCTCTTGAGTATTCTTGATCTGTTACTACCATTTATCTACATCACCTTTAATATAATACCCTTCCAGTATATCCTTTTCCCTTTCATTTCACCCTGAGTCTAGAAATATTTTTTTAATATACTTAATCAATTAATCAGCTACAAATGTATTGGTATTTCCACTAAAATATGGAGACTTATGTAACATAAAATTATCTAATATAGGTGTATTAGGTCATTTTACATCATGTTGATATATATGTGCAATGTTATTAGTAATCACCTGGGTTAGTTAATCTAATATAGCCATCATCTACTCAGCTTCAATCCCAATTGTCTTTTATTTCTCATTAGGGTTACCTCTACATTGTGAAAGTGTATTGACACCATTATTTATAAAAGGTTTCATTTCTAAATAATGGAATATAATGAATTATCTAATGATAATTTGGAATTTACATCATATTATTTCTTTCTAAATCAGGTGTAATACATAAAATAAATTGAAAACTTATAAATAGATAATCACATAATCAAATATTTGGTTTCATTAATAATATCTTCAAATTAAAAAAAAATGTTTTCAAAAATAATGTTGATCTAAAAGTTCAATGTTATTTTTAGTCACATGGGTTAGTTACCCTAATATGGCCATCATCTACTCAATTACAATCCCAATAGTTTTTTATTTCTCATTAGGGTAACCTCTACATTGTGAAAGAGTATTGATACAATTATTTCTGAAAGGTTTCATTTCTAAATAATTGCATATAATGAATTATCTCATGAAATTTTGGATTTTATGTCATAGTATTTAATTCTAAATCTGGTGTAATGCATAACATAAATTTAAAAATTATAAATAGCTAATCACATGATCAGATTTTTGGTTTCTTTAATAATATCCTCAAATTAAACAAATATTTCCAAATTATTCATAATGGTTGGTAATGAAAATTTGAATTAACCCAAACATATCCCCAAGTAGGGTCAAACTAGGTTAAATGTAAGGCACCATTCACTATGCGCTAGAATGATGGTCGTGATATACTCAACCAACTCTTTTGGGGTTATTTCTGCTATATGCATCTATTCTAAAACCACATTGAATTATATTATCCTCAAATGGGTGTATTTTCTGGTAAAAATAATCAATATATACTTTAGTAAAGCTTGTGATATTATTCTACAACAAGATATATCCTCAATGATTGTCATAGGGTTATGTTCTATAATATATGTGTTCTTAAATCATGTCCCCACATTTTATACTAAAGTTCCATTAATACCAAATCTAACCACCTAAACTCCAATAACCTAGAGAAAGTGTCTAAATTATTATATTTCCATAAGATACAAGGGATCACTTCTAGAAGGACTGATATGTTTAGAATTCTTGTGGAACTATATACAAACATTTTCTCTATTGTTCATTGGAAATAAAATATAAATCATAATGAAATTAAATATTTTGCATCATTAAACTCATTCAAATATTTATTATTCATATCCTAAGGAATGAGAAACAAAACAAGGGTGATATTAAAAACTTAGTAATAGTAACATTCAACTAAATATATCATGATTAAATATGTCATAATCAATATGTGAATGTATATAACTAAAAACACATACAATTTAATCATTATATTGATCATTAAATGAATCCATGGGTAATATAAATGTTTTAATATCATGAATATTAATAATAGAATTATCAATGAAGAAAAGGAACAATGTGAGATGTCATGATCTTACACATAATTATCTCTTTAACCTTGAGGACTTATGCTAATAAATTTTAAATTATGGGTTGGTATACCCCCAAAACCCCAATTATTAATATTGGATAATATGTTTTTCACATGAGACTTATCTATGCATCAAGGGGATATATAATCCCAAGCCCAACCCATTACAGCAATTCTAATCCATTCCTCATATATTTAATGATCAATTTAATTCATCAATATTATTACATATTAAATAAATATATCAACTGAGTAAAAGTTATATATAATATCAGGATTCCCTAGTCAATTAAATAACATTCATAGTAAAATGTTGTATATATTAATGGTACACTGTTTGGTTAACAATAATATACATTAAATAATGGATATAGATATTTCTAATGAAATATGATCAAAAAAAAGTTAATATCTCAAGATAATGTTAATAACAACAAAATTAATCATGGGATGAGATATGACCATCAATTCATCAGAAAAGAAGATTTTGTAATAAAATAAATTTCTTTGGTGAATAAAATAAAAAGTAAATGAAACATTTAAAATAATCATTAAATAAATAATATTCTTCATAAAACCATTTCAAATTTTTGGATGAAGATAAATAGTATAAAATGTGTACAGCGGCTGGAAATACCAAAAACATTGTACACATTTAATAGAAACATTTCTTTTGAATTTTTTTAAAGAAATATTAAATTAAAAATTTCTTAAAACATTAAAAATATTAATTTCAAAAAAAAATAAAAAATAATGGATAACACCAAATTTCCATAATAAATCATTTGAGTAAATAAAAAGGTATTTCTTAAAATGATTTTAAGAAAAATGTGTACATGGATGAAAAATATACCCTATCAAAAAGGGAAATAATGTCACCTTTTAATTTAAATATTTATTTAATTGATTCAAGTCCAAAGTTGTAGAAAATATATAGTAAAACATTGAAACACCCTGAATATATAAATAATAATAAAATAAATATATTTTATGGATGATATATTATAAAATCCCTTCAATGAAAATATAACTAATCATAAAAGAAATGAAATTGAAAAATAAAGTCTTACATGTTTGGTTACTTTTTAATTGGAACCCCATGATAGAGTAAAAATAAATTGAAACTATAATCACTATTAATAAATATATTTTAATTTAAAATAAATAGTATTATATACACCACATATAATGAAATATGTGCATAATACCAAATATTTGTCAATGAACATGTTTTAAACTCTCGTATAATAAATTAATATTTATTATAATCTCATACCGTATACATAAAAATATTTATAATATCCTATAATATATACTTATTAAATCTTATCATCCATCCATTAACATTATTTCATTATTATCAATGTGAGTAAGATGTATGGTTTTCTTATGTATTTTTCATTAAGAATGTTCTGATTCTTATAAATAGGTTATAGTTTAATCATATAGCTAATTATTTTATCGTTATATATATCATAATTATTTATTGTATAAAATTTTAGGATTATTATGGAATGGTGGACCTGAATAATGAATCGCATTTCTTTTTGGAAATGATACATTGTACATACTCACGAGTGATGATATAATTTTTTAAATATGTGGAAGTGTAAGTAAGTATATGTTATGTTAATTTTTCAGACTGGAAATTATTTCATAAGTAATATGTTTATTTTTTTGTTCCTCCATTATTATTAGCCTTGTGAGGTGGGATAGAAGACAAATTCTATCAGTTCGGGATGTGGGAGTCCTCTATAACAAGAGAGATGGTTTTGTTTATCATTTGATGAAGAAAGAGATGGATAAATTTTATTCTATAAGATTAATAGAATCAAATTATATTCTATATTCTATATTAATTATATTTTACTATTGAGGATATAATTTATGGTATTAAAACAAGATGAAAAATGAATGTGATCGATTAAGACAATTAACTCTTTTTTGAAAGATCTCTATTAATTATCCTCTTTAAAGACTAGAGGGTTGGCATTTTTGTAAAATAATCACCTATATAACGTCTATAAGTATGGTGGAGATATATATTTTTTGGTATTTTTTATGATAAATGGATTAATATGTGTAAATAATTTAGGTGAGGAGGTTCCCTTTTATAATAGAGGTGAAAGTAACCCTTGTAAGTTTTCAATGTTTAAAAATATTACTATGTCATTTACATAAAAAAATAGAAAAAATGAATCAGAGTTGAATATAATAATTTTATGGTCTAAATAAACTTAACCAGGATTATTTTTACATTTTTTAGGTAATTTTAATCCTTATCTTTATTTATTAACCACCAATAAACATGTTTTAAGTTTATCTATGGTAATAGTTTTTTATTATTTTTACTGTTAATTATGAACAAAATACTAATATTTTTGCATAATATTAATTATGATGATTAAAAATATTTAATCCATCTTAAAAAATCTAATTAATATAATTGTTTGAATTTAATTTAAAATATACTCTCAAATCGTGATGAAAAAAGGTTTTTCATGAAAATGCATTTTTCAAGTGTAATATGATCTTTCATTCAATATATGACAGGAAATTAAAATTATATGGGTTTAAATTAATATATTCATATATATATAATATTTAAATTATAATTAAATAATTTATTATTAAATATTATTTTAATTAATTACAATGGAAAAACATTTTTCAATTAAAAAAAATTTTATGAAAAATGTATCTTTTTAAATCCAAATGATCTAGTATTAATGTCCTTAAAATTGTTAATAAATACATATTTAGTTATATGTATTATAAAAAATTATAAATAAAAGTAGTAATAGTAAAATATTATATTTTAAATTATTTATAAGATAATATATCTAAGGGATATTTTAAAAAATTAATTCTTGGCTTATTTTGACTCACTAAGTTCAAAAAAAATATTCATCCATTCAAATAAGAAATAATATGCCTTTAAATATTAAAATGTGAATTTCATTATAGTTTTAATAAAATAAAATGTTTTTATATATATTATATGCCCTATTTTTATATATAGTTCTCAGTTTTTTTGAATTGGGGTGGATTTCAGGTTTACTTTTATAAGTGAGGGGATAAATGCCTTATATACTTCCAAGATGTATTTTATGACTCAATATTCTGATATTTAAACTTTATGTTCATGTTTTTACATTCTTATGTTTATGGTTTGTTTTATTTTCTCAATGTTTACCCTTACTGAGAATTTGAGCTCACCCTTTTTTGTTTTTTTCCCCAGGATGTAAATAAATATTTTAGGTAGCAAAAAAAAGGGAAGATCTATATGGGAGATGTTGAAGATCTTTCACCAAGTTACACGATAATGTTCCAAATTTCCAAAGACACTAAAATAATATGGTCTTTTGGGGTATTTTTTTGTAATATATTAATTATTACGCAAAGAAAATGTAATTTCCATGTATGTCAAGTTTTGATAGTTATAAGAATGATTATATATGGTTTTAAATTGGCTATTAAAGTTCTATATCATTAAATCCACACATTTTAGACATTTAAATAGTATCTATACTTGTAAAAAAGTTTATATATGATTAATATTATTTGAAATATATTTGGAAATTCATTAAATAAGGCCATAAAAAAAATTTCATCAAAGAAATTTTAAAAATGGAAATTTTTTAAATTCTGTACAAACAGGAAACACTGTAGAATTCTACCTATATGGTGCCACCTTAAGGGTTCCACCACTAGAATGAAACCATTACTGATCCACTTACATAATTTGACCATTCGTGATCCACTACTAGAATGACCCACTATCGGTGATCCACTATCTGTGATCCACTACCAGGGTGCCACAACCAAGATCCCAACGCCAGGGTGCCACCACTAGGGTACCACTACCAGGGTTGCATAACCAAAATTCCCCTTTTGGTAACCCACCACTAGAATTCCACCATTTTTTATCAACTACCATAATGATCCACCATTAGTGATCCACTCTCACAATGAAAACATTGGTGATCCAATTCCAAAATGATCCACCATTATTGATCCACCACCAGAATGATCTATCATTGGTGACCCATTTCCAAAATGCCACCATTGGTGATCCCCCAAATGAATGATCCACAATTGGTGATCCACCACCCAAATGATCTACCATTGTTGATCCAATACCAAAATTATACATCATTGGTGATCTAATGGTATAATGATTCATCATTGGTGATAAACCTCTAGAATAATCCACCATTAGTGATCCACCACCAGATTGATCCATCATTGGTGATCTACAACCAAAATTTTCCTTCATCCTCTAAAAAACCTCTACTCTCTCCAAAAAAATCACAACTTCTCCCATCCTTCTCTCAACACCTTTGGGCTTTCCCCAAACATCTCAACCACTAGATTTCCTACAAAGAAACGTGTCGAAAGATCTCAGCTGTTACAAGTTCTCCCAATTTCTCATGGATAAAAATTAAATATATAATTAAATTTCTTTACATGTTTTTTATGTGTCAATTATTTTTCAAAGTACACACCCAGTCATAAGATATATAATTAAATATTATATCATTTTCCATGATGAAATTTTTTATAGGAACTCGATGTTTCCTTAAGGACACTTGTGTACTAAATTAATTTTAAATGAAATTATTTTTTATTTAAATTATTGATGATGGTGAGTTAGTGATTCATGGATGGAATTAAGAAAATTATAATTAATTGGAATAATTATTAGTTTATTATCTTAATCAAATAATTAATTGAATTAATTGATAACAAGATTAAAAATGTTAGATCAGTTATTGATTTACAGATTATCATGAGGATAGACTGACCCTATGTATGTGATTTGTCTCTTTAAATATATTATGATTAAATTATTATTTATGGACTTCATCTCATCCCCAACTCCTAATAATGTAAGGCCATTTGTTCCAATGGTTTATTTTATGTAATCCTCATTTATCTTATCCATTGGATCCCCACACTAGAATATGAGTAAAATATTATGTAAGGATAGAGTTTCTAGACAAGTGGATGTGGTCAAATTCTAGGATATAAGGTGAAACTAATCAAAGAAGTACATTATATCCAAAGTGGAATGATACAACATGAAAAAAGCTATGATTTAAGGTGATTTCCCCTGGGGTAAGGGTCGGTTTATCATCTTCTAGATAAAATAACCATTAAAGAGTCTCATGATCATTACACTTATATTTTATTTCTATTAGTTTCATGGTTACTTATTTATGTATGTTGATTCTATGAAATCACCTAATAAATGAATTAACAAGATAAGATGAACTAAAATATACCTTGCTTATACCTTAATTTTTTTTATCATGCATGGTTAATCACATAAATAAAATCCACTTAATATTAACAGAGCATGTGAAAAGGTAAAAATTGGATGTATGTAAAAGGATAAAAATACCTCAAATAAAATATTAAGTTGGTATAAACTTCTAATAAATATGTTAAGATCAACCTCATAGTTCTATGTGTTAGACCGACCTATGTTGGGGAGCTTTAAATTATCCTAGAACTTTTACCTTGAAGTTTTGGTTTGACTTAACTTGGTTTATATCAAGGGTTGACTATTCAAGACAGGCATGGTATAAATAAGAGAAAAATGTTGAGTAAATGTTTAAAATAGGATTTCAAGATTGATTATTCCACTTAATGAATAACAGAACTATAAATTAATGTAGTGGGAAAGATACTACTACCTAAAAACCCCTCCAATAACTTTTCCATCCCAAGAAAGGATAATGAGAAGGGGAATATGGATCCTTTATACTGGAATATCATATAGAAACCATATTCTATGGTTTATATTGAGGGATATTGGTATTCAAAAATGTATAGGGAGATTAATGGAATCTAATTAATTTAAAATTTATTGATCAAATTTTGTAATAAAAATAAGTAATAGTTTTCTACTCTTTGTTTTTAGAAAATGGAATATAAAATTACATCAAAAATATCATTGTTATCCATAATTGAGAAGGGTAAAATTATAACCAGCATAAATTTATAGTAATGGTATAAGAACATGAATGGTATACTATGACAAGAATAGAAATTATATGAGCTGGAAACCCCACTTCTTGATTAACCTACAAAATATTCTAGTGATGAGGAAGTATCTCTCTATGTAAAACATTTTTAAGACGTAATATATTCCCAATGTTTCATGTTACCCTACATTTACAATTATATGTTAATGAAATATGAGTATATGTAAGTATATAGCATTGTTTCTCACATTTGGGATGAATTTCAAGAGAAATCTAAACCTGATAGATATGAGATCTCCATTACAGTATTAACATGTGAGATCAGAGAGCCTATTCCCACAAGGGAACACTTTTTCAATATGTTTGGAAACATTAAGCACCTAAACATATTGGGTTTTTATATCCTAGATGATATGTGAACTTATTTCATTATATCCCCGCAACTCAAAAACTTCTCTAGTTTTATTATGATATAAAATATGAGAAATAGAAAGAAGACCCTTTCAAAACTACATAAAAGTATTCATCAATTTGATAAATACATCATGAAAGAAAAATTAATTTTCATTATTTTGAATAAAAGGGGGTGGTAATTAAAAAGGGTTGAAGAATAATTATAATTCTATAGCTCCAGGGCACCATACTTCTGAGAAGAATTAGATAAAAATAAAATGAAATGAATATGATGCATTATATTTTCATGTGGAAAGTGGGGCCACTGGAAGAGGAATTAAACCACACTAAAGAATCAATGGAAATATTTAGGTACATTCATTATTGAGTGTAATATTATATATCTAAAAGTTGTAAATTAGTTACTATATATGGTACTCACATTTAAATCTAGATACAGTAACCAAATATATTTTAGAAAGTTTATAGTGATGAGGTGGATATATGGGCTACCAATAGAGAATTTTTGTATACTATATCCATTAGAGATTACCGTCACACATTACTAATAAGATTGTTTTTTAAAGAATTGTTATTATGTTTCTCGTGTTCCCAAAAACATAATTTCCATTACTTATTTATACATGGATGGATTGATTTTCATCTTTAGAAATCAGTTTTTTTGTTTTATAAGAAAAGAATATGTTATAGTATTGCACAGTTGAATAGTATTCATTATTTATTAAATTAGTGAAACAAAATATTGGGAATTTATAATGAAAATAATATGTGTGACTCAAGAAACACCCATTTGTGGAATCAGTGACTTGGTCAAGTAAATTCTAAGTATTTAACAAACCTTTAGAAATACGGTTACATATATTCTTTTTTTTCTTAATCCACTTGAATGGTTTCATGATTATTTACATGGTAAGAAGACTAGAACACCATTTGGTGGTCACTTTGAAAGGTCCACATAGATTCATGATTAGGTTCACGATGATGTATACAAACCCATTCAAGTAGAGGATGGAGTTGGATTCTCATACTTTATTAAATTTACCAAAAACATTAGTAAGAATTTTTATATCTACTAAATGAGGTTTAAGTAAGAATCCCTTGAAAATTTCAAGGTGTTCAAGATTTAAGTTGAGAATCATCTTTGTAAGAAGATAAATAAACATCGATCGGATCAAGGTGGAGAATATCTTAATCCAAAATTTATCTCATTTCTACAGGATTTAGGGATTTTATCTGAATTCACTCCACCTTATACACCATAATCAAATGGTTTTAGTTAAAGGAGGAACCATATATATTATACATTGCAAGGTCGATGATAAGTTTCAAAAGTATTCTATTGTCCTTTTAGGGATATGTGTTAAAACTAAAATAATACATAGTAAACAGAGTCCCAAATAAATTGAGAAATGGAATTCCCATTGATTTATAGAGTTTAAATAATATTTTTTTCACCTTTTTATGTATCGAGTATTGAGGATTTTTGTAGGGATATCTAAAGAAAAAAACTTTCACCCTGAGAAAATATGGGTATCTACATAGGGTATCCTATGGAAACCTAGAGATATTAACTATGAAAACCAGAAGAAAATAATACAGACATCACTACACATGTCATATTTATGGAGATGTGGAATATCCTCAAAGAGGATAGTGGGAGAAAGATTGACTTCAATGAAGTTGTTTATAAAGATACAAAAAAGTTGGTACAAGAGCAGATTCCAGAGGTCCGTATAAAAGAAATTGTTCTTGAAACATAAGTATTGTGTAAGAGAACTAGAGTGGTAAGTGAACTAGAAAGATATACTTTTCATGTCACTAAAGATGGTGAATTGTTATTCGGAGATAGTGATGATACTTTATCCTACAAGGATTCAGTAGAGATCTCTGAAGCTGTAAATTGGTAAGAAGACATGAATTATGAGATGGATACCTTGTATAAAAACTCATATTGGGTTCTGATTGGTATCCAAAAAAATAAAACATGCTGGGATTAAATGGGTATTCTAGAAGAATAAATATATGAAATTTAATTTAAATACCTATAAATAACATATATTAGTAAAAGAGTTTAGACAATTTCCATGAATTGACTACTATGAAACCTTTTCTTGAGTTTTCATATTTAAATCCATCATAATGTTTCTTACCATACCATCTTACCAAGACTATTAGATTTGTAAAATGGATTCTAAGACATCGTTATTTAATGAGGACCTTTAAGAGGATGTTTATATGACACAATAATAATAGTTTTCAACCCCATGAAATTACAAAAAAAATTATACGAGTTCCAGAGATCTATAACTGTATTAAAGAAATAATCCATTCATGGAAAATTTCATTCAATAAATCCATAAAAGAATTTGGTTTCATTAATAATTAATTTGATCCATGTGTTTACAATATGTTTAATGGGAGTATAGTTTTTTCCTAGTAGTAAATGATTATGAAAAATTTCTAACTAGAAATGAGATACCAAACTTACAAGAGGTTAAGGAATGGTTGATAAAGTGTTTCTCTATGAATTAATTAGGTGACTAAGAATACATTATAGGGATTAAGATCATGCATGATAGATCCAAGATGCAACATGTACTAATTCAAGGTACATACATTAACCAGATACTAAACATGTTTAGTATGGAATAATTAATTAGTGAATTTATTCCAGTGTCACATGGTATACCTCTTACAAAGAAAGTGTATCCTTGAACACATGAGGAAAAAGAGATAATGATAAAGATCACATACACATAAAAAATAGGATCTATCATGTATTAAATGTTATATATGAGTCATTATATTGCCTATGAATTTAGAATTGTAGGTATATATGAAGAAGATCCATGTGAAAAACATTGGAATACTGTAAAGGTTATACTTAAGTATCTAAGGAAAACTAAGAATATGTTCCTCATGTATAGAGAATATGAAGATCTCATCATCGAGGCATATACAAATTCTAGAAGACAATAATATCATAATAATTTGAAGTCACATTGTTGTTATTTATTTTTTATCAATAGAGGAGTTGTGAGATGGAATACATCGATGCAGCAAGTTATGAACAATTATACTATAGAGTATGAGTATATTATAGATTCCAATTCATCCAACGACGTAGTTTGGATTAACACATTTATCCAATATATTGATGGGGTTTTTATAAATAATGTCCCTATCAAATTTTACTATGACAACACTATAGCAGTGGCTCTCTCAAAAGAGTTGATATCCCAACAAAGGAAAAGGAGCATACATTAGAAATTTTATCTCTTGAGAGATTTTATTCAATAAGTTTTATGTTTCAGTGAGTAGAGGGTCAATAGAAGAAAATGTGGAATGCCCTTGACCAAGGAAATATCTCCAAATACACATGTGTATTGTGTATGATCTAGTTTACTGAAGCTTTATGTTAGTTAGCTCTAGTGCATGTGGGAGTATGTTGGAGTTAATACTCGAGAACCAAATTTCCTATTTCATGATAACAATATTTAATTATTTGTATTGTTCTTTATCACATCATTAAATTACCTTTTCTTGAAATTTTTATTTGAAAATGTCCAAAGAATATGCTTTTCTCTAAAATTCTATTTCAATTTATTATTGTGATGGGAACCTAGTGGTTCCATGATAGTGTTCATGAATATATGATCCATGGACAAATAATATTGTATTGTGGGACAATGATAGTATAATATATCATGGGTATTAAGATTATTATTTATTAGGACGCCATCTAATGGTGTTCTCCATTGGTAATATTTATAATAAGAGTTTGTGAGAACAAACCCATTAATTATAAATCCACATTCCCATGTGTCATTGGATGTTCCTATATCCAAACATGTGTATTGATCATTAGAAATTAAAATTATCATTATTGGATATCATAACTCCCATGCTTTTATGTATTGATTAAAAACATGGTGATATATGCTCATGGAGAGGTAAGATATATTAGGTTCATCAAAAGTTATGTTTCATTGATATATAGTGTGAGAAATGATTTATTCCTTTTGTCCCTTTATTAAAATAGATATCTCATGTTGTTTGATGGAATGGAACCTTCAATTTAAATCTATGGATAGGGTTTTTGGTGGGAGAGTTCATTAATGGAAATTAAAAAGAGAGAAATCAAGATTATTGGTTGATCAAACTTGAATATAGTTATTTTGATTTGAGATATCTTGATAAAGGGATTATATTACATGGTATAAATTCATATATGGTTGGGTTTCATTGCCAAATTAACTTCTTTCTATATGGGAACCTTGGAATTTTTTTTCATCCTAGCCTTGTAATTTTTGTGTTAATGCCTAATTCCACTATGAAAGAGGCCTATAGGGACACACATTAACTATATCTACAATATAATTTAAATTCATGTATCAAATTTAACATATTAGAATAAATAATATCTTTTCAGTTTTGGTTGATCACAAGAATTTCAATTCAAGTTATTTGAAATAATAAGTGAGTTCAAAATAATACAAATATTTATTTGAATGTTTTGAGAATATAATATTTATTATATTTATCATAGAATAATGGAGTGACATTTATTTTTTAAATATTCATTATTTAAGAATCCGTAAATGTTGAAAAAGAAAAGTAAAATAAACTTAATGGCCTGATTGGAAATGATATAAATGATTTTATTTATATTATTAATGTGTTTCACATGTCAAAAAAATTATTATTATTATTATTATTTTATAGGGGGTAAACTGAGAATATTGAATTTGGTAAGGGGCTTGTGGGATATTTTCCAGTACTAAATATGTTATAATAAATACCTAATTATAACACATTCTAGAATCAATTTTTGTGTTCATAACATATAGAGAGAGACTCTTTCTCAATACCTATTGATAGATATAGAAATATATGAAATGATCTCTCTTCCTACCCTATCAAGACATTTACAGAACACCATGAGTTATTCCCCCTTATAAAATAATATTGATGCGGTCAGCCACAAACAAAAAAAGTAGTGAGGATCGGTTTTGCTAGTACCCAAGGATTCTGCAATTATGTTCAAGGATTGTAGTGTGTGTGTGGATAACTTCTTGAAGGATATTTTACATGGGTTTGGCAGTACAACAGTGGTATGATGAGATCAAGTAAACTAGTTCCTACAAAATATCTAAATCACATGTTCAACTAATTCAATATATTCTCATAAATTAACTATAAATTACATGTGAAGTTCTTCTTCTTTTATTTCTAAAATCATAATATAGTCTAGAAATAAATGGTATTCATTGGACATGTTGTTTTGATCAAGTATGGTAATGATTACATGTAATTTAAGACTAAAATATGATTTTATTATACCATATAACATGCTTTCACTCCACCAAAAACCTATAGATATTGAATCGCCCCTTGACACTCTAAGGAAGTAGTTTTTTAGCTAATACACATAATGGTAATATTGTTTAAAAGACAATATATCGGGAAATCATTGTTATGATGAAAAGTTTTCATAAAGTTAAAAACATGGTATTTATACCTATAGTTGACTTGGAGATAAACCAAGTTTTTTAGGATTAGGTAATGATGAATTAGTATATAAAGCATAAAATAATCTCTATTGATATAGGGATATTATTTAGAATAAATAATTTAAAGGTTAAATAATTATAGTGCAATTATTATTGTTTTTGGAATTAATGTATTACTGTTGACTTGGATGTTTATTAAAATTTAATATTATATTAATTTGTTCTAATAATTTTTTATGTAGATAGGTGAGATAACTTTTCATTATTTAATGGTTATTCTTCCACTAAAGGTTTATTTTCATTTTTAAGGCATTAAAAATTCTTCTTAATCATTGATCATAAAAATAAGAAGTATAAATTGATTGAAATACTCAATAAATGTGAAAAATTATATAAATGTGAATTTATAATATATTTCTCTTTAAATAAATCTAATTACTTTGATATTTTATGTTACAGGAAACACTGAGTATATGTAAACTGCGGTATACTATTAAAATATTATTATTTAAACGTTGTTGTTAAAATATAACTTTTGAAATTAGTGGTATAAATAGGAATAAATGTTTTATAAAAAATATGTATAAATGTTTTATATAATGTAAATTCATTGATAAATTAGTACTCAGTTTCTAGTAAAATCATTTAATCCTTCAAAAATACATTTTCTTTAAAAATTGTTTTTATATATTTTTATGAGAAAATAAAATACCAATTTATATCAATTTCATAAAATTTATTTTATAAAATTCACTTTATTTTTTAAAAAATCATGTTATTAATATATTAGAGTGAATTTTTTTAAATTTATTAAAAAGAGTGATATTTCCTTGAATAGTGATAAATACTGATTTTTATTGAAAACAATCATTTCATTAATAGAATTTAGAAAGTTTAATTTTGTTTTAAAATGATTTAAATTTTAAATTTTTTCATTTATTTTATTAAAAACCCTTTTAAGATCATTGTAATTAATTTTATCCTTGATTTTTGTATGAAAAATTTTTACACTTAAAAAGAAATTTTTATGGAAAACTACTTTTCATCGCATTTTTTAGGTATAATTTTAAATTAAATTATACCAAATTTAGTAATTGAATTTTATAAAATGGATAATATATATCGAATTATAATAATTAAGATATTTTTATATAATAAACTAAAAAAAATTAATTTTGAATTGTCTCTCTGGAAAATAATTATCACCTCAGTAAGGGAGAAATATGTAAACTATGTTAAAACTATGGGGAGAAACTTTCAAATCTCCATAAAACATGCATATATCCTATTTTATTAGTGTTTTTCAATAAAATATATTTAAATAAAGCTAAATAATTAATTTTAATGCATTATTTTGAATTTGGGAACCCAAATCTTAATTTTTTGAAAGATAAGTTATATTTTATTCAAATTAAAATCTATTTTTGTGTATTTGTGTTTAATTTCATGGTTGAAATATTACATTAGGTTTAGGATTTTTATAATAGTATAAAAATCATGCTTTTATTATTACTTTATAAATGAATCATGTAAAGTAATTTCTTATATAACACCCGAAGACATTAAAATATTTTTCCTTTTAAAATAAATTTAATTTTTTATATCATGCATATATATAATTCCAATATTATATTACTCTTCTCATACGAATATGTTATTTTCATTACATGAAAAAATATGTTTTACCACCTTTTAATAGCATACATATTTTAAAACTAAATTTTGAAAATTTAACAAATTTTTTTTCAAAATAAACATCATTTTTTGGATTCTTAATGTTGAAATTATATTAGGGTGATTTTTTTCTCGGAATTGTTTATGATGAATAGTATAAATATTGTGTTTTAATTAAAAAAGGGATTTCCATTTAAAAAAATATAGTGTTAGATTATATTTTAAATTGGTTATTAAAATAAAGATAGATTAAGTATATATATATATATAAATTAATCTGATTTAGGTCATTGGAATCATTTTTATATTTAAATTAGATATAAACACTTACTGAACTTTTTATTGTTTCTTCTTTAAAACCCTATTTTCTCCCCATGTCTGCGAGATTAGCGTTAATCTTAATTTTTCATATTTTGTGATTTGAAATTTAAAAAATGTACATACATGGTATTATTCAGTAAAATATTGTAGGTCTAATAATATTATCTTAATTTTTCACCAAAAATATTAGTGAATGTGATTAAAATTAATTATGGTGAATAAGGTAAGATTAAGCTTAATAAGGGGCTAAACCTTAAAATTAAGGACCAAAATGACATGTAAACTTGTCATTAATATATATGGTAAACTACTTGTCAAAAATAAATTTTATTCCAATAATTCAATAATTATTTTCCTTTAATAATGAAAATATAATAATATTATTCACTAGCTTCGAGCTTTTAGGGTTGGGGTGTTATATCTTCATTTATTTCATGGTGAAATTTTTTTTACGCTTAAATCGAGTATTTTCTTTAAAACTGTTTTTCATGTGTTTTGAATTATTAAAATGAATGTAATTTCCACAACCTATATAAAAAATTTATAAAATGGATTCCCAATATTTAATCATCATTTCCAAATTTTATTATTATTCCCCTTTTATTTTTTTCATATAATTAAATTATCAGGGTGAAATTTTAAATTATCACGGTTAAGGTTCAAATGGGTTTCAAGTGGTTTAACATGAAGCTAATTCAGAAAATATATTGAAAACATTAAAAATTTTAATTTTATGAGCTTATTTAGTCACTATCATTTTTAGTGTAATTTTAGGTTCTTTGGTGTTGTTTTTATTTTATTATGATCTTTATATCATTTTAAGAAAATAATAAGTACAAAATGTCAATCCCTAGACATTAATATCACTTAAAATTTTACATAAGTATAAAAAGGTGATAAATTTAGAACTAAGAATTTATTTTATTTATAAATTAATATTTTAGTAATTTTAATTTATTTTTATTTCTTAGTGATTGATTAGTTACCTTAAATGCTTACATAATGTCAACGCAATTTTTAACCAATTAATAGAAAAATAAAACAAATGATTTTAAAAATTCTTAAATTTGTAAAATTTAGTTGAATTATTTTGTTCCATGAAATTTTTAGATAAATATAAAATATTAGGTATATTTTAAAGGCTTTGATTTGAATTACATAACTCTATTGATGAAATTAAAATCAGTATAATTTAATAGTACTGAAAATGACATTAATGATAATTTATAATAAATAATATTTTATTAAATGATTTAAATTTCCTAAAAACCCATTATCTAGAAACTAAATGAGATATGGTTGAAAAAAATAACTATGGTCCATTTATGGGTCATTCATTTTATTATTCTAAAATTCTTGTCCCTTAAATAGTAGAAAACGTTGATATAGCTATAATTTCTAAAAGGATTGGTGGGTCTTTAAAACTAAGAGGTAATGGTAAAAACATCAATAAAATGACTAAATTTTATTATAAGGGATTATTTATATATATAAACATCACATATTTAAAATATATCCATTTGGAGACACTTGATTGTAAAAGAATAATTTATATTAATTTAATACTTTAGTTAATTCGAAGAGTACCCCTCCCCTAACTTATAAAAGGGAACCTCTTCTATTCTCATACTCAAACATTATGATCCTTATATATCATAAAATTACCTAAATAATACCTTAATATATTCTTTATCTTAATCCAATATCTTATTGTCTTTCCAAAATAACATCCCTTCAAAGATTAAGGTGTATGTCAAAAGAGGACTCTCAATGAAGAGGTATAACTCTTAACTGAGTGTTTGCAATTTTATTTCATCTTCTTCCTCTAATAAATCCTTTCATATTTCTATTTTAAAACAAATATAATTTCTTCTACTCTAGTTTTTTCAGTGGTGTTTAAGTATTCATTCCATTTTTACCTTATTCAGTACTCAAAATTACTAAATTAATGTTTTAAAGTAAAACAAGTTTAGTTTTTCTACTCATTCAGGGATATTTTTCTTTTATATCCATATTTTCATTAAAATGCTTTCCAAAAATATTATTATATTATAAAATTATTTATTAAATTCATTTTTATCCATTTTTGAATCTATTTAACAAGGATTAAAAGTAATATAATTTTCATTTCTTAAAGAAGGTATATTTTATCACAGCGTGAATGAATCATTTTTTTTAATAATTATAAAATGAAAAGAATTTTACACTATAATGACTAGTCAATTATTTTAAGATTATATTACTTGTTTCCATGGTTCTATTCAAGGAAAATGTTTTCCATAATATTTTGGAAATTTTTAGACTTTAAATAAGTGATTTCAAAATGAAAAGTGTATTTTCCCCAACAAATGATTCAGTAATCTTTTAAAGGTATTTTCTTATATGTAAATATCCTTTGATGAATGTTTTTTTACTGAGGTTATACTCTAATGATACCATATAGCATATTTTATTGAATGACTTATGATAAGATGTATTGGGAAAGTATTTACATGTTATATGGTAGTTTTTCCTATATGGATTGTGTTTTATTTTTAAGCCATGTTGATTAAGTTTTATTATTTATTCATATGATGAATGTACTATACATATTAAAGGATGGGAGAGGCCCAAAATTCAGTATCCCCTAGATGTATCAATAGGTATCACAATATAGAATAGGTTGATTATTTAGTCAAGGCATTACCTATTTATGTGAGAAGATTTAGTATGAGGCCTCAACAAAAAAAAATTAGATTTTTTAAATTGGATATTATGTCATTATAAAATCTGTTATTGATGTCCATATGATTATTTGAAAAGATATGATATCCATGGATATGTTTAAACCTCATGTGATTATTTAAATGGAATTATTAGATCATCATTTGTTATTTTATCTACCTTTCCATATTGATTTTGCCTTATTTATCCTATGATATATTCCACTATAAATACTCCCTTTATATTATATTATCTAACCCATTTCTTATGTTTCTTTTCCCGAGGATTCCAAGAAGTGTATTATGAATGATATACAAGGATATTATGCAAATAATACTAATGTTTGAAAAGAAAATATAATGTAATATTTTATGTTTTCATCTGTTATTTGAGATTCAATAATTTATCTAGTTTAATAAAAATACTAAAATATTTAGTTTTTTAGGATTTTATCACTTGCATATAGTGTTGATGTAATAAATTATTCTCTATCCCTGGGATACTAGAGTTGGGGTATTTAAAATTCATATCATAGTGAGGTTTAATAGAAACTTTGGGAACTAAATTTAGGAAAAAATAGATTGGAGAACATAACATTTTTTTGCATTTGAGTATTACTATATATATATAATAACAACATAATGTTTTGGTAAGGTATATATTTTATTGTTTTCCTTGAAGTAAATCTATGTCTAAACACTACAGGTGGATCTGATTTTGGCACAAATTTATCTAGGGTTAACAAACTCAAAAGGAGATGGTAGAATATATATCAACTATCATTCTAGTGCACGGTGAGTGTCCCCTAACTGTGCACCAAGTTTGATACTCCTGGGAGATATTATATGGTTAATTCAAATTTTCATTATGAACCATTATGATGAATGAGATAATAAAACCTATGTAACCATATGATATTCCATAGTGATATAGAATAAATCTAAAGTTTCTTGGGTTGATATGTCTAACTTTGATCATAAGTATAAAAGAATAAATACCACTTATGAAGTTTTATTTGATGGTATTTTTACATGATTAAGGATATTTTGGAATATATTTTATTGCATTTAAATATATATAACCTTTTTGTATAATTTAATGGTTATTTGGGAATAATATTGATGCATTTTTTAAGATGTAAGATGAAGAGAATAATATATCCATAGAGATTAAAACTCTCTTTAATGTTGAGGTTATTAGGGCTATTTGGGATATATGGTTGTTTTTTATGGAATGATCTATATTAAATAATTGTTTTTATTGTTTAAATATATTGATTAATGTATTATTTTTTCATATGAGGATTTATCCATTTTTGTAAACTAGTTTGGTTTTAATAAATATGGGGGGAATAAAGTATTATTTTATGGATTTTTTGTCCTTTTATAAGTTTATTTTAATTCTACATGCATGATTTGTACATTTTTAATACTCATCATTTGAAGAAAATAAGATATTTTAGTGTAAATTGATTATTGGATGAAATTATAATTATTATGTAAATATATTTTCTTATGTTCATAAACTTGATAGTAAAGTAATTCAAGAAATTTTGGAAAATAATCATGAAGTAAAAATGTTATCCTTTTACCTTCATTTTATATTAATCGAGGAACTTTTTCAAACCTCACTAATTTATAGTTTTTTGGTCATGAACATTATCATGAAAATGTTCTGTATCACCCATTATTAGTCCTAGGATGTTAGTCTCCGTGTCAATATTTTAACTTCCCACCAGTGTTATCCTAATCTGGGAATCTGAATATGTGATATTTTAATTTACCATTAAATTTTCCAATTTACCATTTTAATAATTTTTTATTACCCCTCTATGCGATGTTAGTTTTCAACAAAGGTTAACCCTTTGATGACTGACATAAAATTATAAAGCTTCAATTTAATTAATTATAACTATTTTAATACCCCAGAATTTTAGAATATTCCTCTTTTTAAATAAATCTAATTTTATTGATATCTTATGTTACATGAAACATTTTGTTTAAAGGAACTATGATATACTATTAAAATATTATTTATTTAATGTAGTGGTAATAATATAACTATTAAAATTGGTACTATAAATAAAAATAATAACCTTATAAAAATTATACATAATTTTTTTCTGTAATATATATTCATTTATAAATAATTATTAAATTTTTAGTAAAATTATTTTATTCTTAAAAAATAAATTTTCTTCAAAAAATATTTTTATTTCTTCTTGTGAGAAAATAATATATTTATTTTTTCCAATTTTATGAAATTTATTTGAATAAATTTACATAATTTTTTAATAAATCATTTAAAAAGTATCTTAGAGTGATTTCGTGATAATTTAATGAAAATAGTGATTGTTCATTGAATAGTGAAAATACTAATTTTTATTGAAAACTATTTTTCTTTTAAATAATTTTAAAAATAATAATTTTGGTTAAAATTAGATTGAGAGTAACATTTATTAATTTAAAATATTAATAATCCTATTAAGAATATTGGAATAAATTTTTTTTTGCATTTTTGTATATAAAATTTTTATACTTAAGAAGACGTATTTTTGGAAAATAGTTTTTCAACGCATTTTATGTAATGTCTTGGATTTTTTCATGTATTATTTTAATATTATATGGGAATTAATTTGAGACCAGGCTCTAAGACGGCGTACAGTTCTGAGGTCCGATGAACCTGGAACAAATTTTTTAATTTAATTAAATAATTAAATAACGTGCGGATGTGGTTTTCCTAAAAAAGTGGAATAACTCCTACACGGGTGCTCATATCAGAAATCTGAGGGCATCGTTGTGTTCAGAATAGCGATTTTACCTTAGGCGAGGCCTAACATCGGTTGGCGCAGGTTGGTGGTGAAATCTAGTTTTTGGGACGTAAGAGTAATAAAATATTTAAATAAAAATAATGTATACTACAGCGAAATCTTTTAAATATGCTGCAATAGATATCTCTTATCTTTTTAAATAAAGTCTTGCGCAGGGGTCCAGGGTTACAAACCTCATAACCCTGAAACACTTGGTGGCTCTAGAGGCCCTGGAGAAGACCTACCGACGCGGCGAAGACGTTCTTGACGATTTTCGCCGGCAACAACGACGCGGTGACCGGATCTTCTCCAACGAATGCCGCGAGTCCAGGTAGGATGTTTGTTTGATGATTTTATTTTCCCCATTCTTGATTCCTATGACAAATGCAGACTAATCCACTAACATAATAGCCCGTGGATCGGTCATTTTGCAGGATGGGCTATTTGCAGGAATCATGGGGATTTGATTCTTGAAATTAATTTGGTTTTCATTCAACCTTGTAATGGTGATGAACCAAGATCGAGAGAAACATCGATCGAGGTTTGTCCCTCTCGATTGTTTTGTTTTTCTCTCCTGGTTCCCACACGTTCTTCGTGTGTGTTCTATGCATTTCTAGAGGAAATCGATCGTTGTGAATTTTTTTTTCGGCGCAACGATCTAAAATCAAAGATCCAACATCAAGATGACCCAGTGGAGGTGCAACGGTGACGACGACAGACAAATCGATGTGGTTCGGAAATTCCCGTTCTTCGAGCGCTTTCATGAGGGAGGATCGAGACGCGCTATCATGGCTGATCTGAAGCCCAAAACTAATGGAATCGGTTTTGTAGGGGCGGGCCGACCCCAAATCCAGAGTTTCATGATGATCGGACTATTGGATAAAGAACTGGAGGTTTGGCCGAGGCGTGGGAAGGAAGACAGTGATTTTGGAAAAAACCTGACTACACGTCGTGTAGTATGGGCTACACGGCATGTGTTCATCGGCAGATCACCTGGCATGTACTCTGGGAGTACACAGACATGGGTTGGGTACACAGCCAAGGACATGGCGTGTATACCCCTCCCTAGCCAGACCCGGCCAGATACACGGGATACCCCGTGTACTGGTACACGGGCAGGCGACACGGACACGGACAGAGACCGTGTACGAGCACATGGCCAGCGTACACGGAGAGAGCCCCAGGTGCTCGGACACAGTGTGTGATTCTTCTACACGCCATGTAGTTACCTTCTATCTGAAAAGATGAATGACACGGGTCGTTTACACGAGCAGTACCCGGAGTCAAGGAACACGGTGTGTGATCCTTCTACATGTTGTGTAGTTGTGTTTTACACAGCTTGGACGGATGACACAGGTCGTTTACATGGGCAGTACCCAGACTCAAGGAACATGGCGTGTGATCCTTCTACATGCCATGTAGTCCAGTTTTACACAGACTGGATAGATGACACGGGTCGTTACACGGGCAGTACCTAGGGTCAAGGAACATGGCATGTAACCATACTACATGTCGTCTAACCAATATTACATGGATTGAGCCAGTTGCCTTCTGTGACTTAGACTAGTTTCCTTAGGGTTCATCCCCTTGGTCTTTCTCCTGAAGGTTCCCGGTATCATTTCCTACATATAAGAGTATGATCCCTTCAGCAGGACTTCCTGAATAGAGTTGTTGGAATCTCCTCTGTGAGACTTAGAGCCGGATCCTCTATCTATTCTTGGAACCCTAGGTAGAGTTATTGGTATCGACGTGACAAACTTTACCCGGGCGCCGATCCTCTGCTTAGCGTATTAGCTCAGACTGAGTTGTCGGAATCAACCCATGACTTGGTTATGATCCTCATCTGAGCATCATGTTCTCAAAGTACTTGTGGAGTGTGTTCTCCCGGAACAAGTACTTAATATCTCTATCTTCAGACCTAGGAGTGTGTTCTCCCAGTTTCATGCTTAGTGGAATCTTTGAGCTGGATCCTAGTGGTGGTTTTGCAATGGTTGTTGTGTATGAATATATCTGGATATTCTTGTTATATGTTCTGTAAACATATACTCTGTAGAGATGACTGTACATTTCATTTGGGTTATTTCCCTTGTTCTATTTCCTTATGGTTTCGGGGTGTCCTACTGGGTATTGTTATACTCACCCATGCATGGTCTTTGCCCGCACGTGTCGTGTCTTGTGCAGACGAGCGGGCCTTTGACAGGATTCTAGGTGGACCAGGACCGAACGGTACTCAGTGAGATCAGACAGGCCGAGGTGTGTTCCTATGGCTTCAAACTGCAGTCCCAGCACCTTTCTTCATAGTTTGGACTCTGTTACGGACTCTCTTTTTCGTGGGATTGTACTTTTGGCCCAGGGTTTTACTTTCTTGTACTTTACTTTCCTGTCGTACTCTGTGGTTGGGTTTTAGTGTATGCATACATCTTTTCCTTTTTTTAGTTTTTACTTTTCAGCTTTGTGGGCTTGGAAATGTGTGTGCGTGTGTACAGGTTTTAGGCAATGCCTCCCATGTTAGTAGCATGCCTACTCGGTACTAGTCACCAGCCCCTGGCCTATTGGAGGCGGGGTTGGGGAGTTGCGGCTCGGGCCCCACTGGGATGGGTCATGACAAAGTGGTATCAGAGGTGGTCGGTTCTACCGTAGGACCGAGAGTCTGTGAGTTGGTTTGGGGAAACAGTGTTAAGTGTTTCGAGTTCGTATTTTAGGCCAGGGGCCCCAGTGTTGGTGTGGGCAGTTGACGTATCCATACACCAGAACTCTGATAACTTATTTTTTGACTCTAAACATGAGAACACTAGTTGTAGGGGAAAATAATGATACATGCATCATATAGGAATGGGTTGTGGTTTCCATGTTCTTCTTGAGTTAGCTCTCCAGATATACTCACTGGCTGAGATACATCTTGTTTCTTTAACAGGATGCCTCCACAACGCGCACCCTCTAGGATCCAGTAGCTCGATCACGAGGATGACCCCCTTAGTGATGAAGCCTCGATACAGGGACCGGATCCACCAGTTTTACCATCGGGTGGTGTGCCAGTTATCCCACCACCTGTGGAGCAGTGTTTAGTGCATGTTGTACCAGTGGAGGAGGAGCGTAGGCTGAGTGCACTCCATGAGTTTTAGAGAAAAATACCCCTCAGGTTTCGAGGTGAGCCTGACCCTTTGGAAGCAAAGGACTGGCTTGAGGTAGTGACTAGAGTCTTCTATTTGGTCAGGACACCAGCAGACCAGACGGTGATCCTAGCAGTGATCCTTCTGCAGGGCTCAGCAGGACGATGGTGGAGTTTGGTTATCTAGGCCCACGACGAGGTGACTCTTTCATGGTTGGAGTTTGAGCGTCTATTCATAGAGGATTTTTCACCGGTTACCCTGAGAGTAGTACGTATATAGAAGCTTCTTCAGCTCCAGCAGGGAACCATGATGGTGGTTGACTATTCGTTGAGGTTTACCGACCTCTCACGGTACACGATGGATATGGTTAGAGATCAGTACTTCAGATCTAGGACTTTTGAGTGGGACTTGTGCAGAGATTTTTGAGTTAGGATCATCCCTATGAGCATTCCTACTTATGCTGGGGTGCTCGAGCGGGCTTTGGTGGTCGAGAGCTTCTTAGTAGAGCAGGGAGAGCCGGCAGCTGTCAGTAGTGGGCGAGTTGGAGTAGAGACCTCGGCAGTAGGAAGCCGACGTCAGGGACCCAGGCGTGGGATACATTTTCAGAGGAGATCCCAGGATAGGGGATCTTCCATACATGGTTTGCAGGGCACATCCAGCCAACCTTGAGAGAGGCGATGCTACTCATGTGATGGCAGGGGACATCTCGCTCGAGATTTTCCGACATGTCATACTACTGACACAGGATAAGTGGATGGACCACCAAGGCAAAGGAAATGTGTGGATAAGATAGATCCGCAGGGTGGAGGATGTGTTAGGGGAGATGGGAGAGTAGCTGTAGGTGGTCGGTGTTTTGACCTTTTACCACCACCACCCCCAGGAGGTCCACCCCAAGCTCAGGGAGCTGGTGGACAGAGGTAGGGACAGCTATAGGCGGCAGAGGTTTATGACCCAGGTACTCCTAAAATGATTAGAGTTAAATATGTATCTTTTCTAATTTGGTTGTCGTACTGATAGACACAAGTGTTAGTCATTCCTTTCTAGATTCTTATCTTGTTTGAGACTTTCATATTCCAGTTTAGTTGTTGACTCGACCCTTACGCTTAGAAACACCGACTGGTGAAGATTTAGAGATCACACACCTCTGTAGACAGTGTGACCTGACCCTTGGAGGTGAGAGTTTCGGTCGGAACCTCTTGGTGGTAGCGTCGAGGCCTTACAATTTCTTTCTTGATATGGATTGGATAACCACAGTTCATGCCCAGATCGAATGTTTTAGGTGAAGGGTGAGGTGTGTCCGCAGTGATGGAACGAGGTTCTCTTTTGTCTCTGAAAGAGATACCCAGGAAGCGCAGGATGGACTCATGCATAGGAAGGCGCAACCAACTTCACATCAGTTGGCTATCCTAGCCCTTGGTTCAGCAGACGTTACAAGTTTCCAATTTACAGCGGTAGTGGATGAGTATGGGGACGTCTTTCTGTAGGATGTCCCCGGACTACCTCCCCATCGGGCTATAGATTTCTTCATTGAGTTGCAACCTAGGATGACACCGATATCGGAATCAGCATATCATATGGCTCCTACAGAGCTTCGTGAGCTAAGGGTGAATCTGGACGACTTGCAGAAGAAAGGCTTTTTGAGACCCAGCGTTTCACCCCGGGCGGCCCCAGTTTTGTTTGCCAAAAAGGCAGATGGAAGCTTGAGACTATGTGTGGATTACCAGGGCTTGAATCAGGTGACTGTAAAGAACCGGTATCCACTACTGAGGATCGATGACCTCTTCAACCATTTGAGAGGGGCACGATGGTTCTAGAAGGTTGATCTACGATCAGGCTATCACTAGTTGCGTGTAAGGGATGAGGATGTACCGAAGACGGGTTTCATGTGTCGCTACGGTCACTATGAGTACTTGGTGATTCCCTTCGGTGTGATTAACTCCCCGGTAGTGTTCATGGGACTCATGAATTGGTTCTTTTAGCCCTATCTAGATCGGTTCATAGTATTCTTCATTGATGATATCCTTTTGTACAATGCATTCGAGGAGGAGCACGCGAGACACCTAATGATGGTTCTAGACACACTCCGAGAGCACCAGTTGTATGGGAAACTCTCAAAGTGTCAGTTCTAGATATAGGAAGTTCACTTTCTAGGACACGTTATCTCAGAAGATGGTGTAATAGTGGACCCAGCCAAGGTGGAGGTAGTACTAGCATTGGATCCACCCCGGAGTGTGACGAAGGTGCGGAGTTTCCTTGGGTTGGCAAGCTACTATCAGAGATTCATTCTTTATTTCTCTCGGATTTTATCACCCATGATAGCTTTGACCCAAAAGGGGTAGACTTTCGTGTGGATGGAGAGATGCTAGCAGGATTTCCAGCAGTTGAGACAGAGTCTGAAGAGCGCCCCGATCTTGAGGTTAACGGAGGAGGGTGTTGAGTACGTAGTGTTCTGCGACACATCAGGAACCGGTCTTGGTGGTGTCCTGACACAAAGTCAAGAGGTTATTGCCTATGGATTATGCCAGTTGAGGCCCCACTAGCAGAACTACATGACCCTTGATCTTGATTTGGCAGTGGTAGTCTTTGAATTGAAGATGTGGCAACACTACCTGATGGGTGAGCGGTTTACCGTCTACTCTGATCAAAAGAGTCTCAGATATATCTTCTCTCAGAAGGATCTAAATTTGAGACAAAGATGATGGATTGAGTTCCTCCAGGATTACAACTTTGAGATAATTTATACTCCTAGGAAAGGGAACATTGTGACAGATGCTCTCAGCAGGAGATCTAGTTCGCAGTTTCTAGAAAAGGCGAAAAGGCAGTTGGCCTCTTTACTGTTATCCTTCGTGGATAGAGATGAGGGAGCCTACCTTCAGTCGATGGTTGTTACCCCTACACTCTTATAGCGAGTCAGGGAATCACAGCTCGAGGATGCTAGCTATGGGCATCTACGTGCCCAGATATCCACAGGTGATGTTGCTGATGGATATTCAGAAGGTGGGGAGTGCATTGTTCTTTTCAGAGGACGTACAGTAGTACCAGTGACGTTGCGGGAGGAGGTTTTGAGAGATTTCCATACATCTCCTTTGGCAGTGCATCCAGGAGTGGAAAAGATGTACCAGGACCTTTGACATCAGTTCTGGTGGCTAGGAATGAAGAAGAGTGTGGCAGAGTTTGTTTCTCGGTGCCTTACTTGTCAGCAAGTAAAGGCTGAGAACCAAGTACCAGTGGGTTTGACTCAGCCCCTTGAGGTGCCAGAGAGGAAGTGGTACGGGATATCCATGGACTTCGTGATGGTCTTACACATATGTCCAGGGGACATGATGCCATATGGGTGATCGTTGATCGACTCACCAAGTCGTCCCACTTCTTAGCCATATGGGATAAGATTTCAGTAGAGATATTGGGATGCCTCTATGTGAAGGAGATAGTTCAACTTCATGGATTTCCATCCACAATCAACTCAGATCGTGATGTTAATTTCACATCCTGGTTGTGGAAGGGGTTGCAGGAAGCTTTTGGGACTCAGTTATGCTTGAGCACAGCATTCCATCCCCAGACTAATGGTCAGACAGAGTGGACCATCCAGGTCCTGGAGGATATTCTATGAGCTTGCATACTTGACTTCAGTCGTAGCTGGGAGGATCACCTACCACTAGTGGAATTTTTTTATAACAATAGTTATCATTCCACTATCAGTATGGCACCGTTCAAGGCTATGTATGGGTGACCTTGCAGGTCACCACTTTGTTGGACTGACACAGGAGAGTCAGCACTCATGGGCCCAAAGATGGTGACAGATACTACAGAGAAGGTGAAGGTCATCCAGGAGCGGATGAATACTGCACAGAGCCGTAAAAAGTCTTATGTCGACAGAAGGTGGAGGCCCTTGGAGTTCGAGGAGGGAGACCATGTGTTCCTTCGAGTCTCACCTTGGTGGGGATTGCGGAGATTTGGACGAGGTGGAAAGTTATCTCTGAGGTTTATCAGAACTTTTCAGATTCTAAGTAGAGTTGTCGAGGTGGTGTATCTCTTGTCTCTACCTCCTCAGATGGACCGGGTACATAACGTCTTCCATGTGTTGTAGCTACGGAGGTACGTGCATGATCCATCGCACGTTATCGACTAGGGCGAGCTGGAAATCAATGATGGAGTGACCTTTGCTGAGTATCTAGTGGAGATCGAATATTGGCAGGAGAAGATCCTTTTTCGGTGAGCTATTCCATTAGTGTGTGTCCGGTGGCAGCATAGGAATCTCCAGGAGAGCACGTGGTAGCGGGAGGCTCAAATTCGCGTGCAATACCCATATCTTTTTGAGTATCCATTGTTTTGGCTTTTTAGGGACGTAAAATCCCTAAGGTGGGTGTAATGTAATGTCCTGGATTTTTCCATGTATTATTTTAATATTATATAGGAATTAATTTGAGACCATGCTCTGAGATGGCGTGCAGTTCCGAGGCCCGGTGAGCCCGGAACAAATGTTTGAATTTAATTAAATAACGTGTGAATGTGGTTTTCCTGAAAAAGTGGAATAACTCCTAAATGGGTGCTTGGATCAGAAATATGAGGGCACCGTTGCGTTCAGAACAGTGATTTTACCTTAGGCGAGGCCTAACATCGGTCGGCGTAGGTCGGTGGTGAAATCTAGTTTTTGGGACGTAAGAGTAATAAAATATTTAAATAAAAATATTTTATTCTACAGCGAAATCTTTTAAATCTGCTGCAATAGATATCTCTTATATTTCTAAATAAAGGCCTATACAAAGGTCCAGGGTTACAAACCTCATAAGCTTGAAACCCTAGGTGGCTCTAGAGGCTCTGGAGAACACCTCCCGATGCGGCGACGACGTTCTTGACGATTTTTGCCAGCGACAATGACACGGCAACCGGATATTCACCAAAGAATGTCGTGGGTCTAGGTAGGATGTTAGTTTGATGATATTATTTTCTCTGTTCTTGATTCCTATGACGAACGCGGACTAATCCTTCAACATATTAGCCCGCGGATCGGTCATTTTGCAGGATGGGCTATTTGCGGGAATCATGGGGATTTGATTCTTGATATTAATTTGGTTTTCATTCAACCTTCTAACGGTGATGAACCAATATCGACACGAACATCGATCAAGGTTCGTCCCTATCGATTTTTTTGTTTTTCTCTCCCACTTCATACGCATTCTTCGTGTGTGTTCTACAAATTCTTGCAGGAAATCGATCGTTGCGCATTCGTTTGTTGGTGCAACAATCTGAAATCAAATATACAACATCGAGACGACCTAGCGGAGGTGAAATGACGATGGCAGTGGAAAAATCGATGTGGTTCAGAAATTCCCATTCTTCGATTGTTTTTGTGCGGGCGGATCAGGACGCGCTATCAAGGCTTATCGGAAGCCCGAAACATATGGAATCAGTTTTGTAGGGGTAGGACGACCCAAAATCCGGAGTTTCATGATGATCGGATAGTTGGATTAAGAACCGGAGGTTTGGCCGATGCACGCAGAGAAAGACAGTGATTCTGGAAAAATCTTGACTACACGACATGTAGTATGGGCTACACGGCGTGTGTTCGTTGGCGGATCACCTGGCGTGTACTCTGGGAGTACACGGACACGGGTTGGGTACACTGACAAGGACACGGTGTGTATACCCCTCCCTGGCTAGACCCGACTAGATACATGGAATACCTCGTGTACTGGTACACGGGCAGGCGATATGGACACGGACAGAGACCGTGTACGGTCACATGGCCATAGTACACGGAGCGAGCCCCAGGTGCTCGGAAATGGCGTGTGAGTCTTCTATACGCCATGTAGTTACCTTCTATCCGACAAGCCGAATGACACGGGCCGTTTACACAGGCAGTACCCAGAGTCAAGGAACATGGCATGTGATCCTTCTGTATGTCGTGTAGTTGTGTTTTACACAGCTTGGACGGATGACACGGGCCGTTTACACGGGCAGTACCTGGATTCCAGGAACACAGTGTGTAATCCTTCTACATGCCGTGTAGTCTAGTTTTAGACAGACTGGACAGATGACACAGGCTATTACACGGGCAGTACCCGGGATCAAGGAACACAGCGTGTAACCATACTACACGTCGTGTAACCAATCTTACATGGCTTGAGCCAGTTGCCTTCTGTGACTTGGACTGGTTTCCTTAGGGTTCGTCCCCTTGGTCTTTCTCCTGAAAGTTCCCGGTATAATTTCCTACATATAAGAGTATGATCCCTTTAGTAGGACTTCCTGAATAGAGTTGTTGGAATCCCCTCTATGAGACTTAGATCTAGATCCTCTATTCATTCCTGGAACCCTGGGTAGAGTTCTTGGTATCGATGTGACCAACTTTACTCAGGTGTCGATCCTCTGCTTAGCAGATTAGCTCACAATGAGTTTTCGGAATCACCCCATGACTTGGTTGTGATCCTCATCTGAGCATCATGTTCTCAAAGTACTTGTTGAGTGTGTTCTCCCGGGACAAGTACTTCATATCTCTCTCTTCAGACCTAGGAGTGTGTTCTCTCGGTTGCATGCTTAGTGGAATCTTCGAGCTGGATCCTAGTGGTGGTTTCGCAATGTTCGTTGTGTATGAGTATATCTGGATATTCTTGTTATATGTTTCGTAAACATATACTATGTAGAGCTGACTGTACATTTCTTTTGTGGTATTTTCCTTGTTTTATTTCCTTGTGGTTTCGGGGTGTCCTACTGGGAATTGTTATACTCACCCCTACATGGGATTTTCCCACATGTGTCGTGTCTTGTGTAGACGAGCGAGCCTTTGAAAGGATTCTAGGCGGAGCAGGACCGGACGGTACTCAGTGAGATCAAACAGGCCGAGGTGTATTCCTACGGCTACAGACTGCAGCCCCAGCACCTTTCTTCACAGGTTGGACTTTGTTACGGACACTCTTTTTGGTGGGCTTGTACTTTTGGCCTAGGTTTTTACTTTCTTGTACTTTACTTTCCATTCGTACTCTGTGGTTGGGTTTTAGTGAATGCATGCATCTTTTCCTTTTTTTAGTTTTTACTTTTCAGCTTTGTGGGCTTGGAAATGTGTGTGCGTGTGTATAGGTTTATAGCCAATGCCTACCATGTTAGTAGTATGCCTACTCGGTGCTAGTCACCAGCCCCTGGCCTATTGGAGGCGGGATTGGGGAGTTGCGGCTCGGGCCCCACTGGGACAGGTCGTGACATTTTATGATTTTAATTTTAAATTAAATTATCTGAATTGTATGATTTAAATTTAATAAAATGGAATAAATATTTTGAATCATCGTAATTATTATAATTTTATATGTCAAATTAAATTTTTTTCATTATGAATAAAAACCATGGTAAGTATTTGTCACCTCAGTATGGGTAAAAGAGGTACAATTGGGTTAATATTATAGGGTAATACAGTCAAATCCCTTTAAATCATCGATTTATCCAATTTTATGTGTAGTTTTAGAGAAAATATCTGTTAAAATATTTAAATAATTTATTTTAAAAAATTATTTTAATTTTCAATCCCAAGCTTTAATTTTGTGAAAAATAAGTTATATTTTATTCAAATATAAAATTGTTTTTGATTTTTTTTAATTAGTGGCGTGGTTGGAATATTATATTAAGTTTTGAATTTATAAAAAAATCTAAAACCCCTAATTTTTTAATTTTTAACCAAAAAATCATAGAATAAAATTTATTACATTATTTCAACGTTAAATGATTTTTACTCTTAAATAAGGTATTTTCATAAAAACTATTTTCATGAATTATGTTTTCTTATACTAAAATTAATTTATTACACCTTTTGAAATTAAATATGATACAATGGTTTCAAAATATTTAATCTTAATTTTCAAAAAAAAATAGTATTAGGCTTTTGTTTTTGGTCATGTAATTATTTTTTCAGGGTAAAAAATTAAATTATCATAGTTATGTTTGAAATGGGTTTAAAGTGGTTTAAATATAAGATAAGGCCTAAATGTATCAAAAATAGTACTAAATGTTTTATATTTGGTTTATTTCAACCATATAAAATCTTATAATTGAATATTTTGGGTCTTTATACAATTTTAATATTATTTTGACTTTTATATTATTTTATGAAATGAATAAGTAAATAATGAAATTATCTTGAATTTAGTCTCTCTTAATTTTATTAATAAGTCTAAAAATAGGATATATTCGGTTCAATGTTTTTATTTTATATATAACTTTATTTTTTTCCTGGAAATTTATTTTTAATTATTATTGATTGAATAATTACCTTAAATTCTTACACAAAACTAACACGATATTTATTAAATTAATAGAAAAATAAGAGAAATTATTTTAAAAATATTAAAATTAATACAATTTAGATGAATTATGGTGTTACATGAATTTTTTATATAAATATAACATGTTTGGGTTGTGTTAAATGTTTGTATTCTAATTAAATTACTATATTTGTGAAATTAAAGTCAATGTAAATGAATAGTTATAAAAATTAAATTAATGATATTTTATAAGAAATAATAATTTATTAACTCTTTAAAAATTAATAAAAATAATATATTTAGATAGATTAATAGGATATGGTTAAAAATATAAAATATGTTCCATTTATGTGAATTTTTTCCTTTTATGCTAACATTCTTCACCCATAAATATTAGAAAACATTGATATTGTGTTAATTTTGAAAAATAATAATGGGGGTTAAAACTAAGACATAAGGGTAAAAAAATCATATAAATTTGTCTAAATTTTTATATATAAGAGGATTTAGACTTATTTCTATAATATATTTGAAATATTTTTATTTTTACTCACATGATTATAAAAATTGATTTTATATTAATTTAATACATTTCGTACTTCCAAGAGTGTCTCTCCCCTTACTTATAAATGGGCATAGATTATCCTCTATTACTCACACATTTTGAGCATTATAGCTTAAAAACTCCCCAATATAATGGATTTATATATCCATTCTCCACATCCTAGAGATTCGGGTCTTTCCATAAGACCATCCCTTTATGTATTAAAGGGTAATCTAAAAAAGGTTTCTTAACAAAGTGGTATAACTCTTAATCAATCATTTTAAAAAAAATCTACTTTTATATCCTTAAAATCCTTAGTATCCATTATAAAATAATTATTTATGTATCTTAAATATATATAATTTTTATTTCAATGATGTAATAACCATTATACACATTCTATACATCCTATAAAAAGAAAATACATTGTTCATGAATACGTATGGCTTACCGTCTCCAAGTAGAGGTGTAATTTGATTTTCATTACCACTTTACATGGATGGTTATAATGATGAAATTAATAAATATATATGCTATTTACGATTATTTAAATTTTAATTTTTTTTAAATTTTTTGGTTCCACCCTACAAATAATGGAAATAGTGTTCATGAGAACATATGGCCTACCATCATCATGAACAATGTAATTTTTTTCTATCTCTATATTTTAAGAACAAAACTATATATATATATATATAATGAATATATATTATATTAAAACCATTTTTAACAATATTGAGATTATTTTTCATGATAAATATGCAAGGACTAAAACATTCATAAAAAACAAAGCTTTTATCACCTGCAACAGTGATTTTAATGAAGAATTACTAATCAATGGATGATAAAACATTATAAGTAAATTATAAATGGAATAATATATATGATTATAGTTCTATAATATATTTATAATAAATTTATATTTATTATATAAAATTTTTTAATTCGTATGAATAAATTTGGTCCTAAGGTGAAGGTTTATATTTTTATTTATTTTATGTGAGGCATATGACATATTCCATACTTGTTTCCTTAATGTAGTTTATATATTTACCCTATGATATGGTATATCATTATTCGGTTTATATTCCTATTATTTAAATTTTCATTTGAATTTTTCTCTTTAATGGTTGTTGTGATTCAAAAATTACCAAACAGGTAAGGGTATATTCCAAAATCTCATCATTATTTGGGATTTTTTATGTTCAGTTTCCGTTTGAGGAATAATATAATATTTATAGATTAAAACAAATATATTTTTTTCTATGTTTTTAATTTATTATTTCCATTTTCTCCATCATTGGTGCTCAAAAATACCAAATGGATGATTTTATGGAAAACTGACTTTATCTTTCTATTCAATCGGGAATCATTTTCTTCCATGTCCATATTATCATTAAAAAAAATTCAAAAAATGTTTTAATTTATTCATTGATATATTAGAGTAATTTTTATAAATTGTTTACTCTTTATAAAATGTTTAAAAAAATATTCTTGTTGTTTTAGAACAATAAATTTTTTACCGAAGGTGTGAAAATAATATTTGTTATTAAAAATTGTGACATGAATGGAATTTCTCAACATAATAACCCATCAATATTTTAATTATTAATTTATATGTTCCCATGTTTACTTTACCATTAAATAATTTCTATAAAATTTTGTAAATTTTTAGACTTTAGATAATTATTTTTCAAATGAAAAGGGTATTTTCCACAAGAAATATTTTTTTGATATTTTAAAAGTATTTCCCTTTATTTCAACATCCTTTTTTGAACCATTTTATTTACTAAGGTTATAATATAATGATATAGTCCGCCATATTTATTTGAATGGTTTATTATTAGTTTCACTAGGAATATATTGTCATTCTATATGCTAGTTTTTTGATATTGGTAGTTCTTTATTATTAAGGAATGTTGATTAAGTTGTATTATCAATTCATTTAATGAATTCAATAGACTTATTAAGTGATGGTTGGGGACTATAATTATATATCCTCTAAATTAATGGGTAGGAATCATGAGAAAAAACATGTTGGGTATTTTTTCAAGTCCTTACCCTATTATATAATAATTCTAAGCATGAGGCCTCAATGTTAGGTTTTAGATTTCTGTCATTATAGAGTCTTTCACTATGAAATCAGTTATTTATATCCATGTGATTATTTGAATTTTTATGATATCCAAGTACAGGTTTCAATCTCTTGGGACTAATTATGTGTAATTATTTGATCATCATTTATTTCTTTCATGTTATTCTATTTTCTCAAGCTTTTGATAAAATGGAATTTATTTTCATTGATTTATGTTGCACTATTAATTATTCCTTATCTATCCTATAATATCTTGAACTATACATATTAAATTATTGAGCATCTGAACACACCCCTTTATGATTTTTATTTTCTCCAAGATACCATGAAGTGTACTATAAATGACATTAAAGTATATTCTAGAGAGAGTATTTGTATTCTCAAATAATATATTTTGTTAGATTTTATGTTTTCAAATTCATGTGATATTACAGAATTTAACTATTTTACCATGACTACTAAACTATTGGGTCCTTTGGGATTCTATCACTTATATCTAATACCAATGTAATTAAGTGACTATTGACTATAAGATACCAAGTTTAGTGTATTTTTAAAAATAGAACATAATATTTAGAAAAGAATCACATTTTTATTAGTTTCATATTCATTAAATTTCAAAATAATTAAAATTTATTAATTGAAAAACAAAACTCAACTATTCACATTTGGAACCTCATATATAATTATATGTATTATAATGAAACAAAAATGGTTTAATGAATTTTTATGATAATTTTCCTACACCTACATAAGATAGTGAGGTTGATATCATAGTTGAAATTATATCTTGAGTCATATATTTATTAATATGTAGTAATTGAAACTATCACGATGAAAAATTTTGTACAGGGGTGGAATATAACACCCCAATATTTTAGTATGTCTTTCTTATTAAATAAGTTTAATTCCATAACTTGTTTTCAATTTATGTAATGTTAATGTTTATAAATTCTTCATTCTTATTATTTTTTACTTCTAAAATGGTTGTTTAAGAGGCCAATGTTTTGTAAAAATGGGCATGAGTCCTTAAGGTGGATGTTTTGAGATGAGGCTTAGCTTAATTATGTCTATAAACTTCCAGGTACACCAGTAGGCCGGTGGTCATTCACCAGCCGACTAGTAGATCCACTAGATTTTGGGTTCACTCAATATAATATATATTAAATTCAATTCATTTTTTTTAATTATATGTGGTTTGACCCATTTTTTAATACCCAATTCCAATCTAATTTATCCTATTTCAAATCAATGACCTCCTCCTTAACTATAAAAGTTATCCCGTTCATTTCCCCTTGGTTCTTAAAGGTTTGACTGATCTAGTGGCACTGGAGCTTTGAGTTATCTCTTGATCTATTTCAAATCCTTCTTTTTCTTTTAGAGGTGATCATGGATCTCGGTCAGATTTATTTATTCGATGCTGATTCAATGACATTTCATTTCATTATTCTTATATTTTTGGGGTATCAAGTGTATTGATTATGTTTCATGATAAAATCAAACTCTACCATCAACATTTAATGTTTTATGGGTATGTTTTTATAAATCATCTCTCTAAAAATATTCTTAATGGTGTATTGATGATAGAACCACAATCTATTGATTATTATTTGGTAGATTGGTAGAGTAACTACTGTGTCAATGAAACCCTCATTTGTATGGAGTTAGAACCCTCATAAATGGAAACTTTTTCAAGGTAATTCATCACAAATAAATCATCTTTATACACACTTGTTATTGAATCTATTTTTCATTATCATATTGTTGATGGATCAATGTTTTTTTTCTATATCCAAGGTTATCTACTAGATTCGATGAAAAAAAATTTATCTCTTCTTCGAATGAAAACAGATTCGATGAATTGGAGTTTTATCCTTCTATATTCATTGTAATTGATTCAATTGGTGGACTCGGTAAGGAATTTTACTTTATAACAAAATTCTTAATCATGTTTAGTGGTGTTTTCTTGTGGGTGTGTGCATAGAATGTGAGACTGATATATGAAATTTTATCCCTTGAATATTTATAGAGTAGAATTTTACCATTATTGATGATGATCACATGTCATTATAGGTTTCTAATATGTTTTCATGATGATATGTTATTATTTCCCATGTATTCTTTACCCTGGAATGTGTTTTACCATTCCACTTGAGGTTTTTTATATAAATTCTGAAGGATGGAAGGTCATGGTATCTTTACCCCATAGAGAATGAGTGCACACAATGTGTGGTGATGATAATGGGGTACCCTACATAGGTAGGATATTTTTTACCTTATGGTGCGAACTAGAACTCGATTCCATGAAAATACTGAGTAATGCATCATAACATGATTCCTTATGGATGTATAGTAACATGTCAACACTATTAGTTTAATAGGTAAGATATAAAACAATCCATGAGTGGAGTTAATTGTAATTTTTAAATAAATTTAGTGACTATATGAGTCTTTTAAAGTTAATATAGAAGATATAATATAAATTGGAAAAATTGAATTTTATGGTAGTTCATTTCAAATTGATCCTACACAACTCTTCACCCCTCTAAAATGCAAAAATATATAGAACCCACTAACTATGTAATTTTACATAAACTATTTTACACTGGAGTCATAATACAAATATAAATCATTCTAACTTTAGAGGATTAACTTGATATTGGCCTACATTTTTCTAGTTGGAGGCACAAACCAAAAATATCCTTCCATTTTCCCCTTGAGTGGAAACCTGAATATCCCTTCTTTTATCCTCTAGAGGAAAAACCTAAATAGTCATTCCTTTTTCTCTTGGATTTACAACATGAACTGACTTTTTTTGGGGAATCACTACCCATAAAAATGTACCTTTTAAAGGGGTAGTATAACATAAGTAAATTAGACAAAACTAAAGGAATATAATTAAATATAACCCTATAAATAGATATATAATTTATGATCTATGAGTCGAGGAATTAATTTTCTCTACAGTAAAACATGATCAAAATATATCACTTTTACTAAGAGTAGTATTCAGTCTCCAAAGAATGAAATATTTATATATTTATATAACATTATTAGCCTAATATATGTTAATATGTATGTATTCAACTCTTATATAGAGTTATTATAGGCAATAACTATTCAAATCAACAATCCTGTTGTAGTTTATCTTTCTTAAAGTAGAATGCAATTTCTTCATCAGGTGCACATTAAAAACATACCCATATTGATCACATAAATAATATATTATATTAAAAACATTTTATAAAATTATAACAAATTATAATTTTTAATACAGTACCAACTTAAAATAATAATCAATATTAAAGTCTCCTGTAAAAATTCCACAATGTATGCAAGATAAACTATCTAAATTTGAGCCACATTTAATTTTGAAACTCATGTTTTCCAAAGAAAACAGTGTTAAACATCAACACCCATGCTGATAATTTAATCCTACATAAAATTATTCTATATTAAATTTTTTGTAATTAAAATAATTGATAATTGTTTAAGTAATAATTAAATCAAAATAAACATATGAAACAAAAATGAAGTAATTAAAAATATAGTAGTATAAGTAAAATAGAGCATGTTTTGAACTAAAATATAAAAATATAATTATAATACCTTAGGTAGGTTCAACACTTTATCAAATTTCAACTTTTGGTCACTTCATTTTTCTTTTTTTGGACTCTTTATTTTTGTTCATGTAGTTACTTTACTTTTGTTCATGTGCTCACTTCATTTTTTTTATTATGGTCACTTCATTTTTGTTCATGCGATGGATTCATTTTATCTCATATAGGAATTTAAATTTTTTTCATGTGGTAAATTCATTTCTTTCATGTGTTCAATTAATTTTAATTCAGGTAGTCACTTAAGGATTTTTTTAAATTTTATCTCACGATCAGTTCACTCAAGGTTATTTCCAAACGCTGTCAAATTTTAACACATAGCCACTTTACTCATGGTAGATTCTATATGTTTTCAAATTTTCAATCATGGACACTAAACTCAAGTACACTTCTGAAAATTTACTTCTCAAGGTCACTTCACAAGTTCACTTCCTCAAATTCAATTCATAAGGTCACTTCATCAATGTCACTTCATAAGGTTACTTCAGAAGTTCACTTCATGAGTTCATTTCAACACACGTATTTCCACTTGATGATTTAACCAGAAAATGTAAAAACTAAACATATACCAATAATATAATGTATGATAAAATATAATTATTTTAATTATCTAAAATACTAAAAAAAATTATCAAGGAACTAATTAAATATTATCCCTTTTTTGGTGATTAAAAAAATAATTTCAATTAAAAATATTTATTACCTTATTGAATTTGATCAAAAAATATTTTTCAATGTATCCTTAAATTTATCAATATTTTTAGTTATAAAAATACTCACCTAGGGTAATTTTTCATTATTGGGAAAGAAAATAACCCTTATAATGTTAACATCGATCAAATATTCCCCTGAATCTATACACATTCAAACAATATGTGTAGACCACTACAACTCATTGTGTATAACACGATAAATTACATTGGAAAGATATGCTATAATATTTAAAGTGAAATTAAAAAATTTCAATATTTTAAATGAATTATTTAATGATTTGTATGTAACTAACTATTTAAACACATGCATATGGGCTAACAAAAAAATAGATTTAATATGTGCACTTTCCAAAAAGAGAAGATTTATAGTTTTAACTCATAATATAAGTATAACTACACTTAAATATATGTTCTATGACTAAAATTCCTTCATTAAAATTTAAAAAAAATCTCAAAATTATTATATTCCATGGTCTAAGTAAAGATATCAAAAAGTTAATTTTTGATACAAATAAATTCTAGTTTTATATTATCTTTTTTCACGTGACCACTAATAAAATTGAAAGTGTTTTCTTAATACATGATGATTGAGAAAACAAATATTCAATAAATATCTATTCATATTTAGTATTCAAAATATAAATCAATATTTTTCCCTTTATTCTCAATAATAAAAATATTTACAAAGTATATGAAACATTCCTAAAGTGATTTTTCCTTTTTACCTTTATCCACCAAAAAAAGAATCTAAATTGTGTATAAAATAAAAATTAGTTTTTTATAGATTAATATATCCCATGATTCAAATATCATTTAATTTATCTAATTATCCTCTTAATATATTTAATGTGACTTTCATTAGTGTCACATTTAAATCTAATACACATTTAATCAGAAAACATTAAATCTATCCTTAGAGAAGTTAAGTTTGAAAAATCTAATCATGCCTCTATAAGCTTTACCATAAATGTATTTTTCAATCATATCTAAATCTAATTTTCAATTAGTACTAATGGGAGTATTTACACTTTTATAATATTCTAAACCAAATATATTAACTAGCTCTTTAGAGTACTTGGATTTATTTTTAAAAAAAAATACCATCATTTTTTGAAATATATGTAGACCAAGAAATAATTTCAATTATCTCATAATACATATATCAAATTAAGAATTCATTAATTCTAAAAACTCATTAAAAATATTTTCACATAAATATCCATAAATAATATAATCAATATAAATTTGAATAATCATGATATCAATACAATTTTTCTGAATAAATAAATTTAGATCAACCTTTCCCTAATATTTTTTTTCAAAATAAATTAGTTAACCTTTCATAAAAAAAATAAGAATATTTTTTCAAACCATTTAAGACTATGATAGTTTCAAAACATGATCAGGATGATTTTCACTTTCAAAACTAGGAGGTTATCTAACATAAAATTCTTCCAAAATATAAGCATTTAGAAAAGTGATTTTGACATCCAATTGGAATAATATAAACCTATAAAAAGAAATATAAGTTAATAATATTATAATTACTTATAATATAGAAACTAGTGTAAAATATTTTTCAAAAAAATATATTTTTCGTGATAATATATTTCATTAACTAATCTATCATTATTTTAAATTACATTTCCCGATTCATTAAGTTTGATTCCAAATATCTATTTTTCTAGAATAACATGAGAATAATATAGTGGAAAAACCAAATATTAAATATTATTTCTATTAATCCAATTTAACTCGCCAATCATATAAAATATCAAATTAGAATCATTTAATAAATTTTCA
Organism: Viscum album; assembly: GCA_963277665.1. Taxonomy (NCBI): domain Eukaryota; kingdom Viridiplantae; phylum Streptophyta; class Magnoliopsida; order Santalales; family Viscaceae; genus Viscum; species Viscum album. The sequence goes on along the minus strand of OY728165.1, from coordinate 253,631,227 downwards.
ATATTATTAGGTGAAAAATCATAAATAAAATAATGAAAAACACAAATATTCATAAGATATTTTCTAGATTTAACATTTTACTCAATATTTCCAATCACATTATCTATATAAATATCTATATAAGTCTTCCAAGATTATTCATAAATATTTTAATATTGGTAATAAATATTCCCACCCTCAATATATGCATCTTTATCTTAAATTTTGTATTCTTTAAAATTAAAAATCAATAAATTTATCCTCTAGTTGATCAATACGATTAATCTTTTGTTAAAGTATTTTTCATTAAAATTAACATGATTTCATAATTCACTAACCATGGTTATTTTATTGTATATATTATATTCCTTACTTTTATCTAAATATATTATGAAAATTTATTCATCATATTTTTCATCAAATTTATCTAAAAAATCCATAGTATTGAAAATTAATACTTTTAACTCAAATAATCTAAAATAAAAAAATTTAGGTTTTTGTACTATTACAAATCTCTCAAGGTTTCAAGTTTAAACAGAGTTCTTAAGGTAATTATATTCATAACATTATAAGATGTATTCAAAAATTCTACCTAAAAAATTAGGTTGATTAAACTCATTTAACATGGTCATATCAATTATTTTAAGTGTTCATTTTTTTCTACTACACCATTTTGTTAAGGTCGTCTAAGAGTAGAAAAATTATGAAAATAGGCATTTTCATCAAAAAATGGAAAAGAATAGATTCTAGAATTCAACACCATTATCAATTATAATATATTTAATAAGGTATATTTTATAATTTTGAATAATTTTTAAAAAATTCATAAAATTTGAAAAAAATTATATTTAAGAATAAAATAATTAACCCTTTTTTATTGAATAAAAACATAATTAATGATGAAATAATATATCTTACCACAAAAACTAGTAGTATTGATATTAAAATATAAATCCAAATGAATAATATCATAAGGTGATATAATTTGAACTAATTTAATTTACTTGAAACTACTTATTTTTTTACCTTTCACGAAAGATTCCCAAACAAAATTTTTCTCTTATTTAAGTTCAGTTAACTAATGAAATTATTGGTTCTTGGAAATATTGTATATCAAATATAAATTAGCATATATCAACCTATAATTCCATAAGATGATATCATATAGTAAACAATTCAATAATTTTAGATTTTAATATGTTAATTCATCAATATTAATGGAATAAATATTGTATTTTATGTTTTCATAAAACAAAATACACTTATCTATAAATATAATGCATTTAAAATTTTGAAATTTAATGACTGTTCCATCATCAAATATTTAACATCCCACCCCGCCACATTTTCTTGATAAGTTATGGTTGTGATACTAGTATTTAGGTGACATCCCCAAGACACCAAAGGATAGAAATAATAGATAAGAGCCTTAAGAAAATTTGAAGGATTATTTTCCCTTTGAAATATAAAGTTTTCAAACTATATAAAAATTTACCAACCAAACCTCTATATTATGAATGAGTAAAAAATAAAACTTACAAAGTAACTGAACCAATAAACCATATTAGATTACAAGCATAAAAAATGCATAATCGTAGAGAACCATAAGACTACAATACTTAAAACGTCTAAGTGACATCCAAAAGTAAAGCCCAAATTCTCTAAGCTCCAAATCCTCATTCCAATCCCAAAATATCATGAAGTGTCACTAATGAACTGGAATACCTTTCCTTTACCTATGTTTCAATAGATGGAATCTCAAAATACATAATAGTTCCTAAGAAGGTGGTGAGTCTAAACTCAATATATTTTCCTCAATGACTTCCCTACTCATTATACTAGGACAAAATTGGTTACGAAATTTATATAAAATAGTTCTAATCAATAAAAATAGTTTATATCAAAGATAAAACTTTTTTTTATGGAAATAAATTAAAAAATACCTTTAAACCATTTCTCAATTTTATTCTTTATACATGTTCCATGTCTACACACACAACAATATATACACACTCAATCTTGATGTTACCATTAATAGTGGAAATTCATGACTATACTCTATCACACATTGATGTTGGTACTTCTTGACCATTATCAATTCCAATCAACACGCACACAATTGTTTATGCCAAAATAATGAGAAGATGTTCTAGAAAAAAACATTTCTTTCATTAAATAATTTTTACAAAAACATTACATGCATCAAAACTAAACCATAATTTTAATATCATCATATTAAAATTTTAAAAAAGAGGTTATCCAAAAACCAATGAACTTTCCAAAATTTCCAAGACAATAGAAAAATGAGAATTCCATAAATAATCACATGTGGATTTCATAATTATTCCCATAAAATAATTTAATTAAAAATATTTCTTTTGGTTTTTTGCTAAGTGTAGATAATAGAGAAGCCACCTACCTTCCAACCATTGATAAAAAAATAATGTTACAACAAAACTTCACGATCTGATCACATCCCACATTTCCCTCACTATATCCAATAATATTTCATAATAAAATAATTCATAACAAATATATCTATATATAATAGACTAGATATATGGTCCAGAGATAGAGAGGGAGAGAGAGAGATAAGATCCATGAATCAAAAAAGAAAGAGGAAGAACAGGTGCTTACCAAGAAATATGGTACTCTAATTCAGATTTACTAGCCTAAGGATCTCTCCTATATCTATGGGGGTCGTCTCTCATTCCTTAAGAGAAAAATAAATTAGGTTTATAGAGGTATTAAGAAAAAATAATGGTTATAGGGGATAATATGAATTAGACTCACATTTTATTGATGGACAACTATATGACTCATAGTTAGGCTGCGCTGTTTAGAAAACCATGTTCCAACCATGCGGTTCTACTATCTTAAGGACACACCTTTCATGGTTTTATCTCATAGTTAGAAAAATTTTGAACTAGCCATGTTCTTTTCTTTATTTCAAGAATCTCATTTTATCCTATGAATTTATGTGGTTTTTTAAAAAATGTGTGTCGACTATGTGCTTAACCATATCCTATTATTTTTTCTTATATATTTTTCTAGTGATTCTTCATGGTTTCTACTAATCGTTCACAAACCATGAACCTCTAAAAAATCTTTTACAATAATCCAAAATCTCTCAGAACATCCAGAAACATAACCCAAGCATTATATAGACCCATAATAAATGAATAAATGGTCATTCACTTGAGACTGGGGTTTCTACATTCTTCCCACAATTATCCTCTCCATCCTCATACAGTAGAAAAATAGAGTTTTCATGGAAGAGTTTTAGAAATTATTCTATCATTTTCTTTTAATGATCCAATCACTACTAGAAAAATAGGTATTTGTGATGGGTCATTTGTGACGGGATCCCGTCGCAAATGGCCCGTTGCTGAAAACGGTGTCGCAACAACAATTATTTGCAACGGGCCCGTCGCTAACGCCTTTTTGTGCGACGGGGATTCTCCCCGTCGCAAATAGTACTCCGTATATTTGTAAAAAACTTTTCAAATAGTAATTGCGACGGGCCCCATCGCAAATACCTATTGCGACGGGCCCGCCGCAAATAGTTTTTGCGACGGGACCCGTCGCAAAAACTATTATAAAAAAAAATAAAAAACTATTAATAAATTATTTTAATGCATATAATAATAATACTATTTGCGATGGGCATAGTATCCCGTCGCAAATACTATAAAAAAATAAAATAAATAAATTATTAATAAATTATTTTAATTAATATAATAATAATCCAATTATAATTCAAAAATAAAAAATAATAAAATATTAATAAATGATTTTAATTAATATAATAATATAATTATAATTCACAAATAAAAATAATAAATTATTAATAAATTATTTTAATTAATATAATAATAATAGAATTATAATTCAAAAATAAAAAATAATAGAATATTAATAAATGATTTAATTAATATAATAATATTATAATTATAATTCATAAATAAATAAAAATATTAATAAGTTATTTTAATTAATATAAAAATAATAGAATTATTTTACATTCAAATATTAAAATAATTCAAGTATTACAAAAAAAATATAATTAAATTATAATATTATAAAATTTTAATATATATATATAATTTAATATTATAAAATATAAATAATATTATTATTCATATTAATATTGTTATTTCAAAATATAATATTATTAATATTTTATAATGAGATAGAAACTACGAATAGAAAAAAAATCATATTTTGATTTCACAAATTTTATAACATAAAAACAAACTCTAATCTGAAGGAGGGGGGAGGGGGGGATCTGCAGTTGGTTGTGGAGGAAACTCCATCCCTAAAGCATGAGTGAGTCGGCGCATGTACTCCATCTGCTCCTGATGCTGCTGCTGTCATCGACTCGTCTGCTCCTCGTACAGCTGCTGCTGGCATCGACGCTCCTCCTCATGGTGATGACGCATCTTCTCCTGCTCTTGTCGGAGACTCTCTATCAGTGCAGTCTGAGATCGCAACTGATCCTCTTACTGTGTAGCAGAAGAAGATGCACGAGCTCCTCTTGAGATGGACGCCGATATCGCAGCACTTCCATAATAATCTCTGGGAGTCAGTCGAGAGCTGATACCAACTACCCGGCCCTTCTCGAAGGCATATTGGGTGGCCTACATCCATGCCGCCTCATCAAACTGACGGCCAGTGGTTTGATCTGATGACTCAGCCTGACTCTCAGGTCAGGTTTGTGATGTTGCGGCCTCATATGACTCCTATAGTTGCAATTTAAAATTAATGTTGTGAATATATTATATGCAGTTAATTTTTAAACTTGAAAACAAATAATACTGACCACGATGTGATGCTGATGATCACCTCTGAGCTCCCCAGTAGCAGGATCACTATACATCCTCCAATATACGTCGTACTCCGTAATATCGGAGTGCTCGACAGCCTATAAGAATAAAAAATAAACTGTTAATATTTATAGTTATATAAAATATTTATAAATAATGTACGTACAAGATACTGTCTATGAGTACTGAAAGAATGACTCCTAGCTTGATTAGTCACCTCCTGTCTCCCCCGATTCTGCCTCCCCACCGATGATCTCCTCTGAAAGGCACCACTCAACCAGTGCACACATAATCCATCCCATACATGGGATGAAATGTACTCTGGTCGGTGTGCTCTACATGACTCGTCAAAATCTGACTCTCCTGCTTTCTTCATGGCAGCTTTTCTTAAATTGTGCAAAAACTGACGAAAGCGATCACGCATGGCCACCTCCCATGCCTCGTGGATGGCGTCACGCATGGTATCCTCGATCGGATACCATAAACCCTACAAATAAATCAAAATATCAAGTTAGAAATTAAATAATTTTCAAAATAAAAATTATTTATTTACGTACGTACCAACCAATGGCTGAACATGGCCTGCTGTACATCAATGGTAATCTGCTCCCATGTGGTCCACGGCTGAGAGAAATAGTTGCGCAAAATAGCACTGCCCTGTCCGACTGCTATATGCAGAAAACTGTAAAAATAATAAACATTTATTATGTGAATATATTAATGAAATCTTAGTCAAATCCACAGGTTATAACACAGGTTATCACACCTCTGTGTGCGTGAATCAAACCCAAGACGTGGACGTCGCTCGGGGATGGGGTCAGGAATCATCAATCATGCAAGACCGCACCCCCTCTGCGTACTCCCTGGAGCGCCTACAGGCTGAGGGTCATCTTCCAGCAACTCATCCGCATCGAAAGGCAGGTCAGCATCTGTCAACTCACGAAATGTAGTGTCATCCATCTGAAACAGAAAATGTTAATGTTGTTAGCAAATAATTGATAATTACTATTATATATACATATATACAAATTATGATTGTATATAAATACCATGGAATTCTATCAGTGTTCATCTTCATCATCATCTTCATATATGTCAATGTCATCTTCATATTCCTCCTCAACATCATTGATATCCATTCGAGTTACAGTTGCTTCATCTCTTACCATTTCAAATTCATATGTGACATTATTAACATCATCGTCATCACCGACTCTTAAATGTGGGGTGTCATCATTGATACTCATGTCTCTTTGTAAAAAAGATTGATTTTGAGTACTCTCTTGAAAAACTTCAATTCTTTGCACATCAGTGAAAGCACATTCACTTTAACTAAACTGATTGTCTCGAATTTTGATTTTTATTACACTCCACCAATCAGTCAAGTCTCTTGATGTAGCACAGTACTTTGCGTAATAAACTTGATGTGCCTGTTGAGCCAATAAGAATGGTTCATTTACTGCGAGAGAACTTTTACATTTAATATCGATGATTCCATGAGTCGGATGAACACGCACGCCTCTCTCTGTATCCAACCACCGACATTTGAACATGGTTATGTAATGTTGTCCAAGATAACAGAGTTCAATGATTTCATCAAGTATTCCATAAAAGTCAACTTCATTTTCTCGATGATGAGATCCTCTCAAGCTAACTCCACTATTCATTGTTTTTTTTGATTCCCCATATTCATGTGTGTGAAATCTAAATCCATTCACCACATATACATTATAAGTTTTAACAAGTTTGGAAGGTGGGTTACTCAATACACACAGCCGTTTGTCAATTTTATCAGTATGTCGAGACACCTGAAAATTTGTGAAATAATTATCAATATAGTAAACTATACATTGAATGAGTTTCTAAAAGATAAAGAATTTATGTTACCAGTTTTTTAAACCACTGAGAGAAATTTTTCAGTCGACGTTCTTCAAGAGCAGCTGCTGTAATTTGTGGAATTTGTTTCTTGATATGATTATCATACAACCTATAAAAACCAAATTTATTTACTGTAACATAAATGATAGAATAAGTGATATAAACACTTACAGTACAACTGATGTCATCTCTTCACAGTTGAGCAGAACAAACGTATGAGCTCTATGATGTTCATCATCTGAAAGCCAGCGTTCATAAACTCCACCAAAACCAAGCTCTGGTTGGTTGAAAACAGATAATTGATTATAGATTTTATCAATATTCCTCTCGTTCCGTCCCATTCAGTTGTGTTTTGAAGGATACTCATATTCAAAATAATGGGAGCAGAAAAAAGATATTTCCTCTTACAAATAAGCTTCTGCAATAGATCCTTCAATAGATGCTTTGTTACGTACTTTTCTTTTCAATTTTTTCATGCATATTTCAAATGGTTACATCCATCGAAACTGTATTGGACCTACAAATTTGGATTCATATGGAAAATGTAACATCAAATGTTCCATTGAGTTGAAGAAAGACGGCGGAAATATTTTTTTTAGTTTACATATAATTACAACAACATCTTTTTCAAGTTTTCCTAGAGCATCATAATCTGTTGTAGCTACACAAATTTCCCGAAAAAAATGAGACATGTCTGTTATGGAATCCCAAATCACAGAATTCAACAGACCTCTTAATCCAATGGGTAGAAGTCTTTCCATTATAACATGAAAATCCTGACTTTTTAATCCAATAATATGACCATTCTTTAAAAATCTACCCAAATTGGAAGCACAGCCATCTGGAAGTCTCAAATCTTTAATCCACTGACAAAATAATAAACGGTTTTCTTTAGACAGTGTATAAGCTGCTTTTGGTTTCAGTAAACTTTCTGTTCTGACATTCTCAAACAGTTCCAATTCTGGACGCCTGCAAATTTGGTCAAGATCTAAACGTGCATTTACATTGTCTTTTCTCTTTCCTAGCGTATCAAAAACTGTATGAAACAAATTATCAAAACAGTTCTTCTCAATATGCATGACATCGAACATGTGTCGGACCAACAAATCAGACCAATATGGAAAATCCCAAAATATGCTACGTTTAATCCAATTGTGTTCTTTCCCAAAACCAGAAATTTTCTGTTGGTTTATTGTGGGACCAAAATTGATGGGAGGTAATGAAAATACAACTAATTTTAACTCCTAACCTGATATCATTTTTGGAGGTCCATCCCTTTCAACTATTCCTTTTCTGAAATGAGATCTGTTTCTACGAAAAGGATGATCAGCTGGAAGAAATCTGTGATGACAGTCAAAATAACAAGGTTTATTTCCATGAATGAGCATAAATGCTTTGTTCTCTCCCATACAGTAAGGACATGATTTCTGACCATGTTTACTCCAGCCAGATAACATCCCATAAGCCGGGAAGTCACTAATTGTCCACATCAATGCTGCTCTCAGTATGAAATTCTGTTTCGTTGCAACATCATATGTACTGACACCAATACTCCACAATAAATTTAATTCATCAATCAATGGTTTCAAATAAACATCAATATTTTTCTTCGGATGTCCTGGAATTAGTAAAGTCAAAAAGATATATGGATCCTTCATCAACATCCATAGAGGTAAATTGTATGGAGTTAAAAAAAACAGGCCAACATGAATATTGACTACCATAAGATCCGAACGGACAGAAACCATCAGTGGAAAGGCCCAGTCGAACATTTCTAGCTTCTAATGCAAAGGATGGATGCACTCTATCAAAATATTTCCATGAATCACCATCGGCTGGATGATTAAATCTTTTATTGGTTGAAATATTCTCTTTATTCCATGACATCATTGTCGCTGTATTCTTAGACATGAATAAACGCTGAAGTCTGGATGTAAGCAGAAAATATCTCAACTGTTTTACGGGAATCAAACCAGACTTCCCATGTTGTCCTTCTTTATATCTCAGTTGCCCACAAGTGGGACAACTATCCAATGACTGATTTTCCCCAGAATATAAAATGCAGTCATTTGAACATGCATTAATCTTCTGACAAGTAAGTCCCAAATTTCGAACCAGCCTCTTACTCTCATAGTAATTTGCAGGCAAAACATTTCCTTCGGGTAATAGTGTTTTAAGAAAAGAAAATATCTGGTCAAAACAGGTGTTTGACATTCCGTTATCTGATTTGATAGCCATAAATTTTGTAACTGCTTCTAATTTTCTCATCTTGCAGCCAAGATATAATGTATCCTCAGCAGACCTCAAAAACTCATAAAATTCAGACGGTGCCAACTCACGATTTGAAGCTATATCAGCCGGAGTTTCTGTATGTTGAACAGATGAACCTGCAACATCATGTACTAAATCTTGAAACCGGGATGGATCCAGAATCAAGTTGGTATCACCTACTCTGGAATTGCGTTCACCGTGTTGATACCAAAAAACATAATCTGGTTAAAAACCAAAACGCAAGAGATGTCCCCCCCACTTTGTCAAAAGTGTCAAACATTCTCAATGCCCATTTTCTGCAAGGGCATTTTATTTTGCCTTCTGAAACAAATTCTGGATTTGATGCCGCAAATGATAAAAAAGTCTCCACACCCTCTACATATACTGGATTTAAACTAGAACCGTTTGGATTTCTACGTTGATTTATCCATATGTGGTCACCTAATAATGATTGTTGATGACCTCGTTGTTCCATATTTTTCTATAAAATATAAAATCATTACTGGTTTTGAATAATTTGTTAGAAAAAACACTCAAGCAAGGATAATTATAGAGTTTACATCATACACGACTGACGCAAACTTTTTATTGAGATAGACCAAAAAATTGACCCTTTAAGAATTAAATATGTTGAGAATAAAGCAAAACCTATTACAAATATTGATAATTTTAATATTATATAAATTTTTTATTAATTTCATAGTACTAATATTATTGGTAATTATTCCTAATTATTGTTAATTATTCCTAATTATTGGTAATTATTCCTAATTATTGGTAATTATTCCTAATTATTGGTAATTATTCCTAATTATTGGTAATTATTGGTAATTATTGGTAATTATTATTAATTATTGGTAATTATTACTAATTATTGGTAATTATTACTAATTATTGGTAATTATTACTAATTATTGGTAATTATTACAAATTATTACTAATTATTACTAATTATTGGTAATTATTACTAATTATTACTAATTATTGGTAATTATTACTAATTATTACTAATTATTGGTAATTATTCCTAATTATTACTAATTATTACTAATTATCGGTAATTATTGGTAATTATTGGTAATTATTCCTAATTATTGGTAATTATTAGTAATTATTGTTAATTATTACTAATTATAGGTAATTATTACTAATTATTACTAATTATTACTAATTATTGGTAATTATTACTAATTATTACTAATTATTGGTAATTATTACTAATTATTACTAATTATTAGTAATTATTCCTAATTATTACTAATTATTACTAATTATTGGTAATTTTTCCTAATTATTGGTAATTATCAGTAATTATTGGTAATTATTGGTAATTATTACTAATTATTGGTAATTAATACTAATTATTGGTAATTATTATTAATTATTACGAATTATTACTAATTATTGGTAATTATTACTAATTATTGGTAATTATTACTAATTATTACTAATTATTACTAATTATTGGTAATTATTACTAATTATTGGTAATTATTGGTAATTATTCCTAATTATTGGTAATTATTCCTAATTATTGGTAATTATTCTTAATTATTGGTAATTATCGGTAATTATGGGTAATTATTGGTAATTATTACTAATTATTGATAATTATTACTAATTATTGATAATTATTACTAATTATTGATAATTATTACTAATTATTACTAATTATCGGTAATTATTGGTAATTATCGGTAATTATTACTAATTATCGTTAATTATTGGTAATTATTGGTAATTATTACTAATTATTGGTAATTATTGGTAATTATTCCTAATTATTACTAATTATTACTAATTATTGGTAATTATTGGTAATTATTCCTAATTATTGGTAATTATTCCTAATTATTGGTAATTATTCTTAATTATTGGTAATTATTCCTAATTATTGGTAATTATTCCTAATTATTGGTAATTATTCCTAATTATTACTAATTATTGCTAATTATCGGTAATTATTGGTAATTATTGGTAATTATTGGTAATTATTACTAATTATTGGTAATTATTACTAATTATTACTAATTATTGGTAATTATTCCTAATTATTGGTAATTATCGGTAATTATTGGTAATTATTGGTAATTATTACTAATTATTACTAATTATTACTAATTATTGGTAATTATTACTAATTATTACTAATTATTGATAACTATTCCTAATTATTACTAATTATTACTAATTATTGGAAATTATTCCTAATTATTGGTAATTATTCCTAATTATTGGTAATTATTACTAATTATTGATAATTATTACTAATTATTGGTAATTATTACTAATTATTACTAATTATTACTAATTATTGGAAATTATTACTAATTATTCCTAATTATTGGTAATTATTCCTAATTATTGGTAATTATTACTAATTACTGGTAATTATTCCTAATTATTGGTAATTATTCCTAATTATTGGTAATTATTCCTAATTATTTGTAATTATCGGTAATTATTGATAATTATCGGTAATTATTACTAATTATTGGTAATTATTACTAATTATTGGTAATTATTACTAATTATTGGTAATTATTACTAATTATTACTAATTATTGCTAATTATTACTAATTATTGGTAATTATTCCTAATTATTACTAATTAGTGGTAATTATTAGTAATTATTACTAATTATTACTAATTATTGATAATTATTACTAATTATTACTAATTATTGGTAATTATTACTAATTATTGGTAAGTATTACTAATTATTGGTAAGTATTACTAATTATTGGTAATTATTACTAATTATTGGTAATTATTACTAATTATTGGTAATTATTACTAATTATTACTAATTATTCCTAATTATTGCTAATTATTGGTAATTATTCCTAATTATTGCTAATTATTGGTAATTATTCCTAATTATTGGTAATTATATGAATAATTACCAATAATTAGGAATAATAACATTATTAGTATATTTTATTATTAATATTAAAATAATATAATTTTCTATATTATATACAATTCTCCTCATCTGTGTGTTTTCTGTCTCCACATACAAATATTACATGTGGAGACAGAAAACACACAGATGAGTGGAGGATTGTATATAATATAAAAAATTATATTTTTTTAATATTAATAATAAAATATACTAATAATGTAATAATGTTATTATTCCTAATTATTGGTATTTATTACTAATTATTAGTATTTATTCTTAATTATTGAAAATTATTACTAATTATTCCTAATTACCATTAAGTATGAACAATACTAATAATTTAAATTTATTAAATAACAAAACAATGTAAACATAATTAAATTACAACTAATTAAGAATAATTGAAACTAATAAAAAATTTAAAATAAATATTAAATTAAAATGAACATAAATACCTTTAAAATTGATCTGAGGTTGATCTCTGATAGTGTGACAACTGGGTCCCGGTGACATCACAGCCACCCCGCCTTTATATGGCCGTCGGGTCCTGGCCCACCAGGTACCCCCGGTTGCCCCGCAGACACGTGGGGCCCACCCCAGGGACCACCCACGTGCCTGAACGGGTCATCTGACTAATGACAGTCCCCACATGCCAACACATGTCCTTTCCAGTGTGCTTTGTCCTCACTCACACACATCCTGGGAAACTTCCCAGAAAGTCACCCATCCTGATCACTACTCCAGGCTAAGCACGCTTAACTGTGGAGTTCTAATTAGGTAGGCTCCCGAAAAGGAAGGTGCACCTTGTTGACATGAGTCATATCATTTAGTCATTTAACCCTTTATCATTTGGGGATGTTACAATCACCCCCCCCCCCTTTAGAGCACAACGCCCTCGTTGTGGGCCCTACATCTCAACCCAGGCAGTGCACCGCACACTTAAGGCTGGGTTCCTCCTATGATACCAAATGTGACAACCGGGTCCCGGTGACAGCACAGCCACCCCGCCTTTATATGGTCGTCGGGTCCTGGCCCACCAGGTACCCCCGGTTGCCCCGCAGACACGTGGGGCCCACCCCAGGGACCACCCACATGCCTGAACGGGTCATCTGACTAATGTCAGTCCCCACAGGCCAACACATGTCCTTTCCAGTGTGCTTTGTCCTCACTCACACACATCCTGAGAAACTTTCCAGAAGGTCACCCATCCTGATCACTACTCCAGGCCAAGCACGCTTAACTGTGGAGTTCTAATCAGGTAGGCTCCCGAAAAGGAAGGTGCACCTTGTTGACATGAGTCATATCATTTAGTCATTTAACCCTTTATCATTTGGGGATGTTACAGATAGTTCTTGAAAACTTCAATATCAACTCCGGAGAAAAAAATTAAACTTAAGAAATGCTAAACTCTAGAAATAGAATTTTGAGAGAAGGAGAACATGGAGTTTGAGAATTAATTGAAAAAAATGGATGGGGGTATTTATAGGTTAGATTATTTGTGACGGGTCCATTTGCGATGGGTATCCCGTCGCAAATAATATTATTTGCGACGATACCTGTCGCAAATACCTTAGCCATCATTTATTACGGTCAACGGTTAAATAGTTATTTGTGACGGGACCCGTCGCAAATAACAACCTGCTGACATACTATTTGCGACGGGAGAATATTCCCGTCGCAAATACCTTTTACCGCTGCCGGTTATTTGCGACGGGAATATTCCCCCGTCGCAAATACGTTTCCCGCGGTTTGGCACGCAAAATGCGCCAGTTCTTTTGCGACGGGGAAAGCTAACCCGTCGCAAAAGACTACTTATTTGCGACGGGAAAATACCCCCGTCGCAAATACCCATTTTTTCCGTAGTGCATGTTTCTTCCTAAATCTTACCATGTTTACATAAAACCTGCAATAGAATAATGATTTTCCCATGAAACATATTGTCTTTCATATCCAAAATTTGTTCTAGTAAATGAATATATATAGAATATATCTCTTGGTCAATGTGATCTAATTAGATCAGATTGTCAAGATTAGGTTCATACTTGTTCAACAAAGATACATAAAACTCATTATGCATTGAATTGAAACTTGGTGGAAAATATAACTAATATGCATCTCACTAACCCATTAATGTATATCAAAAAGGCACATATTTAGGATAAAACCTTCCATTTTATCAAAATGGTGATTCCCAATACTTGTCTAGATTCTCTGGAACACATTATCACTAACCTCAAATAATAATGTTCATTGACTATGAACCACATTTGATTTCTGATGACTTTATGCCATCTCCATTCTCTTTCTGACCAACTGAATCTTCTTTTCAATCTCTTTTACAATAATGGGTCCAATTAATGAATTCTCACATGTTTCCACCCAAAAAAGTGTATAATGATAAGGAATCCATTACAATACTTCAAAAATATCCTTATTTATCATGGTGTGATAGTTGTTACAGTATGAGAACCCCACTAAAGGTATAATCTACGCCCAAGAGCACCAAAATCCATCACACAATTCCTAAGAATTTTCTCCATCAGTTTTATTATGCCTTCATACTGTCCATATGTTTTAGGGTGGTATGTTGTACTCATAGTAAACTATGTTCCAAGGGATTTATATAAGGAATTCAGAAAGTGATACATAAACCTAGGGTCTCAATATGATACAATCGAGACTAGAATACCATGCATGTTTTCAATTTAATAAAAGTATATTTTGGAAAATTATTCCTCCAAATTAGTTTATAGAATAGGAATGAAGTGATCTGAATTTGTGAGGTGATCAAATAACACCCATATGTGATCACATTTCCCATTTATTCCTGGTATACTTATTACAAATTCCATGGATATATACTCCCATTAACACTTGGGAATTGGTAAGGACTACAACATACCCACTGGTTATTTATTCTATACCTTTACCTATTGACATGTAAGGAATATCAAGACATACATCACCATAACTCATTTCATGAAAAGCTATAAAAGATATTATTTAAATTATTTATACATTTTCTAAATTCTAGGGTGAACATCCCATCTCAAATGGTTATAGGCACTAAGAACGTTTTCTTAATAATCCAAAAGTATTATTATCCAATTTTAAAATCACAACACTAGACTCCCATCTTGCTTCCAAGACTCAGTGCTCTCCCCAAAATTGACTTTTGACCCATAAAAAACAATTGGGATCAGATTTATGAGAAAATATAACATGCTAAACCAAATTAGAATAAAATTAAACTAGAATGAAAATTGAATCATCGCCTTATTCTTCATAATCCATATGTATATCTTTTATGAATTACCTTAGTTTCCACAAGTTTGATGATATTCATCAGTGGATTCCAAGAGATAATAGCTTTAATCTTTTCAGGATCCATAAAAATTCCTTTTTCATAAATTAACTAACCAAGTAAATGTACCTATTCTACACAAAAATCACACTTCATTAACTTAGAATAAAAATTATCCTCATGTAAGATTCCCAACACTATATCCAGGTGTTTTTCAAGATCCCATTTTTTATAGAATAAACCAATATAGTATCAAAAAATACCACAATAATGGAATCTAGATACATCTAAATTGTTTGATCCATCAATTCCATAATGGAGGTTGTGGAATTAGTAATAAAAAATTCATAATGGAAAATTATTAATGGCCATATT
Organism: Viscum album; assembly: GCA_963277665.1. Taxonomy (NCBI): domain Eukaryota; kingdom Viridiplantae; phylum Streptophyta; class Magnoliopsida; order Santalales; family Viscaceae; genus Viscum; species Viscum album. Next base: position 253,615,688 of record OY728165.1, on the reverse strand, counting down.
TGATTCTAAAATCTATCTTCAAAATATCTACCTTCCGAACTCACAAAAAGTGGTATCTCAAATACAAGTAAATTTTTTAGAGCCACTAAGCACCCCTCAATTGATCAAACTAATCATAAATGCATGGAATATGACACCAATTATTTATAGTAACCTGGCTATGATTTATATAATACACACAAATTATAAGAGTTATATCCATATTTTCACAAATAGAACTGTTGTTTCCCACAGGTAAGTGCTTCTTTAAATAAAACATCTTCTTTCCAATTATTATAGCTAAAATTTCAACTCCCTCAGTTTTTATGTGCCATATGATAAGACGGAAGTGAGATTGGACAGTTCCCCAGTAAGAAATCAATCATAAACTCCACCTCTCTTTTATATGGATTCCCTGAGAAGTTGTAGGAAAAAACATCAGGAAATTAGTCATCCATAGATAGAAAATGTTTATTCATAATCTTATCTACATAGGTAAGCACTGCCAACTGAAAGGTGATGATTCCAACCACTAGTTCCAAAATTCTTACTCTACATTATTTATTATCCCAATCACCTCAAAAGAGATACTCGAGGCCATCCAAATATGTGAAACAAACCTTTAGGGTAAAACATCTAATTATTTCCTTGAATTATGTCAAATAATCCATATAAAAAAGTCTAGTCATAGACATCCAACTCAATCATAGAGAAATTACAAATAAAATCACCACCATCAATTGTTATTAAAAAAATTGTTACACATAATGGTTCGATACTCTCTTTGGCCAAGGGGGTTTGGATTTTTAAAATAGAAGGAATATTCTCAACCTAAAAACACATATGGTATGTAACATGGGAATAAATGAGTGGGACATGAAATTATCAAAAAAATATTGCATGAGGTTAGAACTCAAAATAATCATACCTCTCACTATCAAAGGACCAAACTGATCATCGATGATCACTTGATCATCTCTAATCAATTTATTAGTCACTATATTTTTCTATTTGTTACCCTATGGATATTCTACTAGTTGAGGAGTCATGGTGTTCCTAGATTCACCTTTCATATCTCTATTCTGATAATGATAGTTATTCTATTGCACTCATCCCATCAAAGCAATAGGATTCTTGAGAAACAAAAGATGTGTCTCTAGGACCATACCTTGGAGAACCGTTACAATAATGCTAAAGATGCCCCATATTGTTGTAATTATGACATGCTATTGGTGTTGTTGTAAAATCTCACTTGATGTGATCAAGTCAACCATAATGAAAACATCATGGTTTAATTTTGGGCTAAGAAGGAAATTTTATTGATCCCATGATCTGATTTTGAGGTGTAACACCACTCTAGAAGTATGTGTAACCCTTTATCTGATTCACAAAATTAGTGTTACCACCCAGTACTATAGTGATAAACATGCTCCCTCCAACAACATTTCCTATGATATCACTTTATTCCCCGATCACTCTATTGACCATCTATAAATAATATGTTATACCAATCACATAATTCTTTAAATGAATATGAACCCTCAAACCCAACTCAAAAAATGCATTCCTTAAAATATGAAATAGTAGTAACTTCCAGCAAAAAAATGGATTAATTCATAAATTTAGTTGCATAATATTTCACCATGAGGTTTTATTACTATAAACTGAATAAGTATGTTGTTCTAGAAATCTGAAATGTGTGATGATATAATTACTTCTTAAAAAATTCTTTGATATCCTCCCATGTCATGCATCATTCCAATATAGCCTGATCTAAAAATTCACACCATTAGTGTTCTAAATACTCCATAATATACATTTCTATCTTTACTTTAAACTCTACTAGTGTCCCAAGGAAATTAAATAATTGATTCATGTGATTCAACATGACTTTTTCTTTTTCCAGCTCAGAATCCCCTTGAAGGATGGGTGGATTCTACTTTTGGAATTCAACTGAATGGTCCACTTTCCAAGGTTCTTCATTCTTATTACCCTTATTCAAGCCCTAAAAATACTATATAATTATTTGAACCAGCTATTGTTTCACTTGTGACTCAAGTGAAACCACATTTTTAGTTGTCTCCTCCGGTTTATTTCTAAGAGGCCAACCAGGTGCCATTAACTATAATAGTAATAAAACTCTATTTATTCTCATTTATTAGACACCAAAGAATTATAAATTTCAGTCTAACCCATTAAAACATATCTCCACATAGATTTTCACAATTCAACTATTTTATAATTTTTTTCATTTTTTAAAATAGGACATCCATTCTTTTCAAAATCAATTATTTTCACTATTTTCAAAAATCAACACTATTTATCCATTTCATAAACCATTAAACATAGAATTAATAATGATTACATATTTTTAATTATTATTATCAATCCATGTCATGTGAATCTCATTAGATAAACTAATGATGAGGAGGTGAAAACTCAACTAGAAGTGTCTTAAAACACTAATGTGCCCAAAATCCCTAGTAACTTCAAGTTTAGTATAAAGATGTTATCTATACCTTTTTATTATCTACATTTAAAGTTCCCAAAAATAATATTCCTTACAACCATTCCTAGAATACATAATGAAACTATTTCTAATAATAGTATGAAAAAAAATTGACACCATTTGTCCGAACAGATATTTGGACCAACCTAGAATGATATCATTTTCTAATTCAAGAACCAAACAAGTTGATATTATTTGTAACATCCCTCCCTCCTCATTGGACTGAGGTGTTATAGGGTATTTACTAGGAATTAGGTGAAATTCCCAATACACCAAAGGCTGGAAATAAATGCCAAGGGCCTCAAGAATATTTGGAGGATGATTTTCTCCTTCAAAAATAAAATATCCAAACTACATACATAATAACCAACCAAACCTCTATATAATGTATGATTACAAAATAAAACTCAAAACATTACAAAACTAATAAATAATATTAGAGTATTATAAGAAATCAATAGATATACTCAAATAGAACCATAATACTAAAAAAATCAAAACTCCCAAGTGACATCAACAAACAACACCCAACCCACTCCAAGATCCCACTCCATATTCCATGCCCATAGTATCATGAAGCATAACTAAAGAACTAAGATACCTTTATTTTAGGTTTTTATAAATATATGACATCTACAAATTCACAACAGTTCCCAAAAAGGGTTGACTCTAAACTTGTTATATTTTCACCAATGACTTTCCAACTCATTCCATTAGTAAAAAACTTGTTAGTATATTTATATAAAACATTTTTAATTAGTGAAAATAGTTTATAACTATGAAAATACAGTTTTACATAGAAATATATAAAAAAATTATTTAAAAAATTTATAAATTTTATTAAGAATTATCAATCCATGTCCACACACACAACCATCCAAACACACTCAATCTTGGTGTTACCTTTGATGGTGGAACTCCAGGTCCATACTCAATCCCACCTTGATAGGGATACATCAATACTATAATCCATCCCACTCAATACATGCCCAACTAGTAATTCCAAAATCATTCTATTATATTAAAACCAAAAAAAATATTTCATTAATGAATTTGAAAAAACAATTTACATGTGTGAAAATAAACCCATAATGTTAAAATCATCATTTTAAAATTATTACCAAATGGGTTTTCTAAAAACATATCAACTTTCCAAAATTTAAAAGACAATACAAAAAATTATATTTCTATAAATAATCACACAAGGATTTCACATCCATTTCAAGAAAATAATTTAGTAAAAACAAATCCATTAATTTCTAAGTTAATTAGAGATAAGATAGAATCCCCCTATATCAAAAATGTTAGTAAAAATGAAGAACAGTATAATGAAACATTAATATCTAATCATAACCCACATTCCCCTAACTAAATCCAAAAATATTTCATCATAAATCTATAAATAACACATATATATATCAATAAATAACTAGATGTATGGTTCTTAGAGAGATTATTGTTGGTAATGTATTTGTCTCAACAATAATCTATAAATATTCATGATTTTGATGCTCTCTAATACCCTTGTTTGTTTTACTAATGATTTTATTTTGATTATATTTTAGGAAATTTATATTATTTATTATTATTATCATGAAATAATATTCAACTATTTATTTTTTATAATTATTCATTAAATTGTTTGGAATGCTATTAAGCATATTTTGGAAAAATTGTTCATCATTTTTCGTTTACTGGAAATATTGTTCATCGAAGAAAGTAACATATGGAATAAAACTTATGTTTATGATGAAGGATTAACATGTATGTTTAAACTACCTTATGTTCGTATAAACGTACGGTTAAGGAACATTACGTTTTGATGAGAAACTTAGGTTTCTCAAAAATAAAAATTATGGTTAAATATCCATATGTAAGTATGGAACATTACAAACGTATGGATTATAAACCTTACTTTTATGATCAACCTTAAATTGTCAAACTTACATTTGGAAAAGTGAAAAAAATGGATGATCAATGTTACATTCATAGATCTATGCTGACATGGATAAATGTATGGATCATCAACCTTATTTTATTAAGATGAACCCTATATTTGTTATTATTTTTTTTAAAGGAACCTTACATTTGACTTTTCAATATCAGAAATTTGAAATTACGTCTTTATTGAAGATTTTTGCAACAATCTTTGCAGAATGTCAGGGTTATTTAAAGATATATTTTCATTGATCCAAATCTATTTTTAAATTATTTTAAAGAGCTCTTTATAGCAGAGAGTTTCTCTCCTATTCCTAAGGGATAATACAATAACTCTAAGCTTAGCTCTTTGAATTTAAATTCAATCAATTTAACAGGCATCATTTATGGATATAAAAAACATGTTATGAGATATACTGTTATATATATCTTTCTGTGTCAGATTGTTTTTTGATGACAATCATAAGATCACTTGGCGATATTGATATTTATTATTCTTCAATATTTCTTGTAAAAATTATTTTTATGGTACTATAGCGATCAAGCATCTCAGAAATAAGGACTACATTTTAGAGATATACATGCTCAAATATGGAAACACGATGCTCTATTTTTGTTACCGTTCTTAAAATCAATGATCTTCTGTGCAACTGGATCTCTTTGGATATATTTCACGTTTATTATTCTTCTGAAGTCAAGAACCATCTTTTATCAGTTGTGTGTTGTTGCAACTACAAGTTACATATATTTTTCATCAAACATCATCTTATCTGGTGTTTCGGCTACTCGTATTCAGTCATGGTGGAGTATTGGCTTCTTGAACTATCTTTTGGGGTTATTGGATCCCTATAAAAGAACCAGAAGGATCAATTTTGTAAGTCTTTGTTTCTATGGGTAATAATTTCATGTACTCTGTTATGGATCTGTCTTATGATATGAGGACTTTAATAGTGAAATTCACCAAGACCGCAGAGAGGGTGATTGGTGGAGTGGGAAAGGGTACCTTTGTGACCCAAACCACTATAAATTGGTGTTCCTTATTCTCTATTCACTATCAAATGTATATATATTATCTTATTGGAATGCCACCAGCTCAATCTACTATTGATGTTAATCATAATAATTGTGAAATTATTAACAGAAAACCATCCACCCCCCTCTTGTGTTATCACTATAGATATTTTGACCTAACATTTGGTATCAAAGGTTGTAGATTTCAATATATCTATAACTAGATAAAGGCATAAAATCTATATTAGTGTGTAAATAGAGAATCTCAAGGAAGTAATGTTAGTGGTTAGTGTTGTATATTTCAATAGTGAGAATTATGGATGCTGGAAATCATTAATGATAATCTACATAAAAAATCTTGGATTTAGAGTATACTAAAAATTGTTACTCCTTACACAATTCATGAAAAACATAAAACTTGGTCTACTACTATAGAGGCTGATAATGATATGAATTCAAATGAAATGAATTACATTATCTTTGGACTTGGACCAGATGAATTCAACCGGGTATCACAATGCTGAAAAATCTATGAGATGTGGTAGAAAATTTCAGTATCCTATGAGGGTACTGACAATGTTAGAAAAATGAGATATGCTACATCAAAACTAAATTTTGATACATTCAGAATGTAATATGGAGATATCCTCACATAGATGAATGGAAGGATAATAGGAATTTTTAATAATATGACATCTTTAGGTGATCCCATTATCCAACCTGATAAATCTTTGAAAGTTCTAAGAGTTCTACCACCATAGTGGAATGGAATTTATTCTACAATTCTCCAATCAACACCTGTTAAGAACTTGACAATGAGAGAATTAATTGGAATGATAATGATGTATGAGGCTGAAATGGAAGATGAAGTTGAAGATCACAAAGTCCTTTTAAAAAAGGATAACACTGCTTTAAAAGTCATCTCCCAAAAGCAGAACATAAAATTAAAACAAGAAGAAATAAATTTAGACACATCTAACTCAGAAGTTGAGTTGTCTCAAATAGCTAGAAAATTCAATAAATTTTATAGAAAGAAAAAATGATTCAGAAAGACCTTAAAAATGATGAGAAAGACTCAAGTTAAGTAAGATGTTATGAATGCAAAAAATTGGGTCATATAAGACCTGATTTTCTTCAATTGAAATGAAAAATAGAAAATAAATATTAGAAGAATGTTGATTATGAGAAAGGGGACAAAAGAGATATGAAAGAGACTTTATGTGTTTCTGAACACTCCAGATGCTCATCAATATCTAACTCAGAGAAGGAAGGATAGAATATAAAAGAAAATATGTTCTTTATGGGTGAAGAAGAAAAGGTACAAACCTACTATTTATCATACTCTGATTCTAGTTACTCAAATGATAAAATGAATGCCTATTTCATTATTCTTTAAGAATGATATGAATCTCTATTAAAGAAACACAAATCTTAAAAAATGTTTATTATTCTATTTTAGGATAAAGGGATTCTTTACTTAAATAAAATCAATAATTAATTGATATATTTAGTTCATTTACTACGAACTAAACTAACCAAGAAAATAAGATTAAAAAATTACAGGATAAAGTAGAAACTTATAAAAGTGCTCCTCTTATATTTACAAAAGGATAAAATTTTCTAAATGAAATTCTTGGTAAAGATGTAACTAAAAAGGAATATTTTTATATGAAATAAGGGTGAAAAACCCAAACTGTAAAAAAACTATTTTGTTCCTGGTTCTAACAGCAAAATCATGTCTATTATCAAAATTTTTTATTGTGGTACTAATGAACATAATTCTAAGGATTTTTATTTAAGAAAACATCAATTATGTGGTGTCAAAAATGGTTATTATTAAAAATATTTATCTAATTTTAATTATAACAATTTTGATCAAAATATATCTATTTGGATTCCTAATTCATTGATAGCTAACACTGCTAGACCAAAAAAGATATGGGTACCAAAACAAATATTTGTTTAATTTGAACTTTTAGGTAAAAATCCGTAAAAAAAGGAAAATATATATGGTATATGGACATTGGTTGTTCAAAAAATATGAGTATAAATTTATAAAATTTAAGTACTATGACTAAAATATATGGAATTATAGTCACCTTTGGTGAAAAAGCTAAAGGAAAAATTATTGTACTCGGAACAGTTTGATATCCAGATACATTCTCAATTAATAAAGTACTCTACGTATAAGGATTAAAGCACAGTCTGATAAGTATCTCCTCAACTCTATAATTATGGATAATATGATGATTTTTCTAATAATTATAATTCTATTTTTAAAAATAGTTTACTTAAATTTAGAGCAGCCATAAAATATAATTTATCACTTTGGATTTAAATTCTTTATATAAACAGAAAGTGAAATATTTAACTGCTAATGTAAATGATTCATGGATTTGGAATAGAAGACTTGTTTATTGTAATATATTTGTTTTAAATAATTTATCTAAGAAAAAATTAGTTTTAGATTTACCTAGTCTCAAATTAGATAGTGATAGATTATGTGATGCATGCCAAATAGGCAAGCAGCACAAATCTTCCTACAAATACGTTATCAAAATTTCTACTTCAATACCCCTAGAACTTATTCTTATGGATTTGTATGGACTATATAGAATGGGAAGTTTGGATGGTAAATTATATGTATATGTTTTAGTTGATGATTATTCTAGATTTAATTGGGTATATTTTCTAAAACTCAAAAATGAAGCTTTTTTATTTTTGAAAGGTTTTACAAAATTATTGAAAATGAAAAAGGTTTTAAGATAATTTCATTAAGAAGTGATCAGGGTGGATAATTTTAGAATCAAGAATTCAATTATTTTTGTTCAAATGTGGGTATTAAATAGACCTTCTCTACATTAATAACACCTCACCAAAATGGAGTTTTTGAATGAAGAAATGGAACTATTCAAGAAATGGCTTAAACAATGCTAAATGAATATAGTCTGTTAACCTAATTTTGGGCAGAAGTTCTAATCAAATCATGCTATATTATAAATAGATTTTAAATTTGAACTATTTTCAAAAATTCTTCTTAGGAACATTGGAATAACAGAAAACCTAAGGTAAAGTAATTTAAGGATTTTTTATGCAAAGTATATATCTTGAACACCAAGGATAATCTTGGAAAGTTCAATCCAAAAGCTGATGAACGAATATTCTTAAGATATTGTACAACTTCAAAAGCTTATAGAATATTTATTAAAAACTCATGGATTGTTTTAATAAAAATAAAAAACAAACAGATGAAGCTGATGATTCTAATAATATGAGACTTGACATCATGAAATATGAGTTTGAAAATAAAAATAAAATTGATTCTTGTTTAGAAGAACATGATTCTAATGAACCTAAAAGTGCTCAATCTAGAAAGACTATAATCCTGAAGAATCACCCATTATATACTATTATAGGAGATCTAGACATTGGAATAAAAAACTAGATGAAGTATAGAAAAACTAGTGGAATTTTTGGTTTTCAATCTCCGCTAGAGCCTAAGTCTTTTGAAGAAGCCTTAGAATTTGAAATTTGGTTGTTAGCAATGTAAGAATAGTTAAATCCATTTAAAAGAAATAAAAGTACAGAAATTAGTGGAAAGACCGTAGAATTATCCCTTTATAGGATCTAAATGGGTCTTTATGAATAAACAAGATTATCAAGGAATTATACCTATAAATAAAGATAGATTAGTATCTAAAGGGTAAAATCAAGAAGAAGGTATAGATTATGATTAAACATTTTCTCTTATAGCTATACTGGAGACAATTATAATTATTGTATACTATGTATCTCATATGATTTTTAAATTATATCATGTGGATGTAAAATATGCCTTTTTAAATAAATATTTAATGGAGGAAGTTTATGTTGAGAAACCTCCTGGTTTTGAAAATTCACAAAAACCAAATTTTGTTTTTAAACTTACTAAATATCTTTATGGTCTTAAACAAGAGTCAAGATCTTGGTATGATAGATTAAGTTCATTTCTTTTGAAAATGGTTTTACTTTGGGTTTAGAATACACAACCCTCTTTAAAAAAATAGTTTGTTCTAATTTATTTTTATTTCAAATCTATATTGATGATGTTATTTTTGGATTAAGAAATAAAAAATAGTGCAATTATTTTTCAGAACTTATGAAAAAACATTTTGAAATTTGTATAATGGGAGAATTAAATTTCTTTTTAGGATTTCCAATTTATCAAAAAGATTTTGTAAATGTATTAAATCAATGTAAATACATTACTAATATGTTGAAAAATTTTGGACTTGAGAACAGCAAGACATGTTCAACTCCCATTTGTACTAATATTAAACATGACTTGGATGAAGCTAGAAAACTAGTGGACGATAAGTTATATAGATGTATGATAGGAAGTTTACTATGTCTTACTACTAGAAGACCCGATATTATGTTTTTAGTATTTCATTGTGATAGATTTCAATCAAATCAAAAAGAATCCCATCTTGCAGTTGTAAAAAGGATTTTTAGATATTTAAAATGAACAGTTATTCAATCTCTTCTCTATACAAAAAAAAATCTAATTTTAATTTATTATCATATTCAGATGCAGATTTTGGAGGATATAGATTAGATCAAAAAAAGTACTCCAGGAACCTATCACATTTTAGGAAAATCGGTAGTGTCATGGTCAAGTAAGAAGTAACACTCGGTTTCACTATTAATAGTCGAAGTATAGTATGTATCTGGAAGAAGTTTTTTTGCACAAGATATGTGGATAAAAAATAGTCTAATGTTCTTTTGAATTAATTTTAATAATACACCTATTTTATGTGATAATACAAGATCTATAAACATTTTAAAAAATCCAATAAGTCAATCTATAACTAAGAATATTGATATTAGAAATCATTTTTTAAGAGATCATGTTCTCAAAAAGGATATATCCTTAGAATTTGTTACCACTAAATATCAATTAGATGATATTTTTACTAAACTACTTCCCACTACATGTTTACCCAAATCAAATAAAACACAAAACATGGTTTTCCTATTCTATCACTCTTCGTTCTTCCAAAACCCTAGAAACTGAAAACCTCAAATTTTTAAATCATCAGGAATGAAGAAAACTAAGATAATTGAATAAGGAAAATCAATTGAACAAAAATGTAAAATAATTTTAGGAAAAAAATTATTTAAGGAAAGGTGACTGATATATAATGGTTGTAACAGAAAAACTTGCTCCTTAAACAAGTACTGGTTTTTCAAGATCTTGAGACAGATTTTAATAAATACAACTCAGAGTTTTTTTATGCGGTAGAACTAAAATATGTTTATGAGTGTGTGTAGTTTAGTTTCTATGATACATAGTACATGATTTTTTCTAGTGTATAATATTGGGATTTCTCTATTTCTTCTACTGAGGTTGTCAAGATTTTAAACTATCCACATGAAGGAATTTTACATTTTGACCTCAAGTAGATTGGGGATATGAACCATTATTCCAAAGAAATTATTTATTTTCTATTGAACTCAACAAACATATAAAAGATGTTTTTTATGGATTTAGAACCTGATCATAAAATTCTAGTGTAATTTATTCAGACTGGAATAGCGCCAAGGATAGCTGAGATGGTGAAAATCCTTTACCCAGACAGGTATATCATGTTTATTTTTCTCAATGATATCAAATTAAATTTCCCAAGTTATTTATTTATATATATTCATTACTTTTGTTCACCAGATGAGAGAAATAATTGTTATCCATATGGATGAATAATTTCAAGGATTTTTTTAAGAATGATATGATCAGATTAGTTGGAGCCAAAGTAAAATATCATCAAAATAATGTGTTGAATGCTGGAACATTAAGTAAACATGGATTTTTATAGAGCACTATGAAAGTAAAAATACTACCTATTGGAGAAAAGGAAGAGAAGAGATCTGGAGATTTTATTCGGGGGGATAAAGCTGGTGTTAGAAAGAAGGGAGTAGTTGAATCTCAAACAGATGCAGTTTCACAACCATCCAAAAGAATAATTAGATTTAACACTGAAGAAGAATATGAGGAAGAGAGGATTCAGGAAGGACTTGTGCTAAAATCTAAAAAAAATAAGTTCCTCAAATTTAAGAACAATTTTTAGCTTCTAGATAAGCAACATGCTCATGTCATTTGGAAGAAACAGTTATTGAAGAGGAAGTTCGGGTGGAGGGACAAGCTAGAGATCTTGTGTTTAAATCTTTCGAGAATGAACTATTAGTAGAGAGCTTTCCAGAGGAATTTATTCAAGAAAAGAATACTCAATCTGAAAATTTTCAATATAATATTGTCCATGAGGAAGTTACTGAACAAGAAGTTGTTCAAAAAAGTCATCATTTACAAGAATCAGTTACATAAATTTGGCCTTTAATGTTGGATCAGACTGTGGGATAGTCAAATCATATTTCTGATGGAAAAACTAATGTATTGGAAAATTAGTGATTTTATTATGCAGAATCTATACTAAAAATAGTGACTGATCCCTTTCCAACTGATAATGAAAATCGTGATATGAATGCACATGAGGGGACATGTGATTCATTATCTCATATAGTTGATGAAATTGTAATAAAATTTAATAATTCATTAGAAGATAATTCCAATATATGGTAGGAACTAAAATTTGCAAAGAAAAAGATTCAGGAGATTAATGAGAACACTATTTATAGAATGGATTTTGATGCCATCAAGAGAGACATGTTAAATGAGATTAGAAAGATCAGATCTAAAGCTATGACGAAGTCATATTTTTCAGAATTAAAATGGTACTTAGGATATCAGTTTGAATTGGTGAAAGGTTCAGTGAATCAGGCTAGTGAATCTACTCTTGTCCCTGCAATCATTCAAGATTTAATTAGAATATTTCAGGCCAATACATATGTTATGGCATATATGAATATTCGACTTCAGGATCATTAGTGCAATTGTGCTCCTCTATCTATTTTATTGGACAATCAAATATTTCTTATGGATCAGTTAACTCATGAAGATCCTAGCATTCGATTGATTTTGAGTATGTTTTTAGAGAAGATGGATCTATTCATGAAGTAAGAGGAAAGTCTTCATGAGTTTTTGAAAGTCAACATTATAGAGAATCTGTATGTCAATAATGATGTTAGTCCATTATTAATCTAACTAGGAGACAGTTTGATAAAGAAGCTGATATTGTAGATGGCTGATATGAAGGACATGTTTGAAGCCATACAGAATTCTCATCTAGCCAATCTTTAATCTACTTTTTCATTCCAACCGTTACACATGGAAATGACAGTTTTTCTTTCTCGATCATAAGCTATATTATATTCATGTCTTTATTAATCAATGTTTTTTTTCATCTATATGTTATATTTTGTCTAATAGCCAAAATGTATTTCTATTTATTCATTATCATTACTTATAACATTCACTTATAATTTTGTTCAATATTAAAATTGTTTTAATCTATTTCTATACATCCTTTTGTATGTCACAAAAAGGGGAAGAAATTTAGATAAACACCACATTTCTTTTATTCTAGGGAAATTACATTATTTTCCTTCTATAAAAATAATTCATAATTTTATTTGTGGAGAAATTTAGATAAACACAACATTTATTTTATTCAATAGATATTCAAATATTTTCCTTTTATCAAAATAATTCATAATTTGGGAAGAATGTCTGTTAATTTTTACAAAATTATAAATTATTTTTGGTAAGATTATAATTTTAATTTACGGGTTTTTTATCATCAAAAAGGGGGAGATTGTTGGGCATGTATTTTTTCCAACAATACTCTATAAATATTAATGGTTTTGATGCTCACAAATTCCCTTGTTTTTTACAAATGATTTTATTTTGATTATATTTCTGGAAATTTATATTTTTTATTATTCTTATCTTGAAATAATATTCAACTATTTATTTGCGAGAAATAACGTTAATGTTTTTGGAATGATCTTAAGCGTATTCTGGAAGCACTGTTCATTGTTTGTCATTTAATGGAAATATTGTTCATTGAAGAAAGTAGCATATGGAACTATCCATACATTTATGATGAAGGATCAATGCACATGTTTAAACAACAATACATTTGAATAAATGTATGGTTAAGTAACATTACATTTGGATGAGAACAATATGATTTTTAGAAAGAAGAATTGTGGTTAATGGACCCTACGTAAGAATGGAACTTTACAATCATATTGATCATCAACCTTACTTTTATAATCAAATTTACGTTTGAAAAAGTGGACGAATGGATAATCAATGTTACGTTCAAAGATCTATACTTATGTGGATAAACGTATGGATCATAAACCCTACATTATAATGTTGAACCCTACGTTTGTTATTTTTTCTTTTTGTGAAGGAAACATACATTTGAAATTTCAACATTGAAAATTTTAAATTAAGTATTTATCAGAGCATTTTTCAATAGTATTGGTGGAATGTCAGTGCAATTTAAAGCTCAATTTTGATTGATCCAAATCTTGTTTTAAATAATTTTAAAGATACATTTACATTAGAGATTTTATCCCCTATTTCTAAGTGAAGTTACGATAACTCTAAGATGTATTCATTGAATTCAAATTCACTCAATTTACGAGGAACCTTTTATGGATCTAAAAATCCAGCTACGAGATATATTGTTACATATATCTTTCTGTGTCAGATATTTTTTATTTTTTTTATGATGAAAATCTTAAGATATCTTATATATATTGATATTTATTATTTTTCGGGATTTCTGGTACAAATTATTTTTACTATACAATAGTGATCAAGCATCTAGTAAATAAGGAATACGTTTTAGAGATATACCTACTCAAATATGGAAACATGATGCTCTACTTTTATTGATGTTCTTAAAATCAAAGATCTTCTCTGCAACCATATCTCTTTAGATATATTTCAAGTATATTATTCTGAAGGCATGAACCATCTTTTATCAGTTGTGTGCTGCTGAAACTACAAGCTACATATGTTTGCTATCAAACCTCATCTTATCTTGTGTTTTGGCTCCTCGTATTTAGTCATGGTGGATTATCAACTCCTTGAACTAAGATGTGGTTTTATCGGTTCCCTATAAAAGAACCAGAAGGATCTATTTTGTATGTCTTTGTTTGTAAGGGTAACAACTGCCTGCACACATTTTGTGGATTTGTCTTATGATACGAGGACCATACTAGTCAAATTCACCAAGCCCACATAGAGGATTATTGGTGGAGTAGAGTAGGAGACCTTTGTTCCCTAAACCACTACAAATTTTTGTGCCTTATTCCCTATTCACTATCCACTACATATATATTCTCTTTCATAAATGCCTCCAACTTTATCTACTGTTGAAGTGAATCGATAGAATTGTGAAATTCTTAAAAGAACACAATTCACGCCCACCCCTCTTGTGTTATCACTATATCTATTTAGACCTAACCATAATAACCTTGGATCTAAGAATAATGAGGAAGAATGGGTACTTACCAATAAATTTGGGCCTCCAACACACTTTTATTTTCATAAATATTTCTCCTAGATTGAAGCATATCATCTCTCTTACCTTAGAAGAAAAAGGAATATGAATCTTTGATAAAAAATATATTTAATATTTAATTTATAATATATGAAATAATTTCATCACATTGTGTTAAATATGTTTATTTATGAAATGTTTTTGAATAGATCATTCATTTAAAAATTTGATGAACATTCAAGTTTTCACCCTTTTAAAAGAACTATAGTATTTCGGCCATTTATATTTTTACTTTACTTATTTGAAATTTTTTTAGTACTATTCCAAACTCAATGGTATACAACTTTCATTTATCACATCTGAGTTGTGTCTTGCATTTTCTTGGATTAAATGAGCCATAAATTCAAAGTTGTATTGGACTCACCATATCGGACACCACTTCAAAATTTGTCCATAACATCTTCATATAGGATTTTATTAGTCTTAAATATGGAAAATATATCCAATTCCACGTAAATATTCCTTCGGGAAGGATATTTGATTCATACATTTTTAAGGTCATCCGGTCAGTGAAATTTGGAATAAAATATTTCACCAAATTTTTTCTCATTCACACTTCTAACCACTTTTATTCCTAGACTTCCCTCCACTATATAAATGTGTGTTTTCATCCTTTATAAGGAATTTTCTATGAATTAGGTGTTTTTAGGAATAGCTTAAGTGGTTACACTCTATTTCTCTAAGAATTTCAATAGAGATATCTCTTGAAGTAAGGGTCCCTTTATCTAAGCCTTCTTCTTCTTCTCCACGTTGTAATATTTGTGTTTGGTAATAAAATTTTTAGATTCCATTCCATTAAATCTATTTTTTTAATTTTATTATTATTTAATTCACTAATTTGGTCTGGAAATAAAATTTATAAACATGATTAGTTTATACCCTTTCTAAACATTTTTGAATGCAATTCATTTCTATGATGACTACACTGTCCATAGAAGGGTAGTTTTTATTATAAATCAATATACCTATATCCTTCATCATTTGTCTGTTTTGAATCAATTAGATACTATAATTAAAATAAATATTATTTATTAATTGTTTTATTATCATAAAATAAACAAATAAATAAATGGAACAATTAACACAAAACTTGTGTAGTCGAGTAATGTGTGAATTGTGAGAGTGTAGTATTAATCAGTAAAATGAAACATCATGGAATAAATTTTATGAGTTCAACTAAAATCAAGAAATAAATTCATCCTTCTTTAAAAAATGTATATGTTCCCTGATTTACCACTGACCATAATCTATCATTATAATGATAATTTATGTAGGGTGCTATGATTTCATTTTCTAAAGTTATTCTATGGTTTAATTAATTTCATCTTTATGGTAAAGTTAATTCCCATAGGGTTTAACAGTTAAAAAATTAGGGGAGAATAATTATGAAGATTTTAATTTAAATTATAATGATTGATAATTAATTTAATAGGTATAGTTAGATCGATTATGGCTTCTAAAAATATTTTCTAAAAGAAAACATCTTTTTATTGTGATTTGCTAATTAAATTTCAAATAAAAATTAATATCTTATTTTTAAAGACTTATAGTTTCCTAAACATTTAACAACCACCCCCCCATCCTTCAATGTTGTGTGTTTATTTTATTTTTATTTTCATAATACCATTAAGACATTTTTTTAATTACTACCTCTTTAAGACATCACCTGCGTCAGCCACTCTGCTACACCTAAGTACCTAAAACCACACATCATTTGATAGAGCCCATGATAATGGATTTCATATTGTAACCATTTATAGGGATGAAATAGTCGCCATAAACCCGTTATAGTAATTTATTTAAATTTATTTAAGTCTCTTCTTCTCTTTTTTTATTCATTTTTTTCCATTTCTCAATTTTTGTTTTCTTTTTCTTTATTTGGACCATTAATTCAAACTTCATTAATTTTTATTATAGTCTATTTTTCATCATTTTAATTTTATTTGATTTATGACATGAAATAATCCTAAGTATCTATTATATATTGACCCTATTATTAAGAGTATCCATAGGGATTTAATTAGACAATCTCAGTCTATGAGAAGTTTCAATATTCACCCAATAGGGGAATTCCTCTATTATGGGAGCACTGAAATTGGAATCCCTTTTGAATAAAACATAAAATTGAAACCATTGGTTACATATAATAATAATAATGATAACAAAACAATTATAAAATTGGATACATCAGACATTAACTATCAACCAAATTGTTTTTCATACCTAATACTTGAATTAGATTTGGAATTAAAAGTTTGATTAATACAACTTATTCCAACGTTTCAGGGCCTCTCTGGTGAGTACACCAATAAAAATATAATAGAATTAAATGCGATTTAATCAACTATAAGTAAAATAAATGTTATTGAAGATAAAATCAAACTAAGAGAATTAACATTCTCAAATTTTAGAATTGTAAAGGATTGAATGTATTTTTATAACCTGAATACATAACATATTGGAATGATTTGAAATGTATTTTAATATAGATAATTATTCTAGAATAGAAGACCACTTCCATTCAGGAGGATATATTATGGATCAAGACAGCACAAGGATAGTCAATGTATGAGTATTGGGAGTAATTCAAGATATTTTGAGCAAGTTTACCACTTCAATAAATCAAGGAGAAACTCCTCATCTAGTACTTCTATGAAGGCCTCACACCTATAAAGAATAGAATGATGGATGTTGCGATTATAGGGGAATTGGTAAAAAAACACCAAGATCATCATGTGCATTGATTTACAAGATGGTAGAAAACTCCCAAAAAATTGATTGAGGTACACCAAATGTTATAAGAGTATATGAGGTACGTCCTTATTATCTTGAAAATCATTTAATTGATACAAATTATGAGGAATTGACCACTATAGTGAGACATATTTCTTTAGATTAAAAGATATCCAAACCCAATTATATGAATCCTTGTGGGATATTCCTAGAAACAGACCACCCTAACAACTATTTCTCCAAATTAAAAGAGAAAGAGGATTGTGCTTCTGTAGTCTATAAGAGACTATATCCATAGAAATAAAAACCACATATATAGAAAAATAATGATTACTTTCACTAAAATTAATCTAGGGGTGTAAAGATCAATTAGAAATGTTGTATTCCTCTATACGACAACAAATTACCCCTTTTCAACAAAATATCAAGCAGCCTCCACCTTACTAACAATGTTTTAAACAAACTCAAGTAGATTTTAACCCAAATCATCAAAAATTCAATAAAAAACATAATTACCAACTAATCTTTGACTCAAATACTAATGATATTTTGAAATAAATTATTCTTAATCGATAAAATGATCTAAAGGGTCAAGGTTATGAGTTGAGGGATTTGAAAACTCAAATAAACCAGATTTCCACCACCCCCAATAACTAGTAATTAAAAAATTTGTAATTATTTCTTCCCAGCCTACTCCAAACCCAAAGAGGAATGTTAGTTCCATCACATTGAGAATTTGGAAGAAAATTTTTGATAAATATGCACTTATCATTCTACTAAGATCCACTAAAACTATACAGAATCCCTATTCAAGACCAATTGTTGAGAATCCAAAGATGTAAGAAAAAGGTAAGAAAAACATTGATTATGATCCACTTAAACCCCTTACATTTATAAGTAGAGTTATAAAAACCAATATTATGGATTAATAGGTTATAAAAAAATAGGTTTTAGGTAAATTCATGTGAATTGGGCTCAACATCCCTCTACTTGAAGCAATAGTGAAAATTCCAAGGTATTATGTGTTTTTAAAATAGCTCTATACAAATAGATGCAGGGTAAATGGAATTGAGTGGATCAATCTATAGAGAAATGTATCTGTACTCCTCACACAAACTGTGGAAATTTGGAAAAAGTTCAAGGACCTCGGAACATTCATCATTCCATGTACTATATGGGATTTTCACTTCTATAATGCTTTTTGTGATTTGGGAGCTTCAACAAATGTAATTCTTGAATTTTATTTCTCTTCCTTGTATATTGGAGATCTAAAGCCAACATGAGTGGTTATGTAATTGGAAAATAGAGCTACAACATGTCTGATGTGATTCCTTAAATATGTTCTTGTTCATTAAAGGGACATGATCCTTCCTAGATATTTCTATATGATCAATATAGAGGATTATTAGGTAAGTTCTCATGATCCCATCATTCTTGGCAGACCCTTCCTCAAAACATCCAATATAATTATAAATTTCCATGATGGTAAACATTCTATGGATTTTGGAGATGATATCTTATGATTTAATATTTTAGACTCCATAAATTATCCCTCTGAGGACCATTATTCTTCCTTAATATCCCATTCTGACCAATTTTGTGGTGATTATCCAGATAATTATTTTCATTATTTTTAAAGTGGGGATCATTCCTTTCTTATAGAGATCTTGAGAATTGGTTATGGTGTGATGTTAAAAAAAACTTCCACACCTAATTCTCATGATCAATACATGTCATTTTTTATTCTTTTTTGGGTTCTTTTTATAATTATAGGCATTTAATTTCTTATTATGAAATTGATATTGTTTTTATAGATGAATTTGATAAAATATTCAATGATCATGATGTTGTATACTCTGACCCCAACATTCATTGTGCACATATATCAATTTACACTACATTTTCAATAATAAATAATCCACCCAAACTAGTATGTAAACCATTTCCACCAAATTTGGAATTTTCATACCTAGTAAATGATGAATTATTTACTATAATAATTTATAATAATATCCTTAATGAACAAGAAACACAACTTTTAAATATTTTAAGGGATAATATTACAGAAATTGGTTGTACCATAGCATACATACAATATATTATTCGTTCTATTTTCAAGCATAGTATTGTCTTAAAGGATAGGGATAAACTAGTTATATATCCACAAATGATACTTAACCTAACATTATTAGAAGTTTTAAAGAAATAAGTTGGAAATTGCTTGAGGTAGGAATCTTTTACCCCATTTGTGGCTCTTTGTGGGTCTTCCCTGTCAAGGTTCTACTAAAGAAAACCGGGTTCACTATTATAAATATTAAAAATGATGAGTTAGTTCTTATGAGAGTGCAAAATCATTTTCAAGTGTGAATATATTGTTGGAAAATGAGTCAATCCACTCATAAGGATCATTTCCCCCTTCCATTAATTAACATGATTCTTGAGAGACTTATAAGTAGGACACACTATTGATTCATGGATGGTTTCTTTGGATATTTTTTAGGTTCCCATTACAATAGAGGACTAGGACAAGATGACATTCACCTTATAATTCAGTATATTTTCTTACTGAAGGAATCTATTTGGAATTTATAACTCCCCAAGTACCATCTAGAGATGCATGGTGAGTACCTATTATGATTTAATTGATACCGAAATAATTGTATTTATGAATGAATTTACCATATATGGTTCCTCATTTGATGAAAGTCTTTTAATTTTGGGTAATGTTATGCATTTTTGAATTGAGAAAAATATGGGTTTTAACTTTGAGAAATGAAATTTCATTGAAGAGAAGGAAATTTTACTAGGTCATGTAGTGTCACATCTAGGAATTATTGTTGATAAATCTAATGTAGACATAATTTCACTCTTTTTATATCTTAAATCTATGTGTTATATTTGATTATTCCTTTTAAATGTTGGTTTTTATTGACACTTAATTATAAATTTTAATCTGAATGCTCTAACCTTATCTTAATTGATTCAAAAATAAATTGAGGTGTTTTCTATGAATCATGAAAGGTATCATTTTATTATCTAAATAAGAGTCTCATCACACCAAGGATCATACAACCCCCATTGTGGGACCTCTATTTTGAGATTAAGTGTGATTCTTAAAATTTAATAGTTGGACCAATATTATCTCAGAGGGTGGAATGGTGGTCCCATGTGATTACTTATGCATTAAGGACATTGGATTTGGCCCAAGAAAATTACACTATAGTGAAAAAAGAGATTCTTGTTGTTTTATTTTCTTTAGATAAATTCTAATTTTATTTATTGGTATCTAAAGTTGTAATTTATCTAATCATGCATATTTTAAGTACCTCATAAATAATCTAAAGGAAAATCCATGAATTGTTCTTTTGATGGTCCTTCTTTAATATTTTAACATTGAGATAAGGGAAAATAATGTGTCAATGAACATGGTAGATGACCACGTGAGTAGGATCGCTAGCATTTTGGAGCATGAAATATAAGGCCCCAGCCTTAAATATTATATAATCTTTAGTTATGTCAAGAATTAACATTGAAAATCTCTTCAAATTTAGAGTGTTTGAGAATTAGGCAATATATATTACATTTATTCTAAAATATTACAAGTAAACACTTATACTCTAACCAATTTTTTCACAATAATAAAACTAATTAAATAAAACAAGAATTATTTTCTTGATATGAATCATATTGAATTCATCCTTTCTCTTACCTGTCCTTATAACCTGTGAAAAAAATTCAAAAACATTGGTTAAGCAAAACAATCTCAGTAAGGGTTATAAAATAAGGGAGAAACATTAGTCCATCAATTCATACAAATCAATGAAATCATACTTTTCACTCATATAACACTAGCTATATAACATACCTTATAAAATCATAAGATTTATGAATAACACATAGAAATCATAATTCATAAAGGTAACTTGTGGCATCCAAGACATACTTAGATTGCAGCTTTCACAGCTACATAGGGAGTTACACTTGGAACACCCAGAATAGTATATTCCCTAAATCTCTTAAGAGAAACACTAATGTTTACCCCCATCACGTTACCCAATTCATTGGAGTGCTATCTCAGCCTCACCTGAACTAGGTTTATCACAAAACCACCCGTATTTGGTTTATCACCTAACCACCCATCAAATTTTCAAGTACAATTACATAATCAAAACACATTAAAGATTGAAAATTATCAATAGTTTCACTCATAAATCACAAGAAATCAATTCAAGATATTGAAATATTCAATCCATTTCAAAAACCATTTAAAACATTTAATAAAGATATTTATGAATGAAAGTCTCCCATACCACTTTGAAACTTTTAAATGATTTAATATTTTTATATATTATTATCCATATAAATATATCCTTAAAACCATTTTCAAAACAAGGAAATTAATGAGAAATATTTATAAGATTAAATCTTTAAAACATTTAAAAAAAATTAGTTAAAGAGACTCTTACAACTTCAGAAAATACATGAATAAAAATAATTAAAGAATAAAAATAAGAAAAACCTATAATATCATGAGAATAAGGAGATTCAAGATATAATATGTAAATGGAAAGTATATACACCTTATAGGATAATAAAGGTACACAATATCAAGATATTCCTCAAAGAAAGGAGATTAAGACGTAGTCCCTTAAGAAGATCATATCATTATATTAAGGGTAAATCAGTGAAATAAATATGTGTGATAAATTTAAATACACCCAATATAAGTGAATATTTAGTGTAAAAAATCTAAGGTCATTCAAACATATTATTTGAAAAATAAAACCAATTTCATGGATATTTAACTTAATGAATGGATATTGAGTTGATATTTCCCATAGAATGTTCATATAAATGACGTAAGAATTTATCAATGGGGTGATTATGTGTAGAAATAGTATATCCACACAAAGTGAAGGTGAAATTAAAACATTAATAAATAAATATTGATTCCCCACATAATCTTGGCATAATAAAATCAACGAAGTAAAACCCAATGAGAGGAAATTGAGTTTCGAAATTCCCTTACAAAAATTCAGCAACCTAACAGCCTCACTTAAAAATTCAAAAAATGAGTTGATGAGATAGAAAAGGGTATCACATCACTTGGACATAAAATTTATAGAAATAAGTATATATAATATCATATCTAAATATAAGAAAAATTAAATTAAAAGGCATAACATAAAAGAAGTTTTGAGTAAAAGAGGGCAGTGAAAGGTTCCCTTACCTTGAATTTGATTTTCCACGTATGTTCCTTTTTATTCCTGAATAAAAAAACCTAAGTTAATTTATACTTACTTAATAACCTTTTTCAATTTTATTTATCCTTTTATATCACTTATTACAAAATTATAGAAGTTATATTATTATTTAATGTTAATATTCGTCATTTTATCGATATTGGGTACTTGATTTGAAAATGATCTTGTTATAATTACAAATTTTCCATGTGGTGAAAAGTATATTATCTCTAGAATATTATTCATAGTGTAAATATCATATATATTCATTATATGTATATTTATAAGTTTCCATAACATTTAGAGATAAGAAATAAAATGCACCGTTCTTGGAGACGGTAAGTCGTACATACGCATGAACGCTACTTTCATTTATTTGTCATATTAAATAAATGAAATATAAATTATAAAAATTTATATTATAATTATAATATAATATAATATAATATATATTTTACATTATTTAATTAACTTCATCCTTGATACGTTTCATGTATGGCATGAACGAGTCATATCACTTTGAGGAGGCAGTAGTCTGCACTTCCTCAAATGAAATTATCATATATACACATTATGGAAAGAAAAAAGGTATGATTTAAATAATAAAAATATTAGAATAGATACAATATAATATATATATATAATATAAATATTGTTCCATCATAATGGTCACCATGAAAGGTTGTAGGGGAAAATTGAACAATTATCGTT
The DNA here is from genome assembly GCA_963277665.1 of Viscum album. Classification (NCBI taxonomy): domain Eukaryota; kingdom Viridiplantae; phylum Streptophyta; class Magnoliopsida; order Santalales; family Viscaceae; genus Viscum; species Viscum album. Next base: position 253,592,049 of record OY728165.1, on the reverse strand, counting down.
TCGTGGGGCAGTAGTTCTCCATCCATAGACACAGTATGTTCATATCCATTAGATGAAGGTGTGTATAATTGTACATAGAATACTTCTCATAAAACATCCTATTATATGTAGGATAATATTTTTTATGTAATCAAATAAAAACTATATAATAGGGATTGGATAAGGAAAATAATAGAAAAGAACATGAGAGAAGACATTACCTCTAAAACGGGTAACTCCCTTTTATTTAAGCCAAAAGGCTTTCTTGAATTGTCTTCTGCCCAATGTAAGGATTCTAGGAGGAATATAGAGATGTTGGGAAATTATTTGTGCATAGGATGGGTGATACAAGGTTCTTGATAGGTGTGATGAAATGGTTAGTTTTGATTCCCTTTTATAAGAGGGCAGAGGGGCTCTTTTGGAATGTTTTGAAGTATTATTTTATTATAAAATGATTTTCGGTTTCAAATGGTGCCAAAGAAATTTATTTCAAAGATAAGATGTTTTTATATCTAAACCCTTTCAAACAATAGGTTGTAAACAAGTCTAGGTCACAAATTTTACCTTATATTTTAGCTTTAACCCTTTGTTAACTAATTTCATTCTTACCAAGTCTTCTTGTATATTTATACTATATGGTTTATATAGTTACTATAAAATGAAAATATAACCCAAAGTTGATCATTAATTAAATTTTAAACATTATCTATGTAATTTTTTCAAATCATTTATTTTTTGGACTATTATATCATTTAATAAAATAGTATTTTTTTACACTCTTTAATGTCATTTTTTATACTATTCATATCATGATATTCCAAAAATCCACAAAAACTCGATTCTTTTGAAAAAACATCATTAATTAAAATATAAAAAGTAAAAATTATACCTAAAATTGGTGGTTGGAATAAAAAATTTCAAAATAAATTTATTTTAATATTTATAATCTCATTTGTGTAAATCATTCATTAATAAGAAAATCACTACATCATCATTGTGTCATAAATAAATTTATTTATTAGATCTCTAAAAATTATATATAAAATAAAATGATGTAGGAAATATTTGTAGTTTTATAATTATTATTTATAGTCGAAACTATCAATTATATAACCCAATATAATTTTTTTTACTAAATGATACATATTTATTTTTCATTTTTCTTTACTTTAAATTAATTCTTATAAAATGTCATTTTCACATCAATGTTGCTCCATGGGGTCCCAAAATCTACCCCAGGATGTCCATGGTCAGAAATACCTCATCCATTAGAACACATGTTTAGGTAGTTTAATATTATGATAATATTATGTATTTACCCTTATTTAGCAGATTTACCCTTTAACCATGGTAAATAAAATAATTACTAAAGTTACTATTCATAATGTCTAAAAATAATAAGATGCCTATTTACACAATTTGGACCTACTGATTCCAAATATTGAATCCATCTTTCAAAATTAAAAACACAAAATTTTCAATAATGAATTTAAAATTAATTCTTGTTGTTAAAACCAAAAAAAAGAGTTTTTAATAATTAATAACTATCAAAAGATTGACATGTGTTTATATCCAATTTATAATTGAAATTAATTACAATTAAAATAATTGGATTAAATGAAAAAAAAAATACTTTAAAACCAATTAAAATATCAATCCAACTGTATAAATAAATTATATGCAAAGATAGTTTTTAATTAAAATGCATTATTTTTTCACTATTCTGTAAAAATGAACTTTATCAGAAAAATACCAAAAATTAATCCTAAGTAAATTTTGATGTCCCGCTTCTATAAAAAAAGTTTATTTTGTAAAATAGAACATATAAAAGTGACCAAAACTATATTTAAATAGGGTTCTCCATTAAAAATTAGTAAAACGACCTTTTAAAAATATTAGAGGTTTTCATGCTTAGAATCAAATTGTAACGTCCCCAACCCGGAAGCCACTAAACCAGTGCTCCGAGCCGGGTGGTTACATGACCTTAAATACGCATCCCTGTATTCCAAAGTCTGTCGAATAACAGTGGAGGTCTGTGTAGTCAAGTGGGGAGACTATACCCCCTTTTTATCAGAGTAAGCCACAACAGAAACAATCAAATTGCGGAAACAATAACCAACAAACAAGGAAACAAGTACAAAAACCATTTCCAACATTAATTATGCCATGTCATACTACAATGTAAGAGTGAACAAAAGACCAAAAATAAAGACAATGGACAAAATTCCAAAATGGTCCCGACTCCATGTCTGGATCCTCCACCAAGTGCTACCCATGTCCATCCAGCTAACTAGTAAGGACTCTTGCCCTTGTCCTGACCTACAAACATGAAGTCTGCTCAGGTACCCAACGGCGGCCTGAGCAGGGTGTGAGTACAAATCAGTAGGCCACCACCAATTGTGTCTACAAAATATTCAGTATAAACAAGTAGTTCATGAAAAGGGAAAATGAATGATAAATGCCAAGTAATTATTTAAGATTCCATTAACCAGTTTAGAGCCAAATCCATTGTCATTCTGTTACCATCCATTTATTACCATTTACAATCACTTACCCTTTCACCACATTTCTAAGATTTAACCACATACCTTATGTCAGATGGGTCTAAGGCCAACAATCACATGCAAGAGGGTAAACACATCATTATTCTATCTCACTATGACTAACTCCCTCATAGCAACCATATCCTCACCTCGAAGCCTCAGTCCGGGTGGATGAAACCATTAGGAGAATAGACCCTCAGTCCCTTATCCTAACTCGTGCATTTAGGGTGGATTTTAGAGCCTCAGTCTTTACTTGACCCGTGGGCGTAGATCCTCATGTCATACCCCACTCTACGAAGCCATGTGCACATGATTATATATAAGAAACCATCAACCATCCAAACCATTTCCCTACAGCAACCACTATTCACAATACCCCACATGGGAATTCCACATCATGCCATAACCCATTAACACTTTACCCTTTCACATCATTTAACCATTCACCCAATTCGCATGTGTTATGCCTAACTCAATAAGCATTTAACACTAAACCCATAACCCATCCTGTTATGGTTTTTAATCAATTTACACATTAACCCATTTAACCCGTTCACCATTTCCATGTTTCAACCATTCATCCCATTCCAATTAACCCTTTGGTTATTTCCAAGTCTAGGTGCATCACCTAAATTCTATTCCAAGTTCAACCAATCATGCCAACATATTCATTAAAGTCTCTACCCTTAATTACAACAAGGTCACTTGTTCAATTACAATCCCTAATCTCGGGAGAAGCCGGCACATCCCATCGATGTCCCCAACTAGGTCAAGCTCAACACATCACATCCCATAGGGATCTTGAGGGTTCCAATTTTCCATTATAAACACCATTAATTCCAAACATTCCAAGGTTACCCAAAACATAACCCAAGGAAAACAATAACATAACCAAACATGCACAAATTACTCAAGTAAATATGGGATATAACTTGTATACCACCTACCTCGAAACCGCGGTTGAATACACCCTCAAACTAGTCCTTAGAAATAAATTTGACCAAACCTTGGAGCTTCAACCTAGAGCTCACCCAAAAGATAGGGTTTTAGAGCTTTAGAACAAGAGGGAGAAAAGATATCAACCCTAAACCAAAAAGAGAACCAAATTTGGGATTAGCCTTACCCGGAGCTTAAATCTGCAACCAGAGGCACTCTAAACGGCCAATAATCAAAGAATAACCACCCTCGGGAAGCTTGGGTCGGCCAAGTTCATCACTAGGGTTGGGAGAGGAGGAGAAGAGGAAAATCCCGAGTGGGGTTTAAAAGCCCGGAGTGGAAAAAAATGTAATTTTTCCCAACTTTAAGTGGCCGCATGGTTTAGTCGCACAATTTAGCAAACCGTGCGCAAACCGTGCACATGCTACTATCCGAAGGAGGAAGGGTCGCATGATTTCACCTGGGCAGGCCACACAGTTTTCCTGGCCATGCGCAGGCCGTGCGCCTTGACCTGTCTTGCCCAGTTTTCCTTTCTTCCATGCCCCGAGCCCATGAAACACCCCCAAATCCCCTCATACTTTCAGAAAACATCCCTTGAATCCCAAAACAAAGGATTCAACCGAAAAATAATGAGAACATACCTTTCCGAAAACTGGGATCTTACAACCTCCCCACCTTATAATGGATCGTCCTCGAGCCGAGCTCCCAAGCCTCATCGATCCATAGAAGAGAAGAGTCCAGGCCACTGATCCCGCATATCCGATTCACGCTCCCAAGTTTCTTCCTGAACTTTCCCATGATGCCATAGTACCCGCACTAATGGCACAACCTTTCCTTGAAAGACCTTTCACTACAATCCACCACATGGACTAGATGCTCATCAAAGGACGCATCAGCCTCAAGTTCCACATCCTTAACATCAACCACGTGAGATGGGTCCGGGTGATACCGTCGAAGCTGCGACACATGAAACACATCATGTATCCCACCATACCACTGTGGAAGAGCCAATCGGTAATCCACTGGTCCGATCCTCTTCACAATCTCAAAAGGTCCCACATACATGGGCGCCAACTTACCCTACTTTCGAATCCGACGGTGACCCAACCTTGGCGACACCTGAAGGAAAACTTTATCACCCACCCCAAACTCAAGAGTTTTACACCTCCGATCTTCATACGAATTATGCCTACTCTGAGTCCTATCCATCCACTTCCTAATCAACTTAACTCTCTCAAAAGTCTCCTGCACGAGACTTGTCCCCAACAACTCAGATTCATCGGCCTCTAGCCAACACAACGGAGATCTACATGGCCTCTCGTAGAGTGCCTCAAACAGTGCCATCTGAATCGTAACTTGAAAACTGTTATTGTAGGCAAACTCAACCAATGATAGATGTCTCTCCCAAGAACCACCGAAGTCCAAGACACAAGCTCTTAACATGTCTTCCAACACTTGGATCGTACGCTCTGACTGCCTGTCCATCTGTGGGTGGAAAGACGTACTAAAAAACACACACGTACCGAGCGGATTCTGCAACCCTTATAAGAAACTCAACATGAAATGTGGATCTTAGTCCAAAACTATGGTCCGAGGCACCCCATGCAACCTCACTATCTCCCAAACGTAAAGCTCACCCAACTGGTCAACTGTATAGGTCTCCTGAATCGGTAAGAAATGAACAGCTTTCGTTAACCAATCCACAACTACCCAGATTGCATTATTCTTCCACGACTTCCTTGGAAGACCCACAACAAAATCCACCATTACATCATCCCACTTCCACTTCGGAATGGGCAATGGATGCAACAAACCACCTGGGCGTTGATGCTCGGCCTTCACCTGCTGACAGGTAAGGCACTGTGCCACAAAGCCCGCAACTTCCTTCTTCATTCCAGGACACCAAAACTACCTTTGTAGATCACGGTACATCTTGGTCAGACTAGGATACACTTCCCACTTTGACTCATGGAACTCACACATCAACTCTTCCCGTACACACATTGGCACAACAACACGATCACGAACGCGAACAACACCTTCCGCATCGACGGCCCAACCAGAAGGTAGCTTCCCACCTTTAAGATTTTCCTTCATGTCCAAACACTCAGGATCATCAAGATGACCTTCCTTAACTCGACCCAAAAGCATCGACACCATTGTTAAGGAAGCAAGAGTGACCTAACCACTTTCCTCCTGCACCTCTAGGTGCATCTCTGCAAACAAATCCATCACCCTCCACTCAGTGCTAGACTCCTGAACTGCATGATTATGAATCTTCCTTCTCAGAGCATCAGCAACATTGTTTCCCTTTCCCAGTATGTACACCAACTCAAAGTCAAAATACTGGAGATATTCAACCCATCTTCACTGCCGAAGATTTATATCCCATTATGAGAAGATGTACTTTAAGCTCTTATGGTCCGTAAACACGGTACACTGTTCCCCCAACAGATAGTGCCTCCAGCACTTCAAGGTGTACACTAATGTAGATAACTCAAGGTCATGAGTGGGATAGTTCCACTCATGGGGTCTCAACTGCCTCGACCCATAATCCAAAACCTGCTCATCCTGCATCAACACAGCCCCAAGTCTGATTCCGGAGGAATCACAAAACCTGATGTACTTCTTACCCGGCACAGGTAAGATCAAGATAGGTGTGGTCGTCAACCGCTTCTTCAACTTTTGAAAAGAATTCTCAAAAGCCTCAGACCACTCAAACCTGATTCCCTTCTTGGTCAAGCCAGAGAGTGGTTCTGCCAAGTGAGAGAAATCTTGGATGAACCTTCAGTAATACCTGGCCAAACCCAGAAAACTCCGAACGTCAGAAACACTCTTGGGCTGCTCCAAAGATACAACTTCATGCACCTTCTCTGGATCCATATAAAGACCTTCCTCTGAGATGATTTGACCCAGAAAATGCACCTCACCTATCCAAAATTGACACTTTGACAGCTTGGCGTATAGTCGGTGCTCTCTTAGCGTACTCAAGACGATGTCAAGGTCTTGGGCATGATCGTTGTGAGCTTTCGAGTACACTAATATATCGTCAACGAAGACAACCACAAACAAATCTAGATAGGGATTAAATATCTGGTTCATCAAATCCATAAACACCACCAGTGCATTGGTCAAACTAAAAGGCATTACCACAAACTCAAACAACCCAAACCGACTCCGGAAAGCGGTCTGTGGTATGTCAGAATACCTCACCCTCAACTGGTGATAACCCGACCTCAGATCAATTTTCGAAAAAACTGAGACACCCCTCAACTGATCAAATAGGTCATCAATTATAGAAATAGGGTACCTATTCTTCACTTTCAGCTGATTCAACTTTCGATATTCCATGCACAGCCTCAATGACCCATCGGCCTTCTTTTCAAAGAGCACAGGAGATCCCCAAGGAGACGTACTAGGGAGGATAAACCCCTTACGCTCCAAATCCTCAAGTTGAACCTTTAGTTCCTGGATTTCTACCGGTGCCATTAGGTATGGAGGAATAGAAACTGGCTCCTCTCCCGGTAGTGACTCGATCGTGAACTTAACATCCCTCTCAGGTGGAAACCCTAAGAAATACTCAGGAAACACGTCCCGGAACTATTCCACCACAGAAGGGAAAACAGTTTGTTACCCTCTTTCATCATCATCAAGCATGATACATGCCACTTGGGCTGTGAGTCAACTAATCTGTTGAAAAATGGCCCCGCACGCCCTGCTCGAGCATCCCATTCGCCATGGTGAACGTAAGTGTCACCCTCAAGTGACCTGAACGATATTATGTGACGATAGCAATTTATGTGCGCCTGATACAACACCAACCAATCCATTACCAAGATTATGTCAAACCCTGACATTTTTAGAATGAACAAATTCCACAGAAAAAGATACCCACCAACATCCAAGGAACATCCCTTGCACTGCTTGATATCATCAACCCACACTCCCAACGGGGTGTCAATTGACATAACTCCACACACCCTCTCTACAGGTAAACCCATCACTACCACAAGTTGAGCAGAGATAAAATAGTGTGTGGAACATGTTTCAAACAATGCACTAGAAAATGTAGAAGCTACAAGGATCATACCTCGAATAGTCAATGGTCCTGCCTCGCCATTGCTAGGCACAAACTGAACTACTTGAAGCTGACTTGCCCCACTACCCTAGGCTCCAGCTTGTACGCCCTGTGCTGCACTGCCCTTCTGGCGTGAGCGATCTTTCCCGGGAGTTCCACATCCACCGCCCCTGCCAGTATGGCCCGTGGAGCTCCAACTGCCTGCCTGATATGAGGCAACTGATCCCCTTCCCGTATCTGGTATCTGCCTTCCACCATCATGCTCACCTGCCTGTTGAAGATTCCTGAAGAACCTCTACACATGTCACATCCTGCAACACGAACGGCACTCAACTGGAGGTCGAGGCACTAACCACGAATATGACCTAGCCTACCGCACTAATAGCAGCACACCTGATCCCCATTTTGAGAGGTGGACCCTCTCTTCCAACCTCTTTTCATACTTCCGCCATGCTGTGAGCTCTCATGGCATAGCTTCCAACCCTCCGTAGCTACACTACTCTTCTGCCCCACTCGCACCACAAGCCCACTACCCGAAGCTCCCTTCAGGTTTCCATCTGATATCAATGCCTGATCTACTACCTCTACGAACATCTTCAAGCGGAAGATATTTACTTGAGACCTGATCTCATGTCTCAACCCATCCTGGAAACGTCTTGCTAATGCTGGCTCATCCCCTGCTAACATTGGGACAAACCGTACCAAATAAGTGAAGTGACTAGCATAGTCCATCACCAACAACGATCCCTGATTCAGGCTCATAAACTCTGCATCCTGCTCCTACCTCAAAGTCTCTAGGTAGAAATTCTCCAGAAACTTTTCCTGAAAAACCTTCCACGACATTCCCTCAGCCTACTCAATTTGAGCCTGAATGTTCAACCAACGCCTAGCCTGGCCTCGCAACATATAAGCGGCCAGCTTCACTCGCTTTTCAACCAGATTCTCCAGATGATCCAGTATCTTCTGGATGGACTCTAACTAGAACTCTGCTACCTCTGTCCCACCCTCTCCGGTGAAATTTGGAGGGTGTTGCAGCTGGAATTCCCTGGTCAGCTCAAACATACTCGGTGCAACCCGCCCTGGGTCTCGATCCATCATCTGCATAAGGCGATTCAGGTTCTCTCAAAACTGGTCTTCTCTACCTTCATTGATCACCACTTTTTCTTTCTCCTCTACTTGAGGAGTGTTCTCAGCAACATCCTCTCGTTTCCCAACTGGTAATCAACGTCGCAGTGGCATTTCTCTACATTTCCAAGCATACGATTTAGCAAAACTTCCACCAAACTCACACAACATTTTATAGAACATTTTTCACTTCATTACAAACCCTTATATTTTATTTTCTCATTATTTCATGGTTTCATGAAATGCATGATGCACCCTACCTTACTGCCTCACACACCCACCCCGTGCATGTGCCTAACACAATGCATTTCACCTACCTCCCTAGGTGCCTACAATGGTGCATGAATGCAAATTCTCGTGCCATTAAGGCCACGAGCCAAATATCACAAAACAGTCACATCAAACCACATGTGCATCACCCATCGGTGAAATATCATCAACTGTAACAACACACATCCAAGAACAACATTTCCCACCCAGGGTGGCTTGGGTTTTCCCTCATACATGGGTTAGCTACTCCCAAGCACGAGCTCATTACCAAGTCCCGACACATCCTAACCCTTGTCTACCAATCCCAAATAACAATACCTCATAGAAGGAGAAGAAATACCTGCTTTGATACCACTTTGTAATGTCCCCAACCCGGAAGCCACTAAACCGGTTCTCCGAGTCAGATGTTTACATGACCTTAAGCGTGCCTCCCCGTACGCCAAAGGCTGCCGACTAGCAGTGGGGGTCTATGTAGTCAAGTGGGGAGACTATACCCCCTTTTTATTAGAGTAAGCCACAATAGAACAATAAATAGAAAAAACAATAACCAACAAACAAGGAAACAAGTACAATAACTATTTACAAAAAAAATATTCCATGTCATACTACAGTGCAAGAGTGAACAAAAGCCCAAAAATAAAGACAACAGCCAAAATCCCAAAATGGCCTCAACTCCAAGTCTGGATCCTCCACAAAGTGCTACCCATGTCCACTCAGCTAACTAGCAAGGACACTTGCCCTTATCCTGACCTGTAAGCATGAAGTCTGCTCGGGTACCCAATGGCGGCCTGAGTAGGGTGTGAGTACAACTTAGTAGGCCACCACCAATGGTGTCAAAAAAATATCCAGTATAAATAGGTAGTGAATGCAAAGTGAAAATGAATGATAAATTCCAAGTAATTATTTAAGGTTCCATTAACCAGTTTAGAGCCAAATCCATTACCATTCTGTTACCATCCATTTATTACCATTTACAATCACTTACCATTTCATCACATTTCCAAGAGTTAACCACATACCTTATGTTACATGGGTCTAAGGCCCACAATCACATGAAAGAGGGTAAACACATCATTATCCTATCTCACTAGGACTTACTCCCTCATAGAAACCATATCCTCACCTCGAAGCCTCAGTCCGGGTGGATGCAACCATTAGGAGAATAGACCCTCAGTCCCAATTCTTAACCTGTGCATTTAGGGTGGATTTTAGAGCCTCAGTCTTCACTCGACCTGTGGGCATAGATCCTCATGTCAAACCCCACTCTACGAATCCATGTGCACATGCTTATATATAAGAAACCATCAACCATCGAAACCATTTCCCTACAGCAACTGATGTTCACAATACCCCACATGGGAATTCCACATCATGCCTTAACCCATTAACACTTTACCCTTTCACATCATTTAACAATTCACCCAATTCCCATGTGTTATGACTAACTCACTAAGCATTTAACACTAAACCCATAACCCATCCTGTTATGGTCTTTAATCAATTTACACATTAACCCATTTAACTCGTTCACCATTTCCATGATTCAACCATTCATACCATTCCAATTAACCCTTTGGTTATTTCCAAGTCTAGGTGCATCACCAAACTTCTATTCCAAGTTCAACCAATCATGCCAAAATATTCATTAAAGTCTCTACCCTTAATTAGAACAAGTTCACTTGTTCAATTACAATCCCTAAGCCCAGGAGAAGCCGTAACATCCCATGGATGGCCCCAACTAGGTCAAGTCCAACCCATCACATCCCATAGGGATCGTGAGGGTTCCCATTTTCTATTATAAACACTATTAATTCCAAACATGACAAGGTTACCCAAAACATAACCCAAGGAAAACAATAACACAACCAAACATGTAAAAATTACTCAAATAACTATGGGATATAACATGTAGGTCATCTACCTCGAAACCGCTGTTGAACGCACCCTCCAATGAGTCCTTAGACCTCAATTCGACCAACCCTTGGAGCTTCATCCTAAAGCTCACCCAAAAGATAGGGTTTTAGATCTTCAGAACAAGAGGGAGAAAATATATCAACCCTAAACCAAAAAGAGAACCAAAGATGGGATTTGCCTTACCCAGAGCTTCAATCCGCAACCAACGACGCTCTAAATGGCCAAGAATCGAAGGTGAAACACCCTTGGGAAGCTTGGGTCGACCAAGTTCGTCGCTAGGGTTGGGAGAGGAGGAGAAGAGGAAAATCCCAAGTGGGTTTTAAAATCTTGGAGTGGAAAAACTGTAATTTTTTCTAACTTTAAGTGGTCGCACGGTTTAGCTGCATGGTTTAGAAAACTGTGTGAAAACCGTGCGCATGATACTATCCGAATGAGGAAGGGTCGCACAGTTTCACCTAGGCAGGCTGTACGGTTTGCCTGGCCTTGCGTATGCCATGCGCCTTGGCCTGTCTTACCCAGTTTTCATTTCTTTCGTGTCCCGAGCCCCTAAAACACCCCCAAAGCCCCTTATACTTTCAGAAAACATCCCTTGAGGCCTGAAAAAAAAGGATTCAATCGAAACATAACGAGAACATACCTTTCCAAAAACTGGGATCTTACACAAATTCATTCTTATTTTATGCCTCTGAAATTTATTGCATAATGTAAACACATTTAACAAACATGTGTAATCATGATTTATTTAGATATGTTAATTCCCAAAAATAAAATGGCTATGCATCAACGAACTTTTAAAATAATATTATTATATTATTATTTTTTAGTATCACTCAAAGTTGTGCACAACATATGATTTCAAAGAAACCTATTATTGTGTGTTGAGGACGCTATTGGAAAAAGTGTCTTATTTATCATAAAATTAATATCTAATTCATAAATATTAATTGATATGAAAATTTATAACTCTATAAATATCTGGGTCTTCACATCCTTCCCCCCTTTTGGAAATTGCATCCTCGCAATTTTACAATTGGCCTTGTAAACTTCATTGAAAGTCCTACATCAAAAAAAGAGTCAACAAAACTATTACTTTAAAGGAAAGAAAGAGAAGTAAAAATGTCACCTAAGATAACCCATACTAGTATTAATTGTAAAAAAACATGGACATGGAAGAGAAACTAAGTGTCATGTTCTAATGGAGAGTGATAGAAAACATGATCAAGAGAAAGTTAACTACCAGAAAACCCTAAACATGTGATTGGTTAAATGGTCTTTGATTCCCCAGTAGGAAAATTTAATGGAAAGTGTTTTTGTTTTAAGTTTATTTTCATAAAATTGAGTAATTTATTTATGATATTGACTTAGAACATAAGTAAATATACTTACTTGAAAAGTAGTGTTTCATCCTTTATTAAATTTCTACCACAAACTCAAATTTTATCCAAATTATGAGTATTAAAGATGACTTGGTCACACCTGAAGTGCTAGAATCAACCTCTAGATAATCATGTAATCCAAAAAATATGAACTATATATTTCCCTTATCTTTATACATTAACCAAAACTAAAATGGTTAGTACAAGGTCAGATAATCCCCCAAAAAAATAATCCTTTAATCTCCAAAATTCAAAAAAAAATCAAAAGATCAACAAAGACCATTAAATAAACAATTGTCCTTAAAATTGTTTTAAATAATATAAACTAATATGGAAACCCACAATTTAGACGAATTTGAACCCACAGTCTTCCATGATAAATATTAACATTATTCTCCTAGTAACATCGACTACTCTTAATGTCTCATGCTGAAAAGTAATTATCCTAATCACATATTCATGATAGGTTATTCATTTCCATAAATAACCCAAATCTCCAAATTTCCATAATAAAAGAATAGATTAATAAAATATAATATTTCAATCATTACTCCACAAATTATATCACATATTATTCTATTTTCCATAGGTATATAGGGTTCCCAAAAGAGAGAACAACATACAAAATAACACTTATCACTTAATCACAAAATCATTTTCCTATACTAAATATATCCATTTAATAAAACATAAGTTCTAAAATCAACTAATTCTTGATCCATAAAATCATTTAACTAAAAATAATTAGTCATACTAACTAGGGACTTCACATAGTCCAGTGGTAGGTGACAGATCCTAGTAGCACTTTGGTTGTGGGTTCGATTCCTACAGCCTTGTCGGACACGATAGATTATCACCCATCCAATGGGTGGTCATTTTTCTAAAACCATATCATTATTAAAACATTACCAAAAATAATATAAATTTATCAAATATAACCATAACATATTTTAACCTCAAAGGTTATCTCGTACCTCAAGTTTTGCATCCCAAAAAGTAATAACCCTAAATTGCCTCAAATTCAGGGATCATATAAACCCTAATGGTTGTTTATAACTATATACACAAATGAAAATATAATTCTTCCATGAATAAAATTTCCAAATATCAATCATCATTATTTTACATAATAGACCTATTCTTCCAAAAATAATCCTATCATTAATACATTTAAACATAGCATTATCCATATATCCAATATAACTCTTCAATTCCTAAAATGTAGACATCTTAATCATCGAACATTATTCATGATCCTTTAACCATTTTTTCATCTTATTATTTTATACTTATTTCCTACAAAAAAAGTCGTGAATAATGTCTTCATATTTCAGTAATTTCAAAACATGAGGTAAGAAATAATCCATACCTTTCGTAGGTCATTTTCAGTTTCCTCATCTTCAATTGGAATGCCATTAAGAATTGGTAAGAATATATATGTAAGATCATGTGGATCCCATTCCCAAACCATATTCATAGGAAAAATATTTTTATAATGACCGTGCACATCACATTTATAACATTAAATTGATCCTTTGCAAAGAACTTATTAATGTTTCTTGGAGTCAACTGGACGCATCCTTTTTCCATTGTAGGTTATTGATTTATGACCTTAATTACCACATCTGAAACATCTTCCCCTCCTTGTGAAGCATTTTCCTAGGTGTTTATTTCCATATCCTTGATACATAGATTTTTGAATATACATATCTTTATGATTATCATAATAACGTCCATTAGGATTTGTTTCTCACATATATGATACCTTATAAAAATTTCCAAGGTGCAAGTGTTCAATCATGACTCGTTATAGTTGGTTAAGAATAACCACAACAGTTATCACTGCCGCTCCCATTTCATTTGGGTTCTCATTCAAAAAACCACCACAGTTTCCTTCACATCTATTGTTACTTTGGTACCTACTAAATCCATCCATTTACTAAAATCAAAATGGTCACTGTGAGTATATCAGTAAAATCATCACATATTCTCTTATGAGGTGGGTAAACACTAAGGTATACTAATTTATGCTATCTTAAACTCATTAAATTTATCTAAAATAACTATTTATCTTTATAATATTCTAACCATTATGGTTATTTCACTTATGCTTAAATAAAACCATATCCTATAATGTTATATAAACCTACATTGGATACCAAATATAAGTACCTAGCATTAAACATTACATAATCTTGAGTTATGTCAAGAATTCAAATTGAAGATCTTTTCAGGTTGAGAGTTTTAGAGAATTAGGCCATAACAATTACATTACATCTCAAATATTACAAGTAGTAACTTCTCCTCTAACCAATGTTTTTAAAAATAATAAAACTCCTTAAGTAAAATAAGAATTATTTTCTTGATATGAATCTTCTTGAATTCTTCCTTTCTCTTCCCCATCCTTATAACATGTGAAAAAAATTTCAAAAAATTCAGATGAGCATAAAAAGCTCAGTAAGGGTAATAAAATAAGTAAAAAACATATCAATTCATACAAATCAATGAAATAATAATTTTCCCTCATATACCATAAGCTCGTTAACATATGTCATGAAATCATAATATTGATGAATAAAATGTAGAAATCATAAATCATAAATGTAACTTGTGCAATCCATAACATACTCACATTGTAGATTTCACAGATATATAGGGAGTTACATTTGGAATACCCATGACAATATATTCCCTAAATATCTTAGGAAAAACATTAACATTTATCACTGTCATGTTACCCAATGCATTGGAGAGCTATCTTAGGCTCACCGGCCCTAGGTTTATCACGGAACCACCCGAATTTGGTTTATCACGTAACCACACATAAAATTTCCAAGTATCATAACATAATCATAATACATAAAAGATTTAAAATTATCAATCACAAGAAATCAATTCAATATATTGAAATATTCAATCCATTTGAAAAACCTTTTAAAACATTTAATAAAGTGATTTTGGGATCAAAGTGTCCCATACCACTTTGAAACTTTTAAATGATTTAACATTATAACATTAATTTACTTATAAATAAATCCTAAAACCATTTTGAACACTTGTAAATTAATGATAAATATTTGGAAAATTAAATCTTTAAGAAAATTAAAACAATGTTTTAGTTAAAGAATTCCTTACCAATAGAGAAAATACATGAATAAAAATAATTATAGAATAACTTTAAAAGAAACCTATAATATCATGAGAATAAGGATATTGAATATATAATATGTCAAAGGGTACTATATACACCTTATAGGATAATAAAGGTGCCCAATATCAAGATATGCCTCGATGAAAGGAGATTGAGACGTAGTGCCTTGTGAAGATCATACCATTCAATTAAGGATAAATCAATGAAATAAATATGTGTTACAAATATAAATACACCCAATATGAGTGATTATTCAGTGTAAAACAATAAGATATAATTCACACATATTCTTGGAAAAAACAAAACCAATTTCATGTATATTTAACTCAACGAATAGAGATTGAGTTAAGATTTCCCACGAAAAGTTCGTATAAATGAAGTAAGAATTTATCAATGGGGTGATTATGTGTAGAAATAGTATATCCAAAAAAAGGTACATTTAAATTACAAAATTAATAAGTAAATATTTATTCCACACATAATCTTGGAAAAATAAATTCAATGATGTAAAACCCAATGAGAGGAAATTGAGTTTCAAAATTCCATTACAAAAATTCAGCAGCCTAATGGTGTCACTTAAAAATTCAGAAAAAGAGTTGATGAGAGAGAAAATGGTCTCCCATTACTTTGAAATAAAATTTAAAAATATTTGGATATATAATAACATATCCCAACATAATAAAATGTAAATTAAAATAAATAACATAAAAGAAGTATTTGAATAAAAGAGGATGGTGAAAGGTTCCCTTACCTAGAATCTGATTCGTCACATATGTTCCTCATTATCAATGAATAGTAAACATAAGATAATTTATACTTACCTAAGAACATTTTTCAAGTTTATTAATCTTTTTATATGACTTATTAAAATGTTATAAAAATTACATAATTATTTAAGTTAATATCAGTCGTTTTTTCGATATTGGGTACTTGAGTTGAAAATAATCTTGTTATAATTACAAATTGTCCCGGTGGTCAAAAGTACATTATCTCCAAAATATTATTCATGGTTTAAATATCATATATATCTAGTATATATGTATTTATTAGATTCCATGACATTAGGATATAAGAAATGAAATGCACCATTCATAGATATGGTAAGTCGTATGTACGCATTAACGATACTTTCATTTATTTATCATATTAAAGAAATGAATAATAAATGATACATAAGTATATTATAATTCATTTAGAATATCACATGATATATATGTTACATAATTTCATTAACTTCATTCTTTATATGTTCCATGTATGGAATGAATGAGTCATATCACATTGAGGGGGAGGTAGTCTGCACTACCTCAAATGAAATTAACGTATTTACACATTATGGAAAGCATAAAGGTATGATTTAAATAATAAAAACATATGAATAGATATAATATAATATAATATATATATATATATATATATATATATCATATATAAATATAGTTCCATTAGGATTTCCTCCATGATAGGTGGTAGGGGAAAATTGAACAATCATCATTTCGTGGGGCAGTAGTTCGTTGTCCACAGAAATAGTATGTTCAGATCAATTAGATGAAGGTGTGTGTAAGTATAGTTATAATTATTCTCATAAAAACATCCATGTTTATAGATGATACTGGTGTTTTTATGTAATAAATTAATAATAATAGAATAGGTAGTGGATGGGGAAAATAAAAGAAAAAACTTGAGAGAAGATGTTACCTCTAAATCTGGTAACTCCCTTTGAGTTGAGCCAAATGGATTTCTTTAATTGTCTTATAGACAAGGTAAGGCTTATAAGAAAAATAGAGGAATGTTGTGAACTTATTTTGGCATATTTGTTATAAGCCAAGGTTCCTTATAGGTTTGATGAAATGGGTAGGGGTGATTCCCTTTTATAAGATGGAGGAGGGGCTCTTTAGGAATGTTTTAAAGTATTATTTTATTATAAAATTATTTTCGATTTAAAATAGTCTCAAAGACATTTATTTCAATGATAAAATGATAATGAGTCAAAAAAATCTCAATAAATAGGTTTTAGACAAGTCTAGGTCACAAATTTAACCTTATCTTTTAGATTTAACCCTTTGTTAACTAATTTGACTCTTACCATATCTTCTTGTATATTCAAACTATATTGTTAATATAGTTACAATAGAATAACAATAGAACCTAAAGTGGTTCATTATTTACATGTTCAACATTTTTTAAGTCATTTTAATAAATATTATATTTTTAGGACTATTATATCATTTAATAAAATAGTTTTTATTAAACTCAGTTATGTCAATTTTTATACTATTCATCTCATGCCTTTTTAAAAACCCATAACAACTTGATTATTTTGAACAACCTTCATTAATTTAAATATAAGGAGTCATAATTAGACCTAAAATTTTTTTATGGCATAAAAAGTTTAAAAATTAATTTATTTTAGTATTTATAATCTCATTTGTTTAAATCATTCATTAATAATGTAATCACTACGTCATCATTGTGTCATAAATAAATTTATTTAATTAAAGTCTAAAAATTATAAATAAAATACCATGATTTAGGAAATATTTTTATTTTTATAATTACTATTTATAGTCTAAAATATCCCTTATGTAACTCCATATAAAAAAAATTTCAATAAGAGATACATGTTTATGTTGCATTTTTCTTTACTTTAAATTAATTATTATAAAATGTCATTTTCACATCAAAGTGGCATCATGGGGTCCCAAAATCGACCCAAGGATTTCCATGATCCGAAATATAAAATTCAATAGGATTAGGACACATGTTAGGGTAGTTTAATATTATTATAATATTTCTTATTTAACCTTATTTATTGGATTTACCCTTCTGCCATGATAAATAAAATAATTACTGAAGTTACTATTCGTAATGTCTAAAAATAAAATGTGCCTATTTAAAAAATATGGAACTCCTAATTCCAAATTTGAAATCCAATTTTAAAAATTCAAAACACAGAACTTGTAGTAATTAATTTAAAATTAATTCCCGTTTTCGAAAACCAAAAATGGGTTTTAAGAAGTAATAGCTATCAAAAGATTGAAATTTGTTTAAGTCCAATTTTAATGTTAAATTACTTACAATGACCATAATTTTATTAAATGATAAAAATATAATCCAATTATACTTTAAACCTAAGTAAAATTATATTATAACTATATAAATAAATTATATAAAAAGATAGTTTTGAATTAAAATGTTGTATTTTTTCACTATTTATTAAAAATGAACTTTATCTGAAAAGTACCAAAAATAATCCAAAGTAAATTTTGATGTACCAATTCTATAAAAGAAGGTTAATTTTTCAAATAGAACATATAAAAGTGAAAAAAACAATATTTAAAAAGTGTTCTCCTTCAAATGGAGGTAAAACGACCTTTTAAAAATATTAGATTTTTTAATGCTTAAAATCAAATTAATTCTTATTTTAAGGCTCTAAAAATTATTGGATAAATGTAAAAAAATTTAAAAAAATGTTTAATCATAAATTAGTTGGTTATTTTTATTCTCAGAAATAAAATGGTAATGAATTAACTACCATTTAAAATAATATTATTATAATATTATTTTTTCATATCACTCAAAGTTGTGTGCAACGTAAGATTTCAAAGAAACTCATTATTGCGTGATGAGTACACTCTCAGACATAGTGTAAAATTTAACATAAAATAAATATATTATTAATAAATATTAATAGATATGAAAATGTATTATTCTATAAATACATGGGCCATTAGAACATACCCTAAACTTGGTACCACTTCAGGTCACGTTCCCTAATGAGAATCTCTATGTCATATCAGATATGCATCCTTAGTAAGCAGATTTATTGAATTGCTTCATTTCATTTTAAATTCCTATAAACCTAACAAAATACCTAGTTGAAATATTTAATATTGAATCTAGATGTTATTTGTGGCATGATCCTTGACTTTGTTACATTTATAGTGACAAAATCATTAAGAGATGTGTTCTTGATCGTGAGTTTGAGTTTTTTTTCATTTTTTTCATACATTTTCTTTTGCTGGACACTTTAGATCACAAAGGAAGCTTAGGAAGGTCTTAGACTTTGTATTATATTGTCCTACCTCATTTCATGATGCTTCTGTGTGTTTTAAGTCATGGATTCATTACCAATACACAGGAAACATTTTAAGGAGACACATGATTCTCCTACATCCCATATTATTTTATGCAATTTTTTATGTACGGGTAAATGATTTAAATGTTCTATTTTAAATCTAATATGGTTTATTGTACTTTCATTTCACTATTGATTGTGTTGGTAAATGGGTGGAGGCCAAGGCTACTAGGATTGATGATTCTCATGTTGTAGTGTATTTTTTCAATGCTAGAATTTTCTGAAGGTCTGGATAACCAATCTATATCATCAATAATAAGTTGAAAAACTTTTGAAACAAAAATTTGGATTCCATCCTTTTAATGTATGGGTGACAAAAAAACATGAACATCATACCACCCCCAAACAAATGGTTTGGATGATGTTTCAAATTGTGATTTGAATCTGATATTAGAGAAAATTAGGCAGCGAAATGGGAAGGGTTGGGGTAGGTTCTTAGATGATTTACAATAGGCTTATAAGATATAATTCAAAACTCTTGTTTTTATGTCCCCATATTGGATCCTTTTTTGGAAAGCATGTCATCTTCCCGAGGAGATTTTTCATCAGACATATCAGGATATAATGAAATGAAACATATATTTAGACCAAGATAGAGATCATTGGAAGCTACAAATTCAAGATATTTAGGATATTCAATTGTCATAATTTGAGAACTCTAGGCTCTATAAGGAAAGATAAAAAGTATCTAATGATTGAATGATCCAAAAATGGTAGTTTCATATAAGAGAAAAATTCAATCTCTATAGTTGATGATTGATGTTGATTCCTGATAAGTTTAATTCTAAGTGGTTGGGACATACTTTATATCTATTTTTTGTGATGGTATAGTCGTGTCCACACAATAGGTTGTATAATAGAGATTAACTATAAATGGATAGTTGTTGAAGAAGTAATTTGAGGGATTCCATACACATGCAGTTGAAAACATCTCACTGCATGATCCTTGCATCACATGAAAACATCAAGTTGTCCCTTACAATCTAAATTTTATGTTATTTTAACTAATTTTAATTCTTCATTTCATATGAATAATTCAATGCATAGAGTCACATTTATTACAATGAAACATTTTAAGGGTGGGGGAAGGGATTCCATTTTTTATAGATTCACTTGGATTTTTCCATTTCTCAGTTTCTTCTTTCAATTGTTGTTTCTTTCAAAAATCATAAAAAAAGAAAAAGAAAAAAATACTATATATATATATCATTTTACATGATCATTACATCCATGTAACCTATTAAGAATGTTTGTTTAATTTTTTCCCCATACTTACAAGAAGCATGGTAATCATTGGAATGTTTTAATCATCTGTGTTTGATTTTAGTGAAAATAGAAGTTTGTAAATGATATTTTGGATTGTGTATTTATGAATCCTTTGATATTTCAGTATCATTTTCTGTTCATGCGGGAACTTTTTTTCATTTAATCTGTCCACAGGATTTATAAGCAATCATGCCCTGTAAGTTTCTCTTACCCAATTAAAGGATATCCATGTTATATAATAATTTTTACCTTATAACATGGTCTTTCCATATGATATTTTCCCTTCCAGTTAGTTAAATTACTATAATATATTATCTTATTCATGTATACTTAATATTTGAAAATTTTACTCCCTCAAAAATGGGAATGTTTAGCATGTGGGGATTGAGTGAAATGTATAGCATTGGCACACACACAGATGAGGAATTTGTGGCATTGTTGACTCATAGTATGTTTCCACATAATTAGTGTCATTGATATCACTGGATTTTGTTTTGATAAAATTTATGGTACATTGAATTCCTGATTTTTTTTATATTTATTTTTTATTCTTTCTATTCTCAAATTGTCATCATATATTAAGAAATTTCCAATTGCATTATTTTCTAGATTTTGTGATAATAAGTTTTTCTATGGAGTGAAAAAAGTTTAAGTAGTGGGAGTAGATGAAATGCTTTTAAATTAAATGTTTTATTAATAATAAATTACATAATTTCCTCACAATGTGTTTAATATTTTTATTTATATAATTCTTTTTATTAGATCAATCATTTTCAAATTAGATGAAAATTCCAGTTTTTAACCTTTGAAATGAATTGTAGTATTTAGGATATAAATGATTTTATTTTATTGATTTTAAATTAAAATTTAATAGTTGTGTTTCCTACTCAATGGGATTCAACTTTAATTTAGGACATCTGAGGTTTATCTTAAATTTGATTGGAGAAAATTGTACATTATGTAAAATATTGATTGGACTCTTCAGATTGAACACCATTTCGCTATTTTGGCCATAACATCTTTATCTGGGATTGGAATGGCATCAAATTTTTACAAAATATATAAAAAAAATTCACATAGATATTCATCTTATAATAACATCTAGTTCACATGTTTTGGAGGTCAACCAGTCAGTGTAAGTTGGATTAAAATATTTTTCTAAATTTTCTCATTCACACTTGTAACCATTTGTAACCCTACCCTCCCCTTCCCTCTATAAATGTGTATCTTTCTCTATTGGAATATCTTGGTTATGAATTTGGAGTTTGGGAAAAGAGGATACGTATTTTCAACCCATTTCCCAAATAATTTCAAGATGGTCATTTCTTGAAGTAAGGATATCTTCCTCAAAGACTTCTTCTTCCTCTTCATGTTGTAATGTTTAGGTTTTAATATTAAAATTATTAGCTTCTCTTCTATTTCTTATATTTGGTTAAATTTTTAATCTTCTATAATTCAATTATTTATTCTAGAAATCAATAGTAGAAATTTTATTGGGTTATACCCTTTCTAAACATTTACTAATGTAATTCATTTCTATGATGACCACACCAACCATGGAAATATATTTTTTCTAATAAATTGATCTACCTAAAACCTTCATAATTTATTTGTTTTGAATTAATTAGATACTTTAATTAACCAAATATGATCTATTAATTGATTTTTTATCTTTAAATAAGCGAATAATGAAATTGAAAAATTAACACACCACCCATGAGGTTGAGTAATGTGTGAATTCGGAAAATGCGATATTAATTGATAAAACAAAACAATAAAGGATAAATTTTTAGATTTAAAATACAATACCAAAACCCAATTAATACCCATTTAAATAATCGATATTTTCACAAATTTACCAATAACCATTAGTTATCCTTAGAATTATAATCAAATCAGGGTACTACGATTTCATGTTCTGATGCTAGCCTAGGGTTTAATTAATTTTATATATATGGTTGAGTTAACTCCCATGTGTTTTGAGGGTTAATATTTTTGGGCTGATAATTAAGTGGATTTTAATTTAAATGATAATTATTAGAATGTAATTAAATAGTTATAGTAATATTTTTTATATATTATATAAAAATTATAGAATAAAACATCTTCTTACTGTACTTTTTGAATTAAATTTCAAAAATAATAAATTCATATTTAAAAATTATTATTATAGACTTATAAACAATAACCCCCACCCTCCCACATCCTTATATGTTGTGTATTTATTTTATTTTTATTTTCATAATACCTTTAATAATTTTTTTTAATTACTTCCTCTTTGAGAGGCGCCCTTGGTCAAACACTCTATTGTACCTAAGTACCCAAAAACCACACATCATTTGAGAGCACCCACAATATTGACTATCTAATTGTCACTATTGAAGTGGATTAATTTATTTTATTTAACTAATTAGAGGTATTTATTTAGCTCAATTTAATTCTATTCTTCTCTTTTTATTCCTTCTTTGCCCTTTCACAATTTTTCATTTCTTTTTTTTAGATCATAAATTCAAACTTCTTTTGTTTTTAATTTTGTCTATTTTTAGTCATTTTATTTTTCTATAATTTATGGAATGAACTAATCTTAAGGATCCCTTAAATCATGACCTTGATATTAAACATATCCTTATGGCCTGAATAAAAGATATTTACTCTATGGGAAGTTTCAACATTCACCCAATTGGGTAATTCCTACATTATTGAAACATGGAAGTCAGAAGCACTCCTAAATAAATCATAAAACTATTACAAATGGCTGAAAATAATAAAAATGAACTTAATATAACCATTTTAGAATTAACTGCACCATACATTTGTTATCAACCAAATTGTATTTCTAACCCAAAACATGAATCAGACATTAAATTAAAATCTGGATTGATACACCTTCTTTTAAAATTTCATAGCCTCTCTAGAGAGGATCCAAATAAACATATAAACAAATTTAATGTGGATTACTCAACCCTAAAACCATGAAATTACTCTGAAGATCGAATCAAACTAATAGAATTTTGATTCCTACAAGATGTAACTATAATGGATTGGATTAATCATTTACAACCTAAAGATTTTTCATGTTTGAATGATTTGAAACATCTTTTATTGCAGATATTTTTTCTAGCATCGAGGACCACTTTCATTCAAAACAAGATATCAAGGATCAAGAAAGCATAATGGAATTAAATATATGAGTACTAGTACAATTCAATATATTGTATGAAATTAACCCACATCACCAAATCAGTGACAAGATCCTCATCTTATACTTCTATAAAGACCTTACACATATGGAGATGAGTGCAGTGGCTGTTGTGGCTGGATAAACATTGATCAAATAACACCATTATCTTCATGTGTGTTTATTGACAATATGGGAAAAACTCCCATTAATGTGGTGATCAAGGTACTCCACATATTAGAGGAGTACATCTAATAAGTACTTTTTCCATGGAAAACCATTAAATTGATACTAACATTGATGAATTTACCATTTTTTTAATCCATATTTCTTTGGGGGAAAAAAGACATCCCAACCCACTTTTTTGAGGCCCTGTGTAATTTTCACTGAAAAAGACCATAACACCAACTATTTACCACAATTAAAAGACACAAAGGATTGTATAATTGTATTCCCTAGAAGTCCATATAGCATAAAAACCACATCATTGTAATAATTTTTATTTATTTGCATCTATATAAAACTATGGGTGAAAAGATAAATTAGAAATAAAGTATGTCTCTAATTAATAAAGACCCCCTTTTCAACAAAACATCAAAAATCCTACACCTTTCTAATAAGGTTTTAAACAACCACAAATTATATTTGAATACCAATAATTAAAAAGTCAATAATGATATGGTAATTCTCAACCAATGGTATATTATAATACCGATGTCCCTTGGAAATAAATTTTTATTAATCAATATAATAATCAAAAGAGGTAAGTTTCAAAGTTGAGGGAGTTAAAGAATAAAATAATCCAGATTAACACTGCCTTCCATGAATAAGTAAGTAAGAACTCTAGATATCCTTCTTCCCAAACTACTCTAAATCAAAAGGGAAATGATAGTGTAATCACATTGAGATATAGGATGAAAATGATTTATACATCTTCACCTACATTCCACCAGGATCCACCATAACTCTAGATAAGCCCCATTCAAGACCAACTGATGAGAAGCCAAATGAGAAATACAAAGGTAAGAAAAAGATTGATGATGTTCCTACTAAATTACTCCCATTTTCAAGTAGAGTTATAAAAAACTAATATAGATGAATTGGTAATTTAAAAATTGGTTTTAGACACATTCAAGGACATTGAGATCAATATCCCTCTACTTGAAGAAATCATGGAAATTTCATGTTATTTCGTGTTTTTTAAAATAGTTGTGTACAAATAGAATAGGGATAAATTTATATTAGTGGATCAGACTTGTAGATAATGTATCTATGCTAATAACACCAAAATTGGTGATATTGAAAAAGTGTGAGCACCCTATAATATTCACCATTCCATGAACTATAGGGGAGTTTTACTTTTATGATGCTTTGTGTGATTTGGGAACTTAGAAAAATGTAATTCCTCTCTCTTTTCTCTTCCATTCTATTTGGAGAGATGTATATGACAATAGTGGTGGTGAAATTGGAAAATAAAGCTACAGTATATTTGGTGGGATCCCTTGAGGATTTACATGTTTATATAATGGACGTGATCTTTCATGTAAATCTCTATGTGCTCAATATAGAATATGATCAAGTAATTTTTCATGTTATTGTCATTCCTGGTAGAATATTCCTCAATATATCCAATACCATCATAAATTTCCATAACTTTACAATTTTTATTGATTTAGGTGTTGATATAATTTGATTCAATATTTTAGACTCCATGAAGTACCCCTCAGAGGACCATTATGCTTTCTTCATCTCCCATACGGACCCATCTTATAATGATTCTCTAAATAATGTTTTATTCTTTTTCAAATAGAGATCATTTAATTATTAGTGACATATTTAGACTTAGTTCTAGTTATAATCTTAAAAATACTTCCACACATATTTCCCATTATCAATCTACACTCATTTCTGGTTATTTTATGGATTCCTTTTCTAATTCTAAGCATGTAATTTCAAATTATGACATTGATTTTGATTTTTTATATGTTTCAGGAATTATTTACTGATAATATTGATGTATTTTCAGACCCCAACATTCATTTTACACATATATTAGTTCCCACATCATTAAATCTGAACATAATGCGCCCAAATTAGAACATAAGACATTACCCCCAAATTTGAAATATTCAAACCTATTGAACATCGAAAAATTTCCTATAATGATTTATGATAATATATGTGATAAATAAAAAATAGAACTTTTAAATATATTAAGGAAGAATATAATGTAAATTATGTGGACCTTAGTAGATATACCATGTATTATCCCCTTCATTTTCATGCATAGGATTCCCATATAGGATGAAGATAAACTGGTTAGGTATTAAAAAAGGCAACTTAACCCCACATTATTGGAATTTTTAAAGAAATAGGATGAAAAATTGCTTGAGGTGGGTATCATTTACCCAATTTATAACTCTCATTGGGCCATACCTATCCATGTTTCACTCAAAAAAATTGGGTTCAGTGTTATAAAGAATAAAAATGATGAGTCAATTCCTGTGAGAGTACAAAATAGTTGAAGAGTATGTATAGATTATTGTAAACTGAATCAATACACTGGTAAAGACCATTTAAACCTTCCATTCATTGACTATATTCTTGATAGAATTTTAGGTATTAAACACTATTACTTCTTAGATGGTTTCTAGGAATATTTTTAGGTACACATTGTAGTAGATGACTTGGAAAAGATGACATTTACCAACACAATTAGTACATTTACTTACCAAAATTTTCCATTTGGACATTGTAAATCCAAAGGTACCTTATAAAGATACATTGTTCATATCTTTTCTGATTCACTAGACATTAATGGAAGTATTTATTTATAATTTTACTCAATGGTTCATTATTTAATGAATTTATCTTGAGTTTGGGTAATGCGTTGCATAGTTTCATTGAGAAAAATCTAGTTTTGAATGTTGAGAAAAGTTGTTTCATGTTATAGAAGTGAATTTTTCTTGGTTATTTAGTGTCACAATATGGAATTGAGCTTGATATATATAAGGTATAAATAATTTCATCCTTACTATATCCTACATGTGTGCATGATGTTTGATCATTCTATAGAAATTTTGGTTTTTATTGATGCTTCGTTAGAGATGTCAATATGATTGCACTACATTTATTTTGATTTTGTCATAACTATATTGACTTATTTCATGAAAATTAATGTAGGGTATCATTATATTATCTAAAGAAGAGTTTCACCACCCCACCCATCATAAAACCTCTATGGTGGGAAATCCCATATGAGATTATTTGTGATGATTACAATTTCACAGTTGGAGCAGTCTTATCTTTGAAGGTGGAATGGAACTCCCATCTGATTGACTATACGTTAAAGACTTTATATTCAAACCAAGAGAATTACCCACACAATGAAAAAAGAGTTTATTTCCATTTTTTATACATATTATTCTTATATTTATTAGGATATAAAGTGGTTTTTTTCTTTGATCATATAGCGTTGAGGTACCTCCTAAAGATTCCAGATGAAAAACCATGACTCATTTGTTAGAATTCTTCTTCTTCAAGGGTTTCAATTCATGGTAAGGTATAATAAGGGTTCAAAAAACTTGGTAGTTAACCACATGAGATAGATAACTCACATATTGGACCATGATACCCCAAACCAGGTACCACTTTCGGACACTTTCCCCAATAAGGATCTCTATGTCATCTCAGGTATGCATCCTTCATTTGATGATTAAGTGAATTACATGGTTTTATTTTAAATTATTCAAAACCTAATAAAAAACTAGTAGAAAATTGAATATTGGGTCTTTGTTTTATGTTTGTGATGATCCTTACTTTTGGTGCATTTATATAGACCATGTCATTGGGATATGTGTGCTTGATCATGATTTTGAGCTTGTTTTTCATTTGTTTCATACACTTTCTTGTGGTGGACACTTTGGACCCAAAAGCATGGCTAGACAGTCTTAGAGTCTTGATTATATTGGATTACGATGTCTCATGATTCCCATTTGTTTTTTAAGTCATGATATTTTTTCCAACACACTGGAAAAATTTTAAGGAGACACGAGATTCCCCAAGATCCCATATTTTTTATGATATTTTTTATGTGAGTTTCTCATAAACAGATATCTTACTATTGTATGAATTTAAAAATCATAAAAAAAATTAAAAAATATAAAACATTAGATATGGGAGTGTTGAAATGTGAAACATGTGGGGATTTTTATGTCGGGATCATAAGGTTTGACTTCTAGGAATGCTTAATTGAGTATATTTTTGAATATTATTACAAAGGATGTTTAATAGATTTTTTGTAATAGAATCAAGTAAGAAGAAATTTTGTTCATGACCTATATATACTAGATAATGGGTGAATAGACAAGCATTAAATAATTGGAACATAGGCACATGGGGAATTTGTAGCACTATTCACTCATAGGATGTTTTTAGTTGAATAGTTTCATTGATATCACTAGATTTTATTTTTATTAAATTAATGGAACATTGAATTCCTAATTTTTTTATATTGATTTTTTTTTTTTTGATTCTTGCAATTCTTATATTTCCATAATATATTGAGAAATTTCAAATTGCATAATTTTATGGATTACATGATATGAGGTTTTCCCTAGGTGTTAAAAAGTTTAAGTGTGGGGTGGATAATAAAATAATTTTTATTGATTATTTTATTCATAATAAATGAAATAATTTCCTCATATTATGTTAAATATTTTTATTTATGGAATATTTTGGATTAAATCATTCATTTTCAAATTTGATGAAAATTCATGTTTTAATCCATTAAAATAAGCTTTATTATTTCAAACAAAAAAAAATTCTTTAACTTTTTAAAATTTAAAATTTTATAAACATTTTCCTCACTCAATGGGATACAACTTTAATTTAGGATATCTGATATTGATCTTGTATTTAATTAGTTTAAATGGTCCATGAAATCAAATCTAGATTAGAATCTTCAGATTGGACACTGATTCACTATTTTTCCATAAATTCTTCATCCAAGATTAGATTGGGTTAAAATTTGGAAAAAAAATATTCAGGACCCAATTCCACACAAACAAAACTTATGAAATGATATTTGTTTTACACGTTTACTAGGATAACTAATCATTGAAAATTAGATTATAATATTTTTCTGAATATTCTCATTCACACTTGTAATCACTTGTTACACTATTTCCCCCCCCCATCCTATAAATGTGTATTTTTATCATTTGGAATGGTTTTTATGTGAATTAATAGATTTAGGGAATAGGTGAGGTGGTATTACTCTTTTTCTATAATCATTTAAAGAGGGATATCTCTCGAAGTAAGAATCCCTTCATTGAAGCCTTTTTCTTATTCTTCACATTGTAATTTTTGTGTTTTTATAATAAACTTATTAGTTTCTCTTCTATTTCATTTATTTTTTCAATGTTATTCCTTTTTAATTAACTTATTTGGTCGGTAAATTATGATTAGAAACTTATTTGGATTATACCCTTTCTAATCCTTTTTGAACGAAATTCGTTTTCATGATGACAACACCACCCATGGAGTATAGTTTTTCTTATTAATAGATCTACCTCAAACCTTATTCATTTATTTATTTTAAGTAAATGATCTACTATATTTAAATTAATATGATCTATTAATTGATTTTTTAAATGAAATGAAATTATTCAATCAATTAAACACTTAACACCAAACTCATGAGGTTGAGTAATGTGTGAATTGTGTAAGCATGATATTAATTGGTGAAATGAAACATCATGGGATGAATTTATATATTTGAAATACAATACCAAAACTAAATTTTTACACATTTAAATAATATATATGTGACCTAATTTACCATTTTTCATAAGAAATCCTTGGAATAATAATCAAATCATGGTTTTGTGATTACATGTTCTGAAACTAGCCTGGGG
Source organism: Viscum album (assembly GCA_963277665.1). Lineage (NCBI taxonomy): Eukaryota > Viridiplantae > Streptophyta > Magnoliopsida > Santalales > Viscaceae > Viscum > Viscum album. The sequence goes on along the minus strand of OY728165.1, from coordinate 253,562,177 downwards.
TTTAATTAATTTTATCTTTGTGGTTAAGTTAACTCCCATAGGGTTTGAGGGTTAAAAAATTGGGGGATCATAATTAAGTGGAGTTTAATTTAAGTGATAATTATAAGTAAGTAATTTAATAGGTATATATAGATTTATTATGTCTTCTAAAAACTTTTTTAAAAATAAAATACCTTTTAATCACACTTTATTAATTTAATTTGAAAAAAAATCAATCTTATTTCAACATAATTATTTTAGTTTTATAAACAATAAACAACCCCCCCCCCCCCCCGAACTTATATTTTATGTTCTTATTTTATTTTTATTTTTATAATACCTTCAATAAGTTGTTTTAATTATTTAATATTTGATAGATGAACTTGTTTAGCCACTCTACTGTACCTAAGTACCCAAAAATTACACATAATTTGAGAGAACCCAGGATAACACATTTTACATATGGTGGGATTAGGATAAAAATGAGAGTTAAATGGGAAATTTCAGAGTAGATCCACGTTTTAAGGAGGTACAAATATTTGTTACATGGTTAGGTTATACAATTTGGAAAACTGTGCACCAATCATGTCATGTTATAGCCTTAAGGCCACACATCGCATGGTTAGCACACATAGTTAGAAAAACCATGTGCCAACCCTTATTTAACTTATGTTTTATTATGTATGGTTTTTTCTAGGTAGTCACATTGTTTGGATAAATCATATTTAAATCATGTTCATATCCATTTACCACTACCTTACCTTACATAGTTTCTTGGATATGTTACATGGTCTCTATTAATCATTCACAAATAGTGCACCTATAGATAATCTTCTAATACATACTAAAACCCCATGTAACCTCCAAAAATATAACCAATGCATTATATAGACTCAAAATACAAGAATCAAGGTTTATATACCTAAAAAAGGGGTTCTAAAACATAGCTGTGAAATTATTATTAAATTATTTTTCAATATTTAAACATATAAAAATTTAGAAATTATAACAAAATTTATGATTCAAACCTCACCAAAACCTTTTAAATTTCATTTATAATAATCACCAAAAGTAACATTATCTCAATCACATTTATTGAATGGAAAAAAATTAATATATCACTAGTAATATGTCTTAATCATCCATTATCCATGTACCAAGCATCCTTTTTCATACTTCCTTGACACATTTCATATGAAAAAAATTAAGAATGTTTTAGTACCCATGGATATTAAGGTCCGTTGGGATAAGTATATGAATTCTTAAAAACCCAAACTGATTTCAAACAAAAATATAGGTAATCTAAAAGATAAATATTTATAAATAAAACCCATAGTAAATCCATAATATTTTAGAAATCGCAAGGAGCACTCATTTACTTAAGGACATTTTATTTGACATCTAAAACATATAGCAGTAGATGTACCAACATTATTTCTCTTAATAATAATTTTTTGATTAATTTTGGATAAATTGTTTTCATAACCAATCCCTAATATATTTTTATAAATTTAATTAAAACTAAACATTTTACTAATTTTTTATCAACCATGAACAAAAATGTATAAAATTTTATTTAAACTATCAAATTCATTTATAAATTTTTTATTCTCTTTAAGAAGAGTATCAAAATTATTTACATAATATTCATGGTTATTTTACATGAAATAAATTTCAATCTATAGCTTTTAATTTTCAAAAAAAATAATATTTTCCTAAATAGATTTAAATTTTGTATGTGTAGCTATTAAGTCTTCCAGGATAGATTTATTCAGTTCTTCACTTTCCTTAAGAACATCCTACTGTTACCATTAAGGTTCATATATAAACTAGTTATCTTTGGAAAATGATAATCAAGTATTTCAATCTCAGTAATAATTTCCTCTACAAAGATGTTTTCAGGATCATGTTCAGATGATGAATGATAAGTAGAGTCACTCATAGGAATTGATTAAGAAATTAAGCAAAAAAATTAACACATCATTTTATGTACAAAATTATTCATCATAAATTTAATCCTCAGTGTAACTCTATTTGACTACCATTTATTTATTTTCATTATTGTATTTATTCCTCTAATTTTTTTCTTCTTTAATTTTGGAAAATTTGGTTTGATGTTCCCTTTTTTTCTTTACTCATAATAGATTATATCTTTAGCGTGATTGGAAATAAAATTACTTTTCTTCTTCTCCATGAAATAATATTTAGGATAGTCTTTTCAAAATCTTCATAAATATCCTTTGTTTCTTATATATCCTCCCTTTATGACCTAAGAAATATTTATCCTATCACTATTCTATAACTGAGATTCAGAAGAGTATATAAAAATATTTGACTTAAAGGAAAATACCATCTTGTTTGTACTATCTTATTCAGTATGATATTTTATCTCCAACACATATTGTAATAGTGATCCAATAATCTCATCAAGTGTATATTCCTTGGAGATTTTACTTTATATAAAGATCCTTTTATCATGCCCCTTATTATTAAGTTTATTAATCCCTCTTTCTATAAAAATAGGGTTTTCTATATATTCTCCCAAATAACTCATATAACAAAAAATACTAGAAAATATATGGAAAATATGATTAGTAGTATCTTTTTCAATAAAAAATAAATTATTTATATTCATCTCTTAAAGATACTAACATAGTTCTAATGAGATTATCTGAGTGAAGATGTGTATCTTAAATGATTTTATAAATTTTATGTGAAATTTTTCATATAGATACATGACTGTACACATTTCTAATTATTTCACAATATTAAATATTCATCACCATATAATTCAAGAAATTATTTACCCCATCATTATCAACTAATGATTCAGGTTCACTTTTGGGTAGTTTGTATTGTTTTTTCATATTTGACTAGTGATAAATGTTATGTTTTTTTAAGAATGCATCCATCTAGGACTACCAGTATTCATTGTCAATACCATAAAAATTAGGCGGTCTTTGATGTATCAATGCATCATTCAAAACTATTCTTATCATCATAAATAAATATTTTCCCTTTGATAGTTAACTTGGAATATACATTGTAATATATATATATATATATATATATATATCTAGGGTTCAACCTATGATATCAATTTTGGTCTCACTAGGAATATAACAGAATATCCAAGAGGGGGGTAAATTGGTCTTTTAAAATAAATTTAAAAATTATATAAAATTTTTAATGTTAATACAGTATAAATAAAATAAAAGAGCACAAGTGATTTTTAAATTAGTTCAGATCAAATTGATATTACTCTATTTTTCAAACCTCACACTCATAGAGAGATATGGAAGCCATTAACTATATAATAAAAATCTCACATTTTCACACCTGGAGTCACAAACCAAATACAAAACTTATTTTCATCAAAGTCATAACCTAAGCCTAACCTAACTTTTTCATCCTTGAGGCTCTACTAGAACAGTCTTTCCTTTTTCCCAGGGAGAGGTAACCCAAACTAAATTTCTTTCACGAACCAAAACCACATACCATTTAAAGGGGTAGTATGACCAAAAACACAAAAAATAATATAAAAAATTAAAACCATATTATCCAGTATATAATATTGGATCTGAGTATCAAGGTAGAAAGTTTCTCTCCAACAACAAAGGATCAAATTATTGTACTGAGGTAGAGAGTAGTATCAATTCTCTAAAGTATTCACCTCTTATATAGTTAAAGAATATCCTTATCCTCAAATATATTGATTTGTATATTTTGAACTCTATATTTAGGGTTATTAAATTCATAAAAAAATCAAATCATGAAGCTTGTTTTGTTTCATCTTTCCCAACACATCATGTGCTTTCTTAATTGAATAAATATAAAAAAATACTGAATTGGGTTACATTAATAATATTTAATATTAAAAATATTATGTTCAATGAAAAAATTATAGAATAATTAATATAGTACCAACAAAAAAAATAATCAACAATAAATTTGTAGGGAAAACTCCCATAAATTATTTGAGATAAACTGTTCATATTCCTACTATATTTAATTTTGATACTCTAATTTTCCAAATAAAATAATATAAAACCTAAACCCATGCAATGAGTATATAATTATATTTAAAATTATACAAAAAAAATATTTATTAATAAAATAATTAATAAGTATTTAAGGAATAATTAAATCAAGATAAACATATGAAAAAAAATTTATAGTAATTTGAAATATATAAGTGTAAATAAAATAAATTTTATTTTTAAGTAAAATAAGAATAAGTAATTAAGTGACCATAGGTAGGTTCCTAAGGTAGGTTCAATAATTTTCCAAATTATAACTTGAGGTCACTTCATTTTTATTCTTGAGGTCACTTCATTTTTTTCATGTAGTCACATCATTATAAATTCAATTTTTTTTTCAGTCACTTCATTATTTTCATGTAGTCACTTGATTTTTTTCATGTAGTCAATTAATTTTTTTCATACAGTCTCATTATTCATTTCCTATAGTCACATAATTTTTTTTCATACAGTCACTTGATTTTTTTCATGTGGTTACTTAAAGACTGTCAAATTTTTACTCAATGTTACTCCACACAAAGCCTCTTTTTTACATTATCAAATTATCATTCATGGTCACTTAACTTCAGGTCACATACTCAAATTAACTTCATAAGGTCACGTGACAAGGTCACTTCCTCAAAGTAACTTCAAAGGTAACTTCCTTAAAGTCACTTCACGAGGCCACTTAAAAATGTCAGTTCAATATACATATAGTGACCTGATGATTTAACTAGAATATATAAAAACTAAAAATAGAATAATCATATATTCTATGATAAATTATACTTACTAAAACTATTTAAAATACTAAAAAATAAATCAGATTGTGGATCTAATTCAACAATATTTATATCATGAGGATTTTGAGTAACATTTTCATAAGCCTTAGGGAAAGATTTAGTCACTTTTGACATCCTTACAACTCGCCTTCTAGATTGGATCCATAGTTTCTATGTATGGGGATTATGGTGGATTTTTTACACATTACTACTTGGTATATGATTAATTGTTATTTTTTTACATTTATTATTATCATGGAATACACCTATAATACCTATTCACTTTTATTAAGAATTAAATGTTGGTGTCCTACTGGGATTCATTATTCAAACCATGTAAGGGAATTCTAATGAGCATGCTAACTTCATGTATAGGTATCTAGGTTTGGAAAAGGGAATTATGGTTGATAGTTGAGTAGTGAAAAATTGTGCTATTAGTGGATTGGGATGGACTCTGGAGGATTCTATAGTGTTTATTTATTTATTTATTTGATTAAACTTATACATTAGTTTGGCTTGCCACACTGGAATCCTTGTTTATTATTTGTATATATGGGATGCCTTATATATTATTTCTTCATGATTACTCTAATTATTATTTCTTATTATATTTTATTGTGGTTATTTTTTTAGTGATGAAGTAATATCAAGGGTATAGTCTTCCCACTAATAACATTCAGACTCTCACTGTTAGTCAGCATTCTATTGCATATGGGGAGGTATGCTCACTGGATCGAACCTAGTGTTTTGAGTTTGGGAATCAAAAAATGGTATCAGAGTACAATATAATTATTTTCTTCAAAATAACTTGGGATATTGTAGAAAGGATATAGGCTATGTGAGACTCAGGTAAGGGAGTTTCCAGGTTCCTAGCCATATCATGTTTAACAGACCACCATGTTACCATTAATGAGATTATTGTTACAGTTTTATAGGATTTTCGGGTGCATTCATGCATCGTGAATAGTCGTACATGGTCAAATTATTTATATATTCCTATTGTGTAATGTATAATAGTTATTTAACTTAATTATTTAAATTACATTATCTATTCAATATTGAATTATAATCAATGTTCTATGATATATCCATTTCCTTTTGTTTTGTGATATATCTATGTTGGAATTACATTATTGAACATGATCATTATTTGATGTTTTTTATATATATGACTGTGAATAATTTGTAGTGATGGAGAACCTCATTTAGTTCTATGAGGGATATACATTTGGTGGTGGGTAGCCACTAATGGAAACCTTTATATAATACCATAGACTAATTTGGTTCTTCCTTAAATATCTAAAATGATTCATTTTTGTCATATAATATACCACCAAAAAAATACTAAATGTACCACTATCTTATATGGGTTAGGGTGCTCCCACGATGGAGGAATCCCCATGTTTCACTTCATTTTGTATAGGAGGTTTACTATAGAATGCTGCCAAAGCTTCTCTGATAAAGTATTGAGTGGTCCCACCTCATATGGAAGTCCTTTCACTAGTTCCTAACTTTTTAGAATGGGTATTGAGGTCTATAGTTGACTATTATAGAGACTTCTAGATCCATAATCCTCCATCCCTTCATATAATCATAGGTAAATAAGAAGAAAAGTACTATGTTGACATAATCAAGGGTGTGTGTGACCTATTTGAGACACACGAAGACCGTATAGTGATGTTGTTTAAGTTCATGCTACAATGACCAAATCAGAGGTGGTGGGGCATGATGGGATAAGTTTTCCAAAATTAGGGACTCAACATGGATACTTAAAAGAACCATTTCTTTAGGGATTTCTTTCACAACATGATAAAGTTGGATCAATAACAGGAGTTCACAGAGCTATAATAGGGTTCCATGATAGTATCTATATACTCTACTCATTTCACTGAGTGTCTTCTATTTTCAACTCTCTTGGCAGGAAATGAAGTATAGAAGGCTAAGAAATTCAGGATCAGACATCATCCCAATATCATATCGAATTTCCATAGTTTTAACCTTATGACATACCTGAATTATTTGTGACTATTTTAGAGGTTCTGGAGGAGGATTGATCATTTGGTTTTATTATACCCTTCAGTACTCAATCAAGTGGACCTCCCACTACTATGATGAGCGTCTCCTCTATAATCTTGAAGAGAAATATAGGGGACTTGCAATATAGTGGTGGAATGTATTTAGTGTATATTATGGATTCATTAACCCCATAATGAGGACCTCCACAATGCTTAAATTGTGGAATAATCAAAAATTATATTACATTCTACAAATAACCTCAAAACAAGTGTTAATAGTGGGGAAAGATAGTGAGTCTTCTATAGTTTTTCATCTGAGTATTTGGGATGAGTTTCTACATGGTTTAAGTAGTGAGGTGATCTATGGAAAAAGTATCCTTATAAGGTCATCAAGAGAAGGAACTAATAATAATGAATTAGGATATTCAAGTTCCCTAGGGAAAGGTATGTGGAGATATGGCAGGATAATTATATATAGTGGATCAGACTCTAGTAGATAGTGGTGATCAACCATTAAATATTCAAGGTATGATCATGGTCCCTTCTACATTTTCTAATACTTTATTTGATACTAGTGATTCCCATTTCATTATCCTTGAACAAGTTGTTTCTGAACATGAAATACTATTCAAGTTATCTTCTTAGTTTATTTCCCTCAACACACCATTGGGCATGAAATTGGACCATCTTTAATGGTTTATAGAGTTTCCAATTTTCATTTCTAATTGTGGAAATGTGTGGGACTTTATGGTTTTAGAGATAATGAGATTCTATGTGATTCTCGACATTGATTGGGTGACCAATTTTTTAATCCACATTGATTTCTATCGGTGAATGGTATAATTTACATAACCTAAGGGAGATAATTTATTTATGATAAGTTAATGGGAGTTATAAGTATGCATAGTTGGCCTAGGCTTAAGCCAGATTGGTATGGTCACATCACATATTATGGTCTTGACTCTTTCATTAGAATTAGTTGTCTCCCCTAAAATTTTACTCTAATTTGGATCTATATCTGGATTTTTTTCAAATTAATTCATAGGACTTACCTCTGATATGAATATTTACCTAGAGATAGATCTTATACTAGGTGGAAGTCCCATTTAGATGCCTCAATCATAGGGCACAAAATGAGTTAAAAGAGCTCAATTTATAGATAAAATACTTGGAACATAAGGGATTTATTAGGTTGAGTAATTCTCCATAGGGTACACCTATTATGTTTTCCAAGAAGTTGGACGATAGTATTTGACTCTGTGTAGGTTACCAAAATGAAAACTAGGTGATAGTAAAGAATAAGTATCCTCTTCCCATGGTCAATGGTCTTTTAGATAAGTTGTGGGGAGTCTAGTGGTTCACCAAGGTCAATCTCTAACAAGGCTATCACTAATTGGGGGTTATAGAGGTTTACATCCTAAAGAAGGTGTTTCAGACTAGGTATGGGATATATGAGTACTTGGTTATTTTGTTTTGATATAATACTGTGATTGTAGAGTTCATATACTTTATGAATAAGATATTCCACCCATATCTTGACTTGTTCATCCTAGTTTTTGTTATTTACATCCTCATCTACTAAACCACCCCAGAGAATTATGCCATACATCTCAAGATAGTATTTAGTACACTTCTATATAATTGAATTTATATCAAGATATCAAAGTGTAAATTTTGTATTCAAGAGGTGAAATTATTAAGTAATGTATCTTTTGAGACAGATATATCAGTGAACCCAAAGAACATGGTGGTAGTGATCTCCAGAAATTATCCCTATAACATGTTCTAGATAAAGATATTTTTGGGATTAGTAGGATACTATAGAAATTTTATCTAGGACTTATTTCATTTATTAGTATCCATGACTACTCTAATTAAAATGGTAGTGAAGTTCTAGTTGTTTGACTATGTGAATAGTTCTTTCAGGATCTGAATATGAGGTTGACTATAGATCAATTTTTTGTTCTTCTTGATAAATGAATTTTTTATGTCATTTAGTATAATTCATTAGGAGTTATTTTGGAAGACTTAATGAAGTATAGTTAGATGGAAGTATCTTATAGGTCTTGTCAGTTATGAAAAAATGTGTAAAACTATCCCACCCAAGACTTGATCTAGTATTTGTGGTCCATACTTTGAATTGCTAAAGAATCTACCTGTTTAATGATATATTTATGGATTAAACAATCAATAATAGACTCTACTACATATTAACACAATGAGACCTCAATATGATGTTCAGGAGCTGGGTATAGTACCTTTAAACATTTTACATTGAGATGACATATGCACTAGTTAAGGGTAACATCATTCAAGATTCTCATAGCTATAAGATGCACATATCTAAAGAGAATAGTGAATGGACTTTAGAGGAAGAGTGGAACCTGATGATCTTTATGGATTATTGGAGGTTGGAAGCCTCTGATAACTAGGTATTGATGGATTATTCACATTTAGTGATCAAATATTCTCTAGTAAACTAGGTAGATTCTATTCTAGAATCTAACCCTGAGTGTGTTGTGATGAGGGAATGACTAGTAGGTGGTCAACTGATACTTGGGTGGTCATTTGACAATGAAAATGTGATACTTATACTTGGAATAGTATATGTACCTTATTCTATTATGGAATAGATGATGATATGCTTACATACCTCTAAGTAGGTGGAATATCTTAGACTTAAAAAATATTCACCATGTTTTTATGAGATAGTTCTAGATACAGGGGATGAATTGGGATATTGCTGGATTTGTTTCCTGATGGATTTCTTGTTAGAAGATGATGGTTGGCCACTATTGTCCTAGTGGTTTTCCCCAAACACATCCTATACCCTTGTAGAAGTTGGAGGATTTCATGTTCGACTTTGTGATAGGGTTACTGAGGACCCTGACGAGTCATGACATTGTATGGGTGGTTATTGATCAACTAAGAAAAGTTTTTCATTTCTTACAAATCTAAGAGACTCACTCAATAAAATATCTATAAAATTTGTATTTCTATGAGATTATAAGATTAAATTGGGTTCCCTAAAGCATTTTAATAGATAAAGGTACATTTGTAATGTCTTGGATTTGGAAGAACGTACATAAGGCCTTAGGGACTCAAATATGGTCGAGGAAGGTATATCATCCTTGCATAGATTGATAGAAAGGGTGGATAATCCATATATTATAAGATATTTGTTAGGATTTCATCCTGGACTTCATTGGATCATGGTCTAACCACCTATGATTTTTTGAATTTTTATAAAACAATGTTTACAAAACTTAAATTCATACAGAACCTTAAAATTCTATTTATGGGAGGTCATGTCATTTACATATTTTTTGGTAGGAATACACCGAGGAAACGATTGTAGGGCCTAATACGGTTTAGGAGACAGCCAAAATAGTGAAACTAATTCTGAATATTTTGATCATACCTCATAATATAATGATTTATTATATTAACCATGGGATGATACCTCTATAATTTTATATATTTGATGGTGTTTTCTTGAGAGTAAATTATCAGTTATTCCATCGATGTTTAAGGAAGAAACGAAATGTAACTCTGAATTTTTTTAGGCTATATGAGATCTTTGAGTGGGTTGGGATAGTGGAATTTTTTCTATATATGCCTTCACATTACCAATATATGCACAATGTTTTTCATATGTCTTATCTTTAGAAGTACATACCCAATCCCATATATATTTTCGATTATGAGGATGTTGAGGTGGAGCCTGAAATATAATACATGGATCATTAGATATGATTATATACTGGAGTGAGAGAATCCTTTAAGGTAACAAAATTAACACTTATCCTGGTTCTATGGCATCATGGATGGATCTCAGAGGCGACTTGGGAGAAGGAGGAAGATGATTAGTCCCAATGGCCCCATTTTTTGAAGATACACCATTGATATAATTTATAAGGCTGATAAGTCATTGGATGTGGAGAATTAAAAAATATACTCTTGTTTTCAATGATTTAGATGTTAAATTTCATAAATTCTCTATTTTCTGGATGTTTCATCTATGAAAATGAGTGCTTCGTAGGTCATTTTTAGTGAAATAGGGTCTGGGTTATTGAGGTGGAAGGATTGAGAGGATGCCAAACTTATCCATGGGTATAAATATAAAGTTTCTAGCTATTGGATTTATTGTAGGTCTACATGTTTCTATTGACCCTACTAGATATCCAGTAGTTCCACTGTCTATCTAGTGTGTCCCACTAGTTCTCCATAGATCCCAATCTAGGATGCATTAAATTTCCCTGATAGGTTTTAATTATATGTGGTTTAACCCCTTATTTAATACCTAAATATAATCATATTCAACCTATATTAAATTGGACACCCCCTTGGATCCAAAATCTCTCCCTTTAATGTCCCCTTGGTTATTCAAGGCTAGATCGATCTAGTGACATTGGAACAATGATCTTTCCCTAGATCTATTCAAAATCCTTCTTCCACTTTGAGTGTTGAGAATTGATCTATTTTATATTAGTAAATTCCCTAAAGATGAAATGAAATTTCCTTCATTTCATTATATATCGGTGGTAGATCTAGCATGTTGATAATGTTTCCTGATTGAATCATGATCTACCATGAACAACATATGTTCTACATGTAAGTTTTTTTTAATAATTTTCCTTGAACTCTTCATAATACTAGATTTATTAAAGATCCTCATAATGTTGAAAATTAGTTTGTTGATTGGGGGAGGAATCAGAATTTCAATGACACCGCCCATTGATTGTAGCTAGAACACTCAATAATGATGGATGTCTGGAGGTAAGTAATTTTAAATTGATCATCTTGAGACTCGCATGTTCTTGAATGTCTTTTCTGTTGATGGATTATTGATGTATTGATGTTCATTTTATAAACTTGAGATTCTCCTCTAGATTTGGAAATAAATTCAAAATAAATTCTTTGAACAACAATAGATCTAATGTATTGTAATCTCCCCATTATAAATACCTTGGAGTTGATTTCCTTGATTGAATCTATGAGGTGTGTGATTCGAGAATCACCTTCCTAATATGGATTATCATGGATACCCATTTCTAAAACTCTTTCTTGAATTGTAATCCAAATTAGGAATCCTTGACATTAAATATAGCTCTCTATGGGTGAAAAACATGGTTATATCTTCATTCTACGACAAAAATTGATGCTCATAATCAATACCTTAACATTTGAGGCCCTTGTATTATTATTTTCCTTGGTTTCATATTTTGTTGGAATATATTTTTTATCATGAATAATGGTTTTTTCTTTTGGTTTTGTGCATATCCCATGAGTCCCATATATGACATATGATTCCATGAGTATTTCTAGAATTGGTTGTTACCATGATTGATGATGATCACATTTCATTATATGAATCTACTATATTTTCAAAATGATATAATATTCTTTTCCATGTATGTTTTGCCCTATTCTATGTGTCATCATGCCTTTGGAGGTTTACTTTAGTACACACAATACTTGGACCATCATGGTGTCTTTACCCCAATGTGGGGGAGTTTACTCAACATTAGACAATGGAGATGATGGTCCCTATATAGGGAAGGTGCAAGTTGGCCTTATAGACCAACTTGGAACTTGATGCCATGAGGATACTAAGAAATGTGCTGAAACTAGATTCCTTGGGGATTTTGAGTAATATGTTGTATTGATGTTTTGACTATACAAATTAATGTGTTCACAATCCTTATGGCTTGTTTTAGTCATATCTAACATATTTACAATTAACCTTTCGATATAAAGATAAATAATGTATGGCTGAGGATCTTGGTGGCATGATTATAACTTAAGTGATTAATATATGATTTTTTATGCATGATTTTTTATTTAATATTATCATGTAATACACCTATTATACATGTGCATGTCTATTAAGGACACGTTAGTGGTATCCTATAAGGTTTTATTACTGACACCATGCATGGGTATTCTGATGTGCATGTATGTCACATCCATGATTTTATTTGGAGGTATTATTCTATTTATTATTGATCTTATGATTATACTAGAGTTTCCCCATGATTTTTATGTTAAAATTGGAGTTTTGGGTTAATATTAGGTGATTCATGGTTGGCTCATGGTTTTTCAAAAAGTCAACCCTTGCCCAGTAAACCGTGCTACCTAGTGTCATTTTTGGGCATAGGTGAACTGCACAGTTGGTGAACATTTTAGAGACCATGTAGGGTAACCATGTGGAAATTTTATCATGGAAAGTGAGGGGTGCATGGTTTCCATAAAGTTTGGAAAACCATGTGGGAAAAATGTGTGACTTGTCCAGGTCATTACTATTTGGGTTTTTACCTTTTCCCCTTTTATTTTTAACCTTAAACACCCCTAATCCTTCCCATTAGTGATATTCACCCTAGGTACCTTCTCCCACCCTCATTTCTCCCTTGGATTTTAATTTTGTGCTGGATTTGGTGTGGTTTCTCTAAGAATCTTCATGTAAGTTCCTTTCTCCCTTTATTTCTACTCTTTTTTATATTTTCTCTTCCTCTTTATTTGTTATTTTACTCTCTAGTGGGTTGGGTGACCAATTTATGGTTGTATCTTGTTCATTAGGGTTCAATTTTGAGTTTTTATGTCTGGTCTCGCCTTTATAGGGTCCCATTGAGGTGATATTGTGTTTTTACACTGATTTATGGAAATTTCAACACTTGAGGTAGGTGGTTCCATGATTAAACGTTATTTTGTGATTTTGATATGCTATATTTTCTTGTTGGTTATATTATATAGATAGTGTATGAGGATATAAATTTTTTTTAAAAAGGATTCATGTTTATTTTGTGATTAAAAGTGGTTTTCCAAAAAAATGGGTTATGATTCATGTGTGTTTCATGTGTGCTTGCTTGTTTTTCTCCATAAACATGTTTGATAATGTAACATTTCCAACCTAGGATCCACTAAACTTGTGCCCTAATCTGGGTCACTACACGACCTTAAGCACACCTCCCCATATTCCAGAGGTTTCCGGCTAGCAGCGATTGTATAAGAGTCCAATGGGGAGACTATACCCTCTTTTTCAGAGTAAGACACAATGAAAAATATATAAAATAGAAGAAAATATATAAAAAATTATGAGTGTGCATTAATAACCAACCCCGAACTTGGTACAAACCATATACAATAGTAAATATTCCATTTCATTCTACAATACCAAGTGAACATTAAAAAAAGAAATTAAAAAAGTGGAATCCCCAAAATGATCATAGCTCCAAGTCTCAGACCTCAATAGTGCACATACTGAACTTGATACACTTCTCAAGCATAAGGCCCTTGCATCATTCCTGGCCTGAAACCATGAAATCTTCCTGGGTACCCTACGGTGGCCTGATCAGGGTGTGAGTACAACTTAGTAGGCCACAACCAATGGTGTCTACAAAATATCCAATAAAATAGATAGTGAATGCAAGTGGTAAATAACAGAAAATAAAGGAAATAATTTCAATAATCTATTCATGATTATGATCCTTTAAGTTAATCTACCTTTTAATCCAAGCTCACTACTTAAGTATCTCATTGTTTAATTCACTCTTCAATCATGTTTTCAATGGATTAGGAAATTTAAATATTCTTAAGTAATATGGGAGTAAATCAAGTCCTATCTCACTAGGCATCACATCATAATAACCACATTTTCCTCACCTCGAAGCCTCAATTCGGGTGGAATGCAACCATCAGGGGAATAGAACTCTTTATCATTCCCTAACCCCTACATTTAGGGGTGGATCTAGAACCTCAGTCCAACTCGACCCATGGGCATAGAACCTAAAATATATACTCCACTCAACCAAGCTATGTGCACATGATTATTTATCATATACCATAATTAACCACATCACATCAAATCAAAGACAATATCATTTTCAATATCACACAATATCAATAAATGGGAGATTAACATTATGCCAGAATCCATTAATGCATTCATTATTTATATCACTTAACCATTTAAACCCAATTCCCATTTCCCATGCCTATCTCACTAAGCATATTCAAGTGTAAACATAATTCCTTATCATATTTCCATTAATCTCATTTATCCCATTTAAATGTCAACCCAAAAATCCCGAAGCCTTTAACCAAATTAGACACAACTAACAAAAAACCATTCAAATTAATTACATAAACCAGTTAACCAACCTGATAAGTCTCTACTTAATCATGAGCCAGTTTTGAAACTTATATTTCTCTTAGCCCATTTGGAAGGGTCAACGCACACCATGGGTGTCCCTATAATAAGTAATGTTATCCTCCCATGTATCCCATAGGAACCATGAGGGGTTAATTTGGTTATTTATACACCCATGATACCACATCTTATTAATGGAACCAAGAACACAAAAAAAGAAGAACAAGGATGAAGCCCTACATGCAAAAATCTAAATACCCAAAATGATTTATAACTTGTAGACCACATACCTTGAATCTGTTGGTGAAAGCACTCCTAATATAGGCCTTAGATTTCAATTCAACCCCCCTTTGAATCCTCTACCTAGATCTAATTTTGAAAATAGGGTTTTAGATCATTGGAAGTAGATGGGGAGAGAATAGAAACCCTAAACCAAAAATAGTAGCAAGAGAGGGATTAGACTCACCCGGATCTTCAATCTAAAACAGACGACACTCCAAATGACCTAAAAATGAAGAAGAATATCCCTTTGGATCTATTTGGAGAATTGGTTCATTCCTTGTGTTGCAAGAGGGAAGGAGGTGTAAAATCTCGAGTGGAACTCAAAATCCCATAATGTATTTTTTGTAAATTTTTTACATTTTTTGGGTTGCATGGTGTACCTGCATGGTTTTCCAAACTATGCCCTAACAGTGCAGATGCTACTATCTGAAAACAACCCCCTCACCTAGTTATCTAGGATTTATGTATGGTTTTCACTAACCGTTTTCAAACCATGGAACATGCCAAGAAACTTCTTTTTCCTCCTTTTTTGTGCCCCAAACCCCCAAAACACATCAAGCCTTCACATAAACTTGGGGAAAAACTTATTTAAACAAAATAAGGGACATAAAATAAAACATAAACAAAAAACACATTCTTAATAAAATCCCATATCTTACAACCTCTCCACCTAAGGATGGATCATCCTCGAGCCACTCTTCTTGAGAATCATTGAACTATTGAAGAAAAGAGATCGGGCCACTGGACCTTCATATCAAAATCTCGCTCCCATGATTCTTCGTGAACATTTCCATGCTACCGTAGAACATGAACCAAAGTTACAACATCTCCCCATAAGACCTTCACATTATGATCCATAATACGAATCAAATGCTCCTAAAAAGATGCATCATCCTCAATCTCAATATCATCGACATTTATCACATGATATGAATTAAGGTGATACAGTCATAGCTGTTAAACAGGGAAAAAACTATACATCCCACTATACCATTATGGAAGAGATAATCGGTAAGATACCGGTCTAATCCTCTCCACAATCTTAAATGACCCCACATACCTATGCATCAACTTTCCCTACTTCCAAATTCATCAATGACCATGCATTGGAGACACCTAAAAACACACACAATCACCCACACTAAACTCGAGGTGTCTACTACGTCGATATTAATATGACTTATGCCTAATTTGATCTATTTCCATATAATTATGAATCAAATGAGCCTTATACAGTGTATCTTGCACAAGACTCGGTCCTAACAGCTCAGACTCCCAAACCTCTAACCAACACAACAGAGATCTACACAGCCTCCCGTAGATTTCCTTAAAAGGATCCATTTGAATTGTATCCAAATAAATAATATTGTAGGAAAACTCATCAAGAGAATTTTTTTTCCAAAGTACCAAAAAAATATAGAACAGAATCTATCATCATGTACTCTAATACAAGGATCATATGTTCAATATTACCTTCAGTCTGCAGTTGATAACCCATACTCAAAAACATCGGGTACCAAGAGATTTTTGTAACCCCTACCAGAAGCATTAGTTAAAACATAGATCCCATTCACAAACTATGGTTCCCATCACCCCATGAAATTTCACTATCTCTCAAAAATATAACTCACCCAATATATTAACTATGTAAGTCTCCTGAATCATCAATAATTGAGCTACTTTCGTCAGTCGATCCAAAACCACCCAGATTACACCATAATTTAGAGGAGTCCTCATAAGACCAACTATGAAGTCCAACATCACGTCATTCCACTTCCACTCTGGAATAGCCAATGTCTACAAAAACCAACCTCGACATTGATGTTCATCCTTCATCTGTTGATAGGTAAGGAAACATATAACAAAACCTATAACATCTTTCTTTTTTTCCCACCCACCAATACTATCTATGGAGATCATGGTACATCTTAGTCAAGACTGGATGCACTACACACTTTTATTTGTGGAACTCATGCATTAACTCCTCTCGTACACCTGTCGATACTACAACATGGCCATGAACATAAGAAACTCCATCAGCACCAAAAGACCAACCAGAAGGTGACTCCCCAACTTTAAGACTTTCCTTCATAGATTAACACTTTGTATTCACCTGCTGACTCTACTTGACCTGGATCAAAAGCACATATTCCACTACTATGAATGCAAGATCCATCTTCCCATTCCCATATTGTACCTCCAAACGCATCTTAGAAAACAAGGCTATTATCTTCCACTATGAACTGGATTCTTGAACCAGATTATTATGATTCTTCCATATTAGAGAATCAATCACACTATTCCCATTCCCTATCATATAGACCAAATCAAAATAAAAGGATTTTAGGTACTCAACCCACCTTCTTTGTCTAAGATTCAAATCCTACTGAGAGAATATGTACTTGATACTTTTAGGGATGATAAACATCGTGAAGGGTTCTACCAACAAGTAAGGTCTCCAACACATCAAGAAATGAACAATAGTATCTAGATAAAGGTAATGAGTAGTATAATTTATTTCATGTGGTCTTAGTTTCCTTGACCCATAAGATACAACCTGATCATCCTGTGTCAACACTTCCCCAAGCCCAATACTGGATGCATCACAGAACAAGGTGTATTTCTTACCTAGTTCGGGTAAGATCAAAATCAGTGTGGTGGTTAACCACTTCTTTAACTCTTGTAAATCATTATCACAAGTCTATTTCCATTCAAAATTAACCCCTTGGTAAATCTTGTGAGTGGTTCTGCAAAAAGAGAGAAATATCTATTAAACCATTGGTAATAACTGGCCAAACCCAGAAAACTCTGAACATCAGAGACATTCTTGGGATGCTCCCAAGACACCATAGCCTGCACCTTTTCTGGATCCACCAACACACCTGACTCAAAAATTATGTGTCCTAGAAAGTGAACATCACCAATTAAAAAATGACATTTTGATATCTTGGCGTAAATCCTATGATATCTTATTATACTCAAAATGATGTCAAGGTGTTTGGCATGATCATCATGAGTCCTGGAGTACATCAAGATGTCATCAATGAATACTATAATGAACTAATCTAGATACATGTAAAATATTCAGTTCATCAAGACCATAAACACCTCATTCTCATTGTTCAACCCAAACGGCATCACCAAAAATTCATACAACTCGTGGCTTCTCCGGAAAGTTTTTTGGGGTATGTCAGAAGGTTTCACCCTCAACTAATGGAATCCTGATCTCAAATAAATCTTGGAAAACACTAATCTTCCTCGGATCTGGTCAAAAATTTCATAAATTCTAGTAATTGGGTATCATTTCTTAATTTTCATCTAGTTCAGCTTCCTATAATCGACACATAGCCTCCGTGTTATGTCAGTCTTCTTAGCAAACAGTGCAGGAGATCACCAAGGTGACGTACTTGGATGGATAAACACCTTGTGTTCCAACTCCCAGAGTTAAAATTTAAGTTCTTAGAGCTCTTTCAGTTCCATTTGGTATAGAATAATGGAAACTGGATCTTCCCCTTAAAACAATTCAATTGTGAACTCTATAACTCTCTCAGGTGGTAACCCCAAGAAGTCCTTAGGAAACACATCCGGAAATCAGTCCACGATAGGAGGTAAAACTGGTTGTTCTTTTTCCCTATCATCTAACATAAGGAAATCCACATGAGTTGTGAGTTCTCCCAACTACTAGCAGAGTGGCTCTGCATGGCCTGCTCGAGTATCCCACTCACCATGAAGGACATGATCATCCCACATCGAGAGATTTGAACATTACCCTATGTCGGTAATAGTTTATATGGGATTGATAGAACACAAACCAATTCATCCCCAAGATTAGGTCAAAACCTAACATCTCTAGAACAAATAATCCCCATAAGAAACGGATCCACCAATATCCAAATAAAAACCCTTACATTTCCTGATATCCTTAGTTTGTACCACTAACGGAGTATCAAGTGACATTACTCCACAAGTACTTTCCACAGTTAATCCCAACACTACTATGAATAGAGAATAAATAAAAGAATGTGTATCACCTATATCGAATAAAGAACTATATAGAATGGATGATAAAAAAATTATACCTCAAATAGTAGACAATCCCACCTCACCACCTTCAGGTGTAGACTGAAGTGCATGGATATGACCTCTCCCTCTACCCTGAGCTCCATCCTGAGTAACATGCACTGCACTGCCTTGTTGGTGTGGATGATCTCGCCCCAGAGTTCTAAAAACACCACCTCTATCGGTACAACCCATGTAGCTCCAACTACCTACCTGATATAGAGCAACTGACCCCCAACCAACACTCGGTATCAGTCCCTAACTACCATCATTTCAGGACTATCGTAGTTTCCTACAGAACCTATGCATGTGGCTTAGCCTCCTGCATGCTTGACACTTGACCAGTGGCCTGGTGTACTAGATACTCTTTTTCTCTAGCCTACAACACTGATAACAGAATAATAGGTCATCACCCTAAGTAGTTAACCCCCTCTTTTGACTACTTTTTTCATTACCACTCTGGAGGAAGTTTAAAAAATGGTGCTTCCAGATCTCAGAAGCTTCACCACTTTCCCTCCCAGCTGGCACCACAAGTCACTACCTGAATCTCCCTTCAGGTTTCCTTCTAAAATGGGGGCTTGCTCCACCACTTCAGAAAACCTTTTCAGGAGGAAAATATTCACCTGAGACCTCATATCATCTCTCAACCCATTTTGGAATCTTTTCACCACAACTGCCTCATCTCTTGTCAACGTCAGAATGAACCGTTGAAAATTGGTGAAACAACTAGAATAGTTCATTACTGACATTATCCATTGGGTCAAGTTCATAAATTCCATATCCTTATCCTACCTCAATGTTTCTGGGTAAATTTATTCAAGAAAATTCTCCTAAAAGTACCGCAACATCATTCTTTCATCATGTTCTGTCTGAACCATGATGTCCCACCATCACTTTTCTTAACCTATCAGCATATAGGCCGCTAACATGACTCACTTATATAGAGGAGTCTCTAGATGGTAAAGAATAGTTTATATGGAATCTAACTAGAATTATGCTACCTCTGGTACACCCTCTCTTGTAAAGGTCAGAGGGTGATGCAGCTGAAACTCCCTTTTCATCTCAAACATACTCAGTGCAGCTCGCCCTGGGTCTCATTCCATCATCTACATAAAACAAGAAAATTTCTCAAGGAATGGTTCTTCCCTATCTTCCTGAATCACCATGTCCTCCTGCTCCACCGCTAAAGGAGCATTATTGGTAACGTCCTCATGTCACCCAACTGGCACATGTCTTCATGGTGGCATTTATCTACAATTCCAAATATGATCTTTAGAATTTAAAAATAATTCTTTTATGAAATTGAAAAATATATATATAGTCTCATCACATTCAATAAGAAAACCAGTTCGCATAAACTACCCAAACAATCCCATTCACAACCAGAACACTACCCTTGGCCATCTCTCATATGGCCATGGCTAACATGGGTACCTAATTCACATGGTTACAATCATTATCTTTTACACCAATTCAATGTAATTTTCACATCCCAATTTACCCATAAAACATGTTAATACACTTTTACTTCTTTATTAAGAACCATTTTCTAATTACTAATTAACATTTTGACTTCAACTTTTTCACCTTCTCACCATTTCATTTGTACCAATTTTCATAATTTTCATGAAATCAAATGCATCATATTCTCCATGTCCCACACACCCATCCCACATGTGTGTTCCCACTATGATACATGTCACTTATATACATAGGTGCCTAAAATTGTGCATGAATGTGAAACCTCATTCCATTCTATCCATGAGAAAAATATCTTAAAACTTTCATATCACACCACAAGTGCATCACCCAATGGTGAAATGTCATCAAATGTAATAACACACAACATGAACAACAATTCCCACCAAGGGTGACTTGGGTTTTCCCCTATACTTGGTTTAGCTACTCCCATGCATGAACTCATTACCAAGACCTGACACTGTCCTAATATCCTTTATACCATCCCAAAATAGTAAAAAAGAGAAAAGAATACTTCAGATACCAATTTGTAACATCGCTGACCCAGGATCCACAAAACTAGTGCCCTAATCTGGGTCACCACATGAACGCAGGCACACATCCCTGTATGCTAGAGGTTTCCAACTAGCGGTGAGGTTCTGAGAGTCAAGTAGGGAGACTATTCCCTCTTTTTCATAGTAATACACAATGGAAAATATGAACAATAGTAGAAGAAATATAAAAAAAATGATGAACATTCATAAATAACCAACCCCCAACTAGGTACAAACCATATCTAATCGAAAATATGTTATGTCATGATACAGTACCAAGTGAAAAACCCAAAAAAAGGAAAATAGTTGAATCCCCAAAACGGTCCAAGCTCCAAGTCTCGAACCTCATCGATGCACATCCCAAACCTGACTCACTTCTCAAGCATAAGTCCCTTGCCTCTTTCATGACCTACAACCATGAAATTTGATTGGGTACCCAACAGTGGCCCACGAAGGGTGTGAATACAAATAATTTGTCTAACACCAATGGTGTGTACAAAATATCCAATCAAATAGATAGTGCATGTAAGTGGTAAATAATGGAAAGTAATGGAAATTATTTCAATAATACATTTTAGATTATAATCCTTTAAGTTATGCGACCCTTTAATCCAAGTTCACTTCATAAGCATCTCACTATTTGGTTCACTCTTTAATCATGTGTTCAATGGATTAGGTGATGTTCTTAAGGCAAATGGGAATAAATCCAGTTTTGTTTCACTAGGAACCACATCACAATAACCCCATTTTCCTCACCTCAAATCCTAAGTCTGGGTGGAATGAAACTGTCAAGGGAATATAACTCTATCCTCTTCCCTATTTTATAAATTTAGGGGTCGAGCTTGAACCTAGGTCCAACGACCCGTGGGCATAAAACCTCAAGTCTATACCCCACTATACTAAGCCATGTGCACAAGCTTATTTATCACTTACCACAATTAACCACATCAAAGAAAAGCATATCCAATATCATTTGAAACATCACCAAATATCAATAATTGTGAGATTAACATTATTCCACAATCCATTAATGCATTCATCATTAATATCACAAAACCATTTAACCCTAATTCTCATTTCCCAAGCCAATATCACTAACCATATTCAACTTTAAACATAATTCCTTATCATATTCCCATTAATACCATTTAACACATTTACATGTCAACCTAAAAATCCCTTATCCTTTAACCATATTATACACAACTAATGAAAATCCATTATAACATATTTCATAAACCAATTAACCAACCTGCTAAGTCAATATATCATCATCAGTTAGTTTCTCACCTTATATTTCTGTTACCCATTCAAAAAGGTTCAGCACACCCCATGGGTGGCCCTAGAATAATTCATGTTATCCTCCATGTATACCATGGGGTCCATGAGGGATTAATATGGTTATTTATACACCCAATATGCCACATATTACCAATTAAACCAAGAAAACATAAAAAAGATACCAAGAATAAATACCTGCATGAAAAAATCTAAATACAAACTATGGGATATAAATTTTAGACCACCTACCCTGAATCCATTAGAAAACACACTCCTACTTGAGGTATTAGATTCCAATTAAACCACCATTTGAAGGATCAACATAAAGCTCACTTGAAAAAAGAGTGTTTTAGAGCTTCAGAAGGAGATTGGGAGAGAATGGAAACCCTAAAATGAAAATATAAGCAAGAGAGGGATTAGCGTCACACATATATTCAACCCACAACCAATGGAACTCCAAATGACCTAGGAATGAAGGATATTAACACTTTGGAGCTCTTGGGATATTTGGATCATTATTATGGTTATAATAGGGAAGGAGGAGGAAAATACTGAGTTGAATATAAAACCCTGTAATGGCATTTTTTGTAAATTTTTTAACTTTTCTGGGCTGCATGGTTTACCTACACGGTTTTCCAAACCGTTATCAAACCATGAAAATACTACTATTTGAAAACAACCCAATTGTATAGTTATCTAGGATTTACACATAGTTTTTACTAACTGTGCAAAAATTGTGCAACATGCCCTGAAACTCCTTTTTCCTCCATTTTCATGCCTCGAACCCCCAGAACACTCGCAAGCCTTCACATAAACTTGGGGAAACACATATTCAACCAAAATAAGAGACTTAAACTGAAACATGAAAAAAAAATACATACCTTATGAAAAACCGGGATCTTACAGATTAAAATTTTAAGTGGTGCGAAACTTATTTTGAAATGGATTTCATGTGAATTTGGATTTGAAAGTGGTTTTGGTTGTGGAAATGGTGATTTATCAAGTGTTTTTATATTTATTGGAATGTTTTTATGTGAATTTTGTGATCTATTTGACATGTGAAATAAAATGGATCATGAAGGGAATCCTAGTTATCTTGGTTGATGATCTAGAAGTAGTATGATAGTTTACATGGAAGTGACTTGGCCCAGATTCATCTAGTAGGATTGATGATTATAACACTAAATAAATTATAAAGATGGTTGATACCAATAGAACATTGGATGGATTCATCTCTAGTATATCATGCACATGTATTCATTAGGTAGTGGTTTCTATAACATTTTTCACCATGATATGAGGTTCCTATTGTCCCACTTTAGCTAGTGCTTATGGGGTTTTCCTCTAACATAGTACTATTTTGTTAAATCATACTTATTGTTGGCATATGGTGATCCGTGTTGGTTATTTAAAAAGAAAATAATGTTTCCGTTAAAAAAATTCCATAAAAATTCCTTTATCCTATTTTATAAAACTTTCATGGTAATTTTTCATATAATATTTTGGCATGGAATCTATTTTATTGGTTGGCATTCTACTATGGTTTGGCTCACACCCTATATAACCCTTTAGGTGTATGTAGACTTGGTTATGTTTGACTCAGTTCAAGAAAAGATGTATGGTGATGGTGAATATGGATACTAATGTTCCACTCCTTTTAGGGGTTGGTGTTGGTGGCATGAGGATTATATTCCACTTGTTTCATAGTGGTTTTTTGGATAGTTTTGTTTTTCCCATTCTATTGTAGTACTTTTGGTTTTTTTCTAAAGTTTTCAACCTTGAATCCAATTTTTTTTACTATATTTGGTTCTGAATATTCATCCCTGTGATGTTTATTATTTTGGTTTTTTTTATGATTATATAAATGGGTGAAATCATTACCATGGTGAATTTTGGTTACTAAGGCACTAGTTTACAGCCCGTGGGGATCTAGAATGCCCATCGATCCATGCCACAGACTGGGTTGGGGTTAGGTTTGATGGAACTCTATATTGGTACATTACAATTTAGAATTCATATATAAGGATCTAGGTAAGTGTAATTGGGTCAAGGATGATAGCTATGAAGTGGAGCTTGGAGCTGGTTGCAGACCGAGATGGACTTTGGAGGATTCCACCTCATTTTTTATTTAATTATATACTTTTTCTTATACTTTTGTTTGGATTTACAAAATGGGAGACCTATTTATTTGTATATATTTCTATTTTGCTATCTATATAGCTTCATCATGATTACACAAATTATTATATTTTCTTATATATGGTTGTGTTTATTGTGTATGAAGATAGAATGATATCGAGGGTGTAGTCTCTCCACTATTGGAATTTGGACCCCTAATGCTAGTTGTAATCCTATTGAATATGTGGAGGCACACATGAGGTTCGGTTTCTTCCTGGATCAAACCCGATGGTTCGGTTTAGGGTGTTAAAATTTGTATTATGTTGAATAGTTTTTATCACACATAACACCAAACTAAAATTATTCATGACATATTATAATAAACATTTCGTAAATATAAAGATAGAAATCAATTATAAAACTTATTATTTTGTTTTTACTGCTGAAATTTAATGATTAAAAAATAAATAATTAATATTATATGACTAAAATCAATCAATATTAGAAATTATTATTTTCCAAAAAAAATATTTCTGATCTATTGTGTATTTTAAAAAAATGATCACTTTTAAATGACTTGATTGTATTAACTAATATATTAATACTCAATTATAAATTTATGTAAAATAAGATTATGAAAATTTGAAATTTAAAAAGGTCATTTTTCTATAAAGCTAATTTTATTTATATTTAATATTTTCATTTAAACTAAACATTTCAAAATATTATGATTTTAATTTGATGAATTTATTTTATTTTTTAATTCATCATATCCAAATTACATTAGGGGGAATTTCTAGGATTTTTATAAAAAATTGTGATTTTTAGGTGAATAGTGAATAATACCATTTTTAAAAACACACTAAATATTATGGAATCATTATGATATAAGTATGAATTAATAAAATATGAACCTTTGTATAGAACAAATATACATTTAAGGAGTAAAATAAAAAATTTAAAACTATTATGTTGAATTTGGAAACCCATTCTTGACTTTTGGAACTAAAGTTATATTTTATTCTAATAATTTTTTTATGTCTTTTTCCTTTAATTAATTATAATAAAATTTTCTATTCTATTAGGTATTTATTTCAAATACATAAAACTCTAATTTTTTATCCCTGATTTAAAAAATGGAATGTAGATAATTTTTGTAAATTATATTAATGTAAATTTATTTTGATACATAAAATATATATTTTCTATAAAAATCATATATATTATTCATTCTTATATAAAAAAAAAATTTTACCAACTCTAGAAATTGAATAATATAAAAAATATTAAATAATTATGTTCATCATAATAAATATTATTTTATATTCTTGACTTAATATTTGGTCACAAAAATGAGTTTCCATGGTAAAAGTTTTTCTCCACAATAAACGAAAAAATGGGTTGGAGTTAACTTAAGTGATAAGGATACAATTGTCAATAAAAAATATTTAAATATAATTTTTTTGGTGCCTTTAGTTATTATCTCGTTTCATGTTTACTAATTTTTCAATTTGGTGAAGCTTCCCAAAGAAAATTACATATTATTATTTTAATACTATGGGTATTTACAAGGGTGTCACTCCCCTCACATATAAACGGGAATGTCATCTTATTACTTATCCACACCACATGAGCGTATTAGCTCAACCATGATCTACCAAAATTCCATACCAAAACCTAAATCTATAACATATTGGTTATTTTATTTCCAAAATACCCATCCAAAAATCCTTAAGGTGTTTTTCACAGAAGAATAACTAAGGATAAATTATACATTCTTACCGAGCATTTTCAAGTTTCTTTCTTCTTAAAACCCATCCAAATATTTTGTTACCATATATAAATAATGGCATAATGATATTAATATAAGCGAATTTTATTATGTTAATAGTATAACCATGTCCTATATCATTTACATATTATGTAAAATGAAATTTCTTCCCATGAATATGTGTGGAATACTACCACAATAAAGTGATATAATTCATTTTTTTCATCACCACCTCTAAAATTTGGTATTATATATTAATTTAATGAATATATAAGACAAAATTATAATTTTAGGAAGATAAATTATTATTAATATTCCTTTATTTTCATTCTTTTAAAGATGAATGAATCACCCAGGCATATATACATACTTCCACCACCACAAAACGATGTATTTCATATTTCATCACCACCATACACGACTAGTTATAAAGATGTAATTAATGAATATATATTTTATTCATGAAACAATTATATAATGATAATATATTATTTAACTCTTTAACCTTTTTCCACAAATCCTAGGACGTCACTAGGTCTAGGAAAAATTAATTATTTTTATACTCTACTTAATACTGATATAATTGTGAGTAATGGTTAATATTTCTGGAAAGAATTCCATAAAATGGGTCTTTGGTTTGACCAAATAAAAAAATATAGATAGAGAGAGAAAATAATGGGTGAAAAGTGGGTTCAATGGTAGTGATGAAGATGATGGAATGAATTTTTAGAACATAAATAGGGCTAAGTAAATAGGGGGGAAATGGGAACAATAAAGTTGAATAACTTTGAGGATAGAAGAAAAAGAATTTGGTCAAATAGTGGGATTATTTTAAATGGTGTTCCTCTTTATTTTATTTTCTCTCACTAAGGTCTAGTCATTGGAAGACTAGAAAAATTTTCTATCAAACTCTCTCAACTATCTTGTTTGTAGGTCAATGGAGCCTTAATATTCTCAAATAAATACCTCTTTACCCACTCATTGAGGGAACCAATTAAACCACCCTAGAATGTTATTCCCTCTTCTTAGATGGACTTCCAGATGAAAAATTATTAATGACAGCAACAACCAAAATATATCTCACTAAATTTGGATTGTTGAAGTTAATAAATAACTTGATTAGTGAGAAAATGGTGGACTCTTATAATTCATTTCACCTGAGGAAGGTTAAAAATTCCAACCAGCTAAACTTCATTCCCCTAAAATTTATTTATCCAACCATACCAACAAATATATTAAATTTATTTGAAAATTTATCTAAGATATGGTATCAAAAGGAAACGAAAAATAAAAAAAATCCATCACCAATGCTTCAAAATAAAAAAATATGTTGAAATTATTTTTCATCCTCGTCATTTTATACCTTCAGTTCTTTCCACCATACCATATTCCCTCTATCACCCCCTGGGGTGTTTGAAAATGTTCTATTATCATTTTTATTATTTAACCCATTATATTTTTTACCACTTATTTTTTTAATATAAAGTTACTTATGATATTCTTTCACCCCCTATCAACTGTCTCCTTGAAACTATTGTTGACCATCTCATGCGACGTCGAATGGTAGGTATTCTAACAAGCCAAAAAACGAGAGTTTCATCTACATGAACTGTAGACTGATTTAGCCATGTAACTATTTGGATCAATATATGTGATTTTATCTATATAGATATTTTTATCAATGTATGTAATTTCTCATGTAGTCAACTTCCACGTATCTATTTTGGCTGATGTAGGAATTTTTTCACGTAACTAATTCATTTCATGTATGAATTTATTTTTTCATAGCCATTTTTTGTCATATGAAAATATATATGAAGTATTTTACCTCAACGTACTAATTTCCAATGTATAAAATTTCTTCCATGTAGTAGATTGGTCATACATAACTGAATCTTGATGTAGCAATTTAAGATTCACATATCTAATTAAGCCAACATATCCTTTTCTAAACTAGAAGTTGAACCCAATGTATGTGATTCCCAATGTTGTAGACTGACCCGCATAATCAATTTGACCCTTCTTCTCCATTTCTGTTTTCGAATTCGAATCGACGCACACCATAGGTACTGAAACCTGATCATGATGTCTTCTAATCCAACTATAATTTTCACAACCCTGATATTCATTCACTCAATGGTCATTCATTTAAATAACAACCTCTATCCTTCAATAATGGTGTCCATTGTAAATGATAGGATCTGTATCGACCAACAATAGAATATATGGGATCTTCAGTGGCTCAGTTCACATTGCAGCACATTTGACTATAGTATTCAGTGGTGGATTTATTGCATCTCATTTTAAATGGGGGTTAAAAATATGGTAGAGGCCCTACCCACAACAATAATTGCAGGCCCTTCACAATCATCCTTGTCCATGTGAATTTAAAATTCAAGACCTCCTAGGATTAATTTCGTCATCCTCCCTCAGCTACAAATTCAAATATAGGGAATTCATCATCAAAATATTCCTAGGAAATGGCCTATGTGTGGACAATCTATATGATTAGTCTTGAAATAAGAATGTAGAAACTCTTTTTCTTCATGTTCTATTCATAAATTTCCTACCATTGTCAATTTTTTCTAAATAAGTAAATTAGTTTGTACAATATCCATAGTTAAATTTAAACTACAAGATTTGATAATAGTTTAGAACCCAAAAATAGACATTATAATTATAATAATTAATAAATATAAATATTCAATATGTTTTCTAAAAACATTAAAATTATCCATTATAAAATTATTTAACATTTAAAACTCATTGAATTAATACAAATAGATGTGGATTTGTATGAAAGAATGGTGCCACATCAAACTCCCTCACACTTAAGACATTTCAATCCATGGAAATTTTTTAATTTAAATGGTTTGTTAACAAAGACTTCATGGTTAGTAAATTTAAGCCTTCCTAGAGAAGCATCAAATCATCCAGTGTAAGATATAGTCATGCCTCCTGTGTCAATTTATAACACTACAAAATTTCAATACAAACTCAAATTTCAATCCCAATAGAAAAGACAAGAGAGACCCAAATAAAATTAAATCTATAAAAAAGGAAAAAAACCTTAATTATTCTCTAGGTTCCTCAAACCAAGATTTCACTTCTCACTTTTTTGATAAAACTAAAAATATTTTCATATAAAACAATTATCCCTTTATTTATCTAGGTTTAATATTCCCTCTCACTATCATGAGATCATTTTTTACAGGGAAACTTTATTTTAATATTCCTCATCCATTTATTTTTGTAAATAATTATAAAAAGAACTTATTGACTTGGATTGATTTACATAAACACACATTGTACCATTTTCTCATATACTCATCATGAGATCCCAATTTCCCATTTCACTCAATATTAAAATGATTTATAATATTTGTCAATTGGGTTGGCTCCCTAAGGTTTTCTATAATACCTAGGATCAATCATAAAGTTCAAGATAAATTTCCATCTTCCTTGTGTTATTGTTACAATTCTACAAGATTATAAGCAATCAAAATTCCTTTAAACAGTTTTCAAGCAATATTTCCATAAAAACCATAAACAGCAACACTCAAAAATCACTCGATCATAATAAAATCAGATTCCATGAAATCCCCCAAACATATAAAGGTATTTTCCCCTAGTCTAAACACTATGAGTTTTATTTTTCGATCCAAAATACACAAAAAATTCCTATTAACACATATTAAATCATTTTTTAATTTCTCAAAAGTGGTGGAATTTAAAAAAAAAATAGGGTTGTTTTTTATGTAGGAGAACTAAAACATAGCTAAATTATAGGATTAAGTCCTCTCTCCCCCACACATAAAATTGGGCATTGTCCCCAATATTGAATATTATAGTGGGAAATAGTTAATATCCAAGATTATATAATAAATCAACTGTGAAATTTAAAAAAATAAGGTTATATGAGAAATAAAAAATAGTACCATTTCCACATGTCAAATTAGTTTTGAAAACAATATTAGTGTTGAAAGGTCATTATTTTGGTAATTATATTAAAAACAAAATGATTTATCCTGTGATTGAAAATGGAGCCTAATATAAAATAAATAAATATAATATTTCTTTTTCAAAATAGTAGGATTCCCCCACACTTAGAATTCAATAATAAAAAGAAACAAATTGGAAAAATTATACTAGCACTTCACTAAAATGAGTTAAGATCATCAAAGATAAACTAAAGAAAACATACATCCTATATAAGATAGAGATCCATCTGGATAAAAGGTTGAATTATATAGAAATGGGAGATATGAGGGATCAAAATAAAGCCTTAAAAATGAGAAACAATAATTTGAGAAAATAATGAAAAATAAAAACAAGCATGGGTTGACTCCGATGAAGCATCAAGTTTAATGTTTCAATTGTAAAACAAAAAAATTTCAATCCTAGAGATAGAATATGTAATCCACCCCCTTTGTATTCCCTTGAAAATTAATTATTAACACTTTTTCCATTGGTAAGGAATGACTGGTTATCACGTCCAATTAACTCCAATGCCCTATTTACCAACACTCTTAAAATTGTGAATAGGCCTAACCACTTGGAACGAAGCATACTAGAAAACATTTTCAATCTAGAATTAAAAATTAAGACCTATAACCAACTTCAAATTTTAAATTTTTTAATATGGATTTGTTAAAATCAATGGTATTTTTCTTATATATCATGGAATTTTTATAATACTCTCTTCAAATTTCTATAATCTCACTTAACTCTAACAATATCCTCTTTCTAGTAGATTTAAAATCATCACTGAGGAATTTATAGCCTAGAATGATTGATTATTGAGATATATATGAAAATGACATGTCATTCCAAAAATTATTTTATAAGGAGACATCCCTATAAGAGTTTTATAAGTAGTGTTGTAAGTCCGAAATGCCTCATCCAACTTTAAAGAACAATATTTCCATGAATTAGCCTCAGTTTTCACCCAAATTTTTTTCAATTATCTATTTGAGATATCTTCCTGGTAAAATTACTATGGGTGATATGTGGTACCAATTTTATGATTACATCCATAATTTTCAATTAATAATTTGAATTTAATGTTTTTAAAAAATTTACCATTATCTATGATGAAATATTTTGGTATTCCAAATTATGAGAATATATTTTTATTAATAAAATTCACAACACTACTAAAAATATTGTATAGAAGTAAAAATGAATCAATCCACTTTGATACATAGTCTATAGGAACAAGGATGCACTCATTCCCATAAGAATGTAGAAATGGTCCCATGAAATATAACCCCCAAATATCAAAACTTTTAACTTCAAAAATCCCTTTATATGGAAACTCTAATTTCTAAACAATATATACTATCCATTTGCAGTTATCACACCTTATAACTACACTTAGTTCATCCTTAAATAGGGTAGTCCAATAAAAATCAAATTATAGTAACCTTTGGGAAGCCTTCTCTCCTCATTAGTGTCTAACCCATAGAGAAGAGTGACGACTCTCCAAAATAGAAATAAGTTCATCCTAGAGAACACACCTCATGAGTATCCCATCAACACATCTCTTAAAATGAAATGGGTCATCCCAAAAGTATTACTTAATATCTTTAATGAACTTCTTCTTTTGACTATGTGAAATTCCTTTTGGCATGACACCTATAGCCAAGAAGTTTTAAAAATCTACAATCCCAAAAAATTGTATCACAGATGAAGCAAACAATTGTTCATCTGAAAATGATGTATTGATCTTTTTTAGCTCTCCAGTTTGAGTTGTGGTTGGGGTAACCTAGAAAAATGGTCATATACCATTTTTTTAGAACCACACTTACCTTTAATGTCAAAATAATAACCTTTTAGTAATAAAGTTCATTTCATAAGTCTCATATTGTATTCCTTTTTATCCAAAGGATATTTCAGAGCGGAATGATCAGTGAATAATTTTAATTTTTAAACTATGAGATATTTCTTAAAATTATATAAAGAAAAAAATAAGAGATTCTAATTATTTCTTAGTAGTAGAATAATTTTTTGGGGCATCATCAAGAATTCTTATGTCAAAGTAAATATCATATACTAAATTCACTTCTCTTTATCCTAAAACTTCCCCTACTACCCTATCACTTGTATCACACAATAATTTGAATGGTAGATTCCAATTAGGTACGGTGATGATTGGTGAAGATGTGAGCTTTTCCTTTAATATATTAAATGATTCTTGACAGTTCTTATCAATCCCAAAAGGTATATTATTGACTAACAGTGAGCAATGTTGCCAAACAATTTTAAAAAAGTCCTTAATGAATGTCTGAAAAAAAAACATGTCCTAAGAAGATTCTTATGGATTTTACATTAGTAGGGGTGGATGATTTTGAATCACTTAAATCTTAGAATTTTATATATAAATTCTTCTCTTATAATATTTGTATTCTAATAAAATTCCTTCTATAACCATGAATTTAAATTTATTCCAGTTTAGGAATTGGTTTGTATCCTCACACCACTATAAATAAAGTTATCAATTCTCTTGAAGGACCTAAAATTCAGAACCAATAATAGAAAATTCATCCCAGATTGCTTCAATACTCCTTTAAATAATATCATAAAATATAGTCATCATGCACATCTGAAAGATGGTAGGATCACCACACAGGGCAAAGGGCATCTGTATATTATCAAATTTCCCAAAATAAAAAGTAATGGTGGCCTTTTTTTAGTCTTCTAGGGCCATGGAAATCAGATTGTAACCAAAATACCCATTCAAAAAATAAATATTCATTTTTATCTAGTTGTTCAAGATTTTGATGTATAAATGGAATTGTAAAATAATATATTCTAATAGAATAGTAAATATTTAGATAATAAATATAGAACCTACACTTGGTAAATGTTAAAACATTTATTTGTTCATTTCTCTCATTGGTTACAACTGTGAAACTCCCCCTATTAGAGACCACTTACAATGGACTTACCTAAGTACTGTCAAATATATGAAAAATTATTCTGAAATATAATAACATGATGAATTATTCTCAAAATACCACTTTCATATATGGATTTAATCATCCTTGTGATTCCACCCAAGGATTTTGATCAGGTTCCATCAGTATTTTATGCATGAAAAAATATGACCTAATTCCCTTGATATTAATAATAGACCATCAAATAATAGAGTTAAACATCTTTAGAAGTTCAAGTAGTTTAACCTCTTGGAACCACTATAATTTTGAATAAATGAAGACTGGTAAAGTTGATCCATCCCCCCAAGAAGCATAATTATCCTAAACTAGTAGTGGATTTAGCACTGTAGTGGGGTTACTTGTCTTAAAAGAATATACATGGGTTTTAGGGGTCCAAGATCCTCATTTTGTCTCCTGAAAAGGGTAAAAACCCTGTTCTTTATCATTATTAGTGTTTAATAATAATTATGATGGTAAAGGTTCCTCCAGTGAGGTCAAAATATTATCATTAGAAAATTCATATAAGTGACCTAGGAATTTCCCGTAAAATTCATTTAGGGGATCCTTGTCCTTGGACAAACTAAATCCAATATAATGTTTTGTAGATAACTAATGTGTATTATTAATTTTTTTAATAATCCATAAAAATTATGCTTCCTCCTCATATATGAATTCATTAGCATTCATAAACTCATCTCTTGTTATGAAATGGTTCTAGAGTGTTCCGGTAGTCTTTTTAAAGCCATTAAATTCTTCCCACTAGTCAGAAATATTTAAAATCAATTTTCCATTTGAAACATCAATGGAATCCCCCTCCCCTATGGTGGAAAGAAAAGGTCTTCCAAGAATAATATGTAATCTTTGATAACAATCCATTTCCAAAATAATAAATCCAATGGGAAAAATAGCTTACCCTCTCCAACAATAAAGTCATATACCCTACCAATTGGGTGGGCAATAGATTTATCTATAAGTTAAAAAACAATTGTAGTGGGTTTTGGATCTCCTAGCCTCAATTTTTGGAAAAATATATAGGACAAAATTGATACTCACACAAATATCACACAAATAGTTAAACTAAAAACCCTATAACCAAAATTGAAAAGAATAACAAATCTCGTTGGGTTTTATCATTGGGGAGGTATTCTATTCTACAGAATTTCACTACAGTTCTCTATCTGGTTATAGGTGGAAAAACATCCAAGGTTTTCTTTTATGAAAAAAAAATTCATGATGGATTTCAGATAATAAGGACTCTAAATAATAGATCCAAAAAAATGGAAATCTATATTTAGCTTCATGAAAAACATTGGAAACTTAAATAATTCAGAATCCTGGTTTTCCTTCTTAATCCTTTGAGAGAAGGGAATGGTTGAGGAAACATTACTGGCTATTATAGGAACACTCTCAACTTAATCTACATAATTATTATTTCCATTAATTTTATTAGATTTTAGGTCTTCCCCTTTTATTTTTCACTATGTAGAACAAGATTTGACTGATTGTAAGTTAGACTATCCAAATTTCCAGATTGGTTGGCGTCCAAAGTGTGCTCATCTGGGTCAGTATAAATTTCATTGGGATCTATTTAGGGATCTATTTTTGCTTCTATATGGGTTTGGTGACCACTAAAAGTGGTTAAAACCATGGAACTATATTTATTATTTGACTTATTGGTGCTAGGAAGTTTTCCTTTGTCTTTAACATGTGTATGTTTGACTAATTGTCCAACTTGAAACTCTATGATTTTAAACCAAAATTATTTTTTTCCATATAAAAATCACTCTTATTTTTTTCTCATCAAAGTGAAATATTAGTTCTTTTATCATCCATTTAAATTCATCTTGTATAATTGATGTCTTATCCATTGGTTGAGGTTGAAACTATTGTCTATTCTATTGAAAAGGATGGTGAATTGGAGGTTATAGCACTCCATGATCTCTCCAAGACAAGTTGAGTAGATTTTTGTATCCTTAGTTATAATTATTTGAAAATAAATCATCTATGAGATTCAATATAGGTCCATACCCATTGTAGTTATCATTTTCGAAGACTTGGGTCAGCATATCAAAATTTTGATTGGAGGACTATGAATGGCCAAATTGACCACAATGATGACCCTTCTCCCTAAGAGGAAGTTTATAATTTTCCTCATAAACACCTGAGTATTGTGATTAATCTTTAAAGGTGGGTGTTCTTTCCATTCTAATGATGTTTCTCTTTCTAGAACATTTATTTTTTGAAATTTATTGTAATTGATGAAAATATTCTTGATCTCTTAAGTTATTTTTCTGAGAAATATCAACTTGTTGATTGGTAAAATAAAGTTTTATGGTATAGTGTAAGACTATTTTAGAAGGTATCCATGAGTAATTAGTATATACATTTATGGTTGGTTCACTCTATAAGAAACACATTGAAATTTTGTCATGCTTCATAGAATAATTCACTTTCTTCTCATAAAAAGCTAGTGATTTTATGCCTAATTTCTAAAATCATCCACCTTGGGTATAACATCATGATAAATGAATTATAAATATGGTCTCATATATAAAAGTTGTCTTCATTCATTTATTGGAACCTGACATTTTAATTTTCTTTCAAGAAAAATAGAAAAAACCCCAAAATCAATTCCTCCTCTCTTAGTCTTCTAAGTGGAAACTGTTGTACTATTCCATAAAAATACCTTATAAAATCTAGTGAATTACCATTAGGTAATCCATGATAATATAGTATCATTAAGATGTGATATTTCAGAATTTAATAGTTTCTAGATCTTTTGGCTTCCTTAAAACAATATTGGTTACTTGAAATTGTAGGCACATAAAACTCTCGATGCCTCACTATATCCATTACTGCATTTCCAAGTGGTGCAGGGTTGACATTATCCTCTGGTTTGATATTTTTGTTTTATTGATTGAACAGTTTTTCCTAAGGGTTTTCCACAGCTAGTTTATTCATGGCTTTCATGTAACTCGAATGGTTGTTATTTTTAGGGATGAATTCCACTAGTTTGTCATACGATGACAGGGTTTTCATTCACTCCCATTACAAAACTATAAAAAAGGACAAGTTGTTTTGTTTTTCTTTGGTTTTTCTATTGAATTCACATTCCCTTACCCAGAAATGATTCCATTTTTTCATAAAGCATAGTTATTTACTAGGTATGGGATAAATTAATTATTTATATACACTAATTAATACTTGTATAGTGGTGAATCTAGGTCAATCCATAGGAAATATCTTCTATAGAAGATTGTTTACTATTTCCAAATAAAAAAACATGTACATGAATCAACATGAGAAACATAGGTACAATGGTGGTGATTAATCTGATGGAATGAAGTCTATGAAAATAAAGAGGGATAATGACAGAGAGAATGAAAATAAAACAATCAATTTGATAAACATTGAGTATAAAATTAGGGGAAACTGTTTTGATGGTTGGTTTATTTTTAAAGGTGTTCCTCTTTTTTTGATTTCTCTCACTCAGTTCCATTCATTGATGGACCAGGAAAAGTTTCTAACCAATTCCCTCAAGTGGATAGTATGTAGGTGAAATAATCCTTTAGCTTCTTAGCTAAAGAACTCTTTTCCCTCTCATTGAGTCACCTTGGTGACCCAACCTTGAATGGTCCTCCCTCTTCTCAAATATACTTCTAGGTTACAAGTTATTAATTATTATAACAATCAAAACATCTCCCACAAAATTTATATAG
Organism: Viscum album; assembly: GCA_963277665.1. Taxonomy (NCBI): domain Eukaryota; kingdom Viridiplantae; phylum Streptophyta; class Magnoliopsida; order Santalales; family Viscaceae; genus Viscum; species Viscum album. Next base: position 253,525,053 of record OY728165.1, on the reverse strand, counting down.
TTGAAGTTCATAAACAACTTTATATATGAGATAAGGGTGGACTACTACAATTCCTATCACCTGAGTGAGGTTAAAAATTCCTACCAACTCAACCTCATTCGTCAATTACTGATTTAGCTTACCATATCAACAAATATATTTATTTTATTTGAAAATTTCACAAGGACAATATAATAAAAGAAAACTAAATATTAAAAATAATTCCCTAAAAATAGATTCAGAATAAAAACAAAGTTGAGATACTTTTTATTCCTCATCATCTTATGCCATTGTGGATTCCTACTTTCCTTTCTTCCCTTTATCTCCTCCTTGTGTATCCAAGAGTGTACCTGTCTTCTTTTTCTTTTCTCCCATTTAAATTTTTTTCCAAATTCTTGTTTTCTGATGGAAACTACCTCCTGATAGTCATTCACCCACTCTCAATTGCCTCCATAAAAATGTTTTTGTCCACCTCATGTGAATTAAAATGATAGGTTATCTAGCTATCTAGCAAATAGAATGTTCATTTTCATGAGTGGTGTAGAATATTTTTCCATGTAACCATTTATATCATCATAGGTGATTTGATCTACATAGTTTTTTATATTGATGTGCATGATCTCCTATATAGAAAACATCCCAATATTTGTTCTGGCTAACATATCCATATCTTCAAATTGACAATTCATTTTACATATGTTTTTCTTATTATTTAGCCATTTTTTTACTCATGAAAATATCTACATAGTTGTTTACCTTAACATAAGTATTTTAGACATAGCCAATTCCTTCCACATAGTTGATTAGGCCTAAATAGATTCATATGATATAGGAATTTCACCTGATGTATATGATTCTTCATATCACTGACTAAACCACATAATTGATTTAACCCTTTTTCTCTAGTTCTTCCACTGAATTTGAATCAACACACACTAGATGCACTACATCCCAAGCACGATGTCATCTCAGTTTGATATAATTTTCTCAACTCTAAGATATAAACCCTCTATGATCACCCATTTAAATAGAAACCTAGATCCTTAAAAAATGGTTTCTAATGACAATGGAAGGAGAATCATTTACTGAAAATATGAGATATGGACTCTTCAGTGGCTACACTCACATTGTGGCACATCTGAGTGCATTACTTAGTGGGGATCATGTTTTAGCTCATTTTAAATGGGGTTTACAAAGGTGGCAGAGGATACACCCACATAAATAATTGAAGGCCCTTCCCAATTAACTTCATCCATAAGAATCTGAAATTCAAAACCAGAAAGGATTGGAAGTGTCGACATCCCTCAATTGTTAATTCTACTTTGGTAAATTTAGTATCAAAATATTCCTATGAAATGGATGATTTGGAGATAATTCATATGGTCAGTCTTGAAAAAATAATGTAGTAACTCTTTTTTGTATTTATAATAAAAACATTTCCTAATTTTGTCAGTTTTTTCTCAATAAGTAAAATAGTTTGTATAATATTCATAGTTAAATTTGAACTACAGCGATCAGGAACAGTTTAGCACCCAAAAATAAGCATTTTCATTATAAAACTAAATAAATAGAAATCATCAATAAATTTTCTAAAAACATGAAAATTATTCATTATAATATAAATTAATATTTAAAACTCATTGAATTCATAAAAATATATGTGTAATAGTGTGAAATAATGGTTCCATAACACCCTCTTGTCCACTGAAAAATGAAAAATTTACTGATGAATATATGGAGACTATCACCTCTACAAAAAAGACAAGAGATTTTTCATCATAGCCTTACATGTATGGTCATAAGGATGGATTTAATAAATAAATAAAATATTTTTTATATGATTGTGATTATATATTGTTAAATATTTATTTACATTATTTTATTTTTGACTGTTGAAAAATAAAGGCGCCACACATGCTTACATGAAGAATACGGTGTACTTGAATAACATATTTAATTTTTCATAAAAACCTTAGATTCATGGTTTTAAAGGATTATTTAATGTATAAATAAGATATATATGACATGTTTAAAGTTATAAATATGATGAAACCATGAATCAGGTTCAAGGACTAGATCCACCAAATCAAAACAAGCACGAGAAATAGAATGGTTATATAGTTGATTTTAATAAACAATAATTACTAAATAGTAAAAAATAATAAGATTTAAATAAATGATATATATAAATATATATATATATATGATTTTTATTTAAATGAATAATAAACATGACTTTGATATACAGGAAGTTGAAATTCATCTGAGTAATTGGGAGTCCCGGATATTTGTTTTGCGTTTAAAATTTACTTCTTTCGGAATTTTTTAAAATATACACCTATATCGATTTATATAGTGTATTTAATTCCTATTAAAAAATTATATCTTTAATTTAATCATACACAGGGTATTTTAAGTTCCTTCTAGTGTTCTTTATTTTAAGTGATTTTGATTTTAAAAGATGTAAGATATTTTTCTTAAAAATGTTACTTTAACTATTTCAAACACTTTTTCCTCCATGAAAATTATCTTTTAAATGTTTTAATAATATTTATATTTATAGATTATAAATTTTCAAAGTCAATTTTTTAATGATTTTTCATTTCATTAAACTTGTTTTAAAAGGAATATTTTTTAAATTTTTCCATATTAATCCTTTTTTACATTCTTTATAAAATAAAAAAAGAATGTTTTTTAACAATTACAGCATGTCCATCATTCCATATATAAATGTTGTTATTTTTACTAATATTAAATTATTTTTTTATATCATTTTTCAATGAAAATAATAGTTCAATTATTCTATGATTTTATCAATTTTAAAAATATACAAAAAGAAAAGAATATTTCTTCTTATTTTCAATGATACCTTTTAATTCATCTATACATTTACCTTCCATATATATCATCATCCTTTAAATTATTTTATGCCTCATTAGTTACATACTATAATGATAGTATAGACCATTTATCTCTGGATGGATTATGATCATCATATTCTATTTTCTGGACAATATTTACATTCTGTATACTTGATTCAATACATATATTTATTAATTTATAATGCATATTAAATATTCATTTTATTGATTATTCAATATATAAGGAATAAATTAGTCATGTGTAAGTAATAGGTGGGGCCCATTATAGCACCTTGGTTCATCATCAGGTATCATGAGACAAACTAGATTGGGTATTTGGCATATGTCTTACCTATATATGTAGAATTTCTTAGTAGAAAGTATTCGATAGTATGAAACATGTCTTGGTTGAATTTACATAATGATATGTATTATTTCATTATTGAGAGACCTTGGTGGTATGTTTAAAATGTGAATCATTATAAAATCAATTAATATTTTCCTTTAGATTACTATGTTTTTATCCATGGATATATTACATGATCATGTTTAATTGAATATATAGAACATTTATTGATTATTTACTTTATCATATTTTTTATTACATAAGTATTCATGATATCTTTTTTTATACGCTTACCCTTACTAAGCATCTAATATCACCTTTTATTATATATTACTTTTTGCACGGTTCCATGAAGGTTTATTTGAATGATTTCAAGGATGTATTAAAATGAATAGTAAATGTTTTAAGAACATTAAAAGAATTTATTTATGCTTCCAATTTAACATTTAAATAATCTATTTTTCTATTCTATGAATACTGCTAAAATACCTAATCCTTTGGGATGTGATATATTGTATCTTGTACCAATATATTTTAATAAACATTAAATTTGGGATACTAGAGTAAGGGTTGTTACATTGACTCTCTATTGAATGAGGATCTTACACTATAAAATAATGGAAATGGGGTATGTTTTGGTTGATCCACCTCTCATCCACACAAATAAGGGATTTGGATTGAGATATGTTTGGCCTTTTCCTTTAAATTTAGCTTTTTACCACACTTTATTTTTACGACTGTTATCCATTTTTTAACCTTGGTAACATATCTTTATGACTAAAAATAAAATTTCCCTTATTGCCCAATTTTTACATTCCAATTCAAATTATGAAATAAAATATATAATATTAAATTTCTAAATGTCATAAAAATTAATTAAATAAAATTAATGAATAATGCATTAGAACATTGTTTATAAATCATATAACTTTGGTTCTAAAATGTCAGACATTAGTTATAAATTGAAATTAATATTTTCAAATGTATTCAAATACTTATAGAATACATATTTTTTCATTAAAAGTTAAAATAAAATTTTAACTCATCCATATATCCAAATGATGTCATAAAAATAATGTTATTTATAAAAATAGTATTTTTTACTTTCCAACTAAAAATAAATATTAAAAAAAAATAAAAAAAATTTTATTAAAATATTGATAATATAATTCTAAAAATGAAGTTAATTTTTTCAAAATAAAATTATAAAATTTAATATTTTATCTTTAAAGTGTAAATATAAAATATAATGAAAATCTATTTTTATAGGAAAATGAAACATTATAAAATTTACTTTTATTATTATTATTTCCTCCCAATTAAAAATTAAATTAGTTTTAATATATTTTTAATATTAACAATATAAATTATCATAATTTAATGATAATATATTTATTTTTATTGAATAATAATGTATAGTTTATAAAAAGAAAATTCTTAGTAAAATACATTTTTATTCCTAAAATGATTTTTTTCTTATTAAATGCCTAGAAATAATTATTTGGTGAATGTTAATTGATTTTATTATAAATTTTATCATTAACATTAATAAAAATAATTTTGTTAAAAATAGATGAAACATTTCACAAAATTTTAATTTTAAAAATATTACTCTTATCTGAAATAATCATCACCAACCACAACTAAATATTTATATTATGAAATTTTAGTTTTAGTAGTCTATTGATATTAAAATCATTCTTTGAATGCTATAAATATATCATATCATATATTAATAAAAATAACATTTATTATTTAAGAATATTTTTATAATTTAATATTTTTGTTAAATATAAATTTTTTATGTTATTTTAGAATTATATTATTTTAAATTTCTCTCTAACAATACATAACATTAGTAAACCTATCAGATACATGAATATATGATGACTATATTTCTAATGACCATATTTCCAATTACTGTATTTCTAATGACCATATTTCTAATGACCATATTCTGAATAAACATATTTATAACCGTTAAGTTTGATCCTATATACAACCTTACTAAGAATATTTATTCATTATGTTGTCACTTCTTGAAGAATACTTTTCATTACCTATTAAGGATTTAAAATAATTATTTCTCCTTTAATAATTTAATTTATCATTATAGGTTTAGTTTAACTAACGGTGGTCATTGAGAGTGAAAAGGACCCTGGGGATTTTTTGGTTATGAAGATATTATTATTTTTTATTTATTGTACCCTTTTAGTTTATTCACTTTTAAGAGATTTAATCACCTATGGTATATAGAATATGTGGTATGTAATACTTTTCTACATGTAAACTATATCATAATTTTCTAGTATAAATGAATAAAATTTGATTAATTTGATCAATATCTTATGTGACTTACATGGGGAAGGGGTGATCCATAATTCTTAGTAAAGTAAAAACATATCTACATGTCATCATGAGTAATATTATAAGAATGTGAGAAAACATGAGCATGGGAGAAATATACAATTAAAAAAAATTGTAACTATAATATTTTTAAAAAATACATAATAGTAGGACATGTAATGTCACATGATCAAACATAAATAATGGTGTAATCAGGTGGAATCATGATATAATAATCATGATCCTTATAGCATAACTAAGGCATATAACACCAAAATTTGAAAAACCATGGAAATTTAGCATTACATGAAACTATAGAACATACATAATAACCGGAAAACATTAAATATTAGTTCAAGAATTAAAATAATGTGTCCAATTATATAGTTTCTCTAACATCACTTTATGTGACACATTAGTGACTCTAGCATCCTAAATCAAGGCCTATTAGTGACTCGAGCATCATAAATCACAGAACATTTTTATCTCATGAGATATAGAACCTCAACCAATGATATGGAGGGTGATATAAGACATCACAAGTCAAAATCCTCCCATATGTGTGCCATATGAAACTAATCATATATCTTATCATAAAAACCCTATGGAAATAAAAGTGTTTGAGTAAAATTACCAAATAATATCACATAAGATGAATTCATAATTGGATCAGTCGATACCCAAATCCAATCGCCTAAAAATGAGTATTTCTTTTGATCATATAGAGATTATCCATGAAACAAAATTTCACATGGGATTGATAATTTGAATATTGGGTAGAAAATAGAGGTAAATTTAAAAAAATGATTTCATAGAATGTTTTAAACCTGGTAAATAGGTGAAATTATGAAAAAATTTAAAAAATTATTTTCAAAAAGGCAATGTGAAATCCATTTTACCACACCACTTTAAAAGAAATAAAAATAATATAGATTTAAAATTAAATAATATCAAATTTAACAAACATGGAGTGTAAAATAAAATATTTTATAGGGAAAATAAATTATTATTTAATATTTTAAAATATCTTTATTAAAACCCACATTTGAAAAAGGATAATAAAACATCATTTTAAAAATGGTAAGGATAAAAATGAATATCACATGAAAAAATTCATATTTCAAATTAAAAATAATAAAGGAGAACATTTTCAATAAAGAAAATAGGGACATAGAAGAAAAATATCTTATTGTATAGGATGATAATTTCACTTAACAATGTTGTGATTTTATGAGAAAACAAATCATCATAGAAGAAGCATAGATAAAAATAGTTATCCTCCCTTGAGAGAAATAGATAGAATAGTATAATAAATAATATGGTAGAACATACCAAACATAGTATAAATAATTTCAAGAAATAGCATTATAACTCAATGAATTGATATTATAATTATAAAAATGTCATACTATTTTAGTGACACTTGATTCAAAAAAACAAAGAAAAAGAGCATGTAATGGATTGGTAAATCCCTTAAATTTTATTATATTTATGGTGAATCAAACACTTTAGTAGTATTTACACCCCAAAAAAGAAACAAGTGTGGAATATGACATATGACTCAAAGGATGAAATTTGAGATGAGAAACACTTATGATTTTTTTAAAAATTGAATCAAAATAGATTGAATGAAAAACATTAATTGCATTTTTAATTTCCATTAATTAAATGGAAAATATGATGTAATATATTTTGTGGTATTAAATCAAAATAACATGATATAAAATTGAACATGGTACACAAAATGAAACATGTCTCAAGGAATTGAAATTGAGACCAAGAAACCATTAATTTTACTTTAGTTTTTATGAATGTGCTTTATCAAACTATACAATAAAAATAAATATCATAATAACTTATTTTAGAAACTTATTCCTATCAATTATATTTTATATTAATTACTTATAATCATTAAACATACATTCATTAACAGGATAATTTTTATTTTCATCATATGATATTATTAATTCTGATTATCTCACTCCTGTTTCATAATGTAGATATTGAAAAATATTATTTTATACAATTGTTGGAGTCCTCTTTTTTTAATGTTCATAAATCATGTATATCATGTAAATCGTCTAAATCATGTAAATCATGTAGGTCATGTTTAAATCTTTTACATCATGATTAATCATGTTCTATTATGTTTTATATTAATTATGTTTAACCTTAATCATTTATGTGATTATTACTTATTAAGACAGATGGTAGATATTTGACTAAGTATGAGACATCATTTCTGTGATCAAACTGGCTCACCGTTTAGTCTGGAAATCGGTAAAGTCTATGACACCGTTTCTCAGACACTGTAACCATGCTATCAGTTCCATAATTCAGAAAGTACAGAAAACATAACCATGCTACCGGTTCTAGAATTCACAAAGTACCACACACAGTAACCATGCTACAGATTCTAGATTTTAGAAAGATATAGACATTGTTTCCATAACACCGGTTCTGTTACACCGTAACAAGACACCATTCATAAGTTTGAAAAAGGAAAAGATACCATTTCTATGAAACCATAACAAGACACAGTCCCATGTCACCGCTTCTAACTCACCATGATTGTGGCACTATTCCTGACTCACTATAACTGTTACACCATTCTTTAATTACCAATTTTTCTTTCTTTTTTAATTAAATTTAAAAGTTAATTCTAATGGTCATATTTGAGTCATTTAATGTAACAAACATAATTACTTTTTTTAGAAATGAAACCTGATAGGATAAGGTACGAGGTGTGGAGATTGTACTTCTTGTCGACCATAACACAAGAACCGAAGAAAAAATAAAAGGTGGCACATGAGCTGAAAAAGTTTCAAGAAACAGACGACTGAAAGAGATGTTAGAGAATATACATGTATGAAAGAACACACAAAAGAACACAAGAAGAACTCTCATTTTATGCTAGCTGTATTTATTTGGATAAAAACTTCAAACATCCTTTCAGCAACAACACAAAGAATAATAGAAGAGCAACTTGTTGAATTGAAAATCAACACACGAAGCTCCATGATAATCTGTTTTCAGAAGAGGACCCGAACATCAAATATGATACATCCTAGAAGTCTAGAGCTCTATAGAACAACACTCATATCATTTCTAATCCCTTTTTATTATATTTTGCTCTGTTTTTTATTATTTTATTAATCTTTTGGGTAGTGTGTGCATCTGTCTATTAAACATACACTATCTCTTATATCGAACTGGAGGATTCAAGATATCCCCACACAAATATCCTTTTAAGACTTGTTTTACCCACGTATAACTATGGAAGAGGTCATGTGTGACCTGGATGTTATATTTCCCATGTAGAATTGTGGTAGAGGTCAAGTGACCTTGATAGTATTGTGTACTATTGTCTAAACCCAGATCTAGGGTGTGCATCAATGATTTATATATTTTTTTCTTCGATTTAGGTGATCACCAAGTTGAGTGGATTATGTTTGGGATTGATATTGAACCACTTTTTTTAATCCACTGCATTTTCAAATTTAGTTTTACTCTATTTTAACTCATATTAAGAAAACAAATTTTCACTATGATATTTAGTCTTTGATAGTATTTGTAACTATTTTGATTGAGTAAATTGGTTTCAAATGTTATTTCAATATTTTATGTTTAAATGGAAGAGAAGTAATCAATATCTTGAGAAATTAATTGAATAGTAAAACTATTATAAATTTAAAAATTTGATTAACTAGAATATATTTTTTTAAATTGGTGGATCTTCAAATAAATATTTTAATAGGAATCTTTATTAGAACTCTATTCACTCCCCTATTTAGTGCCCTTCTCCAACCAACATTTTCTATCATAAGTAGTTTGAAAACTACTATTTTTAAAGGTTTCAAAGTTTTTTCAAATCTTTTCACTGTGATTTCATTAAGTTTTAAAGATCTATAAATTTATATTAGTTATAAATTTAATTCTCTTTAAAATCAAGCCTTTATTCTTTGTTATGGATAATAAATAGGATGGTACTACTACAAATAGACCTATCTACTTTATTGGAACAAATTATGCTCAATGGAAACATAAAGTGAAAATGCACCAAGAAAGTATGGGCTTTGATATTTGGATAGTAATAGGAGATAAATATGAAATACCAGAAACTCCAAGAACTACATGGAGTAAAGCTACAAAAGCTGCATATGATAATAATTATAAAGCTATAAATTATTTTTTTTGTACTTTAGGGGATGATGAATTTAATATAATATCTTCTTGTAAATATACCTATAAAATTTGGGATACCTTAGCAGCCTCACATAAAGGAACCACTAATGTTAAAAAAATGAGACTTAATACATATACTATTATGTATGAAAAATTTATGATAAATCCTGATGAACTCATTTCTGATATGTATCTCAGGTTTTATGAAATAGTTAATACAATGAGATCTCCTAGAAATCTGGTGGATGCCAACGAACAAATCATTAATCTACTCAGATGTCTACCCAAAAGGTGGAAGGGAACCTTGGTCTCAATTAGATAATATTGTGACATCAATAAGTTTCTATTCAAGGATATGATAGGTAAATTTATGATGTTTGAAAGAAGAGTTAAAGGTAAAAAAGAGTAAGATGATGAACCAAAGATAATTTCAGTGGCTTTCAAAACCACTACGTCCAAAAATAAATAAAAGGAAATGATACATACTCATTTGGATAGTACAAGTAATGGTGATTCACTATCAGACAGTGAAAAGGAAATCAATCAATTAGGTATAAGGTTTAGGAAGTTTTATAGAAGGAATAAATTCTTCAAATCCCATCTATAAAGAAAAGTATAATTAGAATGAAAATTGGAAGAAGGAATGGAAAAGGAATGAGAACTCAAATGAAATAGGTTTATTTGAATGTAATAGAAAAGGGAATGTAAAGGATGACTATCCCAAGTAAAGTATTAAAATAATTATGAGCACATGGATAGAAAGTGCAAAAAGGAAATGAAAGAAACATACAGAACTTTTGAGGACAGCTCAAGTGACTTAGATTCATCACATGATGAAAATTATGACAAAGCCAATATGTGTTTCATGAAAAACACATCTGAGTTAACTCGTGAGTATCATTTAAAAAATTATTATTATTATATAAATTAAATTGATTCTAAAAATATGAAGAGTTATTAAATGTTTGAGTACTATAAAATGTTGGAAGATATATGTAATTAATTAAAAGATAAATATATTTCTTTGAAGAAACAGTGTGCTCTTACTTCTACTGTTAAATCTAAGTTTACTATAGAAAATGAAAACAATGCTCAATTACTTAAAGAGAATATTAATCATAAATTATCTAATGATAAATTGAAAAAGGACATAAATGTTTTTACTAATGTAAAGATTAATCTAACACAAATGCTTGGTAAGCAAGTAGATCCTAAGTATACTACTAGTACAGGATACCAACTTGTATAGAGGAACATAGCTAAAACTCATTTTATAACAAAATCAAGAAAATATGTTTTCATATCCATAAATAAAAAATCTGCAAGTTCTAACATTGGGATTTCATTCATAGCTTCTAGTTTTTTAGGACCAAACTATGTTTACTTTTACAATACTTTACAAACTGTGTATAAGAAACCCATGAAGCATGTATGGGTTCCCAATCTCTTATTACTAATGTTATTGGACCCAAAAAAATCTGGGTTCCAAAATTGTCTCTTTCTTAATTCTTTTCTAGGAAAACTATTTTAAGAGCTCCTATAGATGTTTATGGTACTTGGATAGTGGATGTTCAAGAAAAATTATAGGAGATTAATCTTGTATCAAGAATCTGATAAATATTGATGGTGGACATGTCACTTTTGGTGACAATGCTAAAGGAAAAATAATTTTCCTTGGCTATATTGGTAACTCTAACTCAGTTTTAATTTCTAAAGTAATTTTTTTATGGATTAAGTACAATCTACTTTGTATATCACATTTATTTGATGAAGGCTTCAATGTTAAATTTGAAAATGATTCTTGTAATATTTTTAATTCTAAAAATGAATTAGTATTTTCTAATTTCAGAAATGAAAATGTTTTTGCTAAAAACATTGATTCTTTAGTTTCTAAAAATGTTTCATGTTTAAGTTTCTTTCACAAAGAGTCATGTCTTTGGCATAGAATACTAGGACATTGTAACATACACTCTCTTAGAAGGATTACTATAAAATTCTTAGTCAATGATGTTCCTAAGATTGAGTTTCCAAATGAAAAAGTCTGTAATCATTTTCAAAAGGGTAAACAACCCAAAATCTATTTCAAACCAAAGGATGAAGTTCCAACATCTCAACCTCTCAAGTTGGTTCACATAGACTTTTTTGGACCATCTAGAGTTTCAAGTATAAATGGGAAGCACTATGTCTATATTATTATATATGACTATTCTAGATATACTTAGCCCTTTTTATTATCTCACAAATGTGAATATTTTTCTCATTTCACCAAGTATTCTAGAACAGTATAAAACCTATGTGGTCTTAAAATTAAAAACCTATGATGTGACTATGGCTATGATTTTGAAAACCAAGAGTTTGAATCTTTTTTCTCACAAAATGGCTATAGTCATAACTTCTCTGCCCCTAAGACACCTCAAAAAATGTATTTGTATAAAGAATAAATAGAATCATATAATAAATAGCAACAACCATGCTCAATGAATATGACCTACTTATCTAATTTTGGGATGAATCTGTCAATACAGCTTGCTATATTATTAATAGGGTCTTAATCAGAAAAATTCTTAAGAGAACTCCCTATAATTTGTGGAAAAATAGGAAAATCAAAGTTAATAACATAAAAGTTTTAGGTTGAAATGTTTATATTCTTAATAAAAAAGATAATCTTGAAAATTTTCATCCAAAAGTGAGGAAGGAATTTTCCTAGGTTACTCAATCTCTTGTAAAACCTACAGTGTCTTTAACAAAAGAACCAAATGTGTGGATGAATTTTTACATGTAAATTTTGATGAAATAGATCCATATAATCCTAATACATTCCTAGAAAACCTTGAGGATGATTTGTCAAATATGTACATAAACAAAAAAAAATTGATCATGTTGTTAAGAAATCTATAAAATCATCTAGTTCTAGAAATTCTCCAGAATCTTGTCACGATGAACCTGAACCTGTTAGAGACACTAAAATATCTATCCCTACTTTTTCTAGATCTATTAGAACCCTTAAGAACCATCCTTTCGATGGTATATTTGTATATTTAGATAAAGGAACTCATACGAGAGATTCTATAAAAAATCAAGTTGAACATCAAGATTTCTTGTTATAGCTTGAACCTAAGAACATCAATGATGTTATAAATTATGAATTTTGGTTAATGGCTATGCAAGAAGAATTAAATCAGTTTAAAAGAAATAATATCGAGAAACTAGTGGATAGACCTAAAGACACATTGACTATAGGAACTAAACAGGTGTTTAGGAATAAAGAATATAAAGCAGGTAATGTAGTAAGAAACAAAGATAGATTGGTTGCACAAGGTTATAGTCAAGAAGAAGGGATTGGCTATGAGGAAACTTTTACACCAGTTTCTAGACATGATGCCATTATAATCTTACTTTCATATGCAGCACATCTAAAATTCACGCTATGTCAAATGGATGTTAAGAGTGCATTCCTAAATGGTTATATAGCTGAGGATTTTTTTGTTGAACAACCCCCTGGTTTTACAAAACCCTTATTTTCCGAATCAGGTTTTTAAATTAAAAAAAGCATTATATAGTTTAAACCAAGATCCAAGATCTTGGTATGATATACTAAGTATTTTTCTTATTTCCAAAGGATTTAAAAAAGGTATATCTATTCCTAATATATTTATAAAAAGAATTTATAAAGATGTTTTAGTTTTTCAAATATATGTTGATGATATTATTTTTGGATCTTATAAAAATTATTTATGTGTTGATTTTTCATAGATGATGCAAAATTAATTTGAAATGAGTTTGATGGGTGAACTAAAATTTGTTCTTGGATTTCAAATCATTAAAAATAATAGAAGGTATTATTTTGAATAGAAGTAAATAAACTAATGATCTTATAATTTTTTTGTCTTAGATAGTACTAAAATTAGTGATGCTTCTATGAGTACCACATTTAAATTGGATCTTCCTGAAAATAGTAAATTTGTTGATCAAACCACTTATAGAGAAATTATTAAGAATTTACTCTACTTAACTAGTAGCAGGCCTGATATTATGTTTATTGTGTGTATGTGTTATTCTTTTCAATCAAATACTAAAGATTCATATCTTCTTACTGTTAAAAATATTTTCAAATACCTTAAATATACTATAAAATTTGGACTATTCTATCTTAGAGGACAATCACTTGACTTAGTTAGCTATTCAGATGCTGATTTTGGGCGGTTGTAAGTTAGATAGAAGAGCTTCTCTAGAATTTGTATCTTTTTAGGAAATCCAGTAGTATCATGGTGTATTAAAAAGAAAACTATATTGTATTATCTACTACCAAAGTTGAATACATAGCTTCTTGTAGTTTTGTGATCATATTTTATGGATGAAACACATTTTTCTAGATTATGGATATCAATTTAGACATGTTCCTATAAATTGTGATAACAAAATTTCTATTAACATATTTAAGATTCATTTTTCTAAGTCAAGAACATAACATATTTATGTAATATATCACTTTTTGAGATATAATTATCAAAAGGGTGATATTAATTTAGAATTCATTAGCATTAAACATCAGCTTTCTAAAAGTTTCACTAAGCCATTAAATTATGAAAGGATCAATTACACCATACATGAATTAGGAATGATCATAATTGAGTGAACAATTTACTATATCATAGTTACTATCTCATAGTAACTATATACCAATTGTTATCACTCAGTTTTATTTTCTCATGTTTGTTGTCTCATTTTTTTTGTCTCATGTTTGTTTTCTCACTAGTTATAGTTGCACTATTTAGAGTCACACCAAAATGTTGACATCATGACTACTTGTTCATGTCTCACCATTATGACTCAGATTTGTTTTGATATCTTTTTTCCATTTCACTATATTTATTATTTTATTTCTTTTATAATGCATTTTTTGTGTTTTTCAATGTTTGAACTTCCTAAATGATAAAAACTCATCTCATCACTCGTACTTTCTACTCCCAAATCCAATATCTTTTCTCTCAAAATCCTCATCTTTCTTGAGCCCACATTGAATGCCCAAGATGATTCATCTATATTAATTGTATCCTGTAAAGCACTGGTCTTTAAAGAAATAGAAAAGGTCTCTGATTACCATGTTAGAGAAACCACTAAACCCAAGTCTTGAGAATTGTACAACAATTCTAGAGAAAGAAATTTGTTCAAAGTGGCTCTTATCAAGTAATTACTTTGTTCTGGAAGTCTTAGAAGAAAATTTATGGATATAGTGGATTAAAAAAGAGAAAAGGAATATCTATCCAAAGATGATTTTTGAATTTTATCAGTATGTTCAGTTTACTTTCAACTCTAAAGATGATTTTGTGGTTAGAAGTTGGTTGAATGGACAGATATGTACCTTTTCCTTGAGGTTGTGGGATTCCAACTTAAGAATACCACATGAAGGAATTTTTTAAGGCTATCAATGAGGTCCTCCTCCTCCTAGTGAAATATTTATTTTAGAAGGGGATTTTTGTGAGTTTAAAGGAAATAAAAAAGAAAAGAAGTCCTATTGCTTCTGAACTGGATGGAAAGACTAGGTTCTTGTTCAAGTTTATTCAACACATAATATATCCTAGGAAAGGATTATTTTCCACTCTCAAGTATCAAGATGTTTTTTTGATATATCTTCTGAATAATGGTCCCAACATTAATCTTTGAAAGTATATTATCCTTCACATATGTGACATGATCAAGACAACATCAAAGTAAACTTCTCTTTTTTATTAAATTTTTTTCACTAAAATTATACTATATAAAGGTTTGGTTGGTAATAATGAATAATTGGTTTAAGATTATGATTTTTTATATCTAAGGATAGATGAAGATGAATGATGATCAGTTGGAATCCATGGAATAGATCATGGGTTGAAGATAATGATAGACTGTATAAGGATTTTAATCTACCCTTCAAGACGTAAGAATTTCACCGACCCTAGTTTAGAGTCAAATGATCTTATGGAATATTCAGATGAAGTAATTGAAGTTTATGTCTCTAGAACTAAAGAAAAAAATGATTCATATGTAGAAGATGGTAATCTAGAGATTCCTAAAAGGACTAGAAAACCCACTCTTGAATCTCTTGGAAAACCTCAGGATATTCCCTCTAGAGAATATTATCTCTCTAAAGGTGATGAAGATTCAAGAAAATAATTTAAAGTTGTTGATAAAAGTAAAGTTTCTAAAGAAGAATAAAATGCTACTATGGAAGAGTATGTTGCTACTGAGAAACATACAGAGGAAGAATCTATAGAAACATAATTGATTTTATCTGCTGAATAAATAACGGATCATTCTTTTCAATTATCATGAGATGTGGTTGAATATGATAGAGAAGAGGGTGTGGAAACTGGTCAAGAGATTAAGTATATTAGTCCTACAATAGATATATATGTTGAGGGGGAGAAAAACCCAACATGGAAAGTATTGAAGTGCCAAACCCTGTGGTTTCATGTTCTATGGATACCTAGTATATGTTTCCCAGGTATTTTGATGTCGATGGGTCTCAAGAAGCCTCAGTGAAGGGATTGGATCTTTCAACTGTGTTTTAGCTAAAACATGTCTCTAAAGTTGTGTATGTTATGGAACCAGAACCTATCTATGTTCCTTCTCCAAAACCTACTCAAGAAACTCCAAGTTATGTAAGTCGTAATGATTTGAAAGAGTTTGGAGGCAATTTTTTCTAATTTTAATAATCTCATGAAGTCTTAACCTTCTCCTATAACCAATTTCAATGAAAGGGATGTTACATTGCTTCTAGAGAAAGTCATATTATAGATCCAACCAAATATTATTCATGAAATTAATGAAGTATGAATTGAGAATAGATAGTTGAGTGATGAGTTGAAATCTTTAAATTCTATGTTAGAGAAAATGAGTAAAGACTTAAAACTTTCTCAAGATCCTATTTCTCATCTCAGTGAGGATGATGCTAA
The DNA here is from genome assembly GCA_963277665.1 of Viscum album. Taxonomy (NCBI): domain Eukaryota; kingdom Viridiplantae; phylum Streptophyta; class Magnoliopsida; order Santalales; family Viscaceae; genus Viscum; species Viscum album. The sequence goes on along the minus strand of OY728165.1, from coordinate 253,508,398 downwards.
TAATATCTCAAAGAATTTTTTCTATCTGATTCAACCTAACAAGATTAATGTGTCTGAAAAGTTGGTTGATAACAAAACCAATATAGCAAATGAGATGTGTGCACTTTTATCTAGAATCAATAATCTGAAAACTAAGTATAAATGATGCTTAAAAAATGTTCTAAAACTACTTTATGCTCTCAAATCAGCTATTTATGCTTCATCTACTCCAGATCATCCATATCAGCACTTGGATAGTCAAATGGTCAAATATTTAATTACAAAAAAGTTCTAGTTATTGATTGAAGGTTTTGATAAGGAAAGACTTGATAAAGTTGTTAAGAACAGTGACCATGTTCTTGATTTGGAAAGATTTGATTCAAAAATTCCCACTAATGATCAAGAAGAAATCTCTATGAAAGTGATTTTATAATTCAATAGGATTTATTCCATGCATGTATTGACCAACCATTTCATGTATCTTGTGGAAAATCTAAAGATGCCTCATGTAACTCAAGCTTTCAAAAAATAAAGTATAGAATCTACAGGACTTCGCACCTACTCTGGAGAAAGTCATGGAAAATAAATATGACTTTAAAAATGCCAAGTAGTATAGTGGTGAAGTAATTAAGGATTCCATAAAATTGTTGAAACTGTATCTTCTTATTCTGAGAGCTGCCATTGTGGCTCCTACAATGGCTCTATTGAGGACTGGTCTTCCTCCTTCCACCTATCATTATTCTTACACTTCATTTTCCCCTACTACAATGTATGTTTCTTAGAATTTGAGCTAGATCAGGCCTGTTATTGTTGAACATCCTTTGACTCATTCTTCCTCCAGAACAATCTTTTCTCCTTCTATAATTGAAAGAGTCACATTACCTTCTATTACTACTGTGTATACCACCTCTACTTCTACACCTCTTTCATCTAATCTTTTTGTCTCAGATAATGAAAAAGTGAAGGCTACAGAATCTGAAGAGAAGTGAAGGATAATTTTTGATAGGGTTGTACTGCATTCTCTTTTTTTATGATTGTACATAAACTCTGGTTGTATATTCAATGAAACATGCACTCTATTGTATTCACTTTTTGGTTTCATTTATTTTTTTTTATTACTCACTTTTTGATAATCCCAAAGGGGGAGAAGAGCTGGAATTTGTGACAAAGGGAGAAACGCCCTTTTTACATATATGCTCTAATACCTCGATATGATAAGCAGTCTATTTATTCCTTTATAAAATGTATGTCTTGTACTACTATGATTTGTTATCGTCAAAAAGGGGGGATTGTTGGACTCCTCTTATTTTGCTGCTCACAAATCAGGTAAATCATATAAACCATGTAAATCATATAAATCATGTAAATCATGTTTAAATATTGTATATCATAATTACTCTTTTAATATTATGTTTTATTATGATTATGTTTAACCTTAATCCATTTTTTGAGTATTACTTCTTAAGAAAAATGGAAGATATTTGACTAAGTATGAGACGCCATTTCTGTGATCAAACTGTCTCACCTTTTAGTCTTGAAATTGGAAAAGTCTGTGAGACCGTTTCCCAGATACTGTAACCATGATACCGGTTTCAAAATTTTCAAAGGTCCATAAAATGTAACTGTACTACCGGTTAGAGATTTTGAAAAGGACTAGACATTTTTTCCATAACACCAGTTCTGTTACACCATAACAAGACACTATTCATATGTTTGAAAAAGAAAAAGATATTGTTTCTATTACACCATAACAAGACACAGTCCTAAGTCACCGCTTCTAACTAACTGTGACTGTGGAACCCTTCCCTGACTCACCACAACTATGACATTGTTCCTTACATAATAATTTTTCTGTATTTTTCAATTAATTTTAAAAGTTGGTTTTTATGGTCTTATTTGAGTCATTTAATGACATTGATATAATTAATGATTTTTCTGTAGACATGACACCTGAATGTATGAGGAATGAGGTTTAGAGATCATGCTCCTTATCGGTCATAACATAAGAACCCATGATAAAATACAAGGTGGCACACGAGCTGAAAACATGTCAAGAAATAGATGACTAAAAGGGACGTTAGAGAAGAACACACATGCATGCAAGAGCACACAGAATAACACATAAAGAAATATCATTTTCTACTGGATATATTTTTTAGGATCAAAACTTCAAACATCCTTGCAGTAACAACACAAAAAATAAAAGAAGAGAAAATCGTTGAATTAAAAATTATAACACGAAGCTCCACAACACTTTATTTTTAGAATAGGACTCAGGCATCAAATCTGCTACATCCTAGAAGTGTAGAGCTACATATAACAACACTAAGATCATTTCTATTCACTTCTTATTATATTCTTCTCTATTATTTAATGTTTTATTAATCTTTTGAGTAGTGTGTGCATCTTTATATTAAACACACACTGTCTCCTGCACCGAACTAGAGGATTCATGATATCCTCACACAAATATTCTTTTACACCTTGTTTCTCCTACATATAACTGTAGAAGAGGTCATGTGTGACATGGATATTATATTTTACACATAGAACTATAGTAGAGGTTTATTGACCTCGACAGTCTTGTGTACTATTGTGTAAACCCAGATTTGGGGTGTGGATCAAAGATTTATATATATTTTTCTTGGTGGCAGGTGATCACTAAGTGGAGTGTATTAGGTATCATCTTGATTCTAATCCACTTTTGTTAATCCACTATGTTTTCAAATTTAGTTTTACTCTTTTTTAAATTGTTTTGATAGTTATTCTTGGATAGTATTTAAAACTATTTTTTGTGGTAAATTGGTTTCAAAATTTATTTCATTATTTTAGGTTGATATAATTGAGAGGTAATAAATATCTTGAGAAATTAATTTAATAATAAAACTATTATAAATTTACTACTTTGATTAATTGGCTTGTTTTGTTATTAAATTGGGGGATCTTCAAATAATGTTTTAACCGAAATTGTTATAAGAACTCAATTCACCCCCCTCTTGAGTGTCCTACTCCAACCAATAACAATTTTCATTGATAGCTAATTATAAAATATATTTCAATCACTATATTCCAAGTAATTATGTATCTCCATCTTTATTTGATGGAAATTTTGGCCACTATTCATGATAACGGGATCCCATGCAAGATTGTTTCAATTAATTTATCGATATCAATGGATTACTTTATAAGGATCATTAATAATGTAAAAACGTTATATTACTCCTTAATTTTACATATTTTCTTCAACAAAATTATGACCATTAATTTAAGGTGGTGATGAAAAAAAACTACATTGTTCATGGAGGTGGTATTCTCAGTTTAAAATAATCAACCTTTTAATTTTCTAAATGGTTGGGGGAAGATTAAAAATGGTTATTCCATATGCATAATAATATTTCAGTAAAATTTTGATAATGATTTAACAATTTTATATTTGGTATAATATATTTTTAGGAGGTAGAATAATAAATAAATTAATATAAATGAAAAATAAGTTGATGAGTGTTTTTACCTTACTTCTTGGTTCAAGTCCTTGATCCTTATTATAATGGTATTTTTGTTAGAAATAGGCCCAATATATCCATCCATCAGATGCTCAAGCTAGACAAAGATAGGTCCTAATGGGAATTAAATATTCCCATTGGCTAGCACAAGTTCATGGGTCTTTTGAAAACACCATTTGTGAATGATTTTACCAAAATAAAATAATATTTAACATTCAATGAATATTTTAACAAAATTCCACCATGGAGTGTCTATATGTTGGATATCCATGCCAAAAATGATAAGAAAAAAACTATAAAAATATAAAATAAAAATCCAACCCCTCATGTCACCTCAAAATTCCTCCATAAAAATAGCTCATGAGATCCATTTCATAGTCTCCATATATATAATGATCCACCTATAAAAGAAATAAATGAAGGTAGGAATGCTCTATTTTCACAAGTCTACTAATTCACTCAAAATAAATACTGATATATCATGATCAATATCCCCATGTGACCCAAGTTCATTATCCATTCATAGTGACCCATTTTTTTCATACATAAATACTATATCTCAATAGCTGAAAATTCATTACATATCAATAGAATGCATTCGTGAATAATAAAGTTTTAATTTCAATGGAAATTTGGATACATAATCAATTGGTATATAAAATATCTACATTATTTCCCACTATTTTCATCACAACTAGATCCCTTATTATATGTATTATACTAAAAACATTTCTTCATAAATTGGGGAAGAAAAGAATAATAAATAGTAAGATAAAATGCCCAATAAGGTTAAAATTAAGAGATATCAATTAGTGACTATAAGTGACCATAAGATATGATTAAGAATATGAGATCAGAATCATGATTTAAAGTAGTCAAACCCCATCATAAAAATACCATTAATCATGAAACATGGATGTTGGTTCTGAAAAAATGAGGCAAATAATAGACCAAATGCTTAATAATTTTATCCAGGAGCATAAATCATTTCTCATGATTTGATTTAACTAGTCGCCAAGCCTAAATGAACATATGGATCAAAATTTATGGCCATTCAAAGATAAACATCTAAAAAATGATATGTAGGGATATTCTAGAGGAATGTATGGAATTTAATTCAACTTTCCAAAAGTGTGTGCAAGTCCTTCATGGTTGTGAATATGAGTTGACGAGAAAGGCAATTTCAAATTCAGAATCTCCATGCATATGTAAGACATCCACAAAAAAAATGAATTTTTGTGAAACTCCATAAAGTTGTGTGATGCAGGCTAAGTTATGCAACATGGAAATAATGCTTATAAATATGTAATCAAACCCTCCTTTAAATGAGGTAATATAGGTTTAGAGTGTTAGAGCTCTTGATCATGCAATTCTAGGTTACGTGCTTCATGCAACCCCCAAGTCTCAAACTTGTGAAAAATAACCTCAATGAAATCCCTCAAAGAATAGGATTATACTTATAAATTTTGATTCAACTTTATCCATTAAGAAAAAATTCATGCAAAGTCCAATATTTCATGAAACTACAACGTTTAATGATGCATTGTTTTCCAAAATCAGAATTTTTTTTCATTCCTCGCAAAAACTCCTTTTTCGGGTGAAACTAAAAAGTTGAGAAACACAATGAAAATTTTCACTCCCCAATACACAATTATATGAAATAGTGTTTGAACATGTCCTCGCTATTCTATACCATAGGGGCCACACCCACACACCCCTGCTTAGGATTAGTGATGGGATATGTTTCTATCTTTTTTTCATGGTCCCTTTGCTTCCATTATTGACCCATGTGAAAAATAGAGAGTCACACTATGAGTTTTTTGTGTTGGGTCAAGGAAATTTTGCATTGCAACATATAAATCCCTAATATCCACCTCATTTAATACCATTAATTGACATAATCTTCTACACTCCATAAAATACCTTGAGTCAATGTACTCTACTTGGTATTTTTCTCATGTCATGAGTTGAGATTATCCTCTTTCATTCCCAGAATACATTGAGTCGAAACACTCATCATGAAACTCCTGAAACCCCATTAACTAACTCATATACCAAGTTAAACCAAAAATGGCCACTCTTGCATATGTTTTTCACCATCCACTTCTAGAAATATTTCGCCTAGTAGTCCTCATTACATGACGTAAAACTCTAGTATACCCTATATGATAAGAATATGATTAATACTATAATTCCCATGATATTCCTTATTCTTCAAGAGTAAGATTCCACATTCCATGATCATGAATCAACCCCCTTTTTCCTCACTACATGAATTTAAACTATAGATTACCTAATATTATTAGAATAGGATTCCTCATGTGAAAAAAAAAGACATACCTTATATGTCAAGGGTGAGATACCTCATGTAATGATCATGATATGACCACTAAACATCCACCATGGTCCTCCATCTTATTTTTAATCCCCAATCACATCCCTCAACCCATTAGTTAATCAAGATTCCCTCTTAACCATACATGAGGAAGAAAGGATGGGCCACTTAATGCATAAACCCCACATGGAATGTCCTTACACATGATTTTAAACTATGTTCTTATCCTATTAATTAATATTATATTACCTATGTAATAATCACATGATTCATCATGTGAAAGTAATGAGATTACTCATTTGATAAGTATGAGATGATCCTACCATCTCTTATCCTAGACAAACTTAGGAAGCTTCCACATGTAAGCCCCAATCACACCATTTCTACTCTTAACAGCACCCTGGGAAGCTCTCACATATAATCCCCATTTATATAATCACATCTCCTATAATAACATGAGAATCTACCACATTTAAGCCCCATTCACATCATTACTTCTCCATAGCAGCACCCAGGTAGCTCAAATGAATAAGACCCATTCACATCATCATTGCTCTTAGAAGTACCCAAGAAGCTTCCACACGAAAGACCCATTCAATCCATCCCTACTCTAAGAGGAACCTAGGAAAATCCCATGACTAAGACCCATTCTCATCATTTTTTATCCATAGTATCTACAAGGGAGATCCCATGTAACATCATCACTAATCTTAGCAGCATCTGTGCATCTTTCTTGTGTAATCCTCACACCATCCCTCATTGATTCTCCTTCTACAACCCAATTTTCCTTACTGTATGATGTCAAACAACATGGATTGGTCCTGTCATATGAACCTAAACTAAGTCATAGAACTATGTGGGTTTTTGACACCTATCTATTAAATAAGATACGTAGTACACCTCCCTGATGTTCAATCCTAACAAGCTCAAGTGTGAAATCTTCCCCCTTGGGTGGACACACTCCACCATACAAGTGTAAAACCTTCTCCGTTTGTGGGACACACTCCATAAAATCTAGAGTGTGAAATCTTACCCCTAGGTACACAACCATCCACAAAACCTATCCCTATAAGACATTAAACCTATGACCAACCAATCCCTTCAAGACATTAAACCTACACCCAACCTGTCCCTATAAGATGTTAAACCTACACCCAACCTATCCTTGTAATATGTTAAACATGCACCCAACCTGTCCCCGTAAGACGTTAAACCTAGGACCAATCCATCTCCATGAGACTTTAATCTTTTGACCTAGTCCAGAATCAATTCCTCATACAATAATCATGGGATTCCTGAGGTAAGAGACTCGAAAACCTTATGACCTTGACGTCAACTACCTCTTGGTCGACATAGGATGCCTTAGGTTCTGTGACTAATATTCCTTATATGATATGCATCTAAAATCAAAGGGAAAAGACTTTATATGTTCTCAACACACCAAACATCCAAATATTCCCAAAAATTTCCAACATTACCATCTACTCTAACATAAGTTTTTTGCCCAATTATGATAGAAGTAGAATAACTAATTGGAATCCACCTTAAGATGGCACTGGGAATGAGTTTCATGAACATGAATAAAATCTATGAGGAAAACCTTGACTAATTTATGCTCTCTAAGTAGAAATCCATGGAATGTAGAACTGACATCCCATTATCTTATTTTGATCAAGGGTCCTACATACCCAACCACTCTGGTGGAGGCCACCTGCCTTTGGAAAGTGGGAATGAAATGAAAGAAATACACATCACTATAATGATACACATCCTGGCTGTGAAATCATCAGAAACAATGGATTAAGTTTTTTTCAAAAAAAAAGTACATAAGACATAAGAGTAAGAAATCATTAATAATCAATCATGATTCATGATAACATATCATAATAATAAGGTATAAGTTTTTTGAATTTACATAAGAATATAAAAACACTTATATAGTCATAGTTCACTTTTAATGTTATCATTGTTGAAAAGGTTCCATAATGGAAAGGCCTATTCGATCATTTCAAACATTCTCTAAGGAGTAACTTTCAAATAGTTGACTACATTGTCACAAAGTAGTTTCTCAACTCAATCATCATTACCTAATGAATTGTAGTTCTATAACAAACCCACCAATCCTTGTTTGATAATGCACCCAACTTTCCTTGGTTTATAACATAACCACTCATCCCTGGATTATAATGGAACCACCCATCAAATAATCAAAATCCATTCATATGTATTTCACAAGATCATGTAAACATTTATCATTATATTGAATATTAACCCATAGAAAATAAAATGTGCTTCATCAATATTTCAAAATCATAAGTCATCCCATGAAATAATAAATATGGTAACAGTTGATCATATCCCTAGTAAATCATAAGATACATAAAAGGATGAAAATATCCTTAAAGGATAACAATAACATTTCTTCAAGAAAATACCCTTTTAATTTTGTAAACACTTATTTAATGTCCCAAAAATTTCAAAATGTTAAGGGAAATATTTTCATTGAAAATATATAATGAAATGTATAAAGTCTCCTTAAAATAAAATATTCTCATTTTAGTTGGGAAATCCATTCATTTGGTGTATATTAAAACAAAAAATCATTTCACATTTACTGTAAAAACACAAAATTACTATATTCATAAATGATAAGAAGATTCCTTAAAAAAATATTTAAAGTAAAAAATTGGTAAAAAAATTACAAATCATTCTTATAATAGTACAAATATTCTTCATATCATTTCAAATAAAATATAGTCATAGAAGAAAACATGCATGATCGAAGAGGGAAATTAAGTTTATTTTTCTAAATATATATATATATATATTTGTAATTAAAGCAAGAAAAATGAATTTAAAACATGTAAAATAATGAAATTACATATGAATAAGAAAGGAAATAATATTTTGGACATATATATCTTATAATCTCATCATTATAAATTTAAAAAATAAAAAATATCATTAAAAAGATATTTAAACATAAAACCCTTATAGATGTGGTAATTTTTTGAATAAAAAATAATTAGAATATAAAAAATAATATATACATATAAATACCATTAATTAAATAATATAATATTCTAAAATGCACTCTTAGGTATTAAATACACCATAGAAATAACAAATTAGTCAATAAAATTAAAATAAGTCTCAAGGAAGAGAAATTGAGATTAAAAAATCTTACCTCTTTTGTAAATTTTAATTCATAATCCCTATTGATGAAACAAAATAAAATCAAACAATTAATTCCATGAAAATAAGGGTATTAATGATAAAAAATAAAAAATGTGTTGGGCCCAGTGTTGTATTTGTTGACAATGATATTTCCATATGTGTTTAGTAATCTGATTATGAGAAGTGGTGATTCATGGATAATTTTTATGGATTCATTTTACGGTATTATATTTCATTCTTGGAAAATTCTCCATGTTAACTCTAAGGATTTTTGAAATGATATTCAATGATTAAACATATGTGCTAAGGATTTTTCACATTGGTTACATAAAGTGAATTTTATGAAAAAGTATTCGCATGAAGCAGAATTTTTTTAATGGCCATGTAAAAATAGAAGTTTATATTTATGTTTCATGAAGAATGGATGAGGAAGAAGAAGAGAAAATTTTATTTTGATAAGTTATACTCATATAAAAATAGATCCAACCCACATGGATTCCAGGATAGCGTATAAGTTCTCCAAATCAAGGGAGTAAAGGTTGCACCACCGTGTAAGGAAACACGGTGGAATGACAGTATGGAGTGGTATAGGAGGGGGTTGGGTAATCCTAGATAGAACATGGTAGCCCTTGATTGATATACCATGCCTCATTACTATGAAGGAATTAATATAGGATACAGGATTTATATAGTACTGTTCACATGTCCTAAAAATATAGACATAATGTGGTTCGTATGATTGCTTTTATCTAAGTCATTTGATTGTTTGGGGATATTTTCTCCTAAAATTAGACACACACGAATCTCAAATTCACAAGGAAAACTGTTTTATCCACAATTAAATTGATTTTGGACATTTTTAAATATGGTTCCAATAGGATGAGCAACTTGGGATTAAATCTATACCATGAATATGCAACACTACATCATGCATGCACGCAAAGAAATTAATGAATGAGCATTGGCCAAACTACAAATGATAGTTACTCAAGGCCATGAAAAAAATATTATTTTGAAAATGAATACATGAGGGTTATGAAATCATCATCACATACTCATGAGAAGTTCACTATATAGAAGTATTGTGAAGTTGAGATCCCATTATTTTCAGTTTATTATAAAAAATCAACTAACCTGATATCTTCGGGCATTTAAAGGGTTGTGACTTGGAAATATTTGTGAGCATTTTAATATTTATTCGATGTGGTATGAATTTAGGATATGAGTGAGTGTAACTAGGTAGTGATAAATTCCCATAAAAAAGATAAGATCCCTTGACTGAGGGTGTTTTTGACACTTTGAGAAAGGCTCTCATTTTTATGGTGAAAAATAGTGTAATAGGAACAGCTCTTATTTTTCAAAGAAAAATTCCTCCTCATGATATTTTTTCATGAAGGAGAAGAGATGTTCATTGGTATTTTTATAAGTTTTTATCACTCTCAAAGTTACTATGCGAAGAACTTTTTTCTAAGAAGCAACGTGGGATAGCTAAATAACATGTCTCCCTAGTCTGTGTAAAACACACTGATCATTCACATACTAGTCTTGCATAAATATGGATGAGAAATCAAGAAATTATATACTTACATTGTTTCTCATGAATAAGGGATTTCACGCATCAAAATCTTATACCCATTCGGGTTTTTTTGTGCTAGAAGGAAGAATAATAGTGAAGGTATCATGTGTTCCTGATTTGATTAAGTTAACTTACACACATCAAGATCTTACACCCATAAAGGTTAGCACACAATAATCAGAGGATAACTTGCATGCATAAATTTATGCTCATGCATATGTAAATGAATATTTAGATAGGTCATGTTTCTATTCGTAAAGTGGAATTCATTTGGTTTGGGATTCATGTGAAGTCACTTAAATGCTTTTATGAATGCTCACAAACACACATGAAATCATTTTAAATAAACCATAACATGATTAAATATGTCACATAAAATATAATGAACAACATTCAATATATTTAATATTCTTGAGATACCTGAACAATGATTTTTAGATACCATGAAACTCACCCATGAAGTGGATTTGAATTGAGTTTAGGAAAGTTTTACTCTAGCATAAGATATTGAAGAAGATTGTGTGCACAACTTAGAAAAATCCAAGTGAGGAAAAATATTATGTAAGAATAAAGAATCATCCTGGTAAATATTGAATTGAGGAAACTGATCAATTACAGGTTATCATATTAATTGAGAAAGACCAATAGACTGGACCAGTAGTTGTTGAATGCACTTGAACTGGTACACAAGGAAGTAAGATTCTAAAAACTCAGAGAGGATGTTCATAAGATCATCTATAATTGGATAGATCCTTAATCATATTTTATGTCTTACTATTGGTTATAAGGACATTTGAATTCTTATAGTTGGGTCCAAGAGTAGAAGGAGTCTCTTGATTGGATCCAGAGTAAGAATTCTTTCAGTAGGAGATGTAAGAAAATAGAGTCTATCGGTTGGAGAAAGAGTATTGTAATCACTTTTTTGGTAGTGAAAAATCCATGTTAGTGGATCAATATATAAAGGAGTAGGTCTTTGTACTGAACCTTTTAAGTATTGTGTGCTTCTCTCTATTATTACCACTACACATGAAGTGTGGTTGAGAGATAATATTGAGTGGATTGAAAACCTTAACAATTTCAAGAGGTTTAATTTGAAAGAAAATAGATTCATAAAAAAATAAACCCTCCCCTATCAGTTGTCAATTTATAATAGGTCTATGTAAAAGCTGAAGAGATAAACCTCATAAAATAATATAGGTTTATAACACAAAATATGTCTCAAAGGAGATAATTTGAGATGATAAAGACAAACCATAAGTTTGTATTGCTTCCTAAGAATTATAACCTCGTATATAATAAATTTAAATTTATTATAATTAAATAAACTATCCATAAAAATACCTATAAAACTATACATTTTTTATAAATAAAATCATAACACTCGTTCATTAACAATCATTCATTAACGTAATCATTTTTGGTGTTACCTACTTTATTTTTCATGTATGTTTTGTTTCGATAGATATGGTTCTTACTATTTTATAATGGTTCCTTTATATCCAAAATGATAATAATGGTATATATATATATTCATTATAAATTTATTTATTATCATTCATATAATTTATAAATGAAAATTTAATTACATCACTACAAGGATATGGAAGTTCATACGTATAAAAGAGTGATGTTTCCATTTTTGATGGTTATAATGAAAAAAAATAATTCAATTTTATATAAACATTAATTTATCATAAATATTGTATATATAAATTTAATATTACATAATTACCCACCATGTTTTTAATGTTAAGGAAAAATAAATGTTTATTTGTGTAGAAGGTAGTCCGCAGAACACCTGATTCACGTTTCTGTTTTTCTTAATGGAAAAGGATAGGGAAGTTATTGATTATACCATTCTTATAACAATATATTGGTATAATAATGATGATTATATTATGATTTAATGGTTTTTAAAATAAATTTAATGAAGAATAATAGTTCATAATGATGTAGAAAAAAACAAAGAGAGGTTTAGAACTTATACCTCACTTCTTAGATTATCTCCTTTGTGAAGGGGATTAATCATTTGATGGATGGTATTTTGAGAAGAAAATAACATTGTTAAGGTTTATATAAGTGTTTAGGAGAGGTTTTGGAATATTTTGATCCTAAATTATATGTTTTTATGTGATGGTGAGAGAGGATAGGAGTTCCCCATTTATAAGTGAAAATGGGTGGTGTGTTTGTAAATACCCAAAAGTTTTCAATAATTTGAAGTTACTCTCAAGGAAAGTAACTGAAAAAATGAAAAATAATGGATTATATTGGAGATAAATTGGATACACACCTCCAAAATTCAAATATAAAAAAAATAAAAATGTTTGATCCCTTAACTTTATGCTTACTCACTTTTAAAATTTTATTTTTCACAACGGTAACTAAATTTTTATCTAGGTAATTTATCATTTAAGCCTAAATTTTTTTCTTATTATATAATTTGGAAACAATGATTCTAAATTTTATATCCATTTTTTATTAAATTTTTAAAACTGATAAAAAATAGTTTTAGAATACTAATTGTGTAATTTATTTAAAACAGTATTTTTAAAAATATACCTTAAAATGAAAAATGTAAAATATGGGTTTATAAATTACAAAAAATATTTTAGAAATTATAAATTAACTTATAAATTACATGTTTGGTCTCATAAAAATGTTTCATAAATTTAAATTTATAATTATATACTAATAATGTCATAAGTTTATATTTATTTGTAAAAATGATTTTTTCACTATTCACCTAAAACCCAATATTTTTCAAAAAAAACTAAAAAATTCATTCTAATATAAAATGGACATACTGATCTTAAGAATGATATTAATTTCATAAAATAAAATTTCAAAAATAATTATAAATTAATTATAATGTTCTCATGAAAATTGAAATAAAAACCATTTTTGAATAAAATATATTTTTGAAGCATAAAATGAATTTATTAAACTATGTAATTATTTATTATATATTAATCAATACTTTTGAATTATTTTAAACCACTATATAATGTGGTTATTATTATTAAAACCATTAATGTAATGGTTAAAAAATTACTATATCATGGTTCATTCAGACTTGAGGTTACGTGTAAAGAAAGATATAAAATACTTCATGTCTATTTCAAAGGTAATATATTTAAAATCATAGTTTATGACATTATAACTCCTTAAAATAATTTTTTCCCTTGAAATAATATCACTCCAAAATAGAAAAATGAGGATACCTATGATTCATTACATCCTGAAGTTCCCTTATATCCTCCTAAAACTTATGATTTCTCCATAGAACACTGACCAAATGAGTGGTATTATTCGACAAAACCTTATTTCATCGATCCAAAATTTTCACTGGTTGTTCATCATATAAGATATCATGTTCTTATTTCATAGGTTCTGAACTTAGCACATGTGAAGTGTCTAGTACGTACTTACTCAAAAGTGATACATGGAACACATTGTTTACTTGGGAGAGGATTAGAGGGAGCACTAAGTGATAGGATACAACCCCATCATAAATGAGGATATTCAAGTGCATGAAGTATATTGGTATCAACTTTCATTTAATCCCAAATATCATAACTTCCATCCATATAGATATTTAATGGAACAATTTTTTTCGGACCTCAAACTCTATATCTTATCTATGTTTATCTAAATAACTCTTCTACCAACCCTAGGTTGCCTTGTTATGATAATGAATGGATCTAAACTTATTTACCATTTCCTCAGCTAGATTAGGCCCCAATAGATGTATTTATCCAACTTTATCCCAATATGTTAGAGTTATACACTTCTTTATATAGAGGTATTCATGAGGATCCATTTGAATGCTCAAGTGAAAGATATTATTGTAAGAAAACTCGAATAGAGGAGGTTGTTGATTTCAAAAAAAATTGAAATCTAGATAATAGGATCTCAACATATCCTCTAGGGTTTTAATGGTTCTCTTGTATTAACTATATGTCTTAGGTTGATAGTTGGCACTAAAAAACAACTATATATCCAGAGCATACTGAATACATCTCCAAAACATTGTGGTGAACCTTTGATCTTGATCAGATACAATATAATGTGGTACTCCAATAATCCTTACCATTTAATTAACATATATCTTGGAAATATGATCAATAGAGATATCATATCTGATAGTAATGGAATTTTCTAACATTATAAAGCAATCAACTACAACCCAAAATCATTTTGGACTTTATATTTTTAGGGTATCCCAATGACAAAATCCATGGTGATGTTTTCCCACTTCCATTATTGTATGGGTAATGGTTATAACAACCCCTTATAATTATGTATCTAATCCATAACTTGATGACATACCAATAATTGAGATACATACTCTATAATATCTCTTTCCATGTTATCCCATCACAAATACTCTTTCATATCTCTATACATCTCCATAATTCTAGGATAAATTGAGAATGATAAGATATGAGCATCTTCCAATAGTTCCTTCTTCAAGTATGGTATTGAAGGGGCACATACTTAGTTCTTGAACCTTATCATTCCATCACAATCATGTTTTAACTCATAAACATTCCTCACCTTCTTTTATTTCTCCACATACCCCTTGTGTTCTCTTTAATATTTACATGGATATATGGTTAAACACTCATTTGACCAATATAATATTTCTCTTATTCCTTAAATATTTCATGTTTTATCATTTAAAAATCCATAAATATTGGATGTTTGGTTATCCTCAACAAAGATAATCTAGCATAATCCTTTTGACTAAAAGCATCGACCACCAAGTTCACTTTTCTAGGGTAGTAATTTATTGAGAAGTTGTAATCATTAATTAACTCCAACCATCTTCTTTGACACCTTTGCAACTCTTTCTTGGTGAATATATACTTCAAAATTTTAGGATTGGTATATATGTTACACCTTTATCCATAATGTTAATTCCTCCAAATATTCAATGCAAAGATTAACATTTCTAACTCCAAATCACCAATTATGTTATTTTTCTCCTAAACCTTCAATTGGAGTGATACATAAGAAATATTCATATCATTAAGTATAATAAGACATCTCAATATCTTTTTCAATGCATCAATGTAAATAAAAAATTCCTGTCCTCTTCATAATAGTGTGAGTATAGGTTCACTGACCAACCATCTCTTTAGTTCCTTTAAATTTTCTTAATAATCATAATTGAAAGGATTTTCACTCCCTTTCGAGGTAACCTAGTGAGTGGATTAGATAACCATTATAAATCCTATAAAAAACATCAATAATATATATCCAATATATGAAAACTATATATCATAGTGAAAGTGGTTGGTCTATAAAAATTTTAAATAACTTCCATCATTGATGGATCCACTAATATACTATCACATGAGATTATGTAATTCAAAAATGAAACTTTATATAGCCAAAATTCACACTTGTAAATTTTTTCATACCAATTATCTTTTTTTAGGTTCATCAATAAAATCCTCATATTATCTACTTTCTCATCCTTACACTTATAATATATAAGAAAATAATCTATAAATACTACCAAAAATAGATAAAGGTAATGAATTAAGACTATATTCACTAAATTCATGAAGATAGCAGGGGGTTAAAAAAGCATGACATTACTATGAATTCATAGTGTCTATACCACGAACGAAAAAATATTTTTGGTATGTCTTCACTTTTGACCCTCAATTGATAATATCTAGATCAAAGATAAATCTTTAATAAATATTGATCTCTTTATAATTGATTAAAAAATCATTAATACATGTAATAACTTACTTATTATTTATCTTAATCTTGTTAAGTTCCTGATAATCACATTGTTCCATATTTCTTATTGACTAAAACAACTGGTTCACCCCATGGTGCCACACTAGTCCAAAGGAATCCCTTTTCAATATTTTTCTGGAGTTTCTTTTTCAATTCCTACAACTCAATCAGGGCTATTCAATAATGATTTTTTGAATTAGGTATAACACTTGGTATGAGTTCTATTGAAAACTCAACTTCACAATTCATAGTAATAATAGCAAGATCTTTCCAAAAAAACATTAACAAACTCTTTTATAATTGGAATAACTTCATTATTATGTTTCTCCCCAACCATTTGAGTTAAATAATGAATTTAAATGGGAATAAAGACTCATGGAATAGACAAAATTTCCATTGGATGTTAATATTTAACCTCTTAAAAATACCCAATCATAGGTTGGTTCAAAATATAAAATATAATCTACTTATTCTAGAGATTTATATGGGATCTATTTAGAAATATCTAATCAATGATCAATATCACATCAAATTCCACTAAGGATGAATAATACTTTTTTCCTAGGGATAATTTTTACAGTCATTAACATGAAATCCCCAAATATATAGTATAGGATAATATTTCCTTAACCATCATGATTCACTTCAATCACTAACATATCATAGTCCCTTCCCTATTCTAGAAGTTAGATATTGGAATAGTGAATTTACATGGGTATTTCCCAAGTTCCCTGCATATGATACATCAAATTACTTTGAAATTCATTACTCTATGTCCATAATTTACACATATAGAACATATTCCCCGTACGTTAAGACATTATCTTGTATGCTACTTCCCACATTCTTGACATGTGGGAAGTTGAATCTTCTTACCTCTATGGTCTTCATGAAACTTAATTTTTATTTTATTTTGTGTGTTACGTTACTCACCCAAGTCATGGTTTTTAATCATATAACAAGATAGTTGTTTAGGCATAATAATATAGTTTCTCCTTCCATCTCTTATCTCATTTAGTTTGTCTAGAGGGTAATCATTTAATTATCCATTAAATTCAGTGTTAACATGATTCTTTATAGTTCTTTAAATTTCATAAGGCCAAAAATAATATTATGAGAACCAATAATTATAGTGTGAAATCATATAGTAATGAAAATTATTTATAGGATATATATATTTTAACACCTTCTTTCCAAACAATGAAACTTTAGGTTTAACCAATATACTCTTTGGTTTTTATCTATTAAAATCCTTGATAATGGTTCATAAATAAGGTATGAGTTAACCTTAGCATATCCCATAGTTTTGTCTATCCAAGTGTTCAAGTTTTACTCGTATACCTACACTAGTTCACGGTAGAGTTAAAACCTAACACACCCTCTTTAGGGTAATTACCCATAGGTGAAAATTTTCTAGATCCTGTAATTAAATGTCGGTATCCATATGGGGATGGATTTTCTAGAAAAAAACACAGTCCTTTTTTACCATAACATAGTATGTTATTATATATATAGGATTATCCTAATGGTTTCTACTAATGTTTTCTCATCCTAGTTTTTAAAGTTAACTAAATGTTTCTCTGATACCAACTATTGTGACCCATGAATTTCATATATGAATATTACATCTTATTAGTGGAAAATTAATTACATATCAATAAAATAAATGCTAGAACTATAAAGTTTTAGTATCTTTCAAACTTGGCTACATAAATGACTATTAAATAAATGATTTATATCATTTCCTGCTATTTTCATCACAAATAGAACCCTTTTTCGACATATCATACTTAAAACATTTCTTATTAACCTAGGGAAACTAAATATAAGAAAGGATGGTATCAGATGCTCTGTAAGGGTAAACATAATAGATATTAATAAATGATCACAAGCGATCATAATATAAGAATGACGGTATGATAACATGATCATGATTTATAAAAATCATACCCAATTAGTGAAAAATATTTACTCATGAAACATAGAGTAATGTTTTTTGAAAAAAAAATACCAAATATATAAGATATATGTATACCGGAACATCAATAATCAATTATGATCCAAGATGAAAAATTCATAAGAATAAGGAATAAGTATATAGAAATCATATAATTAAAGAAAATACCTTCCTTATTCAATGATATCTTCCAAAACTATCATTTTGGAAAAATTAAAATAATATAAATGTATACCCATTCATGTCCAATATTGTAACGCCCCGACCCTAGTTACCCAGAGTCGGTGCATTATTACATAACATTGGCATGATCATGAGAAAGATCAAGTCTCGAAAGACCGATTAGTTTAGTAGCCTTGGAATAACTAGATACATCCATAAATTTTTACATTACATCATAAAAAAAACATCTTGTCTCCATATCCCCTCATACTATCCCTGCAGGTCATTCATAAATTACTTCTTCATAATCCTGGAAAAAAAAACATTGAAAGGGGTGAGCTCGGATGCTCAGTAAGGATAACATTATAGCAGAAGCTTTCATAAATAAGCATAAACACTTAAGGCAATTTATAACTAAAACAAAAGCCTTTGAAACTTGAACTTCAGCATAAAATGGCAAAGGTAAAATGAAATAATGCCATTTACTTACTCACATGGATATTCTACTAGTCGAATGATCACATGCAATATCAATAACCACTTTCATAATGATGGAATGCATAATGCCAGACTATCATAACCACATAGCCAAGGCCTCGTGCCAAGACTACAAATAAGATTTTGCCAAGGCCTTGTGCCAAGACACTAGTTTGTCTCATGAGACCTACCGATGCATCGAGGAGCTATAGCGGGCTCCACCCGTCACTTATTAAGTCCAATGCATTCCTCATATGAATAGGTTTAATCATAAAATAAACATTCGTATTAAAACTAGCATACGAAATGTAAATACTTTAACCACAAACCATGAATGGTATAAAAATAGAACATCCACAGTCAAATATAACTCATTTGATACAATATGGAAGATTGTATTGTATCACATTAACCTCAATCATGAATAATGAAGGATGTTGACATAGATGAAAATAATCATCAAAACTATTTGAGAGAAATATCCCCCTTTTCTTGAAAACATTTAAAAGTCACACTATTTGTCAAGAAGCCATTTAAAAATAGATTTTTGAATCAAAGTGTCCCATACCACTTTGAAACTTTTTAAAAGGAGTTTTAATTTCTAAACTTTAATGTCCATATAAATAAATCCTTAAAACCATTTTTAAAACATGGACATTAATGAGAAAGATTTCGATGAATAAGTCTTTAAAACATTTAAAAATGGTATTTTAGTTAGAGATTATAACCAAAAGAGAGACACTTGAATATAAATAATGGAGGTAATCAAAACATTGTAATATCATGAGAATAAAGGGAATTCATTATATACTATGTCAAAGTACATTATATACACCACATAAAAGTGATTTGGTGTATATCAACAAAGAAGTCTCAATGGAATGTAAGTTGAGATGAAATCTCTCATAAAGGAAATATCCTTAGGTTAAGGATAAATCAACAACATAATTATGTGTGAAAAATATAAATACACTAAATATGATTGGATATTCAGTGTAAAACAATCAAAGGATATTCACACATATTCTTGTAAAAACAACACCAACGAATTGGATGTTTAACTCAACAAATGGTGAAAGAGTTAAAATTACTCTTATCAAATTCATATCAATGACTTTAGAATTTTCAATGGAGTGATTATGTGTATAAAAAGTATATCCACAGGAAGGGGAGTGGAAATTATGACATAATCAAATGAATAGTGATTCCACGCATAATCTTGGGGTAGTATAATCAATGAAATATGCGTAAAGCCAAATGAGTGGAAATTGAAATCTCAAATTTCCTTATCGATTAGGTAACTTACGAAACAAAAACCCATGAAAGAAAGATCATACCATGATGATGTAAATACCCATAAAATAAAGTATATTACACAATGAATACAATCATGGGAAGTACACATACCCCACATGCAATAATTAAGTGGTGAACAATGGAATTCTCACGAAATTAAGAGTGAGTTAAGAAACCCCTTACCACGTTAATCAACTGTGTCGTATGGCCAAAAGTTAATAACCACCAAATTATTTACAGAATAACATGAATATAAATAGAATCATGATAATATATATCAAATGGCCGTACACAATACAACACTTTCAATAATTTAGTGGCGAACAATGGAAATCTCACGGAATTGAAAGTGAGATAAGAAAATCCCTTACTTTGTACTTTTTCCTTGGTCGATGGTAGGTTTACCTCCTGTATAATGGTGAAATAATTGTTATTGAATAATACAAGAATCAGTTACTTTAATATGATATCATATATGATCTTTTAACATTGATTTGTTAATAATATCTTAGAATTATCGTCATTTCAGGTGTTAACGGGTTCATTTTACTTTACATTCTTTGTTATGTGAGCCATATTAGTTATTAATGGGATGTATATTATTCATATCCAGAATGGTATCAAGTCCTTAAAAATAATTTTTAAATCATCAAATGATAATTATACTTGAATGGATACGATGGAGAATGAATCTCATCGCGTTCGTGGAGACGGTAGTCCTTACGTACGCACGAATACTACTTCCATTTAATTTTTATTTTAAAAGAATCGAATCCAAATGATACATAGGTATATTAATATTCCAGTAAAATATAATATTTTATATATGTTACTTAAGTTCATTAACACCATCCTTTATACGTTCCATGTGTGGTATGAACGAGTCATATCATTTTAAGGGGGTGGTAGTCCGCACTTCCTCAAATGAAATTATCGTATGTATATACAACTTGAAACGAATAAATGTATGAAATAAAATGGAATTACATAAGCTTATATATAAAATATATATCATTAATATCATATTTAATTACAGTTCCATCCTAATGGCCACCATGAGAGGCGGTAAGATGTATTTGAGCAATCATCGTTTCGTGAGGCGTTAGTTTGCCATCCACAGAAACATTATGTTCATCATCCATTAGATGGAGTTGTGTGAATGTGTAGTTTGAATCCTTCTTATAACAACATCCTAGTATATTTTGGATACTGGTGTTGTTACAAAAGAAAGGAAATAAAAAGAGTTTGGGGGTTGGAGAAGCAAAATAATTGAAAATAATTTAAGAGAAAATGTTACCTTTAATTTAGGTAACTCACTTTGGTTGGAACCAAAGGACTTCTTGAAATGTTTTCTGCCTAAGGGGAAGCTTCAAGGAGGAGGAGAGGGATGTGGGGAGCTTAGTTGGGCAGAGTTTGGACGAGCCAAGTGGCTTGAGAGGTGTGAGGAATGAGTAGAAGTGGTCTCCTTTTATAAGGGAGAGGAGGGGCTCTTTAGGAAAGAGTGAAAGTATTACTTTATAATATAATTATATTCGGTTTATAAGGGTCCAAAAATCATTGAGGTCAAAGATAAGATGACTCATATTCTAAATAACATCAACCAATAAGAATTGGACAGGTTTTAGATAATATTTTAATCATTATAATCTTATTTATTTAAATGATTTATTAATGAGGTAAACATTGCATCATTATTGTGTCATTAATAATTTAAATTATTTGATGTCTAAAAATTATAAATAAAATATCATTATGTAGGAAATCTTTTTATATTTCTAATTAATATTTATAATAGAAAATCCAACATGTATAACCCTATGTAAAAATTGTTCTTTTAAAAGATGTAAGCTTATGCCATTTTTGTATTCATTTTAACTTAATTAAAATAAAGTGTCATTATCACTTTCAAGTGGATCAATGGGGTCCCAAAATTGACCCAAAGATGCCCATGGTCGACCATGTATCAACCAATAGGGTTAAGACACGCATTAGGGTAATTTAGTATTATTATAATATTATTTTTTAACCCTTATTTACCGGATTTACCCTTAACCATGGTAAATAAAATATTTACCGCAGTAATTATTCAAAATGTCTAAAAATAAAAGTTACCTATTTACACAATTTGAACATCCTGATTCCAAATATGGAATCCATTTTTCTAAATTCAAAACACAGAAGTGGCAGAAATTAATTTAAAATTAATTCCCGCTGTCAAAACAAAAAGCGTGTTTTTAAGAGATAATAACTATCAAAAGATTGACACTTGTTTATGTTCGGTTTAATTGTAAAATTATGTCCAATGACCAAAATTATATTAAATGGTAAAAATATATTCTAAATATACTTTAAAACCACTCAAATTCATAATTTATCACTATTAATTATTTTTATTAAAAAAGTTGTTTTTAATTAAAATTTAGTAATTTTTACTATTCATCAAAATATGAAAGTTATCCGAAAAGTACCAAAATTTCACCTTAGGATAAATTTGATATTACGAATCCAAAAATGAAGTCCATTTTGAAATATAAAATATATATAATTTCAAAAAATTAAGTATTACTATTCATAACGGCTAGTTTGATCGGTTGTGGTGTGTGTTAAAACTCGAAGTTGCGTACAACACACGCTACTGTTTTATTCAAAGGAAAGCGTACCGTGGAAGCTTGGGATGTTTTATTTTAAATTTTTTGATGTCCCCATTTAGTCAAAAAGTTTAAAATATTTTATTTAAAAAGGGTTCACTATTAAAAGTTGGTAAAACTACAATACTGAAGATGAATGTGTTCTTACATTATGTCTAAGAAACTCATAATATGGATTCTAAAATTATAAGGATTATATAAAGATTAAAATTTAGTTAATACTATTCATAACCTTTTTTGAACGGCTTGTTTGGTAAGTCATGGTGCGCTTGAACTCGGTGTTGCGTGTAGTGCAAGTTATTGAATTATTTTGAAGAAATAACACACTATGAAATCTTGGGGTGTTACATTCTCCCCTCCTTCAATAAATTGCGTCCTCGCAATTTGAAATTGTTCTTCGAAAATAAAAGGTTGAAAATAGAAAATATATTTGTGGGAAAACCCACATCGGAAATTGGTTTACTAAAATTTAGTCTCAATATGAGGAAAAGAGAAATGAAAGGGTCACCACCAAATTATGATCTCGATTAGGAGAACATTGGTGGCAATTAGAGACATATAATTGGAGGAAAAACGTAAATATTTATAGGTAGTGGTTGAGGTCATCAATCACAAACAAGTATAAAATTGAGGTCCTTAAACTCATCAATCTATGATGATTTGAAGTACCATCGGTTCAACAAAATATAGGGTATTGGGATCACACATTTTTGACATTTCAAAATATCTTAGTTGAAATCCCACATCGAAAAATGAATTAATGAGGCCTCTATTTAAAATAAAGAGTGGAAAGTATGAAGATTACCGAAAATAACACATACTAGGGTTCCATGTAGGAAAATATGGATATGGAGGAGAAATCTAACCATCAATTATCTGATGGAGAGTGGTAGAGAACATGGCTATGAAAAGGCCAACAATCCCAAAGCCATAAATTAGTGATGATTTAAGGTACCATCTAGGACAACAATTTTTTTTTTAAAGTTACATTACATAAGGAATAGGAATTCATTTATGATATTGACAAAGAACATTATGAGATATACTTAAATTTTAAGTAGATTTTCATTCTTTAATAAATTTCCACCACTAACTCAATTTTTTTAAACGATGAGTATTCAAGAAGACTTGGTCACACTGGAAGAGCTAGAATAAACTTCTATAGAATCACATGATCCATGTAGGATAAACCATATATTTACATTGTCTTTGAAGATTAATCAAAACAAAAATGGTTAGTGAATGATCTAATGATCCCCCAAAAGGATATTCATTGAGATAAATATGCATTAATCTTAATTTCTAAAATTAAACCAACAATACCCCAAAGTTAAATAGATACCATTCAATAACCAATTGTCCTTAAAATCCTTTAATATAATCCAAACTAATATTGAAACCCAAAACATAGAAGAATTTGATTATGTAGTCTCCCATGTTACATTGTATCTCCAAATGACATCAAATACTCTTAAAGTCACATACTTAAAAGTAATTAACATCATCACATATTCTCTGTTATAGGTTAATCATTTCCATAAATAACCCAAATCACTATAAATCAACAATAAAAATGTAGATAAAAATCCACCATTACTCTACAAATGAAACCTCATTGTATTCTATTTTCCTTGGGCATATAGTGTTCCTAACAAAACGAACATCTTCCAAAATAACATTTATCACTTAATCACCAAATCATTTTCCTATACCAAGGGTATTCATTTGATAAGACATAAGAACCCAAATCATCTTATTATTGATCAATAAAATCATTTAACAAAAAAAATAGTCATAATAACCAGGGACTTCACGTAGTCCAGTGGTAGGCGATAAATCCCAATCGCACTTTGGTTGTGGGTTCGATTCCCACAGCTTTGTCCGACGCGACGGGTTGTCACACGGTCTACGTGTTGTCCTTTTTCAAAAACTATATTCTATAATATTACCAAAATGAGATAAATTTTTCAAAATAACATAATTTAACCACAAATGTTATATCATACTTTGCATTTTCATCCCAAATTATAATAACTTATCATTTTCTCAAACCCCAATGATCATATAAAACCAAATGGTTATTTATACCTATATCCACAAGAGAAGAGACAATTATTCCTCAAATATCATTCTCACATGGCAAACTGAGGGGTTACAAATACAAGAGAAAATTATTCCAAAGTAAACCCATCAACAAGGAGTGATAATAATTTTTAAATTTTTCTCCAACCATTTATTTCCGCATAGCTTCTTCTTTGAGCAAGAAAATATCCTATAAAATAGGAAATTCACTCGGGTAATGGCCAGGTCCCCTACATTTACGGCAAATGACTGTAAATGGACTCTTGGGACCATTTTTATCTTCTTCCATAGTACTCTTCATTTTTCTTCGGCAATTCTTCACTTTATGTCCTTCCTTCCCGCACGTAAAACATTTCGTTGTCCCATTGAGACACTTTCCTGGGTGTCTCTTTCCACAATTCCTGCATGATGAAAATTGAGGTTTCTTTTCTCCATGGTCTCCATTGCTGGAGATCTTATCATTTATCACCTTTCTCTTCCTTGTTGAGTCTGGGAGTTGGTTAATATATATGTTGTTGATCATATTTTTGGAAAACTGATTTGGCATAAAGACGATATCTTTTACGCCTATCAACATTCCATTTTGTTGCTCATTTCCACCACCGTTCCCACCTTGTACATCATTCTCAAAGTCACTATGACTTCCTTGGAATCCAGCCATTGACTAAAACCAGAAAGCATTGTGTGAGTAATAGTATTCGTAAAATCATTTAGAGATTAAAATGTCACCATATTCTCAATTTGAAACATATTAGGATTAACCAAGGTCATTTACTCTCATCTTATGTATATATTACTTAAATCGGTTTGTAAAGAAAATATAAATTATCCTAAGAATATCCCCCGGGAGTGTCGTAACCAAGAGTGCAGCAAGGTCCGTTGTCGTGCACCAGTTCCCGTTCGAGTCTAGCTCAAAGAGGTGTTTTCGGGTTTTACCCCTAGGTACATCTCTGCCAGAGCCGCCTCTACCTGCTCGTATCCAGACATGGATGTATTGCTCGGAAAACTCACAAAATCTCTACAATACCAAAATTCTAGGAAGTTATTTTATACTAATCCTCAAAGTTCATCTTAGGTCTACGTGCTCTAATCAGAGTTTATCTAAATCTAGCTACCAAGGTTTGTACTAAACTTCCTCTGATACCAACTGTAACGCCCCGACCCTAGTTACCCAGAGTCGGTGCATTATTACATAACATTGGCATGATCATGAGAAAGATCAAGTCTCGAAAGACCGATTAGTTTAGTAGCCTTGGAATAACTAGATACATCCATAAATTTTTACATTACATCATAAAAAAAACATCTTGTCTTCATATCCCCTCATACTATCCCTGCAGGTCATTCATAAATTACTTCTTCATAATCCTGGAAAAAAAAATAAAACATTGAAAGGGGTGAGCTCGGATGCTCAGTAAGGATAACATTATAGCAGAAGCTTTTATAAATAAGCATAAACACTTAAGGCAATTTATAACTAAAACAAAAGCCTTTGAAACTTGAACTTCAGCATAAAATGGCAAAGGTAAAATGAAATAATGCCATTTACTTACTCACATGGATATTCTACTAGTCGAATGATCACATGCAATATCAATAACCACTTTCATAATGATGGAATGCATAATGCCAGACTATCATAACCACATAGCCAAGGCCTCGTGCCAAGACTACAAATAAGATTTTTCCAAGGCCTTGTGCCAAGACACTAGTTTGTCTCATGAGACCTACCGATGCATCGAGGAGCTATAGCGGGCTCCACCCGTCACTTATTAAGTCCAATGCATTCCTCATATGAATAGGTTTAATCATAAAATAAACATTCGTATTAAAACTAGCATACGAAATGTAAATACTTTAACCACAAACCATGAATGGTATAAAAATAGAACATCCACAGTCAAATATAACTCATTTGATACAATATGGAAGATTGTATTGTATCACATTAACCTCAATCATGAATAATGAAGGATGTTGACATAGATGAAAATAATCATCAAAACTATTTGAGAGAAATATCCCCCTTTTCTTGAAAACATTTAAAAGTCAAACTATTTGTCAAGAAGCCATTTAAAAATAGATTTTTGAATCAAAGTGTCCCATACCACTTTGAAACTTTTTAAAAGGAGTTTTAATTTCTAAACTTTAATGTCCATATAAATAAATCCTTAAAACCATTTTTAAAACATGGACATTAATGAGAAAGATTTCGATGAATAAGTCTTTAAAACATTTAAAAATGGTATTTTAGTTAGAGATTCTAACCAAAAGAGAGACACTTGAATATAAATAATGGAGGTAATCAAAACTTTGTAATATCATGAGAATAAAGGGAATTCATGATATACTATGTCAAAGTACATTATATACACCACATAAAAGTGATTTGGTGTATATCAACAAAGAAGTCTCAATGGAATGTAAGTTGAGATGAAATCTCTCATAAAGGCCATATCCTTAGGTTAAGGATAAATCAACAACATAATTATGTGTGAAAAATATAAATACACTAAATATGATTGGATATTCAGTGTAAAACAATCAAAGGATATTCACACATATTCTTGTAAAAACAACACCAACGAATTGGATGTTTAACTCAACAAATGGTGAAAGAGTTAAAATTACTCTTATCAAATTCATATCAATGACTTTAGAATTTTCAATGGAGTGATTATGTGTATCAAAAGTATATCCACAGGAAGGGGAGTGTAAATTATGACATAATCAAATGAATAGTGATTCCACGCATAATCTTGGGGTAGTATAATCAATGAAATATGCGTAAAGCCAAATGAGTGGAAATTGAAATCTCAAATTCCCTTATCGAGTAGGTAACTTACGAAACAAAAACCCATGAAAGAAAGATCATACCATGATGATGTAAATACCCATAAAATAAAGTATATTACACAATGAATACAATCATGGGAAGTACACATACCCCACATGCAATAATTAAGTGGTGAACAATGGAATTCTCACGAAATTAAGAGTGAGTTAAGAAACCCCTTACCACGTTAATCAACTGTGTCGTATGGCCAAAAGTTAATAACCACCAAATAATTTACAGAATAACATGAATATAAAGAGAATCATGATAATATATATCAAATGGTCGTACACAATACACCACTTTCAATAATTTAGTGGCGAACAATGGAAATCTCACGGAATTGAAAGTGAGATAAGAAAATCCCTTACTTTGTACTTTTTCCTTGGTCGATGGTAGGTTTACCTCCTGTATAATGGTGAAATAATTGTTATTTAATAATACAAGAATCATTTACTTTAATATGATATCATATATGATCTTTTAACATTAATTTGTTAATAATATCTTAGAATTATCGTCATTTCAGGTGTTAACGGGTTCATTTTACTTTACATTCTTTGTTATGTGAGCCATATTCGTTATTAATGGGATGTATATTATTCATATCCAGAATGGAATCAAGTCCTTAAACATCATTTTTAAATCATCAAATGATAATTATACTTGAATGGATACGATGGAGAATGAATCTCATCGCGTTCGTGGAGACGGTAGTCCGTACGTACGCACGAATACTACTTCCATTTAATTTTTATTTTAAAATAATCGAATCCAAATGATACATAGGTATATTACTATTCCAGTAAAATATAATATTTTATATATGTTACTTAAGTTCATTAACACCATCCTTTATACGTTCCATGTGTGGTATGAACGAGTCATATCATTTTAAGGGGGCGGTAGTCCGCACTTCCTCAAATGAAATTATCGTATGTATATACAACTTGAAACGAATAATTTTATGAAATAAAATGGAATTAAAGAAGATTATATATAAAATATATATCATTAATGTCATATTTAATTACAGTGCCATCCTAATGGCCACCATGAGAGGCGGTAAGATGTATTTGAACAATCATCGTTTCGTGAGGCGTTAGTTTTCCATCCACAGAAACATTATGTTCATCATCCATTAGATGGAGTTGTGTGAATGTGTAGTTTGAATACTTCTTATAACAACATCCTAGTATATTGTGGATACTGGTGTTGTTACAAAAGAAAGGAAATAAAAAGAGTTTGGGGGTTGGAGAAGCAAAATAATTGAAAATAATTTAAGAGAAAATGTTACCTTTAATTTAGGTAACTCACTTTGGTTGGAACCAAAGGACTTCTTGAAATGCTTTCTGCCTAAGGGGAAGCTTCAAGGAGGAGGATAGGGATGTGGGGAGCTTAGTTGGGCAGAGTTTGGACGAGCCAAGTGGCTTGAGAGGTGTGAGGAATGAGTAGAAGTGGTCTCCTTTTATAAGGGAGAGGAGGGGCTCTTTAGGAAAGAGTGAAAGTATTACTTTATAATATAATTATATTCGGTTTATAATGGTCCAAAAATCATTGAGGTCAAAGATAAGATGACTCATATTCTAAATAACATCAACCAATAAGAATTGGACAGGTTTTAGATAATATTTTAATCATTATAATCTTATTTATTTAAATGATTTATTAATGAGGTAAACATTGCATCATTATTGTGTCATTAATAATTTAAATTATTTTATGTATAAAAATTATAAATAAAATATCATTATGTAGGAAATCTTTTTAGATTTCTAATTAATATTTATAATCGAAAATCCAACATGTATAACCCTATGTAAAAAGTTTTCTTTTAAAAGATGTAAGCTTATGCCATTTTTGTATTCATTTTAACTTAATTAAAATAAAGTGTCATTATCACTTTCAAGTGGATCAATGGGGTCCCAAAATTGACCCAAAGATGCCCATGGTCGACCATGTATCAACCAATAGGGTTAAGACACGTTTTAGGGTAATTTATTATTATTATAATATTATTTTTTAACCCTTATTTACCGGATTTACCCTTAACCATGGTAAATAAAATATTTACCGCAGTAATTATTCAAAATGTCTAAAAATAAAAGTTACCTATTTACACAATTTGAAAATCCTGATTCCAAATATGGAATCCATTTTTCTAAATTCAAAACACAGAAGTGGCAGAAATTAATTTAAAATTAATTTCCGCTGTCAAAACAAAAAGCGTGTTTTTAAGAGATAATAACTATCAAAAGATTGACACTTGTTTATATTCGGTTTAATTGTAAAATTATGTCCAATGACCAAAATTATATTAAATGGTAAAAATATATTCTAAATATACTTTAAAACCACTCAAATTCATAATTTATCACTATTAATTATTTTGATTAAAAAAGTTGTTTTTAATTAAAATTTAGTAATTTTTACTATTCATCAAAATATGAAAGTTATCCGAAAAGTACCAAAACTTCACCTTAGGCTAAATTTGATATTCCGAATCCGAAAATGAAGTCCATTTTGAAATATAAAATATATATAATTTCAAAAAATTAAGTATTACTATTCATAACGGCTAGTTTGATCGGTTGTGGTGTGTGTTAAAACTCGAAGTTGCGTACAACACACGCTACTGTTTTATTCAAAGGAAAGCGTACCGTGGAAGCTTGGGATGTTTTATTTTAAATTTTTTGATGTCCCCATTTAGTCAAAAAGTTTAAAATATTTTATTTAAAAAGGGTTCACTATTAAAAGTTGGTAAAACTACAATACTGAAGATGAATTTGTTCTTACATTATGTCTAAGAAACTCATAATATGGATTCTAAAATTATAAGGATTATATAAAGATTAAAATTTAGTTAATACTATTCATAACCTTTTTTGAACGGCTTGTTTGGTAAGTCATGGTGCGCTTGAACTCGGTGTTGCATGTAGTGCAAGTTATTGAATTATTTTGAAGAAATAACACACTATGAAATCTTGGGGTGTTACAAATATTCTCTTAGGAGTAACTTCTATCCAGTTATATTTTTCATCTATTTAGAGTTTCTCTACTCTATCCACAATAATTATGTGTTAGAGGGATATAATGGACCCACGCATCCATGGTTAAGAACATTACCCCCATTCCTTGGTTTATAACATATCCATCTATCACATAATCCTAATCCATCCATATTCATGCCGTAATATAATGAAAATTTTATCATTACATCAAAACTTAACCCGTGGAAAAGAAAATGAGTTTTATTAATATTTTATAATCATTAACCATAAAGCTACTAGGGATATAGTTGAAGTCATTGGGATGTAGATTTTAAATTTTTTGAATCATTGGGATGATGATACATTTCTTCATCAACAATCTGAGCACTGATATGGTCTGAGGATCTGACATAAATTAAAAAATCACATAAAATAAAAATTAAATCATACCTTTTTTATCTGATGCCACATTCGGCGTCTTATAATTGTTGGTGATCCCATATTTAAGTATCCAAAGGATTATCCCTCTAGATCATCCACGTTCGCATAAAAAATCCAATGTAATTTCCATCTTCAAATTCCAGGTGCTAGCTTTGGAGATCTGACAATGCCTTTGACATCCCAACGATCACCACATCGATGTGACTTCGATACATGAGGGAGAAAATGATATGATCACCTAGATCAAGAGATTCTATCTCTATGAATAGTGATAGGTTAGAGTGACTTTGGAAAATTGACCATGAATATTCATTGATCCAAAGCCTCACTCCTCAATTTATAGTGGATGCTCAAAATACTCAATAGGTTTCCCTAGCCCATATAAATTTAACATTCACTAAATAATAATTATGATGAACTAAACTATGCCATAAATATTATTTATAATTTTATCACATGATTAAAATATATATATAATATATTATTTGATATAATTGATTCATTAACTCGACTCTTAATTCTTGCTTAATATTAAACAAACCTATATTATTAAAATAATATTCATTCGATTAATACTATTTTGCATATTTACATACCTGGTAAATAATTTAAATAAAAAAAATCAACCCAATTATTCTTTATATAACCAATAATGAATCTATTTATTTATCAGTGATTTTTGACTTGGAAAACACTCGGAACTCGTGGTGGGGCCCATCATGTCCAATATACCAATTCAACAGAATAGGGATGATTCTTGAATTTGTTATTTTTTGAGACCCTCTAGGCCCTTATCTAGATAGTAGTGAATAAAATATAAAAACCAATAGTGAAGTCTAGAAACCCATCGAGGCCCCAATAGAGATAAGAAAAGTCATAACAATCAAAACCAACCTATGAACATGTATTGTGTACTATAATATATTTGTATTTAAATATACCATAAAATAGGATGCACACATGTGTCATCACCCTTTTATTTATTTTTTATTTGTTGATCTAACCAGATAAATTTACCTTTCTACTATCTTGGACATAGACTTTTGAGGGTAATACCATCATGATCAACTAGGCCTAAGATATATTACTTCCTTAACATGGAAGCGACAAATACTTTCTTAACCATTAAACTAATGCCATAAAATCAATGATTCACCCAACACAAGCTACCTCTCCATGATTTTTATATCATGGTTTTTTCCTTGCATCAAAATTTACGATCAAATGACACACAATGGTAATGATCTCAAGTCAAGAGACCAATACACGTGTTTTTAGATAGGAATAACTAATTCCACCCAAAACATATGGTGTTACTATTGGCAGGTCTGTCCTTAATATCTCACTAATATATATCACCAAGTGAAAGCTTCATGAGTATAATTATCAAGGCTTATGATCCCCCATCACATAATAGTCATATGTGAACTATGTCCAATTAGTATGATGTATCTAGACTATATGAACTTTGTTTAAGATTAATGTCATTTTATCTCGAGGTTCTCATTATAGCCTAGTATTTTCTATAACATTTTGATATGACATTTAATCTATGGAAATTACCATTAAATAGTGGGTGAATAAATATCTATACTTTAATGGTAAGTATACATCATGTATATCTAATTGAATACATGATATGGTAATCAAAATAACAATATAGTTGGGTCTAGGGCACCCATAATTACAGCACTCCCACTTGAACTATAGCCAATGTTCTAATGAACCGTGTTAACTCTCACATGATAAATATCATGTTTCTACTAAGTCGCGACTTTCTTTGTTGGGTCTTCCATGTTTCACCCACGTGTTTATTCTATTATATGAAACCTTATCTCCTTGATTAAAACTTCTCAAGAGATGGTATCCCTTAGTATATCCTTTTATTCAATGTTATAACTTGACATATTGTTTATTACAAGTAATATAAATATCATAATGATAAAATATTTACATAGTAGCTGTGATTCCATGAATTGGAACAAAATCATTGCATTTAATAACTACTTCTTATCTTCCTTATAAGTTTCAAAATACTCGGTATTTATAGGTATGGAAACCACTAGCTTTTATGAGCATGTCTCACACAAAACCTTAGCTTTACTATGATATCATATCACATTGGTCTAAATTAATACTAGTTTATGTCCTCTCGTAACTATTATCCTTTATTATCTATTTACCAAGTACATATCCCATGTACTTACCCAAGTACAATTAGATAGTTATGACTACTTCCCATGTATTTCTTTTGGATATAACTGATATTTTCCTACCATAAAGTGTATGTTAGTAATATTATATCTGGTGCATATTATTTCATATGTGATTGATCCATCACAAAACCATATAGAACTCAACTCACCACTTAATCTCCTCATATTACATTACATGACAACTTAGAGGGATTTATGTCATGTGACATTGGAAAAAATTCTCTCTTGAATTGTTCCAGCTTGTATTGTTCAATACCATGTCACTATATATACAATTTACTAGGTCCAAGATATTATTAGATCTACCTTAATATATCCTATTACCTAGAACTTAGGTTGATACATTAAGTTAATCTCTATGGAAATATTTTTATTCTGGTCTTAACTGAGTTGAAGACCAATATTTTCATTCTATATGTTGTCCAACATATTTCACTTGGAAAATTATATGCTCCCACTAACCTCTGGTAGACACATAGAAAATATTCATTCAAAATGAATGATCTATGATCTTTTTTCTTATGTTATTCATGAACGGTGGGGTCCCCATCTCTTTCTAGTTGTTTAGTATATACACCTTCATCAAAATTAGGTATTTACATCCAATGGAAAATTAAATGATCTTAGAAATTAACCATAACAAGTAAAATTATAATGGAATTATGCATAACAACTTGGTATAACCAATCGAGCCTTATTGGTACCACACTTGTACTATCCATTTATCAAATCACTTTAATACCCACCACAATATTCAATTTATAATCCCCTTTTCACTTTGATACATAGAATCCATTATTGAATTTTAATTTACCTTGTCAATTTTAGCTTTTTTCCATATACTTCCTACTTATAAGAATTATTATTCTCAGTGAATAATGTATCACCATCCATGGTGAATATAAAACCATCACTATGGTTTCAACCTTTCTATGAAGTATGTTTCTATGGAAGATTCTTGTTCCACATAACTTTTGTAACTAATTCTTATGCCAATTATTTGTGCATCTTTGGAATTGACTACCCCCAAGTCAATATTTCCCCCATTGTGTCTAACAGAGATGTTCACCCCTATATATAAATTTATTCGATCAATTTACTATCACTTTTATATCATATGGATTTCAGTAATATCCTAAGTATCTTTTAGGATAATTTCCTTAGACTCACATTGTGTTTTTTTATGCAAGTTTGTTATATCCAAACAAACTCCTTGCATATAAACACTTGTTGTATGAAATAATGTATTTCCATTACACTATGACTCAAATGATATCCATGTTTTAGAGTTTTCATATGGTTATGGGATATCACCATTATTTTCAAAGAATGTCTTAAAATATAATGGAAGTTTCTGCAATTTGCAACATTGATACAACATACATCATGACGCTGATGTATAAAATATGCATTTAAAAATTTCTTCATGCTAAATTTTATTGATAAATGTTAACTTTTAAGACTCATTATTGAACCTCGTTATTAACATCAATGTCATTATACAAATAAGGTAATTTGAATGTAGTAATTACTCCATGCTACATTGTATTGGTCGATGAATGCTTGGTCAAGATATTCTTCAGCACGCTGGCCTAAAGAAACTCATATCTTCTGAACATGAATATTTAATACTTCACCTTACCATTACTTAATTACTTAAAGGAATATTATGAATTGTATTTACCAATATCTTACCCTTAGAAAAGTTCATTCTCTCTTGTTGAACTAATTTCAAAATATTTGTGGCATGTCTTTATTTATAAAGGTTTATTTGTCCCAAAAACAATACATCGATAATATCTACGTTGTTTAGATCTACTGATTATAAATACCATAACTAGTATATCAATGACTTCCACTTTTAGTTTTTCTTGGTGAATAATTATCTTTCCACAGCTGGGTAAATAAGTATTATATTTTATATTAATCAAGTATTGTCACTGATTCATATACCACTAAACTTTTTCTTGAGTATGATACACCATAGACAACATTCATTATTGAACATAGAATAATGTCTCCTAGTATTAAATGGACATGAGGAGACAGATATTTTGGTTATAGTAAATAAAATTTTGAATTGAACCATTAACATGGAAATTAGAAGTTATGTGTTTCTC
The DNA here is from genome assembly GCA_963277665.1 of Viscum album. Lineage (NCBI taxonomy): Eukaryota > Viridiplantae > Streptophyta > Magnoliopsida > Santalales > Viscaceae > Viscum > Viscum album. The sequence goes on along the minus strand of OY728165.1, from coordinate 253,472,846 downwards.
ACTACTGACTTAGGAATCACCTTTTCTCAGTCGTTTAGAGAATACACCTAACTTCTTGTAATTTTTTCAGTACTTAATTGGTTACTGTATTTTGATACACATATGTGAAAGGTATATTGTATTTAATACCCAAGAATTATGTTATAAACAATACTAATAATTGAATAATATTTAATGATGAAGAAGTGGGTACTTTCTTATTCATTCAGTTAATTATGATTAAACTTCCATAGATTTATTTCATGATATGTAAATAAAATAACCTCATATAAATTACCTATTTCTTTAATGAAAGTTGAAAATGTGACTTTGGCGTTACACATACCTTGGCCTTTTCACCTTTCCTTTCAACTTCTTCACCAAATTAACTAAATATTAAACTTTCTTTAAGTTCATTATTTACTTGGTGAACAATACCTAAAAAGGTAATGAATCATTTACTCAATACTATATATTTTAGTAATCCAAAATGAATCTAGATTATATGGGTGATATAGATATAAAAATTGGATGGAATGAGATATTATGATCCATCTTCCATATTTACATGTTACTAGTCTAATCACTACCTATTTATATCTTGCTTCACTTTCTCCTCACAAACCTCTCGGAGGTGAGACAACATTTCTAGTCCTCCATGACCCAATGTTGTAACTACAACTAACATTGGATGATGGTGATAGCATTATGACATAACCATTATATTCTAAATACATGAGTATACTATAATTATTTATACAAACTTTCTTCCTGATGTAGTTTAATATGTATTGGGTACATCAGTACCATAAATTTTTTGTATCGTAGTATTGTGCACAAGAGCATGTGTGATACATGGAAACTCATTGTCAATAGGACATTGATGTTGTTCAATTATTATCATATTGTATTTGTTTTATTACTTTCCATTTTATGAAAAAATAAAATCTTGTACATTATACTTTTATCTTGATTAATGATTAAGAAATTAATTATTAATAAAATAAAACATTAAATTTATCCCACTATTTTACCGAATTCTAGGAACCCACTGTACTAGAATTGGGATACTATGCCACTTGAGAATTCTAGTGTAATGTATACTTGAAATTCCCCTTATATTCTAAAATCTATGTCTATTCCACTACTCAATGTGTTCAAGGTAGGATTTTGACTTTCCATCCGCCTTAACTCAGGTTTTGTGATCTATTGAGTAAAGTCCCAACTTCTAAAATCATAATTTTATTTTATCAACTCTTGTTTCCCAAGTGATAGAAAGTTATCTATTACTAATCCTTACTACCATTTTAGTTAATTCAACCCATTGTTCTCATAATAACTCCCTGGTAGTTAGAGACACCCTCATCTATAGCTGACTAAGCACCCCGAACACTTGGTTGTATTCAAATTCAAATGACGGAATGTAGTTAATGACTTAATATTCCTGTAAGGGTTGTATTATTTTTATCAACGAATGTAATCCATTTCTATTAATCCGGTTCATTCTATTATTCTGTTCTCACAACTAAACAATATTAGAAAAAACATTCATCGTTTATTTATTCATTTTATTGTTTATTATTTAATTTATTTTCCTGCTGTTATAAAATTTATAAATAATAAATAAATGAATAATGGAAATAAACTACCTGACTAGTCTTGAGTGTATCAAAACGACTTATGGGTATCATAATTGGTTTGTTACTTGACTCATGATGTAGCTCGTCCTCATCTAGTATGTCCACTTCTCGTATCGATTTTGCCTTGACATGGCATTTTCTGCATCTTACATAGTCCTCGTCAAAGCATACTGCCTCATATTGGTGGGGTCCAGGTCGTTAATCGTCTTCGTCAACGTACAAGTGTTCTCACTCACAGGTGAGGGGGACTAGGGGTGAAATTTACAATAGATAAAATTGGGCATGTAGGCCCTTATACATATTGAACAAAAAAGGATGATTAGCAGACCATATTAATTAATTACAATAATCATACGAAATTTCAGATAATTAATTAAATAATTAAATGGTGACATACACAGGTCAGTGATCAAGACTATTAACGAGATAAAATTGAATTGTGGTAAAAATTAAGTTTTAGTAAATTAAAGTATGATGAGTATTAAATAAATTAAATGAATTCCAAATTCAAATAATTTATTTATTTCACATTAGTTTCCTTAATTAATTTAATTTTAATACTATAAATTAAATTAATTTTGTACCTGAGTATTAAATTTATTATTTTAAAATAATATTAATATATTAATTAATTTAATTTAATTCTAAACTTAAATTAGTTAAATTGATTATTTTTTATTATTTTAAATAAATGTTCAGGCCATGAAACCTTGCTCTATCCCATTTCATGTCATGTTGAACCCATGTAGATCCATAATGGGCCAAGAAAAACCCATACAGAGTTATTCTGGGCTAGGAAGGTCTGCATAAATCAGTTTTGGGTTGTTCAGACCCACCAAGACCAATTTTTTTTTGGGGGGGGGGGTTAGGTATGGTTAAACCTATTACTGAGGAGTTTCCTCGCATGTGGGAGTGCATGTGACTGGTTATAGGTCTGACATACTAGATCAAGTGGGGTCAGTTGCTCTGAGGTGCCAGATAAAGGGGATATCTCCAGCATCAGACCTACTAAGGATGGCAGCCTCGGGTGTTGGTGTCAACTTCATCATGGGTTCCTTGAAAGAAGTTGGAGGCTATGAGGAGAGGGGTCGGCCAGATAGAGAGTGTCATGGGTCTGACACTGGATGGTGGAGAAGAAAGGGAGAGCCAACACTCGATATTGGTAGGCTCATCTAATCAGTGAGGTGTTGGTTGTTCTAAAGGTGGAGGTTGTCAGATCTGATCTTCTAGGACAATGGTGGGTGGAGCTCGGGCGGTAAATCTGTTTTAGGTGGTGGATCCGGCTTCTTGGTTTAGGTAGGTGATGTTTTAGGCTAGATGGTGCATGTTGGTTCTATCATGATCTTGGCTAAGGAGGGTGGGCCACCACTTAGGGAGGTCAGCTGCTATTCTAGGTTCCCGAAAGGAAGATGGCATTGGTGGTTTGATGGGCTGGTGTACAACGGGCAGCCAGCCAAGGTGAAGAGTGGCTGGGAGTAGAGGAAGTCCATGATGGCGGTTTTCACAGGGCATCGGACGAGCAATCCCTGATTTAAGGAGGAAGGAGACGACCTTAAAAATACTTCCCCAAGAAGTCTTGATTCCACTTTTTTTATTATCAAATAAACCCATTTTATGATTTTGTATATAAATGACTCATCCACCCAATTTTTTAAACAAATAGTTTATCAGGTACACCATTTTTTCTCATTCAATTTTTTCAAATGTCTATTAATTAATATTTTTATTGGTTGAGAGACTATTTCAAAAAAAGGCTTATTGAAAAAAATATTTAATTAAAAAATATTTAGTTATTTCACTTTCAAATTAAAAACAGTGACCCAAAAAAACTATTCTGGGCCAATAAGTACCATTTTATTAGAAATGAAAAGCTGTGTTTTGAATTTTAATACCCATTAAACATATGATTTCAATATATAAAACATATTTTGGACTACCATAACTTGGTCATCTAACCTTGGATTGATTTTTGGTCAAATTCATAGGGATAGATTTAATACCCTCTAATTAAATTTAACTTTAATTTAATTTGTATTGGATTAGATAATTTGTGTGGTCACTCTAATACCAATTGATTGTACCAAGTCCATAGGGGAAGCTAATAGACTAGAGATTTAAAAAAAACTTCATCATAAATATTATGAGACTTTTCATCTCTGAATATCTAAGCTCTGCTATGGTTCGAGGATCTATTGTAAATTAAAAGTGCACATAAAATAAAAATGAAAACATACCTTTTTTAATCTGAATTCGCACTTGAAATCTTCTTGTCATCAGTGATTGATTCTTAAAAGATACAAATGAGGATCCCTCTAGATCATCCACAAGTGCTCCAAAAATATGTTGGAGTGTCGATTGTCTAATTTCGAGTGCTAGAGTGGAGATATAATGATGCCTTAGATATCCTGATAATCACTGCATCGACATACCTTCGATGCATGAGGGAGAACTCGATATGATCACCTGGGTAGAGAGCTTCTCTCTTTTGGAAGAAGAAAATGAGAGAGAGGATCTGGTGAATTTTCCATAAATATTCATTGATCCAAATCATCTATCCTCAATTTATAGTATATGTTCAAAATACTTGGTTGGTTCCCCAGCCCCAAGAAATTTAACATCCACTAAATAATAATTATGATGAACTAATCTACACCATAAGTATTATTTATAATTTTATCACATTTATATAATATGTATACAATACATTATATGGTAAAACCAAGTCATTAACTCGATTTATAATTCCCATTTATTATTAAACTAACGTAGAATATTAAAATAATATTCGTTTGATTAATATCATTCATTGTATTTACTTAACTTGTAAATAATTTCAATAAATAAATTCAACCAAATTATTCATTACGAATAATAATGAATTTATTTATTTATCGGTTATCGATGAATTGGACAACACTCAGACCTCATGGTGGGGCCCACCATGCCCAATATACATATTCAATGGAATTGGGTGGATTCTTGAATATGTTATTGTGTGTTACCCTGTTGGCCTTTATCTCAATAGTAGTGAATAAAATCAATAGGACAAGAGTCAATTCAAGAAACCTATCAATTCCTCAAAACAGATAATGAAAATCAAAGCAATAACAACCAACCTATAAACATATACTGTGTATTATAATCTCTTTATCATTAAATGTCTCATAATATAGGATGCACACTTGTGTTTTTTAAGAATATTGAAGTGTGAATTGGAAACCCAACACACACTTCCCAAAATTTTATTAAAAAATGAATAATTTTTACATTAGGTGCAAATCATTTTCACCAATAAGAGATTCAATGAGAGTGAAACATACCCAACATGCTATTCACATCAACAGAAGATGAAAATGTGACAAGCCTTCAAAAAACCATTCTATTCTGATGAAGTCCACATATGAAGCAGAGATCCTGCATAGGTGGAAAGGAAGTTAGTACGCATTGGTGTGATCCATCAAATCAATTCTATATAATAGTTACAGTCCATAAGAACAGTAACAGTGCGGTATACTTTTGAAAGCGCCACAAGGATTGAGCAGATCCCCAAACAAGATCAGACCCAGAAAGGCAGTGATGAACATCTGTCGCAAGCCTCATTGTGAAATTATGGGCTCTAGAATAAATAATTTGGAATTCTTAGATTCACTAGAGAAGAAATAACCATAATAAATCAGTAAAAAAAGATCAATATTTGAAGAAATTCATCACCAAGGTTGGTCAACATCACTAGAAAATCCTCAATAAAATTTCACAGCATGTACTAAATCACCACACTGAAAAATGTTTAAGGAAAACAATAAAAGTCATTTTCATGTATTATCATTCAAATAGAAATTTGGATCTTTCTTAAACTCCTCTATAACCTTGATAAACATTCTAATTCAGAGGTCAAGATAAGTATCAGCAGTCATGTCACCATTTTTGTACTATTGAAATTTAGTTTTTTCATTCACATCCATCCAAGAATCGAGCTCTTTGGAAGAGACCAATTTCTATTCTATTTGGTAAGAATCTATAAATGTAGGATCATTCTCATCATCCTCACTAGAAGAAGTTTTTGAATCAGTTGAGTCATATGAGTCAGGGGATTCAAACAAATTTTCGGAAGGCATGGGCTATGGTGGAATAATGTTTTTTTCATTCATATTGGTAGCTAGGGATCATGTGAAAATCATTCTCCAAGTATTACATTGCTCCCTTATTTTACATGTTTTTCAAGAACTTGATGTAATAAATCCATCCGAGTCTACCATTGATATCTTTCCTTTTCTAGCCCTTGATTTTAAGAATTATTCCTCAAGTTGACATGATTTATCTACTTCATCTTGAATAGGTTCTTCCAATTTAGATTGAACCTCATCTTTCTCTCTAGGATCGCAATTGTTGGTATCTAAAATAGGAGGCTCAGTTCTAGGAGTCAAAAATTTAACTTTCTTGGAGTTTGGTTCATTTTTTCATCCCCAAAAAATGAGGGAAGCTGAGAGGTGGAAGCACCCCAAGGATTAATATTTTCATTATTATCCAAAGGTTTTCATTCCATAATATTTTTTGAGGCTTCCTTTTCTACCCAGACTAATTCGAAAAGGGGGAGAGGGTGTGAAATTGTTTTTTGATCCCCACAGTCACCAATAAGGTGTCCGATTAGAGATCTTTTTTCACGGTAGGAAGTCACATTCTCAAATACTACCTTCTGTATAAAGCCATTAGATTCATTTTTATGCCATAATCAAGAGGGAATCTCTTGTGATATATCAATTTCAATGCATACATGAGCTATTTAAGGTTGGGATAAGTTAATAGTAGTAGATACATGTCTAAAAGGATGAACAAATAAACTATCTATGGAGAATAGAGCTTTATACTTGAAAAGATGAAATGGGAATCCTCAGAAGCCCAGCTGTAAAGGGACAGTAGACAGTTTTGAATCAATGAAAAAATTTGGTGGTCATTTCATAACTTTCATGAAACATCCACTAAAGGACCAGGATCATCTTTCCCAAGGACTATAATAATCATTTTCTGAGGAAAACGGAACAAAACATAAAAAGTGTTCATCGTACCAACATGGAAATTCTCAACCCCTATATTTTCTAGGTTTTTGTGTAGAAAAAATAAGGATGGTTTCTGCTTGTTGAATTTTCCAACCAGAACAAAGCAAGTATCCAAATGAAGCAGTTGTACATCTTCATCCAAGAAAGAAATCACTGATAGACCTCGATGTCGGTACTTCTTTGGTTCAATGCACACTCGTGTAATCACCCTTTTCTTAAATTATTATTTTTTGATCTAACTATATGGATTTAATTTTTGAATACCTTGTTCAAGGATTTATGAAAGTACTGCCATCAGAATCAATCAGGCTGGAGATATATTACTTCCTTAACATAGAAGTGAATAATAATTTCTTAACCATTCAACTAATGTCATACCACCAATGATGAACCCAACACAAGCTACCTCACCACAATTTCAATATCATTTTTTTTTGCTTATATCAAAGTATATGATCAAATGGAACACATTGGTAATGATCTCAAGTCAATAGACCAATACATATGTCCAATGATAGGAATAACTAATGAACCCCAAAAGATGTGGTGTTCCTATTGTCGGGTATGTCCTCATGATCTTACTACTAGGGATCACCATGTGTGAACTTCATGGGAATAATTTTCATTGATTATGATCCCACAACACTTTTGTCATCCTATCCCATTATAGGGAAGTTATGATGGAGGAATATCTTATTATCAATTCCATAAAAGATGAAGTTGATATAATAGTGAAAAGACTGCTCCAGGTGGACACCAATTACAAGCATATTGCAAGGATTAATAATAAAGGTTGTATATTGATATGGGGATTCAATGAAGGGAATATCAATTATTTGTAGTATATTCAAACATGGGAGAAGATAGAAGACTGCTTCGAAAATTTTTTAAGGGAAGATCCAAGAACACATGTAAGTACTCTCCCCTGGAAATTATTTAGGGAAAATATTCAAATAGGATCAAACTTCTTTTCAATGATCATGTAATGTATTTTGATAGTTTTGTTCCTGAATGAACTAGTTGGTTTCTTATTTTCACTCAAAAGTATTTTGATATTAAAAGTTTAATTTTTTTCAGTCAAATGTTATAGTATCTTGAGTTTATCATTATAGTCTGGGATCTATTATAACCATTTGAAATGATAATAAATCTATAGAAATTACCATTAAATAATGGATGCAGAAAAATATACACTATAAATTTAAGTATACATCATGTATATCTAATTGTATACATGATATAGTAATCAAAATCACTATATAGTTGATTCTAGGGAACCAACTATTACAACAAACCATTCCTAGAAATAATAAACATGGTAACATTTGATTATATCCCTACTAAAGAAAAAAACATCAAAAAATAAAAATATGATTAAAGGACCACTAAAATATTTCTTGAGGAAAATACCATTTTCATTTGAAATCACTTATTAAAAATAAAAAAATATTAAATATTAAAGGAGTCATTTTCTTTGAAGACAACTAAGAAAAATTATAAGAGATGCTTCAAAGAAAAGATTATTTATGATGGAAAAGAATTTAATTCATGTGGTATATGTTTGTTGGAACCTTCTTGTTTTAATTCTTGAAAATCATGTTTCATATGTTTCTAATGATTTTAATGTTTTATGATAGTATATCATTTTATAAAGTAAATTTGGCTAAGTAATGAAAAGTGTAAATATTAGTTTAATTTCTACCACATCCATGATTTTCTACCACTTGGATTACCTACCACTAGCCATGATCCACCACCAGACTTCTACTACAGCTTGGCTTTATTTCCATTAGTATTATCCTATACTAGGATGTGCTACCACTAGAATTGTGCCACTGTCAGGTGTTCCACCTCCAAGATTACCTATCATTGGGATTAGCTAGAACCAATTGTGGTTATCACCAGATTGTTCCACCGCTAGATGTGCCGCCTCCAATCTTGTGCTACCTCTAGGGGTTCTTCCATTAATTTTCTACTGCTGGATTCTTCCACTTCCAGGAGTGCTTCCATCGGTGTTTTCCTCCATTCTTATTCAGTTGATATTAAATTAAATGCTTTAGTGACAATATTATGGGAGTTAATATATAGGAATTATTTTATGATTTTTCCTAACCAATTTCACATTTACATTGAATAAAAATTAAAATTTAATACAATGATATAGAATAGCTTGATTATTATCTTCAATGGGAGCATGCAGTGTTATATATATTTAGAAAACACCCTCGTGCATGATAGTCGCAAATTACTAAATATTAAAAGGATCATCCCGCAAGAACTTTCATGTTTCATGCATACTAATATACAAGTGTAAAGGTTTGGAACATTCTAAAGATCAAGATCCTTTCCTATTTAAATAAAAGAGAACTTCATGACACTCTAATTTACTGTAAATTTTAGATATATTGTTCTATCTCATCACAAAGCCAACCCCGAGGAATCATGAGCATCTGGAGCATTAGAAACTGAGGAGCACTTAATTTCATCATCTCTATTTGTTTTCTCTATTTGTTTTGTTTTAATTTTGAGTAGTGTTATATTTAACTCTGTATTTTTATAGTCACTGACTCCTACACCAAAACTGGGGAATACTTGATATTCGATCAATCTCTTTTCATATTCTTATCCACATTTATTGTGGAAGAGGTCCCTGCATGGACTGTATTGTTTTTCAACCCACATATAACTATGGAAGAGGGTTTTATCCTAGACATCTTGCGAGCTTTTTCTTTTATTCCCGATCTAGGTTTTGGATTTAATTATAGTTATATAGTCTACATGGAAATGGGTAATTTCCAAGTGGATGGGATTAGGAATTGGCTTGAGACTAAACCTTGTGTTTATTATGTTTTTTTCTTTTGTTTTGTTTTAGTCAAATAAAAGGTTTAAACTATAGTTATTTTTTATCTATAAACAAAACTGGAACATTGAAAATTAATGTTAACTAGTGTTTATATATTATTTCTTTGAGTATATTGATTTCAAATGTTAATTTAATTTTTCACATTGTTTTAACTAAGCCTTAATAAAGATTTGAGAAATAATTTAAAGCATCAAACTTATATTCAACAAATATTTTGATTAATTGGGTAATTTTAGTTAAATTAGATGATTTTATATGAAATTTTTTATAACAAAAAGTTTATATGGAATTCAATTCACCCCCCCCCCCTCTTGAGTTACTAACTCAAACAAACATTTAGTATCATAGGGTTTTAAATATATTTCAACTATAATTTTAATTAGGTTTTAAGGATCTCAAATATTTGTTTGTTCTAAATTTAATTATTTATGGATAATATACTAGAAGGAACTGCTACTAATTGGACTACTTTTTCATTGGAACAAAATATGCTTAGTGGGAAATCAAGATGAATATGCATATTATGAGCTTGGGTTTTGAAATATGTATTGCTATTTTAGTCAAATATGAAATGCCTAAAACTACTAGACACATTTGGGATGATGCTGCAAAATCTATATATAATAATAATTATAAATCCATGAATGCTTTGTATTGTGATTCGGGTGATTAAGAATTCAATAGAATATCTTCAAGCACAACTGCATTTGAAATTTGGGACACTTTAGCTAATTCTCATAAAGGAACACCTAATGTAAAATAAATGTGTTTAGATACCTATAATATTAAATATGATGTTTTCAAAATAAAACTTGATGAGCCTATTTATGAAATGTATACCAAGTTTAATGAGATAGTGAACAGACTGCACTCATTGGGGATTCATGTTCTGATAAAGACCAAGTGATGTTTTAATTAAGGAGTATACCAAAAAGATGGAGAAGAACCTCAGTGTTAATCATATAATTGTGTGATGTAAGTTACCTTTTAAGGATATGATTCTAGAATTGATTATGTATAAATAAGAACTCAAATTCAATAGTGAAGTGGAGGATTAACTAAAAATAAATTTTGTATCCTTCAAATGCAGTTCCTCAAAAAAAGGAGAATGTTCCAGCAAATAGTTTAATTGATAAAGAATCTCCCACTAATAGTGATGAAGATATGTCCCATCTAGACCAAAGTTTTAAAAAAATTTATAAGAAAAAATAATTACTTTAGGTAACCAAGGTATTTAAAGTAAAATATGATAATATAGGAAATTAAAGAAAGGATTGGAAGAGATATAATTATTCAAATAAAACCATCTATTATGAATGTAAGAGTAAAGGGAATGTCCAAGATTATTGTCCTAAGATGAAATAAAAAAATAAATATGATGACAAAGATAATATATATATGAAATAAATGAAAGAAACTTGGATTTCTTATAAATATAGTTCAAGTGATTCAGACACAACCCAAGTATAAAATCATGGTAGAGCTAACATGTGATTTATAGAAAAAAACATCTGAGGGAGCCTTCTTGAAAAGATCCAATAATAACCTATGGTACTTGGACATTGGTTGTCCAGACAAATGACTGTACATACTTCAATTTTCAAGAATTTGATAAATGTTGATGGCGAACATGTCACTATTGTTGATAATGATAAAGAGAAAATCATTGGCCTTGGCCAAATTAGTAATTATAATATAGTTATAATTTCTAAATAATTATTTGTAGATGGTTTAAAGTACTATATTTTTATTATCTAATAGCAATGTGATGAGGGTTTTAATGTCAAATTTGAATAAAATTCTTAAAATGTTTTTTATTCAAAAAAATCTTTAGTTTTTACTACTTTGAAAAATGATAATGTTTATGCAGTAAATTTAGATTCATTATTTTCTAAAAATATTTGTTATCTAATTTTCTATCATAAAGAATACTGGATTTGGCATAGGATACTAGAGCATTACAATATTCGCTCTCTTAGAAATCTCACAAGGAAATGGTTAATCAAAGATCTACCTAAACTATAATTACAAAATTATAATGTTTGTAAGCCATGTAAAAAAGGTAAAAAACACAATATCTATTTCAAATAAAAAAATAAGTTTCAACTTCTCAACCCCCAGAGTTGGTTCACAGGGATTTGTTTAGAACTTCTATAGATTCTAGTCTAAATGGGAATCACTATGATTATTTCCTTATTGATGAATTTTCCAGGTATACTTGGGTATTCATTCTAGATCAAAAATGTGAATATAGCTATTATTTTACCAAGTATACTAAATATAAAAAAAATATTAGTAGACTTGAGATTAATACTTTATGAAGTGATCAGAACAGTGAGTTTGAAAATCTAGACTTTGAATATTTTTTTCTCACAAAATGGCTATAATCGTAACTTTTCTTCTCCTAGGAACCCACAGGATAATGTTGTTATATAAATAAGAAATAAGACCCTTTAAAAAATATTATGGACTATGATTAATGAGTATGATCTTCCTATTTATTTTTGGGAAGATATTATGAATAAAACCTTTTATATAATTAATAGAGTTCTTATTAGACCTCTCTTAAAGAAACCCACTTATGAATTATGAAATAATAGGAACCCAAAGGTTAATTAATTTATATATATTTTTGTAAAGTATTATTTCTTGACACAAATGATAGTATTGAAAAATATTCTTCCAAGGTTTGTGAAGGAATTTTCCTTGGTTATTCAACCTATAGTAATTCATATAGGGTGTTTAATAAAAGAACCAAGATTGTGGAAGAGTTTGTTCATGTAAAATTTGATGAAATAGATCTGAATGATCCTAATACCTATTTATAAAGCCTTGAGAATAATTTTTCAATTCTGAACATCAATGCCAAACCTTTTAAAAATTTTATAATGCAAGTAGAAAAATCATCATGTTCTGAGAAAAATCTTGAACTTGAACCTGAACCAGAAGATGACAATGTGATATCTAGCCATTCTTTTCCAATAGATATTATGAATCCTATATAACATCCTTTGGATTCTTTATTTATATACCTAGTTAGATGTACAAAAACTACATATTATCTTAGAAATTAGTTTAAACATCAAGAATTATTGTTACAACTTAAACCTAAGAACATCAGTGATGGAATTAGTAATGAATTTTGGGTGATGTAAATTCAAGAGTAACTTAATAATTTTAAAAGAAATAAATTTTGTAAACTTGTAATTATACCTAAATACACACTGAATATTGGTACTATGTGGGGGTTTAGAAATAAGATTAATGAGTCGGGAACGATAGTAATAAATAAAGATAGATTGGTAACAAAATAATATAGTCAAGAAGAATGTATTGACTATGATGAAACAATTTTACAAATGTATAGACTTGAATCCATTAGAGTACTTCTTTCCTATGTAGCACATTTGGATTTCAAACTCTATCAATTGGATTTAAAAAGGTACATTCTTTAATGGTTGTATAGTTGATGATGTATTTGTTGAACAACCCCATAGATTTAAAAATCTAATTTTACAAATCATGTTTTCAAACTAACTAAATATTTTTATGGTTTAAAACATACTCATATATATTAGTATGATAGAATCCTCTCTTTTCTAATTTCCAAAGGTATTTCAAAAGGTATAGATGATCCTACTCATTTTATAAAAAAGAATTCAGAAACATGTTTTAGTAGTTAAAATCTATTTTGATGATATTATTTTTTGATATTCTAAAAATTATTTGTGTAATGATTTTTCAAATATGATGAAAAAAAATTTAAATGAGTATTATGGGTGAACAATAATTATTTCATGGTTTTCAAATCATTCAAAATAATGATGGAAATATTTTAAATCAAAGAAAGTACACTAAATACCTTCTAAAATGGTTTTGTTTGAATAGCACTAAAAGTAGTGATACTCCCATAAGTACTACTTGTAAGTAAGATCTTGATGAAGATGGAAAGTCAGTGGATCAAACCAATTATAGAGGTGTTATTGAAAGATTTCTATATTTTACTATTATCCAACCTCATATTATGTTTTTTATGTGTATGTGTGCTTGTTTTCAAGAAAACCCAAAAGAATCTCATTTAATTTCTATTAAAAGGATTTTCAAATACCTCAAAAATAAAACCAATTTAGGACTGTTCAACCCTAGAGGGATATCATTTGACCTAGTAAGTTATTCAGATGTAGATTTTGGTGGTTGTAATCTAGATAGAAAAATCACCTATGAAACATATCATATTTTGTAAAAGTCTCTAGTATCTTGGTGTAATAAGAAGAAAAATTTTGTTTCACTTTCTAATATTGAAGCTAAATACATTTTTTGCAGGGATTTGTTGTGAAAAAAAAATTGGGGATCAAACTCACTCTACAATACTATGGATATCAATTCTGAAATGTACCTATAAATTGTGACAACACATGGGTATAAACATTTCTAAAAAACCCATGTCTCATTATAGAGCAAATCATATTGATGTAATACATCACTTTTTGAGGGATTAATTTTAAAAGGGTGATATAAATATTGAATTCATAAGAAATGAACATTATTTTGTTGATATTTTTACAAAGACATTAAATTCTAAGATATTAAACTACATAAAACCTGATTTTGGAATTATTAATTTAGTTTAGCCATTAATATTTGTGAATCCACCATTGGAGAATACATCATTGGACAATACACCATTGGGCAATCCACCATTGGAAAATCCACCATTGGGAAATATACCTTTGGAGTGAGCCACTATTGGAGTGATCCACTGTTAGAAAGCTGCTGATCAAACCCCTATTTTTTGTCATTATTAATTTCTTATCTTAATATTTTTATTCAATTTAATCATTTATATTTTATTATATTTTTCTAATTTGAATTCCTAAATGATAAATTAGTCTTAAATTCTAAATTCGAGGTCACACTTGCAGCACCGTCTCCCTCTGAGTAGTTTCACCTCCCATTTTTATCGTGTCCTTCATCCTTCTTTGCACACTTGCTTCTCCTTTAATTTTTCTGAAATAGTCAAATTCAATCACCTTTATTCTTCATCTCCTAAGGAATCATGGATCGATAAGAATTCTAAAGGAGAACCGAGATGAGCTATTATCAATCCAAAGAACCTCTATCTTGAGAATTGCATAATGGTTTCCAAAAAGGAAGTGGATGTAGAGTGGTTGCTTTCTAGCAGTTATTTTGTGTTAAGGGTGATCCTGGACCAAGGATGGATAAATTGGTTCTCCAAGAATAACATAAATATCTATCCAATGTTGGTTTATTAATTATATTAGTATGCAGTGTTTAGTTTTGGAGAAAATATGGATTTCATTCGGAGTATGATAGATGGAAAAGAGATTACCTTTTCTTAAAAGGAGTTTTAAAGGTGCATAAAGATTCTTCACTGAGGTGTTTTGAGGACTATTAAAATTCCATTCCTAGTTATAGTGAGTCATTTAGTTATGAAAATTCTTTATTCAAGCTGATTGGAGATAGAACTTTGAGAAGGACTTTTGCTATTGACTTTGATGGTGAGTGTATAATACTATTTAAGTTCATATAGTATATGTTATTTCTTGGGAAAGGGGAATTTAGTATAATGTGATATTAGTATGTGTACCTTCTATTCCTTATGAAATGAGGGGGTAGAATTAATCCTTTTAGATACCTCATGGTGAACATGATGGAAATGTATAAGTCATATTCTATGTTTAATTCTTTAATTTACACTAAGTTGAATTTATCAATGTTAGAAACCATGTTTGTGATAGATTAATAGCAAGAGAAGAAAGTAAACTGTGGTGCTTTATACTTGAGTGAAGTTATTTTTAAAAGGATGAAAGTGGGTTGGAATATAGGGATGATAAAATGGGTTGAATAAAATGACAAAATATATGAGGATTTTAATCCTATAGACCATCATACTAGACCCAAGAACATATTAGATCCTAGACTGGATCCAGATGAGATATTTTTCTACTCTGATAAAGAAGAGGAAGTTGATGTGGCTGTTGAGGAAGAGTAAGAAGCTTCCTCTGTTGAAGAGGGTAGTGACTTAGATATCCCTAAGAGACCTTTCATATCTTTTAGATATGCTAGTCCACCTGCTTCTCTCCCTACCAGAGAGAGTATTTAAATTGAAATTGATAATGATGATGATAATAATGAGGTCTATAGAGATTAGCATATTGGGATTTATTTTTATAAGTCTTATAGATAAGTTTTGGAAGTTCCTAATGATGAAAATGGAGATAATGGTGGTAATGGGGATGATGATGAGGATAGTAATGGTGATGGATATGATCATGATGATGGTGATGATGTTGAGGGGATTCAATCATGTCATCCTTCTCCTTCTACTTTAGTTAGGTCTATGGGAAGACTTGGTTCATCTAGATATGTGACTTTGGAGAGATGAGTTTCAAATCAGCCTACTGGTGATGTTGTCACTACAAGAGGTGAGACTAGAGTATCTCCTGAGGGGAATCAATCCCCAAGTTCTATCAGAGTTGAACCTTCTTATTTTTCATCTTCCAAAGTAGAAGTGGAAGCTCATTATGAGTGGGAAATGTTCCCAAAATATATTTAGCACAGTTTAGACTATTCAGAGTCTAAGGATGTTGATAAAGATGTTAGAGAGTATAAATGTGATAAGGATGGTTATGCTTTATCTAAAGATGATGTATCGTTTAAGGGGGGGCCTTCCATAGGTTCAAAACTACTTGGGCTATCTTATCTAGACATAGATAGTGACAGTGGTGGTTATGACTACAACAGTCCAGCAGATCATGGTGGACCTACTATCTCTATTAGAGTTGGGAATGATCATAATGGATCCTTAATATAGTAGATTGATCGGGTTGGTGAGCTTTCGGATTTTTCTTCAGTTACACCTACTACCGGATCAGAGACTACAAAGGTTGTTGTAACGCCCCGACCCCAGTTACCCAGAGTTGGTGCATTATTACATAACATTGGCATGATCACAAGAAAGATCAAATCTCGAAAGACCGATGGGTTTAGTAGCCCTGTAAACACTAGATATATTCATAAGTTTTACATTACATCATAAAATGAAAAACTACTACAACAACATAATGTTTCCACAGTACACACTATAATCCCCTCATAATATCCCTGCAGGTCATTCATAACTTATATCTTCACATCCTGGGAAAAATAAAACATAGAAAAGGGGTGAGCTCAAATGCCCAGTAAGGATAACAATATAGCGGAACATTCAAAAATAAGCATAAACATTTAAGGCAATGAATTACTAAAACAAAAGCCTTTTAAACTTGAACTTCAACATTGTATGGAAAAAGTAAAATGAAATAATGCCATTTACTTGTTCACATGGATATTCTACTAATCGAATAATCACATGCAATATCAATAACCACTTTCATAATGTTGGAATGCATAATGCCAGACTATCATAACCACATAGCCAATGCCTCGTGCCAAGACTACAAATAAGATTTTGCCAAGGCCTTGTGCCAAGACACTAGTTTGTCTCATGAGACCTACCGATGCATCGAGGAGCTATAGCGGGCTCCACCCGTCACATATTAAGTCCAATGCATTCCCATATGAAAAGGTTTAAACATAACATAAACATTCATATTAAAACTAGCATACGAAATTTCAATAATTTCACCATAAACTATGAATGGTATAAAAATAGCACATCCACAGTCAAACATATCACAAAACCTTCAATACAATATAGAAGTTTTGTATCATAATAAATCAACTTCAAATAAGCGTAAAATCCGTCAAAGGATGTTGACATAGATGAAATCAAAACACTTTTTAGAGAAATATCTCTTTCTATTTTTGAAATCATTTAAGAGCCATATAAAATAAAACATTTTCTTGAAAATATTCTTATAATCTTGTAAGGGAAGCTTTGACGATTTTATAACGGCGGAAAATAACCGTACCCGCCGTATAAGTTAAAAAAACATTCTTATCTTAATTCTGTCGAAAAGGTTAAAAAGCACCTTGTTTGGAAAACGACGGAAAGATTCCCTTATAAACCTCTTATAAAAAGTCAAACAAGGGTATAAATGACTTTAACCCATATTCTTTTAAATATTAAAAATGTTTTGAAATACATTTTTAAGAAACATGGGCGTGGATGATAACGAGGTCCCAGTAGATAATTATGTATAAACAACCTCGGATAATGAAGAGATTGCGAAATTAACCCTTACCTTGTACTTTTCCTTTGTTGGGGTAGGTTAACCTCCTGTATAATGGTGAAATAATTGTTATTAAATTATAAAAGAATCATATACATTAATATGATATCATATATGATCTTTTAACATTGCTTTATTAATAATATCTTAGTATTATCGTCGTTTCGGGTGATAATCGATTCGTTCTTCTTAAATGTTTGGTTACGTAAGACATGTTTGTAATGGATAGATTATATCTTATTCATAATCAGAATTATATTAACATTATTTTTAACCCTAAAATGAGAATAAGACTTGAATGGATACGATGGATAATGAATCTCATCGCGTTCGTGGAGACGGTAGTCCGTACGTACGCACGAACGCTACTTCCATTTAATTTTTATTTTAAAAGAATCGAATCCAAATGATACATAGGTATATTACTATTCCAGTATAATATAATATTTTATATATGTTACTTAAGTTCGTTAACACCATCCTTTATACGTTCCATGTGTGGTATGAACGAGTCATATCATTTTAACGGGGCGGTAGTCCGCACTTCCTCAAATGAAATTATCGTATGTATATACAACATGAAACGAATAATGATATGAAATAAAATGGAATTACAGAAGCTTATATATAAAATATATATCATTAATATCATATTTAATTACAGTTCCATCATAATGGCCACCATGAGAGGCGGTAAGATGTATTTGAACAATCATCGTTTCGTGAGGCGTTAGTTTGCCATCCACAGAGACATTATGTTCATCATCCATTAGATGGAGTTGTGTGTATGTGTAGTTTGAATCCTTCTTATAACAACATCCTAGTATATTTTGGATACTGGTGTTGTTACAAAAGAAAGGAAATAAAAAGATTTTGGGGGTTTGAGAAGCAAAATAAATGAAAATAATTTAAGAGAAATCGTTACCTTTAATTTAGGTAACTCACTTTGGTTGGAACCAAAGTACTTATTGAAATGCTTTCTTCCTAAGGGGAAGCTTCAAGGAGGAGGAGAGGGATGTGGGGAGCTTATTTGGGCAGGGTTTCGACGAGCCAAGTGGCTTGAGAGGTGTCAGGAATGAGTAGAAGTGGTCTCCTTTTATAAGGGAGAGGAGGGGCTCTTTAGGAAAGAGTGAAAGTATTACTTTATAATATAATTATATTCGGTTTATAATGATCCAAAAATCATTGAGGTAGAAGATAAGATGACTCATTTTCTAAATAACATCAACCAATAAGAATTGTACAGGTTTTAGATAATATTTTAATCATTATAATCTTATTTATTTAAATGATTTATTAATGAGGTAAACATTGCATCATTATTGTGTCATTAATAATTTAACTTATTTGATGTCTAAAAATTATAAATAAAATATCATTATGTAGGAAATCTTTTTTTCTTTCTAATGAATATTTATAATCTAAAATCCAACATGTATAACCCTATGTAAAAATTGTTCTTCTAAAAGATGTAAGCTTATGCCATTTTTATTTTTATTTTAACTTTTTTAATATAACGTGTCCCTACCACATACAAGTGGCTCTAAGGGGTCCCCAAATCGACCCAAGGATGCCCATGGTCGGGTATGTGTCCAAAAATAAGGTTATGACACGTTTTAGGGTAATTTTGTATTATTATAATATTATTTTTTGACCCTTATTTACCGGATTTACCCTTTAACCATGGTAAATAAAATATTTACCGCAGTAATTATTCAAAATGTGTAAAAATAAAAGTTACCTATTTACATAATTTGGACATCCTGATTACAAATATTTAATCCATTTTTCCAAATTCAAAACACAGAAGTGGCAGAAATTAATTTAAAATTAATTCCCGTTGTTAAAATAAAAAGCGTGTTTTTAAGAGATAATAACTATCAAAAGATTGACACTTGTTTATGTCTGATTTAATTGTGAAATTATGTCCAATGACAAACATTAAATTAAATGGTAAAAATATATTCTAAATATACTTTAAAACCACTCAAATTCATAATTTATCAATATTAATTATTTTGATTAAAAAAGTTGTTTTTAATTAAAATTTAGTAATTTTCACTATTCATCAAAATATAAAAGTTATCCGAAAAGTACCAAAATTTCACCCTAGGCTAATTTCAATATTCAGAATCCAAAAATGAAGTCCATTTTGAAATATAAAATATATATGATTTCAAAAAGTAGGTATTACTATTCACAACGGCTAGTTTAATTAGTTGTGGTGTGTGTTAGAACTCGAGGTTGCATACAACACACGTTATCGCATTATTCGAAGGGAAACGTACCTTGGAAGCATGGGGTGTTACATTCTCCCCTCCTTCAAATAATTGCGCCCTCGCAATTTCTATGGTATTACTGCATAAAAAGACTCGGGTGGTTCTTCATCATAAGTTCCTCGGGTTCCCACGTTGCCTCTTCCATCTTATGGTTTCTCCACAAAACTTTTACCAGACGCGTCGTCCGGTTTCTCA
Source organism: Viscum album (assembly GCA_963277665.1). Lineage (NCBI taxonomy): Eukaryota > Viridiplantae > Streptophyta > Magnoliopsida > Santalales > Viscaceae > Viscum > Viscum album. The sequence continues at coordinate 253,452,641 of OY728165.1, read as the reverse complement.
GCACTTGTTCTCTCGTATCAAGAATCTTGACGGGCTATTCGCAATAAGACAGATCGGGTTCTAGTTCTAATTCTTCATAGGTGAGTACATGCGTTGGGTCAGGCATGTATTTCCTCAACAGAGATACATGGAACACATCGTGAACTTTGGAGAGACTTGGCGGCATTGCCAATCGGTAAGCTAAAACCCCAATTCGTTCTAGAATTTCGAAAGGTCTGATGTACCTGGGACTCAATTTACCTTTCTTACCAAAACGTATGACTCCCTTCCACGGAGATACCTTCAGAAAAACATGATCACTGACTTGAAATTCCAAATCCTTCCTTCGATTATCGGCATAGCTCTTCTGCCTACTTTGAGCTGCTTTGATGTGATTTTGGATTACTTTCACCTTTTCCACCGTTTCCTCCACCAGTTCTGGGCCTACAAGTTTTCTTTCACCAACGCCATCCCAACAGGTTGGTGTACGACATCTCTTTCCATATAACGCTTCATATGGTGCCATCTGAATACTCGAATGGAAGCTATTGTTATAGGAAAATTCTACCAGTGGTAAATATTGATCCCACATACCCTGAAAATCAAGTGAGCAAGATCTCAACATGTCTTCTAAGGTCTGAATAGTCCGTTCTGATTGTCCATCTGTCTGAGGGTGGTAAGCAGTGCTCAAATGAAGTTCAGTATTCATGGATTTCTGAAGACTTTTCCAAAATCTTGAAGTAAAACAGGGATCACGATCAGAAACCATCGATAAGGGTACTCCATGAAGTCTCACAACTTCATTAATATATAGTCTTGCTAGACGTTCCAGGGGTAGATCTTCTCTTATAGCAAGAAAATGTACTGACTTGGTAAGACGATCAACAATATCCCATATTGCATCGTTCCTTCTAGGAGTCTTTGGTAGCCCCATGACAAAGTCCATCGTAATATTTTCCCATTTCCACTCCAGTATGGGAAGAGGTTGCATGACTCCTCCAGGCTGTTGCCTTCCAGCTTTCACTTGTTGACAAACCATACATCTTGACACAAAATCAGCAATCTCCCTCTTCATGTTGTCCCACCAAAAATGTTCCTTCAAATCTCTATACATTTTGGTGCTCCCAGGGTGTATAGAGAAATTGGAACTATGAGCATCATCCAGCAATTCCCTTTTCAGATCAGGTAAATCAGGAACACAAAGTCTCTTCCCGAATTTCAAAATTCCATCTTCATACACAAAGTCTCTCAATCTCCCATCATTCACAGCTTTAATCTTCTTTTTGAATTCTTCATCATCGGTCTGAGAACTCTTAATCTTTTCTAGTAAAGATGGTTTGGCAACCATTTGAAAAAGCATTGATGTTTCACCTTCCCTGGTTATTCCCATGTCCATCTTCACTAGATCCATGAAAATTAGATCCCTTTCAATTCTCATATTGTTCAAAACTCCATGGTCTTTTCTACTCAAAGCATCTGCCACCTTGTTTGCTTTCCCCGGGTGGTAGTGTATCATGCAATCATAATCCTTGAGTAATTCAAGCCATCTCCTTTGCCTCATGTTGAGTTCTTTTTGTGAGAAAATATACTTCAAACTCTTGTGATCAGTATAAATCTCACATTTTTCACCATAGAGGTAGTGCCTCCATATCTTCAAAGCAAAGATCACAGCTTCTAACTCAAGATCATGAGTAGGATAGTTTTGTTCATGAATTTTCAACTGTCGTGATGCATAGGCAATAACTCTATCATTCTGCATAAGGACACAACCAAGTCCTTTCTTTGATGTATCACTATAAATAACAAACCCATCATTCCCCGATGGTAGAGTCAATATAGGAGCACTGACTAATCTTCTCTTCAGTTCTTCGAAACATTATTCACACTCTTTTGTCCAAACAAATTTAACCCCTTTACGTGTGAGCTTCGTTAATGGGTTAGCCAATCGGGCAAAATTCTGGACGAAATGTCGATAATAACCTGCCAAACCAATAAAACTACGTACCTCAGTTATACTCGTAGGTGCTGGCCATTCTTGGATTGCCTTGGTCTTAGAAGGATCAAAAGAGATTCCATCTTTAGAGACAATATGGCCAAGAAAAGAAATATCCTGAAGCCAGAATTCACACTTGCTAAACTTCCCATATGATTCATGCCTCCTCAGAGTCTTCAAGATAATGCGCAAGTTATTTTCATGATCTTCATAGGTTTTGGAGTATACCAAGATATCATCAATAAATACCACCACAAATTCATCGAGATACTCCTTGAAAACTCTATTCATCAGATCCATGAATACAGAGGGTGCATTAGTCAATCCAAACGGCATTACGGTAAACTCGTAATGCCCGTACCTGGTTCGAAATGCTGTCTTCGGAATGTCTTCCTTCTTTACACACAACTGATGGTATCCAGATCGAAGGTCAATCTTTGAAAAGTATTGAGCTCCATGCATTTGGTCAAATAAATCATCAATACGAGGTAGGGGATACTTGTTCTTTATCGTTATAGCATTGATCTCCCTATAGTCGATACATAACCTCATAGATCCATCTTTCTTTTTAACAAAAAGAACAGGGGATCCCCATGGAGAAACACTAGGGCGAATAAATCCCTTATTACTCAATTCCTCTAGTTGTTTATTTAGTTCGACTAATTTTACAGTGGCCATTCTATAAGGGGTCTTCGATATAGGCCTTGATCCAGGAATCAAATCAATGGAAAACTCAACTTCTCGTTCTGGAGGATGTCCAGGTAAATCTTCCGGAAATACATCTACAAATTCTTTCACAACAGGTACATGCTCTATTTGAACATTCCTTTCCTCACCGACAGTTATTTCATTCTCTTCCTCCCCAATAATTGAATTAAGTTGAGCTACTGGGGGTGGATCTAAATAAGAATTAGGTGGTGACGATTCTGCTCTAAAAATAAGGTGTTCCTTATCATTATCATCAAGAATCGTAACCTATTTCTTATTACAATAAATCTTCGCATCATAGTCTGAAAGCCAGTCCATACCGAGGATTATATCAAACTCAATCATAGGTATGACGATGAGATCAGCAGATAAAGAAAATTTATGTGCTCTAATGGGGACTGATTCACAAAACTTTGTTGCAACGATACTTCCCTTAGGAGTTTTAACTGACAACTCCCTTATTAAATCAAATTGGAAATATCTAATTTTCTTAGCAAACTGGGAAGATATGAAACAATGCGATGATCCAGAATCAAATAATGCATTTTCTAAACTTGAGGAAACCATTAAATTACCTGCCACCACGTCTTTCGGATCTTCTACCTCAGCAGTAGTGATAGCATAAGCCTGGCCTTGATCCCTTGGCCTTTTCTGAGGTAAGTTCTCCTGACACTTAGGACATTCATTTGCATAATGCCCCATCTCCCTGCAATTGTAGCACTGAACGTTGGTAGCTTCCTTCTTCCCCTTGCAATCACGAGCTTGGTGGCCTTTTTCACCACACTTGTAACAGACTCCCATTCCCTTCAAGCAAGTACCAGGATGTTTCTTCCCGTATTTACCACAAGATGGATATTCAACCTTTCCCTTCTTCCCCTTATTTCCATTCCCAGATTGGTCAGAAGGTCTCTTCTTCTCTTGCTTTGCTTTAAAGTCATAAGACTTAGAGAATTCCTTTTCGGTCTTGATAGCACATGAGACAATGTCTTCGTACGATGAAAAGGATTGTGAGACTAATGCTCGACGGAGAAATGGTTTTAACCCATAAAAGAAACGATCAATCTTACTTCTTGGGTTGTGTATATAATCACCAGCGTACCTTGCTAACCTTGTAAAGTTAGCCTCATACATTGCGACATTCTCATCCTCCTTCTGTCTCAGACTTAGAAATTGCCTTTCCATATCTGCTCGATGGTCGTGAGGGAAGTATTTTTCTAAAAACAGATCTTTGAACTCCCTCCATTCCATATTTGATACTTCATCATCTTCCTTCATGTTTTAAATCAATGACCACCATTGATCAGCATCTCCAGTGAGGCGGTAAACTGCCATGATAACTTTTTCCCTTTCACTACTCCCCAAAGCCTGAAATATTTTCTCTAGGGAATTTATCCATTGCTCAGCTACTAAGGGATTTGTACTCCCATTGAACGTTGGTGGTTGTTTCCTCATGAATCGATCTAACATTGATCCTCCACGCTGCGGATCAGGGTGCTCCATATGGGTAAGGTTATTATTCATAACCTGAGTAAGTTGTCCCAGTATGGTGATTAGCTGATCAGCACCAGTTGCATCACCAGCCCCACTATAATTATCTTGAGCAAGAGTGCAATCCCTACATGGAGTGTGTGCATTGATACGGTTTCCATTTCTTCCACTAGGTGCCATTTCTAAACAATGGCATAAACTAGATCAGTTTATGAATCAAAATACATAATCTCATACTTATAAAACACTTAACATAAATTGAACTATTTATGGATATAATCCATAATCATAAAAATGTTTTCTTTGAGGAAGTATATACTCATAAACCCTTCATAATGATTTGTAAAGAAAATGAGAGTTATCCTAAGCATATCCCCCGGGAGTTTCGTAACCAAGAGTGCAGCAAGGCCCGTTGTCGTGCACCAGTTCCCGTTCGAGTCTAGCTCAAAGAGGTGTTTTCGGGTTTTACCCCTAGGTACATCTGTGCCAGAGCCGCCTCTACCCGCTCATATCCAGACAGGGATGTATTGCTCGGAAAACTCACAAAATCTCTACAATACCAAAATTCTAGGAAGTTCTTCTATACTAATCCTCAAAGTTCATCTTAGGTCTACGTGCTCTAATCAGAGTTTATCTAAATCTAGCTTCCAAGGTTTGTACTAAACTTCCTCTGATACCAACTGTAACGCCCCGACCACAGTTACCTAGAGTCGGTGCATTATTACATAACATTGGCATGATCACAAGAAAGATCAAATCTCGAAAGACCGATTGGTTTAGTAGCCTTAGAAACACTAGATATATTCATAAGTTTTACACTACATCATAAAATGAAAAACTACTACAACAACATAATGTTTCCACAGTCCACACTATAATCCCCTCATAATATCCCTGCAGGTCATTCATAACTTACATATTCACATCCTGGGAAAAATAAAACATAGAAAAGGGGTGAGCTCAAATGCCCAGTAAGGATAACAATATAGCGGAACATTCAAAAATAAGCATAAACATTTAAGGCAATGAATTACTAAAACAAAAGCCTTTTAAACTTGAACTTCAACATAGTATGGCAAAAGTAAAATGAAATAATTCCATTTACTTGTTCACATGGATATTCTACTAATCGAATAATCACATGCAATATCAATAACCACTTTCATAATGTTGGAATGCATAATGCCAGACTATCATAACCACATAGCCAAGGCCTCGTGCCAAGACTACAAATAATATTTTTCCAAGGCCTTGTGCCAAGACACTAGTTTTTCTCATGAGACCTACCGATGCATCAAGGAGCTATAGCGGGCTCCACCCGTCACATATTAAGTCCAATGCATTCCCATATGAAAAGGTTTAAACATAACATAAACATTCGTATTAAAACTAGCATACGAAATGTCAATAATTTCACCATAAACTATGAATGGTATAAAAATAGCACATCCACAGTCAAACATATCACAAAACCTTCAATACAATATAGAAGTTTTGTATCATAATAAATCAACTTCAAATAAGCGTAAAATCCGTCAAAGGATGTTGACATAGATGAAATCAAAACACTTTTTAGAAAAATATCTCTTTCTATTTTTGAAATCATTTAAGAGCCATATAAAATAAAACATTTTCTTGAAAATATTCTTATAACCTTGTAAGGGAAGATTTTATGATTTTATAACGGCGGAAAATAACCGCACCCGCCGTATAAGTTAAAAAAACATTCTTATCTTAATTCTGTCGAAAAGGTTAAAAAGCACCTTATTTGGAAAAGGACGGAAAGATTCCATTATAAACCTCTTATAAAAAGTCAAACAAGGGTATAAATGACTTTAACCCATATTATTTTAAATATTAAAAATGTTTTGAAATACATTTTGAAGAAACATGGGCATGGATGAAAACGAGGTCCCAGTAGATAATTATGTATAAACAACCTCGGATAATGAAGAGATTGAGAAATAAACCCTTACCTTGTACTTTTCCTTTTTTGGGGTAGGTTAACCTCCTGTATAATGGTGAAATAATTGTTATTAAATTATACAAGAATCATATACATTAATATGATATCATATATGATCTTTTAACATTTCTTTATTAATAATATCTTAGTATTATCGTCGTTTCGGGTGATAATCGATTCGTTCTTCTTAAATGTTTGGTTACGTAAGACATGTTTGTAATGGATAGATTATATATTATTCATAATCATAATGATATTAACATTATTTTTAACCCTAAAATGAGAATAATACTTGAATGGATACGATGGAGAATGAATCTCATCGCGTTCGTGGAGACGGTAGTCCGTACGTACGCACGAACGCTACTTCCATTTAATTTTTATTTTAAAAGAATTGAATCCAAATGATACATAGGTATATTACTATTCCAGTATAATATAATATTTTATATATGTTACTTAAGTTCGTTAACACCATCCTTTATACGTTCCATGTGTGGTATGAACGAGTCATATCATTTTAAGGGGGCGGTAGTCCGCACTTCCTCAAATGAAATTATCGTATGTATATACAACATGAAACGAATAATGATATTAATAAAATGGAATTACAGAAGCTTATATATAAAATATATATCATTAATATCATATTTAATTACCGTGCCATCATAATGGCCACCATGAGAGGCGGTAAGATGTATTTGAACAATCATCGTTTCGTGAGGCGTTAGTTTGCAATCCACAGAAACATTATGTTCATCATCCATTAGATGGAGTTGTGTGTATGTGTAGTTTGAATCCTTCTTATAACAACATCCTAGTATATTGTGGATACTGGTGTTGTTACAAAAGAAAGGAAATAAAAAGAGTTTGGGGGTTGGAGAAGCAAAATAAATGAAAATAATTTAAGAGAAATCGTTACCTTTAATTTAGGTAACTCACTCTGGTTGGAACCAAAGGACTTCTTGAAATGCTTTCTGCCTAAGGGGAAGCTTCAAGGAGGAGGAGAGGGATGTGGGGAGATTATTTGGGCAGGGTTTGGACGAGCCAAGTGGCTTGAGAGGTGTGAGGAATGAGTAGAAGTGGTCTCCTTTTATAAGGGAGAGGAGGGGCTCTTTAGGAAAGAGTGAAAGTATTACTTTATAATATAATTATATTCGGTTTATAATGGTCCAAAAATCATTGAGGTAGAAGATAAGATGACTCATTTTCTAAATAACATCAACCAATAAGAATTGGACAGGTTTTAGATAATATTTTAATCATTATAATCTTATTTATTTAAATGATTTATTAATGAGGTAAACATTGCATCATTATTGTGTCATTAATAATTTAACTTATTTGATGTCTAAAAATTATAAATAAAATATCATTATGTAGGAAATCTTTTTAGATTTCTAATGAATATTTATAATCGAAAATCCAACATGTATAACCCTATGTAAAAATTTTTCTTCTAAAAGATATAAGCTTATTCCATTTTTATTTTTATTTTATCTTTTTTAATATAATGTGTCCCTACCACATACAAGTGGCTCTAAGGGGTCCCCAAATCGACCCAAGGATGCCCATGGTCGGGTATGTGTCCACCAATAAGGTTAGGACACGTTTTAGGGTAATTTTGTATTATTATAATATTATTTTTTAACCCTTATTTACCGGATTTACCTTTTAACCATGGTAAATAAAATATTTACCGCAGTAATTATTCAAAATGTGTAAAAATAAAAGTTACCTATTTACATAATTTGGACATCCTGATTCCAAATATTTAATCCATTTTTCCAAATTCAAAACACAGAAGTGGCAGAAATTAATTTAAAATTAATTCCCGTTGTTAAAATAAAAAGCGTGTTTTTAAGAGATAATAACTATCAAAAGATTGACACTTGTTTATGTCTGATTTAATTGTGAAATTATGTCCAATGACAAACATTAAATTAAATGGTAAAAATATATTCTAAATATACTTTAAAACCACTCGAATTAATAATTTATCAATATTAATTATTTTGATTAAAAAAGTTGTTTTTAATTAAAATTTAGTAATTTTCACTATTCATCAAAATATAAAAGTTATCCGAAAAGTACCAAAATTTCACCCTAGGCTAATTTCAATATTCCGAATCCAAAAATGAAGTCCGTTTTGAAATATAAAATATATATGATTTCAAAAAGTAGGTATTACTATTCACAACAGCTAGTTTAATTAGTTGTGGTGTGTGTTAGAACTCGAGGTTGCGTACAACACACGCTATCACATTATTCGAAGGGAAACATACCGTGGAAGCATGGGGTGTTACAGTTGTTGTGCCTAGTATTGGGAGAGATAATTCCCCTCCATCTACTGCAACTATTTTCCATCATATGTTGTATATAGAAAATATTTGTATTGTAATGTCTTGGGTATGAATGCCACTAAACGGTTCCCCATAACCGATTGGCCACATGGCCTCAAGTGCATTTTCCCCAAACGCCAGAGGCTCCCAACTAGAAGCAGGGGCCTAGGGTATGATAGTGGGAAAACTATTCCCTCATTTGGAGAGTGTAACACAACGAAATAAATATTAACAAATAGTGGAAGGAGTAAACAGCATGCAACTAAAGTAAACAAATGAAAACTGAAGGATAATGTTAACCCCAAGGAATGTAATATCAAAATGATGCATCATGTCAAATGTTCTAAGAAAAAAATGAAACATGATACAATATAGTAAAGTACAATACAATACTAAAGTATGGTAAAAAAAATGAAACTCAGCATCATCACAGGACACGGATTGGTCCCATGATCTCCTACTCCTAAGCAGCAATCAAGTACCTATATAGGGATCCTTTACCCTATCGACACCTGTAGCAATATAGTCTATTTCGGCCCAAAATCATTACCTAAAAAGGTGTGTGAAATGAATCTCATTAGGCAACCACCAAAGGTATGTTCCAATCTATCAGTGAGTATATACAGCAGTAGTGTATAGAAATTAAGTGTATTAAACTAGTAGGTACTCAGAAGTAAAAAATCCTACATGTAATGGTATTCATTTATAATGTTTACTATGTTTATTAATAGTTCATTCACTTTAAGTATTTAGGTCTCAAAATTCGACCTAAGCCCGACATTCCCCATAGCAAGGTAATAACAACAGATGTCTTAGAAGACCTTCTAACAAGTAAGTAATGTTTGAATCCAAGATTGTGCTTTGGATTGGCAGACATGTCACAATTCATTCTATGACATCATTTAAGTATGACTCGGGTCAATTTTTGAGATTCCTATGTTGGAATTAAAGTATCACTACAGGTGTAATTCTACCAACATCCTATGAGTCTATTCTCAGTGGTCCTACTAGGGAGTCTCGAGTATCACTCTTGATGTTGGTATTAGTTCATGTGAGTCCATCCTTAGTGGTCCTACTAGGGAGCCCAAGGTATCACGCTATGTTCAATTTAAGATTCTATCAATTTAGTCCATCCCTAGAGGTCCTACTAGGGATCCCATGTTTCACCAATGATATATAAATCAAAAGACTTTCAAGTCTGTCTATGGAATTCTATACTGAACCTAGGTATCATCCAATGCTATTTACCATTTACTCATTAAAATTCAATAAAACATTCCAACCTACTTTACAAGAAAAAATATTTCATGCCAAAGGGGAAAACACAATACCAAGCCATAATAAAATAGTTAAAATTTCTACCCAATTTCAATTCAAAATAATTAATAAAGTTCATTTTAAACTGTCACGACCCGTCCCAGTGGGGCCTGAGCCACAACTCCCCAAGACCGCCTCTAATAGGCCAGGGGCTAGTGACTAGCACTGAGTAGGCATATCACTGACATGGGAGGCATTGCCTATAAACCTGTACACATGCACACACATCTCCAAGCCCAAAAAGCTGAAAAGTAAAAACTACTAAAAAAGGAAATGCATGCATACACTAAAATCCCAACCAACAGAGTATGACAGGAAAGTAAAGTACAATAAGTGTAAAACCCTAGGCCAAAAGTACAATCCCACCAAAAGAGAGTCTGTAACAAAGTCCAACCTGTAAAGAAAGGTACTGGGTCTGCAATCCATAGTCGTAGGAACACACCTCGGCCTATCTGATCTCACTAAGCACTGTCCAATCCTGGTCCACCTAGAATCATGTCAAAGGATCGCTCATCTGCACAAGACACAACACGTGTGGGAAAATCCCATGCAGGGGTGAGTATAACAATACCCAGTAGGACACCCCGAAACCACAAAGAAAATACAACAAGGGAAATACCACAAAGGAAAGATACAGTCAGCTCTACACAGTATATGTCTACAGAACATATAACAAGAATATCCAGATATACTCATACATGATCGGCTATCATGATTCCACCACTAGGATCCAGCTTGAAGATTTCACTAAGCATGTAACAAGGAGAACACACTCCTAGGTCTGTAGAGAAAGAGATAAGAAGTACTCATTCTGGGAGAACACACTCCACAAGTACTTGGGAACATGAGGCTCATATGAGGATCACAACCAATATCCATGGGGTGATTCCAACAAATTAGTCTGAGCTAATCTACTAAGCAGAGGATCGGTGCCTGGGTAAAGTTGTTCATGTCGATACTAAGAACTCTACCTCGGGTACCAAGAATGAATAGAGGATCCGGCTCCAAGTTTCACAAAGGGGATTCCAACAACTCTATTCAGAATGTCCTGCTGAAGGGATCATACTCTCATATGTAGGAAATGATACTGGAAACCTTCCGAATAAAGACCAAGGGGACGAACCCTAAGGAAACTAGTCCATGTCATAGAAGGAAACTGGCTCAAGCCATGTAAAATAGGTTACACGGCGTGTAGTGTGGTTACACAACGTGTTCCTTGACTTCGGGTACTGCCCATGTAAATGGCCCGTGTCATCCACCCAACTTGTGTAAAACTAGAGTACACGGCGTGTAGTAGGGTTACATGCCGTCTTTCTTGACTCTGGGTACTGCCTGTGTAATGTGCATGTGTCAGAAGTCGAAGTTGTGTAGGAAAGCATATACACGGCGTGTACATCGAAACACGTGTCATGTCCTGTCAAGTGGGAAACACCCATGTACCCTGGTCGTATGCTCGTACACAGTGTCCGTCCGTGTTTCCTGCCTATGTACCAGTACACGGGGTGTCATGCATATCTGGCCATGTATGGACAAGGAAGGGTATACACGCCGTGTCCTTGGTTGTGTACCCAACCCGTGTCTGTGTACTCCCGGAGTACATGCCAGGTGATCCCTGATAAACACACACCGTGTAGCCCATACTACACGCCGTGTAGTCGGGATTTCTCTAGAACGTCGTCTTCTTCCTCGCGCTTCGGTCGATCTTTCGGATCCGCGATCTCTCGTCCATTCATCCCGATGCTTCGGGGCTTGGTTCATCCCATCACATGAACACCGAATCGAGTGTTTTTGATCCTTCGATCAGGTCACAAACCTCCAATGATCCATCCGAAGAAAAATGCCCAAAAACAAAATATCTCCCGATCCGCTCCGAATCGTCCACCGAAATCGTTGTCACACCTCTGCGAGATCGTCGTGGTGTCGATTCTTTAATTTGGGATCGTTGCGTCATAGAACGGATGCACAACGATCCGTTGTTCATTGCCCCACGAAGAACATGAAGAACGCGATGAAGAAAAGGGGGAGAAATCCAATGAAACAAGTTTGAAGAACAAACCTCCACCGTCATTCGTCACGGTGTTGATCCACTCTCGTTAATAGTCTTAAACGGAGCAGAAAAATCAGCAACAAAAGATCAACATGGATTCAATCCCCCAAAATCCCCGCAAAATACCATCCTGCAAGAACGATCGATCCACGGACTAATATGTTTGTGGATTAGTCTGTGTTCATCATAGAAATCAAGAATGGGGAATAAATCACACATCAAACATCCTACCTGGATTCATGGTGTTTGTTGATGAAGATCTGATCGCCACGTCGTCGTCGCCGGTGAAGCTCGTCAAGAACATGGTCGCCGCGTTGGGAGGTTTTCTTCAGAGCTTACCAGAGCCTCTAGGGAGATTCAGGGTTATGGGAATTGTAACCCTGATCCCCTGCGAAATATTTATTTAAAAAGAGAAGAGATATTCTCCACCATAAGATATAATAAAATATTTTTATTAAATATTTTATTACAGTTATGTCCCAAAACCAGATTTCACCACCGACCTGCGTCGGCTGATGTTAGGTCTTGCCTAAGGTAAAATTTCTATTCTGAATGCAACAGTGCCCTTGTATTTCTGATCCGATCACCCGTTCAGGAGTTATTCCACTTTTTCAGGAAAACCACATGCATGCATAATTTAATTATTTAATTAAATTCAAACATTTGTTATGGGCTCACCGGTCCTCGAAACTGCACGCCGTCTCAGAGGATGGTCTCAAAATAATTCCCACATAATATTAAAATAACACATGGAAAAATCTGAGACATTACATAAATAACCCCAATGGGGAAAACGAAGGCATGTCCGTGGACATCCTAGGACAAAACTACTATACAACAGTAATTCAAGAGAAACGCACCCATGGGGTGGACCTTAATCAAGAAAAAAATATAAAAATGCTTTAATTAATTGAATTCATAACCAAAAACAACATTTAATAATAACAAGGATAAATTTTCATTCAAGTCAACATCCAAAACATGGGTGTGTGGCACAACGGCACATATAAACATCTCGAAAATTAACGAGAGGCATGATACCACCTACCATGATGTCGTGAAAATGATATACTCCAAAATAAGACCATTAATAAGCCTATAATGGTGGATATATAAGAAAATAAGTAAATTATTCAACCTTAAATAACTCTATCAAGATACAAAATCTCCAAGAATGGCTCTAGAAGAAGAAATCCCTTATCGATTGGGTTCTAAAGTGATCGACAGAACTTGAATTAGGTTTGGGATGATGAATGTCACATCCATGACTTCTTTTAAAGTCATTTTTCATTTAATTTCCATTATCAATTTGTTTTTGGGGTTTACCACATATTTTGGTGGGAATGGTGGGTTTTCGAAATTTGGACCAAACCATAAGCCCATTTCCAAATTTAAAAATAAAATTTTGTTTCTTTTATAACTCTTTTTTTTAATATTTTACACCCATTACACTTCTCAAATGGAATCCACTGGTATTTTAAAATCACCATATCAATTTGAAATCCATATGAATCCATAATAAGTATGGATTTGGATTTTTTATTAAAGTGTTGGGCTAGCCCAAAAGCCCATTTCCTGCATTAAAGATATTTTCTAATTCTTTACTATATCATTCAATTTTTATGTTTTTTCAGTGATTCCAACTCTCACCATGGACCACATACCCAAGGCACGGTCCCATGCTCTCATACCCATATTTATAGATCATTTGAATTAGGAATTGAGGCTAAACTTATCTAGATTTCTCAAATTTCCCAGATTTGAAGAGATAAATTGAGTCCTTCATAACTCCTTAATTTCTCAATATTTTCCCCCATTAAAATTCCTAAATTATCTCCTCATCCTTGTTAAAACCTCCCGTTAATGTTTGGATATTTGAAAATTCTGATACTGGTGGATTTAGGGTGATTTCTCCAAGATTCCATCAAGTATATGTTTCTCCCTTCCATTTCTTCCATTTCCCTAAGGTTTCATCCCTCTTTCTTGTTGTTCCAAAGTGTCCAGAAGTTAGGGTTCGAACCTAGGGTTTGAAATGGTGTCTTTTTGGTGTAATATTGAGATTTTATGTTTCTCTTCACTTCCTTGTGGTATGGAGGTTGTGCGCTTGATGTTTCGCACCAAGATTTGAGGGTTTCGACTCAAAAGGTAGGGGATTCCATTGTTAACCATTACATGATGAGTTATTTCTCTTCTTTTACTATTTTTTCATGTTCCAAAAATGTTTTTTGTGGTAGGAAGACCATTTTTGAGTGATTTGGTCAAGAATTTAATTTTATAATTTCATTTTTGTTGAAGTTGTGAGCTTTTCAAATGTAACACATGTGGTATCTTTTTTGGTAGTTTAATAAAATATGAAATTTATTTATTAGTTGTTTAAAGGGGTTGAAAATTTTGTATTGTTAATTCCTTATTTTCATGAGGTCCTTGAAGGGGGTTTTGGAATAGGTTTGGTGTGTAAAAATTTATTATACTTCTTGAGAGCATTTTATGAAAATGGTTTTTTTCATTTGTATCTTTCGTGGTATTATTCAAGGTGATTTTATAACACCTGAAGGTGGTTTTATAAATATCTCTATGGATACCAATTATACACTGGTAGTGTTTTGGTGTGGTTTTTTCCTTGAAATATGGTTTTGAAATGGGTTTTATGAGCAAAGCTTAGGTATACTCTTTAGAATTTTTTATGAAAGATTTTAATGATTTGATGATTTATGTAAGAGGTGAAACCATATTGGAAAACTATCTTGGAGTGTGTATATTTTAAAATGGTACATTTTAAATGTGAAAGTGGTTGTTTTTTATGAGTTCCATCTTATAAATGTTTTATAAAAATGTTTGATGGATTTATTAAAGTGTGTAGGAGATGTGAAAGTGATGTGGGATGTTTTGTGTGGGTGTGATGTGAAAAAATGGATTTTGGTTATGAAAAGGGTATTATGTAACATATTATTGGGCTATTGTGTGAGTTGGAATATCTTGGAATGGTTTTATAAAAAAAATTAATGTATTTTTGGAAGTGTTAAAGAAATGTGGAAAGTGTTGTGGGCTATTTTGGTGTGAGTTGGATTTCAAAATCAATTTGAATGAAAAGTGGACGTTTGTGACTTGTGTGGTATACATGTGGGATTTTTGGTGAATTTGTGATGTGTAAATGATATTTTCATGTGAAAAATATATTTTTTGACTTGTTGAACTTTCTTGAACACAAGGGGAGAACCTGGGTATCTAGGTGGGTGGACGTGTACTAGTATGCTAGTGAATCTGTGGGGTTTGGTCTCAGATTCACTTAGCATGATTGTTGATTACAACTCTAACTAAACTATAAAGGTGAATATTGGGGACCACTAGGTTATGGGTATGTTCTATACTAGTGGATCATTCCTGATAATGGATATTTGTGATGGTTTCTCTCACCGAGATATGAGGTACCTCGGACCCACAACTAGCTAGTGCCTAGGGGTTTTTTCCTATTTCCAGTGGTCATTAGATAATTTATACTTACTATCGGAATATGGTATATTTGGCTGGAAAATTCAGTAGCTTTGGCATTTATTTTAAAGGTGTTGATTATTTAAATTATCCAACTTGAAAACTATTTTTTTAAGTTGCATCTTGTAGAAATTGAAAATAGAAATTACATGTTTTTTAAAACTTGCAAGGTTTTTTTCTTTGAATGTTTATCACATGGAATCTCTTAGTGGTGGTATCCTACTAAGAATTGTCTCACACCCTACTTACACCTTTGGGTGTAAGTAGACATGGTTTTTTTTATGTCTCAGTTTTGGAACAGTTTATAGTTACAGTGGTTCGGGTTACTAGAAAGTTCTTGGTGGTGATGTCTTGTAAAGATAGATTGAGGGCGGTTCCTCTTTCCATGAGGGTTCATGGGCTGTCTCTTTTTATTTTTCTACCTTTTTTATAGTCTTTGTGAGTTTTTTTAAACTATGTAATTCAGTTCTTAATTTTTTTAAAATATTGTTTGGTATGAAAAATATGGGTTCGTTTTATTGGATTCATTTGTTGTTTTATGTTTATAAACCTGGGTAAATCGTTCCCAATTTTTAGTTTATGATACTCGGGCACTTTTTCTGGACCATGGGGATCAGGAACGCTCTTCGGGCCATGTTCTGGGCCAGGTTTGATGTCGTTTTTATGGAGACCAGATTTGGTTCGTGACAAAATGGTATCATAAGAGGTTTAGGTTTACTCTTTGGGTCATGTTACTTGGGGAACAGTAGAGATAGTCTGGAGTCATGATTTTTGGGACTTGGAATTCCAGTTATGGGTAGTGTGCCTGGTCACCACACCTCATGATATGATTCAAGTCTCCAGGGGAAGTCGGTACTTATTTGGGTCCTTTGGTTTTCTTGGTTTGATGGTGATTATGAGAAATGAAAAGAGAGTTGGGTTAATGGTCTCAGTGAGCTCGCAAGGCCTAGAAAGTCATGTGGAGCCAAGGATATTTCCCTAGAATGCTCTCTGTGATGGTGAAGTTATTTTCATATGGCCACCCACTATATATCTACATCACCCACTAAAACTAGTTTCCCCTTGCATTGTCTTGTGTCCTTTAGTTTTGAAATCATGGAAGTTTGGTTTTAAAGAAAAAATGACATGGTTTTAAGAAGCATAAAGTTTTTGAGAAATGGTTTTCTAATAAAAAGGTAATAGTTTGATTTATGAAATGGTGGAACACAATTTTCAGAATTTTTTTTGAAATAGAAAATGGTTTGCTTACACCTCTTTTAAAAGTAGTAACTATGTTAAAATTGGTTTTGAAAAAGTGATTCCAATAGAGTTTTCTAAACAATTGAAGGGTGTTTTAATGGGATGAGATTCTTTGAAATTGAAGTGAATAACTTTAAAATGATTTATTATCTAAATGGTTGTGTATTTATAAAAAAATTTGTAATATTTAATTGGTATTTTGATCTCGTGTTTAGCGGTTTTGAAAAAAAAGGATGTGTTGGTTGACCGTTTGGGTTTTGAAAAGTGGAAATAATTTTTGTTTTATCCTTTGGTATTTTCATGACTGACCACATGCATGGGGTTATATGAGATTATGGATTGTTAATGGAATGACTTGATGAGTTCCAGGATGGATATGAGGAGGGTGCCTTGTGTGGCATGGAAAAATGCATGTGTGGGGCCCATAGGGTACCATTGGTTGATACGCTAACCACTGAACCATTTATTTTCAAAGAAATTTTTTTAAAAGGAATAATTAATGTCTTGATGAGTGTTTTGGGATGGTGTGTATTATATGTTATTGGAAATGTTGATGTTATGGAATGTGTTGATTCTAATAACCCCTCTTGTTTGAACGGTGTTTTGGGTTTGTGTTTGGTTAGTAAGTTGGGTTGAAGGGCTAGTTAGTGGTCTCTTCTAATAAAAGTTTGGGAAGCCTTTATGGTGGTTACCCTCATCTGTTTGGATCTAGTTGTGGTATTTCTTAACCAATGGAACAAGTTGGTTGGGTCCTTGGGTTCTCTCATTGGATAAGGTATTCCCCTATTAAGTGTTAGTACACAACTAAAGTACAACCCGGATTGTTTCGCCTTTGGAAAATCCTTTAGTTGATCAATGTATGGAATCTTTTCTAGAGATTTATAGAATGAGTCTACACCCTTTCATTTTTGGGTTTGAGGATACTCTTCTATTGGGAGAGTGCTCGTGGAAGGTTGAAATAGACCTTAGTATCTTAAGTTACCTGATTCATTGAAGGTGGAAGTGGTATAGGGTTATTAGTGTGAATGAGTATCTGGATGGTGTTTAAGAGGGCCTATGGTTCCTTCATAGTATCTTTGAAGTAGGGGTTTGTGTTAAACCACTAGCGTAGGAAATCTATTTAAGAGTAGATATTATGGCCACTTTCTAAAATCGTGTGTTGTTTGGGACATGGCATAAGATCCCTTTCCTCGTATTGTTTCTATCAGTCACAATGTCCATGTTCGGTGACACCTTGTTATGTCATGTGCTCATTTGAATGAAAAGGTGAATCTGTACAATATTTTGTGGGTATTTGTTTTGTCAGAAGTGTGTCTCCTTTCGGGAAAACTTGACATCCTCTATTTTAGAGTAAAGTGTTTATATGCGTCATTTCCTTCTTTTTCTTCTAACCCAAAGAAATAAGGCAGAATGTTTGTGCATCTTCTAAGACCTTATTTTAGTGAAATTTTGGGTTAGGGTAAAGTGAGTTTGGAATGTGTTATCTCTTGGTAAACTTATCGGGGATTGTGGGGTAGTTGTTTGTGTCACCAGAAGTATAAGTTCTGTTTAGGTGGTTTCTAAAGCCTAACTACGAGGCCAAAGATGCTTCAATCATTTGAGCTCCATCCATAGGTCTTGGAGAGAAGTTGGCACATAGTCAAGGGAAATCCTAGGGTCGTTAAAACCCTTGTACAATGTCCTATCCTTAGTATGAATTATTGGAAGTGTTTAAACCTCTAGTGTCATCATCTTGTTCGAGTTTTTCCCATTTAGTGGTAGAGGTGGGAAGATCTCATTTCCATGTTGTAGCCTAAGTTCATACTTTCCCCCTCTAGTTTCAACTGGGTATTTGAAGAAAGGATTGAAGTTTGGCTAGAAAGGTTGATTTCACAGTTTTTGAATGGTTAATAGTGAACATACCCCAAAAACCATTTAGAAAGAAGGATCCCCTGGTTAGCACATAGTTTCCCAAACCGGGTGAACTAACCGTATGAGCATCCCATGTCTTTAAATTTTGGGGACTTTCTGTTCCGGCTCGTGATAGTAGGTTAATATGGTTAGTTATTATAGTGTAGAGACCCACTATGAGTATTATATAATATCTTTGGTAATGGTCCGATGGAAGTATACCCCTTGAACCGGGGAGTCCATTCAGGCCTCCCCCTGTTAGTGTCCAGAATATGTCTCGAAAAAATTTTAAGTTCTCTCTTATGGGGGGGAGACCATTTATATCTCCCCATACTAGTAACTCAGATTGGTCTTTGGTCTTGTCCTAGTGGTAGGTAGTCTCGTTCGGAGCTATCTAACTACCAACATCTTCCTAGGGTAAATTTTGGGATTGGAGTGTGTCCAAAGATTTAGTTAAAGCAAATTAAGCGTAACCTTGTTCGTTGTTGTTGTTCGTTTGAGTATATTACTTGAGGCTTATTCATATAGTATTTTAGAAGATTATTTTTGGGGATACAGTCTGAATTTTTTTTATCATTTCAGGAAATTGATGTATGTTTTGGTTTGTGAGAGTATTCCTTCCTTAATTGATCAATGGAGGTTTTTTGGCCTTTGGGGCGAAGCTTGGTAAAGGAGTCCATTTCGACCTTTTGGTTGGGTGTGGTTTTTTTCTTTGGGCCTTGTTGTGGCTTTCCAAGGGAAGAAAGTTTTATGGTGGAGAGAATTATCACATACATGACTTATTTTAAATTCATTTTTCATTTAATTTCCATTCTCAATTTCTTTTGGGGGTTTACCTCGCATTTTGGGGGAAATGGTGGGTTTTTGGAATTTGGGCGAAACCGTAAGCCCATTTCCAGATTTAAAAATAATTTTTTTTTTATTTTATAATCCCTTCATTTTTCAATATTTTTCACCCATTCCACTTCTCAAATTGCATCCCCTGTTATATTAAAACAACCATATCAATTTGGAATCCATAGGTATCCATAATAATGATGGATTTGGGTTTTTTATTAAGGTGTTGGGCCAGCCCAAAAGCCCATTTCCTGCATTAAAAATATTTTTTAATTATTTAATATCTCATTTAATTTTTAAGATTTTTTTTGTGATTCCAACTCTCACCCGAGCCCACTTACCCAAGGAACGCTCCCATGCACTCCTCCCTCTCTGTTGAGATCATTTTCATTGGAAAGTTAGGTGAAAATTCTCTGGATTTCTCAAATCACCCAGATTTGAAGAGATAAATTGATTCCTTCATAACTCTTTTATTTCTCACTATTTTCCCTCCATTACAGTTTCTACATGAACTCCTCAACCTTTTTATAACCTCACTTTAATGTTTTTCTATTTTAAAATTCAGATATTGGTGGATTTCGGGCGATTTCTCTAAGATTCTATCAAGTAAGTGTTTCTTCATTCCATTTCTTCCATTTCCTTAGGGTTTCATCCCTCTTTCTTAATGTTCCTAAGTGTATAGAAGTTTGGGTTCGAAAATAGGGTTTTCCATGGTTTTTTTTTGGTGTAATATTGAGATTTTATGTTTCTCTTCACTTCCTTGTGGTGCGGCGGTGGTGCACTTGATTTTTCGCACCAAGATTTGTGTGTTTCGACTCAAAAGGTAAGTGATTCCATGGTTAACCATTCCTATATGAGTTAGTTTTCTTTTTTACTGGTTTTTCATGTTCCCCGTATGTTGTGTGTGGAGAGAAATCTATTTTTTATGGATTTGGTTAAGAATTTAATTTCATAATTGTGTTTTTGTTGAAGTTGTGAACTTTTCAAATGTAACACATGTGTTATCTTTTGTGGAATTTTTATAAAATATGAAATTGATTTATTAGTTGTTGAAAGGGGCTGAAAATTATGTTGTGTTAATGCCTTAGTGTCATTTGGGCCTTGGAGGGGGGTTTTTGGAATAGTTTTGGTGTGTAAAACCTTGTTATACTTCTTGGGTGCATTTTATGAAAATGGGTGTCTTCATTTGTATCTTTCGTGGTATTATTCAAGGTGATTTTATAACACTTGAAAGTGGTTTTAAAAATTCCTATAGGGCTTCCAATTATACTTTGGTAGTGTTTTGGTGTGGTTTTTTCCTTAAAATATGGTTTGGAAATGGGTTTTTTGAGAAAAGTTTGGGTATACTCTTTATAATTATTTTATGAAAGATTTGAATGATTTAATGATTTATGTAAGAGGTGAAACCATATTGGAAAACTATTTTGGAGGGTGTATATTTTTAAATAGTACATTTTAAATGTGAAAGTGGATTTTTTTTATGAGTTCCTTCTTGGAAATGTTTTATAAAAATGTTTGATGGATTAACTTAAGTGTGTAAGAGATGTGAAAGTGATGTGGGATGTTTTGTGTGAGTGTGGTGTGAAAAATGGATTTTGGTTATGAAAAGGGTATTATGTAAAATATGAGTGGGCTTTTTTGTGAGTTGGAATATCTTGGAATGGTTTTATAAAAAATTTAATGGATTTTTTGAAGTGTTAAATAAATTTCAAAAGTGTTGTGGGCTATTTTGGTGTGAGTCGGATTTCAAAATCAAATTGAATGAAAAGTGGAATTTTGTGACTTGTGTGGTATACATGTGGGATTTGTGGTTAATTTGTGATTTGGAAATGATATTTTCATGTGTAAAGTATATTTCTAGACTTGTTGAAATTTATTGAGCACAAGGGAAAAACATGGGTATCTAGGTGGGTGGATGTGTACTAGTATGCTAGTGAATCTGTGGGGTTTGGCCTCAGATTCACTTAGCTAGATTGATGATTAAAACTCTAAATAAACTAGGATGATGATGATTGGGGACCACTAGGTTATGTTTATATTCCCTACTAGTGTCTCGTACACAAGAATGGATATTTGTGATGGTTACTCTCACAGAGATACGAGGTACGTGGGACCCACTGCTAGCTAGTGCCTAGGGGTTATTTTCTATTTCTTGTGCTCGTTAGATCCTTTATACTTACCATCGGAATATGGTATATTTGGATGGAAAATTCAGTATATTTGGAATTTATTTTAAAAGTTTTTATTCTTTAAATTATCCCACTTGAAAACTGATTTTTTTTAAGTTGCATCTTTTAGAAATTGTAACAATAAATTACATGTTTCTGAAAACTTGCATGCTTTTGGTCTTTTAATGTTTATCTCATGAAATATCATAGTGGTGGTATCCTACTAGGATTTTTCTCACACCCTATTTACACCTTTGGGTGTAAGTGGACTTGGTTTGTTTTTATATTGCAGGTTGGGTATAGTTTATAGTGCCAGTGGTTCGGGTTTCTAGCAGGTTCTTGGTGTTGATGTCTTGTAGAGATGCCTTGAGGGTGGTGACTTTTTCCATTACGGTTCATGGTATGTTTATTTTTAGTTTTGTACCTTTTTTATAGTCTTTGTGAGTTACTTTAAACTATGTAATTCTGTTTTGAATTTTTGTAAAAGATTGTTTTGTTTGAAAAATACAGATTCGTTTTATTGGATTCATTTGTTGTTTTATGTTTATAAACTTGGGTAAATTGTTCTCAATTTTAATTTTATGATACCCGAGAACTTGTGCCAAACCATGGGGATTAGGAAAACCCTTCAGGATATTTCATAGGATAGGTTTGGTTCCAGTTTTAGTGGCAACAATATTTGGTTCATGACAATGAAACGGGAGAAGGAAATGATCTCGCGACTCCTTGTTCTTCGCCCGGAGGCTCTTCTGTCTAGAAGAAGAGAAATTGAGGCTGCTACCCATTTTAAGACAAAAATTAGGAGTACACATCATGTAAGTTAATATAAACAGTGTGTATATCATTTTACTATTCATAAATTTGCTGACCTACTTTACACATCCAGCACCAACCTTGCCGACATGACTAAATGGCATGTATCAAGAAGTACACAACATGTAGTAGATTTTTCTTCTCTACCAGGCCAACACAAGAACACATAAAGTATCCACATCCTACATGGATATACTAAACTATGTGTACATAGGATTACATGGTGTGTACTAATAAAACTAACCATTTTTATAGTTTTCCTTGTTTTCTCAAAAACAACACAAAGGAAAAGAAAAAAAAACAAAGTTGTACCATAGAAGAAGAACCGGGTTCTTACAAACTTCACCCTTTAAGAGATGCATGACCAAATTTCCCTTCCAAGGGTGGTGAAGGAATATCTGAGAATAAATCTAGACACTAAGCATGTACATCGTCCTCCCTCTCCTAATTCTCATCCAGTACTTGATCGTGCTGCCATAGCACTTGTACAAGAGGAACTGACCTGTAACACCCTGAGATTTTATGAGATATATTATTTTTAATTTCTTTGATGTCTTCTATTATACAAAACACCCAGATTATCTTGTACTATACGCAACACCATATTAGCTTGCAGTATACGCAACACTATTCTTGGATCGTTTTACACACAATTTCAAGTTCATTTTGTGGAAATTATTCTACGCAACATTAAGTATAGATTTTGTTTAATATATAAATGAAATAAGTTTTGATTATCTTATACGCAACACCAAACGGAGCTTTCACTACACGCAGCCCTGACTTGGCTTACAATCAAGACCTTCCTCGATAGCGTGTGTACTACGCAATACCGAGTTTCACTAAACGAGATATTATTATAATATTATTATGAACTAGCCATTATGAATAGTAATACCCAATATTTAAAATTTTATAAATTTTATCTTTCAATATGGACTTCATTTTTGGATTCGGGATATCGAAATTAGCCTAGGGTGAATTTTTGGTATTTTTCTGAAAACTTTCAATATTTGATGAATAGTGAAAACACTGGGTTACTATTTAAAAATTGACTTTTTATTTAAATAATTATTTATTTTATTTGAATTTATTTTAGGTCAAAATTGATACATAATACATATATAAGTTCAATTTAATTCATTGGATCCATTTTATAATAATTTTATATATATATAAATTTTATTGAAATTTTCACCGTCTTTTACCCACCTCCTAGGAGAATTTGCAAATGTATATAAAACGAAATTTTACCGCTTCTGTGAGTGGAATTTCAAAAATTCGAGAGACATAGTTAATATCAAGGAGTAAAATGTGGTTCAATAAGATAAAAATAATTTTTTGTGAATAGTAACTTTTTACTTTTATTTACCATGGTTAAAAGTAAATAGGGTAATTAAGGGTAAAAATGATATTATTATTACCCTAACACATGTCCTAATTCTATTTTATAAGTTTAATTCCACAAAAAACAACCTTAGGAATAAAATATTATCCTTTAGGTCCACTTCGTTTAGATTAGGACATTTATTATTATTTTATTTAAAGAAGTGTTAAAATAGTTAAAATCAAAGTTTAATAACTAAAACATTTTTAATATAGGGTTATACATAAAATAAATTAGACTATAAATATTAATTATAAATATAAAAATATTTCATATATAATGGTATTTTATTTATAATTTTTAGACATTAAATAATTTAATTTATTTATGACACAATGATGATGCAGTAATTACCTTATTAATGAAATATTAACATAATTGATGTTATAAATACCCAAATAAATGTAATTTGAGACATTTTATAAATTCCACTAATTTTTTAGGTTAATATGAGATGTTATTATTGATTAAATTAAAATTTTTTGAACTAATCATGTTGTTATAATTTTCACAAAAATCAATTACCAAATAGTGTCAAAATTGACATAAAATAGTTTTTAAAACAAATATTATATTATTAATTTCTATTCTATTCCTAAAAATCTAAGGTTCTTAAAAATAACTTATATAATGTTATATATATTAATAATGAACCACTTGGGGTTCGTTTGGATTGTTATAGTAAGTTTAGTAACCATATAGTGTAAGAAAACAAGAAGACACAGTAAAAGTTAAATTATTTAACTTAGAGTTAAATCTAAATGATAAGGTTAAAATAGTAACCTAAACTTGTCTAAAACCTATTGGTTGAGAGTATTTCGACCCATACACACTTTATCTTTGAAATAAATTAATTTGGAGCTATTATAAACCGAATATTACTTTATTATAAAAAAATATTTTAATTTATTCCTAAGCTGCCCCTCTCCTCCCTTATAAAAGGGCACCTCCTCCCTCTTCTCTTTACACAATTTTGATCCTTAAAACTCAACAAAAACCTGACCATTTCCCTTATAAACTTCCCTATAAAAATTATAGAGGATATGTTCTCCTCAAAAGACAAACTCTAGTGCTTTAAGAGGAAGCTTAAAAGGGGTGCGTCGAAGAATAGGTAATCTCTTCTACTGATTCTTTCAAGTTTCTTTTTCTTAAACTTATTCTTCTTTAGTTGTTTCACTAAAAAGTAATAACATCAGTATCACTAATATAATAATATGTTGTTATAAATATGAAACAACCCCATTTCACCTTCTATCCATCCTACGGAAAATGAAATCACCGTGTGTGCGTACGTACGGAATATTGTCTCCACGTCGTTGTGTAATATGTTATTCCACCACCACCTTACTTGGATGGGTATAATGGTGTAAAGAATAAATATATATAGTTATTATAAAATAATACTGATTCTGAGATATTATATGATCTACTCTAATTAAATTCAATAATTATGGGAATGATATCATCGCTCGTGCGTACGTACGGATTACCGTCTCCACGACGCGATGAGATTCATTCTCCATGTTAACCACTCAAGAATGATTATAAATTATATATAATGAATAATAATGAAATATATGACATGATAAAGATACTGGATTTATTTATTTATATATATATATCTGTTTGTGTGTGTGTTTTTCATCTACTTACTTCCATTCAAGTCAATAAGGAAAAGAAAACAGCGTTCATGCGTACGTACGGCCTACCATCTCCATGAACAGTGTATTTCATTTCATTTATATATCTATTATATATATATATACTGAATATATATGATATATAAATCATGATTTAAATTCTGTAAGTAATTAAATCATGATATAAGTAATTATAATATCAAGAATAACAAGTCCAAACACGTACGATAAATAAAACAATTTTACCCAAAATGCTGCTTTAACATGGAATTTACAAAAGAACAGGTAAAATAAAGTCATAAGTGAACCATATATGATATCATAACAATTAATATGATTCTGTAATAAGTCAATGACATTATTTAAATCATTATACAAGAGGTTTAAATACGTATGAAGCATATCGGACCTAATGTAAGGGATAACTTTTCCAATCTCGTTTTTATCCGAGATTGTTTACTCGTTGGTATTTACTGGGGTTATATTTATCATCCATGTCCCTATTTTCTAAAAATTTGTTCATGTGTGTTTAAATTCCTTTTTACCCATTTTTTACTTTTACTACATGGTATGTAAGGAATCTTTCTTTTGATTACCATGCAATGTACTTTTTGACTTTTCCAGAAAAAGTATGAGAATAATATTTTTTTTAACTTATACGGAATGAACAAATTTTTACTGTTTCATAACGCCTTATTTTCATGAAGCTTACTCTACAATATTTCATGACTATTTTCAACAAAATCCTTTTATTTTAAAATTTCATGGCATTTTGTGAAAAGAAAATGATATTGAAGAAGAAAGGATATTTTTCTCAAGAATTCATTTCAAGTGTTTTATCAAAACCATTTTCCATCTAAAATGACATTATTTCATATGTGTATGTTTCAAGTATAATGTCTCTATGATTTACAAGGATTTAATTTTCTTATGATGAAATGATATCCATTTGTTTTATATGGATTATGCTATGATGGGATGATTTTTATGAAACCCATTTTATTATTTGGGTTATAATGATTGATTTATGTTTATATTATGGAACACGTAAGAATGATTTCATTATGAGATGGTTGGGACCTATATCTCCCTCCAATTAATTGGGTAAAGATTTATATCTCATTAGATAGACATGGATGTAATGGTAAGTTAATTCGGTTCAGTGATATAGGACTGGAACGAGGAGTGAACTCAATTCAGAAAGAGACTTTTTCCACTAATATGGTCTTGGCAGCAATGCCTTGGCTACTATGGAAATCATATCATGTGATTAATGGTTTTCCACAATTACATGTTTTATTCCCATGCTATTTTATCATGATTAATATTTCTTTATGATCTATGCCTTACGTACTGCCATTTTTTATGTCATTGCTCAAGATTTTGATGTTTAAATATTATGTTCATGTTTTGAAGTTCAAATATATATGGTTTGTTTTATTTTCTCCATGATTACCCTTACTGAGCATTTGAGCTCACCCTTTATATGTTTTCTTTTCCCCATGATATAAAGAAAGGTTTTAGGTAAGAAAACAAAAGGGGAAGATCTTTATGGGAGATTTTAAAGATCTTTCACCATGATTAAAAGATTATATTCTAAGTTTCCAAAGACACTAAACTATTACGGTTCTTGTGTGTATGTTTTTGTTATGTATTAAGTATTCTGAAAAAATTAATGTTATATCCATGTACGTCAGGTTCGGGGTCTCTATAGTTGGTGTCAAAGGAAAGGTTTAGTTAACCTTTGGAAACTAGGATGCGAAAAGTTTAGTGAGATCCCTAGAGATATTTCTAAGATATTTCTAGGGATGTCCCTCAGGTTAAGTATAAGTATAGTTTATAGTCCTAGAATTATGGTAAAAATCTTAGAATTAACCCTAAGATGTTATATATTGAAGGTACTCCCCCTTTATTATGTTGTTTTCCCTAGCATGATTTTTTCCTCTCACACTATTCTTTTTGGGTTTTAGATGATGGCTGGAACCCGAAGGAACCGTGTTGATCAATGTAATGGAAAATGCAATGATTTTCTGCCTAAAAAAACCAATGTTATGGGAGATGGAGTGAAAAATCTTATTTCTATACTTACACAAGCTATGAATCATTCTGAACTTCCAAATGAGCAGAGAAGGGAATAATATTCTATTGAGTCCTTCATGAGGTAACGTCCACCTTCTTTCAGTGGATCTTTTGATCCACTTGTTGTTGAACAATGGATCAGTATCATTGAAAAGATATTTTCCATACTTCGCTGTTCAGAACATGAAAAAGTCATTTTGGATATTTACCGTTTAGAAGGTGAAGCAGATCAATGGTGGACTCTAATTAAGAATACGAGGCCACATGATGAAATTGAATCCATGGAATGGGATGAGTTCAAAAACTTATTTTTCAATAAGTACTTCCCTCATATTCTTTAAACAAAGATGGAAAAGGATTTCCTTGATCTTAATCAAAAGGATGATGAATCTGTTGGTATATACGAAGAAAATTTTGCAAGGCTTTCAAGGTATGCATCTGGATTTATCATCCAACCTGAAAGTAAAGTTGATAAATTCTTCATTGGATTAAGACCAAGTCTTCGAAGGGAATTATCTATAAGAGACTTCAGTAGCTATGAAGAAATTGTGTGTTGTGCTATCAAGGTAGAAATGGAAGTTGTTGTTACATATCCATCTCAAGGTTTTAACAAGAAAAAAAAGATGGAGTTCAAGGAGAAATCTCGGAATAATGGTGAAAAGAAGATAAATTCTTCTTTATGATCAAAGTGTGGAAAGAAGCATGGTGAAGATTGTCTTAAAGGGACTAGAAAATGTTTTAAGTGTGGAAAATAAGGTCATCGAGTAGCTTAGTGTCAAAGTAATGGAAAAAGGGTTACTAATGATGTGAATAAAGAAAATACTACAGAGAACGCTCCACCAACACTTCAAGGCTTCAAGTGCAAGGAAATGGGGAATTATGCTAATCAATGCCCTAATCCAAGGTTAATGATGATCAACGTGAGCAACCTTTTAAGGGAAAGGATAAAGGGAAGTCACATGTGATCACTATTTGTGATGTTGAGTATGACAATGATGTTGTGTAATGATTAAGTGTTTATGTAATGGAATTTCAAAATAGTATCATGGAATCTCATTTATGGTATCGTGGAATTTTAGAATATCTATGTATTGGTTTTCAATAATTATATGGTACTGGTAACCATGAAAAGTGATTGAAATATTTTTGTAAGCAAGATGATATGCACATAATGAAGGGATAAGGAGAAAATGAAATTTTTGATAGTATTAATGAGCTCATGACTGATATAAGGACAAAGTTATATCATGGTTTGAATATATAGAATTTTTAGATTTTGGTATGTAGAAAGAGTTAACTTTTGACAGAATTTATGTTTTCACTAAGGTTTAATTGGTATTCATTTTTCAAGAGAATACATGATTAAGGTATTCACATGATTGGAATGTGGCTAACAAGGTATATCAGGGATAAATGATGGTATTCACATGCTCGGTAGATGACATTTCTAGTAATTGTTTTCTTTATACTATGAGCTTGGACAGAAGTATTTTAGATAAGCCTAAAGATTGGAATGGATTATGTTGGACATAAGTTAGTATTGTTTAAGGCTAGAATTTTTTTTAGATATTATTGATGGAATGTTATAATATTGTAGTTTTAGAAAAAGGACAACCTGCAGGACGGGCGACAACCCATCACGTCGGACAAGGCTGTGGGAATCAAACCCACAACCGAAGTGTGACAGGACTTTATCACCTACCACTGTCCTATAGGAAGTCCCTGGTTAGTAGAAACTAGATTTATTATATTAAGAGGTGTGATATATGAAGTAAAAGTTCATTTTAGGAACCATATACGATTAATCTCACTATATATGGACTTATGTATATTTAATAACTTTTGATATCCTTTTGTTTAAGATAGATGGAATGACCTATCATTCTATCACATGATCTGCTAACACTTCACAGAACAAAAATTCAACTTCATTTCTTTAAGAGATGAAGTGGAAATTGTTCAAGGCACAAACAACAGTAAGATTGTACCAAAATCAAGTAAGTATTTCTTTTAATTTAACAATTCTTCAACTTTATATAAATGATCTTGAAAACAAAATATGTTTTCCCAGTGTACTTATATCCGATGAATCAGATGGTACCTTAAATCATCAAAAATTTATGGCTTTGTGATTTTTGGATTTTTCATAGCCATGTCCTCTACCACTCTCCATCAGAACTTGATGGTTAGATTTTTCTCCCTTATCCATATTTCCACCTATGTTCTCCTATGTGGAAACCCAGTGATGAGTTAATCTGGGTAACCGTTACATTTATTACTTTACTTTTTAAAATTAAGTTTTAGTATTCCTTTTACGATGTGGGTTTCTTTGAACGAAACTTTCAAGTAGTAAACGATTTATAACCCTGACGAATTTTGAGGGAGAAATTCCTTTTAAGGGGGTAGAATATAACACCCTGAGATTTTATGAGATATATTATTTTTAATTTCTTTGAAGTCTTATATTATACACTACACCAAGATTAGCTTATACTATATGCAACACCGTATTAGCTTGCAGTATATGCAACACTATTCCTGTCTCATGTTATACAAAATTTCAAGTTCATTTTATGAAAATTATTCTACGCAACATTAAGTATAGATTTTGTTTAATGTATAAATGAAATAAGTTTTGATTATGTTATATGCAACACCAAAAGGATCTTTCACTACACATAGCCCCGACTTGGCTTGAAATCAAGACCTTCCTCGATAGCATGTGTAGTACGCAATACTGAGTTTCACTAAACGAGATATTATTATAATATTATTATGAACTAGCCATTATGAATAGTAATACCCAATTTTTGAAATTTTATAAATTTTATCTTTCAAAATGGACTTCATTTTTGGATTTGTAATATCAAAATTATCCTAGGGTTAATTTTTGGTATTTTTCTGAAAACTTTCAATTTTTGATGAATAGTGAAAACACTGGGTTACTATTTAAAAACTAACTTTTTATTTAAATAATTATTTATTTTATTTAAATTTATTTTAGGTAAAAATTGATACATAATACCTATATAAGTTCAATGTAATTCATTGGAGTCATTTTATAATAATTTTAGATATGAAAAAAATTTATTGAACTTTTCACAGTCTTTTACCCACCTCCTAGGAGAATTTTCAAATGTACATAAAACGTAATTTTACCACTTATGTGAGTATAATTTCAAAAATCAAAGCGTCATGGTTAATATCAAGGAGTAAAATGTGGTTCAATAAGATAAAAATAATTTTTGGTGAATAGTAACTTTTTACTTTTATTTACCACGGTTAAAAATTAAATAGGGTAATTAAGGGTAAAAATGATATTATTATTACCCTAAAACATGTCCTAATTCTATTGGATAAGTTTAATTAGACCAAAAATAACCTTGGGAATAAAATACTACCCTTTAGGTCCACTTGGATTAGATTAGGACATTTATTATTATTTTATTTAAAGAAGTGTTAAAATAGTTAAAATCAAAGTTTAATAACTAAAAAAAATTTAATATAGGATTATACATAAGATAAATTCGACTATAAATATTAATTAGAAATATAAAAATATTTACTAAATAATAGTATTTTATTTATAATTTTTAAACATTAAATAATTTAATTTATTTATGACACAATGATGACGTAGTAATTACCTTATTAATGAAATATTAACATAATTGATGTTATAAATACCCAAATAAATGTAATTTGACACATTTTATAAATTAAAATAATTTTTTAGGTTAATATGACGTGTTAGTATTGATTCAATTAACTTTTTTTAAACTAATGATGTTGTTATAATTTCCACAAAAATCAATTACCAAATAATTTCAAAATTGACATAAAATAGTTTTTAAAACAAATATTATATTATTAATTTATATTATATTCCTAAAAATATAAGGTTCGGAAAAATGAATTAGATAATGTTATATATATTAATAATGAACCACTTGGGGTTATTTTGGCTTGTTATAGTAAGTTTAGTAACCATATAGTGTAAGAAAACAAGAAGACACAGTAAAAGTTAAATAATTTAACTTAGAGTTAAATCTAAATGATAAGGTTAAAATAGTAACCTAAACTTGTCTAAAACCAATTGGTTGAGAGGATTTAAACCCATACCCAATTTATCTTATAAATAAATCAATTTATAGATATTATAAACCGAATATGACTTTATTATAAAATAATATTTTAAGTTTTTCCTAAGGTTCCCCTCTTCTCCCTTATAAAAGGGCACCTCCTCCCTCTTCTCTTTAAAAAATTTTGAGCCTTAAATCTCGACCAACCCCTGCCCATTTACCTTCTAAACTTTCCTATAAACATTATAGAGGTTCTGGTTTCCTCAAAAGACCAACTCTAGTGCCTTAAGAGGAATCTTAAAAGGGGTGCGTCGAAGAAGAGGTAATCTCTTCTACCAATTATTTCAAGTTTCTTTATTCTTAAACTTCTTCTTATTTAGTTGTTTCATTACAAAGTAATAACATTAGTATCACTAATATACTGATATTTTATTATAAATATGAAACAACCCCATTTCACCTTCTATCCATCCTACGGAAAACGAAATCATTGCGCGTGCATACGTACGGAATACCGTCTCCACGCCGTGGTGCAATCTATTTTTCCACCACCACCTTACTTGGACGGGTATAATGGTGTAAAGAATAACTATATATAGTTATTATAAAATAATACTTATTCTGAGATATTATATCATCCACTCCAATTCAATTCAATAATTATGGGAATGATATCATCGCTCGTGCGTACGTACGGATTACCGCCTCCACGACGCGATGAGATTCATTCTCCATGTTAACCACTCAAGAATGATTATAAAGTATATATAATGAATAATAATGAAATATATGACATGATAAAGCTACTAGATTTATGTATATATATATATATATATCATCTACTTACTTCCATTCAAGTCAATAAGGAAAAGAAAACGGCGTTCATGCGTACGTACGGCCTACCGTCTCTATGAACGGTGTATTTCATTTCATTTATCTATATATTACATATATATATAATGAATATATATGATATATAAATCGTGATTTAAATTCTGGAAGTAATTAAATCATGATATAATTAATAATAATATCAATAATAACAAGTCCAAAAACGTACGATAAATAAAACAATTTTACCCAAAACGCTGCTTTATCATGGAATTTACAAAAGAACAGGTAATATAAAGTCATAAGTAAACCATATATGATATCATAACAATTAATATGATTCTTTAATAAGTCAATGACATTATTTTAATCATTATACAAGAGGTTCGGATACGTATGAAGCATATCGGACCTAAGGTAAGGGATAACTTTTCCAATCTCGTTTTTATCCGAGATTGTTTACTCGTTAGTATTTACTAGGGTTATATTTATCATCCATGTCCATATTTTCTAAAAATTGTTTCATGTATGTTTAAAGTCCTTTTTACCCATTTTTTACTTTTACTACATGGTATGTAAGGAATCTTTCTTTTGATTACCATGCGATGTACTTTTTGACTTTTCCGACAAAAGTATGAAAATACTGTTTTTTTAAATTATACGGAATGAACGGATTTTTACAGTTTCATAATGCCTTATTTTCATGAATCTTACTCTACAATATTTCATGACTATTTTCAACAAAATCCTTTTCTTTTAAAATTTCATGGCATTTTGTGAAAAGAAAATGATTTTGAAGAAGAAAGGATATTTTCCTCAAGAATTCATTTCAAGTGTTTTATCAAAACCATTTTCCATCTAAAATGACATTATTTCATATGTGTATGTTTCAAGTATAATGTCTCTATGATTTACAAGGTTTAAATTTTCTTATAGTAAAATGATATCCATTTGTTTTATATGGATTATGTTATGATGGGATGATGTTTATGAAACCCATTTTATTCTTTGGGTTATGATGAATGATTTATGTTTATGTTGTGGCACACGTAAGAATGATTTCATTATGAGATGGGTGGGACATATATCTCCCTACAATGCATTGGGTAAAGATTTATATCTCATGACATAGACATGGCTGGAATGGTAAGTTAATCTGGTTCAGTGATACAGGACTGGAACGAGGAGTGAACTCGATTTAGAAAGGGACTTTGTCCACTAAGATGGTCATGGCAGCAATGCCTTGGCTACTATGGAAATCATATCATGTGCTTAATGATTTTCCATAATTACATGTTTTATTCCCATGCTATTTTATCATGATTAATGTTTCTTTATTATCTATCCCTTACGTACTTCCATGTTTTATGTCATTTCTCAATATTTTTATGTTTAAATATTATGTTCATGTTTTGAAGTTCAAATGTATATGGTTTGTTTTATTTTATCCATGATTACACTTACTGAGAATTTGAGCTCACCCTTTATATGTTTTCTTTTCCCCAGGATATAAAGAAAGGTTTTAGGTAAGAAAAAAAAAGGGGAAGATCTTTATGGGAGATGTTGAAGATCTTTCACCACGATTAGAAGATTATATTCCGAGTTTCCAAAGACAATAAACTATTATGGTCCTTGGGTTTCTGTTTTTGTTATGTATTAAGTATTCCGAAAAAAGTAATGTTATGTCCAAGTACGTCAGGTTCGGGGTCTCTACATGGTCGGCCTTAGAGAACCTTCATTCTCCTGTCAAATATGTGAATCGAATTCTCCTCAAAGGATGAATCAACCTGAAGCTCAACCTCCTTAGGATGAAAAAAGTGAGACGGTTCTGAATGATAGCATCATAGCTAAGATACATGGAAAAAATCGTTCATGGCTCGGTGCCTTTGAGGTAACTATATCTGATAGGCAACGACCCGACTCGTTCTAGAATCTCAAATGGTCCAACATATCTCAGTGAAATCTTACCCTGTCTCTTGATCCTCCTATTCTCCAATATCGATGCGACATGTAGGAATACTCGATCCTCGGCCTCGAGCTCCAAAGGTCATCTACGTCGATCGACATAATATTTCTGATGAGACTGCGCAGTAGAAATCTTCTTCTGAATAAAATGAACCTACTCAGTAGTCTCCTAGACACGATGATGTCCCAACATAGCTACATATCCTACCTCTAACTAACACAAGGGTGATCGTCATGACATATTATACAAAGCCTCATATGGTGAAATTTTGATAGTATCCTAAAATCTATTATTATAAGAGAAATCATCCAAGGTTATATGTATCTCCCAAGATCCCACAAAGTCTAGGACACTTGAACGCAAGATTCCCTCTAGAACCTATATCATATGCTCTGATTGGCCATCAGTATAAGGGTGGTATGGTGTGATCAGAAGAACCTGTGTACCCAACACCTTCTAAAAACTCTGCCAGAAACGAGATGTAAATTGGGAATCCCTATCAGAAATGTTAGAATAGGGAACCCCATGAAGTCGTACCACCTCTCAGATATACATCTTTCCAAGATCATCAACACTAATGGTCTCCTTGATCAGCAAGAAGTGAGTGGCCTTCATAAGCATGTCAACTATGACCCACACAGCATTGTTTCCTCTAGGCGACCTCTGTAACCTCATCAAAAAATCCATCACGACATCATCCCACTTCTACTCAAGAATGGGTAGCAACTATAAAAGTCCAGTTGTCCTCTAATGTTCCTCCTTCACCTGTATATAGGTGGAACACCTCGTAAAAAAACTAGCTACTTCTCACTTCATACCTGGCCACCACTACTAGCGGCGCAAGTCACGGTACATCTTGGTGACTTTAAGATGCACTGCCCAAGATGAAGCATGAAACTCCCATGTCAACTCCTCGAGTATATCCCCTAGAACCCACACACTTCCATGGATACACAGAACTTCATCATCGCCAATCATCCATCCATAAAGAGGGTCATCACCTCCCATACTCTCCCAGAGGACTAGGCCTTCAAAGTTTGATAGTTGCCTCATCCTCACTCTATCCAGTAGGGTAGAGGTGACTACCAAAGATTAAATATAAGTCTACCCCTGACTATCGTTCACCTCTAAATGCATCTTAGAGAACAAATCCATAATCTGCCTCTCACCATTGGCCTCCTGCACTGCCTATATTTGATTCCTCCTACTCAGTTCATTATCCACTACATTACCTTTTCAAGGCGTATATGCAATCTCAAAATCAAACAACTGAAGGTATTCCACCCACCTTCACTATCTCATATTCAAATCATGCTGAATAAAGAGGTATTTGAGACTTTTTTTTGTGTACACCACAAAATTCTCTCCCAATAAATAATGTCTCCAATAGTGCAAAGCATGAACAACTAATACTAACTAGAGATCATGAGTCGGGTAATTCCTATCATGTGGCCTCAACTACCTATAACCGGACACAATGAATCTATCCCCCTTCATAAGAACTTCATCCATCCCAATACCTGAGGCATCAAAATACCCAATGTAACTCTTTCTCGGTTTAGTAAATATCAGTATCAACACTGAATTCAAATGCCCCTTCATCTCCTAAAAGTTTGCATCACAAGAATCTGACCACTCAAAGTTCACACCTTTCTTAGTCAAGCCTGTAATTTGTGTTTCCAAGCATGATAATTCATGTATAAAACATATGTATTAACTAGCTAGCCCCAATAAACTTTTTACCTCAAAAATGTTCTGGGGATACTCCCAGGTAACTAATTATCTCTCCTTATTTGGGTCCAATGATACTACAATCTCTGTGATTACGTGACCCAGGAAGTGAATCTAATCCATCTAGAATTACCATTTTATGATCTTATTATATAACTGATGCTCTCTTGGTGTATTTAAAACGATCTCAAGGTGATTAGAATGGTAATTTCAATTGTGAGAATACAACAAGATATCATCCACAAAAACCACCATAAAATAATCTAAGTAGGGATGGAACACATGGTTAATCAATGCCATAAAAACTGTTGGCGTGTTCATGAGACCAAAATGTGTAACCAAGTACTCATATAGGCCATACCTACTACGAAAGTCTATACGAGGTATGTCTGCCAATCAAACACGTACCTAGTGATATCATGCCTTAGGTCCATTTTCAAGAACACACGAGCTCGTTGAAGTTGATCAAACATATCATCTATATGTGGGAAGGGATATCTATTCTTGACCATTAACTGGTTTAGTTTCTGATAGTACACACATAGCCTAAGGGTATTGTCTGCCTTTTTTTCAAAAAGAATAGATTAAACCCAAGGATAAGTACTGGGTCGGATAAAACCCTTAGTTTCCAGATCTTCCAACTACCTCTTGAGCTCTTTCAAATCAATCATATCCATCCTGTAAGGAGGAATGGATACTGGTGCATCTCCTGGAACTAGCTCAATAGTGAAATCCACCTCTCTAGCTGGAGGTAAGATTGAAAATTCTTCCTAGAAAACATCCATGAAATGATCAACCACTGGAGGGAAATATTCCAGGCATGTTCCTTAATCATCTAAATATAAACTCGCAATCTGGGATGTCATCCAGCCAAACCCATGATGCTCAGGTCCAGCTCTTCTTTCCTGAACATCCCATTCACCCTTATGTAGAAACTCTATGCCACCTGGTGATGTAAAACTCACCTTTTTGTGATAACAATAAACAAAGGATCAAAAATAAACCAAACAATTCATTACAATAATGACATCCAATCTCATCATCTCTAAGATATAGAGGTTCCATAGAAAGTGACACCCACCAATCTCAAGGGGGCACTCCTTGCAATGATGCACACATGTCGTTCTAATCCCAAACTGGGTGTCTAGAGTCATCTCATTAGAAAAATTATAAACATAGATTCCAAGGATTCCCACAACATCTATAGATATAAAACTATATGTTGCACCAGTATTAAAAAGTGTAGAAGATAAAACATAGGCGAATAGGAGAGTACCTCTGACAGTAGAAGGTATGGGATCTTGCTCCTGTTGGGTCTATTTCACTGCATATGTCTGACATGCACTGTGTCCCTAAGATACTGCTAGGATACCCTGAGCAGTCCCACCCTACTGTAGCTGATATCATTGGGCCTGGCTACAATGGCCATGACCACCGCCTTGGCCTGAACACCCTGTTGTATTCCAGTTTCCAGATTGGTGAGAAGATACTGACCATGCTCCTGCATGTGGAGTCTATATAGAACCTCTCTCACTAGACACTGGTGGAAACGTCCTATAGAAGCATTGTAGATGACCCATATTTTCACAATCTCGACACTCAATAGGGTCCTTCAGGCACTAGGTCCTTGTATTCCCTGGACTACCACACTGGTATCACCTCCCATGGCTATTGGAATGAAGGTTTTGACTGCTCTTATACCCACAAGAAATATTCTTACGATGCTTCTTGATTCCGGTCGAGACAGTACCAGATCTCCGTACCCAACCGCCCTGGCTTGCACCTCCAGATTCCCAAAAATTACACTCTATAATCAGCACATGATTTACTATATTAGAGAATAAAGGCAACAAGAAGACATTCACTTGGGATTGGATGTCAAACCTGAGACAATCCTCGAATCATCTAGATTTCGATACGTCATCACCCATCAGAATAAGTGTGAATCATTGAAGCTTAGTAAACCCAATAGAATAGTCCATAACTGATAATGGTCCCTTCTCCAGGTGCATGAACTCCCGGGCTAAGTCAGCCCTCAGCGTCTTGAGAAAATAATAATCATAGAAGGATTCCTGAAAGTCTTCCCATGTCATATCCCGCTGATTCCATGCCTTAGTGATAACATCCCACCATCTTTTGAAAGAATCATGAAGCATATAGGTCGCGATTTTGACCCTCATTTTGAGAGGTGTCTCTAGATACTCAAAGATAGTCAGCACTAATTCCAGCTATGATTCTACAGCCTGTGGTCTGCCATCCCCTAAAAAATTTGGTAGATGTTGCTACTGGAATATATACGTGTCAGTTATTCCATTGATGTGGGAGCCTGCGTTGCTCCCTAGAAGTTCTGCATGAACCATAAAAAATCTTCTTGGAATTTTTTGTCTGCACCCGTGTCTGGTATAATGGCTGGTGCCATAACTGGAACAACTGGAGGATCCATCGGAAAACCATGTCCCACCATTTTTGGAGTATTCTCATCACCTCTCTCCAATTTTACAGCTTATGGTCATCATGGCATCATTGCTCTGTAGAGTTCAGCACACATGTCTCAGTACCATCTTAAAAAAATAAAATTGTAACTAAGAAGTGCATGAATGGAACAAGTTGAGGAAATCATTCAATTTTTTTCCAAAATAAGGGTACACGGAGTTTATATCCCCATACACAGCGTGTAATTCTAGGCCTTTACATGGGCATGTACATCTTCCCCACATGTCCATGTAATACACCACACACATGGTGTGTTCCTCCCTAGACACAATGTGTACTTGAATTTTCCATACTACCAGGTACTTCTACATGGCTAGAACTACATAGTTCCACTAGTGTAAGACTACATAGCGTGTTTACCCTCGACACAAAATGTATAACTAATTTTTCATCCCCCCGTGTCATTAGTCACACGGTTGGATACATGGTCGACATCTACACGACATGTACTCCCATTACACGGTGTGTCCTACTCAAAACTCGACAACTCATGTTCCCTCCTCACATGGAAGGTTAAACGGTCAAGGAATATATGGCGTGTACATATGATACCTGGCATGTTCTTCTTAAAAATGGAACACCTTATTCCCCAAATAGGAAGAACACATGGTGTGTTTGGCTAGTCTACACACCATGTATTCTGGGTATTTCAGGACAGAACCGACAAATTGCCCAGAAAACCCCTGTTCTTCAGAAAAAAAACTAGCAGGATTCCAAATTCTGATCTATGAGGGCCCATACTCCCCACGAATCAAAGTTTGGCACCCAATAATAACATATCATAGTACAATAATAGATAAAAATTTGAATCAGGACCTACCAAATTCTAGTCCAAGAGGGCCCATACACCCCAAAAACCAATGTTTGGAATCCATTCTATCCAAACCATAGCATGTACCAATACACCTATCACATCAATAGGAAAAACTATCACATAATCTTTCATAATAGAATAAGTTAAATAATGTATCCTATATGTCATGCCATAATGCGTGGCATGTGATTCTAACAAGTTTCTATATGATGTATGAGATTTAAAACCCTTATATCATTGGGTTTCAACTAAAATAGACCCCACAATTGTATCAATTGTAATAACAGAAATCAAGTGTGTCACCCAACGATGAAATCAAATCAACTATAATAGCTCAAAATCTAAAGATCACAAGTCAATTAGAGGCAATTTGGATTTTACCTATACATGGGGTAGCTACTCCCGAGAATAGATAATTACCAAATACCCATTCCTTTATATTCCTGTCTATAAGATCCAAATAGTAAGACAAAGAAAAAAAGAAAATCCTTTGATACCACATCGTAACTTCCTAGGTCTGGATGCCACTAAATGGAGCCCCATACCCGGTTGTCCACATGGACTCAAGTGCATTTTCCCAAATGCCAGAGGCTTATGACTAGAATCAAGTTCTAAGGATGTGATAGTGGAGAAACTATGACCTCATTGGCAGAGTGTAACACAGCGGAATAAATATTAACAAATAGCAGCAGAAATAAACAAAATTCAACTGAATTAAACAACTAAAAACTAAAGGATAAAGTTAACCAGAAAGCATGTAATATAAAAATGATACAGCATGTCACATGTTTTAAGAAAACAAAAAAATGGGATACACTTCATTCAAGTACAATACAATACCCAATTATGGTAAAAAAAATGAAACTCAACACCACCGTAAGCATTTACTTGTGGTCCCATGCTCTCCTACTCCTAAGCAGCAATCAAGTGCCTATATAGGGAGCCTTTCCCCTATTGACACCTACATCCATATAGTCTATTTGGGTCAAAAACATGTCCCAGATAGGTTGTGAGAAATGATCCCAGTAGGAAACCACCAAATATTTGTTCCAATCTATCAGTGAGTATATTTTTGTAAATAAATAAAATGTAGTAAAATAGTAGGTACTCGTAAGTAAAAAATCCTACATGTAATGGTATTCATTTATATAGTTTACTATGTTCATTATTAGTTTATTCACTTGAAGTATTTAGGTCTCAGAATTCAGCCTATGCCTGAAATTCCTCGTAGCAAGGTAAGAACAACAAAAGTATTAGAAGACCTTCTAACAAGTAAGTAAATTCTGAATCCAGGCTTGTGCTTTGGCTTCATAGACATGTCACAATTCATTACATTACATCATTTAAGTATAACCTGAGTCTGTGCTTGAGATTCCTAAGTTGTAATTCAAGTATTACTATAGGTGTAATTCTATCGACATCCTACAAGTTCGTTCTTAGTGGTCCTACTAGGGAGCCCCGGGTATCACTCTCGATGTTGGTATAAGTTCATGTGAGTTTGTCCTCAGGGGTCCTACTAGGGAGCCCAAGGTATCACTCTGTGCAATTTAATATTCTATCAATTTAGTCTATCCTTGGTGGTCCTACTATGGAGCCCATGTATCACCAATGACATATAAATCAAAAGCCTTTTGAGTCCTTCCATGTCATTCTAAGATGAACCAATGTATCACCCATAGTGTAAGGTACAATAGTCATGTGAGTCTGTTCACAGTGTTCTAAGATGAACCCATGTATCACCCAATTCTATTTATCATTTTCTCATTAAAATTCAATAAAACATTCCAACCTACTTATCAAGAAAAAACACTGCATAGCAAAGGGGAAAACACAATCCCAATCCATAATCCAACACTTATAATTTCTACATAATTACAATTCAAGATAATTAATAAATTTCATTTTAAATAACCCAAAACAGGAAAACGAAGGAATGTCCATGGACATCCTAGGCCAAAATAGCTATAAAATAGTCATCCAAGGGAAACACACCCATGAGGTGGTCCTTAATCAAGAAAAAAGAAAAACATGCTTTAATTTATTGAATTTATAACCCAAAAAAAATTAATAATAACAAGGATCAATTTAATTTCAAGGAAACACCCTAAATATGGGTGTGTAGCACAAAAATTCATATAAACATCATGAAAATAAATGATAGGCACGAGACCACCTACCTCGATTTCATAAAAACAATATACTCTGAGTAGGCCCTTGAATCGTCCTAGAATGGAATAGATCTAAGAAAAGAGGTAAATCATTCAACCCTAAATAACTCTATCAAGGGAATAAATCACCATGAATGGCTCAATAAAAATAATTCCTTTACTAATTTGATTCTAACATGATCTACAGAACTTGAATATGGTTCCAGACGATGAAATGGGAGAAGGAAATGATCTCATGGCTCTTTGTTCTTCACCTAGCAGCACTTTTGTCCAAAAGAAGAGAAAATGAGGCTACTACCCATTTTAAGCCGGAAATTAGGGGTACAGATCTTGTACGTTCATATACACGATGTGTATATAATTTTACAATTTATAAATTCACCAACCTACTATACACATCCTGCACTGACTTTACTGACATGACTACATGGTGTGTATCAAGAAGTACATGGCGTGTAGTGGAATTTTCTCCTCTTCTAAGCCAACACAAGCACACATTGTGTATCCCCATCCTACAAAGCTAGAATA
Organism: Viscum album; assembly: GCA_963277665.1. NCBI lineage: Eukaryota > Viridiplantae > Streptophyta > Magnoliopsida > Santalales > Viscaceae > Viscum > Viscum album. The sequence continues at coordinate 253,410,646 of OY728165.1, read as the reverse complement.
CATGGTGTGTGCATAGTATTACATGGTGTGTACTACTAAAACTTCACATTTTTCCAGTTTTCCTTGTTTTCTCAAAAACTCCCCAATGGAAAAGAAAAAAAATAAAGTTATACCTTAGAAGAAGAATCGGGTTCTTATATGGATGTTTTTAGAGAAAGACTTTGGGAAAATTTTAGTAGAGTTTTGAGGTCTCAGGAACCTCATATCACTCATCTCAGTAAATCTGATGTTAGACACCTATTTGATCTAATGGTTTTCCACATTCATTCTAAGATGAATTTTCATATTTTGGAAGTTGAGATTGATAATCAAAGGTTTTCCAGTGAGATGGAAACCATGAGATTAGTTATAGAGGATATGAGGACCTCCTTTTATGCCAGTCAAGATACCTTATTGGGGAGGTTGTACAGTGTTCATATGGTTGCTTCCACATCTACTGTTCCAACTTCCTCAGCTTCAGTTGATGCTGACTTGAACAGATCTATAGTTTAATATGATCTCTATGTTATTTTTGGATATGTTCATTCTCCTCACTGGAAGAACTTGAGGCAGATTCGACATCACAGTGATCACATATATAAAATGGTAATAAAATGTTTGTGTAATTCAAAAAGTGATAGGGAAACCATCGCCAAGGCCATCAAAAATTATCCTTCTATGATATATACAAAACATGAGTTGAATATTCATTTCATGTTTTGGATAAAAACCTAAGAATTCCACCTGTTACTAGGGAATTAAAGGAATTGGTAGATCATATGACGGTCATGACACCCATTCTCAAGTTATTCATGGAGGAAAAGAAATATTTCATTAGTGTTGTGGAGAGAGAAGGAAATATTATTCGGATGTTTTTAACCTTAAGAATTCATTCCTATATGTATATGTTATAGTCATCTTTTCTCTTGATTCCATTGTTATATTTGCTTTCACATCTTCCCCTTACTCAGCTACTTTTCCACCTCAGTACCATCCCTTCAACACGTCTCTAGTGGATTTAGTTAGGCATCTCATATCAGTGATCATCATATAGTTTCCTACAACTACCTCAACTCCATTAGCCTCTACCTCAGTTCCTTCTGCCTCTAGAATGAGAAAGGGGCCTGCTGATCCTACCACATTGGCTGAGAGTTAATCTTATTAGACATATTCTTTGATAGGGGTTTTGTGTTGTTTTCCCTTAAATTTCTTTCAATCGATACTCATATGAGTTTTCCACTTAATGAAATGTCACTCTTATTCTTTATCTCCTTTTTCTATTTATTTAATGTTTCTTCTCTTATCTTTTTTATAATCCCAAAAGGGGGAGAAAAGTTATGAATTTCACTTTAACCTTATCCTTTGATATGTTATATCCTTTGATATGTTATATCCTTTGATATGTTACCTTTGATAATATATTTTTCTTTGATACTTATCTTCTCTATTGATACCATATTTATTTGTATATAATTATTTGATACAAATTATTTGTATGAATTATAACCATTGATACTAGACTTTTTTTATGCAATATAAGTACTTCTATTTTCTAATATGATACCATACCTTTAATACAAAATCTATTTTAATTTTTTTTGTTCTAAATTTTTTTTCCAAATCTCACATTAGTTTTTTGAAATGTTAAGAAGACTATTACTCTTAAATATTATCTATTTATTCCTAATTGTATTTTCCACATGGTTTATATAATTCTATGATTTGTGATTATCAGAATCGGGGGATTATTCGAACAACCATATTTTAATTTCACAAATCATGTTTCATATGATTTTAATGAATTTAATGTTTTATGATAATATATCATTTTATAATTAAAATTTGGCTAAGTGATGAAAATTGATACAGTTAGTTCAAATTATGAAACCACTAGACTTTACTGCTAGCGGGATTAACTACCACCATCCACGAGCCACTGGAAGACTTGGGATAATGATAGGATTTTATACCATAAGGATTACCCTTATCTAGGATATGAAACCACCAGACACATTCCACTGTTTGGAATACCACCACTAGGATTAACTACCATTTGGATTAGCTACCACTAGGTTTAACTACCGCCATAATTTACCACCAAGTGATGTTCTAACATCATATTTGTGACACCATTAGGGGTTCTACCATCAATTTTCTACCACTAGATTATGTCATAGATAGGACTGAAACTGTATTTCTTTCCCACTATTTTTTTCTGATGAATTTGAATTAAATAATTAAATGGTTATATTATGGGAGTTAATGCAAAGGGATTATTTTATTATTATTTCAAACATATTGCACAGTCACATTGAAGACAAAGTCAGAGTTAGTATGAGGATCCATAAGATCTTTATGATTATTCTTCAATGGGTGCATATAGTGCTATATATTTTTAGAAATGTCCCTCATTCATGATAGCCATAAATTTATGAATACTAGAAGGATCGTAATGTGAGAAATTATATGTTTCATACCTACTGATATATGTGGGTGAATGTGTGGAACATTCTAAAGATCAATATCCTTTCCTATAGATAGAAAATAGAACTTTGTAACACTCTATTTTACTGTAACTTTTCAAGAAACTCTATGAGCTCCTCACTAAGACAAACCCAAGGGCTCACAATAATCTGGAGAATTAAAAATTGGGAAGTGATTTATTTATTAATCCTTATTCATTTTGTAACACCCCAGGTAAATAATGAATATGAAATTTTCATATTTATCCATATTTGTGAATAAAATATTAATATGACTTTAAAGGGGATGCTATGCTCGATGGCGTACCCAACACGCAACAACGAGTTTCTTGGGAATCTTACGTTGCACTCTAATAATAAAATAATATTATTTCAAATGATAGTTAACATGTAGCCGTTGTATTGGCGGTAATGGATAGAAATAACTAAAATATGATTATATATGTTTTTTTAAATGTTTTTACATTTATCCAATAAAGGATAGAGGCTTAAAATACGGAAAGAATTCAATTTTAGGCATATATGCCCTAGTTTTCACTAAAGGTTCACTTATCGCCTTTTGATGGCGAACCGTCATTAAATATAGTTTTTTTCACTCTTATACATTATATTGGACCAAATAAATCTCTTCTTAAGAATCGGGACATCAAAATTTACTTTGTGTAAATTTTTGGTATCTTTCCGATAAAGTTCATTTTTTTTAATGAATAGTGTAAAATGTTGTATTTTAATTCAAAACCTCTTTTTAATCTAATTTATTTATATGATTATATAATATTTTGAATTGGTTTTAAAGTGAAATTAGAAAATATTTTTACCATTAAATCCAATAGTGGTCGTTGGAATTAATTTCACTTTGAAATCGGACTTAAACTAGTGTCAATCTTTTGATACTTATTGTTTCATAAAAACACGCTATTTGTCATGACATCGGGAATTAATTATTAAATTAGTTAATGTGACTTATCTGTTTTTAATTTTTTAAAACGGACTTCATTTTTGAATTCGTAATATCAAATATAGCTTAGGGTGAATTTTTGGTAATTTTCTGAAAAACTTCAATTTTTGATGAATAGTGAAACCACTAAGTGGTACTTATAAAGACTGATTTTCCATTTAAAGGAAATTTTGCCAACATTGTGTTTTGAATTTCAAAAATCCGACATACATGGTTGTCATTAAGAAGTAAAATGTGGTTCAATGAGAATATAATAATTTTTTGGTGAATAGTAACTTATTAAGTTTTTAATCGTGATTAGTGGTAATTAGTGTAGTTTAAGGTAAAAATGATATTATAAGAATGTGAAAACACCATGACACTTGTCCTACACCTATTGGGTGAGTCATGGCCGACCAATACAAGCCATGGGACAACTTGGGGACCCCATGGAGACACTTTGGTTGGGAAATGACATAAATAACTTTTTATTTAATGTAAAATTAAAAATGACACAAACATGATATGTTTTACTAAAACAATTTTTAAGTGGGGTTATACAAGTCATATTTTTGATTATAAATAGTCATTGGAAAGCTAAAACGATTACCTACATCATAGTAATTTTTTTATAATTTTTAGACATTAAATAAATTAAATTATTTATGACATCATAATGATGCAGTGATGACATCATTATTTAACGATTAAAATAAAATGGAAAGATAATGTAAAATCTATGAACTACACATGTCCAAAACTTATTGTATGGGTGGATTTCGAACCTTTGTAACCTTATACACGAATTATATCAATGTGGGACCTTTTAAAACCGAAAAACATTTTCAAATAAAGTAATATTTCCTTACTTTCCAAAAGTGCCCCTCCTCTCCTCTTATAAAAGGCCCCCACCTCTACCTCATTTCACACACTCCTCAAGCCTTTGGCTCGACCAAAACCTACCCATTTACTCTATCCACATCCCTCTCCTCATCCTAGAGGATTCCCTTTGGGCATAATCCTTTAAAAGGAATCTTTTAGGCTCAAATCAAAAGGAGTTACACTTTTAAAGGTAATTCATTCTCTCATGTTCATTTGTTTTATTTTGATTCTCCAACCCCCTAAACTCTTTTTATTTACTTCTTTTGTAACAACACCAGTATCTTCAATATACTAGGATGTTGTTATAATATTTATTCGACCTACACTCTCACACAACTACATCAAATGGTTAAAGAACATACGGTTTCCGTGGATGGCGAAATTCTGCCTCCCGAAACGATGATTGTTCAATACTCATTTAACACCTTAAAAGGTGGCCATTATGATGTCACTATTTTTATATATGATATATAATATGTTTATGTTTTACTTATTCTTCTGTATTTTTCATTTTTGTCTTACCTTTATGGCTTCCATTATGGGTATACGTGATATCTTCATTTTAGGAGGTGCGGACTACCGCCCCCTCAAAGTGATGTGATTCGTTAATGCCATACGTGGGACGTATAAAGGATGGATTTAATGTTATTATATATGATGTTATACTGGAATTATTATATACCTCTATATCATTATTATTTCTTTCCATTAAAGTATGAGATAGAAATGAAAGTAGCGTTCATGCGTACGTACGGCTTACCGTCTCCATGAACGGTGCATTTCATTTCTTATCCCCAAATGTAATGTACTATTATAAGTACACGTATATAATGGATATATATTATGAATGATATATCTAAATGATGAATATAATTCTGTAATTAAAATATACATACCTCTCATTTAGTTTTAATTCCATTAATATGACAAAGAAATGAAAGTAGCGTTCATGCGTACGTACGGCTTACCGTCTCCATGAACGGTGCATTTCATTTCTTACCTCTAAATGATTATGTAATATTATAAATACATGTATATTCTGGATATATATGATATATATGATATCCAAATCAGGAATTTCATTCTGGATATAAAGAACCTTTGACCACACGAACAACATGTAATTGTAAGAAGTCCACTTTCGACTTAAGAACCAAATATCGGCAAAACAAATATTATTAACTTAAATGATTACATAATGTTTATGACATGGTAATAAGTGATATAAAAGGAATAATGAACTTGAAAAAGTTTCTTAAGGAATTAGAAATTAACTCAAGTTTATTATTCAGGAGATTAAAGAACGATCGAGTCAAGTCGGACCCGAGGTAAGGGATCCTACTCCTCTTTTTCTTTTTAAGTACACACTTTTATGTCATTCCTTTTAAAGCTCATATTTCTTGTTATTGGGATGATATTTTATATTAATCCTACTGTAATTTTTATGTTCATGTGATGAGAGACCCTATTCTCTCTCATCAATCCATTTTGGAAGTTTTGAGTGGCGCCGTTAGGCTGCCGAACTTTCGTAAGAGATCTAACCTCTCTCTTTCTTTTTAAGTAATCTCCTTTATGTCACTTCTTTTAAGCTCCTCTTTGTAATGTTGGGGGATGTTATTTTATATTCCTCTTTCTGTACATTTTATTTTAATGTGATGAGATACCCTATTTGATCTCATCAATCAATATTCGGAAGTTTTATGTGGCGTCGTTAGGCTGCCGAGTTTTCGTAAGGGATTTTTCATCTCACTTTTATTCCCGTGAGATTTACGCTACATTCGCCACAAATTCGATTGAGTGGTGTATGTACTTCCCATTATTCTACTCTTTGTGTAATATACTTTCGTTTATGAGTATTTACATCAATGACCTATTGTCTTTCTTTCATGGGGTGTATGTTTTGAAAGATACCCGAGTCGGTAAGGGAAACTTTCACCCTCCTCTTTTTTAAAAGACTTATTTTGTTGGGTCTTTTAATTTACATATTCTTATGTTGGGATATGTTTTCATATATCCTTATTGATGTAAATTTTATTTCCAAGTGATGAGATACACTTTTTATCTCTCATCAACTCATTTTGATGTGATGCCATTAGGCTGTCAAGGGAACTTTTTAACCCAATTTTGATTTCTTTGGGTTCAACATGTAGTCATTGAATATGTCATCCATTGAATATTTGTGAATGACCTTTTATTGTTTTAAACTTAATATCCACTTATATTGGGTGTATTTATATTTGTCACACATATTTTTGAGATTGATTTGTCCTTAATTTAAGGATACCTTCTTTATAAGGGATTTCATCACATTTGACATTTCTATTGAGGGTTCATTGTTGTTATGCACCAATTCACTCTTATATGGTTTATATACTATCCTTTGGAATATTATATCATGAATCCATTTATTCTCATGATATTATAAAGTTCTGACTAAATGTTATTCCTCAATTATTGTATTCAAATGTCTCTAATTTTGGTAAAACCCCTTTAACCAAAATGTCATTTTAAATGTTTTAATTATTTGTTCTTATTAATATGCAGGTTTTCAAAATGGTTTTAAGGATTTATTTATATGGATATTAATGGTTTAAAATGTTAAAAGCTTCAAGGTGGTATGGGACACTTTGATTCAAAAATATCTTTATTAAATGTTTTAGATGGTTTTGAAAATGGTTTTTAATGGATTCGTTATTTCAATATCCTAAAATGTTATATTGTGATTGAAATATGGAAATGTTATGTTTCCTTTATTCATGTTTCATGTGATACGATTATGTTATGGTTCTTGGGCATTGTTATGAAGAATGGGTGGTTCCGTGATAAACTAAGGGCGGGTGAGCCCGTTATAGCTCTCCAATGCATTGGGTAACACGAAGGAGTGAAACGTTAAGGTTTCTCCGAAGAGATTTTAGGGAATATACTGTGATGGGTATTCCAAACGTAACCAAGAGGGTTACTCCCTACGTAAGAATGTTATGAATGCCTCAAGTTACCTTTATGTCTTATGTTTTCTATGATTTATTCATGGTTTGATGAGGTATGTTAAAGTGCCTATGTTTTATGGGTAAAGTATGATTTCATTCTTATGTATATATATGAACTCATGTTTCCTTTCCATATTTTTATAACCCTTACTGAGCTTTTTATGCTCATCCCAAGTTTTTGAAATGTTTTTCACAGGTCAAGGGAAAGGTACATGATGTGATGATAGTGTCAAGGATGTGTCAAGAAAGAATCCGTGTTATATTTTAAATATGTTTCCGTTGATGGGAAGAATGAATACTGTCTTTTATGTAACCACTTTGTTTAAATGTGGAATGTAATGCAAGTTTCATGATCTAATTCTCTAAAACTCTAAACCTGAAAAGATCCTCAATGTGTAATCTTGTAATAACTCAAGATTAAGTAAGGTTTAAGGCTGGGGCCTTATAGTTGGTATCAAAGGTCGGTTTAGATAACTTTAGAGGTTAGGGTATTCTTTAAGCATAATTGACAATTACCATAATGGTTAGGATTTCAGAAAGAGTCTTAGTTTTAGATAAAGTGAATGAGTAAGTATATATTATTTTCTATCTTACTCATTAGTACATGATGGTTTTGTTGATATACTCACACTGACATTTCTGTTTTTAGTGAATGGATGGATCTAGCAGGCACCAAAGTGACAATTGGTTTGAAGGAAACTGTGGTGGTTCTCTGATTAAAAGACTCGATGAAATGGGGTATTCAATGAGGAATCTCATGGCTGTTCTAAACCAACTATCAAGGATTCATGATCAACCACTTCAACCTTGGTGAGTTCTCTAATGCATCATGTACGAGATGGACAACTTGATGTGGAAATTCAGGTAATAATTATTAAGGTAACCATTAGGGTTTATATGATCCTTAATTTTTAGGTAATTATGGGTTACTCTATGATATGCTGGAAAATGAAAAGCATGAGATAAACTTGAGGTTAAAATATGTTATGATCATTTTTTATGATTTTATCTCTTTTGGGGAATGTTTTAAGAATTATATAGTTTTGGAAAAAGGACAACACGCAGACCGTGTGACAACCCGTCGCGTCGGACAAAGCTGCGGGAATCGAACCCACAACCAATGTGCGACTGGTATTTATCACCTACCACTGGACTACGTGAAGTCCCTGGTTAGTTTGACTGATTCATTCTAGTTATATGATTTTATGAATTAAGAGTAAGTGGATTTTGGGTTATTTATGAAAATGATTAACCTATCATGAAGGATATGTGATTAGGTTAATTACTTTTCAAAACGAGACTTTAGGAGCAACTGATATTGTTTGGAGATAAATGTTACGATTTATCTTGGAAGACTATGCGACTAAATCCTTCAAATATTTGGGTTTCAATCTTATATTGGTTTACTTTGAAGAATTTTATGGACAAACTGATTATAGAATGGTCCTCGTTGAACTTTGGGTTTTGTTGGACAAATTTTGGAGATTAAGAATAGATTTTCTTTTTATAAAGGGTTATCCTTTTCTGGATTATCTGACCTTGTACTAGCCTTTTTGGTTTTGGATTTGGTTAAAGTCTAAAGACATGGGAATTATATAGTTCTATTTTGTGGATTAGGTGATTCTCTAGAAGTTGATTATAGTACTCTTAATGTGAACAAGTCTTCCTAAATACTCGTCTTTTGGAGAAAATATGAGTTTGTGTAAGGAATCTAATAAAGGTTGAAAGTCAATATGATAAGTGATTATGTTTCCTTATGAATAAATTCCTCAATAAAAAGTAACTTAAAACAAAAATGTTGTCTATTAACTTTTCCTACTGGGGAATCGAAGACCGTTTAACCCATCACAAGTTTGTGATTTTCTCGTGGTTAACTTTCTCCTAAATATGTTTTCTATCAATCTCCATCAGAACATGACCCTTTTTTTTCCTCCATGTCCATATTTTCATACTTGGAATCCTAGTATGGGTTAACTCGGGTGACCTTTGTACTTATCTTTCTTTATTTTAAAGTGTTTGTTTTACCGACTTTTGTTCCGATGTGGGACTTTCAAGGATGTTTCCAAGCGCAATTTTAAAATTGCGAGGACGCAATTCCCAAAAGGGGGGAAGGATGTAACACCCCAGGTAAATAATGAATATGAAATTTTCATATTTATCCATATTTGTGAATAAAATATTAATATGACTTTAAAGGGGACGCTATGCTCGATGGCGTACCCAACACGCAACAACGAGTTTCTTGGGAATCTTACGTTGCACTCTAATAATAAAATAATATTATTTCAAATGATAGTTAACATGTAGCCGTTATATTGGCGGGAATGGATAGAAATAACTAAAATATGATTATATATGTTTTTTTAAATGTTTTTACATTTATCCAATAAAGGATAGAGGCTTAAAATACGGAAAGAATTCAATTTTAGGCATATATGCCCTAGTTTTCACTAAAGGTTCACTTATCGCCTTTTGATGGCGAACCGTCATTAAATATAGTTTTGTTCACTCTTATACATTCTTTTGGACCAAATAAATCTATTCTTAAGAATCGGGACATCAAAATTTACTTTGTGTAAATTTTTGGTATCTTTCCGATAAAGTTCATTTTTTTTAATGAATAGTGTAAAATGTTGTATTTTAATTCAAAACCTGTTTTTAATATAATTTATTTATATGATTAGATAATATTTTGAATTGGTTTTAAAGTGAAATTAGAAAATATTTTTACCATTAAATCCAATAGTGGTCGTTGGAATTAATTTCACTTTGAAATCGGACTTAAACTAGTGTCAATCTTTTGATACTTATTGTTTCATAAAAACACGCTATTTGTCATGACAGCGGGAATTAATTATTAAATTAGTTAATGTGAATTATATGTTTTTAATTTTGTAAAACGGACTCCATTTTTGAATTCTTAATATCAAATATAGCTTAGGGTGAATTTTTGGTAATTTTCTGAAAAACTTCAATTTTTGATGAATAGTGAAACCACTAAGTGGTACTTATAAAGACTGATTTTCCGTTTAAATGAAATTTTGCCATCATTGTGTTTTGAATTTCAAAAATATGACATACATGGTTGTCATTAAGAAGTAAAATGTGGTTCAATGAGAATATAATAATTTTTTGGTGAATAGTAACTTATTAAGTTTTTAATCGCGATTAGTGGTAATTAGTGTAGTTTAAGGTAAAAATGATATTATAAGAATGTGAAAACACCATGACACTTGTCCTACACCTATTGGGTGAGTCATGTCCGACCAAGACAAGCCATGGGCCAACTTGGGGACCCCATGGAGACACTTTGGTTGGGAAATGACATAAATAACCTTTTATTTAATGTAAAAGTAAAAATGACACAAACATGATATGTTTTACTAAAACAATTTTTAAGTGGGGTTATACAAGTCATATTTTTGATTATAAATGATCATTGGAAAGATAAAACGATTTCCTACATCATAGTAATTTTTTTATAATTTTTAGACATTAAATAAATTAAATTATTTATGACATCATAATGATGCAGTGATGACATCATTATTTAACGATTAAAATAAAATGGAAAGATAATGTAAAATCTATGAACTACAAATGTCCAAAACTTATTGGATGGGTGGATTTAGAACCTTTATAACCTTATCCACGAATTATATCAATGTGGGGCCTTTTAAAACCGAAACACATTTTCAAATAAAGTAATATTTCCTTACTTTCCAAAAGTGCCCCTCCTCTCCTCTTATAAAAGGCCCCCACCTCTACCTCATTTCACACACTCCTCAAGCCTTTGGATCGGCAAAACCCTACACATTTACTCTCTCCACATCCCTATCCTCATCCTAGAGGATTCCCTTTGGGCAGAATCCTTTCAAAGGAATCTTTTAGGCTCAAATCAAAAGGAGTTACACTTTTAAAGGTAATTCATTCTCTCATGTTCATTTGTTTTATTTTGATTCTCCAACCCCCTAAACTCTTTTTATTTACTTCTTTTGTAACAACACCAGTATCTTCAATATACTAGGATGTTGTTATAATATTTATTCGACCTACACTCTCACACAACTACATCAAATGGTTAAAGAACATACGGTTTCCGTGGATGGCGAAATTCTGCCTCCCGAAACGATGATTGTTCAATACTCATTTAACATCTTCAAAGGTGGCCATTATGATGTCACTATTTTTATATATGATATATAATATGTTTATGTTTTACTTATGCTTCTGTATTTTTCATTTTTGTCTTACCTTTATGGCTTCCATTATGGGTATACGTGATATCTTCATTTTAGGAAGTGCGGACTACCGCCCCCTCAAAGTGATGTGATTCGTTAATGCCATACGTGGGACGTATAAAGGATGGATTTAATGTTATTATATATGATGTTATACTGGAATTATTATATACCTCTATATCATTATTATTTATTTCCATTAAAGTATGAGATAGAAATGAAAGTAGCGTTCATGCGTACGTACGGCTTACCGTCTCCATGAACGGTGCATTTCATTTCTTATCCCCAAATGTAATGTACTATTATAAGTACATGTATATAATGGATATATATGATGAATTATATATCTAAATGATGAATATAATTATTTAATTAAAATATACATACCTCTCATTTAGTTTTAATTCCATTAATATGACAAAGAAATTAAAGTAGCGTTCATGCGTACGTACGGCTTACCGTCTCCATGAACGGTGCATTTCATTTATTACCTCTAAATGATTATGTAATATTATAAATACATGTATATGCTGGATATATATGATATATATGATATCCAAATCAGGAATGTCATTCTGGATATAAAGAACCTTTGACCACACGAACAACATGTAATTGTAAGAAGTCCACTTTCGACTTAAGAACCAAATATCGGCAAAACAAATATTATTAACTTAAATGATTACATAATGTTTATGACATGGTAATAAGTGATATAAAAGGAATAATGAAATTTAAAAAGGTTCTTAAGGAATTAGAAATTAACTCAAGTTTATTATTCAGGAGATTAAATAACGATCGAGTCAAGTCGGACCCGAGGTAAGGGATCCTACTCCTCTTTTTCTTTTTAAGTACACACTTTTATGTCATTCCTTTTAAAGATCATATTTCTTGTTATTGGGATGATCTTTTATATTAATCCTACTGTAATTTTTATGTTCATGTGATGAGAGACCCTATTCTCTCTCATCAATCTATTTTGGAAGTTTTGAGTGGCGTCGTTAGGCTGCCGAACTTTCGTAAGAGATCTAACCTCTCTCTTTCTTTTTAAGTAATCTCCTTTATGTCACTTATTTTAAGCTCCTCTTTGTAATATTGGGGGATGTTATTTTATATTCCTCTTGCTGTAAATTTTATTGTAATGTGATGATATACCCTATTTGATCTCATCAATCCATATTCGGAAGTTTTATGTGGCGTCGTTAGGCTGCCGAGTTTTCGTAAGGGATTTTTCATCTCACTTTTATTCCCGTGAGATTTACGCTACATTCGCCACAAATTCGATTGAGTGGTGTATGTACTTCCCATTATTCTACTATTTGTGTAATATACTTTCGTTTATGAGTATTTACATCAATGAACTATTGTCTTTCTTTCATGGGGTGTATGTTTTGAAAGATACCCGAGTCGGTAAGGGAAACTTTCACCCTCCTCTTTTTTAAAAGACTTCTTTTGTTGGGTCTTTTAATTTACATATTCTTATGTTGGGATATGTTTTCATATATCCTTATTTATGTAAATTTTATGTCCAAGTTATGAGATACACTTTTTATCTCTCATCAACTCATTTTGATGTGATGTCGTTAGGCTGTCAAGGGAACTTTTTAACCCAATTTTGATTTCTTTGGGTTCAACATGTAGTCAGTGAATATGTCATCCATTGAATATGTGTGAATGACCTTTTATTGTTTTACACTTAATATTCACTTATATTGGGTGTATTTATATTTGTCACACATATTTTTGAGATTGATTTTTCCTTAATTTAAGGATACCTTCTTTATAAGGGATTTCATCACATTTGACATTTCTATTGAGGGTTCATTGTTGTTATGCACCAATTCACTCTTATATGGTGTATATACTGTCCTTTGGAATATTATATCATGAATCCATTTATTCTCATGATATTATAAAGTTCTGACTAAATGTTATTCCTCAATTATTGTATTCAAGTGTCTCTAATTTTGGTAAAACCCCTTTAACCAAAATGTCATTTTAAATGTTTTAATTACTTGTTCTTATTAATATCCAGGTTTTAAAAATGGTTTTAAGGATTTATTTATATGGATATTAATGGTTTAAAATGTTAAAAGCTTCAAGGTGGTATGGGACACTTTGATTCAAAAATCTCTTTATTAAATGTTTTAGATGGTTTTGAAAATGGTTTTTAATGGATTCGTTATTTCAATATCCTAAAATGTTATATTGTGATTGAAATATGTAAATGTTATGTTTCCTTTATTCATGTTTCATGTGATACGATTATGTTATGGTTCTTGGGCATTGTTATGAAGAACGGGTGGTTCCGTGATAAACTAAGGGCGGGTGAGCCCGTTATAGCTCTCCAATGCATTGGGTAACGCGAAGGAGTGAAACGTTAAGGTTTCTCTGAAGAGATTTTAGGGAATATACTGTGATGGGTATTCCAAACGTAACCAAGAGGGTTACTCCCTACGTAAGAATGTTATGAATGCCTCAAGTTACCTTTATGTCTTATGTTTTCTATGATTTATTCATGGTTTGATGAGGTATGTTAAAGTGCCTATGTTTTATGGGTAAAGTATGATTTCATTCTCATGTATATATATGAACTCATGTTTCCTTTCCATATTTGTATATCCCTTACTGAGATTTTTATGCTCATCCCAAGTTTTTGAAATGTTTTTCACAGGTCAAGGGAAAGGTACATGATGTGATGATAGTGTCAAGGATGTGTCAAGAAAGAATCCGTGTTATATTTTAAATATTTTTCCGTTGATGGGAAGAATGAATATTGTCTTTTATGTAACCACTTTGTTTAAATGTGGAATGTAATGCAAGTTTCATGATCTAATTCTCTAAAACTCTAAACCTGAAAAGATCCTCAATGTGTAATCTTGTAATAACTCAAGATTAAGTAAGGTTTAAGGCTGGGGCCTTATACATTTGATCTATTTATTTTGTTGTACATTCAAGATATGTACTATTTCATTCTATATTTTTACACACATTTACTCTTGCACCAAAGCTAGATAATACTCGACATTCTCTCTATCTCTTTTCATCTGCTTACCCATGGTTATTGTGGAAGAGGCCCCTATGTGTCTTGTATTGTTTTTCTACCCATGCATAACTATGGAAGAGTCTTTGATCCTGAATATAAATTTTATTGGGAATCAATTCACCCCCCTCCCCATCTTCAGTTACTCACTCCAACCAATAATGTTAAATCAAAAATTCCTTTCACATTTTTGGTAAAAACTCAAAAGTACCTCATTTGGAAAATAAAAATGATTACATTAATAAATTTTTCTAGAATGTTAAACATGGTTAAAAATGAATTTATAAACTCATTTAGGAATATAAATAAAATTCTTGAAAACATTTTTAATGAATATATGGACATAGATAAAAAATATTTCTTACTAAATAGGGAAAAGAAGTTTTTTTCACCTAAAACAAATCTACCTTTTGAGTACATAAAGTGAAAAAATGAAATGAAAATATGTAATCTAAAAAAGTAATAAGTTTATTATAATAGATATAATATTTGGTAGAGACTGATCATATAATTTTATTCCCATAAATTTAAGAATAATCAATCCTATTAAAAAAAGATTGTAATATAAAACTCTTATAGCTATAGTAATTTTTTTTAATAAATGGACATTGGAAGATTGAAAATCATATGGACCTATAAATCTAATGAATTAAATCATATAGTATGTCCAGATACACTCTTGGGTACTATATACACTATAGATATAATAAATTGGGTCATAACATTGTGAAAATTCATAATGATGAGATATTGAGATTAAAAACCCTTACCACTCTGGTAGCTTTTTATTCATAACCCCCATGAATGAAATAAATTCACATGGAACTTAAAATACCATGAATTGAATAATATTTTATGGTTGTTTCTTTATTATGAGTATGTTCATAAATACATTTATAATCTCTTGTGATATAGCAAAATAGCTAACCATGGGGTCCCTCTCAAGAATGAAGTGTAATTCCCTACTATTCTTATATAAATAATTTCATGTTTTTTTAAAATATTTTGAAATCATTATGAATTGAATAAAATCATAGTATTGATATGATAATAGGGATGAAATGGTATATTAATAGGGTATCTAGGAAAAGAATAGGAAATGGTGATCGAATAGAGTAAGAACAAATAGGCTCCAGATGGATCAATTATTCATTTACCATCAAGGATCCATAAGTTATTTAACCATAAATGATGTCCATTATCATTTCACGATTATTGTCTCAACATAAACACTTATTTATCCTTAAACATTGAGAAAACATTCACAAAATGTCTCCTCATACCCAAATATTCTCATAAATGTTAATAAAATACATGGTCCATCCACCCTTCAAAAACCGTCTTCACTGCCTAGTGATATTTTCAAGATGTTTCAAATCACACAATCCCACTAAAGTTACCCAATCAAGTGAAAAAAACAAGAAAGGGGAAATAATGAAGAGAATAAAGAAGTAAACTGATCCCATTAATCAGTGTGATGTTGCAATTCCTGCATCACTTTCATAATCGGTTAAGATCAAAGTGGGAACCATTGATCATCTAGAAATTTGATCTTTGGGAGGCTTCAGTGTCACTCATGGAACTATTTTTGAAATTAGTTCTCTATTTTTGAAGGATATAAATCCAAAAATTGGGGAAGAATAATGTACAATGTAACATTTTTATTTATACTTATAATCAAAATTACAAATTAGGAAAATAAAATAAAAATGGAGAGTGGTTCTCATCTCCATGAATCAGAATTGATTTCCATGTCTAATGAGAAGGAGTACAGAGGTCATTCCCTATATCTATTCGAAAAAATGATTATGAACTAATCTAACAAGAACTTCATCTATGTGGAATTCTCCCAGGTGATCATCACTAGCTTTTAGTGAATTCCTTAGTGTGTGCATTAATTATTTTATAAAATGTTATAGGCCCACTTGAATGATTTGAGGGAATTACCATATGGGAACACAACATTCTCTACCCATCTAGAAATATAACAGAATATTCCAATGGATAATACCCATAATAGGATATCTGTTTCATATTTTTTTGAGGTAAAATATTGATAAAAAGGGGTGAATATTTATTTGATAAAGTTTTATGTACATTGGGAATAAATTGTGGCCTCATCGCCTTCATCGCTGCATTGAAAACAAACACATTCACTGAAAACCATCTCAGAATTTCAGGTCATATTCATCAATCGATTGAATGAGGCTCTTCAACTGATCCATCTAAAATCATTAATCCCCATTAAGGTTTTAGATGATCATGTAGTCTTCATCTATGAAATATGTCATTAAAATTTTGTTGTTTTTTAAAATAGAATATCTCCTCCACTTAACAGCTTTTAGATATGAACCTGTTCTTCATTGATTTTGAATACTCATCCATCCTCACTCAATAAAGTTAGGCCTTCAATCATCCTTTTAATTTCCAATGCCCTATGAAGTTGGAGTATACCTCAATATAATAGAATCTAAAAACTTTCATTGATGTTTAAAATCCTACTCAAATATGTATCTTTGGATTAAATGGGATTTGGAGCCAACCCTCACTTCAATCATCTTTAATCAATTCCAGAACACGTCATTGTTCTAGTTAAAATCTTCAATCTGGACTAGAAATAGTTCTCCCTAAGATTTTAATTTATTGTATTTTAAGTCTTAGGTTCATATACACAACAATCTCTAACAAAACATTACATACATCATTCATTGATTTCAATCAGTCATCCTATTCTCCAAATGATGTGTCGATGTGGCTGAACACAGGTTTTTCAATTGCAGACAATTTTTCCTATTTGGGGTCGATTCAGAAGACTTTTGGTCGATATGTAGTTGATGAGGTTGAATTATTACTTTTCCAAATTTCAAAACAAATTATTAAAAAAACATAATTACATCATTAAACAAATTAATGTAAAATATAAAAAATAAGGAATTATTTTAATGAGATTTTAACTATTCACAAAATAAATTTTAATCCCAAAATATGTATATCAATAAACCATAGAATTTACAAAAAAATAATTCATATCCCACACCTTTTTAATAAATCCCAAATAATGTATTTAATTTCAGTTATTTATACACACAATTTCTATAATTAGAAAATAAATCTCAAGTTCAATTTAGAAATCATATTTCCAGAAAATAATGTATTACATCAATCGAATATTAAAAATATGAACATGGAATAATGAAATAATTTATATCTAGGAATTGACCTTATAAAAATCAATTATGTTACATAAAAATTTACCAATATCATAAAAAATTATCTTTCACATAATATATATAAATTTTAGATCATCACATTACTCAAATTAGTACCAAATTTCAACATTTTCAAGATTATTTTTAAAGAATTAAATTTCTGTTACAAAATCACCAAATGCTAAAATGTAATCCATTATAAGATCAATCTCACTCATAAACTCATTTATTTCACCAATATAGATGTAGAAAAATGTGTAAAACAATTAGAACATAAAACTACCCCACTGTTGAATTTTTTTTGGTCCTCAATCAATTCATGCTTTTACTTTTGTACATGAAAAAATGATTTCATAGTGAGTTCTCTATATAACACGTTGAAATATTTATTTAAAATAGGAATGATATATGTTTAGATTTAAATCATATTCAAAAACAAGTCCTACTTAGATTCAAACACACAATAGAAATCAAATAACTGCAAATACCTTCACCATTGAAAATGACATGCCTCTATATGAGGTCAACCTCTATCTTACTTAAATTCCAATTCAAGTATAGTTCAAGTAGTGAAACATGTTATATTTAAGTGGAATTAAAATATAAAAAAGAGGCACCATCAATTATCACTCTCCCCTAGGTTCCAAAATTTAAGGATTCTGTAGTGGCTCAAGTATTAACCTATAAGAATTTGGAATATTTCTAGGAATATTTCCAAAGTTAGGTACTGAGTCCGTATGATATTTTATGGGACGGAGAGCCTTGGTGTGGTGATATTAAAAATATTAAATATATTTTACCACACACCTTCATTTTCTTTTTAAATATGGAATAACTTCTAATTAGAGTCTTGGATCCAAAAAACTGAGTCTGTGGTTGGGTTTAGAATACAATATTTACTCTATATGCGACATGAATTTTGTCAGTGTTTGGTGCCCAGTCGAGGGAGAGCTTTTACAAAGTGTTAAATGGATTTTATTGATTAAAAAACTAAATCAATTAACCCCCCCCCCCCCCTTCTGTAGCACATGGAGAATGAGTAGGGGAGCCCTCTTGTGCAATAGATGACCCGAAGTTGATCCAAGGAGAGGAGATGTCATCAATCCCAATTTTTTATGTTGATTGTCCTGTATTGAGCATCAGTGTCTCCTAAGTGTCATTTTGAACCCAAAGATTAGTGTTTCACCCTGAGGATGGTGAATTTAATTTAAATATCTTGGTCCCCCTTTTGATGTATTTTTTATGATTTTAGAGCCCTATTACGACTACTAGGGATCCCTTGGGGGTTGATATGTAGGTTTCAGTGGAAACCAGGGTGTTTCGGGCAGCTCGTTGGGAATTCCCATTCTAAATCTCTGATCACATGGCGTGTAGTGAAGGAGCACATTCCACGTGTTCTTCCAATTTTGGGAAGATTAAATTTTGGGACTTCACACCGTGTACTAGGGGTATACACTGTGTACTGAGCCTAGGTCATGTAACTAAGGGACATGGCCAAGGATGGTGTGTTAAGGGACATGGTCATGTAACTGTACTTGGCTAGAGTGATGGGCATGGGGTTCCTTATATAAAAATAGGATAAGGACATGACCAATAGGTCGTTTATATTTAACACACCATATACCGAGGGTAAACGTGGTGTGGAAGACACGATTGGTCAAGCTATGTAGGAAAGGACATAGTCAGGGGCTCGAGTGAGGTGAGACACATTGTGTACACCATGTACACACCATGTAAGCTCACATGGCCAGCCAAACCATGTGTCATAAGACATTTATAGGTGTTTACATGGGTTCACATGCCATGTGAACCCTAATACATGTCGTGTAATAACCTTAGGAACTTCCTCATAGCATATATTCTTCTTTGGGGCTTGAATTCAAGCTTAAAAGTAGCATATCCTAGGATGTTTTCTACATATAATGTGATGGTAGCCTTCATAGTGGCTTTGAGATTCTGCATGGAGTGGTTCTAGAATAACTCTACTAAGTGGTTCTTAATTGTGGATAGTGATCTGGGTGGATCATATAAGATATGTCAGGGTTGGTTCCCTTCCCTAACATCTTAAAATTCTGGTCCCCCTGGACTATGTGGGCCGATAGAGCAGTACTCCACTGCATTTAGGGTGTGAGTCCCCTACCTATGGTATTGTTTTGAAATGAGGTGTGACAAGCATGACACTACTTCTTGCAATTCTTGATCAATTTTGGAGGTCAGTTGGGTTATCAGAGAGACAATGGGACTAGTAATCCTCTCTAGTATCAGGGTGCAGGTTTCCCTTTCCTCTTGGATTAGTAGAGACAGAACTCCCCCACAGCGGACACAGGTCCTCTACCCATAGAGTAGTTATCCCAGGGTTGGTACTCCCTTATTGAACCAGGGTGTGAGTCCTCCATACCTTTCATGCAGATGGAGATAGAGATCCCTCGTCGTATAAAGGCATGATCCATCCATACTCATTGTGTGTATAGAGTCAATATTCCACTATCATACTAGGGTGCATGTCCTCTATCCATGGAGTTGGTACTCCCATTTTTCACCATGGTGTGGTTCCTCTATATAGGATGTTCAAATAAATTTGGTACTCCCCTATCGTATCAGGGTGTGGGTACTCCATTCTAGGTTTAGTAATCACCTATCATTTTAGGGTGCGGGTCCCCCATTGTGATCATATAGGTAGATTCGGAACTCCCCTATGCACTAGGTGCAGGTCCTCTACCTATAGAGTGGTACTCCCGTATCTTCGAGTAGTGGTGGGGAGTGGGTCAACCACTTCAGTTGGAACTCCCTCGATTGTGGCGCATATTCATTAGGTTCATGCCCCTCTACTTTTTATGTGCATTACTTGTTTGGATTTAATGATCCCTTAACATGGTGAGTTGTGGGCCTCTCCATATGAGTACTAAATAGGTTTAACGGAATGGTTAGGATTTAGTAATCCCTCTAATGTGGGATAGTGGTGAGGTGTGGGTCCATCCTTACTCTCTCTTTATAGAGGATTCACATGGTACACAGGTTGTACTAGAGTTCCCCCATTTGTGTATGGTGGTGAGGGTCGGGTCTCTCCACTTGGGTTTACATATTCTTGTGTGGGGTACAAGACAACAGTGATATGACCTATGGTGTTGGGAACTATAGTTGGACCTACAGCAAAGTTCCTGATACAGCATGTTCTCCCAAATGTGGAATCTGGGATGGTAGGGATTGTGGAAGTGTTCTCCTAGAAGGGCATTACCGTTGAGCCTCAAGTAGTGCCATGGGGATAGTTATGAGGTTGGGATCTCATGTGACTTGGAGTTTGATACGAGTATATCTGATTGATTATGGGAATCCTTGCTGGATTTTCACATATCTTAATTGGTAAACCATGTGGACTGAGATGCCTAGTAATTTTTAGCTAAGGAGTTGGTTGAGATGGAGTTACTCCCTTTCTTGGGTTTCCTCTCGCCTGAGTTGAGCGGACTATTTTATTTTAGTAGATCCCTTTTATTTTTGGGTTTTTGAGGATCCCATTTGGTATTGATATACTCACCCCTACATAGGCTTTAACCAGATGTTTGATGTCTTGTGCAGATGAAAAGACTTTCGATGGAGTCCTAGGAGGGTCTGAAGCTGACGAAGATTAGAGAGATAAATATATCGAGGTGTTTTATAGTGGTTGCATTTGATAGCGGTCCCCTCCTTCTATGTAGGTTAGATGATTTTATATTTTTGGTGGGTTTTTATTTTTCCATTTTATTAATTTTATTACATCTATTTTACCCTAATTATATAATAGATTAATTCATGCATTTTTGTTTTAGTTATCATTATCTCTTCACTATTTAATGGAGATGCATGTGGGTATGTGTGTACAGGTACCAAAGGCTAAGGTCTCCCATGTGTATGACATGCCTACTCAGTGTTAGACACCAACCCCTAGACTATTGAAGGAGATCATGGGGATTTGTGGCTCAGGCTCCGGTGGGTCTGATCATGATAGAGTGGTATAAAAGGAGGTCCTTCCATAAGACATGAGTATATGATATTTGTTTTGGATTTATGGTAACGGTGTTAAGGTATATCAGGTTTATCTTTTAGGATAGGGACTCCAGTGTTAGTGCAACAAATGTTGTATCCATTCACCAGGACTCTAATAACCTACTTTTGACTCATTACATTATGGAATTGGTCACATGGAAATTTTAGTACATGTATCATATATTATTGGGTTGTGGGTATTATGTCCTTCTTGAGTCATATCCCCAAATATACTCTTTTACTATTACGTGTCTTGATTCTATTTCAGTATTCTACCATAGAAACACTCAGATAGGGTTCCACGGTAGCATTATGATGAAGACCTTCCAAATGATAAGGCTTTAGTACTGGGTACCATGTGGGGTTTGGTAGCTCCAGGTGGTCCACCATTTGATCCACCACCTATTGAACAGTAGGTTGTGCTGGCAGTTTATGTTAAGGATGTGCATTGGGTGAGTGCACTGGATGATTTCCAGAGGCAGGGACCTCTAAGGTATTAGGTTGATCCAGACCCCTATGAAGCTTATGACTAACTTGAGGCAGTCACACGCATTTTCCGTCTTGTGAGGACACATCCTGATTAGATATTGGTCCTAGCGATGAATCATCTGTGGGGCTCAGTTGGGAGATGGTGGATTCTAGTGACACAGACCCATGATGGGATGATTCTCACCTAGATGATGTTTGAGAGGCTCCTCGGGGAAGAGTTTTATCTAGCCACATTAGGATCAATGTGTATCTAGGTGCTTCTACAACTTCGGTAGGGTAGCATTTCCATGTAAGAGTACTCAATGAGGTTTAAAGACCTTTCACATTAATCCATGTATATGGTTCTAGATCTTTTTTTTAGAGATCAAACATCTGAGCAGGGCCTCTGTAGAGATAATTGAGCAGGTGTGGTCTCTTTGTGCCTTACCTCTTATGCGGGGGTGCTGGAGTGAGATATGGTGATAGAGAGATTCTTGAAAGAGGGTTGGGTGTATGGATCTAGAAGTGTTGATCATGAGGTTGAGTTGTCTATAGTTTCTGAAAAACAATAGTTGACAGTATTGTATCATAGGTGGCATACCTATAACAAGACTCAGATGCATGAGTCTATAGAATAGGAGTTGCACTGAGGATCTATTCAGCTGTAGGAGTGGAGGTGTTACACTTGTGATGGATGGGGACATTTTGCATGAGATTTTCTGACCTATAATTATAATGAAAAAGATATTGTTGATGGGACTACCTGACAGAGAAAAAATTTGTATCATGGAGTTCCTTATGATGGAATATGTGGTGGATGAGTGGGGAGAGCAGTAGAAGGTGGAATATAGTTTGAGATGTTTCCACCACCACCCCTAGGTGGTCCACTCCTGGATCAAGGGGATGGTAGGTGAGGTTGAGGATAGCTATAGGACACAGAGGCCTATAACCCTGAGGCTCCAAGGATGATTAGAGGTATTCTTTATGACCTTTATAATTTTTGAAGAGAATTGTTAGAAATTGTTGTGAGGTAATATATTATTTCCACTTCTTTATCAAGGATTATCCAGGGTGATGTGGGCCTTTTCTAGAACCCTATGATAGTGTTGTTTGATGTAGCTTTAGACTCACAATGAAGTGGGATTCTTCCCCCACTAAGGTTCATTCTTGTGACGCAATGAAAAATTTTGCAGGCGAGTCATTGCCACCCAAAACAGATAGTGTCGAGGTGTGATGGATGGGTTCCATTAACTTGTGTGTTTGGGGTGTGGTTGCATGTTGTAAAGTCATAGTAGACCCTAGTGTTACTAGTGGATCCCTTATGATTAACCCTTATGTTGGAGGATCCTACATATAGTATTAGTGACAACACACTTCTATCAACAGTGTGACCCAAATCGTGGAGGAGAGTGCCTTTCATAGAACCTTTTTATAGTGGTAGAGTGTGGCCCTATTATGTTTCTTCTGTGTGGATTGGTTTCCTACTATCCGTGCTCAGATTTTTTCCACCAATGGGTGTGGTGGTGTACCGACTTGTTGAATATAGTTTTCTTTATGTGATCAATGTCAGATTTGTGGATGAGATGCTTGGGGTTAGAATAGAGACCCTATCCTTTTACATGTCACTATATAATTTTATGTATAATTTACCATCACATTCAAACCAAGGGTCGTAAAGTATAGTATATTTGGAATACTAGGTACATAATTAGAAAACATGAAACCAAAATATAAAATCTCTTCCATAATGAGATCCTAAATCCATTTGAGATCCTATAACTACATGGAATAACCCAAGTAATACATAGAGAAAAGGTATGAGCTAAAAAATCAGTAAGTGAATAAACATGTGAATATAGCATAACACATGCGTTAGAAATAATAACATGATAACATAAAATACATGGAACAATAATTATAATAATATGGAAAAATAAAACATAAAACATAGAACATGGAATCATATGATTATGGTAAAATATGAATGTGTAATAAATATATAACACGACATAAACATTATTCAATGCTTACTTCCATGACAATATCACATGGTGGACAAAGTCCCATAATAGATTAGTTTTAATCTCTAATATCATACATGATGTCTCATGAGACTAAACATTACATAATGAATTAGATCTCTATTTGGGAAAATCCATTATACCATGTTCATGCATATGTGTTCCACATAATGAATAAAACATAAGGAGTACACATAATGGTTACCCATGGAAATAAATAGGTATCATAATCATGTCATAAGGAATAAGCAAAGAAAATATCATAATGGCATCCATGAAATAATGAATTTAAATCATACATGGACATTAATAAGAGAAAATAGACATATATCATGATAAATTATGTCCAACTTAAGTGAAAACATGTAAAATAGTGTTTAATAAAGTTTATAAATTAGACACTTAAGTGTGGTTTAAGTAAAATATTAATGAGTCTTTAAAGAGGACAAAAGCATAATTGTTTAGATAAAACAATAAATAAAATAATATAGTTTTTCTTGATAAAATGAGTTATTTTAGAAAAATAAAGGTGGATTAAAATATATTTTGAATTTCACTTGGAAATGGGTAAGAAATGGATAAGTTCCATTTAATCGAGCTTTCTAATCGAGAGGAATTGAAAAAGGAACCTTCTAAAACATGTATTTCCCCGTAAAAGAATGATAAATTGAACTATATGAGTATTTTTGGATCATATAAACATAATTTAGAAAAATAATATAAGAATAAAGTATAAATTTATTTGGTTAAATAGAAATAAAGTGTTACCCAAAGGAAAAATAGAGGTTTAGAGAGATCTCTTACCTTATGTCTGCATTTGTTCTACACTTTCACTCAATATCCTGAATAATAAAATTAGATTAATTGATTGATTGATTATGAATCTCTTATACATATATGTAATTTATTATAATTTAATTAATTTAATTTATGGTCATTTTGATGAGTTATAATGTTTAATTTTTTTGTTCCATGAGCGTTCATTTCATGATTTTATGAAGGTTCCCTTGAATATAATTACGGGAGTTCTTGTCAAATTGAAGAAAAATAGTAGAAGTTGAATGATATGGTATTAATATAATTCCATAATTTTAAATGGTACCATTTATCATTTTTTTCAAATTTGATAATGATTCACTGAATAAAATGTTAATGACAAATGTTTTGATTATTTTAGTGTTTTTTCGATCATCAGAGAGTATTTTTGTTTTAATAATTAATATTATGTATATGTAATAGCTCCAGAATACAAAAAAAGTTATAATATAAATATTAAAATATTTTTTAACCATTACAATGGTTTTATGACCATCCTTGAAGGTGGTAATGAAAAATGAAAACTCATCGTCCATGAAGGTGGTAAATCAACACATCATAGACGATGTTTTCATTTTTAGAATAAAAAGGGAAAGAGAAGATATTTGATGATGGATAATTCAATAACACAATAAAATTAAAGTATATATATGATACTGTAGTTATTATTCTATTATGGATAGGTAATTTGAGAGGAGGATAAGAAAATAAAAAGAAATAAAATAGAAAGAGGGATTTTACCTCTTGAATATTGTCTCATTGAGAAACTCCTTAGGGGACATGGTATTGGCCTTTCAGTGAGACCAGTCAGACCAAGATGTGGGAAAAATTATTAGGAGAATAATTGAGTATAATATTATAAATATTCATATCTTATAAGGTGTGAGGAGAGGATATGGTTATGAGTGGTATTTATAAAGGGAGGAGAGGGGTGTATTTATTATTTTATTCATTAGTCTATTATTTTGGTTCAATACTATCAATAGTGTAGATTCATGTCACTACGTAATGTAACTATAGTATGTGAGTTATAAATAATGGTTGCTTACATCATTCATGACTCAAAAATTCATGTATTTGGATTAAAATGTTAAATACCATAAATTACAGTATTTCACTATTCACCAAAAAATCAACTATTTTAGAAAAAACCCAAAAATTCACTCAACGATTTTTTGATGTGTATATTTCAAAAATGGACTCCATTTTATGAAAATAATTTTCTAAATGTGATAAATTTAATAATTAATTCAAATTATCATTTATTTGAAAAATACAGATTTAAATATTATAACTGATTTTATGACACATTGGAAAATTAATTAAGGACTCGTCAAAATTATATTATAATCATGATAAAACGAAATATTAATTTATTAATATATTTTATAAAAATAAATTATCTTTTAAATCATTATATTAATTACTAAACGGTAAATATAAATTAGTGTTTAACAAAAATACCAACACATAATTTGTCATGTTTAAAATATTTATTTAATTATTCTATGATATATAATATTTTCATTTATCTGATACATAAATATTATTTTTACATTAATATGTGAGGTTAATAGTGTAATAGCTATATTACTATTTCTAATGGTCACATTACTATTCCAATAGTCAGATTACTATTCCAACGATCAGATTTCTAATGGTCATAAGTCTTTACTACTTTCTATAAATGCCTCTTATTACATTCATCTATCACAACCCGTCCCCAGGGCTCGTGCTGTGACTACCCCAAACCCGCCTCCCATAGGCCAGGGGTTGGCGACTAGCACCAAGGCGTAAATCCCGATAAAAAGGGAAGGCATTGCCTTTATATAAGAAAACAAACACCACAGAGTACACAAGCTGAAGTAAACACTAAGTAAACTGGATACAAAAGTAAGTGCTGGAAGTAAATGGGCCATAATACAAACCCAAATGAAAGTAAATTACAACTGAAAAGATAGTACAGCAGCAGTAAAGTAAAACAGCAGCACCGATTCATCCTCCAGAACTCCAACTTGAAGGGTGGGTACAGATAGTCTCCACAGCTCCTCGGTCTGGTTGTCAGCTCCGTGTACGTCCCGCCAAGTGGTCCACCTCTAGGTACCGTCCAGCTCCACAAGCTTCCACCTCGATCAGTGTTGTCTATCGTCTGCATCCAACCCAATGTAGTGTGGGTATAGCCCGTGAAGGGGTGAGTATACGATACTCAGTAGGGACCCCGAGACCCCTGAAGGTCTCTCAGAATCCACGAAGGATAAACCACAATGGAAAGATACAATCATGAAGTATCAACAATACTACTTAGTTATATGCCCATACATATACCTAAGTCATTAGTTATAGTTCGTCTCCAACTCCCAAGCACCACGCAGTCCACAAAGGAAATCATAATCCAGTCCACAAAGGATAGCTCAACACAGTCCACACAGGAAAAACACAACCGAGTCCACAAAGGAAAGAAAGGGAAAATACAAACATGAAGTATCAACCATATCTATTTAGGTATATTCCCATGCATATACCTAAGTCAAAAATTACAAAACGGCTCCCACTCTCGAGCCCAAGTACAACCTAGTCCACACAGCAAAGCTCGACCCAGTCCACACAGGAAAATAAGTCAATCATATCAATGATGATGATTGAAAATCAAGACTCAGCTCACATAGGTATACTACTTATTGAAGAGAGGTGGAGGTGATTAGATGTTGCCTCTGAATCATCTCCTCTGTCGATCCCACATAGGATCCTAGTACATAAGTCGTCACTGCCGAACCCACAGAGGATCCAAGTATAGTAGTCATCACTGCCAAACCCACGGAGGATCCAAGTACAGTCGACAATGCTGCGGAACCCACAGAGGATCCTAGTACAAAAGTCATCATCGTCGAACCCACGGAGGATCCCATCATGGTAGACGTCATCGTCAAACCCACGGAGGATCCCAGTACGGTAGATGTCATTGTCGAACCCACAGAGGATCCTTGTATGGTAGTTTTCCTCGTCGAACCCACTGAGAATCCTAGTACGGTAGTCATCCTCGTCGAATCCACTAAGGATCCTAGTACAGTAGTCGTCCTCGTCGAACCCACTGAGGATCCTTGTACGGAAGTCGTCATCTTCGTCGCAGCCAGCTCTAGGGTTCCCGCACACAGCATGCTCGATTTCCGGAGGGTCCGCTCCATGAGCCAAGGGGGTCGATACATCAACTGTCACGAATTCTAGAGTTGATGTATCACAAAGTTCCATCTCGTCAATAGAAACTCAACGTGACAGATGGTGCGTCAATCGGACGCCTGGTCTGAGAGTTATTGGCTTTTTCGTCCCAGGGGACCGGTTGGTTTTTAAGCTAAAACCAACCCGACCGTACTCCAGCTGCGTCCAAAACTCGAGAGGAGTAATCCAAAAGAACCATCTCACTAATAGAAAACCAATTAAGTCAACGGCACGTCAATCGGACGTCTGTGTCTCAAGTTATAAGCGTTTCCGCTCCGAGGGCCCGGTTGATTTCATGTTCGAACCAACCCGGCTGTATCCAAAGTTATCCGAAACCCTGAGTGTAATATACCGAAACGACCACCTCGATCCAAGGATCCCAATGAAACTAACTGTGCATTGATCAGAGGTTCGTAGCCCAAGTTATGGGTGTTTGAACGAAACTGTCCGAAAACAGGTGGTTTGGGCCCGGTCCAACCCGGCCCCCTACCCCCTAGGTTGGCCCGAACCGGGTCTACCCGACCTGGGTCCGAGTCCGGCCCAGTTGGGCACAGCCCGGCCCGCGTGTCCGGCAGCTCGGCTCTCGGCCGAGCGGGATGCGGGGGGGGGGGGGGGGCTGCCCCCCTTGATTGAAGAAACGGTCGGCCATTAAGGTCGGCCTTAATTGAACACACAGGACCCTAGGGGTTCCGCCTCTAGCTTGTGCCAGTGACCGGCTCGGTCGGCTGCTCCTCTGAACCGCCGCGGCCCGCCCCCGGCCGCGGCCCTTCATGGTGCTCCGGCGCGGCGTGATGGCGCCGCGCCCCTCCTCCGCGGCCCATTCTTGGTCGCAGCCTCCTTCGGATTCACCGGCGCGGCACGCCGGCGCCGCGATCCTTCGCCACGGCCCACTCTGGCCGCAGTTCTCTCATTCCTGCACGTTGTGACGGCACCGCGTCACCTCCGTTTCCATCCACGAAGAAGATCAATAACAAAAGGGGAGGAGGATCGGCCGTGTTTGTGCGGTCCGACCTCCTCCCGTTATTTTGATAACAATCGTCCAATCATTTAACAACTAAGTTCGTTAAATAAAACTTGAACAAAGAATTGAACAAAGAATTAACCCCTACCTCTTGCTTGTCGCTCGATGGAGGAGTCGCGAAAGGAAGACGATGAAGACCGTCGTTCATCGTGTCTACCACACGTCCCCAATTCCGAGCTTCGTCGGTTCGTTGACGATGTTGCGGAGGATAGGTGTCTAGGGAAGGAAGGTCCAAGAAAAATCGTGTGGAAGATCATCGTTGGCGTTCTTCGCATTCTTCGTTGGAGAGGATATGATTTCCCCAAGTGTTGGGCATCACGATACTTTACCAGCGCTTCGTCGCTTGGTAAAGTCGTCCCAAAACCTTCTCCCAAACTCCCTATATATAGGAGAGGGGGAGAGGTATGTAACCATCGTGGAATTTATGACGGTTCATTTATTTGGAACCTTCCTAAATTCCAACGATGCGGTTACTTAATTTAAAAAGGGGGTCAGGTGAATTAAATTGCGTTGGTGCAATTTAAGAGGTGAGTTGGCACAACTAAAGAGGGGAGGACGCCAAGAAGTTTCCCCCACATAGCCTGCATCAAAACATATGAAACGAATTAATTTTATGTGGACACATAAAATTAATTGACAACAATTAATTTCACATCGATACATAAAATTAACTGACATCAATTAATTTCACGTCGACACATAAAATTAACTGACAGCAATTAATTTCACGTCGACACATAAAATTAACTGACAGCAATTAATTTTATGTCAACTCATAAAATTAATTGAGTGTAATTAATTTTACGTCGACATATAAAATTAATTGATGGGGGGTTGAGAGGTTTCCTCTCCCTCCCCATTAAATGAGAGGTTAGGGTGTGGAGGTTCCACCACCAACTACCAAGTGAAGCTTCTAACCACTTTTATCTGCACGACAAGTGTTTAACAAAATAAAATAAATTATTCACTTATTTTATTTTATTAACCCACGTAAAACCCCAAAAACTAACTTTCATACCCGATCATCCACCGTCGAGGTGAAAGTATTCTTAAGCGAAAACCCGCGTTGCGAGTTCAATGGTGCCCTCGGATTTCAATTCCAAGCACCGGTTCAAAAGATAGAAAAATCCGCTCGTACGTTTACTGAACGTACCCAAAAAAAAGTTCGGAAAATTATTATCAATCACCCTCGACCCACTGTGGTCAGGCTTAGGCTGTTCCTAGGAGAAACACACCCCAACGAACTCAACGGTACTCTCGTATTTTCAATTCAAGTTACTGTTTAGAAGTTATGAATTTTACAATAAAATAATTGCCACTTAATTATTTTATTTACGGCCAAAAACTAACTTTCTTAGGTGACCCGCACCGGCCAAAGTTAGTATCTGATTAAAGAAATCATACCCTCATGAGTTCAGCGGTGGTCTCGGATTTTTAATCTGATTTACCATTTGTGAGTTATAATCATTTTAAAAATAAAATAACTTTATTTAATTATTTTATTTACGGTTATGCCATTTTTCGGTTTTCTCACAGGAGGTCTGCGCCGACTAAACTTAAGTCACGCCTAGGGTAAACCCACCATCCTGAGCATAATGGTTCCCTCATATTTCTAATCCAAGTAACCGTTTAAGATTTATTCCACTTTTTCAGGAAAACTGCTTACGTACGTTAATTTAAGCTTAACAAAACTTCAGAAAATTATTCCAGGCACACCGGGCCTCGGAATCAGGTGCCGTCAGAAACTACGTACTTGTAAAATTCCAAATAATTTAAGAAAAAAAAATTCCTTAAAATTAACGGGTATTTACATTACTCCCACCTCAGGGCTTTACGTCCCTGTAAAGCTACAGCATAAACTAGGGAAACTAAAGGAGGTACCGAGCACGCATCTGAGCCTCCTGCTCCCAAGTGATCTCTTGGAGGTTTCTGTGCTTCCAGCAAATGTGCACCATGAGAATCGATCATCCATGTAGGACCCACTTCTGTCGATCCTCAATCTCCACTGGAACCTCTGTGAAAGTCACCCCATCATCAATATCCAGTTCCCCGTGGTCGATGATGTGAGACGGGTCGTGGACACATCCCCTCTGTTGATATACGTGGAAGACGTCGTGCACCCGGTGCAAATGTGGTGGAAGGGTCAGGCAGTAAGCCACCTCACCTACGTTCTACAAGAGCTGCTAAGATTTCTCCTTTTCCGAAAAGGGAAATCTGGTCTCATCCCCTGGATGAACCACATTCTTTGCCTAATACAGTCAATCCTGACATGAGCGGTACTATTTCATGCCATGGATGACATCGTAAGGCTTAGATGCTACTACCAAGAGATTCAAACGTTACTCTCGCCTCCAAGGGTCGAGTCACACTTTCGGCAATAATGTGTGGTCACTGGGTCTCCTCCTGTAAGAATCTCTAAAGTGAGGGTCAAGTCAATGGTTTTAACCGGAACCTCTCAGTATCCACTACATAGAAAAAAGGACAGGGAAGAAAACGTCACAAGAGCAAGTGTCTTTTATTACTACAGCTCAAGGTACAAAGACACAAAGCATCCACAAACAAAACATCAACAAAGCTAGAAGCATCATGAACAAAAGTCTCCATGTCTGGAGCTAGTCCCACTCCTGTCCATCTGCTCCCGGAGCTCCATGGTCGTAGGCCTCAGCTGTCTGAAGCTGAGCTCTCCCATGTCCACCCATTCCCTATAGTCGGGGTGGTCTTCCTGGTGGTGGTGGTGGTAGGGCCTCAAAGCGTCGCCCACCACCCGCTGCTCGGCCAGCTCCTCTGCCTCGTCCGCCTGTTCCCTGCAAACCGCCACGGTCGAAACTCTGCCTGGAAGGTCCCTCTACCACCTTCTGCTCATCTGTAGGGCGGGTCGGGCAGTCTCGAGCCATGTGACCCTGCCCGCCGCATGCATAGCACTGTCTGCTCCTCGTGTGGATGGCTCTGTTTCATTTGCCCCGCACAACCGAACCTGTTTCCTGAGATTTCTCATTTAATGGTCTAGCCCATTTGGTCCTCTGAATCATCTGTCTACTGCCGGCTGTAGAAGACTCCGCTGCGGGTCGTCCTGCGGAGGGTCTCGCCGCTGGTGACTGCTCAGCGAGAAAACTCTCCACTAGAAGGGATCTCTCCAGCACCTCCGCCTACGTCGGGATATTGAGGGAGATCATCAAAACCCTAATCTCATGCCTCAGTCCCTGGTCGAAGGTCCGGGCTCGGAAGAACAGGTCTCGTACCATATCTGTGGAGTAGCGCGAGAGGTAAATAAATCTCTTCGAGTACTGGGCTACTGTCATGCTGCCCTGCCGCAGCTATAGTAGCTCCTGAATGCCCACCGTACGGAGGGTGGCTAGAACGAACTCTGAGTAGAAGAGGCTCTCGAATTCCATCCATAGAAGAGATGTCTTGTTGTGAACCTCGAGTATTAGGCTCCAACATTTACCTGTTGTCGTGTGCAGGAGACTCGCCACAAGGATCACCATGAGGTCAACTGGTGTCCCTATTAATATGAAGACTAGAACAACAGCCTCCAGCCAATCCTTGCTGCCTGAGGGTCCGTCTCCCCACGGAACCTAGGCAGTCTCTGGTGCTGAAACTCATGCAGTACACTAAGGCGACGTGCACTCTCAACTGTTGGGGCTGGTGGCATCGGTGGCTCGGCGGGTAGAGGTACTGTCAGTGCCTCCGCTATAATGGGGCCCTGCACCGAGGCCTCATCGCTCGGTGGGCTGCCATCTCGCAAAAAGCTCAAAACCCTAGCTGGCTGCCATCATGGGGCCATCCTGAAATGAAACAGGTGCGCCACGTTCAATACAGTATACCTGGTGATCTGACACAAATTAATCACAAAGAAAACTTTTGAAACACACATGCAATCAATGTTTTCGTGTACTGAGTCGGAAATCAGGAGTCACGGTCCTGGGGTATAGATATGTCGGTCGCCGCACCAACATTGGACTCCCTGGACTGATAACCACACTCATTACTCTAAACATTATTGCTTCATAGAGAAGAAATTATCAGAGTCCTGAGTTCTATGGTAGAACCGACTCCTATGATACCAATTTGTCACGACCCATCCTCGGGGCTCGTTTCGTGACTACTCTAAGCCCACCTCCCATAGGTCAGGGGCTAGCGACTAGAACCAAGGCGTAAATCCCGATAAAAAGGGAAGGCATTGCCTTTATATAAGAAAACAAACACCACAGAGTACACAATATGAAGTAAACACTAAGTAAACTGGATACAAAAGTAAGTGCTGGAAGTAAATGGGCCAGAATACAAACCCAACTGAAAGTAAAGTACAACTGAAAAGATAGTACAATAGCAGTAAAGTAAAACAGCAGCACTGAGTCGTCCTCCGGAACTCCCACCTGAAGGGTGGGTACAGATAGTCTCCACAGCTCCTCGGTCCGGCCGTCAGCTCTGTGTACGTCCCGCGAAGTGCTCCACCTCCAAGTACCGTCCAGCTCCACAAGCTTCCACCTCGATCAGTGTTGTCCGTCGTCTGCATCCAACACAACGTAGTGTGGGCATAGCCCGTGCAGGGGTGAGTATATGATACTTAGTAGGGACCCCGAGACCCCCGAAGGTCTCTTAGAATCCAAGAAGGATAAACCACAATGGAAAGATATAATCACGAAGTATCAACAACACTACTTAGGTATATGCCCATACATATACCTAAGTCATCAGTTACAGTTCGTCTCCAACTCCCAAGAACCACGCAGTCCACAAAGGAAATCATAACCCAGTCCAGAAAGGATAGCTCAACAAAGTCCACACAAGAAAAACACAATCCAGTCCACAAAGAAAAGAAAGAAAAAATACAAACATAAAGTATCAACTAGCTCTACTTAGGTATATGCCCAGACATATACCTAAGTCAACAATTACAAAACGGCTCCCACTCTCGAGCCCAAGTACAACCCAGTCCACACAGGAAATCTCGAACCAATCCACACAAGAAAATAAGTCAATCATATCAATGATGATGATTGAAAATCAAGACTCAGCTCACATAGGTATACTAATTCTTGAAGAGAGGTGGAGGTGATTAGATGTAGCCTCTCAATCATCTCCTCTGTCGATCCCATGTAGGATCCTAGTACAGAAGTCATCACTACCGAACCCACAGAGGATCCAAGTATAGTAGTCATCGATGCCGAACCCACGGAGGATTCAAGTACAGTCGACAACGCTGCTGAACCCATAGAGGATCCTAGTACAAAATTCATCGTTGTCGAACCCACGGAGGATCCCATCATGGTAGAGGTCGTCATCGAACCCACGGAGGATCCCAGTACGGTAGATGTCATTGTCGAACCCACAGAGGATCCTAGTACGGTAGTCATCCTCGTCGAACCCACTGAGGATCCTAGTAACGTATTCATCCTCGTCGAACCCACTGAGGATCCTAGTACGGTAGTCGTCCTCGTCGAACCCACTGAGGATCCTTGTACGGAAGTCGTCATCTTCGTCGCAGCCAGCTCTAGGGTACCCCCACACAGCATGCTCGATTTTCGGAGGGTCCGCTCCACGAGACAAGGGGTTCTATACATCAACTGTCATGAAGTCCAGAGTTGATGTGTCACAAAGTTCCATCTCGTCAATAGGAACTCAACGTGACAGACGGCGCATCAATCGGACGCCCGGTCTGAGAGTTATTGGTTTTTTCATCCTAGGGGTCCGGTTGGTTTTTAAGCTAAAACCAACCCGACCATACTCCATTTGAATCCAAACCTCAAGCAGAGTAATCCAAAAGAACTGTCTCACTAAGAGGAAACCAATGAAGTCGACGTCACATCAATCGAACGTCCGGGGCTCAAGTTATAAGTGTTTCCGCTCCGAGGGCCCGGTTGATTTCGTGTTCGAACCAACCCGGTTGTACCCAAAATTCTCAGAAACCTTGAGTGAAATATACAAAAATGACCATCTCGATCCAAGGATCCCAACACAACTAACGGTGCATCGATCGGAGGTCCGTAACCCAAGTTATGGGCGTTTGAACGGAACTGTCCGAAAACAGGGGGTTTGGGCCCGGTCCGACCCGGCCCAATACCCCCTGGGTCGGCCCAAACCGGGTCTACCCGACCCGGGTCTGGCCCAGTTGGGCGCGGCCCGGCCCGTGTGGTCAGAGGCTCGGCTCTCGGCCGAGCGGGATGCGGGGGGGGGGGGGGGGGGGGGCTACCCCCCTTGATTGAAGAAACGGTCAGCCATTAAGGCCAGCCTTAATTTTACTCATGGGACCCAAGGGGTCCCACATCTAGCTGGTGACAGCGGCTGGCTCGGCCGACCGATCCTCTGAACCGTCGTGGCCATAGGTCGCGGCTCCTTCCCGTTCGGCGCGGTGCGACGGCGCCGCGCCCCTCCTCTGCAGCCCGCTCTTGGTCGTGGCCTCCTTCGGCTTCACCGGCGCGGCGCGACGGCGCCATGCTCCTTCGTCGTGGCCTGCTCCGGCTGTGGTTCCCTCGTTCCCGCGCGGTGCGACGGCACCGCGTCACCTCCGTTTCAAGCCACAAAGAAGATCAACAACAAAAGGGGAGGAGGATCGGCCGTGTTTGTGTGGTCCGACCTCCTCCCGTTATTTTGATAACAATTGGCCAATCATTTAACAATGAAGTTCGTTAAATAATACTTGAACGAAGAATTAACCCCTACCTCTTGTTCGTCGCTCGATGGTGGATTCGTGGAAGGAAGATGATGAAGACTGTCGTTCATCGCGTCCTCCACACGTCCCCAATTCCGAGCTTCGTCGGTTCGTTGACAATGTTGCAGAGGATCGGTGTCTGGGGAAGGAAGGTCAAAGAAGAATCATGTGGAAGATCATCGTTGGTGTTCTTTGCGTTCTTCGTTGGAGAGGATATGACTTCCCCAAGTGTTGGGCGTCGCGATACTTTACCAGCGCTTCGTCTCTTGGTGAAGCCGTCCCAAAACCTTCTCCCAATATTCCTATATATAGGAGAGGGGGAGAGGTATGTAACCATGTGTAATTTATGACAGTTCATTTATTTGGAACCTTCCTAAATTCCAATGATGCGGTTACTTAATTTAAGAAGGGGGTCGGGTGAATTAAATTGCGTTGGTGCAATTTAAGAGGTGAGTTGGCACAACTAAAGAGGGGAGGACGCCAAGAAGTTTTCCCCACATAGCCTGCATCAAAACATATGACATGAATAATTTTATGTTGACACATAAAATTAAGTGACATCAATTCATTTCACGCCGACACATAAAATTAACTGACAGCAATTAATTTCACTTCAACACATAAAATTAACTGACAGAAATTAATTTCATGTCGACACATAAAATTAACTGACAGCAATTAATTTTATGTCAACTCATAAAATTAATTGAGTGCAATTAATTTTACGTCGACACATAAAATTAATTAATGGGGGGGGGTTGAGAGGTTTCCTCTCCCTCCCAATTAAATGAGAGGTTTGGGTGTGGCGGTTCCACCACCAACTACCAAGTGGAGCTTCTAACCACTTTTATCTGCACGGCAAGTGTTTAACAAAATAAAATAAATTATTCACTTATTTTATTTTATTAACCCACGTAAAACCCCAAAAACTAACTTTCATACCTGATCATCTGTCATCGAGGTGAAAGTATTCTTAAGCGAAAACCTGCGTTGCGAGTTCAGTGGTGCCCTCGGATTTCAAGTCCAAGCACCGGTTCAAAAGATAGAAAAATCCGCTCGTACGTTTACTAAACGTACCCGAAAAAAAGGTCGGAAAATTATTATAAATCACCCTCAACCCACTGCGGTCAAGTTTAGGCTCTTCCTAGAAGAAACATGCCCCAACGAACTCAACGGTACTCTTGGATTTTCAATTCGAGTTACCGTTTAGAAGTTATAAATTTTACAATAAAATAATTGTTACTTAATTATTTTATTTACATCCAAAAACTAACTTTCTCAGGTGGCCCGCATCGGCCAAAGTTAGTATCTTATTAAAGAAAGCATACCCTCACGAGTTCAGCGGTGGTCTCGGATTTTTAATCCGAGTTACCGTTTTTGATTTATAAGCATTTTAAAAATAAAATAACTTTATTTAATTATTTTATTTATGGTTATTCCATTTTCGGGTTTTCTCACAGGAAGCCTGCGCCGACTAAACTTAAGTTACTCCTAAGGTAAACCTGCCATCCTGAGCATATCAGTGCCCTCTGATTTCTGATCTGAGTAACCGTTTAAGAGTTATTCCTCCTT
This sequence comes from Viscum album, assembly GCA_963277665.1. Lineage (NCBI taxonomy): Eukaryota > Viridiplantae > Streptophyta > Magnoliopsida > Santalales > Viscaceae > Viscum > Viscum album. The sequence goes on along the minus strand of OY728165.1, from coordinate 253,373,102 downwards.
TTCAATTAAACTGCTTGCGTGCGTTAATTTAAGCTTAACAAAACTTCAGAAAATTATTCCGGGCACACCGGGCCTCAGAATCAGGTGCCGTCAGAAACTGCGTACTCGTAAAATTCCAAAGAATTTAAGAAAAAAAATCCTTGAAATTTACGGGTCTTTACATCATCGTTCACTTATATTTTCATCCAAGGTTATATATAATTTTATATTTTAAAAGAATATTTTATTATTAACATTATGTTTTACTTTTACATCTTTTTTCGTGGGTGTAGTTGTTATAGTGGATCGATCATATCCAAATTTTCCTATTATTATTATCTTATTTTCTATTTATTATCCCACTCTAATATTTGGAATTATTATTGGTTTGTTTACTGAATAATTTATCATTGTTAATTTCTGTGAATAATGTTTTTCTTGGGTTCTCTATGTGATGTATGTGCTTTATACTAGAGGAAATATTTATAAGAAGGAAAGTTTCATTGATAAAATTTGGGGTCATTGCACTCTTCCCCCTTATGAAATTTCTCCCTTGAAATTTCTTTTTTACATACTAAGGTAAAAACATGTGAGGATACTTCTCCTACATTACTTCCTCTGGTTCTCATGTTTTCTCTTTGTGTTTATAGTTCCTCCTTATAACTTTTACCATATGTGTAGTCTTTTTGTGTAAAACATTATCTCTATGCTCCAAGATCTTCATCGGATGATCCTCCTAAGAGGTATTATTTTCCAGTTGTACCACCTCTAAATTTAGTGCATGTGATGGATCTAGTATGCAGTTACTCAAGATGGATATGTATAATACATCATTCACTTGAGAAAAGGTTGGTGGAAGTGCTAGTCAATAGGCTACAACTCCTACATGATCAAGAATCTCAAAGGGGTCGATGTACCTAGGACTTAGCTTTCCTTTATTCCAAAATATCATGACTCTATTCCTTGGAGATATATAGAGGAATACCATGTATCCATCCTCAAACTCTAGGTCTTCTCGATGATTATTTTCATATATCTTCTATCAACTTTAGGATTCCTTGATGTGTTGTTGAATGGTTTTCACCTTTTATAACATTTCTTTGACCATTTTAGTTCCCATTAGATTACGTTCACCAACTTCATCCCAACGTGTTAGTGTTCTATATCTTTTCCCATAAAGGGCTTCATATTGATCCATTTTTATGCTTGAGTGGAAACTATTGTTGTAAGAGAACTTAACCATAGGTAAATGTTGGTCACATCTGCCTTTAATGTTTATAGAACATGTTATCAATATGTATTCTAGTGTTTGAATAGTTTTCTTAGATTTCCCATAATTTTGAGGGTGATAAACCATAGTAAAGTTCAACATAGTGTTTAGAGCATAATGGATACTTTTCCATAACTTGAAGGTAAATCTACGATCTCAATCAGATACAATCGATAATGGTACCCCATGCATCCTCACCACTTATTTGATATATATCCATGCAAGTTTATCAAGGGATAAGTCCTCTAGAATTGCGATAAAGTGAGTTGTATTTGTAATAAAATCCACAACAACTTGTATAGCATTGTTTCCAATGTATGTCTTCAGAAGTCCGGTGAAAAATTCCATAGTTATGTTTTCCCACTTCTATGTTTGTATTGTAAATGGTTTCATCATCTCCTTATACTATTTCCTTTCATCCTTCACTTGCTGACATACCAAAAACTTTTACGTTCATTCAATGATCACCTTCATTATATTTTCCCAATAATAGTTAACTCAAAGATCTCGATACATCTTTGTGCTCCCTGGGTGGATATAGAAGGTTGAGATATATGAATCATTCAGAAGATCTTTATTTATCTTTGGATTGAATGGTACACATAGTTGGGACCCAAATCATATGAATCCTTACTTATGAAATTTGAACTCTAATGATTTCCCCTTTCTTCTCGCTTCATCCTTTTTTTGAATTTCAACATAATTTCTTTGAGCATCCTTCATTTTCTCCATAAGGGGTGGTTGGGAAATAATTTGTGAAAGGAATGATGGTGTATCTTCCTTTATGATTCTCATGTACATCCCTTACAAGTCCAAGAAAATTAGATCCTTATCAATTCTCATCATTTATAAAGTTTCAAGATCTTTTTTACTTAGAACATCTTCCACTTTAGTTATTTTACTAGGATGGTAGTGGATTGATTAGTCATAATCCTTGATGATCTTTAACCATATTCGATGGATAATATTAATCTCCTTTTGTGTGAATATATCTTTAGGATCTTATGTTCAGTATATATATCACACTTCTCCCCATAGAGATAATATTGGAAGATTTTCAACACAAAGATCATAGTCCCTAACTCCAGATCATGTGTGGGATAGTTTTTCTCATGAAATTTCAACTACCTTGAAGCATAGGCTATCAATTTATCATTTTTCATGAGTACACTACCTAATAACTTCTTTAAATCATCGTTGGATACCACTAATAGTTCTCTTCTTGTCAGTAGTGTAAGTAATGGTGTAGTGATAACCCTTGTTTTTAACTCTTTAAATAAGTCTTCACATTCACTAGTCCAGAAGAACTTTACTCTCTTCTGGGTCATCTTGGTTAGTGGGTTAGAAAATCATGATTATTTATTCAAAAATCATTGGTAATATGCATCTAGACCAAGGAATTTATGGATATCCATTAAAGATGATTTCCTGGACCAATCCTCATTTTCCTTTGTTTTTGAAGGGTACACAAATATTCCTTTGTTGGTTATAACATGCCCCAAGCATGATAATTCCTCCATCCAGAACTCGTATTTGTTATACTTTTCATATATTTTATCTCTCTACAAAGTATTTAGAATAGTATTCAAATACTCTTCATGATCCTCTTTTCTCTTGAGGTATATTAGAATATCATCTATAAAAGACTACCGTAAATTTTTCAAGGTAATATATAAAGAATCTATTTAGAAAGTCCGTGAAAATTATTGGAGCATTAGTGAGTCTAAAGGGAATAACTATGAACTCATAGTTTCCATACCTCGTTTCAAAGGTATTCTTGGGAATATCTTATTTCTTCACCTTTAATAGGTGATATTCCAAACGAAGGTACACCTTAGAGAAACACTTGTCCCCGCGTAGTTGATCAAACAATTCATCTATCTATGTCATGGGATACTTGTTCTTTATCTTGATTTTTTGATCTCATGATAATCAATGAAGAGACACATTGATCAATCCTTCTTCTTGGAAAAAAGTAATGGCGCACCCCACAGTGAAGCACTCATGCATATAAAAATATTATCTAGATTCTCTTGTAACTGCTTCTTCATTTCTCCCAACTCAAGGGTTGTCATTTTGTAAGAATTCATTGATATAGGATGAGATCCGTGAATATGTTCAATTGAGAACTAAACCTCTTGGTCAAGAGGAAGATCAATAAATTCTTCGGTGAACACATTAGTGTAGTCCCTCACAATGGGGATGTCTTCTAGAATGATTATCTCCTTTTCCTCAACCATTTGAGCAAGATATTCTTGCTCATAAGGCAATAATATCCACAATTGAGATGATGATTTTGAAAGAGATTCATCATCACCCTTACACCTGTATAGAATTGGGAGATGCCTCAGGATGTGAAGAGTGATCTCCCTTTCTTGACAGTTGATGTTGGATTTGTATAAATATATAAAATACATACCCAATATAGAATCAAACTCCACCAAAAGAAGTAAGATAAGATTTTATGGGAGGTTCAGTCCACAAACATTTATCAGGTAAGAGTTATATACTTTGGATGAAATAATTTTCCCATTGTTTGTTCTCACAGAAAACTCAAACTCTATATTTTTAGGTGGAGTTTGAATAGTTTTAATAGACTTGAAAGATATGAAGGAATGCATTGAACCAGATCAAATAGTATGTTTTCTATTCTTGAGTGAATAACTAGCATACCTTTCACCACATCATTTTTGGGATCCACCTTAGTAGTAGTGATAGTATATTCCCTTCCTTGTTTCCTTGGAGGTTTTTGTTATTGATTACCCCCGAAAACCCTTGGCTTAGGGCATTGTCTCACATAATGCCCATGTTCCTTGTAGGTGAAACACTACACCACAGGATCAGTGCTGATCTAAACCTTCCATCGTCCTTCCACATTTTTGGGATTCTCTATATCCCTTAAGCAATAATTATCCTAATTCCCCTCTCTTCCACATTTGAATAATCACCTGGTTCTCTTTATATAGTTCCCATGATGCTTCTTCCCACACTTTTGACACGTGAGATGTTGGGTTTTTTTCCATCATGGGATTTACCTATTGATCCTCTCAAATTAAACTACATTTTATGATTCTTATCTCTGAGCCCATGAGACCATTGAGAGTTTTCAATCTCCATATCAACCTAAAGGTAATAATAAAAAATATCATCATAGATGTCAAAGTCTCAAATTGCCAATTATTTTCATAGACTCAGCTTTAGTCTGCTAAATAAGTGATCCACCTTGATTTTGTTGATCATGAATAAGCTGGAGGCATATCGTGCAAGTCTTGTGAAGTTTTGTTCATGAACCCTGATAAATTCATCTTCCTTATACTTCAGTTTGAGGAACTCCCCTTCCATCTTAAGATGGAGTGTTTGGTGAAGATATTTATTGAAAAATATTTTCTTGAATACTTCCCAATCCATGGAATCAATTTCCCCCTTAGAATTTTTGTTTTTTACCACTATCAACCACAAATAAGCTTCCCCCATCAAAATGATAGTCCTCCATCACAACTTTATATTCTTATGAGAACTGGAGGAAAGTTAATATCTTCTCAATGAAGTTGATCCATTATTATACAATGAGGGGATCAAAATATCCTCTAAATATATGAGTTCTTTGTCAAGTAAATTATTTGGCCATAACATGATCTTTCTTGGGAAAAGGATGGAGTTCCACATGATTCAAGTTATTAATCATAACATGATCCAATTTTGCTAATAATATCATGAAGTTTTTAGATCCATCTCCCGTCATATTTGGAATTTCATTAGGGAAATCGTCACATTTCCTATCATATTTATTATTAGCACGAGTTCTCCTATATCCAACCATTAACTAAGAAAAAGAAAGTAAAATTAGGGGGCTTGAATACTTAGCTAATAATCATATAGAAAGGATACAATTAACATAAAAGGATAAAATTGAAAATAAAAATTATATCCTAACTTGTGATTCCCTATGTTTTAATCAAGGTTATCCATGCTGATAGAATTATCCCAAGGGTTATTACTAAATTTTTCTAGTCCTAATCTCAAAAAATATCTAAACCAATCCACTAATACCAACTATAGTGACCCTATATTTTTACACATTTCATTATATGATTTTAAGTATAATTAACCATCACATACAAACTAAGGATCGTAAAGTCTAGTGTCTTTGAAAGACTAGGTACATAATTAGAAAACATTAAACCAAAATTAAAAATCATTTCAACAATGATCTTTTAACTCCATTCGAGCTTCTATAACTGAATGGGATAACCTGGGGAATACATATACAAAAGGTGTGGTCTAGAAATCTCAATAAGGGAATAAACATGGGAATATCACATAACACATGAGTTAGAAGGCATAACATGATAGCATAAAATAAATGACACATGAATATTCATATAGAAACATATCACATAGAAAATTGAATCATATGATTATGGAAACATAGGAATGTGGAGGTAACATATAACATGACATAAACATGAGTCAAGGCTAACTACCATAACTATATCACATGGTGGACAAAGTCTCATAATGGATTAGGTTTAATCCCTAATATCATACATAACATCTCATGAGACAAAACATTACTCAATGAATTGCAGCACTATTTAGGCGCACCCATCATAACATGTTCATGAATATGTTTGACACATAAATAAAAATAATAAAGAGTACACATAAGTGTTACCCATGTAAATAAATGGGTATCATAATCATGTTATAAGGCATAACCAAATGGAATATTATAATGGTGTACATGAACAAATGGATTTAAATCACACATGGAAATTCAGAAGATAAAATAGGCATAGATCATGATAAATGATTTCCAACTGATGAAAACATGTAAAAATAATATTTATGAGACTTTATAAATGAGATACATTAGGTGGTTTCTGGAAAATATTACAGATTATTCAAAGATGAAAAAGGCATAATTATTTGTATAAAACTAGAAATGGACTAAGATAGTATTCATGATAAAATGAGATATTTTAGAAAAATAATGGTGTCTTAAATCAGATTGTGGAATGTACTTGATAATGGGTAAGAAACGGAGAAGTTCCCTTTAATGAGGCTTGTTTATCGAGAGGAATTGAGAACGGAGCTTTCTAAAACATGTATTTCCCCATCAAAGAAGAATGAATTTAACTAGATACATATGTGTGGATCATATAAACAGAGTGTAGAAGGATTTTATAAGAATGAAGAAGAAATAAATTTGGGTAAATATAGATAAAGTGTTACCTGAAAGAAAATGGAGATTTAGAGAGATCATGTACCTTATGTCTGAATGTGTTCTGCACTTGTACTTAATATTTTTGGAAAATCAAATTAGATCCATTAATTAATTAATTCATAACATATTATATATATATATTATTTATTGTAATTTTATTAAGTATATTTATGGTCATTTTTATGAGTTATAATATTTAATTTCATTGTTCTAGGAGCATTCGTTTCAGGATTTTATGATCGATTCCCTTGAGTCTAATTATGGGAGTTCTTGTAAAATGGAAGAAAAACTCCAAAAGTGAAATAATATGGTATTAATATACATCCATGATTTTAAATGGTCTCATGTATCATTTTGTTTTCAAATATGATAATGATTCATTAGATAAAATGTTAATGATAAATATTTAGATTATTTTTGTGTTTTCTCAATCATTACATACTAGTTTTGTTTTATTAATTAATATTATGTGTATATAATAGTTTCATAAAATAAAAAAAATTATAATATAAATTTTAAAATATGTTTTAACTATTATAATTGTTTTATTACTACCCAAGGAAGCGATAATGAAAAACTAAAACTCATCATCCATGAAGGTGGTAAATTGACACATCACGGATGATATTTTCATTTTTAGAATAAAAAGAGGAAGAGATTATATTTGGTGATGGATATTCCATTAAAAAAATAAAATTCCAGTATATATATGATATTGGATTTATCATTCTTTTTTGGATAGGAAAGGTGAGAGGAATATAGGAAAGGAAAAAAATAAAAGAGAAAGGAGGACTTTACCTCTTGAATATTGTCTCCTTGAGAACCTTCTTATAGAACTTGGTATTGGTATTTTGGGGATACTGTCAAGACCAACACATAGAGAAGAGGATTGGGAGAGTAATTTGGTATAATATTAGTAATATCCCAATCTTATAAGGTGTGATGAGAAGAGGTGGTGAGGGGTGCAATTTATAAGGGGGGAGAGGGGTGTTTTGATTATTTTATTCATTAGTTTATTATTTAGGCTCAAAACTATCAATAGTGTTGACTCTTGTGACTAAGTATAGTAAATAGTACATGTGAGTTCTAACTAATGGTTTCTTACATCATTAATGGATCAAAAACTCATTTCTTTGGCTTAAAATGTCAAATACCATAAATTACTCCATTTCACTATTCACAAAAAACAACTATTTTTAAAAAATCCCAAAAAAATCATCCTAACCATATTTCTAAATTTATATTTCAGTGATAGATTCCATTTTATGAAAATAATTTTCTAAATATTAGAAATTTATTTTTTAATTAAAATCATCATTTATTCAAAAAATACTATTTTAATATTATAACCGATTTTATGACACTTTGAAAAATTAACTAAGGTCTTATAAAATTATCTTAAAATCATAAGACAATAAAATTTTCATTTATGAATCATTTGTATGAAAATAAATTATCTTTTAAATCATTATATTTATTATAAAATTTTAAATAAACATTTGTGTTTCACAAAAATATCAACCTTTAATTTATCATTTTTAAAATATTTATTTACTTATTCTATGATATATAATATTTTTATTTATATGATACCTAAATTTTATTTATAAATTCATGGGTGAGTTTACAATTCTAATGTCAAGATTACTATTCCTAGTGGTCACATTACTATTCTAATAGTAAGATTCCAACAGTCAGATTTCTAATGGTCATAAGGTTTTACTACTTCTTACAAATGCCTCTTATTACATTCATCATTCACTTCCATTTTCTTCCAAGGTCATGTATACATTCATATTTAAATAAATATTTTATTATTAACATTATATTTTATTTCTACAACTTTTTTCATGAGTGCAGTCATTCTAGTGGATCGAGATGATCGAAATTTACCTATTCTTATTCTCTTATTTTCAATTTATTGTCTCACTATAATATTTATCATTCTTATTGGTTTGTTTGTTTACTAATGTGTCAGTATTCATTTATGAGAATAATTTTTTTATTGGGTTCTCTATGTGATGTATGTGATTTATACTACATAACATTATTATAAGAAGTGAAATTTCATTGATAAAATTATGGGTTGTTACAGTTGGCATGGGGCAGTTCATCCAAGGGTGGATGAGAACTGCTGAGTTATGTCAGTATCTACAACAGTTTAGTGATTTGGTGTACCGCTGGACTCTAGGACTGCAGATGGCTTGGATTCTTAGTGTCTCACCACTAGATGTAGTTGAAGGGACATGTACATGCTTCATTGCATGATCTTGACCTAGTAAAAATAGATTATAACAAAAAACCATTATAGCTATAGTAAATTTTTTGAATAAAAAATCATTAGAATCTAAAAAATAATATAGATATATAAATACCATGAATTAAATCATATAGTATTATAAGATAAAATCATAGGCAATATATAAACCATAGAAACTAAAAATATGTGCATAACATTAAAACAAGTCTAAGTGATGAAAAAATGAGATGAAAAACAATTGCCACTTTGGTAAGTTTTTATTCATAACCCCCATGAGAGAAACAACATAAAATAAAACACTAAATACCATGAGAATAAGATTATTCATGATAAAAAATAACAAAGGATCAGTGGATACACCTCAAAATATAATATAGTTATATAACATAAAATATATCTCAAAGAAGACAATTTGAGATGATAAACTTGTGCCTTAATTTTGTCTTACTTCCTAAGCGCTCTAACCTCCTATATAATAAATTTAAATTTATTATAATTATATAACAAAGACATAATAATACTTATAAATCCATAAATGTTTTACTAATAACATCTTAACATCCGTTCATTAACAATCATTCATTGTCATCATCATTTTAGTTGTTAACTAATTCATTTTTCATGCAAATTTTGTTTCAACAGTTATGGTCCTTACTCTTTGATAATGGTTCCTTTATATCCAGAATGATAACCATTATATAAATATCATATATATTAATTATAAATGTATTTATTTTCATTCATACAATGAATAAATGGAAGATGATTTACATCACTGTGTGGATATGGTAGTTTGTACGTATGCAAGAGTTATGTTTTCTATTTTTTATGGTTGGAACGAAAGAAAGGAAAAAATAATTCAATTTTATAGAAACTTTAATATATCATAAATAATATATATATATATATATACATTTAATCTAACATAATAACCCACCATTTCTTTATGTGAAGGAAAATGACATGTTTATTCATGGAGGCGGTAGTCCTTAAAACACCTGATTCACGTGTTGGTTTTTATTAATGGAAAAAGAGAGGGAAGATGATGCTTATAAAATCATTATAAAAATATAATAGTATAAAAATGATTTTTATACTACCATTTAATGATGGTTAAAAGAAATTTTATGAATAATAATAGTTCATAAATAAATAGAAAAAAATAAAGAGAGGTTAAGAACTTATAGCTCACTTCTTAGATTATCTCCTTTGTGAAGGGGATTAATCATTTGATGGATAGAATTTTGGAAAGAAAATAATATCATTAAGAGACATGTTACACCCCTAAAATGATCAAGGATCTTGAAGGGCCTTATGTATCTAGGTATCAACTTCCATTTAATCCCAAAAATCATAACATTCATCCATAGAGATATTCAATTGACACTGACTTCAAAATTCAAATATCATTGACGACTGTCAACATAACTCTTCTATCAAATTTGAGTTGTCTTGTTGTGATATTGAATGGATCAAAACTTTTTTACCATTTACTCAACTAGCTCAGGCCCCACTAGCATTATTTCTCCATCTTCATCCCAATATGTTAGATTTTTACACTTCTGTACATATAGGGCTTTAGGAAGAGCCATCTAAATGCTCGAGTGAATGATATTGTAGTAAGAGCACTCGAATAGAGGAGGGAATTGATTCCAATAACTTTTAAAATCTAGAGAACATGATCTCATCATATCCTCTAGGGTTTTAATGATTATCGCATACTAAACATATGTCTGAGGATAATAGGTAGTACTGAAATACAACTCTGTATCCAGAGCTTACTGAATACGTATCTAGAACATTGAGGTAAACCTCGAATCTCGGTCAGATACAATAGAATGTTGTACTCCAAGAAACCTTAACACATTATTAACATATATCTTCGTAATATGATCAATAGAGATATTATCACTGATAGTAATAAAGTGAGCTAGCTTCATAAGGCGATCAACTACAACCCAAAAGAATTATTGCCTTTAGATGTTTTGGGGAGTCCAATGATGAAATATGTGGTGATGTTTTCCCATTTCCATTCTTTTATATGTAATGGTTGTAACATCCCCTTAGAATTCTACATCTCAACCTTAACTTTCTGGCAAACCAAGAATTGAGATATATACTCTGAAATATCTCTCTTCATGTTATCTAACCATAAATACCTTTTTAGGTATCTATACATCTTCATACTTCCAGGATAAATAGAGAATGATGAGCTATAAGAATATTCCAATAGTTTCTTCTTCAAGTCAATATTGAAGGGACACAAACTTGGTTCATGCACCTTATCATTTCATCATAATCAAGGTTGAACTCATGAACATTCCGCACATTCTTTTGTAGCTCCGCATCCCCCTTCTGTGCTCTTTAATCTTCACATGGATAGATGGTTAAACACTCATTTGACCAAGATAATATTTCTCTCATTCCTTCATGATTTCAAGGTCCATCCATTTCAAATCCAAAAATATTGGATATTTTGTTATCCTCATCATAGATAATCTAGTATGATCCTTTAGACTCAAAACATCAACCACCTTATTTACTTTTCCAAGGCAGTAATGTATTGAGAAGTCATAATCATTAATTAACATCAACCATCTTCTATGCCACATGTTCACTTTTTTGGGGGTAAATATATACTTTCAACTTTTTTGATCAGTATATATTTTACTCCTTTCTATATAAAGATAATGACTATATATTTAAAGAAAATATTACCACTACTAACTCCAAATCACCAGTTAGATAATTTGTCTCATGAACCTTCAATTATAGTGAGACATAAGAAATCAAAATATCATTAAGCATAAGAAGACATCTCAATCCATTTTTCGATGTGTCACTATAAATCAAAAACTCTTGTCCACTATAGGGTAGTGTGAGCACATGTGCACTGACCAACCTTTTCTTCAATTCCTTGACATTTTCTTCATAATCATGATTGAAAGGAATTTGACTCCCTTTCAAGTTAATCTAGTGAGTATATTGGATTACCATGGGAAATATATCACAAAGAAACTGTAATATACAGCCAATCCAAGAAAACTATGGATCTTAGTGATAATGGTTGTTCTGGGAAAATGTTTAATAACTTCCACCTTTGATGGATCCACTGATATACTATCACATGAAATTATGTAACGCAAAAATTGAACTTTTTGTAGCCAAAATTAACACTTGTTAACTTTTTCATAAAACTTCTCTTTCCTTAGGGTCTTCAATACAATCCTAATGTTATCCCCTTTCTCATTATTTATTTTAGAATATATAATAATAACTATAAAGACTACCAAAAACTAATCAACGTAATATATGAAGACTATTTCACTAAATTATTGAAGATAATAGGGGAATATTTAATAAAAATGGAATTACAATAAATTCGTAGTGTCTATACCTTTAACAAAAAGTTTTATTTTGTATTTCTTCACTTTTGACCCTCAATTGATAATAACTAGATTGAAGATCAATCTTCAATAAATATTGATCTCCTCGTAATTGATTAAACAAACCATTAATGTAATGAAGTGCATATTTATTATTTATCATGATCTTGTTAATTTCCCAATAATCACATTGATCCACATTTCTTATTGAAAAAAGGAATTGTTTTCCCCCATAGTGATGCACTTGTCAAAATGAATCCATTTTCAAGATTCTCCAAGAGTTCCTTCTTCAGTTCCAGAAACTCAATCAGGATTATTCTATATAGTGTATTTGAAATAAGTGTAGCACCATGTATGAGTTATATTGAAAACTCAACTTCGCGATTCGGAGGAGGTCTAGGAAACACTTCCGGAAAAACATTAACAAACTATAGAATAATAAGAATATATTCATTTTTGAGTTTATCCCCAACAATCTGAGGTAAATACTAACTTTGAATAGTAATAAAGACCCATGGAATGGACATAATTTCCATTGGATGTTCATATTTAACCTCTTAATGATACAAAATCATAGGTTGGTTTAGAATATCAAATATGATTTCCATATTCTAGTAATTTATATGGGATCTGTGTAGAGAGAGTTAATCAATGCTCAATATCACATCAAATTCAACTAAGGATGAATAATACTAATTTCATAGGGCACATTTTTACAACCATTAACATGATATCCCAAAATCTAGAGTGGAGGATAAGTTTTCCTTAACCATAATTATTCACTTCAATGACTAACATAGCATAGACCCTTGGTCTTGGATTCTTCCATTAGAATAGTGAATTGAATCAAATACTTCCCAAGTTCCCCACATACGAGGCATCAAATTAATTAGAAATTCAACAGTCTATGGCCTTCATTTCCATATAAAAAACATCATCCCCTTCATTTAATACATTCTCATATGTGCTTCATACCACATTCTTGACATGTGGGAAGTTGAATCTTCTTACATCTATGGTCTTCACAAATCTCAGTTTTTCTCTTATTTGGTGTGTTAGGAAACTCACCCAAGTCAAGGTTGTTAATCATATATAGAGATAGATAGTTAGGCATAATCATATGGTTTCACCTTCTATCTCTTATCTCATTCAATTTCTCTGGAGGAAAATCATTTCATTATCCATTAAATTCAGTGTTAACACAACTCCTTATAGTTATAGCAGTTGACTAAATCAAAAAATAATAGTATGAGAAATAATAATTATAGTGGTAAATCATGTAGTCATGAAAATTATTTATAGTATGTATAAATCTTAACACCTTTTCAATCGATTACTCCATAGGTTTAACCTAAATCATATTTGTTTATCATCTATTCAAATCCTCAATAATGATTCATAAAGAAGGTGTGAGTTATCCCTAGATTATCCCATGGTTGTGTCTAGCTGGGTGTTCAGTTTTCCCTCTTTTTCATGCACCAGGTTATGGTTGAGTTAACACCTAACACACCCTTTTCAGGGTTATTACATGTAACGAACCAACCCATGATACAATCTAAACCAATACCTAAGCCAATTCGCCACAAACCTGAAGAGCGTTCTCAATCTCTGCGGGCCGATGACATGCACCTGGGCATCTACAAATAACTGTTGGTAATAATTCCACCCTCAAAAGATTACAATAACAGAGTACAATGCAGAAAAAAAATCATTATATATATATATATATATTTATCAATCAATACATACATATCAAGTAAAAGGAGACACTAAGAAATATAGAACATAACAACTAAAACTCGTCTCCTGGTGGTTCATGACCACCCACCATGTCTCAAGTCACCCACCCTTGCTAACCCAAGCACAAACCCACAAAGGAAGGTGGGAGCACGAACACCTTCTATAAGATAATAAAGGGATGAAAACACCAAAAGGTACAAGAAGGGTGTGAGCTAAAGAGTCTAGTAGGATTCCACCAAATATTTTATGCAATTACTTCATAAGGTAATAAAATATGATAAAAGAGAAGTAAAAATGAGAGAGTATGAGGCTTAGTTTAAAAATAGCATTTTACACATTTAAATATTGTTTATTAAAATAAACCTGTAAAACATGCCATTTCACTATTAAAAACTAAATATTTTTCTTGAAAAGCTTTGAAACCCATTTCACAAGCTAAAGTCAGATAATCAAGAAAAGATGAGAAAGTGAATCGGATATGTAAAGATGAATAAGAATCAATATAATAGAGTCAAAGTTCAAAATAACAATAAATGAAGAAAGCAAGGAAACTCTGGTGCCAAATGGTGACAACCAACACTGTCATGTATTGAGATCAAGTATATGGATGTTATGGGTACAAGCAGTATATATAAATTGAAAAGTCATATAAAATAGTTATCAAAAACAATGGAATATATTTCAAATACAAACAATAGATACACATGGTCATATACCTACAAAGGTACGATAGTTCCAGGCTAAAGGGACTCCACACACTCTCAAGGTGACACGACAATATGTACATACATCCCTTTGAGCTCAGGTCAAAGATGAATCAACGTTATCGCCTAAGGGGTGTGAAATGCTACATTATTGTTTGAGAATGTTGTAGAATCATGTAGTGTTTTCCAAATAACTCACTAACTACCTAAGGCTTTTATGTTCTCTAGTACAAAATCAAGGATGGTTAATTCATTTTAAAACAAAAATGCAATTCATCCCATTGGCCTTTTTAAATATGCCAATTTTCTATTTAAAAACATAACATGGGTTTTTAATCAAAACCTGCCTTTTCCACAATAAAACCCAAAGGATTCTATCAAAACTAATTTAATCTATTTTTATCAAATACAATTTTTAAATCAATTTCATCAAATCAATTTCCATAAACTAAATTGCACAATTTAATTTCAAAAAAAATCTATCCATTTTCACTATCTATACAATTTCAATTCAAAACCTTTTATACAATTCAATATTCAATAGGGTAATAATACCTGTTTCCTTTCACAATTCATCATAAAAATGGAAAATGGGCCTTTTAAAAAATCATTTATTTCAAAGCATCCATAAATAATTTAATGGAAGTATTAAAATTTTAAAAGGATTAAATACATTTCAAAACATGGGTTTACACCCTCATTCCATAAAGATAAATCATTTATTTCAAACAACCCAAGAACACCCATTTCAAAACAAAGTCAAAATCATTTAAAGGGGGTTCTTGATCATTTAATAAATTCATTCATTTAAAACTATTTTGAAAACGTCAAATAGTCCAATTCATTTAATTCAAATCATGGAAGTTCATTTTATAAATCAAAACTCAGTCCAAAGCCGTCAATTTCACCAAAATACCCTTTAAAATCTCTTTAAAAATAATTAAAAACAAAAATGGAATTTTTCTATTCACAAAAAGGTGAGAGAAATCAATGTCAAAGCCGTTTAATTCATGGCATATTCAATTTGGAGACAAAGGGGTCAAAGAAGCTTTTATGAGAAATTAAATGGAAATATTTCCTAGAACAAGTGTCAGAAATTAGGAAACACATATCCATGAATTTATCAAGAAATGATGAATTAAAAATGAAGTAAAAGCATAGAAACACCTACTTGGAAATTAAGGAATCCAACAACAAAAAATCCAAGATTTGTCACCTTTGATGACGATCACTTGGTCTAAGAATATAGATCTTAAAAGAAGATAGAAGAGATCCTAGATCTACAATTCCACATCAATCAATCAAGATCCAATAAAATCGAGTCTTTCACAACCTTTAGGAAGAATAAATCAAGATAAGAAGGGAGATCCAAGAAAAAAAGAAAAGAACTCGCCGAAAGTTAAGATCTCTACATCGATTGGCGCTTTGATCCACCGAGAGATGAGGTTTAGGGAGCCAAAATGCCTCCAGATGGCTCCCAAAAGCCTAAGGATCAGATTATGATCGAGTGGGGGTATTTTAGGGTTGTTATGGGGGTTTCGGGTCCTTAATTACAATTTTCAGAAGTTTAATTACCATTCACGCTGTTTCCTAGGCCAAGTCGCATGGTTAGTATTAACCATGCGCAAACTGGACAACAGGTTGCACACTTTGTTTAAATCATGTGCAAACCATGAAAAAACAATGAAACATGTTGTACACTTTGTTTAAACCATGAAACATGTTGAAAACTTTGTTTAACCATGCAACCCAGGATGCACACTTTGTTTAACCATGCGCAAAACTTGCAAGGGCCCAAAAACCTTCGAAAAAAGTCTAGCAAAATACCGAAAAAAACCTGAATAGAGATCCAAACATTGGGTGCACAAATCAATGGGTCAAAACACATAAAACCAAGTAGTGGGATGTTACAACCTTCCCACCATAGAACTTTTTGTCCCCAGAAATCATTCAGTCCAAAAGATAGAATATGGTGACATAAGAATAAACCCATCACTCATCTTATGAGGTGAATGGTCTATGGTCCAAAATTTAGACTCGCCCAATGGCTAATGACACAAACAACACCAAGATCAATACACCAAGATCATCACATACCTCCAAACTAGGGAAAGACTAGAGACCTAGGATAATACTTCTCGCCATTTAAAGAATCACCAAAATGGTGTAACATAAGTAAAGCATGTCCCTTAAAACCAAAATAGGAAACTTCACCCATTCACTAAGGATAAACATCTAAGATCAAACATCCAAAGACAAGGTAAAGAAGTTATAAGGATTTCTACCATGGCTAAGTATTCAACAGATAACATATGATTTTTTTCTCAAAACCGAGCCTCATACCTCGACAGGCTCATCAAAACAAGTGCCATCACAATCGTGTGACTGGTCTATCAAAAACCCACATCGTCCTAGTTACTCAAGTACATTCCCAAGGTCTATCCAAGTCCAACTAAAAAGAGATTAAACATCAAATCTAGTGCACAATAGGGCACTACACTCTCATATGGGAGATCGTTAAACACATCAAAATTGAGCTCTAACCATCAAGTAAACATTTAAAGGATATTAAGGAACAACAAACAAGGTGTCAAGATATAGAAACCATTATTAAATCACCAAATCAAAAATTATCCAAACCAAGTTCCACAAGATACCGTCTCAAAGATCCTAAAATAAAAGTTTTCGGAGAATAGACAATCCACAAGAAGGTAAACTCATACAGTTTCCACTACGACGTTAGAAACAACAAGCTGGCAACATTAAGCTCCTCCACTGCATGAAAAGCTTCACTTCGTGACCTATGGATGGATCCCTATTATCATGAAGCATCAGTTTCCCTGTAGTAAGGAGCTGATATTCTCAATTACAGCATCATTTTTGGCCTAAATTACAAAACCTCTTAAGGTGTCCCAAATGGCCACGCTGTTTACAAATTGTCGAATCTTTTAAACACAACTTTTTAGAATGGAAAGGTGCTCTACACTAGAAACACATGGTAGTCCTCTTCTTTTCTCGAGGATACTGGACTTCCTCAATTGGGAATGTGGCATTTAGCCATTCCTATTGTTTTTCTAGCTCCACTTCAGCCGAAAAGGATCTTCCAAGCGTCTTTGGATTAGAGATCAACCATTCTGTAGGAATGGTGGTTACAAGGTCTCAGTGAAGACCTTTTCTAAAAGAGACCTCCTTACTGAATTCATTACAAACAAGTCTAGGTATTAAACATACCAAATGTGAGAACTTCTTGGCATACTTTGCAACTAATGGATCATCTTGACTGAAACTCAAGAACTCAGAAACATTCTCCTTCTTCACTTCTTCAAGATACTACCATTGAATGAAAACTGACATGAAGAATTCCCAAGATATTATTTCATACATAAAAGAGGAAATAACAACTTCCCACCACTCTTGGTAAGGTCCCTCAAATAAGGATTGGATAGACTTGACCTTCAGATATTCAAGAGTCTTGAGTGTATCAAAGATCACATCAACTTCTCCAAGCCACTACACTGCCTCAAGAGAACCTCATTCACCTTTATAAGAAGGCAGACGACAATCCATGAATTCAAGGATGGGGTTCAAAGGATAGAAAGTCTCTAGCTCCACCACTCGATATGGAGTCTGGGTATAGACGTTGACAAGTGATTCAACTTCGGAAAATGTGAATAACTGCCCTGAGGACCAAACCATTGGACCAAAATTCTATCTTTCTTGAAGGAATTTCTAGGATACATTTTTGAACATCACAAAACACAAGCATACCAACTCAGGCATCAATGAACACTCAAAAAGAGCATAAAATCATTTAAACAAAGTCACAACTTATTTTAATCAAAACATTATCGATTTCAAAATGAACAAGATTTCATCATTTATAAAACATTACTCTTTCCTTTTAAAATGATAAATCTTGTTATAAATCAATCACAGTTTCAAAAACCCTTACCAGCAATTTTAAATTATTTTGTGGTTTCAAAAGCATTACCCCCTTTTCCAGTTAACAAAACCATTTCCATTTAAATCCATTACAAACCAAAATTTCTTCTTAAAACATTATTTTACCACATGATATAACAGTCTTTGATAATTAGTTTTCCAGACCAAAAATTTCATAAAACTCACTCTTTGGTAATTGAAAACATTTCTCAATGAACATACCAAAACTTGTTTTCATATAGAATTTAGTTTTCAAAAGGGATTTAAAATTATTAATGAGGGATTAAATTTGAAACAATCAAACGAGATCACGAAACAACTCGCATCCATAACCTACATAACCAACCACACATAATTGAAGTCACTTGTAAGAAAATGGATAAGGTTTCAAGTTTAGAACCATGTTAGAATTGTAAAAGTCTTGGTGGTAAGGGCTAGTAAAGCACACACCAACCTCACAACTGTTCATGGTTGGATTTCCAAATCAGCCACACTGATTCCTCGCAGTTTACCAGACCGTGAAAACATGGTGTGACTGCGGTTATCCTTCCATTATGGTTTTAAAAACTAATAAGATATTCCCCGAATCAAAGATAGTATCATCAGGAATCTAAATATAATTTATCATTAGAAAAAAAATAACTTGAAAGAAAGACTCAAGTAACAACATCCTTGGTAACTCAAGTTTCATCATGAAGGGGTGGTGATCAAGCACTCGCTCACGGGCTACCTCTTGAGTCCCAACACATTCTTACTATCATTTCTACCATGACTCACCCCAAATAACATAAGAATTTCGATGTCAATAATTTAGCTTTAGGAAAGACTCACTCTGATATCATTTATAACGAACCAACCCGAGATACCATCTAAACCGATACCTGAGCCGATGTGCCACTAACCTGAAGAGTATTCCCAATCTCCATGGGCCCACGACATGCACCTAAGCATCTACAAATAACTATTAGGAATTATTTATCCCTCAAAAGATTACAATAATAGAGTAAAATGCGGAAAACATCAATATATATATATATATATTAATCAATACATACATATCATGTATAAGGAGACACTAAAAAAACTAAAAGAAGAACATAACCACTAAAATCTATCTTTTGGTGGTCTATAACCACCAACCATGTCCCAAGTCACCCACCCTTGGTCACACAAGCATGATCCCACAAAGGAAGGTGAGAGCACGAACACCTGTTATAAGATAATAAAGGGTTACAAACACCAAAAGGTACAAGCAAGGTGTGAGCTAAATAGCCAAGTAGGATTCCACCAAAGATTCAATGCAATTACTTCATAAGGTAATTCAAATATGCTAAAAGAGTAGTACAAATGAGAGAGTATGAGGATTAGTTTAAAAAAAGAGTTTTACACATTTAAAAATCATTTATTAAACTAAACCACTAAAACATTCCATTTCACCTTTAAAAACTAAACATTTTATTGAAAATATTTGAAAACCATTTCACAAGCTAAAGTTAGATAATCAAGAAAAGATGAAATTATGCACCTGGTATGTGCAGATGAATAAGAATCAATATAATAGAGTCAAGGGGCATAATAATAATAAATGAACGAAGCACGATAACACCGGAGCCAAAAGGTGACAACCAACACTGTCATGTATTGAGATCATGTATATGGATGTCATGGGTACAAGCAGTATATATAAATTGAAAAGGCATGTAAAACAATTCTCAACAACAATGGTATATATTTAAAATACAAACAAGTGAATCACATGATCATATGCCTAAGAAGGTATGATAGTTTCATGCTAAATGGACTCCATACACTCTCAAGGTGACATGACAATATGTACATACGTTTGAGCTCAGGTCAAAGAGAACTCATCACCATCACCCAAGGGTTATGATGTGCTGCATTATTTTTTTAGAATGTTGTAGAATCGTAGAGTGAAGTTCAAATAACTCACTAACTACTTAAGCCTTACATCTGTTCTAGTGAAAAATCAATGATGGGTAATTCATTTTAAAACAACAATGCAATTCATCCTATTCTCCATTTCAAATATGCCAATTTTCCATTAAAAACCATAACACAAGTTTTTAATCAAAACATGTCTTTTTCCGCAATAAAACCGAAAGGTTTCTATCAAAACTAATTTAGGCATTTTCTATCAAATACAACTTTGAAATCAATTTCATCAAATCAATTTCCACAAATTAAATTCCACAATTTAATTTCAAACAAATTCCATCCAATTTCACAATCCATCCAATTTCAATTTAAAAACTTTTATACAATTCAATATTCAAAAGTGTAATAATACCAGCTTCCTTTCACAATTCATCATAAAAATGCCAAACATGACTTTAAAAAATCATTTATTTCAAAGCACCCCTAAAGCATTTAAAAAAAGTATTAAAATTTTCAAAGGAATAAATACATTTCAAAACATGGGTTTACACCCTCTTTCGATGTAGATAAATCATTTATTTAAAATAATCCAAGAAAACCAATTTCAAAACAAGGTCAAAATCATTCAAAGGGGGTTCTTGGTCATTTAATAAATTCATGCATTTAAAACTATTTTGAAAATTTCAAATAGTTCAATTCATTTAATTCAAATAATGGATATTCATTTTATAAATCAAAACCTGGTCCAAAGCCCTCAATTTCACCAAAATACCCTTTAAAAGCTCTTTAAAAATAAATCAAAATAAATATGACATTTTTCAATTCACAAAAATGTGAGAGAAATTAAAGTCAAAGTCATTTAATTCATGCCAAATTCAATTTGTAGAGAAAAGGGTCAGAAGCTTTTATGAGGAATTAAATGGACATAATTCGTAGAACATGTGCTATAAATTAGGAAACACATATCAATGAGTTTTTCAAGAGACGATGAATTACAAAACAAAGGAAAAATATAGAAACACCCACTTAGAAATTAAGGAATCCAACCGCAAAAATTTTGAGATGTGTCGCCTTTGATGGCGATCACTGGATCTAAAAAGATAGATCTTGAAAGAAGATAGAGGAGATCCTAGATTTATAATTCCACATCAATCAATCAAGATCCAGCAAAAGGCAAGGCTTTCACAACCTTTAAGAAGAAGAAATCAACATAAGAAGGGAGATCCAAGAATAGAAGAGAAGAACTCATCGAAAGAGAAGATCTCCACTTCGATTGGTTCTTTGATCCACCAAGAGATGAGGTTTAGGGAGCCAAAATGCCTTCGGAGGGCTCACAAATGCCTAAGGATCAGATTATGATAGAGTGGGTGGAATTTAGGGTTGTTTAGAGGGGTTTCAGATCTTTAATTACGGTTTTCGGAACTTTAATTATCGTCTGCACAGTTTCATGTGTCAAGTCGCACGATTAGTACTAACCATGTGCAAATCGTGCAACATGTTGCACACTTTGTTTAAATCATGCACAAACCATGTGCAAACTGTGCAACAATTTGCACACTTTGTTTAAACCATACACAAATCATGCAACAGGTTTCACACATTGTTTAAACCACACGCAAACCATGTGCAAACCATGCAACACGTTACACACTTTGTTTAACCATGCACAAACCATGCAACTCAGGCTGCACACTTTATTTAACCATGAACAAACCATGCAAAGGCCCATAAACCTTCAAAAAAAGTTCGGTAAAATACCGAAAACAACCCGCAATGAGATCCACGCATTGGGTACACAAATCAATGGGTCAAAGCACATGAAAACAAGTAACAAGATGTCACATTACCCCTAGGTACAATTAATCCAGAGCCTAAAACTACTTGTTAGTATCTAAATAGGGATGTATTTTCTTGAAAAACAACAATCCTTTCTTTACCATAACATAGGATGTTATCTTATACATAGATTTATCCTAAGGGTTTCCACTAAAGTTTTTTCATCATAATTTCTAAAGTTAACTAAATGTTTCTCTGGTACTAACAATAGTGACTCATATATTTCATATACAAATACTACATCTTATTAGCAGAAAATTCATTACATATAAATAGGATCCATTCTAGAATAATAAAATTTTAGTGTCTTTGAAAACTTGGATACATAAACAACTGTTACATAAAGAATCTATATCGTTTCCTACTAATTTCTTCACAACAAGCACCCTTTTAGACATATCATACTTAAAAAATTCTTTCATAACCTATGGAAGAGAAACATAAGAATGGATGAGCTCAGATGCTCAGTAATGGTAAACATAATAGATATTAATCAATGATCACAAGTGAAAAGAATAAGGGTATGCGAACATGATCATGATTTACAATAATCACGCCCAATTAATGAAAGATATTTAGTCATGAAACATAGAGTAATATTTTTTCAAACAAAATACATAATACATAAGTATGTCGAATCATCAATAATCAATCATAATCCATGATAACATTTCGTAAGAATAAGGCACAAGTTTGTGGCATTCACATAAGCATAGAAAATCCCTTATTCAAGGATCTCTTCCAAGACTATCATTGTGGACAAAATCGCAGAATAGAAATGTGTACCCGGTCATTTCCAAAATTCTCTTAGGAGTAACTTCTATTAAATTAACATTTTCATCCCTTTATAGTTTTTCAACTTTGTCATCATTGTTGATGAATTATAGGACTACAACGAACTCACTCATCCATGGATTATAAAGTAACAACCATTCCTTGGTTCATAATGTATCCATCTGTCACATAATCATAATTCATTCAAATGTATGTCCCAAGATAATGAAAACATTTATCATTACATCAAAACAAACTCATGGAAAAGAAAATGGGTTAAATGATGAAAATATCTATAAATAATCACTGGAATATTTCTTGATGAAAATGCACTTTTCATTTTGAAATCACTTTTTAAAATTAAAAAAATTATAAAATCTTAAAAAAACATTTTCATTGAAAAATACAAGGAAATTTGTGAGGGGTGCATTAAAGAAAAGATTATTCATGATGACAGGGAAAACCATTCATGGTGTGTATATTTTGGTAAAAAATCAAAAATGCATCATCTGGAAAAAGACAAAAGATTCCATTAATAAATTTTTATAGAAAGTTAAACATGGATAAAAATGAATTTAGAAAATCATTTGAGAATAATAAAAACATTCTTGAAAACATTTTGAAGAAAAGATGGGCATAAAAGAAATGATTCTCGACCACAGAGGGAAATGAAGTCTGTTTTCCTTAAAAAAAATTGTTTCTCGAGTACTTAAAGAGATGAAAAAAAGGAAAACATGTAATTTCACAAAATAATCAGTGGAGAAAAGATCTAAGATTTGGGAAAGTTTGATCATATAATTTCATTGTCAGAAGTCTAAGCATAAACAATCTTGTTAAAAAGAAATTTCAACATAAAACCTTTACACTAGTAGTAATTTTTTCTAATCAAAAGACATTGGATGATTGAAAATCATATGGATCTATAAATCTCATGCATTAAATCATGGAGTATGTTAAGATAAACAATTGTGTAGTATATACACCAAAAAATAAGAAACTAGTACATAACATTAAGACAATTCTCAATGAAGTGAAAATGAGATGCAAACTCTTTACCACTCTAGTACCATTTGATTCATAACCCCCATGAATGAAATAACTTCAAATGAAATTTCAAATACCATGAACGTAAGGATATTTGATGGTCATGTCCTTGTCGCGAGGATGGTCATAAATACATTTATAATCTCTCAGTATATTGCACAGTGATTAATCGTAGTGTGACATCCCACATTTTTATTACGTAACATTTCATTACATTTTACAAACAGAGGATCTTTAATGTCTAGTGTCTTGGGAAAAAAAGGAACATAATACATGAAAACATATATCATTTTTTTAATCCTTCTGAAAGACTTCTTGAAAAGTTCAACCTAAGTACAATTATTGCATCTCATAACCTAAAGACATAAATCAAAGGAAATGGAGAGCAGAAGGCCGAGTAAGGAAAACAAGTGAAATAGTTTACATATGAACTTGAGCGATATCAATAAGAACATGAGGAATATCATAAAGGCATGGTAAAGAGGCATGCAATAATAATAATAACTTGAAACATAACTTGAAAATATGAATACAACGTTTAATTTAGACATTCATAAGCATATCAGCAAGGTTCATCCTCAAGGGGTCATAAACCATACCAAGGTTATTCACCAAGGTATCATAAAATTTGTCATCTCTGAAGATTAATTTTTTTACCCAATGAATTGAAGCGCTATCAGAGCGCACCCTTAATATGTTTTTACTTTCATGTGAGCCACATATATCATAATCAAACATTTCATAAATATCCCAAGGAGAATAAAAGAAATAGGTTTCATATCAAAATTGTGACGTTTTAAAAAATGCCTAAAAATGTTCATTATGTCATTTATAACCCACATAAAGGGGATGGGGGTTTTATATATGTCAATTCCATAATCAAATATAAATCATTTTTATTTCTTGATGAATAACCCTAGAAATGAAATAGATTTGGATATTCAAATAAATAAAATAAGAGAACTTGAGAAAAAATAGATATTTTGAGACAAAAAAATTGCAGCATAACAACTATGCAACATAGTTCTCGAAAACATTAAAAAGAGAGGGGATGAAGGTCACTCATTCATAAGAGTCATAATACAGTATAAGGACAAAATAACATGGAGATAAGAATATAGAATGGAAATTTTCAAGACATACCACATAAAAGAGAATTTGAACGAAAAAAAGAGAAGTTGCAAATTCCCTTACGAAAATTCGGTAACCTAACAACGTCACATAAAAATTCAAAAAATCAGTTGATGAGAGTGAAAATGATCTCTCGTCATTTGGACATAAAATGGACAGAAATAAGGATACATAATAACATACACAGCATAAGAAAATAGAAATTGAAAGACATAACATAAAAGAAGTCTCGACTAAAAGATGTGGGTGAAAGGTTCCCTTATCTTGAACAGTAACTACAAAAACTCGAAGGTTGGGACATTGGGGGGTTTGAGGGCACCTTGGAAGGACTCATTGAGAGGTAAAAAAAGACCAGAGCTTCATTGATATGGAATTTGGAATGAAATGAATGAAGGAATGATTTAGTATTTATAACAAAAGTGAGAAAATGTTTTATTAATTTGTAAGGGATAACTCATTAGTGGTATTTGCAAAACCATAGGCTTGCCCATTGTATTTACCATTGGTATTGGTCACTCAGAATTCCTTATTACATGTTTTATTAATCAAGAGTTGATAAACATTATTACTTCATTAATGATGTCATTAAACACACTGAAACTCAAAACTGTATTTTTATTATTCACCGAAAAACAAAACATTTTATAAAAAACTCATAAATTCACCCTAACCTAAAATCGATGTTCTGAATTAAAAAACGAAGTACATTTTATGAAAATAATTTTCTAAATATGAGATATTTAATTTTTAAGTAAAATCATTATTTACCTGAAAAAAATAGTAATACTTAACTAATAATTTCTATAACATTTATTTACTTATACTATTACATCATATTACCATTCAAGATGCCTAAATTAAATTTATACTTAATTTTCTTATCAAACTCTAAATTTCTTACTGATCACAACTATGTATGTCCATTTTTTTAAATCATTTCACATTAATAATTATTTAATGTATAAAAAATATTTTAAGATACTCTTTTTTAATATTTATTAATAATATAAAACTTCTAAAAATTCATCCTATAATTATTTTGACATTTGAAATTTAAAAAAATTATCATAATAAGAAATAACAATTTTATTCATACAAAAGAATTACACAAAGTAACTAAGGCCTCGTTACATAACCTCTTATAACACTTATATAGGACCTAAGAGTAAGATGTATAATGGTGATAGAATCTTGGAGTTGTTTGTACAACATTGGTCGGGTGATGATTCCTATTAATTTGAACTTCTCTCGAAGGCGATTACATTCAAACATAATATGTTGAAACTCAGCTTGGGTTTGGTTCAGAGTATAGTTAAGTGATACTACCTCATTCTCAAGCTCTGATAAATGGGGTTCATACGGTCGAGTTGACTGGAGGAGGTCATAGACTCTTCTTACTACATTAATTATCCATTATTATTTATATTTTAAACAATTATAATGTTAAAAATTATTATTGCTTCGAACATTCATATTGACCATTGGTCATAAAACGGTTAACACTCAATGGTCATATTTCATTTATACTTTTTTTATTATGACATAGTAAGCCATACATTTTCAGGAAACAAAAAATTATTTAAAAGTTTGGATCATTACACGTAGGTCTTCCTCAAGAAAGCAGTGTTGGATGTCCTAGTGATCTTCCAAAATCATTTCATGTTTTTTTTAAATATTTTGAAACCATTAAAACAGAATGAAAACATAGTAATGATATGAGAATAAAGATGAAATAGTAAATGAACATGAGAAATGGGAAAAGAGCAGGAAATGATGACGAAAGAAAGTGAGAACAAACAGGTTTAGATGGATCAATTATCCATTTCCCATCGTGGATTAAATGATTTAACCACCAATGCTCTCCACTGTCGTTTCGTGATTAATGCCTCAACATTAACACCTATTTTCACTAAGCATACTTGCACGAAATGTCTCCTCATACCTAACTATTCTCATAAATGCTAATGAAACAACTAATTCATCCACCCTACACAAATTGTATTCCATACCTAATGATCTTCTTGGGATGATTCAAATCACACAAACTCACTCAAGCCACTCAGTCAAGTAAAAAAAGTGTGGAATGAGAAAAATGATGAAGAGGATAAAGAAGCAAACCCATCCGTTAGTCGGTGTGATGTTGCAATTCCTACATCACTTTCACAGCGGGCGAAGATCGAAGAGGCATCATTGATCACCTTGAAATTCGATCTCCCGGGAGCATCACCATCTCTATGTGAACTTGTTTTGAAATTAGTTCTCCATTTTGGAAGGATAGAGATCAAAACACTGAGAAAGAAGAACCAACAACATCGCATTTGTATTTATACTCACAAAGAAAATTATAGGGAAAATGAAATAAAGAAGGAGAGTGGTTCACCGGGGATCAGAATTGATTTTCATGTCCGAGGATAGGGAAGTACAGAGATCATTCCCTATACCTACTCAAAAAAAAAATGGTGATAAACAAATCTAACAAGAAGGTCATGAGGGCTTACCTGGATGGACGGATCACACCCCCGGTGTTATGATCGGTAAACTCACTTGGTGAGTATCCTCGAATTTTCATGGAGGAAGTCTGGGCAGGCAAGTGGAGGCAGTGATCTTTAAGATGGAGCACTGATGGGTGAGCGCGAGTCTCGTCTTCATCGCTGCATAGGAAACAAACACATTCATCGAGAGCCATCTCAGTATTTCGGGTCATCTTCATCAATCGATCGAACAAGGCTCTTCGCCTGATCCATCTAAAATCATCAATCTCCGTTACGGTTTGCGACGATCGTGTAGTCTTCAGCGTAGGCTGAGGTCGCGCAATTTCTGTGGTTTTTCAAAACAGGCCATCTCCTCCACTTAGCAGCATTGAGATCCGGCATCTGTTCTTCATCGGTTTGGAATACTCAGCCATCCTCACTCATTGAAGTTCGGTCTTCAATCGGCCTCAGCATCGCCGATGTCCTACGAAGTTGGCGCAGAACTCAATTAACAAGAAACTCAAACCTGGCCGGGATGTCTACAATCCCACTCGAATCTGCGGCTTTGGATTCAGCAGGATTTGGAACCAACCCTAGCTTCAATCATCTTCAATCAATTCAAGAACACATCATGGTTCAAGTTGAAATCATCAATCCGGACTGGCATCAGTTCTCGGTTTCAATCAGTCGTCCTCTTCTCCAATTGACGCGTCGATGCGGCCGAAAACTAGGTTTTCAATTGCAGACAATTTTCCCTATTTGGGGTCGATTCGGAAGACTTGTGGTCGATGGGATGGTGAGGTTGATCGATTACTTTGCCAATTTTCAAAACAAAAACATAATTAAATCATTAAACAAATTAATGAAAAGGATTAAAATAAGAAATGATTTTAAGGAGATTTGAACTATTCACAAAATAAAAATTTAATTCCATAATATGTATATCATTAAACCATGGAATTTTCATAAAATGAATTAATTCACATCACACGCCTTTTTAATCAATCCAAAAAATATATTTAATTTCAATTCTTCATAGACGCAATTTAGAGAATCACAAAATAAGTTCCAAGTTCAATTTAAAAAACATATTTTCATAAAATAATGTATTACCTCAATCAAATATTTAAAATATGGACATGGAATAATGAAAGAATTTACAACTAGGACTCGACCATATCCAAAACAATTATGTTATATAAAAATTCATTGATATCATAAAAAATTATTGTTCACATAATATATATAAATTTTAGATCGGAACATTACTCAAATTAATACCAAATTTCCCATTTACAAGATGATTTTTAAAGAATTAGATTTTTGTTACAAAACCACCCAGTGCTGAAATATAATCAATTATAAGCTCAATTTCACTCAAAAACTCATTTATTTCACCAAAATAGGTGTGTTAGTACTGTCATGAAGTTTTGAGCACTCGTTCCCATTAGATTTGGTATTTCATTAGAGAAATGATCACATTTCCTATGACATTGATTGTTGGCATGAGTTATCTCATTTTCAGTCATTATCTATGAAAAAGAATGTTCAATTTGGGGGGGAGGGGGGGGTTGAATACTTCGGTAAAAAGGATATAAAAAGGAAATTTTGAACCTATAAGGAAGTTTTTTCAAATGAAAAGTATATCCTAACTTGTGATTTCCTAAGTTTCAATGTAGGTTATCCAAGGTGATAGAATTATCCCTAGGGTTCTTACTAATGTTTTCGAGACCTAATCTCCAAAAATAACAAGATCATGCCTCTAATACCAACTATAGTGATCCTAGCCTTTTACACATGTCATTACATGATTTTAAGCATAATTAACCATCACATACGAACTATGGATCGTAATGTCAAGTGTCTTTGAAAAAATAGGTACATAATTAGAAAACATGAAACCAAAATATAACATATTTTCCATAATGAGCTCCTACAACTGCATGAGATAACATGAGAAATACATAGATAAAAGGGATGAACTAAAAAACCCAGTGGGGGAATAAACACGAGAATATAGCATAAAACATGAGATAGAAGACATAACATGATAACATAAAAGGCGTGACACACGAATAATCATATGGAAAAATATCACACAGAACATGGAATCATATGATTATGGCAACATAAGAATGTGATAACAACATATAACATGCCATAAACATAAGTCAAAGCTAACTGCTAAGATTATATCACATGGTGAAAAAGACCCATAATGGATTAGGTTTACTCCCTAATCCCATACATGAGTTCTCATGAGATAAAACATTACCCAATGTATTGGAGTATTATTTGGGTGCACCCGTCGTAACATGTTCATGAATATGTGTGACATATAAAGAGTTAAACACAAGGAGTACACATAAAGGTTATCCATGGAAAGAAGTGAGTACCATAATCATGTCATAAGGCATAACCAAAAGAAATATTATAATGGTGTCTATGAATGAATGGATTTAAATCATACATGAACATTCATAAGAGAAAATAGGCATAGATAATGATAAATTATATCTAACTAAAGTGAAAACGTGTAAAAATAGTGTTTAAGAAACTTTAGAAATTAGACACTTTATTGCGGTTTATGAAAAATATTAAAGAGTATTTAAAGAGGAAAAAAGCATAATTGTTTGTATAAAAATAGAAATGAACTAATATAGTTTTTTCATGATAAAATGAGAGATTTTAGAAAAATAATGGTGGGTTAAAACAGATTATGGAGTGCACTCGAAAATGGGTAAGAAACGGAGAATTTTGTTTTAATCGGGCTTGCTTATCGAGAGGAATTGAGAAGGAAAACTTCTAAAAAAGTATTTCCCCATCAAAGAAGAATGAATTGAACTAGATACATATGTGTGATTCATATAAACCAAATATTTAAGGATTGTATAATAAGAAATAATAAATACATTGTGGTAAATAGAGAGAAAGCGTTAAATAAAAGAAAAAATGGAGGTTCAGAGAGATCCCTTATGTCCGAATGTGTTATGTACTTTCACATAATGTCATACATGATCAAATTAAATATATAAATTAATTAATTCAGAACCTCTTCTACATATATATTTTTTATTATAATTTTATGAATTTCATTTATGGCCATTCCAATGAGTTGTAATGTTTAATTTCATTGTTCTTAGAGCATTTGTTTCGTGATTTTATGATGGGTTCCCTTGAGTAAAATTACTGGAGGTCTTTTCAAATGGAAGAAAAACTCTAGAATTGGAATGATATGGTATTAATATACTTCCATAGTTTTAAATGGTCTCAAATATCATTTCATCTTCAAATATGAGAATGATTCATTGGATAAAATGTTAACGATAAACGTTTAGATTATTTTGGTGGTTTTTCGATCATCACAGACTAGTTTTATTTTATTAATTAATATCATATATATATAACAGTTACAAAATATAAAAAAAGGATTTAATATAAATTTTACAATATGTTTTAACCATTATAATGGTTTTATGACCATCCACGAAGGTAAAAATGAAAAATTAAAAATCGTCATCCACGAAGGCAGTAAATTGAAACATCAGAGACGATATTTTCATTTTTAGAATAAAAAGGGGAATAGATGAGATTTGATGATAGATATTCCATTAAAACAATAAAATTATAGTATATATATTATACTAGATTTATCATGTTGTTTTGGATGTGGGAGGTGAGAGGAGGGTAAGAAAAGAAATGAAATAAAAGAGAAAGAAGAAGGATTTTATCTCTTGAATATTGTCTCCTTGAAAACCTTCTTAAGGAACTTGGTATTGGACTATTGGTGAGACTAGTAATACCAAGACTTGGGAAAGAGGCTTGGGAGTAGAATTGGGTATATTATTATCATGTTCCAAATCTTAGAAGGTGTGAGGAGAAGAGGTGGTATTTATAAGGTGGGGATAGGGGTGTTTTTTATTATTTTATTCATTAGTTTAATATTTTGGATCAAGACTATCAGCAATGTTTATTCTTGTGATAAAGTATAGTAAATGGTGCGTGTGAGTTCAGAATAATGGTTTCTTACATTTTCTTCTTCTCCAAATGATGCGTCGATGCAACCGAACACCAGGTTTTCAATTGAAATTTTCTTCTTCTTCTTTGTGTTCGATTTGAAGACTTTTTGGCTATGGATAGTTAGTGAGGTTGATCAATTACTTTTCCATTTTTTCAAATAAATTATAAAATAACATAATTAAATCCCTAAAAAAATTAATGGAAATGATGAAAATTAATAAATGATTTCAATGTTATTTCAACTAGACAAAAAATAAATTTTAATTCCAAAACATGTATTTCATTAAACCATGAAATTTTCAGAAAATGAATTAATTCACATCTCACTTATTTTTATTCAATCTAAAAGATATATTTAATTTTAGTTACTTATAGAAAAAATTTACAGAATTAGAAAATAAATTCCAAATTTAATTTAAAAATAATATTTCCAAAAAATAATTTATTACATCAATCAAATATTTAAAATATGAACATGGAATAATGAAAGAATTTACATCTAGGACCCGACCTTATCAAAATAAATTATGTTACATAAAAGTTCACTAATATCATAAAAATTATCCACAATAAGATAATATTTTGATTCAACCCCAATCTGATGGGGGTTGTGGTTTTGTAGTAGAAACCACCACATCTTTTTCCTACAACACTTCTCAACCTTCTTCTTATTCTGGAGGTCCTTAGTAAAATTATGGTTTATGTCTGGGTGCTTGAAACTATAAAACATCTTGCATAATGGGGCTAGAAGGATAAAATATAAGGCCTCTATTTCTTTTGATTCTTTTTTGGTATCATTGAATCTAATTTTTAGCATTATTCCCTCCTCATTGGTGGTCGCCTAATCTTTTTCATCGCTTCATGGAAAAAATGTGGCTCGAACCAACATGAAAATTAAAAATCAATGGAGTTAGATTTCATTTCAAGTAATGTAAAATCAAAATTTATTGAGCTCCAGGGATGTTCTACACCCTTAAGTGGCTTGACTATGAGATTTGGGTCTTGTATAATTTCCACCATACTGGGTTCTATAGGAGTAGGTAGTGGATATATCGAAATTTCTTAAAATACCCACATCTCTTTCTTGACTTCTTCACACATTGTATCCTATTTCATAGTCTCTTCAAACTCACCTTGAGCCTGAAACATAGGGACTGAATCAGTAGTGTATCTATAAACGAAATATGAATTCAATTTAGTTTCTATAAAATTGGGATAAAAATAAATTTATATAAGAAGAATACCCCTCATTTGTTTCAACCCGATTTTCCTAATCGATGAATAGTGCTTCTAGAGAATGTCTAGGGGAGGAGGTAGGTAGTGTGATTTGTGATGAACCAAACTGGAATACCATCTAAACCGATATCTAAGTCGATTTTCCACTAACCTTAAGAGCGTTCTTGATCTCCACGGGATATAAACATGCACCTGGGCATTACTAAATAATCGTTGGGAATCATTTCACCCTAAAAAATATTTCAATAATCAAAGTACACTATGGTTTATCATTAGATACATATACCAATATAATCATAACATGTAAAAGGATATGATAAAAAACTATAAATAAAACTAAGCAACCAAAAACCCATCTCCTAGTGGTCCATGACCACCCACCATGACCAAAGTCACCCACCCCTAGTCACCCAAACTCAAAACCACAATGAAAGGAGAGAGCACGAACACCTTCTATAAGATCATAAAGGATACAAACACCAAATAGTACAAGCATGGTGTTATATAAAGAGCCTAGTAGGATTCCACCAATGATTCTATGTAGTTACTTCATAAGTTAATTGAAATATGATAAAAGATGAGTATAATAAATAGGTTACCAAGCTTGGTTTAAAAATATAGTCTTAAAAATTTAAATATCATTTATCAATTCGAACCAGTAAAACATGCCATTTCACCATTTAAAAACTAAACATTTTCTTGGAATGATTTAAAAACCATTTCACAAGATAGAGTCAGATAATCAAGAAAAGATGAGAATATGAACATGATATATAAATCACAACAAGAGTCATTACAATAGAGTCAATATACATAATTACAATAAATGAATCAAGTTAGGTAACTCTGGTGCGAGATTGTGAAAATGAATATTGTAATGTATCGAGATCAATTATATGGATTTCATTTTATAACCAAGGTATTATCGTGATTCCACCTCAGAATAGCTAATAAAATTAAAAAATTACTAATTATCAGTCTTACATATAGTCTCACAGGTCCCAAGAAAACCAGTTCCACACACACCTGCTTTCCTGGACACACATCCATTGCCTGAACCTTTCATATTCTCTATAGATCCATTAGAAGGGTGTGATTCTACTAGTGAAGCATATATCTAGGGAATCCCATCTAACTATCCTGGTTCCCATGACTAGTTAAAATTGGTGACTGAGATAATCAAGTAATGAGGATCACAACGGGGATCCTATCAGTATCAATCATGGGCACTAACCCTCAAATCACATCTCACTCTCACCCCCGATCTCCCTCAAATTAAATAATCCCTTTCTCAACAACCAATAATGGGAAGTATAAGAATCAATAAAGTTACATTAAGGGTTTATTATAAGAGAGGATCATCATAAAGTACCAACCAGCCCGCCAAGAATCATTAATTCAATACAAATACTTGTATAAAAATCAACATCCAAAAAGGGTAATCATACCCACTTATTTAAAAAATCATCATTATAATTCAAAAAATAATTTAAAATAATTATTTATTTCAAAGAAACCCTAAATCATCTAGAGGATGTATTGTAATTTTAAAAGGATTGATTACATTTCAAAATATGGGTTTACAAACTCTTTCCATGTGAATAAATAATTTATTTCAAATAACCCCATAGAACCCATTTCAAAGAAAGGTTAAATCAATCAAATAGGTTTCCTGGTCATTTTTTAAATTCAAGCATTTTAAAATATTTATAAAATATCAAATAGTTCGACTCATTTCATTCAAATCAAGGAATTCTACTTTAGAAATCAAAACTTGGCCAAAGCCCTCAATTTCACCAAAACATCTTTTAATGTTCTTTGAAAATAAATCCAAATAAACATGGAATTTAAAATAATTCATAATTTTTTTAGAGATCAATATCTTATCCATTTAAATCAAGAAATGTTCAATTCAAATAGAAATTGGTCAAATAAGCTTTTATATAGACATTCAAGGATAACTTTCATAGAATAAATGTTAAAAATTAAGAAACACACATCTATGAATTTATCAAGAAACAATGGATTTAAAAATTAAGAAAAAAAATAGAAACACCTACTTAGAATATTTGTAATCCAATAGCAATAAATCTTAAATGTGTCACCTCTATTGGCGATCACCATATCTAAGAAGAGAAGAGATCCTAGATCTACAATTCTACATCAATCAACCATGAGTCACAAGGCCATCATAACCTTTACGGTGAAGGATTCAAGAGAAGTTGGTATATCCAAGATAAAGAAGAAAAGAACCCATCAAAAGAGGATCACCGCTTCGATTGGATATTAAATCCTCTAAGAAATGAGGTTTGGAGAGCCAAAATGGATCTAGGTTGCTCCCAAAATCCAAATGATCAGATTTAGGATCGAGTGGGTGGTGGTTAGGGTTAATTTGATAGGTTTTAGGAATTTAATTAATATTTTTAGAGCTTTAATTATCATTCTCACAGTTTCCCGGTTTAGGTCGAATGGTTAGTATTAACCATGCACCTAACCGTGCACCCCAAACAGATCCCCTAGAAGAGCTACACACTTAGTTTAACTGTGCACAAACCGTATGACCCCCTTCTTTCTAGGTTGCACACTTTTTTAAACTATGCCCAAATGATGCGCAAACCATGCATAGACATAAACACCTTCAAAAAATCCTGAAAAAATACCAGAAACAACCCACGAAGAGATCCAGTCATTGGGTACTCAAATAAGTGGGTCAAGACACTTACAAATAGGTAATGGAAAGGTAAATGATTCCTCTAGTCTCTCATCATCATACAAAACCTCATTTAAAATGCCATTCATGGAAAGAGATAGGTTATATTTAGGTGGATTAATATGTTGACTTATTTAAAAATCATTAAGAACAAAAAAACATAATGAATCATTTAATAATGTCCTAAAAAATAATTGATCATTCAAACTATAACAAGATTATTATAATCCATCATGTTCGGTCACCTTCTATCCCATGAAATATGTCCCATAATGTGGATCTTGGAATTCCAAAAAGTGAATCAACCTCATGGAATTTTTACTAAAATGATTGATGGATGAGTACTTCTCTCCAAGGTTCACATTGCTCCTCTCGCTCCTAGCACTAAAATCAGGGAAAAGATGTAAAATTTCTTTAAAAACTTTTTCTAGGACTTGAGAAATTGGATTTTTATAGTTTTTTTTTTAATTCTTGAAAAAATTCCTCAAAATATTATTTGTTTCAATTCTTGAATTATTACCTAATTTTATTGGAAAGAAATCCAACATAGTCTCTTAAGGCTTATGTTGGTTTCATCATTTTTTTGATTATTTTTTATATTTCAATTTGAAAATAAAAATGAAGAATCACTAAGAAAAAATTTTCTTCCTCGACAATGGTGCTAATTTTATGGACATTTCCTTTTAGCGAGGATGGTAAAAAATACATTTCTAATATCCCAAGATATAGCACAGTGGATAACCACAAGGATGCTCACAAGGAAACAGTGTTTAATTTCATAGTCATATTCCATTTTTTGGTTTTTTAAAATATTTTGAAACTATTAAAAACATAATGAAAATAGAGTGATGATATGAGTATAGACATGAAATAGTGGATGAATAGGAGAACTCAAAATAATAATAATAAATTTTGTTAAAATAAAGTGATAAAAAATAGGTTCTAGATGGATCAAATATGCACCACCCATCATGGATCTATTAGTGATTTAACCATAAACACTCTCCAATCTCATAACATGATTAATGTCTCAAATTAAACACCTATTTACCCATTAATAGTAAAAATACATTCACAGAATGCCTCCCCATACCTTAAAGTTCCCCCAAATTTTAATTGAACTAAAAATAAAATCACCCTTCAGAAATTGTTTTCCATGCCTAGTGATCTTCTCAGGATCGTTCAAATCACAAAAACCCACTTAGACCACTCATTTGAGTGGAAAAAATGAAGAAGGAAAAAATCTATATAATCTTCCAATGTATTCACATCAGTAGTCATCTTCTCACCATAAAATTTTCATTATATATTTTTAGGGAATCAATAACGGCATCATCGTCTTCATCACTATATAGGAATAAAAAAAATTCATTAAAAACCATCTCAGTATTACAGGTCTTCTTCATAAATCGATAGAATGAGGATCTTTGGATAATCCATCTGAAATCATCAATCTCCATTAAGGTTCAATATCAGTAGGTCATCTTCAAAATATTTTGAGGTCATGCGGATTCTATGGTTTTCAATAATAGGCCATCTTCTCCACTAAGCAGTGTGTGCTCTAACACCTGTTCTTCACCGGTTCTGAATACCCATCCATTATCACTCAATGAAGTTTGGTCTTCAATCAGCCCCGGTGTCATCGTTTTCCTATGAGTTTGGGACAAACCTCAAATTCATGTAAAGTTATATCTATCATTGATTCTTGCAATCTTTCTTGAATATATAGATTTGAATTTAGAAAGCTTTGACACCAACCCCAGTTTAAATCATTTTCAATCAATTATTGAACACAGTGTGGGGTAAGTTGAAATTTTCTATCCGAGCTACCATTGGTTCACCCTCATATATAAATTGATTGTATTTAGAGTCTCAAGTTCGTGTTCACAAAAATATCCATAAAAATATTATATAACTCATCCTCAATTTCAATCAGCCATCCTCCCCTCTAAATTATGCATTGATGTGGCCTCGACAGTTTGTTTTCAATAACAGAAATTTTTTCCTCTTTTCAATCAATTTAGAAGATATTCTGGTCAATTAAAATCTTCATGTGGTCGATTGATGTCAATATTTTGTTGATCAATAATATTTGCAGAGTATGGATAGTTAGTGTAGTTGATCGATTAATTTTCCAAATTTTTTAGATTTATTTTAGAAAAAGGGTATTAAATAACGAAAAATATTATAGAAAAAAATAAAAAATAAGAAATGATTTTAATGAGATTTCAAATATTCATAAAATAAATTTTAATTCCAAAATATGTATATCACTAAAACATGGAATTTTTAGGAAATTAATTAATTTACATCCCACAACTTGTTAATCAATACACAAAAAATATTTAATTTCAATTCTTTAGAGACACAATTCTCAGAATAAGAAAATAAAAAAAAATTAATTTAAAAATCATATTTATAGAAAATAAAGTATTCCATCAATCAAATATTTCATATATGAACATATAATAATGAATAATTTACTTATAAGACCCCTCTTTATTGAAATCAATTATGTTACATTAAAATTCACCAAGATTATAAAAAATTATTGTTTAATTAGTATATTGAAATTAATTATCATAACATTTCTCAAATTAATACCAAATTTTCAAATTTCCATGATGTTTTTTAAAGAATTTTATTTTTGTTTCAAAATCACCCAATGCTGAAAAATAATCCATTATAAGCTTAATTTTACACTAAAACTCCTTAATTTCACCAAAATCGACATAAAAAGTGTTTAAAACAAAAATCACATCAATATTCATAATACAATATTAAAAATGGAAGTATATAAACCTCATAAAATAGGTAGATTCATATCATAAAATATGGCCCAAAGAAAATTATTTGAGGCTTTAAACCCTTATCTCAAGTCTGTCTTGCTTCATAAGGGATCTAACATTTTTTATAATAAATTTAAATTTAGTATACTTCTACACCAAAAAAATCATAGTGTCTATAATACTATAAATTTTTCACTTATAATATCATATAACCAATTCATTAATAATATTTCATTATCCTCATCATTTTAGGTGTTAAATAATTGGGTTTTATGCATATTTTTGGTTGAATGTTATGGTCCTTGCACTTTGATCATTGTTCCATTATCTCCAGAATTTTAATCATAGTATAAATACTATATATATTCATTATATATTTATTTATAACCAATCATATAATTTTTTTATGGAAAATCAATTACATCACTACGCGGATATGGTAGTTTGTACATACACACAAGCGATGCTTCCATTTTTTTGAGGGATCAAATGAAAGAAGTGTAAATAATAATTCAATTTTATAGAAAAATTAATATATAATAAATATAATATATATAAATTAAATCTAACATAATAACAAACCATGTTTATAAGTAATGAAAAATGATAGGTTTATTTATAGAGGGGGTAGTCTGCATAACGCACGATTCACATTTTCATTTTTCTTCATGGAAAAGTATAGGATGGTTAATTCATGTACCATCATAATAATAACATACAATTTTAATAATTATAATCATTTTATAATTTTATGATGGTGAAAATAGTTTTAGGAAGAAGAAAAGTGCATAAATATATAAAAAAAATAAAGGTCAAGAACTTATACCTCACTTCTTAGATTATCTCCTTTCACTAGTGCAGAAAATGTTTTTTACGGTGGTTATTTTTTATTTTTTACGTCGAATTTTGGCCGATGTTATTATAGGAGACGCTATAAACATTGTTTTTTACGTCGGTTATTTTAAAACCGACGTAAAAAACACAAATCCGAAGCGTTTTTCATGCCAGTTGATAAAAAACTGACGTGGAAAATGCTTCGGAGTCATGGTCTATTACATCGGTTATTTAATAACCGATGTGGTATATACTCTTTCATGTCGGTTATTATATAACTAATGTCATAAATCACTCCTCCTAAGTGTTTATCAGGTCGGTTATTTTAATAACCTACGTGATAAACCTGTCTGCCAAGCGGTTTCCCACATCGGTTAAATAATAACCGACGTAAAAACCTATCTACTACGTCGGTTATAAAATAACTAACGTAAAAAACTATTCATTTCCATTTATTATGTCGGTTATGAAATAACCGACGTAAAAACCATTTCCCATGAATTTATTACATCAGTTTTCAAATAACCGACGTTAAAACTACTCCCAATGCATTTTTAACATCGGTTATAAAATAACTGACGTAAAAAACAATTTCTTTTTAATAAGACTGATCAACCACCGCTATGCCCTGCCAAAAGACTTGAAATAGACCAAAAAAATACCAAAAACAGACCAAAACCCAACAAAAAACAGACCAGAACCCCCCACCCCACTGGACAGCCCCCACCACACCCCTGGACACCCGCACCCCACTAGACACCCCCAGACCAAAACCCAACCAAAACCAGAATAGAATCCCCCCCACTAGACAGCCCCCACCACACCCCTGAACACCCCCACTACCCCCACCCCTGGACAGCCCCCCACACCCCTGGACAACCCCCACCCTCCTAGACACCCCCACCCCCTGGAAAACACTCCCACACCCCTGGACAACACTCCCACACCCCTAGACGACCCTACCACACCCCTAGAAACCCCCACCCCACTGGAAACCCCCCACCCCTGGACATCCCCCACTCGCTTGGACATCCCTCTCACCCTCATGGACACCCTCCCACCCCCACCCCACTAGACACCCACCACCACACCCCTAGACACCCCCACCCCACTGGACACCCTCAGACAAAAAATAGACCAAAACCTGACCAAAACCAGACCAACCCCCCCCCCCCCCCCCCCACCCCACTGGACAACCCCCACCACACCCCTGGACACCCCCACACCCCTAGACAGCCACCACCCCTTGGACATCCCCCCCACACCCCTGGACAACCCCCACCCTCCTGGACACCCCCACCACCTGGACAACACTCACACACCCCTGGACAACCCTCCCACACCCCTAGAACCCCCACCCTTCTAGACACCCCCACCACCTGGAGAGCACTCCCACACCCTTGGACATCCCTCCCACACCCCTAGACCCCCACCCCACTATACACCCCCTCCACACAACCCTAGACACCCCCTAGACATCCCCCCACTCGCCTGGACATCCCTCCCACCCACCTGGACACCCTCCCACCCCCACCCCACTGGACAGCCACCACCACACCCCTGGACACCCCCACAGCCCTGGACAGCCCCCACCCCCTGGAAAACCCCCACCCCTGGACAACCCCCCCACCCTCCTGGACACCCCCACCCCCCTGGACAACAATCCCACACCCCTGGACGGCCCTCCCACACCCCTATCCCCCCCACTGGACACCCCCACACCCTTGGACATCCCCCCACTCACCTGGACATCCCTCCCACCCTCCTGGACACCCTCCCACCCCACCCCACTGGACATCCCCCACCACACCCCTAGATCCCCACCCCATTGGACACCCCCAGACCAAAAACAGTCCAAAACCTGACCAAAACTAGACCAACCCCCCCCCCCCCCCCCACTGGACAGCCCCCACCACACCCCTGGACACCCCACACCCCTAGACTCCCCCCACACCCCTAGACAACCCCCACACCCCTGGACAACCCCCCACCCTCTTGGACACCCCCACCCCTTGGACAACACTCCCACACCCCTGGACAGCCCTCTCACACCCCTAGAAACCCCCACCCTCCTAGACAGCCCCACCCCCTGGACAACACTCCCACACCCCTTGATATCCCTCCCACACCCCTAGAACCCCACCACCCCACTGGACACCCCCCACACCCCTGGACACCCCTTGGACATCCCCCCACTCTCCTGGACAACCCTCCCACCCTCCTGGACACCCTCCCACCCCCTGGACTGCCCCCCACCCCCATGGACACCTAGGACACCCCCACCCCACTGGGCATCCCTCCCACACACCACTAGAAACCCCCTCACCCCACAAGAAACCCCCATCCTCATGGACACCATGGACACCCCCCACACCCTTGGAAAACCCTCCCACACCCTTGGACAACCCTCTCACCACCTGGACACCCCCCCCCCCACAGCCTTGGATACCCCCTGGACATCCCCCCACTCGCTTGAACATCCCTCCCACCCTCTCGGACACCCCCACCCCCGGACTACCCCCACCCCCATGGACACCCTGGACACCCCCACCCCACTGGAAAGCCCTCCCACACACCCATGGAAACCTCCCTCACCCCACAGAACCCCCCCCCCCCCCCCCACACACACCCCTAGACACCCCCTGGATAGCCCCCACTCCCCTGGACATCTCTCAGAACCTCCTGGAAACGCTCCCACCCTCCTGGACAGCCTCCCACACACCACTGGAACCCCCACCCCACTGAACAACCCCCACTACACCCCTGGACAGCCCCACCACACTGGACACCCCCAGACAAAAACCAAAACAAAACCAGAACCCATCAACAGACCAAAACCCAACCAAAAACAGACCAGAACCCCCCCAACCCACTGGACAACCCCCACCACATCCCTGGACACCCCACCCACCCCAC
Source organism: Viscum album (assembly GCA_963277665.1). NCBI lineage: Eukaryota > Viridiplantae > Streptophyta > Magnoliopsida > Santalales > Viscaceae > Viscum > Viscum album. The sequence continues at coordinate 253,330,937 of OY728165.1, read as the reverse complement.
TGGACACCCTTAGACCAAAAAAAAGGCCAAAAACCGACCAAAACTAGATCAGAACCCCCCCCCCCCCCACTGGACAACCCCCACCACACCCCTGGACAGCCCCCACACCCTTGGACTTCCCCCACCCCCTGGACAGCCCCCCACACCCTGGACAACCCCCCCCCCCCCCCTCATGGACACCACACCCCCTGTACAACACTCCCACACCCCTGGACAACCCCCCTCACCCTACAGGACACCCCCACACCCCTGGAAACCACCTGGACAGCCCCCCACTCCCCTTGACAGCCCTCCCACCCTCCTAGAAATGCTCCCACCCCCTGAACTGCCCCCATCCTCATGGAAACCCTGGACACCCCCAACCCATTGGAAAACCCTCCCACACCCCTGAAAACCCCCCTAAACCCACAAGACACCCCCACACCCTTGGAAACCCATGGACATCCCCCACTCCCCCGGAAATCCCTCCCACCCTCCTAGAAATGCTCCCACCCCCTGGACCCCCCCCCCCCCCACTCTCATGGACACCCAGGACACCCCCACCCCACCGGGAAACCCTCCCACACCCCTAGATACCCCCATCCCACTGAACACCCCCACACCCTTGGAACCCCTCCCCCCAGACCAGAATCCATACCAGAAAAACCATCATAAGTAGACCAAAACAAGAAGTAAAGAAAAATTAAACATTCACATATATAACATTCAAAACATACTATGTCAACTTAAAAAAAAACTAAATACAACCTAAATGACTACCAAATTCACAATTACAATGACAATATTCAAAATTACATTTTACACTACAAACCACTAAAATTAAATCAAACCTATAAAATAATTTGACCATTCCACTTGTAAGTGTTTGACATCTTGAGCACTATAGGGTTGAGGGTAATCAAATAGCTATAAATTAAAAGGAAAATAGTTAACATGTATAATGAATAAATCAAATGAAATATTATGGAAAAGTTTAAAAGGAAATCTTACCAGGTCAAAGTTCACAACTATTCCAGTTGTAATTATTTCATACATAAATCTTAACATATAATATATGCATTTGATGAGGCATTGTTTTTCATGAAAATTTGATTTGAATGAGTGTAAATTCAATATATTATTTTTATGTAATAAATCAAAAAGTACAAATTATAAATGGATATTTACCTTTACATCTACATATTTGATCTTTTCACTCCTTTTCTTTGTGTTTTTTTCGAAAGTAGACCCATCCCCTGTTAGAAAATAATACGAATGGGATAAATTTAAAATTACTTAAAATATATAAAACTATTGAGAAATTGAAACTTACTTTTCCAACATTTTCTTAAAACCTTCCTGCACATCTCCATGGACAGAGCATATCCAATAAAGTGTTTTCTCCCTTGGGAAAAAAACACCTAACATCCAATGATCACTAATAAAATAAAATTTAAGATTAGTGGATTTTTATGTTAAAAGATAATGAACTCTTTTCCAGAGATGTGTTTCATACCTCTCACAAAAAGGCATCATCCAACATTGTGTGACTATATTTTGTTCAAATATTTCAACAATATAAAGCATTCTTTGTTCCTCATCCAATGCACGTGATTCAGAGGAAATCAAATGCGGGTCCATGAATCCATATACATCTATCCACTCATTATTCTCACAAATTTTATAAAGATACCTAATACAAAACAGACATAAGTATACATTTTTAATAAATATAACGTAGGGAAAAGGTGTTAAAACTTACATGGAAAAACTTTTCACCACGTTGATGCCCAACTTATCTCCAGTAACAACCTCTATGATATTAGTTTTCACAATCCCCACAGTTATTTCATGTCCACAAACATGAGCTTCCATTGGAAACTCATAATGATCCGCCAACAAATTTGAATATCTTGAAAATATGTCAAGACTATTAGAATATGTATCTGATGTCATAGCCATTTTTCTTTGTTATTGTCTATACAGTATTTATTTACCTTTGAAGTATTCCTGTAAAAATAAATAGAAAAATATATTAGTTTTCAAATGATAAAACAACTTTAATAAAAAAAATAAAATAGAAGATATAACATACATAACTCTATGGTAATGAGTCACAGAAGTCTTGATGGCCAAATTAAAAAATGGTCGATACTATGTCCAACTGTCGTCACCTCATCTGTCGGTAATGGTACTCGATTTGATCTATCTATAATATCCTGTATAGTGACCCTATGACTCTCTACCTCTAATTTTTGACGATGAACTGTATCTCCTATACAATATACCAGCCCATATGCAACTATATGATGTTGTGGATCATCAAAATACAACTCTCAATAAGTAGAAAGATGAAGAAGAGGAGTAGGATAAAAAATGGGGTCCGCAGGCCGAGGTGGGGGAGTGGGAGCTACTGGAAAAGGTGGAGGATAAATAATGGGGTCTACCGGGGGAGGTGGAGGAGTGTGAGCTATAGTCTGAAATTGTCTTTGCATGTCTGCAAACATAGACTGTACCAACGCTCTAATATTTTCCTCCATCGCCGCATTAAAATTTTTAACTTCAGCCTCCAAGGATTCTATTTTTTTATAAACACCCTCAATGGAAGAAGTTGAAGAACATGGAAACACTTTTCTTACCGATACACTTTTCGGATATCCTCATACACGACCAGGATGTTCAGGCTTTCCCAATGCTATAGATAAAATATCTTGCCTCCAAGCAGCTGTAAATACCCCCTGTGAGCTATTCTCCTCAAGAGAATCCTATATTTATTAATTGAACATTTCTGTAATGATTGAAATTATATGAAGAATATAGTTAACTTAAATAAATAAAATAGATATCTTACAATCCTCTCAGCTACGATTCTCAAATCTTCTGAAAGATATTGCCTTTTTTTCCCATTCGATCTCTCTTTCATTTTTCATGTCTAGATAGAGGGGATGGAGTGGCCAACTCTCTAGAGCTTGAAGACTCAGCTCTTAGTTTTTGTAATTTTCCTCCATCATTTGTTATTCTAATAATGTATACCCTCCCCGAGATATACTATGAGGGTATACATTTTTAGACTGAATCTTCAGATGAGATTTCCTTGTTTTCTATAAATTAAGAATAATAAATCTTTAACAAAACATTAATAAGATCATTTATATAAGAAAGATTATAAATGTTTACATTTACCTTACCAAAAATGAATCTTTTCTTCTACTTTCAACAAACTGTATCCATGTGTCTTCATCTATGAAAGGATATAAATGACATGGATTATCATGACTCCTATAACCAAAAATGAAATCAGATGAGAGGTTTGATTTGAAATCCCTTCATCTCCTGGCAGCCATCAATAAGCATTTCTTCCTAACTCCTCCAGTGTCAGAAATATCAAATGTCATCTGATAAAGAAGAGGTTAAACATATTATATATACTAGTAACATTTAAAGAATAGGAAAACAATAGAAAAAGATCTTACCAAAATCATCTCCCACAACTAAGAGATTATCGATTTGTCCACACTTCTACAATCATCATACAAAATGATTACTTTTCTCTTACCATGAGTTGATACAAAATTCTTAAAATCTTTTGCATTTAGGCCTCTAGGAATATCATCCTCATCAAACTCAACGAGTATCCTCTAATCTTGCATACAGTCAAGTGATAATTTTGGTAAATGTGTGAACCCACATCTACAAACTCTTGAACTCTTTGTAGTAATGGGAGCACATAAGGAAGATTGGGTAACATCAAGAGGAGCATGCGAATGTTCCTCCCTAGAGGTATGACCAATATTCTCATCTCTAGAATCATGTGGTTGATCAACTGATTGATCTGTCATTATCCTTCAAATAAAAAAAACAAACAAACATTATTTCACAAATATACAAATTCAAATATTACAATACTAATGTAAACATAAAATAGAAAATTGTACTAAGTTACTTAATAGTTAACATGGTTAATATGATAAGCATGTTAAACAATGGTAAATATCGTAAAGATGGTAAAGATGGTAAAAATGGTAAACATGGTAAACCTGGTAAACAAGGTAAACATGGTAAAGTAATTGTCATTGAACAAAAATAATAGATATATAATTTATGTAATGTTAAACATGATAAAGTAAACTAAAAAAAATTAAAACAAACAAAAACTTATACTTATTTGTTGTAATACGTGTTTTAATAAAGAAAAAACTTACAATATCTAACATTTTTTGAAAATAATAAATGTAAACAAGAAATAAAAAAATGTTACCTGTAATTTTAGGAATGTACAAATGGATTGTTTTCCCAAATTACTTCGTCATGATCATTCCTTATGGCACAAACCATGTCTTCAACATGCTCATCATTATGTTCTGTTAATCTTTCAATGGAAGTAGGGATCTCACATAAATCAACATCTTCATCAAGTTGATCCTCACCAACATATTGTTTTTTCCCTTTTAAAACAACATCCCACTACATATCTAATTGATCTACTACATAGAAAATTTGTTTTTCATGTGTTTCTATTATAAAAGAATCAGCTGTGTCTTCCAATCTATCCATATTAACAACTTTCATTCCAAATTCATCATTTTTGACACTTTTATTACCGATAAACCATTTACAATTAAAAAAAAGAACTTTAATTTTAAAGTAATCAACCTCCCATATTTCTTCGATCACTCCATAATATGCACATGATGCAGAAATTGGGTTTTTGTCTTTAGCACTCAAAAAATGCATTGCTTCTGCAAACACCAATACACCACTATTCTAAACTGCACTTCTGTTTTTCTGAGCTTTCATATGAAATGTATAGCCATTAATGTCATAACTGGACCATGTTATCACATTTAAAAATGGACCACTCACTACCCATTTTAATGTCTCTGATACATCTCATCTACCAAGCAAGGTCTTTTTAAACCATTACAAAAATGTTTAGTTGTGCTCCTTGAAAATCCACATTTATTTCTTTTTTGGATGACATTGTTTCAACTCATTAATATGCAATGTGATATATGGTTGATCATTAGCTATGTTATTCAAGATGTATAATTCTAACTTCTTCATCTGTTCAGCTGACAACAATTTGACTTTCAAGCCACTAATCCCCTTTCCATCATTATTAACTCGTTCATGAAGAGATGGAGGCAAACCTATGTGCTGCGCCATAGCCAATTATCTCATACAAAACTATGAAACCTCCTCAGAAATATACTTTTCAATAATAGAGGCTTCAGGTCGATATTGACTCTTAACATACCCCTTCAATATTTTCATATAACTTTCAAAAGGATACATCCAACGAAGATATACAGGTCCACAAAGCTTTATTTCTCAAACCAGATAGATCATTAAATGCACCATTATATCAAAAAAAGATGGAGGAAAATACATTTTTAATTTACAAAGTATACAAATTGCATCCTTTTCCAAATTGTTAAAAGCATTCAAATCAATCATCTTATTGCAAATTGAATTGAAAAAATAACACAACTTCATTATAGTCTTTCTGAAACAGATGGACAATATTCTACGCAATGAAACTAGTAGAAGTTGTTGCATCATGACGTGACAATCATGAGATTTCATACCTATCAACTTCAAGTCCTTTAATGAGACAAAATTTTTTACATTTGAAGAATAACCTTGAGGAACTTTGATATCATGAAGACACTGAAAAAGCTAATTTTATCCTTCTTGGATAATGTATGAAAAGCTGGGGGAAGAAATGTTCATCTTCCATTAGGAGTGGGATCTAACTCCAAACGTATTCCCATTGATAGTAAGTCTAATATTTCATTCAACCCATCTCTTGTCTTTCCTTTAATATCTAACAATGTTCCAATAAAACTGTCACAGATATCCTTCTCCACATGCATGACATCAATATTATGTTTAACTTCATGATATATACAATATAGTAGCTAAAAAAATATTGAGATTTTCTTCCAAACATGTCTATCATTACTATATTTCTGTGTCTTTACCGATGTCACATCAAGGTTTTCCACCCTTTCAAAATACAGATCAGGGGATAAAGGTTTTGGAGCAATATCAAATTCTTGTGAGCCATTGAATGCCTTTTTTATTCTTTTATAAGAGTGATCCATAGGCAAAAACTTTCGATGACCCATGTACACTCTTTTCCTCCCATGATACAATTGACAATATGAAGTCCATTGTTTGCAAATTGGACATGATTTATTCCCTTTAACACTGTATCCAAACAAATTTCCATATGCTAGGAAGTCATTTATAGTGAACATAAGAACTGCATGCAGTTGAAAATATTCCATTTTATAAGAATCATACACCATAATACCATCCTCCCATTAAATTTTCAAATCATCAATCAATGGTGACAAAATACATCAATATCATTGTTGGGTTGCTTCATACAAGAGATCATTATACTCAACATGACATATTTTCACTTCATACAAACTTCAGGAGAGAGGTTGTAAATTACCAATAAAACAGGCCATGAACTATGTGTGCTACTGAGGGTTTGGTATGGATTCATTCCATATGTCCACAACCCTAATATGAGATTTCTAATTTCATTTCCAAATGTAGGATACTTCTCATCATTTTTATTCAATTTTGGACAATCAGCTGGATGACATATTTTTCCATCACATATCTGCTCATTAACATGCCATCTTAACCTTTTTGCATCATGTGAATTAGTAAATAAACGTTTCAAAAGATTAATTATTAGAAGATACCAAAATACCTTGGAAGGGATCTTTGTAATCTCTACATCAGCCTATGATTTTTCTTTCACCTTATACTGTGATGTCCCACATTTAGGAAACTCTGACAGAAATTCATATTCCTTCCTATATATCATACAATCATTCATACAGGCATGTATTTTCTTGTATCCCAATACCATCGGGCATACTATTTTCTTGGCATTATAATGTGAATCTGGAAGATCGTTATCTTTTGGAAGAATTTCTTTCATCAATTGTAGCAGCTCTATAAAACTTCTGTCACTCCATCCATGTTTCACTTTCAGGTTAATCAATCTTAACACCGCCAAAAAACCGTAAAATCTATACAACTAGGATACAATGGTTTTTTAGCATCACCATATAGATGCGCAACTATCAGTTCTATCTCAATTTGTTCTACTGCAATATCACGAATCATTTATTCAATTGCATCGGAGTTACCATCTTGAGAATCATCATCATCAGTAGATCTGACATTCCATCCAATTTCACCATGCTAAATCCAAGGGCTATAACTTGGATTAAAATCATGACAGATCAGATGATCTTTTATCTCTCTACTTTTTAGCTTCTTCATATTCAAACATTTCAGGCATGGATAGAAAAAAATGTCACTACTTGGAAAATTTTGTTTATAAAATTCCAAAAAGCAATCAACACCTTCCTCATATTCATTACTCATTTGATGTGCCATAATCCAACATCGACTAATTATTACCTATAAAAAATATCAAAATTATACATATTTTTAGGATAAGACAAATACATGTTTATATGAAAAATATCATAATTTTAATGTAAAACAATTTTGAAATATAAAACAAATCTATGTGCATTTAAAAAAATATGCTTGAAAATGATTTTAAAAAGAAAATATAGTTAGATATAACAACTTTAAATTCATCTTGGATCCTTTCTTCTTAAGGTTCACAAAGAATACATCTTGGTGTAACTGGATACCAAATTCACCCTTCTGTAAAAAAGAAATATGAAGTATAAATATTAAAATATGTATACATTAACTACTGAAAATTACACAGATACCAACGATTTAAAACCTCTGGACATCCCCCACCCCTCTGGACATCCCCCACCCCCTGGACACCACCCCCACCCCCTGGACACCACCCCCACCCCCTGGACACCACCCCCACCCCTTGGACACCACCCCCATCCCCTGGACACCCCTACCACCTTGGACAACACCCCCACCCCCTTGGACACCACCCCCAACCACCTTGGACACCACCCCCACCCCCTTGGACACCCCCTAGACACCACCACCCCCTTGGACATCCCCGCTACCCCTGGACACCACCCCCACCCCCTTGGACACCCCTTGGACACCACCACCCCCTTGAACAGCCCCCACCCCTATGGATAGCCCCCACCCCCTAGACAACCCCCACCCCCTTGGACACCCCCACCCCTCCTGGACACCACCCCCACCCCCTACCCCCTTAGACACCCCCTGGACACCCCCAACCCTCTGGAAAATCCCCCCCGGACAGCCCCCCCAAACCCTCTTAATAGGCCCCCACCCCCTTGGACAGCCCCCACCCCCTTGGATAGCCCCGACCCCCTTCGACACCCCCACCCCCTTGGACCCCCCCCCCCACACCCCTGGACTATCTCCCCCCCCCCACCTCCATGGACACCCTGGACACCCCCAACCCTCTGGACATCCCCCCAAACCCTCTGGATAGCCCCCACCCCTCTGGAAAACCCCCACCCCCTTGGACACCACCCCCACCCCCATGGACACCACCCCACCCCCTGGACACCCCTACCCCCTTGGACAACACCCCCACCCCTTTAACACCACCCCACCCCCTTGGACACCACCCACACCCCCTTGGAAACCCCCTGGACACCACCACCCCCTTGGACAGCCCCCACCCCTTGGACACCAATACCACCCCCTTCGAAACCCACTAGACACCACCACCCCCTTGGACAGCCCCCACCCCTCTAGACATCCCCCACCCCCTGGACAACCCCCACCCCTCTCGACATCCCCCCACCCCCTTGGAAACCCCCACCCCTCCTAGACACCACCCCACCCCCTACCCCTTGGACACCCCCCTGGACACCCCCAACCCTCTGGACAGGCCACCAAACCCTCTGGGCAGGCCCCCACCCCCTTGGATAGCCCCCGCCCCCTTGGAAATCCCCCACCCCCTTAGACACCCCACCCCCTTGGCCCTCCCATAACCTTGGACTGACCCTCCCCCCCCCCCACCTCCATGGACACCCTGGACACCCCCAAACCTCTGGATAACCCCCCCGAACCCTCTGGACAGCCCCCACCCCTCTGGACAGCCCCCACCCCTGGACACCACCCCCACCCCCACCCCTGGACACCCCTACCCCCTTGGACAACACCACCACTACCTTCGACACCACCCCCACCCCCTAGACACCACCACCCCCTTGGACAGCCCCCCATCCCCCTGAACACCACCCCACCCCCTTGGACACCCCCCTGGACACCACCACCCTCTTGTACAACCCCCACCCCTCTGGACATCCTCCACTCCTGGACATCCCCCACCCCTCCTGGACACCACCCCCACCCCTACCCCCTTGGACACCCACCTGGACACCCCCAACCCTCTGGACAACCCCCCCTGGACAGCCCCCCAAACCCTCTGGACACTCCCCCAGCCCCTTGGACAACCCCCACCCCTTGGACAGCCCCCACCCCCTTTGACACCCCCACCCCCTTCGACACCCCCACCCCCTTGGACCCCCCCCCTCACACCCCTTGGATAGCCTCCACACCCCCTGGACACCACCCCCACCCCCTTTGACACCCCCTGGACACCCCCATGCCCTTGGATAGCTCCCCACCACCCCTGGACACTACCCACCCACTTGGACAGCCCCCCACCCACTTGAACACCCCCTGTACACGCACACAGACAAACAAACAAAAATCGTAAACTTGCATGATATCACTTCCATGGTTTCTTTCACCAGAAAAGAATTTAGCATCGTATAAATGAAAACTATGAAACTTACCATGAAAAAAATGTACAAATATAGAAAAATAACATCACAAAAAAATAGATTAGGTCATCATAAAAAATAATAACTGAAACCGAGCCGTGTGAGGCTTACTTGAGCATTGCGAGTCGACCTGATAGATATGGTGACAATAAAGATGATGAATGATGCTGGAAAAATGAGGCTGGAGGGAACGACTTCAAATAATCTGTAAGAACCTGGTTTTTTCTACGAAATACTTTGGAATATTCTTGATGTTATTCCAGAGCAGCGCCTTCAGACGGCGTGCGATTCTGAGCCCCGGTGTGGCCGGAATTAAATTTTTAGTGCGTTCACACTGGGCACGCAAAATAAATAGGATAACTCCAAAACGGTGATCCGGATCAGAAATACGAGGGTACTGATGGGTCTGAAATGGGGTTTTTACCATAGGAACAACATAAAACATGTCGGAATGGGACGTTTGGACCCCTCGCCCGTTAACGGAATGTTAAATGGATAATTAAAATAATTAGTTTATTCGTTTAATGGATAAACCCAAGTATCTCTTAAAAAGTTGCTCGGATTGGAAAACTGAGGGCACCGTTGAGTTCAGAGCGTGCTGTTTACCCTATAAGGGGTGTATGTTTCGCGGGTGCGGGTCGTCAGTGAAAAATGGCCCCGGGGGCGTTTTCGTAATTTAGCGGCCTCAAGCGTTGAGCTTTATAACTTTTGAACGGGGCCTCAGATTAATATTCTAATACCGTTTTTGTGATTAGGAGGTGGTTATTACCCTAGGGGAGGTTTAATCTGGACCTCTCCAAGAGTTTCGGATGTGGGTTAATTTGGAGTTTTAAATTAATTTCTCTACTTAAACCTAAACCACCCCCTCTCCCTCTTTTTCCCTTGGTTCTCTGGCGAAGAAGCTTAACCAAGGAGAAGATCCTCCCCTCTCCTCCACCTCTCCGGCGAGGCGCAACAGTCCGGCGGATCGTCACGAAGCCTCGGGCTACGCCCAGCAGGTAGGCTTTGTTGCGTTTTCATTTTGTTTTTTACACCCACTTTGAATTCGATTATATACTTCGAAATGCTGTTAAATTTCCGAGCCAGTCCCATGTTTTCATAGAACATGTTCTAAGATTTCAAACACTTGTTTAGGAATTGAAATCCGAGTTCCGAGGGGCTCGTAATTGTCCAGAAAAGTTTGCGGGCTTTAGAGGCGGTTTTTGGTTCTCTGGCGAGCTAGGACGGCGGTCCGGCGAGGGTCCAGCGGCGGCGGCGGCCGCGGCTCCAGGCGGCGGGCTCGGGAGTGGGGGACGCCGTAGAGGAGGTCGGCGGTTGGCTGAGGTGTAGTGGTGAGCTGGCGAGCGAGGAGGCTGGGGGCGTGCGGAGCAGGTGGCTGCGGGGCGTCACGGTGGAGCGGAGGCCGGCGGAGGCGGCGCACGGCCGGTCTTCGGCAGCAGGCGGCGACCCTGGGGGAGCAAGACCCATGCACCGCAGGTCTCCTTTGACGCGGCGGGCGACGAGGGGAGACTAGACAGGGTGGCTGGTCTGTTCAGAAAAATGGACCCGAGGCGGGTCCGGTGATTTGGAGGCGGGCCGCAGCCAGTGGGCCGCGGCGAACTGGACCGGACCCGCGGCTGGGCCGCGCGCCGGTGGTATGAAGTGGGCCGGCCGAGGTGGACCGGCCCGGTTAGGCCCCCCTTACATTCGGGGGGGGGGGGGTGTATCTTCTAAACGGCGCGTCCGTTTGACGCGCTGTCTACGGATGTTGAACCGTATCAAAGAGGGGAACTTTTTGAGATGGTCTCGGGAATTTTTAATTCTCGAGACGAAGGGCTCGGGAACGCGACACGACCGTTAAGTGGACGGGCGTTCTTCCGGGAGTTCTTGTTTTGGACGGCGCGGGCACATCCGACGTCTGATTTGAGTGCTGTCAGCGACGTTGCGACCCTGGCGTCGAGGCGGACTTTTCCAGAGGGTTTTCGGGCATCGAAGCCAGAGTTGAGATGTGGGCTCCATGACCCGTCTTTCAAGCTGCGTGTAGCGCTTTACAACTTTTTCATCAGATTTACATTCAGGGCGTGCAAGTAGTCGATGTTGGGTGTTTCTCCGAGGGCATTGTAATGGCGCAATCTGCCCACTTTAATTCTGCACGATGGTGCGGGCTCCACGGGGGCCTTTTTGGGAGTTGGCGTGATTTCCAGCTTTATCACCGGGTGTCCGTTTTAGACAAATGATTAGTAAAACTTGTGTACTTTTTCAAGAGGATCGTAACGATGCGATCCGTTCGTTGTGCTTTAAGACTGGGATGCGGGTCCCACGTAGCAACGCTCATGTGCGGTGCACCAGAACACATCTTTTTCTCCGGATATCTGTTCCACTCAAGTGAGCAGTCCTTTTGACGTGTTTTCCCGAGGGGATCACAATGGTGCGATGCGCCCGACTATTTTCGGGGTCGAGGCTTGGGATTAAGGGACACCGTTCAGGCGTAAGGTGGTGTTGGTGACTTTTCCGTTGGATATCCGTTTGAGGGGATTAAGTTTTCTATCTCGGGTGTTTTTCCTCAAGGATTACAACGGTGTAATCTGTTCAGGCGAGCGGAGCCTCTTACGCGATCTTATTAAATGTGGAAATATGAAAGGTGTACTGGTGGTGGTTCTTCCAGCGGTGTTTATAGGGAACCCTTGGCGTGTGATTGCGTTCACTCCTGGGAGAGTGATGTTGGTGTTTAAAGAGATGTGGTTGGACATGCCTCAGCTGTTGAGGTGGCAAGTAGGAGTTGTTACGTTTACGCCTTCGCGTTGACGATGGGTGTCGTGTGCATGTTAGCCTTTGGGCTGAAGATGTGGCATACTCTGGGAGTATGCGAGAACGCTGGAAGGTACATGTGCATGGTTGTACCTGAGAACGTTTGTGCGCTTGTTTGGGGTTGACTTGGGGCCACACGTCGTGTGGTCCCCATCTGCGTGTCGTGTTCTACTTTATGTACTTTTGACCTCTCACGACGTAGAGGGTTCTGTCACGACCCGTCCTCGGGGCCCGTGCCATGACTACCCCAAGCCCGCCTTCCATAGGATATGGGCTGACGACTAGCACCAAGGCGTAAATCCCAATAAAAAGGGAAGACATTTCCTTTATAAAAGTAAACAACATAATAGAGTACAAGTGGAAGAAACCACTAAGTAAAGTAGTAAAACAAACGTGCTGAAAGTATAAGGGGCCAGAAATACAAGCCCAAAAGAAAGGTACAGGTACAACCGAAAGAAAAGTACAACTCAAAGGGCAACAACTGAAAGGTGACGAGCCTCTCCTGGATCGTCCTACGGCTTCCTACCTAAAGGGTAGGTACAGATCTCCTCCTCAGCACTCCACGTCCGTCCGTCTCCTCTGGGTACCGACTCATCGTGAAATCCACCTCCGGGTACCGTCCAACTCTACAAGCCTCAACCACGATCAGTGATGTCCGTCATCTATAACCAACACAACGTAGTGCGGGCGAAGCCCGTGCAGAGGTGAGTATACGATACTCAGTAGGGACCCCGAGACCCCTGAAGGTCTCCCAGAATCCACAAAGGATAAACCACAAAGGAAAGATACAATCACGAAGTAACAACCAACTCTACTTAGGTATATGCCCATACATATACCTAAGTCATCAATTCCAGCTCAGCTCCAACATCTGAGCCCAAGTTCGATCACGTCCACACAGGTTAGTACAACCCAATCCACACAGGAAATCAAAACTCAATCCACATAGAAAGCAAGTCAATCATATCGAAGATAATGATTGAAAGTCAAGACTCAGCTCAAACCAGGATTTAATCATGATGTCGAAACCATAGATGCTGGGGAACTCCTCCTCTATCGAGTACAGTGGGCCTGCCGCTACAACCAAGCGCTTCCCACTAACCTTGGACTACTGTAGTACTCCACCTATAAAGTACTGTGGGACTGCTGCTACAACCAAGCACTTCCCACCATGGGTCTGCCGCTAAAACCAAGCGCTCCTCCTCATAGCCTCCAGAGGTACTCCTTCTATTGAGTACCGCGGGTCTGCCGCTACAACCAAGCGCTCCTCCGCCGTGGGTCTGCCGCTACAACCAAGTGCTCCCCACTGAGCTATCTGAAACACACCGAGTCAATCAATCAATAGTCGTCAAGTCTCAACCATCTCTAGGGTTTCATAATGATTGAAAGTACCATAGTCATCACCGCCGAACCCACGGAGGATTTCCGTACGGTTGTCGTCATCGTCGAAGCCATGGAGGATTCCAGTACAAAAGTCTTCACCATAAAACCCACAGAGGATTCCAATGCGGTTGTCATTGTCGTCGAAACCATGGAGGATTACAGTACGAAAGTCTTCACCGTCGAACCCACGGAGGATTCCAATGCGGTTGTCATCGTCATCGTAGTCGCAGCCAGCTCTAGGGTTTCCGCACACAGCACGCTCGTTCCGAGTGGGTCCACTCCACGATCCAAGAGGTTGATACATCAACTATCACTTAGACCCGAGTTTATGTATCGCAAAGTTCCGTCACATCGATAGGAACACAACGTGACAGACGGCGCGTCAATCGGACGCCCGGTCTGAGAGTTATTGGATTTTTCGTTCCAGGGGCCCGGTTGGTTTTTAAGTCAAAACCAAACCGACCGCACTCTAACTACGTCCAAAACTCAAGCGTAGTAATCCAAAAGGTCCATCTAACTAAGAGGAATCCAACAAAGTCGACGGCACGTCAATCAGACGTCTGGAGCTCAAGTTATAAGCGTTTCCGCTCTGAGGGCCCGATTGGTTTCGTGCTCGAACCAACCTAGTCATACCCCAAGTTCTCCGAAACATTGAGTGTAATATACTGAAACGACCTTCTTGATCCAAGGATCGCATCGCAACTGACGGTGCATCGATCGGAGGTCCGTAGCCCAAGATACGGGCGTTTGAACGGAACTGTCCGAAAATAGGGGGTTTTGGGTCCGGACCGACCCGGCCCAAGACCCCCTGGGTCGGCCCGAACCGGGTTGACCCGACCCGGGTCCGGGTCCGGCCCATTAGGGTGCGGCGCGGCCCGGGCCGAGGCGGCCGGTGGGCCGGGCGCGGGCGCGGCCCGCGTGACCAAGCAGCTCGACCGAAACGGCCGAGCAGAAAAAACGGGGGGGGGGGGGGGGGGGCGCTGCCCCCCTGATTGAAGAACGCCCCTCATGAGGGGGGGCCTGCCTCCTGGCCAGCTGGGGGTTACGACCCTCGGTCCTCCCGAAACGCCCGACCCAGATAGCCGGCCGGCGCTGCCGCTGTGGGACCCTGCGGTCCCGTCCCTCCGAGTGCCGGCGGCCGGCGGTTCCGGCCGCCCCTCCTTGGACCGCTGCGGCCTTGAGCCGCGGCCTTGTCCGACCGGCGCGGTGTGACGGCGCCGCGTCCCTCCGCCATGACCCCGCTCCGGCCGCGGCTTTTTCGTGGTTCTCCGACATGGCGAGACGACACCGCACCCCTTCGATGTGGCCCAACTCCGGTCGCGGAGTCTTTCGGCCTCAACGGCGCGGCGCGACGGCACCGTGCTCCTTCATCGCGTTCCTTCTTGTTTCCGCGCGGTGCCATTGAACCATGCCGCCTTTGTTCAAGCCGCAACGAACACAACATCAAAGGGGGAGGAGGATCGGCCGTGTTCGGGCGGTCCAACCTCCTCCCATTAAATTGATAATAGGTGGCCCGAATATTAAACAAAGAACGCAAGGAATTATTCACGAACAAAACCAAACCCCTACCTCAATGAAGTCGTTGAACGAGGTTCATCGCAGGAAAAGGACGTCACGGAAGATGACGTTGCGGAAGACGGCGTCACTAAAGACGACGTTGCAGAATACGACGTCACTAAAGACGACGTCACGGATCGATGCTCCGTAAGCATCGTCGGCGTTCGCCCGAAGAAAGATGCGGCGCGTCGTCGTTCTTCGAAGAAGATGTCTCTTGCCGGCTACGGAGAAGAGAAGAGATGGCACAGCGATTCCCTTGCGGTGACGTCATTCTTCGTCGAGGTCTTGATGTTCTTCGCGTTCTTCAACGTGGAAGATGATGCCCTTCGAGACCTTGGTTATTTTCTCCCCCGACTCCACACAAAGAATCAACCAAAATCAAATTAAGACTTTGTCTTAATTTATTCACACATGCCAACATTTTAAAATTCAAAAACCTCATTCAATTAATTAACGAGATTTAATTAATTGAATAGGTGTACTGGCATTCAATTAAAGAGAGAGATAAGGTCAAAACTTATGGGGGGTTGCCAACATTTAAGAGGGGGGTTTGGGGATTTGAAGGGGTGGGGTATCATGTGGGCCCCACCTCACTATTAACCTCACATGGGTGGTTAGTTCCACCCAACCTCCATCCTTAGGATTTTAACCACTTAAAAGAAATAAAATTAGTAGCACAATTTTATTTCTCTGTAGTCTTAATCCACAAAATTAAACAACTCTTCCTGAGAAAACACAACTCTGGAAAAGGTCTTCTTAAGAAATTATCGGCGTTGCGGTTTCAACGGTGCCCTCAGATTTCGATTCTGAGCACCGGTTCAAAAGTTATAAAACCCCGCTCGCTCGTTCACTGAACTTACCCGAGCTAAACTTTGGAAATTGATTCCGGGCACACCGGGCCTCAGAATCAGGTGCAGTTAGAAGCCACATACTCGCAAAATTTCAAAAAAATTATGAAAAAATTTTCCTTGAAATTTCCGGATCTTTACATTACTCCCACCTCAGGGCTTTACGTCCCCATAAATATACATCACAAACTAGGGGAACAAATGAGGGTATTGAGCATGCATATGAGCCTCCCGCTCCCAAGTGCTCTCCTGGAGGTTCCCGTGCTGCCATATGATGCGCACTAGAGGAATCGACCACCCACATAGGACCCACTCCTGTCGATCCTTGATCATCACGGAACCTCCGCATAAGTCACCCCATTATCAAAGTCCAGCTCCCCATGGTCGATGATATGTGTCGGTTCATGCACGTATCTCCTCAGCTGAGATACGTGTAAGTCGTCGTGCACCTGGTGAAACTGAGGTGGATGGGTCAAGCGGTAAACCACCTCGCCTACCCTGTTGAGGACCTAGAAGTGTATGATAAAGCGCTAAGATAACTTGTCACCCTAACCAAATCTCTGTAATCCATGTCGAGGTGAGACCCGTAGGAAAACGTGGTCACCATCCTCGAACTCTAGTGGTCTCCGCCTCCTATCAGCACAAGACTTTTATTGGCTCAGAGATGTCCTCATCCGCTCCTGGGTGACCTGGACCTTCTCTGGTCCTACAAGAGATGCTAAGATTTCTTCTTTGCCGATAATAGAAATCCGGTCTCATCCCCTGGATGAACCACGTTCTTTTCCTAATACAGTCAATCCTGATATGGATGATACTAATCCATACCAAGGATGACATCGTAAGGCCTCGGCGCTACTACCAAGAGATCCAATCGTTACTCTCACCTCCAAGGGTTGAGTCACACTATCAACATTAGTGTGTGGTCACTGGGTCTCCTCCAGTAGGTATCTTAGAAGTGAGGGTCAAGTCAACGGTTTTTAAACCGTAACCTCTTAGTAACAATATAAAGAGAGAGTACAGGGAAGTAAACGCCACAAATAAAGGTGTCTTTTATTACTGCATCTCAAAGTACAAAGACACATACTACCGCAACATCAATAAAAGGAAAGTTAGAAGCACCAACAATAAGGCCTCCATGCCTGGAACTAGTTTCGCTCCTGTCTGCCAGCTTCCGGAGCTCCATAGTCAAATGCCTCAGCTGCCTGAAGCTAAACTCTCCCATGTGCACCTGTTCCCTGCGGTCGGGGTGGACCTCCTAGTGGTGGTGGTGGCAACACCTCGAAGCGTCGTCCACCTCCAGCTACACGGTCAGCTCCCCTGCCTCGGTCTCCTTCTCCTTGCGATCCGCCTCGATCGAACCTCTGCATCTACCTGGGAGGTCCTTCGTTTATCCGCTGGTCATCTGTATGGCGGGTCGGACAATCACATGCCATGTGACCAACCCCACCACAAGAGTAACACGGTCCGCTCTTGGTAAGTCGTTCTCCACCTCAGGTGCCTCGCATACACGGTCATGTGTCATGCGGTCGATCACCTGTAGGTCTGGTCCTCTTGGACCTCTGCGTCATCTGTCTACTACCCGCTGCAGAAGACTTTTCCGCATGCCAGCTAGTGGTGGGTCATGCTGCTGGAGACTGCTTAACAAGGAAACTCTCCACTAAGAGGGCTCGCTCCAACAACCCTGGATGCGTCGGGATGCTGTGAGAAACAACTGAAACTCTAATCTCTCGCCTGAGCCCCTGCTTGAAGGTTCGAGCCTTGAAGAACGGGTCCCGAACCATATCTGTAGAGTAACACGAGAGATCGGTGAACCTCGCTGAATATCGCGCCACCGTCATGCTTCCCTATTGTAGCTGTAGTGGCTTCTGAATGCGCACCGCACGGAGGGTGGTTGGGACGAACTCCGAGTGGAAGAGGCTCTCAAATTCCATCCAGAAGAGAGATGCCTCGTCGTGTACCTGGAGAATCAAGCTCCACCATCTGCCTGCAGCCGCGTGCAGGAGACTCACTGCAAGGATCACCATGAGGTCAGCTGGTGTCCCCACTAACCTGAAAACCTGAACTACAGCCTCCAGCCAATCCTCGGCTGCCTGAGGGTCCATCTCCCCGCGGAACCTGGGCGGTCTATGACGCTGAAAATCGTGCAGT
This sequence comes from Viscum album, assembly GCA_963277665.1. Taxonomy (NCBI): domain Eukaryota; kingdom Viridiplantae; phylum Streptophyta; class Magnoliopsida; order Santalales; family Viscaceae; genus Viscum; species Viscum album. The sequence goes on along the minus strand of OY728165.1, from coordinate 253,312,486 downwards.
TTCCTAAGGAAACGTGCACTCTCAGCGGCTGGGGCTGGAAACATCGGTGGCTCAGTGGGTAGTGGTACCGCCGGTACCTCCGCTGTAAAAGGGCCCTGCACCGAGGCCTCGTCGCTCGGTGGGCTGTCGTCTCGCACAAAGCTCGGAACCCTAGCTGGCTGCCATCATGGGGCCATCTTGAAAGGAATCAGGTGCGCCATGGTCAAAACAGTATACCTGGTGAGATGACACAAAGTAATCACAAATAAAACTTTTAAAACACACATGCAATCAATGTTTTCGTGCATTGAGTCGGAAATCAGAAGTCATGGTCCTGGTGTACGGATACGTCGGCCACCGCACCAACACTGGACTCCCTGGACTGATGACCACACTCAATACCCTTAACACAATTGCTTCACATAGAAGAAAGATCAGAGTTCTGAGTTCTGCGGTAGAATCGAACTCCTCTGATACCAATTTGTCACGACCCATCCTCGGGGCCCGTGCCGTGACTACCCCAAGCCCACCTTCCATAGGACAGGGGCTGGCGACTAGCACCAAGGCGTAAATCCCAATAAAAAGGGAAGTCATTTCCTTTATAAAATTAAACAACACAATAGAGTACAAGCGGAAGCAACCACTAAGTAAAGTAGTAAAATAAACGTGCTGAAAGTACAAGGGGCCAGAAATACAAGTCCAAAAGAAAGGTACAACTACAACTGAAAGAAAAGTACAACTCAAAGGGCAACAACTAAAAGGCGACGAGCCGCTCCTGGATCATCCTCCAGCTTCCTACCTGAAGGGTAGGTACAGATCTCCTCCTCAGCACTCCACGTCCGTCCGTCTCCTCCGGGTACCGACTCGTCGTGAAATCCACCTCTGGGTACCGTCCAGCTCTACAAGCCTTAACCACGATCAGTGATATCCGTCGTCTGCAACCAACACAACGTAGTGCGGGCGAAGCCCGTACAGGGGTGAGTATACGATACTCAGTAAGGACCCCGAGACCCCTGAAGGTCTCCCAGAATCCACAAAGGATAAACCACAAAGGAAAGATACAATCACGAAGTAACAACCAACTCTACTTAGGTATATGCCCATGCATATACCTAAGTCATCAATTACAGCTCGGCTCCAACATCTGAGCCCAAGTTCGATCACGTCCACACAGGTTAGTACAACCCAATCCGCACAGGAAAGCACAACTCAATCCACATAGGAAGCAAGTCAATCATATCGAAGATAATTATTGAAACTCAAGACTCAGCTCAAACCAGGATTTAATCATGATGTCGAAACCATAGCTGCTGGGGAACTCCTCCTCTATCGAGAACAGTGGGCCTGCCGCTACAACCAAGCGCTTCCCACTAACCTTGGACTGCTGTAGTACTCCACCTGTCGAGTACTGTGGGCCTGCTGCTACAACCAAGCGCTTCCCACCATGGGTCTGCCGCTACAACCAAGCGCTCCCCCTCATAGCCTCCAGAGGTACTCCTTCTGTTGAGTACCGTGGGTCTGCCGCTACAACCAAGCGCTCCTCCACCGTGGGTCTGCCGCTACAACCAAGCGCTCCCCACTGGGCTATCTGAAACACACTGAGTCGATCAATCATAAGTCATCAAGTCTCAACCAGCTCTAGGGTTTCATAATGATTGAAAGTACCGTCGTCGTCACCGCCGAACCCACAGAGGATTCCCGTATGGTTGTCGTCGTCATCGAAACCACGGAGGATTCCAGTACAAAAGTCTTCACCGTCGAACCCATGGAGGATTCCAATACGGTTGTCATCGTCGTCGAACCCACGGAGGATTCCAGTACGAAAGTCTTCACCGTCGAACCCACAGAGGATTCCAATGCGGTTGTCATCGTCATCGCAGTCACAGCCAGCTCTAGGGTTTCCGCACACAGCACGCTCGTTACGAGAGGGTCCTCTCCACGAGCCAAGAGGTCGATACATCAACTTTCACATAGACCCGAGTTGATGTATCACAAAGTTCTTTCACATCGATAAGAACACAACTTGACAGATGGCGCATCAATCGGACGCCCGGACTGAGAGTTTTTGGCTTTTTCGTTCCAGGGGCCCGGTTGGTTTTTAAGTCAAAACCAACCCGACCACACTCTAACTGCATCCAAACCTCGAGAAGAGTAATCCAAAAGGTCCATCTCACTAAGAGGAATCCAAAAAAGTCGACGACACGTCAATCGGACGTCCGGAGCTCAAGTTATAAGCGTTTCCGCTCCAAGGGCCCAGTTGGTTTCGTGCTTGAAACAACCCGGACATAACCCAAGTTCTCCGAAACCTTGAGTGTAATATACCGAAACGACTGTCTTGATCCAAGGATCGCATCGCAACTGACGGTGTGTCGATCGGAGGTCTGTAGCCCAAGATACGGGCGTTTGAAAGGAACTGTCCGAAAATAGGGGGTTTTGGGCCCGGACCGACCCGGCCCAAGACCCCTTGGGTCAGCCCGAACTGGGTCGACCCGACTCGGGTCCGGACCATTAGGGCACGGCCCGGACCAACCGGTGCGGCGCGGCCCGGCCCAGCCGGCGCGGCCCGGCCTGGGCGGCCCAGCCCGGTGCGGCCGGTCTGGCCCGGTGCGGCTGGTCCGGCCCGGTGCGGCCGGTCCGGCCTGGGCTGCCGGTTGGCCTGGCGCGGGCGTGGCCCGCGTGACCAGGCAGCTCGGCCGAAACAGCCGAGCGGAAAAACGTGGGGGGGGGGGGGCTGCCCCCCTGATTGACAAACGACCCCCACGAGGGGGAGCCCGCCTCCTGGCCAGTCGGGGGTTACGACCCCCGGTCCTCCCGAAACGGCCGGCCCGGCTGGCCGGCCGGCACTGCCGCCGCGGGACCCCGTGGTCTCGTAGCTCCGAGTACCGATGGCCGGCGGTTCTAGCTGCCCCTCCTTGCACCGCCGCGACCTTGTCCGACCGGCTCGGCGCGACGGCGCCGCGTACCTCTGTCGCGGCCCCGCTCCGGCCGCGGCTTCTTTGTGGTTCTCCGGCGCGGCGCGACGGTGCCGCACCCCTTCTCCATGGCCTGACTCCGACCTTGTCTTCTTTCGGCCACAACGGTGCGGAGTGACGGCGCCGCGCTCCTTTGTCGCGTTCCTTCTTGTTTCCGCGCGGTGTCGTTGCACCGCGCCGCCTTTGTTCGAGCCGCAACGAACACAACATCAAAGGGGGAGGAGGATCAGCCGTGTTCAGGCCGTCTGACCTCCTCCCGTTAAATTGATAATAGGAGGCCCGAATATTAAATGAAGAACGCAAGGAATTATTCATGAACAAAACCAAACCTCTACCTCGATGAAGTCGTCAAACGAGGTTCGTCGCGAGAAAAGGACGTCGCAGAAGATGACGTTGCGGAAGACAGCGTCGCGGAAGACGGCGTCACGGATCGATGCTCCGTAATCGTCGTCGTTGTTCACCCGAAGAAAGATGCGGCGCGTCATCGTTCTCCGAAGAAGGTGTCTTTCGCCTACTGTGGAGAGAGAGGATATGGCACGACGATTCCCTTGCGTGACGGCGTTCTTCGTCGAGGTCTTGATGTTCTTTGCGTTGTTCAACTTGGAAGACGATGCCCTTAGAGACCTTGGTTATTTTCTCCCATGACTCCACACAACGAACCAACCAAAAATAAATTAATACTTTGTCTTAATTTATTCACACATGACAACGTTTTAAAATTCAAAAACCTCATTCAATTAATTGACGAGATTCAATTAATTGAATAGGTGTGCTGACATTCAATTAAAGAGAGAGAGAAGGGCAAAACTTATGGGGGGGGGTTTCCATCATTTAAGAGGGGGGTTTGGGGCTTTGAAGGGGTGGGGGATCGTGTGGGACCCACCTCACTATTAACCTCACATGGTTGGTTAGTTCCACCCAACCTCTATCCTTAGGATTTTAACCACTTAAAAGAAATAAAATTAGTAGCACAATTTTATTTCTCTGTAGTCTTAATCCACAAAATTAAACAACTATTCCCGAGAAAACGCAACTCGGGAAAAGGTCTTCTTAAGCAATTATCGGTGTTGCGGTTTCAAAGGTGCCCTCAAATTTTGATTCTGAGCACCGGTTCAAAAGTTAGAAAAACCCACTCGCTCGTTCACTGAACGTACCCGAGCTAAACTTCGGAAATTGATTCTGGGCACACCGGGCCTCGGAATCAGGTGCCGTCAGAAGCCACCGACTTTCAAAATTCCAAAGAAATTAAGAAAAAATTTTACTTAAAATTTCCGGATCTTTATAGGTTCCTAGGTTCTCGTATTTTGACTAGCAGGGTTGAGTCTTCCCCTGGTTCTGTTCTCATTTGTTGACCAGCATGGTTGAGTTTTCCCCTACTTCTGTTCTCGTTTGTTGACCAGTAGGGTTGAGTTTTCCCCTGGTTCCATTCTCGTTTGTTGACCGGCAGGGTTGAGTTTCCCCTGGTCTTGTTCATGATGGTTACGACCAGCAGGGTTGAGTGGTTTTCCCCTGGTTCTGTTCTTGATGGTTTGACCGACAGAGGTGCTTCGTGTTCCCTGGTAGAGTTCTTGTGGATTCGGTGTGACCAACACATTACGCGGTCACCGATCCTCTACCCAGGAGGTTGTTTCCAGCAGGGTTGGCCAGTTGTACCATCCAGCAGGGATGGCCAGTACAACGGTGTTCACCGAGCAGTACCATCCAGCAAGGATGGCCAGAGCGGTTCCGGGTTTACCTCCAGCAGGGCTGGGAAGTGGTCCCCGATGCCGGGTTTACCTCCAGATGGGCTAGGAAGTGATCCCCAATGCCGGTTTTACCTCCAGCTGGGCTGGGAAGTGGTCCCCGATGACGGTTCCGAGCCTCCCTCCAGTGTACCCTTTTTACGGGACTGGGCATTGGGACTCGTCGATGACATTATCCGGGTCACCCTCTAGTAGAGTACCCTTTTTATGGGACTGGGCAGTGTGGAACCTGTCGACTCTTTCCAGGTCTCCCTCCAGTGGGAACCCGTCAACTTCCAGGGATCACCCTCTAGAGGGGCTGGGCAGGGGTCGCCTGTCGACTTTGAGGAGACCTCTTGACTGCAGGGCAGTGACGAGGTGTGGTTTGACGTTCCCCCAGAACTCTCAAGTATGAGGGGCACTTTCCTCACCGAGACGCATCCTTGTGATGTGACCTAAAACCGTGCATGCAAGTCAGTGCTGCCCAAAGCGGATAGTGTCAAGGTGCGGTGATTTGAGCCCCTTGACTTACAGTTTGGGGTAGACGTGTGGGATGCTGAGCATCGGTGGTGGTTTACTTCTGGGACTGTTGGCGACTTACTTTCTTAGGATGAGCTACGGGATGGAGATACCCTTACGATCTTGTTTGGGATTCTTGTTTGAGCATATGTATATGTATATACCTTGTTCCAGTACCCACTCCTTGGGTTTTGTCTACTCTCCTTCCAGGAGAGGCAAAGACGTGCGGGGTATGCCACGTGCTTTCCGTGTCTAGCTTCTCGTGGTTGGATGAGTCTACTCTCCTGTTATAGGTAGCGAAGACTCGACGAGAAGTTCATATTCTCACTGTTTCCATCTCCTTGTGTCTGGATGAGTCTATCTCCTTTCTCTTATTGGGTTGAGTTAGACTCTACTATTATTCTACTGCACTCTCGTTTGTACTCCTTTACTTTTACCTGTTCGATCTACTACTCACCCTTAGGTACCTCCTTTGTTGCTCCCTCAAGCCTTTGGGGTATTCTACTGAGTATTTTTATATCACCCTTGCTTGGGCTTTGCCCGCACTTGGTGTGCCCTTGCAGACGACAGACATGTCGATCGTGACGTTAGAGGAGCTTAGGAGTTCAGGAGCTTGGACCATGTACGGTGGTCGGAGTCGGGTTCCAGGTGGGGGACCCTTCCAGTTGTTTTTCTTTTGTTTACCTGTTGCCGGGTTGTGGCACTTTTCTATTTGGGCGAGTGTTTTTCCCTTTTTCTTTTCAGTTTACCTTCAGCTTTTACTTTGTACTTTTAGAGGTCGATGCACATCATGGTGTATTTATAGCAGTTGGTACTTTTCTTTTATTTTTACTCTACACTTTTGCATTGATTGTGCTACGTGTGTGTGTACGGGTACTTAGGAAAAGGCCTCCCCGAGTTGTTGTGCCTTCGGCGCTAGTCGCCAGCCCCTAGACTATGGAGGCGAGCTTGGGGTAGTTGCAGCTCGAGCCTGGGTAGGGACGGGTTGTGACATTATCCTTTCTAGGTTTTCCATGTGGGAGAGATGAGTCGTAGGTATCCCAATTGAAGAAAATAGAACGACTGAATACGGGGCATGATAAATCATTTAAAAGCCTTATAACGTCGGTTATTTAATAACCGATGTGATAAACTATTTTTTTTATGTTTATAACATCAGTTATTAAATAAACGATGTAGAAAATTATTTATAACATTGGTTATTTTATAAATGATGTTATAAATGGAGCTTTATCATGTCAGTTTTTTTATAACCGACGTGATAAAGCGCCAAGATTTCCTTTATCATGTCGGTTATTTTATAACCGACCAGATAAAGTGTGCCAGATTTGATTTTAACGTCGGTTATAAAATAACCGATGTCAAAGATCTAATCTCCATATTGTTTATGTCAGTTATAAAACAACTGACATAAAAAACAGATCCTGATAAATATATCACGTTGGTTATAAAATAACCAACGTGATATATCGATTTTTAAAGCTTTGCACGTCGGTTATATAAAACCGACGTGAAAAATGCCGATGTGTTAAACGTTTTTTCCACTAGTGTTTGTGAATGGGATTAAAATTTTGAGGTATGGTCTTTTGAAAAAAATAGAACCACTTTAATGCATCTAGGAATGTGTAGAAGATTTTTTGGCAGAGTATGGGATGATCATAATAGTTTTTTTGTGAGGGAAATTGGGGATAGGAGTGTCTCTTTTATAAGTGAAAAGGAGTGTCATTTTGGAAAACACCAAAAATCTTTCAATAATGGGAAGACACACTCATTAAAAGTGACTCCAAAATTGATAAATAAATGACCAAAGTGGGGAAAAATTCGAGCCAAACCTCAATTATTCAATAAAAAACATGCTTTAAACATGTTATTCCTTTTACCACTAATATTACTTACTTTTTCGATTTTAATTTTCACCACGGTAGCTAGTTTTTTATATTTTTATTTTATCTATTAATCTAAAAAAATGAATCTTTTTATATAATGTTTTCTTAGTCTAGAAATTCATTATTTTAATGATAAAAAATAATGTTTCTTATGTTAGTAAAATTTATGTTTTATGATTGTAAACTTTTTTTTTTGGAAAAAATTATGATAAAACGGACAAGTATTAAAGTGACCATGAAGTCTAAGTGACTGCATGATGAATCCAACTGACCGCATCAAGAATCTAGATGACCGTATGAAGAAATTAAGTGGTTGTTCCAAGTGACCATTCCAAGTGACCATTATAAGTGACAATGGTAATGACCTTGGAAAGTGACCGTGCCAAGTGATCGTGGAATGTGAATGTGGAAAGTGACCATTCCAAGTGACAATGACAAGTGACCATTAAATGTGAATGTGGCATGTGACCATGGAAAGTCACTATTCCAAGTGAGCACTTAAAGTGACCATTCTAAGTTACCATAAAAAATAATTGTAGAAAGTAACCCTGGAAAGTAACCGTACTAAGTGACCGCAAGACAAAATGTCTATGCTTAAGTGAATACTATGTGACCGTGTCTAATTTAAGTAGTAAGGCATATTCAAATATCCAATGGATATATTTTGGAACATTTACGAAGGATTCATATAATTTAATTTTTCTAAATTAGACTGATGAGTGCAAGGATTAATTTATGAATATCATCCAATAGATAATTTTATAAGGCAATATATTTAAGAAGAAGAGACACTCATGGAAAAAAGAAATAGATATATTGTAGTATATTGACACAAATATACTGAGAACTTACTATGACATATTACATCACTGAATGCTTCCACAACACTCTATTTCTAACCTCTCAGTGCAACACTTGATTAAAGATTTATCAAAAATGATTTAAAGAAAATTGATCTACCAAAGCTGATCCGATTGAGTTGTTTCATACTTTCTATATTACCACATATTCCTCTCTTGGCTCTTAGATTATATTTTAAGCTTTGTTTTCATTACTCTCTATATTTATTAATACACGATCCTACACCGTATTGATGAGTATTACATACTCTTTAATCTATTATTTTAAACATGTTATCCCATGTATAACCATGGAAGAGAATAAGTGTAGCCTAGAATATCTTGTATGTACGTTTTCTTTGTAAAAACCAGATCTAGGTTGTGGATAAAGTTTGTTATTTAATAAACTACATGGTTGTGGGAGACTTCCAAGTAGAGAGGACTAGGTCTTAGCTTGAGACTAAACCACATGATTTATTATTCTATGTGATTTTCTTTGTTTTTTATTGTGTTTTAAAAATAAAGAAGTTTTATTTTAACAAAAAACTATATAGGAATAAAATAATACAATAGATATCTTTAATTATTGTTTTATACACTCTGTTTAATGTGATTAGATTTATTTACAAAGTTAATATAATTTTGATTTTTTTAACTGAGCTGTGATAAAGCCTTTTAGAAATATCTTGAAATCATTAAATTATATATTTTTACAATTCTAGTTAACTGCGATTTTTTATAAATCAGGGGATTTTATTTTATTTTTTTAAACATAAATTTTAATCGAAAACTCAATTCAACCCCCTCTTGAGTTTCCCACTATGAACAATATTTGGTATTTGAGGAATATTTTCTTCCCTTTGTCTAACTTTTTTACTTTGATCTAGTTTTTATCAATATATATTTTTTTCAATTGTTTGTTAATTTATAATTATTTAATTAATGTATGATGGTTTTTTTATCAACATACTGTCTTATTTTAATGATTCAAATTATACTAAGTGGAAAATAAAAAAGAAAATCTATCTCGAAAGCATGGGTTTTAATAATTTATGACCAATTGAAAATTAATATAAAAATCCTAAAATGGATAGAAAATAATGGGATAATTCTACTAGAATTTTATATGATTCAAACATAAAATCTGTGAATGATTTATTTTGTGCTTTAGGAAAAGATGAATTTAATAGGACATCTTCATGTTTAATTGCTTATGAAACCAACGACACTCTTTTTGTATCTCTTAAAATAACTTCTAATTTTAAGAAAATTTTATAAAATACATATAATATTAATAATTATAATTTAAAAATGAAGCCTGATGAGTCTATCTATATAATTTATCCTAGGGTTAATGAGATTATAAACACTATGATTACCTTAGGAAAAAATATGACTAGAAAATATCAAGTGCTTAGAGTCTTAAGATGCCTATAGATTGATGTAGAGGAATTACTTTATCTATATGAAAATTTGTAACTTAAGAAAACTATTAGTAAACTAATTAATTGAAAAGATTATGATTTTTGAATAATATATGAAGGTTAAAAATAAATATGATTAACCAAAAAAGAATATATCACTTTTAAAGCATTACTTTTGAATTCCAAAGAATTTTTAAAACTAGATAACTCAAGTGGATGTGAAGATGATACTGAAAATGATGAGGAAATGGATCAATTAGCTAGAAGGTTTATGGTATTTTATAAAAATTATAAGTTCTTCTAGAATTCAAATTATAGATTAAAGTATGACAAATAAGTAAATTGGAGGAAAGAGTGGAAAAAGGATGATTCTTCAAATGATATCACCTAAAATGAATGCAAATGGAAATAAAATATAAAAGATAATTGTCTAAAGCTAAAATATTGGTAAATATATTAGGATAATAAGAAAAGACCAAAGAGGGAAATGAAGGCCACATGTAGTGCATTTGAGGATATCTCTAGTGACTTAAATTCATGATGAGAAGACACAAATGAACAAGAAAATCTGTGAATTATGTCAGCTGCTTCTAAGGTACCATATACTTCTTCTAATCATATTTATGATTATTATGAAAATATTAATAAATAATTAGAATAATATTATTCTATGATTGAAGAAACTATTAATGAATTTAAATTTAAATACAAAAATATGAAAAATATTCATGTTTTATGGGAAATATAAAATTCTTATCTTAGTATAGGAAATGTTTATAATACTAAACTACTTAAGGAAAATACTGATCATAAGCTGGTAAATGAACAAATCAAAAAGGAAATGGATTTTTTTTTTCAGAAAATAAAATATTTGAATATCATTATGGGTAAATAAAGAAAATTTATGAATTGGGTATAGTTATGTACAATAAATGATGTTTTATAAGATGTATTTTATTTCTAATTCTAGAAACAAAGACTTAATTTCTAGGAAAACTACTAGATTTGGAAATTACTCTAAAATGTTGAGACCTGAAATGATTTTATATCTATTTTTTAGTTCTATTATAATCAATCCTATTAAAAAAATATGGATTCCAAAATCCTTGATTTTTGACCTTTCTAGACCCAAAAAAAGATATATATACCAAAATAAATGTGCATTTAATTGATTTTTGGAAATATGTTTGAAGAGATCTTGAAAAACTATGTGGTATTTGAACAATGTACGATCCAGAAATATGACCTGAGAATATTCAATAATAAAAAATCTTGTAAAATTGGTTGGTGGGAATGTCACATTCGATGATAATTAAAAGGTAAATATTACTATATTATATAAATTTGTAACTGTAAATATATCCTTATTTCTAATTTTTTATTTGTTTATGGTTTGATATATAATCCTCTTTTTATTTCATAGTTATCTGATGATGGTTTTAATATTAAATTTTAAAACAATGGTTGTACGATTTTGTACTCCGAGGATGCCTTAATATTTACTGCTTTAAGGAATGTTAAAGTTTATGCTGTAATTGTAGATTCATTGTTTTCTCAAAATGTTTCATGTTTGATTTCTTTTCATAGAGAATCATGGTTGTGGCATAGGAGACTAGGCCATGGTAATGTATACTCACATAGAGATCTAAATAATAAATGTTTAGTCATGGATATACCTAAGTTAGAATTCCCAAAAGACATAGTGTGAAATCCCTATCAGAATGGAAAACAACACAAAATATCATTAAATCAAAAGAAAGAGGTAGATACCTTTTACCCACTAGAATTGGTTCCTATGGATCTATTTAGACCATATATAGTTTCTAATCATGATGAAAAACCCTATTCATATGTCATTGTTATTGAAAAACATACAAGGTAAGTAGAGAATATTAGTGGTCTCACCAAAAAAATATTGAGAAGTGATCATGGCTGAGAGTTTGAGAATAAAATGTTTGAGTCTCTCTACTCACAACCTGGCTATACTCACAATTTTTTTACACCTAGAAAAACTCAACAAAATGGGTTTGTTAAAAGGAGAAATAGGACCCTTTAGAAAATTACCCAAAATATTTTAAGTGAATACAAATTACCCGTCTAGTTTTAGTTTTATGATTTTGACACATATTTTTATATGATTAATAGAGTTCTTATTATACCTATTTGGAAAAGTCTCCAATTGAATAATATAATGGTATAAAACCCAAAGTAAATTACTTTATTTTTTGGATTAAAAGTATATATTCTAAAAATAAAGGATAATATGGATAAATTTTCACAAATAATATATGAAGAAAATATTATTTGTTATTCAATCACTAGTAATGCTTATGGAGTCTTTAACAAGAAATCTAATGTTGTGAAAGAAAATGTCCATGTCACTTTGGGTGAGATATATCCACATTAACTTAAACCTGCTTTATAATTTCTTTAGGATTTTATTACAAATATAAACATCAATAATACCACTAAAGCTATTGATAATTATGCTAATTTACCTGATGAATCGCTTAGTACAGACTGTCACATTCTTCCCGACCTATAATAAAACTTGGATGAACCAAGTTCTTCGGTCTCTAAAACCATTATAACCCTTAATAACCTTATATTGGATGCTATTGTAGGATACTTGGTTAAAGGTACTCAACCCCAAGACACACTAAGAAACCAAGTTGAAAATAAATCCTTCTTGTCAAAAGTTGATCCTAAGAACATTAATGAAGCAATAAATAATGAACACTGGGTAATGGCTATGCAGGAAGGACTAAATCAATTTGAAAGAAATAAATACTATTAATTAGTAGGAAAACCAAAATACTATATAAATATTGGTACCAAGTAGTTAAATTGGGATAAGGTAGATGAATATGACACAATAATTAGAAACCAAGCTATATTGGTTGCATAAGGATATAATTAAGAATATGATATTGACTATGAATAAACATTTTTACAAGTGGATAAACTTTATACCATCAAAAAAATACATTCAAATGTTACAAATCTTAATTTCAAAATATTTTAAATGGATTTCAATAGTTATATTATTGAGGATTTTTTTTTTGTAAAGAAATCCCTTGAATTTTAAAATACTCATTTTACAGAACATGTTTTTGAATTAAAAAATGATTTTTATGGTTTGAAACAAGAACCTAGAGCTTTGTGTGATATAATAAACACTTTTATTATTTCAAATGGTTTTACAAATGGTTTTTTGAACATACAATATTTATAAAATTAATTTAAAAGGATGTTTTAGTAGTTTAAATATACAATGATGTTGTGTTTTTGATCATCCAAACATTCTTTGTGTACAGATTTTCTAAAAGTAATGAAAAATGAGTTTGAAAAGAGAAGGATGGTTAAAGAAAAATTATTTCTTTCTTTTCAAATCATTAAAAATAAAAAATGTATTTTTTTAGATAAAATAAAATACATTGATGATAATTAAATATTTTTGGTATGAATATAAGAAGAGGATTTGATAATACCATGAGTAAAAGATGTAAATTAGATATGGATGTAACTGAAAATTCAGTTGACCAAACTACACACAGGGGTATGATTATAAGTTTACTATAATTAACTTCCAGTTAAAATAATATTATGTTTAGTGTGTGTATGTGTGCCCATTTTCAAGTAAACCCAAAGGAATATTATGGGAATTCTATTAAATGAAATTTCAAATACCTCAAATTACAAAATTTTTTATAATATTCTATAATAGAATAAATACATTTAAATAAGTTTGTTCTTCTTATGACAAATTTGGTGGTTGTAAGTTATATTGAAAAATAACCTATGTAATAAGTAATTTTTAGAAAAGTATCTATTTTCATGGTATAGTAAGAAAAATATATTTTTTTCATTATCCACTTTTGAAGCTGATTAAATAGCTATAGAAAGTTATTATGCTCAAGTTATATAAATAAACCACACTATACTAGATTTTGGCTATCAATTTGAACATGTTCATATAAATTTTCAAAATACAAGTGCTATTAATATTTCAAAAAATTCCATGTACCACTCTATTACAAAGAATATTGATATAAAAAATCATGTTTTGAGAGATCATTTTCAAAATAGAGATATTAATATTGAGTTTTTTTGGCACTGAACAATAACATGCTAATATTTTCAGAAAGCCTCTGAATATAGAGTAATTAAATTATATAAAAACTGATTTGGGAATGATAATTTATTTCTAAATTTTTAACTATAGTTCATCACTCTTGTATTTATTTAATTTATGTAATTAATTATATTATTCATTCTTAACATCTATGTTTATTAAGTTTTTTTATTAATCTAAATTCTAACTAAGGTTATTTCTACTATTGTTGTTAAGTAACCCTTAAACCTAGTTCATACAATTAATTAAGTAACCATGGGAATTTTATCACATGGTCAATCATGTTACTCTGACTCATTGGTCATGTGGTCAGTATACCAATTGTGAGAACATTAAGTAACAAAAAATACATAAGCTAATAACCTACTATGACTATTTGTGTTTGAAATTTTTAATTATTTTGGTGGGATTTCATTTATTTTATTATTAATTTATTCATTAAATGATTGAGTAAATTTTAAATTATAATTTGAAACATCTCATATCTCTTCCTTAAATACCCTTTATCTTTTTCAATGCCTTAGTTTATACCTCTATAGAATCTCTCTTCAAAGATCATTTATCTCTCTTAAAATCATACATGAACCTCAAGAGTTTCCAATTACAGTGTAAATATGGTTTGGATGAAAATAACTCATGATGTTTCTTCTTCTATTGGATCACCTCCTTGAAATATCCCTAAAAAGGAAAATGGTAGATAAAGTGCTACAATCAAGCCTCACAATTCTCATATACTATATCAACTAATTTTTTGTAGAAAAGGAAGTGGAAACTGAATGGTTATAGTCTAGTAAGTATTTATTCTTGATTTCTATTCAAAAGCAAGGGTGGATTAAATAGTTTAAGGATAACGATATTCCATTTTATCCTCAGTTGGCTAAGGATTTTTATGAAAATATGGATCTTATTTTTTTGTGATTTAAGGGATACCATCCAAAAATTGGAGAATGGAGAAAATATTTTCTTCTCCTCAAATATCTAGCCTAAATACTTAAATGTTCCTCATATAGGTGAGTAAGAAGATTATCAAAGATCATATCTTATAAATCATGCTCATTTTGGGTTTCTTAATTATATTGAGGAATTGACCGGGAATAAGACTCCCAGGAGACCAACTACCATATAATTAAGTGGAAAATGTATATTGTTAATGAATTTAATTCAACATCTCATTAGTACTATGAAAGGGGGCTTTATAATATTATGAAACCAATATTCATTCTTTATTTATTTGATGAAGAAAAAAATTTAGGTAAGATTATCCAGATATGTCATCAGGAATATGGTTAAACTATGAAATTCCTCCAAAAATGTTTTATTCCATTCATTACCCTAAATTCATCTCAACCATGTTGGATTTTAAAGTATCAATTCTCATGGTGGGGGGGGGGGAATTAATTTCCTCTGATGATTTTTTCCTTAATTAAAAAATATGTAGGCATAAGAAGGTGATATGAAATCTAGGGAAAATGGAGTGGGTAGATTAAAATGAAAAGATTTATGTAAAGTTTACCCCTATTAAGAATATTATCAGTCTAAGAGTCCATGCGGATCATGGTATATAACCTCATGATATAGTTGAATATTCTTTTGATGAGAATGTAGTTTCTTTGGAAGTTCAAGAAGAAAGAAAATAGGCAGTTGAGTATTATGAGTAATAAGGGGAATATCTTGAGGATATCCAAGATCCCTCTTCTATGGTGTAATTTAGATATCTTGATTCTCCCTTACCACTTCAAACTTGATAATAAGAGTTATAAGATGGATATCATAATGATACTGAGGTATCAGTGAGTGGGTTTTTTAATAAATTCCATGGGTGGATAGTGACTACAATGAGTCTAAAAAAAGTAAATAAATATATGAATGATCTTCTACTTAGTGGACCATAATTAGAAGTTGTTCAAGGTCATGAGTGAGAGAAAAATCTCTTCAAGGGTTGGAATATAATGATAATGACCATGGGCTCACTCCACATAAGTACGGTGGACATGCCAACTCTTTTTCACAGGGAGTACTTGAAGGATCTCTAGTTGTTAAGATTGATTCTCAAGAAATACTAGAAGTATCTCCTCTTAGGTCATCAGTTGGATAAATTTTGGAAAAATTATTTAGCTTAAATCACACCAAAGATGTTGAGGAACCAATGGAAAACAATGCGACAACTCCAGTTAGATCTATACATATAAATCTTATTGAAATTTATAAGGATGATAACGATGAACCATATATTCAGTCCTTGAGATTAGGTCTAGTTGAGATTGAAGGTGAGTTGGATGGTATAAAGTTTTCTTATGATCCATCTACTTATCTACCCTCTTCTACTCCTTTTACATCATTTTTAGCTAAAGAAGTTTTCAATGAGTTTAAAAAAGATTTGACGGATGTTTTAAATGATTTATTTATTGGTTTTGGAAACTTAGTAGAAACAATTATAGAATATGAAAAATCTAGGTTGATCACTCTAGTTATTTATCATTTTAACCTAAACATCATATAAACAGGGATCTTGGGAAACATGATATTAAGGATTTTATATCTCAGTTTAGGTCTCTTTAGGAAGATATTTAGAATAGTTTATTTAAGTTAAACAATAGATTTTTTAATGTAGTTTTTAGTCTTGTACATCAACTCCTCTCAATACATCTTCTTTAGTTACACCTCCAAATATTTTGAAAAGTGATCTTAGTGAATATAAAATCAAATATCATATTAAATAATAGTGGAAAGTAGTCTTGGATGAATTTTATAAAACCATTGATATGGTGTTTGAGTGATTTTAAACACATACAACCAAGACCTTGAAGCTAGTTAGAAAAAATTTAAAGAAAGCTGGTAGAGGTAGTGACACAATCCAAAGGGATATTGACATTTACCTTATTAGTATCTTCACTAAATATGATCTAAATACCATGTTCAGATCCTTAGAAAGTGATATTAGAATTCCTCATCTATCTATGGCCTTCAAATCTAAAGTGGAGAAGTTAAATGTTATTACTCTAGTTTTGGTATCCTTTTGGGAAACAATGAAGATTACATCCATCCCAAGGAGCATGGATCCAGATCTATAAATTATTCAACTATATTTCTTGATAATTACCTTTACACTACTAATATTTCCATCTTGGATCCTCCTGCCTTACCCATTTCTTCATCCCCTCCTTCTACCACCTATTCTACGAACCCTTTTCTCTTATCTCCTAAACAAGCAGTTTGGCATCTTCCCCAGGTTTCTAGGAGTGTGGTTATTAATGAACCTATTTACACCTTTTCACCACAACCACAACCTTCAACCTAATCCAATATATTAAAATGTTAGGATCCCATTATTTTTTCTAACATCATTGAAACTATGTCTTATTATGATTCTGATTGGATTACCTGATGGGTTTTCTTTTTGTAATCCATTTTGAATTATAAATGAAATATTTTGTTTCTATTCATTTCAGGATTTTATATCCCTTACACTAATTATTTTATTTTTCTATGGAATAATTTTTGATAATCCCAAAATGTGTATAAATAATGTTGTTTCATTTTTAGTTCATTATATTTAATTAATCAGGATTATTTATCATCAAAAGGTAGAGATTATTTGATTACTCATGCAATTATTTATTTTAATGATCAAAAATCATGTGTCTTATGTTGTCAATATTTATTTTATTTTTTATGATAGAAAACTATTTTTATATCCAAAATTAGGATAAAATGTATATGTCTAGAAGTGACCATAAATTACAAGTGACTACATGAAGAATCCAAGTGACCTCACAATGAATACATGTGACCACATAAAGAAATTAAGTGACTATTCCATGTGTCCTTAGAAAGTGATAAATCCAACTAACTATGCCAAGTTACCATGCCATGTGACTGAGGAAAGTGACCATGCCAAGTGATCATGGTAGGTGACTATGCCAAGTGACCATTCCATGTGACCATGGAAAATGACCATGTAAATTAATCGTGGAAAGTAAATATTCTATGTGAATTCAATACAAAGTTTCCATGCTTAAGTGAAGACTAAGTGACCATTTCTAACTTAAGTAGAAAGACATATTCAAACCTCCAATAGCTATATAATGGATCATTTACTGATGAGTTAGTGCATTTAAGTTTTCTAGATCAGACTGAAGAGTTTGAGGATTAATTTATTAAGATCCTCCAACAACTAATTAGAGAAGATCCTATCGTTAAGAAAAAGATCCACTTATGGATAAATCAATAGGTATATTGTAATATAGTGTCATAGAGATACTAAGAACTTACTCTAGAATACTACATCTCTGAACACTTCCATGAAAATCTATTTTTGACTACTAAATTCATCACTTGGTTAATGATTTTTCAAATATAGTTTTAAATATAATTGATCAACCAAAGATGATCATATTGAGATGGATCAAAATTTATCACGTCCCATCAATTTCTGTCTCTTTTTTTCTTACTTTTTTATATTTGTTTTTATTAATCTGTATAATCATTAACACATGTCCCTACATTGTATTAAAGAGTATTATATGATATCTCTTATATTAATTTACAACTGTTATCCAATGTTAAACTATAGAAGAGACTATCTGTAGCCCGTACTACCTTGTGTGTTGTTATTTGTACAAACTTGAACCAAGTTTTGGATCATGTTTATTATTTAATGAGATGATTAATAACAGATGATTTCCATGTGGAGAGGATTGGGTCATGGATTGAGACTAAACATATTTTTTTATTCTACCATGTTATTTTCATTTATTTTTTATTGTGTCTAAATAATAAAATAGTTTTAGTTTTCTAGAAAAAAAACTATATATCAAAACAATACTATAATAGTAAACTTTAATTAGTGTTTTATATACTCTTTTTATTGTGATTATATTTATTTTAAAATTTGATGTATTTTTGAAATTGTTTTAACTGATTTATGAAACAACCCTTGAGAAATATTTTGAAATCCTTAAATTATATATTTCTAATAATTTAGGTAACTGGTCCATTTTTATAAACTTAGGGATTTCATTTTGAAACCGTTTTATATATAAATTTTAATTGGAAACTTAATTCACACCCCTCTTGAGTTTTCCACTTCAAAAAATATATAATTTATACATAATGATTAAAATTTTGAAATCCATTTTGTTTGATTAAAATTTTAATCAATAAAAATTAATTTTGAAATACTAAATTTGAAATGTATTAAAAACACTTTTTAAATAATATAACTTTAATTCTAAAATGTAAAATATGGGTTTATAAATTAAAACAAATATTTTTAGAATTATAAATTCACTTATAAAATAAATAATTTATCTTAGAAATAGGTTTAATAAATTCATAATTTACAATTACATGCTTATAATTTCATAAAGTCATTTTTATTTATAAAAAACTATATTTTTCACAATTTAACTAAAAATAAATCTTTTTTGAAAAATACAAAAAATGTATGATAATCTAATTTTGACATGATGATATAAATTCCCTAAAATAAAATTTAAAAAATTATTAAAATTAATTTTAATGTTCGCAATCAAAATGCAATAAAATTTTTTTTGAATAAAACATATTTTTGCAGCATACAATGAATTTAATGAAAATTGAGTACTTATTTATTATGGATTAATAAATAAATTTTTAATTATTTAAGACGATTATATAATGATTTTATTATTATTCATAAAATAATCTTTATATAGTCTATTAAAATCTCTATTTTAAATCATGATTTTAAAACCATTTCTTTAAAAATGCTCAAAAGGGGACTAAAACAATAAAAAAATAAACAAAAACTAAACTTATAAATAGGAATATAAATTGTATATAAAAACTAAAAAAGTAATGTAAAAAATTTATAATATAGGTAAATAATATAACTACTAACACAAACGTGTAAACCAATGAAAAAAATAGGAAAGAAGAGTAAAGTATTGGTATATGAACATGACATTGTAAAATAAAACCTGTGATAGAGAAAAACCATAAAATAAGAAATTTAAAATAGGAAACATGGGAGAAACACTCTAAGGTCATTAAGGTTAGGTAAACCTAGAAATTATATGTAGCGTCCTCGACCTGAATAACCACCTGAACAGTGCTAACGAGCTGGGTGTCACTGGACTTAGGCGCACCTCCCTAAATGCTAAAGGTTTTCGAATATAAGTGAGGGTGTAAATAGGTATAGTGGGGAGGCTATACCCTCTAGGAATAGATAATATACTAGTCTGAGAATAATAAGATAACATGTAGCATAAATAAATTACTCAGCAGACACAAACCAGACCCACTGAGCAGAATCACATCCAATATCAATAAACAACGGAAGAAATAAATAAACAAAAGCAGTAGTGGAAAGTAAATAGAACTGCATGCCATAAAAAAACTTGTAACCACTCAAAACAAAACAAGAAAAGAATAAACCCATAGCAGGTCATACATGTCAATATACAAAGTCTCCCATGGATAACCACTATAGCTACATACAAAATAAGAATTCTAATATAAGAGTGAAAGCTAAACAAAAGTGAAACTCTATCTAGGAACGACCTCAAGGTCTATTCCAATATCCATGATAAATAGTACTATGATCCATCTCCTGGATCTCATCCTTTACCTGTACATAAAGCCATAAAATATATATGCCTCCTGAAGGGCCCGTGCAGGGTGTGATGTAAAGACCCATATTTTCCATGTAATTTTTTTAATTATATGGAATTATTATGAGTCTGCGAAAATTGACGGTGTGTGATTTTGAGGCCCAGTATTCCAAGAATTAATTTATGATCTTTTTTTGGGTACGTTCAGTAAATGCATGAGTAGAATTTTCTAACTTTTAAATCATTGCTCGGATTAAAAATATGAGGGCACTATTGAATCTGGAACGCCGAGATTCGCTTAAGGGAGGCTTTACTTTGACCGTAGTAGGTCTGGATAAGAAGTTAATTTTTTTGTGACTTTTAAAAGAAATGAAATAAAATAATCTCATTATTTTATTTATTTTCCATTAATGTAAAAGCATTGTGTGGGACCCGCGGTGAGTCGGGACAATGAATGGCTTGACTTTCCAAATCCTAAGTAATGACGTCATTGGGGGATTAGGAAGCTTCCTAATTTATGAGCCCCATTAACCCATAGTGTCGTTACATACTCTCCCCCTCTCCTATAAATATAGAGCTTGGGGGAGGGGTATCAGGAAAGCTTTTCCAAGAAACAACGTTCTGTTGGGGTGCCATAACGTCGAGACCTTAGAGGACGGAGCCGACCCCAGTAGGAGGCGACATGCGATACCAAAACACCAAAATGGAGTTTGACGTTCAAGCGGCAGTGAGGACAGCTTATTGCGGGGATGGAGAAAAATGAGACTCCCTCAATTATAATAAATCTCCAACGTTTCAAGGTAGGGGTTATTTCCGTTTGTTCATTTTTGATTCCCTCTTCCCCGTTCTTTAAATTATACGACGAATGCGGGTCAACCGAATAACGGGTTGACCCACGATTCATTCGCCTTTGAGGGAGGATATTGCGGAGAATCTTGTGGGGTTAATCTTGTTGTTTAATTCAACTATTATTAAACCCTTAACCCCATCATGTTTTCGAGATAACACTAAGGGCACATGCTTAACAAACCCAGCCTGAACCCTCCGCTATCTTGCTATCCTTGCACCACCTTGGAAGATCGCGAGCACATAGATGCATGCCACAAGAGGAAGGCCGCGACTTGTCAGCCATGACCCACATAGGAGGCGGCCAACATGATGGCTGACTGCGGGAAGGAAGGAGGCACGACCACCACACCGCCGGTGAATGAAAGCTGCGGCCGAAGCCATGATGGAGGCCGAACCCACCTCCGGTAGGTTCCGCGGTGACCGAGCGGCGCCCACGCGACACCGACACCTTGAAAAATGAATGGCCTTCGGGCCATTTGGGAATCCGGGAGACCAGGGGGTTACACCCCCCAGGCCACCGCCCTCGAGCCGGGCTTCCGACCTCGGAGCGTGTCGCCGCCCTCGAGCCGGGCCGCCGCCCCCGAGCCAGGTCCCCGTCCCCAGACCGGGCCACCGCCCTCGGACCGGGCCGCCTCCCCCGGACCAGGCCGCCGCCCCCGGACCGGGCCACCCCCCAGCGGGCCGCCACCCCCAGACCGGGCCGCTGACCTACCAGGTCACTGCCCCACGCGGGTCGGGCCTCCCCTTTTTGGGCCACCCTATTCGGGTCAGGCCGACCCTCTTGTGGGCCAGACTGGACACTGGCCCAGTGGGACGAGTCCACCTCGGTCCTGCCTCGAACGGGTCAAGCCGGGTCGGTCCGAACGTGTCGGACTAGACCCGAGCCCACATACCCTGAAAGAGGCCTATCTTGAGGACCAGACTCCCGTTTGACGAACCGTCTACGATGTTGGGACCCTTGGAGAAAGACCATACTTTTTTCCTTACTCTATTATAGTTTCAGAGAAACTTGGAGTTCATCCGGGTTGGATCGCACCCGAATCCAACCAGGCCCTCGGCACTGAAATTCCAATAATGCAGAGACCAAGTGTCCGACTGATGCACCGTCTATTGCATTGGAACACCTATGAAATGGAGGATCATTGAGTTAATTATTTGTGATACTTCTTTCGGGTTAAGATATGAATGATGTATTGGGGAGAGGTTCTCCCAACCGCACTATGTACGAAACCCTACGACTGGCTGAGACCTGATGACTGCTGACTTTTCGACTCAGAGTGACTCAACGGCCATGGTACACGATGGGGAGGAGTACCTTAGTAGACCATGATGGGGGTGAGTGGTTCTGTGTGAACTGGTAGACCACAATGGGGAGGAGTCGTGGTACGTGATGGGGAGAAGTACCTTAGCAGACCGTGTTGTTGGGGGGACGCCTCTGTGTGACCCAGAAGACCCACAATACGCGATTGAGAGCAGTACTTCGGCAGTTCAAGGTTAGTGGGAAGCACTTCTGTATGACGCGACAGACCCACTGTACTCGATAGAGGAGGATTTATCCAACAACCGAGGAATTCGACATTATGACTGGGGATGTTATTTATTACTACCCCTAGAATAAATCCTGGTGTGATTTGTCTTTACTTTGTGCTTTTAATTAAGGTTATGCTATGTGGTACTTTACATGTGTGGTAATTTACCTTCGTGGTGTTACCCTATGGTTTTTCTTTGTGGAATTCTAGGAGACCTTCAGGGTCTTGGGGTCCCTACTGAGTATCATTACACTCACCCATACACGGGCTTCCCCCACACCTTGTTGTGTCTTGTGAAGATGATGTACAACATTGATCGAGGATAAGGGAGCCAGGACTGGAAGTTGATCGGAGGTGGAAATTTTGCATGATGTGATGCAGGGGAGATAGGTAAATGTGGAGTACTGTGGAGGTGATATGTACCTACCCTTCAAGTAGGATCTGCAGTGGATGATCCAGGATCTTCTTTTCACCTTTTGGCTATTTTGTAATTTTCATTTGTAGTTGTACTTTTCCAGTTGGGCTTGTATTCTGTCCCCTTTACTTTTAATACAATTTTACTACATCACTTTTCTTCAAAGTTTCTTCTAGTTGTGTTCTCTAACCGTGTGTTTGTACAGGTTTAAAGTTAATGACTTCCTATTTTAAGGAATATTCCTTTCAGTTCTAGTCGCCTGCCCCTGTCCTATGGAAGAAGGGCTTAGGGTAGTCACGAAACATGCCCTAGGGGACGGGTCATGACAAAGTGTTATCAGAGGAGTTCGGTTCTACCGAAGTACTAGGAATCTGATATTTTCTATGTGAAAATAGTGTTAAGTGTATTGGGTGTGTTTTTTAGTTTAGGGAGTCCAGTGTTGGTGCGGAGGCCGACTTATCCATACACCAGGACCCTGAATTCCGATTTTTGACTCAGTGCACAAAAACACTAATTGCGTGTGTTTTGAAAAGTACTTCTTGTGTTTTCATGAGTCAGCTCACCAGGTATAACTTTTAACAAAGGCACACGTATTTATTTTCAGGATGCCACCACGAAGAGAGCCACCTAGGTTCCCTAAGAGAGTATGTGATGATGACCCACCGAGCGATGAGTCCTTGCTGTAGGGCCCCCTTACGACATTGACACCATTGGGTGGTGTACCAACCACACCACTACCTGTTGGACAACTGTTGCCACCATCCCCAACAACATAGGGTACACACAGACTGATCATGTTGCACGAGTTACAGTGGAATAGGTCTCTAAGGTTATGAGGCAAGACGGACCTACAGACGGCTGAGGACTAGCTGGAGGCTATGGCCAGAGTTTTTCTCTTAGTTGGGACACCAGCTGATTTTATGGTGATCCTAGTAGCCATCCTTTTTCATGTAGCAGCAGGGAGATGGTGGATCCTGATACTCCAGATACACGATGAGGCGACCCTCATCTGGGTGGACTTCGAGGACATTTTCTGGGCAGTGTTCATCCCAGTGACCTTACGCAATGTGAATATACAGGAGCTGCTGCACTTACAGTAGGGTAGCATGACAATGGACCAGTACTCAGCAAGGTTCACTGATCTCTACCGCTGCTCCACCAACATGGTATGAGACCCTTTCTTCAGGGCCGAGACCTTTGAGTAGGGTCTCCGAAGGAAGATTAGAGAATCAATGGTATCCCTCAACATTCCGACACAGGATGAGGTGCTTGAGCGAGCACTTTTGGTGGAGAACTTCCTAGCTGAGCAGGGACCGAGAATGAGAGATACCACCAGATGACTGGTAGCTGAGTCATCTGCAGGAGGTAGTAGGAAGATTACATAGACATCCAAGCAGACTAGAACTTTTGGTGGATGGCCTCGGGAGATAGGGTCAGAGGTGCGAGGCTCACAAAGCAGAGGGAGACATGCGAGGGGCACACAATGTTACACGTGTGGCAGGAAAGGTCATATGGCTCACGACTGCCCAAAACGCCATACCAACAACCAACGGATGGTCAAGGGACCACCGAGGAAGAGGTAGAGGTTCGATCAAGGAGGTCCATAGGGTGGTGGACGTGGAAAAAGAGTTGGACGGGCAGCAGGTGGTGGGCGATGTTTCGAGATTCTACCGCCACCATAGCCAGGTGGTCCACCCCGACCATAGGGAGCAGGAGGACAGGGACGAGCTCAGCTCCAGGCAGCTGAGGTTTATAACCACGACGCTCTGGAATACTTATAGACACAATTTCCAGTCACTCTTTTATTTCCACAAACCTCATTCAGAGCTCGGAGATTCTGGTGGAGTCATTGGCTCGGTACTTATGGCTAGAGACACCTAGGGGAGAAGATTCGATGATTAAACACTGTTGTCGGCAGTGTGATATTACTCTAGGAGTTGAGAGCTTCGGCTGTGATCTCCTAGTAGAGGCGTTGAGGCCTTACAACGCCATCTTGGGTATGAACTGGTTATCCACAGTCCATGTTCAGATTGACTATATTAGGCGCAAAGTGCGGTGTGTCCGCAAAGACAATACCGGGTTTTCCTTCACTGGTGAGAAGAGAACCTTTACAACATAGGATGGACTTAACTAGAGGAGGGTGCAATTGATTACTCATCAGTTGGCTAGCCTTACCCTCAGAGAAGTTGATCTTGAGAGTCCGAGCTATCCTGTAGTGGTGGAAAAATATGCTGATATCTTTAATAATGATGTTCTAGGACTATATTCGTGCAGATAGGTAGACATTTACATCGACCTATACCCTGGGATGACACTGATATCTACACCAATATATTGGATGGCTCCCGCAGAGCTTTGTGAGTTACATGTACAGTTGGATGACTTACAGAGAAAGGGGTTCATAAGACCCTATTTTTCTCCATGGGTAGCCTCAATTTTGTTCTCCAAGAACGCATATGGGAGTTTGATACTCTGTGTGGACTATTGGAGCTTGAACTAGGTGATCGTTAAGAACAAGTATCCACTCCCGAGGATTGATGATCTTTTCTATCAGCTGAAGGGAGCTCACTGTTTTTTGAAGATAGACCTCCAATCAGACTATCATCAGCTTAGGATACGAGATGAGGATGTGCAGAAGACGACCTTCAGATGTTGGTATGGAAATTATAAATTCTTGGTTATGCCTTTCAGCATGACCATGCCCAAACAATGTTCATGGGACTCATGAAAACGATATTTCATCCATACCTCGATCACTTCATGGTGGTATTCATTGATGACATCTTGATATACTCGGTGATGGAGGAGGAGCATGCCTATCATATATAGATGGTTCTAGATACACTTTAAGAGCACTAGCTTTATGGTAAAATCTCTAAGTTCCGGTTCTGGATATGATAGGTCCACTTTCTGGGACACGTTATCTTAGATGCTGGAATTGCAGTGGATCCAGCGAAGATAGAGGCTGTTCTAGTTTGGGAGCCACCCAGAAGTGCGACGAAGGTGCAAAGTTTCCTTGGGTTGGCTAGATACTACTGGAGATTTGTGCCTGACTTTTCCAGACATGCAGTACCCTTTTCATCTTTGAAAAAGAAGGGGAAAACTTTCTTGTGTATGGAGAGATGCCAACAGAGTTTCTAGGAGATGAGGCAGAGACTGACGAGTGCCCCTATCTTGAGGCTTCCAGAAGAGGGTGTTTGGTATGTAGTCTACTGCGACACATCAGGGACTGGGCTTGGATGTGTCCTGATGTAGGAACGAGCAGTGATTGCTTATGTTCCACAATAGCTGGGGAAGAATGAGCAGAACTACGCTACCCATGACCTGGAGTTAGAAGCAGTGATATTTTCCTTGAAGATGTTGTGGAATTACTTGATGGGAAAAAATTTTACAGTCTACACTGATCACAAGAGTCTCAGGTATATCTTCTCTTAAAAGGAATTTAACTTGAGACAGTGAAGATGGATATAGTTCCTCCAAGACTATGACTTTGAGATAGTATATACTCCTGGGAAGGGGAACATGGAAGTATATGCACTCAGCAGGAGGTTTGGTCTGCAGTTGCTGAGTGAGGTGAAAAAGCACCTAACCTCATTGAAGATATCCTTCGTGGATAGAGATGGAGCAGAATACCTCTAGTCTATGACAGTCACACCCCCACTCCTTCAGCAAGTCATGTAGGTGCAACTTAGGGACATTGACTGTAAGGCTCGATGTGCTCAGATATCCTCAGGGCAGGCACCTGATTGATTTTCTAAAGGTGGGGAGCACATTATCCTCTTTAGAGAACGTACCATGGTACCAATGGTGCTATGGGAGGAGGGGTTGAGGGAGTTCCATAGGTACCCTATGGTGGTACATCCTGGTGTGGAGAAGATGTAACAGGACCTCTGGCATCAGCACTGGTGGCCAGGAATGAAGAAGGCAGTGGCATAGTTTTCTTCACAATGCCTCACTTGTCAGCAAGTGAAGGTCGAGCATTAGGTTCCAGGAAGCTTAGATCAGCCACTAGAGGTGCCAGAGTGGAAGTGGGATGGGATATCCATGGACTTTGTGACAGGGCTTCCATGTATATCCAGGGGACATGATTCCATATGGGTGAACATCGACCAACTCACCAAGTCGGTCCACTTACTACCTATCCGAGAGCAGGGATCAGTAGAGATCTTGGGACGCCTCTACGTACAGGAGATCGTGCGACTTCATGGGGTTCCCTCAATGATTGTCTCTGACCGTGATGCACGTTTTACATACCGGTTGTGGAAGTGACGATAGGATACATTCAGGACTTAGCTACATTTGAGCACCGCCTTTCATCCTCAGATGTATGGTCAGACGGAGCGGACCACTCAGACGCTTGAGGACATACTTCGTGAATGCGTGCTAGATTTTGGTCACAATTGGGAGGATCAGATTCCCTTGGTAGAGTTCTCATACAACAACAGTTATCATTCCACCATTGGTATGGAACCATTCGAGGCCCTATACGGCCAACCCTACCGATCACCTCTATGCTAGATAGACCTAGGGGAGTTTACACTTATGGGTCCAAAGTTGGTATGAGCTACCACTGAGAAGGTGCAGATCATCCGGGAGTGGATGAAGACTGCACAGAGCAGAAAAAAGTCATATACTGACAGAAGATGGAGACCTTTGGAGTTCCAGGAGGGGGACCACATTTTATTGCGAGTCTCTCCTCGATGAAGACTGCAGAGATTTGGCTGAGGCGGAAAGTTATCACCAAGGTTTATCGGGCCATTTATGATACTTAGGAGGATAGGTGAAGTGGAATACCGCTTGGCACTTCCACTAGATTTGGAGAAGGAGTACGCTGTATTCCACATATTCCAACTGAGGAGATACGTGCACGACCCATCTCACACCATCGACCATGGAGAGCTAGATATAGACAATGGGGAGACATTTATGGAGGTTCTAGTAGAGAATGAGGATCGATGGGAGAGAGTCCTTTGTGGATGGTCGATACCTCTGGTGCACATTCACTGGTAGCACGAGAACCTCCAGGAGAGCACATGGGAGTGGGAGGATCATATTCGTGCTCAGAACCCCCATTTGTTTCCTTAGTCTATGTTGTGGATTTTAGGGACGTAAATTCCTAAGGTGGGGATAATGTAAAGACCAGGATTTTCCGTGATTTTTTTAATTATATTAAATTATTATGAGTCTTCAAAAATTGACAGCGTGTGATTCCAAGGCCTGGTGTTCCCAGAATAAATTTCTGAACTTTTTTTCATCTACGTTCAGTAAATGTGAAAGTGGTGTTTTCTAACTTTTGAACCATTGTTCGGATTAAAAATCCAAGGGCACCGTTGAATCTGAAGTGCCTATATTTGCTTAAGGGAGGATTTACATTAACCATAGTAGGTCCGGAGAAGAAGATATTTTTTTGTTACTTTAAAAAGAAATGAAATAAAATAATCTCATTATTTTATTTCTTTTCCACCAATGGACAAGCGGAGTGTAGAACCGTGGTGAGTCAGGCCAATGAATGGATTGACTTTCCAAATCCTAAGTAATGAAATCATTGGGGGATTAGGAAGCTTAATAATTTATGATCCCCATTAACTACCCACGTTGTTACTTACTCTCCCCCTCTCCTAAAAATATAGAGCTTAGGGGAGGGGTATCAAACAAGATTCACCAAGTAATGAAGTTCTGTTGGAGTGCCATAATGCCGAGCCCTTAGAGGACGAAGAAAACCCCAGCAAGAGGTGACGTACTACACCAAAATCCCAAACATGAGTTTGATGTTTGAGCGGCGGCGAGGACAGATTGTTGTAGAGATGAAGAACAATGAGACTCCCTAAACAATGAGTGCTCTCCAACATTTCAAGGTAGGGGTTATTTTTTTTGTGCGTTTTTAATTCCCTCTTCCCCGTTCTTGAAATTATATGAAGAACGTGGGTCAAACGACTAATGGGTTGATCCATGATTCATTTTTCTTTATTGCGGGGAATCTTGTGGGGTTAATCTTGTTATTTAATTCAATTGTTATTAAACCCTTAACCCCACTCATGTTTATGAGCTTACACGGAGGGTGCGTGCCTAACAAACCTAACCTGAACCCTCCGATATCTTGATATCCTTGCACCACCTTGGAAGACTACAAGCACGTCAATGCACACCGCAAGAGGAAGGCCACAGATCATCATCCGCTGCCTCGCCAACCGAACGGACTTCGGGCCATTTGGGAATCCGGGAGACCGGGGGGTTACCTCCCCCCCATGCGTCGAACCAAACTGGGCTGCTGCCCTCGATCCGGGCTGTCGTCCTCGAGCCAGGCCACCACCCTCAGAGTAGGCCACCACCCTCGGTCAAGGACGTAGACCTCGCACCAGGTCGCTGTACTCAGAGTCAGGCCACCACCCTTGGAGCCTGGACATGGACCTCGGAGATGGTTGCCTCCCTGGGAGTGGGCCATCGCCCTCGGAGCGGGCCGCCGCCCTCAGAGCGGGCCGCCGCCCTCGAGCAACGCCGCCGCCCTCATACCGGGCCGCCTCCCTTGGAGCCGGACCGCCTCCCTCAGAGATGGACCGCCTCCCTCAGAGCGAGACACCGCCCTCGTCGCGGGCCGCCTCCCTCAGAGCGAGACACCACCCTCGGACCGGGCCGCCGCCCGAGCGGGCCGCCGCCTCCGGACTGGGCTGCTGGTCCAGCAGACCACCTCCCTAGTGGGACGCCGCCCCAGTGGGCCGCTGACCCATGAATGGGTTTCTTTTCTATCAAGCCTCCACCCCACGCGGGCTGGGCCACCCCTTTTCGGGCCGTACTTGCGTGCCGCCCCTCTTGCGGGCCAGACCGGACATCGACCCAGCGGAACGAGTCCACCTCGGCCCCAACAGTGCCCAGAAACACTCAAAGGGGCTTATCTCGAGGACCAAACGCCCATTTGATGAATAATTTGTGGCGTTGGGACCCTTGGAGCAAGAAAATACTTTTTTACATACTCCATTAGAGTTTCGGAGAAACTTGGAGTTCGACCGGGTTGGATCACACCTGAATCCAACCGGGCCCTCGACACTGAAATGTCAATAACGCACAGACCGAGCATTTGAATGACACGCCGTCTATTGAATTGTAACCCTTATGACATAGAGGATCATAGAGTTACTTATTTGTGAGACTTTGTTCTGGTTGAGATATGACTGATGTATTGGGGAGCGGTTCTCCCAAGCACACAACATACAGAACCCTGCAACTCGCTAAGACTTGACGACTGCTGACTTTTCAACTCAGAGTGACTTGACGGCCACAATACGTGATGGGGAGGAGTACCTTAGCAGAACACGATGGGGGTGGGTGGTTCTATGTGACATGGTGGGCCACGGTGGGAAGTAACCATGGTACGTGATGGGGAAGAGTACCTTAGTAAACCGTGTTGGGGGGGACAACTCTGTGGGACCTGGCAGACCCACAGTACGCGATGGGGAGTAGTACTTCAGCAGTTCAAGGTTAGTGGGAAGATCCTCTGTGTGACGCGGTAGGCCCACTATACACGATAGAGGAGGAGTTACTATGTGGATGTTACTTGTTACTACCCCTAGAATAAATCCTAGTGTGAGCTATCCTTACTTTGTTCTTGTGATTGAGGTTATGCTATGTGGTACTTTACCTATGTGGTACTTTACCTTAATGGTGTTACCCTATGATTTTTCTTTGTGGAATTCTAGGAGACCTTCGGGGTCTCGAGGTCCCTACTGAGTATCGTTATACTCACCCCTGCATGGGCTTCGCCCGCACCTTGTTGTGTCTTGTGCAGAAGACGTTTAACATTGATTGAGGCTGAGGGAGATAGGACTGGACGGTGCTCGGAGGTGGACATTCGGTGTGATGTGACACGGAGGAGACAGGAAAACATGGAGTACTGTGGATGTGATCTGTACCTACCCATTAGGTAGGATCTATGGTGGACGATCCAAGAGCTTCTTTTCACCTTTAAGCTGTTTTTTACTTTTCAGTTGTACTTGTACTTTTCCAGTTGGGCTTGTATTCCATACCCTTTACTTTTATTACACTTTTACTACACCAATTTACTTCACAGTATCTTCTTGTTCTATTCTCGGACCATGTGTTTGTACAGGTTTAAAGGCAATGCCTTCCCATTTTAGGGAATATGCCTTTCGGTGATAGTCGCCAGCCTCTGGCCTATGGAAGGTGGGCTTGGGGTAGTCACAACATGAGACTTGGGGGATGGGTCATGACATGTGAGACATATCTTAGTAGGATACCACCCAATGGTGTGTACCTAGTACACGCGTCTAAGTAGAAATGCTCCTCTAAGAAAATTAAACAGTGTAATGCAATAATAAACACAATCTCTAATGGTGATCAACCGCCACCAGAGAGTGTCACCTACTTCAACCAACGCCAGAATCTTAGAAGCAAAGAGAGTCCTTGGCCCATGGCCCAAGGTACCCCTATAGTCACAAAGTCCTGGTGAACCCTCATCTTCTACCTCAATCTCGTAACCCAGAACCACGTGCCTTCTGACACCTCGTGTTTCAAGTACTGAAGTCCCGAAGGCATGCCCAAACAATAGTATCTTGGTCCTGATGACCCCTGCTCAAAATCTCACATCGACCCATGGCATGACAACTGGAGGAACGATGATGTCTGTCCTCAAATAAGTATCCAGGACCATGGACTCAATCACGGCAAGCCTCAGCCCCCAACCTGATATACATATTTCTATCAACCTAAGGCTCACCACCTTCCACATGGTGTTGTATGGAAATCACCCCCAAACCATAAATACCTAAACCACAACTATCAGGTTCCTCTACCCACATGAGTGGTCAAAAACCACCTCATCATGGAGTGAACCTGTCTGCACATGACTCAATCGATAATTTATCCATCACGGGTTAGAAAAAATCACCAAATAACAACCTAAGTCACACCATCACTAGTATCTTGTCCCCCTACAACCACGTCACACAAATCTGATGGTCATACCATCCAAGTATACTAGTCCATTTCCAACCTCACAGTCACACTGCCTCAAACTGACGTCCATGACGCCCAATCCAGTGGTCAAACCACTCATGAAAATCTAGGCCAAGCCCAAACTGTGATCAACGTCACTCAATCCTAATGGAAATTCCATCCCAACCTCAGGCTATGCTTGTCACAACTCCAAGGGTCTTAGTATATGTAATCTCAAGAATTACATAAATATAAATCACATTAAAACACTTTAAAAATGTAATTCAATTTTAATAATATTGAATTACACCAGATATTAGCAATAAAAAAATATCACTAGGGTCTTTAATGCCTTTAACAAGCTTAATCAAGCTTTAACAAATTAAGCATAGTATTTTAAATCAAAACAATTCATTTAAAACCATTTTGGCACCTCAAACAAAATATCCCAATAGGAAACGATCTCTCGCCCAACCTCACTCAAGAATAATAGGTATATGATATGTCCACATCATCCCAGAAGGTCTAATAGTCAATTGAATATGCTATAGAAGGGTCTCTCTCAAAACCCATGGTTGCGCTAAAAAGCCTCAACCCCAAAAAGTCCGCAAAAACACAAAACAAGGAATGCCCCACCTACCTTAGACTCATAAGCGTAGTTATGTATGATATCGAGATCCAATTCAAAGATGATCGATGTAGTTCTAAGTTTCTATCTTTAACCCTAAAATTTTCTCGGATGGAAATAGTGGTTTGTAAGACGAAAGATCAAAGAAGAAAATGTATGTGTGGGGTTAGCCTTACTGAGGCGATCCTGCACCTTCCGATAGATCGAAGAACGGACAACTACTGAAGAAGATAGATAAAAAGGGGAGAAAGGGGAGAAATGGGAAGATACCCTACTATGAATGAACAAGAAGGATGAAAGAAGAGGAAATAAAGAAGAAATAGGAAAAAGAAAAATTAAAAAAAACACCCATCACTGGATGCACAGTTTACCCGCACGGTTTTACAAACCATGAAGAAACACTATAGAAGCAACTACTTAGGGTTGTAGGTCCGCATGACTACCCTTAATTATTTGAAAAATGGTGTAGAAACCATGAGGTAGCCCTCTGCAAATTTTTTAGATTATCCTGCAAGGCTGTGCGCCTGTAGTCGCACGGTTTCCCTAAAACCTGTGCCTGAACCTGCTTCTAAAAAACTAGGCGTTTAGGCCTCTGATGATCCTTAAATCCTTCCAAAAATCCGAGAACCTCTCATAGCCTCCAAAACAACCCATAAACACAATTTAAGGCCAACAGAACTCTCAGAATTGAGTTCTGATCATCGAAACAAAATGTAGCATAACCACTAATTGAAAAATTTAAACCGGTTGGGGATTTTGACCAGTTCCAAAACCCCAGGTCATTATAATATCTCCACCTTAACATATATCATCCCCGAGATATAATACAAATCACAAAGATGGTACCAAGCATAATCATCCCATACTAGAAACCCGAACTATCCCGGTCTCAAGGTTATAAGCCAACTTCTTCAAATGGGGGCTCCCCACCATAGGAATTGCCTAACCCAATCAATCTCGACCCAAATATCAAATCAATCAAGGTCTAATGACCCATTTACAGAACCATGGTCCTCTTATGATGCATCGTCACCCCTACAACTCATTAGGTGATCCTATGTTTCTTATGAAATCCAACCATATCCCGCACCGCATCGGCACCCGCCTCGAGCCCATGGCACATATGGAACAACGAGGTCCCGCATCCCATGGATGCTCAAAAAAACCTAGTTCTTTGAACATAAATCATAATCCCACATCTTCGATGCCTCTAAGCCTAAGGCACCTCATGTAACCCACATCCCTCCGATGCCCCGATGCCTAAGCACCTCAAAGCACGCATCTGCGATGCTCCTGATGCCAAGCACCTCTTATATATTCAATCACCCAAGAGGGTTCCAACCCACTGACCAACATCTAGTTAGTCCATATACAACCTATGCCCCTCATGAACTCAAAACAGACATGTATCAATAGTACATTCCAAAGAAAAGAAAAAACAAACTACAACCATGCCTGCGGCGTACCTATGACCATCATTTGCTTACCAGCTAACTCAACCCCTAGCAGCTCCACAACATGCACCTGGCCTGACACATATCTTTCTAAAGCCTATCCTCCCTACGGTGCTGCCCCACCCACTGGCCACTGACCACAGGACTAGGTCCCAATGTCTCTGACACATCCTCAGTGTGTAACTGAACCTCAGCTACTCTCACCTGGTACCGATCCTGAACCAATCTCCGAAGCATGTGCCTGCCTTGGTTCCTATCTTCTGGATATCTGAGAAGGCTACCTACCGAACCTATCAAGATGAACGACCATACCACACACCCAACACTCATTTGGAGTTTGATCACACAAAGTTCGGACATTCCCCAGTTTCCCACATTGAAAGAAAACCACCGTTGGGCTACCACGAGGTGGTCTAGCTGGTTCCTTGGCCTAACCGCCCTACTGGAACTCATCCTAACCTCATTTCCTACCATTTGATCCATCACTTAAAGCCCCCGCCCAGCTCAAATGAGACCTGCCCATCAGGTTGACCTCAACTATGAGCACCTGATTCACCACCTCTGAGAACGAGGCCAACCTAAAGATATTTACCTGCACCCAAATGGAATGCCATAATCCATCTCCAAATCATCTCACCCTCGAGGTGTCATCTCTTACCTTACCAGGTGAAAAGCGAGACAACTCAGTGAAGGTTGCTACATAGTACATGAAGGATATGTCTCCCTACTAAAGGATCGAGAAATCTCGATCTCTCTCCACCCTCAATGTCTCAGGGAAAAAGTGCTCGAAGAACCTTCCCTCAAAGTCTTTCGAGGCCAACCCCTCATGTCTGCGATCCCGAACCTGCACATCCCGCCAATGCTTCACTGGTCCTCTAAACATATACATCCCCAGCTTAACCTTCTCCCTGTAGGTGTTTCCAGATACTGAAAGATCATCTGAATTCTCTCTATCTAGTTCTCAGCTGACTACAGATTACCCTCACCCTAAAAAATCGGCGAGTGATGCGACTGGAACACCCGAGTCAGAGAAGCCATCAATGGCTCTACTCCCAAAGCACCTCTTCAGATCCCCTGTAAGACACATACTAGACTAGATCGGCTCTTCTCATCGAGCCACAGGCTGAACACTGTCAAACCTAGCAAATTCCTTGACTACATTG
Organism: Viscum album; assembly: GCA_963277665.1. Classification (NCBI taxonomy): domain Eukaryota; kingdom Viridiplantae; phylum Streptophyta; class Magnoliopsida; order Santalales; family Viscaceae; genus Viscum; species Viscum album. The sequence goes on along the minus strand of OY728165.1, from coordinate 253,277,434 downwards.
GATCTTGAACCTGATCTCATCCTTGAGTCTGTACCTACGGATCATGTTCTACCTAACCCTCAGGGGTCTGAATCTGATCATGCTCCTACTGCACTATACCATCACCCTCCAGAATCTCCATCTGATCTATTTAAGTGGAACCTTCTGAATACCATCAAATGGTAAGACAACCCATTTATATCACAATATATAATGCAAATAGGGAAATCATAAAAAAGGAAACGAATAACAACTACCCTTACTCTTCCCCATCAAAACCATTCCCACTACATCCCGACCTTACGACCTCCTTACTCATCCTCAACAGAGCCATGTATCAAAAAATCCTAGGGCAATTCCCTGTATGAAAACTACATTGCCTCAAACTGATGACCTAGTTACCCAATCCTGGTGATCAAAATCACCTCATCCATAATACCAGCCTGCTCCTATAAGAGTCGGGCCCATTCCTCATGCCACACAAAACTTCACATATATATAAAGCATGGAATATCACAGTTCACATTTCAAAAGAATTTAAATCTTGAAATTTGATATTATTCACATGGAATAATCATTTTATAAAGAAAACATGCATTTATAAATTTGAGATACCCTTAAATGTTCCTATCAAAATATAAAAAAACAAGCATCACAACCCCCCTTTCCATATTGGTACAAGGTCCAAAATTCCTTATCCTCATACCTTGTTGTAACAAGCCAAGGTTCCAAATCCTCCCTTACCCCACTGGGTCAAGGGTCATATATCACAACCAATAATAATAAAAATAAAGTGAGCTACTAAGGTGGAAATCATATAAATTGTAATCTGAGAAAAAGAAAAATAGCATAACCCAACAATGGTAACTCAATTCATCCCTCGTACATGGGGATGTAGGAACCCAACCACGAATTTGAAATCTATTTCTGACAATAACCTATCTCTAGTCTACCATAATCCCAAATAGTATTACTAAGAAAAGAGGTCAACGAAACTCCTCTGATACCATTTGTAGTGCCCCTGACTCGAACAACCACCGAATAATGCTAACGGGCTGGGTGACATTGGCCTTTGGAACACCTCCTTGAATACCAAAGGATGATGACTAGTAGTGAGGGTGTAAACAGGTATAGTGGGGAGGATATACCATTTAGGAATAGATAATATACTGGTCCAAGCATAATAAGATAAAATGTAGTGTAAAGAATTGACTCAACATACTCGAACCAAACCCGCATAGTTGAAGCACATACAATATCAATAAACAGAGGAAGCGATAAATAAATAGAAGAAACAACAAAAATTAAATAGAACAACATGCCAGAAAAACACTTATAGCCAATCAAAACAAAACAGGCAATGCATGAATCCATATATGGTCATACATGTCAATATAAAAAGGTTCCCAAGGATAACCACTATAGCTACATACAAAATAAGCATTATAATATAGGACTAATAGCTAGAAAAAAGTGAAACTCAAGCTATTCATAACCTCAAGGTCCATGCCAATCTCCATGAAAAATAGTACTAGGATTCAGCACCTAGACCTGATTCTTTACCTGTATGTAAAGACATAAAATCTACAGGCTCCCCGAAGGGCCATCACAGGGTGTGAGACGAATCTCAGTAGGATAACACCCAATGGTGTGCACCTATTATATGTTTATAATCATACAAGAACCTATAAGAAAAGTAAACAATATTATGAAATAATAAAAACAATATCCACTGGTGCTCAGTATCCACCAGGAAGTGTCACCTGCTTTGGATAATGTCAGAATCTCAGAAGCAAAGAGAGTCCTTGTACCATGGACCAAGGTACCCATGTAGCTAGAAAGTCCTGATGAACTCTCAGGTTCCACCTCAATCCTATAACCTCACACCACGTGCCTCCTGACACATCATGTATTAAGTTTAGATGATCGGAAGGAAGGCCCAAACAATAGTATCCCAGTCCCAAGGACCCCTTCTTGAAAGCTCAAATTGGACCAGAACAGGACAACTGGAGGAACAATGACGTTTTTCATCAAAATAAATATCCAGGACCATGGCCTCAATCACGATGAGCCTCATCCCCCAACCTTATATCCTCATTTCTATCAACAAAAGGCTCATCTCCTTCCACATGGATTTCAATGGAAAGAACCCCCAAACCATAAATACCTAAACCAAAACTATCAGGGGCCTCTACCCACACGGGGGTTAAAACCACATCATTATGGAGTCAACCTGTGTGCACATGATTCAATCGGTGCTTTAGTCATCATAGGTGAGTAGAAATCAACAAATAAAAACCTAAGACACACTATCTTTGGCACCTCATGCCCCAACAACCATGTCGCTCAAATATGATGCCAATTCCATCAAAGTATACCGGTCCATGCCCAACCTGGCATTCACACTGCCTCAAACCAACATCCACGATGCCCAATCCTATGGTCAAAACCACTGAAGAAAATATGGGCCAAGAATAACCTGTGATCAACATCACTCAATCCCGATGGTCTTTCCATCCCAACCTCAGGCCATGCCCATAAAAACCCCAAGGGTCTCAGCATATGTAATCTCAAGAATTAAATAAATATAAATCACATTAAAACACTTTAAACAAGTAATTCAATTTTAAGCAGATTAAATTACACTAGCTATCATCTATAGATCATTAGCATGAATGTCTTTAATTACCTTAACAAGCTTAACAATGATTTAACAAATTAAACGTAGTAGTTTAAATCAAAAAAATCATTTAAAACCATTTTGGTAACCTGACAAAAATATCCCAATGGGAAACAACCTATCGCCCAACCTCGCTCAAGCATAACAGGTATAGGGTATTCCCAGAATATCCCACATGTTTTAACAGTCAATTTAATATTTTATAGTAGGGTCTCTCTAAAAAACCACCATTGCGCTAAAAATATACAACCCCCAAAATTCTATTAAAACTAAAAACAAGGTAGTCACCTCCTACCTTAGAATCATAGGGATAGGAACATATGATATCGAGCTCCAATTTGAAGCCGATCAACGAAGATTTTATTTTCCATATTTAACCCTGAAATTGGATCATACAGAAACAGTGGTCTATAAGACAAAGGATCAAAGAAGAATATGTATCCATGGGGTTAGCATTATCAACAAAATCTTGCAGCTTCCGACAGATCGAAGAATAAACGAACGATAGAGAAGATGGATCAAAGGGGAAGAAAGGGGAGAAAGGGGTGTATCCCCTAATGTGAATGACAAAGAAGGAAGAAATACGTGGAAAGAAAGAAGAAATAGGGAAAAAAATTAAAAAAAACACCCAACACTGGCCCCACGGTTTTCTAAATTGTTCAGAAACCATGTGGAAGCCACTGATTAGGGATGTAGGTCCGCACAACTACCCCAAACTATTTAGAAAAACCATGTGAAACAGTGAAATATCTATATAATAGAAATCTAAAATTTCAATTTGTTTTTCAAGAACTAAGAACTATTTATGAACCTAGGATTTGATACCATTTTGTTACAAACCAACTTATGTTGTCCACCCATTAGGTGCATGAGTTGGTCAATGAATGGTCCCAAAGGGTGTTACAAATCCATATGAGATTCAACCAGGGCCTAAGTATTTGGTAAACACTATTTGGGAATGATTTTACCCAAATAAAATAATATTTATGAAGTAGTGGAAATTATAACAGAATTCCTACATGAAATGTCCATACATTGGATTCCCATTTAAAAATAGATAAGTAAAAAAAACCAAATAATATAAAATAAATCCCTTAGTCCATCTATAACTATTAACATGGAAACAACCACTCAAATATATTCCCCAAGGCCTGCGTCTCCTGTTTTTTCTTTACGCGTCGACGTCGTCACGATGTGTACTTGGGGTACATAACCTGTACTTCAGTTCCGGTTTTTCCTCTTCCATGTCGAATACGATGACGCTGATTTGAATTTTTGACATTCATCATGATGTGTACTGATAGTACATGACATGCACTTGGATTTCACGCTGTTTTCCATCGTGACGACTTGTCCAGTGTAGATTTTCTTCACTTGATATGGTCATGACGTGTACTTGTGGTACACAATGTGTAACCGTGTTTTTTCAGTTTCCCACTCCGATTCATCTCCATAAATCTGGTGTCATGCTGCTATGATTCGATCTTGGTGCGAAGGGTCGTTTGACTCATAATTTCTCTTCTTTTTATTCCGTTTTAACAAATTCATTATTTCATGCTATAAAACATAAAACAAGTTAATATATTCCAAAATTCTCAAGCTTTATCATTGAGATACACAATTCAATATACAAAAATACTCTAAAATATATGAATGAAATACACATATCAATTACTATAAAGGAATCATCAAAACATTATGGATTCATGATGGTGGAAGATTAAATTTATGCAGTATAATTTTAAATAAAAATTCCTTTCGTATATTTTTTTAGTAAAGTCACACAGAGCCTTGTTTAGAAAATGACAAGAATATTATTTTCAAACTATTTAGTAAAAAGTCAAACATGAGAGAAAATGAATTCAATGATTCCTAGTAGAATATTAAAATCTTTTTTAATTTTTTTTTGAAAACATGGAAATGGAAGATAAATATTACCCAATGAAGACTTAAAATGAAACAATCCTGAATATTGGTGAGATTATGGAATAAACCCTTACCAATTTATAATTAGTTTAATTTTATTCCCCATGAAATAAATAAAATTATATGGTAATGAAAATACTAAAATCCATAGGATACAACTCAAAAAATTCATTCATTTATAGTATATACACCACACAAAATAAATAAGTAGTGTATAAGGCATGTGTCCCATAGATATAAAAGTGAGACAAAAATCCCTTACCTTAAGTCTCCTCTTTCCCAGTTCATGTTCAAAAATAATATATAATAAATATGAATTTATTATAAATTTATTACATAACCATATATCAATAATACTAATTATTTTTTTATAACATATTATCACCAGTTTATTAATAATTTTAAATCATTGTTTTGGGTGATATCTATTTTGTTTTCCAAGAATGTTTTAGTTCAGAAGTCCTGGTCCTTATACTTTGATCATGATCCAATCATTACAAAAATCATTATTATGTTATATATATATCATATATATTCATAAAATTATTCCTTATTACCACCTATGTGAAATATATATATATATATAAATCATATAACATCATAGTGGTGGTAAGTCATACGTACACACAAGCGACATTATCATTTCCCAAAATATTTGGTGGTAAAAGATACATATGATATTATCATTAAATAAGTATACTTATATCATAAATATAATTTATTAAAATTAAATCCATCATAATTCTATATCATAAAAAACGGTGATGAAAAATGAATTGTATTGCTACGTGAAGATGATTAGTCGCACGTACGCATGAACGATACTTTCACTACTTGTTTGATTGGAAAAGGGATGTATAGTGGTTTTTTAATAATCATAATTACATTTCATCATATTTAGTATTATAAATTTATTATTTTTTGATATATATCATAAATTTATAGGAGGTATATAAGAGTATAAAAAGAGAGTGATCAGTTAGAGAGATTACCTCTTCTTTGAAATAACTCTTTTAGATCTCCTTTAAAGGACTCTAGATTTTTTCCATTGGGAAGTCAAAAACCACTAGAATGTGAATAGAGAAGTGGATAATATAATTTATCAAATCCTGGTCAAGATATAAGAATCAATGTGGTGAAATGAGCTGAGGGAGGAGGTGTCCTTTTATAATGAAGGTGATGAGAACTTTTGGAATATCTCAAAAGATTAAATTATAATAAATTAACTATCAATCTAAATACCTCCAAATGGAAAGGTATTAGAATATAATTTGGTATAGGGTGGTAATAACGATAACCAATAGATTTTATATATATATTTTTTTTGTAATTTTAAACCTTAACTTTTTGATTAACCCTTAGTTAACCTATTTTAATTTTAACTATTATAAAAACATTTTCAGTATTAAAAGGTAGAGGTTTTACTAATAAGGTGTAAGTTGAACCATAAATGGTCAATTTATGCTATTTTAGACCATAATTTATTCTAATTATCCCTAATTATTATTTTTATAATTTTTAAATAATTTACTAAAATATTATTTTATAAAATATCATTAGTGTTAATTTTGACACTATTCATTACATTGAATTTAAGATAATAAATATAGTAACTTACCCTAAAAAAAATTCAATACACCCATAATATGTCATATTAATCTATTAAATTCATGGATAAACTTAATTATTTAAAATTATATTTATTTTAATATTTTTAATATCACTTAACACATTTTTTCTTTAATTTACTAATTACTGTATCATCATTATGTAATTTTATATGATAATTATTTCTTCACTAAAAATTAGAAATAAAATTTAATTATGTATATAATCCTTTTATATTTCATAATAATATATATTCAATCATATATTCTATTAAACCCAATATTAAAAATATTATACTTATTAAAAGTAAGAGTATGGTATTTTGTCACTCTCATTGATTTTAATAATATCATATTAATTTTAATGTAAAAACATCCATTAAATCATTAAATTTATAAATTTATGTGCTAAGGGTCTAATTAAATTTATTCAATAACATTTGGGAAAGTTTTAGGGTAATTTTATAATATTTATAATATTATTTTTACCCTTAATTACCTGATTTACCCTTGATCGTGATAATAAAAATTACTAAACTTACTATTCATATTATCCATAAATAAAAGGAAACTATTTGTTAAATTTTAATATTATGATTACAAATATGTAATCTATTTTTAAAAATAAATAACACATAATTTTCTAAAATTAATTTAAAATTAATCTTATTGATATAATGATAAAACATGTTTTTAAAGTAAAAACATTCCAAAGATTAATATGTTTTAATCCAAATACAATGTAAAATTGATTCCAATGACCTAAATTAGATTAATTTATATAAAATATATCTTACTATACTTTAAAACTAAACAAAAATATAATTTAACACTAAAGTTTTTAGATGAAAAAGTTGTTTTCAATTAAAATTCAGAATTTTTTAATATTCATCAAAACATGAAACTTATCAGAAAAATAACAAAAATTCAAACAAAGAAAATTTTTATATCATTATTTAAAATAATAAGTTTATTTTTTAAAATATAATTTATAAAAGTGTGAAAATTTAGTTTTAAAATAAGTGCACCATTGAAATGTGATAAAGTTACTTTTAGAAAAAATACAGTTTTAGGCATAAAATTGTATTTATTTTATATTGAAAATACATAGGATGAATGTTAAAAAGTAGATTGAATATTATATAAATATATATATATTTCATTAATATAATCCAAAAAGAGTGTTATTTTTATTTTATTGGTATAAAACATACTTGTGTGCATTTAAATAGTTATTCAGAAAAATATTTCCTTTTATTTAAAAAAAGGGTTGTATTTTTATTTATAATTAATTGGGCACAAAATAATTATTTTTATATACTTTTATAAACCATAATTTCATAATTTATTTATTCCTATTCATACCCTCCATTATAATGTCTAGGTTATAATTATATTCTTTAAATAATTACATTAATAAAATGATGTTTCGTAGAAACTCGGTAGTGCGTGTAACACAAGTTAAGATGGTGTTCTGTGTAGCACAAGATTAACATGGTGTAGCCTGAAATGAAAGATATCAAATACATTAGATTATTTAAAAAATATATTTCATAAAAATATCAGGGTGTTACATTATACCCCCCCTGAAAATGAAATTTTCGCTCAAAATTTGTCGGGGTCAACAAAGTTTTAATATATAAATATTACTTTCATAGAAACCCACATTATAAAAATGAATATTAAAAAATCCATTAAAAACTATGGGAACTTAATGATTACCAAAAGTAACTCATAACTAGGTTTTGACATATAAGAACATATTTGGAAAGTGAAAACATAGAAATAGAAGAGAAATATATTTATCAAGTTCTGATAGAGAGTGATAGAGAACATGTTCAAGATAAAGTTAATGACCAAAAAACCATATTCCAAAGAGACATGAAAAATAGAATTGATATCATAAAAAATGATGATAATGGGGAAAAAATTTATTTCAAGACCCTTTTTCCTAAGGTTGAATAATTTTAATTAGAAGATTTACTTACATGATTTTAGGACAATCTCACCCATTGTTGAGCCTTGATCAATTTCCACTTCATCTCTTATTCCATGAAAATATGATGTTGAAGTTTTAATTACTAAATAACTAGTGGATGATAAGATCCATAATGGAATGATAAGTCATTTCTTATATCTCTAGTTATCATCCCAACAAAATTGTTATCACATGTTATCCAATATGAATACATTGTTATATTACAAAACATTGATCTCTAAAACCTCATCTAAATTTTAATTTAATCAATTTCATAAATGGTTACCCTTAAGAACCTAACAAATGACTAAAAAACAATAATTTTTAAATAAGGTCACTAAAATTATAATTTATCCCTCACAAACATGATGTACCTCATAATTATCACATACCCAACATGTGAAAACCATTATCATGTATTCTCTTGAAATATGGTAATAACCCAAATTACTATAAAACCTAAGTGAAAACATGCATGCTTTAAAAATATAACTCTTTCCTCATATGATAAATCCAAAAATTCTATAAACTTAATCTATGATATCATAAAAAACTTTGTGATCATATCAGTCCTAAGGTCATCAATAATATCCCATTTATATTATCACAATCAAACATATCTATATTTCATTATCCCATCATCATGAAAATATTAATGGTTATCCTTCCCTTAATCATGGGTTTTCCAAAAAATATCACCTCACTACATCAGTAACTTTTCATGGTTACCAGTACTATTCTACATATGTTCTTAAATACTTAAGGAAAAACTACAGTGGACCAATACTTAGATGTTTCATTATTCTATAATACCATAAAACTAATTCTAAAATATTATTCTTGAACTCCATTATATAAACACTGAATCATTCCAACACTTTATTTTCACACTCAACAATTATAATATTGATCGCATGAGATTTCCTTTTGTCTTTGTATTTAAGAGGTCTCTAGAATTGATCATCATCGTTAACCCTCAAATTTGGGCACTGGTTATCATAATTCCCATTTTATTTAAACTTAAAGCACTAATTTTTTGGTGGTGCATTTGTTTGAATCCTATTTTACCTTATTTCATTAAGCATCCAATTCATTGACTTTAGAAATTTATGAGATTTATATACTTCCTTTCTACTTCTAAAGTACCAAATAGTTCCATTCAAAATATTCCCTTAATGTTTATTCCCATATTTTTGGCATGTATATGGTTTTAATTTCTTTCCACCATGTGATTAATTAGAGTTTTTATGAGACTCGATCTTTATTTTAATATCAAAACCATGGGAATTGTATGTATCTCTAATTTCCATTTCCACCTTATGATCATATTGATTTTTTTTTCATTACTATTGAAGTATCTTATGGCTAGCACCCTTAAGAGACTTGGTTTTATGCTACTAAAAAATAGATCAACCTTACTTTTAAGTTGGATGATAATTCTTGAAGCGTACCTCACAAGTCTTGTAAAATTTTCTTCATAGGTTCCAATAGATTCATAATCCTTTTTCTTTAACTCAAGGAATTTATTTTCCATCTTCATACAAATAATATAAGGAAAGTACTTATTTAAAAATAAGTTATTGATCTCATCCCATTCCATGGAGTCTATTTTATCCCATTACCCTATATTATTGATATGATTCCACCATTATTATGATTCACCTTACAAATTATAGAAATACAAAATGAATTTCTCATGTTTTAAAAATTGGAGAACCAAAAATATCTTATTAGTGGTATTGATTCGTTTCTCATAAACTATTAGATCAGAAGACCCATTGAAATAAGGTTGAAGTTTCCTCATTAAGGACTCAATAGAGTGTTGTTTCCTCCTTTTCTCATTTGAATGTCCAGCAAGATTCATAGATTTAAAAAAAATTGTGAGCGAAGAACCAATAATTTTAATTCCTTCTCCAATAACATTCAATTTCTCAGGTGGAAAATAATTGTATTTACCATAAAATTCATCCTTAACATGATTAATTCAAGTTTCATATATTGACTAAAACTAGAAATCCTTATGTGAGAAACACTAACCATAATGGAAAACCACATAATTAAGGGAAATTACTTCTAAAAAATCGATTTACGACACCTTAGGTTTAATCTTAGGTTATTCATGATCATTATGAAAATTCTTTTATTTTAACCTATACTTAGACTTATCCTTTGGGACATTTATATGGTTTTCTCATATTAGTTTCCAAATGTTGACTAAACCTTTCCTCTAATACCAACTATAACGTCCCAGGATTTTCATAAATGTATATTACATATTTTTTAGACGAATATTAATTAAATTATCCAAACACATTCCATATGAATGTAATAGTTTAGTACCTTTGGAAACATGTAACACAAAATTCTAATATGGTGAAAGATTTTCAATTTTTCCCATAAATTTCTTCCTCTTTAATACCCCTACTTAATCCTTTCTTTATAACCCGTGGAAAGTAAACATAATAAAATGTTGAGCTCAGATGCTTAGTAAGGGTAAACATGGAAGATAACATTTTATTATCTTATGAATGAATAAGATAATAAATATGGGTATGTTAACATGATCATAACATAAAAAGTTCATACCCAACTTACCATGGATCATAGACATGATCCATAACATAAAACATTAATAGTTCAAAAGACATGAATCATAAGATTTAAAATCCATCACAACTCAATAATGAAACATAAGTTCATATAAAAAATGTGTGTGGAATCATCATAGGTATATAAAACTATTTCATAAGTAAATTTTAACTACCAAGACTCTCAGATCAAGCCTTATCACCTATTTCCCTTATCAAATCAAGAATATTGACTTGTTTCCCATCATAGATCAAGAACATTGACTTGTTTCCCTTAGATATCTCATGAGATATAATTCATTACCCAATTAATTAGAGGGAGATATAGGTCCCAACCATCACTTAATGAAAACTATACATATATGCTCCATAGGACCATAAACCATTCACCATCTCAGAACCCTTGTAAAGAAATGAGTTTCATAAACACTTCATCATAACGTAACTCATGTAAAAGAAATAGGTTTCATAAATATCATGTCATTATAAACATAAACCATTTAGTGAAAGAAAAAACTGGTAACCATATATTATATTCCTAGTAAGGCATATGTAACATAAAATAATGTTATCTTAATTGGAAAATGATTTTTAAGAGATCAATTGAAATAATTCTTGATGAAAATATTCTTTCCCTAATGAAATATTTTTTTAAAGAGTCATGTAATTATAAAGGGAAATTTTTTATTTTAAAATATACTCATAATATTGTAAATGAAGATACAAAACATTAAGCTATCATGATGGAGTAATATTCCATTTAGGTTGTATATGTTAAAAAAACATTCCTTCTATGTATTTTTTTTGTCAAATACACAAAGATCATTGTTTATAAAATAATAAAAAAAATATTCTTTTCAAACCATTTCGTAAAAAGTGAAACATGGGTAAAAATAACTTTAAATTTTCATAGTAAAATAGTAAAACCTTTTTGAATTTTTTTTTTGAAAATATGGACATGGAAGATAAATATTCCTTAATGAAGACTTAAAATGAAACAATCCTAAATATTGATGTGATTTTGAAATAAACCCTTACCACTTTATAATCAGTTGAATTGTATTCCTAATGAAAGAAAGAAAATTATATGGATATGTAAGTAACATAATACTCAGGATAAAACTCATAAAATACATTCATGGGTAGTATATACACCACTTAGAAGAAACAAGTAGTGTATAATTCATTTTTACCATAGAAATAAAAGTGAGACAAAATTCTTGACCTTAAGAATTTCCTATCCTTAGTTAATATATTTCAATTTTAACTACGATAACAAAATTTTCATTATTAAAAGGTAGAGATTTTTACTTATAATGTGTCAATTGAACAATAAATGGTTAATTTATGATATTTGTACCATAATATATCTTATTTGTGATTACGATGTTTTTTATGATTTTTAACTAATTTACTAAAATATTATTTTCATACAATATCACTAGTGTCAATTTTGACACTATTCATTACATTGACATTAAGAAAATCAATAAAATAATATAGATTAGAACCAATTAATTTAATACACCCCTAATATGTCATATTCACCTATAAAATTTTTGTATCACCTTAGGTAATTCAATTTTTATTTATTTTAATATATTTAATGTCACTTAATAGAGTTTTTCATTAATTGAATAATTACAACATCATCATTGTGTAATAATTTATGGTAATTATTTATTCACAAAAAATTAAAAATAAATTTACATGATGTATATAAGAAAGTTACATTTAATAATAATATATATAGTTGGTCATATATTCTATTTAACCCGATATTAAAAATATTATACTTATTAAAAGGAAGATTACAACATTTTGTTACTTTCTTTGATTTTAATAATATCCAAGTCATTTTAATGGAATAGTGTCCATTAAATTGTTCAATTTCAAACCTTATATGTTAATGGTTTAATTAAATACATCCAATAATATTTGGTCAAGTTCTACGGAAATTTTATAATATTAATTTTCCCTTAATTATCGGAATTACCTGTAGTTGTGATAATAAAAATTACTAAAGTTATTATTCATATTGTATTGATATAAAAGGGAAATATTTACTAAATTTAGAAATTATGATTCCAAATATGGAATCCATTATTCAAAATTAAAAACATATAATTGTCTAAAATTAATTTAAAATTAATCCTCTTGACGGAACGAGAAAATAAGTTGTTAAAGTGAAAATATTTAAAAGATTGAAATGTTTTTATTTACAAAATTCAATGTGAAATTGATTCAAATGAACTAAATTGGATTAAATTATGTAAAATTTATATAATTATACTTTAAAACTAATCAAAAATATAATTTAATGCTATAAATGTTTTTTGATGAAAAAACTGTTTTTAATTAAAATTCAGTATTTTTCACTATTCATCAAAACATAAAACTTATTAGAAAAATAAAAAAAATTAAAAAAAATTAAATTTTAAATCTTGATTTAAAATAAGAAGTTTATTTTTTCAAATATAAATTTTAAAAGTGTCAAAATTTAATTTTAAAACATGTGTGCCATTAAAATTTGAAAAAACCGCTTTTAGAAAAAATATAGTTTTTAAGCTTAAAACTAGATTTATTTTGTCTCGAAAACATATATAATTAATTTTAAACATTAGATTTAATATTATATATATATATATATATCATTAATATAATTAAAAAAGTGTTATTTGTTTAATTTTTTAGTATAAAACACACTTGTGCGCATTTAAATATTTGTTTTCAGAAAAGCATTTCATTTTATTTTAAAAAGGGTTTTATTTTAATTTATAATTAACTGGACACAAAAAAATTAATTATATATACATGTATAAATCATATTTTTACAATTAAATTTATCCTGTTCATACCCTCCATTATAATATCTAGGTTATAATTGTCTTCTTTATATAATTATAATAATAAAATGATATTTCGTAGAAACTCAATGTTGCATGTAATTCATGCTAAGATGGTGTTGTGTGTAGTGTAAGATTAGCATGGTGTAGGATGAAATAAAATATATTAAATAAATAAAATTATTTAAAAAATCTATTTCATTAAAATCACTGGGTGTTACATATATAATCATGACATTGTAAAGTAAAACCAATGCAAGGGAAAACCCATACAATCAATAATTTAAAATAAGAATAGTGAGATAAACATACCAATGTCTATATGTTTTGGGGAACATATAAATTATAAGTTATTAATTAGGGATAACCTTAATTAGTGGAATGTAACAATATTTAACACATTATGTCAATGGAATTTCTATATCCCAGGGCTAGTGGGATGTGCACATAACTATGTCACCAGTTCGAGGATACTATAAACAAGGGAAAGGGCCTCATCCAATATAGGTTATCCTACCCAATTACCTAAGGTTACCATGAGTTTTGATCAATAACAAATATATAATTAAACATACCTTTCACATTAATTAAATCATAAGAATTTATAGCTTCTGTTAAGACATACAGTTCCCTTTTTTCAATCATAAAGAAACATTTTAGGGTAACTAATAATAATAATAAAACATCTTCCACATATTTCTTTTCAAAATAACCAATGTAATTTAAACTATACTTTACAAATCAATTTTATAAACCCCAATTGAAAACTTATTTTGAAAACCGAATTCAAATATTTTTAGTTAAATATGAATGTTTCCCTCAATAATTTTATGCATATACATTTCAGTATATATATATTTGTGTGTATAAAACTCTAAATGAAAATATTCATATATTCTCATTTGAATATGTGAAAATATACATATACATATATATATATAAACCCATACCAATTTTTATAAAAACTAAACAAAACAAGTAACATTTGAAAAAAACCAACATTTATATCCCTCTAGAAATCAAAAGAAGGCCACACATTAAAAATATTAAACTGAACCCACCAATAATATGTTAAAAAATTATTAAAACAATAAAAAACATAAAAATATACAATTACACTAAGTGATATAAAAAAACCTAAAAAACACATAAATGTTCAGTGTAAATGAATTCCACAATATATATCCTTTAAGAAATCTATATATATATTCTAAATTTCTATTCTAAATGTATACCATTTTAATAAATAATTATAAATAATTCAATGAATATATTTAATATATAATTTAAATGGAAAATAATTTTACAAATCCCAAGAATAATTAATATTGGTATAAAAAGAGAAAACATGGAAGCACCTGCCTTGATTTATGTTGGAATGAAGAGAAATCAAAATTAACTAAGAGAGAATGGCTTGAAAGGGACTTTTCACACCCTAAGAAACCATGAACATGAGAAATGAGAACCAAAACCTACCTAGGGTTAATATTATGAAAAATAATAGTGAGAGGAAGAGTAGAAAATAATAATTAATAGAGGAGAAGGATAATAAGAAGTAAAACAACCCTATCATTGATAACATGGGTAGATATCACAAGGAACGATGGCCATAGATCAAAGTGTGAAGAAAGGAGGAAGGGGGAGTCACACGCGCACTATCCTTGATATTCTTAAATGAATTACATGAAATAGGTAGGAGGGGAGGCATATTTGTTTTTTTAAATTAAGGTAGATAACTTTTACAAATTTTATTAATTTAAAATTTTATGTGTCTCTCAAGGTTCCCACATGGAATACCAAGTAGTTCACCAACCGTGCACCCTTCAATATGCATAAAAGGCCACCTACATGGTTATTAAGTATGGTTATAGAAATTATACACCAATAGTTTTTAATGAATCCTTGATATTGTAGACCCTAACCACACAACTGTCACATGGTTTTCCCATCCATACGGTTAGACCATGATACATGCAAAACCTTTTAAAATTTAATTTTCCCCCCAAAACAATGGATTCCACCTAAAAGAAAATTAAATAATTAAATAAGTAAATAAATAAATAATTTATGAGGGTTGAGACAAGACAAACATGGTTGGATTAGAACCTCTAGGATAATGGAAAGAGGGTTGGGGATCCATTTCATAATATATTAGTAAAACTAACAGGTTTATAGTGTGAGGAGAAGTGGGGTGGTGAAGTGTTCCTTTTTTAATTGAGAAGGGTGACATTTTTTTTAAATACTCTTTACTTTATGATAAAAAAATGTCACTTTCAAATTCATGTGGTTCCAATAATAATAATAATGGATAGTGGGAAATTCATGGTCAACCCACCTCTCATAAAAAAAACAAGGGATATGATTTTTGATATTTTAGGATTTTTACCATTCATTTAATTTTTTACAATAATTTACTTTTACCATGGTAACTCATTTTTCTCCCTCGGTTACATATTTTTATGGATATAAATAACACTTATTTTATTACCTATTTTTTACATTCTAATTCACAATATGAAATCCATTTTATAATATTAAATTTCTAAAAGAGATAAAATTAATTCTAACATAATAAATGTATAGCACATAACAACAATTTTTATAAAAAAATATAATATCGGTTCAATAATATTAAAAATAGTTTTATAATATAAATTTAATATTTTTAAATATATAATTTTAATTATCAAATTTATATTTGTCCACGAAAAAGGTATCATAAAATTCTATGTCATTCTTATATCCGAATGATGTCAAAAAATTCATCATATTTTTAAAAACTTTTTTTGGAACTATTCAAATAACAAAAAATCTTTCTAGAAAAGATAAAAAAGGCCATATTAATCAAATATTTTCATTATATGTAAAATAATAGAGTTCATTTTATCAAATTATAATTAAAAAGACTAGGATTTTAAATTTTAGATCAATGTATAAAATTTAACGAAAAAACTATTTTTATAGGAAAATGAATATTTAAAATATTAAATATATATTTTTTTATTTCCTATCACTTATAAATTAAATTAATGTTAATATATTATTAATATTAGTAATATAATTTATCATCATTTTATTGCAATACAGTTAGTCTCTTAAAAAAATTTATAGCATATATAAATGAAATTTTATGTAATTTACATTGTCAAGCATAAAATGAATTAATTATCATTAATTACTTATTAATAACTTATAGATGTATGATAGTCTATTTATTTTTAATTATTGTAAATAAATTTTATAAAAATAATTCTTTTAAAATACAGAACACTTTTAAAAAATAGTTCTTTGAAAAAATATTACTTTTATGTTAAATAATCATCCAAAAAGAACATTAATTATTTATATTCTAAAAATTAAAATTTACCAATCCTTTGATATCAAAATACTTATTAATATCTTATAAATACATCACATCATACTTTATAAATATTAACATTTAACACATAGAAATATTTTTATAAATAAATATTTTAGTTAAATATTATGTTTTTGTTTTATTCATTATTATTTGAGAATTATATTATTTTAAATTTATTTCCAATAATATAAAACATTATAATACATATAAGATACATGTAAAACCAATGAACATATATCCAATGACAATATCTCCAATGACCTTATTTCTAATAATCACATTTCCAATGAAAAACTATCCAATGACCATATTCCCAATGACCATATTTATAATGTTTTGGTTTGTTCCAATATATATCCTTACTAAAATTATTTATTCCATTCTAAATTTTCAAATAATAATTCTATTTTCATGATTATTCTTCCCATTTTATAATTATTTCAACAAATGGAGAACCTTATGAATGAATATGACCTTGGTAATTTTTTAATTTTAATTATATTATAATTTTCAATTTATTATCTCCTTTTAATTTATAGACATTTAAGATATGTAATTATCCATTGTATGTAATAATTTTATTGATATAATTTTTATTATTATCTTCTAGTATCAATGAATAAGGTGGTTTTAGTTTTATCTGATTCTTGTGTGACTTAATTTTTACCCAAAATAAATTCTCTTGAGTGTATTGAAAATCATAGTTAATAACTATAGATATGTAGTTTAAGGAAGTAAAATGATTTCTTAAATCCTAGGGTGCTACATTCTCCCCTCCTCAATTAAATAATTTGTTTAATCATAGTTTAAATTATCTTTTTATAAAAATTGTATATGTGTGTATCAGTAAGATATTCATAACTTAATATATTGTTCCCAATAAGATGTCAGGTGGACTATCTTCCGTAAGACTTAGTAGTGTGTATTTTACCTATAATGAAACATATGTATTGATTTTCATTTATCACAAAAATTTGGAAAAAATATACTTCTTTAGTTATTCTATAATACAAAAGGGTTTCTAGGGACATACCTTATATATATATATATATTTTATGATCCTATACTAGAAAATATATTAAAATATTTTTTTTCTAGTAATATCAAATTAAATGAGAGATATTTTCATAAAAATATAAAAACTCAATACTAGTATATATTATCATGTGATACCTTCACTTAGACCAATAATAATTTTAATTAAAATATTATATCATCAAATAAACCTATAAATCCTTTAGATTAACATATATTATATATGGTCATATTACTATTATGTTCTCTAAACTAAAAAGTTATATATTTTATCATCAACTTCCATTTAAATATTTCATAATGGGTTTTAAAGGGAATGTGAATAACCAAATAATATCCCCTAGGAGTGTAAAACTAGCTGTTATGTCAGGAATACATATTGTGAACTGATTGGAAATCAAGTTAATACCCAACCAACATTTTTTATGGTTATTACCCCTTGGTGCATCTGTGCTAGATCCTGCATCAACATGATTATATCCAGATTGGGATTCCATTTCTAACAAACCACAAACAGTATACATTACTGAAATTTAAGGTTTTTTTCCTATATTTAGGCTCATCTATAGGGTTTTTAATTCTATACTCTTATCCTAATCCCCAAAATAACTAAACTAATCATAATAAATAAATGAACCTTACTCTACTAAAACCAAGAACCCCATAACCATGCTCTCAAGTTTAGTGAAAAAAACATATTTTACATACTAGATTTGATACAAATTGAGACTATTCAAGATAAATATACATATATTTGGAATTAATTAAACATTACATCTCATAAATGATATCAAGATCATGGAACCCAATGTTTTAGTGTCATTTGAGTATAGCTACATAATAATTTTATTGTGAATATTTCTCTATAGACACACTACACTAGATATTCTTCTAAAAGTATTATATGTTATACCCATATTCATAACCCAGTTATTGGGTGAGCTAAAACACTCAGTATATGAAAAACATATCAATATTTAATCTTGAGTTATATAATAAACATGCAATAAAATATGATATTAGAAGATTTATCTGATTAAAAATAACATGGAACTATAAGTGTTATAAATAATAAATAATAGGAGGAAATTAAATATAAAATGATAAAACATATATCATGGAATAACAATGCATAATTATGGGAAAATAATCATGAGTCAACGATAATACCAAAGGTATATAACCTAGAAATGTGGGAAAACATGGAAATATAGTGTAACATGGAACTATAACACAAAAATAATCATTTAAAAACATTATATAATTGTATAGGAATCAAAATCATGTGACCCATTATATATTGGCTTATAAATCACTTTTTACAGCCCATTATTTACTCGAGCATCATAAATTACATCCCATCAGTGAATCGACTATCATAACACATGGCCTATTTTTATATAATTAAATATAGATCCTTAACCAATGTAATGGAGGGAGATATCAAACCCCATTTGTCAAAAACAGTACATATATGTGACATATGAAATTAATTATATATCATATCATGAAAATACCATGGAATGAAAATGGGTTTCATACCATTTCCAAATGGTATCATTTAAAATGAACCCATGAATTGGATCAATTGATACCAAAATATAATCAAGCAAAAATTTGTATTTATTAAGAAAATTTTTAGTGTGATCCATGAAATAGAACTATATTTTAGATATATAATTTTTATAGAGAGAAAAATGGATTAAAAATTATGAAAATTGATATCAAAAAAGTTTTTATCCTTGTTGTAAAAAGAATAAGTTACAATCACATTCAAAAATCATTTTCAAAAAGGTAAAATGAGTTTTTTGGAAACACCACACTTAAATAAATCCAAATAATGGATATTTGAAATTAAATAATGGTAAATTAAATAAATTTTATGTTTATGATAAAATATACAACCATGAAATGAAATTAATTTTTTATATTTTAAAACATTTTTTTGAATCGTATAACCTAAAACGGATAATAAAAAATAATTTTATAAAGGATAAAGTGAAAATTAAGGGTCACATAAGATAATATATATTTCAATTTAAATATAATAAAGGATAAAATTGGTGGGAATAACAAATATTGACATAGATGGGAATGATATCATTATAGAGGATTCGAATTATCTTTAACAACATTATAATTTTATGAGAAATAAATCCATCATAGAAGAAGCATGGAATTAAAATTTTCATTTTATCTTGATAGAAATAGGAAGTATCATAAAATAAAATCTTTTGGTATATGAAACTAGATATATAAAAATTATTCTCAAGAATATTCATTATAACCTAAGAAATTATATTTCAATTATCAAAATCTCTTAAATCTTTGGTAATAGTTCAATAAAAAAATAAGAAAAAGAGATGCTGTGTTGGATCTTTAAATACCATGAAATTTTTGAATGTTTTGATGAAAAAATTACATGGGAAATATATACAGCTCACAAAATCAAACAATTTATGAATATGGAATATGTCTCATAGTAATAAAGTTGATTTGAGAAAGACTTACAATTTTTATATTAATTGAATAAAAATATCTTGACAATAAGAACATGATTTTTATTTTTAAAGATCATGAATTACATAAAAAATATAAAATAATATATTAATAGAGAAACAATTGAAAATAAAACAATATAAAATAAAATGTGATACATGAATTGTAAAATATATCACATGGAATTGAAATTGAGATCAAGAAACCCTTACAATTACTCTAGTTTTTGGGAAAACACATTTATGCCCAAAATAATACGTATAAATATCTTGATAACTTATTTTAGAAACTCATTTATATCTATTTACTTTTCTATTTTTAAGTTATAATCCCTTATTATGAATTTATTATATAGTTTATTTTTATTTTCATATTCAAATGTTAGTATTTCGATTATTGCACACATGTTTCATAATGGTGAAATCAAACCCCATTATTTTTACCATGTTAATCTTTAATAAACTAAAAAAATATTTAAATCCTTTCGTTTCATTGATTTATGATTCCCCATGTTCATTCAATGGTAACTATGTGCATGGTTCATGATAATAGGATCTAAGATAGGATTTTTTGGTAATTCTATGATATCACAAGATTACATTATAATGATACTTAATTTATTGGGTCAACCAATTAGAACCATATATATCAATACTTAATATCATATATATTAATAAAATATATTTTTTAACCATCCATCTATGTTTTTGATGAAAAAAAATACATTGTTAATAGAGGACATGGTTCACATATAACACGTGTGACGTTTTCATTTCTAAATGGGTTGGGGGAAGAAAGAAAATTATTATTCCATCAATATAATTATATTTAATTATACTTATTTAACTAAATAAATCATGTTATAATGGGTTGAATATATTTTTAATGGTAGAATAATAAATAAATTAATAAAAATGAAATAAAAGAGTGATTGTGAGTTTTTAATTTATTTCTCTATAAAACTTCTAAATATTTATTAGAATGGTATTTTGGTAAGAAAATATCATATAAGATGTGAAAAAAAGGTTTGGGAGTGATTTTATTAGAGGATGGTTGAGCTAATGGGATTATAGTGTAAAGATAAGTGGGTTGGTAAAGTGATCATTTTATAAGTGAGAGGGGTGACATTTTTCGAAATACACACTAATTTATGTAAAAGTTATGTAATTTTCAAAGGAAAGTGGTTACAATAGTTGAAAATAATATATAAGTGTAATTAATGGATGAGGAATCTCTCATTCACCAAAATAAGGGATAAGGATTTGGATATTTCAGGCCTCTTCCCTTAATTTTATCTTTTTATCACATTTTACTTTTACTTATAATATTAATTTTCTAAAACTGATAAAAACTAATTAAAATATTATAAATTAATAATGAATTTATTTAGAAAAGATATAACATGGGTTCCAAAATTTAAATCATTTTTTATAAATAAACTTAATATTTTTAAACAAATAATTTTACTTATTTAATACATATTTTTTCCTAAAAAAGGTTTCGTAAATTTTTAAATCATTCTTATATTATAATTATTTAATAAAAATTATGGTATCTATAAAAATGGTATTTTTTATTATTGACCAACAAATCAATATTTATTGAAAAATATAAAAAATTAATTCTAATCTTATATATTCATGATATGTACCAAAATAAATTCCTTTTTTAATTAATATTCCAAAATTTAGGATTTTAACCTTCACATGGAATCAATAAATATAATGAAAATATGTTTTATAGGAAAAAAAATCTTTAAATATTAAATGTTCTTGTTTTTATTTACAATAAACTAATGATTTTATTAATGTTAATATATTTTCCATATTAAAAATAGATTTTTCATCATTTAATGATAATATATTTAGTTCCTTAAAATAAAAATGTATAGCACATAAAATAGGAAATTTTAATAATATATTATGTAAAGAATAAAATGAATTTATTCTTATTATTTGTGTAATAATAAATAATAAATATTGTTAATTTATTTTTTTGTGAATATTATCGAGAAATTTTTATAAAAAGCACCCTTTAAAAATAAAGAACACTTTAAAAAATAGCTCTTTGAAAAAATATTACTTTTGTGTTAAATAATATTCAGCGAATAACATTAATTATTAATATTCTATATTTTTATTTTACTAATCCATTGATATTAAAATATTTATCTAAGTCTCATAAATTCACCATATCATACTTTGATAATAATAATAATAATATCATTTTACCCATATAAGCACTTTTATTAATTAAAAATTTAGTTAAATATCTTGTTTTTGTTTTATTATTTTTTATCTATGCATTATAATATTTTATATTTGTTTCAAAAAACATCAGTTTACAAATTAAATACATGTATATCCAATGACTTTATCTCTAATGACCATATTTCCAATGGCCATATTTCTAATGACCATATTTCCATTGGCCATATTTCCCATGACCATATTTCCAATGACCATATTCCACATGAATTTATTTATAATTTTTAGGTTTATTCCACTACATCACCTTACTAAAATTGTTCACTCATTACACTATCACTTGTCAAAGCATAATCCTCGTTCCTTATTAATAATTTTACACAAAAAATTATTTTTTAAGTATTTTCTTCACCATTGTTAGTTTTTTAATGTAATGACGATCCTTAAGAGTGAAGATTATTAATGGGATTTTATAGTTCTAAAGATACAATTCTTTTATATTTATTATCACCTTTTAATTTATGCACATTTATGTGATTTAATAATCCATGGTATATAGAATCTATGATATATAATACTTTTCATTATGTAATCTTTATTGTAATGAAATAAATTGGTAATAATATAATTTTACTAATTATTCATTTAAAACCATTTTATAATTAAATGTGACTTTTTAAAGGCTTTAAATTAAAATACAATTTTCATTAAAAATATGCATTTTTCACAATTCATCAAAAAATCAATATTTTTAGAAAATTATCCAAAAATTAAGTATGTGATAATAATAAAATTATTACTTCAAAAATATTTTTTATTTTTTAATAAAGTTTACTAAAAATTTTAGAAATTAATTTTAATTGAAATTCATAAAATGCAATTAGTAACATTTTTTTAGAAAAATGAATTTTTAAGTATAAAAGTTAACTTATATCAAAATCATAAATATTATAAATTAAAATTGAATTAATTATATTATTAAAAATAAAATAGACCATATGACACTTTAATACCAAATTCAAAATAGAACGTGACTCTTAAATTTAATGATTTACTAAAGATAAAATATAATATCTAAACAAAACATTATTTTTCACAATTCACTAAAAAATCATTCTTTTTAGAAGAATATCTAAATTTTACCCTAAAATAATTTGAATATAATTATTTCAAAAATTATTTTCATTTTATGAAATACAACTTCTAAAATTGGAAAAAAATAATGATAACTTCTATGCACAACAATAAATGAAAATCATTTTTGATTGAAATTCATTTTTGAAACATAAAATGAATTTTATAAGATTGAATACTTGTTTTATAAGAATTAATCAATAAAATTTTATCTAGTAGAACCATTATACCCATATCTCATAATGAATTTATCCATATCCATATGCACCAATTCAATAACTAGGTTATAACTTTCACATTTAAATAATAATATTTTTACAATATATCTCAATTCACTTAAATCACAATATTGTATGTTAAGAAATAAATAAATCTTATAATTATTTTAAAATAAATTTTTGGAGAGTCATATTCTTCCCCATTAAATAAATTTTACCCTCAAAATTTAATCAAGGTCATTAAATATTCAATATTTCAAAATACTTTCATGGAAAATACACATTGTACAGATGGGTTATAAAAATAACATTAAAAGGGAAAGTGGGAAACATAAAGGTTACAAGAAATAACACAAAATCATATTCCTAGATTATTATAACATTAGTGGAAATTTAAAATATATACATGGAGGATAATAATAACCTGAAATGACTAAAATAGGGTGATATGAAACATTGTTTTAATAAAGTTAATGAATACAAAAACATGAATCAGTGAGGTCCTAAAAGACCATCAATTCATTTGAAATGAAGGTAAATAATAACTTTTTAATTTAAATATATTTTTCCTAAAGTTGAGGGATTAATTTACTATTAATATAGTGAATAAGTGAAAATACACTTACTTGATTCCATTCTATTTAATAAGAAACATTTCATCCTTTGGTTATGCATCAATAAATTTTCACTTCATCTCAAACTCTATGAAATGAACTTCCATGATGAATTTTTAATTCATGAACCACTAAAATTTACATTTAATAGATAATATGATTCATAAAATAATGTAAATTCATTTTTCATATCTCTTGTTATTTACCAAAACAAAAAATATTAGCACATGTTATCCAATATGAATAAATCATACTTTAATCTATAAATACATAAAAATAACACCCAAAGTTTAACTTAAACCATTCTATAAGTTATTAACATTAAAATTATTACAATATATATATATATATATAATTAAAATTCCAAAAAAATAAAATAAAAATGATTAAAACTAAATTTCCAAAATCAACATAAAATTAATCTCCTAAATAACCGAAGGTAGCTCTTAATGTCACATACCAAATATGTGAATACCTTGAAAATACATTTTCCTAAAACATTGTAATAACATTAATTATAATATAACCTCAATAAAATCATATGTGCTTCCAAATATTAACTCTCTCCTTATTACTTAAATAAAATAATAAATTATTGAATATATTCTATAAGTCCAAAAAATGAAATAAACATCATCAAATATAACATAAAATAATTTTTCATCAAATAACTAATTAGTTACAAGGTCACCGATACTATCCCATTTACTTTATAAATATCAATCGTCTCTTTATTTCAAATAAACAATATTATCTCAACATCATAAACAAATTAAGGGTTATATTTCCCTCAATCATGTGTTTTCCATAAAATATTATCTTACTATTAAATCATTTTTCTACATTATCAGTACTATTCAACATATTCCTACAAATCCTTAATGCCAAAATTCTATACACCAATCTTTATACATTAAATGATTTTAATAACTAGAATATTATTAATAAAAATCTAATATAACATAACTCTTTAATCCCAATACATAAACAATTCAATCTTTCCACTTAAATGATTTACATACCATAGGTCATTCCCATGTCTAAGAGTTAACCCATAAATTAGGGTATTAACTAATATAATTCCCATATTCCCCACACAAAAGAAATTACACTATAATTATTACCTTAGGATAAACCATCTATCCCTCTGTTGAACTCTTTTTTTCCTTGGAAATTACTTTCTCTATGCCCTTCTTTTCACACATAAATTTTTTTCTTATTCCCACAAGACATTTCCCTGAGTGTTTTTCCTACTTATTCAATATGTAGATATATGAATCTTCTTCCCTCCAAGGACATTGTAAAAATCCATTTTTCTCTTATTATGTCTCTTAGGAAACTCACCCATGTTGAGTTTTTAATCATATAACAAGATATATGATTATTCATATTCACGAAGTTTTACATTCCATCCCACATTTAAATTTTATTCTCATGGGAAGAATCATTATATTTTCTATCACATTCAACATTTACATAATTCCTCATGGTTATAACTAATGACTAAAACCGAAAATAAAAGTGTGAGAAACTATATTCATAGTGGGAAACCACATGATTATGAAACATCATTTATTAGATGTCTAAATTAGGACACATTATTTTGATCATATGGCACCATAGGTTTATCCAAAGTCATCCATAACCATCATCGATTAAAATATTTTATAATGGTTTAAAATGAAAATGTAAATTAACCCAATAATATCCAATGGGAGTGTCAAACTAGGTGTGCAGTAAGATCACACTCACCATGCACCAGAATTATGGTCAATATATACTCGACCAACTCTTTTTAGGGATATTACCCCTAAATGTATTTGTGTTAAAACCATTTACATTTGTAGTATCTATAAATTGATTTTTTTCTAGGAAAAATAGTCCTTTAATGACCATAACTTATCAAATTATCAAATAAATAAAATTATCCTAAGGGTTATTACTAAAAGTTTCTTATATTAGTTTAGAGAGGTAACTAAACCTTACTCTGATACCATCCATAATGACACATAATTTTCATAAATAAATATCATATCTTAGTAGATAAATATTCAATACACAACATTAGGATCCATGAAATAATTTTATATTTTTAATATATTTGAAAATGTGAATATATATAAACAACCTGTTTATAAGATATTTATATCATCTCCCACTAAGTTCTGAATAACTAGAACTCTTCATAAACATATAAAACTTAAAACCTTTCTTTATAAACTGGGGAAAAGAAATATATAGGTGAGATAAAATTCTCATTAAGGGTAAATAAGGGATATATAAATGATCACCTAAACATAACATGAGCATAAGGGTATGAGGAAATATCTTACAATTTGAAAAATACACCCTGCATAAAAAGATCATAATCTTGATTCATTATATAAATCATGGAAGTTTATAAGACATGGATCATAAAGGAATTAAAGAACATGATCCATGAGAGCCTAACATTGGTATAAGACATAAGTTTATGGAATACAAAAAATCATAAAAAATCATTTCTTTTTTCAAGGATCACTACCAAGACTATCATAATGTATTGGGTTCAATCCCCATTCCATCATATCCTTATCAAGGTTCACTCCCAAGACTATAATAGTGGATATATTCTATTATAGAACTAGGTTTACTCCCTATCACAATCCTTATTTTATCATGACATATCCATCTTTTCCCAATACATTATTAGGATATATAATTCTTTCCCCACACAAAACATAATAAAAATCATATATTTTTGTCCCATAGTATCATAAAAAATTCATCATATCAAAAACCATATAAAAAAGGATTCATAAAAATTTCATCATTTTATATTAATATAACTTTTGGTAAATAATGGGTTTCATTAGAGTTTCATCATAAGTTAATTTACCCATGGAGAAGAAATCAGTTTCATAGAATTATCCTTAAATCATTAAAATCACAATACATCCAAGAATGAATGTGGATGGTATCATTGGATAATATACCTAGTAAATAATAAGTAACATCAAAGGTTGTTATCATTAAATAAAAATTAAATTAAAATATTATTGTAACACTTATCGAAGAAAATAGCTATTTATCTTTGAAACCACTTATTTTAATTATAAAAGTTTACAAAATATTATTGATACAATTTTATTTTAGAATAACCTTGTAAACTTCTCAAGGAATCTTCATAGAATTGAGTGTTCATGATGGAAAAAACTCTATTCAGACAATTTATGTTAAAATAAACATTCATTTCAAAATTTCAGTTAAAAATCAAAATTACCACTTTTAGAAAACAAAAAATATTAATTATAATAATGTTTGTAAAAAATTAAATCATGGGTAAATATAACTTAAAAAAATCATAATATAAGATTTAAAACATCCCTAAAAACATTTTTAGAAAACATGTATATATAAGAAAAATAATTTTTGACCAAAGAGTGAAATAAATTCATTTTTCCATAAAAACATTATTTTAGTCTCTTGAGTTATTAATGAGAGGAAAATAAAATGAAAACATAAAATTATTGGAAATAAATATAGGTAAATAAAATTCATGAGATTTATTTGAGGTATATCATTAAATTTAATCATATAAAACTTTATCATAAATAATCCCGATAACAAATAATATTGTAAAATAAAACCCTTACCTATTTTGTAAATTTCCATTCATAATCCCCATGAAATAATAATTTCAAATGAAAAATTAAATATCATGAATATAAGGATAATTATGATATAACCTATAAAAGTGTAAGTATATACACTTTATAAAAATAGATAGTTTCATAACATCAAACATGTGTCAATGAAATAATATTGAGATGAAGAACTCTTACCACATTGGAAACTGTTGAATAAAAATGGCCCGAAAGAGAAAAGCTTATATGGATTTTTAATTCCTCATAATTTTCATGATAATAACCATAAAATACATTCATGGTTAATATATATAGACACAAAATAAACAATTGGTTGATATTTCATGTGTCTCACTAAAATAAAAGTGAGATAAAAATCCTTGACCTCAAGTTTGACATGTTTCAAAAGCACTATTACCTACTATATAATAAATTTATATTTATTATAATTCAATAAAAGAATAATTCATATATTTAAAATATTATATATGATCGAATTATAATGTTGCAACACCCATTTGTTAATTATTATTTTTAAAATTCTTATTTCTGGGTGTTAACTACTTCATTTTTCATGAGAGTTATAGTTTGGTAGTTTCGATCCTTAAATTTGGAGATTATTGGCCATACGTACGTATGAATAATGTTTTCAATTTTCAAAGGATGGAACCAAAGAAAGGTAAAAAATAATTCACTTTTATAAAATCATTATTATATATTATATATCATATATATCCCATTAATATATCCTTACTAACATCCAAGTAATGTTTAAATGAAAAAATGAATCACATTGCTTCATGGAGATGGTAGTCCATAAGTACACATGAGCGACGTTATCGTTTTCCAATGGATTAAAAGGTAACAATTTAGATTTTATATTATAATTCCAAAATAATAATTATGTTAGAAATATACTATATAAAAATTAAAATCATCATAATAACCATCTTTCAAAGATGATGATGGAAAAGGAATTGTGTCGCTACGTGGAGTCGGCAGTCCACACATATGTATTAACTTAATTTTAGATAGATTAGTGTAAAGAACCATCATATTTTACCACCAAACATGGAAACCAACCACTACCTTCACATATCCTAAAGGGTTCTCTCGATCCCCATGGACTTGACATAAGTTCATGGGTATCAAGGGAACTCCTTTGGGAATGGTTTTTTCCCAAAACAGTGATACACCAGTGGAAATAAATAAGAATAATTTTAATAATTCATAACCAAATACCATGATCTAACCCATTTTTATATACATAAACAACATTCATAAAACTGGATATACTAGTAGGTAGGAAAAATCGAGAATAAAAATAACCAAAAATAAAACTATAACAAACCAAAAAACTTGAACCCAGCCCAGAATAAACTGCATGAAACCTCTAATTTATTAGAATCACCCAAACCACCCCACATCATCCACTATGAACAAAAATAATCCAAATGAGAACCTACAATCTGAAATTTTGTAGTCATGAGCTAAAAATCCCAATAGGTCACCAAAAACCACCAAAACACTGAAATTCTTTTCATAAAGAAACTCATCAATTCTTGTTTGAAAATAAATCTAGAAAGTATGATTTTTATATATAAAATTTATAGAAATAAGAAAAATTTATTTATCCAATTTAAAAATATTTTCCCTTTGTTTCCTAAAATAGAACACACGCATTTTCAAAACAAAGACATTAGCCAAATCTATTTCAAAACCACACACACCGTTAACATTTCTCAAAAACACCTCACACTAGTTTTATCTAAATTAAAATAGTTTTTTTTTAAAATTTCACTATCTAAATCCAGATTTAAACCCAAAAACCATTTTTAAATCTTGTGTAATGTACTCACATAGTCCTTAAAATTCAAAATAGGGTTTTCACAAAATTCTTTTAAAAATTATTTTCAATGAAAACGACCCAACTCCAAAGTGTTAAGAATAAAAAAAGAAACCACATATATATGTAAAGTCATATAAAAGTGCAATATAAGAAAGGATGGTTCCATATTAAATAATTTAGGAGAAATTATACAATAAATAACTAGATAAAAATCCCATCAAACAATAAATCACCGATAAAACAAATATGTCATGATCCTACCCAAAGTCACTAAAATGCTAAGAATTTAACCATATATGGGTATAACCACCCAAACTAGCTACTGGATGATGCTAAGTCAATACTGTCATCCAATTCTCCCACAAAAGTATCATTATGATGAAAATCCCTCATTATTCCCTTATTCCTAGCATAATTTATGGGAAACTAGAGGTGTGTGAACCAACTAGTGGAACAAGCTAGATATTCCACTTACTACTCAACATCCCATGACCGATAAAGGAAGTGAGGATTAGTGTAAACAAAGGAAAGTATACCCAAAAGAAATAACCATAACTAACCTCATCCCTAAAACACGACTATGAAAATCCCTATACATATAACATGCACACAAGGCATAAAAAGCACATTGCAACACAATGGGAGAAACATGCATCACATAGTGATCACAAACCCATACAAGGGGTAAATAAGAAAGGGGAAATCAAGGGTTTTCTTTCAAAAAACACCATTTAAAACCCAAAGTGCGAAGAATGAATTTAACATCAAACCGTGGATTATAATTCCAATCCCTTTTACATTTTACAAAAATACATTATAAACACCATTTGGAAAATGTTGGAAAACACACAAATATTCAAAAAATTTCAAATTAACTCTTACAAAAGTGTTATGTTTTTAAAAAAATCCAAAACATGGGGAAATTAGTTTATTTATATGAAAATTTTCACAAGACACCACTTAAAACATTTCATGAGGTCCAAAAAAATCACAAATTTATTTAAAAATGTTTTAAATATTCCCTTCAAGAAGTGTCTTTTTCTTTGAAAACCAAAACAAGGATAATAGGAGAACCATTTACCATTAAAAAATTTAAAATAAGCCACCATGTAATTTTAAAAAGTGGTAAACTACACACACATTTACAAAAAACCACTTGAAAAACATTAAAACCCCCTTTTACAAATCATTTTGAGGTCCACACATCAATTCAAGACCATATTCCATATAAAACTTTTTTTATCACTCATTGAAATTCAAAACCATATTGAAACTCATTTTCCTCCTAAAAAATATTAGAAAAATCCATATTAAATTTCATAAGAATCATAGAATAATAAAACATTCCATTTTAAATAAGAATGATTGGCCCGAAGGACTTATTTTTTATTTTATTATGCATAATCCCCCTTTTAAGGGTTGAATGGGAACCTTTACATGACTCATAGGCCCAAGGCCCAAGGCCCAACATGACCCAAAGGCCAATACAAGACCCGAAGGCCCAGAGGAATACTATTCCTAATACATGACCTGTAATCCCAAACCACTAGAACTTCCCCTTCCAAGCTTCTGTATCATTGATCACCTAGCTCCCCACCATGCATTACTGATCAAATAGAATTGAATCGTAAAATGATGCATGGTTCCTGGTCCCAATTGTGGTTGCCATACTGTATCATTCTTCCAATCCAGTTAGCATTGCTTATGGTGACTGATAGTCTTTATTATGATCCTATTCTAGGGCCTTCTCAATTTGAATCGGGCTACTCCATGGTCTTTGTGGCCTGAAGGCCCTGAGTCCCAAATTCCTTTTAATGACCCGAAGGCCCTGAGACCCGTAGGCCCAAACAGGTGGCCTGAAGGCCCAAATCAGGTGAATAGTTCCAGATGCTATAGTATCGAATAGTAACTTCTACAGTACTGTTGTAGTACTACTACAATACTACTACAGTACTCAAAAATTTTCCTCCACCCAGTTTCGAACCCAGGTCTCTTGGATGCCGAGCAGGAGCCATTACCACTTGGTTAAAGGCTCGTTGGCCATTCCATTTTTAATAATAAAACATGAAATTCACATGTAAAACTAATTATATAAAACACAAAACTCAATGAAATTATTTCAAATCACCATAAGGATATAAAAAATAATCATCATTTTATAAATTGAAAATTTAGAAAGTGAAAGGTTTCTTATAATTCTAAAATGAAAAAATTTCATAGAAAACCTACCGCAATGTAGTGGAAAACAATTTGAATCATTATAAAAAATGTCTCTTTCAATGAATACCACACCTATGGGAGGAGAAACAGTTTCTATAACCCCTAGACACCAAAATACATATCATTAGACCCAACTAGAACCCTAAAATCGAGCCACATGATAACAAGGGTTCATGGGGGAAGCCAAATCCAAAAAAATAGAGAGGAGTAAATGAAGAAGGAGATAAAACTAGGAATATATCACCTTAAATGTTTTTGGAAAACACCAAAGGAAGCCAAGATTCCAAGGGGATAAATAAAATGGAGTTCCTCCAAATATCGTAAGGGTTGGATGATGTAAGGGATGAAAAACGGGGGTGAAACCACTTAAAAATTGAGAGGGATATAATGGGAAATATTTTTTTTAATCTCATGGGAAAGTCACTTGATTTGGATACATATTTAGGCAAACCATTTACCAACCCTGTGGGTTCCATTAACTCCCAAAATTTTTATGCAGCACAATTACTCCTAAGAAGGTACACAATTAAAAAACTTTGAGTCTCACTCCATGACCACCCCATGCCTCACACAACCTCCTAGGAAACCCTGTAGGGTTTTAAAAACCCTGAAGAATCTTTTAAAACTAATTTTTCAAAAACTATAGATCCACCCATATTCTTTCCACATGGTTTACCAAACCATGGAAAAGACATGAGCCACACCTCAGACACACCAAGGACCTCTCATGGTTTCTCCTAGGGGCCAGATGGGTTGGACTAAAAAATGTGAATCTCATGCCATAAAAAACAATTCAGTTCAAAATGAACTGAAAAAGATCCTCATAAAGGGAGAATACACAATTTTATTATTATCATGAACCTTAACCATTCATAGAAGTAAATCCTTAAAAAATTTCTGATTTCCAAGTTGGATTTCCGTTGAAACAACACCCAAAATAACACTTCTAAAAAGAACATAAAAAGAAAAACATCATGAAATGGAGGGTGTCATAAAATACCCACCATTTCATATTCTACACCCAGAAAGAATGTGGTCAAAATGAGAGACAAAGGAAATGGAATATCCTAAAAGGGACCTAACCAAATGAACTACTCAACATGGCTCAACCTAAAGGCCAAAAACTGATATCCTAAAATCGATCAAACTGATCAAACTCAAATATATAAACATCTTCAAATAAAAATGAGATAATAACCTATAATAATAATCCCTATAAATTATAAGATATCTTTCATGGTCTCCCCAATATTGAGAGTTTATTTAATATAGTGGGACAAAGGAACCACTACTGAGAATGCATCATTAAACAACCGAGTAACCACAAGAGGAATAAACCCTCAACCAAAAAAGCTTCCAAACAAAATTAAACTATGTTCAACCAAAAAGATAAAAAAAATAATGACAAGATCAACCACCTTGGGTCATGACACACATGGATAACCTAGGGTCAAACACTGGATCACCCTCCCATGATGCATCCCATGAAAGGCCCACAAAAAAACACCAGTTAGTATGCCACACTAAACTAGTGTATCAGACACACTAGTTACCAAATCATGCACCCAAATTCCACTCTCAAGTCCAATAATGATAACTAATAGGATAAAAAAAATAATGGTGAAACTCACTATCACCAAGAAAGGTTTTAATGAATAACGTGGCTCAAAGAAAAGACACTCACAACCTAACCACTAAACATCCAAGAGGATGGGAGGGGGGAATTCTAAAATAGAAAAAAAAGAAATTTTTTGAAACTAAATTTTATCACATGATATGAAAATATTTAATAACTATAGTATTAGATAAGTAAAGATCCCCACGGTGGATCAAAGGAACTCATCTAAGTCGGCCTACAGACATTTAGCCTACACACTAGAAAGCCTGTGGTGGCCATGCTATGTGGCTCAGAAGGTATATCCATCCATGTACATGACACATGCACTGAGTACCTATGTCATGTACCTATTTGGATGACCTCATTCAATTAGGGTCCTATATTTCCTTATAAATAGGACCATGAGGATCCTTATTTAAGAGGTTGAAAAAAAAGAAGCTTCAGAGCTACGGTTGCGTAGACCCTTTGCCCAGGCCCTCAATGATCATTTAGGTAACCCTAAAAAATCCCATAGAGTTAGTAATCAAGGGGGTAGTGGGATAAAATTCCATCTAGTATTTGAAACACAAGAAACCATTATTAGAAACCCCTCCCCCTTAGTTGAAAAGCACTAGCATGAAGGTCCCCCCAAACCTGGGACTTGTGTGAGACTCTTCTAGTGACACCTGAGGAAACCCCTGGTGACCAGAGAAAGGAATAACCCTATATTATCACTCAATATATCCATTATCAAATTTATATCGAGATTATACATGCTTAACCCTATGAAAACCAATTAAAATTCCTCAATGGACACTTTATGCAAAACACCTTACACTTTCTCAGCCTTGACCTACTTGAGACACCTTCTAAGTACACTTAAATCCACCAATGGAAGGGTTCATCTTTAGTTGGATATTTCATATAAGTGGGAACAAGTTAAAGACTCCACTAAATAATCTAAACTTGCACAACCATGGAGAGAGATAGTCCAACATGTCTCCCATTCAGTTATGAATTCCATCAGTCAAAGGTGTTCCACACTTCTTCTACCTGACAGGTAGGGTCCTAGGAGTGCATGAAGTTATGAATCCCATTATTCAACAAGTAAATTACCTAGGGAATAGTGATTGGTAACTCTTTGTCTCAGACACAAGTGTAAATTAAATTTCCTTAAATGATCGTCTCTTAGGCTAGGGACCTCCTGTTATAGGTAGGGAGGGAGAAGATCATTATTTATTTTCACTTTGAGGTTTAATGACTTATCCTCCACCATTATTTAGAATTAAGATTAGGGAATGACTCTTAAAGTAAGCCTCTAAAAATTATTGTAGGGTGGTATCTAGGTGGGAAGTTTGATGTGACTATCTTGGATATGAAGTGGGAGAGGAGACCAGAACATCAAAACCATTTCTTATTCTACCACCACCCTTCCCCTGTACACTAGTGGATGGAGGAGGTCATGTGATTTGATGGATATTATGATTACTCCTATTTCTCACATCCAATAATGAATCCCATAGGATTAGAGGTTAGAGGTGATCCTGAAATTCACACAGTAAGATGCAAGTATATGTAGGGAATATTTTTCCAAACTTTACTCTCACATTCCTCCTAAAGGACTCTATAAGCCTAGGACCTCAAAGACATGTATACAACCTTCATAGGGAATCATCATAAATGGTGTAACACATAAACCCACTAAATCCTATTAATGATCCATGTTCCCTACAATACAAAACTTTAGAGGAATTCCATAGGTGTGGGTCCTCACAATCAAACTACAAGGGGTTTAATTCCCATCAAAATGAGATACATAGGAAGCCTCCATAAGGTCCAAACCCAACACCCCAAATCAACTATAATTTGATATAGATCACATTCTCAGTAGGTTATTTTCTAACATGGGAGATTATATACCTTCTAGTTTCCTTTGGCTACTTTGGAACAAGTGTCACACCAAATTTTGACTAGTAAAGTTCAACCAGATGTCCTTGCCACATGACATTAAACTGAATTGTTTGGTCCTCATCACATGACCTTAAAAGTTATGATGTGTCTTGTTGAGTGGAACTAAAATACATGGTTTCTAATTCCATTTATTAGGATACATAGGAATCTCATCTCATGTGTATGATCCCAACATCAAAACAACTCCCATCTCCTTGGATGATGATAAACTCCATAGCACTGCACTGTGTGGATTAAAACCGACATCATAGTAATAAATGACAAAAGAATCTCTAATATCCTTATAAAATGGTACCATTTATGGAGAAACTCGAATACATATTGATATCTCCATTAATGAATATCCTTGGATACATACAAATGATTATAAGTTCCATTCATGATAATAATTGATTATTAGCCCAAGGGTTACACACTTTATACTTGTGATTGAATGAAGGACTCAAAAATATCTATTAAATCATTAATAGAGTCCCAAATTAGGAATAAATTCCCATAAAAAGGGTGTGATGAGTCTGAAATCCCATCTTATTGACTAATGTGAGTCCCTATGCACCATTGGGTTAATTTCCTAGTGAAAAAATTCATTTGGAAAGTAGGTTCATGAAACATATTGAATGAGGGAAATGTTGGGTGCTTTTAGATCCACAAACAAAACCCATTGGAAGTTTTTTGAAATTATGGAACTCAGTGTGAATGGATGTGAAACCACTCAAACACTCAAAATAATAATAATGAAAAAAACACCACAATAATTCTCGATATGAAAAAAAAATGGTGAACCTAATATGATTCCTTAACCAAGATGATAGTTTAACCACACATCAAGCCCCTTTCACTCTAAAAATTAAAGAGGTATAAGGAATAAAATCAATGATACATGTGTTAATTTATTGATATGCTTATTTTAAGGGGTTTAATTTTTTTATTTGTTACCTATATTTCAGACACTTTATAAAAGAACTCCCTTCAATCCAAATGACCTCATTCCAGTTCTCATAGATGTGTACATCAGCCACTACCCAATCTGGGTCCTCAAATAAGTAGAGGATACTGTTATCCACCTAGAGTATTAAACAATAGGTCTCAAATCCAATGGTCTAGGAGTTACACCAAAATGGAAATTCTATAACCCTAGAGGATAATCAATAGGCCCACCAGATCATGAATCCCCACTAGTTGTCCACTCATTGATGACTGGTGGTCCAGAAGCAAGTTACACCAATTTCTATCTCCAATAGTTTCAGGATCTTATCCTTGAAACACAGAAATTTGATCCTCCCTTATCTTAGGGAGTCAGATCAATAGGCCAAAAAATCCCCACACAAAAGAAACATGTTTCATCTGAAAAGGATCCTTCTAGTAGTAACCATCGCTAACGTCGCACGATAGTGAATACTCAGTATGATGAGAGTAAAATCCTTGTAAGATGACCCAATGAGGGTAGCGACCTAAACAAGTCATGAAATATGACCCAAGTCATCATGAATCAATCAAGTTAGATGATCCAAAGAGGGTAGAGACTAGTTAAAAGGGATTAAGGATACACATATTTCCACTCTAGAGAACCCAGATAACAAAATACGGTGGTAAATAGTGATTAGACACAAACACCTTCATACACCTTGGATTCCCACTGGTCAAATTCAACAACAATCCGTGAGTAGGCACAAACACATTACCACACCCACAAATAATTCTATTAGTATAATCTAGAATAATTCAAAGACAACTAATCAAATTCAATGGAATACAATAAGCATGAGCACACACCTACTCGCATCCATCAAGCCTTCTATTAGCCTAACCTAGAAGCATTGGGAGAAAGAAACCGACAAGTCTCAGAAAAAAACATGGTACATACCCAAATCTCTACTCCCACACCTAAGTACTTTTCAGTATCCCTTAATATGAAATGGAGGAAAGAAGCAGGCACACACCCCTGCTCTTTCCATATAATGGGTATAGATCCCCATTCAACTTATTGATGTTTCTAAGCACATTCTAAAAATGGTGAAAGGTAAGACACAAATTCATACCCACATATTACAAACTTACCATCAAATAATAATTTTAGAGGTAGTGACGGAGGGGAAGACACACAAATCTATCCCCAAAAATGGGGTGAAACATCAACATGTCACTTCGGAGTAGACACACACCTCTTCTCCCACCCTGGATGGTCATGGGACAAATTCCCTCATGATATAAAAATAGTCAGATTAGTTCCATACCCAAAATCTAAATGGATGTAATCAAAATATTCTGATGGCCACGTTGAAGAAGGCACAAACTCATTCCAAAATTCTTGAAGCCTTCTAGAAAATTCTAATAGCAACACAAGAGATAACCAAAGATGATTATGTATATGAAATCTACTTTCTCCAACAAGAAACCCTAGTCTCTTAAAACAAGGAATCCATAAAGAAGCCTCAACAAAGATGACTAGAAAATGAAGATCCAATCTACGATCCCCCTCTATTTAATGCTGGATTTATTGAATACCTTAGACTATTATCTGTGGGAGATCAAGATCCGACTTCCTCATTATCAAATTATGGGAACCATAAAAACATTTATGGAGGTCCTCCCTAAACACCTCACTATTAAGGCTTACTTCATGTCTAGAATCTGATCGATCTTGAGAGCCCATCTCTTAATGAGAGCCATGAAATCCCTCCATTTGAATATAAAATAAACAAAAATAATATCCCCCCTTGTTATCTTCCACCCTAAAGGTTATCCCTAGGGTATATTCTACCAATGTTTAAATTTTTATTTCAGGTTGGGCAGCTCCCATGACAGAACAAAGTTAAGGCGATCTAAAATGATTGAGACTGGGTGAATCCAACCTAGAAAAACCAACACATGCTTGTGGGAGATACCCCAACCTAGAAAATAGAAAACTCTGATCCTCATTAGTTTCCATCAAAGTAAGGAAATATTCAAACTTGTTCCCCTCACACAAAGTATGAATAAGGTCCTCCCATGAGTCTATAATCCCTTTTCATTTTTGAATGATGTAAGTGATGGTCCATGGAATTTGAAGCTTGAATTGCATCGAACTGTGGATAATAGTCGAGTCCATTTCCACTAACTTCAGCATGATGTTGAGATAGTGTAACAACTCAATACCTTTCAACATCGCACATGACTGTACTAGAAGGGGGTATCCTTGTCCTAATCTATCACAAAAATCCAAAATCAATTCCCCTTGATGGTCATGAACCACAACTCCACCCAAATTATTCCAGAAGTACATGATCTGTCAATGTTGAGTTTAAATCCACTACTCAAAGGATTTCATCTCACCCATCTCCCAT
Organism: Viscum album; assembly: GCA_963277665.1. Classification (NCBI taxonomy): domain Eukaryota; kingdom Viridiplantae; phylum Streptophyta; class Magnoliopsida; order Santalales; family Viscaceae; genus Viscum; species Viscum album. The sequence continues at coordinate 253,238,176 of OY728165.1, read as the reverse complement.
ATCTATTGAGATTATGAGAATTTTAAGCTACAGGGATGCTAACCATGAGATTTCTAAATGAGGGTGTGACCTCCCATCTTTTAACGAGTGGTACAAGACCAGCCCTGATGCTTCTAGTTTTAACCACCTTTCCCAGTCATGATCTAGTAATAACACCATATCATATTTGGTTCCTCGCACTCCATATAATCCAACAACCTACTATAAGTAGTTTTACCCTATCCTTTCATTCCTTGGAATTATTATCTATTCCCATAAATAGAGCATGAAGAAAAGAGGCATGGTTTCTGACTCTAATCCACAACCAGATAGCCTCACCCAAGCTACTCTAAACTGCTTCCACTCAATCACTCTAAATGAAGAGATGACCAAAGGATTTCTTATTATGATTCTTACAACAAAAAAATTTATAATACATAATTATTCCCTTTTCCTCACCTATTTATCTATCATAATTGATTGATTATGGAGATTCCTGACCAGGAAATTGTACTTCTTGGTAATATTGTTTCACCATATGGTTTTGTTTCCACCCATCCTCTACCCCATGCGCTTGAGTTACTGAGTGATAATATTTATTTTAGAATGAAACCGATGTCAATCCCATAAATATTAGTTTTCCCAAATCACCATTCATGATGATAATATTGACGAACTTTAGTTTTTTGAATATTTAGGATGACATGAAATAAAAGTTTAAATCTTGTAGATTGGGAGAAGGTGATCTTATAGGTTAGATAGCTAGGAAAAAAATACCAAACCCATCCAATTAGTGTTCCATAAATTAATTTTTCCACAATCCATAATCCATTTTGAGTGATTATGTAACATAAGTACTTTCTTATAAATCATGTTCCAAAGCTGAGAAGTGGTCCCCCCTCCACTATCCATTTGTTTTCCATATATATTAGAGAAAAATTTATCCCATAATGATTTATTTTCCAAGAAATACCATTAAATTATAGCCTAAATACTCTAAATTTCCTCCTTGAAACTCTTGATATTAATAACACCATCACCCAACCCCTAAAAACATGTTCTACGAAGCCCATTGAACTCCTTCTTCAGAATGTAAATCCCAGATGAGTCCTATCATCACTTTTTCAATGTTATTAAAAACTGCCATTGGAATGTTGAGCACTGAAATCACATACATGGTAATAAAAGATAAATCACAATTTAAAAGTGTAATTCCCCCCCTAAAGGAAATAAAAATATTTTTCCAATTTTCAATTCCAGTAGTAATTTTATCAACCAGACCATTGAAATGATGAATCCGAACCCTTCCCGACATGATGATAATTCAAAGATATTCCATGGGGAAGGTTTTCTTTTATATACCCAGTCCCTCATCAATTTTCTTTCCCCATATTTATAATCACCATTTATAAATTATCATATTACTCTTTTCCTGGTTGATGGATCACACACTCCACTTATAGTAGGTATCTATGGTTTTTTTGAATTCTATAATTTTTTTCCTATGTCTATTCTAGAAAAATATCATCTCATCAGAAAAAAAGATATGAGAGATTTAACTAGAATTAGATCTACCACGGTGTGGTAGAAGGTTTCCTCTGAGAAATTTCCCCTCTAGATATTTGATTAGGGTGTCTTGTTCTACGATAAATAGGATGGGAGAAAGGGGATCTCTATGCCACAATCCACAGTTAGTTTTAAAGAACCCACACTTCATCCACGTGAATAAAATAGTTATCCATGGGGAGATAAAAGATCCAAATAGAATATCTACCACCCCTATGGAGAATCCCATGCCCTTAAACACTTTTATTATGAATCTACACTTCATTTTATCATAGGATTTGTACATATCAACCTAAATCACCACATTAGATCCAAGTGATTTTTTTATATCCTCGAAAATTTCATGCACCATGGATATGGAAAACTGAGTAGATCTTCCTTTGATATACCACTACTGTTTCTACAAGACCCATTGAGAGAGATTACATGCAGGTATCTTATTGATAATGTTTGAAAAAACCTTATATGGGTATTTACATATGATGATTGGCCTATACTGATTGAGTGAAAAGTAATCCTTCACTTTTGGAATAAGGATCAATGTCGATGCACAAGAAAATCATGAAAAAATCCCACCTCTAAAGTAATCTTGAATGGTCCCAACCATATATACTTTCACCATCTCCTAGAAGGTTATGTTAAAGGACCCTGGGAGGCCTTCATGCCCTGGAGAGCTTTCAACTTTAAGAGCCCAAACCGCCTCCCAAATATTTTATTCTTTTGAAATGATTTCAAAGGACATATTAATATAATTGGACACCACCCATGGAATAAGGTTGAAAACGCATGTTTGGTCACTCAGATAGTCTCCCCATATAGAGGAGTTATGACCAGGTTGGAATATTTTAAAATAGTTATTATACATACCTCCAATGATCTCATTATCATGTGTGAAAGACCCATATTCTATATGAATGTTAGGAATATTTACACACATCATCTATTTGATTAATTCCTAAAGAAAGGCCTTGTTTATATCCCCTTACCTTAGCCAAGTTTCTCTAGATCTCTCTGGGTCTAACCTATCTTGTTCTAGAAGTGTTTTTACTAACAGATTTTTCTTTTCAACCTGTATGTAAAAATTTTCATTATCCCAGTTGTCTTCCATCCTCCTCTCAAATTGATTAATCTATTCCTTCACCCCCTTCAGGTTAATAGAATGGTTAGGTCTATTGAGGGACCAATTATGTAGATAACCTATGTTCCTTCGTATCATGTTGTTCGGGCCCATCAATCTATCCACCTACATGGGCATTGCCCAATATTTTTGAACCATGGAATGAAAGCTATTATCCAACACCCATTGATTATAAGAATAAAATAATCTGTTATTCATTGATCCCTGATCTAGATGAATTAAGAGGGGCATGTGGTTTTACAGATCCCACACCAGATGCTTAACAATTGTATTCAGAAAACAGGAAATTGTTTGAATATTACCGAAGCATCGGTCCAATATAAACCTGGTGAAATGATTACCTCTTTATTTGTTGCACTAAGTGTATTTGTTTCCTATAAAGCACAATTTCATAAGTCCATTACGATCAGTGAAGGAACTAAAATCTTAAAAATCTATATAAGTAACCACTCCACCTCCCTTATTATCCGATGAGTCATGAATGAAATTAAAGTCCCCCCAAAAAACCACACCAAGTTCCTCTAATAAAAAATATCCAGGTCTTTCCACAAGGCTTCCCTTTACAGAGCATCAAAGTTAGATGTTAAGCTATAATGGTAGTCCTATCCATAATTTCATTTCACTTCATCCATAAGGTTATCCCCTTGTTGATTTAATGAAGAGAAATCTATCCAACCATGAGGAACCTTGGAAAATGAGGCAAGTCATGTCTAGTTCCTTGTTATTGGCAAGTGGAATCATTTCTTAGCTGAAAGACAGACCAAGGTGACAATCACTCTATGAACCACCTGTAGATTTCCATCCTTCAAATTTCATAGAGGAAGCCCACACTGATATTTCCATTTATAATAATGAAGTAGGGAAGAATCCACTTTGGTCAGACCAGGTTGAGGAACCTCTAATAAAATACAAAGAAGAAACGTCAAATAAGAGATTTTGTTTTCTAAAGATGGCATATTGGTCATATTCTAGCTGTTAGTCACTCCTCAGTTCATCATTCTAGAAGTGTTGTTGGAATATTTGTGCATGAAATACACATCAACTTATGGAACACTCTTCAAAACTTGATAAAAAAAGTTATTACCTTATGAAGATTATCAAATCCTAATCAAGGTAATATAAGGGATAAATTAATAAATTGACTTGGAGGCTCTCCTGGCTGTATGACATGAAAAATTATGAAAGCAGCAAGGATCCCTTAAACACACATGTTTCAACATGTTAAAATAATTGTGTCATATTATCAATGATTTCCCATACAATGTTTAATATTAGAGAATGGGGTAAACATAGAGAATTTCATTTCACTATTCTCCCCAATCAGAAAATACCACCAAATGTGACATCATTCAATGACGTAGCTTTAGAACATCTTTGATAAAAGGACTATGTTCATAGAAGATGGTATGCTAAAAAACCCAACCCTACCCAAATATCATAGACTTGGGATAGAAGTGATAAATCCATCATTTTTTTTTCATAAAGAATTTGAAAATATCGAGAAGGCCTCTCGTATAAGGGAAGTCAATCACTAGATAACAAAAATGTCACAAATAGAATAATTTTCATAGGATGCAGGAAACTTAGATGAAAACTATATAATGAACCCAAATGATGTTCAAAATTGGATCAGTAAAATCAAAAAGGAATTCATGAAAATAATATCTATGGAAATCCATGATCAACTCCAACCTATAGGTCTAGGGTCTTTTTTAACCCAATATTTGAGGTAAGCAAACTAGGCTCGAAAGGTTATGGAAATGTAACAAGAACTACCCCAATCTATAAGGATGGGGAATTTTTCTCCTCAATATCCTCATCCTTAGTGGAAGTTAGTTTTCTCACGATTAGGGAGAATTCCATTGAATTAATTATACTGGTTTATCACATCCCATGATTTAGTACCCTCATTAGGAGAACACACGACAAAATTGTTTGGATATTCCCTTTAGAATATTATTCTTTAAATGGTTCAAAGGGAACTATTGGAGGATAGGACAAGGCCTCATGGAGAGAAAAAACAAAGGCAGTCTCCCAAATAGACTGATAAAATTCCTACAATGTGTTATGAATTGGTGATTATCATTAATACCACCCCTACAGAACCTACAAAACACGAGGCCAATACAAAGGATCATGAGGAGTAATTTTAAGTTTATAATACGACCCACATTGAAACGAACGAAGGAGGTGTGTATACACAAAGGCATAAGCTTTCTCTAGACATGGAAATTACCTTAACCACTCCATTATCACCCCATCATAAGGCATCCACCAAATTAAATAGTAATGGAGAGGTTGTGCCTCACCCATCTCTTAAAGAGGTTGAACCCCTTACACTCTAGGAAATATTTTCTCAGCAAGTGTAAAATATGAAAGAGTTTAGAAGACTCAATGTTGAATTACTTTGAGGAAACAATCCTATTAGATATGTATCAGAAAAAGGACTCAACTCTTACTCCCAACAGGTGCACCACAACAAAGGGGAATCACCTTAATGAATAACATGGAACTAGAACATTCAATAAATGTGATGGATTGACGACTGATATATTTGGACCCCATGGTAGCAAGGTATCATAAGTTACATCCTTTGGGTATGAAACTGGGATTGGTTCAAAAACACCCTTATGATCCAGCCCCCATAGGTTACCCACCACAGGTACAAGTAGAGCCTCTCCCTAGATGGCTATACCAGTTTCTACCCATGCTTAAGCTATTATTTATCTAGGAATCCCTCAAGTTAACAATACTATCAAGTTGCTAATAGCTTGTTTGGAAGATATATAAGAAATAAATGCACTTGTTTATCCACAAAAGAGGCCTTACTTTGAATGTATGGGTCTAACCCCTCCCTTACCAAATTTTGGGAACCCCACATTTCTAATTTTTACTGGCCCGGGGGATCAAGAGTAACATTTAATGAATTTCACGACTCACTGTGATCCCATGATGGGGACCCCTACAAAAAGAGAATTAGTTAAACTTAAATTATTTATAAAAACAATACAAGGTTCAACATTCGTTTGGTACACCAGTATACCGACTCAGTCAATTATGGGATAAGAAGATCACTATTGATAGTTTCTATTCCAATTTAGATCAACTCTGCATATGAAATCAGTCCTCAAACATTCAAACTGCAAAAATTTTGAGAACGAGAGGGTCTTGGATTTCATTGATTGATGGAATGGGCTGACTTAATCCCTAAACCTACATCTTCCCCAAGAATATTTTTGTCTATCTATATATAGAACCTTCATGATGAGTAGCATACACCACTCATCCCTATAAAATACACATGAGGTTTTTGGTATCTCAACGCAGTGGCCCAAAAAATGGAAGATTCTGTCACATTCACCAAGGCTACATCCCAAGTAAATATAGAATATTTTGGAAAGATAATGGGAAAAGTAGAACCATTCACTTTATGTTCAATCCATTCCCTTCCCTAACTCCAGCTTTGAAACCCATGCCATATTGCAAGACCCCTCCTTCTGAGCATCAAAAATAATGTACACCTTGTTAGGATGAGCAAGGATATTAGAGGAGAAACTAGTGTGAGGATTTAAAAAATAATATTTACTCTTTTTGAAATGACTATGTTCTTGGATACTTCATCTCAGCATTGGGGAATAACTTGATCAAGTTACTAAAGCCTAAGAGATTCAACCAAGATAGTGTCAAAGATCTCCCAAAATATTTACCCATCTAATGGACACTAGGTCACACTATCCAAGAATGTTTTGTTTGTAAATACATCCTATAAAAGAAGGTGTAATTGGGATAGGTAAATCTAGAAAATCCACCCGCATAGGTAGCTTATGTTTGTACTACCAATATAGAGTAAGAGGGTGAATGGAAGGATGTTACTAAAAAAAATGTAGAATTTTATTGATTTTATGGTAAAAAATATGATCAACCGGACTCATGCTATATGACATCCCACCTTTTCATTACATAACTTTCTATTACATTTTACAAACAGAGGAAGTTTAAAGTATAGTGTCTTGGAAATCAGGAACATAATACATGAAAACGTAAAAAACTATTTTAAATACCATGGAAAAAGATTCTTGGAAATTTAATCCAATATAAAATTATAGCATATCATAACCTGGAGACATACATCAAAGGAAAGGATGAATAGAAGGCCCAGTAAGAAAAGTAAGGGAATCAATTTACTTGTGATATCAATAAGAACTTGATGAAAAACATAAAGACATGAGAAATAAAAGAAAAGTAATATCACAATAAAAAGAACATGAATCATAACATGAATATGTGGATACAAAATTTAATTTAAAAATTCATGAACATATGACCAAGGTTCATCCTCAAGGTGTCATAAAAATTACCAGGGTTATTCACCAAGGTATCGTGAAACTTGTTATCTCTAGAGATTAAATTCTTTACCCAATCAATTAGAGAACTATCAGGGTGCACCATCAATATGTCTTTATTTTCACATGATACATATAGATAATAAACAAAAATTTTATAAATAACCCAAAAAGAATAAAATAAATGGGTTTTATTTAAAAATCGTGATGTTTTAAAAGTGCTTAAAAACTTGATCGTTATGTCATTTATAACCCCTGGAAAAGGAATGAGGGTTTCATGTATTTCAATTTGAGAATATAATATATAATTTTTTTGTATTTATTAATACCACATGGAACAAAATATGTTTGGGTATTCATATAAATAAAATAATAGAATTTCTTGAGAAAAAGAGAGAGATTTTTGAGATGAAAATCCTGCAGCATAACAGCTATGTAACATGGTTTTAGAAAACCATAAAAAGAGATGGTACATAGGTCACCCATTAATAAGAGAGTCATAATATAGTATAAGGATAAAATAAAATGTAGATAAGAACATGATATGGATATTTTAATGAAATACCACATGAAAAAGAAACTCGAAAGAAAAGAGAAGATATGATTTTGTTTTACGAAAATTCGATAGCCTAACAACATCACTTAAAAATTCAGAAAATCAGTTGATGAGAGCAGAAAGGGTATCTCATAAATTGAACATGAAATGTAAAGTAATAAGGATATATAAGAATATAACCCCATATAATAAAATGGAAACTATAAGACATAACATAAAGGATGTCATGACTAAAAGAGCAGGGTGAAGGGTTCTCTTACCTTGAAGAGTAACTTCAAAAACTAAAAGGTTGGGACCTTGGGTGATTTAGGGACCCTTGGGAGAACTATTTGGGAGGTAAAAGACCAGATATTTGTTGAGGAGGAATTTTTAATGAAATGAATGAAGGAATGAGTTGGTATTTATAGCAAAAGTGGGGGAATATTTTATTAAAATCCAAGGGACACCTCATCAGTGGTATTTCCAAAACCATGGGATTTCCCATGGTATTTTTCCCATGGTATTGGCCACTTGGGATACCTCATAACATATATTACTCTAAAAAAGTCTACCAGAATTATTACATCATGATTACATCATTAATTATGTCATTAAACACACCGAAACTCAAAACTGTATTTTTACTATTCACTGGAAAACAAAACATTTCATAAAAATATCATAAATTCAGCCTCACCTAATATAAATGCTATAAATTCAAAAATGAACTCAATATTATGAAAATAATTTTCTAATTTTGCGATATTTAATTTTCAAGTAAAAAAACTATTTACCTGAAAAAATATGAATAATTAACTAATAATTTGTGAAACAGTTATTTTCAAATGCTATTATATCACACTACCAATAAAGATTCCTAAATTATATTTATACCTTCTTAAGTGATGTTACTATTACATTTGCAACATTTATATTCATAAGGTTAGTATTACTATTCTTAATTTACTATTCACAAAAAATTATGTTGATCTTATTAGAATCTAAATTTCTTATTGATCACAACTGTAGAAGACCATTTGTTGAAAATCATTTCACAATATTAATTCTTTAAAGTAAAAAAAATATTTTAAAATACCCTTTTTCCAAAATTCACCAATAATAAGGAACTTCTCTAAATTCATCCTATATTTATTTTGATATTTGAAATTCACAAATTTTACCATAATAAGAAATAACAATTTTATTTATACAAAAGGATTACAAAAATTAACTAAGGCCTTGTTACATAGCCCCTTATAACACCTGCATAAGACCTAAGTGTATGGTGTGCAATAGTGATAGAATCTTGGGGTGGCTCAAATAACATAACCTGAGTGGTGATTTCTGTCATCTTGAACTTCTCTGGTAAGATATTCCGTTCAAGCTTCACATGTTGAAGCTCAGCTTGGGCTTGGTCTAGAGAAAAGCCTAGTGACGAAACCTCCTTTCGAAGCTCTGGCATATGGGCTTCGTATGGCACGAGTCTACTGGATGAGGCCATCAAATATTCTTTCTATATTAATTAACCATGATCACTTTTATTTATAAGCAATAATAATATTGTTAAGATTACATATTCCAACAGTCATATTGACCAACAGTCATATTGATCAATGGTCATATTGACTAACAGTCATATAACAGTCGAAACCCAATGGTCTCATTTTAATTATACTCACTTAATTAATTAAAGGATATAGTTTTTTGAGTATAAAATAAAATAACACACAAATTTAGGAAAAATATATTTTTAAAAGGTTAGAGTTGTTACATTCTTCCCCCCTTGAGAAATTTCATCCCCGAAATTTTAACTCATACCCTCTAAAGAGAAAAGGTTGGGGTACTTCTACCTAATATACTCCTCTAGTTCCCATGCGGCTTCTTCACATTTGTGGTTCCTCCAAAACACCTTAACAAGGTGGGTAGTCTTGTTTCCTAGAACCTTGTCCCTACAATCCAAGATCTCCACCGACTACTCCTCATAAGAGAGGTCATGTTCTAGTTGTACCACCTCTGGATTTAGTAAATATGATGGGTCAGGTATGTAATTCCTCAAGATGGATATGTGGAAGAAATCATGAACTTGTGCTAGATTTGGAGTAAGTACAAGTTGATTGACCACTAGTCCCATGCGATCAAGGATTTCATAGGGGCCAATGTACCTAGGGCTGAGCTTCCCTTTCTTACCAAACCCCATGAACCTCTTCCAAGGTGAAATTCTAAGAAATAATTTTTCACCAACATCAAACTCCCAGTCCCTTTGATGGTTGTTTTCATATCTCTTCTTCCGAATCTGAGTAGCCTTAATGTGTTGTTGGATGGAATGAACCTTTTATGTCATCTCTTGCACAAGATCAGGTCCGAGAAGCTTTCTCTCACCAGCTTCATCCCAACAAGTAGGAGTGATACATCACATCACATATAGAGCTTCATAGGGTGCCATTTGAATGATCGAGTGGAAGCTGTTGTTGTAAGAGAACTCAACTAATGGGAGATGTTGATCCCATACACCCTTTAAATTCCATTGAGCATGTTCTCATCTTGTACCTGAGGGTTTTAATAGTAATTTCAGAATGTCCATTAGTTTGGGGTGATAGGTCATACTAAAATTCAATTTGGTACATAGAGCATGTTGAAGACTTCTCAAGAATTTTGATGTGAACTGTGGATCACAATCATATACGATAGAAAGTGGAACTCCATGAAGCCTTACCACTTCATTAATGTAAATCATGGCAAGTTGATCAAGAAAGAAATCTTCCAAAATAGAGATAAAATGGGAATTCTTGGTGAGACAGTCCACAATAACCGATATCACATTATTTCCATTAGAAATTCTCAGGAGACCAATGGAAAAGTCCATAGTGATATTCTCCCACTTTTATACCGGTATGGGTAGTGGTTGCAATACCCCTTTAAGAAGTTGTCACTTTTCCTTCACTTGCTGACATACCAGGCACCTTGAGTTGTAGTCAGCAATCTCCCTTTTCATATTATCCAATAGTAATGATCACGAAGGTCTCTATACATTTTTTTACTTCTAGGATTTATAGAGAACGTAGAGCTATCAGCTTCATCCATCATATCATTCTTTATTTCTGGAATATATGGAACACATAGTCTTTTACAAAATTTTAGTACACCTTTTTGATCAATATTGAACTCAAGAAACTTCCCATCCTTCATAGCCTCAAACCTCTTCTATAACAAATGATCTTCTTTCTGAGATTTCTTGATCTTCTCTAGTAATGATGGTTGAGAAATCATTTGGGTTAGGGTTGATGATGTTCTTTCCCTTATAATTCTCATGTTATTATTTACTAGGTTATTGATCAAAGGATCTCTTTCAATCCCCATCATGGATAGAACAACAAGGTCTTTCCTACATAATGCATCAGTGAATTTGTTCGCTCTTCTGGGATGATAATGAATTGATCAATCACAATATTTAAGAAGTTACAACCATCTCCTTTGTCTCATGCTAAATTCCTTGTGTGTAAAAATATACTTCAAACTTTTATGGTCTGTGTATATATCACATTTCTCCCCATAAAGATAGTGCCTCCATATCATCAGAGAAAAAATGACCGCAACTAGCTCAAGATCATGTGTAGTATAGTTCTATTCCTGAGTCTTCAACAATCGATATGCATAAGTAATGACTTTTTAATTTTTCATGAGGATGAACCCAATCCCTTTTAGAGATTCATCATTAAAAATAATGAATCCTTATCCACTTGAGGGCTTATTTAACATGGTTGTGGTAACCAATCTCTTCTTTGGCTCTTGGAAACTTTCCTCACACTCCTTTGTCCAGAAAAACATGATGCCTTTTCGAGTTAACTTGATTAATGGATTAGAAATTCATGAAATGTTTTTTCGCAAACCTCCTATAATATCTCTCTAATCCAAGGAAAATATGAATCTCAGGTATTATTGTAGGCTGATGCCACTCCTCTATAACCTTTGTCTTTGCAGGATCAACTGTGATTCCTTCATTGGTTACAATGTTCCCCCAAAAGCAACTTGTTGTAACCAAAATTCACATTTTCTGAACATTCTAAAAATCCTATCCTTTCGTAGAGTTTAAAAAATAACCCTTATATGATCCTCATGCTCCTCGAGACTTTGGGAATATATCATAATATCATCAATAAAAACCACTACAAAGTTATAAAGGTGGTCCTTAAAGACTATATTCATCAAATCCATAAAAATTGTAGGTGCATTAGTCAGTCCGAAGAGCATAAAAACAAACTCATAATGCCCGTATCTTATTGGAAGGCAGTTTTTAGAATATCTTTTTTCTTTACCCTAAATCAATGATATCCTGAACAAAGATCAATCTTAGATAATAATTGAGCCCCATGAAGTAGGTCAAATAAGTCATCAATTCTTGGAAGAGGGTATTTTTTCTTTACTGTGATCCCGTTCAGTTATCTATAATCAATGCATAGCCGCATTGATCCATCATTCTTCTTTACAAAGAGAACATGTGATCCTCAAGGAGACACACTCGGTCAGATAAAACCCTTATCCAAAAGATCTTGCAGTTGTTTCTTTAATTCCTCTTGCTCCACATTTTCCATCCTATACGGGGTCTTTGATATCAGATGAGATCCAAGTATGAGTTCAATAGAGAACTCAACCTCTCTTTCTGGGGGAGGTTTGGGTAACTCCTCAAGAAACATGTCAATTTATTCCTAGAAAATGGGAACATTTTATATCCTTATACTCTCATTTCCTTCTTCTTATTCATTGATCAACTCCATAAAGAAGGAAATAGGAGGTTATTCTATATAAATATCTTGTTGAGATATCTATCCATGGAAGATAACTGTAGGTTTTCCATTCAAGACTACTGATATTTCATTGCTTATGCATTTGATCTTAGCATTATACTTTGAGATCCAGTCCATCCCTTGTATAATGTCAAATTCTAGCATGAGAATGACTACTAGATTTGTGATAATATTGTGCTCACTAAAGTAAATACTAGAGTTTCTAAACACTGGCAATGCTTGGATGGTCCCACAAGGAGTCTTGACTGATAACTCTACTTTTATCAATTCAAGGTATGATTCAAAATTCTTTGCAAACATGGAGGAAACAAAGGAATTCATAGAACCAGAATCAAACAAATTACTTTATATATTTGAGAGAACAAAAATAGTACCTTCTACCACATCATTTAGTGCTTCAACTTCAGTCATGGTGATAGAAAAATCATGACCTTTTTACCTTGGCCTTTGCTGAGACTGATGGTGGTTCCCCTCCACTGCCCTTAGATTTGTACATTGATTAGAAATGTCCCCATATTTTCCACACTTATAGCATTGGACATTAGGTTGGGAATGTACCATCTTAACCTTATCATTAGTGTTGGGAATTTGAGGCTTTACCTCACTATAAAAATTCTGTGAAATATGTACATCTCTTCCACAATTTTAGAACTTCCCTATCCTGAGCAAGCCATTCCCCAAATGATTCTTCCAACATTTATTACAGGTGGGATGTTGCACTTTATTGCCTCCTCCTCACTAATCTAAGTTCCTCCCTAATCTTGGATTCATTGATCTCTTCTTGTCATTAGATTTATGAGACCACTACGTCTCACCAAACAACAGTTCAACTTTTATTTCACTCCAAACGATCTCCTCATATCTATCATAGTATCGGTTGGCTAGATTCTTCCGCATATGAGGTCAAATTCTACCAAATAATCTATCAACCTTCCCATTTGGATCCATGAAAAAGATATAGTTGTAATGTGAAATCCTTGTTAAGTCCATCTCGTAGCTTCCAACATATTCATTCTCTTTTTTTTATCTTGAGAAAATCCTTCTACATTTTTTTTCTCATAGAAAAAGGAAGATACTTATTGAAGAAGATCCCTCTAAACTCTTCCCACTCTATAGATTAAACCTCTACTATTGGCCTCATGTTTTTAATCAGTTCCCTCCACTAATTATCTTATCCATATAAGCAGTAAACCACCATGGTGACCATATTTTGTTCCGAAAAGCAGAGCAGAGAAAAGATATTCTAAATAGAGATGATCCACTATTCAACAATCAATGGGTCGGTAGATCCACTGAAGGTTGGTGGTCGTTTATGCATAAAGGACTCAACAGAATGTTGTTCCCTTCACAATGAGGTCTATCTATTATCTTGATTCAAGTTATTTTCCATAACTTTAGTCATTTGGTTAATCATTCTCATGAAAGTTTCCATTCAGGCTTCCATCGGAGGGCCGTCAGTGCATGGTCTATTGTAGTCACTATTTTAATGGTTCCTCCTATTACACTCCATTTTCTAAAAGAATAAAACATTTGTTATAATCTTACTTCATTTATGAATCTTTTAACTACTAAGGATTTTATTTCTTAAAACATCATGCTAAAACAATTACATTTCTCTATAAATCCTTCATAATGATTAATAAGAAGCATGTGATTAACAAAAAAATATCCCCTGAGAGTGTCAAACCAGGAGTGCACCAAGACCCTTTTTCGTGTACCAGGATTCCCTGAGTCAAGACCAAAACTCCTTGTCAGAGTTTTCAATCCTAGGTATATCTGTTTTAGAGACACTACCACTTGTTCATATCCAGATAGGGATTTATTTATTCAGAAACCACTTACTTAATATTTCAACAAAATACTAGGAAGTTTTTCCTATATTTAAAATTTTATATAGGGTTCTTCCCAATGTTTTCATAGACAGATTTACACAAATAACTAAACTATAATTTAATTCCAATTATAGCATCCCACCTTTTTATTACATAACTTTCCATTACATTTTACAAAAAGATGATCTTTAATGTCTACTGTCTTGGAAATCAGAAACATAATAAATGAAAACTTAAAACACTCTTTTAAATAACCTTGAAAAATCTTCTTGAAAAGTTCATACTATGTACAATTATTTCATCTCATAACCCGGAGACATACATCAAAGGAAAGGGTGAGCAGAAGGACCAGTATGGAAAGAAAAAGGATCAGTTTACTTGTGATATCAATAAGAACATGATGAAAAACATAAATAAATGAGAAATAGAAGAAGAGGAATATCATAATAAAAATAACATGAATAATAAATTGAATATGTGGATAAAAAATTTAATTTATACATTCATGAACATGTCACCAAGGTTCATCCTCAAGGTGTCATAAAAATTACTAGGCTTATTCACCAAGGTATCGTGAAACTTGTCATCTCTAGAGATTAAATTCATTACCCAATGAATTGAAGCTCTATTATGGTTAACCCTTAATATGTATTTATTTTAATGTGAACAAAATAGATCATAAAAAAAATTTCATAAATAACAAAGAAAGAATAAATGAAATGGGTTTCATTTCAAAATCACGACATTTTAAAAGTGCTTAAAAAATTGATCGTTATGTCATTTATAACCCATGTAAAAGGAATGAGGGTTTCATGTATGTCAATTATAGAATAAAATATATCATTTTATGTCTTTATGAATACCACTTGAAATGTAATAGGTTTGGGTATTAATAAAAATAAAATAAGAGAATTTATTGAAAAAGGAGAGATTTTTTAGATGAAAATCCTACAACATAACGACTATGCAACATGGTTTTAGAAAACATTATAAAGAGAGAGGGAAGAGGTAACCAATTAATAAGAGAGTAATAATACAATATATTAAAATAATAAAATGGATATAAGAACATGTCATGGCTATTTTAATGACATACCTCATGATAATGAAACTCGAAAGAAAAGAGAAGATATGATTTCTTTTAAGAAAATTTTATAGCCTAACAACGTCACTTAAAAATTCAGAAAATCTATTGATGAGAGGAAAAAGAGTCACTCATAAATTGAACATGAAATTTAATTTAATAATTATTTAGAATAACATACCCCCATATAATAAAATGGAAACTATAAGACATAACATAAAGGAAGTCATGACTAAAAGTGGAGGGTCAAGGGTTCCTTTACCTTGAAGAGTAACTTAAAAAACACAAAGGTTGGGACCTTGGGGGATTGAGGAATCCTTGGGAGTAATAATTTAGAGGTAAAAATACTATATCTTCATTGATTAGGAATTTTTAATGAAATTAATTAAGGAATGAGTTTGTATTTATAGAAAAAGTGAGAGAATATTTTATTAATTCCCAAGGAACACCTCATCAGTGGTATTTGCAAAACCATGGGATTTACCATGGTATTTTTCCCATGGTATTGGAAACTTGGGACACCTCATGACATATCGTACTATAAAAAATTCTACCATAATTATTGTATTGTTATTACATCATTAATTTTATCATTAAACACACCGAAACCCAAAAATGAATTTTTACAATTCACCAAAAAACAAACTTTTTTATAAAAATCTCATAAATTCACCCTAACCTAATATCGATGCCCTGAATTAAAAAATAAACTCCATTTTATGAAAATAATTTTATAATTATGAGATATTTTATTTTCAAGTAAAAACACTATTTACCTGAAAAAATACTAATACTTAACTAATAATTTGTGAAATAGTTATTTACTAATGTTATTATATCACATTACAAATCAAGATGCCTAAATTATATTTATACTTTCTTAAGAGAGGTTACTATTCCATTGGTCACATTACTATTCATAAGGGTAGTGTTACTATTTATAATTTACTATTCACCCAAAATTATGTTGATCATATTAGACTCTAAATTTCTTATTGATCACAACTGTAGAAGTCCATTTGTTGAAAATCATTTCACAATATTAATTATTTAAAGTAGACAAAAATATTTTAAAATACCTCTTTTCCAAAATTCACCAATAATATGGAACTTCTATAAATTCATCCTATATTTATTTTGATATTTTATATTCATAAATTTTACCATAATAAGAAATAATAATTTTATTTATACAAAATGATTACACAAAGTAACTAAGGCCTCGTGACATAGTCCCTTATGAAACCTGCATAGGACCTAAGTGTAAGTTGTGAAATAGTTGTGGAATCTTGGGGCGGCTCAGACAACATTGCCTAAGGGGTGATTTGTAACATCCCAAGTAATTAAAGAATAAATTTTTTTCATATTTATTAATATTTACGAATTAAATATTAATTTTAATTAAAAGGGGTTTCTACGTTCGATAGCGTACTCGATATGCAACGATGAGTTTCTTTGAAAACTTACATTGCACACAAGTAATAAAATAATATTATTTTAAATGTTAGTTAAAAAGTAGCCGTTGTACTGGCGGGAATGGATATAAATAACTAAAATATGATTATATATGTTTTTAAATGTTTTTACATTTACCCAATAAAAGATAAAGGCTTAAAATACGGAAAGAGTTCAATTTTAGGCTTTTATACCCTAATTTTCACCAAGGGTTCACTTATCACCTTTTGACGGTGAACCGTCATTAAATATAGTTTTTATCAATCTTATAAATTCTATTGGACCAACAATAACTCTTATTTAGAATCGGGACATCAAAATTTACTTTGTGTAAATTTTTGGTACCTTTCCGATAAAGTTCATTTTTTTAATGAATAGTGTAAAATGTTGTATTTTAATTCAAAACCTCTTTTTAATCTAATTTATTTATATGATTAGATTATCTTTTGAATTGGTTTTAAATTGAAATTAGAAAATATTTTTACCATTAAATCCAATAGTGGTCGTTAAAATTAATTTCACTTTGAAATCGGACTTAAACTAGTGTCAATCTTTTGATACTTATTGTTTCATAAAAACACTCTATTTGCTCTGACAGCGGGAATTAATTATTAAATTAATTAATGTGACTTATATGTTTTGAATTTTTTAAAATAGACTTCATTTTTGAATTCGTAATATCAAATATAGCTTAGGGTGAATTTTTGGTAATTTTCTGATAAACTTCAATTTTTGATGAATAGTGAAATCACTAAGTGGTAGTTAAAGAAACTGATTTTTCGTTTAAATGAAATTTTGCCATCATTGTGTTTTGAATTTCAAAAATCTGAAATACATGGTTGTCATTAAGAATTAAAATGTGGTTCAATGAGATTAAAATAATTTTTTGGTGAATAGTAACTTATTAAGTTTTTAATCACGATTAGTGGTAATTAGTGTAGTTTAAGGTAAAACTAATGTTTTAATAATATGAGATGAGCTTGACACATGTCCTACCCTCATTGGATGTGTCATGGCCGACCAAGAAAAGCCATTGGTCAACTTGGGGACCCAATGGAGCCACTTTGGTTGGGAAATGACATAAATAACTTTTTATTTAATGTAAAAGTAAAAATGACACAAACATAGTATGTTTTACGAAAACAATTTTTACATGGGGTTATAAAGATTAGATTTTTTATTATAAATAGTAATTGGAAATCTAAAAATATTTCCTACATCATAGTATTTTTTTTATAATTTTTAGACTTTAAATAAATTAAATTATTTATGACATCATGATGATGCAGCGATGACCTCATTATTTAACGATTTAAATAAAATGGAAACATAATGTAATATCTAAAACCTACACATGTCCAAAAACTATTGGATGGGTATATTTCGAACCCTTATCACCTTATCCACGAATTATATCAATTTGGGACCATTTAAATCCGAAACTCATTTTCAAATAAAGTAATATTTCTTTACTTTCAAAGAGTGCCCCTCCTCTCCTCTTATAAAAGGCCCCCACCTCTACCTCATTTCACACACTCCTCAAGCCTTTGGCTCGTCCATCCCCTGCACATTTACTCTCTAAACATCCCTCTCCTCATCCTAGAGGATTCCCTTTGGGTAGAATCCTTTCAAAGGAAGCCTTTAGGCTCAAATCAAAAGGGGTTACACTTTTAAAGGTAATTCATTCTCTCTTGTTCATTTGTTTTATTTTGCTTCTCCAACCCCCTAAACTCTTTTTATTTACTTCTTTTGTAAAAAAAACAGTATATTAAATATACTAGGATGTTTTTATAAGATTTATTTGAGCTACACTCTCACACAACTACATCAAATGGTTAAAGAACACACGGTTTCCGTGGATGGCGAAATTCTGCCTCCCGAAACGATGATTGTTCAATACTCATTTAACACCTTCAAAGGTGGCCATTATGATGTCAATATTTTTATATATGATATATAATATGTTTATTCTTTCCTTAAGCTTCTGTATTTTTCATTTATGGCATACCATTATTGTTTCCATTATGAGTAAACACGATATCTTCATTTTAGGAAGTGCGGACTACCGCCCCCTGAAAGTGATTTGATTTGTTAATACCATATGTGGGATGTGTAAAGGATAAAGTTAATGATATTATATATGTTATTATACTGGAATTATAATATACTATTATATCATTATGATTCCATTCTATAAAATACGAAATAGAAATGAAAGTAGCGTTCATGCGTACGTAAGGCTTACCGTCTCCATGAACGATGCATTTCATTTCTTACCTCTAAATGATTATGTAATATTATAAATACATGTATATGCTGGATATATATGATATATATGATATCCAAATCAGGAATGTCATTCTGGATATAAAGAACCTTTGACCACACGAACAACATGTAATTGTAAGAAGTCCACTTTCGACTTAAGAACCAAATATTGACAAAACAAACATTATTAACTTAAATGGTTACATATTGTTTATAACATGGAAATAAGTGATATAAAAGGAATAATGAACTTTAAAAAGTTTCTTAATCAAGTATAAATTAAATCAAGTTTATTATTCAGGACGTTAAAGAACGATCGAGTCAAGTCGGACCCGAGGTAAGGGAATTCGTCTCAATCTCCTTTCATTGAGGCATATTTAATTTTATACACAAATTTCTTTTATAAGGTGTATAAAAACCTTTGACTTTTACTTTTATACAAAATGAATCTTTTTCTACGAAGCGTTTTACTAAACGACAAAAAGGAATGTTTTTTTAACGTACGCGGTGATAACGACCTTTTCCGCCGCCGCGAGTATTATTTGGTCTTTGGCTTCCTCAACAAGCCGTAATGTTTTTAAAATAAAATAAATACCATATACTCTTTTATGTATTTTGGTATTGAAAATGGTTTTGATAAAGGATTCTATTATGTTGATATATTTATGATATATTGTGATTTAAATGTGGAAATGTTATCTTTCCTTTATATTGGTTTTATGTTTTATGATTTTATATTGGTACTTGGACATTTTAACGGGTGGTTACGTTATAAACCATATGACGGGTGGTGCCATGAATACCAGGACGGGTGGTTACGTTATAACCTCCAATGCATTGGGTATGGAAGTCGGCCGTATGGCTATTCCATTAAGTATGTATGGAAATTGGCCGTATGACTATTCCATTAAGTGATATGTGTGGAAGTCGACCGTATGGTTATTCCACTTAAGTATGTTTATGTCCCAAGTTACCTTTATATATGTTATGTGTTCTTTATATGGGTTTTATGGTAATCCTTTGGTTACAAAAAGGTAAGTAATGATACTTTATTCAGTGAAGAGTTTTTACCACTTCATGAAGGTGAAGGTATTACTTTGATAGAGTATACATGGTTTACTTGATGTTTAAAAAACTAATAGTTTTCATTCTTTGTGTACCCCTTACTGAGCTTTTTATGCTCACCCCAAGTTTTTTGAAATGTTTTTCACAGGACTTAATGTGGAATAAGGTCAAGGATGGGATCAAGGGAATGTCATGCTATATAAAACATGGAACTAGACATGTTTCTTTTAAGAGTTTTTTTATTATGGAAACTTATTAGAAGTGACTACTTTTTAATCTTTTGAGATGTAATAGTTATGTTCTAATTCTCTAAAACTCTAAACCTGAAAAGATCCTCAACGTGAATTATTCATTTAATTCAATATTAAGTAAGGTTTAAGGCCGAGGCCTTATATGATTTCTATCAGCTTGAATTTCTCCCATAAGCATTTCTGTTCAAGCTTCACATGCTGAAGCTTATCTTAGTCTTGGTCTAGAGAAAATCCTAGTGGCGCAACCATCTTCCGAAGCTCCCACATATTGGCTTTGTATGGCCTGAATCTACTGGATGAGGCCATTGAATCTTGTTTCTGTATTAATTAACCACGATCAATTGTATTTATAAACAATAATCATAACATTAATATTATAGTTTCCAATGGCCAAATTGACCAATGGTCATATAACAGTCGAAACCCAAAAGTCTCATTTTAATTATACTCACTTCATTAATTAAAGGACATAGTTTTTTTGAGTATAAAATAAAATAACACACATATTTTGGAAATAGATATTATTAAAAGGTTTTGGTCATTACATGCTATTCTCTGAGCATAGTTAAAACAACCAACCATGCCTCCAGATACATACTCTATGACACAACCAACTCAATCGACACTATAGTTCTCCAAAACATAGTCTTCCAATAAATGAAATGGTCAGAAAAGTGAGAAGAAAAAATAGAAAGATGAACCTATTCAAAGGTCAAATATAGATTTGAATTTATAAAACTCCATGCCTTTAGTCCCAGAAGTATGGGCACTGCCCCACCAAATGGAATAATCAGAGTCGAACTGCCAGACAGAGCCCTCGACAAATAAGGATTTGATTTTTCATTTCATTAATGTTATTAAATTACTGGATACCATTTCAAATGATCAGCATGGATATGAAACCAAATATTATAAATCTAATTGGGTAATTAGCGGAAGTGGCCATATGGTTCAAGTATATTGGGTAATACATGGTTGCAACAGAAATCAATACCCTGACTATATCCCCAATCGTACCATCTGTGTGGCTAAAACTCAAGTGAGATCCCTCCAATGTGCTCAGATAGAGAAACAATGGTCCAACACACATTACAAGGTGAAAAATGACCTAATTATTCTATAAGATATACTAGAGGAGATATCATCACCAAATCAACCTTGGTGTATAGGAAAACCTAATCAACTTAACCCACCAAGGATGGTAGTGCCTCCAACTCTTGTTTCAAGGGACAATCTACCTACATAAAGTACTTTAGTTCCTAATTTTCCTTAAGAAATAGCATTCTCGTGCTGATAATCACACACATTTATCCCATAAGTATGAAATTTTAAAGTAATTGGCCTTTGTTCCAACCAAATTGTGAAATCTTGATGCTCCGAGTCTATCAAAGTACCTCCGAGAAGCACTCATAGAGGCTTTGCTAAGACCTCAGGAATTTGAAGTTGAATTTTCTATTTCTGAAGTATATCATGAAAGGATAGATCCTACAGAATTCAAAATAATCATATATTTCACAGAATAGGAAAATTATTCCATTATACAAGGAAACATCATACCTTTGTATGTATTTGGAAGGATAAATGAAGTTGATATAGGTTGACATTTCATTAAGAATAACTCAATAGTCAACCTCATCCCTATCGGAACACTTCACCAAATGGATTATAGTGTGGACCACTTGTACCCCTCTTCTGTGATGATATAGGGTTAAGAAAAGATAAATAAAAATCCTCTAAGAGGAATTAAGATCAAGGACCAGTTTGGGGACCTCATATCTGACTCATAATATCTAGTTGTTTGAGAAGACCTAAATTTGAACATTGTGTTGGGAAGAATACAATTGCATTAGCACATGAAAATCCTCTCATCATACCACTAATGAATAAAATACTACATTAATGGCCAAATTGTGATGTTTTATGGTGATAAAGCCACATTTTAATCTTTCAAAACTCAGTAAATTGACGTAGGATCTACCAAAGGGAAGGGACGCAACCCATGACTGATGGTGTTGCCCAGGTCATGGCCCAAAATGGCCTGGAAATGACCCCAGATGATCCCTTCAAATAGATTAGTGAATAATATGTACTACATATCCATAAAATCAAAGGCATGGACACAAAATCAGGCTCATTTTCAACAATATTCATGATATCAATCATGAAAAATGAGTTTTGAAGATCTAAAATGGTCATGGATTCTCCATAAAGTGGCGGAATATTGGATGAAAATCTCTTCACTCCATCCAAGAACCCCAATAGATACCAACCTCATAAACCAATTTTAATTATGAGAAATATGAAACTTATTCATCCCTCACTCCACCTCCTCGAAATATTAAAAAAATACCCCACATTGTCAGCATGGTTAGAGGAAGTCACTTTACCTTCCAGATGTCAAAATGTTGACTCCCCTCCTAGATATAGAGAGATTCTTCCATTACCTACTTCCACTTGAAGTGAGGAAAAAGAGGAATATAAATAGGAAGAGGAAGAGGAAGAGGAAGAGGAGGAAGACCTTAGGGATTCTCCTCCAGCATTTGAGGAAGGTTTCTGTACCACCATGGATGAACTCATAGATATAAATCTGGGTATAGAGGTGTACCCATGACCCACTTTGATCAGTGTGACCATATCTTCTGAAGAACAAGAGGTGTACACCTCCTTCCTAAAGAAACATCAGGACGTGTTTTCCTGGAATTACATGGAGATTCATGGCCTCGATACTATGGTGTCCACTCACTACTTGGTCTTTTCAGAGAACCACCCGAGTTACAAAAAGGCATCTAGATGGACACACCTGACTCATGCCACAAAAATTGAGACAAAATTCGATAAGATTATCAAATAAAATTTCATTCAATAATTAAAGTATCCAAAATGGATAGCCAATATAGTATCAGTAAAGAAGAAAAATGGTAAAATTAGGGTTTTCATTGACTTCAGAGATCTCAAACGACACTACCGGAAAGATAATTTCCTAGTCTTGATAAAATAATTACTGATTGATGAAACAAATGGATATCGAGACCTATCCTTAATGTATGTATATTTGGGGTATAAGGAAATATGAATAGGCTAAGAAGATGATGAATCCAACACCTTTAGGGAACCATAAAGAGTATTTTTCTATCACAAAATTCTATTTGGATTAAAGAATGCTGGAGCTTTATACCAATGTTCCATGCATCGCATTTTCTAACCCTTCATAGGGATGTTTGTTGAATTCTACGTCGATGAACTGGTAGTTAATTTTTGATAGTGATCATATCACCTATATGATCTTGAGGCTATATTCAACAAACTATGACATCAAATCCTAAATATGAACCCATGGAAATGTACTTTTAGTTTCACTATAAGAAAATTTATTATATTTTTCATATTCTATCATGAAATCAAAGTCGACCTTGATAAGAAAAAGGATATCCTCAATATTTCACCACTTCAGAACATCAAAGAGGTCAGGGGTTTATATGTACACCTTTACTACATCAAGTAATTTATAACTAACCATGTGGGAATGTGTTTTCCCTTCACTATGTTGATGAATAAGGGGGTCAAATATTAGTGGACTAGTGATTGTCAGGAAGTATTTGACAGCCTTAGGAAATATCTGTTAAGACCACTAGTTCTAATGAAACATTTTTTGGAGAATCCACTCATTTTATATGTGATGGACCAAGAGTGATCCCTAGGATATTTCCTTTCACAAGAAAACAATATTGGGAATGAAAATGGCCTTTATTATCTCAGTGAATCTGTGATCGACATTGAGACTCTTTATTTAGATATCAAGAAGAGCTTCTTGACGTTAATCTTTACAATTTAAAAACCGAGGCATTACCCGCAACACCATGAGGTCCACTAGGTCTCTCATAATAACATTCCTAAATACATCCTCTATAATCCTATGCTGATTTGAGATTTGGTATAGTGGGTGGTTATCATGCATCAATTTGAAATAAATCTTGTGCCTCAGAAGGTGGTTAAAGGCTAGGATTTGGATGTTTTTATTAAAAAACACCCACATGTTGGAACAACATAATTAAATACTGAATTTATATATGAGGAGATATTTTATAATAAATATGTCCCCTAGACATGGAAAATCTATTTTTATGGAGCATTCAGAAGCCCAATAGGGAAGAGAATGGAGGACCCCAAGCTCAACAAAGCTAGTTTGTGAGTTATGTTCATGTCTCTAGAAAAGGAAATATTACCTTACTCCTTCCCATTTTTAGAAGGTTGTACAAAATATAAGGTAGAATATCAATCCCTCATTATAGGCATAGAACTGAAACTTCAAATACGAATGTGCCACCGTGAGGTGAAAGGCGATTTCAAGTTGGTAATCAATTTGATTAACAGAGACTATGCTATCATATAAGAAGAACTAATACTTATGCTTGATTTTTTCTGGGTACTAATGTAAGAGTTCCCATTATATACCACATTGTCTCACATCCCACGATCATACAATGCTCAGGATGATGCATTGGAGAATAAAAACACAAACCTAGTATTTCAATATCAGGATGAAATTCTCATTATCATTGTGCATCTTTGATTAGTTTCACCTTTTTATCATGTGAGCATGGAAGGGGTAAATGAGCTTAGTCTCATTCCTAAACCATATGGTCCCATGACTGGTTAGAGGATACCCATTTTGTAATACCTTCAAAATAGAGTGATCTCATTAGATAGATCCATAAACTAGAAAATATGAGGACAAGAAACCAACATTACTCTTTATGATGGCCGAAATTACCAAAAAGACATCTATAAATGAGGCTTTGATGGAGTAATTCTCAGATGAATTGAAAGAGAATATACCTTTACTATCATGAGAGAAGTGAATATACGAGCATATGGTTCCCACTATTTAGGGTTCAAGCTTTCCCATAAAATCCAACAGCTTGGATTTTTCTATCCTTAAATAATGAAGGATTGCCCAGAATTCACTAAGAAATAGATTTCTTTCCTAGTGAATTTAAACATTATCAATCAACCCCTAGAGATGCTACATATGGGTAAATACTCCTGAACATTTTTTATGGGTATTGGATGTTTTAGGTATGTATCCTTTAGTTATGGACAAGCAGTTCGAATATTTCCTAAACGCTACAGTCTTCTTTTCCAAATGGGATGAGGAAATACCCCTCAAAGAAGTTGGGGCCAAAATCATCATCATCTTCATGAAATCCAACATCATTACCAGATTTGGTGTCCATATTACTATACTAACATACAATGGAACCAGTTTCTATTCTACTGAGTTGGATAAGTTGTATATGGAGTATAATATCAAATCCAACCACTCATACTACTATCAAACAATGTTTAATGTCTATATAGAGGCCTTAAAAAAATACCTTATCAAACATAATCTAGAAGATGGTGTATAAGGATTACAATTATTTTCCTGAAAAGCTCTTACATGCCTTGTGGACCTACCAGACCACAACTCATACTACCACGTGAGAAAACCCTGTATTCACTCATATATAGAACCAAAGCATTCTTGACCATCGAGGTCCAATTTCCCTCACTTTGTGTTTCCATCTATGATCATCTATCTATACATAAGAAATCCATGAAATGTCTAGATGAATTGGAATGACTCGATGATAAAAGATTGAAGACATTTCATCACCTAGAGTTCCATAAAATATAGTATCATGATCTTTTAACAAAAAAGTCAGCCTAAGTTTATTTCTCAAAGGAGAACTGGTACTGGTCCCCAAGATTCTGATGATACCAAGGAATATGCCTCTAAATCATGATAAAATGTGGGAGGGACCTTATTCCATACATAAGTTCCACTCTAATAGACCTTATTATCTGATATGTATGGATGTAGAACTCATTACAGAACCTACCAATAAAATATTTATCAAGAAATACATCGTATAACAAAAAAAACAACTCATCTCAGCTGCATGACGTTAAACCGTGTTGTCAGTCTTTACTGCATAACCTTTAAAATTGTTACATTTTGTCTACATCATAAGACAGTAAACTGCATGACAATATATTTTCTTATTGTATGTCATTAAACTTCATAGCATCATGTTCATGTATGCATGACCCTAAAGGCACACCATATAGTCCTAGTTGTATGACCCAAAACTACAAGTCATCATAGTTCAGGATGTAAGACTTTAAACTATATAGCCTAATGTACTATTCACAAGACATTAAACTATACAACCACATACTTTCCACATAATGTAAAATTTTATGGTCTATGTTCTTGTTGAATGACGTAAAACTGCATAACATTTCAATCTATGCTTTAAAAGATCATCGTTTTTAGTGATGGAATCATACCACACCATTCTTCAAGAACTACATGTGTATTGATTCATAATATAACATGATACATATTGATGCCTAGATATTTAATCCTAGGACTATCCATGAATAAAATGAAAAAAATACCCCTCCCTATGTACAGGTTATACATGCATAGGGAGCCATTCCGGAACAACGTGTGGGTTGATTTCTCCCATTACAGGATATGTAGTGACACCCAGATCTCTATCCTTGTGTTCAACAAAAAAATTTCATTTTCTATGTATGATAACCATCATCTTTAACACATGATTCTAAACTCCATGGTAACTTCCCCCTTAATAGGAATTGAAATCCAAGAACTATGTATGGATTGATTCTCACTTTAATGAGATACATGGCGAACGCCAGATCTCCAATACATGGTCTAGCCATGAAAATGTTGAAAGTGGGTGCTCTAGACCCAACTTGTCTTGTACTTTGATTACTGTTACATGTATTCAGTATGGTTTTATGCATGTGTTTATCTTGCCATGATAGTATAGATACTTCTGCATCCACTTCATCAATGGCAATGTCCTTAGATTACCGGTCGCATCAAATGGTTATAGCAGTTCCCAGGCTATAATGAGAACCCTGAGATGCCATGACAGTAATCTTAAAGTAACGTCCTATGGTCCAGTTACATCATTCTGAAAGGACACAGATGATGTGTGACCATCAGGTGCTGGGGGATCATAAGCATTGAGACTTCATCTCATGAAGTTCGCACTTGATGATCTCTAGCTAACGAGATCATGAGGACAGACCCGCTTAATAGGAACACCACATGTTTCTGGTGTCATTGGTCGTTCCTATCTATGGGCATGTGTAATGGTCTCCTGACTTGAGATCATTATCAATGAATGTCATTTAATTACGTACATTTGATATAAGGCGAAAACCATGGCGACAAAGTCGTGGCGAGGTAGTTTGTATTGGGTACGTCATTAATGGCATGGCATTGATTGAATGATCGAGAAAGGATTTGTCGCTTCCAAGTTTAGGAAGAGATATCTCGGGCCTGGTTGATTAGGATGGTTGCACCTTCATTAAATCCATGGCCATGGTAGACGAAGGTAAGACCGTCCGGACAAATCAACAAACAAAAATAAAGAAAATAAAGAATGATGACACTAGTATGCATTCTGCTTTATTGAGATATCGTTTGACGAAGAGATTATATTACACGGACCATGTTCATAGGAAGGCAGTCGTTGCTTTGACTTTGCCTTATCTCTATAGGGGCCTTGATGGGTTGCTAGACCCCGCTCTAGGTCTGTGATATTATTCACTGCTATTGAGATAAGGGCCTAGAGGGTCACACACGATAGCGCCTTGAAAATCTGCCCTATTCTGTGAGTAGGAATTTAGAACTTGGTGGGCCCCGCCAAAGGGTTCGAGTACTATCCAAGTTCTATGGATCACCAAATAATAAATAAGTTCATTAATTATTCGAGTTTAGAATAATTGGTTGAATTTATTTATAACATGTATTTACAAGTTGTATGGTAAATACACGTATTAATATTATTCGACTGGATTTAAATATCCTAGGTTCGTTTAATATTAGTAGGAGGTATGAGTCGAGTTAAAGACTCAAATTTATCACGTAATATATTTATATATTACAAGTAAGTGATAAATTGTAAATTTTATTTTTGGCATAATTTTATTTTCCATAAATAATTATTTACATCACTTATATAGCAGACGCCTAATACACGGGGGCCGGGAACCTACACCGCGTGTTTTAATACTCCCTATATAAGTGAGAGATATGCTCTCCCACAATGACTATTCATGTGTCAATTTTGAGAGCATCTCTCTCCTCCTGGAATTTAGAGAGAGAGTCTCTCAAGCAAGGAGGATCTTCAAGCTTATCCATCCCGGATCGAAGCATCCTCCCTTGCGGTGATCATCGCTGCGCTGAAGTGTGCGTCGTAGATCCGCGCTAGCACCCGGATCTTGACGAACGGCGCGCGTGCAGATTTGCAAGGCGTGTGTGGACGATCTAGAGGGCTTCGACATCGGAGTCTTCGAGCAACGATCGCCGGTGTCTTACACGTCAATTCTGAACAAAGGTAAACGTTCGATTTTATTTTGTGCTCCTTATAAACCTTGCGAGATCCTCGGACCAAGCTGGGACGAGATCACCGGAGTCGACAGGGTTATGTCACTCCGATGATGCAGAAAAATTTAAAATCCCGGCCCATTGGCTTCCGCTGCGCAGTCCCGAACCCTACAGTGGTATCAGAGCGAGCACAAGGTTTTTTCTGAGTCAAAAATATTAAATTGCATTAAATTTAATTGCGGGGTGTTAAGACGGTTCATTCGGATTCGACCGCGCGTCGTTTCGATTTCAAATGATCAAGATACGATCATTTGAAAATTTTAATCGGATCGACGTCGCAAGTTCTTGATCGTTTGATGTTATTTCTCAAATTGAGATAAACATCAAAAATATATATTTTATTATAATTTATAATAAATATTTTATTATATCTTATAATAAATTATATTATAATAATAAAATATATAAAATTTAAAATAATTGGAGGAGACCAAGACTTGGGGTCTTCCTCCTTTTTATTTAAAAAAAAAACAAAAGGGAGGAATCAAAGACCCTAAGATGGGGTCTTCTTTTTTTTTAAAAAAAAAGGAGGGGTGGGGGCGGCTGGACTTTTGTGGCAAAGCAAAAAAAAAATTAAAAAAAAAGGGAAGAAGACCCTTACGGGTCTTCTCCCTCGCACCGCCAAGGGCCGGCTAGGGTTTGCCGGCCGCGACCTCCTCCCCAGGCCGCACCTCGCCGGACGCGGCCTCCTCCCGGACCGCAGCTGCCTCGCCGGACCGGCCCTCCTCCTCCGCGCCGGCCGCGGCCTCCTCCCGGACCGCAACCGCCTCACCGGACCGGCCCTCCTCCCCTCACGTCGGACCTTCCCCGCGCCGGACCTCCCTGCGCTGGACCTCCCAGCGCCGTCCCCTCCTCGCGCCGGCCTCCCCGCGGCGGACCGGACCTCCCAGCCGCGGACCGCCTCGCCGGACGCGGCTCTCGCCGGACGCGGCCTGCCTCGCCGGACGCGGCCCTCGCCGGACGCGAAACCCTGCCGGACCACCCCTGCCGACCTCGGTCCGCGTCGGACCAGCTCTGTCCGGCCGCCCCGAACCATCGCCGGAGTTGCGGGCTGCCGGGAGATGCAACCGTTGCGGGAAGCGGTCACGACGCGGTCACGCCGCGGTCACGCCGCGGTTCAGGACAACATCCCGCGACGGTACGCGGACCCGTCGGACTTCTCTCCGGTTAGAGGTAACCTGCACTGGATTAATTTTAATTAATTTATTTTAAATTAAATTAATTAAAATTAATTTAGGGGTTTAGATTTTTTTTAATCCAAGAATATTAATTTAATTTAAGTTTAGAATTAAATTAATGGTTTAATTTAATTTTAGAATTAAAATTAAATTAAACAAATGGAACCGATAAAAATAAATTATTTGAATTTTATCAAATTCATTTAATTTATTAAAACACCCTCGCATAATTTAAATTTATTGCAGTTTAATTTTATTGCACTTTTACCCCGACTGGTCTTGAGCTTTTGACCGACCTGTGTATGTTTGGGATGTATGTATTTATTTAATTATTTATTCAATGCGTGCGATGATTGTAATAATTAATTAGATAAATGACGGTCTGCGAATCGTCTTTTAATTCAAATATGTATAAGGGCCTGCGCGTCCATTGCACTATATGTATATTGTACCCCAGACCCCCTCGCCTGCGTGCGAGTATATTTGTAATAATTCGTGACGATCCGAGAGGCAGACCCCGCCAAGATGAGGCGGTAGTCCAGACATGAGTTGGGCTTTGCACTGGGGCCAGCAGCGACACGAGTCTTGTGTTTACTCAGGTACGTGTGCCCCTAGGTAATGATTGATCAGTTAATGATCAATCATTATAGAATGCTCAAGACCAGTCGGAATGCTTGATTTACTTTATGCATAGTTTATTATTTTTATGCGACTGCATGATTATTGCATGATCACATAGGATAGTAAACAAGAGAAAATGCATAAAGTTATGACGAATAAATACTCTTTTGAATGTTCAGTTGTGAGCGAGACAACCTAGTTTGAACATAATAAATAGAAAAGGGATTATATTCGTCAATTAATAATTTAAAAAATCCCTCAAAGATATATTAAGTCATAATGCCTTCCATTTCTCATATCTAAACAAAACCGACTGTTTAGGTGCTCATCAGCCTCAGTTGAGAGTGCCTCTTACTACCGGGGCGTTTCCATGTGAGGAATGGGTCGACTTAACTAAAGTGAGTAATCAAGGTTTAGCCTTAGCTAACTTATTATCACTTTAGAGGCAAGAGGTTGAGGGAATTAAGTATAGATTCCAAAAAGCTGGGACTTTACTCAACTACACAAGGAACCACAAGAACAGGTGGTTGGCCAGCATAGCGCCTACCTTGAAACCCTCCAAGTAGTGTCGTAGCCCTAGCTTGTAGACTACGAGAGAGGTTTCGAGGATCCTTGCCACTAGAATGCTCAAGCGATATAGTATTCCGAATCTAATGGTGAGGGCCATTAAGGTTCGTTAAAATAGTGGGAGACATTAAATGATATAATAAATTGTTAATCATAAAATGTCAAAAGGTAATCAAGACAAAGTACTAACTGCTAAATGTTTATCTGATGTAGATTCAAAATGGCAATCACCAACACCACAAATGCTTTATCACTGCGATCAATCTTGGATAAAGAAAATATCCTGACCGGTAATAACTTCCAGGAGTGGTACAGGCGCTTGCGCATAGTACTACGCCAAGAAAGGAAGTTATATGTGCTGGAATCCCCAATTCCTGCTGAGCCTCCTCAGGGAGCAAGCAAGACGGAAAAAGATAAGTGGAAAAAGCATGTAGATGATGCACTTGATGTACAATGCATCATGTTGTCATCCATGTCCAGCCAATTGAAAAAAATGCATGAGGAAGAGGATGCCTACAAGATGCTTTCACACCTCCAAGAACTGTATGAGGAGAGGGCTAGGCAAAAAAGGTATGAGATCTCAAGTGCACTTTATAAGTGCAGGCTAGCAGAAGGGCACCAATCCGGTCCTCACGTACTCAAGATGATTGGGTATATTGAGAGGCTTGAAGCCCTTGGGTTCAAACTGAACCAAGAACTAGCAGTGGATCTCATTCTTGCCTCTTTACCATCAAGCTTCTCGACTTTCATTGTCAATTATAATATGAATGATATGACAAAGTCGCTCCCGGATCTTTTGGCTTTAGTTCGCCAAGCTGATAAGGACATGAAAAACACCAATACATCTGTCCTTATGGTGAACAAGAAAAACAAGGGCAAGGAAAAGGGGTCTAAAGCCAAGTCAAGGCCAAAGACACCAATGCATCGTCCTGCCAAGAAGCCAAAGATTCAGAGGCAGAGTAATGAGTAGGAAGCTGTCTGTTTTGGATGTGGCAAGAAAGGCCACTGGAAAAAGAATTGCAGAGCTGGGAAGAAGAAGCAAGCTGATGCTTCTGCTTCAGGTATTTTTGTCATTGAATGCAATCTATCATTATCTACAAGTTGGGTATTGGATACGGCATGTGGCTCACACATTTGTATTCATATACAGGAACCAAGTAGGTTCAAGAAGATCGCAAAAGGTCAAGTGGATCTCCGAGCTGCAAATGGTGCAAGTCTGGAGGCCTTGGCAGTAGGAGACTACCACTTGACTTTACCAACTGGTTTGGTTCTTGTTTTAAACAATTGCTATTATGTACCGTCTGTTACCAGAAACATCATCTCTATGTCATGTTTAGACACTATGGGTTTTTATTTCAAGTTTGGAAATAAAAGTTGTCTCTTTTATAGGGATAACATATGTTATGGTATGGAACATCTTAACAATGGTTTATATATACTAGAACTAGAAAACTCAGTGATGGCTATCAATGACAAAAATAACCAACATGACTCAAATAACACCCGCCTATGGCACTTTAGGCTTGGTCATGTAAACGAGAAGCGATTACAAAAATTACATCAAGAAGGGTATCTAGACTCGCTACAGTTAGAACCCTTAGATGTATGTCAATCTTGTTTACAAGGAAAGATGACCAAAGCACCTTTCTCAGGAAAGGGAGAAAGAGCAAATGCAGTACTGGAATTAATACATACCGATGTATGTGGTCCATTTCCAGTAGAGGCAAGGGGTGGTTTTCTATACTTCATCACTTTTACCGATGATTATAGTAGGTATGGCTATATCTACTTAATGCGGCATAAGTCAGATTCCTTTCGTTTCTTTAAGGAATATCAAAATGAAGTAGAAAACCAACTTGGTAAGAAGATAAAAGCACTTCGCTCAGATTGAGGCGGAGAATATCTCAACCAAGCTTTCATTGATCATTTGAAGGAGTCTGGAATAGTATCTCAACTCACTCCTCCTTATACACCACAATGGAATGGTGTAAGTGAAATGAGGAATAGGACCTTGCTTGACATGGTCAGATCAATGATGAGTCATACAACTCTTCCATTATCCTTTTGGGGATACGCCTTACAGACAGCAGCATATACCATTAACCGAGTACCAACTAAAGCCACAGATGGGATTCCATATCAGTTATGGTTTGGAAAGAAACCCAATCTGACACACATGCGTGTGTGGGGGTGCGAGGCATTTGTCAAGACTTTACCAAGTGACAAATTAGCATCCAGAAGCACTAAGTGCATCTTTGTAGGTTATCCTAAGGAAACTAGAGGATACAACCTATATAACCCTTTAGATAGAAAAGTCATTGTGGCAAGATACGCCACATTTCTAGAAAGGGATCACATTTCTACTGGAAATAATGGGAGCAAGATTGACTTCGATGAAGTCAATGCTCCAGATGCACAAGAGTTGGTAGAGGAACAATCTCTACAAGAACAAGTGGAAGAAGAAATTGTTCCTGAGACACAGATACTGCGTAGGTCTACGCGAGAGGTTAGAGAATCGGAACGGTATGGTTTTCTTGTCACCGAGTCAGGTGACACACTAATCCTTGAGGATGATGAACCTCTGACCTACAAGGAAGCAGTAGAAGGCAAAGAAGCTGCTACATGGCAAGAAGCCATGAATTCTGAGATGGAGTCCATGTACCAAAATCAAGTTTGGATTTTGGTAGACCCTCCAGCTGATGTGAAACCCATTGGTTGTAAATGGGTATTCAAGAAAAAACTGGACATGGATGGTAAGGTTAATACCTTTAAAGCAAGACTGGTTGCAAAGGGTTTCAGACAACGTCAAGGCATTGACTATGATGAAACCTTCTCACCAGTGGCAATGCTTAAATCCATCAGAATATTGCTTGCAATAGCAGCCTTTCATGATTATGAAATTTGGCAAATGGATGTCAAAACTGCTTTTCTAAATGGGAGGTTGGTTGAAGACGTCTATATGACTCAACCCGAAGGGTTTGTTAAGTCAAAGAATGCCAATAAATTATGCAAGCTGCAGAGATCCATTTATGGATTGAAACAGGCATCAAGATCATGGAATGTACGATTTGATGAGGCCATTAGAGATTTTGGTTTTGTCAAAAATGAAAGCGAGCCTTGTGTCTATAAAAAGGTTGAAGGGAATGCTATTGTTTTCCTAGTTTTATATGTTGATGACATATTAATCATGGGAAACGAGGTGCAAGTCTTACAGTCAGTTAAGACTTGGTTAAATGAATGCTTCTCCATGAAAGACTTAGGTGAAGCGGCCTACATTCTAGGGATCAAGATCTATCGAGATAGATCTCAAAGGATGCTTGGCCTAAGTCAAAGTACATATATTGATAAGGTACTCAAAAGGTACAATATGGAACAATCCAAGAGAGGATTGTTACCTATGTCACATGGTATTAATCTCTCCAAGAAAATGTGTCCACAAACACAGGAGGAGATTGACAGAATGAGTAGAGTCCCTTATGATTCAGCAGTGGGTTCTATCATGTATGCCATGCTATGTACTAGGTTTGATGTTGCCTTTGCTTTAAGCATGGTGGGTAGATATCAAGCTAATCCAGGAGAGCTGCACTGGTCAGCTGTTAAAACTATCCTTAAGTACTTGAGGCGTACTAAGGATATGTTCCTGGTGTATGGAGGAGATGAGGAACTAGTTGTGAGGGGATACACTGATGCTAGTTTCCAGACAGATCATGATGATATGAAATCGCAGTCAGGCTACATCTTTTGCCTGAATGGTGGTGTAGTGAGCTGGAGAAGCTCAAAGCAAGCTGTGGTTGCTGATTCTACAACAGAGTCCGAATATATTGCAGCTTCCGATGCAGCAAAGGAAGCAGTCTGGATACGTAGCTTTATCTCAGACATTGGTGTTATACCTAGCAGTTCAGACCCTGTTCCAGTATATTGTGACAATACTGCTGCAGTGGTGCTTGCCAAGGAGCCCAGGTCTCACCAGAGGACAAAGCATATTCTTCGGAAGTTCCATCTCTTGAGGGATTTTACTCAGAGAGGTGAAGTAACAGTTAGCAGAGTAGCCACAGAGGACAACGTGGCAGACCCCCTAACTAAAGCCATTTCTCAGCAGAAGCATGATTCACATGTGAGAGCTAGCGGATTGAAACCTGTTAGCAGTTGGCTCTAGTGCAAGTAGGAGTGTTGAAAGTGGGTGCTCTAGACCCAACTTGTCTTGTACTTTGATTACTGTTACATGTATTCAGTATGGTTTTATGCATGTGTTTATCTTTCCATGATAGTATAGATACTTCTGCATCCACTTCATCAATGGAAATGTCCTTAGATTACCTGTCGCATTAAATGGTTATAGCAGTTCCCAGGCTATAATGAGAACCCTGAGATGCCATGACAGTAATCTTAAAGTAACGTCCTATGGTCCAGTTACATCATTCTGAAAGGACACAGATGATGTGTGACCATCAGGTGCTGGGGGCTCATAAGCATTGAGACTTCATCTCATGAATTTCGCACTTGATGATCTCTAGCTAACGAGATCATGAGGACATACCCGCTTAATAGGAACACCACATGTTTCTGGTGTCATTGGTCGTTCCTATCTATGGGCATGTGTAATGGTCTCCTGACTTGAGATCATTATCAATGAATGTCATTTAATTACGTACATTTGATATAAGGCGAAAACCATGGCGACAAAGTCGTGGCGAGGTAGTTTGTATTGGGTACGTCATTAATGGCATGGCATTGATTGAATGATCGAGAAAGGATTTGTCGCTTCCAAGTTTAGGAAGAGATATCTCGGGCCTGGTTGATTAGGATGGTTGCACCTTCATTAAATCCATGGCCATGGTAGACGAAGGTAAGACCGTCCGGACAAATCAACAAACAAAAATAAAGCAAATAAAGAATGATGACACTAGTATGCATTCTGCTTTATTGAGATATCGTTTGACGAAGAGATTATATTACACGGACCATGTTCATAGGAAGGCAGTCGTTGCTTTGACTTTGCCTTATCTCTATAGGGGCCTCGATGGGTTGCTAGACCCCGCTCTAGGTCTGTGATATTATTCACTGCTATTGAGATAAGGGCCTAGAGGGTCACACACGATAGCGCCTTGAAAATCTGCCCTATTCTGTGAGTAGGAATTTAGAACTTGGTGGGCCCCGCCAAAGGGTCCGAGTACTATCCAAGTTCTATGGATCACCAAATAATAAATAAGTTCATTAATTATTCGAGTTTAGAATAATTGGTTGAATTTATTTATAACATGTATTTACAAGTTGTATGGTAAATACACGTATTAATATTATTCGACTGGATTTAAATATCCTAGGTTCATTTAATATTAGTAGGAGGTATGAGTCGAGTTAAAGACTCAAATTTATCACGTAATATATTTATATATTACAAGTAAGTGATAAATTGTAAATTTTATTTATGGCATAATTTTATTTTCCATAAATAATTATTTACATCACTTATATAGCAGACGCCTAATACACGGGGGCCGGGAACCTACACCACGTGTTTTAATACTCCCTATATAAGTGAGAGATATGCTCTCCCACAATGACTATTCATGTGTCAATTTTGAGAGCATCTCTCTCCTCCTGGAATTTAGAGAGAGAGTCTCTCAAGCAAGGAGGATCTTCAAGCTTATCCATCCCAGATCGAAGCATCCTCCCTTGCGGTGATCATCGCTGCGCTGAAGTGTGCGTCGTAGATCCGCGCTAGCACCCGGATCTTGACGAACGGCGCGCGTGCAGATTTGCAAGGCGTGTGTGGACGATCTAGAGGGCTTCGACATCGGAGTCTTCGAGCAACGATCGCCGGTGTCTTACACGTCAATTCTGAACAAAGGTAAACGTTCGATTTTATTTTGTGCTCCTTATAAACCTTGCGAGATCCTCGGACCAAGCTGGGACGAGATCACCGGAGTCGACAGGGTTATGTCACTCCGATGATGCAGAAAAATTTAAAATCCCGGCCCATTGGCTTCCGCTGCGCAGTCCCGAACCCTACAGAAAAAATAAAAATTCTCCTATCCTTTATTTTTATCTCCTTTGTATGGTGGAATAAATAATTTAAAATCCTTATGTATCACACCGAGTATAGATCACGTGATTTTAGGAGTTTTGGTAAAGTATTCCCCATACGATCAAGGCATATAAAATAATATCAGGGTTATTATGATCGAAGTTGTATGACGTTAAATGGAACACTAAACATCCTTGCTGCATGGCATTAAACTACACGCTTCTTCTATAACTATTTGTATCTTGATTATAATTCCAATTTCATACATATTTATTCTTAGACCTCATGTCCTTATCCCATCCATGAGGTAAAGAAAAATATCCCCTCTATTGTATACAAACAATGATCTATACATGGGATCTTAATTTGGGTTCCCTCCTTCATGGGTCCATCAAGGAAGAAGAAATATATCTTGTTACATATGAGTCAAATAAATGTAAGGGACTCTACAATTCATATCAAATTCCAATCCAAATGCTTTATTTGTTCTTGGACACACTTCTTCTATATATCAAACTCCTAATGTTGATTTTTTTGGATCTTCATAATCATTCTCCAGCTATCAATAGTAGGACGAAAACATCTTGAGGATGAGTTTTTTTAATATGTAGTAATATGACCTAGTTACATTTGAATAAATCACTCAGAAAAAGGTTTTATAAGCCAGAGGATTCCACTATTTGATTATGAAGTAATACACCCCAATTTTCTTTTCATAAGTCTCCCAAAGAAAAGGGCATGTCAACCAAAGGTATATTCATCCCTAGGAGAGACCTATTTTCTTTTTATAATCCCCAATTACATCATGTTGGAAGATGATATTTTAACATGGTCTATTGTCATCCCTCTCATTCTTCTACCATGTCACTTCTCCTAATCTAAGAACCCCCAAAATCTTGGTTTACAATTTCCTCCGTCATGTATGATGTATCCGGGAAAATACTTGGTCTGGTTGGCCTTATGTTACCCATCATTTCCATAATACCATGGTCCTAATCATATGACCTAAAAATACAGGCATCACATCATCCTCATTTTACAAGGTTAAAATTCATTTTAAGTACTTGTAATAATACTTTAAACTACATGGTTTTTCAGAACTACATATGGATTCATTCTCACTCAAATGAGATACGTAGTGAAGCCTAGAACCCATGCTTCAAGAAAATACTTAATAAAAAAAATCTCCACTTCCTATGTTTGGGTTAGACCTGTATATGTAATGTTTTCCCCCATTATTGGGTGATTTTTACTTGAAATACTCCTTCTATATTCTGGAACTTTCCTTCCACAAAAAAAACTCTATGTATGGGTAATTCCTAATCCCTATAAACTCGATCCGACCATTGTCAATGAAATATAAACATCCTAAGGATGACTTTGTATGACTATACAATAATATTCCTTAGTTGGATTTTCATAAATCCACCAAAAAATTTTCTTATCATCCATAGGATTCCACTGTTACTATATAGTAATATGACCAAGTTGGATTTTCATAAAGTCACCCATAAAAAAGGTTTTTTAAGTAAAAAAAACAAATATTCTCAAGAGAGAAAACTTCTATCTCCATAATCCATTTCCCCTATATCACTCTTTAGATCTAGAAACCCTAGATTATTGCTTACAAATTCCTCCCTTCATAGTTGAAAAATATGGCACATTCCTGGATAGATTTCCATGAAATGAAGAATCATTAATCTTTTGGTTAGAGATAAAGGATCTTAAATTTTATCCCCTAATTTCCTTGAAAAATGAAATTAAACTTCATATCATAAACATCCTATTCACAAGAAGTTAAATTGTACAAAAAATTTATTATCTAAAGATGTTAAACTAAATGGTCCATATCCTAGTCGCATGACATTAAACTGCATGATGCTTCAACCCTTATTAAATAGGTGCCTTCCCCTTGATGTTAATTATTCTGTATAATTTACCCTTGTTTACACAAGAAAAATTCAAGTAGGACTGATTTACCATTCATGGAAAATGCCAATACAGATTATTTTTCATTCATAGAAACCTTCCCTTGTAAAACAACCATTTATCTTGAGTAATTTGGATATTCACAAACTACCCAGATATCGGTATTGGAATGTCATATTCAGAAAGATCCATTTTCATGAATATGTAGTAATATTCCCTAATTGTATTTTCATAAGTCTCCCACCAAAAGGGCCTATCAACTAGAGGATTCCATTTTTTGACTATACAGTATTTCACCCCAGTTGTATTTTCATAAGTCAACCATATAGAAGGGCTATTCAACCAAAGGAACATTCATCATTGGGAGAGACCACTTCTATCTTTGGAAACCCCAATAGAAAACATCATGCTGTGAAATATTTTTTTCAAATATAGTCCATGGTCTTTCCTTGTATTTTCATCTTTAATCTTATTTCATATCCAAAAATCACAAATTTGAGACTCAAAATCCCCATTTACATATCTAAATAATGTCAAAAAATTACTATCCAACAATCCTTTTTTGGGTCATCATTCCAAAAATCATGGTCAAAGATGTTTAACCTAAAACACCAGTCACATTGGTCCAATTTGAAAGACTTTAAAAATTCAAGAAAAATAGACATAGTACTCTCTAGGTTGAATACCCTCAAAGGTAACCCTGATTAAAATTCGAGTCTTAGCTCGATAGAACTATGTTATGCATGGTTTAGGCATGCATCAAGCAATGAAAAGATAAGAGGCATAATACTTGTAAGGATAAAAACCCAAAAAGAGTGGCATAAGAAAAATATAACTTCTGACTACTAAGTCTTATTCATATTGGACTTAGGAAAAGATAATGGAAATGAAAAAAGACACAAATTTCGTAGGGTTTCCATATAACCCATGAAATAGTATAACTATGCTCTCTAAGTCCAAATACCCAGTAAAAAGTTAGAGAGATCCCTCAACCATATCATTTAAATTATAACTCTATATTATTCAATCAAATCGGTAATTGTAAATGTTATATTATGATTACAATAAAGATAAGAATTAAGGAATATATTACTGGGAAAATCCATTTTTAGTTGTGTTATAAAATGTATTGTAACTTCTATATGCTGGAGTTTTTCATCCAAATTTTATAAGTGTTCATCGATATAGGATTTGAGATGTTGAATTGTTGATTGATCATTTTACATATCTTTCTTGGACCCAACTATTTGTGTGGAAAAGTCCTCTTTAGAATGAAAAATATTCCCTTTCTATGTATAAACATAATCCTTACCTTATACTAATAAACTTTTCAAGGAATAATGGATTTGGTCCTTCTCTTCCTTTATAGAATTTAGTTATTCTTGGAGAAATACCATTTAGAGAGGTTTCTCATCTAGATTGCGATGATGCTCCTCCACCTCCTTGGCATGATTTTTCTCCTCCTAGGACACAAAAACAATAAGATATTCACAGTTTCCTATTAACTATGCCTTATAATCTTGTGAACTTCACTCCTCTTCCCGTTTCAGAATAATCGACTTCATGGTATGGTGGATCATGTGGTAATAAAACCCACCATACCCTAAAATGAAAAAATGGTTAGAAGTTGGTAAAGTAATGATGGAAGGACTCAAGAGGTGTCCTCGTGACTATCTTACAAATGTATCTCTAAATGATACAACATGTAGTGAGAAGATCCTCCTATGTCTCCAAGTCTAACTCATAACCACTTTCAGAGGGAGAGATATATTATGGGGTCAACACACTCTGTAAATCATGTTTATCTACTCCATCTACAATAGTACCATCGTCACCTACCATTTTTGACTGAATTGAAAGATAATCCTCCACCTCTTTCTCTACCACCAAATTTGATGGAGCTAAATAGAAGGTTGCACACCCCCATTAACATCAGAAAATTAATAGACAAAAAACGTAATAAAATAACTAGAGTAGTTAACGAAACTCACCCATTAGTGGATTAATAGATGGAATAAATGCCTCTCTAACATCCCCTATCTCAATTATTTGGTTAAGGACCTCCTGATGAGGTGAATCCTTTTGAATTTTCCTAGTGACTGGGATGGAGGGCCCTCTGGGATCTCCCACTTCAGGGCTCTCAATAGTTACTCCCTCAACAATGAAAGTAAAATTAACTTGAAGGACTTGGTTATGAATTTCATTGGAAATATTTTCTTTAGAAAAAGCTGTAAAAGTCCATCCCTGGTGTAATATGTTGAATGGAAAGAGGCTGACTATTTTTGAAAATTCAATAAAGAGAAAACTCATATCCATCCAATTCCCTTTCAAATTCCCGAAACTCATATAAAGAGGTGAGAATAGTAATATTTTTCAATTTTTAAAAAAGTTAAATTATTTCATTAAACATTACTTCAACCCTTGTAGAATCCTCTTAATTAGGGGTATCTGAGACACGTATCTGATGACCCAAATTGGTTCTATTTTAAATTCTCTTTGTCGACCTCTCAGCAGACACAACATCTTAGAACCCTGAAGGGACTATATTAGAACCCAAACCTTTATCATACTATCTAGGACACCTTTCAACAATTTATTGAGTAGGTATAGGGCCGATGATGGTTGTTGTAGGGTCCTCCACTGTATGTGGTATACCTGAAATACCAAAATGAAGAAAGGAAATAACTATCACATGACAACAAATAATATACATTTGACATTACAATGACCCTCTCCCCTCTCTAAAATTATGGGGGAAGATGTTGATGCATCTCGGAGATAGGTGAGAAATTTTTTTAATGGGAATCCATCAGAGTATCAATTAAATATTATCAACGATACATACATATTTTCATTAATGTGAAAATCATGATTTCATAAAGTTTATAAATGTTTTAAAAGGAAGCTCCTCGCATATGTTCCTTGAAGAAGTGCCTCGTGCATTCCCCTCGACCAAGTTCCTTACATAGGACCCTATAATAGGTTCCTCAAATAGGAACCTCAACTAGGTGCCTCACAAAAGGCCCTTGAAAAAGTGACCCTGCACAGACAAGTTGCTCAAGTGGCTGTGCCATGTTCTTATGTGAGGAAGTTCTTCAGAAGGTAGTGTGGATGACTTGTGTGATGAGAGAAGGAGTAAAACGTGAATTTATGGAAGAAATGATCCATATTCGACCCTATTTAGAGACTCACTAGATATATTCTCCAAACCTACGTAGAATTCTTATGTGACCTTAAGAATATTTCCTTCCTCTACCTTAGGATCAAACACTCTTCCAACCTGATGCAATCATAAGGGGGGGATTTTTTTTACAATCCATTTTTTCACACATGATGAAAATATTTAATACAGAAATTATTATAAATTTTAAGATCCCTAAGGGGGATAAAAGGAACACACCTATTTCAGAGTACACACAATCAGCCTGTGCACTAGATGACTCATATGGGCCATCCTAACTGGATTAGAAGGAACAGACACCCATACGTGTGGCACTTATATCAGGTACCTTTTGTGCATAAATATAGAGTAAACCTCATTAAACTAGGGTCTCATATTTTCCTATAAATATGACCTTGGGTCTCCATGTTTTGGAGGTTCCAAAAATGGAAGAAGCTTCATAGATCTTGTCATGCAATCCCTTTTCCCATGCTCACAAAACTCTTTTTTATCCCTACAAAACCTAATAGATGAGGGAATCAAGGGGGTTAGTGTGATAAAAGTACCTCTAGGGTATGAAACACATGAAACATATGTGAGGACCCATACCCCTTAGTTGAAAAGAACTAGCACGAACATCCCTCCCCAAACCCCAGACCTGTATGAGACTGTTATATGAACACCTGAGGAAACCATTGGTTCCTAGAGAAATAAATCACCCATGTTTTTTCCAAAGTTTTCTATAACCCAAGGTATCTATATCTCATATAGGCCTACCCAAGTTTGAAGAACTTCTAGTTCCTCCCTCTTCACCTAGAGCAAAGAACCTTCTACTCTCGATGACTTGACCCGCATGAGATACCTTCTATGCCATCTTCAAGACACTAATAGTCGGGTTCCCCTTTGTTTGAATCCATCATCTGAGGGGGACCTAATTGATGACTCCAAAAAAAGCCTATGGGATTGAAAGACCATGTAAAGAGACACAACAATATGTATCCCATTTGGTTATGCATTCCATCAGTCAAAGGTATCCCACACTTGTCCTACCCGATGAGTATGGTCCTTGGGGAGCATGAACTTATTCATCCCATTTGTTATGAGGAACCCAACCATGGGAGAAGTTCCAAGAACCTCACTGTCTCAGACATGAGGTTTAATTCCATGTACTTAAATTTTCATCTCTGAGACAAAGGATCTCTAGTTCTAGGAGAGGAGGGAGAGGATCAAGATTTCCTTTCAATTTGAGAGTTAGTGTCTTATTCTTATCCCTTTTATAGAACCAGGAGTAATGAATTTTACTAGATTAATCCCCTACCATTTTTTGAAGGGAAATATCTAGATGAGTATTCTGATGTGACTA
This sequence comes from Viscum album, assembly GCA_963277665.1. Classification (NCBI taxonomy): domain Eukaryota; kingdom Viridiplantae; phylum Streptophyta; class Magnoliopsida; order Santalales; family Viscaceae; genus Viscum; species Viscum album. The sequence goes on along the minus strand of OY728165.1, from coordinate 253,194,542 downwards.
TCCTAGATACGAAGTAGGAGAGAAGATAGGCATGTAAAATCCCTTTATTATTCTCCCATTACCCTTACCTATTCCACCAGAAGATGAAGGAGATTGTTCTGTTTATTGGATATTCCACTTCATAATGTTTCTCACATCTGATCATGACTCACATGGTCTTAGAGGATAGTAGTGATCCTGGAATCCACATAGCCGGATTCATGTCTCTGTAGATAATCTTTTTTTTGGATATTCATCTTGCATTCATCCAGAGGGCCTCCATGGGCATGGGTCCTTAAATCCCTGTATGTGATGTTTAGAGGGAATCATCATAAATGGTGTAAGACCAAAATCCAATCAACCTTCTCAAATGGCCACATTACCTATGAGAAAAACCTTCAGAGGGCCTCTATAGGTGTGGGTACTCAAAATAGAACTATGTGGGTTTTTATTTCCATATAAATAGGATACATTGGAAGCCTCTATGAGGTCCAAACACAATAGATGAAATAAAACCTAATTATCTTTGGGACACATTCTTAGTAAGGTTATGTATAACCTAGGACCATACATACCTTCCATGTTCCTTGGTCCACTTTGGCATAATTCCCACACCAAACATTCACTTGATACCTTTCACCTAGATGTATTTTGTGTACGATGTTAAACATCCTTGTTTTTTCCTCATCATATGAACTTAAAAGGTATGATGTGTCCCATTAAGTGGAACAGAACAATATGGGTTATAATTTATTTATTGACGATACATAGGAAGCCCATATCATGAGTCTGATCCCAACATCAAAATAAATACCATCTCCACAGTTGATGATAAAATTCATAGAATCCCACTTCATGTCTTAATACTAACATCATAATAATAAATTACCTAAGAATATCTAATACGCTAATAAATGGGCACCATTGAAGGAGGAACTTAAATACATAAAGATATATCCATCAATAAATAAATTCAGATACATAGAGATAATTCTAAGTTATATACATGATAATAATTGATTTTTATCCTAAGGGTAACACATATTATAATTTGGAATGAATGAATGATTCATGAATATGTCTTAAATATTTAAGAAATTCCTAGAGTAGTCAATAATTCCCCCCCAAAAGGGTGTGATGAGCCCTAATCCCCATCCTCTCAATCAATAAAAGACACTAATAATGATTGGGTTCATTTCCCAATGACCACCTTCCTTTGGAAAGTAGGTTCATGAAACATTTGAATAATGGAATAATTGGGTGTTTCTGGCTCTATGAACAAAAGTTGTTGGAAGCTATTTGAAAATAGTGAACTCAGTGTGAATGATTGTGAAACCATTCAAACTCCCACAATCATACCATGAAACAAACTACCACAAGCATTCTCAATATGAAAAATCAATGAGACAACATTAAAACCATCCATCAAAACATACCAAAGGTAATATTCCACAAATAACACCCCCCAAAGGGAAGAATATACAAAAAGCCAACCACAATAGTTGAAACCCCTGAAACCAAGGTCACCACCTCTAAAGAAAAAGAAACACTATATGGCAGTCTCCTTGAAAACGTCCCAAATAACCCTTTCTCAATAAAGTAAGAACCAACAAATCCCACTATATTGGATTAAACTGACTAATGAGATCTCAATAGCTCTCATATATGGAGCTTCAAGTGTCCCAAGAGAATTGAGGTCCACCTGATTCTATTTTTACCACCTATTTTCTTCAAAACCCAATGAAAGTTCCACATACACCACTCTACAATGATTTTAGGTAGGTTTCAAAATTGAGAAACCCTTTTGGACATTCTAGGAAAAACAATAACAAATACATGAATTACCTCAATCTATGTCTTAAAATAAAAACCTATTAGTTCCCTTATAAAATAATAGTCAAATATAATAATACCTCAAATCAGGCACAAAACATCCACACCAAAGTAAAATTTTCTTTTGAAAACCTCTATTTAGACAAGGAAGTTTTAAATCATACTCCACTGAGGTGTTTATAAAAAATCAATCAAAACAAACTCTAAAAAACCAGAAACCAATATTGGTAGAACACAAAAATTTCCAAAAAAAAAATAAATGCAAAAAATTCCATTAAAAATATCATTTTACTTCAAAAACTAAGAATCCAAGATAAAATTCATATCAAAACCTATTAAACTTTTTCCAAAACACATTCCAAACATGTTTCAAAAATTAAAAATCCTTGTGAAACACCTAATTTTCCTAATAAAACAAGGGAAATCACCACATTTATAAAACATTTCAAAAAAAAATGGGAATTAAATCTTCCCATTATTCATAAATCCAAGTTTGAAAATAATTTTTTTCCACAAAAAAACCCTTTATTTTCCAAAACAATGTTTGAAAAATCCATGTACACAAAAGAACTACACAAGAAATAAGAAAAGGCTCATGAACCACATCCCAAAAGCGAATAAAAACAAAATCATTCCACATAAAAAAAGTGAAAAATACTTTTGGATAAATCCAGAATTCAAGAGGATTCCAAAAAAGATATCTTGGGAAAAAATAGTGTTATGCATGCGTTCACCCCCACCATTTGGTTGACTGAGTTCCAACAATGAAAAACATCTTCAAAAATGCAATACTTGACCACACAAAAACTAAATAGTTTCCAAGGTTGTGTGAGATAATAGTGAAACTAGAGTTCCCTTTGAAACCAAAGCGAAAGGGTGGTCCCCAATATCACTCAATAGTCAAAGGGGAACTAAAAATGTTAATCACATCAAAACCACTATAAACAACTAAAAGAAACATTTAATTAATAATTCAGAACCCAAAAAACCCTTGGTATCTTGTGGTTTAGGATGGGAAAGATCTAGCTAGATTCTCCCCACCCATACCTATCTTACTCAGAAAACCTTAATCTTCTTTTTACCAAGACATTCCAAAATAAAAAGGGATATACAAGAATATTAGGTTCCTAATACAGGAGAAAACCAAAATTATAATAATTGTTTTTAATGAACCGAACTAGGATAACACCAAACAAGGAACCATACCCGAACAATCAGAAGGACCAAAGGGTGCTCATGACCCCTAAGGTCTAGTGAAAAGAGCCTGTGTAACACAATAACTCCTTTAGTAATGGTTTCCCCAAAATATAGATATAAAAGTGGAAATAAATAAGCATTATAATGATAATTCATAACTAACTACCATAATCTAAGACATTTTTATATTAATAAAACACATCCATAAACAAGGGGATATAAGTCAGTAGGACAAATAAGAAACAAAACTAACCAAAAATAAAACTAAAATGAACCAAATAACTCGAGATAATATCAAAATCAACTAAATGAAACCTCTGGTTTCTTACCATCACCCAACTCACCCTACATTGAACATGAAAAAAAATGATCCAGCTGAGAACCTGGAACTTTAATTTATGTAGGCATGCGATAAAAATCCCAGTAATTCAAAAAAACCCACAAAAACTAATTTATTTTAGAATGAAACACATTAATTATAGTTTGAAAATACTAAAATAAATTAAGTTATATATATATATATAATGCATGGAGATAAAAACAATTCCACAATCCAATTTCAATATATTTTCTATTTATTTCCCAAAACCAAACACTTGCGTTATGAAAATAAATCCACTGGACCAGGATATTTCAAAACAACAAACACCATTAAAATTTATCAAAATAAATCAAACTTTTTTTATCCAATTTAAAATTGTTACATTAAAAAATTTCACTAGAAAAATCCATATTTAATACCAAAACCCATTTCTAAATTCACCTTAAAGTATACACATAATATTCTTCAAAAATTTAAAATTGGTTTTCAAAAACATCATTGAAAACTCATTTTCAAAGGAAAAAATATAACTCACACAGGTTAAGCGCAAAAAAAAGAAACAAAATATATATCATAAGGCATGTAAAAATGAAACATAAGAAGGAAAGGTTCCAAATCTAGGAAAGTAGGGTAAAATATATAATCAATAACTAAATAAAAATCCCATTAAACAATAAAGTCATTGATCAAAAAACTACTTTGTGGTTCTATACAATGCCAATAACTTTATAAGAATCTTACCATTTATGGGTTTAACAACCCTAACTATCTAACGATGTATGATAAGTCTATACCATCATCCAATTTTTCCACACAAGCATCATTACAATGAAAATACCCCACCTAGCCCTTGTTCCTAGCATGAGTAGAAGGAAACTAGTTTAGTGTAAACCAACTGGAGGATGAAGCTATATCTTCCACTGAGTACCTGGAATCCCATGACTAATAAAGTAAAAGAGGAATAGTGAAAATAATCTGTCTATAAACAAGGAATAACAATAAAAAACCTCACCCCTAACAACCAATAACTAAATTCCCATGCACATAACATACACACAAGGCATAAAAAGTAAATTCCCAAACAAGGGAATAAAAAATAATCATATAGTGATCATAAACCCACATGAGGGGTAAGAAAAAAATGGGAAATCAAGGGGTGTCTTTCAAAAACTCCATTTAAAAAAATATGTTCCAAACATTAATTCAATATAAAAAATGGCTTAGAGTTTCAATCTATTTAATATTTAATGAAAATACTTTCCAGACACCATTTGGAAAATGAGGGAAAACACCTATACATTAAAAAATTTCAAAGGAACCCTTACATAAGGGATCTCCTCTTTAAATACTCCAAAACATGGCCAAATTATTTTATATCAATCTCACTTTTCACAAAACATCACTTAAAACATTTTAATAGGTCCAAAGAAATCACTAATTTATTTTAAAAATGTTTCAAAGCTACCCTTCAGTAAAGTTATTTCACTTTTAAAACCAAAATAAGGCAAAAAATATAACCATTTCCCCTTAAACCATTTAAAACAATCCTCCATGTAATTTCACAAAGGGGTAAACTAAAAAAATTCAAATCACCACTTAAAATACATTAAAATGCCCATTTTTTAAATCATTTTGAGGTCCACAACTCAATTAAAGACCAAATTCCATATAAACCCCTTTATTTAACTCATTAAAAATCAAAATTGGGTAAAAACCAATTTTTTCTCATGAAAACCATTTTAAAAACCCATAAGTAATTTCAAGAGATGATTAACATAGTAAAAAATTCCATTTTAAATTTTAAAAACATTGAATTCAAATGTAAATGTAATTATTCCAAATATAAAACTCAACTAAATGGTTTCAAAACACCACAAGGCTGTCACATATAATCTTACCTTTATAAAATTGAAATTTATAAAGTTTAATAATTCTTAGGAATCTAAAATGAAACAATTACATAGTAACACCAACTTCAAAGTAGCATAAACCAAGTCGAAATATCATAAAATATGATGACATCAATGAAAGACTCACCTACGAGAGGATGAATGGTGTCTAAAAGGCATTAAAACCAAAAAAAATATCATTAAATCCATCTAAAACCCCAAAACTGAGCCACATGATAATTAGTGTTCATGGGGGAAGAAAAATCCAAGAGAAGAAGGTAGATAAGGAAGGAGGAAAAATTAGGAATATCTCACCTCAAATATTTTTAGAGAACACCATAGAAAGACAATAATACAATCGGAAAAAAAAATATAGTTCCTCCCAATCTTCCTAGGGTTGGAATATGTAGAGGAAGAGAAATGGGGGTAAAACCCCATAAAAACCGAGAGTGGTAAAATGGTGGAATTTTTTTTAAACACCTAATAAACTCATGTGGATTGGATACATGGTTAGGAAAACCATGAAATAACCATAGAGGTTCCATTTCATCCCTAAAAATTTAAGCCACATGATTACTCTTGAGAATACTCATAGTTAAACAAATCATGAACCACTCTCTAGGACCACCCTATGCCTCACAGGACCTCTTGGGGTGCCTTGTATAGTTTGAAAAACCATGCGGAAGCCATGAAAATTTCTATGTTGAAAACTATAGATCCAACTGCATTCTTTCTGCATGATTTACCAAACTATAAACAAGTGTTGTTCTAAAAATTAAACACCCCAAGGACTTTACCCAATTTCTCCTTAGCGTTACACAATTTGGACTTAACCAAGCACATCCCGTGCTGTCAAATCATAAAAGGTTCAAAATGAATTGAAAATTTTCCTTACAAAGGGAGGCTATAGGGTTTCCCTATAACTTTACACCTTAACCATGAATATAAGTAAACCAATCAAAAATTTCCAAGTTCTGATCTATAACTTCATGGAAATGAAACCCAAACATAAAATTCTCAAAAGAATAATAAAAAAACAACAATATAGTGACATGGGGATTTCAAAAATAGAGGGTGGATATATATGGTTACATAATCATAATAAAATTTCAGTAAATTGATTATACTTCAGTTATTATTTTTTGAATAATGTTATAAATTTAGAGGGGGTTGAAGAAGAAATAAATTTAATGCGGTTGGGTAAGTGGATTACCTCTTCTTTGGTAGACATCCATTAGATCCTTCATTAAGGACCCATAGATTGATATTTTAAGAAGAATAAAATGAAAAAATAATGGATTTGGAAGTTTATAAGTGAATTGGGTTGGTTTAATTTAAAATAGATGGCTCATTGTGGTCTAAAAATGTTAAAGGTGTGGTGTCCTTTTATAAGCATTGGAGAGGACACAATTAGATTTTTTGAAAATATTTAAATATAATAATGTCTTACCCAATAAAAAATCATCCAAATGGACATATATTCCATGTTGGGATATTATAAGGTAAAAATATGTCAATAAAATAGTATTTAAAAAAGTTTATTTGGAAGACATATACTTATCTCTTGGTTTAACCCCTAGTAATCTAATTTTAATCTTAACCATGATAATAATTTTTTACTAATTTTACCATTTATTATGATAAAAAATTAATATTTATATATTAAATAATATCAATTATACTGATTAAAATTTTTGAATCCATTTTAGTGAATTATATTTATTGAAGTGGAAGAAATTAATTTAAGATTAAACCCACAAAATGGGACAAAATGCAGTTTTCCAAAAGAAGGATCCATAAGTATAAAATGTTTTTATATCGAAATTTAGAATAAAATTGATCAAATTGACCTAAATTGTATTATTAATAATATAATTAAACTAATTATACCTTTAAAACAATTTTAAAACAAAATTTAACATCGAAAATTCTTTATATGAAAAGGAAGTTTTCAATAAAAATCAATTTTTTTCATTAATCATCGAAAAATAAATATTTTCATAAATTATTTAAAATTAACTCTAAGATAATTTTGATAAAATTATTTCAAAAATAAATTTTATTTTTTAAAAAATAATTTTCTAAATGTGCGAGTAATTAATTTTTATATAAGTTCATAAAATTTAATAAATTTATTTAGGAAAATGTGTTTTTATCATAAAAAAACTTATATATGAAAATAGTGAATATCAATAATTATAATGGAATTAATTATATTTTTACCAATAAAAAGGATCATATTCCACTTTAATAAAAAAATAAAAATATAATGCTACTTTTAAATTACTTTATTTATTGAGAAGAAATGATAGAATTTGAAAAAAAACTATATTTTTCACTATTCACTGAAAAATTAATCCTTTCAGAAAAATACCAATATTTTATCCTAAGATAATTTTAATATGATGATTTCAATATTGTTTTTAATTTTATAAACTAAATATTCTAAAAATGGTATAAATTAATTATAACTTCCATCCATAAAAGTATATAAAAAACATTTTTGAATAAAATATTTTTTGAAGCATAAAATGTATTTAATAAAACTGAGTTCTTATTTTAGGATAATTAATCAATACCATTTTATTGAGGAAGAAATTTTTATATATATTACATAATATGATTATCCATATTCATACACACCACTTTAATTTCTAGGTTATAACAATCACATTTAAATAAAAATATTTTTATAATATATCTTGATTCGTTTAATGCTTGGTAATTCATGTTTAGAAAGATATCAAGATTATTATTATTTTAAACTAAATTTTCATGGTGATAAAATTTCACCAATTCATTATCATACCCCACATCAAAAATAATGATTGCATGATATTTATATTTTTTCTAGGATGAAGAGGTTGATGACACTGATCATCATCATTAACAATCATATTATAGAAATAGCTAGCATAATACCCATACAACATGAATTTGAAACACTGTATTATGGGTGTTGAATTATATGATAATTTTTATACATAATTAACTAACATCTTCTTACCACCAATTTGACATTAAATTTACCGATTACCTTACCTTCCACACATAAAACATTAACCAGTCCCCTTAAGACAATTTCCTCTATGTTTCCTTCCAAAATTTATATATAAAGGGAAAATCATCTTCTAATCTACATGTTTTTTATAATTACATTTTAATATCATCTTTATTTTCTTATAAAAACCTTGAGAATAATTAAGAAACCCAATATCTATCTCCACCTTGATAGTACGTCAAATGATTTCTTCATAGCTACTAAAGTCCCATATAGATAATGCCCATCAGAGACAATGTTTTAATCCAATAAAGAATAAATAAACCATAATTTCAGGTTGGATGATAATAATTGAAGAATAACTAAATAGTATTGTAAAAGTATCCTTATACATACTAACTTAGTCATCGTCATTCAAATTTAGCTAAAATAATTTCATATCCATCTTCAAATGAATAATATAAGGAATGTAATTATTGAAAAATAAATTCCTAAACTCATCCCACTCAATAGATTAAATTTCATCCTATTTCCTCATATTATTAATAATAGTCCACAATTAACTTGGTTCAAATTCCAAATTATAAAAAACTAAAATTATTTTTTCACGTTCAAAACATTTTAGAATGGAAAATATATTTTTACTGTTACTAATTCATTTATATGAAATTAATGGGGCATTATAACCACTAAAATAAGGTGGATTTTTCCTAATGAAAGAATCAATAGAATGTTGCTCCCTTAATTTCTCAATTGGAAGCTCAAAATTATGAATAGAATAAGAAATTTTCATAAGCATCATCACCCAATTTTGAATTTAATATCTCTTAACATTTGGTTTCTCAAGAGTACAATAATTTTATTTTCTATCACATTTAGTATTTTCCTTTGGGTTATAGCCCTTGAATATAACCAAAAAAATTATGTGTGAAATAATAATCATAGTGTAAAACCACATAATCAAGAAAAATATTTTATATAATGTCTAAATCCTGAAAACTTATTTTCCATATATTACTCTTTAGGTTTAACCAAGGTCATTCATGGTTGTAATATTTTCAAATACTTTATAATTTTCATAAAGAAAATGTCATTGTACCCATTCATATCCCCTTGGAGTGTCAAACAATGTGTGTGTTAAGAGAACACTCACCGTGAACTATAATATTGGTCATGATATACTTGAAAAACTGTTTTAATGGTTATTAAACCTAGATGCATCAATTCCAAAACCACATACACATGTAGTATCCAATTAGGGATTTTTCTTGGAAAACCACACTCATTTTTACCTAACTTAGGAAGATCTCTTATTAATAGTATTATCATAATGGTTCTCACTAAAGTATTATCATCCTAGTTTCTAAACTCAACTAAAACTTTATCTGACAAAAAACATTAATGACCCATGCCTTTCATACATAAATATCAAATTTTATTATATGAGTACTAACTACATAACATTACGATCCAAGCTAGAATTGTATAGGTTTAGCATATTTGGAAAATTGGATATATAAACAACTTTTTCATAAGATATATACATTATCTACCACTATATTCTTCATTAATTACACCCTTCTCAAACATATAATACTTAAAACCTTTATTCATAACTTATGAAAAGGAAACATAAGAAATGGTGAGCTGAGCATCTCAATAAATGTAAAAAAGGGATATATCATTGATCATATAAACATAAAATGAACATAAGGGTATGATAACATAAACACAACATTTTGAAAACAAACCCAACATATCATATATTATAATATTGCATCATGTCATAATTTTTGTTAGTTTATAATACTTGAATCATACAAGAATCAAAAAATATGATCCATGAGAGAATAACATTGGAATAAGACAAAAGTTTGTGTTATACACATAATCATAAAAAATAATTCCATTAGTATAATATCACTTTCAAGAATATCATAGTGTATTGCATTCACTCCCAATTATATCATTTACTTAGTCAAGGTTCACTCCCAAAAATATCATCGTTAGAAGTTTCCCTTACTCAACTAGGTTCACTCCCCATTCAATTTCTTATTATCTTATTTGATATCCATATTTATCCAATGAATTGAATTTATATATAATTAAAATTCTAATCATCACATAAAAATAATCCAATTCATATTTGTTCATTAATATAATAAATCATTTATCACATATCATAACTCATGAATTAATATCAGTTTTATAAACATTTCTACATTTCATCATAAAATAACCAATGGAAAATAAATGAGTTTCAAAAACATCTCATCATATTATTAAACCATACAGTGAAATAATAAGTATGGTATAATTGGATTATAAACCTATCAAATCATATGTTACATCAAATGATGTTATCATATTTGAAAAATGAATTAAAATATTACTGGAACATTTATTGAGGGAAATACACTTTTCACTTTGCAATCACTTTTTTAAAATATAAAAAACAACCCAATTATTAAGGAAAATATTTTCATTAAAAATAAAAATAGAAACTTATTATATAATATTCATATAATTTATATTTCATGATAGTATGAAATTACATTCATTCCATGTATGTAAAAATTTATACTCCTTTGAAATTTTTGGTAAAATGTAAAAAGTACCTCATTTAGAAAATGAAAACAAGATTCCATTTAACCCATTTTTAAAAAATTAAAACATGGTCAATAATAAAATTAAAAATTAATTGGTTATTATTTAAAATAATATTTAAAACCTTTTATAAAACATGGATATGGATTAAGATGATTTTTTGACCGAAAAGATAAATGATGATGATTTTTCTCAAATTTTTTTCAGTCTCTTTAGTTCTTAAATAGAGGAATACAAAAGGAAAATATATATTGTATTGAAATAAAAATATTATAATAAAATTCATCATATTATTCAGATATAGTTCAAAAAATATCATCATAAAAAACTTGATAAAAATAAATCTAGATAAATAATAAAATTGTAACATAAATCCATTACATCACGTTCAACTTGCATTGAAATCACTTTAACCTCATCTATAATTTTTTTGAATTTGTTATAGTTATATTATAGAATAATTTACATAATTATAATAACATATATGATCCAATTATAACAATTCAACATATTTTTATTAATAATTCCTTATTAAAATAATCTTTTTTAACTGTCAACTATTTCATTTTTCAAGAGAATTTTGGTTTGGTAGTTTCTGGTCCTTGTAATTTGATAGCGGTTCAATAATATGTATAATGTCAATAATTATATAAATATAACATAAATAAATTATATATATATAGTCATTAAAAAAAGGTTGAGAGTGTAAAATGAATTACACAATTCATGGAGATGATAGAATGTATGTACACATGAACACTATTTTAACTTTTCGATAGATGAAAAAAAAGAAAGGTAAATAATAATTAAATTTTAAAGAATAATTATAATATCATATATATCATATAATAATTAAATATATCCTTATTACCATCCATGTAAATCAAGAAATGAAAAATGAATCACATCACTTAATGGAGGTGGGGGTCCATATGTATGAATAAGTGATACTTTCACATCCTATTTCATGAAATAGAGGGTGGATATTATTGGTTACATGATAATAAAAAAATTAAATTATATTTAGGATATTGTAGTTACTATTTTATAATTAATACTATAGATTTATATGAGGTAGAATAATAAATAAATTTAAATAGTTCGGTTGCAAAAATTACCTCTTCTTTGGAAGGCCTCCTTCAGATACTTAATTAAGGAAAATTAGAATAGAAATTATAAAATAATAGAACCTATATTTCAATTATAGGGAAATTATAAGATAATATTTCAGGTTTTCTTGAGTTAAATGGCTCGATGTGATGTAATTAAGAGAAAGGAGGGGTTTCCTTTTATAATTGGGAGAGCGGTACCACTTGGAATTTCTCAAAAGAAGAAAATATAATAATTTCATACTAAGAAAAAATGATTCAAAATGGATATATATATGAATGTTTTATAATTTTAGGTATAAATATGGCCATAAAATAAGATTTAGACATGTTTAATTGGATTTCATACCCTTATCTCTTGGTTTTATTCACCAATAAACCCGTTTTAATCTTAGTCATAGTGGCCAATTTTTTCTATTTTTAGTATTCATTATGTACACAAATAAAATTGGTCTCATTACCAAAAATTGAAATGACGATTTGAAATATGGAATATATTTTATCAATAATATAATATAATTATAATAATTTAATTTAAAATTACTCCCTTAATATGCAATGAAAATAGTTTTCCAAAAAATGTATTCTTAAGTATAAAAATATTTTAAATAGAAATTAAAAATAAAATGGATTCCAATGAACTAAATTGAATTATCAGTAATAGAATTTAACTAATGATACATTATAACCAATTCAAAAAATGTTAATTTTTCAATGATTGAAATGAAATGGAAGTTTTCATTTTAAATTAGTATTTTTCACCATTCATAGAAAGACAAACCTTTTTAGAAAATTAATAAAAAATCTATGATAATTTTGATATTAATATTTTAAAAATTAAGTTCATATTATTAAATAAATTTTATAAAAGTGAAAAAAATTAATAATATTATTTTCTCATAAAATGAAAAAAAAAACATTTTTGAGGAAACATTATTTTTAAATCATATAAGACTTTACTAAAAAATGAGTACTTATTTATTAATATATACAATTTATATAAAACCTTTTTATATAATAATAAATTTTTTGTTATTCCAATTAATTTTTCTAATTTAATTGATAGGTTGTAACAATATACTATATTATGGTTCATTTTGACTTGGGTCTGCATGTATCATAATATATTAGAGAAATTAAATTTATTCAAGGAGAAAGATATCACAATATCTAGGGGTGTTACACAGAGGTTAAGTGTCACATTATTGGGATATATAACCTATATGTGGATGGGATATTGGTATGTGATGATGCTTGATGCTATCAGTAATTCCTCCTTGTATTATATTTTTTTGTTTTTATTTTTCTAAGTGCGTGACCTGGTGCGCAGTAAATTAGGTTTTATGAGTGTATGATGCATATTCATTTGATATATCATGGATATGTTTATTATTTATATGTAATTTAATATTTATTATGTATTTATTCTTGTTATACATTTTTTTATACTCTATTATGAAGGTATAGTTCCCCCATGATAAAACCTTAGTGTAACACCACTAGATTTTAATGAGATAGTTTTTTTAATTTATTTGAGGTCTTGTGATTTACAATAAACCAAGATAATATTTCTATACATAAAAAATTGTCTTAGCTTGTAGTATACACAACACTATTCTTGGATTTTGTTACCCACAATTTCAATTTATTTTGATAGAATTCATTTCACGCAAGTCTGAGTTTAAGTGAATAACTAAATATTATTATGTTACCTTATAACCTTTCCATTATAGTGGTTGGTATTAATAGTTTTAACTAAATTATAAAAATATTCTTTACACTTGTATATATAATTAATTATTTGGTGAGAAATTAATTATAAAATGAAATAAAATCTTTTTAAATAAAAGATTTTTTTTTGAAAAACTATTTAAGTGAAAATAAGTGAGTTTATAAAATAATAAAAGCACTCTTGATGGATTTTATTAATTAATTATATACATAATATAATGTTTAAAATTAATATTATATGTTTTTATAAGCATTATATAAGAACAAATTCAATGTTTTGGATAAAACAAGTATTTTTCAAAAAATGAAGTTTTGCCACCTTTTGATGACGCACCCATTTTAAATCAAGTTGTTAAATAATTTTTGAATTCTATTAGACAAAAATAAAATTTTTATTTGGAATCAGGATATAAAAATCTACTTTGAATTATTTTTTTATATTTTTTTAATAAGTTTCAAGTTTTGATGAATAGTAAAAATATACTAAATTTTAATTGAAAACAATTTTTTTCATCATATAAATTACATGGTTAAGTTATATTATTTAATGGTTTTAAATTATAAATAGATTATATTTTTATCTCTTAATATAATTTAAGTAGTTTTCATTAATTTAACATTGAATTTTGATTTAAAATCATTTCAATCCTTTGTAATGTTTTAACTTTTAAAAGCCTTTTTCTCATTCGGACAACAAGATTAATTTTAATTTAATTAATAAAACATATGTGATTTGAATTTTGAAAAATGGATTCCATATTTGGAATAATTGGATCCACATTATGTAAATAACTTATTTTTTTAGTCATTATGAATAATAACTTTAGTAATTTTTTTATTAATACAGTAAAAGGTAAATCGGGTAATTAAAGGTAAAAATAATATTATAAAATTATCCTAACCCTTGTACTAATATCGTTGGATTATATTTTTGACCTAAATCATACTTGGGTCGAAATGGTAGCCTTTGGAAGCCACTTGGATGAGATTAGGGCAGTTAAAATATTTTATTTAATGAAAAGTTAAATATGACATACTCAAATTTTAATAACTATATCATTTTTAATATATGGTAATACAGAAGATAAATTTGAAAATAAATACTCATTTGAGAGATAATTTTTTTCCATTATCTTGTAATTTTATCTTTAATATTAATTTTTAGGAAATAAATAATTTTCTTAAAGTCTTATACATTGACGATGCAAAAATTATTTAATTGATGAAAAATGAATAAAATAATTTTTATTAAAATAAAAATAACCATTAAAATACAAAAAACACTCAACCAAATATTATTGATCAAGTATTTTTATATTATAATTATCCAATGGTTGAGTTATAGACCATTTGGTGTCATATGGAAAATATTATGACACTAATAATATTTTATTTAAATTGATGTTAAAGTTATCACATTCAGGTTTAAATACATACAAAAATTTTAATGTTGCATTTTACAGAATATATTTTTCACTATAAGTATTATTATAAAATCTAGAGAATTTAACTTTATAATATATTTTATATTTAATTTTTATTCAAAAATAACTATATTAAATAATTACACAAAACAGATCTAGTAATTTTTTTATTAATGAATATATCAGATTAATATTTTTGAAAATATTAAAATAAATATAATTTGGGATAATTAATATATACCATGAATTTTATAGATAATATTTAATAATTAGGGATATAATAAAATATTATTTTTCAGGGTAATAACATATCTTTATATTTTTAAAAATTTAAGAACTAAATAGTGTAAAACATTGACACTATTGATATTTTGTTAAAATAATGTTTTATTAAATTATTTAAAAATCATAATAATTTTTTTAAAAAATAAAATAAATATGATATTGTAAATTTTTTCTAAATTATTCATTTATGGTCTAATTAACATCAAATAAGTAAATATACCACCCTTTTAATATTGAAATATTTTTTTACCTTAGTTAAAATTTAATTGAATAACTAAGTGTTAATTAAAATAACAATCTTTAAATTGATAGAAAAACATGTCTAAAATTTATTATTTTATCATATTAAAACCTTATCTAATCTCATATGCTAAACTAATACATTTTGGAGTTTTTTGGATGGGGTTTTATTTTATTATAAATTAATATTTTTGGAGATTCCAAAAGTGCCCCTCACCTTAATTATAAAAGGGAACCTTCTACCTAACTTATTAGATTAACATTAAGCCATTAATATTGGATATAACCTAAATATTTTCATTATAAACATACCTAGTGACATTCTAGAGGTTATGTTATTTTCAAAAGACCAGCTCTTGTGCCACTAAGAGGAGATGTAGAGGGAGCTCGTTAAAGAAGATGTAATATCCTATATCGATTATTTGAAACTTATTTCTTCTTCTACTTTGTCTTCATGAGTTGTTTCCATTATAAAGTAATAAATACAATACCATATATAATATGAGATGTTATTATGATTATGGAACAACTATATTCCACCTTCAATCCATCATACACAAAACAAAATCACCAAGCGTGCATATGTGCGACTTATCATCTCCACGTTGTGGTTTAATATTTTTTTTCACCACCACTTGAAATGGATTGTATAATGATGGAAATAATAACTATATATGATTATTATAACAATATTTTGAATCTACAAAAATATATATACCATCCAATTCCATACCATTCCACAATTAAGTGAATGATATCGTCGCTCATGCATACGTACGACTGACCATCTCAACGATGTGATGTGATTCATTCAACATGATATCCATTAAATAATGATAACATAAATGTTTATAATGAAAAAATATGAGATATATTATATTAATATCATTATATAAATTATATAATTATAAGTATAGGAATAGAAACTTATCACACAAGACATGCATAAGAAAATAAAGCAATTAATATCTGAAGGATGAGTAATAATGTTATTAACGAACAAGTAATAATATGATCACTTATGATATCATAAAAATGAATATTATTCAGGAACAAGTTAATGAAATTATTTAAACCCTAATAAAAGAGGTTGGAAACATATGAATCAACCCAAACCTAAGTCAATGGATTATTTTTTCTTGCTTTTATTTATGTGAGACATATGCCTTACACACCACATGTTTCTTTGGTATGGTGTTTAGGCTACCCATGAATGTTTCTATGATTATTATTATGAAGGTTATGGTATTTATATATGCATATAATTTTCCTTATTTTATGATACATATTATTCAACTGATTAAAAAGTGGTAAGGGATAATTTTGCAATCTCATTATTATCTGAGATTGTTCATATATATGTCCTTACTGGGGTATATTTATCATCCATGTCCATGTTTTCTAAATATGTATTCCAAATATTATTTCTATTATTATAAAATTGTTTAAAGTTAATTTTTACCATTTTTTAGTTTTTATTAAATGGTATTAAAGGAATCTTTTATCATTTTCGATATGAGGTACTTTTTGACTTATTTGAAAAAACTATGGGAAGAATGTTTTGTTTTAATTTATACGACATAAATGAATTTTTACACTTAAATAATGACTTATTTAAATTAGTCTTACCTGACAATATTTCAAGGATATTTTCCAAAAAAATACTTTATTTTAAAATTGCATGTTATTTTAAAAAAATAAAATGTTTTCGAAGAATAAATGATATATTTTCAAGAATTAATTTTAAGTGTTCTATCAAAATTATTTCCTATCTAAGATGGAATTATAGGTTTATGTTTCAAGTATAATATCCCTATTATTCCTATGGTTTGATTGTGTTTATGATGTAATCTTATTTATTAAATATATTTGTTTTACATGGATTGTGTTATGATGTTTAAGAAACCCATTTTATTCCTTGGGTTATGTTATGATGAATGATTTATGTTTTTGTGGAACATGTAATAATTATTTCATTATGAGGTGGGTGGTATCTATATCACCCTCAAATTCATTGGGTAAAGATTTATATCTCATGATATAGACATTAATGGAATGATAAATGATACTGGTTTAGTAATACAAGGCATGAACATTAAATGATATCGATTCAGTAATAAAGGGATGAAAAAATATGTAAACCCAGTTCAGTAATACAGGGCTTGAATGAGGAGTGAAATTGGTTCAATAAAGGAATTTTTTCCACTATGATGGTCTTGTAAATTATTAGTGGCTAATATAGAAATGATTTTCTATTCTTATGTATTTTCCATAATTCCATGTTTTATTCCAATACTATTTTCTCATGGCTTGTGTTCCTTTATGATTTATACCTTATAAACTACCAAGATTTATTTCACGACTCAATATTTTGATATATGTTATACGTGGTATGATTTTCTAATGTTATGTTCACATTTTTAAATTCTTATGTTTATTTTTTGTTTTATGTTTTACTTGTTTACCATTACTGAGCATATGATCTCACCCATTCCATCTGTTTTCTTTTCCCTAGGATATAAAGAATGGTTTTTGGTAGGAAAAATAAAGGGGAAGATCTTTATGGGACATGTCGAAGATATTTTACCAAATTAGAAGAATGTGTTCCATGTTTTCGAAGGCACTAAACTAATATAGTATTTGGGAATCTATTTGTGTAATGTTTTAAGTATTCTGAAAAAGTAATATAATATCCTTGTACATAAATCTTGGGCCATTATAGTTTATATCAGAGTGAAGGTTTAATCAACCATTGGAAACTAGGATGAGAAAAATTTAGTTATATCCCTAGAAATATTTATAAGGTCATGTCTAGGTATGTCCTAAGGATAAGTCTAATTATATGTCACAATCCTAGAATTTTGGTAACGGTCATAATTAACATATTATTAGACCTAATTTATCATATATTTAAATATTATAAGTCATTTCTCTTAATTATGTGTTTTTCATCTATGATAATTATTTCTCACACTTTTCTTTATGGTCTTAGTAAATAGATGAAACTATATATAATATTGTTAACATATAATTTTTCATATGTGAAATGTATAGGAATTATGAAAATTTATTTCCTATGTGGAAATCTCACGAATAGAATTCTAAAGGTGGTACAAGTATTGGTTATAATACTGAGGATAAAGAGATTGTAAACAATATGTGAAAGGTATGAGATGATCTAGAATTATTGTTTACATTAAACCTAATAAGCTTTGTTTGATTAAGGATGAGTAACCTTATGACATGATTAATATTTTAGGAAAGACTAAGATGATGGATCCTGAATAATGGTTTAAAAATAAAGTTAAATGATTTATGTGAATATGTTTTGGAATTCAAGGATTATGTATAAGTATTTTCAGTATATTTTTTTTCATTAAGGATTTAAAAGGATATTTTGAATGATGATGAATGCTTGGAAACATGATTTAAGGTAATTGTAATGTTTTTTATTATGGGAAGGTAACCCTTAATGTGTTCAAGATGTGGAGAAAGTTGTGTATATCTTGGATAAATATATGTTGGATACGATTAATTGGACAATACTAATTAAGGATTTGTCAAAAAGTGGGTTATTCTATCATGGATGAAGTTACAGATTTTTAGACATAAGAATAAGAAAACATGTATGTTTTCAATAAGTATATATGGTAATTCATGTTATTACCCTGGCTCATGAGAGTACATGATGAAGGTGTTCACATGTTTGGAATGTGAACAACAAGTGATACATTATGATATATGGGGGATAAATGTTAAGCAGATTTAGTGAAACTACTTCTATAGTTTTATATTTTAATATTTCAGAAGGATCGTAAGGTTATCAATTTATGGAAATTTTAGGTTACACATATGATGAATTTCTTTATAATAATGTATTATCTCACTATAGGTGGTATTATGCATATTTTATAACTAGTATTAATATTTTTTTGTGCGATAAAGACATATGGAATGACATATCATTCTATTTATGGATCACATGATCTGCAAATGCTTCACAAATGAAAAATTTAACTTCATGTCTTTACATAAGAGAAGAAGTGTAAATTTTTCAAGGCACAATCAATAGTGAGATTGTAATGTAATCAAGTAAGTATAAATTATCACATGAATTCTTCAACATTATAAAAAAGGATCATGATGTAAAAGGGTGCCATATTTTCATAATTTTTTATGATACCAATGACCTATTTTATGCTTCTTTAGTTTAGAGTTTTTTGATTTTTAACTTTCTTTGGATCACCAACATTATTGTGATTACTGATCTTTATCATTATCTAGGATTATTTAATATTTTCCTCCACACCCAAATCTTTACCTATGTGATCCTACGTAGAGACCTAGTTATGATTTACTTTGGGTAACTACTATTTTCTAACTGAAACTTTTTAAAAATAAGTTTTAGTCTTTGTTTTTATGATATGGGTCTCTATGAAAGAAACTTTTAAGTATTAATCCTTTTATAACCCAGATTAATTTTGAGGGATAAATTCATATCAATGGGGGGTAGAATTTAACACCCAAGATTTTTATGAGATATATTTTATTTAATTTATTTCATGTCTTCTGTTGTAAGATAAACCAAGATAATATTGCGCTATATGCAACACCATCATAGCTTACGGTATAAGCAACACTATGCATGGATTGTGTTATACTTAATTTCAAGTACTTTTGATAGAATTCATTTCATGAAAGACCGAGTTTAATTGAATAACTAAATATTATTATGTTACCTTATAACATATCCATTATAATTATGATTATGAATATTTTTAACTAAATTATTAAAATATGATTTAACCATGTTTATATAATTAATTCTTTGGTGAGAAATTAATTATAAATGAAAATAAAACACTTTTAAAATAAA
Organism: Viscum album; assembly: GCA_963277665.1. Taxonomy (NCBI): domain Eukaryota; kingdom Viridiplantae; phylum Streptophyta; class Magnoliopsida; order Santalales; family Viscaceae; genus Viscum; species Viscum album. The sequence continues at coordinate 253,174,049 of OY728165.1, read as the reverse complement.
AGTAAATGCTTTTATAAAAAGAATAATTAAATGAAAATAAGCGAGTCTATAAAATAATAAAATCACCCTTGTTGGATTTTAATAATGAAATATATATGTAATATAATTTTTAAAATTCATCTTATATGTTTTTAAGTATGATATAAGAATAAATTCAACTTATCAGATAAAAGAAGTATTGTTCCAAAAATATTGTTTTTCCATCTATTGATGGAACAACCATTTTTAATAAATTTTTTAATATATTTGAAAAAATAAACTTCTTTTTTTTCATCATGATATTAAAATTTAATTCGGATGAAATTTTGATATTTTTTTGTAAGTATCAAGTTTTTATAAATAGTAAAAATATACTAAATTTTAATTGATTTTTTTCATAGAAATAATTTATATGGATAATTTATATTATTTAATGGTTTAAAATATAAATGTATTATATTTTTAATATTTAATATAATTTATGTCTTTGACATTAATTTTGTATTGAATTTTTGATGTAAAAATATTTCAATCTTTTGTAATGTTTTAACTTTTAAGACATGTTTTCTCACTAGGACAATGAAATTTATTTTAAATTATTTACTAAAAGATAAGAGTTTTGAATTTTTGGAAATGGTTTCCATATTTGGAATCATTAGGTTCAAATTATGTAAATAAATTTCTCTTTTTTGGGAATTATGAGTAGTAACATCAATAATTTTTATGAATACAACAAAAAGGTAAATCGGGTAATTAAGTGTAATTAAAATATTATAAATTTTTTCTAACACTTGTAATAATATAATTGGTTGATTTTGTTTTGACATAAATCATCCGTGGGTCGAAATTGTATCCTTTAGAAGCCACTTGGATGAGATTAGGACTTTTAATATATTTTGTTTAAATAAATGATAAATATATCACACACAAATTTTAATAACTATATCATTTTTAAGACATCTTGCTCAGCTATCCTCTACCCATTTCCATTATAAATTTCACTAGTTACATTCTAGTGGTTCTGGTCTTTTCAAAAGACCTACTATAGTGCCTTTTAGAGAAGATCTAGAGGGAGCTCATCGAAGAAGAGGTAATCTCTTCTACTGATTCTTTCAAAATTATTTTTTCTTATACTTAATCTTCCTGAGTTATTTCCATTATAAAGTAAAAAATATAGTATAGAAAATATGATGATATTTTATTATGATTATAGATCAACCAAATTCCACCTTCTATCCTTCTTACCAAAAAAAATCACCATGCATGCAAACGTACAACTTACCATCTCCACGCCATGGTGTAATATGTTTTTTCACCACCACCTTATGTGGATGGGTATGATGATACAAATAATAAATATATATGATTAATAAAACAATATTTTGAATCTATATAAATTTATATACCATCCACTTCCATACCATTCCATAATTAGGGGAATGATATCATCGCTCATGCGTACGTACAACCAACGGTCTCCATAATGCAATGCGATTAATTATACATGATCTTCATTAAAGAATGATTATATAAATATTTATAATGAATAAATATGAGATATATTATATTAATATCATTTTATAAATGATATAACTATAATAATAGGAACCATAACTTATTCGAAAAAACATACGTAAGAAAATAAAACAATTAATACCCGAAGGACTAGTAATAATGTTATTAATAAATGAGTAATAATATGATCACTTATGATATCAAAAAATTTAATATGATTTTAGAATAAGATAATAAAATTATTTAAACCCTTATATAGGAGGTTCAGAAATGTATTAAGGTACTCAGACCTAAGGTAAGTTATTATTTTGTCTCACTTTAATTTCTCTGGGACATATGCGTCATACACCACCTGTTTCTTTTGTGTGGTATTTATGCTGACCATGAATGTTTTTATGATTATTATTTTGAAGGTTATGGTTTTTAAATATGAATATAATTTTCTTTATTTTATGACGCATATTATTCAACTAATTCTAAAGTGGTAAGGGATAATTTCACAATTTCATTATTATCTAAGATTGATTATATGCAAGTCTTTACTGTAGTATATTTATCATCCATATCCTTGTTTCCTAAATATGTATTAAAAATATTCTATCTATTATTCTATATTTTTTTAAATTCAATTTTACCCATTGGTGAATTTTAATTAAACAACATGAAATGAATATTTTTTCATTTTCGATATGAGGTAGTTTTTGACTTATCTGAAAAAAGTATAGGAAGAATGTTTTATTTTAACTTATATGACATGAATAGATTTTTATGATTTCATAATGAATTGTTTCCATGATTCTTCCCTTAAAATATTTCATGGTTATTTTCAAATAAAATCTTTTCTTTTCAAATTTGAAAGTATTTTATGAAAAGAATTTTTTTTGAAGAAGAAATGTTATTTTCCTCAAGAATTAATTTCAAGTTTTCTATCAAAATTATTTTTCATCTAAGATATAATTATTGGATTATGTTTCAAGTATACTATACCTAATATTCTTATGTTTTTTGTAAAGACCCGAAAATTTCAAGGAAATTTTTTTCTTAATTTCTTTGGAATTTTACGAGTATGCAGTTTCTGACGGCGCCTGATTCCGAGGACCGGTTTGTCCGAAATCAATTTCCGAAGTTTAGCTTGGGTACGTTCAGTGAACAAACGAGCGAGTTTTTCTAACTTTTGAACAGGTGCTCGGAATTGAAATTCGAGGGCACCGATCTAACCGTAGTGCCGGTAATTGCTTAGGAACACCTTTTCCGATGGTGCGTTTTCTTGGAAGGAGTTGTTTAAATTTTGAGGTTAAATTGTGAATTAAATAAAATTTGTGGAACAAATTATACTTCTAACCATGTGTGGAAGCTGGGGAACTAACCAAGTGTGAATATTGGTGAGGTGGGGCCCACAATAACCCCACCCCTTCAAATTCCCTAACCCCCTTAACTCTTCCCCTTAAAACCCCCTTGTATTAAATGATGTGACAACCTTTAACATTCCTTAAACTTCTCCATTAAACCCCTTGTAATTAATTGAGTAACTCTCCCTGTCTCCTCTTTAATTTTGCCAACACACATCTTAAATTAATTGATTAAAACTCTTCAATTAATTTAACTACGTGTTTTAATTTTAAAGTTTGAATGCATGGAAAAATAATAAAATAAGGAGAGGCCTTATTTTATTTTATGAGTTTTGTTATGTGAGAGAATTTGGGAGAGAGCTCTTCCTTCTTTTGAATAACTTCATCTTCAAACGAGGAACGCCGACTCTCCAATGAAGAACAGCCTTCTGACTCGGCGAAGAACGCACTACGTTTTCTCTAATCCTTTTTCTTCATCTTCCACGATAAGGAAGGTGACGCCGACCGGGGAGAACGACGCCAACAACAACGTTCTCCTTCTTCTTCCGACGTTAACAGAAGCGATACCATTCTTCCGCGACACCCGACTACCCCGACGTTCGACTACCGCGAAGTTTGAATTCCGCGACTCGATGACGTGCGACGTCAATTTCGAGGTAGGGTAATTATATTTGATTTTCTCTTTATCTTTTGAGAAAAGGATGACGAGCGCGGATCAATCTCTGCCCGGTTGATCCGAGGATCGCTCCTTCATGCGGGTTGGTTGCAGGGTGAATAATCGGGATGGGTTTGAGTTTGATATTGGTTGAAAACCTCTAACGCGGAGGGTATGGGATAACGAACAAATCTCGGACCCTCCGTAGATTGTTGTTGGTGCGCAGATTGATGGCGATGATGAAACGGGACCGCAACAGTGATTTGAGGTCTTCGCAGTAAAGTACGGGTCCCGAGATGAACACTGGAGCAGACAAAATTGAAAACGGACCACCGGAGCAACTCCGGTGGCTCGCGGAAACCCTGGAGGCATGGGGCGCCGGCGCGGCGCCACCGGCGACCGGAGCCGTCCGGCCGCGAGGAGGCGGCGGCGCCCCAGCACGCCGTCGGAGGGAAAAACCCACCAAGGCTTTCCGTGGTTGTGCGGCAAGGACGATCCCATGGCCGCACGAGATCTCGGAGGAACGGCGGCGGCAAAAACCGCCGCCGGCATCAATTAATGGCGAGGGGGCCGCGCCCCCCCCGCTCCGCGGCTTCCGCTCGGCCACGCTGGCCGAGCCGTGGCCGGCCATGCGGGCGGGCCGCGCCGGGCCGGGCCATGCCCTGATGGGCCGGACCCAGACCCGGGTCGGGTCGCCCCAGTTCGGGCCGACCCAGGGGGGTTGGGCCGGGCCGGGCCGGGCCCAGACCCCCCATTTCGGACTGTTTTCGGTCTTTTGTCCATATCTTGGGCTAAGGATCTCCGATCAATGCACCGTCAGTTGCGACGAGATCCTTGAATCGAGATGGTCGTTTCGGTATATTACACTCAGGTTTTGGAGAACTTTGGGTACTGCCGGGTTGGTTCGAACAAGAAACCAACCGGGCCCTCGGAGTGAAAACACTTATATCTTGAGTTCCGGACGTCTGATTGACATTCCATCGACTTTGTTTGATTTCTATTAGTTATACGGAATTTTTGGATTACTCCGCTCGAGGTTTGGACGTAGTCGGAGTGCGGTCGGGTTGGTTTTGACTTAAAAACCAACTGATCCCCTGGAACGAAAAAAGCCAATAACTCTCAGACCGGGCGTCCGATTGACGCGCCGTCTATCACGTTGAGTTCCTCTTATTGAGAAGGAACTTTTGGCATACTTAGAATAAGTTTTGGATGCATTTGGATAGTGGCCGGGTTGGATTGAACCCGAAATCCAACCGGGCCCCTAGAACAGAAAAGCTGATAACTTTCAGACCGAACGTCCGTTTGACGAACCGTCAGCGGCGTTGGTTATCACGTTGAGAAAATGTCCCTTTGAGTATACCCTATGAGAGTTCGGGGTACATTTGAGATACGTCCGGGTCGGTTCGCACACGAAACCAACCGGGCCCTTGGGATGAAAAGGCTAATAACTCACAGACCTGGTGTCCGATTGACGTGCCGTCTGTAGCGTTGAGACCCCTATAACGAGGCGGTACTTTGAGATACTTATTTCTGGGACTTTGTGATACTTGGAGTATCGACCTGTTGCTCGTGGAGCAGACCCTCCCGGAGACAAGCGTATGGAGTACAGAGACCGTGTAGCTGGCTGAGACCTGACGACTGCTTGACCGACTTGACTTGAAGTGAGTCGACTAGCCTAGTGGACGGAGCACTACTAGGATTGGGTGCAGACCCACGGCGGACAGAGCGCCTGGTATCAGGCAGCAGACCCGCGGTACTCAATAGAAGGAGTACCTCTGCAGGCTATTAGGGGGGGGTGGTGCACTACTGTGTTTGGGTGGCAGACCCCGGTGGGAAGCACTACTGTGTTTGGGTGGCTTACCCGCGATACTCGACAGGAGGAGTACCTCAGCAGTCTTAGGTTAGTGAGAATTACCTCGGAGTCGTGACAAGATCACTGTACTCGTCAGAGACAGGGCTCTTCAGCAGTTATGGTTTCGTTAATGAAAATCCTGGTTTGAGCTAAGTCTATGACTTTTGTGTTTACCTCATGATTGAGATAGGTCACTTGATAACTTAGGTATATGTACGGGAATATACCTAGGTATTGGTTATCCTTTGATTTCATAACCTTTGTGTTTCCTCATGATTGAGATGGGTTACTTGATAACTTAGGTATAAGTATGGGCTTATACCTAAGTAAGGGTTATCTGTTGAGATCCTTCTTTGTGGTTATCCTTGTTGGTTTTAGTGAGACCTTGAGGGTCTCGGGGTCCCTACTGAATATCGTATACTCACCCCTGCACGAGCTATGCCCGCACCTCGTTCTGTTGGTTGCAGACGACGGGCAGTGCTGACAGAGGCCGAGTGTTCGAGGACTGGACGATACCCGGAGGTGGACCACACAACGAGTCAGTATCCGGAGGTGGACTTCATGACGAGATGACACTCGGAGGAGTTTGACGGGCGAGATTGTTTTGGACGATCCAGGATTTGCGCTATCTGTACCTACCCTTCAGGTAGGATCTGAGGAGGACGACCCAGGATTTGCTTCTATTCTTACATCTATTTGTCTTTTCTATTGTACTTTCATTCAGTTGTAGATGTAATTTCAGTTGGGTTTGTATTCTGGCCCACTTACTTTTCATCACTTTCTTTTGTACTTAGTGTATTACTTCTTCTTGTAATATGTGATGTTTTGTTTACTTTTATAAAGGAAATTCCTTCCCAGTTATTGGGATTTATGCCTTTGGTGCTAGTAGCCAACCCCTGGCCTATGGAAGGCAGGCTTGGGGTAGTCATGGCACGGGCCCCGAGGACGGGTCGTGACAAATTGGTATCAGAGGAGTCAGTTCTACCATAGAACTTATAACTCTGATCTTTCTTTTCTGTGAAGCAATAGTGTTAAGAGTACCAAGTGTGGTTTTCAGTTTAGGGAGTCCAGTGTTGGTGCGGGCGGCCGACGTATCCATACACCAGGACCCTGAATTCTGATTTCCGACATTGTGCACAAAAACACTGATTGCGTGTGTATTTTCAAAGGTTTTCCCTTAAAACAGCTCAAACCAGGTCAGCTCATTAGGTATAAATCATTTGACCGTGTCACGTATGTTTCTTTCAGGATGCCTTTCCACGGACGACCAGCTAGAGCCCAGAGGGATGTACGTACTGACAGCCTGCCGAGCGACGAGGCTTCGGTACATGGCCCTCTTTCTGTTGAGGCACCATCGAAGGCACCAGCGGTACTACCACCCATTGGGCCACCGATGCCACTAGCCCCAGCATCAGAGAGTGCACATTGCTTGAGCGCACTGCACGAGTTCCAGCGCCAAATTCCACCCAGGTTCCGGGTAGAGACGGACCCACAGGTAGCTGAGGATTGGCTGGAGGCTGTGGTGAGAGTTTTCAGGATAGTGGGTACTTCAGCAGACTTCATGGTGATCTTTGATGCCAACCTCCTAAAGGAAACAACTAAGAGATGGTGGAGCCACTTGTTCTAGTTTTGCGATGGGATGACCTTTACCTGGGGAGACTTCGAGACCTTCTTCAGGGTGGAGTTTTTACCAGTAGCTCTACACCCCGAGCATGTTCAGGAGATGCTGCCTTTGCCGCATGATTTTCAATTAGTAGCTGAGTCATCTGTGGGAAGTAGACAGATGATTCAGAGGTCCAAGAGGAACAGAGCCAGCTATACGACCCCCCGCACAGTTGATCCGCTGGCATTGGAGGAGCCACCGAGGCAGAAGCAGCGGCGGGTGCTTGAGCAACAGCCGAGCAGTGGACAAGACAGTAGAGCTCTGGGAGCAGATGGACAAGAGCAGAACTAGTGGATTAATTTTGTTTTTGGTACTTCTAGTTCCATGTTGCTGTTGTATTCGTGTCTTTGTACTATGAGCTGCAGTAATAAAAAGACACTTATCTTAGTGATGTTTTATTTCCTGTCCTTTTGTTCGGTTGATACTGAGAGGTCCCGGTTAAAACTGTTTACTTGACCCTCACTTTTGAGATTTCTACTGGAGGAGACCCAGTGACCTCACACTGATGCCGACATTGTGACTCGACCCTTGGAGGCGAGAGTGACGGTTGGATCTCTTGGTAGTAACGTCGAGGCCTTATGACGTCATCCATGTCATGAATGCATCATTCATGTCATGAATGACTATATTAGGCAATGGGCGTGGTTCATCCAGAGGATGAGACCGAGTTTCTCTTTTCGGCAAAGAAGAAATCTTAGCAACTCTTGCAGATCGTAGGCAAAGAAGGCACAGATCATCCAGGAGAGGATGAAGACTGCACAGTGCAGTAAGAAATAGAAAACTGGCGCCAGTCTTAGTGACTCGGGCGTGTTAAATGTTTCAAGAAGAGGAAGATTTAAGGAGAGATGAGTCTGTGAAGCAGTAGACGTGGAGGCAGAGCTAAGAGAGCAGCATGAGGTGATGTACATTTCATCATGCTATAACCACCCACCTCAGTTGTCCCCGCCTGGCTCAGGGAGCTGGATGGCAGGGTAAGAGAGTAGCTGTATGTGGTCAAGGAGAGTGACCCAATGGCTCTAAGAATTATTCGAGGAATAGTCTGTGTCCACTACTATCTACCGTAGTAACAAACGTTAATACGAATCATTCCTTCCATCCATGAATATTATCCCAGACCTAGAGTTTCTGGTAAGCCGTAGACTTGACCCTCACGTCTGGAGATACCTTGGGAGGAGGCTCGATAATCACACTTACGCCGACAGTGTGGTCTGAACCTCAAGGCGAGAGTTTTGGTTGGAATCTCTTGGTGGCAGCGTCGAGGCCTTATGATGTTGGTCTGAGTATGGATTGGATCGACAGATCATACACAGGTTGAATATATTAGGCAAAGAGGTTGTGGTTTACCTACAACGTTGGGAAGAGTTTTCCTTGGTCGGCGAAAAGGGAACCCCAGGCAGCACAAGATAAACTCATGCATATGAGGGTGTAACCGATCACTCTTGAGTCATCCAACCTTACCCTCGTGGCAGCAGGAGTTTTGAGTTTCAGTTATAATCAGGAAAGAGAGGCCTCTAGAGTTCGAGGATGGCGACCACATCCTTATATGGGTCTCACCTCGACAAGGTCTATGGATATATGGCCAAGGCGGCAAGTAATCTCCGAGGTTCGGCGGACCTTTTCAGATCCTCAGCAGGGTAGGTGAAGTGGCTTACCATTTGATCAATCCACCTCAATTGCACCAGGTGCACGGCGACTTCCACGTATCTCAACTATGGAGATACATGCTTGAACCGACGCATATCATCGACCATGGGGAGCTGGACATTGGCGATGGGGTTAATTTTTCAAGGTTCCAGTAGAGGTTGAGGATCGAAAGGAGCGGGTCCTACGAGGACGGTCGATTCCTCTTGTGCGATTTCGTTGGCAGCACGGGAACCTCCAGGTGGGCACATGGGAGCGGGAGGCTCAGTTTCATGCTCAATACCACTTTTGTTTCCCTAGTTTGTGTTAAAGCTTTACGGGGATGTAAATCCCTGAGGTTGAAGTAATGTAAAGACCCGGAAATTTCAAGGAAATTTTTTTCTTAATTTCTTTGGAATTTTACGAGTATGCAGTTTCTGACGGTGCCTGATTCCAAGGCCCGGTGTGCCCGGAATCAATTTCCGAAGTTTAGATCATGTACATTCAGTGAACGAACGAGCGGGTTTTTATAACCTTTGAACCGGTGCTCGGAATCGAAATCTGAGGGCACCGATAGAACCGCAACGCCAGTAATTGCTTAGTAACACCTTTTCTGATGGTGCGTTTTCTCAGAAGGAGTTGTTTAAATTTGGAGGTTAACTTGTGAAGTAAATAAAATTTGTGGAACAAATTTTACTTCTAACCATGTGTGGAAGTTGGGGAACGAACCAAGTGTGAATAAAGGTGAGGTGGGGCCCACACGAACCCCACCCCTTCAAATTACCTGACCCCCTTAACTCTTCCCCTTAAAAACCCCTTGTATTAAATGATGTGACAACATTTAACATTCCTTAAACCCCCCCATTAAACCCCTTGTAATTAATAGTGTAACTCTCCCCTCTCTCCTCTTTAATTTTGCCAACACACATCTTAAATTAATTGATTAACCCTCTTTAATTAATTTAACTATGTGTCTGAATTTTAAAGTTTGAATGCATGAAAAAATAATAAAATAAGAAGAGGCCTTATTTTATTTTATGAGTTTTTGTGTGTGAGAGAATTTGGGAGAGAGCTCTTCCCTCTTTTGAAGAACTTCATCTTCAAACGAAGAACACCGACTCTCCAATGAAGAACGGCCTTCCGACTCGGCGAACAACGCACTACATTTTCTCCAATCCTTTTTCTTCCTCTTCCGCGACAAGGAAGGATACACCGATCGTGGAGACCGACGCCAACAACAATGTTCTCTTTCTTCTTCCGACGTTGACGGAAGCGATACCATTCTTCCGCGACACCCGACTACCTCGACGTTCGACTACCGCGACGTTTGACTTCCGTGACATGACGACGTGAGACGTAAATTTCGAGGTAGGGGAATTATATTTGATTTTCTCTTTATCTTTTGAGAAAAGGATGATGAGCGTGGATCAATCTCTGCCTGGTTGATCCGCAGATCGCTCGTTCATGCGGGTTGGTTGCAGGGTGAATAATCGGGATGAGTTTGAGTTTGATATTGGTCCAAAACCTCTAACGCAGAGGGCATGGGCTAACGAACAAAGCCCGGACCCTCCACAGATTGTTGTTGCTGTGCGGATTGACGACGATGATGAAACAGGACCACAACAGAGATTTGAGGTCTTCGTAGTAAAGTACGGGACCCGAGATGAACACCGGTGCAGACGGAATTGAAAACGGACCACCGGAGCAACTCTGGTGGCCCGCGGAAACCCTGGAGGCGCGGGTCGCCGGCGGGGCGCCGCGGGCGACCGGAGGCGGCGGCCGGAGCCGTCCGGCCGCTAGGAGGCGGCGATGCCCCAATGCACCGCCGGAGAGAAAAACCCGCCGCGGCGGTGCGACACGGAGGATCCCGCGGCCGTGCGGGATCCCGGAGGAACGGCGGCGGCACAAACCGCTGCCAGCATCAATTAATGGCGAGGGGGCCGCGCCCCCCCCCCCCTCTCTGCGGCTTCCGCTTGGCCACGCTGGCCGAGCCGCGGCGGGCCATGCGGCCGGGCCACGCCGGTCGGTCCGGACCGTGCCGGCCGGGTCGGGCCGCGCCCTGATGGGCTGGACCCGGACCTGAGTCGGGTCGACCCGGTTCGGGCTGACCCAGGGGGGGTTGGGCCGGGCCTGGCCGGGCCCAGACCCCCCATTTCAGACTGTTTTCGTTCTTTTTCCCATATGTTGGGCTACAGAACTCCGATCGATGCAACGTTAGTTGTGATGTCATCCTTGAATCGAGACGGTCGTTTCGGTATATAACACTTAGGTTTCGGAGAACTTTGGGTATGGTCGGGTTGGTTCGAACACGAAACCAACCGAGCCCTCGGAGCGGAAACGCTTATATCTTGAGTTCCAGACGTCCGATTGATGTGCCGTCGACTTTGTTGGATTCCTCTTAGTGAGACGGAATTTTTGGCTTACTCCGCTCGAGGTTTGGACTTAGTCAGAGTGCGGTCCGATTGGTTTTGACTTAAAAACCAACCGGACCCCTGGAACGAAAAAAGCCAATAACTCTCAGACCGGGCGTCCGATTGACGCGCCGTCTGTCACGTTGAGTTTTTCTTGTCAGGACGGAACTTTTGGCATACTTCGCCTGAGTTTTGGACGCAGTTGGATAGTGGCCGGGTTGGATTGAACCCGAAATCCAACCGGGACCCTGGAACGGAAAAGCTGATAACTTTCAGACTGGTCATTCGTTTGACGAACCGTCAGCGGTGTTGGTGATCACGTTGAGAAATGGTCCCGTTGAGTATACCCTATGAGAGTTTGGGGTACAGTTGAGTACGTCCGGGTTGGTTCTCACACGAAGCCAACCGGGCCCCTGGGACGAAAAGGCTAATAACTCACAGACCGGGCGTCCGATTGACGCGCCATCTGTTGCGTTGAGACCCCTATGAAGAGGCGGTCTTTTGAGATACTTCTTCGTGGGACTTTGTGATACTTGGAGTATCGACCTATAGCTCATGGAGCGGACCCTCTCGGAGACGAGCGTACGGAGTACGAAGACCGTGTAGCTGGTTGAGACCTGATGACTGCTTGACCGACTCGACTTGGAGTGAGTCGAATAGCCCAGTGGACGAAGCAATACTATGTTTGGGTGCAGACCCACGACGGACGGAGCGCCTGGTAGTAGGTAGCTGTCCCACGGTACTCAATAGAAGTAGTACCTCTGCAGGCTATTGGGGGGGGGGGGTGCACTACTGTGTTTGGGTGGCAGACCCTAGCGGGAAGCACTACTGTGTTTGGGTGGATGACTCGCAGTACTCTACAGGAGGAGTACCTCAAAAGTCTTAGGTTAGTGAGCATTACCCCGGAGTCGTGATAGGATCACTGTACTCATCAGAGACGGGGCTCTTCAGCAGTTACTGTTTCGTTAATGAAAATCCTGGTTTGAGCTGAGTCTATGACCTTTGTGTTAACCTCATGATTGAGATGGGTCACTTGATAACTTAGGTATATGTATAGGCATATACCTAGGTAGTGGTTATCCATTGATTTCATAACCTTTGTGTTTCCTCATGATTGAGATGGGTTACTTGATAACTTAGGTATAAGTATGGGCTTATACCTAAGTAAGGGTTATCTGTTGAGATCCTTCTTTGTGGTTATCCTTGTTGGTTTTAGTGAGACCTTGAGGGTATCGGGGTCCCTACTGAGTATCGTATACTCACCCCTGCACAGGATATACTCGCACCTCGTTGTGTTGGTTGCAGACGACAGGCAGCGCTGACAGAGGCCGAGTGTTTGAGGACTGGACGGTACCCGGAGGTGGACCACACGATGAGTCAGTATCCGGAGGTGGACTTCACGAAGAGACGACACTCGGAGGAGGTTGACGGGCGAGAGCATTGTGGATGATCCAGGAGATGCACTATCTGTACCTACCCTTTAGGTAGGATCCAAGGAGGACGACCCAGGAGCTGCTTCTATTCTTCCAGCTGTTTGTCTTTTCTATTGTACTTTCGTTCGGTTGTAGTTGTACTTTCAGTTGAGTTTGTATTCTGGCCCACTTACTTTTCAGAAATTTCTTTTGTACTTAGTGTATTACTTCCGCTTGTATTCTGTGATGTTTTGTTTACTTTTATGAAGGCAATGCCTTCCCAGTTATCGAGATTTACGCCTTTGGTGATAGTCTCCAGCCCCTGACCTATGGAAGGCGGGCTTGGGGTAGTCACGACACGGGCCCCGAGGACGGGTCGTGACATTTTTATAGTGTTTATGATATAATTCTATTTATGAAATCCATATTTTTATAGGGATTATGTTATGATTCTTAAGAAACCCATTTTATTCCTTGGGTTATGTTATGACAAATGATTTATGTTTTTGTGTCAGAAATAATAATGGTTTCATTATGAGATGGGTGGGTACTATATCTCCCTCAAATTAATTAGGTAAATATTTATATCTCATTAGATTGACAGTACTGCAATGGGAAATGATCCCATTTCAGTAATAGAGGGTTAGAATAGGAAATGACATTAATTTAGTAATAAAGGGATGGAATAGTAAGTAAAACTGATTCAGTAATATAGGGATAAAATGAGGAGTAAAATCATATTAGTAAAGTAACTTTTCCACTATGATGATATTGGAAATTATCCTTGGATAATATGGAAATGATTTTTTTTATGATTATGTGTTTTCCACAATTCTATTTTTTCCAATGCTATTTTCTTAGGGCTCATACTCCTTTATGATTTATGCCTTATGAACTGCCAAGATTTATTTCATGACTCTAGATTTGGATATATGTTATACATGGTATGATTTAAAAAACCTATGTTCATTTTTTTACATTATTATGTTATTTTTTTGTTTGATGGTTTTCTTTGTTTTCCCTTACTAAGCATCTAAGCTCACCATTTTTATATGTTTATTTTCCCCAGGATATAAATAAAGTTTTAATGTAGGAAAACTAGAGGGGGAGATCTTTATGGGAGATGTTGAATATATTTACCCAAATTAGAAGAACGTGATCCAAGTTTTCTAAGGCACTAAACTAATATGGTCTTTGGGAATCTATTTGTTTAATGTGTTAAGTATTTTCCAAAAGTGATGTAATATCCATGTACTTCAACAATGGGCCATTATACTTAGACCCTTGATGTTAGTCGTTAACTTCTAGAATATAGTGTGTAGAGAAAGAAGTCTCAAGAAATACCCTAGAAAAAATATGGTTAGTGGTCTCATGGTATATAGAAAGAAGAGAATCACACATATTGAGTGTAGATTCCATACTTTAAAAAATTCTGGATCTTTATTATGAGTACCACAAAGTATAATCCATACGCCATTAAATATCCTCTTGAAGAACCATATCACCCCTTATATATTAAAACCCAAACTGACCGAACAATATATACTCTATCACAACAAATCCTTTATATCCTTTATCATGTTGTCATGTCCTCCACCACCATGGTGTGATTCTTTCACCCCATAAAAGATAACCCTTAATCTATAGGAGTTTAATTCCAACAAACACATGCCATTCCATAACATTCCCTAGTTGCAGAATGATCTTCCACCTATACAAGTGTAACTATGGACCTACTTTAACACTCATCCAATTATCTAATAAACCTTCTAGGCCTTCAAACATATCCCAAAATTCCTCCACAATATGTTCCAATTTTCATAATTCTAATTAAAAATCTAATTCTAAAAACATTCCCTAATCCTAAATTAAAAATTAAAATTTACACTAATTTTTAGTAATCTATAATTATGGGGGTATCTACGAGGAAGAATGGAAAAGATATAAATTTATTATCACTTAGTGAATTTAAAATATAAAAACTCAAAAAAAGTTTTTAATATTTCTTATTCATTATGTAATTAAATAAATAATGGTGAACATTGAAAATATAGGGGGGGGGGGGGGTTCCCGAGCATTGGTTATCACATGATGTTTTCCTATATAAATTAATCTCAAGGATTTGAATATTTCAATATTATTATATACCACCCATTATATTTATGTTCTTTAATTTCACACTTAAATCTTGGAAATGACGGTGATCATTGATGGGGATTTTAGAAGCAGATGACTATGTTTCCCAACACATTAATAGATCATAGAGATTTCATTTAAATCCATTTACACAATTTAATTTTTTTTGGGTAGACATTATTTATATAGATCATGGGAAATTAATTTAAGATGAAAATGAAAAATAGGTTAGATGATATAATAAAGGTGTTTATAGGAAATGCAAAGGGAATCATGGTTTCTCATTTCTAATTGATTATCATAGAGTACATGTGAAGTGTTTTGGGGAATTATTTAGGGATTATTCATGAGTATGTTAATAAGTAAAAGAAACATAATTTAATATAAATAATAATATACGGGAAGAGTTAACATATACAATATAAAAATAAGAAGGGCGGTTCTTCAAAAAAACATAGTTTAGAATAATATAGAGATAGATATTTTAATTTTAATGAAATTATATTGTATTCTTATTTTAATTTATTATTATATCATTTTCTAATATGTGTATTATTTTAATTAAATGTTATATATAAATTTTTTTGGGTAAAAATCCCTCAATGAAACATTGCAGTGTTTTTGGGTAGATTGTGTCTGTTGAAAAAGAAGGTTTCCTTGGTCATTTTTAGTGTTACAGAGAGATTATTAACAAGGAAAGATGAAAATAATCTAATATAGAGTAATGGATTCCATTTAAGTGGGATGAAAAATTGTGTATATAATGTGTAACCATTTCCCTGTGTTTTCTAAATTTTTGGGGTCCAAAATATGGAGGATGGACCTATCATTACAGAAGTCAGATTTAATTTAAGGCCATAATAAATATGGTAAATTCATGAGTTTTATTAAGATAGGGTTTCATGAAGAGAATTTCATAATGACATGGATCATCATGAATGAGAATTGTGATTGTGTGAAGGGATTACAGTGATCTCCACAAATATGAGAAGTTTCATGAATAGAAAATTCCCACAGTGCTTTGTTAAGACATGAAGCATCACAAATTAGATTGGCAAGCATTATAAAATTATAATGAATTGGATTAAAGCTTATGAAATGGGAGGAAATTTCTACAAATAATCCTCTACCCCCTCATAAATTTATATCAAGGATTAATAAATATTCTAAAGATTCAGATCCATCAAGGTGATTTACGAAGGATGTTCATGTGAAATAGTTTGCGAAGAAAAGAAAGTTCGTGATGGATATTAAAAGATGACTGAAAGTTGTGAGTTTCAAGATGTCTAAGTTATCTTAGAAAAAGTTTTTGAGCTTCATGAAAAAAGGTTTCTCCATGAAGTATGGTTGTTTTTTTTGAAAGTTGTGGGATTCATGAAGGCTTTGTGAGATTTGAGAAAGGAAGGTGCTTCACTAAGGTAGTGAGCATCATGAAAATTTTTAAAAGAGATTTCCCAGTATTACTATGGTGAAGTGATATTAATCAAGTGAATAAAAGTGAAACTTCAACAGAGAATCTATTTAAGACTGATGATGTATTCATTATTGATAATTAAGGGACTATCATATCCATAAACTATGTGTGGATCCTTTCTAGAGTAGTGACCAAAGGAAGAAGAAGAAGGTGACCCTTTCCACCGATAGTGAGCTATAGAAAGAGACTCAAGGAGTGACCCTTAGAAAGGAAGTGATATGCCCATAAAACATGTAAATGTAGTGATCCTGGGAATATAAGTGATCTTTCCCAAATCATGAATTGGTGTCAAGAATTAGTAAATTTTGTACATCGAAACAATGCCATTGTATGCTCATTGGATATAGTCTAGTGAGGGTGAATAGAGTAAAATCATTTGGTCTCATGCATGGTTTTATTTCTGTTCATACATTTTTATGGGGAAGGGATAAAAGAGGATTTTTTTTAATGATGAAACAAGATCCTAAGGAGTAGTTTTTTAATCTTTTATATCCCGATTCACTCCCTATTAGGGTATTTTACCTTGTTGGGCTAATAATTGGTATCTTATTAAAGGTTAATTTTAGTGTTTATCTCTAAGGGGTTTTAATAGAGTTTGTCAATCACATAGGTATTATCATATTTTATGGGAAAATTTTAAATTATAGAAGAATGTGATGCATAAATACTTCTAATATTTAGGAATTGATGCCTTTAAAGGAGCAATTCATCATATTTAATCCAATATCAACAGTAGTGCCTTCTTAAAAGCAGGACAAAGGAAATTGGATGTTGATACCAAAGGAATCAATGATTTAGGGGGATACCTATCCAATGCAATATATAAGAAGGTTATGTTATGTAAGTCATAACACGATACATGGGAAATGTTACTAAATATTTATTAGGGTGAATCAAAAGTAAGAGAAGAAATGATACAGGTTCTATGGAACTTCTATGAGGATCTCATAATTCACCCTAATGAGTTGTCAATGCATTATTTTATAAGGAAAATGTTTTTGTGGAGGACATGTGTGGTCTTAAAGAAATTATTTAAGATATAAATATTTTTAATCACATAATGATAAAACTTACACCCTGGTTCAATTATAAATTTTTAGTATTAGAAGACATATATCCAAAGGAGATGACATTAGATAACTTTCATAATACTCTTATCACATACAAGATGAGAAATAATGATAATGATGATGTGGAAAAGGGGAATTCCAGATTGGTGGAATTCAAGGCCATAAATAATCACACCATTGAAGATGGATATGAAGAAGAAGATACATATGAGGTGATGTCATTCATTTTATCAAATATATAAGGAGGAAAAGAAAAGTTCAAATAAAAACTACCATATGCATGATTTTGATGTGGAAAGGTTTGACATCTGGAAGTAAGGTGACCGAAGGAGTTTCAATAAGATGATTAGGATGAAGTTGAAATTCTTAGGAATAATTATTTATCCTATATAAAAGCTAAAAAAATTGAAGAGAAATTTCATAAAAAAGGCGAATCTTCTTTTATAAGAAAATGATAGTTCAGAAGAATCTGAGGTTGAAGAGATGGAGAACTGCAAATATTATGGAGAAAATGCTATTGTGGTTGTTGTCAATAGATCCCAAAAAATGGAATAGAGTGAAAATGATGAAGAAGTTGAAGGAAGATTTGGTATTCATACTGAATTAGAAGTCTTTCTTGAGGAGATAGACATTTGAAGATCCAAAATAATGAAATACAATAAAGTGGTTTATGATTCCAAACATTATATGAAACATCAAGAAGAAGATCAGTATTTGTAGAATGGAGAAACTGAAAAAAATAATGTCTTCAATGCCAGATAGATTATATAAGGTTGTTGAGTACAAGCTCAAAATTTAGGAACAGAAAAGAGAAATCAATAGTTTGAATAAAATTAGATAATATCAAATAATACATATCAAAAAACATGATGAGGAATTCATTGGCCTATGATGAACTGTTAAGGATCAAGAAAAACCATTGACACTATGTATGACATTATTAAAACATATAATTTAGGAAACTAACAAGATGGAAGTGCAGTATAGAGGTCTAATAGAATAGATGAAACAATCAAATCTAGATGATAAATATGGTATAGGGTTTGACCGAAATAGAAGGAATTAATGGTTAAATTTAGACCACATGCACCTAATCTGAGATTTATGATTTATTTGGGTACAAATCAGAACCAAAAGATTCATATAACCTAAGGGAAAACTAGTAGTGCAGTATTGGAACACAAGAATGCACCCTACACGAGATGTTATTATTATAGAAATATGGGGAACTCTTAAATGTCTATTCCATATCCAAGATGTACCAATGGGAACAAGACCAACAAAGGAATCCATATAGAGCTCAATATTCTATTAAATTTATTCTAGGACATCATTTGGTGGTCACAATTTCTGGTTTAGTGAATTTGGGCACATGGAAATATATTTTTCATCAATAATGTAGAGAAATGTGCCAAAGGAGACTAAATGTTGTTATAAGTTGTAGTTAAATGTATAATCAAATGAGATGAAAATTTAAAATTAGTTTTCATATTTTCAAGATGAAGATGGTCCTTCATATTTTGATGTAGATTAAGATTAAAATTATATGTTTGGTGTGAATTCAAATACATGGATAAAAAAGAAAGAGTTGAGTAGGAACTGGTTGAGAATATTTCCCTTAAAGCATTAGATTTTTCTTATGTATGGATCCTTGATTGTGGATGTGCATCCCATATTATAGGTAATAAGGATCTTGTTATATGCATACAATTTGAAAATGAAGGTGTTGTAAAATTTGGAAGTGATGAAGGCCAGAAGATTATTGGTTTAGAAAAATACAAATTTTGGGGAAAAGAAACGAGACATTCTGATGTTTTAGTTGTTAAAGGTCTTAGTCACAATTTTATTAGTGTAAATCAACTATGTGACTTGAGGCATGCTATAATATTTACTAAGAAGATGTGTATTGTCAATGGAAGAGACAATTCATTTATTCTATAGTGAAAAAGAACAAATGGGAATCTCTACCTTGTAAGTATAGAAGAAGATATGTTCTTTTTATCCAAAGTGGAAGAAAATGGGTTGTGACATAAATGAATTGGATATATATGTCAACCATCCATATAAGATCTAGTAAAATGTGATACAACTCTATATATCTTTATGATATCATGTTATCAAACTTATACATGGAATTCTATTCAATAAGGGAATATCATCAGAAAGATACACATGGAAAAAAGAAAAAAAACCAAGAAAAATTATTGAATTGGTGCATGAAGATTTATGTGGGCCTATGTCACTGGGATACTTTGTTGGGAAGAGGTATTACATTCTTTTCATTGATGACTTCATTAGTATGGCATGATTATTTTCTATTTCTTACAAGTTTTATGTGTTTGGTTGCATAAAACAACATTAGATGGAATCTAAAAGGATTATTGGATATAATATTTTGAAGTTTTCTACTGATAATGGTATGGAATTAAAAAGTAGCCAAGTGGAGTTTGATCTCATGAAACAAATGATAAGGCAACAAGTTTTAGGATTAAGAACTTCTCAGTAAAATGGAGTGCTTGAGAGGAGAAACTGGATCATCAAAAACATGGACAGAATAATGCTTATTTAAAAAGACCTACCAAATAAATTCTAGAAGGAAGAGGACTTAACATCGGTATAAATATCTAACATGGATTTGTTTTGTACAAATAAATAAAAAAATCTGTATGATATTTGGTGCATAAAGAAGCCATCATTGAAATAATTTCAAATGTTTTGAGGTAAATGTTTTATTAACAATAAGGGGAAACATTAGAAATTTTAATATTGTGGAAATAAGGGGATATTTATTTGATATAAAATAAAAATCAAAGAATATAAATGTTTCAAAAAGTGTCTTTGAAAGGATGTTGAAATTCATGATGTCACTATAGTAGAGAATAAAAAGAATCTTCAACAAATCCATGATTAGTTTCAGGAGGCTAATGATGAAGAGGGAAGCACTTCAGGATAAGTTGAAGTGGAAAATGATGATTTAGAAGAAGACACTATTGATGATAAGGGGGAAGTCAAATCTATATATGCACAAAAACCGAGGATTTGAGATGATATTGATAGGCAAAACAACATTGGTGATTAGGCAATGCCAGTTCAAACATGAAGAATGAATTCATTATTGAAGGAATCTTTACTATCTTAGGTAGAGACTAAATGTTTTATAAAATTAGCTGGATATAATAATTGGTTTTAGGCTATGAATGAAGAGGTTGATCAAATTGATAAGAATCAAACATGGGATATTGTTTTGAGACTAACATATAAGAATTCTATCAAGACTAAATGGGTCTTTTGTAATAGGATGAGTGAAGATGGTGCAATAATTCAAAACAAAGAATGACTAGTGTGAAAAGGGAACTCCAAGATAGAGGGTATAGATGTTAAAAAAACATTTTCACTAGTTTTGAGGCTAGTGATGAAAATATTATTCAATTCCATAGTATTGAAAAGAAGGTGAAAAGTTTACAAGGTGGACATCAAGTTAGAATTTATGAATGGGGTTTTTGAAGGAGAAGTTTATTTTGAGAATTTATATAGTTTTTTTCATTCATGAGGATGAAAATATAGTTTTTAGCTGAATAAGGTATTGTATGGGTTGAATCAGGCACCAAGAGTGTGGTATCCAAGGCTTGATCAATATTTGAAAAGTCTCGGTTTTCTATGTGGCAATGTTGTTTACAATCTCTATGGAAAAAATAATATTAATTAAAGGATGTTGGTTCTGGTGTATTTCAATGACATAATCTTTGGTGGATTCGATGAAGCATAGTGAAAATAGTTCACATAATTCATGAAAAGTGAGTTCTATTTGTCAATGATTTGAGAAATTATGTTTTTCCTTGGTTTATAGGTGATACAAGGATAGAATGGAACATTATTTTCTCAATATAAATATGCTAAATTGGTTTTTGATATGATTTTGAATGGATAATTCTAAGGATATTAAAACTCTAGTTGCTACCTAGATGAAACTATCATGATATGATGAAGGAAATGCAGTTAATGTCACAGAATATAGAAAATCATTGGCAGTCTACTATACTTGATAGCGAAAAGGCATGATATTTTTTTTCCACATTCCAAGAAGAAATATATCAAATTAATCCAAAAGAAATAAAATTACTTTTAGTAAAAATGATACTTTGATATATCATGGTCATGGTGGATTTTAGTTTATTGTACAATGAAGAATATCAACAAGAGTTATTGGGATATACTTATGCAGATTGGGCTGGATAACCAGATGACAGAAAATCAATGTGAGATCGTGAATTCTATCTTGGAGGATTGTGTATTTGTTAGATAAGAAAGAAACTGATTATATATCATTATTCAATAAAGAAGATGAATATATTTCCACCACTCAAGATTGCACAAAGTTATTGTGGATGATAAAGATACTTGATGATAGGGGAGTTTTAGTGAAGTCTCTGATCAAATTCCATTAGAATAATTTTAGCAATATAAGTATAAGAAAAAATACAGTCCATCACCCAAAGAAAATGCACATTGAAATAAAATATTATTTTAACAAGGAGAATGTGGAGTAATGAATTATGAATTTGAAGTATGTTCCTACAAAACTATAGGTTAAAGACCTTTTGATGAAGGACTTACCCAAGGAGGAATTTGAGAGACATCGATCGACTATTTGAGTTTAGTCAACTCCACACAGTTGAAAAATTGTGGATGTGGGACCCCTCTCCCTAATGTATAATGTTTTTTTTCCTAAATTGTTAGTTTGTGTTCTTTACCCAATTGTATATCACAACAAAGTGACCTTTTGGTTTATTAACAAAGGGGGAGAAAGTGTTGATATAAAAGGGGAACAAATAACATCGTAATCAAGATAGGGGAGAAGATGATAGGGGAAGAAATGAAGAAGTGGGATTTATAAATCTAGTGATTCTAAAGATGATCGATTAAAGAATATATCATGATATGTTAGGTTTATGAATAAATTATTTGAGAGTATTTGGAATGAAGTTATTCATTGATGAACTTTTCACGCTACTCTTGTTTCTCATGCTGAGAAAAGATCATGTGGGATTAGAGTATATTTTGAGTAAATATTTTATCACTATATGAATTATAAGAAGATAATTTTGGTAGAATATGGAAGAATATTTAACGAGGTACAAAAATATGAATAGTTGTCAACTAACCGAAAGGGGGATATTTTTGGTCAAAAATCCCTCAAGGTAATATTGCAGTGTTATTAGGTTGATTGTGTTTGT
The DNA here is from genome assembly GCA_963277665.1 of Viscum album. Taxonomy (NCBI): domain Eukaryota; kingdom Viridiplantae; phylum Streptophyta; class Magnoliopsida; order Santalales; family Viscaceae; genus Viscum; species Viscum album. The sequence goes on along the minus strand of OY728165.1, from coordinate 253,151,679 downwards.
TGAAAAAGTGGGTTTCCTTGGTTAGTTGTGGAGTTATACAAATATTGTTGACAAGGTAAAATGAAAAAGGTCCAATATAGAGTAATGGATGCCATGGAACGGTACAAATTTTTTTTACAAGGTGGCATTGTTTCCTAGTGTTTGCCAAATTTCAATGGTCTAAAATTTGTAGAATGTCCCAATAATCATGGAAGTTTTATTTCCTTTAATTCCTTAAAAAATATGGTAAAGTCATGAGTTTCATGAAGGATAGGTTTTGTGAAGGGTTCATTGAAAAGGTGTGGATAATTATAAATGAGCATCACAAATGTGTGAAGGGATGATGATGATCTCTATGACTATGAGAGGATTCACAAATGGAAAATTCGCATGGTGCTTCACGAAAATATGGTGATTCACCAATGAGATTGGTGAGCATCTCAAAATGATGATGAAGTGGATGAAAGATTATGGAATGGGATGCAATGCCTATAAATAGGCCTCTACCCCCTCATAAAAGTAAAGAAAGACTTAACAAGGGTTCTAAGGATCTAGAGTCACGAAGGTGATTTATGAAGCCTATTCTTTCAAAATAGTTTAAAAAAAAGATGTATGCGGAGTCTATAAAAAGATGATTTTTTTGAGCTTCAAGAAGGATATGTTATCTTATAGAAAGTGTTTGAAAATCATGAAAGGAGGTTTCTTCAGGAAGTTTGGTTGAGTTTCAAAAAAGTTGTGGGCTTTGTGAAGGCTATGTGAGCATCATGCAAGGAAGGAGCTTCGTGAAGGCAGTGAGAATCACAAAATTATTGAAAAGGGATCTCCCAGTAGAACCGTGGTAGAGTGATATTCATCATGTGGATGAAAGGGTAACTTTAATAGAGAATATATTTACAATTGAGGATTCATTTATTATTGATAATAAAGGGACCTATATGTCCATATATTATATGTGGATCCTTTACAGAGCAGTGAGAAAAGGAAGAGGAAAAAGGTTATCATTTCTACCAATAATGATCCATAAAATGAGACTTAAAGAGTGACACTTGGGAAGGAAGTGATCTATCCATAAACCTTGTAAAGGTATTAAACTTGATAATTTAAGTGATCTAGATGAAACAATGATTTGTAATTGAGCCTTAGTAAATTTGGTACATCGGAAAATTGCCGTTATATGATCCTTGGACATATCCCAGTTAGGGTGAACCATGAAAGATAGTTGAGCCTCATGCATGATTTCATTTATGTTCATACATATCTATGGGAAAGGTAGATAATATAGTTTTGTTTAATGATGAAACACGATCTGATGGGGCTATTGTTTTAATCTATCATACCCTGATTCACCACCCCTCTTAGGGTATTTAACCTAGTTGTGATAATAAAAATCTATTGAGATATACAAGGGTTAACATTGAGTGATTCATTATAATTTTTATGTGTAATCAATTAAATTTTAGTGGAATCATGTAAAAATTAACAATAAATATAATGTATTTTAGGTATCCCATATTTGTTTAACTTGGTAAATATTTGTGTCCCCGTGTCTTTAATTTTTTATGTAAAAACATCATTTATGTGAAAAGATGCCAGTTTATCCTGAAAAGAAGGATGTGATATATTTATATTTGAAATGAAGTGGTTGTAAGTAAAAAATTAATTCCCAAACCTTTACTCATTCTATTATTTATAAAATATCATCCCATATCTAATAATTAGTATCAAATATTCTTTTATTGGTCCCCATTTATTATCTTCTTTCCATTGTTGGTTTTTCTATTGTATTGATACATCAATAAATAAATAGATATCAAAATTTTATTATAATAACTTCAAACAATCAAATAGAATACTATTAAAATACTTAATAAAATTCAGAATGGACGTTCTCTTTGAAACTATATATAGAATATATTATTTAGAGGAAATTTTCACTTAACTAATGTAATAGAATAAAAAAGTGCTTAAGAGTGATATTAATATATGTAATTCACCAGTAGGAGTTCTATATGATGACATTTATGCAGAAAAAATTGACTACAAATCTTAAAGGGCCATTTGGGACAAGATGAAAAATATATATGAAGGTGAATAGAAAGTCCCATAGGCTTTATTTCATATCTTAAGAAATATATTTGGGGATCAAATGATGATTTTAATGGACTCTATTGGTTTATTTTTTAGTACTGTGGTTGATGTTATTAGATCCATTATAGGACTTAAGGGAGATATAAATGAAAATATTGTTAGGGTAATCATTATTTGATTAATCCTCATTTAGTCACAAATTCCTTTGACATAAAATACAAATTACTTAGAACTATTTCACATTATTTATTATAAAAATACTAATTTCTTAGTCGATGAGGAACCTGAATATTTTTCAATAGGTTAAATGGTATCCAAGAATGTGTTCTCCTAAATCTATAAAAAATATCACTATAAATGATCAATCAATTAATAATTATAATGAAATAATTTCATTTCCTCTAAGGAGAATAAAAAATGTATATGAGAAGTTTATTAAAAGATACACATATCCTATTATTATTTCCAACAATGATCCTTGAGTCTACTATATACTCTCACTTGAGAAGAACTCAAAAGATTCTACTATGTTACACTTTAAAATTAATAATGAATTATTAGAGGATTTGTTTCTCTAGTTTGTCTTAGATATGGAAGGATGTAACATGTTACAACCAGATCTCTCAACATTTTTGAAGAACCTAAAGTATATAACAACTTTATATAGATATAAAGGGGTAAAGAGACATAAAATGAGTTATTTTTGGATAAATTATATTATAATTTTATTAATAATTAAAGGAACATATTTAAAACCAAATGAAAATGTGTTTAATTACAATGATTTAGACAAAAACTTTGTGTAATAAATTTAAATCATCAATAAAGATATTCTTGAGGCTATTTTGGATAAAAAATATGCTTAAAATGAAGGGATGTAGTTTAAGAGAAATATATTGGTGTTTTGGACATGCTGATCATGCTCTAATTTTCTTATTTGGATAATTATAATCAAATATATATTGAAAAAAGGTCTAATGATAACCATATTTATTAAAATAAAATTTTACATAGTGGTGGAAGGGTTTAAGACCCTGTATAATGAATTATAGTCATTAAAAGCTAATAAAAAAGAATAATTAATTCTTAATTAAAAATAAAAATATCATAGAAATTAAAAATAAATTATTTTAGGTAGTTTCTATTAAAATAGTATAAACATATTCATTTATAAGATATATAAAAAGTTTTGGAGTTTTAAAAATTAATAAATGTCAAATGAAGCCTCTACGAGGATAAATGACTATTATAGTTATAATTGATTCTATGTAATGGGTATACATAGATTTTGATATGATTGATATTTTAGTCAAAATTATACTAAATTTATAAGTGATAATCTTGGGAATAATAAAGGCTATTTGGAAGAAACTACATCAATCATCTATGAAAACCTAACATAAAGAAGTTGTTATATTTATAGTATTTATGGGAATATCATGATCATGTGCATGGAAGATAGATGTTGGTAAAACTAATGGACTTAATATAATTTCTTTAAAACATATAATTTATTAATTTCCTTGAGTTTTATTTCCTTGTAGAGATGTTAGTTTCAAGTCTACTTTCTATCCATGTGGCTTTGGGAGTATTTCTTAAAAAATAACCTCTTTATTAAAATTCAATTAAGTAATGGATATTATTATCATTTAATTTTTTATAACCATATTTATGTGTTGGATAATGAAAAGTCATATTATTTGAATATAATCCAACATGGGTAAATTACAAACCATTGGAACATATTATGTGTTGGAAATATATAAATCTAAGAAAGGGGAAAGAAACATCTCACCTAGTTAATGTTATGTTGAAATATAGTGACAAATGTGACTAGGATATTAGATATTTGAAGATCCTTACATATAATAGGGAATATTAAATTTTAGGGGAATTTAAATTTTTTATGTTAATATTGAAGTGAATTTCCAAAAAGATGATTCCATACTAATGTTGGTAACATGAAGAGTTAAAATTAATGGGAAAATGATGTCAAAAGATAATATAAAATTAGTGGATGGTCAAAAACAAAATATGTTAATTTTTACATAGATATATGGTTATGGGAATGAAAATATATTCTCTAGATATGAATATTTATTCAATGATATGGGTATAAAATTTTTTACAAGGGGAGGGTGGAATCATGGTCATTTTATTTAATAAATGGACCTAATGAAGTCTAGATTCTTTCAAAGGAGGATAAAAATAATTTTTTGAATCAAATATTGGGACATATGAACCAATAATCATAGAAAAAAATTAATTTTTCAAATTTTCCTATAATCTACAAGATTTTAAAAGATAAACGGACAAAATCTATTTTGATTTCAAATAATGGAATATTATTAGAAATCCTTCTTAAATATGGAAGTGAATAGTTACTCAAATAATTGATTTGTTTCATACTATGGTGTCATGACTTGACCCACCAGTGTCCTACCTATGAATACCCCAAGTCCACATCCAATAGACCATTGGATGATGACCAGTTCCGAGTAGGCATATCCAAAAAATGAGAGGCATTATCCTAAAGTACTTGTACACACACACACACACACACACTCACTCACTCACTCACTCACTCACACACACACACAAACACACACACACTTCTCTAAGCCCATACAATGATGAAATGTAAATCAAATTAAACCAATTAATGCATACATATAATATCCAAAATCAAAGTATGATAATTAAGTACTAAAAGAGAAAAAGGGGCCAAATTCAAGCCCAACCAAAACTATTGAGAGAGTCTTACAAGATCTAAGGGAGAAGATTATGATGAAATGAAAATGCCAAGAAAATACCTCAGTCTGTCTAGCTCATGCTATGCTTTTCTTGCTCCCAGTACTCCCAAGACACTGTTAAATGGGCCTTCGTCTAAATAAGACATGATATGTGCAGTCATTGATCATTCAGTGGTGAGTATAACAATACCTATGAGGACACCCAATAAAAAATAAAACTGAAGCATCTAGAATAGACACCTCATAAAAATGATATAAAAATCAAGTTATAAAAGAAAACACTTAGATATACTTAGGAAAGACATCGTGCCATCAGACAGTCACAACCAACTACTAGCCACATGATTATACATGAAGAAATACTCATTCTAGGAGAATCCACTCCATGGGCCATGATATCAACATAGACACTCATCCAAGAGGTCAAGATCATTGGTCCCCTCTAAATAAATCTCACTGGTCAAGAAGACCTTGATACTCATATGGGGGGGGGGGGGGGTCATACCTAGGACCATTGGGGGACACCACAAACCCAATTTGGATCAACCTACTATGTAGGGGATCGTATTCCAATGATACATGTGAACCCTACTGATACGACCTTCAATATGGAGGGTCAACACCATGTTCAAGGAGGTCATGCCAATTCCATGAACCCCACCTAGGATATAAAGATAATAGAGGATCACACTCTTGTCTCATAGAAGGACACCATTAACTCTAACTTAGAATTATCCTCTAGAGGGGATCACAATCCTAAAATGTGGATATAATGCTGCACTATACCCTTGAGGGTAAATACTATGTGGAAAAATGCTCAACCGACATTGGTCTGAACTAAAGAGACAAAGAGATCAAATATGTATCCAAGGGGGTACATGGCGTGTAAGTATTGTACATGGAATGCCTCACTAAACTTGGATGTAACCGTGTGGTGATGCATAAAATGACATATAAATATCAATATACATAGTGTGTAGGTAGAGTACACAGTGTGTAGATATTTATTTACACCCTAACAATGTCACCTGTTTGTGCCTATGTACCGCTGGCTGTACCCATGTACATCTGGCCATGTTCATGTCTGAGACCGTGTACTCTTAGTTGCGTCTATGTACCTCCCAAAGTTAAAAACTGATCCAAAAGGGAAGATTCATTTGGTGTGCAATTAGGTGAAATGGTGTGTGATATTTAAGTCATTGTTGAAACCCTAGCACTACAGCATGGGGGTCCCACAGGATGTGGTATCCCGTAATATATGCCACATATAGAAGTATTTTACAGATCCATTAGGATATCTTCTAAATCCTTCTACGTGTCAGTAGGGCCACTTACCTCACCGAAAACTTTGGATCTAAGGTCCCCTAACCTCAAAATCACCCTCTCCCTAGATTCAGGTCCTCGTTCTTCTTAGAAAAAGATCATCAAAGACAAACTATCACCACATGCCAAAACATGGAGGAACATATGTTGTTTATCCATTCTAGTCCACCTATCATTATCCTCCATCATAATATTACCTTGATTGTATCCTTGATCATGAACCACACCTACAACATCAATTCATTGTGCTAAATAATGACCATGCACTGATCTAATACCCGATTCGTCAAACCATAGGCCAAAGAAATTTCCCGCGATGAATGTGAGATGAACAAGGGGAGAAATCCAAAATCCATCAAAAGAGAAAAATGAACCTCATCCTTTATTCATTCAACCCTAATCCATTATCATATAAATAAAAATATGAACAGTATAATCAACACAATGAACAAATTAATCCATCTCAATTAAATCTATCATCAATGAATGAATCAATACTATTCATGGAATTGATCTACCTTTGACTAGGATAAATAAAAGGTATGGAAAGTCACAAATCAACATTATAAATGATGTTTGGATCAATAGATAATGATTAATGGTTCCACATTTCCATCATGGGAAAAATCCAATAACTCTGATGGCGCAACAATCCATGATTAGATCTTAAACTGATGTCGTGCACCAAGAGCACCGTCCTCTAAAGAACATTTAATCCCCATGGTTTAGAAGAAAACCCAAATATTCCAACATAACTATGTATTTAAATAAGAAGCTAGTTTTTGTACAAAATAAAATAAAATAAAATAAAATAAACTAATAAATGAATTTATTTTATTAATTCTTTGATCGCTATGACTTTTTCACAAATACCTGACACTGATAAAGGATATGTCACACCTAGGGTAAAACCTATGTTTTATACTCAAAATTATACTCATATATTTGATCTCAGTCCTTGGTCAATATTTATTACACGTTTTTAGGAAAACTTCATACATATGATATTTAATATATTCCAAACATTTATTATGGTCACACTAGGCCTCAGAGTCACACATCATCTCAAAACTTGGTCTCGAAAATATTCCATGTAATATCCAAAAACAATACATGAAATATCCATATCATTACATTATCCCCACCTTAGGGATTTTGGTTAGATAGGAGAAAAACCTAATAAAAAGATGAGGGTACTGAGGTCGCAAATGGGTCTCCCACTCCCAAGTTCTCCCCTAAAGATTCCCATACATCCACCAAACACGCACTAGGAGAAAAGATCACCAAGGAAGGATCTTCTCTTTCTAATCCATGATCACCACTGGTTACTCAGAAAAGGTATCTCCATCATTGATGTAAAACTTTCCGTAGTCTATAACATGCGATGGGTCATGCATGTACATCCTCAGTTGTGACATGTGGAAGACGTCGTGTACCTTGTCAAACTTTGGTAGTGGAGCTAAGCAGTACACATCCTTAAAAACTCTATATAGTATCTGGAAAAGGACAATTAATCTAGGAGAAATTTTGATTCCTTTTTAAAATCTCTACAATCCACATAGAGGGGAGACCCCCGAGAACACATGGTCTCCCTCCTCGAAATCCATAGGTCTTAATTGTCAGTTCTTATAAGACTTTTGATGGATCTATGTGGTCCTCACCCACTCTTAAATGATATGAACCTTATCTTTAGTAGATATCACCATGTATAGGTCCATTATTGTTGAATTTCCTAGATCAGTCCTATAAAGGGGTGACCAAAAGGGTCTCTCATAAAGGTCCTTTAATCTTGGAATGGTAGATTTTTTTTACAAAAAATCCACCAAGGATAGATGATCCTCCCAACCATGGATAAAGTACAATATGAAATCACACAACATTTCCTACAAGAATCGAATGGTCCGTAAATTTTTTCCATTAGTTTGGGGGTGAAACAATGTGATCAAGTGAAACCAAGTCCCAAATTCCTTTGGAAATATTATCTATAATTGTAATGTGAAGCGAGCATCATGGTGTAAAATGATCATCAATGGAACTCCAGGGAACCAGACTATCTCCATCATGTAGTGGAATCCCAAGATCTTTACTGAAATTTTCTCTCAAATGGCTCGTAAGTGGGAAGAGTTAGTGAGTTAGGGTATGATCATCACTATGGAATTGTTTCCCCTAGACTTAGGTAGTAACCCTGTCATGAATTCCATGGATATCCCATCCCACTTCCACATTGATACCTCACGGGGTCTAGCTAAACCTGCTAGAAAGTAGTGTTCATCATTCACTTACTGACATGTGAGGTATCGAGAGACAAATTATACAACACAACTCTTCATTCTTGGACACTAAAACTGATGTTTCAGGCCTTGGTACATTTTTTACACACCTGGATGTACCACCAAAAGAGATTCATAAAACTCCTACATCACCTCCTCCCACAACATCAAAGGTACAACCATCCTACCTATGAAAATGATATAATCTCCCCACATTCATAATATCTATTAGAAGAATTTATAATGGATATCTCGGTACATAAGGTCTCATAGTTGGAATCTCCACATTTATAATTCATAACACACTATAAAAGTGGTGGGGTAACAACCATATAATATAGAAATGAAGAACCATCCTGGTCCACTATGGAAAACTGCAATGAGACTAACTGATCCAACACCTTAGATAATAACTAATATCAATATCTCTTACTGGGAGAATCTACCATCGTTTTCCCCTTCCTAGGAGTACATACAATCTTGAAGTCATAGTCTTGGTGGAAATCTAGTAATCAATCCTATCTCAAAGTTGATATACATTGGAGAGAAGATATACTTGAGACTTTTGTGATCAAAGTAAATGATAGACCATACAATCATTTGATTGTGTCACCACATCATTAGTGAAAATACTACCACTAATAACACAATATCATGGGTCATGTAGTTTTTCTCATGTGGTCTCACTTGATGTGAACCATATGCAATAATCATCTATCTCTGCATCATAAATGAACCAAGCCCGGTCCATGATACATTAAAAAAATACTACGTACTCAACACCCTCCTATGGAAATATCAATATGGGAACACTCTTCAACCTCTACCTCAACTCCTAAAATCACTAATAGAACCTCTCAATCCACATGAATGGCTTCCCCTTTTGAGTAAAAGTTGTCAAGGTTCCACCACTCTAGAGAAATCGGGTAAAAACCTCCAATAGTACCCTACCAACCTAAGGAGACTCCACACCTCAGTAACACTCTTGAGTGGATACCAAGAAAGAACAACCTAAATATTTTTCAGGTCCACTACCACACCTTCCATTGAGATGACATGCCCTAGAAATTGGATCTATTAAATTAAAAACTAAAACTTCAAGAGATTCCCATAAAGATACTAGTCTTGAAGTGTGTCCAAGAACATCCTCAAGTGTCTCACACTATTCTACTTAGACACTGAGTATACTAGGATATCATTGATGAAGACCACCAAAAACTAATCTAATAAATGAGGAAAGATCTAGTTCATGAGTCCCATGAACACTTCTAGGGTGTTCATCATGTCGATTGGAATCACCAAGTACTCATAGTGACCATAGAGACATTAAAATGATGTATTTAGTATATCATCTTCCCATACTCATTGTTGGTGATAGACTGATCTAAAGTCAATCTTTAAGAACCTTTGTGACACTCTCAACTGGTAGAAGAGGTCATCAATCCATTGTAGGGGATACTTATTTTTCATGTTCACATGGTTCAAGAACTAGTAATCCACACATAACCTCAAGATACCATCCACCTTCTTGTAAAAAAACACTAGGGTTTCATAGGGTGAAACACTGGGTCTCACAAATCCCATCTTATACAAGTACTCCAACTACAACCTTATCTTGTGAAGATCTTTGGGAGGTATCTAGTATTCTAGAACAGATATCAGGTTCATCATGGGGGGTAATTCAATGCATAATTCTTGCACATGATCAGGAGGTAGTCCTATCACGTCCTTAGGAAATACATTTTTGTCATCTTCCACTACCATAGGAAACTAGTTTCCCATAACATCAATAAACCAAGAGTTATTCTATCCAACTAGTGATTAATTATCTACACAATCCCATGTATGAACTCATCCTATGCAACCAAGGTTTCCTTTTCACCCACAAAAGAAAACCTCATCCCATAACTACAGATTGACTGCATCCTCCACATAAAATATCCAATATGGGAAGGAATTGTGGATAGCCAGTCCATACCTAATATGATTTCATAAGGTATCATCAATTTAACAAAATTGATCCCGTAAAAAAAAATCTCTCATCCAAACGCCAGGTCTCACTTTCTGTATATGTGTGAATTCGCGGAGTCACTACCTATCAGAGTCTCTAACAATAAGGGTCTATCCAAAGGCTCAGTCAAAATATATATGTGTCTAACCAGAGAAGTGTAATGGAAGGAATGAATCAAAACTATTTCTATAAATATTGTATATAAAGTAGAAAATACACAGTTCATACCATATATCATTCCTGGATCCTCATAGTTATAAGCCTCCATAGACTATAGCTAGCCTTGTCCCTTGAAAAAATGTCCATGATCCTGGTGTGGATGACCTGTGGGTGGTGGTGGTGGTAATTAAATCCTTCGACTACCTCGATATATTCTTTCAAACCATGTTCCATGTCCTCCACCCTGTGGACCACCATTCTCCTACATCTGCCTCTATCTTGGAAATCCCTCAACTATCTCTCAATTATCTATACGATGGGTTGAAAAATCCAAAGCCATTTTTCCCCGACCATCATAGGAGAAACATTTCCTCTCACCTAGTTGATTCGATCTATCCTATGATCCCTAAAATGATAATAATAAGTCCATGAATTTTCTTTTAAAGGGTATGACATGATTGAAACCCTAGTACTATATTCAGCTTTCCGTTGTCGAGGTATTGTCTCCTAGGTTCCCTCTACCAGCACCCAATGTCATCACCTACCTTACCAAGAAGCTCTTCACCACCAAGGCCTGCTCAAGCACTCCAACATAAGTGAGAATATAGAAGGATATCATTGAATCCCTAATATCCAAGAGTAATCCCTTCTCAAAGGTCTATTATTTGAAAAATTGACCCCAAAAATATCTATGGAGTATTATGAGAGATCAGTAATCCTCATTGAGTACTCCACTGTGATTAAACAACCATTCTGTAGATGTAGAAGCTCTTATATGCACACCGATCATAATGTAACCATATAAAACTCAACCCTAAAGAGAAGATTGAAGTCTAGCCTAGAGAGAGTTGTCTCATTATGTAACTGATTCACTAAGCTCCACCATCAACCAAAAAATCCTTTAAGAAGACTCGCTACGAGGAATTCCATATGATTAGAAACCATCCTTATAAGGAAAAAAAGCATGATTGAATACTTCTGGCTAGTCCTCAGTCACCTGGGGGTCTATCTCACCCTACTAGTGAAATATTCTTCTCAATGGGTGGTGGTATATATAGTAAATCACCCAAAGGTTATATCTCTTGTACATGCCCCTGTACTAAAGGTTTATCACTCAGAGGATCATCCTTGTGATCATGCTATGTAATCCTTGCTAAACAAATTTACTGAGGCATCCTAAAATAATCTAGATGTACCACAATCAAATAGTTTATTTGTGGAGATGACTTAATAAGGAAATGGCAACCACAAACCATTTCTATATGAAAAATGTACCACTTTTTTCCATATAACTAATGTCTACATGTACCAAGTAAAAAAGATAGGTGATGAGATTCCTGGTGTATGGATATGTCGGCCACCACACCAACACTGGAGTCCCTAGCCTGATATCTGAACTCAAAACACTTGACACTATTGAACCAAACCAATTTCATAGACTACAGTCCTATGAAATAATATAATCCTCTAATAACACTCTATCATGTCCTGACCCACTGGGGTTTAACCCATGGCTACCCCAAGCCTGCCTCCAATAGGCCAGGGGTTAGCGACCAGTGTGAGTAGGCACATCCCGCAAATGTGAGGAATTATCCTAATGTACATGTACAAATTCACACATCTCTATGCCTATACAAATATTAAATGTGAAAAAAATGAAACCAATGCATGCATACATCTAATATTTAAAATCTAAGTACAATAGCAAAGTATTGAATGATAAAAGGGGACAAATAAAACCCTATGAAAAACTATAGAGAGATTGCAACCTACTACAAGGCTGAGGATTACGATCAAATGAAATCTCCAAAAAGACACCATGATCTCTCAAGCTCAAGCTATGCTCTGCCTACTTCTTATCCTCTAAGGACACCATCAAATGGGAAATTTTCTACATAAGAGATGACATGTTCAGGAAGATCCAATGTAGGGAGGAGTATGAAAATACCCATAGGGGAACCTCAAAAAAACTAAACCCAAATCATAAAATATATTTAGATCATAAAAATGATATAGAAATAAATGCATAACAAAAAAATACCTAGATTTACTCAAGAAGGACACCGTGCCACCAGGTGGTCAAAACCAACTTCCATCCATAGGATTCTGCTCGATGCAATGCTCATTCTGGGGAACCAAATCAACAAGCCAAGTTATCACCAAAACTCATCAAAGACCTCAAGATCATTGGGCCCTTCCCATGAAAGCTTACTAGTCATGAAGTTCCAGATTGGGGTCGTGCCCAAGACCATTAGGGGACACCAAAAAACCAATATGGACCAAACATCTATGTAGGATATTGTATTCCTATGATACCTGTAAAAACTATTGATACAACCTACTAGATGGAGGATCAACACCCTGCTCAAGGAGTACACACTGATTCCACAAACCCCACCTTGGGAATAAATATGATAAAGTATCACACTCCAGTCTCATTGAGGGACACAAAAAACTCTATGTGAGACTCATCCTCTAGGGGGGGTCACAATCCTAATATGTGGATTTAATGTCACTCTATACTCTCAAGGTTAATGACTAAGATAAAATCCTCTCAACTAAAACTAGTCCAAATTGAAGAGATGAAGAGCTCCAAGCTGTCTATAAGGGGGTACATGGCGTGTAAGCAGAGTAAACAACACAGATTACTCATCCCAGATCTTCCCATGTGGTTTTTATCACATGACATGTAAATATATATATAAATAGCATATAAAGATCACTTGAAACCCTTACCACGTCACCTGGCCATGCCTATGTACCACTAGCAGTGACCATGTACATGTGGATTATTAGGTTTCTAAGTACATGGTGTATCCAAGCCAGTGTACTCTTGGGAATTTTTTTGTACCTTGTGAGGTATATGCCTAAATTCTAGATAAGGGTTACATGGTGTGTGACTAGGTCACATGGTGTGTGATATTTAACTCACAACAGAAACCCTAGAACCACAACAAGGGTGTCCCATACAATGTATAATCCATAAATACACACCATGTATATAAGAATTTTTTAGATCCTTCAAGATATATTTTTCATCCTTATACACATTACTAGAGCTACCACCCTTGGTGAAACATGTAGATCAGAGGTCACCTAAACTCAACATCACCCGCTCAATAGATTCTAGCCCTCAATCTTCTTGTAAAATGATTCGTTGAGCCAAAACTTTACCACACATGAGAAATGGGAAGAACTGAATTTTTCAATCCATTTAAAAGAACCTTTGATCACCCACCATTGTATTCACACCTCGAGCATCGATTCAATCATGAACCGTACCCACAATATCAATCTACTGCACTGAATAACAATTTCACAATGATTGAATACTCAATATTCATCGAATCATGGGACAAAATAAATTAACCACGATGAACATGAAAATAGGGGGATAATTCCATAATCTATCAAAAGTGAGTAAAAAACATCAGTCTTTGTTTGTTTGGACTAGATTAATTGTCATAGAAATATAAAGACAAAAAAAATTAAACATAATGAAAAAATTATTCCATCTCAATTAAATATATCATCAATGCACGAATACATTATTTTTTTATAATTGATCTGAGTTGGACCAGGATAAATGAAAGGGATGGAAAATAAAAAATCAGCATCATACCTAAATTTTTGATTTATCACTGATGAAGAATGGTTTTGAATTTCCATCATTATTGGGATCCAAACACTCCGATGGCACAAAAATCTGTGATCAGATCACGAATCGATGACATACACCAGTAATGAACTCCTCCAATTATCTATAGATCTTTATGGTTTAGAGACCAACCCTAATCTTCCATAACAACCATTTAATTATATAGGAATTAGGCCACTGCATTGAATAAAATAAAATAAATCAATAAATTGATTTATTTTATTAATTCTGTGTCTGTAAAGACTTTTTCACAAACACCCAATGATGAAAAAGGTTATATCATGCCTAGTGTAAAGCATTCATTCTAAAATAAACAGGGCCATAAATATTTTGATCTAGGTCCCCATTTGAATGTTATTCCACTTTTTCAAGAAAACCATGTTTGCATGATATTTAATATATTTCAATCATTTATTATGGGCACACTGGGAATTATAATCACATGTCATCTTAGTTCATGACATTGAAAATATTCCATATAATATGTAAAATTAATATATGGAAAATCTAAGTCATTACATGAGGTGTGTGGGCCCATGAGATAAATGGGAACTAAAGGAAAACTGCATTACCTATTGTTCAGGAATGATTATAATATAACATGTTTCATTATTCTCATTTATCATAATGCCACGGTTTTTTTATCTTATGAGATATGGAATAATAGTTGAAAATTATATAGGAAGGAAGATCAGAATATTGATGTCATTTAATGTGACTAATTCTACAAATCTCACATGGTATAAATATCTATAGAATAATATGATAGTTCATCAATAATCTATTTTGAGGACCCCTAACAAAATTGGATGGTTGAGAGGAGAAATATAATTATTATTAAAATATATAATTCCATTATTGTCTATAGAGATATTCTATAATAATATTTGAATGAATCTATATATGTGGTTAACCTAATTCCTAGTAAAACACATCTTAGTCTATGTGACATGGTGAGTTATTATGAAAAATAATTTAAGATAAAAAAGCATATGAAGTATTTTGAGTCTCCAAAATTGTGTGTTACATATTTAATAATGATTTGAATGATGGGAAATATGAAAAGATAGGAAATAAAGGAATATTAATTCTATATTACATCAATATAAATAATTTATGATTAATTAATAAGAGAGTCATAGAGATAGTAGAGAGTACATGTGTTATAGTGGATAAAATGTATAATGAGATATGTGACAAAATATTTGAGCTTAATGAAGAGAATTATGAACTTATTCATTTGACTACCATTAATCACAATGATAATGATATATTTTTGGTGGAAATTGATGAATAAGTTAAAAAAATATGAAGAAATTGGAGTACTAATTTGTTCTCATTGAAGGTACAATAAAAATCATTATAACAAATAAAAACAACATGGGAGATAAATAAACTATAAATAAAATCATAGGATTAAAGGGACTCTAAGGTATGTCCTTATCCAGTTTTTTAAGTAAATAATTTAATTAATATACAATGTTCTAGAATTAGGTTAATGTAATGAATGAGGTGATAAAATAAATAGAAGAGAATAATATATGGGAGTTAGAATCCAAAC
The DNA here is from genome assembly GCA_963277665.1 of Viscum album. Lineage (NCBI taxonomy): Eukaryota > Viridiplantae > Streptophyta > Magnoliopsida > Santalales > Viscaceae > Viscum > Viscum album. Next base: position 253,135,877 of record OY728165.1, on the reverse strand, counting down.
CCATTGATGAAAATGTTTTTTTCACTAAATTATTATACTAGAAAAATATGAATGAGAAAGGAGTAGTTTTTTAGAACAATGAATATTCTATGTATAATGGGTATTCATAGATTAATGTTTCATATAGATACGTGTCCATTGATTTAGTTAAAATATTGGAGGGCATCACATTTTTCCACTACATTTTTATATAAAAGAAGTTAAAGGTATACCAAATAGATAAAAGTCTACCTTTTAAGATGTTGTACTTCTATAGGATTTATATATTGATCAACCTACCATATTTATAATATATAAATATTGATATATGGTGTAGAAAATAAAAACAAATATTTCTATATCATATATTATGTGCCAATAGCATGGTATAGAAGACTTTATTATCAATTAATGAAACTAATATTCATTAGAGGGGGAGCCTATCCAAACATTAATGTTAAGAGATTTTTTCCTAGAGAAACGATGGTAATAATTTATATGTATGAAATTAATTTTATCGGACTAAGAAAATATTATTTTGAATAGTTTTTACCACTTATATATAAATATTTTTATATGTATATCATTTTTGAGTGATTTTTTGAAGATCATATTGATTATGTTGATGTTGAAAGGAACATTTATATTACAAATCAAATATATGAGGGTGATACTTAAGATATTTTATATGAGAAAAATTAATAAAATAAGAACTCCCATAGATAATAAATCAAATATTATGAAGGATGAAGATGGGAAAGTAGTAATTGTCAATGACTATAATAGAATGATTATAATATTACTATATTAGACAGAATCCAAGATAGACATTGTGTTTGAAATATATTTTTATGAGTGCACCAAAGTACTCTCATCTAGATACCATAAAGATTATTCTCAGAAATTTTAGAAGAAATAGGGATTATTTCATCCACTATTTCCTAAGTTAAGAATAAGAGTGTGTTTCATTCATTGATATAGATTTATTGGGATCAATATATGATAGGAAGTCCACCTCATTGGAAACCTTCATTTTGGGAAATATATTTATTTTAGGACTTTATAAAAAGAAGTGAATAGTTTTTATAACCATAGTATAATCTAGATACATTGTTACATTCCTATTTTTTGTTGATATGATGAAGAAACTTCTTGTTGATTTGGGTGAAATAGTAGAGTTCCCTATCTTATATTCATTATGATAACATTTTTTCAATCAATTTCTCTGGAAATAAAATATAAAACTCTAAGTAAAATTATATAGACATTAAGTATCATTTAATTTGTAGTAAAGTTTATGAGAACATTGTGAAGCTTTAAATCATTACTACATGTGATTATAGATCATATTTACTCATTAAATATCTTCCTAAATAATTAAACAAAAAACATTTTTAAACCTTAGTGTTTATCCCCCATGTGATTAAAAAATTATTTATGGTACCATTTACCTTCGTTATATACATTTCTTTTAAGACTATAAACTTTTTAGTCATTATTGTTTTCTTTATTTTTGTATTGTGTAAACCTGGAGTTTTATTTTTTATATAATTAGTGGTATGGAATGAAATGTTTGTTAACCTTACACGTCTTATATATATTGAATAGATCAAATAATATTTGGATGTATTGATTTGGATTTTTAACTAGGATTATTAATCATTATTATCAAATGGGGAGATTATTTTATAATAGATAAAGAGGGAGAGTTATTGATGAAGTGGGTATATGTAAATAGGGGGAACCAATGATATTCTTTGTAATTATGTTTAAATTTCACAAAGAGTGTTTGATATATTTCTGAAGATGGATCACTAATGTGTTTACAACAAATCCAAAGGGAGTTAATGTTAGATCCCCATTGATCATGGTATTATTAGTTGGATTTCATGGAAAAAATATTTTTGATTTTAAATAATATATAAAATTGAAAATTTGATTTCAGAGGATTAGTAAGGTTAATTGTGAAATAATGTGTTGGAAAATTAATATCATGGGTATGATATTTTCTCTTGTGTTCCATATGTGTAATGTGAAATTGTATTAAAATCACCTATTTCATGGTGGAGACATAATGAATAAGTATAAAACCTCTAAGGATAAATAGGATAGGTAGTATGATGAACTTAATAATTTGAAACTCAGGTTATAGAAGAATAATATCAACCAAGTTATATGATTAACATATCCCATGAAAAGGGTATAGGTATCAACTTGAGTATAATTACTCACATGTTTGATAAAAATATTATATCTGACCATGAAGTGATAATTAATTCCACATGATTTTGGGGAATTAATTAAATGATAGTATCTGAGTTGTTTAAAAATAGTGTACTGTACTTCATTGTACCCATTTTTTTATGTATGGTAATACATAGAAAACATTAATTTTTACCAAATTATGAACCTATTTTTTCATGAATAATAGAGAAAGGCGGGATATCGATAGTTACAAGGTATTAATATTTCCTAAAAATTGATTAACTAATGGAAGAATGGATGACATAGACTCTACTATGGAGAGTTCACTAGCCATGGTAACTATATAGAGAATGTCCTTGACAGATAACACCCCATTTCGGAAGATCTCAATATTATTATGAAATTCCTATTGTATATATATTAATCAAGTTATGTCTTTGATATTGATAATTATTGAGATAATTTATGGTGTTTGATAAGAAAAATAATGAGTTATCCGATATGAGGATAGTTCATGGAGTTATAAATTCAAGCTATTAATAAAAATTATAGAGCCTGTGGGGAAAAATAATTTCTTTGAAGATCATGGATATACATTTTATTCCAAAAAATTAAAAATAACTAATGGTTCCATGAATATGGTCATAAAATATGTAATGGAAACAATATTTCATCAATGTTTATAGATAATTATTGAAGACTCATATATTTATTCTTGAGGATGATATATTTTTTATTCATAAGCCTATAAAGAAATAAAATAAAGAGAGGTAAATAGAGAGTATAACAGAGAGGTTTATTAATATACAAAATATAAATTGAAAATCATATATCATATATTAATTATCTTTATTAATGTGTTCACAATATCCATAATGTTTATGGAAAGGATATTGATATTCCTATGGGAGTATTAAATAAAAATAATTTTTTTCATTAATGTTGCGATTTAAATTTGTAATGAATCCTCTATAATGTGTTTATTTAAGATTATTTATTCTATAAAATGAAATGAATTTTAATAATTAATAATTTATTATATTTTTAAAATTATGGAATTATATAAATAACCAAAATTTATTTTTGACACTTTATATTCTCATTAGATATGTATTCGTAGTTATTTATGATGAAAATTTTAAATCATAGTTCATGTAAGTTATTAAACTGACAAAAATATGAACATGACTATAATTAACAGATGAGTATGAGTACGATAATATATTTTAATTATATAATTATTTAAAAAGAGTAATTTCATTATTTAGAATATATTATACTATTAGATAACATTCAATAAAGGTGAATATGAGACGGTATAATAAAGGAATAAAGAGAATTATTTTTACTACAATGAAAAGTTCATGTTTCCTCTTGAAAACCGTCATTATTTTGAAAAAATAGGGTTTATTTTTGAAACATGGGGCACAAAAAAATTTGAAAAACATTTTACTATTGGATTTGGGTAAATATTAGATAGTGAATTGAATAATAGTTTTTTTTGGATTTAGTGTAGGATGGTTCATTTAATAAATTAATTTGAGTACCATATTTTCAAAAAAAAATTCTCAAAGGATAAAAAAGTAAATTTGAAGGGAAAATGACACAAAATTGAAAAAAATATTGATATATCATGAATTAATCATTGAATGTTTCTGATGATAATGTTCAATAAAAAATTACAATATCCTGGCCCAGTAACTAGTTTTCCAAAAAATTATATTTTACTTAATACATATTTTTAAAATCAATATTTCACATTTAAAATCTATATTTAAGAATAAATATCTAATTATTAAAATGTTATCTTTTAAATATATTTATATAATATATAAATTTTTTAATTGAAAAATATTTCCTTATCTATAAATAATAAAAAAAATTAATTTTTATTATTATTTTAAAAAAATTACACTTTAATTTTCAATTTATAAATATGAGAAATAAATAATTATTATTTTATTTTATTTTTCATATTATAGTAAAAATAATACATAAAATGAAAAAAAAATCTGTAAATATATATTTTATGAAATTAATAATCTCATATTAACAACACTGTATATTATAATTTCAAAATCACTTAAGACCTTTATATATACCCTAACAGTGACATAAATAATAGTGATCAACAAGTGTATGGTTTCAGATATGATTGATCTCATAGTGAACTCTATGGGCTTGAACTTCCCTCATAGAAAATTTCTATAATATCAAAATTATTAATGTTAAGCTATGGTATTGTCAAGAGAAACCCCTAGTAGTTCAATCACCATCAAAATAATAGATAAATGTGCCTCATATAGAAGAATTTTACAATATAATGTCATTATATCTGCGTTTCTTCAACAATTTTATTAATTTTATTACTTATATTTATACTAAACATATTAATGGTTAGACTATAACAAATCACCTCATTATTTACTTACTTTATTAATAAATACTCTTTAACCAATCCACATAATTAAATACATTATCCCATTAATTACTCTTTCCTAAAGGATATCTATATACCCAATGACTATATATGCACAATAACTATGTGTAACAAATGTATATATATATATATTTAAGGATATATAATATTGAAAATACCAATTTGCTTTCATATTTATAACTTTAAATACATCTCTAAAATCATTCATCTCATTCCCTTATTTAAAATTTATATTGTATTTCTAATATTTTATGCTTTTTTATAGTTATACAAAACAATATGATTTTAATGTGAGACCATAATTATACATACTCAATATATTTGTCAAAATGTGGTTAACTCAAGTAATAATATTCAAAATTATGTTTCCTATGTCTTTATTTTAAAAACAATTATTTCATTTTACATTAAAATATACATACATAATGAAATAGAACATTATCTATTTTATCATGGTATTTAATGTGAGACAATTCATTCAACAAATGTAAAATTGTAAGGGAAATTTAATACTAAAAATATAGTGTGTTACATTCCCCCCAACTTTTCCCTTCAAAATTAAATTACTCATATGAAGAAAGATGGGGGTACTATTGACTCACTACATCAATAAGTTCTCACATTACTTCATTATAATTATTATTTTTCCATGGAACATTATCCTTGTGAGTTTTATTGATTCATAGTACTTTATATCTAGGATATTTCATCTCTATGTATTGTTTCTCCTATGAGATATCATGATCCAGATGTACAACCTTGGAGTTTAGTACATGTAATGGATCTAGAATGTACATCCACAAAATTGATTAATGGAACACAATGTGCACAAATGAGAGGTTTTATGTAAATACTTTCCAAAAATCTGTGGTCCCTATGAGATCAAGAGTATCAATGAGGTTGAGTTACCTGTGGTTCAATATTCCCTTATTTCAAATATCATTAATCCATTTCTTGGTGATATTAAGAGGAATAATTATTTTCCAACATTAAAATCTATCTCTTGTCTATAATTATCAATATATATCTTTAATTGATTTTGTGGTTCTTTATTATGTAATTGAATTGATTAAATACTTCCAGTCAATTCTTAATCCAGGTCTACTACTAAAATATTTCTCTCTCCAACATTATCTTATCATGTTAGTATTTTATATCTATTCCCATACATAGCCTCATTTGGGGAAATTTAAATGTTTCTATGGAAAGTTTTGTTATATTAAAACTCAAACAAAGTATGATATTGGTCACAAATTCCATTAAAATACACTAATAATAATCTCACAATATATTCCATAGTCTAACAGTTTTGTCAAATTAACAATCATTTTTAGTATAACAAGTAATGATAAATTCTAGTTTTGTATCTGATGGGTTTTGAAGAAATTTTAGAAACATTAAGGTGGATCATGGATTATATTAAATATAATTGAAATTAGTACTCCATGTATCCTTATAACTTCATATATATTTATATCATGGTATATTTATTTAGTAGAAAATAATCTTTAATAGATATAAAGTGACTTTAATTCATAATTTTTTCAACCACAACCTTAATAACATTGTTTCCTTTATAGTTATTGGGGTTTCCTGTAAAAAATCCATGTTTATGTTCTCTCATTTCTATATGAATATGGGTAATGGTTACAAAATCCCATTAGACTAATGATATTTAGTCTTAAATTATGAGAGCATCAACCATTGTTATATATAAACTACTTTTTCCATATTCATGTTATCCCACCATATGTAATCGATGAGATCTCAATACATCTTTGTGCTTCCTGGGTGAATAGGGAATAATAAACTATATTCATTATCTAAAATATCTCTATTGGGTTCCAGCATGGATGGAACATGCAACTTGGTTCTAAATCATATAAATTTATCTTCTTCAAGATATATCTCCAGATTATTTCCCATATTCATCAATCATATCATCTTTTTATGCCTATTTTATCTTCACATGGATAAAATATTGATAAATAAAATCTTAAATTTAGTATTTCATGTCTTACCTTATCATTTCAATTTCCATTCTTTCCATATCCATAATTATTGGGTAATTTTAAATTTATATCATGAAAATAGAATCAAAACCTTTCTAATGGAAGTATTAGCTACCACTTATACCTTCCAAAGATTGTAATTCATTGATAAATATCAAAAATTGATAAATTATAACCATCTCCTTTGGAAAAAATTCATCTCTTTATATATGAGTATACTTGTCACACTCTTTTGATATATATAAATATATATATCGCAAATGTCACTATATAGATATTTTATCTAAATCACAAATATGAATATTTCTATTAAATGATATAGATTATGTGTTGGGTAATTTTTCTAATGTTTCTTAAACCGATGTGAGGAATAAGTAATCATCACATTGTAATACCTAGTTTCTGGATGGGTTGTGAAATTTCAGGATGAATATGAATTTTCAATTTTGTGGATAGTTTATTTTTTGAATCTAGACTAAAACTAAGATTCTAAGATATTTGAAATCTGAAATAGTATTTTTGGATGTGGTTTGTGTCTAGGTGGTGGACACAGGTTCTCGGGAAGGCATCAAAGGAGTTTTGGGTGGTTTGGAAATAACAAAACTACATTATTAGTCTATTCATGGTTGTATTATAGGTTCAAGCTATGAATGTTGTGTTAGTATTTTCAAAGAAATATTAAAATGGGGATTGGATACCCTTATTTTTGGATAACTGAGCATACACATGTGGGGTTGAGTAGTTGGTGAACCTAACTTATTTCTTCCTCCTTAACCTGAGTTATTTCTTGGTACCTTTTAGTGTTAAATCTATGTATGTCCTTCTTCCACTCTTGGTTTACTTTAAATACACTTATTTTTTTATAGTTTTATTTAGGGTTTTAGTGTTAATTCCACTAGACCATGGTGAAATCAATATAATTAGATGTTTATTTTTCTCATATTTTATATAGGAATAATCAATATGGTATATGCACACTGTTTCCCATCGGTTTTGAAAAGATCCATTACTTTTTTTTTATTTTCAGGGTTTTTTCAATTTTTAGTTAAATCAGCCATTGAATCAGCATTATTATTTTGGAAATTCATGTTTCTTATTCCTATGGGTTTGTATAGATTTAACTTTACGTCATATATAGTGGTTTCAGCAATATCATATTACATTGTGATATTTTATGAATTTTTTCTATTTAAATAAAATTTTAAATAATTATTAAAATTTAAAATTAATTCATTTGGATGTATTGGAGTGAGTTAGGGCCTTATAGTGACAGGTGGTGTCTGTATGGATTGAGAAAATTTCCAAACTAAGTTATGAAGTTGCACTTAAGAAGGGAATAACATCTGATTGTGGATGGTAGTCCCTTATTAATACCCCTTGGTATTATGCAATTCATTTATGCATGCATTTGATATGTTTTTTCTTAACACTACATGCATTAAATCTTTCTTATTGAATAAATTGTTTAATATAAATGTAACTCATTGAATTGAATAATGTTTCTTGGGCCATTCTAGACCCTTTTACACCAGTTGGTTTGCCTCAACCATAGATAGATGATGCCTCTATTTTATATGTGTTCCCTAAGATAAATGGACCCCTTAAGGGGTGTAATTGGAATTTGTATGCATAATAAACCTTAGTATAGGAGCCTTATTGAGCTATAAATATAACTATGAGACAATTTGAGGATGATTTCCCCTTATATGCCTTAGTGGAAGATAGTGATTCCTTAGAGCCACTTGGATTGAGAGAAGACCACTGTGAGAGTGTTCCTCCCACATTGAGATGTGATTACATGGGTGGGTAGACCAAAGGAGACTGAAAGATATGTCAGGTGTTGGGACCAACCTAGAGATACTTGAAAATGAGATTTTATTGAGGTTGTCTCTATTTTGATACCTACCTAGGTGGATAGTGAGGCCTCAATGGGACTTTGATAATGTCAAGGGATGTTATGCCCACCCAGTGAATAGTGTTGACCAAGAGATGAGTTTTAGAGTGAGGGACCCCTATGAGGTGTCCCAGATATGATGAGACTTAGGGGACCCTTGTGGTTAACCCTAATGAGATGTTAACCCTAGTGTGTTGTTGTATACGGGAATGGATTGTAATGAGTTTTGGTCTCACCTTATTACTTAAATAGATGTTTTGATCATGTTATGGTTGTAAGGATTATTGATCGAGCATTTGAGAGACAAACCTTGGTTTCTTGAGATGGATTTGGGCAGTCGGACAAACCTTATGAGATTTATATCATAGGAGGGATCAAAAACCCCTCAAATTGATATATATTGGTTACTGATGCTTATGAAGCTTAACATATGGCTTGTACCCTGAATTATTATTGGTTACATAGGATTACCTCATCAAGATCAAATTAGAACCTGAATACTATCAAAGGATAGGGATTTCCTCATGGGGTTTATCAATGATGCCTGATGAATATGGAACATGATATATTACCTCTTGGGGTTCGAAAATAATGCATGATGAGTATAGAACATTTGATATTACCTCCTGGGGTTCAACGATGATTACTGATGACTATAAATGGATAAAAATTACCTCATTGTGTTTGATGATTATTCCTAATTACTGCATAATTTTCAATACTTCCTCCTAGGGTTCAGTGATGATTCCCGATGAATATAGAATGATCCAGATTATATCATGGAGTTCAATTATGATTCCTAATGACTATTTATCACCTATGGTCACCTCTTAAGGATTTAATTGTATACTGATACTTTGGGATTCCTTATACATTCTCCTTAAATGTCAAACTTATGTATGATAAAATATAGATTCATTTCAATAAATCCTAGAATCTGGAATATAAACATATTACTATATTCATGTTGGGATAAAATTTTTGATGGCATGATTATCATACATTCTCAAAGACACCCCAATAATAGCTGAAGTTTCTTTGGGTTGATCTCGAGTTAAATAGAAAGACACTAGTATTGATAGTGGTTATTAATTTATGTTCATATAGTTTGGATTATTTGTTTATTCAAATAATCTTATCCTATGAAAAGAAAACTACATTTACTAGTAATGCATGGGTCTGTGTTGTGGGTGGCCTAATTAATTTTACTCACATGCCACTTTAGCGGACATAGTACTTTAGTACCTAATAAAATTTCATAGTTTATAGGTTTATGATGGGAGGAGTCTTAGAGTAGCTGGATCAAGTAGGATTTCATGAATGAGTCTATAGATTAAGAAGATGCAAGGCATAGAGATATATTAGAACCGCTTATATATTTATTTTTTTATTGTAGTTATTTTTGTATATAAGATTTTCCAAGTGGGAGATCAGTCTTGATGTAAATCTATATTAATTTTGATCCATGTATTATTTATTATTATTTTTAACACATATATATACTATGACAGTTACTCTATTGGTTGGTTTATGTTGGGTTTATTTATCAATTATTATAAACTCTGATATACTGGTATAGCCTCCACACAATACTACCCTATACCCCACTACTAGTCATCCACCTTTGGGGTATGGGGGGGGGGGATCACCTAAGGTTATGTGGTGAATCCCTTGGTTTGAGAACTTCTCATTGGGCACATATCAGGAGTAGAGAATAATTTTTTTTAATTAGATCCATTTTATGTGACTAATATTACACAATGTGTAAGAGTTTTATTTTTTATTTCTTTTTAGGGAAATTTTACAGAGGTGACATAAGAATGTGTGGAATCTTATGATAGTTATTAGACTGGTGTGTCTATAACACCTTTACTGGTAGGAATTATAGGTTAATAGGGATGTGGAATTACTATTATTTATTTCCCTTATTATTATTGAATGATTTTCACCTATAGTGATGCACATGAGGCTTTTGGATTTATGATTTATGATTTATGATTTTATTTTTGGATATTGGTACATTATCAAGAGGATAATTAATGTATTTTTTATTCATGGATCATTGGCCAGAGACCTTTGTACATGCATAATATTTGGAACATATGATTCACATGGGATTAAAAATACCACATGTGATTGATATCATTGATGATAGAAGGATCAATTGTTTATAGTGTTTACAATAACTTATACTATGATTTATCAAATAAATTGGAATTAAATTCTAATCAGTTATATAATGATGTAGTTTTATTCTAATGAAAAGTCCTATGTATGTACAACGATATGCTCAAAAATAATTAAGACTATACAACACCTCATGTATGATATGTATAAAACCATATTAGTTTAGTTAGTTATGATATGTATCAGTGATAGACACTGAATTGGTGTTCAAGACATCAGTTTTGAAAATAAAATGGTATTGGTTATTTAACATGTCAATGAAAACCTATATGGAATTTCTCAATATAGTTTGATGGTGGGAATCTACTTAACTAAAACCTATGATTTTGGGATAGTCAACATAAATCATGGTAGGGAAATTCTATTATACTCATACGTGTTGAGATCCTGAGATTACAGTCCTAGAGGGGGTGAACCCCATATGCAAAGTCCTAGGGATGATCAACACGAGATTATAGATTCTTGATGGGGTTGTCTTGTATATTGTTTTGTGATGATAATCATTTACATAGTGGGAAGTGTTTTAGCATGTGATTTTGGTGTGTATATGTGTTGATTAGATCATGATTCCAAATCTGTAAATATTATATGTGGGTGTCTAGTGATATTCAATTCCATATTGGGAATATTATATTGTATATGATGTTAGTGATGGGTAAATGAGACCCTAGAGTCGGTTTTTAGAATTTTAGTTTCATGTGATAATATTTAAGAGAATAGAGTGGTTTTCCTATGAGTTATGATTTATGTGGGATACAAAATGTTGGGTAGGTGGTAGAGACTATTACATGAAATAGGGATTAGGATATTAGTGACCTGGATATTATGCTGATTAGAAATATGTGAGGGTAATCTGAGTGAATTATTAGACCAGTCTTGTGAGTTACATTATTGAAGTAAGAATGGGTAAGTGATTTTGGTTATGATATTGATTCATGTAAGGTGCCACTATATAAGGAATGTAATAATGGAAATTCCTTAAATATTGTGAAAAGGTAGGAATGAGTTAGTGAATTACCTTCATATCTATGGTCAAGAGGTGAAACTATGGATATGGTATCAGCACTATGATTCTTGGTATTTTATTGGATGAGGATCCCCTTGAGTATTAGTGCATTATGTGTCGAGGTAAGATATTAAGGGGATAACGAATTGATTCCCGACCATACTTATTTTTGTGTGTGCGTTAGTTATCACGGTGGGAGTGAGGTAGACACTCATAATTTTATATATTATTCCTATAATAGAATGTGATTGTGTGATCGGACAAGACATCTCAAGGATGTTGGGATTGATATTAAATAGAATATTGGTGACCTATTTTTATGTTTGGCATGTCTTGGAGCATGGTTAGTGGTTTACACATGTGATCCTAGATATGATGAGATCCGACTCATTAAGTGTAAGCTATATTAATTGACCAGGTTGTACAAGAGAATACACCATTTGTTTGGATGTGATCAAGATTGTTTGTCTTAGTTACATGTTGTGCCTTTGAATTATAAATTAACAAGCATTCTTGCATGATCCATGGACCAATGGAATTTAAAAATTTCTTATGGGAATGGTTTTATATGAGTTTTTTATGAATTTAGAAATGTATCTTAATGGTAGGTGATACACTGAAAATTAATTGGGTGTGGTGGTATGGTCAATCTGGGAGTTGATCCTAGCTAGGCATTGATAGGATAAATAAGCACAGATCCAAGGTAGTTACATGAATTTGAAAAAAAGAGCCTATTAAGGTAGTGCTGAAAGAGTGTTATAAGGGAAGCTATATGGTGGAGAGTTTACTATTGTACAATTTATGGCATGACCCTTGTTATGATTCAAAATTTGATGGGTGCCAAAGATGATGTTCCTTAGAGAAAGGGATGGATGACAATTGATTTTTTATATACATACTTAGTTATGATCAGGAAAAAATTATCCTATAATTACATATGGTAATGGAAATAGTGTGATCTAGGGAAATATGGAAATGTTTTTGTAGAGCCCTATTCATGATAAGAACAATCATTGTATATAAGAGGTGGTGATCATATATTGGTGAGAAGAAGAATCTGACTATATTTTGTCTCATGGAAAATAAAAGGTTTCATATTTAGTTGAGATATATGATGATTCAGTTCATTAGAATCAGGATCAAGATAGTTTTGATAAAATTATAAGAGGTCGATGAGGTGAGTTGTGGTTTGTGATGTGATTTAGGGGGTTAATCATAGTTCATCACAAGTTTAAGGGGTTGAAACCCCGTTCATGGAAAGGTTCAGGGGGAAAGACTATTTTTACATGTAGTATGTGGGGGAACCAGCGATTAATTACATTTTTAAAGGGTTAAACCCATTTCATCATGTAGTTCATGGAGTGAACTAATGATTCAAATATTATTCATGGGAAAACCTATTTCATTTTATTATTCATGTAGTGAATCATGTGATGAATTTTATTAAAGGTTTATATTGGGAAGTAAATTCAGTAGAAAACAAGGGAAGTTGGTACTGTGTTTTTGGTATGTTTTATTGTCACAACATGGGTATTTCAAGGTATGTTTGTGAAATTTCGAGGAATGATCAACATATGTGGGACCTTTTTATAGTGGTGGCGACTCATCTGATTCAGTTTGGAATTATAGAAGAAAAGAAGTATGATATTTTGAAGGGTTTTTTATGTGTTATTGGGTGTATTGAGATAATAACCACACTGATTAGATCATTGGAAAACTAGGTATACATTTAGTAGGAAATTTTGAGGATGGGGAGTTCCTTGTTTTGGGAATCAACATTTGTGAGTTTAGTTTTATAGTGGGGTGAAAAATAAGATATAGAATCAGTTGAATGATGAAACTGTGGTGTCCTAGAATTGTATGTGTTATGAAGTGTCATCTAGATGTTTTGGTGATGGTGGAGAGAGTTAGATTAACATTTGATGAATGTTGTGCTTTAGGTTTGGAGTTTTTGAATGATATCACATTCCGCAGTTTGAAGAATAACACAATGATTTTAGAGTGATTTGGTAAATTGATTTGGTTTGGATTTATGGTTGAATGATTGATGGAAAATTTTACTGATGAAAAGTTATATGATGGGGAGATTGTAATGCCCGGTGTCCATACAGTTTGTGAAATTCCAGTTTGAATTTTATTTTTTTATTTGGTGGATTTTTTTGATAACCAAGACTTAAAATGAGATTTTAAGAGTTTAAACATCTTAAAATAGTGTTTTTATATGTGTTTTGTGATGTAAGGGAGACTGTAGGTTCTCAAGAAAGCATCATAGGATAGTTGGGGGCTAGGTTTCTACAATATTGTAGTATCAGACAATTCACTACATGAACATATGGTTGACACTGTGAATGTTTGAGATAAAGGGAGGACCCCTATACCTTGATGGTTTATGGAGTGAACTAGAGGTTCATTACACGAATGTTATACCCGTATATATTTTAAAATATTAAATCAGGGGCTTGACCTCCTTGTGTATTGTTGAAAAATTAGACATGGGAGGGATTGGAAAACCGATGCTCTCATATTTTTTATTCCCCATGATCCGATGAGTTTCGTGGAGGATTTTGGTAGTTAATCCAAGTAATACATATAATTTTCTCTTATTTTATATTGTAACCACTGATTTCCTATGGTTTTGTTTGGGGTTTTAGTGTCAATTCTAATCGGGCATGGTGGAATTGACTAAACATGATGAAGCTTTTTCTAGGATTTCATAGAAATGACCTAAGATGGTATCTGCACATATTCATACAACAGTTTGGTGAAGTTTTGTCATTATCTGAATTTTTCATGTATTTTGGCTGATTTATAGTTAAATAAACCATTTTATTGATGTTTTTAATGATGGATTTCATGTTTCTTAGGCTAGGGAGTATGTTGGGAATTGACCACACAACGTTGTTGTTGGTTTAGGCATGATAGTATAAACTAATTATATTTTAGGAATTATTCCTATTTAATTATGTGGTTTCATTAATTATAAATTATTACAATTATATTATTTGGATGGATTAATGTGAGTTAAGGCCTCAAAGTGATGGTCAGTGGTCAGAAGGAATCATACAATCTTAGGCTAATGTTGATGGATTGCACTTAAAAATGCAATGTATTTTAATTTATTTAGGTGGTATCTTATTCATAGCGCTTGATATTATACATTTTTTATATGCAAGTGTGTGATATTTATGGTCTCCCCATTATGAGAATCTAATATTTTGATTAAATAAATTGTTTAATTTTGATTAAATATTGGGAATTATGCAATGTGACTAGGGCCATGTTGGACCCTTATACACTAAATGGTTTTCTTCGGTTTCCGATTGTCGATTCCTTGATTTTATATGTGTTCACTAAGATTCATGGACCCCCTTTTAAGGTGTAACTGGTTATTTAAGCACTATGAGGATTACTATAGATTTATTGTTGATCTCTGAATAGAGGGATGAGACAAGATAATTATGAGTTTTTAATGACTTGTATTTTTCCATGTATTATTATTAGATATTGTATGGATTGTTTTCAAGACCAAGTACTGAGACAGTGTGTCATTCTAAGGCCCTATATGTGAAAAATAAATGTTTGAAATATATTAAATATATTAAATAGAACGCATACACATATTTACTAAAAAAGTGGAATAAATTCTAAATGGGGACCCAAATCAGAACTTTGAGGGCACCGTTGAGTTCAAAATTTTGGGTTTACAATATGAATTACATAACCTTGGTCGGCATGGGGCATTTTTGAAAAAGTCATCACGAGTGTGAAATGAATAAAATAATTTTATTTTTATATAATTTATAAAACAACCTAATATATTCTTTAAATATATATTTATGGGGAATTCCTAAGTTTATCTACAATAACATAGAGATCCATAGGACCATTGGGGATCCGTCGAATGAGATTCTTTTGTTGGATGACGACCGGATCAAAGATCAAAAATCGTTGAACAATGAATTCAAATGATTTCACCAATGATCATAGTGGATCTCCATTATTCATAAATGTTCAATCTAAATAAAGTTAGGACATTGTTTGATTTTATTTTATTTCCCCATTTCAATTTCTACGAAGTACACTGACTAATAAACAAATATATTGATCCATGGATCATGCAAGTTGTGAGATGTGATAGATTAATTACGATTTGAGAGATTTTATTAGTGATTAATTGTTATCTCTTCATTGATAATCCTAACAGAAACAAATCGAGGATGACATGAACATAGACCAAGGTCCGTTCCTTATAATTTTTCTTGTCCTTTTATCCCCTAATTTCTTCATTCATTGCAAGTGTTATTTATTGACCTATGGTTCTATATCCACTAATAAATCAATAGTTATGGACCGATTTCTTAGCACAAAGATTTAATATCATAAATATAGGATCAGTACGTCATAACGGTGGTGCAATGATAGAGACAACAATGGATTAAACGATGCAAATGCCCAGTTTTCATGTTCTTGGGCATGCAATGACGAACATCATTTGAATCATTTTCTAAAATAATTGAAGAGTGGGATCTTGTTTCTCAAAGATGGAAAGACTCGATAGGGACCAATTATTGATTTTATAATGAGGTGAGTTGTCAGTTTAGTGACTAAAGACATGTTAAGAGGATATAGAATTTAGGAAAATACTAATCAATAAAACACGTAATCCATGATTACTTGGTGTGTGGGACCCTCCAAGTGGTAGTTACTGTTTCATAGAAAGTTAATTATCACATGGTTTGTGACACTATTAAATGATGTGTGAACTCCCCCTGGTGGCTTGACATTTACGTTGAAGGGTACATGAACCCAGGATGGAGTACACGGGCACAAGTATGCCATTTACTCCCACATATGGACTGGGAAAATGTACACATGCTAAGATGTATACCGATACACAGACATAGTACATGGGAAAAAACACATTGTGTACTATTATATAGGAACAAAAATGGTACATGGGATGTTTAAACTAGTAGGATCCATGGTCAAGGGGATAAGGTGTGTAACCCTACTGCATTCTGTGTATACCTAAAAAGTTACCTTAAATCCCTTGTGCTCTATATCTTGAATTTTTTTTCATTATGGCGCATTCCCTATATCCATTCCCTAAGGGTTAGTATGGAATAACCTCATACACATAGGATTATGATCTCTTCAACAAGAATTATTGAATATAGTTGTTGGAATCATTCCGTGAGGCCCAGAGTGAGATCCTCTATTCATCTTTGTTCCCTAGGTGGAGTTCTTAGTATCCTCATGAACAACACTACATGGGAGGTGATCCTTAACTTAGTAGGTTAATCCAGATTGAGTTGATGGTATAACCCATGGAATTAGGAGTGATCCTCATCTTGGAAACATATCTCTTCAGACCTCCGGCATTTACTTCATATAGTGATACCCTATGAGAACCACCTCTTAGATAGACACCATCAATGTTATCAGACTCAAGAGTGTGTTATCCCAGATGAGTTCTTTGTGGAACCTTTGAGATGGAATCCTAGGATAAAATTATAGATGTGATTTACCTTTATAATGTGTGTCATTTTGGGTATATTTGGATTTTCTAGTCTTATGTTTTGTAGACATATACCTGTCTAAATCTAACTGTATAGTTTTGTTGTATTATTTTTGGTTTTAAGATATCTTACTGGGTATTTTTATACTCAATCCTACATGGGATTTTCCCATAGGTTTAATCTCTTGTTCAGATGATCAACCATTTGATAGAGTACTATGATGACCAAGACTAGACAATGCTTAGTGAGACTAGAAATACCGAGGTGCGTTCCTGCAGTATCTTGACTACAGTCTCCAGTATTACTTTCAGGTTGGACTTGTTTTCACACTCTTTGTGGTGGGATTGTATTTTGACCTATTTACATTCCTTTACTTCATGTCATAATTTTTTTAGGATTTAGATTATTAAATTAATTATTTTCTAGTTATTTTTACATTTCATCTTTGTATGGTCTTAGAGATGTGTTCCTGCAAACAATTACTTAAGTTTAGGACTGCCATGTTAGTGATATGACTACTTGGAGCTAATATCCATCCCGTGGCCTATTGAAGGTGGGATTTGGGAGTTGTGGCATAGTACCCATTACGATTGGTTGTCACAGAGAAGTATTAGAGGTAGTTGGTTTAATCTTAGGACTGAAGTCTATGATATTGGTTTAGGTTAGTATTGTTAAGTTTTTCGAGTTCTTATTTTTGGATAGGGACTCCAGTGTTGGTGCGGTAGCTGACCTATCCATACATGAGGACCCTGATCACCTTCTTTTCTACTTGGTACATGAGAACACTTTTTTGTAGGAAAAACAATGGTATATGCGTAATATAATAATGAGTTTTGATTTCCATGTCCATCTTGAGTAAGCTCTCCTAATATAGTCATTAATCTTGGCACATCTTGTTTATTTTAGGATTCCTCTGCGACACAAGATAACTAGGACTTAGTATCAGGATCATGAGGATATCCCATTAGTGATGAGGTATTGATACCTAGGCCAGTTACAGAGGTTCTCCCTCCAGGTTGTGCACTAACTATACCACCCTCTGTGGAGTAATAGATGGTACCTATAGTACCAATAGATGAGGTGCAAAGGATGAGCGCACATCATGAGTTTTAGCAATAGATACCCCTCAGGTTCTAAGGTTATCCCAACCCATAGGTGGATGAGGGGTAACTTGAGGTGGTGATATGATTTTTCAATCTGGGTAGAACACCAACAGATCAAATGGTGGTCCTAGTGGTGATTATTCTCCATGGATTAAAAAGATGATTGTTGTGTTTGGTGACCCAATATTATGATGAGGCAACTCTAAGATGATCAGTTTTCGATCATATCTTTAGATATGAGTTTTATTTAGCTACACTAATGGATTTACATATTCAAGACCTTCTACAACTCTATAAGGGAAACACGATAGTAGTTGAGTATTCATCGTGGTTTACCGAACATTATAGGTACTCGATGGATATGGTTTGTGACTAGTTATATAGGCCCCAAAACTTATATTCAGGATTGTTTAGAGAAATTTGATCTAGTTTAATCCCTATATTAATTCCTACCTATGATGGGGTGATAGAGAGAGCTTTTATGGTTGATATTTTCTTGTATGAGAAGACACAACCAATGGTTTTTGGTTGCGGGAATATAGAAGAAATGACCTCTGTAGTAGGGAAACAATGTTAGTCACATGAACCTGGAAGTGTCAGAGATTTTAGAAGGAGGTCCCAAGATAGAGGGTATGTGGTTCATGTCTCTTAGTATGTGTCAAGATAGCCTAGGGAGAGGCAGTTCTACTCATGCAATGGTAGGGGACATCTTGTCCTAGATTGGCTAACTCGTCATACGTGTCACGACCCGTCCTCGGGACCCGTGCTGTGACTACCCCAAGCCCGCCTTCCATAGGCCAGGGGCTGACGACTAGCACCAAAGGCGTAAATCCCGATATCAGGGAAGGAATTGCCTTTAAGAAAGAAAACAAACACCACAGAGTATGCAAGTAGAAGTAAACACTAAGTAAACTGAGTACAAAGGTAAGTGCTGGAAAGTAAATGAGCTAGGATACAAACCCAACTGAAAGCAAAGTACAACTAAAAAGAGAGTACAACATCAGAAAAGTAAAGCAGCAACACTGAGTCGTCCTATGGAAATCCCACCTGAAGGGTGGGTACATATAGTCTCCTCTACTCCTCGGCTCTAGTCGTCCGCTCCGTGTACGTCCCATTCAGTGATCCACCTCCAGGTACAATCCAGCTCCACGAGCTCCTACCTCGATCAGCGCTGTCCGTCGTCTGCATCCAACACAACGTAGTGCGGGCATAGCCCGTGCAGGGGTGAGTATACGCTACTCAGTAGGGACCCCGAGACCCTCGAAGGTCTCCCAGAATCCATGAAGGATAAACCACAAAGGAAAGTTACAATCACGAAGTAACAAACAACCCTACTTAGGTATATTCCCATACATATACCTAAGTCATAAATTACAGTTCGTCTCCAACATCCGAGCCCAAGTTCGATCTAGTCCACACAGGATAGTACAACCCAATCCACACAAAAAAGCACAATCAATCCACATAGGATAACAAAACAATCATATCAAAGATAATGATTGAAATTCAAGACTCAACTCACACAGGTATACTCTTCATAAGGTGATAGAGATGATCAGATATAGCCACTGATTCATCTAAGCTGTCGGACCCACATAGGATACAAGACCAGCTAAGCTGTCGGACCCACAAAGGATACAAGACCAGCTACTCTACCGGACCCACGTATGATACAAGTACAGAGTCAAATACTGCCGGACCCACGTAGGATACAAGAACAGCAGTCAAGTACTACCAGACCCACATAGGATACAAGAACAGTAGTCATCGCCATCGAACCCACGGAGGATTCCAGTATGGTCGTCGTCGCTGCCGAACCCACTGAGGATCCTAGTACAGTCGTCATCGTCGTTGCAGTCGTAGCCAGCTCTAGGGTTCCCGTACACAGCATGCTCGATTCCGGGAGGGTTCACTCCACAAGCCAAGTGGGGTAGATACATCAACTGACACATAGTCTGGAGTTGATGTATCCCAAAGTTCCGTCTCGTCAATAGGAACTCAACGTGACAGACGGCGCGTCAATCAGATGCCCGGTCTGAGAGTTATTGGCCTTTTCGTCCTTGGGACCCGGTTGGTTTTTAAGTCAAAACCAACCCAACCGTACTCCAAATGTGTCCAAACCTCGAGCGGAGTAAGCCAGATAAACCTTCTCACTAAGAGGAATCCAACAAAGTCGACGTCACGTCAATCGGACATCCGGAGCTCAAGTTATAAGTGTTTCCGCTCCGAAGGCCCGATTGGTTTCGTGTTTGAATCAACCTGGCCATACCCAAAGTTCTCCGAAATCTTGAGTGCAATATACCGAAACAAATTTCTCGATCCAAGGATTGCTACGCAACTGAATATTCGTTGATCGGAGGTACGTAGCACAAGTTATGAGCGTCTGAACGGATCTGTCCGAAAACAGGGGGTTCGGGCCCAGTCCGACCTGGCCTGATACACCTGGGTCGGCCCAAACCGGGTCGACTCGACCCGGGTCTGGGTCTGGCTCGGTTGGCGTGGCCCGGACCAGTCGGTGAGGCCTGGCCCGACGCGGGGGTCCGGCCCAGCGCGGGCGGCCCGGCCCGGCGCGGGCGGTCCGGCCCAGCCTGGCCGGTTCGGCCCGGTGCGGGCGCCCGCTTGCTGAGCAGACGCAGAAGGGGGGGGGGGAGGTCACCACCCACTTCGAACCAAACGGAAGACCCACAGGGGTCCGCCCTTGCTGCGCTGGCTGGGGGTTCAAACCCCCCGGTTTTCCCGGATCCAGCCGCCCGTAACGGCCGACCGATTATGCCGCGCGGGACCTGTTGGTCCTGCCTCCTGTAGCACCGGCGTCCGACGGTTTTGGCCGCTTCCCTCTGCACTGCCGCGGCCTTAGGCCGCGGCCCTTGTCTGACCGGCGCGGCGCGACGAAATTACGCCCCTTCGCCGCGGCCCGCCCTGGTCGTGGCCCTCCATGAAGCTCTGGCGCGGCGCGATAGTGCCGAGCCCCTCTGCCGTGGCCCGAATCCGGCCGTGGCCCCTTTCGTTCTCAATGGCGTGGCGCAACGGCGCCATGCTCCTTCACCACAGCCCGCACCGTCCGCGGTTCCTTTGTTTCTGCAGAGTGCAACGACACCGCGTCACCTCCATTCCAATCCATAACGAAGTACAACTACAAAGGGGAGGAGGGTCGGCCGTGTTTGTGCGGTCTGGCCTCCTCCGATTAATTCGATAACAAGTGGATAATTATTTAATGATTAACGCCAGAAATAATCACGAACGTAAAACAATCCCCTACCTCGAAGAAGTTGTCGAACGAAGATCGTCGCGGGAAACGGCGTTGCGGGGTGAAGCTCCGTATATGTTGACGGAGAACGTCTGAGGAGCAGCGTCTCCCTTCCTTTGACGCAGGAAGAAGATCGAAATATGGCGTGTCATCGTTCTTTGGGAAAGGCTTCACACATCGGATGTAGAGAGGAGAAGGTACGACACGTCGATCTCTCCTTGCGGTGATGACGTTCTTCGTCGAAGTCTTGGCGTTCTTCGTGAAGAAGATGAAGTTCTTTAGGAAAAACACACAATAGCTCTCCCCTTTTCTTCACACAGCTAAAACCAAAACTAAAATAAAATAAGGCTTTTCCTTATTTTATTCACTTATGCCAACATTTTCAAAATTCGAAACATCTAATTCAATTAATTAAAGAGTTTCAATTAATTGAATAAAGATGTGTTGGCATTCCATTAAGAAGAGAAGAGGGAAGGTCATAAATTAAAAGGGGGGTTTCCAACATTATGAGGGTTAGAGGAAATTGAAAGGGTGGGGCTCGTGTGGGCCCCACCTCACTAATATCCTACCAAGTGGAGTTAGGATGTAGTGGGTCCCACCCCAACTTCCACACATAGGTTATAATTAATTAGAATAGAAATAAAATTGTAGCGCAAATTTTATTTCACTCTTCAGTTAACCCATTTATTTAACAACACCACCTGAGCAAACACAACTCCAGAAAAAGTCTTCCTAAGCAATTACTGGCGCTTCGGCTTCATCGGTGCCCTCATATTTCTATTCCGAGCACTGGTTCAAAAGTTAGGAAAACCTGCTCGTTCGTTTACTGAACATACCCGAGCTAAACTTCGAAAATTGATTCCAGGCACACTGTGCCTCAGAATCAGGTTCCGTTAGAAACTTTGTACTCATAAAATCCCAAAGAAAATAAGAAAAAAAAATTCCTTGAAATTTATGGGTCTTTACAATACGACTGAAAAAAAGACTTTGGATTGGACAATGAGGTAGATAAAAAGGCAGTAGAAGGTAGGTCCATAGGGTGGAAAAAATAGAATAGTATCTAGGGGAGTAGTATTAAGTGGTGATTCTTTGACTTGTTACCAACACCACCCCAGGTGGTCCATTCCAGGCTTAGGGAGATAGAGGACAGGGTTAGGGACAACCGCAGGCAGTCGAAGCATATGGCCCAAAGGTTCCAAGAATGATTCTATGTATAATCCATGTCTTTTCTACCTTAGTTTCATTACTGATAGACATAAGTGTTAGTCATTAAATTCTTTCCAAAAATATTTTTCAAGACTTAGAGATTTCGGTTGAGTCCTTGGCTTGAACCTTATGCTTAGAGACTCCTATTGGAGATGACTCAACAAATAGACACTTGTGAAAATAGCGTGTCTTCATACTTGGAGGTGAGAGAATATATTGGGATCTCTTTGAA
Source organism: Viscum album (assembly GCA_963277665.1). Taxonomy (NCBI): domain Eukaryota; kingdom Viridiplantae; phylum Streptophyta; class Magnoliopsida; order Santalales; family Viscaceae; genus Viscum; species Viscum album. The sequence goes on along the minus strand of OY728165.1, from coordinate 253,112,847 downwards.
GCTGCAATGAGGCCTTATGAGATCATATTAAGTATGGATTGGTTATCTACAATTCATGAAAATATTGATTATTTCAGGTAGAGGATGTGGTGTGTCCATGAAAAAAGAACTAGGTTCTTTTTTTTTAAGTGAAAAGGAAACCATGGTAGTGTAGGATGGACTCATGCAGTGGAGGGTGCATCTGATTACTCATCAGTTGGATAGTCTAACCATTGGTTTAGTGTATGTTGTGAGTTCCTAGTTTTCTATAGTGGTGGTAGAATTTGAGGGCGTCTTCCTTGATGATGTTATAGGTTTACCTCTCCACTGAGAGAAAGAATTCTATATTGATCTATACCCCGAGATGACACAAATATCCACACCATCATATAGGATGACTCCCACTGAGATTTTCAAACTAAGGGTTTATTTGTAGAACTTGTAGAGGAAGGTATTTGATAGACCCAACGTTTCACCTAGGGCATCCCCAATTTTTTTTCCAAGAAAGAAGATGGGAGCTTGAGGTTAGGTGTGGACTACTGATGGTTAAACCAGGCGGCCGTGAAGAAAAAGTATCAATTACCGAGGATCAATGACCTCTTTGTCCATTTGAGTGGGGCCCAATGGTTCTCAAAGGTTGACCCCTGGATGGGCTATCACTAGTTGCAAGTACATGACAAGGATATACCAAATATGACATTAGGATATTGCTACTATCACTCTAAGTACTTAGTGATGCCCTTGGAATGAAGAATTCCCCAAAATTGTTCACGAGAATCATGAACTGGATCCTTCAACGTTCCTATAATGATTCATGGTTGTCTCCATGAATGATATATTAGTGTACTCTATATCTGAGGAGGATAATGTGAGACACTTGAGGATGGTTCTAGACATATTACGAGAGAACTAGATTTATTAGAAGCTCTCAAACAACTAGTTTTAGATTTAGGTGGTCCACTTTTTGGGACATGTTATCTCAGTAGATGTAGTGGTAGTGGACTTGGCCAAGGTTGGGGAAGTTTTATAATGAGATCCACCCAAGGGAATGAAGGAGGTGTAGAGCTTCCTTGTACTATCATACAATTACTAGATATTCATAGTCAATTTCTCGAGGATATCACCACCATTATAGCATTGACCCAAAAGGAGAGGCCTTTTGTGTGGATAGAAAGGTGCTAGAAGGATTTTCAATGGTTGAGGAAAATATTGATGATCACTCGCATATTGATACTAATAGAGGAGGGTGTAGATTATGTAGTGTTCAATGATGCATCTAAAACCAGTTTTGGTTGTGTTCTGATGAAGAGTAAGGTTATGATTGCCAAGGGTTCACGTCATTTGTGACCACATAATAAGAACTATGGGTCCCATGATCTTGATTTAGCAAATATGGTCTTATCAATAAATATGTGACAACACTACCTGATGAAAAAGTAGTTCATAATCTATCATGATCATAAGAGACTAAAGTATATCTTCTCTCAGAAGGATCATAACTTAAGATAATGTTTATGGCTTGATTTCCTCTATAATTATGAATTCAAAATTGTCTATACTTCTTGAAAAAAGAATGTTGCAGCAGATAATATAATAATTTGATCCTATTTGAAGTTGCTGAATGATGCATTAGAGAAGGTCATTGAAGTTATCCGTTTTTGGTTAGCGATGGAGCACCAAGTTGGACCACTTCATAGCTATTCATAAGAAGAGTTTAATATAGATATTGGGATTCCTCTACATGTAGGATATATTCCAACTCCTTAGAGTTCCATCGACAATCATTTATAATAATGATGCTCACTTCAAATCCTAGTTGTTGAAGGGATAATAGGAGGATTTTGGGACTTATTTATGCTTGAGCATAAAACTCCACCACCAATATTTCATCCAGACAGAGTAGACCATTCAGGTTTGGAGGACATGTAGTGATCTTTCATGTTGGACTTTGGCCACAATTTTTAGGATGACCTACCACTGTTGGAGTTTTCATAAAATAGTAATTACTATTCTACCATCAGTATGAAACCATTCAAGGCTTTGTACGAGCGACCTGTAGGTCACCACTTTGCTGGACTAACCCAGGAGTGTCGGCACTCATGAGACCAAAGGTGGTGCAAGCATTTACTAAGAAGGTGAAGATCATACTAGATCAAATGAATACTACAAAAATCCATCATAATTATTATAAGAACAGACTATAGAGGCCTTTTTAGTTCATGGATAGAGACCATGTGTTCTTATAGGTTTCATCTCTACATGGATAAAGAGGATTTGGCTGGGGTGGAAATCTATCTCTGAGATTCACTAGCGATTTCCAGACACTGTTTAGAGTTAGAGAGGTGGCATACCAATTAGCTCAAACTTCATAGTTAGAACAGGTATGGGACATCTTCCACGTGTTTTAGTTGAATAGGTACATGCATGATCCATCACACATTATCGACTAAGGTTAGATGGACATTGAGGATGAGTCTACCTTTTCTGAGTTACCCATAGAGATCAAGGATCAATAGTGAATGATCCTTCATGGGTGATAAAATCTTTTAGTGTGTGTCTAGTGGTATCATGAGAATATTTAGGAGAGAACCTGGGAGTAGGGAAATCAAATTCATGTGAAGTACCCACATCTCTTTGTGTATCCATTGTTTTAGATTTTCGAGATGTAAAGTCCCAAGGTAGGGAGAATATAATGAATCCAATTTTTTTCATGTATTATTTTTGGATATTTTATTGATTATTTTTGAGACTAGGAACTGAGACATCATGTGATTCCAAGGCCTAGTGTGCCCAGAATAAATGTTTGAGATGTATTAAATATATTAAATAACATGCACATGTAGTTATCTTGAAAAAGTGTAATAAAATATAAATGGGGTTACATATTAGAAATATTATGGAAGTGTTGTTTTCAAAATGTTTGGTTTACCCTAGGCATGACATAACCTTATATAGCACAATGTGTTTTTGGAAAAGTCATTGCAGGTGTGAAATGAATAAAATAAATAATTAACTTATTTTATTTTTATTTCGTTGATGCAATAACCTAATGTATTATTTAAATAAATGGTTATAGGGAATTTATTTGTTTAGAACCTGAAACATAGAGATTAAAAGAACTATTGGAGAGACGTCTAATGAGATTCCATTGGTGGATATCTTCCTGATCAAAGATTGATGACTGGTATGAGACAAATTCAAAGGATCTCACCAGCGATCATGGCACATCTCTATTTTTCATTAGAGATCGATCCAAATCAAGGTAGTATTTTGTTTGATTTTATTTTCTTTCCTTATTGTGGTTTCTATGGTGAAAAAAAAATAAATAAACAAATAGATTGATCCAAAGATAATGTTTATTGTGGTATGGGTTAGATTAATTGGGATTTGAGAATTTTATTTGTGATTAATTTTTATATATTCATTAATCATTCTTATGGAAAATAATTGAGGTTGACATGAACATTGACTGAGGTATGTTCCTCATAATTTTATTGTTATTTTCTACACCTATTTCTTTTTTCATCATAAGTATTCATACTTGACCCATGGTTCGAAATCCACCGAGAAATTGATCCTTGCACGCCTATTTCATGGCACCGTGATTTGATTTCATAAATATGGGATAAGAATGACATGATGATGGTGAAATTATAGAGATGAAAATGGATCAAATGATGTAGAAGCTCGATTTTTATATTCTTCAATGCACAGTGAATAACACCATTTGATTCATTTTATGAATGGATTGAAGAGTGGGATATTTTTGTTCAAATATGGAATGAATTGATGGGGATAAAATATCAATTTTTAAATTGGGTGCATTGACATTTAGAGGTTTTGATGAGAAGATAAAGATTCATGAAGAGGATCTAGGATTTTGGAATATCCTAATGCAGATGTCTTGTAATCTAGGATTACATGAAGTATGGGCCCCTCATAACTGTGGATAGGGTCTTAGAGAATGTTAAGAATCACACGATGTCTGAAATTATCACATGACATGTGACCTCCCCCAAATGACTCGGTGTGTACCTCAAAGGGTACATATACATGGTCTAGAGTACATGAGAATGGGAATGTCTTGTATTCCCACATGGACACGACTTAGAAAATGTGCAGGGGATAATCCCTGTAATGTTACACGGGAAGAGTACATTTAAAAAATTATTGCCATGTACTATTACATGAATACAAAAATAGGACATGGACCATTTAAATGGGAAGGATCTTTGGTTAAGGGGACATGGCATGTAAACTAACTACACTCTATATACTCGTAAAAAGTTTTCATGAATCCATTTTCCTAGGAATCTTGGACAAGTTTCATTATGTTGTGTTCCCCATATATATTCCCCAAGGGTTAGTATGAAATTACCTCCTATACATAGGACAATGATCTTTTTAGTAGGTCTTCTTGGAAAGAGTTGTTCTAATCCATATGTGATTCCCAAAGTGAGATCCTCTATCCATATTCATGCCCTTGGTGGAGTAATTTTTATCATCAAGACCAACACTATGTGGGCACTGATCCTCTACTTAAAAAGTTAATCCAGATTGAGTTCTTGGTATACCCCTTGGCCTTGTGATTGATCCTCATTTATGTATCCTATCTCTTTTTTACCTTCATTATGTACTTCCTTTAGAAAGATGTGATGAGTACTACCTCTCATACATACATCATCTGCGTTATCAAACATAGGAGTGTGATCTTACAGACTAGTACTATATGGAACCTTCAAGAGGGAATCCTAGGTTGGCATTACAATTGTGACTTACCTTTAGACGGTGTATCTTGTATACTATATCTAGAAGCTATTATTATATGTGATGTAGAAATATAATTATGTAAAGTTTATTATATTAAATTGTTTTATGCTTTGTGGTTTCATGGTGTAATAATGGGTATTTTTATACTCACACCCACATGGTATTTTCCTACATGTGTCATGGTTTATGCATTCAATTAACATTTTGATAGTGTCTTAGGAAGACTAGGACCAGAAGGTGCTTTGTGAGACCGGATAGACAGAGGTGTGTTCTTGTGGTATTTTGATAGCAGTCCCCAATATTACTTTCTTATTGGGATTTTTTTGGACTCTCTGTGGTGAGCTTGTGTTTAGACATGTTTACATTCCTTTACTTTCTTTCATAATATGGTTGTGGGATTTATATGTACCCATGCATGAATTTTCATTTGTCTATACATTTTGGTATTTTAGGGGATATGATATTTTTTTTGTGAATATAGGCACTTAGGCTAAGGCCTCCCATGTTAGTGATATGCCTACTCGGTGCTAGTCTCCAACCCCTAACTTATACGAGGCATGCTTGGGGAGTCACGACATGGGCTCCATTGGGAAAGTTCATGATAGAGTGGCCCTAGTAATCCTTAATAGATGTTTTAGATTCTTGATATCCATTTTCTTAAAGATATGACCATATGGAGAACATTACCCCCCTACACCCTAAGGTTTGATTACCTAGGTGGGTAGAGTGAGGGAGGATGATGGATAGGTTTCTTGTTCAGAAAAAACCTAGAGTGACTTGAAAAAGGGGACGTTCTTGAGGCCATATCTTTTATGATACTTTCCTAGGAGGCTGGTGAGACCTTCATGGGACATTGATGATGTCAAGGTATACTATACCCTCTACATATGAATGTTGACTGAGAGATTAGTTTTAGACTGAGGGAATATTATAAGGTGTACTGATTATGATGATACTTAGGGGACCCAAGTTGGTACCCTCAATGAGATGTTGATCATAGTGAGAGGGTGTATAAAAGAATTGGTTGAAATGATTGAAGGCGAAACATTGGAAAATGGATTGATGGTTTGAGCATGTTATGAGAGTGATGATTACTAGTCTAGAACTTGTTAGGGTGAATTTGGTTTTATATGATGAGTTCAGGGAGTTGGCCAACCCTTGCCAAATGTGTATCATGAGATATCATGGGAGGAATTTAATCCCCTTAGATCTATATTTATATAGGCCTAGGTGGACTAGGATTCATAGGATATGAATTATATGAAGGATAAATATTGATAATGTGGGATTACCTCTGAGGGAATAGTTTGGAGTCTGATTACTTTGGAATGTTCCGGATTGCCTCATGGGGTTTGATAAAGATGCAGGATGACCTTAAAAAAATATGTATTACCTCATGGTGTTTGATGATGATGCCTGATATATATATAATGATATGGATTACCACATGATATTCAATGATGACACTTGATGATTATGGAACACTTTCGATTACCTCCTGGGGTTCGAGGATGACACCTGATGACTATGAAATGATCAAGATTATCTCAGGGGGTTTGAGGGTGACTCTTAATGATAAATAAATGATTAGGATTGCATATTGAGGTTTAATGATGACTCTTGATGACTACATAACACTCATGATTACTACTCAAGGTTTAGTGATGATACTTGATGACTACTGATCACCTAGAATTACCTCCATGGGTTTGTATTATTGCCTAACAATATGGTGTATCATTTCAACTAGAATCACTCTAAATAGTAATTGGACCAGGCCACCACATGACCCCTGACACAATACCATCCGAGTGAAATATACCAATCCCCAGATCGTCTAGATATGACAAATCAACTGGGGGTAATATACACATCCCCATGGAACATAGGCTTAACCAACTAGTGGTAATATACCTATACCTATGGAATAGTTCAACACCATGGAAAATATACCTACCCCTAGGCCATATAGAATGACCTATAAAAGATAACCCCTACATATGGGCATCCACCATCCCATGTACTCAATCAAAAGAATGAAAGAAATAAAAAAAGGTCTAGGCACTTGACAAAACCACCTCAATCACCAGAGCCTTCTTCAATTATGATGTATCATGGGTTATAAGGTGACACCAAAGTTTTTATCTACCCTTATCTATACCTCATCATAGTCCCATTAGGATTACAAAGAAAATCGGGTAACTCATAACACCCACAATCGCCACTACCCATCCCAAAAGCACTCGCCTAGGGCTATTCTATCATTGGGAACCCACTGCAGTCCCTACAGTCAATAAAAAAATAGATTCACTCCACTTAGAGTCCAAAGTCACAATTTAGTCTCTCATTTCAACACCAACCACTTGGGGACACTTTTTTTATCTAGAGTATCAAAAGTAAATGGTGGACCTATGTCCTCCCAAGAGTTTTCATATTAGAAAGATCTACATATATGGAAAAGAACCCATCATAATTTCAATGATCATACTACGTTATTCCCCTCACTTTACCATTCAAACTCATCCTAGGGTCAGTCCACTTAGTCCTAACTACATGGGATAGGAGAGTATCTCTAAACCCAAACTTGACTCGACAACCCAACAACTTTATGGAACATAAGGGGCCTTCCAAGGTCCACCCGATCAAGGTTATATAATTCCACACTCACCTCCATCATAGAGGCATCAAAAAACATTATTCATGGTATAATAAGTAATATTAGGCTCAACCTCACCTCTCATGAGGTTTGGAAACCACTAGGTATGTCAGAGGTCCCACCTTTCCCTCTTGGCACAATCCTCCCAAGACAAAACACTCCACCCTCAGGAGGCAGTTATGGGACTCTACACTAGGGATACTACATCTCATCAATATCATCCACTCCCTCATGGGTTTGGAAGTCATAAAATCTCATTAGTCAGTCCATTACCTATCAGCGGTTGAGGCATAAATCTAGAGCACTATGGCCATCATGGATTAGGATCTTTGGTATACTCATCTAAGGAATCCAATTGTACATTCCATTTTAATTTAAGACAAAAATAAAAATTAAATCAAATCAAATATTTAACAAAATGGTAATCACAAATTGTGGTGATACAACACAAAATATTCAACATAATCTAAATCATACAAATAATATAGAATGTATGTGAGATCCCATTCCTTAAACTAAATCCTTTTAAACCTTTTTAAGTTAAAACCATCAAATATCACTCAAGCTCATCTAATGATCTACTGGAAAAATTACAACCACCAAAGGACCTTTATCTTACCAAAACATCATAAATAATTAATTATAACATTTATAATAAAATATTTTTTTTTATTAAATTAGGTTTAAATTCTGAAAACTCATAATGTTATCCCATTGCACTGAAACTACAAATAATGATTTCAGGCACAATCTGATCTCACCTCCAAGCCTAAGAAACAAAAATCTTGAATTTAAATCACAATTTCAAGGTCCAATTTCAATCCAATTATATAATAAAACCTAAAAAATCTTTGGTAAATAAATCTTTTCCAAAATTACATGTCACCATGTGAAGACAATGTCTCTTGTTTCCCTCTAGATAGTCTATGTAAAATCCCCATCAGAATTATCTGATTATAAAATAATATGGTGGAATAGACGTCATACCCAACCATTTCGTACCAAAAATAAAAAATGACTAAAGGAAAATAAATAGAAGAAAATGATGAATAATAACATTACCTACTGTTGGTCGGAGTGGATACTCAAGAGGGGGGTGAATTGAGTTCCAATTGAAATTTCTGTAAAAAATATTTCTCTTAAAATCCCCCAATTTAAAAAAAAAGTTAAACTATAGTGAATCTATACAGAGTGTAAAGGTTCAATTAGTTTCTCAAAGATTGATTAGGTATTGGTTAACTTAATTTGAATATTAATTTAACTTTTGAAACTAACTTAATGGTTTACAATAAGTATAAACACTTGATAATTTAACTATCAAAGTAGCTTTAAAATAGTTTTGTATTTCAAAGTAATAAGCAGTAGAATATGTAAAATATATATGTAATACTTATAGACTTAAAATAAAAGAACAACAAAGTTAACCAAGAGGTTCCGTCTCAAGCCGAGACTTAGTCCTCTCAACAATTTATATAGATTGATCCACACCCTAGATCGGGGGTAAACAACAGTACACTACTGGCTAGGTACAAAGACCTCTACCACAGTTCTTCGTAGGAAAAAAAAAACAACAGCACATAGGCTATCCGGGTCTTACTTGACCTCTACCACTATCCATAGTGGGAAACAAAAGAGTTATGGAGTTTGAGTGAGGATTTAAGAATCCTCCAGTTTAGCACAGGAGAAAGTGTGTGTGTAAAATAAACTGGGTACACACACTGCTCGAAATGTAAACAAAATAATCACTAAGATAAGTATGATTGAGTTTAGAAATGCTTTAGTGATTAGCAGTGCAGCTCTGGACTCGTTTGGTTTATCAAAAAAGATTCTGAGTCCTTCTCTGGTTTTTCTCAGAAACCAGAGTGTCGTTTTCTTCTTTGATTCTTAGTCCAGCTTAACAGCCTGAGTGCATGAAATGTTTGTTGTAGTTATTCACTCAAGATGCAGCTTGTGTTCTCCTCTAGAATAAGTTTCTTCGTGTATGTCCAGGATTCTTGGAGTATGGATATAGATTATAGAAAAATGCTCCACATTTGAGTGTTGTTCATCTCTTGTCTCTTTCACCCTTCATGTGTCTTCTTAGTGCCTTTTGTGTCACATAAATGTCTATTTTTTCAGTGTTCTCTTTCTATCCCTTTATAGATTTCAGCTTCGGCAGAAAAGAATAATCGCCTTTTTCATGGGTACTAGGTACGGTTCCCTGACATGCAACAGAAATCATTAAATAACATTAATTGCATTAAAACCATCAAATATAACCATTAGCTAAATAAATAAATAGTATGAAGAGTATAGGGTTTGACTGGTTGGTCAATTATTAGTAGCGTTCTATTGGTGGACGTGCATGATGAACTTTGTGTCACATTACCTTCCATCAGTAGCTCTTTTGAACTTGCATCGGTAGATCATATACTAGTGACTTTAGTTCCATCAGTAGCTCTTATTATCGGTAGATTTTGATCCATCGGTAGCTGTAGCTCCATTGGTAGATCTTTGCATCAGTAGATGTTTGCACGTATCGGTAGACTTACACTATCAGCAGACTTCTATCGGTAGCTCTGGTTTGTGATTCAGTACTCGTATCAGTAGGCTTACTCTATCGGTAAATACTGGTAGACATGCACATCGGTATCTCATCTGTTCTCTCGGTAGACTTTGTGTCTGCTTACCGGTAACTCTGGTGAGTGTTATTATCAGTCGCGTCGGTGTATCATTAGGTCGGTCGGTATCTCGTATCAGTAGCTCTTAGTGTTCTTTATCGGTAGACTGAATCTGTCGGTAGACTTACTTACCGGTGGACTTATACATATCGGTAGACTTGTCTTATCGGTGACTTGGCTTATCGGTAGACTTGGATTATCGGTGACTCTGTCTATCGGTAGACTAAGTCTATCAGTAGATTGAGTAACGATAGCTCTATATTAGTAGCTATACCCATATTAGTGGCTTAACACTTGTCTGTCTTATGCAAAACTTATCCGAATGGATTAAAAGAACTTCATAACTCATATAAACATGGATAACCAAGATTAACATATCTCAGGGATTATTTTAATATTATTATCATCTTGATCACAGATTGAAAGAATTAAAATATAGAAAAACATTAGATTGAGATTATCATAGTATATGAAAGCATAATTGGGATTATCAAAACAGTTGAGGTCAACAATCTCCCCCTTTTTGATAATCACAACTTATGATATTATCATTTAAAAAACATGTATCAGAGGATATATAATTAAACTCAATTTTATCAGATAAAACCATATGATATAAAACATAATTTATCAGAGATAGAATTAAATGCATCAGAGATAAAAGAAAAGGCATGATATCAAAGGTAAAATTTATTGGTATCAGAGAACATCAGAGAACTAAAATAAATGATATCAGAGGATGAGAGTAAAGGAACGAGTATTAGAAGATGAAATTCAGAAGTATCAAATGGGAAAGCATGATATCTCTAAGATAAAATTTCTCCCCCTTTCATTAATATCTCTTCCTCTGGGTGAATATGTCTTCCTCTTTTGATACTTAGAGAGTATTTCTCTCCCCCCCTTTGTGATAATAAAAAAGTGGGAAATAAAAAAGAGAAGTGTAACAATAGGAATAGGAGAAAATCACTTTTATTAAATGTGAAAAAAAGGTACAAAGACAGACACAAAATACATAGGATTCCTATCAAACAGTCCATCCACTTAATCAATTCACATCCTCAACGTTAGATTTTCCCTTAGGGTTAGAAGAGGATTCAGGAGGTGAGGATTCTGGTGAAGGATTAGGAATTCCGGAAATGACCACAGGAGGCTGAGCAACTGACACTGTGCCTAGCCTATATTGAGTAGTCCTTTGTGTGATCATAGGTGTGAGGCTGCGTATGGCTTGGACATGAGTCATATGAATTGGAGAAGCAGTGGAGGTAGAGGTAGGCAAAGCAAGAGGGACAATTACTGGCCTGACATCAACATGCAGAAAGGGAAGCAAAGGATTTCTAAAATCCATAATGATTCCTCCCCCTCTCTCCATAACGGATATGAAGTCATCCTTGTTCTCCATAAACTTGTCCAAATCTGGAGTCAATTCTCTTATCTTGCTAACCTTCTCTCTAAAGGCTTGATTGACAGGAGGAAGTTTCATATTCTCAATCAGAATCTTCAAATGACTGGTCATTTGGGTCTTTGTGTAAATTTTGGAGAAATAGGAGTCCACCTTTTCTTTCAATTATTTGTGAGAGGCAGAGGCTTCTCTCATGTAATCTTGGACTATCTTCATAATTTCTCTGGCTGAATCTCTGGTAGAGAGAACAACTCTGCTTAGCTCAGATGAGTCCACAGATCCACTGATTGAGGCATAACCAAGATCCTCTTTCATTATAGCTCGAATTTGATTCAAATCCATTGAAGGTTTATATTAAAGAGAACCAACAGAGAAAGATATAGTCTCTTTGAATCTTTTGGTCAACCCACTGATAAGATTTTGAACATCGGATTCCTGGGTTTTAATATGATCTTTCATAGAAGTTTTGAAACCTTCAAATACTGAAACCATCTAGCTTACAACACTCTTTACATAAGCTCAGTCCTTATCTTCTTGGGATTTGGAGCTCATGTAAGAGTCTAAAGAAACAACAGATTCCTTTAGAGCTTCAATATTTGCTTCAAGTCTAGAAACTTGAGCCTGGCATTCTTTAACTTCTTCAACTATTTCACCCATAAAGGTTGATAAATTACAGGAAAGAGATAGTTCAAAAGATATTTCCAGCATAACCATTTCGTCAAAAAAACTCTGATTCATATCAGCAACTAATTCACTAAAATATTCTTTCAGCTCATCCCTTAAGATATCCAAATCAGCCTTGGTAACCAAATCAGCAGGTGCAACTACTATAGATGCTCTTTCAGAGGCTAAACTGACCACAAAGTCAGTCATAACTGATTGAATTGAATATACCATAGAAACTTCCATTTTCTTTACCTCTTCCACAAAACTTTCCTTAAGGTTTTTCTTCAGCTTATCCAGGTCATTCATTCTGACCACATCTTTAGGAAACAATTTAGATTCAACATCATAAACAATTTTTGGTCTATTTAGAGATGCTTCATTATCTGAATCAGGATAGTCTAAACCACATACTACAAAACAAGGTTCTTCTGCTCAATCATTAAATCCAACATCCACTGTAACACTTCCAAACTTAGTTTATTGCTCCCCCTCAATGGGTGCATCCTCAATTAGGATAACAGCATTCTCAACAACGTTCACAGAAGCATCCTCAGCAGGTTTTTCATCCTGAGGAGAATCTTCCACTATCAATTCCATCACTTTAGCAGCAGGAGGGTCTTCTGGATTAGGCAAGGGTATGTCAACTTCATTCGCTTCCTCAGTAGGTACTAAAGATTGTCCAATCACTGGACTCAGGCTCAAATCAGCTGACAGATATGCTTCACTCTCATGAACATCTTCTTCATGTTCTACAGTAGCCACTTCAACAACCTCTAAAGTAGCTTCTTCCTTATCTGATATATGTTGAACTAGATTTTCAGGAGCTGGGCTAGGAGGAAAGTCAGGGTCTCCTCCTTCATCAGCAAAGGACTCTTCCTATTCTGAATCATTACTATATTCTGGATCCTCTTCATCAGGTCCCAGACCTAGATCCCTCACATCCTTTGGTCTTGAAGGATGGTCCACAAGATTAAACTTGTCATACACCCTCTGGTCATCATTGACCCATTCTCCTCTCCAAGGGTTCCAATTTATTTTCATGTACTTACAAACTGTAGTTGTGATACAAATTTATTCTTTACTACCACTGTCTCATCTTGAGACTCAGAAACCCCCTTTACCTTGATCATCACAGAGATCAACTTAGCAAAGAATAAGTCATTTGTATTTGATTTAGGCCTTGTCATATCTTCCATCTGGAGCATCAAAAATCTGCACAAATTAACCTTTAGACAATGTCTTAAGAGGTTAAGGAGATAGATATCCTGATATCTCAAATTGGAAAAGTCTCCTCTCCTCGGTATCAAGACATGTTGAACAAATTTTAATAGAAATATGTTCTCTCTATCCATTTCTACAACAACTACTTTTCTTCGACTTCCATCACCAGTTAGATCTTCCAAAGTAGTATTATAATAAAAAATATCACTGGTAGGTGGAATGTCTCTCACGACATATCCATATACTCCTTCATGTAGAACTTTCAAGCACTCATCCCATTCAACAGATGAAAACGACATCTCCTTTCAATTCACAAAATAGGTTACTCGATTTTCATTCTCTGATTCTTCAAAGGTTACAAAATCGTAAAACTGTTTCACTAATTTTGGAAAGTAAGGACAATTGTTGTTCGAAAAACACTCTACCCATTTTTGATCTTCAAGAACTTTGAGTACTAAGGACCTGCTAGGTAGCAGACATTCTACACACAGTTCCTTTTCAATCACAATAAATCGATTTTGTAGATGAGGATTCACTGGTCGTCTCCCTGACCTAGTTCTAGCAACACTTACACTACTACTTGCTTCTTTCTCGGTCCTCTGTTTCTTTGTTTTCGGCTCAACAGAGTCATCTCTGATGGTAGGAAGTTTGGTTTTTTCCATCGCTGGTTCAACAGATTTAGGGTTCTCTAAGGATTCGGGAGCTAAGGTTCGAGGGTTAAGGTTTGAGGCTTGGTGGATTTAGAAGTAGGTCGAACTTTAGTTTTATCATTTACGAATCATAAAATAAAAAAAAAATTAAATAAAGTAAAAATGATTCAGATTCTGGCGGCAGACAGAAGTTTTAAAACAGCGCACACATTGGTGAGAATTTCTATCAGTGAGAATTCCTATCAGTGAGGTTACATCGGTGTGCATTTTACATCGGTGAGGATTTGACATCGATGAGGATTTTACATCGGTGATGATTTCACATCGGTGAGGATTTCACATCGGTGAGGATTTTACATTAGCGAGGATTTCACATCGGTGAGGATTTGACATCAGTGAGGATTTCACATCGGTGAGGATTTCACATCGGTGAGGATTTCACATCGGTGAGGATAGCTACCGATTGAGGTTAAACATTCCTAACTCGTGTCTAATGTAACTTAACCTATCCGGACTCAAAGGTTTAGTGAAAATGTCGGCTAATTGATGTTCAGTGCCTATAAACTCAAGAGTAATATCACCCTTTTGGTAATGATCTCTCAAGAAATGGTGCCTTACATCAATGTGTTTGGTCCTAGAGTGGGACACAGGGTTTTTAGAGATATTTATTGCACTAGTATTGTCACAATTGATTGAAACGTGCCTAAAGTCATATCCATACTCAAAAAGAGTGTGTTTCATCCACAAAATTTGTGCACAGCAACTACCAGTAGCAATGTACTCTGCTTCGGGAGTGGATAATGCTACAGAATTCTGTTTCTTACTACACCAAGATACTAAGGACTTTCCCAATAAATGACATGTTCCAGAAGTTCTTTTTCTATCTAACTTGCAACCAGTAAAATCAGCATATGAATAACTCATTAACTGAAAGGGTTGTCCTTTTGGGTAAAATAAACCAAAGTTTACAGTATGTTTAAGATACTTAAAAATTCTTTTAACAACAAGTAAATGCGATTATTTTGGATTATCTTGAAATCTTGCACGCATACACACACTAAACATAATATATGGTCGACTAGAAGTAGGGTAAAGTAAGCTTCCAATCATACCTCTGTAATTGGTTTGATCCACTGGTTTCCCAGTTTCATCTGCATCCAATTTACAAACAGTACTCATAGGAGTTTCACTTTCCTTAATACTATCCAAACCAAAACATTTTAAAAGATCCTTTGTATATTTACTTTGATTCAAAAAAATACCATTTTCATTTTTAAACACTTGAAATCCAAGAAAATATTTAAGTTCTCCCATTAAAATCATTTCAAATTCATTTTGCATACTCTTTGAAAAATCAGTACATAAAGAATGTTTAGAAGATCCAAAAATAATATCATCAACATAGATTTGAACTATTAAAACATCTTTAGAAATTATTTTAATAAAAAGAGTTGGATTAGCAATCCCTTTAGTAAAAATTTTTGAAATAAGAAAATTACTAAGTCTATCATACCAAGCTCTTGGAGATTATTTTAAACCATATAAATCTTTAGAATGTTTAAAAACTTGATTTGGAAAATGAGAATTAGTAAATCCAGGTGGTTTTTCAACAAAAACATCTTCAACAATAAAACCATTTAGAAAAGCACTTTTGACATCCATTTGATATAACTTGAAATTCAGATGAGCAGCATATGTAAGTAAGATCCTAATGGATTCTAATCTGGCTACAGGTGAAAATGATTACTTATAGTCTATACCTTGTTCTTGAATATATCCTTGTGCAACTAGTCTATCTTTGTTTCTAACTATGTTTCCAGACTCATCAACTTTGTTTCTAAAAACCCATTTTGTGCCTATTGTTAAAGTGTCCTTAGGTCTGTCAACTAATTTCCAGACTTTGTTTCTTTCAAACTGATTTAACTCTTCTTGCATAGCCATTACCCAAAACTCATCATTGATAGCATCATTGATATTTTTAGGTTCTAGCTGTGAAAGAAAGGCTTGATGTTCAACCTAGTTTCTTAGAGAAGCTCTAGTCGGTGTACCTCTATCAAGATTACCAACAACAGCATCCAAAGGATGATTCTTTAGAATCCTTGTTGATCTAGTAAAGGTTGGACTAGAAATTTCAGGTTCATCTATAGGTTCGGGTTCTATAGCAGCAGATTCTGGAATATGTTCAGAATTGGATGTTTTTATAGCAGGTTCTTTAGATTTATCATTAAGGTTCAGAACACTTAAATCTTCTTCAAGATTTTCAAGAGAGGTTTTAGGCTCATGTGGATTAGTTTCATCAAACTTGATGTGAACAGATTCTTCCACACATTTAGTTATTTTATTAAAGACTCTATAGTCTTTTCTAGTTAAAGAATAACCAAGAAAAATTCCTTTATCACTCTTAGAAGAAAACTTGTCCAAATTATCCTTTGTATTAAGAATAAAAACTTTACAGCCAAAGAATCTAAAGTAACTAACTTTAGGTTTTCTATTATTCCACAACTCATAAGGGGTCTTCTTAAGAACTGGTCTAATTAAGAATCTATTAATAATATAACAAGTTGTATTCACAGCTTCATCCCAAAATTAAATAGGCAGGTCATATTCATTAAGCATGGTTCTAGCTATTTCTTGAAGGGTTCTATTCCTTCTTTCTATTACACCATTCTGCTGAGGTGTCCTAGGAGCAGAAAAGTTGTGACTATATCCATTTTGTGAGAAATAAGATTCAAACTCTTGATTTTCAAACTCACATCCATGATCACCTCTCAGGGTTTTAATCTTAAGTCCACTAAGATTTTCTACAGATTTGGATTATTTAACAAAGTAAGAACAAGCTTCACTTTTGTGAGCTAAGAAGTATACCCAAGTATATCTAGAAAAGTCATCTACTAGAACATAGACATAGTGCTTCCCATTTAAACTACAAACTCTTGAATGTCCAAACAAGTCCATGTGAACCAACTTGAGAGGTTGAGAAGTTGAAACTTCTTTCTTTGATTTAAAAGAAACTTTATGTTGCTTTCCCTTTTGACAGGGATTAAAAACTTTGTCAATTGGGAATTCAAGGTTAGGTAGGTCTCTAACTAAGTTCTTACTAGCCAATTTTCTAAGTGAATACATGTTGTAGTGTCCTAATCTTCCGTGCCAAATCCAAGAATCTTTATGAAAAGCATTTAGGCAAGTAACATTTTGTTTAGCTAAATAATTTAAATCAACTGAATAAACATTTTCATTTCTTAAATCAAAAAATACTAAAACATCTTTAGAATTAAAAACATTACAAGAATCATTTTCAAACTTCACATTAAATCCATCATCAAATAATTGAGAAATACTTAACAGGTTATACTTAAGTCCATCAAAAAATAAAACTTTGGAAATTAAAACTGAATCAGTGTTACCAATTTTACCTAAGACGATGATATTTCCTTTAGAATTATCACCAAAGGTGACATATCCTCCATAAACCTTTATTAAACTTTTGAAACATGAATAATCTCCAGACATGTGTCTTGAACATCCACTTTCCAAGTACCATACCTTCTTGTGAGAACTCATCAAACATTTTTCCTACAAAACAGATTTAGATAGGAAATGGTTTTGGTACCTAGATATTCTTGGGTCTAGAAAGGTTAACAATCAAAGATTTAGGTACCCATATTTGTCTTATGGGTCTCATATAATTTACAGAATCAAGAGATTTTGAAAGATAAACTTTATTTGACCTATAACCATATGAATAACTGGTTGAAGCATATGAATTTCTAGAACTAGAATAAGCATAATTTTGTCTAGACTTAGGAATAAATCGAGTTTTAGTGAACTGTCTCTGTCCAGGTTTGTATCCCAGACCAGTAGTGTATTTAGGTGCAAATTGTTTATCTAAAATTTGAGTAATTGTGTCTTTTACATTTGTAAACATCTCTAGGTCTTTTCTAAGTTTCTCATTTGACATTTTCAGTTCTGTATTTTCATTTAACAGTTGAGAATTTTTCTCTTTTTCAATAGTAAGTTCGGTTTTAACAGTAGTAGTGAGAGCATGCTGTTTCTTTAATGATTTGTATTTGTCTTTAAGTTCATTGCATGTCTCTTCTAGCATATTACAGTATTAAAATAATTCCTTACTAGTCATGTTTTCAGAATCAGAATCAGATTCTGTATCATCTTCAGAATAATAAGAATTTAAAACAGGAGTATCTAAGGTTACCTCAGTTGTGTTGGTCATGAAACACATGTTGGCATGATTCTTCTTAGAATCAGAAACTTCAAATTCACTTGTGCTGTCTTCAGATGCACTCTAGGTATCCTTCATAGATTTCTTGTACTTCTTGTCCTTATAATCATATTTCTTTTTGACTTTTAATTTTGGACAATCAGCCTTGATGTGTCCTTTCCTTTTACACTCATAGAAGACTATTTCATCATTCTTTTCAGATTTCTTCCAAACCTTCTTCCAGTGTCCCTTGTTGTCATACTTTCATTTGTAGTTATATTTCCTGAAGAATTTCTTCTTCCTATAAAACTTCTTGAATATCCTGGCTATTTGAGCCATCTCAGCATCACTATCTGAATCAGAATCTTCACTAGTTGAACTCTCATTAGGTATTTGTATTTTCTCCTTGTCTTTACTCTTAGAGGTAGTAGACTTGGAAGCTACGGATTTTCTCTTGGGTTCATCATCTTCCTCCTTGTTCATGTTGCGTTCTTCCTCATACATCATTAATTTACCAATAAGCTCTTTTACTTGAAGTGCTCCAATGTCACATGACTCTCTAATTGAAACAGAAGTGCCCCCCCATCGTTCTGGAAGACATCTCAGTATCCTCATAATTTGTTCCTTAGCTGGAACAACTTTCCCAAGTGAACTCATTGTATTGGCTATCTCATTAAACCTGAGATACATATCAGAAATAGGTTCATCAGTTTTTCATTTTAAAATTGTCCTATTTAATAATATAAGTATTCAATCTCATTTCTTTAACATTGGTTGTTCCTTCATGAGAAACACCCAAAGTATCCCAAATTTCATAAGCAGTTTTGCAAGCAGAAATTCTATTAAACTTTTCATCTCCTAAAGCACAATACATGGAATTCATAGCTTTACAATTATTATTGTAAGCAGTCTTTGTAGGTTCATCCAAAGTTGTCCTTTCAGTTTTTGTAATTTTATATTGAGACTTTATAGCAGTCCAAATATCAAAACCCATGCTTTCTAAATGAATTTTCATTTTCAGTTTCCACTGAGCATATTTTGTACCATTGAAGAAAGGTAGCCAGTTAGTAGCAGCACCCTCTAGTCTATTATCTATAATTATATTTTAGAAAATATTTTTAAAGAGATAAAATTTAAAACTAATAGAAATTTAAGATATTTAAAGATTCAACTAAAATCACAGATGAAAAACAGATTATTTCAAAAATCCTTAAATAAAAACAAACCTTTGATACCAAATGTTGGTTGTAGTGGATACTTAAGAGGGGATAATTGAGTTCCAATTAAAATTTTTGTTAAAAAATATTTCTCTTAAAATCCCCCAATTTAAAAACAAAGTTAAACTGTAGTGAATCTATACAGAGTGTAAAGGTTCAATTAGTTTCTCAAAGATTGATTAGGTCTCAGTTAACTTAATTTGAAGATTAATTTAACTTTTGAAACTAACTTAATGGTTTACAATAAGTATAAACACTTGCTAATTTAACTATCAAAGTAGCTTTAAAATAGTTTTTTATTTCAAAGTAATAAGTAGCGGAATATATAAAATATATATTTAATACTTATAGACTTAAAATAAAAGCACAGAAAAGTTGACCAAGAGGTTCAGTCTCAAGACGAGACTTAGTCCTCCCAAAAATTTATATAAATTGATCCACACCTTCGATCAGGGGTAAACAACAGTACACTAATGTCTAGGTACAAAGACCTCTACCACAGTTCTTCATGAAAAAAAAACAACAACACACAGGCTGTCTAGGTCTTACTTGACCTCTACCACTATCCACAGTGGGAAACAAAAGAGTTATGAAGTTTGAGTGAGGATTTAATAATCCTCCAGTTTAGCACAGAAGACAGTGTTTGTGTAAAATAAACAGGTTACACACACTCCTTGAAATGTAAATAAAAGAATCCCTAAGATAATTATGATTGAGTTTAGAAATGCTTTAGTGATTAGAAGTGCAGCTCTGGACTCGTTTGGTTTATCAGAAAATCTCTTGAGTCCTTCTCTGGTTTTTCTCAGAAAATAGAGTGTCGTTTTCTTCTTTGATTCTTGGTCCAGCTTAGCAGCCTGAGTGCATGAAATGTTTGTTTTAGTTCTTCACTCAAGATGCAGCTTGTGTTCTCCTCTAGAATAAGTTTCTGCGTGTATGTCTAGGATTCTTGGAGTATGGATGTAGATTAGAGAAAAATGCTCCACATTTGAGTGTTGTTCAACTCTTGTATCTTTCACCCTTCGTGTGTCTTCTTAGTGCCTTTCGTGTCACATACATGTCTCTTTTTTTAGTGTTCTCTTTCTATCACTTTATAGATTTCAACTTCGGCAGAAAAGAATAATCACCTTTTTCATGGGTACTAGGTACGGTTCCCTGACATGCAACGAAAATCATTTAATAACATTAACTGCATTAAAACCATCAAATGTAACCGTTAGCTAAATGAATAAATAGTATGAAGAGTATAGGGTTTGACTGGTTGGTCAATTATTAGTAGCGTTCTATTGGCAGACATGCACGGTGGACTTTGTGTCGCAGAACCTTCCCTCGGTAGCTCTTTTGAACTTGCATCGGTAGCTCATATGCTGGTGACTTTAGTTCCATCGGTAGCTCTTGTTATTGGTAGCTTTTGATCCATCAGTTTCTGTCGCTCTATCGGTAGCTCTTTGAATCAGTAGTTGTTTGCACGTATCGGTAGACTTACACTATCAGCAGACTTCTATCGGTATCTCTGGTTTATGATTCAGTACTCGTATTAGTAGTCTTACTCTATCGGTAGCTACTGGTAGACATGCACATCGGTAGCTCATCTGTTCTGTCGGTAGACTTTGTGTCTACTTACCGGTAACTCTAGTGAGTGTTCATATCAGTCGTGTCGGTGTATCATTAGTCCGGTCGGTAGCTCGTATCGGTAGCTCTTAGTGTTCTGCATCGGTAGACTGAATCTGTCGGTAGACTTACTTACCGGTGGACTTATGCATATCGGTAGACTTGGCATATTGGTGACTTGGCTTATCGGTAGACTTGGCTTATTGGTGACTCTGTCTATCGGTAGACTAAGTCAATCAGTAGACTGAGTACCGGTAGCTCTATATCAGTAGCTATACCCAGATTGGTGTCTTAACACTTGTCTGTCTTATGCAAAACTTTTCCGAATGGATTAGAAGAACTTCATAACTCATATAAACATGGATAACCAAGATTAACATATCTCAGGGATTATTTTAATATTATTATCATCTTGATCACAGATTGAAAGAAATAAAATATAGAAAACCATTAGATTGATATTATCAAAGTATATGAAAGCATAATTGGGATTATCAAAACAGGCGAGGTCAACACCTACAATTCAATATAGTTGTACACAAAATAACCCAAAATAGAGGGTAGTTGGAGGGAGAGGTCTAAGAAAATCCCCCATGTATTTCTCATTTGTCCAAATAAGAAATGGGGGCCGATACACCTTTTAAAACATTAAAAACACATTTTTTGTTTTCCACTATGTGACTAATAAGTTCATTAAATGACTAACCTGGGTTGAGGGGCCTTACCACTTCTTCCCCAAAAACTCACAACGTCACCAATATGGTAATATCATGATAGTGCTACTACTACTAAAATGTAGTATCCCAGACACCTTGTCTCTATTTGGTGCTCACCTGAACCCCTATAACCTCCAATAAATCTCAAAACCTACCCAAAAACAACTCTTAGTGTTGACTGAACTCATGTAAACTCATTATAATCCCATTTTCTCAAGAATATCCATCCAGCAGATGAAAATTTAAATTCCTATCAAATTTTCCAAATTGATTAGACATGGGGTGTTACAAAATCCCAATGATAAAACCGATTTTCCTTAATAAGTCTCATAAACAATTCAATGAACACCCCTCACCTACCCAAGAATACAAAACCCATAAAATCATCATGTTTTAGTTTTTGAATTCTAAATGAGCTTCCACTACACAAACCAAAACATGAGGTGTAACATCCATTAAAACCTAATCCGCATTTCCCAGCCATCAATTTAAACTCTAAATGGTGCTCCATGACGCCCATCTATCCTGGAAAACCATTGTTTCACCAACCAACTCATCTTTGAACTTATAGTTCACCCCACCATGATCCTTAACTCTTAAAATATTTTTATAATCCATGGTTATTCCCACTATTGGAAATTATTGCCAACATAAAATTCCCAGTTATCCAATAACTCACTCAGTTTCATTTCCATATTTCCACAACCAAAAACATATAAAACATGTGATAGAATCTAGAACTAAATCTCATATTTTATTCCATAAAGAGTTAGATGAGTATCATCCTCCCATATAGAAGGCATTCATATACCGACCTCTCCTCAGAAGGACCCAACTAAACCTCAAAATACCCCCATCATACCAAATATGATGTACCAAGGTCAAGGTACTATTTTCAATTACATTTCCCAATAATATTTATTGCAATATAAACCTTTTCTATGTTTCATCACATGAATCAATACCTGAAAAACATTATGAAATAGGTTCCCCAATTAAACCATTCCCTGAATCTGTTTCACCCCTAGAGACATGACAAGAATTATTTGTTCACCCCTTGAACCATGCGATGAAACTAGTTTACCACCTAAACCATTTCCCTAATTTTTGATTCACCCTCAGAACCACATGAAGAGATTATTTCACCCCATAAACCATGTCATGAAACTATTTCACATCTAAAAGATGTCATGAAATGCTAGATCACCCCTTGAATAATGTGATGAAACTGGTTAATCCCATTAACTATGTAACTAACTAGTGTTCACCCCCAAACTTTCATCAGATCATACTGAAACTATCTTGAGTCTAATGGTAACTCACTGACACATTGGAAGGTCACACTTAGACCTATTTTTCTTCATGGGTCTATTATTACCTCTTGGGCTTCAATGTATAGCATAATACTATAGGATCTCTTGAAAATGATCCTTAGATCCGATAGTCATTCCTAATACTATTTGGATAACTTTGGATACATCCATGGATATGGTGTTTATGCATGGTAATATTTTCCCATTTGTCCCATTTATGGATATAATGATTATCTAACATGCTTAGAGGCACCCTAGAACATGCCAAAGAAGGTTTGGGTCTATCCTAAGTTCTATAGTAGAACATAAGGATTGACAATGGTTATTTGTTTTTACAATTATATGGTTTAGTTTATTTATTTACTTATTCAATCATATCACAAGAATATTTAATAAATTTATTATATCACTGGTCTTGAACACTTGGACATGTCCCAGAGGAGGTGCTAGAGCTAGCGGTTCATCTCTGCAGAGATTTTTGGATTTGGTTGTTTGAGAGGGTATGACGTCAGCCATCAGATCGGGCATGTGATTTGTCACATGACACTTTCTTGCCGAACAACTTTGCAATGGTGGAGAGTCTCATCATGATCAATTTCTAGGGAGGGACAACTTCTTATTGTCAGTATGATTTTACTCTTTTTCCCTTTGGGTGTGATTTTTCCTAAGTCTATGGAGTCTGATTGGGTTCCCCCTTCTTCCATTAAAATGGGGATTTATCAAATAATAATAAAAATATTAAGGCCTTCGGGCCGTTGGATGGATATGTGATCATATTAGTGGTTCCCTACAAAGTTGTACTCATGCACTAACTTGGGCAGTCTTGACACTTGGGTACCCAATAAGACCTCAGTATTTGTAGGTTTAGGATGAGTTAAGTCTCATATTACCATGATCGAGTACGACTATATAGATGATTAAAAAGATTGGGATTATGTGAGTATTAAAAATATAGTGAGCCTACAATATATTTATTTTGTTTAGTATTTAGTTTTTAATCTGTGATCATCCTAGTGGATGTTTTGTCTAGATGTGTGACTGTATACTTTTATATTCATGTGTTATTGATTATTATGTATACTAAATTTTCATACTGTAATTTTTTGTGTTGGATGAAGTTTAGTTTATTTACATATTATCTCACACTATGATAAGGGGGAATAGTCTCCCCACTATACTTCCATAAACCCATAAAACTAGTCAGCATCCTCTGGTGTATATTGAGGCATGTTTGAGTACATATAGAAACTCCCCCGGTTTAGGAACCTCTCAGTGGCTAGAGGATAGGGAAAGGTGTTACAATATCATTATTCATAATAACACAATCCAAGTCCTTTATCGAATCATCATTGTATATCACATACTCTTTTTATATATTGGTTAGTATAAGTAAGGGATCAGTAACCGACCTCTTATTAATCTCCTTGAATCTATATTCACACTATTTTATCCAGGAAAATTTTACTTCCTTGTAAGTTAGCTTGGTTAGTTTATTCATCTAGCATGAAAAATTTCTCATTATGGTCCAATAGTATCTAGCTAATCGAAGAAAATAATGAATATATTTTATAGTTGTTGTTTTGAGCTATTACTCATTAAAAAATATATTTAATGGATCCATAGATATAACTTATATTGTGATTACATGATTAAGAATGATACTTTTTATATCAAAAATTAACACTTGGTATATTTTTTTAAAAAATTATCCTTTCTGAATATCATCAATAAATTATGTAAATATTCCTCATTTTCTAATTTATTCTTGGAATATATGATAATATCTTAAATAAGTACTATCAAAAATTTATCTTGGAAATTGAAATGTTTATATTCCTCAAATTGGTGAAGATAGAAAGGGGATTTCAAACTACAAAAGTAATAACTACGAATTCATGGAGTCCATATCGTTTTTAGAAGGTGGATTTATGTATAACTTCTAATTTCACCCTTAGAAGATGATATTTATATATTCGATAAACCAATGAGAAGTATTTATCCCCATGAAGTGGATAAAATACGTCAATAATATAAGTGATATGATAGTGTTTTCTAAATTTGATCTAACTAATATCATGTTGATAAATAAAATTACTCATTAACTCATCATTATTCTTAACAAATAGTAGTATTTCACCACATGTCAAATTATTTTGGGGTATAAAAACCTTCTAAAAATTAATTTATAGTTTCTTTTTCATTTTTTCTAATTTAATTGGGAAAATTAGGTAAGTAATCATTGATATAGTCATATAACCTTCAATTATTTCAATTGAAAACTCCTTTGAATGATCTCATGTAATATAAAAATGATTTTCAGAAAATATATCAATATATTTCCACACAATAATCATATATTGAATGATGAGTTTATACATAACCATTTAAACACAATATACCTCATTATTGGGTATAAATAACTATATTAAGGAATTATGTTACATATGAAGTTCATAATAATCTCTATATTGATGTATGTTCATGGGATGATTGGGGATATGAAATGTGATTTCCATATCTATAAAATTGACATAATATTTATGTTAATAGTTTCAATCCATACCCAATATGATAGAAAATTATAAAAAAGGAATAATAACAAAATTTATAATAAGTATCTTCCTATAAATATCCGTTTTATATATTTTTATATGTGGGATACAAACATATCACCACTAGGAGTCCTCAATAATAATTTAATATAAAGTAATTAAGGTGTTTAATAAATATTCCTAGTGATATTTCATGATATTAAGGATTTTTGAGAACCAAAATTAAAAACATTACTAAATTATTGAGTGGATAATAAGGGTATATTTAAGCACTATGTTATAATAATCCTCTTCATTTGTGGTAATTTCATAATATCTTCCTTTCTTCATCAGATTTGGTGGCCAGTAATATCTATTTTTCTCATTAATCTATGGAATGTTGAATTGGATTACATAATTCCCAAATATTTTAAATAAATTCCAAGGCATTTAACTAAACATTTAGGGGATAATTTTTCACTAAAGTCAACCCCATGTCAACATACCTAGATTTTACCAAAAATTTAGTTTGAGGTAATTATAACTCAAACATAATAATAAACTATAAAAACTAAAAACACCAAACCATAAAAAAATTAACATTTAAATATTATTTAATTTATATCATATATTTAAAAATATAAAATAAATATAGTGTATAAAAAACCTAATATCATAAACCATGTGTAAAAGACCCAAACCAAAAGGAAAGTTTGATAGGGATATAATATTATTAAATAAAAATATGAAGTCTCTAATTGTATTAATTCATGCATTGGTTTTTGGTGAACTTGATGTTTGATTAGTTATCGAATAATTAAGTGAATGGATACATTTATATTTTTTGTGTTATGATATATAATTTGAGTTGTTTAAGGAGTTTAAAATAATCAATAAAGTATTTTCAAATAAACATTGGATATAAATTACTAGGATTAGAATTGATGGTATTGAGTAGTCAATCTGAAAAAGTTAAATGGTAGTAGAAAGACACTAGAACATTGGTAGTATCCCACTAGAGTTCTAATGTACTAGAAGGTGGTTCTATAACAATCCTCTTGATACTATAATTCAAGTTTCAGTCCAACATATTTTTAATAGAACAATATTCTCCCCACTTTTAGAGGGGTTTATGATGGTAATTTGGGGATTCTTTTTTTATTTTTTAAGGTATTTTACTCTACCCTTAAATCAAATAAATTATATATAATACCCTTAATCACATAAAAAATCTCCTCTCTCTCCATGTATCTAAGGTTAACATGAAGGGGTTTCTTCATTGAATAAGGTGATTCATATTTCCTCTCTTCCTATTATTATATTCCACTTCCTCTAGATATAACTATTATAGAACCTCTAGGGATGTTAGAGTGAAATTACATCGGAACATGGTGAAATCACATTGATAAGATAGGAATTTCATTGATGAATGTCAAAGGAGGATTATAAATTATAAATTTATGAGATATCACATTGTTATAAGGAATGTAAGACAAAATTTTTATTTTAATTAAATTTTCCTCAAATTGAATAGAAGTGATTGAGTAATTGAGGTGAGAAGTTGAGGATTTTTCATGGTATGAAATCCAGAGTACATTATAACTGGATATTATCTCATTATTCATAGTTTTGTAAATTAAGAGTTTATCAATGATATTTATATCAATTATAAAAATTTGGAAATTGATTTTAAATGATTCATTGGATGATATATTGGTGTTTATGAAAGATATATGTATTTATGGGATCATTTGAGGTTGGTATGATCTTAGAATATCAAGTGGGAGAATAATCGATCTTGGTGAATAGTACATTATTAATTACCTTAACTTATGGATAATCTAATGGTATAGGTAATTAATATTATATCATTGGCATGTTTTTTTAAATAGAATGACTGAATGTAATTAGGTGAGTTGTCTTAAAAAGTTATTGGTTTCTTTAATTTTAAATATGATATTAAAGGAAGAAAATGTTAAAATTTAATTTTTAAGGAAAATATTTTCCCCTTAAATGATGGCATAAAGGTATTTGGTTAATTAAATATATTTCCTTTAAAATATTTTAAAACATGGTTATATCAAGTAAATGAAATTATATGGGGGGGTGGTTGTTCCCTTCAAAATGTTTTTTAATGATGATGTATTTGAAATGGAATATCATGTGAAGAGGTGTCTTGAAATTATGGGTTTGAATTTGTATTTTAAAAATAAAGATAAGATCTTAAAATGGGATCCAATTAGGATTTTGGTTGAGGGCCTTGCATTAGCAAGGCAAGTATAGTTTTAAATTTAAAAGTTATTATGAAATTCGGTTTGGATTTTATTTTATGGGAAGTTAGAGTAGTTATTTGGGTGTGTCATCCAAGGTGGGTTTCACATGTTTTTATAAGTATTTATTTGTGTATACTGGTCATCATATATATATTAATAATGATTTTATACGGTGTTTTGGAAAGAGTATTTTAAAAAACTAAACGAGATTGATTTGATAAATGATATGGTCTATTTGACAACATGATCTCTCTGATTTATTTTTGAAGATTGGTTTTATGTGGGGGAACTTTTTATTTATAATTAACTTATTTTATACTTTGGTTCATTATTACGGATGATAACATTGATAACATATAAATAACCTTTCATTAGTTGATGGGTTAGTAATGTTGGGTTAGGATAGGATGTGGGTTTCCTTTGAATGTATCATTATTGGAAATTTTTTGTTGTAATCGATCATAGGGATCATTTACTAGCCTCGACTACTTGGAGTGAGTTGTGTGTTACAATGAGATAATATTGGGAGAGTTTTCACTACTTTAATCTGATATATATTTGATATACTTGATTAGTGATGGGAATATATAGTCCTTTTTAGGATTAAATCTATACATACCTCATCATCTAAGGTTGGATTTAGTCCCTATATTATTCAATTTAAGGAATGTGTTAATTAATGAGTAGTGGTATTTGTGTTGGGATGATAATTGGAATTGATTTAGAGATAAAATAAAAGATGTGATATGACTGCTTGATCAGTTGATCATAAACATCTAGGCTCACTATTGGGTGTTGATGGCTTATGACACATAAGATAGAGTTTTTTGGCATGTAAAATGTGAGGAAATGAGGCCCATGTAATGGAATTCTTTATTGGTTCATTATTTCATTGGGAGGTGGAATCTAATATAAAATCTAGGTTTGATATTAAGCTCATGGATCATGTTTAGGCTAAAATATGACTTTTCATGAACTAATTATATGCACAATTGATGATTATACCTCTCTTACAATGAATCTTATCCATTAATGACTAAACATAATGAGGAATTGAATTAGAAATAAGTTAAGTGGGGATATTTTCTTATGCTTTTGATAGTTCCAACTATAAATGAAGTCATCTTCCAATATGATACAACATTGTAAGACAATATACATAACACACACACACACAGTTATTTATGATGATGATAATCAATCAAAATTTTCTTTGTACAATCATAGTGTTGTACTAAAATAAAATGGGATCCTACCCCTATGGTGAGATATGATATATGGAAAAGAGCTAGTGGTTCTCTATGTGTTGTTAGGAAAATAGCTCAATTGATAACCGATGATATGAGATATAGTTTGGAATGGGAATTGGGTTGGATTATTTCATGCATTTGGTCCATAATCATTATTATTTAACATTTTTTATTTTTGGAATGTTTATTAGTTGATATTTTTTGACATATTCCCCACATGACAACATTTTTTTTCATTTTTGTTGGATATTTTTATTTGTTTTTTCCCAATTTGGTTACCCATTGTTGAGATTCAAAGAATCACCCTTATTTACCATGATAAATTAGGGGTTTGGTTTATTAATAAGCACTTGGATGACAAAGTTTTTAGGTGGTGAATGATTATCATGTTTTTTAATATAATAGAGATCTATAGAATACCATATCTGGTGAGGTAAGGCTAAATGTGGGGTGTACATACTTAGGTAATACGGGTATACAAGTCATCAATTTTAGGAATGTGGGTTTAATAATGAGTTTGGAAATCCTCTGTATGTGTATTTATGGTGTGTGTCTCTTCTGAACACATTGAAACATAAGTATAGATTTTTAAGAATGCATCAGACATGTTTATTGGTAAGTTAGTTTTATTGATAATTGAATTTAACTCTCTCAATGTTTTCATGCTTGTCCACTTAATCCATATAACTCATTATTCTAAGGAATATTGGGGAGTCCTATTGGGTTATTTGAATCTACCCTACACACATTCAAAATTTTGTTTTCGATTTACATGGGTATAATTCATGACAAATTTCAAATAAAGTTACTCCTTGTATAAATACACATAGTTTTGGATGGTCATTATATACGTGTTCAATGATTAAAAATAACTTATACATATTAGTTATAGCAATGCCCATTGTGTTTTTTATTTTAGATATATTTCATGCATATTAACCAGGAAACTAACTTTTCATTGTATTGATAGAACTTATTATGTACATTATAATACTATTTTTCTCAATTATAATTGATAAATCATAAATACCATGTACTGATTTATATTATGGATTATGGGACACCATCTTGGATATATTGTTTATGTATTATATTTTTTGGTATGTTTGTTACATGAATGGGGCATGCTAAATTTTCATTTAATTCTGGAATGAGCATTCATTCTTATACTTTAGGGTATAGTCACACCCATGACTATATCTAATAGTTTAAATCATCTAGGTTTTGGGGATTTTTTCTTGATATAATGCGGAACCTATAATTTTAGTACCATTTAGATAAAAAGTGTCTGAGAAACACTAAGTACTATGAAAGAATGTATTTTTTGACACAATGTTAGTTAGATGCAAAGATAAGATTTTAAAACATTTTAGGATTATTGTGAGCATTACTAAAAAATATGTATTTGGTTTAAAAACATGTTACTAGGGTACCTCTAGTGTTTTGGGGTTATCACTCTAGGTTGAGTGAGGTTTTGTACCATCAATCCAAATAATTTATAGATATGTCTTAGGATGGGTTATAGTTCTTAGCGAAGTGCTAGTGAGTTTTTCAATCACCATGACAAAGGAATTGTATGTATTTATACATGAACCTATGGGTGGTCTTGTTTGAAATATTTCAACATAGTGATATAATATTAATTTCTCAAACTTACAATCAATTTTATGTTTATGTTGAAAAATTTGAATGGATGATTACATTAATAAGGATCTGAGAGGTTTTTAGTTATGTGATTTAATGAATTTTCTAGTTTTTCCAACTTACGATAATGGATTCAAGGGTTTTTAATATTTTAAGAAACCCTGAATTTTTAAGGAAAAAATAATGGCATGGTTAAAATGATAAGTAACATGGGTATATATAGTTTTATTTGGAAAAAAACTAACGAGGATGAATATTTTAGGAGTTTGTGTTGTTTCAAAAACTAAATTTTTTTGCCATTAATTTTCCATTAAATGATTTTTGAAGAGTAATTTCATGTTATATTTTTAGATGGGAATGGGTTTTGAGAAACAATAACTTATAGGTAGGATATCAGTGCTTCTGTTTTAGTAAAAACCATTAAATGTGTACTGGTTCATGTCATGAACTAGCCCAAGTTGACCTCGAACTTATCACTTGATCAGATCTATGACAAGGCCCAAAAGAAATTCCCGATCCGCATAGGTTGGAACTAGTGTCGTGCATCAAAAAAGAAAAAAAATGGAATGATTTCAAAAAATAACAAACTAATAAACTAAATAGTATAATTATAAACAAAGCATCCCAATTTATGTATTAATATCCAAACTGAACATCTTTTATTCAAAATTGGAAATACAAAAACTGAAAAACAAAACCAACTAGACCTAATGACCACAACAACATCTCCATGTGATCCTGAGGGCCACTCTCTAATACCATTAACAACCATTTCCCATGGTGTTAAATACCTAGAGGAACCTGCACCATAAGCTGAAAATGAGAAAGACTAGAGACATGGGTATTAAAAATTATTATGCGTGCCCATACAATCTATTCCCAATGAACTTCCATTAAAATAAAAGAAACATAAAATTCAAGTTTGAAATTCAATATATTAAAGTAAGATTTTTCAACACATTTTCCAATTTAAAAAAAAATATGTTATTTTTCCCTTTTCATTTCAAATACAGGTTCTTTTCTATTCAAGTAACATTAACATTTTTAAGAGGAAAGCAATGCTTACTTTTTAAAATGGAACAAGAGAGTATAAAACGTTTTTACTTTAAATTTTTTTTGTAAACCTTTTAAATCCAAAAAATAACTTCCCAAAGAAACATAACACACATGATAACATAAAAATAGTAATATAATAAGGGAAATGGAAATGAGAACACAAGAGTATACAACCAATCATGCATCATAAGTAACTAAGTTTTAATAGACATGGGAGGAAACTAAGAGCTCATAAATAATCCAAAACACACTAATACACTTTGAATTATCCCGGAAAGCATTCCTTACTCGATGAAATAAAAAATTCCCTAACACGCTCAACCACACCCCACTTGGTACATACTGAGGGGTAGTATCCTATAGCAATAATAAAAAATATCCCACTTCCATGGGCTACTTTCTAGTGCGTAACCTAACTAGTGCATTAATAATTCTAAAAAAATAAGTAGCTATGGTAGGATCTCCATGTCACGGTTATAAAAGAGGGTGAACCAACCGATGCTAACTAGGAACCCAATCTGATACAAATATGTAATAATTTACACAACAGACATCACCCGAGTCACCCCAAGTATAAATCTCTTACCACAAAACTCGTTGATCATAAATTTATCCACGCCGAGTTTCTCCCATTCTACACAATTTAAATTGATCATGGGGATTACATAGAAAGGATATCCCATTAATTTAATATAAACAAGGAAAGAATATTATCAAAGGAGGTTTTTCACAATAATCATTTTCACTACTTTCATCAATGTGCCAAACATGCCTCAATCTCCTTTCAAAAACCATTATTTATCAACGAACCAAATAACCCTTTAAAAGAGGTGTAAACAAACCACTCTCTAATATAAAATAAATTTAAAAATCTATTTTAAACATTCTCATCATAGTTTCAAGCCAATCCAATTTTATAAAAATTCCAAATGGGCCATTATCCACTGCCACATGTCGAACCATTCTTAAAATCCAAATACGCCATTCATTTAAATATAAAACCACTTTGAAAACACATTTACAGAACCCAAATAATCATATCACATACCAAAAATATATTCAAAAATCCAAACCATTATTTAGATATCACTAAGAATGTGAAAAAGGAAACTAGTCATTTAATCGAACACTTGGTGTGAAATATTATAAAAACAATGCCATTTATCACATAACAAGGGATAAACCACTAATTTTCAATCCAAAAATGAATTTAAAAGATCAAACATCATTATTTAGCATATAAGGTAGGTTTGAAAGAATGAAACTAATGAATCTTAAATTATAAAGGCAATTACAATGGTAATCCTACCTCAATATCATGGAAATTTGACATGCACACCTAAAATCAAACCTCGAGTGTTCCAAGGTAAAGGATCTACCAATAAGAACCATAGAAAAGAAAACCACCAACAGAATTCAAGGGGAAACATGAAAACTATATCCAAGATACCATAGGATAAGAGTACCTCTCATTAAAATGGAAGAATATAGAAGAGGGAGAAGAATAAAGGAGATTACCTTGAGAAATCAAGCCTTAAACATGAAGAATCACCTTAAATATACCATGGGAGGAGGAATGGAAGCCTGGAGAAGGAGGGAGGAGCCTCCTTTGGGTTTCACACACCTGGATGAGAAGAAAATGGGTGTTTTGGGTTAAAATCCAAAAAGGGGAAAAGCTGGAAATTCATATTTTTTTAGATTTGGGAAGCTCCATGGTTAGGCTACATGGTTTACCAAACCATGCGCCAAACAAGCTCCCCTTACTAAACACACATTGGCACCTACACAGAATGGCTACCTGGTTTCAAATCAATGAGACAACCAACCAAATTCCATTTTATCAAGAAAGAACATCCCTACACACTTTTTTCATGGTTTGAAAAACCGTGCGCAAGCTGTGCACTATACCTCTTCCACTAAAAATTAAGGTAGATAGTTACCTAGAGAAGGCCACATGGTTTTCCAAAACCATGCGCTGATCATGTAATAAGAGAAAAAAACTACAAAAAACAAATTTATATCCATCACACCCAAATATTGAGTGGAAAATAAAAGGTCAGAAGATCAACTAGAATATAGGTCTAAAATAAAAATACAGGTGCACCAATTCTCCCCACCATTAAAAAATTTTCCCCTATAAATCCATAATATCTTCCCGTTGATTGATTAAAGAATAAGTATTTCAACATATTCCTAATCTAACTTCTAGAAAAAACATCTAAAATACTTCCAAATTGAACTTATGCTTCTTACACGAAACAAAACAACAAACCGAAGCCACTTTCTGAGAAACAATGGGAAAGATCATGCCACAACACCCACAAAAATTCCTTAAAAAATATCATTTAGGATACTCCAAAACCCAATTATCACCCAAAACAAAACGAAACCTTAAAATTCAACAACTTAAAAATAAATCCACTTCAACCAGAGTAACATTGAAACCAAATCAAAATCTTCACATAAGAGGAGAGAATAAAGTCCTCACAATTAGGAAACAACTAACATTGATTATATCTAAAAGAAACCATAATGAGGCCCGTAGTGGGTCTCCCCACCAATGGAAATAACTACATTGTACTAAAAAAACAATTTAAAAAAATAAATTTCCCACACAGGATAACCAAACCCACCATAAGGGGGCCCTTATGAAAGAAACTCAAGCTAAGAGGCAATTATCCCATGATAAGGAAACCTAAAAGAGAGAACATTAAACTATATCCATTTCTGTACTGAAGAAAAAACTAGAACAAGATCCCTCACACCCCTAGAATTTCAAACTCCATGAGAGATTCACTCTATGGCCTTTGGATGGAGCCTGGATGTTTAAAGCATAACCTACTTCATAGTCAGAATCCAATAATATCCGATCACTAAGATAATATTTCAATAGATACACATATGAGATACCTCCACTTATAATGTAGAAAAATTTAGAATTTACCAAGGAAGAACAAACTTAAATTAATATAGGATTTCTCAAGTGATCCTCAACATTCCCTTACATTACAAAAAAAGATAACACCAACATGAACAACCTATACAATAGAAATAAGCATTAAAATTGAAAGGGACTTTAACTAAGCACAAACAGAACTCTACTCCTATGAGATGTATCCATGCCACTTCCTAGAAACACCCCGACAGAACCATTGAAAGTGTCCTAGGATCCCACAAGCATAAAATGTCTTTGGTATGCCCAGATATGATGAATTCTTGTGATCTATCATTCTAAACTAATGATACACCATAATTACATGCCTATATTATGTTGAAAAAAATATTTTTATTCCTTTTAATTGTATAACCAGCTCGAACCGCTTCCATCCGCTTCCCCACTTCATTACTGAAATTTCTCTCACCACATTTAGGCGATGAAGGAAGAAATAATACCTAAATCACTCCCATAATCAAAACTTAAAAAATGAAAATCTTTCCTCACCATATTAGTAAAGGAGATTAGATTGAACTCTAACACCAACAACTGTAGATCAGGAAAAATCCCTCACCCAAAATCTCAAGCCTTTGAAGAATCTTCCACAAAAAACCCTAGGAAATATTTAACTAGGTACACAAAGTGATGATATAACTAAAACACTAACTCATTAAATTATTGAAGACATCACTTCTCCATTCCCTTCCTTACCATCACCCTCTAAGAGAAATATTGTTGGACGAAAAAAGCCTTGAATAACTCTTAGATAAGATCTTATCGAGGCTTTTTTGAGAGATCAACTCCCACCACATTCATGGATAACTTTCAAGTAAAAAGGTAGAAAAATTAACCTTTAATGACATGAGAAAATAAATGAGGCTAAAGTTCATTTCTATATTTTGCATCCACACTTCTATTTTGAAAGGATCTTTTCTACCATAAATGAGATATGGATTTAACTTTCAAAACTGAATAAAAAAATCCTTATGTTGATCAACTGGAAAACCTTCTAATGGGGAATCACCTATTGATACACCATGAATATCCATCCAATATTTTTGGGGGAAATAACTAGGAAATAAGAAAAACAAGATCTCCATCAAAACCAGCTCAAATATTCCCAAAATTTTTCTAGAAATCCACTAAACAAACCTTCAAAACCAAATCACCAACAAGATATCAAAATCAAAGAAAAATATTATAGTCACATCCAAAACATAGAAAAACAGTCAAAAAACTATTGGATATAAAACACACACCAATTTTATTATTGAAAACACTTTCAAAAGAAAACAAACTTGGTGGTTTTCATACTCACCAATGGTATTCCTTAGAGTCTCACTAACATTCACATTCCCATTCCATCTTGATCGCCCATCAACCATTCCATATCCATCACTCATCTTCCCACATTATCATCCATACACTTTTCACCCATATCCATGAATGTGAGAACCCAAGGAAATACCAATAGTAGAAAAAGAACTTCCACTTCCAGAAAAACACACAACCCACACTTTCACACTTTCAATCCACTTCCCATTTTAGAATTCATAAAAATTTTCAAAAGACCACTAGCTACCAAGTCAAAACCCTTTTGTTGTTTCCACACCACAAACTATTGCATCATTTTAAAATAATAAAATACCATGAACTTTATTCAAAAATACTTTTCACCTCATTAAAAATATTTTTTAGCAACTCAATGAATTCCATTTACCCAAAATATTTTTAAAAAATCCAATTTCTCATGATTTCATCAAAATAAAATTGAAAATTCATTTACCATTTTTCAAATATTAAACCATTTCTAATTTAAAATCTAGTTTTTTTGATCCCAAGAAAGAGTTCCCAAAAAATTCAAATCTCAATGAAGTGAAAGAAAATCTAAAGGGAAAACTAGTGTTGATGGGTGACTTGGACATATGGTTTGAGGCCACATGCCTATCACAAAACCATCACAGAGAGTATTATAGGACAATATCCCTGGCTCTACATGGATTTCCAGGACCTGATAGCTCATGAAGACCACTATCCCAACTCCCATTTCGTATCCCAAACATCAAAAAATCCTTAATAACCAAAGTTAAAAATTAAAATTGTACATCCCATGGAAACTAAAGGTTTATTTCAGAAAGTGTTGACCAAACACTCCCCTAGACCTACACCCCAGGTTCTGAAAATCCTACTCCATCTACCTTAACATCCCCAAATAACATAGGGTGCCCTAAAAGAAAGTTCCTCCAAATAATGACCTGCTATAATACCATTTTTTCATGAACCAACCCATTTAAACCCTGAACTGGTCACTTGATCCAGTATTTGGTAAGGCCCAAAGGCCATTTTGAATCCTCACGGGCTTCCAACAAGTGTTGAGAACCTATAGAGAAACTAAAAGGAATTATTTCCCCCAATATTAAAAAACAAACTAAATAGTGGAAAGATAACATAAACAAAACAATTTAAGTATAAATATCTATATTGAACATATTTTATACAAAACAGGAAATAAAACAACTAAATAACAAAACCAAATGAACTTTATGACCATAAAAAAATCTCCATGTGACTATGAGGGTCACTCTTTGATACCAAGAACAACCATCACCTATAACAATCAATACAAATATGAACCTAAACCACAAGATAAAAATAATAAAGAATATAGGCATGAGTATTAAAACTCAATAGGCATGCCCAAACAATCTATTCCCAATACACTTCCTTTAACATTAAAGAAGCATCAACTTCATGTATGAAATAAAATATATAAATGTAAGCTTTTATTCATTCATTTTCCACTTTAAAACAAAATATGATCCATTCCCATTTTCATCCCAAATCTAGGTTCTTTTCCATTCAAACAACATTAACATTTTCAAGAGGAAAGTGATATTTATTTTTCAAAATGGGACAAGAGATTATAAAAAAAATTATATTAATTTTTTTATAATCCTTTGAAATCCAACACATCACTTCCCAAAGGAATATACCAAACATGATAACACCTCAAATAGTCATAGAAAAAGTGAAATATAAAAGTGCATATAAGTGTATCCATTCATTCATGCATTGTAAGTAACTAAGTGCCAATTGACATGGGAGGAACCAAGGACCTTGTGATAAATCTATAATATACTAATCCATATTGACTCATCCTAGAATTAATGACTCACTAAATGACATAAAAACTCCATAACATGCTCAACCACAACCCACATGGTATAAACTAAGGGGCATTATCTCGTATAAATAATAAAAAATATCCCCATGATATGGGCCACTAGCTAGTGAAATATTCATTATAAGAAAATTCAATAGTTATACTTGTTTCTCCATGTAAAGAGTATAGAAGAGGGTGATCCAAGTAATTCTAAATAAGAATCGAATAAAATTCACATATATAACAATTCACACAATAAGAATCACCCACTTCACCCAAGGATCAATCTCTTCCCATACAAATCATCGATCACAAATGAGTCTGTAGTGAGGACCTCCTATTCCACACAATGTAAATGGATCATGGGTATTAAATTACAATGACATCCCATACATTTAAGTTAAAAAATTCAAGAATATTATCCAAGGAGGGTTTTCACAATAATCATTTTAACTACTTCTATCAAAGTGACAAATGAGCCTCAAGATCCCTTAAAAACCATTATTTATCAATGAACGAAATCAACCTTTAAAAGAGGTGTAAAAACAAATTTAACCATTTATAAATCATTTTACAAATATTATTTAAAAATTCTCATCATGATTTCAAACCAAGCCTTTTTTATAAAAATTCTTAACAGGCCGTTATCCACCGCCACATGGAAAGCCATTCTTAAAATACAAATTCACCATTATTTTAAATCCAAAACCACTTTGAAAACCCATTTAAGTAACATGTATAATAATTTTACATATCATAAATATATTCAAAAAGGAAAATCATTCTTTATATATAACATTGCACATGAAAAATCCAATCGTCCATTCAATCAAATACTCGGTGTGTAATATTTAACCAAACAATGATATTTATCACATAATAAGGGAGAAACCACTAATTTTCACACCAAAAAAGAATTTCAATGATCAAAAATCATTATTTATAATATAAGGGAGGTGTTAAAATAAATAAACCAATGAATCTTAAATTATATTGGAAAGTGAAAAGGGAAACCTCCCTCAATATCACGTCGCTTCAGCACACACACCCAAAATCACACTTTTAGTGTTCCAAGGGACAAGATATTCTAAGAGAAACATTAGACACGAAACCCCCCAATATAAATCAATGTTAAACATTATCCTTAGGTATAAAATTCCATAGGAGTAGAGGAACTATCAATAAAATTCAAGAAGAAAGAAGATAGAGGATAGGAAATGAGATTACCTCAAGAAATATAGCACCAAACATAAAGAATCACCTTATATGTACAATGGTAGGAGGAGTGGAAGCTTGGAGAAGGAGGGAGGAGACTCCTTTGAGTTTAATTCACTAGGGGAGAATAAAATGAATGTTTTGGGTTAAAATCCCAAATTGGGAATAGCTTTAAATTTACAAATTTTTTAGATTTGGGAATCTCACATAGTTTGGCCACATGGTTTACCAAAAAACGAACCAATAATGTTTCCCTTAATGGAAACACATGGGAACCTTCATAGGCTGTCCACACAGTTTCCAAACCATGCACTAACCATGCCAAACACCAACATCCCAAGAACGAACTTCCCCACAAGTTTTTTCGTAGGGTTTGACAAACCATGAAGAAGGCATGATCTATGCCTCTACTTCCAACACATAAGACACATGTTTTATAAGAGAAGACCAAATGGTTTCCCCAAACTATATAACGACCATACACCTAGTGAAAAACTCAAAATTTAAGCCCGTTCGGGCCGACCGGGGGGTCTCGGGCCGAGTCGGTCCGGGCCCAAAACCCCCATTTTCAGACCGTCTTCGGTCTTTTGCCCATAACATGTGCTACGAACCTTTGATCGACGCACCTTCAGTTGCGATGTGATCCTTGAATCGAGGCGGTCGTTTCGGTATATCGCACATAATGTTTCGGAACACTTTGGGTTCGGCTGGGTTGGTTCGGATACGAAACTAACTGGGCCCTCGGAGCGGAAACACTTATATCTTGAGCTCCAGACGTCCGATTGACATGCCGTAGACTTTGATGGATTCCTTTAAATGAGACAGATCTTTTGGCTTACTCTGCTCGAGGTTTGGATGCCGTCGGAGTGCGGTCGGGTTGGTTCGCTCACAAAACCGACCGGGCCCCTGGAACGAAAAAGCCGATAACTCACAGACCGAGCGTCCGATTGACGCGCCGTCTGTCTCGTTGAATTCCTCTTGATGAGAAGGAACTTTTGGAATACTTTTCCCGAGTTTTGGTTGCTGTTGGATAGTGGCCATGTTGGATTGTACCAGAAATCCAACCGGGCCCTTGGAACGGAAAAGCTGTTATCTCTCAGACCAAACGTCCGTTTGACGAATCGTCTGCGGCGTTGGTGATCTCGTTGAGAAACGATCCCTATGAGTATACCCTATGAGAGTTCGGGGTACAGTTGAGATACGGACGGGTTGGTTCGCTCACAAAACCAACCGGGCCCCTGGGACGAAAAGGCTAATAACTCACAGACCGGACGTCCGATTGACGCGCCGTCTGTTGCGTTGAGACCCCTATGACGAGGCGGTCCTTTGAGATACTTCTTCTTGGGACTTTGAGATAATTGGAGTATCAACCAGTAGCTCGTGGTGCAGACCCTCACAGAGACGAGCGTGCGGAGTACGGAGACCGTGTAGCCGGCTGAGTCCTAACGACTACTTGACCGACTCGACTTGGAGTGAGTCGAATATCCCAGTGGATGGAGCACTACTTTGTGAGGTGCATACCTATGGCAGACGGAGCACTACCTGTGTGACAGTGCAGACCCACGGTACTCGTCCGGAGAGTACCTCAGTAGGCTACTAGGGGGTGTGCACTACTGTGTTTGGGTGACATACCTCGGTGGGAAGCACTACTGTGTTTGGGTGGCTGACCCACGGTACTCAACAGGAGGAGTACCCCAGCAGTCTTAGGTTTGTGAGTAGTACCTCGGAGTCGTGACAGGACCACTGTACACTCCAGAGACGGAGCTCTTCAGCAGTTACGGTTTCGATAATGCAAATCCTGGTTTGAGCTGAGACTTTTGACCTTTGTGTTTACCTCATGATTGAGATGAGTCACTTGATAACTTAGGTATATGTATGGGCATATACCTAGGTAGTGGTTATCCGTTGATTTCATGATCTTGGTGTTTTCCTCATGATTGAGATGAGTTACTTGATAACTTAGGTATATGCATGGGCATATACCTAAGTAGAGGTTATCTGTTGAGATCTTTTTTGTGGTTATCCATGTTGGTTTTAGTGATACCTTGAGGGTCTCGGGGTCCCTAATGAGTATCTTTATACTCACCCCTGCACGGGCTATGCCCACACCTCGTTGTGTTGGTTGCAGACGACGGGCAGTGCTGACGGAGGCCGAGTGTTCGAGGACTGGACGGTACCCGGAGGTGGACTACATGACGAGTCAGTATCCGGAGGTGGAATTCACAGCGAGACGACAATCAGAGGAGGTTGACGGGCGAGAGCATTGTGGAGGCTATCTGTACCTACCCTTCAGGTAGGATCCATGGTGGATGATCCAGGAGCTGCGCCATCTGTACCTACCCTTCAGGTAGGATATGAGGAGGAGAACCCAGGAGCCGCTTCCGTTCTTCCAGCTGTTGTCTTTTTCTGTTGTACTTTGTTCAGTTGTAGTTGTACTTTCATTTGGGTTTGTATTCTGGCCCATTTACCTTTCAGCACTTCTCTTTGTACTTAGTGTTTTACTTATTCTTGTACTCTATGGTGTTTTGTTTACATTTATAAAGGCAATGCCTTCCCAGTTATCGGGATTTTCGCCTTTGGTGCTAGTTGCCAGCCCCTGGCCTTTGGAAGGTGGGCTTAGGGTAGTCACGGCACGGGCCCCGAGGACGGGTCGTGACATCAGTGCTCCTGAATCATGGCAATAACACACACACACACACCACAAGGCCTTATACACGGGACCCCTCACGGGCTTCATCCTACCTTTACACCTTGCGCACCACGGGACTTAGACATGGGCCTGTGCGTGCGCGCTGGTACCTGGCGCGAGCTATGATCGGGCTCAGGCTGTCCTCTAAGCATGCACTCGGGACACCCCTGGTCAGCACCTTGGGTGTCTAGGGGGCCCGACCTTGACCTTGAGGGCTTGGCCGTTAGGCCGCCCTCGGTTGGCTGGTTCCCCTTAAATTTTTTTATTAAAATTTAGATAATAATTTTAAAATATCATTTATGTTTTGAAAACAATAAGTACATATACATAAACATATATGTTATTTAGAATAGTGAGTGTTTATAAACATAAATTAAAATAATTAATGAAAACATTAACAATTGAATTCATTCCTATTAACTATGAAAAAGTGTAATGGTTTTATAAAACTAGGATTCATAGTACAAAATAATTCTAGGTTGAAAAAATAGTTTCATTTAGTTAAGAAAAAAAATAACATTAGGGTTTTTTTAAATCATTATTAAAAATAAATATTCAAAATACCTATTAAAGGTATACTGGTTCCATAATTATAAAATAACCTCTTGAAAATCAAAACTTTTTAAAATATTTAAAAGGTATTTAAAATACTAAGTTTTGAAATAAATGGCCTTAATGATTTTGTAAAGGCTAGGTTTCATTATAAAAGTAAACATTTATTTGAGACATAATTTTCAAACATTTAAACAGATTAAAACATTTGAAATACACAAGATTATGAAAGCACTACAAAAACCAAGTTTTATAAAAAGATAAACCTCATTAATTTAAAACCCAATAGGTATGAAATTTAAAGACTCCACCAGCTATAATTATTGCCATTGAGCTTCCAATGACTACATGAGTTAACGGTTGAATATGTGCCCTATAAAACCAAGACTTGGGGGTGTCTTAGTTTCTTAGGAAGGAGAATGGTTCTCATCATCCCACTAGTACTCAGCACGGCCACGGTGGCACTAGCTATTCTGATTCTCATGATGGTTCCTAATGATCTATATTATGATGTTGGGATTGTTTTTATCTTGGGAATCCTTCCAGTGATCTTACTCGGGTTTTTATTTGGAATTTATGGTTAGTGAGATTTCCTTGTAAACTCAGTATGTTTTAAGACACTTCGGTGTTAAGTTCGGAAATAAAAAGTTTTTTTATCTTTTATATTCTATTTGGTTAAAAGGATAAAACATTAATGGCATCAAACACACATTTTCTATTTATAAGGTTTTGAAATATTCAGGGTGTTACATAACTTATCATTATTTATTATTATAAAATTTAAGATAATCTTGGTTCATATTATATCAATTACTCTACTTTGGTAATTTGGTTTAAAATGATCAAAATTGGGAATTTTAATTTGAGGTTCAAATATTAAGTTGAATCATACATGAGGTAAGTTGAATTTATATTATTCAGTCCCTTGAAGTTTTAATTATCTTATGGTTTTCATGATTATTATTATTATTATCATTGGAAAATTTGTTTACATTAAATGATATGAAGGAATTGGGTGAGTTATCTTCTAAAGTGATTAGTTTCATACTTTTTAAATATGATTTTAAATACGGGTTTTGGTTTGATTTGGATTTCAATGGATAATGGTTTAACCTAAAATATTGGTTTAAAAGGACATGGTTCATGAAATGGATTTATATTTAAATTATTTTAAAAGGTTTATTTCTTGTTAATAAATTTTGGAATGGAAATTATTGTTTCATTTGAAGTTTAATTTTAAATAAGATACAATTGAAATGAAATTTCAAGTGATTAGGTGTTTTCTACAATGGTTATAGAATGGTATTTAAAAAGGAGGATCTTAAAAGGGGATTCCGTTATAATT
Organism: Viscum album; assembly: GCA_963277665.1. Taxonomy (NCBI): domain Eukaryota; kingdom Viridiplantae; phylum Streptophyta; class Magnoliopsida; order Santalales; family Viscaceae; genus Viscum; species Viscum album. The sequence goes on along the minus strand of OY728165.1, from coordinate 253,069,123 downwards.
TTTTTACAAAAATCTAGAATGATTAAATTCCTCCTAAGTTTAATTTTTAAATATATCATTAAAGAGAGATAAAATTATATTTTAATGAAAAATTGATTAGGTATTTGGGATATTTTTCTGAGGGGTGTTGATCTATTTTTTGGCAAAGGCATTTGATTGTGTATAGTGGGCATGTGATGCCCAAATGTTTTATAAAAGTGTTCTTGAATTATTATTTTAATAAAATCCATGATAACCTATTATGATAAAGTATTTGGTACATTTTACCCCCATATTGAAATTCCAAACTTTACAAAGCTTCCTTACTTATGTTTTCCCTATTTATTTATGGTTTCTAGGGTTTTATCCTTTATGGAATACTAATTAATAACATTATATAAACCATTTCAGTCATATTTATTATTGTGTTGGATTTTTTTCGGATTAGGATAATATATAAAGTTGGTTTACTTTTAACCTATGATAATATGAAAAATTTAGTTTGGATAGATCCTTGGTATCCTTGTACGTGCAAGTGGATCCATCTGTATACAAGAAATACAGTCTTTTTCAAAGACTTTATGCACCCAATGCGATTTAAAATAGACCTTTGCACAGTCAATCACCATGGACCAAGGAAAATAGGTGTAAAATGCCTCTTACATGGTCAGAATCTTACACATCGTCACTAAAGGCCTCATCTATATATTGAACCGAAGCCCCTTCTTCAGGGTGATCCTTCAGTAGTAGAAGCGTCACTCTGCTTCACATAAGGCTGGTATTCCAAAACATCAAAAAATAATGAAAAACTCAAGTTATAAAATCTTTCAAGATAGTTTTCTTGTGGGTACTTCCTTGAGTTGGACCAGAATTACTTAAACCTCACCCAACTTCTTTCATCAAAAGGTTGGTTCACCCAAAAGAACCCCATTGCATGCACCCCTAGTCTTGTTTCCAACTCAAACTTATACTCAACACTTCATTTTGTGTGAAACTCTTCAATATTTTATGCACCCCCTATTTGATGCTCCAATGATTGTTCCTTTTTCTAAAAACTATGTTCATGATCCTCTTACACAAGAACCCCATCCCTTGCGTTGAACCCTCCAATATTTCACACAATGATTTTCTGGTCCCTCACAAGATGTCCCCTCTGACCCTAGGGCATGTGATTCCCTACCTATTTTTTTAGCATAGGTATTTTAACCCCATATATTTTTATCATAGGGATTATAATGTAGACCTCATGAGTGAACACTCCTCCACACCATTATATCCTAGCATTTCTGAATCTATGCCCCACCTATGGTTGCATGTGTGACGGTTAAGTAAGCCCAAAGGTTGAGGAGTGAGTAGCCCACATCCAAGATGAATGATGTAAAACTGCATAGTACGAAAGTCCTCAACACATGAAATTAAAATTTGATCCCACCCTATGTAGAAAATACAGGATAACCATCTGTATGAGTGACATGGAATGAAACATTCCACATAAAAAATTATATCCTCCTAAAAAAACCTCATAGAGTAATCCCTTATCCTTTCTTGTAGGAGGTAGCACTCTTTCTCCAATTTTATTCCCCCAGATATGAGGCTCATAGAGGGGATGGGAACACTCAATACCCTATCCCTCTCCCTTTTAAATTTTATAGAAAGGGATGATTCCTTGTGTAAGACCCACTTGCATGGAATGATATCCTCTTCTCATGGAATGAGATCCCCCATGGGTAGCTTCTATGTGTAAGAGTCACATCAACTCTTGTTGGTTCATCTTTCATTAAACGACTGTTAGGCCAACCGATTCCTCCTATTTCTCACACCGAGCATGACTGACATAGGAATAGAGGATAGTAGTGACCATGAAACCCATATTTATCCTCATGGGAATACCTCCTGGAGTATTCCCTAGTATTTATCTACCCACCTAAGATGCTTCCATGTGTAAGCCCCAACCATGTACTCCATTCCCATTTGAGCATCCTCCTTAGCTTTAAGCTCTAAATACCCTTCTTTAACTATGTGGGATTTGATTATAAATCACTTGGGATACATAGGAAGACTCTTTGAGGTCCAAAGCCAACAACCCAAAAATTCAACCACTTCATCCATTCCATCCACTTCGCCCATAATCCATTATAATTTTACCTGGGCAGCCACATCCTGGTAAATTCATGCCACCCATCAGGGTCATTCCAACACGTATGCCCCATCCAAATCACCTATACTCCTAGAAGCACCCAAGTATCTCCCATGTGTCAACCATATACCATACAATATAGTCCAATATATTCCAACCAAAATAAATCCTCTTTCTAAGGGAATCACTCATGAATAATCCCCACACAATCCATCAAACTATGAATGATTTTGATCCATATTTTCTAAACAAGATATGTAGGAAACCTACCTGAGGTTCAATCCTGGCCAATGGTAAACCTTGGTATCCCCCTTATAGGGGTGAACCTCCCCGATTCACCTCCAGTGGTGTTTAGATAAAACATCAAGGTGTGACATATTCCCTTTATAGGACACACATCCCCAAATCCACCTCCATGGTGCATTTTAATCCATTCATCAATAAACCCTATAGGTGCTCCCTCCCATTTATGTATCTCTCTGATATTCCTCTACGATGAGTTATGCTCGATCTCACTCCACCTCTGCAAGATGATAAACTCATGACCTAGATTATAATTCTACCTCATTCTAAACATGGGATTCCTAAGGTGAAAGTATTGGAAGATATTTATTTTGCATCAGAAACCCCATGATTAACATGGGATGACTTGAGTACCATGACCAAAATGACTCCATGAGATTCCCTATTATAAGGAAGAATACATGCGACCAATGTTCCAATGTCGACACTTTCCAGTGATAACCAACGTGACAACTACCTTGACTGAAGGTTTCTTCCCTATCAAGACCCCTGTGAATTTCCATATAGTGGTAGTGTAATTAACTGTAATCCACAAAGATATGACATTGTGAATGAGTTTGATGAACATACTTAACTTTATCAGCAAGACCTGAAATAGGAGACGAATTCCAAGGAGGAATCCATGGATGGAAAAATAGATATCCCATTATACCGTTTAGATCAAGGATCATAAATCCTTGATAAAAGTGTTAAAAGACACCCAAATTTGGAAAGAGGGGATGCATGTAACAATTCACGCCAACGCTACACCAAAGTGTGCGTTGCGGGCACCTCGATGGATGTTTCAAGAACAAAAATGGTAAACCTGATGTGAAATCATTTTCCTCAATATGGGTACTACTAGAGTTTGAGAGATAATTAGATAAGAATGTCACCATATCCATCTATCAACCTCTAGGAACCACTAAGGAAATAAAGGTCCATACATGAAACTCACCAAAAATTGGAGTGGTTAAACGTTGGGCATTAAGGTCTACGTCATCATCAATGTGGATCTTTTTCCAGCCGTGGATTATTGGATGATGATGGGGAAATGACAATTACTTTCCAGGTATTCATACTGATAGCTTAAGCATCATAATTTTAAGGACCCAATCTATAGTAAACCAACTACCCCTGCCTGTAGATATAGAGGTAAGAGAAACATCAATGAGGCAATCCCACACTACTCTATATCTACCATGACTCCAGCCATGACCACAACTACCAGGCACCCACACCCGATCTCACCCTCAAAGAAAATTAGAGGATGGTGATTGATTCCCTCATATGATAGTATGATTAGGAGGGATTCATTCCCATGGGGGATATAGCTCCCCAAGCCTTGGTGGCTTCTATACCCTACAGACACCTCCACCCCCAATTTCTATGTAGGGATCTGCTACTCCTAACTCCGATAACATACCAAATTGAGAGCCTCTACCTGGAGAGATCTTATGAATTTATTCCCTATGAAAAGGAGGTAGGGGAAGTAAGGGTTACCCTGGCTGTGACTACCATTTGGGATTTTCCATGGAGGGCTCCCACAAGGTCCCGTCAATTCCACCAATGATCAGTCTCTCATGATGAGAAATAGGTGAACTACACCATCACTCCACTAGAACCATTATGGATGACCCGATGCCAAAGTCAACCCTAAGCACAAGAGGGTTCCCATCATGGGGTATTATCTTCTATAGCTATAGTGGCTCCTTCCACCACCGTCACACTCTGTCAGATCCCTTCTACTGATGAGTAAAGACCCATCAACACCCGGTTGGGATTGAGACCCCATCTTCCTTATAGGTAGGTTGGGTTGACTCTATCAACAATTGGCACTACCAATAGCTATTAACTACCAACCCATGATGATGATATTAAATATGGAGGCCCTCACCATACCATTTGCAGTCATAGTGGAGGTCCTCTCTTCTCTCTCCCTCAACATGTAGGTCCTACCTACTTCATCGAAATCTAGTACAGAGGTCCTCTATGTGCCTATGGTTTTTGATATAGGGGTCCTCCCTGTATCAAAAGATGTCAAAATGAAGGTCCCCCTAATGCCATTCAAATCTCGAGTAGTGGACCTCAATTATCCAATGCTGAAAAACATGGAGGTCATCCCCATGCAATGGATAACTAGCATGAAGGTCGTCCCCATGTGTCCACTAGATCAAGTGGTGGTCATCCCTACCCTATCCCCAATCAAAGCAGAGGTTATCCTCACTCAATCAATAGTCCACATAGAGGCACTCCCCATGTCCAGTTTAATATGTGCAAAGTTCCTCTCCACACTTCCACTCACCGGTATGAACGACCTCTATTTGAAGTTTCCACCAGTCAGCATGGAGGTCCAACCCATGTTTTCACTGAGAAAAGAAGAGTTCATCACCGCTAAGTCAACATCCAGAATGGAGGACCTACCCACTCTCATAATTGTCTAAGATGAGGTCCTTCCCGCTATAACATCAACTGATATGGAGGTCCTCCATGTATCCTAGTCAGAAAATGAAAACCTCCTACCTACTCTAGAACAAAAAAAAATGAAGGTCCTTCCCATGCTGAAGAACCTCCCTACCTAGAATAACCATCCCGAGTTAGAAGGGAGAACCACCGCCACTAAAGGAAAAATTTTGTGAGCATAAAGTCATTATCAATCCTATTTTCTTCATTGATTCTGAAGCCTAATATGATTAAATGATGTATCCTTCACCCCAATCATCTACATTCGATTCTGGGGTAGGATCTAAAATTGTTAAATTAATCATTCTGTAAGGTGAGATCCACAAAATCCTTTATTCCCCTTGCAGATACATGTAGGTAGAGTAATATTTGGCTCCCATCTAGGATCTCATGATGCATTCATCTTTTTCATTTACAGTTTCATTATCTAATTCTACCCCAGATCATAGAGAGTTATTCTGGGGTTTGATAGACATAGAGTATCCATTAGAACTACAGATGACTACCACTTACCTCACACATGAGGCAGTGGTAAGTACCTAGTCCTACAGGGATGCAATGATGTAGTTGGTACTACCTCTGAGAGACAACCCAATAGGCAATGATCAACCAGCTTGTGCAGTGGATTCTCCAATGGATAGTCTACAACTACACCAATCCACATCAGATTCATTGCAAGTTTATCATCAAGAACCTATCATATCTTGGCCCAACCAAGAGTTAGAACCCACTTCTGAGTAGGGAATCTTATAGGAAACTCTAGTTTCTGATTAGTTTTTAGTGGTCTTTTGGCCAAATGCAACTCCTGAAATTGAAATTATGGAGTCACTCACCCATGATGAGGTCATGTGATTCTTCCGTACCATATCAGTTATGAATTTTCACCTATTTAAACATTAGTTAATCTATTGAAATATCATTTTTCATTTTTATGACATCAATAATCAATTTCACATGGTTGAGTTAGCATCACTTCCAGTGGCTCAACACACTGTGTCATCAGATACCACTAGACCATCCAACAAATATGTGTCCAGAGCTTCAGAGTGATCCACATAATTATTTAAGAGGTATACCTATACAATAATATCTAGGGATGGGGGTATTACACTTCTCTCTATTTCATTCCCATCCTATGGTAGCCTGACTTGCCTAGTGATGTTGAGGATATGCCTCCCGGTACAGTCACAATGAATATGAATGATCTTGGTTTCCTCAACAAAATGAACACTAGAGTTGGTTCCCAAGTAGAGGACCCACCCCATAGGGAAGTGAAATATTTGGTCGACCCTCATAGAGGTGTCCTTAATCACCTTTAAAGGCATGAAATTGGTCTCAGAGATCCCTTGATATCATTTCCCACAAGTCAAGACACCAATAAGGGTAAAGATTAGTATGAGAATTCTAAGCCATATGACCCCTCTGATGTCACATAGAGGACATAGTTCCATCTCTCTATGGATGCTTTAATCTAGTATATGTTAGATCATAGGAGGTTCATTGATGAGATCCTTGATGTGAACCTTGTAGATAAGAACTCGGACTATGTAAATCCTCAGCAGGATCGTGTTCCTCCTCCCCGAGGGTTGCAGGGGTAGCCAGAAATACTTCTTAGCCAGATTCTCCCAAAAGATCCTAGTAATCAAACAAATCCCAATAGGGTAGAGACTATAGTCTATTGAAAATGACCACAACACGAGTTGCAAAATCTGCTCGAGAAAGGTGATAAACCCCAATAGGATCTGAATCGAGCATCCCAACAAAAACTCCCCAGGACACTCCAAAAACCTTCCCATAGAATGTTGAGTTAGCCTATTATGTTGATGATCTAGTCAACACATTGGTTCTCAGGAATCCTCATTAAGAAAGGTATCCCTACCAAGAAGATTTGACAGACACCCTCGTTGCTCACCTCAAATCCCGTGAGAAATGGATTGTGGAGATCCCACCCAAAGGAAAGCTGTATCAGACATGGGTGGATGATATGCGAGCTACCACATATTTTGGGAATCATACCTTCATCCTCTTAAATGGGATGGGTGACCCACTACAGCTTCTAGCCCAATTCATCTCAGGGTACGAACCCATGTTGGGAACTCCATAGCAGAAAGTGGCTGCCATGCTCCAACTTTTTAAGGATTGGAAGGGATAGATTTTTTTTGGTACATTTAGTTACCTGTATTGGGAAGACCTTCACAGAAAATTTCTCTACCATTATAGCTCCACCACATGAAAGAAAAGTTTTTATGACCTCTTTAAGTGCATGTAAATGCCACATGAGTGTGTAATAGATTTTTCACTAGGCAGAAATGCCTCAATTATTCACTCAATATGCCATTGACTCAAGAGAAGCTACTGAAGATATGTTTGGGGAGATTCAAGATAGTTCTGGTCCCTTACCTCATCACTTAGAACATTTTAGGTGGATTTAGGTATATCTCTGACAAGGCCCAATATATGGAGGAAGCCTTGCAGTAGGGAAAGAAGGCATGTCTATTTCCTCTCCCAGCTTCTGCAAGAAGAACCGCCAAAGAAGATTCCATCGCCACAGTACAGATAGAGGTCCCAAAACCTCTTGAGATGTTACTGACAGAGCCTCACCAAGTGCAGCTTCACTAAGTGAAACAACCATAGGCTTAGCCTCACACAGTGTATAACTAGAAAAAACCACCCCTCCATGAACCACTACCTATATGAGACAACATGGATCTAGATCCCCTTCATGCTCTAGACCCTCATCAGGTCTTGGCTCCTAGAGATCCCTTTTCAGATAGGAGAAAACATACCTACTACTCCAAGGAAACACACACCCTCAGTTATTTCTATAGTGACATGGAATATGGGGCCCTAAAAAAATTAGAGATTATAAATCCATAGGAGGACAAGATCACTGATCACCCTAAAAACTTACATTACATCAGAATCCTTAGAATACCATCATGAAATGTTATGGGATAAAATATGAGCTCCAAGAACAAGTGGAAAATGGTGTATTCAGTTTGGGACTTGTCCCAACACAGGTCCCATACATCTCTTCTGATACTTTTAGTGAAAATGAAGGTTCCAGTGAATGGAAGAATGTATCCAACCATGAAACTCAGATGTATGATGAATAGTTGTCTCACAAAGCAGTCGTGAACACCCATGGTGTCATTTGTGCCCACTTATGCCGACCCGGAATTCCTAATGTTTTAATGCCTTCTATGGTTGGTGCTTCTTCATCCACATAACAACCTTACATGTCTCAAAAGAATAGGAATTCATGTAAAAAGGGAAATCAAAGTCCCCTGCTAACGCTAAATCCATAACACACTCATGGAGATTTCATACCTCCAGAGAAGGGAATCACCCATAGAGTCTATCCATCTTTGGAATACTCCTATGATGATAGCTAAGATCATTCCTCTTTGAATACCATCGAGCTAGTGGATCCTTAAATGATTCCCAATGATGAGGACTATCAAGAACTCCCTCATAATGTCTCCAGTCGATGCCATCATCGAAAGATTCCATGAAATTAGAATCATCAGAATACTCATACTTATTTCTTAAGACAAAAAGTGAATGATACTGAGACCAGACAATAGGTTATTCTAAGAGCTTAGCATATATAGTCTTCTCATCCTATTTTTTATGATTCACCACCACCACCAATGATCATGCTACTCAACCAGGAAGAACATCGATGACTACACCATGAATGACCACATCTAGTTCTATCCAAGCCTCAGATAGCCGAAAATCATCAAAAAAATGATTGTAGGTGATTTTTCTAATGAAAAACATGAAATTTAACAAACCATAAAGAATCTACTGGTTCAACCAGTAGTACCCTTTGCACCTCCCACCAAAGAAAATCCCCTACATGCAGAAATATGCATATGAAATGGATGTATGGTGTGTTGAAGCGCATATCTATCATTTATGAAAATATGTATATTCTTGATGGACTTTCTAGGTCAGAGGAGATGTGTGAGGCCCTCACAAAATCGTTGATTAGCACCCTCCAGTTCAAAAAAGGTAAAGTGTCAACAAATATCTTCTATGTCGAGGATGTTGAATGAGAAGAATTCCAAGACATCATCTCATTATCTAGAGAAGATGAGGGATCTCTCATTAATGAGCATATCTTCCCACTGTACATCACTGGCTAGTTTAATGGTGTGGTAATCTATCTCTTTTTATTTGACATAGGATCCAAGATCAATTCATACCAACCCAAATGCTATGAAAGTTATTACTAGGGTCCCTTTGACTTGAGGATTCATGGTTATGATATGACCGAGAAAAGGCAATGTGGAAGAATCCATTTGAAGACTCAGTTCAATGTATTGGTAGTAAACAATGAAGTCATGGTTTTATCATAGGATACCGCCTATAATTCACTAATGGGTAGGCCCTGGCTCCATATACATGAATCAATTACCTCTTCATATCACCAATGGATCAGGGACTCCCTTGGTGGTCGACTAGGCATAATCCAAGGTAATTAATCTCCCATTGAATCCTATAAATCCTACTATATGGACACTGGATATTACCAAAGGAAGGAAAAGAACATTTATACCAATGAGGCCCAGAACACAACCTCTATGGAAAACCCTTGGACAGACCTGTATGACACTTTCATCCTTCCAACTCACCAGTTAGAGGCCACAATTCCATACAAGGGACACTAGTTCAACATTATTGAGAAAAAGGGGAGACGTTTCCCCATTTACATGGAATGTTGTAAGATAAACTCTTTCTACTACACATGACATGCATCGGTGATTCCATAAACCCCTACCCGTCTGAAGTACCAAGATGTTATCCCAATGGCCACCATTTTTTGACACCTTCATATATTCTGTGATTTCGGGTTGAGTCACCAGAAATTGACCCATCACCACTACTTTGATACCAAGCATGGGCCTCATAGTTGAAGGCCTGATGAAATTGGGTTCGCATCTTCCATCACCATGGTTTCTATAGAGTAGTAATTCCCAAGTAATGATTCTCTATCTGCCCATATAGGTACCAGTTTTCCTCCATAATTTGATTGTTTGAATGGATCATCTCCCCCCACTGATCACCCGACCTTATATAATGAAGAGGATTTGGAAGGCGCTCCTCTCATATTCCAAGAGGGTGTCTCCACCACCATCTATGAGTTTTTTTAGGTGAATATCATCCCTAAGATATATCTGAGGCCAACAATGATCAATGCAGGCATGCGTACATAAGAAAAGTAGTAGTACACATATTTCCTAAAGAAACATCGTAATGTGTTTTCCTAGAGATATGATGAGATTCTAATATTAGACTCTCAGGTTTCTATCCACTATCTCAGATTTCTGATAATTCATTGCGGGTTCAAATTGCCTCCTAGGAAAACGATACCTTCTCATGGTGCCATGGTAAAGGATGAAGTTTATCATCTCATAAAAAAACTTCATCAAGAATGTTTTGTACCCCAAGTGGCTCACCAACATTTTCCCTGTCAGGAATAAGAATGAAAAGATTAGAGTGTATGTCGACTTCCAGGACCTCAGTTTCCCCTACCTGAAGAATGAAACTACCCTTTTGGTGAAAAAACTATTGATCTAAGACACAACTGGGTTCCATTATCTCTCTTTTATTTATAGATACTCCAGATACAATTAGATCCATATGGACCCTAATGACAAGGAGTCCACCTCCTTAAAATAGCCACAAGGGACCTTCTATTATCATTTAATTCCATTCAGTTTGAATAGTGAACCCCCCCCCCCCCATTAGAGAGCCATGCATCACATCTTCAAACTAATAGTTGAGATACTGGTGGAATTCTATGTGGATGATTTTTTTATAAAATCCCACTAGCATCCGGACCATCTTAGAGATCTCAAGAAAGTGTTCGACTTCCTCCATTAACAACATATGATGATAAACCCCTTAAAGTGTGCCACCAATGTTAACTCATGGAAATTTATTAGATTCTTAGTCATATATAGAGGAATTAAAATTGAATAAGAGAAGATCAATGCCATTAGATAGATTCATCCTCTTAGAAACTTCTGTGAACTATGAAGTCTTTAATTCCACATAGCCTATATATGATCATTCATTACAAATCTAGCTAGAAATTATTATCCATTTTCCAATATCATGAAGAAATGTACTGCCTATCAATGGGATAAAGAGTTCCATGCCAAATTTGATGAAATCAAGAAGTACCTATTATAGCATACAATTATGATATAACTCGTCTCAGGGAAGCCGCTAGTACTTTATGTGATCACCCTAGAATGATCCATTGGCACCCTGCTCACCTAGAAGAAAAATGATGGGAAAAAGAATATTTTATACTATATTAGTTTCATACTCCAAGATAGAGAGTCCAATAATCTCCTATCAAGAAGAGTTGACTTGTACTAATTTTCAAAGTCCATACATTATGACACTACCTACAACATCAGGTGATACAATTGGTTTTCTATGTGTATCCACTAATGAACATACTAAGTCACCCGATGTTGATAGGATGATTGACACATTGCATAGTGATCCTTCAGTAGTTCGATATCAAGGTCATACCACAGAAGGATATCAAGGGTCAGGTGTTGGAAGAATTCCTAGCCCCCCTCCGACCCTAGTAGATTAACCCCTGGATCTCAACATCCTAGAAGAAACTATCCTAACAGTTGTCAAGATGTACCAAGATGGAAGATGAATTTCGATGTTGACTCCCATTGTCCAACCTGTAGAAGGCTCAATGATCCTAGTCTCAAAAAATTATGCATAGGTATTGTATTAATCACCCTGGAATAGGCTATCCTATCTTATTCATTCATTCTATCAGTGGGTTGCACCAATAATGTGGCAGCGTATTAGGATCTCATTACTGGTATCAAACTGGTCCTCTGGTTTTATGTTCCTCACCTGCATGTGGAGGGAGACCACGAGTTAGTCATCAATATTATCAATGATGGATATACTATTATGAAGCTAAAGATCATTGCATTGTTAGATTTCACTCATCAATTGATGTCCCAGTTCCATTTTCATATAGAATTTACTGATGTTCCCCAGTCACAGAATGGTGGAGCTGATGCCCTGACCATCTTAGCCACATTTATTGCATAGCCTAACCGGTATGATCAATTCATTCATGTGGAGTATTGAAAGGTTATTGCTCCTATTTTTCTATAGGATGATGATAGACAGAGGGTAAAACACTTTATTTTCAGTTCTTTCATGAGGGGGCCTTTGGATCCCTCCAAAACTAATAAGCTTGTGATAGGAAAAATATTTTCATTGAATATCTCTGAAATGGTACTCTAATGACAGGAAGACACAAACGTGAGTGAATATGTCAGATCTTAGATTAATTCTCCCACTAAATTGGGACCATCCTCAAGATGAGTCTCTAAAAACATTGTTTTTATGGAATGATCCTCTATTTCATCTTGGTAGGTGGGATTCCCCAAGTCACGTGGGAATTTCATGCTGGGTCTTATAGTTCTCATCAGGAGAGGTTGAAACTCTCTCACCAGATTAGAAGTCTAGGATACATTTTGTCCACTATGGTCCATGACTACATCAAGTTTTTTGAGAGGATTCATGAATTTTAGATCCATTCAAACTTCATGCATCGACCATTATAGCTAGTCCATATTAAAAAGTATTCTTTTCCTTTTTTTTCTAGATAATTGATGTCTTGGGACTGTATCCACTACCAAAAACTCACCAGTTTAGGTTTATTATGATGACAATGGATTTATTCTCCAAGGGGGAATAAGTGATTCCTTTCAAGGATGTAGAGGTCCGATCAATGATCAAATTTGTGAACTCCCACATCATTTATCAATGTAGAGCCCATTACCCTATTCTCACTGACAATAGCACTAACTTCCATCCAGTTGAGTTGAAGAAGTTAAATTCCAATTATAATATCTGGTCTAACCACACTTCTCACTACTATGTGTAGGAATGTCGATAGACTGAGGTATTCAAAAAACCCTATCAAACATTTGGTTGATGTTGGTGGGTCGGAATAAGAAATGTTGGCCGAAAAAGCTCCCCAATCCCCTCCAGGATTATTGCATGATGATTCAAAATTCCACCCTGGTGACTTCATATTCCTCGGTGTATGGAAAAGAGGTAGTCCTACCCAACTAGATTCGGTTAACATCACTATGAACAACTATATTTGATAAGTAGATGTTAAAAAAAATAGCTGAGGTCCGTCCATCTAAAATGGAATCCCTCGATGAGAAGAGATCTGTGCCTTACACAATCTAGAGAGGCACTAGAAAAAGATAGCTAGAAAGTTCAACAAGAAGGTTCACCTCTTCTCTTTCCTTTAAAGTGATATAGTATTGGCTATTTGAACACTAATTATACCGGGTAGAAATCCACCAAATTTAGAACCCAAGTGGGAAGGACCATACATCATTCACAAGGTCTATCTTAATGGTGCATACTCTTTGGTCACCATGGATGCGGAGTGTATCACTCCTCTAACCAATGAAAATATTCTCAAGACGCACTTCACATATGGAGTTAAACTTCCTAGTAAAGTGGTATTAAACTGGGAAATCGAGTCCAAACCTCATAACTTTAAACTGTGTGTACTTTTTTCTTGGAAATGTGTCATGTGGTGTGGGCCTCCTTTGGACCTCATTCACATCATTCTATTCCTGATGAACTATACATGCACCCTTTTTCAGATACCCCATCATAGTCAAAGTTACATGAATTTAAACTATATAGAATTAACATCTGGATCACATGACATTAAACTGGGTGCATGGTCTATGCTCTATGACCTTAAACTAGTAGTTTATGTCCAAGAATCATAACTTTAAATTGTGTACATGTATTCTTTAGGAGCGTATGGTGTATTATGGTCCTCCTTGGTATTAATTCAAGTCGGGTTATAACATTCACATCATACACTTTCCTCTCTAAGGACCTCTCTACCAAATTCATATATGTAAGATGATAAACTATGTTGCAACCAACATCCTTATCGTATGAGGTTAAACTACATAGACCGATCATGTCACCCAAATTTAAACTGCGGAATAATTGTTCTAGACACATGAAGATAAACTACATAGAATACACAACCTATCCACATGACTTTAAACTACATAAAAATTATCATCCGGGCCACATGATGAAAAATGGAACAATAGCACGATTCCCTCGTTAGAGAGGACATCACTTCCGACATCGGTAATCTACCATGCCATATTTCAAGAACTATGTATGGATTGATTCTTTTCAACACATGATATATAGCAATTCCATGATTTTATATCCTAGTCCAAAAACTCACAGAAAACAAAAAAAAATAAAAAAAATAGATCATCCTTGTGTATGGGCCAGGTAGAGATGAGGATACATTTTTCAATAACTACATTTTTCATGATTCCCATACTTATGGGATACATATCAACACTAAGAAACTTTGTCTTTGTGACCAGCCACAAATTCACCTCCTCTTTTGTTTTCCCCTTAGGACCCATTTATGGAACATTGATCCTTCTTGGATAATCCATATCAAGTACTCCTTCCATCCATATCATATAGATGTATACTGGTCCAATCTCAAAATCATTCTCAGAAAAATGTGGCACATCATCGGGACTCATAATACTTCGTTCACCTTGGATTTATTACTCATCCATGCTATATCTACCCATTTTGGGGAGCCTCATCCCTTAGATGTATACTGGTCCAATCTCAAAATCATTTCACATAGTGCAAGGCCTCCTTGGATCATTCACATCAGGTCTTTAACATTTTAACCATGTGAATTTATTTGAGGACCCATTTTATTCATAGTCTAGGAATTATGAACTGAAACAACTTGAAACCCCTATAGTATGAGAAATAGAATTTTAAACTCCTTTCACTATCAGGTTTTGAATTCCCCCTTCCAGTATATTCCACTCCACACTTCAAGTATTTCATGATTCATATTCCCTTCATATTTCAAATCTAGATGTACCCCCTTGATGGTGATGGTATCATTCCATTTTGGCTCACCTCCCATGCGGGGCCAATGACCTAATGGATCTCTATAAGAAAACCACAATTCTTATGTTTCGAACATGGTGAGTGGTTGATTTTGTGTTTTCTCTCCCCATTCTAGATCAGTGTGGTCGTGGTCCCTATGTTTCAAACATGATCATCAATAAAAACTTACTCACTAGCCCTTCCTTTATCATGACCTTGAAAGTTTGGAATTACCCCCTTTCCACTCTTCTGTATAGTGGTGTAATTCAACCTTTGGAATAACCTCTAATGCGTTCTACCACATATCAAGTTGACCCCCTATATTGTTCCTTGTTTCACGCACCGAGCATGAATCATGTGGGATTAGGAATTATGGTGGGGTGTGTCTTAATGTGGTCAAGACACACGTAATACCTTAATGGTCTAAACTCTAGGACCTTAAACATAGAGCCTCAATGGGAAAGTGTGGTGTGTCCCTTAGCCCCCTAAAGCCTCATTTATGTCAGGTTTATCACCACACCACACCACATATGCCTTTCTAGGGAAGCTTTCCTCTCTTTGATCCAAACTCCATAACCTTAGACTAAGATCCTAACTTGGGATGTGTGGAAAAACATAGCCCCCATGGTCCCCATTTGAGTCAATATCTGTCTGTTTCCTAACTTCTGTGTGGCACAAAAGCCTATTTTGACTCATCTATGTTGGTATGATTTCCTCTATACTTCACAAATGTATTGGGTATAGACATTTCTATAGTCAATGAAACATTAATTTAAACTGTTGTATAAGGTCTAGGAAGTATTAACTTAAATTATGTAACACATCCTAGTCACACAAAGATAAATTTTACCATGAGTCATCCTCGCTGTATGATGTTGAACTGCATGTTCATCATCCTAAATTACATGAATTAAAACAACAAGGCATCCCTGGCCCTCACCCGAGAGGTCCTATCCCTCAGTGAAGGTCACCTACCATATTGTTTTCATCTTTAGCTATCACTACACATCTGAGATGAAGCTCCCCTAGAAGATGGGTTTGATCTTTGTTTAGACCAATACACTTACAATTTTTTTTTAAGACCTAGTGGTTTAATTACAAGAGTGTTTTAATCCATTCAAACATTACATCACTCCATTTCCATACTTCACGCGCCCCATATTTAGATCCTCATCATCATCCATGTTGGATGGGACCCCCTAAATGTTGGGTTTCATCCCACTTTGGCTCACCTAGAATCATGTGGCTTCATTCTTGAAGACTTTTGGAAACATTTTGAGACATATTTTTTATTTTGAACAAGTTCAGTGGTTTACACTCATTTTTTTGTCCCCATTTTAGGATAATGATAAAAAATACTGTGTTTAGAAAATGGTCAGTAGTTATCCTATTCTACCAAGACACTCTCCTCATGTTCTGAATGTTGGGAATTGTGATTCAAACTTCTCATTGTCCTTTGTTCAGGTATATTCCAACTCCCTTGGTGTTATCCCGTTTGTGCACGAGCACACAATAATGAAGCATGTTGGCTTCTCTAAGTGACTTATTCTCCATCTAAAACCCACTCAGCAAGATTAATCTTGGTGGTCAATAAACATTATAATATCTATAGTTTGTGATGGTTATTAGATATTCTCATATAAGGTGAACGATCATGTGGTTGTCCTTTGTTTCTCACACCGGGCGTAAAACACCCAAGCATAGGGATTGGTCATCAGTTGTCTCAAAAATATGTTTTAATTGTGATAATTAAATTATATAAAGAAACCTATCCATGAATGTAAAAAGTTGAAAATAAATAAAACAAGTTGAATCATGGTAAGGGTAATACACATACTACATCCTCTCATGAGTTCTAGCAAAACTTACCTTATAGCTTTACTCCAGTGATTGAGTGCATCAACTCTAACATGATTTGGAATGTGACCTCTAATATTTGATACCTTTTCTTGAGTTCTGCCTCCTCATCACTGGCCATCAAACAAAAAATTTCATCTCTTTTCTGTTCTTGGTCCCACTCAACCTAATGATCGGAATGTTCAGCAGTCACATACTTCATTTTGTTCTCAGCCTATTCAAGTTTAGATCTCAGATTACTGATGATATCTATTTGCATCATGAGAAAGAATGGATATTATCCCTCTTTATCATCTAGTTTCTGGATCTCTTGGTTGACTTTACTAAGATTTCACATGCGGTGGGACATCACCTAGCCCTAGGAAACGTCCAGATGATTGTTCTCCCCATATATTTTTTGTGAGATAATCACATACTATCACATGAAGGCCTCGAGAATCCAATACTGTGATGCATAGATTACATAACCAAAGATGTAGGGACACCATCTAACACACTAGCTATAAATTCTAAGCATGGTCAATGAATCATTAGATACACCTCTATGACCTATGCTAGATGATTTGATTCTCTTTGGCCACCCCAGGTTCAGAGTCGTGCATCTCCTAAGGATCCATAGCATCATACTCCTAGAAAGCAGTAATAATTTCTACTATAGGGTATTAATTTAGCATCCTATTCAAAGGAATAGGTTCCATATCATTGGGTAATCATATTTTATTAATTCCAAATCTTTATAAACCTTCCCCCTTCTAGCCTTGTGTTTCCCCCCAATAGTTGCGTCACTCACTGCCACAACTGCCTGTTTGCCCAGAACCACCATAGATAGATCATTTTGGATGACCAAATCCTCATAAAAATGTGTAGCTATCCAAATATATCCCATAGATTCCATATCTCCATCGACTCACTAAGATAGCAGTATTCCAAGCATTATATGGAACAAAGAACCTTAGAAAATTAACTCAAGCAATGACAGGTATGTATTTGTTAAATCAAACACTTACTGGAGATGAACACTTCTGGGTTAAGATATTGAGTCACCTCAGGAACATCCACCATAGAATTTCCTTCAACACATGGTATTTTAAAGATTGTAAATAGTTCTTCATAGGTCGTTTGATTAGAATCTCTATAATAATGGTACACATTGATGACAATGCTCTGTGGAAACTCGATTATGACTAGATAATTCAAGATTTACTCTTACATAGAGAAGAAATTATGATGATAATTCATCTCATATGTTACACCTCACTAATAGTTGGTGTCTCTATAGGGATACTAGTTAATGACTCCCCATAGATGATAGGAAGAACTTGGGGTTCTGAGGGTGCCACCCCGACCTCCTCGGCTGGACAACTAATAGCCGCCTCAACCATGACAAGATTACCAACTACCTTAGCTCTGGGTGAAGGACCTAGAAAATGATCCTCCACACCTAATGGCATATATTATCCCCATGTAGTAGGGTCCCATTTATCAACATAAATATCCTTATGTTCCGGATGAGTTTCAGTTAGAAGATTTGTATGGTGAAAAGGAGAGAAAAAGGAAAGGCATGAGTAATTTAACCTTACCATGAGATTCTTTGAAAACTTTTCTTCGAAGCCCACAATATTACCACTCACTCAGAAACTACCTTGATGAGAATACATCCCCTAGGACTCCCCATATTCTTACTCTTCTTCTTCATATTCTTCATCATTTTTATCCTTGGTTTGAGTCTCCTCTTGATGTGACTATTGACCAAGATTTTCCTTTACTAAAGTGGGAGGTGACTCATACTTCCCCCTCTAGCATCCATAGATATCCATGGTTTTTAGGTACGCATTCCTATAATGGATTTTCACCTTGATCACAACCTAAATGAACCCAAATTCAAGAAATTTTATCCCATTCCCCTTTAGCTTCTACAACATGTCTTTTGGTGAAATTGTTTACCAAAATGTTCTCTAGGAAGACTAGAGGGATGGGAAGATAGTGTTAGTGACTGGTTACAAGGGATAACTCATATAATTTCTAGGAACCTCTTTTTATTCCCCTTAAGGATTATTTTTGGGACATTCCCCTTTATGAGGCGAGGGTGTGGTAGTTCCATACAATGTCCCCACCACTGTGGTTCCATCTTGTGTCGCCCCATGTGTCTGGATTGCCTCTTGGGCAGTAGCCTATCCACATTCCAACTTTTTTGGCTCCATTATCCTTTGGTCAATTGACACCAACCAATTTTTTACATAGTCTGTTAATAGGCCTTCATCAATATTTGTTGGAGGCAACATGATATTTTTTCTAAAACCCACAGTCGTCAGCATGCACCATAGTTGGTAGAGGGTACAAGGGTGCTGATATTCACAAAACCCTATGTACAATTTCTTCACCACTTATTGAAGGAATAAAAACTAAATGGAGAAATGGAATAGCATGTTCGGCTAGAAGATAACCTTTCCATAGACCCAGAACACCAAAACACCACCCCCAAAACTCTCTATGTACTCTCTCTACTCCTAAAAACCTTACAGGTTATCACCATCAGATCGACTGGAGTGTAAAAGGGATGGAAATTAAAGTTTATGTGTTTTCCATATGTATAATGACCCCATAATCAGGAATATTCTGCATCCAAACCCCAGAAATGTTTTTTTGGATGGCTGTAGACTGATACCTTGAGGCAGATGGAATTTGAGGATTCGTACCCGCAAAGAAGTGTCGTAATACATCCATACAGGAACAGGAACATCCCAAAGATTCTCCTAGGAATGTTTCCCCATGTGACACATTCCAGGATGTTTTAGATCTTACCCAACATAGGAACTCCTAGTTTAACCCTACCGTGAGCTTCTATAATCCTTTCTATTACTAAGGTCTCTAGGCATATCCCCATCATTTTGTATCTCACCGAAAATATCCACCCACTCTGAAAAGTGGAAAGAAAGGTGGTGTAATCAACCTACAGGTCCTATCCTATAACCATGATGTCCCCCCTTTTGTATGATATTCTCTTACCTATAAAATCACTCAATATGTTTCTACCTTTCCCTTTTACAACATGATTGAACACTTATTCCCTTGAATCAACATTCTTACCTTGTAATCCTTATTGAGGAATAAGTTGAACCAAACTTGAAACAGGATGTACTTTTGGATGAATTTGATCTTAATCTTCTCCTTTTCCTCCTCCAAGGGACACCATGATAAGATAATGTTTTGTTCCCTATTATTCCAAGTATTCTATAGTGGAAGGAACTCATCATATTGGAATCCCTCCATAGGAATAAGTTTGATGTGGTGAATGTCCAACAAGATGATGTCAAATTCCCCACAGTGGAGGTGGAATGTGTTCTTGACTAGATACCATTGGATGAGGAGCTTCGACACAATCTTATGTTGATGATAGAAATGGAATTATGAAATCCATACTGTATCATACAACCCGATGTTTCCTATCTATTCTCCAAGATCCTCACATGTGTAGTGTACCAAGTATGACTATGCCCATTCACTTGTGATGTTCCAACCATACCTTAGGTCCCAATCCTTCTTTTAACCCATGATTCCATTCCTCATGATACTTCATATGATACTGAGGTAGTGGGTAGGGAACTCTTCCACCTTTGGCTCATCACTCATGACCTTCCTGGTCTTCCTTAGAACATAGATGTCCATCTAATGATGATCTATTGTGGTGTGTCCATGAACATTGATGTTGTATCACCAGAGGCTATCTTCACGCATGAACCATGACCATGTTGAATCAACTCTGATGGTTGGGATGTCCACATCATATGTAAGCCTAATTATCCACAATTGGAGGCTATCAAATAGGAGATAATCCTTCTGTAAATGCTTTAGCATGCCCATAATCATCTGATTGTCTGATACAACCCTCCAAGTGTGAAGTATCTGAGGGTTCCCGATCATCTCCTCTCATTATTAATTAATGTATCATTTGATTATAGCAATAATATATTGACATAACATGTTGGTTGATCCTATAAATTCAAAGGATGATGTATAAAATAAAAAGGTTTTAGCATGAAAAAGATGGTTTTCATGTAAGATTTGCTGAAGGTAGTGTAAAAAATCTGGATTTTTGAATGTTCAAATCATAGAAAAGTAGCAGCTGCATGAACGCGTGACCAAAAAACAGAGTTTTTGTGTAGAATGAGAAATCACACATGTACGTGAGTGATTATTGTATAATACAAAAATTAATGTTACCCCATATATTCCACCACTTATTTATAGGTGTGGAACTATCTATATGCACGTACATAAGTGGCCTTTCATGCTCTCTGAGGTTTTTTGAATGAAACCATGGGGATCAACACTTTTGTTTGGAATTTACATTAGAACCCAAACATATGGTCTCCTTTCATCTCATATTATGATGGCAGAAATTTGTTGGCATTGAATTCCACAAGAAGCCACAATGGTCCATCTTGAGGTAAAACGAAGGCACCATTCGACTCAACGAAACATATTGAGAATATGATGGAAGGAACATGAATATTTAAAGGTGTAAATGGAAGATTGAAATCCAAATGAAAAGAATTTTCATTCCCAATGCAACATAAAAAGGGAATATTAGACCCTAGCCACTCAAAATGTCCAAGAAAGGTGTGTGAAAGGGGATCCTTCTTCATGCAAGAAATACAACCGTTCATAAAGTCTTTGCGAACCCAATGTGATGTCAAACTAACATTTGTATAATCACTCTCCATGAATCAAGGCAGGGGAAAAAAAGAGACCACTTCCATTATTTGAATATTAGATTCCATCACTAAAGTCCTCTTATATATATTGAATTGCACCCCCTTCTTTAGGGTGATTCTTTGAATGTTGAAGCGTCGCTCTGGTGCATGTAATACTGGTCTTCTGTGACATCATGAAAGAATGGAAACCTCAAGGTATAATATCTTGCACAATATGTTCCTTAGGGATCCTCTCTAGAGTGGTCCCATAGTTACATAACCCTATCCTAACTTCTTTCATCCCAAGTCTGGTGTGTGGAAATGCACCCTTGAGTTCACCCCTGGTCTTGTGCACAAATCAATCTTACAGTCAACCCTTCCTTTTGCGCACGACTCTCCAACCTTGTTTTCACCCCATATTTGATACTCCGTGGATTTTTTCATTGTCATAACACCATGTTCGATCCCCTCTTTCATGAAACGCCCATCCCATGTTGTGACTCTTATGCGCAACCCTCTAAGATTGTGTGCAGTGATTTCTTGGTCCCTCATGCGACGTCCCAAATGCCCATAGTGCATGAATTTCCCTATCTCTTACTTTTCAGCATAGGTATGATAATCCCCCATACTCTTCAATATAGGGATAATAACATGGACCTCATCAATGAACAATTATCCACACCATCATATCCTGGTGTTTCTAAAGCCATTCCCCACCTAGGTTTTCATGTGCGATGGTTATGTAAGCCCAATGGGTGAGAAGTGAGTCCCCCACAACTGAGCTACATGACATAAAACTGCCTAACACCAATGTCCTCAACCCATGTCTTTAAATTGTGATCTCAAACTATGTAGAAAATCCTTGATGTCCCCATGTATGAGTGAAAAAAAATGATATCTTACGCACAAGAAATAACATTTTCTTGATAATCCCTCATAGATAAATCGCCTATCATTTCTTATAAGAGACATCACTCTTTCTCCACTTTCCTTCCCCATGATACATGGATTAGATATGGGACATGAACTCTCAATACCCCATCCCTCTCCCTTTGGGATTTTTCACCATGGGAATATACCACAAATATGCCCCACTTTCATGGAATGAGATCCTCCACCTAAAACTTATATGTGAAAGCCCCACATCACCTCTCATTCGATCATTTTCATGATATCACTGTCATGTCAACTGCTTCCTCTTATTTCTCACACCGATCATGAAATCATGGACTTAGAGGACAGTAGTGACCATAAAACCCATCCATATCCTCCCAATGGGAATCCCTCTTGGAGTAATCCCCAGTCTTTGTCTACCAACCCAGACTAATTCCATGTGTACGCCCCAACCATGTTCTCAATTCTCAATTAGGCATCCTTTTTAAGTGTAATCCCCAATGACCCTTCTCAAACTATGTGGGATTTGATTCCCAATCACTTGGGATACATAGTAAGAATCTTTGACATCCACACTCATCAAACCAATACTTCATCTACTCCATCCAGTCAATCCACTTCCCCAATAATCTATCCTGATTTTACTTAAGTCTCCACATCCCACTAATGTCATGCAACACATCTGGCCTATTCCAACACGTACGCCCCATCCACATAACTGTTGCTCCTAGAATCACTAATGAAGTTCCCATGAACAATCCTCACACAATAAAACTAATTCCAACTGAGATAAATCCTCTTGTGAAGGTAATTACTCATGCATAAGCCCCACACCAACAATCCACCTATGTGGGTTTTTATCCCTATCTCCTAAACAATTTTTATAGGACGCCACCCTGATGTTAAATCCTAACCAATGGTAAACCATGGTATACTCCTCATAGGGTAGAACCTCCATAATCCACCTCTAGTAGTGTTCAGATCAACCATCATAGTATGAAATCATTCCTTTATGGGAAACACCTCCATACATCCGCCTTCATGGGGCGTTCTGATCCATTAATCGATAAACCCTCCAGGTTATCCCTCCTAGGGATGTACCTCTCTGACCTGCCTCCACAAGGTGTTATGATCGATCTAACTCCATCTCTATAAGATGATAAACTCATGACCTAGATCAAATTTATATCTCATTAAAAACATGGGATTCCAGAGGTTAAATCCTCAGAAGTTAAGCCTTTGGAATCAGACACCCAATTATCAACATGGGATGCCTCAGGTTCTATGCCTAAGATGCCTCCATGAGATTCCCTATTATGAGGAAGAATACATGTGGCTAATGATCTTGCATAAAAACATAACAACAATGTACAATGAGACTACTCCTCTAACTGAAGGTTGCAAACATATAATGACCCATTGGAATATCTAGAATGAAGCATTTTAATTAATTGGTGTCCACTAAGATATGGATAGGGAATGAGTTTCTCAAACATAATTAACTCTATTAGGGAGACCCGAACTAGATGAAGGATTCCAAGGAGGAATATATGACATGAGGAACTAACATCCCATCATCACATTTCAATCAAAGAGTAGGAAATTCTTATAAAAGTGATGAAAGAAACCTGCTTTTGAAAAAAAGAAATGCGAGGTAACAATGCATGCCCGCATGACACCACAGTGTGTGCGGTGGGAACCATGATCAAATCATTGAAAAAAACTTTCATAACTCCCAAATGTTGATAATAAATGATTAGGGGTTTATTTAAACCTTTAGGGGATATTCTTCCCCTCAAGATATCCCTATATCCACATACCATGATTTTACTAAAAATTTAGTATGGGGTTTTCATAACTCAAAAATACCAACAACCCACAAAAAATTAAAAATCAATTCAATATATAAAAATAACATTTATAAAACATATTTTTTTATATATGTAAAAATATGAATCCAATGTAAGGTATAAAAAATATTACATTGAAACAAGTATCCAAGACAAAACCAAAAGGAATGTCTAAGGTGGATATAATATAATTATAAATAATAAGAATTTTAAAATTGTAATGATTTATTCCTCAATGTATAGTTGTAATGATTATTAGATTAGTTTTCCACTAATTAGGTGATAAGGTTTGTTTTTAATTTTTTTGTTGGGATGAATAATTTGATTTGTTAAAGGTTTTCAAAATGTTTAATAAAGTATTCTAAAATTTATTCTTTGATATAAATAACTTTTGTAGGAACTTAAGGAATTAGTTAGTTGAGATGATGAAATTTATTGGAAGAAGGGTTCTATAAGAGCTCCAGTGGAATCCCACCAGAGTTCCAATGGTCCAGAAAGTAGTGGTTCACCTCTTCCCATACCACTATAATTATCATATAAATTCATTGATTTGTTGTGGATTTTTCTACTTCCTTTATTAAGTAATATTTTAAAGGGTAATTTGGGGATTGTCTATTAATATCTGTTATTAGATTTTCATATCCATGGGATCAAATGATTGGGAGATAATACCCTTTAATACAATCAACACTTTTTTCTTTCTCTATGGATAAATAGTTATCAAGAAGGTGTTTCTTCATCAATAAAGGTGATTCATCTTCCCTTTCTTCCTCAATTTTCATTCCACTTCCCTTAGCTCTAACTATTATGACACCTCTAGGGATTCAAGAGTGAAATATCAAAATAGCATGTTTGAATCACATTGAGATGACATTAATTTCATTGATGAATGCCTGACAAGGATTATAAATGATTAAAAAAGTGATTTCATAAAATTTTAATAATTTCAAGAAAATATTTTGATATTAATTGATTTCCTATCAATTTATAGATTTGTTTTTAAGGAAATGATGTAATAAGTTGTGAATAAAAAATAGAATCATATAACAAGTCCATTATATATTGTTTTCCTCTAATTATTCATATTACTGATACTTAATAGATTCTTTATAAGTTTTATATAAATTATAGTAAAATTGGGAATTGTTTTTTATATAATTTAATGGTTAATATATTTGTGTTTTTTTGGTATAGGTATTGATGGGATTAGTGGAGTTTTGTACTAGACTACAATATTATGTGGAATCTTAACAAAGGTTGGTGGTCTATACATTATTCAGTCTCTTGATATTTAGAATATATTATCACCTATATAATTAATATAATATCATTGGCATGTTTCTTATCATAAAATGGTTGGATTTCATGGGCTAATTTGTATTATAAATTTCATGGTTTCTCCATTTTCAAATATTATATAAAAGGGTGTTTTAGTTAAAAGATGACTTAAAACAAAAATATTTTACCCTTAAATTTGTGTTTAAATGGATTTGGTTAATTAATTAGATTTACTTTCTATGAGTTTAAGTTTTATTTCCTCTAAATGAATTTACACATGGGAATGGTTGTTTCCATTAAAATGGTATCTTAAAGAACTTTTATTTGAATTGGAATTTCAAGTGAAGAGTTGTTTTCAAATGATGATTTCAAATTGGTATTTAAAAACAAAAGTGGATATATTTTATGGGATTACAATTAGGATTTTGGTTGAGGTCCTAGAATGATTAGTGTTAGAGAAAGGTTCCTTTTCAATGTTTTTATAAAAGGTTTTTTTTTATTTTATTTCAATGGAATATAGAGTGTCAATTCGAGTGTTTTTCCAAGGTAAACATCAGTAGATTTTTTATAAGGACTTTAATTACATAAAATATATATATTATATCATTTTAAATTTTTTTGAAAAGGATTTATTGATGAGTATTTTTTTTTAAAATCTAATATATCTTAGTTTCATAAAGATTTTTTTAGTTTGACCACATGTGGGATATACCCTATTTTTTAAATCTTCTTCCCATATGTGAGGATTAATTATATATGGTTACCATCATGTTATCATTTTTTAAATAATTTGGCATCATATCATAAAATCTATATGAGGAATCCACCCTTAGGAGATGGGTTGGTTAGATTGGGATGATATAGGATGTTGTTTTCCTTATGATGTATCATCATTAGAATCATGGGGATGGGATAAAGCCTAGGGATCCTTGATTTACCTCAACTACATGGAGTATATTTTGGGTTACAGTGAGATATTTTTTGGATTACATTTTCATAATTATAATTTGAGTTATTATATATATCCTTGATGAGTGATAGGTTTTTGTTTTCCCTAGTTGAAGTGATTCTTCACAGTCCTCAATATTTTAAGGAGAGTTATTTCACGTGTCTCATTATAAGGATTAATCTAGGCCATATTTAGTTATCCTTTTGTTATGATGATAATTGAAATGGTTATATAGATAAAATAAGATATTTGAGATAAATTATATATCTGGTTTATTAGAGAAGTACATGTTAAATCTTATGCATTTTTTTATTATACCACTTGAGATAAATTAGATGGGTATATAGCCTATATAGAAGTGAGATTTTTATAGAAGACCTCTTGATCAGGTCACAATTTATATATGATATGAAAAATTTGACAAGATTTGGTCTTGATGTTAAAAATAAGGAGAAAATTTTATTTTACTAATTAATTCTCATAAAACAATGATATAAACAATTGATGAGGATACGACACCTATAATGGATTTCCCCATTGCCTACTGAACATGGTGAAATAGTGAAGTAGACATAAATAATGTAGGGTGATTTATTGGTGGAAGTATTAGTAAAAACATTAAATAAGGTAGTCTTCAATCAGGATACACCATTTAAGGACATGTACACAACACACAAACACTTATTTATGATGAGAATATGTGATTCAATTGATATATATATATATATGTAACTATAGTGTGAAACTACTATATAATGGGATCTCGCCCCAATGATGAGAAATGATATATTGGAAAGAGCCTGTGGTAATATAAATGTATTATAGTGGATATATCAAGTGATGACTAATGAGATGAGATGTCATTGGGTGCGAGAGATGGGTTAGGTTATTTAGAGAAATTGGGCCTCATTCTTTGTTTTTTCTCATTTATTTTTTCATGGGAATGTTTTTCAGTTCATATGGGATTCCTAGACCCCCTTTGACTACCCATTTTGTTTTTCATTTTTTATATAGTTTTACTTTGGTTAGAAACACTTTGATTACAAATTTTTGATATTCATTAGACTATAGATATTTTCCATTATATTTTAGAGTTTTTAGTTTATTGAATCACTCCAATTTGACTAATGGTTCTGGTGGTGATTAATTATTGAGTTTTTTTAATATATTTGTGACCTATATATAATCATCTTTTGTGATATAATAGATAATATTGGGTATAAATGAATGGGTATTGACAATATACATGTAATTTATTATAGGAATGTGTGTTACATCCATAGTTTTTCATAAAAAGTATGAGTCACTGGGGTGCATGTTTCTTACAGACATGTTGGAACATATGTATAACTTTTATATGTATGTATGGGACCTGTTTCAAGGTGATTGTATTTCATTTACAGTTTAATTTCACTCTACCAATATTTTTATGTATATCCACATGATCATTAGAGCTAATTATCTTGATGAGATCAGGGGAATTCGATTTTTTCATTGGAATCACCCCTAAACACATAAAAATAATGTGTTTTGATGTACATGGGTATATTTCAGGTTTTATTTCATGGAAGGGTATACCTTTGAGCTAGAAACATAACTTGGGATGAGAATTATAATATATGTCGATGATTTAGTAGGAGTTTGACATATGAGTTGGATCAGAAATGTATTACATATGTATTGTCTGAGTAGCCAACCTATTATTGTATTGATTCTACTTGTTATTTAATTTATAATATTTTATTTCTATAATATAATTTGTGTTTTATAAATAGTATATATTGATTAATATTTTGGATTATGGGTCAAACACTTTTCAACCTTTTTGTATCAACCAGATTTTCTATATTTGTTATATGAATATTATTATGAGTGTAGGTTCCCTAGAATAAACATTATTAAATATTTTGATTATAATTACATTTATAAAGTTTGATATATATGTAAGTGTGTGTGTGTGAGTGTTTGAGTGTGTGTGTTTAGATTACAATAATATTGTTGATACTCTTTCTTCCACTATTTACATTGTAATTTCCTTCGATTATTTGTTGTATCAATAATCTAAAATAGTAACCAACTATAATGAGAATCATAAATACTATGAAGGTAATATTTAACATATGTTCTATTGTCTAGATACATCATACTAGTATTTGAAATGATGATTTTTGACTATCTTGTGTTGGGGTCTCATAATAATTGATAATTATTTTTATAAAGTTCAAACATAGTGATATCTAATAGATCAAGACATTAGGGATGGCCCATTTATAAGAAAATCACATGTTACATGTGTCATTTTATTGGGACCCATACTTTTCATACATAAATATATCATCTTATTAAATGAATACTCAACACATAGCATTATAATACATTTTAGAATCATAATGGTTAAGTATCTTTAGAAACATTGATATATAAATGACTTATCCATGTGAGATCTATGTCATATCCACTGAGTTCTTCATAACTAGAAATCTTCTTCGAAATAATATACATCAAACCTTTATTCATAACCAAGGAATTGAAACACAAGAAATAGTGTGCTTAGTTTCTTATTATGGGAAAATAAGGGAGACATCAATGATAACTTAAATATAACATGAGCATAAGGCTATGATAACATGATACAAACATTTGAAAACCATACACATCATATCATAGATTATAATCATGAATCATGGAAAAAATCTTGGTAGTTCATAATACATAAATAATAAAGAATCAAATGAAATTATGTAGAAAATCATAATATTGGAACAAGACATAAGTTTTTGGCTATACATAATCATAGAAAATAGTTTACTTAGTCAAGGATCACTACCAAATCTATCATAGTGTATTGGGTTCACTCCCCATTACTTCATGACCTTATCCAAGGATTAGTCCCAAGACTATCATATTATATAAAGTCCCTTAATCAACTAGGTTCACTCCCCATTCCATTCCTTATTTTCTCATGAGACATATATCTTCATACAATGGACTGGAGGTATATATAATTGTGGGACCTCTAGTCACATAATCATAACTCATTCAAATGTATGATATAAGAACATAAATCATTCATCATATATCATAACCCATGTAAAGAAAATATATTTCATAAAAATTTCAATATATCATCAATGAATCCCCTGAGGATAATTTATATGCGCAATAGGTGTTAGGAAAGGTGGTAATCTCCCAACCGTAATATTCTCAATATCTAAATATTACTTAAGAATACTCCTTCTCACTATGGAAAATTATAATAAACTTAGAAAAATATGAGATTCTAGAGGCCATGTTACTCCCACACATTTATTATATTGTAATGAAATTATTCTTTTCACTCAAGAGGACAAAAGAAACATCACTAATATTAAAAATGATATCCTTCATTATGAGAGAGTCTTAAGTTCGGTAATTAGTTAGAATAAATAATTCTTAAATTTTGTAAAAAAAATTACTATAACTATATATGTTGACATAATTAATGATCTAGGAATTAGGTAAGGTGTGATTTCATACAATTATCTTGGTATACCTATATTTTGGGGAAAACAATATGTGATTAATTTTATCTAAAATTGTGATCCAGGTCGTAAATGAGTTAGATTACATGAAAGGAAAGAAACTCTTGATGGCGTGAAGGGTTAGAAAAACCAAATATGATTTTAAAAAAAAATTATACTCTTTTATGGTTTATAAATGGATGGATACCATCAATAATAGTTTTAACACCTCCATAAAAACATTTTATGGAGTGGAAGTATTGTTTGTATAAAAATTTTCACCATCCCTTTGAAGAAATATTATAATCCAATTCATTATGGTAGGATTGAAATAAAAAAATATCTATAAATTCAATGAGTCCTTACATTCAAATTTCATGTGGATACCTATTAACAAGAATTAAGAGGCTCATTCCATTAATAAATCTTGATTTATATGTTGGCTCAAATCTGGGAACTTAAATTATGTGCACTCCTCCAATAGGCCAACCCTAAAAAGTTATTTCGCCATTATTTTAGTGAAATCAAACTAGCTGGCAGTGTAAAATTTTCATCAAACTTTTGGTTAGATAACTAGATAAGTATGAATCTTATCAATACCATGAAATCTTATGAAATTTCTTTTGGTGCAAGTTATTTTTTCAAATTCCAATTGGAAAACTCCTAGGTTGTGCTGCCTATTGAAATCAAGGAACAGGTTATGAATTTTAATTTCCTTAATTGTGATGTTACGATGGTTTTGGAAATGAAATCAAATTAGAGGATCTCTTATATGGAATTTTAACATGAATTTTTTACAATGATATGTGTCCATCTGAGGAAGGTATTAAATAAGTTATGGGTTCTTCTTTACATATTACCCCTTGTTTTTAGAATAATGTTCTTCCAGATTCCCACTAATGATTTTTTTCAGGGTGTTAGCATTAATATATTCTCTTGATGTGTTCCTTGCAACCTGTATTAGGTGAACATAGATCATTTATTCTTAAGCTTGTAAAATCTAATACCATATGGACAACACCTACATATTTTTTTGAAATCTATATTCCCAGTACAAAAACCATCTGATACCACTTGATGGCATGTATAAAGATTCCTTTATAAGTGTAGTTTCTGAATATATTCATGGAATCATGATTGGAAGTCACCCACACCTTATAGACTAGAAAAAACATTATGCTTCATGGAAGGGATTCATTTTTTCCTTCAGTCTACATTGGCTGGTGTCATGGCTACTGTGAAGTAGGAAAATGGGATTCAAAATGGTAATTGTGATAATTCAATTAATTATCTTATTATGCTTAAGTGTCTTGGTATTACAGGAAAATTTTTACCTCTTATGAAACCTTTGATGTTATGTGTATCCATCCACCTCTAGTATGGATGAAATGCAACATGAATGGAGTATTAAAAGGAAATTCAGGTCCCTTTAGATATGGTGATATTTTCTTAAACATGAAAAGTGAAGAAATGAGATACTTTTGTGGTCCTTGTGGAATCACTACATACATCGATTCTTAAATTATTGTAATTATTAATGTGATAAATTTTAAAAATTGGGGAGGATAAAATAATATATTACTTGAATGTGATTTTACCACTATTGAAAATGCTTTCAGAAATGGATTTATTCACATATCATAGAAGATGACTACCTAATGGACAACCTGTCTAGATTATCTCTCCTCAGTGAACTATATCATAACTCATGCATATTGTGAGTCACATTACATGGATGATAGACATTAAAATAAATGTAATACCAATCCTCAGTTAACTTGGCTCTATGATGTCCCTGGCGATATTTTATATTATTGGGAAAGGGACTAATACAAAAAATCTTTTTTCAAACTTATGTAATTCAGTTTTTTATTTAATAATGGAATCTTTCCCTTTGGGTCAAGCTCTCATTATACCAATATATATATATATATATATATATATATATATATTAAAATCTATTTCTAATAATTTTATAAATTTAATCTTAAAATATAAATTCCATATTAAAAATTAGGAGGTCCATATTTGGTGAATATTTTCCTTTTAATTTTGGTCATTATAAATAAAAACTTTGTAAATATTTATCACCCTAATAAGGGTAAAACCAGTAAAACAGGGTTAAAAGTACAAAATAATTTATAAAAATCTCCAAACCACCTAATATTATTTCATTTTATAGGTTCAATTAAAAATTATAAATCAACTTTTATAAGGTCTGTAAATTTATTTTCACTTTCCTTTGATAATGGATTTAATATTATTTTAAGTAAATAATAAATAAAAAATGACATTTACTTTATTTTTAATAACTCCAATAATTTTTCATGGTAATGAAATAGGTTATGTTAGGTTATTAATGATTCATAAAAATATTAATTTATTATTTTAATCATTTTAATTTATTTTTAATTTTTTAGTGATGAAATAATTACCTTAAATTCTTAGGCAATGCCGACACAATACTTTTTAATGTAATATAAAAATAATATAAATAAATTTAAAAATATTAAAAGTATTATAATGTAAATTATTTATTATGTTCCATAAATTTTATAGAAAAAAATAAAATATTAGTGATGTGTTAAAAGTTTATATTTTAATTCTATTTTTATTTGATAATTTTAAAATTCAAACAACATGAATAACTATTAAATTAATTTAATGGAATCTTGTGTCAAATAAAATTTTATTAAATGAATTAAAATTATTAAAAAAATATTATTGGAATATATAATTTTATAGAGTATAGAATATAAAATGTTTTACACTTAGGGTCTAATTTTCCTTTTATAGTAAATTTCATGACTACTAATGAGTAAAAAGATTTGATATCATGATAATCATCAAAAGGGTTAATGTGTGTGGGGGGGGGGGGATAAACTAAGAGATAATGGTTTAAAAATCACAATAACATTACTAAATTTTATTTTATAGTAGTATTAACACTCATACTTATAATTTATTCTAATTATATCAATTATGGGCCACTTGGACATGAGAATTAACTTATATTAATTTAAAACTTTAGGCAATTCCCTGGGTGACCCTCCCCTCACTTAATAAATGGAACCTCTTATTATCTATTATTCACAAATTTTTATCATTCTATATTAGGCAAGATCTACCCCAATACCATCAATACATTGATTAAAATTTTCTAGGGGAATTTCATGATCACAAACTATTATTTAAATGGTTAAGGTGTACGCCAAATGAGGTTTCACAACAAATAAGAATAACTCCTAACCAAGTACATTAAATTTTATTTTTTATTCAATATTTTTTAAAAAAATTATATCCAAAATAACATGATTAATACAATATAATAAATATATTTAGATGTTATTATTATTATTATATAATAACTATTTTCCATAACATTTCCCTCAAATATAAAACGAAAGTATTGCTCATTCTTATGTATGGACTGCAACCTCCATATACTGACATGATTCATTTTCCATCACCATCATTCATGGTTGATTATAATAGTGATTTAATAAATATATATGATATTAATGATGGAATAATAATTTTGGATTGATATAATTTTATTTATATTTCTTTCCTTCTTCTCCTTGGAAATTAGAAAAACATTCACGCATATATAGAGACTACCTTCTCATGGAATGGTGTAATTCATTTTTCTGTATCAACCATTAATAGATGATTATAAATATGTATATAATGAATATATATTATATTTATATCATGATTGAAATTTTGGGGATGAAAGATTTGTGATTAAAGAACAAGGGATGGAACTGTTGAACCAAAACATTCATGAAAAATAAAACATTTAACACTAAAAAATAATTTTAATAAAGTATTATTAATAAATGGGTGTTGAAATATTATAAGCTGATAATATATGTTATTTTTAGTTTTAATATCATTATTTTATATAATTATAATAAAATTAAATTTATTATAGAGAAGTTTATAATTCTTATAAAGAAAGTCAAACTTGAGGTAAGAGTTTTACTTTACAATCACATTTTACCAGGATTATTTATGCTTAAATATCCGATGATAGAATTATATGATATTTAATTACCATATATTACATATTTTATTATATTATATATATTTTTAGTGATTTTATTTTTTCCCTTTCATTTTATTCTCTCTAGGTTCACAAGATACCAATAGAATATTTTATGGAAAATCTACATTGTTTTACTATTTGGTATGGAATCCTATTCTTCCATGTGTATATATTATTTAAAAAAATCACGATTTTTTTAATATTATCCTTTGATTATTTAGAGTAATTTTTACCAATGTTTAAATTTATATAAAAATGAATGAACAAAATCTTCTTGTAAATTTTTGAATGATGTACTTTTGGATTTTTACAGAAAATGAGAACGAAATATGTCTCTTTACATATAGAGCATGAAAATAATATTCCTCCATCATCAACATGAAATGATATTATTTTTCCTTTTCAAGTTACCATTTATATTGTTAATGAAAATAATTTACTTAAAATTTTGGTAACTTTTAAATTTTAAATAATTTATTTCAAAATGAAAAGTTTATTTTCCAAAAGATATATTCTAAAGATCCTTAAAAGGATTTTTTCATCTATAATAACATCTTTTGATGATACTTATTCTTCAATAAGGATATGATTTTTTTATAACATCCTTATAAATTATATGGATGTTATAATATTATGATGATGAATCCTACATTCTAATCCATGGGTTATTTTATGATGGAATGATAAATGTTTTTATGATCTTTTGGAAAACATATTAATGATTATGACTATGCGTTGATTGATTCCATTATATACCTAGAATTAATTGGGTAATGATTAATAATTTATGAGCTCAATGGGTACTTTAGAGGTTATATTATGTACAAAATATGTTACATGGGTGTTTATCCTATTTTAAAAAGGGTATATGAGATGTTATCCCAAGACCAAAGTAAGAACATATATGGTTATCCCAAGCCTAACATGTGATAAATGTCTTGTTGGGTAGCCATGAAATAATATTTCCAGGGTTAATATTATTCAAACCATTATAAAAAACTTTTATGAAATAATATTATTCCAATTTTATTCTCTCATGGGTTATGTTATTTGATTCTTTTATGATTCATGTATTCTAAACTTCCAATATTTATGCCATGGCTAAAGATTATGATCTATAATTTTTTACGTATGGCTTCAAAACATTAATATAATTTTATCATACCCTTATACTCTTGTTAAGATTAAAATATCATTGAAATATCCCTCATTTAACCTTATTGAGTATATAAGGTCACCCATTTTATCTTTCCTTTTCCCTAATATATAAAAAAGTACATTAGGAAAGATAAGTCTATGAAGAGTTATAGTTATGAAGAACATAGTGGGAGATGATGTAGTTATTTTATGTAAAAGTTTTTTATGTATCAAAGTTTCCAAATACATTAAACCACTACAGTTCTAGCATGAATTATAATTATTTATAATTAAATTTTTTCTAATAATTTATAACATTTATGTATGTATTATTTGGGATGCCTCAACACAACCTCTCCTTACATAATTATAAGTATAAGGGAATTTTTTTCAATGATAATAGTTATTTATATATAAATAACATACCTTATATACCATAAACTATGTTTAAGGATATTTATATATAATGACATGGTTGAAAGAATATATGAACAATTACAAGACTTGTGGAAATAATAGATGTGATGTAGAAATAGTGGATGGGGTGGGAGTTGAAAGTTGAGTCAAATAAGACTCATTGATTTACCCTTAGGGTCTCGATTGACCCATTATCCACTCAATAGTTCAACCAGAAGTAAATGATCAAGATTAATCACATTTTTTATTCACTTTTGTGTGTTCATTATTTTTTAATGTGTTATTTTACCCAATTACATTAAATAATTAACAGGTATGCATAGATAAAATAATTAGTACACTGTGAATTTTTTCTATTATGTATTGTTAGGTTGTGAGTAAGATTACATAAAAAATTAGTCTATATAGAAAAGTATTTATAATTCCAGGAAAAATTAAAATCCCTTAAAAAATTATTATGTCAAATTCCTTCTATCACACGAATTTAAAAAAACCTATACATTTGATGGTTCCATAAATTTATAGTTCCTCTTACTATTGGGGATTTCTAATGAAATTGGTGGGTCTAGATAACTAATATTAGTAACAAAGAAGTAGATATAGCTATCTTGTAGAAACTTTAGAGGAAAATTTTGGATTAAATCAATGTTATGACTTCCAAAAGTCGAATCTTAAATCAATGGAGTAAAGAACTATGAGTTAATTCTATTGGATAGAAAAATTTCTAACTTTAATATCTTAAAGAAGTGGAATAGAAATATATTAGATTATGAAGAGATATATTAAGGATTCTTTCCACTAGAATAAATAGTATGTTGAATATTATGAATATATTAGTGAGGTATACTAGGATTCAATTAAATAGTGGGCTATATTTAGTAGTTAATTAATCAATAATATATATTGGTAATGAAAAAAAGTTATAATTTTAGAAGGTATATATGTTTTGATCAAATGAAAACCACACCCACCAATTCAATATAACTCTAATCAATTTTAGATAATTAAAAAGATCCAAACTGAACATAAATTATATTATTGGTACATGAACTTCCACATAGTATATTTCCAATAGAGGAATAATTATGTAATGGAGTATAAAAATAATATTGAGCCCTATATAGGAGATATAAAGGATAATAAAGACACAAATACAATGTATTTACAATATGTTCTAGATGTATAGTGGTTTATATTGACATCTACATATGGTGGGCTATAGAAAATGCATGATGATGGATATGCCTACAAAATGTTATCTCATATACCAGATATATACAATGAGAGAGAATTAAAATATGTATATGATATATCCATTGAACTCTATAGGTGAAATCTAGTAGAATTATGTCAATAAGTATCACATGTAATAAAAAATTATTAGGTACATTGAGAGACAAGAATACCTTGGGTTAAAGATGAACTAGAACTATCCATTTATATCATTATTTCTTCTTTACCTCTATGATTCTAGACTATCATCATTAATTAAAAAATTTACTAACAGAAATAAGTAACTACCAGATCTATAGTTCCCCATGAATGTGAGGATATAAGGAATACCAACTCATCATTCATTATAGTGAAAAAAGTAGGATGGAAAAGTCTAAGAGGTATAATGCTAATTCTTATACAAATAATCCAATTCCATACCATTTAATTAATCTAATGATATAGAGGTATATAAATGAGTAGTAATCCATCTACATTTCTTGTCGTATGAAGGTCTGCTAGAAGGATAATTGGGCAACTTGGGGGAGGATTCAAGATGTATCTTCCAATTTAGGTATATTGGTCATTTAATGAAATATGTATTTATATACATCATGGATATTTGATTCATCATGTGGATCACACATTTGTATTCAATTTTTGGAACCAAGTAGATTCATGAAGATCACAATTGGTGAAGTGGATCTCCAAGTAGTTTATTCTGTGAGACTAGAAGTAGTGGTAGTGTTATATTATCATCTTACCTAACCTATAGGTATGGTTCATATATTTATAAATTGTTATTATGGTTTCTTAATTACTAGAAACATAATCTTAATGCCAAATCTATACAATTTTTGTTTTTATTTCATGTTTGGAAGTACATGTTGTCCCTTTTATTAGTATAATATATGTTATGGTAAAGAGAATATTAAAAATAGAATAAATATAATTAAACTTGAAAAAAAGTTATTGAAATTACTGAAAATTTCAATCAAAATGACTCATAACCTAACCTCCTATTGCAATTTAGACTTGTTCATATAAATGAGAAACATTTACAAAAATTACATGAAGAAGGGTGCTTAGAATATATTGGGTTAAAACCCAAGGATTTATTTCATAATTGTTTAGAAGAGAATTTAACCAATTCACCTTTTAATGGGAAGGGAAAAAGACCTAAAAAACTTTCAGAATGGATCTATACTGATGTATATGGTTTATTCCCAGTATAAGAAATGTGTTAATTTTCTTAATTAATTACCTTAAATTTTGTAATTAGTAGGAATGGTTATATATACTTAATAAGGTATAAGATATATTTCTTTATAATGTATAATGAATATGAAAATTATGTTTGGATCTCAACTTCATTTTAGAGCTCTCTGCTTCCCATAGGGTTTCGTACTATGGCGGCTTCTTTAATGGTGACTCCCCCTGGAGGATTCTTCAGTGGTGACTCCCTATGGTATGGTGGCTTGAAGTGATTTCTTCTAGTTTATTGGGTCCTCGGTGGACTAGTCCAATGGAATGGATTAAGCTACTGGTTCTTTGGTGATGTTAGTGAGTCGGCTCATTGGCCCTCAGTTGAATTTTGGGTGGCATGAAACAGTACCTCTTCGGCGATGTTCAATGGATGGGTGTGGTGGTTAATCAGTCCTCTAATAAAGGTGTGATGGTCCCCTGACATCTAGGTGATGGTCCTATGATAGTGAGATGGTCTGAGGGAGGGTTCCTCATCTTTTCATCATCTCGATAGGCATCAATTTGCTGTGGGTGTGATGTTATTTAGATGGTGTTTGATTTTTTGGAATTTAATCACTGTGCTAATCGATATGGTGCTTCAGAGTTGCATTACCCAAATTTGCAGTGCTATAATATTTGAAGGATGAGAGGGTATGGATTTTTCCATATTTATTGATCTTAGTTCCTTTTTTCACGATTCTATATTAGCTATGATTCCCCATAGGGTTGGGTGCTTGGTTTAGTTTCTAAATTTATACTCAGATGATCTATTCTAATGGTGTTTGGTTTTTGGGACCTTAAAGGTCATGTTTTTGGATATAGGCTACTGGTCATATTGGTCATGCATTAGGCCTAAGCACATCTAGGATTTCAATCAACTTAAGGTTACTCCTCATCAATGTTTAAAAAGGGAAAAATAAATAAATATTTTCCTTAAGGATTAGTGGTAATATGAAATTTAATTAGAGAACCATCTTGGTAGAAATATTGAAAAAAATCTTATCAGACTAAGGAAGATAATATATAAACTAATAATTTATTGATTAATTAAAGGAGTGAGTAATAGTCACCCAATTCACTCATCTATATATAGATTCATGGAATGGTGTAAGAGAAAGGGGGAATTGTACCTTTCTTGACATAGTCATATTGATGATGATTCATGCAACTCTACCATTATCATTTTGAAGATATTCATTATAGATAGAGATCTATACACTAAATCAAGTTCTAACTAAAGATGCAGAAGGGAGTCCATATAAAGTTTTGTTTGGAATGAAACCAACTATATCTCATATATGCATATAGGGATGTTAGGATTTTTTCATGATAATACCTAATGACATAATAGAATCCTTAACCTCTAAGTCAATCCTTATAGGTTTTAATAAAGGAACTATAAGATATTACCTATATAACCCTTTATACTGAAGAAAAATTGTGTAAATACATGAAATATTTCTATAATGAGAACACATTTCCAATGAAAATAGTGGTAGGAATATTGAATTCAATAAAACAAATTCTTATAATTCACATGAGTTGGTCTAGAAACAATATTCACAAGAGATATTGGGTGATGTAGATGTTCCCAAGACATGAGTGTTGTGTTTTTATAAAATAGTGTTTATATAAATATAGAGATATTGTTTTATTGTCGTTGAGTTAGGTGACACATTATTATTATTTGAATGATGAACTTATAACCTAAAAAGAATAATTTAATAGTAAAGATACTACTAAATTGAATGAATACATGAATTATGAGATATAATAAAAGTACCAAAATCAATTTTTTATTTTTGTAGACACTTAAAATGATGTAAAACCCATTAGGTGTAAATGGGTATTAAATACAAATATGAAATAGTATGGTAATGTAAGTACCTATAAAACACTACTAGTTTCAAAAGATTTTTGGAAATTCCAATGAATTCACTATGATGAAACATTCTATCCAATCATGATGCTAAAATCTATAAGAATATTTCTTGAAATAAAAACCTTCCATGACTATGAGAATTCAAAAATTGATGTCAAAACTTATTTTATAAATTTTTTGTTTTTTTTGAAGTTGTTTATATAACACAACCCAAATGGTTTATCATGTTAAAGAGTGATAATAAAGTATAAAAAATGTAAATATCCATTTATGGATTGAAATAGGAATCCCTATCATTGAATGGATTCCTAGACGATTTCAAGAGAGAATTTATTTATTTTAATGATTGAAAGAGATCCATGTGACTATTGGAAAGTTAGTGGAAAATGCATTTATTTTTCGAGTATTTTTTTGATAAAATAACCATTTTCAATAATTATGTGAAAGTATTATAGTTCAAAAATACATTGTAAAATGAACACTTCTCCATTAATGACATATGTAAAGAAAATAATTATATATGAATCAAGATCTATCAAGATAGATCATAGAGGTTACTTGGACTAATTCAAAGTAAATATATTAACAAGGCACTTAAAATGTACAATATAGAACTATACAAGATGGTATTATTTCTATCATCATGTGCAATCAATATATGAAAGAAAATATGTCCAAAAATATATGATGATATTGAGAGGATGAGTAGAATAACTTATGCTTCAGTAATAGAATATATGGTTTATGTCATGCAATATACTAGGATTGATGCTGAATTTTCATTAAGCATGGTTGGATGATATCGATAAAATATAGGAGAGAAGTATTGGGAAGTTGTAAAAACATTATTGAAGTACCTGAGAGATACTAATAAGATATTCCTAGTGTGTAGAGGAGATAAGGATCTAGTTGTGAGGTGATACACTGATTCTAAATTTTGAACAAATCATGTTGATATAAAATTACAGTTATGAAATTTCATTTTTTTCAAATGGTGGTACAATTAATTGGAGGATATCAAAAAATTATATTGTCACTAATTCTACAGTAGATTCCATGTTTATATATACTTATGAAGTAGCTAATGATGATGTTTAGATATAAATATTTTTCTATGGTGTTGGTATTATACATAGGAGTGTAGAATATTTTATAGTTTTTTATGATAATATTATTTTTTGTACTTTCCAAGGAGGCTAAAACACAACAATGAAAAATTAATATACATTATAAGTATTATATCTTAAGTAATTTCACTCAAATTTCTAGTAACTCAACATTTATATGACGTAAAAACATGTTTAACTTTAGTTTAATTGCATAGTTTTGACACAATATGAATGAATAATAACATTATAGAGTAGACTAGTGTGTACATGGATATTTTAAATCCTAGAGCTCCATATTTTGGAGGATATTGTTTGGTCACACTGTTATTAGATACTATGAAACCTAGTCTTCATGGTTAGAGAAAACTGTGTAGGGTGTCTTAGTTCACAGTAGAGGGACACACGATTTTACCTAACCATGAAACCCAAGATACATGGTCGTGTGATTTGTCTTAGTCTTATGAAATAGGTATTTCACATGGTAAAAAAATTGTTAGCTAAACCATGTACCTAGACCATGCGAGGATTGTCTTGAGGTAGTTCATGGTGCACATTCAGTGCATAGTTTGGCCAACAGTGTAGCCAAACCCCATGAATCCTTAATTATTTGAAGAAATGACCATTTTTACCTTACTTATTTAAAATACCTCACCCATATTTCTTCTTTATCTATAGTGGATAGCATCCTTCCTTTTCCTCTTTTGAGAGATTATTACATGGAATTAACTTTGGTTCATCGATATCTTCTCTATCCAATCTTGGAATCAAGATCAGTTCATTTCGTTGGGTCCCTCTAGATAAGTGTTCCACTCCTTATACTCCTTTCAGAATTTTAATTTCTATTTGTGATCTTATTTTGGTCCAAGATCATATTCCCAATTTTTATGGTATTTTTCTATAATTCTATTTACTTCTAATCCAGGGAAAACTATGGTCTAATATTGGATGAGACATATACTAAAGGCATAACGTAAGTGGTCTATGGATTTTCCCTCAAGTATTTATATTTTAAAAACTATCACCATTGAGCATAGGCTAGTTTCACTAGGAATGGATCCTTTAAAATCATATACTTTATTTTATGTTGTCTAGGTTGTATTCTAATACCTTTTTTCCACATATTGACACCATTGAATGTTAATACCTCAATGTTAACCACTCTAAGTAGGGTGTGTTCTTGGTTATGCCCTTGTTGACCCATGTTGGGTTTATCTATGACACCGTTCAAGTGACTTTGACTTGAAATTTTATAAGTTAAGTGCTTATTCATAAATAATATATCATTAAATGCGTGTTATGGAAATTATATGACTATAGATATCACATGGACTAGTAAAATTTGAAATTTAATTGATATTGGTTTCGTGCCCTTAATTTACCTTTTCTTTTTTATTGAAAGGTAATGGAATCATCTGATTAAATGAATAAATGGAATGATAATTACATGGATTATGATGAAATATATATGAAAATTAAAAGTTTATAAGGAAAATATTGATTTGGAACCTTTTTTTTCTTTATAGGAAAGGTTATAATGAGTTATCCTTGAATCCTAGGGGAGTTCCTTGGGCACTCATAGGACACCATCCCGATTCACTTAACCGAATTATATGGGAGATACCCACCACATAAATTGGTCCTTGTCTTACTATGTGAATTTCATGGTGTTGTACACAATATTCACATACCATATTTTAGGATATTATAACGCCTTGGATACACTCCTTGGATTCATGTTTATGTCTTTAGACACAACGCCATGGATTCACCCAATTGGGTCTAGTCATTCATAGCTGGAGATTACTATGGAAAAGCTCCATGGACATGGTTATACTCTTTTATATTGAAATTTCTTCGTTGTACCTCTTGGATTACACTCATACCCTTATATCAAGACTGCATGAGTTATTACTATGAGTTGGATCAACCCCTAAGGTCAAGGATGCCTTACATTCAACTTGGATTCTATGTTATTATTACTTCCTATTAAAGTACTCTGGATACCTTTCTTATATGAAAAATTTATTATAAAATGAATCATAATTAAATAAATGATTACGTGTTCAAAGACATTTCCAGCTGAGGATGAAGTAGGTATCAGTTGTTTACATTAGAACATCCTTACTTGTGTATTCACCTACATATTTTATAATTTATATTCACATGATGGATTTTTATATATTATTTTGGTGGTGGAATAAAAAATTTGTATCACACCATATCCAACCTACTGTTTTCTCTAAATAAAATTATATTATCATAGGTGTGGAAAAAGGAAAGCATCATGTTTTGGATGCCTGATTGAAATGTTTTAGGATGGGAGTTGGGTAGAAGACGATTGATGCATAATTTATGATGCTTAGATAGTTCCCTCCTTTTGATTATTTTGTATATCATATATTTTATTATATTATTACTTTTCTGTA
This sequence comes from Viscum album, assembly GCA_963277665.1. Taxonomy (NCBI): domain Eukaryota; kingdom Viridiplantae; phylum Streptophyta; class Magnoliopsida; order Santalales; family Viscaceae; genus Viscum; species Viscum album. The sequence continues at coordinate 253,025,771 of OY728165.1, read as the reverse complement.
TGTCTATTTTCCTTGGTAGAAACATGAAATCACCATTTTTATATGATTCAGTTTACTGGTTTTGATGATTATTTACTACTTGGATGTTTGTGATTATTTTCACTGCCTTATTATTTATTATAATATTTTCACTTAAATTTTCATGTTATATCACCATTGTGTTCCACTATGAATTGAGGTAATACTCTCCCCATTTTAACACCTCAGGCGGTTGATACGAGTCAGTAACCTCTGGCGTATGGGGGGTACGGTTGAGGCCATGTGGCCAACTAGGTTTAGGTAATCAGAAGTAAACCAGGTATGGGATGTCACAAAGTTTTATAAGAGGTGGTTTCTTTTATTTTTACTTATTGATTGGTAAATTTATATAGTACATTATAAAAAATTTTGAACATGGTTATATGATGTGTTTGGGAGTAGTTAACCCATGTTTTTGGTAAGCACCAAGTTCCCAGGGAATAAGAAATTATTATTCTATATTTCACATATTTTAGTTGATATGATTTCCCCATTAGGTGATTAACATGAATTGTGGTATTTTATATGATTTATAAAAATTATACCTTGGAAAAATATGTTAAGTATAATGTTTACATGAATCATTATAGGAACCTAGGGATTCACATGCCTTGCATATGTCATTCCATATAGGTGCATTTTATTTCTTCCATTTCCTTTGTTTCCTATGATTGTTGACTGATCCATGGTTGTTATATATTCCTATGATACTATCATATTCTGTAAGTAAGGAAAATTTATTTTTTTAAATTTCATCATCAACCTAAATGGTGATTTTTTCATGTATATTGATGGTGAAATCATAAATGGTCAATTTTGATACATGTAAGCTATGTAACTCTAGTTACATGATTAAAAGATTGAAGGCTATTATGTGACTACTAATTTAAAATTATAAAGTGAATGGGCCTTTATAAATTGGAATGAGTAATTCATTGAATCGATCCATCTTGTTTTACCAACTACATTCTAAGAGTGAATTTTAGGGGAAATGGTTGTAATTAAAGGGATGTTGATTTCAATTTATAAAGTGTTCTTGACTTTATAAACTAGGAATAAAAATCCATATAATAGATCCAAGTATTAAGTGTAAACTCATTTATGGATTTCAGATATAAATTACGATTTACAAATGAAATGGTTTCCATTAAATAAAGGATCAAAGTTCAACTTAAAGGGAATTTACCTTATAAACTTGAAATTAATCCTCTATATATCCGAAACCCTATAAGTAAAAACTAGAATGCTTACAAATACCCAAACCTTAGATGGGGGTAGTTGGAGTAATATATTGGGTAATGAGTGCTTTATTTGTTGTTACACTTTTATTAGTGATCCTATATGCTTTAAAATAATATTCCGAGGAGTCTACTTAGCATTTGTAGAGCCATGCCACCAAGATTTACTTAGGTTATGCACTAGGAGGGCAGAAAAGATCATGCTCTAAAGGTGGTGGGCCCTAAGCCACCATTATTACCTCTAGTGGTTTCCACTTGAGGCACCGCCTACTATTTAAAAACTGGGAACTAAATATCAGCTTTGAGAGAGTTTTCTATACATGATTCAATATATTTGGGGTGCACCATAACCTGACCCAACGATGTTTAATTAAATTCATGAGTTATAGTAGCAGTATCCTCCCTTCTTATCAGGCTATGGTAGTCCTCAGGATACAGAATCATGCATAGAATCCATGTTATCTATCATTAAGAATATGTAGATTCTTACAGAGTGAAGGTTTAATATCACCCCCTATATTCTTCATGATTCTACCATGAAATGATGGGATGTGATTACCTAGGACGGTCATCATTAGGGCATATTCTTGGAAGATTTTTGGATTTCCTTCTATGATTACTTTTTCTATTAAATGGTGAGAGATGACCATGATAGATATTTCATGCACCTGGAGTAAGGTGTTATGTCTATATTAGACTATTAATTATGTTTCACCCATATTCATAACTTTTCTTTACTTCTTGCCGATGATGAGATATCACGAGTGATATTCTTCGAGGAAGGGTTAGGTATGTTATCTGTTCTCAGGTGAACATCATTCACCTGCCACGTTTTTCTGAGTTTGTGAACCATGCTCTTATCACCAAGCACAACTTGAGGTAATATGATATTACATGGAACAAATGGGTTAGTGATGAGATATGGTAGTAGTTATTATTGTATTAGGAAGTGTTGCGTGAGGATTCTCATCAGAGTAGTGGAGACAAGAGTACCCACACCAGTACCTTTGTTATATGCCATCAATGTGGACAGAAGGTGCATGTAAAGGATTAGTGTGATATATAACCAATTGAGTTCCATTATTATTTCTTGATGGGTTATCTTCATAGGTTGTTCAAGACCTTTTCTCCCGTTTATAGTGGAATTGGACCTATACTATCTCCACCATCAGGATTTGGATTGATTAGGCTATCTTAGGTAGGATGCTATAGTAGAACTAACCAAATAGGCTAAGGATGTGGTCCTGGAAAATGTATCTAGACTTATAATTTTATGTTGTAGTAGAGTAGACCTAATTAGTGTAGTCTGATAGTATCTCAGGGTTGCAGATCAAGCTAGTTGTAGGAATTATAAAAGATACCCAAGGAGCCGACTATAGGACCGTTTTCTATTTGTGGTAAAATTCTAGTAGCTTCTACTATAATATCTCCTTTATTCAATACATATGCCTCAAAATACTTTATATATATATATATATACTGATTATAGAAATCCTTGTTTTGGGAATTATATACTTTTTTGGGGTGATGAAATTGGACACACCATTGGGTGAACACATTGAGCGTATATTATAATGCAATTACTATCCCCTTGAGGTAGGCAATTATAATTTCTGATGTGACCTATTATTTTTCTAAGATAAAGTTATTTGATTTCATTATTGGGATGGAACAGTTGGTCCATATCATTCCTATATGTAATTGTATCTCTATAGGGCATAGTTTACATCACTATAGGATATTTATATCCACAAGGGTGAGTGGAATGTTCAGGCTGGTTAAGTTATACTAGAACATCATGGGATAGGAGGAGTGACAACCCTAATTTACAGAATTTTCTTGTATTATTAGGCTATACATTGGGATGATTTTCCTTCTGTGGTGGATCATTTTAGTGATGTCTTCTTGGATGAATTTATTGGACTACCTCTGAAGATAGAGGTAGAGTTTACGATCATGGTCGTTTTAGGAGTATCTACAGTTTCTATTCCTCTGTACTGGATGACACCTACTGAGCTCTAAAAACTCAAGAGATAGTTGGAGGATTTAGAATCTAAGGGTTTTACCTAACTGAGTTATTATCTATGGGTGATTTTCAAGTCTTTTTCACCAAAAAGAGGATAAAACCCTCTATCTATGTGTGAATTACCAATGGATGAACCCATTTCTAATTAAGAAATGGGATCATTTTCCTTGAATAGATAGTATCTTTGAGTAGATATGAGTAGATAGAGTGTTCTTGAAGATTTCCATGAGATCGGTATATCATCATGTGTGAGTCAGGCCTTCATACAAACCACATACAACATTTTATAGTTAGTATGGTCTATATGAGTATCTAGTTATGTTATTCGGTCTTATGAATGTGCCTACTATTTTCATAACCTTCATTAATAGGGTTTCCACCCCTATTTGGATTCATCTTTCAAGGTTTTTATGGATAAAATCTTGGAGTACATTAATACTAAAAGTTACCATTCTAGACATCTTTAGATCATACCGAGTACACTAAGATAGGTCCAGTTATATAAAAATATAGCCTACTATATAAGGCCCCATACAAAGACATCAAATTTTTTTCCTAAAAGATATTATTATAGGTAAAAAACTTTTTTGTACTTGGTTGAAAAGTATAATTAGATCAAATTTTTTATGATTTAATATAATTCAGGAAATTGTAATCAATTTCTCATTGAATTTGGATATAGAAACATTTCAATCTTTTAAATGTTTTCACTTCAAAAACTTTTTTTTGTTCCAGCAATAGGATTAATTTTTAAATTAGTTACTACAACTTAAATGTTTTTAATTTTGAAAAATGGATTCCATATTTATATTAGTGGATCCAAATTATTTAAATAGTCTCATTTTATTATTGGTCATATGAATAGTAAATTTATTAATATTTTAATTACTGCGGGTAAGGGTAAATCAAACAATTATGGGTAAAATAAATATTTTAAAGACAATAAAAATACCCTAACACTTGTCCTAATTGTATTGGATAGGATATTTTAGACCAAAATCATCTTTGGGAAAATTTTATGGCCCCTTGGATCCACCTAGATGGCTTTATTCCTTTTATATTATTTTATTTTAAGGGAAGTCTCATATTCCACCCTCTTGTTTTTAATAAGTATTACATTTTTCATATATAGTTATTTAGAGGATATCTTCAACTATAAATAGTAATTTGAAATATAAAACATTTATCTTTATCATTATAATTTTTATTTAAATTTTAGTTAATAAATAATTAAAATAAATGCTTGCATAATTATGATTCAATAATTGTTTATTAATGGAAATATCAAATAAATGTTACTAAAAATATTAAAATAAATGTAAATTGGCACAATTGATGTCACAAAAATTTTTTATAGATGACCTACACATATTAGGAATGTATTAAAGTTTTTTATTTGAATTTATCTAGTGTATTTATATTTTTTAAAATTTCAATAAATAAATAGAGTCAAAATTGACATTAGTGACATTTTAAAATAAATAATATTTTATAAAATGATATAAAATTCATAAAACTATCCAAATTAGTAAATTAATGTCATAATGTTGAAAATTTAATACATTACTAATTTATGGTAAGTTTGTAATTTTATGGTAACTATATTAAAACTTAAAGAGTAAAAAACCTATTTGTCACGGTATGAGTAAAAGGGTTTAACTAAGGGCTAAAGTCAAAAGATAAGTGTAATAATGTGACATAAACTTGTCTAAAAATTATTGGGTAAACATATTTTGACTAATATTAATCTTATCATGTAAATAAATCACTTTATAGATAATTTTAATTTAAAATTGATTTATATTAATTTAATATTTTGAGAGTTTCCAAAAGTACCCCTCTCCTGAATTATAAAAGGGCACATCCTCCCTTACTAACTCACACCACTTAGAGCCTTATAGATCAATAAAAAACTAGAAGAATAATATTCAAACTTCCTTATATTTATCATATAAGACTATATTTTGGAATACATCCTTCAAATGAATCCCTTTAGTGCAAACAAAAAGGATTTACCCAAAGAAGCGGTAACATATTTCTCAATATCTTTAGTTTTATTTCTATTCTCCACTCCTAAAATCTCCATATTTCATAATTATATAAAAAAAAGATCTTGAATATACTGAGATTTTTTATTCTAATTTTTCTGCCTGCACATACACACAATTCCATATAATGGGTAAAGAATATATTGTTTACGTGTATGACTAACTACTGCCACATTAAATGATGATTGTTCTTTTTTTTCCTTTAACACCTTTCATGGTTGGGAATTATATTGGAAAATATATTTATATATGTTATATATGATATTAATTATGACTTTATGATAATTTAATTCTTTATTAATATATATCCTTATGATTTCCATTTTGTATAAATACGATAACATCGTTTGTAGAAGTTTGGACTACCGCCTCCTCAAAGAGACGTGATTCATTCATGCTATCCATAAAATGTATAAAAGATGGGTTTAATAATAATATGTGACATTTAAGACAAAAGTTTGATACATTAATTATAATATACATATATATCATTTAATTTTCATTATTTTAATATGACAAAGAAATGAAAGTAGTGTTCATGTGTAAGTACGACCTACAGTCACCATGAATGCTGCATTTCAGTTCTTATCTCCAAATTTCATGGATTATTATAAATATGTATATAATGAATTTATATAATATTTAAATTATGGTTTACATATTTGTTATTATTAAAACATGATGTAATTAATATAAACAACAAATAACAAGTCAAAACATACATGAGAAAATAGGAAATTTGCACCCAAAATAGTGAAAATAACGAAAGAATGTCAACAAATAGGTAATAAGATATTATAAGATGATCATATATGATATCATAAATATTAATGTGATTCAATAATAATTTATTGACACTATTATAACCATTATACAAGAGGTTAAATGATGATCACCCAAAAGGAAATGCAAGGGAATAAATTTTCTCTCAATTTAAATTCTATTGAGACTTATTTGTTGTTATGAACAAATCCGCTTTTATACGGTGTATATACTTCCCTATGACATATTATAATATGAATATCCTTATTATCATGATATTATAAGTTTAATTTATTTTTATTCCTTCATTGTGATTATGATTCAAATGTTTCTTAATGGTATGGGACACTTTGGAATGTTTAAAAATTATTTTCCTCAAAAATGTTTTAATGATCTTTCCAAGGTATTTTAATTCATCAACAATAACATACCTTATTTTTACATAGCCTCCACTGGGGAATTATTGATAAATATGTTTCTTTTTTCTATATGGATATTTGATAAGGCATATTATTTATTATTTGAATCAATTATTTGATATAAGGAATGCTTTGGATAGGTACGACATGGGTCATGCCCAATTAAAGATAGCCCCATGATGCATCGGTAGTCTCATGAGATGAAATAGTTAGCCAAAATAGATGGGATTTTACTTGATATACTGAATATTATAGTGAATGGTCTCTATGATAAAGGTTCCATTTAATTAGGAAACATTATGTCTAATAATACAACATCTCTCTCATTTAGACTTAGCTATTATTTATCCATGAGAATTTTCATCGACAAATCTATGAATTTATTCTATTATATGTTTATTTATTTAAATGGAATGTTTTTGAGTTTCTTAGATTTCCATATTTATTATACCTTATCTAGTTATTTTAATGGAATATGTTATTAACTACTTACCTAACCATGTTGATTTATTTCAATTGATTCAATATTGCCTCTATTTTACTTACCCTTAATGATAATTTAGCTCACCCTTATTATGTTTTCTTTTCACCATGTTATGAAGAGTAATCCTTTGAAAGAGTTTTAAGGGTGGTATTTATTTAATTTTATTATGCATCATGTTTGTATTTTCTATTTCCCAATGTAATATGGGTATCATGTATGTAATCTAGCTTTCCAAAAATGCTAAACTGATCGGTCTTTTAGGATTTTGATTCCTTGTAATCATGAAAATGTAATAAGAGAATGAACCATCTTAGGGATTCTAAGGTCGAGGTGTTATAGTTGGTATGTGATTAATTTTAGCAGCATCCTTGGAAACTAGATTTAGAAAACCTAGATTAAGGAACATAACCCTAAGATAAACTTTGAGGATAACTATAAAGGAACATCCTAGAATTTTTATAACATAGATATTATATGGGTGTTCCTAGAAATATATCCCTATATGGATACTACAAGTGGAAATGTTTTTGGTACAGATCTACATAGGGATCCCATCTCCAAAAAGGTTCGTCGGGCCTGACTCGATATAACCTGGTACACGACAACGAGCCTTACTAGGAACCTAGTTTGACACTCCCAGTGTATATTGTTGGATAATTCCTATTTTATTTACAAACCATTATGAAGTAATTGAAAGTAAGATATCTCTAAAGAAACCCAGATTTTTATTATAATATTAGATACACCTAAGTTTTTTTTTTAATTTATGTTAATTTTTTCAGTAGTTGTGGGATTATACATTATATTTCATAATGATATGATGTAATCTAGTTTATGTCATTTTTTAGAAATAGAAATTGGATGGATGTATGGTTTCAATAATCATGGAAAATTTAGATATTTCCCAGAAAAGAAAACCAATACAATTGGTTTTGGAATGGAGAAAATTATGACTATACTATGGTTGTATGATAAAGTTTGGGAAAATAACCTTTCCCAAATTGAGTAACCTGTTCCACAATGAGATTATAAAATGTTAGATCATTTTATGAGTCAGAGGCCCCCATCGTTTAGTGGCACTAAAAACCAATGGCAGATGAGTGATGGATTAAGTCTTTGTAGAAGATCATTATGGAATTGGGATATAGTGAAGGGGAAATGGTTACACTCACAGTGCATTGTCACAAAGAAGATGTAGATCAATCATGGTCATCGATCCAGAATACTTGGTATGAATAAGAAAAAGAACTCATGGAATGGATATATTTTAAGGAGACATTATATAATAATTAATTCCCTTGTGGTCAAAAAACTGAGATTAAGAGAAATTTATTTAGTTTAATGAAAAATGGGGATTAATGGGTTGCTAAGTATGCAGCTAACTTTACCAGGTTAGCAAGGCATGTGAAAGATTTCATATGCAACACTAAATTTATGATTGTTCATTTATTTGAAGGACTAAAGAGAAGTTTCCAAAGGGTTATAGTGTCTCAAACCGTTTCTTCAAATGATGAAATAGTTTTATGTGCTATCAAAATGGATAAATAATTCTCTAAGTCTTATGGATTTAAATGGAAGAAATAGAAGAAGAGAAAGGATGTGAAAATAATAGATAAACGGAATAAGGGAAAGAATTATTTTCCCACATGTTATAGTAATAGAAGGAAACACCATGGGAAATGATTAAAAGGACTGGGAGTATGTTATAAGTATGTAGAGAAAGGTTACCAGGAAAAATAATGCAAAGGGAATAAGAAAAATGCTTCTATTCATTGTTACAACATCAAGGAGATGGGGCACCTTATAAAATGAATACCACAAGTGTTAAGGAAATATACCTCAAAAAAATATAAGGGATTAAGGTCAATAAAATGTTATCGAAACAAAAAAAGAGGGATCATTAATGTGAAACTGTATTTGGATCTAAAAAATATGTCGTGAATGTATTTTATTGATAACGGTACCATCATATAAACTATGAAATATATAAGGAATGTACATTTTTACTTTTTAATCATGGATTTAAAATCTTCTGTTGATTTGTACTGATAACCGAGAAAAGCGATTCAAAAACAAGTAGAATTTTTTACAGAACACGTGGTTGAGGGAAAGGTATGCCATATGTTGGTGATGATGAGATAATGATGTTGGATAAAGAGATGTTTGATGTAGATAATGTAATTTGGAATCTACTAACAACCTTGGAACTGATTCTAAAGTCGTGGATCATAATACTTGGAGGATTCCTAAGGTCAACCATTTATTAAATTGTTTAAATTAAAATTTGGAAAAGGTTTTAGATATCATTGTATTACTTAACCATGTGATGAAACATGTACTATGAAAATAAGTAGAAATAGTTCAGGGCACTATAATAATATTTTATTTATAGAAATTCATCTTGTATGTGTATTTACTTATATACTTAGAGAGTGAAAGAATTTCACAAATATACGAAAAGGTTCATTTTTTCATATTATTATCATTTTTATGACATAAATGATTTTTATTCACACCTCTGGTTTATTGTGTTGTGGTCAACAAATTTCTCATGAACATGTTATCTATCACTCTCCATCAGAACATGTTTGTTATATTTATCTTCCATATCCATGTTTTCACTAATTTTATCATATTAAAACTCTTAGTTTTATAGAGAAATTCATATTTACATTTCTATATTATTAGGAATATGTGTTATTAACTCTATTTATGATGTGGGGTTTTCAAAAATTGTTTATTTTCATATATAAAACCCTACACTAATGAGATCAAGGATAAATGATGGAGACATAATTTAATTAAGGTGGGGAGAATGTAACACTCTAAGAATTACAATAATGTCATTTTTAATAAATTTAATTTTCTTTATAGATTTATTTTTACACAACACTATGATAATATTATACTACACACAACAATGAGTTGTCTTGTGTTACACATAAGACAATGTTTTACCGAATAACAATATATTATTAGAATATTATTATTTAATATAATAAGAAATAATCTATCCATTAAGTTGATTATTATGAATAATATTAACTAAGTAATGAAAATATAAGGTTTAATTCATTGGTCACCAATTAATTATAAATGAACATAAGAGCCAATTGAATATATTGATAATGTTTTTATAAAAATTAATTTTATGCTCAAAAAATAATTTTATCCTAATAAATTAAATTAATTAATATTAATTAATGATATTAATGAAATATATATTTTAAATATTCAATCAAATATTTAATTCATTCATAGAATTTATTTTATAGGCATAACATATGATCAAACCTAATATTATACATAAAAATCTATATTTTTATAATAACAAATTTACCGCCTTTTGATGGAGAACATATTTTAAATCCATTTTTTAAAACTTTTATATATTATATTTTATAAAATAAACATATTATTTTAAATTGTAATATTGAAATTTACTTTGTTTTAATTTTTTGTATTTTTCTGATAAGTTTCATGTTTTGATGAATAGTGATAAAATATTGCATTTTAATTAAAAACAACATTTTAATTTTAATAATTTATAGTATTAAATTATATTTGTAACTAGTTTTAAATTATAATTAGATTAAGTTTTAATGATTTAATCAAATTTAGACTGTTGGAATCAATTTCACATTAAATTTGGATATAAAAATATTTCAATCTTTTGAATGTTTTCACATTAAAACCCCATTTTCTAATTCCGTCAATGGGATTAATTTTAAATTAATTACTAAAAATTATGTGTTATTAATTTATAAAAATGGATTCCATATTTTTAATATCTGGTTAAAAATTTTGTAAATAGGTTTCTTTAATTTTTGGCCACATGAATAGTAAATTTATTAATATTTTAATTACCACAGTTAACGGTAAATAAAATAATTATGGGTAAAAATAATATTATAAAGACTATAAAACTACCATAACACCTGTACTAAATTTTTTTATGGGATTTTGATAGCCAAAATCATTCCTAGGCCCATTTTATGGCCTCATGGAGCCATTTGTGCGACTTTAAGCATTTTATAGAATTTTATTTCAAGGGAACTACAATATGTCATACTCTTGTTCTTAATAAGTATTACATTTTTCATATATCATCATTTAGAGGATATATTTGAGTATGAATATTCATTTTAAATACAAAATATTTACCTTCATTTTTTTAATTTTAGGGGGGAAATATAAAATAAATGCTTGCATAATGATGATGCAGTGATTGTTTAATTAATGGACACATAAAATAAATGTTAATAAAAAGAGAAAAGTAAATATAATTTGATATAATTGATTTAATATATGAATTTTATCGATTAAATAGACATATTAGGGATTTAATAATGGTTTTTTTGAATTTAACTTTTGGATTGATATTTTTTATAAAGGAAAGAAATGAATAGTGTCAAAACTAACATTAGTGATAATTCAGATAAATAATACTTTATTAAATGATATGAAATACATAAAAGAAGAAACAAAAGCCAAATAATTAATATAAAATTGAAAATTTCATCCATTAATCATTGATGGTTCGTTTTTAATTTTAAAGTAACTGTATTAAACCTTAATGAGTAAAAAGATAAGTATTCACGGTAAGATGTAAAGGTTTTAACTAAGGGTTAAAGCCAAATAATTAGGGTAATAATGGGAACTAAACTTGTCTAAAAATTATTTTTTGAATTTATTTTGACCCATTATAATCATATATTATAAATAAATAAATTTGGATATATTATTAGTAAAAAATGAATTTATATTAATTTAATAGTTTGAGAGTTTCCAAAAGTACCCCTCAACTAAATTATAAAAGGGAACCTCCCCCTTCACTTCCTCACACAAAATTGAGCCTTATATATTGACCCAAACATGACATAATAAGATCTAAAATTTTCTTTTATTCATCCTAGAATACAAAATTTAGGTATAAATCTATACAAGGATTCCATTTGGTGCAAACCCATAGGAGTTACCTAAAAAAGAGGTAACATCATTACTCAAGCTATTCAGGTTTATTTCCATTATCCACCCCCTAAAATATCTTTTTTCCATTATTATATAACACTATCAGTATCCTAAATATATGGATATGTTGTTATGATATGGTTTCTACCAAAATGTACACAAAATTATATCTAATGTGTAATGAACATACTGTTCATGTGTACGAAAAACTACCACCTCACAAAATAATGATTGTTCATTTTTTTTGCGTTACCACCATTCATGGTCAGTAAATATGATGGATACTCTATGTATATATGTTATATATTATATTAAATTTTGTGTTTATTCTTATGAAATTATTTTAGTACACATACCTTCATGGTTTCTATTTTTTATAAATACGATAACATCATTTGTGGAAGTCTGGACTACTACCTCCTCAAAGCGATGTGATTCTTTCACACTATAAATGGAATGTATAAAGGTTGGTTTTAATAATATTATGCGACATGTATGAAATACATATGATACTATAATTAATATATATATATATATATATATATCATTTTCTTTAATTCTTTTAATATGAAAAATAAAATAAAATAACATTTATATATACGTACGACCTACTGTCTCCATGAATGGCGTATTTCATCTCTTTTCTCCAAATTTTAAATATTATTATAAATAATTATATAAATAATATATATAATATTTAAATTACATTTTAAATTATTGAGATGATTAAATAATTATCTTATTAATAGTAATAATTAAATTGTAATTCAGAACATAATCAAGAAAATAGGTAATTAGTACCTTAAATAGTAAAAATAACGAAAGAATGTTGGCAAACAAGTAATAAGATATTATAATATGATCATATATGATATCATAAATATTAATTTGGTTATATAATAAGTTATTAACAATCTTAAAACCACTATATAGGTGGTTAAGGGACAATCACCCAAAAGGAAACACAAGGTAAGGGATTTTATCTCAATTTACGTTGCATTGACACATATTTGTTGTTATGCACAATTTCAATTTTTTTATGGTGTATATACTAATCTTTGAAATTTTAATTCATGAATATAATTATTCTTGTGATATCATATGTTTAATTTAATGTTATTCTTTCATTTATATTATGATTCAAATGTTTTAAAGTGTTATGGGACACTTTGGAATGTTAAATATTATTTTCCTCAAAATTTTTTTAACAATATTTCATTGGTATTTCCATTCATCAACATTAACAAACATTATTTTTCTATAGCCCAAACCAGGGAATTATAGTTAAATATATATCCTTTATTCAATATGTATATTTGATGGGGGAATATTACTTATTATTTGAATCAATTATTCGATATGAGGAATGCTTTGGAAAGGCACAACACGAGTTGTTCTTGATTGTAGATATACCCTCAATGCATTAGTAGTATCATGAGATGGAATTCTTGTCCAAAATAGAAGGGGTTTTACTTGATATGCTAAACCATATTGTGAAATTTCTAACTAGTAAATGTTCTATCTACCTAGGAAACACGGCGTCCAATAATTATGCATCTCCCTCAATTGGACTCAGTTATTATTTATCCATGAGATTTTGCATCATCATATCTATGGATGCACTATATTCTCAGTTTATTTATTTAGATGGAATGTGTTTTAGTATCTTACCTTTCCATATAGATTATTCCTTATTTAGTTATTTTAATCTAACATGTTATTAGTTATTTACCTTACATTATTAATTTATTTCCATTAATTAAATATTGATTCCAATTTTCTTACCCTTATTGGGCATTTGATCTCACACTTATTATGTTTCCTTTCCCCAAGTCATGAAGAAGAATTAGTTAAATGAGTTTCAAGGGTTTTGTTTATTTCAATTCATTATGTATCATGTTTTTATTTTCCATTACCCAATGTACTATGGGTTTCATGTATGTAATCTGGCATTGAAAAATTGCTAAATTGATTAGTCCTTGGGGATTTCATTCCTTATAATAATTTCAATATAATAAAATTATGCACTAGACCTGGGCTTCTAGGTTCAGGGATGTTACATATTGATAAATTTAGAGGTTGATAACCCAATATGACCACACCAATTAGGGTGTGTTCTTTTTTATTCCCTTGGTAACCCATGTTGGGTTTATCTTCAACACTGTTATGGTGTTTTTTACATGACCATTAATGAGGAATGGATTTCTTCATAATTAATAAATATTTAAATGCATTTTATAAAAGTTATATATATATATATAGATATCATTTATCCTAGTTAAATTATAAATTTAATTGATATTGGTTGCATGTCATTAATTCACTCTTTAATGTTTAATGAAATTTAATGGTATGGACCTTTTAAATGATTAAATATAATGTTTATTACATGAAAAATGATTAAATATGTATATAAATTAAATGTTTATAAGGTGCTTATTGATTTTGGACATTTTTTTCTTTATAATAATGGTCAGATTTTAGTCGGTCTTATATTCCCAAGGGAATTAATTGATCTCTCATAGAACAAAATTCTGATTCATTAAGATGATCTCCATGGGAGATACCAACCAAAAAATATTTTCCTTGTCTTATTATATAAAGGTCTTGACATTATTCTGATTATTCACCTAAAATATTTCTAAATATTAAAATCCAGTGGATACACTCCTTAGATTCAGCTTGATGTCTTCAGACACATGGTTCCCTTGATTCACCCCATTAGGCCCAGTCATTCTTAGCCCATGATTACTATGTATGAGATCCATGGACTCTGTTAGACTCTTTTATAGTGTAATTACTTGGGTTCACCCCTTGGGTTACATTTATACCCGTATTCCTGGACTACATGAGTTATTACTTTGAGTTGGTATGACCACTGAGGTCAAGGATTCCTTGGTTTCACCTTGGATCCTATGTTATTATTACTTAATATTAATTTAGTTCTATTACCTTACTTATATGAACTTATTTTTATAAAAGGAAGCATCATTTATTATATTATTACATGTTTAGAGACATTTCCAGCTGAGTCTGAAGCTGGTATGTGGTATTTACATTTGCATAGTTTTACGTTTATATTTACCAACACACTATACAATTTATATTCATAGACTGGATTTGTATATACAATGTTCGTGTTGGCCTACTAATATTTATATCACACCATATCTAGGTCACTATTTGAACCTTAATAGATTATATGATCACAAGTGTTGAAAAAACGAAGCATTCCACTTTGTACACATGACTTTCATGATTTAGGATGGGAGCTGGGAAATAGATGTACAATCCATAGATCGAGAGGCTTGGATAGTTTTTCCCCTTTTCATTATTTTTTATATCATTTATTGTGTTTCATGAATACTACCATGTAAGTGTGTTTTACTTTTTAAAAACCTAAAATCAGCATTTATTATATGATAAAGTTTGTTGATTTTTATTATTCTTTACTTCTTGGATGATTATGCTTATTTCTACTACCATATTCTTTATTATATCACATCCACTTACTTGTTCATGTTATATCACAAATTTTCTCCACTCTAACAAGAGGTAATAATCTCTCCACTATCACACCCAAAGTTCTCACTTCTTGTTGGAAGCCTATGGAATATGGGGAGCGTGCCTTAGTCCGTTTGGATAACTAGGGTTAATTACTCTGGAGTGAGCTAGGTTTGGGATGCCACAAGAGTAGTGATGGCATAGTTAACAGATTACCTATAGAAGATAATGTGTTAGAACCCATAAATAAATTCAAATGTCAACATAATAATGATTCTCTTATGGGGTTTAATATATTAAGGATCATTATCCATTGGCTCTTGTGTAAGTTGGAGTATTGTGAGTGTGGTCTCCCTAGAAAAAACTCAAGTATGCACATTGGTTAACATTACATGCTTAATTTTCGATATATATGTCTATATATATGTTATTGTGAGTGTGTTAATCTTTCCAAAATAGTTTTGATACTTTTTTATCCACTATTTTTATCGTATTATCCATAGATTATTTATCTAATCCTAAGGATATAATGATTCACATCGAATATGAGATCCTTGAGAATCCATGATAGTAATATTAAAAATAAGTCCTCTGGCCAAGATTGATCATATAGAGATGGAAAAATAATGTATGACTGTCAAGTGTTGGGGGATCATAAGTATTGAGACTTATTCTCATGAATTTTACATTTGATGATCTAAAGTAAAAGATATCATGTGGAATAAACCATTAATAAGAACACCACATGTTACAATTTTCATTTCATGTGCCTATATGAAAACATGTGTATTTGTATCTTTAATTGAGATCATTATTATTGTAAAACATTTTATCTAATACATTGATGGAAGATAAAAACCATGGAATTTATATTTGTGTGGATCTAACATGTTCTATGTATGTCATTGGTAGCATGGCATTAATAAAATGATAAAAAAAATCTATTACTTCTTAGTTTAGGATGAACTATATTTGTCACATTCTACTAGGATGGATTTACCTTTATTAATCCATATCCATGGTTGAAGAAGGTAAGTCTATCCAATAAGGTTATAAAATAATAAAGTAGGAAAATATGGTCATATGAAGTTTGCAACCTAATTTACGTGATACCATATGATAAAGTGATTATATTACATGGTATGTATTCATTTGATTTTTTTAATGCTATGATTAAACCATATCTCATTTAAGTCCATGATGGGTGTCCAAACTCATCTTCTACTCTATGAGTGTCACCCACTATGATAAAACACTATTTTTTGAATATTTTATTGATAATAAATGAAATAATTTCCTAACATTGTGTTAAATATTTTTATTTATAAAATATTTGGGATTTGATCATTCATCTGAAAATTTGGTGAAAATTCCAGTTTTACACTTTATAATGCACTGTAGTATTTCGAAGATAAATATTTTTATATTTATTATTTGAACATGAAATGTTTTAACAGTGTTCCTAACTTAATTTTCTACAACTTTTATGCAGGACACTAGATCAAAATAACGCATTTGGATTGAGTAATTGTGTCATAGAGGAAAAGGTGGGCTGGACACGCCAGAATGGATAAGCTTCAGTATTTCGGCCATAAATCCTTCATCTGGGAATATATTGAGCCCAAAGTTGGAGGGGAGATAGAAGACCCATATACACACATTTTATACTTCTAAAAGGCCGGCCAATTCACGCGTTTTGGTGGTCAAATTATCAGTTCAAGTTGGCATAAGATATTTGGCCGATATTCCCCATTCACACTTGAAACCACTTTGAACCTAGCCTCCCTACCACTCTATAAATTGGTGTTTTTCTCATTTGGTGGGGTTGGGACGTGCATTAGGAGATTTAAGGAAGAGGAGAATTGGTTTCACCCTAATTATCCAACCATTGTAAGAGGGATATCTCTTGAAGCAAGGATCCCCTCATCGAAGCCTCCTTCTCTTCTTCATTTTGTAATGTTTTCATTTGTGTAATAAACTTCTTTGATATTCTTTTATTCCTCTTCTTTTCTTATGTTTTTTTTTAAATTTATTATTCTATTAATCTTCCTAATTGTATTAGAATTATTGAGTATAAGCGTTATTGGTTTATACCCATTATAAACCTTTTCACATGCAAAACGCTTCTACGATGATTACGCCACCCATGGAAGAGTAGTTCTTTTTAGTAATCGATCGACCTCTATCCTTCTTCATTAATTTATTTTGAATCAATGAGCTAATGTAATTCACATATTATGATATATTAATTGAGTTTTTAATTTCAATGAAACTAAGCAAGAAATTGAATAGTTAACACAAAACATGTGAGGTCGGGAATTGTGTGGACTGTGAGAGCGCAACCTTAACTGGTAATTCAAAACCACACGGGATCAATTTGTAGAGTTCAAATAAAATCCCTAAACTCAATTAATCCTCATTTCCAGAGTTTTTATGTTCCTTAATTTACCACTGACCATAATCTAATCTTAGAACATCAATCAAAGAAGGGTGTTGCGATTGCATGTTCTGAAGTTAGCCTAAGGTTAAATTCACTTCATCTTCGTGGTAAAGTTAATTCTCATAGGGTTTGGGATTTAACAAATTAAGGGATCATAATTAGGTGAATATTAATTTAAATGATAATGATTAATAAATGATTGAAGCGGTAGATTTAGATCGATTACGTCTTTTAAAATATTTTCTATAAAAAACATCTTCTTGTTGTGTCTTTTTAATCAAAATTCATTACAAAATTAAAAACAAAAAAATGAAATCTTCTTCCAGAAAAATTATTCAGGTTTTATAAACTTCAAACAACCCCCATCATTTCAAGTAGTGTTTTTATTCTATTTTATTTTTGTAATACCTCTATAAAGTTGTTTTAAATCTACTTCCTCCTTTGAGAGACGACATTGGTCAGCCACTCTGCTGCATCTAAGTACCCCTAAATCACACTAATCATTTGAGGGTGCCCACGACAGCGCTCTTTCAAATTGGAACCATTTCCAGGGAGTCAATTACTTTATTCAACCATTTAGATGTATTTCTTTTATTTTTCATTTTATTATTTTTTCACCTCTCTCTTTCATCTTTCCCCTTTCTCAAGTTTTCTTTTTTTTATCCTCTTATTTTCTTTTTGGACCATCAACTCAAACTTCTCATTTTTATTTTACTATGGTCCACTTTCTTTCTTTTCATTTTTATTTGATTTATGACACGAACTAATCCTGAAGATCTCTTAGATCTTGACCCTGAGATTAAACGTAGCCTTAGGGCTCGAATAAGTCATTCTCAGTCTACAAGAAGTTTTAATATTCAACCAGTTAGTGAATTACTATCTTCTTGAAACATTGAAATTGGAATCTATTCAAATTCAAACATAAAAGAGGAAACAATGGCTGGAAATAATGGAAATGAACTTAATAGAGCCATTCATGAATTGGTTTCACCTGGTATTAACTATCAACCAAATTGTATTACATACCCGAATCTCGAATCAGACTTTGAGTTAAAATATGGGATAATTCACCTTCTTCCAAAATTTAATGGCATATCTGGTGAGGATCCAAACAAACACCTTAAAGAATTTAATGTGGTTTTCTCAACCCTTAAACCAAGAAATGTTTCTGAAGATCAAATCAAATTAAGAGCATTCCAATTCTCACTTGATGGAGCTGCGAAAGATTGGATGTATTATTTACAAGCCGAGGATGTAACTTGTTGGAACGATTTAAAACGTCTTTTCTTGCAGAGATTTTTTCCAGCATAAAGGAACACTTCCATTTGTAAAGATATCTCTGGGATCAAGCAAGCACAAGGGGAGTCAATGTATGAGTACTGAGAGCGATTCAAGAAGTTGTGTGCAAGCTGTCCACATCACCAAATCAGTTAGCAACTCCTCATTCAGTACTTCTATGAAGGACTCACACCTATGGAGAGGAGCATGGTGGATGTTGCAGTAGGAGGGGAATTAGTGGACAAGACACCAGTAGCTGCATGTGCATTGATCTACAAGATGGCCCAAAACTCCCAACAATTTGGAGATAGAGGTACACCACATGTCAGGGGAGTACATCAGGTAAGTACTTCTTCTCTTGAAAGTCATTTTATTGATACCAAGTTGGAAGAATTGACCACTATGGTGAGGTAGATTGCTTTGTCTCAAAAGAAATACCAACCCCCTTCTTCACGGCCTTGTGGTATTTTCACTGAGATAAGCCACCCAACTGATTGTTGCCCACAACTCCAAGAAACAGAAGATTGTGCAGCAGTGTTCCCTGGGAGACCATATCAGCAACAACAACAACAACCATATACCCAAAAGAAGTTTTATCCAACATATAACGAAGGGTGGAAATATCAACCAGACACGAGGTATGGCTCTGGACAACAAAAAAGGTCACCCTTTCAACAAAACTTCCAGCAGCCTCCGCCTTACCAACAGGGTTTTCAACAACCCCAAAGGAGATTTGAAGCCCAAGAATCAGCAAGCCAGCAACAAGGGAATTCCCCACCCAAGGTAGATTCTAACACTGATGACCATTTGAAGAAAATTGTTCTTAATCAACAGAATGAGCTGAAAAGTTAGGGTTCGGAGCTGAGGGAGTTGATGACTCAAATGAGCCAGATTGCCACCGCCCTCCATGAACTTGTAAGTAAGAATTCCGGAAATCTACCTTCCCAACCCACTCCAAATCCAAAGGGTAATGTTAGTGCCATCACATTGAGAAGTTGGAAGTCAATGAACGATACATCTTTACCTACCATTCCACCGGGATTCACCTCAACTCCAGAGAAGTCGCATTCCATACCAACTAATGAGAAATCCAAGGAGAAAGATAAAGGTAAGAAAAATATTGATGATGGTCCTCCTAAACCCCTTCCTTTTCCAAACAGGGTTGTTCAAACCAAGAATATGGCTGATGAAGCAATGAAAAAGGATTTTTTGGACACATTTAAGCATGTGGAGATCAACATTCCTCTACTTGACACCATTAAGAAAATTCCAAGGTATGCCAAATTCTTAAAATAACTCTACACCAATCGAAGAGGGCTCAAGAGAAATGAGAGGATCAACCTTGGAAGGAATGTCTCAGCACTCATTACACAAACTCTTGCAATGCCAACAAAGTGCAAGGATCCAGAGACATTCACCATCCCATGTACCATAGGGTAGTTTCACTTCTCTGATACACTTTGTGATTTAGGTGCTTCCATAAATGTGATGCCTCACTCTGTATTATCTTCCTTGCATGTTGGTGAGTTGAAGCCAATAAGAGTAGTGGTGTAGTTGGAAAATAGAGCTACAACATATCTAGTGGGAGTCCTTGAGGATGTACTTGTCCAGGTAAGAGACATGATCTTCCCCGCAGATTTATACGTTCTTAACATGGACGACGATCAGGTAAGTTCTCATGCCTCCATTATCTTAGGTAGACCCTTCCTCAAAACTGGAAAAACTATCATAAATGTCAATGAGGGTACACTTTCCATGGAATTTGGGGATGAAGTTGTGATATTTAATGTTATGGACACCCTGAAGTACCCCTCTGAGGACCATTCTGCGTTTTTTATCTCCCATTTTGAACCACCAAGTAAAAAATCCATGGATTTTTATTATCCTATGCTTAGAGAGATTATGAGTATTGGTTCTGGTTTAATGTATAAGAGAAATTCCACACCTATTTCTAATAAACAAGACTATCTAAGATTTGATTTTGAAATGGATTCATATTCTGATCGTAATCATGTGAACTCTGATTATGACATGGCTATTGAGTATGCTGATGGATTTGGTGCTTTATTCTCTGATTATGATGATTTCTGTTCATATACTGATGTTCATTGTGAAGATATGTTTGTTTCATCAATTTATCCATCCATACATCACCCCCCTACATTGGAACTCAATCCCTTTCCCCCAAATCTTAAATATGCATACTTGCTGAGTGGTGATAGATTACCGGTTATCATTGCTAACAATCTCTCTTTTGATCATGAAGAAATTTTTTTGAATCTATTGAGAGATAACATTAGGGAAATTGGCTGGACATTGGAAGACATATCAGGTATTAGCCCCTCCATTTTCATGCATAGGATTCTCTTGGAGGATGGGGCTAAACCGGTGAGACAACCACAAAAGAGACTCAATCCCACCCTCCTGGAAGTTGTTAAAAAAGAAGTTGAGAAATTTCTTGAGGCAGGTATAATCTTTCCCATTTCAGATTCTCAGTGGGTAAGTCCAATTCAGGTTGTGCCTAAGAAGATTTGTGTTACTATTGTTAAAAATGAGATAGAAGAGTTAGTTCCAATGAGGGTGCAAAATAGTTGGCGTGTGTGTATTGATTATAGGAAACTAAATCAGTCCACTCGCAAGGAGCATTTCCCCCTCCCATTTATTGATCAAATTATTGAGAGACTAGCTGCGAAAACAGACTATTGTTTCTTGGATGGATTTTCTAGATATTTTCAGGTTCATATAGCTCCGTAGGATCAGGAAAAGACTACATTCACCTATCCATTTGGCACATTTTCCTACCGGAGGATGCCATTTGGACTTTGCAACGCCCCAGGTACCTTCCAGCGATGCATGGTGAGTATTTTTTATGATTTTATTGAGACCTGCATGGAGGTATTTATGGATGATTTTACAGTGTATGGGTCTTCAATTGATGAATGTCTAAATATTTTGGGAAAGGTATTGAATCGTTGTATTGAGAAGAATCTGGTCTTGAACTTTGAAAAGTGTCATTTCATGGTAGAGCATGGCATTTTCTTAGGGCATGTAGTGTCAAAACATGGGATAAAGGTTTATAGATCTAATATAGACATTATTTCATCCTTACCCTATCCTTCATGTGTGCGTGATGTTAGATCTTTCCTAGGGCATATGGGATTTTATCAGCACTTCATCAAAGATTTTAGTAAGATTTCTCTTCCTATGTCAAGATTACTTCAAAAGGATTTTGATTTTTTGTTTGATGTTTCTTATAGGAATTCATTTGATGAGATAAAACAATGTCTGACCACTTCACCTATCAAACAGCCCCCACGGTGGGAGATTACTTTTGAGATTATGTGTGACGCCTCCAACTTCGCGGTTGGAGCTGTCTTATCTCATAGGGTGGAAGGAAGTTCACATGTGATTGCATATGCATCAAGGACATTGGATTCAGCCCAATCAAACTACACTACCACATAAAAGGAGTTTCTTGCAATCATATTTTCTTTAGATAAATTCCGTTCATATTTATTGGGCTCTAAAGTAGTTGTTTTTTCTGACCATGCAGCTTTGAGGTACCTCCTAAAGAATCCATATGCAAAGCCCAGGCTGATTTGATGGATGCTCCTTCTTCAGGAATTTGATATTGAGATAAAGGACAAAAAGGGGTTAGAAAAATTGGTGGCAAACCACATGATTAGTCTTACTCACACACTAGAGGGGGACACCTTGGACCAGGTACAACTTCGGGACACTTTCCCTGATGAGCATCTCTATACCATCTCAGGTACACATCCTTGGTATACTGATTTAGTTAATTACTTTGTTGCCTCTGAAATCCCAGTGAATTTGAAGAAACATCAAGTCCAAAAATTAAAAAGTGAGTCTAGGTTTTTTGTGTGGGATGATCCTTACCTCTGGCACATGTGTAGTGACCAAATCATTAGGAGGTGTTTTCCCGATCATGAGTTTGATTCTGTTTTTCATTTTTGTCATACACTTGCTTTTGGTGGACACTTTGGACCCCAACAGACATCTATGACTGTTTTGGACTCTGGATTATATTGGCCTAGATTATTCCATGATGCCCATGTGTTTTGTAAGTCATGATCTCATTGCCAACACACTGGGAACATTTCTAGGAGACATTAGATGCCCCCAACAACCCATACTATTCTGTAAGATTTTTGATGTATGGGGCATTGATTTTATGGGTCCTTTTCCTAGTTCCTTTGGGTTTCTGTACATTTTGGTTGCTGTTGATTATGGGATTAAATGGGTGGAGGGTAAGGCCACCAGGACTGATGATTCTCATGTTGTTGTGGATTTTGTCAAGGCTCAAATTTTCTGCAGGTTTGGAGTACCAAATGCCATTATCAGTGACCAAGGGACACACTTTTGAAATAGGAATTTTTCTTCCCTCTTTCGAAAGTATGGGGTGACACACAAAACATCAATACCATACCACCCCCAAACAAATGTCTAGGCTGAGGTTTCAAATCATGAGTTAAAACAAATATTGGAGAAAACTGTGCAGCCAAATAGGAAGGATTGGAGCAAGTTCTTGGATGATACATTGTGGTCTTATAGGACAACATACAAGACAAACATTGGTATGTCCCCATTTTGGATTGTTTTTTGGAAAGCGTGTCATCTCCCAGTGGAAGTTGAGCATCGGGCTTATTGGACTATAAATAAATGCAACATGGATTTGGCCCAAGATGGAATCCAAAGGAAGCTGCAAATTCAAGAGATTGAGGAGATTAGATTGTGTTCATATGATAACTCAAGTCTCTACAAGGAAATATCAAAAGAAACTCATGATAGAATGATCCAACAAAGGGAGTTTCATGTTGGAGAGAAAATGCTTCTCTACAGTTCACGACTGAAGCTGATGCCTGGTAAGTTGCGTTCCAGATGGTTATGTCCTTATATTGTATCTAATGTTTTTCCTTATGGTGTAGTGGAGATCACACAAGGGGACACTAGAAGGATCTTTACAGTCAATGGGAAACGTTTGAAGAGATACATTGAGGGACTTCCTACTAATGCAATGGATTTTATCACACTGCATGGCCTCATCATCACTTGAGCACATCAGGCTGTTCCTAACCCTTTCAATTTTATATTATTTGTCCTATTTAAAAATTCTACATTTCATATGTATATATCATCTCATGGGTTGACATTGATTACAATGCAAGATTTTAATTGTGGGGGAGGGAACCTTTTAGTTTAGTAATTTAAATTGTTTTCCTGTAAAAAAACAAAAAAAATTGTGTGTTTTTCAAATTTTGTGTGTTTATTTTTCAATTTTCTTTGTGTTTTTGAAATTTTTGAGCTGAAATGATTCTCATCACAATTTTTAAATGCATATCAATGAGTGAAACAATTTATCCCAATAAACTGAGCTTAAATGAATGCTGAAATAAATTTGTTTCAAGTTCAAATATTTAGTAATTTCATGAAAAGTACACTGAATTTTGAATCCCATGCCACATCTCACTGTCTTTATATTTGAAATAACATTCCTGTGAGTCTTATGAACCATTATTTTCATATTGTTTACATTCACCTCCCTTCTTGAGAGAACCAAACCATGCTTTATTTAACCAGAATTTGATTTATTTCTTTCAAAACTTGAGGGTTTGAGGTACTTATGTTTAAATGATTGAGGAATTTGTTTGGTATTAAAGCCCCCTTTTCAAAGAATCCTTTTTTTATATTGGCCTACCTTGAACATTTAATCCTTGTAGCCCTTAGAATCCATGCACAACCTGTTAGGTTAGCTACATTACAAGCCAATTTTCCCTATCTAACCAACTATTGAAGTGAAATTGCATAATCTAGTTGAGCTTAAGTGTGGGGGAATCTATCTTGTGTTGTGCTACCACATTCTGTGATACTTTGGGTGGAAAATTAAATTCTGAAGAGATGTGTTTGCGGCTGATGAAAATAATTATATTGAAAGCTATGCCTTTTCTGGAGCTTTCATGACAAGTGAAGCTATGCCTTTTTTGGAGCTTCTAATTGAGGTGGAAAGCTGTGCCTATCTGGAGCTTTCAAGAAAATAATGTTTAAGAAGATTGACATTTTTTATGCTGAAATGATGAATGGTGTAAAATTTCCATGACTTTTCATGTTGATGGAGATGAATTGATACTATGGGGATTGAGGAGAAGACCATATTTAAGTGAAAATTAGATTAATGCAATTTTGCTTCAAAAAGAGTCAAGCCCTCCTCATTCAGCCTAAGAGTTTTTCACATCTTAATCCTACCAACCGAAAGCCACAGAACAACCCTGAAAAGTCATCATGATAAACATATGTTCTTGACTCACATCAGGTAGCGATATAGAAATTTATCAAGCCTATGGGAACCCTTGTATGAGTTTGGATGAGAAAGACATTGCAAAAAAAAATAACATTTGTGCGATAAGAGAAAATTCCAGCGAGGTAAGTGTTTTGTGCATGGGAGGATAAATAAAGTGGAAATATATTGAATGAAATAAATGAAGAAATTGAAATAATGGTTTTTTATGAGGCATGATATCTTTTGTTTCTTGGTGTGTAATTGTTTGATCTCAAAGATATGTGTTTTAAAATTGGTTTTGATTTGATATTGATGTTTACTTGATATGAGATTTTGCTCAGGAGTGCAAAAGGGTAAGTGTGGGGGAGTTGATAAAACAGTATTTTGTTGAATATTTTATTGATAATAAATGAAATAATTTCCTCACATTGTGTTAAATATGTTTATTTATAAAATATTTGGGATTTTATCATTCATTTGAAAATTTGGTGAAAATTCCAGTTTTACCCTTTATAGTACACTGTAGTATTTCGAATATAAATATTTTTATATTTATTATATGAACTTTCAATTTTTTAATAGTGTTCCTAAATTAATTTTCTACAACTTTTATTCATGACACTAGATCAAAATAATGCATTTGGATGGCGTAATTGGGCAATAGAGACAAAGGTGGGCTGGACACGTCAGAATGGAGAAGCTTCTGTATTTCCGACATAACTCCTTCATCTGAGCCTATATTGAGCCCAACATTGGTGAGTACATAAAGGACCCATATCCTCACATTTTATCCCTCTGGAAGGCTGTCTAATTCATGCGTTTTGGTGTTCAAAAGGGCGGTGAAATTTGGAATAAAATATTTGGCCGAGATTCCCCATTCACACTTGAAACCACTTTGAACCTAGCCTCCCCACCACTCTATAAATTGGTGTTTTTCTCATTTGGTGGGTTTGGGACGTTCATTAAGATATTGGAGGTAGAGGATAATTGGTTTCACCCAAATTCTCCATCCATTGTAAGAGGGGTAGCTCTGGAAGCAAGGATCCCCTCATCGAAGCCTCCTTCTCTTCTTCATTTTGTAATGTTTTCATTTGTGTAATAAACTTCTTTGATCTTCTTTTATTCCTCATCTTTTCTTCTGTTTTGTTTAAATTTCTTCTTTTATTAATCTTCCTAATTGGGTCGGAATTCTTGAGTAGAATCTTTATTGGGTTATACCCATTATAAACCTTTGCACATGCAAAACGCTTCTACGATGATTACGCCACCCATGGAAGAGTAGTTCTTTTTAGTAATCGATCGATCTCTATCCTTATTCATTCATTTATTTTAAATCAATGAGATACTTTAATTAATATATTATGATCTGTTAATTGAGTTTTTAATTTAAATGAAACTAAGAAAGAAATTGAATAGTTAACACAAAACACGTGAGGTCGGGAATTGTGTGAACTGTGAGAGCGCAACCTTAACGGGTAATTCAAAACCACACGGGATCAATTTGTAGAGTTCAAATAAAATCCCTAAACTCAATTAATCCTCATTTAAAGAGTGGTTATGTGCCTTAATTTACCACTGACCATAAGCTAATCATAGAATATCAATCAAAGCAGGGTGTTGCGATTGCATGTTCCGAAGTTAGCCTAAGGTTAAATTCACTTCATCTTCGTGGTAAAGTTAATTCTCGTAGGGTTCAGGATTTAACAAATTAAGGGATCATAATTAAGTAAATATTAACTTAAATGATAATGATTAATAAATGATTAAAGAGGTAGAGTTAGGTCGATTACGTCTTTTAAAATATTTTCTAAAAAAACATCTTCTTGTTGTATCTTTTTAATCAAAATTCATTTCAGAATTAAAAAAAATGAAATCTTCTTCTAGCAAACTTCTTCAAGTTTTATAAACTTCAAACAACCCCATCCTTTAAATTAGTGTTTTTATTCTATTTTATTTTTGGAATACCTCTAGAAAGTTGTTTTAAATCTACTTCCTCCTTTGAGAGATGACCTTGGTCAGCCACTCTACTGCACCTAAGTACCCCTAAATCACACTAATCATTTGAGGGCGCCCACGACAGCGCTGTTTCACACTACTATCAGGATAAGTTTCCAAAGGGTATCACACTAAGTGAATTCCAAATTTTTTCATTTATAGTGAATGCGAGTTTAGGTCATGGTTTTACCCCCTAGATATTTCCACATATGATCAATTTTTAATGATAAAAAAGAGATAAATAAAATCATTTTATTCAGGTTTTGACTAATAAGTGTTGAATTTATTTATTAAATGTATTTTCATGTTATTCCGAGAATGTGAGGAAATATATTTTAGAAATTAATTTTTAATACATATGGTTTATATGATATTTTTAGGTTAAGTGTGTAATGTTACCGGCTTATATTTTATAATTTAACATATATATTATGTTTTAAATAAGTGAGAAAATTTAAATTTCTTTTATGACCGGAATAATAGGTCATATGTTTTCATTTAGTGATTATTCGTATGTTTAACCAATTTCAAGGCCCATATGTAATTTTAGTAAGATTAACCTAGTTATTTAAGTCAAGAGAAAACCAAATTCAATATACTATTCACTCACTCAAATTTTGGAGCATCTTACTCCTCTCTTCTAAATTATAGAGTGAGAAATGGTCCATCGATGCACCATAATCCGTGAATTATTTCCCAGATTGAAAAATTGGTGTTGTGATGATTTATTGGAGGTATAAAGGATTGATTATAATCCAAACTAGCACCATGATACCAAATATCAAAGTTAAAACCAACTCTTATAGTGTATGTGGATGATTTAGAATAATTTTATTTCATTTTTTTCAAGTTGTGATTGTTAGTGATGAGATAAAAAAATTCATCTTCAAATTGAATGAGGTAATGTTTAGATTAAATTTCTAGGATTAATTCCTTAAAAATTATATCATCAGGTTATAATTTGGAATTTCAAATTAATATAGATGAATTTATTACATCAGTATGATGATGAAACTTTAAAATAAATTTTTTTATGCTTTATTATGCACCTGAGACCAATATATTTGTCAACAAATGTTTTAATTCGATTATAGAAAAACTTGTGTCTCTTTTTTTTAGAGCATAATCAAACCCATAATGATTTTAAACCCTCTATAATAGTTTAAAGACTCTTCAGTATAGGGAGGCATTCGTTATATAATATGGTACCCCTAAATTAGATACTATTTTAGTCACCTGGGAATGGGCATTACAATGTGGTGTCAAAGAATGTGTTTTGTTTTAACAGTGTAACTTAGAGGTGGAGATAAGATTTCAGAACATAAGTGGTTGAATTATAGAGTTACTGACTAGCATGGAATTTTTTGGAAAGAAATTTTCAAGGTAATGTCTTTTTTAGGGGTTTTCACTAAAGTTTGAGTTTTGTGTTGGACTAATAATCTCAATGGTTAATGATTGGGATTCAAGATGAGTTATGGGGCTTATCTAAGATCAATTTAATGTTTCATGCATCATGACTAATTCATATTTAGTGAATGATACATGAACATATGTGTAGTTTTGTTTTGCATATTAACTTATCAATATAAATAATTAATTGAATAAAATTATTATCTATTCGGTATTTTCATGAGTAAGTTATAATTATTGATTAGACTGACATGGATCTAAGAGGTTACCTATGATGTGATATACTTATATTTTATTTTGTACCACCTTAGGTAAATGGATTTGGGTTTTTTGATATATAAGGAAAAAAATATTTTCAAAATAATATCTCTTGTGGTGGTTTGAGTTATGAAAAGAATTTTTATAAGATTTTTTTTGAAAACATTTGTGAGATTTAGGATTTGAAGATTTTATGGTTCTTTGAAAACTAGTTTCATGGTCTTGAATTTTAATTATAATGATTTTTAGAAATTTATTTCAAAATATATTTTAAAATTGTATAGTTTTTGAAAAATAAACCCACTAAGAAAGAGATTTTTGTATCTTTATTAGGGAAATCCCTTGTATGACTAGGGGTTTTTATAAAAATACATTGGGTATTAATTTTAATTAATTATTTTAGGGTGTTTTTTGGAAATAAGTAATCTAAAACTATGTAAAATATGATTTTATAGTTTTTATTATTTGAAATGGAAGTGACTAGGTGTTTTGTTCAATGTTTTTTGGTTTTTGTGTTGGGATTAAATAGAAAAACTCACAAGGATTAGTAATTATAAATTGTTGGGTTGTGATAATCTGGAATGAATATATTAGGTATTTTTGTAATTTCTTGTTTAAACCATAAGGATTGGGATTTGGTAGTTGATTCCAATGGTGGGGACTACTATTACATAGAATAACTATTTATTCATAAATACATGTTTTAGGGAGTGACATAAGATCAATGATATATAGATTGTTATGTTTTAAATGTTTTTATTGGTGGAGACATGCATGCACTACCTCAATATTTTTCAGTGGTTATAAGTGGATTTCCTGGTGGTTCAGTCCGGGATCTGAGATTATTTTGATGTCCAAGAGTAAAATGATTCCAATGAGGTGATATTTCTTATTATAAGATAAAATATTACTCAATGTGATGGCGATGAATTAGAAACCATGAGGGGTCCTGATTTGTGTATGGATTAGTGGAATGGTTTATTAGGGATGAGAAGAGTTATTATGGGTAGTTTCTAATAACTCACTGCATGGAATGTTAGTAGACTAAAATCTGAATCAATTTTTTGTAAATAAGGTGAAAGAACATATTTTTAAATTATGATATATGATATGTACCTCTTGTTTGTTAATGAGTATAAAATGTTTAATTGAATATTTTTAATGAAATATTATGTGAAAAATACATGAAATAGAAAAAAATTCAATGAGTGTATGGATGGAAAGAGGTTAGTAACTAAAAGGATCCATAAGAAATCTATTGGTAACCCACTAGGGTTTTTATTATAGTTAATCATATAACTATTTGAGTGGCATACTCTTTAAATTTTTTGGTGTGAAATATGGAAATTTAGGGCTTCTTTTTCAATATACCTTAGATGATTTTATCCTACCTTAAGTCAAGTAAATGAGTGAAAACCCATTTTGATCCACTTAACCCTATATTATTCCTCATTAAATCTAGGGTGATTAAGAAGGGGTGACATCATTGATTATTGTGATCTATCTTCCCTTCAAACCTTCTATTCCTTTATCCGTACATAATATCTAATGATATATATTTCTATATGGTTTTAATAGTATGATTGTAATGAATCAGAGATAAATCTAACAAATATAATATGTATTTCATTAGAATAGGATATAAGGGAATATAGAATGAGGAAAACACATTTTTCACATTATTACAATGCTGGTAAACTACTATTTTAATTTTATATGTTTTCATGTCAATTTAGATGGAAGTGATAGGGAATTATGTTAATAAGTTAGGTAGTTTTCTTTTCATAGGATAGGAATTCCATTATGAGAGAGTAACTTATAATTGTATATAGTTGTGAAATTAAAGAACAACCTATTTTATTTTATATCTATTATTCCAAATTGTGAATTTGGATTCAAATGATTCAAATTGGTAATTATGTTACGGGCCTAGAATATTAAGGCTAAGTGTAACTGTGGTAAAAATAATTTATATTATCAACTATCCCAATCATTGTATTATCCTATAGTTCATGTGATTAATATTATAATTATTTATATGTTCATTCAAATTGTGTAATTATAAGGTACATGGTTATTATCTTATAAAGTGAATGAATTATTATTTTTTAAATTTTATTTAAAAATAATTTTTTCTTTAATGTGGATTTTAAAGGGAAATTATTTATTATTAAATATTTTTTTTAAAATTTAATGGTTTTATGAAATGGAATTCTTAAAAATTATTTTAAATAGAATTATTTCATGAAAACAAATTTCTAAATAAGAATTGGTTTTACCTTTAACATTGTATTTTAAAGAAGATATATTTAACATTATATAATTTTTTAAAGAAGATATCTTTGATTATATGTTGTGGGAAAGTGATTCTATTTTAAAATGTTTTGAAAATGGGCCTCAAAATACTAATTTAATAAAATAAAAAATATCTTGGTTAAAAAAGAAAATATTCTATAAGACCTCGTGATTGAAATTTAATTTGGTTTAATGATTCCTTACTTATGTCATTAATCAATATTTTTTGGTTTTTAGGTTTTTTTTCCTTTTTCTCATGATTATTTATGATAACATAGGAACTATAGGTGGAACCTTAACTTATGTAATGGTTTATTTAGATTGAGTTAGGATATGATGTGGCTTTCCTTTGGACTGATAATCATAGGTCACTTTGGGTTTGGATTGAGCATAGGTCTTTGTGATTTACTAAAACAACTAAGAATGAGTTATGGGTTTCAATGAGATATTATTGAGTTATAATTTCATAATTGGTATATGGGATATTCTTGATATCATTGTGAAGTGATAGTCTCACTTACTCCCTTATAAGAGTTCCACATGATACACCATATCAATTTATATGGGATTTAGTCCCTATATTATTTCATTGATAGGTTTTTCTAGTTAATGGGAAGTGTAATTGATGTAGTGATGATCCTTTAAATAGATTTTGATATGAAATATGAGATGTGAGATGCCTCTTTTTTTGATTATAAGTGTGTAGGTTCCCTCGTGAGTTTTATTAGCTTATACTACATTGGATGGTGTGATTATACTATGAGGTAATGGGACTCACATGATGAACAACTTGATCAAAAAATTTTTTAGGGAGGTGTCATCTTGGATAACCACTAGTTTGTATTCCTATATTAAAAATCATGTCTACTTTAACATGATTGATCACATGTGTTGATGATATTTCTAGTTGTTGACTATACCTATCCTACTATGGGGTTTCCTTGTTTATGAATAGAAATAATGATATGGAAGATTATAATAATATTAAGTAGTTTTATTTCTTCTTGAGTGTGACATAACATATCATAAAGTAGGAAGTATTTCAATAATATAGACCATGGTAAAAACAAAAACATGGAATAAAAACGTTTTTATGATAGTAATATATGATCTTATAGATTAGTGTACAATCGTTAAGTTTTAATCCCACAAAATAGAAGCCAACCCCTATGATGAGAGATGATAAATGGGATATATCTAGAGGTTCTCTAGGGTTAGTCCTGATGATTTTCTAGTGAGAATATGAAATATGGATATTGAGGGGGCATTGAGACATGGGTTGTTTTATTTAATGAGTTGATCCTTTTTCATTATTATTTATCATTAATTTTTTATGGGATTACTAATACATTTATTTTTAACTATTTAATCCAAATTTGATAACATTTTTTTGTTTCAATTTAATTTTATAGTTTTATTGATCATTAGATAGTCATTGATTTACCATTGTTGATATTCATGATTACATCATTATTTTTGTTGGGTTTTGGTTTTTTGACTTGCAATGAGATGTCTGATAAGTCTGGTGGTGATTGATGAGTGAGTTTCAGTGATGTATGTGAGACCAAAAAAGTATCACATCTTGTGAGAAACGAGTGGATTTATGGTATACAACATTTTTTCCATGATAGGATACAAGTCATTGATTATAGGAATCTGTGTCATGTCCTAACTTCAGTAGGGAATGAATACGCATTAGTGGTGTGTGTCTTTTGGACATTATAGCACACCGGTATGAACATGTAATATATTACATGGATAATTTTTATGGGAAAGAGATTTACACTAAGTGGTGAATTTCACTTTCCCAAGATTTACAGGCACATCCACTAGATCACTATAATAAAAAAATTAGGAGATTATGGAAATTCAACCTAGTCGTTGGACTCACCACTACCCACATACATAGAATGGATTTTGGTGTACATGGGTAAAATTGATGATTTATTTCAGGGATAAGTATTCCTTGTATCTTCACACTTGTCTCCAAAAATTCGTTATATCAATGTTTGATGGTTTGGTATGAGTTAAAAATGTGAGTTGGGATAGAGGCCACTGTGTTTTTAATTTATATGTTTTATATATGCATTAACTAAGTGGATAAGATATTATATTTATCGTACGTTTCATATAAATTATACTATTTATAATGCCTTAATATATATTTTTTACATATCTAGTTTAATTATTTATGTTCTGGATAACTGGATTCCATTTATACTCCTTATTTTATGTCTAAAAGTATTTGGTATGTCAGTTATATGAATGTATGAGTGTGATTTTTTTGTAAATTATGTCCTGATTTTTTTGTATTTTTCTTGAGGGTAAATTCGGCCTCAAAATTATTAAATTACCTCAATAACAGTACACATCCTCTAGAATATGGAGGGTAGGGCTGAGATCACATGGATCCCCTGATTTGGGTTTTTTTTGGATGACCTAGGACACGGAATTAAAAGTGAAACTAGGGAATGTGTTATATTAGTAAAGTGCCATTTAGTGGTAGAAATAATCTATCTTTAACATTCATCGCCTAACCCATTTTCTTAGGAAGAGGTAGTGGGTGTTACTATCCTTAGTTGAAATCCCCAAGTCAATAAATAATGGAAATAAATGATAATGGATTCACAAAAAAAATTGGGGGATGATTTTACGTGAAATGATAAATAACCAAACGCCGATAACAATTACATTTAAACCTCAATAAGATGTATGAGTACAAAATAAACACCAAACAGGATACTGAACAAACCAACAACCATATTAGAGTACAAGTGGAAACAAAGACCACATATAAGGTAAACCAAACACAAGAAAACCCAAAGAAATCAATGATATCCAAATAGAAACCCCCAATATACTCGAAGCTCTAACTCGACTAGCCACACCCAATGTATCAAGAATCATCAGTAAATAACTAAGATACCTTTCCTTTACATGTGTCCTGATATATTACATCTGAAAGTAAAAAAAAGTTCCCAAGAAGGGGGTGCATCTATACTCAGTAGGACCCCCCTAATG
This sequence comes from Viscum album, assembly GCA_963277665.1. Taxonomy (NCBI): domain Eukaryota; kingdom Viridiplantae; phylum Streptophyta; class Magnoliopsida; order Santalales; family Viscaceae; genus Viscum; species Viscum album. Next base: position 252,991,306 of record OY728165.1, on the reverse strand, counting down.
ACATCCCAACTCACGCCACAAAGAATAACTTGTTAGCACATTTATATAAATTTTTAAAAAAAATTTACAATATTTTATATACAAAACCAATCAATTTTAAGGTGAGTAAATAAATCTTTTAAAAAAACTTGTCAAATAAATTTGGAATACACATTCCATACATAAAAACATCCACACATTCATGCCCATGTGATAGTTCCATACTCTTTATTGGTCTTCATAAATCTACCAAGTCATCATAAGGTAACTTATACCAAGTGCCCCAATGGCACACACACCTTCCACATGGTCACATCTTATGAAAATAAACCCATAAAAACCATATATTCCAAACCGTAAAAAATCCATTCCCAACCATTTCAAATAAAAAACACATTATTTCTTACAAAACATTTCAACAACCAATTTCCATGTAATTTTTTTAAAATCACCATTTTAAAATTTTTATTGAAAGGGTTTTCTATAAAACATTCCAATTACCAAAACTTCTACAAAACCATAACTAAAGATATTTTCTATCAAGAAAATCACAAGGGTTTGTAATAATTTCAATCAAAAAAAATCTTTTCAATCTAAAAATTCATGTTATAATCATGTGGACTTAGAATAGAAGCCACCTACCTCAAAAGAGTGGGAAAAGATGAAGAACAATGCAAAAAATTCTAGATTTGATCACCAACTAAATTCCCTTCATTAAATAAAAAAATAATTCATCATAAATCAACCCATGAACCATTTATATAACCATAAAAAAATAGATCTATAGTTTCTAGAGAGATAATAATCAAGGATATAAGAAGGTAGAAGAACAACATGAACTTACCAATGAATCCGGGCCTTCAACACACTTTGATTCACCTACGAATTTCTCTCGAACCAAAGGGAAACATCTCTCACACCTTCAGTGAAAAAGTACTTAGTGTCATGAGAATATTATGAAAAAAAGATTTCTTCATGGAATAAAACAAGTTAGACATACAAATTTTGGAGGGATTACTATACACCAATTACTTAGGCTGTATTGTTTGGAAAACTATGTGCCCAATATGTGGTTTCTACTGTCTCAAGACAACACCTCACACATTTGGCTCACACAGTTAGAAAAAACATTAACCAACCCCGTATTATCCACTATCCTAAAATATAGTAGTATCGCATGGTTTATCCTAAGCACCTATATGGTTTTCCCAAACCATGTGCTAACCATGAACCTACCCACTATTTTTTATTGCATGGATTCTTAGAAGTGTTTCACGGTTTCAAAAAACCATTCTCAAATCACACCACTCCATAAAAGCCTCTAAGAATAATCATAACTCCTAAGAACATCCAAAAACAAAACACAGTAATTATATAGCCTTAAAATACATAAATAAACGGTAATGTACCTAAAAATATGGGTGTTATTGTAACATCCCGGGTTTTTGGATCGGGTCAAATTCCACTCCCATTTTGAATTTTAGAGTTTGGTGGGTATGTAAAATTATTTCTTAATTCATGAAACCTAATTAAATGTTTTTCATTAACCCAAAAAAATGTTTTTAGATATTTTTTTGATTTTTTTCCAGGTTTCATAGGTGTTTGGAAGGTTTTTTGGTGCATTAGAGGCCCAAAGGCCTAGTTTTGGAAAAGTGAATGTTGAGGTGCATAATTAGATCTAACCATATGAACTCTTAGTGAAAACCATGTAGCCCCTTTTTAAACTGAGCACAGTTTTGGGAAACCATGTGTGTGGTGGTGCATGAACATGAATGAACCTATGTAGTTTTTGTATAAGAAATTCACTTTTTTTGTGCATGGTTAGGGAAAACCATGCACAAGACACACGGTTTATGAAATTTGGGATGTAACCATTCACTTTTGTATGTATGATTAGAACAGATTTAGGGATCACCATATAGGATAACTGTGTAGTCCAATTGTGTGGGGCTTGGATCCTAAGAATCAGGAGTTTCTTAGTTTCAGCACGGTTTGGAAAACTGTACGAGCTAATAGTGCATCTCATTAAATGTGTGAAATTAAAAAATATCCCACCTCTCTGTAACCATTTTTTTCTTCCTCCTTTTTTAGTATTTTGGTCCGGAAATGAAAAAGTTACCATATTTTACTCTTTCACTTGATTTTTATCCACCCCCTTCATATCATATCTGTCCTTCAAGCTGTTTTCAATGTTCTATCCATCTGTGTAAAGCTACCCGCTTTCCTTATTCATTTCTTATTTTATCTCACATCAAGGACCTATAGATCTATTTAGGTCATTTTTACCTATTTTAAGGTCATTCATATAAAATAAAAATTTCTAAAAAATTGATCGGATTTAGAGGCTAATATTGAAGGTTCATATGTATATGACTATGAGGTAGGTGCTACATACATTTCTTTATAATTTCATGAGTTTTTTGGGGGAAAACATTTTAATGCCCGATCATATTTACTATGTGAGACCCTTTTAATTTAATAGTTTATTTTAATTAATTAATTTTAAACTTATGATATTCCAATGGAAATGATTGAATAAGTCTATATGTGGTAGGATCCACGTGGATAGTCTCTTGACCTTGGGTGGTTAGTCTAGGGTGTGTACTTATGTTTAATTAAATGGACATTTTAAATTGAATTGTTTATTTGAATTTTTGTTAGTAAATTAAATTAAATATAATATAAATATATATATTTATATAATGAATGTGATGTACTACTGAGTTCCAATGGACCGTGATGGGTGAGGCTCAAGGATTGAGATAGAATTTTCAATCTTTTGTGAAGTTGTTATCATTAGAATGAGATTGCATCAATGCTTTTAGATGGTGTGGACCATTAGTTGGGAGACATGATCATCATATGAGGTGGTTAAACCTTTAGGTTATGGGAATATCTTAGGACATATGGTATGACATGGCCCTCAAATTTGAGTGACATGGATGCAGAGGAATGAGGTGATGGTTGATGTGGATTAGGGTCAAATTGGTGATTTACACTCACCCATATTGGCCAAAGTTTCATTTTGAGTCATGTACACATAGGATATCTCAATAATTAGGTGTTTGTGACCACTTTTGTGGGTATATTCCCCCAATAGTTTCATCTCTGGTGAAACCTTTGGGGTGATTTCCATAGAAATATATAGTGATGTTGAGAAGTCAACAGATGACAGCATTGATGCGATCAGTTGGGAGATAAGGATTTCTAAACATTATACAATTATAACAAGGATTATTTTAGAGGATAGACATCTTCATTACTTAAGACATCATGCTTTGAGAATATAGTGATACTACGTTGTGGGAAAATATCACTATGCCTCTTGATGTTGGCCTTCAAGACAAAGGGTGCATCCGAGATGGGGTACGAGGGACCCGAAATGTATTGATTGAGCATTCCATCAGGACATAAGTTACTTGGATGATGGCATGAGGTGTAGGGTATTGTTGGAGGTGGAACCTGATGGTTCAACTAGGATTGTATGACATCAAAGTATGCCTTTGTTCGTGGGATAAAGATCCTCTGCTTTATGGAATTCTGGCATTGGACGAGGCAGTTGATAGCTTCCTGATAGATTTTGAGAATAATGGATGTTTTATTTAACTTTATGCATGTGGAAATGTCTTAATTTATTTTCATTACACACCAATTTAGTCACAAATGTAAGGTAAGAACCCATTGGTGGTGACCTGGTAAGACTCATTCTCACACCCTACACAAACCCTTTTGGACGAGTGTAGACATCATGATTTTTTATCCACATAACGGTTCAGGATTCATAAAAGAATCCTAGTGGTTGAGTTGGAATGGATGTAAGGCAAGGGAACTTGAGGTTTCTGCCTCAACTAGAGTTTTCCCTACATTTCCTTTTCTATATCATCATGATACTCATATTTATATATTGATGGTCATCCATAGTAGTCCCTTTTTCTATTATTGACATGTATCACCAAATATGTTTTCATGCTCTATTATAGTTTTTGAAAATGGTATGTTTGGATTTTTATTTATTTTTACACCTGTTTTTTATTATTCTTCCATTATTGTATGATTTTGATTATGCTTTCACTATTGGAGGGTTACTGGTTTAGAGTATGATGGCCTTTTTCTTCTAATGATATATCTATTACACCATTACTATATCATAACTAGAGGGTATAGTATCCCCACTATCAACTCATTACACTCTTACTTATAGTTGACATCCTTTGGCCTATGTTGTGGTGTGATTAAGGCCAGTGGCACTTGGCCTAAACACACTATTGAGGTGGCTAATCGGGTTAAAGAGATAAAACTATATTATCCCCACTATTTGTCTTTCCATCTCTAGAATATAGAAAAAGTGAGTTTTCTTTGAGGAGTTCTATAAATTTCTCCAACATTTCATTTTCAATCTCGCACTTTTATTCCAAAATCACATCGTGTTTCCATAAAACCTACAGTAGAAAGATTATTTTCCCACAGAAGAAATTCTCTTTCCTATCTATAATCTATACCAAAACATGAACAAACTTAGCATCAACCTCAAGATTAACATGATCCTATCAAGTAACATGTTTATGATTTGGTTGATACTTCTTCAATTAAGATACATGAAAGATAGCACACACTGAACTCAACCTTGGAGGAAAATTCCACCAATATGCCACCTCGCCAACAAATTCAAGTATCTGAAAAGGGTCTATGTATTAAGGAGATTACTTGATCTTCTTACCAAAACAATGATGACCAATCCTTGGAGAGATTCTTCAAAACACATGATCACTCACCATCATCAATAATCGATGTTAATGATTACCCATTTGTGATTTTTGAAAACTATGAGATATCTTCATTATCTTTCTAATCAACCTAAACTTTTTTATTTCCTATTTAATAGGGATTGGTCCAACTATTTATGACTCACTTATTTCCTCCCAAAAAAGTTAATAATGATAAGGACTCCTATACAATACTTAAAATGAGCCATATGTATCAAGGACTGATAATTGTTATTGTATGATAACTCCACTAACAATATGTTCTCCTCTAAAGATACATTAAAAACCATTTCAAAACCCATGTGCATGTCCTCCAACATTTGTATCATTCTTCCGTATTGTTAATCCATTTATGGATGATACACCATGCACACAGGAAACTGATTTCCAAGGGATTTAAATAAGGGTTTATAAAAATGAGACATAAACCTAGGTATCGGTGTAACAAAATTGACACTAGAATTCTGTGCTACATTATAGATTCTAGTAAATAAATTATGGACATGTCCTCCAATTTATGAGATTCAAAGATAGGCACAAAATGATCTGATTTCATGATCCAATCCCAAATTACCCATATATAATCGTGTTTACTAACCATTCTTGGTAAACATATCACAAAATAAATTGTTATCTACTCCCACTTTCACACTATAATTGGTAAGGATCCCAACATGCATGTTGGTCTTTGGTTTTCTACCTTGACCTAAAAACATGTGAGGAATCTAAAAAAATACTTCTACTACCCTTTTTATACCAACCTAGAAAAAACTATTCTTTCATCGCTCGATAGACCTTTATAATTAACAGTTGAATAGACCATTTTGAATGGTGGTAAACATTAATAATTTGTTCTGACAATCCAAAGGTACCATGGTCTGATCTCTAAACCAAGAAACGAAACTCTCATCTAGATTCCATCATTAAATGGTCACCAACCACTATTTTTGACCTCAGATAAAACAATTATGGATCAAATATCTGGGCCTCTTTCAGAAGTTGTACCAAATCAATAAAAAATTAAACTAGGAAGAAAACTATAAATTCACATTGGTCAGTATATTCTAGGTGAATTTCTTCTATTACCAAAATCACCTATCACTGATATGGAGGTTCTTTATGTTGCTGATTATATAAAATATTTCTCAATTAATACTCCACCTAATTCCCTTTACCGAGAGTATCATCAAATAGATTTTGAACATTTTAATATATTTTATCCATATAATTTTCCATAGATTCAAATCTCATTTTGATAAAACATGTTTCAAAATATTATGATTTGTAAACATCATGAATTTGTCACAAAAAAAGATAATGATACCAATTATTTAATACATGGACCATAATAGCTAATTTCAAATTGTGCATTGGGTAGTTATTATCTTGCAACTATAACTTTCATGAGCTATACAAAACAACATGAATTCCCCGCATAAGAGCATGTCCCAACCCAGATCTGGATGCATCACAATAGACTATATAAACCATTCCAGATTCAAGAAATTTGAGGATATTTGTCGATGTAAGTATAACATTAATATCTTGAAAGGATTTCTAAAAGTTCTTTTTCTATTGGAGAGGAATACCTTTTTTCATCAAAGAAATCATCAATGATTCCAAATGTGAAAAATCTCATACTGAACGTCTATAGTGTCCCCTTAAGCTAAGGAAACTCCATATCTCAAAGAAATTATTTAGTGGTATCTAAGAGATAAAAATATCTACCTTTTCAAGATATATAGAAATTTCTTTTTATGAAAATACATGGCCAAGGAAACGTAACTCTTATATCAAAAAATCAAACTTTTATAAATTTTCATACAGGAAATGTTCCATAAAGTTACCCAACATTATAGATAAATGTTTCACATGATAAAATTTTGTCCTAGAATACACCAGTGTATCATCCACACACAACACCAAAAATAATTCTCAATACCTTTAAAATATCTGAATCATCAATTCCATAAATATGGATGGTGAATTTGTAAGACCAAAATGTGTAACAACGAACTTATCATGGACATATATTCTTAAAAAACCTATCTTTTGAACATTCTCTTTCCAAAACAACATCTGGTGATATCCTAAATAGAATTCAATATTAAAGAACCACTATGATCCCATAAATTGATTTACTAGATCATCAATACATGTAATATGATATCGATTATTTATCATAACTTGGTTAATCTCATGATAATCTACACATATCTTAGTAGTTCCTTCCACCATCATAAAAAAACCAGTGATGCCCATAGATATGTGCTTGGTCAAATGAACCATTTAATTTATAACTCTTCTAACTGCTCCTTAAATTCTATCAATTATAGTAGTTCCATTCAAAAAGAAAAAAGATAAATAGAATTGTTTCCTATAAGGAGATAAATCATAAACTATAATTATTTTTCAGGTGGAAACATCTAGAAATTTTGAGGAAAAATATCAAGGAACTGGTATAATATAGTTGGAAAATATCTATTTCTGATCTCATCCATCAATTCCAAAGCATCTTCTATCAACTCTTAAGGGATATCTCCTACCATCGGCACCAAGGGTTCTTCTATGATTTCATCCACTAACCAATATCATTTAAAGATATTTCTTACACCATATGAATATTTAAAACTCACCTTACATGAATAAAAATCGATATGTGTCTCAATGTTCATCCACCAAACCATTCAAAAAATCCGTTCATAGACATCCATCTCTATCATAGAGAAATCCCACACCAACTAAGTCCCATAAATTGTAATTATACATGTTGCACATTTCAAGAATTGACACTCTCATTATCCCAAAGGGGTTTGGTGTTTCAAAACATAAGGCATCATCTCAACAAGTAAACCCATCAAATAATTAATATAAGAATTAATAGATTAATGATATGTTCTCGTATCAGAAAAAAGATACATAAGTATAAAATTAAAAAGAATTGTACCAATCACCATTGAAAGTACCAATTGATCATCAATGATAACTTATTTAGCTCTATAAAATTTATTACATGCTACACATTTCTCTTTATTACCCTATTGAGGTTGAACTTGTTGAGGATATTTGTTGTTACTTGAATCCCCATGGCTTTCCCTATTTCACTGAATAAATCTATTCTGGAGAACTCATCCCATCAAAGCATACGATGTATGAGAAACAAGAGATGTTTCTATAGCATCCAATCGTAGGGAAATATGAAAATAGTTCAGAAGATGTCCCATATAGTTTCATTTGTGAAATTCCCTAGGTAGTTCCATACAATCTCACTTGATGTGATCTAGTGAACCACCCTAAAAAAATCTTTACTTAATATTTAGTCGATTAGGAAAGTTGATTGATCCCACCGTCTAATTATAAGATAAACCACCCCTTTAAAATAAATGTACCTCCTCCTCTTGTTTCTATCATTGGAGTTCCCACCTATTTCTATAGGAATATACATTCACCCATAAACTATGTTTCCCAATATATCTATTTATACTACCATCACTCTATTAACCAATTCTGTTAAATATGTAATATAGAGAATGGAAATATTTTACTAAATTTATCGTTTTAACCCATACTAAAAAAAGTTCACCTTAAAGGATGTAATTGCATCAACTTCATGGAAGAAAACTAAATTCATATATTTATCCACATACTATGTTACTGAGATATTATCGTACATCAAACTAATGATGTTTTTTATTATAGTAATTTTGAATTTGTGATGATATAATTTTTGGTTAAACAATTCTTTAAAATCATTTTATGCCAGGCCCTATTCTAATTTAGCTTAAACTTCTAAATCCCACCACTGGAGTGTTAAATACTCCAACATATATGTCACTAGATTTACTTTTAACTCTATAGGTTTACCAAGGAAATAAATGTTTGGATTCATCATATTCAACTGAACTCTTAATTTTTCCATCTCTAAGTCACCTCAAAAGATAGGTGGACTTCAATTATGGAACTGAACTAAATTATCCACTTGCCTCAGTTTTTCCCTTCTTATCCTTTTATCCATGGATTTAAAGCCTATAAAATACTCTAGAACAACCGTTGGTTCACCTCTGGCTGATGTGCAACCACATTCTCAATAGTCTATTCCAGTTGGTTTATACAATGCCTCCATAGTGCCATTTTCTATAAAGAAAACAAACTCTATTTAGTCTCACCCTATATAAATAGTAGTCTTAGATATTTCAAGTTAAAATTTCAACAAGTTCCATAATCAATTTTATCTCTAATAATATATTTTAACCATTTTCATGACACCACCATCAATTATTTTCAAAATATCACATTTTAAAACATTTTCAAAACATTTCAAAAAGAATTTCTTTTTACCATTTTCATATATCATTAACTCAATAATGAACCATGAAGTCCAATTGGGGAGTTATACTATCAATTCATGTTATGAAACTCTTCTCAGCTAAACCCATGATGATGAGGTGAAAACTCACCTTGATATGTCAAAAAACACTCATGTACCCAACTCCCTTGTAACTAGAAGTTAATAATAAATAGGCCAGTTATGACTTTTTATGATCTATATTACAATTTCCTACAATACTAATCCTTTATACCATTCTAAGGAAAAAATAAATTACATATAATTTTACTCATGGATCGAATAGACTTATACTATTTGTAACATCCCACCCCTCACCCATTGGCTTTGGAAGAGGCTATGGGTGTTACTAGACTTTGGTGACATCCTCAATTAATTCTAATGGTTTCATAAATAATTGGGGAAATATTTTCCCTTCAAATATAAAAAACCAAACCATGAGAACCATTACAATCAACCCTCTATATGATGGATTAGTGCAATATAAAACTCAAAAAAGATCCAACCAAACCAAAAACCCTATCAAAGTACCAGAATAAACAAATTCAATGTCCAAGGAAAGCCAAAGACAACCAAACCCAAAGGAATAAATGAAATAAAAAAACAACTCCCAGCATTTTCCAAGATCCCACTTGACTAGACTCACCCATGGTATCATGAAGCATCAATAAATAATTGAGATACCTTGACTTTACCAGCATCTCAATCAATGACATCAGAAAATGGACAATAGTTCCCAAGTAGGGGTTGGGTCTAAACATAATAGTATTTCACAAATGAATCCCCAAATCATGAAATTTATAAAAAACATTATAAAACAATTATATAAAACAATTTAAAAGAATTTAAAACATATTATATCAAAACCCCATTTTTCTCATGTGAATCTATAGAGAAAGCTTTTAAGACATTTTTCAAATCCATTTAGCATACCATTTCCCCACATCAACACATCCTCATATTCATTCTTAGGTGATAGTACTATACTCACAAGTGGTCTCTCATTATTATAGAAAATTTTCCCAAGGTAACCAACACCAGGTTCCCCAATGGAAAATGCCCCTTCTAAAGGGTCACATAAAATGTAAATGAACCTACACCAACCATGCATTCAAAACCATTTCAAAACCATGTGAATCAATTTCAAAAAATTAATCGTTATACTTATTGGAAAACATTTCATAATTTTTTTTACATTTATCAAAAATAAACCACATTTTTAAAATAAATATTTTAAAATCATAATCAATGAGGTTTTTCTAAAAAAATATCCAATGTTCACAAAATCTCCAAAACCATCACTAAAGAGGTTTACCATTAAGAAACATACAAGGGTTCACAAAAGTTTCAATCAAAAAAATTATTTCAAGATAACTCTTCATGTTCTAATCCAGTGGAGTTGAGAGAGAATCCACCTACTTCAAAAGCATTAGTGAAAAAAAAGAACGATGCAAAAACATATAGATCTTATCACCAACTAAATTCCCATTTTTAGATCCAATAAGCGTTTATAATAAAAAAATCCACAACACATAGATATAACAACAACAGAATAGATATATTGTTTTGAGAGAAATAATAATAAAGGATCTATGAATAACTACTAAGAATAATAACATACCATTAAATTTGGGCTTTCAAAATACTTTGATTTTCCTTTGGATCTATCCCAAACCAGAAGAAAACATCTGTCACAGATTGGGAGAAAAATTAATTGATTTTATGGGAGGATTAGGATAAAATAAGTTCTTAAGGGAATATTATGAGTTAGATTCACAAATTTCAGAGGGATGACTAAATGTTAAATAGTTAGGTCACAATGTTTTGAAAACTATACACCTATCATTAGGTTTATAGTATCATAATCCAACACCCTGAAGGGTTTGGCACACACGGTTAACCAAACCATGAACCAACAATGTGTTATACACTCTCCAAAATGATAGTAGCCTCACTTGGTTTTTCTAGAGCACCCACTTTATTTGGTCAAACCTTGCACCGATCATGAATATTCCCAATATCCACTTTTTCCTCTTTCCAGGGTTCTTAAGGACATTGCACAATTTCTACCAGTAGTGATCAAATCATGCACCCCCATAAAAGACTCTAATAGGTGTCAAAACCCCTAGGAACCTCCTAAAACATAATAAAATAATTATATATCCATAAAATAAAAAAATAAAGGGTCTAGTACATTAAAATGCGGGTGATAAAATATCATTTAAAGGGTGTTTAACCAAGAGAATTATTCCACAGTTTTTTCTTGGTTGAAACCCTTTTTACCATGAGGAATCTAGAGTTCAAGGTTTCAAAATATAAATAAACTAAGGTGTTTGAAAAATAATTACAATTTTGGATGGTTTAGACTAAGGATAAGTCATATGGATTATCCAAGAGATCTTGTTTTGTTAATGAATCATGATAGATTCACTATTTGGGTATGATAAATGTGCTTATGGGTTGTATTGTTTTAAATTTTTTTCATTAGGATCCATTATTAATCGAAGTTAATTATAATATGTTTTATATTTTCTAAAATATATTACAACGAGTGACTAGATTATTTTAAATTGGAGTGGTTTCCTATAATTTTATTAATTGATATTTCTTTTTAGAAACCCTTTGGGAATTGTTTTTTTTTAAGTTTACAATTTTTGTGTAAACCCTATTTTGAAGATAAAAACTCATTTTTGGGTAATGGATATGTTAAATAGGATTCTAATGTATTTATTTTGACAATTATTGGTGTGAAATGGTATTTTAAGTGTCTATGGTTCTGTGAAAACTATTTTTGTAGTTTTCATTTTCACATTCAATTGTTCTTTTAAAATAAATTTCAAAAAAATTTAAATGGGATTATTTTTTTTCCAAAAAAATTAATCAGGATAGAGATTTTGGTTTCAGTTTTGATGAAAAACCTACAATTCCAATATGTTTCTAGAAAAATAGACTAAGTTTTCACATGTGTAAAATGTTTTATAGTGGTTTTGGAAATAATCCACAATTAAAATTTTAATTCAAGATAACATAGTTTTCAATTTATTAACTAGAAGTGAATGAGTGATTTGAACACTGTATTTTAGTTTATGGGTCATGATTAGTGAGACAAAACTATGAGGTTTCTTCTTGATAGGTAGGTGTCTAGTTCTATGATTGAGTGTGTAACGACCACTAACCTTTTTAAGAATTCTTTAAACCTTGTTTTCATCTCTTTTTGGTTGGGAATTATCACATGGTGTATCAGGTTAATTTTTGAACAATTCTAGAAGCTAAAGGGGTTGTGAATGATTTCCCTATAATTAGGTAAAACTATGTAATTTGGGTTAGAAAACCATTTGACCTACTGTGAGCTGATGGAAGGGGAAACTCAGTTTTTCCGAAAAAAAATCATATCCCTTCCAAACTATGAAACCTTAAATAGTGATGATTGTCATAGTTTATGCATGATTTGAAAAATGTTTCACTCTCCTATAAGAAATCGTGCACCACACCAGTAGGGGTTCAAGTTTAGGGAGTATGGTTTTCTTAATCGTGTGACCCTCCCCAAGAAACCATTTATACTTTAATTTATCCCCTGAAATTAAAATTAAAAATAAAAAACACCTAGTTTAATTTTATAATCACCCCCATTGAAATCTTACTCATTTTTTATCCTTGGGGGCTCTAAAGATGTTATTTTGGTTCTTCCATACCATTTCTATAGATAATCTAAGTGATGGTGGGAGATTTGATCCCTCTCCAATAATTGGATCTTCTCTCATGTGGATTATTCCTATATTATCTTCTTTATTTTTTAGAGTTTGAGATATTATATTTTTATTAAAGGATATAAACTTTCTATTGATGGAATCAGATTTTAGTTTTGATTATATTGATTATCTCACCTTCATTCATTCTTGGCATTCTGGTTGCAGGTGTGGTTTTTTGATTTTGTAATTAAAGGTAGGTTTTTCTATATGACTTCACCCAATAATTAAAACCTTTATATTCTTTATTGGTTTGAAGTATATTTCAATTTATTTATAAAATTTAGTTTCAAAATTAATTGATGTAAAATTTGATATGGCATGGGGTTTAAAAAAATACTTAATTTCAATGGAATTTAAATTATGTAATTGATTTTTATAATGATGGATTGAGTTTGAAAAATTGTTTTGATGAGATGATTTGATATTTATTTTTTGTAAAAATTAATTAAATTGAAATTACAGAAACCTATGATAGGTTTTGAATTGATAAGTCATGAAATTATGAAAAACCCATGATTTCGTTTTGAAATTGAAAATGGATCATTGAAATTTAAACTGGAAAATTGAAATGTAAATGTTGATTTTATTTTTAATGAAATTAATTTCACATGATCGATTGATAGGTTGAGAAAATGAAATTTAGGGTAGTCAGTAGGTTATTTTGGAAAATATCATTATGATATAACCCCCTAAAAATGGATCTATGATGAAAGCTATAAAAAACCATGTTTAGAATGATTATCACTGATGTGATACTAATGTGTACTATTTGGTCTAATCATGAGGGATGTTTTCACACATATTGAGCCATGATAACTTATTTATAAATTGTGAGGATACAATAAATACATACTAATGTACTTTAGGATAGACTACCATGCTGAATAATTCATTTTTTATTATATATTCCATCAATGTTTATATAACTTTTTTATTCATGCAAGATGATTTATATAAATATTTTTATAATATGTTTATTTATAGAATTTTTTGACATGTATTTCAACCATTGAAATGAAAACATGTATTGTTCTAAAATTTTAAATGACATGACATGCCTTGTTTTATTTATAAAATTAAAATCATGATTGGTTTTTTTGGAAATGATTATGGAACACTCGGTGAGAACCTATTTGGAATTATAGCTCACACCATACCTCTGCCTTCGAGAATTTTTAGATTTTATTATTCCTTGTTTTAGAAAAGGGAAATATCCACTAGGAGGTGTTGTTTTTTCTTGATCTTTAGGACCCAAAGTCATAGAGTTGACCAGTTGAGATTTTATTCAATCATTGAATGGGTTTTCTGAGATTTTATCTTCATGGATGTTGAGTAATTTGATGTTTTTCTATTTTGGGTTTCGTTTACCTATTTGACTATAGTAATTTCTCATTTTTGGAGTGTGGAACATGCTGACTTGTATCTTTATCTTCCACTACTGTTTCATAGAAATCATTCCCCTTTTGATCATGTATGATGGAAGGTGATAGTCAGTAACCCATGAGGATCAAGAATTAACTTCAAGCTATGTTGGAGCTAAATTAGGTATCATGGTACCAAGGTATCTAGGTTTTTTCATGATAAATCAATGTTAGAATAAGTTTTTGCATCTTTTTTTGAGGTTGGTATGTAGTTGGGATGTCCTAGTATACATGAGATAGGTTTATTATGAATTAGGTTTTAGTTGCGACTGAGTTCCTAGCTAGATCTAATCATAATGAGCCTAAAGTCACAATGGGTGTTTGGTAAAATTATCTTGAGGAATTTATTTATCTGATTCAAGTACTTTCCCAACCTTTTTTTGAGTTTTCTAAAATCCTAATCATTAATTCATTTTTATGTAATAGATAATTCTGTATCTGTGATCTATTTATCCATGATCTATAAAATCTTAGTACTGCTTTTTCACACTCATATTCATGAATATTTTTAATTTTATTTCAATGATTTTAAATGAATTTAAATTAATAATTCCCATATATTCCAATTTTTATCAAATTTAGGGAAATTATGAACATGTAATTAAAATAGTTTAAAATTATTAAGTTATTAAGGTTTTGAATTTTGATATTTATTTTAATATTTTGTTGAATTTTTATTAATGGGGTTCAACATTTTCAAGTGGTTCCTAAAAAATAAATGCCAATTGGGCTAGCCCTGATCTTGGAGGCCCAAAAACCACATAGTCCAGCCCACTAGGGGCAACCTAGATATACATGGACCAAGGATAACCAACTGTAGATGAAGGTTTCATGGGGTAATCAAGCCCATATAGGGACTTTAAGGATGAATTCACTAGTATTCTGAGGTGGGCCGAAGCTATGTTTCCTTCCTGTGGAGATGAAGCCATGAGGTGGTTGGAGGAGGGATCCATTGGAAGGGGGTGGTCCACAACCGTGATAGGGGTACTCTATCCAATGATCAACTTCACTGAGCCCCTGATCATGCAACATGAAATTTAAACAATCATGAAACCACTATTGCATTGTAATGTGGGAAAATAATTTTACCAATTACTGTTCAATGGTTCTGAAATGTATCCATTTTGCATAAAACCCATGCCTCATTCCTCATCCATTTACCACCACCCAACTCCACTGCACTACTATCTTCATCTTCTACAACTACAAATAGCTCCCATTGAGAATCTTCCTTTATACCACCATTCGAAAATCGATTCAATCCATCTTCCACTACCAAAGACTAAGACCACCATGGGTCATCTTTAAACCCTCAGATGACCCCCATGAAGAAAATTTTGAACTCCCAATGGACACTATAAGGGTTGGAAGGATTCATGGAGAATGTTCCTCTACTGCCACACCGCCTCTAAGCCTATAAAATCTACCACCATGTCTATACACCCCTTCCATGTACCCGACCCCACCATCATGCATTCTCGAGCCACACCAAGGCTAGTCCATGATGAAAAAAAATTCAAAACACTTGAAATATTTGTGTGTTTACAAAATGAAACACATGGATTTATGTAAGGGGTTTTAATTATTTTAATTTAAAATTATATGAAGATCATGAAGATCCTGATTGAAATAGACCAATGAATCTTTTTCCTATAACATTAGGGCCCTGCCCATTGATGAATGGAGTTTCACACTTGATAAGAGGTTGCTCTTCCAATATAACCCACTACCCATTTTATTATTTCGTATTTTATTATTTTTTTAATTGATTATTAATTTAAGTAAAAAAATTTAATTTTTATTATTTTATTAAAATTATAACTCCTGCATGTTTATTTTTTAAGTGTTTCACCCAAATCCCCCCCATCGTCTTATTTATCTCATTAATCATCATCATTTAAATTTTATTTATTCTTATATTATTCTTTTAACATTATATTTATATAATATTTAAATATTTTATTTATTTTCTTATATTTTATTATCTCTCATTATCTCCTGTTATTTTATTTTCATATTTTGATTTCATGTTTGTGTTTTATTCTTATTATTTTCTCATCCTCATTATTTTTATTTTTATTCTTTTATTCTTCTTCTTTTATTCTATCATTCCACCATTGTGACATATTAATATTAATAATGGGAGGTGTACCCAAGTTTTGGCTCAAGGGTGGTTAATGTATTCTTGAATTCTTTCTTAAATTTTATTTTATAATTGTGATTGATGAGAGTGGCACACATGTGTATGGAGATTGTCCCCCATGATATAAAACTGAAATTTATTTCTATTATTTTTTCATATATTTTATCTCTCTTACATTAATTTTCTCTTTACGCATTGAATTTGAGCTGATGAATGTTTGAAACAACATACGACGAAGCTTGGTCCTGGAAGAGGTCACACTCTCAACTGAGGTGTGTAATCAACCCTAATTACATGAGGAGGTTTAATTTCGATTGCTAAAGAAATTAGTGATTTCAGAACAAAAAAATTAAAGTATAGTGATTCATTATGATATTTTATGATTGTATTATAAAAATAAACTTAATAAAATAAATAATAATAATAATTTAAACCAAAATCAAAATTAGGACCAAGTTTTTTCTTTCATAAATCATTCTATTTAGCATTTCATGTTATTGTAATTTTAAATTATCATTCTACTATTTTGTTCAATGTTTTTAGAAATTAATCAATAGTCCAAATATTTATCATTTTTTCAATAAAATAATAAAAACAAAAAAAAATAAAATTGTTTAGGTGAATTATATTAAGTGAGTAAACAAAATCATAAGATCCTCAAGTGATATGACCCTCTTCAGCAACTATGTTGAATAGAAAAATAATTTTTTTTTCAATTTCGTACGATATGCATTCATCAAAACTCGAGCCATTTCTAGGGATATAATAAATGTTATCTTATTTTCCCTTTTTCAAACTGTAAATATATTTTCATTTTTTCCATAAAAAATCATAAAAAATTATTTTTCCATAATTTTTTCCAATGATTATTTTCTCAATTCATGGAAAAATTAATAATAGGAAAAATAATAGGAGATAAACTATACTGAGGAGGCCCTAAAATAATGGGATCATTATATAATGATAATGGTCATGTAAAAGAAAAAAGGCATAAATATAGGCCTCTCACCTCAATATTTTATGGGCATTATTGATTATATCCAATTTTACTTATACAAATTGGTGGAAACAAATTATGAACCACTAGTTTTTCAACATTTCACTAAAGACATCCTTGAAGTTAAGGAAAAAATATCAGAATATCAGTATTGAAATCATTTGAAGAACTATATATAAGATGATCTTGATGAGCTAGAGTGGATTCATGATGACTAATACTTTCCTGCTGAGTAAAATGTGGGAGATCAAAAAGATTTGGATGACTTATGGAATGAATTTGTGGTACCAATTGATCTCCATAATCTCTACAATGTATACTTCTCATAACCATTACAAATCTTTCCAGAAATTTAAGAAGAAACCACTCAAGTGATACAATTTCAAGAAAATAAAGAGGATCCTAATTAGAAACCTCTATTTTCCAACATCCAAATTCAAGAGAAACTCACCACAGAAGGGGAAATTGAAGTTTAATCAATTTAGGGAGTCGATCTTATTTAAAACAATACTTTATTTGATTTTATTCAAAATGGATTGAGTATAAATTTCCTATGATATTAATTTTCTGATTCAAACAATATTTGATACGACTTAGAGGAATATGAGGAAACTAGACCTGTACATGTAGAGGAACACATGGTTCTCATTCATTTGGATGATTATGAATTAGAGGAATCCCATGATTAAGTAGAAGTAGATGACCAAAAAGAAAATCAAGATAGAGACTACTCATATTAAAAGGGATAAATTTATTATTAAAAATTCAAATTCAAATTTTATTCAATTAAAAATACCTTCTTACATTCCCTTTGATCATAAAATTCATGCATCCCATGTAGAGACAAAATTGTAAAATAAAGAGAAGGTTACACAAGTAGAAACCAAGAAAGAGGATGATTCATACATCATGTTACCCCCTACAAGAAAAATGTACTTAATTGCGAAGGGTATGGATTCAGTATACTCTATCCATGGATCATTACCCACCAATAAGGAAGAAGTGAAATCTTGGAAAATCCACATGTGTTAGTTAATGTCCAAGAAGATCCAAACACCATCAGTCTCTAGATAATAGTTAGTACTACCCTCTGGAAGTATTAAAAATATAGGTCCCACTTATTGGATCATAAAATTATTAGAATGTAATTAATTTATAGTACATTTAATTTCAGTATTATAAATTAGTTTAGAATGAAACTCACTACCTCTATTCCTTTTGAGGTTAAATGACACGATCCTTGTGATTAATCGATTAATTTTATTTTTTAGTTTTGTCATATTAGAAGTTAGTACCAATCAATTGAGGATAAAAATTAATATACTTAAAAATATTGAGAGTTCATTATTTTATTTACTATATTTTAAAATCCCTACATTTTTTCTATGCAAACATGTTTTTTTATTTCAACTGGAAATTTCATAATCATGCTTTGATTAACATATCCAGGAGAAATGATTTTATTAGGAATATTTTTATTTCATGTTTTATATTTTAGTGCTAATGATTTTGAACAAGTAAAATGGATAATTAAATGACATAAGTAAATCTTTAATACAAAAATGATAAATTATGATTTGATGGAATTAGTTGATTCATGAAAATAAAATTTCTCCATCATTTTTCATATGTTGAATTTATGAAATTCATATAAATTGATTTCTTATTTTTATTCATTCCTTGAGTGATTATCGTAAATAAAATGTTCCATTATCAAAAGGATATATAGACCAAGAATTTCCTATTTTATCTTGAGCATATTTATTGAGTAATATTAGTACATGCCACATATTAAAACTTGCATTGAAACTTATCAAAGCTATGACTATGAAGAAAAAATTTAAAATGATTAAGGAATATTATAAAAATCCCTTATAATTAAAACCATCTATATATTAATCCTTTTTTATTACCTAGATATAAAGAATGACCTTGTTACTGATGACACATGTTTCAAGGAATTTTTATTCATTCCTACCCTCCTTAAATTATTTTCATGATATTTTTTATATTGATGTGTATGGGTGAAGGGAGCCTTCATGGAAGGGATTAAATTAATTGCAAGTAAAAAGTATGGGTGTTCTATTGTGGGTATTGAGAAAGGTTTTTTATTTATTGGTCACACTCTTTATTGTTTTCACCTATTGAAAAAAACACGTAAAATGAAAAAGAACCAAAAAAATGAAAAGGGTGAGTTTTGATTTGTGAAAAACCAAAATCACCTTCATTGGACCAATGATTTTTATCATATTTCATTAGGTGGTGGATGTGAGTTTTATTCTAGGCATAACGTTTGAAAAGTGAAAAAAAATTAAAATTTACTTTATTAAATGTATATGAGTATAGAAAAATTCAAGAAGGTGACCATCATTAATTATGCTTTTATTATCATGACCTTACAATAAGTTTGGAGAAAGCGGGAGTTTGGAGAATTTTAAGGGGAAAATGTCATTAAGTATTTACATTTTATATCATTTTTATAATTTTAGAGAGAAATATCCTCTCTGAGACTTAATTTTAAAATCAATTATTACCAACCGTAAGCCTTAGAGTCATTTGAAATTTAAAGAAAAGTCCCCATGATTTTAAGTGTCTTTTATCTTTGTAATGTCGAGAAAGAGTTCCTATAAGAACCAATGGATTCAGATCATAATCTCAAGATATGATATGAGTTCTACTTGAATTACACAATGATATATGAGTGAAAATATTCAAAAGATAGACAAATCATGATTTGGAATGTTTAATAATAATGAATTGATGAACTTCAATTAATGAAAGTACAAGTTCCATAAAGTGAAAAGTTAAATCCTTGATTTGATGGTTTCTTTAAAACTTTTTAAGTTAAATAGATATTTTATGTGGAATTTGAAAATTTTTATTTGACATTGACAATTGTTTTATTTTTTTCTTTGGAATTTGAATAATGATAAAAACGGTTCCCATTGAATTTGATATTGAAATTTTATAGTTGTGGAAAAGAATAGTTCTTGTGTGGGGGTATTTGACATACTGATATTTCATGCATATTTTTAATCAATTTTCAATGATTTTAAATGAACTTCAATGAATAATGCCTATGTATTCCAATGTTTTATGAAATTATAGGAAATTATGGATATAGAAAAAAAATAGTTTAAAATGAATAAGTTGTTAAGGATTTGTATTTGGGGATTTATTTTAATATTTTGTTCAATTTTTATTTAGGGTGTTCAACATTTAAATGTTTTTTCACAAACTTAAAGGCCAACTGGTCAAACCCTAAACTTGATGGAGCACACGCCAGATAGGTAGGTCCATTTGGGGAACCTAGCCATGTGGGTCCCGCAAAGATCAAACACTAGTTCTAGGCTTTATGATGGGATTAGGACCATATAGGGACTATGAGGGTGAATATGATGGAATTCATCAGTGGGACAAAGCAGAGTGTGTCAGACCATAGGGATGACACACAAGAGGTGGTGGGAGGAAGAATTTACCAGGATGAGTGGTCTATAGTGACGATGGGGGTCCTCTATCCCCCGATCGAATTCACTAAGCCACTGATCCTATGACTTGTAATTTAAATCATCATGAAACTTATATTACATTTGGATATGGGTAGTTATTTTTTCAAATTAATGTTCTATCTTACTGAAACATATTAATTTCTCACAATACTAGTCCTCTTGCCTTAAACATTTCTCACCTCCTGACTCCACCACATTACAACTTTTGTCCTTATTGGCCGCTACATATTCCTATTAGAAAGTTCCATTGCTACCACTATGAAGAGCTCAAGTCGATCCATCTCACACAACCAAAGACTGAGAATGTCGTGGGGGCATCTATTGACCCTAAGATGACCACCATGAAGAACATTTTGAACTCCCTCTAGCCATTCCAAGGCTAGAGGGAGCACCATCCTCTAATTCCACACTACCCCAAATCCCATTCAATCCACTTTCACATTTAAAAACCACTTCCACATCCCCATCCCTGCTACCATGCACGCTCGAGCCATGCCAAGGCTAGTCATTATTGGAAAAATTTAAATCACATGAAATATTCAGCTATTTCCAAAATGAAACATGTTGTTATGTAGGAGGGTTTTAATTTATTAAAATTTTAAATTCTATAAATATCAGGAATATCTTGATTGAATAAGACTAAGGAATCATTTTTCTTATAAAAGGAGGAACTTTCCCACTAATTAAAGAAGTTCGACACCAGGCTAGAGGATACTCATCTAAGAGAACCTACTACCAATTTTCTTATTTTAGAGTTATTTTTTATTTTACCCATTTTTACTTTAGTCATATTTTAAATGTAATTTTTAAATTAGTATTATTTTATTGAAATTAAAACTCATAAATGTTTATTTTTTAAGTGTTTCACCCAACTCCACCCATATTATTCATCTTCTCATTCTTCATCTTCTTTTAATTATAATTTATTCTTAATTTATTCTTTTAACATTATTTATTATATATATATATATATATTCATTTCCTTTTATTTTATCTTATTCTTCTCTCTCTATCTCTATATTCTTATTCTTTTTTTTATTTTTGTTATTTGATGTGTGTGTTTTCTTCTTCTTGTTTTCTTTTACTCATTATTTTTATTTTTTTCTTCTTATTATTTTCTTATCTCATTCTACTATTGTTACATATTGATCATGATAATGAGAGGCTAACTTGAGGCTTGTCTCGAGGTATGTTACGATATTCTTGAATTATTTCATAAAGTTTATTTTATGTTTGTGATAGATGAGAGTGGAAGGCACGAGTGTGGAAATTGTTCCCAATGACATGAAAATGAAATTTATTTATATTCTTTTAGTTTATATATTATCCCTGTCTTAAATTAATTATCTATTCACAAGATTATGTTGATCTAATCAATGGATGAAACGACATATCTTGGAGCTAGGTAATGAAAAATGCCACACTCTAAAATTAGGTGTGTCATCAACCTTGATTATAGGAGGAGGTGGAATTTTGATTTCTTAAAGAATTTATCATTTAAAAAAAATATTTTTATTCATCAATATATTTCATGAAGGGATTACCAAACTAAATTTAAAAAAATAATGGAGAATAATGATTGAAGCAAAAAAACAAACTTAGGAAAAAATTATTTCTTCATTAACTCATTATTTTTTTATATGTTAGTAAAAGTTTAAGTTATCATTATAATTTTAATTTCAATATTTTTAGAAATTGATAAAAAAATAAAAACATTTATCATTGTTTTCATAAAATAATAAAAACTAAAAAATGAAATAGTTTAGGGGAATTTGATTAAGTGAGTAAACTAACTGAGAATCTCCTCAAGTGAGATGACCCTTCTTATCCATTGTGCTATATTAAGAAAATAAATTTTCTTTTCCCACATCCTATAATAGGCATGTATTATGATTCTAGTAATGTTTTTTGATTTTGGGTAGCATCATGCCTCTGAGAAGGAATTTGAAAAGGACCTGGGACAATTCTTCTAAAGAACCAAAATGATAAAATCCTCCAGTGTACCAAGATTTAACTTAGATATTAGTATGTGTTTTCCAACCTCTAGGATTGGCATTGACACCCATTTCTATTTAGGCTCCAATTATGGATCCTCAAATGGATGAATTTTAGAATCATGATCAAGAGTTTATTCTAGAGAAGCAACCTATTTTCCATGGTTATAGTTATATTCAAGAGGCTGAGGACTAGTTGAAAAAATATTTCTTCTTTTTGATTTCATGGAATCTCTTAATTATATTAAGGTAAAGTATGCTACCTTCAAGCAGGAAGGCCCTAGAAGGAGATAGCGTGATTCAATTGTTACAATAAGGAAGGATGAAGGATTGGAATGTAAATACATTAGAGTCCCTTTCACCAATCATTTATATTTAGAATCCATGGTATTTGAAAATTACATGTATTGTATTAATGTACAACAAGGTGTTAAGACTTGAATTAGAATGTTAACCAATTTGCTGAACTCTTTTAGTTTTCCCCAGTGGAAGTGAATAATGAGAATCTGAAGGAATATAGATTTGAGAAGGGTCTTCAAGATAGTATTTGATCATAGGTTTTTATACTAAATAATAATAATTATTCTAATTTTTGTGATATATTTTTTATGGATGAGATTGAATTGGCCCGTATGTCAGGGTTGAAAGTTGTTTATTTTTCTCCAAGATACAATTCTATGAGATCCTTTAAAGGAAAAAGGATGTTTTATGATTTATATTATGGATATCGAAAGCTTGTTTATTCAATAACTTTTTTAGTGTTTGATATAGGCCCTTTGAATTTATTCTTTGGGGGAATGTTTAGGCATTCAAATTGGGTTTTCATAGAGGAACCCAAGATCTATAGTTCATGTGGATTGTAAGGTAACATTAAAATGTTTAATTATTCTTCTTTCTTTCCCACATAGTGGAATTGACTTATCAAAATATTAAAGTACTATGTATCAATAAAATTATTGAAGAATGTTCTAGCCACATGCATTCAAAATGAAGCATCTTAAAATATTGGAAGAGTCTCTAGAGGAGTTTCGTACAGGTCTAACGACTGCGAGACGTACAATCATTATAGCTTCATATTTAGTGAATAATTTATTTGATTTTTGTGGATCTCACTAATTCATATCATATCATGTTGTTTATTTTAAAAACCTTCCTATAATTATTATATATTATGTGAGGGATTTTACTATTCCACTCAAAATGAATAGAGTATGGTATTTAGAGTGTGGATTGTGTTATACAATTTTTAGAGATTGATCTTATATGGGATTTTATGGTCTTAGAAATGAAACCTCATAACTTCATACTTGGGATGGATTGGATGACTGTTAATAAGTCCCAAATTGATTATTATCTTGGATGGGTTTTATTTAATTCACACAATTGTTTGTTCCATGTATTTGAGGGAGAATAGTACCTGAGGTCGAGTAGAGACTGATCGCCATCTCTATAGTTGGTTAGGGTAATATTAGTGTTTGTTTCTACATGGAGTGAGAATCTTGGAGTGATGATATTACTCCTTTTATCATTGAGTTTCCCAATGTGTTTCCTTGTTATTTCTATGTTCTGCCTTTAGAAATAGAGGTATTGTTCTTTATTAATTTAGTACTTGGCACTCATCTAGTATATATTTTCTTTTACCATATGGAACCTTCTTTTATTGAATGGTTTGAATACTTAGTTGGATTATTTTCTTGTGAAATGATTTATATTCTTGAGTCTGTCACCTTGAGTGGAACATATTCTATTTTCAAAGAATGGTTATGGTATAATTTTCCTCTGTATTAATTATTGAAATAATAATTGACTATTGGTAAACAAGTATCAATTCCACTTAATGGATGACCTATTTAATCTATTGAAAATAGTAATGTGGTTCACACATTTTGATCTTTTTCTAGTCAGTACTATGATATAATTAATGGATATAACATTATGATGACCATTTTAAGCACTAGGTATAACCACTATATGTTTCTTGTTATGACTTTTGTTCAAACCAATGTTCTTATAGTTTTTATGGAATTGATGAAAAAATATTACATGAGTTCCTCAAAATAGTTTTGGAGGAATTTGTGGATGATATTTTAGTTTAATCCAAAATCAAGGAGAATCAAGTGCATCTTCTGTGAACAGACCTTGAAATTTTGAGAGATCATAAACATTATTTAAAGATTTAAAAATGTAATTTATGCATATGATAAGTGAAACTCTTGGGAGACATGGTCTCAAAACATGGAATCTCAATACATCCTAGAATGTGAAGGATATTATGACCTAAAATAAACCATGTAATGTTTTTGAGATACATAGCCTCTTGGGATTGGTGGGGTATTAAAAAAAGTTTGTTAAATATTTCTCAAAGTTTGGTTCTCTAATGAACACCCTTAGTCAGTAGGGAGTGATGTTCTTGTAAAATGAAAAATGTCAGAGTTATTTCAATGAGTTAAATCATATTTTGGCTTCTGTACTAGTGTTGACTCTTCTAGAGGATGTGAATGGCTATGTGGTCTTCTATTATACATCGGTTATGGGTATGAGCTATCTTATTATATAGGGTGATCACATGGTATCCCATGAATATAGATAGCTTAGACCACATAAGAAGAATTTCCTAACCCACTATATTGATCTCAAAAATGTTGATCTATGTGATTAAGAGTTGGAAACATTTATTTATTGGATAAAGTTTTACCATTTAATTTTACCACAAAATCTTAAGTTATATCTTCTCTAACAATATTTGAATCTCTGATAGAGGCATTGGGTGGAGTACCTTCAGTCTTTGGTTTTCAACATTATGTACACCTAATGGAATGAGAATGTCATTTCAGACTCTTTGACAAGGAAAATTATAACCAATGTAAAGATATAATAATTATAATATTAGAACTTGATATCCCTTTATCCTTGGTTTCATCTAGGAGTCTTATAGGAGGTGAATGTAGTTCTCCTAGAAAGTCTTCAATTGAACTCCACTCTTCTTGAGATGATTCTTCAATAGAATATTCTTGATGATGAATTATATAAAATTAAGTACTGTAAATATAGTGGGGAGACCATTGATGAGTGGATGTTATTTTCTATGGGAATACTATGTTTTTAGTATCAGTTTTTGTTACATTTTCCCATAATAATTTCCATAATAGGGAATTTATATAATTCCTAGTGGGTGGTTCACCATGGAACCAAAAAGATGTTTTATTATTTATAATTATGATTCTAGTTATAACGCATGATATGAGTTATTATTAACTTTTTTTTATCATTGTTATACTTGTTATTAGGTCAAATTTGAGCACCATAGGACTTTGGGATTTCTTTAGACACTTTTGGTGCCAACATGGATGTGGGATGATATTTCTACAGGATTCAGGGTTGGTTTTATACATATCACATAAGGAAATAATAATATATTGGTTTTAGTCTGTAGGATAACCAAATCTA
The DNA here is from genome assembly GCA_963277665.1 of Viscum album. Lineage (NCBI taxonomy): Eukaryota > Viridiplantae > Streptophyta > Magnoliopsida > Santalales > Viscaceae > Viscum > Viscum album. The sequence continues at coordinate 252,964,959 of OY728165.1, read as the reverse complement.
CTCACTTTAAATCCATTTGAGATATAACCAACATTGAGGAATTTTTAAATATATATGTGAAGGAGATTCTCAAATTGAATGAAGTACCTTATGCTATAGTCTCTTATAGGGATCCCCATTTTACTTATCGCTTTTAGAGAGGCCTCTAAGAGGAATTGGGATATGAGGTACCTTTGATGAAGATATATCACCCGCAGATGGATGGTCAAACATAACAAGATATACATATTCTTAAGGACATGTTATGTGGTTGTGTTCTCGTCTTTGGTGGAGCTTAGGATATTCATTTGGGGCTAGTTGAGTTTTCTTATAATAACAGTCAGCACTCTAAAATGTGGATAACTATTTACGAGGCCTTTTATGGTAGGATATGTAAATATCTATTATGTTGGAAGAAGGTTGGTGAAGCTTCCTTTATTAGACAAAGTTTTTCTCCAAGAGATATTGGAAATGATTTAGAGGATTCTTTAGAGAATGAATATAGAAAAGAGACGATATAAGTCTTATTATGATCATCTTTGATAATGGTTTGATTATTTAGTTTGTGACCTGGTGTTCTTGATGGTTTTATCTCATTTGTGTCATTGACTTCATGGGAAATAAGGAAATCATATACCATGGTTTGTGGTTCTTTTTGTGATTGCTGAGAAGGTGGGGAATGTTTCTTACCATTTAGAAATTCCTCCATAGTCAAATTCAATCGACAATGAGTTTCATGTTTCATAGCTTCAAAATTATATTGTAAACCCATATTATATCTTGATTTGTAAAAATGTTGATATTGAGATAGATTTATCCCCGACTGTGCATTCATAAGGATCATTGATTTTGAGACAAAGGTACTTAATGGAAAAAAGATATGTTTGGTCATAGTGCTATGATGGAATCAATTTGATTCACACGATACATTGTAGTGGGAGGAAATATATTGGGTGTATTGACCTCACCTATTTGATACAGTGGTTTCTTGACATGAATTATGGGAAAAGAATGTTTTTATAGTTGGGAGGTTGTAACATCATGTTACCTTCTTTTAGGTATTCTTAACCCATGTTTTTCATATCCTTTTGGTTTGGTCTTGTCCCTGAGTTTTTAATGGGGAAATTTAGAAATTTTTCTAATTCCAATGGGTTGTTCATAGTTTGATAATGGTTAGGGAAAACCATTTGGTTTATCCCAATAAATCGTGCACCCTATTGTGATCCATAGTAAGGGGTTCCCAATTTTTCAAAACTTTTTACCCAGCCCCTACAAATCTTTAAACCATATAAAAATAGGTTTTCATGGTTATCTAACTAGTTTTTAAAAACCATGTTCCCTTCTAGGAGATATCGTGCACCCCACTAGTAGGGTAACACAGTTAAGGTATTGGTTTTTCTTACCCTGAGACCCTCCCCAATAACGATGCATGCAAGAATTTAATCCTCTAAAAATTAAATTAAAAATTCCAAACACCCTATTATATTTATAATCTTCCCATTCAACCCATACATGTTTTGGTTATCCTTGGAGGCTCTAAAGAAGTGATTTTGATCTTCCAAACCCTTTCTCTTGTGAATGAATGTTCTAGTTGAATATACAATCCCTCTCAAGAATTATATCTTCTCTTGGGTGGATTATTACAATCCTATGTTATATCATTAATTAGAGTTTGATATATCATCTTTTTTTAGAAATATCTAAAATCAATCTTGTTGGATCTTAATTTTTGGTTATATTTTCTTGATCACCTCTCCACTATTCTTTTTTGGTGTTCTTATTAAGGGTGTGATTTTTGATTTCATGATTAATGGCAGGTGGTTCCATATTCCTTCACCTTATAATTTAAACACCAATTTTATTGATTTTATTTGAGTATTTTTAAACTGATTTATAAAAACCTGATTTGAAATGAATTGATGTGAAATTTTTAATGGCATACGGTCTATGAAAAATTTTCAATTTCAGTGAAATTTGAAAATAAGGGATGGATTTTGAGAAGGACGGATTGATTTTAAAAAAATTGATGATGGATTTGATGAAATGATTTTAGATTTTTTTGATAAAAAATAATAAATTAAAATGAGAAAAACCTATGATATGTTTTGAAGTAAAAAGGCATGAAATGATGAAAAACCCACTTTTGGTTTTGAAAATGAAACTTGAATATCTCAATTTAAATCAGGTAATTGAAATGTAATTGGTGATTTGATTTGAAATGATGTTATTTTACCAAGAATTATTGATTGATTTAACACATTTTATTTTGATTTATTAGTTTGTTATTTATAAAACACATGATAGGATCTAACCCAAAAATGGATATATTATAAAAAACTAATAAAACACTAGTTTTGAATATTTATCCCTAATGGGATACCAATTAGTCATATTCATCCCATGCCGAAGGGATGTGTGCACTCATATTGAACTGTGATCACTAATATGTGAAGTTACATAATCTTATAACTAAAAACCAATGTACTTCTAGGTAGATAATAGTGGTGCATGATTCCATTGTTTTGATTATATATTCCATCTTTATTTATAGAATAATTTTATTTATTCCATATTTTTAATATAAATTATTCATAAATTTTTTTAATTTGATCCATGTTTTGAAATGTCTAACATCTATTGAAAATAAATCACGTTTTTTTAAATAAGCAATTGATATGAAGGGCCTTGTTTTGTAAAAAAATTTAAATCATGATTGGTTTTTAAATAACTGATTATGGAACAATAGGAGAGACCCTACTAGGCTTTATATCAAACAGATTAGTTTTTTATTTATGAATTTTTATATTTTCTTATTCCATATATGAGAAAACGGAAATCACTAATTGGAGGTGGTGGATGTTCTTGATATTTTGGACCTAGAGTTAGGGAGGTAATAAGTGGAGATATTATCCTCTCATTCCATGTGTTTTATGAGAATTTATCTTGATGGATGTTGAGAAATTTATTGATGTACTATTTTTAGTTTCTCTTATCTAGTTGATTATGGTACTTCCGCATTTTAGATTGTGGAGAATACTGAATTTTATCTTTATATTCAGCTATTTTGTAGAATAAATCATTCCATCTTTGATCCTGTATGATTATAGTTTATCGTCACCAGCCTGTGGGGTTATGGAATGTCCTTCAGGATATATTAGATCTATCTTAGGTAGCAGGGAACTAGGGTATCTGAGATGGTTTTTGACAGAGTTATTGTGTATGATATTAAGGATTCAATTATTTATACCTTTTAGATTGAGATTAAATATGTGAATCCAATAGTGGGGATAAATTTTATATGGAATAAACCCTTATTAGTGAACCATTATAGCGGGGATCAATATATTACTCAAGGTTGATCAGTTTTAATAATTTTAGTGCTTTGGTATTGGATAATGTGTTCATAAACCACCTACAAATTTTGGTTATTTTTATAAGTTGGGAGCTGAGAGGGTTAATGTAACACCTCAAACGTAGAATCTTAGAGCGGGTGCATTATTTTATTACATTGGAATGATTATAAAGAATAAAATATAGAAAAAATGACCAGTTTAGTAATCTTTAAGAACTATATACATAAATTGTTCCCTTATTACATTGGTAAAACATAAAACATAATAAAGGAAAATAATTTTCATTCTTGAACTCATTCGAAAATTTCATCTTCATAACAAGGGGAAAATAGAACAAATAAAAGGGTGAGCTCAAACTCCCAGTAAGGGTAAGTAAAGTGGAACAAATAATTAATTTATGAGAGTAAATCAACAAAGAAATGTAAATAACTTATAACACATGCCAATAAACTAAACAAGATAATATATACTCAATATAGCAAGGTAAAAACTAAAACACATTCCATTTATTCAATAAAATGAGTATAAAAAGAATCCATTGGTTTATCGATGAAATTATATCATAGATAAAAATAATAAATTAATTATCCATAAGGGAAATTATTAATTATTGGATGTCGTATATGTGGAACATGAACCACTACTATTAATACCTTTCACAATATAGTTTAAGTCTGTGGGTATAAACCCATCTATTCTGCTTGAAAAAAAACTTTCAATATTTGTTTCTATATAAATTCACATCATGAGACTACCGATGCATTGTGAGGATTACTTTAAATAGTCCATAACCCATATTTGTTGCATTAGCTGGTCCCCAACCCGTAGATATTTCATCAATCGGTCCCCAACCTATGCCTTGATTATCCAAAGCATTCCTCATATATCTAATAACGAATTTAATTAATAAAAAATAAAAATTACACTAAAATATCAATATTAAATAAATAATATGTATTTAAAAATAGTTATTTAGGTTAGGATAATTAACAATAATGGTTTTTGATGTTTATGAATTTAAATACCATTGAAGGATCATTAAAAATATTCTTGTGGAAAATAATCTTTAAACATTCCAAAGTTTCCCATATCACTTAGAAACATTTGAATCATATTTACCATGAACTAATAACATTTAATTAAACATATAATATTATGATAATAAGGATATTCATGATATAATATGTGTATGGGATGTATATACAGAATATAAAGGAAACTAGGTTTATAACAACAAATAAGTCTCAATGGAATGTACATTAATATGAAATCCCTTACCACTTTGTAATAATTTTTTAAAAAGGCCATTCATTTATAAAAGAAAATATTTTATTTGAAAAAAATATTTTGAACTAGTAATGGAATATTCAAAAGTTTTGGGTATAACGATATCAGAAAATTCCATTCATGTTGTATAAGTTAAAATATTCCTTTTACTTCTCTAATAAAATTTATAAAGTACCTTCTCTTGGAAAATGATAGGAAGATTCCTTTTAAATATTTTTTTTAGAAAGTCAAAAGGGATAAAAATGACATTAAAAAAATTGGAGAATATATAAAATATTTTTGAAAACATTTTCAGAAGACAAAAACATGGGATTTAATTATTCTATAGTGGAGACTTTAACAAAAACAATCCCAAATAATGATGAGATTGTGAAATAACCCTTTACCCATTTATAATAAGTATAATAGTATGACCATAAAATAAAGAAAATTATTTATATATGAAAATAACATAATATATAAAATAATACTCATAAAATTATTTCATGGGTGGTATAAACCCCATACAAAAGAAATAAGTAGTGTATAAGGCATCTGTCCCATATAAATAAAAGTCTGACAACGATCCCTTACCCCACACTTCTTTTTTAGTCATATATGATTTAACATATTGTATAACAGTTTAAAGAATGATATTAATTTTTATTAGAACTTTTTTCATATTTATGATATTACATATGATCTTCTTATATTATTTTATCACTGGTTTTTTAATAATGTTTCATCATTATTACTATTTTTGGTGTTAATTTCCTAGTTTCTTGAAAAAAATTTGACTTGTTATTTGTTATTCCTATTACTTAGATAACGATTTCATCATCTAAAGTATCTAAAATATTATGTAAACATAATATATATTCATTATATATATATATATATATATTTATAATAATCCATAAAATTTGGACACTGAAATGAAATGCATAGTTCATGGAGATGGTAGACTGTACGTACGCATGAATGCTACTTTCATTTATTTAACCTATAAAAAGAATTAAAATTAATTGATATAAATTCATATTAAAATAAAAATAGAATATATATATATATATAAATATTTCATATATATTACTTATTTCAATTAAAACCATATTGTATATGTTCCATGTATAGTGTGAATGAATCACATCTTTTTGAAGAGGGGGTAGTCCTCATTTCAACAAATGATATTATCGTATTTACACAAAATGGAAATAAGTAAGGTATGTGTTATATAAAAATTATAGAAGAATTAGGAAACCATAAATATCATATATATATATATATATATATATATATATATATCATATAAAAATAAAATTTCCATTATAATTCTCAACCATGAGATGTGATAAACGAAAAATGAACGGCATCGTTTCATGATGTGGTAGTTTTTCGTACCCAAATGATAAGTTCGTTACCCATTTGATGGAAGTGTGTGCATGTGTGGGAAAAACCATTAACATAATAAAATATTAGTATATTGAAGATACTTGTGTAATTATATAAACATGTAATAATAATAATGTAATTGTTTTATAAAGAAATAAAACGGAAGTGATAATTGAAGAATGTTACCTCGTTTTCAAGTAACTCCTTTTGGTTTATAGAAAAAGGCTTCAGTTGTTGGATTTATGACCAAATTAATTATTATAGGATGAAAGGAGGGAATTATTTAGGATACATTTGGAGGTTTGGTTTGATATATAAGGATAAAAGTGGCATGAGAAAGGGAGGGAGTTAGTTTCCTTTTAAGATTTAGGTGATGTGAACTTTTGGAAACTATAAAAATACTAAATAAATATAAGTTAAGTTTAAATTAAAAATGGTTAAAAGTGTGTTATTTAAAATATAATATGAATATGGGTATAAATAATCTCAACCAATAATGTTTAGACAAGTTTAGGTGACATTATTACACTTATATTTTGGATTTAACCCTTAATTAATCCTCATTAACTCTTACCGTGAAAACATGAATATTTACTCTTTAATGGTTAATATATTTACTATAAAATGTCAAAAGAACCATAAACGAGTCATGTATAAAATTTTAAACCTTATCAAAATATTTTGTCAAATTTTTATTTTTTTAAAAAATTTATATCATTTATTAAAATATTATTTATTTTAAAATATCATTAATGTCAATTTTTAAATATTCATTTCCTGACTTTTAAAAAAATATCAAAACACAAGAAAAATTCTAACAAACCATTAATAAATTGATAATATGTCTAGGCAATCTATAAATTTTATTTATGACATTAATTATATCAAATTATATTTATTTTAATATTTTTAATGAAATTTATTTTACAAGTCCATTAATTAAACAAATAATACATCATAATTGTGCAAGAATTTCTTTTAATTATTTATTCCCTAAAACTTAAAAATAATTTATCATTATGAAGAAAAATATTTTATACTTCCAATGAAAATTTATATTATTATATATATCTTTAATTATTATATATAAAAAATGTAATAATTTTTAAAAACACGAGTGTGACATATAGTAATTCCCATAGATAAAATAATAAAAAATGAATTAAAGTCATTCAAGTGGCCCAAGAAACCATAAAATAGTCCCTAAAATTATTTTTTAAAATAATAAATTATCCAATAACATTATTTTATGTGTTAGGGTAGTTTTCTAATACTCATTATATTATTTTTACCTTTAATTACTCGATTTACCCTTAACTATGGTAATTAAAAAAATATTAAAGTTACCATTCATATTACTTAAAACTAAAAGAAACCTATTTAAATAATTTAGAACCATTGATTCCAAATATGGATTCCATTTTTCAAAATTTATAAAAAATAATTTTAAGTAATTAATATTTTAATTAATCCCATTTATGGAATGAGAAAATAAGTTTTTAAAGTGAAACATTCAAATTATTGAAATATTTTTATATCCAAATTCAGTGCGAAATTTATTCGGATATCCTAAATTATATTAAATGATAAAAAATTGATGAAATTATTCTTAAAAAAAATTAAAAAAATATTCTAACACTATAAACTATTACAATGCCTACTATAGTACTTCTATTGTGCCTGCTATAGTACCTGATATAGTACTTCTACAGTAACCTAGAAATATGCCTTCGCCTGGTTTTGAACCTGGGTCTCATGGATGCACCTTGTGCCACCCGTTTGGTCTTGGAGTACTTAAGGCCTTCGGGCACCCAGGCCTTTGGGTCAGTAGGGCTTTCATGCCACCTTTAAAGACTTCGAGCCACCTCAAGGCCTTCGGGCCACATGCAGTTTCCCCTAACAGACTCTACAAAAAAGAAGTAGCCCTAGAGGAGGAGTTAGAGAAGGTGCACTCACCAAAGAAAAATAATGGATTTGGAGGAATGAGAGGGTATGGATATGCCATTGGGATCAACATTTGCTTGCATGAGATGCTTTTCCAGAAGACCATGCAAATATGGAGAGGTACCATCACGATGAAGATACTGGGGATGAGTAGTTCCTTATAGTTATAGTCTGTTTGAAATCCCTAATACCTTTAGGTCATGTAATATATCATAATCCTAAGTTCCATGTAATCACTAAGCCTACAGGCATTGTAAGGGTTCCCACTCTTGGAAATCATTCTTTTCCCAACACTTGTATACCAACGGTTCAAAATAACCGTTGGTATAGGTGTTCTTTACCAACGGTTTGCATAAACCATTGGCAAAGATGGATTTTAATGGAGTTTTCCCAATGGTTTCATCAAACCATTGGGAAATATTTATTTTTCCAATAGTTTTTAATAACTATTGTGAAAATAAAACCCAAATTTTTACTAAGTCAGGCGACCCCCCCACCCCCCCCCCCCGATTCCAGAAGCGGATTGCGCGACTCCATGAAGCGCTGCCCGACTCCCAGAAGCCCTTGAGAATCCCCATCACAGGTGCACCTCTTCCATCCGATCAACTAACAGGTTAGACTCCTTCCACCTCTTATCAAGTATATCCTTACACCTCTTCTCAAGGATATCCTTATATTGTCAAGGATATTGTTATTCCCTATTTCTAGGGATTTTGGAATATTTTATGATTCACTACTCCACGAATTGTGTACTCAAATAACTATATCCACTAATTGTGTACTCAAATCACTACATCGGTGTACACATTGTCCAATTAATGTTTTCATTACACATATACATTTATAAGGGCATTGTGTCTCTTTCTTGTGTTATAATTTTAAAGATTCATAGTTTTTTTTAATCTCAATGCTTCAAATATTAAAGCTTCATGTATATGAACTCATAAGAAATTGTTTGTAATATTTATTCATAGTATTTCATGAAAATCAATCCATTCATGAAGAACATGTCAAACATGAAGATCTTATTCATCTTAATTTTTTTTACACTATGTGTATTACATAACAATTATGTATCATGTTTCTATCAGAATATATATATATATATATATATATATAATGACACACTATTTACTTATCCTTTGCACAATAGAACATATGGAGTATCTTCTTGAACTTTGAAAAATAGTATGTGGTCCCTAATTATTCTTCACAGAAGAAATAAGAAATACTTAACCATACAATCCAATGTTCTTTATGAATAAAATATTTACAAAGGGAACTCTCTGTGGGACCTCTCCTTTTCTCATGTAGTACTTCTTCCTTCTTCATGAAACTAATTCACAGAATGTAAAATTCTCAATATTGATAAATATTAGTTTTCCTAATAGAACCATTAATCATTCTTCCTTCAATATCATACATGAGTTATTAAATCACCTTTTTAAAACACAATGAACATTTTCACTGATTTGGGGTTCCTCAAAATGCTTTGGAAAATCAGAAAAACACATATATTGAATCCTTCTTATCATATGGTTTCATGGATACAAGTTCATCTCGAGAATCATGACTGCGTGGTTCAAATATCAAGAGGACCATGGTATTGTTATTCTTCACACAAATGAAGCTGTTTTATTCAACTATGTGTTTTTGTTTTTACTTTTTATTTAGCCTAAAGGGGAGATTTGTGGTCATTAATCATGGTTGTGGGTGGTAATTTAGGATGTAAGATAGTATGACTTCATTTTACATGATATATCCAATATTATTATTGATTTATGTTCAATTTTATTATCTTTGACACGTGATGTTTTTTTATAAGTTGTTATTAATGGTTGTAATAATTATAATATGGTATAAGGATTCACATGGTGTGTATAACGGTTGACATGGTGTCTATGATAATCTAGTTTCCTGGGAATGTACATGGGAATGTACACACAGTACATGACTTGGTTATCCATGTAAATATACATGGCCAATCCCTTACGGTGAAAAGTATGTTTGGCCAAAGGGGGTGCTGAAAACGTCCCATTTACACATGGATTTGTTTCATGGGTATGTCCACATGAGTTATTGGCCATACTATAGAGTAGGTAGTAATTAGCGGAGTCGAAACACTTTCATCCCTGAAATTGAAGACTACATGGTTAAATGGAAGAACCCATGTTCTAATGACATGCCTAACATGGTTTGTAACTCACCTCACCTAAAAATAAACTAGAACACTAGTTAAATGGAAGAATTCATCCTTAATGTACACTATAACATTGGTTAAATGGAAGAAATCATCCCCGTTACAGAATTCCATACACATTTGGGAAAAAAATCATCATTCACGAACATCACTGTAATGTATAGGCTTTTCACAAAACACATATCCATTAAATGTCATGAAATTAAAGTAGGAACTGATTTAAAGTTGTCATGATTACAGGTGGAATCTTTGTAGCTTTGGATAATATATTCTCATAACTATAGAGTGGAACCCCATTCGGTGTTTTGAGGTCCACCCAGAACAACCCCCCTCATTCCTATAACCAGGACAACCCCCCTCCTTCCTGGACCCTGGACAGCACCCCCCCCCCCCCCACCCTCCTCCTGTTTGAACCATGGTCTTCTATACATGATTTGGATTATGGTTTGTGTTTGTTTTCAATCCTCAGTGGAAGTTCATAATGTGTACCAGCAAAGAGATCATACAGTTCAAGCAGACAACAGTATTGAAGGTGGCGTCGTTTCTCAGTGTTTGCCAAAATTTTGGGCCAGAAAATCGACAAATGGAGAAAAGTGTTTCTGGAAAAGAGAATTGTGTTCCATGTACTTGAAGGAGAGTAAACTTTCGCGCCATATGTTTTTCAAGATCAGAACTTGGAAAAATGGAAAAGGGATAAGGTCCGTGCAAGTTTTGGGCTTCTCGCACAAGTGACCTGCGCGCCGTGAAGAGACTTGCGAGCCGATACCTAGGAGGATTGGAAACTTGCACGTCTATTGTTTTTCAAGATTATAACATCAAAATATGGTAAATTAAAGAATGTCGTGCAAGTATTTGTGTGGTTGTGCAAGTGATTAGCGCGACAGAGGCTAAGGAGGATGAGCTGCGCGCCGGAACCTGCGTGCTGAGGGAAGACTTGCGCACCACCGCACAGGGGGTCCATTTTGCCTATAAATAGAGGACCACCCCTCCTCATTTGTAAAAAAGTTTGAGAATTAGAGTTTTTTCAAGCTCTCGTCGCGCAAGTGGTTGAGTCGCGCAAGTGGTTGTTGGGTCGCGCAAGTAGAGGTTGCGCACCGGCTGTTGGTTGCACACCCAAGGTGATTTGGGCGAGAAAGGAAGTGAGTCGCGCATGTTTGAAGTTCAAGAAGGCAGTGTCACGTAGGTGCTTTGGTGAAACTTGCACGCCATTTTGGCCTTGCGCGCCAGCTTGCACTTGCACGCCGTTTTGGGACTTGTGTGCTATGTTGGGACTTGCGCGTCACGCTTTGAGGAGACTGCCAGATACTGTTGAAGCACATCTTTCCTTTTGAAGCTGTACGAAAGCTAGAGGATCACCTGATACCCTTAGTTCAAAGTGAGATTCATCTTCTGGTAAGAGTTGGACTTCAAGAGAGCATCTACATACAACAGAGGATTCATTCTTATGCAATGATGAAGAGATCTTCACATCTATAAACTGAGTGGTCCTTCTCCAACGGCAGTGAGCCAGGGGGAGTCAACGGGAGTGACCCGAGGGACGTAGTGATCTATCTCTGAACTTTTGTAAAGGCAGTGAGCCTAGTATAGAGTGACTGTTCCCAAACCATTATAATCCACAACTAGTGAAGATTAGTGGAATTTGGTATGACCGGCAACTTGTTGGTGTATGCTCCTTGGACGTGGCCCTTAGTGGTGAACCAAGTAAAAAGTGTTGTGTCTTCTCTGTGCATGTGAATGTTTGATTTCTGATCATATTCATCATACATGTTCAACAAGTTCCTACCAACGTGGGAACAAGATCCATCACATTAAAAGAAAAAGTTGTCACCCTAATTCACCCTCCACTCTCTGGGTGTCTCAGGGTCCTTCAAGTGGTATCAGAGGGAGGTTGCTGGTGTTGAATCTGTCCTTTGTCGTCATGGAGAATGCAATCAATGTCATGGGATTCCCTCACTTCGATAGAAGTAATTTCCAGATCTAGAAGAATAGAATGAGATATCATCTAAGATCTCTTGGAATGGAAGTTCTCTTTTCTACTGTGCAAGGAATACAAGTCACTGATCCAATAGGTCTGGCTATGACTGAAACAGACAGGAAAATTTTTGATGCATATGCTAAAGCACAAAATGCACTCACTGCAACCCTTTCTAATCAGATCTACCTAAAGGTGATGAATTTCACCTCAGAAAAATCCATGTGGGATAAACTTGAGAATATTTATGAAGGAGATAGAAAAGTGAAGGAGGAAAAATTGCAAGTGCTTCACAATCGGTTTGATGATCTGAAGATTCATCCAGACGAGAATGCAGACTCATTCTTCAATCAAATTACTGAAGTGGTTGGAGAAATTTGGGGTCTAGGTGAAGAAATCAAAGGCATTGATATTGTAAATAAAATATTAAGAAGACTTCCACCTATGTACAATGAAAAGGTGTCAGGCCTTGAGGAAAGAGATATTTCCAAACTTTCTCTGGATGATCTAATGAGCAGCTTGGTAGCATATGAAATGAGAGTCAAACTAGAAGATGCTACGACTTGTGTGAGCAAGGAAATGGCATTCAAGACCATGGATAAACTGAAAATCTCAAAAGATAGTAGTGATGAAGATGACGAAGAAAAATAAATTATTTCTCTCATTGCAAAGAAGTTCCAGAAGGGAAAAGGGAAATTCACAGGGAAGTTACCTCTTGCATGTTTTTGTTGTCGAAAAGTAGGGCACATTGCCTCTTAGTGCTTAAGAAAGATCAATGATGAAGATAGTGAATATTAAAGCTTCGAGAAGCCTTGGAGAAGGTTATTTAAAGAGGGAGACTTCAAATCGGGAAAGAAAATGAAAAGGAAGAGTTTTGTATGTGAAGAGGAAGAAGATGATAATGAATTCTGTGAAGAAGAAGAACCAAAATTCAAAACTGGGAACCATGCTTCCATGATGGACACTGTTGAAAAGTCAGAAGATACTGGTGGAGAAAAACAACTGAGAACTTGTGTAGATCCTGAGATGCAACTTAAGAATGCGGTTAGTATGATTAAGATTAAATGTAAGAGTTGCAATAAGTGGAAATCAATTGTAGAAGAATCAACTGAATACTTTGATCAACTTGAAGCTGAAATTGAATGACTGGAAGAATTTGTGAAGGTACAGTCTAAAATAATTGAAAGTAATGATGATGTAGTGGATCTAAAGCTGAGAATTGAAGAGCAGGCAAAGCTCATCAATGACCTCACCTCCAGACTAGATGAAAAATCCAAGACTGCTGAGGGTCTTGAGGAGGAAGTTGTTACTCTAAGGAGTAAACTTAAGACTAAATCAATTCCAAAAGAATCGAGGAAGAAAATAATGTTCGAAATATTCTCAGATGCAAAATTACTTGCAAGATCCAAGTGTGGTTCAGATAGGGTTGGAAAAATCTTGAGTGATCAAAGACCCGCTTGCATGGGAAAGAGTGGAATTGGCTATGAGGCTGAGACCTCAATTGCTGGAAGTGAAAATATCCAAAAGAAAGATAATATTAAAGTTGAACATGTTGAAACGTTGCCTAAAGTGTTGAAAAAGGAACCCTTAATCCAAACTAAAAGAAGAACTAAAAATTATCCTCAAACATTCATAAATGATAGACAGGCTAACTATTCTCCAAAGGAAGAAGGTATGAGGAGAAATTCAAGTGAGAAGACATTTCCTCTCATGAAGTGTCAGTTATGTGGCTATCAGGGCCATACCATGTCTTATTGCGAAGGGGCAAGAATCTATATGAATAGAGAAGATATATAAGTTCAGCAAAGGAGAACAAATTCATATCCTAATTCTTATAGAAGAAAAAATTTATGTGGATATTTTTATTGTTGTTCTAACTTTGGTCATAAGGCTGCTAATTGTAGGCAGATAAGGGACATGGACAACTCATACCGATGTTCAAGACAAGTCAAGTCTCATAGGCAAGACAGTGTTGCTCTTTCAAATAGGTTTTCTCCTCTCAAAGAAGATTTCAACTATAAAGAACCTGAGTATGCGGAAGATATAATTGAAAGGACATCAATACTATATACTCAATCCAATGTCTCATGGAAGGAAAGGAAGAAGATTGAGAAATCCAACCTTGTAGAGGTGACCCTCAAAGCTACAAAGAACAATAGTACCTGGATTCTGGATAGCGGTTGTTCATCTCATATGACAGGTAATTTCGTCCTGCTAATAGATATCAAAAGGAAGGATGATGGTACTGTACGATTTGGTAATGATGGAGTTATGAAAATAAAAGGGAGTGGAAGTACCGAATTAGATAATGGAGAACTAAAGAATACTGAAGTCCTTTACGTAGATGGCCTACGTCATAATCTCCTCAGCATGAGTCAACTCTGTGACTTGGGACTTATAGTTACTTTTAATCAGAAAGGTTGCACTATAAATTTAAAGACAGGCAATTCACTTATGAAGGGATGCATAACAGAAGGCAACTTGTATCAGGTTGATAGTGAAGAAAATGTCTATTACATGACTGTTTAAGAAGAAAACAATTTGTGGCATCGGAGACTGAGACACATCAATCAACAAGACATGGAGAAAATATCAAAATTGAGAATTGTCATGGACATTCCCAACCTGAAGGGTGAATGTGAAAAATCTTGTGATGCTTGCATTCATGGGAAGCTGGTCTGCATTTTATATCGGCCAAAGAAGAAAAGGGCATCTCACCTTCTTGATCTGATTCATACAAATGTATGTGGGCCGTTAAATGTTGCTGGAACTCATGGAGAAAGGTACTTTGTCCTTTTCATAGATGATTTTAGTATAATGGCATGTGTGATGGTCATTCACAGGAAATGACAAGTCCTTGACTACATGAAAACATATCGGTGAATCGCTAAAAATGATATTGGACGAACAATCAAAGTGTTGAGATCTGACAATGGAGGAGAATACACGTCCATTGAATTTGAAAATTATCTGGAGAAGCATGGGATACAGCATGAGGTAGCTGCTGTGAGAACTTCACAACAAAATAGAGTTGTTGAACGTAGGAATCTACAGGTGAAAAACATGGCACGAACTATGCTGATTGAGATTCGTATTCCACGAAATTACTGGAAAGAGGTTGTTCAAGATGCAGTGTACATTCAGAATTGAACAAGACTTTATATGGGTGAGATGAAGACACCATATGAATTGTGGCATGGACAGAAGCTCTCTTTAAAATACTTTCATGTCTTTGGAAGTAAATGCTTCATCAAGAACAAAGAAGGAAATCAAGGGGAGTATGGAGACAATGCAAATGAAGGAATTTTCCTCGGTTACTCAATGAACAGCAAAGCCTACAAGTGTTTCAACAAGCGTTTAGGAAGGATTGTGGAAAGAAGTAATGATAAGATAATTGAATAGAAAACCACAAATGCTTCAAGGACGTCATATGATAATGTTATAGAAAGTCAAGAAGAAAGTGAACTTGAAGAAAATACAAATGCATAAATAGAGGAAGCTGTACAAAACACTCAGCAGTCACATCATGATGTTAACTCAGAAGAAGAATCTGAAGAAGAAATTGTGTCTGAAGAGAATGCAACTGAACCTATCAGGAGAAATAGAAGAGATGAGATTGATCCATCCAACATAATTGGGGATAAGAGTTCATACACTCAAACAATAAGGATGGGGAATAACACACAATCTGCATTTCTATCAGTTGTAGAGACATCCTCATTCGAAGAAGCTTCAAATGATGAATCTTGGGTGAAAGCCATGAATGATGAATTAGATCAGATTGACAAGAATCATACATGGGATCTTGTCCAGAGACCCAAAGGTCACAATGTGATTGGTACCAAATGGATCTTCAAAAATAAGTTTGATGAGCATGGAAGTGTCATCAGAAACAAGGCACGATTGGTATGTAAAGGATACTCCCAGATTTAAGGCATTGATGTTGAAGAAACCTTTGCTCCAGTGGCTAGACTGGAATCTATCAGGATTTTCCTTTCCATGGCACTCCAAAGAGGATATAACGTATTTCAAATGGATGTCAAGATAGAATTCTTGAATGGTGTACTCAAAGAAGAAGTCTACATTGAACAACCAGTGGGATTTTTTTTGGGTACTGATGAAACGAACATCTACAAACTAAAGAAAGCTCTATATTGTTTGAAGCACGCACCACGGGCTTGGTACTCGCGACTAGATTCATATCTCAAGAAGATCGAATTCAAAAGAGGAGGAGTAGATCACAATATCTATGTGAATAATTCTCCAAAAGATCAATTCATGGTTCTAGTCTACGTTGATGATATCATATTTAGTGGCAGCAGGTAGAAATCAGTGGATGAATTTGCCAACCACATGAAATCAGAATTTTAAATGTCTATGATTGGGGAGATCACATATTTCTTAGGGATGCAGGTGATTCAAAAGAAGGAATAAACTTTGATTTCTCAAGAAAAGTATGCAAGAGAGCTACAGAAGAAGTTTAATATGAAATACTCCAAACCAATGTCAACTCCGATTGTAGTTGGAACTAAACTTGGAAAGCATGAGGATGGGGCCTCTGTTGATCCCAACATGTACAGGAGGATCATTAGGAGCCTACTATACCTAACAGCGACACGACCAGGTAATGTCTTTGCCACATGCCATGTGGCCTGCTTTTAGAGTAATCCAAAGGAGGAACATATGGAGGTAGTAAAAAGAATCATGAGGTACATTAAAGGTACACATAACTTTAGGTTATTTTTTTTGCAAGTAGGGACAGTGAATTATCAGCATTTTCTGATGCTAACTGGGCTGGTGATGTAGTAGACAAAAATTCCACTAGTGGTGGAGCCTTCTATATTGGGCAGAAATGTGTTGGCTGGTTAAGCAAGAAATAAGAAAGTACTTCTCTTAGTACTGTTGAAGCTGAGTATATCTCTGCCACAAAGGCATGCACTCAATTACTATGGATGAAGCAATAATTAACAGATATTGGTGATGAGGTAAAGCAACCAATGGTTATTTACTGTGATAACAAGAGCTCAATTGATCTTACGAAGAATCCTGTTCAGCATTCCCGTACGAAACATATTGAAATCAGGTATCACTTTATCAAAGAAAAAGTTGAACAAGGGGTGATTATAATGGATCATGTGGGAACTGATGAGAAAGTGGCTGATATCCTAACCAAGCCACTGTCAACGGCTGTGTTTGAGAAGCATCGGTTGAACCTCGGTGTTCAGCCACCTCCCAGTGCATAAGGAGGTTACGCAATTCCTCTCTCCCCGATTATGATAACTTTTTTTATCTGTTTATGGATGTGACGAATGTTTGTGGGGGAGATACTATCCATAGGGAGTATGGTTTGAGCTGAACGTTGGAAAAATTACCAAGATTTGGGTTTATTGTCAATGGGGGAGAAAGGAATAAATTCCGGCATGTTCAGACTTGTAATACTCCTGTGACACAATGTGAATTTAGTGTCAGTGATAGGACGAGAAGGATAATAAGGAATTCATCAGTCATGTAATGATTCTTGGGCATCATTGAGAATTCCAAAACACTAGAACCCAATTCAAGCTTCCTCCCTTATTTTCGACACTGAGCATTGCTCACGTAGACTTAGAGTGTTGGCTAAGTTGATTCTTGCGTTTTTGGTTTGCACATGGATGGAGATTTATTGAATTTATTTTCTGATTGACAACAAACCCAAAGGGGGAGATTGTTGGAACCATGGTCTTCTATGCATGATTTGGAGTATGGTTTGTGTTTGTTGTCAATCCTCAGTGGAAGTTCAGAATGTGTACCAGCAAAGAGATCATACAGTTCAAGCAAAAAACAGTATTGAAGGAGAGGAAACTTGTGCACCATATGTTTTTCAAGATCAGAACATGGAAAAACGGCAAAGGGATAAGGTCCATGCAAGTTTTTGTCTAGTCGCGCAAGTGACATGCGCGTCGTGAAGAGACTTGCACGCCGATACCTAGGACGAAGACTAACTTGCGCGTCTATTGTTTTTAAAGACTATAACTTCAAAATATGGAAAAGGAAAGAAGGCCGCGCAAGTATTTGTGTGGTAGCGCAAGTGAGTAGCGCGACAGAGGCTAGGGAGGATGAGCTACGCGCCGGAACCTATACGCCGAGGGAAGACTTGTGTGCCACCACGTAGGGGGTCCAGTTTTCCTATAAATAGAGGACCACCCCTCCTCATTTGTAACGAAGTTAGAGACTTTGAGTTTTTTGGAGCGCTCGTCGCGCAAGTGGTTGAGTCGCGCAAGTGGTTGTTGGGTCACGCAAGTAGAGGCTGCGCGCCGGCTGTTGGTTGCACACCCAAGGTGATTTGGGCGAGAAAAGAAGTGAGTCATGTAGGTTTGAAGTTCAAGAAGGCAGTGTCGTGCAGGTGCTTTAGTGACACTTGTGCACCAGTTTGGACTTGCGCGCCAGTTTGGACTTGCGCGCAGTATTGGGACTTGCGCGTCGGGCTTTGAGGAGACTGCCAGATATTGTTGAAGGACATCTATCCTTTTGAAGCTACATGAAAGCTGGAGGATCACCCGGTACCCTCAGTGAAAAGTTAGATTCGTCTTCTGGTAAGAGTTGGACTTCAACAGAGCATCTATATACAACATAGGATGCATTATTATGCAATGATGAAGAGACTTTCACGTCTATTGAACTGAGTGGGACTTCACCAACGGTAGTGAGACAGGGGGAGTCAACGGGAGTGACCCGAGGGACGCAGTGAGCTATCCCGGAACTTTTGTAATGGTAGTGAGCTTGGGACAGAGTGACTGTTCCTGAACAATTTTAACCACAACTAGTGAAGATTAGTGGAATTTGGTACGAATAGAAACTTGTCGGTGTATGCTCCTTGGACGTAGCCCTTAGTGGTGAACCAAGTAAAAAGTGTTGTGTCTTCTCTGTGCATGTGAATGTATTCTTTCTGATCATATTAATCATACAGGTTCAACAAGTTTTTATTAACATGGGAACAAGATCCATCACATTAAAAGAAAAAGTTGTCACCCTGATTCACCCCTCCCCTCTCAGGGTGTCCCGGGGTCCTTCACCTCCCTGGACCCTGGATTTCCCCCCACCCTCCTTCCTGGACCTTGGATAGCCCCTCTCCTCCCTGGACCCCGGACAGCCCCCCACCCACCTTTGTGGAACCAGAATAGCTCCCCCTCCTTCCTGAAACCTGGATAGCCCGCCACCCTCCTCCCTAGACCCCAGAAAACCCACCACCCTCCTCCTAGGACCCCAGACAGGCCAAAAATCATTATTGGTATGTGAGATAAAACACAATATAACTTTAATGTCCCTCTCCAATGAGTGTCCATCTGGGTTCGGGTTACTAATGAGTGGAATCTTGGTTTGGGACGTCACAATTCATGTATATCCTTTTTATAGGTGTTTCTAATCAAATCCATACCTATAACTATTGAAGGTCCCTCTCCAAAATCAATTGGGACATGATTCAATGAATACACCCTACAAAATTATGATCTATGGCCCCAAACCCATGATCCTTTAATCCATGGTTAAGGTGAAACTTGATGGAGCCATAACTACTTTTGATGTGACCCTCATCCTACTCCTCATCCTGATCTCCAAGAAGAAGTCAAAGTATAAAACTCATGTACCCCCAACAATACCCTTAAGGATTATGTATTCCTCGATCCACTTCTAATATCTTACTAGGAAATCCTTGAATATAGGCATTAGAAATTCTGTATCTTATTTTCTTATATACAATGTATTTTGTTTTATTTCTTAATATGATTCTCATATAGATTAATGTTCCAGTTATGATTTTATTTAAAGTAAACAATTGTCATTTACCTAAATATTTTTTTGGTTGAACTTCAATATTATTGAATTGTTTTTAAATGAATTATTGAATTTTTTATAGAATGGATAGAAGTTGGATGTACGAAATTGATCGAATTTCAACCGATTTTTAAAATAATTTGAACATATTTTTAGATTTTTCATTTAACAGGGCTTCAGATAGTGGTAGAATACACTACCATGTTCTAATTGTGTTGGAAGGCCTTGGTTGAGTCATGAAGCAGTTAGCTATCATATAACCAAATATGGTTTCCAAACAAACTATTATATGTGGTATCACAATGGAGAGAAAATGGAATCTCAAAATATTGATGATCCAAATGATAGGACTTAATTGGAGAGTTTGATATATGATCGGTTTCCATTTATTCGACATCATGAGAAGGAAAGAATGTCCAGCCAACAATATTTTGATACAAGCACACATGATGTGTCCCATGAAAATGATGATGTTGATAGGGTGAAAAAATTAAATGATGTTGTGACAACTCCAGTATATCGGTAATGTGGTAAAATGAAAACGTTGTCATTTTTATTCCGATTGTTTCATGGAAAAACTATGTATGTGATTTCAAATATAGAATTTGATTACATTCTTACCTTCTTGAAGGACTTACTTCCAAATGATGCATATATTCCCTCAAACCACTATATTCCATTAAAGTTAGTTGATGAACTTGGATTCTCAAAAAAAGAATGCTTTCCCAAATGATTGTAGGTTATTTTGGGAGGAAACTTCTGAAATAAATTATTATATCAAATGTGGAACATCCCGATGGAAGCCAAAAGATGATGGAACACCATCTAGTGTGCCACAAAATGTAATGTGGCACTTTCCATTGATCCCCAGATTATAGAACCTTTTCACGTCTGATGAAATATCAGTAAAAATGCGATGGAATGACACCGAGAGAAAAAAGAATAATGAAGAGTTGGTTCACCCTGCAGATGGATTTTCATGGCAGAGATTTGATGCTCGATATCCTGAATTTGCAGCCGATGTTTGTAATGTGAGACTGGGTCTTTCATGTGACAGTTTTAATCCATTTGGGCAGATGATTACTTCGCACAACACATGGCCGGTTTTCATACACATTTATAACCTTCCCCCATGGTTGTGCATGAAAAATCCTTACACTTTCTTGAGTATACTAATATCTGGCCCTTATGATCCTGACAATGATATATATGTATACATTCAACCTTTAATAAAAGAGTTGAAACTTCTTTAGTATGTGGGTGTTCCCACATACGATGCATGTTCGAAAGACATATTTCAAATGTGTGATCGGCTTATGTGGATGATCAATGATTTTTTTGCTTATGAAATGATGTCTGGATGGAGCACAAAAGGAAAATTTTCATGTCCTGTTTGTATGAAGAATACTCGATCGAGAAGACTAAAATATCATTGTAGTTTTAGTTTTATGAGACATCGATGATTCTTGCCAATGAACCATCCATATAGAAACAATCGTCGAATATTTGACAATACCATGCAGACTGACGATCCACCTCAGTGTATGTCTGGAACTGATATGATTAATGAATTGAAAGATTTCAGTTATTCATTTGCGAAGGGTGTAATGAAATATATAAAGAGAAAAAATGTTTCCAATGATACCTGTTACAATTGGAAGAAGAAGAGTATATTTTTTGATTTTTGGTATTGGTCAACCAACTTGTTTCGTCATTTCTTAGACGTAATGCACATTGAAAAGAATATATTTAAAATGTTGCTTTTGATTCTTCTAAATGTCAAGGGGAAGACAAAAGATGATTCATGATCTCGGCGTGACTTGGTAGATTGGGGGATCAGACCAGAATTGCATCTTGTCTGTATCAGTGAAAATAAATGGCAAGTTTCATGTGCTTCTTATGTGATGACACCTACTGAAAAAAATCAATTTCTAGAAGTTCTAGAGACTACTAAAGTTCCTAATGTCTATTCAAGCAATATATCAAAATGGGTCAATAGAAAATAGTTGAAGCTGAAATCTTTGAAGACTCATGATTATCATGTCCTTTTGCATGAGTTAATTCCAATAGAAATCTGTCATCTCTTGTACAATAATGTAAGAGTATTAGTTATTCAGTTATGCTATTTTTTATAGATCTTTATGCTAAGAAGTTTTCCAAATCCTTCTTGTAAAAACTATTGGCAGAGACACCATTAATTTTGTGTGAGTTAGAGAAAATATTACCTCCATCATTTTTTACATGTATGTTGCATCCGACTATCCATCTTCCGACCAAAAGACTTCTTGGAGGACCCATTGGATGTATCCAACTGAAAGAAACATGTACACATTGAAATCATATGTTCGAAATAGGAATTATCCCGAAGGTTCTATTGTGAACAGTTACTTGGCTAAAGAATGTATGGATTTCTGCTCAATGTATTTGTCTAGTCTTACTACGAGAATAAACAGACCAATGAGAAACAAAGAAGAAGAGTATGAGAAAATTGAACCCAGTTTTCCATCAATTCCTCGGACAGGAGGAATTCCGGGATCATATACATTTACGACATTGATCCTTGAAGAGTGAGAGATGGCACATCGCACAGTGTTGTTAAATTGTGATTTGTTTGATGAGTATATCATGTGAGTAAATTGTACATGTATCTCTTATCTTATCTCTTGTAATTTAAAATATTGGTTAAACTATTATTATTTTTATCTACAGGGAACATAAAGAATTGATATATAGAAAGCATCATTCTTTATCTTTGAGAAGGAAAGATACTTTTCATAGTAAAGGGTTTTCTGCTTGGTTGAAATTGAAGGTAAAAATATTTTTGTAATAACTAAATAAAAATAATATTTAATTAAGTTTACTATTTATTTATATTTCATGTATCGAGTTTTCTTGCAGACTCTATTTCTGAGGAAATAAGAGATTTGGCTTTTGGTCATAATACCATGGTTCGTGATTGTAAATCACTTGTGATCAGTGGATACAAATTTATTATCACTGAACGAGCAAGAAACATGAGAACACAGCATGATGGTGTTATGCTAACTGCCACAATAGACTGTTATGTCAGTTCATCATATAATAGACCTTGTTATATAAATGTATCTTATTATGGAGTCGTGGAGAAAATAATAATTTTGGATTATTACTCGCATGGTCGAATCATGATGATGAAATGTCAATGGCTTGATTCAATGACGAGGAAAGGACCCTTTATTGGTGATTGTGGATTTTGAGTTATTGACATGACTCACACTCTTGCCACCGATAAACCATATGTATTGGAATCAATGGTGAAACAAGTTTTTTATGTCAAAGTTTATCGTCATCCTAGATTTGGTGTAATTATTGAAGTAAATCCCAGACATGTTTTTGATGATGGTGATGATGAAGTTGACACTATCCGTACTGAAATTGGAAGCAATCCGTTTATTACTTTTGATGACTCCAATAGCTCAATTTTCAAAGTTAATTGTGAACCCGAATTTGTAGTGGGAAATATATAGAATCATATAGTTGTGTTCTCACCTACATGTTTCACCTACATCATTTAGGGTTTGTATCCTAGTACTTACCATAAAACAACCATAAATCTTCTATTTCTTTATGTGTTTTTATCAGAATGGTTTTTCTATATTTTGTTTTTTGGGTTACACATTATTTATCTATTTCTAATTACTTCCATATTTGTTTTCATTGCTGGAAATGACACCCATTGAAGAGAGGCGGTGGAAAAAGATGAACGAAAATAATCGTCACATGACACAGATGGGAGTTCCTCCACTCATCCCTATTGTGAGAATTTTATTTCAAATATATATATTTAAATAACTTATAATATCATGTGTTTACTTTTGTGTTAAACATTTTTTCATGATCCACCCTTTAGAAGAGAGATATTCGAAGAGGAACCTGATATTTCTCTCAGTACAGAGGCTGGTGGTAGGAGGGGGGGTGTCAGAGATAGACAATCATATGTTGGTCTCGGTACTGACACCGATGGTACGAGGGATCATGGTGAAATAGCTAGACGATCCATTGGTCGTACCCGATTAGACTATGCCCCTACCACAGACATATCCTTTTACGCCCCATTTTGATCCTTGTGTGTCTTTAGGGACACACAGGATATTTAGGCCTCTGATGTTTACACTACCAGTTGGTCAAACGTCTGTGCCATCATCTTTTTCTTCTGGTTCATTATCTCTGAGCTATTATATTCCACCTTCTTCAACTCCTGCTCCGACACAGTATGTGGCTGGGGAGCATACACTGAGGGACACTCCACCTATATAGGATATTCCTTCAACTTCTGCACATCCAGTGACGCCCATTGATCTGAAAACCATCGGTATATTTATATAACTCTAACAAATTTTTATACCAAAATTTATTTTTATTATAACTTGTACTGATATTTTTTTTCTTTAATAACAGATTCATCTACTGATATGAGGCAGGGGAGGGGGCATACTTGCTTGCATGTGGTATGGAACCGTCATACACAGTTGATGGTTGAATACAATGATGATGGACAGATGATTGATAAATCTGGGCAGGAATGTCGAGGTTTTTTGGCGATGCTTGCCAAATACTCTGACATCATTCTAGTCAGCCCTCTATCTTGGAGATATCTTCCACACGAAGTCAAGGATAATGTGTGGGCACAAATATGGGTAAAAATATATTGGATTTAATGTAGTTTTTTTGTATTTATATGAATTAATCTATTGGGTTTTAGCTTCAGTTTAACTTCCCTGATGGCGAAGGTGCATGACCAGCGCGTTTAATGGAGCTAGAAGAGATTTGGAGAGGTTATAAGCATGAGATGTATGTTGGATGGTGTGATATAGTGGGAACGGAGTTAGATACATTACCTATCATGGATGACTGCCCGAGAGAGCACTATCTCCAAATGATTACCCATTGGGTGACTGCCGAATTTAAGGTTTTAATCCCATTTGAGGTATTTAAATGACAGTTTTCATATTTTGAATTAATATTATCATATTTATTATTATAAATTATTTAGTAATCTTCTGTAATAAACAAAAAAACATTGATTCAAAGAAATACTTCCACACATTGTGGCACACTACTATGCCAGATCATGAGAGGCAGCTGGTACGATATATTTGTTTATAATTTTTCTTTTGGACTTTACCTTTTTATTGTTTCCTACTTAAATTATGTGATTTATTAAATATTTAATATATGATTATACTTTCACTTTATATTGTTTTAATGTCATTACAGAAGCACAAATTTAATATTGAAGGACATATCCCTCGAGTAAAATTGTTTTGCTCGAGTAGAAGGAAAAAGATGGAATTGCGGTTAATGAACCGACACTAGAAAAGATTGTAAGTTTTAATTTGTTTATTTCAAAGTTTAATATCTATTTTGAAATTTATTAATCTATTAATATTTTTAACAGGCTTCTTTAGAGTCCCTTGATTCCCAGGAGCCTGAAAATTTAGGGCCACATGATTATTTATATCAGGTTTTGGGAGATGAGCACTCTGGTCGAGTACGCTGCTGACCTGGTAAGAATATAGTCCTGATGATGTATTGGTCCTCTATAGGTATCCATTCTAGTACCACTGAGTTGGAACAGTTCAAAGAGCATACAAGACAGTCTGATAAAAGGGTCAAAGAGTTAGAAGAATAGGTTCAAATGAGGGAGAAAGAATTTATGAAACAGATCAAAGCTTTATCTCCATCACTTCCACCAGAGGCCAGCGCGGCTTCTCAGACATATATGTCATCGATGGGTGCATTATCCAATGATCCCAGTATCAGTTCTAGTAGCGGTCAAGATTATGAAGTTCTTTGTGATGACAAGGATGCTGAAGTGGACAAGGGTGAGGATGAGGATGAGGACGAGGGCGAGGATGGGGCTGAGGGCGAGGATGAGGCTGAGGGCGAGGATGTGGCCATGGATGAGTATGGGGACGATGATGAGGAACACGATAAGGATAGAGATGGTGGCGAGGATGAGGCTGATGATGATAGTGGTGATGGTTATGGTGATCAGGGGTAGATTGATCCATTACATTTTTGAATTCTTTATAACTCTTTATTTTTGAACCTGGTTTTTCACTCTGGTATGGATATTTTTGAATTCAGTATAACTCTTTATTTTTGACCAAATACTTGAAACTTTTTTACTTCCTTTTATAACCAAAATAAGAAATTTGAATAATTATTACATCCACTAAAGCTCCTCCTAAGTCTATCCTTCCAAATATGTCTTCTTTATAAAAATAAAAATTATCCAATACAAAAAGGAAGGTTGGAAGGCTAAAAATAACTAGCATCAACCAAACATCATCCCTTATTCCCATATCAAACCAACAAGATTTTATGTAATCATTTTTGAAAATATCTTGTGCAAGATTCACCAACTCAAAAAAGTGGTTGGAGAACTCTAGAATA
Organism: Viscum album; assembly: GCA_963277665.1. Taxonomy (NCBI): domain Eukaryota; kingdom Viridiplantae; phylum Streptophyta; class Magnoliopsida; order Santalales; family Viscaceae; genus Viscum; species Viscum album. The sequence goes on along the minus strand of OY728165.1, from coordinate 252,938,603 downwards.
GTACGCTTCACTTTCTCCAACTTCAGAAACTTCAAATTATTTTACACGTGTAAAGTTTCATGATAAAAAGTTGGTGGAATATCTTATTGAATGAAACCCATGTAAGACCTTTTTGAAACTTATCCTACACTATAAAATCCCAACATATTCATTCTGGTCATTTGTGACATGTACGATTCGTCTATCGAGCCTCAATTCGAGGCACGGTTTGGCCGGTACCACTCAAAGTCTCACTTTTATTTGAAATGGTCGACATTTTAAGTGAAAACAACAACTAGCATACAGAAAACCAACCAAATGCATCCGGATTCTGTTGATACTTCAGTAAAACAATCCATGGGTCATTTGTGATGTGTACGAGTCAACCCATACTCAATCTGAGGCACGGTGTGGCGGGTATCACTCGAAGTGTCTGTCTTTTGTTTAAAATGGACATTATTTTAAGTAAAAACAACAGCCATACAAGAAAACCGAGAAAACGTATTCTGATTGTGTTGATAATTTAGAACAATGATCCATGGGTTATTTGTGACGTTTTTGAGTGAACCGCGCCTCAATCCGAGGCAAGGTTTGGCCGGTACCACTCAAAGTTTCTCACTTTTATTTGAAATGGACAACATTTTAAGTGAAAACAACAAATGGCATGCGGAAAACTGACCAAACACATTCAGATTATGTTGATACTTTAGAAAAAATATCCATGGGTCATTTTTGATGTGCAAGAGTCAACCCCGACTCAATCCGAGGCACGGTGTGGCGGGTATCACTGAAAGTGTCAGTCTTTTGTTTAAAATGGACACTACTTTAAGTAGAAAAAAAATCCATATGGAAAACTGAACAAATGTATTTTTATTATGTTGATACTTTATCAAAATGATCCATAGGTCATTTATGATGTGTAAGAGTCAACTGCACCTCAATCTGAGGCACAGTTTGGCCGGTACCATTCAAAGTGTCTCACTTTTATTTGAAATGGACAACATTTTAAGTGAAAAAAACAACTAGCATATGGGAAAAAAACCAAAAACATTCGGATTCTGTTGATACTTCAGGAAAACGATCAATGGGTCATTTGTGACGTGTAAAATTCAACCTTGACTCAATCCGAGTCACAGTGTGGCGGGTATCACTCAAAGTGTATGTCTTTTGTTTAAAATGGACACTGTTTTAAGTAAAAAGAACAGCCTTACGGAAAACTTGTAACATCCCAAGGTTTTCTAAAAATAAATTGAAAATGCTTGAAATTTTGTTTAAGGTATATTTTTATAAGTATCCTTTAAACATAATTTTATTTCTTCTATGATTTGAATTTCAAGAAACTGTCATCAACAATTGGGTTCAGTATGTTATTTAGAGTCTGATGAAACAAACTTGTTTTTTGGTGAATAGTAACATGCCCTTATGAATAGTAATATGACCTCATGAATAGTAAATAATAATAATATTTTATTTTTCCATGTAAATAGGATAATGGGATCATAATTAATTTTCCAATGTCACATGAAACTAGTTGCACTTAAATATTGTTATTTTTCTAATTAACTGTAACCTTATTTAAAAATTAAATTAATAATATTTAGAAAATTATTTTTGAAAAATGGATTTCACTTTTTAATTCTACACGTTGAAAAATGGTAGGGTTAAATTTCTGGTATTTTTCTGAAACTCTTGAATTTTCAGTGAATAGTGAAATACGATAAAATACCGTATAATCAATTTATTAGTAAATATGCACTATTTATAACATCATAAGTGATGCAAGGCCACTTGCTTCGAAATCACATGATATTATCACTATTTAGGGCCACTTGATTTGAGATTATTCATAGTCTTGATAAAAATATTATAATAATAATTAAAATAATCTAAAATACCTCCCCTCCTCCACTATAAATACCACCCTCACTCCCCTCTTCCTCCCACACCTCTCAAGCCTTGAGCATTGTCTAAATTCTGCCAAATTACCTCTCCAATCTTCTTCCCCACGTCCTAGAGCTGCTGGTCTCACCAAAAGACCAAAATCAAAGCCCTTAAGAAGGATCTCAAGGATAAGAGATCAAGAGGTAAACATCCTCTTTCATTTTCATTCTTCTCTTCCATTTTATGTTATTCTCTTCCTTTCCCTTTATATTTTGTTGGGATATTTAATTAAATATTTCCCCTTACTATCCAAATTTTGTATGAATGATGAGATATTCCATTCCTTTCATCAATCTTGTTTTTATGAAATTTTAAGAGGCGCTGTTAGGCTGCCGAATTTTTTGTAAGAAATTTCTCATGTTTTCTTTATTTCATGATTCCTTCCTCTTCTTTCTTCACCCCCACTTATCCAAGAGGCATGAAATCTCCAGAATCATGTATATTCTGGATGTTTTCATGTTTATGGAAAATTAAAAATCATTATTCCTCTCCTCTCTCACTTATTTAAAGAATCAAAAAAACATTGTCCATTTGTGTCGAATTACCGATATCGTGGACGATGCATTTTCAATTTCCATTAATTCTTTCAAGTCTGGTCATGAAACCATTTATATGGTTGAACCAGGTTATAATATATGTTTTATGTCTCATATAAGGTTCTGGAATTCTTTTGTACTCATGATTCAAATTTATAATACTAAATGAAGTTGTAATTATCAAAGAACCACTTAAATGATCTAAATGAACATAATTAATGTTTTAACTTATAAATCATCATCATATAAAGCATCAAAGTGATAAATTGTAAAATTTATGGTACTGTAAATATGTAAATACTACTCCTTTCCAATTCTGGAGTTTCACTTCCAATCAACAAGAATGATTCATCATGAACAGATCGTGAAAATCACAAAATAACTCACCCAAAATAATGCAAGGAACAAAATACTAACAAATAAGGGGTGAAATGAGGTTATGAAATGACCATATAAGATGTTATAAACATTAACATGATTCAGTAAAATACTAATAACACTCTTTTAACCATTATACAGGAGTTTTAAACAATTTTGAAGTAAGACAAGCCTTAGGTAAGGGTTTCTTCATCTCACTTCAATTTTTGTGAGATATTCCATAATCACTATTTTTACTTTGTATAGTGTATGTATACTTCCCATTATTGTCTCATATCATTAATATATTTATTTTTATGATATTCAATTTATCATTTTAAAATCATTAATTTTGGGTCATACAAATCAATTGATTACAAAGTTGTAAGGGGTTCCTCGTCTCACTTTCATTTTTGTGAGATTTTCATCATTCGCCGCTTATTTCTTGTATGTGGAGTATGTGTACTGTCATTTTATATATATAATAACATGATTCTATTTATATTAATGTTATTCAATGATTAAATTGATATTTATTATGTTCTGGTCATATGATTCGACCGATCACATTGTTGTAAGGGAATTCTTAACCCGATTTCCATTCTTTGGGTTAACCTTCTACTTTATAATTTATGTGTTATTTAAATTATTTGTGTGATGGGTTCTGTTTATATTATGTTTAATTGTCACGAACCAAATCTGGTCGCCACCCAAACCGGCACCAAACCCAGCCCGTGACATGAACCGAAGGGCGTTCCCGATCCCCACGGGCTGGCACAAGTGCCCGGGTATCATTTATTTAGGTTTGGGAACGATTTACCCGAATATGAAGGCATAAACCATTAAAACAATCAATAAACTGAATCTGAAAAATTTATACCAAACGATGTTTAAACAAAAACCAGAACTGAATACATAGGTTTAGATTCAATACAAAAGGTCCAATGACACAATGGAACAGAAACAAAACAGCCCCATGGACTCCACATGACAAGGGGTCATCACCCCCAAGTCGTCTCCACTACTCCGCCCCAAGGATGAGGACTAACACCCTGAACCGCCATCACCCTTAGCCTTTCCTTTACCTGGGTCAAAAAAAGGTTTACTTACACCCAGGGGGTGTAAGTAGGGTGTGAGCCTAAGCCCAATAGGATACCACCCTATGATTCCAAGGTGCATGCAATACAAGGTGAAAAAGCAAGCAGTTTTAATATGCAATTAAAAGCGGTGAAAAATTCCACAAAATGAAACTTTAAATTGAAAACATTTTTCAAGATAAAACTTTCAGAATGTTAACACATTTAAATAGGAATATTAGATACTCCATTATAATTCCAAAGACACCCAAAAACAAGGGCAAATACCACAAATCCACTAAGCAACAAATCCGGGAACACCCCTAGGCACTAGATAGTCTCAGGCCCCATGTACCTCGTACCTCAGTGTAATGTAACCATAGTAAAATCCTTTCTCGTGCACGAGCCACTAGTAGGGAACATACCCATAACCTAGTGGTCCCCAATCATCATCCACATAGTTTAGTTAGAGTTGTCGTTATCCAAATGCTAAGTGAAACAGGGACAAAACCCATCCGGTCCACTAGCCGTACTAGTACAAATCCGCCCCACCTAGGTACCCGGGCTTCCCCCTTTGTGCTCAAACAATTTCAGGATTTAACACACATCCATTTTAATGTAAAACACCACTACTGGTCACATACACCAAATACAGTAGCTATCTCATTTTCTACCACTTAAAACACACAACAAACTCTTTGAATTTGAATAAATCAATTTCACAAAATCTTGTGTAGTTTTGCACACAAAACCCCTTAAGAAACCCACTTGTACACGATGTTCACAATTTTAAGTTACCAAAATAGTAAAGGCAGCCCAATAAATATCAATTAAAACAACAAATCAATTTTTGGGCATCCTCATGTTAAACAAGAAGTGTTCTCTTTGTAAAACCTTCATTTTCACACAAAAGTGCAACCAAAACTTCACTTTCTTTACAAGCACAATTAAAACTCATTATTTGCAGCAATTACCAGAGGGGATAAACATTATAAACAGTATTTTATGCCTTATTACAGATCAATAAAAACAACTAAGTATTTATAGGGCATCCCCAAATAAACAAACAAAACACTTCTTTGGAAAACCCCCAATTTCACACCAAATTGGCATTTCAAATTCAATTGCAATGGAAACATCATTAGAACCAATTTTTGTAGTAATAATAAAATTATATAAATCGTAAAATATGATAAATACAGCATGCTAATACACAAATATTGCATCAACATTGGAATCACCTACCAAATCAAATGAAACCATTGAATCCTTTGTGCGAAAACACAAACGCACCACCGCCGCACCTCAAGAAGGGTAGATCAAACCTAAAAATAGAAAATTGGACCAAGAAAACCCAAGGTTAAACCTTAGGTTCGAACCCCTACCCACTGTTCATTGTTCACTTCAATAAAAATGAAGGAAACCCTAAAAAATAGAATGAAACCCTAATCAATTTGAAAGGGGAAAAGAAATGGACAAACTTACCTGAGAAATCTATAATGAATCTCCCCAAAACACTAGTATCTGAAATTTAAAATGGCCAAAACTCAGGGGATGGTCTCACAAGAATTATTAGGTCATTTAGGAATTATAATGGAGGGAAAAGATTAAGAATAGAAGGAGTTATGAAAGGATCAATTTACCTCTCCAAAATCTGGACGATTTCTGCAATCCAGAAAGTTTCGACTATTTTCGCGACTCTATCGAGCTCTAAATTGTGGGAGGAGGGAATGGGGTCTCGCCTGGGCTTCGTAGGGTCGATAGGGAGGTGGAATCACCGAAAACTCCATTTTAATGAAGAAGATATTAATAAATTATTGAAACAATTTAAAACTGAAAAATGGGCCTTCGGGTTGGCCCAATTCTCAAATAAAAACAAAAACCCCCCATGCTTATGGATTTATAAAGGCCCCAAATTTAAATTGGGGGTTAATATATCAGGGGAGAACAATTAGGAGTTGGAATGAGTCAAAAATATTAAAAATTGAAAAAGTTATAAATGAAACAAAATTTATTTTTAAATCTGGAATTGGGCTCGCAGTTTGGCCCAATTCATGAAAACTCACCTATTCTCAATAAAACCTATGGAAAACACCAAAACAAATCATGAGTAGAAAATAAATTTAAAATAACCCTAAAATAGGTTACGTACGTGACAATTCTCCCCACCTTGAAAACTTTCCGCCCCGGAAAGTCACAGCAAGGTCAAAGCAACAACCAAACCCAACTGAGAAACCAATAGGTACACCCTTGCCAGGTTTCACCCCCAAAGGTCAAAACACCTCCAGTGATCAATGATGGAAGGAATACTATCACAAACCAAACTTAAACCACTTTCCTGAAACAATAAAGTACATTCAGGATTTATCCCAAATGAAAACTCCTCAAATACAATCTGAACAATACTCAATCAATTTACCCAAAAAAACAACAACATTGAACAAGGTTACACTTCCCTACTATAACTAAACCATTGGAAACTCTCCAATATCAATGTTTACCCAATGAATGTGTAGGTAGTCAGATATCTTTGAATGATAATACCTACTTCCCAGACAAGTCTAAAAAAAATATGAGTTACTCGTATGAAGAGAGACAAATGGGCTCCCCACCATAAGAGACAACTTAAATTGTTTTCCCGAGACAGAATCAAGACACTAATAGTGGGAGGCCCAAACATACTCTCTAGTAAAAGGGATATACTTCCATTAAATGTTTATGAAGGAATATTCATGAGAATCATAGTGGGTCTCCCCACCATAAGAACTGACCATCTTAACCGACCAGCATGGGCCGACACAGAAAGACCCAAAAAGAAATCAAAGATTTAGGAAGGGCGCAGGATTAGTCTGCATGGTTTGGGAAACTGTGCACTAATTATAAATATAATTCTTTCTACATGGATTCCTAGCACACGACCACTACTAAACGTGCACAAACTATGTGCTCAACCATGACGAAACCATAGGTTTGAACTATTCCCATCTTTCATACTAAGGATTGGACTTTGTACAAGGGTTTAAATGGCCCTGGGATTTTCCCTGACTACGAGCCAGCTTCTCTCCGAGACCTATGGCTGGAGCTCAAATGATTGAAGCATCTTCGGCCTCGTAGTTAATATTTGGAAACCCACTGAATGAGAATTTTCTTTTCGGTTCCACCAAAAACTACACCGCAGTCCCAAATAAGTTTTCTAGACATAACACATTCCAAACTCACTTTACCTTATCCCGATATTTCACTAAAACAAGGGCTGAGAATATACACACACATCACAACTTGTTTCTTCAGGTGAGAAACAACAAAAGTAAAGAACACCTACAGTCACATTCCTCTAAAATAGATGATTTTGAAGTTTTTCCAAGGGAGACATTTTCCCAACATAACAGGGACTCTCAGAGGATTTCACTACTTTCACCTATACAGTCAATCGAGTACATGACATCATAAGGCATCACCAAACATGACCATTTCAACTGATATAAACAATTCATGGAGAGGGACCTTATACAACATCCCCAAACAACACACAATTCTAGAAAGTGGCCACAATATCCTATCGTGAACATATTTCCCACACCGGTGGTTTAACATGAATTAATGCATCAAAGAAACTTTGAAGAACCCAAGGGTCCTCTTAGACACCATCGAGACACTCATCCACACTTACAACCAAAGAACACTTCCACCTTCGACGAATCATGAAACTTTAGAAACTAAGGTTTCTTTCAACCTTCCACAATAACTTTACCACTACAAGAGGATCCAAAAATCAACGAAATGAATGGGTGTAGAATCAATCAACAATGATCGATAAAATATTCCTTATATTGATCAACTGGAGGATTTTCAAATGGAGAAACAATATGGATTGCACTTCAGCTGTGCATTAACCCTTAATGGGGGCATACCTTATCCAATGAGAGAACCCAAGGACCCAACCAAGCTGGTCCATTAGTAAAAACATGCCTCAAACCAGATCCAAACACATGAAGGGAACCACCGTAAAGGCATCCCAAAACATTTTTCAAAAGAGACCACTAATCGTCCCTACAACACAGCTCACCGACCAAACACAAACCCAAAACACAGTTCAAACAGGAGGGGTTCTTGGACTCAAAACATCCCACAACATCAACATTATCAAAAACCCATAATAAAAACTATACCAAACTACTCATCAATACATCATGTTTTTCTTTAAAACTATTTCTTTGAAAACAAACGGTTTTGCAGTAAGCGTATCCACCAATGGTACCCCATGGGCCTCACACATGCATGTTTTTGTGTCACACTGGGCACCCTCCTCATATCCATCCCAGCACTCATCCAATCATGCCATCAACCATCCATCATCCCATATAACTCCATGCATGTGGTCACTCATGGAAATACCAAAGGGTAAAACAAAACATCCTTCCACTTTTCAAAAACAAAATGGTCAACCAACCCAACCTTTTTCTCAAAACTGATAACAATGAGATCGAAATCCCAATTCACATCTTACAAATCATTTCATAAGGACACAACCATTTAGAAAAGAACTAACTTTCAAGTTATTCACGTCAATTTCGAAACATATCATCCCATTAAAACACACTCTAATTGTTTAGAAAACTCTATTGGAAATGCTTTTCAAAACCAAATTCAATATAGTTCCTGATTTCAAAGAGGTGTAAGCGCACCATTTTACATTTCAAAACAATTATGAAAATTCAGTTCCGCCATTTCATAAACCAAACCATTCCCTCTTAATTTGAAAATCATTTCATAAAAACGTTACGCTTCTTAAAACCAAGTCACCTTAAAACCAAAGTGCCAAGATTTCAAAACTAAAGAACACCAGACAATACGATAGGAAACTAGTTTCAGTGGGTGACTTGGACATATGGTTGGCGGCCATATTCCAATCACTTCACTGTCACAGAGAGTGTTCTAGGGAATATCTCCGGCTCCACATGGCTTGCCAGACCCTGTGAGCTCATTGAGACCATTAACCCAACTCTCTTTTCATTTCCCCTAATCATCATCAAACCAAGAAAACCCAAAGACATAGACAAATCCCAACTTCCCCTGGAAACTAGAATCCGGAAATGAGGTGTGGTGATCAAGAACACTACCCATAACCAGAATTCCATGTCCCAACAATCAGAAAACTAGACTATCCTGACTATTTCCCAGATAACATGACTCAAATGGAGCGAACCTCCTTTGATACCATTTTGTCACGAACCAAATCTGGTCGCCGCCCAAACCGGCACCAAACCCAGCCCGTGACATGACCCGAAGGGCGTTCCCGATCCCCACGGGCTGGCACAAGTGCCCGGGTATCATTTATTTAGGTTTGGGAACGATTTACCCGAATACGAAGGCATAAACCATTAAAACAATCAATAAACTGAATCTGAAAAATTTATACCAAACGATGTTTAAACAAAAACCAGAACTGAATACATAGGTTTAGATTCAATACAAAAGGTCCAATGACACAATGTAACAGAAACAAAACAGCCCCATGGACTCCACATGACAAGGGGTCATCACCCCCAAGTCGTCTCCACTACTCCGCCCCAAGGATGAGGACTAACACCCTGAACCGCCATCACCCTTATCCTTTCCTTTACCTGGGTCAAAAAAAGGTTTACTTACACCCAGGGGGTGTAAGTAGGGTGTGAACCTAAGCCCAATAGGATACCACCCTATGATTCCAAGGTGCATGCAATACAAGGTGAAAAAGCAAGCAGTTTTAATATGCAATTAAAAGCGGTGAAAAATTCCACAAAATGAAACTTTAAATTGAAAACATTTTTCAAGATAAAACTTTCAGAATGTTAACACATTTAAATAGGAATATTAGATACTCCATTATAATTCCAAAGACACCCAATAACAGGGGCAAATACCACAAATCCACTAAGCAACAAAGCCGGGAACACCCCTAGGCACTAGATAGTCTCAGGCCCCATGTACCTCGTACCTCAGTGTAATGTAACCATAGTAAAATCCTTTCTCGTGCACGAGCCACTAGTAGGGAACATACCCATAACCTAGTGGTCCCCAATCATCATCCACATAGTTTAGTTAGAGTTGTCGTTATCCAAATGCTAAGTGAAACAGGGACAAAACCCATCCGGTCCACTAGCCGTACTAGTACAAATCTGCCCCACCTAGGTACCCGGGCTTCCCCCTTTGTGCTCAAACAATTTCAGGATTTAACACACATCCATTTTAATGTAAAACACCACTACTGGTCACATACACCAAATACAGTAGCTATCTCATTTTCTACCACTTAAAACACACAACAAACTCTTTGAATTTGAATAAATCAATTTCACAAAATCTTGTGTAGTTTTGCACACAAAACCCCTTAAGAAACCCACTTGTACACGATGTTCACAATTGTAAGTTACCAAAATAGTAAAGGCAGCCCAATAAATATCAATTAAAACAACAAATCAATTTTTGGGCATCCTCATGTTAAACAAGAAGTGTTCTCTTTGTAAAACCTTCATTTTCACACAAAAGTGCAACCAAAACTTCACTTTCTTTACAAGCACAATTAAAACTCATTATTTGCAGCAATTACCAGAGGGGATAAACATTATAAACAGTATTTTATGCCTTATTACAGATCAATAAAAACAACTAAGTATTTATAGGGCATACCCAAATAAACAAACAAAACACTTCTTTGGAAAACCCCCAATTTCACACCAAATTGGCATTTCAAATTCAATTGCAATCGAAACATCATTAGAACCAATTTTTGTAGTAATAATAAAATTATATAAATCTGAAAATATGATAAATACAGCATGATAATACACAAATATTGCATCAACATTGGAATCACCTACCAAATCAAATGAAACCATTGAATCCTTTGTGCGAAAACACAAACGCACCACCGCCGCACCTCAAGAAGGGTAGATCAAACCTAAAAATAGAAAATTGGACCAATAAAACCCAAGGTTAAACCTTAGGTTCGAACCCCTACCCACTGGTCATTGTTCACTTCAATAAAAAGGAAGGAAACCCTAAAAAAATAGAATGAAACCCTAATCAATTTGAAAGGGGAAAAGAAATGGACAAACTTACCTGAGAAATCTATAATGAATCTCCCCAAAACACTAGTATCTGAAATTTAAAACGGCTAAAACTCAGGGGATGGTCTCAAAAGAATTATTAGGTCATTTAGGAATTAGAATGGAGGGAAAAGATTAAGAATAGAAGGAGTTATGAAAGGATCAATTTACCTCTCCAAAATCTGGACGATTTCTGAAATCCAGAAAGTTTCGACTATTTTCGCGACTCTATCGAGCTCCAAATTGTGGGAGGAGGGCATGGGGTCTCTCCTGGGCTTCGTAGGGTCGATAGAGAGGTGGAGTCACCGAAAACTCCATTTTAATGAAGAAGATATTAATAAATTAATGAAACAATTTAAAACTGAAAAATGGGCCTTCGGGTTGGCCCAATTCTCAAATAAAAACAAAAATCCCCCATGCTTATGGATTTATAAAGGCCCCAAATTTAAATTGGGGGTTAATATATCAGGGGAGAACAATTAGGAGTTGGAATGAGTCAAAAATATTAAAAATTGAAAAATTTATAAATGAAACAAAATTTATTTTTAAATCTGGAATTGGGCTCGCAGTTTGGCCCAATTCATGAAAACTCACCTATTCTCAATAAAACCTATGGAAAACACCAAAACAAATCATGAGTAGAAAATAAATTTAAAATAACCCTAAAATAGGTTACGTACGTGAAATTAATTATGTGTATTTACAGAGTATATACATATTCCATCCACTCAATTAAGTCTCACTTCAAGTATATGATGTTTATAAGGGACTTTTCTTCTAAAATCCTCTTTTAAAATTCTGTTTTATAAGATTCAAAAGGTATGTTTTTATGCTATTTTTTATGTTGTATGATTATGTTTCGGTTATTGGGCATTGTTTATGATGAAGGGTGGGACCTATATTTCCCTCCAATTCATTGGGTATTAGTAAGTTGGAGGTCGGCCGTATGGTTACCCCAAGTGTAACTGTGATGGTTACACAAAGTAAGGTAGCCGTGAGGGTTACAAATTTTAAGGTAGCCAAGATGGTTACAAGATTATGAAAGTAATGCCCCAATATACCTCTATGATTATAATTATGTTTGTGTGGATCTTGTGTAAATCTCATGTTACGCTAAGTAAGATTTTATGGGTGGAAAGCATGTCTTTTGAAAATGTTTTCATACGTCATGCGTATTCATGGACTAATGTGATTTTTCCTTCCTTTTCATACCTTACTGAGCTTTTGTACTCATCCCAAGTTTTTAAATGATTTTTCACAGGTTAATGGATGAGTAATACAAGGAAGGAAGACATGTTAAATGTTGAAGAATTGTCAAGGAGTCTTGTTTTATGTTTTAATGTTTTATTTTCTGAGGAAAATGGAAACTGATTTTATGGTATCCACTATGTAACAATGTGTAATGTTATGAATATTTTGTCTTAATTCTCTAAAGCTCTAAACTTGAAAATATCCTCAATGTAAAATAAAGTGTTTCCTTGATTAAATTCAAGATTATGTATGAAATAAGTGCGGGTCCTTATAAAACTGACCAAATGCATTATGATTGTGTTGATACTTTAGCACAATGATACACAGGTCATTTGTGACTTGTACGAGTCAACTTCACCTTAATCTGAGGCATGGTTTGTCCGGTACCACTCAAAGTGTCTCACTTTTATTTGAAATGGACAACATTTTAATTGAAAACAAAAATTGGCATAAGGAAAACTGACCAAACGAAATCAGATTCTGTTGATACTTCAGGAGAACAATCCATGGGTCATTTGTGACGTTTACGAGTCAACCCCGACTCAATATTAGGCATGTTGTAGTGGGTATCACTTGAAGTGTCTGTATTTTGTTTAAAATGGACATTGTTTTAAGTAAAAAAAATATCCATACGGAAAACCGACCAAATGTATTCTGATTATGTTTATACTTTAGAAAAACAACCCATAAGTCATTTGTGTCATGTAAGAGTCAACCACGCTTCAATATAAGGTGAGGTTTGGCTGGTACCACTCAAAGTGTCTCACTTTTATTTGAAATGGACAACATTTTAAGTAAAAAAAACAACTGGCATGCGAAAAACTGACCAAACGCATTCAGATTCTGTTGATACTTTAGGAAAACGATCCATGGGTCATTTGTGACGTGTACGAGTCAACCCCAACTCAATCTGAGGCATAGTGTGGAAGGTATCACTCGATGTGTCAGTCTTTTGTTTAAAATGAACACTATTTTAAGTAAAAACAACAGACATATGGAAAACTAACCAAACATATTCTGATTGTGTTGATACTTTATCACAACAATCCATAAGTCATCGGTGACATGTATGATTCAACCGCGCCTCAATCCGAGGTACGGTTTGGACGGTACCACTCAAAGTGTATCACTTTTATTTGGAATGGACAACATTTTAAGTGAAAACAACAACTGACATATGGAAAACCAACCAAACACATCCGGATTCTATTGATACGTTAGAACAATGTCCATGGGTAAATTGTGATGTGTACGAGTCAACCCTGTCTCAATTCGAGGCACGGTGTGGCTGGTACCACTCAAAGTGTCGCACTTTTGTTTGCAATGGACATTGTTTTAAGTAAAAACAACAGCCATACATAAAACCAACCAAACTTATTCTGATTGTGTTGATAATTTAGCACAATGATCCATGGGTCATTTGTGACATGTAAGAGTCAACCAAACATGAATCCGAGTCACGGTTTGGATGGTACCACTCAAAGTGTCTCACTTTTATTTGAAATGGACAACATTTTAAGTGAAAACAACAACTAGCATATGAAAAACCAACCAAATGCATTCAGATTCTGTTGATGCTTTATGACAATGATCCATGGGTAATTTTTGACATGTATGAGTCAACCCCTACTCAATCTGAGGCATGGTGTGGTGGGTATCACTCGAAGTATCTGAATTTTGTTTAAAATGAACACTCTTTTATGCAAAACAACAGCCATACGGAAAACCGACAAAATGTATTCTGATTGTGTTGAAAATTTAGCACAACGATCCATAGGTCATTTTTGTCGTGTACGAGTCAACCTCATCTCAATCCAAGGAATTTTTTGGCTGGTACCACTCAAAGTGTCTCACTTTTATTTGAAATGGACAACATTTTAAGTGAAAACAACAACTGGCATGCGAAAAACTGACCAAACGCATTTAGATTCTGTTAATACTTTAGGACAACGATCCATGGGTCATTTGTGACGTGTATGAGTCAACCCCAACTCAATCTGAGGCATAGTGTGGAAGGTATCACTCGATGTGTCAGTCTTTTGTTTAAAATGAACACTATTTTAAGTAAAAACAACAGACATATGGAAAACTGACCAAACATATTCTGATTGTGTTGATACTTTATCACAACAATCCATAAGTCATCGGTGACATGTATGATTCAACCGCGCCTCAATCCGAGGTACGGTTTGGCCGGTACCACTCAAAGTGTATCACTTTTATTTGGAATGGACAACATTTTAAGTGAAAACAACAACTGACATATGGAAAACCAACCAAACACATCCGGATTCTATTGATACGTTAGAACAATGATCCATGGGTAAATTGTGATGTGTACGAGTCAACCCTGTCTCAATTCGAGGCACGGTGAGGCTGGTACCACTCAAAGTGTCACACTTTTGTTTGCAATGGACATTGTTTTAAGTAAAAACAACAGCCATACATAAAACCAACCAAACTTATTCTGATTGTGTTGATAATTTAGCACAATGATCCACGGGTCATTTGTGACATGTACGAGTCAACCAAACATGAATCCAAGTCACGGTTTGGATGGTACCACTCAAAGTGTCTCACTTTTATTTGAAATGGACAACATTTTAAGTGAAAACAACAACTAGCATACGAAAAACCAACCAAATGCATTCAGATTCTGTTGATGCTTTAGGACAATGATCCATGGGTAATTTTTGACATGTATGAGTCAACCCCTACTCAATCCGAGGCATGGTGTGGTGGGTATCACTCGAAGTATCTGAATTTTGTTTAAAATGAACACTCTTTTATGCAAAACAACATCCATACGGAAAACCGACCAAATGTATTCTGATTGTGTTGAAAATTTAGCACAACGATCCATAGGTAATTTTTGTCGTGTACGAGTCAACCTCGTCTCAATCGAAGGAATTTTTTGGCTGGTACCACTCAAAGTGTCTCACTTTTATTTGAAATGGACAACATTTGTATGTGAAAAAACAACTGGCATACGGAAAACCAACCAAACGCATTCGGATTCTATTGATACTTCAAGACAATGATCCATGGGTCATTTTTGACGTGTACAAGTCAACCCCGACTCAATCTGAGGCATGGTGTGGCGGGTATCACTCGAAGTGTCTATGTTTTGTTTAAAATTGACACTGTTTTAATTAAAAACAACATACATATGGAAAACTGACCAAACATATTCTGATTGTGTTGATACTTTAGCACAATGATCCACAAGTCATTTGTGGCATGTATGAGTTAATCGTGCCTCAATCTGGGGCATGGTTTGGCCGGTACCACTCAAAGTGTGTCACTTTTATTTGAAATGGACAACATTTTTTGTGAAAACAACAACTGACATATGGAAAACCGACCAAATGTATTCGGATTCTGTTGATACTTTGGCACAACGATCCATTGGTCATTTGTGATGTGTAAAAGTTAAACCCGCCTCAATATAAGGCACAGTGTGGCCGGTACCGCTCAAAGGGTCTCACTTTTGTTTTAAATGAACATATTTTTAAGTGAAAACAACAACTGGCATACGGAAAAACGACCGCATTAGGATTCTGTTGATACTTTAGGAGAACAATTCATGAGTCATTTGTGATGTGTACAAGTCAACCTCGCCTCAATCTGAGGCACAGTGTGGCCCATATCACTCAAAGTGTCTGTCCTCTATTTAAAATGGACATCTTTTTAAGAAAAAACAACTGGCATATGGAAAACTGACCAAACGTATTCGGGTTGTGTTGATACGTGAGCACAAGGATCCATGGTCCAGCCTCACACAATCCACTTCTCTTGTGAGGAACTCATATCCCTATTCTAAAACCCAAGTCATTTATTACACCAAGTACAACTACATTCCCTAAGTCACACAATCTCATTGATACAGACCCATTATCATCATCACTAAGTTCAAAGACACCCGCCCCAAACCATGAGACATTATATTTGTGTTTGGTTGAATTAATTTATCCATTTCCTAATTTTGGGGTTATTAGATTCTAATATGTTTATTCAATCGTGTATGTGTTATACAAAATGAAATTTTGTATGTATTCTTAATTCTGTATAAAATATATAATTACGTATTCAGTTTTTATGTATTGAATTCATAATTTATAACTAAATTATGTATGTATTCAATTATGAATTGAATTTTGGATTTCACATGTAATTGTCTCTCAAAATTGATCTCTAAATCAATTATGTATGTTTATAATTGCCTTATGAGTTATGTTTTCATTATATATGTGTATAGTTTCTCGAAGGTGGAAACTAATTGATTTATAATTTTGTTTTTCATTGTATATGTTTTCATTCTATGTATGTATTCAATTCAGGCCAGGAAATGCAGGCACGGAAATCAATCAAAGAGGCCTAGACAGCAGTAGCTCACCACTCGCAATAGCAGCTCAGAGCAGCCTACTGCTGTAATTTCCCAGCATGGCCAATTCCAACGGTTATAAACCGTTTTCATAGGGAGTTTCATACCATCATGGCTTATGCCAACGATTTACAACCATTGGCATATGGAGTTTTATACCAACTCTTTACCAATGGTTTCAAAGTATTGGTGAAAATTTATACCAACAGTTATGTAAAACCATTGGTATAAGGTGGATATTCTAAGATATGCTAACAGTTTTCCACAAACCGTTGGCATATCTCTTTCCCTACACCTTACTTTCCCACAGTTTGGATAACCATTGGTATATATTATACCAACGGTTACCATGAATTTACCAACGGTTTTGAACCATTGGTAAAGACTTATTTTACAGTAGTGTCCCCGTCATCCCTTTAAAGGGGGGTTATCAAAAATCAATATTAAATTAATTCCATCAGCTGATTCAAGCAATATTTTATCACAATTCATCAAAACATGAATCTTATCAGAAAACAATCAAAAATTATACCAAAGTAAATTTCTATATCAAAATTTAAAATAAGAATTTTATTATTTTCAAAATATATAAAAGTGTCAAAAAATGTATTTAAAATAGGTTAACAATTCAAAGGTGGTGAAACTTCCTTAAAAAACATATGTTCTATGTGTAAAATTCTGTTTGTTCTTATCTTATTCATATTAAATCTATTGGATGAATGTAAAAAATAATTTATTTAATATTATATATATATATATATATATATCATTAATATCATTCACTAATAGTAATTAATCTAACTGATTATGAAAAAACAACTTTATGAGCATAAAAATTTTTCTTTATAAACATATTTCCTAAATATTCAGTTAATTCCTATATTCATTTATAATTAATTTATAACAAATGAATTCAACCATATATTTTCTTATGTTTATTAATATTATTCCTAATCGCAGTCTTAATTTTTATGTTATATCATACTATATTAAATAATAATATTTTTATAATATATTGTTGTTCAGTAAAACTAGGCCTTGGGTGTAGTGCCAACCAACTCATTATTGTGTATAGTGTAAGCTTAATAGGGTGTTTCAAATAAATCAAGCTAGAAAGAAAAAAATGAAATTTATTCTAGAAGGAAAATATTGTGAACTCTTAGGGTGTTACATTATACCCCCTTTAAATAGAATTGCACCCTTACAATTCATTCAAACATTATGTATTGATTTCCATTCTTCAAACGTGGAAGTTATTCGGTTCCATAAAATAATTTTGTTATTATCACTAAACATAGAATATTTTAGTCAATAGAAACTTATAAATTCATCAAGGTACTCAGTTTTGGTGTCTCTCGTGAAGAGTAATGGACCAGGAATGTAAGTGGTAGTTTAGCACATCCTCTAAATCCTTTATATCCTCTTTCAAAATGAAACTTGTGTAGTTTGGATAGAAAATGTGAGGATATTGATAATTATAAAGAAACGATATATTTTAAATATACAATTTTTGAACATCCATCTGAAACTAAAAATTATAAAATAATCTTATCTTTATTTCCTCAAAGGTCTCAAATTTATCTTTAATACTTTGGAAGATATAAAAATATAAAATTTTATACATGTAAGATTCTTGGAGTTTACCCTCATATACATCTCCTTTGAGATTGATGAGATATTTTTCTTGTTTATTTAGGTTAAGAATTCCAAATATCCCTAGTAATACCTTCCATGCCTAGAATAGTAAGAAAGATTAAAATATAAGTTTTGTTCGTATACAAACCATGACACTCCAAATAAATGACAAATAATATAGGTTTAAGATGTCTCATATAGTTTCTTGTAAGTATCTTGGATGTCGGTAAATTTTTCAAAATAATATGAGCATGATTTTAGGATTATCCTTGAAATTAAATCCTTTGGAAGAGATAGAAGAGTAGTTCCAGATCTTTCTCCTTCCATTTTGAGGCTATTCCTCAATTGGAAATACAATTTAATGAGTTTTGGTTCTAATAATATAATATACTAATGAAATGTAATCTATTATTATCCAAAATTACCTCCAGGTTCCATTTCTAAATAATATCATATACTAGATTATATCATAAAATTGTGAATCATAATGTATAATTCCAAACATTGTATAACACTCAGCATAAATTAAATATTTATGCATCGTAAATATTTGAATCATGATCTTTGGTGTCTTTGGGGACATCTTTAGTTTTAAATCCCTAATAATGGGTTGTAAAAAAATGTGAATTATCCTAAGTGTATCCCCCATAAGTGTCAAACTAGGTACATAGTAAGGAACCTTATTGCGTATAAGGTTATGACAAGTCTATCTCAATCCACCTTGTTAGAGTTGTTACCCCTTGGTATACCTGTGCCGGAACCATGTCCACTTGTAGTATCTAGACAGTGATGTATTATAAGGAATACCCACATAATTTCAAACTTAACAACATAATAGTATGTTCTTCTATACTTATCTTCAATTTCTATCTTAGGGTTATGTCCCCTAATCTATGTTTTTATAAATCTAGTTTCCAGAGTTTATACTAAACTTCCATTGATACTAATTGTAACATCCTGACCCCAGAAGCCTGGAGATGATGAATTATTTATTACATTGGAATTATTACAAGGTATCAAATCCAGAAGTACTGATCCATTTAGTAGTCTTAAAGAAATAAATACATAAATGGTTCCCATATTACTTTGGTAAAACATAAAAAATAATGAATGAAAATAATTTTCATCCTTCAACTTATTCAAAAATTTCATCTTCCTAACATTAATAAAATAGATAAAATAAAATGACGAGATTAAATGATCAGTAAGGCTATGTAAAGGAAAAATAATAATTAATTGATGAGAGTAAATTTACGTGGTAAGGTAAATAACTGATAACACATGCCATTAAAATAAACATGATAAGTCATACTTAATATGGAAAGGTTAGAAACAAAAACACATTCCATTTAATCAATAAAGTGAGAATGAAAAGCATCCATAGATTTTTCGATGAAATAATCTCATGGATAATAATAATAAAACAATTCTCAATAAATTAAATTCTTATTTATTAAGAATAATGTATCTATCACATAAACTACTACCATCAAGACCTTTCATAATATGGCTTATGTTTGTGGATAGAAACCTATCTATTCAACATGGAAAGAAACTCAATGAGTTTTTCTCTAACTAAATTAATTTCATTATACTACCAATGCATAATGAGGATTACTTTAAATGTTCCCCAACCTATAGGGCTTGTAGTTTCTACTCCCCAACCCGTAAGGCTGGCATTAACTAGTCCCAAACCCCAGTTTTATCAATCTAAAGCATTCCTCATGTATCGAATAATCGATTTAATTAATAAATAGTGTGACTTACCATATAAAATCCTTATTGAATAAGTAATACACATTTATTAATAGTTCCTCAGTGTAGGATAAATAAAAATAAGGGTTTTTGATTTTGATGAATTGAAACACCAATGAAATACCATTAAATACATTCTTGAGGAAAATAATCTTTAAACATTCCAAAGTGTCTTATACCACATTGAAACGTTTGAATAATAACACCCATGATGGAATAACATTGAATGAAACTAATAATTTCATGAGAATAAGGATATTTATAATATAATATGTGAAAGGGTATTATATAAACAGTATAAAAGAAACCTGGTGTATAACAACAAATAAGTCTCATTGGAATGTAAATTTAGATGAAATCTATTACCACATTGTAATAATTTTTTAAAAAGGCCAATAATTTATAAAATAAAATTTCTTATTTAAAAATAACATTGTAAAATTGTAACAAAAGATTAAAAAAAGTAGGAATCATGATGGAAATTTTTTTGTTTATGTAGTATAAGTAAAAAAAATATTCCTTTTAATTTTGTATGAAAAGTCAGAAAATACCTTGTTTTGGAAAAAGAAAGGTAGATTACATTTAATGAATTTTGTATAAAGTAAAAAAGGGGTAAAAATGAAATTAATAAATCATTTCATAATAGGAAAAAAATTTCTAACAACATTTTTTGAAAACAATAACCTAGAGTAAAATTATTCCCCAGTAGAGACTTAAATACAAACAATCCCGAATAACGATGAGATTGTGAAATAACCCCTTACCACTTTATAATTAGTATAATCATATTACCATGAATGAAATAAAATTATTTAGATATGAAAATACCATAATATTTCAAATAATACTCATAAAATACATTCATGGGTGGTATAAAAACCACACAATAGAAACAAGTAGTGTATAAGGCATGTTTCCACCAAAAATAAATGTTAGACAATTATCCCTTACCTCAAACTTATTTTTTATTTGTACGCAATATAACATTCTGTATAATGGTTTAAATAATATTATTAATTTATATAATAAATTTACTCATATTTATTATATTATATATGATATTTTTATGTTATTTTATCACCTGTTTGTTAATAATCTATCATCAATTTCACTATTTTGGGTGTTAATTTCATTGTTTCTCGAGTATGTTTTGACATGTTATTTTTTGTTTTTATTACTTAGATCATAATTTCATCATCTCCTAAATGGAAAACATGATTTTAATATCATATAGATTCAGTATATATATATTGAATAATCCATAAAATTTGGAGATAGGAAATGAAATCCACCATTAATAGAGAGAGTAGGTCGTACATATGCATGAACACTACTTTCATTTCCATGACATATTCAAAGAATTAAAATTAAATTATATATATATATATATTAAAATTTAAATATAATATATATTTTATATATATTAAATTTTATATTAATATAATTCTTTATACATTCCATTTATAGTGTAAACGAATAACATCACTTAAATGAGGCGGTAGTCCACACTACCATAAATGTTGTTATTGTATTTATAAAAAATGGAAAAAATGAAAGTATGTGTTATATAAAAATTAAATAACTATCAATAAAACATAAATATAATATATATATATATATATATCATATAAAAATATCATGTTCATAATAATTTCCTACCCTGAAAGTTGGTAAAGTAAAAACTAATGACATCGTTTCGTGAGGTGGTAGTTTTTCGTACAAAAACGATAAGTTTGTTACCCATTTAATGGAAGTGTGTGTAGGTGTAGGTATAAAACTTAATATTATAATATATATTAATATTTAGGGTACTTGTGTTATTATATTAACTAGTAATAAAAATAATTAAATGATTTGAGAATGAAAAAAATTAATGTTATTGTTGAAGAATTTTACCTCATTTTTAGGTAACTCCATTTTGTTTATACTAAAAGGCTTACATAGTTTGACATTGTCCTAAAGGACGGATTATAGGACGAATTTAGGGAATTTGGGAGGAAAAATGGGTAGGGTTTAATTGTTCTTGAATGCTCAATGTGGTGATAGGAAGTGATAGAGTATACCCCATTTTATAAATGAGGTGGGCTGCCCTTCTAAAAACTCATAAAATATAAAATTAATATAAATTAATTTTCAATTCCGAATGGGTATAAAGTGAGTTATTTATAATATAAGATGAGTATGAGTATAAATATTCCCCAAAAATAAGTTTTATACATGTTCAGTTCATATTATTACCCTTGTCGTTTGGATTTAACCCTTAATTAAACCCTTTAACTCTTACTATGATAACTTGGAATTTTAAAATTTAAGGGTTAATATAATTACTGTAAAATGTAAAATGAACCATAAGTGAGTCATGGATTCAATTTTAAACCTTATTAAAATAATATTTAATAATATTAGTTTTTTATTAAATTTATATCACTTAATAAAATATTTTATAATTTAAAATATAATTCAAGTCAATTTTGAATCTATTCAATTATTCACTTTTTAAAAAATATCAACATAGAAGAAAACTTAGAACTAAAACCTTTAATACATCATTATTATGAATATTAAATCTATAAAATTCATTTATAACATTAATTATATAAAATTATATTTAATTAATTAATTTTAATAACATTTATTTATATGTCCATTAATTAAATAGTTACTGAATTATCATTGTGTAAGACTTTAATTTAATTATTTTTTCCCTAAGAAATTAAAAATATATTATTATGATTAAGATAAATATTTTATATTTCCAATTAATATTTTTATTAGAAGATATATTCTTAATAACCATATATAAAAAATGTTTTACTTTTTAAAAACATGAGTATGATATATTGGACCTCCCTTAAAATATAATACTAAAAAAGACATAAATCTATTGAAGTGGCTCCAAGAGGCTATAATATCGGCTCAAGGATGGTTTTAGTTGACCCTAACTAATAAAATAAAATTATTACATGTGTTAGGGAAGATTTATAATAATTATAATAATATTTTTACCTTTAATTACCTAATTTACCCATAACCGTAGTAATTTAAAAAAATATTAATGTCACTATTCAAATTGCCCAAAAATAAAAGAAAACTATTTACATAATTTGGTACCACCAATAAAAAATATTGAATCCATTTTTATATATTTAAAAAATATCAGTTTCAGAAATTAACTTTTTAAATTAAACCCGTTGACGTAACAAGAAAACATGTTTTTAAAGTGAAAACATTCAAAAGATTGACATATTTTTATATCCAAATTCAATATGAAATTTATTCCAATGGACTAAATTAGATTAAAAAAATTCATATAATTATACATTAAGAATAATTAAAAATATAATTTAACACTATAAATTATTTATAAGAAAAAGTGATATTCAATTAAAATGCAATATTTTATCACTATTCATCCAAACATGAAACATATCCGAAAAATACAAAAATTCCAACCATTGTAAAATTTTAAATTATGATTTAAAATAAAAAGTTTAATTTTTAAATGAAAATATATATAACTATCAAAAATTGGATTTAAAATAAGTTCTTCATTAATAGGTGGTAAAACTATATTTAGAAAAAAATTTGTTTTTATGTGTAATTTTAGATTTATTCTTATATTATACCTATTAAATCTATTAGATGAATACCAAAAATATTTGATAGAATATTCAACATATATATATCATTAATATATCTCAATTATAATAATTATAGTAACTTATCATGATACAATACCTTTTTAAGCATAAAAATAGTTCTTTATAAAATATTTCCTCTATATTCAATTAGTTCCTATATTCATTTATAATTTATTTGAAACTAATGAATTCAGATATATATTTTCATAACATAGTTAATAATTTTCATAACCTCCAACTTAACTACTAGGTTATATCTTATTATATTAAAAAAATGATATTTTAATAATATATTGTTGTTTTGTTAAACTCAACATTTTGTGTAATGTAAGACAACTCATTGTTCCATGTAAAAAAAATGTTAACATAGTATTTCATATAAATAAAAATAATAAAATTTATTTTTTTCCAGAAGAAACTTTAATAAATTCTTGTGGTGTTACTGTAAATTTTTAGATCTTAGATCATTTGTAGATATTCTAGGGTAAAATGGTATAAAGGATGTTATAGATATTCGTTTAGGATCAAACAATACTTATCTAGTAGATGATTAATTATTGATATAGATGAATCATAATATGTGGATGAATTATTACTAAGGATTCTCAGGGATGAGAAACATTATGGTGGGGATGTTGTTATGAATAGATCTTTGGTATTTTGATGAAGTAGTGATCAGATAATTTTTGCAATAATTAGATGGATGGGTGGATTTTTAAATTTTATAGATGGTGTCAAAAATTTGGGTTATTATATTAATTGGAAAAGGTCAATAGGAAATTTTAAATTGAAAATCAGGAGGAAAATACCTAGAGTAGATATTTTGGCATCTAGTGGATAAGGGAACGAAGATCAATGATGATAGGGAGAAACCCAAAATCAAGTGGTATCCCCCTAGAGTTCTCGTGGTAGTCCACTGAACCATTAAATAGGCTTTCTACTACATATATTACATTAGAGAATATATGGCCATGTGTTGATTCTCTTTTGACCCACCTTATAGGATTTTACTCTTCCTATAGATTATAGAAATGGGAGATATGTCAATTTCAACATCTCAAACACCTTTTCTTCCTTTAAATATTTTTTTTGTTAGAAAATTGTTTTCTTTATTAATTATTACAGGCCAACCCCTTCCATCCACAAATTTCTTAATCATTCCACTAGTTCTAATGTTTTTATATCCTTTTGGTATTAAGTTTAAAATTTCACCCGAACATGGTATAATCACATTGATATGATATGTCTATAAATTTTGGATGATAGATAAGTAATGATAAAGAGGGAATTATATGGTTTATGTCATTAAAATATAGTTAATAAATTATTTGAATGTTATTTTATTTCCAATCAAGTTATAATGAAGTGATAAAATAATTAATGCAATAAAATAGGTAAAATTATAATTATAATACTTATAGTAAATTGTGAGTGGGTTCTCACTCATTTTTCAGAGTTTCAATGTTGAATGTCACATGTGGAGTTATGTATTGATTATTAAAAATTTATAAAATTATTTAAAATGAGTTAATAGTACTTGTATGGGAGTTTATTCTTGAGATAGGAATGTGAGGGCTCAGTAGAGTCTATTACTATGTTGGAGTAATATATATAGATGTATAACAATGGTATGAGAAATTTATGTTATTTAACCACTTTTTATTATATTGCCTTATGTTTTGTGTTATTAATATTATTATCATTGAAATGTCTCTTTACAAGATACTATTATATAGCATGGTATGAGTTGTATTATAAGGTAATTAGTTTCTTCTTTTTTAAATATGATTTAAAAAGGGGTCATGGTTTAAGGTGGATCCGAAAGGAATATAATTTACACTTAAATGTTTTTAAAGGGATATAATACTTGAAATGGATTTCTATTAAATGTTACCAAGATGGGTGATTTTTTATAAATAAAATTCTAAATGGAAATAGTTTGAATGAATTTTCTATAAATTCTTAAATAAAGTGTTTCTTTAAACTTATGGTTTAAATTTTTTATTTCAAAACCAAATAGTAGATCATCAAAGGGGATTTCATTTGGGTTTTAGTTAATGACATTTTAGGATTATAGATAGTACAAGGTTCCCTTAAAAATTGATTTAAAAAGCATTTTAGTATTTATATATATAAAATGTGGATTGGGTATTAGAGTGAGTTTTATAAGGGTAATTTTCCATGTTTTTCCCATGTCATATGATTTTGTAAATTTGGAGTGTAAAATAAATTTATGATTCTATAAAGTGTTTTTTTGTAAATGTATTTGAATAAAAAACAAAATATTAAATATTGATAAATAATTCTTTTTTAATTTACCTCATGAGGGTTGTACCATATTCTTTCATTGATTGTTTTCTTATGTGAACCCTCTTAATTTAGTATTTCTTATTTCTATTAGTTATTTCGAGATGATACATGATAGAATGTTAACTATATATGGAACTTTCCCTTACATAATGGTTTAGTTATACTGGGATTAGATATATTGTGGGTTTCTTTTATAATAATATTCATTACATCCTTTTGGTTTGGAATAGGTCTAGGGAAATTTAATTTTCTAAAACTTCATATAGTGAGTTATGGGTTCTAGGGAAATGTTGTGTGGTGAGTGTTGACTATATAAATTTGGTATACTCCTAGTATCCTCTACGTGTAACCAAGAAACATAGTCCCTTATATGAGTTAATATTAATTGACCCTAGTAATTTATGTGGGAGTTATTCCATGTGTTATTGGATTAATGGATCTAGCTAATTAATTAGAGGTGGTCTTAGAGTGGTGAAAATCCATAATATAGATACAAAAATGAAGTAGGATATTTGATATGCATCCTTTATTAGTTGATTAGATCAGTCAAGGTTAAATCCAGATTTTTAGGAATATAGCATGTGATTCTATGAGACTCGTGTAACATACCTCGTGATACATGCATGATTTCTTTAAGAGTTAAGAAAACCTTCAGTTTTGGTTCTCAAAAAGGGAATATATTTACATTTACTATAATTTTCATGTTCATGGATCAAATTCCCAGTTTAATACAATACCTCACCTTCTAGGACTCATCCATATTGAAAAATATAGGTATTGTAGTGTAAAATTACACTCTAGGAGAGTATAGTGATTCACTGGTGGATGTGACAATACTTTCCAAATAGGTGGTATTATTCTATTTGAATGCACCATTGTAGGACTATAGATATCGAACACACACTTGATTATTATTATTATATAGGACACGATTGACCATTTTAATGTCATAGGGATGTACTACCATGTAGTGGGTTCCTGCACCTGTAATAAGACACGACATATTGGAAAAATCCATAGTTTCTCTAGTGTATTTTGGTAAATACCTCCATTGAGGACCAGTGAGGTGTAATGGTTATTAGAATGATAGATGGGTTATGTTATTTTATATAGTTGGACACTATTAGTAATTTTTATCCCATTTTTTCACTGGAATAATACTGAGTTATTATTCATGGTTTTGGGACCTATTTGAATTTTTTATTGTAATTTACAAGTTTCCTTAATCATTAGGACCTCTTTATTTTCCCATTGTTATGATTCTTAATACCATCATCAAACCCCAAAATATTTTTTTCTTTTATTTTATTAATAAAAAGTGAGTTACCTGATGGGTCATGTTTTTATTGATAAGATAGTAATGTGTATATTAAAATGAACACGAAATCATCTTGTATGGTGAGATGAATGTGACTCTATATAGTGACCAATCTCTTTAATACATGATTATTACAACATTTTTCTAATAAAAATCATTATAAAAAAAAAGTATAAAATCAAAAGGTATATCATTTTTTGAAAATTATTTTTAGAGAATAGATATACATATAAACAGTAACATTTTTGAAAAATACTCATGAATAGTACACATATTTGGCATCAGAATATTATTAACACATGTAATTACTTTATGACATACATAAAAGAATGTATAAGAAAAAAACAATCATGGGGGTATAATATGATGGAAAATGAGTCGTGAATCAATATAAGTACATGTGTGTGCATAATAATCATCATCTTGTAATATGTACAGAATCATCATCATAAGCATATGGAATAATTTAAAAGATATTAAAAATTTGGAAAATATATAATAATGAATGATCAAATAATTATTAAAAAATCTCAATGCATCATTCCCACGTATAGATAGTAAATATATATAATATCATGTTCTTGAATAACATATGTTTATAATGATAACTGCATCAAGTGAAAAAATATGGATTCATGTCTACACATGAATGCCTCCTGAGATATATCACATTATATGATTAATTAATTGAATATATTAATCTATTCCAACCCACCACATCATAATATTCTCATAATCATGCATACCAAAAATAAAGGAATACATACATCAATCAAAAACACGAAATGAACCCATGAAAAAATGGGTGTCATCGTAATTGAAAAAATGATATATAAAATAATAAACATGAAGATTCCCAAAATAAGGTGGAATACCAATTTATTATAGTTTAAGTATTTATTTATATTTAAAATATCATATTTTATGAGGTGTAGTGAAATTAACATAAGAAGAATTAATTATTTTCATCAAGAATAATGTCATTAATTATAATCAATAGATCATGGATAATATTTCACCTTGATTATGTATAAAAATGAATATCCCCAAAATAATTATATTTAAATAAATATTAATGAAATATATATTAGATTTTAGAATAATCATATGTAAAATATAGATGAAGAGAGGATAAACCCAAAAGAATGAGTCATGTTTGAGATCCCCCTTTCAAAATGTCTCATTTTTTTCATCACATTTAAAACTCTTATTCATTAAAATTAGGATAACAAAAAAAATGAATAAAGAAGTTTATAACATTCATCCATGATAATTTAAAATCATTATATTCCATTTATTAATTCTTTTTTTTAAAAAGAATTAGTTAATTAATTGTTTCTATAAATTATACATTTAGGTTTGATTTCATGGTATTTATTCATTGTTATTTATCTGTAACTCAATTAACCTCTAAAATAATTATAATATATAAAAATATATATTTTTACATTATAAATAGTCAGATTCATAAGGTTTTAAAGTGGTGATAAGTAAAGAATTGACAATATCTCAATAGGTGAAGAATACCAAATGTTAATGACACGTGTTAAAAAAAGGAGTTAGGTTATATAAATTAATATAGTTTTACCAAATGATAACTAAATTAATGTTTTATATAAATTTAAATTAAATTTTTTTAGAAGGTTGGAAAAATAAAATAGATTAGGGGAGTATAAAGTAAAATTAACGAATGTGGATGATGGTGTTATCTCATTGTTAACACTTATCAATATTCTATTGAACATAAGCTAGGAAGGATTGGATTTGGATCTCACTAAAAATTTTAAGTATACTAGGGGGATAAAAATAATGGAATTGGGTAGATCAATGTAAATTAAAATGTATTTAGAATTTGTTTTTTTTGATGGGTGATATGGAGTATTTATACTTGAAAGGAGAGGTAATTTTTGATATTAAATAAAATATCATTTTACTTCTAAGTCTTGTTATAGTTACATTATTTGTGATTATAATAGTATTTGATAAACAAATATAATTTTATATTAATTTGAACCCATTTATATATTGTATTTATTTGTTTCTAATAAATAATATTATAAAAAATGATAAATTTCTATTTAATAAAATGATTTTTCTTATAATACTCAAGAAATTAGATAATAGGTTTAAAAAATATTTTCATTCTTTGAAAATGAATAATTTAAATTAGAGAACCAAATTTTTTGGAGAAAAACATTTTATATATTTTTAGTTCATTATTAAATCAATGTTATGACATAAAACATGTTGTATTTTAATAACAATATTTTTCTTATTCAATTTAAAATTCATTTTTTTAGAAAATTTCAAAAAAAATAATCTTAGAAAATTTACAAATTCTATTCGAAAAAATTTCACTCATTTTATCCAATTTTTTTAAACTTAATTAATTTTATTTCTTATATATTAACATAAAAATATTTTTTTTGAAAAATATTATACAAAAATCTTTAATAAAAATTTAAACTTGAAATTTTATTTAGTTTCTACATTTAAATATTTATTTTATAACAATAAAAATTTTATACACAATAAATGTATTATTTGTAAGTATTATTTGAAATTCATTTTATGGATCTAATGGTAATTCCACTTTTCAAAATGTTAGATTACTATTATACTCATATTCTTATTATCCAAATAGATATATTACTATTACAATAGTCATATTTTTATGCATTCAATAAAAAACTATTATATCCTTCATTTATCATTAAATTTTCTTATATCATGATTACCAACTTCATTTAAAAATATTATGATTATATTATATTTTTTTACTTTGTTTTTTATGGGTGATATCATCAAAAAAGTCTATGAACTAATGGGTTTACAAATTATACTAATGTTATTTTTTTGTTTCCCCATTTTATTATTTTAAATTTTTTGGGTCGAATTTATTATCCTTATGTAAAGTTATATATTATTGAAATAAATTAGTGTTTATTTTTAGGTGTTTCATACAATACCACACACACACACACACACATATATATATTTAGAAGAAATATTTCATATATAAAATTTTAGTATTTAGTATTCTTCCTCCCTTCAATATTTTAATCGTTTTTATTTAAACATATCTACTTATTAGAGAATAAATGAGGGTAATTTTATTTCATTAAATCTTATGGTTCACATATATACTTTTAATTAATTAGGTCTTTCAAAATAATGTGGATGTGGGGAGTTTTCTTATTGAATCAAACCTTGATACTATAATATAAGAAAATCAACAGTTTCTCCACATAAGAGAGGATGCTCATTTGGAATAACACATAAAGATTTGGTATATGTGATATATTGGGAATATTATTCTTCATGAGAGTTACATGGAACAAAACATGAACATAAGTCAACTTGTGGGGAAGTTATAGTCTATAGGAAATAACTCTCATGTTTTAAGGACCTGACCTTAGACACTACATATTCTTGTGATTTTAAATTAGAATTATATTTCATACAATCCTAAGGATTTTTCTGATTTATAGTTTTATAGAATTTGGAAAAACCCTCATATTATAAACATATATATTACACATGAAACTTATAACTTAGTATCAATTTTTTCATTAAACAAAATTTTTTAAAATAAATCATGGTTTCTATTTTTTGAAAAAAAATTCTTATTTTCCCCTTAAACTCATCCTTTCTCCAAATATTACTTAAACCCTATGTAAATAATTTTTAGAATTGGTATGAGAAAATAAATCTTAATAAGTGACATAAAAATAAAGAAAACAATTAGTCCAATTAAAGATAATAATAATCTTATAACATTTACCTTCACCATCAATTTACTTTGAGTATATGAAATAAGAAATTTTCACATTAAAAAACACACATGTTTTGAAAAAATAAAGCCTCTAAAACCCATAGAAATTAATTAAAACTTTTTTAGGTGACATATAATATATTATACAAAAATCCTATTTAAAACCATTTAAATTGGAATTATTATACATAAAAACTATAATATTATTATTACCCAATGTATTGGAGATCTATAATGGGGATCAAAATTATTGTAATATATATCGGGCTCACCTGTGAGCTATAATGGGGATCAACCCTTCAGATAATCTATATCAGGCTCACCCATTTCTCATGATATATAATGGGTATCAACACTTATTATAACCTATAAATAGATCACCCATTTCTAATAAGCTATAATTGGGATATAACCTTCATTGAATCTATATTAGGTTCTCCCATTTCATGTAATTCTCCATTAACATATATTGAAAAAAATAGTTTTATTATAAAACCCTTCAAAAAATCTGTTAATGTCATGTGAATTTTTTTTTTGGAAAAAATTAACAATTTATTTTTAAAAACCATTTTCAATACTAAAATAACCAAAAAAATTTAAGGGTTGTTTTACTTTAATAAAAATATAACCATACAAAGGAGTATAGAAATAATAATAATGTCCATCATAGAAGAAAAGTAATTTTCACCATGTACATTAATAATAATTCATTCAATTTATCATTTGTGAAAACATTCTATATATAACTAATAAAAATATTCCACTTAAAATACTTTGAAAATAAATTAAAAAGATAAAAAAATTTAATTTATCGATATTTTATGTCCACAAAATAAAATTAAAAAATTAATCTTGAAAACATGGATATGGAAGAGAAAGAGATAGAAGGAGAAATTTAAAATATGATTTTTTCTAAAAAGTCAATTTTCAATTAAGAAACTCTTAAATCATAAAACAAATTAAAGAATAAAATTTAATTTTTTAAATATAATTAAAATAGTGAAATTCAAGACATAACTTGTAAATAGGTTTTTTAATACAAATTATAAGAGAATAAAGGTGCATACCATTTAGATATTCCTTAATGAAAGAAGATTTAGATGATGTCCCTTACCTTGAGTTTGACTTTTCTCATACATTCATTATATTCTTAAATAATAAACATAGTTTAATTATATACTTGATTTAGATATTTTTTTATGTTTATTATTCATTTTATATAACTTATTTTCATGTTCTAACAATTACATAACTATTTAAGTTCTAATAGGATGTTTTGATGATATTTAGTACTTGAGTAAAAATAACTTTTGTATGATGTCTATAGTCAATGTTTTCATTATTAAATAATCTTAAGACTAAACTTTTAACTTTCTATGAAAATACCTTAATAATTATTTTAGATATTTGGAAATGGAAATAAAATCCTTGGGGAATGGTTTAGTTTTTAAATATAAATAAAAAAGTTTTAAAGGGGTTCTTAAAAGAAGATTTTAAATGAGTATTTTAATTTTTGTGTCATCGTGTATTGTGAAATGAATTTGATGTTTATTGTTGTCTAGTTTTAAATATTTCATAAGGGGGAATTTGGTATAATGGTATATGTATTTAATGAGTTATGGTTTGAAAATGGTATATGTGTTAAGATGGGTTAAGATGTGTAAATGGTTATTATATAAAATGGTTAAAGAATAATTCACACATGGATTGGTGGTATATGGGGTATTGAATTGAGGTTCTATGCCAATAGGTCGGGTTTTACTAAGGCTCTATACCCCACCCATATAATCCATAGGATATAGTTTCATATTGGTTCTCTATGCCCATACTAGTTTCACTTGATGAGACTACCTAGATTGAGGTTACAAGGTAATTGTTCTGTAATATATGTTTGGGAAATCAGATTTAGTCTCTATGCTTCCCAAATATATAGACATGGCTTGATTACCGAATTTAAGCTCTATATTATGTTGATAAATTTTGATTACCGAATAACCTTATAATTTAAATTGTATAACCCCTTCTGTTTTTCTTAGGTAACTAGTGTAACTAGAGCCAGTTTAGTTAGTTGGTTACCCCTTGAGAACATAAAGAATAAAGTGGTTACTTGTTATTTTACTAAATGTGAGACACATTTAAATTTATTTAGTTTCATTGTTTATTTCTGAACTTTTTTATATACATAAACTACTATATAGACTAACTATTTATTTAGACACTATTGGTGGTGGCCTATTGAGTTTTACTCGTACCCAGCTTATGCCACCATGGAACCTGGGTACCCGAGAAGATAATACTCGATTCTATTACAGGTTCATGATGTAGACATGGTGTTTTTTTTTTGCATATGATGATGGGTTGGAGCTTGTAATGTTAGGATTGGGTTGGGACTTGGGTCCATGTTCAGGGTCTTTTTCTAAATTTGTTTGGGATTTTGTTTGTATGAATGACTGGCCTGTAGAGTATACATATCATTGTTGTATCAGGTCTTCCTTTGTTATATTCATCATTTGACACATAATTTCCATTTATTTTTTTATGTTGGTTATAATATTTATTTAGATTATTTATGATATGTAATTACTCTGATAAGCGCATGTAGTCTCCCCAACATTTCTCTATATACCCATGATATTAGTCAGAAAACTCTAGTATATGGGGGGGCATGCCTGAGGTCATGTGACAACCTGGATCGGGGCACCATATATAGTGGCCACCGGGTTGGGGCTGTTAAAATCTATTCATGAATTATTATTACCCATTTACTCATAATTCTTTGTTAAAATCAATTATATTGGTGTTTATTGTTTTGTTTCCCATGCATGTTTTGATTTCATAGATTGGTTCCTTGAACCTTGGTAATTGATTAATCATATAAAGAATGTTAATGATTTCATATATACCAAATTTATACATTAAATTTACATTTAGAACCATCCATGTAAGGTGGTTATGAAAAATTAAATAAATCATCATGAAAGTAGTAGTCCATATGAACGCAAGAGTAACGTATTCATTTTTTAATGGATAGAGATAAAATAAGGAAGTTAATGATTTAGATTTCTAGAAAAAAATTATAACATAAATATAATATGTATTCATTATATACACTTTTAAAACCATCCAGGTAATATGGTGATGAAAAATGAATTACATCACTTCTTAGAGACGACAGTCCATACGTATTCATGGGTGATGTTTTCATTTTTCAATGGACATAAAAAAGGATGATAAAAAATAATTTATCTTTAAATAATAATAATAATATCATAAATATAATAAATATTCAATATATATATATAACCATCCATGCGATTCAATGATGAAAAATTTAATTCAATGCTTTATGGAGGCGGTAGTCTGCACGTATGCATGAGCAACTCTTTCATTTTTATTAGATGAAAAGAAGATAGAAAATGGTTTTACCAATAACATAAAAAATTATTATTGTAAATATACTTACTTTAGTATATTAATATGTCTATATAAGTTTTTAAATATATTTAAAAATAAATAAACTTGAAATAGATTGGTAATAACATATACCCCATCCATGGATAATCTCCCTTAAAAACACTTAAGGATACATGCATGGGTATTTTGAGTTTACCAGAACCTCTAGAAAATTGATAAGGGTTTTGGGAAGGATTTTTGGAAGATCTTGGTGGATCTATGGGTCTCAAAGTTTGTGAATATGTGACTATAGGTGGTTCCCTTTTATAAATGAGAGGGGCGCCACTTCTGTAAATAATAAGAATTTTAAAATATAAAAATTGTATTTCTCATAGAAAGTGAATCCAATTTAACTATGATAAATTAATGTCTAAATACACATAATAAATAAAATTTAGATAATTTCTAGAGATTTTTTAATCCTTATTTATTAGTTTAACCCCCTCCCCCCATAACAACCACCACCCTCCATTTTTAAGCTATTTTACCTTTAACTGTTGGGATAAATTTTTACTATAATAACTATTAATTATAAGAAAAAATTAAGTAGGTATTATTAAATAATTTAAATATTTTTATTCCCAATGATTAATTAATTTTAAAATATTCCATTCTTAGAGGAGATAAACATTAATTTTAATATAACTATGAAAAACAAAAAGAAATATAGTTTTTCAAGAAATATATTTTTTAGTATGAAAAACAATTACATGAAAATAAAGTATAATATTGATTCTTATGAAATTTATTGATCTATGAAAAAAGAATAGAGATTTATGTGACCTCAAATTCAATCTAAAGCCGAATTTAACCTTTTAATTACCTAATTAAGTAAAAGGATCAAAAATAATTATTTTATTAAAATAAAACATTACTTAGATTTCAAAAATGTAAAAAATAGATTTCTAAGTTCTAAAATATATTTTTAAAGTCATTATATTGCTTCATATACATATTTTTTTCTATTAAAAAGTGTTCATAATCTTTAAAGATGTTTTTAAATCATGATAATGTTATAAAAGTGGAAGTATTAGAAAAATTGGTATTTTTCACCATTCAACTAAAAAAAACCTTTTAAGAAAAATACAAAAAATTCACCCTTTTCTAATTTTTACATGATGATTTCAAAAATTAATTTCATTTAATCAAATTAAAATTTTAAAATTTTGGAATTTATCTTTTAAAATAAAATATTAAATATAAATAAAAACAAATTTTATAGAAAATAAACTTTTAAAATATCAAGTATTCTTAATTTTATTTGATATAAATTTATAAAAACATGAGTTTTAAATTTTCACTTCATGCATTTTAATATTTTAAAATTTATTAATTTAATAAAATATATACAAATTGAAAAATAATTCTACAAAAAATTACCCTTTTAACATTGAATGATTTTAATTTTATCATGTTAATGAATTGTTTTCAAATTATTAAATTTCATCAGTCAAACTAAAATAATAAGTATCATAATTGATTACAACCTTTTTAATTACTAAGTATTATTATAAAAATAAAAAATCATTTTTTAGTGTTCCATGTGTTACAATCTATTCAATATAATAATTATTTAAAGGAAAATATAACGGCCTCGAACCCGTACTCTCAGATCTAATTCTAAAAACATAATATTTACATTTCTATATTTGATACATATAAACTTGACATAGTTTTATCCATAAAAAACATACAACATAAAAAATAAATATTGGATTACTTAAATACCCAAGGTCTTTTTCGATTTATATCTTTAGAGAAGTAGGAAAAACTCTTATAACATTACCCATGTCTTTAAGTTATCATTTTTCTTACTATACCCAACTTTTATTATTTCAAAATTAGTCTTTATAATATCCCATTATATTTTTCTCACATAAAACCTTCCTAGATATAATTCCTTTAAAATTATTCTTCATTGCATTTGGAAATTTGAAACATAAAAAGGGTGAGATCAAATGCAAAGTAAGGGTAAATATAAGCATTAAAAATTGAATGTTGTCTGTGAGAATAAGATGACAATGAGGGTATATTGACATAATCCAAGTGCATGAGAATAAAATAAGATAATTCATACCCATAAAAAATGGATCATAAATCATGATACATGTAATAAATATTTAATATAATACAAGATTCATATAATTCAACAATTATAAGCCATGTGAAAACAATCCTTAAGCAAAGGATCTATTAAAACTCATGTAAAAATTTGAAATAATATGTAGGTATCTTGGAACATCAAATATTAATCATAAAATCACCAAACCGAATAATTACCATATCTCTTATAAGTAACCTAAAACTAGTAAACTTCATCATATTTTAAGGTAACTTATAACCTGTTAACAACATTTCTTTTCCAAATTCATTGGAGGGTTGTAATGGACCTACCAATTTTGGTTTATAATGTAAACACTTATCCTTATTTTACAATGGAACCAAACATAAATCATCCATACATATATCCATGTACTTTATAATGAACAACGCATTTAGAAGCTTTCACTTTTCAATATAACACCCTTAAAAACTAACATCAATCTTTTTAACTTGATTATATAATGGAAAAGAAACGAGTTTCATGAAAATCTATTTAAAATGATCATTATTCATCTAGAGATATAATAATGATGGTACTATTGGAACATATCCACATTGGAGAATAGATGAAAATAAAGGAAATTTTCCTTATATGAAAAATACATTTAAATGAACATTTAAAACATTTCTTTAAAAAGAAGGAAAATATCCTTTTCTTTTGATAATGCTTTAAATAAAAATTCTACAAATATTGAGAAAAATATTTTCTTAAAAAATCACCCCAGAAAATTGTAAAGGAATATTCAATGAAAATTATATTTATAATGGTGGGAAAATATATTCATTTGGTGATTGTTAAAAAAATATCTCTTTCACACTTCAAGTAAAAAAAATGTACCATTTTTTAAAACAAAAAAAACATTTTAAAAATTTGTAAATAAATTCAAATATAGTTGAAAATGAATTGAAATGATCATTTATTCATATAAAAGAAAATTCTTGAAAACATTTACAAGGTCATGGATATGGGAAAAAATATTCTTGACCAAAAAGAGTAATAAGGTCATTTTTTCCTTAAAAATGTTCTCCTGATCACCTTAAGTACCAAATAGAGTAAAATGAAAGCATTATATAAGCCTTATAAATAAAAAAATATAAAAATATATATTTGTTTCAATAAATTAATATCAATTAATTTAATCCAAATGAACCATAAACATTAACAATATTGAAAAGAAATGAGATTGTAACATAAAGCCTTTACCACTTTGGTAACTTTCAAATTAAAATAATTGAAAGAAATAATATGATACACCTCTATAAATCCCATTAATTTTATAAATTAATATTTTAAAAATCATTCACTGTTTAGTAAGTACATGCTTTTTAGAAATCATGGTGCATGACAAGAAACATGTATCAAGAAAATGATCATGTGACAAAGAAAACCCATACAAATATCATAACATTTGGAGTGACAATTAATTGATTAAGTGATTAGGTGAACATATATAATCCATATAAAATAAGTTTAAAAATAGTATAAAATAATTTAGATATCATTTCACATATAATAATGGAATAACAAATTCAATGAAAATGTGTAATAACCAAATGAAAGGAAATTGAGTTAAGAACCCCTTACCTCAAGTCCAAACTTTCTATGTATGTCATTCAACTCCTGTATAATATGATTATATTAATTATTTAATTTTTTAATGATAATTTCCATGTTTATTAATTTATCATTAACCCATGTATTTCATTTATTTTAATAATTTATTTAATTACTTAATTTGTTAATTTCACATCATGTGTTTTGAAAATGTTCAATTCGTATTGTTAAATGAATTTGGAAGGTTGATCATGGTTAAAGGGGTAATAATTTCATCATATAAATAATAATAATTATTAAATTATTATTATTTTTATACATGAAATAAAATTTTAGATTCATATGTGAAAATATTTTTTGAAAAACAAAATGCATCGGCTCGTGAGGCGGAGTCCCTCACATACGCACAATAAATGGATTTACTTTTTTGAATGAAAAATAAAGAAATACAATAAAATATTATCTTTAATAAATCATTTTAAGGTGATAAAAATCAAATTAATTCATTAAATCCATCTCCATGACCATCCAGAAGAGGTTGATTTTGGAAAATAAAGTACATCACTATGTAGAGACGGTAGTCCTTATGTACACACATGCGATGAATCTATTTTTACTGATCAGAATCGTATAAATATTTATTATATATTATATTTATAGACACATAGTTATGTCTTGAATATTATATATATACATTAATTCCATTATAATAACCTACATGAAAATTGGTGATGAGAAATAAAATTTATTAGTTCCCGAGAAGGTAGTCTTCATGTATGCATGAACGATGGTTTCATTTCGCATTTGATGATGATAGTATATAATTAACATTATTTTATTAACATAATAAAATTTTACTATATGTTATATAATTATTTTATTATATTGTAATTTTTAGGATATAATTGATATAGGTATAGGAATAAGTAAAATGAAAACGTTTGGTTGAGACAATTACCTCCTCTTTGAAGAACTACCTTTGGATCTCTCTTTAAGGGCCATGTGGATGGTCTTGTAAGAAGACAAGAACCTCAATAATATAGATCATAAATTTAATAATAGGCCTTTAAATATTTTTATGAGCTAAGTTTCTCAACAAGTGTGAGTAAGAGAGGAGAGATGGTGTTATTATATAAGAGAATAGAGGGACATCCTTAGAATTACTAAAAGTATTAAATTAATAAAAACAAATTTTCATGTACATGTCTAAAAAAATGATTTTTTTCAAAGATGGTATGGATTTAATTATAAATACTCTCATTTAATAAAATTTAATCATGTTTATGTTATTTTTTAACCCATATATGTTAGTTTTAACCCATCATTTTCCCTTTTAATGATTATAGTGATAACAATGTTGTATCTGTATTTGGGAGTCAATAAAGTTATTATATATGGAAAAGTGATCTATAAATGTAAATTTTTTCCTATTTTCAACTATATAACATTCCCTTGTACAAATATATCATCTTCATGAATTTAAATCATTTAATAAAATAATATTTTACATAAAATACCAATAAATTTATTTTTGGGACTAATAACCTAATTTAACTTTAAAATATATCAAGATAGTAATATAATTAAAATATAAATAATAAATTATATATATCTAAAAAAATCTTGTAACATCATTAATTATGAAACAAATATTAATTTTATAGTTTTTAAAATTATTTACTTTATTTTTCTACTGCTTGCACACGCACTGTGTTGACATTGTGTAAGAATTTAAGGAAATTATTTAAATGATAAATATTAAAAATAAATTAAAATCCCAAAAAATCGTTAATATTAACATAACCTGTTATAAATATTCATAAATTGTTTTTATCTCTATCAAAAAATACTATAGATACTAAAAGTAAGAAAGAAACATCATGGAATTTTCTTTTACTTAAAATAATAAAAAGGTCTTTATTAAAGAAAAATGGAACCAAAATTTAATATTTTCGAATAAATGAAGTTTTTAGTTGAATTAAACTTATTAAATTAAATATATTCAATTTTATAGAAGGTTTTAAAGCTTTATTTCATTGTTTTAATCATGTTCTACCTGCTTCACCCTTACAATGGTGACAT
The DNA here is from genome assembly GCA_963277665.1 of Viscum album. Classification (NCBI taxonomy): domain Eukaryota; kingdom Viridiplantae; phylum Streptophyta; class Magnoliopsida; order Santalales; family Viscaceae; genus Viscum; species Viscum album. The sequence goes on along the minus strand of OY728165.1, from coordinate 252,898,364 downwards.
CATTTTTACCAATATTACTATTCATTGTGAGCAAAAAAAGTAAAAATATTTACCAAATTTATAAATATTTATTCCAAATATAGAATCCATTTTATCATATTCAATCCCTATAATTGGAAGAAATTTTATTTAAAATAAACCCACAAAACACAACCAAAAACGGTTTTCCAGAAAAATGTTTTTTTAAGTATAAAAATGTTTTTATAAGAAACTTTAGCATAATGTTAACTAAAATGATAGTAATTATATTATTTTTAATCAAAATAAACATATTAAATTTTAAAATAAATTCAAAAAAAAGTAGGGCTTCGTAAATACTTGAATGGAATATACATTTTTCTAAAAAATCTTTAGTTTTTCATTATTCACTGAAAAACTAATATTTTCACAAAAATCCAAAAATTTCACAATTCTCTAATTTAATATTATAATTTAGAAAATGAAATCATTTTAATAAAATATAATTTATAAAAGTGGAAAAAATTATTTAAATATTTTCCAATAAAAAGTATTGAAAACCATAATTGAAGAAAAAAGTATTTTTAAAGCATAAAATGACTACACAAAAAAATGAGTGTTTAATTACTAAGAATTTATAAATAAATTTTTATAAGTAGGACCATTATACATATATTTCATAATGTGGTTAAACGTATTCATATACACCGATTCAATGGCTATGTTATAATGGAATATTTAAAATAATATTATTTCATGGTTTATTTAAGTTTGGTGGTGTGTGTCGTATATGTTATTGAACATAGTATTCTTATAAAATACTGAGGTATTAAATTTCCCCCTAAAATTAACTATGTTCTCATAATTTCATATCGAGATTGGTATTTCAAGGTTTTTATATTTTGAAATCCATTTGTTGAAATCCCAAGTCGTAAAAAGGGTTAATAAATCTTCCTTTTAAAATTTGGGAAAGGGAAATAAAAAAGGTCATCTACAATAACACAAAACTAGGTTTACATATTTGATAACACTAGTGGAAATTGAAAATATGGACATGGAGGATGAAATTCATGTCCAAATAATTATGGATAGTGATACATAATGCGGTCAAGAGAAAGTAAAAGACCAAAAAATTGTGAATTAATAAGAGAGAATATAGATCATAAATTCCTCAAAATGATTATAAAATGATAACATTTTTATTTTATAAGGTATTCTTTTATTATCCTAACAAATAACATTGGTAAATATACATATTTTATTTTCTTCAAATCCATAATCACAATTTAATCCTTTGGTTGTGTGTTTTAATAAGTTTTCACCTCTATCTTATTCCATATTCCAAGTTATGAGTATCTATGATAAATACTTATTATGTATAAAGCATAAAATTTTAATATATCATAATATCTATAAAAGCATAAAAATATAATTTACATGTATTTACTAAATGAAAAATATTTATCACAAGTTAAGATAATAACCAAAATGAATAAACCTTCCTATGAATAAATAACAAATTTAAATCCAAAATTTCTAAAATAACACCCAAGGTTCAAATTAGATTATTCCATAAAAAATTAACCACATATCTTAATTAACATTAATAATATGAATATTAAATAAGTTTTTAACCTCAAAGGTTGTCTAATTCCTTTCAATTTATAGACATAAAAAATTTAACTTTATTAATCCCTAATAATACTATACATTAAATCACATGATACACCAAGGGTTTACTTTCAACTAAGCCTAATAAAATGTCTCCCAAAATATCATTAATCACTTACAAATATCATTACTTAAAACATCAAGTAGGGTGTCTATGAATTTGAACATATTATAAACCTTAAACTGATAAAACCTTGATGGTATCCTTAACTCTTAAGTTATACTCACATGAAAAAATATTAATATACAAATTTATCTAAACCCTACAATGACACAAACTATAACAACCCAAAACCCGCAATCCCCGATTTGGTGCTAAAAATATAATATTTAGATTTTTAGATTTGATACTGATAATCATGGCCCAATTTTATTGATCCAAAACATAAAAAATAAAATAAAAATATCGGATCACATACATACCCAAGGACCTTTTAGTTTTATAATTTTAGAAAATTTAAAAAAACACTTACATAACAATTCTCACATCTTTGAGTGATCGTTTTTTATAATATAACAAGATTTTATTATTTCAAATTAATCCTTCAATACATTACATAAAATTATTCACACATGAAACCTTTATATACATAAGTAAATTAATATCATTTTTTATAACCAAAATAAATGAAAAAATATAAATAATGGTGAGCTCAAATTCTCAATGACAGTAAACATAATAATTTAAAATTGAATTCCATCAGTGATAATTTGATGAGAATAAGGGTATGCTGGAAAAATAAAATTTTATGATCACAACATAAGATAATTAATACCCATAAAAACATGGATCACTAATCCTGAGACATGTAATAACGATTTGACATAAGAAAGGAGGTATATAATTCAAAAGTCGTGATCCTTGTGAAAATAGTCCTTGAGAAAATGATCCATTAGAACACGTAACAAGCATTGAAAAACTATTTAGGTATCTTGAAAAATAAAATATTCATCATTAGATCACCTAAATAATAAATATTATATTTCTTAAGAGTAACCTATAACTAGTAAACTTTATCAACTCATATAAGTAACAGAAAATTAGATAACTATGTCACTCTACCCAACGCATTGGAGGTCTATATTGGACCCACCCATTCTTGTTTATAACATAACCAACCATATTTGTTTTATAAAGGAACCACCCATAATTTTTTTATAATTTAACTACCCATACATCATCTATACATATGTCCAAGTACTATAGAATTAAGAAAACTAGTTAGGAGCTTTCAATTTTCAACAGAACACCCTTGAAAACAACCTCATTTCTAATTTTGCTTGATTAATTTGTGGAAAACAAACAGGTTCCACAAAAAAATATTTATCAAATCATAATCTCTACAAAAAATTAATAATAATTGTATCATTGTAAAATATCCCCATTGCATCATAGGAAAAAAATAATGGATACTTCCATAGATGAACAAGGCATTTAAAAGAACATTTGATACATTTCTATGAAAATAGGGAAAATATAATTTTATTTTGAGAATTATTTGAATAAAAATTCCAAGAATATTGAGAAAAATATTTTATTTTAAAATAACCATGTAAAAATATAATTAAAATTTCAAATAAAATAATGGTTATGATGATGATAAAGTCCATTCATTTTGTAATTGTTAAAACAATGATCCATTCAACACTTCTTGTAAAAACGAAAAGTACCCTATTTGAAAAACAATTCTCTCAAATATTTTGTAAATAAAATAAAATATAGTTAAAAAAACTCAAACAATCAGAACTTCATATAAAAAAGATTCATGAAATCATTTTAAAAATCATGGATATAGAAGAGAAATGATTTTCGATTAAGAAGATAAATAAGATCAGTTTTTCCCTTAAAAATATTTTTCGATACCATTAAATAAAAAATAGAGTAAAATGAAATAAAATCGTTTAAACCTTATAAATATAGACAGTATAAGAATAGATATGTGTTTCCAAAAAATATTATCTTACAATTTATCTCAAATTAACCTTGAACATAAACAATCCCAAAAATAAATGAGATTGTAACATAAAGCATTTACTGTTTTTGTGAATTTCAAATTAAAAGTCATAAAAAGTAAGAATTTGAAATGATGCAATAAAAAAATAAATTAAATGAATTAATATGTCAAAATTAATACATGGGAATTAATTACACTATACAAATAATTCATGGTGCATGAAATTAACATGTCTTAAGAAAATGAGATTGAGACAAAGAAAACCCTTACAATGATTATAACATTTGAAGTGATAATTATTCCCTGCATTAATTATATTAAAATATTTATATCCACCTAAAAAAGTGTAAATTCAGTATAAAACAATTTATATATCAATTCAAATATAATCATGTCACAACTAAGTCAATGAAGGACTGTTATAACCCAATGAAAGGAAATTGAATTAACAAAACCCTTACCTTAACTCCAGAGTTGTTATGTATGTCCTCTAAATCCTATATAATAATATTATATTAATTATTTATTTATTTAATGAAATTTAAAAGTTTACTAATTTATCAATAATCCATTCATTTCATTTATTTAAATTACATATTTAACTAATTAACCAGTTAAGTCCATGTCGGGCATTCTGAGGATGTTCAATTCATAATTGAAAAATGGCATTGGTAGGTTGATCATGGTAAAAGGGGTCATTGTTCCATCATCTCAAGAAACAAAATTCATCGGTTCGAGAGGTGGTAGTCTACACGTACATACGAATGAAGGTTTTATATCCCATTTTATGGGAAAATGTGATGAATAAGGTTATCCCATTAACATAATAAAATATTATTACATGTTAAATACTAATTTAATTATATTTTAATGTTTAGTATAAAATATAAGTATGTATATGAACACATAAAATGAAAATTCTCAGTTGAGATGATTACGTCCTCCTTGAAGAACCCCTTATGGATATCTCCATAAAAATACTAGGGATGGTATTTTAATAATAATAGGATATATAAATTTTATATAATAAATTTACCAATGTATTTTTTAATTTTTTATTGAAATAATTGGTTCAAGAAGTCTGAGGAAGAGAGGAGAGGTGGTGTCTTTATATAAGAGATGATAGGGGAACCCTTGGAATTACTTAAAGTATTAAATTAATATAAATTAATTTTCATTTTTATTTTGAACCAAATTGATATATTTCAAATATAATATGTATATATTGTAAAATAGTCTTATCCAACTAAATTTAGACAATTTTATGTTATTCTTTAACCCTTATCTCTTAGTATTAAACCCCTGTTAACCTTTTTAGCTATTACCATGACAAAAATATTTTTTTAATATTTGGGGATCAAGAAAGTTACTATATAATTAAAATTGACCCATAAATAGACAATGGTTGATATTCTCAACCATATCCAATTAATTTTTTAATTCCTCAACTTGAACCATTGAAATACAATCTAGATTTCCACATGGACTCATGCGTACCTCCCCATGCATAAGAGGATTCCAACTAAAAGTGAGGGTATGAACACCATTTATGGGGAGACTATACCATAAATATCAGTAATAAAAATATAACAAAAGTTAAAATAGTTGAATAAATAAACAATTTTATTACAATTACATGGAAGGTATCTCGAATCATAATGAATAATAAACTCAGGACCCCTAAAGTGGTTGGTCAACAAGACTATGATCAGGACTGGTAAGTAAATAAAATATAACAGAATAGATCCAAATTTCATCCCAGTACTACATTTGATCAACATATTCAACCTCCTAGCTCCATGTCCCTGAGTCCATTACATTTACCGTATCCATGGTCATTAATTCTGCACCCACATTGAGATGTTTGTGCAGGGTGTGAGAATAAACCTAGTAGGATACCACCAATGCAACCTTAATGTGAATTCATAGGTATATAGATATGTATGAAATAATATAAAAGTAAATGTTCACATAGTAATATAATTAATCATACACTGAGTGACTTTTCACAGACCAAGCCTCCACGAACCCTAGTCATACCTGCTTCATTGTCATGCGAGAAGAGTATCATAATAGTACCATATGATTGAGATCATGCATAGTTACCTTGTCCTCCTTTAAGAAAAATCTATATTCATGAATTTAAGGAAAAATATGTCTTCATTTAAGAATAAGAACATTCCACCTTTAAGGAATAATTCCATATCCACCTTTAAGGAAAATTATTCCCATGACCCATGATTTCTTGCATTCTTATGATGGTATGTACACTTGGCACACGTATATAATGGACATTCTCTCATATATAAGGATTTTACCCATCTATAGGTCACACCAGCATGTATGGACACTTTTCTAAATGTGATAAAGCATTCCCCTTTATATTCTAATATAAGTTTCTAACCATCCCACACAAGCCATCACTATTGATTCATGCTTCCCACACTCCCCCTCTAAGGAGTCAGCTTAGTGTGTCATGTACACCTATCAACCTAAAATTGAAATAGAGATTATATCAACTATATACAAAAGAAAATATAATTCATCACATAGAAAGGAACAATATAACTCAATAAGTAATTCCACAAGATATGAAATATTACATAAAAAATAAATGACATATAAATGAATATATTCAAACCATACCAATTAACTATGTTAAGCACAAGTATCAACAACCACACACACACACACATGTGATCAAAATCAGGAAAAGGTCTCACAAGCTTTGCATGCACACACATGTGATCAAACTTCAAACATGGTATATATCACAAGCACACAACTTTATATTATTATAACAAACACATGCATGGCCTCCATATGATACGTGACATCATACCAAAAATGTGTCAACATCAACATCAAAGTTCTTCAAGATCATCGTCAATTGAACACATTCACACACCAACTAGAACAAGATAATACTCCAAGATTTAATAGAATTGTTCCCAATAAGGCATCACAACGGTTTTAGAATGATATTTAAGAAGTATTCAAACCAAGGGTTATATAAAACACATATCATATGTTCAACCCCAAACAAAGAATATTCTATGTCCAGTTGGTGAAGAGGAAATTCATATTTTAATGTGTAGTGAATAAAGGAGAGGATGTTCAAGGTTCTTAATAATTTTCATTAATGAGAAAAGTTATCAAACCTAAAACATTCAATATCTTATCAAGGTAGCATAAATCAAGAATCTAGGTTCTCTGAAGCATCTATAAACTCTTTTGGAAATTGAGGAAAATCAAGGGAGGAAGGTATAATTGATTAAAAACGGAGAATAATGGATTAATGTCACATTTAAGACCCCCAATAATGATCACACACATTTCCCCTTTGATACATTTATGATATGAGGAAGATGGTTGTGGTTTTGAATGTTTTAAGCACATAGCTTAGTCATCACCAGGGCTTTTACATGGTTGTGGTGGCCTCAATGTTCTGGGTAGCCAACATGGCCACCCCCTATGGCATGGTGCCAATGTTTTATCCATTTTACCATACCATGGACATTGTAGAGTGTTCTTGATCCATGATAGCTTCCCCATAGCACTCCTCATCAAGGACACACCCTATAATTCCTAATTTCACATACCCATTTTCATCGAGGATCTCTAGAGACCACCACTGCTTGTATCATGGTCATGGTGTCTCCCTCTTTATACAAACAGATCTCCAAAACCCAAATTAAGATTCCCAAATACTCATGAGCCTCATGCAGCATTGATTAACTCAAAACTTAAATAAAAAGGATGGAAATGTGGATATTCATTTTAGGAATAAAAAATATAAGGCTTTAGAATATCCCCCTCTAGGTATTCTGTTCATCAAGAAATATATCTAGTAGTCCTTATTAGACAACTAAGGCCAATAAGATTAAACATCTTAATCTTTCTCCCAAGTTTACTCCTTGATTCTTCCATATAGACATAGGACTTGAACAAGTAGAACTATCTTCCTCTATAACACCTTATCACTCTGGTCTATGATTCACTCCAGGTTTTCAAAAAAATATGTATCTTGTTATAACTCAATTTACTAATGGTTAATCATGTTCACATGATTAGTAATTTACCTTTGAAGCTAATAAACATGAAAATAAAAATGTATACATCGATGACATAGAGGATGGTCCATTAAATAATACATTGAACTAATATTTCCACTGATCTCAAACCATCCCACAAACTATAGTGGAAACTTTTCTTACTTCTATAAACATTGATTCCCCAACTGAGGTGACACCTGTAAGAAAACTCATTCACCAGCAGTGGAGTCTAAATGTCGTACCCCCATAGTCATCATATGATCATTGCCAATTATAAGTGGTTACCGAACTCTTCCTAATCAACAACACTCACTTAAATATATCTTACACCATACTCATCCCAACAACTAATGCATCACTTACCATATCCCAACACAATAGTGAACAATATGACTATCCATAGAGATCCTCAAAAGGTTCCATTTGAATAAAATCCTACAAATTATTTTTGTATGAAAAATACAAAAATATATATGCTCATTCCATGATACATTTAATTCCAAGACACATGAAAAAATAATATCCATGTGGATCTTAATTTTACTATTCAACTATCTATCAGCCTATGGATGACATGTCATACTCAGCTTCAATTGAGTCCCCAAGGACTCCTATAAGCCTTTCCAAAAATGAAATGTAAAATGATCTTCTCTATATGATATGATACTGGAAGGTACTCCATGTAGTAATACAATCTCATAAACATACATATTTCATAGCTCCTCAAAATAGTGAGTCTCTTGTATTAGAAATATGTGTGTTACTTTCATCAGCTCATCAATTATCACATAAATAGTATCATGACTTCTAAGGGTTCTAGTTATCCCCATCAAAAACGTTTTTCATCACTTTGTCCCACTTTCATAACAGCATCGTAAGTGGATAAAGTAAAACATTAGAGGAATAATGCATAGAATTTACCCTTTAATAGGTAAGGAATTATGAAACTAAACCAGTGATTTACCAATCCATGTGAAGCCACCAAAACTAAAATTGGATGTCAAGGTACATCTTTGTTAACCTTATATACACTTGGCACTTTGAATCACCTGATTCTCTCATCAAACCATCCCAAAATGAAGCTGCCACTACAAACCTCTCATGAATATAGATCACATTGTAATGATTTTAAAAATATGCAAAAATATAATCATCCCCATCCAATCCTTCTTACATCACAAACAACTTAGGTTATGACACTTGGATCACTTTCACATAGTCCACCAAAAATATGTGATAATAAAATTCACACATGTAACCACACCATGATACTTGATTACATCCACAAGCCACTCATTCATCAAAATCATCAGACACTATTCTTATTGTGAAATTTTCTCTCTAATCTCTTATGTATCTGGTGTTATCCTGCTAAGAGAATCTTAATAATCATTACCTTTCCCTAGAGAATAAGACATATCAAAATAAAATTTATATAGAAAATTAACCCAATTCTTATACCTAAAATTAAGATACTATTGAGAAAAGATATATCACAAGATCTTATGGTCCGTGTAGATGAAAAATTTCTCTCCAAATAGACAGTTTCATCAATACTTATTTTCATTGACCAGATCATCTAAGACTAATTCATGTGTTGGGTAGTTCTTCTCATGGTGTCACAACTGACATGGCTCATAAGAAAAAACATTCTCTCTCTACATCAACACAGCTCCTGAACCAACACTTGAGGTATAATAGTAAACTGCATATCTAATCTCAAGATATATATGTGTTAGAATTATGGTTGTCATAAAACTTATCTTTATCACTAGGAATACCTATTTACACTAATTGGACCACTCTTACTTCTTTATATTCTCGGTCAACTCTGTCATCGATGCTACCAAATGTGAAAATTATCGTATGAAACATTGATATTATCTAGTTAAAACAAAGAAGATTCTGATCTCAAAAACATTCTCTAGATAAGACCAATACCTCATCGCCTCTACCTTATCTGGGTCTATAGAAATTTCATCCTTGAAGATCACATGCCTAAAGAACCACACATGCCGAATCCAAAAGTGACACTTTGAACGTTTTGGAATAAAATCAAGGTGCTCGAAGTGTTATCAGTATGATATTAAGGTGCATAACATGCATGTCTGAAGTCTTAGGGTGTATCTGTATATTACCCATAGACACAGTGGAGAAAGAATTAAGATATGGATTGAAAATCATGTTCACAAGACCTATGAACATCTCTAGAGAATTTTTCAACCCAAAATGCATGAAAATATACTCATACTGTTCAAAATAACTCTTAAATATTGTCTTGGGAACGTCATATTCTCTGTATTGAATCTATTTCTACCTACAGACCCCTCTCAATCATCTGGTTCTTAATAAGAACCTCTATATAAGTCATCTAGAACAAGTTCCTAACATGTTGCCTCAACTCTAATTAGAGGTCGATCGCAAACTTAATGGACATCAATGCCTCGTTACTATATAAAAGAGGAGAAATGTTATGTAACTCCATAAAACATGTTGATTAAGAAAACACTATCATTGAGCCCTGCTAAATATCAATTAACTCCAGATAAAGGTACAACTTTAGCATACCTAGAAATAAATCCCTAAATAAAAGTTCCTTGAAGGTCTTATAAGTAAAACCATTATGTTTACATATCCATTCATGATGTCCCAACACCTCCAATATAGTTCATAAAGCATGAAGGTATCTAGATTCACTCTATATTCCTCTAGAGAACCTACAAGATTGAATATCCCTTCATTGACATCACCCCAGTCCTTAGCGTCCTAGGGGCCTCCAGTGCCCTAGAAGGATGGGAATACTAAAGTTGAATTTCTTAAGCATAGTTGACTATAGTCTTGGAAACTCTTATAACTTGAAAACAACTAAGTGAAAGAATCTTTTTGAAGTGGTCTTTCATCTTTAATCACTATAGCATGTGAGGGAGATTCCTTCTACATGTCTGGAGGTAGAACCAAAACATCCTCCCACAAAGGAATTTTCTAGCCTTCCAACCAAGTGGTACAGTCTAGTATCTCTGATGCAGTATTTTATCAAATTCCAATGAATGTTTGTGATGTATAAGTTAATTAAATTAGAATATATCCTAATAATTATATAAGATCCCACAAAGGTTCTCATAGGGGGATACTTATAACCCTATGTATATCCCTCCTAGCCCTACCCATAACCAAAACCACTATACCTTACCATTAGTTAAAGTAATATACATACAAAACATAACATCCTTTTCAAGTTCAACTAATTAATTCCAATAGATATATCACAATAGAATTAACATGGAAATATCATTGAAAATAGAATATAGATCCATCCAAAATAGATATCACAATCAAGGAATTACAATAAAGAACCAGTATACAACACTCAATAATAATATATATATGACATGTTATCCTAAGTTCTTAATAATGATGCATGAACTTTCCCAAATCCTAAAAAATAGTAACAACACAATATACTATGGATCAACATGAAACTATAAAACCAAAACTATAAAAGCATTCCTAAACATGGTAACTTAGAGGTTTTGTACACATGGGCTTGCTAGGAACACATGTAACTCCCCTACCTGAGTGACACATTGCAAAAATTCATTCTAACTTTCCAAAAAAATAGTTAAGAATAAATAGAGGGAAAATCTCCTCTGATACTACTTTGCAATTCCCCAACCAAAATCACCAAAATCTAAGTTGGATTTCCATACAGAATCATGCACACAATCCCATACATAAGAGGTTAATGACTAGAAAATAGGGTTTAAATGTCATCAGTGGGGAGACTATACACCAAGTATCTGTAAAGACAAGTATAAAAAAAAGATAACACGGTGTAATAAGTAATCAACTCTATAAAAATTGCATTTAAAATATATCAAGTCATGCAGAATAATAAACCAATTACCTCAAAATTGGTAGGTAAATAAGAGTGTGATAGATACTAGTAATAAGTAAAATAGTACAGTATCACTTTCAGAGTTCATCCTGATACTAGCTATGATCACCATGCTCTATCACCTAGCTCTCTATCACTAGGGCCTTCACTTTTACTATATCCCTAATCCTAAAGTCTGTACATGCATTGATATTCCCATGTATGATGTAAGAATAAACTCAATAGGATACCACAAATTCATCCTTAACATGAGTGCACTTGTATATATCTGTGTATGAAATTCTAGAAAAATAAATGTTCATAGAATCATATAAACAGTCATACACCGAGTGAACATGATATGACTAAGATTCCAAAAACCCCAGTCGAATCGACTTCAACACCATGTCAAAAGAGTATCATAGTAGTACTTCATGGCTTACATCAACCTAAGTAACCCTATCCTCCATTAAGGACAACCTAAGGAAAATATTTCCACCATTAAAGACAGGATGATTCTACCTTTAAGGAACAATTCCACATATACCTTTAAGGACAAGTCTTCCCATGACTCATGGTTACCTACTTTCAAGTGATGGTACACACACTTGGAACACATATATAATAGAGACTCTCAAGTAATAAAGGATGTTCCCCATAAGTATATCACATAGTCAAATATGGACACTCTTCTAAAGATGGTATGTTATTCCCCTTTTCATTACAAGAAAAGGGTCTAACTATCCTATTAGATCTATCAGAAATGAGATATTCCATACATAATCCCCCTATAAAGAGTTGGATCAGTCAATCAGGTCCACCTATCAACCTGAAACTGAAAAATAGATTCCGTTATCTATACAAAAATCCATATATAATACATGACATAGAAAAGAATAATATGCATCAACAATTAATCTCATAGGCTATGAAATATTACACAAGTAATAAATTACATATAAAGGAATGTATGGAAAATATACCAAGAAACCATATCAAGCATAGTTATTGGTAACCAAAAATACACACACATGCGACCAACATCCAACATGGGTCTCACAGGCTATGCACACACACATGTGATCAAACATCAATCATGGTATAAATCACAAGCCCACAATTTTATATATTTTTAATTACCATATTCATGGTATCCACATGGTAAGTAACTTTTTTACATCAAGTGTGTTAATTTTAACATAAAGGTTTTTCAAGAGCGTCATCACCCAAACCACATTTGAACACTAATCTGAACAAGATCCCACACCAAGGGTACCTAGAACTCATTCCAACAAGGAATCAAAATCATATTAGAATGATATTAAAAAGGGGTTCAAGCCAAGGGTATGATATAACACTTAATTAATGTTCAAAATCAACCAAAATAGATTTTGAATCTAGTTATGGAAGAGGAAATTCATCATACATGGAACAGAGAATAAAGGAGATTAGGTTTGAGGCTATTATGAGTCTAAATCAATGAGAGCTATTCTCAAACCTCCAATTTTTGATCTATGAGAAAGGATGCATAAAGATAGAACCTAGGTTCTATAGAGTGTCTAGAAACGAGTCTAGAAATTATTAAAATCATAAGGAGGAAGTCCAAATTGATTAAAAGAGGATAATAACCTATTAAAGTCTCATTGAAGACCTCCATAATTATAACATGTGTTTAACCGTAGAATCATTCAATATCTGAGGAAGAAGGTGATGGTTTTGGAAATTTCAAAAATGTTTCCCAACTATTTCAATAGCTTCCAACATGGCATGACCATGTCCATGGTTTCCTCGATTTACCGGGTAGCTGACATGGTCACCCCTCGCCCCATGGCGTGGTGTCATATTTTTCGTCAATTTACCTTGCCATATCCTCTACCAAGGGAATGGTGTGGTGGTTGTGGCCCATAGTAGTTTTCCCAAAGGTATCCTCACTAAGATCACAACCTAGTCCTCCCCATTTCCTCTACCTATTTTATACCAGGGATATATATGGACCACCACAGTTGTGGTGCTACATGTTTTGGAAAAATAGATCTCCAAAACCCAAATTAAGCTTCCCAAAGCAACACAATCCTCACCCAAGCATGGCCCAAATAAGAATATAATGAAAAGAGATGGTGACAGGGATTTTCATTTTAAGAAAAAAAAATTATAGTCTTTTCACACTTTTCCAATGGTAAAATTTTTATAAATTTTAAATTATTTAACAAAATATTATTTAACAAAAAATACCATTGAATTCATTTTCAGAACTATTCACATAATTTGAATCTAAAAAATATCGATAGAGTAATGTAATTAAAATATAAACTTTTAACACATCTCTATTACATTATTTTTATTTATAAACTTAATATTATACCATAAATTATCCAAAAATATTACTTTTAGAGTTTTTAAAATCATTTATCTTATTTTTCCACTACATGCAAAAGCATTGTGTTGACATTGAGTAAGCATTTAAGGTAATTATTTAATCATTAAAATTAAAAATAAACTAAAATCATAAAATTATTTTATTCATCATCAAATTAACAATTTATAACATTTTTTATCCCTATCACAAAATATTATAGATATTAAAAGTAAGAAAGGGGAATTTTGGAATTTTCCTTTACTTAAAATAAATAAAAGCCATTATTAAATAAAAATAGAACCAAAATTACTCATTTTATAATATGTGAAGATTTTATTAGAATTAAACTCATAAAAAGAAATATAGTCAATTGTATGAATGATTTTAAGCCTTATTTCATAGTTTTAACCTTGTTCTACCTGTTTTACACTTATCACGGTGAAAACATTTTTACCATGGATACTATTCACTGTAACAAAAAATAAAGTTCAAATATTTAACAAAATTGTAAAATATTGATCAAAATATCAAATCTCTTTTATCAATTTCAATACCTATAATTTTCAAAAATTTCTTTCAAAATAATCACTCAAAATAGGATGAAAAATAATTTTCCATATAAATATATTCTTAGGAATAAATATATTTTTATATTAAAATTATGTATAATTTTTATTAAAATGAAAGTAATTATATTTTTTAATTAAAATTAAATAATTAAATTTTAAAATCAATTCAAAACTAAATGTGACTTCTTAAATACTTGAATGGAAAATAATCCTTTCTATAAAAAAATCATTATTTACTAAAAAAATAATCTTTTCAGAAAAACCATAAAATTTCAACTTAAGCTAATTTTTATCTGTTAATATCAAAAATTATATCCTTTTATGAAATATTATTTCTAAAAGTGTTAGAAATTAATTATAATATTTTATCATAAAAATAAATAAAAGCCATTTTTGAAGCATAAAATGAATTCACGAAAAATTGGGTTCTTAATTATTAAGAATTAATGAACACATTTATAATTAGTACAAAAATTATATATATTTTATAATCTAGCTGCTAATATTCATACTCAACAATTCAATAGCTATGTTATAACGATCGTATTTACAATAATATTATTTTGTGGTTCGTTTAAGCATGGTGTTCCATGTCATATACGCTATTGAAAATAGTATTCTTTTAAAATATCATGGTATTATTAAAAAACATAATAAAATATTGGGGAGTTATACAATTATAATGATATTCCTCTAATGAGAAATAACTGATAGAGATCTTGGATCAAAGAGATAAATTACTATGAAACATCACCACTCACCTTATTAAACTTCTATGGAGGAATCACAAGTTTGAGGAAGTTATATGGGAACATGAAGATATAATGTGGTATAATTATCAACATTTTTTCATCGGAGAAAGGAAATTTTGGGGGTAAAATTATTTTAAGGTGGGTAGACTATAGTACCCCATGATTTTACTTTGAATTTCTCTTTTAAATAGTTATATTATGTTGAATATCTTATTTCTCATACAAAATTAGACTAAAATGAACCATAATATATTTAATTGAAATAAAATATTACAATAAATAAAAAATAACAAATCATTCTGGGAATGAAATAAAAAACATCATTAATAAAATTACAAAAAAATAATACCTCAAGTATATAAGAATAACATGAACATTTAATCCTTGTAATCATGGTTTGCATTAAAGATCATCACCCCAATTGAAACAATGGAAATAATGTAAAAAATTATAAATATAATATACATTTTTAGAGACAAGTAATTTAATAGGATAAAACATTCTAAATAATGTATGTAAATCTATATATAGGAATGAAATCTGAAAATTATAAACATGCTCATTAGAAATATGGTTGTTGGAAATATGTCCAGCATTTATATGGTAATTGGTATGGATGTATACAATAGTTATATTGAAGTTATGTAAATTTTAGTAAAAAATTGAAAATAATATAATCCTAGAATGAAGTAAAAAATATCACATTTAATTAAAATATTAATTATAAATATAAGTTTAAGGCATTATATATTTATACTATTATTAAAGAATGATTTGATATTTTTTTAAAATAAAAATATATATTTTAATACAAATGGAATTATAAAATTAAATTTTTATATGATGAATAATTAATTTTTATAGTTTGTTGTTAAAACTATTTAATGATATTTTCTAAGATTTGTTTTATTAAAGTAATATGTATTTTTATCTTAATAAACAAAATTTATCACTTATTAATTATGAATATGATGTAATGTTTCATTAATTAAACAAATATATTAAATCTAATTTAATAAGTAATATATATGAAATAGAATGATGAACACATAAATTTTTAAAGTTATTTTTTAATAAAAACCCAGTTTTATTTATATATATTTTATGTTTTCATTTAAAATATAAATTTTGTGTATTTATAAATTGAATTATATTAAATGGGGTCTAAATTAATAATATTAATTTTAAATTAGTTAAGAAATTAAATTTATTTTTTTAGCATGAAATTAAGTTATCGAGATAAAAATTGAATTTCCACGATAAAGATAAATTGGGTTAAAAAGGGCATAAAATAGGTGGTAAAGGCATAAAATATCATAAAACTATCTAAAAATATGTTTATGTGGGATTTATCAATAAATATATAGCCCATATCCATTATTTACTACTTTTCACCCACTTTCCCTTTCAAAATGAAAACCTTTCACCTTGAGAAATGAATATTTGTGAAAATGCCACTCAAAACTCACTTATAAAAGCACCCATTATGTACCCCTAACAACCCCTAAAACCATTAGGTTATCAATAAATTATATTCCCATTTCCCCTCTATAAATAATTCTTGAACTTTTTATAGTTGTTTCTCTCATGAAGGAAGCCAAAATCATTCATTCCAAAGAAACCTGTGTCGAGAAGCAGTGAATTCATCAATTATCTAAGATCTTCCTTTAATTTTTCAATTAAATTATCATATACAATCTTTATAAATATCATATTCCATTGTAATGATATTATATTTTCATTATTATTCTTTAGATAAAATGATACTACTATTATATAAATCTAAACTCTTACTCATTCACTAGTATAGCATGTTCTTGTTTGGGTTTATTCGACCGCCTATCCAAATGGTGTTAAAGAAATTTTGTAATTTTCACCATGAATAAGTGTCAGGATATTAAAACTAGTAAAACATGATATTAATTATTAATATATTTCAAGTATATGTTTCTAAAATTTTGACAAAAAAATATTTATCAATATTAACTAAATCATTGTTATCATTAAATTACCCAAAAAATTATCATCATGGATTAAATTCTCACAAACCATACCTATAATTTACATCAAATGAATAAGATAAAACATAATTAATTAGAACACATTGATTTCACTTTCTCGAATAACATATGAATGATGATCTTTTTATCAAATAATGAGGTCCAATGTCAACATTACGAAACTTATTCAAAGCGATCAAAATTACTAACATCTAGTAGGGGAAACAAACAATAACAAACTAATATATGTGTAATAAATAATTATAACTGAAGAGTATAAAATTTAATATAAAGTAATAATATTCTAATATATGTTATTAATAAGGTTATTTTTATTGTACATGAGGTTAAATCATATTCTTGGAACCTAGGAGTAAAGATAATGTTTTTTAATCCAGTCTCATTCTGAATTTGAGATTTTTATGATTAAGTCTCCCTATAGGAATATTTTATGATAGTTCTATATAAACCCACATCCATTTTATTTTACTTTGGGTTTTCATTAGTTTTACATGTCCTTATACCATTTTATGTCCCTTTTTGTTCCTAATTCAGTCGCAGTGATTTTTATAAGAGAAACAGACCTTACCTTTTCTTTTTGGTTAGTAATCTTCCCCTTCCAAGTGATATTATTTATTTTATTTTATTTATATCAATATATATACTTTTATGATTTCTTAAATTTATTTTTAAGGGAATTTTCTTTCTTTAAAAAAGTAATCTTCATTTAAAAAAAATTGTGTGATCGTTTTCCACCAACTTTGAGCTTCTTTACCAAATGTGGAAGGAATATTCCTTTTAATTTTATAACTGTTGAATTTTTCATCCATCTTCATCAGTTTTATTTAAGAAAATTCCTCTATAATTTTTCATATATTTTCATATAAATTTTAATTACCTTTAATTTATAAAATATTTTTTTCAAAAGATATCAACAATGGAAAGGGTATATATTCTTCTTTATCCAAGTAAATTTGTATTCTATAATAATTTTTTTTCATCCATGTCAACTTGTTTTAAATATTCTTAGACTTCAATGACTGTAATATCTGATGAAAACATCCAAATTATTTCTCTGGATAAATGTTGATGTTTTTATTAAACCCATTTATTTTTCATGGGTTTGTTAACATACGAAAAAATAATAGCGACCCTAGCCTTTTACACATAACATTACATTATTTTAAGCAAAAATAAATATCATATTACAAGGAATGGATACTAAAGTCTAGTGTCTTGGAAGAATAGATATATAAAAATGAAAACACGGGATTAAATAAAACATTTATTTATTTAATATTAATAAAAAGATCCTAACTTCCATTGTGATCAAACATCTTCATTGGATAACCTGGGGATAACATGAACAAAGGGATGAACTAAAAATCCCAATAAGTTATAAGACATAAGAATATATCTTTAGAACATGGGTTATAAGTCATTACATAATCATATAAAAAGGCACAAAACATATGTAATCATAACATATAAACAATGGATTATATAAAAATGGATTCATAGTAATGTGGAAGAAACATAAAACATGAATTTGTCACAATTCAAGGCTCATTGCACATAGAGGATCACAATTCAAGGTTAACCACTAAGACTGTTGCACATTTTAGCATGAGTCAAGGCTAACCACAAAGATCATTTCACATAACGTCTCATGAGACTAAACTTTACCCAATGAATTGGAGTGCTATCTAGGTGAACCCATATTAAAATGTTAATGAATATGCTTTAGTATAAGGAATAATACATAATCAATCATACATAAACATAAGGGTACCCAAGGAAATAAATGGGTTTCATAATCATGTCATAAAGCATAATGGATGAGAATATCAAAAAAGTTTCCATAAAATAAAGGAATTAAAACAAACATGGAAATTAATAAGGGAAAATAAGTGTATATCATGTAATGTGATTTAAAATATAAGTGACAATATGTAATAAGAGTATTTAAGAAATTTTAATATTAAAACATTTTAGCGCGGTTTTCAGGGAAATGCTAAAGAGAATTTAAAATATAAAAGAGAATAATATTTTATATAAAACCATAAGTTAACCAAGAATTTTTTTCATAATAAAAATATTGGTTTGATAAAAATAATTTTGGATTATAATAGATTATATAAATTGAGAAAGAATTCGGTAAGTTCCCTTAAAACGGGTTAGCTTTTAGGGAAGTATTGTGGAGGGAACCATTTAAAAACATGAATATAACTGAAAGATAATGATGAATGGAAATTGATACATGAGTTTGGAGAATGTAAACATAATTTATAATATGGACATAAAAAATAAGAGATAACTTCATTTGGGTAACAAAATATCAACCCGAAGGAATAATGGAGGTTCGGGTAGAATCCCTTATCTTAAATATGATAGTGTCTTTAATTTGATCTTAATTTCCTGGATAACCAAATTAAATTCATTAATTAATATTTATAGAACCTATTCTTCATTAAATTGATTTATTATAACCTTATTAAGTTCATTAATGTTCTTTTTATGGGTTAAGAGGTTCAATTTCATTGTTTGTGAGTGTTTGTTTCCTTGCTTTTTCATGATTGGTTTACTTATATATATGTAAGGATAAACATCTAAGATGAGAGTGGTTTTCCAGAATTAAAGTTGTATGTTATTAGTTAAAATATATAATATTATTTGGTTATAAAATTAATTTGGATATTTTGAGGGAAGATGAATCGTTATATAAAACTTTAAAGATAACTGTTTTGGTTATTTGGCGGTCTTTGACCACATTGAAAACATTTTTCTTTATAAATTATTATCATGTGTAAAAAATATTCCAGAACCTTAAATTATAAATAATATATATATTATAGTCTATTTAAACCATAAAAATGGTTTCATGACCAGAATTGAATATGGTAAAAGAAATTGAAAACTCTTCGTCCTTGAATGTGATAAATTAACACATCTCAGATGGTGTTTTCATTTCTCGTTTAAAAGGAGGGTAAAGGAGAGATAATGATGAATTATGAAATTATCATAAAAAAATTATAGTTCATGTAAGGTACTAGAGTCATCATAATAATTGGATGAAATGAGGTGAGGAAATAAAAAGAAAGAAAGGAACTCAAAAAAAATAAAAGAAATGAAAAGTGGAATTTTCCACTTGAATATATCTTCCTTTAGAACCTCTTTAGGGGAGATGATTTGGCATTTTTAAGAGACAAAAAGATTATGGTATTGTTAGAGTGGATTGGGATGATATTTTAATAGAATTTATACAAGGAACAATGCTTGAGAGGAGTAGAGATAAGAGGTATAGAGTGGTGGTATTTAAAGTGGATGAGAGGAGGGGTTTCCCATTATTTTAATCATTAGTTTAATATTTTTGATCAACACTATGAATATTATTGATTATGGTGACAAAAAACAATAAATATATAATTTTAAATATAAGCAATTTTAACTCCCCGACCCCAGTTACCCATAGTCAGTGCATTATTTTAATACATTGGTATGATTACAAGGAATCAAGTCCCGAAGGAATGATCAGTTTAGTAGTCTTGGAAAATATATTACATACATGGATGTTACATTACACTTAATAACATACAAAACAACATAAATAATCCTTCACTAACGTCATTATTCCCTTGGATTAACCCTGCATATCAATCACAGTATAATTCTTGGAATCCTGGGAAAATAAAACATAGAAAGGGGTGAGCTCAAACGCTCAGTAAGGGTAAGCAATACAACATAAACTTTCAAAAATAACCATAAAAATTTAAGGCAATCTATAAAACTAAAACAAAATACTTTTTAAACATGAACTTCATCATAATATGGAATAAATAAAATGAAATAATTTCATTTACTTATTCACATGGATATTCAACTAATCGAATAATCACATGTAGTATCAATAACAACTTTCATAACGATGGAATGCATAATGCCAGACTATCATAACCACGTATCCAAGGCCTCGTGCCAAGACTACAAATAAAATTTTGTCAAGGCCTCATGCCAAGACACTAGTTTGTCTCATGAGACCTATAAATGCATCGAGGAGCTATAGCGAGCTCCACCCGTCACTTATTAAGTCCAATGCATTCATCATATGAAAAGGTCTAAACATAACATAAACATTAATATATAAAAACAAGCATACGAAATGTCAATACTTTACCCATAAACCAAGAATGGTATAAAATAATACATCCACAGTCAAACATATCACAAAACCTTCAACATAATATGGAAGATTTGTATCATGATAAATTAACTTCAAAACAAGTTTAAAATCCATTAAAGAATTTTGACATAGATGAAAATAATTTGTAAAACTCTTTGAGAGAAATACGCCTTTTTCATGAAAACATTTAAAAGTCAAACATTTATAAAGGAATTAATTTAAAAGAGATTTTTTAATCAAATTGTCCCATACCACTTTTAAACTTTTGAAAAGAATTATCATTTAAAAACATTCATGTCCATATAAATAAATCCTTAAAATCATTTTGAAAACGTGGAAATTATTTAAAATGATTTAGAAAGATAAATATTTAAAACATTTAAAATTTTGAACTTGATAAATATTACATTTCAAAAATCCTTAAAATATTCATTTTGAAATCATTTTTATGAAAAATGAACATGGATGATAAAAATGTCCCAGTAAATACTTACACATAAACAATCTCGGATAATAATGAGATTGAGGAATTAACCCTTACCAGTTTGGTAACTTATGAAACATACACCCCATGAAATAGGTAGGATACAATGAATATGTAAATACACATACATTAAATTATATTACACAAATAATAAAATTATGGGTAGTACATACACCACACAAAAGGTAATATTGGCAATATGGCATGAATCTCACTGGAATAAGGAGTGAGATGAAAACGCTTTACCTTTTACTTTTCCTTGGTTTAGGGTAGCTTAAACTCATGTATAATAGTTAAATAATTGTTATTAAATTATACAGGAATCATATATATAAATATGATATCATATATGATCTTTTAATATTGTTTTGTTAATAATATTTTATTATTATCGTCGTTTTGGGTGTTAACTAATTCGTTTTCCTTTATATGATTTGTTGCGTAAGTCGTGTTTGTTATGGATAGGTTGTATCTTATTCATATCCACAAAAATATCAAGTCCTTAAACATTATTTTTAATCATAAAATGATAATTATACTTGAATGGATACGATGGGGAATGAATCTCATTGCATTCGCGGAGACGGTAGTCCGTACGTACGCACGAACGCTACTTCCATTTCATTTTTCATTTTAAAAGGAATCAAAACCAGATGATACATAGGTATATTATTATTACAGTATAATATAATATCTTATATGTGTTACTTATGTTCATTAATACCATCTTTTATATGTTCCATGTATGGTATGAACGAGTCATATCACTTTGAGGGGGCTGTTGTCCGCACTTCCTCAAATGAAATTATCATATATATATATATATATATATACAACATGAAACGAATAATGGTATGATATAAAATGGAATTAAAAAAGATTATAAATAAAATAAATATCATTAATATCATATTTTATTACAGTGCCATCATAATGGCCACCATGAGAGGTGGTAAGAGATAATTGAACAATCATCGTTTCATGAGGCGTTTGTTTTCCATCCATAGAAACATTATGTTCTTCACCCATTAGATAGAGGTGTGTGTAATTGTAGTTAGAATACTTCTCATAACAATATCCAAGTATATTTGTGATACTGGTTTTGTTACAAAATAAAATAATAATAAGAGTTTCGGGGATGGAGAAGTAAAATAAAAGAAAATAAGCTAAGAGAAATCGTTACCTTTAATTTGGGTAACACCCTTTGGTTTGAACCAAAAAGGACTCTTGAAGTGTCTTATGCCTAAGGTAAGGATTCTAAGAGTAGGAGAGGGATGTAGGGAGATTAATTGGTCAGAGTTTGGATGAGTCAAAAGTGTTGAGAGGTGTGACGAATAGGTTATAAGTGGTGTCCTTTTATAAGGGGGAGGAGGGGCTCTTTAGGAAAAAATTAAAGTATTATTTTATAATAAATTCATATTCGGTTTATAATGGCTCGAAACTGGATTATTTAAAGTCTAAGGTCGGTATGAGTCGAAAACCACTCAACCAATAGGTTTTATACAACTTTGGGTCACTATTTTACCCTTATCTTTTAGATTTAACTCCTAGTTAAATAGTTTGACATTTACCATGTCTTTTTGTATTTTTATATTATATGTTTAATAAAAATACTATAAACTTCCAATCGACCCCCAAGTGGTACATTAATGATAAACCTATCATGATATAAGTCTTTTTTCTAAGCGTTAGATTTTTAGGAATAGAATATCAATTAATAATATAATATTTGTTTTAAAAACTCTTTTATGTCAATTTTGGCACTATTGGGTATTTTGTTTTTTCTAAATTCATAACAGCATTATTACATAGAAAAAAATTCATATAACCAATACTAATATGTCATAATAACCTAGAAAATTATTTTAATTCACAAAAAGTCTCAAATTACATTTATTTGGGTATTTATAATATCAATTATCTTAATCTTTCATTAATACGGTAATTACTGCATCATCATTGTGTCATATATAAATTAACTTATTTAATGTCTAAAAATTATAGATAAAATACCATTATGTATGAAATATTTTTAGATTTATAATGAAAATTTATAGTAAAAAATATTAATTTTATAACGCCATATAAAAATTAATTACTAAAAGTTTTTGTTTATGTCAGTTTTGCCTTTACATTAAATTAATTAATCTAAAATGTCATTATCATTCATAAGTGGCTCTATGGGGTCCCAAAATCGACCCAAAGATGCCCATGGTCGGCCATTACTCATACAATAAGGTTAGGACATGTGTTAAGATAATTTTTAATTATTACAATATTTTTTTACCTTGAATTACCCTATTTACCTTTAACCGCGGTAAATAAAAGTAAAAAGTTACTATTCACCAAAAATTATTTTTATCTTATTGAACCACATTTTACTCATTGATATTAACTGTGACTCTCGGATTTTCGAAATTCAACTCACAGAAGCGGTAAAATTATGTTTTATGAGAATTTTTAAATTCTCCTAGGAGGTGGGTAAAAGACGGTAAAAAGTTCAATAAAATTTTTATATATCTGGAAATATTATAAACCGACTCCAATGAATTCTATTGAACTTAAATAGGTATAATTTTTCTATTTTGACATAAAATAATTTAAATAAAATAAATAATTATTTAAATAAAAATTCTGTTTTAAACTAAAACTCAGTGTTTTTCACTATTCCTCAAAAATTAAATGTTTTTAGAAAAATACACAAAATTTACCCTAAGATAATTTTGTTATTCTGAATTAAACAATGAAGTCTATTTTACCAAATTCAAAATATATAATTTTCATTTATTAATTTAAAATTAATTCCCGCTGTTAAAACAAAAAACATGTTTTTAAGAAACAATAACAATCAAAATATTGACACTTGTTTATGTCCGGTTTAAATGTGAAATTATGTCCAATGACCAACATTGGATTAAATGGTAAAAAAATATTTTAAATATAATTTAAAACCACCCAAATTCATAATTTATCACTATTAATTATTTCGATTAAAAAAGTTGTTTTTAATTAAAATTTAGTAATTTTCACTATTCATCAAAATATGAAAGTTATCAGAAAAGTACCAATAATTCACCCTAAGATAATTTCTATATTCCAAATCCAAAAATGAAGTCCATTTTGAAAGATAAAATGCATAAAATTTCAAAAAGTGGGTATTACTATTCATAACGGCTAGTTTGATTGCTTGTGGTGTGTGTTAGAACTCGAAGTTGTGTAAAACACACACTAATGTATTATTAAAAGAGAAGCGTACCATGGAAGCATGGGGTGTTACATTCTCCTCTCCTTCAATAAATTGAGTCCTCAAAATTTATTCTCAATATTGGAAACTTGCAGTTGACGTTTCAAAATATCTTAGTTGAAATCCCATATTGAAAAATGAATTAATGAGGCCTCTATTTAAAATAAAGAGTGGTAAGTATGAAGGTTACTGAAAATAACACATACTATGGTTTCATGTAAGAAAATATGGATATGGAATATAAATATAACCATTAATATCGGATGGAGAGTGGTAGAGAACATGGCTATGAAAAGGCCAACAATCCTAAAGCCATAAATTTTTGATGATCTAAGGTACCATCTAGAACAACATTTTTGTTCTATGTTTCTTTTCTTAATGTTGAGGAATTTATTTATGATATTGGATAAGATAATAAGGATATATACATACTTTATAATTAGAGTTTTATCCATTAATATATTTCTACCACAAACTCATCTTTCACCCCAAAACATTATACAACTCAAAAATACTCTATTTATCCTAATCGTATAGGGTTATAAATATAATGAATTTATAATTCACATATCAGAACCTTTAAAAAAAGAAACTACATTATACCATCCAGGAAAAACACGTAGTCCAGTGGTAGGCGATAAATCCCAATTCCACTCTGGCTGTGGGTTTGATTTCTGCAGCTTTGTCTGACGTGACGGGTCGACACACGGTCTGCGTGTTGTCCTTTTATAGAAATCTAAAAATAACCTTTCAAACTTAATCCACTCCAACCTTTAGACTTATCCAAAATACTTCTGTAAACTCTCAGTCCAAAATTTATATGAAAGGTAAACATAATGTAGATCCTTTTTACCCCGTAATAGCATGTGAATACCTTCATCATGTATTCTTTTAAAACAATAAAACATCCTGAATTACCATAAAACCTTATTGATTAGATTCATGCTCCCTTATTCCATATATAATACTGGATATACTTCATCCATCCAAAAAATTTGTAAACTCCAACAATGATGGAATATACAAATCTTTAATCTTTTTCAAGCCAGTCAAGAATATCCAATATAATTTTCCCAAATCAACCATATCTTATTCCAAAATCAGTACCTCAATATTAAGACCATATTAAGGTTTATCTTTCCTTCAACCATGTAATTTCCAAAAAAGTTTAACTCACCGTAGAGTCACTTTTCTTAGTACGATAAAATATCAAATCCTCAATGAAATAGTACTGCAGTACAATCCTTATTTATTTCTAGTACATCATTGATACAACACTTCAATAAAACAATTCCAAAATAACAACATAAGAACACTTGTCATTCCTCTTCATCTGTGGTAGTATCATAACTTGATTATTATCCAATAGAATCATTTTTGGCATAGTCTAATGACTGGGACATTGGTTCTCATAGTGTCCAAACTCCTTGCAGATGAAGCATTGTGCATTTGAAACCTTTTTCTTACCCTTGCAGTCACGTACTTGGTGTCCTTTTTCTCCACACTTATAACATACTCTCATTCCCTTCAAGAATTTTCCAAGGCGATTCTTTCCATAGTTATCACATATAGAAAAATCCTTCTTTACCTTATTCCCTTTATTTGTCCTTCTCTCTACCATCCTTTCCTTCTCTGGCTTCCCTTCAAAGCCATAGGACTCCAAGAATTCTTTAATTATCTTATCAACACATGATACTATTTATTCATATGATGATAATAGGTGGGAGACTATTTCCCTTCTAAATTCTGGCTTAAGACCATGAAAGATATGATCTTTCTTACTTTTTGGATCATGCGTATTGTTGGAGTTCTCATTCCTTCTATTGGGCGCCATTTCTAAACAATGGCATACACTAGATTAGTTTAGGAATAGAAATACCTAATCCAAAACTTGTAAAACACTTAACATAAATTAGACAGTTTATGGATATAATCCATAATCCTAAAAATGTCTTTTTTGGGGAAGTATATACTCATAAATCCTTCATAATGGTTTGTAAAAAAATAAGAATTATCCTAAGCATATCCCTCGGGAGTGTCGTAACCAAGAGTGTAACACGGTGCACCAGTTCCCGTTCGAGTCTAGCTCAAAGTGGTGTTTTCGGGTTTTACCCCTAGGTACATATGTGCCAGGGCCGCCTCTACCTGCTCGTATCCAGACAGGGATGTATTTTCTTGGAAAACTCACAAAATCTCTACATTACTAAAATTCTAGGAAGTTCTTCTATACTAATCTTCAAATTCTATCTTAGGTTAATGTGCTCTAATCAAAGTTTATCTAAATATAGTTTCCAAGGTTATTTCTAAACTTCCTTTGAAACCAACTGTAATGACCCGACCCCAGTTACCCAGATTCGGTGCATTATTTTAATACATTGGCATGGTTACAAGGAATCAAGTCCTGAAGGAACGATCAGTTTATCGGTCTTGGAAAATAGATTACATACAGGGATGTTATATTACACTTCATAACATACAAAACAACATAAATAATCCTTCACGAAAATCATTATTCCCTTGGCTTAACACTGTATATCAATCACAATAAACTTCTTGGAATCCTGGTAAAATAAAACATAGAAAGGTTTGAGCTCAAACGCTCAGTAAGGGTAAGCAATACAGCGGAAACTTTCAAAAACAATCATAAATATTTAAGGCAATGTATAAAACTAAAACAAAATACTTTTTAAAGTTGAACTTAACCATAATATGGCATAAATAAAATGAAATAATGTCATTTACTTATTCACATGGATATTCTACTAATCGAATACTCACATGCAATATCAATAACAACTTTCATAACGATAGAATGCATAATGCCAGACTATCATAACCATGTAGCCAAGGCCTCGTGCCAAGACTACAAATAAGATTTTTCAAGGCCTCGTGCCAAGACACTAGTGTGTCTCATGAGACCTACCGATGCATCGAGGAGGAATAGCGGTCTCCACCCATCACGTATTAAGTCCAATGCATTCATCATATGAAAAGGTCTAAACATAACATAAACATTCGTATAAAAACAAGCATACGAAATGTCAATACTTTACCCATAAACCATGAATGGTATAAAATAATACATCCACAGTCAAACATATCACAAAACCTTCAACACAATATGGAAGATTTGTATCATGATAAATCAACTTCAAAACAAGTTTAAAATCCATTAAAGAATTTTGACATAGATGAAAATAATTTGTAAAACTCTTTGAGAGAAATACCCATTTTTCATGAAAACATTTAAAAGTCACACATTTATAAAGTAATTAATTTAAAAGAGGTTTTTTAATCAAAGTGTCCCATACCACTTCGAAACTTTTGAAAATAATTATCATTTAAAAACATTCATGTCCATATAAATAAATCTATAAAATCATTTTGAAAACATGGACATTATTTAAAAAGATTTAGAAAGATAAATATTTAAAACATTTAAAATTATGAACTTGATAAAGAGTACCTTTCAAAAATCCTTAAAATATTCATTTTGAAATCATTTTTATGATAAATGAACATTGATGATAAAAATTTCCCATTAAATACTTACACATAAACAATCTTAGATAATAATGAGATTGACGAATTAACCCATACCAATTTGGTAACTTACGAAACATACACCCCATGAAAGATGTATCATACAATGAATATGTAAATACACATAAATTAAAGTGTATTACACAATGAATACAATTATGGGTAGTACATACACCACACAAAATGTAATAGTGTCAGTATGGCATGAATCTCACTGGAATAAGGGGTGAGATGAAAACCCCTTACCTTGTACTTTTCCTTGGTTGAGGGTAGGTTAACCTATTGTATAATAGTTAAATAATTGTTATTAAATTATACAGGAATCATATATATAAATATGATATCATATATGATCTTTTAATATTTTTTTGTAAATAATATTTTAGTATTATCGTCGTTTCGGGTGTTAACTGATTCGTTTTCCTTTATATGATTTGTTACGTAAGCCGTCTTTGTTATGGATAGATTGTATCTTATTCATATACAGAATGATATCAAGTCCTTAAACATTATTTTTAATCATAAAATGATAATTATACTTGAATTGATATGATGGGGAATGAATCTCATCGCGTTCGTGGAGACGATAGTCCGTACGTACGCATGAACGCTACTTCCATTTCATTTTTCATTTTAAATGGAATCAAAAACAAATTATACATTGGTATATTATTATTCCAGTATAATATAATATCTTATATTTGTTACTTAAGTTCATTAATATCATCCTTTATACGTTCCATTTATGGTATGAACGAGTCATATCACTTTGAGAGGGTTGTAGTCTGCACTTCCTCAAATGAAATTATCATATATATATATATATATATATATATATACAAAATGAAACGAATAATGTTATGATATAAAATGTAATTAAAGAAGATTATATATAAAATAAATATAAATAATATCATATTTTATTACAGTTCCATCATAATGGCCACCATGAGAGGTGGTAGTAGATAATTGAACAACCATTGTTTCGTGAGGCGTTTGGTTTCCATCCACAGAAACATTATGTTCTTCACCCATTAGATGGAGGTGTGTGTAAGTGTAGTGAGAATAATTCTCATAAAAATTTCCTAGTATATTTTTGATACTGGTTTTGTTACAAAATAAAATAATAATAAGAGTTTAGGGGTTGGAGAAGTAAAACAAAAGAAAAGAAGCTAAGAGAAATCGTTACCTTTAATTTGTGTAACTCCCTTTGGTTTGAACCAAAAAGGACTCTTGAAGTGCCTTCTGCCTAAGTTGAGGCTTCTAAGAGTAGGAGAGGGATATAGGGAGCTTAATTGGGCAGATTTTGGATGATCCAAAAGTGTTGATAGGTCTGAGGAATTGGTTAGAAGTGGTGTCCTTTTATAAGGGGGAGGAGGGGCTCTTTAGGAAAAACTTAAAGTATTATTTTATAATAAATTCATATTCGGATTATAATGGCTCCAAACTGGATTATTTAAAGTATAAGGTGGGTATGAGTCGAAAACCACTCAACCAATAGGATTTAGACAAGTTTGGTTCACTATTTTACCCTTATCTTTTAGATTTATCTCCTAGTTAAATAGTTTGACATTTACCATGTCTCCGTGTATTTTTATATTATATGGTTAATAAACATACTATAAACTTCCAATTGACCCCCAAGTGGTCCATTAATGATAATCCTATCATGATATAAGTCCTTTTTCCGAACCTTAGATTTTTAGGAATAGAATATCAATTAATAATATAATATCTGTTTTAAAAACTCTTTTATGTCAATTTTGGAACTATTTTGTATTTTGTTTTTTCTAAATACCTAACTGCATTATTACTTATAAAAAAATTCATATAACCAATCCTAATATGTCATATTAACCTAGAAAATTATTTTAATTCATAAAAAGTCTCAAATTACATTTTTTTGGGTATTTATAATATCAATTATCGTAATCTTTCATTAATACAGTAATTACTGCATCATCATTGTGTCATATATAAATTAACTTATTTAATTTCTAAAAATTATAGATAAGATACCATTATGTAGGAAATTTTTTTATATTTCTAATGAAAATTTATAGTAAAAAATATTAATTTTATAACACCATATAAAAATTAATTACTAAAAGGTTTTTGTTTATGTCAGTTTTGCCTTTACATTAAATTAATTAATCTAAAATGTCATTATCATTCATAAGTGGCTCTATGGGGTCCCAAAATCGACCCAAAGATGCCCATGGTCGGCCATTACTCATCCAATAAGGTTAGGACATGTGTTAAGATAATTTTTAATTATTACTATATTCTTTTTACCTTGAATTACCCTATTTACCTTTAATCGCAGTAAATAAAAGTAAAAAGTTACTATTCACCAAAAATTATTTTTATCTTATTGAACCACATTTTACTCCTTGATATTAACCGTGTCTCTCAGATTTTCGAAATTCAACTCACAGAAGCGGTAAAATTATGTTTTATGAGAATTTTCAAATTCTCCTAGGAGGTGGGTAAAAGACGGTAAAAAGTTCAATAAAATTTTTATATATCTAGAAATATTATAAACTGACTCCAATGAATTAAATTAAACTTATATAGGTATAATGTATCTATTTTGACGTAAAATGATTTAAATAAAATAAATAATTATTTAAATAAAAATTCGGTTTTAAACTATAACTCAGTGTTTTTCTCTATTCATCAAAAATTAAATGTTTTTAGAAAAATACCGTAAATTTACCCTAAGCTAATTTTGATATTCCAAATTCAATAATGTAGTCTATTTTACCAAATTCAAAATATATAAGTTTCATTTACTAATTTAAAATTAATTCCCATTGTTAAAACAAAAAGCGTGTTTTTAAGAAACAATAACTATCAAAAGATTGACACTTGTTTATGTCCGTTTTAAATGTGAAATTATGTCCAATGACCAACATTGGATTAAATGGTAAAAATATATTCTAAATATAATTTAAAACCACTCAAATTCATAATTTATGACTATTATTTATTTCGATTAAAAAAGTTGTTTTTAATTAAAATTTAGTAATTTTCACTATTCATCAAAATATGAAAGTTATCAGAAAAGTAATAAAAATTCACCCTAAGATAATTTCGATATTCCAAATCCAAAAATGAAGTCCATTTTGAAAGATAAAATGTATAAAATTTCAAAAAGTGGGTATTACTATTCATAACGGCTAGTTTGATTGGTTGTGGTGTGTGTTAGAACTCGAAGTTGCGTAAAACACACGCTACTGTATTATTCAAAGAGAAGCGTACCGTGGGAGCTTGGGGTGTTACATTCTCCTCTCCTTCAATAAATTGAGTCCTCACAATTTATTCTCGGTATTGTAAACTTGGGGTTGACATTTCAAAATATCTTAGTTGAAATCGCACATCGAAAAATGAATTAATGAGGCCTCTATTTAAAATAAAGAGTGGTAAGTATGAAGGTTACTGAAAACAACACATACTATGGTTCCATGTAGGAAAATATGGATATGGAAGTGAAATATAACCATCAATATCTGATGGAGGGTGGTAGAGAACATGGCTATGAAAAGGCCAACAATCCTAAAGCCATAAATTTTTAGTGATCTAAGGTACCATCTAGGACAATATTTTTGTTCTAAGTTCCTTTTCTTAATGTTGAGGAATTTATTTATGAGATTGGATAAGATCATAAAGAGATATACTTACTTTATAATTAGAGTTTTATCCATTAATAAAGTTCTACCACAAACTCATCTTTCATCCCAAAACATTATACAACTCAAAAAGACTCTATTTATCCTAATCGTATAGGGTTCTAAATATAATGAATTTATAATTCACATATCAGACCCTTTAAAAAAAGAAACTAACATTATACCATCTAGGAACATCACGTAGTCCAGTGGTAGGCGATAAATCCAAATTCCACTCTGGTTGTGGGTTTGATTCCCGCAGCTTTGTCCGACGCAACGGGTCGACACACGGTCTGCGTGTTGTCCTTTTATAGAAATCTAAAAATAACCTTTCAAACTTAATCCACTCCAACCTTTAGACTTATCCAAAATACTTCTGTAAACTCTCAGTCCAAAATTTATATGAAAGGTAAACATAATGTAGATCCTTTTTACCCCGTAATAGCATGTGAATACCTTCATCATGTATTCTTTTAAAACAATAAAACATCCTGAATTACCATAAAACCTTATTGATTAGATTCATGCTCCCTTATTCCATATATAATACTGGATATACTTCATCCATCCAAAAAATTTGTAAACTCCAACAATGATGGAATATACAAATCTTTAATCTTTTTCAAGCCAGTCAAGAATATCCAATATAATTTTCCCAAATCAACCATATCTTATTCCAAAATCAGTACCTCAATATTAAGACCATATTAAGGTTTATCTTTCCTTCAACCATGTAATTTCCAAAAAAGTTTAACTCACCGTAGAGTCACTTTTCTTAGTACGATAAAATATCAAATCCTCAATGAAATAGTACTGCAGTACAATCCTTATTTATTTCTAGTACATCATTGATACAACACTTCAATAAAACAATTCCAAAATAACAACATAAGAACACTTGTCATTCCTCTTCATCTGTGGTAGTATCATAACTTGATTATTATCCAATAGAATCATTTTTGGCATAGTCTAATGACTGGGACATTGGTTCTCATAGTGTCCAAACTCCTTGCAGATGAAGCATTGTGCATTTGAAACCTTTTTCTTACCCTTGCAGTCACGTACTTGGTGTCCTTTTTCTCCACACTTATAACATACTCTCATTCCCTTCAAGAATTTTCCAAGGCGATTCTTTCCATAGTTATCACATATAGAAAAATCCTTCTTTACCTTATTCCCTTTATTTGTCCTTCTCTCTACCATCCTTTCCTTCTCTGGCTTCCCTTCAAAGCCATAGGACTCCAAGAATTCTTTAATTATCTTATCAACACATGATACTATTTATTCATATGATGATAATAGGTGGGAGACTATTTCCCTTCTAAATTCTGGCTTAAGACCATGAAAGATATGATCTTTCTTACTTTTTGGATCATGCGTATTGTTGGAGTTCTCATTCCTTCTATTGGGCGCCATTTCTAAACAATGGCATACACTAGATTAGTTTAGGAATAGAAATACCTAATCCAAAACTTGTAAAACACTTAACATAAATTAGACAGTTTATGGATATAATCCATAATCCTAAAAATGTCTTTTTTGGGGAAGTATATACTCATAAATCCTTCATAATGGTTTGTAAAAAAATAAGAATTATCCTAAGCATATCCCTCGGGAGTGTCGTAACCAAGAGTGTAACACGGTGCACCAGTTCCCGTTCGAGTCTAGCTCAAAGTGGTGTTTTCGGGTTTTACCCCTAGGTACATATGTGCCAGGGCCGCCTCTACCTGCTCGTATCCAGACAGGGATGTATTTTCTTGGAAAACTCACAAAATCTCTACATTACTAAAATTCTAGGAAGTTCTTCTATACTAATCTTCAAATTCTATCTTAGGTTAATGTGCTCTAATCAAAGTTTATCTAAATATAGTTTCCAAGGTTATTTCTAAACTTCCTTTGAAACCAACTGTAATGACCCGACCCCAGTTACCCAGATTCGGTGCATTATTTTAATACATTGGCATGGTTACAAGGAATCAAGTCCTGAAGGAACGATCAGTTTATCGGTCTTGGAAAATAGATTACATACAGGGATGTTATATTACACTTCATAACATACAAAACAACATAAATAATCCTTCACGAAAATCATTATTCCCTTGGCTTAACACTGTATATCAATCACAATAAACTTCTTGGAATCCTGGTAAAATAAAACATAGAAAGGTTTGAGCTCAAACGCTCAGTAAGGGTAAGCAATACAGCGGAAACTTTCAAAAACAATCATAAATATTTAAGGCAATGTATAAAACTAAAACAAAATACTTTTTAAAGTTGAACTTAACCATAATATGGCATAAATAAAATGAAATAATGTCATTTACTTATTCACATGGATATTCTACTAATCGAATACTCACATGCAATATCAATAACAACTTTCATAACGATAGAATGCATAATGCCAGACTATCATAACCATGTAGCCAAGGCCTCGTGCCAAGACTACAAATAAGATTTTTCAAGGCCTCGTGCCAAGACACTAGTGTGTCTCATGAGACCTACCGATGCATCGAGGAGGAATAGCGGTCTCCACCCATCACGTATTAAGTCCAATGCATTCATCATATGAAAAGGTCTAAACATAACATAAACATTCGTATAAAAACAAGCATACGAAATGTCAATACTTTACCCATAAACCATGAATGGTATAAAATAATACATCCACAGTCAAACATATCACAAAACCTTCAACACAATATGGAAGATTTGTATCATGATAAATCAACTTCAAAACAAGTTTAAAATCCATTAAAGAATTTTGACATAGATGAAAATAATTTGTAAAACTCTTTGAGAGAAATACCCATTTTTCATGAAAACATTTAAAAGTCACACATTTATAAAGTAATTAATTTAAAAGAGGTTTTTTAATCAAAGTGTCCCATACCACTTCGAAACTTTTGAAAATAATTATCATTTAAAAACATTCATGTCCATATAAATAAATCTATAAAATCATTTTGAAAACATGGACATTATTTAAAAAGATTTAGAAAGATAAATATTTAAAACATTTAAAATTATGAACTTGATAAAGAGTACCTTTCAAAAATCCTTAAAATATTCATTTTGAAATCATTTTTATGATAAATGAACATTGATGATAAAAATTTCCCATTAAATACTTACACATAAACAATCTTAGATAATAATGAGATTGACGAATTAACCCATACCAATTTGGTAACTTACGAAACATACACCCCATGAAAGATGTATCATACAATGAATATGTAAATACACATAAATTAAAGTGTATTACACAATGAATACAATTATGGGTAGTACATACACCACACAAAATGTAATAGTGTCAGTATGGCATGAATCTCACTGGAATAAGGGGTGAGATGAAAACCCCTTACCTTGTACTTTTCCTTGGTTGAGGGTAGGTTAACCTATTGTATAATAGTTAAATAATTGTTATTAAATTATACAGGAATCATATATATAAATATGATATCATATATGATCTTTTAATATTTTTTTGTAAATAATATTTTAGTATTATCGTCGTTTCGGGTGTTAACTGATTCGTTTTCCTTTATATGATTTGTTACGTAAGCCGTCTTTGTTATGGATAGATTGTATCTTATTCATATACAGAATGATATCAAGTCCTTAAACATTATTTTTAATCATAAAATGATAATTATACTTGAATTGATATGATGGGGAATGAATCTCATCGCGTTCGTGGAGACGATAGTCCGTACGTACGCATGAACGCTACTTCCATTTCATTTTTCATTTTAAATGGAATCAAAAACAAATTATACATTGGTATATTATTATTCCAGTATAATATAATATCTTATATTTGTTACTTAAGTTCATTAATATCATCCTTTATACGTTCCATTTATGGTATGAACGAGTCATATCACTTTGAGAGGGTTGTAGTCTGCACTTCCTCAAATGAAATTATCATATATATATATATATATATATATATACAAAATGAAACGAATAATGTTATGATATAAAATGTAATTAAAGAAGATTATATATAAAATAAATATAAATAATATCATATTTTATTACAGTTCCATCATAATGGCCACCATGAGAGGTGGTAGTAGATAATTGAACAACCATTGTTTCGTGAGGCGTTTGGTTTCCATCCACAGAAACATTATGTTCTTCACCCATTAGATGGAGGTGTGTGTAAGTGTAGTGAGAATAATTCTCATAAAAATTTCCTAGTATATTTTTGATACTGGTTTTGTTACAAAATAAAATAATAATAAGAGTTTAGGGGTTGGAGAAGTAAAACAAAAGAAAAGAAGCTAAGAGAAATCGTTACCTTTAATTTGTGTAACTCCCTTTGGTTTGAACCAAAAAGGACTCTTGAAGTGCCTTCTGCCTAAGTTGAGGCTTCTAAGAGTAGGAGAGGGATATAGGGAGCTTAATTGGGCAGATTTTGGATGATCCAAAAGTGTTGATAGGTCTGAGGAATTGGTTAGAAGTGGTGTCCTTTTATAAGGGGGAGGAGGGGCTCTTTAGGAAAAACTTAAAGTATTATTTTATAATAAATTCATATTCGGATTATAATGGCTCCAAACTGGATTATTTAAAGTATAAGGTGGGTATGAGTCGAAAACCACTCAACCAATAGGATTTAGACAAGTTTGGTTCACTATTTTACCCTTATCTTTTAGATTTATCTCCTAGTTAAATAGTTTGACATTTACCATGTCTCCGTGTATTTTTATATTATATGGTTAATAAACATACTATAAACTTCCAATTGACCCCCAAGTGGTCCATTAATGATAAACCTATCATGATATAAGTCCTTTTTCCGAACCTTAGATTTTTAGGAATAGAATATCAATTAATAATATAATATCTGTTTTAAAAACTCTTTTATGTCAATTTTGGAACTATTGTGTATTTTGTTTTTTCTAAATACCTAACTGCATTATTACTTATAAAAAAATTCATATAACCAATCCTAATATGTCATATTAACCTAGAAAATTATTTTAATTCATAAAAAGTCTCAAATTACATTTTTTTGGGTATTTATAATATCAATTATCGTAATCTTTCATTAATACAGTAATTACTGCATCATCATTGTGTCATATATAAATTAACTTATTTAATTTCTAAAAATTATAGATAAGATACCATTATGTAGGAAATTTTTTTATATTTCTAATGAAAATTTATAGTAAAAAATATTAATTTTATAACACCATATAAAAATTAATTACTAAAAGGTTTTTGTTTATGTCAGTTTTGCCTTTACATTAAATTAATTAATCTAAAATGTCATTATCATTCATAAGTGGCTCTATGGGGTCCCAAAATCGACCCAAAGATGCCCATGGTCGGCCATTACTCATCCAATAAGGTTAGGACATGTGTTAAGATAATTTTTAATTATTACTATATTCTTTTTACCTTGAATTACCCTATTTACCTTTAATCGCAGTAAATAAAAGTAAAAAGTTACTATTCACCAAAAATTATTTTTATCTTATTGAACCACATTTTACTCCTTGATATTAACCGTGTCTCTCAGATTTTCGAAATTCAACTCACAGAAGCGGTAAAATTATGTTTTATGAGAATTTTCAAATTCTCCTAGGAGGTGGGTAAAAGACGGTAAAAAGTTCAATAAAATTTTTATATATCTAGAAATATTATAAACTGACTCCAATGAATTAAATTAAACTTATATAGGTATAATGTATCTATTTTGACGTAAAATGATTTAAATAAAATAAATAATTATTTAAATAAAAATTCGGTTTTAAACTATAACTCAGTGTTTTTCTCTATTCATCAAAAATTAAATGTTTTTAGAAAAATACCGTAAATTTACCCTAAGCTAATTTTGATATTCCAAATTCAATAATGTAGTCTATTTTACCAAATTCAAAATATATAAGTTTCATTTACTAATTTAAAATTAATTCCCATTGTTAAAACAAAAAGCGTGTTTTTAAGAAACAATAACTATCAAAAGATTGACACTTGTTTATGTCCGTTTTAAATGTGAAATTATGTCCAATGACCAACATTGGATTAAATGGTAAAAATATATTCTAAATATAATTTAAAACCACTCAAATTCATAATTTATGACTATTATTTATTTCGATTAAAAAAGTTGTTTTTAATTAAAATTTAGTAATTTTCACTATTCATCAAAATATGAAAGTTATCAGAAAAGTAATAAAAATTCACCCTAAGATAATTTCGATATTCCAAATCCAAAAATGAAGTCCATTTTGAAAGATAAAATGTATAAAATTTCAAAAAGTGGGTATTACTATTCATAACGGCTAGTTTGATTGGTTGTGGTGTGTGTTAGAACTCGAAGTTGCGTAAAACACACGCTACTGTATTATTCAAAGAGAAGCGTACCGTGGGAGCTTGGGGTGTTACATTCTCCTCTCCTTCAATAAATTGAGTCCTCACAATTTATTCTCGGTATTGTAAACTTGGGGTTGACATTTCAAAATATCTTAGTTGAAATCGCACATCGAAAAATGAATTAATGAGGCCTCTATTTAAAATAAAGAGTGGTAAGTATGAAGGTTACTGAAAATAACACATACTATGGTTCCATGTAGGAAAATATGGATATGGAAGTGAAATATAACCATCAATATCTGATGGAGGGTGGTAGAGAACATGGCTATGAAAAGGCCAACAATCCTAAAGCCATAAATTTTTAGTGATCTAAGGTACCATCTAGGACAATATTTTTGTTCTAAGTTCCTTTTCTTAATGTTGAGGAATTTATTTATGAGATTGGATAAGATCATAAAGAGATATACTTACTTTATAATTAGAGTTTTATCCATTAATAAAGTTCTACCACAAACTCATCTTTCATCCCAAAACATTATACAACTCAAAAAGACTCTATTTATCCTAATCGTATAGGGTTCTAAATATAATGAATTTATAATTCACATATCAGACCCTTTAAAAAAAGAAACTAACATTATACCATCTAGGAACATCACGTAGTCCAGTGGTAGGCGATAAATCCAAATTCCACTCTGGTTGTGGGTTTGATTCCCGCAGCTTTGTCCGACGCAACGGGTCGACACACGGTCTGCGTGTTGTCCTTTTATAGAAATCTAAAAATAACCTTTCAAACTTAATCCACTCCAACCTTTAGACTTATCCAAAATACTTCTGTAAACTCTCAGTCCAAAATTTATATGAAAGGTAAACATAATGTAGATCCTTTTTACCCCGTAATAGCATGTGAATACCTTCATCATGTATTCTTTTAAAACAATAAAACATCCTGAATTACCATAAAACCTTATTGATTAGATTCATGCTCCCTTATTCCATATATAATACTGGATATACTTCATCCATCCAAAAAATTTGTAAACTCCAACAATGATGGAATATACAAATCTTTAATCTTTTTCAAGCCAGTCAAGAATATCCAATATAATTTTCCCAAATCAACCATATCTTATTCCAAAATCAGTACCTCAATATTAAGACCATATTAAGGTTTATCTTTCCTTCAACCATGTAATTTCCAAAAAAGTTTAACTCACCGTAGAGTCACTTTTCTTAGTACGATAAAATATCAAATCCTCAATGAAATAGTACTGCAGTACAATCCTTATTTATTTCTAGTACATCATTGATACAACACTTCAATAAAACAATTCCAAAATAACAACATAAGAACACTTGTCATTCCTCTTCATCTGTGGTAGTATCATAACTTGATTATTATCCAATAGAATCATTTTTGGCATAGTCTAATGACTGGGACATTGGTTCTCATAGTGTCCAAACTCCTTGCAGATGAAGCATTGTGCATTTGAAACCTTTTTCTTACCCTTGCAGTCACGTACTTGGTGTCCTTTTTCTCCACACTTATAACATACTCTCATTCCCTTCAAGAATTTTCCAAGGCGATTCTTTCCATAGTTATCACATATAGAAAAATCCTTCTTTACCTTATTCCCTTTATTTGTCCTTCTCTCTACCATCCTTTCCTTCTCTGGCTTCCCTTCAAAGCCATAGGACTCCAAGAATTCTTTAATTATCTTATCAACACATGATACTATTTATTCATATGATGATAATAGGTGGGAGACTATTTCCCTTCTAAATTCTGGCTTAAGACCATGAAAGATATGATCTTTCTTACTTTTTGGATCATGCGTATTGTTGGAGTTCTCATTCCTTCTATTGGGCGCCATTTCTAAACAATGGCATACACTAGATTAGTTTAGGAATAGAAATACCTAATCCAAAACTTGTAAAACACTTAACATAAATTAGACAGTTTATGGATATAATCCATAATCCTAAAAATGTCTTTTTTGGGGAAGTATATACTCATAAATCCTTCATAATGGTTTGTAAAAAAATAAGAATTATCCTAAGCATATCCCTCGGGAGTGTCGTAACCAAGAGTGTAACACGGTGCACCAGTTCCCGTTCGAGTCTAGCTCAAAGTGGTGTTTTCGGGTTTTACCCCTAGGTACATATGTGCCAGGGCCGCCTCTACCTGCTCGTATCCAGACAGGGATGTATTTTCTTGGAAAACTCACAAAATCTCTACATTACTAAAATTCTAGGAAGTTCTTCTATACTAATCTTCAAATTCTATCTTAGGTTAATGTGCTCTAATCAAAGTTTATCTAAATATAGTTTCCAAGGTTATTTCTAAACTTCCTTTGAAACCAACTGTAATGACCCGACCCCAGTTACCCAGATTCGGTGCATTATTTTAATACATTGGCATGGTTACAAGGAATCAAGTCCTGAAGGAACGATCAGTTTATCGGTCTTGGAAAATAGATTACATACAGGGATGTTATATTACACTTCATAACATACAAAACAACATAAATAATCCTTCACGAAAATCATTATTCCCTTGGCTTAACACTGTATATCAATCACAATAAACTTCTTGGAATCCTGGTAAAATAAAACATAGAAAGGTTTGAGCTCAAACGCTCAGTAAGGGTAAGCAATACAGCGGAAACTTTCAAAAACAATCATAAATATTTAAGGCAATGTATAAAACTAAAACAAAATACTTTTTAAAGTTGAACTTAACCATAATATGGCATAAATAAAATGAAATAATGTCATTTACTTATTCACATGGATATTCTACTAATCGAATACTCACATGCAATATCAATAACAACTTTCATAACGATAGAATGCATAATGCCAGACTATCATAACCATGTAGCCAAGGCCTCGTGCCAAGACTACAAATAAGATTTTTCAAGGCCTCGTGCCAAGACACTAGTGTGTCTCATGAGACCTACCGATGCATCGAGGAGGAATAGCGGTCTCCACCCATCACGTATTAAGTCCAATGCATTCATCATATGAAAAGGTCTAAACATAACATAAACATTCGTATAAAAACAAGCATACGAAATGTCAATACTTTACCCATAAACCATGAATGGTATAAAATAATACATCCACAGTCAAACATATCACAAAACCTTCAACACAATATGGAAGATTTGTATCATGATAAATCAACTTCAAAACAAGTTTAAAATCCATTAAAGAATTTTGACATAGATGAAAATAATTTGTAAAACTCTTTGAGAGAAATACCCATTTTTCATGAAAACATTTAAAAGTCACACATTTATAAAGTAATTAATTTAAAAGAGGTTTTTTAATCAAAGTGTCCCATACCACTTCGAAACTTTTGAAAATAATTATCATTTAAAAACATTCATGTCCATATAAATAAATCTATAAAATCATTTTGAAAACATGGACATTATTTAAAAAGATTTAGAAAGATAAATATTTAAAACATTTAAAATTATGAACTTGATAAAGAGTACCTTTCAAAAATCCTTAAAATATTCATTTTGAAATCATTTTTATGATAAATGAACATTGATGATAAAAATTTCCCATTAAATACTTACACATAAACAATCTTAGATAATAATGAGATTGACGAATTAACCCATACCAATTTGGTAACTTACGAAACATACACCCCATGAAAGATGTATCATACAATGAATATGTAAATACACATAAATTAAAGT
Organism: Viscum album; assembly: GCA_963277665.1. NCBI lineage: Eukaryota > Viridiplantae > Streptophyta > Magnoliopsida > Santalales > Viscaceae > Viscum > Viscum album. Next base: position 252,855,997 of record OY728165.1, on the reverse strand, counting down.
GTATTACACAATGAATACAATTATGGGTAGTACATACACCACACAAAATGTAATAGTGTCAGTATGGCATGAATCTCACTAGAATAAGGGGTGAGATGAAAACCCCTTACCTTGTACTTTTCCTTGGTTGAGGGTAGGTTAACCTATTGTATAATAGTTAAATAATTGTTATTAAATTATACAGGAATCATATATATAAATATGATATCATATATGATCTTTTAATATTTTTTTGTAAATAATATTTTAGTATTATCGTCGTTTCGGGTGTTAACTGATTCGTTTTCCTTTATATGATTTGTTACGTAAGCCGTCTTTGTTATGGATAGATTGTATCTTATTCATATACAGAATGATATCAAGTCCTTAAACATTATTGTTAATCATAAAATGATAATTATACTTGAATTGATATGATGGGGAATGAATCTCATCGCGTTCGTGGAGACGATAGTCCGTACGTACGCATGAACGCTACTTCCATTTCATTTTTCATTTTAAAAGGAATCAAAAACAAATTATACATTGGTATATTATTATTCCAGTATAATATAATATCTTATATTTGTTACTTAAGTTCATTAATATCATCCTTTATACATTCCATTTATGGTATGAACGAGTCATATCACTTTGAGAGGGTTGTAGTCTGCACTTCCTCAAATGAAATTATCATATATATATATATATATATATACAAAATGAAACGAATAATGTTATGATATAAAATGTAATTAAAGAAGATTATATATAAAATAAATATAAATAATATCATATTTTATTACAGTTCCATCATAATGGCCACCATGAGAGGTGGTAGTAGATAATTGAACAACCATTGTTTCGTGAGGCGTTTGGTTTCCATCCACAGAAACATTATGTTCTTCACCCATTAGATGGAGGTGTGTGTAAGTGTAGTGAGAATAATTCTCATAAAAATTTCCTAGTATATTTTTGATACTGGTTTTGTTACAAAATAAAATAATAATAAGAGTTTAGGGGTTGGAGAAGTAAAACAAAAGAAAAGAAGCTAAGAGAAATCGTTACCTTTAATTTGTGTAACTCCCTTTGGTTTGAACCAAAAAGGACTCTTGAAGTGCCTTCTGCCTAAGTTGAGGCTTCTAAGAGTAGGAGAGGGATATAGGGAGCTTAATTGGGCAGATTTTGGATGATCCAAAAGTGTTGATAGGTCTGAGGAATTGGTTAGAAGTGGTGTCCTTTTATAAGGGGGAGGAGGGGCTCTTTAGGAAAAACTTAAAGTATTATTTTATAATAAATTCATATTCGGATTATAATGGCTCCAAACTGGATTATTTAAAGTATAAGGTGGGTATGAGTCGAAAACCACTCAACCAATAGGATTTAGACAAGTTTGGTTCACTATTTTACCCTTATCTTTTAGATTTATCTCCTAGTTAAATAGTTTGACATTTACCATGTCTCCGTGTATTTTTATATTATATGGTTAATAAACATACTATAAACTTCCAATTGACCCCCAAGTGGTCCATTAATGATAAACCTATCATGATATAAGTCCTTTTTCCGAACCTTAGATTTTTAGGAATAGAATATCAATTAATAATATAATATCTGTTTTAAAAACTCTTTTATGTCAATTTTGGAACTATTGTGTATTTTGTTTTTTCTAAATACCTAACTGCATTATTACTTATAAAAAAATTCATATAACCAATCCTAATATGTCATATTAACCTAGAAAATTATTTTAATTCATAAAAAGTCTCAAATTACATTTTTTTGGGTATTTATAATATCAATTATCGTAATCTTTCATTAATACAGTAATTACTGCATCATCATTGTGTCATATATAAATTAACTTATTTAATTTCTAAAAATTATAGATAAGATACCATTATGTAGGAAATTTTTTTATATTTCTAATGAAAATTTATAGTAAAAAATATTAATTTTATAACACCATATAAAAATTAATTACTAAAAGGTTTTTGTTTATGTCAGTTTTGCCTTTACATTAAATTAATTAATCTAAAATGTCATTATCATTCATAAGTGGCTCTATGGGGTCCCAAAATCGACCCAAAGATGCCCATGGTCGGCCATTACTCATCCAATAAGGTTAGGACATGTGTTAAGATAATTTTTAATTATTACTATATTCTTTTTACCTTGAATTACCCTATTTACCTTTAATCGCAGTAAATAAAAGTAAAAAGTTACTATTCACCAAAAATTATTTTTATCTTATTGAACCACATTTTACTCCTTGATATTAACCGTGTCTCTCAGATTTTCGAAATTCAACTCACAGAAGCGGTAAAATTATGTTTTATGAGAATTTTCAAATTCTCCTAGGAGGTGGGTAAAAGACGGTAAAAAGTTCAATAAAATTTTTATATATCTAGAAATATTATAAACTGACTCCAATGAATTAAATTAAACTTATATAGGTATAATGTATCTATTTTGACGTAAAATGATTTAAATAAAATAAATAATTATTTAAATAAAAATTCGGTTTTAAACTATAACTCAGTGTTTTTCTCTATTCATCAAAAATTAAATGTTTTTAGAAAAATACCGTAAATTTACCCTAAGCTAATTTTGATATTCCAAATTCAATAATGTAGTCTATTTTACCAAATTCAAAATATATAAGTTTCATTTACTAATTTAAAATTAATTCCCATTGTTAAAACAAAAAGCGTGTTTTTAAGAAACAATAACTATCAAAAGATTGACACTTGTTTATGTCCGTTTTAAATGTGAAATTATGTCCAATGACCAACATTGGATTAAATGGTAAAAATATATTCTAAATATAATTTAAAACCACTCAAATTCATAATTTATGACTATTATTTATTTCGATTAAAAAAGTTGTTTTTAATTAAAATTTAGTAATTTTCACTATTCATCAAAATATGAAAGTTATCAGAAAAGTAATAAAAATTCACCCTAAGATAATTTCGATATTCCAAATCCAAAAATGAAGTCCATTTTGAAAGATAAAATGTATAAAATTTCAAAAAGTGGGTATTACTATTCATAACGGCTAGTTTGATTGGTTGTGGTGTGTGTTAGAACTCGAAGTTGCGTAAAACACACGCTACTGTATTATTCAAAGAGAAGCGTACCGTGGGAGCTTGGGGTGTTACATTCTCCTCTCCTTCAATAAATTGAGTCCTCACAATTTATTCTCGGTATTGTAAACTTGGGGTTGACATTTCAAAATATCTTAGTTGAAATCGCACATCGAAAAATGAATTAATGAGGCCTCTATTTAAAATAAAGAGTGGTAAGTATGAAGGTTACTGAAAATAACACATACTATGGTTCCATGTAGAAAAATATGGATATGGAAGTGAAATATAACCATCAATATCTGATGGAGGGTGGTAGAGAACATGGCTATGAAAAGGCCAACAATCCTAAAGCCATAAATTTTTAGTGATCTAAGGTACCATCTAGGACAATATTTTTGTTCTAAGTTCCTTTTCTTAATGTTGAGGAATTTATTTATGAGATTGGATAAGATCATAAAGAGATATACTTACTTTATAATTAGAGTTTTATCCATTAATAAAGTTCTACCACAAACTCATCTTTCATCCCAAAACATTATACAACTCAAAAAGACTCTATTTATCCTAATCGTATAGGGTTCTAAATATAATGAATTTATAATTCACATATCAGACCCTTTAAAAAAAGAAACTAACATTATACCATCTAGGAACATCACGTAGTCCAGTGGTAGGCGATAAATCCAAATTCCACTCTGGTTGTGGGTTTGATTCCCGCAGCTTTGTCCGACGCAACGGGTCGTCACACGGTCTGCGTGTTGTCCTTTTATAGAAATCCAAAAATAACCTTTCAAACTTAATCCATTACAACCTTCAGACTTCCAAAATACTTCTGTAAACTCTCAGTCCAAAATTTATATGAAAGGTAAACATAATGTAGATCCTTTTTACCCCGTAATAGCATGTGAATACCTTCTTCATGTATTCTTTTAAAACACTGAAACATCCTGAATTACCATAAAGCCTTATTGATTACATTCATGCTCCCTTATTCCATATATAATACTGGATATACTTCATCCATCCAAAAAAAATTTAAACTCCAACAATGATGGAATATACAAATCTTTAATCAGTTTCAAGGTATTCAAGAATATCCAATATAATTTTCCCAAATCAACCATATCTTAATCCAAAATCAGTACCTCAATATTAAGACCATATTAAGGTTTATCTTTCCTTCAACCATGTAATTTCCAAAAAAGTTTAACTCATTCTAGAGTCACTTTTCTTAGTATTATAAAATCTCAAATCCTCAATGAAATAGTACTGCAGTACAATCCTTATTTATTTCCAGTACATCATTGATACAACACTTCAATAAAACAATTCAAAAATAACAACATAAGAACACTTGTCATTCCTCTTCATCTGTGGTAGTATCATAACTTGATTATTATCCAATATCATCATTTGTGGCGTAGTCTAATGACTGGGACATTGGTTCGCATAGTTTCCAAACTCCTTGCAGATGAAGCATTGTACATTTGAAACATTTTTCTTACCCTTGCAGTCACGTACTTGGTGTCCTTTTTCTACACACTTATAACATACTCCCATTCCCTTCAAGCATTTTCCAAGGCGATTCTTTCCACAGTTATCACATTTGGAAAAATCCTTCTTTACCTTATTCCCTTTATCTGTCCTTCTCTCTACCATACTTTCCTTCTCTTGCTTCCCTTCAAAGCCATAGGACTCCGAGAATTCTTTACTTATCTTATCAACACATGATACTATTTATTCATATGATGATAATAGGTGGGAGACTATTTCCCTTCTAAATTCCGGCTTAAGACCATGAAAGATATGATCTTTATTACTTTTTGGATCATGCGTATTACTGGAGTTCACATTCCTTCTACTGGGCACCATTTCTAAACAATGGAATACACTATATTAGTTTATGAATAGAAATACCTAATCCCAAACTTGTAAAACACTTAACGTAAATTAAACAGTTTATAGATATAATCCATAATCCTAAAAATTTATTCTTTGGGGAAGTATATACTCATAAATCCTTCATAATGGTTTGTAAAAAAATGAGAATTATCCTAAGCATATCCCCCGGGATTGTCGTAACGAAGAGTGCAGCAAGGCAAGTTTTCATGCACCAATTCTCATTCAAGTCTAGCTCAAAGTGGTGTTTTCAGGTTTTACCCCTAGGTACATTTTTGACAGAGCCGCCTCTACCTACTCATATCCAGACAGGGATGTATTTGCTTTGAAAACTCACAAAATTTCTACATTACTAAAATTCTTGGAAGTTCTTCTATACTAATCCTCAAAGTCTATATTAGGGTAATGTTCTCTAATCTGATTTTATCTAAATCTATTCTCCAAGGTCATTTCCAAACTTCCTCTGATACCAACTATAATGCCCTGACCCCAGTTACCCAGAGTCGGTGCATTATTTTAATACAATGGCATGATTACAAGGAATCAAGTCCCAAAGGAACAATCAGTTTAACAGTCTTGGAAAATAAATTACATACAGGGATGTTACATTACACTTCATAACATACAAAACAACATAAATAATCCTTCATGAACATCATTATTCCCTTGAATTAACCCTGCATATCAATCACAATAAACTACTTGGTATCTGGGGAAAATAAAACATAGAAAGCGGTGAGCTCAAATGCTAAGTAAGGGTAAGAAATACAGCCGAAACTTTCAAAAACAATCATAAACATTTAAGGAAATGTATAAAACTAAAACAAAAGCCTTTTTAAACTTTAACTTAAGCATAATATGGCAGAAATAAAATGAAATAATGTCATTTACTTATTCACATGGATATTCTACTAATCGAATAATCACATGAAATATCAATAACAACTTTCATAACGATGTAATGCATAATGCCAGACTATCATAACCATGTAGCCAAGGTCTCATGCTAAGACTACAGATAATATTTTTCAAGGCCTCATGCCAAGACACTAGTTTGTATCATGAGGCCTACCGATGCATCGATGATCTATAGCGGGCTCCACCCATCACTTATTAAGTCTAATGCATTCATCATATGAAAAGGTCTAAACATAACATAAACATTCGTATAAAAACAAGCATACGAAATGTCAATACTTTACCCATAAACCCTGAACGGTATACAAATAATACATCCACAGTCAAAAATATCACAAAACCTTCAACACAATATGGAATATTTGTATCATGATAAATCAACTTCAAAACAAGATTAAAATCCATTAAAGAATTTTGACATAGATGAAAATGATTTGTAAAACTCTTTGAGAGAAATACCCCTTTTTCATGAAAACATTTAAAAGTCACACATTTATATAGGAATTAATTTAAAAGAGATTTTTTAATCAAAGTGTCTCATACCACTTTGAAACTTTTGAAAAGAATTATCATTTAAAAACATTCATGTCCATATAAATAAATACTTAAAATCATTTTAAAAAAATGGACATTATTTAAAAAGATTTAGAAATATAAATATTTAAAACATTTAAAATTATGAACTTGATAAAGAGTACCTTTAAAAAATCCTTAAAATATTCATTTTGAAATCATTTTTATGAAAAATGAACATGGATGATAAAAATTTCCTTGTAAATACTTACACATAAACAATCTCGGATAATAATGAGATTGAGGAATTAACCCTTACCAATTTGGTAACTTACGAAACATACACCCCATAAAAGAGGTATCATACAATGACTATGTAAATACACATAAATTAAAGTGTATTACAGAAAGAATACAATTATGGGCAGTAAATACACCACACAAAAGGTAATAGTGGCAATATGGCATGAATCTCACTGGAATAAGGAGTGAGATGAAAACCCCTTACCTTATACTTTTCCTTGGTTGAGGGTAGGTTAACCTCCTGTATAATAGTTAAATAATTGTTATTAAATTATACAGGAATCATATATATAAATATTATATCATATATGATCTTTTAATATTTTTTTGTTAATAATATTTTAGTATTATCGTCGTTTCGGGTGTTAACTGATTCGTTTTCCTTTATATGCTTTGTTACGTAAGTTGTGTTTGTTATGGATAGGTTGTATCTTATTCATATCCAGAATGATATCAAGTACTTAAAAATTATTTTTAATCAAAAAATGATAATTATAATTGAATGGATACGATGGGGAATGAATCTTATCGCGTTCGTGGAGACGGTAGTCCGTACGTACGCACGAACGCTACTTCCATTTCATTTTTCATTTTAAAAGGAATAACAAACAAATGAAACATAGGTATATTATTATTCCAGTATAATATAATATCTTATATGTGTTACTTATGTTTATTAATACCATCCTTTATACGTTCCATGTATGGTATGAACGAGTCATATCACTTTGAGGGGGCGGTAGTCCGCACTTCCTCAAATGAAATTATCATATATATATACAACATAAAACGAATAATGGTATGATATAAAATGGAATTAAAAAAGATTATATATAAAATAAATATCATTAATATCATATTTAATTACAGTTCCATCATAATTTCCATCATGAGAGGTGGTAGGAGATAATTGAACAATCATCGTTACGTGAGGCGTTTGGTTTCCATCCACAGAAACATTATTTTCTTCACCCATTAGATGGAGGTGTGTGTAATTTTAGTTAGAATACTTCTCATAAAAATATACTAGTATATTTGGGATACTGTTTTTGTTACAAAATAAAATAATAATAAGACTTTAGGGGTTGGAGAATTAAAATAAAAGAAAAGAAGCTAAGAGAAATCGTTGCCTTTAATTTGGGTAACTCCCTTTGGTTTGAACCAAAAAGGACTCTTGAAGTTCCTTCTTCCTAAGTTAAGGATTCTAAGAGTATAAGAGGTATGTAGGGAGCTTAATTGGGCAGATTTTGGACGAGCCAAAAGGCTTGAGAGGTGCGAGGAATTGGTTAGAAGTGGTGTCCTTTTATAAGGGGGAGGAGGGGCTCTTTAGGAAAAACTTAAAGTATAATTTTATAATAAATTCATATTCGGATTATAATGGCTCTAAACTGGATTATTTAAAGTCTAATGTGGGGATGAGTCGAAAACCACTCAACTAATAGGTTTTAGACAAGTTTGATTCACTATTTTACCCTTATCTTTTAGATTTAACTCTTAGTTAAATAGTTTGACATTTACCATGTGTCTTTGTAATTTTATATTATATGGTTAATAAACATACTATAGACTTCCAATCGACCCCCAAGTGGTCCATTAATGATAAACCTATCATTATACAAGTCCTTTGGTATAATCTTAGATTTTGCGGAATATAATATCAGTGAATAATATAATATTTATTTTAAAAACTCTTTTATTTCAATTTTGGAACTATTGGGTATTTTGTTTTTGCTAAATTCATAACAGAATTATTACTTCTAAAAAAATTCATATAACCAATCCTAACGTGTCATATTAACCTAGAAAATTATTTTAATTCATAAAAAGTCTCAAATTACATTTATTTGGGTATTTATAATATCAATTATCATAGTCTTTCATTAATACGATAATTACTGAATCATCATTGAGTCATAAATAAATTAACTTATTTAATGTCTAAAAATTATAAATAAATTACCATTATGTATAAAATATTTTTTTATTTCTAATGAATATTTATAGTAAAAAATATTACTTATATAACACCATATAAAAATTAATTACTAAAAGGTTTTTGTTTATGTCAGTTTTTCCTTTACATTAAATTAATTAATCTAAAATGTCATTATCATTCATAAGTGGCTCCATGGGGTCCCAAAATCGACCCAAAGATTCCTATGGTCGTCCATTACTCATCCAATAAGGTTAGGACATGTGTTAAGATAATTTTTAATTATTACAATATTCTTTTTACCTTGAATTACCCTATTTACCTTTAACCGCGGTAAATAAAAGTAAAAAGTTACTATTCACCAAAAATTATTTTTATCTTATTGAACCACATTTTACTCCTTGATATTAACCGTGTTTCTCAGATTTTAGAAATTTAACTCACAGAAGCGGTAAAATTAAGTTTTATGATAATTTTCAAATTCTACTAGGAGGTGGGTAAAAGACGGTAAAAAGTTCAATAAAATTTTTATATATATAGAAATATTATAAACCGAGTCCAATGAATTAAATTGAACTTATATAGGTATAATGTATCTATTTTGACATAAAATGATTTAAATAAAATAAATAATTATTTAAATAAAAATTATCCTTTTATAATAGAATGAAAAAGTAATTAAGGTATCTTAAAATTATTTTATAATCATATGTCATCAAAATAACTATTTATGAATAAATTTTATTAAAATAAATTTTCTTTTAAATTATTAAATTAATCATAAAATTGCAATTAAATATACATGACTTACAAAAATACTAACACTTAATTAATAATTTATCAAAAAATTTACTTACGTATATTATGATATAATTATATCATATTTCCACTTATAAGAAGGATAAATTTTATTTATACTTTCATTAGTGAGTTTACTATTCAATTGTCCAGTTTACTATTTATGAGGGTCACATTACTATTCCAAAAGTCAAGTTATTATTTCATCAGTATATATTCCTTAACTTCTAGAGAGACCTTTTATTGTATTCATTATTCATTTATAAGGTTTTTATTATGTTCTATATGTAATATTATATGATTATACTATAATAAATAATTATAAGAAGCGAATTCCATTGATAAAACGTTGGGTCATTACATTCTCCCCCCAATATGAAATTTCAAAGTCAAAATTTTGTTTTACATTCTAACCAGTAAACAGGTGTGGTTACTTTTCCTTCATTGCATCATTTAGTTCTCATGTTGCCTCTTCATACTTATGGTTCTACTATAGTACTCTGACCAGGTGAGTAGTCATGTTACATAGATATTTATCTCTAATATCCAAGATCTTCATAGGTTGTTCCTTGTAAAAAAATTCATTCTCCAACTGTACCACCTCTAAAGAGAGTACATGTGAAGGATCTGGTATGTACTTCTTTAAGAGGGATACATGGAATATGTCGTGTACTTTAGACATGGTAGGTGTAAGTGCTATTCGATAATCCACATATCCAACACGGTTAATTTTATTAATATTTTCATAACTTTCTATATACTCCCTTTACAGATTTTATATGAAATTTTCATAATTTGTGTGAAATATTAATATTTAAATATTAAATATAATTTTTGAGCACTATTTAAATTCATCCAGATTCAAGTCAGTTTACTTTTTTAATAATAACTATCACACTACTGATCCAAATTGTGTTTTTATTGTTTTTTAGGATTTTTTATTCAATTTCCCACATATAATTAGAATTAATTATTGGCCAATTCTACCATTTGAAGGCTAAGATGGACCACAAAAGAAGGCCCACAGAATCTGTGAAGAAATTGGACCATCCATGAAGATTGAAATGCTTGGCTCAATCATGATTTCCAAATTCTTTTATTCTCCTAAAATGTTTTGGGGAAAACTCAAGGTGTCATGGATAAAATTTTCAGGGCCCAACTCTAAAAACAAGGGACCCAAATTAAGCTTTGAGGTCCAGCCCACCATTCTGTCCAGGAAATGAAATTAGCACACCAAAATTGACTTTTCTCATAATCTAATAATCTGATAAATCTGATATTTTGCAGTGTGAAAGAGGAGATATAGGCAGACTACTCTGTTGAATTAAGAATTTGGATTTTAAGGAATCTTCCAATTCAAAAATCCATTTACATTTCGGCCATTGAAAAAGTTTGGACAGAAATGGACAGATGAACATTGTTTAATAATACATCCATATCTTTGGATCCATAAGTCCAAATTCCTCAAACTTTTGAGATTAGTTGGATAACATTATTGTATAAAAATTTTAAGAAGACGGTATCTCGATATTCATCTTACTATATCTCCAAATCATCGATCCAATTGGAGGAGTAGTTTTGGAATGCAAATAGTCCACCACCTTGGGCTATAAATACATCCCCTCCTCTCCTTTCAAAAGGGTTGGCATTTCAGAATAGAGTATAACACATTTCCATGAAAAAAATATTTTTCAAAGGATTGGTAGGACATGCCATACTCAAGTATTCACTTGAGAGACCCTTCCTCCTCTCTTTGATTTCATTTACTTTTATGCTTTTCTTCATTTGTAATATCGTAAGTGTAGTTTTTGTAATTTTGTTTTAGTGAAAGTTACTTATTAATATTCTATTTTAATCACCCACCCTCTATTCTTAAATATTAATTCTCTTAAAATATTTTAAATCAAGTTGAAACCCCTTCCATTCTTTTTCTTCCTCATTCAATCTAAATTCTATTTTTAATTCTCATCACCATTTGTGTGTGTGTGTGTTCAACACACAACTCTTTTCTTATCCCATTATTTTTCTTCTCTTATTAACTCATCATCATAAAAATAATAAACCATATTTCTAATCATCTTATTGGATGAGTAAATCTATCATTGGGGTGAGTTAAAATTTAGGGATGTTAAGTGATTGAATGTATTTTCTCAATGAGTATTCTTTAATTTAACATTGTGTATGTTGGACTCAACATGTCAGGGATTAATGAAATAATATGTTTAATGTATAGATTCCATGGATTATTGGAAACATAAATACAATACCAAAATCAATTAATGATTGATATTAGAATCCTAGTAAAGTTAATCATGGTTTAAATCCTTACCACTTAGGAATTCAAATCAATGTCAACTTCTGACAAGGATGTTAATTTAATGCAATATAAAGCAAGGCTCAAGGATATCAAAAGCTTAAGTACCTATTAATTAACTCACCCCAGTAATTATCAAAATTTTAAATTAATATTAATCAATCATTAAATTCAATTAATCTCTACAAACAACCCCCCCCCCCCAATCAAAATACAATTAACTTAAAACGATCAACAATTAAAAAGTATCATCGCCGAGAATTTGACCGGAGTGATGCTACACACATTAGCAGAGCACTGGAACCTTGAATGGTCGATACGTGACAATAATCCATGATTTAAAATGGCATCTTTTCTAGGGATGGTGTTTCTAAATAGTAATTATTTTCTGTTTATAATAAAACAACAACAAAAAACGCATCTTCCTTTTTCTTCCAAAAATATACCTGAATGCCCCGTAGCCTCCCAAACAATCCCTCAGATTTGTTTAACCCTGAAATTGAGCGAACACTTAGCCAAATTAGGAGGAAAATTAAGAATAATCAAATAATTCAAGAACCAGTCCCCATCTAACCAGTTGAATTAGAAATGGCCAATCTTAGGGAGAAACACTTAAAGAACTTGATGCCCTTGATATGAATTACCAACCCCTTGGTATTCAATATCCAAACATAGAGGCTGACTTAGAACTCAAATTGGATTTGATTCATCTTCTTCCTCATTTCCACAGGCTAGCCGATGAGGATCCACATCTTCATCTTAAAGAGTTCCAGGTGGCGTGCTCTACCATGAAGCCTCAATGGGTTTCGGAGGAACAAATCAAACTGTAATCATTCCCTTTCTCCCTAGCTAATACTACTAATTCATGGATTTACAACCTGCCTCCTGGTTCCATTACCACATTGAATGACATGAAGTCACTCTTCTTAGAGAAATTATTTCTATCTTCTCGAACTGCTTCAATCCGAAAGGAAATAAGTGGTATCCGTCAATTCCCAAATAAATCACTCAATGGTTACTAAGAGAGGTTCAAAATCTTGTTTCAACCTATCCACATCACCAAATCCCTAACCAACTCTTGATAAAATACTTCTATGAGGGGTTACTAGCTATGGAGATAACCCTCATTGATGCTGCAAGTGGTGGTGCTCTTGTTGATAAAACTCATGCAGATGTAAGAGATCTCATAAGTAACATGGCTGAAAACACACAATAATTCCCTACTCAAGAACATGCTCAAGTAAAACAAGCTCAAGATAGTCAATCTATAGATCCAAAAAAGATTAAAGAGTGGATGAGCGAACTTACAGGTCTTGTGCGACAACTAGTTGCGGCAACCAAAGCCCCAACCTCATCTTCTCCACAATATATGTTCCCTAGACCAATCCAGAATTGTGGAATCTATAGATCCCCATCTCATCCAACTGACACATGTCCAAAACTTCAAGAGGATTCATATGATTCATCTGGACCAATAGAGCTTAATGTATCATATGATCAAAAGAACACCAACCCTCAACAATCAGGTCAGTTCATTAGAAACTTCAACCAACCCCACCCTGAGCCCTTATCTTCTACCTTCAACAAAGGCTTTAGTTATGGTAATCCCCTTTCTCTTCCCCCTCAATTCCCTCCTCAAAACCTAAACCAATTCCAATATGGTCAAAGTGTTGGTAACTTCTAATAAACTTACCCTTTTGTTACTCAACCTCAAAGGATAAATCCTCCTTTTCCTCCTCCTAGATCCCACTATCCTACTGAGCCTTCCCAATTCACAAACCAATACAATCGCTTTCCCAGGAACCAAAATCAAGGTAATCCTAATATGAGACAAGACTCATATTCCAAGAAACCATGGGAATGTGAAGTATAATATCGTGACTCCTTCACCCATTATAGCCTCAAAAACATTGAAACCCAAATCGGTCAACTTGCATACCACCTGAGCTAGAAACAACAATCAAATTCTTTCCAACTCCCAGTTAAATGATTACCCAACCCCTACGGAAATGTAATTGAAATTGCACTTAAATTGAGAAATAAAATTTTTATGCCTCATGATAAGTCCTCCAACCCCCATTTGAATTTTGACCTAAAAATGAAAAGAAAATGAAACTTGAAAAGGAACCTGAATCCATTCCCTCACCTCCTTCTATTCTATTTAAGAATCCAATTCATTTTTCTCAAGTCGTTTCTAAGCCAAAGAAGTCCTTTGAACCTGATCCTGAAATTATCGACATTATTAGATGTGTTGAAGTCAACATACCCCTATTAGATTCCATAAAACATGTCCCTAAGTATTCCAAGTTTCTTAAGGAATTTTACACTCACAAGAGGCAACTTAAGACCTTTGAAAATGTTTCCACCTAGCAGTATATTCCCATAAAGTGAAAAGATCTAGGGACCTTTAAGGTTCCATGCCAAATTGGAAGTTCCAACATTGATGATGTACTCATAGATATAAGAGCCTCAATTAATTTGATGCCCAAATCTATCTTCTATAACTTTGTTCTGAGCCCCTTACATCCAACAAGTGTTGTCATTCAGTTAGTCAATCGAAGCATAGCTAGTCCTAAGGGAATAATTGGGGATGTCCTTGTCCGAGTTAATGATCTTATCTTCCCTACCAATTTCTATGTCCATGACATTGAAGGTGAGATGACATGTTCTCGATCTCCCCTAATTCTAGGAAGACAATTCCTCATAACTACTAGAACCAAGATTTATGTCCATTCAGTAATCTTATCCATAAAATTTGGTGACCAACATGTCAAGTTCAACATTTTCCATGCCATGTGATACCCATCTGAGGATCACTCTACTTTCTCAATTTATGCTTCTGAGGAAACTTCTAAGAGTCAATTGAACCCCAATCCATCATGTTCTTCATGTTCTAATGATAAAGGATCTTGTGAAATCTGTACCATAATTAACAAAGTCATAAACGGTGAAGTTGATGTGGACCTTTCATTCGTAGACTCCTTTAATATAGAGGAACTTAAAAACTCTCTTGAATCCCACATCAAATATGATCTATACTGCTCCACATTGGATAGTATTAAGGAAAACTAATCTGAAGAAACTGAAGATCCTTTCTCTATTCTTGAGTTGTCTAGACCAAAAATGAAAGATGAGACTGATCTGAAAGCTCTTCCGGAACACCTTAAATATGAATTCTGTTTCCATGATCACTCTTATCCTGTCATTATCTCTGCTTCACTTATTGAAACTGAGGAGTCCAAACTTGGTCATGTGTTTGAGGAAAACAGAAAGGCCTAGGGTTGGACCCTAGATGACATACTAGGAATCAACCCTTCTCTTTGCATGCATCACATCCATCTTGAGGAATCATCCAAATCAGTTAGACAACCATGAAGAAAACTCAATCCACTCATACTTTAGGTAGTTAGGGAAGAGATCATCAAACTTCTTCAAGCTGGTATTATCAACCCAATTTTTTATAGTGAATGGGTTAGTCCAATTCAAGTTGCACCTATGAAGGGTGGGATAACTCTTTTCACAAATGAACATGGAGAGGTAGTCACAACTCAAGTGAAGAACAAATGGCACGTGTGCATTGATTACTGAAAATTGAACGGTGAAACAAGAAAAGATCACTACCTTCTTCCATTCCTTGATCAAATGCTAAAATTATTAGCCAAAAAGTCACATTATTTCTTTCTTGATGGATACACCGACTACTTCCAAATCCCAATCACACCTCAATACAAAGAAAATACTACATTCACATGACCATTTGGAACATATGCATACAAGAGAATGCCTTTTGTCATTTTCAATGCTCCTACAACATTCTAGAGGTGTATGATAAGTATATTTTCTGAAATCATTGAGCACTACATGGAATTATTAATGGATGAATTTACAATTTATGGTAAGTCATTTGAATCTTGCTTGAATTCACTCTATCTAGTCCTTCAAAATTGTTTCAAGTGTAACCTTGTGTTAAATTTTGAAAAATGTCACTTCATGGTTGTAAATGGTATTTTTCTACAGCACATAGTTTCAAAAAGATGGTATTAAAGTTGATCCTGCCAAAATTGAAGTGATCCAATCACTTCCTGAACCCACATCTTTTTGAGACATCTGTCTATTCCTCTATCATGCTTGTTTCTATCAGTAATTCATCCATAAATTCAGTAGGATTTCCCACCCACTCACTCGGTTTCTCCAAAATGATGTCACTTTCCATTCTGATTAGATTTTCAAGAGATCCTTTATTTGAAATCAAAGCTGCTCTTACATCTTCCCCAATAATCCAAGCCCTAGATTGGCCCTTACCCTTTGAGTTGATGTGTGATGCTTCTGATAGAGCTGTCGGGGTTGTTCAAGGTCAAATAAAAGAAAAAATTACTCATGTAATATATTATGCCTCAAAAACATTGGATGAAACTCAATATCACTACACTGTGACCTAAAAGGAATATTTAGCAGTGGTTTTTGCCTTAGATAAATTCTGGCCCTATCTTTTAGGTGCCAAAATCATCATCTTTACAGACTATTCTATTATAATGTTCTTACTCATGATAAATGATTCCAAAACGAGGTTAATAAGATGGATCCTAATGCTCCAAGAGTTTGATCTTGAAATCAAAGATAGAAGAGGAAAAGAAAACCCTGCGGCTGATCACCTTAGTATAATTTCAAATTATTCTCATTCAGAAATCATTGATCCTGAATTCTTTACCGAGCACCTTTCATCTCTCACTCCAAAATCACAATGGTATTCCCCAATTGTAAATTACTTGGTTTCTGGAGTTTTTCCCAAAAAGTTTTCAAAAAAACAAAAAATGAAGTGGAAAAGTGATTCAAAATACTATTTTTTTTAAGAAAATAAACTTCGGAAAACTAGGGCAGACATGGTAATTATAGATGTGTTGATGAAAATGAAAAATTTTCCATCTTAGAATTCTGTCACTCAATGCATGGTGGTGGCCACTTTGGACCACAAGGACCTCCCGAAAGGTCATATAATCTGGATTCTTATATCCTTCACTCTTCAAGGACTCACATGAGTTCTGTCCATTATATTCCACTTTCCAAAAGTTTGTCACAATTTCAAAGAGAAATGAAATTACCCAAAAGCCTTTAATTTTCTGTATTATCTTCGATGTTTGGGGCATCGATTTCATTAGACCATTCCCCCCTTCCAATGGATTCTCAGACGTTCTTCTTGCAGCTGATTATGTTTCTAGATGGGTCGAGGCCAAACCCACTATAAAGGATGATTCACATACTGTTAGTAAGTTCCTAAAGACACAGATCTTCCACCAATTTGGAACTCCCATTGCCTTGTTTAGTGACCTAGGAACCCATTTTTGTAATAGAACCATGGAATCTATTTTGAAAAATAATGGGTTTGTACATAAAACGTCAACTACATATCACCCCCAGACAAATGGCCTGGATTAACTTTCTAATATAGAAGTGAAAAAAGTGCTTGAAATAATTGTTAATCCCACCAGAAAAGACTGGCATGAAAGACTTGGTGAAGCACTTTGGTCTTATAGAAATGCCTATAAAACACCCATTGGGATGTCTCCTTTTAAGATAGTTTTTGTTAAAGCATGTCATTTTCCAGTTGAAATCCAACATAAGTCACTTTGGGTTGTGAAAACTTTTAATTTTGATTTTGAAAAAATATGATGAAGAAAGATTGTGGCAATTAGCTGAACTGGAAGAGCTTCGACTTGATTCTTAAAAGAATTATAATATCTAAAAATACAAATATAAGGTTCTCCATAACAAACACATCCTTCAAAAGGTATTTCATGAAGTTGAAAAGGTAATACTCTACAATTTTTTATTTTGGCTTCACACAAGTAAGATTAATTCTCATTGGGAAGGTCCTTTTGTTACTACTAATGCTTTTCCCATTTGGTGCAGTGTAAGTCCAAGACACCTCTTCCAAAAGGACATTCATGGTTAATGGACATCAATTAAAGCATCACCATGAGAGGGAACACATCCTGGGAACCACATTGACTTCCATTGGATCCAAAAATTCTATAGTAAACACACCACTGAATAGAGACTGTGACCCACCAAATCCAAACCTCGGGGCACATCTTTCCCATTAACTCATCTCCCTCTCTCTCTCTCTCTTTTCTTTTTCATCCTTCATTCTCATTTTATTTTTTTACCACTTTCCTCATCACACTTTTTTATTTACTCTTTCTCTTTTGTGAGGGTGTGTCTTTATAAAAAACAAAAAAAACCTAACAAAACTAAAAAACAAAAAAAATCATTAAAAAAAGAAAAATCAAGATTCATACTTACTCACCTTCAAATTTTTAAATTTTGTACAACCATTTTGGTGAGTCAAAAGAAATAGTTTCATCTCAAATTTTTTTTAGTTTCTTCATAAATTTAGATAAATAATATTTTTTCAAAACCAACAAATTTTGAATGGTCAATTTTTTGATTTGGAAAATAATTTTCCCCACCCATGAGGAACAACATTTTCTTTCATTACAAGGCCACCTATGGCCATCTTTTCAAAATTTGTGTTTTTAAGGCCCATTTTTGAATTTTGAGTTTTTAGACCTTTGAACTGAATTTCCTACTTTAGTGTGAATTAATATGATAAAGGCATTTTCTAAACCTCATTAGAATCACAATATCCAAATAGCCTCTCATTTCCTTTACATTAATCGTCCTTTTGAAAGCCCCTCTGAGCCAATGAAAACCTTTTCTTTGATAGCCACATTACAAGACCAATAACTTATCCCATCCAACATCTAAATGGATTTACATTGCATTATTTATTGAAATTTAAGTGTGGGGGTGGAATTCATTTTTGAGTGCCCTTTTATTGATTTTGTACGTGCTATCATATGCTTGAGTAAAATAATCTATTTTAGTATGGGGGAGAGGTTTTTATTCAGGGAGTCTTGGGGAATGTAATTTCATTTATGTAATTTTGTAAATGTTGTTGACAAGTGTTCAAAAAAATAATAATAAAAAATCAAGAAAATGGGTTGTATCTTTGGTGTGTTAGAAATAACTTTTTATTATCTTTTAATCTTGTTATAACTATTACAATTAGTGTCATGAGGAGATAAATCATGGGTTGGGATATGATTGTGAGATCTGTTTCAAGTTCAACTTTTGAAAAAATACAAAATAAATAACAAATATTTAATTGGGAGAAGTTTTGTGTTTTATAAATATTCCATATTCTCATTCCCTTCAAATTTTCTTCCACTTTTGTGTCTTGATTCATAAAATTGTTCCCTTGTAAATATGTTTTTCCATTTATTTCCATGTTTCATTTCAAAAAAAATTATGTATTGTTTTTTCCATGTTGGGGTTTTAACCCTCTTTCTACTCTTCCGAATACTGAATTCCCACCATCCCATAGCCATGAAAAACCCCCTTAAAAATACCTCTTGATTCGTGTGCACTTTATGATAGGGAATGGAAGCTGAGAGATCATTCAAACTCTAAGATTTTCACTTTTGGTTGGTGAAAGAGTGAACCTCTATAAATGACATTTATCATCTTGAGAGGTGTGAGTTTTGAGTGTCCACATTTTCCATTTCTAAATTTGAGAATAAAAAAATATTTGTTTTTGGAACATTTTTTTTGTAACAATTTGAGGTGGAATTAAATATGGATGAGTGAAATAGTCTAAACCTCCCTTTATTGGATAAAACAAAATTTTAATATTTGTTGGTGAGTTAAAATGATTTTTCCATGGTTTTATATTTTTTGTACATGAGGACATACACAAGACTAAGCGTGGGGGTGTTGATGTTATTAATATTTTCATAATTTTTATATACTCCCTTTACGAATTTAATATGAAATGTGCATAAGTTGTGTGAAATATTATTGTTAAAATATTAAATATAACTTTTGAGCACTATTTAAATTCATCTAAATTCAAGTCATTTTACTTTTTTAATAATAAATATCCCCCTACTGATCCAAATTAGGTGGTTCTTTTTTTAGGATTCCTTATTAAATTTTACACATATCATTATAAGGAATCATTGGCCAATTCTACAATTTGAAGGGCCAAATGGACCACACAAGAAGGCCCAAAGAACCTGTGAAGAAATTGGACCATCCATGAAGATTGAATTTATGACCTCAATAAGGAATTAAAAATTCCTTTATTCTCCTAAAACTTTCAGGGTAAAATTCAAGGAGTAATGGATAAAAATTTCAGGGCCCAACTCCAAAAACAAGGGGCCCAAATAGATCTTTAAAGTCTAGCCCACCATTCTATCAGGGAAATGAAATCAGCACACCAAGATTGACTTTTCTCATGATCCAGTCATCCAATCAAGATAATATTTTTCATATTGAAATAATATATATAGTATTAAGACTTTTTTGAATAAATTATTCATATTTTAAGGAATATTCATCTTAAAAATCCATTCACATTTTGGCCATCGAAAAAGTCTGGATTGAAATGGACATATCAACATTGTTTAATCAAATGGCCATAACTTTGGCTCCATAAGTCCAAATGCCTCCAAATTTTGATAGTAGTCGGAAAAAATTATTATATAAAACTTTTAAGAAGAATATATATCTATATTCGGCCTTATAGATGTCCAAATTGTCGATCCAAGTGGAGGGATAGTTTTGGAATGCAAACTATCCACCACCTTAGGCTATAAATACATCCCCTCCTCTCCTTTCAAAATGGTTGGTGTAACATCCCAAGTAAGTAATGAATAATAGATATTTTTATCTATGTCTATTAGTGAATTAGATAGTGTTTTAGAGGCTTAAAATGAGAATAAATCCAATCTTAAGCATGGAATACACTAATATTTTTTAAAAGATTGTTTTACTGCCTTTTGATGGAAAGCCATTTTTAAATATATCTTTTGACAATTTTATAAGCTATGTTTTTCAAAATAAACTTATTATTTATGATTGGGACATCAAAATTTACTTTGTGTGAATTTTTGGTATTTTTTCGATAAAGTTCATTTTTTAATTAATAGTGAAAAATGTTGTATTTTAATTCAAAACCACTTTTTAATCTAATTTATTTATATGATTAGATTATCTTTTGAATTGTTTTTGAAGTGAAATTAGAATATATTTTTACCATTTAATCCAATGGTGGTAATTGGAATCAATTTCACTTTGAAATGGGACTTAAACTGGTGTCAATCTTTTGATACTTATTGTTTCATAAAAACACGCTATTTGTCATGACAGTGGGAATTAATTATTAAATTAATTAATGTAACTTATATTATTTGAATTTTGTAAAATAAAAATCATTTTTGAATTCAGAATATCAAATATAGATTAGGGTGAAGTTTTAGTATTTTTCTGAAAAACTTCAATTTTTGATGAATAGTGAAACCACTAAGTGGTAGTTAAAGAAACTGATTTTTCGTTTAAATGAAACTTTGCCACTTCTGTGATTTGATTTTACAAAATCCGACATACATGGTTATCATTAATAAGTAAAATGTGGTTCAATGAGATTAAAATAATTTTTCTGGTGAATAGTAACTTTTAAGTTTTTAATCGCGATTAGAGGTAATTAGTGCAATTTAAGGAAAAAATGATATTATAATAAAATGAAAATACCTAGACACATATCCTACCCTTATTGGATGTGTCATGGCCAACCAAGAAAAGACATGTGTCAACTTGGGGACCCCATGGAGCTACTTTGGTAGGAAAATGACATTAATATCTATTTATTTAATGTTAAAATAAAAATGACACAAACATGAGTTGTTTTATTAAAAAAATTGTTACATGGGGTTATACAAGTCAGATTATTGACTATAAATTATCATTGGAAATCTAAAAAGATTTCCTAAATCATAATATTTTTTATATAATTTTTAGACATTAAATAAATTAAATTGTTTATGACACCATGATGATGCAGTGATTACCTCATTATTTAACGATTTAAATTAAATGAAAAGATAATGTAAACTATATGACCTACACATGTCCAAAACCTATTTTATGGGTGTATTTAGAAACCTTATCACCTTATCCTCGAATTATATCAATATGGGACCTTTTAAATCCGAAACGCATTTTAATATAAAGTAACATTTCTTTACTTTCCAAGAGTGACCCTCATCTCCTCTTATAAAAGGCCCCCACCTCTACCTCCTTACCCACACTTCCAAAGCCTTTGGATCGGCCAACCCCTACCCATTTTGTCTATCCACTTCCCTCTATTACTACTTGAAGCCTCACTTTGGGCATAATAATTCCCAAGGAAGCCTTTGATCTCAAACCAAAGGGAGTTACCCGATTTTAATGTAATATCTTCACTTGTGTTCTTTTGTTTTATTTTGCTTCTCTAACCCCCTAAACTCTTTTTATTCATTTATTTTGTAACAACACAAGTATATTCCATATACAAGGATGTTGTTATAATAAGTATTCGAGTTACACTTACACACACCTACATCTAATGGTTAAAGAACATATTGTTTCCGTGGATGGTGAATTTATGCCTCCCGAAACGATGATTGTTCAACATTCTTGTAACACATTCAAAGGTGTCCATTAAGATGACACTATATTTATATATGATATATAATATGTTTATGTTTTCCTTAAGCTTCAGTATTTTTCATTTTGGGCATACCTTTATGGTTTCCATTATGGGTAAACGCGATATCTTCATTTAAGGAAGTGCGGACTACCGCCCCCTCAAAGTGATTAGATTAGTTAATACCATATGTGGGATGTATAAAGGATGGAGTTATGATATTATATATGATATTACACTGTAATTATAATATACCTTTATATAATTATGATTCCATTTCATAAAATACGAAATATAAATGGAAGCAGCGTTCATGTGTACGTACGGCTTACCATCTCCATGAACGGTGCATTTCATTTCTTACCTCTAAATGTTATGTATTATTATAAATGCATGAATGTACTGGATATATATGATATATATGATATCTAAATAATGAATACCATTCTTTATATAATTTATACAAGAACAAATTGTAATTATAAAGGGTTTATTTTGATTCAAGTACCAATGATCGTTAAAATGACCGTTATTAACTTAAATAATTACATAGTGATCATGACATGGAAATAAGTGATATAAAAGGAATAATGAACTTGAAAAAGGTTCTTAAACAAGTATAAAATTAACTCAAGTTTATTATTCAAGATATTAAAGAACGACTGAGTCAAGTCGCACCCGAGGTATGAGACTTCGTCTCAATCTCCTTTCATTGAGGCATATTTTGTTTTATACACAATCTTCTTTTATATGGTGTATAAACCCCTTTGACTTTTACGTTTGTTCAAAAGGAATATTTTTTATACGAATCTTTTACTAAATAACAAAAGGGAATGTTTTTTTTTGTCGTATGTATGCGGTGACAACGACTTCTCCGCCGTCGTGACCATTATTTAAGTTTCGGCTTCCTCTACAAGCCTTACTTTTTTTTGAAGAAAAATAAATACCATGTTTTACTTTTATTTTATTTTGGTATTGAAAATGGTTTTCATAATGTTTTTATATCAATGTGTTGTATTAATATCTTGTGATTGAAAGGTTGAAATGTTATGTTTCCTTTATGCATGTTTTATGTGATATGATTATGTTGTGGTTCTTGGGCATTATTATAAAGACGGGTGGTTCCGTGATAAACTAAGGGTTTGTGAGCCCGATATAGCTCTCCAATGCATTGGGTAACACGAATGAGTGAAATGTTAAGGTTTCTTCGAAGAGATTTAGGGAATATACTGTGATGGGTATTCCAAATGTAACCAAGAGGGTTACTCCCTACGTAAGAAGGTTATGAATGCCTCAAGTTACCTTTATGTCTTATGATTTCTATGATTTATTCATGATTTGATGAGGTATGTTAAAGTGATTATGTTTTATGAGTAAAGTATGATTTCATTGATTCTTGTGTATACATGTACTCATGTTTCCTTTCCATATTTTTATATCCCTTACTGAGCTTTTTATGCTCATCCCAAGTTTTTGAAATGATTTTCACAGGTCAAGGGAAAGGTACATGATGTGATGATAGTGTCAAAGAAGTGTCCAGAAAAAATCCATGTTTTATTTTAAATATGTTTCCATTGATCGAAAAAATGAATACTATCTTTATGTAACCAATTTGTTTAAATGTGGAATGTAATGAAAGATTTATGATATAATTCTCTAAAACTATAAACCTGAAAAGATCCTCAATGTGTAATCTTGTAATAACTCAAGATTAAGTAAGGTTTAAGTCTGGGTCCTTATAGTTGATATCAAAGGTCGGTTTAGATAACTTTAGGAGTTATAATTATATTAAATGATTATCCAAAAATATTTTTTTTTGAAATGATATATCATTTGAAGATTACCATGTTGCTTCATCTAAGACATGTTTGTTCAAAATGGTTTTCCGCAGAGGAAACAGGGAAGTAGTACTAGGATGGCATACAGAAGGAAATAACATTCCGAATCAGCATCCTGAGATGGTCGGAATTGGAACTGAACAGTTTGTTGCAGTAATGGCATAGTTGACTCAAGCGATAAATGGTGGTGGTATCCATGCACGAGATCAGCCAGATCAACCGCAGAGGAACATGTCAGTGGTGGAACATTTCATGAGGCAACATCCCCCATCATTCAGAGGATCATCTGACCCTATGCTAGATGAAGGGTGGATTAAAGCACTGGAGAAGATTTTCGATGTCATGGGGTGTTCATACAATCAAAAGGTTAGTCTTGCTATTTACCGTTTGGAGGGTGAAGCAGATCAGTGGTGGTCGATGGTTAAAAATATCAGGGACGCTGATGAGATTGATGCTCTCGACTGGGATGAATTCAAAGGTATGTTTTTTGAGAAGTATTTTCCTAAGGCTGTTCGACCTAGGATGGAAAAACAATTCCTGGAATTGAATTCAGGGGAAGACTCAGTGGATGCTTATGAAGAAATGTTCACTCAATTGGCAAGGTATGCTCCAAATTTTATCTAAGACCTTGATAGTAAAATCAATCATTTTTACTCAGGATTAAAGCCAAAATATCAAAGGGCTTTAGATTCTCGTGAGTTCAAAAGTTATGAAAATCTTATTCGATGTGATGAGAAGGTTGAAATGGAGTTTGCCGATGATCAAGTGTTCTATAAAAACCAGCAGAAGAAGAGACCCAGGTGGCAGGAGAAAGGAAAGAATTCTTCAAAAAATTCTGATGGTAAGAAAACTAAGTTTCCAATTTGTGATAAATGTGGTAAAAGAAATACTGGGGAATGTCTTCTGAATTCTTTAAAGTTCTAATGATGCTGTAAGATGGGACATAAGGCTCGTGATTGCACTGAAAAAGATCAGGGTGATGGTAAGACCAAATTTGGTTTAAAGTTAGTGAAATGTTTTAAGTGCAATGAGATGGGTCACTATGCAAATGAGTGTCCAAAAAAGAGCTTGAGTGATGGGAAGTAGTTAGACTACAAGAAGAAATGGGTGGTGAAATCCTTTGAAACTACTTCAGCAGATGTCGGGCCATCAAATGAATTTGTATCAGGTACTTTGTTTGTTTTTTCAGATTATGTCAATGTGTTGTTTTATTCGGGGTCTACACATTCTTTCATCCTTGAAAACGTTTCTAGTAAAATGGGAATACCATCTCAAGAAATGACTCCTTAACTTTTGGTAAAAACACCTGGGGGAAATGTTGAGGCAAAAAGAATTTATAAGAATATTCATATCCTTATCCGTGGAAAGAACCTACTTGAGAACCTTATTGTTTTACCTCTAGTAGAGTTTGATGTTATCCTGGGTATGGATTGGCTCTCTATTTACCATGCTAAGATTGACTGTAGAGATAAAGAAGTTTCTTTTCAGAAAGTCTTTCAGTTTGTGTACAAGAATTAAACCTTACTGTTGATAACATATCAAGAGACTGAGAAACTTGTAAAAGATAGAAATGAATGTTACCTTGCACATATTGTTGAAAACAAGGGAACTGTTCAGATTAATGATGTGCCAGTGGTAAATGAGTATCCTGATGTTTTTTCTGATGAGTTTCCTGGAATAATACCAGATTGGGAAGTTGAATTTACTATTGACTTAGTTCCTAATGCTAATCCAATTTCAAAACCCCCTTATCGAATGACTCAAATTGAACTTTTATAGTTGAAGGAGCAATTGCAAGATTTATTAGAGAAAGGTTTCATTCGACCAAGCACATCACGATGGGGTGCTCCTGTTTTATTTGTAAAAATGAAATATGGTTCTATGAGACTTTTAATTGATTATAGAGCCTTGAATAACATCACTGTTAAGAACAAATATCCTTTGCCTCATATCTATGATTTTTTTGATCAGCTCTAGGGAGCTCAGTTTTTTTCAAAGATTGACCTGAGATCGGGGTACCATCAGCTGAAGGTAAAGGAAGCAGATGTTCCGAAGACTGCATTTCATACAAGATATGGCCATTATGAATTTGTATTAATGCCTTTTGGGCTAACCAATGCACCAGCTGTATTCATGTACTTAATGAATAGAATTTTCCATGAGTTCTTGGATAAGTTTGTGGTGGTTTTCATTGATGATATTTTGGTGTTTCCTAAAAGTAAATAGGAGCATGAAAGACATTTAAGGGTTATTTTTCAAACCTTAAAAGAAAAGAAATTGTATGGGAAATTCAGAAAGTGTGAGTTTTGGTTGCAACAAATTTCTTTCCTTGGTCATATTGTTTCTAAAGATGGGATAATCGTTGATCCTGCAAAAACAAAGGTTGTTGAAGAATGGCCAAGACCCACAAATGTAACAAAGATTCGTAGTTTCCTTAGTTTGGCAGGCTATTACCGAAGGTTTGTTAGGAATTTTTCATGGTTATCTAGTCCAATGACTAAGCTAACTCGAAAGGGTGTTAATTTTATCTGGACAAAAGAATGTGATGATTGTTTTTAGGAATTGAAAAGAAGATTGATGAATGATCCTGTTTTGGCACTACCTTCTAGGAATGGTGAGTTTGTTTTCTACAGTGATGCTTCATTGAAAGGACTTGGTTGCGTCTTAATGCATAATGATCAGGCAATTGCTTATTCTTCATGACAGTTGAAAACTCGTGAGGTAAATTATCCTACACATGATTTGGAGTTAGCTGTTGTTGTTTTCGCTTTAAAAATTTGGAGGCATCAGTTGTATGGAGTAAAGTGTGAAATATATACTGATCACAAAAGTATAAAGTATATATTCACTCAGAAAGAATTGAACATGAGATAGAGGAGATTTCTAGAATTAATCAAGGATTATGATTGTACAATTCATTGCCATCCGGTAAAAGCAAATAAAGTGGCTGATGCTTTGAGTCAAAAAATTAATGCTTCATTAGCAATGTTGCATTTAGAACATGATCCTTTGGTTAAGGATTTGATGAACTTTGGCATAGAAGTTGTTGGTGAAGGATTTTCTTCTATTTTGTTTCAGGTATCAGTGAAATCTTCTCTATCAGACAGAATTAAGCAACCACAGAAGTAAGACAGTGAGTTGCAAAAAAAGGTAGAGCTGGTTCAGAAAGGTAAGTTGCCTAAATTCAATATTGATAATGATTGCGTTTTGAGATTTGGGAAGAGATTGTGTGTGCCTTGTGATTCATAGTTGAAGAGAGAGTTGTTATGTGAAGCTCATAGTTCTCCGTTTTCAGTTCATCCAGGCAGTACTAAGATGTACAGAGATCTGCGGGAGTATTACTGGTGGGATGGAATGAAAAGAGATATTGCTGATTTTACTGTGAAGTGTTTGACATGTCAACAGGTTAAAGCAGAGCGAAAGTTACCGAAAGGGATGCTTCAGCCTTTACCAGTGCCAGAGTGGAAATGGGAGAATATATCCATGGACTTCGTTGTGGGATTGCCGAAGACCCCTAGAGGTAATAATTCAATCTGGGATATTGTTGATCGCTTGACTAAATCTCCTCATTTCCTTTCTATACGAGATACTTTTTCATTAGATCAACTTTCCTATTTGTATCTTAAAGAGATAGTCAGGTTACATGGAGTTCCTCTCTCCATTGTATCTGATCGTGATCTCAGGTTTACTTCTAACTTTTGGAAAGGCCTTCATAAGTCATTGGGTACTGAATTAAATTTTAGTACAGCTTTTCAACCTCAATCAGATGGGAAGTTAGAATGAAAAATTCAGAAATTGGAGGATATTCTACATGCTTGTTTGATGGATTATCAGGGAAGTTGGGACCAACATATTTCTTTGGTTGAATTTTCATATAATAACATTTTTCATTCCAGTATACAGATGACACCATTTCAGGCATTATATGGGAAGCGGTGTCGAACTCCAACTTTCTGGGATGAAGTGGGTGAAAGAAAGTTGATGGGACCAGAATTGGTAGAAGAGTTGGCAGAAAAAGTTCAGCTGATACAGAAACACATGAGAACAGCTCAGAGCAGGCAGAAGACTTATGCGGACAACAGGAGGAAGGATCTATCTTTTGAGGTAGGTGATCAGGTTTTTCTCAAAGTCTCACCATGGAAAAGTGTGATGCGATTTGGTAAGAAAGGAAAGCTGAGTCCAAGGTTCATTGGACCATATGAAATTCTGGAGAAAGTTGGATCATTTGCTTACTGAGTGGCTTTACCTCCGAGTTTATCTCAATTACATAATGTTTTTCATGTTTCAATGTTGAGAAAGTACATGCCATATCCATCTCATGTTTTGAGTCTAGAGGTAGTTCAGCTGGAAGAGAACCTATCTTATGAGGAACAACCGATCCATATTCCTGACCACAGGGAGAAAGTGTTACGGAATAAGGTGATTAATCAGGTAAAGGTTTTGTGGAAAAACCACATTATGGAAGAGGCAACATGGAAATCTGAAAATGCAATGAGGGATAAGTACCCCCATTTATTCGATAAGTAAATAAATTGCGGGGACGAAATTTTCTAAAGGGGGGAAGGATGTAACATCCCAAGTAAGTAATGAATAATAGATATTTTTATCTATGTCTATTAGTGAATTAGATAGTGTTTTAGAGGCTTAAAATTAGAATAAATCCAATCTTAAGCATGGAATACACTAATATTTTTTAAAAGATTGTTTTACTCCCTTTTGATGGAAAACCATTTTTAAATATATCTTTTGACAATTTTATAATCTATGTTTGTCAAAATAAACTTATTATTTATTATTGGGACATCAAAATTTACTTTGTGTGAATTTTTGGTATTTTTCCGATAAAGTTCATTTTTTAATGAATAGTGAAAAATGTTGTATTTTAATTCAAACCTCTTTTTAATCTAATTTATTTATATGATTCGATTATCTTTTGAATTGGTTTTTAAGTGAAATTAGAATATATTTTTACCATTTAATCCAATGGTGGTAATTGGAATCAATTTCACTTTGAAATTGGACTTAAACTGGTGTCAATCTTTTGATACTTATTGTTTGATAAAAACACGCTATTTGTCATGACAGTGGGAATTAATTATTAAATTAATTAATGTAACTTATATGATTTGAATTTTTTAAAATAGAAATAATTTTTTAATTCATAATATCAAATATATCTTAGGGTGAATTTTTGGTATTTTTCTGAAAAACTTCAATTTTTGATGAATAGTGAAACCACTAAGTGGTAGTTAAAGAAACTGATTTTTCGTTTAAATGAAACTTTTCCACTTCTGTGATTTTATTTTCAAAAATACGATATACATGGTTATCATTAAGAAGTAAAATGTGGTTCAATGAGATTAAAATAATTTTTTTGGTGAATAGTAACTTTTAAGTTTTTAATCGTGATTAGAGGTAATTAGTGTAATTTAAGGCAAAAATGATATTATAATAAAATGAAAATACCTATACACATGTCCTACCCTTATTGGATGTGTCATGTCCGTCCAAGAAAATACATGGGTCAACTTGGGGACCCCATGGAGCCACTTTGGTAGTAAAATGACATTAATATCTTTTTATTTAATGTTGAAATAAAAATGACACAAACATGAGTTGTTTTATTAAAACAATTGTTACATGGGGTTATACAAGTCAGATTTTTGACTATAACGTATCATTGGAAAGATAAAAATATTTCCTACATCATAATATTTTTTATATAATTTTTAGACATTAAATAAATTAAATTGTTTATGACACCATGATGATGCAGCGATTACCTCATCATTTAACGATTTAAATTAAATGAAAAGATAATGTAAAATCTATGACCTACACATGTCCAAAACCTATTGTATGGGTGTATTTAGAACCCTTATCAACTTATCCTCGAATTATATCTATGTGGGACCTTTTGAATCCGAAACTCATTTTAATATAAAGTAACATTTCTTTACTTTCCAAGAGTGCCCCTCGTCTCCTCTTATAAAAGGCCCCCACCTTACCTCCTTACCCACACTTCCAAAGCCTTTGGATCGGCCAAACCCTGCCCATTTTGTCTCTCCACTTCCCTCTATTACTCCTTGAAGCCTCACTTTGGGAATAAGTCTTCCCAAGGAAGCCTTTGAGCTCAAACCAAAGGGAGGTACTCGATTTTAAGGTAATGTCTTCACTTGTGTTCTTTTGTTTTATTTTGCTTCTCCAACCCCCTAAACTCTTTTTATTAATTTCTTTTGTAACAAAACCAGTATCTTACATATACTAGGATGTTTTTATAAGAAGTATTCTAGCTACACATACACACACCTACATCTAATGGTTAAAGAACATACTGTTTCCGTGGATGGCGAATTTCTGCCTCCCGAAACGATGATTGTTCATCATTATTTTAACACCTTCAAAGGTGGCCACTAAGATGACACTATATTTATATATGATATATAATAT
Organism: Viscum album; assembly: GCA_963277665.1. Classification (NCBI taxonomy): domain Eukaryota; kingdom Viridiplantae; phylum Streptophyta; class Magnoliopsida; order Santalales; family Viscaceae; genus Viscum; species Viscum album. The sequence continues at coordinate 252,825,435 of OY728165.1, read as the reverse complement.
GTTTATTTTTTACTTAAACTTCAGTATTTTTCATTTTGGGAATACCTTTATGGTTTCCATTATGGGTAAACGCGATATCTTCATTTAAGGAAGTGCGGACTACCGCCACCTCAAAGTGATTTGATTCGTTAATACCATATGTGGGACATATAAAGGATGGAGTTATGATATTATATATGATACTACACTGAAATTATAATATACATTTATATAATTATGATTCCATTTCATAAAATACGAAATAGAAATGGAAGCAGTGTTCATGCGTACGTACGGCTTACCGTCTCCATGAACGGTGCATTTCATTTCTTACCTCTAAATGTTATGTAATATTATAAATGCATGCATGTAATGGATATATATGATATATATGATATATACATCATGAATACCATTCTAGATATAATGGATACATGAACAACTTGTAATTATAAAGGGTTTATTTTGACTAAAGTACCAATGATCGTTAAAACGATCGTTATTAACTTAAATAATTACATAGTGCTCATGATATGGAAATAAGTGATATAAAAGGAATAATGAACTTGAAAAAGGTTCTTAAACAATTAGAAAATTAACTCAAGTTTATTATTCAGGAGATTAATGAATGACCGAGTCAAGTCAGACCCGAGGTATGAGACTTCGTCTCAATCTCCTTTCATTGAGGCATATTTTGTTTTATACACAATCTTCTTTTATATGGTGTATAAACCCCTTTGAATTTTATGTTTATTCAAAAAGAATATTTTTTATACGAAGAGTTTACTAAACGACAAAAGGGAATGTTTTTTTTGCCGTACGTATGCGGCGACAACGACTTCTCCGCCGCCGTGACCATTATTTGAGTTTCGGCTTCCTCTACAAGCCTTACTTTTTTTTAAAGAAAAATAAATACCATGTTTTACTTTTCTTTTATTTTGGTATTGAAAATGGTTTTCATAATGTTTTTATATGAATGTGTTGTATTGATATCTTGTGATTGAAAGGTGGAAATGTTATGTTTCCTTTATGCATGTTTTATGTGATACGATTATGTTGTGGTTCTTGGGCATTATTATGAAGATGGGTGGTTCTGTGATAAACTAAGGGTGGGTGAGCCTGATATAGCTCTCCAATGCATTGGGTAATGTGAAGGAGTGAAACGTTAAGATTTCTCCGAAGAGATTTAGGGAATATACTGTGATGGGTATTCCAAACGTAACCAAGACGGTTACTCCCTACGTAAGAATGTTATAAATGCCTCAAGTTACCTTTATGTCTCATGATTTCTATGATTTATTCATGATTTGATGAGGTATGTTAAAGTGCTTATGTTTTATGAGTAAAGTATGATTTCATTGATTCTTGTGTATACATGTACTCATGTTTCCTTTCCATATTTTTATATCCCTTACTGAGCTTTTTATGCTCATCCTAAGTTTTTGAAATGATTTTCACAGGTCAAGGGAAAGGTACATGATGTGATGATAGTGTCAAGGAAGTGTCCAGAAAGAATCCATGTTTTATTTTAAATATGTTTCTGTTGATGGGAAAAATTAATACTATCTTTATGTAACCAATTTGTTTAAATGTGGAATGTAATGAAAGCTTTATGATCTAATTCTCTATAACTCTACTCCTGAAAAGATCCTCAATGTGTAATCTTATAATAACTCAAGATTAAGTAAGGTTTAAGGATGGGGCCTTATAGTTGGAATTTAAGAAGATATGAGAACACATTGGCAGGACCAAATATTTTCCAAAGTATTGGTAGGACCTTACATACTCAAGTTTTCACTTGAATGACTCTTCCTCCTCTCTTTTATTTCATTTACTTTTGTGATTTTCTTCATTTGTAATCTTGTAAGTGTTGTTTCTATAATTCTGTTTTAGTGAAAGTTTATTCTTCATATTCTATTTTAATAAAAAACCCTATATTATCAAATATTAATTCTATTAAAATATTTTAAATCATGTTGAAACCCCTTTCCTTAATTTTCTTCCTCATTCAATCTAAATTCTATTTTTAATTCTCATCACTGTTTTTGTGTGTGTGTTCGGCGCACCACTCTTTTCTTATCCCATTATTTTTATTCTATTATTAACTCATCAACATAAAAATAATAAACCATATTTCTAATCATATTAATGGATTATTAAATCTATCATTGGGTTGAGTTAAAATATAGGGATGTTGAGTGATTGAGAGTATTTTCTCAATGAGTATTCTTTAACTTAACATTGTGTAGGTTGGATGTAACATATCATGGATTAAAGACATATTTTATTTAAATTATGGATTACATGGATTATTGGAACCATAAATACACTACCAAAATAAATTACTGATTGAGAATACAATCCTGGTTAAGTTATGGAATGGATTAAATCCTTAACACTTAAGAATTACAATCAACGTCAACTTGTGACATGGGTTCTATTTTAATGGAATATAAAGTAAGGCTCAAGGATATCACAAGATTAACAACCTATTGATGAACTTACACCAATATTTATAAAATTATAAAATTAATATTAATCAATCAATCAATTCAATTAAGCTCTGCAAACAAACCCCACCAATCAAAATATAATCAACTGAAAACAATTGACTATTAAAAAGAATCATCACTTAGGATTCAACCTGAGTGCTAATATACACATTAGAAGAGCACCAGAACCTTGAACAGTCTATAGGAGACAATCATCCACACTTTCAACGATCAATGATCACAAAGGGTCCAATTTACCTGGGACTTAGCTTTCCTTTCTTCCCAAATCTCATAACCGTCTTCCACGGAGATATCACTAGTGAAGAAAACGTTTTTTATGGTAGTTTTTTATTTTTAATGTCTGATTTTGGCTAAAATTATTACAAGAGATGTTATAAACATAGTTTTTTATGTCGGTTATTTTACAGCCGACAAAGAAAACACAAATCCGAATCTTTTTTCACATCGGATGATAAAAACCCGACGTGGAAAATGCTTAGGAATAGTAGCTTATTATGTCGGTTATTTAATAACTGATGTGGTATATACCCTTTCACGTCGGTTATTATATAACCGATGTCATAAAGAACTCCTCCAAAGTGTTTATCACATCGGTTATTTTTATAACCGACTGTTGACGCTCCTTTCCGTCACAGAGTCTAACGACTGAAAAAAAGGAAATACCTTAGTCCAAAGTGATTCATCCTTTGAAGAAACATCAAAAATCGACAAAGGTATGAACAAGGAGAACATTGCCCATAGGTCGTGCAAGTTCCCTCATGGTCGTGCAAGTACACTTGCGCGCTGCCTAGTGGTCGTGCAAGTACTTGCGCGCTGCCTAGTGGTCATGCAAGTCTACTTGCGCGACGCCTTATGGTCGTGCAAGTGACTTGCGCGACCTAAGTGATAACTGCCCGGTAACCGCACAGGGTCTTCTCCTGCCTATAAATAGACCCTGTGGGCCCCCCATTCGAGAGGATCTGTTTCCAGAAACTCAGATTGAAGCTCCCGATGCCCAGGTCTCTTCTCAAAGCTTCCAGAACACTTTTAAGGTAATTTATTACCTAGAACGGAAGATCTAAAGAGAGGGAGGAAGGCCTAAGTGTTAAAACTCATCAACACGTGCGCGCCTGAGTGGAAAACCCTTAAGGGAAGTGGTCCCACTTGCGCGCCGCCTTATTCCTTCGATATAACTTGTGCATCCCTTTTCTGGAAGAACCTCAAGAGGATTCTAAAGGGATTAATAAAGATTCGCTCAAGTATTCTAATGCTGGTTGAAAATCGCGCAAGTACCCCACATGTCGCGCAGGTATACCTGCGCGACCAATACTTGCGCGCCCAAGTAATACTTGCGTGCCTTTCGAGACTTGCACGCCCCTACCTTTTTGGGGGCCCATCTTGCCCATTTTACCCCTCTTAAGCCATTTCACCTTTCTTATTCAAGATTTAGTCTTCAAGATACTCTTCAAAGCCATTTATGGCATGATTTCTTGATTTAACTTCTTTATTTGAAAGGAATTCTGTGGAATATCTCTCAAAACATAGTGATTTATACATTTTTATGTCACCAAAGATTGAGAGTTCATTCATTCAAACTCATCCTTTAAGATGAGAGAATCCTTAACCTCGGTCTCCTTTTCAAGAATAAGTCCCAGTCATATTTTTTTGGGCATCCTTCTTAGGAGTAAGCCCCAAGTCCCTTATTTTGGGCATCCTTCTTAGGAATAAGCCCCAATCTCAAATATGGGCATCCTCCTCAAGAGTAAGCCCCAAACCTTAATCCTTAACCTGAGCTTCCTTTTCCGGAATAAGTCCCAGTCCTAATCTTGGGCATTCTTCTTAGGAATAAGCCCCAATCTCAAATATGGGCATCCTCCTCAGGAGTACGCCTCAAACCTTAATCCTTAACCTGGGCTTCCTTTTCAGGAATAAGTACCAGTCCTAATCTTGGGCTTCCTTCTCAGGAGTAAGCCCCAAGTCCCTTAAATTCTCTTTAACCAGTCCTAATTTACGTTTGATCTGGGATTCCTTCTCAGGAGTAAAACCCAGTTATCAATACTCTCCTAATTTGGGATTCCTTTTCAGGAATAAGTCCCAAGTTAGAGTATTCAAATCTCCATGAAGCACATATACCTTTATGGACCCTGTTCCTGGATTTTCTCCCTAAAGTAAATCCTCTGGGAAGTCATACATACATAAGCCCCAAACCATTTCTTATGATTGCATCTTTCATGGCACAATTGTCTAATTTTTACCAATACCTCTTATTTCTCACACCGAGCATGACTCACGTGAGCTTAGAGTGTAAAAGTAATTGTGACATCCTGCTTTGAGCCATCAATCATAAACATCATACCCTTTACTCGAACTACGTGGGTTCTGATTCCTTTTCCAAAACAAAGGATACGTAGGTAGCCCATCTATGGGTTCGATCCCAACTCTGAAATAATTCATGTCCTTCTGAATGACAATAAACTTCAAGTGCCCCACTATGTGGCTTTAAAACCAGCCTGGTCATCATAATGACCAAGAGACTTTTATATGAATGTTTTGAAGGTTACCATTGACCAAGAATCTCTAAATAGATATAGATGATTCTCTATTGATGAAGAACCTCGAATACATATAAAATATTCTCTAAATTTCTTACATATTTAATCATTGATTGTCAAAACTAAAGGAAAAGCTCATTTTATACTTGGTAATGTAATAAGGATTCACGAACATAACTTAAATCTATAAAGAGAGTCCCGAAATAGACAATAATTCCCCTCAAAAAGGTGTGATGAGTCCGAACTCTCATCCTCTCGACCAATGCAAATTCCTAAGACTCATCAGTCCACAGGCTAATGAGCACCTACCTTTGGAAAGTAGGTCCAAATGGATGTGGAATCATTGGATGTTTCTGGTTCTATGAACAAACCCGCTAGAAACCGATCAGAACGTTTGAATATCCCATCTAGGAGGTCATCCCCGAATTCCGAGGGAAACAAAAAATGGTGAACCCGACGTGAATCCTTAACCAAGTTAAAATGATGTTTTACCTATTTGTTAAGACCCTATTTAAAACTCAATAAGAGGGCTAACAAAAACAATCATTGACATATGTGCTCATCCAAAGGATGAAGTAGCTAAGTTTATCTTGATTACATCTGTTATATCAAACAGGCACACTTTTCCAAGATTTTCTGTATTTTCATAATGGCTGCTCTCAAATTCACATCTGTGAATACTGCTGCTGCAAATACCACTGCTGCTATTCCTACTGGATCGTCATCCACTCTGAGGATGACATCACCTACTCAGCGTCTTCAACACTGGGTATCAAATGCGCTGGTTAAGGAGTACCGTCAGTATGGTACCATCCCAACTCTGGAGGCTGCCCGACAGGCCCTCCAAGTAAATAACTCACACAGGTCGTCCGGACAACGACGACCAGTGATTAAGAATCAGGCAGTGCTGACTACCGTCTCCAACCGTTTCGGGTCGTTATCCCCGGAACGCAATTTTCATTCACTCCCTTACTCTGAGGAAGTGAATGAGCAGGTCCCGCAGGTCCTTAATTCAAAAATACAGGAGTCCTTCCCGAGGGCTCCCATAAACAATCACCGCCAGACTCGTGCGGTAGTGCGCCCTCAACATGATGAGGGTACCGACTCCAGGCATTCAGCTCAGGTTCCTCGAACCCGAGCAGGCAAGACGAATATCCAGAGACGGAATACGGTTGACAATGGGAAGGTTTTCATCCCTGCCATCTCCGGAGAAGACCACCAACCTAACTTGGTGGCAAATAACGAGCAGGCACACACACCTGTCCGTTTTAATTCCACTGTCCAGCAGACTCGTCTGGCAGCATCATGCCAATCCCGCCAGGCAATTCCGGCGGAGTACTATAGGTAGGAACATACACCTGCTTATACATCACCAGTTAGTCAGCAGGCTCGTCTGACTACATATGATGGATCTCGTCAACCACCTTTGGCGAAGTGTAATCAGCAGTCACATACACCTGTTAGTACTAATCAATCCTACCAACAGTCTCGCTTGGTAGCGCACGGAGAAGTCAGTCGGAAAGCTCCGACGACAAACAGGAGGAAGACTCAACTCTCTTCCCCCACACTTGAGTACTGTCAGGATTCAATGACAGGAAAATGAGGACAGGAGCAAGCACATACACCTACTCAAAACCCGGAATGGACGTATATTCCCGTTCTGGCGGCTGAAGTCACCAAGCATATTTTGTCAATAGTGAAAGAGCAGAAGCAAATTCCTGCTCATATTCTGGATACTTGCCAGGATATCATAACAGCTTCAGCATCATCTCAGGGACAGACATATAAATCTATCCCTAGCAGTGGAGTGACACATCAACAATTCACTCCAGAACAGACACACACATCTGTTCCAGTCCAAGAGGGTCATGGGGCATACTCCCCCACATCATACGGACAACCAAGTCAGGCACATACACCTGATTTGAGTGGAGATCGTCAGCCTAACCTGACCATCTTTCCTGATCAGGCACATACACCTGCTCAGAGTAACCACTTTCGTCAACAAGTGGTTTCCAAAGCGAGTAAGAAGGCATCTAAGAAAAAGATCCACCCAGCATAGTCAGGAGATCAAAGGCCAATCTGCAATAAGGCTTTGCTCGATGCTGGAGTTCTTGAAACCCTCAGACATTTATCTGTTGGAATTCAAGATTCTACTCCCTTAGTTCCCAATAATGGGAACATTAATTCCAAAAGTCTTCAACAGACACTTTCTCATGAAGGCTTGCTTTGTGACAATTCGGTCAATCTTGAAGTTTCATCTTCAGATTAGAGCCACAGGAACCCTCTGTGTGGTCAGAAGACCAAGGAGCAAGAGATCTCATCTTTTGTTGTAACCCATTATAGTGGTCCTCCCCATGATGATGAACTTCGCTGCGAAATTCCTCTCCGCAGTAGTGATTCACATTGCCTGGAAAATACTCCAGTGGACAATGTAGTGCTGAGAAAGCCCTCTTATCTTGAGGCACTTGCAAATGCGAAACCAGTCATTTCTGATGCTTTATCGCTAGCAAGTGAAATACTTTCTCAATCAGAAGATATCCCAGGGTGTAGGTCATTCTCCGAACCACCCCTAAGTAATGCATCTTCTAGTTTGATCAATGATGTCTCTACCAATCTTGTTGAATCCGATGAAGCAACAAGAAAACACCAACTCTGGTCAAAACAGGTAGAAGAATCTTCATTTAATGATAAAGAGGAAATGCTGAACATGAGGAAGAAACTGGAAAAATGTGAGGTACCAGTCATGTTTTGGCCTTTGGCTAACTCCCAGTACGACATTCCAAAGATGTTGACGGATGATGGAATCCATGATATTCGTCTCAACATATGGAAAAATCTTTGTCAATTAAAGAAGAAGGTATTATCTTATGATGAATATGAACATCATCTTAATATAATAGAAGGTCTACAACGTCAGATTGATTTGGAATCTCTATCAGTCTCTCGGTATCCGAAGGCTGAAAAGCAACAGAGAACCCTTCAACGTTCATGTCTTGGCGCACTAAGAAAATTGCGTCAGTTAATTGACAATGCTCCATCTGATGTTCATATCAGAGGATGGGGTGTTCACGGAGCAATACATCTCACATTGCTTTCCAGTCATCAAAGCCCGTCGAAAATGGTCTCATGCAATGTTATTACCCATAGCCGGCCACAGTCAATGGGCTTTGTTCATAATCAAAATCTTGTTCAAGAACATGCTTCAACTAGTTCCTCTCAAAATCAAGCATATAGAGAACAAGTTATTGAATTTCTCCTACATCAAGCAGGCGAGAATATTGAACAAGCCTCTCGTATGGAGCAAACAAATCATCAAATGACAGAAGTCTCAGAAATCATCCAATGGTCTTTTGAACCAGGTGATAAAAGTGGATACAGGCTAACGCATCCAGCTAATTTCCGAACTAAGATTCGCAAGATCAAGAGATCTTTTAAGAAGATCTCAGACGTAGCATGTCAAGAGCCACCCCAGCTTGTCAGACTGGAGACTCCTTTAACCCAACCCTCAGAGTCAACAAATGGGATTCGAGGAGTTGAGCGGAATCAGCAGGAACATCCCCAGTTCACGAGACTGGGGACTCTTTCAAATCATCAATCCCCTTCTCAGAGAATATCGGTCTTTTCTCAATTGGGGAAGAAGCACCAAGAGGAACGAAGAGCCAAATTATCAGGAGATTCCTTCCAAATTATAGCTCGTCAAGAAGTTCCTAAAGGTTTGAATCAACAAAAGGAAATGTCTCATCAAAGATATGAAAGAAGACAATATCACAGAAATTTTGATAGAAGGGATGCGATGCATTATGCATCAATCAATGTCATCAATGCCGTTGTTGCTAATCCACCAGAGGAGAATCACTCAGGGGACTCAGATGAAGAGTGTCCTGCTCAAGAAAATGTACGCACCAATACAAATGAAGAAGGTGTGCGTATACGAAGTCAAAGGATTACTCAGAACTTAGGTAATCCACTTCCTTCTCTCCAAAAAGTATCCCACAAAGGGAGGGGAAAGAATCATGTTACATATCCTTCCTCTGGAGAAGGTCAATCGCTCTCATTAGAGAAAAGGTTTGCACAACAGGAGGAAGAAATGAAAGAATTAAGAAGAATGAATGTAGAACTTCTTTAGACTAGTATTCTTATTAAGAATGCTGAAGTCCGACAGCCGAAGGAATTTGTTGCAGTTACTGAGATGGATCAAGAATATCCTCCTTTATTAGTACACCCTCATAGGTCTAATCCTGTGGGTCAAGCGCAACAACGGTTGGCAGTGCTACCATCAATTGCAGCACCAACCACCACGTCTGTCTAAGCTCCATTCATTGCACCTACTCAAGACCAGATTGAACCGGATATTTCTCAAAAGTTAATAACTACTATTGAGTCATTAACAGCTCGGTTAGAAACTATAGAAGGGAAATGAGCGCAAGTTCAACCATAAAGGAAAGTTTATCCTGAATGGGTAGATTCAATTTCTCCTCCATCTAGTTTTGGAAAGCATGTTTTCCCTACTTTCAATGGATCAGGTGACCCTGAACAACATTTGACGCATTACGTGTCTTGTTGTGATCCTATGATGGGAACTCCATAGCAGCAAGAAGCAGTGAAACTCAGATGCTTCGTGCGAACCTTGCAAAGACCAGCTTTTGTCTGGTATACAAGCTTGAAATCCCGGTCAATCATTGGATGGGAGGATTTTCGTCAAAAATTCCTTCTTCAGTTCAGCTCAACTTTTCCAAAAACGACAGTTTTCGATCTTACAAACTGCAAGCAAAGGGAGAATGAAAGAGTCTCTGATTTAATTGCTCGCTGTAAGGGATTAACGTATTCCCTGAGTTTAGCACTCCCTCAGGAAGAGCTGTTGCCAATCTGTGTGGAAAATTTGCGTGACGAATTACGCACGCCATTGATCCCTGTGAAATACACAGGAGGGTTTCGAGACCTTACTTCAATCGCTCAGCAGATTGAAGATTCCCTTATACAGGATAAGGTTAAATATCGTGTAATTCCATCAGCTCTAGGAAGGAGAATGGGTAAAGCAGAAACTACTACAGTTATGATTAAACAAGCACCTGTACTTATTTCTACTTCAAAACCTTCATCTTCTCGAAGGGATCCACCTCCTGAACGCCAACAACAAAGGCTGTTTCGTCCAAATGATCAAAGAGATCAACAACGAAAACAATTTGAGGATTTGAAGAGTAAAACATACTCTTTACGAAGTGATCAAGTTCCCGGTTACTTCATTTCAGATCTGGAAAATAATTTGGTTCAATTACCAGTGCCCAAGAGGCCAAAAAAGGAAGGAGATGAAGACCGTCCCAATTATTGTCCCTTTCATCAAATGTTGGGGCATCCCATCCAGGAGTGTTTTGTCTTTAAAGACCTCCTGCAAAAGATGGTCGACTTGGGACAAGTCAAATTGAAGGGTTCTTCAGCTCATGTAGCGTGTGTTACCGCTACAGATCCAGAGGAAGGAGGCGAGTGGCAGGAAGTCAAAAGCAAAACTGCGCAAAAATATGATGATTGGATGGTCAGAAAGACAATCAATCTGACCCATGCCATTTTGCGAACACAATTGAAGAATCCAATTTTTGTCTCCTACAAAAGCTGCAGTGAAGCCTCCATCAAAAGAAAAATCCTCAAAAGGGCAGCGTAATTCAAAGAAGAAAGAGGAATCGGAAGAAGATGAGTATGTATCGAGGCCTAAGTTGTCTTTGACTGGCATATTTCATGCCATCTACTTCAAAGCCACGGGCACCGCCCCATCAAACGGCACAGCCTGAACAGGCTAGTCAGGCAGGGTCTTTATCAGACGAAGAGTTAATCTTTGGTTCTGTTAATATGATTCAATTAATAGATCCATATTCCAGTCTTGATGAGCCTGAATTCCCTGTATCAAATAAGGGAATACGAGGAAGTTCTATAGGTTCAGGATACAGGGGAAGACGTGGATATTTCCGAATACACTACTCTAATTCTACCCCTGCTAGCACTATGTATGCAGTAGAAACTCGTGGTAGAGCCCTTCAGCGAGCTCAAAAAGAACAATCAAGTTCTTCTGCCAATGGCCAACTCAGTTTTGGCACAGTTATTTTGGAAGACCGATTAAAGGTTCCATCTTCTTTATCTCATCAAGTAAATGGATCTAATCAGTCTAATCTTCCAAAACCAAGGATGTTGCCAACTTCTATCCCAATACAAGATGCATCAGCTTCCAAAGCATCTGCTTCCAAGGTACCTGCTAAACCACATATTCCTATTGGGAAACGCAGACCTCTAGATCAAAAGTATGACATATTGAAACACTTGGCCCAAGTACCAGCCAAGTTATCAATTTTGGATGCTTTGAATCTGTCAAAAGATCTTCGGGAATCACTCATCGAAGCTTTGTCAAGTCCTCAGGAGTTTGAAGCTGAAATTGCTGCAGTTGAAGTCTATCACATAGAGAATAATCCTGCAGAATGCCATGCAGTGATATCTTTTACTGATAAAGATGAAGATGATGTTGTTCATGGGCACATAAAACCTTTGTACTTATCTGGAAAATTCAATGGTGTAGATATCCGAAGAGCTTTCATTGACAATGGTTCAGGAGTCAACCTCATGCCCATTCGTACACTTCGTCGATTGGGCCTCACGGAATCTGATTTATCTCCTTCTACCATGATGTTACAAGGATATGATAAAAATTAACAAGAACCACTGGGCGAAGTTACACTCAGAACCCAGTTTGGAGATCTTGTATCCAATTCGGATTTCATGATTGTTGATCAAGACTCAGCTTTCAACATCTTGCTTGGAAGACCCTGGCTACATCAACATGCAGCTATTCCTTCATCATACCATCAATGTCTCAAATACTGTTTCAATGGTCAAGTTGGAACATTGTATGGTGATAAGGCCTCGTTCAAGACATGTGAGTCTCAATACATTGAGGCAGAATTTTATCACATGAAGGGAAGAGAAAAATCTACAATGAAGGAAATTACCAAAATTAATGCTCCATATGGTTTGGAGAAAATTCCAATAAATCCATTTACACATGTGAGTATAGATTATGTGTTACCTATCAGTCAAATTGACAAAATAGACCCAAATCAAAATACTCTTATGGAAAGATCTATAATGTCAATTACGGCAATTGAGCCAGACAACATGGGAGAAATTGGTAACCTACCAAACAGTGATGAAAGCATAAGTGGTGACGTTTTCATTTCATCTGCTGAAGTCCAACAAGTCTATACTTCGCCAATCAGGCCAGAAGAAGTTATAGCAACACCAGAGGTGAATAATGATGTCGATTCTCAATCCATCATCTCCCCTTTATTTCCCAAAGAAGGCCCTTTATCATCAATAGGGTCGGAAATGGAAGCTTCTTCTTCAAAATGTGAAAATTTTGACATCTCTTATGATCATGAGAATTTCGTTTTGTCATCTACTATGCAAGTAGAAACGGAAGAAATAGCACATAATGAAGAGGAAGAGGAAGGTCTTAGAGATGCTCCTCCAGCATTTGAAGAGGGTATCTCTACCACTGTGGATGAACTCAGAGAAATAAATCTGGGTACAGAGAAAGATCCACGCCCCACTTTAATTAGTGCGGCCATGACCCTTGAAGAGCAAGAGATGTATATTTCTTTTCTAAAGAAAAATAAAGATATTTTTGCTTGGAACTATACAGAAATGTCTGGGTTTGATCCTGATGTTGCTACTCATCATTTGGGTTTACCAAAAGAACATCGAGGATTTAAGAAATCCGCGAGAAGAACACACCCAACTTATGCTTCCAAAATTGAAGCTGAAGTGGATAAGCTGATCAAAGCTAACTTCATCAGAGAAGTTCAGTATCCCAAGTGGTTGGCTAATATTGTCCCTGTAAAGAAGAAGAATGGATAAATTAGGGTTTGCATCTATTTCAGAGATCTTAATCGGTATTTTCCTAAAGATGATTTCCCATTTCCGATTACAGAACTCTTAATCGATGCAACCGCTGGCTATGAAGTACTTTCCTTCATGGATGGATATTCCGGATATAATCAGATCCGAATGGCCCCAGAAGATGAGGAATCTACAGCTTTCAGAGCTCCTCAAGGTGTGTTTTGTTACCGGGTGATTCCCTTTGGTTTAAAGAATGCAGGTGAAAAATATCAACGCGTCATGCATCGTATCTTCAAACCTTTCTTAGGGAAGTTTGTTGAATTCTATGTGGATGATTTGGTGGTTAAATCCAAACAACGTTCTAATCACTTGGCTGATTTGGAAGTCATATTACACAAACTTCGACAACATAATTTGAAGATGAACCCCTTAAAATGTGCTTTTGGGGTAACCTCAGGAAAATTCCTCGACTTTGTTGTACGCCATCGTGGTATTGAAGTCGATCCGGAGAAGACCAAATCAATCCTTGGTATGTCACCTCCTCAGAATTTGAAAGAATTAAGAGTACTTCAAGGACACTTAGCCTATATTCGGCGTTTCATCGCCAATTTGGCAGGCAAAAGTTTACCCTTTACCAAATTATTGAAAAAAGGTGTCACTTACCAGTGGACTGAAGAATGTCCAAGAAGCATTTGATGTTCTCAAGAAATACCTCTTGAGTCCACCAGTACTCATGCCACCTGTTGAAGGTAGACCACCTATCCTCTATGTGAAAGCTCTAGACCGATCATTGGGTGCCTTTCTCGCTCAAAAGAATGATGCTGAGAATGAAAATAGTCTCTACTATCTTAGTAGAACTATGCTTGAAGAAGAAACCCGGTATTCAAGTATTGAGAAGTGCTGCCTGGCATTAATCTTTGTCGTCCAGAAACTGAGACACTACTTGCAACATCACGAGGTCCAATTGGTATCTCGCAATAATCCGATCAAATTCATCCTTAGTCGTCCAATGCTTACAAGACGTGTAGCAAGGTGGGCAGTTATTTTGCAGCAGTTCGACATTCAGTATGTATCACAAAAGGCAATTAAGGGCCAATCTCTGGCTGATTTCCTGGCTGAACATCCTTTAGTAGAAGACACGTCTTCAGATATTGAACTCCCTGATGAGGAAGTTTTCTCTATTAAAGAGAGTCCTCAAACATGGGAAATGTATTTTGATGGTGCTTCCAAAAGTCCAACAGGGAAGAAAATGGAAAATCCTAAATTCAACAAAGTGGGTTTAGGAATTGTGCTCATTTCTCCAGATAGGGCAGTGTTACCTTATTCCTTTTTATTGTGGGAAGGTGGTACCAATAATGAAGCTGAATACCAAGCTCTTATCACAGGCTTGGAGTTAGCGCTTCAAGCACAAGTGAATCAATTAATGGTGAAAGGTGATTCAGACTTAGTAATAAAACAAGTCAATGGGGATTATGTCATCAGAAAAGAAGAGTTAATCCCTTTGTATGATTACGTCAGAAAGTTAATGGCGGAATTCCCTTCAGAACCAACATTTTCTTATGTCCCAAGATCACAAAATGCTCAAGCTGATGCACTGGCTAATATAGCCACAGCTCTAGTAGATCCAAATCGGGACGAGACAACCATCAGTATTGCCCACCGTCATGCAATTTCACCTTATGTTCAAGCCAGAACAGAGGAAATTAATGAAATTAGTCCCATTCCTGAACCGTATGGTCATACTACAGGATGGATGTCACCTATCAGGGAATACCTTCAAAATGGAACAATTCCACCTGATAGAGCTGAGAAAGAACAAATCTGGCGACGTGTGGTCAATTTTACTCTTTATGATGGCCCAACCCACCTAGAGAAAATTCACTACAAACGTGGTTTTGATGGAGTTCTCTTCAGATGCATTGATGGTGAAGAGATAATGGTTGTCATGAAAGAAGTGCATACAGGAGTCTGTGGTGCCCACCAGTCTGGACATAGATTGTCTGATCAAATTCGAAGGCTTGGATACTTTTGGCCTTCAATGATACAAGATTGTGTTTATTTCACAAAGAAGTGTCATTCATGTAAAATACATGCCAACTTCATTCATCAACCTCCAGATTTGCTTCATACAGCTAAATACTCATGGCCATTTTCTACATGGGGAATGGATGTGGTGGGACCTTACCCTTCAGCTACGGCCAAGTAGTTTAAGTACATTCTTACTGCTACTGATTTCTTTTCCAAATGGGTATAGGTAGTACCTCTCAAAGAAGTCAGTTCTAAATGCATTGTTAGCTTCATAAAGTCTAACATCATTACTAGATTTGGTGTCCCTCATACCATATTGACGGACAATGGCACCAACTTCTGTTCTTCTGAGGTGAAGAAATTGTATTAAGAATACAACATTAAATCCAACCATTCATCTCGGTATCATGCGGCATCCAATGGCCAAATAGAATCCTTTAACAAGTCTCTTTCAAATATACTACAAAAGATGGTGGATAAAGAAAAGATTTCATGGCCTGATAAACTCTTTCATGCTTTATGGGCTTATTGGACTACCACCCGCAATGCAACGCGGTCAACTCCATATTCGTTGGTATATGGAACAGAAGCAGTCTTGCCAATTGAAGTTCAATTGCCCTCACTCAAAGTAGCCATTTGTGATCAGTTATCTACAGATGATAAATCCCAAAAGCGATTGAATGAATTGGAACGGTTAGATGAAAAAAGATTGTGCACTTTGCACCACTTGGAAATCTATCAGAATCGAATAGCACGAGCTTTTAACAAAAAAGTTCGTCTTCGCTCATTCATTCAGGGAGAATTGGTATTAGTTCTCAGAACTCCAATGATACCAGGAAAGAAACCTCCCAAGCTTGAGACAAAATGGGAAGGACCTTATTCAATACATAGGGTCTACTTCAATGGAGCTTATTCATTAATCTCGATGGATGGAGAACTCATTACTACTCCAACTAATGCCAGATTTTTGAAGAAATATTTTGTATAAAATACAAAGTATTCACCTTATGTCCCCGCAACATGACACTAAACTGTGAGGCACCAGTTCGTCCTTGCTATATGACGTTAAACTATACAGCAACGGTCTAAGCATATGACCCTAAACTATTTGCACATACGTCCAACATGACGTTAAACTGTGTCACCTTATGTCCCCACAACATGACACTAAACTGTGCGGCACCAGTTCGTCCTTGCTATATGACGTTAAACTATACAGCAACGGTCTAAGCATATGACCCTAAACTATTTTCACATACGTCCAACATGACGTTAAACTGTGTCACCTTATGTCCCCGCAACATGACACTAAACTGTGCGGCACCAGTTCGTCCTTGCTATATGATGTTAAACTATACAGCAACGGTCTAAGCATATGACCCTAAACTATTTGCACATATGTCCAACATGACGTTAAACTGTGTCACCTTATGTACCCGCAACATGACACTAAAACTGTGCGGCACCAGTTCATCCTTGCTATATGACGTTAAACTATACAGCAATGGTCCTGTGTGACTTTAAACCGAAACTTCATCCCACACGACGTTAAAATGTGAAAAAGTTCCCTAAATGGTCCAGTATGACCTTAAACTGCATCATCCATGGTCCATGCATATGACCCTAAACTATTTAAAAGTCCATTACGTCCAGCAAGATGTTAAACTGTGACGTCCTAACTACATGACGCTAAACTGTATAAAAGTCCCTTACGTCCGGAAAGACGTTAAACTACAAAATCATCAAAGGTCTTGTATGGCCTTAAAACAACACCACCGTCCAGCAAGACATTAAACTGCACCATCCATGGTCCATGCATATGACCTTAAACTATTCGCACTTTCGTCCAACATGATGTTAAACTGTGAAAACAATCCCCAATGCGTCCAACATGACGTAAATGGTGTGTTATTTTGTCCCTACTACATGACACTAAACTGCGCAGCACCAATAGTCCTTACTACATGACATTAAACTGCGCAGTCCCCCTTTCGTCCAACATGACGTCAAACTCTATTTTCCTCATCGTCCTAACTACATGACGCTAAACTGTACAGAAAATTCATGATACGTCCTACATAACATTAAACTGTATTTTTGTCCCTGCTACATGACACTAAACTGCGCAGCACCAATAGTCCTAACTGCAAGAATTTAAACTGCATAGTCCCTTTATATGTCCTACATGACATTAAACTATGCATTGTTAAGGTTGTTGTTACCTCTTGTTTCTCAGACCGAGTATGAATCACGTGAGCTTAGAGAAAACCTCAACCGTAACACTCTCTTTGGGCCGCTAACCATGTATAAGATCGTTGTCCCCAAGAACAACTTGATCATTAATTCATTCATTAATTGAACTACAAGGACTTTGATCCTTGCCTTGCAGGCTGGGTACATAGGCAACCTCCCAAGGTTCAAGCCCAATAAACAATCTCTTCACATCGGTTCATCACCATCTCATATGATGTTGATTCATGAAACCGCCCCTAGAATCAATATCTTTACATTGATTCACTTTCATCCTTGTTATATGACGTTAAACTATGCAAAACTTTTTTCTGGTACGACAATAAACTACAATACTCTTTGATTTCCTCATTTGAGAGAGAACTATTGTTGACATTGATTTTCCAATCATGTTTTCATTTCAAAAGACTACATGCATACATGGTAATACCTAAACTTTTTATCTCAGGTTAAACCATTATTTCACTAAAGTCCCCTTTCACCCTTCACATGTACGAACCAAATTTGTACAAAGGGTAGTTCTAGAACTACGTGGACTTGATTCCCATCTTTATGGGATACATAGGAACATTCGAGTATCCCTCGAACCCAACCCCAAGTCTTTTGGGCCTAACCCCAAATTTCACTTTCAGTACCTTCGCTGAAAAGTCCTCATGAAAACACACACTGTGTATTCATTATTATGGTCCGAATTCTATGACCCTAAACTAAGATCTCTCATAATTTCGTCCAGCACGACGTTAAACTGTATTTCAAGAACTACGTATGGCTTGATTCTCATTCTTATGAGATACGTAGTGAAGTCCAAAATTTCAATTCAGGACCCAGCCACAACATGATTACGGTTATCATTGACCTATGTGTCTCTATATAAATTGGACAATACCCATCTTTATGTGTTGTAATCCTAACCTTAAATATTTTCAGATCTTCATAACCCTTTTCATGACTTTTTAGTCACAAAAATGTCAAATTTCTGAGAATTCTTTTTGCCTGACTATGCTGTACGTGCCCATAGGTGGCCTTGCATAAACAGTCCAAATAACAGACTTGTCAGCCGAAAGATGCTATTTATTTGACCATGCAGCCAATGCCCTTAGGTGGCCTTGCATATTTCAACCCCCTAACGGGTTTTTGTTAAATAATAGTAACTTCATTCTTGGGAAGAATGCCTCTTTTGTCCTTATTTGTCTTAAATGACGGTATGTAGGGATCTGCAAAAAATAGCCATCCTTAACATATTTTTCCCATATCCTTTTTCATGATCTGAAAGTATTCAAGTCTATGGTTTATTTTTCTTCCCTACGTTTGGGTCAGACCTTCGTAGGAGTGATATTCATCCAGTTCTTCGATAATCTTGTCTGGAAATATCTTCTCCATATTCAAGTACCTCTTTCCATACAAAAAACTCTATACTTTAGAAAATTTTAATCTCCATAAACTTTCACTGGCTTTTAGCACTAGGAAAGTAAATTTTTGAGAGTTCTTTTGCCTGACTATGCAGCACGTGCCCATAGGTGGCCTTACATAAACAGTCCACATAACAGACTTGTCAGCCGAAAGATACTATTTCTTTGACCATGCAGCCAATGCCCTTAGGTGGCCCTGCATATTTCAACCCCCTAACGGGTTTTGTTAAATAATAGTAACTTCATTCTTGGAAACTACTTCTTCTAATGCCTTTTAGCTCTTTTTCATATCATTCCTCAGATTCAAATATTCTTAAGTCATTGTTTACATATTTTCTCTCATACTTGAGTATGGTAATATGTTTTCAAATAAATTTTCAAGGAATTGAATCAATTTTAATCCATTTTGGTCAAAGATATTTCGACCTTAAACAATAGCCCCTTTATGTCCAACATGCATGACTTTAAACTGCCATATTTCTTGTTTTTCTTTTCACCTCAGAGTCAAATCCTCTTTTCTATCTGGATCCAACTCTGAGGGGGGACTTTTGTTGACGCTCCTTTCTGTCACAGAGTCTAACGACTAAAAAAAAGGAAATACCTTAGTCTAAAGTGATTCATCCTTTGAAGAAACATCAAAAATCAACAAAGGGATGAACAAGGATAACATTGCCCATAGGTCGCGCAAGTTCCCTCATGGTCGTGCAAGTACACTTGCGCGCCGCCTAGTGGTCGTGAAAGTACTTGCGCGCTGCCTAGTGGTCGTGCAAGTCTACTTGCGCGATGCCTTATGGTCGTGCAAGTGACTTGCGTGACCTAAGTGATAACTGCCCGGTAACCGCCCAGGGTCTTCTCCTGCCTATAAATAGACCCTTTGGGCCCCCCATTCGAGAGGATCTTTTTCCAGAAACTCAGATTGAAGCTCCCGACGCCCAAGTATCTTCTCAAAGCTTCCGGAACACTTCTAAGGTAATTTCTTACCTAGAACAGAAGATCTAAAGAGAGGGAGGAAGGCCTAAGTGTTGAAACTCATCAACACTTGTGCGCCTGAGTGGCCAACCCTTAAGGGAAGTGGTCCCACTTGCGCGCCGCCTTATTCCTTCGATATAACTTGCACGTCCCTTTTCTAGAACAACCTCAAGAGGATTCTAAAGGGATTAATAAAGAGTCGCTCAAGTATTCTAATTCTGGTTGAAAATCGTGCAAGTACCCCACATGTCGCGCAGGTATACCTACACGACCAATACTTGCGCGCCCATGTAAGACTTGCGCGCCTTTCAAGACTTGCGCGCCCCTACCTTTTTGGGTGCCCATCTTGCCCATTTTACCCCTCTTAAGCCATTTCACCTTTCCTATTCAAGATTTAGTCTTCAAGATACTCTTCAAAGCCATTTATGGCATGATTTCTTGATTTAACTTCCTTATTTGAAAGGAATTCTGTGGAATATCTCTCAAAACATAGTGATTTATACATTTTTATGTCACCAAAGATTGAGAGTTCATTCATTCAAACTCATCCTTTAAGATGAGATAATTCTTAACTTGGGTCTCCTTTTCAGGAATAAGTCCCAGTCATATTTTTTTGGGCATCCTTCTTAGGAGTAAGCCCCAATTCCCTTATTTTGGGCATCCTTCTTAGGAATAAGCCCCAATCTCAAATATGGGAATCCTCCTCAGGAGTAATCCCCAAACCTTAATCCTTAACCTGGGCTTCCTTTTCAGGAATAAGTCCCAGTCCTAATCTTGGGCATCCTTCTTAGGAATAAGCCCCAATCTCAAATATGGGCATCCTCCTCAGGAGTAATCCCCAAACCTTAATCCTTAACCTGGGATTCTTTTCAGGAATAAGTCCCAGTCCTAATCTTGGGCTTCCTTCTCAGGAGTAAGCCCCAAGTCCCTTAAATTCTCTTTAACCAGTCCTAATTTACTTTTGATCTGGGATTCCTTCTCAGGAGTAAAACCCAGTTATCAATCCTCTCCTAATTTGGGATTCCTTTTCAGGAATAAGTCCCAAGTTAGAGTATTCAAATCTCCATGAAGCACATATACCTTTATGGACCCTATTCCTGGATTTTCTCCCTAAAGTAAATCCTCTGTGAAATCATACATACATAAGCCCCAAACCATTTCTTATGATTGCATCTTTCATGGAACAATTGTCTAATTTTTACCAATACCTCTTGTTTCTCACACCGAGCATCACTCACGTGAGCTTAGAGTGTAAAAGTAATTGTGACATCCTGCTTTGAGCCATCAATCATAAACATCATACCCGTTACTTGAACTACGTGGGTTCTGATTCCTTTTCCAAAACAAAGGATACGTAGGTAGCCCATCTATGGGTTCGATCCCAACTCTGAAATAATTCATGTCCTTCTGAATGACAATAAACTTCAAGTGCCCCACTGAGTGGCTTTAAAACCAGCCTGGTCATCATAATAACCAAGAGACTTTTATATGAATGTTTTGAAGGTTACCATTGACCAAGAATCACTAAATAGATATAGATGATTCTCTATTGATGAAGAACCTCAAATACATATAAAAGATTCTCTAAATTTCTTACATATTTAATCATTGATTGTAAAAACTAAAGGAAAAGCTCATTTTATACTTGGTAATGTAATAAGGATTCATGAACATAACTTAAATCTATAAAGAGATTCCCAGAATAGACAATAATTCCCCTCAAAAAGGTGTGATGAGTCCGACCTCCCATCCTCTCGACCAATGCAAATTCTTAAGCCTTATTAGTCCACAAGCTAATGAGCGCCTACCTTTGGAAAGTAGGTCCAAATGGATGTGGAATCATTGGATGTTTCCGGTTCTACGAACAAACCCGCTAGAAACCGATCGGAACGTTTGAATCTCCCATCCAGGAGGTCATCCCCGAATTCCGAGGGAAACATCGACGTGATAAACTTTTCTTCCAAGCGGTTTCCAACGTCGATTATATAATAACCGACTTGAAAACATATCTACGATGTAGGTTATTTTATAACCAACGTAAAAAACTATTCATTTCCATTTATTATGTCGGTTATAAAATAACTGACATAAAAACCACTTCCCATGAATTTATTACGTCAGTTTCTAAATAACCAACGTTAAAACAAATCCCAATGCATTTTTTATGTCGGTTACGAAATAACCGATGTAAAAACAATATTTTTTTAAAATAAAATAGTATCACTGCTATTCCCAGCCAAAATACCTGAAACAGACCAAAAGGTTACAAAAAACAGAACAAAATAGACCAGAACCCCCCCCCCACCAACTGGACATCCCCCACTACACCCCTGGAACCCCCCCCCCCCCCCGGACTGAACACCCCACCCCCACCCCCCTAGACAACCCCCACCCTCCTGGAACCCCCCCACACACCTAAACTACCCCACCACCCCCTGGAAAACACTCCCACACCCATGGAAAGCCCTCCCACACCCCTAAAACAGACCAAAAAGTTACCAAAAAATAGACCAAAACAAACCAGACCCCCCACCCAACCCCACCCCACCCCACTGGATAGCCCCCACCACACCCTTGGACACCCCCACACCCCTGGACTACCCCCCACCCCCTGGTCATCCCCCACACCTCTGGACAACCCTCCACCCTCCTAGACACCCCCACCCCTGGACTACCCCCACCCCCGGGACAACCCCCCACACCCCTGGACAACCCCCACCCTCCTGGACACCCCCACCCTCTTGGACACCCCCACACCCCTCGACTACCCCCACCCCCTGGACAATCCCCCCCACACACACACACCCCTGGACAACCCCCCACCCTCCTTTATACCCCCACCCCCGGGACAACACTCCCACACCCCTGAAACATACCAAAAAGTTACCAAAAACAAACCAAAACAGACCAGAACCCACCCTCCCACCCCACTGGACAACCCACACCATACCCATGGACACCCCCTACACCCCTGGACAGCCACCACCCCTGGAAACCCCCCCCCCCCCACACACACACACACCTGGACACACCCCATACCACTGGACTGACCCCACCCTCGGGAAAACCCCCCACACCCCTGGACAACCCCCCACCCTCATCGACACCCCCACCCCCTGGAAAGCACTCCCACACCCCCTGTATAGCCCTCCCACACCCCTAGAAACCCCCTCCCCACCCTCCTAGACACCCCACCCCACTGGAAAGCACTCCCCTGGACAACCCTCCCACACACCTAAACCCCCCCCCCCCCCACACACACACACACCAATAGACTACCCCCACACCCCTGGACACCCCCTAGACATCCCCCCACTCACCTGGACATACCTCCAACCCTCATGGACCCCCACCCCACTAGACACCCCCAGACCAAAAACAGAACAAAACCAAACCAGAACCCCCCCCCCCCACCCCACTGGACAGCCCCCACCACACCCCCGGACACCCCCACACCCCTGGACTATCCACCACCACCTGGACATCCCCTGGATAGCTGGTGTTGGCAGAGGAGGTGTCTCCATCCCTCGGGGGGTTGAATTCCATTGGAATGCACTCATCACTCCCACATGTGAAGCATGATCTCTCAAAATGTTTCACCAATGCTTTCTTCCCCTATAAAAATCATTCATTTTATCATTTTGATGCTAGTATAACCAGGGGAAAACACTGTCACACATGACAAAATTTCCCCTGGTTATACTGGAATCAAAGTGATAGAATGAATGATGTTTACAGGGGAAGAAAGAATTGGTGAAACATTTTTGGAGCTCAATCTTCACATGTGGGAGTGATGAGTACCTTCTAGCAGCATTCATCCCCACGAGGGATGGTGGTGCCTCCTCTCCCACCCCCTGGACTGCCCCCCCCCCCCAACCCCATGGACACCCTGGACACCCCCACCCCACTGGAAATCCCTCCCACACCCCTATAAACCCCCCTCACCCCAAAGGATACCCCCACACCCTTGGACACCCCCTGGACATCCCCCCACTCCCCTGGACAGCCCTCCCAGCCTTCTGGAAACTCCCCCACCCCCTGGACTTCCCCCCCCCCCACCACCACCACTCTCATGGACACCCAGGACACCCCCACCCCACCAGACAACCCTCCCACACCCCAGGATACCCCCACCCCACTGGACACCCCCACACCCTTGGAACCCCTCCCCCCAGACCAGAATCCATACCAGAAAAACCATCATAAGTAGACCAAAACAAGAAGTATATCAAAATTAAACATTCATATATATAACATTCAAAATTTACAATGTCAAATTAAAAAAACTAAATCCAACCTAAACGACTACCAAATACACAATTATAATGACAATATTCAAAATTACATTTTACACTACAAACAACAAAAATTCAATCAAACCTGTAAAATAATTTGACTATTCCACTTGTAAGTGTTTGACGTCTTGAGCGCTATAGGGTTGAGGGTCATCAAATAACTACAATTTAAAAGGATAGTAGTTAACGTGTATAATGAATAAATCAAATGAAATATTATAGAAAATTTTAAAATAAAATCTTACCAATTCAAATTTCACAAATATTCGAGTTTTTATTATTTCATACATAAATCTTAACATATAATATCTGCATTCGATGATGCCTTGTTGTTCATGACAATTCTGTTTGAATGAGTTAAAATTAAATATATTATTTTTATGTAATAAATCAAAAATTACAAATTATAAATGGATATTTACCTTTACTTTTACATATTTGATCTTCGCACTCCTTTTCTTAGTGTTTTTTCAAAAGTAGACCCATCCCCTGTTAGAAAATAATACGAATGGGATAAATTTAAAATTCATTATAATATATAAAACTATTGAGAAAATGAAACTTAATTTTATAAAATGATCTTAAAACTTTCCCGCACATCACCATGGACAGAGCATATCCAATAAAGTGTTTTCTCCCTTAGGAAAAAAACCCCTAACATCCAATGATCACTGATAAAAGAAAATTTAAGGTTAGTGGTTTTTTATGTTAAAAGATAATGAACTCTTTGAGAGAGATGTGTTTCATACCTCTCACAAAAAGGAATCATCCAACATTATGTGACTATATTCTATTCAAGTCTTTCAGCAATATAAAGCATTCTTTGTTCCTCATCCAATGCACATGCTTCAGGGGAAATCAAATGCAGGTCCAGAAATCCATATACATTTTTCTGCTCATTCTTCTCACAAATGTTTTAAAGATACCTAATAAAAAATAGATATAAGTATAAATTTTTAATAAATATAACGCAGGGAAAAGGTGTTAAGACTTATATGGATATTTTTTTCACCACATTGATGCCCAACTTATCTCCAGTAACAAGCTCCATGATATCAGTTTTCACAATCCCCACAGTTATTTCACATCCACAAACATGAGCTTCCATAGGAAACTCATAATGATCCGCCAAAAAATTTGAATATCTTGAAAATCTATCAAGACTACTAGAATTTATATCTGATGTCATAGCCATTTGTCTTTGTTGTTGTCTATACAGTATTTCTTTACCTTTAAAGTATTCCTGTAAAAATAAATAGAAAAATAATTAGTTTTCAAATGATCAAACAACTTTAATATAAAAATAAAATAGAAGATATAACAAACATACCACTATGGTAATGAGTCGAAGAAGTATGTATGGCCAAATTAAAAAATGTCTGATACTATGTCCAACTGTCATCACCTCATCTGTAGGTAATGGTACTCGAGATGATCTATCTATAATATCCTTTACAGTGACCCTCTAATTATCCACCTCTAATTGTTAATGATGAACTGTATCTCTTATAAAATATACCAACCCATATGAAACTATATGATGTTGAGGATCATCAACATACAACTCGCAATAATTAGGAAGTTGCGGCGTATGAGTAGGATAAAAAATGGGGTCCGCAGGCTGAGGTGGGGGAGTGGGAGCTACTAGCGGAGGTGGAGGATAAATAATGGGGTCTGTAGGGGGAGGTGGAGGAGTGGGAGCTACAGTCTGAAATTGTCTTTGCATGTCTGAAAACATAGACTGTACTGACACTCTAATATTTTCCTCCATCGTCGTATTAATATTATGAACTTCAGCCTCCAAGGATTCTATTTTTTTATAAACACCCTCAATTTAAGAAGTTGAAGAACGGGGCAACACTTTTCTTACCGATACACCTACCAGATATCCTTGTACACGACTAGGATCTTCAGGATTTCCCAATGCTTCAGATAAAATATATTTCCTCCCAGCAGCTATAAATACCCCTTGTGTGCTTTGCTCCTCAAGAGAATCATGTATTAATTAATTGAACATTTCTGTGATTATTGAAATTATATGAACAAAATAGTTAACTTAAATAAATAAAATAGATATCTTACAATCCTCTTATCTACGATTCTCAAATCTTCTGAAAGATATTACCCATTTTTTCCCATTCAAGCTCTCTTCTATTTTTTATGTCTAGATGGAGGGGATGGAGGGGCCACCTCTCCAGACCTTGAAGACTTAGCTCTTAGTTTTTGTAATTTTTCTGCCATCATTTGTTCTTCCAATAATGTATACCCTCCCTGAGATAAACTATGAGTGTATACATTTTTAGATTGGATCTCCTGATGAGATTTCTTTGTTTGCTGTAAATTAATAATAAGAAATCATTAACAAAAAATTAATAAGATCATTTATATAAGAAATATTATAAAAGTTTACATTTCCCTTACCAAAAATGAATCTTTTCTTCTACTTTCAACAAACTGTCTCCATGTGTCTTCATCTATGAAAGGATATATACGACATGGATTGTCATGAATCCTATGACTAAAAATGAAATCAGATAAGGGGGTTGATTTTAAATCCCTCCATCTCCTGGTAGCCATCAATAAGCATTTCTTCCTGACTCCTCCAGTTTTAGAAATATCAAATGTCATATGATAAAGAAGAGGTTAAACATATTATATATACTAGAAAAATTTAAAGAATAGGGAAATAATAGAAAAATAGCTTACCAAAATTGTCTCCCACAACTGAGAGATTATCGCTTTGTCCACACTTCTCTAGTCATCATACAAAGTGCTCACTTTTCTCTTACCCCGAGTTGATACGAAACTATTAAAATAGTTTGCATTTGGACCTCTTGGAATAAAA
Organism: Viscum album; assembly: GCA_963277665.1. NCBI lineage: Eukaryota > Viridiplantae > Streptophyta > Magnoliopsida > Santalales > Viscaceae > Viscum > Viscum album. The sequence goes on along the minus strand of OY728165.1, from coordinate 252,798,735 downwards.
TCCTCATCAAAATTAATGAGTATCCTCTGATCCTGCATATGGGCAAGTGATAATTTTGGTAAACGTGTGAACACATGTTTACCAACTCTTTAACTCTTTGTCGTAATGGGAGCACATGAGGAAGATTTGGGAACATCAAGAGGAGCATGTGAATGTTCCTCCACAGAGGTATGACCAATATGCTTATCTACAGAATCATGTGGTTGATCAACTAATTGATCTCTCATTATCCTTAAAATCAAAAAAAACATTATTTTAAAAATATACAAATTCAAATATTACAATACTAATGTAAACATAAAATAGAAAATTGTACTAATTTACGTAATAGTAAACTTGGTTAATATGGTAAGCATGTTAAACAATGGTAAATATGGTAAAGATTGTAAACATGGTAAACATGGTAAACAAGGGAAACCTGGTAAACATGGTAAACATGGTAAAGAAATTTTAATTGAAAAAAAATAATAGATATATAATTTACGTAATGGTAAAAATTATAAAGTAAACTAAACAAAATTATAACAAACAAAAACTTATGCTTATTTGTTTTAATACATGTTTTAATAAAGAAAAAACTTACAATATCTAACATTTTATGAAAATAATAAATGTAAACAAGAAATAAAAAAATGTTACCTATAATTTTAGGAATGTACCAATGGATTGTTTTCCCAAATTCCTTCATCTTGATCGTTCTTTATGGATCAAACCATGTCTTCAACAAGCTCATCATTATGTTCTATTAATATTTCATTTGAATTAGGGATCTCACATAAATCAGCATCTTCATCAAGTTCATCCTCACCAACATATTATTTTTTCCCTTGTAAAACAATAGCCCACTGAATATCTGATTGATCTACTACATAGAAAATTTGTTTGCATGTGTTTACATTATAAAAGAATCAATTGTGTCTTCCAATCTATTCAGATTAAAAAATGTCATTCCAAATTCATCTTGTCTAACACTATTGTTACCGATAAACCATTTATATTTAAAAACAAGAACTTTAATTTTAAAGTAATCAACCTCCCATATGTCTTTAATCACTCTATAATATGCACTTGATGCAAAAATTGGGTTTTTTCTTTAGCACTCGAAAAATGAATTGCTTCTGCAAACACCAATACACCACTATTCTGAAATGCACTTCTGTTGTCCTGAGATTTTCTATGAAATGTATAGCCATTAATTTCATAACCAGAACATGTTATCACATTTAAACATGGATTACCCAATACCCATTTTAATGTATCTAATACATCTGATCTACCAAGGAAGGTCTTTTTAAACCATGACAAAATTGTTTTGTTGTGCTCATTCAAAATCCTCATTTCTTTCTTCTTTGGATGACATTGTTTCAACTCATTAATATGTAATGTGATATACGGTTTAGCATTAGCTATGTTATTCAATATGTATGATTCTAACTTCTTTATCTGTTCAACTGAAAACGATTTGACTTTCAAGATAGGAATCCCCTCTCCCTCATTATCAACTCGTTCATGGCAAGATGGATGCAAACCAATGTGTTGCGTTGCAGCCAAGTATCTCATGAAAAACTCTGCAACCTCCTCAGAAATATAATTTTCAATAATGGAGGTTTCAGGTCCATATGGATTCTTAACATTCCCCTTCAATATTTTCATATACCTTTCAAAAGGATACATCCAATGAAGATATACAGGTCCACAAAGCTTTATTTCTCAAACCATATGAATCATTAAATGCACCATTATATCAAAAAAAGTTGGAGGAAAATACATTTCCAATTGACAAAGTATACAAATTTCATCCTTTTCCAAAATGTTCAAAGAATTCACATCAATCACCTTATTACAAATTGAATTGAAAAAATAACACAACTTCATTATAGTCTTTCTGACATGGATGGGTAATATTCCACGCAATGCAACTAGTAGAAGTTGTTGCATCATGACGTGACAATCATGAGATTTCAAACCTATCAACGTCAAGTCCTTCAATGAGAATTTTTTTTACATTTAAAGAATAACCTTAAGGCACTTTGATATCATGAAGACACAGAAAAAAGATAATTTTCTCCCTCTTGGATAATGTATGACAAGCTGGGGGAAGAAATGTTCGTCTTCCATTAGGAGTGAGAGCTAACTCCAAACGTATTCCCATTAATAGTAAGTATAATCTTGCATTAAACCCATCTTTTGTCTTTATTTTGATATCTAAAAATGTTCCAATCAAACTATCACATATATTCTTCTCCACAAGCATGACATCAGTATTATGTTTAACTTCATGATATCTCCAATATGGCAGCTCAAAAAATATTGACCTTTTCTTCCAAATATGTCTATCATTACCATATTTTTGTGTCTTTCCCAATGTCACATCAAGGTTTTCCACCCTCTCAAAATAAGGATCAGAGGATAAAGGTTTTTGAGAAATACTGAATTCTTGTGATCCACTGAATGCCTTTTTTAGTCTTCTATAAGAGTGATCCATAGGCAAAAACTTTCGATGACCCATGTACAATTTTTTCCTCCCATGATGCAATTGACAATGTAAAGTCCGTTGTTCACAAATCGGACATGCTTTATTCCCTTTAACACTATATCTAGAAAAATTTCTATATGCTGGGAATTCATTTATAGTGAACATAAGAACTACATGCAGTTGAAAATATTCCATTTTATAAGAATCATACGCCCTAATACCATCCTCCCATAAAAGTTTCAAATCATCAATCAACGGCGACAAGAAAACATCAATATGATTACCGGGTTGCTTCAGACCAGAGATCATTATACTCAACATGACATATTTTCACTTCATACAAACTTCAGGAGAGAGGTTCTAAATTACCAATAAGACAGGCCATGAACTATGTGTGCTACTGAGGGTTCGGTATGGATTCATTCCATCTGTGTACAACCCTAGTCTGAGATTTCTGATTTCATTTCCAAATGTATGATATTGTTTATCAATTTTCTTCCATTGTGGGCAATCAGTTGGATGACATATTTTTCCATCACATAAACGCTCATCAGTATGCGATATTAACCTTTTTTCATCATGTGAATTAGCAAATAAACATTTGAAATGAAGAATTATAGGAAGATACCACAATACCTTTGAAGGGATATTTGTAATCTCTACATCAGCCTGTGATTTTTCTTTCACCATATACTGTGATTTACCACATTTATGAAACTCTAACAAAAATTCATATTCCTTCCTATATAACATACAGTCATTCGAACAGGCATGTATTTTCTTGTATCCCAATCCCATTGGGTATAATATTTTCTTGGCCTTATAATGTGAATCTGGAAGATCGTTATCTTTTGGAAGAATGTCTTTCATCAATTGTAGCAGCTCTATAAAACTTATGTCACTCTATACATGTTTCTCCTTCAGGTTAATCAATCTTAACACCGCCGAAAAAACTGTAAAATATGTAAAACTAGGATACAATGGTTTTTCAACATCACCATATAGATGTGAAATTGTCGGTTCTATATCAATTTGTTCTGCTGCAATATCGCGAATCATTTCTTCAATTCCATCAGAGTTACCATCTTGCGAATCATCATCATCACTGACATTCTATCCAGTTTCACCATACCAAATCCAAGGGCTGTAACTCGGATTTAAACCATGAAAAATGAGATGATCTTTTATCTCTCTACTTTTCAACTTCTTCATATTCAAACATTGCAGGCATGGACAGAAAAAAAAAATTCACTACTTGGAACATTTCGTTTAGAAAATTCCAAAAAGCCATCAACACCATCCTCATATTCATTGCTCATTCGATGTGCTATAATCCAACTTTGACTCATTATTACCTATAAAAAATATCAAAATTATGCATATTTTTAAGATAAGACAAATATATGTTTATATGAAAAAAATCATAATTTGAATGTAAAACAATTTTGAAATATAAAACAAATCTATGCGTATTTAAAAAAAAATATGCTTGAATATGATTTTAAAAAGTAAATATAGTTAGATATAATATTATTAAATTCATCTTGGATCCTTTGTTCTTAAGGTTCACAAAGAATACATCCTGGTGCAATTGGATACCAAAATCACCCTTCCGTAAAAAAATATGAAGTATAAATATTAAAATATGTATACATTCACTACTGAAAATTACACAGATCCTAACAATTTGAAACATCGGGACAACCCCCCACCCCTCTAGACAGTCCCCACCCCCTAGACACCACCCCAACCCTGGACATCACCCCCACCCACTTGGACACCACCCCCAACCACTGGACACCCCTACCCCCTTGGACAACACCCCCACCCCCTTGGACACCACACCCCACCCCCTTAGACACCACCCCACACCCTTGGACACCCCTTGGACACCACCACCCCCTTGGACAACCCCCCACCCCCTGGACACCACCCCCACCCCCTTGGACACCCCCTGGACACCACCACCCCCTTGGACAGCCCCCACCCCTCTGGATAGACCCCACCCTCTGGACTGCCCCCACCCCTCTGGACAGCCCCCCCACCCCTTGGACACCCCCAACCCTCCTGGACACCCACCTCCCCCTACCCCCTTGGAAACCCCCCAACCCCCTAGACACCCCCAACCCCTTGGACACCACCCCCACCCCCTTGGACACCACCACCCCCTTGGATAGTCCCCACCCCTCTGGACAGCCCCTCCACCCCCTGGACAGCCCCCCACTCCTCTAGATAGCCCTCACCCGCTTGGACACCCCACCCCTCCTAATAACCCTAGAACACATCGATTAATATTAAATTGTCAATTTAAAAATGACCAAACATCCCAAATAATATAAGGAATGAAAGAGAATAAGAAGTGGACGAAGAAGAAAAAAAGAAACAAAGAAGAAAGGAAGAAGAACACAGAATAAGTAACTTATTTAAGGAAATTCCATGGAATCCAAGAAAACCACAGGGCCTCCAATGGTTGATAGAAAATTGGAGAAAATGGAGTAAACCTGAGAATCAAATCAAATTTAAAATAAAAACTTGGATGGAGAAAATCACAGTGTAAAGCCTATCATCATGGCACAATGGGGTCAGGATAACTGCGCATCTTTGAAAACAGCGACATAGTCTCCCATACAACCCATAATTTTCTCATATTCAATGACTAGTCAAAATATATATAACCAAATAGAATCATATTGAAACACCCCGCATCTTTTTATAATGCTTGAATCCCTAAAAATCACAGTGTAAACCTCAAACATTAATTGTACCGACCCCCTTGGACACCACCCCCCACCCCCTTGGACACCACTCCCACCCCCTTAAACAACACTAATAAGTTATAGCCTAAAATCCACGAAACAATACAATCATCATGTCATAATATCCCAAACCACAATGAAATAGTCAATCCCAACTGACACTTATCCCCCGCCCCCTTGGACACCACCCTCACCCCCTTGGACAACCCGTGGACACCACCACCCCCTTGGAAATCCCCCCCAACCCCCGGAAGACCACCCCCAACCCCTTGGACACCCCTGGACACCACCACCCCCTTGGATAGCCCCCCACCCAATTGGACATCCCCCCACCCCTTGGACAGCCCCCACCCCTCTAGACAGCCCCCCCCCCCCTTGGACACCCCCACCCCTCTTGGACACCACCCCCACCTCCTACCCCCTTAGACACCCCCTGGACATCCCCAACCCTCTGGACAGCCCCCCCGGACAACCCCCCAAACCCTCTGGACATGCCCCCACCCCCTTGGAAAGCCCCCCACCCACCCCCTTGGACAACCCCCACACCCACTTCGACACCCCCCCCCCATGCCCATGGACGGCCCCCACCTCTATAGACACCCTGGACACCTCCAACCCTCTTGACAGCCCCCGAACCCTCTAGACACCACCCCCACCCTCTTGGACACCCCCTGGACACCACCACCCCCTTGGACAGCCCCCCCTCTAGACAGACCCCACCCCCTGGACAGCCCCCCACCCCTCTAGACAACCCCCCTGGACACCCCACCCCTCCTGGACACCACCCCCCTACCCCCTTGGACACCCCCTGGGCACCCCCCAAACCTCTGGACAACCCCCCCCCCCCCCCCGGGCAACCCCCCCCCCCCCCAAACCCTCTAGATAGGACACCACCCCCTTGGACACCCCCACCCCTTTTGGACACCACCCCCACCCCCTACCCCCTTAAAGACCCCCTGGACACCCCCAACCCTCTGGACAGTCCCCCCCGGACAACACCCCAAACCCTCTGGACAAGCCCCCCACCCACTAGGACAGCCCCCCCCCCCTTGGACCCCCCCCCCCCCCCCACACACACACCCCTGGACTGCCCCCCCCCCCCCCACCCACCTCCATGGACACCCCAGACACCCCCAAACCTCTGGACAGCCCCTTGAACTCTCTAGACATCCCCCACCCCCTTGGATAGCCCCTGCACCCCCTGGACACCACCCCCACCTCCTTTGACATCCCCTGCACCCCCTTGGACACCCCAACCCCCTTGGACAGCCCACACACCCCACCTAGACACCACCCACACCCCCTTTGACACCCCCTAGACACCCCCACCCCATTGGACAGCCCACCCAATCCCCCTGGACACCCCCACTCACTTGGACATCCCCCACCATATTGGAAAACCCCTGTATGCGCACGCACACATGATAGAACACAAAAAAAATCGTAAACTTGCATGATATCACATCCATAAGTTTATTTTACCAAAAAAAAATTTAGCATGGTATAGATGAACACTATGAAACTTACCATTGTAACACCCCAAGATTTCATAGTATGTTAGTTTTTTTCAAAGTAATTCAATAACTTACACTACACGCTACATCGAGTTCAAGCGCACCATGACTTACCAAACTAGCCGTTCAAAAGCGGTTATGAATAGTATTAACAAAATTTTGAACTTTATATAACCATTATAATTTTAGAATCCATATTATGAGTTTCTTAGACATAATGTAAGGACAAATTCATTTTTTTCAGATAAAAGAATTATTTTTCTAAAAATGCAATTTTACCGCATTTTAATGGCGAACCCTTTTTAAATCCAATATTTGAAACTTTTATATATTAAATTTGAAAAAATAAATTTTTTCTTTGGGATCGGGACATAAGAATTTAGTTTCAATATTTTTTTGGTGTTTTTTCTGATAACTTTCATATTTGGGTTAATAGTGAAAAATAATATATTTTAACTGAAAACAACTTTTTTAATAAAAATAATTTATAGTGTTCAAATATAAATATGAATGGTTTGGATGTATAATTAGATCATATTCTTACCATTTAATCCAATTTTGGTCATTGGAAGTAATTTCAATTTGAAATTGGACATAAATAAATGTCAATCTTTTGGTAGTTATTATTTCATAAAAATACGCTTTTTGGTTTTGACAACGAGAATTAATTTTCAACTAAAAAATGAAATTTATTTGTTTTGAATTTGGTAAAATATAATTCATTTTTGAATTCAGAATATCAAAATTATCTTAGGGGGAATTTTTGGTATGTTTCTGAAAACTTTTAATTTTTGATGAATAGTGAAAAACACTAAGTTATAGTTTAAAACCGATTTTAATTTAAATAATTATTTATTTTATTTAAATTTATTTTATGAAAAAATAGATACATAATACCTATATAATTTCAATTCAATTCATTAGAGTTAGTTTATAATAATTTTAGATATATAAGAATTTTATTGAACATTTCACCGTCTTTTACTCACCTCCTAGGACAATTTGCAAATTCACATAAAACGTAATTTTACCGCTTCTGTGAGTTGAATTTCGAAAATCCGAGAGAAATGGTTAATATCAAGGAGTAAAATGTGGTTCAATAAGATAAAAACAATTTTTGGTGAATAGTAACTTTTTACTTTTATTTACCATGGTTAAAATTAAATAGGGTAAGTAAGGGTAAAAATTATATTATTATTACCCTAACACATGTCCTAATTCTATTGTATAAGTATAATTAGACCAAAAAAACCTTATAAATAAAATATGAACCCCTTTGGTCTACTTGGATCATATTAGGACATTTATTATTATTTAATTCAAAGAAGAGTTAAAAGAGTTAAAATCAAAGTTTAATAACTAAAATATTTTTAATATGGGTTTACACATAAGATAAATTCAACTATAAATATTCATTAGAAAGATAAAATGATTTCCTAAATAATGGTATTTTATTTATATTTTTTAGACATTAAATAATTTAATTTATTAATGATACAATAATGATGCAGTAATTACCTAATTAATTAAATATTAAATTAATTGATATTATAAATATCCAAATAAATGTAATTTTAGCCTTTTTATGAATTAAATTAATTTTCTAGGTTAATATGACATATTAGAGTTGGTTAGATGAATTTTTGTTCAAATTAATAATGCTGTTATGAATTTAGAAAGAACAAAATACCTAATAGTGTCAAAATTGACATAAAAGAGTTTTTAAAACAAATATTATATTATTAATTGATATTCTATGCTATAAAATATATGGTTTGGAAAAAGGACATATATAATGATATTTGTATCATTAATGAACCACTTGGGGTTCGCTTGCAAGTATATAGTAAGTTTATTAACCATGTAATAGAAAAATACAAAGAGACATGGTAAATGTCAAACTATTTAACTTAGAGTTAAATCTAAAAAATAAATTTAATATAGTGTCCAAAACCTGTCTAAAACCTATTGGTTGACTGGTTTTAGACCCATAACTACCTTAGCCTTTAAATAATCCATTTTGGATCCATTAAAAACCGAAATGATTTTATTATAAAATAATATTTCTAGCTTTTCCTAAGGTTCCCCGCACCCCTCTTATAAAAGGGCACTCCCCCTTCTCTCTAATTCACACCTTCAAAGCCATTTTTCTCGACCAACATATGACAAAATACCCTCCCAACTGTCCTCCATTCATCCTAGAGGAATTCCTTTAGTAAGAAATCCAGCCTTTGGAGCCCTTTTTATCAAATCAAAAGTAAGAACCCGAAGAAGAGGTAAATATTTCACCACCTCTTTCAAGTTCCTTTCTTCTTCCACTTCCATTTTCTTTGTTGTTTCCATTATAAAATAAAAACTCTAGTATCTTCTATATAATTTGATGTTATTATAAATATGGTATAACAAAATTCATTATTCTATCCATCCTTTGAATAACATGTCACCATACGTGCATAAGTACGGCTTACCGTCACCACGTCATGGTGTAATTGTTTTTCAATACATTATTATTTAGATGGGTATAATAATGATGTGTAATTTGTGTAAATAATAAATATAACCTGATAATTATTCTTCATATATGATATAACATCCAATTATATATTATTTTAATATCAAAATAATGATATTGTCGCTCGTGTGTACGTACGGATTATTGTCTCCACCAACGCGATGGGATTCATTTCCCATCGTATCCATTTAAATATAAATTTCATTTTATGATTAAAAATAATTTTTAGATACATGATATAATTATGGATATGAATAATATACATCCCATCCATAAAAAATATGACTCACATAACAAAGAATATAAAGGAAAACGAATCTTTTAACACCCGAAACGAAGATAATACTAAGATATTATTAACAATGCAATGTTAAAAGACCATATATGATATCATATTAATGTATATTATTATTGTATAATTTTATAAAAATTATTTCACCATTATAAAGGATTTTAAACTACCCTCTACCAAGTAAAACGTACAAAGTTTGGGGTTTCTTATCTCACTTTTAATTCCATGAGATTTCAATTGTTCACCACTTATTTATTGCATGTGGTGTGTGTACTGCCCATGATTGTATTAATTGTGTAATATACTTTAATTTTTGGATATTTACATCATCATTTAATGATACTTATTTCCTGGGTGTATGTTTTGTAAGTTACCAAATCGATAAGGGAATTTGAAATTTCAATTTCCAAACATTCGGCTTTACGCATACTTCATTGATTATTTTACTCCAAGATTTTGTGTAGAATCTCTATTAATTTGCTTATGTAAAAATTTCCACTCCCCTTTCTGTGGATATACATTTGATACACATAATCACTCCATTGATAAATTCTCAAGTCATCGATATTCACTTGATTTGAGTAATTTTAACTCAATCTCCATTTGTTGAGTTAAATAACCAATTCATTGGTGTTGTTTTTACAAGAATATGTGTCAATGTCCTATGATTGATTTACATTGAATATCCAATCATATTGAGTGTATTTATATTTTTCACACATAATTATTCCATTTATTTATCCTTAACCTAAGGATAGAGTCTTTATATGATATTTCATCTCAATTTACATTCTATTGAGACTTCTTTGTTATCATACACCAATTCACTTTTATATGGTGTATATAATGAAATTTGACATAATATATCATAAATCCCTTTATTCTCATGATATTATAAGGTTTTTATTAACTCAATTATTTGGATTCAAGTGTCTCTCTTTTGGTTAGGAACTCTAACTAAAATATCATTTAAAATGTTTTAAAGATTTATTATTCTAAATATTTCTCATTAATGTACATGTTTTAAAAATGGTTTTAAAGATTTATTTATATAGAAATTAATTTTTTAAAATTAAAATTCCATTTAAAAGTTTCAAAGTGGTATGGGAATCTTTGATCCAAAAATCTATTTTTAAATGGCTTCTTGACAAATAGTGTGACTTATAAATGTTTTCAAGAAAAAGGGGGGTATTTCTCTCAAATAGTTTTGATGATTATTTTCATCTATGTAAATATCCTTCATTATTCTTGATTGAGGTTAATCTATTACAATAAAATATTCCATATTGTATTGAATGAGTTATTCTTGACTGTGGATGTGCTATTTTTATACCATTCATGGTTTATGGATAAAGTATTGACATTTCGTATGCTAGTTTTAATACAAATGTTTATGTTATGTTTAAACCTTTTCAAATGAGGAATGCATGGACTTAGTAAGTGATGGGTAGAGCCTACTATAGCTCCTATATGCATCAGTAGGTCTCATGAGACAAACTAGTGTCTTGGAACAAGGCCTTAACAAAATCTTATTTGTAGTCTTGGCACAAGGCCTTGACTATGTGGTTATGAAAGTCTGGCATTATGTATTCCATCATTATGAAAGTGGCTATTGATATTACATGTGATTATTAGTCTAGTAGAATATCCATGTGAATAAGTAAATGGAATTATTTTATTTTATCTTTTCCATATTATGATGAATTTTAAGTTTAAAACGCTTTGGTTCTAGTCTTATACACTGCCTTAAATGTTTATGCTTATTTATGAAGGTTTTCGCTATAATGTTATTCTTACTGAGCATCTGAGCTCACCCCTTTCTATGTTTTATTTTTCCAAGGATGCAAAGAAATATATTATGACTGACCTCCAGGTATAGTCTATGGGATCTCAGTGTTGTCTATGGAAACAATGTTGTTATAGTTTTCTATTTTATGATGTAATGTAAACCTTATGAATGTATCTAGTACTTCCAAGGATACTAAACTAATTGGTCATTCGAGACTTGATCTTTTATGATCATGCCAATGATACGTAGTAATGCAACGAATCTGGGTAACTGGGGTCAGTGCATTACAACCATGATAGCAAGAACAAAGAAAAATAACATCTCAAAAAATTAGTTTAGGGCATCGCAGAAAATAAAAACTGAAAACGAGTCATGTGAGGCTTACTTGAGTGTTGTGAGTCGACCTGATAGATCTGATAATAATAAATATGAATAATGATGTTGGAAAAACGATGCTGGAGGGATCGAATTCGATGAATCCTTTCTAGGTTTTCTGCATGAGAGAGACGAGTCGCAGGTCGTCCGATCGACGAAAACAGAATGACTGAATACGATGTGAGATAAATCATTTAAAAGAATTATCACGTTGGTTATTTAATAACCAACATGGTAAACTATTTTTTTAATGTTTATAATGTTAGTTATTTAATAACTGACGAAGAAAAAAATTTATCACGTTGTTTATAAAATAACTGACATGATATATTTTTCTTTATACTGATGGGATAAATTGTTGATATTGGATTTATCACGTCGGTTTTTTATAACCAACGTCGTAAAGAGCCTAGATTTACTTTATCAGGCCGGTTATTTTATAACCAACATTATAAAGTGCGCCAGATTCTATTTTCACGCCGGTTATTCAATAACCGATGTGAAAACGCTAATCTCTGTATATTTTACGTCGGTTATTTTACAACCGACGTAAAATATGGATCCTGATTGATATATCACGTCGGTTATATAGAACCAACGTGAAAAATTTCAACATGTTAAACGTTTTTTTCCACTAGTGTATGCTGAGGAATACCATGTCTCCAACTTTAAACTCAAGGTCTCATCAATGATTGTTTGTATAGCTCTTTTTTCGACTTTGGGATGCCATGATGTGAAGCTGTATGGTTTTCACATCCTTCACCATTTCTTCAACCATTTCAGGTCCTAGTAGCATACGCTCACTGACTTCATCCCAACACACTGGTGTCCTACACCTTTTCCCATAAAGGGCTTCATATGGTGTTATTTAGATGCTCGAATGGAAACTATTGTTGTAAGAGAATTAAACCAGTAGAAGATGTTGGTACCATACTTCTTTAAAGTTCGTATAACATGTTATCAACATATCTTCCAAAGTATTTGATCATATTGGCCATCAGTTTGCAAATGATAGGATGTGTTGAAGTTCAGTTCACATCTTAGAGCATGCTGGAGACTTTTCCATAACTTTGAGGTGAATCTCAGATCTCTATCAGATACAATAGATAGTGGTACTCAATGCAGCCTTACCAACTCTTTGATATATTTCCATATAAGTTTATCCAGTGAGAATTCCTCTTGAATTGAGATAAAGTGAGCTATCTTTGTAAGATAATCCACAATGACCCATATTACATTGTTTCCTCTAGATGCCGTTATATGTCCAGTGATAAAGACTATAGTGATATTCTCCCACTTACATATTGGTATGGGTAGTGGTTGCATCATCCCCTTATAATTTTTTATTTCTTCCCTCACTTGTTGACATACCAGACACTTTGATATATATTCATCAATCTCCTCGCACATATTTTCCAACCAAAATTTCTCTCAGAGATCTTGATACATCTTTCTTCTCCCTAGGTGAATAGAGAAAGTTGAGAAATGTGTATTGTTCCAAATATCCTTCTTTATCTATGGATCTGATGGTATAGATAATCATGACCCAAATCTTATAACTCCTTCTTCATCAATCTTGAACTCAAAGGATTTCCCATTCTTAATGGCTTCCACCATCTTCAGAATTTTCTCATATTTTCTTTAATCATCCTTTATTTTCTCTATAAGGAATGGTTGATCAACCAATTGAGAAAGGATTAATGATGTCCCTTCATTAAATATTCCCATATCCATCCTCTACAAATATAATAAGATTATATCCTTTTTAATTATAATCATTCATAAAGAAGTGGGATCCTTTCTACTTAATTCATCTGCCACGTTATTTGCCTTATCGGGATGGTAGTGGATTGTGCAACTATAATCCTTAATGAGATCTAACCATATTCACTAGATCATATTAAGATATATTTTTTTTGAAAATATTTTTGAGACTCTTGTGATCAACATATATCTCACACTTCTCTCTATAGAGATAATGTCTCTATATTTCAATGAAAAGATCACCGCCGCCAACTCCAGGTCATCTATGGGATAGTTTTGCTCATGGATTTTCTGCTATCTTGAGGCATAGGCTATCACAATATCATTTTTCATTAGCACACATCCTAATCCATTCTATAAAGAATCACTACACACCAGAAAGAGTTCTCCACTTATTGGGAGTGTGAGTACCAGTATAGTGATAAGACTCTTTTTGAGATCCTTAATGATTTCCTCACATTCTTGAGCCCTGACGAACTTCAATACCTTCCATGTCATCTTGGTCATTGGGTTTTAAAATCATGATAAGTTCTTCACAAATCTTTGATAATACCCATCTAGACCCAGAAATCTATGGATATCCATTACAGATGTCATCCTCGGCTACTCTTCAATCTCCTTTGTCTTGGAAGGGTCTACAGATATCCCTTTATTAGTGATAACATGACCAAAGAATGATAATTCCTCCATCCAGAACTCACATTTACTATACATTTCATATATTTTCTCCCTTCATAGTTTCTTTAGAAAAATATTCAAATGTTCCTCCTGTTTCTCCTTTCTCTTAGAGTAAATCAGAATATCATCGATAAAGACTACCAAAAAAATTATCAAGCTAATCTCTAAAGACTCTATTCATTAAATCCATGAACCTTTTTGAAGAATTAGTGAGTAAAAATGGAATCACTATGAACTCATACTGTCTATACCTCATTCTAACAATAATATTGGGAATATCTTCCTTCCTCACCTTTAATTGGTGATATCCCGACCAAAGGTCCACCTTAGAGAAATAATTTCCCCATGAAGCTGATCGAACAAGTCAACAATCCGAGGTAGGGGATACTTGTTCTTTATCGTGATTTTATTGAACTCATGATAATCAATGTAGAGGTGCATTGATCCATCCTACTTATTTATTAAGAGGACCGGTTTAACCCAAAGTGAAGTACTTGGGTGTATAAAACCTATAGGTTCCGGGCACAAGGGAAGTGCATTGGTGGGTGTACCCAACTTTAATTTTAGCATTAACAATGATCAATCTGATATCCGTCACAACAATCAAACACCAAATCATCAAAATAGAATGAAGAACGAAAAATAAAGAGGGGATCCCTATAACCATAAATAGGATCATCATATGTTGGTTATAATTAATTTAATTAATTGAAAATAATTACCTTGATATAATTATTTATTCATTGATGTTTCCGGTCAAGATATCATGTGATCTGTCATTCCGTCATAGAATCCAAGTGTAGGATTCCTCTAGTGGTTATCAACATGTGCTCCACGTATCTCTGGATGTCGCCTAAGGGATCTCCAGGTGCTAGCATGGAAGAGCCTTTGCTTGCGATGTCCTCCTTCGATTTCCTTGATCCGGTGGAGGTGGATCTCTCTCTCGTAGCTTGAGATCATTCTCAGTGGAAAAAATAATTCTCTCTTGGCTTGAGAGCTTTTCCAAATCTGTTGTGCACAACCACACACAAAATGTCGAGGCTAATGAGAAATATATAATTAGGATTTTTAATTACATAGAATAATAAAATTAATTAATTACCCGAAAGAATTTATTCATTTCATTTAATTCTTAGTAATACAACATGTCTAATAATAAAAGTTGACTAATATTATTACCTGACATGCGCCCAACGAATTACACCAAATATTATTTAATTAAATAAATAATATTATTTCTCATAAATTCCTAAAAAAATTCATGGTGTGTATATTTAATTAACACATTGTGTACTTTTGTTTTTCCATTTTTCTTTATTTCCTCCACCACATTTTTTAGACCTTGAATAATGGATATTTATTTCTAAAATAAATATCACTGCATTACTCACAAATAAATATATTATTTCACCCACAATATATTCTCCTGAATAACTAGTGTCAAAATAAATGCGATCAGGCATCCTTAAATAATTATTAAACCACAATCTAGAATAATCTTTATTCAAATTAATAAATTAATATTTAACTGATATACTTGGACACACTTAGTGTGTCACCCTCTAGGCCTCTTTCTCAATGGCATTAGGTGGAGCCTACCTAAAGTCCAAGGTTAGTGTCTAGAAACACACCAAGACGCCCATAGAGAAATAATTTAACACCACAATGACGTGTCACCTCCTACAAATGCTTACGGGGTAATATAATACCTTGGTCTCAATATATCAAATCAAGAGGGTTTCATGTTAATGCCATCGAACCTTGTGCTCGATTATTCTTTATGTGACTTTCCAAAAATGAACTTTCCCATTCCTAACCATGGCCATGGACTTATTTAGGATATATCAATTCCATAAATGGGCCTGAGATATCTACTTCTGTTATGGAACATAAGGGACAAATCCTTTCTTGCATTATCTTTTAATGCAGTATCACTCGTGGTGCCCCCAACGTATTCTACCTCGTTTTGAACAGTGTGTCATCACATTTTTCATCAATACATCTAGGTTCTTGAGTTGTAATACCCAATAATAATAATCTAAAAGTCTAAGGACTAATACACATGTCTGTAGATAGGAACATCCAATGACACTATGAAATGTGGATTTTCTACTGGTGGGTCTCGTTCTCATAATATCCTCCTGGATATTACCAAGGGAACACACCATGAGAAGGTGCATCAAAGTTTTATGAGTCCTCGTCTCTAATGGCATGTATTATTTGTGTCCCTCAAATCACATCATTCGACCATAGAACATATATTCAAGAACAGTGTTATGGCACTTCGAGGTTATCATCATAGTAGGGATCCGCTATGACCCTTTAATGCAACAACTATCCTTAGGACATTATCACATGCATTGTCACGCAGGAGAACAATAAAAATGGGATAAGGTATTTATTAATGAATAAAGTACAAAGTATTTGGTTTTAGGCCACTAACTCCACGAGACTCCCACTTGGACTAGAGCCAAATGCTAACAACCTTTAACCCGCTAGCTCTCACATGATATTCATGCTTCTACTGAGATAGGTCTTTAGTCATAGGGTCCGCCATGTTCTCTACTGTGGAAACTCTGCTCACTACAAATTCACACTTTTGATAGAAATACCTCAAGAGGTTACACTTCAGGAGTATGTTCTTTGTCCGTTGATGTGACCTTGGTTCTTTTGCAAGAGCCACCACTGCAGTATTATCAGAATACAACGTGATAGGATATTTACTACTAGGCACCACATCAGGCTCATGGACAAAGTTCAGAATCCAGAAAGCTTCCATGGTTGCATCAAAGGTAGATATATATTTAGAATCTACTGTATAATCAGCGACAACTGACTTCGTTGAACTATTCCATCTTAGAGCTCCTCCATTGAGAGAGAAAACATATCCAGATTGCCACTTCAAATCATTCTGATCTGTTTGAAAACCAGCATCAACATACCCTCTGATGAAAATCTCTTCATCTCCTCTATAGATAAGGAACATATCCTTAGTTCTTCTCAGATACTTAAGGATAGTATTAACAATAGTCCAATTTTGTTCTCATGGATCTTCTTGATATCTTCTTACCATGCTCAGTGCATAGCCAACATCAAGCCTGGTATATAACATGGCATACATGATGGATCATATAGCCAAACCGTATGGTATCTTACTCATTCTATATTTCTCTTGTTGTTTCTGAGGACAAATTTTCTTAGAAATATGTAGGTCATGTGAAATTGGAACCAATCCCCTCTTGGATTGTTACATACTAAATCTCTTTAGTATCTGGTCAATGTATGTACCCTGACTTAGTCCAAACAGCCTCTTGGATCTATCACAAATGATCTTGATCCCTAGAATGTAGGTTGGTTCACCTAAGTCCTTCATGGAGAAACACTTGTTCAACCAGTCCTTAACTGAATGTAAGAATGGTACATCATTTCCAATAAACAATATGTTGTCAACATAAACTACTAGTATAACGATCACATTCCCATTATACCTCTTATAAACACATGACTAACATTCATTCTTAATGAAACAAAATTTCTTTATGACTTCATCAAATCGAATGTTCCATGACCTGGATGATTACTTTAATCCATAAATGGATTTCTCCAACTTGAAAACTCATTTGGATTCACCTGTTGTCACAAACCCTTCTGGTTGTGTCATATAGACATTTTCTTGAAGGTTCCTATTGAGGAATGCTGTTTTGACATCCATTCGCTAAATCTCGTAGTCATGGTAAGCTGTTATGGAAAGTATGATTCTTATGGATTTAAACATGGAAACTACCAAGAAGGTTTCATCATATTCAATTCCTTGATGTTGTTTGAATCCTTTAGCCACTAGAATTGCTTTATAGGTGCTAAATTGACCTTCCATGTCCAGTTTTCTCTTGAATACCCATTTTCATCCAATAAGATTTACATCACTAGCTCACCGACCAGAACCCAAACTTGGTTCTGATACATGGAATCCATCTCAGAATTCATAGCTTCTAGACATCTTGGAGCATCTTATCTTTCTACTACTTCCTTTTATGAGAGAGGTTCATTAATGTCCAACAATAATGATTCACCATCCTCGGTGACTAGGAAACCAAATCTCTCTGGTTCCCTTACCTCTCTTGAGCTCCTACGCAATACTTGTGTTTCTAGAACCTCTTCCATGGGGACCTGGGGAACTTGTTCCTGTACCAACTCCTGTGTATCTTGAGCATCAACTTCTTCAAATTCAATCTTGCTCCCACTATCCTTTTTGAGGATGTTCTCCCTCTTAAGAAATCCATCTTGTCTGTCGACAATCACTTTCTTTTCTGAATGGTTATATAGGTAATATCCTTTCGTTTCCTTGGGATATCCTATAAAGATACACCTCGTGCCCCGTGGTGCTAGTTTGTTGCATGGTAAGGCCTGAACAAATGCCTCGCATCCCCATACACGTGTGTACAACAAAATGGGTTTCTTTCCATTCCATAACTCGGAGGGAATTCCATTTTTCGCCTTATTTGGTACTCGGTTTAATGTTTATACTGTAGTTTGTAATGCATATCCTCAAAAGGATAATGGAAGATATGCATGACTCATCATCAATCTCACCATGTCCAACAAGGTGTGGTTCCTCCTTTCACTAACATCATTCCACTGTGGTGTATAAGGAGGAGTTAGCTGAGATAGAATCCCCGACTCCCGTAAAAGATCAATGATCTCTTGGTTCAGATATTCTCCACCTCGATTCGATCGAAGCATCTTTATCTGATTACCAAGATGACTCTCTACTTAATTCTTGAATTAAATAAATTTCTCTAAGTATTTTGACTTATACCTCATTAAGTAGACATATCCATATCTACTCAAATCATTTGTAGAAGTAATGAAGTAAGAATATCCACCTCTAGCTTCTACTAAAAATGGTCCACACACATCCATGTGTACCAATCCTAGAAGAATTGTGTCCCTTTCACCCTGTCCACAGAAAGGCGGCTTGGTAATATTACCTTATAAACAAGAATGACATATATCAAGTGGTTTTAGCTTAGTAGAGTCTAAATAGTCATCCTAGCATAGCTTTGTTAAGCACTTCTCGTTTACATGACCAAGACGGTGATGCCACAACAGGGTGATGTATGATTCATGTGAATCTGTTTCGTTACCGATTGCCAATACATGGTTTTTGTAATTTAATATATACAAACCATTATTTAAATGTGTCATACCATAACATATGTTGTTCTTATAAAAGAGACAAACCTTATTTACAAACTTGAAAATAAATCCATCCATATCCAAAAAAGATATAGAAATTATGTTCTTGCTAACACTAGGTACATAATGACAGTTATGGAAAACCAAAATCATCCCAGTCGGCAATGAGAGGTGGTAATCGCCAATGGCTATTGCAGCCATCCTCGAGCCATTGGCAGTATGAAGATCCACCTCTCCTCTGGCAATCTTTATAAATCTACTTGGTTCTTGCATTTGAATATAGATGTGATCCCCATAAGCTGTATATAATACCAAATGTGTAGAAATTAAAAGATTAGAATTGATAATGAACGAACATTTATCCTCCCCATGCTTCTGGGTACAGTTCCTCTTCCAGTGGCATTTCTTTCCACAAGCAAAACATACCGCCTCCAATTCATTACCATGCCTATGGATCTTCCCCTTATTGGAGGGACGAAACTCGGGGGATTCAGACCATTTATAAGTCTTTGGACCCTTTGCCTTTTCCTTCCTTTTCTTATTCACCATAAGGATTGTGGGTTTGTCATGCCCCATGTCCTTATCTACCTGGAGAATTAAGGTTATAAGTTCTGATAGACTTTTCTCATTGTTGCTCATGTTGTCGTAGACAATGAAGCTATAGAAGGTCTTGGGTAGTGATGATAGGATGAGATCTGTACGCAACTCATCTAGGAACTTAATCCCTAAGATGTATAGGCGTTCAATGTAGCCAATGATCTTGATTACATGAGGCCCAGCTGGCGCAGACTCTCTAATATTAGTTGTAAACAAATCATTGGAGATCTCATATCTCTCTTGTATCGCCTTCTCTTGGAAGAGATCCTTAATGTGAGACATCATGCTATACGCGTCCATATTTTCATGTTTCTTCAAGATCTCATAAGACATGGCTGGTAGCATGAAACCTTAGACATATGTGGAATCATCACATACAATTTCATCTCATGGCGAAGGATGACGTGTAAACGCCTCTACCACTATTGTAAATTGGTGCATGTGAGAAGGTTTTCCTTCTCAAGTATGGTTCGCAATGATATGTTTGAATACATTTTTCTTGATGTTTCTACAAATTAATATGAGAAAAGTTTTAGTACTTTATTTTGATAAAACTGAGACAAATAAATAAATTAATACTTATTAGTCTCCCACTATTTTATCGAAATTCAATAGCCCTCACCATTGACATTGGAATACTCTGTTGCCTAAATATTCTAGTAAAAAGGATCCATATTTCACTTCTCATTACACCAACTAGGGTTTGTCAATAAACATGAAAGGTTTTAGGTAGGAATTTCAAATTCCAACTGCATTAACTCACAACTCATTGATCCGTTGAGTGGACTCCCCAATCCTGGAATCCTTTTATTTTGGATTTCCTTAAACTTTTCCTCTTGGTCACACCAATTCCTATTGTGGAAGTCAACCCTTGATGCGAACCAAGTCAAGTCAACCCAAAACCTTGAATTAGAATTCCCCGATAATTGAAACCACCCCAACTAGGGTTGGTCAAGCACTATGAACTATGGTTCGATTCTAACCAGGATTATGGAAGGCTATACTGACTTAATATTTCTTTGAGGGATTTTATCCTTATACATAAATTTTCATTTTATTATCTCTGATTACATGCTTTTTAATATTAAGTGGGATATAATTAAGTGATTAACCATATCTAAGATAATATTTTACACATAAGAGGGTCTTATTTTTGTTCCATCTTTCATACTTTTTTAATTCATTAATTGTGTGATCGTGACAACACACCCACAATAAATAAACCATGAAACTGACACAAATAAAAAAATTGGTATGATCAGGAGCTTGTTCTATTGGTTAGTTTATCAAGCGGTTGATAAACTAACCCAAGACCTAGGGGAGAAACACCTTGAACCTTTTGGGTTCGTGTTTACAGATTTCCACATGTCCACCTTTGTATCTCCTTGGATTGGTTTCACCTTGGCTCCTGACTTGAGTCACCTCCACTAGCTTGGAAGATCCATACATTACATATGCATTTATCTCACATGAAGGTGGGGCGTAAAAAGGGGTTTTACATAAAAGAAACCTTGGGCGCGCATGCCCTACATATTAATGAGGAGAAGGCTCACAGGCCAACAAATTTAATTTAAATAAATAAATTAAAAGAAACCATTCACATACAAAGGTCTTGGTCTAGCTCATGATCATCCACGCATGCAATGATATTTACGCATAAATAAAACTATCATTCAATTCTTTAATCGTTCTTGTTTAATATAAATCATGATCGAATCAATTGATTATCTTTAATTAATCAATCCTTTTATCTTAATCCCTTTTTCTAAATTTCCTTGAGATTCCCATCCGTCATAATTTTGAACAAATAAATTTAATTAAAATTATCTTTGTACATAACTTGTACCTTGGAGTCAACCCAGTGAATTACCATTCATAACTACCCAATGAGTAGAAATGAACATTATACAAATGTTAAATTAAACACATATTTATATAACACATATCACGTGTTGTGCCTTAGCTTTATGCATGTACTATGGTACACATATCATGGGTTTGTATAATATAATAATAAATTTTAATAAATCTATGTAATTTGGATGAGTACACGGTGTGTAGTTCCGACTACACGGCGTGTAATTTTGTTCACTATCCATCCAAAGTAAATGCTCGGGGACATGGCATATAGATGTAATTCGGAAATTTTCGGAGTGCACGACGTGTTCAGTGGGACACATGCCGTGTAGTATCCGTGTTACACGGTTTCCAACTGGGCAAGTTGTGTACGATGTACACGATCTAACCCTAGCCCTAAGGTAATACATGCCGTGTTCAGTGGACCACACGACGTGTAATCCGGAAACCATGTGACACCAATTCCTGGTCAACACATGGTGTCATTTATGACTTAGGAATAATCCAACACATGGCTTGGTTTGGTGGATCAGTCCGATGAATTGAACCTAGACTATACGGCGTGTACTTCTGAATACACACCGTGTATTCTAGTGTTGTAAGGCCAGAAATGTTTGGCACCTCTGGATGAGATACTTTATTTTATTTTAATCAAAATTAAAAGAAAAATTGTTTCTAGAAGGTGAATGAGAAATGTCAGAGGAGGAACAAATATTGAGATTCAAATTTTAAAGAAAGATTAACTTGAATTGAAACAACTAAATTATTAAATATGTAAATCACCAACGAAAAACTAAAATAATTTTAAACAATGATATGACCACTCTGATACCACTTGTTGGTTCCGAGCATAGCAGAAGCGTGTTGTTGGGTGTACCCAACCTTAATTTTAGCATTAACAACGATCAATCCAAGATCCTTCACGATAATAAAACACCGGATCTTCAGAATAGAACGAAGAATGAAAAAGTAATAGGGGAGTCCTGGAACCATAAACAGGATCATCATATGTTGGTTATAATTAATTTAATTAATTTAAAATAATTACCTTGATGGAATTATTTCTTCGTTGATGTTTCCGGTCATGATCTGACATGATCCTTAGATGTGTCATAGAATCCAAGTGTATGATTCCTCTAGAAGTGATCGACACATGATCCATGTATCTCTAGACATCTCTGAAGGGATCTCTGGGTGCTAGCACAGAAGAGCCTTCGCTTGCGATGTCTAACTTCGATCTCCCTGATCTGGTGGAGGTGGATCTCTCTCTCTCGTATCTTGAGAGTGTTATCGGTGGAAAAAGAATTCTCTCTCGGCTTGAGAGCTTTTACAAATACATTGGGCACAACCACACTAAAAATTTATAGGCTATTGAGAAATATATAATTAGGATTTTTAATTACATAGAATAATAAAATGAATTAATTACACAAAAGAATTTATTCATTTCATTTAATTCTTAGTACTAACCCATGTTTAATAATAACAGTTGACTATTATTATTACCTAACATGCGCCCAACGAATTACACCTATTATTATTTAATTAAATAAATAATATTATTTCTCATAGATTCCTAGAAAAAAATACATGGCATGTATATTTAATATACATGGTGTGTGCTTTTGTTTTTCCATTTTTCTTTATTTCCTCCACCACATTTATTAGACCTTCAATAATGGCTATTTATTTCTAAAATAAATATCACTGCATTACTCACTAATAAACATATTATTTTACCCAAAATATATTCTCTCGAATAACTAGTGTCGAAATAAATGCAACAAGACATCCATAAATAATCATTAAACCAAAATTAGGAATAATATTTATTTAACTTGTTAAAATAATATTTAACAAAGATACTTGGACACACTTAGTGTGTGGCCCTCTGGGACTCTTTCTTATTCAAATTAGGCGAAGTCTTCCTAAAGTCAAAGGTTAGCATCTAGAAACACTCCAAGGCACCCATAGAGAAATAATTTAATGTCACAATGACGTGTCACCTCCTACGAACACATACTTTGTAATATAATCCCTTTGTCTTGATATCTCAAATCAAACTGGTTGCATGCTAGTGTCATCAACCCATGTGCTCAATTATTCGTTTTTTTGACTTTCCATAATTGAACTTACCCATTCCACACCATAGACTTGGATTTATTAAGGCTATATCAATTCCATCAAAGGGCATGATATATCTACTTCCATTATAGAACAGAAAGGACAAATCCTTTCTCGCATTATCTATTAATGGAGTATCACTCGTGATGCACCCACGTATCCTACCTCACTGCAAACAGTGTGTCGTCATAGTTTTCATCAATACATATAAGTGTGCGAGTTGTAATGCCCATTAATAATAATCTTAAAGTCTAAGGACCAATACACATGTCCACAGATAAGAACATCCAATGACACTATGAAATGTGGATCTCCTACTGGCGGGTCTCGTTCTCATAATATCCTCCTAGATATTACCAAGGGTGCACACCATGAGAAGGTTCCTCAAAGTTTTATGAGTCCTCAACCATAATGGCTTGTATTATTTGTGTCCTTCAAATAACATCATCCGGCCATAGAACATATATTCAAGAACAGTGTTATGGTACTTCCAGGTTATCATCATAGCGGGGATCCGCTATGACCCTTTAATGCAACAACTATCCTTAGGACATTATCACATGAATTGTCACACAAAATAATAACCAAGATGTGATAAGGTATTTATTAATGAATAATGTACAAAGTAGTTGGTAATCAATATTGAGTCGTATTGATCCATCTTACTTCTTGATGAAGAGGACCGATTCACCCCATGGTGAAGTACTTGGGTGTATAAAAGATTTATCCAAATTCTCTTATAACTGCTTCTTCAGCTCTTCCAGATCTTCAGTGGCTATTTTACAAGGTTTAATTGATATAAGAAGATACCTAAGAATAAGTTCAACTGAGAACTCAACCTCATGATTGAGAGGAAGACCAACCAACTCTTGAGGGAATACATCAATGTAATCCCTCATAATGGGCATGTCTTCGAGCATGATTTTCTCATTTATCTCAATAATTTGAGCTAGATGTGATTTTTCTTAAGGCATCACTACAAAAAATCTATAATTTAGTGATATTTTTTAGTGGCGCTTTTCAAAATCATCCCTAATTTAAAAATTTAGCGAGGTTTTTTAAAAAACACCGCTAGATTAGTGACATTTCCTCAAAAAACGATGCAAATTTAGAGAAATTTTCTAAACAAGTCACAAATTTAGTGACAGTTCCTCCAAATAATCACTAATTTATCAACATTTCCTCAAAATTGTCATTAATTTAGCAACATTTCCTCAAAATCATCGCAAATTTAGCAATGTTTTCTCAATAGAGTCACTAATTTAGCAATGTTTCCTCCAAAGCGTCATTAATTTAGTAATGTTTCCTCAAATTGTAACTAATTTAGAGATTATTCCTCAAAATTTATGCTAATTTAGTGACGTTTCCTCAAAAGAGTCGCTAATTTAGAGACATTTCTTCAATAGTGTCATTAATTCAGTAATGTTTCCTCAAAATCATCGCTAATTTAGTGACATTTCCTCCAAAATGTCAATAATTTAACAAATATTTATCAAAGAGTTGCTAATTTATTGACGTTTCCTAAAAATCGTCATTAATTTAGTGACCTTTCCACAAAAGCATCACTAATTTAGTGATGTTTCATCCAAATATTTTCTAATTTAGCGATTTTTCCTCCAAAGAATCACTAATTTAGCGACATTTCTAGAAAATGTTGATAGTTTAGCGATGTTTCCTCAAAATCGTGACTAAATTAGAGACATTTCGTTAGTAGCGTCACTAAATTAGAAAAATTTCCTTAGAAGCATCGCTAAATTAGTGACTTTTTTCATGAAACATCGCTAAAAATATATATATTTATATAGATCATTTCCCCACATCGATGTAAATATATATTTAGATATATATATACATACATATATATATAAACAAAGACACGCATATATAAATAAATAAATATATATATATGTAAACACACACAAATATATAAAAATATATTTACATATATTTACATATAAAAACACATATATATTTTCAAATTTAGCTATGTTTTTAATAAAACTTGTCTATTTTAGAGACAATTTTATCATTGTTTTATAACGTGGCTAGTTCTATATATTTATATATATATGTAAATTTATAATAATTTTATATATATACATACACATATATATTCACACACACACATAAATAAATATATATATATATATATATAACATATATATATATATAAACATATAATATATATAATATATATACATATATATCTAAACATATATATATCATATATTATAAACATATATATATAATATGTAGACATAAAATATAAACATATATTTATATAATATAAAACAAAAACATATATAAATAATATAAACATAAATATATATATACACATAAAATAAAAACATATATATAATATAAACATATATAAATATATTCATATAATATGAAATCTAAAATCTAAAATATAAAATCGAAACATATATATATATATATATATATATGATATTTATTTTTTAATATTGAAATCTATTTATATATATATAATATAATAAAATTAAATATTTCAAATTTAGTCGCGTTTTTAAGAAAACGTGACTAATTTAGTTGCATTTTTACCAATTTTTTAAAATATGGAAAATTATATATGTGGGTGTGGGTGTGGGTGTGGGTGTGTAAATTTATAGCTCTAAAAATATATATTTATACACACACACAAACATATATATATTGATATATATATATATATAACGTAAACACACACAAACCTAAAATATAAACATAAAATATTAATATACATATATATATCTCTAGGTTTGTATTTAAGCATAAAATATAAATATAAAATATAAACATATATACACACATATATATAAATCTATGTGTGTCTGTTTATATATATATATATATATTAATATATGTATATATATATATATATATATTATTATATATATGTTTATATATATTAATATATGTGTATATATATTAAATGTTTTTCAAATATTGATATATATATATATATATAACATAATACAATAACAAAATAATAAAAAGTTGTAGCTTAGTTGGTTAGGCTTCAGCTGATGTTGTTGGGGGAATCGGGGTTCGATTCTTAGCGTCTTTATTTTTGTATCGATGGGCACAATGAATGGAAGGTGGGGAAGGGTGGGAATATGGGGATGCATGTAGCACAGGGGATGGAGTGGGAATCATTAGGGGGAAGTGGGAAATTGGAGGGAGAATTGTTGAGTGGGGGTAATGGGAACGGGAGTTAGAGGGGGGTGATCAGGTCCGAGAATTGAAGGGGGGTCCAGGAATGGGAATTGGAGAAGGCGCGTGAAACCGGGAAGCATGAAAGGGTGGGAACGCAGGGGAGTGGGAGGTAGAACTGGAGGGTGGGAAATGGTGGTTGTGGGAATGTGGGTATGGCCTGCACAGCAGCTGGAGGGGAGGGAGAGGGAATTTGAGGGGGACTGGGGAGTAGGGAGGGTGGGAATTCCTGGGGAGGGAGTGGGGTATAAAAATATGGAAAAAAATGCAATATTTTTTAAAAAAAAATGAGAGAATTTGTGGTTTCTAAAAAAATATCAGTTTGTTTTACCGATGCTTTATAAAAAATGTTGGTAAATGATGTGTGATTTACCGACATTTTTTTACCGATATTTCTAAAAAACATTGCTAAATAAGATGTCAGTAAATAGATACACTTTTAAAAATTGTTATTTTTGATATGTTTATTTACCTACATTTCTTAGAAATGTTGGTAAATGAGGTGTTGTTAATTTAGGAATGTTTCTAAGCATCACTAATTTAGGGATTCTTATAAACATTGCTAATTACCGACGTTTACAAACATCATTAAATTAGGAATGTTTATAAATAGATCTAAATTACCAACACCTCATTTACCGAAATTTTTAAGAAACATTGGTAAATGAATTGGTGATGTTTTAGAACATCGCTAATACAAAAAAAGCATCACTAAATAGAGTTTTTTTGTTCTGCAACAATATCCACACATGAGATAATGATTCCAAAGGAGATTCATATTTCTCTTTACACTTGTAATGAATTGGAGGATGCTTCAGTATGTGAAGAGTGATCTCTCTTTCCTGAAAATTGATGTTGTCATTGTATAAAGATTGACAATCCATCACCAAGATATCATCAAACACTACTAAAGGAAGTATGATGAGCTTCACTAGGAGATTCAGTCCACAAAAATTAATCAAAGAGGAGTTATATACTTTGGATGAAATAATTTCCCATAAGATGTTCCCATAGATAAATCAATATCTATATTTTGAGGTGGTGTTTTAATGTTTCTACTGAACATGCATGATATGAAAAAATGCATAACACCAGAATCAAATAGTATGTTCACTATTCCTGAATGAAAAACTAGCATACCTATCACCACATCATTGTCCGGATCCACCTCAGTAGTAGTGATAGCATACACTCTTCCTTGTTTCCTGGGATTTTCTTGTTTATTTCCGACAACAACCCTTGGATTAGGAAATTGTTTTTATAATGCCCATGTTCCTGGCAGTTGAAACACTTCACTAATGGCTGATCGTTGATCTAAATATTCCTTTATTCTTCCACATTAGTGGGATTATTCATATTACTTCAGCAGTTCTTATCCATATATCTCATATTTTCACCTTTGAAGCAATTACTTGTTCCCTTTAGACAATTCCTAGGATTCTTCTTTCCAAAAAATTTATATGTGGGATATTCGATCTTCTTTACTTCATGGGATTTATTTGTCAAACCACCCATATTAGACTCCATTTTCTTCTTTTTTTCACAGAGCTGATGATACCACGGAGAGTCTATAATCTCTATTTCAACCTTGAGGGCATAATGGAAAATCTCCTCATAACTATTAAAGTCTTTAATTTCCAACACTTTTCATAGACTCGACTTTAGTCTTATAAAGATTCGATTCACCTTGATTTCAGTGATCATGATAAATCTAGAGGCATATCTTGAAAGCCTTGTGAAGTTACCTTAATACACCCTGATGGACTCATCTTCATTTTTCTTGATTCTAAGGAACTCTTTTTCCAACTTGAGGTGGTGGGTTTTGGGAAAATATTTATTGAAAAATATTTTCTTGAATTTCTCCCAATCCATGAAATCAATTTCCTCTTGGGACTTCATATTTTTTATCAATTTCCACCAATGATAATCTTCCTAGTCAAAATAAAATATTTCCAATACAACTTTATCTTCTTATGATAACTAGAGCATTGAGAATATATTTTCAATGGAGTTAATCCACTATTCCACAAGGAGGGTATCATAAGATCCAATAAACATGGGAGGCCTTTGCTGTATGAAGGATTCAAAGGAAACTTTTTCTTTCCTTAGAGGAGGAGGAAATTCCCCATGATTCATGTTATTATTCATAACTTGAGTCGGCTGAGCAAGTACTGTCATAAAGTTTAGAGCACCTATTACCATCATATTAGGAGTATCATCAGAGAAATCATCACATTTCTTATCACATTTATTGTTGGAATGAGTTCTTCTATTTCCATCCATTAACTTTGAAAAAGAATACACAATTAGGGGGATTGAATACTTATCTAATAAATATAAAAAAAGTAAAATTTAAACATAAAAGGATAAACTCTTAAAGTAAAATTATATCTTAACTTGTGATTCCCTAGGTTTAAATCTATGTCATCCATGATATGTTTCCTAGAATATATTCTTATGGGATTATTTTTTTTGTTCCCTTAATAATGGTCCATACTAAGCTTATGAATTTACCAAAGCATATCCCCTAGGAGTGTCAAACCAAAAGTGAAACAAGGCCCATTATCATGCACCAGTTCTCATTTGAGGCTAGCTCAAAGTGATTTTTTTTGTTTTACACCTATATGCATCTATTCCAGAGCCACATCCACTTGTTTGTATCTAGACATGGATGTATTTTTTTGATAAACCACTTACTCTATACTAACCAAAATTTTGGAATGTTTTCTTATACTTAGTCTCATACCTAAAGTTCTTAAAAAAGTTCTCTATTCCTAATATCAAAAAATAATAATACCATCCTCTGATACCAACTATATAAAATCTATACTTTTACTCATAACATTACATGATTTTATGAATAAATAAACATCATATTACAAGACGAGGATTGTAAAGTCTAGTGTCTTGTAAGAAAGGTACCTAAAAATTAAAACATGGGACTAAATAAAACATTTCTTTATTTAATATTCATAAATCTATCCAAAATTTTATTGTGATAAAATATATTCATAAGATAACCTAAGGATAACATGAAAAAAGGGATGAGCTAAAAAACTCAGTAAGGGAATAAACATAAGAATACATCTTTAGCACATGGGTTAGAAGGCATAAAATATTGATATAAAAAGTAAGGGAACATATGAAATCATAACATATAAATATGGGATAATATAAAAAAGGAGTTATAGAAATTTTTTATCAATATTAAACATGAATTTAGCATGATTCAAGGGTTATTTCAGAAAGAGAATCACAAGTCAATGTTAACCACTAAGACTGTTGCACATTGTTGCATGAGTTATGGCTAACTGCCAAGACCGTTGAACATAACGTCTCATGAGACTCAACATTACTTAATGCATTATAGCGCTATCTGGGAACACCCATCTTAATATGTTCAAGAATATCTTTCCACGTAAATAATCATACATAATCAATTATATATAAACATAAGGGTACCCATAGAAAGAAATGAGTATCATAGTCATGTCACAAAGAATAATGGATGGGTGTATCATAAAAGTGTCCATGAAAGAAAGGAATTAAAACATATATGGACATTTATATGGGAAAATAATTGAATATCATGGTAAGTGATTTCAAATAGAACTGAGAACATGTAAGAAGAGTATTTATGAAATTTTAGCATTAAAACATTTTAGCGTGGATTTCAGGGAAATACTAAAGATTATTTAAAATGGAAAAGAGAATAATATTTTATATAAAACCATAAGTGAAACAAGAAAGTTTTAATAATAAAAATATTTATTTTATAAAAATAATGGTGTCTTATAACATATTATAGAGTGCTCTTGAAATTGAGTAAGAATTCCGGAAGATCCCTTAAAATTGGTTAGCTTTTCCGGAAGTATTGTGGAGGGAAACATTTAAAAACATGTATATACCCGAAAGAGAAAGATAAATTTAACTTGATACATGAGTTTGGATCATGTAAACAAAATTTATAATATGTACATAAAAATAATAGATAACTTTATTTGGGTAAAAATAAAGATAGAGCAACCCAATGGAATAATAGAGGTTCGGGTAGAATTCCTTACCTTAAGTCTGATGGTGTCCTTCACTTGATCTTAATGTCTTGGATAACCAAATTTCATTCATTAATTAATATTTAAAGAACCTATTATTCATTAAATTTATTTATTATAACCATATTAAATCTATTCATGACCTTTTTGATGGGTTAAGTGGTTCAATTTCATTGTTTGGGAATGTTTGTTTCCTTGGTTTTCATCATTGGTTTACTTATATATATGTAAGGATAAACATCTAAGAGGATAATGGTTTTCCAGAATTGAAATTGTATGTTATTAGTGAATATAAAGAAGATTAAGTGGTTATAAAATTAATTTTTTTATTTTGAGCGAATATAAATCATTATATAAAACTTTAATGAGAACCGTTTGGGATATTGGATGTTTTTTATCACATCAAACATATTTTTCTTTATAAATTAAAATCATGTGTACAAAATATTTAAGAACATTAAATTAGAAATTATACATATATTATAGTCTGTTTCAACAATAAAAATGGTTTCATTACCAGAATTGAAGATGGTAAAAGAAATTAAAAACTCGTCGGCCTTGAATGTAATAAATTAACAAATCTCAAATGGTGATTTCGTTTATAGTATAAAAGGAGGGGAAAGGAGAGATGATGATTAATTATTACATTATCATAACAAAATTTCAGTACATGTAAGTTACTATAGTCATCATATCATTTTGATTAAAGGAGGTGAGGAAATAAAAAGAAATAAAGGAACTTGAAAGAAAATACAAGAAATGAAAAGAAGAATTTACCTCTTGAATATATTTTCCTTGAGAACCTATTTAGGGGAGAGGATTTGGTATTTTAAAGAGACCAAAGGCTACTAGATTTGGTATAGGGGATTGGGAGGATATTTTATCATAATTTAGACAAGGAACAAGGCTTTATAGGAGTAAAGAGAAGAGGTAAAGAGTGGTGGTATTTATAGTGGAGGAGAGGAGGGGTTTCCCATTATTTTAATCATTAGTTTAATATATTTTCTCAAGACTATGAATATCCTTTATCATTGTGACCAACAATATTAAAGAGAGCATTTTATTTTGAAACCAATGGCCATTTACATCATCCATGACTCAAGAATGATGCAGAAATTCATTTATTTAGCATTTACCATAAATTATCATTTTTTACTATTCAAAAAAAATTCAAGTATTTTAGTAAAATCCCAAAAAATAACCCTAACAAATTTTTAATGTTTAAAATTAAAAAAGTAACTACATTTTACGAAAATAATTTTATAAATAAGTGAAATTTAATTTTTAATTAAAATCATAATTTACTTGAAAATTTCAAATTTTAAAATTTAAACTAATTTTCTAACACTTTGAAAAATTAATTAAGGTCTATTAAAATTATCTTATAATCAATAGTAATAAAAATAATTATTTATGAAAATAAAATTTATTTTTAATTATTAAATTTATCATAAAATTGTAATTAAATATACATGACTTACAAAAATACCAATACTTAATTAATAGTTTTTTAAAATTTTACTTTCTTATACTATGATATATTTATATCATATTATCTATTATAAGATGGATAAATTTTATTTATACTTTCATTAGTGAGGTTACTATTCAATTGGATGGTTTACTATTCATAAGGGTCACATTACTATTCCAAAATTCAATTTACTATTTCATCAGTATATGTTCCTTAATTACTTGATATACCTTTTATTTTACACATTATTCATTTATATGGTTTTTATTGTGTTCTATATGTAGTATTATATTATTAGACTATAAGATATAATTATAAAAAAGGTAATTCCACTGAAAAAATATTGGTTTGTTATAGGAATTGTGAATTCTTTTCAAGTTCTTATGGCATAGATAAGTATGGTTTACCATTATATGATGTGTGGGTTTGTTATATCCCCTAATGTGTTGTGTAAAGTTTTATATGTCAATATTTATAAATGGGATGAGGTTGGTTATCCCAAGTCCACTATATTAAGGGATACAGTTGGTTATCCTAAGTATGTTATGGTAGGTGATGTGGATGCTTAGCTAAAGTAAACTATGTTATGGTAAAGTGGTTATCCTAGAACATTATGATGTGAATTCCACGGGGAATATCCTTGGAATATATTATGATTTTTGTGATTATGTTTGTTCAATAATATTATGTTATAAAACTTATTTATGTTATATTCTCATGAATATTTATTTTTTACTCATGTTTCTACTCTCCTATAACTCATGTCTTATATTATGCTCAAAGCCTTATTCCATGACACATGTTTTATAATTTATGTTTATTTGAATACTGTTCTCTTATATTAAGAATATGTATCTTTTTTATGTTCTCAAACTCAAATTATAATATTGTGCTCACTTTTGATCTTTGATTGATATTGCTTATGTTTTCCCTTACTGAGAATCTAAGCCCCCCCCCCCCCTTATTATGTTTCCCTTCCTCAGGTCATGAATAAGAGTATTAATTATTATGTATCAAAAAAGGTTTCATGTGAGAGTAATATTACTAGGATATGTTGAAGATGTTGTATAATAATTTTTCTATATATCTAATCTCCAAATAACTAAACTTTTATATTCTCGTGTGTGATTTATTATGAGATGAAATGAATATGATATATATGTACTTTATTATTGGGTTTACCTAGTTGGTATAAGAGTGGGGTTTAATTATTTTTAGTGTTTTTGATATTAATACTAAGAGGATATAACCTAAAAAACTTATGTTAAACTAAAAGTGATATTAGATAAACCTAAATTTACATAGGTTGAAATGAAGAATTCATAATTTAGGACATGTTAGGATTGATTTTATTTATCATATAATTGCTTACTCTAATTATTATTTCTTAATACTCATGCTCAAGATTATGATTTTTGTAAGGGACTAAAAATTAGATCATGAAATTTGGGTGGTGATAGGTAATCTCAATATTTAAAATATCTTATTTGATCCTAGTTTAATGGATTTTTTATTTTCACAAAAATTATTTAATTATATTAATTCATAGACCCAACAGATAGATATTATGTTATAAATGAAAAATCCTTGTAATTTTTTGATTACATCCCAATTATAAAACTCTTCTCTGATACAATTTTGTGGGAATGTGTGTCTTATAAATCTTTTTATTCACCCTTTATTTGAATTTTATGTAATTTTGAGCATGGATAGGCTCTCTATACATAAATATTTTATCAATTTTTAGGATATAAAAATTACATTTCATATTTTAAATCATCTTATGATTATATATAAGGTAAAATATGACCATGAACTTCCTATGGAAATTACTTCCATTATATGGGTCTTAATACCCAATCATGATGGGTATTTGTCCAAAATGGTTGGGAAAACTTGATATAAAATATATTCTATTGTATAAGAATGTGTTGATGTTTTTTCAGAAGTGTTTATTGGTATTCCCCCTAGATCATGAGATTTATTTTTTCATATGATTCATGCCTAGTGTTATGCCAATATTAATGAATCCATATATAATGACCCTAATAAGCACCAAAAGAACTTGAATAAGGGCTTTATATGACAAAGTGCTTCTCTATAGGGTGCAGAAATCCTCTATTTTAAGAATAAATATGATTTATTGGATCTATTCATTGATTATCATGAATTTACCAATATCATGATCAAGAACAGGTGTCCTTTACCCCTTATTGATGGCTTATTTGATCGGTTATGAGGGGATAAATAGTTTTCAAAGATTAACCTTTGATAATATATCACCAATTAAGGGTTAAAAAGGTAAAATATATCAAATAAAGATTTTCATATATGATACTGACACTATTAATTCATTGTGATTCCATTTAGAATCCTAAATTCCCATGCTATATTCATAGATCTTATTAATATAGAATTTAGATATTACCTCAATCAATTTGTGGAAATATTTTTAGATGATATTCCCATATATTACAAGACAAAGTAAGAGCTTGTAGATAATTTAAGTATTATTATATAGACCTTAAGGAGAGATAAAATTGTATGAAAAATTTATAAACTGTGAATAATGGTTGTATAAAGTGTCATTTTTAAGTAATGTAATCCCAAGTGAGGGTATATTTGTAGATCATTCAAAAAATGTGGTGATTGAAGAGTATTCTAAACTAACCATTTTAATAGTGATCAATAATTTTCTAGTATTTAATAGATATCATCGATTCTTTTTATGAAATTTATCATGACCATCTAATACACTAACCATGTTAACTCTAATGAGAGTCAAGTTCTAATGTATTGAGGAATTTAATTAAAATTTCAATGATCTCAGGAGAAGTTTAGTCACTACACCTACACTCACATTACCCTATAGTGGGGAAGAGTTTTTAATATATATTGATGCATCAAATAAGATATTGATATATTTCCTCAGGCTAAAGGAAATGGTGGTAGATTATTCCTCACATAAATTATATATTAATGAGAAAAATTATTCAATGCATGATTTGGAGATAGAAACGGTAATATATGCATTGAAAATATGAAAGTATTATATTTATGGTGAAAATTGTGAAGTATTTGATTATCATAAGATCTTAAATTATATATTCACACAAAATGAGTTAAACATGCACCAAAGGAGATGGTTAGAGTTGATAAATGACTTCAAATTATCAATACATTACCACTCAATGAAGGAAAACAAGGTAGTTGATGCTTTTAACAGGAAGGATCGTTCTAACTTATCTATTATGATTATTTAAAGAGACCCAATACTCATGAATTTTAAAATGATGGACCTTTAAATAATGAGAGAAGGGAAGAAATGATATATTTCAAAAATTACCACACAACCATCATTCTATATAAATATGGAGGCATAGAATGATGATATGGAACTATAAAAGAATATTAGGAATATTTCAGGGTTTATCTTTGAATGTAATGAAGTTATAATATTTGGGAACCGAATATGTGTTCCATAAATACCAAATTTGAAGAATTAATTATTGGATGATGCATATTTCTCAGGATTATATATATATATTCCAGAAGCACAAATATGTATAGATATATCAAGAATCATTTTTTGTGGGACAATATGAAGAGGAGATTACAGAGTACATATCTTGATGTTTGGTATGCCAAAAAGTAAAGGTTGGACAATATAAATATAAGGGATGATTTAATCATTACCCATACCTATATAAAAATAGGATAATATCACCATGGATTTCATTTAGTACTTCCCAAGAATTTTATAGGCTATAAATCCATTTAACATATAGTTGATCACCTTTCAATGTCATCAATTTCATTTCTATTGGAGAATATTTATCACTCAATCAAATTTCTATAATAAATATATGTAAAGGGCGTGGTATGAAATCATAGAGTATCACTCTCAATTTCATCTCATCGATATATGTATTTTACCTTAAATTTATAGAGAAGTCTTCAATAATAATTAGATACATAGATGATATTTTACACTACGTATCATTGTTAGAAAAATATTCAATATAAAAGGACTATTAAAACTATAAAGTATATGTTAATATCATACACAATAAATTAAAAAGGTATTTATGATCAACACCTTCCCCTAATAGAGTTATCATATAACAATAGTTTCCATTCTAGTATTAAAACGGAACCATATGAATATTTTTATGGGAATAGTTGTATAACTCCAATGTTTTCGGATGAATCTATAGAGTAAAACTACTAGGAATATATCTTTCTCCTGAAATGGTAGAGAATATTCCATCCATATAGTATTATATTAAAACATAAAAAATGTGATAGAAGATATATTCTAATAATCATCAATTATATCTAGAGCTTAATTTTTAAGACAAGGTATTCTTTTGAATATCACCAAGGAAGAGGGTTATGTGATTCAGGAAAAGGGGAAAGTTGGTCCTTAGATACATTAGATCTTTAGAAATCCTTGATCATGTTGAAATGGTATATTATCTTCTTACGATTCCACCCAAACTCAAATAAGTTCATGATGTGTTCCATGTATCACTTTTGAGGAAGTACATAAATATCCCTTCATATATACTAAACTTATAAGTATTAAAACTGGAATATGATATCTCTAATGACGAACAACCAGTATAAGTATTAGATCATAGATATAATTTGGTTTGAAACAAAACCACTCACCTGGTTAAATTTCTATGAAGGAATCATAAGTTTAAGGAAGAAATGTGAGGACCCAAAGATGTAATGTGGTATAAATACCCTCATTTTTTCATAAGAGTAATAAAATTTTGAGGACTAAATTCTTTTAAGGGTTTATGATTTAACACACCATGATTTTACTTTGTCTTTTTCCTTTAAAAAGATACAATATTAAATAGCATGTTTCATATGTACCTGCAAACTAAAAAAATGAGATACATTTTTTTGAGATAAGATATTAAAATACAATATAAATAGTGATACCTTATAGGAATATAATATAAAACATCATTAATAAAATAATAAGAGGAATAAAACTAAAAGTAAGTCAGAAGACCAAAAATGTGTTATCCTTGTCCGTGTGATTTTCATTTAAGATCATCACCCTAATTGAAATAATTGAAATATTGTATAAAATTAGAAATATATATATATATATATATATTAAGAGTCAAGTAAATAAATAAGATAAATTATTCTAAAGAATGTATGCAAGGTAATATATAGGAATTAAATAGTCATTATAAATATTGACAATGGAAATATAGTTGTAGAAAATATGG
The DNA here is from genome assembly GCA_963277665.1 of Viscum album. Lineage (NCBI taxonomy): Eukaryota > Viridiplantae > Streptophyta > Magnoliopsida > Santalales > Viscaceae > Viscum > Viscum album. The sequence goes on along the minus strand of OY728165.1, from coordinate 252,760,811 downwards.
TCCTTGGATATTTGGTCATTAGGTAGGAATTTATCCAATTGGTATATTGAATTTTTTTAATTTTATGTAACCAATTGAAAATAATATAATTCTATAATGATGTAAAAAAGATAATATTTTATTAAAATATTTTATTATAAAAAATATTTTTTATACATTAAATGTTATTATTATTATTATTACTAAATAATAATTTGATGTATTTATAAAATTAAAAATAATTATACCAATGAATTTATAAATTTAATTATTTAGAAGAAAAATAATCAATTTTAATAGGTTGTGGTTAAAAATATATAATGATATTTTTCAAAGATTTTTTTTAAATAATTATGTATTTTTTTTCTTTTTAAACTAAATTGATCACTAATTAATGATGAATATAACATAATGTTTTATTAAATTAAAAAATATACTAACACTAATTTAATTGGTAATTGATATGAAATATAATTAAGAATATATAAATTTTAAAAGTTTTTTTTCAATAAAAATGGGTTTTGTTCATATATTTTATGTCTTCATTTAAAATATAAATGACCCATATTTATAAATATAATTAGATAAAATGGAGTCCAAATTTTTAATTATCACATTGAAATTAGTTACAGAGGTGAATTTCATTTTTAAGCATAAAAATAAGTTATCAAAGTAAAAATTGAGTTACCACGGAAAAGGTAAAATGAGGTAAAGGGGGTTAAACTAAGTGGTAAAGGCATGAAATATCATAAACCCATATCTCTAAATGTGTTTGTGAGGAATTTATCAAATAATTATTGTCTAATATATATTATTTCACACATTTTATCCTATATCCTTTTTTAAATGAAAACCTTACAAATTTGGAAATGAATATTTTAGGAAACGCCACTAAAAACTCACACATGAAAGGAACCCTATTATACCCCTACCAAAACACTCAAACTACTTTTTTTATTCTTTAATATTGTAAAATTTACCCTATACCAAAAACTTCTGGTACTTTTTGTTGGTTCTAGTTCCATAAAGGAAGCCTAAATCATTCATTCCAAAGGAACCCAAGTCGAGAAGAAAATTCATCATGAAAATATCTAAGTTATTTCCTTATTTTACACTTAAAATCTTATATAAACTATTTATAAATCTCATATTTCACATTAATTATGTTATATTAACATCATCATACTTCTTTTAAAATGATACTATAAATATATAACTCTAAATATTTACTCATTCATTAGTATAACATGTTATTGTTTGGGTTAGTTCGACCACCTACCTGAACAATGCTACACCAACATCGTCATTTTAACCATGAAGAAGTATAAAGGAAATAAAAATGAGAATATATGATATTAAATATTAATATATTTCATTTATATAGTTTTTAAATAATCATACAATAATAATTGACCAATATTAAGCAACCCATCTCTATCGGTAAATTACTCAAAAAATGATCATCATGGATTACATTATCACAATAATACCTATACTTTCCATCAAATTAATATGTTAACACATAAATCATTGGATGAGAATGAGTAAAAAATCTCTAATAATCTAGGAAAAATTAACTTCATATCAAATAATACGGACTAAGATCCCCATTTCTAAACTTATACAAAAAGATTAAGATTACTAACATATGATTATGAAAATAAACAATAAATAACTAATATATATATATAATGAATTATTATAATTTATGATTATAAAAGATAATATATATGAATAAGGTTTATAAATTATTGATTAATAATGTAATTTTTATTATATATGAGTTTATTTCACTTTTTTGTAAGTCAAGAATAAAGGTAAGGGTTTTCATTCTAATCTCATTTTGAGTTAGAGATTATTATGATTAAGTTTCCATCTTGGTATATTTTATAATATTTCACTCTAAAACCACCTATATTTTGTTATCCTATGGTTTTGAATGATTTTTACATGTCCTACTACCATTTCAATTTCCTTTTTTTATAATTCACTCTAAGTGATTCTTGTAATAGAAACCGACCTTATCACTTCTTTTCAGTCAGGAATCTTCCTCTTCCATGTCCATATTGTTTGTATTGTTTAATATATGTATTGATCTATACTTATATGATTTATTAAGGTATTTTTCAATGTCATTGAAATTATTTTAAAAAGTAATATTCATTTAAAAGTTATAATTACATGTGTTTTACACTAACATTGACCTTCTTTAAAAATGTGAAATGAATATTCCTTTTAAATGTTTCCCATTATAATGCATTTTTCTGTTGTCCTATCTAGTTTTATTTAATAAAATTACTCTCTATGTTTTCAAGTTTTTTAAAATAAATTTATATTACATTTATTTTTTAAAATATTGTCTTAAAATATATCAAAAACATAAAGTGTGTTTCTTCTTCTTTCTCCAAGTAAATTTTAATTTACATCTAAAAGTGTTTTTCAACTATATCAGTATCCTTTAAATGTTTTTATGCTTCAATGAGGATATAATCTAAAAAATCCATCCAAAATATTCATCTGGATGGGTTATAAAAATTCCCTATGTATTTTTTCATGAAATTCACTTATTTTTTATGGTAAAATTAATCTATTATGTAATTAGGGATTTTGTAAGTTCTTGTGGCACACAGATGTAGGATTTATCATTATGTGATGGGTGGGTGATTATTACCCTCCATTTCATCAAGTAATGTTTTTAATCTGACGAGATCATCATGTGATGAGGGTGGTTATCCTAAGTACACTATATTAAGGTATATGGGTGGTTAGTCCAATCCCGCTATGTTAAAGGATGTGGGTGGTTTTCCCAAGTCCACAATGTTATTATATGGTGGATAGCCAATCCCATTATGATGTGAATGTCCTAGTGGTTATCCTTGAAATATTTTATGATTTATATTCTTATGTTTGTGTCAATCTCTTATGTTATTCAACATAGCTTTGTCATGTTCTCATTAATCTTTATTTTTTACTCGTGTTTCCCCACTCTTATAACTCATGTTTTTTGTTATAATAAAATACTTATTCCATGACTCATGTTTTATGATATATGTTTAACTGGGTATAATTAACTTATGTTATGAACATATACCTTTCTTATATTATCACACCCACATTATTATCTTATGTTCATTTATGATCTTTAATTGATATATCTTTTGTTTACCCTTAATGATCATCTGAGATAACCCTTTTTAATGTTTCCATGCCACATGTTATATAGAAGAGTATAAACTATGATGTTTCAAAAAAGGTATCGTGTGAGAATACAATTCATGGGATATATTGATGATGTTTAAAAATTAGTTGCTTATGTATGTAATCTCTAATGGAACTAAACCTTTAGGCTCTTTGGTGTGATTTTGTGGGTGATGAAATGAATATTCATGTAAAATGATATAATATATATGTATGTTGTGTTCTGTAACCTTGTTTATAATAGGGTGTTTCTCATAAAAAGTTTCTAGATTATGGAATGATACCCTCCTATGTAATATTTTCTTAGTCCAAAAAATAGATCCACAAAATTTTAGTGAATACTATTTGTTATTTCCTACAAGTTTGTATCATGATATTCCCAATACAAATTAAGATTCAGATTTTTTATGACATGGTCCTTATTATTAAAATGTAAGGTCCTGCCAACCAGATTCTCTAATATATCATGCATTGTATCTAAATCAATCTATACAAGTCATGATGTGGATCTACAACATGGCCCCATCATTTTAATATATCATTTATTCTTATGTAACGACCACTACAACATGGTATTTCCCATCATGGAAGAGCACACTTCCTACTCCATATTCATTTAATAATTTTTTACCATTATTGTAGTGTATCATAACCATTTTCAACATGATTGAACTTTTTATATCCATAGTTCAATACTAGATAGCCTTCCTAGAAACTATGTTATTCTTAAGTAACACCAATTATAGTATGTGTCATTACCTATCCCAGTGGGGCTCGTGCCACAACTCCCCAAGCCCACCTCCAATAGGCCAGGGGCTGGGACCTACACCGAGTAGGTATATCACTAACATGGGATGCATTTCCTAAGTATATGCACACACACACACACACACACCTCCAAGACCACAAAATGATGAAATGTAAAAACCACTAAAAAACAAATGCATGCATATATCTATATCCCACAACCAGAGTACGATAGGAAGTAAAGTAAATTAAACAGAGCCAAATACAAGACCAACACAAAGATTCTGTAACCACAAGTTTAACCTATAAGTAAAGGTACTGAGACTAATGTCTGAAATCCTAATGAACACACCTCAGTAAGTCCAGTCTCACAAAGCACTGTCTGGTCCTAGTCTACCTAGGACTCCATCAAAAATTTTACCTTATGCACAATACATGACACATGCGGGAAAATATTGTGTAGGGGAGAGTATAATAATACTCAATTGGACAACCTGAAACCACTAACCAATACAAAAAAAATTATAGTCATATCTACACAGGTATATATCTACAATAGATATAACAAGATTATACAGATATAATCAATCCAAGACTCATAGTCTAGAGGTAAACCAAAAAAATATTATACCAGACTTAGGATTCATGTTTGAAGATTCCATGAAGCACTCATCCAGGAGAACACACTCCTGAGTCTCATAGAACCGATGACATTCATCCGAGAGACACAAATCATCAGGTACTATCAAGAGAGAGAGACATTGATAGATCTGAAGAGATTATGATACAACAGATGAGGATCATAGCTAGGTCTATGGGGTGATACCAACAACTCCATCTAGATAAACTCGATAGGTAGAGGATCAATTCCCAGAAGGATTGGTCATGTCAATACCAAAGAATCTACCTAGTGGATGAATATGAATAGAGGATCCCACACTAGACCTCTCAGGGTATTCCAACAACTCTTTCTAGGAAGTCTTTCTGAATGGATCGTAGTACTAGGAGTAGGAAAAGATTCACACATACCTTTAAGGAAACAATAAAGGGAACAAACCCTAATGAAACCTGTCCAAGATACGGAGAACAATAGAATCAATCCATGTAGAAAGGGGTACACAGTGTTTAGTAGTGGAACATGTCACGTCCCTTGACCCTGAGTACTACCCATGTACAATGACCCATATCATTTAAATCATTTCATGTAGAATAGGTTTACAAAGCATGTAGAGGGGTTACACATTGTTTCCTTATATCCATGGTCTTCTCATGTACTCTTGTCGTGTGCCAATACAAAGCATCATACCATGTATTTCTACTCATGTACCAGTACACTACTTAGACCATGTATCTAGTCCAGTCCAAGATATTTGGGGGAGTACACACCATGTAGGTTGGACATGTATTCCACCCCATGTCTCTGTACTTATCAAGTACGCGCCGATTTTTTCTAAGGGGTACACATTCCGTTTAGTCAAGGACCACATGTCGAGTGTATTGGCTTTTCCTAGAACCCTTATTCAACCTTCCTCTCAAGTCGGTCAATCTTTCAACCTCCGCCTCTGTGATCGGTTTGCCTCAAAACTCAATATCCAAATTCATGTTTTCATCCTAACACTAAATAAATGGGATTCAGGCCTTCAATAGACTCATAAAAATGTGATCTTTTCTATTCATAGTTATGCACTGAAGAATAAGAAATTGTAACCTACCATTATTCAATCTGTTGCCGCAACCATTGTCGTGCCTCCATAGAGTCATTTTGATGTTGGATCTATGGTTTCAGGTCGTTGAAAAATAATTAAAGTTGTATTTATTGATTGTTCACAAAGGGTTTCAAAGCACAAGGAAGAAATAATAATGCACGAATCAGAGGAGAAAAGCATAAACCAATCAAGAGGGAAGAAACGCAATCGATGTTCATGTTGATTTTGTTTCATCACCATTATAATGATAAATGAATCAAAATGAATTTCAATATTTAACTCTTGACAAATCCCACAAAAATAGCTTATCCCACATAATAATTAATGTGTGGGCCAATATATTCCCGGATTGGTACTCATTCATCATAGGAATAAAAAATAGGGAATAAAAAACCAAATAACACATCCTACTATGGGATGGATAGGTCACTAACGAATAATGATCGTTGTGTCATCATTGTTGGTGAGATCTGTCAAGATCGGGGTGTGTCGATCGATTGATCCATGATCCACAACTTCATCATTGTTAGTTCAAGAGAATTTTCTAGGGTTTCTCTCCATGGTCCTCCAAAGATTCTAGGGTTATGTGGTTAACCCTGAAATTTTGACATAAGGATGTATTTAAAGAAAGATTAGTTCATTGCATCAATACAAAAAATAAAAACAATTTTACTAAATTATTTTATTTATTATATGCCCATGATAACTTTTCACAAACAACTTATACCGAAAAATGTTAGGTTATGCTTAGGGTAAAGTCACTATTCTGAAATCAACAGTGCCCTCATATTTCTAATCTGATAAACCCTTTATAATTTGTTATACTTTTTCTAGAAAATTGTGTGCGCGTTCCATTTAATATTTTAATATTTTTAAAACATTTATTCTGGGCACACTGGTCCTTAGAATTGTATGTCGTATCATCACCTGGTCTCAAAATTCATCCATATAATATTTAAAAATAATACATAGAAAATACAAGATATTACATTCTCCCCACCTTGGGGATTTATGTCCCTATAAAACCAAAATAAAGGCTAGTCAAATAGATGAGGATACTGAGCATGAATCTGATCCTCCTGCTCCCAAGTTCTCTCCTAGAGGTTCTCATTCATCCATCGGTCACACACCAAAGGAATAGACCAGTCATGAAGGATCCTCTCCTACCAATCCTCGATCTTCACTAGGTACTCAACAAAATTTTCTTCATCCTCAATGTTCATCCCACCCAAGTTGATAACGTGTGATGGTTCATACACGTACGTCCTCAACTACGACACATTAAAGAAGTCGTGTACCCAGTCTAACTGTAGGGGTATAGCTAATCGGTACACCACCTCACCAACTTTACATAGTATCTAAAATGGTCTGATAAAACTTGGAGATAGCTTTCCACCCATTAAAAATCTCCATAATCCAAATTGAGGTGAAAGATGAAGGAACACATGGTCTCCTTCTTCAAACTCCAAAGGCCCCCGTAGTTGATCAGTATGAGACTTATGATGGCTCTATGCAATATTTATCCACTACTAGATGATCTGCATCTTCTCTATAATAGATCGCACTAACATCGGGCCCATGAGTGCCAAATCTCCATTGTTTTTCAGAAAAGTGTTGACTTGTAGGGTCGCTCATATAAATCCTCAAATGATGTCATACATATGGTGTAATGGGAGTTTTTGTTGTACCCAAACTCTATAAGTGGTTGGTGATCCTCCCAACTGTGGAAAAATTCTAACATGCAGTCCTGTGGAATGTTCTCTAGAACCTGAATGGTCCACTTTATCTGGCTGTCATTTTGTGGGTGAAATGTTGTGGTCAAGCATACCTGAGTCCCAAAACTCCTCCTACAATCCCTTCCATAGCGAGTGTGTAAATAAAGAAACACAATATGAAACAATCATAAATGGAAATCCATGGAGTCGAACTATCACATGCACATAGAGGCATCTCAACCTCTCTATTGAAATCTGTTCTCGGATTGCGAGGATGTAGGAAAACAAGGTGAGTTAGTCAATGATCACCCAGATGGAATCATGTCCCATGTATGTACATCGTAATCCCATCACAAAGTCCACAGATATCATATCCCACTTCCATTATATCACCTCAAGGGGATGATTTAAACCCCTTGGGACTTGGTGCTCATCCTTCACTTACTAACAAGTAAGGCATCGAGAGAAAAATCAACAACTCATTTCTTCATACCAGGACACCAAAACTGATGTAGGATGTCCTTGTACATCTTGGAATAACCTAGATGTATCACTAAAGGGGATGTATTAAAATCCTATAGAACCCACTCCTGCAATTTCATTGGTACAATTATGCATCCATTGAATAAAACAACATTCTCCCTACCTTTTGAATATCCATCAAGAGAGTGCCCTATGGATATATGAGCATGTAGGGTCTCACATTCAGTATCCCCAATATGTGCCTTCTAACTCACTATAAGAGTGGAGGGGTGACAGCCATCGAATGGAGGTAAGCTTCTTCATATCCATATATAAAGGACAACTACAAAGAGTCCAACTAATCTAATGCCTCATTCAAAAAATTGAAACTACATCTCTTGTTAAGAGAATATACTACCATGTTCCCCTTCCTAAGAAAATAGAAAATCTCAAAGTCATGTTCCAGGAGTAACTCCAGCCATCACCTATGTCTCAAGTTAAGTTTCTTCTGAGAGAATATATACTTGAGACTCTTTTGATTGGAGTAGATGATAAACCACTCACCCATCAGGTAGTGTCACCAAATCTTTAAAGAGAATACTAACACTGCTAAATCAAGATCATGGGTCACTTAAATCTGATCATGTGGTATCAACTGGAGTGAAACATAGCTAATCACCACTTTCATCTATATTAGGACACAACCAAGCCCAGTTCCTGGTATATTATAGAACACTACGTACTCAACACCCTCCTCTGATAATATCAAGATCAGAGTGCTCATCAAGATCTGCCTCAACTGCTGAAAATCTTATTGTAACTTATCTATCCACATAGAAGGATACCTCTTTCGATTCAAAGTTTTCATGGGTGCTGATATCCAAGATAAATTATATATGAATCTTCGGTAATGGCATGCCAACATAAGGAAGATCCACACCTTTTTCATGATCTTATGTGGCTCCTATTCTAACACTACCTCAACCTTGGCCATTTTCACTACCACTCCATCCACTGATATAATATGTCCCATAAAGTGGACTACCTAAATACAGGACTGGAACTTCAAGAGATTTCTGTAAAGTCGGTGCTCTTGGAGTTTTTACAGAACTATCCTTATGTGTCTTTCATTCTCTTCCTCAGATGCTGAGAAAACAAGGATGTCATCAAATAATACCACCATTAACCGATCTAAGTAAGGTTGAAATATCCATTTCATGAGTCCCATGAACACTTATGGGGTGTTCTTCACACCAAAGGGCATCACCAAGTACTCATAATGATCATAAAAACATTTGAAGGTCATCTTCAGTATATTCTCATGTCGTACTCACAACCAGTGATATATTGATTAGAGTTCAACCTTAGAGAACCATTGGGGCCCCTTCAACTGATCAAATAGTTCATTGGTCCTCGGTATTGGATATTTTTTCTTCATGATCACCTAGTTCAGGCACCGGTATTCCACACATAACCTCAAGATCTCATATTCCTTATTGACAAAAAAAACTAGGGTTTCTTAGGGTGAAACACTAGGTCTCACAAAGCCCTCCCTCTATAAGTTCACCAACTTCACCATCAACTCGCAGTGCTCTATGGGAGACATCTGATATGTTAGTATAGATAACAGTTTTTTTCCCAAGATATAAATAAATGTAGAAGTATATATATCGGTGGGGAGGTAAATCCGGTACATCTTCAAGAAAGAAATCCTTGTACTCTTCCACCACTGTAGGAAACGGGTATCTCATAACATTCACTACACCAAGGGTTAGACTATCCAATAGATGATTAATCAGATTCATCCTCCTATGAATGAGTCCATCTTATTCTTCTGGAGTTTCCTTTTCTCTGAAAAATGAAAACCTCATTTCGTCATTTTGGAAAAGCCACACCCTTATCAAAAAATACTCAATCTAGGCATGGACTCTATATAACCAATCCATACCAAGAATGATGTTTTAATGCCTCAATTCCACTAACAAGAGTTTCCAACCTAAAATATCACCTCTAAGGGTATGGTCACACTATTAGAAAAGGTGTGCAATCTTTGAGTCACCTCTAGTAGGTGTATCCCATCATAATGGTCAAGTCAATGGTTCAACTAGAATCTCTAGGTATTATACAAGATATGTGGCCAGAAATTAATGACTAGAACCTGTGTCTATTATTATGAAAACTTTAGTAGAAAATACAAAGATCATACCGTGAATCATTCTTGGATCCCCTTGGTCATAAGCCTTGACCGCATACAGTTATCCCCATCCCTGTCCTCCAGCTCTCTAAGCCTGGTGTGGACCACCAGGGGGTGGTAGTGGTAACCAGTCAAAAAATCGACCACCTTCTACTGCTCTCATAGATAATATGCCACATCCTTCACCCTACATATCTTCCTACTCCTTACATTTTTACTAACAGTGGTCCATCCATAGTCTCTGTATCAGTTTTATAGTGGGTTAGACAATCTTGTGTAAGATACCCCCTGACATCACATGAGTATCATCACCTTTCTCTAGGATGATTGGTTCCACCCTGTGAGCCCTGAACTATGGATACTCAATCCTAGGACCACCTCTTGAAATGTATCCCATTTCCAGGTCCTTGAGACTGACGTCATCTCCGTGTTGCTAAGGTCTCTGGTCCTACTTTCCCACTACTAACAATCACTGGCTATATCTGCTCGGCAAAGAATATTTCAACCACCAAATCCTGCTCAAGCACCCCAACATAAGTAGTAATTCACATAGGTATTACACTAGCTCTGATGTCTATACATATACCTCACTGAAAAGTTTTATCCCTAAAGTTCTGATCTTAACCCAAATCCATTAATTACTTGGTAAAGTTGGTAAATCTTGAAGAATAATCAGTTACTGTTATGCTACCCAATTGGAGCCGAAGAAGCTCATGAATACGCACATCCCTTAGTGTACCTTGTGAGAAATCCTCTATTAATAGGTTCTCTAACTCTATCCACAAAACAATCACCTCATTATAAGTCTAGATAGTCAAAATCCATCATCTTTCTACTGAGCCGTGTAGTAGTCTTGCCGCCAGTACCACCATCTGATCTGCAAGTTCCCTGACTAGATGGAAAACTCAGGTTTCCACATCAATCCTTTCCTCATCCACCTATGGGTTGGGCTTTATTTGTAACCTGAGGGGTGTCTTTATCTAAAAATGGTTAAGTGTACTCCGGTTTCACTCCTCATCCACTAGTATTACAGGTACCATGTTATTCTCTGCAGGTGGTGGTAGGGCTGGTGCACCACCTGGGGGTAACATCTCAGGAACTGGTCTTTGTATCGAAGTCTGATAACTGAGTGGTTCATCCTTTTAATCAAGCTAATGAATACTAGATAGAATATGTCATAGAGGAATCCTGAAAGTAAACAATATTTACCACTGTCAATGAGTATATATGGAGAGCTGACTCAAAAAGGAAATGGAAACCACCACCCATTCCTATATGATGGATGTACCTCTTTTTCCGTACAACTAGTGTTCTCATGTACCAAGTCAAAAACTAGATTATCAGAGTCCAGGTGTATGGATACATTGGCCGCTCCACCAACATTGGAGTCCCTGACCTGAAAGATGAACTTGAAATACTTAACATTGTTTCCCCAAATCAATCTCACAAACTCTTGGTCTTAAAGTTGAACCTACCTGTTCTGATACCACTATGTCACGAACCATCCCAGAGGGTACCATGCTAGGACTCCCCAAACCTTCCTTCAATAGGATAGGGGCTGGTGACTAGCACTGAGTAGGCATATCACTAACATAGAAGGCATTTCTTAAGTACCTATACACATGTTCGCATCTCCAATCCCACAAAATGATAAAATGTAAAAACTAATAAAAACCAATGTATGAAAACATTTATATCCCGTGATAAAAGTACAATAGGAAGTAAATTAAATAGGTACAATTAAAACCCACCACAAATATTATGTAACCACAAGTATGATCTATAAGTAACAGTATTGAGACTACTGTTTGAAAGTCACATGAACACACCTCGGTCTATCTGGTCTCACAAAGCATCGTATGGTCCTGATCTTCCTAGGAATCCATTAAAAGGTTCATCATATGCATAATACATGATATGTATATGAAACTCATGTAAAAGGTTGAGTATACCAATACTAAGTGGGACACCCCAAAACCACAAAAAAAATACAACAACGAAAAGTACAATCATCTCTATACAAGTATATGTCTACAACACATATAAAAAGATTATCCTGATATAATCAATCTAAGACACACATTCTAGAGTTAAACCACAACAAAAGTATACTAAACTTAGGATTCTAGTTCGAAGATTCCACAAAGCACTCATATGGTAAAACACACTCCAAAGTCTGATAGCACTGATAATGTCCATCCAAGAGATACCGCTCATTAGTTACAATCATGAGAGAGAGATGATGATAGATCTAAAGAGACTATGATACAACGAATGAGGATCATATCCAAGGCCATGGGGTGATACAAAAAACTCAATTTTGATTAACCTTCTCGGTAGAGGATCGATGTCTGATAGGATTGGTCATGTAAATACCAAGGAATCCACCTAGCTCGTGAAGATGAATAGAGGATCCCACAATGAGACTCTCGGGGGATTCTAAAAAATCTATCTAGTAAGTCCAAATGAAGGTATCGTATTCCTAGGAGTAGGAAAAAATTCACACCTACCATTAGGGAAACGATAAAGGCAACAAACCCTAAAAAAACTTTTCTATGATACAGAGTATAAGAGAATCAATCCATGTATAAAGGGGTAAAAAATGTGTATTAGAGGAACACTCCGTCTCCCTTGACCCTAGGAACTTCACGTATATAATGTCCCATGTCATTTAAACAATTTCATGTAGAAGGAGTGGTACATAGTGTATAGATAAGTTACACACCATGTCCCTATATCTGGGGTCCGACCAATTACTCTGGCTGTGTGCTAGTACTCGGTGTCAACCCATGTATATCTACTTGTGTACCAGTACATGGGTTAGACCATGTATCTAGTATAGGCCAAGTCATATGGAGGAGTACATGCGGTGTAGGATGACCGTGTATTCCACCCCGTGTCCATGTACTTCTCAAGTACATGAAAAGTTTGTCCAAGGGGGACACACGCCATGTAGTTAAGAACTACATGATATTAGTATTAGGTTTTACCAAAACCTTTCTTCTTCCTTCTGCTTACACTGGTCGATCTTCTAACCTCTTCCCTGGTGATCGGTTCACCTTGAAACTCTATATACAAGATTTTTTTCCCATCCTAACACCAAATCTATGGGATTAAGGCCTTCAATTATCTTAGAAAACATGTTCACCGCCGTTATTCATTACACACTGAAGAATGAAAAATAAACACCAACGGTCATTCGATCCGATGCCGCAACCACCGTCAAACCTCCTTCAAATCATTCCAATGTCGTATCTATAATTTTGGGTAATTGTGAAAAGAATATAAGTCAAAATGATTGACTTTTTCCCAAAGGGTTTCAAAGAAAGGGGAAGAACAAAGATCACACAAATCGAGGGATAAAATCACAAAACAATCAAGAGGGATGAAACTCGATCGATGATCGTTTCAATAATTATTTTTCTCCTTTAGAATGATAAATGAATCAAAATTAATTTCAAGATTTATCTTTTGATAAATCCCACAAAAATAGCTTATCCCATAAAATGATTGATCTATGGTTCAATCTGTTCATGGATTGTTCCACGTTCATCATAGGAATCAAGAATGGGGAATAGAAAACCAAAATAACACATCCTACCTTGAGTTAGACCGGATACTAATGAAGAAAAATCATTGTGTCTTTGCCGTTGGTGATATCCATAAAGATCGGTGTGCTCTGATCGATCAATCCATGACCTGCAACTTCATTGTTGTTCGTTCAAAAGAATTCTTTTGGGGTTCTCTCCATGATCATCAAAATATTACAGGCTTATGTGGATAACCCTATAATTCGGAAATAAGGATGTATTTGATGAAATATTAGGCCCTTGCGTTAACACAATGAATTAAAATCATTTTATTAAATCATTTTATTTGTTTTAAACCCACAACAACATTTTCACAAATGACCCACGCCGACCAATGTTAGGTCGTGCTTATAGTAAAGCCACTATTTTGAACTCAACAGTACCCTCAGATTTCTGATCTGGGTAGCCTTTTAGAATTTATTCCACTTTTTTGTGAAAACCTCATGTGAATGCCAATTAATATTAAAATATTTTTCCAGAATTTATTCCAGGCACACTGGTCCTCAAAATTTCACGTCGTCTTAGAACCTGGTCTCAAAATTAATCCATCTAATATTTAAAAATAATACATGTAAAATCCAAGAAAATACAGTATACTTATATACTCTATGGAAAACTAATCTTTTAATCACATATTCATTTAATAATATGCATCTAACCATCATGGTGTGGAATATATGCTTGTGTTTTGATTAAATTCATTTTATTATTATATTGTCTCTATATACCCAAGTTAATCTGGTATATATCCTCTACACTACACTGATTAAATAGATGTAGCTTTTATTCCTAGTGTGATTCATTAAAATATGACATGATCATGTCCATATTAGAAGAGAAAACTCTAAACCTCCCTTGAGCTCTTCTAGAACATCTTCATGTATCTTTACCACTTGTACTAACTCAAAAATTCACCCAACATACTTGATTCCATCCATGACTAGGTTCCAAACATTATCTATGTAGAATATTAAACACAACCAATGATATACTTGGTTATAAAGTTCTCTTCATGTGGGTTTATTTACAATATAAAATATCTATAGTGAAATTCAAAACCACTAAACTCTAGTAGTTCTGAATATAAATGAATTTACTCTTTTAGCAGTCTTAATATCAATGGGAAAATATCAATCTTGAAACAAATAGATCAAGAGAGAAACAAATTCATTTTTACTTTATCTCATACTAGTTATTTATAAAACCTAAAATCTTTAACAAACTTCCCCTATCTTCATCCATATCTCATTTCTCTTAAAGTACCATCCCCAGGGATCATATCTCCCCCTTTATTACATACCATATACTCTCCAAAGAAGGTAAACTCTCCCTTGAGTATAGATTTCCTCAACAAAGTTCATTAGCATATCATTTCTCTTCAATTGAAAATAATCCCAAATTTCAATATCCTATAAATCCCAAGAAACCAAATTAGACATATTACGCATTTTGGAATAGGGTATTTTTCAATCCTCCCCGGTATGAGGGGGGTGGTTGGACACCAATGTCAAACTGATGCTTCTCAAATGTAGTTGTAAAAAATGGTTTTGTAAAAATTACTTCTATTTATTCAATGGTTCCAATATGATCCAGCTTGATGATGCCTTATTCCACCTTATATTTAATAAAATGGCACTAGATCACAATAAGTTTCATTTATAAATGTTATACCATATTTTTTCTCAACTCGATCACACTTTGGTTATCGTAATGGGATACCCTAGTCACTTTAATACTTTCTCCAAAATCCTATAGTTGTGTTATATATATATTGGTTTTATACACACATTTTTTATTGTAATGTACTCAAATTCAATTATATTAAGAGAAGGTTTTTCTCGCTTCTTGTTAATACATCCAAGGAATTTGTTCTCAATAAATAATTCCCATCTTATTAGGGATTTTCTATCCACAATACCACTAACACAATTCAAATCTAAATATACATATAAATATTCGTCATTTACTACACAATACACCAAACCATTATCAAGTGTGCATGTATTGTACCTCGTGATCTATTTCATAGCCTCTAAGTGTTCTTATTTTGGATTAATCTCGAATCTAGTTGCTAAGAATGTTACATAAACCATATCTGGTATAGTTTTTGTGAGATATAATAAACCTATCATCATTTTATAGTAGATACTAGGATCAAAATCCCATCAATATTCCAATTTCACAGTCTTGGTTCTAACCACAATATGGGTGGAAACCAGATCTCTATCATGAATTTCAAACTTTTTTAGAATTCCCCTTATATATTTCATTTTAGAGATAAATGTGTATCCCAATATTTGATTTACTTATAGGTTAATGAAATATGAAAGATCTCAAATCATTGAAATTTGAAACTCCATGATCATTAACCATGTTAATTCCTCCACAAAATTTAGTTTTATTTCTTCGAATATAATGTCATCCATATAGAAATGCACCATGAATTTTTTTCCTTAGTCAAGTTCACATAAATATTGTTATAAACTCTAGCTTTTCTAAACTCTAACTTCTTCAAGACTGTATCTAAACAATCATAGAAATCCTAAAACACCTTTATAATCCATACAATGATTTTTCTACTAGTACACCTTTGATTCATCATCACTAATTCGATATCCAATCAATTAATTGATATAGACCACTTCTTTGAGAACTCTATTCAAGAATGTTTTCTTAACATCCATTTTACAGATTATGAAATTTATTTTTATTACTATGTACATGAAGAATCTAATGGAATCAAGTATATCAACCAGTGAAAAATTCTCTTCCACATGAATTCCTTATACTTATGTATCTTATTTGAACACTAATATTTTTTTATTTTGAATCACCTTTCTTATATCTTCCTATTTATTTTGAATACTCACTTGGTTATGATGAAATTATGATCCATATTCATCTTCACTAACTCCCGAGTTTTATTTTTCTCAATTTGATTCAACTTTTTGTTCATGTTCTTGACCCATAATTCATCCTTTTATGCTTCTTCAAATGCGGATGGTTCCATTTTTTATAATAAATCTATGTTCCCTACATTACTCATCCTATGGTTCCATATTAGAGAATATTTTTCACCAATTATGTTTGATTCATAAACATTAATTCACCTACTAATCTATTGAGTCGATGATCAACTATATTTAGCAACTTTATCATCTACTAATTTTGCCTCAGATTCCTATTCACATGTTGTAATATATACACTTTTATAATTAGTTTCTACTTCCTCCTCTCCAACACAATTTTTTATTATATCTATAACACTATATTTGTTTCTATATTTTTATTCCACTATATTCACATCATTACTGTCCACAATATTTTTCAGTGTTTTGTTTAAGTTATTATAAGATTTAATATTGAATGAGTAACCTAAAATTATACCTATATCTACTACATAGCAATATTTTTCTTGACCTCCTTATTTTTTTAACATGTAGAACTACTTATAAACAATTTAATGTTCTTTAATGTTGATTTTATTCCATGACACAATTCCTACAGTGTATTCTTTTCTCCAGGGATCAACAAAGACCAATTTTTTGTATAATCTATAACTTTCATGGATTCCTTCAAATAGTGGCATGATATGACACTTTCAATGTAAAATTTATTTTACATATTGTTTACCATTTGATTAATCTGTTCCCCAAAACCATTTTTTATAGTGTTACCATAGATGAGACTTCAATCTTAATTCCATGTTTCTCAAAGTATACTTCTTCCTCATGAGAGGTGTACTCTATGCCATTTTTTAATCAAGGGATCTTTGTATTTATTCAAGTTTAATTTTTAGCACTCTTTATAATCCACTTAATACACTCAATCACTTTTTTTATGAACATGATTCATCCCATTATAATATAATCATCAACAAAAAAGACATATAATTTATCAAATCACATGTTGGGAACCTTTATTTAACCCCATAAGAAAGTGTGAATTAATTTCAATAGATTTAAATCCCTTTTATTATTTAAAAAATATAATTTTTTCCTATATTTCCTCTTTTGTAAGAATCTATTATCTTCTATCAATCTCATATCAAACCATGAATATCAATTATAACCTTAAATTTTGTAATATTTTCCATAGTTTGTTGATTTATATGTTCAAGAATCCAATTTCATAGTATTTTTTCTTTTTCCAACATATAAGTTTCCTCTTTGATTCCCACCAGATATAGATTATCATTTCTTCTCTAACCATTTTATCAAAGATTTTATAACCTTGCCTCTGATGAGACATCCTGTCTAATTGAAATTTACTTCCAATCCTAAGTATTGAAAATGGATAATACTGAAGAAATTATGTTTTAATACATCCAAATAGAGAACATCAATGTCTTTCAAATAATTTTCTTCCAATAATTTTTTCACTTCCCTTTATTTTTAAGGTTCCATCATTTCTAAATCTAACTGTACCATCAATACATTCCATCACATTATAAAAGAGATTAGTTTTTACGATCATATGATGTTAACACCCACTACTAAGGATCCATGTATTGTAGTTTTTAGTTTATTTAACTGAAATTTCATACAATATATCCTTCTATTTAGTTATATTTCCCACTCAAGAAATTCCGAGTTGAGTTTAGAAATAAGGTCTTCTCTCCTCATTTTCTTCATCGTGGTCTGTGAGATCATGCTCCTCTTCTTACAAATGATAGAAATTATTCTATAAATAGATCTCATTTAATTTTCTAGAACCCATCCTCCATTTATTTCTATAGTAGTAATAATAATTCCTTTATTTCTTAAAATTTATAGATTTTTATCCAAAGTTCAAGGGAAAATAATAATATACATAGAAATACTTTTATCATTGTGGTGTGGGATATCCATATTTTTTCTCCTCTCAAGTAAATTTTCATCTTCATTCAATAAGTCATTATATTTCCAAGTTATGAAAATAATTTAAAATTAATTAAGGGAAATATTTTATTATTCCCTTCTCTTCACATATTTCCATCCCCTGAGTATATTCTTGATTTTTTATCAGCTCTCAATGGTTGAGGTTTTTCACCAATTTTTCTTTCCCTTGTTCTTTGTAATAAATTCTCTTATATTGAATATCTCATGTTCATAACAGATACCACTCTTTCCCATTTTCATGATCCTTTATTAAATTTTGATTTTATCAATAGTCCCCATATCTCTTCTTAATATTTCAATAAATTTACTATTAGAGAAATTTCTAAATAGAATTATCTACATTTTATTTATCCTAGATCTTATTCTATAATGAAAAAATTTATTTTTTATGGTATTAATTTCTTGATATAAAAATTAAATTCATCCAATAACCTTATCTTTTTCTTCAATTTTCCCAAAGATATTAAAAAAATCATTGGGTATAAATTAGGAAAATTTATAACCATCCATAACCTTTTCTCATTAAGTGATTTTAGCTTTGAGTTGATTAGTTTACTCTAATGACTCATTTAGTGTACGACTAATTTTCCTATTATTCTTTCATTGAAAATAAATTTTATTAATATCACCTTCATGTTATAAATTTAAATCAATAATTCATTCTCGTTAAATTTACTCCTCAGTTTCAAATTTTTATTTCTCTATAATTTATATAAGAAAATATTAAATATCTGAAATAAATTTTACCTTATTATCTTCAAAGAATATTTCATCATCTTCCTCTTCTTTTCTAAAAATTTTTCCCTACAATAACCTCTTTTCCATTATATTTCTTAATTAAAATTTCCATCTTGTGGGAAAAAAATTTGTTGTATTGGTGTAATATCATCGTCAACTCTGTTATTATCCTTCCTTAGACAACATACTATGATATATTATAATTGACCACAACTAAATACTGATAATTATATATTTCCTTAAAACCAAATTTTTCATCACATAAATTTTATTTAAATGAGTGATAAAAACTCATCATCAGCATATTCTTCAATATTTACAAGATTCTATAAGCCAAGAACCCCTAAGGATTTAAAGGAAATATCTTTTTGAAATTAAACTAATGTGATTTCTAGTTTCACGCACATTTCATAAGCCACCAGCATGTTATGAAAATCATCAAGAGATAATTCTATGTGATATTTTTCTCAATAGATGAATTCTTATCATTATAGAATGGTGGAAATATTTTGAGATTTTTTTTATAATTACAATGACTTTTATTACATCTCCATGTCAACATATCAATCTCATGTCTTCAATGAGATGATTGAGGAAACCATCAATATTCTCATTTAGTCTCATATTTGAATCATCAAATTTATTATTCAGACCTTGTGTTTTTACATACATTCTCTTAATATAAACTTTAAAAATGTTTACAATTTTTTTCAAAATTGATTTCACCAAATTATAAATCATCACCTTAATATAGATTTTATTTTAAAAAACTATAAATAAGTAATTTTCTGCCTCTACATCAGTATTAATAAATTTTTTATTTACTTTTATCAAAGAAAAATTCATAAAGTCTTTGAATTATATCTTATAAATCATAGTTTTGTATACATAAAACCCTACAGATCATAAATTTTATCTCATTTGATTATTATATATTTTATAATTGATTATGTTGATAAACTAACACATTTTTTCGTTAATCATGTTCTCCATGGCAGTGATCCTTCAAAGATATATTTTTCAAGCCTAAACCTTGTGGATATAATACCACTTTTTGTAACCACAATTCCAGTACAGCCTAATATGGGGGTGAATTAGGGTGTTTAATTATTCCCAAAATCTATAAGATCTTGTTATTGTGTTTAAAATAAGAATTTAAACATATCAATATTCAATCACAATGTCCATATATGAAAAATAAATTTAATAACATATATATTTTACTTGTCTCAATACAAAGGGATAATTCAAGGAGAATACATCAGCAATATTTCAATATACCAGGAGATAACACTACTCACTATATATTTTACAAATATTCAGTAAATTCGAATTGGTGATCATAGGGTAACTCAATAATATTATCTCTCTATTCACTTTTTAAGGCAAAGAATACAAGAATATGTGACATGATGATTAATTACCATGATTATTTACAAAATATATTCACTAGATCAGTAATGGTGCTCTCATTATGTTTTAATTCCAACTTTAAATCCTAACATCAATAGAATTCATCATTGTATACTACCTTCTCTAAATACTCTAATTTTAGAAATGTTCTCCTTTTTTATTTCTTCTTTAATCTCTCAAATATTAAGGGATCAAATCTTATTAATTTATTTTAAAAAATTAACCACATATCACCTAATAATTGGGTCATTAAA
The DNA here is from genome assembly GCA_963277665.1 of Viscum album. Classification (NCBI taxonomy): domain Eukaryota; kingdom Viridiplantae; phylum Streptophyta; class Magnoliopsida; order Santalales; family Viscaceae; genus Viscum; species Viscum album. Next base: position 252,739,935 of record OY728165.1, on the reverse strand, counting down.
CCACCCATTAACAACCAATTATGTTTACCATATAAACCATAATTCCATGAAATCCAATATATATATGAACTCTGAAAAATTTCTAAAATCAGCCACTTTATAGTTTCATTGCCTCTCTTATGGTGTGATACTCATAAAATATTTCAAGATTGTGACATGATTCTATCCTTTGTAGTATAGTCTTGGGTAAATAACCAAATAAAAAAACTAAGTGAATATTATTTAATATTCTATATATGTTCATGTTATGATCTTCTCAATCCAATTTAGGATTTTGGATATTTACTGTGTGGTCCTTAATTATGTAGTGTTAGGAATAGTTACCCAAATTATAAGAGACTTCATTCATTATTTCAAAGTAGACATCTCCATGTCCTGATGTGAATCTATAGTGTACCCCTACCATTTCACCAAATTTTTTATTCTTCCACAATAACTATTACAATGTGGTCTTTCCCATCACAGCACATCACACATCCTTCTTTGTATTCATTTAATTATTTTTACCCATTATTTTGGAATTACATTTCTAGTTTCAATTTGATTAACCACTTTTTATCCTTTTTTCAATCTTATATATCCTTCATAGAAATTAATTTATTCTTATATAGCGACGATTGTGGTGTGGTTATCTCCTTCATGGAACAAAACTATTTTAGGTCCATATTCCATTAATATTATTAAACTACCCATAATGTAATGAGTTCTATACACACAATATGATAGAATTTGGGTTATTCTAATATAGCCTCCAATTTTCCAACTTAATCCTACATAACTCCTTTAGAATCCACTAATTAACCTAGCATAGCTTTTATTCATTGTATTATTCCTTATAATATGTTTTGATCTTGTATATATTAGAAAAGACAAATAGTAACAATATTTGGGTTCTTTCGGTCTTCTCTAGGTATCCCTAGCTCCTATGTTAACCCAATAATTCACCTAAAGAACTTGATTTAAGACATTAATATGTTCCACACATTCTCTATATAATCCAAAAAGCACAACCAATGATAGCATTGGTTCCAAAATTTAAATAGTATTATTTGGTTAATAGGGTTTTTATTAGTGGTTATTAGACGTGTCTAAGAGCTGTTGGAGTATGCATTAGAGTAAAGCTCACTATTGGTTTAGGTATTTGGTTCTCAAATTTTCTTAGGAATTTCTGGGGTACTATTTGGACAAGTTTACCACTTATTTTTTAATTTTAATAATAATGAATAAATTTTATTTTCAATATTTATAAAGGGATAGTTTTCAAAAATATTTTTATATAACATGTTAAAGGTTTTCAAATATGATTTTGTGTGAAATTTTGTAATGGTTTATATATAATTATCTGATTTAGAATTCTGAATTCAAACCATAAGGTGTGTTGTCGATGGTAAATTTTTGGTTTCATAAGCCTAATTTGTTTCCATTTAATTTTTTTGTACTATTCTGACCCGGGTTCCACATATTCATGTCCTAATATAATCGGTCACATGACCTCAAGAGAACCTTACCATAATCTAGAGGTTTCTGACTAGTAGTGAGGGTCTGATAAGTCATTCATGGGGAGACTATACCCTTTTAATTAGATTAATACACCAGAAAAAGTAAGAAAAAAATATTAAAATCATATATATCTATAAACAATTACAATATCTCAAGATAATCAAAGCAGGAAATACAATATCCAACTAAAAAAGAAAACATGTCATGCCAATGTAAGTGTCAAGTGTTTGAAATTCAAATAAAAAAATAAAGACACTGATGAATCCCTAGAAGGTCCCAAACCACATCTAGTTTCCTTATCCAAGCTTTATCCATAATCAATCATCTAACTCAAAGCCTTTTTCCTCAATTTATCCTACAATAATAAAGTCTAATTGGGTACTAATCAGGCATCATGAGTAGGGTGTGAGTACAACTCAGTAGGATACTACCAATAGTGTCTAAAAAATTCGATTTAATAATAATGTATGCAATTATATAAAAAAATTAATATAATACATAAATAAATAGTTTATCACATTATTAAATATCATATATTTAATCACATAAACCCATATTTTCCCAAGAACACCTGAACCTCAATACCTTCTTCGGCCCATAGTGGAATTAAATCTATCCCCAAGGGATATTACATTTGAATGTCAATGTCACCATTATTAATACCCATTGAATGTCCATATTTCCATTCACTATTTAAGATCACATAATTGAATGATCGTGTTACCATTCATAATACTTGTTCAAATTTATATGTTACCATTTACCATTTAATAACACATTATTGAATGAGCATGTTACCATTCATAATACTTAGTCAAATTTCTATGTTACTATTTACCATTTAATAACACATAATTGAATGATCATGGTTCCATTCATAATAATTGACCAAATTTCCATGTTACCATTTACTATTTAATAACACATAATAAACAACATCACAATATTACACATATCTCAACAAATATTAATTAATTCATCAATTAATTAATCATACTCATAGTTTCAATATATCATAATTAATATACCATTAATTATCTCATATCATAACATAAATATTTCATAATTAATCTAACATTAATTATATCATCACATATATCTTTATATCTCATAATTAATTCATAAATTAACTATCTTAAACCAATTTTCTCAATATCTCATAATTAATCCTCTGATTAATTATCTAAATCACCAATACCTAAATCTCAATATTAATAATCCAATTAATTATCAAAATGGACTGAACTTAAATCTCATAATTAATTCCCCAATTAATTATAAAAAATTTATATCCCCTTAGTCTCATAATTAACTCCTAAATTAATCATTTATTTCAATAATAATCTAATTAATCAATCGACCATTATCTAAATTAAAAATCTCGCAATCTCATAATTAATCCTCCAATTAATTATCTAGTTGGGTATCCTCTAACTCTCATAATTAATTTCCCAATTAATTGTTTAAATTTATAACCCCTTAATCTCATGATAAACTCCACAATTAATCATCCGCTTCAACAACAATTCAGTTAATCAATCGTCCACATTAACTAACCCAATTTAGGAATTTGAATTGACTAAAAATGATAGAAATATTTAAACATTCATACATGTATAAAAATAATGACTATGGAAATTAAATATTATACCACCTACCTCAATTCATTGAAGAATAATCACCCAATATAAATACCTGATAATTGAGCAGCACAACGACGTAGATCAAGATCTGAATCTTAAAACCCAAAATCAAAATTAAAGAAAATAAATTTCTTGAAAATATAGATATAGATCTAGAATAATATATCTAGATCTCAAAAAATAGATATATATATGTATAATATGGAAGATTACATCGCATAAAGAAAGTAGAATTAACGGGGGAATAAAGAGGGAGGAATGAGAGAAGAATTCACTTATCGAGAGAGAAGCGGTCTTTGATCTGGGGTTTGATTCACGAAGAACAGAGGTATAGAGGGCCTGATATTAGTCTGAAGAGCTCCCAAAACATTAAATAGGACCTAGTATTTAATGGGGGTTGAATTGGGTTCAATTAGGGGTATGGTAAATTTTATAATTAATTTTCAGGAGAGTTTAATTCTAATGGATGGTTAGTTGGGCCGAGGCGCATGGTTTTCTCTAACCATGTGCCTATTATTTAATGGGTGCACAGTTTCTTCTTCTAGGGTGCATGGTTTTCCAAAATATGAACTATCCATGTGAATCCTATCTACCTATGTTTTCATAGTTAGTTGGGATGGGTGCACGGTTTTCCCTAACCGTGCACCAGCCATGCATAGGCCATTTTCTTTCATTTTTCTCAAAATTCCACCCAAACACATCCCAAGTTATAACCCAAACAAAAAGTACTCAAATAAACAAATATAATTACCTAAATCAAGTTAGATAAAACTCCAGAAAATTTTATGATCTTATAGTTTTATTTAAAATTATATATAATTTTTTTCAATAATTCTTTATTTCATTATTTTTAAGGATTCAAAAAAATAGAAATTATATTTTTATCCATTAAATTGTATCATTAATCATTTAATATGATTTTATTACTAAGAATTTGATATTTTGTTAATTAGGTAAAAAGATATAAATAGTGTTACTAATTCCATTCCTGCTTATATTACTTCTTGTAAATAAGGTATGTCCTTAAATGTTAATGATTGAATAGTTTGATCATGTTATACCTAGGACTACTCATCTGTGTTTTTGAAATTTTTTTCTAAATATATAATATCCTACTAATATATTTTGAATAAGTAAAATTCAATTATCCAAAATTAACTTTTTTAAATAATAACATTTGTGTTGAGGTGACCACTAGGACATCTAGGTGAAAATAACTGATGTGGTTCTTATATTGATTTTGTTTCCTAAACTAGATTTTTACCTAATGAAACTTAATGTTTACAAACAATAAAATATTTTATTTATAAAATATACTTATCTTTATATTGGTTTTGTCCAATCCTTTATCTTTTAAATTGGATTTACAAAACTACCATTTTTTTTACCATAAAAAATTATTATTTTCAAATAAAGTACCTATTTTAATGAAAATGATGTGTGACTTTATTTTAAAACGTAATGGTTTTAAGTGTAAAGTTTTCACAAACTATAAATGTGTTTTTATAAAGGAATTTTTTTCATAAATTAAGTCTTAAAGATTAAAAACTTAATTTTAAAAAAATGTTTATTTTAAATTAATATTTTAACTCAAATTTTATATATCATTTTATTCATTGTTTATGTTACTATGAGTATGTAATATTTTTAAATAGTTCAAAACTTTTTCCCTTTCGTAATTTGTTTGCAGTACACATATTGATTCCCATCACCATGTTTAGTGCCCCGTTTGACAAGGAATTAGTGGAACCTATGAGTTACCCACTCCTCATATTTTTTTAGTATGGATTATTACTAGAATACAATATGGTAAATGTTATTCCATAAGATGTTCTATGTTTGGATTATTTATTTCTTACTTGGTTGGATTATATAATGTATACTTGTTGGATTATTTATTATGTTATGAAATTTTTATATGTGGTTTGGAATTATTATTTTTTGGTATGATTGATATTGTAATAAATAAAAGAATATATATATTTTATACTATCATGCATTAGTATTATTTTAAAATGATAAGCATGATAATGTTACACTATATAGATCATTTATATATCTGTGGAAAGTTCTAAATTTTTCATTCATCAGTCAATTTTACTTTTTTATTTTCTTTTGGTTTATAATCCCATGACAAAGCATACCCCTATCCCATTTGCATGGGATGGGTCAGTGGTTACCTAAATAAGTATACAACTTTTCTTTCCCATGGGATGGGCTTATGGCCTGACTCTAGTAGATGGTACTTTTTAGTGGAAAGGGGTTGTATGATTTACTTTACCCCAATGTGTTAATAATAATAGGCTTGGCCCAATTGAGGTGAGCATATGTATGGACCCTCATAGAATAAAGAGTTATTTTTATAGCCTTTTATCTATAAAGATTCTACTTCCATTCCATCCATGCCATGTTGGACTAATGATTTATTATAAAAAATATCTATATATTTATGTAAAAGTTGATACATGTTCATTAATACACCTATTTACTCACTACAATGTTTACTCATGTTGGTGTTTCCTTACAGAGTATGTATATGTTGACACCATGCAAAGACACTTTAGTGAACATAAAGTTTCACTTGTTTCCTTTCAGGTATGATAAGTATATAGTTTTATATGAGTTTATATTTTGACTAGTTGAATATTGGTATGAATTCCTACATTCAGACTTCATATAGTGTTGGAGTGGGAGGTCTTGGTTGGTATATGTGGTGTTGGGATATGTATTATTCTAATATATTATATTAATTCTTGTTGGTTTTACATTCCTTCGTTCTGTTAGAATGTTTTTTTTCTTGACTTGTGTTATTTTTTCATTCATTAATGGATATATTTGCTTTCTTATACTATTATTCTATTGTATATGGTGTTTTTTTAATCTCTTTGGGAAATTTCCAACATATGGAAAATCCATGTCAGTATAAAGAAGGAAATTGGTTATTTATTTTCATATAAACCTCAGTGGTTAAATCATTCCCCGTTATTATATTAAGACCTGTGGAACTAGTCGCTAGCCCCTGGGGATAGGGGAACTCCCTTGGGTTTAATGGTGATCCTTATTAAGGTTTTGTTCAATAATATAGGTTAAGGTTACTAAATATGATTCATTAATGTTCTCCACAACATCTGTTATATTTCATTGTAAATTTTTGTAACTCGTGTATTCTATTAGTTACATCATAACTTCTTTTTAAGTATTTCATTCATTTTCAAAAGTTTTGAAAATAACCATGGTGTTAGAATTTCCACTATGATGTATAAATTGAAACCATCATAAAAACACTTACAACTTCCTCTAAACTTCATTAAACTCATTCTAAAAATATCTTAATATCAATATGAGTCATTACAATGTCTTCTTTCTTCCTTTTTCAACAAACACAATCGAAAAAATACTTTATTGATTTTTTTCTAAAAAATACCTACAACAAACCCTAATTTAAGAAATAGGAAAAGTACATAATTTATATAATTTAATATTTAATAGATAAATAATAATTGAATATACCTAAAATGAATATCCTTAGACCTATGGATTAAAATAAATAAAGGAAGATTTATTGGAATCAGAATAGTAGATAAGGAGAAAATAAGATTCGAGCGGCATCACAACATCATGGGGGGAGCGGACATTAATAAAGGGTCATTTCAAAGTATGAGGATGAGTGGATGTGATATAATATAATATTAGATGAGGAAAACCTTTAAATGAATAGGAAAATATGGTTTCAAGTGAGCAATGGAACCATGTTGAGTAGCATAGTGGGTTTAGGTAAGTTAACGAATGAGGCTTATGGGAGTGTTATTGGGAGGCAGTGGTGTTGGTGGGGATGGGTTTGAAATCCAAGGTAAATATCATTGGAGAGAGATGTTTTAGTAAAGAGATAATTTATTGGATGGGTTTGATATGGTGAGAGTGAATTAATGATAGGGTGAATTGGGGTTTCTTTGATCTTTAACTTAGGGTATTTCCAAAACTATAATGGAATATTCCTATATGAAAATTTTATGTGTTGGTTATTTAATAATTGATTCCTAAAACATATTCAATATTATATATATATATATATAATTTTATTTAGTAAAGTCAAAGTAGATAAATTCAACTGATAAAACATTATTTAACTTGTACCCAAGAATGAACTATGTCTCTCTATATGAGTTCATACTCGTGGTAATATTAACAGTGGTGATCAATAAACCTGTACTATATTGATTTTTTCATCACCTAAGAAATAAAATTAAACATACTAGTGATTAATTAATCCAAAACACCAAAATATATTTTTAAAAATAATTTTCCAATAAAAAAATGTTTCAAAAATCAATCTTATATGGATTTTATAGATCTATTGGGGTTTTTTGGTATGTTCATAATATCATATGGGTTGTTGAAATTATTTAAAACCAAATTAAATACAGATATAGATATAGTCAAAATTAAATATATATATATATATAATAATAGAATGTAACAAATTTACATAGGTGTGTGTTAATAGATATTTATAACCAATTAAAACCAATTAACACATGTCTTCCTCAATGTCCATGAACCTAATGAATCACTAAATAATTTTTCAAGATCATTTAGAGGATTCTATTTTAAATTCAAATCATGTTAGTGACTCTAAAAGGTAAATGTTAAAAGGAAAATGAATTTTTATTAAATTATTGGGAATTCACAATCATCTAATTAGTATGCCTAATATGTTAATGAAAGTTTCATTTTATAGAATATGATAAGAATACTCCCTAAATGATACCAAACTCCACTAACCTCTTTAAAACAATGAGTTAAAAACTAAAATATTGTAACTCCTTTCACAAACCACATTCATAAATAATATAATTATAATTAAATAATGAAATATAGTACTAATATATCTTTTATTGATTATATTTAATGAACTCCTCTCATGAGAATACAAATGAACTAATCTCATGAGAACTTGAAAATAAGTGAAAAGTGGAGTAAAACATCTCACAAAATATTGAATATCTTTTATTTATAAAATAATGATTTACTAAAATTAAATATAAATATATAACTGACATATATATATATAATTTTATTTAAAAATTACATTAATGGATCAACCACATAATTTCAAAAGACAACTGAAAAATTCTATAAATATAGTACTAGCCTCCAGTCAGTTTTGAACCATCTCCGAGGAAGGTTTAGAAACCTTGCCTCTTAAAACGCCTTCTCTAAATTTTCATTAAAACAAAGAATATGGTAGGTTGGATTTTTTTTCAATAATGTAAATATTTCTCTTGTATAAATATATTGTTTCACCTTTAATTTTTAATAATTTTTCCATAAGTCAAATAATATATTCCCGTATGAAGGATCCCAAACTACAATCAATGAATCATTCACAACACCTTTAGGTTGATCATATTATTTAACCAAGACCCCTAAAATCATCATCGGTCCATGATTTTAAACTGATGGGATATTTTATGTAGTAGGAATAAACATGTATTCATATTTCATAACCTCTTCTACCTATAGCTAAATTTCTATAATTTTTTAGTCTTTTACTTCTTATATATAGGTAAACATTTATGTTTTTATCAATAGACAGTGGAAAATATTGTGACCATGATAATTATAATTAAAATGATAACAAATCCAAGATTTGAAGAATATGGGTTGTATATATTGGTATTCACCTTCCACATCAATCCATATGAACTCTGGGGGTGGATTAAAAAGGTTAACTTGGACCCATACATAAGAAATAATTGGGTGGTTCAAGATGTGTATCCTTCGATCAAAAAAAAGGTCTAATATAATTACCCATTAACTCTTGATTTGTTACACTCCCTTCTTTGGTTTTCATTTAACTTTCATCATTCTCCCTATAATTTTGGTCATAAAACTCAACCACAGCTTTATCATCGCACTACCACCAATCTACCACATTTCTATAGTCTCTCATTCTCCATCCTGTTATTTGTAAGACCTATATTACTATGTTAATATTTTTTATGGTTTATGTATTTAAAAAATATATATTTGGCATAAAATATAATAGGTAACGAATATAATTTTACTTTACACAACCAAGACTATTTTTAATATATCTTTTATAAAAAAGTTGATTTTGATTTATTTATTATGATAGAGTTTTATATATATTCAAATTTAAGTGACTTAGTTTCAATTCTTTGTTAGATATTTTAGTAAAATTAAATGTTAAATTATTCAAATATATTATTATTCTTATACATAAACTCTTGAATGAAATATTTTAAATTATTAATGTATAAAATATAATTATTTAATCATCAGAAGATTATTTATGTGTTAAAAAATATGTAATAATAATAATTTTTTAAAATTAAAATAATAATGATGATTATTGTTATATTTTAAAAATATTTAATAGATATATCTATGTAGAAAAAATAAATACATACATATATATATATTGTTATTAAAATTAAATGTAATATTATTTTTTATTTTTTATAATATAAATATTAAAACACACACACACACATATATATATATATATATGTTTGATATCAACATTATATATATATATATATGCATTCATTCATACATATATATATATATATATATTATATGATTATATTTTTATATTATAATTTATAAAGTAATATTTTTGATTTTTTTTGAAAATATCAATTTTTTTCGAAGTTAATTTTAATTCATATTTATAAAAAGTTTTTAAATACATTATTAATTTGTATATTTGTTTTAGGTATGGAATGGATCATAATTTAATAAATAAATATATAAAAGGTGATGAATATAATAAAGGTATTAATTATTTCTTAGAATTTACTAAATAGAAAGTTTAAAATGAAAACATGGTTTATTATCCATGTGTGAAGTGTTTGAATATGAGAAAATTAAGGTCCATAAAAACTAAATATCATTTAATTTTCTATGGTTTTAATATGAGTTGCAACTTTTGGATCTAATATGGAGAAATAACACATAATTTACAGTTTTATGATTCATATTAATGAATTAATCCGTGATATAGGAGTTGGAACCATTGAAAACCCAATGATGGTGAAACGATTGTATGATGATGCTAAAAAAGTGTTATACCAAGGTTATTATAAATATATAGTGTTATCCTTGGTACTAATTTTTGTTAATGTAAAATAATAAATAGTTAGAGGTATAAAATATTTAATAAATGTCTTAAACTTTTAAAGATATACTTACTGAATGCAATGAATTCCAAAATATAAATCATGATCCTAAAAAAATATTATGTTCTATGGGATTGGGGTATAATGAGATACATGTGTGTATCAAATATCATGCAATGAATCTAAAACTATGATGTTGTGAAAGTCACTACATCATGGTCAGTACATTCTCATGGTCATCTATTCCATATCGTGTTGCTCCTATAGAATGATATGTGAAATCATATGGAAAACTCTATTAATGGGTTTATCTTGTTCTTATATTTATTTATACTATATTTAAGGGTTTATAGGCAACTTATTAATTTTTATAATTTAATAATTGGATTAATCAATTATCTAGAAACCAAATAGTTTCTTTGTTTCACAATGTATGAAATATTATAACTCCATGATTTTCTTTAATTCAAAGATCATTCTTTAAAAATTGAGATTCTTATACTTCATTAAATAGATAGTATATCATTATTTTTTATTTAATCTCTCTCAATTTCTATTCTCTCAATTTTCCTAAGAGGAGGAGGTTCAAGAAAACCACTTTGAAGAAGAAGTTGTGTCGTAGTTTTTTTATTGTAGTAGTTGATGGATACTATTGGATTCAAGTACCTATTGGTTATTGGTGAGGGAATCTAATTGAACTCACTTATAATGAACATCATGCACATATACAATGAGGTATTCTTATTTTTTTTTCATATTTTACCTTTTTAATTACACACTTAGTTTGTCTTGGTATGTTTTTTTGTTTTCTTCTACTTCTTATGAGTGTATTGATATCCTAAAAAACCCATAAAATTCTCCCAATGATTGTTTTTTTATACAAAAGAATATAATTATTTTTTTTAAATTCCAAAAATATTGGACATTACAACAAAAAAATAATAAAAGATTTAATTTTTTTCCTCTATAAGAGTATGTATCAGACCTCCTACTAAGTAAATTTGGTATTTTCTAATAATTCCCCATTTCAAGAATTTATTTTTGAATTAAAATGAGGAAAATAGTTTGGGATGGAATGAATATGATAGAATATCTAATAGAACCTATATAAGAACCTAATCTTCTTCTGAGTTACGAACCCTCTAAATTTTACCAAAACCCCTCTTTTTTTTCTTTTAAGAAGCTTTCGAGGGGGTTTAGGGGGTTACAGAGGAGTTTGGGAGGCATGGGAGGAATTCAAGGCATGTATCTAGGGGGCTGCAGTGCCACTATCTAGCCTGTTAGAAACCACCAAGAATATGGTGGTCTTCCTATAGGGTGGTATAATCATTAGAAGCCCACTGGCTACCTAGTGAGAACCATCGACCAATCAGTGGGTTCTTAACTATTTTTAGGGGGGAAAGAGTCATTTACCCCTTTACCCCTTCTTCTTTATTAACTCAATTTCACCCTCTTTCGGGGTAGTATAATTAGTGTGGGAATCCACTCTTCATCTTCTTAGTTCTTGTGTGTTCCTCCATCAATCCACCTCTTTTTTAATTTTCGTTCATCATGTTGAAAGTCTATTGGTAATTCTAACACTCCTTCATCTTTTAATACTGCTTTTACATACCATCTAAATATCTCCCACATTATTTATTGTAAAGGATATATTTCAGATATTTTTTATGGTTTATCTATTTATCTAATTTCTACTTAAACCCAAACCCAATGCTCTACAGGTGGGACTCTTCTAACCTAAATAAGGTGGTATCGTGACTTTCAAGAAAATTCTTATCACTGTATTGCATCGTTTCCTTGTACGATCATGTGGACTCATTAGAAACTAGAACTAAAATTAATCTAATTTTTTTGGGGCCTTGTAGATGCCTTATAATATTCCTTAGACTTAGAAACGTGGTTCATCTAAGTTGGTCCCATATTGAAACTATTTAATAAGTGTTTTGGGGCTTATATCGTGCTTTTGGGTGAACTTTTGGGGTATTTTAGGGATTCCCTTAGTGAAAAAATGAATTAAACTAGGAAGTGATATACTTGAGATGACCCCTATGCCCCCTTAGTTCTTATGCACATGGAATTATTAAATGGAAATTTTAATTGGACCCAAATGGTGAACTTATGTTGAATTATAGAATTTTTTATTAATTGAACTTTTGAATAATGACTTGTTTGAAATCCTTGTAAATGGATGTGAGTATAAAATTCCATAGAATACGTACTTGGATTACTCATGAATTTTATTACTATGGAATTCCATAGATAATACTATGATTACATTGGGGGATGAATGTGAATATTGGGGTGTGTATACACCATTGAATTTAATGTGGTCTGATGCTATAGAAATCCTTGAGAGATCTAGATGATTCTATAAAGTCTCATTACTATGAATTATATGGAGTGGCTCCCTTGTATTTAAGTAATTTTACACTTGTTGAATTCCATGGATTAATTTCATGTATTCTAGAGTATTTCCTTTATTCAATATCATGATATGATCTCCCAAAATTAGGCTCAATTTTTATAGGTACGGAATTCCCTAGGTGTGATCCTTGGATTACAATCGATCCAAGCCTATGAACATAAAGGGTAGTCACTTGAGTTTAGACCTGACTGATGGATATTTTTGGGGATTGTTGTAAGTGAATTTCTTGTTAAACAATGCATATTACTTTGGGTTACTTAATTGGGGTTTCCTCGGTGATTTACCTTGGAATTGGATTGGGTCATGGTACCTCTTACGTGTTCAGATAATGGTGTAGGATGAAGTAGGTGGGGTCATCCAAATTTTTTTCCTTGAGACCTAAGGATCAAATTGGTACTTTTTATTCCTATAACCAATTATTATTCTTATATATCCACTTATATAAATTTCACTACATTATTATTTACATGTATATATTTGATTTACATGAGACATCAACGGTATCGGCAAACTGATTTGTACTCACACCATGTTTGGGATACCTTTTGGTACTCTAACTAACTACATGGATGTATTTTGGGTCAAGGGAAAGTTTCTTATTGGTGATGATTGATGTTATGGAAAGGATTGGATTTGGTAACTAATATCTAGGCTATATCTTAGGGATTATATGTTTTTTTTTCACATTTTGGTTTTTTTACATTGGGGGCTACTTGTATTTGACTTTATAGCTATGTATGATATGTATGCTTGTATGTTGTGGCATCACTTTTACATTGAATTTATTTTTAATTGTTGTATTATCTCCTCCTCATTTTATCTATATGTGATGTGTTTGGTGTTAACTTTATTTTTTGTGCTGAAATTTTACCAGAGCATATAGTCTCCCTACCATATCATTAATAGGCCCTCATAGATTTTTTACGGCCTGTGGTATATGGGGAGGTGCACTTGATTCCACGTGGTTCACTAACTTGTGAAACCAATTTAGTGGATTCTGGGTCAGGGAATTTCAAAATGTTATCAGATGACTTTTTCTTTGTTTTATTATTTTTTCCTTGTAGATAAATTAATAGGATGTGTTGTGATTATAGGTTCTAGTCAAAGCAAAACCATCCTTTAAAGGTATTAACAACTCAACTATTAGTCTTAAATCAAGTTTAATCATTTCTTTATATGATCATGAGATCATATCCTATGAAAATAGTAGATTAATGGACTATATTAATATAATGAAACTAGAGGGATAGTATATTCACATGTAATTTCTATTTAATTTTTAAGTAGATATTTAATTACATCAACTAGTGATTTCACTTGCATTGATGATCTCATAAAATATATTTCATCCCATTGTCATTACATTGTAGTATTAAAGTGTAAAATCCCTCTAACGGTAATCCATACATGCAGCATAACCAATAATCAATGTCATTGAATTGTTGGGTTCTAGCACAGACAATCCTGATTAACTATATCAATTTTCTTCTTAAAGAAGGAGAAATCTTGGTTATCTATCAATGATGTGAGAGTGGTGGTAGAGATAACTATTTATAGAACTCTAGATAGCTCTCTAGATATATCCATTTAGATATATCTCTAGTTATAACTATCTATATGTATTTCTATATATATTTCAAGATCTCTCTCTATATATATATATCTAGATATCTCTCTTTTATCTATTGTGCAAACCCAAAAACTAACTTTAGGAATGTTATATATTTATATATTATTAAAAAAATTATATACTTATTATGGGAGGTTTAGGGTTAGAAAATTGAACACAATCCCTTAATTATATATAATATTTTTAATTAACTTGCATACATTAATAATTATTATTATAATATTATTATTCACTTGGAATGTGAAACACATTAAGAATATAAACAAATATCAATTAAATCTAGTTGGACAATTAAACTCAGTCATCTTTCCCTCATCAATATTTATCGATCCTTGAATAATTACTATTTAATTAAATAAATGTCACTTCATTATTTCTATAACAAATATAATAAATATTTTATATTCCAAACTTCCAAACTAATATTTATAATTTATTATTTAACTCACTTTATTATTTCAAATAACGTGAAATTAAATTGTGGTGATCTTCCAAACTAGAATAAATATTTTTTATTCTAACTTATTAAATTCATTTCATTAATTTAAATGAGATTATGGATATACTTAGTGTGTGACCCGCTAGACCTCATTCTCAATTGAATTAGTAATAACCACCTAAATTCTATGGTTAGCATCTAGAAACGCTCTAAAGAACCCATAGAGAAAGAAGTTATTGTCAAAATGACAGAAAACCTCTTATGAATGCTTAGAATTTAATATAATCACTTTATCATGATATCCCTAATAAAGTTGGTTACATTCCGGTTCCATCAACCTATATACTCAATTTTATTTCTTTTACTTTCTAGAAATGACCTCCCCCACGGAACACCATAGACATGGATTTATGAAGGCAGTTCTATTCCATCAAAGGACCTGAGATATAAACTTCTATTGTAGGATCGAAGGGATAAATATTTTCTCACATTATCCATTTATATAATATCAATCATGATGAACCCATCAAACCCTACCTATCTGTGAACATATGTTTTCATGATTGTTTCAAATACATCAAAGTGCGAAAGTAATGATATCCATTAAAGGTAATCTTAAATTTCAAGGATCAATACACATGTACACATATAGGAATATCTAATGACACATAGAAATGTGGATTTTGTATTTAATGGTTCTCTTCTTATAACATCCAATATTGGAGATTACAAAGGGAGAATACCATGATAAGGTTCTCAATGTATTATGAGCCTCTTGCCTCAAATATCCTATATCACCTTTTTCCCATTAGACAATATCATCGAACCATAAAATAAGATTCAAAAATAATTTCATGCCACCTCTAGGTTCTCATTATATTGGGGAACTACTATAACCTTTCACTACGACATATATTCGTAAGACATTGTTGCATAAAAATATCATGTAGAGAAACAAAAATAATGTCACAAGAAAACATCATTAAAACATGTAATAAAGTACTAAACAGGTTGGTTCTAGGGAAAAAACTCCAATAAACTCCCACTTCCACTATATCCAAATTAAAACTTTTTTCAGCCCACTATCAGTCACATGATACTCATGATTTTGCTAAGATAAAGCCTTGGTCAAGGGGTCAAAAAAATCATCATTAGACACTCTTCTCACCATAAATTTACCTCATTGAGAAAATACCTCAATAGATGAACCTTATGAAGTATGTGATTTGTACTTTGTGTGACCTTAGCTCCTAGGATAGATCCACTACTACGATTTCGTCATAGTAAACTATGATAGGGTCTTAACTTCTTTGTACCACATCAAGATCTTGGACAATATTTTGAATCCATATTGTTTCCTTATATGCATCAGGACCTGTAATATACTCATACATTATTGTTGAATTGACAATAATGGGATGGTTTGAATTCTCCAATCTCATAACTCATCCATTGAGACAAAATATATATCCAAACTACGACTTCATATAATTCTGATTAGTCTAAAATATAGCATATATATAACCCCTTATGACTAGCTCTTCATCTCCTCTTTACAGCATGAACATATCCTTAGTTAGCCTTAAATACTCAAGGATAGTCTTGATTGTAGTCCAATATTATTCTCATGGATCTTCTTGATATATTCATACCATTATCAAAGCATAGAAAACATAAAGCCTCATATATAACAAGGCATATGTGATATATTTTATCGCTGAATAATATGGTATCTTACATATTCCCTCTCATAACTCTTATTTTTGAAGACATATCTTCTTAGAAAGATGTATAACAAGTGAAACTAAAACCAATTTCTTATTGTATTATTACATATTGAACCAATTTATTATCTAGTCAATACATATACATTGACATAGGCCGAGAAGCCTCTTGGATCTATCACACATGATCTTAACCCATAGAATATAGGTTATTTTACCTAATTCCTTCATGGAGAAGTACTTTCTTAACCATGCCTTAACCTCTTATAATGATGTAATATTTTTTCCAATTTTTAATATGTCATCAATATACAATACTACGAAAACAAATTTACTACTACTAAACTACATGTAAACACATTGGTCTCATTCAATCTTAATTAAACCAACCTCTTTTATAGCTTCATCAAATTGAATATTCCATGATCTCGATTATTTATTTAATCCATACATGGATCTCTACACCTTTCATACCTTTTGGAATTTCCTAGAGTTGAAAAACCTTCTAGTTGTGTCATGTGCACATCCTCTTAAAGGTTCCCATTCAGGAAAGCAGTTTTGATATCCATTTTCAAAATCACATAGTCATGGTAAGATGCTATAGAAAGAAAAATTCAAATGTATTCAAACATAGAAACTAGAGAAAAGGTTTTTTCATAGTCAATTACTTGATTTTATATAAACCCTTTAACCATTAATCATGCTTTATAGGTATTCAATTTACCATACATGTCTAGTTTATCTTGAATACATGTTTACACCCAACGTGATTTACATAAAATGGAGGATTTAATAGAACCCAAACTTGGTTTTGATACATGGAATCCATGTCATAGTTCATGGATCCTTTCCATTATGTATATTATGAGCTATCTAATTCATACTTATAGGATAAAGGATCATCATTTTCAACTAATAATGAGTCACCATAATTGGTGACTAGAAAACTATATCATTGTGGTTCTCTTACCTCTATAGAACTCTTATATAGTACATTTGTTTTAGGAACAAAATCTTACATGGGGACATATGGAATCATTTCATGTACTAACTCTTGATTATCTTGAGAATCAGCTTCATCAAAATCAATATGACTCTCACTATCTCCTTGAGGATGTGTTCCCTCTCAAAAAAATAGCATGTATTGTGATAAATACTTTCTTGTCTAAAGGGTTGAATAGATAGTCTACAGTAAATTTCTTTCAATACCCTATAGAGATACACTTCATGCCTTAGGGTTATAGTTTGTTTATTGATCTAGACTTAAAAAAATACTTGTAACCCTATGCAGAAACATTTGAAAAAATATGTTTCTTTAAACTCCATAACTCAAATATAATAAAATTTTCCTCTTTATATGGTACTCAGTTTAGTAAGTATAATTTCATTTATAATGAATATCCCCAAAAGGATAATGTAATACCTATGTGAATATTCATCAACCTTATCATGTCTAACAAGGTATGGTTCCTTCTTTCACTAACACCATTCCACTGTGGTGTATAAGGTCGAGTGAGTTGAGATAAAATCTCAAACTCCAATAGAAATTCAATAAATTCATGGTTAATATATTCACTAACTCAATCCAATCAAATTTTCTTTTTGTTATTACCAAACTGATTCTCGAAATCATTCTTGAACTCTTTAAATTTCTCAAAGGATTAAGACTTATACCTCATTAAGTAGATATAACCATACCTACTCAAGTCATTAGTAAAAGTAATAAAGTATAATAATCCACTTTTATCTTCTAATTATAAAGGTCTACACACAAGAGTGTGTACCAAATACAGAAGCTTTATGGTGCTTTCACCTTGACCATAAAATGGTGGTTTAGACATTTTACCTTGTAAAAAAGAACGATATATTTCAAGTGGATTAATCTCAAAAGACTATAAGTAAACATATTGATAGATCTTTTTCAAACGCTTCTCATTTACATAACCAAGATGATGATGGCATAATTGGTTGTTATATGACTCACACATATTTGTTGTGTTATTAATTTCTAATATTTGATTTACTCAATCAAAAATTCACCTGAATCTTCAAAGTGATTCTTTGGCGAAATATATCTTCCAGTAGCCCTTCTTGAAACATGAAAAACATATTATATCATATTCTTTTCCTTGACTCTAGATCTAATTCTTCTTAAAGCGATTCTGATCTAAAGCCTTAGACTTATAATGAGTCTTTATCCGCTTTACCTTGTTCTTATTCTTCTTATTCACTACAAAGACAGAAGGTTTGGCACCCCCATTTCTTTTTCAACATGGAGAGTAAGTTTAATAAGTTTTTAAAGTGACTTATTGTTATTTCTCATATTATCATTCACAATAAAACTGGAGAAGGTTCTGAGTAGTGAGGATAGAATGAGATTTGTGCACATCTCATCATGGATCTTAAAATCCAAGATGCTTAGGAACAAAATGCATCCAAACATCTTGACCACATGAGCCCCATCTGGTTCCGACTCTCTAAGTGTGCATTTGAATAGTTATTTGGAGATCTAATATCTCTTTAATCTCCCATGCTCCTGATAGAGTTCCTTAAGGTTATAAATAATTTTATGAGAATCCATACACTCATATTTCCTTAAAAGAACATTGGACATGGAGGATATCATTAAAATACATACTACCATAGTGTAACACCCTCAGTTTATATAGACCTTTTTTCAAATAAATTAAATTTTAATTTATGTCTCAAAATGTACTAAGTCAAACATTCCTTTTACATGGAACATTGACTGGGCATATGTTACACAAAACATAGACTTGGGGTATGTTACACAAAACATCAAATTGGTGTATGTTACACAGAACATCGACTTGGAGTATGTTACATGCAACACCGATGATTCTAAGAAACATCATTTTATTGTTATAAATATTTAAATGAGATAATTATAACCTAACCGTTAAAATTATTGATATGAATAGTAATAAATACATTTAAAATATTTTTTATGATTTTTTTATATAAATAAAATATATTGATAATGAAATATAGAATTTTTGGTAAAGTCCTTATATGTTTAAAAATACCATTTTCTCAAATGAACTACTTTTAATGTCCTATGAAAAATAAAAATAAAAGTAATTTTAGACAAAATTATAAATTTAATTTTATAAAATAAAATTCATTTTTTGAATTTAGAAAGTTGAACTTAGCATAGGGGGAAATTTTGGGATTTTTCTCAGAAGCTTCATTTTTGGATAAATAGTGAAAAATAACAAATTTAAATTCAAATTTTCTTTTTCAAATGATTTATTTATAAGGATAAATTATATTTTAAATTGATAAAAAGTTTAATTATATAATATGTTTATCAACTAATACAATATAGGTCATTTAGATCAATTTACCATTGAAATTGTATAAAAAAACCATAGAAAACTTTTGAATGTTTTTACTTTAAAAACCCACATTGTCAATCCGACTACATGATTAATTTTAAATTAATTTCTGCCACTTATGTTATTACAATTTGGAAAGATGGATTCCATATTTGGAATAATAATAATTTATAATGTACAACAAGGTCAACTTATTATTTGACCAAAAAAATTAGTGAAAGTAATTAAAATTAATTACATCGATTAAGGTAAAATTAAGATTAACTAAGGACTGACCCTTACATTTAAGACCCAAAATGACTTAAATACTTTTAAAAACCATTTTATGGCCATTATTCAGCCATTAACCTTCTATTATTGAGTTTGGTTGGTTTTTTATGACTTTTTAAGGAAAAAACATGGGTACACCTAACATGATTTAAAAAATACCAAGTGATTCCATTACCTTCCCTACAAAAGGACACCAACTCTCCCTCTTATACTATGGAATCCCACCTTTTTACATAACTTTTCATTACATTTTACGAACAGAGGATCTTTAAAGTATAGTGTCTTGGAAATTATGAACAATATACATGAAAACATTAAAAATTATTATAATACAATTGTAATTCTTCATCAAAGGTTCATCCAAAGTATAATTACTACATCTCTTAACATGGAGACTTACATCAAAGTAAAGGGTGAGCAGAAGGCCCGGTAAGGAAAGCAAGGGAATCAGTTTACTTGTGATATTAATAAGAACATAATGAAAAACATAAAAACATGAGCAATGGAAGTATAGGAATATCAGAATGAAAAGAACATGAATCTTAACTTGAATATGTGGCTATAGCATTTAATTTAGACATTCATGAACATATCACCAAGTTTCATCCCCAAGGTGTCGTAAAAATTACCAAGGTTATTCACCAAGGTATCGTGAAACTTTTCATCTCTAAAGATTAAACTATTTACCCAATGCATTGGAGCTCTATAAGGGAACATCCTTAATATGTATTTATTTTAATGTGATCCACATAATTAAC
The DNA here is from genome assembly GCA_963277665.1 of Viscum album. Classification (NCBI taxonomy): domain Eukaryota; kingdom Viridiplantae; phylum Streptophyta; class Magnoliopsida; order Santalales; family Viscaceae; genus Viscum; species Viscum album. Next base: position 252,719,042 of record OY728165.1, on the reverse strand, counting down.
AATAATACATTTCATAAATAACCAAAATAGAATAAAATAAATGGATTTCATGTAAAAATCATGACGTTTTAAAAAGTACTTAAAAAATTGATCGTTATGTCATTTATAAACCATGGAAAAGGAATGAAGGTTTCATGTATGTCAACTCCAAAACCAAATGTACCATTTTTATGTCTTTATGAATACACCCAGAACTAAAATAGGTTTGGGTATTCACATAAATAATATAATATAATTTCCTGAGAAAAATAAAGATAGTATTTTAGACGAAAATTCTACAACATAACAGCTATATAACATGGTTTTAGAAAAAATTGAAAAGAGAGGGGACAATATTCACCCACACATAAAAAACTCACAATACAATATGGGTAAAAAATAAAAAGAAATAAGATAATTGTTTGTATATTTGAATGAAATACCAAATGAAAATGAAACTCTAAAGAAAAGAGAAGATGTGATTCTTTTACGAAAATTAGACAGCCTAACGACATCACTTAAAAATTCAAAAAATCAGTTGATGAGATCGGAAAGGGTCTCTCATCATTTGGACATAAAATGGATAGAAATAAGGATATATAATAACATAACCCAACATAATAAGATTGAAACTATAAGACACAATATAAAAGAAGTCATGACTTAATAGAGGAGGGTGAAAGGTTCTCTTACCATGAAGAGTAACTTCAAAAGCTTGAAGGATGGGACCTTGGGGGCCTGAGGGAACCCTGGAAGGATTTCTTGGGAGGTAAAAAGACTAGAGCTTTGCTGGTGATGAATTTTTTATGAAAGAAATGAAGGAATGGGTTGGTATTTATAGAAAAAGTGAGGGAATATTTTATTAATTTCCAAGGGACACCTCATCGGTGGTATTTGAAAAACCATGGGCTTGCCCATGGTATTGACCACTTGGTACACCTCATAACATACCTTAATATTCACAAGTGAACCAGAATTATTACATCATTAATGGTTTCATTAATCACACTGAAACTGAAAACTGTATTTTTACTATTCACCAAAAAACAAAACATTTTATAAAAATATCATAAATTCACCCTAACCTAATATTGATGTTCCAAATTCAAAAATGAACTCCATTTTACGAAGATAATTTTATAATTATGAGATATTTAATTTCTTAGTAAAAACACTATTTACCTTAATAATACTAATACTTAACTAATAATTTCTGAAACAGTTATTTACTAATACTATAATATCACATTACCAAACAAGATTCCTAAATTGTATTTATAATTTCTTAAGTGAGGTTGTTATTCCATAGGTTACATTACTATTCATAATGGTAATATCACTATTCATACTTTACTATTCACTAAAAAGTTAAGTTGATCTTATTAGGCTCTAAATTTCTTACTGATCACAACTATAGAAGACCATTTTTTGAAAATAATTTTACATTATTAATTATTTAAAGTATACAAAAATATTTTAAAAAACCCTTTTTCCCAAAAATTTCTTCAATAATATGGAACTTCTATAAATTCATCCCATATTTATCAAGACATTTGAAATACACAAATTTTACTATAAGAATAAATAAAAATTTTATTTATACAAAAGGATTACACAAAGTAACTAAGGACTCGTTACATAGCCCCTTATAACACTTGCATAGGACCTAAGTGTAAGGTGTGCTATGGTGATAGAATATTGGGGCGGATCGTACAACATTCCCTGACTGGTGATTTCTATCAACTTGAACTTCTCCCTTAGGTGATTTATTTCAAACTTTACATGTTGAAGCTCAAATTGGACTTGGTCCAGAGCAAAGCGTAGTGATGAAACCTCCTTCCCAATCTATGACAGATGGGCTTCGTATGGCCCAAGTCTACTATATGAGTCCATTGAATCTTCTTTCAATATTAATTAACCATGATCACTCGTATTTATAAACAATAATCATAATGTTAAGAATTTAGTTTCCAATGGTCCTATTGACCAACAGTCATATAGCAATCAGAACCCATGGGTATTATTTTAATTATACTCACTTCATTAATTAAAGGATATAATTTTTTTAAATATAAAATAAAATAATACACAAATTCAAGAAAAAAATATTATTCCAAAGTTTGGGTCATTATATTCTTCCCCCATTAAAAAAAATTTCCCTGAAATTTCAATTAGTTCCCTAATAAGAGAAAAGGTATGGGTACTTCTACCTAATAGAGTCATCTAGTTCCCATGTGGCTCCTTCATATTTTTGGTTCCTCCAAAACACCTTAACAAGGTGGGTAGTCTTGTTGCGTATAACCTTGTCTCTATGATCCAATATCTCCACTGGTTTCTCCTCATAAGAGAGGTCATCTTATAGTTGTACCTCCTTTGGATTTAGTACATGTGATGGGTTGGGTATGTACTTCCCCAAGAGGTATTTGGGAAGACATCATGATCTTGTGCTAAATTTGGATGAAGTGAAATCCAATAGACCAATGATCCTATGAAATCAATGATTTCATAGGGTCCAATGTACCTAGGGTTGAGCTTCCCTTTCTTCCCAAACCTCAGGACTATATTCCATGGTAAAATTAGAAGAAAGACTTTATCACTAACATCAAACTCCAAGTCCCTTCGATGATTGTTAACATAGCTCTTTTTCCGACTCTGAGTAGCCTTAATGTGTTGCTGGATGGCATGGACCTTTTCTATAATCTCCTATACAAGATCAAGCCCAAGAATATTTCTCTCACCAACTTTATCCCAACAAGTAGGAGTTCTACAGCTCTTCCCATATAGAGCTTTATAGGGTTCCATTTGAATGCTCTAGTGGAAGTTTTTGTTGTAAAAGAACTCAACTAATGGGTGATGTTGATCCTATGCACCTTTAAATTCCATTGAGAATGTTCTTAGCATGTCCTTGAGTGTTTGAATAGTCCCTTCAGATTGGCCATCAGTTTGGGGGTGATAGGACGTACTGAAATTCAATTCGGTTCTTAGAGCGTGTTGAAGACTTCTCCAAAATTCTGATGTGAACCTTGTATCACAATCAGATACGATAAAAAGTGGAACTTCATGCATCCTTACCACTTCCTTTACATAAATCCTGACAATTTGATCAAGAGATAAATCATCCTAAATAGAGATAAAATGGGCAGTCTTTGAGAAATGGTCCACAATAACCCATATCGCATTGTTTTCTTTGTAAGTTCTCGGGAGACCTGTGACGAAGTAAATTGTGATATTGTCCTACTTCCATGATGGTATGGATAGTAGTTGCAATACCCCTTTAGGAAATTGTTGCTTCGACTTCACTTTCTGACATACCAGGAACCTTGAAGTTTATTTATCAATCTCCCTTTTCATATTATCCCACCAATAAAGATCATGAAGGTCTCTATACATTTCTGTACTTCCAGGATGTATAGAGAATGTAGAGGTATGAGCTTCATCCATCAGCTCCTTCTTTATTTCCATAATAGATAGAACACATAGTCTTGTACAAAATTTCAGTACACCTTATTGATCAATATTGAACTCAGGAAACCTTCCATCCTTCACAGCTGCAAACTTCTTTTGTAAGAAAGGATATTCTTTCTGAGCTTTCTGGATCTTCTCTAGTAATAACGGTTGATAAATCATTTGGGTTAGGTTTTATGATGTCCCTTCCCTTATAATTCCCTTGTCTAGATTTACTAGGTCATTGATCAAAGGATCTTTTTGAATTATCATCATGGAAATAACAACTGGTTCTTTCCTACTTAATGCCTCAGTGACTTTGTTTTCTCTTCTGGGATGATAATGAATTGAACAATCATGGTCTTTATGAAGTTAAAACCATATAATTTGTCCCATGATAAATTCCTTTTGTGTGAAAATATATTTCAAACTTCGATGGTCTGTGTATATATCACATTTCTCCCCATAAAGATAGTGTCTCCATATCTTCAGAGCAAAAACGACCGCAGCCAGCTCCAGGTCATGCATAGGATAGTTCTTCTTAGGAGTCTTCAACTGTCGAGATGCATATAAAATTACTTTTTCATTTTTCATGAGGATTCACCCAATCCCTTTCAGAGATGCATCACTAAAAATAATTAAACCTTCTCTACTTGAGGGAAGAGTTTACACAGGTGTTGTAACCAATCTCTTCTTCGGCTCTTGGAAACTTTCCTCACACTCCTTTTTCCAGATGAACTTAACCCCTTTTCGAGTTAACTTGTTTAATAGATTATAAAGTCGTGAATTTTTTTTCAAAAACCTCCTATAATATCCTGTTAATCCAAGGAAACAACAAATCTCAATTATTATAGTAGGTTGAGGCCACTCCCTTACAACCTTTGTCTTTGAAGGGTCAACTGTGATTCCTTTATTGGTAAAAATGTGCCCCAAGAAAGCAACTTGTTGTAACTAGAATTTCTATTTTCTGAACATTCCAAAAAGCCTCTCATTTCACATAGTTTTCAAAATAACCCCTAGATGGTCCTCATGCTAATCGCGACTTTTGGAATATATCATAATATCATCAATAAAAACTATGACAAAGTTATCATGGTAGTCCTTAAAGACTCTATCCATAAAATCCATAAAAATAATAGGTTCATTAGTCAATAGAAAGGGAAAAGCAACAAACTCATAATTCCCATATCTTGATCGGAATGCAGTTTTTTGGGAAATCTTCTTTCTTCACCCTCAATTGATGATAACCAGATCGAAGATCAATCTTAGAGAAGAATTGATCACCATAAATTTGGTCAAATAATTCATCAATTCTTCGAAGAGGGTATTTTTTCTTCACTGTGATCCCATTTAATTCTCTATAATCAATGCATAGCTGCATTGATCCATCCTTCTTCTTCACAAATAGAATAGGTTCTTCCCAATGAGACACACTTGGATAGATAAACCCCTTATCCAAAATATCTTGGAGTTGCTTCATTAATTCCTTCAGATCCTCATTTTCTATTCTATATGGGGTATTTGATATCGGATGAGATACAAGTATGGGTTAAATGGAGATCTCTACCTATCTTTCTGGTGGAGTTACAGGTGACTCCTCAGGAAATATGTCAACATATTCCTGGATGATGGGGACATTTTCTATCCTTAAACTCTCATTTTCATTTTCTACTTTACTAATAAACTCTATAAATAAGGATATAGGAGGTTCTTATAGACAAAGATCAGGTTGAGATATCTCTCCCTAGAAGATAACTATAGGTTTTCCTTTCAAGAATACTGATATTTACTTGTTTCTGCATTTGAACTTAGCATTATACTTTGAGAGCCAGTCCATCCCTAGTATAATGTTGAATTCTAGTATGGGAATGACTAATAGATTTAAGATAATATTGTTCTCACTAAAGTAGATACTAGAATTTCTAAACACTAATTATTCTTTGATAATCCCACTAGGATTATTGACTGATAACTCTACTTTTAGCAATTCAGGGGTGGATTCTAAATTCTTTGCAAACTTGGAGGAAATAAAGGAATGAGTAGAACTAGAATAAAACAAAGTAATTGCTAGCCTTGAGAGAACAATGAGATTACATTCCACCACATCATTTGGTGCTTCAAATTTAGTCGTGGTGATTGAAAAAGTATGAAATTGTTTCCTTGGCTGTTGATAAGGCTAATGGACATTCCCCTACACTGCCCTCAGATTTGGAAAGTGATTGGAAAAGTTCTCAAGTTGTCCACGCTTATAGAATTGGAAATCAGGTAGGTTATGAACCATCTTCAATTTGTCGTTAGTGTTGGGAAGTTGTGTCTTCGCCTCACTATGACAATTCTGCGCAATATGGCCATCTCTTCCACATGTGTAGCACTTCCCACCCTCGAGCAGGCAGTTCCCCAAATGCTTATTCCCACATTTATTACACATGGGACGTTGCACTTTCTTTCCTCCTATTCCCTAATCGAAGCTCCTCCCAATGATTGGATGTATTAATCTCTTCTTTTCATTGGATTTATGTGACCAATGTGTCTCACCAAACTCCAGTTCGACCTTCATTTCACTCCATACGATCTCCTCGTAACTGTCATAGTCTCGGTTGGCTAGATTCTTTCACAGATGAGATCTCAGTCCACCAAAGGATCTATCAATCTTACCATTAGGATCCATGAAAAAGCTTGATGTGTAATGGAAAATTCTGGGGAAGTTCATCTCGTAGCTTCCAAAAGATTCATTCTCCTTCGGCTTCATCTTGAGAAACTCCTCTGTTTTTGTTCTCATCGAACGAGGGAAATACTTATTGAAGAAGATCCCTCTAAACACTTCCCACTACATAGCTTCAACCACTACTCTTGAAATCGTGTTTTTTATCAGCTCCCACCACTGATCAGATTCTCCCTCTAAGTGGTAAATAGCTAGGGTGACCTTCTCTTGTTCCGATCAGGAGAGCATAGAAAATATCTCCTCGATACTGATGATCCACTGTTCAGAAATCAATGGGTCGGAAGATCCATTGAAGGTTTTTGGTCTCTAAATCATAAAGTACTCATCCTAATGTGGTTCCCTTCATAGTGAGATCAGTCTCTCATCATGATTCAAGTGATTTCCCATAACTTGATTCAGTTGGTTCATCATTCCCATGAAAGTTTCCATTCTGACTTCCATCATAGGGCCATCTGTGCATGGTCCATTTCGATCACCCTTTGCATGGTTCCTCCTATTTCCCGCCATTTTCTAAAATAATAAAACCTTAGTTATAATATTATTTCATTTATGAATCTTTTATCTATAAAGGATTTTATGTCATAAAACTTCATGCTTAAATAATTAAATTTATCTATAAATCCTTCATAATGATTCCTAAAAAAACTTATGATTAACCAAACATATTCCCTGGGAGTGTCAAACCAAGAGTGTAGCAAGGCACATTATCATGTACCAAGACACGCTGGTTCAAGCCCAAAACTCCTTGTCGGAGTTTTCACTCCTAGGTACATCTGTTCCAGAGCCACATCCACTTTTTTGTATCTAAACAAGGATTTATTTTTTCAGAAACCACTTACTTAATATTTCACAAAAAAACCAGGAAGTTTTCTTATATTTAAACATTTTTATAGGGTTCTTCCTAAATTTTTCATATCCTAATTTCCATAAATAAAAAAACAATACATTGATACCAACTATGGCATCTTGCCTTTTTTTTATAACTTTTCATTACATTTTACAAATAGAGGATCTTTAAAGTCTAGTGTCTTGGAAATCAGAAACAATATTCATGAAAACATTAAACATTATTATAATCCACTTGTAATTCTTCATCAAATTTTCATCCTAAGTACAATTACTACATCTCATAACCTGGATATGTACATCAAAGTAAAGGGTGAGCTTAAGGCCCAGTAAGGAAAGCAGGGGAATCAATTTACTTGTGATATCAATAAGAAATTGATGAAAAGCATAAAGACATGAACAATGGAAATATAGGAATATCATAATGAAAAGAACTTGAATCATAACTTGAATATGTGGCTACAAAATTTAATTTATACATTCATGAACATATCACCAAGGTTTATCCCTGAGGTGTCATAAAAATTACCAAGGTTATTCACCAAGGTATCGTGAAACTTGTCATCTCTAGAGATTAAATTATTTACCCAATGCATTGGAGTGATATCAGTGTGCACCATTTATATGTATTTATTTTCATGTGATATACATATATCATAACCATACATTTCATAAATAACCCAAATAGAATAAAAAAATGGGTTCCATGTCAAAATCATGACGTTTTAAAAAGTAATTAAAAACATGATCGTTATGTCATTTATAACCCAAGGAAAAGGAATGAGGGTTTCATGTATGTCCAGTATAGAACCAATTGTACCATTTTTATGTCTTTATCAATACACCTAGAACTAAAATGGGTTCCGGTATTCACATAAATAAAATAAAAGAATTTCTTGAGAAAAAGAGGGAGGGGTTTTGAGACAAAAATTCTTCAAAATAACGGCTATATAACATGGTTTTAGAAAATGATGAAAAGAGAGGGGAAAAGAGTCACCCACTCATAAATAACTCATAATACAGTATGGGTACATAATAAAAAGAAATAATATTATGGTATGGATATTTTAAGGAATTATAATATGAAAATGAAACTCAAAAGAAAATAGAAGAGAGGGGAAAAGAGTCACCCGCACCGCCTCTGTCGTTTCGCCTCCGTCGCGCTGCCACCGAAGCTGGTATGCTGGTAGGGTCTTCAACATACCACCAGATGTTCTTTGGTGGTCTGTTCTTCACACCACTTGAACCTATGGAATCATGAGAATGCATCCTTCCCTCTGGTGGCCTCGAATCCATCTTGCTGCCAACTTGGAATTCAGGTCACAAAGAATGAACATACGGAGGGGCTCGTGCCTTGTTCATGTCGGCCCACACCCTCTGTGTAAGAATTTCAAACCAGGGGGGAAGGTTCAAGGATGATGTTCAATCCAGGATAATTCAATCCTGAGGAAAAGCCTCTAAAAAGTACCCTTCCTTAAGAATGATCGATCCGCGAATCAACCTGTTTGTGGCTTGATCGACATCCATCATTTCGAATTTATAAAGGTGAAGACTTGTAATAAAATAAACCCCTACATGGATTTTAGGACTTTCATTGATGATGTATGGTGATCTATGTAGTCATATATCCATGATCTATTAGCGTTCACCAGTTTTCTTCGATCCATGATCCACTAGAATTTTCCACCGCATTCCAATCCTCCAGAATTCTTCGTTGGAAAGGGTTTCTCCAGAATTCATTGTTATTTATTGGAGAGGAATTATACTATAGGTTCGTCAGAGAATCCCAAGGTTTTAATTATCAACTCTCCAATGCATTAGTTTAATAAAAAGAAACATGTTTCAGCATCTCTATTAGGTTGCGACGTTGCGTTGTTACGTTGTTTCATTTATCAAACAGTGTAGTTGTAACTCTTGCACAATGATCCATTAACAATCCTCATTTAATACACCTCATTATCACCTTGTTGTCACACTACAGTGCCACCGTTGGCCACTCAGTGGTATGAAATAAAATAATTTATCTTTTTCTAAGTTATTTTATTTTATTCCGTAATGTCCGAAAATGAACTTTTCCATCTGACACTTGTCGATCAAAGATAAATCCTTTCAAGGTAAATCTCAGTGTTCCGAGTTCAATGGTGCCCTCATATTTTTGATCCAAGCACCGGTTCAAAATTTAGAAAAACTATTGTGCATTTTACTTATGTGAACTAAATAAAAGTTCAAAATTACATTTTGGGCACCCTGGACCTCGGAATCACATGCCATTTCAATGCTCAGCCTCGAAATAATTCCATATAATTTAAATAAATTACAAAGAAATTCTGGCACATTACAGTGTAAACCATATATTTTCATAATATAGTTAATTATATTCATAAAAACTAATTTAATGGATAGTTTAAGTCTTATTATATTAAATAATAATATTTTAATAATATATTATTGTTCGGTTAAAACACGGTCTTGTGTGTACTGTGAGCTTACGATGAAAGTATCTCTTGCATGTAACACACACTAACTCAGTGTTACATAAATTTCCAAATATAAAATATATCAAATATATTTAAAATAATAAATATATTCTAATGTTTTATGGTATTATATAACCACTTACGAACTTGGTGTCACATTTCATGCATGATATCAAATATGAGGTTCTTACTTTAGAATTTTGGGGTGTTTCATTCTCCGCACCTTAAATAAATAGAATCCTCACAATTTAAACTTGATCGTGGTGATAGAGGGATTGAAAATAAACTATTGTTGAAAACCCCAAATAGTAAAAAGGTTTGATAACATATATTCTTAATAATAGATAAAGGAAAGTAAAATGGTCATGTAACTTGGTTCCCTGGTAGGAGAACATCGATGAGAAATTGAAACATGGGCATGGAAGAAAAAATAAACAATCAATTTCTAATGAAGTGTGCTAGAGAACATGTTTAGATGAAACTTGTATACCAAAAAACCATAAATCATAGCTATTAATAAAGGTCATATATATCATAAAAAATTTGATAATAGGATAACATTTTTGTCTCAAGACACTTCTTTTTATATACTTGTAAAATTATATAAATCTATAAGAATATAAGTAAATATATATTTCTATAAATAATATAATATCCTTTGGTTTTTCCTTGAACTATTTATACTTCTATTATTATACGGTGAAGTAATAAAACTATCTATAAAATCTTATCCAAGATCAACTTAAACCATTTCATAAATGGCTAATTTTTCCAAAATATTATGATTCAATAATTTATAAAAAATTTCACTGAATTTAAAAAATGAACTTATCATTATCCTTTAATCAACATGAACCAGCTTTTACTTTTCACATTCCAAACATGTGAATAACTTCATCATGTATCCTCTTGAAATATGTTAACAACTCAAATTACCATAAAAGCTTATTAAAAACATGCATTCTTCATTATTCCTAATGTAAGAAATTTGTTATTGGATATGTTCCTCAAATCCAAAAGTGTTGTAAATTCCATCAATGATAGAATAGACCACTTGTTGAAAAGTCATCAATCAGTTCCAAGGTAGTCAGAACTTGTCCAAATCAATCCTTTCTTCATCATTCTCTCAACATGAGGAACATATTAAGGGTTGTCTTTCCATCAATCATGTGTTTTCCAAAAAGTTTTACATTCTACCGAATAACTATTCTTGGTACCATTCAACATATGATCTCAAATCCTTAATGAAAAAGTATTAAAGTACAATCCTTACATATTTCATAAATCATATAATGAGAACATCATAAACAAATTACTTTTACAACATATTTCTTAGATCAAAAAATAGAAGTACATTAATCATTCCACTTCAATTGGGTTAATAAAATATGCTTGATCTTGATCCCTTGGGTTATTTGGAGATATATTCTCTTGATGTCTAGGGAAATATTTTTCATATTGAATCATCTCCTTCCAATTGAAACACTGAATAGTAACATTTTTATTCTTTGCTTTTCATTCGTTTTCCCGGTAACCCTTTTCTCCACACTTATAACAAACCCCCATTCCTTTCAAGCATTCTTTATGGCGATTCTTTCCATAGTTTTTCACAATGGAATTTTATGCATTCCCTTTTTATTGGTGCTTAGAAGACCTCTTCTTCTTTTTGTTTTATTTGAATGCATCGTATTTTGAGAATTCATTCTCCGTCTTGATGGTACATAAATCTATTTCTTCGTATGATGAAAAAGTTTGAGAAACCAGTGCCCTTCGAAGATTTGGATTAAGTCCTTCAAATAACTAATTGATCTTGTAATATATGTTAAATATATAATCTTTACCATACCTAGATAACCTTATAAAGTTAGATTCATAATCCACAACACTTTCTTCTTCTTTTTTCTTTCAGTTAAGAAAATTTCTATTCATCTCAATTTTCTTCTCATGAGGGAAGTATATATCGAAGAATGTATCCTTAAATTCTCTCTATTACAAGAGTTCTATTTCTTCTTAATCTATAGTATTATGTATCAAGGACCCCCATTGATCAACATCACCTTGGAGATGATACACTGTAAGTGTAACCTTTTCCTTCTCATCGCATCCTAATTCCATGAATATATTCTCCAAAGACTTAATCATTTTCTTGATTACCATTGGATCAGCAATCCCAATAAATGATGGAGGAATTTTTTGTATAAATTGATCCAAAACCCTATAATCTCATTGTGTAATCCATTTCTATATCCGTTCAAGGTTATGTTTCATAATCTGATTAATATTCCACAATATTTCTACAAAATTATTAGTCCTAATACCAGCTATATTGGTTTCCTCGGTATGGTAATATCTAAATTTTCCATGAGTACTGATACCATTATTCCTTCCAGGTGCCATTTCTAAACAAGGGCATATACTGTATTATCTCAGAAGATTATGAACATTATATAACTCTAAATATGGAATAACATAAATTAAGAAATTTGTGCATAGCTAATATCATAATCATAAACATCAATTCTTTGGCAATATCTTTACTTCTAAAGAATTCATAATGGTAGGTATATAAAATGTGAACTATCCTAAATATATCCCACAAGAGTATTAAACTAGGTGCACAGTAATACCCATTTTCAGGTACCAGGTTTCCTAGATTCAGGCCTAGAACACCTTGTCGGAATTGTTACCCCTAGGTATATATGTTCCAGAACCAAGTCCACTTGTAGTATCCAGACATAGATGTATTTCTAGGAATACCCACATAATCACCAAGTTACCAAAATTATAGGATTTTCTTATAAATTTATCCTCAATGTTTGTCTTAGATCTGTTCTCCCTAATATAACTTTTCTAAATCTAGTTTCCACGGTTTCTGTAAAACCTCCCTTTGATACCAACTGTAACACTCTGAACCAAGAGCCTGGATCTGGTGCATTATTTTACTACATAGTCATTATTATAAGTAATCAAATCCCTAAGTAAAAATTAGTTTATAAGTCTTATAAATCTATATTATATACATGATAGCTATAATACATTGGGAAATATAAAATACAAACATGATATACAATAAAAAAATAAACTACATCCTTGAAAGCTTATTAAAATATTTCTTCTTCATAACCAAGGAAAATGAAACATAATAAGGTTGGTCTCAAATTCTTAGTAAGTGTAATTAAATCAAAAGCAATAATGAATCAATGAGAATAAATTAACATGGTAAGATAAATAACTAATAACACTTTCCATTAAAATAACTGGATAAGGAAAAATAAATATGGAAAGGTAAAGAACTAAAACTCAAGTCATCTAAATCAATAAACTGAGAATTAAATGAATCCATAGATATTTCAAAAAAAATATCATGAATGAATAATAACTGAATCTAAATGAGGGAAATTCTTAACTATTGGATTCCATGTTTCCAAAGTACATGGAACTAGTATCATCAATACCTTTCACAATATGGTTTATCTATTAGGTAAAAACCTAGTAATTTTTCCAACTATTTCATCTCATGAGACTACCGATGCAGTGAGGGTTATCTATAATTAGGCCCCACCCATGTCGTACCAGTCCAAAACATTCCTCATATTCATAAACAATGTGCCATATTAAAATATATGTATTTAATAAAGGATATGGATTTATCAATAGTTACCTAGTTGAGGCTAAGTAACAATAAGGTTTTTTTACATTAATGTATGGAAATACCTTTGAAATATCATAAAACAATCTTGAGGGAAATGACATTTTAAACATTCCAATGTGTCACATACCACCTTGAAACATTTAAATCATAAACCCAAAGAAATAATATTAAATAAAAATTATATTATCATTAGAGTAAGGAGATTCAAGATATATCATGTAAAAGGGTTGTATATATACCATATAAAATAAACTAGGTGCATAACTACAAATAAGTCTCAATGGAATATAAATTGAGACAAAATCTCATAACTTAACCTTTCTTTTTGGTTGTGAGGTCTTTATCCTATTGTATAGTGGTTTAAAATATGTTTCTAACTTATAAAATAATCTTAATAACATTTATAATATCATATATCATCTTCTTATAATATCTTATTACTCATTTGTTAACAATCTTTCATTATTTTCACTATTCCGGGTGTTATTTTCCTAGTTTACTCAAGTATGTTTGGAGTGGTTATTTGATTATACTATTACTTAGATAATTATTTCATTGTCTAAAAAATGTAAACCATGACTTAATTATCTTATTTATTCAATACATATGTATTTATAATAATCTATAATGTTTGGAGATAATAAATGAAATGCACTGTTCATGGAGATGGTAGGTCGTACATATGCATGAATGCTACATTCATTTCATTATTGTATTAAAATAATGAAAAGTAAATGATACATATCTATATTATAAATCCAGTATAATATCTATATTATATATGTTACATATGTTTATTTAAATCATCCTTAATATATTCCATGTCTGGCATGAACGATTCATATCGTTTTGAGGGGGCGGTAGTCCACACTTCCGCAAACAAAATTATCATATTTACACAATATGAAAATATTAAAGGTAAGTTTTAAATTAAAATTATAGAAGTATAAAAGCATTATAAAAATTATATATATCATATATAAAAAAATTCTCATCATAATTTCCACCATGAGAGGTGATAAAGGAAAAATGAACAATCATCGTTTTTGGAGGCAGTAGTTCGTCAAACACAGAAATAGTATGTTTGTTACCCATTAGATATAAGTGTGTGTAAGTGTAGGTATAACCAATAGAATAAAAAAATAATAGTATATATATTATAATTTTTTTGTTATATAATCATATAATAAGTAGATTTTAGTGGGATGGTAAGGTAAATAAAACTAAAGGCTTAAGAAAAGATGTTACCGCTTAATCGTGTAACTCCTTTTGGTTTCAACCAAAGGATTCCTTGGATTGATTTATGCAAAAGGGGAGGATTCTAGCATTATGGGAGATATTTTTTGGAACTATTTTGGTAGATATTGGTCATGAAAAAGTGGCATGATAGGTGTGAGTAAGTGTGAGGATAGGAATCCCTTTTATATTGGAGGTGGAGTGGCACTCTTGTAATATTTTCACAAAGGAATTCCATACACGTTTTTCACATTGAAAGTGGATAAAATAATGGAACCAATTATATAAAAGAGTATATTTTCTAAATATGTACATATAATGTATTTTAGAAAATTTTATAGGTCACTTTGGTTCTTAAGGTTATGGTTTAGTCCCATATTAAGATTAATTTAACCTTAATCATTGTAATTAATTTTAATTAATTTCACTAATATTTTTGGTAAAAAAATAAGTTTAACTTATTATACATTATAAATTAATATTATTAAAAATATGGAATCCATTTTTCCAAATTAAAATCATATAAGTGTCATAAATTAATTTAAATTTAATCCCGCAGTAGGGACAACAATGCGGGTTTTTAAGGTAAAAACATCAAAAAGTTTTCTTTGTTTTTATATTCAATTTAAAATTGAAATTGATTCCAATGACCTGCATTAGATTAAATGATGAAAATATGATTTAATTAAACTTTAAAACTAATATAAAACATAATTTATCCTTACAATTAAATTATATGAAAAAACATTTTTGAACTAAAATTTAGTATTTTCACTATTCATTAAAAATGAATCTTTACAGAAGAATACCAAAAAAATCACCCTAAGAGAATTTCTATATTTCTATTCAAAATAAGAAGTTTTTTTATATATTTAATTTATAAAATTTTAAAAAATTGGATTTAAAATGGGTTCCCCATTAAAAGGTGTTAAAACGCATTAATAAAACTATAGTATTATATATATATAATTGGGTTCATTTTTATATAAATCCTATCAAATCTATTGGATGAATATCAAAAATATTTTATTAGATATAATATATATATATAACATTAATATCACTCACTAATTGTAATTAATTTAATTTATTAGTGTAAAATATCTTTGCAAGCATAAAATTAATAATATTTTCCTTTATATTCAATGAGTTCTTATATTCATTTCTAATTAGTTTGTAACTAATGAATTAGTTTTATATTTGTGTAAACCATAGATTTTTATAAGATAGTTAATTCTATTCGTAACCACTAATTTAATGTCTAGGTTAAGTCTTATTATTTTAAATAATAATATTTTAATAATATATTATTGTTCGGTTAAAACTTGGTCATGCGTGTAATGTAAGCTTTCAAAGAACGTCTCTCTTGCGTGTAACACACACTAACTCGGCATTGCATGGATTTAAAAATATAGAATAAATAAAATATATTTAAAATAGTTTATATATTTTAAATTATCATGGTATTATATTCCCTTACGCACTTGGTGTCGCGTGTCTTGCGCGCTATTGAATATAAGGTTATTACTTTAGAATTTTGGGTTATTGCACTAAGTATACCCTACCTATCCCCAAAAATATGTTATCATGGTTTTAATCAATAAATCAAAGTGTGCAATAAATTATATTCATTAATGATAATCTTAAAGTCTAAAGATCAATACACATGTCTTTATATAGGAACTTCATATAACACATAGAAATATATATTTCTTATTTGAAGGGTATGTTCTCATAACCTATTATCTTAGAGATTACCAAGGGAAAATATCATCACAAGGTGTATCAATGTATTATGAGACTCCTAAACCTAATATCTTATATCACATGTGTCCCATCAGAAAATATCATCCATCCATAAAACAAGATTCAAGAATAATGTTGTGGAACCTCTAGGTTCTCATTATATCGGGGAACTGTTGTAACCTTTCAGTGCGACATATATTCTTAGGACAATATCACATAAAAAGTCATGAATATAAATAATAATAATGTTACAATAAAAATTCATTAAAAAATGTAATCAATTACTAAAAAAGTTGGTTCTATGGAACTTAATCCAAGAAGGACTTGATAATGATCTAGTGTTTGGGAGTATCTAACCCACCTATGATAGAGAATCCATGTTTCCAGATGAGGGAATTATTGTTCTTGGAATTAATTGTTTCATTTGATCTATTTTTATCTTGAGTGAGTCATTTTTGTATGAAGCTACATATTATGGGATTTTTACTCTAGGGTCATCATAAAAAGAGGGTGTGTATACGAGCATCATATTAGGCATGTAGGTATTTATATTCCATTAACCTTATTTATTTTATTGCTTGATTTAATTACTTCATTATAACATCACATGGTTATTTAAAGTTCTAGTGTTAATTTAAATAACTTTTTCCAATATATTTTTATAGTGACACTATTTAACCAATATTTAAATGTAAAAAATGAAATTGTGACCTCTTATTTGGAATTTGAATTGGTCACAGTTAAATGGGGTGTCAACCAAAACTTAAAGGATTTTTTCCTATATAATTTATATTTCTCACTTTATATAATATACCTAGGGTGATGAGATTTGAAAATTTAAAGTAATTTGAAAATGATACCAATATAAAGGAATATGATTTATGAGATCTGGATAAAGTAAATGATTGTTTGGGTGAAATAAAATGTTAGTAAGAAACTTATAGGGTGTTTCCCTCATAAATTATGTATATAATCTTATTTAACCAAGCATAATGAAAAGTGGTTTCCACATATGTGTGAATTGACCCTATTGTGGGTAAATGGGTATAGTGAGAGTACCCAATTTATGATATTAGTAGCCTATTTTTGTTGCTAGTTTCCCAAAAACTGTAATATCAAGAACTCCGTTAGTAATGTGGAATGAAATTTTTATTTGGAATTCTACATGAATTCCCCCTCATTGACTACTATATGAGTTCCATAAGGGAATTGGTTAGAATTCCCCTGAGTTATAGAGGCCCGATTCACCTATGAAATTTGTTCAGGGTATGGATTCTTAGATTAGGGAGAGTTTTCTTTATGTGATGATGTCTATGAAGATATATTCACCTCAAGATACATAGATAATGTCTGAGTTAACCTGGGATTTTCAGTATATCTTGCACCTACTTTCTCTAGGGAGGGTGGCCCCTCGGTAATTGAGATTTTTTTGAGGTTGTGAACATTATCTTCAAAAATCTAGAGACACCCCCCTAAAAATAGTGTGAATATTTACACCTATATACTTTGAGGTCAGGCAAGGAGATAGTAGGACATTATGATCTGGGATGATCAGCATGTAGGAATGGTCTGGAAGGATTTCCAAACTAGTTTCTTTGACCACTTTTTTTAAAGACCCTGTAGTTTGATAAAGTTAGTGATTTTATGAACTTGGATCATGGGATTATATTTTTTATCGAGTATGATGGTTGATTTACTGATTAACATTAGTACACTCTGACTATGGATAGTGATGAGTTATCTAGAGTGAGATACTTTGAGGATGTCCTTAGATAAGTGACAAAGGTGTAGGTGAATGTCTTCCATCTAACCATATCCTTTGAGATGGTGGATCAATCCTTGATTTTTAATAGGGTTTTGATTTGGGCTTGTGGAAAAGGGAGGGTAGAACTGGTTGGAATTGGATCATTATGAGGTGGGAAGTGTCAGTTTTATGGGTCCCAATAGATCATGGGGGACAAAGCATCTAGGGATATAATGTGATCATATTTTATTAGTATGGAATATCACTACCATTGGCACTATGGAAGGATTCCAGTTGAGTGTTGATTGTATGATTGGACGAGACATCTCTATAGGTTTTGTAGGATGACATCACAGACATGCAATGATAAAACTTTTAGGCTAGTTTTGGGCCTCAAAGTTGGATCAACTACTGTAAGGTTGGTGGGTAGTCATAGTTCGATTAGTCAATTATGTCAAGGCGGTAAAATAGTGTGAAGAGTCAAATTCAATCAAGCTGGTATGGTAGTAAAGTGTTAGGGAGTCAGGATAGGGTGTAGGGTTAAGTTTTAAGGCAGATGCAGGCAGTGCAAACTGCTCTTGTGGATCCAGATATTGGGTATTCTACTATAAGTGGTAAAATTTTGGGGGAGTCAACTTTTTCTTATCCACTTTTTGAAATGGGGTCTTCACACTCTTTCATGTACACATAGTTCGTGGAAATTACATATTTGGCTATCAATTATATGTATGGTTTAATTTCTATTGACACATTGTAGAGATTTTGATCTAAAGGAGTTCATCACTTTAAGAAGAATGGTCTCGGTAATGGATGTTAACAATTTCTATGTGACCTTTTCATTATATACATGATCAGGTTTCACCTAATTCTAGGAATATATTGGTTGGTTTCCTTTTGATATCATCTAGATTTCAACCATCAAGGTTTTTACTTCATGTCTTACCTAAAGGTGTTTGTTATGTTCACTAGGGATAGTTGGACTTACAGGATAGTCGAGAAGGTCTGTATTGGAAAAATCTAGGTGGGGTTTCATCCCATTTTGTTAGCCTTATATTGGATGATAAAGGGGATCAATTGGTAGTTTATCCTCTTGTGGTGGGATAGTTTTTTTATGTTTTCCCTAATGAATTCTTGGGATTATCGCCCAAGAGGGAGATGGAGATCACCATTGATCTCATATTGAGTATTGAGACTATTTATATTCCACATTATCATATGGATGTAACAAAGTTTCTTGAGTTTAAGAACTAGGGAAAGGACTTAGAGACCAAGGGGTTTATCCACCTCGGTACATCCCCTTTTATTTCTCTTTTCCTATTTACTAAGAAGGTTGGTGATACTCTATAGTTGTGTGTGGATTATCAGCGACTAAATCAGGTTGTTGGTCGGAGTGGATTCTTAAGAGGGGGGTTAATTGAGTTCCTACTTAAAATTTCTATTAAAAAAATTATTATAAAGATCCCCCAAATTTTTAAATGGCCCAGTTAATTAAGGAATTATAGATGTAAATGTCTAGTTGGTGAACATGTTTCTCAAAGGGTGATTAGGCCTCTGTTTAATTAGTGTGAAACACTTCTTCAACTTTTGAAATAAGTTTACAGAATTAAACATATACACAAACTAACCAAAACTAACTCTCAAAGTTAATGCAAAATAGTTTAATGTTTCAGCAATTATAAGCAGTGGAAAATAGATAAAACAGAGTATAAAAAATATAGTGCACAAAAAAGTTAAACAAGAGGTTCAGTCTCAAGCCGAGACTTAATCATCTCCACTTGGTGATCACCTGGCACCAAGCAGTTTATATTAACAATAAACTTGATACACAGCTTTTATCAAGATTTACAATAGTTTTTACAAACTGTCTAGGGTTCACACCCTCTACCAAAGTTCTTAGTGGGAATGATAAACAACACAGACCACACACGGTCTCTTCCACAGTTTCACGTGGAAAAACAAGGTGTAAGAGAAGTTTAATATGGGGATTTTTGTATCCTCTAGTTCAAGAACGGATGACAGTGTGTATGACACAAACACACACTTCTCATAAATGTAAAATTAAATAACACAGTAGAGAAAATATGATGAGATTGAGTTTAGAAGGCTCTATGTGTTTGAAGTTCATCTCTTGGCTCCTTGGAGTAAAGAATTCGTTGTTTGAGTCTTTCTATGAAAGTTTTCTCCAAAACAGAGTGTCATAAATCCAGGTTCTAGCTTTTATGAACTGAGTGTTCTACTTCATGTGTTGATTGAGAGTTGATGAAGCACAGAAGGCAGAAGTGAGTTTGTCCCAAATGGTTTTCTTGATGCTTGTGGGTTGAAAATTTAAGTGTTGGATGGTTCATCTTTGATCTAGCAAGTAAGTTTCTTCATATGCTCAGATGAGCTTCTCATCCACATCATCATCTCTTTTCTTCTTTGGTCTACTCTTTTATACTTGAGGTATGACAATAGGAATAAGTACATCATGTGTGATCTTTCTCGTATCTCATAATTTCCCCAGATACGGTCTCATGATATGTCTACAATCATTATTAATTAATTTCATAAGCATTAAAGTTAGCAAATATGATTGTTAGAATAATATTAAGAATTTTAAAAAGTATAGAGTAGAAGAGTATGGTATACTGGTAATGGTATCCTTCACAATGATAGGATTCAACAGTAAGTTCACATCAGGAGCATTCATCGGAAACCTACCCAATGGTGACCTTCCATCGATAACTCTCCATCAGAAACCTTACATCAATAACTCTCCATTGGTAACCTTCCATCGATAACTCTCCATTGATATCCTTCCAAAAAGTATCCTTGCATCGGTGTCCTTTCATTGGTGACCTTGCATCGGTGACCATGCAACGGTGACCTTTGCATTAGTGACCTTTACATTAGTGACCTTTGCATCGGTGACCTTTGCATCGGTGACCTTTGCATCGGTGACCTTTGAATCGGTGACCTTTGCATCTGTGACCTTTTCATCGGTGACCTTTGCAACTGTGACCTTACATCGGTGACCTTGCATCGGTGACCTTTGCATCGGTGACCTTGCATCTGTGACCTTTGAATCGGTGACCTTTTTACTTGGACAAATTTTTCACTATGATCTTTAAACAAGAGAGAAGTGATATTAAAAGTAAATAGTTATCACTTTGATATAAATATGATTTTCACATAAATGATTATATTGTAAGAGTATCATAATTATCACATAAATAAAACATGATTTGGGATTATCAAAATAGCCGAGTTCAAAAATCTCCCCCTTTTTGATAATCAAAAATTATGTCATTATTTTCTGAATTAGGGTTAAGAACAGTTGTTAATATCTTTAGAGGTGTGTATAAGAACATTTTAACCAAGTTTATTATGGAAAAATATAGATAGTATATATGTGAAAAGATTTCAGTCACCTTAAAAAAATGTCCCCTCCTTTAAGTTTAGTCATCTCAAAACTTAAACCTGACATGTTTCTCCCCATTTGTGATTAACAAAAAGAATGTAAAACAAAAAGAGACATAAGAGGATGTTCCATTAAAGAAGAAATAGTACAATACACAAAAATGGTACCAAAATCCCTATCAAATAAGACATCCCACATTCAATCCACAACACAGATGTCCAAGGGGGCTTTGTCTTGGGAAGTGGAGGAAGCGGGTTCTGAAGATGGAGAGATATGCTTAGGTATGGTAGTCAGCAGGGTAGGAGGAGCTACAATAGAAGTATCAATAGACCTCTAGTGAGTAGATCTCTGAGGAATGGTGGGGGTCAAGCTTCTGATGGCCTACACAGGAGTCATCAATGGACTAGCACTGGCAGATCCTGAGGCACCTGAGGTAGAAGGCAAGGATGGAGGAACAATGATGGGAGTGCAGTCCATATGGAGGAAGGGAAAAAAATATTTCTTAAATCCATAATAATACTTCCTCCCCTCTCCATGTCTAAAATAAAATCATCTTTATTCTCCATAAATTTCTCCAAGGTAGGAGTCAACTCTCTAAGCCTAATAACCTGATCCTTAAAGGCTTGAGTGACAGGTGGAATCCTCAAGTTCTACAACATTAACTTGAAGTGACCATTTATTTGATACTTAGTGTATACCATTTTGTAGTATAAATCAACCTGTTCTTAAATGTCCTTCTGATCCTGAGAAGATTCCCTTAAATAATTTCCCACAATATTATGAATTTATCTGGTAGTGGAAATAACCTGAGTCATAGACTAAGGATCTAAGGTACTAGTACTAGAGAACTTCTCAACTTCTTATCTAAAAACTATCCTGAAGGATTCTAGATCAACAGAAGGAGAGGTTGAAGATGAAGCAGATGCACACATAGGTGCTATGGTGAAAGCCACTATCTCCTTAAAAGATTTAGTCAACCCACTGATCAGTCTCTTCACATTATCATCTTAGACACTCACATGTGTCTCCATGGACTTCTTAAACTCCTCAACCATAGTGACCATTTGCTGAACCACACTTTTAACATATCCATGATCTTTGTCCACCTGAAACCTTGAAACCATGTAGGAGTCTAATCTATCAATATAATGCTTCATAGATTCCATAGAATCTGCCAAAGTTCTAATCTGATTTTGACAGTCCTTTACCTCCTCTAGCAGAATGGTGTGAGAGGAATAAACAAGCCTTTCCACTGTAGAAGTGAAAACTTCTTGATTGTGATTCATAGACCTCTCTAACCCAACAAGTCTCTCATCAAAGTGGATATTCAGATTTGATTTCATTGATTCAAAATCATCCTTCTTCAAATAGTCATGAGGCAAAAGAACCACTGGTTGAACAATAGTGGTTTCTGAAATAGTAGGAATTGGAGGACTTCTGATAGGCTGGTCATCATTAGAGTCTCCATAATCTAACCCTAAGACCAAAAATCTAGGGTCTTCTGAAAAATGATCTATTCCAAGAGCTACAATAATTGAACCTGTGGTAACAGGTTCCTCCCCCTCACTTGGAGAATTATCCTAATCAACCATATCCATCTTGTCCATACCTCCTTGAGAAAATTCATCAAAAGGAGGGTCCACTGACAATTCTTCTACTGAATCTTCAACTACCTCCAAAAAAATTCCACCTTCAACCGAATTAGAAACCTCTTCATCTATCCTTTCTACCATTTCTGTATGTCCTATCAGAGGAATAAGACTCAAACATTCTTCTTCACATACATTAGTAGAAGTCTCAAAGTTAGCATGACTAGATTCAGTGTCCTCATCCTCATATGAGGTCCCTCTAATGTCTCTTAAAACATTTTCTACCCCTTATTCCTCACTAGTCTCTTCATCATCACATTCCCTTAGAAGAGTCTCCATTCTAGGAAATCTCTTTGGTTGGATAGGCCCACCAAAGGATACAGAATTAGCACGAGGATTGGAGGGAAGGTCAGGATCACTCCTGTCATCTATAGGAGAGTCCTCTCTTTATGGAACAACCGCAGCTTCTCCTTCTGCATCTGGGTATACAAGATCTACATCACAAAGATTTAGACCAGGATCTCTCTTATCCTTAGGCCTAGTAGGATGAGTGACAGGGTTGAATTCCTCATATAGCTTATCCTCATCATGTACCCATATTCTTTTCCAGGGGTTCCAATTTATTTTTATCAACTTGAAAATTACCATTATAATGCAGAAATTGTCCCTTACTACAACTATTTCCTCCTTTTCTCTAGTAACTCCTTTCACCTTCAGCATCAAGGATATCAATCTAGCATAAAATAAGGCATTGTATTTTGAACTGGGCTTTGTCATATCATCTAATTGAATCATCAGCAGCCTACGTAAATTTATCTTCTATCCATGCTTCAACAGATTCAAAAGAAATACATCCTGAAATTTCAATGTAGCAACGTCCCCTCTCCTAGGACTCAAGATGTGCTGGACAAACATAAAAAAAAAAGTGTGTATTCTCCTTCTATTTCAGTAGCAATGACTTTCCTAAGGATCCCACTCCCAGTCAGTGTGGCTAAGGCTTATTCATAACAGAATAACTCAGTAGTGGGAGGCACCAATCATGAGTAGTAATCAAAAATACCTTCATGAGGTACTCTCAAACACTCAGCCCATTCAATAGAGGAGAAGCTTACACTTAATCCATTTACCCTTGAAGACATTTTGTTCTCATCCTCAGAATATTAGAATTTCAAAAACTCATAAAAATCCTTCACTAACTTCAGGTAATATGGTCCATTGTTGTTTTCCAAGCATTAAACCCAATCTTGAGCTTCAATTGCCTTCAGCACTAAAGATCTGCTCGTCAGCAACCATTCAGAACTAAGCTCTTTTTCAACTACGATTTCCCTCTTCGACAGATGAGGGTTGATTGGAATTTCCACTGGCTTGCTTCCACTACTTGACTCAGCTCAAGGTCTCTTTGGATTTGGTGCATCCCCTTAATCATTGACCAATGGTCTCTTCACTCTTTCCATGCGATCTAAAGCGGTTCGAGGGTTTCGGAAGAGGGTTAGGTTCTGAGGTTAGGGAGAAAAGTGATTCGGGAGAGAATTTGAGGTGGATAGAAATGTGGTATGATCTTTTAATTTTATCATTTAGGGATTGAAAAACAAATTAAGTAAAAGAAATAAGTGAAAAAGAAAACATTTCAACTTCCGGAAGAAAGAAAATGCGAAGTCCCGAAAAACATTGAATATTGGTCAGATGCAAATGGTGAGGTCCTAATGGTGAGGTCCCAATGGTGAGGCTTCAATGGTGAGGTCTAATGGTCAGTTCCTAACAGTGAGGTTCCTAACGGTGAGGTTCCTAACAGTGATGTTCAATGGTGAGGTTCCTAACGGTGAGGTCCAACGGTGAGGTTCCTAACGGTGAGGTTTCTAACGGTTAACATTTTACCATACCTAACTCATGTTTGATGTAATTTAACCTCTCAGAATTCAAAGTAGTTGTGAATATATCTTCCAATTGGTGTTTAGTACCAATTAATTCAAGAGTGATATCACCTATTTGATAATGATCTCTCAAGAAGTGATGTCTCACATCAATGTGCTTTGTCCTAGAATGAGATACTATATTCTTAGAGATGTTCATAGCACTTGTATTAGAACACTTTATAGAGGCATTTTTGAATTGATACCTATAGTCTAGTAAAGTTTGTTTCATCCACAGAATTTGAGCACAACAACTCCCAGCAACTATATATTCAGCTTCGGCAGTAGATAATGCAACAGAATTCTGTTTCTTACTACACCATGATACTAGTGACTTGACTATAATATGACATGTTCCATAGGTGCTCTTTCTATCAAACTTGTAACCAGAAAATTTAACATCTGAATAACTTATTAAATCAAATGATTGTCCTTTTGGTTAAAACAGTCATAAGTTTGTAGTATACTTGAGATATTTAAAAATCCTTTTAATACCAGTTAAATGAGACTCTTTAAGATTAGACTAAAAGTGAGCACACATGCATAAACTGAACATAAAATCAGGTATGCTAGTAGTAAGATAGGGCATAATTCCAATCATATCTCTATAATTGGTTTGATCCACTTGTTTATCAGTTTCATCAGCATTCAACTTATAGGTGGTACTCATAAGTGTATCACTACCTTTATTGTAGTCCAAACCAAAATATTTCAAAATATCCTTCGTATATTTACTCTGATTTAAAATTATTCCATTTTTATTTTAAAAATTTGAAATAGAAGAAAAAATTTATGTTCCCCCGTTAATCTCATTTTAAATTCATCTTGAATCATTTTTGAAAAATCAGTACATAAAAAAAATTTATAGGATCCAAAAATAATGCCATATACATAAATCTATACTATTAAAACATCTTTGGAAATCCTTTTAATAAAAAAATTAGGATACATTATTTCTTTAGTAAAACCTTTTGAAATAAGAAAAGAATTAATTCTATCATACCAAGCTCTTGGAGATTGTTTTAGACCATATAAATCTTTATAAAGTTTAAAAACATGTTTTGAAAAATGGGGATTTTTAAAACTAGGGGGTTGTTGAACAAATACATATTCAACTATGTATCCATTTAAAAATTCACTTTTGACATCCATTTGATAAATTCTAAAATTCAGAGGAGCTACATAAGCAAGTAGTATCCAAATGGGTTCTAGTCTAGCTATAGGTGCAAAAGTTTCCTCATAGTCTATTCCTTCCATCCAATGGCCTGAAGGCCTTAATTTTTTTATTGATTTTTGATAATCCATCTTTCCTCATAGTGTATTCCTTCCTCTTGATTATATCCTTGTTCAACTAGTCAAGCATTATTTCTAACTATGTTTCCAGATTCATCAACTTTATTTCTAAACACCCATTTAGTTCCTATGGTAAACGTGTCTTTAGGTCTTTCTACTAATTACCAAAAAAAATTCTATTAAATTGATTTAATTATTCTTGCATATCTATCACCCAGAATTCATCATTGATTTCATCATCAATATTTTTTAGTTTCAAGCTATGAAAGAAAGGCTTGATGTTCAACATGGTTTCTCAGAGAAGCTCTAGTTTGTGTTCCTCTATTTAAATCACCTACTATAGCATATAAAGGATGATTCTTGAGAGTTATAATACCTCTATAAAGAGTTGAACTAGACTCCTCATTAATGTCTATAAGTCCAGATTCACCATGCACAGATTTTGGAGAATTTTTAGAACTGGTTCTTTTCAGTAAGGTCTCACTATCTTTGTCATTAAGGCATATAATTGACATATCGTCTTCAAGGAGTTCAACAGATGTTTTGGGTTCATGTGTATTAGTCCCATCAAATTTGACATGACCTGATTCTTCCACACATTTGGATCTCTTATTAAATATTCTATAAGATTTACTAGTGATTGAGTAACCTAGGAAAATTCTTTCATAAATTTTGGAAGCAAACTAGTCAAGATTTTCTTTAGTGTTAAGGATAAAGACTTTTCAACAAAAAACTCTAAAGTAATTAACCTTAGGCTTCCTATTATTTCAGAGCACATAAGGGGTATTCTTAAGAATAGATCTAATCAAGACCATATTGATAATAAAACAAGTTGTATTAACAGCTTCAGCCCAAAAATAGATTGGTAGATTATACTCATTAAGCATAGTCCAAGAAATCTATTAAAGTGTCTTATTTTTTCATTCTACAACTCCATTTTTTCGGGGTGTTCTAGGGGCAGATAAATTGTGAGTATAGACATTATGCGATCAAAAGGATTAAAATTCTTGATTTTCAAACTCAAGGCCATGATCACTTCTCAAGGTCTTAATTCTTTGTCCACTAATATTTTTTATAGACTTGGAATATTTAAGGAAGTTAGAACATGATTCACTTTTGTGAGCTAGAAAGTATACCCAAGTATATTTAGAAAAATCAACTACAAGAACATAAACAAAGTGTTTCCCATTTAAACTTGAAACTCTAGATGGTCTAAACAAATCCATGTGAACCAACTCAAGCGGTTGTGATGTAGAAACTTCTTTCTTTAGTTTGAAAGAGACTTTGTGTTATTTTCCCTTTTGATAAGGATTACAAACTTTGTTATGTGAGAATTCTAATTTAGGTATTTCTCCAACTAAACCTTTCCTAGTTAGTTTCCTAAGTGAGTGCACATTGTAGTGTTTTAATCTTCTATGAATAACTAGGATTCCTTATGAAAAGCATTTAAAAATGAAACATTTTTCTTAGCTAAATAATTTAAATCAACAGCTTATACATTTTCATTTCCAATAGCAGTTAATATTAAATCATTTTTAGAATTAAAAACATTGCATGTATAATTTTCAAATTTAACATTGAAACCATCATCACATAACTAAGAGATACTTAGTAAATTGTACTTTAACCCATCAACAAAAAGTACTTTTGAGATTAATATAGTATTAGGGTTACCGATTTGGCCTAAGCTGATGATCTTCCCTTTTTCATTATCACCAAACTTAACATGTCCACCATAAACTTTAATTAGGCTCTTGAAGCATGAGTAGTCTCCTATAATGTGTCTTGAGCATCCATTTTCCAAGTACCATAGAGTTTTATAAGAGATATTTAAATATTTTTCCTGTAAAACATATTAAGTGTAGGGTAACTTTGGTACCCATATTTTCTTGGGTCCAGATAGGTTAGCAAGTAAAACTTTGGGGAACCATACTTGTCTCACAGGTTTCCTATAATCAACAGATATGTTTTGAGACATGAACACTTTGTTAGGACCTTTATAGAATTTTTTTTTAAAAGATGGTCCAGAACTTGAACTAGCAGTGAACTATCCAGATTTTGGAACAAATTTATTCTTAATAAATCTTCTATGTCCTGGCTAATATACTAGACCAGTTGTGTATTTTGTAGCAATCTGTTTTCCTAGTAACTGATTCAAGGAATATATACCTACAGTAAACTTATCATGATATCTTTTTAATTTATCATTGGATAATTTAAGTTCAGTATTTTCTTTTAACAGTTGAGCACATTTTTCTTTTTCAATATCCAGATCAGACTATAATTGGAATTTAAAGCATGTTGTCTTTTCAATAATTTATATTTATCCTTGAGTTCATTAATGGTTTCTTCAATTATTCCACATTATTCAAATAGTTCATAATTATTCATATTTTCATCATTGTTTGATTCACTTTTATTCCCAGAATAGTAAGCATTATGTGTAGGAGAATTGGGTGTTACCTTGGATGTTTCTGTCATGAAACACAGGTTTGAAAGTTTTTTCTTTTCAATATCAAAAGTATTAGATCCACCTGAGCTATCCTTAGAGGTACTCCAAGTATCTTTCATAGCCTTTTTATATCCCTTTCCCCTATCTTTATACTTCTTCTTAAATTTCAGCTTGGTGCAATAGTATTTCACATGAACTTTTAATTTACACTCATAATAGACTATCTCATTTGTGTTATCATCCCATTTTATGTCCTTTTTCAACTATCCTTTATTATCATACATTCCTTTATGGTTTGAATTTATAAAGAACTTCTTCTTCTGGTAGAACTTCTTGAATCTTCTAGAAAGATGATCCATCTCATCATCATTGTTAGAGTCTGAATCTTCATTGGTGGATGTATCTATAGGAGCTTGAATTTTTTTCCCTTATTATTTGAGGTAGCAGTCTTGAATGCTACAGACTTCTTTCTTGTTTCTTCATATCCTTCTTGATTTACCTTGATCTATTCTTCGTACATCATAATCTTTCTAATAAATTCCTTCACTAGTATCTTTCCTATGTCACAATATTCTCGGATAGAAACATAATTTCTTCTCCATATATCATGTAGGCATCAAATCAATATCATAATATGATCCTTATAGTCCATTGGTTATCCATGAAGACTCGTGGTATTCACTATTTCATTGAACCTAAGATATATTTTAGAGAAAGGTTCATCAAGATTTATCTTAAAATTATCATATTTAATTGTATAAGTATTTAATCTCATTTCTTTAACATTGGTCTTTCCCTCATGATAAATTGCTAAAGTATCCCAAATTTCATATTTAGTTTTACAAGAAGATATTCTATTAAATTATTCATCACCTAGAGAACATTACAAAGCATTCATTTCTTTACATTTATTGTTATATGTATCTTTAGTCACAGGTAATACAAATTTTTCTTCAATTGTGTCCCATATTTTAGGTCCCATGCTCTCTAGATACATTTTCATTTTTAATTTCCATCGAGCATAGTTATTTCCATTAAAGAAAGGAGGCCAGTTAGTAGAATCAACCTCAAATTGGTTATCCATTGTTAATTAGAATTGTAAAGAACTGAAATTTTAGATATGATAGAAATTTTAAGATCTTTAAGATATAACTAAAATCACAATTA
This sequence comes from Viscum album, assembly GCA_963277665.1. NCBI lineage: Eukaryota > Viridiplantae > Streptophyta > Magnoliopsida > Santalales > Viscaceae > Viscum > Viscum album. Next base: position 252,689,385 of record OY728165.1, on the reverse strand, counting down.
AAGAATTTGACGAATTTCACAATAGTTTAGGTAGTAGTAATAAAAACTAAACTAAATCCTCTGAAACCAAATGTTTGTCGGAGTGGAATATCAAGAGGGGGGTGAATTGAGTTCCTACTTAAATTTTTTGTTAAAAACTTTTTTATTAAGATCCCCCAAATTTTAAAAAGAACCAGTTAATTAAGTCAGTAGAGATCTAAATGTCTAGTTGGTCAACAGGTTTCTCAAAGGGTGATTAGGCCTCAGTTGAATTAGTGTGAAACACTTCTTCAACTTTTGAAACAAGTTTACTAAATTAAACATATAAACACACTAACCAAAACTAACTATCAAATTGAATGAAAAATATTTTAATGTTTTAACAATTATAAGCATTAGAAAATAGATAAAATATTGTATTAAAAAATATAGAGCACAGAAAAGTTAAACAAGAGGTTCAGTCTCAATCCGAGATTTAATCCTCTCCACTTGATGATCACTTGTCACAAAGCAGTTTATATTAACAATAAACATGCTACATAGCTTGTATTGGGCTTTACAGTAGTTTTTAAAACTATCTAGGGTTCACACCCTCTTCCATAATTCTTCGTGGGAATGATAAATAACACAGAACACACAAGGTCTCTTCCATAGTTATACATGGGAAAACCAGGTGTAAGAGAAGTTTGATGTGAGTATTTTTTGTATCCTCCAGTTCAAGCATAGGATACAATGTGTATGAAGCAAACACACACTTCTCAGAAATGTAAAATTAAATAACACAGTAGATAAAATATGATGAGATTGAGTTTAGAAGGCTCTATGTGTTTTTAGTTCAACTCTTGGCTCCTTTGAGTGAAGAATTTGATGTTTGAGACTTTCTCTAAAATTTGTCTCCAAAACAGAGTGTCGCAACTCCAGGTTCTAGCTTTTATGAATTGAATGTTCTGCTTCTTGTGTTGATCGAGAGTTGATAAAGCATAGAAGGAAGAAGTGAGTTTGTCCCAAATGATCTTCGTGATGCTTGTGGGTTCACATTGTAAGTGTTGGATGGTTCGTTTTTTATCTAGCTAGTATGTTTCTTCATATGCTCAGATGCGCTTCTCATCCACATCATTGTCTCTTTTCTTCTTTGGTCTTCACTTTTATACTTGAGGACCGAAAATAGAAATAAGTATATCATGTGTGATCTTTCTCATACTTCATATTGTCCCCAGATACGGTTTCTCGATATGTCTATAATCATAATTAATTAATGTGAAAATAATTAAAGTTATAAAATATGACCATTATAATAATCTTAATAATTTGACAATGTATGGAGTAGAAGAGTATGGTAGACTAGTAACGGTAGCCTTCTCAATGGTAGGATTCAACAGTAAGTGCACATCGGCAGCATTCATCGGTAACCTTCCCAATGGTAACCTTCAATCAATAACTCTCCATCAGTAACCTTCCATTGGTATCCTTCCATTGATAACACTCCATTGGTAACCTTCCATTGGTAACCTTCCCTCAATAACTCTCCATTGATAACCATCCCAACATTAGCCTTAAATCGGTGACCTTGCATCAGTGACCTTGCAACAGTGACGTTTGCATTGGTGACCTTTGCATCGGTGACATTTGCATCGATGACATTTGCATCGGTGACCTTTGCATCGGTGACCTTTGCATCGGTGACCTTTTCATTGGTGACCTTTGCATTGGGGACCTTTACATCGGCGACCTTTGCAATAATGACCTCTCATCGGTGACCTTTCATCAGTGACCTTTACATCAGGGACCTCTGCATCAGTGACATTTTTATCGGTGACCTTTGCATCAATGACCTTTTTACTTGGAGAAATTTTTCACTATAATCTTTAAACAAGAGAGAATTGAGATTAAATGTACATAGTTATCACTTTTATATTAACATGATTTTCAAATAAATTATTGTCTTTTAAGAGAAACATAATTATCACATAAACAAAACATAATTTGGGATTATCAAAACATGATTTGAGATTATGAAAACAGGTGATTCCAACACGGGCGAATATTAAAAATTTATATCCACTACCACATACTGATGATATTTTTGATCAACTTAAGTGTGATTAGATCTTCTCTAAGATTAAATTGATATCAGGTTATCACTAGGTTAGGGTGTGACCCTTTGATATACTATGTACAACTTTTTGAAGCTATTATGGTCTCTTTGTGTTCTTGGTGATGTCATTCGGCCAAATGAAAACACTATTAGTTTTTATGGACTTAATGAACATATTTTTCCATCAGTACCTAAATTTTTTAATGTTGTATTTTTTGGATGATATCCTTGTGTATTCCCAAATTAGGTGAGAGAATGAACAAGACCTGGAGGTCATTTTTAGTATGTTGTAGGAGCATTGTTTGTATGCCAAACTCTTGAATAGTCATTTTTGTATCAACTAGGTATACTTATTGGGGAATGTTATATCAAAATAGATCTTGTCGATCAAACCTAATAAAGTGATAACAATGGTTTCTCAGGAGTATCGCAAGAATATTTTTGATATTCAGGGATTCATAGGCTTGGAAGGATATTTTCAATGATTTATATATGACTTTTCTTATTTGTAAGATTCTCTTATAGGGATGACTAAAAATAGGGTAAAATTCATTTATTCATAAGAGTGAGAGAATTACTTCTGGGAGTTAAAGGGGATAAAAAATTTAGCATTGATCCTGATCTTTCCAGAGAAAGTCAAAGAGTATATTGCATATTGTGATTGATCAGGTATCAGGATGGTTGTCTTTTTTGATATAGAGGGATCGATTAATGGTGTATGGGTATTGATAGTTGAGGAATCGTGAATATAATTAACCTATACGTGATCTAGAGGTTGAATTAGTTTTGAATTCCTTGAAATAATATTGAAACTTTCTCTTGGGATTGAGGCCCATAGTCTATATGGACCATAATATTTTTAGGCACATTTTCACTCCACAAGACCTTAACCTTTATTAGTAAAGGTGGGTTGAAACCTCTAGTAAATTGACTTTAATCTACCATATACACTAGGGAAGGGAAATATAGTTTTTATGCTCTAGGATAGAAGGTGTATCCTCATGTTTTCTAGGATTTGAGTAGTGAGTGAAAACTGAGGGAATGTTTTTATAAAATGCTTCTAAATATCCAAGAGGACCATAGTTAAGCTATTCTAAAATATTTATATATAGTTCCTTTGCTTATTTATTGGATTAAAAGGATTCAACTTTTAGATCCATAGTACCTATCCCTCAAGTATAGATTTTATATTGGGGGAAACCAATAATCTATAATATATATTAGGATGAGATTATAAATGATCATGGATGTGTTTTGGTGCCTATTATAATGTTAGAGGAATTGATGAGTGAGTATCATACTTCTAGGTGGGTGATACACCTGGGATAGATAAATCTTTATTATAATATTCATCATCTATATTGGTTTCCAAACATGAATAAGGAAATTATAGGGTTTTTTATATGGTGATCCGCCTATTAGCATGTGAAGGCTAGGCATTATCAACTCATTAGACTCTTGTATTATTATGGTTTTACAAATACCATATACTAAAGTAAATTTTTTACTTTTATATATATTATTATCCTTTTTCCCAACCATGAGGTGTTATTCTCTAGTATCACCATGAAATATTTCATATGCAATATCAGGTCTGTAGCAATCAAATATAGCATACTTATAATCATTATTATATAAATCATTGAATAAAAATTTGTTTCAAACTTAATTTTACTAATATGTATACCAACCATGATAGGTGTTTATATTTTATTTATATCCTTTATACTAAATTTTACAAATATTTTATTGGCATACTTGAATTGTGAGATGAAATTGTACTCCCCATGTTCATACACTTTAAATTAAAGAAAATATGTGAGTTATCCAATCATGGAAATACCATATTATTCTATAATGATATTTGAAAAAAAAATACAAGAATCATCTTTACTTCCACTAAATATGATATCATCCCTATACAAAAAACCATAAAATGTTTTTTCTTGAAATTTTCATAAATATATTATGATCCACACCTACTATTTTAAAATTCACCTTCTTCAAAAATTTAGTGATCCTGGAATACTAAGATCAGGGTGATTTTTTAGACCATATAAATCCTTTTTCAAATGAAAAATTTTTAATACACTTATTACTTTAAAACACCATTTAATAATTTCAAATACTTTATATCTTCTTTTCATAGAAATGAAAAAATAATAACCTAATTTTCTCAACTATTTCCACTAGAAAAATATTATCCTCAATATTAATTCCTTCAACTTGTGAATATCCCTTAAAAAAGGTTTGTATTTATTTCTCACTTCTTTTCCTTGATCATGAATCTTATTTTTAAACACATATTCAATTCTAAAAATATTGTGTCCATCGGGTCTATCCACAACCCCCCATGTATGATTCTTATAAATTTCATCTAATTATTAATTCATAGATGTTACCCACCATTCTTCACTTATTGCCTCTTAAAATGAACTAGGATCTATTTTATATAATAAAAAAATTATATCAAAATTATTTATTATCTTTGTTTGAATAGATGTTGTTTTTTCAACGAGAATGTTAGTTTCATATATTTCATCCCTCTTCATTTTCTTTTCAGCCTACATAGTTTTTTTGACTTTATTTCCTTTATCCTTTATATCATATTTAGAATCTAATTCATCTATGGTATGTTTTTGTCATTAAAATTTTACTTCATTGTCACTATCCTAAATAAATTTTGATTGAATCTCTCGTGAATCATTTCCAGATTATTACTCAATAATCTTTAAATTTTTTTTAATAATTTTATTGAGCCTTTTTAGAGGATTTTTAATTCTTATGCTTCCTTGAATATCCCAAAGAAATCATTCCTCTGAAACATCACCAAATTTCCCTAAGCACATTAATTTTTATAGAAACACTTGCTATTAAACACCCTAAAGTGTTTGAGATTTAGTTTCCTCCCATTACATACATAAGATGGGGTCACTTCTTTTTTTGGATAGAATAGAACTCTATTTTGAATGTAAAATTTATCTTTCACTTCCTCTTTATAATAAGTTCTTGATAATCCTCTTCCAATTAATAAGGTCTTTTTCATTTTATTTATAGTTCTCTTTCTCATTTCCACCACTCAATTTTGTTGTGGAGTCCTCATAGATGATACTTAATGCTTTGTGTCATTTTTTCCAAGATAATTTTCACTAGTGGAAAAATAGGCTATGAGCATGGACCTGTAGCCATGGTCTATGTCAATCGTGGATATAGAAAAGTATGTGCACTCCTATGAAAAAAAATATTTTCACAAGAAGGGAACTAGAAAGGCTTATGGCCATGGCCCTATATGTACCATTATCAAAGGCCTTTCCCAAAACACCAATAGTCATGGTCCATGTGGACCATGTTCATAAGATGCAGTAGCCATCAGTATTTTAATTTTTTTTAATGTATAATAATTATAATTTTATAAATATATATATTTGTGTGTGTTTGTGTTTATATGTATGTATGTATGTATGTATTTATACATATAGATTGTTCCAAGTTACTGATAAAGTGTTATATGAATTATATGATAGGACCTAGGATCAAATCTTACCATTTTATTTATATTTTCTAAAGGTTATGGCCATGGTCATGAACTGTGGTCATTGATACCTATGGATAAGGTCAGACCATGGTGGTTGAGTATTTATGTCCATGGTTACAAATCAGGAATATAGGGTCCCCTAGTAGAGTCTATAGCCATTGGAATTTCATGTGGTTATAGCCCATTCACCTGTTAATATAACCTATAGGCATGGTCAGAATGGTTATAACTATGGGAATAACCCATGCTTATAACCAATTTTTGTTCTAGTGTATCAATGTCAATTAAAGTGAATTCAATACCATTATCTGACCTCAAAGTTTTGATTATTCTACTATACTAATTTTCATCCAAACTCATGTACTTCTTAATGTATCCAATCATCCCTCTCTTTAAATGTATCAAAAAAATACATGATTTTGGTTGTAGACATATAAAAAAGGATTAAATATGTTACACCCATAATTTAATTTTCATTATTATTTTGGTTTTTTATTGGTCTTCAGTCTTGTCGTTCATTTTCGGGTTGAGTCCCTGGTGAAATTTTTTAGTTTTGGAGTTTTTTTTAATTTATGGCCTTGTTCATGGTTAGAGTGAATGTTATGGAGGGAAACCATGTGACTGTCTGATTAAAGGGGTGTTTATAGTTCAAATACTTCTTGCATAGTTTGTTTTGCACAAGCACAACACGGTTTGGATCAAACTATGAAAGTCTCAAGAGTAATTGTGCAACCTTCTTAGGGTCTTTGAGGGCCGGAACACACATTGCACATGATTAGATAAATCCATTTGGAAAGTGTGATAGGGTGTCCAAAATTTTAATATAATTTCTTTACACAGTTGGCGCATGGTTTCCAAACGGTGTAGCCAAACCATGTGTGGGTGGCTTGTATTTCTATAGGAGGGTACACAGTGGGTGCACGGTGTAACGACCCAAAGGTTAATCAATGGAAATTCTATAATTATAATTTTCTCATATAGTATAATCATATAAAATCAAAACACAGTTCCACATAATTATTTAATGAACAACTAAATTCTATGTGACCATTAAACAAAATCTTTCCACTTATACGATTTGAATTTTAAAAATCTGACATACACAGTTGTGATCAGTAAGATATTTAGAGTCTGATAGGACAAACTTAATTTTAGGTGAATAGTAAATTACCCTTATGAATATTAATGTTACTCTTATGAATATTAATATGACCCTTATGAATAGTAAATCATCAAAGTGAATAGTAACCTTACCGATGAAAGTATAAATAAAATTTATCCAACTTATAAATGATAATATTATAGTGTTGGAATTTTTGGTAAGTTATAAATATTTAATTACAATTTAATAATTAAAATGAAAAATTATTTTCATAAAATGTATTTGTAAGATAATATTTTTATTTATTCTTATTATAAGATAATTTTATGAGACCTTAGTTAATTTCTCAAAGTGTTATAAAATCAGTTACAATTTTAAAATGAGTATTTTCCAAGTAAATTATGATTTTAATTAAAAATTAAATTTCTCATATTTATAAAATTATTTAATTAAAATATATTTCATTTTTGGATTCTACACATCGAAAAAAATTTAGGGTAAATTTTTGATATTTTTCTAAAATACTTGAATCTTGTGAACAGAGAAATTTGATAATTTACAAAATATGCTAAATAAATGAATTTCGACATCATGATTGAGTCATGGATGATATAAATGGACATTGTTTCGAACTCACATGCAATTATTACTTTTTTTTGTTACAAGATTCATCACTATTGATTTTCTTGAGAAAAATGATAAACTAATGAATTAAATACTGAGAAAACTCCCCTCTCCTCCACTACAAAAACCACCGCTTCTCCTCAAACCTCTAAAGCCTTATTCCTTGTTCAAATTATGCTCAAATACCTCCCTAATCTTCTCTAACACTTCCATTATATCTTAGTCTCACTAAAATACCAAAATCTCTCTGTTAAGGGGGTTATCAAGAGGAAGGAATCAAGAGGTAAAACCATCTTCCGTTTTCTTTCAATTTCCATTCAAGTTTTTTTACTTTATTTTATAACATCACCTCTACTCATAAAAAAGGTATGAAAACTCAAGTACCATACACATACTAGAATGTAGTTATGATAATGGAATAATACTTCACCATCTATCTTTTCTTCTCCTTTTATGATAGAAATGAAAACACCATCCGAGATGTGTTAATTTATCGCATTCAGGGACGACGGGGTTTCAATTCCTATTTTTGTCTTAAATTATGGTTGTGAAAACATTTTTATAGTTTAACTAGATTAATATTTATGTAATATATCCTATGTAATATTATGTAATCATTTTGTACAAATTTTATTATTTTATAAAACAAAATGAGTTTGTTGTGATAAAAAATTGTCAATTAACCCAAATGGTTATCATTACCCCGAATGGCCCGAAGGCCTTCATTTTTATTGATTTTTGATAACCCCCCTTTCAAGGGATGAGGGAGAACCCTTAAAAGTCCTATAAGCTTAGTGATTATTTGTAAAATAGGCTTAAGAGACATTACATGACCCAAATGTCTTAGGGAATTTAACCAGACTATACCTATAAGGAACTGCCTCTCCTCAGCATCTGCATCGTGAGGGTAGCTCTCCACCTTCGCATGGTTGTCTAGATAAGATTCTCGTACAAGCACATGCTGGTCCCGATGGTGTAGACATACCCTCTCATTCTTTCAAATCCATTGGTTCTACTCTAGTGAGTGTGCCTTCTTGAAATCCTCCTCTGGGTCTGCTCCTTTTTTGTAGAGTCTGTCTGGGGTAACTGCATGTGGACCAAAGTCTTTGAGGTGGGCTGAAGGCCTTAAAGGTGTCCTAAAATCCCTACTTACCCAATGTCCTGGGTTTCCCTAAGGCCTTAAGTTCTCTAAGACCAAACCCGTGGCCCAAGGTGAATAGTTCTGGCTGCTACAGTACCAAACAGTACCTGCTACAGTACCAACATAGTGCTTGTTACAGTACTGCTACAGTACTCCAGAAATATGCCTCCGCCTAGTTTTGAACCTGGGTCTTGTGGATTCACATAAGGATACCTCACCAACTGGGCTGAGGCTCATGTGCAAACGGTTATCATTAAAGTTTCATATAATGATTCATCATCACTCCAAATAACCAAATGAATTTCATAAGAATTTAATACTATGGATATTCTATAAATAACTTCAATTTTGGAAAACCATCCTCATATTACATGATTATCCGCGCATGTATATAAGTAAACTGATCATGAAACCCAAGGAAACAAATGCTCCCAAACAATGAAATTAAACCACTTAACCCATCAAAAAGGCCATGAATGAATTTAATAAGGTTATACTAAATCACTTACATTTAGAATGGGTTCTATAATTATTAATTAATTAATCTAATTTGATTATTCATGACATTAAGATCAATTGAAGAACACATTCATACTTAAGATAAGGGATTCTACCCAAACCTCCATTATTCATTCGAGTTTCTCTATCTTTCTTTTTACCCAAATAAAGTTATCTTTTATTTTTATTTAAATATTATAAATTTAATGAATATGTTACAAAATCATGTACCAAGATCCATTCATCATTCTATTTCTTGGATATACATATTTTTAAGTGGTTCCCTTCTTAATTCTTCACGATAAGCAAGCCCGTTTTAAGGGAACTTCTCAAATTCTTACCCAATTTCATGTGCACTCTATGATCTATTTTAATCCACGATTGTTTTTATAAAATTATTATTTTTATTATTAAAACCTTCTTGTTTCATATCTAGTTTTATATAAAATATTAATCCATTTTCTATTTTAAATTCTCTTTAGTATTTTTCTTAAAACCCCACTAAAATGTTTTAATGCTAAAATTTCTTAAATACTCCTCTTACATGTTATATCTTATATTTTACATCACTTACTGTGATATATTCCTATTTTACCTTATATATTTACGTGTATTTTTTAATTCCTTTCTTTCATGGATTCTTATATGATACACCTATTTTTTATGGCATGATTATGATACCCATTTATTTCCATGGGTACCCATATGTTTATGTATGATTGATTATGTATGATTATTTATATGGGAAAAATATTCATGAACATGTTAATATGGGTACTCCCAGATATCAATCCAATTAATTGGGTAAATTTTAGTCTCATGAGACGTTATGTGCAACATTCTTGGCGGTTATCTTTGACTCTTGCTCCATGTGCAATGGTATTGGCGGTTATACATGACTCATGGTCCTCTATGTGCAACGGGACTTGGCTCGTGCTAAAGTCATGTTTTATGTTTCTTCCACATTATTATTATTCTATGTTTATATGATCCCATGTTTTAATATTTTATGATTCCATATGATCAATCTTGTTCCATGACTTTTTATATCATTATGTCATGTCTTCTAACCCATGGGCTAAATATTTATTCTTATGTTTATTCCCTTACTAGGATTTTTAGCTCATCCCTTTATTCATGTTATCCCCATGTTATCCTATGCAGATGTATGAGAACGATGGAATTTAGTACCTCAATATAGAGATTAAATAAAACTTGCTTTTATAATGTTTAATTTTGTACCCAATCTTCCAAGACACTATAATTTAAGATCCTTGGATTTTAAATTGATGTTAATTTATACTTAAAATCATGTAATGATATGTGTAAAAGGATGGGGCCACTATAGTTGGTATCATAGGAAAAGTTTGATTATTTTTGGATATTAGGAATAGAGAACTTTAATAAGAACCCTATGGATAAGACTAAGTATAAGAAAACATCCCTAAATCATGGCTAGTATAGAGTAAGTGGTTTATTAAGAAAATACATCTCTATCTGGATACTACAAGTGGACGTGATTTTGGCACAGATGTACCTAGGAGTAACAACTCTGACAAGGTGTTCTGGGTCTGACTTGGGGTAACCCGGTACATGACAACAGGCCTTACTACACACTTGGTTTGACACTCTTGGGGGGTATGCATTGGTAAATTCATAACCTCGTTACAAACCATTATTAAGGGAATAAAAAATACCCCATAAGAATATAAGTTAAGAAACAAATCAAGGATAAACTAGATTTAAACATAGGGAATCACAAGTTAGGATATACCTTCCCTTTACAAGTTTATCCTTTTAAGTTAAAAGTTTCCTTTTATGCTTATTAACTAAGTATTAAATCCCCCTAATTGCACTTTATTTTCTTAGATAATGGAATGAAATAGAAGAACATGTACTGATAATAAATGTGATTGATAATGTTAATATTTCCCTAATGATATGCCAAATATGATGGGAACAATTGATCAAAACTTCATGACAGTACTTTATTAGCTATCTAAAGTTATTAATAATAATTTGAATCATGTGGAACACCAACCTCCTCTAAGGAAAGAGAAAGTTTTCATCAAATAATTCATGTGATGTAGGCCTCCCATGTTTAGTGTATCTTTCAATCTGCTCCTCACGAAACAGTGGATTAACTCCATTGAAAAGATATTATTTATCCTCCAGTGCTTAGAAGAAGAGAAATTCATATTGTTGGTCTATCGTTTTGATGGGGAAGTATATTAGTGGTGAACACTGATCAAGAATATGAAGTCTTAAGAGGAAATTTATTCCATGGATTATGAGTAATTCAAGAAAATGTTTTTCAATAAATATTTTCCCTTTACCCTCTATCTCAAGATAGAAAGAGAGTTCCTTATACTTAATCAAAATGAAGATGAGTATATCGAGGCGTATGAATCAAACTTTACAAGGCTTTCAAGATATGCTTCTACCTTTGTCATGAACACCAAAAGCATGGTGGATCTCTTCTTTAGCAGACTAAATCCGATCCTACGAAAATCATTGGTGATTTGTGACTTAAACAACTATAAGGATATTGTTCATTGTTCCCTCAAGGTTGAAATGGAGATCAGTGAATCTCAATGGTCTCATGGGCCTAGTAACAAAAATCAAAAAATTGAGTCTAATATGGGTTGTTTGGAAAATAAATCCCATGATGTAAATAATACCAATCATCCCACGTGTAAAAATTATGGGAATAAGTATCCTTGGAACTATCTAAAGGGAACCAAGAAATGCTTCAAATATTGAAGAATGGAACATATGGCTAAGAAATTATGGATGGATATGAATAATTACATTAACGTGGAATAATAAAGGAAGGATTATATCAACACTCAGCATTTAGTGCATTGTTACAACTAAAAAGAACATGGTCATTATGTGGACAATTTCCCAAATCCAAGGTTTGTTGGAGGAAATCAATAATAACCTCCAAGGAAAAAAGGAAGGGATTATGCTACCACTACTGCTGAGGTGGATTCGGACAATGATGTCGTGACAGGTACACTAGTTTTACATACAAGAATATAAAATGTACTATTTGATTCTAGTTCTGTGCATTCTTTTATATCTTGCAAGCATAGTATAACTATTCAAACACCACCTAAAATTTTGGAGGTGGAGTTATTTGTGAGAATGGTGAATGGGGAAATTATTGCATCCAAGGTTTATAACTCATCCCTAGTAAAAAAAATTTATTTAACTTCCCAAGAAATCTTTTCATACTTCTTTTGGTGGAGTTAGAGGCTATTTTGGGCATGTATTGGCTATCTTTATACAAATACAACATTAACTGTTAGGAAATGGAGATCACTCTTCACATCCTAGAGTATCCTCTAATCTTGTATAAGTGTAAGGAGGAAGATGAATCTCCTTCAGAATCATTATCTCAAGTGTGGATAATTTTTATTTTTGAGCGAATATATCATTCTCAAATGATTGAGAAAAATGAGATAATACATTTTGAAGATATTTCCATAATGAGGGATTACATTGATGTATTCACTAAATAATTTCTTGGTCTTTCGTTTTCTGGAAGAGCCTATCCCATGAGAGCCATATATCTTTCTAGGTCGCCCGGTATTGACTGGGTGAGAAAAATGAGGCACGTCCCAATGTGATGACATATTTCTTTGACAAACCATTTTCAATCAGGCTATTACCCTTCAGGACGCTCTACTATCTCAGCTAGCAACAGCTCCTTCCCTGGCTGGGGATCTATCTCTGGGAAGTGACCTCTTCATGGGGAAGGGGGTTTCTATATGTGTATGTTTCTAAAAGTTCATACATGGGAATTACCTTTTTGCAAGAAAATAAAAAAAAAGACACCTAATATAATGGCCACCGTTTAGTTGGAAGAGCTGAACAAGTAGTTACATGAGAATCCAGATAAGGGTTTTATATGCCTGAGTGTTTCACCATGGGGTGCACCAATCTTATTTGTGAAGAAGAAGGATGGATTAATTCACCTCTATGGTTATTATCATGATATCAATAAAATCATGATGAATTACAAGTATCCCTTACCTCTAATAGATGACTTATTAGATCAGCTACATGGGGATAATTATTTCTATAAGGTGGAATTTCGGTCAGGATATCACTAATTAAAGGTGAGGAAGAAAGATATTCCAAAGACTACCTTTCAAACGAGGTATAGACACTATGAGTTCGTAGTGATTACCTTTAGACTCACTAACGCTCCAAATAATATTCATGGATTTAATGAATAGAGTCTTTAGACATTATCTCGAAAAAAATTTGGTAGTCTTTATCAATGATATTCTGATATACTCCAAGAGCAAGGAGGAACTTGATGAGTATTTGAATACTGTGCTAATGAATTTTCAAAGGGAGAAATATTATGTAAAGTACAGTAAATGTGACTTATGGATAGATGAATTATCATTATTGGGGTATTTTATCACTAGAAAATAAATATTTTTGGACCCTTCCAAGACAAAGCAAATTGAAGAGTGGCCCAAGACAACATCTGTAACGGAGATCCATAGATTTCTGGGTATATCCATGTATTATTGATGATTTTTTAAGAACTTATCATGATTTTTAGACACAATAACCAAGAAGACACAGAAGGGAGTAAAGTTCATTTGGACTCAAGAATGCGAAGAAATTTTTAAGGAGATCAAAACGTGGCTTATCACTGCGCTAGTACTCACACTCCTGATTAGTGTAGAACTCTTTGTGGTGTACATGGATGCTTCAAAGAAGTTCATATGTTGTTTACTGATGAAAAATGAAAAATCGATAGCCTAATCATCATAGAATCTGAAAATCCATGAGAAAAACTATCCCACGCATAATCTGGAGTTGGAAGTTGTGATCTTTGTGTTGAAAATCTAAAGGTGTTATCTCTATGGGGATATGTGTGAGAAATATACCAATCACAAGAGTCTCAAATATATATTCACAAAAAAAAAGATTTTAATATGCACCAGTGAATATGGTTAGATCTCATCCAGGATTATGACTGCTCAATCCACTACCATCATAGTAAGGAAAATAAGTTGGCGGATGCTCTATGTAGAAAGGATCATGCATCTTTATCAATGATGAGAATTTAAAAGGATCCAATCCTCTTAGATTTGAAGTCGATAGACATGAGAATCATTAAGGTAGGAACATCATAAATCCTTTATCAAATGATTTCTCAACCATCCCTCATGTAGAAAATAAAGGATTCTCGATGAAATGGTGTGGAAAATCAGAAAATGGTGGAAGCTATCTGAAATGGGAAATACTCCGAGTTAAATATTAACAAGCATGGAGTCGTAATATTTGGGTCATGATTATGTGTGTCATATAATCCAGAGATAAAAAAGGAACCTCTGAATGACTCACATATCTCAACCTTCTCTATTCCCCCATGGAGCATAAATATATATCAAAATCTCTGGTAGAATTATTGGTGCGATAATATGAAGAAGGATATTGTTGAGTATGCATCAAAGTGCCTGGTATGTTACCAAGTGAAGTCTGAAAGAAAATTTTTTAAGGGGATGATGCAACCACTACCCATACCAACATGGAAGTGGGAGAAAATTATCATGGACATTTTCATTGGACTTCTAAGGACATTCAAAGGAAACAATGCTATATGGGTCACTATGGCTCCTCTTACAAAGACAGCTCACTTTATCACAATTCAATAGGACTTCTTAATGGATAAACTTACATGAGTATATATTAAATATTTGGTAAGGATGCATAGAGTACCACTATCTATTATATGCAATAGAGATCCGAGATTCACCTAGAAGTTATAAAAAAGTCTCTAATATGCTCTAAGAACTGAATTGAACTTCATTATAGTATATCATCCTCAAACTGATGGCCGATCTGAGTGAACTATTCAAACACTGGAAGACATGTTGAGATCATGTTCTATGGACTTTAAATGAGGATGTTACTAACATCTTCCACTATTCGAATTATCCTACAATAACATTTTCCACTCCAGCATCCAAATAGCTCCATATGAAACCTTTTATGGGAAATGGTGAAAAACCCCATCATGATGGGATTAAATCGGTGAGTATAAGTTGGTAGGACCAGAAATGGATGAAGAAATGGTGTATAAGTTAAAAACCATTAAATATCACATCAAGTAAGAAAAAAGTTGACAAAATAGATATGAAGACTACGGTTGAAGAGACCTTGAGTTTAAATTTGGAGACATGGTATTCCTTCACATATCTCCTTGGAAGAAGGTCGTGAGATTTAAGAAGAAATGAAAGCTAAGTTTCAAGTACATTGGCTCCTTTGAGATTCTTGATCATGTCGGAGTTGTGGCATATCGACTCACACTTCCACCTACCATGTCTAAATTATATGATGTATTCAATGTATCCCTCTTAAGTAAGTACATACCAGATCCTTCACATGTACTATCTTTCGAGGTGGTACAGTTAGAGAATGATCTTTCTTACGAGGAGCAGCCAATAAAGATCTTAGATCATAGAGATAAAGTTCTATATAACATGACTACTCATCTGGTAAAATTATTATGGAAGAACCATAAGTACAAAGAGTCAACATGGGAATTGGAGGAAGTGATGAAGGAAAAGTTATCACGCCTATTTCCAGCTTAGAATGTAAAACGAAATTTTGAGGGAAAAGTTTCATAAGGAGGGAGAATGTAAAGAACCCAAGTTTAATCAATAGAAATTACATTATTATAATTTTTTGATATAGTATAATCACATAAAATCACAACAAAATTATATGTAATTATTTAATGAACTAATAAATACTAGGTGACCTTTAAACATAATTTTGCCACTTCTATGATTTGAATTTTGAAAATATGACATACACAGTTTTGATCGGTAAGATGTTTGTAGTCCAATAGGAAAAAATTAGTTTTTGTGAATAGAAACTTACCCTTATGAATAGTAATTTTACCCTTGTTAATATTAATATGACCCTTATGAATAATAAATCAGCCAGGTGAATAGTAACCTTACTAATGAAAGTATAAATAAAATTTATCCAACCTATAAGTGATAATATGATAGTGTTGGTATTTTTGGTAAATCATAAATATACAATTAAATTTTAATAAATTAAATGAGAATTTATTCATAAGATAATATTTTTATTTCATAGGATTATAAGACAAATTTATGAGACATTAGTTGATTTTTCAAAGTGTTATAAAATCTACTACAATTTTAAAATTTGTATTTTTCAAGTAAATTATTATTTTAATTAAAAATTAAATCTCTCATATTTATAAAATTATTTTCATAAAATGGAGTTAATTTTTTGGTTTCTATACATCAAAAAATGGTTAGGGTGAATTTTTGGTTTTTTCTGAAATACTTGAATGTTTGGTGAATGGTGAAATTTGATAATTTACGAAATATGCTAAATAAATTAATTTTTACATCGTGCTTGATTCGTGGATGATGTAAATGGACATTAGTTCAAACTCACATGAAATTATTACTATTTGTATCACAACAATCAGAAATATTTATTGTCTTGAGAAAAATGATAAACTAATGAATTAAAGAGAAAACTCACCTCTCCTCCATTATAAAAACCACCCATCACCACCTCTTATCCTCGCACATATCAAGGCTTGTTACTTGTCCAAATTCTAATCAAATACCTCCCTAATCCCCTCTACCACATCTAGGATCTCTTGTTATCATCAAAAGACCAAAACCTCTTATGTAAGTGGGTTCTCAAGAGGAAGGAATCAAGGGGTAAAACCCTTTTCTGCTTTCTTTCAATTTCCTTTCAAGTTCACTTACTTTATTTTCTATACTCACCTATCCTCGAAACAATTTATGAAAAATACATCACCATTCTCACAATAGAATTTTTTTTATTCTAATGGAATAATTCTTCATTATCTCTCATTTCCCCTCCTTTTATACTAGAAATGAAAACACCATCCAAGATGTGTTAATTTATCACTTTCAAGGACGACATGTTTTCAATTTCTATTACCGTATTCAATTATATTCATGAAAAAAAATTTATGGTTGAAAAATATTACTATGTATGTAATATATTCTATTTAATGTTCTGGAATAATTTTTTACAAATGGTAACAAAATGAGTTTGTTGTGGTAAAAAAACTGCCAATTAACCCTTACGGTTATCATTAATGTTTTATATAATGATTCATCCTCACTCCAAATAACCAAATGAATTTAATAAAAATTTAATATTATGGATGTTATCTTATAAAATATAACTTAAATTCTAGAAAACTATCCTCATCTTACATAATTATATGTACATGTATATAAGTAAACATATCATAAAAAACAAGGAAACAAATGCTCCCAAACAATGAAATTGAACATCTTAACCCATCAAAAAGGACATGAATGAATTTAATAAGGTTATAATAAATCAATTACATGTATAATAGGTTATTTAATTATTAATTAATGAATATAATTGGATTATCTAGGACATTAAGATCAAGTTAAGAACACCTTCGGACTTAAGGTAAGGGATTATACCTAAAACTCCATTATTCCTTTGGGTTGCTCTATCTTAATTTTTACCCAAATGAAGTTATTTTTTATTTTCATGTACATATTCTAAATTTCATGAATATGTTACAAAATAATATACCAAGATCCATTCATAATTATCTTTCATTTATATACATATTTTTAAGTGTTTCCCTTCTCAATTCTTTCCGATAAGCAAACACGTTTAAGGGAACTTCTCAAATTCTTACCCAATTTTGATTTCACTATATCTTCTATTTTAAGACACTATTTTTTTATGAATTCTGTATTTTTATTATGAAAACCTTCTTTTTTAGCTTCTAGTTTTATATAAAAGTTTATTCCCTTTTCAATTTTAAATTCTCTTTTGTATTTTCCTTAAAATCGCACTAAAATTTTTTTATGCTAAAATTTCTTAAATACTATTCTTACATGTTATCACTTATGCTTTAAATCACTTACCATGATATATTACTAATTTAAATTATGTATTTCCATGTATTTTTTAATTCTTTTCTTTCATAGACACTTGTATGATACACCCATTTATTAGGACATGATTATGATACCCATTTATTTCCATGGGTACCCTTATGTTTATGTATGATTGATTATGTATGATTATTTATGTAGAAAAAATATTAATAAACATGTTAATATGGGTTCACCTAGATAGTTCTCCATTTAATTTTTTAAATTTTAATCTCATGAGATGTTATGTGCAATAGTCTGGGCAGTTAGCCTTGACTCATGCTCCATGTGAAACGGTCTTGGCGGTTAGCCTTGACTCATACTCCTCTATGTGAAACAGGCCTTGGATCATGTTAAAGTCATGTTTTATGTTACTCATACATTACTATGATTCCATGTTTATATGATCCCATGTTTTATCTTTTATGATTCCATATTATGAATCTTGTTTCATGACTTTTTATACCATTATATCATGTCCTCTAACCCATGTGCTAAATATTTATTCTTTTTTATTTCCTTACTGGGATTTTTAGCTCATCACATTGTTCATGTTATTCCCAATTTATCCTATGTAGTTTTATGATAATAATGGAAGTTATGATCTCAATATGGATATTAAATAAAAGTTAATTTTATGATATTTAATTATGTACCTAGTCTTTCAAGACAGTAGACTTTATGATCCTTAGCTTGTGATTTTAGGTGAATGTATAATTAAAATCATGTAATGATATGTGTAAAAGGTTAGGATCACTATACATAGTCTATAAAATATGCATCCAAACTATGTGAGGCTAGTTTTTTCCATTAGGGCGTGCACGATTGGCACACAGTTGGCACACGGTTTGGAAAACCGTACTGCTTTCTCAAACCCTAAAGCATGAAATTATAATTATACCCTCCAAAAAATAAAACCCCATTTTACCTATATCCTCTCCCATTCAAATATTTTGTGAAAAGGGGCTCCCAAACCCCTCTTTCTCTGCTCCTCCTCCTTGAATTGAAGCTCCGCGATCATTCTTAGTGAGTTTTCTTTGGATTTTGGCCCTCTTCCCCCTCTTCTTCTATTACCCTCTTATTCTATCTCTTTATTTAGATTTGTTATCTATTAGAATATCTCTATGTTATGGGGAATGATTTTTTATTTTATTTTATTTTAATTTAAGATATTTAGTTTGGTTTTTTTGTCTTTCTTGTCTCGTGCTTGAAGTCTCGTCACATTCACACGTTGTTGAGGTAGGAGTTTCCATCTATTTCATTTCTAGAACATGACATATGATGATTGATATTTACTAAATGATTTTTAATTGTGTTATTAATTCTTAGGATTGGTTTAAATGAATTTATATGTCTTATCTATAATCGTGGTTAGATCAAAATTGGTTTTCCAAAGGTTGTACATGATTATGAATATATGTGTTCAAAGTATATGTCTGTTAGATTTTTTATAAAATATAAAGTGTCCTTTAATATATATTTGGGTGGTTTAAAAATATATTTTGACTTCTTTTAGTTTTTATAAATTAGAATGGCAAGAAAAATTGTTATTTGTATGGGTTTTTTCCTCTTTAAGGATTTGGTGTTTATGTGAGAACTCATGTGTTTCATTGTGATCTTCCTTATGATTCTATAATTAAACCTTTTGAATTCATATGGATATCCATATATATGTTTGTTTTATATGTTCATGTACATATGTTAATAAGGTGTACATATAGATGTGTGCATTCATATAAATGGAAAATTCCATAGAATTTGTTGCTTTCTAAAACTTTGATTTGTATCAAATGATTTCCCAGTTTCCAAATTTTTTTCAACTGAAGATTCAATTGATATTTTTATAAATTATTCTCCAAAGGATCATTAATCACCTTGTAAATGTGTTGGTAAATTGAACTTATTTTGGAAAAAAACTAAAATAAAGGTTCTTTTCTTGGAAAGTGATTTTGGATTTCAAACTATAAGGAATTTTTGAAACTTCTAGATTTTTCTTTGGGAAGTGATTCCAAAATATTGGAAACTTAAGGACTTATTGGAATCTTTAAGTGTTACTTGAAAAATTATTTGTAAGTCTTAATAACTTTTAGGCTTGTTTAGTAATTTTATCTTTTTTCTAAAAGATGGGAATCCCAATGGAATTCCACTATATAGAGAGGGCATTTGTGTGGACAATGTCAGTGAGTGGGAATGGAATTCATATTGGCATCAAGTGTGTAATAACCACCTCACTTTCTCATTTACTATTATCATTGGATCCTATATATCATCTATAAGGGTCGAATGATGGCTGCCTTTTAGTCCCAATTAGATGAACTATAACCCCTTGGTAGACGAATGGTCGGAGCAGATTGTGCCATTAGTGAGGCTTGTTGAGAGTATCCAGGTTGGTGATAGAATGTGGATTACATCATTATATCAGCCATATAGTTTTTAACTGAGTATTTTTATATTCACCTCTTGAGATGTTTAGGATATACCTATGATTATATATATTTTATGTTCTTTTATGGTTTTGTAGTACTTTATCTTATTTCCCTATTTACTTTGGCATATTAATATTCATGTTTATTTTATTCTTTTGGTATTATTTTTTTGATATAATATTATACATGTGTTTAGTTTTAATTATTCTTACCCATGTGTTTACCTGGTTTATACTTCATACCATAGGGTTGGTTTTTAAATATGTATTTTGAAATGGGAACTTGTTTTCAATGGAAAGTATAAAATTTTTTCTAAAGAGGGTTTAATAAAAGATGTCTTTGGTTTTTAAAGTGATAAAAACCCATTTTCTAACAATATTTTAAAACTAGTGTTTATGGATTTTTTTAAGAAATAAAATGTATGGATATTATGGTTCTTACCAACTGATGAGTTGTATGCTCACACACTACTTGTGTCACTTGGTGTTGGTAGAACCGCACTATTTTGTAAGTTCGGGGTTCATTTTATCTTAGGTTTTCTCATGGAGTGGTCTAATTATTATGGATGGATGGTGACAAAGAGGTCACATAGAGATTATGTCTATTTCTATTTTAGTTTTTGTTTTTTTTATATCTTTCGCTTAGATCTTTTTTTGGTTTCTTTTTAGATATTTTATTTATGTTTATATATTTTTGTATTCTGGTTATAGTGTGAACTCTTTTTCTTTTTATGTTTGTGATAATTATGTGAAATCTTCCTTAATGATTTATCATTTATTACCCTGATGCTTGTCATCAGCCTGTGGGGATCAAGGATTCCCTTCAGTACTTAACACGGGTCGTCTCGAGTGATCAATTATGGGACAACCCATTATAGTTCATGAAAAAATGGTATCAGAGTGGACCTTTGTTATTTGGGGTATCAATTAATATGGAGATAAGATTATTGGGACTTAGGATGTAGGTGTGGAAAAAAGGACATGAATTCTTTCTCATTGTGAGCCTTTATTTTTCAAAAAAATTTGGATTTTGAGTCTTTATTTTTATTTTGGGTTAGTTTTTTTGGCACCTTGTTTGGTTTTTATGTGTTTACATTTGTTGGTGGATGATAATTAAAGTGGTTTGGTGTCACATAGTGTTCTAACATGGCATAGAAAACCATGTGGAGCCTGAGTACATGGTGAAATACACTTCTAGTGGTTGGTTCATGATTAATTAAAGGTATACTAAACCATGTTTCCAAGTCATGCATGACCACTAGTTCCCCATATGAGAGGTTTTTATGTAAGTAATGTTATTGATATGGTTTTGGATGGCGTCAGTGGGTTTTGGTAGTGAAAATGGTTTTTGGGAATTTTAAAAATGGTAAAAAGGGGGTTCCTCATTTGTGATGAGATTTTGAGTTTTGAAGGAAAATTAAATTTGTGTTTGAAATTTGAAATGGGTAAATTGGATATGATTTTTAGTTTGGAAAGGTTTTTTAAGTGAAATGGTTTTGAATTTTAAATGGGGATAGTGGATTTTAAAATAGAAAATTTGGTTCTGTTTTTTATTATTTTTTGGTTTATGAAATTGTTATTTTGGGTTGAAGAATTACCTTTATTAAGTTTTTATTGATATTTAATTCAATATTGATTTGTGTTTGTTTTTTTATGTTATTTAGAGTATACTACCCATAAAGATACTAAAGCTTTATTGTGAGTCTCTTCCATTTGTTGACTTTTCCCAAACTCTTAGTGGAGTGGTGGGGTTAAATTCTTATCAACCATTACCTATTTTCCATTGGGATAGAATTACACTAGAGGTTATGGAGTGGTTAGATGAAATTGAAAGTATCTTTAGGTCCTTGGAAACTCTATAAGCCTTGAGGGTGTGAGTTATCTCGGGTTTTTTTTAAGGACTATATTTAGACCAGTGTATTTTGATCATTCCATCCTAATTATAATATGGGATGAATATGGATATCTTCAATACCAATTCATCCAAAGGTTTGTTGATGAGTAATTGAAAATGAGGAATGTGGTGGAGCTTTTGGGTATTTGGTAAGGTCAACAAAAGGTGAATGTGTATGTTGACCACTTCAAGGATATGTTTCCATTTTATTTATAAATGGCTTCGAGTGATTTGTTGAAAATTCATCTCTTTGTGAAGAAACTTCATCCAAAAATAAGTTATCGAGTTTGTTCATACGAGCATGTCTTGTTTAGAAAAATAACATTTTCATTTTAAAATCACTTATCTTTTTGAAAAGGTGTGCACTTATAAATGAAAAAAAAATATGAAATTAAACTTGTAAACTTATAAAGGATGCTTCAAAACATTAAGGCTTCATGACAATGTGAAAACCCACTCATTCCATATAAGTTAAAGAAACATTCCTTCTGTATCTTTGTCATAAAAGTCAAAAAAGTACCTCGACAAAAAGATTCATTTCAAACCATTTTGTAAAAAAATAAAACATGGGTAAAAATGAATTTAAAAAATTAGGATAATATCAAAAAAATTGAAAAAAAATAGAAAACATGGACATGGAATATAAATTTTCCTTATAGATACTTAAACATAAACAATCCCGAATAATTGTGAGATTGTGAAATAAACCCTTATGCTTTGGTATCATTTGAATCATAAGGCCCATAAAAAGAAAGAAACTAATATGGATATATAAATCCCATAATTTTCAGAATAATTATCATAAAATAAATTTATGGACAGTATATACACCACACAAAAGAAATAAGTAGTGTATAAGATATGTGTCCCACAAAAATAAAACTGAGACAAAATCTCTTACCTAAAGTCTCACCTTTCCTCGTTCACATTCCAACCTACTGTATAATAAATATGGATTTATTATAAATTTATTCCATAAAAATGTATCTATCATACCATTTATTATTTATTTATGACATCTTATCACCTATTATTAATAATTTTTTATTAAAATCACTATTCTAGGTGATAACTACTTCATTTTCCAAGCATGTTTCAGTTTGACAATCTCGATCCATATACTCTGATCATGGTCCCATAATTTCTAGAAATTTTATCATGGTATAAAAATAATATATATACTTTACATACATATTTATAATAATTTATAAAAAGTAGATATAGAAAAATTAATTACACTGTTTATGGAGATGGTAGGTCGTATATACACATGAGCATTGTATCTATTTTTTTACTGATGGAATGAAAGAAATATAAATAATAATTAAAAATTATATAATCATTAATATATAATATATATCATATATATTCATAAAATTAATCCTTATTTCCATCCATTTGAAGTGTAAATGAAAAATGAATCACATCGCATCATGGAGATGGTATTCCATACATACGCACGAGTGACACTATTGTTTCCAAAAAGTCTAGATGGTAAGAAGGTGGACATGATATTATAATTAAATAAGTATAATTATGTCAAAAATATCATATATAAACATTATAACCATTATAATAACCATGCATACAATACGATGATGAAAAATTAATTGTATCGCTACGTGGAGACGGTAAGTCATACGCACGCACGAGCGATACTTTAACTTCTTATTTGTAGGTAAAGAGGGTGTATGATGGTGTTTTCATAATCATAATAACATTAAATCATATTTAGGATACTGAATTAATTATTTTATGATTAATATCATATATTTATACGAGTTAAATAAGATTATAAAAAGAAATTGATTGGTTAGAGTGATCACCTCCTCATCGAAACAACTCCTTTAGATCCTCTCTAAAGGGCTCTAGGGATGATATTTTGAGAATACCATCACATATAGAATGTGTCTAGGGAAGTTTAGAAGATAATATTTTAGGGAATGGTTGATTTATAAGTCTCAATGTGTCTATATTAGTGATGGAGGAGGGTCCCTTTTATAATTGAGGTGAGGGGCACCTTTAGAATTTCTTAAAATATTAAACAATAATAAGACTATTCTAGAGCCAAATTCTTCTAAATGGCATATAAAATCATAAGGGATGAAATTGTATACCATATATTATCACATTTTTTCTTATTTAATATTTTTATTATTTTTAAATAATTTAATAAAATATTAATCCCTTAAAATATCATTATTATCGATTTCCATACAATTAATTACTTTGACTTTAAAAACATCAAGACAATAAGTAAAATTATAACCAAAAATTTTATTATAACCTAAACATTTAATTTTCATCTAAATAATTCATTTAGCACCTTAAATATCTTAAATGATGTTAATTAATATTTTTAACATCATTTATTTTATTATTCCATTAATGAAATAATTACTACATCAGCATTGTGTGTGAATTTGAGTTAATTATTTATTCACTAAAAATTAAAAATAAATTAACATTATAAAGATAAATATTTTATATTTCAAAATAATATTTATAGTTTAAAATATCACTTATATAACACCATATTATAAATATTATAGTTATTAAAAGTTAGAGTGTAACATGTTTGACTTTTTACTAAATAAAATATTGTAATGGTCATAATATTATTCAAGTGTCTCCAAAATGTCATAAATTAGACCCTTGTATGATTATAGTTCATATATAATTATTAAATAATATTTATTTATGTTTTTGGGTCATTTAATAGTTCTTATCATTTTATTTTTACCTTTTAATTATCTGATTTACCCTTTACTGTGGTAACAAGAAAATTACTAAGTTTTCTATTAATATTATAAAAAAATAAAATGAACCTATTTAATAAATTTTAACTCCTAATTAAAAGTATTAAATCCATTTTTCAAAATTAAAAACACATAAGTTTCAGAATTTAATTTAAAATTAAACCGTAAAAATGTAGCGAAAAATAGTTTTTCAAAAAAATATGTTTTTAAGTCCAAAAATTTACATTTATAAAAATAATTTATAATGATAATTCAAGTGAATTTATTTATATTATGTCTAATTAAAAAAATCTTATGTTACTTTGAGATCAAATTCTAATCATAATGATACTTTATATGAAAAGAAAATGACAGTTTTATAAAAATCAGTATTTTTCACGATTTATTGAAAAATAAATCTTTTCAGAAAAATTTTAAAATTTCACAAAAAGATAATTTTGATATGGTTATTTCAAAAATAAAATTAATTTTATCAAATATATTTTTTAAAATTTTCAAAATTAATTATAATATTTTCTAAGAAGAAGTAATAAAAATTCATTTTTAAAGAAAACATATTTTTGAAGAATAAAATGAATTTACTAAAAATTGAATGATTATTTAATAATAATTTATAAATATATTTATATTAAGTAGTAAATTCATATATATTTCATAAATTATTTCATCATATTCATACCCACCAAATTAATAGTTATTTTATAACTATCACATTAAATAAAAATATTTTAACAATGTATCACAGTTTGTTTAAAATTGGAGTTAATTGAAATGGAAGAAATTTAAGAAATAAAATTTATAAAGAGAAATATTTTCTAAAATATTAGGGTGTTATAAAATTAGTGGATGAGGTGAATCTAACTGAGTTGGTTTCTAGAGGGCAGCTTGTATTTGTTGGTAGTCTGGCCTCTCTTGGTGTGAGTGGTGGATCCCAATCTAATGAGGAGTATAATCCAGAGGAACTTATTCTATAGAAGTATAATTAATCACTTTGTGCTTCCCATCATATAGACCAATCAACCATGTTCTTCCAGTGTGGTCATTTTGGTCATTTTAAGTCATCTTACCATAATATTATGAATCTTTCCATGGGTGCAGTCAGCTGGTATATCTTCAAAAAATTTATTGGGTGGGACCTCAGTTGAAGAAAAATAATACCAGTCTAATTATGGATCCTAGAATCCATTCCTCTTTAATTCATTAGGTAAAACTTTTTATGTATTTCCATGTTTTCCCCTTCTCCTCTTGCTTTTTTTTAGTTTCATCTTTTTTTATTTTTTTTCTATCTGCATGTCACATTGGATGATTTTTAATCTCATGCCCATTTGGAGATGAATGTATCTTGTAGAATTATGAATTTTGGTTTAGATTTTTTTTAATTGGGTCCTTCTCATGTTGGAGATTGGTGTCATGTTAGTTGGTTCCTAAATTGTGGGGAGACTCACTATAGATCTCATTGTTATTCTCACTTAAGATTTTTGGGTGTGACTTGTGGGATTGAGAGGTCACACTAAAGTTAGTAGTTTTATTTGGTTTTGGGTTCAGTTTAGAATTTTTGTTTTAAAGGTTCTTCCTTTGAGCTTGAGATTTTTGGTTTTGTTCTTTAGCTTGGACTTGGTGACTTTCTGAGGGAAGAATGTTTTTTGGTGGGGAGAATTATCACACCCTAACTTTTATTTTCATTATTAATTTGTTTATTTCTTGGTCTTTAGTCATGTCATTGATTTTTGGGTTATATCCTTGATGAATTTTTTTACTTTTTGAGTTTTTGGTCTATTATTGGTCCTATGTACATTTAGTGTGCATGGTATAAAGGGAAATTGTGTGACCTTCTAATCGAAGGGGAGTTTCTAGTTCAAATCCTTCTTGTACGGTTTTTCTTGCATGAGTAGAACATTTTTTGGGATAAACTGTGTGAGTATCAGGAGTAATTGTGTAGCCTTCTTAGGGTGTTTAAGGGCTCGTGCATGACCTGTTTAAGGTTAGAGGAAGTCGTACGGAAAGTGTGTGTGGGTATCTGCATTTTTTTATAGAATAATTTTTCACTGTTAGTGCATAGTTCCCAAACCTTATATCCAAACCATGCATGGGTGTATTTTCATTACAAAGAAGGGTGAACGATTGGTGCACAGTCTCCAAAACATGTTGAAAAACCATGTGAGTCAAGTTTTTCTTTACATTAGGGTGTGCATTATTAGTGTAGGATTTGTAAAGTTGTGCATCCTAACCATGCAGCTTTCCCAGAACCCCTAAAACATGAAATTCCAATTCTAACCTTCTGAAAATAAAACCCCATTCGACCCATATCCTCCATCATTCAGTTGTGTCATGCGAAGGGGCTCCCAAACCAATATTCATTTTCTCCTCCTATATGGATTGAAGGTCCCCCATAATTCTTGGTTATTTTTCTTTGGATTTTGGCCCTCTTTCCTTCTATTATTCTCTTCCCATATTGTTCTATCTCTTTATTTTGATAGTTTATCTCTTTGATGAATTATAGAGGATTGGTAATGATTTTTTATTTTGTTTTATTTTTATTTAAGTTGTGTGGTTTGGTTCTTGGGTCTTCCTTATCCCATGATTGAGGTATCATAGCATTCACACACCATTGAGGTAGGTGTTTCCATACATTTCCTTTTCAAAACATTTCATATGATTATTGAGATTTCATAAAGGAATTTTAATTGTGTTCTTCATGATAACAATTGGTTAAAATGAATTTTTATGGCTTCTCTATGTTGTTGGTTTAATTAAAATGGGTTTTTTAAAGTTTTTCCAGGATTATTCATATATTTTTTCAAAGTATATGTATGTTAGATGTCTGATAAAATTCCAAGTGGAATTTCAAAATATATTTGGGTGTTCTAAAAATATATTTTTCCTTGTTGGAGTTTTGATAAATTTGGGTGTCAATTGTAAGTGTTCTTTGTATAGGTTTTTAGCCTCCTTAAGGATTTTTGTATTTATGTGATTGCTCTTGTGTTTCATTGTGATGATTCCTTGTGTTTATTTGACTGAACCTTGACCATTCATGTGGATATCCATATATATTCTAGTGTGATATGTGCATGTTTATATGTATATGAGGTATACATATAGATTTTTGAATGCATATAAATGAAAATTTTAATAGAATGACCACTTTATAAAACCTATATTTTTCTCAAATGATTTTCTAGTTTCCAAATGTTTTTCAAAAGAAATTTCAAGAGATTTTCAAAAATTTTCCCTAAAGGCTCATTTGAAACCTTATAAAAGTGTTTGGACAATTACCATAGTTTGGAAATGGTTTTTGAAATAAAGGTGATTTTTCAAGAAAGTGATTTTGGATTTCAAACTCTAAGGCCCATTTGGTACTTTTATATTTTTTCTTTTCAAAGAGATTAAAAACTCTCAAAAAATTAAGGCCCAATTGGAACCTTTAAGTTTTTCATGGAAAATTATTTTGAATGCTCAAGAACATTTAGTCATGGTTGGTATGACAACCCTGCTTTTATTACAAACTTAAACATGATTTATTACATTAAACTTCACTTGATACAACAAAGAATATCGAGAGGTTTAGTGTCTTTGAGGCTTAGTATAATTAAATAAAAACTTGAAACATTAAATACAACATCTTTATTGAAAACTTCCTTTACATGACCACTACATTCCCTCGTACTTAGCATTGCATGGGCTAACCTGAGGACATGCATAAGAAAAGGGTGAGCTATGAAGCCTAGTAAAGGAATACACATGGAATAACATAAGGAGTAAATAAATGTTAGAAATTATGTATATCAACATATCACAAGAGAAACATGAACATAAATGCATGATAAAGCATGATAATCATAACATGGAAATGTGGCAACAACACTTAACATGGAATTAGTATGAGCCAAGGCTCATTGCACATGGAGCATGAGTAAATCCTCATTGCACATAAATCACGATTAAACCCTCATTTCACTTGAATTGGCATGATTCAACACTCATTTCACATGACATATCAAGATACTATACTTTACCCAATTTATTGGAGCCCTATAAGGGCGTACCCTTCTTAAACTTATCATTTCATGCATAAGTGTGCCACATAGATCATAAAACATGGATTCATAAAACATAATGATTTATTCCACGATAAAGGAATGTGTAATTCATACATGAAACTTTATAATCAATAAGTAAATGTGCATAAAAGTGAATACCCTTTATGCAGAAATGGGCATGGTATTCACTGCACAATGGCATTAGCTAAGAAAATCGGTGCGATTTTGGCAGCGTAACAACATGAAATAAGAAATAATAAAAATGGTTGATGAGTGATAAAGGAGTGTCTCACCATATCTACATGAAATGGACAGTAAGGGGTTCATATAGATACATGTCCCAACAATTGTAATGTAATTTATATTCATGATACAAAAGTATTTCTTGAATGTAAAAGAATGGAGAGAAGTTCCTTTCGGAATTTCGGCATAGTAATAGGTGTACATGAGAGGCATTTAATGAGATAGAAAGGGTCTAACATCATTCAAACATAAATAGGGCAGTATGAGGGAGGTTCTAAACCATACCTCAACATTCATAATTGAAATTAAAATGGCAAAACAAATTAAAGAAAATTGGACAAAAATGAGAAAGGAAGAAAAAACCCTTACTTGGAAGTGTTCTTCCAAAGGCTAGAGAGAGGATTGTGAGAGGATTATTGGGAGCTTGGGGAACCTTGGGAGGATTATAGAGAGAGTAGGGTAGAGGTTTGATGAACTCCAAATGCTTTGAGTGAGGAGGAAGTGGGATCTTGGGTGGGTTTTTATAGGAAATGTGAGGGAATTCTTTATTATTTAGGTTTGGGTCCCCTTACATTAAATTAATCCAAACCACAAACCATCCCATGGTTTTTTCCCATGGTTTTTGGAAAAGGGAATATGAAAACAATATTTTATAAGGCCAAAGTCATAACTTCTTAAAATAATAAGTTTGCTTATATGGAGGTGAGTCACACTCCCATGGAAATTAATTTAAAAAGACAAGGTGTTTAATAAGTATTGATGGGTCCATTAATGCTTTGAAAAGTAATTAAAACAAACCCAAAATCAATTTATTTTAATGGTAAAACATATATTGGCCGAACATAAAGATTATAGTATTTTATTACATCACTATTGGGTCATTATGATGTCACAAAACACATTATATATTTAAACGGTATTTAATTTTTACCCAAAAATTTGACTGTCTCAGAAAATTATGAAAAATTCATTGTTGGATAATTTCGATGTCCTGATTCCAGAAATAACATTTATTTTATCTAAATAATTTTCTAAATATGTTAGTTTTCACTTTTAAAATAAAAACCGTCATTTATCGAACATTCACAGGTTTTGACAGAAATGGATTTCAAACCTTAATAAAAATCATAATTGCATTCATAAAATTATAAGATCATTTATAAGTAATAAAAATTAATTTAATAATAATAATCATATTTTATTAAAATATTATTTAATTCAAAAATCAATTAATTTAATAAAATAGAATTATTAATTAAATAATAACTAAAACACCATTTGTACTTTAAAAACTATTTATAACGTATCAATAATGACAAGAAATTATATTCAATATTATATACAAAAAAAATAATGTACATGAACATTGTACTATCGATTAGTTACATAACCCCTTAAAATAGCCGCATAAGACCTAAGGGTAAGGTGTGAGATGGTGACAGACTCTTGGGGTGTCTCAGCTAACATTGCTCGAGTGGTAATGTCTATCAACTTCCAT
Organism: Viscum album; assembly: GCA_963277665.1. NCBI lineage: Eukaryota > Viridiplantae > Streptophyta > Magnoliopsida > Santalales > Viscaceae > Viscum > Viscum album. The sequence continues at coordinate 252,658,571 of OY728165.1, read as the reverse complement.
TTTTCCCGTAGACGGTCCCATTAGAGCTTGACATAGTGAAGCTCAACATGGGATTGATCAAGAGAGAATCCCAAGGATGCCACCTCTTTTCTGAGCTCCGACGAATGGGCTTCATACGGAGCAATTCTACTGGACGAGGCCATCACTTCTTTTTTCTGAGTAAATTGGATTTTTTAAAGCCCTATATTTATACTAATCATGTGATCACTGTTCAACGTCTATATTAGCAATGGTCAAAATTCTTAACATAAAACCGAATAATTTGACATTTTATATAAACATAAAGAGACATTTAATTATATCAAGAGGGATTTCCATTAATGAAACTTTGGGTCGTTACAATATTCCCCCCTTAAGAAATTTCTCCCTTGAAATTTTTCTTTTCACACACTAAAAAAGATGTGGGTAACTCAGCTTCATCATTTCCAATGATTCCCAAGTTGTTTCTTCAAACTTTTGGTTTCTCCACAACACCTTGACGAGGGGCGTTGTCTTATTTTGTAGAACTCTTTCTCTAAGATCTAAGATCTTCACTAGTTTCTCCTTATAAGAAAGATCATATTCCAATTGTACCACCTCAGAAGAGAGTACATGTGAAGGGTCCGGTATGTACTTTCTTAAGAGAGATACATGAAAGACATCATGTACTTTGGCCATAGTAGGTGGAAGTTCTAGTCGATAGGCCACATCCCCGACACGATCAAGAATCTCTAAGGGGCCGATGTACCTTGGACTTAACTTCCCTTTCTTTCCAAACCTCATGACCTTCTTCCACGGAGATATGCGTAGAAAAACCATGTCTCCAACTTTAAACTCAAGGTCTCATCGACAGTTATTTGCATAAATCTTCTGTCGACTCTGGGATGCCTTGATATGCTGCTGAATGGTTTGCACATTCTCCACCATTTCCTCGACCATTTCTGGTCCAAGCAGCTTACATTCACCGACCTCATCCCAACATGCCGGTGTTCTGCACCTTTTCCCATATAGGGCTTCATATGGTGACATTTTGATGCTTGAGTGGAAACTATTGTTATAAGAGAACTCAACCAGAGGAATATGTTTATCCCATCCTCCTTTAAAGTCCATTGAGCATTCTCTCAAAATGTCCTCAAGTGTTTGGATAGTACACTTGGATTGTCCATTAGTTTGAGGATGATAGGCCGTACTGAAGTTCAGTTCAGTATTCAGAGCATGTTGAAGACTCTTCCAAAACATAGAGGTGAATCTTGGATCTCGGTCAGACATAATAGATAGTGGTACTCCATGCAACCTTACCACTTCCCTAATATATATATTTGCCAGTTGATCCAATGATAAATCCTCTCGAATAGCAATGAAGTGTGTAGTCTTTTTAAGACGATCCACAACAACCCAGATTGCATTGTTGCCTTTGGATGTCCTTGGAAGTCCGGTGAAAAAGTCCATGGTGATGTTCACCCATTTCCATTCTGGTATGGGCAATGGTTGCATCATCCCCTTAGACTTCTGCCTCTCTGCCTTCACTTGCTGACACACCAGGCACTTTGATGTATATTCGGCGATCTCCTTCTTCATATTATCCCACCAAAAGTTTTCTCGGAGATCTCGATACATCTTTGTGCTCCCTGGGTGAATAGAGAAATTTGAACTATGTGCATCATCCAAAAGTTCCTTCTTCAGCTCTGGATTTGATAGAACACATAGTCTTTTCCCAAACCGCACAATTACTTCTTCATTAGCATTAAACTCTGAGGATTTCCCTTTTTCGATAGCTTCCACTTTTTCTTGAATTCCAACATCATCCTTTTGAGAATCCTTTAACCTTTCCAAAAGAGATGGTTGAGCAATAATTTGTGAAAGGATTGATGATGTTCCCTTCTCTATGATTCCCATGTCCATCTTCATCAAGTCTAAGAAGATTGGATCCTTCTCAATTCTCATCATTGATAGAATCGTTGGGTCCTTTCTACTTAGGGCATCTTCCACCTTGTTCGATTTCCCAGGGTGGTAATGTATTGAACAGTCATAATCCTTGATGAGCTCTATCCATCTTCTCTGGTGCATATTATGCTCTTTCTATGTGAATATATATTTAAGACTCTTGTGGTAAGTATATACCTCACATTTCTCTCCATAGAGATAATGCCGCCAGATTTTCAAGGAAAATATCACAGCCGCCAAATCTAGATCATGTGTTGGATAGTTTCACTCATGGATTTTCAACTACCTTGATGCATAGGATATCACTTTACCATTCTTCATCAGCACACATCCTAATCCCTTGTTCTAAGCATCGTTTAAAACCACAAAAGGTTCCCCACTTGTGGGAAAAGTGAGCACGGGCGCAGTGATAAGCCTCCTTTTCAACTCCTTGAAGCTTTCTTCGCATTCATCACTCCAAGAAAACTTTACTCCCTTCCGAGTTAGCTTGGTAAGAGGGTTGTGAAATCGTGAGAAATTCCTCACAAATCGTCGATAATATCTAGCTAACCCCAAGAAGCTACGGATCTGTTACCAATGTTGGCCTCGGCCAACCCTCAATTGCATCTGTTTTGGAGGGATCCACAGATATCCCATTGCTTGTGATGATATGGCCCAATAATGAGACCTCCTTCAACCAAAACTCACACTTGTTGTACTTTTCATAGAGCTTCTCCTTGCGCAAAGTCTCTAGTACAGTTCTTAAATTCTCCTCATGATCATCCTTGGTTTTGGAGTATATTAGAATATCATCTATAAAGACTACCAAAAATTTGTCGAGGTAATCTCTAAAGACTCTATTCATTAATTCCATGAAGATTTCTAGAGCATTAGTGAGTCCGAAATTCATTACTATGAATTCATAGTGCCCGTATCTTGTGCGAAAAGTAGTCTTGGGGATATCTTCCTTCTTCACCCTTACTTGATAATATCCTGACCGCAAGTCCACCTTGGAGAAGTATTGTGCTCCACGCAGCTGATCGAACAAGTCATAAATTATTGGGATAGGATAATTGTTCTTTATCGGGCTTTTGTTAAGTTCATGATAATCAATGCAAAGTCACATTTACCCATCCTTCTTCTTGATGAAGAGGACTGGTGCACCCCATGGTGAAGCACTTGGGCGTATAAACCCTTTATCCAGATTCTCCAGTAGTTGTTTCTTCATCTCTTAAATCTCTACAACAGTCATTATATATGGATTCTTGGATATTGGTAAAGACCTGGGTATAAGTTCAATTGAGAACTCAACATCTCTTCTAGGAGGAAGACCAGGAAGTTCCTCGGGAAACACTTCCACGAATTCCCTCACAATAGGAATTTCTTCAAGGATGGTTTCTTCCTTGGACTCAGTCATCTGAGCCAAATATGCATGCTCATAGGGAAGTAATATCCATGCTTGAGATGATGGAGCTAAATGATATTCATCTTCCTCCTGACACTTGTAAGGAATCGGGGGTCGATTCTCCATATGGAATGTGATTTCCCTCTCCCGACAATTTATGTTGGATCTATATATGGAAATCCAATCCATGCTAATAATTGCATCAAATTCCACCAGAGGGAGTATGATGAGGCTCGACAGGAAATTCAATCCACAGATTATAACAGGGGAGAACTTATATTCATGGGATGCAATGATTGCCCCATTTGTCGTACTCACCGACATCTTCACTTCCATGATTTGTGGTGGTGCTGGGATTGTTCTACTAAACTTTCAAGATATAAAAGAATGCGTAGAAACTGAATCAAAAAGTACATTCTCTATTCTTGAATGAATAACTAGCGTACCTATCACCGCATCGTTTTTGGGGTTCACTATGGAAGAAGTGACGGAAAAAGCTCTTCCTTGTTGTCTTGGAGGTTGTTGGTCGCCTCTGAAAACCCTTGGATTAGGGCACTGATTTGCAAAATGACCCGGTTCTTTGCATTTGTAGAATTGAACAACGCGTTGAGGTTCGAACGGAGCATTCCTCTCCTTTTTCACAGTCGCGGGTCTTTCTTACCGACAGTTAACAGCTAGGTGCCCTTCCCTTCCACACCTGAAGCATTTCCTTGTCCCCTTAAGGCAGTTTCCAAGGTGCTTCTTTCCGCACTTTTAGCAAGTGGGGTGCTGGATCTTCTTAGCACCGTTGGATTTATCCATCGGACCGCCATAATTTAATTCCACCTTACTCTTCTTGTCCCCATGATACCCCTATGATTCTCCGATCTCCATTTTGACCTTGAGGGCACATCGGACAATCTCCTCATAGCTATCGAAGTCACAGATCGCAAATGCTTTCCGCAGGCTAGGCTTCAACCCACCAAAGAAGAGGTCAACTTTGCATTCGAGGGTAACGACAAAGCTGGAAGAATAATGTAAAATCCTTGTGAATTTTTCCTCGTACTCTCCAATAGATTATTCATCTTTTTTCTTGAGGGAAAATAAGTCCCTTTCCATCTTAAGCCGGAGGGTGCGTGGAAAATATTTATCAAAAAAAAATCTTCCTGAAATCCTTCCATTCCAACGCCTCGATCTCCTCCTCAGGCTTGGTATTTTTGATCAATGCCCACCATTGATCATCTTCACCCTCCATACGATAAGCCGCCAGGAGAACCTTCTCTTGTTCAGAACATTGAAGGATGGAGAAGATCTTTTCAATCGAGTTGATCAATTGTTCAACGATTGTGGGATCGGATGATCCACTAAAAGTAGGAGGCCTTTGTCTCATGAAGCTCTCGATAGTGACTTGTTCTTTCTTAGGGGGGGTTGAACGTTCCTCTTGACCCGTGTTTCTATTCAAAACTTGAGTTAGCTGAGAGAGAAGCGTGACAAAGTTTGTGATTCCCGCTCCCATTGGATTTGGCATCTCATTAGTACAGTCATCACACTGATCTTCACAACGGTTGTTAGCCTGAGTCCTCCTATTACCGACCATTAGATGGAATAAAAGGAAAGTTAGGGGTCACACATAAAGGGTAATCCAAAGACAAAAGTTTATGACTTATAAATAAACTTGTATTTCCTTAACTCATGAGTCTATAGGCTTCAATCTAGGATTTTTATTATCTACTTTCTAACATATATTCTTAGGGGAATTTTTTTTAATTCCCTTAATAAGGGTTCATACTAAGCTTGTGAATTTATCAACACATATCCCCTGGGAGTTTCGTAACCAAGAGTGTAGCAAGGCCCATTGTCCTGCACTAGTTCCTGTTCGAGTCTATCTCAAAGCGGTGTTTTCGGGTTTTACCCCTAAGATACATCTCTGCCAGAGCCGCCTCTACCTACTCGTATCCAGATAGGGATGTATTTGTTTGATAAACCACTTACTCAGTACTTACCAAAACTTAGGGATGTTTTTATTATACTTAGTCTTGTATCTAAGTCTTTACTAGGGTTTCCTAATCCCAAAAATAACTAAACCTATCCTTTGATACCAACTATGGAAACCCTACTTTTATTACAAACTTAAACATGATTTATTACATAAAACTTCACTTGATACAACAAAGAAGATCGAGAGTTTTAGTGTCTTTGGGGCTTAGGATCATTACATAAAAACTTGAAACATGAAATAAAACATCTTTATTGAAAACTTCCTTCACATGACCACTACATTCCCTCTTACTTATCATTGCATGGGATAACCTGAGGAAATGCATAAGAAAAGGGTGAGCTATAAAGCCCAGTAAGGGAATACACATGGAATAAAATGAGGAGTACAATACATGTTAGACATTAGGAATATCAATAGATCACAAGAGAAACATGAACATAAAGGCATGATAAATCATGATAATCGTAACAAGGAAATGTGGCAACAACGCTTAACATGGAATTAGCAAGAGCCAAGGCTCATTGCACATGGAGCATGAGTAAATCCTCATTGCACATAAAGCATGAGTAAACCCTCGTTGCACTTGAATTATCATGATTCAACACTCATTTCACATGACGTATCATGATATTATACTTTACCCAATGCATTGGAGTGTTATAAGGGCGCACCCTTCTTAAACCTTTTATTTCATGCATAAGTGTGCCACATGGATCATAGAATATGGATTCATAAAACATAATAATTTATTCCACGATAAAGGAATGTAGAATTCATACATGAAACTTTATAATCAATAATTAAATGTGCATAAAGTTGAATACCCTTGATGGAGAAATGAGAATGGTATTCACTACACAATGGCATTGGCTAAGAAAATCGGTGCGATTTCGGCAGCGTAACGACATGACATAAGAATTCATAAAAATGGTTGATGAGAGATAAAGGAGTGTCTCACCATATCTACATGAAATGGATAGTAAGGGGGTCATATAGATACATGTCCCAACAATTGTAATGTAATTTAGATTCATGATACAAAAGTATTGCATGAATGTAAAAGAGGAGATATAAGTTCCTTTCGGAATTTCGGCATAGTAATGGGTGTGCATGGGAGGAATTTAATGAGATAGAAAGGGTATCCCATCATTCAAACATAAATAGGGAAGTATGAGGGAGGTGAAAAACCATACCCTAACATTCATAATTGAAATTAAAAGGGCAAAACAACTTAATGAAAATTGGACAAAATGAGAAAGGAAGAAAAAACCCTTACTTGGATGTGTTCTTCCAAAGGCTAGAGAGAGGATTTTGAGAGGCTTCTTGGGATCTTGGGGAACCTTTGGAGGATTCTAGAGAGAGTAGGGCAGAGTTTGGACGAACTCCAAAGGCTTTGAGTGATGAGGAAGTGGGAGCTTGGGTGGGTTTACATAGGAAAGGTGAGGGAATTATTTATTATTTAGGTTTGGGTCCCCTTACATTAAATTAATCCAAACCACAAACCATAACATGGTTTTTGCCCATGGTTTTTGGAAAAGGGAAGAGAAAAACAATATTTTATAAGGACAAAGTCCTAAATTATTAAAATAATAAGGTTGATTATGTGGAGGTGAGTCACACTCCCATGGAAATTAATTTAAAAAGACAAGGTGTTTAATAAGTCTTGAGGGGTCCATTAATGCTTCGAAAAGTAATTCAAACAAACCCAAAATCACATTATTTTAATGGTAAAACATATATTGGCTGAAAATAAATATTATAGTATTTTATTACATCACTATTGGGTCATTATGAAGTCATAAAACACATTATATATTTAAACGGTATTTAATTTTTACCCAAAAATTTGACTGTCTCAGAAAATTATGAAAAATTCACTATTGGATAATTTCGACGTCCTGATTCCAGAAATAACATTTATTTTATCTAAATAATTTTCTAAATATGTTAGTTTTCACTTTTAAAATAAAAACTGACATTTATCGAAAATTCACGGGTTTTGACAGAAATGGCTTTCAAACCTTAATAAAAATTATAATTGCATTCATAAAATTATAAGATCATTTATATTTAATAAAAATTAATTTAATAATAATAATATTATTTTATTAAAATATTATTTAATTAAAAAATCAATTAATTTAATAATATAGAATTCTTTATTAAATAATAACTAAAAACACCATTTGTACTTTAAAAACTATTTACAACGTATCAATAATGACAAGAAATTATATTCATTATTATATACAAAAAAATAATGTACATGAACATAGTACTATAGATTAGTTACATAACCCATTAAAATAGCCGCATAATACCTAAGGGTAAGGTGTGTGATGGTGACAGACTCTTGGGGTGGCTCAGCTAACATTGCTCAAGTGGTAATCTCTATCAACTTCCATTTTTTCCGTAGACAGTCTCGTTCGAGCTTGACATGGTGAAGCTCAGCTTGGGATTGGTCAAGAGCGAAGCCCAAGGACGCCACCTCTTTTCCGAGCTTAGAAAAATGGGCTTTGTACGGAGCAATTCTACTGGACGAGGCCATCACTTCTTTTGTCTGAGTAAATTGGATTTGTTAAAGCCCTGTATTTATACTAATCATGTGATCACTTTTCAACGGCTATATTAGCAACGGTCAAAATTCTTAACATAAAACCAAAGAAGTTGACATTTTATATAAACATAAAGAGACATTTAATTAGATCAAGAGGGATTTCCATTAATGAAACTTTGGGTTGTTACAATTGGTACTTTCAAGTTTTTTCTAAAATACGGGAACCCCTATGGAAGTCCTCTATACCGATAGGGTCTTCTCATGGTTATTTTTTGGGAGTGGGCATGGGATACACATTGGAATTTATGGGTAATGGTTAATATAAAGTGTGTAATGACCACCTCTATTTCCCCTTTACTATTATCATGGGATTCTAGAGTTATTCTAAAGGGTGAAATGATAGTTAATTTTTGGTCCCGATTAGATGAACTATAACCCCCTACCGGAAGAATGGATAGATTGGGTTGTTCCACTAGTGAGGCTAGTTGAGAGCATCCGGGTTGGTGATAGAATGTGTATAGCATTGTTGTGTCATCCATATGGTTCTAAACCAAGTATGTATAAGTTTTCCTATCGATATTTTTAGGATATGACCATGATTATGTATATTGTATGTCATTTTATGGTTTTATATTATGTTAGATTCTTTCTCTATTTAATTTGGTATATTTATATTCATGTTGATTTATATGAATTTGGTATTTTTTTGATATACTCTTATTCTTTTGTTTAGTATTATTTATTCTTTACAATGTATTTACCGTGGTTATATTGCTTACCTTTGAGTTGGTTTTCAAAGCTAGATTTTAAAATCAAAACTTGTTTTCAATGGAATGTCGTGAATATTTTCTAAAGAGTATTTTGGGGAAAATGTGTTTGGTTGTTCAAATCCCAAAAACCTATTTTCTAACTGTATTTTCAAACTAGTGTTTATAGATTATTTTGGGAAAGAAAATGTATGTATTTTATGGTGCTTACATGCTGAGTTGTTGTATAATCACTCACTAATTGTTCCACTCAGAATTAGTAAATTGAGATATTTTTTAGGTTTAGGCTTCATTCCATCTCATGATCACTCATGGAGTGGTCTTCTTGTTGTGGATGGATGGTGACAAGAGGTCACATGTAGATCATTTATATTTCTAGTTTGTCTTTAGTTTTCATTTAGTATCTTGTGCCTCGATCTTGTTTTGGTTCCGTTGTAGTTATTTTATTTATGTTCATAGATTTGTGTATTTTGGTTATGTTGTGCACTTTTGTTATTTTTATGTTTGTGATAATTGAGATAAATCATACCCAATGATTTATCTTATGTTTCCTTTATTCTTTTTGTCATGACCCATCCTAATGGGGCCCGTGTCATGACTCCCCAATCCCACCTCTAATACGCTAGGGGTTGGCGACTAGTGTCGAGTAGGTATATCACTAACTTGGGAGTCCTTAGTCTAAGTACTTATTCATAAGAACACATATATAATCCCATAAAATGATGAAATGTAAAATGATTGATAAACTATTCATGCACACATCTAAATCCTACAACCATAGTATGATAACAAGAAATGGAAATTAAATAAGTCTAAATACAATCCCACCACAAAGAGTCTAAAAACAAGTCCAACCTGAAAGTAAATATGGGGAATTCTATTGTTAGGTCACCTAGGCTAGATACCCTGAGAGGGGGGGTGAATCAGGGTATGAAAAATTAAAACGACTGCCCCTTTCGATCTTGTTTTGATGTTAGACAAAACCCTCTTCTCTCTCCTTCCTGATGTAGAGTTTGAACAAACCTTAAAGCATGCACAGGACACAACGATTTTTACTTGGTTCACCCTCACCGGGCTACGTCCAAGGAGCATACACCAACTGTGTTCCGATGTACCAATTCCACTATAAGTGCACTGCTGTTTACAAGTTTGAAGCGGACTCACTGTCCCTCATGGTTTACAACCACTCACAATATGAAAGCTCACTGCTCTCTCAACTGAAGTGTGATCATTTCTTCTTCAAAAGATCCACTCACAGTTTATAGACATGTAGGTCTCTTCATTATCTCTAATGAAATATGAATCCTTAACTATTTATATATGCTCTGTTGACATCCAACTTTCACCCTTAGATGAATCTCACTTTGCACTGGATGTACCAGGAAACTAAAATTTTTGCGCACAGCCCTTACTACACCTTGCGTGAAATTCCCTTGACTTGAACGAAATACAATTTTCGCGCAACACCTTCTTTTACATGAAGCCACTTATTTTTCGTGCAACCTCTCTTTTTTTCATGAAACCTATATACTGCCTTGGGTGTAATTCTCTTCTTTTGGGTGAAATTCACTTTTTGTACAACACCCATTTTTCGCGCAACACACCTTTTACGCACAACAAATTATTTTACGCACAACAACTTTTATGCGCAACCTCTACACTTACTTGTGCGTAATTCACTACTCTTACGTGAAATTCACTTTCCGTGCAACACTCTTCTTTTCACGCCACCTCTTCTTTGCAAAAAAATAGTTCTTTTATGCGCAAACTTGTTGTTTTCACGTAACTCTTTTGGGAACTCCAATTTCGTGCACCAGATCTCGGATACTCTCTTTTCCTTGATCTTCCCTTAATTGAGGGGGGTCACTTCATATATATAGGAAATATGGAACCGGCGCGAAAAACCCTCTTTGAGCGCATAATTCTCTTAAAGTGCGAAAAACACATCTTCCCTGTAACATATTTTTTCGCGCACTGCTCCAATATTTCACGCACCTCATGCTTTTTCCAATTTTCAAGCTTCGGACCTCAAAACACCACTTGAACAAAAAACTTCATCCCTCTATTTTGAGCATCCTGCAAATATTTCACTCACCACTTTCATATTTCATGCACCGCACAAATATTTCACGCACCACATTCCTTTTGCACGCACCATGAAAATATTTCGCGCAACACTTTATTTTTCCATGCACCGCGCTGATATTTCACGCACCACGCTGATATTTCACGCACCGTTATATTTTTTTCACACCGTGCAAATATTTCACGCACCTCCCTTTTCCAAAAACATATCTATCCATTTTCAGATTTTCAGGCCCAAAAATTTGGCAAACACTGGAAAATGGTGCCACCTTATATCTGCTCTTTTGGTACTGCCTCCATATCATCCGTTCCTTTTTCGAGGTTCTTCAATCAATCATGGATTGTTGAAAGCATCCCTTGAACTCAAAAAATCACCATGTAAACCCCCTTTGTCAACAGACTCATACATCATGGACTGCTTTGTCAACAAACACAACATGGAGGCCCACTTTGTCAATAAACACAATCACCTCAAAAATTCTTCAATGATGCCTTGAGGGATTTTTTCCCAACAATATCCTACTTTGGATTTGTTGAAAACTCTTCTCATAAAAATTCTTTTCACTTTGATATTTCATTAAGTCTCCTTCTAGCCGCTACCAACATTCGCCTCTTGCGATTATGATAGTGTTCAAGGATTAACTTAACACGTACTCTAAGCCCACATGAGAAATGCTCGGCATGAGAAACAAGAGTAAATGAGAAGTTCATCAATGAAACACTTCATTTCTGACACCAACTATTGATACCAAACTGATACCAATTACTAAACTGAAACCAATTGTGTATCTCTAGAAACCTTCTCTCACTATCACTCGTCTGCTTTTATCATGATCTGTAGTTGTTGTCTCCTAATATCTATTATTTTATCGATCACTTCTTGCATCGTCAGATTTAAAAACACTCCCACTTTCTCATTGCTCTCCCCCTATCTTGATGCTCCACCTGTCAGCTTCTCCCTGTATCATTGACAAATACATTTTCTCCCTTCATTATCCATAGTTTCTCCCCCTTGAGGAGTCACTATTTATCCTCCTTTGTAAACAAACCCAAAAGGGAACTCCGCTGTGTTCGGAGACATTGGAAAGAATATATATTAGCATAGTAGAGAAAAACACACCATACCTCGAGGAGAGGGGGTCCCACATCCACACTTTTTCAGGTGTGGGGAGTCGACTGAACTCCCATAGAAACTTGATGCCTCTAAAAAACTTCCTTGGGTAAGGCATTTGTCAGAATGTCTGCAATCTATAGTTCTGTAGGCACATACTCTAACTTCACAATTCCCTGCTCAACCTTCTCATTGATAAAATGATACTTTATCTCAATGTTCTTTGTCCTGGAGTGATGGACGAAATTTTTGCTGAGATTTATACCAGTTCAGTTATCACACTGGATTCTGATTAGAGACTTCACTTCAATGCCCATATCATCAAGTTGTTGCTTCATCCAAAATAACTGTGTGCAAGATTGAGTGGCGGTAATATATTCATCTTATGTGGTGCTCAATGAAATGTAATCTTTCTTCTTGCTTATCCAAAAAATACACAGTCCACCAAGATAGAAAGCCCCTCCTGATGTTGATTTCCTATCATCTGCTGAACCGACCCAATCTGCATCAGTATATCCCAGTAATTCTGACTAAGATTTGTCACTATATATAAAGCCAATGTCAACTGTGATCTTGATATACCGAATTATTCTTTTCACTGTAATCATTTGGCTTTCTTTGGGATTAATCTAATATCTCACTACTTGGCATGTGGCGAAAACAATGTCAGGCCTTGTCGTAGTGAAGTACAATAAACTTCCAATGATTTTCCTGTAATCTATAATATTAACTGCCTTTCCATCCTCATATTTGGACAGTTTCATCTAAGTAGAAACCAGAGTCTTCATCTCCTTAGAATTTTCCATTCCAAATCTTCAAAAAACCTACTTGGCATATTTGGATTGAGAAATGGATGTTCTGTTCCTACCTTGTGTCACCTGTAGACCAAGGAAAAACGTTATCTCTCCAATCATTAACATTTCGAACTCACTTTTCATGAATTCGGAGAACTGTCTGCACTGAGCTTTATCTAATCTACCAAATATTATGTCGTCAACATAAACCAGGACCATCATACTTTTATTACTATTTTTGTTGAAATAGATATTTTAATAACTCCCCCATGCTAGAAACCAAGCTTCTTCAAGTACTGATCAAGTCTTAAGTACCATGCTCTTGGTGCTTGTTTCAGCCCATACAACGCCTTCTTCAGTCTACAAACCTTTTTATCATCCTCATGAATGAGAAAACCATATGGGTTCTCAATATAAACCTCTTCCTCCAGAACCCCATTCAAAAATGCAGATTTGATGTCCATCTGGAAAATGTTGAACTTCCTTTGCACTACAATGGCTAGAAATAATCTGATTGTCTCTAGTCTCGCAACCAGTACAAATGTCTCATCAACATCTATTCCCTTTATCTGGGAGTATCCCTTTCACACTAGTCTTGCTTTATTCTGAATCAATGTGCCATCATCATTCATCTTGTTGTGATAGACGCATTTAGTCTCGATGAAATTCTTAATTGCAGGCCTCGAAACAATCTCTCACGTCTGATTCTTCTCAATTTGATCTAGCTCTTCATTCATGGCCTGAACCCAGTTTTCATCTTCAAATGCATCATCAAATCATTTAGGATCTACTTGATATAAGAATGATATAATTTTTGTAGTTAATTCATTCTTCTTATCTAAGCTGGAGCTGATTGATCTCCAATGATATTTTTTCTATTAATTTCGGCTCAACTCCTTGGCTTCTATGCAGATACAGATTTTTCTTCTTTATGATCATCATCGGTATCTTCTTCTGAATCAGCATCATCCACTTATGATCCTCCGATGTTACTTTCCTCCTCATCACTTTCATCTGGAAATTGTTCATTATGTTTTTGAATACTCTCTTCATTCTCTACAATAGTGACATCATTGCTCTCAACTACTTTTCCCAGCCTTTTGTTAAAGCATTTGTATGCTTTTCTTTTTCATGAATAGCCAAGGAATATCCCCTCATCTCCACGTGACTCAAATTTCCTATGTTTATCCTTGTTGAGGATGAAGCACTTGCTTCCAAATATTTGAATGTATTTCACTATTGGATTTTTTCCATACCACATCTCATACAGAGTCTTTCCTTCCTTCAGACACAATAGATCCCTGTTAGAAATGTAGACTGATGTCAAAACTGCTTCCTTCCAAAAAATTTCTGGTAGATCTTTTTCTATGAGCATCGTTCTAGCCATGTTGTTGATGATTTGATTTCTCCTTTAAACCACTCCATTCATTTGTGGAGTTCTTACTGAGGAAAAATGATCCCTTATCCCGTTTTTCTCAAGATAGTCTTCCACCTTACTGTTTGTGAATTTTGTACCATTATCAGTACGAAATGTCAGAATTTTCTATCCAAGCATCCTTTCGCACTCCCTCCAGTACTGTTTTAAGTAGCTGAACACATCAGAATTATGGTAAATAACAAATACCCATGTCATTCTTCTATAGTCATCAATGAAAAGAACATAGTACCTCTTTCCGTCAATTTCTCTTGGTGTGATAGGCCCACATACATCAACATGCACCAATTTTTTCACTCTCATTGACTTCTTTTCCTTTGCCTTATATGTCTTTCTGATGAGATTCCCTTGTTGTAATGCATATAACGTGTGAGTAAGATCATGTGATAGCTTTGGGAGGTCACTTTCTGCATCACACTTTACCAGATCTTCTAGATATGGTTGGCATAGATGACCATATCATTTATTCCACAACTTGTTTTCTTCCTCTCTGGACTGAAAGCACATATCTTCTTCTCTACTTACCAGATAGATATTTCCCATTGTTCTTTTTCCCAGTATAACCATTTCCCCTTCTCTTCCTTTGAAGATAAACACCTTCTTAGTAAACCTTATAGAATGTCATGAGTAACATAGTTGACTGACGTTGAGCAAATTGTGACTAAGGCCTTCTACTACTAAGACATCAGCACGCCTCTTCTCTTTCCCCCCAAATATGGCCTTTCCTAATCAAATTATCTTCAAGCCTTCATCATTTCCAAACTTGAAAACTCCTTATTTGTCATATTTTACACCTACAACAAGATCCTTATTACCCGTCATGAGATATGTGCAACCGCTGTCAAGGATCCACACACCAGAGCGATCTGATGATTTAAGGGCAATTTCTGCCACCACCGCCTTTTCATCCTTTTTCTTCTTGGTCTATAATTTTACCTTCACACTTGGCATGGATTGAGACTTCTGATCTTTCTCAGAGTATGATGGACCGACTTCATATTGCAAATCTACAAATCTATTTTTCATTTTTAACTCACATGTCAGTTTATTGATATGATGCTTGAGAACATTTTGATTCTCCTTTGGTGGATTCCTCTGTATGGTCGAATTACAATACCTATCCATGTGCCCAAATCCACCGCACCAAAAATAGTGTCCTTTGAAATATGTTCTAGAGAACCTATATCTATTTGGCTGCCACCTTTGTTCTTGTGCCCTTCGATATCTCTTGGTTATGGAACACACATACTATGAATGTCCCATCTTTCCACAACAATAGCACCTAATATAAGGTCGATTTATTCATGTCACTTCTGCACTGCTAGTTTCCCCTTGGGACCTTTGAATATTCTGATTCTGCCTTGTTCCCAAATCAACCATTAATCTCGGAGTGGGTGCTTGCGGTCTGACCTCAATTTTCACATCTTTTTGTTTTCGATCAAGACCCCCATCGGTCTTATCATCTGAGAATAGTTGATGCCTATTTTCTACTGAACCACTATTCTCCACTTCCAGCTTCTCGGTTTTCTGAGTGATCTGCTTTCCTGATTACCCAGTAGGAGTCAAGAGTTTTTCTTGATCTTTAACCTTTTTCTGCAAACCAACAAATTTTCCTTCAAGTACTTCAATACGCTTGATTTGATCTTTCCTTGTGCTATTCAAGCTATTAATCTCCATTTTCTGTTCTTCTATATTTATTTTATACTCACTAACTGATTCTGAGTCCTCTGGTGTTGATGACATGAGTTTCTCAATTTCTTCTATCAACTCAGACTTCTCTTCTTCATGCTACAGCATATAGATTTTGGCGTCATTAACAACTTTGTTGGCTTTCTTTATTTTGTCTCTCCAAACATCTATCTCCTCAAGAGAAGCCTCTAACTCAGCTTTCATATCAAATATTCCCTCAACTTCTTCTTCTTCATGAGCTTCAATTTCATTCATATTCTGAGAACTACTGATAACATCCACCATATCATTTTCTCCACAATCTTTGAAGTTCTCTATCTCTTCAACCTCCTCAACCTCAGACTCGTCTGAACTGTCATATTCTTTTGAAAGAATGTTCTTCTTCTTAAAGAAATTTCTCTTGAAATGTTTCTTTCTTTTCCCATAGGTTGGAGACTTCTTTTGGGAATTTTGATTTCATCGACATCATCATCCTCTTGGAACTTTTTGGGGCACCTTTCCGCTAGATGTCCAACCTTTCCACATTGAAAATAAGAATGTGGAAGTTTCCCTTTAAACTTTCTTTTTCCTCTTTGAAGTTTTAAGGAGAGGAATGATATCACCTCATCTATCTATTCTTCTTCCTGATAATCTTCAATGGTGAGATTCTTCATGGCCTTGAATTCCACCTCTTTGGATTTCCCCTTTTCCACAGCATCGTTATCATCATTTCTCATTTCATATGCAACAAGGGTGTTGTGCAGGTTATCCAATGTCAGCTCTTTCGGGTCTTTATCTTCCAAAACTGAAACTTTCGGATTGAACCGAGGTGGATGTTTACTCAAGATGCACTTCAAAGTCTTTATGTCTTAAATAACATCACCAAGACCTCACATGTCTTCTACTGCAACATTTACCCAGTCAAAGAATGCATCAACAGATTCATTCGAGTTCATTCTCAGATCTTCATACTTGTTCCACAACACTTGCAACATTGCCTCTCTGACCTTTGTACCCCCTTCATATATATTCAATAGCGTTTCCCACATGGCATGTGACGTTTTTCATGACATCACCTTTATATAGATAGGATTGGATAGGGCTCCCCCTAAGGTATTAATTCCTTTTTCATAAGCATCTAACTCTCTATACTCAGCTTCTGATAATGAACCACTTTTAATATCAGTTGTTATTCCATGCATTTCTGCTGTGAACACATCCATTCCTAATGATCAGAAGTTATGTTGCATCCGATTTTTCTATAGCTATAAATTGTTCTCATCGAAGATCGAAATCCCTTTTTGATTGGTGACCTCCATTTGAGAGATAAATACTAATATCAACCTTTCCCTCTGATACCAATTGTTAGGTCCACTAGGCTAGATACCCTGAGAGGGGGGTGAATCATGGTATGACAGATTAAAATGACTGCCCCTTTTGATCTTGTTTTGCTGTTAGATAAAACCCTCTCCTCTCTCCTTCTCGATGCAGAGTATGAACATACCTTAAAGTATGCACATGACACAATGTTTTTTACTTGGTTTACCCTCACTGGGCTACGTCCAAGGAGCATACACCAGCAGTGTGCTAATGTACCAATTCCACTATAAGTTCACTACTGTTTACAAGTTTGAAGTGGACCCACTGTCCCTCCTGGTTTACAACCACTCGCAATATGAAAGCTCACTTCTCTCTCAACTAAAGTATTCTCACTGCTTCTTCAGAAGATCCACTCACAGTTTATAGAACTATAGGTCTCTTCATTATTTCTAATGAAATCTGTATCCTTAACTGTTGATAGATGCCTTGTTGATGTCCAACATTCACCCGCAGATGAATCTCACTTTGCACCGGGTGTACCAGGCAACTACAATTTTTGCGCACAGCCCTTACTGCACCTTGCGGAAAATTCCCTTGACTTGCGCAAAATATAATTTCCGCACAACACATTATTTTACATGTAGCCACTTCTTTTTCGAAAAACCTTTTTTTCACCCAGCCTCTATACTGCCTTGCGTGTAATTCTCTACTTTTGCGTGAAATTCAATTTTCGCACAACACCCCTTTTTCTCACAACACCCCATTTATGCGCAACAAATTATTTTACACACAATATATTTTACGCTCAATCTCTACACTACCTTGCACGTAATTCTCTTCTTTTACACGAAATTCACTTTTCACGCAACACCCTTTTTTTGTGCCACCTCTGCTTTGCACTCAAATAGTTATTTTATGTACAAACTTGTTGTTTTCGTGCAACTCTTTTGGGCACTCCAATTTCGCACACCAGAGCTCAGATACTCTCTATATCTTGAGCTTCCCCGAATAGAGGGGGGTCACTTCATATTTATAGGAAAAACTGACCCTGTGAGAAAACCCTCATTGAGCGTGTAATTCTCTTCGAGCGCGAAAAACACATCTTCCGTGAAACACCATTTTTCGCGCACTGCTCTAATATTTCGCGCACCTCATGCCTTTTCCAATTTTCGAGTTTCGGACCTCGAAACCCCTCTTGTGTGAAAAACACCATCCCTCTATTTTATGCATCCCGCAAATATTTCGCGCACCACATTCTTTTTGTGCACACCACGCAAATATTTCGCACAACACTTTATTTTTCCATGCATCGTGCTGATATTTCACGCACCATGCTGATATTTCACGCACCACTATATTTTTCACACACCATAAAAATATTTCACACACCTCCCTTTTCCAAAAACATATCTCTCCATTTTATGATTTTCAGGACCAAAAATTTGGGAAACACTGGAAAATGGTGCCACCTTATATCTGCTCTTTTTGTACCACCTCCAGATCGTCCATTCCTTTGTTGAGGTTCTTCAATCAATCATGGATTTTTAAAATCATCCCTTGAACTAGAAAAATCACCATGTAAACCCTCATTGTCAACACACTCATACATCATGGTCTTCTTTGTTAACAAACACAACATGGAGGCCCACTTTGTCAACAAACACAATCACCTCAAAAATGCTTCAATGATGCCTTGAGGGATTTTTTCCAAACAGCTATCAAGATAACCACAGGAATATGCCTCATCCTATCTGGCTCACTAAGTACCACCTGGTCCAGGTCCCTCTATGACTTAATCAAAAGGTCAATCATCTACACAAGAAATAACATGTGAAAGAAAAGTCCATGCAGGGACGAGTATAATAATACCGATTAGGACACCCTGAAACCACAAAGCATATAACAATAAGAATAATAGCCATCTCTATATAGGTATATGTCTAAAGTACATATAAAAATAATATCCAAATATACTAAAAAAATACACACAGTCTTAAGGTAAAGTCACAACCATAAATCCATCCTTGTATTACTTCTCAAATGATCTACATAGCACTCATTTGGGACAACATGCTTCATAAGTCAAATAACACTAATGACATTCATCTAAGAGTTCATGCTCATCGGGTTTCATCATAATAAAGATATTATAGAATTCTGAAGAGATACGATATACAGATGAGGATCACACACAAGTCCCTGGGGTTTGCCAACAACTCAATCTGGAATAACCCACTACGTAGAGGATTGGTTCCCATGTAGTATTGGTCACGACGATACCAATAACTCCACCTAGGGAAAGAATATGATAGAGGATCTCACTTTGAGCCTCACAGAAGGACTCCAACAACTCTATGCAAGAAATCATACTAAAGGGATTATTATCCTATGTGTGGGATGTGATTTCATAATAACCCTCAAGGAATGGATATAGTTAACTCACCCTAACAAAACTTATCCAAGATACAGAGGAAAATGGATCTAATCTAACTTTTAAGGAGTGCACGGCGTGTACTAGTAGTACACGACGTGTCCCTTCAACATTGGGTTCTGATCATGTAAATAACATATGTCCATGTATGTGTCAAAGTATATGGAATGCCCTTTCCCATGTACTTAGGACCATGACATAGTACATAGATATTCTCATGTACACCTAGCACGGTTGTGTTTGTGTGGGAGCACATGGTGTGAATGTGCCTATGTACTCTTGTTCATGTCCATGTACCCTATGAGGTACACACCAATTTTCCAGGGGAGGGTTATATGTTGTGTGACTGAGTCACATTTCATGTGATACTTAACTTCTTGTGGAAACCCTATCCACCACACTAGGGGTCCCACACGTCATGTAATCCTAGATTACATGTCGTGTGTTAATGGATTTTATAGAATCCTTGTTTTTCCTCCCATGATGTTGGCTCCTCCTCTAACACCAATTTCGACTATGAATCATTCCATAGATGGTGGATCTGACCCAACTGATCCTTTCCATCATTATTCGTTGGATTCCAATCATTTGATTCTCCCAAAAAATGCCCTCATTTGTGATCTATGGTTACACACTAAAGAACACGTAATCGAGGTTCCTAAATCCATGTGATCCTCTATCACTTTTTTCATCACACAATCGTCATGTCATGATGATCCTAGATCAACGATATCAAATCGTTGCACCAAGAAACAGGTGTGAAACTTTCGATTTCTTAATTTTCATCAAATAGAGGGACAAATAAAATCACCCATGATGAACGAATAAATGAGGAAGAAAAGTATAGTAACAAACATGAGGAATGAACCTCGGCCAATTTTCATGTTGGACTCGATTCATTTCTGTTAGAATGATGAATAAATATATAAATAATTAATTACAAAGTAATTTACCCAATTCCTGGAAGAATTTATAATGTAACCGCAATATGGATGATCTATGAATCAATTCGTTAGTTAATGATTCACATTCATCGTAGGAATCCTAGAATGGGAAGAAATCCAAACAAACAAATTCTCTACCTCAATTTGGATCGATCGCTGATTAAGAAAAAACTTTCATATTTTTCATTGGCGAGATCCTCTAATTCTATTGTGCACTAATGATAGAAATGTGATTTGATTGTTGTTTTCCCATAGAATCACCAACAATGTCTCTCCAATGGTTCATCTAGATCTCTAGGTTTTAGCAGCTAAACCTGATAATCCCCCATAACAATATACTTATTTTAAAATTCAATTGATGTGTTAAATAAAATAAAATAATTCAATTTATTTATTTATTTTATTAATTTTGCACCAGCGATAACTTTTTCACAAACACCCTACATCGAAAAAGGTTATGTCACGCTCAAGGAAAAACCCATGCTCTAAACTCAATGGTTCCATCATATTTCTGATCTAGGACCCCATTCGGGATTTATTCCACTTTTTCAGGAAAAGTTTTCATGTGTGCATTAATATATTTAATATATTTTAGAAATTTATTTCAGTTACACTGGGTGTCAGAATCATATGTCATCTCAATTCCTAGTCTTAAAAATAATCCATATAGTTTAAAAAAATAATACATATAAACTTTAATTCATTACATTATCCCTACCTTGGGGATTTATGTCCCAAAAATCCAAAACATGTGGCTAGAAAATAGATGTGGGTACTGAGCACGTAACTAAGACTCCCACTCCCAAATTCTCTCCTAAAGATTCACATGCTACCACTAGACACGCACTAAAGGAATCACTCAAACATGAAGAATATTATTATGATGATCCTTAATATTTATTGGGTAATCAGAAATGGTATCCCCATCCTTGATGTCCAGCTCGCCCCAGTTGATAACATGTAATGGGTCGTGTATGTACCTCCTCAGCTACGACACATGGAAAATGTGTTGTACCTGGTCTAATTATGATAGTAGAGCTAAGAGGTAAACTATCTCACCAACTCTACATAGTATCTAAAAAGGTTTAATGAATCTCGGAGGTAGATTTTCAACCTATCCAAATCTATGTAATGCACATCAAGGTGAAACCCATAGTAACACATGGTCTCCCTCCTCGAAATACAAAGGCCTCTATCATATGTCCTCAGAATACTTCTAATGGATCTGTACAATCCTCATTCACTCCTATATGATCTTCACCTTTTCAGTGGTATCTCACAACAACTATGGGCCCATGAGTTTTGACTCTCCTATGTTAGTCCAACAAATTGGTGACCTACAGTTTCACCCGTATAGGGACTCAAATAGTATCATACCATTGGTGGAATGGTAGTTTTTGTTGTACTCAAACTCTACCAATGGTGGGTGATCCTCACAACTATGGCCAAAGTCCAACATGCATGCTTGTCGTGTGTCCTTGAGAACCTAAATGGTATACTCAGTCTTGTCATCAGTATAGGGGTGAAAAGTCATGCTCAAATGCAACTAAGTCCCAAATGCCTATTTTAATCCATTCCATAACTGAGATATGAAGCAATCATCATAGTATCAAATGATCATCAAGGTAACTCTATGGAGTTGGACTATATCCTACATATATAGGTTCCTCAATCTCTTTAATGAACTCTTCTCTCAAATATCTAATAAGTGGGACAACTTGGTGATTCGTTCTACCATAACCCATATGGAATCGTGTACCATGGACGTATGTGATAATCCCATTACAAATTACATGGATATCTCATCCCACTTTTACTTTGGAACCTGAATGGGTTGATCTAAACCCACTAAAATTTGGTGCCAAACCTTCACTTGTTGACAAGTAAGGCATCGAGAGACAAACTATGTTACTCCCTTCTTCATCCCTAGCCATCAAAATTGATGTCAAGGTTCATGATACAAATTTTTTAGACATATATATATATAGATAAAGGATATGTATGAAACTCTCTCAGAACCTCCTCTTGCAACATCATTGGTACCATTGTGTGTCCTCTAAAAATAACAACATGCGCCCCGCCTATAGAAAATCCATCAGGAGAATATCCAGTGGATATCTGAGTATGTAGGGTCTCACAGTTGGTATCCTCAATTCATATCTCTCTAACTCACTACAAAGGAATAGGGGTAACAACCACTAACTTCAGGTAAGATACTTCATCCCCATCCACAAACGATAACTATAATGAGGTCAACTGCTCTAATTCCTCATTCAAAAATTGTGAACAAGATCTATTACTAAGAGCATCTTCTACCACATTACCCTTCCTAGGAATATAGACAACCACAAAGTCATTATCTTATTGGAACACTATCCATTTCCTCTATCTCAAGTTAAGATCCTTATATGACACTACTGGAAAATAGACCTATACCTACGGTTCAAAACCGTCGGTATAGCCCCCAAAACCGTGGGTATAGGCTATACCCACGGTTCTGGGAACCGTGCGGCTGAACGGCGTCGGTATAGGTCCCTGACCTATACCCACGGTTTTGGTCAAACCATGGGTATAGGTTTTTTCCACCGTGTCAATACTCTATACCCACGGTTTTCAAACCGTGGGTATAGGTTTTATAAACTAGCGGGTGTCCGGATTCTATCCCGTGACCTCTTCGCCGCTAACGAACCACCTTACCACTGCCCCAATGTCGACTTTACGTATATGTATATATATTTTGTTAAATATATTTATTTAAATCGTGGGTATAGAGTGAAGAACTGTGGGTATAGAACTCCCGCCAAAAAAAAAAATCCCCGCAGAAAAAAAAAATTCCCGCGCAAACTGGGGAAACCTATACCCATGGTTTGTCAAAACTGTGGGTATAGGTTTTTAACCAAAGGCTATACCCACGTTTTTGGGCAAACCGTGGGAATAGATCTCACCTATACCCACGGTTTATGGCCAAACCGTGGGTATAGGCATGTTTTTGAGACCCTATACCCACGGTTTGCCCAAACCGTGGGTATAGGTTCTGGAAAACTGCCTATCCCATGGTTTTTGAAAACCGTGGGGATAGGGTGACATATACCCACGGTTTTTTTCAAAACCGTGGGTATAGGTCCATTTTCCAGTAGTGTGAGAAGATATATTTGAGACTCTTATAGTCAGAATAGATGATAAACCACTCACCCATCACGTAGTGTCACAACAACTTTAGCGTGATGACTACCACTACTAACTCAAGATCATGGGTCACATAGATCTACTCATGTGGTCTCAAATGATTTTAATCATAGGCCATCACCACCTACATCTACATTTTAACACAACCAAGCCCAGTTCCTGATGTATTGCAAAACACTACATACTCAACACCCTCTAGTAATCTCAATATGGGAGTGCTCATCAATCTATGCCTAAACTCCTAAAAATTCTACTATAACCTCTCCATCCACATGAAAGGATACCCCTTTCGATTCAAAGCTATCATGGGGCCTGATATGTGGGAGAATTAGGGTATGAATCTCTAGTAATATCCTAACAACCCAAGGAAGCTTTTCACATCCTTCGTGATCTTGGGTGGCTCCCAAGAGAACACTGCCTCAATCTTCAATGGGTCCACTCCCACAATATCTACAGATATAACATGTCCCAGAAGGTTGACCTCCTAAATCCAAAACTAGAACTTAGAGAGATTTATTTAAAGATGGTTCTCTCAAAGTACATCTAGAACCATCCTCAAGTGTCTTGTGTGCTCCTCCTTGTATATTGAGTACACAAGGATATCATCGATATAGACTACCACAAACCAATCTAAGAAAGGCTAAATGATCAACTTGATGAGTCTCATGAACACTGTTGGGGAATTTGTCATTCCAAAGGGAATCATAAAGTACTCATGAAGACTGTAGAGACATTTGAATGTCGTCTTTGGTATATCCTCATCCCATACTCGCAACTAGTAATAGCCAGATATGAGGTCAACCTTTGATAACCATCATGACCCTCTCAACTAATCAAAGAGTTCATTCATCCTTGGTATTGGATACTTTTATTCATGGTCACTTGGTTCCAGAATTGGTAGTCCACACAAAACCTCAAGCTTCTATCCACCTTCTTGGAGAACAAAACTAGGGATGCCCGGGGTGAAACACTAGGTCTAACAAATCCCTTCCTCTACAAGTCCTCTAACTAAACCCTCATCTCATGAAGATCTACAGGATCCATCTAATATTCTATCGTATATATTAGGTTCATCCCTGGGTGTAGATAAATAGAGAATTATATCTCTCAATGGGGAGGTAAGACTAGAATATCCTCAGGAGATACATCTTCATACTTCTCCACCACTACAGAGAACTGAAAAATCATAATGTCCACTTCACCAAGGTTTATGTTATCCAAATGATGAGTTATTGGATACACCTTCCTATACATGATTCCATCCTATGTTGACTGGGTTTCCATCTCAACCATAAAGGAAAAACAAATCCCATCACTATGGAAACACCATATTCTCCACAAGAAAAAAATTAATATGGGAATGAATTATAGATATTTAGTCCATACCTAAGATGATGTCATAAGTAATCATTTATTCTACAAATAGATACCAGTATAAAATATCACCTCCAAGAGTCAAGTCACACTGTTGACACAAGTGTGTGATTGTTGGTTCATCTCTAGTGGGATTCTCCTTGTGTAAGGATCAAGACAAGCACTCAACCAGAATCTCTAAGTCTCAAACTAGATATGTGGAAATAAATGAATAACTAGAACATGTGTCTATCAGTACAGTAGTTAAGGTAGAAAAGACACATATCGTACCTCGTATCATTCATGTCGCCCTTAGCTTATATTTCTTGACTGCCTAAAAATGCCCCCACCCCTATCCTCCAGCTCCCTGAGTCTGGTGTGGAACACCTGGGTATAGTAACGGTAACATGTCAAAACATATACCACCTATAGTTTCTCTCCCAATTCCTATGACACATCCACTGTCACACCCATTTTTTTCTTTTCATGTCATGGTTTTGATCCGGTTTATTTAAAATCTTGATCATTTTATTGGTTGTTGGGTGAGATAAATTTTGATTTTTTAACTTCCATGTATGTATAATTACTCTAATTTGGGTTCCCCATTTCTTGTTTAGGAGCTTTTGGAGAGATAGTGGTTATTTCATGATTTGGGAAAATCGTGAGCTCATTTCCAGTTTTAAATACCAAATTTGTTTCTTTTATAACTCATTTTTTTCAACATTTTTAACCCATTACAGTTCATACACAGCCTCCCCTGACTTATTCAAACCAACATATCCTTTTTTTAATCCTTAATAATTCATAATAATGGTGAATTGGGGTTACTTATTTAGGTATTGGTCCAGCCCATTGGCTCATTTCCAGTTTTAAAAAAATAATTTTCTTCTTTTATATATAATTAAAATTTTAATATATTTAGGTCATTCTACCTCCCACTCGAATAAAATATCCATATCCTCACCCCCATTATCTATTTTCCCTCTTTTCAGTTCATATGAGTCACGGATTAGGGTGAAATTTTTCATATTACCTCAAATCATCCATAAATGAGAAGGTAAATTATTTCACACATACATCATTCAATTAGTACTCTTTTTCATATTAATATTATTTCTCTAGTTCTTCCAGACCTTAGGAGAATATCCAAGAAGTTTCAATCCATTCCCTATTCTCTAAGGGTGAAGATATAATGGAATACGAAGAGTTTTCTAGTTGAAAAGATGAGATTCCTTCTCCTTTATCCTCCCTCTTCTTCCTCCTTTCATTATTTATTGGTTTTATAATCTCCCGTAGTAATGATAGACCTAGGGTTCTATTATATCATAATTTTTTATTGGGTTTTTGTTCGTTTGGGGATGATATTTATAGGTTTATGGTTTGTAAACCCTCAAATGGTGATTTTGGGTGTGCGTTTACATTACGCCAAGGATTTGAGGTAGGATATCCCTCGCACAAGCCTTTATCATTTAATTTTCATCATTATAATTATGTTATAACATTATTTATATGATATTTCATGCTATAAAACCATGTTTTTAAATGTTTTTTGTGAAAATTATTTTTTATGACTTATTTTGTTAAAAATATTGTTGTTTTGGTATAAATGTGCACTCCTCTTGTTTAATAAATTATTTCATGAGAATTCACACATGGTTTATGGTATTTTGAACATGTTTCAGTATCTTGAATAAATTTATGGAATTAAAATGGTATTTTATCTCTTTTTATGTGCTTAACATAAGTTGTTTTCTTAAAGAGTGCATGCCATGTGTTCTGTAAATTGCTCAGTTGGATTTTATGTGTCAAGTGCAATTTAATATAATTTTTTTGGATTTATAAATACATTTTAAGAATGTAAATAATTATTTTGGGATCCTTTTATGGATTTACAATTTTTATTTGGTTTTACAAACAAATGGTTTTTGGTTTACAACATGTTTTGTCCCGAGTTGCCGGAAAATGGCATGTTTCACATTCTTAGGAAAATGATTGTGTTTTGAATTTGTAACCTGAGTGTTTTAAGATATTTATGAATGTTTTTTTATATTGAAAATGGTGTGTAAACACCTACTTAATAAAATTTAAATTAAAAACTTTTTTAAATGATAGTTTTGATAAAATGATTAAAGGCTTGTTTGGTCTTTCCTAAATATGAAGAATGAGTGTTTTACTTGTATATACCACATTGTGTCAATTGGGATTGTTTTATGGTCCATGAAATGATTTTATTAAATGTTTTTAGGGATAAAAAATATGGTTGGTTATGGTTATGTGGTGTGTTTATAATTAAAATAGTGTTTTTGAATGAGTTTTATGTGCAAAGCCTCAATATACTCCTTGAAATTGTTTTCCGAAAATTTTCTGTGGTTTATTGATTTGTGAAAGAAATGTGAAAAAATTTATGTGGGATGTTTGTGTGTTTATGGTTTTAGAATTGAATTTTTATATGAAATGTGTATTTTATAATATGTGTAACTTGATTGAACACTAAAAGGAATCCTGGGTATCTAGGTGGGTGGACGTATACTAGTATGCTAGTGATCCTGTGTGGTTTGGCCCCTGTTTCACGTAGCAAGTTTGACAATGACAATACTAACTAAACTATGATGGTGATGATGTTGGGGACCACTAGTTTATGGGTATTCTCCATACTAGTGGCTCATGTGCACGACAACAGATATTTATTATGCTTATTTTCACCGAAATACGAGGTACCTAGGGCTCACAACTAACTAGTGTCTAGGGGTGTTCCCGTGACTTGTTCTCATTGGCTGTTTTGTACTCACCATCATAATACGGTGTGTTTGGATGGTAAATTCAGTAGTGATTGTGATATATTTAAAATTTTAAATTCTTTAAAGCATCCCTCTTGAAAACTATTTTCACTTTGTAGTTGCACCTCTTGGAAAATTGTTACTAGAATTCTTGTTTATAAAACATGTATGTTTTTGTATGGTAATTTTTTTATATAGAATGGGACTTTATTTAGAAGAAATACCTTTATATCTTGTATTTAAAACTTTAAATTGATGTTTCTTTTATTTTATTTTATGTGCATTGGTAATATAATATCAGGATAACCTACTGAGTTTTAATACTCACATCTATAGTTTTTTTTCTGCTTTTAGCCCTTGTGTAAGTTTCAGCATGAGTTTGATCTCCTTGCGTGATGAGTGATCATTGTGTTGGAGAGTGACCATAGGGGTCACATGGAGTTATTTGGTTATTATTTTTGGTAATTTGAGTAGTTTGTTTAGTTATACTTTTAATTTCTTGTACAAATAATGTTCAGGTCAATTTTTATGTAAATATATTTTGGGATGTCCATTTCTTTTTGCTGTTTGTTTGATTGTTTATATTTGGGAGATATAATTCCCTTTTTTACTATATTGATTCCATCGGTGCTTGTCGCCATCCTGGGAGGATCGGAAACTCCTCTCGGGACTTGTCTCGGGCTAGCCTAGGTGACTGGTTTAGGGTCGACTCGGGCTGGTTTGTGAAAAAATGGTATCAAAAGAGGTCATCTTTTATCTAACCTTTCTTTTTAAAGTTCCCTTGTTATTTGGGGGATGTCAAGGTAGATGAAGTAGGATTGTTTGGACTTTTGAGGTAAGTACGGGAAGAGCGTCGCAAACTCTTTCTCGTTTTAATCCTTGGGCTTCCATGGGAATTCTGTTTTATTAGTGTCTTTT
The DNA here is from genome assembly GCA_963277665.1 of Viscum album. Classification (NCBI taxonomy): domain Eukaryota; kingdom Viridiplantae; phylum Streptophyta; class Magnoliopsida; order Santalales; family Viscaceae; genus Viscum; species Viscum album. The sequence goes on along the minus strand of OY728165.1, from coordinate 252,629,940 downwards.
TTTCTTATCGATTGTTTAGTTTTGGAATATGATAAGGGGAGTCTGACCAATGGACTTCGTGAGCTCGCGGGGCCTGGAAAGCCATGTGGAGTTGGGGCATGGTCCTAATAATTCTCTTCGTGTTGGTGTTTTTTTTGACATATGGTCTCCAAACATATGGTCAAGTCACCCACCAGCACTAGTTCCATTTTGTGGGTTTCTTGGACATTTCTTGAATTATGAATTCTTGTTTTGAAAATCCTTGTGTGAGAATTTTTGAAATGGGTTTTAAAGGAAGTATTGGATTTGGAAAAGTGTAAAAGGGGTTTTCAAAAATTAAATATAATAATTCTTTTGGGAAGGTTGTGTTTTTTTTAAACAAAATTCGGTAAGGAAGTGGAAATTATTTAACGGGATTGGATTTTCTCTAATCTAAACTTGTGGTTTGTTGAAATAAATTTTTTTGAAAGTGTGCATAATTTTAAATTAATTCTGAAAATTTGTTTTAAATGGGTTGTTTTGGGCTATTGAAAAGTTTTTGAATCTGATGAATTGGTTTTGTAAGTTTAGTTTTGAGCGGCTGGTATTTTCTGGAAAGGGGTTTTAGCCGTTGTGGTTGTCGGATTATGAAAAGAGACCTTGCTGAATTTTTTTAAAATGGAAAAGGGATATTTAGAATAGAATGGTTGTTTTTGGAATTTCTATTAAATTAAATGGATTTTTTTTAATCAAATGGTTCTTGATGAAGCGTGGCTTGTCTTGTGAAATCTGAAAATGGTTTTTGATTTGGTGGTTAATGTCCCTTTGGAAGGTATGTGATTATTTTTGTAATGATGATGTTTTGTTTTTTCATTCGGTGTTTTAATGGGTTCTCACATGCAAGGTTTTCTGGATATATGGATGAATGGCTTGTATGTCATGGTATTTGAGTGCCCAGGGTGGCACGTAAATGTTCATGTGAGTGAGACTTGATGAAACACCATTGGTGAAGGTGAAAATCCACCAAGTTATTTTATTTATTTATTTATTTATTCAAAAGTGTTTTTAGCTGAAAATTGTGGTGTTTTTTTTTTGAACTGATAGTTATGTGGATGGTTTATCCTTTGTCTTAGAAGTGTTGTCTATTCAGTATGATTCCTTATAATCTAGAAGACATACTCTTGTTGCATCTTGAGATGGGTTCTTGTTGGTGGCTCGGTTTTGGGGTAATGTTTAGTGGGTTTCTAAAGATGTGTTGGATGTTGTGATATTTCCTTGGATGGTTCTCCATTTCTATGCTTTCTAGTTGATCAACATAAGGATTTGTTTAAAATGTTAAATCCACCTCTTAGAATGATACCTCATCCCATTTGTTGAAGTAGAAAGATGTTTGGGCTTTATTTAAAGTGCCTTACCTTTATGGTGATTCTCTCAGTTGTAGTAGTTGTGCTCGGTGATGTTTAAGGGGTGTTTTTTTGTGCCTTGTTCATTCTTCTCCCCGTTCATAGTGAGAGAAAATAGTGTTCGGTATCTCCATGTTCTTGTTTGGGTAAAAATGTGTTGTTGAGGAAGAGAGTTTCACGATGTCTCTTGATCTGTTGTTTCTTACTGGGAGAGTTATGTGGTACTGTGTGGAACTAAGGGATGGAGTACAAGTTTGGGATTATCAAATCCTGGCTACGAGGCAAGAGATGCTTCATCCATCAGAGCTCCAGCCATAGGTTTCGGAGTGAATCTATTGCGTATTCAGGAGTCCTAGGATTGTGTGTAGTATTGTTAAGATCATACCTATACCATTTTGTTGAGGTAGTTCAATTGTTTATTTTTTGGTTTCAATGTCCCAATGATTGGGTCCCCTTCCCTACCCTTCATAATTGGTAAGGGTTTAGATCCATGCAGAGAGTGTTAGCCTAGTTCCTTCCACCTTCATTCGAGAGTGGGTGGCTTAAATATTCATTTTTTGTTCCTCTCAACTTGGGTTTGTAGGTTTTTGTGGGAGATTTTTTTTGGTCCTATGTAGGTGAGTCCCAATTCTAGTTCATTTTGATTTCATTTTTTTTTCATTTCTAGTTGGTCTCTAATGGTGGGGAGACCCACTGCGGGTCTCGAAGATTTTTCCTTTAGGATTTTTCATATGGCAGTTGTGATTTAATGGCGGGGATCCAATTCCATCCTCCACCCCAAGTCATTGGATTTTGTGATTGAAATATGGTTTGTGGTGATCTTTGGTTTTACTTAGAGAAGTCCCAACAATCCAGTTCTTTTCTTGGTTGTGGAGGTGGTGGCTTGATCTTTTTTTAGATTCTCTGGAAGTGGTTGTGAGTTGGGGTTTTGTTTGAGAAAGGGTATTAAGTTACATTGTTGGTGAATTATATTTCATTATAATTAGAGGATATACTATGTTTATAATGAATCCATAGGTTTTTTTATATCAGGTGAAAATCATTTTGGATTTCCAGGTGCGGAAAGCTTTATTGGTGGGGAGAATTGTCACACATGTTTTTTTTCTTTTCATGACATGGTTTTGATTCGGTTTGTTTAAAATCCAGGTCATTTTATTGGTTGTTGGGTGAGATTAATTTTGAGTTTTAAACTTCCATATATTTCTAATCACCCTAATTTGGGTTCCCTATTTCTTGTTTAGGAGTTTTTGGAGAGAGGGTGGTGCGTTCATGATTTGGGCCAACCGTGAGCTCATTTCCAGTTTTAAAAACCAAATTTGTTTCTTTTATAACTATTTTTTCAACATTTTTCACCCATTACACTTAATAAATTGCCTCCTATGACTTATTAAACCCAACATATCCTTTGTGACCCCACAATAATTCATAATCATGGTGAATTGGGGTTACTTATTTAGGTATTGGGCTATCCCATTGGCCCATTTCCAGTTTTAAAAAAATAATTTATTTATTTTATATATAATTAAATTTTTACTATATTTTTTGTGATTACACCTTGAACTTGAAGCCAATATCCGTATACTCACTCCCCATTATTTATTTTCCCTCTTTGGAGCTCAAATGAGTTGCAGATTAGGGCAAAAGTTCTCATGTTACCTCAAATCGTCTATAATTTAGAAGGTAAATTTTTTGAAACATAAATCATTTTATTTGTACTATTTTTCCTATAAATATTCTTTTAATGGTTCTTCTAGACCTTATGATAATCTACAAGAAGTTTAAATCCATTCTCTTTTCTCTATGGGTGCAGATCTAATGGAATACGAAGAGTTTTCTAGTTGAAAAGGTGAGATTCCTTCTCCTTTATCCTCCCTCTTCTTCCCCCTTTAATTATTTCTTGGTTTTATAATCTCCCCTAGTCATGATCGACCTAGGGTTATATTATCACATGATTTTTTATGGGGTTTTTGTTTATTTGGGGCTGGTCTTCATAGGTTTATGGTTTGTAAACCCTCAGATGGTGATTTTGGGTGTGTGTTTCCATTACGCCAAGGATTTGAGGTAGGATGTCCCTTACACAAGCCTTTATCATTTAAGTTTCATAATTATCATTCTGTTATAACATTATTTATATGATATTTTCTGCTATTAAACCTCATTTTTAAATTTTTTGTGTGAAAATTATGTTTTATGACTTATTTTGTTAAAAATATAGTTGTTTTGGTATAAATGTGCACTCCTCTTGTTTGATAAATTATTCCATGAGATTTTGCACATGGTTTATGTTATTTTTAATATGTTTCAGTATCTTTAATAATTTTATGGCATGAAAATGGTATTGTATCCCTTTTATGTGCTTAACATAAGTTTTTTGTTAAAGAGTGCATGCCATGTGTTTTGTAAACTGCATGGTTGGCTTTTATGTGTCTAGTGCAATTTAAAATAATTTTTTTTGGATTTATAAATACATTGGAAAATGTAAAAAATTATTTTGAGATATTTTTATGGATTTCAAATTTTTATTTGGTTTTACAAACAAATGGTTTTTTGTTTACAACATGTTTTGGCCTGAGTTTCCAGAAAATGGCTCGTTTCACATTCTTATGAAAATGGTTGTGTTTTAAATATGTAACCTGGGTGTTTTAAGAAATTTATGAATGTGGTTTGATGCTTTAAATGGTGTGTATAAACCTACTTAATAAAATTTAAATGCATAACTTTTTAAAATGATAGTTTTGAGAAAATTTTTAAAGGTCCGTTTGGTCTTTCCTAAAAATGAAGAATGAGGGTTTTACTTGTATATACCATGTTGTGTGAATTGGGATTGTTTTATGGTCCATGAAATGATTTTATTAATTGTTTTTATGGATTCCAAATAAGGTTGGGTATGGTTTTTTTGTGTGTTTTTAATTAAAAGATTGTTTTTGAATGAGTTTTATGTGCAAAGCCTCAATACACTCCTTGAAATTTTTTTATGGAAATTTTAAGTGGTTTGTTGATTTTTGAAAGAAATGTGAAGAATTTATGTGGGATGATTTTTTGTCTATGGTTTGGGAATGGAATTTGGATGTGAAATGTGTATTTGATAATATGTGTAACTTGAATGAGTGTAACGACCCGAACTTTTTAATAATTTTTGTTTCCTATTTTGTGTGTTATTTTATATTATACTCAATAAAACTATTTCATTTAATGAAATGAGTATAATTAGAATTAGACCATTGGGTTCCGACTGTTATATGACCATTGGTCTATATGACAGTTGGAAAATAATTGTTGTGATTTTTGTCTCTAAATACAAGTTATCTTGGTTAATTAATACAGAAAGAAGATTTGATGGCCTCATCTAGTAGTCTCAGGCCGATCAAAGCCCATATAATGGAAATTGGGAAGGATGTTGCACTACTGGGCTTTGCTCTGGACCAAACCCAAGCCGAACTTTATCGTGTGAAGCTGAAATGGAATCGCCTTGGAAAGAAGTTCAAGCTGATAGAAATCACCACTCGGACAATGTTGGCCGAGCCGCCCCAAGATTCTATCACCTTAGCGCACCTTACACTTAGGTCATATGCTGGTATTATAAGGGGTTATGTAACGAGACTGTAAGTGCCTTGTGTAAAACTTTGAGATAAATAAAATGGTGATTTCTTCATATGGTGAAGTTTGTGAATTTTCAAATGTCCAGATAAATATAGGATGTATATTATTGATGAATTTTTGAGAAAAAATATATTTTAAAATATTTATGTAAACCTTAAATAATTAATAATGTGTGTTGATTTTCAAAAAATGGTCTTCTACAGTTGTGTTAAGTAAGAAATTTAGAGTCTAATAAGATCAACTTAATTTTTGGTGAATAGTAAATTATGAATAGTGATTTTACGCTTATGATTAGTAATGTGACCAAATGGATTAAGTAACCTCACTTAAGAAAATATTAATATAATTTAGGCACCTTGATTAAGTATTGTGATTCAATAAAATATGTAAATAACTATTTATGAAATTATTGGTTAAGTATTAGTATTTTTGGGTGAATAGTGTTTTTTATTTAAAATTTAAATTAAAATTATTTTTATAAAATGAATTTCATTTTTGAATTCAGATCATCAATATTAGGTTATGGTGATTTTTGGGGATTTTTATGAAAAAGTTGAATTTTTAGTGAATAGTGAAAATACAGTTTTTAGTTTCGGGTGTTTAATGACATCATTAAGGATGTAATAATTATGTAATCATTCTGGTCAACTTATTAATTGTAATATAAGGTATGAGGTTTCCCAAGTGGCTAATACCATGGGCAAATACTATGGGCAAGCCCATGGTTTTTCCAATACCACCAATGAGGTGTCCCTTGACAATTAATGATTTGTTCCCTCACTTCCCCTATAAATACCAAGACATTCCCTCAAGATTTTCATTCCAAAATACTCCTCAATGAAGTTATAGTCCCCTTACCTCCCAAGGAGTCCTCTCGAGGTGCCTTCAAGCCTCCCAAGGTCTCTACCTTCGAGTTTTCGAAGTTACTCTTCAAGGTAAGGGATCCTTTCACCCTCCTCATTTAAGTCATGAATTCCTTTATGTTGTGTCTTCTAGTTTCCATCTATTTATGTTGAGGGTATGTTCTTATGTTTTATCATTATTTTCCATTTCATGTATAATTTTTGAGAGACCCTTTCCACTCTTATAAATTTTTTTATAAATTTTTAAGTGACGTCTTTAGGATGCCGAATTTCTCGTAAAAGAAATTGCATCTTCTCTTTCCTTTCAAGTTTCCTTTTCATGTGGTATGTCATTCAAATTTCCATACCATGTTCTTATATCCATGTTATTATATATTTACATAGTAATATGAGTTATTTATGAGTGGGATACCCTTTTACCCTCTCTTTTTATTATTTTCTAAAACCATGTTATATAGCTATTATGCTGTAGAAATTTCGTCTCAAAATTTCTCTCTCTTTCTCTCTAGAAATTCTCTTGTTTTATTTATGTGAATACCCAAACCTATTTCATTTCTATGGGTGTTAATAGTTTCAAAAAAATGATATATTTGATTCTAGAATTGACATACATGTAACCCTGACTCCCTTTCCATGGGTTATAAATGACATAACAATCTCATTTTTAAGTACTCTTTAAAACGTCGTGATTTTGAAATGAAACCCAATTATTTTATTCTATATGGTTTATTTATGAAATGTTTGATTATGATATATGTGACTCACATTAAAGTAAATAAATATTAAGGGTTCACCTTGATAGCTCTCCAATGCATTTGGTAAAGAATTAATCTCTAGAGATTACAAGTTTCATGATACCTTGGTGAATATCCTTGCTAGTTTTTATGACACCTTGGGGATGGACCTTGGTGATATGTTCATGAATGTTTAAATGAAATTTTGAAGCCAAATATTCAAGTTATTTTTCATGTTCTTTTCATTATGATATTCCTATTCTTTCATTTCTCTTGTCTTTATGTTTTTATCATGTTCGTATTGATATCACAAGTAAACTGATTCCCTTGTTTACCCTTACTGGGCCTTCAGCTCACCCTTTACTTTGATGTATGTCTCCAGGATATGAGATTCAGTAATTTTACATAGTATGAACTTATGATAAATCCCTACAAGAGGATTAGAAAAATGTTTTATGTTGTTTTCATGTTTTATGTCCTTGATTTTCAAGTCACGAGACTTTAAAGATACTCTGTATGTAAAATGTAATGAAAAGTACGTAATAAAAAGGAAGGATGTTATAGTTGGTATTAAAGGATAGTTTAGTTATTGATAGAAATTATGATATGAAAACTTTAGGAAGAACCCTATAAAAAAATTTTAAATATAGGAAAACTTCCTGGTATTTTGGTGAGTATTGAGTAAGTGGTTTATCAAACAAATACATCCCTATATAGATACGAGCAGGTAGAGACGGCTCTGGCAGAGATGTACATAGGGGTAAAACCCAAAAATACCAATTTGAGCTAGACTCGAATGGGAACTGGTGCACGACAATGGTCATTACTGAACTATTGGTTACGACACTTCCAGGGGATATGTTTGGTTAATCACAAGATTTTTATAAATCATTATGAAGGAATTATAGAGAAATGTAATTGTTTAAGCATGAAGTTTTAAGACATAAAATCCTTTATAGTTAAAATATTAATAAATGAAATAAGTTTATCACAAAGGATTTATTCTTTTAGAAAATGGCGGGTGATAGGAGGGACCATGCAAATGGTGACCGTAATGGACCATGCCCTGACGACCCGCTGATGGAAGTTGGAATGGAAACATTCATATGAATGATAAACCAACTGACTCAAGTTATGGGAAATAACTTGAATCAAGATGAGAGACTGATATCACCATGAAGGGAACATCATTATATTGAATACTTTATGTTCCAATGACCACAAACCTTCAGGGGATCGACTGACCCATTGATTGCTGATTAATGGATCAACTCCATTGAGAAGATCTTTTTTGTGCTCCGTTGTTCAGGGCAAGAGAAGGTCACCCTGACTGTCTATTGTTTAGAAGGATAAGATGATCATTGGTGTGAACTAATCAAAAACATGAGGAAAATAGTGGAAGTTGATTATATGGAGTGGGAAGAGTACATAGGGATCTTTTTTAGTAAGTATTTCCCTCGTTCCATGAGAACAAGAATGGATAAGGAGTTTCTCGAGCTGAAGTAAAAGAGAATTAATCTGTCTAAAGCTATGAGATGAAATTCACCTGACTTTCTCGATATAACTCTAGATTTTGCATGGATCCAAACGTTAATGTTGATAGATTCTTCAGTGGACTGAGACCCCATCTGCGGAAGAATCTATCCAACCAAGACTATGATAGCTACGAGGAGATCGTGCGGAGTGCGATTAAAGTCAAGCTAGAGTTTGGTGAGGCGCAGTGGTCTCATAAATCAAACGACAAGAAGAGATCTATGGAGCCAAGATTATGGATGAACATTGATCAAGGAAGAGGAGACAAGAAAGTACAACTTCCCACGAGTAATAAATGTGGGAAGAATCATTTGGGGAACTACCTGCTCTGGAGTGGGAAGTGCTACAATTGTGGAAGAGATGGCCATATTGTGAGGAATTGTCGTAGTGAGGTGAAACCTCAACTTCCAAACACAAACGACAAGGGGAAGATGGTGCAATCCCTACCTCATTACAGTGCTTTAAGTGCGGACAATGTGGGAACTTTTCCAATCACTGTCCAAATCTGAGGGAAGTAGAGGGGAACCACCATTAGCCTCAGCAAAGGCCAAGGGATCAAGTTCGTGCTTTTGCTATCACGACAGCTGAAGTTGAAGCTCCAAATGATGTGGTATTTTTTACTCTTGTTGTCCTCTCAAATCTAGAAAATAAATTGTTTGATTCTGGTTCTACGTATTCCTTTATTTCCTCCAAGTTTGCAAAGATTTTAGATTCAACCCCTGATTTTCTAAAAGTAGAGTTATCAGTCAAGACTCTTAGTGGGACTATCCAAGAATCATCAGTGTTTATAAACTCTAGTATTTACTTTAGTGAGCACAATCTTATCGCAAATCTAGTAGTCATTCCCATGCTGGAATTTGACATTATACTAGGGATGGATTTACTCTCAAAGTATAATGCTAAGATCAATTGCAAAAGCAAGGAAATATCAGTAGTCTTGAATGGAAAACCTACAGTTATCTTCCAAGGAGAGATATCTCAACCAGATCTTGGCCTAGAAGAACCTCTTATATCCTTCTTTATGGAGTTGATCAGTGAAGAAGAAGAGGGAGATGATAGTTTAACGATAGAAAATGTCTCAATAGTCCAGGAATATGTTGATGTATTTCCTGAGGAGTTACCCAGACCTCCCCAGAAAGAGAGGTAGAGTTCTCCATTGAACTCATACTTAGACCTCATTCGATATTAAAGACCCCGTATAGGATGGAAAATGTGGAGCTGGAATAATTAAAGAAATAACTCCAAGATCTTTTGGAGAAGGGGTTTATCTGACCGAGTGTGTCTCCTTGGGGAGAACCAGTTATCTTTGTGAAGAAGAAAGATGGATTGATACGGTTATGCATTTATTATAGAGAACTGAATGGGATCACAGTGAAGAAAAAATACCCTCTTCCAAGAATTGATTACTTATTTGACCAACTTTGTGGGGCTCAATTCTTCTCTAAGATTGATCTTCGATCTGGTTATCATTAATTGAGGGTGAATAAAGAAGATATTCCAAAAACTACCTTCCAATAAAGATATGGGCATTATGAGTTTGTTGTTATGCCCTTCAGACTGACTAATGCACCTACTATTTTTATGTATTTGATGAATATAGTCTTTAAGGACTACCTTGATAACTTTGTAGTAGTTTTTATTGATGATATTCTGATATATTCCAAAAGTCACGAGGAGCATGAAGATCATCTAAGGGATATTTTTCAAACTCTACGGAAGGAGAGGATTTTTGGGAAGTTCAGAAAATGTGAATTTTGGTTACAAAAAGTTGCTTTCTTGGGGATCATTGTAACCAATGAAGGAATCACAGTTGACCCTGCAAAGACAAAAGTTTTATAGGAGTGGCCTCAACCTACAACAATAACTGATATTCATAGTTTTCTTGGACAAGCAGGATATTATAGGAGGTTTTTGAACAACTTTTCACAACTTTCTAATCCATTAACCAAGTTAACTCGAAAAGGGGTCAAGTTTATCTGGACAATGTAGTGTGAGGAAAGTTTCTAAGAGCTGAAGAAGATATTGGTTACTGCACCAGTTTTAACTCTGCCCTCAAGTGGAGAAGGATTCATTATTCTTAGCGATGCATCTATTAAAGGTCTTGGGTGAGTCCTCATGTAAAATGACAAGGTCATTGCTTATGCATCTCGACAGTTGAAGACTCATGATCAGAATTATCCTACGCATGATCTGAAGATGGTTGTAGTAGTTTTTTCTCTGAAGATATGGAGGCACTATATTTATGGGGAGAATGTGATATATACACAGACCATCAAAGTTTGATGTATATTTTCACACAAAAGGAATTGAACATGAGACAAAGGAGATGGTTGGAGCTTCTTAAAGACTATGATCGTTCAATTCATTATCATCCCAGAAGAGAAAACAAAGTCGTTGATGCATTAATAAGGAAAGACCCATTTGTTCTTTCCATGATGAGGATTCAAAGAGATATATTGATCAATGACCTAGTAAAGTTGGACATGATGGAAGGGACATCATCAACCCTAACCCAAATGATTTATCAATCGTCATTGCTAGAGAAGATCAAGAAATCTTAGAAAGAAGATCCTTTGTTACAAAATAAGTTTGTGGTTGTGAAGGATGGGAAGTTTCCTGAGTTCAATATTGATCATGAAGGTGTACTGAATTTTCGTACAGGACTATTTGTTCCATCTATTCCGGAAATAAAGAAGGAGATGATGGATGAAGCTCATAGCTCTACTTTCTCTATTCATCTTGGAATCACAAAAAAATTTATAGGGACCTTCGTGATCATTATTGGAGGGATAATATGAAAAGGGGGATTGTTGAATACACTTCAAGGTGCCTAGTATGACAAAAAGTAAAGGAAGAGTGACAACTTCTTAAAGGGGTATTGCAACCATAACCCAAACAAGCATAGAAGTGGGATAATATCACTATGGAATTCATCATTGGTCTCCTGAGAACTTCCAAAGGAAACAATGCGATATGGGTTATTGTGGACCGTCTCACCAAGACTTCCCATTTTATATCTATCCAAAAAGATTTATCTCTTGATCAACTTTCCAGGATTTACGTGAAGGAAGTGGTAAGGATGCATGGAGTTCCACTTTCTATCGTATCTGATCATGATCCAAGGTTCACATAAAAATTCTGGAGAAGTCTTCAACATTCTCTAAGCACTGAATTGAATTTCAGTACGTCTTATCACCCCCAAACCGATGGCCAATCTGAAAGAACTATTCAAACACTCAAGGACATGCTGAGAACATGCTAAAATGAATTTAAAGGTGTATGGGGTCAACATATTCCTTTAGTTGAGTTCTCTTACAACAACAGCTTCCACTTAAGCATTCAAATGGCACCCTATGAAGTTCTATATGGGAATCGTTGTAGAACTCCTACTTGTTGGGATGAAGCTAGTGAGAGAAAGCTTCTTGGGCCTGATCTTGTGCAAGAGATGATAGAAAAAGTCCATGCCATCCAACAACACATTAAGGGTGATCAGAGTCGACAAAAGAGCTATGCCTACAACCGTCGAAGGGACTTAGAGTTTGATGTCAATGATAAGGTATTTCTTCTAATTTCACCTTGGAATAGAGTCATGAGGTTTGTGAAGTAAGGGAAGCTCAGCCCTAGGTACATTAGCCCCTATGAAAACCTTGATCGCGTGCGAGCGTGGCATATCGGCTTGCACATTCTCCAAATCTAGCACAAGTTCATGATTTCTTCCACGTATCCCTCTTGAGGAAGTACATATTTGGCCCTTCGCATGTACTAAACCCAAAGGTGGTACAACTGGAACATGACCTCTCTTATGAGGAGCATTCGGTGGAGATCTTGGATCATAGAGACAAGGTTTTACGTAACAAGACTACCCACCTTGTTAAGGTGTTGTGAAGGAACCACAAATATGAAGAAGCCACATGGGAACCAGAGGAGTCTATAAGGCTGAAGTACCCACACCTTTTCTCTTCTGAGGTTATGAGTTAAAAATATCGGGGACGAAATTTCTTAAGGGGGGAAGAATGTAATGACCCAAACTTTTTAACAATTTTTGTTTCCTATTTTGTGTGTTATTTTATTTTATACTCAATAAAACTATTTCATTTAATGAAATGAGTATAATTAGAATGAGTTCATTGGGTTTCTACTGTTATATTACCGTTGGTCAATATGAATGTTGGAAACTAAATGTTACAATTATTGTCTGTAAATACAAGTGATCTTGGTTAATTAATATAGAAAGAAGATTCGATGGCCTCATCCAGTAGTCTCGGGCCGATCAAAGCCTATTTGATGGAACTTGGGAAGGAGATATCACCACTGGTCTTTGCTCTGGACCAAACCCAGGCTGAACTTCATCGTGTGAAACTGGAACGAAATTGCCTTTGGGAGAAGTTCAAGATGATAGAAATCACCACTCGGAGAATGTTGACTGAGTCGCCCCAAGATTATATCACCTTATCACACCTTACACTTAGGTCCTATTCTGGTGTTATAAGGGGATATGTAACAAGATCGTAACTGCCTTGTATAATCCTTTGAGATAAAAAAATGTTGATTTCTTATTATGGGGAAGTTTGTGAATTTTCAAATGTCCGGATAAATATAGGATGTATATTATTGATGATTTTTTGAAAAAAAAAAATATATTTTAAAATATTTATTTAAACATTAAATAATTAATAATGTGTAATTATTTTCAAAAAATGGTCTTCTACAGTTGTGTTCAGTAAGAAATTTAGAGTCTAATAAGATCAACTTAATTTTTGGTGAATAATAAATTATGAATAGTGATTTTATGCTTATGATTAGTAATGTGACCAAATGGATTAAGTAACCTTACTTAAGAAAGTATTAATATAATTTAGGCACCTTGATTAAGTATTGTGATTCAATAAAATAGGTAAATAACTGTTTCAGAAATTATTGGTTAAGTATTAGTATTTTCGAGTGAATAGTGTTTTCTATTTAAAAATAAAATTAAAAATGTTTAGAAAATTATTTTTATAAAATGGAGTTCATTTTTGAATTCAGAGCATCGATATTAGGTTAAGGTGATTTTTGGGGATTTTTCTGAAAAAGTTGAATTTTTGGTGAATAGTGAAAATAAAATTTTTAGTTTTGAGTGTTTACTGACATCATTAAGGATGTAATAATTATGTAATCATTCTGGTGGACTTTTTAATAGTAATATAATGTATGAGGTGTCCCAAGTGGCTAATACCATGGGAAAATACCTTGCCCAAGCCCATGGTTTTTCCAATACCACCAATGAGGTGTCCCTGGTCAATTAATGATTTGTTCCCTCCATTCCCCTATAAATACCAAGCCATTCCCTCATCTTTTTCATTCCAAAATCCTACTCACCAATGTTCGGGTCTCCTTACCTTCCAAGTAGTCATCCCAAGGTGCCTTCAAGCCTCCCAATGTCCCGACCTTCGAGCATTCGAAGTTACTCTTCAAGGTAAGGGATCCTTTCACCCTCCTCATTTAAGTCGTGAATTCCTTTATGTTGTGTATTCTATTTTTCATATATTTATGTTGAGGGTATGTTCTTATATGTTCTCATTACTGTGTATTTCATGTTTAATTATTGATATTCCCTTTCCTCTCTCATCAATTTGTTTTCTAAATTTTTAAGTGACGCCGTTAGACTACCGAATTTCTCGTAAAAGAAATCGCATCTTCTCTTTCCTTTCAAATTTCCTTTTCTTGTGTTATGTCATTCAAATATCTATACCATGTTCTTATCTCCATTTTATTCTATATTTATATTGTAATATGAGTTATTTATGAGTTTTTTAACCTTTAACCCTATCTTTTTATTATTTTTTAAAACCATGTTATATAGCTGTTATGCTGCAGAAATTTCGTCTCAAAATTTCTCTGTCTTTCTCTCTAGAAATTCTCTTATTTCATTTATGTGAATACCCATACCTATTTCGTTCCTATTGGTGTTCATAGTCTTAAAAAATGATATATTTAATTCTATAATTGACATACATGTAACCCACACTCCCTTTTCATCGGTTATAAATGACATAACAATCTCATTTTTAAGTACTCTTTAAAACGTCATGATTTTGAAATGAAACCCATTTCTTTTATTCTCTATGTGTTATTTAGGAAATGTTTTATTATTATATATTTGGCTCAAATGAAATTAAATACATATTAAGGGTTCACCCTAATAGCACTCCAATGCATTGGGTAAAGAATTAATCTCTATAGATGACAAGTTTCATGATACCTTGGTGAATAACCTTAGTAATTTTTATGAAACCTTGGAGAAGGACCTTGGTGATATGTTCATGAATGTATAAATGAAATGTTGAAGCCACATATTCAAGTTATGTTTCAAGTTCTTTTCATTATGATATTCCTATTCTTTCATTGCTCTTGTCTTTATTTTTTTATCATGTTTGTATTGATATCACAAGTAAACTGATTCCCTTGTTTACCCTTATGAGGCCTTCAGCTCACCCATTCCTTTGATGTATGTTTCCAGGATATGATATGTAGTAATTGTACATAGGATAAACTTATTATGAATCCCTAAAATAGGATTAGAAGAATATTTTATGTTGTTTTCATGTTTTATGTCCCTGATTTCCAAGACACTAGACTTTAAAGATCCTCTGTTTGTAAAATGTAATGAAAAGGTATGTAATAAAAATGCAGGATTTATATTGAGAACTAAAGGTAATCTCAGGTATCTAGGTGGGTGGACGTGTACTAGTATGCTAGTGATACTGTGGGGGTTTGGACCCTATTTCATGTAGCAATTTTGACGATGACAACACTAACTAAACTATGATGATGATGATATTAGGGGACCAATAGGTTATGGGTATGCTCCCTACTAGTGGCTTGTGTGCACAAGGACGGATATTTATTATGGTTACTTTCACCGAGATACAAGGTACCTAGGGCCCACAACTAACTAGTGCCTAGGTGTGTTCTCGTGACTTGTGCTCATTGGCTATTTTGTACTCACCGTCGGAATATGGTGTTTTTGGATGGTAAATTCAGTAGTGTGTGTGATTTATTTGGAATTTTAAATTCTTTAAATCATCCCTCTTGAAAACTATTTTCATTTTGAAGTTTCACCACTTTGAAAATTGTTACTATAATTCTTGTTTATAAAACATGCAAGTTTTTGTCTAGTAATTTTTTTTATATAGCATGGGACCTCATTTGGAAAAAATACATTTATATATTGTATTTAATTCATGAAATTGATGTTTTCTTTATTTTAAAGGATGTGAATTGGGAATAGAATTTCGAGCTAACCCATTGAGTTTTAATACTCATGCTTATAGTCTTCTTCTGTTTTTAGCCCTTGTGCAGGTTTCAGCATGAGTTCGATCACCTTGGAAGACGTGTGATCATTGTGATGGAGAGTGACCAGAGGGGTCACATGGAGTTATTTGGTTATTATGTTTGGTTAGTTGAGTTTCTGGTTTATTTATACTTTCAATTTCTTGTACATATAATGTTCAGTTCAGTTTTTATGTAAATGTATTTTGGGCTGTCCATTTCTTTCCACTGTTTGTTTGATTGTTTATATTTTGGATAAATTGTTCCCTTGTGTACTTTATTGATTCCCTCGGTTCTTCTTGCCATCCCGGGAGGATCAGGAATTCCTCTTAGGACTTGTCGTGGGCTGGCCTAGGTGACCGGTTCAGGGTCGACTTGGGCTGGTTTGTGACAAAATTGTATCAAAGGAGGTCATCTCTTAGCAGACCATTCTTTTTAGAGTTCCCTTGTTATTTGGGGGATGTCAAGGTAGATAGAGTAGGATTGTTGGGACTTGAGGGGTAAGTACGGAAAGATCATCGTGAACTCTTTCTCGTTCTAATCCTTGGGATTCCATGGGAAGTCTATTTTATTAGTGTCTTTTTTTCTTGTTGATTGTTTGGTTTTGGGATATAACAAGGGGAGTCTGACCAATGGCCTTCGTGAGCTCACAGGGCCTAGAAAGCCATGTGGAGCTAGGGCATGGTCCTAATAAGTCTCTCTATGTTGGTGTTGGGTTTGACATATGACCGCCAACCATATGGTTAAGTCACCCACCAACACCAGTTCCCTTTTGTGGGTTTCTTAGATGTTTCTTGAATTCTAAATTTTTGTTTGGAAAATCCTAGTGTGAGAATTATTGAAATGGGTTTTAAAGGAAGGATTGGATTTGGAAAAGTGGAAAAGGGGTTTTAAAAAATTAAATATAATAATGGTTTTGGGAAGGTTGTGTTTTTTTTAAACAAATTTCGGGAAGGAAGTGGAAATTATTTAACAGGATTGTATTTTCTATAATTTAAACTTGTGGTTTGTTGAAATAAAATGTTTTTAAAGTTTGCATCATTTTAAATTAATTCTGAAACTTTTTTTTAAATGGGGTGTTTTGTGCTATTGAAAAGTGTTTGAATCTAATGAATTGGTTTTGGAAGTTTGGTTTTGAGTGGCTGGTATTTTCTGGAAAGGTTTTTTGGCCTTTGTGGTTGTTGGATTATGAAAAGAGACCTTGCTAATTTTTTTGAAAATTGGAAAGGGATATTTGGAATATAATGGTTGTTTTTGGATGTTCTATTAAATTAAATGGATTGTTTTTTTAATCAAATGGTTCTTGATGAAGCATGGCTTGTCTTCTAAAATCTGAAAATGCTCTTTGATTTGGTGGTTAATGTCCCTTTGTAAGGTACACGATTATTTTTGTAATTATGATGTTTTTTTTTGAATTCGTTGTTTTAATGGGTTCTCCCATGCAAGGTTTTCTGGATATATGGATGGATGACTGGTATGGCATGGTATTTGAGTGCCCGGGGTGCCACATAAATGTTCATATGAGTGAGACTTGATGAAAAACCATTGATGAATGTGAAAATCCACCAAGTTAGTTTATTTATTTATTTATTTTATCAAAACTGTTTTTTGAAGAAAAATTGTGGTGTTTGTTTTGAACCGACTGTTAAGTGGATGGTTTACCCTATGTCTTATAAGTGTTTTCTATTCCGTATGCTTTCTTATGATCTAGAAGTCATAATCTTATTACATCTTGAGATGGGATCTTGTTGGTGGCTTAGTTTTGGGGTAATGTTTAGTGGGTTTCTAAAGATGTGTTGGATGTTGTGATGTTTCCATGGATGGTTCTCCATTTCTATTCTTTCCAACTGATCAACCTAAGGATTTATTTCAAATGTTAAATTCACCTCTTTGAATGATATCTCGGCCCATTTTTTGAAACAGAAAGATTTTTGGGTTCGATTTAAAGTGCCTTCCCTTTATGGTGATTCTCTTGGTTGTAGTAGTTGTGCTTGGTGATGTTTAGTGGGTGTTTTTTTTCCTTGTTCATTCTTCTCCCCGTTCTTAGTGAGATAAA
This sequence comes from Viscum album, assembly GCA_963277665.1. Taxonomy (NCBI): domain Eukaryota; kingdom Viridiplantae; phylum Streptophyta; class Magnoliopsida; order Santalales; family Viscaceae; genus Viscum; species Viscum album. The sequence goes on along the minus strand of OY728165.1, from coordinate 252,612,482 downwards.
ATAGTTTTGGGTATCTACATGTTCTTGTTTGGGTAAAAATGTGTTGTTGAGGAAGAGATTTTCGCAGTGTCTCTTGATCTGTTGTTTCTTAATGGGAGTGTTATGTGGTACTGTGTGGAACTATGGGATGGAGTAAGATTTTGGGATTGTTAATGCCTGGCTACGAGGTAAGAGATGCTTCAACTATCAGAGCTCCAGCCATAGGTTTGGAGTGAAGCTAGCGCATAGTCAGGAGTCCTAGGATTGTGGGAAGTATTGTTAAGATCATAAATATACCATTTCATTGAGGTAGTTCCATTGTTTTTTTGTGGTTTCAATGTCCCAATGATTGGTTCCCCTTCCCACCCCTTCATAATTGGTGGGGGTCTGGATCCATGCCGAGAGTGTTGGCCTAGTTCTTTCCACCTTCATTCGAGAGTGGGTGGCTTAAATGTTCATTGTGTGTTCCTCTCAACATGGGTTTGTAGGTTGTTATGGGAGAGTTTTGGTAGTCCTATGTCGGTGAGTCCCAATTATAGTTCATTTTGATTGCTTTTTTTGTTCATTTCTAATTGGTCTCTAATAGTGGGGAGACCCACTGTGGGTCTCGAAGATATTACCTTTAGGATTTTTTGGATAGTAATTGTGATTTAATGGTGGGGAGCCCATTATGGCCTCCACTCCAAGTCATTGGATTTTTTGAGTGAACTATGGTTTGGTGTGATCATTAGGATCATTTGGATAAGTCCCAAAAATCTAGTTCATGGCTTGGTTGTGGAGGTGGTGGCTTGATCTTTCTGTTGATTCTCCGAAAGTGGTTGTGAGTTGGGGTTTTGTTTGGGAAAGAGTATTAAGTTACATTATTGGTGAATGATATTTACATATAATTAGAGGATGGATTATGTTTATAAGAAATCCTTAGGATTTGTTCTATCAGTTGAATAGAATTATGGGTTTCCAGGTGCAGAAAGCTTTATTGGTGGGGAGAATTGTCACACCCGTTTTTTTTCTTTTCATGTCATGGTTTTAATCCAGTTCATTTAAAATCACAATCCTTTTATTGGGTGTTGGGTGAGATTAATTTTTAGTTTTTAACTTCTATATATGTCTAATAACCTTAATTTTGGTTCCCCATTTCTTGTTTAGTATTTTTTGGAGAGAGGGTGGTTACTTCATGATTTGGGCCAACTATGAGCTCATTTCCAGTTTTAAAAACCAAATTTGTTTCTTTAATAACTCTTTTTTCTCAACATTTTTCACCCATTCCACTTCATAAATCTCCTCCTATTACATATTCAAACCAAAATATCCTTTTTTACCCCTTAAAAATTCATAATCACGGTGAATTGGGGTTATTTAGGTATTGGGCCAGCCCATTGGCCCATTTCCAGTTTTTAAAAAAATAATTTGTTTCTTTTATATGTAATTAAATTTTTACTATATTCCTATGATTCCACATCCCACTCAAATCCAATATCCCTATCCTCACCCCCTTTATCTATTTTCCCTCTTTGGAGCACATATGAGTCGCAGATTAGGGGAAAAGTTCTCATGTTACCTCAAATCCTCCAAAATTGAGAAGGTAAATTGTTTCACACATACATCATTCAATTCATACTATTTTTCCTATAAATATTCTTTTCCTAGTTATTCTAGACATTAGTAGAATCTTTATGAAGTTTCAATACATTCCCTTTTCATAAGGGTGCAGATCTAATGGAATACGAAGAGTTTTCTAGTTGAAAAGGTGAGATTCCTTCTCCTTTATCCTTCCTCTTCTTCCTTCTTTAATTATTTCATGGTTTTATAATCTCCCCTATTCATTATAGACCTATGGTTCTGTTATACCAGGATTTTTTTGGGGGTTTGTTTCGTTTGGGGCTGATCGTCATAGGTTTATGGTTTGTAAACCCTCGGATAGTGATTTTGGGTGTGCGTTTGCATTACACCAAGGATTTAAGGTAGGATATCCCTTGTACAAGCCTCTATCATTTAAGTTTCATCATTATAATTCTATTATAACATTATTTTTATGATATGTTCTAATGTTATTCCTTATTGTTAAAGGTTTTGTGTGCTAATTATGTTTTATGACTTTTTTTGTTAATAGTATAGTTATTTTGGTATAAATGTGCACTCCTCTTGTTTGATAAATTATTCAATGAGCTTTCACACATGGTTTATGGTATTTTTAATATTTTTCAGTATCTTTAATAACTTTATGTCATGGAAATGGTATTTTATCCCTTTTTACATGCTTAACATAAGTTGTTTTTTAAAGAGTGCATGCCATGTGTTCTGTAAATTGCTCGGTTGGCTTTTATGTGTCTAGTGCAATTTAAAATACATTTTTTTTGGTTTTATAAATACATTGTAAGCATGTAAAAAAATATTTTGGGATCCTTTTATGGATTTCAAATTTGGATTTCGTTTTACAAACAAATGGTTTTGGGTTTACAACATGTTTTGGCACGAGTTGCTGGAAAATGGCTCGTTTCACATTGTTATGAAAATGGTTGTGTTTCGAATTTGTAACCTGAGTGTTTTAAGAGATTTATGAATGTAGTTCGATGATTTAAATGGTGTGTATACACCTACTTAATAAAATTTAAATGCATAACTTTTTCAAATGATAGTTTTGAGAAAATGTTTAAATGCTCGTTGGCCTTTCCTAAAAATGAAAAATGAGTGTTTTACTTGTATATACCATATTGTGTCAATTGAGATTGTTTTACAGTACATGAAATGATTTTATTAAATGTTTTTTGGGCTTCCAAATATGGTTGGTTATTTTTTTGTTGTGTGTTTATAATTAAAAGAGTGTTTTTGAATGAGTTTTATGTGCTAAGCCTCAATACATTCCTTGAAATTGTTTTACGAAAAAATTTAGTGGTTTATAGATTCGTGAGAGAAATGTGAAGAATGTTTGTGGGATTTTTGTGTGTTTATGGTTTGGGAATTGAATTTGGATGTGAAATGTGTATTTGATAATATGTGTAACTTTATTGATCACTAAAGGTAATGTCGAGTATCTAGGTGGGAAGACGTGTACAAGTATACTAGTGATCCTGTGGGGTTTGGCCCTTGTTTCGCGTAGCAAGTTTGATGATGAAAACACTAACTAAAATATGATGATGATGATGTCGGGGGACCACTAGTGTAACACCCCGAGATTTTATGAAAAATATTCTTTTTAATTTCATTAATGTCGTGTGTTGTATGCTACACCAAAAGGAGCCTTCACAACACGCATCCTTGACTTTCCTTGCATTACACGCAATCGCGACCTTCCTCGATAGCGTGTATAGTACGCAATACCAAGTTTCACTAAACAATGATATGCTATTAAAATATTATTAAAACTAACCGTTATGAATAGAAATAACCACTTTTTTAAATCTTATAAATTTTATCTTTCAAAACGGACTTCATTTTTGGATTCGGAATATTGAAATTAGTCTAGGGTGAAATTTTGGTATTTTTCGGATAACTTTCATATTCTGATGAATAGTGAAAATTACTAAATTTTAATTAAAAACAAATTTTTTAATCGAAATAATTAATAGTGATAAATTATTAATTTGAGTGGTTTAAAGTATATTTAGAATATATTTTTAAAATTTAATACAATTTTGGTCATTGGATGTAATTTCACATTTAAACCAGTTATAAACAAGTGTTAATCTTTTGATAGTTATTATCTCTTAAAAACATGCTATTTGTTTTGACGACGGGAATTAATTTTTAAATTAGTTAATGTAACTGATATGTATTGAATTTGGTAATATAAACATCATTTTTGAATTCATAATATCAAATATAGCTTAGGCCTAATTTTTGGTATTTTTCTGGAAACTTTTATTTTTTGATGAATAGTGAAACCACTAAGTGGTAGTTAAAAAAACTGAATTTTTCATAAAACTTAATTTTACCGCTTCTATGAGTAGAATTTCGAAAATCCAAGAGACACGGTTAATATCAAGGACTAAAATTTGGTTCAATGAGATGAAAATAATTTTTTGTGAATAGTAACTTTTTACTTTTTTTTACCACGGTTAAAAGTAAATAGGGTAATTAAGGGTAAAAGTGTTAGTATTATTACCCTAACACATGTCCTAATTCTATTGGATAAGTGTAATTCGACCAAAAACAATCTTAGTAATAAAATATGACCATTTAGGCCCACTTGGATTAGATTAGGACGTTTATTATTAATTTATTTAAAGAAGGGTTAAAATAGTTAAAATCAAAGTTTAATAAGTAAATCATTTTTAATATGGGGTTATACATAAGATAAATTCGACTATAAATATTCATTAGAAATATAAACAAATTTACCACATAATGGTATTTTATTTGTAATTTTTAGACATTAAATAATTTAATTTATTTATGACACAACGATGATGTAGTAATTATCTTATTAATGAAATATTGACATAATTGATGTTATAAATAGCCAAATAAATGTAATTTGAGACTTTTTATGAATTAAACTAATTTTAAAGGTTAATATTAAATGTTTTTATTGATTTAATTAACTTGTTTAGAACTAATCATTCTGGTATGATTTTCACAAAAATCAATTACTAAATAGTGTCAAAATTGACATAAAATAGTTTTTAAAACAAATATTATATTATTAATTGTTATTTTATTCCTAAAAATCTAAGGTTCGGCAAAATGACTTATATAAGGTTATATATATTAATAATAAACAACTTGGGGTTCGTTTGGCTTGTTATAGTAAGTTTATTAACCTTATAGTGTAAGAACACAAGAAGACACGGTAAAAGTAAAATTATTTAACTTAATGTTAAATCTAAATGATAAGGTTAAAATAGGAACCTAAACTTGTCTAAATTATATTGTATGAGAGGATTTAGACCCATACCCACCTTAGCTTCGAAATATATCAATTTGGAGCTATTAAAAACCTAATTTTACTTTATAATAAAATAATATTTTTAGTTATTCCAAAGGTGCCCCTCTCCTCCCTTATAAAAGGGCACCTGCTCCCTCTCTTCCTCACACCATTTTGAGCCTTCAAGCTCGTCCAAACCCTACCAAATTCTCTTATCCCCTTCCCTAGAAACATCCTAGAGGTCCTGGTCTTCTTCAAAGACCAATTTTAGTTCCCTAAGAGAGGGACTCAAAGAGGCGCTTCAAAGAAGAGGTAGTGTCCGTTACTGATTCTTTCAACTTTATTTCTTCTTCCACTTCTTCTTCTTAGGTTGTTTCATTATGAAGTAATAACATCAGTATCAATCATATACTAATATCTTATTATTATTATGAAACAAACCTATTTCACCATCTATCCATCCTACAGAAAATGAAATCACCACACGTGCGTACGTACGGAATACCGTCTCCACGCCGTGGTGTAATCTATTTTCCATCACCACCTTACTTGGATGGGTATAATGGTTCAAATAAATAACTATATATGATTATTGTAAAGTGATATTGATTCTGAAATAGTATACATACACTCCAATACAATTCCATGATCTTGGGAATGATATCATCGCTCGTGCGTACGTACGGACTACCGTCTCCACGACGCGATGCGATTCACTCTCCATGTTAACCATTCATGAATGATTATAAAGTATATATAATGAATAATAAAGAAATATATGACATAATAATTATAATTAATTTATGTATATATATATATATTTCATTTACTTAATTCCATTCAATTCAAAAGGGAAACGAAAACAACGTTCATGCGTACGTACGGCCTACCGTCTCCATGAACGGTGTATTTCATTCCTTTTATCGATCTATAATATATTTGTATATGATGAATATATATTATATATAAATCATTTTTTACATTCTAAAATTATTTAAATCAGGATATAAGTAATAATATCAAGAACAAAAAGTCGAAACACATATGATAAATAAAATGATTTTACCCAAAACGCTGCTTTAACATGGAATTTAAAAAAGAATGGGTAATATAAAGTCATAAGTGAAACATATATGATATCATAACAATGAATATGATTCTGTAATAAGTCAATGACATTATTTAAATCATTATACAGGAGGTTCGGATACGTACGAAGCATATCGGACCTAAGGTAAGGGATAATTTTGCAAATCTCATTTTTATCCGTCATTTCTTATTCGTAAGTATTTACTGGGGTTATTGCTATCATCCATGTCCATGTTTTATAAAAGTGTATTCATGTATGTTTAAAGTCCTTTTTACCCATTTTTGACTTTTATTACATGGTATGTAACGAATCTTTCTTTTGTTTATGTTACGAGGTACTTTTTTGACTTTTTCGGCAAAAGTACGAGAAGAATGTTTTTTTTAACTTATACGGCACGAACGGATTTTTATGATTTTATAAAGCCTTATTTTCATGAAGATTCCTCCAAAATATTTCATGACTATTTTCAAAAAAATCCTTTTATTTTAAAATTGCATGACATTTTTTGAAAAGATAATGATTTTTGAAGAAGAAAGGATATTTTCCTCAAGAATTCATTTCAAGTGTTTTATCAAAACCATTTTCCATCTAAGATGACATTATTTCATATGTGTATGTTTCAAGTTTAATTTATCTATGATTTACATGGTTTCACTTTTCTTATGATGAAATGTTCATTTGTTTTATATGGATTATGAGATAATGGGATGATGTTTATGAAACTAATTTTATTCTTTGGGTTATGATGAATGTTTTAAGTTTATTTTGTGGCACAAGTAAGAATGATTTCATTATGAGATGGGTGGGACCTATATATCCCTCCAATGCATTGGGTAAAGATTTTATATCTCATGTGATAGACATGGATACAACGGTAAGTTAATCCGGTTCAGTGTTACAGGACTGAAACGAGGAGTGAACTCGATTCAGAATAGGACTTTGTCCACTAAGATGGTCTTGGCAGCAATGCCTTGGATACTATGGAAATCATTACATGTGCTTACTGGATGCCAAAATTACATGTTTTATTCCCATGCTATTTTATCATGGTTTATGTTCCATTATGATCTATTCCTTATGTAATTCCATGTTTTATGTCGTTGCTCAAGATTTTGATGTTTAAACATTATGTTTATGTTTTTAAGTTCAAATGTATATGGTATGTTTTATTTTATCCATGCTTACCCTTACTGAGCATTTGAGCTCACCCTTTTTATGTTTTCTTTTCCCCAGGTTATAAAGAATGGTTTTAGGTAAGAAAAAAAAGGGGGAAGATCTTTGTGGGAGATGTTGAAGATCTTTCACCACGGTTAGAGGATTACGTTCCAAGTTTCCAAAGACACTAAACTATTACGGTCCTTGTGTGTCTATTTTTTTTATGTATTAATTATTCTGAAAAAGTAATGTAATGTCCATGTACGTCAAGCTTAGGGTCTCTACAGTTGGTATCAGAGGAAATGTTTAGTCAACCTTTGGAAACTAGGATGCGAGAACTTTAGTGAGATCCCTAGAGATATTTCTAAGGTATGTCTAGAGATGTCCCTAAGGTTAAGTATAAGTATAGGTTATAGTACTAGAATTATGGTAACCCAAGATGTTATATATTGAAGGTACTCCACCTTTATTATATTGTTTTCCCTATCGTGATTTTTTCCTCTCACACTATTCTTTTGGGTTTTAGAAAATGGATGGAAACAAGATGATTCACAATAATGGAGGATATGATGGACAATGGAATGATATTCTTCATGAGAAACCAAATGAAATGGTATTTGGAAGTCCAAACATCATTATTATGCCGAATCAGCAATCTCATAATATGATCAATAAACTCAAATTTGGTAAGTTTCCTGACTCGGCTAATAATAGAAAGATGGAGTTTCATGATGATCATAGAGGAAAGAAAGTTCAATTTCCCCTATGTAAATCATGTGGGAAGAGACATCAAGGAGAATGTTTCAAAGGAACTGGAAGATGCTTTGGGTGTGGAAAAGAAGGACACAAAGCCAGTAAGTGCAAAGGAAAAGGTTCAGTTAACACCAGGGATGAGGATAATGGTATTGCTACGACATCAACAATGGTTAAATGTTTTAAATGTGGAATGTACGGGCATTATGAAAACCAATGCCCTAAGGGAAAGTCTCATGAAGAGAATCAGTATGGTCGTATGGGTAGTATTTATGTTGATGATGATGAAGAGACTACAAATGATATGTGAGTTGAAATAATTGTTGAAGCTCGATCAATGGTTTAAGAAGGTAGTGGAATGCTTACATGTTTATCAAGTGTAATTTTGTATAAGTAATCTCATGGTACTATGGAATAAAGAGACATCTAAGGATTGTTACACTGTTGTCTTTCCTTAAGTTTTGAAAGTGTATGATTAATGGTACCATTAACCATGAAAGGATATTCAGATATTTTTGGAAAGTATATGATATGCGTATAATGAAGGGATAAGGAGAAAATTAAATGTTTGATAGTATTCATGAGCTCATGACTGATATAAGGAAATAGTTATATCATGGTTTGAGTATATAGAATTTTGGTGTTTTGGTATATGGAAAGAGTTAACTTTTGACAACACTCATGTTTTCACTAAGGTTCAATGGGTATTCATTCTTCAAGAGAATACATGATTAAGGTAATCACATGATATATGGGGGATAAATGATGGCATTAACGTGATTGTTATGTGACATTTCAAGTAATCATTTTCTTTATACTATGAGCTTGGACCGAAGTATTTTAGATAAGCCTAAAGATTGGAATGGATTATGTTGGACATAAGTTTGTATTGTTTAAGGATAGAACTTTTATTGATATTATTGATGGGATGTTATAGTAATATAGCTTTAGAAAAAGGACAACCTGCAGGACGGGCGACAGCCCATCGCGTCGGACAAGGCTGTGGGAATCGAACCCACAACTGAAGTGCGACTGGCCTTTATCACCTACCACTAGCCTACAGGAAGTACCTGTTTAGTATAAAATAGTTTTATAATATTAATCAGTGTGATATATGAAGTATAAGTCCATTTTAGGAACCATATATGATTAATCTCACTATAGATGGACTTATGTATTTTTTGATAACTTTTCTAACCTTTTGTTTGAGACAGATGGAATGACCCATCATTCTATCACATGATCTGCTAACACATCACGAATGACAAATTCAACTTTATTTATTTAAGAGATGAAGTGGAAATTTTCCAAAGAATGACCAATGGTGAGACTTTACCAAAATCACGAAAGTATTTCTTCTAATTCCAATTTCATCAACTTTAGGGAAATGATCTTGAAAACCAAAAATATTGTCCTAGTGCTCTTATATATGATGAATCAGATGGTACCTTAGATCATCACAAATTTATGGCTTTGTGATTTCTGGATTTTCCATAGCCATGTTCTCTAACACTCTCCATCAGAACATGGTGGTTAGATTTCTCTTCCATATCCATGTTTTCACCTATGTGGAAACCCAGTGATTAGTTTAATTGGGTAACCGTTACGTTTCATACTTTTGTTTTTAAAGATTGGTTTTGGTATTCCTTTTTACGATGTGGGTTTCTATTAAAGAAACTTTTGAGTAGTAAACCATTTATAACCCCGACGAATTTCGAGGGCGAAATTCATTTTAAGGGGGGTAGAATGTAACACCCCAAGATTTTATGAAAAATATTCTTTTTAATTTCATTAATGTCGTGTGTTGTATGCTACACCAAAAGGAGCTTACACAACACGCATCCTTGACTTTCCTTGCATTACACGCAATCGCGACCTTCCTCGATAGCATGTGTAGTACGCAATACCGAGTTTCACTAAACAATGATATGTTATTAAAATATTATTAAAACTATCCGTTATGAATAGTAATAACCACTTTTTGAAATCTTATAAATTTTATCTTTCAAAACGGACTTCATTTTTGGATTCGGAATATCGAAATTAGCCTAGGGTTAAATTTTGGTATTTTTCGGATAACTTTCATATTCTGATGAATAGTGAAAATTACTAAATTTTAATTAAAAACAACTTTTTTAATCGAAATAATTAATAGTGATAAATTATTAATTTGATTGGTTTAAATTATATTTAGAATATATTTTTAAAATTTAATACAATTTTGGTCATTGTATGTAATTTCACATTTAAACCAGTTATAAACAAGTGTTAATCTTTTGATAGTTATTATCTCTTAAAAACACGCTATTTGTTTTGACGAGGGGAATTAATTTTTAAATTAGTTAATGTAACTAATATGTATTGAATTTGGTAATATAAACATCATTTTTTAATTCATAATATCAAATATATCTTAGGCCTAATTTTTGGTATTTTTCTGGAAACTTTTATTTTTTGATGAATAGTGAAACCACTAAGTGGTAGTTAAAAAAACTGAATTTTTCATAAAACTTAATTTTACTGCTTCTGTGAGTAGAATTTCGAAAATCCGAGAGACATGGTTAATATCAAGGACTAAAATGTGGTTCAATGAGATGAAAATAATTTTTGGTGAATAGTAGCTTTTTACTTTTTTTTACCACGGTTAAAAGTAAATAGGGTAATTAAGGGTAAAAGTGTTATTATTATTACCCTAAAACATGTCCTAATTCTATTGGATAAGTGTAATTCGACCAAAAACAATCTTAGAAATAAAATATGACCATTTAGGCCCACTTGGATTAGATTAGGACATTTATTATTAATTTATTTAAAGAAGGGTTAAAATAGTTAAAATCAAAGTTTAATAAGTAAATCATTTTTAATATGGGGTTATACATAAGATAAATTCGACTATAAATATTCATTAGGAATATAAAAAAAATTCCTACATAATGGTATTTTATTTGTAATTTTTATAAATTAAATAATTTAATTTATTTATGACACAACAATGATGCGGTAATTATCTTATTAATGAAATATTGACATAATTGATGTTATAAATACCCAAATAAATGTCGTTTGAGACTTTTTATGAATACCACTAATTTTCCAGGTTAATATGACATGTTAGTATTGATGTAATTAACTTTTTTAGAACTAATCATTCTGTTATGATTTTCACAAAAATCAATTACTAAATAGTGTCAAAATTGACATAAAATAGTTTTTAAAACAAATATTATATTATTAATTGTTATTTTATTCCTAAAAATCTAAGGTTTGGCCAAATGACTTAGATAAGGTTATATATATTAATAATAAACAACTTGGGATTCGTTTGGCTTGTTATAGTAAGTTTATTAACCTTATAGTGTAAGAACACAAGGAGACACAGTAAAAGTAAAATTATTTAACTTAATGTTAAATCTAAATGATAAGGTTAAAATAGGAACCTAAACTTGTCTAAATTCTATTTGATGAGAGTATTTCGACCCATCCCCGCCTTATATTAGAAATATATCAATTTGGGGCTATTAAAAACCGAATTTGACTTTATAATAAAATAATATTTTTAGTTATTCTAAAGGTGCCCCTCTCCTCCCTTATAAAAGGGCACCTGCTCCCTCTCTTCCTCACACCATTTTGATCCTTCAATCTCGTCCAAAACCTACCAAATTATCTTCTACCCTTCCCTAGAAACATCCTAGAGGTCTTGGTCTTCATCAAAGTCCAATTTTAGTGCCCTAAGAGGAGGACTCAAAGAGGTGCTTCAAAGAAGAGGTAATGTCTGTTACTGATTCTTTCAACTTTATTTATTCTTCCACTTCTTCTTCTTAGGTTGTTTCATTATGAAGTAATAAAATCAGTATCACTCATATACTGATATGTTATTATTAGTATGAAACAACCCTATTTCACCATCTATCCATCCTACGGAAAATGAAATCACCACGCGTGCGTACGTACGGAATACCGTCTCCACGCCGTGGTGTAATCTATTTTCCGTCACCACCTTACTTGGATGGGTATAATGGTTCAAATAAATAACTATATATTATTATTTTAAATTTATATTTATTCTTAAATAGTATACATACACTCCAATACAATTCCACGGTCTTGGGAATGATATCATCGCTCGTGCGTACGTACGGACTACCGTCTCCACGACGCGATGTGATTCACTCTCCATGTTAACCATTCATGAATGATTATAAAGTATATATAATGAATAATAATAAAATATATGACATAATAATGATACTTAATTTATTTATATATATATATATATGTCATTTACTTAATTCCATTCAATTCAAAAGGGAAACGAAAACAGCGTTCATGCGTACGTACGGCCTACCGTCTCCATGAACGGTGTATTTCATTCCTTTTATCGATCTATAATATATATGTATATGATGAATATATATTATATATAAATCATGTTTTACATTCTGGAATTATGTAAATCAGGATATAAGTAATAATATCAAGAACGACAAGTCGAAACACATACGGTAAATAAAATGATTTTACCCAAAACGCTGCTTTAACATGGAATTTACAAAAGAATGGGTAATATAAAGTCATAAGTGAAACATATATGATATCATAACAATGAATATGATTCTATAATAAGTCAATGACATTATTTAAATCATTATACAGGAGGTTCGGATACATACGAAGCATATCGGACCTAAGGTAAGGGATAATTTTGCAAATCTCATTTTTATCTCTGATTGCTTATTCGTAAGTATTTACTGGGTTTATTGCTATCATCCATGTCCATGTTTTATAAAAGTTTATTCATATATGTTTAAAGTCCTTTTTACCCATTTTTGACTTTTATTACATGGTATGTAACGAAACTTTCTTTTGTTTATGTTACGAGGTACTTTTTTGACTTTTTCGGAAAAAGTACGAGAAGAATGTTTTTTTTAACTTATACTGCATGAACGGATTTTTATGGTTTTATAAAGCCTTATTTTAATGAAGCTTCCTCAAAAATATTTCATGACTATTTTCAACAAAATCCTTTTATTTTAAAATTTCATGACATTTTGTGAAAAGAGAATGATTTTTGAAGAAGAAAGGATATTTTCCTCAAGAATTCATTTCAAGTGTTTTATCAAAACCATTTTCCATCTAAGATGACATTATTTCATATGTGTATGTTTAAAGTTTAATTTTTCTATGATTTACATGGTTTCACTTTTCTTATGATGAAATTTCCATTTGTTTTATATGGATTATGAGATAATGGGATGATGTTTATGAAACTAATTTTATTCTTTGGGTTATGATGAATGTTTTAAGTTTATTTTGTTGCACAAGTAAGAATGATTTTATTATGAGATGGGTGGGACCTATATCTCCCTCCAATGCATTGGGTAAAGATTTTATATCTCATGAGATAGACATGGCTGGATTGGTAAGTTAATCTGGTTCAGTGTTAGAGGACTGAAACGAAGAGTGAACTTGATTCAGAATAGGACTTTGTCCACTAAGATAGTCTTGGTAGCAATGCCTTGGATACTATAGAAATCATTACATGTGCTTAATGGATGCCACAATTACATGTTTTATTCCCATGCTATTTTATCATGGTTTATGTTCCATTATGATCTATTCCTTATGTACTTCCAGGTTTTATGTCGTTGCTCAATATTTTGATGTTTAAACATTATGTTTATGTTTTTAAGTTCAAATGTATATGGTATGTTTTATTTTATCCATGCTTACCCTTACTGAGCATTTGAGCTCACCCTTTTTATGTTTTCTTTTCCCCAGGTTATAAAGAAAGGTTTTAGGTAAGAAAAAAAGGGGGGAAGATCTTTATTGGAGATGTTGAAGATCTTTCACCATGATTAGAGGATTACGTTCCAAGTTTCCAAAGACACTAAACTATTACGGTCCTTGTGTGTATGTTTTTGTTGTGTATTAAGTATTCCGAAAAAGTAATGTAATATCCATGTACGTCAAGCTTAGGGTCTCTACAACTAGGTTATGGGTATGCTCCCTAATAGTGTCTCTTGTACACGAGAACAGATATTTATTATGGTTACTTTCACTGAGATATGAGGTAGCTTGGGCTCACAACTAACTAGTGCCTAGGGGTGTTCTCATGACTTGTGCTCATTGGTTATTTTGTACTCACCATTGGAATATGGTGTGTTTGGATGGTAAATTTAGTAGTGTGTGTGATTTATTTAAATGTTTAAATTATTTAAAGCAGTCCTCTTGAAAACTATTTTAATTTTGATGTTGCACCTCTTTGAAAATTGTTACTAACATTCTTGTATATAAAACATGCAAGTTTTTGTCTGGTAATTTTTTTTATATAGCATGGGACATCATTTGGAAAACATATCTTTATATCTTGTATTTAAAACTTGAAATTGATGTTTCTTTTATTTTAAAGGATTTTCATTGGGAAAAGAATTGTGTGCTAACCTACTGAGTTTTAATACTCACGCCTATAGTCTTGTTCTGCTTTTAGCCCTTGTGGAGGTTTCTACATGAGTTTGATCACCTTGGGAGACGTGTGATCATTGTTTTGGAGAGTGACTATAGGGGTCACATGGATTTATTTGGTTATTTTGTTTGGTCAGTTGAGTTGTTTGTTTAGTTATACTTTCAATTTCTTGTACCAATAATGTTCAGTTCAATTTTTATATAAATGTATTTTGGTATGTCCATTTCTTTCTGCTGTTTGTTTGATTGTTTATATTTGGGTGAAATCATTCCCTTGTGTACTCTATTGATTCCCTCAGTGCTTGTCACCATCTGGGGAGGATCGGGAACGCCTCTCGGGACTTGTCACGGGCTGGCCTAGTTGACCGGTTCAGGGTCAACTCGGGCTGGTTCGTGAAATCCACTTCCATGCGTAGTCATTTGCTCCGGTCATTGCCTATGCCTTGGAAGCCCATCCACAATCTCTATATCAGTCATTCAACGGGTCGGTAAATCTTATGCAAGATGTCTCCTACCATCACAAGAGTAGCACTACCTCTCCCTGGGATGAATGGACCCATCCTATGAGCCCTGAACCATAGAAACTCTATCCTAGGACCTCCTCCTAAAATGCCTCACACTTCCAGGTCCCTGAGACTAATGTCGTCTCCCTACTTCCAAAGTCTCTGCTCTTGGCTTCCCACCACTGTCAACCATTATTTGAATCTACTCAGCCAACAAAATCTATACCACCAAATCTCTCTCTATCACCCCAGCATATATAGGAATAAATAGAGGTATAACATTGGATGAGATATCCCTATGCATTCCTCACTTGAAGGTCTGATCCCAGAAGAAATGATCATAAGACATATCTATCGAGTACCTAGAAAGGTTGGTAAACCTCGATTAATACTCTGTTATTATCATGCTACCCTACTAAAGCTACAAAATCTCTTGGATACATATAACCCTCATCGTATCCAAGAAGAACTCCTCTCTGAAAAGGCGCTCAAACTCTGACCATGCTAGAGTCTTCTCATCGTAAGACTGGGACACTAAACTCCATCATCACCCTACAGATCCATGGAGAAGTCTTGTTTCCAAAAACACCATCAAATCTATCGATGTCCTGAAAAGATAGAAAACTCACGTCTCCACCTCAATCCAATCCTCATACGCCTATGGGTTGGGCTCACCTTAGAACCGGAGGGGTCCCAGTCATTGAAACTCATAAAGAACACTTAGCCCGCGCACCTCATCTTCTGGCACTGCAGGTACCATCTGCAGCTCAAACTATGGTGCTACATTTAGTGAACCACCTGGAGGTAAAACCTCTATAAAGGGACCTTGTATAGATGCCTCATCACCGATTGGATCATCCTCCTGATCCTGATGTTGAATCCTAGATGGAATACGTCATGGAGGCATCCTAAAATAGATAATATGTATCAAAATTAATGAGTATATTTGGAGAGATGAATAAAAAAGGACATGGAAATCACAACCCATTCCTATATGATGCATGTAAAATAATTTTCCCTACAACAAATTTCCTCATATACTGATTCAAAAGGTGGGTGATCATAGTCCTGGAGTATGGATACATCAGTCGCCGCACCAGCACTAGAGTCTCTAGCATAAAATCCAAACTTGAAATACTTAACACTATTGCCCCAAACCAATCTCACATTCTCCAATCCTAAGGTATAACTAACTCCTTTGATACCACTCTATCACAATCCATCCTAATGGGTCCCATTTTGTGACTCCCTGAGCCTACCTCTAAAAGGCCAGGGGATAGAAATAAGTGTCGAGTAGGCATATCACTAACATGGGAGGAATTCTCCAAAGTACTTATACACACACACACATCTTCAAGACTATATAATACTGAAATGTAAAATGAGTGATAAACCATGCATTCATACATCTAAATCCCACAACCAAAGTACGAAAGCAAGAAATGTAAAGTAAACAGGGTCAAATATAAGCCCACCACAAAGAGTTGGAAAAAAATTCCACCCTAAAAGTAAAGATGGGGACTGCTATCAAGATAACTGTAGGAACACACCTCATTCTTTCCAACTAACTAATATGTTCTTGGTCCGGGTCCCTCTAGGAATCCTTCAAAAGGGATATTTTTATGCACAAGAAATGACATGTGCAGGAAAATTTTGTGTAGGGATGATAAGTGTATTTCATGCATATAGTTTAGAGTGTTCTAGTATATTTATTTTTGTAATTAAATGAATAATCTTTCCAATTTTGATCAATTTAACTTGTTTTATGTTTTATGGAAGGAAAAAATGAATTTTTGAAAAAGGAATAAAAAGGGGTGGAAGTATGAGCTTGAAGACACTTTGCATCGCGAGCAAAGTGAAGCGACGCAACACCAGAATTTTGAGGAAGATTGAAGCTGTAAAACTGGAAAAAAAGTGATTACACAACATGTAACTCATTTACATGTTGTGAATTTTTCAAGTGATGAATCATCGACAGAACAAGTTGTGACCTCCATTCACACTGTGAAACGCAACTACATGTCATGTAACTCCATTACACTATGTGACGTTTTTTCAAGAGAAGATTTTAGAGAATATTTTTACAAGATTTTCAGTGCCTAAATTTTGAGGGATTACATGACATGAAACTCCTTTACATGTCTTTTAATCAGTGGTTCATTGAAAAATAAATGTGACATAGTCAAATGCAGTCAAACTCATAGAGGGGACTTTAGATCTGGATTACATGATGTGTGATCCAATTACACATCATGAATGGCCTCAGTCAGATCTCATCCAATGCCTATAAATAGAGCATCTTGGTTGCACCATTTGGAGCACTTTTGGATAGAGCACCACCAATGGATGCCTATCATATGAAGCCACACCTGCTATTGTCGCCACATTCTTTAGTATTTTTGTTTATTATTTTTCTAAACCCACTCATGGTTAACATGAGTGGGTGATTTCTTTGTGTTGTTGCATAAGTGAAGAACAAGAATTGATTGTATGAGGTATTTTATATTTGATTAAAATTTATGTTGGGATTTAATATTTATTCTTCAACTCTATCCTTTTCTCGATTTCTTCTTGCATGAACATTGTGAGTGGGGTTAGGAATTGGGTTTAAATTCATTATTTTTTTTGAGCATGACCATTGATTGATTGGAATAAATACCATTATTTTATCTGAGGTCTAGGGTTGAGATTTCCTCTATGACCATTGGTTTTTTTTCTTACCTATGTTTAAATAAGGTTTCAAGTTACCCATCCTTTACAATCCAAAGTACCTGACAATGAGAAAAAGAGATTTTTGGATGGGGTGCATTTATCATGACCATTGGACTCTCTAGGACCCGATTCTAACAACTGCATGATTATTAATTGATTATTTTATACCTTTTTATCTCATGAACCTGAAATCATTGTTGCCCTGCACCCATTCTATATTTTATTCTCACTCATTCTTCAACAATCACATTCTCAATATTTTATATTTATCTATTGAAAATCGAAATTAATTTAGGTCTTTTTTATTTAAATAATCTTTTCTCCAATACTTTATCTATGGTTTCATCCTAGGAATTTCATATCCAATACCACTCTTTAGTTTAGCAGTTTGTTTGATTCATGTTTTAAATTTCTAAATTCATTAACCCGAGAGAGAATTAATAATGCTCGTAGGGCTATCAAGGGGTGAGTATAAAAATACCTAGTAGGACACCCTAAAACTACAAAGCATATAAAAATAAGAATAATAGATATCTCTATATAGGTATATGTCTACAATACATATAATAATAATATCCAGATATACTCAAAAAAGACACATAGTATTAAGGTAAAGTCACAATCATAAATACAACCTAGGATTCTTACTCGAAGGTTCCACGTAGCACTCGTCTAGGAGAATACAATCCGCAAGTCAAATAACATTGAATACATTATCTGAGAGGTCATGCTTGTTGGGTCTCATCCTAGGAAGGATATTCCATAAGTATAAAGAGATACAATACACAGATGAGGATCACACACAAGGTCATGGGTTAAACTGATAACTCAATCTAGAATAACTTTATAAGTATAGGATGGATTCTTTCTTAGTGTTGGTCATGACGAAACTAAGAACTTCACCTAGGGAGAGAAGATGATAGAAGATCTCACTCCGGGCCTCACAAAAGGATTCCAACAACTATATCTAATAAGTCCTTCTAAAGGGATCAATATACTATGTATAAAACTTGATTACATAATAACCAATGGAAAATAGATATAAGGAATATACTCTAACAAAAAATGTCCAATATATAGAAGAAAAGGGTTCTAAGACAACTTTGAAGGAGTTTACAACGTGTACTAGAAATACATGGTGTGTCCCTTTGACATCAGGTTCTGCTTGTGTAAATGACATTTGTCTGTTTCTGTGTCAAAGTACACAGCATGGTTGTGCTTGTGTACTTCTGAATGTGTCTCAATACACGATTATGATCATGTACACTTATGATGAACATGTCTGTGTGGGAGTAAACAGTTTTCCCATTCCCATGTACTCTTGGTCGTGTATGTGTACCCTTCGAGGTATATGCTGATTTTCTAGGGAAGGCTCGCACGACATGTGAAACTTAAATTCTTGCAGAAACCCTAGACACCACACTAGGGGTCCCACATTCTTTATAATCTCAAATTTCATGCCATGTGTTATGGGATTTTCTATAATCCTCATTATTCCTCTCGTGGAGTCATCCACTCCTCTGACACCAAATCCATCTATAAATCACACTGGAGATGGAGGATCTATCTATTCGACCCTTTTTTTGTTGTTCTTTAGATTCTAATCATCCAATTCACCTGAAAAATTCCATTGTTTGTCCTTTACGGTTGCGTGTTAAAGAACACATAATCGAGTATCCCAAATCCATATGATCCGTTGCAGCTTCCATCGTTGCACAATCTCCAAGTTGTGTCAAGCCTAGATCTACGATATCGAATCATTGTGACAAGAAATGAGTGTGTAATGTTCTATTTCTTAGTGTTCATCAAACCACATGCCAAAGGAAATTGCCTGTGATGAACAAAGAAATGGGGAAGTAAATCACAATCACAAACATGAGGAATGAACATAGCCAATGTTCATGTTGGTCTTGATTTCTTGTCATTATAATGAAGAATGAAGAGATAAACAATTAATCAAGAAGTAATTTCCACAATTCCTTGATGAATCTATCTCGTACCCATAATAGGCACAATTCGTGAATCAATTCATTGGTTAATTAATTCGCATTCGTCATAGGAATCATAAAACATGAATACATCCAAATAAACAAATGCCTTACCTTGATTTGGACTGATTATTGGAGAATAATGAATTTGTGTCGTTGTTGTTGGTGAGATCCTCTGGTTCTATTTTACACCAATCATAAAACTATGATCTGGTTGTCATTCACCCATGGAATCTCCTCCAATGGTTCATCTAGATCTCTAGGTTTTAGTGTATAAACCTAATAGTCCACCATAATTGTATACTTATATGCAAAGTCAATCATTGTGTTAAATAAAATAAAATAATTCAATTAATTTATTTATTTCATTAATTTCACACCCACGATGAATTTTCACAAACACCCCACTTTAATAAAGGTTATATCTCTCCTAGGGTAAAACTCATGCTCTGAACTCAATGGTGCCCTCAATTTTTTGATTTGATCCCCCATTAGAGTGTTATTAAACTTTTTCATGAAAATCGCATGCATGTGTATTTAATATATTTAATATATTTCAAACATTTATTCCAAACACACTAGGACTCAGAATCACATTTTTTCTCAATGACTAGTCTCGAAAATAATCCATACTATATCGAAAATTAATACATGGAAAATATGATTCATTACATTTTTAGTCAGCCTATGGGGATTGGGGACACCCTTTGGGCCTTTCCACAGACCAGTTTAGGTGTTAGGTTTAGGGATGACCTAGGATGGTTTGTGAAAAAATTTCTTTCACCTTTATTCTCCTACTAAGTTATAGGACCACACACATTTATGAAAACAAGATCAATTAGATTTATAGATCTTTATTTATCAAGATTATATGAATTATCAAAATCTTCCCTTTATGGATTACATGTCTTGTCTCTCTGATACTTCAAAATAATTATATTAATTATAGCTTTAAACTTTTAAATTTTCTCCATATTCTTCTAATTTATATGTCCTAATCTTATCTTCCATATCCTATTTTCCTCATCAAAAGTTAGTAATGAAGTATTTTCCATTCCATTAACTTGATAAATATTTTCATGACTTATTATTCCCAAAATTAAAGACACTCTATCCTTTCTTTTAATATAGAAACCCTTCTTGTTAAATACCCACTTCAAAAATTGGGTCACAAAACTAACTCGCACTTAAAATTGTGTGACTTAGTCCATCAAAAAACAACACTTTTCTTAAACTATTTTCTTTTAATATTTTTTCTTTTACTTCCTTTTATTTTCAAAGCTTCATCATTTCAGAATCTAATAGTTTCATTAACTTTATTCTTCACATTTTTTAGTAGCTCCAAAATTCCAATCATATGAGATGAACACCCATTGTCAAGAATTCAAGTGTTACTGCTTATTCATGCTTTCAATGTAACCTCTTCCAAATTATCATGTGTTTCCTTCTTCTTTTGTCTCCATGAAATTGCATGTTTTTTTGTTAAATTTTTTCACTTAGAACACTTTCCACATCATTTTTATTATTTTCATTATCCTATTATAGAACTAAAAAATTATTCCATAGGGAGATAGATTTTGTATGTCCTTATTCTTCTATCTTTAAAGTATTTACAGCTTCACCATCATTCCCCTTTCTCTTAAAAAAGTATTCCTTGGGAATTTAATTAGAACAATTAAAGCAATATCCATTGAATGAGTATTATGTTGTGGTAGTATGTAATTATATGACTAAAATAGACACAAAATTGAAATTTCATTCAAGAGAACATATTTTCAAACTTTTTTTATAAATCATGTGAAGACCATCCAAATTTTTTATGATTTATTAAATTATAATTCTAAAAACCTTATTTAACCATTTTCTTACTTCTTTTTTCTAGATATATTGTATTTATATTAATTACAGTATATTTTGATATCTTTCATGGGTAATCATGTCCCACTTTTTCCATCGAAGTGGTTATTTAAACTCTTAAATTATCAGCTACCTATTTTTAACCTTTTCTAATTTTTTCTTTCAAAATTAAACTATTATAACTTTTAGATTTCCTCCCATATTTTTGAAAATTAATTCAACATCAAACAGCTTTTTTCCATTCACAAATTTTTCTTCAAGAGATTCAATCTATTTTTATTTTTATTCATTTCATACATTAATATCATCAATGATCTTAATTTTATATTCTAATTTCAAATTGAAATTAATTAATTTGTTCTATACTTTCTTGACAAGAATATTGTGTTTCAATAACTTATTCCCACCTTGTAATTTTTTATTTGACTTTATCCACATACTCATTTTATTCTTTTAATTCACTTTTAATTCTTTTATTCTTCTTCTTTTGATAATCCAACTTTTCAAGAGTAGCTTCAAGTTCACCTTTTAAATAAATTGAAGCTTATTGTTGTTCAATTTAATTATCAATAAAATAAATCATTACTTATTATTCATCTGAGTTAAGCTTAGTTTCCAATTTTTCATGAGGTGACTCATCATTATCTTCCTTTTTACTAACAAAGATACTCCTATAAAATATATATTTTTTATTTTTAATTTAAAACAGAATTGGTATTATTCCATTAAGTAAGTCTATTTTAACTTCCTTTTGAGGAATCAGAATCTTCTCCTTATTCGGTTCTCCATGGATACTTATCAACAAAGTGTCTAACCTTATCACATTTGAAATAGGAAAAAGGCAATTTGCCTTAAAATATTCCTTTACCTATCATTATAATTCTACATGAAAGTGAAATAAATTTATCGATGATGTCCTCCTCATCTTTCTCTTTATTTTTCTTCAGGTTTTCTATAGCTCCAGAGGCTATTTACTTAGTTGTTTGATAAAAATAACATCATTCTTTGACTCTTATCTCATAATCCACCAAATAACTTTACATATCATTAAGAGATACTTGATTTGTGCCGATTTATCTAATTGATGAAACCTTGGAATTGTATGATGGTTTAATCCTTCTCATGATCTTATTTACAATCTTAGAATCTTCTATCTTCTATCCAATCTCTATCATTATTCTAACCACATCAATTATCTTATTTAAAAAATCATTCATGCTTTCACCTAGAATCATTCTCAGGTAATCAAAATTATTAGTTAATACTTGTATTTTTTTCTTATTTTATCTTGTTATCCCCTTCATAGATGATAGATAATTTGTCCCATGTTGCTTTAGAGGATTCACAACCCATAATATTCAAATGAATTTGATTTGAAAGATCCCCTACCAAACCATTTTATGAATTATCATCTACATTAGACAACTTCATGTCTAACTCTATTAATTTCATCTCAGTAAGATCATTTATTTGAATACCATATATAGTATCTACATGAACATAAATCTCAATTGATCTAAAATGAGAATTAAACATTTTCTTTTAGATATGAAATTTGAATCCATTAAAAATTGGAACAACTTTTTAATTATTGGAATTCTTTGTAGAAGTAATCTTCAGCCTATGATAGATTAACCACTAATATCCAGGTGTTTTTGATTCCACGTTTTGATTCTAAGGTCCCACCAAAATACCCTAAGAGGTGGGGTGAATTAATGAATTAAATATTCTCTCTTTAAAATTAGATCTTGTTCTCTTGTTAGAGAAAAAACTAATTCAACCACCTATCAAACTCACGTCATATGCATCATATCAATTTGAAAACAAAATAAAAAATACCGAGTATATAAAATTTTATCGATTCACGCAAATTTGGATACATACAATGAGTGTGCACTCAACAGAGTGTCTGTATACCAATAATAAATAACTTAGTCATGAATGAAATGTCCATGGGAGGATAGCTCAAGCCTAGACTCACTACCTTTACATGTTTTGGGATTACACACCACTTCCCAAGTAGTCTCTCTCCCTTCCTCTATTCAGACATTGTGTGGAGAGGAATATCTAGAGTATGTCATGTAAACCATAGAGGATTAAAAAAAACTTCTGAAAAACAACACCAAAATGTCTTGGGTGTTTATGCTTTAGCACAATGTACAGATTATTTGATAAATATTTAGTCTTTAGAAATTCAGAACTTGTGTGTTTCATGATTTTCTTTGTAATGTAGCCACTTCCACCCACATCAATAAAAATATTAAAACTTCAAATGAAACAATCATCTACATTCAATATCCCAAAATTCTCAGTCATAGATCATTGTTAATCCCCATTTATTTTCTCCATTAATGCTCCTTCAAAATCTGTCAAAATTTATTTAAAAAAGCCTTGCGCATTCAGTCATGAAAAAGTAAATCCAAAGTGACCTGTTTAATTTCCAATTTACTCTTGTGTATCAGATGTATCTCCATGCTTTTCCAAAAATACAACTAAAACTATAAGTCACTCTTATGCATCAACAAGTTTGATCTTTCATAAGTAGTTTATCCACTATGTTAATACTACATATCACAAAGATTAATCTTACATACTCCATTGAAACTACAATTTGATCCACTATACCAATCTTATGCATTCTCGTACTTTTTCAAAAACAAAATTAATGTTTATTCTTACTAATCACCACTCTCAAAAATCACTCAACACCATAAGCATTTCCAAGATATTTCAAAGAAACCTTTTTCACTACAAAAGACGTAAATCACCCAAATATCATTATTGATACCAAATAAAACACATAAATCATCTATTGATCCAATTATTCCAATATATTCATATTATGTTTTTAATAATATATTTATATAAATACATTTATACGATGTATTATATTTATATAATGAATTTATAGTATATTTATATGCTTAAATCATCTATTCATTTATATATTGAAGTGCCCAGATCAGTGTGAATCACTGAGAGGGGGAGGGGGTGAATCAGTGATCCCTTAAAACTTTTTACTAATTGATTCCTTATCAATTAAACCTCTATGGCTGGTTAAAGCCTCGATCCACTCTTCTTGTATCTCTCAACCTTTCCCGGATAATGCAGTAATGAAAAGGCACAGGACACAAGGATTTACAAGGTTCGGCACCAAAGGCCTACATCCTTGCCATGCTCTCCCAGCATGGATTCTCCATTATAACCTGTTAAAATTACAATGGCCGATACAGAGTCCCATTGTATCTCTCCTGAGTCCCACAGGAGGGTCTTTATACTGCTTCACACAGTGTTACCAGAGTCCCACTGGCCTGCTCCAGAATCCCACTGAAGACTTCTTCTCCCTGAGTCCCACAGGGTCTTTTCCTGGCTCCTCGAGTCACACGAGTAGCTCTTCTTCACTTTAAGTTCTTCAAGTAACTTCAGCAGCCTAGGATAAAGGCTGCTGGCCTTGCTCTTCTCTTCTGATCACTTGTGGTTGATCAGGGCTTCTCGTCTAGCTCAGGCTTTATCTCCTTCTTCAGGATGACCTGGCTTCTCTCTCCAACTACTGAATACTCAGACAACTGATATCTTTAACTTTGGTCTGGTCCAGTCTCAACTCACTTCAACTTCATGCACTTAGTGCATGATAGCTCTGCATCTTCATGCACTGACTGCATGGCCTTCTCAAATTCTTCAAGATCTTCTGGTCTTGGACAACTCAGATGCACACCACTGATTTGGCTCTGTTCACGTGTGCACGTGCATGCATGCATGCATGCACTCTCCTGTTCCTCCTCTTGGTGCAATAAACCCTCAAAGGGTGTAATCAATTATAGCACACACCTTCTCCACAATCTTCATACACTATATTCAAATTGTTCACACACTTAGAAGTGTGTTTTACTTTAGTGTGGAACTTCTTCTTCTTCTTCTAATGTGTATACACTGTTAGTGCACACACTAGGTTCGACCTCTTTTCTCTTTGCACACACTTCTTTCACTTTTGCACACTCATGAGTTGGCCTCCTCCTCTTCTTGTTGCACACACACACTTTAGTGTTCTTTTAGTTTGTTCTTCAATGTGTGCACACACAAGGTGTGTCTTCACTTGGTGCAAACACAAGGCAAGGCCTCGGCCTTCTTTGGCACACACACACAATGTGTGTAAAACACAACCAAGGTATGGCCTTGGTCTTCCTCCTCTTCTTGCACACTCACGGCTAGGGTGTATGTCTTTCACTTGATGTGGCTTTCCTCCTCACTTAGCACACAACCCGTAGGTATGTAATGCACTTCATCTTCATGTTGCACTAAGCACACACACTGAATGAGTGTGGTCTTCTAACCTTGATCTCAAAGGAGGCGCGCAAGGTGTCTTGGTACAAGGGGCAGCCGCGCAAGGTGTGGTGGGATTCGGTCGCGCAAGCCACAAGGGTGCAACCAGGCGCACAAGTGCCACTGCCTTGCAAGTGTGCAAGGTGCAACACCGCGGGCACACAAGTTCAAGGGCACCAGCGGCCGCGCAAACACCTCTTGCCACGCAAGTCCGCGGGCTGAGAGGGATGCAACCACGGGCACGCAAGGATGCGGCCACGGGTCTTCCTGTCGCGCAAGGAAGGCGCGCAGGGGACTATTCCCTTCACGTCTTTCGCGCAAGGAGTGCACGAAAGGAACTCCTTCGGGCCTCAGGTGGCACCGAGAACAATAGCCGCGCAAAGTTTTGCGCAGTGGCTTCTTTCTTCGCGAGGGAGAGCACTCACGGGACACAAATCTTCAACAAGGTTTCAGCAAACAAAATGAGAGCCTCTGGCTCTTCTTTTATAGGCAGAGGGATGCCCGGATCATCCGCGTGCGATAAAACTTGAATCCCCGAGTTTTTCGGGTATTTCAAGATTCTGAAAATCTTGATATCTTCCTCTGTTTCACACGCGGGTTCTCCCTTTTTATTTTTCCACGTGCATGCGACTTTCAAACACATGCATGGCTTCTTTCGGTCCAAACCATGCAGAACATAGACGCTCAAGGCCTCGGCACTTCATTTGCCTTCGGCCTCACTCGAATTCTCCATACGTTGCATGCATGCCCATATTTGTACATGGATATGTTCAGTTGGGCCAGACGAACACGAGGGAGCCTTCGGTTTGTTCGGAGGTGGCCGGAATCTCAAAAACAGGTGCTCGGGTTGCTCCTGGTTCGACGGAGCTCACGGGGAGCCTTCGGCTGAGCTTGAGGAATGAGACGAGCTCTCGGCCGTCGGATGCGATGTTAAACGGCCAGGATCAGATCATCGCTGCGGAGATGGATCGTGCGGCGTGGATAAAGCGCGCGATGGCTCGGACGGCCAGGATTCGCTCCCGGTGATTTTTGCGCGTCCCACATCGAAGCTGCGGCCAATTTTCTCGCGGCTTATCAAATAAGCGCTCCCATGAATGGCCAGTTGAATCTCCTCCCTCCACGGTGCCGCCCCGCACCATGTTCTCCCTGCGGGCGTGCTCTGCGCCCACTCTGATCCCTGCGGGCGCGCTCCTAGCGCCCACTATGCACCTCGGGCGCGCGGGTTTCACCACCGCGTGTCCTCGGGGGCTTACACACGGCCCCCTGCCGCCTTGTGCTTGCACCATGGGATCCCCCATGGGCGTGGCGCCTTCGGCCCACAAGTGCCTTGGGGTTGAACCCGTGGGCTGGCCTTGGCTGGCCTAATTTTTGGCTAAGGCATGAATAAACACTTTGTTAAAAAACAAAGTATCCCATATGTAAAATGCCAAATTCCAAGCCACTTCTCCCTTCTTCATTTCTTCTCCTCTCTTCTTCTTCTTGAGAATTCAAACATTAATCTACTTGATTAGAAACAACTCCTCAATTTAAGATTCTTCTTCATCATCTCATTTTCTACTTAGGAGAGAATTCTCAAGAATCTTCATCAACCGAACTCCTGAATCACATAACATCTTCAATGTTCTTCATTGATCCAATCAGAGATCAAATTGGATCTTCTTCTGATTCTCATGCACTAAGAGATAGTGCATGGACTTCTTCAGCTCACTTCATCCACTTAGGAGATGTGGATGGATCCCATTCACTTCCTCATGCATTGTCAATACAATGCATGGTCTTCTAAATCTTTTTGTGACATTGTATCCAGTTGATACAAGTTCTTGGAACTTTAAGAACAGCTCAACAATCGTCAGATATTCATGGAGAATGTTTCAACCATATTCTCCAATGCCACTTAGTGAATCTCCTAAGTGACATTCCTCTTAGTACCATGGCCATTCTCCTTCACTACCAACACCATCACAACCTTTGTCATTCACATATTGACATTCCCTCACTTCCATTCATTCCAAGACAACTTCATGCCTCATTGACAACAAATGCAACACAGTGCACTTCAATCTCCCCCTTTGTATTTGTTGTCAATACACTCCTTCAGCACATATGAATGGGTCAATATGTGTGCCAATATTTTCTCCCCCTTATTGGCAATCAAATGCAAAGGTGTGGTGTGGTTCTCTTTCAAAAATCTCTTCCTCCCTTTGAAAAGTATTTTCTTGAAAAACACTGAGAGAGGGATGATGTCACATGTTCTCTTTAGCAAAGAACCTTTAGTAAATCAACTCTAAGTCTACTTGGGCTAACCCGGTGTAGAAAACAAGAGTGATATCACCAAGATTTTTCAATGCTGTCCACAATTCTCTACACATGTGAGATCATGCTTGGGGGTTTGAAATTTTTCAGATGTAACAATGAATTGCTGAATCCTGCACATACTTCACAAAACTCATTAGAAAGTTCAGTGCAAAGATAAAGCTCCCCCTTTCATTCGTTTGTCTTCAATCAATACTCCCCCTTAATTGTCACGATGGATACAATTAAGAAACAAGGGATGAAAGTATGATTGGAATACCTTCACTTTTCTCAAGATGGTATTAATCTAAGAATCCCATCTTCTTCAGATTGGCTCCCCCTCAAGGGGTGCACTCCGTTCTGTCCAAACCATCCTCCAGATGAGAATGATCATCATCTTCAATTCCCTGCAATGTTAGCACATGTATATACCAAGAGTATAAGGGAATAATATGGAACCTCCTTGGTTCATCAATGTGAACAACAAGGTTGAGAAGATTCTCTCAACCGAGATGTCCCATTTTCACCATTCTTCACACTTGCACATCTGATCTTCTTTGATGTTTGTGCTGGTGTGGATCTCAACACATCTTCATGTGAAATCTTCTTCTTCTCTTTTGCCTTAGCAATTGCCAGAACTTTATCTTCAGCTTTTTGCAGATCTTTGGCAAGTTGCAACTGATTTGGCCATATGACTAACAAGTCATTTGGAAGAGTGGCCTCAGTTTTGGAAGTTCCACATGGTTCTTTGGATGCTGCTAAGATACCTCTCTTAGGCAACTTATTTTCAATCAATCCCTTCTTCTTCTGGATTGATTGTCTTTTGGAGTTCATTCTGCTTCTATTTAGTTTCATGGATTCTTTACAAAGGTCCATGATGTGTCCTTTCTTTCCACAGTAGAAGCATGTTTTCTTGGTGGTCCTTTTGGATGCATCACCCTTCTTGGATTTAGACTCCAGGGACTTCTTTTCCTTTTTCATAATCTTCTTGGGAGCATCTTCAACTTTCTTCTTGCTTCCAAAGGATTCTTTCTGAGCCAGGTTCAGTGATCTTCTCTTCTTTTTAGCTCTGGATACAGTTGGAGATTGACATGTATCTATTTGACCACTTGTGCAATCATCCCAGATGTTGTCAAGTAATCCAAATCTATTTGCAGTAAACAGATGTCTCTGGACCTGTGGATGTTGCTTCCTTCCTTCTGGCTTGCTCCCCCTTGGAATGGGCTTCCTCTGTGCTTTGGCATTCAGTGGATTGTACCAACAATCCTTTGCACAATGCCCATACTTGTTACAACACCAGCATTGTCCCACGAATCTTGACCTCTTCAGTCCTTCTGATTGTAGGGTACTTTTCTTGACCTGTTGTGCTGTTTCAGGAGAACTCTGCTTCTTTACTGTCTTCATCCATATTTGTTTGGAATTATTCTTCCATCCTGCACCTTTTGTGGAAACACAATTAGAAGCATCAGTACAAGATGGTATGGATGGTACCTTCTTTTTAGAAGATGTTTCTCTTTCATTAGAGGATGTCTTTCTTTTAGAATCATCCTGCTCAATGCATACTTGAGTAGCAACATTTCTCCTTTCAGCTGACTGGGAGGCTTTGGCTTTGGGTGATTGCAGATTTTTCAATATCACCTCCAGTTCAAAGCATTTCATGTTGAGGGAGTTCTTCTCATCCTCAACCAATCTTAGCCTACCTTCCCAATTCTGTTTCAGCTGTTCTAACTGGTCTTCATGCACCTTCTTTATTTCATGCAATGAGTTGTCAAGCTCCTTCACCATTTTGACTTTGTCTTCGAGTTGAGCATCTCTGACATTCATTGACACTCTGTGCAATTTTTCCAGTGCATGGAAAACTTCTTTGACCTTTACTTTAAAGAAATATTTCTCAGAAAGGCTTCTTTGCAATTCTTCAGTAGTGTCTTCATACATTTCATTGCAAAGGGAAATTGTTTCATCTTTGGCTTTCACTAGCTTTCTGAGAGTGTTGGATATGCCAACCCTTTTTGCCAATTGATCTTCCATTGCATTGGATTCTTCTTCTAACTGTGATTTTTCTTCATGAAGATCATGGATGCCTGTAGCTATACACTTTTCCACTTCCATGGGAACTGTCTTCTGAAGATATTTGAGTGCACTCTGAAGATCATTCATTGTTTCAACTTCATCACAGCTAGGACAGGCTTTCTTCATCTTCTTGGCCTGTTTCTTCTTTCTATTTTTCTGAGTCTTGGCAGATATCTCCATTTGAGGCTGGTCACTCATTTCCTCAAATCTGCACTTCATAAAGACTCCCTTGGATCTTTTAGAGGTAACCTCCCTCTGATACCAATTGAAGTGCCCAGATCAGTGTGAATCACTGAGAGGGGGAGGGGGTGAATCAGTGATCCCTTAAAACTTTTTACTAATTGATTCCTTATCAATTAAACCTCTATGGCTGGTTAAAGCCTCGATCCACTCTTCTTGTATCTCTCAACCTTTCCCGGATAATGCAGTAATGAAAAGGCATAGGACACAAGGATTTACAAGGTTCGGCACCAAAGGCCTACATCCTTGCCATGCTCTCCCAGCATGGATTCTCCATTATAACCTGTTAAAATTACAATGGCCGATACAGAGTCCCACTGTATCTCTCCTGAGTCCCACAGGAGGGTCTTTATACTGCTTCACACAGTGTTACCAGAGTCCCACTGGCCTGCTCCAGAATCCCACTGAAGACTTCTTCTCCCTGAGTCCCACAGGGTCTTTTCCTGGCTCCTCGAGTCACACGAGTAGCTCTTCTTCACTTTAAGTTCTTCAAGTAACTTCAGCTGCCTGGGATAAAGGCTGATGGCCTTGCTCTTCTCTTCTGATCACTTGTGGTTGATCAGGGATTCTCGTCTAGCTCAGGCTTTATCTCCTTCTTCAGGATGACCTGGCTTCTCTCTCCAACTACTGAATACTCAGACAACTGATATCTTTAACTTTGGTCTGGTCCAGTCTCAACTCACTTCAACTTCATTCACTTAGTGCATGATAGCTCTGCATCTTCATGCACTGACTGCATGGCCTTCTCAAATTCTTCAAGATCTTCTGGTCTTGGACAACTCAGATGCACACCACTGATTTGGCTCTGTTCACGTGTGCACGTGCATGCATGCATTCATGCACTCTCCTGTTCCTCCTCTTGGTGCAATAAACCCTCAAAGGGTGTAATCAATTATAGCACACACCTTCTCCACAATCTTCACACACTATATTCAAATTGTTCACACACTTAGAAGTGTGTTTTACTTTAGTGTGGAACTTATTCTTCTTCTTCTAATGTGTATACACTGTTAGTGCACACACTAGGTTCGACCTCTTTTCTCTTTGCACACACTTCTTTCACTTTTGCACACTCATGAGTTGGCCTCCTCCTCTTCTTGTTGCACACACACACTTTAGTGTTCTTTTAGTTTGTTCTTCAATGTGTGCACACACAAGGTGTGTCTTCACTTGGTGCACACACAAGGCAAGGCCTCGGCCTTCTTTGGCACACACACACAATGTGTGTAAAACACAACCAAGGTATGGCCTTGGTCTTCCTCCTCTTCTTGCACACTCACGGCTAGGGTGTATGTCTTTCACTTGATGTGGCTTTCCTCCTCACTTAGCACACAACCCGTAGGTATGTAATGCACTTCATCTTCATGTTGCACTAAGCACACACACTGAATGAGTGTGGTCTTCTAACCTTGATCTCAAAGGAGGCGCGCAAGGTGTCTTGGTACAAGGGGCAGCCGCGCAAGGTGTGGTGGGCTTCGGTCGCGCAAGCCACAAGGGTGCAACCAGGCGCACAAGTGCCACTGCCTTGCAAGTGTGCAAGGTGCAACACCGTGGGCACACAAGTGCAAGGGCACCAGCGGCCGCGCAAACACCTCTTGCCACGCAAGTCCGCGGGCTGAGAGGGATGCAACCATGGGCACGCAAGGATGCGGCCACGGGTCTTCCTGTCGCGCAAGGAAGGTGCGCAGGGGACTCTTCCCTTCACGTCTTTCGCGCAAGGAGTGCACGAAAGGAACTCCTTCGGGCCTTGGGTGGCACCGAGAACAATAGCCGCGCAATGTTTTGCGCAGTGGCTTCTTTCTTCGCGAGGGAGAGCACTCACGGGACACAAATCTTCAACAAGGTTTCAGCAAACAAAATGAGAGCCTCTGGCTCTTCTTTTATAGGCAGAGGGATGCCCGGATCATCCGCATGCGATAAAACTTGAATCCTCGAGTTTTTCGGGTATTTCAAGATTCTGCAAATCTTGATATCTTCCTCTGTTTCACACGCGGGTTCTCCCTTTTTATTTCTCCTCGTGCATGCGACTTTCAAACGCATGCATGGCTTCTTTTGGTCCAAACCATGCAGAACATAGACGCTCAAGGCCTCGGCACTTCGTTTGCCTTCGGCCTCACTCGAATTCTCCATACGTTGCATGCATGCCCATATTTGTACATGGATATGTTCAGTTGGGCCAGACGAACACAAGGGAGCCTTCGGTTTGTTCGGAGGTGGCCGGAATCTCAAAAACAGGTGCTCGGGTTGCTCCTGGTTCGACGGAGCTCACGGGGAGCCTTCGGCTGAGCTCGAGGAAGGAGACGAGCTCTCGGCCGTCGGATGCGATGTTAAACGGCCAGGATCAGATCATCGCCGCGGAGATGGATCGTGCGGCGTGGATAAAGCGCGCGATGGCTCGGACGGCCAGGATTCGCTCCCGGTGATTTTTGCGCGTCCCACATTGAAGCCGCGGCCGATTTTCTCGCGGCTTATCAAATAAGCGCTCCCATGAACGGCCAGTTGAATCTCCTCCCTCCACGGTGCCGCCCCGCACCGTGTTCTCCCTGCGGGCGCGCTCTGCGCCCACTCTGCTCCCTGCGGGCGCGCTCCTAGCGCCCACTATGCACCTCGGGCGCGCGGGTTTCACCACCGCATGTCCTCGGGGGCTTACACACGGCCCCCTTCCGCCTTGTGCTTGCACCATGGGATCCCCCATGGGCGTGGAGACTTCGGCCCACAAGTGCCTTGGGGTTGAACCCGTGGACTGGCCTTGGCTGGCCTAGTTTTTGGCTAAGGCATGAATAAACACTTTGTTAAAAAACAAAGTATCCCATATGTAAAATGCCAAATTCCAAGCCACTTCTCCCTTCTTCATTTCTTCTCATCTCTTCTTCTTCTTGAGAATTCAAACATTAATCTACTTGATTAGAAACAACTCCTCAATTTAAGATTCTTCTTCATCATCTCATTTTCTACTTAGGAGAGAATTCTCAAGAATCTTCATCAACCGAACTCCTGAATCACATAACATCTTCAATGTTCTTCATTGATCCAATCAGAGATCAAATTGGATCTTCTTCTGATTCTCATGCACTAAGAGATAGTGCATGGACTTCTTCAGCTCACTTCATCCACTTAGGAGATGTGGATGGATCTCATTCACTTCCTCATGCATTGTCAATACAATGCATGGTCTTCTAAAGCTTGTTGTGACATTGTATCCAGTTGATACAAGTTCTTGGAACTTTAAGAACAGCTCAAAAATCGTCAGATATTCATGGAGAATGTTTCAACCATATTATCCAATGCCACTTAGTGAATCTCCTAAGTGACATTCCTCTTAGTACCATGGCCATTCTCCTTCACTACCAACACCATCACAACCTTTGTCATTCACATCTTGACATTCCCTCACTTCCATTCATTCCAAGACAACTTCATGCCTCATTGACAACAAATGCAACACAGTGCACTTCAATCTACCCCTTTGTATTTGTTGTCAATACACTCCTTCAGCACATATGAATGGGTCAATATGTGTGCCAATATTTTCTCCCCCTTATTGGCAATCAAATGCAAAGGTGTGGTGTGGTTCTCTTTCAAAAATATCTTCCTCCCTTTGAAAAGTATTTTCTTGAAAAACACTGAGAGAGGGATGATGTCACATGTTCTCTTTAGCAAAGAACCTTTAGTAAATCAACTCTAATTCTACTTGGGCTAACCCGGTGTAGAAAACAAGAGTGATATAACCAAGATTTTTCAATGCTGTCCACAATTCTCTACACATGTGAGATCATGCTTGGGGGTTTGAAATTTTTCAGATGTAACAATGAATTGCTGAATCCTGCACATACTTCACAAAACTCATTAGAAAGTTCAGTGCAAAGATAAAGCTCCCCCTTTCATTCATTTGTCTTCAATCAATACTCCCCCTTAATTGTCACGATGGATACAATTAAGAAACAAGGGATGAAAGTATGATTGGAATACCTTCACTTTTCTCAAGATGGTATTAATCTAAGAATCCCATCTTCTTGAGATTGGCTCCCCCTCAAGGGGTGCACTCCGTTCTGTCCAAACCATCCTCCAGATGAGAATAATCATCATCTTCAATTCCCTGCAATGTTAGCACATGTATATACCAAGAGTATAAGGGAATAAGATGGAACCTCCTTGGTTCATCAATGTGAACAACAAGGTTGAGAAGATTCTCTCAACCGAGATGTCCCATTTTCACCATTCTTCACACTTGCACATCTGATCTTCTTTGATGTTTGTGCTGGTGTGGATCTCAACACATCTTCATGTGAAATCTTCTTCTTCTCTTTTGCCTTAGCAATTGCCAGAACTTTATCTTCAGCTTTTTGCAGATCTTTGGCAAGTTGCAACTGATTTGGCCATATGACTAACAAGTCATTTGGAAGAGTGGCCTCAGTTTTGGAAGTTCCACATGGTTCTTTGGATGCTGCTAAGCTACCTCTCTTAGGCAACTTATTTTCAATCAATCCCTTCTTCTTCTGGATTGATTGTCTTTTGGAGTTCATTCTGCTTCTATTTAGTTTCATGGCTTCTTTACAAAGGTCCATGATGTGTCCTTTCTTTCCACAGTAGAAGCATGTTTTCTTGGTGGTCCTTCTGGATGCATCACCCTTCTTGGATTTAGACTCCAAGGACTTCTTTTCCTTTTTCATAATCTTCTTGGGAGCATCTTCAACTTTCTTCTTGCTTCCCAAGGATTCTTTCTGAGCCAGGTTCAGTGATCTTCTCTTCTTTTTAGCTCTGGATACAGTTGGAGATTGACATGTATCTATTTGACCACTTGTGCAATCATCCCAGATGTTGTCAAGTAATCCAAATATATTTGCAGTAAACAAATGTCTCTGGACCTGTGGATGTTTCTTCCTTCCTTCTGGCTTGCTCCCCCTTGGCATGGGCTTCCTCTGTGCTTTGGCATTCAGTGGATTGTACCAACAATCCTTTGCACAATGCCCATACTTGTTACAACACCAGCATTGTCCCACGAATCTTGACCTCTTCAGTCCTTCTGATTGTAGGGTACTTTTCTTGACCTGTTGTGTTGTTTCAGGAGAGCTCTGCTTCTTTACTGTCTTCATCCATATTTGTTTGGAATTATTCTTCCATCCTGCACCTTTTGTGGAAACACAATTAGAAGCATCAGTACAAGATGGTATGGATGGTACCTTCTTTTTAGAAGATGTTGCTCTTTCATTAGAGGATGTCTTTCTTTTAGAATCATCCTGCTCAATGCATACTTGAGTAGCAAAATTTCTCCTTTCAGCTGACTGGGAGGCTTTGGCTTTGGGTGATTGCAGATTTTTCAATATCACCTCCAGTTCAAAGCATTTCATGTTGAGGGAGTTCTTCTCATCCTCAACCAATCTTAGCCTACCTTCCCAATTCTGTTTCAGCTGTTCTAACTGGTCTTCATGCACCTTCTTTATTTCATGCAATGAGTTGTCAAGCTCCTTCACCATTTTGACTTTGTCTTCGAGTTGAGCATCTCTGACATTCATTGACACTCTGTGCAATTTTTCCAGTGCATGGAAAACTTCTCTGACCATTACTTTAAAGAAATCTTTCTCAGAAAGGCTTCTTTGAAATTCTTCAGTAGTGTCTTCATACATTTCATTGCAAAGGGAAATTGTTTCATCTTTGTCTTTCACTAGCTTTCTGAGAGTGTTGGATATGCCAACCCTTTTTGCCAATTGATCTTCTATTGCATTGGCTTCTTCTTCTAACTGTGATTTTTCTTCATGAAGATCATGGATGCCTGTAGCTATACACTTTGCCACTTCCATGGGAACTGTCTTCTGAAGATATTTGAGTGCACTCTGAAGATCATTCATTGTTTCAACTTCATCACAGCTAGGACAGGCTTTCTTCATCTTCTTGGCCTGTTTCTTCTTTCTATTTTTCTGAGTCTTGGCAGATATATCCATTTGAGGCTGGTCACTCATTTCCTCAAATCTGCACTTCATAAAGACTCCCTTGGATCTTTTAGAGGTAACCTCCCTCTGATACCAATTGAAGTGCCCAGATCAGTGTGAATCACTGAGAGGGGGAGGGGGTTAATCAGTGATCCCTTAAAACTTTTTACTAATTGATTCCTTATCAATTAAACCTCTATGGCTGGTTAAAGCCTCGGTCCACTCTTCTTGTATCTCTCAACCTTTCCCGGATAATGCAGTAATGAAAAGGCACAGGACACAAGGATTTACAAGGTTCGGCACCAAAGGCCTGCATCCTTGCCATGCTCTCCCAGCATGGATTCTCCATTATAACCTGTTAAAATTACAATAGCCGATACAGAGTCCCACTGTATCTCTCCTGAGTCCCACAGGAGGGTCTTTATACTGCTTCACACAGTGTTACCAGAGTCCCACTGGCCTGCTCCAGAATCCCACTGAAGACTTCTTCTCCCTGAGTCCCACAGGGTCTTTTCCTGGCTCCTCGAGTCACACGAGTAGCTCTTCTTCACTTTAAGTTCTTCAAGTAACTTCAGCAGCCTGGGATAAAGGCTGTTGGCCTTGCTCTTATCTTCTGATCACTTGTGGTTGATCAGGGCTTCTCGTCTAGCTCAGGCTTTATCTCCTTCTTCAGGATGACCTGGCTTCTCTCTCCAACTACTGAATACTCAGACAACTGATATCTTTAACTTTGGTCTGGTCCAGTCTCAACTCACTTCAACTTCATGCACTTAGTGCATGATAGCTCTGCATCTCCATGCACTGACTTCATGGCCTTCTCAAATTCTTCAAGATCTTCTGGTCTTGGACAACTCAGATGCACACCACTGATTTGGCTCTGTTCACGTGTGCACGTGCATGCATGCATGCATGCACTCTCCTGTTCCTCCTCTTGGTGCAATAAACCCTCAAAGGGTGTAATCAATTATAGCACACACCTTCTCCACAATCTTCACACACTATATTCAAATTGTTCACACACTTAGAAGTGTGTTTTACTTTAGTGTGGAACTTCTTCTTCTTCTTCTAATGTGTATACACTGTTAGTGCACACACTAGGTTCGACCTCTTTTCTCTTTGCACACACTTCTTTCACTTTTGCACACTCATGAGTTGGCCTCCTCCTCTTCTTGTTTCACACACACACTTTAGTGTTCTTTTAGTTTGTTCTTCAATGTGTGCACACACAAGGTGTGTCTTCACTTGGTGCACACACAAGGCAAGGCCTCGGCCTTCTTTGGCACACACACACAATGTGTGTAAAACACAACCAAGGTATGGCCTTGGTCTTCCTCCTCTTCTTGCACACTCACGGCTAGGGTGTATGTCTTTCACTTGATGTGGCTTTCCTCCTCACTTAGCACACAACCCGTAGGTATGTAATGCACTTCATCTTCATGTTGCACTAAGCACACACACTAAATGAGTGTGGTCTTCTAACCTTGATCTCAAAGGAGGCGCGCAAGGTGTCTTGGTACAAGGGGCAGCCGCGCAAGGTGTGGTGGGCTTCGGTCGCGCAAGCCACAAGGGTGCAACCAGGCGCACAAGTGCCACTGCCTTGCAAGTGTGCAAGGTGCAACACCGCGGGCACACAAGTGCAAGGGCACCCGCGGCCGCGCAAACACCTCTTGCCACGCAAGTCCGCGGGCTGAGAGGGATGCAACCACGGGCACGCAAGGATGCGGCCACAGGTCTTCCTATCGCGCAAGGAAGGCGCGCAGGGGACTCTTCCCTTCACGTCTTTCGCGCAAGGAGTGCA
Organism: Viscum album; assembly: GCA_963277665.1. NCBI lineage: Eukaryota > Viridiplantae > Streptophyta > Magnoliopsida > Santalales > Viscaceae > Viscum > Viscum album. The sequence continues at coordinate 252,574,472 of OY728165.1, read as the reverse complement.
CGAAAGGAACTCCTTCGGGCCTCGGGTGGCACCGAGAACAATATCCGTGCAAAGTTTTGCGCAGTGGCTTCTTTCTTCGCGAGGGAGAGCACTCACGGGACACAAATCTTCAACAAGGTTTCAGCAAACAAAATGAGAGCCTCTGGCTCTTCTTTTATAGGCAGAGGGATGCCCGGATCATCCGCGTGCGATAAAACTTGAATCCCTGAGTTTTTCGGGTATTTCAAGATTCTGCAAATCTTGATATCTTCCTCTGTTTCACACGCGGGTTCTCCCTTTTTATTTCTCCTCGTGCATGAGACTTTCAAACGCATGCATGGCTTCTTTCGGTCCAAACCATGCAGAACATAGACGCTCAAGGCCTCGGCACTTCTTTTGCCTTCGGCCTCACTCGAATTCTCCATACGTTGCATGCATGCCCATATTTGTACATGGATATGTTCAGTTGGGCCAGACGAACACGAGGGAGCCTTCGGTTTGTTCGGAGGTGGCCGGAATCTCAAAAACAGGTGCTCGGGTTGCTCCTGGTTCGACGGAGCTCACGGGGAGCCTTCGGCTGAGCTCGAGGAAGGAGACGAGCTCTCGGCCGTCGGATGCGATGTTAAACGACCAGGATCAGATCATCGCCGCGAAGATGGATCGTGCGGCGTGGATAAAGCGCGCGATGGCTCGGACGGCCAGGATTCGCTCCCGGTGATTTTTGCGCGTCCCACGTCGAAGCCGCGGCCGATTTTCTCGCGGCTTATCAAATAAGCGCTCCCATGAACGGCCAGTTGAATCTCCTCCCTCCACGGTGCCGCCCCGCACCGTGTTCTCCCTGCGGGCGCGCTCTGCGCCCACTCTGCTCCCTGCGGGCGCGCTCCTAGCGCCCACTATGCACCTCGGGCGCGCGGGTTTCACCACCGCGTGTCCTCGGGGGCTTACACACAGCCCCCTATCGCCTTGTGCTTGCACCATGGGATCCCCCATGGGCGTGGCGCCTTCGGCCCACAAGTGCCTTGGGGTTGAACCCGTGGGCTGGCCTTGGCTGGCCTAATTTTTGGCTAAGGCATGAATAAACACTTTGTTAAAAAACAAAGTATCCCATATGTAAAATTCCAAATTCCAAGCCACTTCTCCCTTCTTCATTTCTTCTCCTCTCTTCTTCTTCTTGAGAATTAAAACATTAATCTACTTGATTAGAAACAACTCCTCAATTTAAGATTCTTCTTCATCATCTCATTTTCTACTTAGGAGATAATTCTCAAGAATCTTCATCAACCGAACTCCTGAATCACATAACATCTTCAATGTTCTTCATTGATCCAATCAGAGATCAAATTGGATCTTCTTCTGATTCTCATGCACTAAGAGATAGTGCATGGACTTCTTCAGCTCACTTCATCCACTTAGGAGATGTGGATGGATCCCATTCACTTCCTCATGCATTGTCAATACAATGCATGGTCTTCTAAAGCTTGTTGTGACATTGTATCCAGTTGATACAAGTTCTTGGAACTTTAAGAACAGCTCAACAATCGTCAGATATTCATGGAGAATGTTTCAACCATATTCTCCAATGCCACTTAGTGAATCTCCTAAGTGACATTCCTCTTAGTACCATGGCCATTCTCCTTCACTACCAACACCATCACAACCTTTGTCATTCACATCTTGACATTCCCTCACTTCCATTCATTCCAAGACAACTTCATGCCTCATTGACAACAAATGCAACACAGTGCACTTCATATATGAATATTTATATATGCAATGGTTATTATATCTTATAGTGTGTTTAAATACATTTATATAATGTATTTATATACATGTATATAATGTATTTATTAAAAATAAATTTATAACATATACACTAGTAGAAAGATACCCAATACCAACAGTTTGAAACCGTTGGTATAGGCCTCAAAACTGTTGGTATATCCTATACCAAGGGTTTGGAGAACTGTGTCCAAGTAAGCCGTAGGGATAGGTCTATACCAACGGTTTTCCCAAAACCATTGGTATAGACCTATTCCAACAGTTTTCCAAACCATTGGTATAAGTAATATGAAAAATCTATACCAACAGTTCCATAAAACCGTTGGTATATGTATTTCAAAAAATAAGCATTCGGCGGGTTTTGATCCCAGTACCTCCAGTTTATGATTGAACAACCTAACCACTAACCTAACATGAATTTTGTGAACATAATTTCATAAATATATATATGTATTATCATAAATATTTTAAATTTTGATTTATTTAATGTTCTCTGTAAGAAGATTCCATAAAAAATACATGTAACTATACCAACGGTTCTCAAAACCGTTGGTATAGATCCTTTGATTTTGGGACCTATACCAACGGTTTTGGACAAACTGTGGGTATAGGGGGGACCTATACCAATGGTTTATCCAAAACTGTTGGTATATGTCCATATTAGTGACCTATACCAACTGTTTTGGCCAAACCGTTGCTATAAGTCCATATAAGTGAACTATACCAACGGTTTTCCCAAAATTGTTTGTATAGATATTATTTCTAGTAGTGATATCTATACATTTATAAGATATATTTAATATTTTTTTAAGTCATCAGTAAATTATGGTTTCTTTAGTATGAATATAACCAATTATACTTCATATTGGGTGTGCTTCTAAAGAATTGTATTACGATAGATTCATTGATATTTTTCTATCATATCACATTTTAAAATGCAATAAATTTAAATTAATATAAATTATATCAGTCAAAATATTATGTTTTCATGTTTTTTTTAAATAAACTAGTACTCAACACGTACATTTTCACGACATAATCATTTAAAATTATCAAAATTAAGAGTTATTAAAGGGAACTATGATGTGACATTACTTTAAAAAACATTAAACCAACTTAAATTAAGGGAATTAAAATGTAATAAATTTTTTTAATAAACCAATTATACTACAATAATAGATGGGAAAGATAGTAAAAGTTTCAACATCAATAAATTAATTAATAAAAAAGTTTAAACCAACTTTACTACAATGAAAATATTTTCATAAATGAACCTGAGAGATTCATCCTTACAATGAACCCGAGATGTCCACCTGAAAACAAAAACTTATAGAAGAATGAAATATAGAAAGAAAATGCAATGGAAGAGTCATTATTAGTTAATATATAAAATGAAATAAATACCATTGAGTTTCAGTTAATCATGAAAACCTATCTCTAATTAGGTAAACAATACATTTCTAGCAAATTTTTGTCTATTCAATTTTTTTATCATGCATTGATCTATATTGAATTTCTTTTTCTTGTCCTGTGATTTTGAAGTGTCTTCAGTGAAATCAGTTTGTAATTGTTCTCTTTAACCAAATCTCTCTTAATCAAAATCATGTTCTAATGGTATCAATAATGAATTTTTTTGTAACATGTCATTCAAAGGCCAGAGAGTAAAATAATGGAAATAAAATGAGCAGAGGCACTCCCTTTAGTATGTATAATGGATATTACATAGTAAACATTAGGTAACATTAAAGGAAAAATGTATCAAATGTAATCATAATTTATTTGGATATAGTTTCTATGAAATATATGAGGGTGAAGAAAGGGAATTTGAGAGCATATAAATGACAAGAAAATGCAAAATTTAAAACTTCAACATGCATTTGAAACGGGTTAATGAAATTTATGCAGTTTCAACTGAATAGACGCAACCTGACTTGTATTACAATTATCAGCATGGAACATATGTAATAGTATTTATGGTTCTAAATGAATGAAGTAAACATAATAAATTGAAACAAAACAATGTAAAATAAGTATAAATTTAGTGATAAAATAGGTTATCCATTGGGAAATTAACTTTAGGACTGGTAGTATAAAATATTAAGAATGATTTTAGATATATGAATAAATAGTTGAAAATAAGTTTCATATTCCAACTCTTATAGACAACTACTATATAACTAAGAGGATTCAATTATTATTGAATGAGAAGCAAAAGATAAACATGTGATAATTTCAATATTTCAATGAAAATGTGACTAATTCATATCAACCACTGTACTTTTTCATTTATATATGGTCCCAATGATCCATCTATAATGAAAAAAATAGAAATAAATTGTATAAAAATAATTGTACAAACACAAGTAACAGTCAAAAAATCACTCTAGAACATGAGATATAATGTTTATTTAATTTTAAATAGTAGATGCGCATTAAATGGATATAGATTAATATAATTAGATAAGTTTTATACCTATCATATTCATATTGTTTCATTAAAGAGTAGTTACTATGGTGGTTTTCCCAACATCAAATAAATGAATAGATTATGCATATAGAGGAATTCATAATGTTGTAGTTTAAAAATTGTCATCATATTAATATAGTACAAATACATGGAAAAAGTAATTCAGGCCTAAAGACTACCATATATTTGGGAAAATAGTTAATTTTTTTATTGGGTAAATAGTCATAATATGTTAAAACTTAAATCATACACCAACCAGTTATTGTGTTTCTCATCTACTTTAGTTTTAATGATCAAAAAACTCTCAATTGTGTATCTAACAGCTTCATTTGAGTGTTATTCAGTTTCAATTTCCTAGACTTTAAGCCATGACTTTGTTGAACATAAAGATTTTATTGAAAGGAAATGATTAATCTTGTGGATGGATTGAACCTATGTTAAATCATATCTTGAGTACATGACATGACGTTGGAATACAAACAATGGATTTGAATTGAGGAACGGATGGATAAGGCATCAATTAGAGCTATTTTGATTGCATCGGCTCATCGGTGCATGGCACTAACCAACCAGTGCCATGTGGACATATTGGAATATCTCTAAGAAGTCCACCTACTACCCAATGAACTCCCAGAAGCAACTCGATGGTCATCAAAAACTTACAACGGTTCTTCATAGCTCACCAACTAGCTGATGGGTTTGAGATAGCTTGGTCAATGAGTGATAATAGCATGGTAAAAATGGATTGAATTTTAAAATTAATGAATTGGATGACTCTTGGACTTCTACATCATCTTGAAGGTTATAAATAGAACCCATGGGGGCCTTGGAAACATACCATCTCATTTGATTAACAACATCATAGTACTAAGATCGTCAAATTGTTCCCAAATTCTCTCAACATAAAAGTGCTCTCATTCCTACCAATTATCCATTATTTGATCGAAGAAATTGAAAAAAAATGAAATTATGGATATAGTAAATATATGTATGTGAAAAGTAAGGAAACATTCCAAAAAGATCTTTATAGAAAAATCTGTTTGACACTACAATTCTATATGTTTTTTATGGAATGTGAATGTAATTTCAGACAATATATGCATGTTATATGTATATAGTTATGTTAAAATAAATCTTTTTTTGGGTAAGCAATATTTTAAGAATAAGCATGCGCATTGTAAACCTAAAAAATAAGTTTGTATTGTATCATATTATCTATGTAAGTAAAACCAAGAACATTTTTATTTGTTAGGAATTATATTTTATATCCTTTATACATTTTAGTATTTGTTAATGTGTATTTATTATTGTATTTTTATATTACAATGATCGACATATTTATTATGATTCATATATAACCTAATGCATTACTTTTTCTTATCATTTTTATGTTAATGAATGAATCTTAATAAAGGGTGAAACATTTTATATTCATGTATGTGAATGCATAAAAATAACATAGAAAGGATTCAAAATATTTGAATAGGTATAGTATCTCCACATATAAGTCTATACAAAAGAGGAAATGGTATTGAAATTGTCTTTTTATACAATACTTTATATATGTATCAAAGTAAAAATGTTACTCATGTTTTGGATGTTAATAAATGAACTATAATGTTTAGGTGTGTAGCATAGAGGGGTGAAGGAAATATGTTAGTAGTTATGGTGTTCTATGGAAATATTGAAGCTCATGTAAATAAATCTACAAATTAACTGAATGAATATAGGAGTAGGAATATGAAAAAATGTGAAAGCATGAAACCGAGTAAAGTTAATTATTTCAAAGAAAACTAACATAAAATCAAAGAAAATGCATTATTTGTAACATATTTTAGATAATAAAAACCACACAATTAGTTTGAGCTACCACTGTATTTATCCTTGATAAAAAAATATCATGCCCAACAGTTGAGATTAAAAAATAATAATTTAGAATGAATCTATAAGGTACACAGGGTGCACAATGTAGATAAAGGATCAAAACATTTCAAAAATATAGTTCCAATTAGATATTTTAATACAAACCTTTAAAATACTAATTATGAGAGCCTCACTTGAGTGTGTATGTACATATTCACATAAATATCACTGAAGAAAATTAAATACCTATATGGAAAATAAATAAACCTTAAATTAGAATGGAACAAAAATAGAAGAATAAAAAGAGTGCAATAGTTGCATTATTTTCCAAATTCATTGATCAATAAAAACATTTAAAAGATGATCATCCAACGTTAAACCAAAATAATCACACAAGACACCCTGGAATTAAAATATATGATATAAAGGACAGTTATAACAACTTATGACTGAAGCATGGGTGATTTTTAAAACAGTTACAGTATACTTCAAAACATAATCTTGGGTTCATGCCCATGGGTTATAAAAAATACATCAAACACTAAATTAGTTAAAATAGTTGTAGTGTATAGAAGAAGAATATATCTTCCATTGTATAGATTTCAAACAATTACAATTTCAAGGGAGTAGTGCCAAAATCAAGGGGAGAATAATCTAAATGAAATAAAAACATGTGAATAAGGTAACTGGGTACTTTTGAATATAATTTTTTATGTTTTTTGGATGAATGGAGTGGATAGAGGTAAATTATATTAATAAAATATAGATAAATTGAAATAACAAAACTAAATTGATCATATTATGTTACAACAATACATCATTATTTATCATTGCTTTTTCCAACATGGGAAGCTTATGCTAATAAAGATTAATTACTATGGATAGAAGAGGTTAAGATAAATTAATAAATTTACAATAGAATAGAAGATACCATATTGATACACGTACCATAAAACATGTTACAAAAACTTCATAAGCATATAACAAATATTGTTGAAAGATTTTTCCCATGCAGAATTCCATTTTTTCAAAGAATTAATTTCAACTGCAATAAAAAATGTTCACAGAGTAAAATTGGCTAAATAAGAAAGTTTTGATGAATTAGAAAATTTAATTTAACTCTTAATTATAGATCATATATCTACAATTATAGACGAGGAAAATGCTGATATAGTAGAGTTTGGTAGAGTAGATTGTGGGTAATCCCATGAGTATAAAGAAGTATATTTTGAGACATTGGTAGAGGAATAGATCTCAGACACTTGAATGGGAACTTGATCACTAAAAGTGGATAATTGAGAAAACTGTGAAATTAAATATAAATATAAATTAATATTGATAAAATGAAAATAAATTAATACATATATTTTATGCTAACTTTGGTATTAGATAAGTGACAACTAAAGAACTTGAAATAAAATATAAATGTAATTTTTTGATTTAATGATGGTTTAAATATTTTTGGAAAACTCTTAAATGATGTTGTGAACAACATTTGAATAAATTTAGAAGAATATAACATTATTGAATTTTTTTGGACGTAAGAAACCATTTGAAACAGGATATTCATGTGTGGTCAACATTCTTCACTGGATCAAAATGCTCTTGTAGACACTACCTTGCATGTCCAAAAAACCAAAATAGGTAGAGAAAAAAACATAAGAAAACCTGGTTTTTCAACACAAAAGATATCTTATTGAATGATCTGTATACAGGAAGAGAGAGTAGGCTGATTGGAAAAGGAGAAGTGTCTCTAGCATTAGTGCATGACCTTGATTTAACAAAATCTAAAAAATCATGAAGAAAAAAATTACACAATGAAAGCATAAGCATGTGTTGCAACTTCATTTTAATAACATCACAATAAGTAAAAAAAACATATACTTCTCATGGTCCTAGATTTAACAAAATCTAAAATAGCATGAATATAAAATTAGACAATGAAAGCATAAGCATGTGTTGCAACTGAATTTTAATAATGTCACATTAGATAAAAAAAATATGAACATCTCATGGTTCACCAATAGAGTAAAAAATATAAAACTAAATTCAAGAAAACATTCAAATTAGGATATTGCAATGCTTGAATGATATAGAGAGGTTGAATGATATCGTTTCTCAAATATGGCATGCAATATTTTTTAATAATATTCACTAGAAAATGGAATAATAAAATAAGAATAATAATTTAAGCTCACTAGAATAGTCATTAAGATAAATGGTTTTACCTCTTTTGGGATACTATACACAATCCCCAACAGCCGTAACCCTCTTTCAAGGATCAATATACCGAATTGCAATAAGATCAAAATTTAAGAAAATGAATAAAGTGAACTTATATGTAATGTACTAATTGGAATTGAAATACCCTAATAATAATAAAATTTAACTAAAAATAATTTAGTTGTTCCCCAAAGTTAACACATCATGTAAGTAAATCAAAAAAAATCTATTAACTGTAATTTTTAAAAGAATCCCCAATATGAAAAAGTCACGTAATTGAAAAAAATATAAAAGATAAATAATTGTGATACTTGTGTTGACACATAACTCTCTTAAAATCAAGATAAGTTCTAGAGAATAGAGAATTCCCACAAACCACCCCTTGCTGAACTTACACAAAGGAACAATACCAATTTATTTAAAATGGTACATTAATAAAAAAAATATAATGTATTACCGTATATTCTCCAATTGTTGCAGGTGATGAAAAGATATACATTTCAAAATAGTAAACATTATATTTACAAAAAACTATATAAAGAACATTGATTCAAAAATTACATGGAATATATTATAATTAGTAAAGAATAAAAATAATAAACAGATTGAATTATAATGTAAAAAAAAGATTGAGAAAATTAAATGGAGTTCATACCAGTTTCACAATGAGATGTGTAATAACAATATTTTGAAAGAAGTTAACAACTTCACTTGAAAATAGGGTGAATGTTATAAAAAAAATATTTAGTAACTAGGGTCAACCATGTTTATCCAAAGAACATGGAAGCTACATTAAACATTGTTTACAAAAGTGCACAACGCATATTGTTTAAGTTGAAATAAAATTGAATAAAAATTAATATTGATAACCCAAAATCAGATAGAATCGTATTTTCTAAAAGATCCTCACAAATTCAAGCTAGATGTATGGATACTTTTACTTTAGGTCCCTGCAAGCCTTTATAGCTTTCACATCATGATTCTTCTAATGAAAAAACTGTGAAGCCGTAAGGCTGTGATGTTAAAAAGTGCCTTGGCATGTTAGCTTTCCACTTTCACTCAATCTTCTTCAAGAAATAAGGATCTATTTATCTACAAATGTTGAAGAAAAAAATATTTTAGGTGATGAATCTGTAAAGAACCAAAAGATATAGTATCAACTACAAAAATCCTAAACTTGAATCATATATGAATGTAGTATTTGTGGAGATGCATGAATCATTTCACTGATAATGTTAAGACATTAATACGAGACAAAACATCACCCCCACCAAAAAATATCATGAACCATCAAAACCCTAATTCAATAAACAACATAAATTCCAAAAGATCGGAGGGTGTGTAGGAGAACTCGAGGGAGGGTGACTAATTGCAGGAACATCTAGGAGATGAGCTCCCTGAGCTCGGCATTCAGCTTACCTTCTTTATTGATTGAAAGCATATTGGAATCTTTTTTAATACTCTTCTGTAGAAAATGGAATAATAATTTAAGTTCACTACAATAGTTATCAGGATAAATGGTTTTACCTCGTGTGGGATACTGTGCACCATCCTCAATAGCCACAACCCACTTTCCAGGATCAATATATCTAATTCTAATAAGATAGCAATTTAAGAAAATGAATAAAGTGAAATTATATGTAATGTACTAAACAATCTATAATTAACATACCCTAACAATAATAAAATATAACTAAAAATAATTTAGTTGTTCCCCAATGTTAACACGTAAAATAAGTAAATAAATTAAATCTAGTACCTGTAATTTTTAAAAGAATCACCACTTTGAAAAAGTCACATAATTGAAAAAAAAAATATAAGAGAAATAGTTATGATACATGTGTTGACACATACCACTCTCAAAATTAAGATGAGCTCTAAGAACAGAGAAGTCCCACAAATCTCCCCTTGTTGAACTTCCACAGAGGAACAATACCAATCACGTTGAAGTGATACATTTATAAAAAAGGAAACCAATATAATGTATTATCGTATATTCTCCAACCGCAATAGGTGATGAAAAAATATGCATTTCATAATAGTAAACATTATATTTATAAAAAAAAATTGAAAGATCATTGATTCAAAAATTACATTGAATATATTATAATTAGTAAAGAGCAGAAATCACAAACATATTGAATTATAATATAAAGAAAAGATTGAGAAAATAAAATGGAGTTCATACCAGTTTCATAATGAGATATGTAATAATAATATTTTAAAAGAAGTTAACAGCTTCACTTGAAAATATGGTGAATGTTATAAACAAATATTTAGTAACTATGGTCAAACATGTTTATCCAAAGAACATGGAAACTACAATAAACATTTTTTACAAAAGTGCATAGCGCGTTCCGTTTAAGTTGAAATAAAATTGAATAAAATTTATTACCGATAACCCAAAATCATATAAAATCCGTTTTTTTCTCAAAGATCTTCACCACTTCAAACTAGATGTCTAATACTTTCACTTTAGGTCCGTGAAAGCCTTTATAGCTTTCACATCATGATTCTTCTAATGCATAGAATTGTGAAACTGTAAGGCTGTGAAGTCCAAAGCTACCTTGGCACATTCGGTTTCTGCTTTCACTCAATCTTCTTCAAGAAATAAGTATCTGCTTTTCTACAAATGTAAAAGAAAAACGCATTTTAGGTGAAGAATCTATAAAGCACCAAAAGATGTATCAATTACACAAATCCTAAACTAGAATCATATATGAATGAAGTATTCATAGAGATGCATGAATCATTTCACTGATAGTGTTAAAAAATTAATACGAGAAAAAACAACACACCCACTAGTAAATATCATTAACCATCGAAACTCTAATTCTATAAACAACATAAAATCCAAAAGATCAATGGTTTTGGGGGAGATCCAAATAGAGGGTGACTAATTACAGGAACATCTAGGTGATGAGCTCCTCGATCTCGGCATTCAGTTTACCTTCTTTACTTATTGAAAGCATATTGGCGATGATTTGCTCTATTGAAGTCCTGCTTTCTTGCAATTGTACACACACTACCACAAAAATGGATTTTTGCAGCATCATCCTTTAACTGTGCTTAAAAAAAGCGCTGATAAAGGGATCCTCTTTATCAATGATTTTGTAGTAGCACTGATAAAAGGGGTCTTTATCAACACATTTTTTACTAGAGCTGATAAATAGTATATTTCCAAAAAAACCATTAAAAATAATATATTAATATATAAATATATAAATATATTTATATTGATATAAATATAATATATATTTAATAAATATGTTTTAGATAAGCATAAATAGACATTTACACTTAATATATAAGATATTTAGTGAAAATGGCATATAAAATATTAAAAAAAATATTATTAATTAATAATTTTCTAATTATTATCGAGTGATAATCATTTAATAACAATTTAAAGACGTAAAAAATCAAAAAATTAATAAAAGATATAAAATAAGCTGAAAATGTAACACAAACTTCAAACGATCATAACTTTTGATCATGGTATTCGTTTGAACTCTACCACATATCAAGTCGAAGCTTGCGACAAACTTTATGCATTAGTGACATAGAGAAACCCTTTGCCACATTTTTCAAGGAAAAAAGGCCCAGAATGCCTTCAAAACTGGGTTTTTAATCAGGATACCAAAATTTTTTTAACATTCGATAGAATTTCAGCCTTGTTTAAGGGAGACTTTTTGCCCCTTTTTAGTGAGGACTGAATTTATTCCTAGAGATTACATTCATATTGATATTATGGAATTGAAATTTTATCATTTTTCACAATGTATTGTTATTTATAATCAAATATATAACAATATAGACATATTTTTTATACATTTGAAACGCACGGCCGATTGTCGCCTATTGACCGGTCAAGGTTCCGGTGCTCTGCTAATGTGTATAGCAGCACTCGGTTTGAATCCTCGGCGATGATACTTTGTAATAGTCGATTGTTTTTAGTTGATTGTATTTTGATTGGTGGGGTTTGTTTTCAGAGATAAATTGAAATGATTGATGGTTGATTCTTGATTTAACAAATATATAATGATTGAGGTGAGTTCATTATTGGGGAGTTAAGCTTGTGATATCCTTGAGGCTTGCTTTGTATTGCATTAAATTAACACCCATGTCATAAGTTGATGTTGATTGGAATTCCTAAGTGTTAAGACTTTAATCCAAGGATTAACTTAACTTAGGGTTTTAATCTCAGTCAAAAATTATTTATGGTAGTGTATTTATGGTTCCAATAATCCATGGAAACCACTTGTTAAACAAAACATATCATTAATCTATGACATATTAAGTTTAACATACACAATATTAATTTAAAGAATACTCATCGAGCAAAAACTCTCAATCACTTAACGTCCCCAAATTATAACTCACCCCAATGGTAGATTTAATCAACCATTAGGATTGTTTATAATCTGGGTTTAATGTTTATGGTGACGATTTAAAAATATTTGAAAAATAAAGGGACAAGAAAAGAGTAGTGTGTCGAACACACACAAGAAAGATTTTGAGAATGAAAAATGGAATTTCGATTGAATGAGGAAGCAAAATAAGGGACTGTAATTTAAAATGATTCAAACTATTTTAAGACCATTAATAATATACTACAGAAGGTGGAGAAGAATAAGAGGTATTGAAGAAGAAACAAGCACTAAAATTTGATTGAAACGAAAACAAAGTTACACAATTACAATTGAAATCAAACATAAACAAACATGAAAGAGAAGTGAAGGAGAGGTCTATCTTGTTGAAACAAGATCAAATCATATCCTCTCAGAACCTTGTCAATGATCTAGTAATGTCAAACCTCCTCCTTAAGTGCGGAAGTTCCAACCCTTTTGAAAGGAGAGGAGGGAATGTATTTATAGCCCAAGGTGGTGGATTGTTTACATTCCAGAAATACACCTCCACTTGGATCGCCGATATGGACATCCAGACAGCCGCATCTTGAGAAATCTCCTTCTTCAAAGTTGTAGATAAACATGTCTTCTGTCTATTGTGAAAATTTGGTGGCCATTGGATTTATTGAGCCAAAGTTATGGCAGTTTTAGTAAACAATTCGGATCTGTCCATTTCAATACATACTTTTTTGAAGTCCATAATGTGAATGGGTTTTTGAATAGGAATATGCCCTCAAATAAAAATCATTTCTTCAAAAAAGTTGGCCGTCCGAATCTCCTCTTTCACACTGAAAAAGCTCAGCTCGAATGGATGTCTGCATCAGGAGAAATTGCAATATTATTGTGCTGTTTTTAATTCCCGGCCAGAATGTTGGGCTGGAATTCAATGCATCAGTTGGGCCCCTTGTATTTGTGATTGGGTTCTGAAATTTTTATCATGGATTCCTTGAAATGTCCTCCGAACATGGGAGGAGAATTAAGGTATTTGGACTTTGGGATTGAGCCCAGTAATTCAACCTTCATATATGGTCTAGTTTCATCACAATTTCCTTGGGCCTTCTTGTGTGATCCATATGACCCTCTAAATGGACGAATTTACCAAAGGTGACTTCTAATGAAATGTTGGAATTGGATTTGGGAACCCTTCAAAACAAGAATCATGTAATTTGGATAAGTAGGGTGATAGTTATTGTTAAAACATTAAACAGACTTGAATCTGGATAAATTCAAATAGTGCTAAAAAATTATATTTAATATTTAAACATTAATATTTCACAAAAATTATGCACATTTCATATAAAATCAGTAAATGGAGTATGTAAAAAGATATGAAAATGTTAATAACATCAAAATTCACACATAAAAATTTAATTTTATAAATAATTAATTAAACATATTTACGTATAAAAATATATTTCTCAATATATAAGTCTTATCTAAATAAAAAAATCATATATATTTTATTTAAAATACAAATATATGAATATTTATATACCTATATAGTGTGTGTGTGTGTGTGTGTGTGTGTGTTAACAAACTAATATATATTATCCATGTATTCTAACATATGAATATACATATTAATATATAATATGTGTAAATATATATAAATCTGTATAATTATACTTACAGATACACATATATAATATGTGTGTGTGTTGTATATATATATTTAATTATTTAATTATTTATACACAAAAAAACATATTTTATAAATGTATTTAAAACTAATCTTATAAATATATATTAATATATGAATAAATATATACATATAACTATATATGTATATATATATATTAATATAAATCTATATTAATATATAAATAAATATAACTATATATATATAAATAGATATATCATTAAATGGAGAACAATACAAGATGGATGAGTGATAAAGGTGCAGCCACACAAGGGAGATTTCTTGGGATTTAATCCAAGAAGAGACGGGGGTGCACAGGTGGGTGTAGGGAGGCTATTGCTATTAAAGGGTGGGGGTGCACCTAGCACTGTTAAATGGGTGTCAGGGGGTGCGTGCAGGTGGGGCCTCCTAGTGGCATTGAAAGGGGAACAAGCGCGGTTAAAAGGGAGGTGGTTCTACCCTCTAATTTATAGATATTTTTATTTATTTTTTGACTTTTATCAGCTCTTTTTTTAGCGGTGATAAAAGGGGTGTTTATCAGTGCTTTTTTTAGTGCTGATAAAAAGGACCTCGTTTTAATATCGTTTCGATTATCAGCATTTTTTAGTGTCGATAAATACCTTTTTTAGCGCTGATAAAACTATGTTTTGTACTAGTGATACAGTGATTTCTCTGTCGTGGGAGTCGGTATTGAGCATGCTTTGATGGCTTAGGGAGGATGGGATGGAGGAAAGAAATTGAAATGAAAAATGGAGGAGATGGGGAGGAGGATAGAGTCTAGGTGTCATGGGGGTGGGGGGGTAAAAAGTGGAGAGGGGAGCAAATGCTTGGGTTAGGAAAATCAATAGGGAGGAAATTTGGAGCATGATGCGGGGTGAGGGTTAGGAATCAAATGGGCAGGGATACGGATATAGGAGGATGATGTGGTAAAAATCGCAAGGAGTCATAGGTGAGGAGACAGAGATGACAAAGCAATGGTGACGGGGAGTAGAAGTGGGGGGGGGGAGAAGGTACTCGAGACGAGGATAGAGAGCCAAAGTAGGGGATGTTGAGAGGATGTGGGTGAGGGAATGGTGGCCAGAGAGATTCGAGGATGACAAATTGAATTGAATTGTTCGGGTGGTGAGGGTGTGACACGTTGGTAGAGAATAACATGGTGGAGACACGTGTCTAGGAGAGTCACATGATTTAGTATATAAAATGAACATAATTTTTGGTTTTTTTTGCGCATAAACCAAGTCCCTGTACATGTTTCTCAGCGTAGCCCTTCCCTAACCTTAGCATCCATGAGTCTCAAATGCAACCCGTGAAGAACAGGATAAAACTATTGTTGACCACAGGGGCCTCAACAAATGATGGATTAAATCTATTAATGGTATTATTATGAACCATCCGGCCAATCGGCAAGTGCCACAGGGGAACGCCCTTGGGGCGTCCAAACAGGGGCACACACAATGAGACTCAAACATGAGACCTCATCGCCACCCGCCAATGACGTAACCACAATGCTATACCCATGAGGGCTTGAATATCGGTTTAAGATAAAACCAAAAACGATATATGATAACCATATGATTTTTTAGTTATCATTTCGATAACGAATTCCATAACTATTTATATTTTTTTAGGTTTCGGTTATCAATTCATCCTAAATATTCAGTTATTTTTATTTCGGTTTTCAATTGACTCGTGTAAAAACAATATCCACCCTAATCATGCTGTGTCATTAAATTTTATAAAAAGATAAGTTATTTTAATGTAAAAGTGAGTTTGTAAAGAAAAATATTTTTAAAAATGATTATAATCAATATCATAGGTTATTTTGAACATTAAAATAATAATAATAATTTAAAAAATATAAATCCAGTTTCTATTTAGGTTTTTTGTTATCAATAATAATAATCAAAACAAATAAAAAAAAGTAAGTTATTAGTCAAAAAAAAAATATTAACCAAATTTATATTTATTTAACCTTCAGTTTATATTTCATTCCATTTTCGGCGAATTATTCGGTCAATTAACATTCCATTTTTCATGGTGGATTACATTCTTTGAAATGGGGAGGAATTAAATATATTTTGGAGGTTACAACGTGCATAGACGG
Source organism: Viscum album (assembly GCA_963277665.1). Lineage (NCBI taxonomy): Eukaryota > Viridiplantae > Streptophyta > Magnoliopsida > Santalales > Viscaceae > Viscum > Viscum album. The sequence goes on along the minus strand of OY728165.1, from coordinate 252,558,009 downwards.
TCACGGAAAACGACGACTGTTGTTGCGGTGGCAGCTTTTGATTGGTGGGGGGGGGGGGGGAACTGACCGAGCAAGTGGAACGTGACAAACACTGATTCAACAGCGAGGCAGTAAACGGGATACGACGTCGTTTCGAGCCGCGTCCCCAGAAATACCGGGAAATGACAAGCGACGGGTCGACCTCAATGCGGGAGCTTCCACGGACTTTCCATCATCCAATCAAAAATGATCAAAGCGAAAGGGATTCCGCCTCAGCACTCCATCCTCCCCGTGCCCCACTGATTTTTGAACCATTTATTATTTGTTTTTTATTGATACATTTTTCAAAGATGAATCAATGATCAACCATCTTCAACAATGAAAGGATCTTAGATGAAAGACTAGCATGGATATCTCATAAATCACACTTCAAACATACCCATATAATAAAAGAAAAAAAGAGAATGCCTTGCAAAAAAAACCCATACCCATCTAATATTTTTCTATACCCAACTCAATTATATTAGTTTAGGATATGTTTTTTTATTTAAAGGGTTTTTGAAAAAAAAACATTTAAATTTGTGCATGTCAGAATAAAAATTTATTTTATTTTTTGAGTTTATAACAAATACACCCAAAAATAACAAAATTTTAAATAGTATTTAACTATTTCTGTGTTTGGTGAGATATTTTGAAAATATTATATACAATTTCACTAAAAACTATCTTTATATGGGATTGATCATTGAAATTATTTCAAGATTTTCAATAGAGGATGTATATTCCCCATGGTTAATAAAAATATCTTTTTTGACAAAAATAAAAATATCTTATTAATAATAACACATTATTGATAGTATATGAATAATGATGATGATGATAATACATTATTAATTAATAATGAAAATGGTGACGATGATGATAATGTAATTGATATAAACACAGTGTTTGAAAATCACACAACTGTCTTCTTCTTTTTCTGTGAAGGAGAATGTTTGATAAAGATTACAAACTAGTGAACACAAACACTCTGCCTCCAAGGGGTACACACCAATGGATCCATGGTTGTATCACGATAATAACCGAATGATGAAGAGGATGGTAGAATCTTGGTCTTAGACGATGAACAACGGCATGAGAGGAAGAGATAATTGAGAAGGCTTGGTCACAATTGGGTTGTTACAACATGAGGGATCACATCCATTTATATAGTCATTCATGACACATTTCATTAAATGAAAACACATTGACCATATTTATAACAACTCAATCTTTACGTACATGGACATTACAAAACTTTTGCGAAATACTAAAAACATTACACAAGAAGACGTTCAAAGACCATATTAGTTTAGTGACTTTGAAAACATGGATTTATAAACACTGATACATGAGTGAGATAAATTATCTCCAACTAGGTTCTCTAAGACTATCATCCTTATTAAACATATCATACATAAAATATATTTGCATAACCTGGGGAATGAAACATAAAAATGTGTGAACTCAAATTCTAGTAAAGGTAAACAAGAAAGATATATATAACCATAAACATGAGTATAAGCGTATGAGAACATGATCATAACATTAGATGATCAAACCCCACATATCAAAGATCATAAACATGAACCATGACATAAATATTAGCAGTTCATAAGTCATGAATCACAAGGGAGACAAAATCATGATCCATGAAGGAATAATACATGGAACTCATGGCATACACATAAACATAGAAAATTCAATGTCAAGGCTATCTACCAAGACCTTCATAACATGTTAGGCTTGGGCTAATAACTCGTATACCTACTTCGTGATTGGGATATCCTCTTGTGTACCCTCTTGTTTCATGCTTGGGATATCCTCCCGTGTACCTTCTTCTTTTGGGTTTGGGATGCCCTCCCGTTTACCCTCTTGTTTTGAGCTTAAGACGCCCTCTTGTTTCAGGCTTGAGATGCTCTCTTGGGTATCCTCTTGAGCTCATAAAACATTTTATCATTACTCAATGAATTGGAGGGAGATATAGGTCATACCCATCATATAATAAAATCATACATACACATGCCATAATACAACAAAACATTCATCATATCATGACCCATGAAAAAATATAAGTTTTATAAACATCAAATCAAAACCCATGAAATGAAATGAGTATCATTAAAATTTCATCACATCATAACCTATGGAAAATAGATAGGTTTCCTAATAATTTCATTAAAGCATAACCCATGAAAAGAAATGGGTTTCAAAAGCATATAACCCGTGGAAGAGAAAAGAGTGTCATAAGCATTATTCCATCAAAACATAAACCATTCAAGAAAGAATATGAATGAAACCTTTGGATCATTTCCTAGAAGGGCATGAGTAATGTAAATGGATGCCATCATAGATAAAATATAATTTTGAAACATATTTTAAAAAATTTTCTTAAGAAAAATATCATTCCTTCTTTGAAAATGTTTCTCTAAAACATAAGACCTTTTAAAAACCATTTCCATAGAAAATACTTTAAAAACTTAGAAAGAAAGTTTGAAATCATTTTGAAAACCTTTTTTTCTTGAAAACTTATGAAAGAAACTTGAACACATTTTGAAAACATGTTTCTTTAAAAATACATTGAAAAATTATAAAAGAAGTTTCAAAATCTTTGAAAACTCTTTGAAAAAATCCTTTTGAAAACTTATAAAGGAGGTTTTGAAAATCATTTATAATACATTTTAAACATAAAACCTTTTTGAAAACCTTTTTCATTGAAAATAACTTTAAAACCAACGAATTTACAGAATATTAGGAAAATATTTTCTTTTAAAAAAATAACTTTGTAATCTTGTAAAGTAAGTTTCAAGGGAATGTCGGTTATGATAGTGTGTTCATACATGCCGAACATTTCTTCTGCACCGTAAAAAGTTTAGAAAAGTTTCTCGACCAAAAAACAACAAGAATATTCCTTTTTAAAAACCTTTTTGTTAAAAAGGTAAAACATGGGTAAAAATATCTTTTAAAGATCATAGGAGAATAGTATAATATTTTTGGAAACACTTTTAGAAAACATGATTTTGAAGGAACACAAATTTCCGATCGAAGAGAGAGGTGAAGTCGTACTTTCTTAAAAACACATTATTGATCATCTTATGTACCAAAGAGTGGGAAAATGGTACCATTACTTGGATATAACATGAATAACCAGAGGGTAAGAAAACTCATGAGAGTTATTGATATACAGATCATAATATTTCTTTAATGGGAGCATAATCATAAACAATCTTGATAAACAATGAGATTGTAGTTATAAACTGTTACCAATTTGATAACTTTGAATCATAACACAATGGAAAGAAAAACATCACATAAAGCATAACATTTCATGAAAAGAAGATCATTCCTGATATAAGATGTCAAACACAGTATATACACCTCATATAAAAATATAGGTGCATAACATAACATGTGTCTCAAAGAAGAAAAATTGAGACAAAATTACTTTATCGATTTGGTAACTTTTGAAACATAAACCCCATGAAAGGAAGATCGTCAAATGGATATGTAAATACCCATAAATTTAAGTATAAGAATCATAAAATATATCGATAAGTAGTATACACACCATAAAAAAATAATGAGTGATGAATAAGACATGAATCTCATGAAAATAAAAAGTGATATGAAATTCCCTTATCTTATATCTTGTCTCTCTTCGCCCTTGTACAAACCCCCTATTCTTTAAGTAACTCCCCCTGGTTTGCACCGAAGGGCTTCCTTGGTTGGCTTTCTACCCAAAGGGAGGGTTCACAGAGGAAGAAAGTGAAGTTGGAAAGTGAATTGTGTAGATCTTAACCGAACTTAAGTGGCTTGAGAGGTGTGAATAAGGAGGAGATGTTGTGACCTTTTATAGGGAAGGGAAAGGAGACACTTGATATTTTTTGAAAAAAATTGCATGTTCCCCAAGTATTACTGGTTCCCAAAGTGTCCAAATGGACCATTATAGAACCTTAAAGGTGGATTTTCTGGAATATGTCCATCCAAGAGGTTTTGGACAAGTGTATAGGTCATTTCCCCTTAAGATTAATGTTTATTCACTTGTTAAACATAATTTTACCATAATCACGGTAATTAATTTTAATCACTTTCACTAATCTTTTTGGTCAAAAATTAATTTGATCTTATTAGACTATAAATATCTTACTGATTAAAATCATTTATGTCCATTTTTCAAAATTCAACTCACAGAAGTGGCAAAATTAAGTTTAATGCTAATCTTGCAGATGTGATGAGAAATCAGGTTTTTAAAGTGGGAATGTTCAAATATTCATTAAGTTTTTATATCTAAATTCAATATAAAAATGATTCCAATAACATTAATTAGATTAATAGATATATAACTGATCTATTTTGACTTTAAAACCAACTTAAAATATAATTTAACTATATAAATAAATTAGACGAAAAAATAGTTTTTAATTAAAATTTAGTATTTTTCACTATTCATCCAAAAATGAAGTTTCTCAGAGAAATACAAAAAATTCACCCTAAGCTAATTTTGAAATTATAAATTCAAAAATGAAGTTTATTTTATCAAATTTAATTTCGAATTGTCTAAAATTAATTTTAATATTTTTTATAGTAGGACATAAAAAACAGTTCTTTTAAGAAAATAGTATTTTTAAATATATAAAGATTTTACAAAAAAAATATATATTTCATTATCAATATGTTTTATTTATTTGAAACCATTATAAATAACATTTTAAAATTATTTATTATTATTCATATTACCAAGTTTAATGTATAGATTATAATTACCCCATTTAAATAATTATAATAATAAAGTGTTCTTTCACATAAACTCAATGTTGCGTGTAATTCAAGCCAAGTCAGTATTGTGTATAGAGAAAAATTAACTTGGTGTATCATATAACAAAATTATGACATAGTGCTTTCATATAAAAAACTGTTTTCAGTGTTTCATAAAAATCCTAAATATCAAAAAGATTAAATTAATTTTAAAAAGCAACTCACAAAAATATCGAGGTGTTACATTCTACCCCCTTAAAATGATTTTCGCCCTAAAAATACATCTGGGTTATCAAAGGCTTAATACTTCAATGTTCCTTTCATAGAATCCCACATTGTAAAAGTGAATATTAAAACTCTCTTTAAATAGGTAATGTTGGAACCATAATAGTTACCCAAAGTAACTCACAACTAGGTTTTCACATAGGAGAACGTAGATTGGGAGTGAAGATTGGACATGGAGGAAAAGTGTAAATATTTATAGAGAGTGATTTATGTCATTAATCACAAACAAGTTAATGATCAATTGAAAGTTTAGGGCCTCATAGTCATAAATTTGTGATGATTTAAAAGACCACCGGTTCAAGAAAAATTACGGTATTAGGAAAATTTTTTATTTCTAGATCATTTCCCTAAAGTTGAATAATTTTCATGAAAATATATACTTTCATTATTTCAGGACAACCACACCATTTGTTGTTCTATGTTCCACTTCACCTCTTTCTCTAAAAAGAAAGGAGGATTTTTCTTTCTTGAAGCACTATCTGATCATGAGATCCATGATATGCCATACCATCTGTCATTAGTTGCCATCAATACAAATTTGTTAGAACATGTTATCCAATATGCATAAATGATCATGTAGTGAGATAATAATTTAATATCGCAAACTTCATCCCATGTTTAATTTAAACATTCCATAAATGGATAACCTTGTCTCCCTTCCAAAATATAATTCACCGTTTATTACTTAAATAAGCTTTTATCTTATACCAACACATTTTCATTGGAAACTCGGGTCCATCATTTTACTGATAGAATATAAAATGGGATTTTATAAATCCATAATCCATGTAGAGAGAGATAGTCACATGAAACCTTAATAAAGGATGAACAATAAGATTTCCATAGGTCCTAATCATACAAAATCAAACATGAAATTCTCAACTAAGGAGGGGAATATAAGTGTTTCTTAATTATCATGATTCACTTCATCCATTGTGATTGTATAAAATTTCCATTTTTCCTTTTTTCTTAGAGGTTGTTGTGGCTTATCATCTACATTAGTCCTTATATTGGGGAACTTTTTAGCATAATGGAAAAACTCTAAGAAATTGAAACACTAAAGCATGGGTGGTGAATTCTATGGGGATTTATTATTATTCACATCATTAGATAACTTTTTACCATTACTTGAACATTCATCCACTTGATGACCTTCCCTTCTAAACTAAAAAAATCTAGTAGTCCCCTTAAGAAAATTCACTTCATGTTTCTTCCCACACTTTGTGTATAATGGAAGGTTCATTTTCTTTTCTCTATGGTTTTTATATTTTTCTTTGAACTCCATCTTCATTTTCTTATCAAAATCATGATATTGATACACAATTGAAACATAAATTTCCACCTTGATATCACGTTGAACAACTTGTTCATAGCTACTAAATTCTCTTATATCCAAGGCCTTTCGAAGACTAGGTTTCAGGACACCAAATAATCGATCAATTTTGCTTTCAGGTTGAATGATAATGCTCAAAGATTACCTCGAATTCCCTATAAAATTTGCTTCATAGGCACCAACCGATTCATCATCCTCCTACATGAGTTTTAAAAATTCCTTTTCCATCTTCATATGAAGAATACAAAGAAATTAATTATTGAAAAATAAGCTCTTGAACTCATCCCATTCTATGGAGTCAATTTCATCTTGTTGCCTCATATTCTTAATACGATTCCACCATTGATATGGCTCACCTTCCAGATGGTAGACATGTAGAGTGAATTTTTCTTACTTTGAACACTATAGAATAGAAAATATATTTTCAGTTGTACTGATCCACTACTCAACAACTAATGGTTCAATGGAACTAGTGAATAAGGTGGACGTTGCCTCATGAAGGACTCAACAGATCATTATTCCCTCCTTTGCCCATTTGGATGTTCACCATAATTAACAACTTTATAAATCTATGTGAGCATATGAATGAGGTTTTTTATTCTATATCCCATAAAATTCGGTTGCTCAGGAGGAAAATCATTGCATTTTCCATTACATTACCCATTAACATGGTTTTTTTAGGTTCCAATCATTTATTAAAACCAAAACATAGAGTAAGAAACAATCATCATAGTAGGGAACCACATAATCTTAAAAACTACTTATAGGATTTCTAAATTACGACACCTTATTTAATCTATGACACCTTAGGTTTATCCTAGGTTATTCATAACAAAATTATTTTTAAATCCTTCATGATTTTTTGTGAAGAGTATGTGAATTCCCAAAGCATATTCCTCAGGAGTTTCAAATCAGGTGTGCAGCAAGGCCCATTTTCATGTACCAAATTACGATGAGTCAGGCCTGATTCACCTTGCTGGAGTTGTTAATCCTAGGTACATCTGTTCTAGATCTATATCCACTTATAGTATCCAGACATGGATTTATTTTAAAAAACCACTCACTCCATCCTTTACCAAGATTCCAGGATGTTTTTAATACTTTTCCTCATCCTTAATCTTATCCTTAGAGACATACCTAGACACATCCTTATATATTATCCTAGGTATCTCACTAAAGTTTTCTAATCCTATTTTCCAAAGGTTTACTCAACCTTCACTCTGATACCATCCATAACGATCCAGTCTTAACATACATAGACGTTACATAACTTTTTCAAAATACTTAAAACATTACAAAAATAAAGCACAAAGAATATATTAGTTTAGTGCCTTTGGAAACATGGAAACATAAACACTAGTACATGAGTGAGCTACATTATATCCCACTAGGTTCTCCAAGACTAGCACCCTTCTTAGACATATCATACATAAAATATATCTACATAACCCGGGGAAGGAAACATAAAAAGGGTTGAGGTTAGATGATCAGTAAGGGTAAACAAGGGAGATATGTAAGTATAAACATGATACTAAGGGTATGAGAATGTGATCACAACATTTGATGATCATACCCTTCATATTAAAGACCATAAACATGAATCATGGCATAAATAATAGTAGTTCATAAGTCATGAATCATAAGGGAGACTAGAGAATGATCCATGAAGGAATAAGACATGGAACTCATGGAATACACATAAAAATAGAAAATCTTATGTCAAGGAACCCTACTAAGACCTTCATAACATGTTAGGATTGACCTAATAATCTATGTACCTACTTTGGGTTTGGGATGTCCTCCTGTATACCCTCTTGTTTCGGGATTGGGATACCATCCTGTGTAATCTCTTATTTCGGGCTTGGGATGCCCTCCCATGTAACCTATTATTTTAGGCTTGGGATTCCCTCCCATTCACCCTCTTGTTTTAGGATTAAGATTCCCATTGTTTCAAGCTTGGTATGCCCTCCCGTGTACCCTCTTGAGCTTATAAAACATTTATCGTTATCCAATTCATTAGAGCGAGATATAGGTTCCACTTATCACATAATAAAAGCATACACACACGTTCCATAAGACAACAAAACATCCATCATATCACAACCCATGAATAAATATGGGTTTTATAAACATCAAATAATAACCCATGAAATTAAATGGGTATTATTAAAATTTCATCACATCATAACCTATGGAAGGTAGATATATTTCCTAATCATTTCATTAAAGCATAACCCATGAAAAGAAGCGAGTTTCAGAAACATAAAACCCATGGAAGATAAATAGGTGTCATAAATATAATTCCATCAAAACATAAACCATTCATGAAATAAATTTAATGGAACCTTTAGATCATTTCCTAGAAAGGAATGAGTGGATGTCATCATAGATGTAAAATAATTTTGAAATATCTTTTAAAAATTTTTCCTGAGGAAAATATCCTTTATTCTTTTAAAAAAGGATCTTTAAAACATAAAACCTTTTGAAAACCATTTCCATATAAAATACTTTTAAAAATTATAAAGAAATCTTGAAATAATTTTGAAAACATTTTTCCATGAAAACTTTTGAAAGAAGCTTGACCACATTTAAAAACATTTTTATTTGAAAATATTTTGAAAAATTATAAAAGAAGCTTCAAAATCATTGAAATAATTTTATTTTAAAACAACCTTTTGAAAACTTTTAAAGGAGGTTTGGAAAATCATTTAAAATATTTTTTAAACATAATTTTTTTTGAAAACCTTTTTTATTGAAAATCACTTTAAAACCAACGAATTTCCTTAATATTCGGAAATTGTTTTCCTTTTTTTTTAAAATAACTTTGTAATTTTGTAAAGGAATCATCAATGTAATGATGGTCATGATAGTAGGTAAATCTATACATTTTGAATATTCCTTTTGTACCGTAAAAAGTTAAAAAAGTTCATCGATTGGAAAATGACAAGAAGATTCATTTTTAAAACCTTTTTATTAAAAACGTAAAAAATTTGTAAAAATGTATTTTAATGATCATAAGAGAATAGTAGAATATTTTTTGAGACTCTTTTAGGAAACATGGTTTTGAAGGAACACAAATTTCCAACCAATGAGAGAGGTAAAGTCTCACTTTCTTAAAAACACATTCTTTATCATCTTATGTACCAAAGAGTGGAAAAATGGAAGCATTACTTGGATATAACATGAATAACCAAAGGGTAAGAAAAATCATTAGGGTTTTTGATAGATGGAGCATAATATTTCATCAATGTGAGAATAATCATAAACAATCTTGATAAATGGTGAGATTGTAGCTATAAACTGTTACTGAATTGGTAGATTTGAATCATAACACAATAGAAAGAATAACATTACATGAATCTTAACATACCATGAAAAGAAGGTGATTCCTGATATAACATGTTATAGGTAGTATATACACCTCATATAAAAAAATAGGTGCATAACATGTCATGTGTTACAAAGTAAAATTGAGATAAAATTACTTTACCGATTTGATAACTTTTGAAACACAAATCCCATGAAAGGAAGATCATTAAATGGATATGTAAATACCCATAAATTTAAGTATAAGAATAATAAAATACATACATGGGTAGTATAACCACCACAAAAAAGTAATGAGTTGTGATTAAGGCATGAAATATCATGAAAATAAAAAGTGATACGAAATTCCCTTACCTTATGTCTTGACTCTCTTTGCACTCGTAAAGACCTCCTCTTCCTTGAGTAAACACTTTTGGTTTGCACTAAAGGGATTCTTTGGTTTCATTTCTTCCTAAAGGGAGGATTAAAGGAGGATGTGATGGATGTTTGGAAGTAAATTGGTCAGATCTTGGATGAACATAAGTGGCTTGAGAGGTGTGAATAAGGGGGAGAGGTGGTGACCTTTTATAGGGGAGGGAAAAGACACACTTGGTAATTTTTTGAAAAGAATTGTTTGTTCCCCAAGTATTAATTGTTTCCAAAGTGTCAAAATTGGCCATTATAAAACCTTATAGGTGGAGTTTATGAAATATGGTCATAAAATAGGGTTTGGAAAAGTGTGTATGTCATATTTCCCCTTAAGATTAAATTTTAGTCTCTTGTTAATCTTAATTTTACCTTAATCACTGTAATTAATTTTAATCACTTTCACTAATATTTTTGGTCAAAAATTAAGTTGATATAATTAGACTATAAATATCATACAGATTAAAATCATGTATTTCCATTTTTCAAAATTCAATTCATAGAAGTAGAAAAATTAAGTTTAATGATAATCTCATAGATGTGGCGAGAAAGTGAGTTTTTAAAGTCTGAATGTTCAAATGTTCATTAATCCTTTATATCTAAATTCAATATAAAAATGATTCCAATGAAATGAATTGGATTAATATATGTATAATTTCTCTATAGTTACTTTAAAACCAACTTAAAATATAATTTAACTATATAAATAAATTATATGAAAAATAGTTTTTAATTAAAATTCAACATTTTTCACTATTAATCCAAAGATGAAGTTTCTCAGAAAAATCCCAAAAAATTAACCCTAAAATAATTTTGACATTATGAATTAAAGAATAAATTTTATTTTATCAAATTAAATTTATAAATGTGTCTAAAATTAATTTTATTATTTTTCATAGAAGGACATAAAAACAGTTCTTTTAAGAAAATAGTATTTTTAAACATATAAAGACTTTGTAAAAAATTATATATTTCATTATAAATATGTTTTATTTATATGAAACCATTATAACTAACATTTAATATTTTTATTACTATTAATATTATCATGTTTAATGGATATGTTATAATTACCTCATTTAAATAATTATAATAATAAATTGTTGTTTTGAAGAAACTCAGTGTTGCGTGTAACGCAAGCCAAGTCAGTGTTGCATGTACCGCAATTTTACCTTGGTATAGTATATAACGAATGTCTGAATTAGTGATTTAATATAAAAAAACTATTTTTAGTGTTTCATGAAATGATAAATATAAAGAAGATTAAATTAATTCGATGAAAATAATTCACAAAAATCTTTGGGTGTTACAATATTAATGTATCCACATATATTTATTCACACAATTCACAGAATATTATTCAATAAGCGGTCAACCCAATTAATCCATTCATAATTAATTGTTACTGATAATAATAGTTTGAGAGAAATAATTATATATCAAATATATATATTTATTATCACATGTATTTAATACATGCATCAAATGCTTGTAATTAAATATACAATTTATATATATAATATCATAATATATATATATATATATTCATATAAACACACACACACACATATATATATTAGTTCATATCTAATATTATCTCACTTGCATTAAAATATCCTAAGGACTTTATACATAACTTCAAAACTCTGTGAATTCATCAAAACTATTTTTATTACGGTTTTCATCAAACTCTCTTAATTTTGAATAAAAAATTTGTCCAAAATTTTCTTCTTATATAAGGACCTAATTGTGCGACCCTATGAGATTTAGCAGTTTTGAAAACAACTATGAGATCTCTATTTCATATATGTAAACAAATAGAAGCCTCTATCAAAGCATCGATGATATTCAGAGAAAAAGAATAGAAACCACCAGAGCAAAGCTAACCAGATTGGAATAATGAGAGGGTATGACAACTGCCATCGGGACCAGGCATTGTGCAGCTCTGTGCGGTGAGGAGCTAGGTGCCTTCAAGATGCAAATATTGGAGAGGAGCTATTGCAAGTGTGTCAGGTCTTAGGCCTTTAAGTTCATGTATTGGGTCATGTATGGGCCTTTTTCCTTGGGTATATGGGTCATGTAAGAGTTCCCCTTCAACCATTAAAAGGGGTATTATCCAAAAATAAAAAAATAAGGCCTTCGTTCCATTCAGGTAAAGACTACTAAGGGGTATGGTGTGATCTCCATCAAACATAATCATATCTCTGTATGAAAATGTACACCATAAGATGTATCATATACACCATATTTACCATATATAATCCCTTTTTCCCTCACATCAAGTGACCATTAAACATGGAACATATGAATCTAGAATAGAGCTCTTATCATTTTCTTGATTCTATTAAAATGACTGACCAAGTGGACGAATACATCAAATTTCATTCATCTATCTCACAATAACATCACACATGTCACTTATACAAGTTTTTGAACACATCATATGTGAAAAAACTAAGCATAACCATGTATTTTATCAGTCTAATTCAATCAAGGGATAAATGTATTTTCTTATCATACAATTAGATAAATCCTATCTTGGTTTCACTCCAACCGATGACATGATCAACAACATACTCAACCACCCCCGTATTAGCTAAGTTCATTTGTTGAATTGCGTAAGTAGGGTATCAAGGAATGAAGGTTCTCATGCTATGTATCTCATGAATCTCAGGTTAGAAATATTGATAATAAGCATACACCCCAAAGTATATATATGATTTCATGACATTCCATGAGATATACTTTAGCAGATCAGTCCAAGTAATAAGACTCTACTTATTACCTCAAGAATCTATTATACAATATCTCATATACAAGCCTTTGTAATAGATATAAGAATCTATTCAAGCTAACCTTTACATATCATCACAACCCATTAAACACTATGATGATCATTGGTAAGGGGAAACTCAATGTTTTTACTTTTAGGAGATATTTGTCATTAAACCTTTCATGAAATATAATTTTCAGCATACATGAATGAATGATAAATGAATATTTCCTTTATAATAAAACATGATATGTTTACAACCATTACAACCAATCACTCAAGAGATTCTACACGACACTCATGCAACTGCTTCAATAATGGATTTTAAACATTACATCTAAATGTAATTCCTATCACATGCCTATGTGACCATATGATAAAATACTCCCACTAACATATTATTGAGTAATATTTATGAAGAAAGAAATTTTTGAATAATGGTGAGAATTGGGAATTATATTCCTTAATTTTAGATCTTTGAACTTATATTTAAACTCCTTAATTTCATAACGTCAAATGTTATAACATTTTCCTATGGTCTACTTAGAACTGTTTCTATGTACATCATCATCATACTAGGAAGAATTTCCACCAAAAATTTTCCTTGAAATATTTTATAAATAATGTAACTATTTACATTATCACTTTATTAGAACATCCTAAACTCTTTTAAGAATAAAGTGTAATACTTTGAGTATTAACAGGTATAATCCTTTATGGAATAATGATGTTCACTTGTTATAATAACTAAATGAATCTCTTTAAAATTTTTATTTACCATTATATCCTAAAGTCTTTTAGGATATTAAGTGAATTTGACTTTCTCACACTAACTAATGTAACTATTTACAATTTTCATTACTGTAATATCCTAAAAGTTCTTTTAGGATATCAAGTGTAATGAAATTTCTTATGATAACTAAATATAAATATTTATATTTATTTATCTTTATATATCCTAAACATTTTAGGGTATTCAGTGAAGAATCACAATAATATTATATTGCTATAATCTTTTAGATAATAGTTATATTCAATTTCTCATAGTGACTAAATGTAACTATTTACATTTTTATTTACTATCATATATCCTTACTCTTTGGGATATAAAGTAAATAATCACTTAAAATAAATCCGGTATTATATTTTATTTGTTAACTTTGAACTTATATAGGTCCAAACATACTCGCACTATCCTCTTAGCCATTATGTTCACTTCAGAATATATTTCTAAGATTCAACACAAATTGCTTTGTGTTTTAGTAAATGAAATTTATTTCCTTTTAGTAGGAATATAAAACAAATGAAATATTGTTTCAATATCATATATGATATTATATGTGCTTGAAACCTTTAATTTTATAAAGAATGTTTTATTAAAATTTCTCATCGATGGATGGTGAAAAAACATTCCCTCATATTTTAACAAATATATGGATAAACACTTTTATCCGGGATAAAAACTTTTATCCAAATATTCTTCTCAAAACATGTTATATAAATCCAATGAATCATAAACCATGTGTATACATTTAATCATCTCATAAAAACATTTTTATTTAACATCTTCTATTATCACACAAGATAAATGATATGAAGATACACAACTTATACATCATTTAAGCTTGATAAACTTCTTTATATTTAAATTCTCGATGTAGTTACAATTTAAATCATATAATGAATATAAAATACAAGCTCAATCAATTATTCCTATGATTTTGAACTTCTGTATATTTACAACACTTGAAAAACATACACTCAATATCACATACCCTTTAAAATATAAGAATTAATTCTTATAAAATTAATACCTAACATGGACATTCCATGGAGTTCCCAAACCCCTTCAGGTATCTAATTTTTAAAGAAACATTGTTTTTATTTTTCAACAAACTTTTATTTTTACTGTTTTATTTTTTTTACCCACTTGTACTATCTTCACAATACCATAATTAAAACATCTTATGCCAAGTTGATCAATTCTTGACACTTGGAGAGTATCAGGTAAAATTATCTTGAATTAATTCTTCTTGCTAGGAAATTTCCAAAGATGAAAATAGGATAATTTCCCTAACTAGAACAAGAATTATAATAATTCTTTAGTCTTTCCAAAGATATTCAACCATATTGAAAATCATGAACATACCCAATCATGTTAAGTATTTGTGACTAGAATTACCGAGGTTAATTATGTATTAAATTCCTTTGAAACCTTGAACGAATCATTCTATGATTCTATAAGCATTAATATTTACTTGTTGAACAATTTCAACTATAAGTTACATATGACAGAACTATTCAAACACATAGAATATTTCACTTGCTCAAGAACTTTTTTTAAGGTATCTGTCTTAGGAGTTTCTTACTTTAAGCTTATAATTTCAAGGATTAATATTAAGTTTAGTTTAATTATGATGATAAATTTATCTATAACATAACTTTTTATCAGATGAATATCATGTCTTTTGTCTTTTATTAAGGAATTTTAATGAGAGTGCTCCTAAAAAAATGACGACCCAATACATATATCCATTTAGTGATACAATATCCATAATTCAATGAGAAATGAGTTCTCTTAGGAGTTGATCTCATTAGATAAGTATTTAGGTAGGGAATCATCACAATCATAACATTTGTGATTCTTGGATAGTTGAGTAGATAACCCTATATCCAAATCCTTCCAATAGGTTCACTCAAATCGATTAATTTTATATCCTTCCCAAGGTTTTCCCAGTTTAGAGTAGACCAAAAAAATGTCAAAAATAGATTAAAAAAGGAAAATCTAGGTGCACCCTATGAAGGTAGAACCTACCCAAGTATGATCCAGTGTCACCAATTACTTACTTTCCTAATAGAATATAATTCAAGGGCAACCTACGGAGGTAGAACCTACATGGTTGAATGATTGAGCTCTTGATAAGTGTTTCTTTGGAAGGAATATCATAATTAGTATTTTTAAAGTTTTCTATTAAGGTATCACCAATTTAATATACCTCATATGAATATTAAATTCACAATTATTAAATCTTTTGTAATAATTATCTTCTCATATTCTATTCCCTTTGTATGTATGCTTTCTTCTAGTGATTTAGTTTTTTGAATCCCTATTCTAACCACCAAATTAATGTGTTCACACCACATTAATGTGTAACTCCTTACACAACCCATAAGTTTGTGTTAATCACCCAAAAAAAAAATTAAAGTATATTCATACATATCCAAAAGAATCATATGCATAAGGTATATGAAAACTTCATTTAAAGACATAGAGTTATATGATATTGAAAATATTCACATGAGTAAGCCTGAAGCGACAAATATCCAACCCCATTCACTTTCCCAGTCAAGGTAAACCTCTAGGAAATTAGGTGGTCTGACCCCAAGTCCCTATATCTGGGGATACTTTACTCAAGAGAGTATTCAATTCATGAAAACTCTAACAAATTATATGCACAAACTATTCCCAAAAACTACACTGAAGCTCATAAATAAGATTACAAACAGAGGTCAAGCTAGATAAAAACTAAATTTTATGATATCAAAACTAGCATGATATGCAAGGCTCTATCTTATAAGAAATTTATCATAGAAATTTTGGAATATAGTTATTCATAATATAAAGATTTTATAACCACGAATAAAATAGGGAGTAACCTTTAAATAAATAAACAATTAAAATATTTAAACATGAGCAAAAAAATTATGAATAATTTTATAAATAAAAGCTAATTATAAACCCTTTTATAATTTCACCTTTAACATTATGAAAATTCCATAATTTTTGAATAAATTTTATTATATTCTTTCCAATATGAATTCTTTCATATTTATCATAATATGAAATTTCCCTTTTAAATATATAACACCATATGAATTATAAACTATTTACAATTCAATTTCTATTATGTAAAACTTTTATATAATCTAAATATACTTAATTATTATTTAAACTATGATCATATCAATTATCAAAACACCTTTTAATGTGGCTTAAATAATATCTAAATAATGGTCCTTTAATTTGAACAATTTAAAATTAATTAATTATGGACTAAACATGAATATTAAAGAAATTTAATAAATAAAAAATTCATTTATTTTCTAAAATATGATATATTTATGAACTATTCATAAATAAATACAAATTATAAATATTTTATAAATTATAAATAATATAAAAATATTATATTTTTATCAATATGAATGCTTTCACATTTTAAATTATATGGAATTTATATGATATTTCATGAATTATAAACATTTTATGATTCATTATCTTTTATATAATCATTTTTATATAATCTAAATACCATATATATTGGAATTTATAAACTCTTTATAAATCACTTTTTATTATTTCTAAATAAACCATTTATTTCTATATCACAAATCATTCTATTTAATTTGTAAAAAGGTATTTAAAAAAATATTAATAAATTAACCATTAAAATTTTATAGTTAAATAAATTATAAAACATTTTTATAAATTTATATAAATATTTCAAAATAATTTTTTTAATTATTATTATTTACAAAAAATTTATAAATAACATAATTCAATTCAAAATTGAATCATCTTGATTAAAATAAATACTTTTTTTTTCATAAACAACAATAATATATATGAATTTTTCATATTTTATTTATAGGCTTGAAAAATATTGTTTTTCTATTAAAACATATTGATCATAAATCAATAAACATATTGATTCATCAAAGAAGCCCACCCTTTGATACCACTAATGGGGTGGAAGAATCTCTATTCCTCATATGAACATGTTAAGTGCGGCATTGATATGAACCTATCAAAGGACTCAATTTCCCCAACTCTTTTGGCATGAAACTCTTTGCATCATAATGGAGATCTTGGGTGGAGGGCAACACTTCATCATTGTTCATGTGTGAGGGTTCCCAAGAATCGGCTAACCCTTTAGCCTCTCCTATAATTTCACTGATAGGTTTTGTATCAACATCATATGATCATATGCAGTGGAAGATAACCCAAATACAGATTGATCGATCTTTAAGAATCAACACGTAAATAAACTATATAAATAATGTACTTGGAAATCGCTAATGGTAATAGTATTCTTCTTTCTTGGTGAAAGAGAATTCATGATGAAGATCATGAAGTAATGATAAAAATATCTATACCTCTTAGGTAGGTACACCGGTCAATGGTTCTACGATTGTATCGCAAGGATACACGAATACCGAAGTGGTGCTAGAACCTTCCTATCAGATGATGAACAATAGTATGAGAGGAAGAGAGAATTGACAAGGCTTTCTCACAATAAGAGAGATCACATCTCTAACATCCCGGGTCCGAGTGCCTCCCAAAGGTTCCCCGTACCCAGTTGGTCACATGGCCTCAAGAGAATTTCCCCAAATGCTAGAGGCTACCGAATAATAGGGAGGGCCTTGGGTGAGATAGTGGGGAAACTATTCCTTCATTGGCAGACTAACATAGTGGAAACAAACAGTAAACAGTAGCATAAATAATAATACCATACAACAGAAGTAAACAACAAAATACTGATAGTATAAACAACTATAGTATATATATATATATAAATAAATTATGCATGTCACATGTATCTAGGAAAAAATCCAAACAAGTCACAATGCTAGAAATACAATACTGAAACCAAAGTACAGAAAACTGTAAACCCCAACAGAATCACAAGCCTCAGCTTGGTCCCAAGTTCTCCAACTCCAACAGCAATCAAGTACCTGATGATGTAGGGAAATTTCCCTTATCTATAATTTCAACCATATAATCTCTTTGGGTCCAAAATCATGACCCAAATAGGATGTGAGACGAATCCCAATAGGCAACCACCAAAAGATCTATGCCTAACTGTCAGTGAATATATATATCAGGAAATATGCAAAATGAAGCAATAAACTAGGATGTACTCAAAAGTAAACTATCCTACAGTTTTCAATTACATTCATTTACATTTATTAATTATTCAAACTTGAATAATATAACCCTGAGATCTATCCTAATCTCTACATCCCTTTGTATAAAAATAACAACAGATGTCCCAAAAGACCATCTAAACAATCAAGTAAGACCGAGTCCAAGCTTGTGCTTTGGCATGGCATGCTCGTTACAATCAATCAATCATTCACAGACAACACTCTAGGAAAGTTCTCACATTTTAACCCCTCTGGTTCAACATATCATCAATTCAATAAATAATAATTACCCTTTGGGAAAGCTCTCACAATCTAACCCATCTGGTCCCACATAGCAACAATCAATTACAAACGACCACCTAGGTAGCTCTCACAATCAATACCCCTTGGTCTACATAACAATGATAATTATAAAGAACCTTTGGTATCTCTTATAGTCAATTCCCTATGTTTCAACATATATTTAATAACGACCCTCTGGGTATCTCTCACGACCTACCCCTCTAGTCAATGACCCCATGACAACTCTCACAATCAATGCCTCTAGTCAACGATAACAACAATTATACATAAATGACCCTACGTTGGGAATCTCTCATGGTAAATTACCTTTGGTCAACTTTCACAATGCGAAACACCATCATCTCAAATAAACAATAACTCCATCCTAACAACACTAGGCATGGTAAACAAAGCACACCTAACATGAAATTCTAGTTCAATCGGCCATAATCAATCAAATATGGGATACACATTCATAACCAAGGAAATTAAACCTAATACATACTCAATAAACATTTCTCAATCAATCAAACCATAACAAGTCTTAATCAGGGTTAAATTCCAAAACATGAAATACCCTAAACATGGGTATTCAGAACTTTAAAAAAATCTAATCCAAAGACAATCAAAGAAACACACAAACCACCTACCTCGATGTTTTTTGATGAACGCTCTTGAATGTAGTCCCTTGAATCGGCCTAGAATGACGTAGATATATGAAAAGGGTAAAAATGACAAAACCTCAATAACTCAAGAGAGAGGAGAAATCAATAAGAGAGGCTATAGGGAAAGAGAGAACTCACCGGTGGGAATCCAATGCACCCGACAATGTCTTAATCGGAGCTCTGATAGAGGAATGGGAGGAGTTTGAATATCTTCAGCCATATGTCACTCTCCTGTATGAGACACGAGGAGATGAAATGATTTCTAGAGATGAAATGCGACCCCACTCCAAATCATCAAATAAAAATAAAAGTACATAGTGTTTTCATTTAATGTACACACCGTGTACATGCCTCAACCAGCCCCTGATTTAGGCGGTCAACCAGGTCACATACAAAACCATGTACTAAGACATTACACGGCCGGTACACAATTATAAGCAACAACCGAGTATATGATGTGTAATCAAGTGTACACATAGTGTACTTATAAAATTCCCCTTTCTTCCTTTTTTTCTCAAAAATATCTCAAAATAAAGATCCATACATGAAATGAAGATCTGGGTTCTTACAAACTTCTCCCCTTAAAGCAATTCATCCTCGAATTTCCCTTCCAAGGGTGGTGAAGAAGAAACTTCAAAAAACTCTAGCCATAGTGATTATACATTAGCCTCCCTCTCCCAAGTCATGTCCTGTACCTACCTATGCTACTATAGCACCCGTACCAGAGGAACTGACCGGTCACAAAGAACATTTGTGCTATGATCCACAATCTGAATAGGGTGCTCCTCAAAGGATGCATCCACTTCCAACTCAACCTCATCATGTTAAAAAATGTGAGATGGGTCCAAAAAGTAATGTCATAGATTTGAAACATGAAAGACATCATTCATAGCCCGGTACCTCTAAGGTAACTGCAATTGATAGACAACCGGCCCGACTCTCTCCAAAACCTCAAACGACCCGACGTATCTCGGTGAAAGTTTCACCTATCTCCCAATCCTCCTGTGTCCCAACCTCAGTGTGAAACGTAAGAAAAACTGATCTCTGACCTCAAACACTAGAGGTTATCTCTGTAGATCTACATATGATTTCTAGAGAGATTTTGTAGTAGCCATCCTCTTAAAAATCATCTCCACCTGCTCAGCGGTCTCTTGGACAAGACGAGGTCCCAACATAACCGCCTCTCTAACCTCCAGCCAACATAGGTGTGATCGACATAGCCTACCATACAAAGCCTCATAAGGTTCCATCTGAATCGCCGCCTGAAATTTTTTATTGTATAAAAACTCCACTTGGGGTAAGTTTCTCTCCCATGACCACTCTAAATCTAGGACGCATGCTCGAAGCATGTACTCCAAAACATGAATCATGCTCTTGGACTAGCCATCTATTTGGGGATGGAAAGTTGTACTCAGAAGTACCTATGTACCAAAATACCTATGTAATCCCTAACAGACACAAGAATTAAAATGGGCATCCCTGTCCAAAACAATAGAGTGTATAACCCCAAGAAAATGTACAATATCTCAGATGTACAACCTTCCAAGCTCATTGACAAGAAAGGTTTCTTTAATCGGCAAGAATTGTGTAACCTTCATGAGTTTGTCAATAACAAACCATACTGCATCATTTCCTCAAGGTGACCTCGGTAAACCCGTCAAAAAATCCATCACGACATCATTCCACTTCCACTCAGGAATGGGTAACTACTGCAAAAGCCTTATTGGTCGCTGATTCTCTACCTTCACTTGATGACAGGTGGAACATCTCATAAAAAAGACAGCTACATCCCTCTTCACACCTATCCTCCAATACTAATAGTGTAAATCTCAATACATCTTGGTGACACCAGGATGAACTACCCAAACAGAGGAATGAAAATCCCACAGAAGTTCATCACGTATGTCTACTGACACCCATATGCATTCATGAAAATGCAAGATATCATCATCACCTATGGTCTACCTAGGAGTAGGGTCCTCTCCCGACACACTCTTCTATAGGACTAGTCCTTCGGGATATGATAGCTGCCTCATTCGCACACGATCCAGAAGATTATAGGTAACAACTATAGAAGAAGGAAACGTATGCCCCTGTTTTTTGTGCACCTTCAATTGCATCTTAGAGAATAGAGCCATAAGATTCCACTCACTACCATCCTCCTGAACTTCCTGTATCTAAGTCCTCATACTCAATGAATTAGCCACCACATTTCCTTTCCTAGGCATGCATGAAAGCTCAAAGTCAAAATATTGAAGGTACTCAAACCACCTTTGATGTCTCAAATTCAGGTCACACTGATAAAGATATACTTGAGGCTTTTGTGGTTAGTGAACACCACAAAATGATCTCCCAAAATATAATGTCTCCAATAATGTAAAGCATGAACAACTACAGCTAACTTGAGATCATGCATCAGGTAGTACCTCCCGCATGGACTCACCATCTGAGAACCGTACACTACAACTCATTCCCCTTGCATAAGCACTGGCCCCATCCCAATACATGATGCATCATAGTAAATGGTGTAACTCTTTCCCGACTCTATAAAAACCAGTATCGATGCTGAAGTAAATCTATATTTCAGCTTATGAAATGATGAATTGTAGGAATCTATCCACAATTACTTCACATCCTTCTTAGTCAGGCCCACCAGTGGCGCAACTAAGTGTGAAAAGTCCTTTATAAAGCACCTATAGTAACCATCCAGCCCCAGAAAACTCCGTACCTCAAAGATGTTCTTCGGATGCTCCCAAGAAACTACTTCTCTCACTTTATCTAGATCTACTAATACTTCTGTCTCTGAGATAACATGACCCAAGAAGTGAATCTGGTCTATCAAAAAGTGGCACTTTGAGAGCTTAGCATATACCTGATGCTCTCTCAGTGTACTCAATATAATCTCAAGATGGGTGGTATGGTCATGTTGAGTATGAGAGTACAACAAGATATCATCCACAAAGACTACCACAAAAGAATCCAAGTAAGGATGGAACACATGGTTCATCAGTTCCATAAAAACTACCGACGCATTCGTAAGGCCAATGTAAGGACCCGACCCCAGTTGTCCGGAGCAAGTGCCTTATTTGATTATGTTGGCAAGGAAAATTAATCCTGAAGGACCGGGTAGTTTAGTATTATTGGAAACAATTTACATACATAAGTTAAACTTTACATTAGAAAAAGAAAAACAACACTAAATTATTCCACTAGCAACATCATGTCTCCTAGATTATGATTGCATGTCATTCATAATTTACTTCTTCATATCTCGAGAAAAATGAAACCTAAGAAACGGTGAGCTCAAATGCTCAGTAAGAGTAAGAAATACAGTGTAAGATAATATAAACATTAGGCATGGTGAATAATTGAAAACACATACCTTTAATAATAAACATGAACACATTATGGAAGGAAAATGAGCTGAGTAAATAATGCCATAATAAAACATAATCATGGGTATTCTACTAGTCGAATGTCCACATGAACTTTCAATTAATAGCTTCATAATTAGGGAAGTTCATATTCCAGACATTCTGAAACATTTTTTCATGGCCTCGTCCAAGACATCTAGTGATTAAGGCCTCGACCAAAATCCATATCACACTCAGAAAGGCCTCGGCCAATTCCACGTCTATTTGTCTCATGAGAATTACCGATGCATTGAGGGGATATAGTGGTCCCCAAAAGTTGCATAATAATCCCAATGCATTCCTAATATGAGTGGGGATAAACATAAACAACATATACAATCATATTGAAACTATCATATGAAATGTAACTATCTTTCCCCAATCATTAAACATAAAACACTAACCATTCTGAGTAATATGGTGAATGGTTTTAGGATACATCATCGACAATAGAGTTATTCATAAACCATTAAATAAAATATGGTAGATGACTTTATAAATGATTAAACCCAATAATACCATGGAATCAACAAGAGTGTTGAATTAGATTAAAACACTCTTATAAAATCATTGAGCAATTCTAGAGATAAATACTCTTTTATTTTGAAAAGAAGAGTTCTTTTGGAAAAATATTTGTATAAAACCAGAAGTGAAGTAAGATAGTATCTTCATAATAAAATGAGTGATTTTATAAAGATAATTTTTTCCAAAAATAGATTATAGAGTTCCCTTGAAAATAGGTAAGAATTTGAGAAATTCCCTTGAACCGGGCTTGTATTTTAGAAACAATTTTGAAAGTTACTTTTAAAAATTGTAAATATCCATAAAATAAGGAAGGGTTATGGTTTCTAAACATATATATGGTACTCACATAGAACATATTATGATTACATAACAATAAATAAGAATTTCATTGAGGTATTTAGACAATTAAAGTATCCCGAATGAAAATGGAAGTTTGGGTGGAAAAACCCTTACCTTAACTCCAAACGTGTTCCGATCATGTACTTAAGCTCCTGGAATATGAAATTATACCTTTTAATAACTTATTTCAGAACCTATTAGACATGTATTTAGTTTACCATAATTCTAGTTAGTTCATTTATTTCTTTGTTGACAAGTTATTTTATTGAATTTCGTCGTTCTGGAGTCTTCGTTTCCTTATTTTCATATTCGATTCACTTGCTTTTAAGTAATGAAGTGGAATGGATATAAATATCTAGAATTGAAATTAAATATTATTTATGAACATCCATAGTTATTAATTTCCATTTCTATCATTTGGTTACATGGAATTAGGATGAATCCTTAGATGACCACCACTTCGATTATTTGGCGGTATTTGGAAAAAATTATGAACTAGTTTTGTCATATAACTTAATTATACGTACATATTCTGGATCCTGAATATTAATTAGGTTATAACACATATATTATAGTCTGGTTCAACCATGAATATGGTTTCATGACTAGTAATGAATAAGAAATGGAAGAACGAAACTTCGTCGTCCACGAAGGTTATAAATCGGAACCTCATGGATGTCGATTTCGTTTATAAAATAAAAGGGAGGGAGTAAGAATATTTATGATGGTTATTCCATTAACATGATATAAATCCAGTATATATATGTTAATGGAGTTATCATGATCATTTGTATAGAGGATGTGAGGATAGAATAACAGAAGAAGATAAATTGAAATGAAACAAAATGAAAAAAGAAGGGTACTTTACCTCTTGAAATAACCTCCTTGAGAAACTCCTTAAGGGAAGGGGTTTTGGTCCTTTGGAAAGACCAAAATCTTCTTGGATGTGGGGAGAGACTTGGGAAGGGTAATTGGGCAGAACTTTTAGGAGAATCAAGTCTTATAGGAGTGAAGAGAAGAGGTAGCGGTGGGGGGTTTTTATAGTGGAGGAGAGGAGTAATTTTTGAATATTTAATTCATTATATTATTATTTCCCCCAAGACAACCAATAGTATTGTTTCATGTGACCCCTAATATTAATAATGGAATGTGAGTTCTAACCAAGTGGTCTTACATCATCCTTGCATCACCTATGATGCAGTAAATCAAGTATTTAGCATTTATCGTATTTTATCGTATTTTACTATTCATAAAAAATTCTAGAATTTCAGAAAAATCCCAAAAATTCACCCCTATGAATTTTCGACGTGTAGAATTAAAATGTGATGTCAATTTTTGAAAAATAATTTTCTAAATATTATTAATTTAACTTTTAAATAAAATCATACTTAATTAAAAAATTAACAGTTCTAATTCTACAACTACTTCTTTATCACAATGAAAAATTAACCGAGATGTTATTATCTTCTAGCCTTTAAAAAATAAAATAATAATAAAATTTACTATTCATTAGGGTCATATTAATATTCATATTAATATTCATAAGGGCACCAAAAATCAAGTTTGTTCTATCAGACTCCAAATGACTTACTGAACACAACTCTAGATGACCACTTCTTGAAATTCAAAACATAGAAGCTACAAAGTTGTGTTTAATGGCTAGATTATAAAATTTCATTCTAAATTTATTTTCAAAACCTTGGGGTGTTACATTCTTCCCTCCTTACAAAAAATTCATCCTCGAAATTCACAGAATATTACCTAAAAAGATTCGGGTATGTCTTTAACATAAGCTCCTCAGGCTCCCATGTTTCTTCCTCCATCTTATGGTTCCTCCATATAACCTTCACCAGAAGAGTCATCCGATTTCTCAATACTTTCTCTCTAGTATCAAGAATCTTGATAGGATCTTCACAGTAAGATAGATCAGGCTCAAGTTCCACTTCTTCATAAGTGAGTACATGTGTTGGGTCTGGCATGTACATTCTTAACATTGACACATGGAACACATTGTGAACCTTGGAGAGACTTGGCGGCATTCCCAAACGGTAAGCTATGAATCCAATTCGGTACAAAATTTAAAAAGTTCCTATGTACCTGTGACTTAATTTCCCTTCTTACCGAATCGTATAATACCCTTCCATAGAGATACCTTTAAAAAATGTGATCACCTTCTTGAAGCTCCAAATCCTTCCATCGGTTATCTGCATAGCTATTTTGCCTACTTTGAGCTATTTTGATATGGTTCTGGATGATCTTCACCTTTTCCACTATTTCTTCAACATGTTCTAGGCCCACGAGCTTTATTTCACCAACATCATCCCAACAAGTTGGTGTATGACATCCCCTCCCATATAATGTTTCATAGGGTGCCATCTGTATACTTTAATGGAAGCTATTGTTGTAGCAGAATTCTACAAGAGGTAAATACTGATCCCACATGCCTTGAAAATCAAGTTAACAAGACCTCAACATGTCTTTCAATGTTTGAATTGTCCATTCCGATTGTCCATCAGTTTGTGGGTGGTAGGCAGTGCTCAAACGAAGATCAGTATCTAGGGCCTTCTGAAGACTTTTCTTGAATCTTGATGTAAAACGTAGATCACGATCAGAAACAATCGATAGGGGTACTCCATGAAGTCTCGCAAACTCATTAATATATAGTCTTGCTAGAAGTTCAAGTGGCCGATCATCTCTTATAACAAGAAAATGTGATGACTTGGTAAGACGATCGACAATGACCCATATTGCATTGTTCCTTCTAGGAGTATTTGGTAGTCCCATGACAAAGTCCATCATGATATTATCCCATTTCCACTCAGGTAAGGGAAGGGTTTGCAATACTCCTCTAGGTTGTTGCCTTCCAGATTTCACTTGTTGACAAACCATACATCTTGACAAAAAATCAGTAATCTCCCTTTTCATGTTGTCCCACCAGAAATGTTCCTTCAAATCTTTATACATCTTAGTGTTTCTAGGGTGTATAGAGAAATTGGAACTATGATCATCATACAATAATTCACTTTTTAGATCAGGTATATCGGGAACACAACGTGTATTCCCAAATTTTAAAATTCCATCTTCATATACGAAGTCACTCAATCTACCATCATTCACAGCTTTAATCTTCTTTTGAAACTCCCCATCATCAACCTGAGAATTTTTTATCCTTTCTAGTAAAGATGGTTTGGCAACCATTTTAAAAAGCATTGATGTTTAACCTTCCATGGTTATTCCCATATCCATCTTTACTAGATCCATGAAAATAAGATCCCTTTCAACTATCATCTTGCTAAAAAATTCATGATACTTTCTGCACAAGGCATCTTCCACCTTATTTTCCTTACTCGAGTTGTAGTGTATCATGCAATCATAATCCTTGAGTAGTTCAAGCCATCTCCTTTTCCTCATGTTGAGTTCTTTCTGTGAGAAAATATATTTCAAACTCTTTTGATCATTATAAATCTCACATTTTCACCATAGGGATAATGTCTCCATATCTTCAAAGAAAATATTACAGTAGATAACTCAAGATCATGAGTAGGATAGTTTTTCTCATGAATTTATAGTTGTCGTGATGCATAAGCAATAACCCTATCATTTTTCACAAGGACACAACCAAGTCCTTTCTTTGAATCATCACTATAAATAACAAACCCGTCATTCCCCAATGGTAGAGTTAATATAAGAGAATAGAATAATCTTCTCTTCAGTTCTTCGAAACATTATTCACAATCTTTTTTCCAAACAAATTTAACCCCTTTACGTGTGAGCTTCATTAGCGGGTTATCCAGTTGGGCAAAATTTTATACGAAACGCTGATAATAACCTGCTAAGCCAATAAAACAATGTACCTCAGTTGTGGTTGTTGGCGTGGGCCAATCTTGGATTGCCTTTGTCTTTGTAGGATCAACTATGATTCCATCCTTAGAAACAATATGGCCAAGAAAAGAAATCTCTTGAATCCAGAATTCACACTTGCTAAATTTCCCATATAATTCATGTCTTCTAAGAGTCTTCAGTATAATGTGCATGTGATTTTCATGTTCTTCACATCTTTTGTGGTATATGAAGATATCATAAATAAATACCACTACAAAATCATCTATATATTACTTGAAAACTCTGTTCATTATATCCATGAAGACAGAGGTTGCATTAGTCAATCCAAAATGCATTACTGTAAACTTGTAATGTCCGTACCTGGTTTGAAATGCTATTTTCGGATTGTTTTCCTTCTTCACACTCAACTGATGATATCCAGATCGAAGGTCAATCTTTGAAAATTATTGAGCTCCATGCAGTTGGTCAAATAAATCATCAATGTGAGGTAGGGGATACTTGTTCTTTATTGTTATATCATTGATCTCCCTATAGTAAATACATAACCTCATAGATCTATCTTTATTCTTAACAAAAAGGGCAGGAGATCCCCATGGAGAAACACTAGGACAGATAAATCTTTTATTACTCAATTCCTCTACTTGTTTCTTTAGTTCCACTAGTTCCACAGTGGCCATTCTATAAGGGGTCTTCGATATGGGCTTTGAACCAGGAATTAAATCAATAGAAAACTCAATTTCTCATTCTGGAGGATGTCCAGGTAAATTTTCTGAAAACACATCAACATATTCTCTCACAATAGGTACATCCCCTATTTGAACATTCCTTTCCTCACCCATAGTTATTTCATTCTATTCCTCCCCAATAATTTAATTTAGTTGAGCTAATAGGGGCAGATCTAGATAAGAATCAGGTGGTGACGATTCTTCTCTAAAGATAATGTGTTCTTTGTCATCGTCATCAAAAATCGTAACCTCCTTCTTCTTACAATAAATTTTTTCATCATGGTACAAAATCCCATCCATACCGAGGATTATATCATATTCAATCATGGGTATGACGATAATATTAGTAGATAAAGAACATTTGTAAGCCTTAATGGGAACTGATTTATAGAACTTTGTAGCAATGATAACTTCCTTAGGAGTTTTGACTGACAACTCCCTTGTTAAATAAAATTGGAAACATCTGATTTTCTTAGAAAACTGGGAAGACATGAAACAATGCGATGATCCAAAATCAAATTAAGCATTGGCTAAACTTGAGGAAACAATTAAAGTGCCTTCCACCACATCATTAGGAACTTCAACCTCTGCAGTTGTGAATGCATAAGCTTGTCCCTGATCCCTTTCCCTTTTCTGTTGCATATTTCCTTCACATTTTGGACAATCATTAGCATATCGTCCCATATCCCGAAAACTATAGCATTGAACACCACTGGATTCCTTCTTTCCTTTTCAATCACCAGCAAGATGGCCTTTCTGACCACATTTGTAACATACTCCTTTTCCTTTTAAGCATGCACCAGAGTGTTTACTTCCACAATTGTCACATGGTGGAAATTCGACACTTCCCTTCTTCCCTGTTTCCTTATTTCTTTTCCCAGTGTTTTTAGCAGCCCTCATCTTTTATTGCTTTTCCTTAATGTCGTAAGACTTAGAGAATTCTTTTTCTGTCTTGATGACACAAGAAACTATATCCTCATATGATGATAAACTTTACGAGACCAGTGCCCACTGGAGGAATGGCTTTAGGCCATCAAATAATCGATCGGTTTTGCTCCTTGGATTTCATATATAGCCCACAACATGTCTTGCTAACCTTGTAAAGTTGGATTCATACTTGGAAACATTTTTATCCTTTTTCTGCCATAGATTTAAGAATTGTCTCACCATATCTGCTCGCTGCTCATGAGGGAAATATTTTTCTATAAATATTTCCTTAAAATCCCTCCATTCCATCTCTTTTATCTCTTCCTCCTCCTTTGTGTTTTGGATTAATAACCACCACTGATCCGTATATCCCGATATACGATATACTTCCATGAATACCTTCTCTCTTTCATTATATCCCAAAGCGAGAAATATCTTTTCAAGGGAACATATCCACTGCTCCGCTACAAATGGGTTTGTAGTGCCATTGAATGATGGAGGCTGTTGCCGCATAAAGCGATCTAGCATGGATCCTCCACATGGTGGATCCAAATGCTCCATACGGGTATGGTTATTATTCATAACCTGATTAAGTTGTCCCCGTATAGTTATGAGTTGCTCAGCACCAGTCACAGCACCATGGTCAACATCATTATCTTGCATCGGAGGAAAATCCCTACAGGCAACACGTACATTCGTGCGATTTCCATTCCTTCCACTAGGTGCCATATCTAGATAATGGCATACACTATATTAGGTTATGAATCATAATTTATAATCATAAATTAAAAATAATCAAGAAAATTGTGGTCCTATGCATGGATAATCCCATATTCACAAAAATGGTTTCTTTGAGGAATATTTACATTAAACTCCTTCATAATGTCTTGTAATGAAAATGTGAATTATCCTAAGCATATCCCCTGGGAGTGTCGTAACCAAGAGTGAAACAAGACCCATTGTCGTGCACCAGTTCCAGTTTGAGTCTAGCTCAAAGCGTTGTTTTTGGGTTTTACCCCTAGATACATTTGTGCCAGAGCCACCTCTACCTGCTCGTATCCAGATAGGGATATATTGCTTGAATGATCCACATAATGTATTCTTTACCAAAATACCAGGACATTCTTGTATGTTTATACTCAAATACTATCTTAGGGACTCTTCCCTAGTTCTACTTTTTCTAAATCTAGTTTCCAAGTATTCTACTAAACTTCCACTGATACCAACTGTAAGGACCCGATCCCAATTGCCCGGAGCCAGTGCCTTATTTGATTACATTGGAATACATAAAAGAAAAACGAATCCCGAAGGATTGAGTAGTTTAGTATTATTGGAAACAAGTTACATACATATGTTCAACTTTACATAAGAAAAGGAAAAACAACACTAAATTATTCCACTAGAAACATCATGTCTCCTAGATTATGATTGCATGTCATTCATAATTTAATTATTCATATCCTGAGAAAAATGAAACATAAGAAATGGTGAGCTCAAATTCTCAGTAAGAGTAAGAAATATAGCAGAAGATAATATAAACACTAGACATGGTGAATAATTGAAAACACATGCCTTTAATAACAAACATGAACACATTATGGAAGGAAAATGAGCTGAGTAAATAATGCCATAATAAAACATAATCATGGGTATTCTACTAGTTGAATATCCACATGAACTTTTAATTACCAGCTTCATAATGAGAGAAGTGCATATGCCGTACATTTTGAAACATTTTTTCAAGGCCTCAGCCAAGACATCTAGTGATTAAGTCCTCGACCAAAAGCCATATCACATTGGGAAAGGCCTCAGCCAATTCCACATCTGTTTGTCTCATGAGACTTACCGATGCATAGAGGGGCTATAGCGGCCCCCACCCATCACATAATTAGTCCAATGCATTCCTCATATAAGCGGAGATAAACCTAAACAACATATACATTCATATTGAAACTATCATATGAAATGTAACTATCTTTCCCCAATCATTAAACATAAAACACTAACCATTCCGAGTAATATGGTGAATTGTTTAAGGATAGTTCATCGACAATAGAGTTAGTCATAAACCATTAAATAAAATATTGTAGATGACTTAATAAATGATTAAACCCAATAATACCATGGAATCAACAAGAGTGTTGAATTAGATTAAAACACTCTTATAAAATCATTAAGCAATTCTGGAGATAAATATTCTTTTATTTTGAAATGAAGAGTTCTTTTGAAGAAATCATTGTATAAAACCAGAAGTAAATTAGGATAGTATTTTTATAATAAAATGAGTGATTTTATAAAGATAATGGTTTACAAAAACATATTATAGAGTTCCCTTGAACATAGGTAAGAATTTGAGAAATTCCCTTGAACCAAGCTTGTATTTTGGAAACAATTTTGAAAGTTCCTTTTAAAATGTGTAACTATACATAAAATAAGGAAGGGTTCTGGTTTCTACACATATATATGGTACTCATATATAACATATTATTAGTACATAACAATACATAATAATTTCATTGAGGTATTTAGAAAATGAAAGTATCCCGAATGAAAATGGAAGTTCGGGTGGACAAACCCTTACCTTAACTCCAAACGTGTTCCGATCTTGTACTCAAGCTCCTAGAATATGAAATTATACTTTTTAATAACTTATTTCAGAACATATTAGACATGTATTTATTTTTACCATAATTATGGTTAGTTCATTTATGTCTTTATTGACAAGTTATTGTATTGAATTTCTTCATTCTGGAGTGTTCGTTTCCTTATTTTCATATTCGGTTCACTTGCTTTTAAGTAATGAAGTGGAATGGATATAAATCTTCAAAATTGAAATTAAATATTATTTATGAACATACAGAATTTTTAATTTCCATTTCTATAATTTGGTTACATGGAATGAGGATGAATCATTAGATGACCACCACTTCGATTATTCGGCGGTATTTGGAAAAAATTATGAACTCGTTTTGTCATATAACTTAATTATATGTACATATTATGGTTCCTGAATATTAATTAGGTTATAAAACATATATTATAGTCTGGTTCAACCATAAATATGGTTTTATTATTAGTAATAAAGAATAAATTCAATAACGAAACTTCGTCATCCACGAAGGTTATATATCAGAACTTCATGGATGTCGATTTTGTTTATAAAATAAAAGAGAGGGAGTAAGAATATTTATGTTGGTTCTTCTATTAAAATGATATAAATCCAGTATATTGATGTTACTGGAGTTATCATGATCATTTGTACAGAGGAGGTGAGGATAGGATAACAAAAGAAGATAAATTGAAATGAAACCAAATGAAAAAGAAGGGTACTTTAACTCTTGAAATAACCTCCTTGAGAAACTCCTTAAGGGAAGGGGTTTTGGTTTTTTGGAAAGAACAAAAGCTTCTTGAACGTGGGAAGAGACTAGGGAAGAATAATTGGGTAGAACTTTGATGAGCATGAAGGCTTAGAGGAGTGAAGAGAAGAGGTAGTGGTGGGGGGTTTTTATAGTGGAGGAGAGGAGTAATGTTTGAATATTTAATTCATTATTTTATTATTTCCCTCAAGACAACCAATAGTATTGTTTCATGTGACCCCTAATAGTAATATTGGCATGTGAGTTCAAACCAAGTGGGATTACATAATCCTTGCATCACCTATGTTGTAGTAAATCAAGTATTTAGAATTCATCATATTTTATCGTATTTTACTATTCATAAAAAATTCTAAAATTTCAAAAAAATCCCAAAAATTCACCCCTACCATTTTTCGACTTGTAGAATTAAAAAGTGAAGTCATTTTTTTAAAAATAATTTTCTAAATATTATTAATTTAACTTTTAAATAAAATCAAACTTAATTAAAAAATTAACAGTTCTAATTCTACAACTACTTCTTTATCACAATGAAAAATTAACCAAGATGTTATTATCTTCTAGCCTTAAAAAAAATAAAAATAAAAATAAAATTTACTATTCATTAGGGTCATATTACTATTCATATTACTATTCATAAGGGTATGTTACTATTCAACAAAAATCAAGTTTGTTCTATCCGACTCCAAATGACTTACTGAAAACAACTCTAGATGACCACTTCTTGAAATTCAAAACATAGAAGAGACAAAGTTGTGTTTAATGGTTAGATTATAAAATTTCATTCTATTTTTATTTTCAAAACCTTGGGGTGTTACATTCTCCCCTCCTTATAAAAATTTCATCCTTGAAATTCACAGAATGTTACCTAAAAAGATTCAAGTATGTCTTTAACATAAGCTCCTTAGGCTCCCATGTTGCTTCCTCCATCTTATGGTTCCTCCATAGAACCTTTACCAGAAGAGTCATCCGATTTCTCAATACTTGCTCTCTAGTATCAATAATCTTGATTGGCTCTTCACAGTAAGATAGACCGGGCTCAAGTTCCACTTCTTTATAAGTGAGTACATGTGTTGGGTCTGGCATTTACTTTCTTAACATTGACACATGGAACACATTGTGAACCTTGGAGAGACTTGGCGGCATTTCCAAATGGTAAGCTATAACTCCAATTCGGTCCAGGATTTCAAAAGGTCCAATGTACCTGGGACTTAATTTTCCCTTCTTACCGAATTGTATAATTCCATTCCATGGAGATACCTTTAAGAAAAGGTGATCACCATCTTGAAACTCCAAATTCTTCCGTCTATTATATGCATAGATCTTTTGCCTACTTTTTTCTATTTTTATATGGTTCTAGATGATCTTCACCTTTTCCATTGTTTCTTCAAAAAGTTATGGGCCCACGAGCTTTCTTTCACAAACATCATCCCAGCAAGTTGGTGTACGACATCACCTCCCATATAATGATTCTTAGGGTGCCATCTGTATACTTGAATTGAAGCTATTTTTGTAGGAAAACTCTACGACAGGTAAATACTGATCCCATATGCCATGAAAATCAAGTGAACAAGACCTCAACATGTATTATAATGTCTAAATTGTCCGTTCTGATTGTTCATCAATTTGTGGGTGGTAGGCAGTGCTCAAAAAAAGATCAGTATCTAGGGCCTTCTGAAGAATTTTTCATAATCTTGATGTAAAACGTGGATCACGATCAGAAAAAATTGATAGGGGTACTCCATGAAGTCTCACAACCTCATTAATATATAGTATTGCTAGACGTTCAAGTGGGAGAAATTCTCTTATAGCAAGAAAATGTGCAGACTTGGTAAGATGATCAAAAATGACCCATATTGCATTGTTCCTTCTAGGAGTCTTTTGTAGTCCCTTGACAAAGTCCATCGTGATATTATCCCATTTACACTCAGGTATGGGAAGGGGTTGTAATACTCCTCCAGGTTGTTGCCTTCCAGCTTTCACTTGTCGACAGACCATACATCTTGACACAAAATCAGCAATCTCCCTCTTCATGTTGTCCCACCAGAAATGTTCCTTCAAATATCTATACATCTTAGTGCTTACAGGGTGTATAGAGAAATTGTAACTATGAGAATTGTTCAAAAATTCCCTTTTTAGATCAGGTATACCGGGAACACAAAGTCACTTCCCAAATTTCAAAATTCCATCTTCATATACGAAGTCACTCAATCTCCCATCATTCACAACTTTAATCTTCTTTTAAAACTCCCCATCATCAGCCTGAGAATTTTTTATCCTTTCTAGTAAATATGGTTTGGAAACAATTTGAAAAAGCATTGATGTTTCACCTTCCATGGTTATTCCCATATCAATCTTTACTAGATCCATGAAAATAGGATCCCTTTCAACTATCATCTTGCTCAGAACATCATGATCCTTTCTACTCAAGGCATCTTCCACCTTATTTTCCTTCCCCGGGTGGTAGTATATCGTGAAATCATAATCCTTGAGTAGTTCAAGCCATCTCCCTTACCTCATGTTTAGTTCTTTATGTGAGAAAATATACTTCAAACTCTTGTGATCAATATAAATCTCACATTTTTTCACCAAAGAGATAATGTCTCCATATATTCAAAGAAAATATTATAGCAGCTAACTCAAGATCATGAGTAGGATAGTTTTTCTCATGAATTTTTAGCTATCGTGATGCATAAGCAATAACCTTATCATTTTGAATAAGGACACAACCAAGTCCTTTCATTGAAGCATCATTATAAATAACAAACCCGTCATTCCCCGATGGCAGAGTCAATATAGGAGCATTTACCAATCTTCTCTTCAGTTCTTCGAAACATTCTTCACAATATTTTGTCCAATCAAATTTATCCCCTTTACATGTGAGCTTTGTTAGCGGGTTAGCCAGTCGGAAAAAATTCTGTACGAAACACCGATAATAACATGCTAATCCAATAAAACTGCATACCTCAGTTATGTTTGTTGGCATGGGGAAATCTTGGATTGCCTTTGTCTTTGTAGGATCAACTATGATTCCATCCTTAGAAACAATATGGCCAAGAAAAGAAATCTCTTGAAGCCAGAATCCACACTTTCTAAACTTCCCATATAATTCATGTCTTCTAAGAGTCTTCAGGATAATGCGAAAGTGATTTTCATGTTCTTCACAGCTTTTGAAGTATACCAATATATCATCAATAAATTACACTAAAAAATCATCGAGATATTCCTTGAAAACTCTATTCATTAGATCCATGAAGACAGAGGGTGAATTAGTCAATCCAAATGGCATTAATGTAAACTCATAATGCTCTTACCTGGTTTGAAATGCTGTTTTCGGAATGTCTTCCTTCTTCACACTCAACTGATAATATCCAGATCGAAGGTCAATCTTTGAAAAGTATTGAGCTCCATGCATTTGGTCAAATAAATCATCAATGCGAGGTAGGGGATACTTGTTATTTATTGTTATAGCATTGATCTCCCTGTAGTCGATACATAACCTCATAGATCTATCTTTCTTCTTAACAAAAAGGGCAGGGGCTCCCCATGGAGAAAAACTAGGGCGGATAAATCCCTTATTTCTCAATTCCTCTAGTTGGTTTATTTAGTTACACTAGTTCCACATTGTCCATTTTATAAGGGGTCTTCGATATGGGCTTTGAACCATGAATTAAATCAATAGAAAACTCAATTTTGTTGTTCTAGAGGATGTCTGGGTAAATATTCTGAAAACACATCAACATATTCTCTCACAATAGGTACATCCCCTATTTGAACATTCCTTTACTCACCCAAAGTTATTTAATTCTCTTCCTCCCCAATAATTGAATTTAGTTGAGCTACTGGGGGGTGGATCTAGATAAGAATCAGGTGGTGACGATTTTTCTCTAAAGATAAGGTGTTCTTTATCATCTTCATCAAAAATCCTAACCTCCTTCTTCTTAGAATAAATTTTTGCATCATGGTCTGAAAGACAATCCATACCGAGGATTGTATCATATTCAATCATGGGTATGACAATAAGATCAGCAGATAAAGAACATTTGTAAGCCTTAATAGGAACTGTTTCATAGAACTTTGTAGTAATGATACTTCCCTTAGGAGTTTTTACCGACAACTCTCTTGTTAAATCAAATTGGAAATATCTAATTTTTTAGAAAACTGGGAAGATATGAAACAATGTGATGATCCAGAATCAAATAAAGCGTTGGATAAACTTGAGTAAACAATTAAAGTACATGCCACCATGTCATTAGGAACTTCAACCTCTGCAGTTGTGATTGCATCAGCTTGTCCCTGATCCCTTTACCTTTTCTGTTGCATATTTCCTTGATGTTTTGGACAATCATTAGCATAGTGTCCTATCTCCCCACAACTATAGCATTGAACATAAATGGATTCCTTCTTCCCTTTTCAATCACCAGCAAGATGGCCTTTCTGACCACATTTGTAACATACTCCTTTTCCTTTTAATCATGCACCAAGGTGTTTCCTTCCAGAATTGTCAAATGGGGGAAATTCGACTCTTCCCTTATTCCCTGTTTCATTATTTCCTTTCCCAGTGTTTTCAGTAGCCCAATTCTTTTCTTGATTTCCCTTAAAGTCATAAGACTTAGAGAATTATTTTTCTATCTTGATGGCACAGAAACTATATACTCATATGATGAAAAACTTTGGGAGACCAGTGCTCGCCGGAGGAATGGCTTTAGGCCATCAAAGAATTGATCAATTTTTATCATTGTATTTCGTATATAGCCCACAACATGTCTTGATAACCTTGTAAAGTTGTATTCATACTTGGAAACATTTTCATTCTCCTTCTACTTTAGATTCAAGAATTGTCTCTCTATATCTGCTCGCTGCTCACGAGGGAAATATTTTTCTAAGAATATTTCCTTAAAATCCATCCATTCAATCTCTTCTATCTCTTCCTCCTCCTTTGTGTTTTGGATTAATGAACACAACTGATCCGCATCTCCCGATAGATGATATATTGCCATGACAACCTTATCTCTTTCATTTCATCCAAAAGTGAGAAATATCTTCTCAAGGGAACATATCCACTACTCTGCTACAAACGGGTTTGTAGTCTCGTTGAATGATGGAGGTTGTTTCCACATAAAGCGATCTAGCATGGCTCCTCTATGTGGTGGATACAGATTCTCCATACGAGTAAGATTATTATTCATAACCTGAGTAAGTTGTCCCAGTATAGTTATAAGTTGCTCAGCACCAGTCACAGCACTAGATCCAACATCATTATCTTGCGTCGGAGGAAAATCCCTACAGGGAACACATGCATTCGTGCGATTTCCATTCCTTCCACTAGGCACCATATCTAGATAATGGCATACACCATATTAGGTCATGAATCATAATGTATAATCTCAACATAAAAA
The DNA here is from genome assembly GCA_963277665.1 of Viscum album. Taxonomy (NCBI): domain Eukaryota; kingdom Viridiplantae; phylum Streptophyta; class Magnoliopsida; order Santalales; family Viscaceae; genus Viscum; species Viscum album. The sequence continues at coordinate 252,519,693 of OY728165.1, read as the reverse complement.
TACTCAGAAAAATTGAGATCCTACGCATGGCTAATCCCATATTTACAAAAATGGTTTCTTTGAGGAATATTTACATTAAACTCCTTTATAATGGCTTGTAAAAAAATGTGAATTATCCTAATCATATCCCCTGGGAGTGTCGTAACCAAGAGTGCAGCAAGGCCCATTGTCGTGCACCAGTTCCCATTCGAGTCTAACTCAAAGCAGTGTTTTTAGGTTTTACCCCTAGATACATCTGTGCCGGAGCCTCCTCTACCTGCTCATATCCAGATAGGGATGTATTTCTTGAATGAACCACATAATATATTCCTTACCAAAATACCAGGATGTTATTATATGTTTATCCTGAAAGACTATCTTAGGGAATCTTCCCTAATTCTACATTTTCTAAATCTAGTTTCCAAGTATTCTACTAAACTTCCTCTGATACCAACGGTAAGGACCCGACCCCAGTTGCCTGGAGCCAGTGCCTTATTTGATTACGTTGGCATACATACAAGGAAAACGAATCTCAAATGACTGAGTAGTTTAGTATTATTGGAAACAAGTTACATACATAATTTCAACATTACATAAGAAAAGGAAAAACAACACTAAATTATTCCACTAGCAACATCATGTCTCCTAGATTATCATTGTATGTCATTCATAATTTACTTCTTCATATCCTGAGAAAAATGAAACATAAGAAAGGGTGAGCTCAAACGTTCAGTATGATTAAGAAATATAGCGAAATATAATATAAACATTAGACATGGTAAATAATTGAAAACACATGCCTTTTATAGTAAACATGAAAACATTATGGAAGGAAAATGAGATGAGTAAATAATGCCATAATAAAACATAATCATGGGTATTCTACTAGTAAAATATCCACATAAAATTTCAATTACTAGCTTTATAATGATGAAAGTTCATATTCCAGACATTCTGAAACATTTTGTCATGGCCTCGGCCAAGACATCTAGTGATTAAGGCCTCGGCCAAAATCCATATCACATTGGGAAAGGCCTCGGCCAATTCCACGTCTATTTGTCTCATGAGACTTACCGATGCATCGAGGGGCTATAGCGGGACCCACCCATCACATAATAAGTCCAATTCATTCTTCATATGAATAGGGATAGATATAAACAACATATACATTCATATTTAAACTATCATATGAAATGTAACTATCTTTCCCCAATCATTAAACACAAAACACTAACCATTCTGAGTAATATGGTGAATGGTTTTAGGATAGATCATCAACAATAGAGTTAGTCATAAACCATTAAATAAAATATGGTAGATGACTTCATAAATTATTAAACCCAATAATTCTATGGTATCAATAAGAGTGTTGAATTAGATTAAAACACTCTTATAAAATCATTAAGCAATTCTGGAGATAAATACTCTTTTATTTTGAAAAGAAGAGTTCTTTTGGAAAAATCTTTGTATAAAACCAGAAGTGAAGTAAGATAGTATTTTCATAATAAAATGAGTGATTTTATAAAGATAATGGTTTCCAAAAACATATTATAGAGTTCCATTGAAAATAGGTAAGAATTTTAGAAATTCCCTTGAACCGAGCTTGTATTTTGGAAACAATTTTGAAAGTTTTTTTTAAAACGTGTATCTATCCATAAAATAAGGAAGGGTTCTAGTTTCTAAAAATATATATGGTACTCACACAGAACATATGATGAGTACATAACAATACATAATAATTTCATTGAGGTATTTAGACAATGAAAGTATCCCGAATGAAAATGGAAGTTCGGGTGGAGAAACCCTTACCTTAACTCCAAACGTGTTCTGTTCTTGTACGTAAGCTCTTGGAATATGAAATTATACTTGTTAAAAACTTATTTCAGAACCTATTATACAATTATTTAGTTTAAAATAATTCTTGTTAGTTAATTTATGTATTTATTGACAAGTTATTGTATTGAATTTCGTCGTTCTGAAGTGTTCGTTTCCTTATTTTCATATTCAGTTCACTTGATTTTAAGTAATGAAGTGGAATGAATGTAAATATCCAGAATTGAAATTAAATATTATTTAATAACATACAGAATTTTTAATTTCCATTTCTATCATTTTGTTTCATAGAATGAGGATGAATCATTTAGATGACCACCACTTCGATTATTCGGCGGTATTTGGAAAAAAATATGAACTAGTTTTGTCATATAACTTAATTATATGTACATATTCTGGTTACTGAATATTAATTAGGTTATAAAACATTTATTATAGTCTGTTTCAACCATTAATATGGTTTAATGACCAGTTATGAAGAAGAAATTGAATAACGAAACTTCATCATCCACGAAGGTTATAAATGAGAACCTCATGGATATCGATTTCGTTTATAAAATAAAAGGGAGGGAGTAAGAATATTTATGATGATTCTTCCATTCACATGATATAAATCCAGTATATAGATGTTACTGGAGTTATCATGATCATTTGTATAGAGGAGGTGAGGATAGGATAACAGAAGAAGATAAATTCAAATGAAACAAAATGAAAAAAGAAGGGTACTTTACCTCTTGAAATAACCTCCTTCAGAAACTCCTTAAGGGAAGGGGTTTTGGTCCTTTGGAAAGACCAAAATATTCTTGGATGTGTGGAGAGACTAGGAAAGGGTAATTGTGTAGAACATTGAGGAGCTTAAAGTCTTAGAGGAGTGAAGAGAAGAGGTAGTGGTGGGGGGTTTTTATAGTGGAGGAGAGGAGTAATTTTTGAATATTAAATTCATTATTTTATTATTTCCCTCAAGCCAACCAATAGTATTTTTTTCATGTGACCCCTAATAGTAATAATGGAATGTGAGTTTGAAACAAGTGGGCTTACATCATCCTTGAATCACCTATGATGCATTAAATCAAGTATTTAGCATTTATCGCATTTTATCATATTTTACTATTCATAAAAAATTCTAGAATTTCAAAAAAATACCAAAAATTCACCCCTCCCATTTTTCAACGTGTAGAATTCGAAAGTGAATTCAATTTTTGAAAAATAATTTTCTAAATATTATTAATTTAACTTTTAAATAAAAGCATACTTAATTAAAAAATTAACAGTTCTAATTCTACAACTACTTCTTTATCACAATGAAAAATTAACCAAGATGTTATTATCTTCTAGCCTTAAAAAAAATAAAATAAAAATAAAATTTACTATTCATTAGGGTCATATTACTATTCATATTACTATTAATATTACTATTCATATTACTATTCATAAGGGTATGTTACTATTCACCAAAAATCAAGTTTTCTCTATCAGACTCTAAATGACTTTCTGAACACAACTCTAGATGACCACTTCTTGAAATTTAAAACATAGAAGAGACAAAGTTGTGTTTAATGGTAAGATTATAAAATTGCATTCTATATTTATTTTCAAAACCTTGGAGTGTTATAACCAAAATGCATAAACAAATACTCATATAGACCGTACCTACTTCGTAAGGCTTTAAGACGTATATCTGATGGTCTAACATGAAACTGATGACTAACGAATCTCAAGTAAATATTTGAGAACACCCTAGATCCTCAAAGATGATCAAAGAGATAATCAATCCTTAGTAAGGGATATTGGTTCTTGACCGTCAACTGGCCCAGCTTCTGATAATCCACAAAAGAGTATGATGGTACTGTCCATCTTCTTTGCAAACAAGACATGCAAACCCCAAGGAGAAGTACTGGGTTGGATGACACCCTTTGCCTACAACTCCTCTAACTGCTTCTTGAGATCCTATAACTCTAGTGTATCCATCCTATAAGGAGTAATTGAAAATAGTGCCACTCCTAACACAAGATCAATAGAGAAATCTACCTCTCACTCTGGAGGTAAACCTAAAAAGTCGTCAGAAAAGACATCCCTTAAACGATCCACCATTGAAGGAAAGTCCATCTATGAAAACCCCTAGTCATCCATATAAAAACTAGCAATATGGGCTATAATTCCTCCCAACCTAAGATGATATGGTCCATCTCTGCTCTCCTAGACATCCCATTCACCCTTGTGTAGAAAAGACTCACCCTTTGGTGATGTAAAACTCACCATACGATGATAGTAGTCAACAAAGGCCTAGAAGGATACCAACCAGTCCATTATAAGAATGACATCGAATCTTGTAATCTCTAAGACATAGAGGTCCCACATGAATTGACACCCACCAACCTCAATAGGAAACACCTTACACTGACGTACACTATCCATTTGAATCCCCAATGAAGTGTCTTTGGTCATAACATCCTCAGAAGTAAAGATACAGAGACCAAGTATCTAAAACGAAAATAGATATAAAATTATGGAAAACCACTATATCAAAAAGAGCAGAAGATAAAACTAAGGCAACTAGAATTGTACCTCTAATTGTAGAGGGTCCGATATCCTGCTCCTACTGGGTCTACTTCATTGTAAGAGTCTGACTTGTACCGTGACCATGTGAACCTACCTGACTACCCTGAGCTGATCCACCCTGCTATCGCTGAAATCCTATAGCCTGACCACTACAACATTGACCACCCCTTGGCCTAAACATCCCGAAGAACTCCAGTTTCCTGATTGAGTAGAAATTGGCGGTCCTGCTTCTGAATGTGGAGTCATAATAGAACCCCTATCACTTGCTACTGGTGAAGAAAATTGGAAAAAACGTTGAATATGACCCATATTTCCACAATATCGACACTCAACTGGGTCTCTTGGGAACTGAGGACTTGTGTGCCTACTCTTCCAATATTGGTAGCATACCACCTGGCTACTTGAAGAAACATCGTGTGAAGTCTCCCTATAGTGCTTCTTGCAATCTGTCGAAGGAGTACCAGCCCTAGATGCTGAACCGCCCTGGATGCCGAACCACCCTGGCTCGTAGCTCCCAAATCCATCAGATTATGCTTGGTAATAGCCACCTGATTCACTATTTCTATCACTAAAGTTATCTTGAATACATTCAACTACGATTAGATGTCATACCTAAGACCATCCTCAAATCTCCTAGCCAAGGATAACTTGTCACCTCCTAGAATAGGATCGAAGCACTGAAGCTCTATAAAATGAGAAGAGTAGTCCATCACTATAAGAGTGCCCTACTCAAAATTCATGAACTCTCAGGCTCAATCAGACCTCAAAATCTCAGGATAGAAGTAGTCATAGAAGGTCCTTTATAACTCTTCCAAATCCATATACTGATGGCATCGCACCTGTGAGATAACATCCCACCATCTCTTGAAGTAATCATGTAGAATGTACGTATCTAGATTCACCCTCCTATCCAGAGGTGTCTCCAGATGCTCAAAGATAGCAAGAATTTCCTCCAACCATGAATCTATAGCCTATGGCCTTACATCCCAAGAAAAAGTGGGAGGATGCTGATGTTGGAACAACCATGTCAGCTTTACCATAGATGGGGAAGGATGTGGTGCTCCCTAAAAGGTCTGTAACATCCTAAAAAATCCTTCACTGAATTGTGCATAAGCACCTGCGTCCGGTATAATAGCTGGTTCCAAGACGGGTACGATAGAAGGATCTATTGGTAGTCCCTAATTTATCCTTTCTAGTGTCTGATCATTGCCCTGAACTTGGCATACAACTAGAGGACATGTAGGTGGCATGACTCTGTAAGGTCAAGAGAAGACCTCAGTTTAATAATATTAAGGACTGAAACTTAGAAGTGCAAGAATGGAACAGAAGAAGAAAAAAATTTAAGTTTTACAAAACAGGGTTACACGGCGTGTATAACCACTACATGACATGTTCCTTTACGCTTCAACATAGGCATGCACCTCTTCCAAACATGGTCATGTAACACCCCCCCCCCACATGGACCATTTTTCCCAGGACATGACATGTTCTTGAATTTTACCTCCTTCCCAAGTTATTCTACTTAGATAAACCACATGGTGTCTATCGGTGTAACACTACACGGTGTTCAAGAATGGAACATAGTGTGTACAACCTGTGTTTCATCCACCCATGTCGTTAGTCACATGACTAGACACATAGTCCTTACAGCACATCGTGTACTCACAGTACACAACGTGTTCTACCAAAGTTTCCCAACCCCATGTCTCTACTCACATATACATTTACACAGTTTAATACTACATGGAGTGTATATACAATACACGACATGTACTTAAGAAAAGTTGTTTCTTCCAGAATAGAAGAACACATGGCGTGTGTTCATAACACTGCACACCATGTTGTCTAGTTTTATAGATAGTAGGCCTCTGAAAATTCTCTATAATCCTTAAAAACTTAAAATTTTGTTCTAGGAATGACAAATTATGACTTGTGAGAACCCATACTCCCACGAATCAAAGTTTGGCATTCTTATTCATCTTATAACTTGAAAAAATTCAATTAAAGTTCAAACATGATCCACCAAATTCCAATCCAAGAGGTCCCATAACAAATCAGGGACCAAAGATTAGTTCCCATACAAATGAAACTTTACATATTCCAATACCCTATCCAAAATAGCAGGTATTATACCATGTCATCTATCATAACAGCATGCATATCTAGCATGAAATCTATCAAAACAACATGCAGTCAGTAATGCACCCTAAATGGAATGACAAGAATGAATTACATGTGATCTCTAGAAAGTACCTATGTGATGCATGAGATGAAATACCATAATCTCATTAGGTTTCAATAGAAATTGTACCACAATGATATCAACGATAATGACACAATACATGTGTATCACCCAACAGTGAAATCAATTCAACTATAACAATTGAAAAACCAAAAAAATTACAATATTCGAGGTAAATCGACTTTTCCCTATACACAGTTTAGCCAATCCTTGGAATAACTTATTAAAAATTACCTATTCCTTCCTATCCATGTCTATAGGATCGAAACAGTAAGAAAAATCATAAAAGAAAACCTCCTCTGATACCACTTTGTAACGTCCCGGGTCCGGGTGCTGCCCAAAGGTGCCCCGTACTCAGTTGGTCACATGGACTCAAGTGCATTTACCTGAATTCTAGAGGTTTATGACTAGTAGTGAGGGCCTTGGATGAGATAGTGGGAAAACTCTACCCTCATTGGCATATGAACACATTGGAAACAAACAGTAAATAGTAATGGAAACAGTAATACCATACAACAGAAGTAAACAACAGAAGACTGATAGTATAAACAACTACAACATATATATATATATATATATATATAAATAAATGATGCATGTCACATGTATCTAGGAAAGCATACAAACAAGTCACAATGCTGGAAATACAATACTGAAACCAAAGTACAGAAAATAGTAAACCCCAATAGCATTGTAAGCCTCAGCTTGGTCTCATACTGTCCAGCTCTGAAAGAAATCAAGTACCCGATGAAGAAGGGTGCTTTCCCTTATCTATACATGCAACCATATAATATATTTGGGTCCAAAAACATGATCCAAATAGGGTGTGAGATGAATCCCAGTAGGAAACCACCAAAATATCTATGCCTAACTGTCAGTGAATATATATAACATGAAATATGCAAAATGAAGCAATAAATTAGGAAGTAATCAAAAGTAAATAATCCTACAGTTTTCAATTACATCCATTTACATTTATCAATTATTCAAACCGTAGAATAATATAACCTTAGGATATAGCCTAATCTCTATATCCCCCTTTATAAAAATAACAACAGATGTCCCAAAAGCCCATCTAAACAATCAAGTTTGACTGAGTCAAAGTTTGTGCTTTGGCTTGGTAGGCTCGTCACAATTAATCAATCATTCATAACAACCCTCTAGGAATATTCTCATAGTCTAATTCCTTTGGTTCAACATATAATCAATTCAATAAATAATAATGACCCTCTAAGAAATCTCTCACAGTCTAACCCCTTTGGTCCCACATAGCAACAATCAATTACAAACGACCACTTGGGTAGCTCTCATGATCAATACCCCTTGGTCTACATAGAAATAATAATTATAATGACCCAATGGAAGCTCTACCAGTCAATACTCTATGGTCCAACATACATTTAATAATGACCCTCTAGGTAGCTCTCATAGTCTAACCCCTCTCGTCAATGACCCCACTACAGCTCTCACAGTCAATTCCTCTGGTCAAAAACAACAATAATTATACATAAATGACCCTACATCGAGAATCTCTCATGGTTAATTACCTTTGTTCAACTTTCACAATACAAAATACCTGCATCTCAAATAAACAATAACTTCATCCTAACAACACTAGGCATGGAAAAAAAGTAAGCCTAACAGGAAATTCTAGACCAAATGGCCATAATCAATAAAACATGGGATACACACCCATAACTAAGGAAATTAAACCTAATATATACTCAATAACCCATTCTCAATAAAACAAACCATAATAGGTCTAAATTAGGGTTAAATTCCAAAACACGCAGTACCCTAAATATGGCTCTTTGTCACTTTAAGAAAATATAATCCAAAGACAATCAAATAAAGTCACAAACCACCTACCTCAACGTTGTATGATGAACACTCTTGAACATTGTCCCTTGAATCAGCCTAGAACGACATAGATCTATGAAAAGAGTAAAACCTATCAACCTTATATAACTCAAGAGAGAGGAGAAACCAGGATGATAGGATCTATGGGAAGAGAGAGCTCACCGGTGGGAATCCAACGCACCCGGTGACATCTCAATCAGAGCTCAGATGGAGGAATGAGAGGTGGTCAAAGATCTTCGACCGTTTGTCACTTTATTGTATGAGACATGGGGAGAATAAACGGTTTTGGGAGATGAGACGTGACCCCTCTCTGACTAATCAAATAAAAAGAAAAGTTCACGATGTGTTCATTTAATGTACACGCCGTGTACATGCCTCAACCATCTCCCACTTTAGCTGGTCATCTAGGTCACCTACACGACCAGTACAAAGTTATGCCCATCAAATGGGTACATGACGTGTACTTAGAAAATACCCCTTTATTCCTTTTTCCTAAAAAACAACCCTAAATAATGATCCATACCTAAAATTAAGATCCCGATTCTTACTAAATCCCTTTATACATCCATCCATAACACATTTCATTAAATGAAAACACATCATCCATATTAATGCATCCATATGAATTTATTCCCATAATTCATTGAATTATATTCAATGAGGGTTCAAGCTAATTAATCCATCCATAATGTATTGTAACTGATAATAAAATCTTACAGAAGAAATAAATACATATCAAATACATATACATATACATATATATATTATCGCATGTATCTAATACATGCATAATAATACAGGCATAAAATAAATTTAATTATATATATATATATAATATAATATATTATATATATTTATATTAGTGAATATCTAATATATTTGTAACAGAAATATACCAACCATTGGAAATAGTTTTTATTGAATAAAATATTCACCATAAAATTAGAATATCGCTCAAAATAGATAAATATTTGTGATGGACAATCACGTATATCACAATTATTTTATTAGAAGTGGGTAATGAATATATATATATATATATATTATGGATAAAATTTTCAACAAACTAACACATCCATCACAAATACATTTTCGATTAGTGTCAAAAGTTTTTATGGTGAGAACTATCCGTGAAAGAAAAATCCATTACTAACAGTCCATCACAAAAAATATAACTGTAAGGATTGAGCCTTAAACGTTACATATTCTAATAAAATTTAAACTAGAATTAACTTTATTTACTTATAAATTATATTTTAAATTTATAGTTTTAGAGAGTTAGGTCATAACTCTTATATAAAAATCCCACATATTACAAAGTGGAAACTTCAACTCAGTATGCATTTTTCCACCAAACAAAACTTTGAAAAATAAACATGTTTTCCTTCCATGACACATCTTCACAAATTTTATCTTAACCTCATCCTTGTCCCTACTCATCCTTAAATCAACGTGAAAAACATTTTAAAACATTGGATGAGTATAAGAAGCTTAGTAAGGGACATACAAAGAATAAATCCATTACTTTAGTGAAAAACATGAAAAATCATGATTTTTTTTTCTTAAAAACATACCTTTTATCCAAAAATAGAATCATTTTCCTTTTAAAATATCATTATATTAACTTTTGAAATTAATTAATATCCATGAAAACTCATTAGCAAGCATAGAAAAGTCATATAGGTTCCTTGGGACATCATCATCATAGAACCCTTACAAAACCCTTAGAATAACCACATAACCAACTTCCAATATAATTATACAGAGAAAAAAATCATTATCTAAGACATTGGAGTGCTATCTGAGCACACCCATCATATAAGCTCTATCGGGCTCACCCGTGATCTATAATGAAGATCGAACCATCAGATAAGTTGTATTAATCTCGCTTTTGAGCTATAATGGGGCTCAACTCTTTATAAAAAATTCCAACAGACCATATCATGAATAAAAACCTTGAAAAAATCTTTTAAACCTGTGTGCAAAAACACTTTCAGATATCAAAATACTCATTTCCTTTAAAAACCCATTTTCAAAACTAAAATATCCAAAAAATGGGAAAGATGGGTTTTTTGAATAAAACATGAAATATTGTAAAGAAATACAAAATTAAAATAATGGTTATGGTGGAGGGAAATTTTTTTTTCATCGTACATGTTAAAATAAAACATTCCTTTTGTCTTTTATAAATAAAGTTAAACATTCCATAAAAAGATTCCTTTTTGAAAACATTTGAAATAAAGAAGCATAAAATTCTATTTATAGTTATTCTATTTACATATAAATATGTTCATAAAATAATTTAAAAAATATGGTCATTGATGTGAAAGATTTTGAAAATAAATCATCATAATATTTAAAATAATGTTTTAAGTTAAAGGGTCTCTTACCTTGAGTCTGACTCGTCACATATGTTCTTTGTCTTTCTGAATAATAAACTCATGTTAATTATTTATTTTATTGATAAACCTTTTCAAGTTCATTATTCTCTTTATTTTACTTCTTACCATGTTATATAAAATTACATAATCACTTAATTTTATATTTTAATTTTTGATGATATTTGGTTCATAAGTCCAAAATGACTTCAGTAGGTTGACTAGGGTCAAATAGGTCATTATTCCATCATCTATAGAATAATAATCATGATATAATTATAAATTTGACACATAAATTATAATTTTTAAATATAATAAAAAATATGGTTATGAAAAATGAACTACGTAACAGTCATGGAGATGACATGCCATATATACACATGGGTAACGTTTCCATTTTTCAAAGATCATTATGGAAAGAAGTTAAGTTTTATTTTATATTTCTATAATAATCATTATATCATAAATACCATATTATTTATTTAAACATAATTAAATATATAATCAATGTGTTGTAGTGATGAAAAGTAAATCACATCACTTTGTGGATGTAACATACCTCACCCGGAAGCCACAAAACCGGTGGCTCGAGTCGGGTCACCACATGACCTCAATCATGCCTTCCCGTATGCCAGAGGTTTTCAACTATCAGCGATGTTCTAATGATTCACATGGGGAGACTATACCCTCTTTACGAGATTAATCCACAATATTTAAGAATATAAATAGTGGAAACAACATGTAATAACCAATAAACATGCATAACTAAGTATCTCCCAAAACTGGGTAAAAACCACAAATCAAAAATAACCATGTAATATCATGATAATAGTTCCAAGAGTGAAGAAACCCAAAATAAATAAAAAAACTGATTCCCCAAAATGGTCCTAACTCCAAGTCTAGATCCTCATCCATGAATATCCTAATCCCAACTCAAATACCTAACATTGGTCTTTTGCCCATATCCAAACCCGTGACAATGAAGTCTGCTCAGGTACCCAACGACGATCCAAGTAGGGTGTGAGTAAAACTCAGTAGGCCACCACCAACTATGTATAGAAAAAATCTAGCATAAACAGATAGTGCATGCAAATAATAACTAAATAACAAGTAAACAAAGGACAACTCAGATGCCATTAGTTAACCATCTTTACTGAAACCCTTTTCTATCATTATTAAAATTTTCATCACTTATACCATCTTCATTACTTAACCTATATTCATTATGTGTTCCATTGGATCGACATTTACATCATCTACACCAGGGTCCATGGAATCCAATCACTATGTATAGGGTAAATAAATCATTTCCCTGTCTCACTAAGGGAAAAAACATCACAACAAATACATTTTAATCACCTCAAAGCCTCAGTATAGGTGGTATCATCGAATGAAACCATTAAAGGGAATAAATCCTTCACCCCATCCCTAAACCATGCATTTTGGGGTGGATTTTAGAGCATCAATCTAACTTGACCCATGGGCATAGAACCTCAGGTCAATATCCCACACAACCAAACCACATGCACATTCTTATTTATCCATTCACCACATACATACCATATCACAACCAAACACAACCAACAAAAATAGAAACATAAACCATACAAATCAACATGGGAATTAATATTATTCCAAACCCATTAACACATTTTCCATCTACATTACATAGCTATTTATCCCAATTCCTATTTCTTATGCCTAAACTCATTAAGCATATTAAATAATTCCCTTTCATACACCCATTTATCTTACTCATCAATTTACCACATGTTAACCCATTTAACCCATTCCTCATTTCACAAGTAATAACCCCCTTATGATTTTGTGTACATTTCAGAAGCCATTTGGCACATTCTAATTAACACAATTAACCCATTTAGAGTATTTAACAATCTCTATCCATTATCCATTTAACAATTCCATAAAATCATGAGCATTAACCCCTTTACACATTAACATTTAGCCAAACAACCCCTTATTCCATTACCCAATCCTAGAAAAATCTATCAATATTCCTCTTTTAATTCAAGTTAACATATTAACATGCTCATCATGGTACTACATTATCACATGTCAACTCTACACTTAACCTTACCATTTTTTTCTATTTGGGAATGTCAGCGCACCCCATGGGTGGCCCTAAATCGATCAAATAATCCTCAATGCATCCCATGGAGATAATGAGGGGTTTAATTCACTATTTTGACACCCATTTTACCAAATCTCAGTAAAGGTATCAAAAACACAATAATAGATAACCAAGAACAAAACCAAACATGCACAAATCAACTCAATAACTATGAGATATAACTTGTAGACCACCTACCTTAAATACATTGATAAAAACACTCTTAATAATTTCCTTAAATCTAGATTCAATCACCCCTTGAATCCATATCCTAGAATCCACCGAATAAAGATGGTTTTAGGGGTTCGTAAGAAGATAACTCAATATACAATCCCTAATCTGGAAAAGAGACGAAAGAGGGAGATTAGACTTACCTGAAGCTTTGATTTTTAACCAATGATGCTAAAAACAGACAAGAATAGAAGGAGAACAACCCTTGGGAAGATTTGGGATCTTGAGTTCATCACAAGGGTTGATAGGGAAATAATGGGAGTAAAAATCAGGTAAAATTTAAAAATTCTAAGATGAAAAAACTGTAATTTTTTCAACTTTTAATGGGGCACAATGTTTGTCAGCACAACTTTCCAAACTTTGCACAAACTATACACAAGACACTATCCAAGGGGAGTGAGGTCACATGGATACCTAAAAAGATCCACACAGTTTGACTAACCATGTGCCAACTATACATTATGCCACTATCCTAGGTTACATGGTTTTCCTAGGAAGGTCACTCGATTTACTTAACTGTGCGCAAACTATGCACCTTGCACAGGTTGACCAAAATTTCTTTCTTTTCATGTCCCAAAAACCTAGAACACCTCATGAGTCCCCTCATACACCCAATGAACTTTTAATTAATTAAAACTAAGGTATTCAAACCAAAATTTAAATAAGGACGTATTTTCATAGATCTGGGATCTTACAATGTCACGAACTGAATCTGGTCACCGCAAAAACTGGCACCTGACCCGACCCGTGGCAAGTCCCGAAGGGCGTTCCCGATCCCCACGGGCTGGCACAGGTGCTCGGGTATCAAAAACTGAAAATTGGGAACGATTTACCCGAGTTTTTATACTTGAAACATAAAATGAATCCAAGAAACCAAATCTGGATTTTTCAAACCGAAACATCTTTTTAATAAATTCAGAACTGAATTGCACAATTTTAAACAATGTTTGAAGATCATTACAAAGGTACAAACCCAAGAAAAGACAGCCCAAGAACCTCAACATGGCAAGAGGCATCTTCCTCAAGCCATCTCCACAACACCGCATCATGAATGACCGATGGAAACCCGAACTGTTGGCACAAAAGTTATACCCAAACCTGCGACAACAAAATAACCAAGTCTACTTACACCCAAGGGTGTAAGTAGGGTGTGAGCCAATTCCCAATAGGATACCACCACTAAGAGATTCCATATAATAAGCATTTAAAGACGAAAAACATGCAAGTTTTCAAAAACATGAAAAGCTAGTTACAATTTCTAAAAGCTGCAAATTTGAATAAGAACAGTTTTCAAGTGGGCTATTTTAAAGGATTAAAACTTTTTAAAATAAACGCCAAAGCTACTGAATTTTCCAGAAAAATGTACCGTATGCCGACGGTAAGCACAAAATATCCAGTGAGCAGAAGCAATGGGAAATAACCCCTAGGCACTAGCTAGCTGTGGGTCCCAGGTACCTCGTATCTCGGTGAGAGTAACCATCACAAATATTCGTTCTCGTGCATGAGCCACTAGTAGGGAATATACCCATAACCTAGTGGTCCCCAATCATCATCATATTAGTTTATTTAGAGTTGTAAGTTTCAATCCTGCTAAGTGAAATTGAGGCCAAACCCCACGGGATCACTAGCATACTAGTACACGTCCACCCACCTAGATACCCGGGTTTTCCCTTTGTGCTCAAACAATTTCAACAAGTCAATGAATATAAATTTCACATGAAAATATCATTTCCATATCATAAATTCACCAAACAGCCCACATGTATACAACACAAGTCACAAAAGTCTACTTTTCATTCAAATGCATTTTGAAATCAAACCCACACCAAAATAGCCCCCAACACTTTTTGCGTAACTTTCACAATCCAAAACATCCTTTAACAATTTTATAAAATACCTACAAATATACTAAACATCACATAACAGCCCACTCACATGTTTCCTAAAACCCTTTTTATAAACAAAATCCACTTTTCACATCGCACTCACACAAACAGCCCATATAACGTTCACACCTCTTTCATATTTTAGTAAATCCATTAAATATTTTTATAAAACATTTCCAAGAGGATAAACATAACATAACAGAAATATTAACATTTAAAATGGTCTATTTGAAATTATAAACAATCCAAAACAGTTTTCCAATATGGTTTCACATCTTACATAAATCATTAAACCATTCAAAACGTTTATAAAACAATTCTAAAGAGTGTACCAAATCTTTTCACAAAAAAAAACTCATTTCAAAACCATATTTCAAGGACAAAATCACACCAATACAAATTCAAAACAGAATTTTTATCCCCAAAAACATTTATTAAACTACCCCCATGTGTTATAAAAACACCTCAAACAATACCACAAAAGATCCACATGAAAAGCACACATTTTTAAAATCACTTTCAAGAAGTACAATAAGGCTTTACACCTTAAACCCATTAAAAGAAACCTCTTTAAAACCAAATGGCACACCAATACCCTACCAAATAAGAATTTTCAGCCCAAACAAGATTTATTAAACCAATTTCATATGTTATAAAACACACCCAAACAATACCCAAAGGGTTGCACATGTAAAACACCCAATTTTTTAAACTAAAATGAAACTGTAAAAACAAATGCTTTACCAAATACAAAATAAACAGTTCCCGCAAAATACACAGCATATTATTAAATGCATAATAAGTAATTCAAGCAAACTAACTCATCTAGAAATGATTACACATGGAATCACCTACCTTTTATGCCGAAACCCTCAAAACATGGTGCGAAACATCAACCGCACCGCCGCCGCACATAAAGGAATATAAATCCAGACCTAGACCACCAAAAATTGACCCAAAAGATACCAAATAAGACCATATGTTCGAACCCTATGTTCTGGACATTCTATAAACTCTTCAGATTTGGTGGAAACCCTAAGGAGAAGAGAAGAATTGAAAAGAGAAACATTACCCAAAATAATCTTGAAGAAAACGACCTAAACTCCACCAGAATATGAATTTAAAAATATCCAACCATTTAAGGGAAGTTATAACAGGGATTATGAGATAATTTAGGAATTTGAATTGGGGGAAAAGAGTAATAATTGAGAGAGTTATGATGGAATGAACTTACCTCCTCAAATCTGCCCGATTTTAGAAACCCCAAGAATGTCAGCACCAAATCGCGATGAAATATATCTCCAAAGTGGGGGGAAAGGCAATGTGAGCGCGACTGGGATTCTTAGGGTCGAGAGGGAGGTGGAATCACCAAAAAATCCATTTTAATGAATAATATATTAATACATTAATGAAACAATTTAAAACTGGAAAATGGGCCTTCGGGTTGGCCCAATTCTCAAATAAAAACAAAAATCCCCCATGCTTATGGATTTATAAAGGCCCCAAATTTAAATGTGGGGTTACTATATCAGGGGAGAACAATTAGGAGTTGGAATGAGTCAAAAATATTAAAAATTGAAAAAGTTATAAATGAAAAAAAACTTTATTTTTAAATCTGGAATTGGGATCGCAGTTTGGACCAATTCATGAAAACTCACCTATTCTCAATAAAACCTTTGGAAACCACCAAAACAAATCATGAGTGTAAAATAAATTTAAAATAACCCTAAAATAGGTTACGTACGTGACAATTCTCCCCACCTTGAAAACTTTCCGCCCCGGAAAGTCACAGCAAGGTCAAAGCAACAACCAAACCCAACTGAGAAACCAATAGGTACACCCTTGCCAGGTTTCACCCCCAAAGGTCAAAACACCTCCAGTGATCAATGATGGAAGGAATACTCTCACAAACCAAACTTACACCACTTTCCTGAAACAATCATGTACATTCAGGCTTTATCCCAAATGAAAACTCGTCAAACACAATCTGAACAATACTCAATCAATTTACCCAAAAAAAACAACATTGAACAAGGTTACACTTCCCTACTATAACTAAACCACTGGAAACTCTCCAATATTAATGTTTACCCAATGAATATGTAGGTAGTTAGATATATTCAAATGATAATACCTACTTCCCAGACATGTCCAAGGAAAAAAAATGAGTTACTCGTATGAAGAGACACAAATGGGATCCCCACCATAAGAGACAACTTAAATTGTTTTCCCGAGACAAAATCAAGACACTAATAGTGGGAGGCCCAAACATACTCTATAGTACAAGGGATATACTTCCATTAAATGTTTATGAAGGAACATTCATGAGAATAATAGTGGGTATCCCCACCATAAGAACTGGCCATCTTAACCGACCAGCATGGGCCGACACAGAAAGACCCAAAAAGAAATTAAAGATTTAGGAAGGGCACAGGATTAGTCTGCATGGTTTGGAAAACTGTGCACTAACTATGAATATAATTCTTTCTACATGGCTTCCTAGAACACGGCCACTACTAAATGTTCACAAACTATGTGCTCAACCATGATGAAACCAGAGGTTTGAACTATTCCCATCTTTCATACTAAGGATAGGACTTTGTACAAGGGTTTAAATGGCCCTGGGATTTCCCCTGACTACGAGCCAGCTTCTCTCCGAGACCTATGGCTGGAGCTCAAATTATTGAAGCATCTTCGGCCTCGTAGTTAATATTTGGAAACCCACTGAATGAGAATTATTCTTTTCGGTGCCACCAAAAACTACACCGCAGTCCCAAATAAGTTTTCTAGACATAACACATTCCAAACTCACTTTACCTTATCCCGATATTTCACTGAAACAAGGGCTAAGAAGACACACACACACATCACAACTTGTTTCTTCAGGTGAGAAACAATAGAAGTAAAGAACACCTACACTCACATTCCTATAAAATAGATGATTTTGAAGTTTTTTTCAAGGGAGACACTTGCCCAACATAACAGGGACTCTCAGAGGATTTCACTACTTTCACCTATACAGTCAATCGAGTACATGACATCATAAGGCATCACCAAACATGACCATTTCAATTGATATAAACAATTCATGGAGAGGGACCTTATACAACATCCCCAAACATCACACAATTATAGAAAGTGGCCAAAATATCCTATCATGACCATATTTCCCACACCAGTGGTTTAACATGAACTCATGATTCAAAGAAAATTTGAAGAACCCAACGACCCTCTTAGACACCATCGAGACAATCATCCACACTAACAACCCTAGACCATATCCACCTTCGACGAATCAAGAAACTTAAGAAACTAAGGTCTCTTTCAACCTTCCAAGAGAACTCTCCTGTTATAAGAGGATCTAAAAATCAATTAAAGGAATGGGTGTAGACTCAATATAGAAATATCAAGAAAAAGATTCCTTATATTGATCAACTGGAGGGTCTTCAAACGGCGAAACAATCCGGGTTGCACTTCAATTGTGCACTAACCTTTAATGGGGGTGTACCTTATCCAATGATTGAACCCAAGGACCCAACCTAGAGAGTCCATTGGTCAAGATATACCACAAACCAGATCCAAACACATGTAGGGAACCATCGTAAAGGCGTCCCGAAACATTTTTCAAAAGAGACCACTAACCGTCCCTACTACACAACTTACTGACCAAACCCAAACCCAAAACACAGTTCAAACAGGAGGGGTTCTTGGACTCAAAACATCCCACAACATCAAAATTTTCCGAAAACACATAATATACACCATCCCAAAAAAAATCATCAAGAAATCATGTTTAAAAAAAAAAACATTTCTTTGAAAACAAATGGTTCAGCGGTTAGCGCATCCACCAATGGTACCCCATGGGCCTTACACATGCATGTTTCTATGCCACACCAGGAACCCTCCTCATATCCATCCTGACACTCATCCAGTCATGTCATAAACCATCCCTTTTCCCATATAACCCCATGCATGTGGTTGCTCATGAAAATACCAAAGGTTAAAACAAAAATTCTTTCCACTTTTCAAAACCAAAATGGTCAACCAACACATCCTTTTTCTCAAAACCGCTAACCATGAGATCAAATTCCAACTCACATCTTACATAACTTTTCAAAAATGCAAAACCATTTAGAAAATAACTCACTTTCAATATATTCACATCAATTTCAAAACATCTCATCCCATTAAAACACTCTTTGATTGTTTAGAAAACTCTATTGTAAACACTTTTCAAAACCAACTTCAATATAGTTCTTGCTTTCAAAAGAGGTGTAAAAACACCATTTTCCATTTCAAAACAATTCTAAAAATTCAGTTCCACCATTTCATAAATAAATCTATTCCTTATTTATTTGAAAATAATTTCAAAAAAACTTTATACTTATTAAAACCAAGTCCTTTTAAAACCAAAGTTCCAAGATTGCAAAACTATAGTACAAAACAATCTAAGAGGAAACTAGTTTCAATGGGTGAATTGGAAATATGGTTGGCGGCCATATTCCAATCACTTCACTATCACAGAGAGTGTTCTAGAGAATATCCCCGGCTCCAGATGGCTTGCCAGGCCCTGTGAGCTCACTGAGACCATTAACCCAACTCTCTTTTCATTTCCCCTAATCATCATTAAACCAAGAAAAACAAAGAACATAGATAAATCCTGACTTCCCCTGGTGACTCGAATCCCGTCATGAGGTGTGGTGATCAGGCACACTACCCATAACCAAACTACAAAGTCCCAACAATTCTAACTCTAATCTATCCCGACTGTTCCCTAAATAACATGACCCAAAGAGTTAACCAGAACCTGCCTCTGATACCATTTTGTCACGAACTGAATCTGGTCGCCGCAAAAACTGGCACCTGACCCGACCCGTGGCAAGTACCGAAGGGCGTTCCCAATCCCCACGGTCTGGCACAAGTGCTCGGGTATCAAAAACTGAAAATTGGGAATGATTTACCCGAGTTTTTATACTTGAAACATCAAATGAATCCAAGAAACCAAATCTGGATTTTTCAAACCGAAACATCTTTTTAATAAATTAAGAACTGAATTGCACAATTTTAAACAATGTTTGAAGATCATTACAAAGGTACAAACCCAAGAAAAGACATCCCAAGAACCTCAACATGGCAAGAGGCATCTTCCTCAAGCCATCTCCACAACACCGCATCATGAATGACCGGTGGAAACCCGAACTGTTGGCACAAAAGTTATACCCAAACCTGCGACAACAAAATAACCAAGTCTACTTACACCCAAGGGTGTAATTAGGGTGTGAGCCAATGCCCAATAGGATACCACCACTAAGAGATTCCATATAATAAGCATTTAAAGACGAAAAGCATGCATGTTTTCAAAAACATGAAAAGTTAGTTACAATTTCTAAAAGCTGCAAATTTGAATAAGAACAGTTTTCAAGTGGGCTATTTTAAAGGATTAACACTTTTTAAAATAAACACCAAAGATACTTAATTTTCCAGAAAAATGTACCATATGCCGACGGTAAGCACAAAATATCCATTGAGCACAAGCAATGAGAAATAACCCCTAGGCACTAGCTAGTTGTGGGTCCCAGGTACCTCGTATCTTGGTGAGAGTAACCATCACAAATATTCGTTCTCGTGCACGAGCCACTAGTAGGGAATATACCCATAACCTAGTGGTCCCCAATCATCATCATCTTAGTTTATTTAGAGTTGTAAGTGTCAATCTTGCTAAGTGAAACTGAGGCCAAACCCCACGGGATCACTAGCATACTAGTACACGTCCACCCACCTAGATACCCGGGTTTTCCCTTTGTGCTCAAACAATTTCAACAAGTCAATGAATATACATTTCACATGAAAATATCATTTCCATATCATAAATTCACCAAACATCCCACATGTATACAACACAAGTCACAAAAGTCCACTTTTCATTCAAATGCATTTTGAAATCAAACCCACACCAAAATAGCCCACAACACTTTTTGCGTAACTTTCACAATCCAACACATCCTTTAACAATTTTATAAAATACCTACAAATATACTAAGCATCACATAACATCCCACTCACATGTTTCCTAAAACCCTTTTTATAAACAAAATCCACTTTTCACATCGCACTCACACAAACAGCCCATATAACGTTCACACCTCTTTCACATTTTAGTAAATCCATTAAACATTTTTATAAAACATTTCCAAGAGGATACACATAACATAACAGAACTATTAACATTTAAAATGGTCCATTTGAAAGTATAAACAATCCAAAACAGTTTTCCAATATGGTTTCACATCTTACATAAATCATTAAACCATTCAAAACTTTCATAAAACAATTATAAAGAGTGTACCAAATCTTTTCACAAAAAAAAAAACACATTTCAAAACCATATTTCAAGGACAAAATCAAACCAATACAAATTAAAAACAGAATTTTCATCCCCAAAAACATTTATTAAACTACCCCCATGTGTTATAAAAACACCTCAAACAATACCGCAAAAGATCCACATGAAAAGCACACATTTTCAAAATCACTTTCAAGAAGTACAATAAGGCTTTACACCTTAAACCCATTAAAAGAAACCTCTTTAAAAACTAATGGCACACCAATACCCTACCAAATCAGAATTCTTAGCCCAAACAAGATTTATTAAACCAATTTCATATGTTATAAAACACACCCAAACAATACCCAAAGGGTTGCACATGTAAAACCCCCAATTTTTTAAACTAAAATGAAACTGTAAAAACAAATGCTTTACCAAATACAAAATAAACAGTTCCCGCACAATACACAGCATATTAGTAAATTCATAATAAGTAATTCAAGCAAACTAACTCATCTAGAAATGATTACACATGGAATCACCTACCTTTTATGCCGAAACCCTCAAAACATGGTGCGAAACATCAACCGCACCGCCGCCGCACATCAAGGAATATAAATCCAGACCTAGACCACCAAAAATTGACCCAAAAGATACCAAATAAGACCATATGTTCTAACCCTATGTTCTGGACATTCTATAAACTCTTGAGATTTGGTGGAAACCCTAAGGAGAAGAGAAGAATTGAAAAGAGAAACATTACCCAAAATAATCTTGAAGAAAACGACCTAAAATCCACCAGAATATGAATTTAAAAATATCCAAACATTGAAGATAAGTTCTAACAGGGATTATGAGATAATGTAGGAATTTGAATGGGGGGAAAAGAGTAAGAATTGAGAGAGTTATGATGGAATGAACTTACCTCCTCAAATCTGCCCGATTTTAGAAACCCCAAGAATGTCAGCCCCAAATCGCGATGAAATATATCTCCAAAGTGGGGGGAAAGGAAATGGGAGCGCGCCTGGGCTTCTTAGGGTCTATAGGGAGTTGGAATCACCAAAAAATCCATTTTAATGAATAAGATATTAATACATTAATGAAACAATTTAAAACTGGAAAATGGGCCTTCGGGTTGGCCCAATTCTCAAATAAAAACAAAAATCCCCCATGCTTATGGATTTATAAAGGCCCCAAATTTAAATGTGGGGTTAATATATCAGGGGAGAAAAATTAGGAGTTGGAATGAGTCAAAAATATTAAAAATTGAAAAAGTTATAAATGAAAAAAAAAATTATTTTTAAATCTGGAATTGGGCTCGCAGTTTGGCCCAATTCATGAAAACTCACCTATTCTCAATAAAACCTTTGGAAACCACCAAAACAAATCATGAGTGGAAAATAAATTTAAAATAACCCTAAAATAGGTTATGTACGTGACATACAACCTCCCCACCTTATAATGGACCGTCCTTGAGTTACTCTTCCCAAGAATCAATGGGCTTCCAAGGTAAAAAGATTGGGTCACTAATCCCAAAAATCTGACTCCCTCTCCAAATTTTCCTCCTAAACATTACCATTCCACTATAAAACTAAAAAAATGGCATAGTATTGCCCTGTAATAAATGTTCACTACAATACACAATACGAATCAGATGCTCCTCAAAGGATTCATTTGCCTCAAGCTCAACATCCTCAACTTCAATCATGTGAGATGGATCAGGGTGATACTATTGAAGCCCCGACACATGGAAAACATCATGCATGCCACTTTACAACTATATAAGATCAAATTGGCACACCACTAGTCTGATCCTCTCCACAATCTCGAACAACCCCATGTAACTGGGTGCTAACTTACCCTATTTTCAAATCTAATGGTGACCCAACCTCGATGACACATGAAGGAACACATGATCACCAATTGATAACTCAATAGGTCTATAACTCCTATCAGAGTATGACTTATACCTATTTTGATTTGTTTCCATCCACCTCCGGATCAACTGAACCCGCTCCAACATCTCCTGTACAAGACTTAGTCCCATCAACTCCGATTCTCCAGCTTCCATCCAATATAACAGATATATACAAAATCTACCATAAAGTGCCTCAAACCATTACCTATGAATTGTATCATGGTAAATATTATTGTATGAAAAATAAAAAAGGAATAAATTCTTTTCCCATGATCCACCAAAATCTTGGACACAAGCCATCAACATGTCCTCTAGTTTCTAAATGGTATGCTCTGACTTCCCATCCATATGCAGGTGGAAAGATATACTGAAGAACTCCTAGGTACTAAGTTCCTTCTGCAATACCAGCCATAAATACGATGTGAAACATGTATCACAATACAAAACTATAGCTTATGAAACCCCATGCAACCAAACTGCCTCTCGAACATAAAATTCACCCAATTGATCCATGGTGAATGTTTCTAAAATCAGCAAGAAATGGCCCCCCTTGGTCAACCCATCGAAAAATAACCATATTAAATCATTCTTCCAAGGTATCCTTATAAGAAATACCATGAAGTACATTGTTACATCATCCCATTTCCATTTCTAAATTGGAAATGGATGCAAGAAACCATCTGGGCGCTGATTCTCGGATTTCACCCACTGGTAAGTAAGGAATCATGCCAAAAATATCACAACCTCTTTCTTCATTCATAGCCACCAATACTACCTATGAAGATCAAGATACATCTTGGTAAAACCAAGATTCACAACCCATTTTGATACATTAAACTCATGCATCAACTCTTCTCACAAACATGTTGGTACCACAATATGACCATGAACATAAATGATCCCATCATCTTCAACATCCCAACCAGAATGTGACTCTCTACCTTTAAGACTTTCCCTCGTAGATACACATTATGATTCCTCACACTATCCCTCCTTAATTCGAATCATAATAATAGACTGAACTTCCAAGGATGCGAGGGACATATTCCCTTGTACATCTTGTACCTCAAGATGCATTTCAGAAAACAACGCCATAATCTTCCACTCAATGTTGGACTCCTAAACCACCTGAATTTTAGTTTTCCAACTCAAATTATCTAAAACACCATTTCCCTTTCCTGGAGTGTAAAACATCTCAAAATAAAAATATTGCATGTACTCAACCCATTTCCACTACCGAAGATTCAAATTACATCGAGAGAAGATGTACTTATGAATTTTATGATTGGTATACACTATAAACTAATCTCAAAACAAGTAATGTCATCAACATTTTAAGTCATAAAACACTACATCCAATTCAAGATCATGCATAGGATAATTTATTTCATGACGCCTCAACTCCCATGAACCATACACAACAACCTGATCATCCTACATCAATACTGTACCCAGCCCAACACCAAACACATCACAAAACAAGGTATAATTCTTAACTAGATTGGGTATGATTAGGATCAGTTCAGTAGTCAAATGTTTCTCTAACTCTTGGAAATCATTCTCAAATGCTTATAACCATTCAAACCTGATGCCTCTCTTGGTTAGTCATGAAGGTGGCATCACTAACTATGAAAAGTATTTGATAAACCTTCGATAGTAGCCTGCTAAACCCAAAAATATTTAGATATTAGAAACATTCTTGAGATTCTCCCAAGACACAACTGCCTAAAATTTATCCAGGTCTATTGAAATACCTTCCTCAGAGATGATGTGACCCAAGAAATGCACCCTATAGATCCAGAAATGACATTTGGATATCTTGGAATACAACCTATACTCTATTAGTGTACTCATAATTATGTCAAGATGTTTGGAATGATCATCATGAGTCTTCAAGTACACCAAGATGTCATCCACAAATAAAACTATAAAAATATCTAGGTAAGGGTGAAGGATTCTATTCATTAGAGACTTGAACACTACCGACACATTGGTCAAATCAAACGGCATCACTACAAACACATACAACCCGTACCGACTCCTGAAAGTAGTTTGTGGTACGTCGGATGGTCTAACCCTCATCTGATGATACCCTAATCTCAAATCAATCTTATATAACACTGTCTCATCTCTCAAATAGTCAAAAGATCATATACTAATATAAGAGGGTATTATTTATTAAAAACATCTCATTTAACTTTCTATAATCGACACATACCCTCAATGATCTATTAGCCTTCTTGGAAAACAACACTAGAGATCCCCATAGAGATGTACTCAGACAGACGAACTCTTTCCTCTCTAACTCCTCCAATTGAGCCTTAAGCTCATAGAGTTATACCGGAACCATTCTATACAAAAATATAGAAACTGGTTCTTCCCTTGGTAGTAAATCGATTGTAAACTCAACACCTCTATTGGGTGGTATCCATGAGAATTCCTTAGGAAAAACATCTTGAAATTTATCCAAAATGAAAGTTAAGACTGGTTTCTATATTCCTCTATCATCAAGTTCAAGATAATCGACTTGGACTATGAGTTCTCCCAAATTCTGGAAAAATAGACCTGCATGGTCTGCTCGAACATCCCATTCACAAAGATAGAAATAAGTGTCTTCCTAAAGAGACATGAACATCACTTGATGATGGTAATAATCTATATGGGCCTTGTACAACACCATCCAATCCATGCCCAAAATCAGGTCAAAACCTAACATCTCGAGGATGAACAAGTCCCACAGAAAACGGTACCCACCAACCTCTAGAGCACAACCCTTACATTGTCTAATATCCTTATATCATACCCCTAACAGAGTATCAATCAACATAACTCCACATACATGTTCCACCTCTAGTCCTAAAACAACTAAAAACTATGAAGAGATAAAATAATGTGTGGTGCCTGTGTCAAATAAATCACTTGAAAGAATGGAAGCTAAAAGGATTATAACTCAAATAGTCGATGGTCCAACCTCACCACCTCCAGGCATAGAATGAATTGTCTAAAGCTAACCTGCACCTCTTCCCTAAGCTTTGGCTAGAGTCCTTGGTGTTGCACTACTCTTCTGATATGGATTCTCTCATACTAGAGTACCATGTCCACCACCCTGACCTATACGACTAATAAAGCTCCGACTACCTATCTTATATGGGGTAACTGAACCCCTTCCTGTAATCAGCATAGTCCTTGATCCCCAATCTGCACCCATTTATTAAGTATTCCTACAGAACCACTACATATGACCCATCTTACTGCACATCCAAAAATCAACTAGTGGTTGGGGACACTGACCCCACATGTGACCTGAACTGCCACACTGATAGAAAAACACCTAGTCACCACCTTGAAAATATGACCCTCTCTTTTGGCTACTCTATGCACTTCCACCCTCATGGAAACTACAAAAATTAGGCTTTCTACCCTCAGAATCCGCACTACTCATCTGTCCAACTGGTACCACAAGTCCACTACCTAAAGCACCATTCAAGTTTCCTTATGAGGTAAGGGATTGATCCAGCACCTCTGTAAACCTCATCAAAGGAAGATATTCACCTCATATCTGATCTAGTGTCTAAACCTATCCTGGAAATTTTTTACCATAGCTTCCTCATCCCCTTCCAACACTGGAATGAAGCAACGTAAGTTGGTGAAATGGATAGCATAATCCATTACCGACACAAACCATTAGGTCAAAGTCATAAACTCCATAGCCTTCTCCCATATCAAGGTTTATGGATATAAGTGTTCTAGAAACTTATATTGTAAGTCTTTCCATATCATTATTTCAGATTGCTCAGTCTGAACCATGATGTCCCACTAATAATTTTTCTGACCACGCAATATATAGGCTACAAACTTGACTCTCTTATTGAAAGGAGTCTCCAAATGATGAAGAATCATCTAGGTAGACTCTATACCAAACTTGGATACCTCTTTCCCATCCTCTATAATAAAGTTCATAGGGTGCTGCTGCTGAAACTCCCTAATCAGATCGAACATACCCAATACAACTCACCCTGGGTCCCATTCCATCATCTACATAAAGCAAGAAAAGTTCTCATGAAACTTCTCTTCTCTATTACCATGAATCACCAGGTCTTCTTGCTCAACTACCATGGACGAATTATTAATAACATCCTCTTGTCACCCTATTGGAACACGTCTTCATGGTGTCATTTTCCAATAATTCCAAACACAAGCTTTAGAACACATAACATAAAGCTTCCACAAACCACATTTTAACTCATTTACACATTTTTTAAGCACAAATCTTTAACCATTCTCTAACATTCCTCCCATTTTACCCATTTGAATCTTTCTTATCAGACACCATTTTCTTTAAATTTCTCAAGGACGTAAAATTAATTCCACCATTCATATCCCACACACCCATCCTGTGTGTGCCTATTATGATTCATTCCACCTATATTCCTAGGTTCCCAAAATGATTCATGAATTCACAACCTCATTCCATTCATACCACGAGTAAAATATCACCAAATAGTCACATCACACAATAATTACATCACCCAATGGTGAAATATCATACAAACATGAAAACAAAATATAAGAACAACAATTTCCACCCTGGATACTTGGGGTTTCCCTTGTACATGGGTTTGATACTCCTAAGCATGAGTTCATTACCAAGACCCAAAACATACAATTATCCTTTCTACCATCCCAAATAATAAGACCACAGAAAAGAACTACTCTGATACCACTTTGTAACGGCCTAGTCTAGCCCACAATCATGATATTTTCTACTTTGGGCTTATCCTGCATGGTTTTGTTTTCCCTGGGCTTTGAGCCTTAGGAATCCCCTAGGAGAAGGCCTCATGATGGGAGAGGTATCCATACCACATTATAAAGGGGTGCTTGATGCTCCTCCTCCTTCTATGTGGGATTTCCATAATATTCTCCCATAGAAGGGCCTATCATCCTCATTGGAACATCGAATGGACACTGGATCTGATACCATTTGTTATGGACCAGTCCATACCATGATCGCGATATTGTCTACTTTGGGCCTAGCCCACACTATTTTTTTTCCTTAGGCTCTATCCCTTAGGCATCCCCAAGAAAATGCCTCATGATGAGAGAGGTATACAAAAAAACTTATAAGGGTGGGGGGGGGGGTGCTTTGTGTTCCTCCTCCTTCAATGTGGGATTTAGATAATCCCCCCCCTACAAGGGAACAAAGTCCTCACTAGAACATCAAATTGACACTAAATTTAATACCACTTTGTAACGTCCCTGACCTGGAAGCTACAAAACCAGTACCCTGAGCTGGGTCGCCACATGACCTCAAGTGCACCTCACCATATGCCAAAGGATGTTAACTATAAGTGAGGGTCTAATGAGTCACATGGGGAGACTATACCATCTTTACTAGAGTAATCCATAATATTGAATAATATAAATAGAAGAAACAAAATGTAATAACAAATAGACATGCATAACTAAGCATCTCCCAAAACTGGGTACAAACCACAAATTAACAATAACCATGTAATGTCATGATAATAGTGCCAAGAGTGAAGAAAACCAAAAAAAATTCAAAATGATGAATCCCCAAAATAGTCCTAACTCCAAGTTCGAATCCTCATCCACACATATCCCAAGCCCATCTCAACTCCCTAACTCCGGGCCTTTTCCCTTATCCAAACCTACAATAATAAAGTCTTCTCGGGTACCCAACAATGACCCGAGTAGGGTGTGAGTACAACTCAGTAGGCCACCACCAACAGTGTATAAAAAATATCCAGTCTAAATATATAGTGCATGAAAATAATAAATAAGATAAGTAAACAAAGGACAAATCATGTGCCATTAGTGAACCATCTTTACTTTAACCCATTTTTTCCATTATTACCATTTTCATTACTTATACTATCATCATTACTTAATATATATTCATCTTGTGTTCCATGGGTTAGTCATTTATATCATACAAACAAGGGTATAAGGCAACCGATCATTATACATAAGAGAAATAAATCATGTCGCTATCTCACTATGGGTAAACACATCACAGAAAATACATTTTACTCACATCAAATTCTCGATCTGGGTGCACTACAACAACTGCAGCCCTTAGTGGCGGTTTTTTCCCATTTAGCGGCGGTTTAAACCGCCACTAAATGGGTTGGTGGCGGTTTACAAAAACCTCCGCTAAACTTGGCGTCGGCAATCTTTTAGCGGCGGTTTTTTCTATTTCGCGGCGGTTTAAAAAATGTGTCGTAGATGCCTCATTTCCCGGCGGTTTCTCTCCATTTAGCGGCGGTTTTATGGGTCTACCACATTTTTTTATTTGCAGCGGTTTTAACCGCCACAAAATTAAGCCGTTTGATGCGCCTATTTTGCGGCGGTAAAAACCGCCGCTAAATGCTACCAAGTATGGCATTAGCGGCGGTTAAAACTGCCGCTAAATGCTGAACTGGAAAAAAAAAAATAATTTTGGTTCTACTGCACCACTGCCCTGAAAAATAAATCAAACCAGAATATAGAGATCACCTAGGTTTCATGGGGATCTCTACCCCCTTCTTGGTAGTGTAGGATAGCGGTATAATAAATAGAGAAACAACATACAATAATTAAATCAAAATAAATGAAAGACAAAGCATTGGATGAATAATATAAACTAAATATAAAAGGCCAATGACAATTTACAACCATGAATTCATGTCCAGATGAAGATAAAAAACTAAAAAATAGTATACATATAGAAGGTAGCATGATACACATATCACAACCTGAACCACAATTCCTTCCTCTATGAAATCCCGTGTTTACCACAAGCACATTCACATAAGACCATACCTGACTTTCAATGAAATTTCTTAGTCATTCCATCACCTAACCATTTAATACATTGTTCCCCAGCATGAATAAGGGTGGAACCTAGATCCATCCCACTATAATCATTACCCTTTAAACATCACCTTTGAGTCCGATGATAAGTTTGGGATAAAATAAGATCATCAAGTTAGAGTCCAAGTAACTATCCCTAGGTAGTCCATACTCCAAGTTTACAAGTGAGATATTGGTAAAAGACCAAAACATCCACATAAGATCATTGACTGAGCCTAGAATAACATTCATCTAGTGATCAAGTCAAAGGAAACGGTTGGTGTCCAAATGTCTGTCCAAGGCATTCCTACACAGGAACTCAGGTATCACACAAGAACTAACCATGCCTCAATAAAAACCATGCATCCCGCATGAAACATTGATAAAACCTATTTATCACCTCTAAGACACTTCCATCACTTCTACTACCTAGAAGGACATTTTTACTATATCTGACACGATGTTCCCCAAATTAGGAGTGTCCAAGTCATGAAAAGAAGAGATAGACCAACTGCTCATAAGAGAACTAGGTTAGATTCACCTTAATCGCACATGTGACACTTATCTGATTCACACTCACAAACTCCATAACATTTTTCATAAAAGATGAAACCAACCCGACCAGTGTGTCAGAACACCCAATCCATTTATGAATCGAGCTTACACAATGGGGCTACCCGAATGCTGCTATATAGTAGAAATGGTATTAATATAGGTTACATATATGGAAATGTTTGGTGGCAACTATGTGCCATAAATGTTACATATACAAACCAACTGTTATCATACTTGTTCAACACATCAACAATACTACTACTCATCATCTGATGCTGCATCGTCACCCTCTCCACCTTCATCTCCACCACCTGCTGCCACCTGTAAGAACATTATATTGAAAATTAAATATTGTTGCATATTTATAATAAAACTTAAAGCCAATAAAAGTTTGCAAACTAAATGATTTTGATTTTTTTGTGATTTACCTGCTCACCACTACCCGATGCACTACCACCGGGGGCATATCTGCTCATATACTGACGTATTTCAAGCAACTCTTTCTGCAAACCAGATATCTGATCCCCCTGCTGGTGAACTGTGTTTCGTAGAGAAGACATCTCCCTCTGAGCATCTTCAGGTATGAAATGACTATAAGCAGGAGTAGATGTAGCCGAAATCCCTGATGGCATGCGAAAGACCTCAGATGGTACAGGTCCCAAACCCATCCCGCGCACTCTACCAGGATGCTCCTTCCCAAGGACTTTACCAACCAGGTCATCCTGGGAGACTGAGTAGGATTTCCCAGGATTGACATCCCATATTTCTTTAATTTTTACCTATAAATCAAATATCAATATATATTAACACAGTAAAAACTGATAATAAGTTATTATAATAAATAATTGACTTCTTACCCCAACTTCTCTGGCAGGTTCATTAATAAAACTTCCATCTGTTTTTTTATGAACATCCAGCCACAGTTCTGTTCGGGATGCGTCATGCCCTAAACTCTGTGACTGCATTAAACAAAGATAAATCAACAATTAAATATGTTAAATAGATAATATTATCTTATAAATATTTAAACTAATTAAAAGATTACCAATGACATTCGGCTTCTTGAAAAGCTTTTTGAACCCGCAGTGTGCGGGATGACCTGCTTTGCCCGGTTTGAAGCATTTTGTCTTGAGAGATCCTAAAATAAATAAAATTCAATTTAACAGTATTGTATTCAATGTCTATATCCTCTTCATGTACATGTATAAATGTAAAATGAGGATAATATAATAATATATATTTCAATACCATCCGCTTCTCATCACGATGTCTATCGACAAAAACCTTCCACTGTTCTTTCGGTACCCCACTAGGTAGCTTCTCATACATCTGCTGCAAGGTCAATGAAGTATCGTTGACATCACACCACAACCTCCATTTGAAATCTTTCCATTTTTTCCCAAGATTTTTCAATGTCCACTTCCGTGCTATCACATCAGCAACGGTAAAGTGGAAGAACATCTGTATACAAAAATTCATTTTGAATATATTAGTAACATGACATTCAATTAAACCATAAAGTAATAAAATTACCTTTATCTGAGAATCATAAACTTCATTTTTCCAGTTTGGAGGCATATGCCTCCAATCATCATATGAAATAGGCAGGGAAATGGGCTCCGCTGCTAGCTGACCTATAATCTGACCAAGTAAACCTGCGGCGTCATCCGTCAGGACCCCATAAGAATCAAATGGCACCACTATCTTCTCTCCATGCATGTTCCAAACATCAAAAATTTTTATGTGTTTTTCCACGGTTGCATTGTTTTCATCTGCAATGAGCAAACAATTACTATAAACAAAATGCAATAAATTTATTTAATTAAAATTTGTACCTATGACTGTGACCCTCCAGAATGTCCGTGATGAACTGGAAGGGGCGTGTCGCCGCCCCACTGCTGAGGCTACTGTAGGGGGAGGCGATGACTCATCCTCTAATGAGGCATCCACTGATGGTGTTAGAGATGGTGTAGGGGGAGATGATGCAGGGATGTAGGCAGCTGCTGCCTCAGATGTCGTAGGGACAGACGGATCGTCATCTGTCGCAGAAGTAGAAGGAATGGTGTACCGCTTCTTCCTTGGCATTCCTGTCATTTAATCAAATATAATTAAGTTCAGAATATATATTTCAAAAAATTTATGCAGAAAAAAATAAAATAAAAATGATAATAGATGCCCAGTACTAACAAAGAAAATATATATAACAATGATAATGAATGACTACAGAAATGAAACAAGTGGTTGCTGAAAGAATAAATAATTGTACATACAATCATTTTCCCCTTCAATCATGTCGGTTTCCTGCTCCATTGCTTCATCCACTTCATTCATCCTTGATAGACTAATATTTTCAATATCATGATGGACAAATAATTCTGCTTCCTGTTGTTGATGAAATTCAATTGCAGAGGTCAAATCTTCCACTTCATCACCCATATCATACAAATCTCTTTGTATTACGTGAGTAACTACAATCCACCCTTCATCCACACCATCATTCACATAATATACCATTTTTTCCTGCGATGCTAAGATATATGGATCATACAGTTCACGATCACCAACATCCATCAAGCGAGAGAAGTTTACAGAAGTAAATTGCAAGGAATCTCTTTTAACACCTCTGATAATATCGACCCATTTGCATTTGAATAAAACAATAGAAAAATGCCCGTGGTAGTTTAATTCAATAATATCATGCAGCTTTCCATAGTATTCCACTTCAACAAATGTAAATATACCACTATTCTGTGTTTTCAAACCCACTTCTCGATCGACTGTACGAAATCTAAAACCATTCACATTATAAGCGCCGAACTTTCTAACTTGTTTTATAGGACCTCTAGCAAGAAACTTAAAATCTTCTGACAAGTCTGCTCGAGTATCAGTATTCATGATCTGAAAAAAAAATTAATAGATTTTCAAATTGTATGTGTCAAACTAATATTCGTATTTATTGCAATATTTATAAACTTACACGTCGTGCAAACCATTCTACTAGCTCTTTATTCACAGCTTTCGTTATATCTTTTTCATTTTGTGTTCGGCCTCTCATTCGTCTCTTTGTTTGTATCCTCAAATCTTCAATAAATGGATCTGCAATTTCACTATTCAGCAGCACATATCTATGTGCCTGTAATAATTCCAATTCTGTTAGTGTTGCGTATGAGGTCCTCCCAACTGATCGGCCAATAGAAGGAAATATTTTTGATTTCTGATGCATTTGAGAATGAGTTGATGTGTCGTCAACACGTCCAACTCGATTAAATCTTGTCTCAATATCATCCAAATATCTGGAACAAAAGGTGAGACACTCCTCGGCCAAATATCCTTCAGCAATAGAGCCTTCTGGTTGAGCTTTATTTCTCATGTATGCTTTCAAATGCCCAAGATATCTGTGAAAAAAATAATAATATTATGCATTTATTTAAATGAAAAAAATTGTTTACTTAACTGGAAATATATAAATAAAATACCTCTCAATTGGATACATCTATCGATAATGAACGGGGCCTCCTAATTTAGCTTCGTCAACCAAATGCATAGTTAAATGCATCATGATAGTAAAAAACGATGGAGGAAAGATCATCTCCATTACACAAAGGGTCAATACAAACCTCTCCTGTAGGTTGTCAAGCTGAAATAGATGTAGAGATTTCTCACATAATTTCCTGAAAAATGTGCAGAATTGGAGTATAACAGCAGTAACTTTTTCAGGTAATAATGTACGCAATGCCAATGGTAGTAACTGTTGTAACAAAATATGTGAATCGTGACTTTTCAATCCATATAACTTACAATTCTTCAAGTCAACACACCTCGATATGTTACTCGAATACCCATCAGATACCTTCACATTCTTTAAAATTTGAAGGAACGTATCTTTATCCCTATTTTTCATTGAAAAAATGGCCAGAGCATACTTTTCATTCTCATCTGGCCAGAGATCACGTTTTATGTTCATTACTTGTAAGTCTTTGCGAGCATTGAGATGATCCTTCGACTTTCCATGCTCATTAAGTAATGTGAAAATAAAATTATCACATACATTCTTCTCAATATGCATCACATCAAGATTGTGGCGCAAAGAATTAAATTTCCAATACAGAAGTTTGAAGAATATACTTTTTTTCTTCCATTGTTGCGTTCTGATTTCACTTGACGATGCACTTTTGCACTCGTTTTCCGCTATCATTCAAATGATGAACCTTCCCAAATTCTGTTTTAACATTTTCAAGCTGTGTCAATATTTCAGAACCGGTTAATAACTTTGGAGGTGGTCTACGATCAATGGAACCATTAAATTTTGATTTGTTCAGCTGAAATCTATGAGATGCATCAAGAAATCTTCAATGGCACAAGAAGCACCATTTTCTACTGTGAGGTAGCCGTTTGGGCTCGAAATCAAAGTTACAAATGGGACAAGCAAAACCCATATAAGTGTTCCAACCATATAAATTCCCAAGCCCAGGGAAGTCACTAATGGTCCACATTAAAGCAGCATGCATTTTGAACATTGTTTTAGAAGAAACATCAAATGTCTCAACACCGTTGCTCCATAACTCCTGCAATTCTTCAATAAAAGGCTGCAGTTATAAATCAATATCATTTCCAGGCATTTGTTTTCCAGGAATAATCATCGAAAATGTAACACCCCGAGCTTCCACGATACGCTTCTAATTCAATAATGCAATAGCTTGCATTGTACGCAACTTCGAGTTCTAAAACACCGCGACTAATCAAAGTAGCCGTTATGAATAGTAATAACCACTTTTTAAAATTATAGAAATTTTATATTTCAAAATGGACTTCATTTTTGAATTCGGAATATCAATTATAGCTTAGGGTGAAATTTTGGTATTGTTCTGAAAAACTTCAATTTTTGATGAATAGTGAAACCACTAAGTGGTAGTTAAATAACTGATTTTTCGTTTAAATGAAATATTACCACTTATGTGATTTGATTTTCAAAAATCTGACATACATGGTTGTCATTAAGAAGTAAAATGTGGTTCAATGAGATTAAAATAATTTTTGGTGAATAGTAACTTTTAAGTTCTTAATCGCGATTAGAGGTAATTAATGTAGTTTAAGGTAAAAACAATATTTTAATAATATGATATGAGCTTGACACTTGTCCTACTCCTATTGGATGAGTCATGGCCGACCAAGAAAACCCATGGGTCAACTTGTGGACCCCATGGAGCCACTTTTGTTGGAAAATGACATTAATATATATTTATTTAATGTTAAAATTAAATTGACACAAACATGAGTTGCTTTACTAAAACAGTTTTTAAGTGGGGTTACACAAGTCCAAATTTTGATTATAAATATTCATTAGAAATATAAAAAGATTTCCTACATCATAGTATTTTTTTTATAATTTTTAGACATTAAATAAATTAAATTAATTATGACATCATGATGATGCAGCGATGACCTCATTATTTAACGATTTAAATAAAATGGAAAGATAATGTAAAATACAAAGCGTACACTTGTCAAAAACCTATTGGATGAGTAGATTTAGAACCCTTATCATCTTATACTCGAATTATATAAGTGTGGGACCTCTAAAATCCGAAACTCATTTTATAATAAAGTGACTTTTCTTTACTTTCCAAGAGTGCCCCTCCTCTCTACTTATAAAAGGCCCCCACCTCTCCCACCTCATTTACACTTTCAAGCCATTTGGCTCGGCCAACTTCTGCCCAAATACTCTCCCAACTTCCCCCTCTTACTCCTAGAAGCCTCACTTTGGGCAGAACTCTTCTCAAGGAAGCCTTTGGCTCAAATCAAAAAGAGTTACCCGATTTTGAGGTAATGTCTTCTCTAATGTTGTTTTGTTTTATTTTTCTTCTCCAACCCCCTAAACTCTTTTTATTCATTTCTTTTAGAACAACACCAGTATCCTCAATATAATAGGATGTTGTTATAAGAAGGATTCGAGCTACACTTACACACACCTACATCTAATGGTTAAAGAACATACGGTTTCTGTGGATGGCGAATTTCTGCCTCACGAAATGATGATTGTTCAACACTCATATAACACCTTCAAAGGTGGCCATTAAGATGTCACTATTTTTATATATGATATATAATATGTTTATGTTTTACTTATTCTTCTGTATTTCTCATTTATGGCATACTTTATGATTTCCATTATGGGTAAAACGCGATAATTTCATTTTAGGAAGTGCGGACTACCGCCCCCTCAAAGTGATTTGAATCGTTAATGCCATATGTGGGATGTATAAAGGATGGATTAAATGGTATTATACACTATATTATACTGGAATTATATTATACATTTATATCATTATGATTTCGTTCCATTAAATATGAAATTGAAATGAAAGTAGAGTTCATGCGTACGTACGGCTTACCGTCTCCATGAACGGTGCATTTCATTTCTTACCTCTAAATGTTATGTAATATTATAAATGAATGTATATACTGGATATATAAGATATATATGACATCTAAATCATGAATATAATTCTGGATATAATGGATATTTCACCACATAAACAACTTGTAATTATAAGAAGGTTATTGTTGACACAAGTACCAAAGATCGACAAAACGACCGTTATTAACTTAAATAATTACATAACGTTCATAAAATTGTAATAAGTGATATAAAAAGGATAATGAAATTGAAAATGGTTCTTAATAAGGTAGATATTAACTCTAGTTTATTATTCAGGAGGTTAAAGAACGGTTGAGTCAAGTCAGACATGAGGTAAGGGAACTTCTTAACCCAATTTCTATTCTTTGGGTTAATCTCCTACTTTCAAATTATTTCATGATATTATTATGTCCTATATTGTATTTTTACATAATTTATGTGTACTCATATTGAATACACATTATAGATGTACTTTATTTAAAAAAAATGATCTTTTTAAGGACTTCGTCTCAATCCCCTTTCATTGAGGCATATTTGGTTTTATACAAAACTTTATTTTATACGGTGTATAAACCCCTTTGACTTTTACGTTTGTTCAAAATGAATCTTTTTTATATGAAGCGTTTTACTAAACGACAAAAAGGGGATGTTTTTCTTTCCGTACTTATGCGGCGACAACGACTTCTCCGCCGCCGTGACCATTATTTGAGTTTCGGCTTCCTCTACAAGCCATCATTTTTTTTAATGAAAAATAAATACAAAGTTTTAACTTTCTTTTATTTTGGTATTGAAAATGGTTTTGAAAGAGTTTTTATTATATCAATGTGTTGTATTGATATCTTGTGATTGAAATGTGGAAATGTTATGTTTCCTTTATGCATGTTTTATGTGATACGATTATGTTATGGTTTATGATATGTTTAAACCTATTCATATGAGGAATGTATTGGACTTAATAAGTGACGGGTGGAGCCCGCTATAGCTCCTCGATGCATCAGTAGGTCTCATGAGACAACTAGACGTGGAATTGGCCGATGCCCTTTCCCAATTTGATTTATGGTTTTGGCCGAGGCCTTAATCATTTTAGACGTCTTGGCCGAGGCCTTGACAAAATGTTTCAGAATGTCTGGCATTATACATTCCCTCATTATGAATGTGGTTATTGATATTGCATGTGATTATTCGACCAGTAGAATATCCATGTGAAGAAGTAAATGGAATTATCTCATTTTACTTTTGCCATATTATGTTGAAGTTCAAGTTTAAAAAGGCTTTTGTTTTAGTTATACATTGCCTTAAATGTTAATGTTTATTTATGAAAGCTTCCGCTATATTGTTAACCTTACTGAGCATCTGAGCTCACCCCTTTCAATGTTTTAATATTTTTCCAGGATGTGAAGAAGTAATTTATGAGTGACCTGCAGGGGTAGTCAGAAAGGGATATGATTGTGGACTATGGAGACGATGTTATTGTAGTTTGTTTACTTTTTCATGTAATGAAAGACTGATGAATGTATCTAGTGTTTCCAAGGCTACTAAACTAATCGGTCTTTCGAGACTTGATCTTTTGTGATCATGCCAATGTTACGAAGTAATGAACCGGCTCTGGGTAGCTGGGGTCGGGGCGTTACAGTTGGTATCAGAGGCAGTTTAGTACTAACCTTGGAAGCTAGATTTAGATAAACTCTGATTAGAGCACATAACCCGAAGATAGACTTTGAAGATTATTATAGAAGAACTTTCTAGAATTTTGGTATTGTAGAGATATTGTGAGTTTTCTGAGAAATACATCCCTGTCTGGATACGAGCAGGTAGAGGCGGCTCTGGCACAGATGTACCTAGGGGTAAAACCCGAAAACACCGCTTTGAGCTAGACTCGAACGGGAACTGGTGCACGACAACGGGCCTTGCTGCACTCTTGGTTACGACACTCCCAGGGGATATGCTTAGGATAACTCTCATTTTCTTTAAAAATCATTATGAAGGGTTTATGAGTATATACTTCCTCAAAGAAAACATTTTTATGGATTATATCCATAAATAGTTCAATTTATGTTAAGTGTTTTATAAGTATGGGATTATGTATTTTGATTCATAAACTGATCTAGTTTATGCCATTGTTTAGAAATGGCACCTAGTGGAAGAAATGGAAACCGTATCAATGCACGCACTCCATGTAGGGATTTCCCTCCTGCTCAAGATAATTATAGTGGGGCTGGTGATGCAACTGGTGCCGATCAACTAATCACCATACTGGGACAACTTACTCAGGTTATGAATAATAACCTTACCCGTATGGAGCACCCTGATCCACAGCGTGGAGGATCAATGTTAGATCGATTCATGAGGCAACAACCACCAACGTTCAATGGGAGTACAAATCCCTTAGTAGCCGAGCAATGGATAAATTCCCTAGAGAAAATATTTCAGGCTTTGGGGAGCAGTGAAAGGGAAAAAGTTATCATGGCAGTTTACCGCCTCACTGGAGATGCTGATCAATGGTGGTCATTGATTCAAAACATGAAGGAAGATGATGAAGTATCAAATATGGAATGGAGGGAGTTCAAAGATCTGTTTTTAGAAAAATACTTTCCTCGCGACCATCGAGCAGATATGGAAAGACAATTTCTGAGTCTGAGACAAAAGGAGGATGAGAATGTCACAAAGTATGAGGCTAACTTTACAAGGTTAGCAAGGTATGCTGGAGATTATATACGTAACCCAGGAAGTAAGATTGATCGTTTCTTTGATGGGTTAAAACCATTTCTCCGTCGAGTTTTAGTATCACAATCCTTCTCATCATACGATGATATTGTCTCGTGTGCTATCAAGACAGAAAAGGAATTCTCTAAGTCTTATGACAACAAAGTAAAGCAAGAGAAGAAGAGAACGGTGGAACAAGAGACAGATAAAGGGAAAAAGGGAAAGAATGATTTTCCATTATGTGATAATTATGGGAAGAATCACCCTGGTACTTGCCTAAAAGGAATGGGAGTTTGTTATAAATGTGGAGAAAAGGGTCACCAGGCTCGTGATTGCAAGCGAAAGAAAGAGGCTATCAAAGTTGAATGCTACAATTGTAGAGAAATGGGTCATTATTCAAATGAATGTCCTAAGCGTCAGGGAAACATTCCTCAGAAAAGGCCAAGGGATCAAGGACAATCTTATGCTGTTACTACAGTTGAAGCAGAATAACTAATGTATTGGTGCTTTTGGACTCATGGATTATATTCTGGTTATTAGAATAATGTGATATATATATATATATAAGGATTGTACTGCAGTACTTGTTGATTTCAGTAAGGTTTTAATATGTTTAAGGTAATTATATTTTTAGTATGTGACAATAAGAGAAACTTTACTTTGTTTGGGGAATCTGATAAATTGATTTTGGAATTAAGAGGCCTTTTAGAGAAAGTCTGGACAGAGGTATTTTGGATAACTATAAAGGTTGGAGTGGATTAAGTTGATCTTTGAATAAGTAATGTTTAAGGTTAAAAAATTTATGAAGATTATTTTTGGAATATTATGATACTATAGTTTTAGGAAAAGGACAACCTGCAGGGTGGAGAATAACCCGTCGCGTCGGACAAAGCTGCAGGAATCGAACCCACAACCATAGTGCGACAAGCCTTTATTTCCTACCACTAGCCTACAGGAAGTCCCTGGTTATTACAAAATAATTTTACTAATATAAATGGTATGTGTTAAAATTTGTAACCTTATACAAATAGGATAAATAGAATATTTTTGAGTTCCATTACCATTTGGAGTAAAAGTTGGGTTTGTGGTAAAAATTTATTAACGAATGAAAGTATACATAACAAGTATGTATATTCCCTTATGTTCTTAGTAAATCTCCTAAATAAATTCCTCAACATTATAAAAGGTAACTTAAAACAAAAATGTTGTCGTTTAACTTTTCCAACTGGGGATTCAATGACCGTTTAACCAATCACAAGTTTGTGATTTTCTTGTGGTTAAACTTTCTCCTAATCCTATTTTCTATAACTCTCCATCAGACCTTGATGGTTTGTTTCTCCTCCATATCCATATTTTCATAGAATCCTAGAATGGGCTATATCGGGTGACCTTTGTACTTATCTTTCTTTCTTTTAATGTTATATATTTATTAACCTTATTTCCGATGTGGGTTATCCTCAAAGGTATTTTCTCTTTTCAACCTTTTATTTTCAAAGAAAAATTTCAAATTGCGAGGACGCAATTTATTGAAGGAGGGGAGAATGTAACACCCCGAGCTTCCACGATACGCTTCTAATTCAATAATGCAATAGCTTGCATTGTACGCAACTTCGAGTTCTAAAACACCGCGACTAATCAAAGTAGCCGTTATGAATAGTAATAACCACTTTTTAAAATTATAGAAATTTTATATTTCAAAATGGACTTCATTTTTGAATTCGGAATATCAATTATAGCTTAGGGTGAAATTTTGGTATTGTTCTGAAAAACTTCAATTTTTGATGAATAGTGAAACCACTAAGTGGTAGTTCAATAACTGATTTTTAGTTTAAATGAAATATTACCACTTCTGTGATTTGATTTTCAAAAATCTGACATACATGGTTGTCATTAAGAAGTAAAATGTGGTTCAATGAGATTAAAATAATTTTTGGTGAATAGTAACTTTTAAGTTCTTAATCGCGATTAGAGGTAATTAGTGTAGTTTAAGGTAAAAACAATATTTTAATAATATGATATGAGCTTGACACTTGTCCTACTCCTATTGGATGAGTCATGGCCGACCAAGACAACCCATGGGTCAACTTGGGGACCCCATGGAGCCACTTTGGTTGGAAAATGACCTTAATATATATTTATTTAATGTTAAAATTAAATTGACACAAACATGAGTTGTTTTACTAAAACAATTTTTAAGTGGGGTTACACAAGTCCAAATTTTGATTATAAATATTCATTAGAAAGATAAAAAGATTTCCTACATCATAGTATTTTTTTTTATAATTTTTAGACATTAAATAAATTAAATCAATTATGACATCATGATGATGCAGCGATGACCTCATTATTTAACGATTTAAATAAAATGGAAAGATAATGTAAAATCCAAAGCGTACACTTGTCAAAAACCTATTGGATGAGTAGATTTAGAAACCTTATCATCTTATCCTCGAATTATATAAGTGTGGGACCTCTAAAATCCGAAACTCATTTTATAATAAAGTGACTTTTCTTTACTTTCCAAGAGTGCCCCTCCTCTCCACTTATAAAAGGCCCCCACCTCTCCCACCTCATTTACACTTTCAAGCCATTTGGCTCGGCCAACCTCTGCCCAAATACTCTCCCAACTTCCCCCTATTACCCCTAGAAGCCTCACTTTGGGCAGAACTATTCTCAAGGAAGCCTTTGGCTCAAATCAAAAAGAGTTACCCGATTTTGAGGTAATGTCTTCTCTAATGTTGTTTTGTTTTATTTTTCTTCTCCAACCCCCTAAACTCTTTTTATTCATTTCTTTTAGAACAACACCAGTATCCTCAATATACTAGTATGTTGTTATAATAAGGATTCGAGCTACACTTACACACACCTACATCTAATGGTTAAAGAACATACGGTTTCTGTGGATGATGAATTTCTGCCTCACGAAACGATGATTGTTCAACACTCATATAACACCTTCAAAGGTGGCCATTAAGATGTCATTATTTTTATATATGATATATAATATGTTTATGTTTTACTTATGCTTCTGTATTTCTCATTTATGGCATACTTTATGATTTCCATCATGGGTAAAACGCGATAATTTCATTTTAGGAAGTGCGGACTACCGCCCCCTCAAAGTGATTTGAATTGTTAATGCCATATGTGGGATGTATAAAGGATGGAGTAAATGGTATTATACACTATATTATACTGGAATTATATTATACATTTATATCATTATGATTTCGTTCCATTAAATATGAAATTGAAATGAAAGTAGCGTTCATGCGTACGTACGGCTTACCGTCTCCATAAACGGTGCATTTCATTTCTTACCTCTAAATGTTATGTAATTTTATAAATGAATGTATATACTGGATATATAAGATATATATGACATCTAAATCATGAATATAATTCTGGATATAATGGATATTTCACCACATAAACAACTTGTAATTATAAGAAGGTTATTGTTGACACAAGTACCAAAGATCGACAAAACGACCGTTATTAACTTAAATAATTACATAACGTTCATAACATTGTAATAAGTGATATAAAAAGGATAATGAAATTGAAAATGGTTCTTAATAAGGTAGATATTAACTCTAGTTTATTATTCAGGAGGTTAATGAACAGTTGAGTCAAGTCGGACATGAGGTAAGGGAACTTCTTAACCCAATTTCTATTCTTTGGGTTAATCTCCTACTTTCAAATTATGTCATGATATTATTATGCCCTATATTGTATTTTTACATAATTTATGTGTACTCATATTGAATACACATTATAGATGTAATTTATTTAAAAAA
Organism: Viscum album; assembly: GCA_963277665.1. Taxonomy (NCBI): domain Eukaryota; kingdom Viridiplantae; phylum Streptophyta; class Magnoliopsida; order Santalales; family Viscaceae; genus Viscum; species Viscum album. The sequence continues at coordinate 252,476,023 of OY728165.1, read as the reverse complement.
AATGATCTTTTTAAGGACTTCGTCTCAATCCCCTTTCATTGAGGCATATTTGGTTTTATACAAAACTTTCTTTTATACGGTGTATAAACCCCTTTGACTTTTACGTTTGTTCAAAAGGAATATTTTTTATACGAAGCGTTTTACTAAACGAAAAAAGGGGATGTTTTTCTTTCCGTACTTATGCGGAGACAATGACTTCTTCGCCGCCGTGACCATTATTTGAGTTTCAGCTTCCTCTACAAGCCATCATTTTTTTTAATGAAAAATAAATACAAAGTTTTAACTTTCTTTTATTTTGGTATTGAAAATGGTTTTGAAAGAGTTTTTATTATATCAATGTGTTGTATTGATATCTTGTGATTGAAATGTGGAAATGTTATGTTTCCTTTATGCATGTTTTATGTGATATGATTATGTTATGGTTTATGATATGTTTAAACCTATTCATATGAGGAATGTATTGGACTTAATAAGTGACGGGTGGAGCCCGCTATAGCTCCTCGATGCATCGGTAGGTCCCATGAGACAACTAGACGTGGAATTGGCCGAGGCCCTTTCCCAATTTGATTTATGGTTTTGGCCGAGGCCTTAATCATTTTAGACGTCTTGGCCGAGGCCTTGACAAAATGTTTCAGAATGTCTGGCATTATACATTCCCTCATTATGAAAGTGGTTATTGATATTGCATGTGATTATTCGACCAGTAGAATATCCATGTGAAGAAGTAAATGGCATTATCTCATTTTACTTTTGCCATATTATGTTGAAGTTCAAGTTTAAAAAGGCTTTTGTTTTAGTTATACATTGCCTTAAATGTTAATGTTTATTTATGAAAGCTTCCGCTATATTGTTAACCTTACTGAGCATCTGAGCTCACCCCTTTCAATGTTTTAATATTTTTCCAGGATGTGAAGAAGTAATTTATGAGTGACCTGCAGGGGTAGTCAGAAAAGGATATGATTGTGGACTATGAAGACCATGTTATTGTAGTTTGTTTACTTTTTGATGTAATGAAAGACTTATGAATGTATCTAGTGTTTCCAAGGCTACTAAACTAATCGGTCTTTCGAGACTTGATGTTTTGTGATCATGCCAATGTTACGAAGTAATGCACCGGCTCTGGGTAGCTGGGGTCGGGGCGTTACAGAAATGATAAAAGATGTTTGTTGCATACACATCCACGGAGGCAGATTATAAGGGATCAAAACAACTGGCCAAATGCTATAACTCGTACTCAAATTCCCAAATGGGTTGAATCCATCAGCAGCCAATCTCAATCGAACATTCCAAGAATCAGCTGAGAAATATGGATGTAATGAATCAAATGTCTTCCACGATTGGGAATCTCATGGATGTCTCATTATCCCATCATTTTTATTATCTACAGCATGCCACTTCATGTGTTTGGCGGTTTTTGATGACATGAATAATCTTTGCAATCGAGGCTTCAAAGGAAAGTAACGCAAAACTTTTGCAGGTGTGTTCCTTTTCTTCTTCTCTATGAAATTATATTCAGTCATACTTCTAAAAGTACCCTTTAACTGCCATCTAGAAGAAGAACATTTCTTACAATTCTGTCTACTTGAATCCTCTCCCCAGTAAAGCATACAATCATTGGGACACGCATGTATTTTTGTATAATTCAGACCAAGCTTGTTTACAACTTTTTTCATCTCATAAAACGATTCTGGGATTTTTGCTTCAGGAAATGCATCACGAATCAATTCCAATAACATAGACATTGCCTTATTTGTAATTCCAAAAAGACATTTGATATGGTACAACTTCAACAGAAATGAAAGCTTTGAATATTTCAAACACCCACTATACAACTCTTGATTTCCATCGTCAACTAAATCATGAAACGCATTTTCCTCACTGAAGTTTTCCCTTACATTTGGCTCCACAGAATCAAGAGGAGGATCCAATGATATGTTACAATCTTGATCTGCTTGTGTTACAGTCTCAAAAACATCACTTGTCACATTGCAATTTGTAGCATCATCTTCTGGTTGTTTTGATATGTTTTGATGCTCATAGTGGTGTCTTGCAGTGCCGAATGCATCATTTATGAGGTTTTGCATTTCATTTTCCATTGGTGACAAACTTGGGACCTCATTCTGTGGATTAACATCAGTCCTCAATCTTTCTGTATTGTTTGATTCTCCATGCCAAATCCAACACAAATATTGATCAGGAAATTGCTTCAGTATTAAATGTTCATAAACTTCATCCCTCTTTAACCATGTTCTAAATTTACATTTAGGACATGGATATCTTATTCTCCATTCAACGGATCGATTAGAAATTGCAAAATCTAAAAACTCATTCAAACCCTTAACATATTGTGGTGTGTTCCTCGGTAATGTGATCCAGCTTTTATCCATGTATATCACAATGTGCCTACACAAAAATTTATGATAGTGTAAGATTATAGAAACATAATATAATAAAGATGAACCATTGATCATAAAGTATGCATAATATAATAAAGATGATTCATTGATCACATTTACCACTTCAGACCAACAGAACAAGTCTGGTCAATAGGAGACAGCGTCAACACCTCATTGAGGAGCAATAAGAATATCGGGCTACACACTTATCATAACACTATCGATCACACATTTATGTTGCCTCAAACAACACCCCATTGATGTGTGATCGAAACTGATCATAATGCATTTTAAACCTGAGACATTATGTGATTGTTTAGGCTTGACCTTAGATGTCCTCCAAGAGGAATGATGTTTCTCAATGGTTTCATACACAACCAACTATAAAGAGGGCCACTATGTTCACTTTATTCATCGAAGTGTCACCTCTCTAGGTTTGAGTATTACAAGTCAGACATTTATAATCATGTCTTCAACCATCAACATATAAAGAACCAGTTTTTTATTCAAGGGTTGTCTTAGACATTGAAACATTATTAAAACCAATAATGTGGAACCTGCAACCAGTCTGAAGCTTGACATTCATTCCTCAAATACAAATAAGAAATCTCATTCCAGTAGATTAAACCTTCTAGGAATGTTTATCATCATCCTTTTTACAATAATTGAATCACTTAAATTTTCTAAACATTCTACAATATTATTGGAAATTTTATTGACTCTTGAAAAGTAGTCATCTATGTTTTATTCTCCGTCCATATTTATTTCCTTAAATTTTCTTCAATAAATTTTCAATTCGAAATCGTTGAATTTCACATTAGCTTCATAACTATATTCCAATATTCCCCAATTTAAAAGTCATTATAGTTCCCTATATCCTTTTGTGTAAATTTTTTCTAAAAGAGACATCAAACTTAAATTCTGAGCTTTGTCGTCAAATCCCATATTACATTTTTTAACAAATGTCATCATATCAGCTTCAACAATAGCTAGGGATCCTACTATTTATAAATCATTAACTTCATGGATAAGTGATTAGAGACATGGATATCCTATTCTTACAAATTTTATAGTTCTATTCATTAGACATAAGAACACCAATAGTATTTAAAAAATTCCTATATCCTTATTCAGTACTTCTTGGTGCTTAACTGAGGGATCAAACACTTTGATTCCAATTAAAGAGCCTGAGGAGATGTTTCACCATAGAGAAGGGGGTTTAATCACTAGTAACTTTTTATATCTTATATTTATTTTAAAAATAACCATTGTTGACCTATTATAATCTAATCAACTATTATAACTACTTTTCCTTACCCAAATATAGTAAAAATGAATAGCACATGGACAAAATATATTTACTATGTTTAATACTAATTTCAGCCTAATACTTGTTTTTATTGTTTTGATTCTCGAAACATATATTATACACTATGATTAGATGTGATCCCACCAAAGAATCATTAATAAAATAAATTCACACTATTCTTTCCAAAGTTACACTGGAAAAATGACTTAAAAATTCTCGATACAAAATGGATTAAAATAAAATAATAATGATAACACTTGAATATTGGGTTCCCTTTCAAATTTTGATAAATATATTTCTTCTTGAGCCTTAAAGATAAGATAAATATTATAAGTTATCTTCTTAGAAAACATTAACATTGATAATCACAATCAAAACTACTAATATTTCTCACTTTTAATCTTCTAAATATTATTCATTATGAAAATTATTACCATAGCTTCTCAAATTTGATTCATGGTACTACAAAAAAAATAATATATTAAATTTGTTTTATTGATCTATAAAATTCATGCTATTATAATATACTACACTTTTCTAAACACCTCAATCACATATTACAATCTTTCGTACATGTACTTTTCATAGAAATTAATTCACATAACCCCTACATGTAGTATACACTTTTCATATAAAAAAATATTTAAATTAATTTTCATAGGAACAATGCTTTATGGAGTAATCGAGTTTCTCAATCATGATGCTTTTCATAGTATTTAACATACATATTTAGACTCAATGAGTGAAATGATGGGGTTTTCTTTTAATGATATCAATAATATCTTATCGATAATTCGTAATAATGCTTAACAGATGAATCATAGTGTATTTATAGGCTATATTATTTGTGATTAACACATGTTAGTACAAAAAATTTGGTTTAACCAATAATATAAGGCATCACTTAAAAATATTTTTCCATTGATTCATGTACTATATGATGGAAAAATCTAACTGTATAAAAATATTTTCATGGAAAAAATATTATAAAAAATATTAATTGAAATGGATTTTTAATATGCTACCTTTAAATAAAATTATGGAAACCAATACTAACATGGAACTTTCATTCAGAAAATGTAACCTCATTCTCATAATAACTTCTCATTGAATCTTGACAAAGATTCATGTTAAACTATAATTAATGGTATGTGTTCCTCTTTACTAAACCATTTCTTCATTGGGGGACCTCATCATTACCTCACATAGGTTTTTTACATTAAAATATTATGTCTGTGTAGAAATGATGTCACTTTCCTTCAAATGATGTGAAGTATGTTCATGTTCTATTAATAATATCCATTCCCAAATCTTCCCCACATACCAACTTTGTATCTTAACAAAATCCTATTCATTGTATTTGAAATTATATACATACCAGATTTTAAAGGCTTCAATTTTATTCTGATGATATTTCATGGGGTTTGAATTTGAATACAGTCTACAAAATGAAAACCCTATGTTGAAGGTTGAGGATAATAGGAATTTATATTCAGTGTTGTTGATCAGATAAATCATATAGAGTATTCTATTTTCATAACATTTTAAGTGGAGGAACAATTCCCCACATAAAATTTGACCCAAATCATTTTTTATCATTGGAGGTTTTTTTATAATAAGAATGTTCGTTCCTTATACCCTCCAACCATAACACTGGGGTTGTCTCCTAAACATAGTTAAAAACTCTATCACCTATCTGTTCAACCCCGCATATATTCTAATCCTTACACGCCACATGGGTGCACCATATACTAGTTATGTTTCTCTAAATTTGGAAATGATCCATGAAATTTCCATTGAGTTGGCATGCTAACTTTATGATATATTAGGCTATCTGGGGCTGTTGGCATTGCATTGGAAAAAATGTTTTAGAAAAACTCTATAAAAAAACATAGTAAAACTTCATTATTATATTATTCTAAACCCTCAAATAAGTCAATTAAAATATTCTCAAAATAATCCTTCTTCAATTATCAAAATAATTATTAATCAAAACATCACCCACATTTATATTCAACACTTTTCTATTGACAATGTGCTCTTAATAAAGCTCATGAAATGATCCTTAAGATCAGTTCAAAAGGCATCATAATACATGTCAGAAATTCAATGTAATTAAAAAAATTTAAATAGTTAGTTGAAATTAAGGACAACATCATCAACAAATCCAATGGTTATTTACCTCACAAATCAGGTGCGGGGGGTCGCCGAAGGCCGCGGGGGGTGTGGGGAGTCGCCGGCAGCGCGAGGGAGTGGGGAGTCGCCGGCCGCGAGGGCGCGAGGGGCGTGGGGAGTCGCCGGACACGGGGGGCGTGGGGAGTCGCCGGCAGCGCGAGGGCGTGGGGAGTCGCCGGCAGTGCGAGGGCGCAGGGGGCGTGGGGAGTCGCCGGCCGCAGGCAGCGCGGGGGGTGGGGAGTCGCCAGCAGCGCGAGGGTTAGGGATCTCGAAGGGGAAGGGGGAAAGGGTCGGTGGCTGTGTAAAATAAATCGGGTTTCACGGTGGTTTATTAAAAACCGCCGCAAAACCTTCACCGAAAAAGGTTTAGCGGCAGTTTTGTGAACCGCCGCCACAAAACCGCCTCTAAATCATGATTTTTTTGTAGTGGTGGTCTCATTGAATGAAACTATTAGGGGAATAGATCCTCCATCCCATTCCCTAACATGTACATTTTAGGGTGGAGTTTAGAGCCTTAGTCTAACTCAACCCATGGCCATATAACCTAAAGTCAATACCCCACACTACCAAGCCATGTACACATGATCATTTATCCATTCACCACACACATACTATATCACAACCAAACAAAACCAATAAAATAGAAACATAATCTATAATAATAAACATGGGACATAATATTATTACATAACTCATTAAAACATTTTCCATATACATTACATAGTGATTTATCCTAATTCAAATTTATTATGCCTAAACTCATTAAAAATATTAAATAATTCTCATCCATTCTCCCCTTTATCTTACTCATCAATTTACCACATGTTAACTCATTCCTTATTTCACAAGTAATAACCCCTTATGAATTTAATGTACATTTCATAATCCATTTGGAACTTATACATTAATCCAATTAACCCATTTATCATATTTAACATTCTCTATCTGTTATCCATTTAACACTTCCATCAAATCACGAGCCTTAACCCCTTTACCCATCAATATTTAGTGAAACAGACCCTTATTCCATTATCCAAGCCTATAAAAATCTATCAATATACCTCTTTCAACTCAAGTTAATACATCAACATGTTCATCATAGTTCTACGTTATCACATGTCAACTCTACAATCAACCTTACCAATTTCAAGGTTAGGTAATGTCAACACACCCCATGTGTGGCCCTAAATTGGTCAAATAATCCTCCATGAATTCCATTGGAATCATGAGGGGTTAAATTCACAATTTAAACACCCATTTTAATAAATATCACTAAAGGCATAAAAAAAACAACAATAGATAACCAAGATTGAAACCAAACATGAAAAAATCAAATCAAAATCTATGGGATATAACTTGTAGACCACCTACCATGAATCCATTGATGAACATACTCATAATCGTTTCCTAGATCTGGATTCAATAAACCATTGAATCCTTAACATAGAATCTACCTAAGAAAGATGGTTTTAGGGATTTGGAAGAAGATAACCTAAGATACAAGCCCTAATTCAGAAAAGAGAATCAATATGGAGATTAAAATTACTTGAAACTTCGATCCACAACCAACGATACTAAAAAGAGACAATAATCAAAGTAGAACCCCATTTGGGATGATTTGTGAGCTCGAGTTCATCACTAGGGTTGAGAGGGGAAGAATTGGAAGGAAAATAGAGTAGAAATTAAAAATCCTGAGATGAAAAAACTATAAGTTTTCCAAATTTTAATGGGGAGAACGATTTGTCCGCCCAATTTTCTAAACCATACGTAAACCATGAACAAGACACTATCCAAGGGGAGTGAGGTGAACATTTATTTAGGTATCTATAAATAGTTTTAATAACCATGTGCCAACCATGAGTAATTCCACAATCCAAGGATTCATAGTTTTCCTGGGAAGGCTGTACATTTTACTTAACCATGCTAAAACCGTGTGCCTTGTATAGGTTGGCCCGATTTTCCTTCTTTTCATGTCCCAAACCATCATAACACCCCCAAGGCACCTCATAAACTTAGTAAACATTTAATTAAAGAAAAATAAGGGATTAAAATCAAAATTTAAATAAGGAAATACCTCTATAGAGCCAAGATCTTACAATGGAGGTGGTAGTCCTCATGTACACATGAACGACATTATCATTTTTCAGTGAATGGAAAGGTAAGAAAATAAATGATATATTATCTTTTAATAATTATAAATATATAATTAATATAATATATATACATTAATTCCATAATTATAACCATTCATGAGAGACGGTGATGAAAAAAAATTAAATTTATTCACGAGACGGTAGTCCGCTGTACACATGAATGATGATTTTGTTTCCCATTTGATGGAAGATGATATGGATATAAATTGTGACATTAATGTAAAAAACATAATTATATGGAATATATTAGTTTTATAATTATATCATGGTTGAATAATATTTTAAAGAGGAGGAAGAATAAATAAAACAAAAACATTCAGTTAAGAATGATACATCTTCTTTGGACAATTTCTTATGGTTTATACCAAAAGCATTTCTAGGTTGGTTTTATAATCAAAAAAAGAATCTATGATGTGAGGAGGTATTTGAGGAAATTATTGGGTTATAACATGGATAAAAAAGGGTTTTTAAGTGTGATAAAATGAAAATAATATGTGAGCTTTTATAAGAGAGGGGATGGGCACTCTTAGAATTTCTTAAAATATTAAATTAATATAAATTATTTTTCAATTAAAAATGGATCAAAACTAATTTATTCAAAATATAGGATGATTATAGGTAAAAATAATATCATAAAATAAAAAATATAAAAGTTTTGGCTATGTTTTTAGCCTTATTTTGGTTTTAACCACTCGTTAACCCCTTTTAAACTTACCGTGACAACAAGGATTTTTACTCATTGAGGGTCAAGATAGTTATTAAAAATGTGAAAAGGGATAATAAATGGACAGTGGTAGATATTAAAAACTATATAATAATATATTATATGAATATAATATTTTTATAAATTTTATATCATTTAATAAAATAATATTTTTTATAAAATATCATTATTGTCACTTTTTATAACTATTCATTACTATGATTTTAATAACATCAAGAAACCAAATAAAATAAAAAAACCTTTTAATATATCCCTAAAATGTTATTTTAATCTATAAAATTCTTGGATAACATTAATTATCTCAAATTATTTTAATTTTAATATTTTTATTCTCATTTATTTTATTTTTCATTAATTTAATAATTAATACGTCAACATTGTGTAACCATTTAATGTAATTATTTATTCACTAAAAATTAAAAAAAATAACCATGATGAAAATAAATCATTTATATTTCACAATAATATTCATAAATGAACATATCCTATAATTATCCCCATTTTAAAAATATTATAATTATTAAAAACAAGCGTGGCATTTTTTACTCTTCTTCACATAAAATATTATGAAGGTCATAATCTCATAAAAATAGAAAATGGGCCGTATAACTGAATCTTGGATGATTATGGAAGAAATTTAATTATATAATAAAATTAAGGCATGTGTTAGAGTCATTTTATAGTCCTTATCATTTTATTTTTAACTTTAATTACCTGATTTACCCTTTACCACGGTAACAAAAATTACTATGGTTACTCTTCATATTAACCAAAAATAAAACGGGCCTATTTACTAAATTTGGAACCACTAATTAAAGATATAAAATCTATTTTTAAATATTAAATCCACAAAAGTGTCAAAATTAAATTTAAAATTAAACCGAAAAAACACGATGAAAAATAGTTTTAAGAAAAATTCATTTTTTAATGTAAAAATGTTTTTATACTAAATTCAAGTATAAAATTCATTTTAAAAACTGTAATTGGATTATTTTAAATCAAAAGAAACGAATTAAATTTTAAATCTCATCAAGAATAAATTTTTTCTTAATAAATACTTGAAAATAAATGTAACGCCCCGACCCCAGCTACCCAGAGTCGGTTCATTACTTCGTAACATTGGCATGATTCCAAAAGATCAAGTCTCAAAATACTGATTAGTTTAGTAGCCTTGGAAACACTAGATACATTCATAAATGTTACATTACATCATAAGGTGAAAAACTACAATAACAAAGTCTCCATAGTCCACACTCATATCCTCTTCTGACTATCCCTGCAGGTCATTCATAAAATACTTCTTCACATCCTGGAAAATATTAAAACATTGAAAGGGATGAGCTCAGATGCTCAGTAAGGATAAAAATATAGCGGAAGCTTTCATAAATAAACATTAACATTTAAGGCAATGTATAACTAAAACAAAAGCCTTTTAAACTTGAACTTTATCATAATATGGCAAAAGTAAACTGAAATAATTCCATTTACTTACTCACATGGATATTCTACTAGTCGAATAATCACATGAAATATCAATAACCACTTTAACAATGATGGAATGCATAATGATAGAATATCATAACCACATATCCAAGGCATCGTGCCAAGACACTAGTTTGTCTCATGAGACCTACCGATGGATCAAGGAGCTATAGCGGGCTCCACTCGTCACTTATTAAGTCCAATGCATTCCTCATATGAATAGGTTTAAACATATCATAAACCATAACATAATCGTATCACATAAAACATGCATAAATGAAACATAACATTTCCACATTTCAATCACAAGATATCAATACAACACATTGATATAATAAAAATGCTTTCAAAACCATTTTCAATACCACAATAAAAGAAAGTTAAAACTTTGTATTTATTTTTCATTAAAAAAAAGTGATGGCTTGTAGAGGAAGCCGAAACTCAAATAATGGTCACGGCGGCGGAGAATTCATTTTCGCCGCATATGTACGGAAAGAAAAACATTCCCTTTTGTCGTTTAGTAAAACGCTTCGTATAAAAAAGATTCCTTTCAAATAAATGTAAAAGTCAAAGGGGTTTATACACCGTATAAAAAAAGTTGTGTATAAAACCGAATATGCCCCAATGAAAGGAGATTGAGACGAAGTCCTTAAAAAGATCATTTTTAAAATAAAATAGATCTATTATGTGTATTCACTATAAGTACACATAAAGAAAGTACAAATACAAGATAGGACATAATAATATCAAGACATTATTTGAAAGTAGGAGATTAACCCAAAGAATGGAAATTGGGTTAAGAAATTCCCTTACCTCGTGTCCGACTTGACTCGACCGCTCTTTAACCTCCTGAATAATAAATTAGAGTTAATCTCTACCTTCTTAAGAACATTTTTCAAGTTCATTATTCCTTTTATATCACTTATTACCATGTCATGAACATTATGTAATTATTTAAGTTTATAACGGTCGTTTTGTCGATCTTAGGTACTTGAGTCAAAAATAAACTTCTTATAATTACAAGTTGTTCATGTGGTGAAATATCCATTATATCCAGAATTATATTAATTATGTAGATATAATATATATCATATATATCCAGTATATACATTCATTCATAATATTACGTAACATTTAGAGGTAAGAAATGAAATGCACCGTTCATGGAGACGGTAAGCCGTACGTACGCATGAACGCTACTTTCATTTATATTTCGTATTTAATGGAATGAAATCATAATGATATAAATGTATAATATAATTCCAGTATAATATATTGTATAATACTATTTACTCCATCCTTTATACATCCCACATATGGTATTAACGATTCAAATCACTTTGAGGGGGCGGTAGTCCGCACTTCCTAAGATGAAAATATCGCGTTTACCCATAATGGAAACCATAAAGGTATGCCATAAATGAAAAATAAAAAATCATAAGAAAAAAAAAAACATAATATATATCATATATAAAAATAGTTTCATCATAATGTCCACCATTAGAGGTGTTATATGAGTGTTGAACAATCATCGTTTCATGAGGCAAAAATTCGCCATCCACAGAAACAGTATGTTCTTTAACCATTAGATGTAGGTGTGTGTAAGTTTAAACCAAATCATTATCATAAAAACATCCTAGTATATTGTAGATACTGGTTTTGTTAAAAAATAAAGGAATAAAAAGAGTTTAAGGGGTTGGATAAGCTAAATAAAACAAAACAACATTAGAGAAGATATTACCTAAAAATCGGGTAACTCTTTTTGATTTGAGCCAAAGGCTTCCTTGGGAAGAATTATGCCCAAAGTGAGGCTTCTAGGAGTAAGGGAGGGAATTTGGGAGAGTATTTGGGCAGATTTTGGCCGAGCCAAATGGCTTGAAAGTGTGAATAAGGTGGGAGTGGTGGGGGCCTTTTTTAAGAGGAGAGGAGGGGCACTCTTGGAAAGTAAGGAAATGTTACATTATTATACAATGCTTTTAGGATTCCAAAGGTCCCACACTTATATAATTCGAGTATAAGGTGATAAGGGTTAGCAATATCCTCATCCAATAGGTTTTTGACAAGTGTAAGCCTTAGATTTTACATTATCCTTTCATTTTATTTAAATCGTTAATTAATGAGGTAATCACTGCATCATCATGGTGTCATAAATAATTTAATTTATTTAATGTCTAAAAATTATAAAAAAACTATCATGATGTAGGAAATATTTTTAGATTTCTAATGAATATTTATAGTAAAAAATATGACTTGTATAACCCCATTTAAAAATTGTTTTAGTAAAAAACTCTTGTTTGTGACCTTTTTATTTTAACATTAAATAAAAAGTTATTTATGCCCTTTTCCTGCCAAAGTGGCTCCATGGGGTCCCCAAGTTGACCCATGGATTTTATTGGTCGGCCATGACTCATCCAATAGAGGTAGGACAAGTGTAAAGGTCATTTCATATTATTATAATATTATCTTTACCTTAAATTACACTAATTACCTTTAATCGTGATTAATTAAACTTAAAAGTTACTATTCACCAAAAATTATTTTAATCCCATTGAACCAAATTTTACATCCTAATGACAACCATGTATGTCGGATTTTTGAAAATCAAATCACATAAGTGGTAATATTTCATTTAAACGAAAAATCAGTTATTTAACTACCACTTAGTGGTTTCACTATTCATCAAAAATTGAAGTTTTTCAGAACAATGCCAAAATTTCACCCTAAGCTATAATTGATATTCTGAATTCAAAAATGATGTCTATTTTACAAAATTACAAACATATAAGTTGCATTAATTAATTTTATAATTAATTCCCGCTGTCACAACAAATAGCGTGTTTTTAAGAAACAATATATATCAAAAGATTGACAATTGTTTATGTCCAATTTCAAAGTGAAATTAATTCTAATGACCACCATTGGATAAAATGGTAAAAATATATTCTAATTATACTCTAAAACCACTCAATAGTATAATTCATCACTATAAATTATTTTTATTAAAAAATTTTTTTTTAAGTATTTTTCACTATTCATAAAAATGGAAGTTCTCAGAAAATTACAAAAAATTTAACTTAGGATAATTTCGATATTACGAATACAAAAATAAAGTCCATTTTGAAGTATAACATTTCTATAATTTTAAAAAGTGGGTATTACTATTCATAACCTCTACTTTGATTAGTTGCGGTGTGTTAGAACTCAAAGTTGCATACAATGCAAGCTATTGCATTATTGAATGAGAAGTGTATCATGGAAGCTCGCGGTGTTACAATAAATATAATTTTCAATAACAAAATCAGTATATTTTAACTATTCACTAAAAAATCAACCATTCTAGAAACTTTTCAAAAATTCATCTTAAGATAATTTTTTATTATAATTTATAAAATGAAATTAATTTTATCAAATTAAAATTTTATAATTTGAAAATTAAAATTTTAAATAAAACCTTATAAGAAAGGAGTTTAATAAAACTATTTCTTTTCTGATTTAAAAATTACTCAGTATTATTAAAATGAATATAACTATCTAATTCATGAATCTTATAAATATAAAAATGATTTATTCTATAATAACCTAGGTTGGTAAACTAACATACAAGTGGACCATGCAAATCATTATTCTAGACACTCATATTTTGATTTTCTAAATTTATGGTTAACTATTGAAATCCAAACTCCATTTTAAAGGATATTAGATTGCAATTCAGTTCTTCTAGATGAAGCTTGAGTCACAATTTCAAGATTTTAATTATGATAAAAAAATCCTTTTTAAGGTATTTTTAAACCATTTCTTTAATAATAGTTAATTTCATTAATTTATTTTTATCTTATTATTTAATTTATTAGATAATTTAATTTATCATAATTAATACTAATTATTAATAATAGTTGTTAATTTCATTAATTTATCTGACCTATTATGTGTAATTTATTAGTAAAAATTATTAAAAACTCGTAAATAATAATAATAGTTATTAAAAATTGGAAAAAATTAGTAATAATTATCAATAATCAGTAATAATTAGTAAAAAATTGTAAAAATTAGTAAAAATTAATAAAAATAGTAATAATTAGTAAAAATCACTAATGATTAGTAAAAATTATCTATAATGAGTGAAAATAGTTATAATTTGTAATAATTAGTAACAATTGGTAATAATTAGTAAAAATTAGAAAACATTATAAAAAAATAAAAAAATTGAGTAAAACTATTAAAAATTAGTAAAAAATAGTAAAAAATAGTGAAAGTTGTCAATAATTAGTAACAATTAGTGAAGATTAGTACTAATTAGTAATAATAAAAAATAACTAGTAAAAATTAAAATTTATAGGTTAAAATCAATAAAAATGAGTAAAAGATAGTAAAACTAGTGAAAATTAGTAAAAAAAATTATTAGTAATAATTAAGGAGTAATAAATATTAATAATTAATCCTAATTAGTGATAATGAGTAATAATTAGTAATAATTAGTAATAATTAGTAATAATTAGTGTTATTTAGTATTAATTTTTATTAATCAGTATAATTTGTAATAATTAATTTAATTAGTATTAAATAGAACTAATTACAATTAATTATTATTAATTAGTGTTAATAAGAAATAATCATTATTAATTAGTAATGATTTTCATTAATTTTTAGAAAATAGTAAAAATTAGTCCCTTTTATCAGATTAATCGTAAGAAGTATTTCTTATTATTTGCTCATATTTTACTCCTTATAAAATAATATATGTGTTTTTAGTCTCTAACTTTCTAAAATCTATCGAATCAACCCTCCAAAATTATTTCTTTATCTCAAATTAATCATAACAAATATTACTTATAAATTACTCATATATTATTTTTTAATTATTCCTTTCTATAAGATTAATAATAAGAAATATTTCATATTAATTGTTCATATTTTATTCATTATTAAATATTATATGTGTTTTTTTAGTCTCTAATTTTCTGATCCCTCTAACCATCCATCCATAATTATTCCTTTATATTGGGTTAATTATAACCAATATTTCCTATAAATTGCACATATTCTATTCCATAATTAGTAATATTTATTTTTAATTAGTGTTAACTAGTAATCATTAGTGATAATTATAAAAAATTAGTAATAATTAGGGAAAATTAGTATAAATTAGCCTTAATTAGTGTTAAACAATTTATATAGCTAACTAATGTATTTTTCTAGAAAACTTTGGACCCAAGAAGTAGACACCAGTTTTTATTATGAGATCATGATTGGAAAAATCATCATATAATTCCAAAAAATTTTGTTATAAATCATATCTATGTTGAAGTGTTTTAAATGATTATATCATTTGCATCATCAAGTTTAGATTTTTTTAGAAGGGACAATTAAGTGTCTGTGTAAGAAATGTTGTCTATGGATATTTGGAATATTTGGAAATGTTGAGGATCATCTATTTAATTTTGATTTTAGGAAAGATTATGTTTTTCAGAATCAACCTGGTGAATGAAATTCAGAAGAAGATAAATATTTTTTTGTTCTAGATTCGCCAAAGTCACAAACTTATGTACATGAGGTTGCTAGCTTATATTTTCAGTAAAATGAAATTCATAATGATAATTAAAATAATTAATTAGAACCATATCAAATTTATAATATATTAAAATACATCAAGGATACCTTATATACTATAATCAAGATAATAAAATTCGAATCCATCATAAAATTTATTGCTATTAAATCAAGTAATATAATGTAAAATAGATGTTTTGATCAAATATTTTCTTTAATTAAATCATTGTTACCTCAAAGAAATAAATTTCCTTTAAATCTATATAAAATAAAGAAGTTGGTCTATAATTTGGGTCTTAGTTATCAAAATATATATGCATATTAAAATGATTCCATATTATATTATGGTGAATATGAGTCATTGGTTAATTGTTATACTTGTAGAAAATTGAGGAATAAAGAGGCATAATAAGAAAAGTCTAGATTTGTTCCTACTAAATGCACTACTGGAAAATGTACCTATCCCCACGGTTTTCACCAAAACCGTGGGGATAGACCCCCCCTATACCCACGGTTTTGGAAAACCGTGGGTATAGGTGAATTTTGATGACCTATACCCACGGTTTGCCAAAACCGTGGGTATAGGGGGCTCTATCCCCACGGTTTTGGCAAACCGTGGGTATAGGTCATCAAAATTCACCTATACCCACGGTTTTCCAAAACCGTGGGTATAGGGGGGGTCTATCCCCACGGTTTTGGTGAAAATCGTGGGAATAGGTCTGGGATAAAATACCTATACCCACGGTTTTGAAAAACCGTGGGTATAGGTCAATTTTGTGCCCGCGGGAATTTTTTTTTTCCGCGGGAAGGAATTTTTTTTTGGCGGGAACCCTATACCCACGGTTCTTCCCTCTATACCCACGGTTTTTATAACTATATTTAACTAAATAGATATATATATACATATATGTGAAGTTAGGGTAGTGGTTAGACGCGGTGTTTGCAGCGAAGAGGTTGCGGGATCGAAACTCGGCGCCTGCATTATTTTAGGACCTATACCCACGGTTTTGAAACCGTGGGTAAAAGTCGTTGAAACCGTGGAAATTCTCTATGTTTCGGTGACACGGTGGCAGGACACCTATACCCACGGTTTTCCAAAACCGTGGGTATAGGCTGGGGACCTATACCGACGGCGTTCCAGCCCGCGGTTCCCAAAACCGTGGGTATAGGCTATACCCACGGTTTTGGAGGCTATACCCACGGTTTTGAACCGTGGGTATAGGCCGTTTTTCCAGTAGTGATGGTTAAGGTATTTTCCACTTACACCAATATTACAAGGACTATTTCTGTCTTACAACACAACTATATTGATAAAATGACATATATCAACTTCCACCTAGTAAAAGATTAAATAATCCTTGTGATTGTGATTTATAGAAATGCTTTAATCGAGTTCATTAGTCATTTTCTTCAAAACCTTTCAATATATAGTTAAATATTTATACTATATTTTCTATCAATTTTATTCTTATGATAACCAATATTATTGTTGTCCTATATTTATAACTATATAAAATTTACCTCCTTGGATGTTGATAAATGAACCATATATCTCTTTCATTACTAATTATAGGACATCAAAAGAAGAATATGGATGTTTATTTGGAGACACCGATTAATGAATTTAATTTCTAATGGATTGCCGGTGAAACTACAAATATTGTAGTTGAAAAACTTAATTTTATAATAATAGATTCATTTATGTCTATATTTCATGAGTGAAAACAAATATTTTATGTTTGTCAAAGGAAAAAAATACATTTTTTAAGATTCATTGAATATTTATTTCGGTAGATCACTATTTATGAAGGAATAGAAATCATTTTATAAAAGGTATATTCAAAATAGATAGACCTATAGAAGTGATATTAGGTATTCATGTAAAATATATTTTCTCTTTATTGACTCCTATTACCTTTGGACTAACTATAAACCAACAAAAAATAGGTAACTTTGGGGGAGATCATAATTGGAAAAAGTGATTTTTTTTGGACTTTCCATATTGGTTTGATATGTTGGTATTTCACAAGTTTGATGTTATAAATATTGAGAAGAACTATTTTGATAACATATTTTATACCATTTTGAACACTCTTGGTAAAACTAAAGATACTATAAAGGAATGAATATATCTTGCTCAAATTTAAAGGCATCCCAAACTTGAGTTAATTGAAAATGACAGATTAAAAAATTTAATGTAGCCAAAATTATCTTATGCACTTTCTAAAAAAATAATTTATTATTCTATTATTGGATTGTATATTTGTGGTTACCAGATGGCAATGCCACTTATTTGGATTGTTGTGTCATAAATAGTAATATTATAAGATTAAAAATCATATTTTTTTATGTCATAATGAAAATATTATCACCAATTGGACTTAGGGGAATGTTTAATTATTCTATTTGTGATTTTATGATGGATATATCATATTTTTTGCAATATTTTTGTGGAAAAAAATAACTATGATGCATTGATTATGCTGAAATATGACGTTGTTCTAATTTTATATAAATTGAAAGAAAATTCCATTGGTTTTTTTTGATTAAATGGAACATTTGATATTACATTATACATATAAAGCATAATGTTGAGGTTAAGTACTATTCCAATGGATAAACCCATATGATAGATTCTTTAAAAAATTGAACAACAAGGCATGTAACAAAGCATCAGTTGAAAGGTAAATTGTAGAAGTGTATTTGAAGGAGGTGTTAGGTCCAAGATAGTGATGAAAGATATTCTAGAGGGGTGGGGGGGAGGTGAATACTCCAGTTTTAAAATTTAAACCGTTGAAATAAATATATTACTTAATTAATGTTAATATCAAAGTTAATTATTTAGAACATGAAATAATAATAATCAGCAGCAAAGTAAAGATAGAACTCAAAAAATCTATATAGTAGTTCAAATCAAAGATAACCTACATCTACTATTTACAACCCTCTACTCCTTAAGAGGTATGATATTAACTAAGGAACTTATTTTTATAGAGTAATCATAACCTAATCACAACATACATTTTTTAGCGGAGGCAAAAGCACACAGAAAAATTATTTTTTAAAATTAGAGTCGCAACCCATTATTACAAATACCTTTGGAAGAAGGTATAACCTAACTTGAATTTGGAATACCGGATTCACAATCCAAGACCCTGAATTTATAATCTATGAGTCATAACTTGAAAATAAGAATGATTTTGGAACTAAAAAATCATAAACTAATATTTAAGTACAATATATATTTTGAGAAGAATTTAAGAAAAACAGACTCAAAGAACCAGTTGAGGTAGAAGCCAACGAAGAACAATGAAGCACAATAACTTGATTCTTAATCTTCCCTCTAAGGTAGTTTTGAATATACAGTTCAGGTTTATCCTTGATAATCTTGCAACACATATATACTTTTCTCACATGAGATCATTTCACAATATCACACCACACCAAAAATTTATTCCTTTTTTTGTTTCATAGTGTATTTCTTTACATGTGCATTCAAAGTGGTATAATTTCTCAAGTGTTTCATTGATATTTAATTCATTCCTACTCAATCCCCTTAAATACAATTCAATACAACTAAAACACTAGCATCAAATTAGTTAGAAAATCCATATGCGGTAATTAAATCTTCATCCTTTTGCCTTAATTTTAAGAATTTTTTTCTCCTTTCTTAGTCAAAGAACCTTAGTGAAACATTTTTCTAGGAAAATATTCTTAAATGAGTCCCATTGAATGGAATCAATATCTCTTATCTATATTTATCTTGTATTCTTAACCAAATATGTCACATAAAAGACTTATTTTAAAGTCATTTTTCATTTAATTACTATTATTGATTTGTTTTTGGGGTTTTACTATGTAATTTTTGGAGGAAAGAGCGTTTTTCATGATTTGGGCCAAACTGTGAGCCCATTTCATGTTTTAAAAACAAATATTGTTTTTTATAACTCCTTCATTTTCAACATTTTACACCCATTCCACTTCCCAATTGGAACCCCATGGTATATTAAAACCACCATAAACATTTGGACCTCATAGAAATCCATAATCATGATGGATTTGGGTTTTTTATTATGGTATTGGGCCAGACCATAAGCACATTTCCTGCTTACAAAAAATTAATTCTTTATTGTCTCATTTAATTTTTATGGGTTTTTGGTGATTCCAACTCTCACTCAAGACCACTTATCCAAGGCATTCCCCTGTGCTCTTTTCACCCTATTTGGAGCTCATATTCATTGTGAATTAAAGAAAAATTTCTCTGTACTTCTCAAATCATCCAGATTTAAAGAGGTAACATGTTTCTTTCATAATTCTTTCAATTATTACTCTTTCCCCTCTATTTTGGATCTCACTTTACCTACTCAACCTTATTCAAAGCTCACTTTCATTTTTGGCTATTTTGAAATTGATCTACTAGTGTATTTTGGGCGTTTTATTCAAGATATCTCAAGTGGGTTTCCTTCCTTCCTTCTCCCATTTTATTAGGGTTTATTCCTTTTTATTAGGGTTTCATCTATATTTTCTTGAAGTTCATAATTTATAGAAATTATGTATTCGAACCTAGGTTTTGATCTTGTGTTTACTGGCCTAATATTTCGGTTTTAGGTTTTATTTAAGTCTCTTGTGGTGTGGTGGTGGTGTAGGTGAACTTTCACACAAGGATTTAGTGTTTTGAAATTTGTGGTAGGTGATTCCATGTGTATGTATTTCTTGATGAGTTGTATTGCTTGATTTATTTATTTATAATGTTCCTAATATGTTGTTTGTGGTGCTAAAACTATTTTTGGTAGCATTTGTTGAGCAGTTAATTTTAAAGTAGCATTTTTGTGTAAAAATGTGTGTTTTTCTTTTGTATTTCTTGTTGTACAACCTGAGGCTATTTTAGGGTTCATGAAATGGTTATAGGGCTTCCAAATTCTGTATTTATGTTATATTGGAATTAATTTGGTTTCAAAATATGATTTTTTGAAGGATTTTATGTGCAAATATTGGTTACACTCCTTGGGATTGTTTTATGATGGTTTTAAATGGTTTCTTGATTCATATAAGAGGTGAAACTACATTGGAAAACTATTTTGGTAGGAGTGTACTTTTTAAAAATTCTATTTTAATGTTAAAGTAAATTTTATATGATGTTTACTATCTTGTAAAGGTTTTATAAAATTGTTTAAAGTTTCTGTTGAAATGTGAAAGAGAGGTGAAATGTGTTGTGGGCCATTTTGGTGTGAGTATGATTTCCAAAGTGATTTTGAATAAAAAATTTGATCATGTGACATGTGTGTGGGATGTTTGGTGTGTGTGTGTGGGGTTTGGAATTAGTATTTTCATGTTCAAATTGTATTTCATGGCTTCTGAATCTTTTTTGAGCACTAGAGGGAAGACCCATGTATCTAGGTGGGTGGACGTGTACTAGTATTCTAGTGATCCCTGAGGGTTTGGTTCCAATTTCATTTAGCAAGTTTAACGCTGACAAAACTAACTATACTATGATAATGATTATGTTGGGGGACCACTAGGCTATGGGTATGATCCCTACTAGTGTCTCATATGCATGAGAATAGATATTTGTATGGTTACTTTCACCGAGATACGACGTACCTGTGACCCACAACGAGCTAGTGCCTAGGGTTGTTTCTCGTTGTTAGTGCTCATTGGATATATTATTATTACCATCAGAATATGGTATTTTTGGATGAAAAAATTCAGTAGATTTTTCATTCTATTTAAAAGTTTTGATTTCTTTTAAAGCATCCCACTTGAAAGCTAGTTTTATTTAAAGTTTCTTATTTTAGAAATTATCACTAGCATTTCTTGTTTACAAAACCTGCAAGCATTTTGTATTATAATTATTATCACATGGAATATTTTTTGGTGGAATCCTACTGGGATTTGGATCACACACTACTTACACCTTTGGTGTAAGTAGACTTGGTAATGTTTGTTGTGGGTTTGGGTAAAGCACATAGAACTGGTGGTCTGAGTTTCTAGATATCATTCATGGAGTGGTATTGTGGAGATTGATTGAGGATGATTCCCCCTTGCCTTTAGAAGGTTCTTGGGTGGTTCTTTTTGACCTTTTCTCTTTTTATAGCCTTTGAGTTTTTTTCTAAATTATGTAATTCAGGTCATAGTTTTTGTAAAAGATGTTTTGGTTTGAAAAATCCAGATTTAGTTTATTGGATTCATTTGTTGTTTTATGTTTATAAAATTGGTTAAATCATTCCCAAATTTTATTTTTTTTGATACTTGAGAACTTGGGAAAGCCCGTGGGGATCGATAATGACCTTCAGATCTAGACACGGGATAGGTTTGGTGACAGTTTTGATGGTGACTAGATTTAGTTTTTGACAAAATGTTATCAGAGGAGGTTCACTCTCTTGGGTCATGACATTTGAGGATGAGTCAGGATAGTTCAGTTCTAGGATTGTCGGGACATAACATTCCAATTACGAGTAGGGTGCCTGGCCAACACACCTCGTGATAAGATTCAATTTTCCATGGGAAGTCGTGTTTTATCATAGTTCTTTGTTTCTCGTGGTTCGTTGATGATTGGGGGAAATGAAAAGAGAGTTGGGTTGATAGTCCTAATGAGCTCATAGGGCCTGAAAATCCATTTAGAGCTGGGGATATTTCCCTAGAACACTCTATGTGATGGTGATGTGATTGGCATATGGTCACTGACCATATTTCCAAGTCACCCACCGACACTAGTTTCCTCTCGTATTGTATTGTATTTTTTTATTTTGGAATCATGTAAATTTGAGTTTAAAATAAAAATGACTTGGTTTCAAGAAACGTGAAATTTTTGGGAAAAAAATTTCTAATAAAGTGGAATTTGTTTCATTTAAAAAAGGTTGGAAATGAATTTTTAATTTTTTTTGAAATGGTAAATGGTGTGTTTACACCTCCTTTTAAAACATAAATTACGTTAAAGTGTGTTTTAAAAATCTATTTCAAATAAAGTTTTCTTAACTATTGAAAATTTATTCGAATGGAATAAAGTGTTTTAGAATTTATGTGTGGGGGTTGAAGATGGATTTTTATTTGGTAACTAATGAGCATTTCAAAAAGTTTTATGAAATTTTTGAACCTTGTTTTGAACTGAGAAGAGTTGAGTTCTTAATTAAATTGAAATTTATGAAATGACGTTTTTCATGAAATTAGATGTGTTTTTAAATGGGTTGAAATGTTTTGAAATAGTTGTGAAAGGCATGAAAGTGATTTTTTATTGAATGATGGGTGATTTTCTTAATTGGTTTGTAAGATGTAAATTGGGTTTTGATTTTATGGTTATCAGTTTTGAGAAAGGGAAAGTGTGGTTTAAATGTTTTGATTTTGAAAAGTGGAAAGGTTTGGTTTTGGTATTTAGTGCTCTCAAGGGTGAACACATGCATGGGTTTATATGGGAATATGGATGGTTAATGGCATGAATGGATGATTTTCAGGATGGATATGAGGTTGGTACTAGGTGTGGAATGTAAACATTCATGTGTGAGGATCATGAGATACCATTGGTAAATACACAACCCACCAACACTGTTTTTTTAAGAATAATTTTGAAGGAAACTATCGTGTTTTGATATGTGTGGTTGGGAGGTGTGGCTATGTGTTTTCAGGATTGTTATTGTCGGATGTTTTGATTTTAAGAACCCCTACTGTTTAAACAATGTTTTGGGTTGGTGTTTCGTCGATAAGTTGGTATGAAATGTTGGTTAATGGTCTCTTTTTGAGAAAAAGTTTGGGTGAAAAAATGTGGTTTCTCCCCTCATGTGTTCGGTTATGGTTTGTGGCATGTTGTGACCAAATTACCATCTTGGTTGGGTCCTTGGGTACTCTTGTTGGAAAATTTACGCCCCCATTAAGAGTTAATGCACAACTGAAGTGTAACCCAAATTTTTTCACTGTTAGAAGATCCTCTAGTTGATAAATATAAGGAATATTTTTCTCGATCTTTGGAGAATGAGTCTACACCATTCCTTTTCTCAGTTTTTCAGATACTCTTATAGTGGGAGATTTATCGTGGAAGGTTGAAAGTGACATTGGTTTCTTAAGTTACTTAATTCATCAAAGGTGAAAGTAGACTGGGGTTGCTAGTGTGGATGATGTCTAAGAGGGCCTCTGGGTCCTTCATAGTCTCTTTAAAGCAAGGGTTCATGTTAAACCACCAGCATAGGAAATCTGGTCATAAGAGGCTGTTATGGTCACTTTCTGGAATTTTGTGTGTTTGGGGACTTGGAATAAGGTCCCTTTTTTATGTATTGTTTCTATCAATCACAATGGTCATGTTTGGTGATTCTTTATGATGTTGTGTGCTTGTTTGAATGTAAAGGTAAAGCTTGTGAAATCATCTAAGAGTCTCTATTTTGGAAGAAGTGTGTCTCCATTTGGAAAATCTCAACATCCTATGTTTAGAGGAAGGTGTTTCCATGTGTCATTTCCTCCTACCGTTTTTCATCCGAAGAAACAAGGGGTGATGTGTGTGAATATTCTAAGCCCTTGTTTCATCAAAATTTCAAGTTTTGGTAAAGTGAGTTTTGGAGTGTGTTATGTCTTGGTAAACCCATATGGGATTGCAGTGTAGTTGTTTGTAGCACTAGAAGAAGAAGTTCCATTCAGGTGTTTTCAAACCTTGACTATGAGGATGAATATGATTCAATCATATGATCTCTAGCCATGAACCTGGAGTGAAGTTGATGCGTAGTCAGGGGAAATATTTGGTTCGTTAAAACCTTTGGTCAATATCCTATCCTTAGTATAAAATATGGGAATATTTTAAATCTCCAGTGTCTTTATCTTGTTCCAGTTGTTCCCGTTTAGTGGTAGAGGTGGGAGGACCTAGTTTCTATGTTATAGACTAAGTTCATCCTATTATCTTGGGTTTCCTTTGAATTTTTATAGAAAATGATGAAATTTGGGTTAGGCAGATTGAAGATCACGGTTTGCACACGGTTAGTAGTAACCATGTCCCAACCTAGGAAACCATACAATAAGAGACAATAGCTACTACACGGTCTTCACATGTCCGTGTGCCTCGGCCCATGTAACCGTGCGAAGATTACCCTTTACATAGAATTCTACTCACGATTAGCGTACGATTTCCCAAACTGTGTAGACTATCCATGCGGTCGTTCCAACTATTTAAATTTTGGGGTCTTTTTATGCCGACTCGTGCTGGTCGGTTAAGATGGTTAGTTCTTATGGTAGGTAGATTCACTATGTGTATCATGTAAGTTCTTTTGTGGAATTCTAATGAAATTATACCCCTTATTCCAGGAGTTTGTTCGATCCTCCCCCAGTAAGTGTCCTGATTCTATATCGAAAAAATTGAGTTTCCCCTTATGGTGGGGAGTCTGTTTGTGTCTCACCATATCAGTAACTTGGTTTTGTCCCTAGTGTTGGTCTATAAATAGGTAGTCTTGTTTAGAGTTATTTAACCACCAACTTCCTCCTTGATTAAATATTGGGATTGGAGTGATCCCAACAGCTTTGTTGAAGTAAGACTATCATGACCTCATTTGTTTTTGCTGTTCATTCATGGTAAGTTTCTTAAGTCTTGTTCAGATAGTGTTTGAGGTATTTTGTTTTGGGATGTAGTTTGAATATGCTTGATCATTTCATGAAGTGGTGTATGTTTTGGTTTTTGAAATTATTCCTTCCTTGATTGATCAATTGGAGGTGTTTGGGCCTTTTGGGGGTGGGAGAAACATGGAAAAGGATTCAATTTTGGCCTTTCAGTTGGGTTTGGTTTTTTGCTTTTAGCATTGATGTAGCCTTCTAAGAGAAGAAATCTTTATGGTGGAGAGAATTTTCATATAAAAGACTTATTTTAAAGTTATTTTTCATTTAATTACTATTATTGATTTGTTTTTGGGGTTTTCCCATGTAGTTTTGGAGGAAAGGGTGTGTTTTCATGATTTGGCCCAAACCGTGAGCCCATTTTATGTTTTAAAAACAAATTTTGTTTTTTAAAACAACTTTTATTTTCAAAATTTTACTCCCATTCTACTTCCCAATTGGTGTCCCCTGGTATATTAAAACCACAATAAACTTATGGACCTCATAGGAATCCATAATGATGATAGATTTGGGTTTTTTGTTAACGTATTAGGCCAGCCCGTAAGCCCATTTCCTGCTTAAAAAAATTAATTCTTTAACATCTCATTAAATTTTTAATATTTCTTGGTGATTCGAACTCTCACCTGAGCCCACTTACCCAAGGAATTCCCCCATGATCTTTTCCCCCTCTTTGGAGCTTATATTCATTGCAAATTAGGTAAAAAATTCTTGGATTTCTCAAATAGTCCAGATTTGAAGAGGTAACTTGTTTCTTTCATAAATCCTTAATTTTTTACTCTTTTACCTCCATTTCAGTTCTAAAATGACCATATAAGCCTTATTAAACCCTCACTTTCATTTTTGGATCTTTGGAAGTTCAGATACTGCAGTATTTGGGGCGTTTTATTCAATATATCTCAAGTAAGTGGGTTTCCTTCCTTCATTCCTTCTCCCATTTTCTTAGGGTTTCTTCCTTTTGCTTAGGGTTTTATCCATATTTTGTTGAAGTTCCTAATTTTAAAAAAGTATTTATTCTAACTTAGGGTTTTATCTTGGGTTTATTGGTCTAATATTGTGGTTTTAGGTTTTATTTAACTCCCTTGTGGTGCGGTGGTGGTGTGGGTGAACTTTCGCACAAGGATTTAGTGTTTTGACATTTGTGGTAGGTGATTCCATGTGAAAGCATTTTTTGATGAGTAGTATTGATTTATTTATTTGTTTATAATGTTTCTAATATGTTGTGTGTGGTGATAAAACTATTTTTGGTATCATTGGTTGAGCATTTAATTTTAAAGTAGCATTTTTGTGTAAAAATGTGTGTTTGTCTTGTGTATTCCATGTTGTACCACTTGGGGATATTTTATGGTTCATGAAATGGTTTTATTAAATGGTTATAGGGATTCCAATTCTGATTTTATGTTATATTGGCATGAATTTGGCTTCAAAATAGGGCTTTTAGAAGGATTTTATGTGCAAATCTTGGTTACACTCCTTGGGATTGTTTTATGAAGGTTTTAAAAGGTTTCTTGATTTATGTAAGAGGTGAAACTACGTTGGAAAACTATTTTGGTGGAAGTGTACATTTTAATTGGTCTATTTTAAAGTGAAAGGGGATGTTATGTGTTTTGTACTATCTTGGAAGGGTTTTATAAAATTTTTAAAGGTATTTTTTGAAATGTGAAAGATAGGTAAAATGTGTTGTTGGCTGTTTTGGTGTGAGTATGATTTCCAAAATGATTTTGAATGAAAAAGGGGAACATGTGACATGTGTGTGGGATTTTTGGTTTTTGTGTGGTGTTTTTAAGTAGTATTTAAATGTTTAAATTATATTTCATGGCTTGTGTAACTTGTTTGAGCACAAGAAGGAAAACCTGGGTGTCTAGGTGGGTGGACGTGTACTAGTATGCTAGTGATCCCGTGGGGTTTAGCTCCTGTTTCACGTAGCAAGTTTGGCGATGAAAAAACTAAGTAAACTATGATGATGATGATGTTAGGGGGCCACTATGTTATGGGTATGATCCCTACTAGTTTCTCGTGTGCACGAGAATGGATATTTGTGTGGTTACTTTCATCGAGATACAAGGTACCTGGTACCCACAATGATCTAGTGCCTAGGGTTGTTTCCCATTGTTAGTTCTCATTGGATATATAGTTATTACCATTGGTATATGTAATGTTTGGCTGAAAAAATTCAGTATATTTTTCATTCTATTCAAAAGTGTTGATTTATTTTAAAGTATTCCACTTGAAAGCTGTTTTTATTTAAAGTTCTTCTTTTAGAAATTGTTGCTAACATTTCTAAATTAAAAAAATTACAATATTTTTGTCTTATAATGATTATCACATGGAATAATTTTGTGGTGGAATCCTACTGGGCTTTGGCACACACCCTACTTACACCTTTGGGTGTAAGTAGACTTGGTAATGTTTGTTGCTAGTTTGGGTAAAGCACTTAGAACTGGTGGTCCAGGTTTCTAGAGGTCCTTTGTAGAGTGGTATTATAGAGATGGATTGAGGGTGATTCCCCCTTTCCGTGAGGAGGTTCTTGGGCTATACTTTTTGAATTTTTTCCCTTGTTATATCCTTTGAGTTTTTTTTCTAAATTTATTAATTCAATTATGAATTTTTGTAAAATATGTTTTGGTTTGAAAAATCCAGATTTGTTTTATTGGATTCGTTTGTTGTTTTATGTTTATAAACTCGGGTAAATCATTCCAAAATTTCTCTTTTTGATACCCAGAAACTTGTTCCATCCCATGGGGATCAGGAATTCCCTTAGGGTCTTGACACAGGATGGGTTTGGTGCCAGTTTTGATGGTGACTAGATTCAGTTCGTGACAAAATACCACCATCGACCAACTTCACCTTCAAAAAAATAAATTGAAAGAGTAACCTTTTGAAACTCTTAATATCTCATGACTTCAAATATAACTTCTAGAGAATTAATACATACTTAGATTACCATTGTATTTGTGGATACACCAAAATCCTAATGGTTCCATTTCATGAAATAATCAACTATTGTCACGTTTCATTGTGGTAAATCTGGTTGCTTTCTAACATGGATGTCACTGCCATTTATAGTCTAAGTCAACTGATCCATCACTATAATAAATTGCCCAGTTTTAATTCCAACCATTCTAGGATTCTGATTTGTAAGGATATTTTCCTATTGATTCTTTCATACTCCAGCTTCCCGATTCCCTTTACAAAAAACTATCAAGAATAGAAATATATTAGTCAAAGAAACACAATAATTTTAAAATTATATATCATTTCAACTTAACCATAAAGTAAAATATTTCAAGGGTATTCTATTAAAACAATCCTAAATTCTAAAATTATCTAAACCTCTATATTGATACCAACTATAAAGACCCAGACATAACATATTTCTTATTCATGAGTTTTTAGTCAAGATTTAACTTTGTTACATTTCACGGATGTTTACAGTTTATAGTTTAAGAGAATTTGGCCATAACTATTATATAGAAAACCCATATATTAAAAAGTAGATAGTTCTACCTAGTATAAAGTTTTCTTAAAATATAAAACTTTTAAAACAATACATGATTTCTTTTCTGGAAAAATCTTCATGACTCTCAACTTGCCTTTTTATTTGTTTTTACCCATCTTTAACCTTGTGAAAAATGTTTTCAAAATATGGAATGAGCACAAAAATATCATTAAAGGAAATAAAAAAGAAGAAATCCATTATTCCAATTAAAAACATGAAAACCCATGGAATTTTTACCATTATTAAACTATTCTATGAGTATATAAAATAAATCTTATCCACATGAAAAATACACACTTTTTTACTCAAATGATACCTTTAAAACCCATATTAAGAAAATAGAAACTCATTTTAGATGAATTAGAGAATTATATTCACAACCTATATTAGAAATAACTGGAGACCAATTAAATTCATAGGAGGAACCACATCGGTTCACTCCATCCTTATTTCATTTGAAGATAAGAAACCTCATCTAATGCATTGGAGAGCTAAAATAAGGATCACATGTCATATTATCTATATTGGGATCACCTATTCTTATAAGATGTATCATAATTAACGATTTTTATGAGATGTATCAGGCTCACCCACTTATATAAGATGTATCAGGCTGACCCTCTCTTCATTTATAATTCTCAAGTACAATATCATTAACAAAACGTTTTTATTCTTTCACTTTTAATCATAAAACACTTTAAAAACTCTTTCAAACCCATATGTAAAACATTTTCAAATATCTAAATACCCTTTCCTTTTAAAAAGCCCATTTTCAAAAAAACAATACCCAAAACAAAGGAAAATATGGTTTTTATTTGAAGAAAACATGAATTCTTGTAAAGTAACCCAAACATAAAATAACTATTATGATAGTGGGAAAACCATTGATGCCACATATGTTAAAATAAAACATTCCTTTTGTCTTTTCATCAAAACATTCCTTATAAAATATGTAAAAGGATTACTTTTGAAAACCTTTTAAAAAAATCAAAAGTGACCTAAAATGTACAATATAATTAATTTATGTTGATATAAATACATCCATAAAATAATTTTAAGAATAAGAACATTGAATAAAAATATTTAGAAAATAAATATTTAAAAAAGTTAAAGTAAGGTGTCCCTAACCTTGAGTCTAAATCATCATGTACGTTCTTTATATTCCTAAATAATAAAATTATATTGATTATTTAATTTATTAAGATTATTTTTGTAAGTTTATTATTTATTTTACCTTGTTATAATTAATTACTTAATCTATTAATTTCATATCGAACATTTCGATAATATTCAGCTCATATGTCCAAAATGACTTTGGTAGGTTGACTATGGTCAAAGAAGTCATTATTCCATCATATCTAGAATAATAATCATGAAATAATTATCATTTTTATATATCAATTATACTTTTACAACCAACCATGAAATATGGTTACTAAAAATGAAGTATGTTAAAGTCATGGAGACAGTGGGCCACACACACACATGAGTAACATTTCCATTTTTCAATGATCATTATCTAAAGAATGTAAGTACTATTTAATATTTACATAATTATTGTTATACCACTAATACCATATTATTTTATTAAATACGCAACCACCCACCCACCCACCCACAGATATATATATATATATATATATATCATCCATGTGTTGTGGTGATAAAAATGAATCACATCGCATCGTGGAGGTGGTAGTCCACACACACATAAATGACGTTATAATTTTTCAGTGAATGAAAAGTCTTAAAAATAAAAGATATATTAATTATAAATAATGATAAATATGTCATGAATATCACATATATATACATTAAATACATCACTATAACTAGCTGTTATAGGAGGTAATGGGAAATGAATTACATTAGTTTATGAGATGATAGTCTTCCGTAAACATGAATGATGGTTTAATTTCCCATTTAATGGATGAAAAGATGGATATAGGTTATGAAATTAACATAATAACATATAAGTATATGGAATATAATGTTTCTATTATTTCAGCATGTCTGAATAAAGTTAGAATGAGGTAGAATAAGAAATAAAACTTGATTATGAACCTCTTATTCCGACAACCTCTTAAGGTTTACACTAAAAGGTTTACTAATTTATTTTTGTGATAAAAAATGTATATAGGACATGGGTATGGATGTAAATAAGGGATTTGGATCAGTATTGTCCAAATCAAAATGTTTTTGAAGTATGAAGAAAAGATGATAGGAGGTCCCCTTTTATAAGTAAGGGTAGGGGCACTCTTGGAATTTCTTAAAGTATTAAATTAATAAAAAATAATTTTCATGTTAAAATGGATCCAAATTGATATTATTATAATATAATATAATTATTAGTTAAAATAATATCATTTAATAAAATTTGGACAAGTTTAGATTATGTTTTTACCTTTATTTTTTGTTTCAACCATCCATTAACCCTTTTGATGATTATCACAATAAAAAAGTTTTACTATTTAGTGGTCAATATAGTAAAAATACAAATACAATTTGACTACAAATGAACCATGATTGATATTTGCAACCATATCCCAATCACTTGGCCGAAGATATGATTTTTATGAATCTTAAATCATTTAATAAAATATTATTTATTATAAAATATCATTATACCAACAACCCAGGTAATATTAAGATAAATAATTTCCATATTTTTATTATTTCTATTTTATATTGTTATATTCATTATAATAATATTAGGTAATTTTCATACAAAAGGGAAAATATTAATTTCCAACCAAATTGTGTTTTCATGTATTATATGGTTTATTTAAAAGATTGATTTCAAAATTATAGAATTTAAATTTGAAAAAATTAATTCCATTTTTGTATTCATTATGAAAAAATTATCTTAGGATAAAGTATTTATTTTTTTAAAATGATTTATTTTTTAATAAAATGTGAAAAATTTCAATTTTTATAGAAAACTGTATTTTCATTTATTGTATTTACGAAGAAAAATTATATTTTGGATTAGTTTTAAAATATTATCAGTTATTTATGATTAAAAATCATACAATTATAGTCTTATAAATGTATTTTATACTTGAATTTGGTATAAAAAATTTATACTTAAATAGGCATTTTTTAGGAAAAACTGGTTTTTTTCAGGTTTTACAGGTTTAATTTTAAATTAAATTATGGAAATTTTGTGAATTTAATCTTAAAGAATAGATTTAATATTTTTAAATAGGAGGTGATTTTTTTGAAATGTCCACCTTTTATCTTTGTTCATTTCGAATAGTAACATTAGTAAATTTTTATCACCATGATAAGGGTAAATAGGGAAATTAATGTTAAAAATAATATGATAAGGAATAAAAAATGACCCTAACACTTACCTTTATTTTATTTTATGAGTCAATTTCATCAATAAGTATCCAATATTTGAATATATGATCTTTTTTACCATTTCTTAGTGAATTTTACCTCTATTGTATTTAAGTAAATGATAAAGTCAAAAATATCATTTTCTTTATTTTAATATCTATAATATTTTCTTATAGGGATAAAAAACAATTATATTAGATTATACATATTAATTTAAAATAAAAGAAATTTTTTATAATTTTAATTTATTTCTAATTCATAGTGATGAAATAATTATCTTAAATGCTTACACAATACCGACACACTATTTATTTAATAAAAATAAAAATAAAATAAATAGTATTGAGAATATTAAAGGAAATACAATTGGAATGAATTATTGTGTTACATTAATTTTATAGATTAATATAACACAATATAGATTTTTTAAAGTATTATATTCTAATTCCTTTATTATCATGATATTTTCAATGTCAAATTAAATGAATACTTAAAAAACATGACATTAATGATATTTTATAAATAATGGTATTTTATGTAATGATTTAAAATTTTAATAAATTATATATTTGACCAAGTTATTAGGATATGATTTAAAATACCAAAATTGGTCTATTTAGGGTCCAATTTTTCATTTATAGTAACTATTTTTACCCATAAAGAGTAAAAAACATTAATATCACCGTAATTTTCAAAAGGGTTGACGGGGGGTTAAAACAAAAATATAATGGTAGAAACACAATTTAAACATGTAAAAATTTTATTATATGAGATGATTTATTATCATACTCATCTTATATTTTAATCTTAAAAATTCAGAGGAATTTTAATATTAAAATTAATTTATATAAATTTAATACTTTAAAAAATTCTAAGAGCACCCCACCCCTCTGTTAAAAATGGAAAACTTATCTCTTATTTTATTTACACTTCAAAAAAAAATTCAGTTTGGTAAATAACTACCTTAATAAATTAATTAAATCTTTACGCATGTCCTATATTCCTTGGTTTGATTAAAAAATCAACCTAGGAAGTCTTTAGGTGTAAACCTTAAGAGGTTGTTTGAAGAAGCGGTATAGTTCTTAATCAAGAATTTTCATTTTATTTCTAATTATACCTCCTTAAAACTTTCTTACAACCTGAAGAAAAAAAAATAAGTATATTTAATATACTGAGATTTTTTAATGCTTATGTAATGAACTATATCCTTCTCCTCTTCCATCAAATGGGAAATGAAACAATCATTCCTGTGTACGACAGACTACTGCCTCACAAACCGATGTAATTTTTTTCCATCACCACCTCTCACATATGTTTATAATTATGTATTTAATGTATATATATTTTATTAATTACATATTTATCATTTTATATAAGTAATATATAATTTATTCTCTTAACTTTTCATTCACTGAAAAATGATAATGACGTTTGTGCGCCCGTGTGGACTACCACCTCCACGAAGCAACATGATCTATTTTTCATCACCAAATCACATATATTATATATATAAGTGTATTGAAAGAAATTATATGATATTAATGATATAATTATCATTTTTAAGACAAAATAATACTTATCCTCTTTCTAGAATGATCATTGAAAAATGAAAATGTTACTCACGAGTACGTATGACCTAACATCTCCATGAAACATAGTTCATTTTTATTTAACACATTTCATGGTTGGTTTTAAAGTATAATTAATGTATCAAAATAATAATTATTTTATGTTTTTTATTTTTTATATGATGGAATAATTAACTCATTGACCATAGTCTACCTACCGAAGTTATTTTGGACATATGAGCTGAATATCGTCAAAACATCTAACGTGAAAATTATTAATTATGCAATTGATTGAATCAAGTTAGAATGAACAAAAAAACATGAAAAGGATATTAATAATGTAAATAATTAATATAATCTCTTTATTCAATAAGATAAAGAATGCATGTGATGATTCAGATTTGAGGTAAGGGACACCTTACTCTAAAAACCTAGTTTTAAATGTTTTAAAGATTTATTTTCTAAATATTTATCTTCCATTTCCTTAATATTAAAATTATTTTACAGATCTATTTATATAAGAATAAATGAATTATAAAGTACATTTTATGTAACTTTTTAATTTATTTAAAAGTTTTTAAAAAGGAACCATTTTAGGTATTTTATATGAAATGTTCTGTAAAAAAGACAAAAGGAATGGTTTATTTTAATGTATGTGATGTCATCTATTTTTACCACCATCATAACAATTATTTTATTTTTTACTTCCTTTAAAATAATTCATGTTTTCCTCAAATAAAAAACCTATTTACCTTTGTTCTTGGTATTTTGGTTTTGAAAATAGGTTTTTTTAACGGAAATGGTATTTTGATATTTGAATTTTTTTTATATGGGTTAAAAAGAGTTTTTAAGTGTTTTATGATGAAATGTATAATCATATTTTTTTTTGATATGGTTATTGAGAATTATAGATGAATAAAGGGTGAGACCGACACAGTTTATATATATGGGTGAGCCTGATACAGCTCATAAAGATGGATGAGCCTAATACTGTAGTACCCCAAGATTTTATGACTTTTTAAATAAATTTAATTTCTTTGATAGCATGTGTTACATGAAACATTGAGTTTAAATGAACCAAAATATACTAATAAAATATTATTATTTAATGTGATTGATATTTACTTGTTGTTGGATTGGTGAGTATGAGTTAGACTAAAATAATTATAACAAATGTATGGTTTTTAATTTTATAGAATAAATTAATTGGAAATCAATTAATTGGAAATTAAAATAAAAATCATTTGAAAGTAAAAGAAATAATATTCTAAAAAACTGTCTTTATGCGTGTAATATGTTTTTATATTAATAAATTAAACTAGTCACTATTAGTGAGATATTTTAATGAAATTTATATATTATTAATTGAATAAAATATTTTATCATTAATATAATATTTTTTCTATGAGTTGTATAATAATAAATCCAGTTTTATACTTAAAAATGTATCTTTTTTTCTAAAATTGGTTTTATCGCGTTTTGCGCAATAATTTTAAAATTAAAATGCTCTAATTTTAAAAAATTTATTTTAAAAAATTAACTTCAATTTTGAAATAAAATTTTAAAAATTATTTTAAAGTTATTTTATTAGGATTTTCCGGAAAGATTCATTTTTCAATGAATAGTGAAGAAATACTGATTTGTATTAAAATTGTCTTTTCATTTAAAGAAATTAAAAAGTTACATTTTATTTTAAAATGGTATTAAAAGAAAAATTAGTTAAATTATATTATTATTAATCCAATATTGGTTATTGTAATTAATTTTATGTTGAATTATGATATAAAAACTTTTTATACTTAAGAAAACTTTTTCTTTGGAAAACCACATTTTCGTCATGATTTAGGGATTAATTTAAATTAAATAATGAAACTTTTATGAATTTAATTGGATAAAACAGATTCCATATTTGGAATCATAATAATTAATATTATTTAATAAGTTTAACTTAATTTTGGTCTTTATGAATAGTAAAAATCTATTACTGTGGTTAAGGTTAAAACGAGTTTATTGGGGGTGGGGGTTAAACTAAAAAAACTAAGGATTAAAATTTTATAAAAACTTTTCTAATTTTTATTTTATTAAAATATTTCAATATTATATCATATAATGTTTATTAATGGTCTATTTTGGAGCCAATTTTCCATGAAAGTGATTATATTTTAAAACTTTGAAAAAGTGTGCCACTCACCTCAATTATAAAATGATAGATTCTACCACAAATTATTCACACCTATTAAGATATTTATCTTGAAAAAAACCAACCAAATTATCTATATTATAGATCTACTAGTCTTCCTAAAAGACCATCTTATGGGTCCTTAGTAAGATATGAAAAGAAAGTTTTTCTAAGCGATGGTAATTGTCTTCACCAAGTTCTTTCATTTTTTTAATTCTTATTTTAACACATTAAATTATGTATTATTAATTAAAATATAATAAAACAAGTATATAATATATTATAATATGTTATTATTTTTATGGAATAACTTATTATCCATCACCTCTTCCATCAAATTGGAAACTAAATCATCGTTCGTTTATATGACATACTACCACCTCCCAAACAGATGTAAAACGTTTTTCATCACCACCTCTCATAGCTTGATATAATGATGTATTTAAAGTATAAATATAATATTAATGAAATAAATATACTTATTTAATTATAATAAAACACATAACTTCTTACCTTTCAACCCATGGGAAAATGATAACGTCGCTCATGCGTACGTGTGTACCACTACCTCCACGAGGCAATGTGATATGTTTTTCATTTTTTTGACATAAATGGTAATGAGAATATATTTAATGAATATATATGATATAATAAATATTATGTAAAGTTTAATTATTATTTACCTTTCTTTCTTTCCATCCGTCTAAAAACTGAAACAATGTTCATCCGTATGTACGACCTACAATCTCCATGAATGGTGCAATTTAGTTTTTTATATCCAATTTTATGAATGAATATAAATATGTATATAATAAATATATATTATATTTATACCATCATTATAATTCTTGATATTATTATATTGTTCTAAAATTATAAGGTCCAAAACCACCGAACTAAAAGATACATGAAAAATGAAGTAGTAATCACTTAGAACAATGATTTTAATAAAGATTTTTAATAAATGAGTGATAAAATGTTATAAGTAAATAATATATGGTTTGATATATATTATTTTTGTTTTATAAAATATGTATAGTAAATATTTATTTATTATACAAGAGTTTCTAAAATATATGAAGGAAGTCGGACTTAAGGTAAGTGATTCTCATCTCAAAAGGTCTTCTTTGGGACATAAGATATGTTATGCACCAATAATACTTTATAAAGTGTACATAAAACCAATTTTATATGTAATATAATGAATTTATTTATTTTCATGATATTTAAGGTTTCATTTAAAATTATTCTTTCATGGGGCTTACGATTCAAAAGTTACCAAAGTGGTAATGGATTTATGTTACAATATCATTGTTTATCAGGAATTTTTATGATTAAGTTACTGATGATGAAATATTATAATATAACTCTAAATAAAAACATTAATTTTATTATACTATAGTTAATTATAGAGTATACATTTGTTCCTTTCAATTTCCTATCTTTAAGAATTCAAGTGACCAAAATAATATTTTTAAGGAAAATCGACTTTATTTAAATCTTTAGTGAAGATCCCTTTTCTTCCATATCCATGTTTTGTAAAAATGATTTCAAGATTCTTTTATAATATTCTCCTATGATTATATAAATTAATTTTTAACCATGTTTTAATTTTTTATAAAATGTTTTAGAAGGAATCTTCTTGTCATTTTCTGAATGAGGTATTTTTTTGACTCTTTACAAAAGTGTGAAAGGGATGTTTTATTTTAACTTATATCACATTGATAAAATTTATTTCCATCATTAACACTAAATGATGTGAATATTACTCTACAAATTTTAGGTTTCTTTTAAAATAAAATGTTTTCTTTAATATTTGGGAAATTTTTAGATTTTAAATAAGATATTTTAAAGTAAAACAAGTTATTTTCCTCAAGAAATGTTTAAAGTGATCTATAAAAGCATTTTCCATATAAGATAACAACATTTGAGGTTTCCTAACTTTTAACGAGGATATTATTCAACGACACCATCCTTATTTTTTTAGATTATTTTTGATTATGATAATTATATGTTTATAAAACCCATTTATTTCCATGGGTTATGCTATGTTGAATTGATTAAATGTTTATGAAAATTTTTTTTTGAATGGGTTATGATGTGATGATATTATGAATGTTTTATGATATTTTGAAACACATATGTATGGTTTTCATCATGTGATGGGTTTTCCTATAATTCTATATCCCTCCAATGCATTGGTTAAAGTATCATATCTCATGAGATAATTTTGGGATTCATATTGATGTGCTTGATCCACTATGGGATAAAAATAGTTATGCATTTTTTTATGACATGGGAAACTAGTTGGAATGCATGATCCAATATGATTTTATTGTTTTAGTAGTTAAACTTGATATATGAAATGGTTACTATACATATGATTATGCCACACTTTTATGACACGAACTTGTGGTTTTTGATTGATTTATAATGATTTGTCACTCATACGATTCATTCCTTTTAAAATGATAATGTTTTGTTCCATGAATCCTATTTAGGATCTATGATAGATTGGGTATAAATTTTGTAAGTTATGGTCATGATCTTATACCCTTATTCATATCTTATGATTTCAAATTATCATCAATTGATATCTCCCATGATTACACTTTCTATGCATATGAGTTCACCCTTTCTTATGCTTCCTTTCCCCCAAGTTATGAAAAATGTTTTTAGTTGGGTATGTATATAAATAGTACTGAATAGGGAGATCTTTGTGGGAAATATTGAATATATTTTACAAAATAAGTATATTGTGTTTTTAGTCTCCAAAGACTCTAAACATTTATGGTATTTAAGCATGTATTTGTGAAATGTATTAAATATTCATTAAAAAAGATGTAATATTTATATATAGAAAGTTGGGGTCACTATAGCTGGTACCCGATACCGGTTTAGTTAAACTTTGGAAACTAGGATATTAATACTTTAGTGATAACCCTTATGATAATTATAAGTATAAAAGGAAATCCTAAGTTATGGTAAAGAACTGAGTGTGGTTTTCATAAAAAAACATCCCTATTTAGATACTATAAGTGGATGTTGTTTTGGAACAAATGCGTCTAGGGGTAATAACACAAAAAGATTTAGTTGAGTATATCCTGTCCATCATTTTGGTGCATGTGAGTGTACCCTTACTTCTCAACCAGTTTGATAATATCAAGGGATATTCTTAGGTTAATTCACATTTTTGTTACAAACCATCATAATTTTTTTTGGATAAATGATAACCATGGATAAACTAAGGTTTCATTAGATGAAAATGTGTCATTATTTAGAAATACTATACTTTTTTCCTGATTATTCTGTTTCCCACT
This sequence comes from Viscum album, assembly GCA_963277665.1. Taxonomy (NCBI): domain Eukaryota; kingdom Viridiplantae; phylum Streptophyta; class Magnoliopsida; order Santalales; family Viscaceae; genus Viscum; species Viscum album. The sequence continues at coordinate 252,436,750 of OY728165.1, read as the reverse complement.
ATGATTATTACTTCTCACACTTTTATTTTTGGTTTTAGTCAATGGTGGATCCTTATTAAGAATATAAGACAAGAGGAAGAAATTGAATCTATGTACTGGGATGAATTTGAGTGGTTATATTTTAGTAATTAATTCCATCATATTATATATAAAATTATGGATAATTAATTCCTAGATCATAATAATGAGAGGAAGAATCCATAGGAATTTAAGACACAAATTTTACAAGATTTTAAAGGTATGATTTTGGATTAGTTATTATCCCTGAAAGAAAAATTGATCGATTCTTGGGTGGGTTAAAACTAATTATATGAAAGTAAATAACAATAAGTGACTTTATTATCTATAAAAAAATTGTTCAATGTGCTCTAAAGTTAGAAATATAAATTAGATATTACCACTATTTCCACGATTTTGATAATAAAATGAAGATCGGGTTTCATGAAAACTTGAATAAATCACATGGTGGATAGAAATTTAATTCATCTACATGACATAAATGTGGGAAAAATAAGAAGTTAATTTATTTAATGGAACCGAGGGATTCTATAAATGTATAAAGGCAGGTCATAAATTCTGTGAATGTTGAAAGATAGTAAATGGTTCAGTTAATTCAATATAAGAGAAGAAGACATCGACTAATACACAAACAATGATACAATGATTCAAATGAAAAGATTTTGGGAATTATGAAAAAAAAGTGCATGGATCCAAATGTTTATAATGATGATCGATGTCAAAAACCTCTTAAGATTAAAGATAAAGGGAAATCTTATACAGTCATAACTATTGAAGTGGGTTATGAGAATGATGTGGTAAAAGTTATACTTTTTATCCATTCTATAATTATTAATGTATTATTTGATTCTAGCTCTACCCACTCTCTTATATATAAGGATTTTTTAAAGTGTATTAAAATACCATCTCAAGTATTAGAAATTTAGTTAATGATGAAGAATCATAATGGAAATATGATCACATCTCAAGTGTATAATTCCCCTTCGATTGAAGTTTGTGGGAAATTGATTCTTGAAAATCTTGAGATTCTACCTTCAGTTGAATTTTATGTGATTACTGGCATGGATTGACTTTATTTATATGGATACCTTATCAATTACAATGCATGGGATGTTACATGACGTATTTTAAATAAACCCATTCTCATTTATCTATGTGATAATGAATAAAAACTTCTAATTGAAATTATTTCTATCTTATGGGTATTAATTCCTATCCATAAAGGGTCTTTATCTTAAATAGTTAGGGAGAAACTCAATATAGAAGATAATAGTATTGTTTGGGGGTTCATCAATGTATTTATATAAAAATTACATGGAATTACTTTTAGTTGTGAAGTGTAGTTTTTGATATAACTCATACCAAGTGCGACACCTATTTCAAATACTCCTTATAGAATAGCCCCAATTGAGTTTCATAAATTGAAGAAGAAAATCCAAGAGAATATTTATAAGGGATTTATTTAGTCAAGTGCAAAAACTTAGGGTTCACAAGTTCTTTTTGTTAAGAAGAAATATGTACCAATACAACTCTACATTAATTATCAAGAACTTAACAAGATCACTATCAAGAGAAAGTATCCTCTACCTTGTATCGATTATTTTTTTGATCAATTATGAGGAGATCAATACTTTTACAAGATTAATCTTTGATCTTGGTACTATCAGTTGAGGTTCAAAAGTGAATACATACCCAATACAAAGTTACATATAAGGTATGGTTACTGTGAATTTATAGTGATTCCATTTGGTTTTATAAATGATCCTCTAATATTCATGGCTTTAATGAATAGAGTATTTAGGGATTACTTCGATCAGTTTGTGTTAGTATTTAAAGATGACATTATTATATAGTTAAATTAATATCAAGGTCATAAATATCACTCGAGAATCATACCAAAGTCCCTAATTAAGGATTAGTTATATGAAATTTTTTCCTAGTGTGAACTTTGGATTTGGAAAATTTCATTTTTGGGCATTGTAATATAGTGTAGGGGTATTTCAGTGGATCCTTCAAAGATTAAAGTCATTGAGAAATGGTCCAAATTAACCATGGTTATTAATATTTTTAGTTTTCTTTGTTTGGATGATATTATTGAAACTTTTTGGATAACTTATTATGGATTTATAATCTACTCACCAAGTTAACTCAGAAGGGAGAGAAGTCCCTTTAGAAAGATGAATGTGAGGAAAATTCCAAGGAACTAAAGAAAAGGTTAATTAGCATAACTGTTCTTAAATTACCTTACAATGGAGAGGGATTTGTAATTTCTAGAAATGAATTAAAGAGGGGAATATGATTAATTCTCATGTATAATGATATAGTTATAGGTTATGCCTCATGAAAATTGAAGGTTCATGAGAAAAATTACCCAACTCATGATTTAGAGTTAATAGTGGTATTTTTTGCATTAAATAAATGGAGGTATTATCTTTATAGAGAAATATGTGATATATCTACTAACTATAAAATCTTAAAGTATATATTCACTAAAAATATATGAATATATTCCACATAATATGGTTGGATCTAATTAAATATTATGACTACTTAATACAATACCACACCCAAAAAGCGAAGAAGGTGACTGATGCTTTGAGATAAAAGGATCATGCTAGCTTATCTATGATAAGGATCACAAAAGATCCAATATTTATAGATTTTAAAATGATAGATTTGTAAATAATGAAGGAAGGGGAAAAATATTATATTTATCAAATGAATGTTCAACCATATATCTATAAAAGGATTAAAGAATCATAGAAGGAAGATGTAGTTTTGTAAAAGAAGGTGAAAATGTCCATGAGTTCAACTTTGATTGTGAAAAAATAATAAGGTTTAGAAACTGTGTATTTGTCCCATATATACTATATTTGGAGAAGGATATATTAGATAAATCTCATAGTTCATCATTCTCTATTCATCCTAGAAGTACAAAGATGTATAGAGACCAGAAAGAGTAAATATGATGGGGAAAAATGAAAAAGGATATTGCAGAATATGTATCATAGTGCTTGGTATATCAGAAAGTTAAGGTTGAGAGACAAAATTATAAGGGTATGTTAAAACCATTATCGATACTAGAATAGAAATTGGAAAAAATCAACATAGATTTTATTATCGGACTCCCTAGAACATTTAAAGGACATAATGCTATTTAGGTTAAAGATGATTACTTTAAAAAGTTATCACACTTTATTGTTATTAAATAGACTTATATATTGATCAATTTTCTGAAATATACATTAAATAAGTGGTAAGGTTGTATGGAGTGCCACATTCTATTGTATCATATTAGGGTCTGAGGTTTACCTAAATGTTTGGGAGAAGTAATCAATAGGAACTGGATATAGAGTTAAGTTTCATGACTACATATCATCCTTATAAAAATGTTCAATTTGAGAGAACCATATAAACCCTAAAGTATATATTGAGATATTTTTCACTAGAATTAAAAGGTTTTTGGGATTAGCAACTTCATTTAGTCAAGTTTTCATACAAAAATAGATTTCACTCGACCATTCAGATGAATCCTTACGAACAACTTTTTGGAAATAAGTGTAGAGCTCCAATGTATTGGAATGAAGTTGGAGAAAAAAATATTAGGAAATGATATAGATGAATATTTGGTAGAGAAGGTTATATCCATACAACAACATATAAGGGAAACCCAAATTCAAAAGAAACGTTATGCTGACAATTATCGGTAAGATCTTGAGTTTGAAGTTAGTGACAAAGTGTTTCTATGAACTTCTCCATGCAAGAAGGTTATGAGATTTAGGAATAAAGGAAATCAAATCCCTAGGTATATTATTCCCTTATATATTATTGATCAAGTTGGGATGATATCTTATCACTTGACACTTCCACCTCAAAATTATCAAGTTCATGATGTGTTTCATGTATCTATCATGGGGAAGTAAATACCTAAACCTTAAAATGTAAAAAAATTTGAGGTGATACCATTGGAGTAAAATATCTCTTATGATTAATAATTAGTAAAGATTCTAGAATGTAGAGAGAATGTTCTACGAAACAAGATCACCCACCTGGTCAAAACTTTGTAGAAAAACCACCAATTTTTAGAGAAACCACCTATTTAAGGTAGATACATGGGAACTTGATGATATGATGAGGTAGAAGTATCCTTAGTTTTTTATATCATTGTAATGGAATTTTTAGGGTGAAATTGTTTTTAAGGGGAGTAGAATGTAACACCTTGAGATCATATAATTTTTTTGATAACTTAAATTACACACAACACTGAGTTTAAAAAGACCATGATATGGGTATAAATTTTTAAAATAAATTAAGTGGTTATTAATTTATTATAAATGAATGTAAAAAATAGTTTAAAGTAAAATAAATATTTTTATAAAAAATCATCTTTATACAGATGATGTGTTTTTATCTTAATAAATTAAATTAGTAACTATTTGTGAATGATTTGAATGAAATTAATATATAATATATTCAACCAAAAATTTTACCATTCATCTAATATATTTTCTGTGCATGGTATAATAACAAATTTCGTTTAATGTTAAAAATGCATCTTTTTTTATAAAATGCGGTTTTATTGTATTTTTCACACTTATTTTAAAATTAATTTCTCCCACTTTTAGAAATATTATTTGAAAAAAATAAATTCATTTTTTAAATCAACATTTCAAAATTATCTTATAGTTAATTTTTTAGAATTTTATGAAAATATGAATTTTTCGATGAATAATAAAATAATACTGATTTTTATTAAAATTGTCTTCTCGTTTAAAGTTTTTAAAAAGTTAAATTTTGTTTTAAAAAGGTTATAATTGTAAAATTAGTTAAATTATATTATTATTAATCATATTTATATAATTGGAATCATTTTTATTTTTAATTTTTATTTAAAAACCTTTTATACTTAAGGAAATATTTTCTCTAGGAAACCGCTTTTCCGTCACGAGCGCAGGTTTAATTTTAAATTTAATTATACCAATTATATGAATTTAATTTGATAAAATTGATTAAATATTAAGAATAATAATAATTAATATAATATAATAATACAAAACTTAATTTTTGTTCATAATTAATAGTAAAAATAGTTAAAATCTATTACCACGGTTGAGGTTAAAACGAGTTTATTGTGGGTGGGAGGTGTTAAACTAAAACTATAAGTGATAAAATTATCTAAAAACTTGAATAATTTTTATATTATAGTCAAATATAAAACTTATATCATCTAAGGTTAATTAGTGGTCCATTTTTGATCCATTTGTCTAAGAAAGAGACTTGGCATTACTTTAAAAGTTTGAAAAATTACAAGTGTGCCACTAACCTCAATTATAAAAGTCCACCTTATCCCCTCACTTATTAAAAAAAACCCATTTGCATAAAAAAAATATTCCAAAAAAATCTCCACCGAAATCCTGATCAATTTTCTATAGATTTTTATATTCCCAAAATAATAACCCTAGGGCCCTTAATAAGATATCCAAAGAAAGTTTTTTTTAAGTGAAGAAAATTGTCTCTACTAAGATCTTTCTTTTTTTTACTTGTTATTTTACCACCTCAAATTATGTCTTATTATTTAAAATATAATAAAACTAGTATATAACATATATTTATATGATATTATTTTTATGGAACAACCTACATTCATCTACTCTTCCATCAAATGGGGAACGAAACCGTCGTTCGTGTGTACGACGGGCTACTACCTCACCAAAAGATGTAAATCATTTTTTTCAACCACCCATCACAAATTGATATAATTATGGTTTTAAAGTATATATATGATATTTATGAAATAAATATACTTATTTAATTATAATAAAACATATAACTTCTTATATTCCAATCCGTTGGAAAATAAAAACGTCGCTCATGCGTACGTGTAAACTACTGCCTCTACAAAACAATGTGACACATTTTTCATTTTATTTATACATGGATGTTATTAAGGATATATTTAATTAATAAATATAATTTATATTATATAAAATTATTCTGTAAATTTAAATTATTACTTAACTTTCTTTTCTTCAATTCACTAAAAAAATGAAATATCATTCATGCGTACGTACGACCTACCATCACAATGAACAATGCAATTCATTTTTCTATACATACTTTTAAATATGAATCTAAATATTTATTTAATGAATAAATATGATATTTATATTATTTAATAATTATATAAGTACAAGGACCAAAACTATCGAACCAAAACTTACATGAAAAATGAAGCAGTTATGAACCATAATAACATTTTTAATAAAGAATTGTTAATAAATAGTTATAATTAAATAATATATGGTATGATATATATTTTTATTTTTCTAGAATATATGTATAATAAATCTATATTAATTGTATACGAGGTTCAAACACATATTAAGGAAGTCCGACCTGAGGTAAGGGATACTCATATCAAATTATCTTCTTTAAGACACGAGTTATGTTATGCAACTATCTTAATTAATAAAGTGTATATAAAATCCAATTGAAATGTTATATAATGAATTTATTTATATTTATGATATTTATTTTTTAATTTAAATTTATTCTTTCATCGGGTATATGATTCAAATACTATCAAAGTGGTAAGGGATTTATATTACAGTCTCATTATTTATTAGGAATATTTATGATCAAATTACCAATTTGGAAATATTATGATCTAACCCTCAAGAAACTCAATAATTTTATTATCCTATAGTTATTTCTATAGTATCAATTTTTTACTTTCTTTTTCCTCTCTTTAAGAATTCAAGAGACCAAAATAATGTTTCTAAGGAAAACTGACTTTATTTCATTATTCAGTTGATGATCCTTTTTCTTCTATATTTATGTTTTATAAAAATTCTTTAAATAATGTTTATAATATTATCCTTTGATTATTTAAATACATTTTTACCCATGGTTTATTTTTTACAAAATGGTTTAAAATTAAATTACTTATCATTTTCCAAATGAGATATTTTTTTAATTCTTATAAATGTTTGAAAGGAATGTTTCTTTTAAATTGTATGACATGAATGGAATTCATCATCATCATGACCACTAAATGATTTTAATATTCTTCTATAAGTTTTCAGGGTTCTTTTAAACTATTTTTTTCTTTAATATTTAGTAACTTTTAATATTTTAAATAAATAATTTCAAGGAAAAAAAGTATATTTTCCTCATGAAATTTTCCAAGTGATCTTTAAAATTAGTTTTAATCTAATATTAAATAATTTTATTTTTCATAAACTTTAATGGGGATATGATTCAATGTTTCCAAACTTATTTTTTTTCTAGATGCTTTATGATTATGATGATGATATTTTTATGAAACCCATTTATTTTAATGGTTTGTGATATGTTGAATTGATGAAATATTTATGAAAATCATTTTATTTACATGGGTTTTTATATAATGATATGATGAAAGTTTTATGATTTTGTGCCACACATATGTATAGTTTTCATTATGTTATATGTGGGTCCAGAATTATATAGACCTCTAAGGCATAAGGTAAATAATTATATCACATGAGATAATTATGAGATACAAGTAGATGTTCTTGATCAACCATGGGAAAAAAGTTGACGTAATTGATCCACTATGGGATGCAGTTAGTGATTCATGCCTGCAAATCATTTTTTTTATTTTATCAAAGATGGTTTAAGGAAAACCGGTAACCATACAGAACCTAAAAATCCAAGCTTAAAACATTCAACTTCAAATTCAAATTTCAAATTGCCGCTCCACCTCCATCATCACATTTAGGAATGTCCGATCCACTATGATTTTATGGTCTCGGTAGTTAACCTTGACATATAAAATGGTTTCTATACTTATGATTGATCCTCACTTTTATGACATAAACATATGGTTCATGATTGATTTATGATGATTTCTCACTCATATAATCCATGCCTTTTGAAATGATAAATCATTGTTCCATGAATAATGTTTATGATTTTTTTATATATTGAGTATAAATTTTGTATGTTAGGGTCACGATCTAATACCCTTATGATTATCTTAAGCTTTCATATGATCAACAATTTATATATCCCATATTTTCTCTTACTAAGCATCAAAGCTCACCCTTTTTTATGTTCCATTTCCCCTAGGTTATGAGGAAAGGTTTTAAGTATGGTATATCTATGTAGAGTACTAAATTGGGAGTTTTTTATTGGAGATATTGACGATCTTTCCTGAAATAAGAATATTGTGTATCTAGTCTCCAAAGAAACAATGCCTTTACGATCCTAAGGCATGCATTTGTGAAATGTATTGAATATTTATCTAAAAAGATGTAATATTTATATATAGAAATCTATTGTTTCTATAGATAAATCTTATATGAATGGGTGTTCCCGAAACAACTTATACAATAGGTGATCCCTATTATAGATCTGTAATGCATTGGGTAATTTTACTTATCTTTAAAGGAATGATATAAGGATTTAACTAGTGTGGTTTCACTTATGTATTTAATTGGGATCTAATTATGTATAACATGGGTTATTAATATGATGATCTAGGTCACATAAAATGGGTTTCTATTTACTTTATATGTGTTTTTATTTGTGAATTTGTTTTGTGTTTTTTATGTTGAAATGATTTATTTAATATACTCAAAGAATAATGTGATAAAGGTAATAATTTTATTCATTTTTATGTTTTTCACTAATCTAAGAAATTTATAATTTTTATGTCCTTTACTGATAATTTTATGTTCATCCCACATTTTAAATTTTTTTCACAGTGTTTAAGGATGTGTTAGAAAAAAGAAGAAGTCAAGTTGAAAGTCATAAGGATTTCTTATGAAAATAAAATGTATTTCAGTTTAAAATATTTAAAATGTGGACATATTTGACAGTGAGTAGAAGTGTAAAATTTGTAATATATGATTTTTTATATAAGAGTTATGTAGTAAGTCTCTAAAACTCTAAAATGTTAGGATGCTAAATATGTAACAGATTGAAATTTTTACAAAAAACTCAATAGTATGAAATAATTTATGGATGGTTCATTATAGTTGGTATCCTAGAAAAGGTTTAGATAACTTTATAGTTTAAGATAATGTTAATAGAATCAAATTTATGGTTAAGAAGAAATAATATATAATTTAAAGATTACCACATTTCTTTGTCTAATTTATGTTTTTTCTGAATAGTTTTCCATATAGGAAATAAGGAATTTGAAGTAGAAAGGTATTAAGAGAAAAATATCCATCCAAATCAATATCCTGGAATGGTTTTAATTTTAAATAAAAAATTTATTATGGTGATGGATCAGTTGATGAAGGAAATAAATGATGGTGGCATCTATGTTAGAGAGAAACTATAATCCTAAAAAAGGATCATGTTTATAATTGAGTATTTCATGAAACAAATCCCTTCAAATTTCAGATGTACTTCAGATCAAGTGGTATCTAAATGATAGATCAATGCTCTGGAAAATATATTCAAAGTCATGGGATGTTCAAAACATTAATAGGAAACTCTTTCCATTTATCATTTTGAAGGTGAAATTGATCTATTGTGGTATTTGGTTAGGAATACTAGAGATATATAAGATATTTATGTGATGGGATGAGATAAATTTAAGAATATTTTCCTAAAAAATATTTATTAATATAATTTTAATAATAATAGAGAAAAAATTATTGAAATTAAGGCCAAAATATGAAGATTTACTTGTCACATATGAAGAAATGTTTATAATATTGGCCAGGTATGCATCAAATTTTATTCATGTCCTTAATAGTAAAATTAAAAGATTTTACTCAGGATTTAAACCAAGTTTATGAAGATCGTTGGCCTCATGAGAAATTAACGTTTATGAGAAATGTGTTCGTTGTTCTTAGAAAGTAGAGATGATGTTTTCTAGTAATTATGTGCGTTGTGATCAAAAGAGTAATATGTCGTCAAGGTGGAAAGAAACAGGGAAGCGTTTAAGTAGGAAATCTAGAGACATTCCCCTAATATATTACAAGTGTAGTAAAAACGTATTTTATGGAATGTTTTACAGGCTATAGAAAGTGATACCAGTGTGGTTATCTTGGTCACTAGGCTCTTGAATGAAAATAAAAAGGTCCTAAATAATCCAATAATGTGGTAATAAATATCCAGGAAATGGAGATATGTTTAAATTAAAATAAGTTAGTTATAGAATTATGCTAACATGTGTCCCAATTTAGTTAATCAGGGATAAAATCATCATGATTTAAAAAAAGGGTGTGGAAAAATAATTTTATACTTTAATAGTTGGTGTTGGGATATCTAAAAAGTGGTGATAGCTCCCGAGAGTGTAGTATTTTTCAAATATTAATCTCCAGTCAGGGTACCATTAGTTGAAGGTGAAGAAGAAAGATATACTAATGAATCCATTCAGAATAGATATGAGCATTATGAGTTTGTAGTTATTCCCTTTGGGTTGTTTAATACACCACCTGTATTCATTGATCTTATGAATATAGTTTTCCATGGCTATTTAGATATTTTTTGGTCATGTTCATTAATGATATATTTGTATATTCTACAATTCTTGAGGATTATAATATAAACCTAAATATATTTTTGTAACCCTTAAAATAAAAGAAATTATATGGAAAATTTAGTAAGTGTTAATTTTAGTGGTAGAAATTTTTTTCCTTAGGCATATTGTTTATAAAGATGACATGACTATTGGCCCTGATAAAACTAATGTTGTTAAATAATGACAAAGACTAAAAAAATTCATGGATATTCCTAGTTTTCTTCTATTAGTGGCACACTACTATAGGTTTGTTGAAAACTTTTCTCAGTTATCTAGATCAATGACTTTGTTAACAAGAAAAGGAGTTATGTTCATCTAGATGAAAGTGTGTGATGATTATTTTCGGAAATAAAATAAATTTTGTTCAATGCTTTAATTTTGTTACCGCACTCTATAAATAGTGATTTTTTATCTATAATGATTCTTATTGAAGGGTCTTGGTTGTTTTCTGATCCAAAATGATCAGGTAATTGATTATTATTCATAGAAAATGAGACCTCAATGGTTAAATTATCCAACCCATGATATGGAATTAGTTAATATATATTTTTTTAAAAAAATTTAGAGGCATCATTTATATGGAGTAAAGTATGAAATATACACCGATAAAAAACATTTGAAGTATATATTCACTCAAAAAGAGTTGAACATGATTCAGAGAAGTTGGATAAAATTGATTAAGGACTATGATTGTATGATTCATTAAATTCCCATAAATAAAAATAAATTAGCTGATGATTTTAGTAGAAAAAATAATTCTACATTAACCATGTAATGTTTAGAACATGACTCTTTGGTTAATGATTTGATACAATTTGTCCTAGAAATTGTGTATGTGGGAACTTACTCTGTTTAGTTTCAAGTTTCAATATAATCATCTATGTTAGAAAGAATTATGAAATCTAATAATGGGGATAATGTTTTATTAGAGTTGGTAGAATCTATTAATAAAGGTATGTTTCTAGTGTTTAATGTTGATGAAGAAGGTATTATTAGATTTGGAAAAAGATTATGTGTTCCTGGTGATTCCTATTTGAGAAAATAATTGTTGAGTGAGGCTCACAGGTTCCCATTTACCATTCATCCAAGATGCACAAAGATGTACATAGACCCTCAAGAGTATTACTAGTGGCATGGAATGAAAAAGATATTGGTAACTTTACCAAGTAATGTTTGACTTATCAATAGGTTAAAGTAAAATAATAATTATCAAAGGGGGTGCTTCATTATTTTTCAGAGCCGAAGTGGAGTTGAAAAAATATATCCATTGATTTCATGGTGATATTACAAAATAAATCACCAGGTAATAATATAATTTGGATTATTATTTAATAGTTAACTAAATCTGTACATTTACTTACTATTTTAGATACTATATATTAGATCAGTTTTCTCAAATGTATCTTAAGGATATAGCCAGGTTACATAGAGTTTCTCTCTCCATTATATCAAACTATGATCCCATGTCCACTCCTAATTTTTGTAAAGGACTTCCAAAGTCATTGGGTATTGAATTAAAATTCAATATATATTTTCATCCACAATCTAATGGAAAAATTAAGTAAAAAATTCAGAACTTGGAATACATGATTCTTTCTTGTTCAATGGACCACTAGGGAAGTTGGGATCAACATATTTCATTGGTTGAGTTTTCTTATAAAACAATTACATTATAGTATATAAATGGTACCTTTTGAGGAATTACCTGGAAGGTGGTGTTAGACTCCATATTTTTGGGATAAAGTAATAGAAATGAATTTGATAGTACTGTAGATAGTAGAGAAAAAGGTTTATAAGGTGAAGATGATTTAACAACATATGAGGATGAATCAGAGTAGGTATAAAATTTATGCGGATTACTTGGGGAAATATTTTTATTTTGAGGTTGGTGATCATGTTTTTTCTTAATTTATCTGTATGTAAAAGTGTTATGAATTTTGGTAAAAAATGGAATGTAATTTTGTGTTTCATTGGACCATATAAAATCCCAACTGTTGTTGGATTAGTTTCCTATCAAGTGGCCTTACCTCTGATTTTATCCCAGGTACACAACATATTTTATGTTTTTATGTTAATAAAATATGTTTTATATTCATCTCATATTTTGATCCCTAAAGTAGATTAGTTGAAAGATATCCTTTCATATGTTAAAAAACCAGTTTATATTCTTAACCATAAAGAGAATGTTTTTTAAAATAATAATATTCACCTGGTTAAGGTTTTGTGAAAAAACCATATGATTGAAGATGCAACATGGGAATCTAAAAATGCTACGAGGAAAATATATCCCCAAATTGTTTAATAGGTGAATAAAATTTTGAGTAAACAACTTAAAAAAGGGGGAATAATGTTACATCCTAGGTAATATTAATATAAATCATTTCTATATTTTCATTAATTTTATTTTATAGAGTTATATTCATTATATTAAAATTGGACAATTTTTCATTCAAAGGGAAAAATATTTATTTCTAACCAAATTGGGGTTTCATATATTATATGGTTTATTTAAAATCTTGATTTCAAAATTATAGAATTTGAAATTGAAAAAATAAATTTCATTTTAGTTTTCAACATGTCAAAATTAACTTAGGATAATTTTTTGAAAATTTTATGAAAAGATTGAATTTTTAATAAATAGTAAAAGGAAAGTTTTTTAGAGGATAGAGACTCTATAGGTGTGAATCAATGGTGAGCCATAGTTTCTATGGATATGATTTTTATGGTGTTGATATTGTCTTCAATGATGTAAGAGATAGTATATCTAATTCATATAGAGTTTCACAAGTAAATTCATCAAACTATTAGTAAAGAAGTGTATTTCAAGGAGTTTTGGAGGTAGAAGGCACTTAAAGAGGGGGCCTCATTGATATAAACCTTGAATGAATAATGAATTTATAAAATACAAGATATGAATACCTCCATCTTGGTTAATCAAAAGGAATTTCATGAAATATTACATTTATGTAGATTTTCCATAATTGGAAGGCTTATCCTTGCAAAGGGTGATAATCCTCTGAATCTAGGGGAGTTGAAATTTTAGCTCAATCGAATTTGGAATTTTGAAAATTAGAGAATTATACACATTAGTAAGGGATACTACCAGATGCTATTTAAATCAGAGTCTCAGTGCTCCTTATCCTAGAAATCCAACTTCTACAATTTGAATTCGAGTATTTTCCAAATTTCAGAATAGAGCCTAAACATCAACCCACAAAATTATAACCATACTAATGTTGGGATTTGGGTAAGGATCAATGGCCTAAATTTGGTGTTTTGGAACTCCCAAATCCCAAAGGATACAACATCTTGTATAGGAGAACCTCTCTGATTGGATGAGAACACCATACAGGGTAGAATGAGATACTATGTGAGGATTCTTGTAGATGAAAACTGGATCAATCCTCTACCGAATAATTCCTCATTCATTTCTAATGTTGAAGAGATTTAAATTGAATTCTTGTATGAGTTAGTACCATATTTCTAAATCCATTTTATATTTTTTAGGCATGATATTACTGATTAAAGGAAATTGATAAAGATGTTGTACAAAGAGACATATGTTTATAAAAGAGTACCTATAAAGGCTTATATAAAGGAGAAGGGAAGTACCTCTATTAGGGGAATGGAAGTCCCATCCCCTATAAAAGTGGGTATCTCAGATATATATGGACATAAGGGCAAGGAGTTGGATTCCATAATGTAGGGAATGGTTGCTTTAGTTCTTTTAGGGGAGGAATCTTGGAAGCTAACCCTCAATAATGACCAGGTCTCTAAAGGAGGGTCTAAAATTTAAGATTAGCACCAGGATGTTGGGGGATAGAATGATGAAGCACACAAAACTAATCTCTTTGTGGTGGATACTAATTTTTATGGAAAGAAGTGGGGGTATCCTAGTTTAGGAGGAATAGGAGGTTCCACATAACTGATAGGTTATAGATTACATATTGGAATCTTCACCCTCTCTAAATTAATAAGCTCCAAAAGTAACTCCCATAGATCATCTTATTAGTAAAAACTTAGGCTATGGGTCTCCTTACTTGGATTCCTCCCCATATAGTCTACAGTAGCCAAAGAAAGGGATATATACAAAGTAATAGATGGTTAAAAAATGAAAATATAAGGGATTTACTAGCTCCATGAATCCATATCTAGATGGTAGGAAAAAAACTAAAAATGGTAATAGATGAATATCATTTTTGGAATTTTCTAGGGATAGGTAATCTAAATACTTATCATAGTCTAAAGAACCTCATTCTTAACCATTATCCCTTGGTAGTTGACATTGTTGAATCTAAGAAACATTTAAGTCATTTTAAGGGTGTCAATTTTTGTTCATTGAACTATAAGGTTATTGGTACTTCTCAAAAATCATCTTATATGGAAGCTTTATGGGTTTTAGTTTCAATAAGGGTTAAACACTTTGACCTATTTCACAACAGTCAAAAAATTATCACTTTTAGGTTTCATGTTGATGGGAAAAGTTTCTATTACTTAATTATCTATTCTTTCTGAAACTATCTTGATATAATGTAACTATAGGAAGATATTGGGAATCTTAATCAAATAATATATGACCCATGGGTCTTAATAGGTAACTTTAATACTTTATTGAGTTCAAATTAAAGAAGGGGTGAATAGAATATTTCTATTGATAGTAGATTTTTTAAATAATGGATTGAATCCAATGATCTAGTGTACATTAACCTATATGGGTATAAATTTAATTGGTATATGATATATATTAACAATACCTTTAATAGTAAGTTGGATAATATATTAATTAACTTTAGAGCCTTATATCAATGTGAAGAGTTCCACTTTAGGACACTTGTAAAGAGAAACTTTGATCTCCACCCTATACTAACAACCATTATGGATAAAAAAAAGATAGGTCCCATTTTCCCATTAGGTTCAATAATTCCTTGATTATGTATCAAGACTATAGAATAACTATCAGGGATGTATGGGAATATTTTGAGTGCACTAATTATTTTCATGATTGTGTTTGAAAGTTGAAAGTTCTAAAAATTCACTTGAGTTCCTGGTGTAAGGAGGTATTTAAGTCTATAGATGAAGAGATTGGTAAGATTGAAAGGATATTGGAGGAGCTATAAGATAAGCATGATGGGGGTTTTATGTTCACCACCTCAATAGAGAGGTTTAGTTAGAATATAAATTTAATAAAAGGATGGATTTAAAGGAGGATACCATGAAGTAAAATCTTAGAATAAATTGGTTGAAAGAAGGGTACATGAACACAAAATTATTCAATAGATTAAAGAAGGTTAGAAAATAATTGAGGCATATTTAATACTCTAATGATGGAGCAACCACCATTACTTGGAAAAAGGAAATATGTGATCATATTATTCAATATTATAAAGATATTTTCAATTTTAGTTTATCTGGTAACCTCACCGATTACAATGATTTTATTCCTCAAATTATCGATTATTTAGATAATGACATGATAAAAAGGATACCAGATCTTATTTAAGTTAATATGGACATCTTATCCCATAACTAATGGGGTTCCCCTATCCCTGAAATCTTTAAGAACCTATTATTTCATGAGTTTTGATACATCATCCATGATAACATTTTTAAGATGATATATATATATATATATATATTTCAAAAATGGAATAATTCCCATGGGTCTTAACTCTCAATTTCTAGTTCTTATTCCTAAGTATAATTATAATGATAATATTGACTCTTTTATACCTATTTCTATAACGAAGTTTTCCTATAATATAATGAAAAAATATTGATGATAAGGCTATCTATAATTATTGGAATGGTAGTTTCTACTAATCAGTATGGATTTTTGAATGTGAGGAAAATTCAATGCTACCTCGTAGCTACTTTAGAATGTATAAAAATCCTCCAAGAACCTAAAATAGGTAAAAAAATTGCTCTCAAATTAGATATTCATAATTCCTTTTATACCATATATTGAAGTTTTATGAAAGAGACTCTATGATGGTTTGGTTTCAATGTGGCCTTTATAAATATGATCTTTTACCTCCTTGATACTATTAGAACAACTGTTATGGTTAATGGAATCCCTCATGGATGTTTTTCATTCTCTTTTGGAGTTTTAAAATGGGACCCTCTATATACTATTTTTGTTATCATTGCTATATATGATCTTAGCAGTTGCATTCTTAACATGCTAGACAAGATACTTATCAGGACCATTCATGAAGGAATAGGGTGAATCCCCCCTCACATATTTCCTATGAATATGACTTAATCCTTTTCTTATAAGGATATTCATAACATTAAGGCTATAAAGGGGAATCTTGATCATTATAAATCTATCTCCAATTATTACATTAGTTAGAAAAAATATCAAATTTTCTTCAGACACAATTTCAATTAAAACAGGAGGTTTTTTATCAATAGGAGACTTAATATTGGTGAAGGATATTTCCAATTCATTTATTTGGGTAATTATATTTTCAGGGGGAGGCCTAAGGCTGCCTATTTCAGGGTGTTTATTTACAAAACTATGAACAATCTCAGATCTAGAAATAGAAAATCACTCTATTTAGCTGACATAATTTCTCTTGTTAAGGGGATTATTATTCCAAAATTGGTATTATATTTCTTGGTTTATAAATGGAATGGTTGTGTGATTAAGATTGTTATAAGTATTTTAAGAATTTCATCTAGAGTGGGTCCATATTTGAGAAGAATGAAACCACTGTTAAATAGATTCAGTATTGCAAGCCTATTAATGATGGTGGGATGGGGATTAAAAATCTATCTATGTTTAATGATTGTCTTTGGGATAAGTTACTTTATAGACAAATAACCTATGAATATATCTTCAATAAATTATTAAAGGATAGGTTTTTAATAGTTTTTCCTCAGGTAAAACTATCTATCTTTACTCTTATATATGGATTTATATTATGAGTATTGTAACAACCCGACCCCAGTTACCCAGAGTCGGTGCATTATTACATAACATTGGCATGATCATAAGAAAGATCAAATCTCGAAAGACCAATTAGTTTAGTAGCCTTGGAAACACTAGATATATTCATAAAGTTTTACATTACATCATAAAAATGAAAACTACAACAACATAGTCTCCATAGTCTACACTCTTATCCCCTCATACTATACCTGCAGGTCATTCATAATTTACTTCTTTACATCCTGGGAAAAATAAAACATATAAAAGGGGTGAGCTCAAATTTCTAGTAAGGATGAAAATATAGCGGAAACTTTCATAAATAAGAAAAAACTTTTAAGGCAATGTATAACTAAAACAAAAGCCTTTTAAACTTTAACTTTAACATAGTATGGAAAAAATAAAATGAAATAATTCCATTGACTTATTCACATGGATATTATACTAATCGAAAAATCACATGCAATATCAATAACCACTTTCATAATGATGGAATGCATAATGCCAGACTATCATAACCACATAGCCAAGGCCTCGTGCCAAGACTACAAATAAGATTTTGTCAAGGCCTTGTGCCAAGAAACTAGTTTGTCTCATGAGTCCTACCAATGCATCGAGGAGCTATAGCGGGCTCCACCCATCACATATTAAGTCCAATGCATTCCCATATGAAAAGGTTTAAATATATCATAAACATTCATATTAAAACTAGCATACGTAATGTAAATACTTCATCAATAAACCTTGAATGGTATAAATATAACACATCCACAGTCAAACATATCACAAAACCTTCAATAGAATATTGAAGTTTTGTATCATAATAAATCAACTTCAAAAAAGCGTAAAATCCCTCAAAGGATATTGACATAGATGAAATCAAAACTCTTTTTAGAGAAATATCTCTTTCTATTTTGAAATCATTTAAGAGTCATATATTTATAAAATAAAACATTTTCTTTTAAAATATTCTTATAAGCTTGTAAGGTAAGCTTCGATGATTTTATAATGGTGGAAAATAGCCGCACCCACCGTATAAGTTAAAAAAACATTCTTACCTTAATACTGTCGAAAAGGTTAAAAAGGACCTTGTTTGGAAAACGACAGACAGATTCCTTTATAAACCTCTTATAAAAAGTTAACAAGGGTATAAATGACTTTAAACCATATTCTTGTAAATAGTTAAAATGTTTTGAAATACATTTTTAAGAAACATGTATGTGGATGATAAAGAGATCCCAGAAGATTATTACGTATAAACAACCTCGGATAATGAAGAGATTGTGAAATAAACCCTTAACTTGTACTTTTCCTTGGTTGAGGTAGTTTAACATCCTGTATAATGGTGAAATAATTGTTATTAAATTATAAAAGAATCATATATATTAACATGATATCGTATATGATCTTTTAACATTGCTTTGTTAATAATATTTTAGAATTATTGTTGTTTCGTGTGTTAACTTACTCATTTTCTTTTATATGTTTTGTTAAATAATCCATGTTTATCATGGATATTTTGTATCTTATTCATATCTTGAATGATATCAAGTCCTTAAAAATTATTTTGAAATCATCAAATGATAATTATACTTGAATGGATACGATGGATAATGATTCTCATCGCGTTCGTGGAGATGGTAGTCCGTACGTACGCACAAGCGAAAATATCATTCTTTTGATATTAAAATAATATATAATTGGATGGTATATCATATATAAAGAATCATTATCATGTTATATTTATTATTTACATGAATTACAAATCATTATTATACCTATCCAAATAATAATATATTGAATAACAATTACACCACGATGTGGAGACGGTAAGCCGTATGTACGCACGTATGGTGACATGTCATTCAAAGGATGGATAAAATACTGAATATGGTTGTATAATATTTATAATAATATTAAATTATATAGGAGATATTGGATTAATTATTTTATAATTGGAATAATAAAGAAAGAAGAAGTGGAAGAAGAAAGGAACTTGAAAAGCGGTGGTGAAAACATTACCTCTTCTTCGGGTTCTTCCTTTTGATTTGATCAAAAGGGATCCTTAGGTTGGATTTCTGATCAAAATAAGGCCTCTATGATGACTTTAGGGAAGTTGAGAGAGTATTTGGGCAGATTTTGGCTGAGCCAAATGGCTTTAATGTGTGAATTATTGAGAAGGGGGAGTGCCCTTTTATAAGAGGGGTGAGGGGCACCTTTGGAAAAGCTAGAAATATTATTTTATAATAAATTCATATTCGGTTTCTAATGGATCCAAAGTAGATTATTTAAAGCTTAAGGTTGGTATGGGTCGAAAACCACTCAACCAATAGAATTTAGACAGGTTTGGGTCATTATATTAACCTTATCTTTTAGTTTTAGCTCTTGGTTAATTAGTTTGACACTTACTATGTCACTTTGTATTTTTATATTATATTGTTAATAAAATTACTATATACATCCAAGAGACCCCCAAGTGGTCCATTAATGATACACCTATCATGATATAAGTCTCTTGGCCGAACCTTATATTTTTAGGAATTGAATATCAATTAATAATATAATATTTGTTTTAAAAACTCTTTTATGTCAATTTTGACACTATTTGGAAAATTGATTTTTTGTGAAAATAATAACAGAATGATTACTTAGAAAAAAGTTAATTAAATCATTCCTAACATGTAATATTAACCAATAAAATTAGTTTAATTTAGAAAAAGTCTCAAATTATATTTATTTGGGTATTTATAATATCAATTATTTTAATTTTTCACTATTATGGTAATTACTGCATCACCATTGTGTCATAAATAAATTAAATTATTTAATGTCTAAAATTTATAAATAAAATACCATTATGTAGGAAATATTTTTAGGTTTATAATGAATATTTACAATATAATTTATCGTTTGTATAACCCTATATTAAAAATGTTTTAGTAAATAAACTTTGATTTTAACTCTTTTAACTCTTTTTTGAATTAAATAATAATAAATGTCCTAATCTAATCCAAGTGGACCTAAATATTTTATTCCTAAGGTTGTTTTTGGTCGCATTAAGCTTATCCAATAGAATTAGGACATGTTTTCGGGTAATATTAATATCATTTTTACCCTTAATTACCCTATTTAATTTTAACCGTGGTAAATAAAAGTAAAAAGTTACTATTCACCAAAAATTATTTTCATCTCAATGAACCACATTTTAGTCCTTGATATTAACCGTGTCTCTTGGATTTTTGAAATTCCACCCACAGAAGTGGTAAAATTAAGTTTTATGAAAAATTTAGTTTTTTAACTTCCACTTAGTTGTTTCACTATTCATAAAAAAATGAAGTTTTTTAGAAAAATACCAAAAATTCACCCTAGGCTAATTTCGATATTCCGAATCCAAAAATGAAGTCCATTTAAAAAAATAAAATTTATAAATTTCAAAAAGTGGGTATTACTATTCATAACGATTAGTTTGATTGGTTGTGGTGTGTTAGAACTTGATGTCGAGTATAACACACGCTATTGCATTATTCAAAGAGAAGCGAACTGTAGAAGCTTGGAGTGTTACATTCTCACCTCCTTCAAATAATTTCATCCTCGAATTTTCTAGAATACTACCGCATGAAAAGACTCGGGTAGTTCTTCATCATAAGTTCCTCGGGTTCCCACGTTGCCTCTTCCATCTTATAGTTTCTCCACAAGACTTTTTCCAGATGAGTCATTCGGTTTCTCAGTACTTGTTCTCTCGTATCAAGAATCTTGACTGGCTCTTCACAATAAGACAGATCGGGTTCTAGTTATAATTTCTCATAGGTGAGTACATGCGTTGGTTCAGGCATGTATTTCCTCAACAGAGATATGTGGAACACATCGTGATCTTTGGAGAGACTTGGCGGCATTACCAATCGGTAAGCTACAGCCCCAATTCGTTCTAGAATTTCGAAAGGTCCAATGTACCTGGGACTCAATTTACCTTTCTTACCAAATTGTATGACTCCCTTCCATGGAGATACCTTTAGGAAAACATGATCACTGACTTGAAATTCCAAATCCTTCCTTCGATTATCGGTATAGCTCTTATGCGTACTTTGAGCTGCTTTGATATGGTTTTGGATTACCTTCACCTTTTCCATTGTTTCCTCCACCATTTCTGGGCCTACAAGTTTTCTTTCACCAAAGTCATCCCAACAGGTTGGTGTGCGACATCTCTTTCCGTATAACGCTTCATATGGTTCCATCTGAATACTCGAATGGAAGCTATTGTTATAGGAAAATTCTACCAGAGGTAAATATTGATCCCACATACCCTGAAAGTCAAGTGAATAGGATCTCAACATGTCTTCTAAGGTTTGAATAGTTAGTTCTAATTGTCCATCTGTTTGAGGGTGGTAGGCAGTGCTCAAATTAAGTTCAGTATCTAAGGCTTTATGAAGACTTTTCCAGAATCTTGAAGTAAAATGGGGATCACGATCAGAAGAAATCAATAGGGGTACTCCATGAAGTCTCACAACTTCATTAATATATAGTATTTCTAGTCATTCAAGTGGTAAATCTTCCCTTTTAGCAAGAAAATGTGCTGACTTGGTAAGCCGATCAACAATGAACCATATTGCATCGTTCCTTCTAGGAGTCTTTGGTAGCCCCATTACAAGTCCATCGTAATATTGTCCCATTTACACTCTGTTATGGGAAGAGGTTGCATGACTCCTCCAGGCTGTTGCCTTCCAGCTTTCACTTGTTGACAAACCATACATCTTGACACAACATTATTAATCTCCCTCTTCATGTTGTCCCACCAAAAATGTTCTTTCAAGTCTCTATACATTTTGGTGCTCCCAGGGTGTATAGAGAAATTGGAACTATGAGAATCATCCAGTAATTCCCTTTTTAGATCAGGTATATCAGGAACACAAAGCCTCTTCCCGAATTTCAAAATTCCTTCTTCATACACAATGTCTCTCAATCTCCCATCATTCACAGCTTTAATCTTCTTTTGAAATTCTTCATCATTGGTCTGAGAACTCTTAATCCTTTATAGTAAAGATTATTTGGAAACCATTTGAAAAAGAATTGATGTTTCACCTTCCCTGGTTATTCCCATGTCCATCTTCACTAGATCCATAAAAATTGGATCCCTTTCAATTCTCATATTGTTCAAAACTCCATGATCTTTTCTGCTCAAAGCATCTGCCACCTTGTTTGCCTTCCCCGAGTGGTAGTGTATCGTGCAATCATAATACTTGAGTAATTCAAGCCATCTCCTTTGCCTCATGTTGAGTTCTTTTTGTGAAAAAATATACTTGAAACTCTTGAGATCAGTATAAATCTCACATTTTTCACCATAGAGGTAGTGCCTCTATATCTTCAAAGCAAAGATCACAGCTGCTAACTCGAGATCATGAGTAGGATAGTTTTGTTCATGAATTTTCAACTGTCATGATGCATAGACAATAACCCTATCATTCTGCATAAGGATACAACCATGTCCTTTCTTCTATGCATCACTATAAATAACGAATCCATCATTCCCTGATGGTAGAGTCAATATAGGAGCATTGAATAATATTCTCTTCAGTTCTTTGAAACATTCTTCACACTCTTTTGTCGAAACAAATTTAACCCCTTTACGTGTGAGCTTCGCTAATGGGTTAGCCTATCGGGCAAAATTCTGGACGAAACATCAATAATAACCTGCCAAACCAATAAAACTGCGTACCTCAATTATACTCATAGGTGTTGGCCATTCTTGGATTGCCTTGGTCTTAGAAGGATCAACAGTGATTCCATATTTAGAGACAATATGACAAAGAAAAGAAATCTTCTGAAGCCAGAATTCATACTTGCTAAACTTCCCATATAATTGATGTCTTCTCAGAGTCTTCAGGATAATGCGCAAGTGATTTTCATGATATTCGTAGCTTTTGGAGTATACCAAGATATCATCAATAAATACCACCACAAATTCATTAATATATTCCTTGAAAACTCTATTCATCAGATCCATGAATACAGAGGGTGCATTAGTTAATCCAAAAGGCATTACTGTAAACTCGTAATGCCCGTACCTAGTTCGAAATGATGTCTTCGGAATTTCTTCCTTCTTCACACACAACTGATGGTATCCAGATCGAAGGTCAATCTTTGAAAAGTTTTGAGCGCCCTGCAGTTGGTCAAATAAATCATCGATGCGAGGTAGGGGATACTTGTTCTTTATTTTTATAGCATTGATCTCCCTGTAGTCGATACATAACCTCATAGATCCATATTTCTTTTTAACAAAAAGAATAGGGGCTTCCCATGGAGAAACACTAGGGTGAATAAATCACTTATTACTCAATTCCTCTAGTTGTTTCTTTAGTTCAACTAATTCTACAATGTACATTCTATAAGGGGTCTTCGATATAGGCCTTGATCTAGGAATTAAATCAATGGAAAACTCAACTTCTCATTCTGGAGGATGTCCAGGTAAATCTTCCGGAAACACATCTACATATTATTTCACAATAGGTACATCCTCTATTTGAACATTCCTTTCCTCACCCACTGTAATTTCATCATATTCCTCCCCAATAATTGAATTTAGTTGAGCTACTGGGGGTGGATCTAGATAAGAATGAGGTGGTGATGATTCTACTCTAAAGATAAGGTGTTCCTTATCATCATCATCAAAAATTGTAACCTCCTTCTTCTTACAATAAATCTTTGCATCATGGTCCGAAAGACAATCCATACCGAGGATTATATCAAACTCAATCATAGGTATAACGACGATATCAGCAGATAAAGAACATTTATGTGCTCTAATGGGGACTGATTCACAACAATTTGTTTCAATGATACTTCCCTTAAGAGTTTTAACTGACAACTACCATGTTAAATCAAATTGGAAATATCTAATTTTCTTTGAAAACTGGGAAGATATGAAACAATTCAATGATCCAGAATCAAATAATGCATTTTCTAAACTTGAAGAAACCATTAAATTACCTACCACCACGTCTTTCGGAGCTTCTACCTCAGCATTAGTGATAGCATAAGCTTGGCCTTGATCCCTTGGCCTTTTCTGAGGTAAGTTCCCTTGACGCTTAGTACATTCATTTTCATAATGTCCCATCTCCCTGCAGTTGTAGAACTGAACATCGGTAGCTTCCTTCTTCCCTTTGATATCACGAGCTTGGTGGATTTTTTCACCACACTTGTAACAGACACCCATTCCCTTCAAGCAAGTACCAGGGTGTTTCTTCCCATATTTACCATAGGATAGATATTCAACCTTTCCCTTCTTCCCCTTATTTCCATTCCCAGATTGATCAGCAGATCTCTTCTTCTCTTTCTTTGCTTTAAAGTCATAAGACTTAGAGAATTCTTTTTCTGTCTTGATAGCACATAAGAGAATGTCTTCGTATGATGAGAAGGATTGTGAGACTAATACTCGACGGAGAAATGGTTTTAACCCATCAAAGAAACGATCAATATTACTTCTTGGGTTACATATATAATCTCTATCATACCTTGCTAACCTTGTAAAGTTAGCCTCATACTTTGTGACATTCTCATCTTTCTTTTGTCTCAGACTCAGAAATTGTCTTTCCATATCTGCTCGATGGTCACGGGGAAATTATTTTTCTAAAAACAGATATTTGAACTCCCTCCATTCCATATTTGATACTTTATCATCTTCCTTCTTGTTTTTAATCAATGACCACCGTTGATCAACATCTCCAGTGAGACGGTAAACTGCCATGATAACTTTTTCCCTTTCACTACTTCCCAAAGCCTGAAATATTTTCTCTAGGGAATTTATCCATTGCTCAGCTACTAAGGGATTTATAATCCCATTGAACATTGGTGGTTTTTTCCTCATAAAGAGATCTAACATTGATCCTCCATGCTGCGGATCAGGGTGCTCCATACGAGTAAGGTTATTATTCATAACCTGAGTGAGTTGTCCCAGTATGGTGATAAGTTGATCAGCACCAGTTGTATCACCAGCTCCACTATAATTATCTTGAGCAGGCGGGAAATCCCTACATGGAGTGTGTGCATTGATATGGTTTCCATTTCTTCCACTAGGTGCCATTTCTAAACAATGGCATAAACTAGATCAGTTTATGGATCAAAATACATAATTTCAAACTTATAAAACACTTAACATAAATTGAACTATTTATGGTTATAATACATAATCATAAAAATGCTTTCTTTGAGGAAGTATATACTCATAAACCCTTCATAATAATTTGTAATGAAAATGAGAGTTATCCTAAGCATATCCCCCGGGAGTGTCGTAACCAAGAGTGCAGCAAGGCCCGTTGTCATGCACCAGTTCCCATTCGAGTCTAGCTCAAAGCAGTGTTTTCGGGTTTTACCCCTAGGTACATCTGTGCTAGAGCTGCCTCTACCTGCTCGTATCCAGACAGGGATGTATTGCTTGGAAAACTCACAAAATCTCTACAATACCAAAATTCTAGGAAGTTCTTCTATACTAATCCTCAAATTCCATCTTCGGCCTATGTGCTCTAATCAGAGTTTATCTAAATCTAGCTTCCAAGGTTTGTACTAAACTTCCTCTTATAACAACTATAACGCCCCGACCCCAGTTACCCAGAGTTGGTGCGTTATTACATAACATTGGAATGATCACAAGAAAGATCAAATCTTGAAATATCGATTAGTTTAGTAGCCTTGGAAACACTAGATATATTCATAAAGTTTTACATTACATCATAAAAATGAAAACTACAACAACATAGTCTCCATTGTCTACAATCTTATCCCCTCATACTATCCCTGCAGTTTATTCATAATTTACTTCTTCACATCCTAGTAAAAATAAAACATAGAAAAGGGGTGAGCTCAAATTCCCAGTAAGGATAACAATATAGCGGAAACTTTCATAAATAAGAACAAACTTTTAAGGAAATGTATAACTAAAACAAAATCCTTTTAAACTTTAACTTCAACATAGTATGGAAAAAATAAAATAAAATAATTCCATTTACCTATTCACATGGATATTCTACTAATCGAATAATCACATGCAATATCAATAACCACTTTCACAATGATGGAATGCATAATGCCAGACTATCATAACCACATAGCCAAGGCCTCGTGCCAAGACTACAAATATGATTTTGTCAAGGCCTTGTGCCAAGACACTATTTTGTCTAATGAGACCTACCGATTCATCGAGGAGCTATAGCGGGCTCCACCCGTCACATATTAAGTCCAATGCATTCCCATATGAAAATATTTAAACATAATATAAACATTCATATTAAAACTAGCATACGAAATGTAAATTCTTCATCCATAAACCATGAATGGTATAAAAATAACACATCCACAGTCAAACATATCAAAAAACCTTCAATAAAATATAGAAGTTTTGTATCATAATAAATCAACTTCAAATAAGCGTAAAATCCATCAAAGGATGTTGACATAGATGAAATCAAAACTCTTTTTAGAGAAATATCTCTTTCTATTTTGAAATCATTTAAGAGTCATATATTTATAAAATAAAACATTTTCTTTTAAAATATTCTTATAATCTTGTAAGGGAAGTTTCAACAATTTTATAATGGCGGAAAATAGCCGCACCCGCCGTATAAGTTAAAAAAACATTCTTACCTTAATTCTGTCGAAAAGGTTAAAAAGGACCTTGTTTGGAAAAAGACATAAATATTCCTTTATAAACCTCTTATAAAAAGTCAACAAGGGTATAAATGACTTTAACCCATATTATTGTAAATAGTAAAAATGTTTTGAAATACATTTTTAAGAAACATGGATGTGGATGATAAAGAGATCCCAGTAGATTATTACGTATAAACAACCTTGGATAATGAAGAGATTGTGAAATAAACCCTTACCTTGTACTTTTCCTTGGTTGGGGTAGGTTAACCTCATATATAATGGTGAAATAATTGTTATTAAATTATACAATGATCATATATATTAATATGATATCATATATGTTCTTTTAACATTGCTTTGTTAATAATATTTTAGAATTATTGTTGTTTCAGGTGTTAACTTACTCGTTTTCTTTTATATGTTTTGTTAAATAAGACATGTTTGTCATGGATAGGTTGTATATTATTCATATCTAGAATGATATCATGTCCTTAAAAATTATTTTGAAATCATCAAATGATAATTATACTTGAATGGATACGATGTAGAATGATTCTCATCGCGTTCGTGGAGACGGTAGTCCGTACGTACGCACGAGGGACAATATCATTCTTTTGATATTAAAATAATATATAATTGGATGGTATATCATATATATAGAATAATTATCATGTTATATTTATTATTTACATGAATTAAAAATCATTATTATATCCATTCAAATTATAATATATTGAATAACAATTACACCACGACGTGGAGACGGTAAGCCATCCGTACACACGTATGGTGACATGTCATTCAAAGGATGGATAAAATAATGAATATGGTTGTACCATATTTATAATAATATTACATTATATAGGAGATACTGGATTAATTATTTTAGAATGGGAATAACAAATAAAGAATAAGTGGAAGAAGAAAGGAACTTGAAAAGGGGTGGTGAAAACATTACCTCTTCTTCGGGTTCTTCCTTATGATTTGATCAAAAGGGATACTTAGGTTGTCTTTCTAATAAAACTAAGGCCTCTAGGATGAAGTGAGGGAAGTTGAGAGAGTATTTGGGCAGAGTTTGGACGAGTCAAATGGCTTTGAAGGTGTGAATTAATGAGAAGGGGGAGTGCCGTTTTATAAGAGGGGTGAGGGGCACCTTTGGAAAAGCTAGAAATATTATTTTATAATAAATTTATATTCGGTTTCTAATGGATCCAAAGTGTATTATTAGAGGTTATGGTGGGGATGGGTCGAAAACCACTCAAAAAATAGAATTTAGAGAGGTTTGTGTCATTATATTAACCTTATATTTTAGTTTTAACTCTTAGTTAATTAGTTTGACACTTACCATGTCACTTAGTATTTTTATATTATATTGTTAATAAACATAATATATTCCTCAAAGAGACCCCCAAGTGGTCCATTAATGATAAAATATCATGATATAAGTCTCTTGTACAAGCATTAGATTTTTAGGAATTGAATATCAATTAATAATATAATATTTTTTTTAAAAACTCTTTTATGTCAATTTTGACACTATTTGGAAAATTGATTTTTTTGTGAAAATCATAACAGAATTATTACTTCAAAAAAAGTTAATTAAATCATTCATAACATTCATATTATCCTAGAAAATTTGTGTAATTCATAAAAAGTCTCAAATTATATTTATTTGGGTATTTATAATGTCAATTATTTTAATTTTTCACTATTATGTTAATTACTGCATCACTATTGTGTCATAAATAAATTAAATTATTTAATATATAAAATTTATAAATAAAATACCATTATGTAGTAAATCTTTTTAGATTTCTAATGAATATTTAAAATCTAATTTATCTTATGTATAACCCTATATTAAAAATGTTTTAGTAAATAAACTTTGATTTTAACTCTTTTAACTCTTTTTTGAAATAAATAATAATAAATGTCCTAATCTAATCCAAGTGGACCTAAATATTTTATTCCTAAGGTTGTTTTTGGTCGAATTAATCTTATCCAATATAATTAGTACATGTTTTAGGTTAATATTAATATCATTTTTATCCTTAATTACCATATTTACTTTTAACCGTGGTAAATAAAAGTAAAAAGTTACTATTCACCAAAAATTATTTTCATCTCAATAAACCACATTTTAGTCCTTGATATTAACCGTGTCTCTCAGATTTTTGAAATTCCACTCAAAGAAGTGGTAAAATTAAGTTTTATGAAAAATTTAGTTTTTAGCTACCAATTAGTGGTATCACTATTCATCAAAAAATGAAGTTTTTCAGAAAAATACCAAAAATTCACCCTAGGATAATTTCGATATTCCGAAACCAAAAATGAAGTCCATTTTAAAAAATAAAATTTATAAATTTCAAAAAGTGGGTATTACTATTCATAATGGCTAGTTTGATTGGTTGTGGTGTGTTAGAACTCGATGTTGCATACAACACACACTATTGCATTATTCAAAGAGAAGCGTGCCGTAGAAGCTTGGGGTGTTACAAGTATTCACTTCATTGTGCTGAAAAAAGAAGGTGTATAGTTTTATGGAATTATAATATATGTTTTTGGAAGAAAAAATGGCTTGACTCCCCTCATATTCAGGAACTAAATGGGTAAGTATTAGATATAGACATTAATATTATAGAAAAGATTTTTATCCCCTTGGAACACAACTCGATCAAGGATGTGTTTTCTTATTATACCTTTATGCCATGAAAATATACACTTGTGTGGGATCTATCTAGACATGGAACCCTTATCACAATTTTTTTGTACATTTTTAGCATGGGAATACCCCCCTAATGATGCTATATGACTTATCAATTTCTCCAAGCCTTAGATCAATCCATCTAGGTATGTCCTTCTCTAGTGATCGCTGGTAAATAGGCTTCCTGTGGATAGAATTATCATGAAGTATGGGTAAAATTTTTGCTTAGGTTGTAGCATTTTAATGGATGTATAAGGTTCGATTCCTAATGTTTTCATTTATTTCCATTTTTCAAATGCTGTTGGGGCATTGTTTATATCCTATTTATGGTTGATATCTTACTTAATAATGCTTATACTATCTTATAATACTTCAATAATTTGAAATTGGATTCTCCTGAATTCATGAATGCTTTTAGGACTTCTGTGGTAGAATCCCAACATTTAATTTGGTGGAATCAAAATAGTAATAGATTTAAGGGGAATTATCTTGATTTGGGAATGGTTATGAAGAAACTTCTACTGGTGAATAAATTACCTTCCTCTATTTACTATGGTCTTGATGGGAATTCTATTAAGGAACTAACTATTTTTGACAGGTTGGGAATTCATCATAATTATAGGTATTATAATGGATCCACATGTGTTGTTTGGAAACTTTATATAATAGGATTAATTAAGATTAACCCAGATGGTTCTTTAAATGAAAATTCAGGTCCCTTAGGTTACTATGGTGTTTTTAGGGATTTTAAAGTTAGATTTATATCTTATTTTACTATGTATTGTGGGATAGTGGTTTCTTATGAAGTAGATATAGAAGGGGTGATCATGAAAATTCAAATAGCTCATTTTAATGGTTGCAACAAGATTTGGATCAAGATCAACTCTTCATTCTTGGTACATTCCCTTCATATTAAGACATAATATTCATCATATAAGATTATGGAGACAATAGAGGACTACATGATTTTATGTACTCAAAATTTATTTTGTTGTGTTTCTTATTTTTAGAGAAGGTAATGTAGTAGAAGATATTTTTAAAAACATGGGAGTTGGATTAGGTGTCAGTAACTAGTTATTGTATGCTCCCAAGTGTATTGAGGAGAATTTTTTTTGAATTTTTTTAAAACTCCATCCTATATTTTATTTAATTTTGATACTTAGAGTGTTTTCTTCTAGGGTAACTCTTATTATCTTAATGAATGGTAAAAAATACTGATTTTTATTAAAAACTATATTTTATTTTAAACTATTTAAAAATTTTAATTCTATTTTGGATTAGTTTTAAAATTTTATTAGTTTATTTTTATTAGACATAATACAATTATATTTATTGTAATGAATTTTATAATTGAATTTGGTAGAAAAACATTTTATACTTAAAATAATTTTTTTTTGAAAAACTGATTTTCATCACATTTTTCAGGTTTAAATTTTAATTAAGTTTTTTCACTTATATTAATTGAATTTTGAAAAATGGATTCCATATTTGGAATCAGGAGTTAAAAATTTGGAAAATATCCCCCTTTTATTTTTGATCATTTTGATCAACAACCTTTGTAAATTTTTATCACCACTATAAGGGTATATCAAGTAGTAAAGTTAATAAATAATATGGTAAGAACTAAAAAATGATCTTAACACTTTTCTTTATTTCATTAGATGATTCTATTTCATCCATAAGAATTCAATAATCAAATATATTACATTTTCTCCTTTTTTCCAATGAATTTTTCCTTTGTTATATTTAAGTTAAGGATAAAGTCAATAATTTTACTCTCTTACTTTTAATATATACAATATTTTTTAAAAGGGGTAAAAACAACTTATGTTAAATTTTGAAAATTTATTTTAAATTTAAATTATTTTTCTTTACCATGTTAATTGATTCTAATTTTTAGTGATTAAATAATCACCTTAAAAGAATATGAAACGCCGATACAAAATTTAATTAATTAAAAGGAAAATGAAATAAATGAATTTAAAATTATTAAAAGTAATATAATTTGAATGAATTGTTATGTTATAAAACTTTTAGAGATAAGTATAATATTTTATGGAAATTTTAAATTATTATATTTTAATTCTATTTCTATCATGATATTTTCAAAGTCTATTTAAATGAATTTTTCCAAAATGACATTAATAATATTTTTTAATAAATGAAATTTTATTAAATAATTTAAAAATTTATTAAAATTATATATTCATCCAAGTTATTGAGATATGTTTTAAAATATCAACCATTTTCCATTTATGTTCTAAATTTTTTATAGAAACTATTTTACCCCTAAAGAGTAAAAAACATATCATCCTAATTATCAAAAAGGTTAACGGGGGGTTCAAAAAAAAATATAATTGTTAAAAAATAACATAAACTTGTAGAAATTTTATTATATAATATTATTTACACTCATAATAATGTTATATTTTAATATTAACAATTTTTACCCATTTGAATATGAAAATTAATTTTTATTAATTTAATACTTTATGAAATTCCAAGAGTGCACCTCCTCTATCTTATAAAAGGGAACCTAATCTCATACTTTCTTCACAATTAAAAAAAAGTTTGTTTGGAAAATAATTTCTTAAATCCAACCAACCTAGGAAATCTTTTGGTGTAAACCTTAAGAGGTTGTCAGAAGAAGAGGTGGTTCTTAATCAAGAATTTTTGTTTTATCTATTTTTATACCTCATTCAAACTTTATTAAAACATGATAAAATAATAAATCTAGTTTCTTCCATATAATTAATTATTTTATGTTGATGTCATGAAATATATCTATCTCCTCTTCAATCAAATGGGAAACAAAACCATCATTCATGTGTACGGAGGCCTACCACCTCACACACCGATGAATTTCATTTTCCATCACCACCTCTAAAGAATAGTTATAATTATGGATTTAAGGTATATATATGATATTTATAAAATATTTATCAGTATGGATATGTAATATATCATATATCTTATCAACCTTTCATTCATTGAAAAATGATAACGACATTCATGCATTCCTGTGGACCACCACCTCCATGAAGCGATGCAATCTATTCTTTATCACCACATCACATGGTGGAAAAATATAATTGTATTTAAATAAATAAAATAATATTAACTTCATAATTATGTATTTTTAATATAAAATTATACTCAACTTCTTTCCATAATTATTGTTGAAAAATAGAAAAATTACCCATGAGGACGTACGACCTACCATCTCCAAGATTGCAATATAGGCCATTTTTCTAAAACATATTTCATATTTGGTTTTAAGAGTATAATTTATGTATAAATATGTTAATTATTTAATTATTATTATTCTATATATATTTTAATGATTACCACTTTCACTATAGTCAACTAATCGAAGTCATTTTGGTCATATGAGGCGAATATCATGAGAACGTCTGACGTGAACTTAATTTATTAAGTAATTGATTATAATATGGTAAAAAGAATAATAAAATTGAAGAATGTTATTAAGAAAGAAAATAATTATAATAATTTTGTTATTCATGAAGATAAAGAACATACATAATGATTCAAACATGAGGTAAGGGACACAATGCTTTAAAAATCTCATTTCAAATGTTTTTAAATATTAATTTTCTAGATATTTCTCATTGATTGTAAATATTTTAAAAATTATTTTATGGATATATTTATGAGAAAATATATAAATTATAGAGGATATAATATGTCTCTTTTTAATTTATTTCAATGTTTTTCAAAAGGAATATTTTACATATTTTATATGAAACATTTTGAAAAAAATAGAAAAGAAATGAAATTTTTTTCAAGGGTTTTATGATGAAAAGTGTAGACATATTTTTTTATATAGTACTTGAGAATTATATATGAAGATTGTGTGATAATTATATAGGATATATGAGTGGGTGATCTAGAGGAAACTTATATGAATGGGTGATCTTGATTTAGCTTATAAGATGGGTGATCCCTATTATAGCTCTCCAATGCATCGGGTAATGTTCCTTGTATTGAAAGGTAATAAGGAGGGAGTTAACCTGTGTGGTTTATCCTATGAATTTAATTGGGTTCCAGTTATCTCTATCATAGTTTTTGAATATGATTCTTTAATTCACCCAAAAGTGGTTTATATTTACTTTCTATGATATTTTCATTAAGATATATTTTTTGTTTCATGGGGAAATTATTTATTTCATATTCTCAAAGAATAACGTGAGAAAGGTAAAATTTTATTGGTTTTCATGTTTTTCACTGAACTAATAGTTTTATTATTTTCTTGTACCTTACTGAATTTTGTTTGCTCATCACACGTTTTAATATGTTTTTCATGTTGAGTCAATAAGGTTTTCCTTATGACTTTTCCATTCCTTATTGTTTTGAAAATCACAAACACCTTATCTTTAAGAAAATTGCTTTTATAAGGAAAATTACTTTTATAAGGAAAATTGCTTTTATAAGGAAAATTGCTTTTATAAGGAAAATTGCTTTTATAAGGAAAATTATCCTTATCATATTTTCATATAGATTTTTCTTAAGTATAAGATTCGAATTCATTTCTATTTTCTCGGAATTGTTGAAACTTTGATATGAAGCATTCTGTTTTAGGATCCGAATTCTGGATAAGAACTGTAAGGAAGTTTCATTCCGAATTTCGGATACAAACTCTGATTAAGTTCTACTCCAGATTCAGGATACGAATTCTTATGAAGTTCGACATTGAATTCTCATTACGAATTCTAATGAAGAATTCTCATTATAAATTCTGATAATGAATTTTCATTTAGAACTATGATGATGAAATCTCATTACGAATTCTAATGACGAATTCTCATTACGAATTCTGATAATGAATTTTCATTAAGAACTATGATGATGAAATCTCATTACGAATTCAAATGACGAATTCTCATTCTGAATTCACCTATTAAACATAATCTGATCATCTTTGTTTTATACACTCTGAATTAATTCAGACTCTGAAAAATATTTTGGTTAGACTCCGAACTTTTATTCTTCTTACACTTCTATAATTTGTCTACTCTTTATTATTTTCATTACACTCCGAACCTTCACTCCGAAGCTTACATTCCGAACTTATGAGTTAGATTTTAAAATGATGTCGTACATTCTGTTACACCTGTTTTGTAATAAAACGATGTCTTCTATTTTTTTTATAAACTAACCATTGTCTAAGTGACACGTGTATAGGTCCCTCCGATCTTTAAGGAAAATATGACCGTTGGAGAAGGAGCCGACCTTACCTATAAATAGGAGATCATTTGAAAGACCTCGCTGCTGATGAGGCTGATACTGTTGCTGAAGTGCTGTAAAGCTGACTAATCTGCTTGAAGTGATTTCTAGAGAGAGAGGCTCTTATTAACTCTCAAAGCTTCGTGCGACTCCGAATGTTGGTGATTATATTCGAGGATTTCCAGGGATAGGAAGACAGAGGTGCCAACTACCTTAAAGTTTGAGGGCTTCCTTGCTGAGGAAGACAGAGGTTGCCAACTACCTTGAAGTTGAGGGCTTGCGGGGATAGCAAGATAGAGACTCCGATCTTCGTATCGAGGGCTTACCCTTGTGTGGGTAATACAGACTTTCTTGAATGTATAAATCAAGGGACCTTTATCCAAGGTTGTTGGATACCCTTCTCTTTGGGTTAAAAGACTTATATCTTGTTTCTTGTAGTTTAAACTACTTGTTTATTTTACGCTTCATTTTGTATTATAAGGAAAGTATAACTTCCTTATACTTCCTTACTTCTACTCTGTTTCATTTAGATTCTATACGCTTTAAGGTAGAATCTCATATTGTAATCTTTTGTTAAGGTTCTATTTCCGGAACCATATTTCCGGAACCTACTTTCAGAATCTCTTTTCAAGTTTTGTTTGGTGTTAGAGGTGTTGTGAATTTGGTAAGTTTAACTTTGTTAAACTTAGCCTTTTCCTTTTCTTAAGGAAAACATAGTTATTCTTAACTTACTTTAAAGGTTCCAAAGGAATTTTTAAAGTGTACAATTCACCCCCCCTCTTGTATATTGAGCATCTACATCACTATTTCGATCCTACAATTGGTATCAGAGGAGGTCTCTGAAATACTTGTACTCACATACAAGTTTTTCTTGCTCATTTTCCCATTCCAAACTCTTTCCATTCCGAACTTTCTCATTCCGAACTTTGTTATTACGAATCATTTTCTACTAACAAGTTTGTGTGCCAAAGGTTATTTCTAGTATGGCAGGAACTAATGTTGGTTCAATTGATAATCTAAATCCTACAAGACCACCTATCTTTGATGGTAATGACTATGAATACTGGAGAGATCGCATGAAGACTTTTGTTATTAATACTGGAATAGACAACTTTTTGATGCTTACTGGAGATTATAAAATTACTAACAATGAAGTCAGAACTTTTACAAACCTGGAAAAGCAAGAATATCAACTCAATTATAAGGAACACAATAATATACTTTGTTCAATGACCAGAAATATATATAGCCAAATTTCTTCATGTGAAGCAGCTAACTGTATCTGGAAGAAGTTAGAGGTTACACACTTTGGAACTTCTAAAGTGATTGAGACTAGAAGAGCTATGCTTAGAGCTGAATATCATGGCTTTAACTTTCCTTATGGAGAACCTATCTGTAAAGTTTAACAGAGATTTTTGACTATAGTCAACAGTCTACAATCTATGGGAGAGAAAGGTCTATATGATGAAGCTCTTGTGGATAAAATAATTGATATTATGCCCAATGAGTGGGAGTCCAAGAGAACAGCTATAAATGAGAACAGGAAGGTCACTCAAATTACTCTTGATGAATTATTTGGAACTCTTCTACAACATGAGACAAGAATGAAGAGAGATGCTGATAATATAAAGAAGAAGAATGGAAATGGTAGTGTTGCTTTTATTACAACTTCAAATCAGATGAAAGCTAAGACTCCTGAGAGAGTAACCAGATCCAAGTCTAAGAAAGTTATTTTCCAATCCGAATCTAGTGAGAGTGAAGTCTCAGAAAATGAATTAGCAAATCTTGCTCGAAGGATGAACAAGATAGCTGGACAGAGAAATTTCCAATCCAAGTATAAGAAAAAGGACAGGAAAGATAAGAAAGATGGAGAAGTTACTTGTTATGAATGTAAAAGAGCTGGACATATTAGACCAGATTTCCCTATGCTCAAAAAGAAAGAAAGAAAAGAAAGGCATTCAGACAGGAACAGAAAGAAGTATTATAAATCCAAAGCTAAGAAATTTTTGAAAGATAATGACACCTGGAGTGCCAGTGGTGGTGACTCTTCAGATGAATCGTCTGATTATGAATCTTCAGGACAGAAGAATCTTGGTCTTATATCCAGATTACCTATTGACAATCATTTTCTTATGGCTAAGGTACGAAATGCTGAATCATTGACCAATGATTCTTTGAATTCTAATGATAGTAAGTATTATAACACTTCTGATGAAGAATCTTCTTCTGATGAAGAAAATACTTTACCTACTTATGAAGAAGTCTCTAGGTTTTCTGAACTTCTTGAGATTGAGAATTCCAAACTCAATAAGAAACTTGATAAGGCAAACTCTAGGAATTCTATTCTTACAAAAGAAATATCAGATCTTTCTAAAGATCTTGATAAGAAAAATGCTGATTTTGAAAGTATTTCAAAAAATCTTGAAGAAGTAAGTTCTGAGAAGAACAAACTTTCTAAAGAATTAGAAAAAGTAATTTCTAAGAAAAATGTTTTCGAGCCTAACTCTAGTTATAAAACTAATGATTTTGAGGATAAAAACTTGGTTGTAAAACTCAAGTCCAAAACTTTTTCCTTAAAGAAGTGTTTATAAAACTTTACCCATGGTAAGGAAAATTTTGATAAAATGTATTCTCAAATACGACCTTTAAGAAATAAATCCGGATTTATTTATACCCATGCAAAACCAATTTTTAGTAACAATTATTTTGTTCCTCAAAGTGCCCCATTTTGTACTAAGTGTCAATGTGGTGGTCACTGGGAAAAGAATTGTTCCTTAAACAAAACCCAATCTCTAGGATTTCACAAAGATTACTTTTCTAAGAAGATGTGGGTACCTAAATTTTTATTGTCTGGAAATCTCGGATCCAAACAAGTTTGGATTCCGAAAATCTAATTTTCTTCTTGATTTCAGGAAAACAAAGAGAGTAGCAGCAACAATACATGGTACATGGATAGTGGATGTTCCCGACACATGACTGGTAACAAAATCTATTTTGAAAAGTTTATTAAAACGAAAGGAGGAAAGGTAACTTTCAGAGATAATGCTAAGGGAGAGATTGTTGGTATTGGTAATATTGTTTTTCTTGGTAAAACTTTGATTTCAAATGTTCTTTTTGTTAAGGGTCTTAAGCACAACCTCATTAGCATAAGTCAGTTATGTGATGAAGGTTACCTTGTGAATTTTAGGAATGATAAGTGTTTAGTTCACAATTCCAAGGAAGATTTTATTCTCTCAGCCAATAGAAAAGAGAATGTATACACTTTGAACCTAGAAGACCTCAGGAGTCAAGATTTACCTTGCCTTAGTGCAATGGAAGATCATTCCTGGTTATGGAATAGAAGACTAGGTCACTATAATCTTAGAAACCTATGTAAACTCTCTAAGAAGAAACTAGTTAAGGATCTACCGGAGCTTAGATTTGATTCTTCTAAAGTTTTTGATCCTTGTCAATATGGAAAGCAACATAATTCTAGTTTTATGTCAATCGGTGAAGTCTCAACAACCGATGCATTACAGTTAGTGCATATGGATATTTTTGGTCCAACACAAACTGAAAGTATTGGAGGCAAATACTATGTGTTTGTTCTAGTTGATGATTACACTAGATTTACTTGGGTCTATTTTCTAGCAAAGAAATCTGAAGCTTTTTCTTATTTCAAAAGTTTTAGAGATCAAGTTAAAAATGAGAAAAACCTTCCATTGAAAACTATTCATAGTGATCATGGAGGAGAATTTCAGAATTCTGATTTTGAAACTTTTTGTAGTAAGAAAGGTATTACTCACAATTTTTCAGAACCTAGAACTCCTCAACAGAATGGTGTAGTTGAAAGAAGAAATAGAATTCTTCAAGAAATAACTAGAACCATATTGACTGAATATTCTATAGCCAGACATTTCTGGGCTGAAGCTGTAAGTACTGCTTGTTATACTATAAATCGAGTTTTAATTAGACCTTTTCTTAATAAAACTCCTTATGAGTTATGGAGTGGTAGAAAACCAAGACTATCCTACTTCAAGGTTTTTGGTTGCAAAGTATTCATTTTGAATACTAAAGATAACTTACATAAATTTGAACCAAAATCTGATGAAGGGATTTTCTTAGGATATTCCACAACATCTAGGGCTTATAGAGTTTTTAATAAAAATACTTTCACTGTTGAAGAAACAGTACATGTAAAATTTGATGAGTCAGATCCTTTTATTTTTAAACCATCCCAACATACATCCTCAGATGTGTTTTCAAAAACTGATTATCAACCTTTGATAGAAGAACCTTCTGATAAGGAAATTGTTCAAGAAGATACTTCTGAAACATTTACCCCAGAAGATTT
This sequence comes from Viscum album, assembly GCA_963277665.1. NCBI lineage: Eukaryota > Viridiplantae > Streptophyta > Magnoliopsida > Santalales > Viscaceae > Viscum > Viscum album. Next base: position 252,397,359 of record OY728165.1, on the reverse strand, counting down.
TCTACCCTATGTTGATGAACAGGTTTTACAAAACCCAAATCAGGTGTTTCTTAAGAATCATCCTAGTGATAGTATCATTGGTGACGTAAATCAACCTGTAAGGACTAGAAGTTCCTTAAGAAATGAACTAGAACATCTATCATTTCTTTCCCAATTAGAACCAAAAAGCACTGATGAAGCTTTAGGTGATGATGATTGGATCAAAGCCATGCAAGATGAACTAAAGGAATTCGAAAGGAATAAAGTCTGGACCTTGGTTGAAAGACCTAAGGAAACTTCTGTTATTGGAGTAAAATGGGTTTTCAGAAATAAATGTGATGAAAATGGAGTCATAGTAAGAAATAAAGCTAGACTTGTTGCTAAAGGATATAATCAGCAAGAGGGAATAGACTATGAAGAAACCTATGCTCCAGTAGCTAGACTTGAATCTATCCGTATTGTACTTGACTTTGCAGCATTCTTTAATTTCAAACTTTTCCAAATGGATGTGAAATGTGCTTTTCTTAATGGTTATGTTCAAGAGGAAGTTTTTGTTGAACAACCTCCTGGCTTTAAAGATACAAAACATCCGAATCATGTTTTTAGACTTACCAAAGCTTTGTATGGTCTTAAACAAGCCCCACGAGCATGGTATGATAGACTCACTGAATTTTTGATTCAAAATAACTATGTTAAAGGAAATGCAGATCCAACCCTTTTTATAAATAAAGATAAGAAAAATGTTTTGATTGTTAAAATTTATGTTGATGACATTATATTTGGTTCAACTCAGCAATCTTTGACTGACTCTTTTGCAAGTCTAATGAAATATGAGTTTGAAATGAGTATGATGGGTGAGTTAACATTTTTCCTTGGTTTTCAAATTTCTCAAAAACCAGAAGGAATCTACATATCTCAACATACGTATATTAAAGATCTTCTTAAAAAGTATGGTTATGACAATACTAAGAGTATAAGTACTCCCATTGGTACCTCAAACTCTTTAGATCTTGATGAAGCTGGGAAACCAGTAGATCAAACATCTTTTAGAGGTATGATAGGAATTTTACTATACTTAACAGCTAGTCGAACAGACTTAATGTTTTCAGTATGCTTATGTGCAAGATATCAATCCAATACTAAGGAATCTCACTTAAAGGTGGTAAAAATAATTTTTCGCTACCTTAAGGGAACCATGGATCTAGGATTATTTTATACTTCTAGAAATGATTTTGTTCTAAAAAGATTTTCTGATGTTGACTTTGGTGGATGTATAATGGATAAAAAAAGTACATCCGGAACTTGTCATTTCTTAGGAGATTCATTAGTTTCTTGGTCCTGCAAGAAGCAACATTCTGTAGCACTCTCCACTGCTGAAGCTGAATATGTAGCAGCTGGAAGTTGTTGTGCTCAAGTGTTGTGGATGCAACACACACTCACAGACTATGGCTTGAGTTTTACTAAAACTCAAATTTTGTGTGATAACACAAGTGCCATTGCCCTTAGTAAAAACCCTACACATCACTCCCGTGAAAAACACATAGATATTAGGCATCACTTTCTTAGAGATCACACACTGAAAGGAGATATTATTCTTCAGTTTATCGGAACACAAGATCAACTTGCTGATATTTTCACAAAATCTTTGCCTTATGATAGATTTGAATATATTAAACAAAAGTTAGGAATGATAACCGTAAGGTAATCTTTCTTAATTAAATTTCTGTTGAAAAAGTCTCCTTAGAGCAATAAACTCCTTTTCACAGGGGGAGTACATTTGTTTGATAGTATAACTAAGTTTTTTTCAAAGTTTGTTTTCAAACTTTTTGGAATGAAGATTTCCGGAATGGAACTTCCGGAACTACAATTTTTCCAGAATGGACATTTTCGAACAGAATACTTCTGGAATGGAAGTGTTCGTATTGAAAATTTCTGGAATGGAAAATTTCGTACTGGTATTTTCATAACGGGATTTTTGTACCGAATCTTTCATAATTTTTCTTAATGAAACTTTCGTACTAAGTTTTTCATTATTAAGTTTGTTTTTCATACTGAGTTTTTCATACTGAGTTTATTTTTCGTTGTAATTTTTTTTAAAAAATGTTACCAATTACGAGTAATCCTCCTAATCCAATCCGAAAGGTATGATTTCCTTACTCAAGTTTTCGTAGTCATACTTTACTACTAGAATTTTCTTGTTTTATGTTTTCAGATTATAGTTTTCTTAATTTTTTGTTTTAATAAAAACCTCAAAAAGATCGGATTCAAGTGTTCTTGAGAATTCTTTTTCAACCGTCAGATCTGATCTCAGCTTATCCCAACCGTTAGATCAACCGAGGAAGTTGAACTATCATTCGATTGCCTATATAAAGGGGACCCATATACTCGTCCCACATCGATTTCAAGCTCTCGCGTCCCGAATCTCTGCCTCTCAGTTTTAAAGCCGTTCCGAACTTCAGATTTCTCCGTTCCGAACTTCTTAGAGGACTTCAGATCCGAATGTCTGCGGAGTTAGCATATCAAGAGATGTCATCCACCAAACCTATTTCACAATGGTTAGTTTACAGAGAAAGGCTAGTCCATCCAGATTTCTTCAATAACTATGATTCTCTTATTTCGAAGAACATTAAGTTGAATGGCTGGGAAGATATTGCTGTATCCAAACCGGGGAATCAAGACGATGTCTTTTAGAGGTTAGTTGCTGAGTTCTATGAATCAGTTTCCTTCTTTCAGGAAGATAATAGGGAGAAATTTTCTTTTAAGTCTTATGGTAAGACTTACAAGCTTTCTTATACCAAGGCAGCAAGATTGGTAGAGCTGTCCTATGAAGGAGAAGCCGAATTTATTTCTCACGTCTTGCCGGAATATAAGGGTAGCTTCGACAAGGAAAAAGCCTTAGAAACTCTCGGACTGGCTGATGACAAGGCTCCAAAGATTGCTAGTTTGCCTACAAACTTCCGGATTCTAGAGTTGTGGGTGCAAGGTCTTATTGTACTGAGGAAAGGTGATAAAGACAGCTTGAAGAAGAGTGAGATCTATATCTTAGATTTCCTGATAAATCTAAGGATGTTTAACTTCATGAGGCACATTCTTATAACCATTGAGAATCTTAAGAAAGGAAATCTCAGAGCCCAGATCGTAATGTACCCAGCAATTTTATCGAGGTTGATAGTTCGGTGCCTTGAATCTTTCAAGGAAGCTTGCAGATCTAAGCCAAGGGTTTGTAAAATTTTGTTGGTCAGTGATGATACCCTTAAAAGGATGGATGTGGCTTTTAACAAGGAGACTGGTGAGTTCTTCGATTTACCTAATCAAGAAGAAGTGGCTCTGAAGGTTGCTGAACCGGAATCATCTAAGCCAGTAAAGAAAAGAAAGTTAAAAGAAGTTGCAGCTAAAGTTGAGGATCCTAAAGCTAAGGAAGTTCAAACCGCACCTCCAAAACAAAAGAAGAAGAAAGCCTATCCTGATGAAGTTGTTGCGAAGTGGAGAGCAGATAAAGAGAAAAGGAAAGAAGGGTATCCGCAGTTCGGATTGGACCCTACGGAGGCTAAGGCATTAAAGGAGAGAACTGCTGATGAGCTTGAAAAACAAGTAAAGGAAAAGAAGATTAAGAAGAAAATGATAGAATCTAAGGCAGTTCAATATTTGTTAAAGTTTAATGAAATAGTATCCAGAAGCATTCCAGTTCCGAGATCTTTCTCCTTGGAATCTCTACCTGAGACTCCAGGAAGAAACCTGGATTTTCCAGAAGAGATTACAACTGAACATGTTGAGCAACTTGAGCAGATTCAACTAGTGGGAGAAGAAGAAGTAGTTGCTAAAGCAAGTGGTGAAACAAGAGACTTATTGAAAGAAGTAGATGATTATAAGGGGTCACCTTCGGAACAAATATCACTCCGAACTTCAGAGGCTGAATCCTCTAAGTTAGTAACTCCAGAGAAGGATAAGAATGAGGAAGATGTTTTTCAAAATGTTGTTGATGATATTATTCAAGTGTCTACTGGCGAGCAGAAAACTCCTGATCAAGAATCGATTCCGAAAAAAGACAAGGGAAAGCAACTCCTTATAGAGAATCCGAAATCCGTGGCTAGCAAGAAAAGAGAATATGGTGATTCTTCTAAAAGGAAGTTGGAGCTTATTGAGGAAGAAAATTCTCCAAGTAAAGTTTCAGATTCGGAGTCATCCTCGTTGGGGCATGACTTTTTTGTTCAGTCTTTAAAGAAGTTGGTGGGAACCATTCCGACCTTCTCAAGTATTGATTCAAGATGCCAGATCCTCCAACATGCTTTAAATCAGAAAAAAGACTCTGTATCTATGGTTATGGAAAAGTGTGTTGAAATAGAGGTTCAGTTAAAAACGTTTTTTGTTGGCTACGAAGCTCATAGAAGATCTTGCAAGAGGATGACAAACTGGTCGAAGAAGACTGTTGAAGAGATGAGGTTATTCGATGAATTTCAAGACAATGTTAAAGATGCCTTTGAGACCGAGGACATGAAGATAAATGAGTTAACTTCATCCATTGAAGAGAAGCTGACAGATGAAAAGAACTTACGGATTCAAGAAGTCAGAGATCTGAATGGGAAGCTGAATTCCGTTTCTCAAAACTAGAAGTTTGAAAGGGATCATCGGATCGAGTTTAAATAGAAGATGAAGGCTCAGGAAGAAAATATGAAGGCTCAGTAAGAAAACATTCAAGCCCAGGAAGAAATAATTGAAGCTCAAAGTGCAAGAATAGTGGTCTTATATAAGCAAGATGAATAAGATCATAAATACCTCAAGAAGATCAAGACTATTCTTAAGGGGCTCATGTCGAAGGAAAAAGATCCGAAATAGATAAATCCAATCTTTTTGTTGTAATAATTTTTTTGTTGCCGAGATTTCAAATCTAATGAAAATTGTGCTTCTCGGTTCCTTTGTTGTTATTACTAATTTTTCAGGTACTTTGTTATTTTTTTTCCATTCCCTCGATTTCTTTTTGAAAATCACAAAGGGGGAGAAGGAAAAAATCCTTAAGAAAAAGAAGAAATCCAATGAGAGTTTATCTAAAGGGGAGAAGGAAAAGATCCTTAAAGGAAAAAGAAGAACTCTAATAAGAGCCTATCTAAGGGGGAGTTTTTCATTAAAGAAGACTTTATTTTTCGTAATGAAATGTCACTCCGGACATCTAGAATACGATCCTAAGAGTTTCAAAGACTACGGGGGAGTTAGTCGTATTCATCAATTTCCTTAAATCCAAGGGAGATAAGCCTTAATGTTTTTCTTTCTTCTTAGAATTTATTTTTCGTAAGGATGTTTGTGCTTTCCAGAAAGGGGGAGATTGTTGAGTCAATAAGGTTTTCCTTATGACTTTTTCATTCCTTCTTGTTTTGAAAATCACAAACACCTTATCTTTAAAAAAATTGCTTTTATAAGGAAAATTGATTTTATAAGGAAAATTTCTTTTATAAGGAAAATTGCTTTTATAAGGAAAATTGCTTTTATAAGGAAAATTATCTTTATCATATTTTCATCTAGATTTTTCTTAAGTATAAGATTCAGATTCATTTCTATTTTCTCGGAATCGTTGAAACTTTGATATGAAGCATTCTGTTTTAGGATCCGAATTCTGGATAAGAACTGTAAGGAAGTTTCATTCCGAATTCCGGATACGAACTCTGATTAAGTTCTACTCCAGATTCAGGATACGAATTCTTATGAAGTTCGACATTGAATTCTCATTATGAATTCTAATGACGAATTCTCATTACGAATTCTGATAATGAATTTTCATTAAGAACTATGATGATGAAATCTCATTATGAATTCTAATGACAAATTATCATTACGAATTCTGATAATGAATTTTCATTAAGAACTATGATGATGAAATCTAATTACGAATTCGGATGACGAATTCTCATTCCGAATTCACATATTAAACAGAATCTGATCATCTTTGTTTTATACACTCTGAATTAATTCAGACTCCAAAAAATATTTTGGTTAGACTCCAAACTTTTATTCTGCTTACACTTCTATAATTTGTCTACTCTTTATTATTTTCATTACACTCCGAACCTTCACTCTGAAGCTTACATTCCGAACTTATGAGTTAGATTTTAAAACGATGTCATACATTCTGTTACACTTGTTTTGTTATAAAACGATGTCGCCTATTTTGTTATAAACTAACCATTGTCTAAGTGACACGTGTACAAGTCCCTACGATCTTTAAGGAAAATATGACCATTGGAGAAGGAGCCGACCTTACCTATAAATAGGAGCTCATTTGAAAGAGCTTGCTGCTGCTGAGGCTGATACTGTTGCTGAAGTGCTGTAAAGCTGACTAATCTGCTTGAAGTGATTTCTAGAGAGAGAGGCTCTTATTAACTCTCAAAGCTTCGTGCGACTCCGAATGTTGGTGATTACATTCGAGGACTTCCGGGGATAAGAAGACAGAGGTGCCGACTACCTTAAAGTTTGAGGGCTTCCTTGATGAGGAAGACAGAGGTTGCCAACTACCTTGAAGTTGAGGGCTTGCGGGGATAGTAAGACAGAGACTCCGATCTTCGTATCGAGGGCTTAACCTTGTGTGGGTAAGACAGACTTGCTTGAAAGTATAAATAAAGGGACCTTTATCCAAGGTTGTTGGATACCCTTCTCTTTGGGTTAAAAGACTTATATCTTGTTTCTTGTAGTTTAAACTACTTTTTTATTTTCCGCTGCATTTTGTATTATAAGGAAAGTATAACTTTCTTATACTTCCTTACTTGTACTCTGTTTCATTTAGATTCTATACGCTTTAAGGTAGAATCTCATATTGTAATGTTTTGTTAAGGTTCTATTTCTGGAACCATATTTCCAGAACCTACTTTCGGAATCTCTTTTCAAGTTTTGTTTGGTGTTAGAGGTGTTGTGAATTTGGAAAGTTTAACCTTGTTAAACTTATCCTTTTCCTTTTCTTAAGGAAAACATAGTTATTCTTAACTTACTTTAAAGGTTCCAAAGGAATTTTTAAAGTGTACAATTCACCCCCCTCTTTTATATTGAGCATCTACATCACTATTTCGATCTTACATTTCATAGGGTTTAATTATGGGTAAGAACTAAAAAGAATCCAAGTTTAAATTTATGAAGATTTTTCATGAAAAGAAAACATGCTTCAATTTAAAAGTTTTATATTTTTAAAAAATGGATACTATGTAAAAGTTTCCACTTTATAATATATGAGTTTTTTATGTAAGATTTATAGATAAATTCTATAAAAATATTAATAATAATGATACTTGGAATGTAACAAAGTGAAATATTGAATAAAAACACAAGAATATAAAATGTTTTAAGGACGAGTCCTTATAATTAATATCAATTTTAAAACTATTCATTTACTTTGACTTTAATAACATCACGATAACAAATAAATTATAATCTAAATAATTCAAAATTCCCTAAAATGTTATATTTAACTTCAAATTTCATTGAAAATGACAATTTATTTAAATTATATTACTTAATATTTTAAAAATCATTTATTTTATTTGTCCATGAATTGAATAAATATTGTATCGGTGTTGCATAAGAATTTATGGTTATTATTTGTCATTAAAAATTATAAATAAATTACCATGATAAAAATAAACCATTTATCTTCTAAATAACCATTTATAATTGAGCATACCCACATTTTATCCCTAGGTCAAAAATTTAGAGATAATAAAACAAAGATAATGTCATTTTTGACCTTTACATAAAATATTATAAATGCCAAATCAAGGAAAATGAAAAAATGGTCATAAATTAGAATTTTGGCTAATTATAGATGAGATATAATCATATAATAAAATGAACACAAGTTTTTGGGTTACTTTTTAGTCCCTATAACATTATTTTTACCCTTAACTAACCAATTTTACCATTATCGTGGTAACAAAATTCACTATGACTACTATTCATAATGAAAAAAATAAAAGGGAAATAATTACTAAATTTGGACACCCTGATTCTAAATATGGAATCGATTTTTTAGTATTCAATTCACAAAAGTGGTAGAATTTAATTTAAAATTAAATATACAAAACATGATGAAAAAAGTATTCCTGAAAAATGCCTTGTATGTATAAAATTATTTTTATACCAAATTCAAAAACAAAATTAATTCCAAAGAGAATAATGGGGTTTTTTTTTCAATTAAAAGGATATATTTATATTTTAAAACTAATAAAAAATAGAATTTTTCTTTGTAAACACTTAAAAATAAAATACAATTTCTAATAAAAAGTAGTATTTTTCATTATTTATTAAAAAATTAAACTTTTTAAAAAATTATTAAATAATTAAACTTTTTAAAAAATTATTAAAAATACATCCTAATATAATTTTGACATGATGAATTAATTTTTTTTTTCAAATTTAAATTTTATAATTTTTAAATCAAGCTCTTAACTAAACTGTATAATACATGAAACCCAAATTTAGTTAGAAATAGAACTTTTTTTCATTTTGAAAGAAAAATCTCTTAATATTTTTATAATGAATATAAATTTATAGAATAGAGTTAATAAAATTTTCCAAATAATTTAAATTAATATTACCTGGGTTATTAAAATATATATATATATATACATATATTAAACTCTAGTAATGAATTTAATTTGACCAGGAGGGAACATGCTATTTGTCCCCCTTTGTACACACTGTATACTTAATAATTTCAAATTTAAATTATTATTTTTAATTTAGGTAAAATAATAAAGGATTAGAATCTAATGTAATGTTTAGAAATATTATCATGATAAGGAATTGATTAATTAATTAGTAGATTAATTTATTAATTAGAGTAAATTTATCTTAATAAGCACGAATTGAGATGTATGCTAGAAATTTTAATGTGTAGTCATTTTATAACGTGAATGATCATTTTATTGACTGACCTATGTATGTTTTGGGTTAATTAGTTTAATTATTTATTGAATTGGTTTTATGTAATAATTTACTATTAAATTAAAAATAATTATGCATGAATTTCACTTTCCTCCTTTATTATATATGAGCCTAAATGTCCAAGATTTATATTATGTAACCCTAAAAACCATGATACCCTTCACCTATGAGAGTGTAAACATATATAAATGATAGATATACCATTTATTGGCAAATATTTTGGACCTAATCTTTGGTCAAACCTACCAAGGAGATATACCAATTTGTGGAGGAATGATGCAACTTAAGCCAAACATCTACTCATGGAGTTATTTTCTATAGGGTTGAGGTTGGTTTATCTTCCACTCGATAAACCTATCAGTAGCTAAAATCTAATGATCATATCACATATTTATTTTATTTATCAATTCATGGTTATTTTTTTATTTATGTGCCACATGGGTTATTTTAAGATTAATCACCATCACATAAAATCAATAAATTTATAGACATGCTTGGATAAAATAAAATAAAGTTATTATGGGTAAATTATTTTATCAAACATGGTTAATTAATTATGTAAAATCCATACAATATTAACAATCATGTTAAGAATAAAATAAATAATATTTATTCCAAAGTAAAATAAAATCCCTCAAAGAAAATATTAATTTGGAAAATACATTCCATCTTCTAATTTAAGATGAAACCATAGTTAAAGTATCAGTCAAGTCATAGTCATGGACATTTTTCAATTATGAAGAATTATTAAAAAATATAATGGGATTAATTAACCAAATTGGTATTAAGGGTAAAAAATATAGTCTATTTAATATAATTTTGATAAAATCATTAAGGAAATCTGAGTATAGGAGTTTATGATTAGGGATTCCACTCAACTGATCACAAAACTATGAGTTAATGTAGTTGGAAAGTAAAAATTCCAAAATACCTTTGAGTAATTTTCATGGATATAATATGTGTTATGAAAAGGTTAATATGGATATTATTCACTAGAATATCCAAGCAATAGGTTATTTCAAATCCAATAGGAAGGGTTATAGTAATTTTATTAAATATTGGGAGACTAATAAAGTTAATTTATTATATCACAAATGGTAATCAAGATAAAGTACAATTTTTTTTAATTATTATAAAAAGAATTGAAAGTCATTTTACTATAATATTAACCCTATGGTATATCCTGGAGAAAGACAGTCTTCTAACTAGTGATAACTTCCAAGAGTGGTACAAATAGTTATGCACGATACTATGCCAATATCGAAAATTTTATGTACCAAAGTCCTTTGATCTGATTATGCCCTATAAAGAGGTTAATGAAGAGGTAAAAAATGTATTTTTGAAAAAAAATTTCTGATGCATTAGATTTTTAATGCCTCCTATTATCATATATGACTAGTGATTTACATAATCTTCATAAAGATATGGATTTATACCCCATAGTTTCTCATCTCTGTGATTTCTATTAGGTGAACGAAAAACAAGTGAGGTTGAAATATCCAAGGCACTCTTTAAGTGAAATATTATATAATTAGTCCCAAATAAACCTTATGTAGTTAATATGATTGAATTTAATGAAAATTTAGAAATATTAGTATTCAATATACTGAATGAATTGTGAACATGACTCAAACTCACCTCAATTCCTTTAAGATTCTCAAGTTTTATTATGATTAACAACTTGAACAATATAGAGAAGACAATATCAAATTTATTAACTCTGATTCTCAAAATATATAAATACATTAAGCATGTGAAAACTTATATATGTATGGTAAAAAAATAAAAGGCAATGTGAAATGGACAACGATAAATTCTAAGTCAAGGAAACCTTTGCAACACCTTTCCAAGAAGAAAAAGATCTAGAAATAGAATAAGGGGCATGATGTAGTATCTTTTTCCTATTTTAATAAATACCACTAGAAGAAGAGACGTTCCTTAGTAAATAAGCAAGGGGAAACATTAGAAATATTTATTATCAATTTTTATATTTCTATTTCTATAAATTGGGTATTATATATAGATTTTTGTCCTTGCATTTTCATCCAAATATAAGAACTAAGTAGATTCTAGAAGATTAACTGAGGTGAGGTGGATCATTGAGATACCAATGGATTAAGAATAACTACACTTTATATAATAAACTTCTATATGACATTACTAATTGGATTGGTTCTGGTTTTAAAGAATTATTTTATATTCACAATGCAACCAAGAATATAAAATCTATGTTCAGTTCAGAGATAGATGAATTTGTTTTCATTTTTTGGAAATAAAAGTTGTTACTTTTATAAATAAAACATATGTTATGGTATAAAAAATTTAAATAATGATGTTTTTTTACTAAAATATTAAAATACAACCTTTTCAATAAGTAAAGAATTATGTTCACATGACTCATATCACTTCCAATTTTGGCATCATTGTATTAGTCATATAAATGAGAAGTATTTTCCAAAACGATATTAAGAAGGATATTTAGATTCTTTTTAACTAAAATACTTGGAAATATTTCATATTTTGTTACCAATAAAATTGAGAAAACTTCAATTCATTGGAAATAGTGAAAGTCTCACAAAGATTCTAGAATAATTCAATATTGACGCGTGTGGACCTTTTACAGTTGAAGCTGTAGGAGGATACTCTTAAATTATAACTTTTAACAAAAAATTTAATATATATGGATATATCTACTTAATGAGGTATACATATGGTTCCATTGATAAATTTAATGAATACAAGAATGGATTAGGGAATTAACATGTTAAGAAAGTAAGGAAACGTCACTCAGACTATGGCAGAGAGTATCTTAACTAAGAGTTCATCAATTATCTAAAAATAACAGGATAATATATCAACTCACTCATCCTTATACACCATAGGGGAATAGTTTTAGTGAAATGAGGAACCACACCATGTTGAACATGGTGAGATCAATGATGAGTCATGAAGATCATGTATTATCCTTTTGGGATACAAATTACAAACTGTAACTTACATACTAAACATACTGATCACTAAAGTATAAAAAAATTCCCTATGAATTATGGTATAAGAAGAAATATATTTTTCACAAATTATTATATAGTTATGTGAGTTGTTTGTTACAGATAATCCTAGTAAAAAATTTGAATCATGACACAAGAAGTACATCTTTATAGGATATCCTAAAGAAACTAAATTATATTATCTTTATAATGACTCAAATAAAAGGGTTATAGTCAATAGAAATACCAAATTTCTTAAAATATAATAGAACTTTAAATTAAACAGTAGAAGAAAGGTATAATTTGATGAAGTTTAAGCTCAATATGTAAAAGAGTTAGAAAAAATAGTTCCATAAGACCTAGTTGAAGAACTTGTTCCAGAGATAGAAGTTTTTTATAGAAGTACTAGAGAGGTTAAATAACTAGAGAGATATGAGTTTTTAGTCACTAATAAATTTTTGACAACATTAGTCAAATATATTGAACCTATCTCCTATAAGTAAGCAGTAAATAAATCAAAAGTTACAAAGTGGATATAAGTTATGAATTAAAAAATAGATTCCATGTATTATAACCAAGTATAAGTATTGGCAGATCCTTTAGTTGATATAATACCTATTTCATGAAAATAGGTTTTCAAGCAGAATATAGAGATATATTGTAAAGTTAGAAACTATAAATAATGACTGATTGCTAAAGGATTTACAAAAAGTCATGGAATAGACTATGGATAAATCTTTTAATAAATCTGCATAATGAAATCAATTTTAATTTTAATTACCATAAAAAATTATAATGATTAAGAGATTTGTATGATTGTTTTCAATATAGAATTACTTAATGGAAACCTTATATAAGATGTCTACATGACACAACCATATGGAATCATAACCACAAAGGATTCAAATATAGTGTGAATGTTATAGAGATCCATTTATGGGTTGAATCAATCATAAAGATCATGAAAAATTCGTTTTGATAATGTTTTAATATAATTTGGTTTCATAAATAATGAATATGAGCTCTGTGACTATAAGAGGTTTTGTGGGAGTGTTTTATTTTTCCTCCAAATATAGGCTGATGATATATTATTGATGGAAAATGTGATACTAGTATTATTATTAGTTAATTTGTGGTTAAAAAATTGATTCTCTATGAAATACTTATGTTAAATAATCTACATTATAGGGATTCAGATCCATAATGATAGATATAAGAGAATTCTTAGACTAGGTGAAGGTATAGACATTGAAAATGTTTTATTGAGATTCAATAGAGAAAAATATAATAGAGTTTTGTTTCCAATTTCACATTGTATACATAACTCTTATAAAATGTGCCCTTAAACACAAGCGTAAAGAGAGATAATGAGTATAATTCCTTAAACTTTTGTGATTGGATCTATCATGTATGCAATTCTATATACCAGGTTTGATGTTGCGTATGACTTGAGTATGACAGGGAGATATCCAGATGACCTAGGTGTGTCACATTGGGTGGTTGTAAAGGTTATCTTGAATTACTTGAGGTATAAAAAGGATACATCCTTATTTTATTGGGAATATAGGGAACTCAGTATCAGGGGATACAAAAATTATAGTTCCCAAATAGATAAAAATGATCAAAAATCATAATCTATATATGTGTTTTTCCTTAATGGAGGATCTATGTGTTGAAATAATTCTAATCATCCATTGGTCTCTAATTCTATAACAAATTTTGAGTATATTGTGACTTTTTTATTTCTAAATAAGCTATGTGGATGCACAAATTCATCCGTTATTTTGGTGTTATTTTTAAAAGTAATGATTTTATCATCTTGTATTGTGATAATGCTACGGTAAAAATTCTAGACAAGGTTCCAAGGTCATATAAAAAAATGAAGCATATACTTCATAATCATTACCTCTTGAGGTATTTTTCTAAAATGGGTGAGATACTAACAGGAAGACTTTCCATATAAGAGAGCACGATAGAACTATTAACTAAATCCTTAAGTTATATCCCTATAACCAACTTATTTTTTTAACTTTTTATTACCATAATATTAGTAAATATCTTTTCATAGGATGATTGTTCTTCAATGAAAAATTAATGTGATAATGTCCTTATCATATTTACACTTTGAAATGTTATAAAAACTCCCTGCTATAATGAGAACCTAGAAATTCTATGAAAATATTATTAAACATATGTTCTTTGGTATAGAGAATATCTATTTGAAGAGACATAGATGATGTTTGAATATAAAGTGTTGGAGGATCATAAAAAGTTTAGACTTTTTATCAAGAATTCCTAACCTAGTAATATATAAGAAGGGAGGTTATGAGGGTAAACCTACCAACAAGAGTTCAACATGTTATATGTTTCGTTGGATATTCTTATCTTCAGATGTTTTTATTGACCCTTATACTAGAGATTATTATTAATGTATATCATGAATCATATAATTTTATTTATGGATAAAACCATGATGATATATAATCACGGTGAGGTAGCATATGTTAGGTGCATCATAAGTGACATGACCTTAATTGAACAAGTCAATAAACTATTTCTCCCTTCCAAGTTAATAAAAGAAGATATCTCTATCCCTTTTATTGAATTGAAAGTATCAGATTAAATATGTGGACATGGTAGTTCATCTATAAATTTATTTTAGAAATTCAAAGAAAGATAAATCCAGAATATAGGGTGATGTAACAAGTATACATCATGATTGATGAGATACTGAGATAAAGAGATTATATTATGAAATAATGCTCATAGAAAGGTTATTCTCATTGTGACATTAACCTATTTCTCTATGGGTTCCCTGATGTGTTTCTATATGGTGGTATTGTAATTTAATAAATTTCACCTAATGAAACTGAGAAAGAGACCTATAAGGACACATACTAAGTATATCTGTAATCTCGTTAAATTATATTGAATTTAATACTAAGAATAAATATTATTCTCATGTTGAGGAAAAATAGTTATTCAATTTTGGTCGATCATATAAACTCAATCACCAGATATTTGAGTTTAGAATATGCGATTTGAATATTATCTATTATTTATTATCCACAAGGTAATAAATAAAAAAATATTTATTCACTAGTTTAGTGAATGTATTAATGTAAATATTTATTTAGTTACCAGAATATTCAAATAAATATTTATTCATAAGTTTAGTGAATGATATATTTATATATTTATTAAATGAATAATATTAATTCTTTCAAATAAAAATTTTATTATTAAAGGTTAAATAAATTATAAGGTGGATTGATGAGATGAGTTAATGGATAGTAAGAGATGGTATATTTATTCATGATTTTATCACATGTCATGGGATAAAATAATAATAATAATATTTTTTGATAAAGGGTATTACTTAGAATAAAAAACTAGATAGTTGTACATTATGAAATTATTAATTATTTAAACCCAAGTACAAAATCCAAATTATATCATTTTAAGAATGTGTGAGAGTTATTATGCAAAAAGAAACCTCTTTATAATTATCTGAATCCACAAAGAGAAAAATTCACCTCCCCTCTATTGAGGACATTGAGAGAACATGAGAACCATTTTTTTTCAACCAACAATGAATGAATTTAATGATTTATCACTTCTAAGATAACACTTTTATATTGAATAACATTTTTCAAATATTCATAAAGAATGTGTGGAAACAACTAAGTTGTACTCACTCAGATTCTCAACATTAATGACATCTTGAGAAGATAAAAATCATAATTTGATCAAAATTAATTCCCTAGTTTGTGGTTATTTTAGTTTTAAATTGATTTTAAATTAAATGTAAAATATTATATCTAGGAGTTTCTTGGGGCTCCATCATCAATTTCTTTATATATTGCAAGTTAAAATTGAAGAAAAACCATTTTTGTGAATCATCACAATACTTCCACTATGGAAAAAGACATGAGAAAAACTAATATAAACATAAACTGAAAAGACCCTTCCTAATGCTCGATACTTATCACTTGGTGTTACAATATCAACCCATTATCACTGGTGGTATATTTGTCACAAATCACAATATGATATTAGTGATGAAAAAATTAAATGAAAAAACTAAAATAGATAGATTCATCAATGGGGTCATAAGTAAAAGAGGAAACATAGTATTAGAAGGATCAACTTTAGAGAACACACTCAGTTATTATTACCTAGATAATGAAAAGTCATATGAAATAATGGTTTTATAGGATCACCATAAAAAATAGGATATAGGTAGAATATAAAACTAGAAGATATAGATTAATCAACATGGTCAAAATTCGTGGAGAAAACACAGTACCGGAAAAATCATCTTTAGAGAACAATATATGTTATTAGCACTAAGATAATGAAATGTAAATATAAATGGTGGTTTGATAGGGTAACCATAATAAAAATAGGTGCTAGGGATAATATAAAAAATTAATGAGCCAATGGTGGGATAACCCTACGTTAAAGGATAAATATAGGAAAAAACATAGGAGACCACAACAAAAATAATCCATAAATGCTTGAAGATGGGGAGAATTATGATCCTCCAAATCCAAAAAAGGGTGAATAAATAAACAAATATGGAAATACCATTTTAAGTAAAATGTATTATAATATGTTATATAGATAAAGATACAAACAAAATACAGAGATTTGGGTGGATGAATCTATAATAAACAGAGAAAGGCAATCATGAATAAATAAAAACATGAAATAAACTTGAGAATTAAATCACTCAATAGGGTGCATTCAGCATAGATGATGCCACAATAAGTATCCATGCAAGAGAAGGAAAACACTGATAAAAGATAGCAATAAAAATTCAGGGCTATCAGGTAAACACCGATGTATGAAAGATTGGGGATAACACCATGGAAACAAATTCCAAAATGAGTAAGGGAAGGAGAATGATTCCCAACATCAAAACACAAAATCTAGCATGATAGTATGTGGACACCATCTAGTAAAACCCAATTCAAATAATTAATTAAAGTAGGTGAACCATATAATAATGGACTAAAAAGATAATGATATTCCTTAAATCCTAATATTTATATGTTACATGTTAGCCTACATCATAAGGCATGATATGGGTGTTAGAATAACACTAAAATAGGTATATCATTTTTTTGATATATATCGGGTCATCATCTCTGATTCACACATGAATAATACCAAAAAACATGATATGGTGATATCATTTTATGAATGTGATGCCTACATAATATTATATGTAACGACCTATGATATATGATCAGGTACATGGGATAATACCACATTTCAAAATGGTTTTATTTTAATTCTAAAACATAAGAATGATTCATTTATGGAAATAAAAATAGATTATAATCATTTGAAACTTTAAAATTATTATATTATAGCATGAATATGTTTTAAATAATGTATGTAGGATACCAAATGATGGTAGTCAATGCTTGAGTTCCTTCATTGGATAACACCTATACAAATTTCATGATCCATCTATTAGAGGGGGTGGGCAATACTATCAAGTAAATAGGAAGCTCTCACTTCCTCACAATACTCCATTTTTATTCTAGGAGAAGGTTACAACACAGATTTTGGGTTTTTCGTGTCCTGTCTATAGTAGACCAACTTTTTCTCACATAACTATTATATCACTTTTAAGATAAACAACACAACAACGACACAATCTAGGATCCAATAGTTTAGTGTCTTCAGAAAATTAGGCTTATACATCAATTGTAAATATTAAGACATAAATATTATTAAATTCTTCTTCTTTTTTCTTATAAATATCTCATGATATTTTTAGTACATGTATTCACCTAAGTATATACATCAAATAAAGGGGTGATATAAAAGCCGAGTAAGGGGATGAATAAGGGACATGAATCAATAGTACATGGGGGAGAATAAAAAACATCATCATATTATAAGTATATGATAATCATAAAAATAATTAAGGAAACATTTTATAAATACATGGAATTTAGAACATCTATAAAAATCATACATCATATCATAGTGGTCAAATACAACACATAGTTATGAACAAAGATAACATCATGTTTACACGTAACAAATGTGAATAATCATAGAATTATAAATTTGAACAAAGATAGAATCATTTTCATACATAATAAAAATTATCTCATGATATAAATAATTTTAACCAATGAATTATATGGCTATATAATTATGGTCCTACTCATCACATCATTAATTTTTCATAATCTTGCTTGCCACATGGAAGTATAACAATCATAGTCCTAAAATAACCCATGGAAAGGAATGGGTTTCTTAAAATATTTCACATATCATACTTTATGAAATTAAAATTAGGATTCCCAAATTAATAAATGAGATCATACTTTCACATAAAATATCATTTTATTCTTTGAATGGAGAAAAACACTCAAGAGGATTCAAGTGATGTTTTAGAAATTCAAGTATTTTTTGAAAAATAATTGTAAATGGATTAGAATTTTTTTGGGTCAGGTAGAAACATGTATATCCCTAAAATAATATATGAATAATATTTAAAGGACATATTTAAGATATTATAGGAACATTCATACTAAAATCAATGTGAAATAGAAGAAAACTTGAAAGAAATATTTTGGGTTTGAGAATTTCCTTACCATAAATCCTGCTTTATTTCATCGTTTTTCTATCTCCTGAATTGTAACACCCCGACTTTAGAAGCCTGGAGTTGGTGCATTATTTTAATACATTAGAATGATTAAAAATAATCAAGTGCTAAAGGACTGATCAGTTTAGCAGTCTTGTAAAATAGATTACATACATGAATGTTACACTACACATTCAAAAATAGAACATAACAAAAATAATCTTTTGAGAATTCTATTATTTCTCTAGCTTAAACCTGCATATCAATCATAATAAACTTCTTCTATACTAGGAAAAATAAAACATAAGAAAGGGGTGATATCAGATGCTTAGTAAGGATAACAATATAGCATAAACTATCATAAACAAGCATAAACATTTAAGGCAATATATAAGACTAAAACACAATCCTTTTAAACTTAAAATTCAGAATAATATGGAAATGTTAAATAAAATAATTTCATTTATTTATTCACATGGATATTCTACTAGTTTAATAATCACATGTAATATCAATATCCAATTTCATTATGATGGAATGCATAAAAATAGGCATTATAACCACATAGTCAAGACCTCGTGCCAAGACTAAAAAAAAATTTGTCAACGCCTTATGCCAAGACACTTGTTTGTCTTATGAGACCAACTGATGCATCAATGAGCTATAGCGGGCTCCACCCATCACTTACTAAGTCCAATTCATTCCTCATATGAAAATGCTTAAACATAACTTACACATTCGTATTAAAACTAGCTTACGAAATGTCAATACTTTAAGCATAAACCATGAATGGTTTAAAAATAACACATCCACAGTCAAACATATAATAACTTATTCAATACATTATGGAATATTGTATTATAATAAATATACCTTAATCAAGAATAATATCTAGTAAAGGATGTTGACATATTTGAAAATGATCAGTAAAATTATTTGAGAGAAATATGTTTTTTTTGAAATCATTTAAAATTCACACATTTATAAAGTCATTTAAAATATATTTTTAAATCAAAGTGTCCCATACAACTTTGAAACTATTAAAAATAATTATACTTTCAAAACATTCATGTACATAAAAATAAATCCTTAAAATCATTTTGAAAACATGGACATCAATTAAAAAGATTTACAAAGATAAATTTTTAAAACATTTAAAATACTGATCTTTCTAAAGTGTCCTTTACAAAAATACATAAAATATTCATTTTTAATTTCTTTATGAAACATGGACATGGATGATAAAAATTTCCCAATAAATACTTACACATAAACAATCTCAGATAATAATGACATTGAGAAATTAACCCTTACCTTGTTCTTTCCTTTAGTGGGGGTATGTTTAACTTCTTATATAATGACCATAGTATGCTATTAAATTATAATAGAACCATATTAATTTTTATTATATCATAAATTATTAATTTATGACTTTATACTATCCATTTAATAATAATTTGTAGGTTACAATAATATTTAAGGTAATAATCGCTTTCTTTATCACAAGTGTTTTAACTTGTTTTTCTTGATCGCATAACTTATATCATGATTTAATTGCTTCCATAATATAAATAATTTTTTTATCATATATATTAATAATATAAATATGTATAATATAAAGATATATGAAATGTAAAACACCGTTTATAGAGATGGTAGGCTGTACATAGGCATAAACACTGTTTCCATTTTCATATAGTATTGAACGGAAGTAAGTGAATGAGATATATGTAAATAAATATAATTATATATATATATCTATATATTTCTAGTAGAATTATTATTTCATATATTACATACTTATTAATAATATATATATTTATAATCATTGTTGAATGGTGAATGTGGAAATGAATCTCATCGCGTTGTGGAGACGGTAATCCGTACGTACACACGAGCGATGATATCATTTTATTGATGGTGAAATAGTATGTAATTGGATGGTATATTATGTATAAATAATAATTAAACTATTATATTTATTATTTAATTCAATTATACTCATTATTATACTAATCCAAATAATGAAGTGTTGTATAATGAACTATACCACGACGTGGAGACTGCAAGCCGTACGTACACACGTATGATGACTTTGTAATTCATAGGAAGGATAGAATAATGAATATTGTTGTAAAATATTTATAATAAAATCAAAATATTTATAATGTACTGGATTTATTATTTTGGTATGGAAACAACAAATAAAGAGGAAGTGGAAGAAGAAAAGAACATTGAAAGAGGTGATGAAATAATTACCTCTTCTTCGGGTTCTTCCATTTGATTTGAACAAAATGGAATCTTATGCTGGCTTTATGATCAAGTTAAGGCTTATATAATTAAGTGGGGGTATTTTAGAGAATATTTGAGTAGAGGTTGGCCGAGACAAATGGATTTTGAGGTGTGAAATTAATAGAAGGTGAAGTACCCTTTTATAAGAGAGGTGATGGCCACTTTAGGAAAAAGCTTGAAATATAATTTTATTATAAAATAATTTTCGGTTTCTAATGGCTCCAAATGGATTTATTTCAATGATAAGGTGTGTATGGGTCTAAATACTCTCAAAAAATAGGTTTTAGACAAGTTCAGGTCACCATATTAACCTTATCTTTTAGATTTAACACTTAGTTAAATAGTTTAACTATTACCATGTCTTCTTGTATTATTATAATACATGGTTAATAAACATACTATAAAATGACATGAGAACCTAAAGAGGTTCATTAATGACATATATATCATTATATAAGTATTTTTTCCAATCCTAATATTTTTAAAAATATGATATCATTTAATAATATAGTGTTTGTTTTAAAAACTCATTTATGTCATGTTTTAACACTATTTAGTATTTTTTTTGTGAAAGTCATAAAAAGTTGATTTCTTAGAAACAAAATACATTAAATTAACCCTAACATGTAATATTCACCTATAAAATTAGTTTATGTCATCAAAGGTCTCAATTTAAATTTATTGTTATATTTATAATATCAATTATTTTAATCTTTCATTAATTAGGTAATTACTGCATCATCATTGTGTCATAAATAAAATTAATTATTTAATGTCTAAAAATTATAAATAAATAACCATTATGAAGTAAAGGTTTTATATTTCCAATGAATATTTACAGTTTAATTTATCTTATGTATGACCATATATTAAAAATGTTTTAGTTATGAAAATTTGAATTTAACGCTTTTAACTCTTCCTTAAATAAAATAATAATAAATGTACTAATCTAATACAAGTGGATCAAAGAGGATCATATTTTATTCATAAGGTTGATTTTAGTCTAAATACACTTCTCTAATAGAATTAGGATGTGTGTTGGGGTAATTTTATGTTATTATAATATTATTTTTCCCTTTAATTACCCTATTTACTTTTAACCGTGGTAATTAAAATTCAAAAGTTACTATTCAGAAAAAATTATTTTCATCATATTAAACCAAATTTTACTTAATGATGTAAACTATGTCTCTATGATTTTTGAAATTTAATTCATAGAAGTGGTAAAATTACGTTTTATGAAAATTTGTTAATGTTCCCAGAAGGTGGGTAAATGTGCCTAGTTGGTGAGTAAAAAGACATTAAAATGGTTCAATAAAATTATATATATTTAATCTTATTATAAAATTAATCCAATTAATTAAATTTGACTAATATTTGTATTATTCATCTATTTTGACTATTATGATAATTTAAAAATAATTATTTAAATGAAAAAGTTGGTTTTTATCTACACCACATTATTTCTCACTATTCATAAAAAATTGAATGTTTTCAGAAAAATACCGAAAATTCACCCAAATATAAATTTGATTTTACAAATTAAAAAATAATTTCTATTTTAATAAATTCAAAACATATAAGTTTCATTAATTATTTTAAAATCAATTCCTATTGTCAAAACCAGAAAGCAGGTTTTTAAAAAGTAAAAACCATTAAAAGATTGAAATGTGTTTATGTCCAATTTAAATGTAGAATTTATTCCATTGACCTAAATTATATTAAATTATAAAAATATAGTCTAATATTACTTTAAAACCACTCAAATTTATAATTTATCACTATAAATTATTTTGATTAAAAAAGTTGTTTTTAATTAAAATTTAGCATTTTTCACTATTCATCAAAATATAAAAGTTATCAGAAAAGTACCAAAAATGTAACCAAACTAAATTTTTATTTCATAATTCTAAAGAAAAAATTAATTTCATTAAATTGAATATATAAAAGTGTCAAGTAGTAGTTTTATAAAGGGTTCTCCATAAAAAGGTGGTAAAATTGCATTTTTTGAAAAATATTTCTTTTATCTGAAAAATTGAATTTGTTCTTATATTATTTATAAGAAACACATAATATGGATGTTAAAATTATATGGAGTATATAAAATTCACAATGTAGTTAATAATATTCATAACCACTTTTTGAGCGACTAGTTTGGTAAGTCGTGGTGTGCTCGAACTCGGTGTTGCGTGTAGCGCAAACTATTAAATTACTTTAAAGAGATAACGTACTATGAAATCCTAGGGTGTTACATGAATAATAGACATAGGATTAATAAAACATTGAAACATAAGTTAATTATTTACATTTATGTCACCATTTATAAATTATACATATTGGATTATATTTTCCAATCCCCTCAGTTAAATGGAAAACTTTTTAATATCATGTTTTCCTTAACAATTTTAATGATTTGCGTCAATTTTAAATATTTTGTTTATGATAATTTATTTGTAGAATTAATCTAAGAAACATAAAATACAAATGTTTAAACTTTTATATATAAGGATTAATTTATTATAACCAAACATATGGTTGGTGATTAGGAAAGAAGTTGGAAGTATCCTCTTAGTCCGAATGGACCGAAGGCCTTATTTTTTATTTTATTATGGATAATACCCCTTTTAAGGGGTGAAGGGGAACCTGTACATGACCTGTAGGCCCAAGCTACAAAGCCCGACTGACCCGCAATACATGACCCAAACGCTCATAGGCATATCATGCCCAACACATGGCTTGTAGGCCCAGCCCACTTGAATTTCCCCTCCCTATCTTCTGCGCCATTGATCACATTGCTCCCCACCTTGCATTATTGACCAGCTAGCATTGCCCCATACAAAGCTGTATGATGCCTAGTCCCGTTGGCGGTAGCCACACCCTCTCATTCTTCCAATCCGGTTAGCTCAGCTTCTGGGGGCTTCTACTCTTGGTACATTGATGCTCTTATGGGCCTTGTTCTATGTAAACTAGGATACTCCATGGTCTACGTGGCCCAAATTCCTTTGATGACCTGAAGGCCCTTGAGACCCATAGGTCCAAACCAGTGGTCAGAATTCCCAAATTGGGTGAATAGTTCCAGCTGCTACCGTACGGAATAGTAACTGCTACAACACTACTAAATTACTGCTACAGTATTTCTATAGTACCCCCAGAAATTTTCCTCCACCCAATTTTCAACCTGGGTTTCTTGGATACCAAGCAGGAGCCCTTACCACTTGGGTATGGGCTCGTTGGCAGTTGGAAGTATCCTCATTGGCGATTAACTGAATGTTATCGGGAACGTTGTCCAAAGAAGAAGACATAGAGGTATAATATTTAAATATTTTTGAAATATAATTTTTATAGCTGTTAAAATAATTAATATAATTTTAATTAATATTATAATATTTTGTTTTGAAAGAAATTGGAAAAAAGATTATATAGGAGGAAAATGAGAGAATAGTTGAAAAAAATACTCTTTTCTCGCTTTTTCTTCTCTTGTATGACATTATAATTCCTTTATGAATAGATTTGGTTTACTATATAATGTCCCTAAGGTTTATAAGATCTTAATAGAGTTGATTTGCGAAGATATTAGGCTTTGGTAAGTTAATTATATGTGGTTTTCCAATGGGAGGGAGGGGTTATTTTTACTTGAGGAGAGAGGTATTATTGAGTAAAATATTGAATAAAATACTATATCTAAGGTAAACCTTGTAATAGTGATTTTTTTGAAATAATGAATCATAAATTAATAAAATATAATGTTTTTAATACTTTAAACCACTTTATAATTATAAATTAATAGTTTATTATAAATTAAAGTGAAAAAGTTGTGAAAATTGTTTTTTTAAATGAATACTTTTGACTTTAGTCTTTGGAATGTAATTTTAAGGTTTGAAAATAATTTTTATTGTATTTTGATGAATCATTTATCAAATTAAATATATTTTTGAGAATCAAGTTCTTGAAATGGTTAGGTCATTATTACATCATGAATGATGTAATTCAAGACACATTAGTTATGGAAAAACTATATTTTTACTATCAAACTTAAAATTGAAGTATTTCAGGGAATTACCAAAAAATAACCCTTGGAAAAGTTTGAAATGATGATTTTAAAAAATAAATTAATTGTATCAAAATAAATTTTATAACAATGGTTATTTTAACTTTTAATATAAAAATTATGATTTTTACGAAATACATTGAAATATGTTTTATTACAGATGTGTTTATATGTTCTTTTAGATTTTAGTCATGATATTTATTTCATGTAATTATAATATTTATATTTATTTAAATTACTCATGATAGATATTATTTATATTAAATTTTATTATTTTTGAGGTCAAATTAATATTCCATAAATCAAGTTACTATTACCAATGGTCAGACCACTATTCCCAACAGCTAGGTTACTATTACAGTGGTAACATTACGATTTCATTGGTCACATTAACTCCTATAAATAATACTTAATTCATTCAATAATTATTCATTTAAATTTATCTCAATGTTTTATATTTCCATTTTCTTAAATATCGATTGGTTTACTAATATTTTGTTTTATTTCTTATAGTGTTGTTTGTGAGAGTGATGATTTTTAAAGATTGGGGTGATCTATATTTTACCATTATAGTTTTTTTATTTTTTATGTTTTATCTACCGGTAATATTTTTAATTTTAATGAGTTTAATTACTGAATAATGTAATTATTTTCATTAATGAAATAAATTATTATTGGTTTCTTTATGTGTTATATGTGTATAATATAGTATAATATATTATAATAATCATTTATTTTAAAAACAATCATGTATAAACTTTGTGTTGGGACATTCTTCCCCACTTTAGAAATTTCATCCTTAAAATTTAAACTCATATTTCAAATTGAGAATATGTGAGAGTATTTATTTATCTTTGTTTTCTATATATCACCCCTTTATGCCTCTTTAATGTTCTCTTGGATAGATGTTTGTGAAATTATTGGGCATGGTGGGATTTTCCTTACCATTATGATTTACAGATCCATACTCTATATATCTATGAAGATAGAGTCTTTATAAATCCTTATCATAGATAAAGTAACATATTCTTTTTTTCTAATAGCATCAACTACAATTTTATCCTTTCATAGATGTTAGTGAGTAAAGAAATCATAGTCCTTGATCTGATCTAACCATATTCAATGACACATGTTGGTATCCTACTTTGTGAATATATACTTTAGACTCTTTTGATTACTATATATGTCACACTTCTCTCCATGAAGGTAGTGCCTCTAAATCATCAAGGAAAAGACCACAAATGCTAACTCTAGATCATACATCAAGTAGTTCTTCTCATGGATATTTAGTTTCTAGGAGGTGTAGGATATAAATTTTTCATTTTTTATTAGAAAAAACCCAAAAATTTATTTAAATAATTATTTTATATCAAAAAATTTTCTCTACTTGATGGTAGTGTGAGTACAGTAGTAATGAGTATCCTTTTTTGAGCTTCTTAAATCTTTTCGCATATTATTCTATCAAGAAATATTTTACCACTTACTATGTTGATCTAGTCAGTGGGATAGAAAATAATAAGAAAATTCTTCCAAAAAGTTTGTAATACCCAGAAAATTCAAGAAAACTATAGATTTATATGAAGCTTTAGGGTCTAGGACATTCTTGAATTGAATTTTTCTTTTAAGGCTCCACATAAATTCCCTCAATTATGATCACGTTCCCTAAGAATGTGACCTGTTTCATCCAAAATTAACACGTTTTAAACTTAGCATACATTTTATCCTTTTTCCAATGTTTCCAACACTATCCTTAGATTATCCTAATGTTCCTCCTATATATTTGAGTAAATGAGACTATCATTGATAAAGACTACTAGAATATTTTTTGAGGTAGTCTCTAAATAATATATTCATCAAAACCATGAATATTTTAGGGGAATTAATAAGTATGAAGGATATCACTATAAACTCATAATGTACATACCTTATATAGAAAGAAGTGTTATGAGTATCTTCATTCTTCACCTTCATCTGATACTATCCACAATAAAGATCCACCTTTGAGAAGTAATGAGATCCTCATATTTGATCAAATAGGAAATCAATCCTTGGTAGGGGATAATTTTTTCTTTATGATGATTTTATTGAGATCCCAATAAGAAATACATAGTCACATTAATCCATACTTTTACTTGACAAAGAGCATCAGTGCATCCCAAGGTGATACAATTGGGCATATAAAATTTCACATAAATAGGTTATTTTAAATGTATTTTTATTTTTATTTCCATTAATGCTTTTTTGGGGGTTTCTAAAGGTTTTATGGAGAAAAGGTGAGTTTCCATGAATTAGGTCAAACTGTGAGCCCAATTCCAAATTTAAAAATAAAATTTCTTTCTTTTATAACAATTTACTTTTTTAATATTTTTCACTCATCCCAAATCCTAAATGTCCTCCCCTGATATATTAACACCACACTTAAAATTAGAAGCCTTTAGAAATCATTAACCAAGGATTATTTTGGTATTTATTTAAGGGATTGGGCCTGCCCGGAAGCCCATATCCAGTTTTAAAAATGAATTTTATTTATTTAATAACTTATTCAATATTAGGTAGTTTTTTGTGATTTAAAGTCTCACACGAGACCATTACACCAGTCGTGCCCCCAGACTCTTTCCCCCCTCTTTGGAGCTCTTACGAATCACGATTTAGGGATGAACTTATTAGGGTTCCTCAAATCGTCTAGATTTGAAAAGGTAAGTTTTTTATTTCATAAATATTTTAATTTTCACTCTTTCCCCCATTTCAGTCCCCACATGACCTTCTTATCCCCATTAGAGACTCCATATGAGGTTTGGTTTCTTGGAGAATCAAATTTTGGTGTATTTGGTTCGTTTGATTCAAGATCTTTCAAGTAAATGTTTCTTTCCTTGATTTCTTCCCCTTCCTTAGGGGTTCTTTCAAATTTTCTTGAAGTTCCTCATGTCCAGAAGTTGAGGTTAGAACCTAGGGTTTTATTTGGTGTCTTTTTGGTCAAATATTGCAGTCTAGGTATGGATTTATCTTCCTTGAGGTGCGAAGGTGGTGCGGTTGATGTTTCAAACCATGTTTTGAGGGTTTCGACATAAAAAATAGGTGATTCCATGTGTAATCTTTTATAGATGAGTTAGTTTACATGAATGACTTATTATTCATGTTCTTAATATGCTGTGTGTGGTGTGAAAACTATTTATGTTGGATTTGGTTAAGCATTTATTTTTATAGTTTTATTTTAGCTTAAAGTTGGGTGTTTTTCATGTCCTTTGGGTATTGTTTGGGTGTGTTTTATAACATATGAAATTGGTTTAATAAATCTTGTTTGGGCTGAAAATTTTGATTTGGTAGGGTATTGGTGTTCCATTGGGTTTTAAAGAGGTTTTTTAATGGGTTTAAGGTGTAAACCCTTATTGTACTTCTTGAATGTGATTGTGAAAACGTGTGCTTTTGAAGTGGATCATTTGTGGTATTGTTTGAGGTGTTTGTATAACACTTGGGGGGTAGTTTAATTAAAGTTTTTGGGGATGCCATTTCGGTTTTGAATTTTTATTGGTGTGATTTTTTCCTTGAAATACGGTTATGAAATGGGTTTTATGTGAAAAGTTTTGGTGCACTCTTTAGAATTGTTTTATGAAAGTTTTTAATGGTTTAATGATTTATGTAAGAGGTGAAACCATATTGAAAAACTATTTTGGATTGTTTATAATTTCAAATGGACTATTTTAAATGTGAATAGGTCTATCATGTGATGTGTATCCTCTTTGAAATATTTTATAAAAATGATTAATGGATTTACTAAAATGTGAAAGAGGTGTGAATGTGATGTGGGCTATTTGTGTGAGTGCGATGTGAAAAATGGATTTTTTCTATAAAAATGATTTTATGAAACATGTGAGTGAAATATTATGTGATTTTTATCATATTTGGAGTGAATTTATAAAATTTTTAAAGGATGTGTTGAATTGTGAAAGTTATGCAAAAAGTGTTGTGTGCTATTTTTGAGTCAGTTTGATTTCAAAATGCATTTGAATAAAAAGTGGAATTTGTGACTTGTGGGATGTACATGGTGTTTTCTAGTTAATGTGTGATGTGAAGGTGATATTTTCATGTAAAAAATATATTTCTTGGCTTGTTGAACTTGTTTGAGCACAAAGGGAAAACCCGAGTATCTAGGTGGGTGGACGTGTACCAGTATGCTAGTGAATCTGTGGGGTTTGTCCTCAGTTTTACATAGAAAGATTGACGCTTACAACTCTAACTAAACTATGATGATGATGATTGGGGACCACTAGGTTATGGGTATGTTCCCTACTATTGGATCGTTCATGATAATGGATATTTTATGTGGTTACTGTCACCGAGATACGAGGTACCAGGGACCCACAACTAGATAGTACCTAAGGGTTATTTCCTATTGCTTGTGCTCATTATATCATTTATACTTACCATTGTAATATGGAATATTTGGATGTAAAAATTTAGTAGGTTTTGAATTTATATTAAAAGTGTTTATTCTTTAAATTATCCCACTTGAAAACTCATTTTTTCAAGTTGTATATTTTAGAAATTGTAACTAAAAATTACATGTTTTTTAAAACTTGCATTCTTTTCGTCTTTCAATGTTTATCACATGGAATCTCTTAGTGGTGGTATCATACTTGGAATTTTCTCACACCCTACTTACAACCTTGGGTGTAAGTAGACTTTGTTATTTTTGTTGTCGCAGGTTTGGGTACAACTTTTGTGCCAAAAGTTCAGGTTTTCACCGGTCTTTCATGATGTGTTGTTGTGGAGATGGCTTGAGGGCGATGCCTCTTTCCATGTTGAGGTTCTTGGGCTGTTTGTTTGGTTTTTTACCTTTTTTATAATCCTGGTGAGTTGTTTTAGACTATGTAATTTAGTTCTGATTTTTTGTAAAACATTTTTTGGTTTGAAAAATCCAGATTTGCTTTATTGGATTCTTTTGTTGTTTTATGTTTGTAAACTTGGGTAAATCATTCCCAATTTTCATTTTATGTTGACCGGGCACTTGTTCCAGCCAGTGGGGATCGGGAATGCCCTTTGGGCCTTGTCACGGGCCAGGTTTGGTGCTGTTTTCGGTGGCAATTGATTAGGTTCGTGACAAAATGGTATTAGAGCAGGTTCACTCTCTTTGGGTTATGTTATTTGGGGAATAGTCAGGATAGTATAGAGTTAAAATTTTTGGGACTTGTAATTTCAGTTGTGAGTAGTGTGGATGATCACCACACCTCATGACAAGATTAAAGTCTCCAGGGGAATTCAGGAACTTTCAGAGTCCTTTGGTTTTCTTGGTTTAATGATGATTAGAGGAAATGAAAAGAGAGTTGGGTTAATGGTATCAGTAAGCTCATAGGGCCTGGCAAGCCATGTGGAGCTGGGGATATTCCCTAGAATACTCTCTGAGATAGTGATGTGATTGGAATATGGCCACCAACCATATGTCCAAGTCACCCACTAAAACTATTTTTCTCTCACATTGTCTTGTGTTCTTTAGTTTTGACATCTTGGAACTTTGGTTTTAAAGTGAATTGGATTTAAGAAGTGTAAAGTTTTTGTGAAATGATTTTAAAATAAATATGGAATGGTTTGATTTATGAAATAGTGTAACTGAATATTCATAATTATTTTGAAATGGAAAATGGTGTGCTTACAACTATTTTGAAAGCAGAAACTATACTGAAGTTGGTTATGAAAAAGTGTTTCAAATAGAGTTTTCTAAACTATCATAGGGTGTTTTGTTGGGATGATATGTTATAAAATTGATGTGAATAACATGAAATTGAGTTCTTGTATAAATGGTTTGGTTTTTCTGAAAATTCTAGTAATATTTGAATTGGGATTTGGATCTCCTGGTTAGCAATTTTGAGAAAAAGGATGTGTTGGTTGACCGTTTTAGTTTTGAAAAGTGGAAAGAATATTTGGTTTAACCTTTGGTATCTCCGTGAGTGACCACATGCATGGGGTTCTATGAGATGATGGATGGTTTATGGCACGACTGGATGAGTGCCGAGACAGATATGAGGAGGGTTCTCGGTGTGGCACAAAAACATGCATGTGTGAGGCCCATGGGGTACCATTGGTGGATACGCTTACTGCTAAACAATTTGCTTTCAGAGAAATGGTTTTAAAGGAAAACATTATGACTTTATGAATAGTTTGTTATGGTTTGTATTATAGGTTTTTGAAAATGTTGTTTTTGTGGGATGTTTTGAGTCCAAGAGCCCCTCCTGTTTGAACTGTGTTTTGGGTTTGTGTTTGGTTAGTAAGCTGTGTTGTAGGGATGATTAGTGGTCTCTTTTGAAAAAAAATTTGGGTTTCCTTTACGGTGGTTCCCTTCACATGTTTGGATTTGGTTTTTGGAATGTTTTTACCAATAGAGTAGCTTGGTTGGGTCCTTGGGTTCTCTCATTGGATAAGGTACTCCCTCATTAAGGGTTACTGCCCAACTGAAGTGCAACCCGTATTGTTTTGCCATTGGAAAATCCTCTAGTTGATCAATATAAGGAATATTTTATCGGTCATTATTGATTGAGTCTACACCCATTCATTTCATTGATTTTTGGATCCTCTTGTAGTGGGATAGTGCTTGTGGAAGGTTGTAGTAGACCTTAGTTTCTTAAGTTTCCTGATTCATCGAAGGTGGAAGTGTTTTGTGGTTGTTAGTATGGATGAGTGTCTTGATGGTGTATAAGAGGGCCTCTGGGTTCTCCATAGTTTCTTTGAAGAAAGAGTTATTATTAAACCACCAATTTTGGTATTTTGGTCATGAGAGGATATTGTGTCCACTTTTTAGACTTTTATATTGTTTAGGGACTTGGTATAAGGTCTCGTTCCATGTATTGTTTCTATAAATCTGAAGGGTCATGTTCAGTGATGCATTGTGATGTTGTGTGCTCATTTGACTGTAAAGGTGAAGGTCGCGCAATCCTATTAGGTTCTCTGTTATGTTGGGAGTATGTATCGCTTGGGAAAAACATCAAATCCTCTATCTTAGAGGAAGGAGTTTATACATGTCATACCCTTCTATTGTTTCTCACCCAAAGAAACAAGGTGCGATGTGTGTGAATTTTCTGATCCCTTGTTTCAGTGAAATGTCTACTTTTCATAATTTGAGTTGTGGAGTGTGTTATGTCTTGATGAACCCATCAGGGTATGCGTTGTAGTTGTTTGTGGCACTTAAAGAAGAAGTTCCACACATGGGTTTCCATAGCCTAACTGCGAGGCCGAAGATGCTTTAATATTTTGAGCTCCAGCCATAGGTCCCGGAGAGAAGCTAACACAAAGTCAGGGGAAACCCCAGAGTCATTTAAACCCTTGTACAAAGTCCTATCCTCAGTTTGAAAGATAGGGAGAGTTTAAACCTATGGTGTCATCATATTTCTTGTGTTGTTCTCGTTCGGTGGAGATAGATGGAGGGTCTTGTACCCATGTTATCACACAATGTTATTCCCTCCCCCTTTGGTTTCCATTGAGTCTTTAGAGAATGGTTGGAAATTTGGATAGACAAGTTGAGCACAGAGTTTTCACGTGGTTAGTTCAAACCATGAACAAAAAAAAACCATGCAGATATAAGGATCCACACAGTTATCGCACAGTTTCCCAAACCGTGCAGACTAACCATGCGGCCGTCCCAACTCCTTAATTTTGGGGTCTTTTCTTTTTGTCCCACACCGGTCGGTTAAGATGGTTGGTTCTTGTGGTGGGGAGACCCACCATGGGTATCATGCATATTATTTTGTAAATTTATAATGGATATATACCCCTTTTACTAGGAGTCTGTTTGGGCCTCCCCCTGTTAGTGTCTTGATTCTGTCTTAGGAAAACAAATTTAAGTTGTCTCTTATGGTGGGGAGCCCATTTGTGTCTCTTCATACGAGTAACTCAGATTTTTCCTTGGTATTGTCTGGGAAGTAGGTATTATCATTTAGATATATCTAACTATCTACAACTTCCATGGGTAAACATTGATATTGGAGAGTGCCCAGTGGTTTAGTTATAGTAGGGTAAGTGTAACCTTGTTCGATGTTGTTGTTTATTTGGCTAAAATGATTGAGTATTTTTCAGATTGTGTTTGTGGAGTTTTCATTTGGGATAAATCCTGAATGTGATTGATTGTTTCAGGAATGCAGTGTAGGTTTGGTTTGTGAGAGTATTCCTTCCTTCATTGATCACTAGAGGTGTTTTGACCTTTGGGGGAGAAACCTGGCAAGGGAGTACCTCTTGGTTTCTCAATTGGGTTTGGTTGTTTCTTTGAACTTATTGTGACTTTCTGGGGCGGAAAGTTTTCATGGTGGGGATAATTTTCACATACATAGCTTATTTTAAATGTATTTTTATTTTAATTTCCATTAATTCTTTTTTTGGGGGTTTCCAAAGGTTTTATGGAGAATAGGTGAG
This sequence comes from Viscum album, assembly GCA_963277665.1. Classification (NCBI taxonomy): domain Eukaryota; kingdom Viridiplantae; phylum Streptophyta; class Magnoliopsida; order Santalales; family Viscaceae; genus Viscum; species Viscum album. Next base: position 252,364,127 of record OY728165.1, on the reverse strand, counting down.
TTTTCATGAATTGAGCTAAACTGTGAGCCCAATTCCAGATTTAAAAATAAATTTTCTTTCTTTTATAACTTTTTCCTTTTTTAATATTTTTCACTCATTCCAACTCCTAAATGTCCTCCACTGATATATTAACACCAAAATTAAAATTTGGAGCCTTTATAAATCATTAACCAAGGATTATTTTGGTTTTTATTTAAGGGATTGGGCCTTCTCGGAAGTCCATATCTGGTTTTAAAAATGAATTTTATTTATTTAATAACATATTCAATATTAGTTATTTTTTGTTGATATCAAGTCCCACACGAGACCATTACACCCAGCCGTGACCCCAGACTCTTTACCCCCTCTTTGGAGCTCTTTGGAATCGCGATTTAGGGACGAACTTCTTAGGGTTCCTCAAATCGTCCAGATTTGAGAAGGTAAGTTGATTCTTTCAAAAATCTTTTAATTTTCACTCTTTTACCCCATTTAAGTACCCACATGACCTTCCTATCCCCATTAGAGACTCCATATCTGGTTTGGTTTCTTAGAGATTCAAATTTTGGTTTATTTGGTTCGTTTGATTCAAGATGTTTCAAGTGTTTCTTTCCTTGATTTATTCCCCTTCCTTAGGGTTTATTTCACCCTTTCATGAAGTTACTCATGTCCAGAAGTTGTGTTTCGAACCTAGGGTTTGATTTGGTGTCTTTTTGGTCATATATTGCATTCTAGGTCTGGATTTATCTTCCTTGAGGTGCAGCAGTGGTGCGGTTGATGTTTCACACCATGATTTATGGGTTTCGACATAAAAGGTAGGTGATTCCATTGGTAATCATTTCTAGATGAGTTAGTTTGCTTGAATTACTTATTATGAATGTTCCTAATATGCTGTGTGTGGTGTGAAAACTATTTATGTTGGATTTGGTTTAGCATTTATTTTTATAGTTTCATTTTATCTTAAAGTTGGGTGTTTTTCATGTGTAACCCTTTGGGTATTGTTTGGGTGTGTTTTATAACATATGAAATTGGATTAATAAATATTTTTTGGGAAGAAAATTATGATTTGGTATGGTATTGGTGTTCCATTGGGTTTTAAATATTTTTTTAATGGGTTTAAGGTGTAAAACCTTATTGTACTTCTTGGAAGTGATTTTGAAAACGTGTGCTTTTGAAGTGGATCTTTTGTGGTATTGTTTGAGGTGTTTGTATAACACTTGGGGGGTTGTTTAATAAATGTTTTTGGGTCTTCTATTTCTGTTTTGAATTTTTATTCGTGTGATTTTTTATTTGAAATACGGTTACAAAATGGGATTTATGTTAAAATCTTTGGTGCAATCTTTAGAATTGTTTTATGAAAGTTTTTAATGGTTTAATGATTTATGTAAGAGGTGAAACCATATTGAAAAACTGTTTTAGATTGATTATAATTTCAAATGGACAATTTTAAATGTGAATAGGTCTGTCATGTGATGTGTATCCTCTTGGAAATATTTTATAAAAATGATTAATGGATTTACTGAAATGTGAAAGATGTGTGAATGTGATGTGGGCTGTTTGTGTGAGTGCAATGTGAAAAATGGATTTTGTTTATAAAAAGGATTTTATGAAACATGTGAGTGGGATTTTATGTGATGTTTATCATATTTTTAGGGACTTTATAAAATTGTTAAATGATGTGTTGAATTGTGAAAGTTATGCAAAAAGTGTTGTGGGATATTTTTGAGTCAGCTTGATTTCAAAATGCATTTGAATGAAAAGTGGAATTTGTGACTTGTGGGATGTATATGGGGATGTTTAGTTAATGTGTGATGTGTAAGTGATATTTTCATGTGAAAACTATATTTCTTGGATTTTTGAACTTGTTTGAGCACAAAGGGAAAACCCGGGTATCTAGGTGGGTGGATGTGTACTAGTATGCTAGTAAATCTGTGGGGTTTGACCTCAGTTTCACTTAGCAATATTGACACTTAAAATTCTAACTAAACTATGATGATGATGATGATTGGGGACCAATAGGTTATGGGTATGTTCCCTACTAGTGGATCGTGCATGAGAATGGATATTTTTTGTGGTTACTCTCACCGAGATACGAGGTACCTGGGACCCATAACTAGCTAGTGCCTAGGGGTTATTTTCTATTGCTTGTGCTCATTAGATCATTTATAATTACCATAGGCATATGGCATATTTGGATGAAAAAATTCAGTATCTTTTGAATTTATTTTAATAGTGTTGATTCTTTAAATTATCCCACTGGAAAACTCATTTTTTAAAGTTGCATCTTTTAGAAATTGTAACTAGAAATTGCATCTTTTTGAAAACTTGCATGCTTTTCGTCTTTGAATGTTTATCACAAGGAATGTCTTAGTGGTGTTATCCTACTAGGCACTGTCTCACACCCTATTTACACCCTTGGGTGTAAGTATATTTGGTTATTTTTGTTGTCGCAGGTTTGGGTACAACTTTTGTGCCAACAGTTTGGGTTTTCACTGGTTTTTCATGATGTGTTGTTGTGGAGATGGCTTGAGGGAGATGCCACTTGCCATGTTGAGGTTCTTGGGCTGTTTTTTTTGATTTTTTACCTTTTTTATAATCCTGGTGAGTTGTTTTAGACTATGAAATTAAATTCTGAATTTTTGTAAAACATTTTTTGGTTTGAAAAATCCAGATTTGTTTCATTGGATTCTTTTGTTGTTTTATGTTTATAAACATGGGTAAATCGTTCCCAATTTTTATTTTATGATACCCGGGAACTTGTTCCAGCCTGTGGGTATCGGGAACAACCTTCGGTCCTTGTCACGGGCCGGGTTTGGTGGCAGTTTCAATGGCGATAGATTCAGTTCGTGACATGAACCCTTTGTCTAAATTCTCTTATAGATAATTAATTAAAATCTTCAGTTCAATTAGGTCCATCTTATAAGGGAATTTAGAGATAGTAGTAGCTCTGGGTATAGGATATATTGAGAACTGTTGCTCAATATCTGATGGAAGTCTAGGTAACTCTTCATGAATAACATCAGTTCATTCCCTGACGATGGGAATTTCTGAAATTTTGATTCTTTCCTTTGATGCAACCATTTGGGTTAGGTATTCTTCATCATAGGGTATTATCACCAAAACCATCGAGGGATTATCCAATGGAGATTCATGATATTGATTTTGTTTTCACAATATCATTGTATAGTTAAAATATAGAAAGAGATTTCTTTTCCTAACAATTCATGTGTGATCGATAAAACGAGATCCAATCTCTTCCTAGTATAGCATCAAATTCCACCAAGATAAGGATTATGAGATTGAAAGGAAGAATATTCCCACATATGTTAATAGGGGAAGATACCAACACTTGTGTTTCAATGATCCCACCATTATGATTTTTTACATATATATCTACTTCAATCTATTAGGGATTCAATTCAATAGTTCTAGTAAACTTGCCGGTTATAAAGAAATGCATAGAATAATAATCAAATATTTTTTTTCCATTATTGAGTGAATAGGAAGTGTACCTTGTATGAAATCATTTTCATGCTCTACTTAATCAATAGTGATTTTATAATCTTTCCCTTTCACCTTTGTCTTTGGTGGTTTCTCATGTTGATTACCCTCAATCAGTCGTCATTTAGCGAACTAGCTTGCATAGTTCTCTTTCTCCCTATAGTTGATGAATTGAACCATGGGTGGTGTATTAGGTGGTACCTACCTTTCCTCTATCATGTTGATTCTTCATATATCTTTAACATTCATGAGATTGGTATCCTTCTATCCTACATTTGAAGCATTTCCATATCCCTTTTAGGAAGTTCCCAAGATTATTCTTCCCATATTTTTGACATGTGTGTGGTCAGATCTTCTTTCTTGATTTTTCATTTGATCCATAAGATTAAAAATCCATTATTATCTTCTAATCTCAATATACATGGGACCATTATCCAAACTCTATCTCAAATTTTATAGCACATTGAACTACTTATTTGTAACTCCTAATGTTTAAGATATCTAGATCCTTTCTAATATGTGGTTTTAAACCAATTAAGAATCTATATATTTTTCTATCATTATTAATAAAAAAATTTAAGCCTATCTTACAAGACTTGTGAAGTTTTACTTGTAATCCATGATCGATTCACCCTCCTTTTTCTTATTCTCTATGAATTATCTCTCAATATTTTTTCAAAGAGTTCAAAGGAAAGACTTGTTTAGAAATATTATCTTGAAGTCTTTCCACTCCATATATTCCAGTTCATAATTCATGTTGGGTTTATTAGTCAATTCCATAAATTGATATAACTATCTATCAAAATTATAGATGGCCGAACTTACCTTCTCCTTCTCAAAATAGTAGAGCACAGAAAAGATATTCTCAATCGAGTCAGCCCATTATTAGGTGAAGGTGGAAATTTCTTATGGTTTTGGTTTTTATTAATATCATAATACAACTAGGTAATTATCTCCATGAAGTTTAGAACTACACCTCCCCATGAATTTTCAATGTCATTCAAAAAATCCTTATATGATCCCTCATATGGATTACTGGCCTTCTTTCTCCTGGGTCCCACCATTTTATAAAATATAAATGGTTTAAAAAAATCGAATGTCAATAATAAATGAATAAATAATTTAATATTATGTGAAAATCAACTCTAAAGGTATATCTTATGGTATTTCTATGTTTATCCTTTTTATAAAATGATTCTTCAAGGATGTTTAAATATGCATAAACTTATACTTATGGGTTTCAATAACATTTTCTAATCCTAATTACCAAATTAACTAAATCATGATCTAATACCAACTATTGAAACCTGAAATTTTCTTATATAACTATTATATAACTTTTAAGATAAACAAAATAATAGTGATAAAATCTAGGATCCAAAGGATTAGTGTATTTTTAAAATTAGGCTCATACATCAATTTTATATAATAAAACTTAAATATTATTTAAATTATTTGTCCTTATCCTTAAAAAGATCTCATGATCTCCTTAGTACATGTAGTCACCTAAGGATATACTTCAATGAAAGGGGTGAGCTAAATTCCTACTAAGGGGAGGAATAAGGGACATGAATCAATAGTAAATTTGTGGAAAAAATAAATATCATCATATCATAAGTATAGTATCAACCGAAATATCATGAGGGAAACATTTGATAAATATATCTAATGGGTCACATGTGTAATTATAAAACATCATATCATAGTGGTCAAATAAAATACATAGTTGTGAGAAAAGCTAACATCATGTTCTCACAAAACATACATGCATAATCATATCATCATTAATTTGTAGAAATATAACATCATGTTCATAAATAATACACATTATCTCATGAGATACATATTATTACCCAATGAATTATGGGGCTATATAATTCTGGTCTCACCCATCACATTATAAAATGATAATAATCTTGTATTCCACATGGAAGGAAAACAATCATAATAATGAAATAACCCTTGGAAAGGAATGGGTTTATTAAAAGATATCACATGTCATACTTCGTGAAATGAACTTTAGGATTCCCAAATGAATAAGGAAGATCATAATTTCACATAAAATATCATTATATTCTTTTAAAGGATAAAAAAACTCATGAGGATTCCAGAGATATTTTGGAAATTGAATTATTTGTTGAAGAAGCATTATAAATGGATTAGCAAACATTTTGGAAGGGTAGAAACATGTATATGCCCAAAATAAAAGAGTAAGAATATTAAAATGACATATTTAGGATTTATAGAAACATACATACTAAAATTAATCTAAAATAGGAAATAACCCTAAAAAATATTTTTATTTGAGATTCCCCATACCTTAAATTCCACTTGGTTTTGTCACTTTTTCATCAAATGAATAATAAAATTAGGTTAATAAAACATTGAAATAGAAGTGAATTATTGAAATTTTTAACTATTTATTACAATAATTTGATTATAATTCTTAATTTCTTTAATTAGATGGAAAACATTTTGATATCATGTATCCTTAATAATTTCCTGTTTTGCATCAATTTTTTATTTTTTATTCAAGGTCATTTATTAGTAGAAATAATTATAAAAGTATGAAATACATTTATTTACACTTTTATATATCGTAATTAATTTTTATAACCAGACATAAGGTTTGTAATAATGAAATAAGTTTAAAAATCTTCATTGGTAGTTAACTGACCGTTACCAAGCAAGTTGTCCAAGAGAAGAGAAAGATAGGTATAAAATAAAAATAATTAAAGAATATAGTTTTTACAGTTGGTTAATTAATTAATATAATTTTAAAATACTGTATGATTAATCTTATAATATTTTTTAAAAGTAATTGGGAAAAAATAGAATGGAGGGGGAAAATGAGAGAAGAGTTGATAAAAGATCACTCTTTTCTTGGTGTTGCTTCTCTTGTACGACACTAGTATTCTTTGATGAATAGAGTTGGTTTACTCCATAATTCCACTAATGATTATAAGGGATTAATATATATGATTTGGGTAAATATTTTGATTTAGTAAGTGATGGATGATTTGTTTTCCATGGGGAGGGAGAGGGGTATTCATACTTGAGCAGAGGGATATTTTTTAGTTAAAACGTTGAATAAAATACTATATCCAAGGTAAACCTTGTAATAGTGATAATTTTTTATAATTAATCATAAATTAATAAAATATAATGTTTTTTGGACTTTAAACGCCTTTATAATTCTAATTAAACAGTTTATTAAAAAGGAAAGTGAACAAATGATAATTTTTTTTAAAAGAATACTTTTGACATTAGACTTTGAAAAGTAATTTTTTAGGTTTGGAAATAATGTTTATTGTATTTTAATGAAAAATTTATCAAATTAAATATGTTGTGGTCACTCCTAATCTTATATAAATGATTATTTCATTATTACATCATAAATTATTTAATTTAAGATACACCGGTTATAGAAAAACTATATTTGTACTATTCACTTGAAAATTGTAGTATTTAAAAAAATTACCAAAAAGTCACCCTAGAAAAATTTCAAAGATAAAATATAAAAAATGATTTTAATTTTATAAAAATAATTTTCTAAAATAGGTTATTTTAATTTTTTATATAAAAATTGCGTATTTGATGAAATACCTTAAAATATTGTTTATTAAAAATGTGCTTATATTTTCTTTGAGTTTTAATCATAATATTTATTTTATGGAATTATAATATTTATATTTATTTATATTACTCATTATGAATATTATTTAGATTACATTTTATTATTTTGATGTAAAATTACTATTCCAATGGCCAGGTTACTATTCCCAATGACCATGTTGCTATAACCAATAGTTAGGTTACTTTTCTAATGATCACATTACTATTTCAATGGTCACATTAACTCTTATAAATAATAATTAATTATTCACCTCCATTTATCTCAAGATTCAATATTTTAATTTTGGAAAATGTTGATTGGTTTTGATAATATTTTGTATCATTTATATATTTTTGTTCATGGGGGTGATGATTATAGCATATTTGGGTGATCCATATTTTCCCATTGTATTTTCTCTATTTTATATTTTTTGTCCCCTTATAATATTTAGAATCATAATGGGTTTAATTTATGACTAATGTAATGCTTTTCATTAATGAAATAAGGTTTTGTTCATTTATCTGTGTTTTATGTGTATGATACTATATAATATAATATAATACACATTTATTTCAAATAAAAAATATCATTTATAAAATCTGGGTTGTTACACTCTCTTGGTGTATGAAAATTCTAGTGGCCGATGTACTACCTATAAATATGAGATTTCTTCAACCACTTCTTCGTGATATCTATCAAATATACTTCATAGTGATCCTCATAGATAGTTTACAATATAAAATATGCACCCCTATTTATATTTATGTTCTTAATTTACATGCAAATTTGATAATGATAGACCATCTATTTATTGGGTTTAATCATATGTGTTGGACATGATATAATCCAATAAAATCCATCAGTTGTATTAGACCCACTTTTATCAATGATTCAACACGTTTTATGCAAATTTTATAAAGAAAATTTATATCTTATGGTGATAAAAGAAATATCATAAGGTAAATTATAACTTATTTAATTATTATCCATTAGATTTCCCTATCATTTTTATGATATGGGAAATTGTAATATGTGATTCACTTACTAAATCATTTGGTACGGTAGGATGAGTCATAATATATATTTCATAAAATTACCTAATTTGACATTATAACATAAGACATGGAAATCATTATCCAAGTCTGTGGATAATAATCTGTATTTCTCAAAACATGGGATCATGTCATAAAGGAAATATTACATATATCATAAATTACAGCTTACTACTCATGTAACTCGGATCTTGCATAAATAAAAATATGTCACCTGTGTAAAGAATGATATTCCAACTTATAAGAGCTTCTATCACATGATATGATTAATTCAAAACTTATGATAGATATCCCCAATATTTATCATCAAATATAATATGGTTCTAGAAATAAATATAATTATATGTGAAATTACTTATAGTTTATAATTTATTTTATAAAAGATAAGTTTTAGCCCTTATAATTAGAATATTTTTATATATAAATAAAATATGAAATGTTTTTATTGATTTATCATGTTTGGAAGGTAAATAAAATATTTATTTATTAATTTATTATTTTTATATATTCATGTACATAAAATCTTTACATGATGTGAATATTATGTATGCCTAAGTTTATTTGATAAATTGATTCATATAAAAATATCATTCCATTATAGGTAAGAAAATATAGGATTTAGTTTTAATTTACCTTGAATTCACATTGTTATAAAGTTATGAGCTTGAATTTAGAGACCCATAACCAATTTATGTCTTTAGCTGGAAGCAGGCATGGAGTTGAAGATCACAAAGGGTGGAAGCATGTAATTCCAAAAAAGAAAAAGCAATGGTGTGAATCAAAGTCTATTGAAAACAATGCGATGAGTGATAGAAATAGTGACTACCAAAAAATGATTTTTTTTGACCAGGTTTCCTTCAAGGATATGAATGTTGGATTCAAACTAAGAAAGGGAAAATAATGGAAACTTAAATCTAGGAATTTTCCAATTCAAAAGGTAGGGAAGAAATCTAGACCCCTCAAAGATTACTTGAAACTCTTCAAAACAATTTTTATAAGATATTTAGGTAAGTTTATGAATGTTTAAGTAGAAACAAGAGAAAATGAATTACAAAACACCAAAATAAATCCAAAAAGTGGAGAACAAAGCAAGGAAACATGAAAAGTGGAAGAAGAAAAAGGGGACCCTTTGGAGATCATCCTTCATTTTAAAGAAGAGATCATTGAAAATGTTGTTCAGGTCAATTCTTCCAAATACAAGGTTAAAAAAATCTATTAAAGATGGTTGTGAGTTGATACCAGTGAGGATAAAAAGGAGTGGATAAACTAGAAAGATCTAATACTGGTGTTGGAATTCAATCAAGGTAAAATCAACATTGAGTAATTTATAGAAATGATAGAAAGAATGGATAATCACTTTGAAGAGCTTCTCAGTGAGCAAAAATATCTTTAGGTCCGTTCACTTCATTGGGAGTTATCTAGAGTTTGAAATTCAAACAATCTTATTCTTGTTTTAAATCAATATGTGAGCACTTTTTATATGTAGTGGTCTTAAAATATGTTGACTGAGGATTTCCACTTCTTGTAAAAGTGGATTTTCAATAAAAAATTTATATTTGGTGGTGTATAGTTTATATATATTAAATGTTAGAGGGGAATTAAAATCTCTATTGAGTAAAGTATCCTTGGGTAGTGGGACATTTAGTCAGATTTCACCCTGTTCTAGAGGATTAGTCCTTATTTAGAATAGTGGGAGTTAGATATCTATCCCACCATGCTTACTAAAATTGAGATTATTGATTTAATATAATTATAATTCTTTATATTAAAGGGGTTCATGTACCATATGCATTGATTGCATTTAGATATGTGTAAATATATTTGGTTTTTTAATTTGAGTGAGTAAAACAAACTGTGAGTTGTGTAAAGAGTTAAACATTAACATGACCATATTAATTTGGTGCATGGAATAGGAATTCTAAAATACTAAATTTGTATAAGGATGCATATATATAGAAATAAAACATAACATAATAATGATTTCATGTGATGAAATATTTATGAATCTAACATACATGTGACGTATATTAAAATAGAGAGACTAATAAAACCCCTTAAATAATTTATGGGAGATTATAGAGGTGTCCAAGGGTTGGTTTGGTTTTGTGAAAAAGTTTCAACCAACCTAATAAAAAGTTGTTGATTTGGGTCGAGTCGGTTCAGGTAAAGAAAATTTACCAGAAAGAATGTTTTTTCAAATCTTTTGACTAAATTAAAATTAACTAATTTATAACTATTAAAATCTTCCAAATAAAAATAGAACAACAGTCTCCATTAACTCCAATTCAAAATTTAAAAACATTTTTATGAAAAAAAACCAATAAATACATCATCACATGGTACACCCAATCTATTTCTATTATCTAAATAAATATTAAATGTAATGTCCAAATAAATTAGGTCTTCCATATCGAATGACCTATAATATGTATCATCCATTAAACAAAACATAAATTCAAATAAAAATGCATCATAATAAATTCAATAAAAAATTTTATAAAAAAAATTTAAATAAAAAATTCAATGAACATTTATTTAATTATTTATAAATTATAGGTATTTTATTATGACATTTTATAGACTATCCAATAAATAAAACATTATAGGTCACTATTAAATTAAACCAACATTACCTGTAATACCCAAATAATTTCAAACATCCAAAATACATTCTTTTATAAAAGTATCTATTAAATTAATAAACATAATAACTATAAACATTAATACAAATTATACTAAATAGGCATATCCAAGAAAATAATTTCTTATTCTAGTAAAAGAAATAATATATAGTAAAAAACAAAATTAGTCTATAAAAAACATCATGTAGTAGAGGAAACACCCTAAGATTCCAATTGGGACACGTAATTTTTTTAAGAAATAAAAATTTATGAAGTACAAGTAAGTATGAAAAAATGGATCATCAATGAAATATATTCTGTATTAGTTGGGTTGGTTGGGTCAGGTCGATTCATTATTTTTCCAAACAATGTCCTAAACCAACTCGATCCCAACCCAACCCAACCCAAATTAACACAACCCATCAAAATCCCACGTGCAATACAACCCAACACAACCAACCCGATTGGGTTGGATCAAGTTAATCATGTTTAATTGGGTTTGTAAACCCTTATGAAATTCATTCCAGAGAAAACTCATGTCAAGACCTTGATCATCTAACCACGTAGGTCATAGTAAAGTTGGGTTCCAATGGATTATCTCACATAAGACCTGATGGGTATTGGTTATTCTAAAAGGATCTAGTTCCCATATTCAAGTATGATCTTTGGGTTACAATTGTCTTGGAAACCCTGATTGGATTATGATACCAAAGGAATATGGTTGACATTATATCTATATGATGGATTTTTGAAAATATTTTTCCAGTATCAAATATTCATATGTGATATGATTGGAATGATGAGATACCTAAATAATTTAACAATGAGAGAAATTCTAAAAAAACTCACAAATGGAGTGAAAAAAGGATCATAGACCACTAATAATAATGATTTAAGGGGTAATCATTTTAGTGGGATTATTTCCATTAAATTTTATTTATGAAAATATATAAAATCATGATACTCACCCATATATATTTTTTATTATATATTATGGAATGTATCGAGGTTATCATTTTGAGTTCACTTATAGGTATGGAATATAAAATAATTATATATTGGTATCTAAATTTGAGAAGTGTTCTCAATGATAATTATTCTAATAATATAAATATGAATGTTATAGAAAATAATTTATCTAACACTAAGTTATGGGTATTAGATATCGAGTGTGAAATATATAATTGAACTGATAAAATAATACTTAGAGATATGTGATAATTGATGAAAGGTAAAGAGGATCTGTATATTTGGAAATGGAAAATATTTTCTACATTAAAATTTATCACATAAGATATAACTCTACCTAGTGAATTATTTTTTGAATTAATAAAATATTATTATGTTCCTCCATAAATATAAATTTTATTTCTATATCTGGTTTGGGAAAGATGAGTGTTCATTAATTGTTAAGAACAAGAGTTGTTATATATATATGAATGAAATATTCTATGTAATATGGAATATAGTGAATGGTTATTTGTTTTGGATGTGGATAATAATACCTATAATATTAATAATAATAAATCCAGGCTTATTCTAACACCACTTATATTTGGAATTTTCCCTTTGAAATATATGTGATAAATTAATTGAAATAATTCATAGATATGGATTATTGGACTCATTAAATTATGAACCATTTGATAGATATTAATATTTTTTTATTAGGTAAAATTACCAAAGAATCATTTAGTATAAAATTTTAGAGCTTTAGTGGGCTATTAGATCTTGTACAAAGTGATGTATGTGAAAAAATGAGTAATCTAGAATGTTGAGTTTATAAGTACTCTATAACCTTTAATAATAATTTTATTTTGTATTATTATGTGCCTTCTGTGAGACAAAAGTTTTAAACATTTGAAAAGTTTAATGAGTTTCAAAATGAACTACAAAATTAGGTGGTAAAAATTATTAAGATTCTCTATTCAAATCAAGGTGGTGAATACTTGAGTGGAAATTATTTTACCATATGAGAGATTTTTGATTGTTTCAAAACTCCCTCATCTTAGAAAACCATAGTGGAATGATTTTTTCGAGAGGGGAAGTCATACCCTATCAGACATGGGTCGATCACTAACAAGTTAGTGTTACATTCCAACTTCATTTTTGGGATATTCTCTTGAAACTAAGACATTCCTACTTCTCTGCATTTCATCTAATGTATTCATAAATACACTATATGGGATGTAGACTGTGAAGCATCACAATATGTTTTTTATGAGGATATAAGGTTTTAAATTATATTTATTATTTTTATATCTTGATAATATTGACCTTAAGTTAGATAAATTATTATTTTCTAGTTATCCTAAGGAATCCATTGGATATTATTTCGATAATTATTTTGATCACAAAGTGTTTATAGATTGATATTTTGTTTAACATATGAAGGATCATATGAATCGATGAGTCATTGAGAGTAAATTTGAACTTATATAAGTTTAATAACAAAAAATAGAAAGTGTTATTGAGAATGATATTGAGTTGGTACCACACAATGTTTTGGAGGAATGCATGGACCCAATTAAAAAAGTGCATCAAAGGTATAATAGGATTCATTAGAAACCCGAGAGATAAAGTTTTCTCATAAAAAATTATGATTAATTAATGTTAATATATGATGAACCTACTACCAACCAAGTTTCCATTAAGATTTTTTATTTTGGGAAACGGATAAATTCCATGAAATTTGAGATAGAACCAATGTACACTATCTAAGTATAGAACTTGGTAGAAACACATTTGGGGGGGGGGTGAGATCCATAGGATCAAAGTGGGATTTTCAAAATAAAATTGATATGTATGATATATTTTATACATATAAATTTAATTATTATAAAAGGGTTATAAAAAAATTCATGGTATTGATTTTGAAGAGATTTTTCAATAGTTTTGAAGATAATGTCCATTTTATATTTCTAGACATAAGATGTTATTATTACTATTAGATATATCATATGTATATCAAAATATATTTCATTAATAGGAATTTAGTTTAGGATGTGTATATGATACAACCAGAATGTTTTGAAGTTCCAAATGAGTCTATTAAGTTTTATAAGTTATAACAGTGAATTTATAGGTTGAAGTAATCTTCTATTAGTTAGATTATCTGGTTTTATGATGTAATAAAATAGTTTTATTTTATAAATAATACAAATTATTGTTCTGTATACATGTAGTTTAGTGGGAGTGTTGTGACATTTATGATATTGTATGTTGATAACACACTACTTATCAACAATGATATCCCATCATTACATTTCGTAATGGTATGGTTGAAATAATTTTCTCAATATAATACATGGGTGAAGAAACCTACATACTAGGTATAGATATCTATAGATATATATCAATGAGGCTTCTTAAAATGAGTCAAAACACATATTTTGGTAAATTTATAAAGTGTTTTTTTGCATAAAAATTTGTAGAGGATTTTTTACCAGTGTTACATGGTATGAATTTTAGGAAGATTCAATATCCTTATAAATATTTATAAAGGATGGATAATATTCCTTACACACCCTCCATAGTTTCTATCATGTATTCTATATTATGTACTCAATCCAATTTTATTTATTCTTTGAGTATAAAAAGTAGATACCAACCCAATATGAATGAGTGTCACTAGATTAATGTTAAGAATATCCTTAAGTAATTAAGAATTAGCATACGTTCTTGGAATTTTGAGGAGTTCATAATCATATTATAAGGGTTTATACTAATTTTATCTTATAATTTTAACAAGATGATATAATACCTCAATATGGTTCTGTGTTTTTCCTCAATAGAAGATCTATTAGTTTGAAATTTTTCAAACAAGCTACTATGACCGAATCGACAATTGATATAGAGTACATCATTGAATAAGATGCTATAATTGAAGCTATATGTATCAAGAATATTATCACTGAACGTGGGGCGGTTTCTAAAGTTAAGGGATAACATGATGTTTAGTATGAAAAAATGAATCTATTACTCATGAAAAATAAACCTTGTATCACCAAAATATCTTAACATATCCTTGGATAATACTATCTCATTTGTGATATCCTTGAGAGGGAAAATGTATAATTGTATTGGGTGGTAACAAAAGGAGAATGTAATAGATCTATTAATAAAAAAGTTATCATAAAAAATCATTTGGGAAATATTGAATCTCTTGGTATTAAATATATGATTAATTTAATGTAATTGTTATAAAATATATCATGGGTTTATAATAATGTAAATATCTATTTATCATTTATTCATTAGTATTGTGTTTATATTACATGAACAATTAAATGATAATTTTCCCTCAAGTTATAACTTTGAGTTATCCATAATCGATAATCACCATGAAGTATTATGGGTTGTGATAATATATTAATATTGGAATGAGTATAATATTATATTCTATACAAAGAGTTGTATGTGATAAAAAGAGTAAATTCATGAGGAAATAAGTGGAGACTTATTATCTTGACTGACCCATGAATGTATATCACATAAAATGTTATATGATAATTAATATACATTGGGGTGTATTCTTATTATGAATCCCTATTCCTTAAGGTTAAAAATATATTTAAAATGTTAAACTTTATAATTTTATACCTTTATTGTTATGGCCTTATGGATGAGCTAATCATGTAACATCCTGCATCCCCAGACCACTAATCAGTTCTTAGATCAACAATCACTAATGTACCTCAAGAATTCTTTCTCATATGCCAGAGGATTCTGTTTAGTAGTGGGGGTCTAGGGTGGTACTATGAGGAGATTATACCCCATATATATCAGAAACCACAATAATATATAAAATAACAAAAGATAATACAAAAACCATAGCCATCAGAGTAAAAAAATAAATAAAACATCTTACAATAATAATATGAGGTGCATAAACATACATACAGTCATACAACGATGATCACCCACTGGTTCTATCACATATATATAAAGAAAAAAAACAAATCAAATAAAAAAATTCTAAACTATAACTCTGAGCCATACCTTATCACAATATTTCTATATATTATTGGTATATCTAGAACGATCAATGCTAAGTTTCATCCCAACCTAAACCTATAACATGTGAGGGATTCTTAGGTTACCCAAGAGAAATGGAAACTTGAGCAGAGTGTGAGTGAAAAACTCAGTAAGACACCACTATTGTTACATTGTATATATCCAATGATGTAATGATATATTCATGTGACATGATCTGAATAAATAAATAACTATTGGAAAAAATAACCCTCTATCGATCCTCAGTTACGTGACCTTGATCAAATATACCTACTTCATCCAATGATAGAGTTTCTCTAAGGCATATTTCAATGGCCACACCAGCCGTATAAAAAACCCATTCTCTTTCATTATAGTATACAAGTAACAACCCGAGGGATTCATCCAACTTGGTATATAGTGTAACATCCTGGGGTGATATCCATCCAAGTATCACAACCCCAGGAATGTTTTATCCTAGTATGCAATGGTCTTGAGATTAGAAACCCAAAAACATAAAAGGATTGAACATTCCCACTAAAGACCCAATAAGTACCCAAAAGATCACATATGATTGGATCACCATCCTTTTTAAGGCTCAAACATGCCCAAAAAAGATCCCACAATCCCTTGATAGACTGCATGAGGCAGATAAACCATCATTTTCCCAAAAATAATGTAATACCAGATCTAAAATCATAGTTACCCCACTATTAGTATCAATAAACTCCCCAAATGGAGTTTTCAAAACCTCCACATATGAAGTATTCACAACCTTTCATTAGGGAGTATTTTCCACCACCCTGTAGGGATAATTCAAGATCACCGTTAATAATTTTTTTCAATATATAACAAAAGATAACCAATTTTTATTTCACATAATTATAGAATCACCTCATTAGCATATATAATTAACCAAAATATATTAAAAAAATAAACAATGGTTTACTAAATTCCAAAACCCATCATAACTAATCATGCTCACACATACCCTTCTACATGTGATAAAATATCCTCCAGGCTCCCACTGGTGTCCCCAAGGTCACCACAAAAAAGGTGGCACCCCACATGTGATCCTTGATCTTAGTCAAGTCTTAGGTCTTAAACCACCTCTTGAAGAACATAATCCTCCTGATAAATTTCATAAATATACATGGACTCACAACCATACAAGGAATATATATTAAGAGATGGCTTAGAGATTATCTAAGAAGTCTTAACCATCACTAGGTTGACCTGAAAACCAAAACTATTATCAATTACCCAAGGACTTTCACTTGGTAACCACATCTCAAGGGGGAGGGACACCCACACCATGTCTAATTAAATAATATAAAATAATAAAAGGATTTACTAGGGTCTTGGATGATCCATAGGGATGAACTCTCTCTCCTAGTCATTAAACCTATAAAGAGAGGTCCCAAGGGAATTATACAAAGGAGAATTAGGTTATACTCACTTCAGTCACATCCCTAAAAGGGTCTGGATGTCACAGGGAATTACATAAATAACAATGTCCGTGAACATCGATGATTGATGAAAGTAAAATAGTGCATAAGGATAAGGTTTCTTTGGTCTTTCTCTTATATTTCAAGACACTTATTTTTAAATTAAAATTTTTAATTTAATATAACAATTTATTAATAAAAATATTTTTTTAAGTTCAACACCTCAGTGGCAAGACCACATTTCCCAGAACCATAAATGAAATGCATAAACTAGCAGGCATGTACCAAAGATCACCTACCTCATATAATGATTTCCCATTTAATTCTCTAATATTGAATCTTTTCCTAGGATCTTTATGAATCATTTAAGGTTAACCCAAATCTGTACCAAAAACTAATATGTGAGCACCATCGTGTGACTGGAACCTCAAAAAACTACACCCATAGTGTTTTTAGGACACCCCTAACACCAACTTGAGAAAAATTCCGAACAACCTGTACCAAATCATTCATCAAATCATTTTTAGTTAACTAAAAAAGATTAGGAAAAACACTATGGTGATATATATCATCAAAATGGAAAATAGAGGCATAAATATGGAATATCAGTATGCCTTCTAGCTCATATTCATGAATTTTGCTTCATATCGGGGTGATTCCACCATGCTTAGGCAAAATTTTTCCATAAACCCTAGATCAAGAGAAACAAAAATTAAAATTAATAAGCCAGAGGATCAAGGGAACTAATATTGGAGTAAACTCACCACTTATCAGTGATAGAAAACACAAAAAACATCCCACATTAAGAGATATCAATGGGAAGCATGGGAGGGTGTGATTCTTCCAAGAATGGCCTCTCTTGAGCCCCCAATCTATTAAAATCCCAAATCCCCCAAAGTGGAAAAATAAAATATGGCCCCTAATTTAAAAATAAAGAAAGGACCCAATGGTTATATACTAGGGTGAGATAGTGTGCTCAACACATTTTCAAGGACACTATCTAGTTGGTTTAGGGAGACCACCTAGCGAGTGAACCCTTATGGTTAGTAAGGCCATGGGCTGGTTGGTGACTGGAGGCTACAAACTTGGATACCTGACCTTCCTCTAGTTATTTATGGAGACCCTGGATACCACCCATTCCCCAAACCACATAGAAAAACACCCTTTTATGATGTTCAAACTCTCATAATACCATTTTGAGTCTCGATTCTTAAAACGAACCATCCAATAAATTTAATATTTTTTAAATTCTACTAAAATTTAAACATCACTATGAACATGGGATTTTAAAACATCCCCACCAAAATAATTCTCATCCCCAAGAAGTATTAATTGTTATTAAACCATATTACTTGAACCATTTTTATCTCTGAATTAGATCCAAAATATATTGTTCCATCCTTGAATGTTAAATATCCCTCCATATCATAATTCCAATACGAGGCACTCAAACTACTGAAAAATAAGTCACTACTCAAATTAATCACCTAAACACTGAGACTATGTTCCCCCTTTCCTATATATCGTGAGACACTTGAGGTTTCCTCATCTGATTAATCATCAATATCATGGTGATCCCCATTATAATATGTTTCCCAAAATTACTGATTCTGAGTCATGGTGCTCATAACCTTTGAAATCAGCTACTGAAAAATGATTCCAACCTTCATAGGAGTCCCCCAGTGTGGTTTCCCATACCTTCACCTAAAGATAAGTTAAATCACTAGTCCAACTCTATTAAAATTCATCATTTCCAGTTTCTAAAGAAAATGGACATGTGCCCAACATCCATTTATAAAGTCTAGACAAATTAAACTTTCCTCCAAAAGACCCATATGAAACTTGAACATCACGTATATGTCTCAAACATCATTCCAAAAATAGTTCTCCTCTCACTGTGTCCATCATCATGAAGGAATAACCATTGTAAATCCTCTAGATAAATTTTACCAAAACACTTAGTGTACCAACCAACACATCCTCAAAAGAAACACCTACCTCCAACCTAGCTTTTCCACTAAGGATCCTCACAAGAAGGTTCTTGTTCATTCCAAACTGTGACACCCTATTCCCATGATTCACATTATTTTCATCTCAAAATGACAATTAAATTCATTTAATTTCATAATTCACCCCATGAACCATGTGGTGAAATAATGTATCACCCCTAAACCAAGCAGAAAAACTGGTTCACCCCCTAAACTATGTCATGATTGGGGGTTTCACCCCATGAATTTCTATACACCCACACCAAAGTCCGAACCCTATTACCAATGTATTTATAGGGTTACATAAAAATCCCCACTAGTTTTATGCTCCCAACCTGAGAAATGATTCATATCATACCTCATTCATGTTGAAATTACCTCAATTTATTGCAAACCATAATTCAATGCTCATAATCCACCCAATATCAAGCCTGAGGTCACATCCGATATTCACTACAGAATCCAGATACACCCATACCAATTTACTCACTTGATTCAAAATCCCATTTCAAATATCCTATGACCAGTATCAAACATCCATAACCCCTATCACGTGATGTTTATATAACCATTTCCAACATCACACTCCCCACCATTTGATTTTGTTTTTCATCTTGTCACTAGACCATAATCCCAATCATCATGACCCATGCCTCATCCATCTCTAAAAATAATGACCAATGTATCTAAAACCACTCAATATTTTTCCCAAACACAAATCATTAATTTACTACCCATTTTATTCTCATGGAAACAGTATCTGTGACTTCTCTATAAATTCAATCCACAATTAGGGTCACCAACCACATCTGACTATTGGTTCACTCTCTACTATATGGATTTACTTAGACCACCCCTCAAGCATAATATCATCAAGTTCATCACTAATAATATATGAACTGATCTTATGAGGCCATAATCACAAAATTACTAAGATACTAAGACCATAAAAAACTCACGAAAAATCCCATCAGTCCTCATTCCACCCTTGTACATCCCTGATTTAAAATTCAAAAGGTTCCATGCATGAAAACAAGCACAAACTCTATCCCAATTAAACATAACAGGAATATGATATTGTACCACCTAATCACTGAGACTAGACTAATTATCCCATGAGTTTCACACTATCAAACTAGGATGGCCATTATCTATGACATGCCAATTATATCTAACTAGATTACCTTAGGAAATCCTCTTTAAAATCAAGAAATTCAACTATGATAAGGTTAATCACCAAACCACCTACTAACTAGAATCATTCCAAAACCCCTCCATCTACCCACATCTCGCTATTCCTCTAAAGTGAATTTATTTTCAACATGTTTAGGAACAGAAACATTCATTCACTTTATAACCAGTCTCATTATCACAACACTCTAAGTGCCTCACATCCTAAGGAACTTGCACTCAATTTTCTATCCTTATAAAACCCCAGGGTAAAACCATTAATTTTCCAAAATATTGATTATAAATTAGGTTCATTGATATGAAAAGCTCTAAATTTCTTCTTATTTCTACATCAATGGCACTATCAAACTAAATATAAAACCTCAATTGAGTTACCATCGGTCAACACAAACTATCAACTCAATATAATCCTAAGTCACATCTCAAGGTCACCAGGGCCTCTCAAATTGCCCCTAAGTCAAGCATCAAGTAAGTAAATAGCTCATGAGATGTTATCTATGCCCCTGTTACAACCAGTAATGAAATACAATGTCCTAAAACACCCAATATATTGTTTTACATACTCACATCGGGCATCACATGCCCAAACCACCACCCAATTCTTGGTCACCCAACCTCTCTTAGCATATGCATTCAATTATTATCTCTAAAGTATTTGTTCACATAAAACAAGCACATATATTCAACTAACACCACCCTACCATGATCCATATATCATGAATAAAAAACACTTGGTTTAGTTAAGTATAATTTCATTCCATTCTATATGATATAACATCATATATGTTTTTACTAGCTCCTTAAATAACTATACATGAATATAATTACCAAAAGGGTTTATCACTAAGGAATAACATGCATGTATTGACCTATTAGGGTCACCCCACCTCCATGAACAAGGTTTAAATCATCATACTCACTATAAAGTTTCTCACCATAGATCCAAATAAACCACCATTAGAAAGAGATGCTCAGAAATGATAGCCAACTAAGTAGAATGACACCAAGAAATCATATGGGAAAACTCTATTTGAGATTTTTTTGACACTTAAATGAATGAACTAATCATAATTGATATAATCAAAAATAGTTGGGAATAAATTTCACATGGATCTAACATGCCTAATAATGATGAATGAGACTCCTCTTACCTCCACAGGCCATTAGCCAAAATCATAATAAAATTGTATATCCAACACTATGTGCATCACATGAGGTGAAGATCATATAACCATAATAGTTTAATTCGAGAACATCAATTCCACCCCTATTAACTTGTAATTCCTATAAGAATAGGTGTTCTTGATGCACTAACCCGATATCCATCACTAGCTCTAAAATATTATTATATCTCATGGATACCATAACATAAATAGTGAGGAAAATGAGAACAAGCTATGATACAAATTTTTTAACATCCCACCTCCCCATACCATTAATTAGTTACCTAACTAGAGGTCACTATAGTACCTCAAGTTCATCTCCTCATATGCCATAGGTTGAGGAATAATAGCGGGGGTCTAGGGTGGCACTATGAGGTGACTGTACCCCTATATCAAAGAGTGAAATAACATAAAAAATAACCAAATATCATAAAAAACCATAAACACTAGAGCATATAGATAAATAAAACATCCAATAATAATAATATGAGGCATGGAAGAATACATATATTTATAAAGAAATGATCAGCCTTGGATCGATCACATG
This sequence comes from Viscum album, assembly GCA_963277665.1. Lineage (NCBI taxonomy): Eukaryota > Viridiplantae > Streptophyta > Magnoliopsida > Santalales > Viscaceae > Viscum > Viscum album. The sequence goes on along the minus strand of OY728165.1, from coordinate 252,342,029 downwards.
TACACAAATAAAAAAGTAAATCAAATCTAAAAAGTATCTAATATAACTTCAAGACATACCATATACAAATATTCATGCACACACCCAAGATATCTTTGTTGATTAATCCTAAGCATCAACCCATCCTGGACCTATAACATGTGAGGGATTCTTGGATACCCAAGTGAAATAGTGGTCCGAGTTGGGTGAGAGTGCCAAAAATAGTTGGGAACCACCAGAATGTCCCCATACATAACTGATAATGTAGTGATATGTGCATGTGATATGATATAAATAAATAAATAACTACTAAAAAAATATATCCCACTATCGATCCTCAAAATTGTGACCATAATCGACCGTACCTGCCACTTCTAGAGCTTGAGTGTCTTTGAGCATTCCATGATGACCATGAAAACCATATAATGACCCAATGGTCTTTCAAAATAGTATACAGATAATGAAATAGGGGCATAATCTTCCTTGGTATACAATGTAACATCATGAAGTGAGATCCATCCCAATATCACAACCCGAGGACTGCTCCATCCTGATATGAAATGGTCCCAATAGCTGATCCCCAACAACCATAAAATCTTAAAAACAGCTGTCGAAGACCCCACAAGCCCCTGGATGATTGAATGTGCCTATAAATCAATCCTATAAAGTGATATAAGATTCATATAAAAGACCTCACAAGCCTTAGGAACCTCACACAAGACAGAAGAAACGTCATATTCCTAGAACCAAAGTAATCCCAACTCAAAATCTATGGCATACCCATCAAGTGTATCAATGAACTACCCAAAGGGAGTTTTCAAAACATTCCCATAGGTATTATTCAGAAACAACCTATAGGAAGTATTCATAAACATTTCATATGATGTATTCAAGCCCACCCATATGATTTTGTATATATATATAAATAATGACCATTGGAATTTTCACATCACCACCAAACTTCTCTAAAGGAATATACAATATACCAATATATATTAAAAAATAAACAAGTGTTGTATGAACTTTTAAACCTATCATCACTAACCATCCCCACACATACCCTTTATCTTGGGCCAATATATCATTGGGGAACCCATAGGGGTCCCCTAGGTCACCAAAAACTGGGGGAACCCCACTTGGGTACCTCGTTCTCAGTCAAGTATTTGGTATTTACCTACTTCTTTAATGGAATCATGATCCTAATAAATATACATGACCTCATGGACACACAATGAATCTATCCCAATATTGGCTTAGATCCCATCTAAAAAGCCCAAGTAATTACTAATTCATCCAAAACACCCAAACTATTATCAACTACCTAAGGCCTACCCAAACAATAGCCACATATCAAGAGGAGGGACACTCACATGAAGTCTAATTCAATAATCCGAAGGGATACAAGGTTTCACTAGTTTATTTCATGACCCACAAGTATGAAATCTCTCTCTAAGTCACTAAACTTCTGTCGAGAGGTCCCAAGGGAATCCTACTTGAGAGAACCAGGTTATACTCACTCTTGTCACACCCTTGAAAGGGTCTATATATCATAATATGTTACATCAATAGCCACAAACTGATCCATCAGTGGTTAAGTCAAGTAAAATAGTCTACAAGGTTAACATGTAATTGTCCCTACTCTTATATTTTAAAGAAAAACTTTTTAAATTAATCATTTTAATTTAATTTAACAATTTAGAAATAAATCCCTTTTTGAAGGTAGACACCTTAGTAGTAAGACCACATGTCCATTAACCGTAAACAAAATGAATAAACCATAATTCATGTAATAAGGATACCTTACCACATATAAATATTTCCCATTTAATTCTCTAAGATGATATATTTTCCTAGGATTTCCAAACCATATACAAGGTCCACCCAAGTTAGAACCACCATTGAAGATTTGAACACCATCACATAATCAGAACCTTCAATATCCATAGATAAAGGGTATAGAGAACACCCATAACACCAACTTGAGAAATATACCTTACCAATAGTACCTGTTCACTCATCAAATCAATTTTATTTTAGATAAAAATCTTATAAAAACCACAATAACAACATACCTCAACAAAATAGAAAACAACAACACACGGAAAACATCACATAAATCCCTATTTCTAGTATATATAAAAGAACCTTCACATTAGGATGATTTTAACATACTAATATGGAATTAGCCATAAAATCTAGCCTAGGAGAAAAAAATTATAATGAATAAGGAAGAGTATCAAGGGAGATATGATAGGAATAATCTTTCCACTGATCACCGCTGGACATGTTCAAAAGAACCCCCCTTCAAGGGGGGTCAATGGGGGATTAAGTGAGTGGGAGAACCAAAAAAGAATGGCCTCTCCCAATCATGATTTACCATGAAATCAAAAACCCCCACAAAGGGAATAAAAATACATTTTCCCCCACTTTAAAAAGACAAACAGGACCCCTCAACTAGCTAGTGTATCCCACATAAAAACAAGGTCATTGTTCCAGACACCAGAGAGATAGTGGACTAAAAGTGGCTAGATAGTGGTTAGAAGATGTATCCACAGTCACCCATACTTTTAATGTTACTTCCTTAAGATACCTTCTACCTCATAATCCCCAAACAACATCTATAAATAACCCTTATACAATTATAAAACTCTCAGAATACCATTAGGATCCCTAGTTCTGAAAACCAACTATCCACTAAATTGAAAAAAATAATTTTATCTTGAAATTAAAATGCTTGTATAGACACATGGTTTTAAAAATCAGGTGGTGGTTGGGTATGTTTCTGATCATTCCAACAGTTGAGTTTGCACAAGTTTTTATTTTTCCAATTGAATGAAAAAAAATCTTCTTGTCCCATAAATTAATTTGATTGAGGAAATGAATGGCCATGATTAGTGTGACACATGAAGTGATCGACTACATGGTTGAATGAAATGTAATGTATTTTTTCAAATTATAGAGTCTATTTAAGAGAATCATGAATATATGAGATGAAATATACTATATTGACTTGTTCCATGTATAGTGGTCAGTTGATTTTATGGATAAATGGACCATATAAGTATATATATGATGTATATGATAAATATTTTGGAGGAAATGTTCATATATAGATATGAGTTTTTTTGATTAAGATCACATCGCACCCCTTTATAGCTTGAGTAGAAATGAAGTATTACTATATAATACTCTTTTATTAAATCTATTAATTAGAGAATCTATTTTTTGTTTTGAATGGTATAAATGTCCATATGGTTACATATTTAACCCTTAGAATAAGGATTGAAATTTAATAAAAATCATTTATTTTAAAATGAATGGATTTTGATAGACCACATCCAAAGGAGTTTGGATAGATTCATAGAATAATTATTTTTTTCATAAATTCCTTATGATTTTTTAGTTCAAGTGAGAAATTTTTGGATAAGAACTAAAACAGATATATCATATTATATGATATACATTAGGTTATAATCTATGATATGTATATGATTCATATCACATAAAATGATATAAAGATGTCATTTTTGTAATGTAATACATATATCATATTATATTATATGAACTAGGATATATAATCAAACACATTGGTTATCTTATCATCTTACAAATAGCTTTCTATCATTTTTGAATAATAAAAATGATTCATTAATTAAAGTATAGAAAAATTATAATTGTTTGAAATATTCAAACAATTATATTCCAATGGGAATACGTTTTATATAATTTATATCGACATCCAAACATTGGAAATCGATGCTCCTGTTACTTCAATAAAGGAATCCTATATAAATTTCTTGATCCTTTTATTTGAAGGGGTGTGTGACACTATATTCCAAAGTTGAAGATCACTCTTCATTCCCAATTTGTATTTGAGGAGAAGGTGATATCACACATTTTTCCTTTGTGGGGTCCTCTCATAGTGTGTGAAGATACCAGTTCCATTCATATTACCAATGGAGGTGAGATTCCTTTGACTATCACTCAAAAATCCCCATCAAATATAATCCATCATGATAATTGGATATGAAGCATACTAAAAAAGAGGTGTGTTGATTTATAATTATGTTCTTCATTCTCATATTGATTTTATGATGATATATCCAAAAATTTATTGAGTTTCTTATACATTTTTAGACATATTATGATCCAAAAAACCCATTAATAAAGATATTTTATGTGACAATATACAAGGAATGTTTCATTCATGGGAATATTACTCTTTTTGATATGATTATATCATATTACCACTACAAGAAAATATCATATTGTATGATATATAGGCATCATAATGCTATAAAAATTAGAGAATATTATTTACATGGGTTTTATGATAAAAAATGAAAACAATGTTAATACTTAATGTTTGAGATTCTTCCACCATTGGCTATAATCAATAGTAACATTTCATAAGATGAAACACTTGGAGGAATGATATGGTTTAGGGTTATAAGGTGTTTTAACCACATGTTATTTACTGGTATGTTTCATACCATATGAGAAAATGGATAGATAATTTTATAATATAGTAAGGGATATATAAATAGGAATAACCCATTATGATGGGTTATTTGATACTAGCTAAGTCTCCTAAGGATTTTATCAATCTATATCTTTCTATTTTTTTCCTCCCAATGTACTATCATAATGTGGCTACAAGGAGGATCCTTTGAAAGATTTAGATTAGTTATCTTATCCCTTGGATACACCATGGTGGGAAGATCCATTAGATGTTCCTAGGGATCCTAATTTATAACTACTTAATGAAAATGATGTTAGCTAACTTCAGTGTAAGGTATACATTATTCATTTTGTTTTTTACATGGTTTTGGTTATTCATAGAATGGTGATCTTGGAAATGAGGTTTTAATGTATTATTCTACCTTGAAAAAGTGTTGTTAAATCCTTACAAACCTATCAATGGTATTATATCCCTTCCATGATTCTTGATTCTCAAAACTAGGTTTGAATGAAAGAAAATCGATATAATTCTATATGTTGTATTTAATATCATAAAAAACACTCTAGAAAATGAACTATGAAAATCCATATGAAATTGGATATCATAAGAAAGAATATTATTTTTTTAACTATGACTTGTTTTATTATATTAAATATTATAATAGAAGACATGACTATATTGTATGATATATGATATTGTAAAGAGTGGTGCCTCTATTTCAGGATGACCTAGATCTCCTCGTTGGTGGGGATCCCTTGGTGTGGGGTCGGGCCACCCAGTCCTAAGTGACAATGGCTTGATCTAGTGCACTTTGGTTTGTCTTCCAGGCTTATGTAATTGTAGTGACAAGGGTGTTTGAGGAGGATGATAGTGTTGGTCCAGAATGATTGTTGATGGAGGCATTTGTATTAGTGATTTTGAAAGGGTGAAATGTTTCTTTTGTGATGTCTATTGTTATGGTGATGTATTCAGACTCGACTTGTGGATCAGGCCCCAGATGAGGTTCCAGAGTTTCCATTCATCGTTGTAGTGCTTTTCAGATTTGGATGTTTGAGAGGATATGGAATCAGCCATCAGATCAGGCCCGTTCTTTGACACATGACACTTTCTTGCTGTTCAGCTTTGCAACGATGGAGTTCTTTTTCATGTTCATATGCTGGGGAGGGGTATCTCCATGTATCAGTTTGGTTTGTCTCACTTGTCCTTCATGTCATGTTTTTGTCTTAAGTTGATGATGTATATTGGGTTCCCCCTTATTCCCTCAAAAGGGGGTTTCTATTTTAAATAATAAAAAAATTGAAGGCCTTTGGGCCATTGGATGGATCGGTAAAGAGTGGCATAATACAAATATTTTTGGTTTCCAATATATTGCTGCATTAAGTATGAACAATCATAGTATACAATGGCTCCAAAGTGAACCCACAAAATAGAGCAGTATATCACTTCAATGATATTGATCCATATCAAAAAATATGATTAAATAGTATGATATTATCTATCACAGGCTTCAAATTGCTAGTTGTAAGACGTGATGTCAATTTTGAATAGAATCATGACTTATGACAGGTTAATATCATCAAATATGATATGAAGGAAAAATTTTATTTTTTAAAATTTAAAATATGAATTGATTACATAATTTATAAATTGTTTATAAATTATGGGGAAATTCATTTTGGTATATTTATTTAATTTATAAATTTTAGTAATTAATTATTAAATGTTTATGAAACATTAATTAAATAAATATCCATAACGTTAAGTGTGAATATTAAATACCTTTTAAAATTATATAGCATGACTTATAGTTTAGATATAAATTTTTTATATAGAAATTATAATAGTAATATATAGTGTTTTTAAATTACAAAATATGGCCATATATAAAGGGTTTTATATATAAAATAATGAATTATTGATAATATTTAATATTAAATAGTCCAATTAAAGGACTTATTTTATAAATTATTTAAATCATATGAAAAGGAGTTTTGATAATTTTTATTTTCAAGGTTGAGATAATATTATATATGAAATATTCTAAATATTTATATAAAATATTAAAAGTTCATTTATATAATGTTTATATTTCAGTTATCATATATTTAAAATAAAATTCCATATAAATAATAATGTGAAGTATTTCATATTAGAAGTAAATATATTGTGTTTATATTTATTTAATTACATAATGTCCATAGTTTATGGATAAATTATAAATTTTTTATGATTAATTTATTTATGAATTGTACATAAATTGTTTATATCATGTTTAAATATATGATTTTTTCATTTATTTATTTTATTCCCAACTTAATTTATGAATATAATTATTATATTTTGAATAGATATATGTTTTTTTTAAATATTTTAACTAATTCAATAAATTTTCATAAACAAAAATAAAGAGTAACATGCTAGTTATGATAATTGATTTGATTTTTTTTCTAGCTTGAATTTTTCTTGAAATAGATTATGATCTTGAATTAAGAATTAAAGCATATATAATACATATTTAGTGTTATATTTGTGATGTAATTAAGGTCAATTTTGAGTAAAGTAACATTCGGTAGAAAGAATTTTGGTCAGACTACTCAACAGTATGGAGGCTTATACCTTGTCTAGAAAAGTGGGGGTTGGCTATCTTTTTTTCCAAGATTACTCTTGTGTATATTATTGATTTTATATAGTTATAATACATTAAAAAATCGGTTTCTTTAACCTTAAGTGTGAGATTCATTAGAATATGTATAAATATAGTCATCTATTAATTTGGGTTAAGAACATTGGATATGAGATGTGTAAAGAGTTTCATGTCAATATGTTTTGAACATGTTAATTTTGTGGAAGGAATATGATTTAATAATATATCATTTGAAGCATGAATTCATGTAAAAGGAATACATGAGATAATATTATGAGATTAAATCCTTTTTAAAATACAAAACATTATATTACTTCCTTAGTAAACACTTTTCAAAACCTTTATCATTCAGTACGGGTGAAACTAACCATTAGGTAACCATGAATTATCTTGTGTATTGAAAGAAAGTAATATGGCGACACTAAATTTTTTTTCTCCTTTTTTGGTGTTTTTTTGGGTTAAACATAGTTGGGAAACCATTATGAAGTATATAAATATAATGGATTTGAGTGAATTAATATTATGGATCAGGATAAAAAGTTATCCACCCAACCATCCACGAGTCATATTTGATATGATTTTCTTCCAGATATAGTCATGACTTATTTACATGATCAACTGGTGTATTTCATGATGAAATATGTATCTTGTACCACTAATGGATATGATGAAATTTATAAAGGTCCATTATTTTAGTGGGAGAAAATTTGATAAAATTATTTATTGAATGAATTTACAACGTGATATTCAACTTTCAAAGGAATATATTATAGATATAATGACATTACCGTTATCAAAAATTACTTTGAGACTAATCCTTAAAAGGATAAGATTAATATATAAAACTTATTTTACTGGTGAAAAAATTAAGAATCATTCTTAAGTGGGAGAGAATAATTTTATGTGTTATAGAAGTACTTTCAGAGTAATCAAATATTAATGTAATTAAATAAGTAAATTTAGATACTTATGAGAAGCATAGATGAATTTATTTTAGTTTTTATACAAAATGACTAAAGTAAGTTAAGTCTCCACTCATATTTTCAATATGATTGAGTAAGTATATGACTTACAGAGATTGTATATTTTCTTTAAGGACTATTCTTCCTGAGGAATTCATTCTAGCGTCATTGTTGGAATGAAAATATGAATGTGATCAACAAAATTTTACCATATTCTATCAAATTATTTAGGATAAATGTACTAGTAAAGAGATTTATAAGATTTAGATCTATTTAGATAGTATTATAGTGTAAATATATAAACTAGAAAAAGGATATTAGTTTTTTCCAATAGTTATCCTTAGTCATCGAAATCTAAAGAGAATGTCAAGAAGTAAGGAAGATGTTTCTATATGATAAAATTGTCATGAATATCTAAAGGTGTTTGAGAAATTCCTGTGAGAGTATATGTCACATATTAGTGGTATAAAAATAATTTCTTTGATTTTGAAAAGTATATGATACCAAATGTATATTTTAAAAATGTTGTATGTATACAAGAGTTCAAAATCAAGGTAATAATTAATGAAGATTATAGTTTATATTCAAATTATAATGTATAGGGTTATCAAATCATATATTTAAATGAAATGGAAGATATCTAGATCATATGTATTCAAATAATGGAATTATATTTTTATATTATATCTCTAATATTATAAGATAAGTTATTTGACAATTAAGAGTTTTTATGAACAATATAAGATGATGGTTTTGAAAAAAATTACTTATGATTCATCAGGTTCTATAACCTTTATGAAAGGAAGATGAGAAAAAAATGTTTTATATTGATTAAAATATTTTTTCCTAATGTTTTTTAAAAATTAGAGGGATGTGATACCACTACTCATATATGGATTATTTTAAATAATAAATATTCTTTTCACATATAATAATATATAAGATAATATTAATAGTTTATTTTTTAAATATTCCCACTGAAGGAAATAAGTGTTATTTCCTAAAAAAAATTTTTGTATATCTTACCATGATATTCCAAAGGGAATATAGTTTCTAAGAGATTAATAAGAGTTTATTTGTACTTACAGAAGTTTGGAGTATGAGAAATAAAGGATTATACTAGTCAAAATTCTAAGTTAATGTTACTAGATATTCTAAAATGGTTTATGATATATTGGTAAGATAAATGTAAAGATTTACATTTAGTTACTATAATATTGTAAAAATTACTTTTTATATCCTAAAGGTTTTTAGGATATGTTGGTAAGAAACATTTAAGAGAGTTATATATTTTTACCAAAATGATCTCAAGGAAAAAATATTAATGGAATATTTCCAAGAAATATGATGATAGTGATCTAAGGAGTAAATCTAGAAAGGCAAATTAAGCCGTTAACATTGCAACATTTTATGTTGTGATGTTAAGGAGTTTCAATACTATTCTCAAGGAGTTGAAAATTAATAATATGATTCACAGGTATCAATTTTATTCAAAATAAATTTCTCTATAGATGTTAATCACTAAATTATTTTAGTGGGGGAATTTCATCAGATGGTCATATAGATATATGGAGGGAATTGCATAGTGTTTTAATGAGTTTAAAAAAACCTTAAAAGTTATGAAAACATAAGGCCTCAATTGAAGTATATATTATGTGATATGATTAGACATGTTTTTATGTATATTTTGTTTAATATTCTTAAAGTAGCTTAAGAATAAAAAATATATCTAGTTATAAAAAAATATATCAACTTTACTATTTTTTCAAAATGGATACATATATCACATGAAGTGAAATGATAATTGACCACTCAATATATGAGTTTTAGGTATCCCTAACTAAATTTTATCATGTAAAATTATAGGCTTTGATGAAATGTTAAGTTTAGTTAGAATGATCCACAAACTGTACCACTTGGAGTTCCATACATTATTACTTTAGAATATTGTGGGTGTATGATTCATATTTGAATTTCCCCAGTTCAGAAGGTTGGAAAGATACTTTTCATGATAAACATCATAATTTGATACGTTTCTTACTCAAGCCTTGAATCTTAGCTAATTTGGGTTGTTTGGGTATATTTTTTATCATTCTATCATTTGAGACTTAACCATGATGGGATTCTTCTCTTGTATACTATGTATGATATTTGATCCCTTGATTGAGATAGAACCAAGGAGTGTATGAACATTCCTAAATAAGACATGTTATGTTATTATCTATTAGATGATGGGAATACGATGTACCTATACATATGGGTGAATGATATGTGATTGATTCATCATCCTGGTCTATCTTTACATAGATAATTAAGAATGTATGGTTAGTTATATGAGATTGACATAATTCATGTCTCATGGTACATTGATGTATCATGAACCATCCTGGATACCTTGGAACCCTAATAAATGAGATGATCCTAACATAGAGTTAAGGGTGTTGTAACACCCTAATATTTTATGGTATTACTCTTTTAAAATTTAATATATTCGATAGTTTATACTTTATGAAACACCCTGTTTAAAAACGTAATATACTATTAAATATGACAGTCAGAATAGCAACATGACAATTAGGAATAGTAATATGACCAATATAATAGTAAAATCACCTATTAAAGTATAAATAAAATTTGGGAATCGTATAAATGAATATGTGGTATATTTACATTATTAAATAAGTAATTTTTAAAAAATAATAATAAATCAAGTGATGATATTTTTGGGAAACATAAATATTTATTTACAACTTTATAATTAATATTATAATTTAAAATAAAATTTATTTTCATAAAATAGATTCATAAATTAATATTTTGTTATCTTATGATTATAATATAATTTTATGAGACCTTAATTAATTATTCTAAGTATCAAAAAATCAGTTATAATTACTAAATTGGTATTTTATGAATAAATAATAATTTTAATTTAAAATTAAAATTTTCATATTTATAAAATTATTTTCAAAAAATCGAGTTCATTTTTGAATTATACATGTCTAAAAATAGTTATGGTGAATTTTTGGGATTTTTCTGAAATAGTTGAATTTTTGGTGAATTGTAAAATATAGTAATTTACGACATATATATATTATACGATAAATACACCATTAATTGAGTCATAAATGAAGTAAGAACTATAATATCAAAATTATCTTAATTAATTATTTAATTTAGTTATATTTCTCAAAATATTCATAGTCCTGATCCAAAATAATAAATTAATGATTAAAACAATAAAAAAAACACCCCTCTCCTCCACTATAAATACCACCCCTCATAACCTCTTATCATCACACTTAAAAAGCCTTAAAGATTGTTTATATTCTTCCTATTTCCACTCACAAAACTATTTTACACATTATGGTTTTTCTGGTCTAACCAAAATACAATTTCAAAGTTCTTTAAGGAGGTTCTCAATGAGAAGAATTCAAGTGGTAAATCATTTTTCGTTTCTTTCAATTTCTTTTAATTTTTATCTTCTTATTATATACTTAAATATTATTTAATAACGTTAATTATAACTCAATTATATTATAAATACTATAATTATTTTATATTAATGTAATATCCATCATCAAACCTCTTCTCGTCCTCCATTTTATTCTAAAAATGCAAACATCATCCATAATGTACCGATTTTCCACCATCGTGGATGATGCAACTTCATTTTCCATTACCAAATTTAAGGATGGTTATAAAACCATAATTAGGGTTAAAAATATTTTTTTATACATATTTTAAGTTATTAAGTGTTATGAAACTAGTATATATACATTACATTAATTAACAAGAAAAACAATTTCATGGTGATTGAAAAACCGCCAAAATAATCTAAAAGATTATCATTAAAGTTCCATTTAATGATTCATCATCATATCTGAATAAAATATATAAGGCCATTAAATCTTTTTTATGTTCATTAATAACATATAATTTCAATTTTGGCTAATTATTTTTGTTTTACATGATCTTTCGTACATGTATACAAGTTAGTCAATCATGAAATCCAAGGAAACAAATGCTCTGAACTGATAAAATTGGATTTTATAAATCATCAAAGAGGACATAAATGAACATAATAAAATTATAATAAATCATATATACTTATTAATTTTTTTAAATTAATTAATTAATTTATTTAATCTGATCATATAGGTCATCAATATCAAGTTCAGAACACATTTATACATAAGGAAATTGTTTTCTCATCTCACTTTTATTTCCATGAGATATTCCTTATTCACCACTATTTCTTGTGTGTGGTGTATATATACTAAAATTTTATCTATAATATCATGAAACTATTTATATTCATGGTAAAAATGTTTTATTTTATGATCATTAATTTTATAGGGCATACGTTTTGACTGTTTGCAAAGTGGTAAGTGTTTCTTCCAAAACCTTTATTTTTCATTCGAGTTACACTTTCTCTCCCTCTATCGCAATTTAATTCTTCACTATTTTTATATAGTTATTATAAATTATATTTATATATTCCGAAATCATATATCTAGATAATTTCATTTTTATTTTAGAGGGAAATAAATGTTTTACAGGGTTCCCTGCTCAATTATTCTCGATAAGCAGTCCTGATTAAAGGGAAATTTCCGATTTTTTTCCGATTTTCCAGTACCATCATTAATATATTTTTAGACACATATTTTTTTTAAAAAATCACTAATTTTGTCATGAAAGACTATATTTGGTCATTTATAGTCTTATATAAACAATTATGACAAATACAAATGATTTTCCCAAAGAAATATTCTTTGGAAAGTAAAAACAGTATTTCTTTCAAGAATTTATCAATGATTGTATTAGAGTATTTTCATCTATTTAAAACAAATATGTTGAATCCTATGATATATTGATATTTATCTCTTATGATTATCATCTACCATATTTTAATAAATGTTTTATGATTAGTTTGACTATGGATATTCTATCCTGATACCATTAACTATACTACTTAGAATGGTTGGTGATTATATTTATATATTGGGGAAATTTATTTAAATTTTGTATGTATATATAATTTATGTTTCACCCCATTCACACGAGGAATGAATTGGAATTAGTATGTGATGAGTGGTGCTTTCTATATCCCCTAGATGCATCGGTAGGTCTCATGATACAAACTGCACCGGGTGTTTACTCATTTAAGTATTGTGTCTTGGCCGAAGCCTTTATTATATGTTTATGATGTATGAAATTATGAATTCACACATTATATATTATTAATTGATAATAAATGTGATTATTTGACTATTATAATATCCACATTTAATTTTCATTCTTATATTATTATTTATATGGCATTATTTGTTCAACTTTTATTCCTTCCATATTATGCTCAATATTATGTTCTAATGGCATGTGTTTTTTGTCATTCACCATGAATTATTTGTTTATATTATCTCCCAATGTATTACTTACCCATACTGAGAAACTAAAAGCAACCCTTTATTATGTTTTATTTTTTCCTCGGATGCAAATATGTGTATCATGAATGACTTTTAGGGATAATCTAGGAGTTTATTGATGTTTCCAATGGAGTTGATATGTTATTTTTACTTTAAAGTTGTAATTTAAATATTATGTATGTATCTAATTTTCCAAATATAATAAAATATTTGGTCCTTTGGTATGCGAACTCTTGTGCTTAGTTCCAATGTAATAAATTATAGAACTGGTTCTGGATTACTGGGGTTGGGGTCTTTACAGTTTGTATCAGAGGTAGGTTTAGTAGAGACTTTGGAAACTAGGTTTAAGAATTCCAAGATTAGAGAACATAACCATAATATAGAATTTGAGGATAAATATAGGTGAACATCCTATAATTTTGGTAAGGTAGAATTTTTTTGGGTATTCCTATAAATACATCAGTGTCTGGATACTATAAGTGATTGTGGTTCTGGCACAAATGTACTTAGGGGTGGAAATTCTGATAAGGCGTGTCAGGTATGAGTTGGGGTTACCTGGTACTTGACAACAAGCCTTACTTCTCACTAGGTTTTACAATCATGGAGGATATTCTTAGGATAATTCACGTTTTCTTTACAAACCATTATAAAGGATTTAAAAGTCAACATGTCCCCAATGAAACCATAATTTTTATTATTAGATTATCTATGCATAAATTTACAATTTATGTAAGTGTTTTTATAGTTTTAAATCATTTATTATGATTCATTAAATAATATAGTGTATTATATTATTTTGAAACTCCTTCTAGTGGAAGGAATTGAAACCTCACCAGTACACATGAACCAAATAATAATAAGGATCAAATATTTTATAGTCTTATGCGAACCGTTCGAAGGGAACAAGTCTCCCAAAAATTATAATCATATGTGGATATGTTATAATGTGCTAATGAGAAAAGGAAATAATTATCTAAGTATTATGACTTTGGAGGTAATCACAAGAATAAGAGTACAACTAGGAAATAGTTGGATAAAGGAAATAAGAGAAATAATTATTTTATCACATGTGATAATTGTGGGAAGAAACACCCCAGCACTTTCCTGAAGGGAATGGAAGTTTGTTAAAAGTGTGTGGAGAAAGGTCACCAGGCTCATGAATATAAGGGAAATAAACAAGCTACCAATGTTTAATGCTACAATTTCATAGATATGGTATATTATGAAAATTTTTGTTCTAAGCATCAAGAAAATTTTCCCTAGAAAAAGAAAAGGGAACAAGGCTATAATTATGTAGTCACAATAGCTGAGGTTGAAGTTACAAATGATGTAGTGGTCGATAATTTAATAATCTTCTCAAATATAGAGAAATATTTATTTGATTTTGGATCATCACATTCCTTTATATCTTTATAGATTTATTTGAAAGTTAGATAGTTACAATTCACCTTAACAAGGGACTTTCTAGTAAAGAATCATAATAGAAAACTTCTTTCAAGAAATATGTTTCATTAATTTCATATTATAACACATAAAAGTTCTATAATTTCTTATTTTACCCTTATACCTATGGTTGGTTTTGATATAATCCTTATTATGTGATGGATTTAGAAATATAATGAAAACATTTATTGTAAAGAGAAGTAAATCATGATTTGTGATGAAGGTATGAAATTTCTAATCTTTAGAGGGGAAACCTCATCATCTAATTTATATCTAGATCCACCCTAAATAGCTCTTCAAATTGAAATTCTTGGGAAGGAAGATAAAACATCATCTATGGATGTGGACAGTAATATTAAAATTGAAGATTTAGCAATTGTTCAAGATTATATTGATGTATTTCCATAATATTTACTTGGATATCCTCTAGATTAGTAATTTTAGTTCATTATTTATTTAATTCTTGATGCAATAACTATATCAAGGAACCATTATTTAATGGCCACTGAGGAATTAGTTTAGATAAAAAAACTAGAGGAATTGAGTGATAAGATATTTATTCTACCTAGTGTTTCCCTATGGGGATCCCCTTTTCTATTTGTCAAGAAGAAAGATGGATCCATGGGATGTGCATCAACTATAGAGAAATCAATTCTATTACAATAAAGAACAAGTATTCATGACCTCAAATTGATGATTTATTTAATAAACATCACAAAGATGAATATTTTAAAAGATTTTACTTCGATCTAGATATCATCAATTTTAAGCGGGGAAGGATGATATTCTAAAGACAACATTCCAAACCAAGTACAAACATTATGAGTTTACAGTAATTCCATTTGAACAAACTAATTCCCCCTTTATTTTTATGGATCTAATGAACATGGTTTTCAAGGAATATATTGGATATTTTTTTGTGATATTTATTGATAATATATTGATATATTCCAAAAGATATGAGGACCCTGAGAACCACTAGTGGGTTCTTCCAGAGACTCTTAGAAGAAAAGAGTTATATGGTATGTTTAGAAAGTGTGAATTATAGCTTCAAAATGTTTCTTTTCTTGGACATATTTTATTTAATCACGGAATCTTAGTTGGTCCTATAAAGAAAATGGTAGTCCACTAATGGCCTAAACCAATGAACATTACCAAGGTATGTTGTTTCATTGGTTTAGCATGTTACTATCAGTGTTTCATTCAAAAAATTTCCTGATTAGCTAACTCGTTAACCGAGCTTACCCATAAAGGCTTTAAGTTAATATGGAAAAAAGAATGTGAATAATTTTTTTAAGAATTTAAAAGGATATTAGTTAATTCTCTAATATTGACTCTACAATCGGGAAATGATGTATTTTTGATTTATAATGATTCATCAAAGAAAGGACCTGGATGTGTCCTTATACAGAATGATATAGTTATTTCATTTGACTCAAGGTAATTAAAAACTGATGAATAGAAATATAAAACTCATTGTCTTGTGTTAGAAGATATAATATTTTCTATGAAGATATGTTGACACCATATCTATGGTGAAATATGCGAGATATGTAGAGATCAAAATAGTTTGAAATATATCTTCTCAAAAAAAGAAATCAACCCGAGGAAAAGAAGATGGCTCGAGCTACTCAAGGATTATGATTGTTCAATACAATACCACCTTGGAAATCTGAATAAGGAAATATATTCATTGAGTAGGAAGTATCACGGAGTTTTGAACAAGATGCAGATTGATAATGATTTTATGTACATGGATATAGTAATGATGAACATGGGAATTATCAAAGAAGATGAAGCGGCACTAATTTTTCAAATTATTTCCAAAAAATATTTATTTCAAAGGATTAAGAGTTCTAAGTATGATTATGAGAATTTAAAAAATAAAATTAAAGCTATGAATGATGAGATGTTGGCATACTTAATGTATGAGGATGGAATTCTAAAATTTTGGAAATGGATTTTTGTTCCCTCTATAACTGAGATAAAAAATGAATGATTAGATGATGTTCATAGGTTTAATTTATCTATACACCATTGTAGAACTAATATGTATAGAGATTTGATGGAACATTTCTGGTGGGATAATATGAATCTTGAAAATGCTGATTATGTATCAAGATGTTTAGTATGCCAATAGGTGAAGGTTTAAAGACAACATCATAGAGGTGTCATGGAACCTTTTCCTATTACTACATGGAAATGGGATTACATTACTATTGATTTTTTCACTAGATTAACAAAAATTCCAAGTAAAAATGATGCAATATATGGTAATTATTGAACTACTTACCAAATCTACACATTTTTTCTCTATAAGGGAGTAATATCCATTGGAGTTACTTGCACATATCTATATTAATGAAGTTTTAGGAATTAATGGAGCACCTATTTCTATTATATATGATCAAGATATATAATTTACATTGAAATTATGGAAAAGTATTTAGAAATATTTAGACACCAAGCTTCATTTGAGTACAACTTATCACCCTCAAACTAATAGGAAGTCTAAAAGGACTATTCAAACATTAGAATACATGTAGAGGTTTTTATCACATGACTTTCATGGTATATGGGATCATTATTTACCTTTGATATAGTTTTATTACAATAATTTTTTCCATTCTAGTATTCAAATGAAAACCTATGAATCATTATATATAAAGAGATGTCATACACCAACTTTTTAGGATGAAGTTGGTGAAAGGAAGCTTGTAGGTCCATAACTTGTGGAGGGAAAAATAGCAAAGGTAAATATCATTCAAAACCATATCAAATAATATTAACATATAAATAAAAAATATACTGATAATTAATAAAGTGTTTGATGTTTCAAGTGGGAGATCTTGTTTTTTTGAAAGTATTTCCATGGAAGGGTGTTATAAGATTTGGAAAGAAAGGGAAACTAATCCCCTGGGCCATTGTCCCTTTTTAAATCCTAGATATAATTGGAGTTATGTATTATCATTTGGCCATGCCACCTAGCCTTTATAAAGTACACAATGTGTTCCACATCTCTATGTTAAGGAAGTACATACTAGACCCAACACATGCAGTCACTTATGAAGGAATATAATCAATACCCTATTAATGTTATTATGAAGGGACTATCTAGATTCTATACACTATATAGTATGTGTTGATTAATTGGATGACTCATATAGTAAAGTTACTTTGTAAAAATCATTAAATTGAATTCGTGACATGAGAACGTGAGGATGTTATGATTAAAAACTACCCAAATATTTTTATGGGGTGGAATTCTCAAAATTTTGAGGATGAAATTTTTTATAGGAGGGGAGAATGTAACACCGTAATATTTTATAATATGCATCTTTTATAATTTAATATATTTGAATGTTAAATATTTATGTAAAACCAAGTTTAAAACTATAATATACAACTAAATATGACCGTTGAAATAGTAATGTGACCATTAGGAATAGTAATATGACCAATAGAATAGTAAACTCACCTATAAAAGTGTAAATAGAATTTTTTAATCTTATAAATAAAAATATGGTATATTTACATCATGTAAGAAGTAAATAATTATTTTAAAAATAATAAATTAAGAGTTGGTATTTTTGTGAAACATAAATATTTATTTACAATTTTATAATTAAATTAATAATTTAAAATAAAATTTATTTTCATAAAATGGATTCATAAATTAATATTTTTTTATTGTGATTATAATATAATTTTATGTGACCCTAATTAATTTTTCTATGTGTCATAAAATCAGTTATAAATTTTAAATTCGAATTTTTTGAATAAATAATGATTTTAATTAAAAATTAAAATTATCATATTTATAAAAATATTCTCTAAAAAATGAGTTCATTTTTTAATTCTACATTCTGAAAAATGGTTCTGGTTAATTTTTGGAATTTTTCGGAAATAGTTGAATTTTTGGTGGATAGTGAAATACGGTATTTTACGGTATATATACATTATAAGATAAATACACTATTAATTGAGTAATGAATGATGTAAGAATAATAATCTAGAACTTATATTAATTATTTAATGTATTTATAGATAATTCTCAAACAATTCATAATCTTGAGCCAAAATAATAAACTAATGATTAAAATAATCAAAAAACACCCCTCTCCGCCACTTTAAATACCTCCCCTCATCACCACTTCTTATCACACTTCCAAATACTTAAATCTTGCTTATATTATGCCAATTTACTCTCCAAAACCTCTACCCCCACTTTATGGTCTTTCTTATCACACATAAAGACAGTTTCAATGTTCCTTAAGGTGGTTCACAAGGAGAATAATTCAGAGGTAAATCCTTTTTCCTTCTCTTTCAATTTATTTTAATTTATTTTCTTCTAATTCTATCCTTAACTATTCTATACAAACATTTTTGATATATCTATTATCTTATATATACTATAATGTTATTATGTTAATGAAATATCCATCATCAAACCCCTTCTCCTCCCCCTTTTATTCTAAAAATGAAAACATTATTTTTGATGGGCCAATTTACCACCATCGTGGACGATGCGACTTTGTTTTCCATTACCTCTTTAAAGGCTTGTTATAAAATAATAATAATTTTTAAAAAATATTTTATAATAAATATTATATGTTATTTAGTGTTCTTAAACTAGTATATATACATGATATTAATTAATAAGATAATACTAGTTTGTGATGATTGAAAAACCACCAAAACAATCTAAACAATTATCATTAATGTTTTTTATAATGAATCATACCCATAACTGAAAAATAATATTATATAAGACCATTAAATATTATCTATTTTCATTAATAACATATAATTTAAATTTTGAAGAAATATTTACATTTTACATGATCTATCATTCAGGAATACAATTGAGTCAATCATCAAAACCAAGGAAATGAATGCTACCGAATGATAAAATTGTATTTTATAACTCTTCAATAAGGACATAAATAAACATAATAAAATTAAAATAAATAAAATATATTTATAAATTTATATGAAATAATTAATTAATGGATTTAATTTTATTATCCAAGACATTAAGATCAAGTGAAGAACACATTCAGACCTAAGGTAAGAGTTTTCGCATCTCACTTTTGTTTTCATAAGATATGCCTTATTCACCACTATTTATTGTGTGGGGGTGTATTTAAACTATAATTTGATGTATAATATCATGAATATATTTATCTTCATGTTATTAAATGTTTAATTTTATGATAATTAATTTTATGGGTCATACATTTCGACGGTTTGCAAAGTGGTAAGGGTCTGTTCTTGAACATCCATTTTCCATTCAAGTAACACTTTCTCTCTCTTTAACACAATTTAATTATATATTATTTTAATATAAATATTTTAAATTATATATATATGTTTCAAAATCATATATCTATATCTTTTAATCTTTGTTTTGTTAGTAAATATATGTTTTACTGGGTTCCCTTCTCAATTATTGTCGATAAGCAAACCCAATTAAAAGTAACTTCCCAATTTCTTACCCATTTTCTAGTACCATACATAACATGTTTTGAGACACAATTATTTTTATAAAATCCCTATTTTTTTTATGATAAACTATAATTTTTCATTTCTAGTTTTATATATACAATTATGACAAATATAAATTATTTTTCTCAAAGAACTCTTCTTTGCAAAGTAAAAGGGAATTTCTCTCAA
Organism: Viscum album; assembly: GCA_963277665.1. Classification (NCBI taxonomy): domain Eukaryota; kingdom Viridiplantae; phylum Streptophyta; class Magnoliopsida; order Santalales; family Viscaceae; genus Viscum; species Viscum album. Next base: position 252,321,434 of record OY728165.1, on the reverse strand, counting down.
GAATTTCTCAATGATTTTATTAGTGTATTTTCATTTATTTAAAACAAATATATTGAATATTATGATTTATTGAGATTTTTATCTTTTAATTATAATCTAACATATTTTATTAAATGGTTTATGATCAGTTTGATTGTGAATCTTCTATCTTGATACCATTCACCATACTGCTCAGAATGATTTGTGATTATGTTTACAAATTGTGGAATGTTATTTACATTTTCAATGTATATGTTGTTTATGTTTCACCCCATTAATATGATGAAATAATTGGACTCACTAATTGATGGGAAGATCCCTCTATATACCCTAAATGCATCATTAGGTCTCGTGAGACAAACTCAACCAGGGTTTTTACCCACTTAAGTATGGTGTCTTGGACAACACCTTAAGGGTATGTTTACGATGTCTAACATTATGGATTCTCTCATTATGATATTATTAATTGAAAATCCATTTGATTATTTTACTAGTAGAATATCTATGGTTATGTTTCATTCTTATGTTATTATTTCTGTGAACTTATTTATTTAGCTTTTATTTCTGCCATATAATGCCCAAGATTATGTTCTATTGACTTGTTTTTTAGTCATTAACTATGACTTATTTGTTTATATTTGCTTACACTTTATTAATTAATATTATTTAGAATCTTATCTCACTAATTTATTTTATTCTATTTTCCCTAGGATGTGAATATGTGTATTATGAATGGCTTTCAGGGATAGTCTAAGAGTTTATTGATATTTATAATATAGTTTCTATGTTGTTTTTCTTTCAAGTTGTATAGTAAAACTTATATATGTATATGGGTTTTCAAAGCTACTAAACTATTTTGTCCTTTGGGATATAAATTCATATTCAATGTACCAATGTAATAAAGTAAGGCAATGACTCCAGTATACTAGGGTCAGGGTGTTTAAAGGTGTTGTTGATCCCCACAGGTTAGAGACTAGAACCCAACATCATAAAATACAAAGTGGGGATGAATTTACCTAAAAAAATAGATGAAATAGATACATATCAGTATGCTGAAAAACATTAAAGGTTGATTTTACCAAAAACCAAACAGGTTTAAAAAAACCCAAATAATAAATCATCAAATTAACAGAAAGTCTTACAAGACAAACTTAATATCCCAATGGACATGTCACTTAAAGCCCCAAAAGATCAAGAACATCCACATCCACTAAGAGGCACCTTCCCTTTACTCAAACATAGAAGGATAAAATCTAAAAATTCTAAAAAATAAAGGTAGTGTGTGTCTTAAAAATCCCAGCAGGTTCTCACCAAGTGTTTCATAATAATATTCTATAATAATAAACAATTCATTCTTTCAATTTTAATCAAATAAGGTATGGAGGTATAGTTTTATATTAAAAAAAAACATAATTTTCATTTCAAATGATGGAATTTTTTTTAAAAAAGTTTAAAATAAATAATTTATATAAAATACTTTATATAAATAATTAAAAATGTGTAAAATAGTTTCAAAATCAATGGAATATAATTCAAAAAAGTCATAATATGAAACATGTTCATCTTCCCTATAGTATGGTAGCTTCAAATTATGGGATCCTCACAAATCGAATATCAATGATCATGGAAAGTATGTGTACACACATAACTCACGCTCACGCCGAATAGGACCCTTCAAAATCCAATTGGGGATAAGATATTCCAAACTTAGTTTTTGTTAGAGTATTAAATAATAAATCAATTTCTAGGGCATTACAATCCTAGAATGTTTGTCCCAAATAACCCACTGACTACCCAAAATCACAGGTTCACAATCAATCAATATAAAAGGGTAAAATAATTTCATTACAAAATACTTCAAAATCAACCACTTTTTCTTTTCATAAATTCAATTCACATTCAAAACCAAAACATAGGATTTTCATTATTTCATTCATTTTCAATTAAAAATAAATCATAGGTTTTTATCAAATAAATGTAAGTTTCTTTCCAAAAATCAATTCTCAATTCAATTTATAAATTCCATCAAATTAAAATTTCTCCCCAAATTCCAATTCCATCCCAATTGGGGGTTTTTCCAAAAATTCGATGCCAAGTGAAATCTAGGTTCTAATTCACATCAAATTGGCTTTTCATAATTCAATTGAAATAAATTTCAAACAAAATAAATTAAAGGACAATTCAATTAGAAAATTTTAAATAGAACCAACTACATTTTTCATGAGAACACAACGCACAAAATTGGGCTTTCCAATAGAAAAATAATGGTATAAGATCTAGGAACTCAACCTAGAATCATGATCCAAAAACATAAAGTTTAGATCCATTAATAATAATATGACCTATAAAATCCAAGATTAAGAGAGAGAGAGAGACATGAGAGATAGACAAACTACTTACCTAGAGAGACACCTGAACCGAAACAATGATCAATCATTGACTGAAATGATTCAGAAGGGTTGGAGGGATCTAAGATCACCTAGAAAGATCCTCTTGGTCATGATAATATAAACATGGAAGAGGGAAATAAGAATTTAATCCAATACACCTGCTTAAAATCTACACTGATGATTATACGGGGTGTGTTACCCAATTAAATGCTGTGTAATTTTAGAGTCCATCATATACTAAAAAACCCATTATATTTTATTATAAATATTATTTTTAATATTTAAATGGAATGTAAACTGTATATGATATGTAAAATTTCTCTATATCTATAGATTTCATGGAATCTTCTAGGTGATGATTACACAACGTGTTACCACATCACTCAGCATATAAATCCCATGCAGACTATAGAGCCCACATGTTTTATGGTAAAAATTATAAAAAATCCCCGAATTAACCATTATAGGTATCCACTAAATTACTTATTAGCATTAAACAACCAATGAAAAATGAAAAACATAATAGAGTCTTAGAATATACCTAATAGAAAGGTAACATGGTGTTATAACCTCTCCACTATAAAGAATTTCTATCCCCAGAAATCCTGTTAAGAATATTCTATATCGATAAGGTGTATCCATTGTTATATCATCAGTTCCAAACACTCCCATGTCTCACGATACTCAGAAACATAATGCCATAACACATGGATTAAAGGAATCATCCTACCATGAAGTACCTTGGCCTTAGAATCAACTATCCACACTAGATGCTCAGTCATGGATAAATCAGTCTCAACATCAAGATCACTCCAGCTCAAAACATGAGATGGATTAGAAAGATACTTTTGTAGTTGCATTATATGGAATACATAATGTATTTATATCAACTGTGGAGGATATGAAAAATAGAATTCCACTTTACCCACCTACTCAAAAACCTCAAAATGTCCCATAAAATTAGGAGAAATCATTCCTTGCCTCCCAAGACATCGAGGACCCAAAATAGGTAAAACTTTATGGAACACCTGATCAACAACTAAAAATTCCAACAGTATAAAATGATGATCAACATAAGATTTATATATTCTCTTTACCATCAAAAAACCTTTGAAAAATAAATTGAATCCTTAATTTCCTGTGTTGAACCAAGCTCGATCCAACCAAATAAATTTCACCGATCTCTGAACAACACTGAAAATATTTATAAGTTTTACCATTGAAGTCCACAAGAGGATCCATTATGACCAAGGAATAGAAACTATTGTCATAAGAAAACTTAACTAGTCCCAAATGGTTATCCCAAGAACCACCAAAATCAAGGATGCAATCATGAATCATATCCTCAAGAATCTCTATATCACTCTCTATCTGGCTATCCTTTTGTAAATGGTACACCATACTCAAACAGACTTAAGATACTAGTGCCTACTGAAGTCCTTCATAGAAGAGAGAAGTAAACCATTGTTCCCTATTAGAGACTATAATATATGTAACTCCATACAAATGAACAATCTCTCTCACATGGAGATCCCCCATATCTTCAACTTTGGTTGCATCAAGAATGGGTATAAAGTGATCTGATTGGGTCATCCTATCCATTACAACCCATATAAAATTTATATTTATCTAGGTATTTTAAAAACCAACCATATATTCCATAAAATTATCATCGCACTTCTAAGTTAGTACTGTAAGTGGTTGAAGCAAACTCGATGGCATTTTCTTCTTGCCCTTGTGCTGTTGGAAAGTACAACAACCAAAAATAAAATTAGAAATGTCTCGTATCAAACCTAATAACTAGAATCATTTCTACATGTCATAAAACATCTTTTTGGTCCCTAGGAGCATTGACCACTAGTAATTATATTAATACCCCATCAATACTTACTTAATGGAAAAGTTACAACACCCTTGTTCTGGAGACATTGGATAACCTCCATGGAGAATGTCCACCCACTAACAGTCTCCCCACTATAAAGAGAGTTCCTAATTCCACATAATTTATTATAAAGCTACTGTTATTGAATAAGCATTTGAGAAGATCTTAGGAAAATTTAAAACTGGCTAAGGCAGCCTCAACTCTTATTTCCCAAACTCTAATATGCAACTATGAAGAAAGAACTAGAAAGTTCTACTATTCCAATGATTCTTTCATGGTCTAGGTCATAATTTTTCTACTCCCAGATTCTACAATGAAATTCCCTTTCCCTGAGGTACATGAAATATTAAAATATAAATATTGAAGATATTCCACCCAACCCCTCTAGAATATATTCAAATATTTTTTATAGAAGATATAAATCACTATTTTATGGTCAGAAAAAACTATAAATATTTATTTGAAATAGTAATAACTCTAAATATTAAGTGCATGTATCATAACTTAATGTTTAATGTCATGGGAAAGATAAATCTTCTCACATGGCCTAATCTTCCAAGATCCACATGCAATGATGTGATCACCCTACATTTGAACACAACCTAATCCCAAACCCGATGCATCATAGAATACCACATATCCTTTCTCGGCCTCTAGAAGAGTTCACACTAGTACAGAAGTCAAAATACATTTCATCTCGACAAGATAAATCTACAATTTATCATCCCAAGAATACTTCACTCCCTTTTGAGTAGAAGCATTCATCGGAGAATGAAATTTTTATAAATCCTTTTTGAACTAGCGATAATAACTTTCTAAAAAGATAAACTCTGAATCTCAAAAACATTACATGGTTACTCCAATGTGATAATAGATTTCAACTTCGCAGGATCAAATGAGACACCATGTTTTGATACCATGTGTCCCAAGAACATTAATTCCAAAATATATAAATTACATTTCAATATCCTGGTATAAAGTCAGAGATTTCTCAAAAATTATATAATATCTCTGAAATGATGGACATGATCCTCCTTGTACATAGAGTAAACTAGGATGTCATCCATAAACCACCATGACTGTATCAAAATTCTCATTGAAAATACTATTCATCAAATCCATAAATACTGTAAAATAACATCTTAGACCAAATGGCATGAAATGATACTCATAATGGGCATACCTTCAATAGAAGAAAATTTTCTGAATGTCTGATTCTTTTATTCTAAACTGATGATAACCAAAATAGTGATCAATATTTGAAAACCACTTCGCCAATTTCAACTGGTCAAACTGATCATCAATATGTGAAAACATATACTTGATCTTTATCGTGACTTGATTAAGCTTATTATAATCAACACAAAGGAAAACTATTCTATCACATTTCTTATAAAACAGAACACAAACCACCCAAGCTGACACGTTAATGCATATAAATCATTTATCTAAAAGATAATCCAGTTAAGTCTTAAACTATTTCATTTTAGCAAGTTCTATATTCTAAGAAGGAATTGATACTAGTTTTGTATTAGGAACTAAATCAATATAAGACTCTAAATCCCTTCTTAATGGGAAACTAGATAATTTAGAAGGAAAAAATCATGAAATTCGATGAAAACTGGATGGAGATCACCACATAAGGATTCCCACTCTATATCAAAATAAAACACTAATATCACTTTCTATAAATCTAGATAAGAAGGACCAGATCTGCACAACCTCAAGTCCCATTCTCCCTGAAAGATACAAAAAACCCCATCAGGACCCACATAAAAAAGACCCATTGATGATTACAATCAATTTAGGATTTATTAACAATGATCCAATGCATCCTGAAAATGATATCAAAAGGTTTCATGTTTAGAACCAGAAAATCTCAAGTAAGATCAATCTATGATAAAGAGAATACAAAAGAAGGATAACAAAGACCCTTCTCTCCCTTCATTTTTAGGGGTGTAGTAATTTACATAACATAAGATAAAATATCTATATGAAGATTTTGAAGATTCATAATATGAGTTGATATAAATGAGTGAGATGCACTGATATTGAACAAAGTGTTCACTAAATATGAATCTATTGTGATGATACCTTTCACAGTCACTGGACTTGTATCTTTTTCCTCTAGAGACTATTCTATTATATGAAGAATATTAATTCCCGTTTCCTGTGGCTGAAACCCCTTACATCTTTAAGCATCTGATTTCAACACTGTACTTTTTGGTGATAATGATCCCTTCCCACTACATGAAGTGGAAAACATATAATAGAATTTATACATGTGTCCCAAGTGACCTCAAGAACCAAATATATTGGGTGCCTCAATGCATACCCTTTTTTAATTCTCGGACTTTCCACGTTGGTAATAAGAAAAGAGTCCTATGATAGATACTATATGAGATCTAGAAGAACTCTACTATTGAGATCTATAAAGAGACTCATCATGCTTCCTCTTCCCTTTATAGGAACTCACAAAACTGGTACAGGAAAAAAGGAACTTCCATTTACCTTGACTTACCAGCTAGATCAGGTTCAACCATCAACACGGTAACACCCTGATATTTTGTGAAATATATTTTTTCAAATTACTTGAAACTATTTGATATTTCTCATTTCACACACTAATGAATATAGCTTATGTTATATGAAATCACCAAGCTGTTCTTAGTTTGTAAACTACACCATGTCAAGATTGAATTACATAAAAAACTTTTATTATCTTGAAGTATACACAACACTATGTTTGTCATGTTTTACATACAATAATGAGTTCCTTCAATATATTGCATTACATGCAAGTCCTAGTTTTACCAAACTACAATATACGATTAATAATATTATTAAAATATTATTATAATTGTCACCTAGCGATTAGAATGGAGATTGTGAATAATATTAATTAAATTATGAAAATATGGTTTACACATATTTATAATAATAATTATTTTATGACCAATTAACTATAAATGAAAATAAAACCCTTTTGAAAATATAGGAAATCTTTCGCCGAAAAACTATATTTATGAAATCAAACACGTTTTACCTCAATAAATTAATTTAACCACTTTTGATAAATAATTTTAATGATATATATATATATATATATATTATTCATTCAACTAATTAACATTCATATTATGTTTTTTTGTACAAGAGATATGAAAAAAAAAACAAATTTTATGCATAAAGATACATATTTTTCTTCTTCTAAAAGGTAATTTGATCACCATTTAATGGAACACCTATTTTAAAAATAATTTTTTAGACGTTCATAAATTATATTTAATAAAATAAACTTCATTTTTGAATTCATAATTTCAAAATTATCTTAATATGAGTTTTTTGTATTTTTCTAAAATATTTCATTTTTGGATGAATAGTGAAAAATATTGTATTTTAATTGAAAAATGATTTTTCATATAATTTATTTATATATTTAAATTATATTCTGAAAGTATAATTATTTAATTTTACATAAATAAATCCAATGTAGGTCATCAGAACTAATTTTACATTGAAATTTTATATTAAAACATTTCAAACTTTTAAACATCTTCTCTTAAAAAACAAGCTTTCATGACATGTTCGTGATATTAGTTTTAAGATAATTTATACCAATTATATGATTATAATTTGAAAAAATGGATTAAATAATTTGAGTAATAAAAATTTCTAATTTCTAATAAGGTGAACTTAGTTATTTACCAGAAATATTAGTGAAAGTAATTAAAATTAATTACAATGATTAAGGTAAAAACTAGTTTAAATAGCATTTAAAATTTAATTTGAGGGGAAAAATAACCTAAAAACATGTCCAAATCCATTTTATGTAAATATTTCGACCAATTCCCCTATTTAATCAAAAATGTAAAATTATTCGAGCCACATAATTTAAGGGTACCTATCAATAGTGGTTACCTTTTTATATTTATAAAAACGCGTCCCCTTCACCAATATTAAAGGGCACTCAAACCCTCACTTATTCAAACCTATGAATCCATTTGTTTTATCCAAAAGCTAAAATAATAAGCTCCAAAATTCCCCCATATCATTATAGAATTCTGACTTTTAGAAGAATGCAAACCAAGTTAGTCCTTTGGTGGAAACCAAAAGGAATTACCAAAGAAGGGGTAACATCCTTCAACAGACACTTTTTTTATTTCTTTCTCCACCCCATAAATTCTTATTATTACATGATTGTATAATAAAAACGGTATCATAAATATAAATATATGTTTTTTAGGTTTTCAACCTAAAAATACACACACTTCCATCAAATGAGATACTCAATCATCATTCGTGTGTACGGAGGACTACCACCTCACAAACTTATGTCATTTGTTCTTCCATTTCAACCTTTAAAGGTTGGTAATAATGGTCTAATTCATATTTTTATATGATAAATATGATTCATTTATGGTAATTTAATTTTTATATATAACACATACTTTAATGCTTTCCATTTTTTAGAAATACGAGAACTTCGTTTGTGGATGTGTGGACTACCGACTCATCAAACTAATGTGATTAGTTCACACTTTACATGGAATGTATTAAAGACGAGTTTAGTGAACTTATATGATATATAGAAAATAATAATTATATTTAAATAATATATATATATATATATACATATACATATATTTCATTTTCTTTATTTCTTTTAATATGACAATAAAATGGAAACAATGTTCATGCGTACATATAACCCATCGTCTCCAGGAATGGTGTATTCCATTTCATATTTATATATTTTATAGATTATTATAAATAAAAATTTAATGAATATATATGATATTTTTATCATATTTTTAATTCCTAAAATAAGTAAATTAGGATCTAATTAAGAGGATCAAGAATAAAAATTCAAAACATATACAAAAAACAAATCGGTTATTACCCAAAATGCAACTTTAACATACAATTGTTAATAAACAGGTAATGTAATTTAATAATAAAATAAAATAAAATATGATATATAATAATATGTTTATTTTATATATTTATAATAAAATTATACTTATTATACATGAGGCTTGAACATGTAAGAAGAAATTAAATACTTAAGGTATGAGTTTTCTAATCACACTATTATTTCTGTGAGATATATGCTATATTCACTAGTTATTCTTGTTTTTTTGTGTATATACTGACCTATGAAATGTTATATCATGATTTTAATTTATTTAATGAGATTAAAATTTATAATTTATGTAATTATTTTATGTGAATGAATATTCAAATGTTACTCATACAGTAAGGAGAATTCTAGCCTCACTTTTGTTTCTGTGAGGCTTATGACATATTCAGTATTAATTTATTTTTTGTGGTGTATAAAATATCCGTGAATTAATTTTGTTATTATTGTACTTAAATTTATGGGTATTTATATATCCATTTTATGATCTATCATTCATGGGTTATACAGCTCAAAATTTACCAAATCAATAAAGAATTGTTTTGCCAATTTTCCTTCTTTGAGATACATGTCCTGTTATGAACCAATATTCTTTTACGAGGTGTATATACTAAACTTTAACATGTTATATCATGAATAAAATTTTTTTTATGAAATTATATTATTAATTTTAGGTTATTATATCATGGGGATTATGATTCAAAGTCATCAAAGTGGTTTGAGTTTATTGATGCAATTTCATCATTTATTTGGATTGATTAAAATTATGCTTCCATTGGTGAAATATTATGAAGCATATATCAATAAATCTCATTAAATTTATTATACTTTGGTTATTAATTATATAATCCTATAATGGTACCATTTTTCCTCTCTTTGGTATTTAGTATAATTAATAAAATGTTTTTATGGAAATTCGAATTTATTTCTCTCTTCGATTGAAAATTTGTTTTATTAAAAAACCTTGTTTTAAAAAAATGATTTCAAATTTTTTTCAATGATATTTTAACCTAAATTTAAAGGAAAAATATTTAAAAAATGTATTATGTTTTAAAAAGTTTTTTAAATGGGCTTTTAAGCATCCTTTATATGTTTTAAAAGGTTATTCTCAAAGAAAAGAATTTAAATGATTTAAAAGATTCCTTTATAAGTTTTCAAGGTCATTTTAAAAGAAAATGATTTAAATTATTTAAAATATTCCATTATAAGTTTTCAAATTTATTTTCAATGAAAAACATTTCAATGATTTAAAATCTTCTTTTATATGTTTTTAAAACCATTTTCAAAGATAAAGGTTTTCATAATGTTTTATGTTTTAAAAAATGTTTTTCAAAGATAAAATGATATTTTTCTAAAGAAATGTTTTTAAAAGATATTTCAAAATTATTTTCCTCATAATATGACACCCATTGGTATTACATATTCTTTACTAGGGATCTAAACCATTAATACCATTCATATTCTTTCTTTGAAAAGATTATTTTTTTATGGCATGATGTTTATGACACCCATTTCTCTTCCATGGGTTATACCATGATAAAACACTTATAAAACCTACTTATTTTCAAGGGTTATGATTTTTTGAAATTATTATGAGAACTATATATGTTCCATAGGTTATTATATTATGAAAATTTTGTAATACCCATTTAATTTTATGGGTTATTATGTGATGTTAATAAAGCCCATATGTTTTTATGGGTCACGATATGATTAATGTTTTATTATATTGTGGTACATATATGTATGATTAAATTATGTGATGGGTGTCACCTATACCTCCATACAATTCATAGGGTAAAGATTTATATCTCATGAAATAATGATGGGAAACAAGTCAACGAGCTTGATCCATAATAGGAAACAAGTGTGTCTTGATCCAAAAATAGAAAGTGGTGTGTCTAGATCCAAATTGGGAAATAGGTGTGTCCTAATCCAAAATGGAAAGTAGCTGTGTCCTAATCCAAAATTATAAGTAAGTGTTTCCTAATACATAATGGGGAATAAGTGTGTCCTGATCCACAATGGGAAATAGGTGTGTCCAGATCCACAATGTTTATATTATTGGGAGTGAAACTTGGCTACTTTGATGTTATACATGAACTTGATTACATGTTCACAATGTTATGCGCGGACGTAGTTACTTGTACATATATTTATTATGGGGCCTGATTTCATATCCTTAACTTAATGAGTGAACCTATTTCAACTTATACATGTTCACTAAACTGATTTTTATTCCAAAATTTATATCTTATGCCTATGATATGATCACATGGTTCATGTTATTTATTATATTATGATTCATGTATTATGAACTACTAATATTTAGGCCCTGAATCTTTATTATAATCTTTGATATATAGGGTATGATATTCTATTGTTATGATCATGTTCTCATACCCTTATGTTTAGATTTATGCTTACATATATTCTTTTTCTACCCTTACTAAGCCTCTGATATCACCCTTTCTTATGTTTTATTTCCCCAAGTTATGAAGAAAAGTTTAAAGTAGGAATACTAATGGGGAAGGTCTTTATGGGATACTTTGGAGATATTTCACCAATTTATAAGATATTTTGTTTCATGTTTTCAATGAAAATAAATTATAATGGTCCTCGGGCATGTATTTTTATAATGTGCTGAATGTTTGTCTAAAATGATGTAATGTACATGTATGTTAATCCGAGGTCACTATAAACACCCCATCAAGAACATAAAATTAAGAAGATAACTTCAGTAAAAAAACATGAGAATAAATATCTGATAAAAGTCCCATCATGATCCATCATGTCTTCATATAATCATTATATAAAATATTATGTGAAAACTACACAAGATCAGTGAATCGGTTCACATATTCTGTCAGGGTCTTATTAGTCTTCTTGAGTTTGAAAAAAACCATAGAATTGGCCGACACCATAGATTCTAGATAGAACTATTCAGTGAAGAGAACCTTTATGTTAGTCCACTCTAAAGCCACATACTTCTTCCCCATAACCATTAATTCCCACTATATCCTGCTAGGTCCCTCAATCTTAAAGGAAACACGCTTTACCATAATAGAATTAGGAGTTTATAAAAAGTAAAATTAAAGAACTATATTTCTTATCCATTACTCAACATCTTAAGGATCATTAGAGACTTAGAGATCTTGTGGTTTTTGACAAAGGGACTCTTGAGTATGATTCCAAGATTCGTACCTATGAGTTTCCATAGCTGGTGACTGAAAAAGAATTGGTATAGGTTCCTATCCTAGATATTGGATTGCATGCACACCAACCTCAACCCTAGCCCAGAATAGGATTTTATCACTATGGTTCATCAACAACTTCGTCTTGGATCCTATTCATATATATTTTTATAGGCATTATGATACCAAATATTAGTAAACAACATTTAAGGCATTAAAATATTACTAGATCAAAACTCAAACAAGAGTAACAAGGGGAATTAATCCCATCATATAGATAAACAAGATTTCGATTTCAACTTCTCTAAATCAAAATCAGAGAAAAAACTAGAAACAATCCTCAAGAAATATTTCCCAAACCACACATTGTGACTTAAGGATCATTACAATGAGAGATAGAAAATAAATCACTCAAAACCACCTACTAAGTCTTGAAAATATTTCTCAACTGAATACTAACATCAAGTCATGATGATTAATCTAAACCTTTAATACCAATTTGTCAGGAACTAGCCCAAATACCATGGTACTATGATAATTGAGCCAATCCCAAAAAATCTTTAAGGATTTTTCTGATCCCCATGGGTTAGTGACTAGCACCAAGCATCATATAATACAAAGTGGGGATGAATTTTCCTCAAACAAAACTTAATAAATAGATACATATCAGTATGCTCAAAAAATCCAATGGGAGATAGTACTAAAAACCAAAAAAGGTATAACAAAAACCCAAACAGTACATCATCAAAGTAATATAAATTCTATGTGGACAAACTCCATGTCTATAGGACATATCACTCCAAACCCAAAGGTTTCCAGAGCAGATACCTCCTCTAGGAAGCGCCTTCCTTTTAATCAGACCTGGAAGGAGAAAATAAACAAATTATTGAAGGAGAAGGTAGGCTGTGAGGTAAAAAGCCAAGTAGGGTCTCACTGAGTTTTCAATAATAATATTCCATAATTATAAGAAAAACATGATTTTAATTTTAATGAAAACATGCATGGAATTAGAGTTTCATTTTTAAAACAAAATATGTTTTCCCATTCAATCAATGGAAAAAATTTCAAACATGGATTAAATAATTACTTTATATAAAAATGTTTATAAAAATTAGTAGGTATGTGTAAATCATTTTCACAATCAATGAAATATATAATCAAAATAGTCACAATAAGAAACACACTCATCTTCCATGAAGTATGACAATTCCAAGTTATGGGATCATGATACATCTCATATCAGTGATTACGATAAGTATGTGTACACAGGTCCCTCTGGATCATTCCAAATATGACCCATAAATATCACATTAGATATACAATATTCTAAACTAGGTATTTTTTATATTTTTATATCATAAATCCACTTCTAGGGCATTACCATCCTAGGGCGTTTTTCTCAAATGACCCACTAACTACCGAGGCTCATATGTGATCAATCAATCAACAGAAATAGGTCAAATTATTTCATTTTAAAATCACCTACTTTTATTTTTCATTATTTAAATTCATGTTCAAAACTAAAACATAGCCTTTTCATCATTTCATGACTATTAATTTTAAAACCAATAATAAGTTTTTAGTATATCAATTTAATCCATTTCCAAAAATTAATTCACAAATCAATTTAAAAATTCTATCAATTTCAAATTTAACCCCAAATTTCAATTCCATTAGAATTTGGGGTTTTCCAAAAATTCCTTTCCATGTAAAATTCTAGTTCCAATTCACATAAAATTTGTTTTTCACAAATAAATTGAAATATATTTCAAACAAAATCAATTCAAGGTGTATTCAATCATCAAATCTTAAACATAACAAATAAAATTTTTCTTGGGAAATGATTAGTCACTTAAAGTGGCTAATATTAATTGTTAATATCTTTATATTCATTGTTCCAAAGTCCATAAACATTGTTTTTAGTGCATTACATAAATAGAACTTCATTTCTCATCAAAAATGCAATTCATGTTTAAAATGAAAATTTGGGCCCAATCATTCATTTGTTTGTTGACAATATTATATTCATTTTCTGAATTTGAAATTTTGGTATATGATTTATCACTTTGTTTGGAACATTTTATCTTTTAGGTCCGATGGATGAATCCCAAAGGAAGATGGAGAATTTTGCGCCTGAAGCCAGAAACTTGCTGGAAAAAGCATAATGGGCCTAAGGCCCATCAAACAAATGTGGGGCCCAGAAACCAAGCCCAATGAAGCTAAAATTTATACAGTAGAAATATAAAAATATTAGGATCATTTTATTCAACTGTGGCCGGAGCTAATTCTGATTTATTCATGATGATAAAGGGATATGAAGTTAAGATTTAAATGGTGGACCCGACATTAATGTACAGAAATCCGTTCCACCATTTCGACCATAACATCCAAACGGCTAAGCCAAATTTCCTGAAATTTTGAGAGATTCTATAAGACACATGTAAGAAGATATTTTATATTTATTAAAACTTCGGATTCGGCCATATGTAGTGTCAAACGCACACGTCAAAATGGAGGACGAATCTGGACAGTTTTCCGGGTCAACTTCAAAACGTCAATTTCCTTTTGATTCTTCACCCTCCTTTTGACTCTCTTAATTGTTGGGGGGGGGGAATTTAATGTTGGGGGTGGAAATAAGGCTCCTAATATGCCTATATAAGGAGCTGGTGGTGAAGGGAACAATCATCTAACATTTTCCTTTGAATCCAAGTTTTTCTTTCAATTGTATTTTCCCGCTTTTGTTTTGTAATGGCATCATCAATTTCTCTAATGTAAGTTTTTCATTCACGTTTAGTATTTTAATAAAATTTATTCTTTTTAACTTTTTATTTTACTTTTCTTCACACGTTGATACCGTTGAATCTTAGTGTGAATTTATTCACACCCGCACTTGTGAATTCATCACACAACGGTGGAGTGCTCATTTTGATTAATGTTTTTTTTCTTCTTCAATCCCGCTTCTTTAAGTCAATTACCTGCTTCCATTGATATAATAGCATAAATGGTGGGCTAAACTTTTATGGGTTGATCCTAGGGAGTTGCATTAGTTGGATTGAATGTTATTTTATGTTCTTAAATTCTTAAATTTGTTCTTTATTTTAAGAGTTCCTTTCTTTGATTTATCTTCTTCTTTGTCTTCACCGACTTTAACGATGACACATTTTGAGTGATAGTACGATCCAATTCCTTGGAGTGCTCATTTAATTGATCCTCTAAGTGAATTTGTGATTAGCCTTGAAATTGTGTATGCATTAAATCGGAGAATGATACTGAGGAATTATTTCATTTAATGGATACCTCTTGAACCGATGAACAGAAAATCAAATGAAAAACAAATACATCCAATCAAGCCCAAGGGACAACCTAGGATCAACTAACCTTAATTAGTTGTTTTAATTAAAGTAATTTTATTGGTTTTTTTCTTTAAATTAATTAAATATTTCTTCAAATCAATCAACACCATAGTTGGCTACTTTATAGCCAATCCCGCATCTAATCAAAGTGTCTCAAGGTTTCTTCTTCGGTCCCTGTGGATTCGATCCCTACTTGTACTTCAATGACCGCTTTTACCGGTAGGGTAAATTTGGGCACAACAAAATTTTGGCGCCGTTGCCGGGTACCAAGTAATTCACCTTAGAACATCTTTCTATTCTCCCTCATTTCTATTTTCTCATCCCCATTTCTCTTATCTTTTCCCCTTTCTTTTTTTTGACCCCTGAAAATCACGATTCCAAATTTTCAAATAAATCCAATGGAGTATAATCAACAATATCCCTTCACAAACTCAGGATGTAATCAGTTTGAAAATTCACATTGGGAATCACCAACCTTTTTTAATCAACCTTTGAATGAATACCCCACCCCTGATAACATGAACGAAATTTGTAATGATGAAGGTTTAAAAGAACAATTTCCATACCTATCAAGAATGATTCAAAAGATGAATAATGAGGAAGTCCATGATGTCAAAACATCTATCAATCCTAATCCTGAAACAATTCTTCAAAAATTGGGTGAACAAATGGAAAAAATGAATTCAGAGGTATCAAGTTTCAGAAAAGAACTTCAAAGCATTAAAACTTGTGTGGACCCCATTCTCACTCAAACCATCCCTTACTCAATATTGATAGAAGAATCTTGTAACACACAAACCCCTCAAGCCTTTATTGAAGAACCAACCATTGGATTTGGGATAGTTGAAGATAATAAAGGAATTATTGATGGGTGCTTAAATCAAGAGGAAATTAATTTTATGGATTCACAAGGGGAAAATTTGACATCATGGACTGAGTTTCCTGAATATAACTCCGTTAATGATTTTTCAAAAACACTAATCACTGAAAAATTGGGAGAAATACCAAACATTGATCCCACACACACTTCTGATATTCAACTGGACAATTTTTAGGATGAATCTTATTTTCAAAATGAACCAATTCTTTCTAAATGTTTTGGAGAAGAAACTGATTTTGATTTAATTTGTCAATCTCCTTTAGGAAATTTCAATGAAACCGAGCTCAAAATCATTATCCTTCCTTCCCCAGACAAGAATTACATCATAGGTGATAAAAAGGACCTTGTAGTTTTAGTTCATTCATCTAACGAAGACAATAATTTTGGAATGGTCATTGATGTCTTAGGATAGAATATAAGTTCAAATCGATCAACAATTTCAGATATTCCTTGGATTTTACCAATCATTGTGGAAAATAGGATTTTACATGAAACAAATTTCAAAAAAATAATCAATCTCAATCTTATTGAAGTGGAAAAAGATGGGTTAATTAAAATGCTGAAAGTTGGAATTGGATAAGTTGGGGGGTAAAAGTCGAGCCAACGACGTTAAACAAAAGAGCTGCATGGGAGGAAACCCATGGTTTTCATGTTTTCTAATCATTTTGAATCATTTTCTTTTTCATATAATAAATTACTATAGACTCTTGACCTGTTCTTCTTTTATGAGTAAGGATGGGTATGAAAGGGGAGCGTCATATTCATCCGTGTCATGTGGCGTGATCTCTGAGTAATACCTTACCCAGAAAATATAAAGAAGACAATGTATCATCAGTTTATTTTGTTTTGTTTTATTTTTTTTATATGTTAAAAAAATGACATGTTTAAATCCATAAGGAAAATCCATTCACCACCATCCAAGCCGTTGAGACTCAAATCCAGGATTGAAGGGATACTATGGAATGCGCTATCATCATCAACCACCAGGTGACTTCATTCCATGATTTTCATTTTAAATTTCTTCATTGAACTCCTCTCCTACCCCCTTCTAACTTTTCTATTCTTTAAACACTGGGGACAGTGTCATTCTAAGTTGGGGGGAGATAAAAATGATTTTTTTTAAAAAAACATGCATGAAAATAAAAATTCCATTAACCATAAACATGATAACACACATTGCAAACTCTAAAATTGGATATCAAATAAATTTTGCATGCCTTGATTCTGATTTTAATGCAAGTTTAAGTTCATGAGCATAGTTTTTGGAAAGTGTGGTTGTCTAATGTGATTTTTCAAAGTTTACATTTTCATCCTCTTAATAAAAATGCCACAAAGCACGTCTACTGGATCATGGATGTAAATTTGAGTTCTTGGGTCCCTTTCATTATAGCATAGGGTTCTGGGGTCACTTTTAGTTTAATTTGAGTATCCAAAAAAAAAAGACCACATAGAGAAATGTTTTGTCCAAATGCGTGGCGTCCGACACTTGGGGATCGTGACTCCATAGTTGTCTTGCCCAGAGTTAGGCTTTATATCTCTATTGTAGAGCATGAAATTGACAATATGTGTGGCGTCCGACACTTGGGGATCGTGACTCCATAGTTGTCTTGCCCAGAGTTAGTCTTTTCATATCTATTGTGGTTAAAAAAAATAAAATAAAAAAAAAAATAAAAAATAAAAAAAAGGATACTCATATTAAGGTTTAATGTGATTCCCACCTAGCGCTTCCATTTTTTCCCCTTGAACAATAAAATGGGCCCCATATCTTTTATGATGCACAACACTTTATCATGCTTAATTGGAATTGGATGAAATGTGGCGATGAATTTGAACAAAGGAATGGGCTTGGGCTTGGGATATGCTTATGGACCTAGCTTGTTTTAAATTATTTTGATGGGTTTTCATAATTTTTTTTGGTATTATATATTTGTGTGAGTAATGTGTATTAAAATGTTTTTGGAAAGGGGGATTTGAATTTCATATTTGTAATTTATTTTGCTCGGGACTAGCAAAACTCAAGTTGGGGGGTGTGATTAGTCACTGAAAGTGGAAAATATTAATTGTTAATATCTTTATATTCATTGTTCCAAAGTCCATAAACATTGTTTTTAGTGCATTACATAAATAGAACTTCATTTCTCATCAAAAATGCAATTCATGTTTAAAATGAAATTTTTTCCCCAATCATTCATTTGTTTGTTGAAAATATTATATTAATTTTCTTAATTTGAAATTTTGGGATATTCTTGATCACTTTGTTTGGAACATTTTATCTTTTAGGTCCGATGGATGAATCCCAAAGGAAGATGGAGAATTTTGCGCCTGAATCCATAAACTTGCTGGAAAAGCATAATGGGCCTAAGGCCCATCAAACAAATGTGGGGCCCAGAAACCAAGCCCAATGAAGCTAAAATTTATAAAGTAGAAAGATAAAAATATGAGGATCATTTTATTCAACTGTGGCCGGAGCTAATTCTGATGTATTCATGATGATAAAGGGATATGAAGTTAAGATTTAAATGGTGGACCCGACATTAATGCATAGAAATCCGTTCCACCATTTCGACCATAACATCCAAACGGCTGAGCCAAATTTCCTGAAATTTTGAGAGCTTATATAAGACACATGGAAGAAGATATTTTATAGTTATGACACCTTCGGATTCGGCCATATAAAGTGTCAAACACACATGTCAAAATGGAGGACGAATCTGGACAGTTTTCCGGGTCAACTTCGAAACGTCAATTTCCTTTTGATTCTTCACCCTCCTTTTGACTCTCGTAATTGTTGGGGGGTGAATTTAATGTTGGGGGTGGACATAAGGCTCCTAATATGCCTATATAATGAGCTGGTGGTGAAGGGAATAATAATCTAACATTTTCCTTTGAATCCAAGTTTTTCTTTCAATTGTATTTTCCCGCTTTCGTTTTATAATGACACCATCAATTTCTCTGATGTAAGTTTTTCATTCACATTTAGTATTTTAATAAAATTTATTCTTTTTCACTTTTTATTTTCATTTTCTTCACACGTTGATACCGTTGAATTGTAGTGTGAATTTATTCACACCTGCACTTGTGAATTCATCACACAACGGTGGAGTGCTCATTTTGATTAATGTTTTTTTTCCTTCTTCAATCCCACTTCTTTAAGTCAATTACCCGCTTCCATTGATAGAATAACATTAATGGAGGGCTA
This sequence comes from Viscum album, assembly GCA_963277665.1. NCBI lineage: Eukaryota > Viridiplantae > Streptophyta > Magnoliopsida > Santalales > Viscaceae > Viscum > Viscum album. Next base: position 252,301,636 of record OY728165.1, on the reverse strand, counting down.
AACTTTTATGGGTTTATCCTAGGGAGTTTCATGAGTTGGATTGAATGTTATTTGATGTTCTTAAATTCTTAAATTTGTTCTTTATTTTAAGAGTTCCTTTCTTTGATTTATCTTCTTCTTTGTCTTCACCGACTTTAACGATGACACATTTTGAGTGCTAGTACGATCAAATTCATTGGAGTGCTCATTTAATTGATACTCTAAGTGAATTTGTGATTATTCTTGAAATTGTGTATGGATTAAATCGGAGAATGATACTGAGGAATTATTTCATTTAATGGATACTTCTTGAACCGATGAACAGAAAATCAAATGAAAAACAAATACATCCAATCAAGCCCAAGGGACAACCTAGGATCAACTCACCTTAATTAGTTGTTTTAATTAAAGTAATTTTATTGGTTTTTTTTCTTTAAATTAATTAAATATTTCTTCAAATCAATCAACACCATAGTTGTCCACTTTATAGCAAATCCCGCATCTAATCAAAGTGTCTCAAGGTTTCTTCTTCGGTCCCTGTGGATTCGATCCCTACTTGTACTTCAACGACCGCTTTTACAGGTAGGGTAAATTTGGGCGCAACCAGAAACACAACACCCACAACGTGACTTGCCAATAGAAAATAGAGGCACAAAAGATCTAGGAATTCAACCTAGAATCAAGATTCAACAATACAGAGTTTAGATCCATCAATACCAAAATGGAATCATAACTGCAAGAGTAAAAGAGAGAGAGATATATGGAAGAGATAAGAATACAACTTACCTAGAGAGATGCACCACAACCACAATAGTGATAAATCACTAAAAGAAGTGATCTTGAGAGGTTTTAGGGCTCCAAAATTTCCTAGGAAGAGCCTATAGGTCAATAAAAATAAAACCCAGAAGAGGGAAATAATAATTTCAGCTAATCTGCCTATTTAAAACTGACACACGATATTTTACAAGTTGTATAACCCAATTACACATCATGTAATTATATGATCCCAATTTCATTGAAAAACCCATTGTATTTTATTAAAAATATTATTTTTAATGTTTACACATAATTAAAACTATACATAGGATGTAACATTTCATGCCATGTACCAATTTCACCGCATCTTCCATGATATTATTACACATCATGTAAACACATTACATGGCATATAAATCCCCAATAGGCTGAAGAACCAGCAAGTTTTATACTGAAAATCTCAAAAAATCCCTAACTTCACCAATAAAGGTATCCTAACAATTCCTTCTCAACATTATTCATCTAATGGAAATTAAAAAAACCAAATATTGGTTAAAACATACCTCACAAAAAGATAATATGGTGTTTCATGATGTCTTGAAAAAAGGGATTATATGAAAATTAATACTTTTATTTGATCTAACGGGTGGAAACTGTATATAGATACATGTGTTTGATGAAGATCACACCATAAAACTTGATAGATTGAGTATCCCTGATGATTTAATAGAGTCCTCACTGTTATTATACACATGAATTTAGGAATATGTATTTGTTTTCAACAATTCAAAGGCATATGGGGTGACACTTTTTTAATGGATGAATGAGGATTGAGTTTTACAAAACATTGAGAGCTATTCTAAATTTTTATGGTTTATTCAAAAGTATTTTTGGATTTATATTAATAAATTATTGAATATAATGTGATACATAGTAGATTATATGATAGATTTCCAAATTTATTTATAAGATATCCAAAAGGAGTTTTAGATATAGTTGTAAAAGTTATTGTATATGATACAATATAATGTGGAATGACACTTAGTCTATGAGGATTTATTTCAATTGGGAGATTGATTGAGATATTCTCTAAAGTATAATATGTATAGGATAGATGTTATCTTATATCATAAGGTTCAATATGGGGATATCATATGCGAAAATATTCAAGGAATATTCCATGCATGGGCATATTGTTTATTATGATATGTTGATATTATAGTGTTGATACCTACACATATAGTATTGTTTGATATACTGGTATACTATGATGATAATAATAATGTATAATTCACATAGGTTTTATGATTAGTAATGTTATCAATGTTAACCATTAATGTTTTGGAATATTCCACTACTGACTATCATTAATAGTAATAATCCATAAGATGAAATGCTTGAAAAAATGAGATGGATGAGGATTGAATGGCCCTGTAACAACATTTAATTTAAAAATATGTTTCATAATTTATGATTAAATTCATGGATACTTCAAGAATTTCATGATGGCTACATAAGGGGGAATTACCCATTATGACAGGCTATTCAATCCTGCCTAAGCCTCATACCGATTCTCCCAACATCTCTTTTCTACTATAATTTTCCACCCGAGGTACTGTCATAACATGGTTTCAAGGTGGATCTAGCCTAAGTGACAAGTGATTTAGATATTCTCATAGATAAACAATATAGGGAATAAATTATTAGTTATTCCTAGTGATATTCCTCAAGTAATGATCGAAGACAACAACATAATCCAAATTTGGTGTAAGGTACATGTTCCTTATTTTTTTAGGTGGTTTGGTTTTTACATAGAATAATGGACTTATGAATGAGGTTTATAATGTTTTTCACTACATTGAATATGTGTTGTTTGATCCATATAATCCAATCAGACAGTTATAGGTAGCAATGGGGAGAGCCACACTCTAATGCTGAACATCGGGAAGCACTTAGAGAAAACATCTGCCAAACAACTAAATCAAGTGATTCATAGAATAATATATTTTTATATCAATATATATATATATACATATATATATATATTTAAATATTATTTAATTGTGTGTGTACATTATTTATATCATTAATATAATCTATATTTATGTGTATTTGTGTGTGTATATATGTATGCGTGTATGTATAATTTATATTAATAATAAGATCTTAATATAAATAACATTAAATTAAAAATATTTAAAAATATAAAATATTAATTTTTAAATACAAATAGAAATGAAAATGGGTTCAGTACCCATGAAAATAAAGGTACCCAAATCTAAACCCATTTAATATACTGATACCTAAACCCGAATCCAAACCCATTTAAAATGGATTGATTGATTTTTTATTTTCTATAACTTTTATTAGGGTGAAATCCATTTGAGACTAAAGACTGAACATGAATACAATTTTTTTTATAATATGATATATTTTTATAATAATAATTTATATAAATATATTCCGGTTTGGGTACCCTATATTAGGAACATAAACCCAAACCCGAATATAAACAGGTATTAAATTTAATATTTGAATATAATCTGAACCTAATTAAAAAATATATGAACATTATTTAATTGGGTTGGGTACTCAGTCAATGGGTAAGTATTATCACTCCCTACACACTTTTGAAGGGTTTCAAGAGGATTACTATCATAAAAAACACAATAGAGGGAAACTCCAAAACACTATAAAACCCAAAATTTATCAATTTTTTGGAATGGATTATAAAATGAATAAAATAATTATCAAAATTTATATATTGATCCATATCATCAATATGAGTGTGATAATTTTTACTAATATATAGAAATATGGATCCTTCCCTTTATGGTGACCATGGGTTGAAAAAATCCACTAACGTTTAGGAAGAATATCCTTCAAGACAAGGTTTATTAGAACCATGTGTTTAATGGTTTTAAAGAAAATGAAAGATATTTTTAGATTTGAAGAAGTTATAATGACCACACTAAGTCTCACAATCAAAATACCTCTTAACTAAAGATTAAAATAGTTATATTGGCCTGAAAAAATAAATTTTTTTTGGAAAATATTTATGATATGCTTCTCAAACATTATGTAATGTTTCAAAACATAAACTTATTGGTTTAACAATAAAAATGATTTTTTAAAATTTAAATAATAAATAAATATGTCAAAAATATAAAATTAAACATATTATGATGAATAATTCTGTTTTATAGTTTTAGTTTAAAAGTACCAAGTCATGCACATTATCATAGAACATGATAGTTCATTCATAATGATATGGAATTGAAACTTTTACTATGTTATAGTCTTACCATTGGTGCATAAAACAACCATGTACTTGCATCATAACCTAATGAATATCAATATTTCATGGTCTACCCTTTTAGTACATATTTATCCATAAATCTACAACTTTCACTATAACCACAAATAGTTGGAAGACATTTACTTGATATCACATCATATATAACAACCAGTGAAAACTTATCAAAAACTCATTTTGAAATTTTCCAAAAATCATTCTAAATATATATAATAAATTTTCAGCATAAATTAATTTATAAAGAAAAATTCAGGTAAAAATATCTAAAATTTCTTTTTTATGTCCTCCAAAATACTTTTAGGGTAGGTCTCAATGTTTTTGTGAAAAACATTTATAACAAAACGTAATCCTCATTCACACAACCATAGAGTATAATATAATTTTTAACAACCCAAACTCTAATAACCTAAATTATATGTCTACTTTATTAAATTTAAATAAGATATAAGGGTTGAAATCACTGAGGATCAACCTGTTTATTAGTCTTGAAAAACTAGATACAAACATGATTACTTTATTCCATTGTAAATAAAATATAAAACATAAAAAAATAAAATTTTATGAATCCTTGAATCCTATTAAAATATTTCTTCTTTATATCTTAGGTAAAAGGAAAAAATAAGATTGAGTTCAAATTCTTCAAAATGGTTACATACAATGGGATTTATCATGATTAAATAAGTCGTAATAAATAAGGAAATGTAGATAACTGAAAACACATTCCATTAAATCAATAACATGATCATGAAATTCATCCACAAATAATATCAATGTAGTAATCTCATGTACAATAATAACTAAATTCCCAATAAGCAAGACACATAATATTGGACATTATGATCTCTGACATCATGATATATTTTTCTTCAAGACCTCATTCTAATATAGTTTAATCGATGGGTATGTATACACCAAAAACCCATTTAATAAGTTTGGGTAACTAGTTTTTCTCAGGAGACCTTTTGATTCTTTTAGTATATATCTATAAGTGGGCCACACCCATCACTTCATGTCCAATTCATTCCTAATAGGTTGAACAATAAATTTAACTCATAAATAATATGCTTTATAGATAAATATCTTTATTATGTAAAGAATTCATAATATTAATATTTCCATAGTAAATTAAATTACTTTCATAGTAATATATATATATATATATATTAATGGAATATGGTTTATAAAATAAAAATATCCATGATAAAAAGAATGTAATTATTTAATAAAAATATAATACCAATTTAAAAAGATCACAAAAATTGAATGTTTCAAGAGAAAGTGAATGAACAAAAAATTAATAAAAGTTGACCTTAAAGTCATCATAAATATATGTTTTATAATAAAATCATGTCTATAATATAATAAAGTAAAATGGAGGTGAAACATAAAAATAAGATTTCATTAATGAGTTTTACATGTAAATCCCTTGAAAACTTATAGAATAAGTAAAATATCATAAAACAATTATGGTACCAGAAAATTTAATTAATTCCATAAGCATTAAAAAGAAAAAATTACTTTGTAATTTTAATAAAGAAAGTTAAAAATGTACCTTTTATAAATCATTAAAAAGATTCTTTTCAAACATTTTAAAAAGTCAAGGATAACTTAAAATGTTTTTAACTAATCATTTGGGTAAATAAAATATAATTTTGTAAAACAATTTTGAAAAATAAGTAAATGAAATATAAATATACCCAATCAAAAGATAAATAAGATCACTTTTTCTTTTAATAATTTAATTTTTTGATTAAAGTTCCAATTTAATGACCTAAAATTTTTAAGTGATATTTGTTTCCTAAATAAATTTGTGTTTTATATTTTATAATATTATACCTGTACTAATATATAGAAACCAAAAAAACCTTATGTAATTAAAAGAGATAATTAAATTATTGATCAATGAAACCAATTAAAATCCCAAACATTAAAATTAGATGAAAAATATAAAGTAGAAAATATAAAATGGGAAAATATGGATTGCCCTAATATAATAGAATCGTAGACCCTAAGGAAAACATCGTAGAAATAAAACAAAATATTAGTAAACCAATCAACATATTATAAAATGAAAATATAACAATAGGAGTAATCGTATTGAATAAAGAGTGAAATAATAAAGTTATATTTATAAGGTATAAAGGGAAATTTGACAGCTGAGATTCAATAATTATATTACCATTAGTCAAATAGGACTGTTGGTCAATATATCCATTGGTCAATTTTACCATTAGGAACTATACCCTTTGGTGATAATTCTACCATAATATTTAGTGTTTATAAGTTGTAATAACAAAGTATTATTTATGTAGAAAGGAGAAACAATGACCTCAACCTTTAGAGTCATGATTTTGAAGCCTATTTATGAGAACATGAGAGGGAGGTAGCATCCCCAGGGATCTCCTTTGACCAATACCAAGACAAGATTAAACAATTGAATCTTAAATTAAATCAACTATGAGATACATTCAAGTTAGTGGAGATTACCACTTAGTCAATGTTAGCGGATCCACCCCTGAAACTACCCCCTTCGCACACATTACCCTCTGAGAATAAGTGGGTGTAATAAAGAGTCACATTTATAGGCCTTAGTTTCTTAAAGTTTATTTTCATTTATATATTTTTTTATTCTATAAATTCCATTTTAAGAATATTTTTTATTAATAAAATTTATGTTTAATTGAGACGAATTCGATAATTTGTTTTGGACACAAATAAAACATAATTGTATTTTTTTACAAATGATATAAAATTTTAAAATAAAATAAGGTATTTTGAATAATATTTTTTTTGATGAAATAAAATTTTAAGACACTCTTATTTAGATATAAATGATAAAATAATTTTATAATGTCCTGTGAATGTTTTATAAGTGTAAAAAATTTAACAGTGCCTTAAAAAATTATATTCTTAGATAAATAAGGTTTTTTATATTTAAAAATTTAAATTATTATATTTATATAATTATTCTGATAAAATAAACATTCTATTTGAATCCATCATACTGAAACTTAGTTTGCATAAAGTTATGATAATTTTATAAAATACATTATTTTTCTATGAATTGTAAAAATACAGTTTTGAGTTTTTGCTAAGTTTTATGAATTCATATTTATGTCATAATGTCTTAATAATTATTCAAACACAATATATAATCTAAAATATTTTATTTTTTTAATATTAATCATTTTAATTGTTTTTAATCAATTTCCAAACCTATAAGTTATCTTCTAAAGTCAAAAATGGAAAATGCGATTTTAAACGATTGTTTTTGTAGAAAATTTAACTTTTCATGCCCAAGGGAGCATTATAAAATTATGTTAGGTTCTAGTGGATTAAAATATCATAATTTTTAACTCAATTATATAAAACCATGGGAAAAATACATTTTTTAGACAATGTTTTTTTATTTTCCAGAACCTATATTTCCAAAACTTATATATAGAAATTATTAATCAATTATTCCACTTTTTCTATAAATACCCACCAATTTCACCATTTACCTTCTCTCTAAATAAATAATCTATGAATTTATGGTGATTTTTTCTCCCAGGGATTCCCCCGGGGTTACCTAAATCCCCCAAGGTTCTAATCCTCTATATTTAGGAGAAAATATGCAAGGTAAGGGAATTCTCATCCTCTTTTTTCCATTCAAGAAATTAGTTTTGTATAAGTATTCTAAAGGGTATGTTACATTATTTTATAATGATTTTTATTATGCCATTGATTATAAAATAATTTTTTTTCAATGTGATACGTTCATCCTATCTCATTTTATCCTTTTCTAAAACCACATTCTATACCTATCATTCTACCAAATTTACTTCTCAATCTTCTCGCTTTTACTTTTGAATCATCGTTTATTTTATTTTTGTAAATACCCAAACCTATTAATTTTACATGTATATTCCCATATATATAAATTTTTTTTATTGATTCTGGAATTTACACATATGATACCCATATCACCTTTTCATGGGTTAATAATGCTGTGATGATCATGTCTCTAAGTACTTTTTCATGCTATGATTTTGATAAGAAACGAATTATTTATGATCCATGGTTTATTAATTAAATATTTTTTTTATGATCTATGTGGGTAACCTAAATTAATTAATGTCAAGGTTCAACCCTAATAGTTCTTTAATGTATTAGGTAAATAATTTAATCTCTAGAGATAACATGTTTTACTATACCTTGGGTAATAACCTTGGTAATTATAATTTATGACACCATGGTAATAATCCTTAGTGATATGATTATGAATGTATCATTTAAATATTAGATCCACATTTCCATGTTATGATTAATGTTCTTGTTATTATGACATGATTCATGTTCTCTTGATCATGTTACATTGTTAAACCTATTTTCATTCTTGATATGCCAAATAATCACATCTAAACTATCTCCCTTTCTTATTTACTTACTTGGATCATGATCACCCTTTTACTTTCATGCATGTCCTTAGGATATGATATATAATAAAATTAAATTATGGAAAACCCATTAATAATATTTTTAAGTGAATTAGAAGAATGTTTTTATGTTTTTTTATTATGTATCTAATTTCCTAGAAACTAATCTTTAAAATATCCTATATTCTGTTCCATGTAATGAAAAGTTTATTTAATAAAAAGGCAAGATTCCATTATGGGTATTACAGAATTCTTTAGTTATTTGTGGAAATTAGGACATGGAAACTTTAGTATGATCCTTAGAGACAAATATAAATATAAGAAAGCATTGTGGTATTTTGGTAAGTATTATGTAAGTTGTTTCTAAACAAATACATGCTTGTTTAGATACTACATGTAACGCCCCGACCCCAGCTACCCAGAGTCGGTGCATTAGTTCGTAACATTGGCATGATCACAAAAGATCAAGTCTCGAAAGACCGATTAGTTTAGTAGCCTTGGAAACACTAGATACATTCGTAAATGTTACATTACATCATAAAGTGAAAAACTACAATAACAAAGTCTCCATAGTCCACACTCATATCCTCTTCTCACAATCCCTGCAGGTCATTCATAAAATACTTCTTCACATCCTGGAAAATATTAAAACATTGAAAGGGGTGAGCTCAGATGCTCAGTAAGGATAACAATATTGCGGAAGCTTTCATTAATAAACATAAAAATTTAAGACAATGTATAACTAAAACAAAATCCTTTTAAACTTGAACATCAACATAATATGGCAAAAGTAAAATGAGATAATGCCATTCACTTCTTCACATGGATATTCTACTGGTCGAATAATCACATGAAATATCAATAACCACTTTCATAACGAGGGAATGTATAATGCCGGACATTCTGAAACATTTTGTCAAGACCTCGGCCAAGACGTCTAAAATGATTAAGGCCTCGGCCAAAACCATCAATCAAATTGGGAAAGGGCCTCGGCCAATTCCACGTCTAGTTGTCTCATGAGACCTACCGATGCATCGAGGAGCTATAGCGGGCTCCACCCATCACTCATTAAGTCCAATACATTCCTCATATGAACAGGTTTAAACATCTTATAAACCATAACATAATCGTATCACATAAAACATGAATAAAGGAAACATAACATTTCCACATTTCAATCACAATATATCAATATAACACATTGATATAATAAAAACGCCTTCAAAACCATTTTCAATACCAAAATAAAAGAAAAGTATAACATGGTATTTATTCTTCATTAAAAAAAGGGTATGGCTTGTAGAGGAAGCCGAAACTCAAATAGTGGTCACGGTGGCGGAGAAGTCATTGTCGCCGCATACGTACGACAAAAACATTCCCTTTTGTCATTTAGTAAACTCTTTGTATAAAAAAGATTCCTTTTGAATAAACGTAAAAGTCAATGTGGTTTATACACCGTATAAAAGAAATTTGTGTATAAAACCAAATATGCCTCAATGAAAGGAGATTGAGACGAAGTCCTTACAAAGATCATTTTTAAAATAAAATAGATATATTATGTGTATTCACTATAGGTACACATAAATAATACAAAATAAGACATAATAATATCATGACATAATTTGAAAGTAGGAGATTAACCCAAAGAATGGAAGTTGGGTTAAGAAGTTCTCTTACCTCGTGTCTGACTTGACTCAACCGTTCTTTAACCTCCTGAATAATAAACTAGAGTTAATATATACCTTATTAAGAACCATTTTCAATTTAATTATCCTTTTTATATCACTTATTACAATGATATGAACATTATGTAATTATTTAAGTTAATAACGGTCGTTTTGTCGATCTTTGGTACTTGAGTCAACAATAAACTTCTTATAATTACAAGTTGTTTATGTGGTAGAATATCCATTATCTCCAGAATTATATTCATGATTTAGATGTCATATATATCATATATATCCAATATATACATTCATTTATAACATTAAGTAACATTTAGAGGTAAGAAATGAAATGCACCGTTCATGGAGACGGTAAGCCGTACGTACGCATGAACACTACTTTCATTTCTATTTCATATTTAATGGAATGAAATAATAATGATATAAATGTATAATATAATTCCATTATAATATAGTGTATAATACCATTTACTCCATCCTTTATACATCCCACATATGGCATTAACGATTCAAATCACTTTGAGGGGGCGGTAGTCCGCACTTCCTAAAATGAAATTATCGCGTTTACCCATAATGGAAATCATAAAGTATTCCATAAATGAGAAATACAGAAGCATAAGTAAAACATAAACATATTATATATCATATATAAAAATAGTTACATCTTAATGGCCACCTTTGAAGGTGTTATATGAGTGTTGAGCAATCATCGTTTCATGAGGCAGAAATTCACCATCCACAGAAACCGTATGTTCTTTAACCATTAGATGTAGGTGTGTGTAAGTGTAGCTCAAATAATTCTTATAACAACATCCTAGTATATTTATGATACTGGTTTTGTTACAAAATAAATGAATAAAAAGAGTTTAGGGGGTTGGAGAAGAAAAATAAAACAAAACAACATTAGAGAAGACATTACCTCAAAATCGGGTAACTCTTTTTGATTTGAGCCAAAGGCTTCCTTGGGAAGAGTTCTGCAAAAATTGAGGCTTCTAGGAGTAATAGGGGGAAGTTAGGAGAGTATTTGGTCAGATGTTGGCCGATCCAAATGGATTGAAGGTGTGAATAAGGTGGGAGAGGTGGGGGCCTTTTATAAGTGGAGAGGAGGGGCTCTTTTGGAAAGATTGAAATGTTACATTATTACACAATGCTTTTCGGATTCTAAAGGTCCAAAACTTATATAATTCGAGGATAAGGTGATAAGGGTTCTAAATCTCCTCATCCAATTGTCTTTGGACAAGTTTAAGCCTTGGATTTTTCATTATCTTCCCATTTTATTTAAATCATTAAATAATGAGGTCATCGCTGCATCATCATGATGTCATAAATAATTTAATTTATTTAATGTCTAAAAATTATAAAAAAAATAGTATGATGTAGGAAATCTTTTTAGCTTTATAATGAATATATATAATCAAAATTTGGACTTGTGTAACCCCACTTAAAAACTGTTTTAGTAAACCAACTCATGTTTGTGTCAATTTAATTTTAACATTAAATAAATATATATTAATGTCATTTTCCAACTAATGTTGCTCCATGGGGTCCCCAAGTTGACCCATGGGTTGTCTTGGTCGGCCATGACTCATCCAATAGGATTAGGACAAGTTTCAAGCTCATCTCATATTATTAAAACATTATTTGTACCTTAAACTACACTAATTACCTCTAATCGCGATTAAGAACTTAAAAGTTACTATTCACCAAAGAATTATTTTAATCTCATTGAACCACATTTTACTTGTTAATGACAACCATGTATGTCGGATTTTTGAAAATCAAATCACAGAAGTGGTAATATTTCATTTAAACAAAAAATCAGTTATTTAACTACCACTTAGTGGTTTCACTATTCATCAAAAATTGAAGTTTTTCAGAACAAGGCCAAAATTTCACCCTAAGCTATATTTGATATTCCGAATTCAAAAATGATGTCTATTTTACAAAATTCCAAACATATAAGTTGCATTAATTAATTTTATAATTAATTCCTGCTGTCACAACAAATAGCGTGTTTTTAAGAAATAATTTATATTAAAAGATTGGCAATTGTTTATGTCCAATTTCAATGTTAAATTAATTCTAATGACCACAATTGGATAAAATGGTAAAAATATATTCTAATTATACTTTAAAACTACTCAATAGTATAACTTATCACTATAAATTATTTTGATTAAAAAAGTTGTTTTAAGTATTTTTCACAATTCATAAAAAATTAGAAGTTCTCAGAAAAATACCAAAAATTCAACATAGGCTAATTTCGATATTACGAATACAAAAATGAAGTCCATTTTGAAATATAAAATTTCTATAATTTTAAAAAGTGGTTATTACTATTCATAACGGCTACTTTGATTAGTCGCGGTGTTTTAGAACTCGAAGTTGCGTACAATGCAAGCTATTTCATTATTGAATGAGAAGCATATCGTGGAAGCTCGGGGTGTTACATTCTACCCTCCTTCAATAAATTGCGTCCTCACAATTTGAAATTTTTCTTTGAAAATAAAAGGTTGAAAAGATAAAATACCTTTGAGGAAAACCCACATCGAAAATAAGGTTAATAAATATATAACATTAAAATAAAGAAAGATAAGTACAAAGGTCACCCGAGATAGCCCATTATAGGATTCTATGAAAATATGGATATGGAGGAGAAACAAACCATCAAGGTCTGATGGAGAGTTATAGAAAACAGGACTAGGAGAAAGTTTAACTACAAGAAAATCACAAACTTGTGATTGGTTAAACGATCATTGATTCCCCAGTAGGAAAAGTTAACCGAAAATTTTTTTGTTTTGAGTTAACTTTTATAAAGTTGAGGAATTTATTTAGGAGATTTACTAAGAACGTAAGGGAATATACATACTTTTCATGTAGACTTTCATTCTTTAATAAATTTTTACCACAAACCCATCTTTCACTCTAAAAGGTAATACCACTCAAAAATATTATACTTATCCTAATTGTATAAGGTTACAAATGTTAACACATACAATTTAGATTAGTAAAATTATTTTGTAATAACCAGGGACTTCCTGTAGGATAGTGGTAGGAAATAAAGGCCAGTCGCACTATGGTTGTGGGTTCGATTCCTGCAGCTTTGTCCGACGCGACGGGTTATGCCCCACCCTGCAGGTTGTCCTTTTCCTAAAACTGTAGTATCATAATATTCCAAAAATAATCTTCATAAATTTTTTAACCTTAAACAATACTATCCAAAGATCAACTTAATCCACTCCAACCTTTATAGTTATCCAAAATACTTCTGTCCAACTCACAGTCCAAATTTTATATGGAAGGTAAACATAATGAAGATCCTTTTTCCCACGTAACAACATGTGAACACCTTCATCATGTATTCTTTTTAAACATACTGAATTACCATGATCCCTTATTCCTTATAGAATACTAGATATACTCCTTCTATCCGAAAATGTATACAAAACATCAATCAGTTTCAAGGAAGTTAAGTATATCCAATATAATTTATCCAAATCAATCACGTCTTATTCCAAAATCACAATCTGAGTATCAGAACCATATTATGGTCTATCTTTCTCTCAACCATATATTTTCCAAAAATTTAACCTACTGTGGAGTCACTTTTCTTGGTTCCACACAATCTCAAGTCCTTGATGAAATAGTACTGCAGTACAATCCTTATATACTCCATAATTATTATAACCAGTACATCATTGATACAACACTCAAATTACAAAATTATTTAATAACAACATAAGAACTCTAATCATTACTCGTCATCTGTGGTAGTATCATAACTTGATTATTATCCAATAACATCATTTGGGGAATACTCTGATGATTTGGACATTGGTTTGCGTAGTGTCCCCAATCCTTGCAGAAGAAGCATTGTACATTTGAAACCATTTTCTTACCCTTGCAGTCACGCACTTTGTGTCCTTTTTCTCTACACTTATAACAAACTCCCATTCCCTTTAGGCAAGTTCCATGATGTTTCTTCCCACAATTACCACATATTGGAAAATTCTTCTTTCCCCTCATCCCTTTATCCATCATTCTCTCTTCTATCCCTTTCGTCTCTTGCTTCGCTTCAAAGCCATAGGACTCAGAGAATTCTTTACTTATCTTATTAACACATGATACTATTTCTTCATATGTTGAGAACACATGGGAGACTATTTCCCTTCGAAATGATGGCTTAATACCATGAAAGATATGATCCTTCTTACTCTTTGGATCATACGTACTACTGGAGTTCACATTCCTTCTACTGGGCGCCATTTCTAAACAATGGCATAAACTAGATTAGTTTATGAATCAAAATACATAATTCCATACTTGTAAAACACTTTACATAAATTGAACTATTTATGGATATAATCCATAATCATAAAAAGAAATGTTTTCTTTGAGGAAGTATATACTCATAACCCTTCATAGTGGTTTGTAAAGAAAATGAGAGTTATCCTAAGCATATCCCCCGGGAGTGTCGTAAGCAAGAGTGCAGCAAGGCCCGTTGTCGTGTACCAGTTCCCGTTTGAGTCTAGCTCAAAGCGGTGTTTTTGGGTTTTACCCCTAGGAACATCTGTGCCAGAGCCGCCTCTACCTGCTCGTATCCAGACAGGGATGTATTGCTCGGAAAACTCACAAAATCTCTATAATACCAAAATTCTAGGAAGTTATTCTATACTAATCCTCAAAGTTCATCTTAGGTCTACGTGCTCTAATCAGAGTTTATCTAAATCTAGCTTCCAAGGTTTGTACTAAACTTCCTCTGATACCAACTGTAACGCCCCGACCCCAGCTACCCAGAGTCGGTGCATTAGTTCGTAACATTGGCATGATCACAAAAGATCAAGTCTCGAAAGACCGATTAGTTTAGTAGCCTTGGAAACACTAGATACATTCGTAAATGTTACATTACATCATAAAGTGAAAAACTACAATAACAAAGTCTCCATAGTCCACACTCATATCCTCTTCTCACAATCCCTGCAGGTCATTCATAAAATACTTCTTCACATCCTGGAAAATATTAAAACATTGAAAGGGGTGAGCTCAGATGCTCAGTAAGGATAACAATATTGCGGAAGCTTTCATAAATAAACATAAAAATTTAAGACAATGTATAACTAAAACAAAATCCTTTTAAACTTGAACATCAACAAAATATGGCAAAAGTAAAATGATATAATGCCATTCACTTCTTCACATGGATATTCTACTTGTCTAATAATCACATGAAATATCAATAACCACTTTCATAATGAGGGAATGTATAATGCCGGACATTCTGAAACATTTTGTCAAGGCCTCGGCCAAGACGTCTAAAATGATTAAGGCCTCGGCCAAAACCATCAATCAAATTGGGAAAGGGCCTCGACCAATCCCACGTCTAGTTGTCTCATGAGACCTACCGATGCATCGAGGAGCTATAGCGGGCTCCACCCGTCACTTATTAAGTCCAATACATTTCTCATATGAATAGGTTTAAACATCTCATAAACTATAACATAATCGTATCACATAAAACATGCATAAAGGAAACATAACATTTCCACATTTCAATCACAATATATCAATACAACACATTGATATAATAAAAACGCCTTCAAAACCATTTTCAATACTAAAATAAAAGAAAAGTATAACATGGTATTTATTCTTCATTAAAAAAAGGGTATGGCTTGTAGAGGAAGCCGAAACTCAAATAGTTGTCACGGCGGCGGAGAAGTCATTGTCGCCGCATACGTACGACAAAAAAATTCCCTTTTGTCGTTTAGTAAACGCTTCGTATAAAAAAGATTCCTTTTGAATAAACGTAAAAGTCAATGTGGTTTATACACCGTATAAAAGAAATCTCTGTATAAAACCAAATACGCCTCAATGAAAAGAGATTGAGATGAAGTCCTTACAAAGATCATTTTTAAAATAAAATAGATATATTATGTGTATTCACTATAGGTACACATAAAGAATACAAAATAAGACATAATAATATCATGACATAATTTGAAAGTAGGAGATTAACCCAAAGAATGGAAGTTGGGTTAAGAAGTTCCCTTACCTCGTGTCTGACTTGACTCAACCGTTCTTTAACCTCCTGAATAATAAACTAGAGTTAATATATACCTTATTAAGAACCATTTTCAATTTCATTATCCTTTTTATATCACTTATTACAATGATATGAACATTATGTAATTATTTAAGTTAATAACGGTCGTTTTGTCGATCTTTGGTACTTGAGTCAACAATAAACTTCTTATAATTACCAGTTGTTTATGTGGTAGAATATCCATTATCTCCAGAATTATATTCATGATTTAGATGTCATATATATCATATATATCCAATATATACATTCATTTATAACATTAAGTAACATTTAGAGGTAAGAAATGAAATGCACCGTTCATGGAGACGGTAAGCCGTACGTACGCATGAATGCTACTTTCATTTCTATTTCATATTTAATGGAATGAAATAATAATGATATAAATGTATAATATAATTCCATTATAATATAGTGTATAATACCATTTACTCCATCCTTTATACATCCCACATATGGCATTAACGATTCAAATCACTTTGAGGGGGCGGTAGTCCGCACTTCCTAAAATGAAATTATCGCGTTTACCCATAATGGAAATCATAAAGTATTCCATAAATGAGAAATACAGAAGAAAAAGTAAAACATAAACATATTATATATCATATATAAAAATAGTGACATCTTAATGGCCACCTTTGAAGGTGTTATATGAGTGTTGAGCAATCATCGTTTCGTGAGGCAGAAATTCGCCATCCACAGAAACCGTATGTTCTTTAACCATTAGATGTAGTTCTGTGTAAGTGTAGCTCAAATACTTATTATAACAACATACTAGTATATTTAGGATACTGGTGTTGTTACAAAATAAATGAATAAAAAGAGTTTAGGGGGTTGGAGAAGAAAAATAAAACAAAACAACATTAGAGAAGACATTACCTCAAAATCGGGTAACTCTTTTTGATTTGAGCCAAAGACTTCCTTGGGAAAAGTTCTTCCCAAAGTGAGGCTTCTAGGAGTAATAGGGGGAAGTTGGGAGAGTATTTGGTCAGAGGTTGGCCGATCCAAATGGCTTGAAGGTGTGAATAAGGTGGGAGAGGTGGGGGCCTTTTATAAGTGGAGAGGAGGGGCTCTTTTGGAAAGATTGAAATGTTACATTATTACACAATGCTTTTCGGATTCTAAAGGTCCAAAACTTATATAATTCGAGGATAAGGTGATAAGGGTTCGAAATATCCTCATCCAATTGGCTTTGGACAAGTGTAAGCCATGGATTTTGCATTATCTTCCCATTTTATTTAAATCGTTAAATAATGAGGTCATCGCTGCATCATCATGATGTCATAAATAATTTAATTTATTTAATGTCTAAAAATTATAAACAAAATACTATGATGTAGGAAATCTTTTTAGATTTCTAATAAATATTTATAATCAAAATTTGGACTTGTGTAACCCCACTTAAAAACTGTTTTAGTAAAACAACTCATGTTTGTGTCAATTTAATTTTAACATTAAATAAATATATATTAATGTCATTTTCCAACTAAAGTGGCTCCATGGGGTCCGGAAGTTGACCCATGGGTTTTCTTGGTCGGCCATGACTCATCCAATAGTATTAGGACAAGTTTCAAGCTCATCTCATATTATTAAAACATTATTTGTACCTTAAACTACACTAATTACCTCTAATCGCGATTAAGAACTTAAAAGTTACTATTCAACAAAAAATTATTTTAATCCCATTGAACCACATTTTACTTGTTAATGACAAACATGTATGTCGTATTTTTGAAAATCAAATCATAGAAGTGGTAATATTTCATTTAAACGAAAAATCAGTTATTTAACTACCACTTAGTGGTTTCACTATTCATCAAAAATTGAAGTTTTTCAGAACAAGGCCAAAATTTCACCCTAAGCTATATTTGATATTCCGAATTCAAAAATGATGTCTATTTTACAAAATTCCAAACATATAAGTTTCATTAATTAATTTTATAATTAATTCCTGCTGTCACAACAAATAGCGTGTTTTTAAGAAATAATTTATATCAAAAGATTGGCAATTGTTTATGTCCAATTTCAATGTTAAATTAATTCTAATGACCAACATTGGATAAAATGGTAAAAATATATTCTAATTATACTTTAAAACCACTCAATAGTATAACTTATCACTATAAATTATTTTGATTAAAAAAGTTGTTTCAAGTATTTTTCACAATTCATAAAAAATTAGAAGTTCTCAGAAAAATACCAAAAATTCAACATAGGCTAATTTCGATATTACGAATACAAAAATGAAGTCCATTTTGAAATATAAAATTTCTATAATTTTAAAAAGTGGTTATTACTATTCATAACGGCTACTTTGATTAGTCGCGGTGTTTTAGAACTCGAAGTTGCGTATAATGCAAGCTATTTCATTATTGAATGAGAAGCATATCGTGGAAGCTCGGGGTGTTACACTACATCTAGATGTGGATTTTGCATTAATGTACCTAGGTATAACACCAAAAAACTAAGGATTAGGGTAGAATCTATTGGGAACTAGTGAATTAAAAAAGGCCTTACTACACACCTATTTTGAAACTCCAGGGGGATATGTTTGGTTAATCATAATCTTCTTATAAAACATTACGAAGGATATACAAATTATTTAATTAGATGAGATTAATGAATAACACATTTATGCATGTTGTTTGAAGACCCAAAATACCTTTAAAATTATAATATTACTAAAAGTAACATATTTCTCACAATGGTTTTCTTCTTTTAAAAAAATTGTGGGAAATAGGGGGAACCACATTAATTATGGGTGCAATGAATGATGCACTAATGACCTTCTAATGGAATATGGAATCGAAAAATTCATGGGGATGATAAATCAACATTCTTGAGTTATGAATAATAACTTGAATCAAGTTGAGTGAAAAAATTCACCAAAAATGGACCAACTTTCCATTGAGTCCTTCATGAATCAATGAGCACCTCATTTTAGTGGATCTACCAACCAATTATTTGATTAATAATTAATTAGATCTATAGAAAATATATTTTTTATACTCTACTAAGAAAGTTAGAGAAAGTTAACCTCATTGAATACCACATAGAAGGAGAATCTGATCAGTGGTAGGAACTGATTAAAAACACAAAACCAAGAACAAGGATTGATGTTATGGATGTGGAAGAGTTTATGGTAATACATTTCAATAAATATTTTACCCATCTAATGCGAATAGAAATGGAGAAGGAATTCCTAGATCTAAATCAAAAAGAGAATTAATTTTTGAGAATCTATAAAATGAACTTTATGATACTTTCTTGGTACACATCTAGATTTGTTATTGATCCTAAGAGAAAGGTTGATAGATTCTTCCTTGCACCGAGACACTATTTGCAGAGGAATTTAGAAAATGAAGACTATGAATGATATGAGAAGATTGTACAAAATAATATACATGTTTAATTAGATTTTGGAGAGACACAATGGTCACATAGGTAAAATTAAATAAGAGAGAAATAGAGGTAAACCTAGGGAAGAGTTTTGATCGTGTAAGAGGAGGACATAAAGTGAAACTTCTCATATGAAAAAAATTTCAGAAGAAATATTCAAGGAACTACTTTATTTGGAGTTTAATGTGTTACAAATGTGGATGATATGGGAATATAGATCATAATTTTCTTATTGAGGTGATGCCTCAACTTCTCAAAACTAACGAAAGAGGGAATATGGTGCAGGCATATCAAGAAGTTCAATGCTTAAAGTGTGGCATGCTTGGGAAATTTTCCAATAAATTTCCAAATTAGAAGGTAATGGTGTGAAGCCACCATCAAACTCAGCATAGGCTAAGGGAGAAAGTTCACGAATTTTCTATTACAATGGCTTAAGTAGAGGCTCCAAATTATATGGTGGTAGGTACACTCATTATGCTCTCAAAGACAAAAAGTACTTTCTTTGGTTTTGGTTGTATACATTATTTTATTTCATACATGTTTTAAATAATATTGAATTAATACCAAGTCTTCAAGAAGTAAAGTTATCATTCAAGACTCCTGTAGGGATTATCCTTACATCGACAACATATAGAAACTCTATTATTAAATTTTGTGAGTATAATATCATCACAAATATAGTAGTCATTCACATGGTGGAATTCGACTCTATAAAAGGGATGGACTGTCTTTCAAAGTAAAATGCTAAGATCAACTAAAAAATCAAATAATTTCAGTTGTATTTTATGGAAAACATATTATTATTATCAAATGAGAGATATCCTTGCAGAAGGTTTGTCTAGAAGCACCTCCCATAACCTTATTTATGGAGATGATTGGTGAATAAGGTGAAGGAAATGAAAGTATAAAGATATAAAATGTACCCATCATTAAAAAATACATTGACTTATTTCCTAAAGACCTACCTGGACCAACCCTAGAAAGATAGTGGAGTTCTCCCTTGAACTCCTACCTAGATCCATACTGATATCGAAGACCCCATTTAAAATGGAAAATGTGTAGCTATAGGAAATAAAGAAACAACTTAAATATCTCTCAAAGAATGTATTTATCCAACCAAGCGTGTCCCCTAAGTGGGAACCTCTTATATTTATAAAGAATATGGATGGATCAATATGGATGTGAATTGATTATAGAGAACCTAATAGAATCATAATGAAGAACAAATACCCTCTCCCAAGGATTTATGATTTATTTGAACAGTTTCATGGGGATCAGTTATTCTCTAAGATTGACCTCTGATCTGGGTATCATTAATTGATGGTAAAAGAGATGATATTTTAAATTATGGTTTTTAAAAAAGATATGGGCATTATGAATTTTTTATTATGACATTCTACTTGAATAATGCTCCCACTATATTTGTATATTTGATAAATATATTCTTTAAGGACTACCTTGATAAATTTTTGATAGTTTTTACTGATGATATTTTGTTATATTCCAAAAGTTATGAGGAGGATGATGATCATTTAAGGATTATATTGAAAATTTTAAGCAAGGAGAAACTATTTGAAAAATTAAATTAACATGTATTTTGGTTATAACAAGTTTTATTATTAGGGAACGTTGTAACCAATGAATGAATCTTATTTGAACCAATGAAGAAAAAGGCTATAGTGGAGTGGCCTTATCCTATAATAGTATCTAAGATCCATAGTTTCCTTGGTTTAGTATGATATTATAAAAGGTTTGTGATTTTTTTAACGAATTTATAATACAATAAAAAAGTTATCTAAATAAGGAGTTAAGATCTTATAGAAAAAGAAGTGTGAATAAATTTTCAAAGAACCGAATATGAGTTTTTTTACTGAACCCATTTTAACTCTACCCTTTATTGGAGTAGGATTTGTAATTTGAAGTGATGCATCTCTGAAAGGTCTTTAGTGTGTCCTCACATAAAATTAAAAATTGATCACTTATGTATATCGATAGTTCAATCCTCATGAGAAGAATTATCCTACACATGATCTGTATTTAGCTGTATTTATTTTTTCTCTGGAAATATTGAGGCACTCTCTTTATGGGGAGAAATGTGATATATAAATAGTCCACCAATGTTTGAAGTATATATTCATGAAAAAGGAATCTATCTTTGGATAAATGATATGTTTAGATATTTTTAATGACTATAACTATTCAATTCATCATCAACCTAGAAAATAAAAAAAATCCCCTAATGCATTAAGTAATAAAAACCATTTTGTGCTGGAAATGATAATTATTCAAGAAGATCCATTGATCTGGGTCCTAGATAAGATCCAGAGATATCAAAGACAAGACCCTTTAATATAAAATAAGAAATAGACTATGAATAATTGTAAGTTTCCTTAATTTAATATTGATCAAGAAGGTGTACTGAAATTTTGTAAAAGGATATGTGTCCCTTCCATCCCTGAGATAAAGAAGGAGCTGATGGATGAATCTCATATCTCTAAATTCTATATACATTATAGGAGGACTAAATTTTATGGGGTACTTCATGATTATTATTGGTGGCATAATATGAAAAATGGAGACTTCTAACCACACTACAAGGTGCACAGTGTGTCAATAAGTGAAGAAAAAGAAAAAGTTACAAAAGTCATATTTCAACCACCACCCATACCAACTTGTAAGTGGGAAAATATCACTATGAAATCCAGAACTGGTCTCCCAATAACATCAAAATGAAACATTGAAATATGAGTTATAGTGGACAAAATCCCTAGGACTTCCCATTTCATCTCAATTTGTGAATATTTCTCTCTTGAACAACTTACTGAGATATTCATAAAGGTAGTGGTGACACAATATGTTAACCCATTTTAAATCATTTATTACCATGATCCACGATTCACATATAAATTCTATTGAATTATCCAACATGATCTAAATAATAAATTGAATTTCAGTACAACCTATCATCCCCAAAATGATAGCCAATCTGAAAAGACTATTTAAAATCTCAAGGATATGCTAAGAAAATTCTTTATGGAATTGAAATGTAAATGGGATCAACACCTCCCATTTTTTGATTTATCATATAACAAATATTCCAAGAGAGTATTCAAATATAACCCTATGAAACTCTATATTGTGAAAGAAATATATTTGGGACAAATCTCATTCAAGATATTATAGAAAATGTTCAAATCATCAAACAACATATAAATGCTGCTCAGTGTCGGTATAAGATATATGTTGAAAACTGTTGAAGTGAATTGGTGTTTAAAATTGGATAAAATATTTTCCTTCATAGATTACCATGAAAGATATTCAAGTGGTTTGGATAGAAACAGAAGCTTAACCCTATATACATTGGCCCCTTTGAGATCCTTGATCACATAGGAGAAGAGGCCTGCCATCTAGAACTTACATAAAATCTAGATCAAGTTTATGATGTGTTCAATGTATCTCTCTCAATTAAGTAAATAAATTATCCCTATCATGTATTAAATCCATATGTGGTACAACTAAAACACAATATTTCTTATGAGTAATAGTGGTAGAGATCGTAGATTGTAGAGACAAAGTTCTACGCAATAAGAAAACTCACCTTGTAAAGGTGTTGTGGAGGAACCATAAATATGTTGAAGAGATGTGGGATCTAGATGAGACAATAATACATAAGTAATATAACCTTTTCTTATCTAAGATAATTAGTTTAAATTTTGGGGATGAAATTTCTTAGGCGGGGAAGAATATAACAACCCTTGATTTTTAAATGATATTTATTTCCTAAATAAATGTGTGTTTTATTTTATATAATATTATACACAAAAAAATATATGGAAACCAACAAAACCTCATATCATTAATAAATATAATTACATTATTCATCTACAAAACCAATTAAAATTCCAAACATTACAATTAGAAAAAAATATAAAATAGAAAATCAAAAATGGGAAAAATATGGATCACCCCAATCAACTAAAATCACAACTCCAAGGAAAACACTATAGAAATGAAACAAAATATTTGTAAGACACTATAAATATTAGAAAATGAAAATATAACCTTAGGAGGAATTGTAGTGAATATTGATTGAAAGAATGAGTTGATATTTATAGGGTATAAAAAGAAATGAGACTCTTGGAATTTGAAAATTATATAAATACTGGTCAAATATAACCATTGGTCAATTTTACATTTGGAAACTATACCCATTGGTGATAATGTTACCATTATAAATAGTGTTTATAAGTAATAATAACAAAGGATAATTGATGTAGAAAGCATACATGATGACCTCAACCAGTAGAGTTATTCCATTTGATTCCCATTTGTCAGAACTTGGGTGGGAGGTAGCCCAACTATGGTTCAACCTTGACCAACCACAATATGATATTAAACAAGTGGATATTCAATGAAATCAACTATAGGATATGTTCAAGATAATAGAGATTTCCTCTTGGTCCATGTTAACCGATCCACGCCTTGAAACTACCACCATCACACATAGTACCCTTAAGGCGTGTGTTGGTGTAAATGGGGGTTACATGTTTAGGAATTAGTTTATTAAATTATAATTTAAGTTTTATAAATACAATTTTTATTCCATTAATTCCATTTTAATAATTTTTTTTCTTAATAAAATATATGTTTAATTGAGAATAATTTGATAAATTGATTTTTGGACAAAAATAAAACATGTTTGATTTTTTAAGATAAGATATACATTTTTTAACAATGTAAGGTATCCTGAATAATATTTTTTTAATTAAATATTATTTTTTAAAAACTATTATTTAAATATAAAGGATAAAATAATTTTATAAAGTCCTAGGAAAGTTTTATAAGTGTTAAAATTTTGAATGTTCCTTAAAAATGACAATTTTTAAATAAATAATGTTTTTTATATTTAATTGTTCGAATTATCATATTTATATAATTATTATGAAAAAAGTTATATTTTAAATCATAATGATGAAATTAGGTTAGGGTGAAATTATGGGAATTTTCTAAAATACTTTATTCTTCCATGAATAGTAAAAATACACTTTTGTGTTTTCAGTATGTTTTACAACTTCATATTTATGTAATAATGATATAATAATTAATTAACCAGAATATATGAACTAATTTTCTTTATTAATATTAAATTTTAAAATGTCTATTAAACAATTTTCCAACCTATAAGTGACTTTCAAAAGTCTAAAATTGAAAATAAGATTTAAATTCATTAATTTTTTTTTGAAAAATTAACTTTCCAGGTCCAAGGGTGTATTTAAAAATTGATTTCAGTTATGGTGGATTAAAATATAATAATTATTTACCCAAATTTCCAAAACTATGATAAAAAAATATGTGTAAGCCAATGGTTTTTCATTTTCCACACCCTATATTTCCATGACCTATATTTGGAAATTATTAATCAATTATTCAACTTTTTCTAGAAATACCGCCCACTTCACCATTTAGATTCACTAATAATCCATTCTACAAGAATTTTTAGTAATTATTCCTCCCAAAACGTCCCCTCAAGGATTCTTTAAGCCCCCCAAGATTCCAATCCTTATAATTTGGCAATAAATATTCAAGGTAAGGGAATTCTCGTCCCCTTCTTTTCCATTCAAGAAATTATTCTTGTATATGTCTTTTAAATGGAATCATACATTATTTTATTATGTTTTTTTATCATTTTATTACTTATAAAATAATTTTTTATCAATTGGATACCTTCTTCCTCCCTCATTTTACACTTTTCCAAAACCACGTTTTATACCTGTCATGCTGTAGAATTTACTTCTCAAATTTATATCTTTTACTTAATAAAGTCTCATTTATTTACATTTTATGAATTAAAAAACATCTTCCTTTTCCTTGGGTATTCACTTAGGTACAATAATTATTTATTTATTAAATAATTTGTAGATATTAAACCCATATCCCCTTTTAATTGGATAATAATGATGTAATTGCCAGGTATTTAAGCACTTTTGTATGCCATGGTTTTGATAAGAAACCCATTATTTATTCAACATTGGTTATTAATGAAATGATTTATTATGAATATGTGAATCATATTAATTAATACATATTAAGGGTGTTCCCTAATAGTGTTCCAATTCATTGGGTGAGGAATTTAATCTCCAGAGATTAAATTTTTTACGATAACTTGGTTAGTAAACTTCGTAATTTTTATTTATGAAACCAAGGTGATAAACCTTGGTGAAATTCATATAAATGTATCATTTAAATTTTGTAGACACCTTTTCATGTTATTATTCATGTTATCTTTATTATGATACGCCTCATTTTTTTTGATCATGTTATATTTTCACACCACTTTTTCTTATTGATATGACACATGATCACATTCTAATTGCATTCATTTCTTATTCCCTTAATGGGATTATTCTCACCCCTTTCCTTTGATGTATGTCCCCAGGATATGAGGTATAATAAAACTAACTTAGTTTTTTCCCCAGAAGAATAATTTCAAGTGTATTTAAATAGTTTTTATGTTTTATTGTATTATGTATCTAATTTACACAAATCTAAACATTAAAAGATCTTTTGTTTTGTTACACTTCTTGAAAATATTATGTAATAAAAAGGTGGGATTAAATAGTAGGAATGAGGGAAAATTTTATTTAATATTTAAAAATAGGACTTGAAAACTATAATATGAACCTTAGAGAAAAGTTTAAATATAGTAAGGCTTCCTAGTATTTTGGTAAGTATTAAGTAAGTGGTCTCCAAAAAAATATATCCTATCCAGATACTACAAGTGTATGTGGATCTGGAACAAATGTACTTAGGTGTAACACTCAAAAACATTGCATTAAGATAAAATAAGTTGGGATTTGGTGCATGAAAAAGATCATTGCTGCACACCTAGTCTGACACTCCTAGGGGATATGTTTGGTTAATCAAAATATTTTTTGGAACCATTGTAAAGGATATAGAGAAAATATAATTAGAGTTGATTAATGAATTACACATTTGAGAATGAAGTTTTAAGACATAAAATCCCTTTAGAATTATAATATTCCTAAAAGTAACATGTTTCTCACTAAGGTATTATTATTTTATAAAAAATGGTGGAAAATAGAATGAACTGTGTAAATGATGAGTAAAATGGATGATGAACTGAAGGACTTTTGATGGAAGCTGGAATGGAAAAGTTAATGATTATGATGAATCAAATATCCTGAGTTATGAATAATAAATTAAATCAAATTGAGAGACCAAATTCACCTTTAAAGGGAACAAATTTTCATTGAGTCCTACATGCATCAACGAATTCCTTCTTTTAGTGGATCTACCGACCTATTGATTGAGGAGAAATGTATTATCTCTATAAAAAATATCTTTTCGATAATACGCTATTAATATTTTGAGAATGTCACTATAGTATTATACTACTTATAAAGAGAAGCTAACTAGTGTTGGAAACTGATTAAAAACATGAAGACAATGAGGGATATTGATGCAATGGAGTGGAAAGTGTTTTGGGGAATATTTTTCAATAAATATTTTCCCATTTCAATGTGAAAAAACAGAGATGGAATTACTAGATCCTAAGAAGAATTAAAATTATTTAGTGAAAATATATGAAATGAAATTTACAATATTTGATAAGTACACCTATCTCTTTGTTATGGATTATAAGGGAAAGGTTGATAGATTCATTAGTAGATTGAGACCCCATCTGCAGAGGAATTAAAAAAATCAAGGCTATGAACGCTATGAGGAGATAGAGTAGAGTGCTATTAAAGATGAATTGGAATTTGGATAGATGCAGTGCTCACATTGGTATAATGAAATTAAGAGAGAAATATAGCCAAAATTAGGGAAGAATATTGATCCTAGAAGTGGAGGAAAAAAAGTCAAACTTATGATGTGGAACAAATGTGGGAAGAATAATTCTGGGAACTTCTTTATTAGGAGTGTAAGGTGCTACAAATATGGAATATATGGGTATATAGTTATAAATTTTCAGGGTGAGGTGAACCCCAACTTCTCAACACTAATGAAAGGGAAATATAGTAGAGGCCCATCTAGAAGTTCAATGCTTCAAGTGTGAAAACCTTAGAAATTTTTCTAATTAATGTCCAAATTAGATGATAATGAAGGGAAATCACCATCAAACTTATCATTGGCTAAGGGAGTAAGGCTGGTCATTTTCTATCACACCAACTAATAAAGAGGCTCCAAATGATGTGGAGGAAGGTACACTCGTTGTGCTCTCAAATATAGCAATTACTTTTATTGGTTCTGGTTCTATACATTCCCTTTTAATCCAAGTTTGAAAAGAATATAGAATCAACTCTCGTGATTCTAGAAGTAGATTTATCATTCAAGATTTTTAGAGGGATTATCCTAGAATCAACAGTGTATATAAATTCAAGTATTAACATCGATGAGTACAATATCATCATAAACTAGTTGTCATTACCAGGGTAGAATTCGACACCATACTAGGGATGAACTGGGTCTCAAAGTATAATTATAAGATCAAATAATGAATTAAGTAAATTTCAGTAGTTTCTAATGAAAAATTACAATTATTTTCAAAGAAGATATATCTCAGCCCGAGCTTCATCTAGAAGCACCTCCCATAGGCTTTTTTATGGGGATGATCGATGAAGAGGGTAAAGGAAATGAAAGTATAAAGATAGAAAATGTCTCCATTTTTCATGAATACATTGATGTATTTCTTGAATATTTACCTATTCATACCTCATAAAGAGAGGTAGTGTTATTTATTAAACTCATACCTGGATCCAATCCGACATTGAATACCCCTATAAAATAAAAAATGTGGAGTTAGAGGAATTTAAAAAAACATCAAGATCTTTTAGAGAAGGTATTTATCTGACCAAGTTTTTCTCCTTGGGGAAAACCTATTCTCTTTGTAAAGAGAAAGGTTAGATCATGCATCTATTCATTGATTATATAGAACTTAATGGGATCATTGTGAATAAAATTTAACCTCTTCCATGGATTGATGATTTATTTGTCCAAATTTGTAGGGATCAATTCTTCTCCAAGATTGAACTTCTATTCGGGTATCATTAATTGAGGGTGAATAAAGATGATTTTTTAAACACTACTTTATGAATACGATTATGAAATTTTGAGTTTTTTGTAATTCCCTTAAGCTTGACTAACTATCCTTTTATATTTTTGTATTTTATGAGTAGTTTCTTTAAGTACCACCTTGGTAAATTTATAGAAGTTTTTATTGATGATAATCTAATATATTTCAAAAGTCATGTGGAGAATGAGGATCATCTAAGGGTTATATTGAAAACATTGAGGAAAGAGAATCTATTAGTAAAATTTAGAAAATGTGAAACCTGGTTATAATAAGATTCATTATTGGGGAATATTATAACCAATGAGGAAATATTAGTTAACAATATGAAGACAAAGGTTATAGAGGAGTGGCCTCATCCTACAACGGTAACTGAGTTTCATAGTTTCCTTGGTATAGAAGAATATTATAGGAGGTTTTTGAAAAACAATTCATGACTTTATAATTGACTAAAAAATTTAGCTGGAAAGGATTTAAGTTCACCTGGATAAAGAAGTGTGAATATTTTTTCCAAGAACTGAGTAAGTGGTTGGTTACAACACCTGTGTTAATGATAACCTATGTCAGAGAATAATTTTTTATTTATATTAATGTATCTTTGAAAGGTCTTGGGTGTATCTTCATGAAAAATGACAAGTTTATAACTTATACATTTCAAAATATAAAGAATCATGAGAAGAATTATCCTACACATGATCTAGAGTTATTTGTAGTAATTTTTTCTATGAATATATCGAGGCACAATCTATATGACTATTTAAATATATATTATGGAATATTATTTATATAATTAAATGTTTAAAAAATTATCACAGTTGTCCTTTTTAAACTTTTAATTCATTTTCAATGTTTCATTACTGAGATTTCGTTATCCATCCTGATTTTAAATTTTTATTGATTCTATTTTCTCTATAGTGACATTTCTTAAAATAACTTTACATTTTTACCCTAACGTAATCTCCTTCATAAAATATATAAGTGTTATATAAAAAATATTTTATATTATCAATAACAATTTCTTATTTATCTATGAATGAAAAATTTAATATTTCATGAATCAACCTATGAATGTTATTAAATAATGCTCTATTAGGTTGATTAATTTTTTGGTATCAATCATTTGAATTCGGGAGGAAAATTTTAGTGGTTCTATATAGAGATATTATGAAACCAATTTCTCATTCCCTGACTTATTTATATTATGAAGAATTATTATATTAAATTGGAACACATATGTTTGAATGATTGACATGTTGTTCACTGTATCCACCTCAAATGAATTGTTTAAAGGATTATATTTCATGATGTTATTCATGGAATTTTTGCTTGTTCAAGTGTGTAAATTTGTTTATTAGTGACAAAGAGTGTTGGATTTTTTTTCTTTACAACGGAATCATGGTAATTTTGTTTTTTCGCAATAAAAATCAAGAATTTTTTTTTTCATAATAAAAAACATGAATGTTTGTTTTCACGACAATATAATTTACATATGGTAATATTTGGGTGCCATAGAAGTTGAAATATTTGGGTGCCATAGCAGTTGAAATATTTTTATTAATGTTATCATATTAATATTTTGGATATTGTCTTAATTTTTTTGTGATAGTATTTTCTAAAAAAAGATCATGAAATTGAAGCCGAGAAATGCATTTATCTAAAACCCACTACATATTATAACCAAATCAGTGAGAATACATAAATGATTGAAAATCGTAGTATATGCATGTTATTATGGAAGAATGAATATCCCACTCAAAACTAAGATAGTGGAGTGGATATATTAATAGAAATTAAATCTTATTATGCTTCAATATTTTCATTTGTGACTTCTATTTTTCATTGATATTTTTTATATAGTAAATGTTATGGAGATTATGTGAAACATATAAGGATTGTTCATGAATGGTTCTACTATAACGTTTTAGAAAGATATATTAAATTGTATTAATTAACTCAAAGTGTTATTTTATAACAATGTTATACTTTTTTGGGATAACTATTGGAGAACAAATCCTTGATATATGGATAACACATAGCTTTAGCGTAGACATTATGTTGAAAGGGTTGAATTATTTTTGAAATAATTGATTTAATGAAAAAGCAACTCATGATATTTTTGGTGATATTTACATCATTTTTGATATTATTATATATATCAACTACTATGTGACTTTATGAACTAGTGGGTTTTAAATTTTAAGTTTAATGATAGTGTAAATGTTTGGTAGAATAAAATATTTTGTTTTGATTAAATGTTTTGGAGTTTCTAAGAGTTCTGTGAAAGGTATGTTATGGATAATATATCAATAGGGTGTATAAATAATTTCATATATTATTATATGAAATATTAATATTGATTGAGATAATACAAGTAAATATAGCCTAAGAGAGTAATTTTGACATCATTTTAGCAGTTACATCCCAAATGGTAAATATGTTAATATTGTCCTCACCTGATTTCATTAGTGACTAAAAAATTGAATTGTGAAGATGCAATTTATTTAAGGGGTAGAATGTAACATCCAAAGACTTTGTTCCTTAAAATTAATATTATCTTTCATAGAATTCCCCTTACATAACACTGAACTTGAATAAGAATAAGAATATTTATTTTTAATAAAACTTAATAATAATATATCCCATATTCAATTAAATAGATTAATATCAAATATAAAATTAATAAATTATGTGATTAAAAACAATTAATTTTTTTAAAAGGGTTGTTTTTCATTAAAAGAAGTTTTTTATATATTTTGAATTTTTATTTAAAAGATATATTTATAAATTTTAGAATTCAATTTTCGAAAATGGATTTCATTTATAAATTTCATTTATCCACATTAGCCTAAGGTGAAGTTTTGAGAATTTTTTTAAAAAAATGGATTTTTAGGTGAATAGTAAAAGAATAAATTTTTTCTAATACCGCCACTTTGATGAAATTATCCGAAAAAGGATTACTTCAATGTTTTTGAATGATTTTTATATGATAATATGTATTTATAAAGTTTAAATAAAATAATTTAATAACACTATATTTGATATATAAAACCTATGTTTAACATTTTAATACTTAAGTAATATTTTACTCTAAAAACAGTTTTTATTTTTTTATATTAATAAATAGTTTAATTCAATTTCCAAATTAAATATATATAAATTATTTCATATTTTAGGTTAAAGTTTCAATAAAATCAATATGTTAATTTTCATTAAATGAATAAAAGTATGATTAATCAGATTTAAGTTAGTGACCATGATAATGATGACACAATTATTTTTAATGAATTGTTATATTAATATTGAGTAATTTTAATATAAAAAATAAAAATGATATATTTGACATAGCTAATATGATATGAATTTTTCAAATAAATAAAATATTTTATCAATCATTTAATTAGTTAATAATGTTATAAAAAATTAAGAATAAATAATGGTGAAAATGATATTTTTGTACAAATAAGATTGTTTATATATTAAATTTTTTAATTTTAAGTAAATTTTCACATATTTATAAATTGAATATGATTATAGAGGTATTAAATTTAGCTTCCAAGCTCCCAAATTTTTATAAAAGGGGTTACACTATATCTTTTAAAAAATACAAATTTCTTCTTTAACAAATAGTTGTGAAGGTTAAAAATGAAATGAATTAATTAAATGTAAAGTTGTAAATTACATGAATAAAGTATAAAAAATTTGATAAAATCAGTGGTGGAGGATTTCCCAACCTCATATCACCTCTAAATCTTGTATTTCATGATTATGGAACCATTAACCCTTGAATCATGTAATCCCATTATTGAAAAATAATGGGTTTTAACAAAATCTCATTTTATCTCCTATAAAAAGTGATAATATCCACCCTCTAAATCTTATAAATTACCACATAAATTTCCATGAAAACACACCAATTTTAAATTCTTGTAATTAGTTTTCATTAATAAAATCCCATGGTCACCATAATTTATCCTATTCCCTTATTTTTTAAAGAGACTATCAAGAAAAATTTGCAATGATCTGAAGTGAGTACCACACAATCCTTATCATTTCTATTCACAAACATTCTACTATAAAACTAACCTAAAAACAATAATATAATGAACTCAATATCATAAATATATTTAATTTTTATTATTTTAATTGATACAAAACTATTTATTCTTTTCTATCCATATAGAAAGACTAAACAATAACTATTGTGTGTTTTGTGGACTACCCCCTCCATATAAAAATGTATTCCTTTTTTCCAAATCCCCTTTATTATATGGATATAAGAATTTAATTGATAAATAAATGTGACATTTAAATGATAAAAATTATTATAAATATGTAATATACCAAATTTATCTCTCATTCTTTATGAGATTAAAAAATTAACTGTCCTTTGGGTGGAACACTACCTCCATGAAGTAACATTTTTTTAATATAATTATTTACTATTGATAAAACCCAATTAAAATATATTTTTACTCATTAAAAATTAATAAATAATACATTTATTCTTCTAAAATAATTAAAATACTCAAAAATGAACCACATTCATGTCCATAAAAAGCCATTAATTATAGTATGTTCATGTTTTGGTCGATCTGACAACCTACATGAGAAATGTTATAAAAAACTATCATAGTTGAGTATTAGAACTGAAATACTAATATTATTAAATTTTAATTACAAATAAATGTTTTTTTAGTTATGGAATGTTTATATTATGCATTATAATTATTAATAAAATGTTATCATTAATCCCCAAAATTACTAAAATAAGCCCTCACTAATTCCACATTCACTCAAAAAGAAATAATTATATATTGAGAAATGATATTTATAAATAAAAATAAGTTTTTAATTTTAGTACCCTAAAATATGTTGGAAGAACAATCCTGGTTTCAATGAATAGGCATCAAAATTGACTTTAGAAAGCATGCACTAAAAATTAATGTTTCTAATACTTGTTGGTAAAAATAAGATATAACTAACTAATATATTCATAATAATTGGTTAAAAAATAAATTATATAAAAGTTAATATAAATTAATAATATTATTAAAGAAAATATTAAGATATATTTGATTATTTTATAAGAGGTTGGGGAAAATTTTACTTTGAAAGGATGAAACCTATGGTTTTCCTATCTAAAATTTATTTTCATGAGAAGTATTTATTTTTATACACCATGTATTCATCAGAATGGTGTGTATAATGATATTTTAATATTTTATATCAATATCCTCTCATTATTCATGAAATTTAAAATTTCATTTTATGTCTTAACCTTCAAGGGGTTTTATATAAAATCCCAGGTTTTCCTATGAGGTAAAAATATTTTTGATTTTGGTTTAACTCCTTGATTTTACCTTCTGTGCATATATTTTGAGATAACAGAAGTTTCTAGGGTGTTAAAATCTTATTTAGAGCATAGGACCCAAATTTTGGAGATAAATATTTATTCCTCATAGTTTGGAGAAACCACGGGTCCCAAGCCTTATGGTTTATCCTAATAGTGTAAGGCTAGACTGTGAGAAGTATGAGGCTACACAGTTTGATGAAACTATGTAATTGGGGACATGTGACCATGTAAAAAACAACAAACATTTAATATAGGTAGATTTTAATTTTTTTCATGGTTAGTAAAACCATGTGAATGAACTGTGTGAGGTCCCCCTTGAGCCAGTGAAGGGCATATAGTTTGCATAAGGTTTGGACAAGCATATAGCCAAATCGTGAGACCTAATAATTTGAGAAAAAATGATATTTTATTCTTTAATGAGATTAAATTATAATCCATACTCTTATTTTATTATTATTCTCTAGTAGTGTATTTATTCTCCCATGAGAGATCTATGGAAGCCTAGAGGTAGGGTTTTCACACATATTTTTTTTTGTTTTATTCCTTTGTTCTAATTAATTTTTGGATCATCGTTTTTCTATCGAGTTTTGGATGTGACATGGTTTAAATTTTTAGGTAATATTATATTTATCTTTTGTATCTAGGTTATTACTTAGTTTCTTCAAGGATTTTTCTATTAAATTTTGGTTTTTTGGATGTTTACCAGGTGTTATTGGGTTTTCACATGGTTAGAGGAAACCATAAAACATGATCTAGGAAATTGTATAGGCCTTGGAATGCTTCTGGTTGGGGGAGAATAAATGAAAAATTTTTAGTCCAACAATGAGTTAAGAGTTCAGGGAGGTTCTGTCTCACGGTAGAACCATGTTTCATGGTTGGCACACAATTTACCAAACTATGCGGCCAAATAGTTTGATCTTCCCAGATCATAAAAATTGTGAAAATCCTATTCTACCCTCTCACAATTTTAATCCCAAATGCCCATTTTCTTCTTCTCCTAGTTTTTAAAACCCAAAGGGACCTTTTCCATTATTATCCAATCCTCAACTTCTCTCCCTTGGTGTGAATATAATGATTTCTTCATGTTTGAGGATAGATTTTTCAAGGTAATCTCCTCATCTATTCTCCCTCTTCCTTATCCTTCCATTTTTTCTTGAGATCTTATTCTATTATAGTCATGTGGATTTGGGGTTTATGTATCCCTTGATTTATATTAGTATTTTTATGTTTTTAAGGTTCTTGTTGAATTTTCCTTCTACCTTGAGTCCTCACATGGTTATTTCGGGTGTGCGTATTTTATGTCCCATGAGATTGAGGTAAGTTTCCCTTTAAACTTACCATTAAATCTAATAATCATTAGTTTAAAGCTTTTAAAATATTCCTTATATGTTAAATATTGATTCATTATCCTCAGAAAATTGTTTGGTGTTCAAAGTTGTGATGTATACATTGTTTTGTGATAAATGACATCGCTTTGTTTAATATTACACACCAAGTGTTCGATGCAATGATTGGTTGTATTTTGTGAGTATTTTGTGATGTATAAACCATGGTTTGTCTTTTCAAATATATTTTTTAAATTCTAAATAATGGGTTTGATTTATCAAATGGATTTCTAAATGGTATGGACTTGAATGTGGTGTGCATTTGGTTCTTTAAAAATGGAATGGCATGTGTCGAAGGGTATGGCCCATTTGGAATTTAAAATAATGGGTCTTTGGTTTTCACATGTTGTGAGATTATTTAAATGGGGATTTATAAATTATTGTGAAATGGAAAATGGTGTGTTTTTAACTTTTTGGAAAGGTTAATTTGGTCCTTTGAGAAATGATGTTTGAGACCAGTTTGGAAATTTTCTAAAAATGGTGAAAATTTTTATCATGAAAACCCTCCTTGGATAACCTTATTGCATTTTTTATATTTAATGGGTGATATTTCCTCATTGTGAACTCTTCATTACCCATTTACAGTGAGCAGAATGGGAGATCCTTAATGTAAAGTCCTTGAGATCTATTTCTTCTATGGAAAGAGATTGATCCTTAGGGTGTATTCTGGTGGTGCATGTTGTGTGAATTATTATATGTGATATATGTGGTCGTGATTGGATACTTATTTTGAATTAGTTTTTATTCCCCCTTTATGATCTTGACATTGGAACTTGGAATAATGAGTGATTTTTTTTAAGAACGATTGCTGCACTAGTATGGATTATGATCTGATTAGTGGCCCATATCAGAGGGATATATTTTGTTCATTATTCATATGATATAGTTACCATTGGTTTATACTAGGTAGGGTGTGTATGAGTGTGTGGGAGAATTTAATATCATCATGTGAGGCATGCTTTCCTGGATGAGTCAAGATGTATAATATATTTTGTATTGTTAAGGATCTACTAGGTTTCTCCTATGTTTACTAGAACTTAGTTTTCGACATCATATAATTGAGATACTTGTTGATTAGTTACTCTTGAGTGCTTATTTTCCATTTATATTATTATGAGACTATTGGGGTGCTATCATGTGTGGTATGTTTATTTAGAAAGTGATATGTTGGATTTCAAGGGTTTTGGTAAAATTTGTTTTAAAGAGAAAATGTTTTATACTCTCTTGTGCCTATTTTGAAATGAAAGGATCACTTTACCATTGAAAATGTTAATTTTTATTTCTTAAAAATAACTTAGATTTAGGATGAAAAATGAAATGGACCATGTATTATTTTAAAGTGAAAATGTGTGAAAAGGATTTATTTTATATGTTATATATCAAAATTTTAGTTTATGTTTCTTTATTCTTAAAGGAAGTGTATTGGGAATAGATTTATTTGGGATCACCTATAGAGTTTTAATACTCACAAATATTGTTATTTATTATTTTTATTTTGTGGTGTAGTTTTCATCTTGGTTTTGATTTCCATGGAAGATGGTTTGTATTATTATTGAAGAGTAACCCTCAGGGTCACATGGAGATGTTGTAGTTGTCAATTTGTATATTAATTTATATTGGGTCACTCTATTTAGTTCTGTTTTTTTTTTATTTTTTTAGTGGGAGAAATCATTCCCATGTATCTTTTTTGATTCCAAACACTAGTTTCCAGCCCATGGGGATCAGTAACACACTTCGATCCTTGCCACACATCAACTTGGGTGACTCGTTTGAGGTTGAATCGAGTTGGTTCATGAAAAAATGGTATAAAAGGAGGTTGTTTATTTAGAGTACCCTAATTTCAAGTCCCCATTTGTTATTTGGTATGTCACGATAAATGGACTAGGACTTTAGGAACTGAAGGTTCAAGTTTGGGGGTGTGTATGGACAACCCATTATAGATTGAACCTTGGGTTACCATGGTAAATTAGGTTTTGTTTGATTTCTTTAGCTCTCATGGTTGTTTGGTGTTTGGGATAAAAAAATAGAGTTGGGATAAAGGTCTCAGCGAGATCACTAGGCCTGGAAATCCACGTGGAGATGAAGACATAGTCTTATAAGACTCCCCATGATGGTGGTTTTTTTGGCATATGGCTGCCAACCATTTGTCCAAGTCACTCCCTTACACTAGTTTCCCCATTGTGAGTTGTTTTTTGGTTTTCCTTGAATCTAGGAATTTTCTGAAATCTTTGTTTTGGGATTGTATAAATCATATTATTATCAATAATGGATTGGTTTTTGGATGATGGGAAATTGTTTTTTATAATTAACGTTGAAAAAAGTTTTTAAAAAATGTATTTTTATAAAATGAACCTTTAGGGAGAAACAAAAATGGTTTAATAGGATTGGATTTTTATAATTAAAATATGAAGTTATTAAAATTTATTTCTTGGAAATCAGAAATATATGTGGAAGAAGGTTTCGGAAAATTTGTTTTAAATGAGATGAAATGGATTAAATTGTAGCTGTTGAAAATGATCTTTGAATTAGTTGTTGATGATATTTTGGGAGATTTTGTGGATTTTAAAAGTGGTAAGTAAATTGAGATTTTGTAAACATAGGTGGAATATTTTGTTTTCAAAAATGGATTTTTTTGACCTTTTTAATTTCCATTGATGCTCACATTCACATATATGTGTAGGAAAGTGGATGGATAATGATGGGTATATGTGATCCCAAAGTTGGAACAAGTTGATGAGTGCCTAGGGTGGAATGATAATATGCATGTGTGAGTCTCCATAGATAAGCATTGGTGAGTGTTCTACCCATCAAGTTTGTTTCCTTTCATGGGTATTTTCAAGAAGAAAATTTCAATGCTTTGATAACCACTGAATGCACGGTGTATTTTATTGTAATATGGATGTGTTTATTATTTGGTACTTTGAGTATTAGAACTCTTGTTTTTGAGTTTGTTTTGATGATTTTCTTGGTTTTCTTTTTGTTTAATTTACACCCCACAAGGTTTTAATATATATTTGTGGTGAAAATACGTGTGGTTCACTATTAGAGGACCCTCCAGTTGATCGATCTAAGGACTTATTGAATTTTGAAAGTTAAATCCATATTTATTTTATGGTCCAGAAGATACTCTTGAAATAGAAGATTGGATATAGAAAATTGAGAGAAAATTTATTTTACTTGAGTTTCCCAAGTTGTTAAAGGTAAATATTGTTACATTTATGATATAAGGTCCGACCTTGAAGTGGTGGAAGTTGGTCTCTTGGAATACCCCTCAGGAAGATATTACCTAGGAGTTCTTCAAGGCTTTGTTCATTTGAATTTATTTCTATGAGTTAGTAAAGGTGATAAAGGTAAGGGATATGTGCTATCTGTAGTAGGGTGATGGGTCAGTGTTGAAGTTCATTTTTTTGTTTTGTAGATATAGTTATGTATCTTACGAAGTTGAATACAAATGATTTCTTAAAGGCTCGACATGTTGGGTATGAGTTTCATTCTAATCTATAGTCTATGGTTTCAGAGTTTGGATTAACCTATTTTGCTGATGTGGGGAGGAAAGTTGTTCACTTTGAGTGTGTGTTAGTGGGAGTGATTAAGGCTAATTGTCTTCTTCCAATATCTATAAGTGGTGAAGGGAATTATAGTAAATTGATTTCAAATCATCCTAAAGATATTAGTGTTGGCCATAATATTAAAAATAATCTTGATATTTCGTCAACTTATTCCAAGACCAAGATCATGGTGTTTCATTAGTGTGGAAAGACAAATCACAAAAAGTCATAATGTTTAAATTATATGAAGACTTTCTATGAATGTGGATTCTTAGGTCACATGTAACTATATTTTTAGGGTTCTATGAGGAAATGATACGGAGACTATTTATAGGAGTAATGTTCAATTTTAGTCTCAGTTTAATATATCTTTCTATATATTCATTATTTGTTTTAATAGTTGTGTCCAGTGATATTTTTCAGTGTTTTTCCCTTTAAATTTTAAAATTGGGTGTTATGGGTCTATTGCGAGATTATGTTTTAATGTAAGTGTTATTATCCTTATAAGATCTGAATTTTTGTATTTTGGTGGAAATTTGGATTCTTGATCAGGGATTTTTAGCACCTAACTAAGAGGATGTAGATGATTCAATCATTAGAGCTCCAGCCAAAGGCCCTAGAATGATAATGGTGCGTAGTCTGGAATAAACGGTGTGAGGGATCTTTTCCTAACTCATTTATTCAGTGCGGGAATGGAGATAGTTCAAGTATTTATATTGTGGTTTGTTCATCTTAAAGGTCCCATCTGTGGAAAGATGTATAGTGAAATTGTTTCCTTATTGCAATCTGTATGGATTGGAAAGTTCCTCCTTAGCTCTAAGGAGGCCTAATAGTCTTACTTTCTTGAGATTTCTGTGATGGTTCCTTTTGGGATACAGACCTCTAAATTGAGGGTCCTTCTACTATTATCTTTAGTAAGTTAGTTCTAGGTTTTTTGGTTAGGGTTATTATTTGGGAAACCAGATGAAAGGTTAAAATGGTAAGGATACCCATTACAAGTCTCATTGATGTTTTCCTGAAGTCATTTATTTTTAGTTTGTTTCTTATGGTGAGGATTCTGTTCATGCCTCCCGTGTTGGTAATTTAGTGTAGATCTGTTATTAGCTTGGAAAATTTTGGTTTCATTTGAAGTTATCTAGATTCATGTTCTTCTTCATTTGGGGAAACATTTGGATTTTGGAGAACACCTATTGGTTTTATCTATGACTCTATTGTACGGGATATAGTTTGAGTTTTTTGTTGATTTTTGAGATATATTTTGAGTGTTGTTTGGTGGTTATTGAGATATTCTTAGTACGAGAGGTTGAGTTAGGCTATTTTAGGAATCCTTTTTCTTTGATGTATCAACTAGAAAATGTGATTCCTTTCTTGGGGAGAAAATATTTATAGTGGGGAGAATTATCAAAAATGAGTTTTTAACACTTTGTTCTAGTTTATTTTTGGATCCTAATTTTTCTCTCGAGTTCTAGGTGTGATAGGGTTTAAATTTTGAGGTAATATTCTATTTATATTTGATCTCAAGTTTATTACTTAGTTTCCTCCAATATTTTTTGATGAAAATTTGAGTTTTTGGGCTTTACAAAAGGTGGATCACGGTTTGTACATAGTTTTAGAAAACTATGGGTCATTCTCCAAGAAACTTTGCATGAATTGGGATGCTTCTGGTCGAGGGTTCATGACTCACAAATGGTTTGTCAAACCATGTGGTAAGCGTGTGGTGAGGTTCTGTCTCATGGTAGAGCCATGTTGCATTGTTTACCAAACTTTGTAGCCAAATAATGTTAGTTTCCCAGATCATAAAAATTGTGAAATTCCTATGTTGTGGATCTAGTTATTTATTCATGTTTGCAATAATATTTCTCATGATAATATCATACTCCATTCTCCCTATTCCTTACCCTTCAATTTTATCTTGAGATCTTCTTCTCCCATGGTCATGTAGATCTTGGATTTATCTTTCCATTGATTTATGTTTGGGGTTCTTGTTTGTTTAAGGTTCCTATTGAATGTTATTTCTTTATTGAGCCTTTACAAGGTTGTTTCAGGTGTGCATCATTGAAGCACCCTGAGATTGAGGTAGGTTTACCTTTTCTCATACCTTTAAATCTAAGAATAATTGGTTTTATTCTGTTTTCACATTCCTTATATGTTATATATTGATGCATGATCATTGGAATAATTTTTTGTGGTGAAAAGTGGTGATTTCTACCTTGTTTTGAGATAAATGGAATTGTTTTGTTTAATATTTCATACCAAGTGATTGAAGAAATGACTGGTTGGATTTTGTGAGTATTTTTTGATTTTTGAAGCATGGTTTGGATTTGAAAATATATTTTTGAATTCTTAAATGATGGTTTGGATTTATCAAATAGATTTATAAATTGTTTATAATTGAAAATGGCATGCATTTGGTTCTTTAAAAATGGTATGTCATGTGTTGATGGTGTGTTGAACGTTTAGAATTTGAAATAAATAGGATTTGGTTTCCACATGCTGTGAAATTATTTAAATGGGGATTTCTAAATGATTGTGTAATTGAAAATGTGGTGTTTTCACCTTTTTGGAAAGGTGTATTTGGTCCTTTGAGAAATGATGTTTGAGGTCCATTTAGAAATTTTGTGAAAATGGTGGAAATATTTATTATAAAAAACCTATTTGGATAAATCTATTTCCTTGTTTATATTTAATGGGTGTGACATCCCTATCACAGACTACTCATGAACCATTTACTTTGAGCAGAGTGGGAGATCATCAACGTGGATTCCTTGAGATATATTTTTTCTATGGCAAGTGATTGATCCTTGGGGTGATTTGCGGTGGCGCCTGTTTTGTGAATTATTATATATAATAGATGTGCTTATGATTGGAAGCTTGGTTGGAATTGGTTAGCTTACACTCCTTTTACTCTTGACATGGTAAACTAGCATAGTGAGTGAATTTTTTGAGAACGATTACTGCACTAGTTTGGATTATGCTCTGACTAGTGGCCCATAGTTCAGGGATATATATTTTTTATTATTCATATGGGATAGTGTCCCTTAGTCTATAATTTGTAGGGTGTGGACGAGTGTGTGGGTGAATTTGATGTCAACATGTGAGGTATGCTTTTTGAGATGAGTCAAGATGTATAGTATGTTATGGATTATTCGCAAACTCCTAGATTTCTCCCATATTTATTGGAACTTAGTTGTCTACAACAATTGATTGAGATACTTATTTATTGGTTACTCTTGAGAGATTATTTTTTATTTCCATTATTATGTGACTATTATTGTGCTCACATGTGTGGTGTGTTTATTTTGAAATTTATGGGTTGGATTTCAAAGGATTGTGGAATAATGTTTTAAAGTGGAAATACTTTACACTATCTTCTTCCTGTTTTGAAATGAAAGCATCACTTTCTCCTTGAAAATGTTAATTTTGCTTTCTTGAAAAGATCATATATTTGGGATGTAAAGGGAAATGGACCATGTTTTGTTTTAAAGTGAAAATGTGCATAAATGTTTACTTTTATATGTTTTATTTAAAACTTTATGTCGATGTTTCTTTATTTTTAATAGAAGTGTTTTGGGAATAGATTTTTTCAGGCTCACCAACTGAGTTTTTATACTCAAACCTATAATTATTTTTGTTTTTAAATTATGGTGTCAGTTTCAACTTTTCTTCGGTTGTTTTAGGTGATGGTTGGTATTATTATCAAAGAGTTACCCTCAAGCTCACATGTATATGTTTTTTTAGCAACTTTATTTTGGGTTTTGTGGTATAGTTTTGTTGTATTTTATGCTTTTGTAAATAATGTTTAGTTTGTATATCTATTTATATTGGGTCACTATGTTTAGTTCCAATATTTTATTTATTTATTTATATATTTATTTATATTGTGTAGAATCATTAACTTGTATATATTTTGATTCTTGAAACTAGTTTCCATCCAATGGGGATCAGGAACACCCTTCGGGCCTTACCACAGATCAGCTTGGGTGACCAGTTCGAGGTCGACTCGAGTTGGTTCAGGATAGGATTTGCTAAAACTTTCTGATACAGACACAGATTCAAGTGTCAATCAAGTTTTTGTATAATTTCTAGTATGTTATTAGATCATCTCATTCCATTGTTCATTTTTCTTCATACATATAGTGTTATTTAGGTGTGACATAATATTCCATATTTCAAGGTTCTTCATCTGTTATTGGTTTTTCTCTCGATTTGGACTGAATTATAGATTGATACTAGACAAGTGTTGTACTAAGGACCAAAAATAGGCGGTTTATACCTTTCCCTCATGGTTTGGTGTTTTATATAGATAGTTTCTACTATGTCTCACGTAGGAATTTCTAGAGTTTCCTTTAAAATGAATTGAATTCTTGAATTAATGGAATAAGAACCTATTTAGGTTTCACACTATTACCTTTGAATTTTTTAGAGTTTGTTACACCAACCATGGACACCTATGGGGAACAACTTTGTATTTTACTATTGTTATAACACTTGTGGGGTGTCAGTAAGATTCAAAAGTTATAGGAATACTTATTTTATTTGAATTGAATTATTGGGATAGAGTTGATGCATCCTTTTCTATGTGTTAACATGTTATGAATTGATTGAATTGTTTGAATAAAATTAGTTATATGAATTTATGAACTCATGTAATGTAATTAATTGTGAAATGGAATGTGAATGAAATGATATGATAAGATAAAAATGGTAGTGAATGCCTTGGTTGATATACCCTGGATCCTGATTTCCTTAGATTCCATGAACATTTCCCCCGTGGTTATTGTTATGGTAGTGGATTCCTTGGACCTATTTACTCCTTTGATATTGATTCTGTAGGATGCCTCAAGCCTTGATACCCCTTGGATATGGACTGATTGGACTCATAGTTGACGTGGCCTACTGAGATTATCCTTAGAATCCAACCAAGTCGTTACTAAGTTTCCATCGAGATTCTCTTGGGACTCTATGTGGATGATATAGTCTTTATTACGTTGGATCTGGCCCTTCATGGTTTGACACTTTTGATTACATTAAACGACTATTTTGGATACTCTTGATTATGTGGCATGGTTGTGATAAATATTATATAATTGGTTATATGGCATTGCTGTGATTGATGTTATACACATGATTGTACGACATGGCCATGGTGGATATGTTTGGATTGTTTTACAGATAGCCTGTGTATGGGTATCAGATTTAGTGGTTATACTGGAAAATATTAAACTTATTTATTTTTATTTATCTCTACCCTTGTTTGTGGGATCTTGAATATTTTTTGTAGGGAGACTTGTTTGGATAGACTATATCACTTTATAGTTTTCAATTTTCCATGGTTTTTTCAATTCTACTACCTTAATGCCTATTATATACTACACACTACTCTTTTTATATTGAGAATGTATTTTTTATAGACACCATTGGTGGTGGAATACTGAGTGTTATCTCACAACTAGTTTGGTCCACCGTTGGGTACCCAGAAAAATTTCATGGGTACAGGTAGTGATCCGCGCAAGCACCCACTGTATGACCTTTTACTGTGCATTTATTAAGAGTAAGGGATCATAGGACTGAGATATCCTCATGATGCTAGATGGTATGGTTCCTTTTTGATTTCTTTGTTATTTTTATACATGTACTGTATTGATTCTTATATACATATTTTCCATTTTTATAGAGACATGATATGAAAAATAATTTTGTATATGAGATTACTTTTGGAATTGTTTATATATTCCTATCTTGGATATTTATATTTTTTCTAGTTTATGTAATTCTTTTTCTCTTTTTTGATATGTTTACTACTAAAATTATACACTCTAACATGTGGGAATATTATCTCAATGGACACATCCTTGGCCCTTGCTATTAGTCAACAACCTTTAGCATTCAGGGAGGCACACTTGAGGCCATATAACCTACCAGCTCAGGGCACCAT
The DNA here is from genome assembly GCA_963277665.1 of Viscum album. Lineage (NCBI taxonomy): Eukaryota > Viridiplantae > Streptophyta > Magnoliopsida > Santalales > Viscaceae > Viscum > Viscum album. Next base: position 252,256,671 of record OY728165.1, on the reverse strand, counting down.
TTCATAGAATCTAGGGTGGTAAGTTATAAAGTGATATCAGTGATTTTTTATTTTCTAGATCACTATTTTTTTGAAAATAAATAGGGTATTAAGAATGTATTTTAATTTGGAAATGTACTATTCCAGGGAGTTAAGCCATGTATAGAGAAAGACCAAATTTCCTTGGATGAAAATTTTCTATTTTCGAGATTTTGATTATTATAGTTGATTTGATTCCACCATTGGGTGATTCACTTGAATTGTGGTGTTATTATTGATATCATTGTGGGTTATATATTATTATTACCTTCTGAGACGAGGGTATGGTTCTCATGCATAATTTTAGGCACCTTCTATAATTCACATTCCATGTATTATGACATGCCATATAGGATGCATTTATTGATGGCATGACATTGGGATGTCTGCCTTTTGTAATATATCTATAGTGGGATAAATGGTTTGTGTAGGGAACTAAGGAAACATGGTTGATACTTATATTTCCTTCCATAACCTAAATAGTTTTTTCCTTCTTAGGCTATAATAGACACCCTCAGTAGTCAGCTACGACATGTTGAGTCATGGATCATTATTCGCATATACTAGAATGTGTCATAGTGTTGATTAAGAAGATGTTTTTTAGTTCATGAGGTGTATTATTCCTTATATATTAAATGTGGTGAGCCATTTAGTTTAACCATTTAAAGTGATTTGGGATATAAATTTGAATTAAAATGGAAATTAAATTTTACAAATAGAGAACTTGACCATGAACCACCTTTTGAGTGGGCAGTAGGTGACGTCTCTAGTGATGTTTACAACTATTTATTTTTTCGCAGTCCTAGATTTAGGAGAAGGAAAAGGGGTATGGATTGTTTATAAGAAGGTTTTGACATGTCCTATGTTTAAAACAGTGAACTTTTACTATTGATATTTTTTTAGTTGTGTGTTTGGCATTGTAGTGAAATTCCACCACGACAACCTACCACAGTATGCTAGGAGGGTGGTGACGATCGTGATTGGGAGGTGGTGGGTCATGGGATACTAGTATATCCTCTTGTAGTGCTAGTTACAACACTATTGGTTATGCTAGATATGAGTGTCGAGGAACAATTCTGTAAATGTTTTATACGATTCATGCAGATCATTATGGGAGCATCGTAACTTTACTTGTCTATAGAAGAGTTGACACATGTGTTTCAGTAGCAGAATCCTCCCATGTTGTCATGGGATGGAGGTCCACATGACACTAAGCTATGACTTGAGACTACTTTTTTGATATTCAATCATCTGAAGAAACCTCTTACAAGGAGAATGAATATTGAAACATATATTCCTTGGGGAGTAGCTAAGAAACGGAATAATGTTTTGAACTAGGATGATATGCTACTAGATATAGTTTGGAGAGATTTACATTCCATGTTTTATGACTAATTTTTCCTAAAGACTCTGAGAGTAGAGTTGACTAGTGGTTTTATGTGTTTGGATTAGGGAATGATGTCTGTTATGTATTATATGGAATGATTTATAAATATTAAGAATTTTACATTGATATATCTTTCCAATGAGGCATTGAGGGTAAGATGCTTTGAGGAAGGTCTTAGGCTTGCCATTCGATCGCACATCAACATGTTCATGTTGATGACTATTATTGGGATAGTGAGTCAGGAACTGATTACATAACAAAACCTAAGGGAATATGGGGGCATAGAGCTAGGCAATTCAACCTCTAAACCTAGTGGATCATCAAATTCTGGAATGAAGCATTTTATGGAGGCTCCTTGTGAGGGGAGTTCCAGCCAGACTATTAGTTCTAGTAGCTTAGTTTTTTGTCATCAATGTGGCATATGGGGGAATATAATAAATAAATTTGATCAAGACCTAATCTATTACCGAACTTGGGGTAGGATGGGCCTTGAATAACATTTTTTTCAGGGCCTTCCATCTAGTGGTCAGTGGTAGGGGTCAGTTGCAAATCTATGTTTAAGAGTGGGTTTCCTATCTTCACATCAGGTTGGGAGTTAGAGAAGAACCGATCGATTTGGCCGAGGTGGTGGTCATGGATGTAGCATCCAAGAACTAGTTGTACCTATATAGTAGAGTGGGCCTACTCTATGTAGTGAGTTTGTTTGACATGTCGGTAATTTAGGATAGATATATTCTATACAGCTTACAACTGAGGAGTAGATAGTCAGGTCGTATAAAGTGAGAGGTACAATATTAGTAGACTATATGTTAGTATATTATTTTTTATATAGGTTAATCTCATAGTTTTATATCTATTCCTATTGTAGAGAGCCTCATGCTCATTATTCAGTTTTATAATGGTTTTATGACGTTGGATACTCCATTGGGGATTAGAATAGAGGTTATATGATAGTGTTGGGAGTGCCCCTTAAGATTCGTGGGTGTCTCTTCGTATGATATCTTTTTGTCCTAAAGATGATAGGGTTTTCCATCATACTTAGGATGGAATGATTAGTTTCTCATCAAGACCATATTTATTTCTATCACTAAAGGATAACTTTCACATAATCATAGGGAAGAGTTTTTATTCACAAGGGTGAATGGAATGTCCAGGTGATCCAATATTGACTTGAGTATCGTGGGATAGGTGGGATGATAGCCCAGATTTATAGTTTAAATCAGGATGATCAGGGATCACATCAGGCATAATTCTCTCTAGTGGTTGATCTTTTTAGGGACATTTTCCCAGATGAATTTTCATGTTTAACTCCAAATAGAGGTGTATAATTCTCTATTAATCAAGTGATAAGAGATGCATCGATATATATTCTTCCTTATAGGATGGATACTATAGAGTTGTAGGAGCTTTAGAGGAAACTAGAGGATCATTTTTGTGGAAAAGGAAGTTGGTACCTTAGGATATACATGGATTATTGAAAATTTAAATAGTTTAAAATTAAGAATGAATATACCTTTCCATGTATAGATGAAATTTTTACCCATCTCCAAGGATTTTGGGTGTTCTCAAAAATTGATTTGAGATCTTGATATAATTAGGTTCTTATTCGAGCTTCATACATTCATTGTAAAACTTTTTGTAGAAGTAATAGTCTATACATGTATTTGGTTTTTCCATTCGGTCTCATGAATGCGCCAATATTTTTCTTGGTGATAATGAATTGGGTTTTCCGTCCTTATCTAGATTCATTTTTGGTGGTATTCATGGACTATATCTTGGTCTATTTATATAATCAACAAAACCATATCGAACATCTTGAGTTCATTTTGGATACACTAAGAGAGCATAATTTATATAATAATCACACAAATTGTTTACTTTTGGATGGATAATATTCACTTATTTGGTCACATTATCTCAGATACATGAGTATTAATTAAACCAGATAAGGTGAGAGATGTCGTTTCCTAAAAGTATTCGAAAAACATATTTGATATATAGAGTATATTGGGTATATCTATATATTACAAATGTTTCATACAAGTCTTATCATTCTTAAAATAACCTCTTATGTGCTTGAATAGTATGGTTTTAAAGTTTGTATAGTTAGATACCTATGATAAATCCATTCAGGAGTTGAAAGGGAGACTGACTTAAGTTTTATTACCGATTCTTTGAGAGATGGGTAAGAGATACACCATGTATTGTGATGCATCTGGTATCAAGCTTGGAGAATCTATGATGTAGGGGATAGATTTACAGCATATGGGTGTCTTTAGTTAATTCTATATGAGAATAACTATCTGATTCACAATCTAGACTAATCTATAGTTGTTCATGCTTTTTTAACTATTAGAGACATTACTTACTAGGAGATAATTTTTTGTGTACACAGACCAAAAAGGCCTCAAGTATATATTTACATAGTGTGAAATGAATTTTAGGTATTGAAGGTGGGTTGAGTACATATAGTCATTCTACTTTTACATTTTCTATATTCCTAGAATGGGAAATATAGTTGTCGATGCCCTGAGCATGAGGAGTCAGATACAGGCAGTTTAGGAGTCTAGTAGCAAGTTAAAACTTATGGAATTATTTTTAGATATTTACATGGAGGTTTAGGATGGCCAATGATAAAATTTTCTCTTATTCTTATAGGTGACTTCCACTCTTCTCAATAGAGTGAGGATGATACAACTTTCTGATACTAAGGTTCTAGTCTCACGAGATAGTGTGGAAGGTGAAGACCTGCCTCCTAGTTGGAATGCGGTTGAGGATGAAATTATGAATATACATGGTTTCATATGGGTTCTAGAAGACATACATGAGGAGCTGATGTGGGAGTTTCATGCCTTAGTTTGGATAGTGCATCTCACGGTTACCAAAATGAATTAGGATTTACATCACTAGTATTGGTGGATGGGGATGAAACATGAGGTAGCTTGTTTTTTCACAAGGTGATCTGCTTATTAGTAGGTGAAGGTGGAACATCAGTGACCAGATGTAATATTACATTAGTTACCCATTCCTGAGTGGAAATGGGAATATGTTTCAATGGATTTTGTGACTGGATTACTGAGATTTCCTTGAGGTAGTGATTCTGTTTAGGTGTTGTGGATAGGATCATGATGGTATCTCACTTCCTGCTGACCAACGAGACCATATCTGTAGATGATATTTAGAAGGTTGTATATCCATGAGATAATATTAATTCATAGGGTTCCTAATAAAGTTGTATTTGATAGGGATTCCCAGTTTACATCTCAATTCTTACAGAGTTTGCATAGGTCTCTAGGTACACAGGTGCTTCTGAGCATGACATACCACCCTCTGATTGTTGGCCAGTCAAAGTGCACGATTCATATTCTTAAGGAAATGTTTAGAGCAGTATTATAGGATTTTAGAGAATTTTTGGAGAGTCATATAACCCTAGTTGAGTTTAGCTAAAATTAAAATTATCAGGTGAATATATAGACGACACCTTATGAGGCTTTTAATGTTCTTTAACTTTGTTCACCCTCGTTCTAGTTAGAGGTAGGTGAAGTAGCATTACTCAGACCTTGGATCATTTATAATACTTCAGAGAAGGTTGAGTTGATTTGGAAATATATAGCTTCTACACTGTCATGAAATAAATTTTATGCCAATCACCGTTGATTACCTTTAGAGTTCAAGGTTGGGGATCAGTTCTTTTTACATATCTCACCTAGGCTGGGACATATATGTATTGGGAGGTAGGGTAATATTTTGCAGTGATATATTGGGTTATTCAAGATTATAGAGATATTTGGGATGATATCCTTACAGTTTTAGTTACCTCAAAGTTAATTGTCCATTGATGACATCTTCCATTTATCATAGCTATGACGATATCAACCGCACCCATCTCCCAGTCTACCATAAAATGAGGTGGAGTTTTGGTAGCTGCATCCATTGAGGAACATCCTATACCCATTTTTCATAGAAGAAAAAAGGTTCTATGAGGCTGGTCAGTTCCTCTAGTATTGGTGCTATGGTAGAACAACTGTTTACAGAATGATACTTGGGAGTGAGAGGCTGAAGTATGTGCTTAGTGGCTGAAGTTATTCTCAACCAATTCATGACAACCCTTATAAGGGAAATTTAGGGATGAATTTATTTAAGGGGGGAATATTGTAATATCCCATGTTTTCCTATGAGGTAAAAATATATATTTTTTGGTTTAAATCCTTTTTTTGACCTTTTGTGTGTATATTTTGAGATCAAATGGGTTTTGAGGGTGTATAGGTCTTGTTCGGATCCTAGAGCCTGAATTTTGGAGAAAAATAGTTGGGATGAAAAGTTAGGAGAAACCGTGCGACCGAAGTAGTGCATTTAGAAGTAACCCAACCAGACTAGACCATGAGCAGTAGGAGGCGACATGGTTTGATGAAACCATGCCATTAGGGCCCCACTACAGTGTAGAAAACTATAAAATTTTAAAAGATATATTTTTCATGGTGTACACATGTTTAGTCAAACCATGATCATGAACCATGTGAGTCCCCCGTTTAGGTAGTGAAGGGTGCACAATTGATGCACTATTTGTCCATTCATGTGAGAAAATCATGCGAATCTGTATTTTGAGTAGAAATTACCATTTCTATAAATGAGATTAATAGATAATCCCTTATCTTGTTTTCTAATTATTCTCAAGAAGTGGAATTATTCTCCCATGAGATCTCCATGGATGCCTAGAGATAGGATTTTCCATAACCTTCCAATCTAGACTCAGATTCTAGCATCGATCGTCTCATTACATCCACACCGATAAGTTCTTCAATGATATTGTACCATTATTTTTTTTCTTCATATAGATAGAGTTATTTTGGTGCTAGATAATATTCCCTATTTCTAGGTTATTTGTCTATTCTTTTTTTTTTCTCTTGATTTGAACAGAATTAGAGATCTATACATGATTATTTCTCTACTATAGACCCACAATTAGTGGTTTATACATTTACCTTATAGTTTGGTGTTTTATATAGCTAGTTTCCAATGTTCCGCATGTTGAAATTTCCATCATCTCCATTAAAATTAATTAAATGCTTGAATTAAAATAATTAGAACCTCTGTAGGTTTCCCAATAGTATGTTTGAGTTTTTTTGGAGGTTGTTTCCCCAACATAGGCCACCCATGGGGTGTGACTTTCTATCTTCCTATTGTTACACCACCCGTGGGGTGTGAGTAATATGGCATAGTTAGAGGAATCCATTTTTGAATTGAATTGAATGATTAGTATAGAGTTTCTGCCTTCTTTTCAATGTGGTAAGATGATATGAATTGATGGATTTTTTTAAGAGAATTTGTTATGTGAGATAATGAACTTATAGAATGTAATTAACTATGAAATGACTTATGAATGAGATTAGATGATGAGAAGAAAATGGTAGTGTATTCCTTGGTTTTTATACCCTGGATCTTGATTCCATCTGGTTCCATGGATGTTTCTCCCTTGAATATTGTTATGGTAGTAGATGCCTTGGGCCTATTAACTCCTTAAATCCTAATTCCACATGATTTATTGGGCCTTATTACCCCTTGGATCTAGATTTCTTGGACTCACCATAGAAATGGTATATTAACATTCTCCTTGGACCACAACTGAGTATTTATCTAGTTTCCATTGAGATGCTCCTAGGACTCAATGTGGATGCCTTGGTCTTCAATACCTTGAACTTGACCCTTCAGGGTTTGAATCTTTTGATTGAAAAACATGGCCATTATGGTCACTCATGATTATACAGAGTGGCCATGATAAATGTTATATAATTGGTTACATGATGTGGATGTCATGGTTGTTAGAAATGTGATTGTACAACATGGACATGGTTGATATTTTGGGCATTTTTTATAGACATCCCTAGTATGGGTATCAAATTCAGTGGTTAGACTCGACTACTTTACACTTTTTTATTTCTATTTACAACCAAAGTTGTTTATGGGAGCTTGAATATTTTTTGTAGGGATCCTTGTTTGGATAAACATTATTACTTAATAGTTATTTATTTTTATATGGTATTATCACTTCTACTACTATCATGCTTATTATATACTACACAATGCTCTATCATTTGATACATATTTTGGATTTTTTATAGAAACCATTGGTGGTATCCTACTTAGTGTTATATCACACCCTTTTCAGGCCACCATTGGGTACCCAAAAAAATTTATGGATATAGGTAGGGATGATGGATAATGCCCACTTTATAATGTATTATTATTCATTTCTTAGGGGAAGGGTAGCATAGGACCAATCTATGATCATGATGCTATCTAGGATGGTTAATTTTTGTTCTTTTTGGAATTTAGAAACATGTATTGTACTAATACCTATATGCCTATTTTATATCATTTTAGAGACATTACATGACACATCATTTTGTTTATCAGATTACTTTTTGTATTTTTTATATTTTTTTATCTTGGATGTTTATCTTATGTTTGGTTGACTTACTACTTCCTCTATTGACTAATATGTTTACTATAATTTAACTAAACTATGACAAAAGGGAGAAGTCTCCCCATATACACACCCTAGTTCCTCATATTCTTATGTTACTATTATTTTATGTGTTTTCAAAAAACTCAATTCTCATTAATTGAGTTATTATTGTTCTTCTTTAACGAAATTAAAATATGATAGTAACCAACATCTATTTAAATTTATTATGTTTTTTTTCTATTTTATTGCTGGGAATTTACATTTATAATACATAAACCACTTTAAAAATGTATATTGATTCATGAATTATGACATCTGGAAGGGATTTGGTTAACTAAAACTTCATTTCATTGAGTTAAAATATTATTCCACGAGCATAATTTTTATAAGATGGATAAAAATTTTCTTTCCTATTTTATAATATAAATATTTTTTTACATTTTTAAGTAAATTTTATTAAATTATAGAATTTTTTAGCATATTTTGATTTAAATCATTCTTGGGCTATTCTAGGTGAATTTTAGGAAATTTCAGAGTTTTTTAGGAATGCACACGGTTTGTGAACGACTTGGGGAAACCATGTGGTATTCTTAGGATATTGTGTAGCCTATGGTTATTTAGGTAAATGTTTTTTAAAAAATTGGAAAATGGTTTAAAAAATAGTGTTACCAAACCATCCAACTTCACCATTGTACTGAGACTCGTGCATGGTTAGTGTACTATTTATTATACCATGTGGTGTAACCATGTGTCTTCTATAGTATATAGAAATGGGTTACTATTTGGGACAAGGTGGGTGAATTTGTGAATAAAAACCAATGGATAGAGATTAATTAATATAAATATTATTCATTGAGAATGAAATTCCTCCTCTTGATCTTATTTTTCCACACACAGCCTAGGGCCTCGAACCTAGGAACTCCTCATGGAGATTTTAGAGATCTTGACACTTCTGTAGATTTATTCTAATGGTTATAAAGGATTTATATCCACATACCCATGTTAAGAGAGTACTATTAAATATTTTCAATATTTTTATATATATCATCTCTTTCTCATACAAATAAACATAGTTTGGGGATGTTATTTTCATTAAATTGTGTTGTTCCATGATCTGAAGGTAATTTTAATAAATTGAAATTGATAATGAATGACATAGACCATATCAATATCGATATCTATGAGAATATTTAGAGATTTCATTTTATGTTTCTTTCCAGGGCTATGTTGATCATGGTATTAATGAATCCATGTTTCATGAAATGATATTCCTAGTTAAGGGATATTATTTGCCTCTTAAGGTCATTTTTTCATTTATCAGGTGGGTCACATCTAGTTATTGGGTATACCAAGTGACTGAGGTAGGTGGTCTTAGTATAATCCTTTTTTTATAAACCATGTTATCATACTTATTTTAAATTGGATTTCTAAAAAGTCTAATGTGTTGAATTATGATAATTAATTGTGATAGTTTGTCTTTTTTTTAAAATACGTTTTTATTTTTTGTATTCATGGTGAAAACGAATTTAAAATCATTATTTATTTAGAAATGGGTAGTTTTATTATTGATTACTGAAATGTCCTTGAAATTATTTGAAACTGTAAAAGTGAATCCTATAAATGTGGGTTGTTTATAAAATTAATCATAATATAGTTTATAATTTTTAATATTAAAATCCTCAAATTATGGGATATGGAAAATAGAAACATAGGGTACTTAGGAGGGTGGTATGCTATTGCATAATATTAATTTGAACTACAACCTTAACTAAAATTTGTTATAGAAAACGGTATTATTATCAAATTATTTCCCTTTTCTATAGGCCCATGTTCTAGGGATATGTGTGAATTTAATTTTATTGACCCTAACCCTAGTAGCCTAGATCCTCTGCCTACTTTATTAAATTATAATAAGATAAAATTAACCACATTATGAAGTACCAAATTGTTTAATAGTCTCGGTATACTATATACATACCTGATTCCCATATTACAAATGAATAAAAAAACCAATATAATTTTTTCTTTGAAAATATCTTTATTCCCTCTCGAATATTCCTAAATATCTTTCACAATACACTTTATTGATTCCTATTAAAGAAAAAAATAAGGTTAAAAATAAAATCTTATCATGGTTCAAGTAAATTATAAGCTACCATGAATCAATAAGCATAATAAATACAGAAAAATAAATAACTAAAAAACATTCAATGTAATCAATATACTAGTATATAAGTGAATCTAGTGAAAATTTCAATGTGAAAATATCATGGATAATAATCAATACAGAAAGGTAAATAACTAAAAACACATTCCATTTAATCAATACATGACTATAATAACTGGATAATGCATAATCAATATTGAAAGGTCAATAATTGAAAACATATTCCATTTAATCAATAAATTGAGAATGGAATGGATCCAAAAATAATATCAATGTGAAAATATCAAGGGTAATATCAACTAAATTCTTAATGAAGGAAATTAATAATTATTGGATTCCTTGATATCAGTCATTATGATACCTATACTACTAGGTCCTTCCATAATACTATTTAAAACTACATATAAAATCCCATTTATTTCTATGTTACTTATTTTCCTCATGAAATTACTGTTGAATTAAGAGACTATATAATATGGGGACCCACCTATAATGTCCTGACCTAAGGCCCACTTAGACCATTCCTTGAGCTGGAAGGTCACATGGCCTCAATTGTGCCTCCCTATATGCTAGAGCCTATCAAATAAAAGTTATAGTTTGAATGTGGTATAATGGGGAGACTATACCCTCTTATCAGAGTGGTACATGAGATACAATAGATAAAAAATAACAACATAAGCATAATATAAGCTGATATAATAAATAAAATTGGGAAGCATAAATAACTGAACAACTGAATAATAATCAAGATCCTCTAGGAATTGTCATATACATGGATGCATGAAATGCTAATATACTAAAGGGGATCAAGGGACATGGATATAAAATAATGCTATAAAATATATACAATAGACAAAATGATTATCCACTAGTGTCCTAATAATTTGTTCGGACCTCTGTTCCTATGATCCCTCTATATTATAAGCATGTCATAAACCTATACCAGGATTCTTTCACTTATTTATACCTGCAGACAAGTAATATACTTGGGTACCAAAGTCATCCTGAGTAGGGTATGAGATAAAATCATAGTAGGACACCACCAATGGTGTCTATAAGTAATCCAAGTAATAATTATAGCTAAATAATGTGTAGGTATAAATAAATAAGAAGTAATGTTGAATGGATAACCTACCTTCTCAGGTTCCTCAAGGACACTTGGAGGCTCTACCTATTTTGGATCATGGATGAAATGAGTGAATGATCAATAACTATATATATAGTAATATATAAATATATAAATATATAAATATATAAATATATAAATATATTTATATATTGCATCCACCTATATAGACCAAGTACATGTGCACGTAAGTGGTCGTATACCTAGAATAATAGGTGTTGGATGGACCGGGGTGTAACTCAATCATCCATAACCAGTTTAAATAAGCTTATAAGCTCAACCAATAGGGTAAATTCCCTACATCTCATAATTATAGAGAGACATCATGCTAAATACTCTATATGGTGAGTCTGTGGTCATGTTGAAAGTCGAATAAAGGGATTTGGTATGTCATGTCCAACGTTCAATTAGTGTGAGTCGTGTGATACATCATGCTCGACACCTGATGGAAGAAAGAGTGAATCACTATGTCCAACAAAACCCTTACCATCATTCCACAACCTATATCTAGGGGATAATAATATTTATAATCATAGGAATGAGGCATTACCTCTCATGCATTATATTTTTTATTCCCATTATAATCAAGGAATTATAATTTATTTAAGCTATTAATAAAGGATACAACATTCTACACCACCTTTCCATCCTATATAAATAATTTCATTTAAACCATTAAATTCATTCAAAGAAGGCCATCCATCATGCACAATCCATTCCATTTAATATGTTCCATTGAATCCATCAACAAGGGAAATTCATTTTATATGGCTCCAAGAGTCATTTAGAAGGTGTCATGATTGGTAGGGAAATTAATTATATGTGAAATTCTAATTATAAGTAGTCCCAAAAACATAGGAGGTGCATTGGGTTCTTGAAACATTTATTTGGGAGTGTGAAAATTCAATACAACTAAAGATGAATGCTTAGGAGGCATTTTGATCAATTAAAAAATGAATTATAAAGGTTACTTCAATCCAGAACACCCAATGGGTGTCTATAACTGAGGTAAACATCCTAAAACTTACTAAACAATGATCCTCAAGTGATAAACAAAGTTCCTACTTCAAATTGGAATCAATAAATCCATTTTAGGGAAAATCACGACAAAGGATGGTATGTGTCACAACCACATGATGATGAAAAAACTAATTTTTTGGGGAAAATGACGAGAGTACATAGCTTAGGTCCATTGATGACTCCGCATCCAATATTAACCTCAAATTCAAAGTGGGTTGGGAGAAATTGAAGAAACAGTCCAATACCATGAAAATAGGGTAAAAGATCATACAACTAAATAGAGAAACAAATATAAAGATAAAATTAAATAGGAAAAAATAGGAATGGATATCTTACCGAGATAAATCCAATGATTATGATGATGCTTTATTTGGGCTTCAGATCGAGAATATGTTGAAGAACCTTGGAGGGAGGAGAAAAAGGATCATGAGAGGATGAAGATGGGTTCATTCTTTGAAAAAATGAGAGAATAAAGAAGAAATGGGTAAATTGATTCATTAAGGGAGTAAACGTATTTTCACCCTCAAAATAGGGGGCTCATTGTTTGGAAAAACCATTCACAAACCATGCTAACTTCACTGCTTAAGGAGAGACCCCAAATGGTTAAGGAGAAAAATTTCCCTAACCGTGCACAAACTGCAAAAAATTACACTATCAAACCTATTTAGTTTTTCATACGTGGGTGCACCTTAGGACACATGGCTATAGACAAACTCTATGGCCATTTCCACTCATAATATTCCTTGAATGGTTACCCCACATGGTTTCTTCTAACAATGCAGTAACCATGTGGCCAAACCTTTTGGCCATTTTCCAAAACAATGTGTTCTAAACAAGGCCTAAATGATCATAGGACCTTCCTTATGTCGTAGTGAACATTTACCAATATTAAACAATGCATTTAAATTGAAAAATAAGGGAGATATACCATTATAAACAAAATTGGTTATTACACCAGTCATCACTGCAAATCCCAAGCAGTCCTCATATATCGAATACTTGACTTAATCAATGAACATTGTGCGATATCCTGAAATAACAATATTGAGTAATGAATACATATTTATCAATATTTCCCCAGATAAATAAAAAATTATCAATGTATAACACCTTATATAAAATCATATACCATTTAAGTGATTAACATATCCATGATAAATAATATAGTTATTTTGTGGAAATTTAATATCCAATGATCACTTGAATGAGAATATTTAAAGTTGAAGTTAATTACTACAAAAATTAACCAATAAAGTGAATTTCAATACTTTACTTGGAAAAAATAAAAATAAAAAATATATATATTGAATAGAAATGGTATTAATACAACATATACCTTTTAGAGTTAGCATAAAGTTTTGTTGTCATTGATGAATATAAATTCCATGAAAATATCATTAAAAACATTCTTGAGGAAAATATTCTTTTTATTTTGAAAATATATTTTTAAAACTAAAACTTCACATATTTTTTTGAAAATTATTTTATTTGAAAATAATCTTTTAAATATATAAAGTATACTTTAAAAAATTTTAGTGTTCATGGTGGATGAAAATTCTATTCATGACATATACATTAAAAAAATATTCCTTTCACTTTTTCAGTAAAATCCCAACATGTATTTTTTTTTGAAAATGACATAAAGATTCATTTAAAAACATTTAAAAAATAAAAAAATGGGAAAAAATATCTTTAACAAGTCATTTGTAAAAGGTTGTGAATAATTTTGAAAATATTTTTAGAAAGAAAGGTTTTGGAAGAAAGTGGATTTCAGATAGAAGAGATAAATGTTGTTGTATTTCATTAAAAATAATTTTTCAATTATTTTAAGTAATAAATAGTGAAAAATGATACTATTATTTGAAAAATTTCAAGAATAAAAAGTGGATAATAAAATTAAAGAATTTATTAGCCAATTATCAAATAATTTCCTTCAATGTAAATTCACGTATAAACTATCCCAATTTAAATGAGATTGTCATATAAACCCTTACAATGGTCATAACTGTGAAGCGAGGATTAATCAATGAATATATTATGTTTATAAAATTCCAATACACATAATACCAGTTCAAATACCATAATATATTATTAAAACTCATTACACACATATTCATATAATATCAATGACAAGAAATGAGTAATATTACCCAATAAAAGGAAATTGAGTTATGAAATTATTCACCTTTTGGAAACTTTTAATTAAAATCCTCTTAGATGAAATAATACAAATTAAAACTTAAAATACCATGAATAATGAATTATTATAGATATTAAATGTCAAATAGTTAGTATATACACCATGAAAATTAAATCAGGTGAACAACATTACAATATGCCTCAATGAAATGGAATTGATACTAAATCCATTACCCTACGCTTCCTTTTGGTTGAATGTAATTTGTCCTATTGTATAGCGGTTTTAAATTGGTTATTAAATTACTAATTTTTTTTTATCAATTTTTACAATATCATATATTATCTTTTTATAACATCTTATTACATGTTAATTAAAAATATTTAATTATTTTCATTAATTTGGGTGTTAATTGCCGTGTTTTCTCATGCATGTCTTATCATGAAAGATCTTGTTTTTTCTCATTTTATGTATATATAATCTTTAGAATAATAATAATAAATAAATATCATATTTTTATATCAATTATACTTTTAAAACATATCATGAAATATGGTTATGAAAAATAAACTATTTTATAGTCACATAGACAGTAATTTGTACGTACGCATGAGTAATGTTTCCATTTTTCAGTGATCATTAAGGAAAATGGGTAAGTAATGTTTAATAATTTAAAAATTATAATAATATAATATACACCATTTTATTTTTAAAATATATATTATATATATATATCATCCATGCGGTGTGGTGATAAAAATAGAATCAGATCGATTTGTGAAGGCAGTAGTCTACATGTACATGAACGATGAGATCATTTTTAATTATAGAAAAATAAAATGATAAATTATATATTAAGAATGATAAATATTCCATTAAAAACATAATTATTTCCTATATATCACATATATTCATAATCATTATCCTTATGAAATTCCAGGTAAAGATTTAGTGAAAGAAGAATCACATAACTTTGTGATTGTGTAGTCTGTCGTACACATGAGTGACATTATCATATCTCAAACAGAAACTAATGTAAAGAGGTATATATGATATAATGGATATTAATGTATAATTATGTTATAAATATCATATATATATATATATATATATTATACATCATCATACCCACTCGTGAGATTTAGTAATGGAAAAACGATTGACTTCTGCTCAAGAGGCAGCAGTCCACCATACACACAAATAATGATTTCATAACCCATTTAATAGAAGTGGGGGTGGTTTTATATCATTACGATAACATAAAAACATCTCATTATATTTAAGATACCGAGGTTGTCATATTATAATTTCTTAATAACAATTAAAGGAGGTGAATTAAGAAATAAAATAAAAACACTTGTTGAAGTATGTTATGTTTTCTTCAGGTATCATCCTAAGGTTTAAACAAAAATCCATAAAAGGATATATATAGGCCCAAAATAAGGAAAATAATACAATATTAGGGAATTTGGAAAGTTATTTGGGAAAGTATTGGTCGAACCAATGTGGTTTTATGGTGTAAAGAAGATAAGAGATTGTGTGGGCTTTTATAAGTGAGGTGAGTGGCACACTTGTAATTTTTTGAGAAGATTCAATCATACCCACATTGATCATGCCACAACCCTCCAAAATGATCAATTTTTGAACCTAAATGAGATAATGTATAAATATGGACATAAAATTTCTATTTTAAATGTTTTTAGTTGACTTTATTCTTATATTCCTAGTTTAACCCCCCAGTAAATAATTTTTAACCATAACCAAGGTAAATAAATTTTAATATTTTCACTATCATTTTGGTAAAAAATTATGTTTAACTTATTAGAAATAAGAAATTATTATAATTACAAAAATTTAATCCATTTTCTTATATTCAATTCAAATTAGTTTAAAATTTTAATTTAAAATTAATCCTATATACACGATGAGAAAACGAGTTTTCAAAGAGAAAATGATTAAAATTTTAAAAATATTTTATATCAAAATTACACATGAAAATGATTCAAATGAAATAATTTGGATTAATTAATATATTTTTAGCTGAATTTAATTTATAACCAATTAAATATATAATTTTACTTAATAAATAATTTAAATTAAATGGATGTTTTTCAATAAAAATATTTTATTTTTCACTATTTAACAAAAATAAATATATTGAGAAAAAACAAAAAATGTACGCTTTGATAATTTTGATATGATGATATAAAACATGAATTTTAATTTTGAAAATAAATTTTTCTATAAAAATTAATCTTAAATTATGTATGGAATCTGTTTCTAAATTGTCCTTAAAAAATTCAGTTTTTCCAGAAACATTTATTTTTATTTTAAATTATTCTTATAATATTTATAATCAATAAATAACCATATTTTTATAATTTAATTATTCCAATTCATACCCACAATTTTAAATTCTAGGTGATAAATATTATATTAAATAATAATATTTTAAGTATATTTCAATTTTTTTTAAACTCGGTGTTGTGTGTAACACAAGCTAAACTCAGTGTTGCATTCAACAGAAGAAAAGATCATTTTTTCGTGTAATGTAATCTATCAAAAATATTGATTTTATTTAAAAATAAATAAATTGTAAAGTATCAGGAAGTAATATTTTCTACTAATCTTGGTGTTTCCTATCATACATGCTATCGAATATGATGTTCATATTTTAAAATTTTGAGGTGTTACATTCTCCCCACCTTAAATAAATTGCATCCTCAAAATATAAACATGATAATAGTATTAAAGGGTTTAGAATTTTGAAATACCATTGTAAAAAAACCTAAATTGTAAGAAGGTTTAATAATAAATCCTCTTATTGAAAGAGAAAGTACAAAGGTCATATAACTAGGTTTCTTAGTTGGATAAAATTAGAGACAAGTGATGATATTGAAATTGAAAAAAACCATAAATAATTAAGAGATTGATTTAGTTCATTGATCAAAAGAAATTGAATGATCAATGGAAATTCAATAGACTTAAAACCATTACTATGTGATTATTTTAAAGACCATCTTATTTATCTGATATGATTGTAATTGGATAACATTTTTGCATTAATATATTTTCTTAAATACAGGGTATTCATTTACTATCTATGAATATAAATAAATATACTTTTTTATATGTTTATAATTTTTAATCACAATTTAATCCATTGTTTTCACTTTATTAAATTTTAAATTCATCAGTTCCTCTAAGAAATTAATATCAAAAAATGAATTTTTTATGCTTGGAGCACTAAAATTCACTTTTGATGAATCATAAGATCCAATGAAGAGTAACAAGTATTTTAGAGTTTCTCTATCTATTTTTCAAAACCAATGTTGTTCACAGAAGTTATCCTATATAATAAAATAATCTCCAAACCTTAAAATTAACACCACTAGTTCATAATTAATATTTTTTTCAAATATTTTAACAAAATACAATGATATGTTAACCAGGACATTGTGTAGGTGAGTGATAGCTGCTAAACCCTAATCATCCTTCATTCATGGATTCAATCCCCATGGCCTTTATGGTTGTAATAAGTTTTCACCGATAATTTGGGTTATCCTTTTTCTAAAACTATATTAATATAATTCTGAAAAATTTAGCAAATAAAAGATTATAGACATCGTTGAAATAAAATTAATTATTAAATAATATTTTTTTACTATGGTTTTCAACACAATTATTTGTTTACAAAGCCAGATAATATCATTTGAAAATTATTATAGTGCCATTAATAATCATAATAACCCTAAACGTTATAAATAACATTTTTTATGTATATAAATTCTATGGGAACTATTACTCATATACCTTTTTCACTAAAACAAATACTAAACCAATGGATTTTATCACTATAAATTTCTCTCAAAATATCCATAATCTTGGTAGAATCCCATCACATAAAATCTAGAAAGGGGTGTTTAAGACTTTTAACATATTATATATCTTAAACTCATAAAACAATGATGGTATCCATAACACTTATGTTAATGATAACAAATAATATTCCATAAAACACAATCCATAGATGTTTCATGATTCTTATTACCAAAATACCATTAGTAAAATACTTCAAAACTTTATTTCTTGACACATAAGACATAAATACTTCAACCATTTTATTTCCACATAAATCCTTCCTTGGTTTAGGGTTTATGCTATAGATGATATAACTGACTTGGATAATTCCCTAGTTCACCCTATTTAAGACAAAGAACTATAAATCCTTCTATAGGTTAAGATTTATTTCATTTCTTCATACTATTCATTTTTCCTTAGAAATTATTTTCTTTATGTTTTTATTTTCCAAGCATATTTTTTTTTCAATTCCTAATTGATACTCTATTCTTGATCTAAGATTCCTTTTTTAACCTAGGTTCTGTATTGTAATCATCTATTCAAGTAATTCATAATGGATTGTAAAGAAAATATGAATTATCCTAATTATATGTCTGGGAGTGTCAAACTAGGTGCATAGTAAAGCTTGTTTTTATATACTAGGTGATGATCAGGTCAAGACCAATACACCTTTTTCATAGTTATTATTCCTAGGTGCCTATTTTCCAAAACCAAATCTACGTTTTGTGTCTATATAGGGAAATATTTCTATGAAAAACCACATAATCACTTCCCTAATTTTTTTTATGTTACTATATACTTATCCTCAATGATTATTATAGGGACATGTTCCCTATTATATGGTTTCCTAAATCTAGTTACTAAGGTTCCTACTATGCTTCCTCTAATAACGAATGTATAAACCCCAACACGAGTAAACCTTAGATGGTTTCTTTATCATTTCAAGGAATATAATAAAAGGAATCACATAATGAAGGACTTAACACTTTAGTAGTCTTAGAAAACTATAAATATACATAATTCCCATATTATATTTTTATACAAAAAATTGAGAAATAGTTTTATTAAGAATATCATTATTCCATGTAGATTTTATTTTACATATCTGTCATAGTACACAATAGGGATTCCTAGGAAATAAAAAAAGTGTGAGATCAAATTATTAATAAGGTTTATGTATAGCGGAATCAATCATAAATCAATAAGAATAATCAATTTGGAATGAGAAATAACTAAACAAACATGACACGTATTAAATATAATTGTAAGTGAATTTGGAGATAATATCAGTGTGAAAATATCAAGGATAATAATCAATAAAGAAATTTTAATAATTAAAAACACATTCCATTTAATCAATACATGAATATCAAATAAGGATAAGGAATAATCAATATGTCAAGGTAAATTACTAAAAACACATTCAATTTGATCAATAGATTTAGAATGAAATTCATCCATAGATATAATCATTTTGAAAATCTCATGGATAATATGGGATAAATTCATTATAAATGAAATTCTTAATAACTAGATTCTATGATCTTAGCCATCATGAAACATCTACCATCAAGACCTTTAATAATAGGTTTAAAAATACAAGTAAAAACCCATTTATTGTTATCTTACATATTCTCCTCGTGATTTTATAGATGAATCTAGGGGATATATAATAATGGGCCCCACTCATCACTATAGGTCCAAATCATTCCTCATATATTAAATAATCAATTTAATTCATGAATAATGTTCCTTATCATCAGATATGCATCTTTAGTAAAGAATACATATTTATCAATATTTCCCTAGATAAAAAATAACTCTCAATATAGAACATCATATATTAAAATAATATACATTTTAAGTGATTAACGTATCCCTGATAAATAATATGGATATTTAGGGTAATTTTAATGTCTTATGAAAATAGTAAAGTGAATATCTAAAAGGATATTTAATGAGTAAAAAAATTAATAATGTAAATATCAGTACTCTCAATGGTCCAAATGATCATAAATGATCCAAATAATGATTAAATATGGTATCAATACAATATATAAACATTTAAGTAACCTTAGAGAGTTATTGTTGTTTAGAAATTGAAATACCATAAAACTATATTTAAATATATTTTTGAGGAAAATATATTTTTCATTTGGAAAATATATTTTTAAAACTAAAACTTCACAAAAAAATAAAAAAAAATAATTTTATTCAAAAATAATATTTTAAACATATAGTGTATGTTCTAAAACATTTGAGTTGTAATAGAATCTAGAAATTCCATTCATGTTCTACATGTTAAAATTGTGATTCCATTTAGTTTTCCTGGAAATTCCAAATGGGCATTGTTTTGAAAATGACATAAATATTCTATTATTTATTTTGAAAAAATAAAAGGGTAAATATTTCCTTAATATATCATTTTTAAATGGTTAAATAAAATTTGAAAAAAAATATAAAACATTGTTTTGGAAGAAAATTATTTTCCAACCAAAGATAGAAATAGTCATATTTTATTAAAAATATTTTCTCAATAATTTTATGTAACAAGGAGTGGAAATAGTTAAATTATTTGAAAAAGTTAATTAATAACCATTGGATAATAAAATTAAAGGGTTTATTATCTAATTATAAAATAATTTCCTTCAATGTAAATTCAACTATAAACAATCCCTATTAAAATAAAATTGTGAAATAAACCCTTACAAAGGTCATAACATTGAAGTGCAGATTAATCAATGAATCGATTAGGTTAATCAACTATACATTAAAATAATAAGAATTAAAATAACATAATATATAATCAAAATTTATTAAATACACAATCTTATAATATCAAATACAATAAAGGAGTAATAGAACCCAACAAAAAGAAAATGAGTTATGAAATTATTAACCACTTTGTAACTTTTAATTCAAATACCATATGATAAAATAATTAAAATTGAAACTTAAAATACCATTAAAAATTAATTATTCCTGATATTTCATGTTAAAGTGGAAATATATACACCATATGAAATACTTTAGGTGCATAATTTTACAACATTCCTCAATGAAATGAAATTGAGACGGAACCCATTACGTCACACTTCCTTTTGGTTTAACATGATTTAACCTCTAGTATAATGGTTTTAATTAGGTAATTAACATATTAAAAAACCATATTAATATTTATAATATCATATATTATCCTTTTATAACATATCATTACTCATTAATTAATAATCTTTCATTATTTTCATTGATTCAGGTGTTAATTGTCTTGTTTTCTCATGCTTGTTTTTTCACAAAAGATACAGGTTTTTCATATATTATATTGTTCAATAATATATATAATAATAATGAGAAAATAATTATAATACTTTTACATTAATTATCCTTTTAAAACAAATCATGAAATAATGTTATGATAAATTGATTATATATGTTATAATCATGAAGACGATAGGCTGTACATACGTATGCTAACATTTCCATTTTTCAATTATCATTATGGAAAGGAGGTAAGTAATATTTTATATTTCAAAAATGATAATAAAATTATATATACCATATTATTTATTTAAATACAATTATACCAATAATACATGTGGTGTGGTTATGAAAAGCGATTCACATTACATTATGAATGTCGCAGTTCCCACGTATATGAATGATGTTATCATTTTCCAGTGTATAAAAATAAAATGATATATTTTATATTCATAATGATAAAAATATCATGAATATAATAATTATGTCATGTATATCACATATATTCATTAAATTTAACCTTTTTTACATTCCATGTAAATCATTAGTGAAAGACGAATCACATCACTTAGTGAGGCGATAGTTTTGCTGTACACATGAGCGACATTATTGTATCCCATATGGAGTCAAATTTAAATAGGTATATATGATATAATGACTTTAGAGGTATAATTATATTATAAATATCATATATATACTATATATCTATCATCATATCTCATCATGATAGATTGTAATGGAAAAATGAATGATTATCATATTGCGATACGGTAGTCCTCCATGCACACAAATGCTGATTTAATAACCCATTTGATAGAATTGGGGATTTTTTAGGTCATGGACATAACATAACAACATATCATTATAATGGCCCAGACCCTCCTGATCCATCCCTTTTCCAAATTTCGGATCCTAAGGTTGGCGTCTCGGTGACAGGACGTTATTTGAGTTGGACACAGTCGGTGGGTCACCGATGGGTGCGACACGATGGGTGCGACACGATCGGTGTGTCACCAATCGGTGCGAGCGATGGGTGTGACATGATCGGGGTTTCACCAATCGGTGTGTTAGTGATCAGTGTGACATGATCGGTTTGTCACTGATCAGTACGACATGATCGGTGTGTCATCGATCGGTGTGACACGATCGGTGTGTCACTGATCGGTGTGACACGATCGGTGTGAAACGATCGGTGTCACACAACCTTGTCGGGTTTTTCTTCTACATTTTTTCCAAAACGATACTTTTAATCCTTTTTAGCCTTTTTGAAGTGGTTCAAGGCCGTTTTTAGCCCCATGATCAATGTTTTTAATTTCTAAGAGTGGGGCGAACCTCAACGGTCCCAGCTCTGTGTTTGGGTAATGTTCCCCTCTATTTATATAAAATCCTTAAAGTCTCAGCTGTTATCACCTTTTCCCAAGGAGAGTTATTAAATAAAAATTAATCAAGTCATGTGTAACCACCCAACTGCCTGGTAAAACCACGATCCACCTTTAAAGCCACCGAAGATCTTGATATTCAGTAATGCCTGGACTCCTCTTTATATCGCACTAGCTTTCCTCCTTTTCTTCTTCTTCACCAGGTTCTCTCTTCCTTTGGAGTGTTTGGAGTTCACTTCCTGAGGAAAGTGGTGTTTATGTCCTGGAGCCCTTACTGCTCATCCTTGGAGTCCCGGACACTCCTCCCCTGCAAGTTGCACATCCCCAGTTCATGGCGCGTTGATAGAAACATCGATCTTTGATCATTCAAGTAGGGTTTTTCCTTCATCTCTCTTACTGTGTATCAAGTGGGGTGGGTATGCTATTGTTTCAGTGGGATGGATGAAACCAAACATTAATGAAGATAACAAGAGGAATTTTAAAGAATGAAGGGGGGGGGGGGTGTGATCGATGTTTCTATTTTATTTCTTATTCTTGATTATGTGTTGTGAATTGAACAGGTTAATTCCTACTGAAAATCATGGCCTTTGGGGATTTTTTCCTTGTGAACTAATGAACCTATGTGATTCTGGATATTCACATGATTAAATAACTATAACATGGAAATTGGTTAATCACCTAAACTCGGTTGGTTAAATGGATTCCCAGTGAACATCAATCCTTGTGTGGTCACCCCAGTTAACGAATAGAAAGAAGGACCTAATGAATGATATGATTGAACCAGGAAGTTTCCATACTCTGTTTTAGTAGTAGGTGTGTTGTTCTGCTTGATTCTTATGGGGTGATGTGGATGGGGATGGGATGCTTTGTTTTTTAACCGTTGTTGGTTGTGAATCTGAAGCTGTGTGGGGTTGTAACTCGAGGCTTGGTTTGGTTCCAGTACTTTGAGGGATCTCACAGATCCCTTTGTTGCTGTGACTTTACAAGAGAACCGAGTGTGAATGCTTAAATTGATGTTTGGCTATTTCTCTTTATCTGGCTTGTGGTTATGCCTATTAGTTTCCCAATAGTGCAGAATTTACTTAAATGGAATCACTTGAACATGAAATCAAGAATGGGATCAATGGGGAATTGTTTTCCGGGATGAGTGGTGACACAGTTGTGGGTTCAATGCTTCTTGTGAATGAATAGTAATGAGGGTGTTTGTGCTTAGTTAAATTTTGGAACCCCTGGGTTGGAATGAGTACTTGTCACCTAAATATATAATTGTAGTTTTTATGATTCTTATTTGTGCCTCACCCATGTTGAGAAATTTATGCTGAATACCCCCATTTCATGGGGGAAGATGTTTTTATCCCAACACTTTTATGAGTGGACGATTATTTGCTCCGTTTCTGCTCCCTTTCCTAAATAACCCAAGACTCATTGGGCAGGTTGTGATAGCCTGAGGTTAGCTATAGCCCAAGATTATTCAGATAGGGTAGTTGTGGTGGTTGGCCCAGGTGTGTGTATACAGGTTGTTTCCCAAGTGTCTTTGTGATGAGGCCTAGGTGTCTTCTGGAGTGGCAGTAGTTATTCTGGCCCAGATGTTTGCGAACTTGGTTATGCGTGGTTGCTGTGGCCCAGGTATTTGTGGGCGGGATGTGTGGTTGTGGCCCAGGTGTGTGCGGGTGGGGTGTGGTAGTGGGACTGCATTGAGAATGGTGGGAGAGGTCCGATGTGTATGATGTATTCAATAACCAGTGGGAATATGGTGCGGGGTACCCAAAATATCTATGTTCTATCACTATAAATTACTTGACTTGAGTTATTTGGGGAGTATGGCTTAGTGTGGCTTGGGTGGAGAGTTTTCTTTGTTAGGTTCTTTGGTTATCTCCTTTCTCACGGGGCATTAGAATGCCTCCCCACTTGTGCACGAGTGTCTTTGGTTTTCCCTACTGAGTATAATTGTATGCTCACCCTACACATGTAAACCTATTTTCAGGTTTCCAGGAGGACTTCAGGGATCGTGAAGGATCATACTAGTTCGGAAGTTGAGATAGTTTCCGTTTCTATTTTCCTCTCTTTGGTATTTTTCATTTTGGGGTTTTATTGTACCTTGTAGCATTTACTTTTGGAACATGCATATGGGAATGGTTTGTTCTTTCTTTACATGTACTTCCAGTTTTGGTGTTGTTGGGATAAACAATCTTATCTCCCGATCCTATTAAATAAAAAGGTTAATGCCTTACGTCTTGTGTCTGATTCTATACCCTTGGTGCTAGTCGCCACTCTGGGACCTATTGAAGGTGGGTCCCAGGGGTCATTATCTCTCCTACAACTTGAAAATGGAAGGGTTTGGAAACCTGTTATCCCTTCTCTCATCTTGGTGAGGGCGGGTCGTGACAGAATGGTATCAGAGGGAGGTTGAGAGATAGGATAGAGTCTGTTGTTATACATAGTGAGGATTTCATGGGATGGTAGGGAAATGGTGTTAGGAAATCCTGGTGCGTGAAATTGTCCAGGGAAGACCAGCTAGGACACGAGATTTTAGGCCCCCCCCCCATGATCTGCTGCAAGGACTCCAGGCCTACCGAACGACCAAGTAAGTCTACACTGATTTTAGTGTAGAGACCATAGGGAAGGTACGCGTATCATAATGACTTGTGTTATTGTGTTTCATGGGTATTTTCGGGATTTAAAATGGATTAGAAGGCAATGAAAATTTAAAAATAGTCTTCTACACTACTCGGGCTTAGGAATTCCTTGATTACTTTGCAGCATCTGGGACATCGAGCTCCCACTCCTCTAAGGGAAGAAATCGCAGATGGAGGCCGACCTCAGGGCACTCCTTAGGGACCTCGACCAGGGTGTAGTCGGGGAGGCGGCCAACAACCGAGGGGCTGGGGAGCTGGGCCTGGGCAGTTACTCGCCATGGAGTCAGTAGCTCCAGTAGGGCTGGAAGTCGTTCAAGGTATGATCAGCATGTTTAGTACTCTTGCCTATGCCTTGTTCGATACATGATCTTCACACTTCTTTGTTGTGCCCATTATAGCCCGTGATCTTGGTTTAGATGCTGAGAGACTTCCAGTGCCCCTGGTGTTGAGTACACCAGTCAGAGGTCAGACTGACTTTTTTTTATGTTTTTCTTGGGTATAGACTGATGATAAGGACACATCAGTCAATCAGGGATCTTCTGCTGTTGCAGATACATCTATACAATGTCATCCTAGTCATTGACATCTGTATGTTCCGTTATTGACTTCTTCTGAGTAAGGATCATGTTTTTATACTTGGGCGGTCGACGTGTGACTTTCATCGGTGAGCGGGGTTAACAGGAAGGTAACCTGCGAGTGGAGCCCCTATTTTTATTGTTAGATGAACTATTAGTGGAGTTGGCGGATACAGAGATGGTGGAAGTCCTGAGGATTTTCAATGAATTAATGGATGTCTTCCCCGAAGAGGTGGCAACTCTACCCTTGTGACGTGATGTTGAGTTTGGGGTAGACTTGCAACCTGGTGCCCATCCGATTTTTATGGCTCCCTACCGGATGGAACCCTTTTAGTTGCGGGAGTTGTGGATTCAGATTGAAAATATTATGAAGAAAGGTTTTGTTCGACCAAGTGCATCACCATGGGGTGCTCCAGTCTTATTCGCAAAGAAGGCAGATGGTTCTCTCAGGTTGTTCGTAGACTACCGGAGACAGAATCAGGTAACGGTCAAGAACTGTTACCCTTTCCCAAGAATAGACGACCTTTTTGACCAACTAAAAGGGAAAAGTGGTTCTCCAAGATTGACCTACGGTCAGGATATCACCAGCTAAGGGTGAAGGAGGGTGACATCTCGAAGACTACCTTCAGTTGCAGATATGGGCACTTTGAGTTTGTGGTCATGCCGTTTGGCATTACGAACACTCCAGCTGTGTTCATGGGGCTCATGAACTCCATTTTCTGGGAATACCTGGATCAATTCGTAGTTGTGTTTATAGACGACACCCTGATCTACTAAAGGTCAGAGGAAGATCACACTGTACACCTGAAAACGGTTATAGAGGTCCTCCGATAGCACCATATCTATTGGAAATTTTACAAGTAAAAGTTATGGATGCGAGAAGTGCACATCCTTGTGCATGTGGTATCCGAGCAGGGAATAGTAGTGGACCCATCGAAGGTTGAGGCAATTGTTTCTAGGGTAGCACCCTTGAGTGTGACAGATGTTCGTAGTTTCCTAGTTCTGGCAGATTACTACTGAAGGTTCATTCCCAACTTCTCCCAAGTTGCAGAACCTTTGAAATACTTGACCAAGAAGGACTAGGCTTTTGTGTGGAGTGGCCAGTGTGAGGAATCCTTTAGCTATCTGAAGGGGATGTTGTTTAGTGCCCCGGTGCTGAGGTTTCTAGAAGAAGGGGTAGTGTATGAGGTGTTTTGTGATGATTTTGGACAAGTCCTTGGGTGTGTGATGATGCAACAACAATGGGGTATCTCTTATGGGTCTAGGAATTTACGTCCCCATGAGTGTAACTATGCCACCCATGATCTGGAACTTGTGGCAGTCATGTTCGCATTGATGTTGTGGTGGCATTACCTCATCGGGGAGCGCTTCGTGGTCTTGACGGATCACAAGAGCTTGAATTATATATTTAACCAACGGGACTTGAACTTGCGACAATGAAGGTGGGTGGAGTTTCTCAAGGACTACAACATTGATATCTCTTATAGTGATGGTAAGGGGAATGTTGTGGCTGATGCCTTGAGTAGGAAGTCATGGAGGGAAGCTGTTCAGGAATCTGTGGATGCTTGGAAGGCAATGGAAGAGTTGTCTTCCCTACACCTGTATGTAAGGGAGGATCATGGTAGAGGTTTTCTATTTCAGATAAAAGTGGAGTCCTATCTACTATAGAAGGTGGAGGAGTCTCAGTGGGGAGGCATAGAGAGTGAAGTGATGCGTGATTGGGCTAACCAAGACAATGCTCTGTAAGGATGGTCGGAGGATGGTTAGAATCAGATTCTTTTCCGAGGGAAGATGATTATCCCAGAGGCGATGAGAGGGAGGGTTCTTGGTGAGTTCCAAAACTCACCCCTAATGGTGGACATGGGAGTTTCCAAGATGTACCAGGGTCTAAGGAGTCACTTTTGGTGGCTCGGGGTAAAGCAAGCGGTGGCAGAGTTCATGGCCAGGTGCCTAGTGTATCAGCAGGTGAAGGCAGAACACCGTGTTCCAGGCGGTTTGTTGCAGCCTTTAGATGTCCCCGAGTATAAGTGGGATGAAGTCACGATGGATTTCGTCACAGGACTACCCAAGGTTCAAGAAGGCTGTGATGCTATCTGGGAAGTGGGGGACTGGTTGACGAATTCGGCTCACTTTCTGGCGATCAAGGATTCTGGTGTAGTGGGTTCCTTAGCACAGAGGTACGTGGATGAGGTGGTGCAATTATAGGGTGTTCCCTGTTCCATAGTCTATTATAGGGATGCACGGTTTACCTCACAAGTCTGGAGAGGATTACATCATACTTTTGGCATCCAGCTACATCTTAGCACTGCTTTCCACCCCCAGAAAGATGGACAGATAGAGCGCACCATCCTAAAAATGGAGGATATGCTACAGGCATGTATTCTGGACTCTTGGGGATCATGGGTGTGACACTTGCCTCTTGTAGAGTTTTCCTACAATAATAGCTATCAATCTACCATTGGAATGGATCTATTCGAAGATTTGTTCGAGAGGCCATGTCGCTCACCCATGTGTTGGACCAAGGTTGGGGAAGTAGGTGTTCTTGGCCCGGAGGTGGTGCAGAGCACAACAGAGAAGGTTCGGCTTATACTGGAGAGGATGAAGGCGGCTCATGACCAACAGAAGTCATATGGAGATAATAGGAGGAGGCCATTGTAGTTCGAGGTTGGGGACCACGTATTCTTGAAGGTCTCCCCTTGGTGTAGACAACATAGGTTCTACAGGGGGAGTAAGCTTTCTCCAAGGTTCATCGGATCATTCGAAGTGCTGTGGCGGGTTGGATAAGTGGATTATCAGGTAGCACTACCATTGCCTCTACTGAGAATTCACGCTGTCTTCCATGTGTCTCAACTCCGACGGTATCTACACGTCAATTCACACATCCTCGACTGGTTAATGTTGGACATTGAGGCCGACGTAATGTTTGTGGAAATACATATGAGAATCGAGGATCGTGATGAGAAGGTGCTCCGTGGATGGACCATTCCCTTTGTTCATGTGTTATGGAGGAATGGTGGGCTCGGGGAGAGTACCTGGGAATGGGAGTCACAAATGTGCGTGCAATACCTAGAGATGTTTTTAGTTTTGTTCTGTTTCATTTTTTACTTGTTTGTGATGTAATGCTGACCTTGTTGGTTTATGAGATGTTTAGTTTCCCTACCTTGCGAATGTTATGAAAAGTCCTGATATATGGGGAAGGGAGGACTTGATCCCTAAAGAAGATTCATTAAGGTGGATGTGATTAAACTAGTGAGGGTGAGTCAGTGCCACCCAAAGAGGATAGTATCTTAACATGGAGGAAGGAACTCTCTGAACCGTGTGTCGGGACAATATGGACCTTGAGTTCAGTGTGGCTGTTTGGGGTGGTTTGTCCCCAAGGGGTATCATTTGAGGGGGGTTTTCAAACCCCTCTCTTCTCTTCAGGTCTAGCTTTGATTCTCGAGGAAGAGAATAGTTTGAGGGGTATCTGATGTAATGTCCCAGACCCTCATGGCCCATCCCTTTGACAAATTCTGGATCCTAAGGGTTGTGTCTCGGTGGAAAGACGTCATTTCAGTGTCACACGATCGGTGTGTCACCGACCAGTGGGACACGATCGGTGTGTCACCGATCGGTGCGACCCGATTGGTGTGTCACCGATCAGTGCGATACGATCGGTGTCACACAGGCTTGTCAGGTTTTTCTTCTACAATTTTCCCATAATGCTACATTTAAACCTTTTTAACCTTTTGGAAGTGGTTCAAGCCCATTTTTATCCCCATGATAAATGTTTTTAATTCCTAATAGTGGGGAGACCCTCAATGGACCCATATGTGTGTCTATGTAATGTTCCCCTCTGTTTATATAAAATCCTTAAAGTCATAGCTATTACCACCTTTTCCCGATTAGAGTTATTAAATAACAATTAACCCCATCGTGTGTAAACACCCAACCACCTGGTGAACCCACAATCCCCCTTTAAAGCCACTGAAGATCTTGATATAAAGTAACGCCCAGGCTTATATTTATATCACACTATCTTTCCTCCTTTTCTTCTTCTTGGTCAGGTTCACTCTTCCCTTGGAGCGTTCGGAGTTCCCTTCCCAAGGCAAGTCATGTGCATATGTTGGAGCCCTTAATACTCGTCCATGGATTCCTGGACACTCCTCCCATACAAGTTACACATCCCCAGTTCTTGGCACGTTAGGATAAACATCAATCTTTGATCATCCAAGTAGGGTTTTTTCCATCTTCTCTCTTATGTGTATCATGTCGGGTGGTTATGCTATTGTTTCAGTGGGACAGATGAAACCAAACATTAATGAAGATCACAAACAGACTTTTAAGGAATGAAGGGGGGTGTGATCGATGTTTCAGTTTTATTTCTTATTCTTGATTATGCATTGTTAATTGTAAAGGCTCATGCCCACTGAAAATCAGGGTCGTTGGTGGTTTTTTCCTTGTGCACTAATGAACCTATGTGATTTCGGATATTTACATGATTAAAGAACTGTAACATGTAAATTGGTTAATCTCCTAAACTCAGTTGGTTAAATGTATGCCTAGTGAACATCAATCCTTGTGTGGTCACCCTGGTTAACCAATAGAAAGAAGAAACTAATGAATGATGTGCTTGAACCTGGAGGTTTCCCTAATCTGTTTTGGTAGTAGGTTTATTATTCTTCTTGATGCTTATGTAGTGATGTGGATGGGGATGGGATCCTCTGTTATGGCACAGTTGTTGGTTGTGAATCTAAATCTATGTGGGGCGGTATCTTGAAGCTTGGTTTGGTTCCATTACATTAAGGGATCTCATTAATCCCTTTGTTGTTGCGACTTTACAAGAGAACCAGGTGTGAATGCTTAAATTTTTGTTTGGATGTTTCTCTTTCTCTGGCTTGTGGTTATGGCTATTAGTTTCCCAGTAGTGTAGAATTTAGTTAAATGGAATCACTTGAACATGAAATCAAGAATGGGATCAATGGAGAATTGTTTTTCTGGATGAGTGGTGACACGGTTGTGGGTTCGGTGCTTCTTGTGAATGAATAGTAACAAGGGTTTTTGTGCTTAGGTTGGTTTTGGAACCCCTGGGTTGGGATGAGTTCTTGTTACCTAAATATATAATTGTAGTTTTTTATGATTCTTATTCGCACCCCACCCATGTTGAGCACTTCGTGCCGAACACCCCCATTTCATGGGGGAGGGTGTTTTTTTCCAACACTCTTATGAGTGACTGTTTATTAGCTCCTTTTCTGCTCCATTTCCCGAATATCCCAAGACTCATCAGATATGATATGATGGCTTGAGGTCCATTATAGCCCAAGATTCTTTGGGCAGGGTAGTTGTGGTGGTTGGCCTAGGTGTGTGCGGGCATGTTGTTTCCTATGTGTCTCCGGATGAGGCCTAGGTGTCTTCAGGCATGGCAGTAGTTATTCTGGGCCAGTTGTTTGCAGGCGTGGTTACGCATGGTTTCTGTGGCGCAGGTGTTTGCGGGCACGATGTGTGGTTGTGGACCAGGTGTGAGCGTGCGGGGTGTGGTAGTGGGACTGCAGTGAGAATGGGGGTAGAGCTCCGATGCGTAGGATGACTTCAATAACCAGTTGGAAAGTGGTGCGGGGTACCCAAAATGTCGATGTGCTACTACTATACATTACTTGACTTTCATTATTTGGGGAGTGTACCTTGGTGAGGCTTGGGTGGATAGTTTTCCCTGTTATGTGCTTTGGTTATCTCCTTTCTCATGTGGAATTAGAATGTGTCCCCACTTGAGCACGAGAGTCTATGGTTTTCTTTACTGAGTATACTTGTATGCTTAGCCTACGTATATAAAACTGTTGTCAGGTTTCCTGGAGGACTTCAAGGATTGTGAAGGATCATACTAGTTCAGATGTTGGGACAATTGTCATTTCAGTTTTCCTCTCTTTGGTATTTTTCATTTTGGGGTTTTCTTGTACCTTGTAGCATTTACTTTTGGAATGTGCATATGGAAATGGTTTGTTTTGGCTTTACCTGTGCTTCCACATTTGGTGTTGTTGGGATTTAATATCTTATCTCATGATCCTATTAAATAAACAGGGTAATGCCTTCCATCTTGTGTGTGATTATATACCCTTGGTGCCAATCGCCACTCCGGGACCTATTGAAAGCAGGTCTCGGGGGTTATTATCTCTCCTTCAACTTGAAGAAGGAAGGGTTTGGCAACCTGCTGTCCCTTCTCTCATCTTGGTGAATGCAGGTTGTGAAAATAATTATATTTGTGACACCTTTTCATTATATTATAAAGTCTCAATAACAAATTATTGAGGTGGAGGAAGAAATAAAACAAAAACACTCGTTGATGAGCGTTACATATTCTATGGTTATCCTCTTTATGTTTTCACCAAAATCCTTCATAGGTTGTATTTATATAGAGAATAAGAATTATATGATAAGGGTATGGATTTATAGAATTTTTTTGGGTAGTTATTGTCTGAATCAATGAGGTTTGAAGGTTTTAAGAAGAGAGTAGAGGGGATGTCCTTTTATAAGTGAGGTGAGTGGAACACTTGTAATTTTTTGAAAAGATTCAATTATACCCACATTATATCGTGAAAAGCATCCAAAACAAATATTTTAAAAACCTATAAGATATAATGTCCAAATATTTCAATCCAATTGGTGTTGGAAATGTTGTTAAGTCATTTTTACCCTTATCTTCTTAGTTTAACCATATTCTAAATCCATTTTTACCTTAACTGCAGTAAATAATTTGTACTGTTTTCATTGTTAATTTTGGTCATAAATTTATTTGAACTTTTTAGAAAATATAAATTACCCATATTCTGAATATTTAATCCATATTTCCAAATTTATTTCATAGAAGTGAGAAAATTTAATTTTAAAATTAATCCCACAAATATGTTAAGAACGATTTTTTTAAAGAGAAAATGTTTAAAAGTTTACAAAGCTCTCATATCAAAATTAAATATAAAAATTATTTTAATGAACTAAATTTGATTAATTTATATATTATTTAACTTATATTAATTTAAAAACAATTAAAAATATAATTTAAATTTAAAAATAATTTAAGCAAAAGTAAGTTTCCAGTTAAAATTCAATGTTTTTAGCTATTCATTAAAAAATTAAACTTTTCAGAAAAATATAAAGATTTTACCCTACGATAATTTTGAAATCATGATTTCAAAAATAAATTTTATTTTTCCTAGTAAAATTTCATTAATTTTTAGAAAATAATTTTAAATTATGTGTGTAAAGCACACCTAAACTCTCCTTTAGAAAGATAATGTTTTCAGAAAACATTATTTTTCTCTTAAATGAGTCTTATTTTATTTCTAATCAATAGATAACCACATTTCGATATTTTTTTTAATCATATTCATAAACACCATTCTAATATCTAGTTTATAACTATTATATTAAATAATTATGTTTTTATAACATTTCATATTTTGTTTATACTCAGTGTTGTGTGTAACATAATATAAACTCAATATTGCATGTAACATAAGATAAAATCAATGTTTCATGTCATTCATGCTATTTAAAAGATTTAATTTATTTAAATATTAATATATCCTGAAGTCTCTGGGTGTTATATTCCCTTCTCTGATTGGTTTTGTATGTCATACATGCTATCAAATATGAAGTTCATATTTTATTATTTTGTGGTGTCACATTTGTAATATGTTCATTGAGTGTTGAGGATCCTTACTGGTCTATAAATAATATACCTTAGTACATTGTTTCCATGTTTATATTATTGAGTTCCTTTTTCTCACACATTATCAATACATTTTGGTGTATGTAGATATTTTTTAATTATCCATGTAAATTAAAGGTGACTCATTGAGGTGACATGTGTCCAGTTTAATTGGTTGTGGGATTTTGGTGATTAAATAATGAGATATTGGACCTCATATAAAAATGAGATCAGTGTTTTTGGTTTTAGCTACACTGGTTTATCTAGTTATGATTGGAACTTGTTTTTCATTTTACTCTTTTATTTCTCCTTAATAAAATTATATTGGAATGTTTTAAAAAATTTGTATATAACTTCTATTGAATGTTAGTTTTTTTGGGTTCAATCATTCAAAAACATAGTTATGAATTCCAAGAAACTTGTCTATAGCTCCTAGGGGCAATTAAAGAACTTCAGAATTATTCATGGGATGATATTGGGGTCATAATTTGGGATAAACTATGGAAGGTCATGAAAACTTTGTATCAATGGTGGTTTCATTCACACGGACTCCTTTTCATAGGATTTTTTTGTAGACTTGATATATAATTTTTGGAACATAAGGGGAAGTTTATAGGAATGTTCTTTGATAGCCCTGATTTTATTAATCCTTAAAATTCCATTGGATTATAGGAAATAAGTCTATCATGTTGTGATTTGATATAATATCAGTTCTTTACTTATTCTCCATTGATTAAAAATAAGATTTCTCACTTTTATGATGGAATCTATTCATTTTTTGATGTAGTACCGTTACCCCTAGAATGATTCCTAGTGTTCCTCAAGAGAGTGTTGTAGATGATGTTCTATAAGGAAACCCTCGAGTTATTCAGAATATTGTTGTGCTGGTTTTGTGACCTCTCTCTTTCAGGGGCCATGGTGTTTTCCCGACCCCAAGTCATACTAAGGAATTACAACTAGGTTATACATGAGATAAAGATTGAATGTAAGGCCCCAGCCTTAAACATTACTTGATCTTGAGTTATTTCAAGAATACATGTTGAGGATCTTTTCAGGTTTTGAGTTTTAGAGAATTAGATCATAAAACATGCATTACATTCCACATTTAAACAAAGTGGTTACATAAAAGATAGTACTCATTTTTCCCATCAATAGAAACATATTTAAAATAAAACATGGATTCTTTCTTGACACTTCCTTGACACTATCATCACATCATGTACCTTTCCCTTGACCTTTGAAAAACATTTCAAAAACTTGGGATGAGCATAAAAAGCTCAGTAAGGGATATAAAAGTACGAAAAGAAAACATTAGTCCATGTATGAAATCATAGTTTACTTATAAAACATAAGCATTTTAACATACCTCATCAAATCATGAATAAATCCTAGAAATCATAAGACATAAAGGTATCTTGAGGCATTCATAACATTCTTATGTAGGGAGTAACCCACATGGTTACGTTTGGAATACCCATCACAGTATATTCCCAAAATCTCTTCAGAGAAACCTTAACGTTTAACTCCTTCATGTTACCCAATGCATCGGAGAGCTATATCAGGCTCACCCGCCCTTAGTTTATCACGGAACCACCCGTCTTCATAATAATTCCCAAGAACCATAACATAATCGTATCACATAAAACATGCATAAAGGAAACATAACATTTCCACTTTTCAATCACAAGATATCAATACAACACATTGATATAAAAAAATTATGAAAACCATTTTCAATACCAAAATAAAAGAAAAGTAAAACATGGTATTTATTTTTCATTTTAAAAAAGGTATGGCTTGTAGAGGAAGCCGAAACTCAAATAATGGACACGACGGTGAAGAAGTCATTGTCGCCGCATACGTACGAAAAAAACATTCCCTTTTGTCGTTTAGTAAAATTATTCATATAAAAAAATTCCTTTTGGATAAATGTAAAAGTCAAATGGGTTTATACACCGTATAAAAGAAGGTTGTGTATAATACAAAATATGCCTCAATGAAAGGAGGTTGAGACGAAGTCACATACCTCGGGTCTAACTTGACTTGATCGTTCTTTAACATCCTAAATAATAAACTTGAGTTAATTTATACTTTCTTAAGAACATTTTTCAAGTTCATTAATCCTTTTATATCACTTATTACCATGTTATGAACACAATGTAATTATTTAAGTTAATAATGGTCGTTTTGTCGATCATTGGCACTTGAGTCAAAAATAAACTCTTTATAATTACAAGTTGTTCATGTGGTAAAATATCCATTATATACAGAATTATATTCATGATGTAGATATCATATATGTAATATATATCCAGTATAGACATGCATTTACAATATTACATAACATTTAGAGGTAATAAATGAAATGCATCGTTCATGGAGACGGTAAGCCGTACGTACGCATGAACGCTACTTTCATTTCTATTTCTTACTTAATAGAGTGAAATAATAATGATATAAAGGTATATTATAATTTCAGTATAATATAATATATAATATCATTAAATATATCCTTTATATGTACCACATATGGTATTAATGAATCAAATCACTTTGAGGGGGTGGTAGTCCACACTTCCAAAAATGAAGATATCACGTTTACCCATAATGGAAACCATAAAGGTATGCCATAAATGAAAAATACAGAAGCTTAAGTAAACCATAAACATATTATATATCATATATAAATATAGTGACATATTAATGGATACCTTTTAAGGTGTTATATGAGTGTTGAACAATCATCGTTTCGTGAGGCAGAAATTCACCATCCACGGAAACAGTATGTTATTTAACCATTAGATATAGGTGTGTGTAAGTGTAGCTAGAATCCTTTTTATAACAACATCATAGTATATTGAATATACTGATGTTGTTACAAAATAAATGAATAAAAATAGTTTAGGGGGTTTTAGAAGCAAAATAAAACAAAAGAACACAAGTGAAGACATTACCTTTAAATCGGGTAACTCCCTTTGGTTTGAACCAAAAGGGTTTTTTGAAGAGATTAATGCCTAAGGTAAGGATTCTAGGATGAGGAGAGAAATGTGGAGAGAGAAAATGAGCTGATATTGGCCGAGAAAAAGGCTTTATAGGTGTGGGTAAGGAGGTATAGGTGGGGGCCTTTTATAAGAGGAGAGGAGGGGCACTCTTGGAAAGGTATAAAATGTAACTTTATTTTCAAATGAGTTTCAGATTTTAAAGGTACCAAATTGATGTATTTCAAGGATAAGGTGATAAGGGTTTGAAATCAACCCATACAATAGTTTTTTGACAAGTGTAGGTCTTATATTTTACATTATCTTTTCATTTTATTTAAATTGTTAAATAATGAGGTAATTGCTGCATCATCATGGTCTCATATATAATTTAATTTATTTAATGTCTAAAAATTATTAAAAAAATACTATGATGTATTAAATCTTTTTAGATTTCCAATGACTATTTATAGTCTTAGATATCATTTATTTAGTCAAAATTAAATTTTTTTACTCAGGTGATACATTCTTTGTTATATTTACTTTCTTTAAAAAAAATAAAAAGATAAAAAGTCATTATCACACAAAAGTGATTCAATGGGGTCCCCAAGTTTGGCACAATGCATCCCATGGTCGTCCATGACAAAACCAGTAGTATTAAAACAAATGTTGGTGTCATTTTTTATTATTATGAAATTATTTTATTATCCTTAACTACCCGATTACTAATTAATCAAGATAATTAACGATAATTACTGTCATTACTATTCACAAAGTCCAAAAACAAAAGATTCTTAATTACGTAATTTGGACCTTCTGATTCCAAATATGGAATCCATTTTACCAAATTACAAACACATAAATTGCAATAATTAATTTAAAAAAATAATTCATGTTGTCAAAACAAATAGCGGGTTTTTTTGAAACAATATCTATGAAAAGTTTGGCATTAGTTTATGCCCAATTCCAAAGTAAAATTAATTCTAATGACCAATATTAGATTAAATGGGAAAAATATATTCTATTTACTCTTTAAAACCAATTAAAAAGATAATATAACCATATAATTAAAATATATGAAAAAGTAGTTTTGATGTAAAATGCAGTATTTTTCACTATTCATTAAAAAATGAACATTGTCAGAAAAATAAAAAAAAATTAACCAATGTAAATTTCAATGTCCCAATCATAAAGAATAAGTTTATTTTGAAAAATAGAGCTTATAAAATTGTCAAAAGTTTGATTTAAAATTTGTTTTCCATCAAAAGTCCGTAAAACAATCTTTTAAAAATATTAGTGTATTCCATGTTTAAGATTGGATTTATTCTCATTTTAAGCATATAAAACACAATATAATTAATAAATAGACATAGATAATAATATATATTATTCATTACTTACTTGGTATGTTACATCCTTCCCCCTTTAGAAAATTGTGTCCCCACAATTTATTTACTTATCGAATAAGTGGGGGTATTTATCCCTCATTGCATTTTCAGATTCCCATGTTGCCTCTTCACTCATGTGGTTTTCCAAAAAACCATTACTTGATGAATCACCTTATTCCACAACACTTTCTCCCTGTGGTCAAGAATCTGGACCGGTTTTTCCTCATAAGATAGAT
This sequence comes from Viscum album, assembly GCA_963277665.1. NCBI lineage: Eukaryota > Viridiplantae > Streptophyta > Magnoliopsida > Santalales > Viscaceae > Viscum > Viscum album. The sequence goes on along the minus strand of OY728165.1, from coordinate 252,218,358 downwards.
TCTCTTCCAGCTGAACTACCTCTGAACTCAAAACATGAGATGGATCTGGCATGCACTTCCTTAACATTGAAACATGAAAAACATTGTGTACCTGAGATAAACTCGGAGGTAAATCCACTCGGTATGCAACTGATCCAACTCTCTCCAGAATTTTATATGGTCCAATGAACCTTGGACTCAGCTTTCCTTTCTTACCAAATATCATCACACTTTTCCATGGTGATACTTTGAGAAAAACATGATCACCTACCTTAAAAGAGAGATCCTTCCTCCTGTTGTCCACATAACTCTTCTGCCTGCTCTGAGCTGTTCTCATGTGTTTCTGTATCATCTGAACTTTTTCTGCCAACTCTTTTACCAATTCCGGTCCCACCAACTTCCTTTCACTCGCTTCATCCCAAAAATCTGGAGTTCGGCACCGCTTTCCATATAATGCCTCAAATGGTGCCATTTGTATACTGAAATGAAAACTGTTATTATAAGAAAACTCAACCAAAGAAAGATTTTTGTCCCAACTTCCCTGATAATCCATCGAACAAGCACATAGAATATCTTCCAATGTCCGAATTGTTCGTTCTGACTTCCCATCTGATTGAGGATAAAAAGCTGTACTAAAATTTAATTCAGTACCCAATGACTTCTGAAGGCCTTTTGAAAAGTTAGAAGTGAACCTGGGATCACGATCGGATACAATGGAGAGGGTAACTCCATGTAACCTAACTATCTCTTTAAGATACAAATGAGAAATTTGATCTAGGGAAAAAGTATCTCGTATAGCAAGGAAATGAGTATATTTAGTCAATCTATCAACAATAACCCAGATTGCATTATTACCTCGAGGTGTCTTCAGCAATCCCACAACGAAGTCCATGGATATATTCTCCCATTTACACTCTAGTACTGGTAAAGGATGAAGCATCCCTTTTGATAACTACCACTCTGATTTAACCTATTGACAAGTCAAACACTTCATAGTAAAATAAGCAATATATCTTTTCATTCTGTCCCACCAGTAATACTCCTGAAGATCTCTATACATCTTAGTACTGCCGAGATGAACTGAAAACAGAGAACTATGAGCTTCACATAACAACTCTCTCTTCAACTATGAATCAAAAGGCACACACAATCTCTTCCCAAATCTCAAAACATAATCATTATCAATGTTGAATTCAGGAAACTTACCCTTCTGAACCAGCTCTACCTTTTTCTGCAACTCGTTGTCTTGCTTCTGTGCTTGCTTAATTCTGTCTGATAGAGAAGATTTCACTGATACCTGAAACAAAACAGAAGGAAATCTTGCACCAACAACTTCTATGCCAAAGTTCATGAAATCCTTAACCAAAGGATCACCTTCCAAACACAACATTGTTAATGAAGCATTACTTTTTCGACTCAGAGCATCAGCCACTTTATTTTCTTTTCCCGGATGGTAATGAATTGTACAAACATAATACTTGATTAATTCTATCCATCTCATCTATCTCATGTTCAATTCCTTCTGAGTGAATATATACTTTAAACTTTTGTGATCAGTATATATTTCACACTTTACACCATACAAATGTTGCCTCTAATTTTTTAAAGCGAAAACAACAGCAGCAAATTCCAAATCATGTGTAGGGTAATTTACCTCATGAGTTTTCAACTGTCATGAAGCATAAGCAATTACCTGATCATTCTGCATTAGGACGCAACCAATTCCTTTCAATGAATCATCACTATAAATAACAAAATCCCTATTCCTGGAAGGTAGTGCCAAAACTGGAGCATTCACCAATCTTCTTTTCAGTTCCTGAAAACAATCATCACATTATTTTGTCCATATAAACTTTACACCCTTTCAAGTTAGCTTAGTCATTGGACTAGATAAATGTGAAAAATTTCTAACAAACCTTCGGTAATATCCTGGCAAACCAAGGATTCTACGAATCTCAGTTACATTTGTGGGTCTTGGCTATTATTTAACAACCTTTGTTTTTTCAGGATCAATAGTTATCCCATATTTAGAAATAATATGACCAAGGAAAGAAATTTGTTGCAACCAAAACTCACACTTTCTGAATTTCCTATACAATTTCTTATCTTTCAGGGTTTTCAAAATTACCCTTAAATGTCTTTCATGCTCCTCTTTACTTTTAGAAAACACCAAAATATCATCAAGGAAAACAACCACAAACTTATCCAAGAACTCATGGAAAATTCTATTCATAAGGTCCATGAATACAGCAGGTGCATTGGTTAGCCCAAAAGGAATTACTACAAATTCATAATGGCCATATCTTGTACGAAACGTGGTATTTGGAACATCTGCTTCCTTTACCTTCAACTAATGGTACCCCGCTCTCAGTTCAATCTTTGAAAAATACTGAGCTCCCTAGAGCTGATCAAACAAATCATCGATATGAGGCAAATGATATTTTTTTAATAGTGATGTTATTCAAGGATCTATAATAAATGAAAAGTCTCATAGAACCATCTTTCTTTTTAACAAATAAAACAGGAGCACCCCGTGGTGATGTTCTAGGTCGAGTGAAACCTTTATCTAATAAATCTTGCAATTTCTCCTTCAACTCTAAATGTTCAATTTGAGCCATTCGATAAGAGGGTTTTGAAATTGGATTAGCATCAGGAACTAAGTCAACAGTAAACTCAACTTTCCAATGTGGTATTATTCCAGGAAACTCATCCGAAAAAGCATCAGGATACTCATTTACCGCTGGCACATCATTAATCTGAACAGTTCCTTTTTTTTCAACAATATGTGCAAGGTAACATTCATTTCCATCTTTTAAAAGTTTCTCATCCTCTTGATATGTTATCAACAGTAAGGGTTCATTCTTGTACACAAACTGAAATTATCTCTGAAAAGAAAATTCTTTAGATCTACAGTCAATATTATCGTGGTAAATAGAGAGCCAATCTATACACAGGATAACATCAAACTCTACTATAGGTAAAATAATAAGGTTTGCAAGTAGGTTATTTCCACGGATAAGGATAGGAAGATTATTATAAATTATTTTTTCCTCAACATTTCCCCCCAGGTGTTTTTACCAAAAGTTCATGAGTCATTTCTTGAGCTGGTATTCCCATTTTATTAGAAAAGTTTTTAGAGATGAAAGAATGTGTAGACCCTGAATCAAACAACACACTAGCATAATCTGAAAAAACAAACAAAGTACCTGATACCACTTCATTTGATGGACCAACATCTGCTGAAGTAGTTGCAAAGGATTTCACCACCCCTTTCTACTTGTAGTCTAACTGCTTCCCATCACTCGAGCACTTTTTCGAACACTCGTTTGCATAATTACCCATCTCATTTCACTTAAAACATTTCACTAACTGTAAATCAAAATTTGTCTTACCATCACCCTGATCTTTTTCAGTGCAATCATGAGACTTATGTCCCATGTTACCACATCGTTAGTACCTCCCATAATTTAGAATACATTCCCCAGCATGCCTTTTACCTCATTTATCACAAACTGGAAACTTAGTTTTCTTACCGTCAGACCTTTTTGAAGAATTCTTTCCTTTCTCCTGCCACCTCATTCTCTTATTCTGTTTGTTTTTATAGAACACTTGATCATCGGAAAACTCCATTTCCACCTTCTCATCACGTCAAACAAGATTTTAATAACTCTTGAACTCGCGAGAAGCTAATGTCCTTCGATATTTTGGCATTAATTCTGAGTAAAAATGATTGATTTTACTATCAAGGTCTCGGATAAAAATTGAAGCATACCTTGCCAATCAAGTGAACTTTCTTCATAAGCAGCCACTGAGTCTTCCTCTTGCCTCAATTCCAAGAATTGTTTTTCCATCATAAGTCGAAAAGCCTTAGGAAAATACTTCTCAAGAAACATACCTTTGAATTCATCCCAGTCGAGAGCATCAATCTCATCAGCATCCCTGATATTTTTAACAATTGACCAGCACTGATCTGCTTCACCCTCCAAATGGTAAATAACAAGACTAACCTTTTGATTGTCTGAACACCCCATGAAATCAAAAATCTTCTCCAGTGCATTAATCCACCCTTCATCTAGCACAAGGTCAAATGAGCCTCTGAATGATGGGGGATGTTGCCTCATGAAATGTTCCACCACTGACATGTTCCTATGCAGTTGATCTGGCTAATCTCGTGCATTGATACCACCACCATTTATCACTTGAGTCAACTATGCCATTACTGCAAGAAACTGTTCAGTTCCAATTCCATCCATCTCAGGATGCTGATTCGGAAGGTCATTTCCTTATGTATACCTTCCTAGCACTGCTTCCCATTTTCCTCTATGGAAAACCATTCTGAACAAACATGTCTTAGATGAAGCAACATGATAATCTTCAAATGCTATATCATTTCAATTTGACCGTAAAAAAATATTTTTTGATGATAATTTAATTAGAATTCTAACTCCTAAAGTTATCTAAACGAACCTCTGATACCAACTATAAGGCCCCAGCCTTAAACATTAATTAATTTTGAGTTATTTCAAGAATACACATTGAGGATCTTTTCAGGTTTATACTTTTAGAGAATTATATCATAAAACATGTATTAAATTTCATATTTAAACAAAGTGGTTACATAAAAGATAGTAATCATTTTCCCCATCAATGGAAACATATTTAAAATAAAACATGGATTCTTTCATGACACTTCCTTGACACTATCATCACATCATGTACCTTTCCCTTGACCTGTGAAAACCATTTCAAAAACTTGGGATGAGTATAAAAAGATCAATAAGGGATATAAAAGTAAGAAAAGAAAACATTAGTCCATGTATGAAATCATACATTACTCATAAAACATAAGCATTTTAACATACCTCATCAAATCATGAATAAATCATAGAAATCATAAGACATAAATGTAACTTGAGGTATTCATAACATTCTTACGTAGGGAGTAACCTTCACAGTTACATTTGGAATAGCCATCGCAATATATTCCCTAAATCTCTTAGGAGAAACCTTTATGTTTAACTCCTTCATGTTACCCAATTCATTGGAGAGCTATATCGGGCTCACCCTACCTTAGTTTATCACGGAACCACCCGTTTTCATAATAATTTCCAAGCACCATAACATAATCGTATTACATAAAACATGCATAAAGGAAACATAACATTTCCACTTTTGAATCACAAGATATCAATACAACACATTGATATAAAAACATTATGAAAACCATTTTCAATACCAAAATAAAAGAAAAGTAAAACATGGTATTTATTTTTCATTTAAAAAAAGGTATGTCTTGTAGAGGAAGCCAAAACTCAAATAATGGTCATGGCGGTGGAGAAGTCATTGTCGCCGCATACGTACGACAAAAACAGTCCCTTTTGTCATTTAGTAAAACACTTCGTATAGAAAATATTCCTTTTGGATAAACCTAAAAGTGAAAGGAGTTTATACACCATATAAAAGAATGTTGTGTATAAAACAAAATATGCCTTAATGAAAGGAGATTGAGACTAAGTCCCATACCTCAGGTCCGACTTGAATCGATCGTTCTTTAACGTCCTTAATAATAAACTTGAGTTAATTTATACTTTCTTAATAAACTTTTTCAAGTTCATTATTCCTTTTATATCACTTATTACTATGTTATGAACACTATGTAATTATTTAAGGTAATAATGGTTGTTTTGTCGATCATTGGTACTTGAGTCAAAAATAAACTCTTTATAATTACAAGTTGTTCATGTGGTAAAATATCCATTATATCCCGAATTATATTCATGATGTAGATATCATATGTGTCATATATATCCAGTATATACATTCATTTACAATATTACATAACATTTAGAGGTATGAAATGAAATGCACCGTTCATGGAGACGGTAAGCCATACGTACGCATGAACGCTACTTTCATTTCTATTTATTACCTAATGGAGTGAAATCATAATGATATAAAGTTATATTATAATTCCATTATAATATCATATATAATATCATTAAATCTATCCTTTATACGTACTACATATGGTATTAACGACTCAAATCACTTTGAGGGGGCAGTAGTCCGCACTTCCTAAAATGAAGATATCGCGTTTACCCATAATGGAAACCTTGATGGTATGCCATAAATGAAAAATGCATAAGCTTAAGTAAAACATAAACATATTATATATCATATATAAATATAGTGACATCTTAATGGACACCTTTGAAGGTGTTATATGAGTGTTGAACAATCATCGTTTCATGAGGCAGAAATTCGCCACCACGGAAACAGTTTGTTCTTTAACCATTAGATATAGGTGTCTGTAAGTGTAGCTAAAATCCTTCTTATAACAACATCCTAGTATATTTAAGATACTGGTTTTGTTACAAAATAAATTAATAAAAAGTGTTTTGGGGGTTGGAGAAGCAAAATAATACAAAAGACACACAAGTGAAGACATTACCTTTAAATCGGGTAACTCCCTTTGGTTTGAACCAAAAGGGTTTCTTGAAGAGCTTCCTACCTAAGGTAAGGATTCTAGGATTAAGAGAGGGATACGGAGAGACAAAATGAGCAGATCTTGGCTGAGACAAAGGCTTGAGAGGTGTGGGAAAGGAGGTAGAGTTGGGGGCCTTTTATAAGAGGAGAGGAGGGGCACTCTTGGAAAGGTATAAAATGTTACTTTATATTCAAATGCGTTTCAGATTTTAAAGGTCCCACATTGATGTATTTATAGGATAAGGTGATAAGGTTACGAAATAAACCCATCCAATAGGTTTTTTTTCATGTGTAGGTCTTAGAGTTTACATTATATTTTCATTTTATTTAAATCGTTAAATAATGAGGTAATCGCTGCACCATCATGGTCTCATATATAATTTAATTTATTTAATGTCTAAAAATTATAAAAAAATACTATGATGTATTAAATCTTTTTATATTTCCAATTAATATTTATATTTCTAGAGATCATTTATGTAGACAAAATTAAATTTTTTTTACTCAGGTGATACATTCTTTGTTATATTTACTTTCTTTAAAAAAATAAAAGGATAAAAGTCATTATCACACAAAATTGATTCCATGGGGTCCCCAAGATTGGCACAAGGCATCCCATGGTGGGCCATGACACAAACAGTAGTATTAGGACAAATTTTTGTGTCATTTATTATTATTATGATATTATTTTATTATCCTTAACTACCCGATTACTAATTAATCAAGATAATTAACGATAATTACCGTCATTACTATTCAGAAAGTCCCAAAACAAAAAGTGTCTTAATTACATAATTTGGACCTTCTGATTCCAAATATGGAATCCATTTTACCAAATTCAAAACATATAAATTGCAATAATTAATTTTAAAAAATAATTCCTGTTGTCAAAACAAATAGCGGGTTTTTTTGAAACAATATCTATGAAAAGTTTGGCATTAGTTTATACCCAATTCCAAAGTGAAATTAATTATAATGACCACTATTGGATTAAATGGTAAAAATATATTCTATTTAAACTTTAAAACCAATTAAAAAGATAATCTATACATATAATTAAATTATATGAAAAATTAGTTTTGATGTAAAATGCAATATTTTTCACTATTCATTAAAAAATGAACATTGTCAGAAAAATACCAAAAAATTATGCAATGTAAATTTCAATGACCCAATCATAAAGAATAAGTTTATTTTTACAAATAGATCTTATAAAATTGTCAAAATTTTGATTTAAAAATGGTTTTACATCAAAAGGCAGTAAAACAATCTTTTAAAAATATTAGTGTATTCCATGTTTAAGATTGGATTTATTCTCATTTTGAGCATCTAAAACACTATCTAATTCATAAATAGACATAGATAAAAATATATATTATTAATTATGTACTTGGGATTTTACATTGAACCCAATATTTTCTCTACTATAAACCACTATCGTTACAAGGAACAGATGATCTATAGGAAGAAAAGGAATATTGTTGATGATTGAGAGTATTTTTGATTTTTTTGAGAATTGAGATTATTTCATGGTGAAATGTATAGCAATAAATATTGAACGCCAAAGTATGTTATTGTATGAAACCATTATTAAAGTAAAACATCAAGTCCATTTAGAGTACAAAGTATTCAATATGATATTCCTTAATACTTTTTCCTTAAATCATTGATGATGTTTAACTCCATAGAATTTCTCACTATCAGGAAGGGTGATTAGACTATGATATTGTATTCAAACCATTTTTATGGTTTTGGTATATTTTTCTGACCATGTTATTCCAAGTAATAATTTAAAATCTCATAGGATCCAAATGGGATTATGATTTGATTTTTGTTCTTAGGTTTTTATGTTGAAGATTAATTCCTATTATAAGGTGGTTAATAGATCTCTGACGGTAGATATTAAACATGATGGAAATAAAGGATTTTATGGAATTCAACTTAAACCTATTGGTAATATCATAATCTTCCATAAAATAGTATAGTAAGTTGAATGAGGCTTTTGAAGGTAGTAGTGGTATCTCATATGTGTGGACTTATACCAAACATTTATGGGTTTTTAGTAGTGCTTGGTTGACATGCTATCAGTATGGAGAGATGAAGTATTGGGGATGTACATTCCTTGTACCACTAAAATAAATAACTCATATTGATATATAATTCATATACATTAATTTCTTTATGAACTCTAATTTCAACATTATAGCTTTACTTCATTAGCATCTAAAGGGCATGTGTGAAAGTCAAATTCCTCAATAAAACATGGGTTCTAACCCCAGGACTATAGTATGAAGAAGTTTTTCATAGTGAATAATTATTCAATGATTTTTGATGGGTGTCCTTGAAAAATTATAGGAAATATCTCTTATTTTTCATCATTTGTGACCACTTTATTTAGTTACAGTGCCTCAAATTATTTTATATACACTAATTTTATGAAGATTTAAAATATTCCAATGTAACTCATGTCTTTTTTCATGGGTTATAAGGCACCTCATAGAAAGTAAAATATGTGGGGAATATGATTTATCTATTATAAATTAATTATATGTAAATCTAATCTAGTTTTAAATTTTCTAGTTCTTTATTTGGATCTCTTTAATGTTATTATTCACATGGATTAGGTTTTCTACCAAAATGCTAAAAAAATATTTCTATCATTGATGGGTGTTCTTCAGTATCTCCAAAGGGAGTTATCAAGAATTTAAGGAAGAATGGAATCCATGATCTAGTATAGTATAACATTATTTATCAAAATATGGGGTATTTATTTTAGAGTTAAACATGAAGATGAACCCTCAAGTGGTGATTTTTCACTAGTGTCAAAGAGTTTGATTAAGGTGTTCCGAGATTATATCTCTATTTTTAATATAGTAAGGGATGTTTAATTATTGATTTCTTTTTCTTGAAAAATCCTCTAATGTCTATGTCTTCATATCATAGAGAATCTTCTAAATTTATAGAATTAAATATTTAGTTGGATTAATTGAAATATAAATGCATGATTCACCTAAGTGTGTCACTATGGGTGTCTTCGGTGTTTTTTGATATGAATGCTGATAGAACTATCTTTTTATGTGTTTTTAAACATATTATAAACAAAGTAACAATTATGAGAAATTATCCATTCCCAAATATTAATGATTTTTTTGGAAAATTTATGGGGGAAAAGTGATTATAAAAAATGACCTTTAGCCTAGATATCTTCTACTCAATGTTATGGAGGAATATTTTCAAAATAAAACCTGTAGGAGTATCTAATACCACATAGAATATATTTTTATTACTTTTTTTCTTAATAACCCTCTATATATTTTAATGGCCCTGATAAATTGTATTTTACATGTGTAGATATTTTTCTTTCTCATTTTATTTGTTGACAAAATCATGGTTTACTTGAGAAGTTAATAAGAGCATTAGTATCATCTGATATTTATTTCTAGAATAATAAGGGATCATTTCCTTTATGTTGTGTTATTTATATGAAAATTTTGGATTCATGAAGTTAAATAATTTGGGACTTTGTTTTGGGAATATAGCTTCTAATTTGATCCTAAGAAGTTAAATGTTTTATTTTCATAATAAGAGAAAAAAATTACTTTTAAATTCAATGATTTATGGGTTTGGTAGGATATTGTAGGTGGTTAATGAAGGAGTTATTTAATAATTCATCACTATTCACTTTTGTTTCTATAAAAGTGTGAAATTCCTTTGGTAATATGTGTCTCTAAATTACATTGATGAATGGAAGAAACGTATGACCATATAAGAAATCATGATTTTAGTAGAAGATGAAAAGGGATATGTTGTCTATTTTGATACATCAGGTGAATGATTTCTTTGTGTTCTTATACAATAACATCATATAGTAGTGTATGAATCTTGTCGGCTTTGACCACATAGGAATAATTTCACCACCCATGATATAAAATTCATAACAATATTGTATTCCCTCAAGAGTAGTTAACATTACAACTTATGGGGAAGGTTCACTATTTATAAAAAACATAAGAGTTTGAGTTACATATTTTCTCAGAAGGACCTTACCATTATGTAGAGGTGATGGGTGGAGTATCTTCAGTCAGTTGACATTGACATATCCTATACCATGATAAATTGGAATGTTGTTAAAGGAAATATGATTAGGAACTTTAATTCTTAATCAGTGATTTCATCGAAGGAAGAATTTAATTTAAATTTATATATTATTCAAATACACATTGATTTTATAGAAGAATAAAATTATATTTTTTCATCTAGTGTATAGTTTATATATTCTCTCTTACAGTTTAGTTTTTAGAGAAATAATGATATTATGTGTTTCAGTTTATTAGGAACACATTATATGTTGGGGAGAATATTTCTGAGTGGTCGGAATTCATTGATTTAGAAACCAGCATTTTAATCCTCTATCTGTATGGAAGTATATGGTGGAAATTTGTAATTAGTATTAGTGCATTGTAGAACCATGTATAAATAAGATGTACTACGATATGATGGGTTAGATTTAGTGTCTATGTTTGAAATACTAAATGGTTTATTTTGTTTCTTATTGTTATACACATCTTTAGATTAAGGTTAAAAAGCCTTTTGGTTTAAAATATCCTCTTCTAGTTCCTGTATAGAAATAGGACAAGATGTTTTTAGATTTAGTCATCATATTTCCATAGAATCCACAATGGAAGAACTAAATATCAATGATGATTGATTGATAAACCAAATAGAATAATTTTATTCTTATTAATGATATCACTAAGGTTAAGGATTTGGGAAATCTATATATTTAGGGGATCATGAGGTTATAGGGGGTGTCATCTATTATTATTTCAGATATTGATCCCTAGATTACCTCTTGGATTTTGAAATTAATCTATGAGGTCATGTGTATAATATTAAATTGGGAATCTCTTATAGTCCTCAAAAAGATATATAAATATAGTGAGAAATTTAGATCATGTAGTATATTCAATTTTCTTGCATTATAGACATGAGAGGCACTTGGGAAAGAAATTTGGGATTGGTTGAGTGAACTTATAATAATAGTTTATATATTTATGTTATAATGGATCACTTTGATTCTTTTTTATGATCTACCTTATAAATCACTTACTAGATAGTCTGAGGAGGGGGATATTTATCCTTAGGGAATAATCCTTGTTTTTGAGATGTTGAAAAAAATTCTAATTATTCATTAGAAACTGGAATCATCTCAACATCATCAAAAATATTATATAGATATTTAGCTCTATCCTCTATAATTTTTATTATTTTTCCAAGTGTTCTTAAAATACACACCTCAGTGGGATCTCCATTAAAATATGAAGCATGAATAATTAGATGTGAGAAACATGAGATATTTTTTGATTAGTGAGAATATGGGAATGGTGGTATATTGGATAAATTTATCTTATCATAAAACTTATATACATGATTTTTTTCCTTGTTTCTAATTTTATGAATTATCATTCCAACCTCTCACATATTATGAACCAGGAAGTGATATTTTTGGAAATAAGTATAATAGGGGATGAACAACTAGTTTAGATTTATGATTCCTAATAAAATATTCTTTATGGGAAGCCAATTTTATTGTTCATTGTGTTTTTCCAACCTAGAAATGATTATTACGAGATATGGGGAAGGGAATTAGTGGTGAGATACAAATATCATTATATTTTATTTGAATAATCATTTTTTTCAAGACTTTATGTGGACATAAATTGATATGGTGTGTATAGTTTTCACAACCAAATGTTTGTTTCATGAAATTATATTCATTTATTATTACTATAATTTTTTTAACCATTATTGGGGTGTTATTAGTGATTTTTTGAAAATTTTTGAGTTATGTGGGCCAATGAATAGTTAGTGGAAACTATGAAGAATTCAAAAGAAACAATATGGTTGTGAAGGTTCAAGAGAGTGGTGTTTCACATAGTTCGTGCATGGTTTTTTAAACCCTTTAACTCAACTATAAAGCTTAAATAGTGTATAGAACCACGTGAATGGTTGGTGCACAATTAATTAAATTATTCAACTAAAGCACAATGTTTCTATACTATATAGAAATGCGTGCATGGTTGGTAAATGGTTTTAGAAACTTTGTAGCCAAAATAATTAAATTGAAAATTATTTTTTGAGCCCAAAACACCTTCCAATAATACCATTTCCCTTCCTATAGCCTAGGATCTCAAAACTATGGATTCATATTAGATATTTTATATATCCAAACCCATATAGAGATCTATTTTGATGGAACATGTGGGTTTATGTTATGGAAAATCAATGTGAGATCCCATTTTTCATTGTTCTTCATCATTTTTTATGTATCTTCACTCTTTATCTTGAATGGAGCCAGATATTAGGGAATTTATTTCTAGATATATATGGTGTTTCATGATATAATTGGTTTTTTATAGATATTTTGTGAGAAATAAATACAGAGACCATATTTTCCAAGATAATTATGCACTTCTTTGGAATTTATTTGTATGTGGTTTCTCTTGGATCTATTGATATTTAGATTATTGAATACATTTATCCTAATATTGATTTTTTTAGTTTAAGGATCTTATTTTTTTATTGGGAGAATCTTTTTCTTCTTGAAGTTTGTATCCCATTTAGTATTTTGGTATAACAAGTGTTTGAGGTAAGTGATTTCATGATAAATAATTTTATTTTTCTCAATATTTATTCCTTTTTTATTTTAAATTAGTTTCCAAATTGTTTAATGGAATGATTTATGAATCTTAATATGTAATATTTTGGACTTATATTGTAAAATATATTTACCCTTTGGTACTTATAATGAAAACAGATTTCAAATAAATATTTTTTGATAATTAGGTATTATGATTATTGATGTGTTAAATTCCATTGTGATGATATGAAACAAGGAATGTAAAGAGTCTATGTTTGGGGTACTTATGAAACAAATCCCTTAAGTGTATGCCATTTTAGAATTTGGAATTAACCATGCTTGGTCTATGTCACATGGTATCCTAGGGTTCATATGATTGGTATATAAAAGGATAATAACAATATGATGGTTTTCACCTACCTTCAATGAATTTATGATACAAATATAGCTAAACATTCTTACAAAATGGGGCTTACTTTTCTAGGTATTTCCATCATCCCATATCCCATATTTTAGGGATTTGTGTACACTTAGACAAATGTTCAATTCAATGTGAATATCCTAGGTATCCCATACCTAATATAACATAGTATTCAAATTAAATGTTACTCCATTTTGAAATGGTTATTCATACATGCTTTTAGAAATGGTTTGATAAAATGTGTTCTGAATAGGAAATGGTGTAGTGACACTGACCCCAATAGATTGGATCTCATTTATTCTTTATTACATTAGAATATGATACGAGATATTTTATCTCGAAGTATTGAATAGTTTACTAGTCTTGGTAAACTGGATAAATACATGATTCCCATATTACATTTTATTAAAAAAATTACAACTTAATTTTTTTCAAGAATATCATTAGTTCTTCTAGAATATTCTTGAATATAATTCTTAGTACAATTCATGTATTCATATAAAGTAATCAAAATAAGGGTGAGCACAAATTCCCTATATGGGTTATGTAAAATAGAATAAATAATGAATAAATACACATAATCAATATGGAAATGTAAATAACTAAACATATATGACATGTAATTAATAAACTGAGAAGAAATTGAATCCAGAGATAATATAAATTCAAAATTCTGAGGTTAATAAGTAATTCGCATGTTATATAACTAAAAACACATGAAATTTATTTAATAACATGACAACTAAAACTGGATACAACATAATCAATATATAAAGGTAAATAACTGAAAACAAATTCCATTTAATAAATAAATATACATGAAATTAATTTAGAGATAATATCATTGTGAAAATATCATGGATCATACCAACTACATTCTAAATTAAGTAAATACATAATTATTGGATTTTATATTTCCCTAGTACATGATACCCTTTTCGTTAATATCTATCCTCAAGAAATTATAAAACAAATTTTTAGAAACCCATTTGTCTATGGCTAGAAAATAGATTCATCTAATGAGACTACCAATGCATCGAGGTGCTATCTATAACCAAGCACAACCATTTATTTTATGTCCAAATCATTCCTCCTATATTAGATAGTCAGTTTAATTGTTAAACAATGTTCCTTATCATCAAATATTTATATTTATTAAAGAATAAGAATTTATCAATAGTTACCTAGATAAATATATAACATCAAATATAGTACTCCATATATATAAGTTATATATGTTTTAACAAATAAACATATATATGAAAAATATTATGGATATTTAGGGGAAATTTAATATCCCCAAGAAAGTGAAAAATTCCATGTAAGGTTCATGAATTCAAAAAAACATTATGGAAGTTAATTTCAATACTTTCCTTGGTCAAAATGATCAAAAAAATCAACATGAATAATAATTATAGTATTAATACAACATATAAACACTTGAGTAGGCATAAGGGGTTATTTGTTTGATGAATATAAATACAATAAAAATATCTTTAAAAATATTATTGAGGAAAATATCATTTTAATTTTGAAAACAACATTTTTAAACTAAATATTACCAAAAAATATTCAAATACTTGTTCTTGAAAATAAACTTTGAAACTTATAAAAATATATATATAACATTTTATTGGTCATTAAGACTTTAAATTATTTTCTTGTGATACATATAAAAATAAAACATTCAATAAATTTTTAAAAAAAATCCAAAAAAGGATTATTTTTAAAATTACTTGATGATCCCTTTAAAAAAAATTAAAAGATAAAAATGGATAAAAATGCACATAATCAATTAATTTTAAAATTATATTTTTTTGAAATTATTTTTAGAACTCATGGTTTTGTAAGAAAAGAAATTCTAACCAAAAGAGAAAAATGAATTCATATTTTTTAAAAATCATTTTATCTCATATTTTATGTACCAATGAGTGGAGAATTTATACTATTACTTAGAAATATCATGAATAAATAGATGAGGAGAAAATGATATGGTTTTATTAGACAATTATCAAATAATTTCCTTTGATATTAATTCATGAATAAATAATGTCGGTGACAATGGGATTGTGGAAAATAATAAGTTATAGTGATCATAACATTGTAGTGATAATTATTAAACGAATTTATTATATTTGTAAATTGTAAATCTACATAAAATGGTGAAAATGAAACATAATATAATGAAAATCCATTAGGTACATAGTCTTAGAATATCATGGACGATGATGATGTACAAAAACCTAATGAAAATAAATTACATTATGAAGTTCATTACCACTTGGTAAAACTTAAGTCAAATACACATAAATAAAATAAGTCAAATTGAAACTAAAAATACCATGAATTATGAATTATTCATGATATTAAATGTAAAATTGTCAGTATATACATCATATAAAACAAATTAGGTGTATAAAATTATAATATGCCTTAATGAAAAAACCTTGAGATGAATTTCCATAACTCATCCTTACTTTTGGTTAAACATGAATTAACATCTTATATAGTGGTTTTAGACATTTTATTAACTTTATTCAAGACCATATTAATATTTATAATATTATATATGATCTTTTTCTGACATCTTTTCACCCATTTTTTAATAATACTTTTTTTTATTTTCATTGTTTTGTGTGTTAATTATCTTGTCTTCTCATGTGTGTTTCATTATAAAATATTCAGTTATTGCGTGTATTATATTTTTATTTCATTTCTATAATAATAATAATAATAGTGACATAATTTTCATATTTTTATATCAATTATAATTTTAATACTGATCATGAAATTTGTTTTTGAGAAATAATGTATGTTATGATCATAGAGATGGTAGGTCGTACGTACGCATGAGTAACATATCTATTTTTCAATAATCAATATGGAAAGAAGGTAAGTAATATTTTATATTTATATAATGATAATAATATCACAAATACCATGTTATTTATTTAAAAAAACTTAATAATATCATCCATGTTTTGTGTTGATGAAAAGTGAGTCACATCGCTTTGTGAAGGTGGTAGTTTACATGTACATGAAGATGTTATCATCTTTAAGTGAATAGAAAGGTAAGAAAAATTGATATATTATCCTTTTATAATGAAAAATATTTCATGAATATAATAATTATTACATTTATATCGCATATATTAGTTAAAAATATCATTATTACCTTCCATGTAAAGTGTTACTGAAAAATGAATCACGACACTGCATGAGGCAGTAGTTGGCTACACATATGAGCGATGTTATCGTATCCCCTACTGAATGGAATGTAAAATGGTATATATGGTATAATAAATATAGAGGTATAATTATGTTATAAATATCACATATATACTATATATCCATAATCATACCCAACTGTTTGAGGTGGTAGTGGAAAAATGAATGACATCAGTTCACATGGTAGTTGTCCACCGTACATAGGAACAATGATTTTATAAACCATTTTATGGAAGAGGATATGTTTGTTGATTATTAAATTAAAATAAAAAAATATAAGTATATATAAGACAATTAGGTTTTTATATCATCATGGTTTAATAATAATTTAAGGATATAGAGGAAGAAATAAAAAAAATGCTCATTGAAGAACACTACCTCTTCTTTGGGTATCATCCTTTGGTTTACAAAAAAAGATGTCCTAGGTTGTCATTATGCAAAAAAAAAAGTCTTATAAAAAGAGTATATAGATGTTTGGAAGTGAATTTGGTAGGTCATGGATGATCCAAAATTGTTTTAATCTGTGAAGTGGTGAGGAGATGGGGTGACCTTTTATAAGTGTGGTGAGTGGAACACTTGTAATGTTTTAAAATGATTCAACCATACCAACATTTTTGTCATGAAAAGAACCCAACAAAGGATATATTATTGAAAATTTAATAGATAAGTAATAAATATGGAAGAATGGGGTTTTTAATAGTTTTTAGGACATTAATAACCCTTAAATTTGTAGTTTAACCCCTTAGTAAATCAGTTTTCAACTTGTCCATGATAATTAATTTTTTCTATTTTAACTATCCAATTTGGTGAAAATTTATATTGACCTACCTAGAAATTAAAAATTATTATGATTCCAAATATGAAATATATTTTAAAATATTTAATTCATATAAGTATAAAATTATAATATAATATTAATCCCCTAGACAAGACGAGAAAACAAGTTTTTTAAAAGGGAAAATATTTAAATGTTTACAAATTATCATATAAAGATGAAATATTAAAATGATTCCAATGTACTAAATTGTATTAATTTACATATAATTGAACTAATTATACTTTAAAACCAATTTAAAATGTAATTTAACATGATAAATAATTAAAAAGTAAAGGTTTAATTAAAAATATTTATTTTTACCTATTTATCAAAAAATGAAATTTTTTAGAAAAATACCAAATATTTATTCTAAGATAGTTTTGATATTATTATTAAAATAATTTAGTTCATTTTTTCAAATATATTTTATAAAATTGGTGAAAATTAATTTTAATTTATGTGTGAAAATCATGAATCATTCATCTTTAAGAAAAATATAGTTTTATAAAAAATATTTATTTTTATTTTAAATGATTCTTATTTTATTTCAAATCATTTGATAACAATAGTTTCAAAATTTTAGTTATTACTATTCATAAACAACAATTTAATGGATAGATTATAATAATATACTGCATTATTATTCATTTAGTCTTAGGGCTACATGTTCTGAAAGATATTGAAGAGATTAACTTTAAAGAAATATATTTTGTGGGTTATTTAAGATCATTTTTATGAGTCACGTACAAAAATTAAATATAGTGACATTATTTTATTAATCCATGGTGTTACATTATCCACAACTTAAATAAATATTTTCCCCATAATTTAACCTTGATCTCAGAAATCTAGGGTTTAACATTTGGAATTACCATTGCTGAAAAACTCACACATAAAAGGGTTAATAAAATATCCTCTTAATAATAGAGAAATTGAAGTAAAAAGTTCATATGGAATAAAAAATTGATAGTTTTATATGTTGGATAAAATTGGTAGAATGTGTGGATATGAACATGAAAGAAAATCATAAATAATTTTATAGAGTGATTGAGGTCATTGATCACAATAAAGTAAATGAATAATAGAAATTTATGGGCCTCAAAACCATAAATATATGATAACATAAAAGTATATCTAATTCATTGGATATTAATGTAATAGGATAAATTTTTTTTTCAAGATAATTTTCATAAATTAGTGGAATTATTTTACTTTTTAAAAATATAAGGAAATATACATACTTGAAACATTTTTATTTCATAAGAAAATTTTAATTGATTAGTTTTTATTTTATCAATTTCAAATTCATCCCTTAAAACAAGAAATTAATGTCCAAAAAAAATAAAATTTTTATGCCTGAAGAAATAAAATTCTCTTTTAACACATCGTAAGATCTAAAAAAGAGTTATAATTCTTTCTATTTATATCAAAAAAATTTCAAAAACCAATATGGTTAGAAATTTTTTTCCAATATAATACATCAATATATTAACCTCAATAGAAACAATTTTATCCCCTAATTAATATTTATTTTAATTTTTTTTATCTAAAGACTTATTAACCCGGATATGACACATGCCAGTAGTAAGTGAAAAACTATTATCCTGCTCTAATTATGGGTTTATGTTCCGGAGGCTTATTAGATGCGATGGGTTATCACTCAAAATTCATTTTATCCTTTTTATAAAAATATATTAATATAATTACTTTAATGTTCCCAAAAAATATGATGTAATTATTTGAAATAAAATTAATCATTAGATAACATTTTTTCTAATGTTTTTAATATAACTTTTATCTCCAAAATTTATAATTGTCTAATTTGAATATTTTTACAATGTCTATAATGATCATATAAACCCCATAGGTTATCAATACCTTTAAAATTATTTCCATAAAATTTAATGTATTTATTCCTAAAATAAAATTTTCACTATAACATATACTATACCAATGGGTCGTATTGCTATAAATTTCTTCCAAAATATCCTTAATCTTGGTATAATACCATCACATAAATCCTAAAAAGGGATGTCTATGACGTTGGACAAAAGATTGATCTTAAACTCATAAACCCATGATGGTATCGAATATTATTAAGTTAATGAAATCATATATGACTCTTAAATTCAACAAATTTTTTAGATTTATCATAATTATTATAACTAAAATACCATTAGTAAAATACTTAAACAATTAAATTCTTAAATCCCAATACATAAATACTTCATCCATTTTTTTCCCACACAGTTCCTTCCGTGTTCTAGGATTTAAAATTTAGAAGATAAAATTTAATTTGATATTTCCTAATTTCTCCACATTTAATACAATGAACTATAAATGGTTCTCTAGGATGAGCTTTATTTTATTCCATCATAATCTTCATTTTACCTAAAAAATTAGTTAACTTAGGACCTTATTTTTCACACAATTTTTTTTTCCATTCCTTTGAGAAACTTTCTTTCCTATCTAAGACACCTTAGGTTTAAACTAGGTCACTCATTGTCATTATCTTCTCAAATAATTAATATTGGTTTATAATGAAAATATGATTTAGCGTCGGAATATCTCCTAGGAGTGTCAAACTAGGCCTGCAGTAAGGACCATTAAGATTCACTAGTTGGTGATTGGGCCAAGTCCAATTCACCCTTTTTAGTTTTATTACCCCTGGGAACATTTGTTCTAGATCCACATCCACCTAAAATATCTAGAATTTTATGTATTTTTAGGTAAAACCACACATTATCTTCCTTAAAAAAATAGAATGTTCTTCTAAAATTTTCCTAAAAAATCTATCATAGGGTTATCTATGATTTACTAAATCTTGTTTCAAAGGTTTCTACTAAGATTCTTATGATATCAATTATAGATACCCAAACCCCTATAGCTTGGAGTCAGTTTCTACCTTATAACATTGACATAAGATACAATAAATCAATTCTAGAAGGACTAAATAGTTTATTAGTCTTGGTAAACTAGATACAAACATGATAACCATATTACATTTGAAATTTGTTTTTACAAAATTGTTTTTTGAGAATATCATTATCCCATATAACATATTCTTTCATATATTTCGTAGTACACATCATTAATTCCTAGGAAAGGGAAAAAATATGCATGATCTCAAATTATATATAAGGGTTAATTACATTAGAAAAAACCACGAATCAATAATAATAGTAAATATAGAAAGGAAAAATAACTAAATAAAAATGAAATTTAATAAATAAATTGAGAAAGAATTGCGACCAAAGATAATATCAATGAAAAAATATCATAGATAATAATTAGTATGGTATGTTAAATAACTAAATAAACTTTCCATTTAATCAATAACATGAGTTTCATTATTGGATAAATCATATTAAATATGGAAAAGTAAATAATTGAAGACACATGGAATTTAATCAGTAATTGAGAATAAAATGCTTCTCGACATAATATCATTACCGAAATATACTAGATAACATAATTGAATCCATAATAAAGTAAATACTTTATTTTTGGATTTCATGTTTCTAAGTCACATGATACCTTTACCATCAAGATATATCATCAAGAGAGTTTAAAACAGATGGGTATAATACCATTTAACTAACGGTATCCAACTCATTAATACTTAGAGACTACCGATGCATCGAGAGGCTATTTGTAACCAGACCCAACCATTGTCTTTCATGTAAAATGTATTCCTCATATATTGGATAATTGATCTAATTCATAAATCATGTTCCTTATCATCAAATAACTTTATTAAGTAAAGAATATAAATTTATTAATATTTCCCTAAATAAACAAATAATATTCAACGTCAAACATAGTATGTATAAATGATAAATGGTTTAAATAATAAACATATCCATGAATTATAATATGTAGATTTAGGGGAAATTTATTGTCCACAACAAAGTGAAAAATTAAAGGGATTGTTAATGAATAAAAAAATGAATCACAAAAGTGAATTTCAATAGATTCCATAATTAAAATAATTCTAAACCATCAAAAGATCAAACAATGATGGTATAAATAAAACATATACCCATTATAGAAGGAATAATGGGTTGATTTTATTTATTAATACAAATACCATAAAAAGATCTTTAAAAACATTTTTTTTATGAAGATATACTTTTCATTTTGAAAATTCATTTTCAAGATTTAAATCTCACAAAAAAATTCGAAAATAATTTTCATTGAAAATAAAATTTCAAATTTATATAATAATCTTCAAGATATTTGATTGGCCATAATAGCTAGAAATTAATTTCATTCCATACATGTTAAAACAATGATTCCATTCATTTTTTAATAAAATCCAAATGAGAATTATTTTGAAATTGACATGAATATTCCTTTAAATTTTATTTTTAAAACATAAAATTTGGTAAATATTTCATTTTATAAATAATTTATAAATGTTTAAAAATATTTTTTAAATATTTTTTTAAAAAATTGGTTTTAGAAGAAAAAATATTTTTGACCGTAAGAGATAAATAGAGTCATTTTTTCTTTAAAAAGTTTTAAATTATTTTGAGTAAAAAAGAAAAAAAAATGGAAGGATTACTTGAAAATATGATAAATTACTGGATTATAAAAAAATTAAATTTTTTTATTATACAATTATCAAATAATTTTCTTTTAAAAAAATTATAGAATAAACAATCTCCATGTGAATGTGATTGTGAAATAAACCATTATAGTGATCATTATGTTGATATGATCATTAGTCAATGAACTAATTATGTTAATCAACTTTAAATATACATAAAATAATTGAAAATTAAATATAATATAATTAAAATTTATTACTAATATAATCTTATAATATCAAATATGATAAAAAATTAATATAACCCAAAGATAAATAAATTGAGTTATGATATTCTTTACCTCATGGTAACTCTTATTTCAAATCCCCTTGGATGAAATAATTAAAATTGAAACACAAAATAACATGAATTATGAATTATTAATGATATTACATATAAAAGGTCCATTATATGAACCATATAAAATAAATTAGGCACATAATATTACTATATGCCTCAATGAAAGGAAATTCAGATGAAATCCCTTACCCCATGCTTCCATTTGGTTGAACATGATTTAACCTCATGTATTGTGGTTATAAAAAAGTTATTAACTTATTATAGAACCATATTAATATTTATAATATCATATATGATCGTTTTATAATGTGTTATCACATGTTCATTAAAAACCATTTATTATATTCTTTGTTTCGGGAGTTAATTTCCTTGTTTTCTCATGCATGTTTCATCTTGAATGAACTAGTTATTACAAATATTATATAGTTTTATAATCTCCATAATAATATTCATGAAATAATTATCATATTTATAGATAATTTATAATTTTAAGACCAATAATTAATGATTATTTTTTCAAATGAATTATGTTATGATCATGGAGATGGTAGGCCACACATACGCATGAGTGACATTTCTATTTTTCAATGACCATTTTAGAAAGAAGTAATATTTTACCTTTAAATAATGATAATAATATCATAAATAGAATATTTTTAATTTAAATATACTTATATATATCATTCATGTGGTGTGGTTTTGAAAATAGGATGAGGGATCTAGATTACCATTACACCAATTAGAAAGCCTCTGAGCGACTTCTCTACCACGACACTCTCTGCTAGGGTTTCCTCAATATTTCCCCGGTTGGGGGATGATAGCATGATATCTTTGGATTCATCTCACCCTTCCATACCTCCTTCTATTTTTCTCACTCGGTGGTTTCTTCATGGTAGTTTTTCTCCTCTGTTGTTGTTTTAGGTGTAGCGATGGTGGGATGTTTCAGTGGTTTCCTCTCGCCGAAGGACTTAGGAGGTGATGGAATGGTGAAAAAGTGATGATGAATGATGTGTTGTGATGATGAGAGTGTTAGATTTTTTACTATCCATTTCATGATTTGTGGGATTAGGTTCCCTTATCAGTGCCTTTTTTTTTGAATTTCAATTTGGTATTCATCACAATTTCTCACTTTATGGTGTATCGGTCTTATACAGGATTAGGTTTCCTCAGTGGTGTATTTTGTTTGAATTTTGAACTTTTATGGGGTATCATTCGTGCGCGGTTGCCACTTTTTCATAAATTGGTTTTTATTAAAATAAAAAATTGACTTGGAAGGTTATATAAATGGATTCAAATCTCTTTGTGAAGGTGGTAGTTCACACGTACACGAACAATTTTATCTTCTTTAAGTGAATGAAAATATATGAAACAAATTATATATTATCTTTAAAAAATAATAAATATACCATTAATATAATGATAATGTAATATATATCATGAATATTCATCAATATTATCCTTATTACCTTTCGTGTATAGCATTAGTGAAAAATGAATCACATCGCTTCGTGAGGTGGTAGTCCTCCTTACACTTGAGGAAAATTATCGCAATTCATAAAGAATGGAGAGTAATAGTTAATATATGATATAATGACTCTATATTTATAAATATGTTATAAATATAATATATATACTTTTTATCCATTAACACACATATCTATTAGAGGTGTTAATGGAAAAAAGAATGACATGGATTTGTGATGCGGTAGTCCTCCGTACACATGAACGGTGAGTTTGTAACTCATTTGATCAAAGAGGGGATAATTATAGGTAATGCCCATATCTTGAAAAAATATAAGTATATGGGAGATAATAAAGTTATTATATATATATTTTAATAATATCTTAAGGATTTGGAGGAATAAATAAAATAAAAATGCTCACTGAAGAACATTACATCTTCTTCGAGGACATTTCTTAGAATGGAACCAAAATCCTTTCAAGGTTGTCATTATGAAGCAAATAAGTATTCTAGGATGAAGAAATGGAATTTAATAAGAAATATTTTACGTTATTTTCTAAATCTATAGGGTTTTAATGGGTGAAGTGGAGAGGATAAGGGTTGGACTTTTATAAGTGAGTTGAGTGGCACACTTGCAATTTTTTTAAAAATATTCAATCGTACCTCGTGTTTTTATCACAACAAAAGACACAAAAAATGAGCCACTAATAGAACCTAGAAGTGATAAGATTGAATTATGTCCTTCTAATGGGAGTTGGATGATTTGTTATGTCATTTTTAAACCTTATCTTAGCTCTTTAAGCTCAAGGTAAATCAGTTTTTACCTTAACTGTGATTATTATTATTTACTCTTTTTACTATTCTTTTTTGGTAAAAAATTAACTGGTAATTATAATAAATTAAAAATTATTAGGATTATAAATATGGAATATATTTTAAAAATTCAATTAAAAAAGATGTAAATTTTAATTTGAAATTAATTTGGAATACATGTTGAGAAATTGAGTTTTTTAAAAGAAAAGACTGTCAAAAGTTTTCATTGTTTTATACCAAAATTCAATATGAAAATGATTAAAATGAGATAAATTTGATAAATTTATATATTATTTAATTAATTATTATTTGAAAAAACTTGAAAATATAATTTAGCTTGATAAATTATTTAGTTGAAAAGTTATTTTTCAATTAAAATTTAGTATTTTCCATTTTTCATCAAAAAATGAAACATTTCAAAAAAAATTAAAAAAATTACCCTTATATAATTTTTTTATTTTGAATTCAAAATTAGTGTTAATTTTATAAAACTTTTTTTAATAGCTGTGAAAATTAAATTTGAATAATATTTGCAAAAAACAAATCTTCTGTCTTTCAGAAAAATACAGAATTTCATAAAAAATTTCTTTTTATTTTAATATAATTTTATTTTATTTCTAATAAATAGATAACACTACTGAAAATCCGGCCTTTAGCGGCCGCTCAGCGACCGCCATTGGCGGTCGCTGTTGCCTCGTCGCTAGTCTAATTTTTTTTTTTAAATTTTTTTTTATTGAATTGAATATATAAATAAATAAATATATATATATAAATATTCATATATATACTATTAAATACAATATTTTATATATATATATATAATATATTTTAAATGTTTTAATATATATATATAATATATATATAATATCAAATCATTGTGCTATAATAATTTAAAAACTTCGATTCAAGAAATAATCTCATTTCAGGTCTTTCGAGCACGTTTGCTCCGAATGGGACCGTCGCACGCCGTTTTGGTTTATGGCACCGGAAACGCGTTTTCGGCCGCCGCGATCAAACGCCACCTCCGAATGAGGTGTCGTCTGGCCGACCATTTCACAATTCACGCCCCGGATGTTGTCGTAGGGTTTCGTGACATTCGGAGGTCGTTCGGGTGGTTTTGACCCCCCAACGCGCCATTTCAGCGCGCGCCGCGCAGCTGAAAAGGACACAATCGGACGTGTCGCGCGCACCGCACGTCCGATGGACGTGCGGCCTCCTCCTGCATCTCAGAAATAATATTTCTATCGTTCCCGTGCGATTTCAGGTCGTTCGGAGCACGTTTGCTCCGAATTGGACCGCCGCACGCCGTTTTGGTGTTTTAGGGCGCCGGAAACGCGTTTCCGGCCGCCGCAGTCAAACGGCACCTCTGAATGAGGTGCCGTCTGGCCGACCATTTCACAATTCACGCCTCGGATGTTGTCGTACGGTTTCGTGGCATTCGGAGGTCGTTCGGGTGGTTTTGACCCCCCAACGCGCCATTTCAGCGCGCGCCGCGCTGCTGAAAAGGACACAATCGGACGTGCCACGCGCACCGCACATCCGCTGGACATGATGCCTCCTCCTTCATCTCAGGAATAATATTTCTATCATTCCCGTGCGGTTTCAGGTCTTTCGGAGCACGTTTGCTCCGAATGGGACTGCCGCACGCCGTTTTGGTGTTTTATGGCGCCGGAAACGCGTTTCCGGCCGCCGCGGTCAAACGGCACCTCCGAATGGGGTGCCGTCTGGCCGACCATTTCAAAATTCACGCCCCGGATATTGTCGTACGGTTTCGTGGCATTAGGAGGTCGTTCGGGTGGTTTTGACCCCCCAACGCGCCATTTCAGCGCGTGCCGCGCTGCTGAAAAGGATACAATTGGACGTGCCGCGCGCACCGCACGTCTGATGGACGTGCGGCCTCCTCCTGCATCTCAGGAATAATATTTATATCGTTCCCGTGCGGTTTCAGGTCGTTCGGAGCACGTTTGCTTCGAATAGGACCGCCGCACGCCGTTTTGGTGTTTTAGGGCGCCGGAAACGCGTTTCCGGCCGCCGTGGTCAAACGGAACCTCCGAATGAGGTGCCGTCTGGCCGACCATTTCACAATTCACGCCCCAGATGTTTTCGTACGGTTTCGTGGCATTCGGAGGTCGTTCGGGTGGTTTTGACCCCCCAACGCGCCATTTCAGTGCGCGCCGCGCTGCTGAAAAGGACACAATCGGACGTGCCGCGCGCACCGCACGTCCGCTGGACGTGCTGTCTCCTCCTGCATCTCAGGAATAATATTTCTATCGTTCCCGTGTGGTTTCAGGTCTTTAGGAGCACGTTTGCTCCGAATGGGACAGCCGCACGCTGTTTTGGTGTTTAATGGCGCCCGAAACGCGTTTCCGGCTGCCGCGGTCACACGGAAGCTCCGAATGAGGTACCGTCTGGCCGACCATTTCACAATTCATGCCCCGGATGTTGTCGTACGGTTTCGTGGCATTCGGAGGTCGTTCGGGTGGTTTTGACCCCCCAACGCGCCATTTCAGCGCGCGCCGCGCTGCTGAAAAAGACACAATCGGACGTGCCGCGCACACCGCACATCCGATGGACGTGCGGCCTCCTCCTGCATATCAGGAATAATATTTCTATCGTTCTCGTGCGGTTTCAGGTCTTTCGGAGCACGTTTGCTCCGAATTTGACCGCCGCACGCCGTTTTGGTGTTTTATGGCGCCGGAAACGTGTTTCCGGCCGCCGCGGTCACACGGAACCTCCGAATGAGGTGCCGTCTGGCCGACCATTTCACAATTCATGCCCCGGATATTGTCGTATGGTTTCGTGGCATTCGGAGGTCGTTCGAGTGGTTTTGACCCCCCAATGCGCCATTTCAGCGCGCGCCGCGCTGCTGAAAAGGACACCATCGGACGTGCCACGCGCACCGCACGTTTGCTGGACGTGCTGCCTCCTCCTGCATCTCAGGAATAATATTTCTATCGTTCCCGTGCAGTTTCAGGTCTTTCGGAGCACGTTTTCTCTGAATGGGACCGTCGCACGCCGTTTTGGTGTTTTATGGCGCCAGAAACGCGTTTCCGGCCGCCGCGGTCAAACGGCACCTCCGAATGAGGTGCCTTCTGGACGAACATTTCACAATTCACGCCCCGGATGTTGTCGTACGGTTTTGTGGAATTCAGAGGTCGTTCGGGTGGTTTTGACCCCCCAACGCGCCATTTCAGCGCGTGCCGCGCTGCTGAAAAGGACACAATCGGACGTGTCGCGCGCACCGCACGTCCTTTGGACGTGCTGCCTCCTCCTGCATCTCAGGAATAATATTTATATCGTTCCCGTGCGGTTTCAGGTCTTTCGGAGCACCTTTGCTCTGAATGGGACCGCCGCACGCCGTTTTGGTGTTTAATGGCGCCAGAAACGCGTTTCCGGCCGCCGCGGTCAAACGGCTCCTCCGAATGAGGTGCCGTCTGGCCGACCATTTCACAATTCATGCCCCGGATGTTGTCGTACGGTTTCGTGGCATTCGGAGGTCGTTCGGGTGGTTTTGACCCCCCAACGCGCGATTTCAGCGCGCGCAGCGCTGCTGAAAAGGACACAATCGGACGTGCCATGTGCACCGCACGTCCGCTGGACGTGCTGCCTCCTCCTGCATCTCAGGAATAATATTTCTATCGTTCCCGTGTGGTTTCAGGTCTTTCGGAGCACGTTTGCTCCGAATGGGACCACCGCACGCCGTTTTGGTGTTTTGTGGCACCGGAAACGCGTTTCCGGCCACCGCGGTCAAACGGCACCTCCGAATGAGGTGCCGTCTGGCCGGCCATTTCACAATTCACGCCCCGGATATTTTCGTACGGTTTCGTGGCTTTCGGAGGTCGTTCGGGTGATTTTGACCCCCCCAACGCGTCATTTCAGCGCGCGCCGCGCTGCTGAAAAGGATACAATCGGACGTGTCGCGCGCACCGCACGTCCGATGGACGTGCAACCTCCTCCTGCATCTCAGGAATAATATTTCTATCATTTCCGTGTGGTTTCAAGTCGTTCGGAGCACGTTTTCTCTAAATAGGACCGCCGCACGCCGTTTTGGTGTTTTAGGGCGCCGGAAACGCGTTTCCGGCCGCCGCGGTCAAACGGCACCTCCGAATGAGGTGCCGTCTGGCCGACCATTTCACAATTCACGCCCCGGATGGTGTCGTACAGTTTCGTGGCATTCATAGGTCGTTCGGGTGGTTTTGACACCCCAACGCGCCATTTCAGCGCGCGCCGCGCTGCTGAAAAGGACACAATTGGACGTGCCGCGCGCACCGCACGTCCACTAGACGTGCTGCCTTCTCCTGCATCTCAGGAATAATATTTCTATCGTTCCTGTGCGGTTTCAGGTCTTTCGGAGCACGTTTTCTCCGAATGGGACCGCCGCACGCCGTTTTGGTGTTTAATGGCGCCCGAAGCGCGTTTCCGGCCGCCGCGGTCACAAGGTACCTCCGAATGAGGTGCCGTCTGGCCGACCATTTCACAATTCACGCCCCGGATGTTGTCGTACGGTTTCGTGGCATTCGAAGGTCGTTCGGGTGGTTTTGACCCCCCAACGAGCCATTTCAGCGCGCACCGCGCTGCTGAAAAGGACACAATCGGACGTTCCGCGCGCACCGCACATCCGATGGACGTACGGGCTCCTCCTGCATCTCAGGAATAATATTTCTATCGTTGCCGTGCGGTTTCAGGTCGTTCGGAGCATGTTTTCTCTGAATTGGACCACCGCACGCCGTTTTGGTGTTTTATGGTGCCGAAAACGCGTTTCCGGCCGCCGCGATCACACGGCACCTCCGAATAAGGTGCCGTCTGGCCGACCATTTCACAATTCACGCCCCAGATATTGTCGTACGGTTTTGTGGCATTCAGAGGTCATTCGGGTGGTTTTGACCCCCCAACGCGCCATTTCAGCGTGCGCCGCGCTGCTGAAAAGGACACAATCGGACGTGCCGCGCGCACCGCACGTCCACTGGACGTGCTGCCTTCTCCTTCATCTCAGGAATAATATTTCTATCGTTCCCGTGCGGTTTCAGGTCTTTCGGAGCACGTTTGCTCCGAATGGGACCGCCGCACGCCGTTTTGGTGTTTAATGGCGCCCGAAACGCATTTCCGGCCGCCGCGGTCACACGGTACCTCCGAATGAGGTTCCGTCTGGCCGACCATTTCACAATTCACGCCCCGGATGTTGTCGTACGGTTTCGTGGCATTCGAAGGTCGTTCTGGTGGTTTTGACCCCCCAACGAGCCATTTCAGCGCGCGCCGCGCTGCTGAAAAGGACACAATCGGACGTTCCGCGCGCACCGCACATCCGATGGACGTACGGCCTCCTCATGCATCTCAGGAATAATATTTCTATCGTTCCCGTGCGGTTTCAGGTCGTTCGGAGCATGTTTGCTCCGAATTGGACCACCGCACGCCGTTTTGGTGTTTTATGGTGCCGAAAACGCGTTTCCGGCCTCCGCGATCACACGGCACCTCCGAATAAGGTGCCGTCTGGCCGACCATTTCACAATTCACTCCCCGGATATTTTCGTACGGTTTCGTGGCATTCGGAGGTCATTCGGGTGGTTTTGACCCCCCAACGCGCCATTTCAGCGCGCGCCGCGCTGCTGAAAAGGACACAATCGGACGTGCCGCGCGCACCGCACGTCCGCTGGACGTGCTGCCTCCTCCTGCATCTCAGGAATAATATTTCTATCGTTCCCGTGCGGTTTCAGGTCTTTCGGAGCATGTTTGCTCCGAATGGGACCGCCGCACGCCGTTTTGGTGTTTTATGGCGCTGGAAACGCGTTTCCGGCCGCCGCGGTCAAACGGCACCTCTGAATGAGGTGCCGTCTGGCCGACCATTTCACAGTTCACGCCCCAGATGTTGTCGTACGGTTTCGTGGCATTCGGAGGTCGTTCGGGTCTTTTTGACCCCCCAACGCGCCATTTCAGCGCGCGCTGCGCTGCTGAAAAGGACACAATCGGACGTGCCGCGCGCACTGCACGTCCGATGGACGTGCTGCCTCCTCCTGCATCTCCGGAATAATATTTCTATCGTTCCCGTGCGGTTTCAGGTCTTTCGGAGCACGTTTTCTCCGAATGGGACCGCCACACGCCGTTTTGGTGTTTAATGGCGCCAGAAACACGTTTCCGGCCGTCGCGGTCACACGGCACCTCCGAATGAGAGGTCGTCTGGCCTAACATTTCACAATTCACGCCCCGGATATTGTCGTACGGTTTCGTGGCATTCGGAGGTCGTTCGTGTGGTTTTGACCCCCCAACGCGCCATTTCAGCGCGCGCCGTGCTGCTGAAAAGGACACAATCGGAAGTGCCGCGCGCACCGCACGTCCGCTGGACGTGCTGCCTCCTCCTGCATCTCAGGAATAATATTTCTATCGTTCCCGTGCGGTTTTAGGTCTTTCAGAGCAAGTTTGCTCCGAATGAGACCGCCGCACGCCGTTTTGGTGTTTTATGGCGCCGGAAACGCGTTTCCGGCCGCTGCGGTCACACAACACCTCCGAATGAGGTGCCGTCTGGCCGAACATTTCAAAATTCACGCCCCGTATGTTGTCGTACGGTTTCGTGGCATTCGGAGGTCGTACGGGTGGTTTTGACCCCCCAACGCGCCATTTCAGCGCGCGCCGCGCTGCTGAAAAGGACACAATCGGACGTGCCGCGCGCACCGCACGTCCGCTGGACGTGCTGCCTCCTCCTGCATCTCAGGAATAATATTTCTATCGTTCCCGTGCGGTTTCAGGTCTTTCGGAGCACGTTTGCTTCGAATGGGACCGCCGCACACCGTTTTGGTGTTTTATGGCGCCAGAAATGCGTTTCCGGCCGCCGCGGTCAAACAACACCTCTGAATAAGGTGCTGTATGGCCGACCATTTCAAAATTCACGCCCAGGATATTTTCGTACGGTTTCGTGGCATTCGGAGGTTGTTCGTGTGGTTTTGACCCCCCAACGCTTCATTTCAGCGCGCGCCGCGCTGCTGAAAACGACACAATCGGACGTGCCGCGCGCACCGCACGTCCGCTAGACGTGCTGCCTCCTCCTGCATCTCAGGAATAATATTTATATCGTTTTCGTCCGGTTTCAGGTCTTTCGGAGCACGTTTGCTCCGAATGGGACCGCCGCACACCGTTTTGGTGTTTTATGGCGCCGGAAACGCGTTTCCGGCCGCCGCGGTCAAACGGCACCTCCGAATGAGGTGCCGTCTAGCCGACCATTTCACAATTCACGCCCCGGATATTGTCGTACGGTTTTGTGGCATTCGTAGGTCGTTCGGGTGGTTTTGACCCCCCAACGCGCCATTTCAGCGCGCACCGCGCTGCTGAAAAGGACACAATCGGACGTGCCGCGCGCACCGCACGTCCGCTGGACGTTCTGCCTCCTCCTGCATCTCAGGAATAATATTTCTATCGTTCCCGTGCAGTTTCAGGTCTTTCGGAGCACTTTTGCTCCGAATGGGACCGCCGCACGCCGTTTTGATGTTTTATGGCGCCGGAAACGCGTTTCCGGCCGCCGCGGTCAAACGGCAGCTCCGAATGAGGTGCCGTCTAGCCGACCATTTCACAATTCATGCCCCATATGTTGTCGTACGGTTTCGTGGCATTCAGAGGTCGTTCGGGTGGTTTTGACCCCCCAACGCGCCATTTCAGCGCGCGTCGCGCTGCTGAAAAGGGCACAATCGGACGTGCCGCGCGGGGGGGGGGGGGGGCTGTGCGGGGGTGTGGGGGGGCTGTACGGGGGTGCGGGGGGCTGTACGGGGGGGGGGGGGGGGCTGTCCGGTGGTGTCGGGGGGCTGTACGGCGGTGCGGGGGGCTGTACGGGGGTGGCGGGGGGCTGTACGGGGGTGCGGGGGGCTGTACGGGGGTGGCGGGGGGCAGTACGGGGGTGCGGGGGGTGTACGGGGGTGCGGGGGGACTGTACGGGGGTGCGGGGGGCTGTACGGGGGTGCGGGGGGCTGTACGGGGGTGCGGGGGGCTGTACGGGGGTGGCGGGGGGCAATACGGGGGGTTGTACGGGGGTGCGGGGGGGGGGGGGGGGGGCTGTACGGGGGTGGCGGGGGGCAGTTTGGGGGTGCGGGGGGCAGTACGGGGGTGCGGGGGGTTGTACGGGGGTGCCGGGGGGCTGTACGGGGGTGCGGGGGGGGGGGGGGGGGGGGCTGTACGGGGGTGCGGGGGGGCTGTACGAGGGTGCGGGGGGGCTGTATGGGGGTGCAGGGGGCTGTACGGGGGTGCGGGGGGCTCTTCGGGGGTGCAAAGGCCATCCCATTGATTACAAAAGTGAAAAATAAAAGTGATAACATCTAATTAATACATATTTCTTTTATCGATACCATACAGAAATTTATAAAAAATATATTGGATAATACATAATCTATAATATCAGATTTATTGATCTGTTGGAATTAGTTCGACTTTTTCAAATGTAGAATCATTCAAGATTATCTGATCAAAAACTCAATATGTGTATAAAATATTTAAAAGACCACCATGGATGGTAATAATGCATTACTTAAATGAATAAATACAGTACATCAATGTCAACCCTATCAGTAAAAACAAAAAACATATCTCGTGAATATATGATGCGTCACGCGTTGTCATCACTGCTACCTCCTTCTGGTGGGCTAGGTGCCTACAACAAATAAACATTATAAATATTTTAATAACAAAAATAATTTAAATTAAATAAATAAATACAGTATATACCTGCGTCGTATGATCCCCTGTACCATCAGCTCGACGCACATATTCCCGCAGTGCTCTAACCTCAGCTGTCAATTGCGCATTTGTCTCCTCGGAAGCGCGCAGCCGTGCCTCAAAATCTGACATCTGATGTGTCATATGAGCAACAGCAGGACCGACAACCGCAGCGCATGACACTACAGAACGAGGAATCCCTGATCCATAGGTCAAACTATAGCCATGCCCGTCCCGACCAATAATGCGATGAAATATCTCATCCCGTCGCATGGGAAGCTGTCGCTGGTCCTCTGGAAGATGTTCTAACTCAGCTTTAAATTGAGCCTGTGAAATATTTAAATATATATAAATATATATATGTTAATATATAGATTTATGTAATTATTGGTAAGTACAGACACTTACTATCAATACTGCAACCTCTGGATCATTGCGATCACGAGTCCTTATCCACACCGACATTTTATCAGTTGCTGCACCTTACCCTCGCAACTGTATATTAAAAGAATATAAACACAAAACCATATTAATTAATAAATTAAAAAATGAATAACATATACCTCATGTCGGATCTGAGACACGTGACGAGTCCCGAGCCTGTGAGCTGGTCCCTGCAACGCTCGATTCTCCGAATGGCGTGTTGACACCTACTACATTCAATTCATTCAAATTTCAAACAAATCACATATTCTTGAAAATATATATACAGCAAAATAATTAATATACAAACCGCAACACCCTCAGTAGACCAATATGCAACCAAGTCACGCCACTGAGCCGGGAGGACACCTCTCGGGACTTTTTCCAAAATGTCAAGGGCACCCACATTTGGTACCCAGTGGTCCCTCTTCACTTTGCCTTTATAATCTTTCCACATCTTACGGCATTTGCTCATACACACAGGCCGAAACTCTTCAGGGAATACTTTCAAATTTTTCTATAAAGAAAATAATCAAACATATTAGTATTCTTTATAAATAGAAAATAAAGTAAAATTATTTTCTTACCTGAACCTCCCTCCATAGACGATCTAATGTGTCCTGAGGGATAGAATCCCAATCACGCGTGGTCAATGGAAATTGATGTGGGTCACGTATGATATGACCCAGCTGACGAATAAATGTCGGGGTATTCGGTCCCACGGGATGAAATACCTCATCAAATGAAACATCTATCGTCGTGTCGGAATTCCATGATAATATGCCACGACCAGGGCCTCTCCTGCGAGAGGAAGAAGCAGCCGAGTCTGATCCTGTTGAAAACAATTTTATATATAAATTGACAAATGTTATATATATATATATATGTCAATTACATAAAAAATATAGACAATGACATTCAAACATACCTCGACCCTAAGACGTAGATGCCTCAGATGGATGATGTGGATCTTCTGCCTCTTCCCCTGACATGTCTGCAGTCATAGAAAATATCAGTAATGAGTCCAAAGTGTTTAAAAGATAAATTGGATTGTTCTTAATAAATCAAACTTGTACAACTGTTAATCAAACAAAAAATGGATTGAATAATTAGTTGTGAATGAATTTTAAAAAATCAGAAAGTTAATCAACCTAAATATTTTTGACTGAATTAACTTACAAAAGTGAGGATTAAAACTTATAAGGATTTATAAAATGATTAGATAATTTATGATATCCTAGGAAATTCTACTGAATAGCGGGAAAACAATTATACCTTTCATTAAGCATGCAAATCGACCGTTTCTCCTTCAACAGCCGCTCTGACCCAATAAATATCTTCTTCACATTGAACTACGGTATGTTGATCAAGTTTTTGGTAAACAAACGGAACAGTCTCGGGTTCATCTTCTTCAAATAAAAACACTCCTCGCCGGGACATTTTGACAACAACTTGCCAACTTGGATCCGAAGGCAAAGTAACGAAGAATACTTGTTCCGCTTGTGATGTCAAAATGAAAGGTTCATTCTCAACTCATTCATTATTTCTGTATAACATATAGTTAAAATTCACCAATGAAAACTGATATTGATCGACTTTACATCCACGCACTGGATCAACCCAATTACACTTTAACAATATGTACTTCAAACCGTGTGTGTATACAACTTCAATGATGTCTATCAATTGACCATAGTAATAACCAGAATCGACAAAGGGACAACCGATGCCACTGTTTTTTGTTGCTCGTTTGTTGTCAACATCTTTAATGCGAAATCGAAAACCATTAGCATCAATAGATTTATAACGATGAGCCGTTATAGATGGACCCTCAGCCAGTTGGATAAATACTTCAGGTAGCGTGGGGTCCCCTAACTCCCTCAGCTTACGAACCTACATAATTTATAAAAATCAATACTGATATATGCAGAAAGAATTAGTTTAATACTTCACTCATAATGAAAATCAATTTATACATACATAATCCTTGAACCAATCATGAAATGCCGCATAATGAGATTGTTGAATTTGCAACTCAGTCGCACGATGCATCTCTTCTTTTATCTCATTAATGTGTTTCCTGCAAATGATTACGCGATGTTTAAAAGATCAACTTATGAAAACAAAACATGTAAAAGTTATACAAGCACATTGATAAGATACTTACTACATTAATGGTGCAACTGATGGAGTATTGAACAAGATATATCGATGTGCTTGTATCCACTCGATGTTGTCCATATCAAATGTGGTTCCTTCTCCAACTGAACCATCATGAATCCGAGAGGGCTTATCTAATTTTGTTTCAACATCCGTAAGATATTCTTCACAAAAGGTAGTACACTCATCCATCAAATAACCATTGGCTATTGATGCCTCTGGACGAGCTCTGTTGCATACAAATCTTTTCAATGTACTCAAATACCGTTCAATAGGATACATCCACCTGAATTGCACTGGACCAGCAACCATTACTTCATCAGTTAGGTGCACTGTCAAGTGGACCATAACATCGAAAAATGAGGGGGGGAAAAGTTTCTCAAAGTGACAAAGCGTAAGTACAATTCGGTCCTGCAAACTTTTTAAATCACTCATTCGTTGATTTCTTAAACAAAGCTGTCTAAAAAAATTACTCATCTCAATCAAGGGCTGAACAATATTGGGGGATAAACAATCACAAATTGTGATTGGAATCAACTGCTGAAGTAATATGTGATTGTTATGACTTTTCAACCCTTGCAATGTCTTGCTCGTCAGATTCACACACTTTGAAATATTAGAAGAGTAACCATCAGGCACCTTGACCATCTTCAAAATGGAAATAAATGTCTCTTTCTCCTCTGTAGTCATCGAATACTATGCAGCAGGCATATATGCCTTGTTTCCCTCAGCTAACTGTAAATGCAACTGTTTCCTTAAACCCATTTCTTCCAAATCACGGCGTGCATTAACATGGTCCTTTGACTTTCCACTGACACCTAAAATGGTCCACAATATGTTGTCACAAACATTTTTTTCAATGTGCATGACATCCAAATTGTGCCTCAACATGTTAGTTTTCCAATACGGAAGACTATAAAAAATACTTTTCTTTTTCCAATTGTGACTGCGCTGCCTACCCGAAGCACGAATATTACGTACTGGAGGAGCCACCAAATCCTGAATTTCATATACCGTGCGGATGTTTTCTTCCTCAATATGCGATAACATTTCGACTCCTGTCATGATTTTTGGTGCTGGGCTGAACTCTCTAGAACCATCAAATGCCACTCTGTCCTTTCTGAACCTGTGCTGAGGAGGGAGAAAATGCCTGTGACCCATGTATGCCCATTTTTTGGAATGTTTAAGCCATACAGATTTTTTACTTTTATTGCAACAAGGGCAAGCAAATTCCCCTTTCGTACTCCAGCCTGATAAATTTTCATAAGCTGGGAAGTCATTGATTGTCCACAATAAAGCAGCATGCAGTTTGAACATTTCATTAATTTCGCAGTCATAAGTCATCACACCATCGCCCCAAAATTCATTCAACTCATCAATCAATGGCTGAAGGTAAACATCAATCTTATCCCCCAGACTTTTAGGTCCATCAATAAGAGTGGAAAGTAATATAAATTCTTGCTTCATACAAAGCCACGGAGGAAGATTATATGGAACCAACACCACGGTCCATGTGCAATGAGTTGCACCAACCATAGACTTGAATGGATTGAAACCATCTGCTGCCAATCCCAATCGGAGATTACGAACATCTTTAGCAAATTCGGGATGTATCTTATCAAAATCCTTCCATGCATGAGAGTCTGCCGGGTGGGTTAACATGTCACTTTCATGAACTCTTTCTGCATGCCATCTCATTAAATTAGAAACTTTAGATGACATAAAAAATCTTTTCAACCTCGGTTTAAGGGGAAAGTAACGCATTTTCTTTACGGCAATCGGTTTCCCCTGTATCGCAATCTGACTTTGATGAGTCTTATTTCCCCTGTTCTCTTTCCACCTGGAAGCGCCACAAACCGTACAAATATCCAAATGAGCAGTTTCGTTTCTAAACAACATACAGTTGTTTGCACATGCATCTATAGTCTCATATGTGAAACCTAAGTTCTCTGTCAACTTACGAGCATAGTAATACGACTCAGGAATCTTAGCGTCGACAGGAAGAACTTTTTTCAATAAAACCAAAAGCATGTCGAATGATGTATCTGACCAATTATTCAAAGTCTTCAAATGCAACAACTCCACGATAAACGACGGTTTATTGTAAGAAGTACATCCAGGATATAATTCTGTTTTCGCATCATCAAGTACTTCATAAAACCTCCTCGAATCACGATCTGCACCAGAGCGAAGATTTATCTCACCGGTCTCAAGATTCTGGATGTCAATGCCTTCAGGATCAAACCCATGTACCATTTCAGTAAGCATTTCATGCATTGGATCAGTCATCCTTGCATCAACATCCATCTGAGCTGCATCTGTATTTTGACAACGAACATATTCTTCTCCATGACGAGTCCAACTCTTATAATTTTTCAGAAATCCATTAAAGAAAAGGTGCTCCCTCACAGTATCTCGTGTGAATTGATATCTGTTAGCACATTTTCTACATGGACAACTAATATAGTCACTTTCAAATCCTCTCGTGAAGTCAATAAACTGCATAATGCCATTGAAATATTCTCTAGACGTTCGATTTGGAAGATCAATCCAACTATTATCCATAATAATATATGTATAACAAACATTTACACAATACTTATTACATTTACATTTTTCAAATCAACTATATTCAAAATAAATATTAACCATTTGTTTATGAACCATTGATAAAATAATAATGTAACTGAAAGCTCATGTTACCTGATTGAGCTACAAACCTGAAAGGGAGGGGAGCCGAAGGCGGTGCTGCGAGGGAGAGGAGGCAGCGAAGGGGAGCCAGAGCCAAAGTCGGTGCGGCAAGGGAGGGGACGGGCGGCGGCGGCGGCGGCGGGGAGTTGGAGGAGAGGAGGCAGTGAGGGGACGGGGGACGGGCAGCGAGGGGGGGGGGGGGTGTCTGGGGTCGGGGGGGGGGGGGGGGGGTTCTGTCCGAGGTGCGGGGAGGGGTGTCCGGGGTGTCGGGGGCCTATCAGGGGTGCGGGCAGGGGTGTTCGGGGTGCGGGGGTGTCCGAGGTGCGGGGGGGGGGGGGGGCTGTCTGGGGTGCAGGGGGGCTGTCGGGGGTGCGGGGTGGGGTGTCCGGGGTGCGGGGGGCCTGTCCGGGGTGCGGGGAGGCGTCCGGGGTGCGAGGGGCGGTCCAGAGTGCGCGAGGGGGGGGGGGGGGCTGTCCGGGGTGCGGGTGCCGTCCGGGGTGGGGGGAGGGGGAGGGCCGAGAGGCCGGAGGGCGGCGGCCGGAGGCCCGAGGGCGGAGGGCGGCGGCCAGAGGCCGGAAGGCAGGCGGCGGGGGAGGCCGGGCGGCGGGGGAGGCCGGGCGGCGGGGGAGGCCGGGCGGCGGGGGAGGGGAGGGCGGCGAGGGAGGGCGGCGAGGGAGGGAGGGGGTTAGGGCAGCGAGGGATCGAGGTCGAGGGGGCACGAGGGGGGGGGGGGGGGGGGGCGCAGAAGCCCCCCAATTTTTTATGTAGGTTAGCGACCGCCATTGGCGGTCGCTATTGGTTAGCTATAGCGACCGCCAATGGCGGTCGCCCGAGTCTGGGGGGCTTCAATGCCCCCTTTTCTAGTAGTTATAACCATAGTTTTTATATTTTATTTTGTGATATTTATACCTATTAGTTTATCTTTTATTGTATAATGGTATATAATATTACAGTTTATTTAGACTTGGGGTTGCATGTTCTGCATGCTCTCAAATAGTTAAAATTTAAATAAATAGATTTTATGGGCTATTTCATCTTGATGTTTGTTATCACATACACTATCGAATGTAGTGTTATTATTTTAGAATTTATGGGTGTTTTAAATGGTGTAATTATTTATCAATTATTTATAAACTATAATGAGTTGGTGAATTTCTGTAACACCATGAGATTTTACCACACAATACTCTTTAAACAAATTTTAAGTGTCTGATATCATTATTTCCACACAACACTAATCTTAATATGAACTGTGATATATTATAACCAAGCAGTTAAATTGATGGGTATGAATAAAACCAACCAAATTATAAAATATACATAATTTTTCTATCTCAAATAAAATGAATTGATTAATTAATAATAATTAAAAACTCTATAATTAGTAAATTTATTCTATGTTTTAAAATACATTTTCTTCAAAATATTTTTAAAAATAATTGATTTTTTTAAAATTATTTACTTTAATGTGAATAGTGGAACATATTGATTTTTTAACTCTCAATTATTTAATTTAAACTTTTAATTACAATGTCGCATTCTTATTTAAATTTTATCATAAATTTAGAGAAGTATCCTTTAATTTGAAATTATATAATTAATAACATAAAAATCATCATTATATTTTTTTTTGATATAAGATTATTTTTAGGAATAAAACCATATTCATTTAAAAATACTTTTTCATCACATGTTAGGAATTTATATTTAGATTTACTTATAACCCTTTTATAAATTTATTATTTAAAAATGTGTTCCATATTTTTAATCAAGATGATCATTTTTGATAAATATGTCCCTTTTATTTATGGTCGTTCTGAATAGTTACCGTTGTAAATAGATGTCTACTCAGAATGAGTAAAATAGATAAAAATTGAATCAAACTACCAAATAAGACCTATAAATCTCCAAACCACTTGCATTTATTTCATTTTATAGCTTTCCTCCATAAAAATATTCTTTTCAATGTTTAGAGAATTTATTTTTACTTTCCTTTAGCAATGGAATTAATATTATTTAATATAATGAATAAATGAAAAATGGTAATCTATTTGTTTTAATGTATATAATATTAAATCAATGGTATAAAAATAGGTTAGTTAAATATATTAATTTTTATTTGAAAAAAAAATTAATTTTCTAATTTTTTATTTTTTAGTGGTTGAATAATTAACTCAAATTCGTATGCAACCCATCATAGTAAAATAAAAATGAAATTACTGATTTTAAAGAAATATTAAAAGTAATATACCATGGATGAATTACCATGTTCTGTGAATCTTATATATTAATATAATATATTAGTGATATGCTAAAAGATTATATTTGAATTTCACTTCTACCACGATCTCATTTATATCAAACTTTGTGAATAGCCTTGAAAATGACTTCAATGGTCTCTTATGTCAAATAAAATTTAATTAAATGATTTTTATTTATAAAAATATTATCAATGGCTATCTTAACAGGATATATTATATATTTCAACCAATTTATACTTATGGGTCACCTTTCATTTTATTGTATCATTCTTGACCGACAATGAGTAAAAAACATTGATTTCATTATAATAGTTAAAAGAGTTAATATGGGGTGAAACTAAAATATAAAAGTTGAAATATCATCTAAACATATCGACATATTATTGGAGGATAGTATTTTGAATAATCTAAATCCTAGATTCTAAATATATTAACTTGGTTTGATTTTCACATGAAAAAACTAATTATATTTAAATATCATAGGTATTTCCAAGAGTCTCCTTTCCTCCACTATAAAAGGACACGATCACTCTTCCCTTCCTCGTCAAACCACGATTCATGTTCCAAAACCCAAAATAGAATTTTTTAATATAAATACTAATCCAAATTCTAGTGGTTTTTGTATCTTGAAAAAACCATTCCAAGGGCCCTTAAGAAGAAACCCCGAGATGGGGTGTCAGAGAAAAGATAATAATTTTAACTGATCTTATTCATATTAATTCATTATTAACCTCATTTAATTATGTTAAAATGATTCCAATATAATAAAATTAGTATCTATTGTATATTATTATGTATTTAGTTTTATAAAATGACATTAATACATCTCACTTCCAATCTATTGAGAAATTAACGTATCGCTTGTGCATATGTGTGGACTACAGCTTCCATGCAATGATATGATTTATTATCCATTACAATTATTAATGGTTGATATTATGAGGGATTAAATTTTTATATATGTTATTTACTAAATAATTATTAATGTTTTATAATAAAATCTTATACATAGTTTTACCCTTTAATCTATGGAAAAATGACAACGTCACTCATGTGTATGTGTGAACTACCACCACCACAAAGTGACACAATTCATTTTTTTCACACTATTTTACTTGTAATATGGATATATTTATTTAATATAAATTATATTTATGATATTATTATAATTCTAGAAAAGTTAACTATAATAGATATTTCTTTTGTTCCATCAATCAAAAGTCAAAACATCATTCCTATGTATGCACAAATTACTCTCTTTATGTAGCGACATAATTCATTATTCATCACAAATTTATATGATTAGTTATAGAAGTTTATATAATGATTAAATATTATGCATATATAACTGTAAATTTTTGGGAGATGATGAAACCATGACTAAGGTTCAAGGATTGCAACTATCAATTTGAAATATGCATTGAAAACAGACCAATTTACATCTAAATGCCAATTGTAAGGAATAATTATCAAATAAAGGATAATTTGAAATTATAGAGGAAAGG
Organism: Viscum album; assembly: GCA_963277665.1. Lineage (NCBI taxonomy): Eukaryota > Viridiplantae > Streptophyta > Magnoliopsida > Santalales > Viscaceae > Viscum > Viscum album. The sequence continues at coordinate 252,175,892 of OY728165.1, read as the reverse complement.
AAAATAGTATTTTATTTGTGAATATATTTCTATAATTTATCTATAGTTAAACTACATTTATTATATGATAGGACTGAACATGTGTGAGGCATTTCAAGACTCATGGTAAGGGATTTATGTCACAATCTCTTTTCTTTTTAGGATTATCAAGGATAAATTACCATTGAAGTAAATATTTGAATATTATCACTAAAACCCAATTTATATTCTTATATTATATTTATTTATATAATTTCTATGTAATACATCCATTTATAGCTCTATCATAACTAAAATGATTGAGAGAATGTTTTTATGTGAAATATACATTATTTCTTTTTTGGATAGGAATCTTTTACTTCCATGTCCATATTATATTTAAAATATTTTTTATAATATTTTTCATATTATAAAGTTATTAATTAATTTAATTTTATACATATTTTACTTTTTTTTAAATGGTTTAAAACTAATCTTTTTATCATTTTTCTAATGAGGTACATTTTACCAGTAGGCTAAACGAAATAATTATTTTAAGGTATATTGAACAATTTTTTTACTATGGTCATGAAAAATATTTTAATTTATTTTTCAATTCAATAATTCAATGTTTAATTTTAATGTAATTTTTTCTATAATATTTTTATTTTTTTAGATTTTAAGTAAGTGATTTAAAAATGAAAATGGTATTTTCCTAAAAAAATATTCATATGATATTTTAATTGTATTTTCATCTGTGACACCAACCTTTGATCTTACTATTCTTATATGGGGATATGATCTAATGATATAATACTTATTTTTCTCTATGTGGTTATTATTTATGATAATGAATTCTCTATGAATGATTTTTTATATGTGTTAAGATTCAACAAAATGATAAATGTTACCATTACAATGTGGAATATATATGAATGGATTATGATAACATGAATGTTTGGCCAGTTATAACCCTCTAGTGCATTGGGTAATATGATAACGATATCTCATTATATTTTTATGATAAGGGAATAAATCATTTATAATTGATTTTTTCACTTTTTTTTTCAAGTATGATTAATTATAGATATTATCTTATAATTATATATGGAAATGATTATAAGTGGATATGATTTAATTTTATTTTGAGTGTGTGATACCTTTTAAATATGAGAAAAATATTATGAGTTAAATTATTGTGAATAACTATGTAAAAAAGATTATAATTTTCTATTCATATAATTACACAAGTTTATGTTATGAATCTTGAATAATGATTACTTCTTTGACATCCTTATAAATCATAAATCTAGATATGATTTGATTTTAGATATTATGATCTATTATTTTTTGGGTATTAATTCAATACATCTATAAAATAAATTTTATTACACCATCTTGCACATTTTATCATATTATTCACCCATATGATTCATGTCGTTTATGTTTACCCTTACTGAGAAATGGATCTCACCCCTTTTTATATTTTCATTCCCCAAGATTTGATGGAAGGTTCTATGTTTGATGAGTCTAGAAGGGTACCCTATATTACGAAAATATTTTTATGTTGAATATTTTATTTAAATTATGTTTTTATTTGTATATTCTCCAAGTACATTAAACCATTGTGTTTCTTAAGCATGCTTATTTTGGCGATATGTTAAATATTCAATGAAAAGATAATATAACATTGAATGTTATGATTGTGTCATTATAGTCGATATTATAGTTATATTAAGTTATTAATATATATTAATATTTGAAATATTTAGTGAGAACCCTTAGAATAATCCAATATATAGAATGACATCCTATGTTATAGTAATTAAAAGAGTATTATTTCCCATGACCATATATCCCTGTCAAGATACTAGAAAGTAGATGTGGGTGTGAACAGATTTACCTATGGGAAACCATTTTTAAAGAGTAATATTTATTATTAACATGATCATAATTAGTACCCAATGATTGGGCCTGATACTTAACACTGGTATAGAGACTCCTTTGGAATAAACCTTGGTTAATTCACAATCTCTTTATGAACCAATATGATGAATGAGAGGATAAAACCTTTGATAGCTAATAATAATCCATAGTGATATGAGATGAACTTAGAGTGTCGTGGGTTGAAAGAAGGTGTCATGATTTAGAGATCTAAATAATAAATTTTCATTATTACATGTTTACTCACTAGGATTTCTATTTATCGCATTATTATTTTTACTTTTAGTAAATATCTAGATCCAGGAAGAATAATTTTAGTACCAAATGAGATAGAAAGTGTAATGATTTTCCTCATGATAAACCAAATGAAAATTGAGATAAAATATGAAACATATTGATTATGCCTAATCAATTATCTAGTTATATTAATGACAACCTCATTTTTGGTTATTTTCCTAATGCACATATTAAGAGAAAAATATTGTTTCATCAGAGTTTAGTTGATTATGAACTTGGATGGAGGAAGTTTCATGTTCTTATATATCAAGTATGCGTGAAGATTCCCCTATGTAATTGTATCAATGGAATGATAAGAGGATTTATGAGTTTAAAAGAAGGGAAATGAGTAAGTTTTTTTTATAGAAAGTGAATAGTTTAATGGGGGAAAATTATGTTCATCCTATGGAACCATTTAATGTTAAATGTCTTATATGTTGTGAATTTTAGAATTATCTGAGTCAATTCCCCAATCCAAGGGATAAAACTTTTTACTAAGGAACGACCTTTGTTGCTCTAATAATTGAAGATGAATTATTTACGTTTTTAAGTACTAGGATTTAAAAATTATGTTTTAGAGGCGTCCTTAAGTATTATTATGGTTATAAGAATCACAAAATATCTAATGATTATTCAAAATTAGTTTTCTATTAAGGTGAAACAAACATATGTTGAATGGTATTGATAAATGAGAAATATGATTTAGTGGTAACAAGAAATTTTTGGAAAACACTTGATTTAAGGATAGATAACCCTTAATATGTTCATGATATTGAGATAATACTTTTTATTTTGTGTAATGATCTGATTGATATTGATAAATTAAATTGTATAGTTTTTTTGAGTTAATATTTGGAAGCATATATGAATTTATTATTTATTTATGGTGATTCAGGATATTTACTGATATGTTTAGCATTTTTTGGGAAATAGATGATTAAGGAATATTCATCTGTATACTTTAAATTATGTGTGATAAAAATTATTTTATATAATTTTTATATTGACCAGGGAATAAGGTGTGATAAAATCATTCTAATATGTGGATTTCAATTTTTATATGTAATATTTTGAAGAATTATAAGTTTAGTAATTTATGGAATGGTTTAGGTAGAAGTTATGGTGTTTTTATGTAGTTTTTTTATGATTTGTGTATGAATATTTAATCATTTTGAATACGTTATTCTTACCATTTTGGTATTGGTAAATATATACAAAATGGATAAATGACACGTCCTTCTTTTTTTGGACTATATAATCAATTAAAATTTAATTTTAGTTCTGAAGAAATATAAAAATTCATTAATATATCATATAGAATATGAGATAAATCATGGAGGGAGAACTTCTCGAATTAGAATCAAAGGATTAAATAATGATTATGGTTTGAAAACAATATATAGTATGTATGCTATCTCAAATTAATTACCTTGATTATAAATTATTTCATAAAATCAAGTAAGAGAAAAATAATTTTTTTGGGTCTGCTATGGAATGTATCACTCAACTATAAAGGGATATTTTTTGTAAATTCATTAGTCTGATGAATTATACATATTTTTTTACAAATATATTATTAAGAAAAACTATGATTCAATGCGTGAAATATAAATTGGTGATCATGATTGAATCTACATCATATTTAATTATTACATCAAGAAACACTATTTATAGTAAGAAAAAATTAAAATCATGTGAGTGAAATTTATTTAACTATGTTATTATGTAACACACCAAAATGTTAATAATATATTTATGTTTAAATAGATTATAAGTTTACTATAAATTTCTTAACATACAACACTAAGCTTAAAAATAACTGAGATATATTATAACCTTGTCCTTAAATTAATGGGTTTGAATATTATTAACCCCATTATGATAAATTTATATAAATTATTTAAACAAATAAAATGTATTTATTAATTCATAATAAATATGTATATGATATTATTAAAGTCACTTTATGATTCAAAAAATATGTTCTAATCAAAAATGGTTTTTATTTCATCTAATGCATGGAAATTATAATTAATGTCTACAATATTTATAATTTTATTTTGGAATTGTTAATATCATTTTTGAAATAATTATTTCATATTTCATTAGTTTAAATTTTTGGGATATTTATTTCTGAAAAGATTTATATTAATCTCAGTAGTGAAAAATATTGATTTTTTGAACCTGTAATTTATTTTTATTAAATAAGGAAATTTAAATGTCTCAATATGATTTTAATTTAATTATAAAGATAAAAAAATATATTTCAATTTGAAATAATATAATAAATTATATAGGACTCATCATTACACTTCATTATCATATAATTTCATTTTGAGGCTTCAAAACACATTTATCAAAAAATAGTTTGTCATTGCATTTTATTAATTTATATATAAATTGATTTTTAAAATTATCCAAATTTCATATTTAAAAATAGAAAACATAATGGGAATAATGAGTTTCAAATTTTTTAAATATTTATATTTTTTTTGGTCCTTATGAATTTTAACCAGGATAAATATTTTTCACCTTAGTAAGGGTAAAACATACAAAACAGGGTTATAAATATGGGATAAGGCCTATAAATCCCCCAAAAAACATTAAATATCTCATTATATAGGTTTTTGTCCCTAGGAATCATATATTTTAGAGAATAGTAATTTCATACACTTTCCTTTAATAATGACTAAATTATTATTTTATGTAATAAATAAACACAAATTATCACCCTCTTTGTTTTAATATTTCTAATTATTCACCATAGGTATGATAAGTGGTTATTTTAGGTTCTAAATTTTAATTCTAAATGTGAATGAATTTACTTATCATGGTAATTTATTTATAATTTTTATTTAAAGAATAATTTCCATATATTTTATTCTACACACACATGATAACAGAAAAAAATCAAATAAACACTTCTAAATAAATATATAAATATAATCAAATTTGGATGAATTTTTATTTTTTTTGAATTTTTTAGAAAAATATATCATTTAAGTGATGTGTTAAAAGTTTATATTTTGTTTCCATATATATATTGATATCATTAAAATCAAACCATGAGAATTGTCTAGAAAATGACTTTAATGGTATATAGTGTTAAATAAAATTTTATTAAATGATTTGAATTCATATAACACTTTTTTTTTCAAGTGAATGGGATATGGTCTTGAATTTCAGCCAATGCACACTTTTGGGTCATTTTTCCATTTATATTAACTATATTGGCCTCTAAATAGTAATAATATTTTATATCATTGTAATTATCAAAACTGTTGAAAGGTGGTTGAAACTAAGAGAAAAGGACCGAAATATAACCTAAACTTTCCTAAATTTTATGGGATTAAAAAATATATTCCCAAAATAATTCTATATTCTTAATATATCATTTTTATTTCACTTTAAAATTAAATAGAATTTTTTTTAAAATAATTTATGAAATTCCATGTATATCATTTCCATCAATATAAAAGTACACCATCCCTCCTCTCTTACACAAACCACCTTGATACAATTAAATTGAAAACCCCTAAAAAAACATATAAACTTTATAATACATGTTCTATAGGATGTGGTCTATTTATAAGACCATTATTAGGGTCATTAAGAAAAAATCCACATGAGGTCTCTCAAAGAGGAGGTAATCATTTTAACTGATCTGATTCATTTTACTTATTTCTTTAACTTATTAAATTTTTAAGAGACCATTTTTAAAAAGGTTGAGGCTGAAGCCTCATTTTATTATTAAAGAAAAGTAAATACCTCTTTAACTGGGTAGAGGGAGTCCCATTAAATATCCATAAGTCCTAGTGGGAATTTGGAACATTAAATTGCCCATAGGCCTAATTTTTTGCTAGAAGGACCATTTTGTGAATAGTACTGCTACAGAACCCGCACTGCTGCAATACCGCACAACACCTACCGATGCTATAGTTCCCATACCGCCACTATAGTGTCTTGATGCCACTATAGTACTATTGTTGCTATGGTATATCTGCTGCTACAAAACTATTATAGGGTTTCTACAGTCCGACACCCAATGAGGTTTGAACACCCATTTTACATGTAGACTTATGGGGTGCTTACCACTAAGACAAATCCCCAACTACAAAACATGTGTAGGGTAATGCTCACCTCCCACTGGGGGGCCCCGCCATGACCAGATCGCGCCACACGATCTTTGGCTAGGAAAATGGATTTGAATCACCCTGTCTATAATATGTACAGTGTCCGTGTCTAGCGGGACACGATCCTGGGCCAATTACCACAGAGAGTGAAGGGGTACAACTATTCAGTACCACTTGGCTAATACCCCATGGAAAAAATGTGTGTAGGGTAATTATCACCTCCCTCTTGGGGGCCCCTGCCATTCCCAAAGCGTGCCACACATTCCCTGATTAGGAAAATTACTTTGAATCACCCTGTGCATAATATGCACAGTGTCTGTGTCTTGCGGGACTCATGCTTAGGCCAGTTACCTTGGAGAGCGAGGGGTACAACAAGTGGGTACCACTCAGCTAACACCTGATTGGAAGAACGTGTGTAGAGTAACTCTCACCTCCCACTGGGGCGCCTATCCATGTCCAGAGCATGGCACACATTCCCCGACTAAGAAAATGCCTTTGAATCTCCTTGTACATAATATGTACTATATCCGAGGAGGATTTTTATTATCATCCAATTACTATGTATAATCATTCCCGTATTTTACAAACTATAAAAATGTATAAAATAATCTTCAATTCATTTTCCAAATGATTTACCTTTTACAATAGGTGTGAATGATGTATTTGATTTATTCTATATATTATAGATGTATTTTACCACTATAATCAATACTATTTATTTTGAATCTTCCTTTACAATATCCTAGGGATCATTTACAATGAAATTATTTTCCTATTATTCTAATTTTTTTTATATTTTATGTATGTGACTTTAAAATGAAATCAGTATTTTCCTTACAAAATGTTCCAACAATATTTTATAGGCATTTTAATCTATTACTCAAAATACCATGATAGTTTAATAAATATTTCTCTTTAAATAATATTCATTTTTCAATAGTTAGTGTTGCACAGAACCGTGAATTTAAATGAACCGAGATGCACTATTAGTAAAAAATAACCACTATAACATAGAAATTAAATTATTCCAAATAAATATGAATAAATAATTTTTGAAATAAAAATAAAGGACCAACATAATATTAATATTTTCATAGGTTCTTATAATATAACCTCCCAAATTATAGTAAAGTCACTTTAATCTTAAAAAATACATTTTCTTCAAAAATTATTTTATGTGTGAATGTTATGTTTTATAAGATATATAAAATATAATTGAAAAAATTAATTTCATAATTTCAGAATTATTTAAACTTATTTTAAAATCTTCTTAAAACATTTATTTTTTAAGGAATAATGGAAATACTGATTTTCATTGAAAATTTTATTTTATTTTAAAGTATTTACATGGTGTGATTATGTTTTGGATTATTTTTAAATTTTAATGGCCTCATTATAATTTAAAATATTCCAGTTATTGGTTTGGAAAATTAGTTTACACATGGATTTATTATAATAACATTTTACGTTTTAAAATCGTATTTTTTTGAAAAACTGTTTTATGGTGTTTTACGTGTTTTATTTTAAATTATTTTCTTCAAATTATGTGTTTTGAATTATGAAAAATAGATTCCGAATTTTTATTTTAATGTTTCAAATTTAGTTAATATGACCCTTTATTTTTTTCCTATATGAATAGAAACTATGGTAAATTTTGTTACCATGATATAAGGTGAATTAAGTACTTTAGGTTAAAAATAAAATAATAAGAACTATAAAATGAAACTAAAACATGACCAAATTTTATTGTATGAATAAAATTAGTCACTTAAAACCTAAGGATATAAATTAAGTTTTTTAATAGACATTGTTCCATAAAAATGACTTATATAATATTTAAATCAAAGAAACTCACAAAGTGTCCCTTTCTTTGTCCTAAGTATTCCTTATGTGTCCACATGGGGAAAAAGGTATGTTATGAACTAATTTAAATATAAATTTTTAATTTAATACAAATATTTTCATTATATAAATTTATTTTTTATTTTTTCAGCAACTTAGATGAGATTATGATATTTATAATATCCTATTTAATAAAAGTTCAAAGATTTCACATTCATGTTTTAAATACTATATAATTTTCAGTATCAAGTTACCTAAAAGAAATTTTTGACTAAAAATATTATTTTTAAATATAGAATATTTATTTTCATCATAGTATTTTATTTTTAATTTTTAGTGAACAAATAACTATATTAAATTTCAAAACAATGCTGATGTAGTAATTATTTTATAAATGTAAATATCAAATAAATGTTATTAAAAATATTAAAATAAATATAAACTGAGATAATTAATATGATAAAATAATTTTATAGATGACTTCGACCTCTTAAAAATATAATAAAATATATTTTTTAAATTTAAATTGTCATATTGATATGTTTAAAAGTCCAAGTAATAAATAGTATCAAAATCGACACTAATAACATTTTATTAAAATATTGTTTTATTAAATTATTTAAAAATAAAAATCAACTTTAAAAATATATAATAATTCTAATATGGTCTAAAATGTAACAAATTGTTCATTTATGATCAAATTGAAATAACATAAGTAAAAATTACAACCTTTTTATATGGTAATTATTTTAGCTTAGTTAAAATAAAAACATGTTAACTAAGGGTCAATCAAGATTATAGGGTTTAAAATAATAAAAAAACTTCTTTAAAATAAAATTTTTGAGTAGGATAAAATATTATATCATCTTATATTATAATAAATAGAATTTCTTAGGTATTTTTATTGATAATTAATTTATTAAAAGTTAATATTTTGAGGAATTTTAAAAGTACCCCTCATCTCAATTATAAAATGCCACCTCCTCCACTACTTCTTAACATCACATTTAGCCTTAAATATCAACTATACCCTGAAAATTTATCTTCTAAAGTTTTCTATCCACATTATAGAGGGTTTTTATTCTCAAATGTCCCACCCTATTATCCCTAAGAGGAGATCTAAATGATTTTATCCAAAGAAGATGTAATCGTCTTTACCGAATGTTTCAAGATTATTTCTTATTTTAAATCCTCTTAATATGTTGTTTCAATTTTAAATTAACAATTAAAATATAAAATATATTTTTAGTTATTATTATTATTGTTTAACAACTAAATTATACCATGTATCCATGCTATGAAAAACAATAACACTGCACGTGCATACACACAACTTACTGTCTCTGCCCCATGGTGTAATCTATTTTTCATCACCAATTTAATTAGATTGGTATAATGATGAAAATAAAAGATATATATGATAATTATAACATTAAATTAATTCAGGAAAAAATAATATACCATCTAATTTCTTACAATTTCACCATTAGGTAAATGATTCCTTCGCTCGTTCGTACATACGACCTACCATCTTTATGATGTGATACAATTCATTTACGATGTTCACCATAAAATAATGATTTTATAAATGTATATAAATAATAAGTATTATAAATATAATAACTAAATATTATTATATAAATGATGGATCTATATCCTACACACAATAACTGTGACTTATATGATAAAACATGGATAGGAAAATGAAGTAGTTAACTCTCGAAAGAAGGATAGTAATGAAATATTATTAAAAAAAGGTGATAAGATGATATAAGAGGATCATATATGATATAGTAAATACGAATTTTGTTATGTAATAGTTTAATAAAATTTTTTAAACCACTATACAGGAGGTTCAGATTTATACTAAGGAAATATGACCTAAGGTAATATTTAATTTCAAAATCTCTTTTTATTCATGATTTTTTTACGTAAGTATCTACAGGTGTATATTTTTCTTCAATATCCATGTTTCCTAAAAATATTTTCCAAAATATTTCTTCTATTTTTCTATAATTGTTTAAATTCATTATTACACATGTGTGAATTTTTACTCAATGATTAGAAAGAAACCATCTTGTCATTTTCCAAATGAGGTTCTTTGGGAATTTTCTAGCAAAAGTATGAATGAAATGTTTTTTTTAACTTATACGATAAGAATGATTTTTTCTATTTTTAAGATTCCTTAATTATATAAAGATTACCTTACCGGTGTATAATGTTTTTTTATAATAAAATGATTTCTTTTAAAATTACATGACATTTTAAGAAAAATGTTATCAAAAGAGAAATGATATTTTCAACATGAATTATTTCAAGTGACCTCTTGAAATTATTTTCCATATAAGAAAACATTATTTGATGTTAATTATACTTTAGAGGAGATATTATCCAAGAATACTATCCTTATTATTTTTTTGTTAGTTTATGCATATGATCGAATGATATTTTTGAAACCTATTTCTTTTCTATTGTTTATGCTATGATGAAATGTTTATGAAACCCATTTGTTTTCTGGGGTTCTGATATGAGAAAGGAATTATGTTATAATCTGACACATATGTTTGTTTTTTGTTTTATAATGTGTGAGACCTATGTTTCCCTCTAATGCATTGTGTAAATATTTACATCTCATGAGATATAGAGTATTGGAAGAGGGAAGTGTACTCCTTTTAGTAATATACGACCAGAGTAGGAGAAAACCCAGTTCAGTAATATAATGCTGAAATGAGGAGTGAAGTTATTTTAGTAAGGGACTTTTCCCTCTATGATGGTCTTGAAGGTGAGCCTTGACTAATTTTAAAATTATTTTCAATGCTTTTGTGTATTCCATAATTTCATGACTTATATTATACTCTCATAAATTATGTTCTTTATATGATGATCCTTGATATGAAGGATGTAATTTTAAAATGTTATTTTCATATTTTTATGACCTTATGATTATGTAATCTCCCTTGATAACCCTTACTATGTATCTAAGATCACCCTTTTCAGATGTTTATATTCCCTTAGATATTAAGAAATATATTAAGTAGGATGTATCAAAAAGGGTTTTAGTAATGAAGGAATAAGCTAGAGGGATATATATGTTTTATAAATCAGTTGTTTATTTTTCCATGTTTCTAAAGACACTAAACCTATATGGTTCTAGAGGGGTTTTTTATGTGACGTAATGAATAATATTCTATTTAGATTCAATATCTATGAATAAAATGTAGGGCTCATTATAGTTGGTATCATAGCAATATTTAGTTAACCTTTGAAAAACTAGAATGATAAATCCTTAGTAAGACCCCTAAGGACGACAATAAGGGTAGGATACAATCCTTGAATTTAATTGGCAATCATAAATAACATAGGATAAAACCTATGGTGTCCTGAATTAAAATTTTATATGTAATTTACCTTTATTATATGGTTTTATGACTATGATTATTGTTTATCACACTATGATTTTTGGTTTTGGTCAATGAAAGGAACCTAAAGAAACAATGTTAATTTTGAATTCAATGGGAAATGCATTTATTGTCATGACCCATCAAAGTGGGGCCCATGCCGTGACTCCCCAAGCCCACCCCTAATAGGCTAGGGGCTGGTGACTAGCACCGAGTAGGCATATCACTAAAAAGGGAGGCATTGCCTACACACGCACACATCTCCAAGCCCACAAATTATGAAATGTAAAAAACAACCACATAGGTACAAAATTCATGCATACAACTAAACCCAACCAGTAGAGTACGATGGAAAGTAAAGTGATGAATGTAAATTTGGCCAGAATACACGCCCTCCAAAACAAGAGTCTGAAAAGTGAAAAGTCCAACCTATAAACACAAATAGGTTCTGGGACCACTGCTCATAGATGTAGGAACGCCTCATCTTGTAGGGAACTTAGAATTCTCGGTACTATCTAGGTCCACCCCGGACTCTGTCAAAAGGGTGCTCGTCTGCATAAGACATGACACGTGTGGGTAAATCCCATGCAGGGGTGAGTATAACAATACTAAGTAGAGGACCCCAAAAAACCACAATGAAAAACATGAGGTAAAGGTATAATCAGCTCTACACAGTATATGTATACCTAACATATAGTGGAGAAACACAAACTAGCTACAATCAAAACCCAGACCTGTATTTTAGAGGCAAGTCACACAACCACATACCCCTGTCTAGGGATTCAGTTAGAAGACTTCCACGAAGGAATCGTTCCAGGAGAACACACTCCATGAGTCTGGTAGCTCTGATGACACCCATTTGAGAAGTACAGTTCATCGGGAAACATCACGAGAGGTATTTACACTCATTACGGGAGACACACTCCTGAGTGGGAAGATCATGATAGAAAGATACACTCATTTCAAGAGACACACTCTTGAGTGGGAAAGATCATGATACACAGATGAGGATCATTTCTAGGGACATAGAGGATACCACAACTCATCAGGATTCACTAGCTAGGTAGAGGATCAATGCCCGGTAGAGTTGGCCACGTCGATGCCTGACTCTACCTAGGGTGAGGAATGGATAGAGGATCTTTCTTTGGGCCTCTCGGAGGGATTTCTAACTTTATCAAAAAACGTCCTAATGAATAGATCATACTCCTATAAAAGAAAACAATGCCTAAACTTCAGGGGAATGAGAAGAAGGGGCACTGACCCAAACAAAACATGTCCAAGACACAGTGGATAAGAGGACCAAGCCATTTTACAAAAAAGTACACAGTGTGTAGCAAAGTCACACACCGTATCTTATGACCCTAGGTACTTCACATTTACAATGGCCTGTCTCGTAAGGATGGTCATGTAGAAAAAGTTAGTACATGGTTTGTGGTATGGATTACAAGTCGTGTCCGAGTATCTGGGGTCAGCTCCGTGTATGTTAGCCATGTGCCTGTACATGGCCTCAACCCGTGTATTCCAACCTGTATAATCGGTACACGAGGTGACATTCACTACTGGGCTCACCTGGAAGTGTGATTTAGTAAATGGCCATATACTAAACCCCATTTCTGTGTATCCGTTGGATAGTGGTAAAGTCCCATGTAGCCACCTCTGCCATGCTGCGTAGAGAGTACACGCCATGTTCCGAAGCCGTGTAGTCCATCCCGTGCCCGTGTACTTTCAAAAATACATCCAAGCTTCGGTGAAAGTACAAAACACTGTGGGTCCAAGGTCACATGCCGTGTGATTCCTCTATGACCACCGAATCCCTAGCCACCACCGTCGGTACTACACAACGTGTTCTGCGGAGGTACACGTTGTGTATTCCAGAATTTTCTAGAATTGACGGTCTTCACCAATGCGCTACCCATATAGCCCCATTCGTCAATCCGGCCATCCGATCATGACAAAACTCAAGAATCTACATCACTCTGAAGTCCTGAAGTTGTTTCCATTGTTTTCAGGCCTTTGATTGGCCCAAAAACATGTTTTGATCCACCAGCATGATGAATGGTAAATCTCGAACCATATCGATTCATCTGCCACTGTCGCCGTCACACCTCAGCTAGGTCGTCGCAATGTCAGATCCCTAATTTGGGATAATTGTGTCACAAAACTGATGTGCAAATATATGTGGTTCATCACCCCACAAATAACGCGAAGAACATGAAGAACGCGTGAGAGAATAAAGTGGGAGGAAATCCTGGAAAGAAATCAAGGAACAAACCTCCTCCATTGTTCGTCATGGCGTTGATCCACTCCCATTAGTAGGATCAAATGGAGCATGATAAAAATGATAAATATTAATCTTGGATCAATCCCCAAAAACATCCCAATAGAAACCCTGCCACAAGAATGCATGAATCCGCGGATCAACTTGTTCGTGGTTGATCCACGTTCATCGTTTAAAACAAAAATAGGGAAAATGAATTTAAATAACAAAACCCTACCTCAAAAAGGGATCAATTGATGATGAAGAGGTTGTGTTTCCATCATCATCGAGATCCTTTAACTCATTGGTGCAACCTTTCTCAACCTTGATTCATCATCGTTTGTGGCTGTGAGTTTTCTCCAAGGCTCCACGAATTCTCTAGAGTTTTCTCTCAATTTTCTGTCAATGACCCTCATTCGATTGAACCATTAAAAATGGGAAGCACATTTTGGAACTCCATCATGCTGTGGAATTAATGGGTCAAGTTGTAGTTTCTGAGTCATTATGGCATGGAATTAATCATTGAAAAGTTTCCCCGCCGTTGCACTGTAGTGGATGTTTCAAAATAAAAATAAAATAAACATTTACGTTTATTTTATTTTATTTTACTGAAAACGTCTGAAAATTAACTTTTTTTTCTCAACCTACACCAGTCTAGGTTAGACACATTCTTAGGTAAAGTCATCATTTCGGACGCAACGATGCCCTCGGATTTTTAATCTGGGCATCCATTTAGAGACTTCTACAACTGCGCACAAGTGCTGACTCACTTAACTAAAAAAATTTCAAACCACCATTCCGAGATTATAGGGCCTCGTAATGATGTACCGTCTCTGCGCCTGGTCTTGTAATAATTCCATATAGTGTTTAAAAATAATACATGGAAAATCTGAGGAATTACATTATCCCCACCTTGGGGATTTGAATCCCTAAAAATCTAAAACAGGACTACTAAAAAAGATGTGGGTACTGGGCACAGATTTGAGCCTCCCTCTCTCATGTGCTATCTTAAAGATTCCCGTGTTTCCACCAAACACGCCCCAAGGGAATCGATCGCCCATGAAGGATCCTCTTCTACTGGTCCTCGATCTCCACTAGGTACTCAGCAAAGGTCACTCCATCCTCATTTTCCATCCCTCCCTAGTCGATGTCATGTGATGGGTCACGCACGTACCTCCTCAGCTGCGACTAGTGGAAGACATCATGTACCCGATGAAACTATGGCAGGAGATCCGGGTAGTACACCACCTCGCCAACTATACACAGTATTTGGAAAGGTCCAATGTACCTCAGATATAGCTTTCCACCTTGGCCAAATCTCTATAACCTTCATCGAGGTGAGACCCGAAGAAAGAAGTGGTCCCCCCCCCTTTAAACTCCAGGGGTCTCCATCGCCTGTTAGCATAAGACTTCCGCCAGCTCTGTGCAGTCTTCATCTGCTCTTGGATGATCTACACCTTCTCGGTAGTAGCTCACACTAACTCTGGACCCTTGAGTGCTGAATCTCCTGGGTCGGTCCAGCAAAGCGATGACCGGAAGGGTCTCCCATATAAAGCCTCGAGAGGTGCCATTCCAATGCTAGAGTGGTAGATGTTATTTTACAAAAACTCCAATAGTGGTAGGTGGTCCTCCCAAATGCGACCAAAGTCCAACATACAAGCCCACATCATATCCTCCAGAAACTGAATGGTCCTCTCCATTTGACCATCGGTCTGGGGATGGAATGCCGTGCTCAAGCGTAGCTGAGTCCCAAAGGCCTCCTGTAAAGCCTTCCACAACCGAGGTGTAAAGTGTGCATCTCAGTATGAGAAAATCGTCTAAGGGATTCCATGAAGCCGAACTATATCTTTCATGTAGAGGCGTCCTATGCTCTCTACGGAACTCTGCTCCCTGATAGCTAGGAACTGTGCCAACTTGGTGAGTCAGTCAATGATCACCCATATGGAATCATGCACCTTGGAAGTCTGAGGTAAGCCTGTCACAAAGTCAGTCGATATTCCATCCCACTTCCACTCTGGAACTTCCAGTGGGTGAGCTAATACCACTGGAACCTGGTGCTCAGTCTTCACCTGCTGGCATGTGAGGCATAGGGAAACAAACTCTGCTAATTCCTTCTTTATGCCTTACCACCATAACTATCATCAGAGATCCTGGTACATCTTTTCCACTCCAGGATGTACCGCCAAGGGAGATGTATGAAACAACCTTAGGACCTCTTCCTGCAACGTTACTGGTACAAAAATGTGTCCTATGAATAGAAGTATGTGCTCCCCACATTGTAAATATCCATAAAGAGCATGTCATGTGGATAACTGAGCATGTAGAGCCTCACAGTCGACATACCCAAGTTTCTCTTCCCTAACTCATTGTAACAGTGTAGGGATGATAGCCATCAATTGCAGGTAAGCTTCTTCCTCTACATCAACGAAGGATAACTACAACGTGGATAAATACTCTGTCGCCTCACTCAAAAGCTGCGAGCTCGACCTTCTGCTAAGAGCATCCTCCACCTTGTTCCCCTTACCAAGAGTATTGATGATCTAGAAATCATAATCCTGGAGGAGCTCTAGAAAAAGCCTCTGCCTCAGATTCAGATCCTTCTGTGATAATATGTACCTGAGACTCTTGTGGTCAGAGTAGATGATGAACTGATCGCCCATAAGGTAGTGTCACCACATCTTCAATACGAATACTACCGTAGAAAACTCGAGATCATGGGTCACATAGTTCTGCTCATGTGTCCTAAGCTAATGTGAACCATAAGAAATCACTACCTTCCTATGCATCAGGACACAACCAAGCCTGGTCCCTGATGCATCGTAGAAAACTATGTACTCAACACCCTCCTCCAGCAATCTCAAGATTGGGGAACTCGTCAAACTCTATCTCAACTACTCGAAAGCCTACTGGAACTAATCTGTCCATATAAAGGGTTTCCCCTTCCTAGTAAATGTTTTCATTAGTGCAAATATTTAGGAGAAATCAGGAATGAATCTCCGGTAATATCCTGCCAACCCAAGGAAGCTCTACACCTCTATCATGCTCTGAGGTGGCTCCCATGCTTACATTGCCTCCACCATGGCTGGGTCCATAGCCACTCCATATTTTAAGATGACATGCCCCAAAAAGTGGACCTCCTAACTCCAGAATTGGTACTTCGAGGGATTCCCATAAAGCTAGTGCTCTCAGAGTACATCTTGAACTATCCGTAGTTGTCTAGAATGATCCTCCTTTGACGCAGAGTACACACGGATGTCGTCGATGAATACCAATATGAACCAGTCAAAGTAAGTCTAAAATATCT
Source organism: Viscum album (assembly GCA_963277665.1). Classification (NCBI taxonomy): domain Eukaryota; kingdom Viridiplantae; phylum Streptophyta; class Magnoliopsida; order Santalales; family Viscaceae; genus Viscum; species Viscum album. Next base: position 252,158,780 of record OY728165.1, on the reverse strand, counting down.
AGTTCATCATTTCCATGAACACTGTGGAGGTGTTTTTCATGCCAAAAGGCATCACCAAGTACTCATAGTGACCGTAGCGGCATCTGATAGCCATCTTCGGTATATCGTTGTCTCGTACTCATAACTGGTGATAACCTGATCGAATGTCAACCTTTGAGAAACATTGTGCCCCTCTCCGCTAATCGAAGAGGTCTTTGATTCTTGGAAGTGGATACTTGTTCTTCAAAGTCTCCTGGTTCAGGCGCCGGTAATCAACGCAAAACCTCAAACTTCTGTCTGCTTCTTGGAAAAAAAGACTAGGGCCACCCTGGGTGAATCGCTGGGTCTCATGAAACCCTTGATCTGTAAATCCTCCAACTACATCCTCATCTTGCAAAGCTCTTCCGGAGCCATACGATATAATGATGAAGAAATCAGTGCCATCCTGGGGTGTAAGTTGATGTAGAAGTCTATTTCCTGGAGGGGAGGTATTCCTGGAACATCTTCGGGAAAGAGGTCCTCGTACTCTGCCACTACTGCTGGGAAATGGGATCTCATGACATATACTGCTCTGAGGGAAAGGCTAGCCAACTCATGAGTGACCGACTGCACCCATCTCTGCATTAGCCCATTCTATGCTTCCTGGGTCTCCTCTTCTCTGACAAAGGAAAACCTCATCCCATCAGTACGGACACACTGCACTCTTCACCTAAAACAGTCAATCTGGGCATGGAATGAAGATAACCAATCCATCCTGAGAATGACGTTGTAAGGACTCGACACTAACACCAAGAGGTTCCAACCTAAACTCTCGCCTCCAAGGGTAATATTGCTCTCCCTACAAAGGTGAATGATTGTCGAGTCTCCTCCCGTATGTGTCTCCAAGCGTAAGGATCAAGTCAACAGTTCTACCGAAATCTCAAGGTTTCAAACAAGACATGTGGATATGAATGAATGAATGACACCTGTGTCTATAAGTACGAAATCTAATGTAGAGAATACACAGATCATACCTCGTATCATCCTTGAAGTCCCTGGGTCATATTCCTTGACCGCATGCAGCTATCCACACCCCTGTCACCCAGCTCCCTGATCCTAGTGTGGACCTCCTGGGGGTGGTGGTGGAAGTGAGTCAAAGCGTCTTCCACCACATGTATCTCTTCCTGCTCCTCTACGATGTCTACCACCTGGCGGGTCTGTCGGCTCCACTCTCTGCCTTTGCCTCGGTGTTCCATCCACCGATTCCCTATTAGCATCTAGATGGGTCGGACAATCTCTAGAGATATGTACCCTACCGTTGAACGCGTAGCATCGCTTCTCCCTAGGATTAATGGATCCAGCCTGAGAGCCCTGGACTGTCGATCCCCTATCTTGGGTCCTCCTCTAATGTCTCTCACGTCCTGATCACTACGTCCGATGTCGGCTCCCTACTACTGGGTTATCCGGACCTGTCTGCCTACTGTTCACTGTCATCGGTTGTCTCTCCTCTGCCAAGAATCTCTCAACCACCAAGGCCCGCTCGAGCACTCCAGCATAAGTTGAAATGCATAGAGGCATGACAGTAGCTCGGATGTCTCATCATAGTCCTTGCTCGAAGTTCTGCACTCTGAAGTAATGATCTCTAACCATATCCATTGAGTACCTGGAGAGGTTATTGAACCACAATTAATAGTCAACTACCGTCATACCGCCCTGCTGGAGCTGAAGAATCTCTTGGATGCATACCTCTCTTAGCATAACTAGAGAGAACTCCTCCCTAAAGAGTCGCTTGAACTCCGTCCATAAAAGAGTCTCCTTATCGTGAGTGTATGTGGTCAGACTCCACCATCGTCCTGCTGAACCCTGAAGAAGGCTTGCTCCTGGGATCATGATCTGGTCTACCGGTGTCCTCGTTGGGCAGAAAACTATAGTGATCGCCTCAATCCAGTCCTCAGACCCCTAAGCATTGGGCTCACCTCAGAACCTCAGGGGTCTCTTTCTCTGGAACTCATTGAGTGCGCTAAGCCTTCGCTCCTCGTTGGTCAATATTGTAGGTACCACATGTTGCTCCACTATTGGTGGTATAGCAGGTGCACCACCTGGTGGAAACGCCGGGGGAACTAGTCCCTGTATTGAAGCCTCTTCACCTAGGGGTTTATCCTCGCGATCATGCAACTGAATCCTAGCAGCTATCCATCGGGTAGGAATCTTATAAAGAAACAAGATGTACCATGAGTATATCTGGATAGATGACTCAAAAGAAATAGAAAACACAAACCATTACTATATGATGCATGATTTTTTTTATTTCCCCGCAACCAGTGTTTTCGTGCACCAAGTAGAAAAGCAGGTTATCAGAGTCCTGGTGTATGGATAAGTTGTCCGCCCGCACCAACATTGGAGTCTATAGCCTGAAGGCTGAGCTAGAAACACTAAACATCGTTGCCCCAAACCCAATCTCACAGACTCTTGGTCCTAAGGTAGAACAGACCACCTCTGATACCACTCTGTCACGACCCGTCCCAGTGGGGCCCACGCCACGACTCCCAAATCCTGCCCCTAATAGGACAGGTGCTGGTGACTAGCACCGTGTAGGAATATCACTAACATGGGAGGCATTTCCTAAGAAACTAGACACACACACACATCTCCATGCCCGCAAACACTGAAATTTAGAAAGACTAGTAAGGTAAAAAAGGCATGCATACAACTAAACCCAACCAACATAGTGCGATGGAAAGTAAAGTACAGAAAGTAAACTTGGCCAGAATACAAGACCACCAAAAAAAGAGTCTGAAAAGTGAAAATTCCATCGTATAAACAGAAAAAGGTACTGGGACTGCTGCTCATAGCCATAGGAACGCCTCAGCATATAGGGAACTTAGAAAGCTTGGTCCCATTCTTGTCTGCCCCAGACCCTATCAAATGGCTGCTCATCTGCACAAGACACAATACATGCGAGAAAATACCGTTCAGGGGTGAGTATAACAATACTCAATAGAGGACCATGAAAAACCACAAATAAATACACAAATTAAAGGTACAGTCAGCTCTACATGGTATATGTCTACAGAACATATATTGGAGAAACGCAAACCAGTTATATTCAAAACCAATTCCCGTATTATAGAGACAAGTCACACAACCTCATACCCCCGTCTCAAGATTCAGTTCGAATATTTCCATGAAGGACTTGTTCCAAGATAACACACTCAATGAGTCTGGTAGATCTGATGATTCTATCTGAGAATTACTGTGCATCAGTAAACATCACGAGAGGTAGTTACACTCATTACGGGAGACACAATCCTGTGTGGGAAGATCACAATAGAAAGATACACTCGTTATAGTAGACACACTCTTAAGTGGGAATGATCATGATACATAGATGAGGATCATTTCTAGGGCCATGGAGGATACCGCAACTCATCCAGATTCACCAGCTAGTTAGAGGATCAACGCCCGGTAGAGTTGGTCAAGTCGATGCATGACTCTACCTAGGGTCAGGAATGGATAGAGGATCTCGCTCTGGGCCTCTCGTAGGGATTCCTGAATCTATCACATAAATTCCTGCTGAAGGGATCATAATCTTGTAAAAGAAATAATGCCTGACCTTAAGGTTAATGAGAATAAGGGGCACTAACCCAAATGTAACATGTCTGGGAAATGGTGGACAAGAGGACCAAGCCAATTTCCAAAAAGTACAGGGCATATAGCAAAGTCACACACTGTGTGTTCTAACCCTAGGTACTATCCATGTATAATGGCCCATGTCGTAATGTAGTTTGTGTAGAAAAAGTCAGTACATGACATGTGGTACGGATTACACACCATGTCCGAGTATCTGGGGTTGGATCCATGTACACTGGCCATGTGCCCGTACACGACCTAAAATAGTGTATTCCAACCCGTGTAATTTGTACATGGGGTGAATCATGATACTGGCCTCACCTGGATGAGTGGTGTAGTACACGTCAGTGTAATACACCCTGTGTCTGTGTATACCCAGGATACATGACGAGTCATATGTTGCTGCCTCTTCTATGTTGCGTAGAGAGTACACCCCGTGTTCTGAAGCCATGTAGTCCATATTGTGCCTCTGTACATTCCAAAATACATGCCGAGCTTTGGAGAAATTCCAACATGTTGTGGGACCAGGGTCACATGCCGTGTGATTCCTCTTTGACCCTTGAAACCCTAGCCGCCAATGCTGGTACTGCACGACATGTTCTTTAGAAGTACATGCCATGTATCCCATAATTTTCCAGAAATGACGCTTTTCACTGGCGCACCTTCCGTACTACCCCGGTCGTCGATATGGCCATCTGATCACCACAAAACTCTAGAATCTAGGTCGCCCTGATGTCCCAAAGTTTTTTCCATTGTTTTCGGACCTCCGATCAGCCCAAAAATGTGTTTTGATCCACCATCACGAAGAACAGTCGAAAAATGGTAATTCCCGAACTGTGTCGATTCGTCTACCTCAGTCGTCATCGCACCTATACTAGGTCTACATGATGTCAAATATCCAATTTTGTATTGTTGCATCAAAAAACGGATGTGCAATGATCTATTTTTTATCACCCCATGAGGAACGCGAAGAATGTGAAGAATGCACGAGAGAAGAAAGGGGGAGGAAATCTAGAAAAGAAATTGCGGAACGAACCTCCACCGTCATTCATCATGGCATTGATCTCCTCCCGTTAGTAGGATCAAATTGATCAAGATAAAAATGATAAAAAATAATCATAGATCAGACACCACAAAACATCCCAATTGAAACCCTCTTGCAAGAATGCATGAATCTCCAGATCAACTTGTTCGTGTTTGATCAATGTTCGTTATTTAAAACAAAAATGAGAAAATGAATTTAAATAACAAACCCCTAACTCAAAAAGGGATTGATTACTGATGAAGATTTCGTGCTACCATTGTCGTCGATATCCTTTAACTCGTTGGCACATATATTTTTATCTTTGATTCGTCATCATTTGTCACTGAGAGTTTTCCCCAAGGTTCCAACGATTCTCCAGAATTTTCTCTCAATTTTCTGTCAATAACCCTTGTTCGATTAGCCCATTAAAAAGGGGAAACACATTTTTGGAATTCCATCAAACTACGGCATTAATAAGTTAAGTTGTCTTTTCTGTGTCATTATGACTTGACATTAATTATTAAAAATCTACCCCGTCATTTCACTTCAGTGAATGTTTCCAAATAAAAATATAATAAACTTTTCCATTTATTTTATTTTATTTTACTGAAAACGTCCAAAAATTAACTTTTCTCCTCGACATGCGCCGAACGAGGTTGATCCTTTATTAAGTAAAGTTATTGTCCCGGACCCAACTGTGCCCTTATATTTTTAATCCGGGCATCCATTTGGAGACTTCTACAACCGCGCACAAGTGGCGACTCACTTAACTAAAAAAAAGTTCAAACCACAATTCTAGGATGACTAGGCCTCTAAATGATGTGCCGTCTCTGTGCCCAGTCTCGTAATAATTCCATATAATATTTAAAAATAATACATGAAAAATCCAAGACATTACATTTATTGTCCTCCTGATCAAACTAATGTTGTGGGAGATGGAATGAAAAATATTTTTTCTTTTCTCACATGACTTTCTTAAGCTATGAATCATATAAGTCTTATAAACGAGAAAATGAGGGAACAACACTCTATTTAGTCCTTCCTAAGGAAGATGCCAACATTATTAAGTGGTTCTTCTCATAAAATAGTGGATGAGTGGTAAATTAGTTACTCTAAAAAGATATTTTTTATTGTCTAATGTTCAGGACATGAAACATTCATTTTGGAGGTCTATTATTTTGAAGGTAAAGTATAACAATAATGTAATATCATAAAAAATATGAGGAAATAATATGAAATTTCCTCCATGTATTGGATGAGTTCAAGACATTATTTTTCAATAAGTACTCTTATAATATTATTAGAATGAAGAGGGAGAGTGTTTTTATTGATCATAATCAAAAGGATGATGAATCTATTGGTAACTTTGAGGGAAATTTTACAATATATGCAGGGTACACTTCTAGAATGATCATCCAACCTAAGGGAAAGGTTGATAGATTCATCAGTGTCTTAAAACCAAGTCTCTTAAGGGAATTATCCTTAAGGTACATTAGTAGATTTTAGGAAATAATTCAATGTGATCTCAAGGTTGAGATGGATATTAGACTTACCATTCATATTATGGGTTCAATAATAAGATAAAAATGATATTCATTGAAAAAATTAAAAAAACACAGTGAAAATAAGATGTGATTTATTTTATGATTGAAATGTGGAAGGAAACATGGAGGAACCTATATTAATGAGACTCATAAATGTTTTAAGTGTGGGAAAGAATGTTATAAAAAAATTGACAATATAAGTGATTGGAAAAAGATAGCTAATTATGTGAATAGAGAAAAGGCTGCATGGATTGAACCAGAGACACTTTAGTGCTTTATGTGAATGGAAAATGCGAATTATGCTAACTAATGTCCAAATATGAGGGTTATCGATTATGTTCGATGTTAGAAACTTCTTAAGGCCAATGATTAAGAAAAATAACATAAGACCACTACTGGAATTGTGGAGTATGAAAATGAATTGGTCAAATATACACTTACCATCCAATATAAAGAATCAAATGTTTTGTTTGATTCTTGATTCACCATATTATATTTGTAAAAATTTTATATGGGTATTTCCATATTACCTCAATAATTAGTTGTTGAGTTATATGTGAAAAATCATAATGACAAAATGGAAACATCAATAGTTTATAATTTTTCTATGGTTGAAGTTTGTGGGAAATTTATTCCGAAAAATCTTGTGATTATTTAGTTGAATTTGATGTGATTCTTGTCATGGAGTTTTTTTAACTTTACGGATATCATATTAATTGCTGAATAAAGGAAGTCACATTTCATATTCCAAATGTATCGATGATTATATATCGATGTAAGAATGAGTATGAACTTTCAATGGGAATTATATCCATATTGTGAGTCTCATTTTCTATAAATGAATGTTATATATATCCAATGGTTGGGGAGAAACTAACCATTAATGATACACCTATTGAATTAGAGTTTTTTAATGTATTTCCAGAAGAATTTCTCTTTCTTCCAACAAATTGTAAAGTTGAGTTTTCAATAAAACTCATACTGGGTGCTATGCTAATTTAGGAGACTCCTTATAGAATGACCCTTGTTGAGTTATTGGAATAAAAGAAGAAAACCAAGAGAATATTGGAAAGGGATTCATACAGCCTAGTCCATCACCTTGGGGTGAACTTATTCTATTTTTTATGAAGAAATATGGAACAATGATACTCTATATTGATTTTTGAGAACTTAACAAGACCAATATCTAGAAAAAAAAATCATCTCTCTCATATTAATGAATTATTTGAACAACTATACAGAGTTCTACACTTTTTTAAGTTTGATATTTGTTCTGAATATCATCAATTGAGGGTCAAGAAGGAAGATATATTCAAAAAAAAATTACGTATGAGGTATGGAAACAATGAATTTATAGTGATTCCTTTTGTTCTTTATTATTCCTATGTTATATTCATTGATTTAATAAATATAATCTTTAGAGACTATATTGATATGTTTTTGGTAGTCTTTATAGATTATATTCTTGTATATTCAATGATAAAGGAAGAATATTAAGATTGCTTGAGGAATGTAATAAAGACCATGAACCTAGAGAAGCTTTATTAAAAATTTACCAAGTTTGAATTTTGGATTCAGAAAGATTCATTTTTGGGTCACATAATATCAAGAGAGTGGTTATATATGGATCCATGAATGATTAAATTCATTGAACTTTATCCTAGACAAAGAACCGTAATTGATATCCTAATATTTCTTAGTTTGGTTGGATATTATCAATGTTTTGTGAAATATTTTTCATGATTATCTAGTACTCTCACCAAGTTGACTCGATAAGAAGTAAAGTTAATATGAATATAGGAATATGAAGAGAATTTAAAGAAGATGAAAATAATGTTAGTTAGTGCACATGTTCTCAAAATATCTTTTATTGGAGAAATGTTTAGGATATATTATAATGAATCAAATAAGGGGTTGGGATGTTTCCTCATAAAAAATGATATGTTAATAGATTAAGCATAATGACAATTAAAAATCAATGAGAAAAATTACCCAACTCAAGATTTGGAGTTAGCTGTAGTAATTTTTGAATTATATATATGGCAGAATTATCTTTTTGGAGAAAAGTGAGACATATATACTAATAATAAAAGTTTAAAGTATATTTTCACTCAAAAGGAGATTAATATGCCCCAAATAATATTGTTGGAGTTAATTAAATATGATGAATTCCCAATAAATTACCACCATGGGAAAGTGAACAAGGTGACCGATGCTTTGAGTCGAAAGGACCATGCTACCCTATCTGTGATGATTATTAAAAAATATCCAATATTTATGGATTTAAAAAGGATGAATTAGGAAATCATAAGGGAAGGGGATAAATCTTATCTTTATTGAATGAATGTTCGACTATATATAAAAGTGAATGTTAAGGAGTCACAGAAGGAAAATGTAGAGCTACAAAAGAAGGTAAGTAATTTTCCATAGTTCATATTTGACTATGATGGAATAAAAAGTTTTTAAAACCATGTTTGTGTCCCTCCCATACTATATTTAAAGGAATTGTTGTATGAGAATCATTTTTCACCATTCCCTATTCATCCTTGAAGCACTAAAACTTATAGAGACCTGAATGAGTATTTATGGTGGGATGACATGAAGAGAGATATTGGAGAGTATGTTTTTCAGAGCTTGGTTTATTAGAATGTTAAGGCTAGGAGTCAAAATTTAGGGGTATTTTTTAACCATAAACCATCCAAAATGGAAATAGGAAAACATCACCATGAATTTCTTCATTGGACTTACCAAAAATTCTAAAGTCCATAATGTTATATGGGTTATAGTTGATCTCCTTATGACTTCAGTGGACTTAATTAATATAATATAATACTTATCTCTTGACCAGCTTTCCAGAATATATATTAATTAAGTGGTGAGTTTCTTTGAGTACCACATTACATTATATCTGATTGGTATCCAAGGTTTACCTCGATGTTCTGGAGAAGTCTTTAGTAGGATATAGATACAAAGTTAAGTTTTAGAAATTTTTTATCATCCCCAAATAGATATTTAGTCCAAGAGGAAAATTAAAACTCTACAATGAAATATGAGATCTTGAACTATGGATTTTAATGGTGGTTGGGATCAACTCCTACCTTTGGTAGAATTTTCTTACAATAATAGCTTCCACTCTAGTATACAGCTGGCTTCTTATGAATCCCTCTATGGTAAGAAGTGAAGAACTCCAACATTGTGTAATGAAGTTGGGGACGTGAAGCTATTGGGACCTTTTGTAGTTTGAGGAAATGGTAGTGAAGGTTATATATATTTAAAAAAACATTAGAGGAGTTCAGAGTCAACCAAAATGTTATGTGGGAAGTCGAAGAAAAGACCTAGAGTTTTAAGTGGGTGATAAAGTATTTCTATTAATATCTCCTTGGAAGTGAGTTATGATATTTGGAATGTAGGGAAACCTAATCCAAAGATAAATTTCTCATTTTGAAATTCTTTATCGTGTTAGGAAGTTATCTTATAAATTGGTTCTTCCATCGAATCTCTTTCAAGTTCATGATGTGTCCCATGTATCTCTCCTAATAAATTCCATACCTAATATTTTACATGTACTAAACTCAAAATCTATACTGATGAAACAATATATTTATTATATATAACATCCGGTAGAGATTATGGATTATATATAAAATTTTATACAAATAATACCACTCTCTTAGTAAATGTTTTATGGTGGAACCACCAATTTGAGGATGCTACCAGGATATATGAGGACATAAAGAGATAAAATTATACTCATATTCTTATATCCAAGTGTGGAATTTCAAGGGAAAAATTAATTTTAAGGGGGATTATAATATAACACCCTAATATTTTAATAAATTTTTCTTCTTTAAATAATTTTAATCCCTCAATAGATTTCATTGCATGAAACTTTGAGTTTAATTGAACTGTGAGACACTATTAGTATAAAATAACCATTATAACCTAGTCATTAAATTTTTATGAATAAATATGAATATCTAATTTATGAAAAAATAATGTTTTGACTCAATTGGAATTTGTTGGCATGTTATTTGAAAATAATCACTCAAATTTTTGTAAAATCACATTATTCTTTAAAAATAATTTTTCTTAAAAAATGAGCTTATTTTATTTTTATGAGTGATTATTAATTTTTAGAAAAACTAGAAAATATATTTGAAATAATTTATTTCAACATGTCAAAATTATCATAAAAATATTTAATAATTTTTAAAAAACATTTATTTTTTTTGTAATATTTAAAGTAATGTTTTTTATTGAAAAATATATTTACTTTTAAATACTTTATATGGTTAGATTATGTTTTTGATTAGTTTTAAATTTTAATTAGTTAATATTAATTTAAAATTATATCATTATGGTTTTTGAAAAGGATTTTATACACATATTTATTATAAAAAAATTTTATGTTTTAAAATTGTAATTTTTCAGAAAAACTATTTTCCAAGGTGTTTTAATAGTTTTATTTTATATTAAAATTTGAAACTTATATTTTTTTAATTTTAAATACTTTATTCCATATTTGGATTAATGAGGTCCAAATTTAATGAATATTCCCTTTTAATTTTTTATCAATATGAATAGTAACCCTGGTAAATTTTGTAACCACAGTAAATGGTAAATTGGGTAATTTAGGTTAAATATAAAATGAAAATAAATATAAAATGACCACAAAACATTCCAAAATTTTATTTTATGAATTAAATTCTTCCCTTATCTCCTAATTATTGAAATTATGTTTTTTAATTGACACATTTCCATGAAAATGAAATATATAATATTTAACACTAAGAAAGTCGCAAAATGTCACTTTCTTTATCTTAAAAATAAATTATGTTTCCACATGGGATAAAGGTATGTTATGAACGAATTTAAATATATTTTTTTATCTTAATAAATATATTTTCACAATATAAATTTATTTTTTACTTTTAGGGCTACTTAGATGATATCATGATATTTATAATATTCTATTTTATAAAAATTCAAAGATGTCACATTCTTGTTTTAAATACTATATCCTTTTTCATTTTAGGTTACCAATAACATATATTCAAACATAAATATTATTTTAAAATATATAAGATTTATTTTAATCATGGTTTTTTTTAATTTTTAGTGAGAAAATAAATATTAAATAATTACACAATTCTGATTTTGTAATTATTTTATAAATGGAAATATAAAATAAAAGTTAATGAAAATATTTTATATAATATTGATCTCATAGTGATATAATATAATATATTTTTAAGTTATATTTTCATATTGATATTTTTTAAATGTCCACGTAATGAATAGTGTAAAAATTGATAATAATTATATTTTATTAAAATAATATTTCATTAAATTATATAAAAATTCTAACACTTATTAAAAATAACAAATAATTATAATATGATCTAAAAGTATATAAAATATTCATCTATGGTCTAATTGATTTCACATAAGTAATAATTACATATTTTTTTTATTGAAAACATTGTTACCATATTTAAAATTAAAATAGGTTAAGTTAGAGTAAATAAAAGTGATAAGGTTTAAAATAATAAGAAAACTTATAAAAATATATTGCCTGATGAGTTTATAGTATTATATCATCTTATATTCGAATCCATGTAATTTTTTAGGTATTTGGATTTCTATGGAATTTATTATAAATTATTATTTTTAGCAATTCCAAAAGTGCCCCGCACCTCATTTATAAAAGGGAACCTCCTCCCTCACTACTTCTCATCACATTGAGCACTAAATTTAGACAATATCAAAAACATTTCTCTTATAAAAATCCCTACACACATTCTAGAGGCACTGGTCTTCTCAAAAGATCAACCCTAGTTACCCATAGAGGATATGTTAAGGATGCTCGCTGAAGAAAAGGTAATCATCTTTATGGACTCTTTCAAGATTATTTCTTCTTTTACTTTCTCTTCATGTGTTGTTTCTATTGTAAAAGAAAAAATATAGTGTCAATTAAATTTATAGTTGTTATTATGAATATTTAACAACCATATTCTGCCTTTTATCCATCTTACGAAAAAATAAAATCACTACACGTGCCTATATACGGCTTACCGTCTGCACAATGTGGTGTAATATGTTTTTCAAAACCACTTTACTTAATGAGTATAATAATGAAAATAATAGATATATAATATAATTATAGCATTATATTTTTTAAATAAAAAAATTAATATACCAACCACTTTCTTATTATTTCACCATTAGGGAAAAGATATCGTCGCTCATGCGTACGTACGACCTACCATTTCCACGATGTGATGTGATTCATTTTCATCATTCACCATTAAAAAATTATTATATAAATGTATATAAATAATAAATATAATATATATTACCTTAATATCATTCTATAAATTATTAAACTATATTCTATAAACAATAATTGGGACTTATATGATAAAAAATACATAAGAAAATAAAGCTGTTAACACAGAAAATAATCGTAATAATGAAATATTATTAACAAATAGTTGATAAGATGATATAAAAGGATAATATATGATACAATAAATATTAAAATGGTTTGTTAATAAGTTAATAACATTCTTTAAACCATTATAAAATAGGTTCATATACGTCTGAAAAAAACTAGACCTAAGGCAAGGGTTAATTTAACAATCTCATTTTATTTGAGATTATTTATATGTAAGTATATACTGGATAATATTTCTATCCCATCTCCATTTTGCTAAAAATGTTCTTAAAAATATTTTTTATTCATCTACAATTGTTTAATGTCATTTTTACACATGTGTGAATTTTTACTAAATGGCTAGAAATGAATATTTTTTTCATTTTATAAATAAGGTTTATTGTGAATTTTCTGAAAAAAGTATGAAAGGGATGTATTTCAACTTATATAAAATGAATAGATTTTTTGTGATTTTATGATGAATTAATACGTGGAATATTCCCTTAAATTCTTGTAATTTCATTTTCAAATATAAGTTTTTTATTTAAAATTGTGCAGCATTTTGTGAAAAATGTTTTCAAAATAGAAGGGATATTTTTGTGAGGAATTATTTCAAGTGATCTCTCGAAATTATTTTCCATATAAGATAACATTATTTTATGTTACTTATGATTTACTAGATATATTTTTCTAGAACAATATCCTTATTTTTATATGGTTGGTATAGGTATATGATTGAATGATATTTATGAAACCTATTTATTTTATATGGGTTATTCTATGATGAAATGTGTATGAAAACAATTTATTTTAAATTTTTCTCTTTTGATAAATGAATTATGTTCTTTTGGAATAAACATTTATGCCTTTAATTATATAAAGGGTTTTACCTATATCTCCCTCCAATGCATTGGGTAAGGATTTATATCTCATGAGATAGATAAGACTAGAATGAGAAGTGTAATTGGTTCAGTTATATAGGACTAAATCAAGAGTAAACTCAGTTTAGTAATACAATTCCAGAATGAGGAGTGAAATTGGTTCAGTATGGGAATTTTTCCACTATGATGGTCTTGGAAGTGGGCCATGAATAATATGAAAATTATTTTCTATGATTATCTGTATTCTAATATTTTATATCTAATATTATACTCCCATTAATTATGTTATTTATATAACGTTCCTTGAAATATAGGTTATAATTTCTATAAGTTATTTTCATATTTTTATGACCATATACTTAAATTATTTTCCTTAATTTTTCTTACCGAGCAACTGAGATCACCCATTTTTTATGTTTCTTTCCCACAGATATGAACAAAGGTATTATTTATGATGTTTCAAAAATAATTTTAGTTATGAAGGAATAAGTGGGAGACAATGTAGTTGTTTTATGGATTAGTTTGTTTATTTTTCCATGTTTCCAAAGACATTAAACCTATATGGTTCTTTCATGGTTTTGTTATGTTATTTAATCTCTTCTATTTAGATTTAATATCTATATATAAAAATTATAGGCTGTTATAATGAAAACATCCATTATTGTTACTTATACTTCATTGGAAATATGATAAAATTATTCCATCATTATTATTTATTTAGATTATTATTAATAATGATTATTAAAAATTTAGTAAACCCATTTTCTATTCAACTGGAAATTCGACGATGAAATGATAAATGTTTTATTGACCCATTTTTATACATATAGAAGTATTATGATTATGTGATGGTGCGATCCATTTTAAAAAAGAAATAAATTGAGTATTTTAATATTGTTATACCATGAAATTATGATGATAAACATGGGAATAATTTTGAATAGCTTTATTTACACTTTTATTCAAAATTATGATTTCTTTTAGCTACGCTCCAATGATTGTGCATGCACATGATTATGAATGGCTATGTAAACATTTTGATGTGTGAGTATCATTTCTTTAAGGCATTCTTAGAATATTATGAATGGATATGAATTTGAATACCTATATTTTCAAGAATAAGTTTTCCAATACTTATAGTGCAACATGCCTATGTTATGAATCTGGAATGATAAATACTACCTTGATAACCTTATTAATAATGACTCTGGATATGATTTAATTTTTAAGATTATAATATAATATTTTCATTGTGTGAATCATTTATGTTGAGATAATTCACTTGATTCCATTATCATACCCTTATAATAATATTATTCATTCATATTATTTATATCTCTCATATTTACCCTTACTGGGAATCTAAGCTCACAGTTTCCTAGGTTTTCATTCAAGAGGTTATGATAGAAGGGTTTAAGTGTGATGAGTCTAGAAGGGCACCTTATGTAATTAAATATGATTAAGACAATGAAAATTATACTTAAATAATATATTTATATTCTCGGTGTCCAAGTAAAACAAACCTTTATGATTCTAAGGAATTTTGAAATGGAGATATATTAAAAATTAAAAACAAATATGTAATAAAAATATGTATGTTATTCTAGGGTTGTCATAATTTCAATATTTTGATAAAAACTTTGTAAATCTATATTTTAGTCCTTTATTTTCTTTAAATGAATGGAATAAGTTTATTTATTAATGACTACTAATTAAACCCTTGGTGAAATTCTAGTAGGTTTATTTTTATTACACTATGCATATACTATTAGGTGCGTACAAAAATCATATTATCTAATATAGGTAAAGGAAAGGTTCCTTAAAAATGTACAGGTTGTATGTGTTATCTGGGTGTGTATGTTTTTTTACTATAATAGTTTGATTTTTAACATTATATAACTTGAATATGGGTTATTTTTAGTTTAATCTACTTTGGTTTATCTATTTTGGACTAGAACTGGGTTTTCATTAAGCTTGTCATAGTTCACTATTTGATATTGTATTCGCATGTTGTATCTATTTTTTATGTTCATATATTAATTATTTGTTTTTTTGGATTAATCATTACCAAATATAGTTTTTGATGCCCAAGAACTTATCTCCTACTCGTCGAAATCAAGGATGCCTCTAATGTGTTTCTACAGGCTGATTCTAGTTTCTAGTTTTGGGATGACCCATGTTGATTCATGCCATCCTATTTTCTTCATGGTTGAATTTTTTTAATGAAATGTTTAACTATCAATTAATTTTATTATAAAAAAATTTCAATATTTCTCTTAAAAAAATCTAATCTCTTATAAATATGTGTTTCCCTTTATTCCTATATTAATTATTCCCGAAAATGATTTCTTTTTATTTTTTGAAATCAATATATGGGATTAATCATGTGATGTTTCAATTTTAAAATTATAAATTTTCTAAGGTATAGATTATTACTTATTATTATGATTTTCAATTTGAATAAAAATATTTTATAATATTAAATTTTTTTTTCATCCTTTAAAAATATACTGTTTTATCTTTCACCCTATATTATCTTTATAAATAATTTTTTTTATTTTTCAAAGATCATTTATTGAATATTATTTTAAAAAGTATTAGTTTCAAAAATGTTTTCAATTAAACTTTTAAAAACCTTTTTATTTTTTAAGGATTCACTATTGAGATTAATTTTCAAATATAAATTTCAATATTTCGTTTTATTTAATTTCTCAAAACTGAAATTTCTTAAAATGACTTTTCAAAGTGACTCATAACTTTTCCACTTATTACAATGTTACATGAGTAATATAAAAAACCTTTTTATTATTTTTATACCAATTTTATACTTATCCATAAATGCCATAATTTTTTAATTATTAATAAACTCTAAAATTACATAAAATATACCATTTTTTATAATAGAATTTTAGGTTTCAACTATTTATTTTCGAAATTTCAATCCGGGTTAAAACACATGGAAATTTTGGGAAACCCATTTTTCATTACATTGGTAATTTTTTTTATTAATTACCACTTTAAATTATAATACATATGTTTGTATTATTCACTAATGGGGTCCTATAGCATCTACCAAGTCATTTATTGATAATTTATATCTCATGATATAAGGATGTTATATGTGGATATATTATTTGTTCAAAATCGGAATTGTAAGCATTTTCTTTATTTACAGTAGGAAGAATGAATAATTTTTTTACTAACACCAGGAAATGTAGAAATTTTTTCTTCACAACATGTAGCATGAATATTTTATTATTTTAAAAAGTTTTAATTTCTATATGTTAATAACTATTCCAAATATCATTATTAATCAAGATTTCAATTTATTGTCATATTTCAATGTCATATGAATTTGATTATTATCCATAGATCATTATTAATATATCATGATTCGATACTATTTTTACATTTTATATGTTTCTTCATTTGATATTACATCTAACTCTATCATGGTATGTTGAAAAATAATACTTTTTAATATAATTTTTTATATGTAATGTCTACCTTGTCAATTTTTTTTTATATTCTTATGATCTTACCCATGATGAAATATTGATAAGTTTTTCCCCAAATTATCATTTTAGGTCACCCCTTTCTTATAATTCATTTTCCATTATTTTAAAGGTATGTAAAACTTTTGGAATATTTTGGAGGGAGTATATAAGAGATAAATTATGGAGAAATTTTAAAATTTATTTTAAAACTGTTTTATGTAGATTTTACTTAAAAAAACTGTACCAAAAGTTTCTCATAGTTTTCTAAGATTATTTTGAGACAAAATATTAATGTGAAATTTGTGTATGTTAAGATTGAATAATCTCAATTGGCATCAGATTAATTTTAAAAAATTATTTTTTTGATCACTATATATGAGAGTGGGGGTATGGGAAACCAATACATAAATGATTCACAGTCATATTTTATCGATAACATTCCAAACCTAAACTTTAATTAATCACACACTTGAAAATAGTTGACATGAAAGCATGTTTAACCAGTTGGTAAAATAATCAATCCTATGATACTCGTGAGGAATAATTTTTAATATAGATTATGAGAAATGAACATCACACCACATTATTAATTGAAGGTCTAAAATATATAGACCTCATCATTTATTAATTTTTATTGGCCCCTATACCTAAACCTCACTATATTTTTAGTAATTATTCATGAAATAGTTTTTCCTCTTAGTTGGAATGAACTTATAAACTTAAGGAAGTAGAGATGATTATTTCTTTTCATCTTACACCATTCTCCCAGAATTTTAAAAATTTTATTTCCATAAAATAAGACAATATATTACCATATTATTAACCTCTTTCTTGGGGGCATATGTTTTTACAGTATCCACACATTTATCACTATTGGAACAAATTTATTCCCATTTGATACTCATTTGAGTTGTAATTACAGTTCTAAAATTCATAAAGGAATTTTCAACCTAGTTTCACTATCTAAACACATTTTTATTAGAGATAGAGTATGATTTATTATTTAACCTCTCAACCTCTTCATCAGGAGTTAGAATACCATACAATTCAGGATATCTCTCTCTTGAAGTGATTCCATTTAGATTCCAGTTTACTACCATTATTCTTCAGTTTCATGGACATATATTAATTTTCATTCATGTATAATCTCTATCCATAATAAAATAATTTTTTTCCTATTGGTTTGAAACCCAACTAAGAAAAATCATTATCTTCATGGATTCACTTAAAATAGATTTCTTCTTATGAATATTTACTAAAGAATATTTGTTTACTTTATTTACATGAATCTTCACATGTCGAGGGATTTACTTGATAAAAATATGAGGGTTGTTTTGGTTTGTTATATATTTATACTCCAAAAATTAGTGTCTATATATTTCATAGAAAATAACTATAGTTTACAAACCATTCAGATATGTTATTCACAGAGAGATTATCCCTTATCTATGAAATACTCCTCTTTTAGAGAAGTTATATTTTAGCTTCAAATCTTATTGAAATCACTATAGTAATTTTATATCATATATAGGTTGATATATTTTTCTAACATTAAATTACCCTTATTCCTAATCCTCTAACAACATAATTATCATCTAATTAATCTTTATATTTTTATATAACATGCTGATGTCTCAAAATTTTAATATTTCCTTCCTTTTTTCTTTTAGGATGGAACATTATCATAAGGGGTTTCATTTAGAGGGAAATTTACTTGGATATTCATACATTCACATATAATGTAATGTTTGACATATAAATTTTTTCAATTTGTTGTACACATTTCATGGAAAATAAATTCCATGATATAAGATATAAATGAACATTGGGATATATATTTCCATTAGAATTATTTTAAATCATCTATATACAAGATCAAACACTCTTTACCAGTAATAGAAATATTATTATAAAAATCAATCCCTTAAATTTTTTTCTTGGAAATTTTTTTGTTCTCATTTTAATGGTAATAAATGTCATATATAGAATATATGTTTCTGAGTTTTGACACCCAAATCATGACAATTCAAACTGTGATTATTCTTTTCATCTATAATTGAAATAAATATTTCACAATAACCCTATTTTATCTTTTTATCCTTATCCAAAAGAATTTTACTTATCTCAATTACTAATTCTTTTGTTCTTCCATACCTTTTTTGTTATCTTCCAATATTCCAAAAATGAAACCCATAATGATGCTACAAAACTTATACAATTCATGGATCAACTATTTAATAATTTTTTTAAAAATTTCATTCCCAGAAACATCTCATTTAAATCCATTATCGAATAGTGAATATTTTTTATTACAAAGTTAAAAAATTATTCTTTAACATTCACCATTATTTTGGGAGTGTTTTAAAAATATACATTTCTTTCTAATACTTCTTCCATTGTATCAAATTATCATTTCTATTTTTCTATTTTCATTATCTATTCACTCGATGAAACTAAATACATTAGTCATCATTTTAATGGGTACATTATAGATATAATCGTTAACCTAATGTTAGACTCTTTTTTATATTCTATGAAGAATTTATAATAGTATGAACTTGAATCAGTATTAGTCAGATAATAAATAGATTAATGATTGTAGTTACAACTTTGACCACCATAAAAAAGTATTAATACTTCATTCCTTATCGAAACATTAATTTTA
Source organism: Viscum album (assembly GCA_963277665.1). Classification (NCBI taxonomy): domain Eukaryota; kingdom Viridiplantae; phylum Streptophyta; class Magnoliopsida; order Santalales; family Viscaceae; genus Viscum; species Viscum album. The sequence continues at coordinate 252,139,145 of OY728165.1, read as the reverse complement.
TTTATCATCTTATATTTATTTATTTATTTCAAATCATGAGTTAAAAATTCAAAGTTTATTTTAATTGGGATAAAATATGATTTTTATATGATTTAACTCACATAAAAAGTAAACATCTTGTAATCTTGTAAAAATAATTTGTGTATTCTAATTAGATCTCAATAAAAGGGAATATTTAATATGATACAAAGTGTATGAACGAATTGATTGAGAAGACACACCTAAGAGAGGTTAATTGTGAAAAAACTCTTGGGGGGGGGGTTATTCATGTGTTGTAATATTATTTTACCAAAAACCAATTATAATTTGAATAATTAATCCTACATCTTTACTGAACCTCTATCACCTTTCATTATGTTAATGGGAATATTTTATTTTAGCAATAAAGTAACCTATTTGAAATGAATATACTAAAATTTAATTTAGAACATGTGTTTTTAAAAGATTCAGACCTAAAGTGGGATACCTAATCCTTATGGTGATGAAATTGTATGGAGAGATGAGTTATCCAGAAATTTTATTGTTAACAATTATATTGGTTTGTCCATGGATTATCTGGAAATATCTCTTTCAATATTACAAAGGAAATCGATCATCATATCACACAAGTGAAATGCCTTTATTATATTATAAATTTTAAAGGATATTTATACTAATTCCCTATACTTTACAAATGTAATCAAACCTTTTATTATTTTGTCTTCATTCAACCTCATGATATAGATCTCAAATAATTTCTAGGATATCACTTCATAAAAAGATTGACTTATATCCTCTACTAGATTCTTCAACTACCTTAATATTTTTAGTTGGAACTCCTGAAACATGATCTTTTTTAACTACATATCTCTAATAACCTCAAAATATATTCATTCGATAGTAACAAGTAAATACCCCTCATCACAAAAAACATGAGAACATAATATTTCTACTTTAAAACAACTGGTTGGATTTGAACTAAATATATTCTCTTATTCTTTATGAACTATATCTAACTAAAAGAACATGGTGGACTCTTCAACTTATTCTTAATGTTATTTGAAACTCAAATAGTTATTCTTATAGAATATAATAACAAACTTTTTATCTTACACACTCAAGACAGTTTAATACCTAATATTTTTTCTTAATTGATAGTTGTATCATTTTTATCCACACACTTAATCTGTTTTCTCCCCATATATCATAATACTTTTATTTTATTCAATATTTCATGAATAATCATTTTCAGGTAATCTATCTTCTTAAATTTATAGGTGTATATTTTATTTTTTAGTCCTTAGCAAATTTTCAAAAATGGAAATATCTCTTAAAATGTATGTAGGGAACTATGTTTCATGCATAAGTTGAAAATATACTCCCTGAACTCATATTTTTAATTCTTAAAATGATTTATTTAGGAAAGATACACCACTAGAAATTAATTCTTTTTCTCTCACTGTGAAATTATATCTTTTATATATTTGTATTCTTGTATTGTTATGATATATTATCAAAATCATACAAAACAAATATCACATCAATCTCTGGAGAGATAAAAACATTATACATATCAACAACATATTTCGTTGTGGAACACTATATATATAATGTGAGTTATTTACATGAATACATGTACATATGCCATATTATTATATTCATACCACTAGTACCTCAATCCATCCTTTTATTTCATTGATAACTTAGAATATATCATCAATATTTTATGCTACATAAAACACTTAAACACTTCTCCAACATCCTAATATTTATCTTATATAGAATATATATTTTAGTAAATTTCATCATTCTAAATAAACTCATAATTTTTTACCTTCTCAACTTTACCTCATTCGTTCTGACAAAAAACACACCTAACTCATTATAAAAACCCAATATTTTACTAAAGTATTACTTCTTAAATAAATATTTCTTATAACTTAATCGACACAGAACACTGACCCTTATTGGATGTTAACACATTATAATAAAACTTATATTGACCATTGTAAAGCATCCATTTTATAAGTGGATAGAAATAGTTCTAACAACATTCTAAAGTAAAGGTTTCTATAAATTCTATTTCAACAAGTGTAGGTAGCTGATATATTTTTTTTATAATTAAATGTTTGTTTCTAAATGGATACATTTCATGTATGAACCAATTTTTATTAGCACTAATTTTTAAAGAAAAGTTAATATACATTAAGGACAATTTCCTTTAATTTTTTTTATATAATTTGATTTCTTAATAAATTAAGTATATGAATTTGGAATGTAAATATAAAAATTTTACATGAATTTTTTTATTTTATCATGATAATATTAACTCAATATTTTTTAATTTTTTTAATTAATTTAATTTGAAGATGAATAGTTAAAAATGGTGTTTTTTCCAAATTAATTATTCCTATTGAATTGTTAGTATATAAGAAAATCCTATTTTTTCTAACTAAACTAATACATATTTAATTAATTTTTTTTAATTTAAAGATATTTTTTATATTTTAAAAATCTATTTTTTACTTTATAAAAAAATTAATATTTTAATGCAAATAAAATTTATATTCGGTAATTAGTTTTAGTTCATTAATTTAATTAAAATAAACAGTAATATTTTTTTGAAACATAAATAATTATTTTATTATAAACCAAATTTTTTATTGAAAATTCATACTATTTATGACTACTTATTACACATATATTTTAATCATAGAAACACAATTTTCCTAAAAAATGACTCTATGTGTTATGGGTGTTAATTTTAAAATTAATGATTAAAATTATTTTATTTTTTATCGTATAAAATGATTTTAATATTTGAAATAATAATGTTCATATTATGTATATAGATAATTTTTAATTTTGTAGATGAAAATTAATTACTATCGATGAAAATTATTTACTGCTATAAAAGTGATAATGGCATAATCTTATTTACTTGGGATAAATGACCAAAAAAATTCAAAAACATTCTTTAAAATGGATGGTTTAGGTGTGTATTGAAAAAATAAATAAACTAACCTACTATTTCATTCAATTTTATTCTTTGAATTCAGAATATTAGAATCACATTTTTTAAAATTTAAAGGGTGCTTCCAAATTTTCCATCCACATCACTTAAAAATATGAATCACTTACCGCACATCATGTTAGAAATTTAACATCACATTTTAACCAGAAATTATTTTTATAATTCCTACTAGAACCCTATATCACATCCTTTTGTCTTTGATCACTATTAGAAATCTTGAGGTCTATATTTCCAATGATATTTCTATGATCAAACTCATTCTTCTAATACAAGTATTACGTTAGTATTAATCATTTATTTATAATATTCCTAATAAAAATATTCTCATACCACCATAATATGATTAAATAAATATAATTATTATACCAATATATTATTATATTAATTTCACAACCATTATTTATTCCTTTTCATCACTTTTTAATAACAAAATAATATCAATATTGTGTTGTGAGGACTACATATCCACGAAGCAACACATTTCAATTTTCATCCCTGTCTCTCAAGGATTGATGTAATTATTAGAATAATAAAAATACATGTTGTATATAATTATATAATGAATATGAGATTATAAGTTTTTATAAAAAATTATCCAATCTGATATTCTGTTGAACGATAATGTTAACATTTTGTGTATTCAGAATACTGCCTCCACGATTTTTTTTCTTTTTTCATCGATTTTTTTTACTCATTCTGAAAAGATATTTAAATTTTTTTACCATATTAATTAAATATAAGTAATAACATTACAAATATTAAATAATTATTTTATTAACAAAATAGTGCATAATCATGCATTTCTATTAAATTATGGTATGTTCTTATTAAGTCTGTTTTACTACCTACATTAATAGTACTATAAAATTATATCACGGGTCACAATGAGAAATTATATACTGATAACATATGATATAAATAATCAAATAATAATTAAATTATATTTATTTTTTAATAAAACAAAAACTAATTATAATTAAAAATAAATCCATCGATAGTAACTAATAATTCAATCCTAGTTCATCATAGAATTTGTATTTATGAAACTTAATGAAACTCTAATGCAATAGATTTATAAAATTATCGATTATCATAAAACATAAAACCTAGTTTTTGTAGTGGTTTAGTAATGGTGAAATTTTAGCGAATAAAGTATATCAATACTACTATTAAGAAACTAGTACATCAATAAAATTTAAATCAACCAATGTTGATAACAAGTAAAAACGATCTAATATACATAAATACAATTACTATAAATTAATATTATAAACATAAATGTATATGAATAATGTTTTAAATATGTAATTTATATTTTTTTCTTCATGAAATATGATTCTATATCGTTTTCATGGAAATTAAAAGTGAATTCAAGGTAGTAGATAACTCAAAATACTTTCTATGATTTACAAGATTTCTTCAAATTGTTCATACCACTATGTTCACTAAAACTTCCATTTTAAATGATTTTATACCTTTTATATTTTGATAAAAACTTTTTTAATGAAATTCACTTCAATAAATTATTTTCTTTTCAATTTTATTAAATCAATGGGTATGTTTCGAAAAGGGACTCATAACCACGACTTTTACATAAATGGTTATTTTTTTAAAGAAACCCCTTTATGGTTTAGTTTTAATTATCCAATATATATTAAATTTTATTATTTATAATGGATTAATGTTTCATGTTTCTACCTATATTTGTCCTAGCTATGTTATTATTTTAGTTGATTATTTTTTTCTATGTCAATCAATTAAATTCTTGGTTATATTTTATTTAATTTAAAAATGTGTTAAAGCTAATTTTTATTCCCATCAGTTCATTATTTCAATAAAGGTGAATTATTTTCATTTGAATGTTTTTTGAAACCCATTTTTATTTTCGTGGATTCTCTATAAAAATATAATAAATGAAATTTTTACATTTTATGAAACCCATTTTATTTACATTGGTATATTTCGATTTGACAAATGAATAATTTTATAGTTATACTCATAATTATGGATAGTGATGGGTGGTGTCCTATTACACCCTCCAATTCATTAGTTAAAATATGATGTAAGATGAGAAATTTATGCACAAGTAAATTTTAATTTCATGTAAACATTTCCAATGAAAAAGAACATTATCCATATATAGTAATATGAAATCAAAAAAAAAGAAGAATCTAGTGAAAATTTTTTGGTAAACAGAGTGTTTTATAGAATCATAGAGATACATTTAGATAAGATAATAAATATTTTGATTTTATTACTTGGGAAACTATAATACAGACTCATCAATTCATTATGTCTATATTAAAAAATTTAAAATCCTTACTTTAATATGATTTATTGTAAGATTACCTCATTAAAATGATTATAGAAGTTATTGAAAAAAATAAGAGTCCAAGAGGACATATATTGATAAAAGCAAACATTTAACAAAGTTATAACTAGATAAATTAATTTTAACTATAATACAATTTGATGTAATTTTTTTTGAAAAAGATAATGAAAAATTATAGAATGGACTAGAATTTTATTATACTTAATGTAATAATAATCCACATATGTTTAATAATTTTTATAACACATATAAATCTATTTCTTTATAAAAAAAATGTATGAATTCAGAGAAATGTGATTCAGAAGACAACACTAATGAACATTCCCAAATTACTGTAAGGATTAATAAAATTGTAACTAATTCAAATTTTAGATATGTTCTTGAGAAAGAAAAGAAAGGAAAAAATTGAAGGAATATTATTTAGATGTTATATGCTATTAGTTTAAGGAGGAATGCTAGATCATACTTCAATTTCTTTAAATTAAGAAGAAAAAGATAAATTCAAGAAGATATTCTAAAAACAAAAGAAAAAATGATTGATATCCTTATAAAAATAGATCTATAGTGAAAGTTACATATATTCAGATAGCTCATTAGGATAAATTGTAAAAAAATCCACCAAATACCTAGATTTTATTTAAATATTACATGGAATAAAAAATGATTCATAGAATAGGTAATGACAGAATCCATTATAAATTTACATCTTCATTGTTAATTTATATATAACACAAATAATTATTATTCTAATTCATGGGAAGATGAAGAAGATAATCCTTCATAATTTTAAAAGATTAATTTATTTATATATAAGAAAAATTTACCAAAAAAATCTAAAATTGATAGATATATGAAAGACATATATCATGAAAATTAAAATCTAAAAAGTACAACTGATTATGTTAAAGGAAAACATATTTTATCTAATAAAATAATTTTAAAAATAACTTTATATATTTCATAATATTGAAATAAATTATATTGAAAAAATAATTTTTTCGATCATAACTTGATTGATCATAATTTTTTTGATTCATATTTTGTTGATTAGAATTTATTTATAATAAATCTAATGAAATCTATTAGAATATAATTTTCTGACAAAAATATGATGTTTTTAATGAAATATATATTTAACATTAAATCCATAAAATATAATTTTGATAAAATGTAAAAAATATAAGGCCCTATAAAAATATATGTGGAATATTTTTTACTTCTTATAAATATTACTTTCAATAAAACAATTATGTACCAAAAAGTAAAGTTTTCTTCCCTAAATTTGAAAGAAGAAGCTGATAGAGTAAATATTTTTCAATAAATAATCTTCAGTCCTTCTATTTTCATAAATAATTTTCTTCATAAGAACTACAATCTATACAACAAATATTATTTGGGTAGATATGGTTTCCTAAAATCTTATTTTCAAACATAACTAGAATAAGATTTTTTTGGGGTAACATGAATATAATTTAATATTCTCCATGTACATAATATGAGTATGAGTGGAAAAAATGGTATATATTCAGTGGTTGTTCTTGAGAAATGACTAAAGTTAAGTAAAATTTAATAAATTTAAATAAATTGAAAGGAAAAAGATTAACTTTTGTAGAAAATAAGCATAGTGGAATCATCAGAATGAGTGATATTTATTTTAATTGAAAAACTCATAGTTTATATGTTTTAGGACTTAATTAAAACATAATAAAAAATATAGTTATGTGATTGGGGATATTTTTTCAACATTATGAATGATAAATATTCTTTTTAAGGATTGGAATCAAATTTCCTTTTACCTACAAATAGTAATTAAAAGTATTACACAGTTTTCATATAAGACCTATGTCATCTAAAATTTTCTTCATTAACAACAACCAAAATATTATCTTGGTTATCTATTAATGAGACTAGGAAAATGTATCTACCATAATTTAACTAATTTTTTTTAATACATGATAGGGATATAATGGAATAATTTTTTAATTAATCAAAAATATGCGATCATTTTCAAATTACAAAGAAACCTAATTACACATTTAAATTCAAAATTGATGTCTCAAAAAACATTATTTTATAGTTAGTAAACATGTATCTATTTAGTAATAAAAATAATATAAGTTTTAGTGGAAAATAACTCTTATATTTCAGGGATGATGATTACAATATCTTTACATGGAACATCTTTCTCATTATAAAATGTGTGTAATTTAATAAATTTAAGGAATTTAATCATCTATTAAAAATGAGAATACTAAACTTTTGGTCAATATCTGAAGGGATCATAGTAGCGAGTAATTCAATCATGATTTTGATTCATTTTCTAGTTGAAAAATTTTTACTCGTATTATTTCAACACTAAAAACATTATAGAAAAATGGAGTAGTTTAAAGAAGAAATGAAATTCTTATATAAATTAATCAAATTTTTCTATGTGAGTATTTTGTTGCTAAATTTTTTTGGGAGAAGGCTATGAAGTAGCAATTATTATAAAATTAATTTCGTTTTACATAGACGATATAATTATAAAACTTCTTAAGATTTATGGACTAGAAAAAAGAAAAACCATTTTTACTTCAAGGTTTTTGGTTGAAAACAATTTATCCTAAATACTAATGATTAGTTACATAAATTTGATCCAAAAATCGATGATGTGTTTTTTGGGTTATTTTACAACAATTATGGCCTTTAATGTTTTTAATTAAATAAAAATATTGTTAAGGAAATGGTACTTGTAATGTATGATGAATTTAATCCATTTGTATTTGTTAAAGAATCCGATTTTCAAAATACCAATGTGTTTTTCAAAAATAGTCTGGTTCCCTTACTAGAAGACAATTTTAAACTTCTGATTTTAAATCATTCCAAAGTAATACCAATATATTATCATTATCTATAAGATAATTCAATAGAATATATACTTATGATAGATTAATATCATCTTACAACTTTACACAATTATCATTATTTATAAGCTACTTCAATAGAATATATACTTATGATAGATTAAGATCATCTTCAATATCTGATCGGTTTGAAAAAAACTATGACTGGACCTTTTTTAAAAGTTCATGGATCTATCAGTAGTTACACGAAAATGTGTTAAAAAAATGTGATAAAAATGGAATTATTTTTATAAGTAAATTAATTCTTATTTATAAAGGATAGTTTTAGTATGAAGGAATAGATTATAGTGAAACCATTGAATTTCTAGGTGGACTAGAATTTATCTACATATTTTAGCCTTTCCCTATTATATGAATTTTAATTTTTATAAAATGGATGATAAAAGTGATTTTCTTATTGTTTATGTTCAAGTGGATGTATTTTTTGAATCACCTCCTGGTTTTTAAGATGTTATTATTTTTTGATTTTTCTAAACTCACTAAACCAATATATAGACACAGGAAAGCCTCAATAACATAGTATTAAATAGATACTAGATATTCACATCAATTTTTTTTCCAAATTAAGTACTAATGAAACTCTTTTCATAATGATGAATTTTCAAAAACATCATTTTTATGTATATTTTGATGAATTTATTATTGGTTTTACTAATAAATCTATTTCAGATAGTATTTATTAACATACTAAAATATATTTTTAAATGAGAATGATGGGGGACACACATTTTTCCAAGGTTTTATCTTTTTTTTAAAACTTGAATGAAATGTTTTGAATCATCTTAAGTTTGTGAAATATTTTGTAAATACTTTTTTTGATGGAAATGAGTAAAAAATAAGTACTCATGGTGAAACATTTATAAAACATGATCTTGATGAATACAATAAATTGTTAGATCAAAAAATTATAAAAGTATTATCCAAATTTTACTATCTTATACTAGAATTCATCTAGATATAATGATTTCAATTTTTTTATGTTCTATATTTTTGGATAATAAAAAATAATCAATTTTTATTGATCTAGAATTTATTTTAATATATATTAAATTTACTTGATAAACTATATTAACATTTTAATTTAGAAATAATTTGATTTTTGAAAGTTTCTCAAATGCTGTCTTTGGAGACTGTGGGTTAGATTGAAAATATTCTTTCACAACATGTTATTTCCTAGGGAAGAACATGATTCTTATTCAGGAAATAAATAAATTTGTTTGAATTTTCACTATTGAAAAAGAATATGTTTCAGTTAGATGTTATTGTGGTCTTGTTTTTTGGATGCATCACACACTAATAGATTTTGGATCTAGTTTTACTTGAATTATAACTAATTGAGAATGATTTTATTTTATTTCATTATCTAGAATCCTATATTATCACTTACAAGAAAAACACATTCATTTACGAAACCATTTTCATTGATATCACAAAAATAGGTATTATCCTATGTTTTTTAAATGGAAAGTTATATTGTTAATATTTTTGAAAATCCTCTTATAATTAATAGATTTTAATTCCTTACAAAAAAGTTGTGAATTATCAACCTAAAGTTTTAGTTAATATGCTTCATTTAAATCCATCTCATTATAAAATAAAATCATCAAATAAAAATTAGGCTGAAAATATTTTTCAAATCTCGATGATTTTCCAACATATCAGATTTTTGAATTTGACTATTTTTTTATCATTTACCTATGTTTTATAATTTATTTTTTTTAAATGATTTAATATTTTTGAAAAAAAAATCCCAAACCATCCATTAAAGGGGAATATCATCCATTATTTTGAGATGATAACTTCAACAAGGGAAAAAATTTAAACTTTATCATTTACTCTTCCATTACTAATTTTTTTTTAATTTAGGGAATATATTAAAAATTAAATTTAACCTATAAATTTTCTTTGGGGGATTTTATAATACATTTATTAAAGGTAAATTTTTATTTTCCATTAAAATAATGTTTATATTTAACTATTAATAGGATCTATATTAATTTTTTTGGCTTTCTATTCTCTGTACAATATATAACATCCTAATTTTTTCTTGAGGCATAGATCGTTTTAATTTATGTTAAGAGAATTATTTTAAAACTATGGGAATTTTTTTAAGGAAGTTTGAAAAGTTTTTAGAGCATATTAGGATTGTTTAGATCCCAGATCTCCGATTTTTAGAGTAACCATCATTGGTGCACAATTGTCGCATGATTAAGAGTAATTGTGTGACATAACACTGGAGCCCTATTTGAGGTGGATGATGATTTAAAAACATTAAAGGGGGATGAATGGATATGAAAAAACCTACATTTGAGTTTTAGAGGGTACCCACATGGGTTGTGAATGGTTTGAAAAATCACATGCTTGATCACTAGGATAGTTCCACATAGGTAATAAGCTTGCATGATTGGTATATGGTTTGGAAAAACCATGAATCCAAACATTGTGAGTGTGGTCCCTTAGGTAGTTTTGGTGCATGGTTTTGAGAATCATATGGAAAACTAATTCACCCTTTAAATAGTGTGAAATTTCTGAAATAAGCCTTTCTCTATTTAAATTTTCTCCTCCTCTTTTTTTCTCTTCCATGCACCAAACCTCTTATCTGGTCAAGATCCTCCATTGTTCTATACTAGTATTTTATACATATCTCTCAAACAAGGACTGATTCCAATACCACCAATTTAATTGGATAGATAATAGTAAGATCTCTAATCAAATTCCTTCATTCCTTTATTTATCTTACTATATGAAATTCTAAATAAGTGTGAGATAATATTCCATATTTACAGAGAATTTGTCTATGTTTCCAATTATCCCATTATAGTATGAATTAAATTCCAATAATGGATGAGAATTCCTTTACCACCATAAGGAAGGTGGTCCAATATTTATCTATAATGTTTTTTAATTTATTATATCTTTCCCAAGTATAATAGACTTTGAAACATGTTTAAGTCTAATTTTTAAAAAGACGATTCAAGCTCCCTTAACTTGTGATGATGGACATGATGTCTCACATCGTTTATAAAATAGTGGAAATTATTTTTCACATCACTCTATAAGATTTTGGATATGAAGTTTTACTTCAACTACTAGGTTGACATGCCTGATTAATTTTTTATCACTAATTGAATGCTTGGGAAGGTACTATAGTACAACATGTGATTTTTATGACTATTCATGGACACCTATGTTATGCCTCTAGTCTTTCCTAGTACTAGTATATATATTGGTAAATATATCAATACATATATAGTTCATATATACACATACATAAAAATATACCTATATATATATGTATACATATATTTTTATATAAATGGTAATTTTTTAAAGGTATCCCGGCTTAGGCCGAAGCAGGCAGTGCCAAACTTGTGTCATTTAAAAACCAGAGCGATCTCATATATATTAAATTAATTTTATCTATACACTTCTATTTTATTTGCATAATAAGGATATTTCTAAAATTTATTGGGAAAATCCTACTGAGTATATATCTCACCCTGTTCGGGCCACCTGATGGTATTCAAACATACTTCTTGGATACAAATAGGGAAAATTGAAAGGGTCTGGCTATGAATGATTGATTTTATTACTTGGTTGGATTTTGGGAGAATAAGACTAATAAAATGATCATGATAATATTAGAGTTGTCTTGGGATTTTGTTATCATTTTCATATCCTATTTTATATGAATTTAATCAGTATTGAGTGATTTTCCCTGTTTTTATAGTTTCATAATATGATCATAATTTTTAATATAACTCTGGTGATTTTATTTATCTTTATGAATTAATAATTCTTTCAATTTTTATATTACTACAATACTTATATTAATACGTATGTTATTATTTACTATTCTCCACTCTAACCATAGGGAATAGTCTTCACACAAACACAAACTAGGCCCTCTATACTACTCAAAAGCCTCTAGCATATGGGGAGGTGAAATTGAGGTTATGTGACCATCCTTATTTAGTTTCTTGGTAGTGATCCAGGCCCATAATGCTAAAAAGTGGTATCAGAGGTCTCCTTTTTTCCTTTTTCTTACTATTTTTGTTTACCAGATAGGACATTAGGAATTCTTCAGAATTTGGTAGTGAGGCTATTCATGGGAGAAGCTGACTAACGTACATAGAAAATCAAAATTACCTAGGATGAAATATTTATGTTCAGGTTTACTCCTATTATTGTTGTACTAATTTTAAAATTGGTTGACTCACATGATTTATGGAATTTGTATTGTTATTATTATTATTGATTTTATTTCCCTTATCTTGGTGTGAAAAGATGGCATTGATCATGGATTATATTAAGAACTTATGGTTTCACTTGTCATGCATATACCATGCCATATTTATATTACTACATGAATTAACCATTGTATGTTATTGGTTCATTAGATTTTATATTTTGAAACATGTTAACTTTTCTTGTAAGAATCAAATAATTTGATTAATTAAAGTCCTGAATCAACATAAATAGCATTTTCCTGTATATCTTGGTAGTGTAACCTTAATTATTCAATTATGAAATGTTTAATTTTTGGACTACTGGTCACATGGGATAAAATATTAGTTTATTTTGTTACATTAATTTCATGCGTAATTTATAAATAAATAACTTCTATAAATTGGTAATGGGGATTCATCTAATTAAACCATTTTTTTTAATTTCAATATCTTGATACTAGATTTAAGGGTTTTGTTTTAGTTAAGTGATGTGACAATTGCAACTTACGAAGCATATGACATTATAATTTTGTAATGGGGAATCATCTAACTATTCTTTGATACACACACACACACATAAGAATGAGTAGGAAGTTAAATTAATTTAAATTCTTAAATAAAATTGTTATCTTTATTGGGATTCCAATTGAAAATGTAATGGGTTTTTTCCTCTATACCTTGGAACTAACATGCCATATACTAGGACCTTTATGGTGTGATATTGGACCTTAAACTTGAACCAAAATTAGTTTTTGGAAGTAGTAAGTATCTCAAAACTCTAATGATATTCTTAAAGTAACTAGACATAGCTTTAGGAGTATGAAAATGTTTGTTGAATATTTTGTTTGAAGATGTTGTACCTATCCTATTTCTTGTTTTGTGACTTGTTCGGTTATCAAATTCTATTCTAGGGTGTGTGTTTTGAAATTATAGAAAAATGATAATAGAAATTCCTCAGGTTGAGTGCTAGGATGGTAATGATGACCATGATCCTGAAGTAGTGGGTCCAAAACAACCAATATTTCCTCATATAGTTCCACTTATGACCCTACCATCTATACTCAAGTTGGTAATCAATGTTCAGTTCTGAGAAAGTTTTATGTGGTTTTACAATCCATACAGGGAACTCTATGAGGTAACTATTATATAGAAGAATTGATACAAGAGTTAAAAAAGAATTATCCACCTACGTTCTCGGAGGATGGTGTCAACAAGTTATTGTTTCATGGAAGGATACCATGATATATATATTTGAGCACTTTGAGATTCCCTTGGAAAAGAGTGTCAAGCTCGCAACCAACATGATGCATGATATTTCCAAAAATTATTGGGTTGTTTTCACTTGAGATAGTTTTCATTAATATATGGTCTCGAAGAAATTTTAGATGGATTTATATGAATAGTACTTCCCATATACATTCAGAGCTAAATATTCTTGGGAATTTGTGCACCTTCACTAGGATGTTATGTCCATGATGGAGTATTCTTCTCATTTCATAGAGATCCTATGTTTCCTACCTACTCTTATAGAGGATGATCTGAATAAAGTGTGGTGGTATGAGGATGGAATTGTATATTCCTTTTGACCTCAAGTTAATATCTTCTAGTTTATTTCCATTTCCAAAATAGAAAATCAATACCTCATTATGGATTGGAATTTTCGGGAAGATAACGTTGTGTGCCAAGGCAGTTCAGCATTGATACATGGTATGAGATCATTTATAAGATGAAATCGATTCTTTGAGTAAACTTATGGGGGAAGTTCTAGTGAGACAGCTTGTACCAACATTTACATCATATATCGCCAGTGTGGAAGGTCCAATCAAATGAAGCCTCAATACATCATAGTCCCAATTGAATGCCCAGACTCTGTAAAAATAGTCGATCAACAAATTTTTTTAGAAACATTCCCCTAATACTTAGTGAGAAATGGTATGTACTGAATCTAAGTTTAGAAGTGGGACCAATAACTTCATGCTAGATGGAAATATAGTCTAGTAATGACCAATCCGGTCGAGGAGGTGGACATGGATATGGGATCAAGTCCTATAAGATGTAGTATTAGTAAAGTGATCTTAGTAAGGATGGTTAGGCCCTAACCCAAGGCCATGGTAATTTATAGATTTATGAAGTAGAACTTATTCCATTTGAGTATAGGATATGGCCTTTTATTGTTAGGGGTACTATTCTAGTGTCCTCTATGTTAGTTATTTCTTTATTTGACATAGGATCTTCACATTATTTTATCACCATGAAAATTATGGATTTTCAAGGTCTAGATATAGAATACTTATATGATGTAATGAATCTTGATAAAACATTAGGGATTTATTAGAGAGTGTATTTCAGTGAAGTAAGTTCCCCTTGAGATAAGAAGGTATCATATCTTATGGATCCCCTTCATCCTTAAGATGCCGAAATTTGAAATCATACTTAAGATGAACTGGTTAGTAACCTATCATGATCAAGTGGATATATGTAACTAAATAGTATCATTTGTAACACCCCAAGCTTCTACGGTACACTTCTCTTTGATTAATACAATAGCGTGTGTTGTACGCAACATCGAGTTCTAACACACCACAACCAATCAAACTAGCTGTTATGAATAGTAATACCCACTTTTTGAAATTTATAAATTTTATTTTTCAAAATGGACTTCATTTTTGGATTCTTAATATTGAAATTAGCCTATGGTGAATTTTTGGTATTTTTCTGAAAAAACATCATTTTTTGATGAATAGTGAAACCACTAAGTGGTAGTTAAAAAACTAAATTTTTCATAAAACTTAATTTTACCCCTTCTGTGAGTTTAATTTCAAAAATCTGAGAGACACAGTTAATATCAAGGACTAAAATGTGGTTCATTGAGATGAAAATAATTTTTGGTGAACAATAACTTTTTACTTTTATTTACCACGGTTAAAAGTAAATAGGGTAATTAAGGGTAAAAATGATATTAATATTACCCTAACACATGTACTAATTCTATTGGATAAGCTTAATTCGACCAAACACAACCTTAGGAATAAAATATTATCATTTAGGTCCACTTGGATTAGATTAGGACATTTATTATTATTTAATTCAAAGAAGAGTCAAAAGAGTTAAAATCAAAGTTTATTTACTAAAACATTTTTAATATTGGGATATACACAAGATAAATTAGATTTTAAGTATTAATTAGAAATCTAAAAATATTTCCTACATAATGGTATTTTATTTATAAATTTTAGACATTAAATAATGTAATTTATTTATGACACAATGGTGATGCAGTAATTACCATAATATTGAAAAATTAAAATAATTGATATTATAAATACCCAAATAAATATAATTTTAGACATTTTAGGAATTCCACTAATTTTATAGGTTAATATGGAATGTTAGGAATGATTTAATTAACTTTTTTAGAAGTAATGATTCTATTAAGATTTTCACAAAAAATCTATTTTCAAAATAGTGTCAAAATTGACAAAAAAGAGTTTTTAAAACAAATATTATATTATTAATTGATATTCAATTCCTAAAAAACTAAGGCTCGGCCAAGAGACTTATATCATGATAGGTGTATCATTAATGGACCACTTGGGGGTCTCTTGGAGGTATATAGTAAGTTTATTAACTATATAATATAAAAATACAAAGTGACATGGTAAGTGTCAAACTAATTAACTAAGAGTTAAAACTAAACGATAAGGTTAATATAATGAACCAAACATGTCTAAATTCTATTGGTTGAGTGGTCTTAGACCCATATCCACCTTAAACTTTAAATAATCCACTTTCGAGCTATTAGAAACCAAATATTAATTTATTATAAAATAATATTTCTAGCTTTTCCAAAGGTGCCCCTCACACCTCTTATAAAAGGGCACTCCCCCTTCTCATTAATTCACACCTTCAAAGAAATTTGGATCAGAAAAACTCTACCAAAATACTCTCTCATCTTCCCTCACTTCATCTTAGAGGCCGTAGTTTGATCAGAAATCCAACCTATGGATCCATTTTGATCAAATCAAAAGGAAGAACCCGAAGAAGAGGTAATGTTTTCACCACCCCTTTTCAAGTTCCTTTCTTCTTCCACTTCTTCTTTATTTGTTATTACCATTGTAAAATAATTAATCCAGTATATCCTATATACTGTAATATTATTATAAATATGGTACAACCATAGTCAGTATTCTATTCATCCTTTGAATGACATGTCACCATACGTGCGTACGTACGGCTTACCGTCTCCACGTCGTGGTGTAATTGTTATTCAATATATTATTATTTGGATGGGTATAATAATGATTTTTAATTCATGTAAATAATAAATATAACATGATAATGATTCTTTATATATGATATACCATCCAATTATATATTATTTTAATTTTAAAAGAATGATATTGTCGCTCGTGCGTACGTACGGACTACCGTCTCAACGAACGCGATGAGATTCATTCTCCATAGTATCCCTTCAAGTATAATTATCATTTGATGATTTAAAAATAATATTTAAGGACTTGATATCATTCTGGACATGAATTAGATATAACCTATCCATGACAAACATGGCTTACATAACAAAACATATAAAAGAAAATGAGTAAGTTAACACCCAAAACAACGATAATACTAAGATATTATTAACAAATCAATGTTAAAAGATCATATATGATATCATATTAATGTATATGATTCTAGTATAATTTAATAACAATTATTTCACCATTATACAGGAGGTTAACCTATGCCAACCAAGGAAAAGTACAAGGTAAGAGTTTATTTCACAATCTCTTCATTATCTGAGGTTGCTTATACGTAATAATCTACTGGGATCTCTATCATCCACATCCATGTTTCTTTAAAATGTATTTCAATTTTTTTTTTAAAATTTACAAGAATATGGGTTAAATTAATTTATACCCTTGTTGAATTTTTATAATAGGTTTATAAAGGAATCTTTCTATCATTTTCCAAACAAGTTCCTTGTTAACCTTTTCGACAGAATTAAGGTAAGAATGTTTTTTTAACTTATACTGCGGGTGCGGCTATTTTCTGCCATTATAAAATTGTCGAAGATTCCCTTACAAGATTGTAAGAATATTTTCAAAGAAAATGTTTTATTTTATAAATATATGACTCTTAAATGATTTCAAAATAAAAAGATATATTTCTCTAAAAAGAGTTTTAATTTCATCTATGTCAACATCTTTTGATGGATTTTGCACTTATTTGAAGTTGATTTATTATGATACAAAACTTATATATTTTATTGAAGGTTTTTTGATATGTTTGACTGTGGATGTGTTATTTTTATACCATTCATGGTTTATGAATTAAGTATTTACATTTCGTATGCTAGTTTTAATACGAATGTTTATGTTATGTTTAAACCTTTTCATACAGGAATGCATTAGACTTAATATGTGACGGGTGGAGCCCGCTATAGCTCCTCGATGCATCGGTAGGTCTCATGAGACAAACTAGTGTCTTGGCATAAGGCCTTAACAAAATATTATTTGTAGTCTTGGCATGAGGCCTTGGCTATGTGGTTATGATAGTCTGTCATTATGAATTCCATCATTATGAAAGTGTTTATTGATATTGCATGTGATTATTCGATTAGTAGAATATCCATGTGAATAAGTAAATGGAATTATTTAATTTTATTTTTGCCATACTATGTTGAAGTTAATGTTTAAAAGGATTTTGTTTTATTTATACATTACCTTAAAAGTTTATTCTTATTTATGAAAGTTTCCTCTATATTGTTATCCTTACTGGGCATTTGACCACACCCCTTTTCTATGTTTTTTCCCAGGATGTGAAGAAGTAAATTATGAATGACCTGTAGGGATAGTATGAGGGGATAAGATTGTAGACTATGGAGAATATGTTGTTGTAGTTTTCATTTTTGTGATGTAATGTAAAACTTTATAAATATATCTATTTTTTCCAAGGATACTAAACAAATCTGTCTTTCGAGATTTGATCTATCTTGTGATCATGAAAATCTTATGTAATAATGCACCGACTCTGGGTAACTGGGGTCGGGGCATTACAGTTGGTATCAGAGGAAGTTTAGTACAAACCTTGGAAGCTAGATTTAGATAAACTCTGATTAGAGCACATTGACCTAAGATTGACTTTGAGGATTAGTATATAAGAACTTCCTAGAATTTTGGTATTATAGAGATTTTGTGAGTTTTCCGAGCAATACATGCCTGTCTGGATACGAGCAGGTAGAGGCGGCTCTGGCACAGATGTACCTAGGGGTAAAACCTGAAAACACCGCTTTGAGCTAGAATCGAACGGGAACTGGAGCACGACAACGGGCCTTGCTGCACTCTTGGTTACGACACTCCTGGGGGATATTCTTAGGATAACTCTCATTTTTTTTACAAATCATTATGAAGGGTTTATGAGTATATACTTCCTCAAAGAATTTTTTTTATGATTATGGATTATATCCATTAATAGTTCAATTTATGTTACGTGTTTTATAAGTATGAAATTATGTATTTTGATCCATAAATTAATCTAGTTTATTCCATTGTTTAGAAATGGCACCTAGTGGAAGAAATGGAAACTGTATCAATGCACACACTCCATGTAGGGTTTTCCCGCCTGCTCAAGATAATTATAATGGAGCTGGTGATACAACTGGTGCTGATCAACTTATCACCATACTAGGACAACTCACTCAGGTTATGAATAATAACCTTACCTGTATGGTACACCCTGATCCGCAGCGTGGAGGATCAATGTTAGATCTCTTTATGAGGAAACAACCACCAACGTTCAATGGGAGTACAAATCCATTAGTAACTGAGTAATGGATAAATTCCCTAGAGAAAATATTTCAGGCTTTGGGAAGTAGTGAAAGGGAAAAAGTTATCATGGCAGTTTACCTCCTCACTGGAGATGCTGATCAATGGTGGTAATTGATTCAAAACACGAAGGAAGATGATGAAGTATCAAATATGGAATGGAGGGAGTTCAAATATCTGTTTTTAGAAAAATACTTTCCTCATGACCATCGAGCAGATATGGAAAGACAATTTCTGAGTCTGAGACAAAAGGAGGATGAGAATGTCACAAAGTATGAGGCTAACTTTACAAGGTTAGAAAGGTATGATGGAGATTGTATATGTAACCCAATAAGTAATATTGATCATTTATTTGATGGTTTAAAACCACTTCTCCATCGATAATTAGTCTCACAATCCTTCTCACCGTACGAATACATTGTCTCATGTGCTATCAAGACAGAAAAGGAATTCTCTAAGTCTTATGACTTTAAAGCAAAGCAAGGTAAGAAGATATTTGCTGATCAATCTGGGAATGGAAATAAGGGGAAGAAGGGAAAGGTTGAATGTCCATACTGTGGTAAATATGGGAAGAAACACCCCGGTACTTGCTTGAAGGGAATGAGTGTCTGTTACAAGTGTGGTGAAAAGGCCACCAAGCTCGTGATTGCAAAGGGAAGAAGGAAG
Organism: Viscum album; assembly: GCA_963277665.1. Classification (NCBI taxonomy): domain Eukaryota; kingdom Viridiplantae; phylum Streptophyta; class Magnoliopsida; order Santalales; family Viscaceae; genus Viscum; species Viscum album. The sequence continues at coordinate 252,119,175 of OY728165.1, read as the reverse complement.
ATACCGATGTTCAGTGCTTCAATTACAAGGAGATGGGACATTATGAAAATGAATGTCCTAAGCGTCAGGGGAACTTACCTCAGAAAAGGCCAAGGGATCAAGGCCAAGCTTATGCTATCACTACTGCTGAGGTAGAAGCTTCGAAAGACGTGGTGGCAGGTAATTTAATGGTTTCCTCAAGTTTAGAAAATGCATTATTTGATTCTGGATCATCACATTATTTCATATCCTCCCAGTTTTCAGAGAAAATTAGATATTTACAATTTGATTTAATGTTGGAGTTTCCAGTTAAAACTCCTAAGGGAAGTATCATTGCAAAAAAGTTTTGTGAATCAGTCCCCATTAGAGCACATAAATGTTCTTTATCTGCTGATCTCATCATTATACCTATGATTGAGTTTTATATAATCCTCAGTGTGGATTGGATTTCGGACCATGATGAGAAGATTTATTGTAAGAAGAAGAAGGTTACGAATTTTGATGATGATGATAAGGAACACCTTATCTTTAGAGCAGAATCTTCACAACCTAATTCTTATCTAGATCCACCCCCAGTAGCTCAAATAAATTCAATTATCGAGGAGGAAGAGGATGACATTACAGTGGTTTAGGAAAGGAATGTTCAAATAGAGGATGTACCTATTGTGAAATAATATGTAGATGTGTTTCCAGAAGATTTGCCTGGACATCCTTCATAACGAGAAGTTGAGTTTTCCATTGATTTAATTCCTAGATCAAGGCCTATATCGAAGACCCCTTATAGAATGGCCACTGTAGAATTAGTTGAACTAAAGAAACAACTATAGGAATTGAATAATAAGGGATTTATTTTCCCTAGTGTTTCTCCATGGGGATCCCTTGTTCTTTTTGTTAAAAAAAAAGATGGATCTATGAGGTTATGTATCGACTACAGGGAGATCAATGCTATAAAAATAAATAACAAGTATCCCCTACCTCGCATCGATGATTTATTTGACCAACTACATGGAGCTCAATAATTTTCAAATATTGACCTTCGATATGGATACCATCAGTTGTGTGTGAAGAAGGAATACATTCCGAAGACAGCATTTCAAACCAGGTATGAGCATTACGAGTTTACAGTAATGCCTTTTGGATTGACAAATACACCCTATGTATTCATGGATCTGATGAATAGAGTTTTCAAAGAATATTTCGATGAATTTGTGGTGGTATTTATTGATGATATCTTGGTATACTCCAAAAGCTACTAAGATCATGAAAATCACTTGCGCATTATCCTGAAGACTATGAGAAGACATGAATTATATGGGAAGTTTAGCAAGTGTGAATTCTGGCTTCAGAAGATTTCTTTTCTTGGACATATTGTCTCTAAAGATGGAATCTCTATTGATCCTTCTAAGAACAAGGCAATCCAAGAATGGTGAGCACCTACGATTATAACTGAGGTACAAAGTTTTATTGGTTTGGCAGGTTATTATCGACGTTTCGTCCAGAATTTTGCAAGATTGGCTAACCCATTAATGAAGCTCACACGTAAAGGGGTTAAATTTGTTTGGACAAAATAGTGTGAAGAATGTTTCGAAAAACTGAAGAGAATATCAGTCAATGCTCCTATATTGACTCTACCATCAAGGAATGAAGGGTTCCTTATTTATAGTGATGCATCGAAGAAAGAAATTGGTTGTGTCCTTATGCAGAATGATAGAGTTATTTCCTATGCATCACAACAGTTGAAAATTCATGAAAAAAACTATCCCACACAAGATATCGAGTTAGCAGCTGTGATCTTTTCTTTGAAGATATGGAGGCACTACCTCTATGGTGAAAAATGTGAGATTTATACTGATCACAAGAGTTTGAAGTATTTTTTATCACAAAAAGAACTCAACATGAGGCAAAGGAGATGGCTTGAATTACTCAAGGATTATGATTTCACGATACACTACCACCCAGGGAAAGAAAACAAGGTGGAAGATGCTTTGAGCAGAAAAGACCATGGAGTTTTGAACAATATGAGAATTGAAAGGGATCCAATTTTTATGGATCTGGTGAAGATGGACATGAGAATAACCAGGAAAGGTGAAACATCAATGATTTTTCAAATGGTTACCAATCCATCTTTACTAGAAAATATTAAGAGTTCTCATACCAATGATGAAGAATTTCAAAAAAAGATTAAAGCTGTGAATGATGGGAGATTGAGAGAATTTGTGTATGAAGATGGAATTTTGAAATTTGGGAAGAGACATTGTGTTCCTGATATAACTGATCTAAAAAGGGAATTGCTGGATGATGCTCATAGTTCCAATTTCTCTATACACCCTGGGAGCACCAAAATGTATAGAGATTTGAAGGAACATTTTTGGTGGGACAACATGAAGAGGGAGATTGCTGATTTTGTGTCAAGATGTATGGTTTGCCAACAAGTGAATGCTGGAAGGTAACAGCCTGGTGGAGTATTGCAACCTCATCCCTTACCAGAGTGGAAATGAGACAATATTAAGATAGACTTTGTCATGGGGCTACCAAAGACTCCTAGAAGGAACGATGCAATATGGGTCATTGTTGATCGTCTTACCAAGTCATCACATTTTCATACTATAAGAGAAGATCTACCACTAGAACTTCTATGAACACTATATATTGATAATGTTGTGAGACTTCATGGTGTACCCCTATCGATTGTTTCTGATCTTGATCCCCATTTTACTTCAAGATCCTGGAAAAGTCTTTAGAAAACGTTGGATACTGAACTTCATTTGAGCACTGCCTACCACCCTCAAACAGATGGACAATCAGAAGGAACTATTCAAACCTTAGTAGACATGTTGAGATCCTGGTCACTTGACTTTCAGGGTATGTGGGATCAATATTTACTTTTGATAGAATTTTCCTATAACAATAGCTTCCATTCGAGTATTCAGATGGCACCATATAAAGCATTATAGAGAAAGAGATGTCGCACACCAACCTGTTGGGATGACGTTGGTGAAAGAAAACTTGTAGGCCCAGAACTGGTGGATGAAATGATTGAAAAGGTGAAGGTAATCCAAAACCATATCAAAGCAGCTCAAAGTAGGCAGAAGAGCTATGCCAATAATTAAAGGAAGGATTTAGAATTTCAAGTCAGTGATCATGTTTTCCTGAAGGTATCTCCATGGAAGGGAGTCATACGTTTTGGTAAGAAAGGCAAATTGAGTCCCAGGTATATCGGACCTTTCAAAATTCTAGAACGAATTGGGGCTGTAGCTTACCAATTGGCAATGCCGCCAAGTCTCTCCAAAGTTCACGATGTGTTCCACGTATCTCTATTGAGGAAATACATGCCTGACCCAACGCATGTACTCACCTATGAAGAATTAGAACTATAACCCGATCTGTCTTATTGCGAAGAGCCCGTCAAGATTTTTGACACGAGAGAACAAGTACTGAGAAACCAGACGACTCGTCTGGTAAAAGTCTCGTGGAGAAACCCTAAGATGGAAGAGGCAACGTGGGAACCCGAGGAACTTCTGATGAAAAACCACCCGAGTCTTTTCATGCAGTAGTATTCTAGAAATTTCGAGGAAGAAATTATTTGGAGGGAGGAATGTAACACCCCAAGCTTCTACGGTACACTTCTCTTTGAATAATGCAATAGCGTGTGTTGTACGCAACATTGACTTCCAACACACCACAACCAATCAAACTAGCTGTTATGAATAGTAATACCCACTTTTTGAAATTTATAAATTTTATTTTTCAAAATGGACTTCATTTTTGGATTCAGAATATCGAAATTAGCCTAGGTTGAATTTTTGGTATTTTTCTGAAAAACTTCATATTTTCATGAATAGTGAAACCACTAAGTGGTAGTTAAAAAACTAAATTTTTCATAAAACTTAATTTTACTGCTTTTTGTGAGTGGAATTTCGAAAATCCGAGAGACACGGTTAATATCAAGGACTAAAATATGGTTCATTGATATGAAAATAATTTTTGCTGAATAGTAACTTTTTACTTTTATTTACCACGGTTAAAAGTGAATAGGGTAATTAAGGGTAAAAATGATATTAATATTACCCTAAAACATGTCCTAATTCTATTGGATAAGCTTAATTCGACCAAAAAAAACCATAGGAATAAAATTTTATCATTTAGGTCCACTTGGATTAGATTAGGACATTTATTTTTATTTAATTCAAAGAAGAGTTAAAAGAGTTAAAATCAAAGTTTATTTACTAATTTTTTTAATATAGGGTTATACATAATATAAATTAGATTGTAAATATTTATTAGTAATATAAAAGTATTTATTACATAATGGTATTTTATTTATAAATTTTAGATATTAAATAAGTTAATTTATTTATGACACAATGGTGATGTAGTAATTACCATAATAGTGAAAAATTAAAATAATTGATATTATAAATACCCAAATAAATATAATTTGAGACTTTTTAAGAATTTAACTAATTTTCTAGGTTAATATGACATGGTAGGAATAATTTTATTAACTTTTTTTTGAATTAATCATTCTGTTATTATTTTCATAAAAAATCAATTTTCCAAATAGTGTCAAAATTGACATAAAGGAGTTTAAAAAAATATTATATTATTAATTGATATTAAATTCCTAAAAATATAAGGTTTGGCGAAGAGACTTATATCATGATAGGTGTATCATTAATGGACCCTTTGGGGGTCTCTTGGAGGTATATAGTGTGTTTATTAACTATATAATATAAAAATACAAAGTGACATGGTTTGTGTCAAACTAATTAACTAAGAGTTAAAACTAAAAGATAAGGTTAATATAATGACCCAAACCTATCTAAATTCTATTGGTTGAGTGGTTGTCGACCCATACCCACCTTAAACTTTAAATAATCCACTTTTGAGCCTTTATAAACCGAATATGAATTTATTATAAATAATATTTCTAGCTTTTCCAAAGGTTCCCCTCACCCCTCTTATAAAAGGGAAATCCCCCTTCTCATTAATTCACACCTTAAAAGCCATTTGGATTGGCCAAAATCTTCCCAAATACTCTATAAACTTCCCTAACTTCATCCTAGAGTCCTTAGTTTGACCAGAAATACAACTTAAGGATCCCTTTTGATCAAATCAAAAGGAAGAACCTGAAGAAGAGGTAATGTTTTCACAACCCCTTTTCATGTTCCTTTCTTCTTCCACTTCTTCTTTATTTGTTATTACCATTATAAAATAATTAATCTAGTATCTCCTATATACTGTAATATTACTATAAATATGGTTCAACCATATTCATTATTCTATCCATCCTTTGAATGACATGTCACCATACGTGCGTACGTACGACTTACCGTCTCCACGTCATGGTGTAATTGTTATTCTATATATTATTATTTGGATGGGTATAATAATGATTTTTAATTCATGTAAATAATAAATATAACATGATAATGATTCTTTATATATGATATACCATCCAATTATATATTATTTTAATATCAAAAGAATGATATTGTCACTCGTGCGTACGTACGGACTACCGTCTCCACGAACGCGATGAGATTCTTTCTCCATCATTTCCATTCAATTATAATTATCATTTGATGATTTAAAAATAATGTTTAAGGACTTGATATCATTTTGGATTTGAATAATATACAACCTATCCATGAAAAACATGGATTATGTAACAAAATATATAAAACAAAATGAGTAAGTTAACACCCAAAACAACGATAATACTAAGATATTATTAACAAATCAATGTTAAAAGATCATATATGATATCATATTAATGTATATGATTCTTGTATAACTTAATTACAATTATTTCACCATTATACAAGAGGTTAACCTACCCCAACCAAGGAAAATTACAAGGTAATGATTTATTTCACAATCTCTTCATTATTCGAGGTTGTTTATACGTAATAATATTCTGGTATCTCTTTATCATCCACATCCATGTTTCTTAAAAATGTTTTTCAAAACAGTTTTACTGTTTACAAGAATATAGGTTAAAGTCATTTATACCCTTGTTGACTTTTTATAAGAGGTTTATAAAGGAATATTTCTACCTTTTTCCAAACAAGGTCCTTTTTAACCTTTTTGACGGAATTAAGGTAAGAATATGTTTTTTAACCTATACGGTGGGTGCGGATATTTTCCACCATTATAAAATCGTCGAAGCTTCCCTTACAAGATTATAAGAATATTTTCAAAGAAAATTTTTTATTTTATAAATATATGACTCTTAAATGATTTCAAAATAAAAAGATATATTTCTCTAGAAAGAGTTTTGATTTCATCTATGTCAACATCCTTTAAAGGATTTTACGCTTATTTGAAGTTGATTTATTATGATACAAAACTTATATATTGTATTGAAGGTTTTTTGATATTTTTGACTATGAATGTGTTATTTTTATACCATTCATGGTTTATGGATAAAGTATTTACATTTTGTATGCTAGTTTTAATACGAATGTTTATGTTATGTTTATACCTTTTTATATGGGAATGCATTTGACTTAATATGTGACGGGTGGAGCCCGCTATAGCTCCTCGATGCACTGGTAGGTCTAATGAGACAAACTAGTGTCTTGGAACAAGGCCTTGAGAAAATCTTATTTGTAGTCTTGGTACGAGGCGTTGGATATGTGGTTATGATAGTCTGACATTATGCATTCCATCATTATGAAAGTAGTTATTGATATTTCATGTGATTATTCAATTAGTATAATATCCAGGTGAATAAGTAAATTTCATTATTTCATTTTATTTTTTCCATACTATGTTGAAGTTAAAGTTTAAAAGGATTTTGTTTTAGTTATACATTGCCTTAAAAGTTTATTTTTATTTATGAATGTTTCCGCTATATTGTTATCCTTACTAGGCATTTGAGCTCACCCCTTTTCTATGTTTTATTTTTCCCAGGATGTGAAGAAGTAAATTATGAATGACCTATATGGATAGTATGAGGGGATAAGAGTATAGACTATGGAGACTATGTTGTTGTAGTTTTCATTTTCATGATGTAATGTAAAATGTTTATGAATATATCTAGTGTTTCCAAGGCTACTAAACTAATCAGTCTTTCAAGATTTGATCTTTCTTGTGATCATGACAATGTTATGTAATAATGAACTGACTCTGGGTAACTCGGGTTAGGGCGTTACATCATTAATGTCACCTGAGGGAGGTCCTTATATTCATAAGGGTGAATAATATTTCCATATAAGTTAAGATAGACCCGAGCATTGTGGGTTGGCTAGAGAAACAACCATGATTTTTTATTTATTTATGAGAGATTATAAAATGAGACCAAAACATTTCCTTCCTTTTATGGATCATTTTAGGGACAAATAACCTAATTAATTTCATGGAATAGATCTCGAGAGTGGTATATTTCACTATTTACCAAGTTCTAGAGAATCACTAGTGTTAATTCCTTCTTATAGGATGGCACCAATTGAGTTTCAGGAACTCATAAATTAGCCATAGGATTTGGAAGCTAAGGGTTTTAAATAAACCATTACTTACATATGGAGTTCACCTATCCTTTATGAAAATAAATTAGATGAAATCCTCTGTCATTGCATGGATTACCATTGGTTAAACTAGTTTTTGGTTAAATACTTCTATCCACTACTATGTGTAGATGAACTCTTTGACTAGCTCTATGGTTTTCTCGTTTTATCAAAGGATTATTTTAGGTAAGGCTATAAATTGGTGTGAATTGGACCATCAAACTTAATTTTTTAAACATTACAAATTAGATATGGTGTTTATAATTTATTTTTGTAATGTCATTCATTATCACGAACATACCCAAAATTTTCATCATTACAGTGAATCATGTTTCCACCTTTATCTAGATTCATTTGATGTAGTTTTTATTGGTGACTTATTGGTGTATTATCATACTATACATGGAAATACCAAACATTATGAGATCATAATGAATAAATATATAGAACACTAGTCTAACACCCTGACCCAAAATCTTAGAGCTGGTGCATTATTTTGATACATTGACACGATTACAAGGAATCATGTCCTGAAGGACCAATCAATTTAGTATTCTTGGAAAATTGATTACATACATGAATGTTACATTACACATTGAAATATAAAACACAAAATAAATAATCCATTGAGAGTGAAATTATTCCCTTATCTTAACCCTACATTTCAAATATAATACACTTCTTGGAATCCTGGGAAAACAAAACATAAGAAAGGTGTGAGCTCAGATGCTCAATATGGGTAAATAATTTAACGGAAGCTATAAAATTTTAAGTAAAGATGTGTAATAAAAACAAAATCCCTTTAAACATAAACCTAAACATAATATGGATCAAATAAATCAATCATTACCATATAAACATGCACATGGGTACTCTACTCGTCGAATAATCCCATGTAATAATTAATTTCATAATGAGGGAATGCCTAACACCAGATATAATTACCACATAGTCAAGGCCTCGTACCAAGAATAAAAATAATATTTTTGTCAATGACTTGTGACAAGACACTAGTTTGTATCATGAGACATACTAATGTTTCAAAGGGCTATAGTAGGCCCCACATGTCAAATAATGAGTCCATTGCATGCTTCATATGAAAATTTTGTAACATAACAAAATCTTTTGTACTAAAACTATCATATGAAATGTCAATACTTAAACCATAAACCATGAAGGGTATACTAATAGAACATAAATAGTCAAACATATCATAACTCATTCGATATAATATGGAATATTTTATTATAATAAATCAACATAATACCTGAATAATATTCATAAAAATTTTCACATAGTTGAAAATGATTATTATATTTTTTTGAGAGAAATATCCCTTTTTGTGAAATCATTTAAAAGTCACACATTATTAAAGGAAGTCATTTAAAAGATATTTTTGAATCAATGTTTCCCATACCACTTTGAAAATTTTGAAAGGAATTAAAATTTTAAAACTATCATTTCCATATAAATAAATCCTTAAAACTATTTTGAGAAAGTGGACAATAATGAGAAAGATTTAGAAGAATAAATATTTAAAACATTTAAAATGATGTTTTAGTTAAAGAGTACCATAAAAGAATCATTTTGAAATTTCTTTTTTAAAACATGGAATTGGATAAAAAATATGTCCTAGAAAATACTTAAACATAAGAAATCTTGGTTAATATTGAGATTGAGGAATTAACCATTACCTTTCACTTTCCTTTTGTCGAGTGTACGTTTAACCTCTTGTATAATGACCATAGCATGTTATTAAATTATATAAGAACCATATTCATATTTATTATATAATACGTGATTCATTTATGACTTTATACTACCCATTTAATAATTATTTCGATGTTAAATTAATATTTTGGGTAATAATAGCTTTCTTTATCGTACGTGTTTTACCTTGTTATTCCTGATTGTATTATTTAGATCATGATTTAAATACTTCTGGAATATATTACGTGATTTATATATAATATATATTTAGAATATAAATATGTATAATAGATAGATATATGAAATGTAAAACACCATTTATGGATACGGTAGGCCGTAAGTACGCATAAACGTTGTTTCTGTTTTCATATCTAATTGAATGGAAGTAAGTGAATAAGATATATGTAAGTACAGACACACACACACAGATATATATATATTTATCTATAGTATAATTATAATTATATATATGAAATACTTATTAATAATATATATTTTTATAATCATCATTGACTGGTGAACCAGGAAATTAATCTCATCACGTCGTGGAGACAGTAAATCGTATGTAAACCCAAGTGACGATATCATTTACTTAATGATTAAAAGGTGTGTAATTGGATGGTAGATTGATTTTATAGAGAAATTATGACAACCTTGCTTTTTATTACAACTTAAAAATGATTTATTTCATAAAACATCACTTGATACAACAAAGAAGATCAAGAGGTTTAGTGTCCTTGGCGCTTACGATCATTACATAAAAACATAAAGAATGAAATACAACATCTTTATTGAAAACTTCCTTTACATGACCACTACATTCCCCCGTACTTAGCATTGCATGGGATAACCTAAGGACATGCATAAGAAATGAGTGATCTATAAAGCCCAGTAAGGGAGTACACATGGAATTACATGAGGAGTAAAATACATGTTAGGCAATAGGAATGTCAATAGATCATAAGATAAACATGAACATAAAGGCATGATAAATCATGATAATCATAACATGGAAATGTGGCAACAACACTTAACATTGAATTAGCATGAGCCAATGCTCATTGCACATGGAGCATGAGTAAACCCTCATTGCACATGAAGCACTAGTAAACCCTCGTTGAACTTGAATTAGCATGAGTCAACACGCATTGAACATGACATATCATGATGCTATACTTTACCCAATTCATTCGAGCGCTATAAGGGTGCACCCTTCTTAAACATTTCATTTCATGCATAAGTGTGCCACATGGATCATAAAACATGGATTCATAAAACATAATCATTTATTCCACGATAAAGGAATGTGGAATTCATACATGAAACTATACAATCAATAAGTAAATGTGAAAAAAAGTGAATACCCTTGATGGAGAAATGGGAATGGTATTCACTACACAATGACATTGGCTTAGAAAATCGGTGCGATTTCGGCAGCGTAACGGCGTGACATAAGAATTCATAAAAAAGGTTGATGAGAGATAAGGGGGTTAATAATAATATTTACATGTAATGGAAAGTAAGGAGGTAATATAGATATATGTCTCAAAAATTGAAATGGAATTTAGATTCATGATACAAAAGTATTTCTTGAATGTAAAAGAAGAGAGAGAAGTTCCTTTCGGAATTTCGGCATTGAAACGGGTGTACATGGGAGGCATTTAATGAGAGAGAAAATGGTCTACCATTATTCAAAAAATAAGAGGGAATTATGGGGGAGGTGCGAAACCATACCCAAATATTCATAATTTAAATTAAAAGGGAAATACAACCTATAGAAAATTGACAAAAATGAGAAAGGAAGAAAAAACCCTTACTTGGAAGTGTGCTTCCAAAGGCTAGAGAGAGGCTTTTTGGGAGCATGGGACACCTTGGGAGGATTCTAGAGAGAGTATGGTAGAGGTTGGATGAACTCCAAAGGATTTTAGTGAGGAGGAAGTGGGAGCTTGGGTGGGTTTATATAGGAAATGTGAGGGAATTTTTTATTATTTAGGTTTGGGACCCCTTATATTAAACTAATCCAAACCAAAAACCATCCCATGGTTTTTCCCATGGTTTCTGGAAAAGGAAAGGGGAAAAAAATATTTTACAAGGCCAAGGACCTAACTTATTAAAATATTAGGGTTGCTTATGTGGAGGTGAGTCACACTCCCATGGAAATTAATTCAAAAAGGAAAAGTGTTGAATATGTCTTCAGGGGCCCATTAATTCTTTGAAAAGTAAGTCAAACAAACCTAAAATCACATTATTTTAATGATAAAACATATATTGGCCGAACATAAGGATTATGGTATTTTATTACATCACCATTGGGTCATTATGATGTCATAAAACACATTATATATTTAAATGGGAAATTTTATTTTTACCCAAATATTTGACTGTCTCAGAAAATTATGAAAAATTCACCGTTGGATAATTTTGATGTCCTGATTCTATAAAGGAAATTTATTTTATCTAAATTTTTTTATAAATATGTTAATTTTTACTTTTAAAATAAAAACCAATATTTATCGAAAATTCACGGGTTCTGATAGAAATGGTTTTCAAACCTTAATAAAAATTTTAATTGCATTCATAAAATTATAAGATCATTTATATTTAATAAAAATTAATTTAATATTAATAATAATATTTTATTAAAATATTATTTAATTCAAAAATCCCTTAATTTAATAAAATTTAATTCTTAATTAAATAATAACTAAAAACATCATTTGTACTTTAAAAACTATTTACAATGTATCAAAAATGACTAGAAATTATATTAATTATTATATACAAAAAAAATAATGTACATGAACATAGTACTACTTATTTGTTACATAACCCCTTAAAATATCCGCATAAGACCTAAGGGTAATGTGTGCGATGGTGACAGACTAATGGGGTGGCTCAGATAACATCGCTCGTGTGGTAATTTCTATCAACTTCCACTTTTCCCGTAGACGGTCATGTTCGAGCTTGACATAATGAAGCTCAGATTGGGCTTGGTCAAGGGAGAAGCCCAAGGATGCCACCTCTTTTTCGAGCTCCGACAAATGGGCTTCGTATGGGTCAATTCTACTGGATGAGGCCATCACTTCCTTTGTTTGAGTAAAAATTGGGTTCGTTAAAGACTTATATTTATACTAATCATGTGATCATTGTTCAATGGCTATAAAAGTAATAGTCACAAATCTTATCATAAAACAAAAGAAGTTGACATCTTATAAAAACATTTTTTATAAAGAGACATTTAACTGGATCAAGAGGGATTTTCCATTAATGAAACTTTGGGTCGTTACAATATTCCCCACTTAAGAAATTTCACCCTCAAAATTTTCCTTTTCCCATAAAAAAATGTGGGTAACTCAGCTTCATCATATCCTCTGAATCCCAAGTTTCTTCTTAAAATTTTTGGTTTCTCCACAACACCTTGACGAGGGGCATTGTCTTATTTTGTAGAACTTTTTCTCTACGATCTAAGATCTTCACTGGTTGCTCCTCATAAGAAAGATCGTCTTCCAATTATACCACCTCAAAAGAGAGTACATGTGAAGGGTCTGGTATGTACTTCTTTAAGAGGGATATATGAAAGACATCATGTACTTTGGCCATAGTAGGTGGAAGTGCTAGTCGATAGGCCACAGCCCCGACACGATCAAGAATCTCAAAGGGGCCAATGTACCTTGGACTTAACTTACCTTTCTTTCCAAACCTCATGACCCTCTTCCACGAAGATATGCGTAGAAAAACCATGTCTCCAACTTTAAACTCATGGTCTCGTCGACGATTATCTGCATAACTCTTCTGTCGACTCTGGGCTGCCTTGATATGCTGCTTAATGGTTTTCACTTTCTCCACCATTTCTTAGACCATTTCTGGTCCAAACAGCTTACGTTTACTGACCTCATCCCAACATGCCAATGTTCTGCACCTTTTCCCATACAGGGCTTCATATGGTGCCATTTGGATGCTTGAGTGGAAACTGTTATTTTAAGAGAACTCAACCAGTGGAAGATGTTGATCCCATCCTCCTTTAAAGTCCATTGATCACGCTCTCAACATATCCTAATGTGTTTGGATAGTCCCCTCGGATTGGCCATCAGTTTGAGGATGATAGGCCGTACTGAAGTTCAGTTTAGTATTCAGAGCATGTTGAAGACTCTTCCAAAACAAAGAGGTGAATCTTGGATCTCGGTCAGAAACAATAGATAGTGGTACTCCATGAAACCTTACCACTTCCCTGATATATATCCGTGCCAGTTGATCCAAAGATAAATCCTCCCGAATAGCAATGAAGTGTGTAGTCTTTGTAAGATGATCCAAAACAACCCAGATTGCATTGTGGCCTTTGTATTTCCTTGGAAGTCCGGTGACAAAGTCCATGGTGATGTTTTCCCATTTCCATTCTGGTATGGGAAATGGTTGCATCAACCCCTTAGACTTCTACCTCTCTTCCTTCACTTGTTGACACACTAGGCACTTTGATGTATATTCAGAGATCTCCTTTTTCATATTATCCCACCAACAGTTTCTTGGAGATCTCGATACATCTTTGTGCTCCCTGGGTGAATAGAGAAATTTGAACTATGTGCATCATTTAAGAGTTCCTTATTCAGCTCCGGACATGATGGAACGCATAGTCTTTTCCCAAACCGCAAAGTTCCTTCTTCATTAACATTAAACTCTGAGGATTTTCCCTTTTTGATAGCTTTTAATTTTTCTTGAATTCCTACATCATCCTTTAACCTTTCAAAAATAGATGGTTGAGAAATAATTTGTGAAAGTATTGATGATGTTCCCTTCTTTATGATTCCCACATCCATCTTCATCAAGTCTAAGAAGATTGGATCCTTCTCAATTCTCATCATTGATAGAATTGCTGGATCCTTTCTACTTAGGGCATCTTCCACCTTGTTCGCTTTCCTAGGGTGGTAATGTATTGAACAGTCATAATCCTTGATGAGCTCTATCCATATTCTCTGGCACATATTAAGCTCTTTCTGTGTGAATATATATTTAATACTCTTGTGTTCAGTATATATCTCACATTTCTCTCCATAGAGATAATGCCGCCAGATTTTCAAGGCAAAGATCACCACCCCCAACTCCAGATCATGCATTGGATAGTTTCGCTAATGGATTTTCAACTGTCTTGAGGCATAGGATATCAATTTATCATTCTGCATTAGCACACATCCTAAGCCCTTCTTCGATGCATGACTGAATACCACAAAAAGCTCCCCACTTGTGGGTAAAGTGAGCATGGGTGCAGTGATAAGCCTCCTTTTCAACTATTTAAAGCTTTCTTCACATTCATCACTCCTAGAAAAATTTACTCCCTTTCGAGTTATCTTGGTAAGAGGGTTGGACAATCATGAGAAATTTCTCACAAATCATAGATAATATCCAGCTAACCCCAAGAAGCTATGGATATCGGTTACCGATGTTGGCCTCGACCATCCCTCAATTGAATCTATTTTAGAGGGATCCACAGATATCCCATTGCATGTGATGATATAGCCCAAGAATGAGACCTCCTTCAACCAGAACTCACACTTTCTATACTTTTCATAGAGATTGTCCTTGCGAAAAGTCTCCAGTACAGTTCTTTAATGCTCCTCATGATCCTCCTTGGTTTTGGAGTATATTATAATATCATCTACAAAGACTACCAAAAATTTGTCAAGGTAATCTCTAAAGACTCTATTCATCAAGTCCATGAATATTTATGGAGCATTGGTGAGTCCAAAAGGAATTACTATGAATTCATAGTGCCTGTACCTTGTACGAAAAGCAGTCTTGGGGATATCTTCCTTCTTCAACCTTACTTGATAATATCCCGACCGCAAGTCCACCTTGGAGAAGTATTGTGCTCCATGCAACTGATCGAAAAAGTTATCAATTCTTGGGAGAGGATACTTGTTCTTTATCATGATTTTGTTAAGTTCACGATAATCGATGTAAAGCCGCATTGACCCATCCTTCTTCTTGACGAAGAGGACTGGTGCACCCCATGGTGAAGCACTTGGGCGTATAAACCCTTTATCCAGATTCTCCTGTAGTTGTTTCTTCAGCTCTTCAAGCTCAAAAACAGCCATTCTATATGGAGTCTTGGATATTGGTAATGCCCCAGGTATAAGTTCAATTGATAACTCAACATCTCTTCTAGGAGGAAGAAAAGGCAGTTCCTTGGGAAACACTTCCGCGAATTCCCTCACAATAGGTATTTCTTCAAGGATGGTTTCTTCCTTGGACTCAATCATCTGAGCAAGATACGCATGCTAATAGGGCAGTAATATCCATGCTTGGGATAATGGAGCTAAATGAGATTCATCTTCCTCTTGACACTTGTAAAGAATCTGGGGTCGATTCTCCATATGGAGTGTGATTTCCCTCTCCCAACAATTTATGTTGGATTTATATAAAGAAAGACAATCCATGCCGAGAATTGCATCAAATTCCACCAGAGGGAGTATAACAAGGTTCGCCGGGAAATTCAATCCACATATTATAACAGGGGAGGACTTATATTCATGGGATGCAATGATTTCCCCATTTGCCGTACTCACCGACATCTTTACTTCCATGATTTGTGGTGGTGCTGGGATTGTTCTACTAAACTTTCAAGATATAAAAGAATGAATAGAACCTGAATCAAAAAGTATGTTCGCTATTCTTGAATGAATAACTAGCGTACCTGTCACCACTTTGTTTTTGGGGTTCACTTCAGCAGAAGTGATGGAAAAAGCTCTTCCTTTCTGTCTTGGAGGTTGTTGGTTGCCTCCGATAACCCTTGGATTAGGGAACTGATTTGAAAAATGACCCGGTTCTTTGAATTTATAGCATTGAAAAACGCGTTGAGGTTCAATCGGAGCATTCCTCTCCTCTGTCACTACCGCGGGTCCTTCTTGCCGACAGTTAACAGCTAGGTGCCCTTCTCTTCCACACCTGAAGCATTTTCTCATCCCCTTAAGGCAATTTCCAGGGTGCTTCTTTCCGCACTTTTGGCAAGTGGGGTGCTGAAACTTCTTAGCGCCATTGGATTTATCTATTGGACCACCAGAATTGAAGTCCACCTTACGCTTCTTATCCCCATGATACCCCTGTGATTCTACGATCTCCATTTTGACCTTGAGGGCACTTCGGACAATTTCCTCATAGGTGTCGAAGTCACGGATCGCTAATGCTTTCTGCAAGCTAGGCTTCAGCCCATGAAAGAAGCGGTAAACCTTGCATTCAGGGGTAACGACAAATCCTGAAGCATATCGTGCAAGACTTGTGAAGTTTTCCTCGTACTCTCCAACAGATTCCTCATCTTTTTTCTTGAGGGAAAGGAATTCCCTTTCCATCTTAAGCCAGAGGGTGCACGGAAAATATTTATCGAAAAACATCTTCCGAAATTCCTTCCATTCCAAAGCCTTGATCTCCTCCTCAGGCTTCGTATTTTTGATCAACATCCACCATTGATTAGCTTCACCCTCCATACGATAAGCAGCCAGGAGAATATTCTCTTGTTCAGAACATTGGAGTATGGAGAATATCTTTTCATTGGAGTTGATCCATTGTTCAGTGATCGTGGGATTGGATGATCCACTAAAAGTAGGAGGCCTTTGTCTCCTAAAGCTCTCGATAGCGAGTTGTTCTTTCTTGGGGGGGGGGGGGAATTTAACGATCCTCTGGACCCATGTTTCTATTCAAAACTTGAGTTAGATGAGAGAGAAGCATGACAGAGTTTGCTATTCCCACTTCCATTGGATTTGGCATCTCATTAGTACAGTCATCACACTGATATTCACAACGGTTGTTAGCCCGAGTCCTCCTATTGCCGGCCATTGGTTGGAATAAAAGGAATGTTAGGGGTTACACATAAAGGGTAATCCAAAGACAAAAGTTGATGACTCAAAAATAAACTTTTATTTCCTTAACTCAGGAGTCTATAGGCTTCAATCTAGGCTTTTCATGATCTACTTTCTAACTTATATTCTTAGGGGCATTTTTCTCTTAATAAGGGTTCATACTAAGATTGTGAATTTATAAAAACATATCCCTTGGGAGTGTCGTAACCAAGAGTGCTGCAAGGCCCGTTGTCGTGCACTAGTTCTCGTTCGAGTCTAGCTCAAAGCGGTGTTTTCGGGTTTTACCCCTAGGATACATCTGTTCCAGAGCCGCCTCTACCTGCTTGTATCCAGACCAGGATGTATTTGTTTGATAAACCACTTACTTAGTATTTACCAAAACTTAGGGATGTTTTTATTATACTTTGTCTTGTATCTAAGGCTTTACTAGGGTTTTCCTAATCCCAAAAATAACTAAACCTATCCTCTGATACCAACTATGAAAACCCTGCTTTTTATTACAACTTAAACATGATTTATTACATAAAACTTCACTTGATACAACAAAGAATATCGGGAGGTTTAGTGTCTTTGGGGCTTAGGATCATTACATAAAAACTTAAAACATGAAATACAACATCTTTATTGAAAACTTCCTTTACATGACCACTACATTCCCCCGTACTTAGCATTGCATGGAATAACCTGTGGACATGCATAAGAAAAGGGTGAGCTATAAAGCCCAGTAATGGAGTACACATGAAATAACATGAGGAGTAAAATACATGTTAGGCAATAGGCATGTCAATAGAGAAGAAGATAAACATGAACATAAAGGCATGATAAAGCATGATAATCATAACATGGAAATGTGGCAACAATACTTAACATTGAATTAGCATGAGCCAAGGCTCATTGCAAATGGAGCATGAGTAAACCCTCATTGCACATGAAGCACGAGTAAAACCTCATTACACTTGAATTATCATGATTCAACACTAATTTCACATGACATATCATGATACTATACTTTACCCAATGCATTGGAGCACTATAAGGGCGTGCCCTTCCTAAACATTTCATTTCATGCATAAGTGTGCCACATGGATCGTAAAACATGGATTCATAAAACATAATCATTTATTCCATGATAAAGGAATGTGGAATTCATAAATGAAAATATGAAATCAATAAGTAAATTTTCAAAAAGGTGAATAAACTTGATGGAGAAATGGGAATGGTATTCACTACACAATGACATTGGCTTAGAAAATCGGTGCGATTTCGGCAGCATAACAACGTGACATAAGAATTCGTAAAAAAGGTTGATGAGAGATAAGGGGGTTACTAATAATATTTAAATTTAATGGAAAGTAAGGAGGTCATATAGATACATGTCCCAACAATTGAAATGGAATTTAGATTCATGATACAAATGTATTGCTTGAATGTAAAAGAAGAGAGAGACGTTCCTTTTGGAATTTTGGCATTGTAACGGGTGTACATGGGAGGAATTTAATGAGAGAGAAAGGGGTCTAACATCATTCAAAAAATAATAGGGACGTATGGGGGAGGTGAGAAACCAAACCCCAACATTCATAATTGAAATTAAAAGGGCAATAAAACTTATAGAAAATTGACAAAAATGAGAAAGGAAGAAAAAACCCTTACTTGGAAGTGTGCTTCCAAAGGAAAGAGAGAAGCTTATGAGAGGATTCTTGGGAGCTTGGGCCACCTTGGGAGGATTATAGAGAGAGTAGGGCAGAGGTTGGATAAACTACAAAGGATTTTAGTGAGGAGGAAGTGGGATCTTGGGTTGGTTTATATAGGAAAGGTGAGGGAATTCTTTATTATTTAGGTTTGTGACCCCTTATATTAAACTACTCCAAACCAGAAACCATCCCATGGTTTTTGATCATGTTTTCTGGAAAAGGAAATAGGAAAACAGTATTTTACAAGGCCAAGGTCTGAACTTATTATAATATTAGGGTAGCTTATGTGGAGGTGAGTCACACTCCCATGGAAATTAATTTAAAAAGGAAAAGTGTTGAATATGTCTTGAGGGGTTCATTAATGCTTTGAAAAGTAAGTCAAACAAACCCAAAATCACATTATTTTAAGGATAAAACATATATTGGTCGAACATAAGGATTATGGTATTTTATTACATCACCATTGGGTCATTATGATGTCATAAAACACATTATATTTTTAAACGGTATTTCATTTTTACCCAAAAATTTGACTGTCTCAGAAAATTATTAAAAATTCACAGTTGGATAATTTCGACGTCCTAATTCCAGAAATGACATTTATTTTATCAAAAAAAATTTCTAAATATGTTAATTTTCACTTTTAAAATAAAAACCAATATTTATCGAAAATTCAAGGGTTCTGAAAGCAATGGCTTTCAAACCTTAATAAAATTTTAATTGAATTCATAAAATTATAAGATTATTTATATTTAATAAAAATTAATTTAATATTAATAATAATATTTTATTAAAAAATCCATTAATTTAATAAAATTGAATTCTTAATTAAATAACAACTAAAAACATCATTTTTACTTTAAAAACTATTTACAATGTATAAAAAATGACTAGAAATTATATTCATTATTATATACAAAAGAAATAATGTACATGAACATAATACTACTTATTTGTTACATAACCCCTTAAAATAGCCGCATAAGACCTAAGGGTAAGGTGTGCGATGGTGACAGACTCTTGGGGTGGCTCGAATAACATCGCTTGAGTGGTAATCTCTATCAACTTCCACTTTTCCCGTAGACGGTAATGTTCAAGCTTGACATAATGAAGCTCAGCTTGGTCTTGGTCAAGGGAGATGCCCAAGGATGACACCTCTTTTCCGAGCTCTGACAAATGGGCTTCGTATGGGGAAATTCTACTGGATGAGGCCATTTCTTCCTTTATTTGAGTAAAAATTGGGTTCGTTAAAGCCTTATATTTATACTAATAATGTCATCACTGTTCAACGACTATAAAAGTAACGGTCACAACTCTTATCGTAAGACCAAAGAAGTTGACATCTTATAAAAACATTTTTTATAAAGAGAAATTTAACTGGATCAAGAGGGATTTTACATTAATGAAACTTTGGGTCGTTATAGAAATTATCATGTTATTTTTATTATTTATATACATATTACACATCATTATATCCATCCAAATAACATAGTGTTGAATAAAAAATTATACAACGACGTGGAGACGGTAAGCCGTACGTATGCACGCATGGTGAAATTATAATTCATAGGATGGATAGAATAATGAGTATGGTTGTACAATATTTATAATAAAATCACAATATGTATAAGGTACTGGAGTTATTTTTTTGGTATGGAAACAACAAAGAAAGATAAAGTGGAAGAATAAAAGAAAATGGAAAGAGGTGATAACATAATTACCTCTTCTTTGTGGGTTTCCTTTTCATTTGAACAAAAGGGATCCTTAGGTTGGATTTATGATCAAGGGAAGGCCTCTAGGTTGAATTTAGGGAAGTTGGGAGGATATTTGGGCAGGTTTTGACTGAGCCAAATGGATTTGGAGGTGTGATTTGGAGAGAAGTGAAAATACCCTTTTATAAGAGAGGTGAGGGTCACTTTAGGAAAAGTTTGAAATATTATTTTATTATACAATCATTTTCGATTTATAATGGCTCCAAATTAATTAATTTTAATAATAAGGTTGTGATGGGTCTAAATACTCTCAACCAATAGGTTTTAGACAAGTTTAGGTCACAATATTAATCCTATCATTTATATTTAACTCTTTGTTAAATAGTTTAACTTTTACCATGTCCTATTGTATTATTATAATAAATGGTTGATAAACATACTATAAAAAGAAAAAAGAAACCCAAGTGGTTTATTATTGATATATCTAACCTTATCTAAGTACTTTTTCCAAACCGTATATTTTTAGAAACATTATATCAATTAATAATATAGTATTTGTTTTAAAAACTCATTTATGTCAATTTTGACACTATTTGGTATTTTTGTTAGAGTCATAAAAACTTTATCACATCAAACAAAATTTATTTAATCAACCCTAAAATGTCATATTAACCTAAAAAATTCGTTTATGCCATAAAAATTTTCAATTTACAATTATTTTTGTATTTATAATATCAATTATTTTAATCATTCATTGATAATGTAATTACTTTATCATCATTGTGTCATAAATAAATTTAATTATTTAATCTTTAAAAAGTATAAATAAATAAAATTATGTAGAAAATAATTTTATATTTATAATGAGTATTTATAGTGGAATTTATCTTATGTATAGCCCAATATTAAAAATGGTTTATTTATTAAACTTTGTATTTAAAACTTCTAACTCTTCTTTAAATAAAATAATAATAAATGTCCTAATCTAATCCAAGTGGACCCAAATGATCATATTTTATTCCTCAGGTTGGTTTTGGGTGAAATAAACTTTTCCAATAGAATGAGGACATGTGTTAGGGTAATTATAATATCATTTTTACCTTTATTTACCCTATTTACTTTTCATCGTGGTAAATAAAAGTCAAAAGTTACTATTCACAACAAATTATTTCCGTATTATTGAACCAAATTTTACTTACTGATTTCAACTCTGTCTTTTGTATTTTTGAAATTAAATTCCTAGTAGTGGTAAAATTACGTTTTATGCAAATTTGCAAATGTGCCTAGAAGGTGGGTAAAAGATGTTAAAAAGTTAAATATAATTTTATACATATAATTTTATTATTAAATGACTCAAATGAATTAAATTGAAATTATATTTGTATTATATATCTATTTTTACTTAAAATAAATTTACATAAAATAAAAAATTATTTAAATGAAAAGTCGGTTTTAAGCAATAACGTAGTGTTTTTCACTATTCATCAAAAATTAAATGTTTTCAGAGAAACACCAAATAATCACCCTAAGATAATTTTGATATTTAGAATTGAAAAATGAATTCCATTGTACAGAATTCAAAACATAGAAGTTGTGTTAATTAATTTGAAATTAATTCCCGATGTCAAAACCAAAAAGAGGGTTTTTAAAAAAGTAAAAACTATCAAAAGATTGACATGTGTTTATGTAAAATTTTAATATGAAATTACATATAATTACCAATTTTTTTTAATGATAGAAATATAATCTAATTATAATTACAAACCATTCAAGTGCATAATTTAACACTATAAATAATTTCTATTAAAAAAGTTGTTTTCAATTAAAATTTAGTATTTTTTACTATTCATCAAAATATGAAAGTTATCCAAAAAGTATCAAATTTTATACAAAAGAAATTTTTATTTCCCTATTCTAATAAATAATTTAATTTAATTAAATTGAATATATAAAAGTGTAAAATATTGGTTTTAAAAATAGTTCACCATTAAAATGTGGTAAAATTGATTTTTTTGAAAAATACTTCTTTTATCTGAAAAAATGAATTTATTCTTATATTATGTCTAATAAACACATAATATGGATTATAAAATTACATTGAGTATATAAAATTCAATATTTAGTTAATACTATTCATAAAGATTTTTGAACGGCTAGTTTGGTAAGTTGTGGTGTGCTCAAACTCGGTGTTGCGAGTTGGGAAAGTTATTGAATTATTTAAATAGATAACATAATATAAAATCTTGGGGTGTTACATTATCTCCTCCCTAAATAAATTTATACCTTTCAATTTGAAATTGTTCTTCGTAAATAAAAGGTTAAAAATAGAAAAATACTTTCATTGAAAACCCACATTGGAAATTGGGTTAATAAAATGTAGTCTTAATAATAGGGAAAGGGAAATGAAAAATCACAACCAAATTATGATCTCAATTTAGAGAACATTGGTGGAAATTAGAGAAAAATAATTAGAGTAAAAACGTAAATATTTATAGGGAGCGATTGAGGTCATCAATCACAAAGAAGTGTAAAATTGAGGGCCTCAAAGCCATCAATCAATGATGATTTAAAATATCATCGGTTTAAACAAACATAAGGTATTTGGATAAAAATTTTTGGTTTTAAGATCCCATCCCTAAAGTTTAAAAAATAATTTATTCAAATAATAAGAGTAAAAAAATACTTGACAAGTAGAGTTTCATCTTTCAACTAATTCCTACCACAAACTCATCTTCCACTCTAAAGGATAATAGAATTCAGAAATATTATATTTATCTTAATCATATTGGGTTCCAAAAATAATGAATTTATAATTCATTTGTAAGAATATTTAAAAAAAATACATTAAACAAACTAGGACATCACATTGGCCAGTGGTAGGTGATACACCTTTGTCACCCTTCGGTTACGGGTTCAAGTCTCGCAGCCTTGCCGGACACGATGGGTTTTCACCCGACCTCCAGGTTTTCCTTTTTATAAGAATAAAAAAATAATCATAAGAAATTATTTATACTTAAAAATAGTATCCAATGTCAAACTTAATCTATTACAACCATTATAATTATCCAAAATACTTCTGTCCAAAATCGCAGTCCAAAATTTAGAAGGAATGTAAACACAATGAAGATCTTTTTTGGCACATAATAACATATGAATACCTTCATAATGTATTCTTGTAAAACATCGTAACACCCTAAATTACCATAAAACGTTATTGATTACATTCATAATCATTTATTCCTTATAGAATACTGGTTATACTCATTATATCCAAAAATGTTGTAAACTCCAACAATATTGGAATAAAAAAAAATTTATTAGTTTCAAAGTAGTCAAGAATATCGAATATAATTTATCCAAATCAATCATATCTTATTCCAGAATCACTACCTCAGTGTCAGAAACATATTAAGGGTAATCTTTTCTTTCAACCATGTATTTTCCAAAAATATAACTTTCTATTGAGTCAGTTTTCTTAGAACCATATAATCTCAAATCCTCAATGAAATAGTACTGGAGTAAAATCCTTATTTATTTATATAATTCATTTAACCAGTACATCGTTGATACAACACTCAAATGAAATATATTTTAATAACAACATAAGAAAACTAGTCATTCCTATTCATCTATAGTAATATCATTACTTGATTATAATCCAATTGCATCATTTGGGGCATACTCTGATGATTTGGACACTGATTCTCGTTGTGTCCCAACTCCTTGCAGATGAATCATTTTACACTTTAAACCTTTTTCTTACCCTTTCAATCACGTACATGGTCTCATTTTTCTTCACACTTCCCATTACCTTCATGAATTTACCAAGGTTATTCTTTCCACACTTATCACATATGAAAAAATCATTCTTTCCCCTATTCCCTTTATCCATCATTCTCTCTACCATCCTTTTCTTATCTTACATCCCTTAAAATCCATAGGACTCATAGAATTCTTTACTTATCTTATTAACAAATGATTCTATTTATTTATATGATGAGAATAAGTGGGAAACTATTTCCCTTTCAAATATTTCCATAATACCATGAATGATATAATCTTTCTTACTCTTTGGATCATGCGTATTGCTAGTGTTCTCATTCCTTATAATGGGCGCCATTTCTAAACAATGGCATACACTAGGTTAGTTTATGAATCTCAATGCATAATTAAAAACATGTAAAATACTTAACCTAAATGGAAAAGATTATGCATTTAATCTATAATCATAATTTTTTTTTGAATGTATTTACTCCTAAATCCTTTGTAATGTATTGTAATGAAAATGTAGATTTTCCTAATCATATCCCTTGAGAGTATCATAACCAAGAATGCTGCAAGGCCCGTTGTCATGTATCAGGATACACCAGGTCAAGTACAAAACTACTTACCAAAGTTTTCACTCCTAGGTACATCTGTGCCAGAGATGCCTCTACCAGCTCGTATCCAGACAGGGATGTATTGCTTGGAAAATACAAGAAAATATCTACATTACCCAAATTATAGAATGTTCTTCTATACTAATACTCAAAGTATATCTTAGGGTAATGTTCTCTAATCAGAGTTTTTATAAATTGGGGTTTCAAGTTTTGTACTAAACTTCCTCTAATACCAACCATAACACCCAACCCGAGATGCCTAGAGTCGATGTATTATTTTAATACATTGGAAAGATTACAAGGAATCAAGTCACGAAGGACCAATTGGTTTAGTAGTCTTGGAAAATAGATTACATACATGAATATTACATTTCACATTCAATCATAAGAAATGACATAAATAATTTCATTGAGATTGACATTATTTCCCTTGATTAAACCTACATATAAAACACAATACACTTCTTGGAATCCTGGGAAAACAAAACATAAGAAAGGGGTGAGATCAGATGCTTAGTAAGGGTAAATAATTTAGCGGAATCTATAAACTTGTAAGGAAAGATGTGTAAAAAAACAATAGCCTTTTAAACATAAACTTGTACATAATATGTGGCAAATAACTAAAAGACTACCATATAAACATGTACATGGATAATATAGTGGTTGAATAAGCACATGTAATAATTAATTTCATAATGTGGGAATTCCTAATGTCAGACATCATTACCACATAGTCAATACCTCATGCTAAAACTGCAAATATTTTTTTTCAAGGTCTTATGCCAAGACACTAGTTTGTCTCATGAGACCTACTGATGCATCAAGGGGTTATAGTAGGCCCCACCTGCCACTTACTAAGTCTACTGCATTCCTTGTATGAAAATGCTGAAACATAACACAAACATTCATATTAGAACTAGCATACAAAATGTTAATAATTCATCCATAAACTATGAAGGAAAAAAATATCACATCCACAATCAAAAATATAATAACCCATTTGATAAAATATGGAAGATTTTATTATAATAAACCAACCTTAATCAAGAATAATATCTATCAATGGATGTTTACATAGTTGAAAATGATCACTAAAACCTTTTGAGAAAAATTTCACTTTTTGTAAAATCATTTAAATGTCACAAATTTATAATGTAATTTAAAAGATATTGTTGAATCAAATTATCCCATACCAATTTGAAACTATTTAAAGGAATTAACATTTTACAAAAATCATTTCCATATTAATAAATCCTTAAAACCATTTTGAAAACATGGACATTAATTAGAAATATTTAGAAGAATAAATATTTAAAACATTTAAAATGATGTTTTAGTTAAAGGGAAACTTAAAAGAATAATTTTTAAATCTCTTTTATGAAACATCGACATGGATAGTAACTATATCCCAGAAAATAATTACACATGAACAATCTTGGATAATAATGAGATGGAGGAGTTAACCCTTACCTTGCACTTTCCTTTGGTCGAGGTTATGTTTAACCTCATGTATAATGACCATAGTATGTTATTAGATTATAAAATATCCATATTAGTTTTTATTATATCATAAATGATTCATTTATGCCTTTATAATACCCATTTAATATTGATTTCCATGCTAAATTAACATTTAGGTTAATATTCAATTTTTTAAACAAAGGTGTTTTAACTTGTAATTATTGATCGTATTATTTAGATAATGATTTAAATACTTTCCGAATATAAAAAATGATTTATATATAATATTTATTTTTAATATAACTATGTATTATAGATAGATATATGAAATATAAAACACCATTTATGGATACTGTTGGCCGTAAGTACGAATAAACGCTCTTTCCATTTTCATATCGTATTGAATAGAAGTAAGTGAATAAGATATATGTAAGTAAACACACATATATATCTTCTAAAATTATAATGTCATATATTATGTAATTATTAATCATATATATTCTTATAATCATCTTTGAATGGTGAACCTAGAAATGAATCTCATCGCGTCGTGGAGATAGTAAGCCGTACGTACAGATGAGCGACACTATCATTTCCTTAATGATTAAAAGGTGTGAAATTGGTTGGTATATTAATTCTACAGATAAATTAGAATTTTGTTTTCATTATTTATATACATATTAATCATCATTATATCTATCTAAATAATATAGTGTTGAATAACAAATTACACGACGACGTGGAGACGGTAAGCCGTACGTACGCACGCATGGTGACATTATCGTTCATAGGACGGATAGAATAATGAGTATGGTTGTAATATGTTTATAATTACATCACATTATATAGAAGTTACTGGAGTTATTTTTTGGGTATGGAAATAAGAAATAAATAGAAAGTGGAAGAAGAAAAGGACTCTGAAATAAGTGTTAAAATAATTACCTCTCCTTTGGGTGTTTCATTTAGATTTGAAAAAAAGGGATCCTTAGGTTGGATTTCTGCTCAAAGTAAGGCATCTATGTTTAAGTGGGGGAAGTTGGGAGGAGATTTGGGTATGGTTTGGCTGATCCAAATATCTTTTGAAGTGTGATTGTGAGAGAAGGGGAAATACCCTTTTATAAGAGAGGTGAGGGTCACTTTAGAAAAAGTTTTAAATATTAATTTATTATAAACTCATTTTCGGTTTATAATGGCTCAAAATTGAATTATTTCGAATATAAGGTGAAGATGGGTCAAAATCCTCTCAAAACAATAGGTTTTATACAAGTTTAGGTCACTATATTAACCCTATATTTTATATTTAACTCTTAGTTAAATAGTTTAACTTTTACCAGGTCCTCTTATATTATTATATTAAATGGTTAATAAACTTACTATAAAAAGCCATGAGAACCCTAATTAGTTTATTATTTATATATATAACCTTATAAAAGTACTTTTTTTGAAACATAGATTTTTAGAAATATCATATCAATTAATAATGTATAATTTGTTTTAAAAACTCATTTATGTCAATTTTGACATTATTTGGTATTTTGTTTTTGTTAAAGTCATAACAAATTTATCAATTCAATAAAATATTTAATCAACCGTAAAATGTCATATTAACAAATAAAATTCGTGTATGGTTTAAAAGACTCAATTTACATTTAGTTTTATATTTATAATATCAATTTTTTTAATCATTCATTGATAAAGTAATTACTCCATCATCATTGTGTCATAAATAAATTTAATTATTTAATCTATAAAAATTAGAAATAAAATACCATTATATATGAAATGTTTTTATATTTATAATGAATATTTATGGTTGAATTTATATTATGTATAACCCTATATTAAAAATGGTTTAGATATTAAACATTGAATTTAACACTTTTAACTCTTCTTTAAATAGAATAATAATAAATGTCCTAATATAATCCAAGTGGACCAAAAGGAAAATATTTTATTACTAAGGTTGGTTTTGTTCTAAATACACTTATCTAATAGAATTAGTACATGTGTTAAGGTAATTATAATTTCATTTTTACCTTTATTTACCCTATTTACTTTTAACCATGGTAAATAAATGTCAAAAGTTACTATTCACCAAAAATTATTTTCAACTTATCGAACCAAATTTTACTTATTAATGTCAACTATGTCTCTCTGATTTTTTAAATTTAATTCTAAGAAGCGGTAAAATTACATTTTATGCAAATTTGAAAATGTGTCTAGAAGGTGGGTAAAAGACGTTAAAAAGTTTAATAAAATATTATACATTTAGTTTTATTATAAAATAACTCCAATGAATTAAATTGAACTTATATAGGCATTATATATCTATTTTGACTTAAAATTAAATTTAAATAAAACAATTATTTATTTAAATAAAATGTCGATCTTAAACAATAACGTAGTGTTTTTTTCTCTATTCATCAAAAATTGAAAGTTTTCATAAAAATACAATAAATTCACACTAATATAATTTTGGTATTCTGAATGAAAAAATGAATTCTATTTTACCAAATTCAAAAAATAGAAGTTTTATTAATTAATTTAAAATTAATTCCTGTTGTTAAAACCAAAAAGCGTGTTTTTAAAAAAGTAAAAACTATCAAAAGATTGAAAAATGTTTTTGTCAAATTTAAATATAAAATTACATATAATGACCTAAATTGTATTAAACGATAAAAATATAATCTAATTATACTTACAAACAATTAAAATACATAATTTAATACTATAAATTATTTCGATTAAAAAACTTGTTTTCAATTAAAATTTATTGTTTTCACTATTCCTAAAAATATGAAAGTTATAAGAAAAGAACCAAAAATTTATCCAAACTAAAATTTTATGTCTCTATTATAAAGAAGAATTCAATTTCATTAAATTTAATATATAAAAGTGTAAAATATTGGTTTTTAAAAAGGGTTTTCCATTATATGGTGGTAAAATTGCATTTTTTAAAAAATAGTTCTTTTACCAGAAAAAAGGAATTTGTTCTTATATTATGTCTAATAAACAAATAATATGGATTCTAAAATTATATAGAGTATATAAAATTCACAATTTATTTAATACTTTTCATAACCGCTTTTTGAACGGCTAGTTTGGTAAGTCATGGTATGCTCAAACTCAGTTTTGCATGTAGCACAAGTTACTGAGTTACTTTGAATATATAACATACTATGAAATCTTGGGGTATTAAAACTAGACACATTTTAATCTTAGAATACAACACTTTTGGATTCAAAATTTTTACTTCCTAGTTCACATCATTAAATAAAACGAGTATAATTTTACCCAGAGAAGGTGGGAGGTATAGTTTCATGGGATCAACCCACGAACATATTTAATATATATAGTTTACTGATTTTAGATAGATAGTACATGAATTGTATTTAGTATTTTGCATTATTTTTTGCACCACTTTTGATATTGACTAAAAATAGTGTTATTTTTTTGTTCTAATGTATAAAAGACAACCTTTCAAGAGTTTAATGGAAAATTTAATTTAGAACTGATCTTGATTCTTATAGAGTTGGTAAGAATCTAAAAATATTATTATGATGATTTAGGAATTGGTATGGGAACTATTCTGATATAAGATGAGTGAGTTGTTGCATAATGGTATCATCCACTAGGGTCTCATGAGAATAATTACCCAATAAATGATCTTAAGATAGCAAATGTGGTGCACACTTTACATTGTTGGATGAACTACTTTCTAGGAGAGTGTTTTATAGAGTTTACAACCACAAGGGCCTCAAATACATATTTACTCATCATTACTTGAAGATTAGGTACCATAGATGGGAAGAATACAAATAGTCATTCTACTTTGAACTCACTTATATGCTTGAAACGGGTAATACTGTGGAAGATGCTCTGAGTTAGTTAACTGGAACTCATGTCATTAAAGAGGCCAATATTGTGTTGAAATTGATGAACTTATTTTTTTTGAGATGTATATAGAGGTTCATAAGTTACTTTGGAATCATGTTATAATGTTTTATGTTTTGAAATATTCTATTTTGGAGCAGGTAATGATGATAAAACTTTCTAATCCTTATGGCTTAGTCCTAATGGTGAGTGTCTCAGGTGGGGACCCACCACTGAGTTGGGTTATCAATGGGGATGTGATTCTTTACATTAAATTTTGATTTTGGGTGCCTAAATACACATGGGAAGAATTGATTTGGGAGTCTAATGCCTCTAAATGGGTAGTACACACTAGAATTACCATGATATACAGTGATGTACATCGCAAATATTGGTAGTTGGGTACAGACATGAATATTAAATGTTTTATCACATGGAGTTCCACAGGTTCACTAGTGATGGAGGAGAACCAACGTTATGCATGATATTTATTGTGTCTGTCCATTCTATAATGAAAATGGGTCCACATTACAATATATTTTGTGATAGTTTTTCCATGATCCCCTTGAGGAAATGATGCGGTATGGTTGATCATTAACAAGTTGACCAAGGTCGTTAATTTTATACCTATCAGAGATACATTTTTTGAGGATTATATTGGGTATGTTTGATAAATTACACATATTCATGGTGTTCCCTATTTTGATCATATCAGTTTGAGTTGCTTAGTTTACATGATGGTTCATGAAGCAGTATTAGAATGATCAATGTTCACAGCTACTTTTGAGTACAAACTATAACAATCAAGCCCAAATTTGGTCTAAGTGTAAAATATTTTTGTCATGGGACATGATTAGAGCATTCAACCATGATTTTAATTATTCTTGGGAGAAAAAACTATCACTTTATAAAATTTATTATATTAAAAATTTTCAAGAAACTTCTTAGATTGATCTATATGGGGACTTGTATGGTTGGTTGTTTCATTCAAACTTATGATAGTTAGAGGCTAGTGAAGAATCACTACTAGGACCTCACCTCATTTAAGATACAATTTAAAAGGTACTACTTATCAAGAAGGATATAATGACAAATAAATATTGGAAAAATTGATATATAGATTGTCATTATCAACCATTTGAGTTCATGTTTTGAAATTTGGTTCTTCTACGGGATTCTTCTATGTTGGGTCATAAATAGATTCAAAAATTGGGAAAGTTAGTGCCTCATTATAAGGTTCCTTTCAAGATATTCCAGAGAGCCAGGATAGCATCCCATCAATCACCCTTACCTTAGAGGTACCAATCCATTAACAACATCTTACATGTATCCCAAATTCACCGTTTACTCCATCCTATCACATTCCTTTGATCTTGGGGATATTAAGCCAGTGGATGATGCTTATTTTAAAGAGTATTATATTTATATAATTGATTAGACCAAAAACACTAAATTAGGTAGGTTAGTTCCTATAGTTAAAGTGTTATGGAAACATGAATGAGTATAATATGAGACCTTAGAGTGAGAGGCTGATGTACATAATTAGTGGATGGAGTTTTTCTGAAACAATTATTTACCACCCTTTGAAGGGAAGCTTAGTGACTAGTTTTCTTATGGAGGGGAGGTTTATTACATATTGGTTTTTATCATGAGGTGTATCTTCCTTAAATTTAGTTTTACACCTTTCTTTTTAAACTAGTGGAAGATCATAAGGTTTTAAAGATGGGTTTAGAAGAATTATGGGATTTTTTAGAGCCTGGAGATCCAGTTTTTGGAGAAACAGTCTTGTGCATAAGGTTGATGCATAATAAGGAGTAACCATACGACTCAAAAATTCATCCTTGTAGGAGGTGGAAAACAGTTAAAAAAATGTGCACAGGAGGCTTCATATCCATATAAAAAAACTATAAATGAGTTGTATAGGGGGCCTACGCATGCTACATGGTTTAAAAAACTATGAACTTACCCTCACAGGTAGTTCCAAAAAGGCAGTAAACCCACAAAAATGGCTCTTGTTTTGGAAATGCTGTATGGAAAATCCTTGAAAGGTTGGTTCCCCTGTATAGTTTTGGCACATGGTTGTCACACAGTTTGAAAAAACATGAGGTTAAAACAAGTTCCCTTTAAAAATAATGAAATTAGTTAAATTAACCTCTCTCTATTTAACTTTTCTCCACTTATTTTCTTCTCCTCCATGAATAACACCTCCCAGTCACTCGAGCTCCACTATGGTTCTCTAACAGGATTTAATCCATCTCACACTTATGGTGTCTAATTCCGTCACTGTAGACTGAGTTAGATATGTAATAATATACTCTCAAATATTATTCCTTCATTCCTTCATTTATCTCATTATATATAATTCTAAATCTATGAATGTTAATATAAACCTTTTTAATAAAATTTTATATTTTTCTTATTTCTTCCATTCTAGTAAATTTTTTTTGCCAACAATGGATGAAGAGTCTTCTACCGCCATAAATTATGTGTTATAGTATTTATACCTATGGTTCATTTACTTTATATCATGATTTATGGTTTTTTAATATCATAAATTTCATGGATTTCATTAAAACTATGACTTCCCTAATTCTAAATTATTAGTCCTGATATAGATTCCCAATATAACCTCAATTATATTTAGAGGTTTCTCAACTCGACCATTTCCACCCATTTTGGTTTGATTATTAAATTCCATTAACTAAATGGTATGCTGAATGGTTGGAAAGTATACATGAAATTTACTAAATAATTATATTCATGATGTATTTTCATTATTTTATCTTTTCCTTGTATAATAGGCATTTATTCATGGTTATGGATTGTGTTGGAAAGAATGCTTCATGCTCCCTTGATGTGTGATGAGGGGTATAATATCTCCCCTCATTTATTGAAGGTTGGACATAATGTTTCACAATATTCTAGAGGTTGTTTGACATGAAATTCCAATTTTCTCACTAGGCTAATAGATATTATGAAATATCTATCCCTGGTAGAATGAATGGGCCAATACCCTATTACAACATGAGGATTTTATGACTATGTAGGGATACTGTGTTAGGCCTTGAGTCCAAGATAATACATGTTTATATATATGTAAATATTAATCCCTATGTATATAGTTCATATATATACATACATATCTATATACATATATACAAACTAACACACACATAATTATATACAAATGATGACATGTTTAGAGGTATCCCAACTTATCCTGATGTAGGTTGTGCCAGTCTGGTGTCCTTTAGGAACCATATCTGACTCATTTACTACTTAGAGTTTAAACTTATAATTGTTATATCTACACACTAAAATTTTATATGAACTGGATGAATATTACTAGATTTTGTTTATAGTGACCCACAAATTATATATCACACATTTATTCGGGCCACTAGATTGTACCCAGATATAATTCTTGGTGTTAGTTAGGGAAAAGGGAAGGGTCTGACTATAGATGCTTGATTTTCTACCTAGGATGGTGTTTGGGAGCCAAGGACCAAGTTTATGCTTCTGATGCTATTGGAGTGAGATTGAATCTTTTTTATCCTATGTATTTCCTATTGTATATTTCTATGATACGTATCCAATGATTCTTCCTTTTTCAAAGTTTTCTAACATGATATTTATTTTTTATATGAATCTACTAATTTTATTCATTTTTATAAATTACTTATTCTTTCAATGTTCTTATTTTTACACTACATTCACTAATTTATCTATCGTTATTCAGTGTTATTGACCCTTACCCGAGGGTATAATATCCACATGTACACACCCTAGGACATTGATGCTAGTTAATAACCTCTACCATGTAGGGAGGTTCTCTTGAGGCCAAGTTTCCAACTAATTTTTTTTACATTATAGTTAAATAGGCATATGAAACTACAACATACATCAAAAAAATAAGTACATCAAAGGAAAATAATCATTAATGATTCAAACCATATATATTAATAGTCTATTTTTTGGATTAAGTATTCTTACAATAAACGTTTTTTATTTAATTAAATGTCTTTAGAAATGAGATTCCAAGTTAATTATTTTTATAAAGGGAAATTCAATGAATATTCCAATAAAATACAAAATAAGATGGGATCTGGTGTAAAAAATATCCTATAAATTCTCATCCATCTTTCAAAATACATGAATTAAAACAAAAACCTTGTTAAATGTCAAAATTATCTATAGAAGGTGAAATTTGGTATTGAGTATTTTATGCTACAACTTCCACAATAATATTATATCTCTTTTGATCAAATTATTATTGGGAAATGGATCAATGTGATGGAAAATAATATTTTTTATTATACAATACTTACAGAATGGGAGAGTTTTTTTAGTTGTTATCATTTGTAATGAGAGACTGGACAATGTGGAAATCCCATTAAGAACCCAACTGAAAGGGTGTAAACTAGAACAACTGAATGGTTGGAGTACAATAACATATTATTTATCAAGAAAAGTTCTTTAAATCTTCACACAAGTACAAAGGAGGAATTCCACGAGCTAAAAAAAAGTTATGATAAGTCTATTGAATGTTATAAAGAAAATATCAGGAGGTTTGTGACATATTCTTCTAGTTATATCTCATAATTTCAAAGAGTGAATGATTGTTTTATTTGTGGTAGAAATCCAATTTTTTTATGGATTCTAGGAATAAGTGACATTAGGATCTAAAATGAGCTTATTCAATGTGCACTAATGGTGGACATGGAAATTGGGGACTATTTTTATTTTAAGTACATGAAAATAATAACATAATATCAAGAGAAAAATAATGGTATTTCACAATGGGGAAAGAAATTTCCACACCATACTTTTCAGAAGTATTTTGAAACTCATCCATGTAATTGAATCAATGAATTATGTAAATTTTTTAATTTATGTAACTTAGTAAACTAATAAAAAAACATGAAATGTAATTATATGAGACAAATTAATACAATAGAGAAGTATAAGGTCTAAGAAAATTATCCACCAACAATACAATGCTTAAGGTGTATGGAGTTTGAACATTATGAAAATCAATGTTGTAAACCTCAATTTAATGAAGAAAATAATCCTTAATAGCCTCCAAAAACAAGAGGAAAAGGGAGTTCTTGACCACTACCATAGGGTAAGATCATAATAACTAAGTGATTCTTTGTAAACTTGATCTATTTTATGGATTTTATAACACATTATTTCATTCCAGTTCATATAAATCATTTATATCACACATTTTTTCTAGTAATATAGAATCACCATCATATTTAATGGATATTTATCTATCTTTTAAAAACCCTAGTGAAACAATGATCACTTTAAAAATATAAAAATATTCTTTCACTGAGTTTTTTGGGATGGCCCTTCATCTAGATATATCTATTATTCCTTTGGTTGAATTTGACATAATATTGGTTTTGGAATGGATTTCCTTAGATAAATAACATATCAATTGTTAGGGAATGGATTTATCATTTAATATTCCTAATTATATTATTTTAATATATAAAATGAAGGGTAAAAATGAAATTAACATGTAAGAAAAGTCTATAATATGTCTCATGATACCTAAAAAAGAGATTTCTTGCTCAAATTTTTGTGGAAGAAGTAAAAACTAATGGCACTCATATTTCAGGGTAATATACTAATGTATTTCTATATTAACTATCTATAACTCCCTCAAAACTTGTGGATGTGTTTTTATTTGAACTAATACCTGTATCCACACCTATGTCAAAGTGTCTATGTAGAATTATCCCCCATTGAATTAGATTAATTTGAAAAAAAACAAAAAATGAATATAGATATGGTCTTAATAAACCTGTGTGATTCTTTTTGAAATTAATAAGTAATCATTTACAAAAATAGTGATAGATTAATTCTTCATTGCATTGATCATCAGGATCATAATTAAATCTTGATAATAACAAGTATCTATTACCCTATATCGATGATCGGTTCAACCTACTTCGAAATAGTTAAATATTTATTAAAGATTTTCCATTGAAATAGACAACATTAGGAAAATGAAAAATGAGTATATTTACTAACTATAATTCCATACAAGGTATGTAAAATATCTATTTATAGTTACTGTATTTGGAATTATGAATTATAATTATTTCTTCATGGATTTTATGAACATCATCTTTATGGATTTAATTTAAAAATTCATTGTCATATTTATATATGATATTAAAATAATTCTTTATGAAATAAAGAATATTAATATTTTTTTTGGATTGTGTTGAACACCTTAATAATGGAGAAACTAAATTCCTAATTTATTATGTGAAAATTCTATCAATAATAATGTCATCCCATATAAGTTCATATATGTATATCCTTCAATGATGGATATTAATGAGAAAGAGAATAGATCGACCATTGTAATCGACATCTATAGTTTTATCAGGTTATCTAAATATTATACTATATTTTTGAGTACATTTTCAAGCCTATAAAATCTAATAACCATGTCACCTTGAAAAAAGTGATATTCCTTTGGATAAATTAATGCGAAGAATTTTCCAAGGATCTTATGATGAGGCCAGTCACAACACCTGTACTTAAATTACCATATAGCTGGGAATAGATTGTGATATAATGATATTCTTCTAGAAATAGATTAGTAAGATACCTCATGAATAATAATAAATTAATTTTTATTCATCATTCTATATAAATAATCATTATAAAAATCACACAATAAATGATTTTGAGTTGGACTCTTCGATTATTTAAATAAAAATATAGGGACATTATATTTATGGTCAAAAGTTTGATATATACACTGATCATAAGATTTTGAACTATATATTCATAGAGGAGTTAATAATGCATAAAATAAGCTTATTGTATTTGATAAATTATTATTAATACTCACTAAATTACCTCTTGAGTAGGACAAAAAAGGTGGCTGATGTACTTAGAATGAAATACCAGGAGATTATATCCATGTTGAGGATAAAAATACCAATACCCATATATTTAGTGTGGATTAATCATGATGTAATAATGGAATAATATAAATATTATCTTTCCCAAATAACAAGTTAATCATCCATTCATGTGGTAATAAATTAGTTCAATAATGATGACGCACAACTACCGAAATCTATAGTTAGTATTCGAGGTTAAAATATGTTGAATATAGATTTATAATGTCTGGAACCTGGATATGTTTCCCATAAAAAAAACATAAAAAAGAAACATTTGGACCATTCTCAAAGATAATTAATCTTTATCTATCCATGTATTCTGAAGATGTATATAGATATAAATAAAAAGTTCAAGTTATATAATAAGAAGTGAGAAATCATAGAATGTATATCTCATATATTACCATAAGAGTGACTTATAGATGAAAAAATAATTTTAAGGGTTTTATGAAATAATTACCCACTTCAATATGGTAATTGGAAAGTATTACCCTGGATTTCATTATAGGTCTCCCCAAAATATCTTAGTGCCATAATGCAATTTGGGTTGTTGTCGTCCAACACACTTAGTCATAAAATTTTAGTTTCAACAAAAAATATTTATCTATTAAATAACTCAACAATATATACATTATTTAAGTTTTAATACAAAAAAGAGTACAACTCTCCATTTTTTATGATTTGGATAATTGGTTTACCTCGAGGTTATAGAGAAGTCTTCAAAAAGCATTGGAGATAGGGTTGAGTTTCATCATTTATTATCAATATTTAATAGATAACCATTTTGAGAGAAATATTCACACTATAAATGATATATTGAGATATTATATAATATATTTACAAGTATAATGGGATTAACACCTTCCCTTAGTATATTTCTCATATAACTACATTTTCTTTTCTTACAGTCAGATATCACCATATGTAGCTATATGTGGGAATATGTGTATGTATCTAACAAAATAGGATGAAGTAGGAGAGATGAAAATAATTGAAAAGATTTTATCC
The DNA here is from genome assembly GCA_963277665.1 of Viscum album. Taxonomy (NCBI): domain Eukaryota; kingdom Viridiplantae; phylum Streptophyta; class Magnoliopsida; order Santalales; family Viscaceae; genus Viscum; species Viscum album. The sequence goes on along the minus strand of OY728165.1, from coordinate 252,081,072 downwards.
CAAAAATTACTAAGTAGATTGAAACTATTCAAGATCATATAAAAGTGGGATAATGTCAACAAAAGAGTTATGTAGACAATGATTGATGAGAGATAGAGTTTGGAGTTAGTGATAAGGTTTTCCTCTAGATAACTCCATGAAAGTGGGTTAAGATATTAGGTAAGAAGGAAAAGATGATAATTGGGATAATATGTCACATTAATATCATTTATTAAGTTGAAGTTATGGAATGTATACTAAAAATTTCTCTATACCTCTCCCAACTATATAAGGTGTTCTAAGTAATAGTTTTTTGATATAAATTATCAGAATCATCACATGTACTAAAATTGAAGGTTATGAAATTGGAATGCGATAATTAAAATGAGACAAAATAGTGGAAATTAGAGATAAAATATATATTGTGTTATTGAAAAATCCACTTTTCTAATAAACTTTCTATAGAATAATCTTAAGTTAGAGGTAGCTACAAGGGAACTTTATGATGAAATGAGACAAAAATGCCCTAACAAATTTTCATCTGTGTGATAAATGTTTGGGGAAAAAATTATTTTAAAGGGTTATAATGTTATGACAACATATATTAGTTAAATATTTCTCATTAGATAAATAATATTTTTGATAGACTAGCCCATAAAAAACTAAACGATATCCAGCCATGCAACAATTTAGTTAGATAGATATTGACCACTCTAATTTAGACATTAAGTAAAATCGTAAAAATACATGAAACTATATAAAGACATAATTGTCCCCATTAATATTCTTTCAATGACTAAAACTATGTAGATAAACAAAATAATTTCATTGGTAATATTTTTTAATAAAATGAATATTTTATAAGTATGATTTTATTTATTATTAGAAATTTTAGTAGAATATTTTATATTATTGAAGGGTGATTTCCTATAAAATCAGCTTTTCCCCTTAAATTATGATTTTATTTTAATGATATATCTATGAATTATATAATTTTAATTAGAAAAATTAAAATATTTTTTCTAATTATCATCAAAATACCACATAAGATAAATTGTTTTTATTTTTCTAAAAAAATTTTTTTTAGATGCATTTTGAAAAATGATGTTTTATATAAACAATGAATTGGGTAACATTATCAATATATATCCAAGTACAATATTTTATTAATTGATTAATTATATGGTTAAAAATAAATTTTTAAAAATTTAAAATATTGTTTTACTTTTATACAATCTCTTATTAATAATATGAAACATAAGTAATATTTTAATTATTTTAAAAAAAGTTCTTTATTTTTTTAATTATGTATTTTACTGGTAAAACTCAGTTTTTGATTATTTTGAAAGCTAATTATTTTTATAATAATCCAATTTTTGTCTTGAAAATTGATAATTTCGATAACTTTGGCTAACATAAATTTTTAAATATTTGAAATGAATATTTTTCAAAAATATTTTTACGCATTTTGAGATTTTATTTTAAAGTTAAAATTTCAAACTATTAGAAATATTATTTGATAAATTTATTTTCAAATTTAAAATCATAATTTTCAAATTAGGCTTAATGTTCAATTTTAAATTTTATATTAAAATTAATTATTACGGATTAAATTAATTAGCCTTATAAAATTTAAAATTGTAATAATTAATTTACTAAGATAAAATTTCCAAAAAATACTTTAAAACATGTATCAAAATGGATTATTGAGTTTTTCATCAACAAAACCTCACATACTCTACACTTTTGACCATAAATTTTCCATTGACCCTTGAATAATACAATTATTTTATGTAAAATGTAATGGGTGTTTACTAAAATTATTATCCTCTTTACTTATACAAAAGAAATCACTTCCACCACTTCTTGTAACACAATTAATCAAAAAATTATTCCTAAAACTATTAAATTTTGTTTCTCATAAACCATATTCCACTATATTTGGTCATTATTCTCCATTAAATTCTATATGGCCTCTATTTCAAAGGATGTTTTAAGATAAAAGTCAAGATTCTAATATAACTATTACCTCATTCTTAATCATTTATTTTTAATGATCATATTCAAAAAAATTTATAACCACACTAAGAAAATTTAATCCTTATTATTAATATAAAAATTTGTTATTATATTAATAAATCAAAAATTATTTATTATGTTCCATGAATTTAGAAAATAAACTAAATTTGATAATGTATTGTGCAGACTACAACCTCCATGAAGAAATGAAAACCATTTTTCATCACTGTTACTAAAGAATGTTTTTAATTATTTTAATGATGAAAATATATGATATATATAACAAAAATATTCTTTTAGTAATGAAATTTTATAAATAACATTATCTCCTTCGATTTTTTAAGAAATGATAATGTTAATTGTGTATACGTTCATGCTACCCCCTCCACGAAGTAGTATTTTTTATTTTACATGGAATATTTTTCGTAATTGTGAAACTCTATTGAACTATAATTCATGCCTTAATAAAAAATAAATGATCTCATTTTACTTAGATTATAATTTGATTATAATAAAATTATCCAATAATCATTATTATAATTTAAATTATAGTTTGTTATTTTTGGTTCATTTTTGAAACCTACATTAATAATGATATAAAACTATATCATGGATATATATGAGAAATTATATACCAATTATATATGACATAAATAATAAAATAAAAATTATTTTTTGTTCTTGATCAATAACATAGAATTTAATAATTAATAAAAGGTAATATGTCGATGCTGATTGACAACATGAACATATTTCATTCCTATATTTTTATTCACAAAATAATAAAATACTCTAATGTAATAGAATTATAACATTTTAGATCAATATAAATCTTAAATTAAATTACCATTAATTATTATATAGAGAGGAAAAAATTATATTGTTTTTATGATAACTTGTATTCATATGTTTTGAATATTAATAAACGTCCTATCACATCATGATTGTTCTTTTTCATAGCATAGAATGTTATAATGTCCTAAAATTATCTTTCACACATAAAGGTCCTAGTAGTTCCCCTATATGATGATAACTAGGAAGTTATATAAAGCTATCCATAAATATAAGTTCTATAGATGGATGATATCATTTTAGGGACACAAATGATACAACCTATTAGGGGTGGAGACTCATAGGACTTTGAGTCACCTTCTTGTGGTGTATTCAATTGGTAATATCCAGTGTAAGATATTATAAGAACATGAACCACCAGTAGAAAATCAACATTTATATTTTTCATTGTATGTTCCTACCAAAAGAAATGTCTATTCATCCTTAGACTTTGTTATTATTATTAATGAGTATTATGAGTTTCATTCTTTGATGCATTGAAAAAAACTGTGATGACATATGTTCACATAGAAGTAGGATACATTAGGTGAGTCATGAGTAATATTACATTAATGAATATTGAGAGAAACGATTTTCCCTTATGTTCTGTAATGGAAGTTGATATCTTAGTCCCTTTTATGGAAATAATATAGCCAAAATAAATCCATGACCATGGTGTTCTATAGGCAAGTAAAATTTTCCAGAAGTCAAAGAAAGAGACATCATGAACATAAGTTAATGGAACCAGCATGCAATATATTTGATTAGAGATATCATGATAAAGAGATTATATTACATAGTACATGTACATATGAGGTATTATGTCATTACTACATTAACTTATTTCCCTATTGGTGTCTTTATGTGTTGTTATATGATAACATTGTACTTTAGACTAATTCACCTAATTCCACTGAGAAAGAGGCCAAGAGGGTCACACACTAAGTGTGTCCAAAATCTTAGTTAAATAATATATTATTATTTGTTATTTAAAAAGTTTTATAAATATTATTCCCACATGTGGATTAATAATAATTCTTGTTTTCTTGATCACTTATATTCCGTCACCACTTATTCGAGAGAACATAATGTTAGGATAATATTTAATAAATACTGGTTTACTATTTAGTGAATATAATATTTATTTAGTGGGGAATAATGTAGTAGTATTTGTTTAAAAAATTAATATTCATTATTCAAGGCCTGATAATATTTATGGAGGAATGGAGGATCAAGTTTAATGTTCTAGCGAAAAATAAATAAATATTGAATATTAATTAATTAAAAAATATTTTTTTAATTCGCATATTAGCCACACATGTTAAGAAAATAAGAATAATGTTATTATTTTAAATAGGGGTTCTATAAGGGATTAAATAAATAATAATGGGAACTCTTTCAATTTTTTATTTCTAACTCTAGATATATATAAACCTAATTGTATTGTTTTAAATAAGAGATAATTAATTTGTTTGGTTGTGTATAATGAATTTAGAGAATCCTTTTAAGATCTCGGTAGATCCCTTCTCTAAGAGTGATCCTAAGAAAAGAGAGTGATATTAATCCACCACCCTCCCTCTAGTCAATAGAAATTGAATAGAATTATTTGGAAAGATTTTTGTGGTTATCTAAGTATAATGATGTATGTGATAGGATCTATTGTGCTAGCACCTAGAAGTTCCTATAGAGATATATGATGATTTTTTTAACACGTGTTGATCAAAAATAGAGGGAATATTCTCTTAAGTACAAAAAACAATGAAAATACAAATCATTTATATTATTAAACTCATCATCTAGGAAATAATTCCAACAAGTTAATTATTAAATTGATAAAATTAATTATAAATAATATTCGACGACACTTCCTCTAGTTTTATAATTTTATCCATGGTCTATTTTCTTCGCTTCAATTCCATTGATCACAATGTTTATCATCCTATAGATCTATGATAGATCATCGATCATTAGAAAATTTAACATTGGGAACAACCTATTGTATGATTCCAAATCTCTTTGAACCTTCAAGTGGTATCAGAGCGGTCACATAATTATTTATAATTATTTAAAGATTTTTGATTGAATTACACATTTTTCATTTAGTTTTAAATTCATGTTTAATCATTCTTTTAATCCTAATTTCAAGATATTCTTCTTCCCCCTTTGCTTATTGAAGATCTAATTAAATCTATAGGGTTTTTGAATGAAATAAAATCAAAGAACTCATCCAAAAGTGCCATAGATTATGGCTGAATAACATAAGGGCACACAATCTATAACCAGAGTTACATGCCTTGTATTTGTATTCAATGAAGAAATAATTAATTTAAAATTATTTCAAATAGATTGCATTGATTACATGCAATAAATTAAATTTCTTATACAACATGTTGAGAAGGAAATCTTGGTGCACAGTCAGATGGAGCACATGACATGTATCCCACATACATGACATATGGAATTTTTAAGTCATAAATGATTAGTTTATTTCCACACATGTCCTACCTGACTGGTTACCAAGTATTTTAAAGACCAGACATAGTATAGTCCTTTATAAACAAGGGGTAATCCCATTTTTTGAGGAAAAATTTACATATCGAGTCCCAAGGAGTGTGCCTCAGAAAGATAGTGAGAGACATACATGCCCTGTAGCTCACTATTACACCCCGTGTACTTACACCAAATTATGAAGAATTGAAATTAATTTTTTATACTATGTAAACCTATCAAAATGTTCTTTTGTGTGGTTATTAAGTTTATAATACACTCCATGTGATGGGTTTTAACATATAGAAATGTTAAATTAATTCTTTTTTAATGTTATGATATTCATATCATGTATGTGTCATTTTATAATTATTAATTTATGTCGATTTATGAATAAAACTTGACAAAAAATCATGTAATTCATGTAATAATTTATTTTATAGTGCATATCATGAATGTACTTAACAAGTCATGTATGCCAGATGTCAGAAGAGTATCATTATAAGAGAATAATACATTTTGAGTAGAATCAGATGAGTATTCACTGTGTTTCCTCCATGGTATGTTTATGTACATTGTTAATTTTAAAAAAATATGATTAATTTGATTAAAATTTTGATGGATGAGAATCTCATGTAAATTTGGATTTTAATTAAGATAAACGAATTGATTAAATAAAGAATATAATTAATTTATTCAAGCATTATTTATCTTAAATAAGAATGATTAAGAATTGAATGATAGTTTTATTAAATGCATAATTTTTTTCATGCATGTGGATGAAAAGGAGAACATACCAAGCCTTTTTATGTGTTTGGTTTCATTTAATTTCTAATTAAATTAAATTGTTTATAAGAATTCATTCTATGCTCTTATTATATAAGGGCCTATGTACCCACTATTTCTTTTATGTAATCCTCTTTCCCCTCACCTGCATGTGAGTAAAATAATATGCAATGGATGGATCTCCCTAGCTAGTGGAGGTGGTTTATGTTTGATGATGAGGTGAACCCAATCCATGAGAGATAGATTGGAGAACAAGTGGAAATCTATAACAAGAACCTTAATTGATTCGTGGTGTTTTTTAACTAGGTAAATATATATTTTATCATATCATAGGTAAAATAACCATTAATAAAAACTTTGGTTCATAATTCTTTACTATTTTATTATTGTCAAGTTTAATGGTTATTTAATTATTGAAGTTTTGTCACAATCATATAACTTAATGAAATTAATGAGAATGCAAGATAGACCTAATATAAATTGGATTATGCATATATATTATCTAAGCCATAGTTAAACACTTAATTGATCAACTTAATATTAAAAAGTATGTAATAGAGATAATAATTATAAATTTATGCATAAAAGATAAAGTCCATCGAATATATATTAAGTCAGTACCACCTTCCACTACTTCAGTTAAAATCAAACCATAGTTCAATGTGCTTGACCAGAAAATGTTGAGTTTCTTTTAATTATATGGGTTTACATAACTTATTTCACATCATGGGTTGACTTCCAAAGTAATACCTAGTGTAACTGAGTAGTGAGGGTTGAGAAAATCCAATTTAAAGATTGATGGACCGGGGAGTCCACTCAACAGATTAAAAAAATACAAGTTAATGCCACTAGAATTTGTAATGCCTACCAAAAACCATTCAAGTTTCCTGGCCCACCAAAGTTGAGGTAATGAGAAGGATAATATTGATCCTTTAAACTAGATTGACAAAGAAACAAGATATTTTTAAGCTAATGGTTAGGGATATTGGGTTTTGATAAAATTATGTGAGATTAATAAATATAATATTTATTTATTTTTATAAATATTATAAGATAAAGACCCAAATATATATGTATTTTATTTTTAGAAACAACATTAATATGTCATCAAACATTTCATTTCAATCCATATTTGAGAAGGGAAGCCTTCACACTGACAAAAATTTCCAACTGTGGCAAGGGTGCCTACACGTTATCATTTACCATTAAATGGAATTATATATGCTGGAAGAACCTATTCCTCATACACCTGGTAATGAGGAAAGTGATTAAGAGTTATCAATATATGAGTAACATTTAAATGATTCCATATATATTCAATGTTTCAGTATATAATACATGAATATTGAACCTTTGAAGAAATATGATGACATGGATGTGCATAATATGATTTCTCACCTTTGAGATCTGTATCAAGAGAAGTCAAGAAAAGAGTAAAATTAGATATTCAATGATTTTTTTGAAAAAACGATAATAGATTTTTCACCATCTAGGCCTCATGTAGTCATGATTATTGGCCACATCATACACTTAGGCATCATAGATATTAAATTCCAAGATGAGTTGCATACAGATCTCATACTTTTATCATTGCATAAGAACATATCCAATTTTATTTCAAATTTATATTTAAGAAATAATTAGAAGATTCTTTTAGAAATTCTTACATTGATTCTCCAAGTGGATAAGAATATGTGTCATGACAAACCCTTGGTCCATATGGTGAATAAAAAAAGAAAGATCAAGTAAAAAGATCCCCACACTCGCAGAAAGTCTAAATCTCCCTAGCACAATACTTTTAATAATAAGAAGATCCAGAGGAAAGAAAATAAAAAAGGATGTATTACATTTTTGATGTAAAAAAATAATACATTAAAAAATAAACCTCACACAAATGTAAGGGGATGTTAAAGATGTATTCATTATTGAGTGTATTCTTTATATATCTACACATTGGGTATTAGATACAAATTTTGGTGTATCCAAATGAAGGAAAAAATTAGATTTCAGAATTTTTATAGAGGAGAGGTGGATTTAAGAGCTACTAATGGTTTAAGGGTGGATTCTCTAGCCATTGGTTACTACCACCTTTCATTTCAAATTTTAATTATTTTGGTTTTATAATATGTTTATTAAGTACTAATGTTTACTAAGAACATAATTTTTTTATCATGCCTAGACAATGATGGGTTTATTTTGATGTTTGGAAATAAAAGTATATTATTTTATAAAGGAAACATATGTTATGATTTCAAAAATTTAAATAATGGCCTTTATGTATTAAATTATGAATACCAAGTATTGGAAACTGATAAAAAATAATGTTTACATGAGTCATATAACACCCAGATATGGAATCACTATCTTGGTCATGTAAATGTAAAGTTTTTAAAAAATATCTTCCAGGATGGTTATTTAGAATCATCTAAGATAAAAACACTTGAAAAATGTAATTGTATTTACAAGAAAAAATGAAAAACTACTATTTGGTGGATAGGGTGAAAGGGGAAAAATTCTTCTTTGATTGGTACACATTGATTTATATGGACCATTTCTAGTAGAATCTAGAGTTTGGTATTTTTACATCATAACTTTCGCTAATTAATTGATTATATATGGTTATGTATATTTGATGAGGTATAAATTTTAGTCATTTTTGGAATTAAAGGAATTCAAGAAAACAGTAGAGAATCAACTTTGAAATGAAGTAAATAATCTTCGATCAGATTGAGGTGATGAATATCTTAACAAAGAGTTTATCAAAATTCTATGGGGGTTTGGAATTCTCTCTCAACTAACTCCACCTCACACACTACAGTGGAATGGTGTTACAGAAAGGAGGTATGAAACCTTGTTAGACATGATAAGTTCTATGATGGGACATGGAGATATTTCATTATCCTTTGGAGAATATGAATTAAAAATTGGGGCATACACATTAAATTGAGTATCAATTAAAGAAGAAAATCGAATTTCCCTTTGAGTTAAGAAGTGTAAATAAACCCATTTTGTTACATAAACGTGTTTGGTGTTACGAGGTATTTGTTAACCCTTTTCAGGAAAAATACTAAAACCCCAAGGAACAATGTGTATCTTTACTAGTTAGCGTAAAGAAAAAAGGGATACTACCCATACAACTATTCAGACAAGAAAGTAACTATCACCAGAAAATATATCTTTCATTGGAAGGATCACATCCTAAAAAAGGATAGTGGGAGAATGTTTGACTCTGATGAATTTAATGCTCTGTATACACAAGAGTTGGTACGATAATAGGTTCCAGAGGTCCCTGTGGAAGAAGTAGTTCTGGAAACATAAGTATTGCATAAGAGCACAAGAGAGGTAATTGATATGGAGAGATATGGTGTTATATTCACCAAAGATGGCGAATCATTATTGGTTGAAAATGATGAACCTCTCCCCTACAAAGAGGAAGTAGAGAACTCAGAAGCTACAAGATTGAAATAAGCTATGAATTCTGAAATGGATTCCATTTATTAGAACCATGTTTTGGTTCTGGTCGATTTGTTAATTGATGTAAAGCCCATTAGATGAAAATGGTTATTCAGGATGAAATTGGACATGTAAGGTAAATTTAATACCTATAAAGAAAGGATAGTGGATAATGGGATTAAATAACATCAATTAATTGACTTTGATGAATCCTTTTCACCACTTTTCATGTTTAAATCCATCATAATTCTAATTGATATAGCAGCTTACCACAACTACGAGATTTGGAATACATATGTCAAAACTAAATTACATAATGGGAATGTTCAGGAAGATGTTTATATGACACAACTATAATTTTTTATGACTCTAGATTATGCACGAATGATTTTCAAGTTGCATAGATCCATTTATAAATTGAATCTAGAATCCAGGTCATGCAAAATTTGACTTGATGAATCTATAAAATTATTTGTCTTCATGAAAAATGAATGTGAGCCATTTATTTCTAGAAGATATTTAATGGATATTAAATTAGTATTCAAGTAGTATATGTTGATGACATAGTACTTATTGGAAAAGACATCCCGGTCATATAGTCTTTTAAAGAATGGTTTAACAATTGTTTCACCATGAAAGAATTTGGTGAAACAGCCTATATTAAGGGATAAAGATCATTTTAGATGGATCCAAGAGTATTATAAGACCAATTAAAAGTATATATGTTGAAAATATTCTAAATAGATTTAGTATGGAACAATCCAAGAGGGGATTTGTTTCAATTTTAGATGATTTACATCATTCTAAGAAAATGTGTCCTCAGACACAATATGAGAAAGAGAGAATGAGTAAGATACCATAGAAATCAGTGATATGATTAATAATGTATTTAATTTTATGTACTAGACATGATATTGAATATGCATTAAGTATTGTAGGAATATATCAAGAAGATTACAGAGAACATCATTGGTCTGTGATTTAAGCTATCCATAAGTATCTGAGAAGAACTAAGGATATGTTCTTGGTGTATGGAGGAGACAAGGATATAGTCATAATAGGTTATGCTGATTCTAGTTGTAACACCCGAGAATTTTATGAGAAATATTTTGTTTTTATTTTATATAAATCATCAAAGGAATATTTCACTACACACAACACTTGCTTGGCTTGCTTTACACACAATCACGACCTTCCTCGATAGCTTGCGTCGTACGCAATAATGAGTTTCACTAAAAAAAAATATGCTATTAAAACTAGAAGTTATGAATAGTATTAACTGAATTTTGAATTTTATAACATTTTAATTCAACTTATACATTTTCTAGAATGAGGTATAAAATCAAAATCAGTTTTTTTGGATAAAAGAAGTATTTTTCAAAAAATGCAGTTTTGCCGCCTTTTGATGGCGCACCCACATTAAATCTAGTTTTTGACATGTTTATAAGTTCAATTTTACAAAATAAAATTCTTCTTTTGAATCAGGGTATAAAAATTTACTTTGGATAAATTTTTGATATTTTTCTGATAACTTTCATATTTTGATGAATAGTAAAAATACGCTAATTTTTAATTAAAAACAACTTTTGTTTCATTGAAATAATTTATATGGATAAATTATAATATTGAATGGTCTTAAAGTATAAATAGAATATATTTTTACCATTTAATATAATTTATGTCATTAGCATTAATTTCACATTGAATTCATAGGTAAAAACATTTCAATCTTTGGCAATGTTTTAACTTCGAAAACCCGTTTTCTTAACAATGGGATTTATTTTAAATTAATTACTACAACTTATAAGTTTTGAATTTTAAAAAATGGATTCCATATTCAGAATCAGTTGGTCCAAATTATTTTAATAGGCTACTTTTTTATTTTTTGGGCATTATGAATAGTAACTACGGTAAATTTTATTTACCATAGTTAAAGGTATATCGGGTAATTAAGGGTAAATATAAGATTATAAAATTACCCTAAAACCTTCCAAAATTCTATTGGATGACTAAAAGTCGAACAATAGCACCTAAGGGTCAGATTATATTCATTTAATGGACTTTTTTCCATGAAAATAATTTAATTATTATTAAAACCAAAGAATGTGACAACATGTCACTTTCTTAAATCTTATAAGTATAATAATTTTAATTTAGTGATAAACTTCATGAAACTTCGAACATGAATAGTATCCAGAAATATAATACAAATATCTACATCATAGGAATTTATTTATAATTTTTAGGGATTAAATAATTATCAATAATTATGACACAATAGTGATGTTGAAATTATTTTATTAATTAAAATAGAAAATAAATGGATTTAAAAATAATAAAATAAATATTATATGAACTATTTAATGTTCTCCACTAATTTTCTAGATACATATGAAATTTTATGGATCTATTAAATCTTTTAGTTCAAACATATCTTCTGTATATATTGTATTTAAATTCAAATAAATGAATAGTGTCAAAATTGACACTATTGTTATTTTATAAAAATAAAATATTATAAAATTGTTTAAAAATAACCAAAATATTTAAAAATCATAAATTAAAAATTATATGGTCTAAAATGTCATAATGTGTCAAATTATAGAAAATTCACAACACATATGTAATTATTTATAATAATATAAAATTTAGAATATTATTACCACAAATAAAATTAAATTGATAAATAAGGATAAATCAAGTTGATAATGTTTAAAATAAATTCCTAACATGTCTAAATTTTTTTAGTTGATGTGATTACAACCCTATCTCATCTAATCTTCAGATATGAGTCATTTTGGAAGTTTTTAAGTTGGGTTGGGATTTAATATAAACTAATATTTCTTATATTTCAAAAGGTGCCCCTCTCCTCCCTTATAAAAGGGCACCTCCTTCCTCTTCTCCTCACACCAATTTGAGACTTCAATCTCGGACAATACCTCCAAATTTCACTTCCCCACTTCCCTATAAACATCTTAGAGGTCCTGGTCTTCTTCAAAGACCAATTGTAGTGCCCGAAGAGGAGGTCTCAAAGAGGCGCTTCGAAGAAGAGGTATTGCCCGTTACCGATTCTTTCATCTTTATTTCTTCTTCCACTTATTCTTATTTAGTTGTTTCATTATAAAGTAATAAAATCAGTATCACTAATATACTGATATGTTATTATATGTATGAAACAACCCTATTTCACCATCTATCCATCCTATGGAAAACAAAATCACCATGTGTGCGTACGTACGGAATACCGTCTCCACGCCGTTGTGTAATCTATTTTCCCCCAACACCTTACTTGGATGGGTATAATGGTGTAAATAATAACTATATATGATTATTGTAAAGTGATATTGATTCTGAAATAGTATACATACACTCCAATACAATTCCACAATCAGGGGAACGATATCATCGCTCGTGCGTACATACGGAATACCGTCTCCACGATGTGATGCGACTCGTTCTACGTGATATTCATTGCATAATGATTATATAAATAAATTGAATGAATTAATATGATATATATTACACTAATAACATTCTAGAAATGAGGTATCTATAACCTAAATAGAAGAATAAGAATTCATTCGACAAAACACGTATAAGAACAAAAAGTAATAAACACCCGAATAACAAGTAGTAATGCAATATTACTAATAAGAAGCTAAGAATATGACCATATATGATATCATAAAAATAATTATGATTATGGAATAAGTCAATAACATTATTTAAATCATTATACACGAGGTTCGGACACTTACGAAGCAAATCAGACCTAAGGTAATGGAAATATCACAATCTCATTTTTATCCGAGATTGTTTATAATTTGGAATTTACTGGGGTGTATTTTATCATCCACATCCATGTTTCCTCAATATATAATATTTATATCCTTATACAATATTTTATATCTAATTTTACCCTTCAGTGAGTTTTTTGTAAATTATATGAAAGGAATCTTTTGCCGTTTTTCGTACGAGGTACTTTTTGACTTTTCCAAAAAAAGTATGAGAAGAATGTTTTCTTTTAACTTAAACGGTATGAATGGATTTTTAAAACATTATTTCCAAGAAGATTAACTTACAAGTTTTCAAGTTTATTTTTAATCAACTTCTTTTAGTTTAGAATTGTATGACATGTTAAGAAAGGAAAAGTGTTTTTGAAGTTGAAAGGATATTTTCCTTAAGAATGGAGTTCAAGTGTTTTATCAAAATTATTTTCCATCTAATATAATAAAGGGTTAGGTTTCTATCCCTATTATTACATTGATTTTATTATGTTATGATGGAATTATTTTTATGAATTCCTTTATCTTATATGAATTGTTTTATGATGTCACGATATTTAAGATTCCCATTTTTATTACATGGGTTATGCTATGATGTATGGTTTATGATTTTGTGGCACACATAAGAATGGTATCATTATGAGATGGGTGGGACCTATTTGTACCTCCAATGCATTGGGTAACGATTTTATATCTCATGAGATAGACATGGCTGGAACGACAGGTTATACCGGTTCAGTGAAACAGGACTGAAACGAGGAGTGAACTCGGTTCAGAAATGGACTTTGTCCACTAAGATAATCTTGGAAATGAGTCTTGGCTAATAAGAAATGATTGTCAATGATTATGTGTGTATGCCACAAAGTTTCATGTTCTAAGTTATGATTATTGGGATTACATTTCACTTCCATGATTTATCCCATGTTATGAAATTATGATCTCTTTTGCAGGGTAATATTTCCAAAATGTTATGTTTTTATTTTTATGTGATTGATATTTCTTTTGTTTACACTTACTGAGCATTTTAGTTCACCCTTTTGTATGTTTTCTTTCCCCAGGCCAGGAAGAAGGTTATAAAGTAAGATATTCCAAAAGGGACTATAGATATGATGAAATAAATGGGAGATAGTGTAGATGCTTTATAAACCAGTTGTTTATGTTTCCCAGTTTCTAAAGACACTATACCTATACAGTCCTTTCATGGTTTTGTTATATGTTGTAATTAGTGTGATTCAATTTTTAAGTAATAACAATGTATGTAAATTATGGGTCGTTATAGTTGGTATCAGAGGAAAGGTACAATCAACCTTTGGAAACTAGGATGTGAAAGCCTTAGTAATAACCCTAAGGATAAGTCTAAGCGTAGAAAACAATCTTAGTGTTTTAAAAATGGCCATGAATAACCTAGGATAAGACCTTAAGTGTGAAATTTTATTCTTGATTATGTGGTTTTCATATTATAATTAGTGTTGCTCACACTATTATTCTTGGTTTTAGTGAATGGATGGAACCCGAAGGAACTGTGTTAATGCAGAATGCGAAGGGAAATGCAATGATTGTCCCCCTGAGCAACCAAACGTTATGGGAGATGGAATGAAAAATCTTGTAGCCATGCTCACACAACTTTCTCAAGATATGAATCATACAGGACTTCCAAATGAGAAAAGTAAGGAGCAACATTCTATTGAATACTTCATGAGGCAGCGCCCACCTTCATTCAGCGGGTCTACTGATCCATTAGTTGCTGAACAATGGATTAGTACTACTGAAAAGATATTTTAAGTTCTTCAATGTTCTGAACATGATAAAGTCATCTTAACAGTGTATCGTTTGGTAGGTGATGCTGATCAATGGTGGAATCTTATCAAGAATACCAGGCAATGAGTTGAAATTGAGTCCATGGAATGGGACGAGTTCAAGAACTTATTTCTCAATAAATACTTCACTCGTATTCTCCAAAAAAATATGGAGAAAGAGTTTCTTGAACTGAAGCAAAAGGATGATGAATCTGTTGGTACCTATGAAGAAAATTTTACAAGACTTGCAAGGTACGCTTCTGGTATTATTATCCAACCTGAGAGTAAGATCGATCAATTATTTAGTGGCTTAAAACCAAGTCTTCGAAGGGCCTTAGCCATAAGGGACTTCAATAGCTATGCGGAAATCGTTCGATGTGCTCTCAAAGTTGAGATGGATATTTTTGTAACCCATCAGTCACATGGGTTTGATAAGAAGAGGAAAATGGAATTCAAAGGAAAATCTAAAGACCACACTGAAAAGAAGATGAGTTTTCCCTTATGCTCAAAGTTTGGAAAGAAACGTGGAGGAAATTGTCTTAAGGGGATAAGAAAATGTTATAAGTGTGGAAAAGAAGGTCATCAGTCAATTGAATGTCGAAATAATGGGAGGAAGATGTCTAATGATGCAAAAAAAGGAAGGGATACACAGAATGATCCTACTATACATCAATGTTTCAAGTGCAATGAGATGGGGAATTATGCCAATCAATGCCCAAATCCAAGGGTTGATAATGATGATCGACGTCAACAAAATATTAAGGCCAAAGACAAAGTAAAGTCACATGAAATTTCTATCAGCGATGTGGAGTATGATAATGATGTGGTGAAAGGTACACTTACCATCCAATATAAAGTAGAAAATGTTTTATTTGATTTTGGATCCACCCACTCTTTTATTTCTGAAGAGTTTTCTAAGGGTATCACCGTATTACCTCAACAATTAGATGTTGAGTTAGCTGTGACAACACCTAATGGCACAACAGTCGCATCAAAAGTTTATAATTCTTCCCCGATTGAAGTTTGTGGGAAAGTGCTTCCTACAAATCTTGTGATCATTCCTATAGTGGAATTTGATGTGATTATTGGCATGGATTTATTTTCTCTATATGGAGCTCATATCAATTTCCAAAGAAGGGAAGTCACATTTCATATTCCAGATCAATCTATGATCGTCTATCAATTCAAGGATGAACATAAACTTCCAGTGGAAATTTCTTCCATCTTATGGGTCTTGATTCCACTGAATTAAGGTTATTTATCTCAAATAGTTGGTGAGAAACTCGTGATTAATAATATGCTCATTGTACGGGAGTTTGATGATGCCTTTCCAGAGGAATTTCCGGGTCTTTCACCAAATCGTGAAGTTGAGTTTTCAATAGAACTCGTACCGGGTGCTTTTCCTATTTCAAAGACACCTTATAGAATATCCCCAATTGAATTGCAGGAATTGAAGAGGCAACTCCAAGAGAATCTTGATAAGGGATTCATATGCCCTAGTGCGTCACCTTAGGGAGCACATATTCTATTTGTTAAGAAGAAAGATGGATCAATGAGACTCTGCATTGATTATTGAGAACTTAGCAAGATCACTATCAAGAACAAAAATCCTCTCTCACGCATTGATGACTTATTTGACCAACTACGTGGAGCTCAATACTTTTCCAAGATTGATCTTCATTCAGGGTATCATCAATTAAGGGTCAAAAGGGAGGATATACCAAAGACAGATTTCCGTACAAGGTATGGACACTATGAATTTATAGTGATTCCATTTGGTCTTACTAATGCCCCTGATATCTTCATGGATCTAATGAATAGAGTCTTTAGAGACTATCTTGATCAATTTGTGGTAGTCTTTATAGACGATATTCTTGTATTTTTAAAGAGAAAGGAAGAACATGAAGATCACTTGAGAATTATATTGAAGACCCTGAGAAAGGAGAATCTTTATGCCAAATTTACCAAGTGTGAATTTTGGCTTCAAAAAGATTCATTTTTGGGTATCATAATCTCAAAAGAGGGGATATCTGCGGATCTAGCAAAAATAGAGGTTATCGAAAGATGGTCGAGACCAACAACAGTAACTGAGATCCAAAGATTTCTTGGTTTGGATGGATATTATCGACGTTTTGTGAAAGATTTTACACTATTATCTAATACACTCACCAGGTTGACTCGGAAATGAGTTAAGTTTGTTTGGACGGAGGAATGTGAAGATAATTTCAAGGAGTTGAAAAGATGGTTATCCAGTGCACCTATGCTCACACTACCTTGTAGTGGAGAAAGGTTTGTGATCTACAGTGATGTATCCACAAAGGGAATGGGATGTGTTCTCATGAAAAATGATATGGTGATATCTTATGCCTCACGAAAGTTAAAAATCCATGAGCAAAATTACCCAACTCATGATTTGGAGTTAGCTGCGGTAATCTTTGCCTTAAAGATTTGGAGCCATTACCTTTATGGTGAAAGGTGTGATATTTATACTGATCATAAATGTTTAAAGTATATTTTCACACAAAAGGATCTGAATATGCACCAAAGAATATGGTTGGAGCTGATTAAGGATTACGACTGCTTAATTCATTACCACCCTGGGAAAGCAAACAAGGTGGCAGATGCATTATGTCGACAAGACCATGCTAGCTTATCCATGATGAGGATCACAAAAGATCCTATATTTATGGATTTACAAAGGATGGATCTTGGAATTATAATGGAAGGGGAAAAATATTATCTTTCTCAAATGAATATTCAACCATCTATACATGTGAAGATTAAAGAGGCACATAAAGAAGATGTAGAGTTACAAAAGAAGGTGATAAATGTTCCTGAATTCATCCTTGATTGTGATGGGGTAATAAAGTTCAGGAATCGGGTTTGTGTTCCCCCCATCCTAGAATTAAAGAAGGAGCTGCTGGATGAGGCTCATAGTTCTTCATTCTCTATTCATCCTTGAAGCACGAAGATGTATAGGGACCTAAAATATTACTTCTAAGGGATGGCATGAAAAGAGAGGTTTCTGAATATGTCTCTCGATGCTTGGTTTTTCAACAAGTTAAAGCTAAGAGACAGAAGTCTAAGGGGATGTTACACCCATTACCCATACCCAAATGGAAATGGGAAAACATCACTATGGACTTTGTCACAGGACTTCCTAAAACATCCAAAGTCAATAATGATATCTGGGTCATAGTTGATTGTCTTACAAAGTCTGTACACTTCATTTCTATTAGAGAGGATTTATCTCTGGATCAACTTTCCAGGATATGTGTAAAGGAAGTGGTAATATTTCATGGAGTACCACTTTATGTTATATCTAATCAGGATCCGAGGTTTACCTCAAAGTTCTGGAAAAGTCTTCAGCATACTCTGGATACAGAGTTGAGTTTCATCACTGCTTATCATCCTTTGACAGACGGTCAGTCTGAGAGGACAATTCAAACTCTAGAAGATATGTTGAGAGATTTCTCTATATATTTCAAAGGTGGTTGGGATCAACACCTACCTTTGGTGGAATTTTCTTATAATAATATCTTTCACTCCAGTATTCAGATGGCTCCTTATGAAGCTCTCTATGGAAAGAAATGCAGGACTCCCACTTGCTAGGATGAAGTTGGGTAAGGAAAGCTATTAGGACCTAATCTTGTTGATGAGATGGAAGAAAAGGTCCGATCTATTCATAACACATAAGAACAGCTCAGAGTCGACAGAAAAGTTATGCCGACAACCGAAGAAAAGACCTAGAATTTGAAGTGGGTGATAAAGTTTTCTTATGAATATCTCCCTGGAATAGGGTCATGAGATTTGGAAATAAGGGAAAGTTGAGCCCTAGATATATCCGTCCTTTTGAAATTATGGATCGTGTTGGGAAGGTAGCTTACCGATTGGAGCTTCCACCGAATCTCTCTCAAGTTCACGATGTTTAAAATAAATTCCTAACATGTCTTAATTTTATTGGTTGATGATATTACAACCCTAGATCATCTAATCTTCGTATATGAGTCATTTTGGAAGTTTTTTAGTGGGGTTGGGATTTAATATAAACTAATATTTCTTATATTTCCAAAGGTGCCCCTCTCCTCCCTTATAAAATGGAACCTCCTTCCTCTTCTCCTCACACCAATTTGAGCCTTCAAGCTCGGCCAATACCTACCCATTTCACATCCCCACTTCCCTAGAAACATCCTAGAGGTTTTTTTCTTCTTCAATGACTAATTGTATTGCCCTAAGAGGAGGTCTCAAAGAGGCACTTCGAAGAAGAGGTAATGCATGTTACCGATTATTTCATCTTTATTTCTTCTTCCACTTCTTCTTATTTAGTTGTTTCATTATAAAGTAATAACATAAGTATCACTCATATACTGATATGTTATTATAAGTATGAAACAACCCTATTTCACCATCTATCCATCCTATGGAAAATGAAATCACTGCGCGTGCGTACGTACGGAATACCGTCTCCACACCGTGGTGTAATCTATTTTCGCCCACCACCTTACTTGGATGGGTATAATGGTGTAAATAATAACTATATATGATTATTTTAAAGTGATATTGATTCTGAAATAGTATATATACACTCCAATACAATTCCACGATCATGGGAACGATATCATCGCTCGTGCGTACGTATGGAATACCGTCTCCATGATGTGGTGCGACTCGTTTTACGTGATCTTCATTGCATAATGATTATATAAATGAATTTAATGAATGAATATGATATATATTACACTAATACCATTCTGGAAATGAGGTATCTATAACCTAAAGAGAAGAATAAGAATTCATTCGACAAAACACGCATAAGAACAAAAAGTAATAAACACCCGAATAACAAGTAGTAATGAAATATTACTAATAAGAAGATAATAATATGACCGTATATGATATCATAAAAATAATTATGATTCTAGAATAAGTCAATAAAATTATTTAAATCATTATACAGGATGTTCGGACACTTACGAAGTAAATCGGACCTAAGGTAAGAGAAATATCACAATCTCATTTTTATCTGAGATTGTTTATACTTTGGAATTTACTGGGGTGTATTTTATCATCCACATCCATGTTTCTTCAATATGTAATATTTATATCCTTTTACAATATTTTATATCCAATTTTACCATATGGTGAGTTTTTTGAAAAAGATATGAATGGAATCTTTTTTCGTTTTTCGTACGAGGTACTTTTGGACTTTTCCGAAAAAAGTATGAGAAGAATGTTTTCTTTTAACTTGTACGGAATGAATGGATTTTTAAAACATTATTTACAAGAAGCTTCCCTTACAAGTTTTCAAGTTTATTTTTAATAAAATTCTTTTAGTTTATAATTGTATGACATGTTAAGAAATGAAAAGTGTTTTTGAAGTAGAATGTATATTTTCCTCAAGAATGGAGTTCAAGTGTTTTATCAAAATTATTTTCCATCTAAGATAATAAAGGGTTATGTTTATATCCCTATTATTACATTGATTTTATTATGTTATGATGGAATTATTTTTATGAATTCTTTTATCTTATATTAATTGTTTTATGATTTCAGGATGTTTAAGATTCCCATTTTTATTACATGGGTTATGCTATAATGTATGGTTTATGATTTTGTGGAACACATAAGAATGGTATCATTATGAGATGGGTGGGACCTATATCTCTCTCCAATTCATTGGGTAATGATTTTATATCTCATGAGATAGACATGGATGGAACGGCAGGTTATACTGGTTCTGTGAAACAGGACTTAAACAAGGAGTGAACTTGGTTCAGAAATAGACTTTGTCCCCTAAGATAGTCTTGGCAATGAGTCTTGACTAATAAGAAATGATTGTCAATGATTATGTGTGTATGCCACAATGTTTCATGTTTTATGTTATGATTATTGGGATTACATTTCACTTCCATGATTTATCCCATGTTATGAAATTATGATCTCTTTTGCAGGGTAAGATTACCAAAATGTTATGTTTTTATTTTGATGTGATTGATATTTCTTTTGTTTACCCTTACTGGGCATTTGAGCTCACCCTTTTGTATGTTTTCTTTCCCCAGGCCAGGAAGAAGGTTATTAAGTAAGATATGCCAAAAGGAACTATAGATATCATGAAATAAATGGGAGACAGTGTAGACGCTTTATGAAACAGTTGTTTATGTTTTCCAATTTCTAAAGACTCTATACCTATACGGTCCTTTCATGGTTTTGTTATATGTTGTAATAATTGTGCTTCAATTTTGAAGTAATAACAATGTATGTAAAGTATGGGTCGTTATACTAGTTTCTATACAGATCATAATGATCTAAAGTCATAGTTAAGATATGTTTTGTATATCAATGGAGGATTTTTTAGTTTGAAGAGATCAGATAAGCCAATTGTCATTAATTCTATAATAGAGTCTGAGTATATAATGTC
Source organism: Viscum album (assembly GCA_963277665.1). NCBI lineage: Eukaryota > Viridiplantae > Streptophyta > Magnoliopsida > Santalales > Viscaceae > Viscum > Viscum album. Next base: position 252,059,518 of record OY728165.1, on the reverse strand, counting down.
TTATAATGTAGCAAATTAAACCATTTGGATATGAAATTTTTTCTAGGAGCTTGATGTGGTACTTAAAATCAATGAACCTATCACATTTTATTGTGATAATATTACAGTGGTGTCCCTTTCAAAAGAGCCAAGGTCACACCAATGGAAAAAGAATATACTTTAAAATTATCACCTCTTGATAGATTTTTCATCAATGGGGTGAATTTTAAGTATGTAGAGTACCCATAGAAGAAAAAGTGGAAGAGACCTTGACTAAAGTTATATCTTAGTAAAATCATGGGTATAATGTGAGAGCTAGAAGACTGAAGGTTATTAGGAGTTATCTCTAGTGTTTGTCAGTGTCTGTTGGAGTTGGTTCCCAAAAACTAACTTCTGTGTACTTTATGATAAATATGTTCATAAGTTTTGAATAGTAATAAACTTATTATAATATCACGATTGTTATTATGGGTAACATAGTATGTGATGATTTCCTAAAATTAGCTATCTCACTAAATGTCCATAACAGTTCCCCACTATGATGAGAACATGAATGTTCTATTACAATATTCTTAAATATATGATCTATACCTAGTTGATATCATTTTAGGGACCCAAATGATATAGGCTATCAGGGGTGGAGACTCATAGAACTCGGAGGTATCTTCTCATGCTGTACCCCCTTAGTAATATCCAAAGTTGGATATTATAAGAATGAGATATTCTAGTAGAAAATCCACATGTATACGTGTCATTAGATATTATTATCTGTGGGCATAGGTATTGATACTATTACTTTAATATTATTATTAGTGACTGTTATTTGTTACATAATTTGATGTATTGATGAAAGCCATGATGATATATGTTTGCGAAGAGGTAGGATACGTTGGGTGTGTCATAAGTAATATTACATTAATAAATAATGTTAGAAATGATTTTCTTTACTGTTATTTAATAGAAGTTCATATCTGAGGCCCTATTATAGAAATGATATAGCGTAAATAAATCCATGGCCATGGTTTCTTATAAGAATGTTCAATTTCCAAGAAGTCAAAGAAAGAGACATTGATCACATAGGTTGATGGCACCGAAATACAACATGTTTGATTACAGATATCCTGATAAAGGGATTATATAACATAGTTAGTGTCCATATGATATATTATTTCATTTAAACATGAACATTGTAATGACCTGAATATTTATAAATAAAATTCCCTTCCTTTTAACTAAATATCTCATGGATATAGAAAACACATGAATTTTTTTAATTAATAAATATATCCAATTGGTTTTAAATGGCCATTAAGTATCATTTACATTGATAATACAACCACTGAATAGTGATCGTACAACTAATATAAATATATGGTTTTTTTACAAATCCTTTCAACACAAACAATAGAGAGAGTGGCCTCATCCAGTTGAGTCAGCCCATATGAAGATCATTTTTCAGAGCTTGGAATGGTGGGATCATCACGGGGCTTCTCTCTTGACCAATCCCATGATGGGATTCAATATGATAAGCTTGAACATAATCACATATGGGAGAAGATCAAGTTAATAGTGATTACCACCTGAGTGATGTTGTCTGAGTCAACCCAAGAGTCTATCCCTATCGCATACATTACCCTTTGGTCTTATGTGGGTGTTATAAGGGGTTATGTAACAAGGTATTAGTTACTTATTGTATAATACCGTTTTATAAATAAAAGTATTATCCCACTAATTCCATTATGAGAATAATCTTTCATAAAAAAATGACAAATTTAATAAATTGATTTTCTGGGTAAAATGGTACTTTTGAGAAATATATACATTAAGGTTTTTATTAATAATATTATAAAAATAATTCATATAAATTATGATTTTATAAATTACTTATCTTTAAATAAATAGAAAATAATTTTAGTAAGAGTTATATTTTTATACGATGAAACAAAAAGTGTATTTTTTATTTGAAGAATTTATTTTAAAAAATTATTGAATTTTAGACAGAATTTATATTTTAATAAAATATTATTATCATATTACTTTTATTAATAATAAATGAGTATATAAATTTTAATAAGTCAAGTGTAATTTTTATTAATGTTTATAAACTGTTTATTTAGAAACCCGTCAATTTTCAATAAATGTCGATTCTCCTTTTAAAAGTGAAAATTAAAATATTTAGAAAATTATATCGATAAAATTAATATTATTTTTGGAATTAGGATTTCAAAATTATCCAATGGTGATTTTTTCATAATTTTCAGAGACAATTGAATTTTTGGGTTAAAATTAATTAATATATAATTATACTGTGTTTTATGACATCATAATGACCAAATAGTGATGTAATAAATACCATTAAATGGATATTCGACAAAATATATGTTTTAAATTTAAAATAATTTTATCTTATATTTATTTGACTTATTTTATAATGCCTCTGTGAATCCTCCAAAACGTATAATATATTTTATGATTTTAATTTCATTTCCTTGAGGGTGTGACCCACCTCCACAAAAGAAAGGATAACATTTTATTTTATTCAGACATTAGCCTTATAAAATAATGTTTTACACTCCCATTTTCCAAAAACAATGGGAAAACCCATTGGTTGGTTTGTGGGTTTTAATATTTAGTGTGTAGTGTCTAAAACCTAAATAATAAATAATTATTTCTTCTTTCCTATATAAACCCACACAACCACCCATTAATCATCACTAAAACTCTTTTAAGCTCATCCTCACTCGGATATACACTCACTAGATTCCTCCCAATGTGCCTCTAATATCTAATGAATCCTCTCCCAAGCCTTTGGTATCACACATCCAAGTAAGGGATCCTCAATTTCCTCACATTCTCATTTTTGTCCAATTTTCCTTATATTGTTATACCATTTCATTTTTCAATTTAAAATGATAGGGTATGTTTTATAACCTTCCCCATAAATCCCTTATTATGTTTTAATGATGATACACCCATTTCACACTCATTAATCCCTCCCATGTACACCCGTTACCATGCTGAAATTCGGTAAGGGATTTCTCTCTCATCTTTTACATTCAAGAATTTCTGTTATTTTATGCATCTCAAATCCAAATTAATATGCTGGGATATTATGATCCATGATCCCATTACTTCCCAGTTCTTTTATTAATGATGAGAGACCCTTTTATCTCTTATTAACCCATTTTATGAATCCCCATGTGATGTCGTTATGCTGCTGAAATTCCACTGTGATTTTCAATTCCAAAATCATCGTGTAGTAAATACCAATCCCATTTATCTATCAAGGGTATTCAACTTTATTCAAAATAACTTATTGATTATATAATTTCAAATATTTATTCCACATTCCTTTATCATGGAATAAATTATGATATTGAATGAATCCATGTTATATGATCTTTGTGGGACACTTAATCATGAGATTGAAATGTTTATGAAGGGTGTGCCGTGATAGCACTCCAATGCATTGGATAAGGTTTAGTATCATGATATTACAGATTGGGACAAGGTTTTACCTGATTACTTTTAGTAAATTTATCTACCATGTAGGGACATTAGATTAACTAATTCCATTATGTTAATGATGTAGTGTTTTAAGTTGTTTCCACTTCTCCATGTTAGATAATCATGCTATATCACGCCTTTTTATTCATGCTTCTCTTGTGGTACTTTGAAATTACTATTTACTAACATGTATTGTGTTATTCATGTTATTCTTTTTTTAATCCATTACTAGGCTTTATATATTACCCTTTTCTTATATATGTCCTCAGGTTATCCCATGCAATGCGAAGTATGAAGGAATGTTGTGGTCATGTAAAAGAAGTTTTCAATAATGATGTTGTATTTTATGTCTTAATTTGTGATGTATTGTTCCTAATCACCAAAGACACTAGAAATCATGATATTATGGGCTGTATTAAGTGTAGTTTGATGTAATAAATCTTGTTTATTTGTGTAATAAAGACTAGGGTTGCTAGAAAATTCTTTCTCTATGGGCACCTTTGTGTGTTCCTAGACACTAACCTTAGACTTTTGGCTAATTCTCTTAATGCCACCGGGAAAGATTCCTAGAGGGTCACACACTATGTGTTTCCATAATCCTAGTTAAATAATATTTTATTATTTATTTTTTTAAACAAGTTGAATATATATTTTTCCTGCACCTAGTTTAATAATTATTAATTTTTTCTTGATCACATATATTCCATAACTAGTTATTAGAGAGAATATAATGTGTGAAGAATATTTAATAAGTATTTATTTAATATTTAGACAATATAATATTTATTTATTTATTAACAAATAATATAGGTATTTTAAATTATCAAATAAATAGTCTATATTTAAGGCCCTATAAATATATTGGAGGAATTGAGGATTGAGTTTAATGGTCCTATGAGAAAAAATACATATTAAATACTATTTTATTAAATAATATTTTATTTAATTTTCAAGTAAATAACATGTAAGTAAAATAATAATAATATTATTATCTTTGACTTGGGGTACCGTAAGGGATGAAATAAATAATAAGGGGAACTTGTGAATTTTTTTATTTATAACTCTAGTGATATATAAACCCAATAACATTATTTTCATGTATAGACAATTCATTTGTTTGGTTGTGGACAAAAAGTTTGGAGAATCCTCTAGAGACCTAGAGAGATCCCTTCTCTAAGAACACTCCCAATAACAAATAGAGATCTTCCCGCACCACCATCACTAAAGTCAAGAGAGATCAAGTATAATAATTTGTAAGGGATTATCACGAAAATACAAGAAAAATTGTGAAAACGATAGGATCTACTATGCTTGAACCTGGAGATTCCTACAACGATGTTCAAAGATATGTGGAACATGTGTGGATCCCCACTAGAGGGAATATAATCTTGATTCCTACAATTCAATGATGATACAACACAAATATATTGTAAAAATTATCAATGGGGAAATAATTTCAACAAGGTAATTTATTAATTGATTAAATTAAATATAAATAATATGTGATGATCCTCTCTCTGGTTCCAAAGTTTTATCCATTGCTTATTTTTATTCAATTATTTTGATAATGACATTAATCATTGTGTATATCTCGGATGGATCATTGATCTTAACAAAAAGAAAAGTTGGGAATACCTCGTCGCATGCTTCCACTACACCCAAAACATTAAGGTTATAGTATTTCGACATTGTTATAACAAAACATACACTATAATGACATTATAAACTCACAATAATGAAAATAGATAAATGTTAACTAATATGTATCAAGAAAATTGCAATAAATTGAAATAATAAATGGAAATATATAGAAAAAATGTTCTCAAATAGGTAATTACGATGTTTATCTCAATGATAGAAAAGAATAAATCACTTATGAAAAAATTAAGAGTTATGGTTAGAGATTTGATAATAAAAACTAATTTTTTAAGTTATAGTATTTATTCTTGGATTTCATTCCCATATGTTCACTACATTTTACATTTCAATTTATGTACTCTATTATAAGTCATGATAAAATATTTTTTAATTAAAATCCAAATCCATAATTTTTTTCTTTTGACTTATTTTTATGAAAAAATGTGACATTTAAAAAAAAGATAGATAACTATGAATTTTATATCAATTATTAAAAAAAATGTTTTTAGGAAAGCTCTTTTGTGATTGGTTGTCACTATCCATTGTATTTCAGTAGAAAACTTATCTATTATGGATTTTGGTTTTATAGTTCAGCCTCATGTTTTTTATTATGCGATTATTTGGGGTGATCATGTGTTCAGTGTTAATTTATTTAATTCATGGTTTTATTTTATACTATTTTTAATTATTGTGAAACATATTTTTATTCTATTTGGTTGTTTTTATATGAAATGTAAATTATTTTCAATATGAATTTTGATTAATTTTATTTATATTTAAATGGGTTCTTTATGAAAATTGAGTTATTTTAAATTTAATTTTTTATAAAATACATTTTATTTCCTTGGGTTATTTATGATGTGATAATTTAATTATTTTCAAGAGTCCCTATTATGTATTGATGATAATGGGTGGTGTCCTATATCAACCACAAATGAAATCATTAAAATATAATATATCATGAGTAATGTATTGATTATAATGTTTTAGTTAGTCACAACCATAGTCACTATTGGGGTTCCTAATGAATGGAGTTTTTTTAATAAGCTAATGTTTATTCCATAGAAGAAATATGTTATAAATTATTATCTTTTTATCTCAGGATTAAATATTTATGTTAATTTTTTTAACCAGTATTATGGATATTATGTTTACGTGATGATATATTTTAGATGTATATTCTTATAAGATTTTATTTGAAGATAAATTTTGTATTATTATTAAAACTCATGATGATATGATATTTATCTTATGAACAAGTCTTTTTTGAATTCCAATGAACACTTCCATGATGAAATGTTTTTTCATCACTTATTGATCACTTGAGCTCACACTTTTATTATATTTTTATTCCCCATGTTAGGAGGATAATTTTAACGAATTTTTTATAAGATGATATAGTATGGTTTACTTATGAGGAAATGTTGATTTTTATTGTAAAATAAAATTTTCATGTAGTTAATCATCAATCGCACTAAACCTATGGTCCTACTATTTTTTTTTACTATCAGTGATATATAAAGTATATTCATGTAAATTAATGGTGTGCATGTGTTTATTTAGATTTGGTTACTATAATATTTTTTAACAAAGAATAATGAGGTTTCATTTAGAATCAAAAAAATAAGAAACACTAAAAATAAATATTCTTTAGAATATAAAGTTATAGAAATATAAATTTTTTGAAATGGTAAATTTATCCAAGGAGTATCTTTATGGGTTCTTTGATGGTTATGTGATCATCCATATGATATAGTATGCTATCCTTATGTTTCAGGATAATGGTGTTTATGTAAAGTGTGATTACTATTCTCATGATTATGATGAATAATAATTCATCCTTTCAGGATCACCCTTACAATATTTCATCTTTATGGGGTTATCTCACACTTATGGTGATAAACCTTACACAACTAGATGATACTGAAAAAAATCATTATTTTTTAAAGAATATGCCAATAAAATTTTCTAGAATTATTGAAATAAATAACCTTTCTATATTTCCTTAAAATTAATCTATTTCTTGGTAAAAATTAATCCACCGCTCTTAGATCTTTTTTTGAAGTGTTGTATAAAACTAATTTTCGTAGAAAACATTATTAGTAACTCTTGATTAGTTTCAGAAAAACTTCACCATACTCTCCCCAACCTGTGAACTTGTTTTTCACTTTTCAAATATAGGTTATACAAGATTTTCACTTTTGGTTCAATTAATATCTCTTTATTACAACTTATACACTTGTTTTATTATTATAAAAATCTTATACATGTTATTAATTTCGTAGAATTAAAAACCATATCTCAAATAATTAGATATTTTGGATGCATATTGAATATATTGGTAAGGTATCCCAAGGTAGTAAGTTAAGAATTGAATACTTATGGGTAGCTCAATTACATCCTCTATTTGGAAACTCAATCCGTAACCCATGGTTTCTAAATATATATTTCTAAAATTATTGAAAAAAATAAAATCAAAACAAAAGGTAGCATCATTATAGATCAAATCCATGGGCTTTTATTATATGTTATATTATGATATAAGGTATTCATACTTTTTGAATAAGAAAAATGGAATTTCAAAAAATAATAATTTATTATAGTGACTAAAAACATTATAATGTGGACGTTATATAGAAAAATATCAATAAAAATATTATTTTCTATTTATTAAAAAGGATTTGATAACACTAATGGGTGGAAATAACTTCCTTCATTTGAAAAAATCTAATGTGTCATCCCTATAGACCTATCAAATAATTCCACTGTCCATAATCTTATGCTATGATAGTATTTACTTCAATAAGAAATCTCCTAGACACAGAGTTAGACCTCTCCCCCATTCATGCTTGAGTGTTCGCAATAATTATTAAAATCATCAAACTTTTCATTAATACCACTAACGAAATTTAGTGTTTTCCTTATCTATTCTATTCATTTAATTATAAGACTAATCACACCATAGATTTTATTTCCCTATCATGGTAGGTGATGTATTTTTTATAAGGACACAAACATGAACATTACAAAATCATTAGTTTTATTCAAGAATTTACATTATTTCACATTGAGGATCTTTTTGGTTTAGTGTTTTAGATTATTATTTCATAACACATACATTAAGAAACAATATAATACAAAGTGTAAACTTATGATCACTATCCATTTATCCTTAATATAATATTTTAAAATAAATCATGATTTATTTAATAGAAAATCTTCTCAACTTTCAACTTGACTCCTTCCATTCCCTTACCCATATTTAAAATCCAGTAAAAAGCTTTCTAAAATGTGGAATGAGCATAAAAAGCATAGTAAGGAATACAACAAAAAGGAAAAACATTAGTCCTATGAAAACCTAAAAACCCATGAAGAATTTATCATAAAGTAATAACTTTCATCCTTAATAAGTGTTAAATACATTCCTTTAAAAATAATCTCATTGCAAAACAATTTTTTCTGTAATAACAATATTTCCATAAAACCCATGACCAGCATAGAAAACACATAAAGGTATCTCAATATATAATTATATTTTTCATTCTTATAAATTGAATAACTATACCATTGATATCCATATATTTCAATATTACAACTAGAATAATAATAGAATTGAATTTCATAACCAATGCATTGGAGGGATATCATGGACCACACATTTTTGGTTTATCATGGAACCAAACATCATTGGTTTATCACATAACCACTCGTCATTAGTTTTTCATGTAATCACTCATTAAATGTTCAATTAAAACTATATAATCATAAAACATAAAATCTTGAAATTTACAAAATATCATTCAAAAAATTTTATTTTCACTCATAATAAAACATTTAAATCTAATTAAATAATCAATCCATTTTCAAAACTTATTATCAATCAAAAATAACCAAAAAAGTAATTGTGTGGTTTTTTTTCTTTTAAAAACATGAAGGCTTATAAGGGAAGACAAATGTAAAAATAGAAATAAAATTTCCTTTATAATCACTTTAAATCTATTAAAATAAATATGTAAAAATATATCATGAATATTCACATGGAGGAAAATATTTTGAAATTAAATCTTTAAACATTTTAAAAAAGTTATTTTTAAATCAAAGTTTCCTATTCCAATTTGAAAAATATCAATCCGAGGCCCCGTTGGGGAATAAAATTTAACAAAACATTAAATAATATGAGAATAAATAAAATCTGGATAATATATTTCAAATGGAATGTATATATACCACATAAAAGATAGTGGGTGTATAACTTCAAAATATGCCTTAATGAAAGGAGATTGAGACGAAGTCCCGTACATTGAGTCCGACGTGTCACATGTTTCATTATATCATAGAATTATAAACATATATCAATTATTTACTTTCTTGAGAAAATTTTTCAATTTCATTGTTACTTTTATTTCACTTATTACTATGTTTTATAAAATTACTTGATCAATTAAGTCTAATTCATGTGTTTTGACCATATTCAATTTATGTGTCAAAAATGAATTTAGTAGATTGACCATGGTCAAAGGGTTTATTATTTAAACATATCCATAATAATAATAATAATAATAATAATTATATTAATTATGTAATAATACTTATATATATCATTCTTGTTTATGTGGTGATGAAAAATAATAATCACATCGGTTTGAGGAGAGGAAGTGCACATGTCCACAACTGATATTATCACTTTTTCAGTGTGTGAAAATACAGGAAATAAAGTAATATATTATATTTATAGAAATATAATTATTTCATTGATATCATATAGATTTAATTTATATCACATTATTTTATCAAAACTATCCTTAGTATATTCTATGTAAATCATGCATGAATCACATCGCATTGAGGAGGCGGTAGTCTGCACATCCACAAACGATGTTATCATTTCCCAAAAAATTGTAGTCATGAAGGTATGTGTTATATAATAATTCCAGATGAATAAATACATCAAAAATATCAAAAATATCATAAAAAATATAATTTATATCATTATTTTGAAACTTAAAAGGTGGTATTGGAAGAATAAATGACATTGGTTCATGTGACAGTAGTCCATCGAACAATCAAACGATGATTATGTATCCCATTTAATAGAAGTGTTCCCAGTTATAGATCATACCCTTATCATAAAAACATATAATTATATTTAAGATAATTGTGTAATTATTTAATCATTATATAAACATAATTAAAGGGGTTTTAGAAGTAAAAAAAAATAAAAAAATGCATGTCGTTGAAAGTTACCTCTTATTTAGGTGAATTGTTAGGTTTTCCACCAAAGGACTTCCTTGGATTTATTTATTTCCAAAAAATGGTTCTAGGATGATGTGATGGAATATTGGAGGTTATTTTGGTGAGTTTTGGACAAGAAAAAAATTCCTGAGAGGTGTTAATATGTGAGGAGAGTGAGTGTCTTTATGTAATATAGGAGGAGCGACATTATTGTAAATATGAAAGGAAAAACACTATTGGGAGGTCTCCCTTACATAATGTTACCACAATAATGAACACGATTAAATAAATGGGGGGATATGGACAAAATATGACCATAAAATGGGTTTTTTTTGTTGAAATATATAGGTCATATATTTCACTTAAGATTAAATTTTAACCAATAAGTAAACTCTGTTTTACCTTAATCACTGTAATTAATTTTAGTTATTTTTATTAATATTTTTTATTAAAAAAATATTTTGAACATACTATAAATTATAAATTATTATGATTCAAATTATGGAATACATTTTTTAGAATTCAATTTAGATCATGTGTATAAATTATATTAAAACTAATCCTAAACATGTGTTGAACAAGCATGTTTTGGTAATGAAAATGTACAAATGCTTGAAATATTTTATATAAAATTTCAATGTAAAGTTGATTAAAATGGCCTAAATAGGATTTATTTATATATAATTTAACTAAATATAATTTTAATCCAATTTATAGTAAAATTTAACTATTTTAATAAATTTAATGAAAATATATATTTCTATTAAAATTCAGCATTTTCACTATTCATAAAAAATGAAACTTCTTAGAAAAATAGAAAAAATCAACCCAAGGTAAATTTTTATATTCTAATTTAAAAAATAAATTTTATTTTTTAAAATAATATTTATTAAAGATTATTTTTTTAAAAAAGTTTTCCATTAAAAGGCAGTAAGTATTCTTTTTAGAAATTATATTTTTTAAGTGTAAACTTGAATTTATTTTTATTTTCTGCATAGAAAATATATTTTATGAATGTAATGGTTTTTAATAATTTTTTAAGCATTATATTCTTAATAGTATTCATACCCACCAATATAATGTATAGGTGATAACTCATATATTAGATAATAATATTAACATCATATTATTATTTGGTGTAATTCAATCTTTTGTGTAACACATGTTTTTGAAGAAAATCATTGTTACATGTCATATATGCTATAGAGAATTATACCCATTTTAATTTAAAATTTATATCTAATTTATAAATATTAATAAATATGAAAAATAATTATTCTATCATTTTTGGGGTTGTTACATTCTTCCCCCAATTTGAAATTGCATCCTTGCAATTTTTTTCACTTATTATTCAAGTATGGATAACATTACCTCATAGAAATATCATATTCCCTGGTTTCTTATTCAACAATATAGTTTTTCCTTAATACCTTAACCTGATGAATTACCTTGTTTCACAATACATGATATCTATGGTCAATAATCTGAATTGGTTATTCCTCATAAGATGGGTTCTCTTCCAATTGAACCAGTTCAGGGATAAAAACATTAGATAAACCTGGTACATATATCATTAACACTGAAACATGAAATACATTTTGTATTTATGATAAACTAGGTGGTAAGTCCACTCTATATGAAACTGATCTATCTTTATCTAGGATTTAACATGGTATAATGCACCATGGATCCGACTTCCTCTTTCTACCAAAACGTATCTCACTTTTACAATGACAATCCTTTAGAAATACATGATCACCAACCTCAAAAACATATATTTCCTCTAGTTATCCACATAACTATTCTTCTTGTTAAGAGTTATTATCATGTTTTACTAAATCAAATGAACTTTCTCTATTATTTACTATACCATCTCTTGTCCCATAAACTTTCTTTCTGCTATATCTTCCTAAAATACAAGTGTCTACCACATCTTTACATATAATTCCACAAATGGTACCATCTATATACTGTAATGAAATATATTATTATAAGAATAATCAACCAAATAAATATATCGACCTCAACTTCCCTGGTAATCCAATATGAATGAACAATGAATATGTTCCAATGTGTGAATCATCCACTCAGTATATCTATCAGATTGAGGATAAAAAGACGTACAAAAACCTAATTCAGTTCCCCATGACTTCTTATGTCCTTTTAAAATATTATATGTAAACCAAAGAAAGTGGTTTGATAAAGTTCAAAGATAAACTCTTTCTAACCAAAAAATATCCTTCAGTTATATTATATAAATATGGTCAAAAGACCACATATCTAGAATTGGATTAAAATTTAATGATTTAGTCAATCAATCAACAATGACCCAAATCGTATTATTACCATGAGGTGTATTTTGAAATCCAACTAGATAATCCATTTATATATTCCCCCATTTTTACTTTGGCACTAAAAAAGGTTGAAGGATCCACTTCGATAACTTTCAGTCTTATTTAACATTTTGAAAAGTAAAACAATTCATCATAATATCAACAATATCTCTTTTCATTCAATCCAACCAGTAATAATCTCTAAGGTTAATGTACATCTTAGTGATTAAAAGATTAATGGAGAATGAAGAACTATGTTCTTCACTCAAAAACTCTTCACTCAACTGGGAATCATAAGGAGCACATAATATTTTTCCAAATCATAAAAAACCTTCTTCATCAATATAAAAATTAAGAAACTTACCCTTCTTAATGTATTTTACCTTTTACATAAAATAATAAACCTTCTCTTGATCTTGATTAATTATTTCTATAAAATTTTACTAGATTGAAACCTAAAAAAATAGAGGATGTCATTATAATAACAACATATAGGCAAAAATTCATTAAATCATTATCTAAAGGGTCATGTTCCCAATGTAAGATAATTAATGTAGCATAATTTTTTTGAATCAAATCATAAATGACCTTGATTGATTTTAAAAGATGATATTGAATCGTGCAATGATAATCCTTGATTAGTTATATGCATCTTATATATATCATGTTCAAATTTCTATGATTTAATATATACTTAAAATTCCTCTGATCAGTATGTATTTCACAGTTCAGTCTATACAGATAATGCCTCTAAATTTTTAATGCAAAACAACAAAAAATAATTTCAAATCATGTGTAGGGTAATTTAACTCACGAGTTTTCAATTGATGTTAAGGATAATAGATTACATTCCCATTCTTTATTAGGACACAACCAAGTCCTTTTAATGAATCATCACTATAGATAAAAAAATCACCATTACTAGATGGTGGGGACAAAATTAGATCATTAAACAATATTCTTTTAAATTCATGAAAACAAATATAAAATTATCCTTTCAAATTAACCTAACTCCATATTTGTTCCTAAATATGTTCCAAATAAATAGTTGAGGAAGGAAAAACTGGTTCAGAGTAAATCAAAGCCCTGACAGCTAAAAACCCCTTAAGAGTCTGCTTCATGAACCCCTTCCTCTTTACGAACTACTAGAGTTCATGGAGCTCCCGACTGATAGATCCTCTACATGAATGAGTAAAGTCATGATGTTTTCCTCCATAACTATGATGGTTCATTTCAAACATGTGAAGGATTGATGATGCTTTTCTATGAGTTTGATTGTGCTTCACAACTGCGCAAATGGTTAACAGTGTCCTTCGTGACTCGGATAGAGCCAACCCAATTCACGAAGCCTATAATTTGTTCATTAATCACTTCCCATATCCATGAATCCCATTTCCTATAAATAACCCCCTCATTAAAACCTTTTCTGGATGATCATACCACCTTTCAACTTCCAAATTGATCCTAATTCGTGAACCTCCATAACATTGAGAACCCGAACAAAATAGATCATCCACGATACCTTTTCTTTGTGAAACCACCTTTAATGTTTTCTTGATAGAATCCACCCTTGATGGAGATTCTTTTAACGAAGTAATATTCTATTCATGAAGAAAGAAGGCCCTCAAAGTATCTTGAGGCTTCACAAAGTGTTCAACCTTTGTGAAGCAATCCTCTCATGAACTAGGACTTCATCCTGAGGTAGGGTCACCAAGTTTCATTAATTATCCTACTTCTCGAAGTCCTAGACCTTTATGTATAACCTGAGCATAATTAACCCATGCTATACGAGTCCCAATGATTTGTGAAACCTCTCTCTTAGAACTCTCCATTAAGAATCTCTTTTATTTACTCCTCTTCTTGATGGTTGAGTTCCCAAAGACCCAGCACACAACTAAGACCAGTTCTGCCACACCTCAAGTCCCTATGTGAACTGTGTCACCAATTCCTAGGGCCCACTACACTTCAAAGTGTGTCCCAAGATTCCAAAGCACATTATTATTCATAGTATAGGTATGCTAACACCTATTTCTTCTCAACATAGGAATGCTAACATGGAACTCGTTATTAACCACTCCTCCATATCGCATACCTTTACATTTCAAAAGCCATGATCCTTCTAAAGGTGTATGAGTTGTGGTCATATAATCCCAAGGGGTGAAGAGTGAGTCCCCCATGTCCAAGATACATAACCTAAAACTACCTAGTCCCAAAATATTCAACACTTTATGTTAAAATGTGGGTATTCCCCTTGAAATGAGCACACGATTCTCCATGTGTGAGTGGCATGGAATTTTATTCACACCACCTACCCTCAATGGGAATGAGATCCCCCTAACATGGAATTATATCCTCCCCATATTAAATGACACCCATCATGGGTAGATTTCACATGTAATTTTCACACCATCTATCATTTGTGATTCATTAATTAGATGAGTTTCCGGTCAAATTCTTCCTCTTATTTCTCACACTAATAATGACTCGCATGGGATTATAGGTTAGTAGCGATCATGAAATCGGCCCCATCTCCACTATAGAAATAATCCTGAGTGTAAGCCCCGAAAACCACACCTTCTCTATGGGTATCCACCTAAGTGTAATCCCCAATAATCATACCTCCTCTATAGGCATACTCCCATGTTTAATCCTTAACAACCAACCTCCATCTATGTGGGTCACTTTTAAGCATAAACCCAACCACATGTTTCAATGGGTATCATCATTAGGTTTAAGCCCCCTAATATTCTAAACTACATGGTAATTGATTCCTTAATAATTGAAATACATAGGAATCCTACTTGAGGTCCAAACCCAACAGCCACATCTATCTCGATCTTCTTTATTTCACATCATAGTAAAATCATGCCCCTCGCCTGGGAGACCACACCTCCTCCAAGTCCCCTAGGTAGCTCGATACGTAATCCCCACACCAACTCCAACCCAGAGAAACCCATTTAAGAAGGGAATATTATTTTCATAAAACCCAAACAATCAATCATAAATGTTCCTTTCGTGACATGAATGTCCATACCGCAGGATGCTAAACTGCATAGACTGGTTCTGTCACAAAACCATAAACTGCAACATCAAACTATGTGGGTTTTGATTCCTACCTCCTAGACAGGGTATGTAGGATTCCTCCATGAGGTTCAATACCAACCAATGGTAAACTTAGGTGATACCACATAGGGATATACCTCCCCAATCCACCTCGGGGGGTTATCTGATCAAACTTCAAAGCGTGACATCTTTCTTTTATGGAAAACAACTCCTGGATTCACCTCCATAGGGTGTTCTGATCTATCCTCCAATAAAACTCTCAAGTGATACCTCATAGGTATGTACTTCTATAAAATAACTTCAGAGTTGTTCCAACAAACCCTCATGGTGTGGAATCTTCCCTTTATGGGATATAACTCCCAAATCAGTATCCATGGGGATTTCTAATCCATCCATCTGTAAAATTCTAGGTGTGACATATTCCCTTCAAGGGAAGAACCTCCTTGATCAGACTCTATTGAGAATTTAGATCAATTAACTCATTATCCACAAGATTTCAAACTAGTGTCTCAATCAATATTTTTAAGAATTTTGGATCCATCTCTTCATGTATTAAAATTTTGACACCTGCTATATACCTCATACAAAACATGGGATGCATAAGGTAAAATCCTAGGAACATATGAGCCTATTATGTCAACTACTTCATGAAAAACATGGGATGATTGAGGTGTATGTATTAGAAGATATGAAACATTGAAGTTAGATACCTCTTGATCAACATGGGATGATTTGTGTTATAAATCTATGATTCCTCCATTAGTTTCCCTCACATGAGAAAGAATACAAGTGTGAAATGTTCCTAGCATCCAGACCTGACAGTGAGGCCCAACCTAAATACTCTTCTAACTGAAGGTTTATTACCTATAATGACCCACTAGAATTTCCAGACATTAGTAGTGTAATTAATCGACATCCACAAAGATATGGCACTAGGAATGAGTTCAAAGAAATTGACTTAACAGTATGAGGGAGACATAGAATATGTAGAATGTTCTAAGGAGGAATCCATGGAAGTATGGACCACAACCAACTTATTTTTATTTTATAAAGAATCCACTTTTAAATGAAAAATTGAAAACCGATCCAGACACAACCAGTAAATCCACAAACACCATAAGTAATAATAATTTCTTTGAATTGTAGTTTAAGACTTTTAGAAAACTTACATCTATGGAGACTCCAATGAAGAGCGTTTTCATTTCCATCCAGGTCATCTTTGAGGAGGTCTTTAATGCTATTTTCCATTTTTTCCCAAGTTTGGATGATTTCTTCCATAGTAATTTTCTTTCCATTGAATCCACGTTCCAATATGATGAGTTGTTTTCGAACCCAACTACCCAGCTCCCCGTTCAGATTTGACTAGATGCATCTCCCAACCAGTCTATCAAACTCCCCTTGAGTAGAATCGACCAGAAGTTCCTTATCTAATCATTTTTCATTGCTGTTGATGATAGAATCCCATATATAACACTCCATCATTTCCATACTACTCGGGGGGATAACATGTTCTACCATAGAAGTTTCAAAATTCACCATATCCTGGACAGTAGATTCACCTGCTTGTGATTCCGGATCGTTAGGGGTCTCAAACTTTGTATGCTTGGCAGAGCCTTTATTCTTATTAGTTGTGTTTCTGTCCATGACATTGGAAACCATTGGAGGTGTCTTGCCTTTACTTGATGATCTTGTAATGGGGGGAGTAGGTAGATTTGAATAATATTTTCTTCTTTGCAGCCTCTGGGAGTGTGTAATGAAACCATCTAAATCTATAATTTTATTCTTCCCTTTCCTTGAAGAGGATCTAAGATATTCCCCCACAATGCCTGTTTCCTTAGGCTCAAAAGTAGAATATGAAGCAGAGTCCTCTTGAGAATCCTCCTGGTAGGGGGAGGGGTTCTCTTCAGGGGATGACACATCATCTCCTTCCCCAAAATCCTGATACTCATCTTCCCCTAGCACTGCAAAACGGTTTTTACGACCCAAAATGTGATATTTCTAAATAGAAAGAGGTAGAGAATACACTATAAGATCTCCAAAATTCTCAGAACCCTACACTTGAGAACCTTTACAGACTGATTTCACCATATCTACAAAGGATGAGGGGGCCCATGAACTTGGTCCAGCCCCCTGCCCATCTCCCTAAACCACGTTTTTGATACCCAAATCGCTTCTAAATCTATCTAATACCTCTGAGATCTTGGGATATGATAGCCTAAAATGTTGATCTTTTGCCGGGGGAAACCCAGAATATCTAGTGACCAGTCGTGCTTCCTTCTAAAAAGGAGGACGCCCAATCCCCCCAGTACCCAGGGGATCCTCCACAAAGACATTACAACCTGCATCTAAAATGGGCATAATAGCTTCTATAGAGAAAGGAATCTACAGAGACTTGTCAAAATCCTTCTCATTGGAAATATCCTTGTAGATAGAATTAGCCAAATTTACCGAACTCAAAGCGGGCAGGATATTACCTCTTCGATATCTCTGGGATGAGTGACCTTCGAGGAAGAAGGAGGCACATTAATGAGTCCATGACTCATAAATAACCATTTGTTTTACCCTGTATTCACCTTCAATATCAATCCAGACAATATCTAGTGGAGATCAGAGATATTGACCTCCACCCAAGATTCTTGGTTCAGTGGAAAGGAAAAAAATGTGGGTCCTAGAGTTTGTTACCAAGAAACATTCTAGAAAATTACCAAGCATACACAATATGGAAGGATATTGGATGGATATCAGGAAACCTGGAAGACGAACCCAAATCGGCATTGTCTCCGGGTCACGCTTCAACTGAAAATCGAAGGACCAATAAAGGATAATGATCTAATGATTATTGACAAAGCGTGAACCACTGGACCACTCGAGAGAATGATCATATTTAGAGGAAAATCAAACCATTATTTTCCGATAGTTAAGCAAACTGACAACCACGCGATGATGAAGACCCCACTGAGTGTTGATGATTATATTGACTGTATCCAACAAATTTCTTTAATGATAAAATTAGGAAACCAATGTATGGTTGTGTAAGGAAGAATCCTCTAAAGAATCCATGAGAGAAATCAGAAGATAAGGGGCTCCAAAGGCAATGCTGGGGACTTTTGGGGCTAGCTCGATACAAGGGATAATATGGTGTAATACCAGGATGGTGAAGGGAGAAAAGCGATGGGAAGGGTGACTGTGAGAAGAAGAGATTTGGACATTACCCCCCCCCCCCCCTCAGGGAGGGGGGGAGTCGACATATCGGCCAGCCCCGAAACCCTAGCACACCCGGGAGTTCTCCCTCTATGTAAGGATGGACCGATATCCCATCTTCCAGTTTCTATCAAGGATTAGACATCACTGTTTAAAGTATTTAATGTCTCCAACCGTTGTAAAGTAGGAATGTGGGAAAAAATGCACACTGTTTCACATTAATAGACATGGTGGTATCCCTAGTCTCAATTGGGACCACCTGATGTTAATGCTAGGAATAGGACTAGGATAATACGAAATAGGGTTATTCATCTTCCATGGATATAATATCCCTTAACTCCACCAGAAAATTCCTCAAAATTCCCACAACATACTAGTAGAGATCCATCCACATCCGATCGGGATTGAGACCTCAGTCGACCAGTTGGTAGTATGGGTGGAATCTTTCAATCACTAGAACCATTGAAAACCATTATAGGCTAACCTATGATGACGATTTTTAGTACATAGGTCCTCCTCACATCGTCACAAACCCTAGATGTGGTCCTCCCCACTCTCACAATCAACACAAAGGTCCAACTTGTGGCATTCCCATTTCAAGAGTAGGTCCTCCCCTCTTCAAAAACCAATAAGGAGGACCATCCTATGTTTCTACCACTAGTCAACACGAAGTCCCTCTCCATGTCTTAGCCTATCAGTGTGATGGTTCTCATCATGACACTCCTAGACCATGCAGAGGTCCTCCTCACTATATCATAAATCAAAGCATAGGTACTCCCCATTCCATTACTACCATTCATTATGGAGGTACTTCCCATGTCCCCATCAACCAAATAAGAGGTCCTCCCTGCTTCATCAACAACCAGAGTATAGGTCCACCACATTCCCACATCAGTCAAAGAAAAGGTGCTCCCTACTTTGACAAAAATTAATATAGAGGCCCTCCCCATATACCAACTAGTCAAAGTGGTAGTCCTCCACACACTAACACCCACTAGCATAGTGGTCCTCCTTATGCTCAAGAAATTCCATGCACTAAATAACTATACTAAGGAAGAAGGTTGAACCTTCAATGCCAATGGAAAAATCCAGGGATGTTAATTTCTACCTTGTCAACCTCATATTATAAGGGGAATTCCACTTAGTGATTAGAACTTCACCCCATTCATCCACATAATAGTCTAGGGAAGGATCCCCATAGGTGAATCTTGTCAACCTTGAAGGTAAGATACAAAGAATACCCAAATCCCATTCTAAGTACATTTAGGTGTAGGGAGTCCTAGATCCCAACTAGGGGATCACAATATAACCACCTATATCATCTCTGGTTTCCCTACCCACTTCTACACAGGATCCCAGAGAACTATTTAGGAATGGGATTGATGACAAGAATCCATTAAAGCCACCAATGAGTATCTCTTCCCTTGCACATGATGTCATGGTGAGAGCCCAGTCTTATAAGTATGTGATAATGAAGTTTGTACCACCCTTGAGAGATGTCCCATTGTGTAGTGAATAGTTGACTCACATAATGACTCCTCCATTGGCTAGCCAACCACCACACTTATTTACATTAGTTATATTACAAATTTATATGTCAATGCTGATCAATTCTTGGGCCAACTGATAGTAGGGGCCATATTTGTTGTAAGAAATACTATGGGAAACTCTGGATACTTAGTAGTTTTTAGTCATATTCTAGCTTAACACAACTTATAACTTCGATATCCTAGAGTCCCTCACTAAGGGCCAGTTTGTGTGATTATTTCAGAATATCTGAATGATGCTTCATTGCCATGATGAAAATCATTTGTTCTATTGAGGAATTAGAGATAACTTTGATGGAATTGATCATCAGTTTCATATAGTTTCATTAGAAGCACTCACGGTGAATAATCACCCTATGTAACCCGACTACCACCAGAACCACCAATAGAGATGTGTTAAGAGCCTCATAGTTCTCCACAGAATCATCAAAGTGGAATCTTCTCATATATAGATATAGTGTTATGAACAATATGATTCCCTCCACTTCAAACCTATCTCGTGACAACATGAACTACCCATTTATATTAAATATTTACATCTTGGTATCAATATAATAAATATGTTTACTGCTAAGTTTTACAATGAAGGGGGAACCAATGTTGGGTCCAACAGAGATAACCCGCCCCTTGCGGCAAGATAGTACTAGGTGGAACCTTTTCAAAGAATTCATGCCCACTAGTAAAGGAAGAAAATGACCTCATGGATCACTCTGGATCATTTTCTGTTGGTTAAAACATAAACAAGGGAAATGGACCTCTAAATCCCTTTGATCCATCTAATTCTACACATAAGGAAGAGGTTGATCTTGTGATTTCTACCTTGCTCCAATAGGTCATAGATCAGAAGAGGACCATCGATGATCTCCTTACTAAGTGGTTCCTAGATAATAACACTCCTTAGTAGGATCCTATTACTCTACCTCAGGGGAAGACACATGTCCTCCTCATCCAGTTGATTGTAGTTGAGCTCGGTAATCCCTTACATTCAAATAGAGTATAGGTGGGAGTTTATTGAGAAAGACTAAGATATGAGTTATCGAATCCCCCGAGGGAGTGTTATAACCTTCCTCAAGACCCAGATCAAGTCACTCCATGATCTTCCGAGCCAACATACTATGTTGATGAGCCTATAAATGAATTGGTGATAAGAGATCCTCAACAAGATAGGAACCCCCACAAGGATGATTTGATAGCTACTCTCACCGCTCACCTCAAAGCCCTAGAGATTTGACAGGTGGAGATTACACCTAATAGAAAACCATATCCAGCATGGGTGAAAGACATGCAAAAACCCAAAGAGTTTGGTAATAGTAAATTTTCCCCTTTCAATGTGATGGAAGACACACTAAATCATCTAACCAACTTCATCTCAAGGTGAGGGACCATGTTAGGAACCCACGAGCAGTAACAGACCACCAAGCTACGATGTACTATACAGACATTATAATGGATTATGTTCGTCTGGTATAGACACTTTTCCATTGGTTATATTACTGGTTGAAATACCTCAACATGTAGTTTATATACAAGTTCATCTCAACCATTCATAAGAAAATGATTACACACCTCTTCATGTGTAAGAATATTTCTGATTGGCATGTTGCAGAATTTGTTGCCCGGAGAAAGGGTCCCACATATTTACTTGATATAAATATTAATTAAGTGGTTTTGCTTACTATGTACCTGGTGAAATTCAATACTGAGTTCTTATATACCCTCATAACTAATAACTTCCTATGTGGGTTTCATGGTTTATATGACAAGGCCCAACTCCTGGAAGAATCCTTTATATAGGCCGATAAAACACATTTATTGTCTCTCCTAGCTCATGTAAGAAGAACTAAAAAGGAATAGACTATTATCATAGTACAGGTGGAGTCTTCAGATCCACTAGATATATTTCCCCTTTTTCTATTAGATCATCTCTGATTGCATTAGCCTTATCATTTACAACCACATCCAACATATAATTTTCCGACATCGGCCTACAAAGCACAGCCTCCTAGATAAAATAATGTGGGATAGAACCTCAATCAAATCCAACCCCTCATTAGGTCTAGGCTCTTAGAGTTACCTTCCTAGAAATGAGGAACTGGAAAAATTATTTCAAAGGTGAAAAAGTTCTCGATTATTTTTCCAGTGCTATGGAATAGTGGATTCTGAAGCTTCCAAAGTTAAAAAAGCCCCATGTAGATGAGTGTACAGATCACATTGACTATTTCCATTACAAAAATATCCTTGTATATACCATAAAAAATTAGATGTGTTCAAGTATTGGATTCAATATCAATTGGAGAACTGTCTTGAAATGTTGTAGAATGTTCTAGTATAGGTGGAACACATCTCCACTATGCCTAAGATCGATAGTGATGATGAATGATATCCAGTTTCAAACCATTAGACTCAGAAGTATGAAAGCTATTTGGATTGTAGTGAATTCCCCCGTACCCATGGTGTTATATTCACCCTCTTAAGTTTTCAATAATATCTTAAAGTTGGAAAACCCCCTCCAACTGATGTATTCACATCCATATCACAGACTTCTATATCTCATAAGAGTTGGTGCTGATTACATGAGTGAAATTAAAATCACTTTCTGGTTCCAAAAACCATCACAGACCATCAGAGTTTTAATGCCTCTAGATTTGGGAATATCCCCCAGGGTATTCCTTGAATTGGAAGACTCCTCTTATGATGATTAGATGTATGAATCTGTGAACATGGTCAAGTTGGTAGATCCCTCTGAGGTCCTCTACGATGAGGGGAACCTGAAAATACCCCCAGAGTACCACTAAAATTACAATGTTTAAGGAATGGTCGAATGCATGAAATTTTTCAAAATTCATAGGCCAACACTACGAGTAAGGCCATGTATGCTACCAAATCTAGACAATAAGTTTTGTGAATAGGTTAGTAGGAACATTCCTCCGAATGTTCTCTGTCAGATATGCCGCCACAACTGATCTTATTAACTGACCGGGAAGAACTGCCCTAACCACACCATAATTAGATATATCTAGATAATTTTAGGCCTATGTAAGATGAACATTATCCAATAGTGGTTCTAGGTTAGTTATTAGATGAGATGCAAGATATTGTGAGCACCATCCAAAATCCAGCGGTACAGCCGACAACACCCGTTTTGCCTCTAGCTGAAGAGAGACTCCCTATAGGTAGAAATGCAAATTTGGCATATATGTACGAAATGATAAATAACCTATCTATCATAACTAAAATGGTATTGATCATCAGAAATCCCTTCTTGTCTAATGAAATGTGTGAGGCCCTCAAAAAATCCCTGAAAAGACCTATCCAATTCAAAAAAAAGTAGCTTCTATAGAATCTTACACTATAGAAGAGGTCAAGAGAAAAAAATTTCAACCTATCACTTCAATCTATAGATAAGATGAGGGATCACTCATATAGGAGAATATTCACACAATTTATATCAAAATCTAGTTCAATTTCATGGAGGTCCATCAATGTCTAGTAGACACATGTTTCGAGATCAATCTCATCCTAATACAGTCACTCCACAAGTTGGGACTCAATGAATCCAATTTGAGTCCATATGACATGATGATTCTGGGTTACTATAGGAACGAATAGAGAATGGGTGGTGGAATTCTGTTGAAGTCCTGGTTAAAAGTCTTGATAGAAAATATTGTATTCATGGTTGTCTCATATTATACCACCGACAATTTGTTGACGGGTAGACTTTGACTTCATCTATATGTAGCAGTCCCCTCCCTATATCACAAAAGCCTCATGTACTCCCTTAATGGTCGAGTAGGTGTTCTTCAAGGTGATTCATAACCCATCTAATCCTATAAATCTCACTTTCTGGATGATGGATATTACAAAATAAAGAAAAATAAGGTTTAAACCAATGAGGATGAGCACACAAAAAATGCATCCATCTCATGGATAGACTTGGATGATTCTTTCATCCTCTTTATTCACCGGTTAGATGCTAGGAAACCAGACTTGGGAATTTATGTTTTCATTTCTGAGAGCAAGGGACATTGTTTCCCTATGTATAAGAAACTTTTAAAGATTACCTCACACTCATAATCACTCTAGGCTCAAATAATACTAGAATCCCTTATCCCTTTTAGGTACCACGATGTTCATCCTACGACCACGACTATACATCATACCCACATGTTTCATCAAGATGGGTTGAACCGACAGAAGCTAACTCACCAACACTTCTTTGACATCAGGCATGGACCCCGCGGTCAAATTTCTGATGAGATTGGAATGAAATCCTATATCACCATTGTCCCAATAGAGATAGAGGCCCCCTATGCTGATTCTATATCTTCCCAAGAATAAACTAGTGTTCTCCAAAAATCAGTTATCCTAGATGGGCCATATCCTCCCATTTATTAACTTACTTTATACAATGAAGAGGATTTGGAGGATGCTCTCCCTC
This sequence comes from Viscum album, assembly GCA_963277665.1. Taxonomy (NCBI): domain Eukaryota; kingdom Viridiplantae; phylum Streptophyta; class Magnoliopsida; order Santalales; family Viscaceae; genus Viscum; species Viscum album. Next base: position 252,034,580 of record OY728165.1, on the reverse strand, counting down.
ATTCAAAGAGGTTGTCTCCATTTCTATTGAAGACTTGGTTTAGGAGAATCTTGCACTAATGTGGATCCGAGTCCAACAATGATAAGTGTAGTCGTGCCTCCGGAGGAACAATTATAATATATGGATTTCATGAAGAAACATCGTGATGTATTTTCCTAGAGTTATAATGAGATGCAAAGACTATACCATCTGGTCACTGTCCACTATCTTGGTCCCCAGTGTGTCATCACGGGTTCAGGTAGCCACTTAGGAAAATGAACCCTAGTCCTGGTTCTATGTTCATTGAAAAAGTTGAGAAGCTAATCAAATCAAAATTAGTTAAGGATGTTCAGTACCTCAAGTGGATTCCCAACATCGTCTTAGTATGAAATAAGATTAGATAGATCATAGTCTGTATTGAAATTCATGATTTCAATATCCAATGTATGAAGGATGATTTCCCCATTCCAATGATGAGACTTATGATCAATTCCATAACTGGGTTCTAGAATCTCTCCTTTGTGGATATATATTCTAGGTATAATTAGATCTTGATGGACCTTGAAAATTTGGAGTCTACCACCTTTAAAGATATGAAAATGAACTTTTTATATTAGGTAATTCCTTTCCTTCTGAAGAATGCATGATCCACCTATTAGAAAGACTTTCACCACATCAAAAAATTGATCCCCGAGATGCTATTTGAATGCAACATGGATGATTTTGTCGTAAAATATTTCCAATATTAGGACCATATTCAAGATATTGAAGAAATGTTCATTTTATTTAACTCCCATAATTTCAAGATGAACCCCTTGAAGTGTGAATTTAGGGTTACCTATAGGAATTTTCTCAATTTTATCATCAGGTATAGAGACATCAAGATTGAACCAAGGAAGATAAAAGCCATCAACCAAATGTATCCTCTAAGAAACCTATGGGAGCTCTGAGGCATTCAATTCCACTTACCCTAAATATTAAAATTCATCGAAAATCTATCTAGAAAGTGAAATCCCTTTTCCAAGATCATGAAGAATGTTATTTTTTACTAGTGGGTTGAAGATTACCATAACACCTTTGAGGAAATTATGTAGTATATTCTATAACCTATGGTTCTGATACAACCCTTATTCGGGAAGCCTTTGGTCCTCCCCCTGAATGACCTATAATTATCTCTTGGTTCCATTATCTCCCAGTAGAACAATGAATTCAGATAAAACAATTTATAATGTCTCATTCGCATGCTCATTGATATGGAGGCATAATACTCTCCTGTCGAGAAGAGTTACCTAAAACTAGTTTTCATAGTGAAGAAGTTGGGGCATTATTTTCAGCATCATGCGATATAGTTGGTTTGTCAAGTAGACCAACTAATGTATATCCTGAATTGATCGATGTTGACAAGAAAACTAACATGCTATGTAGTAATTCTTTAGCAGTTCAATATAAGATTCTTATTGAAAAAATCCATCAAAGGCCAAGCCTTTTTGATTTTCTAATCACCATAATTCTCTTAAAGGATCAACTATGTGTGTAAATTTCCATGATGTGGCCATCATATCAGTGGATAAGGATGTGATGATTTAGAATATGCATTTTTATGTTGATTCCAGAGCCAAAAAATTTGAAGGATCAACAATCTGAAGATCAATAGAGTAGGTCTTGGGATTTTCTCTATCACTCCTGGATAGGATATTCTACCATATTTGTTCCTGTTATCAGAATACTGAACAAAAAATGAGGATGAGTATCATGATCTTATAATTGGTCTCTAGCTAGCCATATATATGGACTTTCCCTTCTTTCATATGAAGGGAGACTCCAAGTTAGTCATCAAATAGATCAACATTAATTATACCGTCAGGAAGCCAGAGCTCATACCCTTACCAGAACACAACCCACCAGATGATGGCGTAGTTATTTTTTCAATGTGAGGTGAGTCATGTTCCCTGATCACTAGATGGTCAAGAGAGTTCCTTATCTAGTATAGCTACCTCTCTTATAGAGACTGACCAGGATGATCTATTTATTCATGTAGCTCATCAGAGATTCAATTCTATTTTCAGGAAAGATAATGATGATACCCATCAGGTGAACCATCCAGTTTTCAGGGCATCTACATAGGGACCCATGAGTTTCCCTACACTAGAATAAACCTTTGATTAAACAACCCCTTTCATTTAGTTTCTTAAAAACAATTCGATCCTACTAGATAGATCCAAACCTGAGAAAATATGTTGGCACATAGTGTAGTTCACCATCTAGAGTGGTCCTAATATTGATCAGACTCTCTAAAGAAATGGTTTTGATTGAATTTTCCTCAATTTCAAACAAGGAGATGAGGTTACCTAGGTTATACAAAATGTTCACAAGGGATCATGCGACATCCATCAGAAAGGATTAAGTATCTCCCACCAGATTAAAAATCTTGGTACCTCTAGCCATCCATGGTTCACCACCACATTGAGTGTGAAAAAGGTGTCATGCATTTGATATCCATGTAAAATTTATACATCAACCACCTTATCCACTCCACACCACCAATTCTTCTTGATCCATTTCTGTATGGGGAGTCGATGTTGTGGGACACTATACACCAGTAATATCTTTCCATATCATGTTCATTTATGAATACGGTAGATTTATTCTTCAAGTGAGTAAAGGAAATTCTTCTCTGGAAATTTAAGGCCTAATCCATGATAAAATTCATGAGATCCCACATCATTCATTGATTCAAAGTTCCTCACACCATTCTCAGTAGCAATGGTACAAAATTCCAGGTTGCTGAGCTGAAAAGTTTGCATGACAAGAATAATATCTATTCTAACCAAACTTCCCACTACCATGCATAGAAAATTGGATAGATCGAGGCATTAAATACCCCTATCTAAAATATTATATAAGATGGTGGCACCGAACAAGAAGAGATGGAAATATAAGATCCCCAATTCTATCTAGGACTATCAGACGATGAATCAAAATTATTTACAGGTGACTCTATATTACCTGGTGTATGGAAAAGTGGTAGTCTTTCCCATTGGGAATCATCTTCCATCTCTTTGAACAACATTAAATAAATATCAGATAGTAGACAGAATGAAAGAAGTCTCTATTTCTAATTTGAAATTATTCAAAGATAATAGGATTATGGACATAAAAAATTTAGAGAGGCACCATGATAAGATAGAATCAACATTCTACAATAAAGATTTCCTTTTCTACTTCCTCCAAGGTGACATGGTACTGACCTTTAAAATTATAATGATACCTGGAATGAAGCCAAAAAATTTGTAACCCAAGTAGAAAGGGCCTTACATCATTCAAAAGGTATACTTCGATGGTGGGTTCTCTTTGATCACCATTGATAGAGAGTGCATTACTCCTCCTACGAATGCCAAGTATCTATAGGTGTACATATGATGAGGATCCACCCTTGTCCTAGTTATATGACATTAAAATACAAAATAACCAGTTTCCCAGCTGCATGATGACAAACTTCATAGAACCCCCCATCTTAGTAGCATGATGTTAAATTTTGTAGCATCAGTGGTCCTCTATATATGACCATAAAAGGAACATACTAGCTTCCCATCTTCCTGATGATAATATGCACACCACAAGAATCCAAGTTGCATGCTGTTAAACTATATATCACCTATATTCCTTACCGTATGATGTTAAACTACATGTACATGTCCCAAGAACATGATGCTAAACATTGTGCTTTGTCCATGCAAAATGAATTTAAACTGTTTGAAAGGGTCATAACTCTATGACTTTGAACTAGGAGTCCAAGTACTAGAATCAGGAATTTAAATTGTATTTGAGTTTTCTCTGGGATGTATTGTGTGGTTTTGGGCCTCATTGGTCCTCATTCATGCTATGTTTTCTTAGAAATCACATAACACACACCCATTTGAGATATTCACCCTTCGTTCTAAACTATATGACCTTAAAATAAGAGGTGATGGTCCAATAAACACGACCATAAATTGTTTTTAGAAACTATAAGAACCATGAATTTAAACAATATGTGGGATTCTCTTAAAAATGTGTTGTGTGGTTTTGGGACTTTTTGGCCCTCATTCATTTTAGGTATTCCATAACCCCACACTACAACAGTCCTCTTAATTCATTTACCTCTATTGGGTTTGAACTCTATGACCTTAAGCTATGAATCTTAATCCATGAATTACAACATTATACTATGTATGGGATTTCTTGGGAGCATGTTGCATGGAACAGGGCCACCTAGGCCCATTAATGCCCATTTTGGGAAGCCTAATTTCCTAGTTAAAAACACCGTGAAGATAAAAATAAGATCCTCTAGTACCATGTAACATGATATTAAACTGGTTGAAAAATTCCCAAGCTCCATGAAGGTAAACTAAGAATCCTACTATAACCATCATGAATTTATACTTTATGAGAGTTTTCTTTAGGATGCACCATCTGGTGGTGGGGCTTCTTTTCCATCATTCACATTGTATTTTTAACTTTTTCACCCCACAAACATTCCTCTAAAGAAAATTTCCTCTCTATTCCAAACACTATAAACATAAAATGAGAGCTTATAGTCCAATATTTATGACTCTAAACTATTTGAAAGTCCTATCTAGAATATATTGTGTGATGCTCAGCCTCTTATGACCTAATTCAAATCATGTTTGTCATAAAACCTCACTACACATGTTCTCTTGAGGTACTACACTTTTATCTTGGTTTGAGATTTACAATTTTAAAATAAATAGCCATCATATGGTCCAGTCAACATGAAATTAAATAATTCTCGACAACTAGATGCATCACGACAATAAACTGAAGATGGGTCCCCCTCTCCAGACTATGTTGTGTGGTGATGGGCCTCCTTGCCCCTCATTTACATTTTTTCATTCCTAAGAAAAAAACATGTTCATTTGGGGTCCCAAATTGATATCCAAACTCTATGACCTTAAACTAGGAGCCTACATCCTCAACGCATAATGTTAAACAATGATCTTACCCCGTATAAATTTAGGATGCCTCTTATATCTAAATAAGAGATTATGTTTACCCTATTTTAAATTAGGATACATCATAAAATAAGTATGGGATGTTTAAAAATGTAATCTCATTCCCTAAATTGTTGATTCCCCATGATAACCTTGGGATGCCTCTAATTAGCTCATCAGATAGGATTACCCCTATCATCATTTGCCCCTTACTGTGCCTTGTTTTAGAACTACGCATAGCTGGATTCCCATAGTTATGGGATATACGGAGACACTCAAAATTTTCATATCTAGGAACAACTGCAAATTCATTACCCCATTGGACCCTTGACCTCAGTTATGGTTTTGGAATTATGACTTTAAACTGTGTGAAGTTCATCTCAAGGTGTCTATGTGGAACCCGAGCATTCTTGGTCTCATTCATGTTGGTATTGACTCTTGTGTTCCACATATATACCATTTGAGTGAACATTTTCCCTATAGTCTAAATTAAAAGACTCTAAAATATCCACTAGGGTTCTGACTGTACAACCTTAAACTATTATATTACCTTCTAGAACTATGTGTATCTTGATTCCCATAATTATAAGGTACATAGAGACACTCAGACATCTCACCTCTAGTTCCATCCACAAATACATCAATTCCATTGGCCCCTTAGCCCCATATTGGTCTGAGCATTAAGAGAATAAACTAATTGTCACCCCAGTCCAAGAATGAAATCTTCAAACTTTGTGAAAGTCTTTTCAAGAATGCATGGTGTGGTGTTATACCAAATATACCCTCATTCAAATTGCTATTTTCACTTTTCTATTCCATGCATCTCCCATTTTTGGACATTACCTATGGTCCAAACACTATTACTGTAAACTAAGAGATTATGGTATGAGATCTAGGACCTAAAATCAGTAGAAATGGTCCATAAAATACGAGTTTAATTTTTTTTGAAAAAACCGATATTTTAATTCCACATTTTTATATGACCTATTCCACACTTAAAATCATTCTTGGCTTGTCATATATTCATATTTAAAATCCATATGGAACCCATGATGGTGAAGGTGTCATGCCATTTTGGATCACCACCTGTACTTGGATAATTACCTAATAGAATTCTCATAGCAAACAGTGGATCCTATGTTCCAAACATGGTCAAATGTTGATCATGCATTTTCTCACCCCATTATTGACTAATATTGTTATGGTTATTTTGTTTCAAAAATATTCAACAGTCAATGAAAGATAAGCAGTTTCACTTTTAAGAAGATCTTGAAAGTCTGTATATACCTCCATTCAATATCTATATGTCTTGGTGGAGTCCCAAAATTATTTGTGTTGGGACTAAAGTGAACTTGTACATGTCAATAAGACCCCATACATTTTATTGTTTCCCACAGCAATCAAGACTCATAGGGTACTATGAGTTATAGTAGGGTGGGTACCGATGTGGTCCAGCTACATAAAGGAGCCCTTGGTCAAAACTCGACAACCTAAAAATTTGAGTATATGTCCAAGAATTATGAATTTAAAATTCATGAGAATACTCCAATGATTGTGTGGTGTTGTTCTGGGCCTCTTTTTTATCAATCTTGTTAGGTTTTCCAACCCTTGATGCTACATATATCAATTTTAAGAATACCATTGTCTGAGAATTATGAACAAAAGTTACTTCCATCCCCTACGGTCCCAGATAAGTGACCTTGAAATGTGAAGTGTATGATTCCTGATACTTGTCTGTTACACAAGAATCTTTTGGATAAATGAATATGGGTTTATTTCCTTCATTACACACAAATATAGTTGGAACCAAAAATTCCATAGTCCCCATGTCACAACTTTAAACAAGTTTCCCATGGTTTATCCAGTGTGAATTTAAACTATTGGCCATGGTCCATGATATAAAACCTTAAACTGTGTGAAACATCCTGATCAAAAGACATTAAACTATAGGACACATCCTAATCACATTACATTAGACTATTCCATGAATAATCCTTACCATATGATGTAACATTTCATGTCTATCACCCTTAGTTTCATGATGTAAAACTGAAAAACATCACAGGCCCTCCCCTGAGAAGTCCTCTCCCCCAGTGTTGGTCATCAACCATATTTTAAAAATTTTTAAATATAGATTGATATCTTAAATGAAACTCCCCAAGAAGGTGGGTTTTATCCTTTTTAGACCAATACAGTCACAAAAATGTGCTTAAAACCATGATGGTGTAATTATGAGTGTGTTGGAACCCATTCAAATACTCCATCACTATATTTCCATGCATCACATTCCCCTTATTTGGATACTCATCCTCTTCCACATGTCAATGATCCCCTAAATACATGGTCTTATGAATTTTTAGTTTACCTATCATTTTGGGCCTGCGATCTGGAAGGATTTGGATGACATTCTGAGACATGTTCCGTGTTTCAAACATGGTCAACAGTACCCTTGTTTAGTTATACACATTTCAGGATAACTGTATGGATTATATGTTTATAACATGATCAATAGTTATCCTATATCATCATGACACTCTCCTTGTGTTCTATATTTTGGCCATTACGATTCACACTTCCCATTACCCTTTGTTCATATATAATTCTCTGCCTCTGGTGTTATCCCTTTCATTCAATTAAGTACATTAGAAAAGTAAGTTCCATATTCCTATAAACTTTTTTTCCATCTATAGACTCTCTTAACTTGAACACCCTTAGTGTCCAGTCAATGATTTAAGACCCCAAGTGGTCAATGATTATCTAGCATTCTCATATGAAAAAAATAACACGCTCAATAGTTTTTTCTTAGACCGGGTTTGGAAAACATGATCGTAGGAACTAGTTGTTGGTTTTCCTAGAAATATTATATAAAAATGTCAATAAAGAAATAAAATATTTTCAATAAAGAAAGTTAAGAAAACTAGGGTTTTAGTTGGTCATCCACATATTAGAGAATCCCCTATGGAAAATGTGCCACCATAGATCTACCTCAGTGGTCGAGTGCTCAAGCTCGCCCAGCCTCCATTGAGTGGTCTTGATGACCTAATTTTATGCTTCAAGATCTTCCTTCTCTTCATTAGCCTTAAAAAAACATCTTTGTCCCTGATATTATTTTGATTATTCTTTGATGCTAATTTTACTATGCCCAAACATTGTCCTCTACCTTCTTAATCTGTGCCTTCTTGGCCTTAGATTATCTCTGTTTAGACCTCAGATTTCTATTGGTATCAGTCTAAGTAGTAGTGACCATCATATTCTCATGTTCCAGCCTCTCTAGAAGGTAAGTTTCTTCATTATCATTTCAATTCACCTAAGAACCCTCATCCTTGTTTTATACTCTCTGCCTGATCTAGCTGTTTCCATTTCGCACGTCCCCGGTTGACTACAAAGTCTTTCTCCATCACATAAGATTGATGGAATTCACCCCGCCAGTCCCTATCCAAATTAACCAATTACGGTGATATCATAAATAGTTTTTTATTTCATCTATCAAGAAATTAGGTATAAGGTTTTTCACATTCCTCCATGCCTTAAGAGGGATAGTCTAGTTATCCTTGATTACCTCTAGTCAAGAATCCTATTAATCATCATGCGGCGTAGGCTCATGAGGAGAAAAAGTCACCAATATATTTTCAGCTAGATCCTACATGTTAAGATCTTCAAATGTGAGAGTATAGAAAATTTTTCGGCCAGATGACTATCCTAGAGAATAGTTCCTTGTTAGCCTATCCACCGATGAATGAAGTTTCTACTACACCTTGAGGAGCCATAGAGGTGGATGTTATCATCCCAACTCCCTTGGGTACCTCTTATGGTGGCACAATGTCGTCCTAAGCTCCCAAAAACCCCACTAGTAAAAATTATGGGTTGGGAACATCTAGTGCATCCTCTTGTACTACTTTAGCCCTCGGAATAATTACCACCCCTTCAACCACAACTTTGGCCACAACAATCCCTTCTTGTGGCTTCTTATTGATCGAATCAGCTTCCACAAATCCTTCAAGTGACCATGTCAAGGGTATTACCGCAACACCCTGCATCTATGTCACAATCACTATAGTCTCCTCTTGAGGCATCTCTTTGGTTGATTCAACCACCATGGTCTCCCTGGCCATCTTCGCTTGAAGATCAACACCCAATGTCACCGTCACAACCTCTATAGATGCTACCTCATTAGTAGAATCTGATGATTGATCACCCATGGAAACAATGTGAGGAAGGGTCCTGAAACTCTCCGCTTTATGGGTTGTGGTACCCTCTCCCTCCAGATGAGGTCTGTCACAAACCTCTCCTTCACTATTGATCACTGATTCTTGCATATCTAAATGGGTATTAGGTAACAAGATTAATGATTTAGTAGTTATCAAATGAACTAAATGATCAGTGAGTTTACATAGATGGTAGTAGAAAAAATATTCCCTTTTTGGATTAGGTAGTCATCAGTCCCTTGGAGTCTTTTGGTTCTTTCCCTTCAGCCGTGCCAGCAGTTGCACGACTCATCAGGGCGTCTCGATGGGAATAAATACCCACCAATGTCCTGAATCGATTGGTCTAAGGATTTGTAGTACCACGGGAGTAGATTAACTCATGTATCTCCACCATGTATTATATCAGTACATCATGATGAGAATAGAAGCTTACCTATTCAGGGCCCTGTCCAGTAAGACATATCCCATCGGTAGTGAGTTACTTCCACACCCCATGAAGAGTTGTGATCTACTTGTGAAGTCTCAATTCCTCCCAAGCATTAGGAAAAATAGTGTCATTGGGAACATTTATGAAATTTTATAATTTCTCTAGCCCTTGAACATGAACCCTCATGATCTCCCTAGAGGCCCCTCCTTTTTCCCGTAATAACATACCTAGGAGCATCGAGCCTGTCATTGTTCCTCCCCCTATATCTTATTAATGTTTGAGCCCATAGACTACTATACCCATTGTTATTATCCTACCCAATGGAATAGATCTTCTACCATGTCTCCCTTCACCTATAGTTTATCCCTGGACCCATAGCGGAGGGAAAACCACTTCATTTCCTCAGGTGGCCCGCTGCCTCAGCATGACCCTAGGATATGCGATCACCCAACTCTATGTATAATCAATGTTAAGAGAATATGTTTCCATGAGGGGGTAGCTTGTTCTATATCTTTAAGTATTCAAGTGTGAAAATTCACTACAACTTCCTCATCATTTAATTATGGGACTCATGATGCACCTATGAGTACACCTTTAGAGTAAACCTCTATAGAAACCTGAACTGTCTTTCAAACTAGTGTGGATTGTATGTATCACAAGATAGCTCACCGTCAAATCCTTCTATTAGTACCCCTCCTAAAAAGGCCATGATTTCTGAAATGATCCTCTAACCCAACATTATCCAGAACATCCCCCTGACGCCAATTGAATGGGTGACTCCCCATGATGTTCTAGATTTCCGACTATAATTTTGTTGTAGGAGGGGAAATTATTTTCAGAAAATCATAACCCGCATATGCGCGGACACCCAACTATACAGAAATTGAAAAGGCCCACACACATTTAGCAGTGTCTTCCCTTAACTAATATACCAAATTAACTTATATAACTTCACTAGTACTGGTACAACAAGGTTGATGCGCTGCCCTTTCACCACCATTTCCACCATTATGAAACTGATTGGCCACACTCCCATGTTGACATCCATCATTAGGAGCATCTAAATACAAATGAGTGCCACAATAAATCCTTCCAGCATAACTATGGGTTTAGCCTTGGTCTTAACATTGTATCCCCTTATATACTACTAGATCACTTACAGAATCCTCAACTAGGATACCTTTTTTCCCCACTAGTATCCACTGAGACATATTCGTGGCCTCATTAGAAACTTCTTTACTGGATTTTCCCCCTCTTTGGGTCCTTTTTCTAGTCCATTCAAGAAGTATTTGAACCACTATTTAAAGGGAACATCACCTATCCCTGGTTTCTCCACAATGGTTCCCTTCACTAAATCCAACAAAACCATCGCCCGAACCGAAATCTTCTATTAGACTTCCCATAGATTCTTCACGTGAAAAAATTCTTCATTCATCACCCCCATGATTAGGGAACCTTCAATTTGGTGAAGGTCCATGAGGCTGATACCAAACATCGCATGATGAAAATGAAATATATTGGTCCCCAGTGACTATATGATCAGTATCTCAGGTATGATATCCTATGGCTGGAAAACATGGAATTGTGAAGCCCATGATTCTTCATAAATTCCTACCTGATTCAACTCTACCTAGAATTTAGAAGATGATGCACATTCCCAATAGGCCCAGTCCTACTCATATGTGAAGTTTCCACCCCTGCACAAATCCCAATCTTCATTCCATCCCTTTTATGGATCCCCCAAAACTTCCTTGAAAATCATATGATATTGTAGAAAGGATGGATATTCCTTTACCTTCTCCCCATCGACATAGTTGATGTTATTTTAGAAAAAATAAGTGGTGATCAAAGCATAGTCTTTCCAGAGGTTTCATACAACAACCCTCTTCCTTTGGTATTTCCTTAGTATTCATCAAAACCATTAGGCTGGTTCATCTATTCTCTCTGCTGGTATGAAGACGTCATCCATTAAACCAATGTTGTAATTTGGTAACCTCTTACATAAAAGATATTAAATTTGAGGCTATAATAATATAAATAAATGTGTTTTGTGATCAGAGTATCTTCAGACGAACTCCCCGATCATGATATTCCCCCCTCTCTTCCCTCTATGTAGAATTTTCATTGAGTTACTAATTAACCATTGGATTTAAGAATTAAGTGATTTCTAATTATGGTTTAGGAAGTTCATTTGAAAACACTTTTCACAATTCCAGTTCACGATGCAATGGGACGCAAATCTTTATTCAGGAAGTTTGATTTATGGTTTTTCATTTTCTATAATTCATTCATGAAGAAAATGTCCCGAAGTATAGTTTACTAATGTAGAGTTCATGATGCACATTTTGTAGAGATGCATCTCTTCGTGAAAATAGATCCAAAGTTTTTTTTCACACTATGTTTTAGTGCACCGGATGAGTGTCCAATATTCTATTTATATTTGTGTGGTAGGACATGATTCATGATGGAATTTTCTCCCATGACAAAAATGAATCAATATAATGAGTGAGAATTGTAAATGATCATTGATAAAGGGAGAATATTGTAAACTTTTGGAGAATTTACTTCATAATCTAGCTCTCCTTCTCTTATCAATTCCCATTTTGAGGGGGATGGTGGGAATTTCTGGGTGATGAAATACATTCCATTGTAATAGTTTAGGAATACATGGATAGTTTTGAGTAAATCCAAGACAATATAAACTAAAAAAACTATCTTATTTTTATGATTCATGAAGCCCTTCCTCTTCATGAATGAATGGATCTCACAAAGCACTCGTCTAATAGATCATATTTGTAAACATGCAGAGCCTTTATGGTGTCCTCCGAGAGTCTGATTGTGATTCAGAAGTAAGAAAAGTATTGACAAATTCCTCATAAGTCTTCCAGTGCTTCATGACCATGTGAAGGGTTGGTCATGTCCTTCAAGAGTCCGATAGAGCCACTCCCTTTCATGAATCTAGCAATTCCTTTGCTAACCACTTACCATCTTCACAAAACCCAATTCTTATAAATAATACCTCATTCAAATCTTTGGGTGATTTTTATATGATGATTCAACTTCTGAAATGATCCCAATTCATGAACCTTTTGAGCATCTTTAACCTGAAAAAATGGATCATCCAAGGTAAACTAGCTTCAGAAAACCCCAATTACTGTGTTCTTGAAATCCATCTCCAGAGGAGGATATTCCTTCCATGAAGGCCTATGCCCTTATTAAAGGAAGAAGGCCCTCAGAGGAATGTGAGGATTTATGAAGTGTTAATCCTTCATGAAGAACTCCTATCATGAATGAGGACTTCATCATGAGTTTGGACCACCCTGTTTCATAAATCATCCTATTTCAAGAAGCCCCTGAACACAATGAAGAACCTTATCTTCATGAAGTATCTCTCAATGAGGCTTTAAGCTTTTTAAAAAAATCTCCATGGACCTCTTCATGATGTCTCCCTTAAGTTGAAACCTCTCTAAAAAGGTTGACTTCCCAAAGTTACCACACCCTTCCAATATTAGTTCAACTTCACCATAAGTCCCTATGTGACTTAATCCACCTATTCCTATGGACCGATCTATTTCAGGTACGACCTGAGATTCCAACCTACCATTTTCTTCTAGGGATAGGTACACTAACACCTGTTTCTTCTTAGTATAGGCATTCTAATGTGGAACTATTAATTTTTCTCTCCTCCAATTCATAATACTTTGGAATTTATAAAGAAATTCCCCTCATGTGGGTGAATAAAATATGGTCATGTAAGCCTAAGGGGTAAAGAGTGAGTTGCTGATGTTTGAGGTGCATGTTGTAAAACTACCTCGTCTTAATGTACTGAATACACAACATTAAACAATTTCTACACCCTATGAAATAGGAACATAATTTTTTATGTGTGATTGATGTTGAATAGTATCCACATAGTCTACCCTCATATGAAATGATATCCTCCTCACATGGAATGAGATCCTCCCCACATGGATTGATATCATCCTTAGGAATATTTCATGGGTAATCCCCACACTATATCTTGTGGGTTCATCTTTCATGACTTGATCATAAAGTCTATTGCTTATTATTGTTTCTCACATCGAGAAGTACTGACATGGGCTTAGAGGCTAGTAATAATCATGAAATCCACCCCATATCCACTATAGGATTAACCTGATGTGTATGCCCCAACAACCATACCTCTTTTATAGGAATCCAACTAAGTGTAATCTCCAAAAAAAATACCTCCTCTACGGAAATCCCCTTGAGTGTAGGACCCAACAATAACCTCCATTTATATGGGCCACTTTCACATTAAAGTCCCAAAAACATGTTCTTATGGGCCTACTCCTTAGTTATAGTCCTCAACCCATTTTTAACTACGTGGGATTTGATTCCCAACTAACTAGGTTTTACAGGAATCCTCCTTACGGTCCAAGCCCAGCATTTATATCCATCATGATTTTCTTTTGGTCATATTCTAGAAAGATCATGATCCTTGCATATAAGACCACATCTCTTCCCAATAACTTGGGTATCTCGATGCTTAAGCCTTACACTAACACCAAATAAGAGAAATTCTCTTGCAATTGGAAGCTTACATGAATAATACCCACACAATCCCTCATCAAATCCCCCTTCAAGATGTGAGTTTCCTTACTATATGATGTTAAACTACATGGACCTTTCATTTCACACAACCTTAAACTGTGGCCTTAAACTATGTGGTTTTTGATCCCAACATGCAAGATAACGTATATAGGACACCTTTCTAAGTTAAAATCCCAACCAATGGTAAACATGGATGATCTATCCTAGGGATGCACCTTCCCGATCTACCTCTCAGGGTGCTTCATTCAGCATTCATGGCATGAAATATTCCCTTTTTGGGACACACCTTCTAGATCCACCTCAATAGTGCCTTCTGATCTATCCATTAGAAACCCTCTCAGGTTCTCCCTCTAAGAGACATACCTCCATGATCCATATCCAAGTGTGATTTGATCAACCTTCATAGTGTGAAATCTTCTCTTTATTGGACAAACCTATTAGACCCACCTACATGGGGTGTTCTGATCCATCCACCTATAAAATTCAAGATGTCAAATCATCTCTCTTAGGGATGAACCTACTGAATCCATCTCCATGTGGAATCATGAAATGTAAAATCCATGTCTAGAAGAAATTAAACATGTGTACTGATCCGTATCTATATGATTTTATGATCTATATCTATATGAAATTAAACTTGTGATACTAGATACATAACTTATGCAAAATATGGGATGCCTAAGGTGAAATACTTGGAAGATCTATGCCCACGATGTTAGCTACCTCATGAAAAACATTGGATGCCTAAGGTGAAAGCCTTAGAAGATATGATACTTCATCGTTCGATACCTTGTGATCAACATGGGATTCCTTGGGTTCTATGCCTAAGATTCCTCCATGAGATTCCCTTCCATGAGGAAGAATATTGGTGGCCAATGTTCCTAGAATCCATACATTCCAATGATGCTTAACATGAATACTCTCTTGATCGAAGGCTAATACCCTACCAAGACCCACTATTATTTTCATATGGAATCACTATAAGTAACCAGAATACATAAAGCTATATCCCTAAGAATGAGTTCCATGAAAATGAGTTAACTCTATTAGGGAGAACCAAACTAGGTGACAAGTCCCAAGGAGGAATCTATGGAAGGAGGAACCAACATCCCATCATCCCATTTCGATCAAGGAGAAGACAATACCATTAAATGTGATGAAATATGATAACATTTGGAAAGAAAAATTTGAGGAAATGTACACACTGGAGAATATTAACATGTATTGAAGTGTTCCCTATAAAAGTGTCAGAAACACTCTATTTTGTGTTAACATAGATAGTGGGATAGATAACTGAAACTATATTTCAATAATCAATTAGTAATAACTTGATAATATAATAAAAATTTGAATATTTCTGACAATGGTAGGTCTTTTCCACTATTCAAAAACGTTTTTTTATAAGATTCAATAGTTATTATATCATTGGAAACAATTTATCCAAGGAAAGAAATTTTCTTCAAAAAAATTCACTCCTACTAAACATTCTATATAGTTTCTTTTATTTTAATGTTTTCAAAAAAAAATACTTAAGTTCTGTTCATGTTCCTATTATATTTTTGAAACAAAAATTTCCTCTATAAGCATAACAAAAAACTAATCTAAAAACTAATGGAAGGTTGTATTCATAATAGTCATAAATATATCAGGTGCATTAGATAACCCAAAGGAATAACTACAAACATATAATTCCTCTATCTTATCCAAAATACTATATTCATAATTTCATCCTCATTTTCCTTCAGTTAATGGTATCCAGACCTCAAATAAATATTAAAAAAATATTGAGCTCCCTAGAGATGATCAAAAAAATAATTTATATGAGGAAAATGATACTTGTTTTAAATAGTGATGTTATTCAGGGCTTTATAATCAATGGAAAGTCTCACCAAACCATATTTATTTTTCAAAAATAAAATAGGTGAACACCATAGTGATGTTCTAGGTAAAATGAAAAATTTATCAAGAAAATAATGGAAATTATTTTAAATTTCAAAACGTATACCTGATCCATTTGATTAGGTGGTTTAGAAATAGGGTTAACACCAGGAACTAAATTAACTATAAATTTAAATTCTTAATTAGTAACAACATGAGGAAATTCATCTCGAAAAACCTTAGTAAATTCATTAACTACTAAAATATCACTAATTATAACTATTTGTTTGATTTCAAAAAATGATCTAGATATATTTCACTTCTATATTTAATTAATTTCGTAAAATCTTGGTTTTTTATTAAGGTATGAAATCATTGGATAAAACATTCTTGGATTTGAAATGAATTTTTCATTAAAAACTAAAATTCATTCCATACCTAAAATGATATCCAAACCCACTACAAAAAATTCAAAAAGATTTTATGGAAGGTACATCCCAAAAATTATAATAATAAGAATCCAACAATCTTGGTTTCTTTAATACTTCCACCCTGAGTTTTTACCAAAAATTATATATCTTATTCGTGAGGTGATATTCCCAACATACTTGGAAAATTTATCACAAAGGAAAGAATATAAAGATCTAGAGTCAAAAAGATTATTTTCATAATTTGAATAAACCAGTAGCATGCCTATCACCAGTTCATTTGATGGCCCAACATCAACGGCAATAGTAATAGAATAATCTTCCACACCCATTTCTTTTCATATTCCTAGTTTCCACCTCAAGTAACCAAATTTGGACCCACATTAACATTAATTTATAATTCATTGCAATAAAAAAATATTACTTCTGCCTTTTTGTTGTTTTCCAGATTGTCTCCTTTATAGTCATGAGCCATATGACCAATATAACCACATTGTAAGTACTTACCAGACTTCAAAATAAATTCTTCAGGATTCATTTTACCACACTTATACTAAGATGGAAATTTGGTTTTCTTACCTTCAAACTTATTTGATGAATGATTATCCATTTCCTACAAACTATACCACTTATTTTCCTTATTTTCATGGGACACATGATCATAAAATAACTCTATTTATTCCTTCTCTAAATATAAAATAATATTCTCATAGATTTTGAACTAATGAGAAGCCAATTCCCTTTGATATCTTGGCTCCAATTATTATTAAAACTGATTTATCTTACTATCAAGATCCTGAGTAACATTTGGGTTGTAACATTCCCATAGATTATGGTTTTCTTCATATGAATCTACCCAATATTACTCCATTTGATTCAATTACAAAAATTATTTTCCATCCAATGTTGAATAACCTTAGAAAATTATTTCTCAAGGAAAATATTCGTAAATTAATACCATTCTAGATAATCAATATCTTCATTTTCGGTAATATTATTTACCATTGACCATCAATGGTTGAATTAACCTTCAATAAAATAACTTTAAATAGTTAAATTTTGGTGATAAAAACATCCCATTACATCATATATCTTTTCTCAATATTTAATCCTTCCTTACGCTAACACATAATAAAATTATCTTCTAAATTATGGGGGATGTTGTCCCATAAAATCCCCTATTATCTCCATGTTTCTCTATATAAAATCTATTTTCTCTCTTACGTGGATACCACCATAATTTATTACATGTGTAAAATAATCCATCCCTATAATAAATTGATTTCTTCCAATTCCAACCATATCATGTTGTTTATTTAGAAGGATGTCTTTATCTCAATGCCTTCCCACTACATATTCCTTATTTAATCTCTGGAAAACCATTCTTAAAAAATATACATTAGATGAAGAAACATGGTAATATTTAAATTCTATATAATTTTAACATAACCATAAAGTAAAATATTATAAGGTAATTATATTAACACCACCTAACCTATAAAGTTATTTTAACAATTCATTTGATACAAACTATAAGGACCCATCCTTAAAAATTACATAATCTTTGGTTTTAGTGAATAATTTAATTTAATTTAATTTTAGGATATTTTTTGGTTTATATTCTTATATAATTAGGTCATAAATCATACATTACTAAACAAAATTATACAAATTAGACACTTCAAATTAGTAACCATTATTCCATTAGATAAAATTTTCAAAACAAATAATTCTTTATTTCCTAGAAAATATTCTTTCCATTTAACTTTACTCCTTTTCCCCTTATATATCCTTAAAATCATATTAAAATCATTTAAAAACAATGCATGAGAAAAAAATCCTAATAAGGGATCCATAAAGAAGAAAAAAATTTAGTCCTGTGAATACATGAAAATCCATGAAAACTTTGTCATAAAGTAATAAATTTCACCCTTAATAAGTAGTAAATATTTTCCTTTTAAAATAATATAATTGGTTACCTTTTTTGTAATCCCATTATTACCATAAAACCCATAGAAAGCATAGAAAACACATAAATGTATCTTGGTACATACTTATACTTGTAATTAATATAAATGGAATAATATTGTGGTTGACTTCCTAACATGTAATTCATAAAAATTTAATAAAAATATGGTATAATTATATACCCAATTCATTGGACGGATATCATGGACCCACACTTTTTTGGTCTATCATGGAACCACCCATCAATGGTTTATTATATAACTACATATTATTGGTTTATCTCGTAACCACATGTCAATAGTCCAAGTTCCATTATATAATCATGACCCATAAAATCTTGAAATTTTGAAACTATCACTCATAAAATTTAATTTACACTCATTAGAAAACAATTTAGTTTATTGAAATAATAAATCCATTTTCAAAACCCATTTTCAATAACAAAATCCATTGAAAACGAAAATAAGGGTTTATTTTTCCTATAAAAACATGATGTCTTGTAGAGGAATCAAAATATAAAAATAGACATAAAATACACTTTATAATAATTTAATATCTATATAAGAAAATATTTAAAATAATATGAAGAATATTTACATGGAGGAAAATATTTTTAAATGATATCTGTAGACATTTAAAAAAGGTATTTTTAAATCAAAGTGTCTAATACCACTTTGAAACATTTGAATCACAATGCTCATGTAGGAATAAAATTTAAAAAATCCTTAAATAACATGAGGATAAATAAATTACTGACATTATATGTCAAATGGACTATATATAATCCTCATAAAATTTTGTGGGTGTATAACATAAAAATATTCTATAATGAATGGAGTTTGAGATTAAGTCTCTTACCTTGTGTTCGACTTGTCACATGTGTCTTTCTATTCCTAAATAAAAAACATACATTAATTATTTAATTTCTTGATAATTTTTTTATGTTTATTATTACTTTTATTTAACTTATTATATTTTTTATACAACTGCATGATCAATTAATTTTTTTATGGTGTTTTGATCATTTTCGATTTATGTGTCAAAAAAGGACTTTGGTATGTCGACTATGGTCCAATGGGTCATTAAGTAAACATGTACAGTACAATAATAGTTACATAATTATCATATTAAATATTTAATCATATATATATATATATATATATATCATTATCATTTATTTGGTGATGAATAAATAATAACCCATTTTCTTTGATGAGGCGCTTGTCCAAACATCCACCAATGATGTTATCACTTTTTTAGTGTGTGAAAAGGTAAGAAATAAAGTGGGAAATTATATTTTAAAAAATATTATTATGTTGTTGAAACAATAATTATTTCATATATATCACATATATTTAACAAACCCACCTTAATATATTACATGTAATGCGTGAACGAGTCACATTGCTTTGAGGAGGTGGGGGACTACACGACCACAAACGATATTATTATATTCCCACAAAATGGATATAATGAAGTTATGTGTTATATAATAACTATATAAGCAATAATACCGCATTAATATCATATATGTAATATAAAAATAGTATATACATAGTTATTCTTAACCTTGAGAGGTGGTAATGGAAGAATAGTTGACATCAGTTCGTGAGGCAGTAGTATTCCGTACACACAAATGGTTATTTCATACCCCATTTGATGGAAAAGTGAAATGTTTTAGGTCACAAAAATAACATAAAAATATATTAGTATATCAAATATACTAATGCTATTATATAATAATGATATAAAAACAATTAATGGTGATTGAGATGGAAACAATACCAAAATGCACATTAACTAATGTTACCACTTTTTTGAGAAATTCCTTTTTGTTTGCACCAAAGGACATCCTTGGTTTTCAATATATCCAAAATAAGGCCTATAAGACAAGGAGTAATAATTTGGGATGCTATTACTATATGGTTTTTATGATAAAATAGGCTTTTTGTATGTTAATAATTGGGGATAGTGAGTGTGTTTTTTTAGTGGAGGGGGATTGACATTATTATAAATACCTAAAATACAGTATTAGGATGTATCCCTTACATAATTTTCCTCCAATAATGAACAAAAGTGAATAAAACAGGTTATATAGTCAAAATATGAATATAAAATGGGTTTTGGACAAAGTAATAGGTCATTTAATCCCTTAAGATTAAATTTTAACCACTAAGTAAACTCGTTTTTACCTTAATTGTTTTAATTATTTTTATTTAATTTCACCAATATTTTGTGGTCAAAAACTAAGTTGTACATAATATATATTATTAATTATTCTTATTCCAAATATTTAATAATTTTTTATAAATTAAATTCACATAATTTGACGAAATTAAATTAAAATTGATCCCATAGAATGGAAGAAAAAAATACAATTTTAATGTAAAAATGTTCAATTGTTCGAAATTTATTAATCTCCAATTTCAATGCCAAATTGATTTAAATGAAATAAATATTTTTTATTTATTTATAATTTATCTAATTGTATTATAATAAATTTTAAAATATAGTTTATATATATAAATAAATTAGACAAAAATTCATTTTTCAATTAAAATTTAGTGGTTTTTAGTATTCATAAAAAAATTAAACTTCTAAGAAAAATAAAAAAATACCCCAAGATAAATTTTGATATTAAAATTTTAAAAATGAGGTTTATTTTTTCAAATAAAATTTATAAAAGTGTTATAATTTAGTTTTAATAAAAGTTCACCATTAAAAAGCGGTAAAACTACTTTTTAGAAAAATATATTTTTTAAGTTTATAAATAGATTTATTATTATCTTATGCATATCAAATATATTGTATTAATATATGAAAAATTATAAATGTGTGTAAACATAATATAATAAGTACTATTTATACCCTCCAATATAATGACAATGTGATGACTGCCATATTAAACAATTACATTAACAGTACATCATTGTTCAATTTGACTCAGTCTTGTGTGAAATGTAAGATTTTTAATAAAATCATTTATTTATGTTGTATACACTATTTAAAATATAAACCATTTTAATTTAAAATTTATATCTAATTTATGAATACTAATAAATATAAAAAAGACTTATTCTAAAATTAACTGGGTTGTTACAATCCTACCCATTTGAGGGTTTCATTTATTGAACGTGTTGATGAATATGCATTACAATTTTAAAATTTCATTTGGACTCCCATGAAATCAATCAATTAGTCACATTGATTCAAAATTTCATAAATATATTTATTTAGACATGTTATGTTTCATATAATTAAATCTCTAATCTCATCCTATATTAGAGAAACACAACCTCATGATATTAATAATATGGATAGTACATTAGGATTGTAAAAACATACTATTAATCCCCTAGTCATGGTCATGATGGTTAATTTATCCATAATACTCATATGAGTCATATTAAAATCTCTATTTACCGTATTAGAGGATATCTTACAATGTGATATCCCATTTTAGTATATATCCCAAATTTATTATTTTAGATCTATATTTCATGCTTATATGCATCTTCAATAATTATTTTACCTTAGTGAAATACATTTGGAGATCATTTGAAATAATTAGATTCACTTTTTTTGATTAAGGTCATTATGATTCTAAGCATGTGATGTTTTGGTTCTAATTGGAGGAAGGCTTTTATCAGTTTTTGTCAAGGTATTTTGTGTTTTGTATGTTATTTAATAAATCGTATGAAATAATTTTCTAATTTTTAAATAGTGATTAGAAATATAGTTTTCTCATTATTGATAGGCAATAAATTTCTTATATTGTACCTCTTTAAATCCATATATCTAATTTTAATTATATGACTTATTGATACCCTACATAAAATTTAACAGGGTACTATTTACTTATCAAGAAATGGGGCTACTAATATTTTCATTAATATTGACCTATATAATCTAATTCCTCTATAATATAGAATTATAGAGAATATCCTTAGTTTGGAATGTATATTTTTTTACAAAAACTTGTTAAATTATATATTTTTATGAAAAAATTAGGATATGATCATTAATTCTAAAGGTAAATAGGCCAACCAAAATAATAATCATCCTTAAACTCATAGAGAAGTGAATTACGCAAGATTTGTGCGGGCAGTTAACAAATAATAACTTTTTAGTGAGAATCTAGTTTGGGAATTGGATTATTTTCTTACAAACCACCTAATTAGAAATAGGAACAAGATTCCTCCATTTAAGAATCAATTCAAGATGCAAAGGAAAATGTCCACGAAATTAAACATGAATATTATTACTAATGTAAAAAAAGAAATAAAATTATATTGGACATTGATTTTTTCATTACACAACACACAAAGAAAACTAGGAGGACTAAGTTATACAGTTACATGGATAGGATAATTATGGGGAGATCGTTTGGGATATTTACTAATTTGAAAAACAAAAAACCAAATCATCCAAAAGTTTTTGAGGAACCACCAACATTATTTGGTGAATAAAATATAAAGTATATTATTAATATTAATATCATTAATATTGTAATTCATGGTATTAATAATGAAATATACACTTGGATTGAGAAGAAAGAAGAATTTATTTTCATGTAATATTACGATGTAAAATAACCTTATAGGATTTCTATAAACTTGTGGCATATGACATTTATGATTGAATTTAAATTTGATCATAACCTGAAAATATAGTTTATTAATATTTTATGCGACTACCATGGTCTTTAATACAAACAATATTTGGTCTAAAGACTCTATTTTTGTATTTTTTTGAAATAAATTTAAATAAGTCCACATTAAATTGATCTTTATTGAATTCTAATCAATGAATATTATTTATATGATTTTGAAATTTATCATTGTTTGGATCTTGGTTTTCAAGATTCTATCCTAGACGTTGAATATTATTTAGGATTAGATAATAATGATGATGTTTTTAAACATTTTATCATATGTTTCATATTAACACATATCTGGTTGAAATGTTTGAATATCCCAATTACTTAATGTCTCATATTGTAGATTTTTTGGTTTTATTATACTATATTATTTTCTATATATGTAATTTATCTAAGAATCTATACATACATATGAATAATTTTTTATCCATTATATCAATAATTTTTTTTCCACATTTAGTTTTGTAACGTAGGATCATAGTGGCAAGGATTCATAGGATTTGAAAAAATGAGGTTGATTTTTTGGTTCCTATTTCAAATATTTAATGATTATGTGAAGGTATTAATGAAATAATATTTTGGATTTGATATTTTGAAGACTTTTTGAATATAGATAATGAATAGAGGCTGACATGGGTCATCTCACTAAGGTTAGCCCTAAGGTTGAAACTGAATCATTCACAATATTAATGGTAGGAACATGAAAGGGTGTGGCATTATTAATTTTTATTGAAAGATATTTTTTATGTTGATTATGATGTATAATAATAATTCAAAAGTGTAAATCTCTATGAATAAGACTACCCATGCATAGATTAGTGTATTGATCTACCCTGTAAGAGGGATTGATTTATACAAGGAATTTATGTCATGGTCTTTATTTATAAATTTATATTCTATAGTTAGTTAATGATCATTTAACATTTATCATAAACCTTAATTTATGTTGTCTTAAATAAAATTAAGTGATTATGGGTGGGAGTTACTATCTCACAAGTTAGATATTGGTGGATCGTTATTACAAAAATAATTAATATTATTACCATGGTAAGGGTTGTATTTAAAAACCCATGTACATGATATATAATATTATAAGGTGTGGGTGATAATATCTAATAATTTATATATTAAACCCTTATGGTGGAAAATTTCTGAGATACTATAGCAACACTCTGGTAAGAATTATATGGGAAATAAATTAGTAACTGTGGTGGGCATTATGATAGGAATTATAGAAAGTACTATATCAGCTATTTAAACCATTAAATATAGAATATTAAGACTTTTTCAAGGGTATTTGGTGCCCGGTTCATAGTCCATCAATGTCTTGGGTAATGAAATAGGGAAATTAGAGGTGGGATAACCGTTTTTTTAGTTTATGTACAAGGGGTTATATTTCTAATCGAAAGGGACCTTTTGCATATGTGTATATGTGTGTAATGTTAAATGCTTTACCCATAATAAATATGTAATTTTTTTTATTATTTTTGTTTTATTTATTATCATTATTATTATTAAAGTTATTATTATTATTTGGGTTGATATGGAAATATCATAGTTAGTCATTTACTTTTCTATAATTTATGAGGTATCGTGTACAAGACTCCCTATATGTGATTGTTTATGTGTGAATTTACAATCTTCCTATGTATTTTCCACTAATACTAAATAATAATAAAAATTATTATCAATTATACGGGTGAATCTAGAGAATATGTATTCTCCTTTCCATTTTATGGGATATGTCAACACACAGAAATTTGAAAAACAAGGACATATAAGTATAATTTTATAATATTTTCGGTAAAAATTTACATTTCAAAGGTGGAAAATAAACTGAAATAAATATTATGTAAACATGTTGAAAATAAGTTTTATTAAATATCACATAAATATAATAGTTTTTATATTCAATGTTTAAAAAAATAAAATCATTAATAACAAGATTTATAGATCATGTTCTAAATCTTTGAGATATAATGAAATAATTAAGTGGTACTATATTTTATGTATGACATTAGGTAATTCCAAGAAATATATGAGAGTTATATCAACATTCGGGATATTCACTATGTGAACATATTTATATAAAAATTTATCAATTATGTGTGACCGATTTTTTAATTAATTCAATATATATATATATATATTGTAATAATAACATCATGACATTTTTATGGAAAAGGTGAGCTATGAAAAAAGTAGCAGAAATACATTATTGGATTCTACCAAGATATAATAACTAGGAAATTAGAGTAATAGATAATCTTATCTTATTACAAAATGATTTTGTGTAAATAAAATATCAATATTTGTTAAGATCACTATAGCTAATAATGGAATATTAAAAAAAATGCGAGATCAATATTTATGTAATTTATTTTATATTATATAATTAACATCAATACTATAACTTTTAGATTTTTTCTCTAGTACCCATAAATAATTATTAAAATTTTGATTATGATTATGATTATTATTATTAATGATATAGGGACAAAAAGGATGTTGGTCATGACCATGGCTAGAATATAATAGATTTCATGTTGACTCCTCCCCTATGTGTGCATGTATGTTTTCCGGGATATGTTTCCTATGTATTTTTACATACACTAAATTAATATTTATTATTATTATTGATTATATATATGGATATCTAGGACAATAATTTTCCATTTCTTTTTATAAAACATGTTACGATGAACACATCTAAAAAAATAAAACCCTCTAAGTATTATTTTATAATAAGAATAGTAGAAGTCAAAGGTTCAATTGTGGGTTATATATTAGAAAATTTAATATATATATTGTTTGGATGTATATTTCCATAAATTTACCATAAATATTATTATAATGAGAATAAATGAATAAAATAATAGTATTATTAATTATGAGACTGATATTTCATAATATGAATCTTTGAGAGTGAATTAAATAAATAAGGGGTCTGATTTTTTATATAAGATATGAGGTATTTTATAGTTAGGTAGGAGAGTTATATTATCCTTGAGGGTATTTATTATGAGACCACATGTGTATATAAATTTATAAATTATATGTTATCAGAGGTTGAATACAATAAATATGTTTAAATAGGAATGACAACATTGTAAAAATTTCTTGAAGAACATAACATTTTCAATGTTACATATAATGTAAGATTTTATGAGATTGGGAAATTGAAACCATCTCTAGGATTTTTCATCTATGTAATACATAATAATTTCAAATAAAATATAATCATATTTTACTAAAAAATACTTTATTGCAAATCAGAGATACATATTTATTTAGAATTTTACAGGTAATAATAGAACATAATAAAAAATAAATACTGTGAATTTAATGTTAAAGTGACTTATTTTAGGTTCTTAAATAATCATCATAACTATTAAAGTTATAGTATAAATGAAAAATAATTCAAGACACTAAATAAAGGTAAAAAAATAACCAATAATTATAAGTATTATTTTGTGGGTTATTTTGAATGAATTCATGTTATATAAATGTCTATATGACCATTATACAGTGGATAAACATTTTGACCATAGGTAATTTGAAAATTAATATATTACAATTATAATACTCATGTTATGGGTAATGAAAATATCTCATGGGTAAAAATGGATGAACCATGACATAGAAATGTATGATAATCATTTATGAAGTATTTTTATAATATATTGGGAAGGAGGTGGCTTTAATAGGAATCTAACTTAACCAATACCATGAAGAACACCAATGTTTGTGATTTTATTAGAGTATTCAGTTGTAGAAGTTAATATTAGAAGGAATATGAACCCTTAAAATTTTGAAAAAATACCCCCTGAAATTACCACCATTTAACATTATAACCTTAGGGATTCCCCTTGTAAAATAATTGTTTATTTATCCAGGGGTTATGAAGTTGTAATATTTTAATTTTTTTAGTAATGATATAGTGTTTACTCAAATGCAACATTTTTTAATTATATAAATATTATTTTAAATTTAAAATTCAAATAAGTAGGGAATTAATTTCATAAAATGGATTTCATATTTTGAATCAATATATAAAAATAATCTATGAGGTAAAAATTTGTTATTTTATAAAAATATAATAAAATTTTAAATGAAATGTTGAAATATGTAGAAAATACATAGAATATTACTATATAAATATATGTATTAAAACATAACTAAAGTCTTCCATAATTTCTATTTAACCAATTATTGAACTATATATTATCATGGAATGTTATGGTAGGTAATGGGGTAAAATGGGGAGTAGTGGAGAACATGTGACATTCGAAAAGTCAAATATTCCATAATTTAATTCCCAGAATTCCACAAACCAGATCAATAAATACCCACCCGACATAATATATCTTACAAAAATCATGATATCTATTCATATATCTATCACAGTGTCACTGATATATTTCTCACTTCATTGACTAAGTGTTTCCATAGTTCGAAAGGTTGTGTCTAGGCTATGATTATTAAGAGTTGTAATGTTCCTCCCACCCTCTCTCTTTTCAATTTATTTTTTCACTGAAATTATAGTACCCTTTTCAATTTAATATTATACACATCAATTTTATTATAATATAATTTTATATTCCTTCTTTATGATATCCAATATAGTTGAGACCCCATTTTAACAAGGTCATAAATTAATATTAACATAGAGGTTTCCCTTTATCTAAATTATATATCCCTTGTACATATCGAATATATATGATTAAATACTTCTAATTTTAGAGGCAATTTATCCATAAATTCTTTTGTCTCTTCCCATCGAATATTAAATCATTCAATTGTATAAAAATATTGAACATGTAAATCCTCATAAGTAGATGATAAATGAGATTCCATATTTTTCAAATAATAAGGGTACTTATTATAAAATTTCTAAAAAATAATTATTCCTTATATGATACATTTGAATTCACCTATATATAATGATCATTTCAATAATGAGGGAAATCTATCCACATGCTCATACAATACATTTTTCTACTTATGAAAATCTAGTTAGACTACCATCATCTATCATTTTTTTGTGTAATTATATGTTGTTTGTTATTGAAATTATTTTCTGGTATTAAATATTATTTTTTATTATATAAAATAATGTATTTAACATTAATGTGATAGTTGGGTACTAGAATTATATACCACCTCAATGTACTTGTAGGTATCATGTTCCATCACTGAATTATTAATGGGAGCATCCTTAAACTTTACATATGATGTATTTTCATATGGTCATGGTGGTTTGTTTATAATTTCCAACATTATATATTACCATATTTTCCATTATTATGTGATCATTTAATATTTTCTCTGTGATTATTTATTGTAATAAAATACTTGGATTGTGTAATTCTAATATATTCATTGTTATGAATACATTTATTTAAAATATATTGTTTATTACATTATTATATCATGTCATATTCCATTATATGTTGTCCCATACTATGATTTTAAGCTCAAAATTTATATATGGTTCTAAATTCACCATTATATAATGAGGAATATTACAGTTTATTTGTTGTGTGTATATTATTAACAAATAATGATACATTCTCAAATGATGTAATATGCAATGTCATAATATAATTTTTAAGTATCAAATTCTTTAAGGACTAAAAATCCTAGATATTGGGTATGTAATCTAATGTAATTTAACAAACTTTTATAAATAACCCACATCATATTGGAGATTGGGTTTGATGGAATTATAGTTGGTATCTAAGAAAATCTTAGTAGAATCCTTATTAACCAAACATAGAATAAAACAAGTGCATAACAAATATTCTTCCTCTATAACATTATAGAAATTATTTGAGAAGTTTTAATTAAGAATTATATATATGTTGTATAATATTTTTATAGAAAAAAAATATATAAGTACTATTTGAAATATTATTTTATAAAAATATTTTTAATTAAGTTACATAAAATTTTAGATAATGGAATATCGTAGATTTAATTGAAATCTTCACAATAGTATAAGACCATTTGGGGATTATTTTAATAATAAATATAATAATTTTAATGATTGTGATGAAAAAATTATTAATATTTGCGGTCAAATTAACTTTGGTTAAGGTCAATAATTATTGTCACATGGAATAAATAGTTTCCCCTCAATAAGGTTCAACTAATTTACTTGATTTTATAAGGAATCAATGTTTATCATTCAATTGGTTTGCTAATAAAAATGTTAAAAAATAGATAATGCCTTTATAGAAGATCATTATAGTATTAGGGCATACTAAATATACAAATTTTACTATGCCTTTATATGTTTTATGGGGATATGCTGACCAATTGTGGTCATTAATTCAATATAGAAAGTAGGAAATATAAAATATCACGTAAAATTCATTTCAGGCAACTAGTTACGAGAAAATATTTTATTTGGGAATAATGTCTTGAGATGAAAATGAAATTATTTAATTTAATAGAAAATTAATTAAAGATAGTGTATGAATATGAGGATAAGTTCATAAGGATTCTTGTGTTTATTAAAGTATATACATATAAACAAGGGAGAAATATTTTTCTCATCTTTTATTGTATAAATCCAACTATTAAATAATATTTAGTAACTCAAAATTTTTCACCATATGGGGAGATTGTAACTTATTCTATCCAAAATAATAATTAATTTTAATATTTATTCATTAATATAGTTAAACCTAAAAAGTTGAATATGGATGATCACCATGTTGAGGGATCCACCAAAAAATAATAAAGGGAAGAGAAAAGTTCCCTATATGTAACAAATATTGAAAAATACACCTTAATATAATTGAAGTGGATTGTTTATAGGACTTTAATATATAGAGTAATGTCATCAAGATCCTGAGTGAAAATTTAATAGATTACTAACTAATATAAAATGTCTCTTCTTTAATGATAAAGGTCATTACTCAAATTAATTTCACAATAACCATGTGAATATTTCCTAGAAATTTCTTTGAATTATGACTAAGATTTTTTAAGTACAAATACATATGTTTATGATCCAATTATATTGATAGTAGGTACATTGATTGTACACTTAATTAAATAATATACAATATCATATTACATATATACATGAATATTTCTAATGAATATATTTAGAAATATTATCTAATCACTCATTATACATTAAGGCATGACTTATTTATTATAAAATAATATGGTTATTTAATTTAAATAATGATAAACCAAGATATTAAAATTATAACTCATTGGGGTTGTCAAGTGGAAAATAAAATCTTAATGAATGTGGTGGATTTTGGTGCAATTTTTGGAATAGATTGGTTATCAAATTATAGTGATGAAATTTATTATAGAAATAATAATGTTACAATTAGTGAAGTATGTCTGTATTTATTTGACTATATATGGGTGATTAGATTACCTAAGACATGTTAGGAACCACCATTAGTATTTCATCTTAACGAAATCATTTGGGAATAAATATATGAAATTTAATCCATATATGGAAAGGATGTTATAATAATAGAATATGTATCAATTATAAAAGAATACATTGATTAAATTCCTAATATGTTTTTTAGTTTAACCCTATATAGAGATATTTAAATTATATTGATCTTATTCAAAATCCAAAAACAAAATCTAATCCATCATATATAATGGATTTATTGGAGTTAATTGAGTTAATGAATAATTTACATGTATTATATTATAAGAGTTTCATTTTGAAGTGTTTCACCATGAGTATAAACTATTTTATTTGTGAATAGGGATGGTTCAATGAAAATATTCCTTGAATATGTAGAAATCAATATACTTACTAGGAAGAAAATGTGTCAATTACTATATAATTTTGACCTCTTATATCAACTTCATGGGTTTTAATACTTCTAGAAAATTGATCTTCATTAATGTTGACATAGATTAAAAGGTAATAAGAAGGATATACCACTGATATCTTTTCATATTAGGAATTGTCA
Source organism: Viscum album (assembly GCA_963277665.1). Lineage (NCBI taxonomy): Eukaryota > Viridiplantae > Streptophyta > Magnoliopsida > Santalales > Viscaceae > Viscum > Viscum album. The sequence goes on along the minus strand of OY728165.1, from coordinate 252,003,487 downwards.
TTACAAATTTATAGTAATGATATTTGGATTAAAAAATAAAAAATCATTGTTAATGGATTTAATGAATATAATACTCATATAGTATATTAAAATGATTTTTATGGTATTTATTGATAAAATTATTATATACTATATGAGTTATAGGAATAATTAAACTTTTATGAAAATTGAGGTTATGTTTTTGTGGGAGAGGGGTTATATATGAAATTTTAAATGTGATTTTTTATTCAATAAGAATATATCCTTGTCCATAATGTTTCAAGGGATGGTAGAATTATTTAACCTTATAAAAAAGTGTCAAGGAAGTTCCTTGACTAATAAACAATACCAAAATATTCATTTTTTGGATTAGTTGGATACTATTAGATTTTTTGTTAAAAACTATTCTCAATTAGCTAATACATTGAACATGTTAACATTTAATATGGTTAAATTCACATGTGTAATGGAATCTAAATATAAAATTGATGGATTAAAAAAGAAGTGTGATAAGAAAACCTCTATTGATTATTCAATTAACTAAATAATTTTTTTAATTTATAATGAACCATCATAAAAATTTATGGGATGTTTTGTAATAGATAAAGATAGTTTCAGGGATTATGTATCTCAAATATTTAAACCCTAGAAAATTAATAATCCAACAAATCATATATATTTGTTATTAGGGATTATATAAATAAAACTATTGATATATTATCTCAATAAATAGAGATAAGTGATAAGTATAAGAATAATAAGTGTTTGAAATATATTTTTACTCATAAAGATCACATAATATTGAAAAAATATGAATAAGACTTCTCATGAATTGTTTTTATATATATATTATAATCCAGAGAACAAAAAAATGTAATATATTTGTTGAGTATAAATGACTATGGTATATTATAATTCATGAAGGTGGATAATGATCCAATTCTCTAACATTTATAAATATAATTTTTTTATTATAATAGGTTGGTAAAATTTCTACTCATTTCATGAAGTTAACCAAAATTATTAATTAGAGTGAGTTAAGATAAACTAAAATTTAATGTTTCTCTAAATAGTTTTGAGAGTATTTGAGAATTATATCATTACCATAGTTCTACATTAGTTAATATTTTTTTGAGTAATTTTAAAAGAATAGGTGTTCCATTAATACCAGAACTAAAATTGATATATTAGATGAAGCTTATAACATAAACCTGTCTATAAAACCTATGATAACCCTATTTTTTGGGGATCTTTAAGAACATTTTTTTAGACATAATGAATAAGGTTAATGAAAATTACATTGCAAGGTTATTAGTATGCCAAAAAGTGAATTGTGAAAGATAACTTAGAAAAGGTGTTATGAAACCCATAATTATAGAATACTGGTGGTTTTAATATATTACAATGTGTTTCATATCTAGGACACCTATGAAAATAAAGTTTCATAATAAAATATGGGACATTTTAGATCTTCCCAAAAATTACTGCCATTTTTTAAAAATTAAAGAGAATTTACCATGGATCATCATTCTTAGATAAATGTAAATAAACTTTAGAGACACCATGGAATAAATTTATTAACTGTATTTGATCATAAATACACATAAATAATTTATAGGATTCATTTAAAGTTATTAATTGTTGATCATAATCCTTTAACAACCTATCATTATCAAATAGACGGGAAATTTGAATGAACTATCCTAATATTAGAGTACATACTAATTTCATGTTCACTTGAAATATAAGGATGTTTGGATAAGTATTTATCAATAATAAATATTGCATACAAGAATACTTCCAACCAAATAATTCATATGGAATAATATTAATTATTATATAAAAATAGATATCAAACTTCGATATATTAGGATAAAGCTGGATAAAGAATGTTATTTTGTCTGGGACATATGAAAGATAAATAAAATAATGCTAGATCTATATAAAATCATATCAAGTCATCAAAATTATGTAAACAATTATACCCAAAACCCAAGTAAGGATTGCAAATTCCATGAAGGATACCATGAATTTCTAATGATATATCTATAGAAAGGGGTTATAGTATTTTGATATAATGGGAATCTACGTACCAAGTACATTAGGGTATATGAAGTATTGTTTTATACACAAGTCATATCATACCATTTAGAGGTACCACCGAATATTTATCATGTATATCATGTCTTTTATATATCACTACTTCTGATGTATATACAATTATTTTTTATTTTTTAATGTATGATTATTTTTTATTAGATTATTGAATTATCATATATTTAAGAGAAGATTAAGATTATTTAAATAAGAGTTAATGTGGGGTGGAATTGAATTACATGGATGGTAAAGGTCCACTACAGGAATAAAAAACTATATTATGAATCCTGGGAACCTAAGGATATGATTGAAATCTTTATGCACATTATTTTATGGATTTATTTCTAATTTTGAGGATAAAATTATTATATGGTAGAGAGAATGTTTTTTCTAGTAAATTCATGGGAGAAATAAATATCTCTTTTAAGTAGTGTTATATTAAAAAATATTATGATTGATTAAGTATACAATAGAGAGTAATGGAGAAATGAAGAAAAAAAAATTCTTGTATATTAAATGTATATTCTTGTCCATATTCTATAATAAAATCACCACAATAACAAGTATAGTATAAAAGATAAATAATAAAAGACTTATAATTGACATATTCATCGAACTAAAAATGAGGAGTATTGATTGGTTAATAATAGTTAAAAATTTTATAAGATGTAAAATTATATATTCAATTTTGTGATAATAAAAAATTAATAATATTTGTGATGTAGGAGTTATAATATAACTATGTCAATTATTGTATATTAAGGTTAAGGGAAATATTCAATTGGAAGATATGTGAAAACTATTTTTTATGTAGTAGTGACATTATTTGTAATTAAAATTTATTATATATTGTAATGGTGGTATTATCAAAATGCATCTCCTCTATACAAGACTATATAAAACTTCAAAAATTATGGTTTGAGAATAATATTCTATATAATAAATTCATGTTAGTGAAAAAAAACATCCATAAAAATTTTGGGCAAACCAAATATTTAATGAACTACTATTTTAAACATTATACTATTCTAGTTTAATAAAGGGTTTATGTAAGAACCCTTACAAATTCATTACCTATTCTAGTTATTTTAAACAATAATTAACATTATTACATTCCTAAGGAACTTTTTGGTTTAGATTTTTAGAAAACTAGAAGAAAATATTACATAGTATAACCAAACAACAACAGAGAACACTTATATATAGTATCTATTTTCCAATAAAACAAATGTATTTTAAATAGAACTTGATTTCATTTCATGATATATTCTCAAAATTTTCATCCTAACCTCATCACAATTCCTACCCTCCGTTAAACCCTATTATTTTTTTAAAACATGGGATGAGGAAAAAAATATCATTATGATACTTAAAAGAAAGAAAATATTAGTCTAGTGAAAACCCATAAAAGATTTTTCTAAAACATATACCATTTTATGATGAAGAAGGAATCATATTATCAATATGATCATTATCCGACATTGTTAAAATCATAAGATTTCCATGGAAACTCATCATAAATACATAAACCTTAAGCATGTGACTCAGAACATCATTTTCCATATGTATCTTATAAATATTATAACCAATATAGTGAACTTCCATATCCAGAGTAACCAATTTATTGGAAGGATATAACATACCCAAATTTTTTTTTATAATGAAACCACCCATTATCCTAAAAAAATATCATGTACCCTATGATAATTTGAAAACATGAATACTTGTATCATAAATATATTCCTAAAGGAAAATCACTTATTTGAAAACAAAAATGCACACCTTAAAAGCGAAAACATTCCTTTTAAAATAAAAATGTATGGTAGAAAAATATTATTTAATGAAAATATTACTCTTAGAGGAAGGAAAATCCTATCATTCCATTTTATTTAAGAAAAAATTTCTTCCATATTTTTTTAGAAAATTCACAGAGTAATTTTTTATGAAAATCACAAATAGATTCCTTTTAAAATATCTTATAATAAGTAAATATGGGTAAATTTTACTTCATACAATAATAGGAGAATAGTTAAAACATTCTAAAAAACATTTTTATAAATTTTTTATGGAATAAAAATAGATTTTTAAGGGAATTCTAAGATATAATTTTTATAAGAAAATCCCTTACCTTGAGTCCAACTCTTCACATACATTGTTTATCTTCCTTAATAATAAAAACATGTTAATTTTAAACTTTTTTAATAAGATTTTCCAATTTCATTATTCCATTTATTTTACTTATTACTATGTTATACACAATTACTTAATCATTTAAGTCCACACCATATGTTTTTACAATATTAAATACCTAAGTCAACAATGACTTTGATAAATGAAAAATTGGTCATTATTCCATAATATACTGAATAATAATCATGAAATAATTATAATTTTTTAAACCATTTATAATTTTAAATACATTCATTAAATATTATAAGGAAAAATTAGCAATGTTGCAGTCTTGGGGGGGGGGGGAGGTCGTACGTACGCAAGAGTTACATTTCCATTTTTCAAAGATCATTATTGAAAAAATGTAAGTATTGTTTTATCTTTAAAAATTATCATAATATGATATATATAATATTAATTATTTAAATATACTTATATATATCATCCATGTGATGTGTAGATGAAAATAGAATCACATCGCTTTGTTGAGGTGGTAGTCCACACGTACGCTTGAACGACATTATCATTTTTCAGTGCATAGAAAGGTGAGAATTTAAATGATATATTTTCTTTTATGAATGATAAGTATGTAATTAATATCACAAATATACATTAATCCCATAATTATAACTATTATTGAGATATTGAATGGAAAAATTACATCAATTCAGGAGTCATAGTTCGTTGTACACACTAATACTGATTTCATTTCCTATTTAATGGTAGAAGAGTTGGATAAAGGTTGTTCCATTGACATAAAAACACCATAACATATTAAATATAATGTATTTATTATATAATAATGGTTGAAGAATAATTTATAGATATAGAAGAAGAAATAATACTGAAACACCAGATTAAAAATGATTCCTCTTCCTTGGATAATCTGATTTTCTTAACACATTAAGACTAGTAAGGTTTGTTTTTTTTCCTGAAATTAGGCCTATAAAAAGAGAAAATGGACTCTCGGAAGGTATTTTGGGTTATGAATTTTAACACCCAAAGCTTCCACATCACGCTTCTCTTTGAATAATACAGTAGCGTGTGTTGTACGCATCTTCGAGTTCTAACACACACTACAACCAATCAGACTAGCCGTTATGAATAGTAATAACCACTTTTTGAAATTTTATAAATTTTATTTTTGAAAATGAAATTCATTTTTTGGATTTGGAATATCTAAATTATCTTAGGGTGAATTTTTACTATTTTTCAGAAAACATTCAATTTTTGATGAATAGTGAAAAACACTGAGTTATAGTTTAAAACGAATTTTTATTTAAATAATTATTTATATTATTTTAATTTATTTTAAGACCAAATAGATACATAATATCTATATAAGTTCAATGTAATTCATTGAAGTAAGTTTATAATAATTTTATATATATAAAATTTTTATTGAACTTTTCACCATCTTTTACCCATTTTCTAGGAGAATTTCTAAATTCAAATAAAACTTAATTTTACCACTTCTGTGTGTAGAATTTTGAAACTCCAAGATACACTGTTAATATCAATGAGTAAAATTTGGTTCAATAAGATAAAAATTATATTTTGCGAATAGTATCTTTTTACTTTTATTTACCACGGTTAAATGTAAATAGGGTAATTAAGGGAAAAATAATATTATTATTACCCTAAGACATGTACTAATTATATTGGATAAGTATAATTAGACCAAAAAAAACCTTAGGAATAAAATATGAACCTCTTTGGTCCACTTGGATTAGATTTGGACATTTATTATTATTTAATTAAATGAAGAGTTAAATGTGTTAAAATAAAAGTTAAATAACTAAAACGTTTTTAATAAAGGTTAACACATAAGATAAATTCAATTATAAATATTCATTAGATAGATAAAAATATTTAATACATAATGGTATTTTATTTATATTGTTTAGACAATAAATAATTTAATTTATTTATGACAGAAGGATTATGCAGTAATTACCTTATTAGTGAAATATAAAAATAATTGATATTATAAATAGCCAAATAAAAATAATTTTATACTTTTAATGAATTACAAGAATTTTATAGGTTAATATTAAATTTTAGGGCTGATTAAATGAATTATTTTCAAAGTAATAACGCGGTTATGAGATTATAAAAAACAAAAAACCAAACAAGGTCTAAATTGACATAAAAAAGTTTTTGAAAAAAATTTCAGATTATTAATAGATATTCAATTCCTAAAAATATAATGTTCTTCCAAGAGAATTATATAATTATAGGTTTATCATTAATTAACTACTTGAGTTTATCTTGGTAGTTTATAGGAAGTTTATTAACCATATAATATAAAAATACAAAGATACATTGTAAATGTGAAACTAATACTCTAAGAGTTAAAACTAAAAGATAAGGATAATATAGTGACACAAACCTGTCTAAAAGCTATTGGTAGGGTGTTTTTCTACCCATACCCACCTTAGAATAGAAATAATTCACTTTGGAGCCATTAGAAACCGAATATTAATTTATTATAAAATAATATTTCTTCCTTTTCCAAAGGTGCCCCTCACCTCTCTTATAAAAGGGAACTCCCCCTTATCTCAATTTCACACATTAAAATACTTTTCGATCGGCCAACCCCTGCCCAAATATCCCTTCAGCTTCCCTCACTTAAACCTAGACGCCTTATATTGACCATAAAGCCAACCTAAGGAGCCATTTTGATCAAATCAATAGGAAGAACCCGAAGAAGAGGTAATGTTTTCACCACACACTTTCAAGTTCCTTTCTTCTTCCACTTCATCTATCTTTTTTATTTCAATTATAGAATAATAAATCTAGTATCTTCTATATATTGTTATGTTATTATAAATATGGTACAACCATATTCAGTATTTTACCCATCCCTTGAATGACATGTCACCATACGTGCGTACGTACGACTTACCGTCTCCACATCGTGGTGTAACTGTTATTCAATACATTATTATTTGGATGGGTATAATAATGATGTGTAATTCATGTAAATAATAAATATAACATGATAATTGTTCTGTATATATGATAAAACATCCAATTATATATTATTTTAATATCAAAATAATGATATTTTCACTCGTGTGTACGTAAGGACTACCGTCTCCACAAACGCGATGAGATTCATTCCCCATCGTATCCATTCAAGACTAATTTTCATTTGATAATTTATAATAAGGTTTAAAGAATTGATATCATTCTGGATATGAATAATATACAACCTATGGATAACAATCACGACTTATGTAACAAAACATATAAAAGAAAATGAGTAAGTGAACACCCGAAACGACGATAATAATAAAATATTATTAACAAAGCAATATTAAAAGATCATATATGATATCATATTTATGTATATGATTATTTTATAATTTAATAACAATTATTTTACTATTATACAGGAGGTTGAACTACCCTCGACCAAGGAAAAGTACAAGGTAAGGGTTTATTTCACAATCTCTACATTATCCGAGGATGTTTATATGTATTTATCTACTAGGACCCCTTTATCATCCACATACATATTTCTTAAAAATGTATTTCAAAACATTATTAATATTTTATAGACTAGAGTTAAAGTCATTTATATACTTTTTTTACTTTTATAAGATATTTATAAAGTAATCTTTCCATCTTTTTCCAAACAAGGACCTTTTAACCTTTTTGACAGAATTAAGGTAAGAACGTATTTTTTATCTTATACGGCGGGTGCATCGATTTTATGCCGTTATAAAATAATTGAAGCTTCCCTTAAAATCTTATAAGAATATTTTCAATGTAAATTTTTTAATTTTGTGGCTTTTAAATGATTAAAAAAAGATATATTTCTCTCAAATAGTTTTGATTTCATCTAAATCAATATCCTTTGATTGATTTTAATCTTATTTGAAGTTGATTTATTATTATACCAAACTTCCATATAGAACTGAAGGTTTTTTGATATGTTTGAATATGGATGTCTTATTTTTATACCATTCATGGTTTATGGATAAAGTATTGACATTTTGTATTCTGGTTTTAATACAAATTTTTATGTTATGTTTAAACCTATTAATATGAGGAATTCATTGGACATAATAAGTGATGGGTGGAGCCCACTATAGCTTCTAGATGCATGGGTTGGTCTCATGATACAAAATAGTGTCTTTGAACAAGGCCTTGACAAAATATTATTTGTAGTCTTGGCACAAGGCCTTGACTATGTGGTTATGATAGTATGACATTCTGCATTCCATCATTATGAAAGTGGATATTGATATGGCATGTGATTATTCGATTAGTAGAATATCCATGTGAATAAGTAAATGGAATTATTTCATTTTACTTCGGCCATATTATGCTGAAGTTCAAGTTTAAAAGGCTTCTGTTTAATTTATAAATTTCCTTAAATGGTTATGTTTATTTATAAAAGTTTCTGCTATATTGTTATCCTTACTGGGAATCTGAACTCACCTCTTTATATGTTTTATTTACCCCAGGATGTGAAGAAGTATTTTATGAATGAACTGCAGGGATATTATGAGGGGATATGAGTGTGGTCTATGGAGACAAGATTTTGTTTTAGTTTTTCACTATATGATGTAATATAAACTTTATGAATGTATCTAGTGATTCCAAGGTTACTAAACTAATCGGTCTTTCGAGAGTTGATCTTCTGAGATCATTCCAATGTTATGTAATAATGCACTAAATCCGGGTAATTGGGGTCGGGGAGTTACATGAATGGATGAAATAAATGATTTCAAAGTGTAAATAAATGATAATAATAGGTTACCTTTTTTATAAGAGAGGGGAGGGTACTCTTGGAATTTCTAAAAAAATTAAATTTATATAAATTAGTTTTCATTTGAAAATGAATCCAAAGTTATTTATATAGAATATAAGATGTTAATGGGTTTCAATACCCTCATAAAATAAAAATGAGAATTTTATTGACTATTTTCCCACCCTTACATTTTGGTTTCAACTCCTATTTAGCACCATTAACTCTTACCACAACAACAAATATTTTTAATCCATTAGGATCAATATAGTTAGTATAAATAGTAAATAATCCAATAAATGAACCATGTATGAAATTATAAATCATATTAAAATTAATAATCTGAATATAATATTTATTTTAATATTATATCATTTAAAAAATATTATTTAACGTAAAATATCTATAATGTAATATTTTATCTTTTCAATAGTTTGAAAATAATAATTTAAAGATAATAATTATAATTATAAAAAATTACTTATTTATATACTTAACATGTATAAGGATTTTTAACAATCATATTATCATATTATTTATTTCAAATTATATTTCTATAGTATTTTCATTATTATTTATTTATTTTATTTAATTAAATAACCATTGAATGAGTATTGTGTTATAATTTATGGCAATTATTTATAATATAAAAATAAAAAATCAGTTATCAGGATTAAGATACATGTTCTATATTTAAAAATAAAATTTATAATTAAATGTATGATATGAATAGTACTATATAAAAATTATTATATTTACTAAAGACATGAGTGTGACATGATTTACTTTTCTTGAAATAATATATTACAAAGGTCATTATCTCATTTAAATGGCCATATAATTATATATAACTAAACCTTGTTTTTTATGGACAAGAATTACTCATCCTATACTATTTATGATAATTTTTGGGTTATTTAATGGTTCTTATACTTTTTAACGGAAATTACCTCATTTACCCTTTACTATGGTATCAAAAATTACTAAAGTTGCTATTCGTATTGTGAAAAAAATAAAATAGGTAAATTTAAGAAATTTGGACATCCTGATTCGAAATTTTAAAACTATTTCTTAAATTTCAAAACATAGAATTGGGATAATTTAATTTATTTTTATATTGACAAAACAAAAAGTAAAATAGTTTTTTTAGAAAAAAATACTAGGTATAAAATGTTTTTATACTAAATTCATGTATAAAATTTATTTTAAAGATCCATATTATATTTTTTTATAAATAAAATCAACTAATTAAAGTTTAATGCTAATCTAAAATATAATTAAACTTTGTAATATTTTTACATGAAAGTAATGTTTTCAATGAGAATTATTATTTTCACTATACAATAAAAATTCAAAATTTTAAGAAAATTATCAAAAAATATTTCTAAGATAATTTTGATATGATGAATAAAAAAATTAAATTCATTTCATAAAATAATTTTTATAAAACTCCCTGAAATTATTTATAATATTTACCCATAAAAATAGATAAACCCCATTTTTAAATAAAACATATTTTTGAAAAATAAAAAATCTCTTTTTTGTGATTATATTATAATAATTTATAAATAAATTTATATTGAGTAGGACATAAATTTTTATTTCGGAAATAATTTATTTATATTTGTACCGCCAAATGAACAACTTGGTTACACTGTTCACATTTAAATTAAAATATTACGTTGTTCGTTTAAGATGGGTGTTCTGTATCTCATATACTTTCAAACATAATTTTTTTCTATTTAAAATATAAGGATGATATAATATCTACCATAACCATTTTAAAAATTTTATCCTCCCAATTTTATCTCTGTTTTGATAAGTAGTTTTGTAATTATAAGAGTAGCTTTATTGAAATCCGACATCCTAAGAAGGGTCGATAAGACTTCCTCTTGATAAAAAAATAAAGAAAGTACTAAGGTCATATGGAATTACACATAAATATGTTTATTAATATGATAAGATTAGTGAGAAGTGAAAAAATAGACAAAGAGAAAAAAAATAACTCATAGGTAGTGATAGACAGTGATAAAGAACTTAGTCATTAGAATGTCGAAAATAACTAAATCATAAATCTATGATGGTTTAATAAACCACCAACTCATTATAAATGAAGTTAATAGGCTAATTTTTGGGTTTTAATACCCTTTTCCTAATGTTGAGAAATTATTATATCACCAAGATTATGCACATAAGGAAATATACATACATGATAAGAATAATTTCATCCTTTGATCAATTTTCTTCAAAAACTCATCTATTAATACAAAAAATTAGTTTTCAAGATGATTTTTTCATTATTAAAGAACTAAAATAAACTCTTAATGAATATCATAATCCATAAAATGGTTAGAAACATTATTCCTCCTATCTTGAGAAATTAAGAAGAATCCAAATTGTTGGAATAATGTATGATAACTCCAAAATAAAATAAACTTTCACATAAAGAAAACTACTTTAATATCAAATTCATTAGTAATACCAAATTTTCAACATAGAATATTAAGTAAACAACTATCCTGAAATTTTTTCCAAAATATTCCTAACTGAAATTGAAACCAGACAATTATATGGGTTTTATCACACTATCTTCTAAGAAATTTTTTTAACATTTTCCCCAAATTTCATCATTTACTCTTAAATTTTCATACTATAATGTGAATGTACTAAAAATATATACTCTAGGATACAAAAACTATTTTTGTAGTTAACATGGGTCACCCTAAATTAAAAAAATATTATGTTCCTTCAAAAGACAATCCATCTTTTAGTTCTTAAATAAAATCCCATTATATTATATTTAACTTAATCCTATAATGCTCCTCAAAATTGTAGTGACATTATTCTAAAATATCATTAATCAAATAATCAAAAAATAATCCCATGGTTATATATATGATAAAAGAAATGTTCCCATATTGTGATGACCTATAATTACCTCAAAATCAAAGATCATATTAACCCTAAAGGTTATCCAAACCATTAAAGTTATGCCTATAAAAGATAATTCTTCCACAAGATATATATTTTAATGATAAAATTAAGGGATATATATAACTCTAAAATAAATGACTGTAAAAAAAAATTAATCACATAATACTTAAAAAGGGTGATAATTCTCATGATCACCCTTCAATCATAATTCTCCAATACCTATGTGTAGAAACAACAATTATTCAACATTCATCATAATATATTAAAAATGATTCCTTTTATTTTTTTCCTTAATAAATTTTTACTATAATGAAATGGAATGAAATATTTAATCAATCATGTTTCATATAAAAAATCATTCATACTGTAAATCTAGACATAATAGACTTATTTTTTGCTGTTGATATAGCCTTTATCCTTCATCATGAAGTCCATATCTCCAAAATATCATTAATCACCATAAGAACCATTACCAATAACCAAAAAATTGGTGCATATGCCTTTGAACTCACAATCGACATTAAAAAAGTAAATTCTTGATAGTGTATACAAATATTAATTCAACCTCACAGGAAAACATCTAAATCTCAAATTTTTTATAAACACTCCTCTAATAAATATATTAAGAACTTTTCCTTAGTAATTCCACAATTTAGTGATTTTAAACTATAATTCAATTTATTACCTTCCAATGGATCTATTTAATTTAGATTTTTAGAGAATACGTAAAAAATATAGCATAGTAAACCCATGTAATACAAGTTTCCATTTCTATATGGTACACATTTACCCATGAAAAAAAAGCCATTTAAATAAAACATTATTTAATTTCATGATAATTATTCATAATTACCTTATTTAAATCATCCTTTCCCTAGTATTCCTTAAAGCATGTGATTTTTTTCAAGAGGGGTTGAGAATAAAAATCTAATTAAGGGACATACAAGAAAGAAAACCAATAGTCTGATTAAAAGAAAATAACATTTTCTTAAAAAAAATCTTTTACCCAATCAAATAAATCATTTTCTAAAAGAAATCATTTCAAATTTTGAAAATAAATTTATTTCGAGGAAAAATAATTAACAAGAACGTAATAGTTCAATAGGTAACTTGGGACAACATTTTACACATCACCGTTACAAATGGAATTTACAATATGGTCAAGTTACATATATAGAGTTCCCATTGCATTGGATGAATATAACGGATCCACTAGACATATTTTATAAATAAACATCCTATTATAATCAATAATTCCCAAGAACCATTACATAATCATAAAACATGATAACATGTAATATAAAAACAATACATAAGGAAAATAATATATTTAAAAATAGAACAACACACATAAAAAAGGAAAAAGTTACTTTGAAAATATCTTTTAAAACTAGTAAAGGAATATTAAAATAAATGATCATTCATTATGGGAGGATAATGCTCTATATATTTTTTCAAAAAATTAAAAAATTTCTTCATTTGGAAAATGATAAAAAGATTCATTTGAAACCATTTTTTAAAAAGTCAACATTGGTAAAAAAGAATTTAAAAAATAATAGTAGAATATTAAAAAAAATATTTAATGTTTTTTAGAGAATATGGATATGGAAGAAAAATGGAGTTTTAAGGGAATATTAAAAAGATTTTTTTAAATAAAGACCCTTACTTGGAGTTTGACACATCACATACATTGACTGTATTCATGAAAGAAAAAAATGGTCAAATTTTATACATTATTAAGAAGAATTTTAAATTTTATTATTCCATATATATAACTTATTACAAATACATATATAACCACATAACCATTTAAGTTCACATGAGTTGTTTTGACAATATTCAATACTTAAGTCTAAAATAAAATTTGTATTCTGACAATTGTATTAGTGGTTTTTATTCCATCATCTAAAAATTAATAATAATGAACTTATTATGACTTTTATAAATAAATTATTATTTTAATTCAATACATTAAATATGTTTTTGAAAAATAAACTATGTTACAATCACTGAGATGGTAGGTCGTACGTACGCACGAGTTACATTTCCATTTCTCAAAAATCCTTATGGAAAAAAGTTAATTTTTATTTAAAATATAAAAAATGATAAAAATATTATTTACAAATTTTTAATTCCTTAAATATACTTATATATAACATCATTGTGATGTTGTTACCAAAAATGAATCACATCACATTGTGGAGGTGGTGTTCTACACGTACATATGAAAGACATCATGATTTTTCAATGTGTGGAATGGTAAGAATGTAAATGATAAATTAACTTCTTAAAATAAAAAATAATTATTTAATATAATATGTAAAAATTAATTCCATAATTATACTCAATCACAAGAGATGGTGATGAAAACAATTACATCGGTTCACGAGGTGGTAGTCTGCCGTACACATGAATAATGAATTTGTTTCCTATTTTATCAAAGTGAAGGTGGATATGGGTGGTTTCATTAACATTAAACAAAAATCTTTTGAAGATATATTTATTAATAAATAATTATGGTTGAAGAATAATTTATGAAGGAAGAAGAAGAAATAAAAAATAATGCTTGATTAAAAACAATACCTCTTCGATGGAAAATCTTCTTTTCTTAAAACCTTATGTCCACTAAGGTTTGTTTTCAGTATAAAATGAGGATTATTGTGTAATAATTGGAATTATATTATGTTTTTTGGTAATTTTTAGGTCGATTCAAGTGGTTTTTGAGAGGTTAATAAATGAGTAGAAGTATAGCCCTTTTAAAAGAGAGGGGAGCGACACACATGGCATTTCAAAAAATATTAAATTAATATAAATTAGTTATCAATTCAAAAATGTATCCAAATTGAGTTTTGTTTAAGATAATTTTATAATGGGTTTAAATATCCAAATAAAATATAAATTCTATATGTTTTTACTATTTTTTACCCTTATATGTTTGTTTAAACCCTTATTTAACCCTTATTTAACCCCTTTATCTCTTAAAGTGACAATAAGGATTTTTACTCATTAGGGGTCAATATAGATCTACAAATAAGAAAGGTAGAATAATTAAATCATGGTTGGTATTATAGACTATATAATAATTAATTCGATGAAAATAATATTTTTATGAATTTAATATCATTTAATAAAATATTATTTTCTATGAAATTTTCAAAATATCAATTATTATAACTATTTCGTAGTTTGTTTCAATAATATCAAGATAACACCTATAATTTTAAAAAAGTATTTTTTGTTGATGAATTATATAATTCATCTAGAAAAGTTGGGTGTCACATTATTTATCACAAATTGTATTTCTTTAAATATTTGTAATATCATTTATTTGTTGTTTTGATTAATTTAATCATTACTATGGGAATATTGTGTTGGCTTATAAGAAAAACATTTCCTCACAATAAATTAAAAATAAATTACCATGAAAACTATAAATGTTTATGTTTTAAAATATGTTTTATATTTAATCATGTCCTCTCTATAATGACATAAATAATATAGTATAGTTATTAAAAACGCGAGTGTGACTTGTTTGACTTTTCTTGATATGAAATATATAATGTTCATTATCTCATTAAAATGGACATAAAATACTAAATAACTAAAAATTGGATTATTATCGAAATATATTTCTCCTTAAAAATAATATATGAACGTTTTTTTGTCATTTAATGGTTATTATCATTTTATTTTTATACTAAATTACTCGATTTACCTTTTACATTGGTAAAAAAATTAATAATGTTACTATTTGTTTTGAAAAAAATAAGTGGTGTTTATTTAATAAATTTATAAACCCTGATTATAAATATGAAATAAATTTTTAAAAATTCAAAAAAAATGGAAGAATTTAATATAATATTAAAATGAAAAAATTAATAAGGGACAATTTTTCAAAAAAATACCCTTTTATGTATAAAATATGTTTACACTAAATTAATGAATAAAATTCAATTTGAATGAAAAAATAATTTTTTTTATAAAAAAATATCTAACTAAATTTTAAATCTTATAAAAAATATAATTAAACCTTGAAAAATATTTAAATTAAAGTACAATTTTCAATGAAAATCAAAATCTTCACTATTCATTAAAATTTATAATATTTTAGAAAATTATCAAAAATATATCATAAGATAATTTTCACATGATTAATAAATAATTTAAATTCATTTTATGGAAGAAATTTTCTAAAACTTCAACAAATTAATTACAATATTCATTCATAAAAAGAATGAAAACTCAGTTTTGAAGAAAACATATTTTTGAAGTATAAAATATAATTACTAAAAATAATGTGATTATTATCTAATCATTTACCAATACATTTATATTGATTATATCCTATATATTAATTAGATTGATAAGTTTTTCCTATTCTTACCTTATATTTTAATGGTAAGGTTATAAAACTCACATTTAAATAATAATATTTTGTTGTTCGTTTAAGCTTGATGTTGCGTATCTTGTACGCTATCAAATTTAGTATCATTTTTATTTTAAATTATTAGGATGTTATAGTTTATATATCCAATGTTTAAGTGTTATTAATTTCTCTATTAATATAGTAATAAAATTAATTTCCTTTTGATACCACATTTTTAGTAAATACATCATCATTATTTTAGAGTTCTAATTCACATAATTAGAAAATTAAGTTGTTAAAATGGATAACATATATTGAATCAGTACATAAAAATTAGATAAGTTGTGAAATTTTATTTATTTTGTAAAAGTAGGAAAATATAATAAATTGGTCGAATAAATTGATATCATATACATGATAGACGTTGTTTCTATCTCACTAGTCTCCATCCATATGTCGTTATAATACCAAAATTCAACTAAGAGGCATAGAACTCTATATAGTCACATGATAAAAAATTTCTACATATTCCATATATTAGGGGTACTTATGATGTATATTTTCTAATAGAGATAATTTATCTAATACAGATGATGGATGTGTCGCTAGTGGATCATTTATTAGATCTAAAGTAGATTATACATTATTTTTTCACAAGTTCACCTTTTCCTTCAAAGTATACCCACTAGGATATTTCACCTCAATAAACTTTTATATAACTAATTTTGATCAGATTTGAGTTATTACATACTTATCATTCATTATGTTACATATATTTAATTGATATTATCTCCTAAAATTTAAATTATATGTAGTGAATTTTAAAACAGAATAGCCAAAATAATCTTTATATGTACCAAATAAGTACAATTCAATATTATTCACATGATAGGGGTTATTATTTTATCCTTTTTAATCCCTTATTATTGCATACATGATTTAGGGGAATTCACATATTCATCCTCATTAATTAGTTCAGTTGGTAAATCTATTTAGAATCTCGTATAACCCACCCTTCTATATAAGAAAACCTTATAATACAACGTTCATTGAGTAATTATGATAAGTATTTTAATGTTTTTCATTGATTAAAATTATTACATATATTTTTTATTTTAATTTATTAAATGATGGAATTCAATTGAATTTTTTGTTATGGGTGGGGACTAGAATTCTATAGCCCCTACAGCACTAGTAGGTCTCATGAGAGAACTATGATACAATAATAGAGGAATCACTACCATTTATGTATGACATATAGACATGAGGCTCGATTGTATGATTATGATGTGATTTATTATGAATTCCCTTTCATAACATCAAAAAGAAGTCATTCATTATTATCTAGTATATAATTTAAAAACATTACAGCCATGGATTATTATATTATTATATATATATTATCATGACATCATTTTTTAACACTATATTTTTATTCCATTTTTACACCATATTAAAATTCATTATATGATATCCCTTATAATGAATTTGAGGCCATATTTTTTTTCATGTTCCCATTTATTCTAGTAAGAAGGATGGATATTTCTACAAATATCTTTATTAATTTCATTAATGAAAAACTATTTTCTCTGAAATTATGAAATATGTCTTGTTATAATGTAACAATTATTTATATAATGCATTAATGAATATTAAACAATCATTTTGGGTATGAAATCTCATGTAGTATTATTTTCATATAAAAAATAACCCTCCATATTAAGGAAACTGGTGTTGAGGTCATTATATTAGATTAGGACAAAGTAGAACATAGACAATTATGACTTGAACTAAATATACTATGACATAATTTCTAGCTATTGAAGTTCACTATGAGATTTAGTATATCTAAAAAAATATCCAAAAACCATAATTCCCCATGTCACTCTTAATTTATACACTTATTCCTTAAAATATTATAATTTTATAAAATTATATGACATTAATTTGAAAAAATACAAATTTTTAAAATTAATTTTAATAATTATAAAATTTTGTTTTAGATTAATTAAATTAATGGATGAATCTATTTCACAATATGTTAAAATATATATTCTAATAAACACTTAATGGATTTAATAAAAAAGAAATAAAAATTAGAATCATTACATAGAAATTATGTATGTTTTAAAATATAAAATTTCATTTCATGACATTTTTTTAAAAAAGGGACATTATTTGTATGTTTTAGAATATGGTATAATATTATATATATATATATATCTATGTGTGTGTGTTTGAAAGTGTTTTTCCCTTTTCATTCAATAGTGGTATCATACTTTCACTTGTTGGTTTTTCAATTAGGGTGACCTTTTTACCAATTTATTTTAACCTTTTTATATCCCGTATTAATATTCAAACCTATGATATAAGTTATGATGTATATGGATCTTATTATGAAATCCCTATATGCATTCACATCGTATGAATGGAAAAACATAAGGAAGTAAAATACATGGTAATTTTAAAATGCTTATTTCTAAGGTTGATATTTATTCTATTATATGTTCTGGTAGTGTAAGAGAAATATATTTCAGTTATATTATTCAAGTATATATAATAAGTTATATACCAAAATTAATTTAATACCTCCATAAAGGATATTTATACAAGATCATTATAGTATCATAGTCTCCCTACTGGTTTCTTTATATAATCTTCTTGCAAGTGTCCGGTATTCTGACAAGCTGGGCTTCTATAAGACCAATATATTCATGTATTTGATAATCCTCCAAAAATATTGCAAACAACCCTGAATTTAAAAGTATTCCATTGAAATTAACTAGAATTTTTTTTGATTAATTTAAATTTAACCCTGAATCTTAGTGAACTATGATATATTAAAACTGTTTTAACATATTTGATAGATTTACAAGTATGAATATGATTTACCGCCTTATAAAATATATAAATTTTTTTTCATTATTTTAAATGTATTGATTAATTCCATGGAAGTGAAAAAAATAAATAACTATTAAAATAATTTCATTATTTAAAGTCTTATTTCTAAATTAATTTATTGATTCATTAGTAATATAATGATTATTAATGAAGGTAAAATCATTTGAATGTGAAAAAATATATTTTTCATAAAAGTATAATATTTTCACAATTTTATTTTATGTTAATAAATTAAATAAATAATTACTGATTAATGATGATAATAAAATATTTATATTCTATATTCTCAAAAATATTTTAATATTCATCTAATATTTTTTTCAATGGATGGATTGAAATTAAATTTAGAATTATTTTTAAAAATTCATTTTTCAAAATAACGGTTCTTGTTTTCATTTTCACATTTATATAAATGTTGGTTTTTTCAACTTATATATATATATATATATATATTAAATTTGATAAAATTTATTCCATATTTGGATTCAAAAGTTACAAATTTGATAATGAAGACTCATTCATTTTTTGTCATAACGAATAGTAATAATATTAAATGTTTGTTACCATAGTTCGGGTTAAAATGAGTTAATAAAGGGGGTTAAAATTATAGATTTGGGTAAAAATGGAACATAAACATGCCTAAATCGCATTTATTTAATGGATGTTTACATTATCATATCATACAATCATTGAACTGACCATCTGGTTCTACATTCACAAGAAAAATAATTATATTATCTTAATATATTATGTAAATCAATGTGTGTCCATACCCTCACTTATAAAAGGGTACACATCCTAATTTAAAAACATTGTACCACATATCTTTTGTAAGGCCTATATAAAAATATTCATAGTTGTAATGAATTATATTTTATCTGGTTTCATTTTTACAAAATTAATTGGGAAAATTCTGGGCTAGGTGCTGAAAGGGTGTGCAATTCTGAGGCCTGGTGTACCCATGAAAAGTCGATTAAAAATGTTCATTTTTTAATAAAATTAGAGCATAGTTTATCTTTAAATCTGAATAAATTCTAAATGGGTTCCTTGATTAGAAATCCAAGGGCACTATTTCATTCTGAACATCAACTTTACCTTAGGTGAGGGCTTAACTTCTTCTAGTGCTGGCAAGAAAAAAACGTTAGTTTTTTAATGTATTGGTAAAAAAATATTTATTAAAAATATTTTATTGTGACACAAAAAGTGTTTATTTTTTAAAATGATATATTTTAAAAAATTCAGGGTTATATTTATAACCTTAGAATTCCTCTGACAAGTAGAGAATGAGATCTCTCTAAAAAATGCCAATAGATCGAGAATCGGTGATGAATGATCAGAGATCAACACCTAGATCAGAGAATTAAAGTTCGAGCGATGATGATAGTGCTGCTTCTCCCTACATCAAGATTCTATATTAACTCCAGTTATGGAGTTTGATCTCTTGGGGATTTTCTTTTCCTTCTTAGATTCAAATGGTGAACACATACCATCCCACGAATTGGTTGATCCACAGTTCGACCTTCTTGTGGGATATATAATTTTTATATGGTTTAAAAAGGGAGATAGAACTTTGTGATTATCTGTTCTATTCTTTGATAAACCTCATAATAAGGAAAGATCAAGGCCAATAAGAAAAAAGGAAAAGATCCCTTATTTGGGAATTATTTGTGTTTTATTTCTCCCCTCAATCTCTCTCATTATTTTCATGTTCTTTTCAAGTTATTTTCCTTCTCCCTATTCCATTGAAACCCTATATGAGAAATACAAATCAAGGACCAATCCCATGAATTCACTTAATAGGTGTGACAATAGTTCAAGGTGGCGACAGTGTATTACTATGGTGACAGGATGCAGTGGCTCTAGGTGGTTCATGCAGGGAGGCAGATATTGATAGAATACGGTGGGGGGGGAGTGGGGTTGGGGCCAGCCGACAGGGGTCGCAGTGGCGATATGGGACATGGATCATTTCCACATCGAAGGAACCCATGGTGGTGGTGAGGTTGTAGGAATAGGTTAAGTATGTGGGTTGGTTGAGTGAAATTAGGCATGACGCCAATTCACATGGGAGGCACGCGGTCGTGGTAGATGGCATGCGGCGCACTAAACCGACCTGCATGTGGTGGGCTAGACCAGAGGAGTCGGGCTGCTCTAGGGGCCCCACGGGCTGGACCCAACCACCTAGTGGGCCAAGTCTAGTCATCTTAGTGGTTTAGGCTAGACCAGACTAGACTGGGCCACTTCAGGTTAACTGGCCGGTCGAGTTGGCTCTAGAGTGCCGGAGCGGACCCAGGTTGGACCCAAGTTTGACCTTTTTAGTAAATCAACCATAACTTTCAAACAGTGTATCCGATTGATGATCTATTTATGAATATAGGACCCTTGTGATGATATAGTCCTTTTAATATACTTTAAGTGAGTTATTATGTAATTTGGAATGCTACTTAATGGATCTAGTAATAAGTTCTCCTGGTACATGTGTCCTAAGAGTAGAATCTTGTGGTCGGCTGTGATCTTGGTGAAAATTTGATCTTAGTGACTATGTGATATCAGTGACTCAGTGAAATTGGTGACTATGTGATCTTTCTGACTATGTGATCTTGTGGACTTTGTGATTTTGGTGACTTTGTGACTTAGGGGTTGAATTACTTTTCGACACTCTTTGTGTTATCGACACTCTATGTGTTACCAACAATCCATGTGTTAGAGACACTCCGTGTGTTATTGAAACTCCATGTTTTATTGACACTCCATGGGTTATCGATACTAGGTGTTCCGTGGAATACGTTTGATAATTCTGCTTTTTGTACTATAGACTTATACCGGTGTGGGATTATTGTACTTCCTGTGATTCTTTTGTGTTATAATACTTATTTATTATGGTATAATATGTATTTAATCATGGTATACATTGTGTATTTATTTTTTGTGTACTTTATGTTTCTAATAGTGGTATTTATAAATGTTTTCGAGGCGTCATACTGAGTATTGTATTACTCACCCTTATATGGTTTTTTTCCACACGTGTCCTGTCTTGTGAAACCGATCACTAATTTATCATAGTTTTAGGTAGACAAAGACCAAGTGTTTATTTGAGTGTTCAGATAGATGTGTTGTTCTCCTATGTCTTCAGACAACTGTCCTACACCGACCCTCTAGGTTGGGTTTTCTTGCAGATGAGTTTCAAGAACTTATGTATTCAGTTTGACAAACTCTTTCTCTTAGTGGGATTGTAATCTGGCCCTGTTTACTTTCATGTTTCCTACTTTCATTCTATGTGGTTGTTATATTTGTATATTCATACTTTTTTTACTTAGTGTTTTTACTTTTCAGCATTTTGGGCTTGAATATATATGTGTGTGTGTACTAGTACTTTGGAAAATTCCTCCCATTTGTAGGATCTACCCACTCGGTGCTATTCGCCAGCCCATGGCCTATTAGAGGAGGGTTTGTGCTAGTCATGGAATGGGAACCTATGGGATGAGTTGTGACAGAGTGGTATCTGTGATAGGTTTGTTCTACTTACGGAATGAGAGTCTGTGAGGTTGGTTTGGGGAAATAGTGTTGAGTGTTTCGAGTTTGGATTTCAGGATAGGGAATCTAGTGTTGGTGTGGTGGCCAATGCATTGATAAACCAGGACTCTGAATTATTATTTTCAATTACGAACATGAAAAAACCAGTAGCAGGGAAAATAATGGTACATACATCATATAGTATTTGGGTGTGTCCTCATGTCCTTCATGAGTTAGCTCGCTAGGTATACTCTATTGACTATGGTATACATTGATCTATTTTAGGATTCTTCCATGAAGAACGCTGGACATGATTCTATTTTTTGATCACAAGGATGATCCACCTAGTGATGAAGCGTCAGTATAGGTGCCTATACCGAAAATACTCCCTGCACTAGAGATAGCACCTTTGAGTGGTTTACATGTAATACCACCACCTTTTGACAAAAAGTTACTACTAGAAATATCAGTTGAAAACACACACAATATGAGGGCATTGAATGATTCCCAGAGGTAGATAACTTCTAGGTTTGTGGGTGAGATAGAACCCTTGAAAAATGAGGATTAGATGGTGTCAGTTACACATGTATTTTGCCTCGTGAGAAAACATGCCCACCAGATGGAAATCCTATATGGGATTCTTCTTTAGGGATAAATGAGGTGATGGTGGAGATTAGTGACGTAAAACATGATGATTCCACTCTCTCTTCGGTGTACTTTGATAAAATCTTTAGAGATGAGTTCTTCATAGCTACATTATGCTTAGTGCGCATAAGAGAAGCTCCTGCATCAGCAATAGAATAGTCAGACTATGGTAGAGTACTCGATGAGGTATATTGATCTTTCACACTACTCCAAAGATATGGCACGAGACTTAATCTTCAGGTATCGAACCTTAGATCAGGGGATCCGACAGGATATTAAGGCATACATGATATACCATATCATTCCAACATATGTCAGGGTACTGGAGTGAGCTCTACTAGAAAAGAGATTTCTAGAGTAGCAGTAGCCAGTAGTGGGGGCTACCAGCAGGCACCAGGTAGCTGAGTCTTTAGCAGTAGGTACCCGACAGGTGATATTGGGACGCAATCAGGTAATGCACTCTAGGGGAAGAACAAAATACATTAGATAAGCAGTGAGAGTCTTCCAAGGCAGATCAAGTGAACTGAAGTATAGGTTGTGTTACTCTTACAGCAGCCAGGGACATCTAAAATGAGTTTTATTGACTTGTCCTAATGATGATCAGGAGGCAGTCAAGGGACCATAGAGGTAGAGGAGGAGGAATTATAGGGGTGGTCTACAGGGTGATAGACGTGCCAGAAGAGCAAGTGGAAAAGAATGCTGTTGGTGTAGGTTCAATGTATTACCACCACCACCACAAGGTGGTCCACACCAGGTTCCAAGAGTTAGTGGATAGGGACAAGGAAATATGTAGGCGATAGAGGATTATGACCCCGGTGATATAGGTATGATTTGAGGTATGACTTATTTCCTTTCCAACCTATCTACAGTTTTGATAGACACAAGTTATAGGCATTCCTTTCTTTCGAGAGACCTTGGTGGGCCTTAGTGATTCAGATAGAGCTGATGAATCAACCCTTACGTTTAGAGACTCATACAGGAGGGAATTCGATGATCACACACTAGTTATAATAGTTTTAGATTAATATTATAGTAAAGAGTTTTTTTGGGATCTCCTGGTAGTGGATTCAAATCCTTACGATGTCATTATGCATATGGAATGGCTCTCTATAGTACATGCTCAGATTGACCATTTCAGAAGCTGAGTTTGGAGTGACCATGGTTATGGGACTAGGATTTCCTTCCCTAGTGAAAATGAAATCCATGCAGTAAAGGACTGACATACTCATAGAAGGGTGAAGTCGATTACTCATTAGTTGGATAGTCTCACCCTCGGTGTTGTGGATGATATTAGTTCTCAGTTTCCTATAGTGGTGGAAGAGTATGAGGACATATTTCCCGAGGATGTCCTCAGATTACCTCCCCATAGAGGGGTTGACTTCTATAATGATCTATACCCATGGATGACACCAAACTATACACCTACTTATCATTTGGATCCTGTGGAGCATCTTTAGTTTAGGATACAACTGGAGGACTTGAAAATGAATGTATTTGTGAGACCCAGATTTTCACTGAAGGCGGCCCCAGTTTTGTTTTCCAATAAGGAATACATGAGCTTGAGGTTATGTGTGGACTTACGATGCCTGAATCTGGTGACCATGAAGAATAAGTATCCACTACCAAGGATCAATGACCTCTTAGATCAATATAAGGCAACGATGTGGTTCTCGAATATTGACCATAGCTCTGGCTTTTACCAGCATCATGTACGGGGTGAGGATGTACTGAAGACAACCTTCCTATGAAGGTACAACCAATATGAGTACATGGTGATGTTGTTTGGTGAGACAAAAGCACCACCAGTGTTCATGGGATTCATGAACATGATTTTACAGCCTTAAATAGAATCTTTCATTGTGGAATTCATTGACGACATCCTAGTTTACTCTAAGACTAAGGAGGAGTACATGATACAATTGGGAATTGTACGGGACACACTTTGAGACCACCATCATTATGGGAAGATGTTGAGATATCAGTTCTAGATTTGGGAGGTCCACTTTTTGGGACATTTTATTTCAGAGGATGTTGTTTTAGTGGTTTCAGTGAATATGCTGGCAGTGCTTGCTTGGGAACCACCCAAGAGTGTTACCGAGGTGTGGGGATCATTGGGCTTGGCTAGGTACTATAAGAGGTTGGTACCTGAATTTTCTAGAGTAGTGTCACCCTTGGAGGATTTTATGTGGAAGGGGTATCCTTTCATGAGGAAAGAGAAGTTACAATAGTGCTTTAAGGAAATGAGGAAGAGTTTGAATAGTTCTCCCATATCAAGATTACTAGAGGAGGGAATTCGGTATGTAGTGTTCTGCAATTCATCAGAGACCGGGCTTGGTTGTTTCATGATGTATGGGAATGAAGTGATTTCTTATGGTTTGTAAAATTTGAGACAACATGAGAGAAACTATGAATCCCATGATAATGAGGTAGAGGGGTAGTATTATCATTGACGATGTGACGACCCTATCTAATGGGTGAGAGATTTACCGTCTACTCTGACCACAAGAGTCTGAAGTATATATTCTATTAGAAGGATCTAAATATGATATAGAGAATATGAATAGAGTTCTTCCATGAATATGAAATGAAATTATCTATACTCCTAGGAATTGGAACATAGTGGAAGGTTATCTTAGAAAGAGATCTAGTTTGTTGTTTCTGAGTGATGCATAAGATCAGTTGGCCGCATTGCAGACATATTTTGTGGATTGATGTAGAATAGCTTACCAGTAGTCAATGGTTTTCATCCCTACACTCTTATAGTGATTCAGGGAGGTACAACATGGGGATATCCACTATGATACCTGATGTGCTCAGTTGTCCACAGGGAATGCCCATGATAATATTTGATCGCTAGAGAGCATGCCATTAATTTTTGAGTGAACACAGTTATACCAGTGGCATTGCGAGAGGAGGTTCTGGGAGTGTTCCACACATCCACTTTAGTGTTACATCCGAGTGTGGTGAAGATGTACCAAGACCTTCGACGTGAGCTCTAGTTGTTGGGGATGAAGAAGGTAGTGGTAGAGTTCTTTTCTCAATGCCACACATGTCAACAAGTGAAGGCTGAGCACCAAGTTCTAGTGGGCTTGAACCAACCACTTGAGTTGCCAATTTGGAAATGGTATGAGATATAGATGGACTTAATGATGGGTTTACCATGCTTTCACATGGGACAAGATAACATCTATATGATAATTGATCAACTAACCAATTCATCCCACTTCTTACGGATCTGGTAGCAGAGTTCAATAGAGAGATTGAGATGCCTCTATGTGCAAGAGATAGTTTGGATTCATGGAGTTTTATCAACAATAATTTCAGTTCATGATGATCATTTCACATCCCTATTATGGAAGGGGTTTAAGATGGTATTTGGGACCTAGTTACACTTGAGCATGTTGTTTTATCCCTAGATGTATGAACAGATGAAGAGGACCACTCAGGTTCTAGAGGACATATTATGTTATGAAATCCTATACTTTCATTGCATTTGGGAGGATCAACTACCTCTAGTGAATTTTTCATACAACAACAGCTACCACTTCACCATCGGTGTGACACCATTAGAATCCTTATACGAATGACCATACAGGTCACAAATCTGCTAGATTGACCGATCAGAGTCAGTACTCATTGGTCCAGTGTTGGTGCGGGCTATCACCAAGAAGATGTAGATCATATTGGAGCAGATGAGGACTACACAGATATGGTAAAAGTCATATGATAAGAGGAGATGATGACACTTGGAGTTCGAGGAGGGAGACCGTGTGTTTCTTTGGGCCTCAACTCGATGGGGATTGTAGAGATTTGGCAGGGGGAAGAAGTTTTCTATGAGAAACATCATACATTTTAAGATTATGCGTAGAGTTGGTGAGGTTGTGTTCAACCTTGATCAACCCCTATAGTTTATTTATGTACATGATGTCTTCCAAATTCTATAGATGATGAGGTACGTTAATTATCTGTCCCATGTTATCGACTAGGGTGAGCTAGAAATTGATGACGAAGAGACCTTTGTAGAACACCCGGTGGAGATCAATGATCGAGAGGAGAGGATCCTTAATGGGTAGTCGATTCCTCTAGTGCATGTTCAGTGGTAGCATGAGAATATTTATGAGTGCACTTGGGAGAAAGAGGCTCATATTCATGCCCAGTACCCTCATTCTTTTATTGAGTGGCCCCAGTTTTGGCTTTTATGGATGTAATTCCCTATAGTGGGAAGAATGTAATGACTCAAATTTTCACATGTTTTATTTTTATAAATTAATTAAGATAATTTTGAGATCTGGATATGAGATGGTGCGTGATTATAAGGGCTATTATTCCCAAGACAAGTCGATTAAAAATGTTATGTTTTTAGTAAAACACAGAGGAAATTTTTATTTAATACTGAATAACATCTGAATAGATTACTGGATTAGAAATCTGAGGGCACCGTTTCCTTTAAAACATCAAATTTACCATAGGCGGGGACTATAATCATCCATAGTAGGCCGGACGAAAAAGTTATATTTTGGGTGTATCAGAAATATAGTATTTAATAACCATATTTTATTACAACACAACAAGGGTTTATTTTTTTTAAAATGACCTATTTTTAGGAATCCATGTCTATTTTCACAGCCATAGAATTCCTCTGAAAATTGGAAAATGATTTATCTCCAATGAACACTAGTGGATCGAGAATCGATGAAAATAGGTTGGAGATCAGATCTTTGATCGAAGAACGACGGACCGACGAACGATGATGATGCAGCTTCACCCTTTGTTAAAAATCGACCCAAACTCCAGGTTCGGTGTTTTATATATTTCGGATTTTCATTTCTTTATAATATTCAATGATGATTTAAGACTAACCAAAGAATAGATTGATCCACTTTTTTATCATTCTTGGAGGTTGAATAATTGTTGCGGGGATTGAAAGGGGAGATAAAAATTTTTGATCATCTTTTTCTGTTCTTCGTTAAAACTTATAACAAGGATGGATCAAGGATGAAGCAAACCACAAACAAGAAAAGTTTTTAGGAATTCTTTGTGTTTTCCCCCTCAATATCTCACATTATTCGTGTGTTCTTCGTGTTTTCTTCACCTTGTGAACACAACTTTGAAAAACTATGCAAGAAATCCGAATCGAGGACTAATCCAATGATGAAACTGAAGAGATGTGATGTTAGTGCAAGGTGGTATTTGAGGTTTTGGATAGTTCAAGCACAGTGGTGCTAGTTAAGGTGAATGGCGCACTATAAGAACTAAGCCGCTGATAGTGGAAGAACGCGGGGGGGGGGGGGGGGGGGCTATAGGCACGGGCCATTGTAGGAGGTCGCATCCGTGATTAGGGGATATGGATGAATGTTTTGACATGGCTTGGTGGCGCATCAAGGGAATAGTGATGGTGCTGAGGCCGTAGGACTAGACAGAGGATGTAGGCTGGCCACATGAAATATGACATGACGTTGTGTCACACATGTGGAACATGGTTGGGAAAGACCACGTGTGACACACCGAACTAGCCCTCAAACAGTGTCATGGATTAGTGGAGCTGGGCCACTCTAGTTTCTCAGTAGGTTTGGTAGGGTATCCGGACCGGGTTGGGTCCATCAGGCAGGATCAGACCCGGGACATATCTTTTTAGTAAAAAAATTGTAATTCTGAAATAATGTGTCCATTTGATGATCCATTAGAGAGATTAAAACCCTTTTGATTAGAAGGAACTTTTGAGATAATCTAAGTGAGTTATTGCAAAATTTGAAATATGACCAAATTTCATGAGGAGTAAATTATCTGGGTACAAGCGTTGTATGAGAAGAATCTTGCGGCTCGCTATGATCTTTGTGAATATGTCGTCATAGTGACTACATGATTTGGTGGATGTATGAATTAACGACACTACATGTGTTATCGACACTCCATGTTTTATCAAAACTCTATGCGTTATTAACACTCCATGTGTTTTTGACACTTTTTGTGCCATCGAAACTCTATGTGTTACTTATACAGGGTATACTATGGACTATGTTTGATAATCTTACTTTGGATATAGTAAACTTATACCTATTTGATCTATGTGTACTTCCAATATTTCCTTTGTGGCGTACCATTTTTTTCATTTGGAATACCATATATTTACTCTTGTAATACTTTGTGTTATTCATTTTGGTGTACTTCGTGTATTTATTAGAGGTATTCCTTTGTGGTTTCGGGTTGTTTTACCAAGCATTGTTTTACACAACCCTGCTCGATCTTTGGTCACATGTGTCATGTCTTGTGCAGAAGATCAATGCAATGATAGAGTTCATAGTGGAACAAGACCAGGCGGTTCACATAGTGTTCAGATAGACATGTTTATCCTATGGCTTCAGACAACTTTCTTACACCTATAATTTGGGTAGGGTTTTCTTTGGATGAGTTTCAAGAACTTGTGTATTCACTTTAATATAATCTTTCTTTTGGTGTTTTTATATTATAGACTTATTCAATTTCTAATTTCCTTATGTCATACTCTATTATTGGAATCTTAGTGTACCCATACATTTTCTAATTAGTGTTTTTACATTTCTATATTTTGGGCTTGGAGAAGTCTGTGTGTATACAAGTACTTAGGAAAATACCTACCATTTTTGGGTTATTCCTACTTAGTGCTAGTTTCCATCCCATGGACTGTCGGATGTGGGCTTGGGGTAGTCAATAAGCTAGCCCTCTTGTAAATTTTATGATAATATATTTTTTCCCTTAATTATTATTCACATGGAATTACCCTAACATCGTCTTATGAAGGATAGTAGTGTGATCCAATGAAAATACATTAAGAAAGAGGTGGTTAAAGAACATATAAATCAAGTTAGAGTTGAGGTAAAGGTTTTGTGTTACAATATCAATTTTTAACAGGATTTTATGTGCTAAAATTTAAAATGAAATATCATATTTCTTTCCTTATTCTCTGTTTAATTATAGATATTAAATATATTCATTTTAATTTCCTCTCTCAAAGTTCTAAAAATTTAGAAAGAGTGTTTTTTAGAAAAAAAGAGAATATTTATCTCTTATTCAAGGATTAAATTTATTCAATGTAAATATTTTCATTAACACAGTTTCAATAATATTTTTATTATTTTAAAATTATTGGTAAAATTAATTTATCCCCATTTTTTACTTTCTAAACATTACATGGAATGTTATTATAATTTTAAAAATAAGGTAATATTTTACATTGATGTGAAATGAATAATTATTTCAATGCATACCACAAGATCAAACAATCCTTTAAATATGAATACTGCTTTATTTTATGATTCCATTATTTCTTTTGATGGTGGGTTTTTGGGAATTTATTCCTCTTATTTTAAAAAAAATTAATTTTAGTAAGATATTTCAATATACAAAATGTATTTTCATCAATAAATGCTATAGTGATCATTTAATGGTATTTGTTTCTAGGAATACATCCATTGAGTTACATATTATCTATTTTATTTATTATCCAATGATACCGTCCTTATTTTTTTAATATTTGGTTTTTTATGATGAAATCTATATGATACTAGTTTTATTTTCCATGGCTTAAGATATGAAGAAATGATAAATATTTCATTATCATGTGGTATACATATGAATGGAATACGATTATGTGATGAGAGGATACATCATATCATTATAATTAATTGAGTCATAATTAATTATTTATGTTTTCAAATGGTACATATATGATTAGCCAAAACCCAAATGAGGGTGCATAGATGGTTTTCCCAAGCCCAAAGTAGGTACCCAGATGGATATCCCAAGCCTTTCTTGTGATAAATTTCTTGATGGGTTGACTTAACATATGAATTATATGATTATGTTTACTAAATATTTTTTATACCTCTCTCTATGACATTCTCTAATGGTTATGACATTATCTCATGGTTTAAAATGTTTTAATATTCTATAACTCATATCTTAAAAACTGTCAAAGGCGTGTTCCAAGATTAATATATATTAATTGATTGGTTGGATTTTAATATTTTAGGCTCAAATTATTTTATAATTATATTCATGATATCCTTAATTATGATAAATACCTAATATCTTCCATATTTACCCTTACTAATAATTTGACCTCACCCTTTCTTATGTTTTTTTGAGGTTATATTGAATGGTTTTAAGTAGGCTATGTATGAGAAGATTAAAATGTATGAATACATTTTTGTGGGATGATGATGTTATTTCAAAACAAAGTATATTTATGTATCTAGAATCTATATACACAGATCCATTTTTGTTACTAGGCATATATTCTTATGATATATAATCAATATTATTTTAAAATTATGTAATATATATATATATATATATATAATGTCTTGGTATCATTAGTTAGTATGAGAGAATGCTTTATTTTATTTGGATTATAGGTTGAGAAAACAATAGTGATAACACTTAAGATAAGACTATGTTCAGGGGAACATACTATATTTTGGTAAGAGAATGGAGTGTGGTTTCCCTAGGAAATATATCCATGTTTGGATATTGGAATTTGAATGCAGTTGTGGCATAGATTCACATAGGGGTAAAAAGTATAAATGGGAGGATTATGTATTATCTCAATTTACCCAAGGTCTTTATGAGTGGGATTAATACTGTATATATTTATAGACACCCATGGGGTGTATTCTATGGTTAATTCCCAATTTCATTAAAAACGTTTTTGAATGATTTAAATAGATAATGACCAAGGGACAATAAGTTAACATTGATTGAAAACAATGTGTCATTATTTTGACATCCAATGAATGGGTTTTATTGATTTTTTGACTCATCACTCTGATTATTATTACACATACTTTAGTTTTTAGTTTTATTCAATGGCTAGAATCATGAATAATTGTGTTAATAGAAAATTTAATGGAACATACATTGATTTTACTCATGGTAAACTAAGTGTTAAGGGATATTGATATCAAAATCATGGTGTAATACTTATATAGATTTATCAAGATCTGAATCATGATGAGATTATAAATGATAAAATGTGTGAGAAACATAATATTATATATTTTATGAGGAAACACCAGCCTTCTTTTAATTAGTCCACTAATCCACTGATTATTCAGCAATGGATTTGTACCACTAAAAATATTTTTTCCCATTCTCCCATTCACGGACAAAGAAAAATTTATTTTGGCTATTTATTATTTGTAATATGAATTATATCAAAGGTGAAATCTTATAAAAAGCATCAAAAAACTACAAGAAATTTCCTCTATTTATTAGGATAATTTGTTAGGTTATTTTTCAGAAATTTAATTCTTTTTATTATTCTTATGAGAATGGAGAAGGAATTCCTTAATAGAAAGAAGGAGAATGATTAATGAATTTGTGATTCAAAATACACTTATAAATTCTAATGTTATCTTCATTTATTTAATTAATAGATTCATTATATATTACCTAAGTCAATTTTTTTAGTCTTTATAGATGAAATTATTTTATATTTTAGGATAAGGGAATATCATAAAGATGAAAAGAAAACTTTATTGATGGGATAAAGGAAGGATAAAATATATTAACCATACCATGATAGTTAATTTTATTAATAAAGATTACCGTTCTTGGGATACATGATAAAAATTAGGGTATTTTAGTGTATCCTTCAAATATGGATGCCACTAGATATTGATCCCAAACAAACATTGTGACTGAGATCCATATTTGGGATTGGATGGATATTATTATCACATTGTGAAGAATTTATTATATATCACATATTCACTAAGAATGATATCATAGAAAGGAGTCATGTTCCTTTATAATGATGAATGTGAAGAAAATTTCAAGGAGATATATAAGAGGTATGGTAGTACAAATGTACTCCCACTACCCTATAATTGAAAAGGTTTTGTGATATATAATGATTCAATTAAGGATGGAATGTGATGTTTTTATATTATAATGAATTTTTTATAGCTTAATACTATCTTGGATTAATTTTTCATGAGAATAATTAACCTACCTAAGACGTAGAGCTAATTGTAGTATTATTTGCGTTAAATAAAACAATATGAATGATACATTATGTCAAAAGGATTGTGATAAATTATAAATGAAAAGGATCATAAAAGTTCAAATATAGTTGGATATTCAAAGGTTTGACCTTGAAATCATAGATTTATGGGAGAAGTAATTTATTTCTAAGTTGAGGGATCATATATCTATACATGTGATGATTAAAGTGTAGTAAATGAATTATTTGGTGCTAAAAAAATAAGGGGTGTGATTTTCATGAGTTAAACCTTGATTATGATAGAATGAAATTGTTTAAGAACTGAGTATATGTCAATATTATACTATAATTGAAGATGTTTCTGTGGTATGATTTTCATATATCATCATTATCTATATATCCAGAATTTATTAAGATGTATAGACACCTAAAGATGAATTTTTTTAGGGTAAGAAGATGATAGATATTGCAGAGCATGTAAATCCATTCTTAGTATTTTGATAAGTTAAGGTTGAGTGGAAGATGTCAAAAGTTATTTCATAACCATTGCCCATAACAATGTGATAATGGGATAAATCATAATATATATCCCCATAGGACTCCAAAATACATCTAAATTGAACAATGCTATTTGTATTTTAGTCAATAAACATATAAAGTTGTCACTTGTAATTGCTATCTGAGAATATTTCTATCTTGTTTAGATTTGTTAGATATATATTAATGATGTGGAAAGCTTTCATGGAGTACCAAATTATATTATATATGATCATTTTCAATGATTTAACAGAATATTATAGGGACTTATTCAAATGATCTGGATATAGTGTAGTGTATTTGTACCACCTAACATCAAAAATAGGTGGTCAATATATGATAACCTATCAAACCACATAGGAGGTTATAAGGTCATGTTTTCAAGATTCCAATTGTATCTTGGATCTACACCTATAGAAACCTTGAATCTAGAAACCTAGATTTTATTCCTACTTTATTACATTAGCATAGATACAAGGGGCCAAATATTAAATGTAAGATAATTTTAGTTGTTTTAGAGAACCAGTTACATACCTGATACACATTTTACATATGTAAATTATTTTGAAATCAAAGTAATGTAAATAATTCTTCATCCTTGAATTGAATCCTACAATTATTCTCTATATAATAGGGAAATGAATCAAAATATGGGTGAGATGAAATGCCCAGTAAGGTTTAAATACAACGAATGTTTTTATAAATCAATAAATAATAATAAATATGGAGAGATAAATTATAGAACACACATTATATTTAATCAATAACTTTAATATCATAATTTTATTAGGAAAAATCAATATGGAAAGGTACATAAATGAACACAAATTCCATTTAAATTAATTACTAAGAAAGAAATGCATCTTGAGATAATATCATTATTAAAATATCGTGGATAGTAAATGAATTATTAATTAAGGAAAAAATTAATCATTGTTTTTAATGTTCTCAGTCACATGGTAACTCTACTATCTAGACCTTTCATAATAAAGTTTTGAACTACAGTTATAGATTTATTTAATTGGGCCAACTAATTTTTCTCATGATACTTATCAATTAATCAAGGGGATACATAATTCAAAGCCCCACCCATCATTTTAAGAACAACTAATTACTTTTATATTGAATGAATGATTTAATTAGGGAATAATTATTTCTTATCAATAAATATCTTTATTGAGTAATGAATAAGAATTTATCAATATTTCCCCAGATAAAGAAATAGCTTTCAAAGCATACACCATATGTAAGAATGAAATATAGTTTATAAAATCAAAATAATATTGAAAATCACGAATTAAAACATTTACCATCTGAATAAATTTCTATTCATGTTAAATGAAAAAAATGGGAAGTATATACCACACATAAATGTGAATAGGTTTATATTGACATATATCTTTCACTAAAATTTAAATTGAAATTGAGATGAAATCCATTACAATGATCATAACATTGATGTGAGAATTAATAAATGAATACTTAATGTTTACAAATTTAAATATATATTGAAAATTTGGTAATAAAAAATTGATAACTGAAATTAATTATACACATAATCATATAATATCAAAGGAAATCAAAGAAGTAATGTAATAAAATGAAATTAAATTGAGTTATCAAATTATTTACCACATTGTAAAATTCATGTAAAATCCCCTTAGATGAAATAATGAAAATTGAAACGTAAAATTAAATGGATTGTTAAGGATTCATGATATTACATGTAAATGTAGTATTATATATACCATATTAATAAAATTGGGTGCACAACATTACAATATTCCTTAATATAGAGAAATTGAGATATAGTCCCTTACGTTGAGTCTGAGTAATACGATAAGTTATTTATCATTATAAATAATAAATTCTTGTTGATTTTTTAATCAAGAACATTATTAAATTTTATAATTATATTTATTTTACTTACTAGCATGTTATATATAATTACTTAATCAATTAAGTTTATGTTGGAAGTTTTGATGATAGTTGACTTATGTGTTAAAAAAGACTTTGGTAGGTTGATTATTATTCTAAGAGGTCATTATTTCATCATATATAGAGTAATAATAATAAAATATTTATCATATTTAGGAATTAATTTCACTTTTAGGATCAATAATGAATAATGGATTTTAGAAATTAAGTATGTTACAATCATAGAGACGATAAACTCTATGTATGATTGAGTAACACTTCCATTTTTCAATAGTAATAATTGAAAGTACGAAAGTAATATTATTTCTTCACATAACTATAATAATATGCTAAATACCATATTATTTCTTTAACTTTAATTATATATATAATCCATGCATTTTGGTTATGAAAAGATATTCACATCGCATCATCATGTTGGTTGTCCACACATACACGAATGACATTATAATTATTATGTGAGTGAAAAGTTAAGAAATAAAGTGATTTTTTATATTTTAATAATGATAAAAATTTCATTAATTTAGTATTTATTTCATAAATATTAGATATATTCATTAAATTTATACTCATTACCTTACATGTATAGCATTAGTGAAAAATGAATCACACGACTTTGCGAGTCGGTAGTCCACCGTACACACTAGCGATGTTATTGTATCCCCTATTAGATGAAGAGTAAAGATTTATATATAATATAAATACTCCTGAGGTTTATTTATTATATATATATATATATATAATATAAACATTATAGTCAACAACATACCCAACTTTGAAAGTTGTTGATGGAAAATGAAACACCTTGGTTCACGAAGTGGTAGTCCACTGTATGCATGAGTGACGTTATCATTTCTAATTTGAGGGAATATGAGAGAGATATTGGTAATAATATAAAAATAATCATATATAAGTATATGGTTGATACTAGTGATATTATAAAATCATAAGTTAAAAATATTTGTAGGAGGAGGAATAATAATAAAAACAAGAATGCATAACCATGAATTTTACTTCTTCTTGTACAACCTTTTTATGATTATACCTAAAGTATTCATAGAATGGATTTCTAAAAAAAGGATACTAGCATGCAGTTATTGAAGTTGGTGATGTTATTTGGCCTGGTAGTTTATGAACCAATGTTTTTTTGTGAGTGAATATTAGAGGAGAGGAGGTGACCTTTTATATGTGAAGTTAGTGGTACACTTGTAATTTTATAAAATGAAAAGGTAAAACAAACATTTTAACATCCCAAAAGACTCTAAAATGGGACCTCATAGAAATTACAGGTGATAAGGTAGAAATTTGAAAATCCAATTGGTTTTTACATAGTTATGGTTTATTTTAACCCTTATCTTATCCGCTTAACACTCGTTAAATCCATTTTTACCTTAACTATTGTGAATAGTTTTTATTGTTTTAAATATTAATTATATTAATAAGTTTATTTGACTATATATTATAATATGAATTAATGTAATAAAAAATATGGAATATATTTTCCCAAATTCCATTCACATATGTAGTGAAATTTTGTTTAAAATTATTCCCAGAGACGCAACAAGAAAGAGATTTTTGAACAAGAAATTGATCAAAAGTTCATAAAATTTTTATATAATAATTAAAAATTATATTAATTACTTTTTCATTATTTAAATTAATAGACATATAATTGAACAATTTTTACATTTAAAACTATATTAAAACAATTTTTATGTTTTTAAATTATGTAAAATAAATGATATTTATTTATTAAAAATAGTATTTTTCTGTATTCACTTAAAAATTCATCTTTTCAAAATACTATCAATAAAACACCCAAATATAATTAACATGTATTTTTCAAAAAAAATTATTGATTCATATAATTTTTATAAAAGTGGTAAAAATTAATTTTCAATTATGTGGGAACAAGCGTGACGAGTCCACCTTTTAGAAAAAGGTAGTTTTCTAAGATACATTTATTTTTATTTTTAATGGTTCTTATTTTATTTATAATTTATAGATAATAATTTAATTTATTTTATAAATGTGTAAAAAACATATTTCTCAATATTTAATTATTAATATTTATGCCCGCCAATTTAATGAATAAGTTATAATGGTTAAGTTTCAATAATAATATTTTTAGAGAGTATCATGTTCTGTTTAAACCTGTTGTTTCATTCATATTAAGACATTAAATAGATTTTATTTATTTTAAAATAAATTAATTGTAAATACTTGGGGTAATAAATCCTATTCTATTTATGGAATTCTTTTTCATATAGACAATTTGATACGATTTTCATCTTTTAAGTTCTCATGGTGTCATATTTAACCCCCTGAAATAAATTTCTTCCTCACAACTTGATCTTCATCTCATTAATCAATGGTTTTAAAATTGAAAATACCATTTTTGGGAACCAAAATCTTAAAATTTGATAATAAAACATCATCTTGATTAGATATAAAGGGAATTATGAAGGAAATCCAAAATAAGATGTTACTAGGTTTCCATGTAGGATAAAATTATTAAGAAATGAAAACATAGAAATGGAATAGAATAATAATTCCCAACGATTCATTTAGAGTGATAGAAATCATTGATCATGCAAAATTGGATAATCCAATGTTGTTTAATTACTACAAAACCAAACATCTTCAATGATTTAAGAGACTATTTTACTCATTATAAATGATTTTACTGTGATATTTTTTTCTTGATATAATCCATGGATTTTAGGTATTTATTTACCATCTGGACTGAGAAAAAAAGAAAATATTGTGATATGATATCTTTATATAGGTGAAATTTCATCCATTGGAAGCAGATCGATCAATTGCTACTTCATCTCTTACTCTAGGAAATGTATATCCAACAGGAATTTTTATGCTTGAGTCAATAAAATAAATAGTTAACATATCAATATCTCAATAAAATAATGGAATGTATTTTTTCATGTCTATAGATAACTTAAAAAAACAATATTTTATCACATGTTAACCAATAATAACCAAATTTTACCTTAATCCATTTTATAAAGAATTAATTTAAACACACATCCAAAAGTTGTTTATCCAAATTCAAATTATAAATTATTTATTGGAATGTAACTAAATGAATATTTTGTTCCCTAGAAAATATAGAGTGGTTGTTGATATCAAATTCCTAGTATGTGAATACCTTGATTACTATAAAACCTTAATTTAA
Source organism: Viscum album (assembly GCA_963277665.1). Classification (NCBI taxonomy): domain Eukaryota; kingdom Viridiplantae; phylum Streptophyta; class Magnoliopsida; order Santalales; family Viscaceae; genus Viscum; species Viscum album. The sequence continues at coordinate 251,964,474 of OY728165.1, read as the reverse complement.
CCATGCATGCTTCCAAACATAAAATGTTAGGTTTTTAAATATATTATATAAATCTATACCTATAGTAAACTCTTAAAAATATGATATAAATCATTAAACCTCTAAAAAATTTCATGGTTACCAATACTATCCAATAAATATCTCATTATTATCTAAACATTAATAAAATTTTAAGGGTTATCCTATTTTAATCTTGTGTTTTCCAGGAGGTTTTTCAGATATCTCTAAATCACTTTTCTTGGCCATCAGTAACATTCAACGTATTCTCCTAAATCCTATTATAAATAGAATGGTAGTATAATCCTTATATATTTCAGGATTATTATAAGTACAATATCAATGATAAAATAATCTTATATAAAAATTATTGAATTCGAATACAAGCTCATTAATCATTCCACTTTATCCATTGTAATGGAATAATATTGATGATGATCCCCTATCTTATTCAAAGGTATATTCCCTTGATGAGTGGTGAATTCATTTTCATAGTTCCCCATCTCCTTACAGTTGAATCATTTCGCACTTCTAGATTTATTATTTCCCATTCAATCACGAATATGGTGCCATTTTTATCCACACTTAAAGAAGTCTCATTTTCTTTTAAAAATGTACTAAGGTGTTTCCCTACACAAGTTTCACATGTTAAGAAATAATTCTTTCCCTTATTCCCTATATTCATTTCATGTTATATCATTATATTATTCTCTTGCTTCATAGAATTATTTATATTTCTTGATAGCACAAGGAACTATTTTCTAGTCAGATGATAAGTTTTTAGAATCTAGTTTCCTTTTAATTGTTGGCTTATCCATGATTTTATCATTCTAACTAATTAGATTATGATCATTAAAACCGTTACCATTCTATATTTAGGTTCCACTTCTATATGATGGATTAAATTATATTAGTTTATAAAATTATGATAAATAATATATAATCTAAACATAACATATATTGAAAAAATTATGCATAGCTAATCTGATAAACATAAATATGGTTTCTTTAGATATATTATTATTTTCAAATCGTTCATTATGGTTTTTATAGAAAATATGAATTATCCTAAGAATATCAACTTTGAGTGTCACACCAGTTGCATAATAAGGAATGTTTTCATAAAGCAGGTAATGTTAGGGTCAATATCAATTATTCCTTTTCAGAGTTATTACACCTAGGTTCTTTGTTTCTAGAATATTGTCTACTTGAAGTATCTAGACAATGATGCATTAGTAGAAAAACCCACATAATCTATTCCTTATAAAAAATTTAGGATGTTCTCATATACTTATCATCAAAGAATTTTATAGAATTGTGTTCCATAATATATGTTTTCCTTAATCTAGTTCCCATAGATTCTATTAACATTCATATGATACCAACTACAACACCCCGACTCCATAAACCAGGCGCCAGTGCCTACATTATTACATTAACATAGATACAAAGGGAAAAATCATTGAGGACTGAATAGTTTAGTAGTTTTGAAGATCCAAATACAACCATGATACACCTTTAATAAAGGAAAATAATATAAAAATCCTAGTAATGGAAAATATTTTGAATCCTTTAACTCATTTCAATAATTCTTCGTCATATCTTGGGGAATTAAAACACAATATGTGTGAGATAAAATGATCATTAAGGGTTATATACAACATAATCTATCATGGGCCAATAAATCAAAAACAATATATAAGGGTAAATAACAGAAAACACAATCCATTGGATCGATAATATGACTATCATAATTCAATATGGGAAATTTAATATGGTCGGGTAAGTAACTGAACAAACATCCCAGTCAAATCAACAACTTAGAATTAAATTCATCCAAAGACTATATCATTGTGAAAATATCTTGGATAATAATTGAATTATTAATGAATGAAATTATTAATAATTCAAATTCATATTTTCAGGAACATGATATCCCTAATTTTAAAACATTTCACAAGGAAATTTAAAACTATATATAGAAACCCATTTAATTTGGCCATGTAATTTGTCTTATGAGACTGATCAATGAATCATGGGGCTATATAATTCTGGGCCCCACCCACCACTAATTCTTTTAATCATTAATTATATATAAAATAATTTATTTATATTATCCATCATTATTAATTATCAACTAATATTCATATTGTTTAAATAATAAGGATATATCAATATTTCCTTATTTAAACAAATAACTGTGAAAATAAATACCATATATAAGACTAGAATATGGTCTAGAAAATGAAAGGTGTATGGATAAAAATTAATTAAAATATTAACCACCATGAGTAAATATTTATTAATTCTAAATAAATCATGTTGAAATTATATATACAATATAAAACTGAATAGGCGTATATTAATAAATACGGGATAATTCAATTGAAATTGAGAAAAAATCCATTATAATGATCAATATGATGAATTGAAAATTAATCAATGAATAGTGTATGTGTATCAAAAGAAAATACAAAAATATAAAGTGGAAATAAACATAATATAATAAAAATTCATTATACAAATAATCTTATAATATCAAAGGAAAAAATATTTAATATATCCTAATGAAAATAAATTGAGTTATGAAATTACTTTCCACTTTGTAACTTTCAGGTCAAATCCACATTTTTGAAATAATTCAAATTGAAACTTTAAATATCATGAATTATTATAGAATCATGATATTACCTATAAAATGGTTATTATATACACCATATAAAATAAATTAGGTGCTTGACATTACAATATTTCTTAATGAAGAGTAATTGAGATGGAGTCTCATACATTAAGTCTGACACGTGATGTACATTCTTTATCTTCTTAAATAATAAACTTATGTTAGTTATTTACCCAATGAATATACTTTTTGATGTTTTTTTATTAATTTAATTTCACATATTACCAATTTATATAAAATCAATTAATCAATTAAATTTAAATCGGTTGTTTCGATGATATTTGACTTATGTGTCAAAAATGACTTCAGTAAGTTTAATATTCTTATAAGAGGTAATTATTTAATAATATATAGAATAATAATCTTGAAAGAATTGTATTATTTACATATAAATTAAAAATTTAACAAAAATTATGAAATTTGGTTTTGTGAAATGAGGTATGTTACGATCATGGAGATGATATGCCTTATGTACACATGGGTATCATTTCTAGTTTTCAACAATCATTAGGGGAAATATGTAAGTAATATTTTAACTATAATGAATTATCATAATATAATAAGTAACATATTAGTTATTTAAATATAATTTTATTTATCATTCATGCGGAGAGATGATGAAAACATAGTCACATCACTTATTGAAAGAGGTAATCCACATGTACATGAGTGACATTATCATCTATTAGTAAGAGAAAAGGTAATAATGAAAAATGATATATTATATTTTAATAACTAAAAACATGACATTGATACAATATTTATTTTATATATATCACATATTTTCATTACCTTTATAGCAATTACCTTGCAAGTTATGGGTTTGGGACGAAAAAATCACACTGCTTTGTTAGGTGGAAGTCTGCCGTACAGACGAGCTACATTATTAGAACCCATATGAATTTAAAAGTGACACACAAATATATATATAAAAAATAATAGAAGTGATATAATTATGTTATAAATATCATATATATACTCTATATCAATCATCATACCCAACTATGATAGTTGTTGATGGAAAATGTGTCACCTTAGTTAGCATAGTTGTAGTGTTCCATACACATGAGCGATGTTATCATTTCCCATTAAAGGGAAGAGGATATGGATTTAGTATATCCCCTTATCAAAATAACATATAACTATATGTTACATAAAATATTTATTTTATAATCATAAATTAATAATATTTTAAGGAGGTGTAAGAAGAAAAAAAAACATAGTTAGAATTTAAAGTGTTCTCTTTCCACCTCTTTAGAATTATACCTATCCTATTCCTAGAGTAGATTTATAACAAAAAAAGATTCTATGAAAAGGGTATAGAAGTTGGGGATTATATTTCTTCTGGTCTTGGTTAAACTACTTGGTTTTGAAAATGTTCAGACGAGAGGAGAGGGGGTGGGATTTTATATGTGAGGTGAGTGACACACTTGTAATTTTTGAAAAGAAATAGGTTTACCCCCATATTTCTAAACAAAAAAGGGTAAAAAATGGGATATTATTGAACCTATAAGAAATAATTTTGAAATATGGCCAAGAAATAGGTGTTTGAAATGTTTTGTGTAATTTGTAACCCTTGTCTTTTAAGTTTGAACCCACAGTAGACTCATTTTTACCTTAAATGTGTTAAATACTTTTTTCCATTTTTACTATTCATTATGGGGAAAGTTTACGTTTATATTATTTGATAATATAAATTATTATTATTATTTAAACTATAAAATAAATTTCTTCAAATTATATTCACCCAAGTAGAAAATTTTAATTTAAAATTATTCCATTGGACGCGATGAGAAATCATATTTTCAATAAAAAATAATTTAAAAGTCTATTAATCATTTATATCAATATTATATTAGAAGTTGGTTGAGATAAACTAAATTGGATTTATAGATATATAATTTTACTAATTTTAATTTTAAAAACATATAAAAAAATTTATATATTTTGAAAAGCTTTTAATGAAATGACCATTCTTAATGAAGACCAATATTTTTCCTTACTCATTGAAAATTTTATATTTTTAAAAAATAATCCAAAATTAGCCCTAAGATAGTTTTTCAAATAAATTTATAAAATAATTTTTATTTTTTCAATAAAATATTCTGAAATTGAAAACATTTACTTTAAAATTATGTTAGTAAAACACGACTATACCACATTTTAGAAAAGAATAATTTTTTTTTAAAAAAAATATTTTTATTTAAAATAGTTATTATTTAATTTTTTATAAATATATACCAAGTGATTTTATTTTATAAATGTGTAAACCATATAATTTTAATAATATTTTAACTAGTATTCATACCCCCAATGTAACGACTAGGTTATAATGGTAATGTTTTAATAATAAAATTTTAATAGAGTTTCATGTTTCATTTAAACCTGTCATTTCTTGGATCCCAAGATATCAAAGAGATTGAATATATTGAAAAATAAATGTATGATAAATTATCATGGTGTTACATTATATTTTTTGATTTGTGTAGGATGTCATATATGCTATCAATTATGATTTACTTCTGTTAAAATCTCAAGGGTTTACTACACCTTCCCTTTTCAAATTCTCTTATAATGATATATTTGACCAAAGAATTCAGAAGGATCCTAATGAATCCATTTATGAAAGATGTGTAGATATCTTACATTCTTGGATTATTTGGGATAATGAAATCCAATGGAACCTAAACAAGATGATTAAATAGAAGTGAAAGTGAGATTCATTCAGAATCACATCAAGGCAGCTCCGAGTCAAAAGAAGTGTAATACATGAAATCATCACATATTTTTATAACATGAAAATGGTGATAAAGTGTTATAATGAATTTATTGAATGGATTAAGGTTTTGGGATTTATAAATAATTTTTTTATCAATAGGTATATTAGACCCTTCTATATTCTTGATATAGTATGGATAGTAACTTATTAGTCAATACTTCCACTGAACCACTATTATATAAAAGATGGGTTCCATGTATCACATTTGAGAAAGTACATACCTGATCCATCAAATCTACATGAATAATAAGTTTTACTACTTAATAATGATGTTTCCTATAAAAAATAGGTATAAATATTTTACCATAGAGTTAAAGTTATCTAGAATTAGACATGTCAATTAATTAATGTTTGTGTGGGTTTCCTCAAACCAACTATTTATACCTCTATTTCATATATATTTGATATATTAGATATTAATAAAACATTTGATATGATAATTTTTATTATTCTACATAACTCTAATGTAATAATTTCTGAGAGTATACATTACATCTATAAGGTCATAGTTGTTTCCCACTTTGATGATGACCCTGAACTATTATAATGATATCTTAAAATATAGATCTTCTCTCACATAACATAATATAATAGAAAAAATAGTATATATACTCTTATTGATATTAATCATACCCAAAAAATGATTCTTTTCATAGTGTTTTCACTTGGTAATCTCTAATATGGGTGATTATGAGAAGATACTCTCCAATAGTAATTCTACATGTTTTGGTTACATTGGATATTCTAGTCCATGATCATATATAATAATCTTTATAATTTGATATTATCATTAATTAATGTCATGACCTGTGAAATTAGATTTTCTAATAAAAACCATGATGAAATATGTTTGAAGAAAGGTAAAATATGTTGGGTGTGTCATGATTAACATATCATTAATGGACAATCCAAGGAAAGATTTGTCTCTTCCTTCTTTATGGAAGTTGATATCTCATAAATTTTATTAGAATAGAACCATAACCAGAAATTTCATGGACATGGTGTAAATGTGTGTTTATTTTAGATAGTCAAAGTAATAAAAATCATGAAAATAGGCTAGTGATAGTGATGTATAACTTGATTGATGCAATATTGTAACAAAGGGATTATTTTAAACTATGATAATTCATTTATGGTTTTCATAATTTATATATTATGTTATTTATCTTGGGTTACTTAACCCATTTCTAGATAGTATTCATGGAATTTAGGAAGGCCAATCCATAAGAGATGAGAAAGAATTCTAGAGGGCCACACACTAATTGTTTCTGAAGATATTGATTAAATTTGTTTTGATTTTAATAATTTGAATAAATATTATTATCAAGACAAAGATATAATTTTATTCATGTTTTATGAATCTCAAATATTTAAGTGTGAATGAAGTATTTAAATTAAATATTTAATTGGGTGGTCATTAGATGCAAGAGGATTTTGAAAGGACTAAGATTGTGTTTGTTTACAATTATTAACAAATAAAAAAATTAACTAATATTTGTTATTTCACAAGTTTTAGTGTGCCATATAATAATAATAATATATGTCATAGATTTTATTAAATATTATAATATTGTTTAACGACCGACATGGAATTAAATAATTTTTTTACCCAAACCCTAGACCTACTAACAGATAGTTATGTCTATTGTGTATTGATTACCAAATCAAAACATGTGAATATTTATGTATAATGATTCTCAACTTCGACTCCTCAGTTCTTTCATCCACTCAATAATTATAAATCCACAGGAAATCCATTCAAGATTGTAATTTGAGTGCAAAAAAATAATAAAACAATAAAATTGTCTCACCACACTAGTTGGTAGATATCAATTGGTTTCACTCTCAGATCAAATCAGAATGTGTGGATCAGAAGTAGAGGGATTCTATACTTAGATCCCTACAACACAATAAGGAAAAAAATGGAATTATCAGATCATTGACATCTACATCAATGAAATAATCCTCAGACACGATTTTATTTTCCTTCGTTTTTAAATAAATTTATTATAAATTTAACATGCAAGATCCTATGTTGGGGATTTGGGTATATAAATAGTAAATAAAATTTTAATATATCATCTTCCACTTCACGGTTTCTCTATTCCCAAAACCATAAAATTGTATCACAGTGCTCTCATTTAAATTAATAATTATATATTTAAATTTTCTTCCATATGAAATTATGGATGAATTTTAATAACATAGTATTATTTATTTAATATATTTTGAATTAACATGTTATCCACATATCAATAATTTTCATTCAGTGTTGAATTTTTTTAGTCTATGAACTGATGAAGAATGACCAGAGATTCCCTCAGGAGTTACAAAAATTTCAGGCCGGTAAGATAGGGTGACATGATATGTAACTGGTGTACACTTTGAGAACCCTAGTATGCTTTGTCGTGCTATACTACGGGATACATGACATGTGACATAGTTATTACATGTATTGTTTATTGCATGTTGACCATCCAATATAGAACATGGTATGTCTAATTCTATAGATTGTATATGTTGTTCATTCCATTTAGTCTATGTGGGTTATCAGTGTAAATAATGCAATCCTTCTTGTCAATATAGAATGTAAACCCAAAATATACTGAAATCCTAGAGTATTTATGATAATAAAACATGTATGTTATGTAAATTCTTTGTATTTCATCATTTCCCATGTTGAAAATACACACCGAGACATTTGGTGAGAACAATAGAAACACGACATAAACGATTATGACATGTATATGTGAATTACATACTGTATGATCACATCGAGATACATTCTAAAGCCCCAGGAGAAGTACCTTAGGAACATGAAAAGAAAATATATGGTGTATAGCTGATGTATACTTCCATGTATCCTAGAAAATTCATCACACTGAATCCCAATGCATATAACTCATATACACGTCAACCGAGGTACACAGTGCGTAGTTTAATAATACATTCCATGAAGTCTCCCAATAACTATAAGAATGAAATTACATTAAATTATCAATTTTTTACATTAAAGCCTTTTAGATTTTATTGGAACATTATGTTTTTGAAAATTTAATAACGGTTTTAAAGAATATTAAATGATCACAAAATTTTATTGTAATAAAGGTAAAATGGTTGCCTCTTCCATTTATTTTTCATTAATTCCTTTATGATTGTAATCAAAAAGAGGATTCAAATGTTCATTAAGATAAAAGGGTACCAGTTATTTAATTAATTAATTAATTTAAGCATGGGTTTATATAATAATAAATAATTAAGAATAAATGAATGATGTCCATTTACTTCTTTGTATACGTTGCATGTTTGACCATTCATGAGCTTGAACAAGAATTGTGTATGTGTTGGAGGATATAATTTAATGAACGGAGTGGTTTTTAAATTTTTTTTTATTAAATTATATATATCAGACTATGAGACATCCCGACCTAAATTTTTATATTGGAACTTCTTGTCTACCGTTATTTATTTAACCCCCATAACCAACTCTATGGTTCCCCTCGCCTACGAATGAGTTTTAAATACATATAATTAATGGAGTATACCAAGGAATATTGAGGTGGTTCATGAAGGAACCATAAAGATTCCAACCTAGGAGATATTCAAGTAGAAAAGTTGAATGTTATAACTCATTTAAAGATTAGTAATAAGATTAATTTACTCCAGGTTTAATGTTGATTTAATTTCCAATCCTTAAATCAATCATTAGACAATATCAAGCTCAATATCAATTTATTTATTTATTTTTGTATTTTTATTATTTATTCCGTGGATACAAGACCGAGATCTCATAAATATATAAACAAGTTTTCAATGATTAATGTAAGTAAATGGACTATGTTAAAGTATTTTATCTAGAAAAGATAACTAATTAAGTAACACCCACTTAATATTTATAGGACATATAATGTAAAAAAAAAGATAATGTTTATTTATAAATTTATCAAATACCTCAACAAAATATTAATTCAGAATAAGACTTACATTACATGATTGGGAATGAAACCACATTATTTAGTGTTGCACATGGACAATGTTTGAAAACATAGTTTTATTAGGGATTTATTAAAAGGGGTTTGGGCCGACTTAACCAAACGTTTATTGAGTTTATTAGAAAAATACTATTCAACACAAATTTAGAGGAATGTGTTGACAAAACCAAAGTAAGGATTTCTTGATAAAGGAATCCACTCATTAGATGAAGGAGTTATAAGCCTGAATTTGGAAATACCACCTAACCGATTAATTTCTTTATGGGTATCATGGCCAATTTTTAGATCATTAAGAAAATTAATGGGGATCCTTAAAACTAGAATGTCCTAGAAATTTGATATTCTACACTCAATGGTGAGGGAAATTGAGGCTTGATAAATAGTTGGAGATATAATTTATATAATTATTTAGTTTATTATTTAACACATAGTTTATAATCAGGAAACAATTATAAATAATATACTCTTTAATTTTTGAATCAAATGGAATTTTTGTTCTCCACACTATCTTGATGATCAATATTGGAGAAATAAAACCTCCTAACTATAGTTAATTTCTAGGATTGGTTTTGAAATATTCAGGTTGTGCTACTCCATGAATAAAAATCAGATATTCTAGAATCCCCAATTCCATATCAAATTTCCAAGTATCTGAGTTATGATTGGTTCATTATGTATAAAAACCATTTGATCAATGTGGTCAGCATTTAACGTTGGACGCTTTTATATGAGTCTAGTTAAATACTGAATTCTGATGAAAAAATTGGATGCATATATAATTCTTGATCCCCTTTAAGGTTTATACTATGAGAGATATATAAAATAATAATATGATATTTCCAAATAACTCTTTCATACTATACATGTGGAGGGTGAAACAACTATGTGTCATGTAGTTATGATCATTGTCTATATTGAGTGACTAAAATTTATAGGTATTAATCTACCTATGGAAATGGTAATCAATCCCATTATTTCATAACCCCCTTATATCTTCTCCATTTTGGTTGTAAATTTTAATATGAAAAATAATAATAAGTATCTCCTAGATCTATTACTCTCATTATCCAATTAGATATGTATATGAAGTGTAAAAATAGTTCCATATTTATGGTGAAAACGGGAAAGGGAATTTGAAGATCTCTAAGTCTAATAATTCTTAACACCCACCCAATAAGAGGAAGATAAAGGAGAAAATACGGGAATATGATTTAGTATGTTTTTTATGTGAAAAGAAGGGCCACTAGAAGAAAAAATGCACCCATACAAATAATAAATGGGATGTTTCAGGTGAATTTTTTATCAAGTGGAATATATATTTTTCAAAAAATTGGTTATTAGATATAGATTTTTTGTGGTAACATATGTATTTAAATACTAAAACCAATTAGATGTTGAGTCAATAAAGTTTTCTTATGATTTTTCTATCCCTTTTTGTTTTGAAAATAATAAGCACTCAGTCTCAAGGAAAATATTATTTCCCATAAGATTTATCTAAATAATGAAAATTTTCCTTCCCCAAGGAAAATTTTATCATTACCTTTGTTTTAATTATTCAAGTCATATTTTCTCTAAATATAACTCTTTTTATTTCTAGGTGTAAAATTCAGTTTCACATCTAAAAACCTCAAAATCCTATAAATACTTAGATATAGAGTATTCTATTTTTTGGTTCTGAATTCGGGTTCTAAATTCACTGAATTCAAACTTTGAATTCATCTGAAATCCGATTCCAAATTCTCTGAATTTCGACTACAAATTCATCTGAATTCAAATTTCGAATTCTTTGAATTCAGAATCTGAATTCCTCTAGATTCAGACTCCAAATTATCTAAAATCCATACTCCGAATTCTCTGAAATTTAGACTCTGAATTCCTCTAAAAATCAGACTCTAAATTCTCTGAAATTCAGACTCCAAATACTCTGAAATTCAAACACTAAATTACTCAGAATTAAGTCTTTAGATTATTATAATATTCACACCCCTAATTCCACTAAAATTCAGACTCTGAATTCTATATAATTCTGAATCCGAATTCCTAGTAAAACAGAATCTGAATTTACATGTAATATAGAATATGAATATTTAGTTTCTTAGACTCGAAACTTTATTTTTCCTTAGACTCCAAAAAATGGATTTTGTTAAGAAACTATACATTTCTTACACTTGTTTTAGTTATGAAACGATGCCGAAAAAATTGTTTCTAACTAACCATTATTTGACTGACACAGGTACAGGTCCCTCCGAGATTCGAGGAATAACATGACTGTTGGAGGAGGGAGCAGACTGCAGGAGAAGTTCCTATAAATAGAATCTCATTTGAACGAGCTAAAAACTATTGATGAATCTATTGATCACTCTAGAGATTGTAGGCTACTGAATTGATTTCTAGAGAGAGAGGCTCTCATGCCTTGTGCCTACTAAACATCTTATTCACTTTGCTTCGTGTGACTCCGATTTTTTTTGTGTACAATTGAGGACATCTAGGGATAGGATGAAAATGGTGCCGACTACCATACTATTCAAGGACTTCCTTAATAAGGAAGATAGTGGTACATACTACCTTGAAGATAGAGGGGTTGTGGGGATTGAAATACATAATCCAATATTCTTATCGAGGGCTTAACCTAGTGTGGGTAAGAGAGACTTTCATGAAATTATGAATCAATGGACCTTTATCAAAGGTTGTTGGATACCCTACTCTTAGGGTTAAAAGTTTTCACACTTGTTACTTGAATTGTTTCATGTTTATTTTCTGCTGAATTTTGATTAATATAGATTTTATAACTATCTTTTACTTACCTGAACATGTATACTCTTACTAATAAGATTCTATATGCTTTAAGGTAGAATCCTTTTCCTTGAAAACATTTCTTAAACTTCATTTCCAGAACCATATATCTAGAACCTAGCAATTTTGTAGAGATAAAAAAGGTTTTGTGACTAAACATTGTTTAACATTGTTAAACATAGTTTTCCTCAAGGTCAAAAACGAATGTTTAATACCATCATTAAAAGTTCTAAAGGAATTTTTAATGTATACAATTAACCCCCTCTTGTAATTGAGCATCAACATTCATTATTTAGATCATACAATTTGTATCAGAGGAGGTCTCTGAAATAATTATATTCACATATATGTTTTCTTTATCATGTTTTAATTTTTTTGAATATATTTTCCTTGCTTAGGATTTTTATCCTTGTTTACAAACCTTTATTATTAACAAGTTTCTATTGAAAAATATTTTCTTTTAGAAGGCAGGAATAAATAATGGGTCGATTGATAGTATTAATCCTACAAGACCACCTATATTTGATGGGAATGATTATGAATATTGGATAGATTGTATGATGTCTTTGGTTATTAATACTGGAGTGGAAAACTTTGTTATACTTAGTAGAGATTACAATATTCCTGATAAAGAAGTCCTAAATTTTAATTGTCAAGAAAAGTCATAATATCAACTAAACTACAAGGTACACAATACTTTGTTGTGTTCCATTACTAGGAATATTTATAGTCATGTTTTTTCTTGTGAAACTACAAATTATATTTGGACGAAATTGGAGGTTACTCATTTGGGTACATCCTAGGTTATAGAAACTAGAAGAGCTTTGATTAGAGCAGAATATCAAGGATTCCAATTTCCTTATGGTGAACTAGTGTGCAAGGTACAACAAAGGTTTATAACTATTGTTAACAATTTATAATACATGGGTGATAAATGTTTAGATGATGAGGAAATTGTGGACAATATTATAAATATCATGACTAATGAGTGGGAATTTAAGAGAATAACTATTGATGGTAATAGGAAAGTATATAACATTACTATTAATGAGATTTTTGGAACTCTTATTCAACATGATACTAGAATAAAAAGAGATGATGATTTAAATAAATTGAAGAATGGAAATGGAATTGTATCCTTTAATACTTCTAAATCCAAGACTCCTGAAAGGGTAACTAGATCAAAGTCAAAGAAAGTCATTATTTTTTCAGAATCAAGTGAAAGTGAACATTTTGAGAATCGACTAGCTAATCCTTCTGAAAGGATGAACATGATAGTTGGGAAGAAAGACTTTTAGTATAGATATAAGAAGAAATAAAGAAAGGACAAGAAAGTATCTGAAGTCACTTGTTTTGAATTTAAAAGAGAAGGGCATATAAGGCCATATTTTCCTTTGTATAAGAGAAAGGATAGAAAGGATAAGCATTTTGAGAATAATAGAAATAAGTACTACAAATCTAAATCTATGAAAGTTTTGAAAGCTAATGAATCCTAGAGTGTCAGTGGTGGAGACTCTTCTGATGAATTTTCAGACTATGAATCCTCTAGTCAGAAAAATCTTGGTTTAATTGCCAAGTTACCCATTGAAAATAATTATCTAATGTCCATGGTAAGAAATGCTGAATCTATAACCAATGTATCTTTGAGATCTAATTAAAGTGATAATAAATATTATGAATCAAGAATATTCTTCTGATGAAGATTATACCTCACCTACTTTTAAGGAAGTGTCTAGGTTTGTTATGCTTCATGAGAATGAAAATTATAAAGTCAAGAAAAATCTTGATAAAGAAAATTTTAGAACTTCTATTATTACTAAAGAATTATCAGATCTTTCTAATGTTCTTGATAAAAAAATTTATGATTTTTAAAGTATTTCAAAAACCCTTTAGGGAGTTAATTCTGAGAAGGATAAGCTTTCTAAGGATCTAAAAAAAGTAATTTCTAAGAAAATTATTTTAGAGACTAACTCTAGTGATAAAACTAATGTTTTTTAGGATAAACACTTGGATAAAAAACTATTTTCAGAAAAATTTTACTTGAATAAGTGTTTGTCAAACTTTACATTAGCTAAGGAAAACCTTGATAAGATATATTCTCAAATTCAACCTCTAAGAAATAATTCTGGATTTTGTTATACTCATTCAAAACCAGTTTTTAGTAATAATTATTTCGTTCCTCAAATTGATCTTTTCTGCACCCAATGTTAGTGTGGTGGGCATTGGGAAAAAAATTATTCATTAAACAAAACTCATTCTATAGGTTTTCATAAAGCTTATTTTTCTAAGAGGATGTGGATTCCTAAAATATTTCTTTCTGAAGTTTTTGGATGCAAGAATTTTTGGGTTCCGAAAGTCTAACACTCTTATTTTCAAGAAAATTAGGAACTTACCAACAGAAATACATGCTACATGGATAGTGGATCTTCCCGACACATGACTGGTAACAAAAATTTATTTTAAAAGATTATCATGATGAATGGAGATATCGTTCTTCAATTTGTCGGAACGCAAGATCAACTTGGTGATATTTTTACAAGATCTTTACCATATGATATATTTGAATACATTAAATAGAAATTAAGAATGATAACTGTAAGGTAATATTCCATATTAACTTCTTGTTAAAACCTCTCTCCTAATAATAAGAAACTCATTTTTCATTAGGGGTGTAAATTTTCATATCAGTCAATTTTTTTTCTTGTAAATTAAATTTTCGTATTCAAAAATTTTTCGTAGGCAAATTTTTTATGTTGTAAATTTTTTTGTTGTCTATAATTATTAGTATTCTAAATTTTTCATAATCTAAAATTTTCTTAATCTAAAATTTTCAAACACAAAAATTTTCATAGTCAAAATTTTTGTAGTAAAAAATTTCGTAATTAATTTTGTTATGAAATATAAAGTTCTTATAGAAAAATTTTACTCATTACGAATAATCCTCCTAGCCATCTAAAAAGTATTTTTACTTTCCAAATTTTTTGTAATCATCTTTTTACATAATGGAATTTCATTTTATTTTAAATTTTTTGGATTCTCTTTTACATAAATCCAAATTTTTTATCTTAAAAACCTGAAAAGATCGGAACATATAAAAAACCATCTTTGGTTATCATCTCAACCATTAGATTTGATTAGAAGTATTTCAACTATAGGATCAACCAAGGAAGTTGAACTCTTGCCCTAGTCACCTATATAAGGACCTCATGATATTTTTTCCCACATTGATCCTCAAGCTCTGGCGTGATGAATCCCCACTCCTGTACTTAAGGTCATTCCGAATTTTCAAAAGTTACCTCAGTTCCAAATGTCTACTGAAACCTCTCCTCCGAAAGAAATTTTGACTATTAAAGAAATCTCTGAGTGGAAGATATATAGAGAAACATTGGTCGATCTGAAGTTTTATGATAAGTATGACTCTATCATATCTATGAATGTCAAGCTGAATGGTTGGGAGATTGTATGTGTATTGAAACCAAAAGCACTGACCTGGTATATCCGGACTTGTTGATTGCTTTCTATGAGACAAAAAGTTTTTTCAAGAAAGAAGGTATAGACAAGTTCTCTTTTAAGTGTTATGGAAAGACCTACTCTATTTCTTACAGATTGGAAACATGTATTATTGAAATTATTTACAAAGGTGAAGAATAATTCTTTACTCACAATTTACCTGATGTATCAAGATCTTTTGATAAGGAAAAGGCTATAGAGTGTCTTGGTTTGAAAGGAGTGAAGACTCCAAAGATTTTTCATCTATCTAGGAACTGAAGGATTCTTTAATTTTTGGTTCAAGGATTTATAATTTCAAGGAATGGTGATAAGGATACTCTGGATAAGAGTGATATATATATATATATTTTATTTCTTGGTGAACCTCAGGAAGATAAACATGGTAAAATATATCTTGGCGATGATTGAGAATATCAAGAATGGAAATCTGAAATCTAAAATCATTAAGTCATCAGGTATTCTCTGAAAGATTATCGTTCATTGTTTAGAATCTTTCAAAATTCAATGCAGTTCCAAGCTAAAAATTAAAAGGTAATGTTGATGAGTGATGATACCTTAAGGAGGATGAAGAATAACTTCTCTAATTAATATAGTGAATTTTATGATCCATCTGATGAAGAAGTAGAAGATTTGTCAAAGAATCCTAAAGTGGATTAAACCTCCAAGAAAGGTGGAAGGAAGAGAAAGGCTAAAAACCAGAAGAGAAAAGAAAAAATCATGTGGCTATGGAAACTTAGTCAGCACCACCAAAGTAAATGAAGAAAAAAAAAATACCCTAATGAAGTAGTGGATTTATGAATAGAGGATAATAAAAACAGGATAGAAGGGGATCCTATTATTGGCTTGGACCCTGCTAAGGAAAAATCCACAAAAATAAAGGCTGTTGAATAGCTTTAGAAGAAATGAAAAGAGAAGAAGAAAAAGAAGAAGATGATTGAGGCTGAGATAGTAAAATATCTTCTCAAAGATGCTGAGAAGGCATCTGAACAAATCCCAGTGCTAGAATCATTTTTTCTAGAATTACTTCATATGACTCCAGGAACGAAAGTAGTGGTTCTGGAATCACATCATGAAGAAGAAATACTAGAATAAGAAGAATTATAAGAAGAAGGAGATGATGAAGGCAATGGTGATATTTAGGACATGATAAGGCAAGTAGAGGATTATACTGAGAAGGAAAGTATTTATTTGAAATTATCAATCCATACTTCTGAATCTGAGTCCTCAAAAATTACTACTCCAGGAAAAGATAAGATGGGTGAGAATGAAGTGAATAAATTTTCTGAAGAGGAAAGTAACAATCATGATTTTTTCCAGCCAGAGGATGTTGAGGCAGGAGCTGAGAAAGGAGATGTATATGAAGATAAGATTGTTCAGCTATCTGATAGTGAACAAAAATTGCACAAAGCACAAGAAATCCTTTAGAGAACTGATAAATGAAAGCAAGTGACAGTAGATACTCCTAGTAAATATGTGGTGAAGTAGAAATATGATGGTGATTCATAAAAGAGGAATTTTGAACATGTAGAAAAAGAATTCTCACCAACCAAACACTCAGATTTAGTATCATCTTCCCTTGGACATGATTATGTTGTTCATTCATTGAAAAATATGGTTAGTACTATTCCCTTATTCAAAATCATAGACTCAAGAAGCTAGATGCTTCATCATACAACAAATCAGAAATGAGATTCATTTTCCATGGTTATACACTAATGTGTCGGACTAGACGTAGATTTCAAAACCTTCTAAATTGGATATGATGCTCATAAAAGATCATACAGGAAGATTACAAGCTGGTCACAAAATACAATCAAAGAAATGAGAATCTTAGATGAATTTCATGATAATTTCAAGGAATATTTTTACACTGAAGATGGGAAGATCAAGGATCTAACAATTATTTTTAAGGAAATGTTAAGCCTGGAACTGACTATTTGGAAGCAGGAAATTAAGGATCTGAATGGAAAGCTTAATTCTATGGAAATGAATTTGAAGAGGGAAAGAGATCTTAGAAATGAGATTTTGAGAAGCGTGTTAAGAAAGAAGACGTGTTTAAAGCTCATGCAGAATATCTTAAGGCACAGGAACAAAAAATTAAAGCCATTGAGAAGAAAAATGATGATTATGATTACCTCCTCAAGCGTAGGAATAGAGATCATACTAAGCTCAAGAATCTAAAAAAGAATATGATGATGTAGATTTTGAAGAATAAAGAATGATATTTTCTTTCCATTCCAATTTTTGTTGTACTATTCCTTGTACAAATTCTTTCAACATTAATGAAATTTTGGTTGTTCTTTATATATTTTGTTTGTGGCTTTTTAGTACTAATTTTTCAGTTACCAATTTTTTTCCATACCCTTTATTCCTTTTTGAAGATCAAAAATGTGGAGAAAGGAATGATAAAAAGAATAAAAAGTAAAGAAGAGATTTCCTTATGTAATGGGGAGTTCATCTAGAGGAAAATTCTTATCAATGATGTTTTTCGAATGCAAGAAAATGAAAAATCTTATTCAGGAAATCAAGAATACAATATTTTGGGATTTCAAATCTTAAGGGGGAGTTAGTTTTATTAACTATGATATATAATTAAAGGGAGATATGTTTTTTATTTTCAAGTCCATAAATTTTTTTAGTCCTTAGATTATTTTTCATAAGGATGATTGGGCTTTCCAAAAATGGGGAGATTGTTGGGTAAATAAGGTTTCCTAATGACTGTTCCATTCCTTTATGTTTTGAAAATCACAAACACTCTATCTCAAGGAAAATTTTATTTCCCCTATGATTTATCTTAATAATGAAAATATTCCTTCTCCAAGGAAAATTTTCTCCTTACCTTTGTTTTCATTTTTCATGTCACAGTTTCTCTAAATCTAACTCTTTTTATTTCAAATTTTATAATTTAGTTTTACATCTAAAAACCTCAGAATCCAATAAATACATAGATATAAAGTATTCTATTTTTAGGTTCTGAATTTAGGTTCTGATTACTCTAAATTCTGACTCTGAATTCCTCTCAATTAGGATTCCAAATTCTCTGAATTTAGACTCCGAATTCCTCTGAATTCGGATTCTGAATTCTCTGAATTTAGACTATGAATTCCTATGAATTTAGACTATGAATTATCTGAAATTCAGACTAAAAATTCTATGAAATTAAGAGTAAAAATTCTCTGAAATTTAGACTCTGAATTTTTTCTAAAATTATGACTTTGAATTCTCTAAAATTCAGACTCAAAATTCTCTGAAATTCAGACTCCAAATTACTCTGAATTCAGACTCTGAATTCATTAGAATCTAAACTCCAAATTCCTCTGAAATTTAGACTCTGACATCTATAGAATTTTGATTCCAAATTCCTTGAAAAATAGCATCTAAATATCACTGTAATATAGACTCCGAATGTTTATTTTCTTAGACTACTAACATTTAGACTCCGAAAAATGGATTTTGTTAAGAAACCATATTTTTCATACTCTTTTTTTAGTTATTTAATGATATCATACAATCTATTTCTAACAAACTGTTTTTGGAGTGACACGTGTATATGTCCCTTCGAGATTTAAGGAAAAATATGACCATTGGAGGAGGGAGACGACTGTTAGATAAGTGCCTATAAATATGATCTCATTTGAATGAGCTGAAAACATTTGATGAATCTATTGATCACTATATAGATTTCATACTGTTGATGTGATTTCTATAGAGAGAGAATCTCTTACCTTGTGCATACTACACATCTTGTGTAGCCTGCTTCATGCGAATCCGATAGTTGTCTTTTACAATCGAGGACTTCTGGGGATAAGAAGACAAAGGTTCCGACTACCTTAAAGTTCGAGAACTTCCCTGATAAGGAAGACAGAGGTGCCGACTACCATGAAGTTAGAGGACTTTTGGGGATATCTTGACAGAATCCAATATTCTTATCAGGGCTTAGCCTGAAGTGGGTATTATAGACTTTCTTGAAAGTATAAATCAAGGCACCTTTATCCATGGTTGTTGGATACCCTACTCTTTGGGTTAAAGATTTCATACTTGTTACTTGTATTGTTTCATGTATATTTCCACCACATTTTTATTAATAAGGAATGTATAACTATCTTATACATACTTGTACTTGTATACTCTGATTAATAAGATTATATACGCTTAAAGGTAGAATCCTTTTCCTCGTAATCTTTTCTTTTGTTTCATTTCAAAAATCATATATCTGGAACCTAGAATGTTTGTAGAACTAAAAGTGGTTTGTTGAATTGACCTTGTTTAACTTTGATAAACATAGTTTTCCTCATGGTTAAAAATGAACATTTTATACCAACATTAAAGGTTCTAATGGAATTTTTAAAGTATACAATTCACCCCCTCTTGTAATTAAGCATCTACATTCAGTATTTCAATCCAACTATAGGTTAAGAGATATTGATCAAGTGGTGGTAGATCTACAAGCATCTAAAAGAGCTAAACGTGATATTATAGCTATCGGGGAGTACTATCCTCACATTCCTAACTAGAATGATATTTATTTTGTAGGGTTGTTATTATGTTTTATTCGTTACCATTTTTTGTATCTGTAGTTGATGTATATGGATTAAATTTTAAATTTCGGTAATAAATGATTGTAATTTTATAATGATAACATTTTTTATATTAAGGAACATTTAAATAATGTTCTTTATGTGTTGTTATATATGAACCAAGTAATGGAAATTGATATCAATGTTACTTCGTGTAACTCATACCACACCCAACATTGGCATCATGAGCTAGGTCAGGTAAAAGAAAATCACTTAAAAAAATTACATAAAGATGGATATTTTGATTCTTTTGAATTAAAACTTCTTGGTCTATATCACACATGTTTATAAAGAAAATTATTAAAGCCCTATTTATTGGGTAAGATGAAAAGGCTGAAGAAATTCATGAATTAGTTCACACCGATGTGTGTGGGCCATTTCATATTCATAAAAGGGGAGTGCACTCTTACTTGATAACTTTTACTAATGATTTTAGTAGATATGAATATTTATACTTAATGTGGTATAAGTCCAATTATTTTTACAAATTCAATGAATACAAAATTGAAGTTAAGAACTATAATTGTACGAATATTATAAAACTTTACTGATATAATAATAAAGAATATATTAATCATGAACTCATTGATTTTTTATTGTAGTTTGAATACTATCTCAACTCACTCCTCTTTGTATGCCTCTGTGGAAATCTGTACAAAAAATGAATAACCACACCTTATTGGAAATGGTGATATCAATGATGATTCATGTGAGTCCCCCATTATTCTTTTGGGGATACTAATTACAAACAATATTATATATACTAAACTGAGTTCCAACTAAAGGTACATACGGTATACCATACCAAATTTGGAATAGAAAGAAACTTTAGTTTTCTTCAATATATGTGTGGGGTTTCCAATCATTTTTTAATGTCTGTTAAAGTAACAAGATTTCTCTCCGAGGAATAAAGTGATTCTTTATTGGATGTCCCAAAGAAAACATGGGATACTACCTAAAAAATAATTTAGAAGAAAAATGATTTAGTCAATTGGATTACCAAATTTCATGAGAGGAATCCTATATTTAAAAGATTTATTGGGAGAGAGATATAAATCGATGAAGTACTAGTTCAAGATAAAAAGGAGTTGTCATAGGGAGAAATTACCCAATGAACCATGGAAGATAGATTTGATCCAGAGATAAAGTAATGTGTAGGAGTATAAGAGTGGTTAGAGAACTAGAAAAATATGATTTTCTAGTCATTGAGAATGGTGACTTGTTATTATTTGACAATAATGATCTTCTAAACTATAATGAAATATTATGTGTCATAGATGTTTTGAAATGGAAAGAATCCATGAATTTTGAAATGGATTCCATGTATAATAAACAAGTATTTATTTTGGTAGATCCTATAGGTTATATCAATCCTATTAGTTTTAAATGGATATTCAAAAATTAATTAGTCATGAAAGTAAATTCCCGCACCAATAAGGCATGAATTTGTTCATAAGGGTTTGAAAAGAATCAAGGGATTTACTACAGAGAAATTTTTTCACCTATTTTAGTACTGAAATAAGTCATAATTATTCATACTATTTATTTTTACCAAGGGTATGATATTTGGTAAATGGATGTAAAAAAACCATGCATTGTTGGAGACTTTAGAAATATGTCTATGTGACCCAAACTAAATGGGTTGTGACTCTAAATAAATACAAAAAGATATTAATATTCTAAAAATACATTTATATTAAAGAATTAATCTAGACCATTGAAAATTCCTTTTGATAAATCCATAATAGAATTTGGTTTCACAATAAATGTGTGTGATACTTGTATATATAACCAGTTTAGTGGTAGTGAAATTATTTTATTAATGGTATATTTTGATGTTATATTAACCATTGGAAATAAAATACCCTTATTAGATTTTTTTAAGGTGTTGTTGAATAAATTTTTCTGAATGAAGGAATAGCAGGAGACATCAGATATTATTTGCATCAGGATCCACCATGATAGATCCATGAGGTTGTTCGGCCTAAGTCAACATACATACATTAAAAATATACTAAAGAGATTTTGTAAAGACCCATAAATTTCAAGGAATTTTTTTTTTCTTAATTTTCTTTGGAATTTTACAAGAACGCAGTTTCTGACGGCGCCTGATTCCGAGGCCCGGTGTGCCCAGAATCATTTTCCGAAGTTGGCTCGGGTACATTCAGTGAACGGACGAGCGGGTTTTTCTAACTTTTGAACCGGTGCCCGGAATCGAATTCTGAGGGCACCGATGAAATCGCAGTGCCGGTATTCTCTTAGAAACGCCTCTTCTGGAGTTGCATTTGCTCGGGTGTGGTTTTTAATTTTCGGGCTTAAAGTTAAGAAATAAAATAATTTTGCAACAACTTTATTTTATTTCACTTAAGCCGCTTGGAAGCCACTTGAAGCCACTTAAAGGCAGCTTGAACTGAGTTGAACTGGATAGGATGCTATCCAGAAATATCCTGCCCCCTTGGTAGGATATTTGTGAGGTAGTGCCCGCACGAGCCCCACCGATTCTTTCCGCTAAGAAACGCACCCGTGAAAACCCGTCTTAATGAAAGTCAACTGACGCGTTTTCTAAATTCTTAACAGACCATTTAAATGGGCTGTTTCTTTCGTGAATTAAATGAGATGTTTCTTTCGTGAATTAAATGGGTTGTTTCTTTCGTGAATTAAATGGCATGTTTCTTTCGTTGAATTAATTCAACGAATTAATTCAATCGTTTCTTAACCTGTTTTCGTGTGTTGGCATATTAATAAAATAAGACCAACCCAAAATCTTTTGAGAAGTTTTGAGAGGATCCTTGTTTCTTCTTCTACCTCGTGAAGAACACGAAGAACGCGAAGAACGCGAAGAACGTGAAGAACGCGAAGAACGCCGAACCTGGAAATCGACGACGCGACGCCTTGATCCGCATCGCCGACAACGTTCTTCTGCGACGTCTCTTCCTCCGCGACGGATCTTCGATCGGCTTCTTGAGGTAAGAATCTCGGACCTTCCTTTTTATCTCCTTCGTGGTTCTTAACCAAAAACACAGATTTAATTAATCAAATTAAATCTGCTGTTTCATGGTGCGTTGAGTTCGCCGACTCAACACCGGATTCCGCAACGACGCGATGCCTCCCCGCGACGACGCGACGATCCCTCTCTTCCGCGACGAGCTTTTCCGCGAAGAACGCCCGCGCGCGACGATCGACGAAGTAGGGATTTTATAATTTTGGAATACCCCTCTTTATATTACCGTGAACGTTCTTTAAAAATTAAAGAGTCGGTTTCAAATGATCAATTTTATTTTATTAAAATTGTCGGTTCATGTGTTGAACAATTTCTCCCGTTGTTTGTCTCTAACGCGGAGGGTGCGGGCCAACGAACATGGCCTGACGACCCTCCGCCGTTCTTCTTTTTGTGCGGAATTGACGGGCGACGACGGAACGTGCCGCAACGGATGTTGGGTGATCCCGCAGTGAAGAACGGAACCCGGGAGGAACATCGGCGCAAACGAGAAGGAAAACGGGCCAAATGAGCGACTTCGGCGGCCGGAGGCGGCGGCGCCCCGGCGCGCCGCCGGACAGGCCGCCGCGGCTGAGCCGCGGTGGCGGCCAGCGGACCCGCGGTCCGCGGGTCCGGTTCTTCCGGTCGGGACGCGGCAATGTGCCGCGTCCGCTGACGACCCGCGCGGCCCGCACGCGGGCCGCGGCTCCCTCGACCGCGGGCTGCGCCCGCGGCTTCCACCCGCGCCCCTCGGCCGAGCCGAGCCGGTCGAGCCGGGCTGGCCGGGCCGGGCCGGGTCAACCGGGTCGGACCCGGGTCGGGTCGACCCAGTTCGGGCCGACCCGGTTTGGCCGACCCAGGGTGGGGTCGGGCCGGGTCGGCCCGGGCCCGGACCCCCTTCTTCTGACGTTTTCGTTCAAATGGCCGTATCTTGAGCTACGGGCCTCCGAACGACGCGCCGTCAGTGGCAACGCGATCCTTGGATCGAGACGGTCGTTTCGGTATACTATATTCAAGGTTCACCTTCCTTTTCGGGAGCCTACGTAGTTAAAACTCCGTAGTTAAGCGTGCTTGGCCTAGAGCAGTGATCAGGATGGGTGACCTCCTGGGAAGTTTCCCAGGGTGAGTGTGAGACGGAAAGGCCAATAACTTACAGACTGGGCGTCCGATTGATGCGCCGTCTGTTTCGTTGAATTCCTCTAAATGAGACGGATCTTTTGGAATACTCCGCATGAGCTTTGGACGCAGGTGGAGTACGGTCGGGTTGGTTTTGCCTTAAAAACCAACCGGGCCCCTGGGACGAAAAAGCCAATAACTCTCAGACCGGACGTCCGATTGACGCGCCGTCTATTGCATTGAGTTCCTCTTGATGAGACGGAACTTTTGGCATCCTCCACCCGAGTTTTGGATGTAGATGGATAGTGGCCGGGTTGGATCGCACTGAAATCCAACCGGGCCCCTGGAACGGAAAAGCTGATATCTTTCAGACCAGACGTCCGTTTGACGAACCGTTAGCGGCATTGGTGATCACGTTGAAAAATGGACCCTATGAGTATACCCTGTGAGTGTTCGGGGTATAGTTGAGTTACGGCCGGATTGGTTCGCTCACGAAACCAACCGGGCCCCTAGGACGAAAAGGCTAATAACTCACAAACCGGGCCTCCGATTGACGCGCCGTCTGTTGCGTTGAGACCCATGAAATGAGGTGGTCCTTCGAGATACTTCCTTGCGGGACTTTGTGATACTTGGAGTATCGACCAGCAGCTCGTGGAGCGGACCCTCCCGGAGACGAGCGGGCGGAGCACGGAGACCGTGTAGCTGATTGAGACCCGACGACTGCTGATTGAACGACTCGGTGTGCGACAGAGGTGCGCTTGGTTGTAGCGGCACATGGGAGCTCTTAGTTGTAGCGGCAGACCCACGACAATTGTGCGCTTGGTTGTAGCGGCAGACCCACGACATAGGTGCTCTTGGTTGTAGCGGCACATGGGAGCGCTTGGTTGTAGCGGCAGACCCACGACAGTGGTGCGCTTGGTTGTAGCGGCACATGGGAGCACTTGGTTGTAGCGGCAGACCCACGACAGAGGTGCGCTTGGTTGTAGCGGCACATGGGAGCGCTTGGTTGTAGCGGCAGACCCACGACAGTGGTGCGCTTGGTTGTAGCGGCACATGGGAGCGCTTGGTTGTAGCGGCAGACCCACGACAGAGGTGCGCTTGGTTGTAGAGGCACATGAGAGCGCTTGGTTGTAGCGGCAGACCCACGACAGAGGTGCGCTTGGTTGTAGCGGCACATGGGAGCGCTTGGTTGTAGCGGCAGACCCATGACAGAGGTGCGCTTGGTTGTAGCGGCACATGTGAGCGCTTGGTTGTAGAGGCTGGCCCGCATTACTCGATAGGTGGAGTACTACAGCAGTCTTAAGTTAGTGGCAAGTACCTCGGAGTTGTGACAGGACCACTGTACACTCCAGAGACGGAGCTCTTCAGCAGTTATGGTTTCGATGATGAAAATCTTGGTTTGAGCTGAGACTTTTGACCTTGTGTTTGCCTCATGATTGAGATGGGTTACTTGATAACTTAGGTATATGTATGGGCATATATCTAAGTAGAGGTTATCTGTTGAGATCTTCTTTGTGGTTATCCTTGTTGGTTTTAGAGAGACCTTGAGGGTCTCGGGGTCCCTACTGAGTATCGTTATACTCACCCCTACACGGGCTATGCCCGCACCTCGTTGTGTTGGTTGCAGACGACAGGCAGTGCTGATGGAGGCTGAGTGTTCGAGGACTGGACGGTACCCGGAGGTGGACTACACCACGAGTCAGTACCCGGAGGTGGACTACACGACGAGTCAGTACCTGGAGGTGGACCACTGGGCGAGACGTGATCGGAGCGGACGGTGGGACCCGAGGAGCATTGGAGCTATCTGTACCCACCCTTCAGGTGGGACTTCCAGAGGACAGCTCGACGCTGCAGTTTTTCCTTTCAGTTGTACTTTACAGTTGAGCTTGTATTTCCGGCCCCTTTTACTTTCAGCACAGCTTGTACAATTTTTACTTAGTGTTTACTTTTCCTCTTGCTTACTCTGTGGTGCTTGTTTACTTTTCAAAGGCAATGCCTTCCCTTTTTGCTGGGATTTATGCCTTGGTGCTAGTCGCCAGCCCCTGGCCTATGGAAGGCGGGCTTGGGGTAGTCACGGCACGGGCCCCGAGGACGGGTCGTGACAATTGGTATCAGAGGTGGTCGATTCTACCGGGGACTCTGATCTTTCTTCTATGTGAAGCAATAGTGTTTAGCGTATTGGGTGTGGTTATCAGTCCAGGGAGTCCAGTGTTGGTGCGGCGGCCGACGTATCCGTACACCAGGACCCTGACTTCTGATTTCCGACTTAATGCACGAAAACATTGATTGCATGTGTGTTTCATGTTTTCCTTGTGATTACTTCTGTCAGCTCACCAGGTATATTGTCCTGACCGTGGCGCACTTGTTCCCTTTTTCAGGATGGCCCCACGACGACAGCCAGCTAGGATTCCGAGAGTGGAGCGTGATGACAGCCCACCGAGCGTCAAGGACTCGGTACAGGGCCCTTTGACAGTTGAGGCACCGGCGATACTTATACCCGCCGAGGCACCGATGCTACCAGCCCCAGCCGCTGGCGATGCACGTCGCCTTAGTGCACTGCATGAGTTCCAGCGCCAGCGACCGCCCAGGTTCCGCGGGGAGACGGACCCTCAGGCCGCCGAGGACTGGCTGGAGGCAGTTGTTTGGGTTTTCAGATTAGTGAGGACACCAGCAGACCTCATGGTGATCCTCGCAGCGAGTCTCCTGCACGCGGAAGCAGGCAGATGGTGGAGCTTGATGCTCCAGGTGCACGATGAGGCGTCTCTCCTCTGGACGGACATTGAGAGCATCTTCCGCTCTGAGTTTGTCCCAGCCACCCTCCGAGCGGTGCGCATCCAGGAGCTACTACAGCTGCGGCAGGGCAGCATGTCAGTGGCCCAGTACTCGGCGAGATTTACTGATCTCTCGCGCTACTCCACAGATATGGTACGGGACCCGTTCTTCCGGGCCCGGACCTTCGAGCAGGGACTGAGGCATGAGATCAGGGCTTCGATGATCTCCCTCAATATTACGACTCAGGAAGGGGTGTTAGAGCGAGCCCTCTTAGTGGAGAGTTTCCTTGCTGAGCAGTCTCCAGCAGCAGGACCCACCACTTACCGGCATGCGGCAGAGTCTTCTGCAGCGGGCAGTAGACGGATGACGCAGGGTTCCAAGAGGACTGGACCTACAGGTGGTCGCCAGCATGACTCTGGATCATTTTTGCGAGGCACTCGGGGTGGGAAACGACTTTCCATGAGAGGGCAGTGTTACTCCTGCGGCGGGGTTGGTCACATGGCTCGTGACTGTCCGACCCGCCATACGGATGACCAGCAGACGAACGAAGGACCCCCCAGGCAGTGGCAGAGGTTCGATCAGGGCGGGCCGCAAGGAGCAGGCGGCCATGACAGGGGAGTTGGTCGTGCAGCAGGAGGTGGACGGCGCTTCGGGGTGTTGCCACCACCACCACCAGGCGGTCCACCCCGACCGTAGGGGACAGGAGGACATGGGAGAGCTCAGCTTCAGGCAGCTGAGGCCTACGATCATGGAGCTCCGGGAGCAGATGGACAGGAGCGGAACTAGCTCCAGACCTGGAGACTTTTGTTCACATTGCTTCTAGTTTTGTTGATGTGTGTTTATAGATGCTTTGTGTCTTTGTACTTGAGCTGCAGTAATAAAAGACACCTTTTCTTGTGGCATTTTACTTTCCTGTCCTCTCTTGTGTTGTTACTAAGAGGTTCCGGTTTAGACTGTTGACATGACCCTCACCCGTGAGACATCTACTGGAGGAGACCCAGTTATCACACACTGAAGCCGACAGTGTGACTCAACCCTTGGAGGCGAGAGTAACGGTTGGATCTCTTGGTAGTAGCGTCGAGGCCTTAAGACGTCATCCTTGGTATGGATTAGTATCATCCATGTCGGGATTGACCGTATTAGGCGAAGAACGTGGTTCATCCAGGGGATGAGACCAGATTTCTCTTATCGACAAGGAAGAAATCGAGGCAACTCTAGTGGGACCAGAGGTGGTCCGGGCCACGACAGAGAAGGTCCAGGTGAGCACATGGGAGCGGAAGGCTTAGATGCGTGCTCAGTACCGCCTTTGTATCCCTAGTTTGTGTTGAAGCTTTACGGGGACGTAAAGCCCTGTGGTGGGAGTAATGTATAGACCCGTAAATTTCAAGGAAATTTTTTTTTTCTTAATTTTCTTTGGAATTTTACAAGAACGCAGTTTCTGACGGCGCCTGATTCCGAGGCCCGGTGTGCCCGGAATCATTTTCCGAAGTTTGGCTCGGGTACGTTCAGTGAACGGACGAGCGGGTTTTTCTAACTTTTGAACCGGTGCCCGGAATCGAATTCTGAGGGCACCGATTAAATCGCAGCGCCGGTATTCGCTTAGAAACGCCTCTTCCGGAGTTGCGTTTGCTCGGGTGTGGTTTTTAATTTTCGGGCTTAAAGTTAAGAAATAAAATAATTTTGTGACAGCTTTATTTTATTTCACTTAAGCCACTTGGAAGCCACTTGAAGCCACTTAAAGGCGGCTTGAACTGAGTTGAACTTGATAGGATGCTATCTAGAAATATCCTACCCCCTTGGTAGGATATTTGTGAGGTGGGGTCCGCACGAGTCCCGCCTTTTCTTTCCGCTAAGAAACGCACCCGTGAAAACCCATCTTAATGAAAGTCAACTGACACGTTTTCTAAATTCTTATCAGACCATTTAAATGGGCTGTTTCTTTCGTGAATTAAATGAGATGTTTCTTTCGTGAATTAAATGGGCTGTTTCTTTCGTGAATTAAATGGCCTGTTTCTTTCGTTGAATTAATTCAATCGTTTCTTAACCTGTTTTCGTGTGTTGACATATTAATAAAATAAGACCAACCCAAAATCTTTTGAGAAGATTTGAGAGGATCCTTGTTTCTTCTTCTACCTCGCGAAGAACGCGATGAACGCGAAGAACGCGAAGAACGCTGAACCTGGAAATCGACGACGCGACGCCTTGATCCGCATCGCCGACAACGTTCTTCTACGACGTCTCTTCCTCCGCGACGGATCTTCGATCGGCTTCTTGAGGTAAGAATCTCGGACCTTCCTTTTTATCTCCTTCGTGGTTCTTAACCAAAAACACGGATTTAATTAATTAAATTAAATCTACTGTTTCATGGTGCGTTGAGTTCGCCGACTCAACACCGGATTCCGCGATGACGCGACGCCTCCCCGCGACGACGCGACGATCCCTCTCTTTCGCGACGAGCTTTTCCGTGAAGAACGCCCGCGCGCGACGATCGACGAAGTAAGTATTTTATAATTTTGGAATACCCCTCTTTATATTCCCGTGAACGTTCTTTAAAAATTAAAGAGCCGGTTTCAAATGATCAATTTTATTTTATTAAAATTGTCGGTTCATGTGTTGAACAATTTCTCCCGTTGTTTATCTCTAACGCGGAGGGTGCGGGCCAACGAACACGG
The DNA here is from genome assembly GCA_963277665.1 of Viscum album. NCBI lineage: Eukaryota > Viridiplantae > Streptophyta > Magnoliopsida > Santalales > Viscaceae > Viscum > Viscum album. The sequence continues at coordinate 251,934,609 of OY728165.1, read as the reverse complement.
CCCGACGACCCTCCGTCGTTCTTCTTTTTGTGCGGAATTGACGGGCGACGACGGAACGTGGCGCAACGGATGTTGGGTGATCCCGCAGTGAAGAACGGAACCCGGGAGGAACATCGGCGCAGACGAGAAGGAAAACGGGCCACCGGAGCGACTCCGGCGGCCGGAGGCGGCGGCGCCCCGGCGCGCCGCCGGACAGGCCGCCGCGGCTGAGCCGCGGTGGCGGCCGGCGGACCCGCGGTCCGCGGGTCCGGTTCTTCCGGTTGGGACGCGGCAATGTGCCGCCTCCGCTGACGACCCGCGCGGCCCGCACGCAAGCCGCGGCTCCCTCGACCGCGGGCTGCGCCCGCGGCTTCCACCCGCGCCCCTCGGCCGAGCCGGGCCGGGTCAACCGGGTCGGACCGGGGTCGGGTCGACCCGGTTCGGGCCGACCCGGTTCGGCCGACCCAGGGGGGGTCGGGCCGGGTCGGCCCGGACCCGGACCCCCTTCTTCTGACTTTTTCGTTTAAATGGCCATATCTTGAGCTACAGGCCTCCGAACGACGCGCCGTCAGTGGCAACGCGATCCTTGAATCGAGACGGTCGTTTCGGTATACTATACTCAAGGTGCACCTTCCTTTTCGGGAGCCTACGTAGTTAAAACTCCGTAGTTAAGCGTGCTTGGCCTAGAGCAGTGATCATGATGGGTGACCTACTGGGATGTTTCCCAGGGTGGGTGTGAGACGGAAAGACCAATAACTAACAGACTGGGCGTTCGATTGACGCGCCGTCTGTTTCGTTGAATTCCTCTAAGTGAGACGGATCTTTTGGCATACTCCACCCGAGGTTTGGGCGCAGGTGGAGTACGGTCGGGTTGGTTTTGCCTTAAAAACCAACCGGGCCCCTAGGACGAAAAAGCCAATAACTCTCAGACCGGGCATCCGATTGACGCGCCGTCTATTGCGTTGAGTTCCTCTTGATGAGACGGAACTTTTGGCATCCTCCACCCGAGTTTTGGATGCAGATGGATAGTGGCCGGGTTGGATCGCACTGAAATCCAACCGGGCCCCTGGAACGGAAAAGCTGATATCTTTCAGACCAGACGTCCGTTTGACGAACCGTCAGCGGCATTGGTGATCACGTTGAATAACGGTCCCTATGAGTATACCCTGTGAGTGTTCGGGGTATAGTAGAGTTACGGCCGGATTGGTTCGCTCATGAAACCAACCGGGCCCCTGGGACGAAAAGGCTAATAACTCACAGACCGGGCGTCCGATTGACGCGCCGTCTGTTGCGTTGAGACCCCTACGACGAGGTGGTCCTTCGAGATACTTCCTTGTAGGACCTTGTGATAGTTGGAGTATCGAACAGCAGCTCATGGAGCGGACCCTCCCGGAGACGAGCGGGCGGAGCACGAAGACCGTGTAGCTGACTGAGACCTGATGACTGCTGATCGAACGACTCGGTGTGCGACAGAGGTGCGCTTGGTTGTAGCGGCACATGGGAGCACTTGGTTGTAGCGGAAGACCCACGACAGTTGTGCGCTTGGTTGTAGCGGCACATGGGAGCGCTTGGTTGTAGCGGCAGACCCACGACAGAGGTGCGCTTGGTTGTAGCGGCACATGGGAGCGCTTGGTTGTAGCGGCAGACCCAGGACAGTGGTGCGCTTGGTTGTAGCGGCACATGGGAGCGCTTGGTTGTAGCGGCAGACCCACGACAGAGGTGCGCTTGGTTGTAGCGGCACATGGGAGCGCTTGGTTGTAGCGGCAGACCCACGACAGTAGTGCGCTTGGTTGTAGCGGCACATGGGAGCGCTTGGTTGTAGCGGCAGACCCACGACAGAGGTGCGCTTTGTTGTAGCGGCACATGAGAGCGCTTGGTTGTAGCAGCAGACCCATGACAGAGGTGCGCTTGGTTGTAGCGGCACATGGGAGCGCTTGGTTGTAGCGGCAGACCCATGACAGAGGTGCGCTTGGTTGTAGCGGCACATGGGAGGGCTTGGTTGTAGAGGCTGGCCCGCATTACTCGATAGGTGGAGTACTACAGCAGTCTTAAGTTAGTGGGAAGTACCTCGGAGTTGTGACAGGACCACTGTACACTCCAGAGACGGAGCTCTTCAGCAGTTATGGTTTCGATGATGAAAATCCTGGTTTGAGCTGAGACTTTTGACCTTGTGTTTGCCTCATGATTGAGATGGGTTACTTGATAACTTAGGTATATGTATGGGCATATATCTAAGTAGAGGTTATCTGTTGAGATCTTCTTTGTGGTTATCCTTGTTGTTTTTAGAGAGACCTTGAGGGTCTCGGGGTCCCTACTGAGTATCGTTATACTCACCCCTGCACGGGCTATGCCCGCACCTCGTTGTGTTGGTTGCAGACGACAGGGAGTGCTGATGGAGGCCGAGTGTTCGAGGACTGGACGGTACCCGGAGGTGGACTACACGACGAGTCAGTACCCGGAGGTGGACTACACGATGAGTCAGTACCTGGAGGTGGACCACTGGGCGAGACGTGCTCGGAGCGGACGGCGGGACCCGAGGAGCATTGGAGCTATCTGTACCCACCCTTCAGGTGGGACTTCTAGAGGACGGCTCGACGCTGCAGTTTTTCCTTTCAGTTGTACTTTACAGTTGGGCTTGTATTTCGGGCCCCTTTTACTTTCAACACAGCTTGTACAGTTTTTACTTAGTGTTTACTTTTCCGCTTGCTTACTCTGTGGTGCTTGTTTATTTTTCAAAGGCAATGCCTTCCCTTTTTGCTGGGATTTATGCCTTGGTGCTAGTCGCCAGCCCCTGGCCTATGGAAGGCGGGCTTGGGGTAGTCACGGCACGGGCCCTGAGGATGGGTCGTGACAGATTTGGTAGGGAACAATCCAATATGGTATTATTACCAGTTTCACATGGAATTCTTCTTTCTAGAAAAATGTGTCCTCATACACATGATAAGATAAATATAATGGAAAGGATTCCATATGAATCAGTGATTGGGTCAGCCATGTATGATATTCTATGTACTAGTATAGATGTTTCCTATAAATTATGTATGGTAGGAAGATATCAATACGACCTAGGTGACTTCCATTGCATTTAATTCAAGACAATCCTTATGTATCTATGGCATACTAAGCATATATTCTTGGTTAATAGAGGAGAAAAGGAACTAGTCATTAGAAGATATATGGATTAAAGTTTCCAAATAGATCAAGACTACATAAACTCAAAAATATAATACATATTTTCATTGAATAGAGGTTTTCTGATTTGGAATTGCTCAAATCTGAATATGGTTGCATTCTATAATATATTTCGAGTATATTGAGGATTTAGACATTGCTGAAAAAGCAGCATGGATTTAAAAATTTGTCTGATAGCATTACATGGTACCTAGTAGTAAATATACTATCCCATCCTATTGTGATAATACTGCATTGTTGGATCTTATAAAATAGAAAAGGACACATTAGTGGACAAAACACATACTTTGGAAGTATCATATATTGAGGGATTTTTCATAGATATGTGATATTGCAGTGAGAAATATTTATATAGAAGCAAACATGGTAGACCCCTTGACTAAATCCTTAACTCTATAGAAACCTTATTATCACACGAGGTTTAGTGGATTGAAAGTCATAGGCAGTTGGCTTTAGTCCAAGTGAGAGTTTGTTGGATTTGGCGTTTGAGGACTAAACATGTCATATTGATTTCCAATATCTTATTTGTATTTAATATTAATAAATCATTTTTTTACATATTTTCATCATTCTTCATGACCCTAATTTAATATTTTTGGGATATTATTGATGTAAAATCTGATTGGAGGGGGGGGGGGGGGTGAACAGTCATTATAAATTCAATTAAAAAACAATCAACGTTTATAGAATATTAAAAAATAGTGAGTACAGTGTTACTGAGTTTAGATAAAGAGGGAAAAAAATTAAAAACCTGAGGATTTATTTTGGTTTAGATCACCAATATCCTAGTCCACTCTTCAATCTCCTCATCTCATTGAGGAGACTGGTACCCATTAATAATGAAAATTTAAAAGGTGTGACAAACTTATTATAAACACTACCTTTTATAAAATCTGGAGGCACAACCCACTCTTTCTAAAAGAGAAAAAACTAGTCTATATCCTGAATTGTTAGTAGGTTTCATAACCCAAACTTCCTTTTGGGTGGTAGAATAAACTGGGAAGGGAAAGAGACGATTTTTAGGGGAAACTCATAAACTAGACATTAAGAAATTACAAAGATAAAGAAATAAGATTAAAAAAATAAAAAATATAAAATTATGAAAATGATTAGAATGTCAAATAATTTTGAGCTTAATGATCATTTGTCACCTAAAGGAACAAATATCTAAGATGTATACCTTTGATGATCACAACAAGAATGAAAAAAAACATAGAAGATCATGAATAATTTAGAGCATTATAATGCTGAAGAATTATATAGGATGCCTGAATGAATGATATGCATAGATATATGTTTTTATTCTGTGAAAATATCTTACAAATAATTGAAAGTCAGATTTATTATTAGTGTTTACGTAACCAATATATGCACAACACCAATATGTGAAAATTAATGAAATAAAAAACCGTTACTTTTGATTGTTTAAAGCCAATCTATATACATTGAAATATAATCAAATATCATATTTTATTTGGAAATAATAAAATAAAACATTTAATATATTAATTAAAATAGTGTAAATAAGTTTAAAATTGTAAAACAATTGAAATAATAATATAATATTTTAGATTATACATGCAACAAAGGATGCTGTAAAATAAAGCATTGCATCACTTTAAATCTTCTAATACAAAAATACAAAATAAACATTTACAATTAAATTTTTAACACTCTAAAAATAAATTTCAATATTAAATAATTAAACTTTTAACAAAGGAATTATTTTTAATAATATCAATTTTGATACTAAATAAAAATTTGAATAAATTTTTTTTACCAAACGATGGGTCATTTACATACAGTTGGAATAGAGAGTTGTGGATCATGACCAACCACTGAAAATTTATAATAGTGTCTTAAAATATTATTAATTAAATTTCCAATTTCCAAGAAAAAAAGAAAAAAAATCATAAAAAAATAATATTATAAATATTAATAATCAAAGGCTTCAAGATAAACCATAAAATATTAATATAGTTGGGTGTCCAATTGTTACTCATGACTCACCCCTGAAAATGTCCAGTGGTGAATCATATCAAACTATTGGTTTCCAATTTCTTCTCATAGAAAATACTGATAAAAAGAATATTAAATAGACGAATAAATAATCTAATAAAAAATAATAAAACACCAGACAACAAGATTAAATTTACTTCAAGTTAAACACTTAATCAACTTCATGAAGAAATATAAACATTATAGAACATGATTAAAAAATGTAAGTGCTCATAATATAACTTGAAGAAACCTATACCTATAAGAAAAAAAATAAATCATTTTTAGAGAACAAGATATTAAACATATGATAAAAGTATACTGTTAAAATTAAAATAGATTGAAATATATTAAAACAATTTAAGGAAAATGAAAAAGGATCTTGATGAAGCTAGAAGAGAATTCTTGCAAAAAACAATAAATAAAGAATAAAACAACCGGTGGGTAATTAATAACCCATTGTTGATATCCCATGGTGGGTTAAATCACCAACCTTTGTTGTTTTGTGGTGGGTTACTGACCCACCATTGGGTTCTATCATTGGTTAAAATTACCCACAGTTTGTAAAATTGCAACGGTGACTCAACAACCACCGTAGGTATTCTCCAATAGTGACTCATCAAGCACCCATCAGAGAAGATAAATTAATATGAGATGAAGAAGAATAATATTATTTCCATAAAAAAAATAAAAGATCCAGAAATATAAAATTAGTTTATACTGTAAAGAACATTGGGAAACATTGGAAATCCCGAAAAATAATAAGAAAAACTTACTTGTCAAAATTGATAAAAAACATCAGAGAAACTGTGATGACTGCCAGTGAACAGATGGTTGGTGGTTAGTCGATGAAGAAGATAAATAAACACTTGAAACTAGAACCATGATAATCATACTAAGCAAGATATTAAAAAATACTGAGACAAAACAGAATAAAAAACAAAATCTTGATAAAACTAGGTTAGAAAGTATAAAGGGGATGTAGCGATGGAATGAGTTAATTGATGTTGGGAGGAAATTAAAAGAATAAGAATATTGGATCAACTGTGTGTAGGATTTTAAAAATAATAGGTGTGTCTGTAAAAAAAGGATCATACGGTTGAAATGAAAAGAATGGATGGTGGTTGAGATACACCGCTACTGTCTACCAAATTAAAGATGAAAGAATAGTGATTCTTAAAAAATGATCCCCACATCGCAATAAATAAATTTAAATCATAAAGTATATTATACAAGATGATATGAACATAGTTTAATAATAAAAACATTACCCATACAAATATATTAGTTAACCTAGCCCAACTATGTGCATTTCGAGCGTGACCCATGTGGCTTATACATTGGCCAACATTCATGGTGTGTGAGCTAAGCACACCAATTACTCCATACATCATATGGGATATCAATGGAAGTATTTCCCAAAATGTTGACCAAATGTCCCCCATATTTGGTTGATTAAAATCCACTTAACTCACATAAAGGCCATTTTTTTACAAAAAATAATCATTTAGTAAATAAAGAGTATTAAAAATATATAAGTATTATTAAAATAATAAGTATAAGATTTAAAAACAAGTAACTAAGAAGTTATTAATATTTAAATTCACTTGAGAATTTAAAACACATGAATATATTTAAAAAATTATTAATATATGTAATTAAATAACTATTTATTAATTGACACACTTTATAATGTAACAATGTTAATTAATACACCATAGAGAAAAATTATATAATATAATTAATTTTTAATTGAATGTGGTTTAAAAAAATTTAATAAAATTTTTATTGTGATTAATTTATCAAAACCAATAAAAATATTAAGGTATTTAAAAAAAATAAAACTCTAAACAAATGTTATAGAGTATACGTCACTTTGATAAGTTCCTAGATTTTCCTTGTTATGATTAGTACCTTGAAGTGCTAAGATTATATTCTTAAATGTAGTTTTGTGGTCGGATAATGCACTATTATGGGACACAAAGTATATACACTATCAGTTTTGAGTATTCGTAAGAGGATGGGGATTCTTCCCATGATGTACTCACTTTGTACGCTCTGTGATGATAAATTGTAAGAATAATCCCACTAGAAAGAATTCAGTATATTTTAGTGTCATCAGATATTCCTATCCCTGAGCATATTTAATGGTCCTTATACTTCAATATTAACATTAATGCATAAAATTACTCATGAAATTGGATATGGGAATGAAAACCATGAGATAATATATTCAAAGAGAGGTATGATATATTGGGTATGCCTTGATTGACATGCCATTAATATATAAGTCAACGACATATTTGTACCTTCTATATTTATAGAATCTGACATCTCAGGCCATTTATTAGAATAGAACCATGACCCTAAATTTCATATCCATGGTATAATGTTGGGTTTATTTCATATATTCAATGAAATACATATTGATCATACATGTGGTGATATGAATGTCTAACCTACCTGATGAGATATCGTGATAAAGGTATTATATTAAACAATGAGCGTTCGTATGTGGTTGTCATCATTGAGACATTAATTTCATTATATTTGGTTCCTTGACCCATTTCTTGATGTTAATCATGATCTTTAGGAATGACCACATATTTCTAATGTGATAAAATCCTATAGGTTAACACACTAAGTGATTTTAATGATCTCAATTAAATTATATTTGAGTTTATTTTATACAATTAATATTATTCTCATGACTGAGGGAGAAATTAATTCACATTTTATAAATCATGAATACTTATTGATGAAATAAATATTTTAATTAAATATTTATTCAGTTTTTACATAAATTATATAAGAGTTCGAATGGAACAAGTCTGTTTCCAGTGATAATTATTAATTAACAAACCTGTTAAATAATAATAATTATTGTTTAAGTTGGTACACACCCAAAAATATTAATAATAAAAATAAATAATAATGTGTGTAGTGGGGTTTTTTAAATATTATAATTGTATTTAAGTTTCCTTTTAAAAATAAATAATATTATAATATAAAACCTATCTCTATAAATACACAGTTATGTGTATTATGTATTGCATCTAAAATTGAAAAGAGAGAATCATTTTTCACAATGAAACTCCATATAAAAAACTCATTTATGTCATCCTCTCAATAATAAGAAACAAAATAGATATCCCTTAATGTTCAAAGGATTAATGATGAACAAAAATACCACAAGACAATTGAGTCACCATGCTACAACTAGGTGATCGATTGACATTTCTCAAAGATCAAAGGAGAACGTGTAGATCACTTCTTGAGGGATTGTATCCTTGGATACTTATTGCGAATTTAAGGAAAAATGAAAGGGTCTTTTCATTTTGTTGAAATACACATTGTATGAAGAATCTGATGATTAGGTATTCATTTATTCTGATATTAAGTAAATTAATTATAAATATGACATGAAATATCATTGATTGAGGTTTGAGGCATATAAATATTAAAAGAAATTTTAACATATCACCCACCACCACATGATTTTAGTTTACTCAGAACCATTTGTTCATTGCCTTTAGAGACACCAAGAATTTTATGAATCTACCTGGTAACCTTAGGATGTGAATAAGCATATATATCCTTATTTTATTTCATTATATTGACAAAAATTATAGGAAAACATTTATTTTAATGGGGTAGAATGTAACATCCTAAGATTTAATATTTATTCATTTGAAATAAATTCGAATTATTTGATAGATTTATTAACACACAACCATGTTTCTAACATAAATAATATATTATATAAGATTAATAACCTATTTGTTTAATTTATGTGTATAAATAAGATAAACGACATTAGGAAATTTAGATATAATTTTTTTCATTAATTCATATGTACTGATTAAAGCCTAAAGAAAATATTTTTATATTTAATAAAATAATTGCATTATGAAAGTTATTAATTTCTAAACAAAATTCTACATAAATTATTTATATAATTATTATGAATGAAAATAAAATCATTTTTAGCTAAAAGTGTTATTTTTTAGAAAACTATTTTTATGTTTTCATTGTATTTTTGTCCTAGACATTAGTCATAGAATTAATTAGGGTTGATAATAAGACATGAATCATAAATAAATAAAATAAAATGATCCATAAGATCAGAACATTGGCATAATTCATAGAGTTTTTCATACACATAAGTATAAAAAAATCCTATGTCATAGGTACCCACCAAGAGAAGGATAACATTTTTGTCTTGTGCTAACCACTGATGTAAATTCTTTGAGATTGAGATAATATCCCATGTACCATCTTTGGGGCTTGAGGTAACCTCTCATTTAACCTTTGACCTCATTTAAAATTAATTAAGACCCAATACATTAGAGTTAGATATAGGTCACACCAAACACACAATGGATTGAAGTCATATGTGTTCTATATGATCATAAAAATTTCCGCATATAAGATACCATTAAAAGAAATGAGTTTCATAAACTTTTATTCATAGCATAAATCACTATAAAAAAATAGGTTTCATAAGAATGATTTGATCAGAAACATAAAACATCCAAAGAAATAATAAAAATGGAATCCTGGGATCATTCCCACATTAAATATAAATTTATATTATAGGATTCCATATTATATGGAAAATTATTTATAATTATCACTTGAAATAATTCATGGAGAAAATAACATTCCATAATAAAAGAACTTCTTTTTCAAACTCAACATAGTTGTAATGGAGAACATTTTATTTAAAAACAATCTTGAATAAATTTAATAGAAGCATAAACAGTAATATTAGTTTTAACTTCTGGAAAACCAATTCATTATGTACAAGTTAAAAAACATTCCTTCAATATATTAGTCAAAAAATTCACAAAGTACCTTATTTAGAAAATTTAAAAAAGATTCCTTTCATTTAAAAAAAATAAAATCCTGGTTAAAAATGAATTTAAATAATTATAGTAGAATGGTAAATAATGTTAAAATATTTTTTTAGAAAATATGGATATGGGAAATTAATATTTATTTATGGAGACATAAATATAAGGATTCCAAAATATTGATGAGATGTTGAAATAATTTTATACCATGAGTTATATTTTCTTCAAAATAAATTTATCCTCATGTATACAAAATTTAGATTTATTATAAATTTATAATTGAGTCATGTTAATACTTACAAAATATTATATGATAACTTTAAATCATTTTAACTCCCCACTTTTCCAATAAATCATTATTAAAATTATATTTTTTGGGTGTAAACTCGTTTATCATTAGTATTTAAGTTCTATAGTTATGATAATTGTACATTTATCTTGGTTCTACAAACTATAGAATATGAATAATGATATAAATATCATATATATTAATCAATTTCCTCATTATTACAATTAAATTAAAATATAAATTAAAATCCAATCACGCTAGTTTTTAGAGGTGGTAGTCCACACATACGCCCAAGCAACAATATTGTTTCCCAATAGTTTGGAAGGAAAGAAGATATATTTGATATTATGATTCCAAATGTATTAGTATTTAATAATAATGATATATAAATACAAAACCCATCATAATTCCAATATATTAAATATGGTAATAAAAAATGAATGGTATCACTATGTGGAGACAGTATGTTGTACATATGTACAAGTGATACATCACTTATAATTTGATGGGAAATAGGTAGGAGTATAGTGGTTTAATAATCATGATAAAATTTTAGTATATTTATGATACTGAAGTTACCATTTCATGATAAAAACAATATGGTTAAAAGAGACATAAGACAAAATAAATTGGTAGAGGTCAGGTATGATGATTACCTCTTCTTAGGAAGACCACCTTTTGATCCTTCATTAAATAACCTAATTTTGGCATTTTGAGGATAAAAACACGTAAAAAAATGGATAATGTCATTTTAAAGGAAAGGGTAAGGGTTTGGTTGAGTTATATCGATCATTATGGTGTGAAGAATTGAGGGATATATTTCCCTTTTATAATTTAGGTGGGGGAAATTTTGTAAGTTTTGGTGATTTTCATAATATATATGTCATTTTCATGTAAGAGTATACACTAAAAAACTCAATTTTGATCCTATAGTTTTAAGGGTAAAATTAAATTAATCCACTAAAATTTATAATTAAAAATTAAGGACTTATCACTTATTTTTAATCAAGATTAAACTGATTTACCTCTTACTGTGGAGATAAATTTACGAATGCTACTATTCATGTTGTAAACAATAAATGGGCCTATTTACCAAATTTTATCCTTCGGATTATGAATATTTAATTTATTACCTATAAATAAACGAAATTAATATTATTTTATGTAAACAAAATGTGAATAAAACTCATTTTTAGAAAAAAAAATATATGTTAGCATAAAATTGCATATGTTCTTGTATTATGAATTAATAATATTTGTTAAACACTTAAAAAACATTTTAACATAAAAAATATATTCATTAATTTAAAACATTTCTCTAGTAATGATTAATTTATGTTATTTATAAAAACATATTATTCACACAAAAAAAAACAATTTTTCCGAAAATAAAAACAATTATTTTCAAATGATATTTCATAGTAGAATATAATATTTTAATAAATAAATAAATAATTTTTCAAATGTTTAGACCATATATTTGTCAAAATTTATTTATTAGTATTGATATCTACCAATAAAATTTGTAAGTGATAACTGGCACACAATTCATTAAAGATGTTCCACAGTTCATCTAACCACATGGTTGTGTGTAATGAAATTTGTTGAATAAAGAAAATTTTATAATGATAAATGTTTCTTTTAATATTTGGATATAAATATTCCCCACTATTTCTCAGTTTCCACACAAATTTTCCATTTTTAGTTCTAGATAGTAGTTATGGTTTCAATGTGACATTTTTGTTTCCTGATTTGGATGAGGGATGTTGTCAGTATGTGTTTTTGAAGATTACCCTAGATTAATAAGGATATTTGGTCATATATTCCACTTATTTTTATTATAAAGTGTTTATAAAGCTTTGGTTTAAGAATAGAATCTTTAAAACCATCTTTCATATATAAGAATAATATGATTACTTTTTTATTTGTGATCCATTCCTTGTATGTTATTATTTTATTCTACTGTATTATTGATGTGGTTTCATGGTTGTTCTTTGTTTATGAGGAGAGGGAAGAGTGTAAAAACACAAACATTTATTAATGAATTTTTTTCCTTCTTATAGTTATGTTATATAGTATAAAACAAATATATAACATTACTTTCCCAATTAAATTATTATTCTCTTGAACAAAAATGAAGTAAGTGGTTTTTAAAGAAATTAAGCTACCTATACATATGGAATAGTAAATATACTATTGGAATAGTAATATAAACATTAGGAATGATAATATAGGGAATACAATGATAACCTTTCCTTTAAAAGGATAAATAAAATTTTGGTATCTTATAAATGAAAATATTATATAATTATATCATTTTATAAGTAAATAAATGTTTTAAAATTGTTAAATTATGTGTTTGTATTTTTATAATTCAGAAATGATTATTTACAATTTTATAAATAATATAATGACTTAAAATAAATATTATTTTCATTAAATATATTCATAAATTTATATTTTTTTATTATAATTATAATATTATTTTATGAGACCTCAATTAAAGTTTAAAAGTTTCATAAAATCTGCTATAATATTAAATTAAGTATTTTTAAAATAAATGATGATTTCAATTAAAAATTAAATTTATCATATTTAGATAACTATTTTCATAAAAAGATTTTATTTTTTAAATCTACATGTTGAAAATGGTTATAGAATTTTTTTGGGTATTTTTCTAAAATAGTTTAATTTTATTGAATAGTGAAATATGATTATTTTGGATATAAGCCAAATACATGAATTTTTGAGTTATGGTTGATATAAAAATGATGTAAGAAAAATTATATAAGACTATAATTCTGTATTTACTGTATTTAGTTATGGAAATGAACACAATTTGTAGTATTGAGAAAACATAATAAACATTTGAATAAAATTTTATAAAAAGCATCCCTCTCCTCCCCTATAAAAACCACCCCTCAACACCTCTTATCCTAACAAATTATAATAATTTTATATTTTATGAATTATTCCCAATTACATACCCAAGTTTCTATCCTATTTTCATGAGCTCCTAGTTTCAACAAAATACCAAATCCAAGTTCTTTAAGGAGGTTCTCATGTAGACAATATTGAAGAGGTAAAATCCACTTTCTTTCTCTTTAAATTTAATTTCTTTTATTATCTTATATTTACCACCCCTATATAAATTTGAATTATAAATAAATTATATTATATATACTTTTTTATTGATTTATAATAGAATATACAACATAAAATCTTTTCCCCTCTAATATTATTCAAAAAAATGAGAATATCATACCTGATTTGTTGATTCACCACCTTCATGGATAATGAGTTTAGGATTTCCATAAATACCATAATGGCTAGAAGTAAAACCATTATTATTTTCAATAATATATTAATATACATATTATAACTCTTATCATGTAGTAGAACCAAAATATAAACAAGATATTAAATGAAATTATACATGTTTTTGATGGTCGTAAAAACATCCAAAATAAATTAAAACATTTTCATAATCATTTTATCTACGAATCATGAAAACCCCATATAATCAAATTATATAGTAGGCCATACAAAATTATATAAGATCATTATTATCAAATAATTCCCCTTTTTTAGAATTTATTCCCATTATACAAGAACCCCCATATTTATAGTCAAGGGAACAAACCATAAAGCAAGAAAATGAATGCTCCCAAAACTCCGAGATTAAATTCTATAGCTCATCAAAATGTTCATAAATTAAATTAATTAAATTATAATAAGTAAACTATAGGTAGAATAGGTTATAATTTATTTAATTAATTATTAGATTTCTATTATCTAGAATATTAAGTATAAGTGCAGAAGGATTTCTGACATAAGGTATGCGGATTCTCGAACCCAACTTCATTTCTTGTGGTTAATCAAATTTTATGAAAAATTTCAAAGTGGATATTATTTTTATATTCACCAAATATAATTTCATTTTCCATTCATATTATTTCGGGGGATATACATATTTCTAATATGATTTTATGTTAAAAATAATATTTTCTAAAATAACTCTTCTTTCCAAAACACATCTTGACTCCTCTTGAGTTATTTTGTCTTCACTCAAAAATGATGATTCTTTACCAAATATGTTCTTTTACCTTTGAAATTTGGTAACCCCAATTCTATTGATGAATTTATGATTGATTAAATTATAATGAAACCTATTAATTTACATGAGTTACTTCATGAATTGATTTAAAATATGTTCTCAATGGAATGCATGATTATGTAAATGTTATGATATAATGGGTGGGACAAGAATTATATATCCATATAATTACTTGGTTTATGTGATATATCTGATGAGATAATGTGTTTTATTCATGAACATGATGCTAGTTTTTTCGACAATGGTGATGTTATGATTTTGCACATATGTTATGCATGAACATGATTCTATCTATGTTCACAACTATGTGTGGTATTTGACCACTATGAAACAATGATTCATTTTTATGCATATAAATTTTTTTTTCCATTATATATTGCTTCATCAAATGGGTATGATTATTATACTAAGCCTATGTCAGGATGATTCTGATTATCCTCACCCCTGTTATATTGATTAATGGCCTTATTTATCCTCTTACTAGAGTTTTAAATCACCCATTTCATTGATGTATATCCTGAGGAGACTATGTGTACTAAGGGTAATGAAAGCCTTAATGGGATGAAGAATAGTATTTTTAATAAATTTCAATATTTTATTTTTGTGCAAGTTAGGTATGTGACAAATTTTCCAAAGACACTAAAAGATTAGATCATGGTTTTCTATCTCTTTTAGTTGATTACCATTAAAATGAAGTAATAGTTATGTAATAAATCTGTGGCTTCTATAATTGGTATCATATCATTTTTTAGTTATTTTTTGAATTATTATTAGTAATGTAATGGAAAACTATTTGGATAAACTAAGTAGATATAAAAAATCCAAGAATCATTATTTTATAATAAGACTAAACATAAGGATCCCATAAGATATCCCTTCATAGTTTATTACATTAAAGAATAATATATTTATTCATTATTTATTTAATTATTTTTTAAATCCTTTTCTATTTTAGAAAATGATAAAAACTATGAGAAACGAGGAAAACAACTCATGTGAGGGACAATTAAATGATTATTTGAATGACATCCCCAATGCCATGGGAGGTGGAGTTTAAAACATTATGGCGATTCTTACCCAGGTTTATCATGATATGAACAGAAACTTGAATCACATGTAATAGTCACCTTCACTAGATAAGGAGAAGTTATCCATTGAGTAATTTATGAGAAAATGACCACTAACATTTGGTGAATCTTCTGATCCACTCATTGTAGAACAACGAGGTAGCTCAATGAATAGTATTTTTTTGTGCTCCAATGTTTTGAGAATGATAAGGTGACTCATTATGTATATGTTTTATATAGGGAAGTTAATAAATTGTGGGTATTGATAAATAGAACCAAAAAATTTTACGAAATGGAAGATATTGAGTGGGATGACTTTATGAATACATTTCTTAACATGTATTCCATTGAAACTCTTAATATAAAAATATAGTAGAATTAATAGAAATGAAGAAAAAGAAAAGTGAATCTATTGTTTTATTCAAATAAAACTTCACAAGACATGAAAGGTATTACTAGGGTTTTATTATCAATAATAATATCCAAATATATTGTTTAGTGGTTTATAAATACAACTTTGAAAGAGTCTATCTCTCTAAGTCTATGGGAGTTATAAATTAGTGGTTTCATGTGATCTAAAGGTAGATATGGAGTTTAGATAATGGAATCATGATTATATATATAAGAATATAAGAATGGAGTTTTTTTCTGGTCAGTTAAATTAAAAAATTAGAAAGAGGATCTAATCACTGATGTTTCAAAATTGTGGGAAGAAAGATCAATGGGATTTCCTCAATGGGACATGGAAATGATTCCATTGTTTGAGAGAAGGCCACAATGTTTATGAATGTTGAAGATACATAGAGAATCCATCCAATATAATGGAGGAAATGAGAGAACCATTCATGGTTCAATGCTTCAACTATAATATGAAAGGTCACTATGTAATCCAGTACACTAAACCTAGAATCCTTAAGAAAAATCGGTGTCAGTAGCCACCAAATACAAAGGATAATAGGAAAGCTAATTCCACCACTATTGTGGAAGTGGAGTTTGAAAAAGAAGTCGTACAAGCTATACTTCCTATTCACTAAAGAATTGGAAAAGTATTATTTTATTCTGGTGCAACAAATTCCATTATATCTTGAACGTTTTCTTGAATAATGGAATTGAATCCCTGATACATTGGGGTATAGAGATCCATAAAAACACATAGAAATTAGATAATTAAAACCCAAGTGTTATAATCTTATCTTACTGGAATATGTAGGAATATTCTTAAAAATAATTTCATAATACTTACCTCGGTGGAATTCAAGTCTATATTGGGCATAGATTAACCTCCATTATATATAGAACACATAAACTATAGAGAAAAGAAAATATCTTTTCATATACTTCACCATCCAAAAATCCTCTAAAAGTTCAAGTAATATCATGAATCTCTTTCAAAAAAATACCTCAATTGTGTGGGTATTGATACCCAAGGAAGAATCATACCTTTCCAAAATGGTAGAGTCAAAGGAAGGTATCTACCTGGCGGAAATGACCATTATGGGGGAATACATTGATTTATCTACCGACAAGTTATTTGGACTCCCCCTGGATTATGGGGTAGATTTCTCAATTGAGATCATATATAAATATACTCCTATATCATAATTCATCTACATGATGTTTCCGATTGAACTACTGGATTTAAAGAAGTAGTTGTAAGAGAATTCAAAAAAGTGTTTATATGACCTATTGGGCCTCCTCAGGGTGTGCCTATTATTTTTTAAAATAAAATGGTAGGATCAATGAAGCTATGTATCGACTACCAGGAGATAAATAAGATCAACAAAAAGAGAAAGTATTCTATTCCAAGGATTTATGAATTTTTTGATCATTTATGAGGAGATCAATACTTCTCAAAGGTGGATTATTGTTTTCTATATCAACATCTAAAAGAGGAGAATGAAGATATTAAGAATCCTTTTTTTAATACAAGCTTTGGGCACTATGAGTTTATAGTGATGCCTTTTGAACTTACAAATTATCCTAGATTATTCATGGAGTTGATTAATAGAGTATTTATATACTACGTTGAAAATTTTGTTGTAGTGTCTATCAATGATAATGTAATATACTCTAAAAATAAGGAGGAACATGAATAATATATAAGGATTGTGATGGAAACATTAATAAAGGACAAATTGTACACAATGTTTTGAAATTTAGATTTTTGGATGTAGAAAGTCAAATTTTTGGGACATGTGATAACAACTGAGGGAATTTCTGTAGACCCATAAAAAATAAAGGCTATTATGAAATGGCACTGACCTACTAATGTCATTGAAATCCATAGTTTTATTGGATTAGAATACTACTAATAATATTTTTTAAGATATTTCTCATGTTTGTATTTATTAATAACTATGTGAACAAGGATATGGATAATGTAAGTCGGGATGGAAGAATATGAGAAAGCTTCAATGAACCAAATATGTGGCCAATTACTGCACATGTACTCTCACTAGCATCATATAGAGAATGTTTTGTGATATAAAACAATAACTAAAATAAATACATGGGTGGTGTAATCATACATAATGATAAATTGATAGCCAAAACCTTATTTTAGTTGAAGATCCATAAGTGAAACAACCCGATGCATGATCTGGGGCCATTAGTTGTAATTTTTTCTTTGAAAATCTAGAAACACTACCTGTATGGTGAGACATGAGATATATATACAAATCCTAGGATTCTAAATTAAATATTCACAAAAAAGGAGCTGAAAATTTATCAAATAATATGGTTAGATCTAATCATGGACTACCATTTCTCTATTCACTACCATTCGAGAAAGGCGAACAGGGTAGCCGATGCACTTAGTAGAAAATAACCAGCTACTATATATATACTGCAGATTGAGAAAGATGATATCTTCATGGATATAAAAAGGATGGATTTTGAAATCACAATCGTAGGGAATAATTCTTACCTTTACCAAATTATTTTCCAACCATCTATCCAGGAGAAGATCAAGGAGGTACGAAGGGATGATCTGAAGTTACAGAAAAATGTGAATACGGTAATGGAAGGAAACCTACATGACTTCCAAATCGTTGATGAAGGTTTGATTTGGTTTGTAATAAGGATTTTGGAGCCTTTTTCACTAGAGGTAACTAGGGAGATATTAAATAATGTACATATCTCACCTTTCCTTATCCATCCCAGAATTATGAAGATATAATGTTATCTTTGAGAACACTTTTGGTGGGATAGCATGAATAAATAGATTGAAAGTTATATATCTCATGGTGTTTAGTATGTCAAAAAGTTAAATATAAGTGAAAGAAGTGCAAATGGATGCTGCAATAATTTCCTATAACCACATGTAAATGGGATAATTTCATTATTTATATTGTCACTAGTCTCCTAAAGACATCGAAAGGAAATAATGAGATACGAGCTGTGGTGGATCGAATCACCAAGACTGAACAAATTATCTCTATTTGGGAAGATCACTTGCTTGAAAACATTTCCAATATATATATGTGAAGGAATTGGTGATTCTACATGGGGTTCAACTTTAGATCATCTCTTCTCATAATCCAAGGTTCACATCTAAATTTTAGAGAAGTGTTCAACATGATTTGAGTATAGAATTGAATTTTAGCATGACCTATTTCACCCAAGATGATAGCCATTTGGAAGGGAACATTTTGGCACTTGAGGATAGTTTGGTATCCTGCTCATCGTAATTCAATGGTAGATGGGATAAACATCTCACCTTGGTTGAGTTCTCATACAGAAATAATTTTTAATTGAGTATTTAGATGTCTTCGTATGAAGCTCAGTATGGGAAATGATGTGGAACTCCAACATGTTGGGATGAAATTGGATAATGAAAGCTACTTTACGTGATCTTGTGCAATAGATGAAAAAAGGTTCTAGTCATCCAAAAACATATAGAAGATACTAAAAGAAATAAAAATATCCATTTTCAAAACAGTCAATGTGATTTTGAGTATAATGTACGGTACAAATAATTTCCTCAAATATAACAATGGAATAGAGTCTTGCAGTTTGGAATGAAAGGGAAGAATATCCCAATGTACATTGGACCCTTTATGATATTTAATTGTATAGGAGTGGTTTCCAATAATATATAACATCCTTCAAATAAGGCTCAAGTTCATTAAATGTTCCATGTATCTACCACAATGTATTTTTTTCATTTTTATAAAAAAACCATTTTGAAGGTTAATGGAGAACCCTTTCAAGTACCAAAAACTAAGAGGGACACGAGGAAGAAAAAAATCTTCCACAGACCGAGAGGTACCAACTAACTAATGTTAATATAGAAACCCCAAAAATGATATCACCATGACATCAAAATATATATTTGGAGACATTCAATAGAAAACACCACCGCTGATGCACCCCATCATATGCCCCACATCGAAACACACTCCCACCAACCCATCAAAAGAGAACCCTAGAACTGACCTAAAACAAGCACATCACTAACTGCATTGCTGGTGGATATCCACAAAACTGAAATAGAACCATGGAAAACATAACAAGAAAAAAATAAAATCTACACTAGAACCCTGATGGAGGATAACCAGTACTGAGGTCTTCATTGGAAGAGCTCCAAAATTGGGATCTATGAGACTAAAAAGCCTCTATGAACGATGTTGAAAAAGAGAACCGTAATAGTTCAACCATCACTGAGGCAAAAATTACAATACAAAATGTGATGGGGACTATATAACCTGACAAAAAATAGGGTCTTTCATGGTGGAGTACAGTGAAATGGAAGATAAAACTAAGGATATGGAGAACCACCTGGCACAACAAAACAAAAATGGTCATACCTCGCTAGAACAAAGACATGAGTAATAATGAATGAAGGATCCCCTAAAGAATATATAAGGATGAATAGGTGACATGGGAACTAGAGGATGGGATATAGGATAAACACCATCACATGTTTTCACATTAGTATACGGAAACAAATTTCGAGGATGAAATATAATAATGGGGGAATAATGTAATGATCCAGAATTTTATCAATGATTTTATCATCATTATTATTATGTTATATAGTATAAATCACATATATAACATATAAAACCTAATTAAAGAATTATTATTATGAATGTATAATTAAATAAGTGGAATTTATATAATTTAAGGAGACTATACCAATGTAATAGTAACATAACTATTAGAATAGTATTAAGACCATTAAGAATAGATTTCTGGCCAATTGAAGGGTAAAATCACCTATGAAAGTACAATTAAAATTTATGAATCTTATAAATTAAAGTGTAATATAATTATATCACGGTATAAGAAAATAAATGTTTTAAAAATGATAAATTACGTGTCGGTATTTTTGAAAAACATAAATGATTATTTACAATTTCCAAGGTAATATAATGATTTAAAAGAAAATTTATTGGCATAAAATAGATTCATAATATAATATTGTGTTTTATTATAATTATAATATAACTTAATGAGACCTTATTTTTTTTAAGTGTCATAAATGGGGCAATAATATTAAAATCGTTATTTTTCAAATAAATGATGATTTTAATTAAAAAAATAAAATTATCATAATTAAAAAACTATTTTCATTAAATCAAGTTAATTTTTTAAATATAAATGTTGAAAAATGGTTAGCGTATATTTTTTTTGTCTAAAATAGTATATTTTTAATGAATAGTGAAATATGGGAATTTACAATATAAGCTAAATATATGAATTTTTTAGTCATGTATGATGTATAGATGATTTAAACACCATTATAGTGAACTCCCATACGATATTTACTATATTTAGTAATGGGAATCAATACTATTGATATTCTTGAGCCAAAATAATAAACAAACAAATAAAATAATAAAAAATACACCTCTCCTCCCCTACAAATACGATATCTCATCACCTATTCTCCTGCCAAATTCTAAGATTTATATATTTTCTAAATTCTATACAATTCCATCCCCAAGTATCTTCTTCATTTCTAATAGCTTATGGTCTCAATAAAAGATCAAATCAAAGTTCTTTAAGGAGGTTCCCAAGGAGGCAATATTCCAGCGATGAAATCCTCGTTTTTCTTTTATTATCCTCTCCATACCTCACTAATAAAAAAGGTCACAAAAAATCAAGTATATTATATATATTATAATGTAAATTTTTTAATTTAATATCCATTATCAAATTTTTTCTCATCTCATTTTATTCAAAAAATGAAATGTCATCCCTGATGTGTCGATTCACCACCATCATAGATGACAAGTTTTCATTTTCAATTAATGCCTTCAAGGATGGTCAGGAATCTATTAATATGGTTAAATCCAATTTTTATTAAAATATTATAAATTTTATCATATACTAGAAAAAATATATGAACATAAAATTAAATAAAATGATACCAGTTCGTGATGGTTATAAAAGCATCCAAAATAAATTAAAACATTTTCACCAACATTTTATCTAATGAATCACCCACATACCATTTAATAAAATGATATAAGATACCATTTAAATGTATTAAAGTTCATTAATAATAAATAATTTCAATTATGGTTATGTTATTATTATCTTACATGAACCCCCATATTTATAATCAAGCGAACCGACAATAAACCATCAAAACAAACACTCCCAAATCATCAAGATTAAGATATATAACCCATAAAAATGACCATAAATTAACCTAATAAAATTATAAATAAATAAATAAATATAAAATAGGTTATTAATTATGTAATTAATGAATATATTTTTATTATCCTTGATATTAATTATAAGTGTAAAATTCATTTGGACATAGGGTAAGAGGATTCTCGAACCCAACTTCCATTTTTTTGGGTTAATTCACATTGATCAAAAACATCGGTGAGGAAAATTTTTCAATATATCTCAAAATATAATTTCATTATTCTTATATTTTATTTTCATGAATATACATGATTCAAATATTAGTTTATGACTAATATAATTTTTTTTGGAAATAATCTTCTCTCCAAACACATCTTGACTACTCTTGCGTTATTTCTTATTTTCTGAACTATGATGATTTATATAAGGAATAAATTCATTTACCTTCTAAATTTTGATCACCAAGTATATTCATGAAATCATTATTAATGAAATCCAAATGAAAACTATTCCTTTACTCCAGTTACTTGATTAAATTGATTGATATACGTTCTCTGTGGCATGTATGATTATGAAAATGTTATGATATGGTGGGTGGACCTCAAATTATATTTTCCTCCAATGAATTATGAAATGTTATTTATCTCATGAGATAATGTGTATTAAGTGTGAAGATGATTCAAGATTTTCCAGAAAGAGGATGTTATGGTTATTCAAATACATTATTCGTGAACATGATTGTAGATTGTTTCACAACAATATGTGGTATTAGACCCCTAAAACATATTGTTTTGTTTAAATTCATTTCCATATGTTATTATTTTATCTAATTATTCTTCTCTTTATTAATATGGTGATCCTAATATTATGTCACAATGATGATGAGTATGGTTGTCCATGTAATATGGATTCATATGCTTTTTTAACCTCTTACTGGGCTTTTAGATAAACCATGTCTTTGATGTGTCTCATCAGGTGACTACGTTTCCTATGGAGAATGTGGTATTTTGAGGGATAAAGAATCAAATTTTTAATAAATTTTTATAATTTATTGTTTTCAATGATATGTATGTGCCTAATTTTCCTAATACACTAAAAATCTAGGTCCTAGGTATAGTACACTATTATGTTGTTTATCATTAAAATTAAGTAATAGAAAGGTATGAAAAGTTGGGTCTCTATAATGAGAATGTCGGTTACCCATTTTAAATAGGAATGAATTAAAAATTAGTAATAAACTGGTGAAGAGTAAATTAGAAGAGGAATGATTTATTCATGGGTTTTTATAAATTTGAATACTAATTATATTTTATTAGATTAATTTACTGGAGACTACTTTTTGAATTTTTCTTATTTCCATCATTGTTGAAGAACCATGGCACCTTTATAAATGGACAATCACAAAGACCCAATAATGAAAAAGGATATTATTGAAATATTGTATTTGAGGTGTAATAATTATTATCTATTTTTTCATGATGTGTAGTGGTGTGATTTTCTTCACCATGAATTTTAAAAAAACACAATCATGGATTAAATAATGTAATGACAATGGATATAGAATACGAAAGTAGTTTGCCAAAAGGTAAACTAAAAATTTAAAATATGTATTATTATTTAAATTAATGATGGATTGTGAAAATGAACATGAAATGCAGGGATGAGTTTGTCAATATAACTGCGATTATGGGCTGTAATCTACTGACAATGTCTGGAATTATGAAAGAAATGGGTTTTTTTAAAATATGTTAGTTGGTGGAAAAAATATGGTTGTTATGCTGAATATGGTAAAGGTTAAGGAGATTATTTTTTAATTACTTTAATATATATAAATATCTAGAATAGATATTCGTAATTATTGATGAATTTATTGAAATTTTAAGTGGAATGATGAGTTGGTTGACATGGGGAATGAATGTCATAATGAACATAATTAGAATGTTAAACACTAACAAATGAGACTAGAAAATGGTTAAAAATGAAAATTTGATGTTTGTATGGTTTTATTTAAATGTGGATTTTATTACGATATTATTTCCATCAGAAGGCGTGTTTTGGTTAGAAATCCCCATTTCTAAATGGTTTCCAATGGATTTGTTTATGAAATCGGAAACACCCAATGGTTTTATATCTAATGGGGCATAATTTCGAAAGACTGAATCTCATTAGGGATTTTGACCGATGATGATTAGAAAGTCACATATTTCTAGAGGATGAGAGGTCGTGGTCATTGTACCTTTTTGAGGTGAATTATTTCCTACTCTGACACTCTCTTATATATTTATGATATGTTCATTAATCTTTATTTATTTTCCCAGGGTAATGTAGGTTTCCCTTGAAATTTGAAATCAATTATTATCATGAGTGGAATTTAGAACCATCCATATGTATTTGAGGTTCTTCATTAATGGATACATCTTTATATATTCGAGGTTCTCAATTGATATCATCCTCTTGTATACTACTTAGAGACTCTTTTTTCATCGTTACAATGACTATGGGGTTTAATCTACTCGTTGGGGAAATCTGGAATTTATGGTCCTCCATGTAGATGGAAGTCACTCTAGATTATTTTGTCATCTAGGGAGACCGAAGTAGTTTTGATGATGGGATTGAACCCATAGATGGGCTTCCTATGTATCCCTATGAAAGGAATCAGTACCCATGTATTTCAGTGCTACTTAATGGTACACATCATAACTTTTATGGTCATGCGATAAGGACCCAACCTTACAATTTAATTTAATGTGGTAAGGAAATCTAGGTGGAAGATTCCTAGTCAAATAATGGTGTCAGACTTATGCCTAAGTAGCCCAAGAAACATGGAAGGAATATGAGCTCCCAAGATGAAATAGACCCTACTAGGGATTTGACCCAAAGAGAAAATTGTTTATTCTGAATGTTGGGTTTAAAACTTACATAGGATTCCTACATATTCAGTTTGGATGGGAATCAAATCCCATGTAGTTTGGTACGTCTCACAAGGAAGTATGACCCTTTAAGGGAAATATGTTGGGGATTACTCCTAAATAATATTCCCCTGTAAAAGGGTCCACGAGAGATTCCTTAAATAATAGATATTTAGTGGTATTTAATTATGGTATTACTCTTAAGAAGGATTCCCATATTATGGATTAGGGTTATACTCTTTAGGTTGATGTCAAATGATCTTGGTCCCTAGGTGAGGGATTCCAACGTATAATGATATAAATTAAACATTAATATTGAATAATGCATTAATAAAATGTCCATTTTTAATAAAGAAGACACATTTGGATTTATACATGTCACATCGTGCGTCGTATTGAAGATGGGGGATGATTCCTACATGTCAAAAATGAGTCATAGATTATTGTTTTAAAATATTCAAACAATTTGAATGGGTTTTCAAGGTTTGGAGTATGTCACTTGTTCTTTTAAGTATGTCAATACTTGGTACAGATCTTATGTTTGGGTGCTTTTATCCCCATGCATTGGGGACATACTATGTTTACAAAAGGGGTAAATTTATGTTTTAATTTTATCTTTTATTGTTGATTTGATTTCCATCTTAGGTGGAACACTTGGGTGTGATATTTAGCAATTATATGTATTTTTATTCTCGGCCTAGTATGGCAAGGGAGGTTTGATTACACAACATGATAGGAACTTAGGATCATATGAAATATGATTTCTTATGATTTTCATTGGGAAACTGGATTTAACTAAGAGGGGTTGTGCTATTTAATGTGTCAGAAAAAAATCTAAATAGTGTTTTCTTAATTATCCTATTTTGGTTGCATTCTACTCAGCCAACCCAAAAATGTTGTTCCAATGAGATATTTATGTGACTTTATATGCATCTGATATATGGTCCTATCCCGGATAAGGGTAAACGTAGATGATGATTCAGGGAGATTTGTTTAAAGTGTTAATAAAGAAGCTAAATTGTGTTTTTATTGTATAGCCTCTTTAGTGGAATTATACTCAGGTAACTCGAATTGATAAATGAGATTTGATGTTTGGACTTATCCTGGGTAGGCAAGGGTCCCTGAGACTAGACTATATGTGTTTATTGACACTGATGTGGGTAGGTAGTGGGCCCTAATACTAGATGATACTTGATACATAACTTTGATAGGGATAGTTATGCGGCCTTGAGACTAGATGTTGTGTGAGATGGTGTGGTTAGAGTGTGTAAGGGTGTTGAGATTTGTACCCTGTTACTACCTTTTCTACTGGTACTATTTGTATATATACAATGATATGGCTATTTGATCATCATGATTGGTATTCAGTGGGATTCCACCTATATTGTATTCGTTGGAGTGTCAGGAGGGTGTGGATACGATGCTTCTTAAGTGTTCATGGGATGAGGCCCCTGAGAGTTGGGATGACACCTTGAAGGGTCAGGACGATCATGATCTCTAAGTTCTGAATTCGGTATAAGAATGAAAGAAACATATGGAAAACATTGTGCCTTGTATTGTTAAGAAGCTCAAGGTGATCCTTGTTCATTTCATATAGCGCATCGGTTTGGGATCCTATGGAGATAAGACATCTATGGCGTACTAGACTCGATAGTTCCAGTATCAGCACCCATAACTATTTTCCGAGTGAGGGTGGACCGAAAACAATATAGAACATGATAGTGTTGGTACACAATAACTTTGAAGAGTTTGAGACACCCCAGGTATAAGGATGAGGCTGGTGACATACCTACTTAGAAGAAAGACATAATGCTCGTGGGATGTATTGGTATTGGAAGGTAGACACAAGGGACTATATCAGAATGATTTTGAGGTCATATTATTTTAACATTATATCCAATGACACCATGGGTAGATAGAGCCTGTGAGTTCATGAACCTCTACCAGGGGGACAGTTCTATCCTAGACTATAAATCAAATTTCCCTACCCTATCATGATTTTCACCTAATATGGTGGGAGTTGACATCAACAATGTGCGACGTTTTGTGGATGGATTGTGAAACACAATCCGGGTGCATGTCAGCATCTTCAGACTAACATCCTTCTCAAAGGTAGTCAATTATAAACTGATAGCTGAGGGAAACCTGATATACTAGTCTTATTTGAGCTAGGTGAAAGTGTACGGTGTGCCGATAAATAATGCTTCAGGTAGCACAAAGAGAGGTTGTGGGGAGTCTCAACAAGACAGTCAGGATAGAGACTCTAGAATACTTCCTAGGAGTGGGTTTACAATAATGTTATTTTAGTGTAGGAATCCAGGGCATGTTCAGACACAATTTGATAAGGTTATGAAGGAGTGTCATCCATGCGACAAGATGATCCATTTAGAAAGGTTCTATAGGAAGCCTTATTGGATAGGTGGGAGCTAGGGAATAAGCCAGACTCAGGGATCTTAGATCCGATTAAGAGTAGTACTACGAGTGGGTTGTTTAGATTTATCTACACATAGAGGTCTTGTAAAAGATAACAGGACCTAGCAGTGGGATTAGTGGATTGTGACTGGTAGAGCTTCGCAGGGAGGTTAGAAATCAAGTAGTCATGCATTAGTCCAAAAGCACACTATAAAGCTGTTAGAATTAGAGTTGGATGGTTATCTAATGATTGTTAGTGGTATGTCTTGGGTGTGACAACACATTTATTTCATTTTGGATTTGTCCGGTTTTGGTGCATGAGGTTGACCAGTATTGTTTTTGAAAAAACTAGCCACTGGTTACTAGGTTTCCATCAATTATGATGTGAGATGATTATATATATATATGAGGTGTGTTGGCATCGAGTTTTATGTGGGAATCAAAGAAATATAGATTTGTATGTGAGGTGTGTATGCATATGGGAATTGATGTGATGAAGGTTATATATGAGGTGCGTATGCACCCATATTTTGATGGGAAGGGATATGTATATATGATGCATGTTTATTTGTGAAATTGTTGAGATGTAAGATCAATGGCCATCTAATAAGCTGCAGGATTTTATGAGTGTTGTGCATGGGACAAGTATATATGTGTATATGATGAGATATAATACTTGATGGGGGTTAAATATGGCATGGGTATTATTTGACCACTTGATGAGGTTCAAGAATGATGATGTATTGTGGGAGGACTTTTTAGTCCAAGGATGGTTGGTGGACCATCAAGACATTTGAGTTTTGGGTCAAGAAGTGACCGAGTAGGTAACTCGTATGGTGGGGATTTCATTGAGGGGAGTTGACCTATGACATCAATACATGGGTAGACCGAGTTGATTTTGATGAGATGAGAATATATGGTACCATATCCTTTTTAATTTTGATAGCTTGGGGATGAGCTATATTAAGGTGGGGATATTGTAATGTCTTGTGATTTAGAGTTAGTAAAAAAATCCTCAACCTATTTGAATTTTTCATGTTTGGGGAGCGGGACATCTTTTTTTTATATTTGTAACCTAATACTGAGAGTTTGATCAACCCAAGTCCTTGTTTTTATATTATTTTCATGGATCAGAACGTTCCTTGGGGTTTTGGGAGCAGTGGAGCCTGAGAACTCCATTTCAGGAAAGCATGGAAAGAGGTGCATAGTTAGGAAAAACCATGCAGTCTCCTAGAAGAATCCATCCTGGCCACTATAGACACTTGACATGGTTGGGAAAACTATGTATGTGGGGGTGAATGGTTGTGTGAAACCTCTTTATTTTTTAGTAGAGGTGATTCACATAGTTTTATCATAGTTTGGAAAATTTTGCATCTAACCATGCGTAGTATGGTGTTTAGATATTGGGAACCGTATAGTTGGCACACAGTTATCCATGATGTGTGGCCAAACCCTGTGGCCCCATAAAAAATGGGAAATTGATTTTTCCCTCATTCAAAATTTCCTTCATTCTCCTCCCTTTCCTTCCATTTACAATGAACAATAAAGGGAGCTCATCCATCATCCTTCTCCCATGGATTAGATGGAAATTCATCATCTATAATTTTATATTTGATCTGTTAGTGGATACATATTCATCTCAATAATACATTCAATTGTTTAGATTATCTTTTTCTATTTATATCACCATATGGAGCGGTATATCCATGTGATCCATTTTACATTTTTTAGTGAATTCATCTAAAACACCATTTTCTTCCAATTCGGATAGATTTTGAAGATGATATCAAACAACTGAGTGTATAATAGTACAAGGTAGGTGGTTACTAGCTTTCTCCTTGATTTTGTGAGTGTTTTGGGTGTGCGTTCATATAAACTATACGAGTTGTTTGAGTTAGAACCTAATTAATTAAATACATGCTTTCTCAATTTGTCTAATGATTATATAAGATTCATATGGGCATGCTCTTGCTTCACTAAAATTGGTTATGCCGGTTAAGAGAATTGGAATAACATGGAATGTTTTTTCCAAGGGCAAATTTGAATTAAATCGAATTTTTATAATGGTTACTACATTCCATTGGAATGTAATGGACCTGACATTAGAATTGAGCCGGGTGCTGATCATCTGGATTGAGGGGATGTGGTTTATCAAGCAGGGCTTGTCTTGGATACTTGGAGTGACGATGATCACCAGGTTGAGGTGACTTGGTCATCGGGATTTGAGGTGATGAAGTCATTATGACAATGTCATTGCTCTCGATATTTGAAATGTTGTTGACCATCATGATTTTAGGGACACGATCATAGGATCACCTAGTGTCGGATGACATAGATTAAGGTTTTTAGTGATTTCTGGTCATCATTTGTTATTCGATGCACTGTTAGGGTCATGTTCACATAGAAAGGACATAGTTGAGGTGGTGTTGACACTCATTGTCGGTGGAGGCCCCTGGAGACTATGCAGTTTGTTGATGCTGTTGAAAAATCAGTATGTCACTTATGTTCATTTCTAAAATTAATGTCAATTTTAAATAGAAAGAGTAACTTTGAGTCATACTAGCCGTATTGTGTGTTGAATTGAAGTTTCTTTGATTCCTATAGTTCAAAAATGACTTATAGATCATTTTTCTAAAGTATCAAAATAATCAAAATGTGTTTTCTCAGTTTTTAGTATGTCACTGATTGTTTTTACTAAAAATAATGTAAATTTTAAATAAGAAAAGACAATTTGAGTCATAAAGGTCTCAAAACGTGTCTTATTGAGGTGGGGTTGATTCTTATACATATCAAATGACATATAGGTCATCTCCCTAAAGTATCAAAAATACTGAATGCATTTTATTGATTTTAAATAGGACAGTTACTCTGAAACCAACTATGATGTCCTAAAAATTTCATACAATGATATCACACATGAGTAGATTAATATTCCCTACATAAAATAAATAAATTAAACATAAATATAAAACAATGCATTAATTCTGTGGAAACTGATTTTACTATGAAAAAAATCAATATTAACTATGTGATTTAGCAGTCACAGATTCATTTCTCTTACTACAAAGGTATGGCACATAGAAATAAGTCTTCTTAAATAAACAGATCCACCAAGGAAGAATGAAAATAAAATAAATATTTTATTATAAAAATTTTCATCAAAATAGATATATTATATCATAAAATTACATTTATATATTTCCAAAGGGTATATTTGGTCCAAATATAAGCTAACAACAAAACTAATGATTCTTTGTGCACTTAACAACTGTTGGTTAACTACTGCTAAGCATATCATCTGATCTGAACTTCTGATCCCTCAATCTCGTGATGATCTTCTCTGATACAATCTCTATGCAATATTTTCCTCTTCCTTAACCCATTTACCTAGTAAATGGGTCTAGGAATACAAAGAATAGTGAACGCTGAATGATTATATCATATAGATGGTGTGGGATTATGGAATCAAGGGGAAGCTAGATTGAAAGTTTAGATCAGATGATATTCTAAGTGGTAGTTAACCAAAAGTAGTAAAGAATCCATAGTTTTGTTATTAAATTTTTGAGTGATGTACATCCAAATTTTATCCAACACACTACATCTTTAGAAAATGAAGCATAAATGACCAAAATACAGAATATAAATGATATATTCCATAATAGTTTAGGTATAGCCCTTTTGAAAACATGGAAACATGGAATCATAAAGAATTGGTTCATAAGAGTCTCTCATCAAGTTATTGTTTACTAGAAATAAAAATCATTTCTAAAACCATTCTTTATAACCTAAAGATATGAAACTTAATAAATGGTGATCATAGAATCTCAATAAGTGTAAACAAGGGAGATATCAATGATCATATAAGGATAACATACGTATTAGGAATTCACCTTCATCTTATTTGTGTACAATCTTCCATCAGTTTTGTTTTCCATTCGTGTCTAACCACATCTATATCATCTTGTGAATCTGAGTTTTTGTGACAGTCATGGTAGTACTAAAAAATATAAATACACAAAGAATTAATAAATAGTTTAAATGAAATAGTAATTATTTTCTAAAATACATCTTTAGGGATGCTAGTTTGTTGATGAAATATGATCTATTTTATAAATTTACAAACATAATAACCATATTCCTTTCCATTTTATTGTTTTAGACTCTAAAAAAACATTGAAAAAATAAGTAATTTGTTTTGATATGTGTTTGGATAGTGAAATCATATTATATATAGCATGAGAATTTTCCACTTGTAGATCATGTGGGAATTATTTTCCTTTGGACTTGGATTTATTCTATAAAGTAGATCATATTGATGCACCACATTCCTTTCCAATTGTTTGTTTTAGGCCTTGACCAAGGATAACATAATTAAACCCTATTTGTCATAATTTATTTCTTCTTTTGAAGAGGTGATGTGAGGACTAATGAGTCCAAATTTTTGTTCATGGGAAAATACATTCAATTATTTTTCATATATATGTATGTAAAAAATATGAAATATATTTAGTCATAATTATCATAGTATATCATCTTCTATGAAATCAAATCATGAAAGCATACCTCATGTATACATTTACAACCGAGGTGCCTAACCATTCACACTTGGGGATTTCATCAACATTTTAAGCACTAATGTAATCTGATTCTTCCCCTCCGTATATATATTTTTTAAAATCAATGTTGTGAGAATTTCCATCTATAAAATTTGTATCAAATTAAGCTTGAAATGATATTAAAATTGGATATATAATGATTGAGGTGAATGTGAAATCAGTATATCGTTTTGATTGGTTGGTTGGTCCTTGAGATTATTTTGAGCCTATATTTTGTTTCACCCCCTTATCTTTGTCATTATGTAATAATATTCATCATTTCAAACCATTTTTCATTAAATTTTAAAGGTTCATCTTGAAAAATAAATTAGAAATGAAAACCTATTTGTCAACATGTTTTTTTATAAGAATTGACAGCCAGGCGATGAATGTTCCAACAAATTGTTCGACAGTATGAATGTCTTTATCATCATTTGGAATAGGCAGCTCAATGATAGGCTCAGTATATATGTTAATCGACACTCTAACTTGACCTATTCGAAGTTGTATGTTGTGTAGCATGTCATTCTGCATATTGAACACCACAGCCCTCGCTACAAGGTGATAGGTGGAAGTTGATAGATATAAATCACAGTCATTTTCACCCTATAAAATATCCATACTGGAAAGGTATTAGTGTCTATATGATTCAAATTTCAATGAAAAAATTATTAAACATTGATTACCTCAGATAAGTTAAGTTTTTGAGGGGAATTTCTTTCCTCAAAGATAGTGGGGGTGGGGAGGGATCTTCACGCATGGGTTGTTGTTGAGTTTTTTCTTCTATTTTCCTCCCCCATTGAAATTTCTATCATCCCTCTCTGGAATTGTAATTCTTATTGAAACATATATATTGTTTCTCTCATATATTCATTTTCTTAGTTTGATCCTCCACTTATTTTTCTTTATAAAAATATGTTTGAGGTGTCACCCCAAAACCCGCACCTCTGACTCGACCATTCTGTTTTTGTTGCTTCAAAGATGCTGAAAGTATGTCGGCATCTCATTTGGGTGTTATTGATTCCTGTGACTATGTTATATAGAAAATATAGGAAAACTAGTATACAATGTTATGTAATAGCAATTTAAATCAAACGAAATTAATATTATGTCATACTTACACATGTTTTCCACACTTTTTTGTGTTTTCATCTATTAGAATCCCCTCTCTATTTGCACGAGCCTCCTTCCATAGCACATGGAATGGGATGTAAGTTTATTTTGATTTAGATTCATCAATATACATATAAATAGAGGAACTTGATTATGGTGTTGATTTATGTCACATAAATGTTTTACAGTAGATTTAAAATACATACCAATTTTTTCCCATATGAATCATACCCCATCCTTGCTTTATGGTAGGGGTATGATTGTTTTTCTTCCCGTTCATTATTTTTAGAACTCAGTTGATTTTTCATAAATAAAAAACTTTCATTCAGAGTGAGGAATACAAGAAACGTCAAACAAAATATTACTAGACACAATGTACCTAAAAATTCTGATCCACACGATGGCTACTAAACGCATTCCAAGCTCCTTGGGTAATCAAGTGCGCATAAAGAGGAGGTGGGTGTGACTTGATTTTCCCTTCACCAAATTTAAGATTATATTTTGTTAAATTTTTTTGGAACCCTATATGAATCCTTCCAGCAACTCTTAAAACATATTCCTTGTGTGAGGCATCTACTATAAATGCACTCTACAAGGGATGATGAAGAGTAGGTCAATGTTTTAGTATTTTATTTTATTTTAATAAATTATTGAAATGATACCATAATGTTACTGTAATATCTTACCACATTCGTGTCTTAAGCCCAGTGACAACATGGTCCCACAACTATACATCAATCAGCATGCTTTGCTAAGTGATGATTCCAATGTAGCTACTAAACGTGAATTTTTTGGGGTAAACATTATGGCCTCACTTATTCCACCCCATCTCAAATTTGATGCCTTTTTCTTTTTTCAATATGTATTTTGGCTAACAATATCAACTACGACACTCTTGTTTTTTTGTGCTGCAAGGGTTTCATTGCCTACTATTTCCTCAGTTTTTGCATCATCATTATGTTCCTCTGGAGTGCTAGCATGAGAACTAGGACCAACATCAATAGGTTGAGAAACCTATTATACCGAATCACTGGGACCATTATCAGTAGGTTGAGAAACCTTTTGTTGCTCTACATTCGGACCTGTAGCAGTAGGTTGAGAGAACAATTGTGCATTAGGATTGGGTGCATCAGCAAGTGCAGAAGTAATTATCTGTAGAAGTGTTTTAACATTTAATTTAGATTACATAAAAGAAGTAGTGAAAAGATAATAACATAACTTATCACATTGTATATTAAAATAAAAAATACTTTCATTATTGAAATCTATTTTTTTCTAAAGGATTAAGAGATTTGAACCCTCTATCGACTATGTAAATCTCTTCATTGTGGTCTCATCTAACAAACAAGACACCATTTACATTTGGACCGCTGTGAAATGATTGTGAAGTCCCAATTAAATGGTCATCCTCCATTGAACATTCACCTGACCCTTCCGTTATTTTGGTCGATAAAAGAACATTTGACCAATTCTGGTTTGCGAGATAGGGAAAATAAAATACCTCTACTACCTTGGATTCCATTATAAATGGTTCATCTTTCTACCCTTTCTTACTAAAATCAATATTCATGAATCACAATTCATCTTTTTTAGTGGAGCTTCTGTTATCAATCCACTTTCATTGAACAACCAGCACGTGGAATTTTGTATAATCCAACTCCCATATTTGATTGATGATTCCAAAGTATGACATACTCGCAAAAATTGGATATCATTCCTTAGCACTGGAAACATGTATCATTTCATCCAGAAGTGCAACCCCACTATTCTGTAGGGTACTATCTTCATCATGTTCATTAGTATATAATTTATAATCATTAACTACGTAAGAATTGTAAGATAATACATAAACAATTGGTCCTCTGGCTAGACATCAAAGTTGTTCTAAAATTGAGTATTAAATTTCATCTAACTTCATAAATATATGGTTCTCAATCCATCCAATATATTGTGGATTATGTGTATCTGATATACATTCTTCATCCCTAGATCGATTAAAATGCCTAAGAATTTATTTGTGGGTTTGAACATATGTTCCAACATCGAAATTGTTTTGAAAAAAATAATGGTGGGCCTACTCCTGATATTTATTATTGATTATGAAAAACCCTCTCCCAGAAATTCCTTCACCCTCATGCCTCCCAATGTGACAAGATTTTGGTAGACCAATGTTTTCCCCACCAGATAGGTAATCGGTACAAAATTCAACAACTTCCTCAACAATATGTCACATTTCAATACACCCTCTGACCGACTTCGATTTTTGACATACCCATTCAAAATCATCATATACCATTCAATGGGGTATATCCATCTATAATGTAAAAGAGCACATTGTTGAATCTCTCTCACCAAATGAACCATAAAATGAACCATCATTTCAAAGAATGTAGGTGAGAAGAACATTTCAAATTCAAAAAACATGACGATGATTTCCCTTTCCATAGTTAGTAATTTTGCTGGGTTTGTAACTTTTCTGCACATAGATTTCAATAAGAAATAGAACTTCGTTCATGTATGTCCGATATTTTTAGAAAAAATGAAACCTAAAGCTATTGGACTTAGATATTTCTTAAAAACATGGTAATCATGTGATTTCAAACCATTTAACTTTAAATCGATCATTGAAACAATTTTCATGATATTTGATGAATACCCCTATAGAACCTCTACGTCATTCAAGAAGATTCAAAATTGTCTTTCCCGAAAAGAGTGTAAGTAGAATGAGGAAGAATTGATTGCTTTTCACCCTTCACTGGTGAAAACTCTTTTTGTATTCCCATCTAAACCATTTCCAACATAGCCTTAATTCAATCCTTTGTTTTTTCAGGTACATTTAAGAACGTGTCGATGACACTATCACATACATTTTTGTAACGTCCCGGATCCTGATGCCACTAAATGGGTGCCCCTAACCCGGTTGGTCACATGATCTCAAGAGTATTTTCCCAAATTCCAGAGGCTTCTGAATAGTAGTGAGGGCCTAGTTCTGATAGTGGGGAAACTATGCCCACATTTTTCAGAGTGTAGCGCAGCAGAAAAGATGAATGACATACAACATCGGAAGTAGAAGACAATATACAATAGAAATTGAAAACTGAAGTAAAATAGAATCAGCAGTCATATATATAAAGATATACCATGTCACTAATTCTTTGAAAGCAGCTAGAATAAGATACACTGCAATACAATAAAATACAACTCAAAGTATAAGGTAGTTACAAACAAAACAAAGAAGAGTAAACAGAACGCATCAGCATCGCAAGACTAAGCTTGGTCCTATGCTCTTTCAATCCTTTGCTACAATAATGTTCCTATATAGGGACCTGTTCCCTTATCCACACTTGAATAAATATAATATATTTGGGCCCAAGACAAGACCCAAACATATTGTGAGAAATAAATCCCAGTAGGCAACCACCAAAGGCCTGTGCCCAACTGACAGTGAATTTGTGCAACAATAGTGTGCAAAAATGAAATGCAGTAAACCAGGATGTTCTTAAAAGTAAACATTCCTACCAGTTCCATTTCCATTAAATAATTATTTAACAACACAAGATAATTTAATTATAAGTTCTTGAGACTCAGCCTCAACCGACAATAACCTATCTGTGCCACAACAAAACTATAACAAGCTATCTAACAAGTAAAAGGTAAAATAATACCAAGCCTGTGATTTAGCTTGGTAGGTATAACATGTAAAATCACCACAGTGAATAAATTAAACAGCGTCCTCAGACATGAAAAACATTACCCTTTGCTAAATAGAATCAAAACCCGCAGGTGATCGCCCTCAGGCTAAACGAATATTTCCTGTAGGCATGAGGTATTTCCCTCAAGCACGGAAGTGCTGTCCTCAGACATATGGAACATTGCCCTTAGGCTACATGGAAAACTGCCCTCAGGCTAAAAAAACACTGCCCTCAGGCTAATAGGTAACTGGGCTGAACCCATAACATAATCATGCAATTTATATACAATTCCTCTCAAGGCAATTCAAAGCAAGTTAAAAATCATGGTATAACCTCGGGTAACCTAGCCAAACGGCTAAACAAGGGAACACACACACACGAGGTGGCCCTGGATCCAAGCAACAATCCCAAAATATATTCACTCATATTTATTAAACTACATATGAAATTCTAGGTATTCAATTAATCAAGGCCTAAGCCATATGACACCACCAATATGGGCGCGTAGCACAGTGGGACACAAAACACACAACAGTTGGAATCTAAACACCAGACCACCTTCCTCGATCGTCCCTAGTCGGTATACGTGAACGATGACTCCCTAAATGTCCATGAAAGAAATAGATCCTGGATAAACGCTCACACATTCAACTCAAATAAATTACCTTGGAATACGAATTGGTAAGAACCACTCAAGTAGAAGGAATTTATTACCTGTGCGGTTCAATCAATCCCGTCAGAGAAGGATTTGGATTCCCGGTGTGCGGTTGGGAGATCTCCGAAGCTCCTGCCATCCTCCCGATCTCCAAATGGTGATTCTGCCTCCTCTGCCAAATGAGGAGGCTACTACCCATTTTAAGCGAAAAAATAGACTACACAGCGTGTAATATCAAGTACATGACGTGTTCGTTTCTCATTTAACTGTTCCTCTAGCGTCTACTTTTTCACCGCTGAACTATTCATCTGTCGATATGAGTACAAGACATGTATTTCTGATTACACAGTGTGTACGGTCACTCTTCTGGCAGCTACCACCACCACCTTACTGTTCTCCTTCCGACTGATTACATGGTGTGTAAATACTAATTACATGACATGTAGTCAGTTTTTACACCCTTCATCGCCGACATGCCTACACGCCCTATGTAGTCATCCCATGTGGCCAAAGTACACGATGTGTAGAAAAGTACATGGCGTGTACCCACAAAATTTGGGATTTTTCCCCATCTTCCTTATTTTCTCAAAAACACTTAAGGAGAAAGGAAAAAAAGAAATGCATACCTTAAGATTAAGAACCAAGTCCTTAAAAACTTTCTCCTTAATGAAATTCATCTTAGAATTTCCCTTCCGAGGGTGGTATAGATATAACTATGAACAACTCAAGCCACTGAGCATGTACATTAGTATCCCGCTCCCAGGTTTTGTCCTGCACTCATCCATGCTTCCAAAACACCCATATGAGAGGAATTGACTTACCTCGAAGAAACTTCATACTCCTATCAACAATGTGAATCAGATGCTCATTAAAGGACGGCTCGACCTGAAGCTCAACCTACTTGGGATGAAAAATGTGAGATGAGTCTGAATGATAGCGGCACAACTGAGATACATGGAAGATGTCATGCATGCCCTGGTACCTCTATGGTAACTGCAACCGATAGGCCTCCGACCCAACTATCTCTAGAATCTCAAATGGACCCATATACCATGGTGAATGTTTACCCTTTCTCCTGATCTTCCTGTGTCCCAACCTCGGTGAAACACGCAAGAAAACCTTATCCCCGACCATAAACTCCAAGGTTCATCTGCGGCGATCAACATTATATTTATGAAGAGACTATGAAATAGCCATCCACTTCTGAATCAATTGGACCTGCTCTGATATCTCCTGCACGAGATGTGGTCCCAGTAAAGCTGCCTCACCTTCCTCCAACCATCACAACAGTGATTGGCATGACCTACTATATAAAGCCTCGTAAGGTTCCATCTCAATAGTTTCCT
The DNA here is from genome assembly GCA_963277665.1 of Viscum album. Classification (NCBI taxonomy): domain Eukaryota; kingdom Viridiplantae; phylum Streptophyta; class Magnoliopsida; order Santalales; family Viscaceae; genus Viscum; species Viscum album. Next base: position 251,895,783 of record OY728165.1, on the reverse strand, counting down.
AAAAACTTTTATTATAGGAAAAATCAACTAGGGGTATGTACTTTTCCCAAGAGCACCCAATGTCTAGGACGCATGCACACAACATGTCCTCAAAAACTTGTATCGTATGCTTTGACTGGCCATTGGTCTAAGGGTGGTACATTGTGCTAAAGAGAACTTGTGAATCCAGTGCCCTCTGAAAACTCTACCAGAATTGAGATTTAAAGAGAGCTTCTCTATCAGAAACGATAGAACGTGGGACCCCATGGAGACGTACTACCTCTCAGATATACAACGTTTCGAGATCGTCAACACCGAAGGTATCCTTGATCAGAAAAAAGTGATCTACCTTTGTGAGTCTGTATACAAAAACCCACACGACATAATTTCCTCGAGGCGACCTCAACAACCCAGTCACGAAGTCAATCACGACATCATCCCATTTCCACTACGGAATGAGTAACTGTTGTAATAGTCCTACTGGCCTCTGATGCTCCGCCTTCACCTTCTAACAGGTGGAACATCTCGTAACAAAACCAACTACCTCTCTTTTCATATGTCGCCACCAATAATAACGTCTCAAGTCATGGTACATCTTGGTGACTCTAGGAAGAACCGCCCTTGCTAAATCATGAAACTCTAGCATCATCCTCTCACATATATCCCCTGGAACCCACACTCGTACATGGATATGTAGTACCTCATCATTTCCTATTGTCCAACCAGGAGGAGGGTCCTCACTTTCCACCGAATCCTGTAGAACCAGGACTTCTGAATCCTATAGTTGTCTCATCCTCACTCTATCCAGGAGGGTAGAAGTCACATCTAAGGATGAAAGATAGGCTCTCCCCTTACTATCGTGCACCTCCAAATGCATCTCAGAGAACAACTCCATAAGCTTCCACTCACCACTGTCCTCATGAACTGCCTGAATCTGAGTCTTCCTGCTAAGTGCATCAGCAACTGCGTTACACTTACCAGGTTTATAGGAAAGCTGGAAGTTGATGGAATGGAGGTATTCAACCCACCCTCAATGTATCAAATTCTGGTCATGCTGGGTAAATATATATTTGAGACTTTTGTGGTCCGGGAATACCACAAAATGATCACCCAAGAGATAATGTCTCCAACATCGTAATGCATGAACAACTACAGCCAACTTGAGATCATGCGTCGGGTAATTCCTCTCATGTGGCATCAACTATCGAGACCTGTACACAACTACTCGTTCACCCTATATCAACACTACTCTCAGCCCAATCCCGGATGCATCACAGAAAAATATATAATTCTTACCTTTCTCTGGAAGTATCGGGATTGATACTGATTTCATCCTTCCCTTCAGCTCCTGAAAGGTTGTCTCGCATGATTCTGACCAAAGGAACTTCATACCCTTATTAGTGAAACCCTTCAACGGCGCTGCTAAGCGGGAGGATTCCGTTATAAAGCGCCTGTTGTAACCATCTATCCCCAAGAAACTTCGTATCTCATACACATTCTTAGGATTCTCCCAGGAAACTAATGATCTCACTTTTTCTAGGTCTACCACAACTCCTGCCTCTGATAAAACATGACCCAGGTAGTGAATCTGGTCTAATCAAAAGTGGAACATTGAGAGCTTACCATATAGATAATGCTCTCTCAGTGTACTCTGTATGATCTCAAGATGGGTATCATGGTCGCGTCGAGTGTGAGAGTACACCAAGATATCGTCTACGAAGACTACCACAAAAGAATCCAAATAAGGACGGAACAGACGGTTCATCAGCGCCATGAAAACTATTGGCACGTTCGTGAGTCCGAACAACATAACCAAGTACTCATATAAACCATATCTATTTCAAAATGATGTTAGCGGTATATCCGATGGTCTAACACCTGAATGATGATATCTGGATCTCATGTTAATCTTTGAGAACACTCATGCTCCCCAAAGTTGATCAAAAAGATCATCAATCCTTGGTAAGGGATATCGGTTCTTGACCATCAGATGGTTTAACTTCCAATAATCTACAAAGAGGCTGAGGGTACCATCTGCCTTCTTTGAAAAGAGGACAGGTGAACCCCATGGATAAGTACTGGGTTCGATAAAACCATTTGCCTGAAACTCCTCTAACTGCCTCTTGTGCTCTTGCAACTCAGGTATAGCCATCCTATAAGGAGGAATAGACACTGGTTCCACTCCTGGAAGAAGCATAATAGTGAAATCAACCTCTTGATCTAGAGAAAGACCTGAAAAGTCATCTGGGAAGACATCCCTGAAATGATCAACTACTGGAGGGAAATCCATCTGACAAGTCTCCTAATCATCTTGATATAAATTCCCAATCTAGGCTGTCACTCTACCACACCCACAATGCTCAAGTCCAGCTTGGCTCACCTAGACATCCCACTCGCCCTTGTATAGAAACTCTCCACCCCCTGGTGACGTGAAAATCATCATATGATGACAGAAATCCACAAAGGATCGAAAGGGTACCAAAGAGTCCATCCTGGGAATGATTTCATAGTTCATCATCTCTAAGAAATAGAGGTCCCATAGAAAGTGACACCCACCAACCTCTAGGGGGAACTCCCTGAACTGACACACACCTACCATCCTCGCTCCCAATAGAGTTTCTAGCTTCATGATATCAGAAGATAAAGAAACACAGAGCCCAAGGGTTTCCATAATAGTTACATATATGAAGCTATGAGTAGCACCCGTATTGAAAATCACTTGAGATAAAATAGAAGCTACTAGAATAGTACCTCAGATAGTATAAGGTTAGGTTTCCTGCTCCTGCAGGGTCTACTGCACTGTATATGCCTGCACAGTGTCACGACCCTGTGGCACAACCTGGCTTCCCTGAGCTGACCCGCCCTGCTGCCTCTAAGATCCTGGTGTCTGGCTACCACGACCATGACCACCATTTCTGTCTGCACGCCCTGACATATTCCAATTTCCCGACTAGTATGAAGGTACTGGTCCTGCTCCCGCATGTATAGTCTGCACAGAACCCCTCTCACTAGCCACTAGTGGAAATGCCCTAAAAAAACTCTGGAGATGACCCATATTTCCCCAATCTCAGCACTCCAATGGGTCTCGGGGACAATGAGGCCACATGTGCCCCACTTTACCGCACTGGTAGGAAATGACATGGCCACCTGAAGTATTATTCTGGCTAGTACTGCCACCATTAGAGAAGTCTATCTGCCTCTTCCTCTTATCGGAATAAATATTACTAGAAACTGGTGTCGAATCGCCCTAACCCACACCACTAGATTTCCGCAGGTTCTTCTCAGTAATCAGTGCCTGGTTCGCCATAGCATGTATGGTAGGAAACCTGAAAACATTCACTAGTGCATGGATGTCACACCGAAGACCATAATCAAAGCATATTTCCCTCAACATCTCATCACCCACCTTAACAGGTGCAAAACTCTGAATCTTGGTGAAGTGAGAAGAATAATCCATAAATAACATGGCTCCCTACTGCAGATTCATGAAATCTCAAGCTCGATCTTCCCTTAGCGTCTCCAGGAAGAGAAAGTCATAGAAGGCTGCCTAAAAATCATCCCATTCCATGTCTTGATGATGGTCATACTGGGTGGTAACATGCTACCACCTTTTGGAGGAATCATGCAGCATGTATGTAGCGAGCTTGACCCTCCTCCCTAGAGGCATCCGAAGATGTTAAAATATTTTCTGCATTGAATCCATCCATGACTCCGCAACCTATAGTCCTCCATCCCCTGAAAACGTAGGAGGATGTTGCTTCTAGAAGATACGATTCAGCTCTGCCATAGATGTGGTGGCCTGCGGTGCTCCTTGGAAGGTCTACATGAACCGCAAGAAGCCTTCACAGAACTGCGTATCCGCGCTTGTGTCCAGTATAATGGCTGGTGCCACATCTAGTACTGCAGGAGGATCCAATGGAAGCCCATGGCCTATCATATCTGGTGTATAATCATTGCCACTCTCCTGGAAAACAACCAATGGTCATCTCGGTGGCATGACTCTACAAAGTCAAAGCACACCTAAGATCAAAATTATCCATGACCGAATACTTGGAGACTAAGAAGGGAACAAGAGAAGGAAAGCTTTCAAGATTTACAAAACCTGACTACACTACGTGTATAAGTACTACACGGTGTGTTCGCACAAGCCACCCACATGGGCATGTACTCCATCTTAAACTAGCCGTGTAACACCCCAAACACAAGGCTTGTCTCTTAACTACATGGTGTGAACTTTAATCCCCCTTCACTACCTGAGTCCTTCTACACGGATAAGCCACACGACTCTCCTAAAACAGGACTACAAAGCGTGTCCCACAGATACACGACGTGTAATCAACAAGCTTTCACCAGCCCGTGTTGTTCATGACCTGGCCTGTGTACCCAGGTCACCCTACACGGCGTGTTTCAAACAGACATGACATGTTTCAAATAGACAGGATGTGTTTAAAGAATCCCCAGACTGACCTGTGTTGCTCACTACATGGAGGACTACATGTATGACACTACACGGTGGGTTCCAAGCGGACACGACATATAATAAGAAAGATAACATTGCCCCGTGTTGTTCATGAAACGGTCGGGCACCCGTGTCAGTCTACATAGCATGTTCACAGTAGACATGGAATGTATATCTTAAGGTTTCCTTTATCAGTGTTGTTAGTTACACGGGAAGACACTGGGTCAAGACTACTAGGTGTGTACAACCGGTACATGGCGTATTTCCCCAATCTATTCCCTACCCTGTGCCCCCACCCACATAGTATATGACACGGGAAGAGACTACACGGTGTGTACTGAGGGTACACGGCATGTACGTAAAATGTTTTCATTTCTTCCCAAACAGAAGAACACACGACCTGTGTCCAAGGAACTACATGGCGTGTATCCTAGGTTTTCCAGAAAATAAGCCTTCGAAACTCTTCCAGAACCCATAAAACCACTGAAACCAACACCTATGTTCCATGTTCCGATCCGTGAGGGCCCATACACCCCGTGAATAAAATCATGGCTTCTTACACATGTTATAACAAAGTAAACACGTCAATGATCCAACAAATTCTGATTATTGAGGGCCCATACTCTCCAAAAACCAAAGTTTGGAATTAATTTTATCAAAACCACACAAAAAAATTCCTTATCAAATAGAAGGTATTTATCAAATCAGCTATCACAATAACATACTTTTTTAGGTCAACAACTATCACAACAAAATGAAATTCCTAATGCACCAACATGGCATGGAAACAATTCATGACATGTGATTTCTATCATGTGCCTAAATTATGCATGAGATGGAATACACTCATCTCATCAAGTTGCAACTAAATAGATCCCATGTATAACATATAAATAGCATAGTCACAAGTGCGTCACCCAACAGTTAAAATCAAATCAACTGTAAAATTGCAAAATTGGAAAAATTGCAACACGAGGTAAATTGGCTATTCCCTATACAGGAGTTAGCTACTCCTAGGGAAAACTTATTACCAAGTACCTATTCCATCCTATCCTCGGCTATAAGAACAAAATAGTAAGTCAAGAGAATAGAAACCCCTTAGATACCACATTGTAACATTCCAGATCCGGAAGCCACTCAACGGGTGCCCCGAACCCGGTTGGTCACAAGACCTCAAGCACATTTTCCCAAATGCTAGAGGCTACCAACTAATAATGAGGGCTCAGGTATGATAGTGGGGAAACTATTCCCTCATTTGTCAAAGTGTAGCATATCGTAAAAGATGAATAACATACAACCACGGAAGTAGCAGACAATATACCACTGAAATGGAAAACTGAAGTAAAAGAGAATCAGCTGTCATATATATAAAGATGAAACATGTCACTAATTACATGAAAGAATCGAGAACAGGATACCCTTTAATACAATACAATACAAATCAATGTTAAAGTTACAACCAAACAAAACAAAGCAGAGTAAACAGAACGCCGCAACATCGCAAACCTCTGCTCGGTCCCATGCTCTCCCACTCCTCTCCTACAATCCTATACCTCTATAGGGACCATTTAACTTTTACACACCTGCTATAATATAATCTTTTTGGGCCCAATACATGACCCAAACAGGGTGTGAGAAAAAAAACCTAGTAGGCAACCACCAAAGGCCCGTTCCCAACTGACAGTTCATTTGTGAAAACACAGTGTGCAGAAATGAAATGAAGTAAACCGGGATGTTCTAAAAGGTAAAAATTCTTACCGGTTCCATTTCCATTTAATTATTATTTAACAACTCAATATAATTGAATTATAAGTTCCTGAGACTCATCCTTAGCCGACAATCTCCTGACAGTGCCACAGAAAAACTACAATAAGCTATCTAACAAGTATAAGGTTAAACAATACCAAGCATGAGATTTAGATTGGTAGGTATAACATGTAAAATAACCACAATGAATAAACTAAACAGAGCCCTTAGATGTGAAAAGCCTTACCCTAAGGTAAATAGAATCAAAACCTGCAGCTGATCGCCCACAGGCTAAATGAATATTGCCCATAGGCATGAGGTATTTCCCTCAGGCACGGAAGTACTGTCCTAAGACATATAGAACATTTCCCTCAGGCTAAATGGAAAACTGCCCTCATGCTAAACAAACACTGCCCTCAGGCTATGCATGAAATTTATATACAATTCCTCTCAAAAAAATTCAAATCATGCTAAAAATCAAGGTATACCCTCGGGTAACCTGGCGAAACAGCTAAACAATGGAACCCACCCCCAGGGTGGCCCTAGATCCGAGAAACAATCCCGCACATCAGTTACTCATATTAATTAATATACCTATTCAATTCTAGGTATTTAATTAAGTAATGCCTCAGCCATAAAACACCCCCAATATGGGCACATAACATAGTGGTACAAAACACACACATCAGTTGGAATCTAAACACCAAACCACCTACTGTGATCGTCCCTGATTAGTATATTTGAATGATGCCTCCCGAAATGACTGTGAAGGACGTAGATCTGGGATAAACACTCACAAATTCAACTCAAATAACATCCCATAGAGGAATAATTGGTAAGAACCACTCATGGAGAAGGAAGTGTTTACTCGTGCGGTTCAACAAGCCCATCAGAGAAGGATTCAGATTCCTGGTGTGTTGTCAGAAGATCTCCAAAGCTCCAGCCATCCTCCTGGGATCCAAATTGTGATTCTCCCTCCTCTACCAAATGAGGAGGCTACTTCCCATTTTAAGAGAAAAACAGACTACATGACATGTGCTCTGAAGTACACGAAATGTAATTTTATCATTTAATAGTACCTTTGGAGGCTACTTTATCACCACCAAACTGTCCATCCATTGACATGATTGCATGGCATGTATTCCTGATTACACGGTGTGTACGGTCACTCTGCTAGCGGCTGGCTCCACCACCTTACTGTTCACCTGCCCACTGATTACATGGCGTGTAAATACTAAGTACACAGCGTGTAGTTAGATTTACACAGTTCATCACCGACAGGCCTTCACGCCTTGTGTACTAATCCCACACGGCCAAAGTACACGACGTGAGGAGAAATACACGGCGTGTACCCACAAAATTTGGTATTTTCCCCATCTTCCATATTTTATCCAAAACACATAAGGTGAAAGGGAAAGAAGAAACCCATGAATCAAGAATAAGAAATGGGTTATGAAATTTTTTTCAACATGCATAACATTAAGAAAATGTTTGACATACATAAAATTCCAGTATGGTAATTAAAAAAAACTGATCTCTTTTTACAACCAGTTTTATAAGGTTTTTCGAAAATGGTTTACCAAAATTAGTGTCCACATATTATAATTTCTCATAAAATTGATAAACTATTAGTGGAGACGGTGTTGCACATTCATCCGAACTTATATTGAATTATGTTGTAACGCCCCGACCCTAGATGCCCAGAGTCGGTGCATTATTACATAACATTGTCATGATCACAAGAAAGATCAAATCTCGAAAGACCGATTGGTTTAGTAGCCTTGGAAACACTAGATATATTAATAAGTCTTACATTACATCATAAAATGAAAAACTACTACAACAAAATATTGTCTCCATAATCCACACTCATATCCCCACATAATATCCCTGCAGGTCATTCATAATTTACTTCTTCACTTCCTGGGAAAAATAAAACATAGAAAAGGGGTGAGCTCAAATGCCCAGTAAGGATAACAATATAGCGGAAACTTTCATAAATAAGAATAAAAATTTAAGGCAATGTATAACTGAAACAAAAGCCTTTCAAACTTGAACTTTCAACACAGTATGGCATAAATAAAATGAAATAATTCCATTTACTTATTCACATGGTTATTCTACTAATCGAATAATCACATGCAAAATCAATAACCACTTTCATAATGATGGAATACATAATTCCAGACTATCATAACCACATAGCCAAGGCCTCGTGCCAAGACTACAAATAAGATTTTGTCAAGGCCTTGTGCCAAGACACTAGTTTGTCTCATGAGACCTACCGATGCAATTTTTTTAGAAGATACTTAAGTTTAAAATTGCTAAAATACACTCCAGTGTTTTTCTGAAAACATTATGCAAGATTCTGAAAACAAAATAACTAATTCTGAGACTGCTCGACTAATTACAGGCCATGATGGGTCCACTCCCAATCCCTTCCTGTCTACCAAACTCGAGAGTCGGGTTTTCTGAAAACATTTTTAAGCTTGCGTTAAATACGTATACATTTGCACTGGATTTTCATATATTTGAGAGAAATATCTCTTTTTTTGAAATCATTTAAAAATCACATAATAATAAAAGAAAAACTTTATTTTGAAAATATCCTTACAAGCATGTAAGGGAAGCTTCAAAGGTGTAATAATGTAAGAGAATAACCGCACCTGTCGTATAAGTTAACAAAAAAACATTCTTACCTTAATTTTGTCGAAAAGGTTAAAAAGCACCTTGTTTGGAAAACAACAGAAAGATTCCTTTATAAACCTCTTATAAAAAGTCAAACAAGGGTATAAATGTATTTAACCCATATTCTTGTAAATAATAAAAATGTTTTGAAATACATTTTGAAGAAACATGGATGTGGATGATAACGAGATCCCAGTAGATTATTACGTATAAACAACCTCGGATAATGAAGAGATTGTGAAATAACCCTTACCAATTTGGTAACTTATGAAACATACAACCCATGAAAGAGGTATCATACAATGAATATGTAAATACACATAAATTAGAGTGTATTACACAAAGAATATAATTATGGGCAGTACATACACCACACAAAAGGTGATGGTGGCAATATGGCATGAATCTCACGGGAATTAGGAGTGAGATGAAAACCCCTTACCTTGTACTTTTCCTTGGTTGGGGTAGGTTAACCTCCTGTATAATGGTGAAATAATTGTTATTAAATTATACAATAATCATATACATTAATATGATATCATATATGATCTTTTAATATTGATTTGATAATAATATCTTAGTATTATCATTGTTTCGGGTGTTAACTTACTTGTTTTCTTTTATATGTTTTGTTACGTAAGACATGTTTGTAAAGGATAGGTTGTATATTATTCATATCCAGAATGATATCAAGTCCTTAAACATCATTTTTAAATCATCAAATGATAATTATACTTGAATGGATACGATGGAGAATGAATCTCATCGCGTTCGTGGAGACGGTAGTCCGTACGTACGCACGAGCGACAATATCATTCTTTTGATATAAAAATAATATATAAATGGATGGTCTATCATATATACAGAATCATTAACATGTTATATTTATTATTTACATGAGTTACACATCATTATTATACCCATCCAAATAATAATATATTGAATAACAATTACACCACGACGTGGAGACGGTAAGCCGTACGTACGCACGTATGGTGACATGTTATTCAAAGGGTGGATAGAATAATGAATATGGTTGTACCATATTTATAATAACATCACAGTATATGTGATATACTGGAGTTATTATTTTAGAATGGTAAGAACAAAGGAAGAAGAAGTGGAAGAAGAAATGAACTTGAAAAGGGGTGGTGAAAACATTACCTCTTCTCCGGGTTCTTCCTTTTGCTTTGATCAAAATGGCTCTATAGGTTGGATTTCTGATCAAACTAAGGCCTCTAGGTTGTATTGAGGGAAGTTGGGAGAGTATTTGGGCAGAGTTTGGCCGAGCCAAGTGGCTTGAGATGTGTGAGAATGAGTAGAAGTGGTCTCCTTTTATAAGGGAGAGGAGGGGCTCTTTAGGAAAGAGTGAAAGTATTACATTATAATATAATTATATTCGGTTTATAATGGTCCAAAAATCATTGAGGTCGAAGATAAGATGACTCATTTTCTAAATAACATCAACCAATAAGAATTGGACAGGTTTTAGATAATATTTTAATCATTATAATCTTATTTATTTAAATGATTTATTAATGAGGTAAACATTGCATCATTATTGTGTCATTAATAATTTTAATTATTTGATGTCTAAAAATTATAAATAAAATATCATTATGTAGGAAATCTTTTTATATTTCTAATGAATATTTATAATCGAAAATAAAACAAGTATAACCCTATGTAAAAATTGTTCTTCTAAAAGATGTAAGCTTGTGCCATTTTTATTTTTATTTTAACTTTATTAATATAATGTGTCCCTACCACATACAAGTGGCTCTAAGGGGTCCCCAAATCGACCCAAAGATGCCCATGGTCGGGTATGTGTCCACCAATAAGGTTAGGACACGTTTTAGGGTAATTTTGTATTATTATAATATTATTTTTTAACCCTTATTTACCGGATTTACCCTTTAACCATGGTAAATAAAATATTTACAGCAGTAATTATTCAAAATGTGTAAAAATAAAAGTTACCTATTTACATAATTTGGACATCCTGATTCCAAATATGTAATCCATTTTTCCAAATTCAAAACACAGAGGTGGCAGAAATTAATTTAAAATTATTTCCCGTTGTTAAAATAAAAAGCGTGTTTTTAAGAGATAATAACTATCAAAAGATTGACACTTGTTTATGTCTGGTTTATTTGTGAAATTATGTCCAATGGAAAACATTAAATTAAATGGTAAAAATATATATTCTAAATATACTTTAAAACCACTCAAATTCATAATTTATCAATATTAATTATTTTGTTTTAAAAAGTTGATTTTAATTAAAATTTAGTAATTTTCACTATTCATCAAAATATAAAAGTTATCCGAAAAGTACCAAAATTTCACCCTAGGCTAATTTCAATATTCCGAATCCAAAAATGAAGTCCATTTTGAAATATAAAATATATATGATTTCAAAAAGTAGGTATTACTATTCACAACGGCTAGTTTAATTAGTTGTGGTGTGTGTTAGAACTCGAGGTTGCGTACAACACACGCTATCACATTATTCGAAGGGAAACGTACCGTGGAAGCTTGGGGTGTTACATTCTCCCCTCCTTCAAATAATTGCATCCTCGCAATTTCTAGGGTATTACTAAATAAAAAGACTCGGGTGGTTCTTCATCATAAGTTCCTCGGGTTCCCACGTTGCCTCTTCCATCTTATGATTTCTCCACAAAACTTTTACCAGACGCGTCGTCCGGTTTCTCAGTACTTGTTCTCTTGTATCAAGAATCTTGACAGGCTGTTCACAATAAGACAGATCGGGTTCCAGTTCTAATTCATCATAGGTGAGTACATGCATTGGGTCAGGCATGTATTTTCTCAACAGAGATACGTGGAACACATCGTGAACTTTGGAGAGACTTGGCGGCATTGCCAATCGTTAAGCTGCAGCCCCAATTCGTTCTAGAATTTCGAAAGGTCCGATATACCTGAGACTCAATTTACCTTTCTTACCAAAACGTATGACTCCCTTCCACGGAGATACCTTCAGGAAAACATGATCACCGACTTGAAATTCCAAATCCTTCCTTCGATTATCGACATAGCTCTTCTGCCTACTTTGAGCTGCTTTGATGTGATTTTGGATTACTTTTACCTTTTCCACTGTTTCCTCCACCAGTTCTGGGCCTACAAGTTTTCTTTCACCAACGTCATCCAAACAGGTTGGTGTACGACATCTCTTTCCGTATAACGCTTCATATGGTGCCATCTGAATACTCGAATGGAAGCTATTGTTATAGGAAAATTCTACCAGTGGTAAATATTGATCCCACATACCCTGAAAGTCAAGTGAGCAAGATCTCAACATGTCTTCTAAGGTCTGAATAGTCCATTCTGATTGTCCATCTGTCTGAGGGTGGTAAGCAGTGCTCAAATGAAGTTCAGTATCCAGGGATTTCTGAAGACTTTTCCAAAATCATGAAGTAAAACGGGGATCATGATCAGAAACAATTGATAAGGGTACTCCATGAAGTCTCACAACTTCATTAATATATAGTCTTGCTAGACGTTCCAGGGGTAGATCTTCTCTTATAGCAAGAAAATGTGCTGACTTGGTAAGACGATCAACAATAACCCATATTGCATCATTCCTTCTAGTAGTCTTTGGTATCCCCATGACAAAGTCCATCGTAATATTGTCCCATTTCCACTCCGGTATGGGAAGAGGTTTCATGACTCCTCCAGGCTGTTGCCTTCCAGCTTTCACTTGTTGAAAAACCATACATCTTGACACAAAATTAGCAATCTCCCTCTTCATGTTGTCCCACAAAAAATGTTCCTTAAAATCTCTATACATTTTGGTGCTCCCAGGGTGTATAGAGAATTTGGAACTATGAGCATCATCCAGCAATTCCCTTTTTAGATCAGGTAAATAGGGAACACAAAGTCTCTTCCCGAATTTCAAAATTCCATCTTGATACACAAAGTCTCTCAATCTCCAATCATTCACATCTTTATTCTTCTTCTGAAATTCTTCATCATCGGTCTGAGAACTCTTATTCCTTTATAGTAAAGATGGTTTGGCAACCATTTGAAAAAGCATTGATGTTTCACCTTCCCTGGTTATTCCCATGTCCATCTTCACTAGATCCATGAAAATTGGATCCCTTTCAATTATCATCATGTTCAATACTCCATGGTCTTTTCTTCTCAAAGCATCTGCCACCTTGTTTGCTTTCCCCGGGTGGTAGTGTATCGTGCAATCATAATCCTTGAGTAATTCAAGCCATCTCCTTTGCCTCATGTTGAGTTCTTTTTGTGAGAAAATATACTTCAAACTCTTGTGATCAGTATAAATCTCACATTTTTCACCATAGAGGTAGTGTCTCCATATCTTCAAAGCAAAGATCACAGCTGATAACTCAAGATCATGAGTAGGATAGTTTTTTTCATGAATTTTCAACTGTCGTGATGCATAGGCAATAACTCTATCATTCTGCATAAGGACACAACCAAGTCCTTTCTTTGATGCATCACTATAAATAACGAACCCATCATTCCCCGATGGTAGAGTCAATATAGGAGCATTGACTAATATTCTCTTCAGTTCTTCGAAACATTATTCACACTCTTTTGTCCAAACAAATTTAACCCCTTTACGTGTGAGCTTCGTTAATGGGTTAGCCAATCGGGCAAAATTCTGGACGAAACGTCGATAATAACCTGCCAAACCAATACAACTACGTACCTCAGTTATACTCGTAGGTTCTGGACATTCTTGGATTGCCTTGGTCTTAGAAGGATCAACAGAGATTCCATCTTTAGAGACAATATGGCCAAGAAAAGAAATATCCTGAAGCCAGAATTCACACTTTCTAAACTTCCCATATAATTTATGCCTCCTCAGAGTCTTCAAGATAATGCGCAAGTGATTTTCATGATCTTCGTAGGTTTTGGAGTATACCAAGATATCATCAATAAATACCACTACAAATTCATCGAGATACTCCTTGAAAACTCTATTCATCAGATCCATGAATACAGAGGGTGCATTAGTCAATCCAAATGGCATTACGGTAAACTCGTAATGCCCGTACCTGGTTCTAAATGCTGTCTTCAGAATGTCTTCCTTCTTCACACACAACGGATGGTATCTAGATCGAAGGTCAATCTTTTAAAAGTATTGAGCTCCATGCATTTGGTCAAATAAATCATCAATACGTGGTAGGGGATACTTGTTCTTTATCGTTATAGCATTGATCTCCCTGTAGTCGATACATGACCTCATAGATCCATCTTTCTTTTTAACAAAAAGAACAGGGGCTCCCCATGGAGAAACACTAGGGCGAATAAATCCCTTATTACTCAATTCCTCTAGTTGTTTCTTTAGTTCGACTAATTCTACAGTGGCCATTCTATAAGGGGTCTTCGATATAGGCCTTGATCCAGGAATCAAATCAATGGAAAGCTCAACTTCTCGTTCTGGAGGATGTCCAGGTAAATCTTCCGGAAATACATCTACAAATTCTTTCACAACAGGTACATCCTCTATTTGAACATTCCTTTCCTCACCGACAGTTATTTCATTCTCTTCCTCCCCAATAATTGAATTAAGTTGAGCTACTGGGGGTGGATCTAAATAAGAATTAGGTGGTGACGATTGTGCTCTAAAAATAAGGTGTTCCTTATCATTATCATCAAGAATTGTAACCTCTTTCTTCTTACAATAAATCTTCGCATCACAGTCCGAAAGCCAGTCCATACTGAGGATTATATCAAACTCAATCATAGGTATGATGATGAGATCAGCAGATAAAGAAAATTTATGTTCTCTAATGGGGACTGATTCACAAAACTTTGTTGCAATGATACTTCCCTTAGGAGTTTTAACAGACAACTCTCTTATTAAATAAAATTGGAAATATCTAATTTTCTTAGAAAACTGGGAAGATATGAAAGAATGCGATGATCCAGAATCAAATAATGCATTTGTTAAACTTGAGGAAACCATTAAATTACCTGCCACCACGTCTTTCGGAGCTTCTACCTCAGCAGTAGTGATAGAATAAGCCTGGCCTTGATCCCTTGGCCTTTTCCGAGGTAAGTTCTCCTGACGCTTAGGACATTCATTTGCATAATGCCCCATCTCCCTGCAATTGTAGCACTGAACGTTGGTAGATTCCTTCTTCCCCTTGCAATCACGAGCTTGGTGGCCTTTTTCACCACACTTGTAACAGACTCCCATTCCCTTCAAGCAAGTACCAGGGTGTTTCTTCCCGCATTTACCACAGGATGGATATTCAACCTTTCCCTTCTTCCCCTTATTTCCATTCAAAGATTGATCAGCAGGTCTCTTCTTCTCTTGCTTTGCTTTAAATTCATAAGACTTAGAGAATTCCTTTTCGGTCTTGATAGCACATGAGACAATGTCTTCGTACGATGAAAAGGATTGTGAGACTAATGCTCGATGGAGAAATGGTTTTAACCCATCAACGAAACGATCAATATTACTTCTTTGGTTACATATATAATCACCAGCGTACCTTGATAACCTTGTAATGTTAGCCTCATACTTTGTGACATTCTCATCCTCTTTCTGTCTCAGACTTAGAAATGGCCTTTCCATATCTGCTCGATGGTCGCGAGGGAAGTATTTTTCTAAAAACAGATCTTTAAACTCCCTCCATTCCATATTTGATACTTCATCATCTTCTTTCATGTTTTGAATCAATGACCACCATTGATCAGCATCTCCAGTGAGGCGGTAAACTGCCATGATAACTTTTTCCCTTTCACTGCTCCCCAAAGCCTGAAATATTTTCTCTAGGGAATTTATCCATTGCTCAGCTACTAAGGGATTTTTACTCCCATTGAACGTTGGTGGTTGTTGCCTCATGAATCGATCTAACATTGATCCTCCACGCTGCGGATCAGGGTGCTCCATACGGGTAAGGTTATTATTCATAACCTGAGTAAGTTGTCCCAGTATGGTGATTAGCTGATCGGCACCAGTTGCATCACCAGCCCCACTATAATTATCTTGAGCAGGAGGGAAATCCCTACATGGAGTGCGTGCATTGATACGGTTTCCATTTCTTCCACTAGGCGCCATTTCTAAACAATGGCATAAACTAGATCAGTTTATGAATCAAAATACATAATCCCATACTTATAAAACACTCAACATAAATTGAACTATTTATGGATATAATCCATAATCATAAAAATGTTTTCTTTGAGGAATTATATACTCATAAACCCTTCATAATGATTTGTAAATAAAATGAGAGTTATCCTAATTATATCCCCCAGGAGTGTTGTAACCAAGAGTGCAGCAAGGCCCGTTGTCGTGCACCAGTTCCCGTTCGAGTCTAGCTCAAAGCGGTGTTTTTGGGTTTTACCCCTAGGTACATCTGTGCCAGATCCGCCTCTACCTGCTCGTATCCAGACAGGGATGTATTGCTCAGAAAACTCACAAAATCTCTACAATACCAATATTCTAGGAAGTTCTTCTATACTAATCCTCAAAGTTCATCTTAGGTCTACGTGCTCTAATAAGAGTTTATCTAAATCTAGCTTCCAAGGTTTGTACTAAACTTCCTCTCATACCAACTGTAACGCCCCGACCCTAGTTTCCCAGAGTCGGTGCATTATTACATAACATTGGCATGATCACAAGAAAGATCAAATCTCGAAAGACAGATTGGTTTAGTAGCCTTGGAAACACTAGATATATTCATAAGTCTTACATTACATCATAAAATGAAAAACTACTATAACAAAATATTGTCTCCATAATCCACACTCATATCCCCACATAATATCCCTGCAGGTCATTCATAATTTACTTCTCCACTTCATGGAAAAAATAAAACATAGAAAAGGGGTGAGCTCAAATGCCCAGTAAGGATAACAATATAGCGGAAACTTTCATAAATAAGAATAAACATTTAAGGCAATGTATAACTAAAACAAAAGCCTTTCAAACTTGAACTTTCAACATAGTATGGCATAAATAAAATGAAATAATTCCATTTACTTATTCACATGGTTATTCTAATAATCGAATAATCACATGCAAAATCAATAACCACTTTCATAATGATGGAATGCATAATGCCAGACTATCATAACCACATAGCCAAGGCCTCGTGCCAAGACTACAAATAAGATTTTGTCAAGGCCTTGTGCCAAGACACTTGTTTGTATCATGAGACCTACCAATGCAATTTTTTTAGAAGATACTTACATTTAAAATTGCTAAAATACACTCCAGTGTTTTTCTGAAAACATTATGCAAGCTTCTGAAAACAAAATAACTAATTCTGAGACTGCTCAACTAATTACAAGCCATGATGGGTCCACTCCCAATCCCTTCCTGTCTACCAAACTCGAGAGTCGGGTTTTCTGAAAACATTTTTAAGCTTGCATTAAATACATATACATTTGCACTGGATTTTCATATATTTGAGAGAAATGTCTCTTTTTTTGAAATCATTTAAAAATCACATAATAATAAAAGAAAAACTTTATTTTGAAAATATCCTTACAAGCATGTAAGGGAAGGTCAAAGGTGTAATAATGGAAGAGAATAACCGCACCTGTCGTATAAGTTAACAAAAAAACATTCTTACCTTAATTTTGTCGAAAAGGTTAAAAAGCACCTTGTTTGGAAAACAACAGAAAGATTCCTTTATAAAACTCTTATAAAAATTCAAACAAGGGTATAAATGAATTTAACCCATATTCTTGTAAATAATAAAAATGTTTTGAAATACATTTTGAAGAAACATGGATGTGGATGATAACGAGATCCCAGTAGATTATTACGTATAAACAACCTCGGATAATGAAGAGATTGTGAAATAACCCTTACCAATTTGGTAACTTATGAAACATACAACCCATGAAAGAGGTATCATACAATGAATATGTAAATACACATAAATTAGAGTGTATTACACAAAGAATATAATTATGGGCAGTACATACACCACACAAAAGGTGATGGTGGCAATATGGCATGAATCTCACGGGAATAAGGAGTGAGATGAAAACCCCTTACCTTGTACTTTTCCTTGGTTGGGGTAGGTTAACCTCCTGTATAATGGTGAAATAATTGTTATTAAATTATACAATAATCATATACATTAATATGATATCATATATGATCTTTTAATATTGATTTGATAATAATATCTTAGTATTATCATTGTTTCGGGTGTTAACTTACTCGTTTTCTTTTATATGTTTTGTTACGTAAGACATGTTTGTAAAGGATAGGTTGTATATTATTCATCTCCAGAATGATATCAAGTCCTTAAACATCATTTTTAAATCATCAAATGATAATTATACTTGAATGGATACGATGGAGAATGAATCTCATCGCGTTCGTGGAGACGGTAGTCCGTACGTACGCACGAGCGACAATATCATTCTTTTGATATTAAAATAATATATAAATGGATGGTCTATCATATATACAGAATCATTAACATGTTATATTTATTATTTACATGAGTTACACATCATTATTATACCAATCCAAATAATAATATATTGAATAACAATTACACCACGACGTGGAGACCGTAAGCCGTACGTACGCACGTATGGTGACATGTTATTCAAAGGGTGGATAGAATAATGAATATGGTTGTACCATATTTAAAATAACATCACAGTATATGTGATATACTGGAGTTATTATTTTAGAATGGTAATAACAAAGGAAGAAGAAGTGGAAGAACAAATGAACTTGAAAAGGGGTGGTGAAAACATTACCTCTTCTTCGGGTTCTTCCTTTTTATTTGATCAAAAGGGATCCATAGGTTAGCTTTATGATCAAACTAAGGCCTCTAGGTTTTAGTGAGGGAAGTTGGGAGAGTATTTGGGCAGAGTTTGGCTGAGCCAAGTGGCTTGAGAGGTGTGAGGAATGAGTAGAAGTGGTCTCCTTTTATAAGGGAGAGGAGGGGCTCTTTAGGAAAGAGTGAAAGTATTACTTTATAATATAATTATATTCGGTTTATAATGGTCCAAAAATCATTTAGGTAGAAGATAAGATGACTCATTTTCTAAATAACATCAACCAATAAGAATTGGACAGGTTTTAGATAATATTTTAATCATTATAATCTTATTTATTTAAATGATTTATTAATGAGGTAAACATTGCATCATTATTGTGTCATTAATAATTTAAATTATTTGATGTCTAAAAATTATAAATAAAATATCATTATGTAGGAAATCTTTTTATATTTCTAATGAATATTTATAATCGAAAATCCAACATGTATAACCCTATGTAAAAATTGTTCTTCTAAAAGATGTAAGCTTGTGCCATTTTTATTTTTATTTTAACTTTATTAATATAATGTGTCCCTACCACATACAATTGGCTCTAAGGGGTCCCCAAATCGACCCAAGGATGCCCATGGTCGGGTATGTGTCCACCAATAAGGTTAGGACACGTTTTAGGGTAATTTTGTATTATTATAATATTATTTTTTAACCCTTATTTACCGGATTTACCCTTTAACCATGGTAAATAAAATATTTACAGCAGTAATTATTCAAAATGTGTAAAAATAAAAGTTACCTATTTACATAATTTGGACATCCTGATTCCAAATATGTAATCCGTTTTTCCAAATTCAAAACATAGATGTGGCAGAAATTAATTTTAAATTATTTCCCGTTGTTAAAATAAAAAGCGTGTTTTTAAGAGATAATAACTATCAAAAGATTGACACTTGTTTATGTCTGGTTTAATTGTGAAATTATGTCCAATGACAAACATTAAATTAAATGGTAAAAATATATTCTAAATATACTTTAAAACCACTCAAATTCATAATTTATCAATATTAATTATTTTGATTAAAAAAGTTGATTTTAATAAAAATTTAGTAATTTTTACTATTCATCAAAATATAAAAGTTATCCGAAAAGTACCAAAATTTCACCCTAGGCTAATTTCAATATTCCGAATCCAAAAATGAAGTCCATTTTGAAATATAAAATATATATGATTTCAAAAAGTTGGTATTACTATTCACAATGGCTAGTTTAATTAGTTGTGGTGTGTGTTAGAACTCGAGGTTGCGTACAACACACGCTATCGCATTATTCGAAGGGAAACGTACCGTGGAAGCTTGGGGTGTTACAATGTCATCTAAGATCGGTACTTATACAGCCGTGGTAGAAATTTGTAATGTTCTAGAGACACGATATTTGATGGATGTTTCAACCTAATTTATTGTGTACCTTTTTCACAAATGGTACAAACTTGAGTTCATTTAATTCTATATCCTGAAAAATTTCAATAAGCAGGAAATTCATTTATCATCCCATACAACATGGCTCTCAAAGTGAAATCTTCATTTTTTAAGCATTATAAAACGTAACACCTGAATCCCACAATAATTTTAAATCATCGATCAATGGATCCAAATAAACATCAATATCATTACCCTGTTGTTTTGGTCCTGATATAAAAATAGATAACATGATGTATTTTTATTTCATGTATAACCATAGTGATAAGTTATAATTTACCAACATAACCGGCCATGTACATTGATTTCTGCTGTAAAAAACAAAAGGATTCAATCCATCTATAAATAACATAAGATGAATATTTTTCAGCTAGTTTATAAATTCAGGATACTCATGATTAATTATCTTCAACTAAGGATAGTTTTTTGGGAGACATAGTATCCCATCATTAATTCTTGTATCTACATTCCATGTCAATTGTCATGCAATCTCCTCACTTCCAAATAGGCACCTAAACCATAGATTGATTGGGAAGTACCATACAAATTTTATAGGACTTGATTAATCTTTCTTGTATTGAGAAGCACCACTCTTTGGGAATTATTTTAGTGATTTTTGGTCCTTAAGAAATAGTATACAGTCATTCAGGCATGCGTTTATTCTTTCAGATATCATACCCCTTGAGAGTAGCATTCATTTTGCATCCTATGTTTGTCTCGGGAGCTCATTGTCTTTTGGGAGCGTATAATTGTGGAGAGAAAGTTGTTCTGTAAAATAGGAGTCTCTCCACATGTTGCCTGATCTAAAATTATACATCTTCAGTACAACTGAAAAATGTTTATATTTAGTGCAACCATCATACAATGGTGTATTTCCACAACTCTTTAACTTGTAAAACAATTTTGGGAAATCATGAAGTTCATCTTAAACTGTCCTTATCACTTCCTCAATAAGATAATAATCTTCATTCAAATATATAATCACATACTCCATAAGATTTTCTTCATTATTCACACCTGTAATCATAGTAGATGATACTTAAAACACATACATTCATTTTTCCCCATGATTATTCCAACATATATATCTTTGATCTATTCTGTGATAGATTACGTTTTCTTACAATTCCTCTAGAGTTATTTTTTCTTGAATAAAAATAGCAGAAATACAGTCAAAGGATTTGAGAAGGGTCATATGCATGATCTTTTTAAAACTTGATAAACTCTTTCATGCCATATTCATACACTTTTTTCAATTGATTGGCATTCATCCATTATTAATTCATATTCATCCTATTTGATTTAGTAATATTAATATTTAACAAAATAATTGCACAAAAGATGTTAAACTAGGGTCATAATTTAGCTATAATAAATGGAACTAGTTATGGTCAACAATTCCCTTACCTCTCTATGCATTACTCAACATCAAAGTAGATCACACCCATCTTCTCAACCACTAGATCAATGGAACTAGCTATGAGAATCCCTTGCACTAGAATTTTTTAGTATCCCACATGTGATCAATATGTATTGTTGTAATCTTGTTTTTTAGTGTTTCTTTAGAAACATAATGTATTGAGTCATGAAATATGGTATTAGAAAAATATATGGTATGATTTTCAATATATTTATTGTGGGTGGAAGGATTCATTACAAGTGTGGTTATGGTTATTTGACTAGGGTGTCCATAAAGTGTCCCATAAAGTCCTATAGTAAAGAGTGTTTCTAAGATTCAGTGGAATTTCACTAGTAAAAAAGCTACGGGGCCATTGAAATGGGTAAGGTTTGGATTGATATTAAATAGTGGAGGAACTAAAACATGGAAAAAATGGTACACAAATCATGCATACAATCACAACATCATACAAACAAGAAATCGTTCTCACAATCCCAACAGTATACAAACCAAACAAACACAATTTCAGATTTTACAAAGCATCCCTTATTCAATTCCATTTGTAAATTTAGGGGTTATCATAGAAGTTTTATCATCTTGGGGAATTCATTATATATCCAAGTATACATAAATTACCCAATTTTATATTCATGTTTTCATGAGAAACCAACCAACATGAAATTTAGTTAGTGGGAAAACAAGGACAACTAAAAGAAATGATTTTAAGTGGGGAATCTAGACCGTACATTTGAAAACATAACCATCAATATAAAATAGTAATAACATGTGAACAAGAGGAAACCGATGAGTTATAGGTGAAATCTCACTATGAAGGTGTCATTCAGCACGTGGAAGAGGTGCGTTTGTGGTGGTGAGAGGCACGCGGTAGGGGAGGTTTCCATCTAAATAGAAAACATAAAATCATAAATCATATGTTATACAAATATGAAATAGGTCCAATGAGATTTTGGAATGGGACATGCCTAGTTAAATATTTTTATTGGTAAATAGTGGGATTTTATTTTCCATCTATGATATCTGCTTCCTGTTTATTTTTTTTGCATATCTACTAATTTCCTAGATATTCAACTTAAGAATGGGACATGTATGGTTTTCAATAGAATGATCATATTTAATTTACTCTTATTAAGGGGTAAAATATTCCACATTAATTGTATATTTTCCCAGGGGATCATTGTTATCTCGTAGGGATCATGAACACCTCTTATGTTAGTGAAAAGTTAGGTTAGTTGTTGGTTATTATACCAGCTTGGGTTATATCATTACATTTATAATTGTAACTGAACCATGTCCATTTAAATTTATGATTGGGTGGGTTAGACACTAATATATTCTCAACTCCACTAGAGTTACTATGGGGATAGATCCTGATAATATCATATCTGATAAATATTTTATTGATTGGACATTAGAGTAGTCACTGCTAATGATTTACTCATATGTATGGTAGTAATGTTTGTTGAACCTAGTCAGTGAAGTAGACATCCAAAAATAATAACTGATTAAAACATATTTGATGAATTCATAGCCTATATGAAAAAATATAGGAAATATCTTACAAACCTCATTGAATATTAATAGTTTTGGTTTCATTCATCATATGTTTACAAGTGATGTGGAATGTATAAATGATAAGCTTTGGGGGGATGAATGATGTGGATATGTTGATGGAAATGCTGACGTTGTAGTGTGTTTAAACATTCATTGTATATTTGTTATTATAATGAGGTTGGTTTATGTAATTATATTTTGTTCAGTTGTGTTATTCCATCATGATGTTCAATAAGAAGAGGTGCATCACGCATCGAATCATCAAATTGACTTAATAGGAAAGGACCAAAATATAAGGGAGAACAAGACATGAATCACAACAACACACCTATGCAATCTGGGAAAACATGGTTCATAACACAACAACTAGGGCCATGCCACAATGGGTCCCAAATGAGAAAAAACTATGACACAAAGAAGACGGCCACACCACAATGGTTCCTGGTAAAAACACATCTAGAATCCACTTGCACAGTCTACAATGAGATCATATAATCATGGGTAAATGAACCATGATGCATTGGAAATCACTAAACCATAACCTCTAAGCCCTCACACACCAAATATCATCATCTGATTCAGCCTAAAATGGTTGAAAATGAGAAACAAGAAAAATGTAAAAAAAGGGGCATATAAGCTTAACCAAGTGGAACACTGTATCACAATGAAATAAATCTAAAATAGAAGGAATAAGAGAGGTAAAATTATCATAGGATCTCCAATACAATTGATGAAATATGAACCAAATTCTAGGTGAGGGAGCACCACCAAAGAGGAGAGGAGGGGGAGGGTGGCATAGTGAGGAGTGGTTATCGACGAGAAAAGGGAAAAAATATAGTAAAACATAAAAGGTTCAG
Source organism: Viscum album (assembly GCA_963277665.1). NCBI lineage: Eukaryota > Viridiplantae > Streptophyta > Magnoliopsida > Santalales > Viscaceae > Viscum > Viscum album. Next base: position 251,871,849 of record OY728165.1, on the reverse strand, counting down.
AGGGAAATTTTGGTATAACTTCAATTTTTAAAGGGGTTAAAGATCTGTGCATATGGGTTTCAAATCCATGTGCAGACTATATAGTCTTCACGATCAAGGACACACCACTTCCCATGGTTAATGTTCATGGTCTAATGAACAATGTGAAAACAATGATATATTCCTTTAAAATTTATTAGTTAATTTTTTATGGGTTTCTATGGCCCCTCACATGATTTAAACAAAATGTGTGCCTATGAAAACCAATATTCACTATTCTGGTTCATGGTTGTCACTAATCTTGTGCATAACATGTTCCCTTGGCTGCTACCCCCAAAACCAGAATTTCAACTCTTAAAGCTTCTGTGACTTGATTAAGAACCTAAGACACATCTCAAGACACAAACTATATAAAAAACACATTTAATATGTCCCAAATTCTAGGTTATATATCCAACCCTCATTTCTAAAAAGGGTTTTTCCACTAATTGAAAAAAATTACATCTCATCATTAAAATTCAAATTCAAATATTAATGAGGCATTACAAATTCTCCACCATTGTGATTAACATACTCGATATGTCCTAGGGATAATACTATTGAATCACCACTATCAGTAATATATTTGGATTAAAACAAATGCATTCTATTATTGAACTCCCAACATGCTTTCAAAGCAAAGCACCCAATAGAAGACCCAATGCCACCTAATCCTGAGCCAAATATCACAACGATCACTAAGATGACGATATGGTACATAATTAAGATTATTCATCTTGAGAAAATTTCTTTTCAATGATTAGTGAATCACTCAGTCTAAAATACTCCCCACAATAATACTTAACTCATGAATGAAAATTTCGATCCACGGTTCCTACCACCAACAAACATTCATACCAAAATAAATTTAAATGTTTTTAATGACACACCTAGTGCCAGTTAAAATGAAACTTACCCAAACAAGAAAGAGAATTACAATAAAATTTCAGTCTTCTCCTTCATTCCCAAATTTTTTAACTCCACAGATACACCTCCATGATCCTAGTACCAACGTAACACAAACATTTTCCTTGTAAATCATCATATAGATCTAAAAAATTACCATCACAAAAAATATTAAATAATCAATGCATGTGTCAAATAATTACATATAATATCACATGATAGCATAAGTCGAACATCTTAAACCTAAAATCCCTCAAAACAGTTGGCATCCACTAACATGATATCTCACTTTCTAATCTAAATTACTGACTATGAAAGAATCCAAAAACCTACCAAGAATACACATCATACCCTGAACCAAACATCTTATGTCATTTTACAATTAAAACCCAAGATAACCAAAATAAATAATTCTCAAATTCCACTACCAACATTCCATTAAGAACTAGAGAATGATTCCTTGATCTTTAGGGGAATCCCATGCTCATATAAATATATCATGGTCTAATTTTTCCCCTGATGTGATTCCACAGTCAAACATTGACCCAATTAAACTAGAAATTATGCTATCACCTAAGAACCAGAGTGAAACCAAAATAATCCTTCCTAGACCACGTCATATATCTCCCGATCAAAAATTCCTCTCAGACTCTTATAATCACAAAGAAAAACATCCTCTGGGATTCAAAAAGGCTTCCAGATTTCGTAAATAACACATGTGCACTAGTATCTAGTGATTTAATGGTGACCTAAAGACTAGCTCTGTAGACCAACTACATTTCTAATTCAGAAGAGTGAAAATTTATTACATAAGAGACTCACTAGGGGGAATCAATGTGTCATAGAGGAGGCTGTCAGGATGGTCGTCGAATGAGGAGGGTGCGCCGGAGAAGGTCACATAGACAAGGGGGTATGCAAGGAAGATAAGAAAAAGGATGCATATGGGGAGGAGGAGGCGACATCAATGGAGGAAGATGATTCGACGGCCAGAGGAGGAGGAGGAGGAGGAAAAGTGCCGTGGTATAGGAGGTTCATAAAAGAGGAGGAGGAGAAGGCAGTAGAGGCGGTGGAGGAGGAGGAAAACCACGGTAGAGGATGAGGAGAAGGCAGTGGTAGTGGGGGAGGAGGAGGAGGAGGATAAGGCACTGAAGGCAGAGGAGGAGGGGGAGGATCACAACAGAGGAGGAAGAGAAGGTAGTGGTGGTGGTGGAGTAAGTGGATTAGGAGGTGGAGGGGCCGCATCAAAGGTGGGGTCGATGGCTTAGGTTTTAGCTTCCACAAAGGATTGAATGAGTGTGAGGGTGGAGGATCTTGTTAGGGTTATTTTATAAAAACCGATATAACCATTATCAGAGATCATTAAAATTTCTGATAAAGGCATGTTTTCTCAGTGCTAAAATAAAAAGAACTGATAAAACATACATTTATCTGCGCTAAAAAAGCGCATATAAAATACCTATTTATCATCGCTAAAATTTTAGTGATAATAAAAACTTATTTTGTTAATGTTATTTTGGCACTGATAATGATAGGCCTTTATTAGATCTAAATAATCACTGATAAAGGTATAATTTTAATAATTTATTTATATTTTTATATATTTATTAAATATGAAATATAGGATAAGTAAATATATATATATATATTAATAATTACAACTGTAAATTTTTTATATTTGTAAATTTTGGTATATAATTGTTAATATATATATTAATAAAATCATAATTACAAATGTATTTGAAAAGTATTTTTATATAAAATTAGAAATATAGTAAAATATATTTATTATTTAAATATATTTAATGTAATTTTATAAGTATATTTTTAAAACCATATATTTTTCATATGGGTAACATTATGAATTAATCAATATACCACATCAATAGACAACACGATATAATGTATAAATGAACATTCATGCTTATGATACATAACATATACACCTGATCAATATATTCATTGACCAAATTCATTGGAAAACACATATATATTAAATAATTTTATTTATAAATATATATATTAAAAATTTATATAGATTTATAAATAAAATAAATATATTAAATATAAAAATACAGTGAATTAATCCAATAAATCCAATAAATCTATTAAATATTTAATAAATTTAATAAATCTAATAAATATATTTCTTATTCAATATAATTTATTGTAATATTATATTTATTTAATTATATATATTTATTTTTTGAATTATAATCTTAGAAATTTGTTTTTCAATTAAAACATTATTTATATATTTTGTAATTATTAGAAAATATATACTAATTATAATTTTTTTTTATTTTATGAATAAAAATAAACATTATTTTTAATATAAATATATGTATTTTATTTAAATTAATAATATAATCTTTCATCAGTGTTAAAAATAGAGCTGATAAATGTACCCTTTATCTGCACTGATAAATGTATCCTTTATTAGCGCTAATAAAAGCACTGATAAATGGTACACCTTTATCATTGATTTTGTTAGCGCTCATAAAGGTAACATTTATCACTGCTTTTAGATAGTACTTATAAAGGCCCACCACATTGACAGTTCTCTCTGGTTTGCGATGATAAAAGGTAGTGCTTCATTTTACCTATTTTGGGGTAGTGGGAGTAGATAAGAGTGAGACTGAAACCACCTACGTGAAAGGCTAAGGGATTACACTATGATTTGTGCCCCTTTGAGATTTGGTTGGGGCTTACTCTTAAAGAGAATTCCCATTTGAGTTATTTTATGGATTAATCCTAATGAGGATGCCCATTTGATGTTTGGATGGGGATTAATGTTAACAAGGATGACTATTTGAGGTTTTTTTGGGCCTACTCCAATGGATGATTCACATTTTAGGTTTTAATGGGCCTTACTGCTAAGGAGGATTCCCATTTGTGGATTGGTTCATCCTGACATAAGAGTCAGGTAATGAAATCTCAGGAGTATATTGAGGAGTTTATCGACTCAATTTAGTTATGGAATCCAAGATGAGAATATCAACTCATAAAATAGGAATGAAACCACGAGGCATATGTCGAATCAAGGAATGTTTCATGGAGTGGGGAGGATAATCCCAAATCACAGTATTCTAGTGATGAAAGTTAATGCTGTATATGGAACAACCTAATATATCCTCAAACCGACCCGAAACGTTCATGGTGAAACTCTCCATTTTTCATAGTGGTTAGTAATGGAAGTGAAGGGACCAGCCTAGGAGGCTATGACCAAAGGTGGGTATTTATTCCGAGCAGGGGTGCTGGGGTACACCCTCCGTAGTTTGGACCATCGGTTTCGCCTTGTTGGGCTGCATAGGTTGGATATATAGGTGGGTATCTAGGTGGGTCTCACAGGTGGGCCACATAGATGGGTCGTGTAGGTGGGAAACACAGATGGGTCATTCAGGTGCTCCGCTAAGGTGCATCACCCAGTTGTTAGGATGGGGTCCTCTCTTAAGCAAAGACAGGGCATGGTGGGCCACCCAAGTGGTGATGGACTACTTGGGAGAAGGACATGCTTGCCCAAAACCCTCTCTAGGATTCCACATCTTAGAGTTCAACCATCGTATGCAAATTTGAGGTGGAGGAGTCTATTTATAGACCCTGGTGGACCTACATGGATGGGTTGTATAGAGGTTTTGTGTGGACGGGCTGCATGGAGGTATTGTTGAATAGCTTGCATAGATGGGATGTGCGGAGACACCATTACTTTTTAAAATTTATCTAACTAATGAGATCTAGAAATTTTGACCTGTATGTCCATTTTAGATCCGCGTCTAGTAAAATCAAATCTCTTGAAGACATCTACACTTCTTTATATGGTTAGTGCACCATGTATTTTTGTAAGAAACTTCAAAATTGAATTTTGATTTTAGACACCTTTTTATCTTCTATCTTAGAAATGCACAACCTAATCCTAGAGATGGGGGGTGGGGGGTGGGGTCTTTCTATTTATCCCTCATTTTAGAGTAGTCTTGAGGAAAATAGAAATCCAAACATGAATTCAAAGGAAATGTGAATGAAATTTTATTTGGTTTCAAGAAAAGACCCCCTTATAATTTGATTCATTCAGAATAAAAATGAATCTGGTTCTAATGTAACTATTGGGTACTTTGATGATCATCCGAAACATTTGATGTTATTTGTAACTACTTCGTGTTTTGATGGATGATATATTTTTTTATAATCCAAGGGGCCTAGAAATCATAGTTCTACTATTTCTAGGGTCATATGAAAAACCCAAAAAATTGTGTGTCTTTTGTGTTATCACAATAATTTTTTGATAATCCCAATTTGAAGGATTCTTAAAGGGAGATACTTAGATTTTTCTTAGGACGTTGTTTTTGGGTTTTCATACTAAAAATACATTCCTTTTATCTTTTTTATTTCTCTATATTACCTAAACTAGAAAGAGTGTAGGTCTAGAAAGATGACACTAAACTTTTTCCCATATTCATCTTTGTGGGTTTCATCCTGGTGGGTACTATATCTCTTTTGATGGGTAGTTTAAAGTCCTGCATGTTAGACTAATTAAGCAAATATTTTGGGTCACCTAAAAAGTATAGAGTGTAGGTCTAGCGAGCTAAGATGTGATTTTTTTCCAGATTTCCATTTTTAGTTCTTATCCTAGTGAGTACTACGTCTATTTTAATGGGAATTTTAAAGTCATGCATGTTTGACTAACAAAGATAATTTTTATTGACCCCTAAACCGTATAGAGTGTAGGAATAGTGAGCGGAGACTTGACCTTTTTCCCGATTTCCCTTTGTGGGATTCAGCCTGGTGTGTACTATGTCTCTTTTAATGGGAAGTTTAATGCCCTCAATGTTAGACTAATAAAGCTATTTTTTTAGGTCAAACAAATTTGAACATGGATTTTGAGATTATAACCCACACAAGGGTCGATGGATGGAAATGTCTTTATTTTTTTTCCAGATACTTCCATGGGGAATCATGAGTCATGATTTTTATGGATCAAAAATATAAAACTTGAAGTATAAGAATAGATGAGTTTTATTCCAAGATAGAAGTTACCGCTATTTGAAAACCCCTTTTGGGGGGATGTATTATACATGACCCACTAGGGCAGGTGACGCATAGCCAAAAAGTGGCATACTTAGGCTGACATGCCTGTTATATAGGAAAATATTTTGTAAGGGAAACTGAGGCACATAATTAATAGTTAGGTAATGGAGTTCCTAGGAATGATAACATTATAATAATGATAAAAAAGTCTATTAGTGTATGAAGGTGGTTATATTTTTACGAAAAAATCTTTCTGATATTTTTCTATGAAGATTAATGTCATAAAGTAAGGAATTTAATGGATTTATGGGAATATGCTATACAGTTTAAAGTATTTAACTAAGGTGAATGGGGGGATTTTCAGTTTAAATTCATGCATCAAAGACATCATGGGACTTTAATTTAATGACTTTTTCTCTGATAAAAAATTTGATGGTTTTCCAATTTTTGGTATTTTTTGTGTAAATGTCCTACCATATTCAGGTATTGAAAGAAAGAATTGTAATATATAATTTTGGGATTTCTAATTCTGAATAATGACATGGGAAATGGGATAATAGAATATAGAGGAGGTCTCTTCAATGAACAATGTTATCACTATTTGAAAAACCTATTTTAAGGGATGTATTATGTTGGTCCAACTGAGGCATGTTCTACATAGCAAATCAATTGAATCTATAGGCTGATAGGCCCATCATGTTGGAAAATTTTATGCAAGGCCAACTAGGGAACATACTGTATATTTTGGTAGAGGATCTATCAATAATTATGACATTTTATTGCTCAAAGACGTTGGAAGTTTATTGACAATTGGATCTTCCTATGTATATATTCTAGTTTGTGGAGAAAAGTATTTTAATAAAAAAGGGTATTTCTAGTCATGATTTCTATAGAATAAGAGAAATTTGATCTATATGAAGGTTTGTCTAAAATATAATTAGTATGGTTCTTATAGTTTTAGGTCATATGACTTGGACCATAATATTATATAAACAATGGATGATATGTGGTCGAATGGAAATAGGTCATTCCAATATGATTTGAACATATGGAGATGGAAAATGAAAACCATGCTCTTGGAGAATTTTAGTTTGGAAAAAATTATATGATACAAATACGCAAAGTATGGCCACATAAAATTTTGGGGCCCTTGCATACCATCATTAAATATTAAAGGGACAGAAGAGGCTTCTCCCATGAACGATGTTACAACTATTTGACAAACCCGTTATAGGGTGTGTATTATGTAGGTCCAACTAGGGAATGTTCTTCATAGACAAATTGTGGTATCCTTTTTCTGATAGGCTTGTTATGTAAGAGAATTTTATGCAAGGCCATCTGGGGAATGAACTACATATTCAGGAAACAAACTCAATAATATTAGACATTCTATCACCAGAAACCAAAGAATGATTTTTAAGATCTGAATGTATTTTATGATTAGGATTATGACATGTGAATGTTGTATTTTCCCATTCTTAAAAGAAATGTTTGTACTAATACTGGACCAGAAATCTGAGTCCCTTACATAGATGTAACTCATATGTATAAATGGGGACATCTGTTGTTTCCTTGGTGGGTTCTCTGAGGAGTGGGCCCAAAATAAATGTTATTGTATAGATTTTGATCATATGTAGGAGAGGAGTATTTTTTATTTATCCCATGGTTGGGACTAGTATTTGAGGCCATGTTTTCACTACATATCTTAAAATTGGATGAGAATCAATACATATGTAGTTCTCTAAATACTATGCATTTTAACATCATGCAGTGAGGACTTTATCTATACAGTTTAATGTCTTGTGGTGAGGAAGATGAATTACCCAAAATAAAAAAGGAAGGGGAATTTTGGGTCCATCTATTTTTATGTAATTCGTTAAGTACATTAGGTGTATTGACATGAAATATCAAATGATAATGTGGATGAACCATGGCATAGGGTCCAACCATCATTACATATCTTGTCGGTGCAATAATCTAGCCACACATAGTTCTATCAAATTGAGTTCATATATAAAATGAGAACTCATATTGGACATTCTCATGTATATCTGACTCATACATAGAATTGTGGAGGCTTTTTCATGTTTTGATATAGATAGGGACAAGATTGAAAATATGGACGCCATTACATATCTCACAAGGGTAAGAATCAAGCCACTTGTAGTTCTTGAATGAACGTCCATGTAGTTTATCATCACATGATGAGGACATATAATGTGAAGTTAAATTCATAGAACTAAGATAATTAATAACCCCAATAGTAATTAAGAAACCTTATTTTTTCATATAACCTCTTTAACTAATTCTTAAGATCAAATGAGTTGTGCTCGATGTGAGAAACATGGAGCTGGAAAGGTTTCTTCTGCAACATAAATGTGACACTAGTGAAGGATAGGGGTATCATGATTAAGTGTTGCCTGATCCATGATATAGGACCTAGGCATCACTATGTATCTTGTCTGAGCGATAATCAAGACACACAAAGTTATGGAAATTGTTCCCCATATCAATCATGTTTTGATGCGGGGAAGAGTGTTTTTTATAATTTCTAGGAAGATGGTAGGGACTAAATAAGGAAGTTTGTGAATTACTATGTATCTCATCATAATAAGAATCAATTGACAAGTCTTGGAAGATAAACCTACATAGATATGACTCATGCATAGAGAAAAAAGGGGGTTTTCTCTTCCAAAATCATGGATGGGATAATGTTTGTAGATCTGGGCATCACTACAAATCTCATTAGGATGAGAATCAAGGCACACATAGTTTATGAAATATTCCCAATGCAAGTTTTATTCATACACATAGGGAAATATGATTTTAATTTTATTTGTGGCTAGAGTCGAGATAAAAGATCTAGGTATCCCTAAAAATCACATTGGAATGAGAATCAAGCCACATATAGTTCTTAAAGAAATAACACCTATGCATATTTGACTCCTGATCACATGGAGTGAGGTATATTTTTCTGATCATTAATGTTCCCAAGATTGGATATTTGGGCTTCACTATGCATCACATTAGTTTGAGAATCATGTCATCCATAGTTCTTGAAGATGCTTCCCCACACCAAATACATTTCGAGGTGATAAAGAGGGTTTTTTAAGTCATGGATATGCCCAATATTGGTGATCTGGATGTCTCTACATATATCATTGGAATGAGAATCAATCCATACACATATCTTTAATTAACTATGTTTTTTATCATCTAGAATCAAGGATGTTTGTGACTTGACATGAAAGAAACATTGTGGTCAGACTAGGGGATACGACTCAGGAATCACATTGTATCTTACTAGGGTCAAGAATCAAGCCACACATAGTTATTGAGAGGTTCCCTATGTAGATCTAATTCATAAATAGGAATTAAAGGTATTTAGTGACTAATAACATCTGGACCCAAGATTGGAGATCCATCTTCACTGCATATCTAGACGAGGAATGTTTCAAGACACACATAGTTCTTGACCAGTTCCTTATTTCGATATGATTCATACAGATGATGTAAAGGGATTTAATGATTAATCACAACTCGAACATGGATTGGAGATCTGGGCATCATTGCAGATATTGATGAGGAAAGAATCAAGCAACACATAGTTCAAGATTGTGCTCACTCTACAGGTTTGATTCTAACCCACAAGGGGTAAATGGAATTTTTCAACATTGTGGCTAGACCCAAGATCTAACATCTAGGTGTCACTATATATCTTGTAGGGGAAATAATCAAGCCACTTGTTGTTCTTTAAATGTTCCCTGCAGTTTAACATCATACACTAAGGACAAAGATTAATTGATGTGAAAAGATGGAAATATTGTAGTTGGACTAGAGGATATGACCCATGTTTTACAATGTATCTCATTAGAATGAGAATCAAGACACACATAGTTCTTGAAAGGATCCCCACACCAATTTACTGTTGAAGTGAGGAAAGAGGGATTCAATACCTTCTGGAATAATGGTCTGGCCAAAAATATAAGATTCTATGAGAATCAATACATATTTTATTGAAGGGTTATTAATATAGAATTATCTCATATTGAAGTAAAGGGGGAATTGTTTCTTTTATTGTTGTGGCTAGGCCCAAGACAAGAGATCTGGGTGTCACTAAGTATCTCATTAGAATTAGAATCAAGCCACATATAGTTATTAAAAAGGGGTCCCTATGAATATATAATTCAAATATAGGGAGAAATGGTGTTCATGAACCACTTGAGATTGGCAATGATGTGAGTAATTCATATGAATGAAAGGTATTCCTATTTTAAGGGACCCCAAAGAATATCAATTTCGTGTATCTTGGGAGATTTATAAATGAAAAATGAAGGAGGCATTAACCATATAGTCTATTGTCATGAGGTGAAGAAAAATGGTGTTTGGTTATTTCAAGTCATGTGAATAGGACCTCATTCCATGTAGTTTAATTTTTTAAAACAAGGAAGAAGATTCTATGTAGTTTAACATAATAAAACACGGATTTATATCATGCTATTTCATTTAACTTCATGCAACTAGGATAAAGATAGTATACAATTTAACATCATACAACACAAATGTATATGGTGAAGTTTAGTTTAATGTCATGAAACATTGATGTTGAATGTTATCCAGTTTAACATCATTCAACCAAGACGTTGGATGTTATACAGTTTAACATCGTACAAATAGGACATTTGTTGTTACATAGTTTAATTTCGTGCAACTAGGACGTTGGTTGTTACATAGTTTAATGTCATACAACCAAGATGTTGGTTGTTACAATGTTTAATGTCATGCAACTAGGACGTTGTCTGTTACGTAGTTTAACATCATGAAACCAAGATGTAGGTTGTTACATAGTTTAATGTCATGGAACTAGGACATAATCTTTGGGATTACACAATGTATTTCTTCAGGAACTATGCATTGGTTGTGTTTTTAGTGAGTTCTCTATCCATGGAGATTATGGAATAATCTCCCTTATAGTAGACCTTATGTAGGGAGTAAGGTCCTTAACACTTGGAATCAAGAATCAAAACCTTATTTCCAGGTATAATTGGAGTCCTAAGGACCAATACCAATTATCCTTGTAGAAATTAATGGAGGCTAACTTTCATGTTGAAAGCTCATTCTATTTAGTTCAGATAGACTTCCAAGTGATGAATGGTATGCAATTTCTTTTCATCCAATCACTCTAGATCATTTATTCACTTTAGATATTGATCTAATGTATATAATTGATCAAAAATAACAACTTGGAGTGAAGGAAATTGAACTTAAATGGGCGAGAATTCTTCTATTCCATATACTAATGAGTACAATGACTACCATGTTTTATTATGAGTAGTAGTCCGGTAAGACCATAAGGCATGAAATAGTTTATCCGGATAGGATTTGTTATATTTATCCACCATTTTATGGAGTATATTGGAAAACGTTTGTTCAATGACTCCATCTGACCATTTTATATTGCATGATAGCAGGATAAATGGTTAGATTTTATATTTTATTCCTAATATAACATTCCTAGCTCATCATAATAGAAATTGGTGTCACTGTTCATCAATATGGTATGAGGGACACAAAATATGATAATGATATAATCTTTGACCAAGCTAACAATACTTTTGGCTATAAATTATTTGAGAGGAATTTCCTCATCCCATTTAGAGAATAAATCTATAGTAGCATGGATGTACTTGAATTTATTATTCATAGCTAGAGGATAAAGTCCCACTACATCCATTCCCCATAGAGAAAATGTCAATGAGTATTTAGATGTATGTAGAAACTCTTGGGGTGGATGAATGTAGTTAGCATGAACATGGTGGGGATGATACTTCTTAGTGAAATATGTGACATCCTACATCACTGGAAGAAAAAATTATCCAATTCATTGGATTTGATCTGAAAGACTATGCCCATACTGGTGGGAACCACATGATTCTATATGTATTTCTTTCAGTTTAGTCATAGTTCCTTCCCAATCAATGCATCTGAGGATAATTCCACTAAATCACAATTTATAGAGGATATTATCATGATTTGGGCCACTATAAAGAGTAAATTTAACTATTCATCACCAGGCATGCTCTTTTCTAGCTCTATCTAGTGGAAGTACTCTCTTTTGGAGATACTACTAGAAGGGTGTCATCCATCCTGTGTAGGACCAAATGGTTCTGGAATGGAACCTATTTAATGGATTTCATATATACTGATTTAACTAAAATGTGAAACCCATGATGATGAGCAATGATAATGATTTTCTCATCCCAGTTCAGATCTAGAAGGGCTGTATCAGCATTTTTCAATGCATTATCTTGGTTATTTTGTGACTGTGGGACAAAGACCTTGTTGGTTATGAGGGAAATGCATCCATTAAATCTTATAAATAACCACACATTGGAATCAATTCATCTTTTCTGATGGAATAATCCCCAATTATCTATTTGATTCATAATTATGAATTACCCGTCACTTCTAAGTGATCCACTAATACTTGTAGTGCCAATTCCATTCCCACAATGAGAGCATGATATTCCACCTCATTGTTGTTACCACCTTCTGATAACAAGAAAGAGTATGGAAACACCACATTTTTTGGGGAGATATGTACAATTCCAAAGCCTACTTTTTGTGATTAGGGCCATTATTTCAATTACTTATTGGACTGTAGGTAACACCATCAAAGTACATTTCTCATGTTCATAGACTATCCTGAATGGAGAATATTTCTTTATCAGGATGTTCAGTATACAATGATGTTTTATGTACAGTTGGGTGTTCAATAAGGAAGCCTACCAAGGATTTTCCTATCACTACTTTATGAGGCACCAACAATATATCAAACTGATATATATTAACTTCCCATAGTGTTATAAATTCTATCAATATAGAATTAATGAGGATAAATTTGATCATGTTATTGCGAGAGAACTAGTAGACCTTGTGATGATGTAGGTAGTTCCTTAGCTTCTGAAGTAAAAAGATTAATGCTAGGAATATCTTCTAAATAAATAAATATTATTTCTCTGTATAGAGAATGATTTAATTGATATAATAAAGTTGATATTCATATATAGCATCATTATTTTTCAAAAGGAAGGTGCCAAGTGATCTATTCAAGGTTATTACATAAATAATGAGTAGTTTTCCTTCAACAAGTGGTATGAATACCTATGGAATCAAGATGTATTTATTTATGGAATCAAATAAATCTTGGATATCATTGGTTCATTGGTATGTGACCCCCTTCTTCATCGATTTGGTGAAGGGAAAACACTTTCCTTTCAGATAGGCTATAAAGCACCAGATGTAAGCCAAGTTTCAATGAAGTAATTTTAACCATTTCAATTTTTTTATAGGTGACATGATAAGGATAGATTTAGTCTATCATGATTGACTTCTGTGCCATGATGGAGTATGACCAAATAGATTAATGTTCCCAAAGATACCCCAAAAGAACACTTCATGGGGTTCATCTTCAGATTATACTGTATAAGTTTGATGAATGTGGTCTCCAAGTCAGTCAAGTGATCAGAACGTTGTCTAGATTTTACAACTAAATGATCAAAATATAATTTAACAAATTACCCTAAAAAGTCTTTGAATATTTGATGAATTGCACATTGATATGTCACGCCAACATTCTTCAAGCCCAAGTGAATTACCCAATAGAAGAAATATGCCTTGAGGGACTCTAAAGGCTGTAGATTCTTAAAATTATGGGGATATCAAGATTTTTTATACCTATAGTATCCATCCATGATGTAGAGAGCTTCATAGCCAGCTATTTTTTCAATCAATAGTTCAATGATTTGAACCAGGAAGTCATTTCTGGGACCATGTAGATTAAGATATCTAAAATTCATGTAAACTCTGATTTTACCATTTTTCTTTTTCACCAAGACTACATTATCTAGAAACATTGTATTTGTATCCTCTCAGATGAAGTTGGATTTGATAAGCTTGTCAACTTCAGATTTAATTTTGTAGATGTGAGTTTTGTGAATTATATTTTCTCCCTTCTTGTATCCCTGATGATCTTCTGGTAGGCCCAAATGATGGGTGCCCAACTTAGGATCATGACGTAGAATCTCTATTTAATTCCATGCAAACACACCCCGATGGTTCTTTAGAATGGAATTATATTCCTATTTATATTCATAATTCATGGAAACAAAAATCACCCTATGTACTTGGATTTGTTTCTCTGAGTTCATCCATATTGATGGAGACGCCTTTCTCAAATGCTGGATTGGTATCTCTGAGGTCTTACTCTTATTCATGTGTTTATTCTTCTTCATCTTCTTGAAGGGTAGGTGTTGAAGCATGAAATTTAGATCTAGGTGAGGAGTCTATATTTTGACAAATTGAAGAGGAGGCAACCATCTCCAGTCCAACTAATAATGAAGAATCCTTTTGAAGTTATAAAGGGAAGATGATGGGATATAAATAAGTATCCCTCTCTTTTTCCATTACTGATACCACTTCTTCAAGACTAAATTTTTAAGAAGAGACTTAATAATGTATGGAAGATGGAATGAATACATATCTGTTTAAAATTTTATCACTTCTTGATGAGTCAATGATTTATCATGTTCCTTATGGCTCTATTAACACAACTGAAATAGTGGAATCCACTAAATAAGAGATTGTATTTGGATCAACCCTTTAAATTTGAATAATTGGTAACAAATATGTATTCATATTCTTGAGTGGGTTAACTATGATATTTTCTAAACCATTCAAAACATTGATTCTAGTAACATCATTCAGCATTGACTTTTTTCTTTTTGTGTGATAGAACTCCAAATCAATTTACTTAAATTCACAAGTTTTGAACGAGGCCTTATCAATGTTAAATGTCCCAATTTGACCAATGATACACATTTTGAGACATTTATGGTGCAATGAAGGAATAGTTGCATGCTGACGTATCCAAGGTATCCCTAGCAGAATGTTGAATGACTTTTCCAACCAGACAACCATGAACTTTGAATCAGACATGAGATCCCAAAACATAGTACTGAGCATAATCTCATCAAGAGGTTATTGATCATTCTTTTAGTTACCTTATAACATCATTTTGGATGGAGAAATATATGATTTTTTGAAGCCCAATTGGTGATGTTTCTAAATGTGAATGAGGTTGAACCCTGATCTATTATTAAGAAAGTCTCATTGGTTGTCAATATCGTTGATCTTGTTGGATAGATACATGAGTTTGATGTGTCCATGTATGAAATTATTCACATACTGGTCCATAAATGTTACGAATTCATTAAATTTATCTAGTTAATTCTCTATACGGTAAACCTATGCAACAAGAAACTCAGATTCAAACTCTTGAAGGCCTAACAAAGCTAAAAATAAGTGCTTCATGGAGAACATTTGATAGATAGAGAGAATCCAGAATCAATAGCTTGGGCGGTACTTGGGCCAATTTCTTCAACACATCATACTTTTGATCTAGAGGTCTATGTTTTCTAATATGTAGATACTATTTCTTATGTGCCTTGGAATTTGATGCTGCTAATGTTAATGGACCATTTTCCAGGGTAGAAACAGGAAATACTTATGTACTTAGTGGATTAGGCTAGGTAGGTCTTCCCACTTACTGAGAAGGTGGTGGTATAGTCTCTAATCAATCTTCCAAAATGATTATGTTAGTGAAAACAATTCCATGTGTGTGATAATTACATTATTCCTACTGAGCCTACTATAGGGCTGTCCCAAGAGTTTATACTGTATAAACAGTTCGAACAGGGTTGTAGTTGGGGAAGTGGAATCTTGCCTACCCACATATTCCCTTGTATCCTCGACCTTGTTGACCTCTTCCCTTATTTCCCCAATCAAGTACGAGTAACATATGTTCATAATGAGAATCATCATTTTTATATTGATCTATAAAGTGAATAATGTTAATGTAACCGAAGATAAAATCCTCATCTGATGGATATTCTTTATAATAGGTCAATTATTGTTATTCTATTTAGTGGGGTTGTGCTTGGGATTTTGAGATGGTTGGAATGAAATTTTCTAAGGTCAATGAAAACATTCTAATTAACCTAAACTCTTATTCTTCCACTTTAATTTTATTCTTAAAACTATGCTTCTTCTTTGAGGACTCACCTTCAGAGGAATAGGCTTTGGATGAAGATAGTTTTTCTATAATGGAAGTGGCAAGAGGCACAATTGGATGTTTCAATTGTTTTCATAGAATGGCATGAGTTCAATTGATTATTTTCCTGGCTATCCAATCATTTAATTTCTAATAATTCTTTATTTTGAATTCCTACCATCTTCCTTCCTCCTTTGGATTGGTAGACTTAACACATGCTAACTGGCCAGGTGAATTTTACTGCTTCACTTTCCAGGAGTCCTCCATTTGTTTTAGGAGGTCCTTCAAAATATATAGCTCGATGGAGTGCCCTGAAATTTGATGGAAGGGTTAGTTGTTTGGGAGGTACTCGTATCCTTATTTTTTAGGTTTAATTGGCCTTAGAAACTGAATTAAATTGTTCCACAAATCGAGGATGAAGTACTTGGGGACATGTTCAATTCAAAAAGAGTAGAAATATTTTTAAACACATAAAATTTTTGCTGCGTTTGATCTTTTTGAGAATATTGTAAAGGTCGTAATTGCTACTAATTCTCGAGAACTGGATCCTGATGGTATTATGAAGGCTTTGATGTAGGGGCTGGTAGAAGGGCCTACTTATGTGTAACTGGAGAAACCTCTTATTTTACTTATCTTATTTTTAAAGTTGATGGGATCAATCAGGATTCAGCTCTAGTCACTTTTATTTAGATTTCCACCTATTGAGTAATCGAATACAGTTCCCAAAACCCTCTTGTATATTACATAAAGATTAATTGTGTGTATAACTCATCATAGATATTTTCAACACAAATTATCATCAATTATTATTAATGGAGTGGAATATTTAAGAATTATATTAATCTTGTCCACCGAGTAATGAAATATGAAACTCTTTCATTCTCCCTTGGCATGCAGTTTTTGAGATTTAAGATCATTGTCTTATGTTGTGTTGAGCTAAAATGGAAAGGGCACTTTTTATGGAGATATTACCATATTGTGATGAATCAGGGATTCAATCTTCTGTACCATACAAAGGTTGTCCAATTCAATATTTTCAAATTATTGATGAAAATTTATCTCTATAACATTTTATCTTTGTGACATAACTTTGGCTAAATCCAGTCGATGCTTATTCATGTCGAGAATCTCTTCATTCTTGAACATAACTTTCTTGTTTTACATAGCATGGGGAAATAAAATTATATCATACCCAATTTTTCGGGCATTGTTAGTTTTGGAGCACAGTGAAATGCAATGCACTGTGTGCACCCCATCCTCTAATATGAATACCAGATAATGTTTCTATGATCAATTGTCACAATATCTTTAATGCATCGAGGCATGACCATTGAAGGATTCCTTGAAACTTATTTTTTTGGAGGTCGGGAGACCTGGATATATGCTAAGTTAATTTGGAACTCCAAATATTCTATTACCTTTACATTACATGGATATTCTTCATAAGTTAATGATTTTTCCTTGAGATGATAAACAATTTTCTATATGTTGAGGTGAATATTGTGAACACAGTCTTGCACAACCATTTATAGAATGTTGTATTGAGATGTGGCCAAAGTCCAAAACATGCCTGGTATTTCACCCTTATCCAATTGTTTCCTCATGTTAAACATACCCTCTTTATATTTTTCAAGAGCGTTTTCCTCTTGATAAAAAAAAATATGGAATTTTATTTCCATTTTATCAGAATTGGAAAGATTAGTAGAGAATTTATCTATTATACAGAATGGTATGTTACCCAAGGGTGGTTAAAAGAATGATTGTTACCTAGGGATATCTTTTAGTTGAGAAATTATTTCACCTATCATTGACAACATATCAGACATGACTAGAATTTTATTTGCATGTTCCAAAATATAATAGGGCTTTCCCTTGACTATATTTTCATATGTATAATTATATTGAAAATTTGAATCACTATAATGGAGAGTAATTTTTCAATAAATTCCATCATGGGGTGGACCATCATGGTGGTTTATAGTAAGGGATAAACCCACTTGATCCTTGGTCTTCAGGCCACACAGAGAGTTTACGTGGCTATCATCATAAGATAGGCTCTCTAGATTGAACTAATTATCATAAAGAAGCCTCCATAAGGAAGTGTCTGATGCAGAACTTCATAATTACTTCTAATTCTACCACAATTTGGTAACTGAAGGGTTATATCTTGATCTATAATGGATACATGTCTGAGGGCTTCAAGAACTCCAGCATTAACCAAATCCAGATCACAAACCCTCTCTTGCTTCTTCAACTATATTTGATGAGGGTAGTTTTTAGATGTATTCTTACTCGATGATGGGTCCACCTGCTGGGAGAAGATTTTATCATGCATAGGTGCATGTGCCTACCTAGGACTGAATATCCAAATTGGTTGATTATCTCTAACTGGAACAAGTGTATGTTCCTGATCCGGTTGTCCATATGATATGGGGAAGTGTGCCCCATAAACCTTCTGAAATGGAACATAGGCATGTAAGTGCTTTGGGATGGAATGCTAATGATTAATCCTAGGTATAGGGTCATAATTATGTGACCATACCTCCGGTACTACTAAAGTTCTTGTTATGATATTTTTTATAGCTTCTAGGATATGGATATGAATTTGTGTTTGGCCTTTCACCATTTTCAGAATCTCTTTAGTGACTTAAAATGTTGGAATGGGAATATATGACCATTACATATCTCGAGTAGGTGTATGTGCATTCTTCTATACTCCATTTTACATCATTCGATACTAACCATACTCATGTGTGGGGGTATAGAGTTGAGTATTCCCCATGATTATCATTGGAGCATTCTAACTTACTTCTCAAGGTAATTCCAATCGTGACTCTTGGAAGGATTGATGGGTGTTTGAAGCTGTATATGCTTGTTGGATTTTTTTCACTGATAATGGATGTTGGAAATATTTATGTGCTAGAAGAAGAGACTATTGGGAGGCTCGGTGAGTGAAAGAAGGTATATGTTCATGCTTTCATATTTCCACCACATTTTTCTGGTGTGCTCCTTTGAATTAAGCCAAATGAGTATAATGACTAGATGAATGATTGTAAGAAGGTGTATGTGCCTTCTCATGGTAGTCCACTGAATTTGAATGATAATAATGGTGGGGTTACCCCAAGTGAGTATACTGTCCAGAAAAATTAAGGCGGATGAGTGTACGTTCACGGTCACTGTTTTCCACCAAACTGGATTGGTGGACTTCTCTAGAGGGGGAAAGGTAGAAAACTGCTTCCTCTTAGCCAAATATTTTCTCAGGTGGTTCATCATGCATGCTTGTGTCTAAGGGACCTAGGCTAGACAACTAAAGGTAACACCCTCATCATGTTGAGGGATTACTGCCGTGCAGTGCTGGCAATAGCGATTGTTGGTACGATCCCTTGGTAAGGACCCATGTGTTTTCTTGGTGAGGAAATAGATGGAATGTGGACTGACCCCCCTAGAATTGGGGAGGGATTTTTGATTTTATTCTAGGGATAAGATTCCCAAATTATTGAAGATGGTGGTTGGAACTATCTTCTTCTAGACCACTTTTCATTGTTGATTGGACAATTTGGGATTGTTCTTAATTTTGATGGGCTATCAGGCAACCTCTATGTTTGGAATGGTTCCATGTTGATGGTGTCATTGAACCAGTGAATTAGTTTCACAATGATTAAGATACTAAGTCAGTGATGACATTCTTTGAGAAGATGAGGATACAACTTGAGTAGCAGTTAGGGTGTTCACGGGTGTAAACATGAAATAATCTATTTGTAATGAAGGGATTTATTGGAATAAAGTGCGTGTACATATGTCAGAAACAAACAATAAATTCATATAAAGTATAATCTTTTTATATGAACACATATGGGATGGATTTACTTGTATGGACCTCCTTTTTCAATTAATAGGGCACTAAAAATTGGGTATCACCATCATATTGGTTAAGAATTCACATCAGGTTCACATTTTTCTTGTTTCCATCATAAGGTGTATTCTGGTTAGAAATTATTATTTCCATATAGTTTCCAAGGGATTTGTTTATGGAACCAGAAACACCCAATGGTTCTATATCCCAAGGTACATTATTTCCAAAGGAAGGTTCTTGTTAGGGATTTGACCCACGATTCTTAAAAACTCACATTGGAGTAGACGATGGGAGGTTGGGATCAAATCACCTTTTAGTGGGGAATTATCACATACTCCAGGACTCTATTATGGATTTAAGGTATGTTCAGGAATACTTATTAGTTTTCCAATAAAAATATATGTTTCCCTTGAAATTTGAGATTAATTATTAGAATGTATGGAATTCATAATCATCCATATGTATTGGAGGTTTTCATCAATAGAGACATTTTTATGTGTTCGAGGTTCTACCTCGATAGTATCCTATTATATACTACTTCAAGATTCTTTAGTCATTGTAACAATGATGATAGTTTTCAAGCCCCTTAGTGTGGAACTAGGAAATTTATGGTCATCCAGGTAGATGGAAGTCACTCTGTATTTTATTATTTTCTAGGGGGAAGGAATTTGTTTTGATGTTGGGATCAAACCCATAGGTGGGATTCCTACATATCCTTGTGAAGGGAATCAGAACCCATGTAGTTTAGTGGAACATAATGGAACATTTCAAACTTTTAACGTAATGTGATAAAGACCCATGTATACAATTTAACATCATGTGGTAAGGACATCTAAGTGGAAGATGCCTAGTAAAAATTGGTGTGCAACTTATGCCTAAGCAGCCCAAGGAACGTGGATGGAATATGAGATCCCAAGTTGAAATAAACCATACTAGGTATATTAAGTGAAGAGAACATGGTTGATTTGTAATATTGTGTTTGAACCTTAAGGAGGCTTCCTATATATCTCATTTGGTTGGGAATCAATGTCCACATAGTTTGGTAAGTCTCACAGGGGAGTATGACACAATGAGAGAAATATGTGTGGGTTTACTCATAAAGTGGATTCCGTTGTAACATGGTCCGCAAGAGATGTATTATATAATGGAGTTTTATAGGGCATTAATTCAAAGCTTAATTTTAAGGAGCATTCCTAGATTAGGGATTAGGGTTGGGATCATGATGAGGATGTCCGTTGAGCTCATACCCTAGGTGAAAGACTCCTATATATCCATGTTATGGGGGGGAATCATTGTTCTTTTAGTTCTTTCAATTAGGTGGATTGTGTGGATGTTGTGATTATTACAATCCTATAATCCCATGCGAGTCATTTTCAGTGTAAGAAATAAGAGGATGTGAAAGATTCAACAAACCACTCACAATTTTCCCTCTCTGCAAATGGAAGAGGTCGGGCCTATGGTGGAAGAGGTCATGGTTATGGAACTATCCCCAATTCTCTTTTCATAGGAAAAGGGTCCAAGGTAAGAAAGGGATGAAGGTGAAGGGTAGACAGAGGAGAGACACTGCAACCTCATATGTGAAGGGGTAGGGGCTTACAACAGGATGAGCGCCCATTTGAGATTCGTTTGGGTCTTACTCCTAAGGAGGATTGCCATTTGAGGTTTGGTTAGGGCATAATCTTTAAGATGATTCCCATTTGAGGTTTCATTGGGGCATACTCCTAAAGAGGATGTCCACTTGAGGTTTGGTTGGGACTTAATCCAAAGGAGTATTCCAATTTATGGATAGGTTCATCTGGGAATAGGAGCCAAGTAATGAAATTTCAAGAGTATCTTAAGGATTTTATCAACTCAAGTTAGTTGAGAAACATAAGAGGCGAATCTAAACTCAGAAAAAAGGAATGGAACCAAGATGAGTATTTCAACTGAAGGAATGTTTCGTGGAGTGTGGAGGATAATCCCAAATCATGGTATTTCAATGATGAATGTTAATGTTGTAAAAGGTACAACCAAAAATATCCTCAACCTATCCCAAAATGTTCACGGTATGACTATCCATTTTTCTTGTGGGTTAGTAGAGGAAGAAAAAGGACTATCCTAGAGGGACTGTACCACATGATGGAACTGAGGATGAGATGGGGTGAAGGGACATATGCCTCACTATATGGACTACAAGTTTTAGCTACGTGGGTAGTGTAGGTGGGCCGTATATATGGCTAGTATAGGTGGGTCTCATAGGTGGGCCCTAATGATGGGTCACAGAGGTGGGCTACGCAGATGGGTCATGCAAGTTCTCCAACAAGGTTGGTCGTAAAGGTGATCCATAAAGGTGGGTCCCACAGGTTCTTTTCCAAGTTAATTCATCCCTGTACTAGGCTATGGGCCTTTCGTTAGTAAAAGAAAGTCATGGTGGGTCACCCATGTAGTGATGAACTACTTGAAGAAAGACCTGCACAACGAGAGCCATCTCTGGGACTCGTTGTCTGACAATTTGGTAATCATTAGAAAATTTTAGGGGGAGGGGTTTAATTATATATTCTAGTGGTCCTCCTTAGATTGTATACATGGAGGTCCTATGCAGATGGGTTGGTAGGAGGTCCTATGTGAATGGATTGCATGGATGAGTTATGCAGAGACACCATTCCTTTATAAAATATATTAAACTTATGAGATCCTTAACTTTTGATCCCTAATTCCATTTGGGCTCTACGACTAGTCAGATAGAAGCTCTCAAAGATATCTATACTTTTTTATATGGTTAATAAACCAAGTATTTTCAGATTAAACTAGGAATTTGAATTTGAATTTGTCGACACCTTCTTATCAATGATCTAGGAAATCCCTAGCCTAATCCTAGATATGGGGGTTCATTATGCTTATCCCTCATTGTGGATTAGTCTCATGGAAAATTAAAATCTAATAATGAATTATGTGGAAATGTTCATGAAACACATTCTGTGGTTTTAAGTCATACAAATAATTTTTTTTATGGAAAGTAATTTCTTTTGTGCTGTTATCATGTTGTTAACTTAATATTATGAATATGGTTGTGGGTATGTGATTAAGTGAACAGGGAAGGAGGGAGAATATTTATGCACTTGGATGGTTCGTCGTAACTATGATCATACAACATGTAACATCATAAAATTATGTTTTTCATATACTGAATGACCATATGTAGTATTTATATAATGGTATTTGTTGGGGGAAGTGCATTGTGTGAGGAGATAATGAGTTTGATATAATTCATATTCATGATACCCAAAAATACTACATATTTGACATTTGAATGAAGTTATATAGTTATATGTGGGGGATATAAATAGAAGTGGGAAAGAATAAGGTTGGTCCCTTCATGTTTTCATAACCCGACTGCCGTGTTCTTGGAAAATTATTTGTTTGTTTATGATGTTATAGACAAGTGGTGATATGGTTGTGTGTATGTGGTATATGGGGCTATAATGATGATTTAAATGGGAACATCTTGTTCATGTATTTTCGTTTCATTGGTTAATTTTAGAATGGGGTAATATATGGTGATATTTTATACATGGTATACCATTCCCATGTCATTGGTTATATAGTGAGGGGTTATATAACCATATCACTACTAAATTGATTTAGAGAATCCTCTAAACTGATAAGTGGGTGCGATGAATAATTTTTTGAAATTTTTTCATCTAGTGATTGTGGTTTAGTTAATGATTTTTTTATTGTTTATTTATTTTAGTTTTTTGATTTATGAATTTGTTATAAATATTCTAGGTGATAGTGGAAGTTGTTTAAATTTTGTAGAATATGGGTTCTATTGATAATATTTATCTTTCTTGTATCTCTTTACATCATTATTTTTGTTTTCAATGGTTCATAACACTCTATATTTATTTTTCATATTAATTGAATATTAAGGATGATTTTCTCGGAGCAATTATGTTGATAACTCTATCATTATCACCCAAATATATTTTACTTAGTGTTTTTATAATATACCAACATGGATTGGAGATGTGGTTTGGGTAGTTTTGAAATAATCCCTTGATGTCTTGGAGTTATAGAGATATTTCTTTCATGTATTATCTTGATGTTGTTTTTTTTTGCACATAAAAAAATCATTCAGTTTATGTAATGTCTTTATATGGGGAAAATCATTGTTTTTGATAGGTGGTTGTTTTATCATTACTAGTATTTGTTAGGGTAATTCCTCCCATAAAAGTGTCTTATACCCATAATTCTTGTCTCCAACATAGGTCCCATTGGATGTGGTTATTGGGGGTTACTCTCTCCATCAATTTATGCCCATGATGGATTCCAAAGTGGATGGGTGAGGACTATGATATTCAACCACAATAGCCCTATAATCTCCAAGAGTCTTAAAATATATATTTTAGTCTCTTTATCAGCATTTCACCTTAAATATTGTAAAATATTGTATAAATATATCATCAAACATGAATTCTATTACATATCAATATATTATCCCATATAGTCTTCTATAATATAGGAATATGATAGTGTCAGTATTATCCAACTTCTTCATCATTTCATATTCTTTTTTCCCAACACACTAGTTATTTTGAAAACTATATCGTTGTCCTCTCTCCCTTGAGTACTCACATTTATATTTTAGAATATAGTTTTGATTCAACTCCTAATAATATGCTACCGATGATCATTTTACATTTTCAGAATCCCGTGAATATACTTTCCATATTCGGTAATGGAAAACACCTTTAATCTACTTATCATGAACTTCTCATTTGAGTTAGAATTTAGTACCCTATTACAGTTATTGTTAAGGAGTTACTATTGAAAAATATCACCATTTAATTCTTCTAAGATAATTATGTTATCAAATCTATTAAATTCAAACAAAAAATAATATGTACACCTAGAGATAACATGTCGAGTGATTTGGGGTTCCACATATCTTTTAGTGATTTAAAGAACTCTCTTTTTTCTCATCATGGAAAGGTAATTATGAAACATCTCAAATAATGACATGGATGTAGGTCAAATCATTACTCATATTTGATATTGAAAACTAAATCATATTGAATGTGTCCTGGTTATAATGGGTGTAATGGAATTTAAGTCACTGAAGAATAGATTTAATATCATTTGAATTAATTTATACTCCAAACAATAAACTTCTAAAACACACATATAACATTGAAAAATCCAATAGTTTTGTCCACTTATAGAACCCTTATCTGTTATTCTATAGTATAGAGTCACCCATATGGATCTTGAGAATATAATTTATATATCTTATAACTATCCATTCTGTATTACATATTCCATTAAGTTGTACATTAATGATAATGGAAATGACTCATATATATCATAGTGAGACTCCAGACTTTTTTACATTTTTTTTACATCTCAAGATTTTAGAAAATAAAAACTATTATTGATAGCTTGTAGTGCATGAAACACCAAACATAAACAAACTACAATATACTATTAAATATTATTACTTTAAATCGACCATTATAAACTAGAATTTAGATTGTGTTGTTTGAATATTATTAAATATATATTGAAATATATAAGAATTTGATATCTATATATTCTTAGGAAATAAACACTAAACTTTTTTAATGTTATTTTATTCTTCAAATAGATGTTTTATTCAGAAAGAGATTTTTATTTATGTCTATGAGAAAATAACTATTAATATTTTTTTGAATATTTTTTTAAAATTTCATTGATAAAATAATATACATTTTTAAACTATAATTTTAAAATTACCTTAGAGTGAGTTTTAATGAATTTTTTAAAAATATGTATTTACCAACAAAAAATTAAAAATATCAAAATTTATAAAACTATTAAAAAATCCCGTTTATGATTTTCATTTGATATCAAAGTAAAATAATTAATACTTAGTTATATATAGTCTAATTAATTTCATTTTAATAATCCTTATTCATAATTTTTTATAAGTACATTTTTATCTTTAAATGATTTTTTTCCATAAAACTGTTTTTCATCATGGTTTGTGAGATTAATATTAAATAAATATATAGATATTATATGTTTTTAATTTTTTCAAATCGATTTCATTTATGGATTAATGAGGTATAATTTTTTTAAAATGGCCCCTTTAATGTTTTTCAAATATGAGTAGTAACATTGATTATTTTTGTTACTATATTAATGAATAAATTGGTAAATTTATGTTAAAAATAAAATGATAAAAACCATTTAATGATACAGAAACTTAAATAAATCATATTTTATGAGTCACATTATTTTATAATCATTTTAGGTTAAGTTATATTAACATTAACAACCATTTTAATTATATTATAAGGTTTATAATATTTTATTTAATTAAAAGTCTAAGATGTCACATTCACATTTTTAATTACTATAATATTTTTAATATGGTGCTATCTAAGATATATGTAAGAATATAAATATTATTTCTCAATATAAATGATTTATCAATATAGTGGAAATTTAATTTTAATTTTTAGTTAATGAAAAATTACCTTGAATGATTACATAATGATGACGCAATAATTATTCAATTAATGAAAAAATAAAATAAATTCTATTATAAATATTTATTGTATTATAATTTTAATTAATGAACATATTACATGAATTTATTAGATTATTTTTTATGCTATATTCATATAATTATTTTTTTTAATGTTATCTTATTTTACTGATATTTTAAGAAGTCAAATTAATGAACAATTTCAAAATTGAAATTAATGATAATTTAAAATAAATAGTATTTTACTAAATGATATAAAATTCATAAAAATAATAAATTAAGACAATTTATTATGATAATGTAATAACTATCAACCATTATCTATTTATGGGTCCTTTTTTATTTTATAGTGACATCATTGAACTATAAATAGTAAAATCTATGTTGTCACGATAAAAGTTAATGGGGATAAATTAGGGTTAAAACTATATAAAAAGGGATATAATGTGACCTAAATTTGTTGAACAAATATTATATGAGAGTATTTAGAACAATAATAATCATATATTTTAAATAAATTACTTTTGAGGCATATATATCTAAAAATTAATATATATTAATTTAATATTTTTGAGAGTTCCTAAAACTGTCTCTCACTTCAATTATAAAAGGAAACCCCTTACATAACTTAATTACCCCACATTGAGGCATCTGTCACAGCTAAAATATTTGAATTTATCTTCATAACATCCTAACATGTTCTATAGGTTATGGTACTTCCAAAATATTTTCCCTATATCCCTTTATAAATCATCTAAATGAAGTATTCCAAAGAAGAGATAATCATCATAACAAACTCTTTCAAGTTTATTTCTTCATCTACTAACTCTTCATATGTTGATTCCATAATAATTTCATCACTAAAATACTATTTATATAAAAATTATATATTATTATTATGATACAACCATATTACACTTTTTATCCATCCAATGAAAAATGAAATCACAATGCGTGTGTATGTACGACTTACAATCTCCATATAGCGGTGCAATTCATTTTTCATTACCAATTTACCTGAATGGGTGTAATTATGATATTAATTGATATATTTGATATTTATTTAAATATATTGATTTTCTAAAATGAATATATCTTCCATTTCTCTACCCATTAATCATTAATGGAATGATAACGTCACCCGTGCGTACGTACGACCTACCATCTCCACGACGCAATGATGCATATTTTCAATTTAAAAATTTAAAGACTTATTATCAAAATGTATTAAATGATTAAATATTATATTTATAACAATATTATCACTATTTATATGATGTATCTATATCCAATGTAAGATAACTGGGACTTTAATGACAAAACAAGCCTAAAAAACATGTAAATTAACACTCGGAATAGTGAAAGTAGTGAAAATTATTACTAAATGAGTGATAATATTTTATAAAATGATCATATAAGACATTATAAATATAAATAATGTTATGGTATAAATTTATATTGAGTTGGATACAATTATACAAGATCTTTTTATATTTTGAAGGAATTTGAACGTAAAACAATGGATTTCTTAACTCAATTTGAACCCACTTGGTTAAAATTATACTTAATTGATTATGTCATGCTATGATTATGTATGAAATTAATTTTCATATTATTAATATTTTTTATTTATAATTGTTTTATTTTTATTTAGTGATTATATATATAATATATTTAGTTGATTAACTATCACTTCTGTCATGACCTGAACTAATGGGTCTCAGGCTGCAACTCCCGGAAGTCTGCCTCCATAGTCCAGGGGTTGGTGACAAGAGGAAAACAAATGACTAATATGGGATGATATTTCATAATGTACCTATATACACACACACCCTACTATCTCAATTTATAATTATAGAGGAATAAATGAATAAGATAAAAAATCTAGAATAATAACCATGAATTTGAGAACTCTAGGGAATAAAAAGATTACTACAGTGTAAAATTAAATTTAAAGGGGAAAAATACATGCCTAAACAGAAAGATTTTCCACATGATTAAAATAGAAAGTAAACTCTAATAGATACCACATCTGAATCCCTAATATCTTACCACCATATATGGATAAAAGTTGAAGGTATCCCTATGATCCATTTTAATCTCCTCTGACATATCCTTCATCTTCATAAGACATAATACGTGTAGGAAAATTCCATGTAGGGGTGAGAAAATAAATGCCGAGTAGGAAGCCTCGAACACTGAAGGATGAGCTATAAGAAGTTGAAAATATCTAATTAAATTGATAAAAATATATGTATTCTTAAACCAAATATTCCCAAATGAGAGAAAATTGATATCCCCATCTCATAGCCCAAACTAGGTTAAGTGTGCCAACAGTTCCAAAAGGTCAATCAATGATGCCCAACATTTCGCATGTCAGTCTATAGAAGTTACCATATGGAGGGCCCATGCCTCACCATTATGTCTCACAGTCAAGGGGTGACTAATAATGTGAGTAACAATGAAAATTATTCTAAATGAGAGAGAAATGGTATCTCCAAATCATAATCCAAATCAGGTAAAGTGTTCCAATAATTCTAAGAGGCCGATCAATGATGCTCCAAATATCGCTTGTCTATCCATATAAGTAACCATTTAGAGGACCTACACATCACTAATGTATCGAGAAATCAGGGGGGGACAATTTACCAGATGAGGATCTTAGCGCTAGTCAGTCTATGGGTCCCACTTAGTGTAAGGAGGAACCACACCCTAATGCTATGGTTGTGGGGGGGGGGGGGGTGTGGGTTCCACTCAGTATATAGAGGACCGACACCCTAATGCCATAGGGTGGGACCCAATCATTAAAGATAAGACTCGCACCCTAATGACTATTGGGTGTACCAATTAGTAGGTAGAGGACCCACACCCTAATTCCATAGGTGGTACTACTATGTATATAGAGGACCCATTCCCTAATCTCAGAGGGGTTAACACTCAGTAGATAAAGGACTCATGCCCTAATTCCAGACCAATGTACCACTTTTTAGATAGAGGAACCACGCCTTAATTCCATAGGGGTACCATGTAGTTGATAGAGGACCCAAACCCTCATACAATTGATGGGAACCACTCATTAGATAGGGGACCTGAAGCCTATTTCTATAGGGGTTACTACTCCGTAGGTAGATAGAGCACCCACACCCTATTCCATTAGGGGGTACTACTCTAATGATCCTACCCAATCATTACTGTCATTATGCACTTCATAGAGAAGCATCACGCTCTAAAAATCTCAAATTGTAACTAATAATACACTATGAAGGCCACCCTCACATTCAATGTGAAAAAATATTCAGGATTGTATACTTGCATGCCAAAATATAATTCCAAACGAAGGAGATACAAGAGGTAGATGGAGACCAAAATAGAATAAGGGGTACACTATGTGTAAGGGGACCCATATGGTGTGTGTTACCACTCTGCTTCTTGGTCATGTTCATATTGGCACAAAGATCAGTGCCCATGTTTAACTAGGTGGCATGTAGTGGGACTACATGACATGCCTTATTGACCCAGGTTATTTCCCATTCCCTTAGTCGTGTTCATGTAAACCTAGTTGTGTCTATTTACTTTGGTATACATCATGTTCTCCCCCCTAGAGACCTTCTCGGGTACTCCATCACATGGATTTTCCACCCAAGGAGGGTCTCATGACATGTGAGATAGTCACATGGAATTTGATCCTTAACTATTCAAAAACCCTAGCACAACAACTATAGGTGTGCAACATGACATGTGTTCATCACAACACACAACATGTAGTCATGATTTTTCTAGAATGTTAGATTTGTTCACCGCATTGTTTTTCTAGCTACAATACATCTAACCACACTTTGGGATCACCCAATAACTAAGGACAAGGCATCCTTTCATTCTTTCTTGCCATCCATTGTATGGAAATCGAATCTCAATTGATCCATAATGGTTTTCTTGTATCCCTGAACATGTCTACCAACCTCTCCAACCCCAATTCAGATCCTTGATCAACTATATTTTCACCCAAAACCTGAAATTACTTTGATTATATCTGCGATTCACCAAAAAAATTATCCCATGAGATTCTACCATGAATCCAGGGGTCCAATCGGTCTTTGTTCTAGAAGATAATGTAGAACCGAGACATTGTGGGTAAATCCGTGAAGAAAGTAAAGAAGGATTAGGATAAATCATAAGAAAAAATGTTTAATAGTATTTGGAAAAACATTCTTGTCCAATGAACACAAATGAGGATTCTTGGGGTGATAAGAAATTGAAAAATCAATTAAAATGGGCACATGGGTGCATGAAAATGTTTGTTATTGATTTATATTTAGAAATACAATCGATCATGACCAAACAACTTATTCAATAGCGGCATAATCCAAAAATTGACAAGTCCTACCTAAATTTTGGTTGTTTTATGATGAAGATAATTCTTGCCAATTAATTAGAGGATTCACTGTGTTTGGTGAATCTAAATCTTATTTGATCCAGTGCCTCATCGTTTTCGGATTCCAATTCACTAATGAGAGGATGATAGAAAATGTATTAATTTGATAAGAGTTTATGCAGGTAAACCGGAAGTATAGACATAACTATGAATTTATAAAGGTTTTGAATTTAGGTGATCTAAATCAAATAATTAAATAATGTAATTAATTTAATATAAAGGAACCTTCCTAGAGTCGTGATATTCAAATTCCATATGTCAACAAATTTTAGGTTACACCCAACAATACCTTGCATTCTTAATTCAATAGTGAAAATAAAATTTATGACTCGAGATTGTCTATAATAGTTTTCCAATTATATATAAGAAATCATGTTATCATTATAAAAAATATACTTAATACTTTTATAAAATTAATTTAGGGCACGTCGGGAATTTGAATCTCATGTCATCTCAATTTCTGGGTCAAAAAATATTTCTTGACATATTTGAGGTCTTAAAGTACAAAAACATAATATTTAAATAACTACCTCCTTCAATATTTTCTTCCCCAAAAATAAAAAAACTATATGATAATATTGGGATACTGAGCTTATATATATATCTACTGCTCCGAGGAGCATTTATGCACGCTACCATGCTGAAAAGGTACACGAACCAAGGGGTTGGTCCTTCCAAGAAAGGGCTTATCTTTCCAAACCATGATTGGAATCGGGAGCTCCAAAAAGGTGGATCCATTCTCTGTGTTCGAATCACTACCGTCAACAATGTGTGTGGGTTCATTCACGTATATTCTCATCTAGGACACATGGAAGACATTGTGCACGAGATCCAACTATGGGGGTAGGGTGAGGCAATAAGAAACCTCACAACCCATTTTTAATATCTAGATTACCTCAATGAAACTTTGAGATAACTTGCTTACCCTGATGAACCTATAAAATCCTCTTCATGGGGATACTCATAGGGGAATGTGTTCACATTTATTGAACTCAAAAGGCCTATGGTGTGGATCTGCATAATATTTCTACCTACACTGGGAAAACCTCATATTACCAAAAATGAAATTGGCCTTATTTGCCATTACCTTCACCATATTTGGACCCACAAGAGATGTATCACTGATCTCTGTCCATCTTATGGGTGACCAGTAGTGTCTCCCATACAACACCACCAATGTTTCCATACTGATAGTAGAGTGATAGATATTATTGTACATAAACTCTTCTATAGGATTGTAATCCTCCCATATCGGGTTAAAGTCTAACACACAAGAATTCAATATACTCACCAAAACTGGGATAATTCCCTCAGCATAACATTTTGAGTTTCTATAAATTAATTTTTTTTTGAAAAAATGAAATTTTTTCGATGGAATACCTTACTCACTACACCAAGTTATGATTACTTTATACACAACACCAAGTTATAATTTCACTAAAAAACACTTTGATTATATTTCATTATAAAAAACAATGTTTGGACTATCTTACACAATAATCTACGTTCTTTTGATATCATGAATTACACAGAAGACCTAGTATTATAGAACTACAATATACTATTAATGTTATTATTAAAATATACGTATAGTTAACACTTATCATTTAGAATGGATGTTACGAATAAGATTAAATAAATTGTGAAAATAGGATTTAAAAATGAATATAAAATGAATCCTTTGGTATCAATTAGTTATAAATGAAAGTAAGAACCCTTTTAATATAAAGAAATCCTTTTTATAAGAAAGATATTTTTCAATGTACAGACACCATTTTATATAAATAAATTAAACAGACCAATTTTTATGAATGTTTTTTAAAATAAATTATCTATTGTATTTTCAATGAATTTTTTTATAATCATTCCATGTATATTACAGGTTTAATATAGTAATAAATACCATTTTATGAATAAAGAAGACACATTTGTTTTATAAAATGTATTTTTATCAACTTTTAATGGTGAAACCCTTATAAATATAATTTATAAAACCTTTATAATTTTTATTTTCAAAATAAACATTTTTTTGATTTGTTAATATTAAAATTTACTTTTGGTAATTTTTTGGTATTTTTATGAGATGTTTCATTTTTAGTGAATAGTGAAAACACAAAATTTCAACTAAAACTACATTTTAATCTGATTTATTTATATATTTAATTTATATTTTACATTGGCCATGAAGTATATTTATATATATTTTACATCAATTAATAAAGGTTAAGTATTTCCAATCAATTTCAAATTGGAATTGGATATAAAAACATTTCAAACATTGGAACATTTTAACATTAAAAAACATCTTGTTACATCCTATTTATAAGATTAATTTTAAATTAATTTATTCCTATTATGTTTTTAGAATTTTAAGAAATGGATTTAATTTGGTTATTTAGAATAATTTAAAATTTATAATATGGTCAATTTTGTTTTTGAAGAAAAATATCAGTATTTGTAATTAAAATTAATTACAACGATTAAGGTAAAAATTAGTTTACTTAGTGGTTAAACATTACCCTAAGGTAACAAATACCCTAAAAACATGTCAAAAATAAATTTTATAAAAATATTTACTTTATATATCAACTTTTATCTAATTTTTACTATTTTTGGATACACATGATTTAATGGAGACCTCTCGATAGTGTTTACCTTTTTTGTAGTTACAAGAATTCCACTCTTCCTCGACTATAAATGGGTACTCACCCTATCACTTATTCAAATCACTCAATCCATTTGAATCATACAAAACCTTCCCATATGAGATCCCAAATTACCACCTCTCATCCTAGGAATCTTAATTTGGGAATAGAGAAAACTAAGTTACTCTTTTGGTGAAAACCAAATAGAATTACCCAAAGAAGTGACAAAAAACTTCAACAAGCAATTATGATTTATTTCTTTTTCCACCCCCTAATTTATTCTTATTAAAAGATTATATAATACCCTAAGTATCCTTAATATAATTATATTTTGTTATTTTATGTTGAAAACCTACATTCACATGCACTTCCATTAATTAAGATACACAATATTCGTTTGTGTGTACGTTGGACTACCAGCTCACAATCTGATGTCATTCATTCTTCTATTAATAACTTTAAAGGTTGATAATATTCATGTAATTATTATTTTTGTATGATATAAATATAATATTAATTATTTATTTATTCTTATATAATTATTATATGACACAAACCTTCAATTTTTATATGATATAATATAATATTAATGATTTATTTATACTTCTATAATTACAATATAACACATACCGTTATGCATTACATTTTTTGGGAATATGATAATTTCATTTGTGGATATGTGGACTAGCACTTTCTCAAAGTGAGGTGATTCATTTTAACTTTACATGAAATGTAATAGTGATGCGTTTAGTTAATATTTATGATATATATAACATAATAATGATACTATATTTTTATTATATATATATATACCTAAATTACTTTATTTCATTCAATATGACAATAAAATAGAGAGAATGTTCATGTGTACGTACGACCTACCGTATACATGAACAACGTTTTGCATTAAAAATTTTATTTATTTTATGGATTATTATAATTATTTATATAAAAAATATATATAATATTTATATCATGTTATAAATTATTTAAATAATTCAATCATGATCTAATTAAGAGTATCATGAATAACATGTCAAAACTTATACCGAAAACAAGATGTTATTACCCAAAATGTAAATTTAATATGAAATGTTTAATAAATGTGAAATATGAATTAATAATAAAATTATATATGGTATGATATATAATAATATGATTTTGTGTGATATGCATAGTAAAGTTATATTTATTATATATTAGGTTGGAATGTGTATGAAGAACTTTAAGACATAAGGTATGGTTTTTCTCATCACACTTTGATTTCTATGAGATATAGGCTATATTCACCACTAATTATTGTTGTGTGGTGTATATACTTCCCAATGAAATGTTATATCATAAATGTAATTTATTTAATGATATTTAAATTTCAGTTGATGTTATTATTTAATGGAAATTGAGATTCAAATGTTACTCATGTAGAAAGAGAAATTCTTTTCTCACTTTTATTTTCATGAGTCGTTTTCTTTATTCACAACTCATATTTTTTTATATATAATACCCATTAATATATTATATGATAATTATTATTATAAAATTTATGGGTATTTAAATATACAATTTATTATCTCCCTTTCAAGGGTTATATAGTTTAAAATTAACCAAATAGGTAAAGTAATTTTCTCTCAACTTACTTTCATTGAGACAAATTCCATTTTATGCATCTGTATTCTTCTCTGAGGAGTATATAATGTACTTTTAAATGTTATATACTGAATATAATTAATATAAAAATATTGTATACTCCTTGAAATGTTATTTTTTCATTGGGATTTTGATTTATTTTTACCAATGTGGAACCAATTTATTGCAATAATATCTTCATCTATCAGGATTATTTATGATTATGATTCCATCTATGAAATATTATGATCAATATATAAATTAATATCATGAATTTTATTATCCCTTGGTTATTCATGATATCTTAATATAATGGTCCATTTTTTCACTCCGTGGAACATAACATAATTAATAAAATCCTTTAATGAAAATATTACATTATTTCTCTATTTGGTTGAAAATTAATTTCATTCACAAACTTTGTTTTATAAAAATGATTTCATAATTTTTTTAATTATATATTAATATATTTTTCTAGGAAACTTATTTTAAATAATTTTTTTAAAGTGTTTAAAATGGGTTTCAAATCCTCTTTTATAAGTTTTCATGTTTATTTTCAAAGAAAACGACTTTCATAATATTTCATGTTTTGAAAAGTTTCTTTCAAAGTGAAATGGATATTTTTCTCAAGATTTTTTTTAAATGATTTTAAATATTGTTTTATATGTTTTAATTGTTGTTTTCAATGAAAATTATTTTGGAAATTTCGTATGGTTTTGTAAGAATGGTTGTCTTCCTTAAAAACAATTCCAAGTGATCCTTCAAAATCCTTCTCCATATAAGATGACATCCTTTGATATAGTTATTATTTAAAAGGGATATTATTCAAGGATACCATTAATATTATTTAACTGAGTGGTTTATGTTTTTATGAAATGATTTTTATGGAACCCATTTATTTCCTACAAGTAAAACATTTTTCAAATAGTTTTTTATAATATTCATTTCTTCTCTATGGGATAATAATGTTTAAAAAATATTGACATGAAACCCATTTCCTTTCCATGGGTTAATCATGTTGTTAAAGAATAATTATTTTGATTTGTTTTTATGATGATATGAAAGAACTTTTTTCTTTATTCAATTTCTGGTTCATGGACATGCATTATAAAATGGAATGGACTAGATAACACTGAGTAAGCCCTTTAAGGATTATAAGATGGGGTGTCCTAGATAAAACTAAGTAATCCCATTATAGATTACATGAGGGGTGGTCTAGATAGTTCAAGGCTAGATTATCACAATTTATTTGAGAGGGCCACAAAGATAGCACCAAGTAATTCTATTATGGCATGGCCCAGATTGTGCCAGGTATGCTTGTTATAGATTACAAAATGGGGTAACCCACATAGTTTCGGGTAAGCATTTTATTTATTATACAATTGTTTAGACCAAATAAACTAAAGTAACTCATTTATATATTATATGTTGGGGGTAGCTAAGATAACATCGAGTAAGCCCATTATATGTAATATGATGGGGAGGACTAGATATTTTTTTGTGGGGCCGTTATGACACTCTAATGCATTGGGTACATATTTTAATATCATAATATAATGATGGGAATGATTAAGTGGGATTTATCCGCTATGGAAAGAAGGAATAACGTGATACACTATAAAGAAGAGGTTGCTACCAGGAATGGCGGAGTTTCCTACCTAGTAGGTGTTTCCCACATGAAGTTCCCTCACATGTTTTGGAAAATTGTCCTTGATTTATAACGAATGATTTTATATATTTATTTGTATTCCATAAGTATGAATATTATACTAAAATTATTGCCTCATAGCCCATGTTCTTTGATATCCTTATGTATCCTTTATTATGAACAACCAATATTTATTCCATGACTATTGATTATGATATTTGAAAAGTAAGGTATAATATTATAATTTTATGATCTTGTTCTCATACCCTTTTGATCTTGTTATACATACAAATATCCCGTTTTTACCCTTACATAACATATGGTCTCACCCCTTTCTCATGTTTCTTGTTTCCAAGATAAAAAGATTGGATTTAAAAAGGAATACAAAATGGGAAGATTATTTAAGGGATATGTTTATGATCATTAACCAAGATAGTAGAATACGTTTCCATGTTTCCAAAGACAATAACAATATTAGGGTCACTAGGAATGTGATATTTTAATTTGATTAATGTTCATCTAAAATGATGTAATATCCAGGTATGTTAAGCTCGAGTCAATATAGTTGGTTTCAATGGATATGTTTAATCAAATGTTGGAAACTAGGATGTGACATCCTTAGCAAGATACCCAGGGATATTTCTAAGGATATGTCTATGGATTTCCCTAAGAATAAACCTAAGGTTACATAGATTAAAAAAATTAAGTGTGGTGTTTTAGATATTATAAAATTAATTTTTCATGATTATGTGATTTTATGCTATGATAATTGCTGCACACACTATGATTTATGGTCTTAGTCAATATGAAGAACTAGAAGGAACTGTATTAACACTGAATTTTTCAGATTTTGAAAGTATGGTCATTACACTAATCAATGCCCTATGTTAAAATATCATGAATAAAATTAGGAATTTGGCACGAGTATTGGCAATACCACTGAAGATGAAGCGACTATGACTGAAATGTTAAAGTTGTGTGATGTTAAAGTAGTATTTTATACAGTAAATGTGAGAATAATTATTAAATTGAGGTTGAGGAACCTTAATATATGATTCATATTTCATATTCATAGAAAGTTTTATTATGGAAAACGATGATGAATCCTAAGTAATGGTTTAGGAATAAATTTGGATGGTTGAAGTGTATAAAAATTAGAATTCAAGAATTATGTTATTGAATCAATATCTATATGTTTTACATTAAGGATTAGAGAAAAATATATTCAATGTTTTTTATGGAAAAGAAATTTTTTTTAATAGAAAGGTGATATTTTTATTAAGGTCAGGTAACCCTTAATATGTTCCTTATATTGATACAATTGTTTTTAATTTGGATTAAAATATTATTATGTATTAAGTAAATTGGATATTACTGATTACCATTGAAGTGATTATTTATTTGTTGAAAAAGTGGTTTATATTATCATGGATGATGTTTATAACATTTTAGGATTTAAGGAATATATCGAATATTATTTGGAATAATAAAAAATTCATGTTTTCAGTAAGGTTTTATAGTATTTCAAGATGTTATAATATTTCCAGAGAAAACATGATGAATGTATTCACATGTTTGGTATGTGATAACAAAGAGATACTTTATAATAGACGGGGGATCAATGCTAAAGAGTTTTTAAGAAAAGTTAAATATATTTTTTATATTGTTTTAGACATTCATTATTTGGACGGGTTATAAGGATAACCATTTATGGAATTTTTTATTTTAAAATTTAGATGAGGTTTTAGATATTAATGTATTATCTCAAAATATGAGTATTTACGCATATTTGATAACATGTTTTAACCATTTTGTTTTGATAAAGACATATAGAATGACCTGTCGTTCTCTTTATGGATCTAATGATCTTATACTGATTTAGGAAAGAAAAATTTGCCTAAATTATCTAGAATAAGAGATTAATTTTAAATTTATCAATGAAAAACAATGGGAGAGATTGTACCGAAATAAAATAATTATATATTATCTTGGAAATTATTAAACATTAATAAAAGAGATTTTATATATAATTTTGTCTTGTTATCATCATTTTTGAGGATATCAATGTATTTATTAATGTATCTTTGTTTTGTGGTTTTTTGAATGTTAAATTTATCTTAAATTTGTTCCCTATCACTCTAAATCATAACTTGACAGTTACATTTCTATTCCATGTCTATGTTTTCACATTACACCTATGTTGTACTATGTGGTAACGTATTTATGATTTAATTTGGATGATCATTATGTTTCCAACATTCTTTTTTAATGATTATTTTAGTATTCATTTTTACGATATGGGTTTATATAAAAGAAACATTAATGTATTAAACCTTTGATAACCTAGATGAATTTCAAGGATGAAATTAATTTTAATGAGGGTAAGATGTAACACACAAATTTTTTTTGAATAAATTAAATTTGTTTGTTGGATAACATTGTAGGATATACAATGTTATGATTTCTTTATTCTCAAAACCATGTTTTTCTTCCACTAAAAAAACACTTTGATTAGCTATCATTAAATTTAACACTATTATGGGGTTATGTTACAAAAAATTTCAAGTTTCCTTGATATCATTCATTACATAAAATACCGAGTTTTATGGAACTGCATTATACTATTAATGCTATTATTTAAATATTACTATAATTATCCCCTATATGTTGGAATAGAAGTTAAGAATAATATTTAATAAATTTTGAGAATATGGTTTACACATGTATATAAATTGAATCATTTTATTATTAATTTGTTTTAAATGAAATTAAGAACCATTTTGAACTATAGAAATTCATTTTCTAAGAAAATTATTTTTCTGTGCACAAACACCATTAATCTCAATAAATGGAACAAACAATTTTTTCTGAATTTTTTTTAATAAATTGAATTTTTTTTATTTTCAATAATTTTTTTAAACTCATTTCATATACTTTAAATGCATAAGATAAAATGTAATCCCATTTTATTTATAAAAAGAGAATTTTTTTCTAAAATATTAATTCACCACCTTTTAATGGGGAAATGATTTTAAATATAATGTTTGACACTTTTATAATTTTAATTTAAAAAAAACTTCTTTTTTATATTGAAATATCAAAATTTACTTTGGGTAAGGTTTTGTAAATTTTCAGAGAAATTGCATTTTTTTAATGAATAGTTAATATCACTAAATTTAAATTGAAAACTGAATTTGAATCTAATTTATTTAAATGGTTATATTTTATTTAATATTCTGTTTAGAGTATATTTAGAACTATTTTATATTTATTAATCAATTGTATGTAATTTTAATAAATATCACATTGAAATTGGATATAAAAACATTTCAAACATTTCAACTTTTTTAGTTTAAAAACAGTTTTTACATATTGCAAGAAACTCCCATCCTTCAGACTCAAATAACTCTCTTTTTATATTTTCAATTAATTGTGTCTTGGTCTTTTACTGAGGCACCGCCTTCTAAAAAAATACGTTTTTTACTTCCTATCTACGAGATTAATTCTCTATTTATTTAAACCATTTTTTTCTTCATAATATGGAAAAATGGATTATATATTTTGAATAAGAATAATTTATAATTTATAGTAAGGTAAAATAAGTTTTTGACAAAAAATATTAGTGTAATTAATTACAATTAATTACAATGATTAAGGAAAAAACAAGATTACTAAGTGGTTAAACATTAACATAAGGTGAAAAATACCCAATAAACTTCTCCCAAATATATTAGTTGGACCTATTTCTTCCATATAATTCCTTTTATAGAATTTTTAAAATTACATTAGTAACATTATCTAAGGGATTCCTCTCAATAGTTTTTACCTTTTTCTATTTACAAGAATGCCACCCCACCTCCACTATAAAGGGGTACTCACTCCCTCACTCATTCCGAAATCTCATGACCTTTAGATCATCCAAATACAGACCAAATAATATCTAAACATCCCAACCCCCATTATATAAGACATAATTTTGTAAGAAATCAATCCAAGTTAGTGTTAAGGGGAAAACTAAAAAGGATTACCTAAAGAAGTGGTAACGACATTCGACAAGAACATGTGTTTTATTTATTTCTTCACCACTTAAATTCTTATTATTCCATTATTATATGACAACCCAAGTATCATAATTATACAGATATGTTTTTATTTTATGGTCATGTCTAAAAATCATAAATAGTTTCCTCAAATGGGATACGCAATCATTGTTCGTGTCCATGAAGAACTACAACCTGACTAACCGATGTCGTTCATTTATACATTATGAACATTCAAGGAATGAAATAATGATGGAATTGTTATTTTTATATGATATATATATATATATAATATTTATGATTTATTCATTCTTATGGAATTATTATATAATATATACATTCATTATTTCCATTTTGTGGGAATATGATAACTTCGTTTGTGGATGTGTGTACTAGAGCTTCCTAAAATTTACATTATTTAATCACGGTTTACATGGAACCTATTATGGATGGGTTTAGTAAAAATATATGATTTATAGGAAATAATAATGTTTCTGGAATGATAATATGCATATATATACATCTAAATATATTAATTTTACATTCATTCTTCCAATATGAAACTAAAATAGAAACAATGTTTATGTGTATGTACAACCTACCGTCACAATGAATAGTTTATTCCATTTCATATTCATAAATTTTATAGATAATAATAAATACTTATAAAATAAATATATATGATATTTGTATCTTTTTTAAAATTATATAAATAATAAAATCATTATATAATTAATAGGATCAAGAATAACATGCCAACACATATACAAAAAACAAAGTAGTTATAAACCAAATTGTAAATTGAATACGAAATTATTAATAAACTGGTAAAATAAAGTCATAATAAAATAATATTTGGTATGATATATGAAAATATGGTTCTGCGGTATATATATAGTTAAATTTTATTTATTATATAGGAGATTTGAATTTGTACAAATAATGTGGGG
Source organism: Viscum album (assembly GCA_963277665.1). Taxonomy (NCBI): domain Eukaryota; kingdom Viridiplantae; phylum Streptophyta; class Magnoliopsida; order Santalales; family Viscaceae; genus Viscum; species Viscum album. Next base: position 251,830,093 of record OY728165.1, on the reverse strand, counting down.
ACTTAAGGTAAGGGTTTTTAATCACACTTTTATTCCCATGAGAAATATGACATATTAACCACTTATTAACATATTTTGGTTTATATAATGAACTATTAAATTCTATATCACTAATTTAATTAATTTAATGGTATTAAAAGATTCAATTTATTTTATTATTCCATGGGTATCAAAATTTAAAAGTCACCAAAGTAGTAAGAGGAATTCCAGTATCATTTATTTTCTTATCCTCTAGTTATTCATGATATCTTTGTATAATGGTAATATTTTCAACTATTAGGTACTTAACATAATTAAGAAAATTATATGAAGAAAACTTGACTTCATTTATCTATTCGGTCAGAAATCTATTTTATGTAAAAACCATGTTTTCTAAAAATGTTGTGAATTTTTTTAAATTAAATCTTAAGATAATTTTCCTAGAAATAATTTTTTTAGAAATATTTCATGTTTTAAAGTTTTTTAAATGTTTTTCAAACATAACTTTATAATAATTCAAGGTTATTTTAATTAAATATAGGTTTCAAAATATTTTATATTTTAAAAAGTGTTTATCAAAGTTGAAAGGATAATTTTCTCAAGAAATGTTGATTTTTAAAGCTTACTTCATAATTTTTCAATGAGGTTTTCATGTATAATTATTTTGAAAATGATATATTATTTTTAACAAATGGTTATTTTCCATAAGAATTTTTCCTGGTGATCTTTAAAAATACTTTTCAATCTAAGATTATGACCTTTGATATAGTTATGATTTACTTGGGATATGATCCAATGAAACCATTCATATTCATTCTATGAATTCTTATGTTTTTATGTCATGATGTTTATGGAATCTATTTCTTTTCCATCTGTAAAACATGTTTCTAATAGACAATTATGAAACATTTATCCTTTACACGGGCAAATAAAATTTCAAATAGATTGATATGAAACCATTTTTTTCCATGGGTTTATCATTTTACAGAATAATAATAGTTTCGATGTGTTTTTATGATGATATTCAAGATCATTTTACTTTATTTATGTTGTGGTTATTGGATGTGGATTATAAAATGGGGTGTCCCAAATTGCGCAAGGTAATCCCATTATAGATTAGATGATTTCAGGGCATTGATAGAATTAGGTAAGACCATTATAGCTTATGTGATAAGAAGCCCACATAGCATCAGGTAAGCTCATTACATCCTATATTATGGGGTGGAATAGATTATGTTGGGTAAACCTATTATATATTATACTATGGTGTGAAACATATAGAACTGGGTAAGGCCATTATATATTATATGATGGGTTGGGATAGATAGTGTTGTGTATTCCTATTATAGATTATAGGATGGGGTGGCCCATAAAGCCTTGAGAATGCTCATTTTATATTATATGATGGGCTGGCCAAGATGGAACCTAATAATCCCATTATAGATTATACGATGTGGGATCCCATATAGTGTCGGGTGATCCCATTATAGATATCAAATTCACTGTGTAAACACTTATATCTCATAAGATAATGATGGGAACAAGTCTGAGGTCTTGATCCACTATAGAAAGATGGAATAACTAGATCCACAATAATTAAATGACTATGAATGGGGATGCTAGTGTGTCCCACCCATTAGGTGTTCCCCCATGATGTTCCTTGATGAGCTTTTGAAATTAACCTTGACTTATATGGAATGATTTTATATGTTTATGTGTGTTCCACAAGTCTATGTCATATTCCAAAGTTATTCCCTCCTGTCTCATGTTATTTGATATCCTTATTATTTATGTCATATAAAAATATAATATTTATTTCATGACACGATATTATGTCCTTTGATATATAGGGGACAATTTACAATGTTATGATCATTTCCTCAAACCCTTATGATCATATTATTCTTACATATCTCCCTTTTTTAACCTTCCTAATCATATGAGATCATACCTTTCTCATTTTTCTTCTCCCTGTGATATGAGGAATGGTTTTAAGTAGGATTAAGAAAGGGTAACATCTTTGATGGAGATGTTGATGATATTTCACCAATATAGAAGACTATATTTCCTTGTTTCCAATGTCACTAATCTATTATGACTCTCATGAATGTACTTATGTAATGTTCATAATATTCATGTAAAATGATGTAATATCCATGTATTATGACACTCAATCACTATTCTCAGTCTTCCCATATTTATGGAGTTGGAAGGTCATACTAATCATCATCTATGTCCTGGATGACACATGTTGGCCTCTCTATAACTGTGATGTGAACCACACCTCATGATCAATTTGTTTTTGGCAAAGGTAGCCCATAAAGGTGAAAAATCTTTCGTACGTACATTTTCCCAAAACTCTACAAAAAATTCCAATCTCTAAGAGAAAGAATGTGTGAAAAAATCATTATCCATTCAACCATCACCCAGATGTAATCATGTCCTCTCACTAGCCATGTAATCCATGTCACAAAGTCTGTGGTCATGCCATCCCATCTCCATATCAGGATCTCAAGGGGATGAAATAAACCCACCGAAACCTGGTGCTCAGCCTTCATCTGCTAAGAGGTGAGGAACCATGAAATAGACTAAACCATGTTCCATCTCATTCTAGACCACAAAAACTACCTCTTTAGGTATCTATAAATCATCCCCATACTAGGATTCACAACTGAAGTATAAGTATGGATGTCTCTCATCACCTCCTCCCATATTCTTAATGAGACCATAATTAGACCACATAAAATGATTATGTGATTCCCACATTTAGATAATACATTGGGGGTATATCTTTAGGATGTCTGGTGACACAAGACCTCATAGAGGATATATCAGAATTGGGACTCTCACATGAGTAAGTAGTGGAGGATTCAACACCATCGACTGAAGAAAAGATGCACCCTCTTGCTCAACTAGGATCAATTATAAGGAATCCAACTACTCAGATGCATCCTACACATAAAGGTCCAGGGAATTCATGAAAATAGATTAGTCTTCCACATTTACTTTCCAAAAAGTATAGAATATCTCAAATTTATAGTCCTGAAGGAACTACAACTGGAACCTCTATCACTAGTTTATGTCTCTCTCTGTAAAGACATAACTGATAATATGATGGTCTGAGTAAACCAAGAAGAACTCTCATTGAAGATATTGTATCCACATCCTTAGTTTGAAGACTACTGGTGCTAGGTCTAGTTTGTGAATCACATATTTTTCTCATGGGGTCTCAAATTACTCCACCCAAATGCGATAAATTTCATCCTCTCAATCAAAACAAACCTGAGCCCAGCTCTTGAGACATCACAATATGCCATGTACTCCGTGTCCTACTCTAGTAGTCTCAAATTAGGATCCCTCATCAACCTTACACTCAACTACTCAAAGGATCTCGAGAACTGCTTAGTATAGGTAAAAAACTTCCCTTTCCACATCAGGGTGTTCAAAGGGAATGCAATCCTAGAGAAGTCTGCAAAAAACCTCCTGTAGTACTCCACAAATATAAGAATACTCCACACCTCCAACAAGCTATTAGGTGGATCCCAAGAAATATCTATATTGATCTCCTCTAGGCCCAAAACTGAACCATACTCCTGAAAGACAATCCCCTTGAAGTGATCTTTTTGAATCCATAAATAAAACATCTAGAGATTACCATAAAGATGGTGACACCTAATTAAATCAAGAACCACCATTGGGTTATCTACATTATTATCCTCAAATGTAGTGTGTATGAGTATATAGTTAATGAATATTTCCAAAATATGGTCAAGTACAACAAAAATATTAGGCTCATGAAATCCATAAACATGGGTGGGGTATTTATCACATCAAAGAGAATCACCATGAACTCACATTGTATATAGAGACATTAGAATACCAACATCAAAATATCATCCTCACAAACTCTCAATTGGAGGTAGTTGGATTATAGATCAATCATTGAGAACCATATTTCACCTCACAACTGATTAAATAGGTTGTCAATCCTTTTTAAGGGGTGTGTTTTATTTATAGTGGGTTGGTTCAAGTGATGATAATCTACACAAATATGAAGGCTTGTATCCACCTTTTTCCAGAACAACATTAGAGATTCTCAGGGGACACAATGGGACAAAACAAATTCCCTTCAAGGTTCTCCAACAACAAACACAGATCCTAGAGCTCATTAGGGTCCATTCAATATGTTGTAGAAGATATCAGAGTTATCACAGAATATAAGTTGATACAAAACTCCATATTCCACATCAGAGAGAGTCCCATATAATCCTTGGGAAATATATCCATAAATCCTCCATGATTGAAGTAATATATATGCCTAAATATCTTGGTTAACTATGATCTAAAATTGAAAAATGAAGGGTAATGGGTTACTACCTTCTCACAAAACCCACTCATACCGCCAAGAGATATCTCCTTCCCCAAAAGTAGAATATCATTCCATCAATGTGAAGACATATGACTCATCTACAGTGATAATCAATATGGGACTAAACTGTGGACTACTAATACATACCCAAAATTACCTCATAGGTTTCCATCATGATGAAAAAAGTGTCCCTTGAGATCCTCTCTCAACAAAGTGATAGATCACATTACCGGTAGATAAAAGTTATAGAAGAAGAATTCTTAGTAGGAACATCTAGACAAATATATCATGTTAAAGCCTGAACTAGAAGCTCAATATCTCACACAAGGAGTAAAAAGACGGAGGATTGATATGTACTTTTGTCAACTCATAATTAATTAAGAGTTATATAAACAAATATAATACCTTTAATAATCTTGTGTGACACTGGGTTATAAGCCTCAAAAGCATGCAGGTGTCTGTAACCCTTACCAGTAGCTCATTGAGCCTGACATGTGCTACAAGGTGGTGGTGGTAGAAGGATCTCATAGTGTCATCTACCACCCCCAAGTCCCCCTCAAGAGCTCTAACTACTCCTATGCCAGCTCCTCCTCCTTGGGGGTCTCCCTTCCCTCTTCTAAGAGAACACTGATCATAGTGCTACATCTTACATGGAAGTCCATCTTGTATCAGATTTCCCTCCTTAACACATCTCATCAAGAAGTCACATGTTATATGACCTCACCCCTCACATGCATATCACCTCCCCACTTTGGACTTCCCATGTCCTCTGTGTGGTCCCTATCCCACCTGACCATATTCTTGAGTCCGGTCATGGGGAGGTATCCTTTGATAAAATCTTGCTGAATGTAGTCTACTAGCTACTGCAGATGACTCACCCTCATAATACACACAACCAACTTTTGCTACCTCGTATCCCTATTATAGGAATCTTCTCAATCACAATCATCCACTTCAACACTTTAGAATATGTGGGATTTCAGAATGTCACTATGCTGTCACATATATCTATGTGGTGAAGCTACTCAATGTTATGTTCCAAAAATATCCATACAGGATCATATCGAGGGATTATCAGGTAAGTTCTCTAATCCTCATGGTATACTCAACCACTATCATATATCCCTCTTGCATCTCCAGAAGCTACTGAATCTAAACCATTCACAACTCCTCAAGGAATCGCTACTAGAATATGGTTCATGAGAGTGTCGACTCATCATGAAACTATGAAAAAGGACTCCACAAACCACTATATTGGTCATGAAAATGAAATATTATAATGCAATCACCTGAGTAGTTGGTGGCGAAATAAGACTAAAGACATAGATTACTAACACTATCCAATACTTGTGACCAGAGTATCTGGCTCACGAGGGAACCTTAGGGGACCCTAATGCTGGATATCATGGTATGTGCTAAGGCTACACCCATATTATATTCCCTGTGATGTTATGATAAAATTATAGAAAGGTGGGGGTGATTATTACTATCAAAATTGAGAAATAACCTCATTGGATGGACCTTGAACCAAGTCCTCATCACTCGTCGGATCATCATCATGATCCAAAACAGGTAACCTGGAGAGCTATCATCGAAGAGTCATTATAAAAATTTAATCGAGGTGTAACATGGTTAGATGAGTATATATATATATATAACATGGGTTTATTATTCAAGAAGTATAGTCAAAGGAATTAATCATGTATGATACATTTACCATTGATACCTAAAACTAATGTCTCGGTATACCATGCTGAAAAACAGGTAGTCAAATTATTAGTGAATCTATATGTTATCCACTGGCATAATCACTAGGATCCAAGGCCAGGAAGTTACACTTGAAACACTTTAAAACTATTTCCCTATCCCCAATAAAAATCATTATAAGGGGTCTAATCTAAATATCATTCCAAGGAATAAACTACTCAGATGCCAATCTTTCATGACTCGACCGAAAGGGTCTCAAGCCTCAAGTACCCCATTCCAACCTCCATTGGTTATTGTTGGGGGGTGATAGGCACATAAATGAATAACTAATATGTGAGCCCTTTACCTAATAAACATAAACATATACACTTGACCATATCAATGTAGAAGTCAATACGAATAAAAAAAATACTAAATCTTGAGAAATAACCATGAATGTTAATCCTCTATTGAATAAAAAGAGTACCATAATGTTAACTAAAAACTAAAGATGAAAAATACATGCCAAACAATAAATATTTCCCAAACTAATAAATCTAGAAAGTAAATATTGAGCGGACCTGACTCCAAATATCCAAACTTTGAACACCATATGCTTACAAATGCACAATGTCTCCCTATGCACCATTGTAATCACCACTATCCTATCCATTGTATATACAAGACATGACTTGTTCATGAAAATCCCATAAAGTTATTAGAAGATACATACCCAATAGGATGACTCGAATGCTAAAGGTGGGGTAGTAAGAGACATAATTGGAATAGACCGATAACTCCACCCAAATAAAGAGATTATCAAAATCCAATGACATGGATATAGATATATGAATGATAAAACAAAAGAATCTTAAATGAGATAGAAATATGATCTCTGTCTCATAGTCCTGCTGAAGAAAACAATGATAATAGTTCAAAGATGTCCATCAACAATGCCCAACATCTCATGCATCAATCTATTGATGTAGCTATGTGGAGGGCCCATGCCTCACCACTATTCCATATAGTCGAGGGGGAACAATATCTAAGTAGTGTACCTACACCCTAGTGCATCATGGGAATATAACACAATGTAAAGAGGACCCACACCCTAATTCTATATAGGTGTACCACTATGTAGGTAGAGGACTGAACCCTAATTCCATACGGGGTACCACACAATTGATAGAGGATCCACACCCTAATGGCATGGGAGGGTGGGGTACAACTTTGTATATTGGGGACCCCAACCCTAATTCTAGGGGTACCACTTTTTAGATAGAGGACCCATGTCGGAATTCCTTGGGGGGGGGGGTTCCAATTATTATTTAGAGGACCCACACCATAATTATATGTGGGGGTACCACTCAGTAGATAGGGGACCCACACCCTAACACCACAGGGGGTACCACTCAGTAGGTAGAACACATGAACCCTAATTTCGTAGGGGTTATCACTCATTAGATTGAGTAAACACACCCTAATTATATAGGGGTACCACTCAGTAAGTTGATAGAGGACCCACACCCATGTCTATCCAGGGGTATCAATATAAAGATCCTACTTACCACTACCACAATCAAGTACCGCCCAACGAAATATCACAATCTGAAAAAGTTGTATTGTACCTCAAAGTCCACTATTAAGGATACCATCATGTTTTTTGTCTAAAAAACATTGGATAGGAAACTCACGGTCCAAAATTCAAGTCCAACCCATAGATATATAAGAGGTAGAATGTACCTCAAAAAGTAACAAGGGGTATACATATAAGGCGACCCACACAATTTGTGGTCCAGATAATATTTCTAGCTTTTCCCCATCCAGCACATGGATCACTTTCCATTTTGAACTACACATTGTGTAGGGTGACTACACAAAATGCCTTATCCACCTGGGGTCCTGTTTGTTCCCCAGGATAGGTCCTTGTAAACCTACATGTTTTTGTGTACTTCAGTACATGATTTTTTTCCCTCTGAGGGACCTTTCCATGTGCTCCATCACATGGATTGTCCACCCTGGGAGGGTCACATGATATTCGAACTAGTCACATGGTATATGATCATTAACTTATTTAAAACCATATCACAATATCCATAGGGGAACTTCATGACATTAGTTTATCATTTTACATGTTGTGTATTCATGATTTTCCCAGAAATCTAGATCCATTCGCACATTCAAGATCTAGCTCCCCCATATCCTAAAACACCTCAATATTGTTTAAAATTGAAGGAATGAGCATATGTTCACCATTTTTTTCCATATATTTTCCAGAAATTGAGTATTTGTTAATACATTGTGTTCACCGTATACCTGAAACGGGTCTCCCAATGTCGCCAACTTCGATTCAGATACTGGATCAACAAATCCTTCACTCAAAACCATAGAATCCTTGGAATGTATCAATTATCCTACAAAACATTCCTCTCGTGCAGTTCCACCATGAATTCGATTGACTAATTAATCTATGTTCATCTCGAAAATGCCAAACTAAGAACCCACTGGCCAATTGGTGAAGAACATGACTACAGATTTGGAGAAAATCATAATAAATAAGGGTTATTGATCATTGGTCAAGTGTTATCACGACTGAGGGATAAATTTACTTTTTAACATAAATATTATTCTCATGACTGAGGTATAAATTTATTCACATTTTATCAATCATGAATATGTATTAATGAATTAAATTTATAAATTAAATATTAATTCTTTTTTTAAATAAATGATATATGAGTTCGAATAGACCAAGGTGGTGTCCAGTGATAATTATTAATTAACAAACCATTTAAATAATATTTTTTATTGTTCAAGTTCTCACACACCACATAATATTAAAAATAAAAATAATAATATTGTGTGTTGTGGGGTTTATTAAAGAATATAATAGTATTTAAGTGTCCTATTGAAAATAAATAATATTACAAAACAAACCCTAGCTCTATAAATAGACAGTTATATGTATTATGTATTGCATCTAAAATTGAAACGTGAGAATCATTTTGCACAATGAAACTCTATATAAAAATACTCATTTATGTCATCCTTTCAATAATAAGAAACAATTGATATAACCCTTAATGTTCAATTGATTAGTGATGAAAAAAAATACCACAAGAAAATTGACTCACCATGCTAAAACTAGGTGATCCATTGATAATTCTTAGAGATCAAAGGAGAACGCGTAGATCACTTCTTGTGGGATTTTGTCCTTGGATCCTTATAGTGAAATTAAGGAAAAATGAACGTGTTTTTTCATATTATTGAAATCAAAATTGGATGAATAATCTAATGATTAGGTATTCTTTTATTCTGATTTTATGTAAATTAATTATAAATTTCACATGCAATATCCTTGAGTGAGGTTTAAGGAATATAAATATTAAAAGAAAATTTAACATATCACCCACCACTGCATGATTTTACGCTACTCAAAACCATTAGTTAATTACCTTTAGAGAGACCAAAAATTTTAGGTAGCTACCTGGTACCTTAGTATGCTAAGAACCAAATATATCCTTATTTTATTACATTATATTGACATGAATTATAGGAAAACAATTCATATTAAGGGGGTAGAATGTTATATCCTAAGAATTTAAATTTATTCATTTAAAATAAATTAAAATTATATGATAGATTTATTAACGCACAACCATGTGTATAAATTAACAAAGATATATTATAACATTAATAACCTATTGGTTTAATTGATGTGAATAAATAAGACAAATGACATTATGAAATTGTTATATAATTTTTTTCTTTAATTCATATGTATTGATTAATTCCTAAATAAAATATTTAAATAATTAAAAAAATAATTTCATTATGAATGTTATTAATTAATAAACAAAATTTTCCATACATTAGTTATATATTGATTAAGAAAGAAAATAAAATTATTTTTAGCTAAAAGATTTATTTATTAGAATTTTTTTATGTGTTCTTTGTATTTTTCTCATAGACATTAGTCACGGAATGAATTATGGTAGTTCATAAGGAAAGAATCATGAATAAATCAAATAACATGATCCATAAGATCATATAATTGTAATAATTCATATATTTTTTTCATACACATAAGTATAAAAAATCCTATGTCAGAGGTACCCACCAAGAGAGTCATAACATTTTTTTCTTGTGCTAACCACCAGTGTACCTTATTTGAGATTGAGATAATATCCCATTTACCATATATTGGTCTTGGTATAACCTCTCATGTACCATTTGACCTCATTTTAAATTTTTTAGTACCCAATTAATTAGAGTTAGATATAGGTCACACCAACAACATTATGGAAATAATTCATATGTGTTCTACATGATCATAAAAAATTCAGAATATAAGAAACCATGAAAAGAAATGGGTTTCATAAACATTTATTCATAGCATAACTCATGGAAAAGAAATATGTTTCATAAGCATCATTTCATCATAAACATAAAACATCCAAATAAAGAATAAAAATGGACTCCTTGGTTTATGCCCCCATTAAATATTAATTAATATTATAGGATAACATATTAGATGGAAAATGATTTCGAAATATCACTTGAAATAATTATTGGGTAAAATAAACTTCTATAATAAATTCACTTCTTTTTCAAGAGCAACATAGTGGTAATGGTGAAAATTTTATTTAAAAAGTATCTTGAATACATGTAACAGAATAAAAAAAGGTAATATTAGTCTGGATTTCTGGAAAACCTATTCATCATGTTCATGTTAAAAAACATTCCTTCCATATTTTTGTCAAAAAATCCACAAAGTACCACATTTAGAAAATGTCAAATAGATTTCTTAAATTTAAAAAAAAAAAATTCTGGTTAACAAAGAATTTAAGTAATTATAGGAGAATAGTAAAAAATATAAAATATATTTTTTTGAAAAATATTGATATAGAAGAGTAATATTCCTTGATGGAGAAATAAATATAAGGAATCCCAAATATTGATGAGATTGTAAAATAAATTTTTACCACTAGTTATCTTATCTTCAAAATAAATTTATCCTCATGTATAATAAATTTAAATTTATTATAAATTTATAATTGATTCACGTTAATACTTATAAAATCCTTTATGATAACTTTAAATCATTTTAACTCCCAATTTTGTCAACAAATACTTACTAAAATTGTAATTTTTGGGTGTAAACTCATTTATCATTAGTATTTATGTTCTATAGCCATTATAATTGTACATTTATCTTGGTTCCATCACCTATAGAATATCAATAATGATATAAATATCATATATGTTAATAAATTTCATACTCATTACCATTAAATAATAATATAAAATAAAAACCAATCATGCTAGTTTGTAGAGGTGGTAGTCCAGACATACGCCCAACCAACAATATTGTTTCCAAATAGTTTAGAAGGAAAGAAGGTATATATGATATTTTGATTCCAATGGTATTAGTATTTAATAAGTATGATATATAAATACCAAACCCATCATAATTAAAATCTATTAAATATGGTAATTAAAAATGAATGGTATCACTATGTAGAGACGGTAAGTTGTACATATGTACAAGTGATACATTCACTTATCATTTGATGGTAAATATGTTGGATTACTGTGGTTTAATAATCATGATAAAATTTCAGTATATTTAGGATAATAAAGTTACCATTTTATGATAAATAAAATATGGTTAAAAGAGTCATAATAAGAAATACATCATTAAAGGTTGGGTATGAATATTACCTCTTCTTTGGTATACCACCTTTTGATCATTCATTAAAGTACCTAATTGTGGTATTTTGAGGATACCAAAACCTAAAAAACATGGATAAAGATGTTTTTAAAGGAAAGGGTAAGGGTTTGGTTGAGTAATATCGATCATTGTTGTGTGAATAAGTGATGGGATATATTTCCATTTTATAATTGAGGTGGGGGACACTTTTGGAATTTCTCAAAACATTAAATTATAATAAGTTGATTGTCAAGACATAGGCCTCCAAATGGACATGGAATCGAACATAAGATAAAATAGTGTTGTAATACTGTAAAATAATATAACATAGAGTAGTTTTAGTATAATTTTAATTATTATAATTTTGTTTAAACCTTGTTTATCCAAATTTAATTTTATCTTTGGTAACATATATTTTATTAATAAAAGGGTTGTAATTATTTATAGTAATGTGAAAAATAAAACATAAGTGGAACATTTAGGAACATTTATACTACACCACATACACTTTATATTATTTCTTAATGGTATTTATTTTAAAATAATTTAATAATATATTAATTTGATAAAATAAAATTATTGTCAATTTTGACACTTTTGATTTAATTTTACATTAAATACGTCAATATAATGGGAAAATCCTTTCCTAAAAATTTAAAAGAACAGTAATATTTCATATAGATATCTAAAATCTGAAGGTCACATTATTTGATATATAATATTTTAGAATTTCATATTATATTTTTTAAATTGATATTTACTACATCGATGTTGCATAAGAAATGAAGGTCATTATATAATTAGTAAAAATTAAAAACAATCATTTATCATTAACATAATTATATTAAGATAAATATAAACACATATATTCATTAATAACGTAAATTTTTTGTAACATCCCAAGTATGTAATGAATAAAAGATATTCATATATATGTATATTTATGAAATAGATAGTGTTTTAGAGGCTTAAAATGAGAATAAATCCAATCTTAAGCATGGAATACACTAATATTTTTAAAAGATTGTTTTACTGCCTTTTAATGGAAAACCATTTTTAAATCAAACTTTTGACAATTTTATAATATCTATTTTTAAAAATAAACTTATTCTTTATGATTGGGGTATTGAAATTTACATTGGATAATTTTTTGGCATTTTTCTGACAATGTTCATTTTTCAATGAATAGTGAAAAATACTGCATTTTACATCAAAACTGCTTTTTCATCTAATTTAATTATTTTTATAGATTATCATTTTATTTTGTTTTAAATTTCTAATAGTATATATTTTTACCATTTAATCCAATGGTGGTAATTGGGATTAATTTCACTTTGAAATTGGACATAAACAATTGTCAAACGTTTGATAGAAATTGTTTCAAAAAAACCCGCTATTTGTTTTGACAAAGAGAATATTTTTTAAATTAATTATTTCAATTGATGTGTTTGGAATTTGTAAAAATGGATTCCATATTTGGAATCAGAAGTTCCAAATTATGTAATTAATACTCTTTTGTTTTTTGACTTTGTGAATAGTAATGACGGTAATTATCGTTTATTATCTTGATTAATTAGTAATCATGTAGTTATGGATAATAAAATAATATCATAATAATATAAAATGACACGAAAATGTGTCCTAATCCTACTGATTGTGTCATTTCCGACCATGGTATTCCCTGTTCCAAACTTGGGGACCCCATGGAATCACTTTTGTTTGGTAATGACTTTTTATGTTTTTATTTTTTTAAAGAAAGTAAAAATAACAAAGAATGTATCACCTGAGTAAAAATAATATAATTTTGTCTAAATAAATGATATATAGGAATATAAATAGTCATTGTAAATATAAAAATATTTACTACTTCACAGTAGTTTTTTTATAATTTTTAGCCATTAAATAAATTAAATTATATATGAGACCATGATGATGCAACGATTACCTCATTATTTAACGAATTAAATAAAATGAAGAGATATGTAAAATATAAGACCTACACATGTAAATAACCTATTGGATGGGTGGATTTATAACCCTTATCACCTTATCCTCAAAATACATTAATGTGGGTCCTTTAAAATCCAAAACTCATTTGAAAATAATTTAACATTTTATACCTTTCCCAGAGTGCCCCTCCTCTCCTCTTATAAAAGGCCCCCACCTCTGCCTCATTAACCACACATCTCAAGCCTTTGGATCGGCCAAGCATTGCTCATTTTGTCTCTTCACATCCCTATCCTCATCCTAGAAGCCTTACCTTAGGCAGTAAGCTCTTCATGAAACCCTTTTGGTTCAAACCAAAGTGAGTTACCCGATTTTAAAGGTAATGTCTTCAATTGTGTTCTTTTGTTTTATTTTGCTTCTCCAACCCCCTAAACTCTTTTTATTAATTTATTTTGTAACAACACTAGTGTTTTCCATATACTGTGATGTTTTTATAAGAAGTATTAGATATACACTTACACAAACCTACATCTAATGGTTAAAGATCATACTGTTTCTGTGGATGGTGAATTTCTGCCTCACGAAATGATGATTGTTCAATATTCTTCTAACACCTTCAAAGGAGGCCATTAAGATGTCACTATATTTATATATGATATATAATATGTTTATTTTTTCCTTAAGATTCTTTATTTTTCATTTATGGCATACCTTTCCATTATGGGTATACGCGATATCTTTATTTTAGGAAGTGCAGACTACCGCCCCCTTAAAGTGATTTGATTCGTTAATACCATATGTGGTACGTATAAAGGATAGATTTAATGATATCATATTTGATACCATACTATAATTATAGTAATATTATGTATCATTATGTTTTAATTCCATTAAATATGAAATATAAATGAAAGTAGCATTCATGCGTATGTACGGCTTACCGTCTCCATGAACGGTGCATTTCATTTCTTACCTCTAAATGTTATGTAATATTGTAAATTCATGTATATACTTGATATATATGACATATATGTAATCTAAATCATGAATATAATTCTGGATATACTGGATATTTTACCACATGAAAAACTTGTAATTATAAAGAGTTTATTTTTGACTCAAGTACCAATGATCGACAAAACAACCATTATTAACTTAAATAATTACATAGTGTTCATAACATGGTTATAAGTGATATAAAAGGAATAATGAACTTGAAAAATGTTCTAAAGAAAGTAAAAATTAACTCAAGTTTATTATTCAGGACATTAAAGAACGATCGAGCCAAGTCGGACCTAAGGTATGAGACTTCGTCTCAATATCCTTTCATTAAGGCATATTTTGTTTTATACACAACCTTCTTTTATATGGTGTATAAACCCCTTTGAATTTTATGTTTATCCAAATGGAATCTTTTTTATACTAAGAGTTTTACTAAATGACAAAAGGGAATGTTTTTTTCATACGTATGCAGCGACAACGACTTCTTTGCCGCCGTGACCATTATTTGAGTTTTGGCTTCCTCTACAAGCCATACCTTTTTTTTAAATGAAAAATAAATACCATGTTTTAATTTTATTTTATTTAGGTATTTAAAATGGTTTTCATAATGTTTTTATATCAATGTGTTGTATTGATATCTTGTGATTGAAAAGTGTAAATGTTATGTTTCCTTTATGCATGTTTTATGTGATATGATTATGTTATGGTTCTTGGAAATTATTATGAAGATAGGTGGGTCCATGATAAAATAAGGGCGAGTGAGCATGATATAGCTATCCAATGCATTGGGTAATGCGAAGGAGTTAAACATTATGGTTTCTCCGAAAATATTTAGGGAATATACTACAATGGGTATTCCAAACGTAACCATGAGGGTTACTCCCTAGGTAAGAATGTTATGAATGCCTCAAGTTACCTTTATGTCTTATGTTTTATATGATTTATTCATGATTTGATGAGGTATGTTAAAATGCTTATGTTTTATGTGTAAAGTATGATTTCATACATGGACTAATGTTTTCTTTTCGTACTTTTATATCCCATACTGAGCTTTTTAATGCTCATCCCATGTTTTTGATATGTTTTTCACAGATCAAGGGAAAGGTACATGATGTGATGATTGTGTCAAAGAAGTGTCAATAAAGAATCCATGTTTTATTTTAAATATGTTTCCATTGATGGGAAAAATGAGTACTATCTTTAATGTAACCACTTTGTTTAAAAGTGGAATGTAATGCATGTTTTATGATCTAATTCTCTATAACTCTAAACCTGAAAATATCCTCAACGTGTATTCTTGAAGTAACTCGAGATTAAGTAATGTTTAAGGTTGGGGCCTTATAGTTGGTATCAGTGGTCGGTTTAGATAACTTTAGGAGTTAGAATTCTATTAAATGAATATCCAAAAATATATTTTTGGTCAAATTTAAATGATATAACATTCGAATATTACCATGTTTCTTCATCTAATACACGTTTTTTAAGAATGGTTTTCTGCAGAGGAAAGAGGGAAGCAGTGCCGGAAGGCATACATAAGGCAATAACCTTCTGAATCAGCATCCTAAGATGGTCGGAATTAGAACTGAACAGTTTGTTGCAGTAATGGCGCAGTTGAATCAAGCGATAAATGGTGGTGGTATCCATGCATGAGATCATCCAAATCAACCGCAGAGGAACATGTCAGTGGTGGAACATTTCATGAGGCAATATCCCCTATCATTCAGAGGATCATCTAACCCTGTTATAGCTGAAGGGTGGATTAAAGCACTAGAGAAGATTTTCGATGTCATGGGGTGTTCAGACAATCAAAAGGTTAGTATTGCTATTTATTGTTTAGAGGGTGAAGCAGATCAGTGATGGTCAACGGTTAAAAAAATCAGGGACGCTGATGAGATTGATTCTCTTGACTGGGATTAATTCAAAGGTATGTTTCTTGAGAAGTATTTTCCTAATGTTGTTTGAATTAGGATGGAAAAACAATTCTTGGAATTGAGGCAAGAAGATGAATCAGTGTCTTCTTATGAAGAAAGGTTCACTCAATTGACAAGGTATGCTCCAAATTTTATCTGAGACCTTGATAGTAAAATCAATCATTTTTACTCAGGATTAAAGCCAAAATATCCAAGGGATTTAGTTTCTCATGAGTTCAAGTGTTATGAAAATCTTGTTCGATGTGCTGAGAAGGTGGAAATGGAGTTTGCCGATGATCATGTGTTATATAACAACCAACTAAAGAAGAGACCGAGGTGGCAGGAGAAAGGAAAGAATTTTTCAAAAAGGTCTGATGGTAAGAAAACTAAGTTTCCAGTTTGTGATAAATGTTGTGAAAGGCATGCTGGGGAATGTCTTCTGAATTCTGTAATGTGCTACCGATGTGGTAAGATGGGACATAAGGCTCGTGATTGCATTGAAAAAGATCAAGGTGATAGTAAGACCAAATTTGATATACAGTTAGTGAAATGTTTTAAGTGCAATGAGATGGGTCACTATGAAAACATATGTCCAAAAAAGATCTTGAGTGATGGGAAGAAGTTAGACTACAAGAATAAAGGGGTGGTGAAATCCTTTGCAACTACTTCAGTAGATGTCGAGCCATCAAATGAATTTGTATCAGGTACTTTGTTTTTTTTCAGATTATGCCTATGTGTTGTTTGATTCAGGGTCTACACATTCTTTCATCTCTAAAAACTTTTCTACTAAAATGGGAATACCATCTCAAGAAATGACTCCTAAACTTCTGGTAAAAACACCTGGGGGAAATGTTGAGGCACAAAGAATTTATAAGAATCTTCCTATCCTTATCCATAGAAAGAACCTACTTTCAAACCTTATTGTTTTACCTCTAGTAGAGTTTGATGTTATCTTGGGTATGGATTGGCTTTCTATTTACCATGATAAGATTGATTGTAGAGCTAAAGAAGATTCTTTTCAGAAATAGTTTCAGTTTTTGTACAAGAATGAACCCTTACAGTTGATAACATATCAAGAGGACGAGAAACTTGTAAAAGATTGAAATAAATGTTACCTAGCACATATTGTTGAAAACAAGGGAACTGTTCAGATTAATGATGTGCCTTTGGTAAATGAGTATCCTGATGTTTTTCCTGATGAGTTGCCTAGAATAATACCAGATCGGGAAGTTGAGTTTACTGTTGACTTAGTTATTAATGCTAAGCCAATTTCAAAACCCCCTTATCGAATGGCTCAAATTGAACTTTTAGAGTTGTAGGAGAAATTGCATGATTTATTAGATAAAGGTTTCATTCGATCTAAAACATCACCATGGGGTGCCCCTGTTTTATTTGTTCTGAAGAAAGATGGTTCTATGAGACTTTGCATTGATTATAGAGCCTTGAATAACATCACTCTAAAGAACAAATATCCTTTGCCTCATATCGATTATTTATTTGATCAGCTCCAGGGAGATCAATATTTTTCAAAGATTGAACAGAGATTGGGGTACCATCAGTTTAAGGTAAAGGAAGAAGATGTTCCAAAGAACGCATTACATACAATATATGGCCATTATGAATTTGTAGTAATGACTTTTGGGCTAACCAATGCACCTGCTGTATTTATGGACTTTATGAATAGAATTTTCCATGAGTTCTTGGATAAGATTGTGGTTGTTTTCATTGATGATATTTTTGTGTTTTCTAAAAGTAAAGAGGAGCATGAAAGTCATTTAATGGTTATTTTGAAAACCATAAAAGAAAAGAAATTGTATGGGAAATTTAGCAAGTGTGAGTTTTGGTTGCAACAAATTTATTTCCTTGGTCATATTGTTTATAAAGATAGGATAACTGTTGATCCTGCAAAAACAAAGGTTGTTGAAGAATGGTCAAGACCCAAAAATGTAACTAAGATTCGTAGCTTCCTTGGTTTGGCAGGCTATTACCTAAGGATTTTTAGAAATTTCTCATGGTTATCTAGTCCAATGACAAAGCTAACTCGGAAGGGTGTAAAGTTTATCTGGACAAAAGAATGTGCTGATTGTTTTCAGGAACTGAAAAGAAGTTTGGTGAATGCTCCAGTTTTGGCACTACCTTCTAGGAATGGTGAGTTTGTTATCTAAAGTGATGCTTCATTGAAAGGACTTGGTTGCATCCTAATGAAGAATGATGAGGTAATTGCTTATGCTTCACGTCAGTTGAAAACTCATGAGGTAAATTACCCTACACATGATTTGGAATTAGCTGCTGTTGTTTTCGCTTTAAAAATTTGGAGGCATCATTTGTATGGAGTGAAGTGTGAAATATATACAGATCACAAAATTTTAAAGTATATATTCACTCAGAAATAATTGAACATGAGACAGAGGAGATGGCTAGAATTAATCAAGGATTACGATTGTACAATTCATTTCCATTCGGGAAAAACAAATAAAGTGGCTGATGCTTTGAGTTGAAAAAGCAATGCTTCATTAACAATGTTGCGTTTGGACAGTGATCCTTTGGTTAAGGATTTGATGAACATTGGTATATAAGTTATTGGTGAAGGATGTCCTTCTGTATTGTTTCATATATCAGTGAAATCTTCTCTATCAGACAGAATTAAGCAAGCACAGAATCAAGACAGTGAGTTGGAGAAAAAATTATAGCTAGTTCAGAAGGGTAAGTTTCCTGAATTCAACATTCATACTGATTGTGTTTTGAGATTTGGGAAGATATTGTGTGTGCCGTATGATTCAAAGTTTAAGAGAGAGTTGTTATGTTAAGCTCATAGTTCTACGTTTTCAGTTCATTCAGGAAGTACTAAGATGTATAGTGATCTTCGAGAGTATTATTGGTGAGACAGAATGAAAAGGGATATTGCTGATTTTACTCTGAAGTGTTTGACTTGTCAACAGGTTAAAGAAGAGCAGAAGATACTGAAAGGGATGCTGCAGCCTTTACCAGCACTAGAGTGGAAATGAGAGAATATATCCATGGACTTCATTGTGGGATTTCCAAAGACACCTCGAGGTAATAATGCAATCTGGGTTATTGTTGTTCGATTGACTAAATCTGCTCATTTCCTTGCTATACGAGATAAATTTTCCCTAGATCAACTTTATCGTTTGTGTCTTAAAGAGATAGTCAGGTTATATGAAGTTCCCCTCTCCATTGTATCTGATCGGGATCCCTGGTTCACTTCTAACATTTGGAAAGGCCTTCAGAAGTCGTTGGGTACTGAATTAAATTTTAGTACAGCTTTTCATCCTCAATCAGATGGGCAGTCAGAATGAAAAATTCTGATTTTGGAAGATACGCTACGTTCTTATTTGATGGTTTAACAGGGAAGTTGGGACCAACATCTTTCTTTGGTTGAGTTTTCTTATAATTATAGGTTTCATTCTAGTATACAGATAACACCATTTGAGGCATAATATGGGAAGTGGTGTCGAACTCCATCTTTCTAGGATGAAGTGGGTGAAAGGAAGTTGATGGGACTATAATTGGTAGAAGAGTTGGCAGAAAAAGTTCAGCTGATACAGAAACACATGAGAACAGCCCAGAGCAGGCAGAAGAGTTATGCGGATAACCGGAGGAAGGATCTATCTTTTGAGGTAGGTGATCAAGTTTTTCTCCAAGTCTCACCATGAAAAAGTGTGTTGCGATTTGGTAAGAAAGGAAAGTTGAGTCCAAGGTTCATTGAACCATATGAAATTTTAGAGAGAGTTGGATCAGTTGCATACAGAGTGGCTTTACCTCCGAGTTTATCTCAGGTACACATTGTTTTTCATGTTTCAATGTTAAGGAAGTACATGCCAGATCCATCTCATGTTTTGAGTCCAAAGGCAGTTCAGCTGGAAGAGAATCTATCTTATGAGGAACAACCGATCTAGATTCTTGACCACCGAGATCAAGTGTTGTGGAATAAGGTGATTCATCAAGTAAAGGTTTTTTGAAAAAACCACATGAGTGAAGAGGCAACATGAGAATCTGAAAATGCAATGAGGGATAAATACCCCCACTTATTCGATAAGTAAATAAATTATGGGGACATAATTTTATAAAGGGGGGAAGGATGTAACATCCCAAGTAAGTAAGGAATAATATATATTCTTATCTATGTCTATTTATGAATTAGATAGTGTTTTAGAGTCTTAAAATGAGAATAAATCCAATCTTAAGCATGGAATACACGAATTTTTTTAAAGGATTGTTTTACTGCCTTTTGATGGCAAACCATTTTTAAATAATTTTTTTGACAATTTTATAATCTCTATTTGTCAAAATAAACGTATTCTTTATGATTGGGTCATTGAAATTTACATTGGATAGTTTTTTGGTATTTTTCTGACAATGTTCATTTTTTTAATGAATAGTGAAAAATACTGCATTTTACATCAAAACTGCTTTTTCATCTAATTAAATTGTATGGATAGATTATATTTTTAATTGGTTTTAAAGTGTAAATAGAATATATTTTTACAATTTAATCCAATGGTGGTAATTGGGATTAATTTCACTTTGAAATTGGACATAAACAATTGTCAAACCTTTGATAGAAATTATTTCAAAAAACCCGTTATTTGTTTTGACAACAGGAATCATTTTTTAATTAATTATTTCAATTTATGTGTTTCTAATTTAGTAAAATGGATTCCATATTTGGAATCATAAGGTCTAAATTATGTAATTAAGAATCTTGTGTTTTTGGACTTTGTGAATAGTAACGATGATAATTATTGTTAATTATCTCGATTAATTAGTAACCAGGTAGTTAAGGATAATAAAATAATATCATAACAATAAAAAATTACACCAAACTGTGTCCTAATTCTACTGTTTGTGTCATGGCCGACCATGGGATGCCTTTTTCTAAACTTGGGGACCCCATGGAATCACTTTTGTGTGATAATGACTTTTTATCTTTTTATCTTTTTAAAGAAAGTTAATATAACAAAGAATGTATCACCTGGGTAAAACATTTTTAATTTTGACTACATAAATGATCTCTAAGACTATGAATAGTCATTGGAAATATAAAAATATTTACTAAATCATAGTATTTTTTTATAATTTTTATACCTTAAATAAATTAAAATATATATGAGACCATGATGATGCAGCGATTACCTCATTATTTAATGATTTAAATAAAATCGAACGATAATGTAAAATATAAGACCTAAACATGTCAAAAACCTATTGGATGGTGGATTTAGAACCCTTATCACCTTATCCTAGAAATAAATCAATGTGGGACCTTTAAAATCCGAAATTCATTTGAAAATAAAGTAACATTTTATACCTTTCCAAGAGTGCCCCTCCTCTCCTCTTTTAAAAGGCCCTCACCTCTACCTCCTTAACCACACCTCTCAAGCCTTTGGCTCAGCCAAGATCTTCTCATTTTGTCTCTCCACATCCCTCTACTCATCCTATATTCCTTACATTAGGCAGGAAGTATAAGGCCCCGACCTTAAACCTTACTTAATCTTGAGTTATTACAAGATTACACATTGAGGATCTTTTCAGGTTTAGAGTTTTAGAGAATTAGATCATAAAACTTGCATTACATTCCACATATAAACAAAGTGGTTACATAAAGATAGTATTCTTCATTCCCATCAATGGAAACATATTTAAAATAAAAAATGGATTCATTCTTGACACTTCCTTGACACTATCATCATATCATGTACCTTTCCCTTGACCTGTGAAAACATTTCAAAAAAAACATGGGATGAGCATAAAAAGCTCAGTATGGGTTATAAAAACATGGAAAGGAAACATGGGTACATATATACATAAGAGTGAAATCATACTTTACCAATAAAACAAAAGCACATTAACATACCTCATCAATTTATTAGTAAATCATTGAAATCATAAGACATAAAGGTAACTTGAGGCATTCATAACATTCTTATGTAGGGAGTAACCCTCTTGGTTACGTTTGGAATACCCATCACAGTATATTACCTAAAATATCTTCGGAGAAACCTTAAAGTTTCACTCCTTCACGTTACCCAATTCATTGGAGAGCAATATCGGGCTCACCCGCCCTTAGTTTATCACGGAACCACCCGTCTTCATAATAAGGCCCAAGAACCATAACATAATCGTATCACATAAAACATGCATAAAGGAAACATAACATTTCCACATTTCAATCACAAGATATCAATACAACACAAAAACATTGTGAAAACCATTTTCAATACCAAAATAAAAGAAACGTAAAACATGGTATTTATTTTTTTCTTTTAAAAAGAAGGTATGGCTTGTAGAGGAAGACGAAACTCAAATATGGTCACAACGGCGGAGAAGTCATTGTCGCCACATACGTACGACAAAAACATTCCCTTTTGTCGTTTAGTAAACGCTTCGTATAAAAAAGATTCCTTTTGAATAAATGTAAAAGTCAAAGGGGTTTATACACCGTATAAAAGAAAGTTGTGTATAAAATAAAATATGCCTCAATGAAAGGAGATTGAGACAAAGTCCCATACCTCGTATCCGACTTGACCCGGCCGTTATTTAATCTCCTGAATAATAAACTTGAGTTAATCTCTACTTGATTATGAACCTTTTTCAAGTTAATTATTCCTTTTAAACCATGTTATGAACATCATGTAATCATTTAAGTAAATAATGTTCATTTTGTCGGTATTTGGTTCTTAAGTCAAAAATAGACTTCTTACACTTAAATGTTGTTAATTTGGTCAAAGGTTCGTTATATCCAGAATGATATTAATGATTTGGATAACATATATATCATATATATTCATCATATACATGTATTTATAATATTACATCACATTTAGAGGTAAGAAATGAAATGCACCATTCATGGAGACGGTAAGCCGTACGTACGCATGAACGCTACTTCCATTTCTATTTCGTATTTTATAGAATGGAATCATAATGATATAAGAGTATATTATAATTCCAGTATAATAACATATATAATATCATTAACTTTATCCTTTACACATCCCACATATGGTATTAACGAATCAAATCACTTTCAGGGGGCGGTAGTCCGCACTTCCTAAAATGAAGACATTGTGTTTACCCATAATAGAAACCATAAAGGTATGACCAAAATGAAAAAAAACAGAAGCTTAAGAAAAACATAAAAATATCATATATAAAAATAGTGACATCTTAATGGCCACCTTTGAAGGTGTTAAATGAGTATTGAACAATCATCGTTTCGGGATGCAGAATTTCGCCATCCACAGAAACCGTATGTTCTTTAACCATTTGATGTAGTTGTGTGAGAGTGTGGCTCAAATAAATCTTATAAAAACATCCTAGTATATTGAAGATACTCTTGTTGTTACAAAAGAAGTAAATAAAAAGAGTTTAGGGGGTTGGAGAAGCAAAATAAAACCAATGAACATGAGATAATGAATTACCTTTAAAAGTGTAACTCTTTTTGATTTGAGCCTAAAGGCTTCCTTTGAAAGGATTATACCCAAAGAGAATCCTCTAGGATGAGGAGAGGGATGTGGAGAGAGTAAATGGGCAGGGGTTGGCCGAGCCAAAGGCTTGAGGAGTGTGTGAAATGAGGTAGAGTTGGGGGCCTTTTATAAGAGGAAAGGAGGGGCACTTTTGGAAAGTAAAGATAATTTACTTTATTTTAAAAAGTGCTTCGGATTCAAAAGGTCCCACATTGCTATAATTCGTGGATAAGGTGATAAGGGTTTTAAATCCACCCATCCAATTGGTCTTTTCCATGTGTAGGTTTTATATTTTTCATCATCTTTCCATTTTATTTAAATCGTTAAATAATGAGGTCATCGCTGCATCATCATGATGTCTTAAATAATTTAATTTATTTAAGGTCTAAAAATTATAAAAAAATACTATGATGTAGGAAATCTTTTTAGGTTTCCAATGACTATTTATAATCAAAAATCTGATCTTTATAACCCCATGTAAAAATTGTTTTCGTAAAACATAATATGTTTGTGTCATTTTTACTTTTACATTAAATAAAAAGTTATTTATATCATTTCCCAACCAAAGTGTCTCCATGGGGTCCCCAAGTTGACCCATGGCTTTTCTTGGTCGGCCATGACACAACCAATAATGTTGGGACATGTGTCTAGGTCATTTGCTATTATTAAAGCATTATTTATACCTTAAACTACCCTAATTACCACTAATCGTGATTAAAAACATAATAAGTTACTATTCATCAAAAAATTATTTTAATCCCATTGAACCACATTTTACTTCTTAATGACAACCATGTATGTCGGATTTTTGAAATTCAAAACAGAATGATGGAAAAATTTCATTTAAACGGAAAAATTAGTTTTTATAAGTACCACTTAGTGGTTTCACTACTCATCAAAAATTGAAGTTTTTCCGAAAATTACCAAAAATTCACCCTAAGCTATATTTGATATTCCGAATTCAAAAATGAAGTCTATTTTAAAAAATTCAATACATATAAGTCACATTAATTAATTTAATAATTAATTCCCGCTGTCAGAGCAAATAGCGTGTTTTCATGAAACAATAAGTATCAAAAGATTGACACCAGTTTAAGACCAATTTCAAAGTGAAATTGATT
This sequence comes from Viscum album, assembly GCA_963277665.1. Taxonomy (NCBI): domain Eukaryota; kingdom Viridiplantae; phylum Streptophyta; class Magnoliopsida; order Santalales; family Viscaceae; genus Viscum; species Viscum album. The sequence continues at coordinate 251,804,879 of OY728165.1, read as the reverse complement.
CCAATGACCACCATTGGAATAAATAGTAAAAATATTTTCAGATTACACATTAAGACCAATTCAAAATATAATCTAATCATATATATAAATTAGATTAAGAAGCAGTTTTGATGTAAAATGCAGTATTTTTCACTATTCATTAAAAAATGAACATTGTCAGAAATATACCAAAAATTCACACAAAGTAAATTTTGATGTCCCAAACAGAAAGAATAAGTTTATTTTGACAAACATAGCTTATAAAATTGTCAAAAGATAGATTTAAAAATGGTTTTCCAGTAAAACATTCTTTTTAAATATATTAGTGTATTCCATGCTTAAGATTGGATTTATTTTCATTTTAATCCTCTAAAAAACTATCTTAATCATTAATAGACATAGATAAAAATATCTATTATTCATTACTTAATTGGGATGTTACATCCTTCCCCCCTTTATAAAATTGCATCCCCACAATTTATTTACTTATCAATTAAATGGGGGTACTTATCCCTCATTGTATTTTCAGATTCCCATGTTGCATCTTCAATCAAGTGGTTTTTCCACAAAAACTTTACCTGGTGAATCACCTTATTCCGTAACAATTGCTCCCTGTGGTCAAGAATATGGACCGGTTGTTCCTCATATGATAGGTTCTCTTCCACCTGAACTACTTCTGGACTCAAAACATGAGATGGATCTGGAATATACTTTCTTAACATCGAAACGTGAAAAACATTGTGTACCTGAGATAAACCCGGAGGTAAAGCCACTCGGTATGCAACTGATCCAACTCTCTCCAGAATTTCATATGGTCCAATGAACCTTGGACTCAACTTTCCTTTCTTACCAAATCTCATCACACTTTTCCAAGGAGAATCCTTGAGAAAAACATGATCACCTACCTCGAAAGAAAGATCCTTCCTCCGGTTATCCGCATAACTCCTCTGCCTGCTCTGAGCTGTTCTCATGTGTTTCTGAATCAACTGAACTTTTTCTGCCATCTCTTCTACCAATTCTGGTCCCATCAGCTTCCTTTCACCCACTTCATCCAAAAATGATGGAGTTCGACACCGCTTCCCAAATAATGCCTCAAATGGTGCCATTTGTATACTGGAATGAAAGCTGTTATTATAAGAAAACTCAACCAAAGAAAGATGTTGGTCCCAACATCCCTGATAATCCATCGAACAAGAACGTAGCATATCCTTCAAGGTCTGAATTGTTCATTCTGACTGCCCATCTGATTGAGGATGAAAATCTGTACTAAAATTTAATTCAGTACCCAAGGACTTCTGAAGGCCTTTCCAAAAGTTAGAAGTAAACCTGGGATCACGATATGATACAATGGAGAGAGGAACTCCATGTAACCTGACTATCTCTTTAAGATACAAACGGGAAAGTTGATCAAGAGAGAAAGTATCTCGTATAGCAAGGAAATGAGCAGATTTGGTCAAGTGATCAACAATAACCCATATTGCATTATTACCTCGAGATGTCTTCGGTATTCCAACAACAAAGTCCATGGATATATTCTCTCATTTCCACTCTGGCACTGGTAAAGGCTGAAGCATCCCTTTCGGTAACTGCCGCTCTGCTTTAACCTGCTGAAAAGTCAAACACTTCACAGTAAAATCAGCAATATCTCTTTTTATTCAATCCCACCAGTAATACTCCCGCAGATCTCTATACATCTTAGTATTGCCCGGATGAACTGAAAATGGTGAACTATGAGCTTCACATAACAAATCTCTCTTCAACTGTGAATCACAAGGCACACACAATCTCTTCCCAAATCTCAAAACACAATTATTATCAATGTTGAATTCAGGAAACTTACCTTTCTGAACCAGCTCTACCTTTTTCTGCAACTCACTGTCTTGCTTCTGTGCTTTCTTGATTCTATCTGATAGAGAAGATCTCACTGATACCTGAAACAAAACAGAAGGACTTCCTGCACCAACAACTTCTATGCCAAAGTTCATCAAATCCTTAACCAAAGGATCACGTTCCAAACACAACATTGTTAATGAATCATTACTTTTTCATCTCAAAGCATCAGCCACTTTATTTTCTTTTCCCGGATGGTAATGAATTGTAGAATCATAATCCATGATTAATTCTAGCCATCTCCTTTGTCTCATGTTCAACTCTTTCTGAGTGAATATATACTTTAAACTTTTGTGATCGGTATATATTTCACACTTTACTCCATAAAAATGATGCCTCCAAATATTTAAAGCAAAAAACAAAAGCAGCTAATTCCAAATCATGTGTAGGGTAATTTACCTCCTGAGTCTTCAACTGTCATGAAGCATAAGAAATTACCTGATCATTCTGCATTAGGACGCAACCAAGTCCTTTAAATGAAGCATCACTGTATATAACAAACTCACCATTCCTGGAAGGTAGTGCCAAAACTGGAGCATTCACCAATCTTCTTTTCAATTCCTGAAAACAATCATCACATTCTCTTTTCTAGATAAACTTAACACCCTTCCGAGTTAGCTTAGTCATTGGACTAGATAACCGTGAAAAATTTCTAACAATCCTTCGGTAATAGCCCGCCAAACCCAGGAAGCTACGAATTTCGGTTACATTTGTCGGTCTTGGCCATTCTTCCACAACTTTTGTTTTTGCAGGATCAACAGTTATTCCATCTTTAGAAACAATATGACCAAGGAAAGAAATTTGTTGCAAACAAAACTCACACTTGATGAATTTTCCATACAATTTCTTTTCTTTTAAGGTTTGCAAGATAACCCTTAAATGTCTTTCATGATCCTCTTTACTTTTAGAAAACACCAAAATATCATCAATGAAAACCACCACAAACTTATCCAAGAACTCATGGAAAATTCTATTCATTAAGTCCATGAATACAACAGGTGCATTGGTTAGACCAAAAGGCATTACTAAAAATTCATAATGGCCATATCTCGTACGGAAAGCGGTCTTCGGAATATCTACCTCATTTACCTTCAGCTGATGGTACCCCGATCTCAGGTCAATCTTTGAAAAAAACTGAGCTCCCTTGAGCTGATCAAACAAATCATCGATATGAGGCAAATGATATTTGTTCTTAACAGTGATGTTATTCAAGGCACTATAATCAATGCAAAGTCTCATAGAACCATCTTTCTTTTTAACAAATAAAACAGGAGCACCCCATGGTGATGTGCTAGGTCTAATGAAACTTTTCTCTAATAAATCTTGAAATTGCTCCTTCAACACTAAAAGTTCAATTTGTGCCATTCGATAAGGGGGTTTTGAAATTGGCTTAGCATCAGGAACTAAGTCAACAATAAACTCAACTTCCCGATCTGGTATTATTCCAGGCAACTCATCAGAAAAAACATCAGGATACTCATTTACCACTGGCACATCATTAATCTGAACAGTTCCATTATTTTCAACGACGTGTGCAAGGTAACATTCATTTCCATCTTTTACTAGTTTCTCGGCCTCTTGATATGTTATCATAAGTAAGGGTTCATTCTTGTAAAAAAACTGAAAGTCTTTCTGAAAATAAACTTCTTTAGATCTACAGTCATTCTTATCATGGTAAATAGAGATCCAATCCATACCCAGGATAACATCAAAATCTACTAGAGGTAGAACAATTAGGTTTGCAAGTAGATTCTTTCCACAGATAAGGATATGAAGATTCTTATAAATTATTTTTGCCTCAACATTTCCTCTAGGTATTTTTACCAAAAGTTCAGGAGTCATTTCTTGAGATGGTATTCCCATTTTACTAGAAAAGGTTTCAGAGATGAAAGAATGTGTAGACCCCGAATCAAATAACACACTGGCATAATCTGAAAAAACAAACAAAGTACCTGATACAACTTCATTTGATGGCCCAACATCTGCTGAAGTAGTTGCAAAGGATTTCACCACCCCTTTTTGCTTGTAGTCTAACTGCTTCCCATCACTCAAGCTCTTTGTCGGACACTCGTGTGCATAGTTACCCATCTCATTGCACTTATAACATTTCACAAACTGTAAATCAAAATTGTTCTTACCTTCACCTTGATCCTTTTCAGTGCAATAACGAGACTTATGTCCCATCTTACCACATCCTTAGCACTTTAAAGAATTTAGAAGACATTCCCCAGCATGCCTTTTGCCACATTTATCACAAACTGGAAACTTAGTTCTCTTACCATCAGACTTTTTTGAAGAATTCTTACCTTTCTCCTTCCACCTCGGTCTCTTCTTCTGCTGGTTGTTATAGAACACTTGGTAATCGGCAAACTCCATTTCCACCTTCTCAGCACATCAAACAAGCTTTTCATAACTTTTAAACTCACAAGAAGCTCTTGCCCTTCGATATTTTGGCTTTAATCCTGAGTAAAAACGATTGATTTTACTATCAAGGTCTCAGACAAAATTTGGAGCATACCTTGCCAATCGAGTGAACCTTTCTTCATAGGCATCCACTGAGTCTTCCTCTTGCCTCAATTCCAAGAATTGTTTTTCCATCCTAAGTCGAACAGCCTTAGGGAAATATTTCTCAAGAAACATACCCTTGAATTCATCCCAGTCAAGAGCATCAATCTCATCGGCATCCCTGATATTTTTAACCATAGAGAACCACTGATCTGCTTCACCCTCCAAACGGTAAATAGCAAGACTAACCTTTTGATTGTATGAACACCCCATGACATCAAAAATCTTCTCCAGTGCTTTAATCCACCCTTCAGCTAGCACAGGGTCAGATGATCGTCTGAATGATGGGGGATGTTGCCTCATGAAATGTTCCACTGCTGACATGTTCCTCTGCGGTTGATCTGGCTGATCTCGTGCATGGATACCACCACCATTTATAGCCTGAGTCAACTGTGACATCACTACAACAAACTGTTTAGTTCCAATTCCGACCATCTCAAGATGCTGATTCAGAAGGTTATTTCCTTCTGTAGGCCTTCCTAGAACTGCTTCCCTGTTTCCTCTGCGGAAAACTATTCTGAACAAACATGTCTTATATGAAGCAACATGGTAATCTTCAAATGCTATATCACTTCAATTTGACCATAAAAAAATATTTTTGGATAATCATTTAATTGAATTATAACTCCTAAAGTTATCTAAACTGACCTATGATACCAACTATAAGGCCCCGGCCTTAAACCTTACTTAATCTTGAGTTATTACAAGATTACACATTGATGATCTTTTCAGGTTTAGAGTTCTAGAGAATTAGATCATAAAACTTTCATTACATTCCACATATAAACAATGTGGTTACATAAAGATAGTATTCTTCATTCCCATAAATGGAAACATATTTAAAATAAAACATGGATTCATTCTTGACACTTCCTTGACACTATCATCATATCATGTACCTTTCCCTTGACCTGTGAAAACATTTCAAAAAAAACTTGGGATGAGCATAAAAAGCTCAGTATGGGTTATAAAAACATGGAAAGGAAACATGGGTACATATATACAAAAGAGTGAAATCATACTTTACCCATAAAAAATAAGCACATTAACATACCTCATCAAATCATTAGTAAATCATTGAAATCATAAGATATAAAGGTAACTTGAGGCATTCATAACATTCTTACGTAGGGAGTAACCCTCTTGGTAACGTTTGGAATACCCATCACAGTATATTCCCTAAAATATCTTCAGAGAAACCTTAACGTTTCACTCCTTCGCGTTACCCAATGCATTGGAGAGCTATATCGGGCTCACCCGCCCTTAGTTTATCACAGAACCACCCGTATTCATAATAATGCCCAAGAACCATAACATAATCGTATCACATAAAACATGCATAAAGGAAACATAACATTTCCACATTTCAATCACAAGATATCAATACAACACAAAAAACATTGTGAAAACCATTTTCAATACCAAAATAAAAGAAAAGTAAAACATGGTATTTATTTTTTTCTTTTAAAAAGAAGGTATGGCTTGTAGAGGAAGCCGAAACTCAAATACGGTCACAACGGTGGAGAAGTCGTTGTCGCCACATATGTACGACAAAAACATTCCCTTTTTTCGTTTAGTAAACGCTTCGTATAAAAAAGATTCGTTTTTAATAAACATAAAAGTCAAAGGGGTTTATACACCATATAAAAGAATGTTGTGTATAAAATAAAATATGCCTCAATGAAAGGAGATTGAGACGAAGTCCCATACCTCGTATCCGACTTGACCCGACCGTTCTTTAATCTCCTGAATAATAAACTTGAGTTAATCTCTACTTGATTATGAACCTTTTTCAAGTTCATTATTCCTTTTATACCATGTTATGAACATCATGTAATCATTTAAGTTAATAATGTTCATTTTGTCGGTATTTGGTTCTTAAGTCAAAAATAGACTTCTTACACTTACATGTTGTTAATTTGGTCAAAGGTTCATTATATCCAGAATGATATTAATGATTTGGATAACATATATATCATATATATTCATCATATACATGTATTTATAATATTACATCACATTTAGTGGTAAGAAATGAAATGCACCGTTCATGGAGACGGTAAGCCGTACGTACGCATGAACGCTACTTCCATTTCTATTTCGTATTTTCTGGAATGGAATAATAATGAAATAAGAGTATATTATAATTCCAGTATAATAGCATATATAATATCATTAACTTTATCCTTTACACATCCCACATATGGTATTAACGAATCAAATCACTTTCAGGGGGCGGTAGTCTGCACTTCCTAAAATGAAGATATCGTGTTTACCCATAATGGAAACCATAAAGGTATGCCCAAAATGAAAAAAAAACAGAAGCATAAGGAAAACATAAAAATATCATATATAAAAATAGTGACATCATAATGGCCACCTTTGAAGGTGTTAAATGAGTATTGAACAATCATCGTTTCGCGAGGCAGAATTTCGCCATCCACGGAAACCGTTTGTTCTTTAACCATTTGATGTAGTTGTGTGAGAGTGTGGATCAAATTAATCTTATAACAACATCCTAGTATATTGAAGATACTGGTGTTGTTACAAAATAAGTAAATAAAAAGAGTTTATGGGGTTGGAGAAGCAAAATAAAACAAATGAACATGAGAGAATGAATTACCTTTAAAAGTGTAACTCCTTTTGATTTGAGCCTAAAGTATTCCATTGAAAGAATTCTTCCCAAAGGGAATCCTCTAGGATGAGGAGAGGTATGTGGAGAGAGTAAATGGGCAGGGGTTGGACGAGGTAAAGGCTTGAGGAGTGTGTGAAATGAGGAAGAGGTGGGGGCCTTTTATAAGAGGAGAGGAGGGGCACTTTTGGAATGTAAAGATAAGTTACGTTATTTTAAAAAGAGTTTCGGATTAAAAAGGCCCCACATTGCTATAATTCGTGGATAAGGTGATAAGGGTTCGAAATCCACCCATACAATTGGTTTTTTCCATGTGTAGGTTTTAGATTTTTCATTATCTTTCCATTTTATTTAAATCGTTAAATAATGAGGTCATCGCTGCATCATCATGATGTCATAAATATTTTAATTTATTTAAAGTATAAAAATTATAAAACAAATACTATGATGTAGGAAATTGTTTTAGCTTTCGAATGACTATTTATAATCAAAAATCTGATTTTTATAACCCCATGTAAAAATTGTTTTCGTAAAACATAATATGTTTGTGTCATTTTTACTTTTACATTAAATAAAAAGTTATTTATGTCATTTCCCAACCAAAGTGTCGCCATGGGGTCCCCAAGTTGACCCATGGATTGTCTTGGTCGTCCATGACACAACCAATAATTTTGGGACATGTGTCTAGGTCATTTCATATTATCAAAGCATTATTTATACCTAAAACTACCCTAATTACCACTAATCGCGATTAAAAACAGAATAAGTTACTATTCACCAAAAATTATTTTAATCCCATTGAACCACATTTTACTTATTAATTACAACCATGTATGTCGGATTTTTGAAATTCAAAACACAATGATGGCAAAATTTCATTTAAACGGAAAAATCAGTTTTTATAAGTACCACTTAGTGGTTTCACTATTCATCAAAAATTGATGTTTTTCAGAAAATTACCAAAAATTCACCCTAAGCTATATTTGATATTCCGAATTAAAAAATGTAGTCTATTTTACAAAATTCAATACATATAAGTCACATTAATTAATTTAATAATTAATTCCCGCTGTCAGAGCAAATAGCGTGTTTTCATGAAACAATAAGTATCAAAAGATTGATACCAGTTTAAGTCCAATTTCGAATTGAAATTGATTCCAATGAACACAATTAGATTAAATGGTAAAAATATTTTCAGATTACACATTAAGACCAATTCAAAAGATAATCTAATTATATAAATAAATTAGATTAAGAAGCAGTTTTGATGTAAAATGCAGTATTTTTCACTATTCATTAAAAAATGAACATTGTCAGAAAAATACGAAAAATTCACACAAAGTAAATTTTGATGTCCCAAACAGAAAGAATAAGTTTATTTTGACAAACATAGCTGATAAAATTGTCAAAAGATAGATTTAAAAATGGTTTTTTAGTAAAACATTCTTTTTAAATATATTAGTGTATTCCATGCTTAAGATTGGATTTATTTTCATTTTAAGCCTCTAAAACACTATATTAATCATTAATAGACATAGATAAAAATATCTATTATTCATTACATACTTGGGATGTTACAGGAAGCTCTTCAAAAAACCCTGTTGGTTCAAACCAAAGGGAGTTAACCGATTTTAAAGGTAATGTCTTCACTTGTGTTATTTTGTTTTATTTTGCTTCTCCAACTCCCTAAACTCTTTTTATTAATTTCTTTTGTCACAAAAACAGTATATTCCATATACTAGGATGTTTTTATAAGAATTATTCTGGCTACACTTACACAAATCTACATCTAATGGTTAAAGAGCATACTGTTTCCATGGATGGTGAATTTCTGCCTCACGAAACGATGATTGTTCAATATTCTTTTAACACCATCAAAGGTGGCCATTAAGATGTCACCATATTTATATATGATATATAATATGTCTATGTTTTCTTTAAGGTTATGTATTTTTCATTTATGGCATACCTTTATGGTTTCCATTATGGGTATACGCGATATCTTCATTTTAGGAAGTGCGGACTACCACCCCCTCAAAGTGATTTGATTCATTAATACCATATGTGGTACGTATAAAGGATAGATTTAATGATATCATATATGATACCATACTGGAAATATAATAATATTATGTATCATTATGTTTTACTCCATTAAATATGAAATAGAAATGAAAGTAGCATTCATTCGTACGTACGACTTACCGTCTCCGTGAACGGTGCATTTCATTTCTTACCACTAAATGTTATGTAATATTGTAAATGCATGTATATAATGGATATATATAACATATATGATATCTACATCATGAATATAATTCTGTATATAATGGATATTTTACCCCATGAACAACTTGTAATTATAAAGAGTTTATTTTTGACTCAAGTAGCAATGATTGACAAAACGACCATTATTAACTTAAATAATTACATAGTGTTCATAACATGGTAATAAATGATATAAAAGGAATAATGAACTTGAATAATTTTATTAAGCAAGTACAAATTAACTCAACTTTATTATTCCGGACGTTAAAGAACGATCGAGTAAAGTCAGACCCGAGGTATGAGACTTCGTCTCAATCTCCTTTCACTGAGGCATATTTGGTTTTATACACAACCTTATTTTATATGATGTATAAAACCCTTTTACTTTTACGTTTATCCAAAAGAAATCTTTTTCATACGAAGAGTTTTACTAAACAGAAAAAGGTAATGTTTTTTTCGTACGTATGCGGTGACATCGACTTCTCCACTGCTGTGACCATTATTTGAGTTTCGTCTTCCTCTACAAGCCATATCTTTTTTAAAATGAAAAATAAATACCATGTTTTACTTTTATTTTATTTTGGTATTGAAAATGGGTTTCATAATGTTTTTATATCAATGTGTTGTTTTGATACCTTGTGATTGAAAAGTGGAAATGTTATGTTTCCTTTATGCATGTTTTATGTGATACGATTATGTTATGGTTCATGGGAATTATTATGAAGATGGGTGGTTCTGTGATAAACTAAGGGCGGGTGAGCCCGATATAGCTCTCCAATGAATTGGGTAACGTGAAGGAGTTAAATGTTAAGGTTTCTTCGAAGAGATTTCGCGAATATACAGTGATGGGTATTCCAAACGTAACCATGAGGGTTACTCCCTATGTAAGAATGTTATGAATGCCTCAAGTTACCTTAATGTCTTATGATTTCTAGAATTTATTCATTATTTGATGAGTTATGTTAAAATTTTTATGTTTTATGAGTAAAGTATGATTTCATACATGGATTAATGTTTTCTTTTCGTACTTTTATATCCCTTACTGAGCTTTTTAATGCTCATCCCATGTTTTTGAAATGTTTTTCACAGGTCAAGGGAAAGGTACATGATGTGATGATTATGTCAAGGAAGTGTGAAGAAAGAATCCATGTTTTATTTTAAATATGTTTTCGTTGATGGGAAAAATGAGTACTATCTTTTATGTAACCACTTTGTTTAAATGTGGAATGTAATGCATGTTTTATGATCTAATTCTCTAAACCTCTAAACCTGAAAAGATCCTCAACGTGTATTCTTTATGTAACTCAAGATTAAGTAATGTTTAAGGATGGGGTCTTATATTTTTTCACTATTTTTTCATGTAATATATATTAAAATCAAAGAGAGTGAAATTTGGTAACTTATTTTGACTTTATTAATACATATGTCATTTTCATGGAAGACTGTATAGTAATAAACTCAATTTTGAACCTATGGTTTTAAGGGTTAAATTAAATTAATCCAATAAAATTAATAATTAAAAATTAAGGAATTATCACTTATTTTGGATCAAGATTAACATGATTTACCCTTTTCTGTGGAGATAAATTTACGAACTCTACTATTCATGCTGAAAAAAATAAATGGGAATATTTTCCAAATTTGATCCTCCAGATTCTAAATAATTAATTTAGTACCTATAAATGGAAGAAATTAATTTTATTCTAAGTGCAAAAAATGTGGAGAAAACTCATTTTTAGAAAAAAAATACATGTTTAAGCATAAAATTGGATATGTTTTTGTACTATGAATTATAAATATTTTTTGAATATTTAAAAACACTTTAACGTAAAAAATATATTCATTAATTTAAAACCATTCTCTAGTAATGATTAATTTATGTCATTTATAAAAATATATTATTCGCATAAAAAATTTATTTGAAAAGAAAAAAAATTATTTTCAAATAATATTTTATTTTAGATTAAAACATATAAATAAATAAATAAATAATTTTACAAATGTTTAGACCATATATTTGTCATAATTTAGTTATTACAATTGATATCTACCAATAAAATGTCTATGTGGTAACTGGGACATAATTCATTAAAGATATTCCGTGGTTCATCTGACCTCATGGATGTGTGTAATGCAATTTATTGAATAAAAAATTTTATAAAGAGAAATGTTTTTTAAAAAATATTAGGATTTAAATCATCTCCACTTTTTCACAGTTTTCACAGAAATTTTCCATTATTAGGTCTTGATAGTAGTTATGATTTTAATATGATGTTTTGGTTTCATGGTTTTGATGAGGGATGTTGTGAGTATGTGTTTTTGAGGATTACCCTATATTAATTTGGATCTTGGGTCATATATTCCTATTATTGTTATTATATAGTGTATATAAAGCATTGGTTTTTGTAGAATATCTTTAAAACCATCTTTCCTATATAAGAATAATATTATTTCCTTTTTAGTTGTGATCCATTCCCTGTATGTTATTATTTTATTCTACAATATTATTGATGTGGTTTCATGGATGTTCTTGGTTTATGAGGAGAGGGAAGAGTGTAACAAGTCAAACATTTATCAATTGAATTTATTCCTTCTTATAGTTACGTTATAATGTATAAAAAATATATAACATAACTTTCCCAATTAAATCATTATTCTCTTATACAAAGATTGAAGGAAGTGGTATTTATAGAAATTAAGGAACCTATACATATCGAATAGTAACATGACTGTTGGAATTTTTATAAGAATATTAGGAATGATAATATGGGGAATAGAATGATAACATCACCTTTAAAAGAATAAATAAAATTTTGGTTTCTTATAAATGAAAATATGATATAATTATATCATTGTATAAGTAAATTAATGTTTTGAAATTGATAAATTATGTGTTGCTATTTTTATAAATCAGAAATGATTATTTGTAATTTTATAAATAATATAATGATTTCAAATAAAAATTATTTCAATAAAATAGATTCATAAATTAATATTTTTTTATTATAATTATAAGATTATTTTATGAGACCTTAATTAATGTTTTCATGTGTCAAAAAATCAGTTATAATATTAAAGTTAGTATTTTTTTGAATAAAAGACGATTTTAATTAAAATTAAAATTTATCATATTTAGATAAATATGTTCATAAAAAGATATCATTTTTTCAATATACATGTTGAAAAATGGTAAGAGATATTTTTTTTAAATATATTAATTTTTGGTGAATAGTGAAATATGATAATTTACGATATAAGCTAAATACATGATTTTTTGAGTTATGGTTAATATAAAAATGATGTAAGCATAATTATATTATAATATCATTGTCTATATACTTTATTTATTTATGGTAAGGAACAACATTAGTAGTATTGAGAAAGCATAATAAACAATTGAATAAAATAATAAAAAAAGCATCCCTCTTCTCCCCTATAAATACCACCCCTCCACACCTCTTATACTCACACCTTATAATACTTGGATATTGTCTAAATTATTCCCGATTACATACCAAAGTTTCTTTCCCATGTTCATTAGCTCCTAGTCTCAACTAAATACCAAATCCAAGTTCCTTAAGTAGGTTCTCAAGTAGACAATATTCAAGAGGTAAAATCCTATATCTTTCTCTTTAAATTTAGTTTATTTTATTATCAAATATTTACCAACCCTATATAAATTGGAATTATAAATAATGTATATTATATATACTTTATCTATATTTTTTAGTAGAATATACATCATAAAATCTTTTATCCTCTCATATTATTCAAAAAAGGAGAATTTCATCCCTGATTTGTTGGTTCACCACCTTCATGGATGATGAGGTTAGGTTTTCCACTAATACCATAAAAGCTGGTAGTAAATCCATTATTATTTTTAATAAGATATTTATATACATATTATAACTCTTATCATGTACTATAACCAAAATATAAATAAGTTATTAAATGAAATGATACAAGTTTTTTGATGGTTGTAAAAACCGCCAAAATAAATTAAAAAATTTCCCTCATTATTTTTCCTAAGGACTCATCCACAACCCATATAATCAAATTATATATTTGGACTACCAAAATTATAGATGTTCATTGTTATTAAATAATTTTTCACTTGTCGAATTTATTCCCATTATACAAGAACCCACATATTTATACCCAAGGGAACCGACCATAAAGCTGGAAAAAGAATGCTCCCTAAACTTCGTGATTAAACTACATAGCTCATCAAAATGTTCATAAATTAAATTAATTAAATTGTAATAAGTAAACTATAGGTAGAATAGGTTATAATTTATTTAATTAATGATTCTAATTTTATTATCCAGGATATTAAGTATAAGTGTAGAAGGCTTTCTGACATAAGGTTAGCAGATTCTCGAACCCAACTTCATTTCTTGTGGTTAATCCTCTTTTATGACAAATTTAAATGTGGATATTCTTTTAATATTCACCAAATATATTTTCATTTTTCTTTAATATTCTTTTTGGGGATATAAATGTTTCCATTATGGTTTTATGATAAATATAAGATTTTCTAAAATAATTTTTCTTTCCAAAACACATCTTGACTCCTCTTTAGTTATTTTGTCTTCACTCCAAAATTAAGAGTCTTCACCCAATATGTTCTTCTCCATTTGTCATTTGGTAACACCAATTTTATTCATGAATTTATGATTGATTAAATTATAATGAAACCTATTACTTTACAGGAGTTACTTCATGAATTTTATTGATATATGTTCTCTATGAAATTCATGATTATGTAAATGTTATGATATGATGGGTCTGACCAAAATTATATAACCCTATAATTACTTGGTTAATGTGATATATCTCATGAGATAATGTGTTTTATTCATGGACATGATGATTGTTTTTTTTAACAATGAAGATGTTATGATTATGAACATATGTTATACGTGAACATGATTCTATCTATGTTCACTACTATGTGTGGTATTTGAACACTATGACACAATGTTTAATTTTTATACATTTACACATTTTATGACATTATATAATGATTCATATAATGGTTATGACAATTATAATAATCTTATGTCATGATGATTTTGATTATTCTCACTCCTATTATATTGATTAATGTCCCTATTTATCCTCTTACTGGACTTTTATATCACCCATTTTATGGATGTATATCCTGAGATGACTATGTGTACTCAGGATAATGAAATACTTAAAGGGATAAACAATAATAGTTTTAATAAATGTCAATGATTTATTTTTGTGCAAGTTAGGTATGTGCTAAATTTTTCCAAGACACTAAAACATTAGATCGTGGTTTTCTATCTATATTTAGTTATTGACTTTTAAAATGAAGTAATAGTTATGTAATAAATGTAGGGTCTTTATAATTGTCATAATATCATTGTTTAGTTAATTTGTGAATTAGTATTATTGAATGTTATAAAAAATTGTTTGAATAAATAAAGTATATATAAAAATCCAATAAGATTAATTTTAGAAAAAGACTAAACATAAGGATCCCATAAGATATCCTGTCAGAGTTGATTATGTTAAAACTAATATATTTATTCATTATTTAATGAATAAAATTTTCAATGATTTTCTATTTTATAAAATGATGTAAACTAGGAGAAACAAGGAAAATAACTCATATGAGGGACAACAAAATGATTATTTTAATGACATTCCCAATGCCATGGGAGGTGGAGTTTAATACATAACGGCGATTCTTACCCAGATTTATCAGGATATGAACAAAAACTTGAAACACATATACAAGTATCCTTCACTTAATAAGGAGAAGTTATCCATTTAGTAATTTATGAGAAAATGACCACCAAAATTTGGTGGATCTTTTGATCCACTCATTGCAGAACAACGAAGTAGCCCAATGGATAATATTTTTTTTGTGCTCCACTATTTTGAGAAAGAAAAGGTGACTCTGGATGTATATGGTTTATATAGATAAGATGATCAATTGTGGGTATTGATAAAGAATACCAAAAAAATTTAAGAATTGGAAGATATTGCATGGGATGACTTTAAGAAAATATTTCATAACAAGTATTCCACTGAAACTCTTAATATAAAAATATTGAGAAATTCACAGATATGAAGAAAAAGGAAAGTTAATCTTTTATTTCTTTCAAATAAAATATCAAAAGACATGACATGTATTAATAGGGTTTTATTATCAATAATAATATCAAAATATATAGATTATTTAGTGGTTTAAAACTACAACATTGAAAGAATCCATCTATCTGAGACAGTGGAAGTCATAAATAAGTGGTTTCATGTGATCTAAAACGAGATATGGAGTTTAGAGAATGGACCTAGGATTATGTAAATAATAAGATAAGAATGAAGTTTCTTTCTGGTAGGTTAAATTAAAGAATAAGAAAGAGTATATAACCACCGTTGTGTCAAAAATGTGGGAAGAAAGAACACATGGATTTCCTCAAAGGGACATGGAAATGCTTCCATTATATGAGAGAAGGACACAAATATCATTAATGATGAAGATACAAAAATAATCCATCCAACGTGATGGAAGAAATGAGATAACCACCCATGGTTCAATGCTTTAACTATTTGTTAAAAGGTCACTATGTAATCCAATACACTAAACCTCGAGTCCTTAAAAAAAATCTGTATCAGTAGCCCTAAAATACAAAGGATAATGTGAAAGCATATACCATCACTATTGCAGAAGTGGAGTTGGAAAAAGAGGTCATACAAGGTACACTTCCTATTCATTCAAGAATAGAAAATGTATTATTTTATTCTGGTGCTACAAATTACATTATATATTGAAAGTTTTCTTGAATAATGGAATCAAATCCTGGATACATTGAAGTATAGATATCCATAAAAAAATAAGGGTTAGATAATTAGAACCCAAGTGTTATAATCTTCTCTTATTGGAATATGTGGGAATATTCCTACAAAATATTTCATAATACTTCCCTTGGTAGAATTCGATTCTATACTAGTCAGAGATTTCACTTCATTATATAGAGAACACATAAACTGTTGAGAAAATAAAATCTCTTTTCATATATTGCACTATCCAACCCTCCTCAAAATGTTCAAGGAAGATCATGATTCTATTTCAAAAAATACATCAAATGTGGGGGTATTTATACCCAATGAATAATCATACCTTTCCCAAATGGTGGAGTCAAAGGATGGTATCAACTTGGCAGAAATGACAATTACGGATGAATACACTGATTTATTTACCGAAAAGTTATTCGGACTCCACCTAGATTGTGAGGTAGATTTTTCAATTGATTTCATATATATAGATACTCTTATATAGAAATTCACTTACATGATGGTCTTGATTGAACAATTTGATTTAAAGAAGTAGTTGTAAGAGAATTTGAAAAAAGGGATTATATACCCTATTGGGCCTCCTTAGGGTGTGCCTATTATTTTTTCAATGAAAAAGGATGGATCAATGAAGCTATGTATCGACTACCAGGAGCTCCATAAGATCAAAAAAAAGAGAAAGTGTCCTCTTCCAAGGATTTATGAATTTTTTATCTAATATGAGGAGGTAAATACTTATCAAATGTGGATCTTTGTTTTCAATATCAAC
The DNA here is from genome assembly GCA_963277665.1 of Viscum album. NCBI lineage: Eukaryota > Viridiplantae > Streptophyta > Magnoliopsida > Santalales > Viscaceae > Viscum > Viscum album. The sequence goes on along the minus strand of OY728165.1, from coordinate 251,787,948 downwards.
ATCTAAAAGAGGAGAATGAAGATATTCAGAAGACTTTTTTTAATACAAGATATGGGAACTATGAGTTTATAGTGATGCCTTATGAACTTACTAAATACTCTAGAATATTCATGGAGTTGATTAATAGATTATTTATATACTAACTTAAAAAATTTGTTGTAGTGTTTATCGATGATATTATTATATACTCTACGAATAAGGAGGAACATGAAGAATATATAAGGATTGTGATAAAAACATTAATAAAGGATAAATTGTTCACAATGTTGTGAAAAATTAGATTTTTGGATGTAGAAAGTAAAATTTTTGGGACATTTTATAACAAGTGAGGGAATTTCTATAGACCTTTCAAAAATAAAGGCTATTAAGAAATGGATCTGACCTACTTGTGTCATGGAAATCCATAGTTTTCATGGATTAGAATACTAATACTGATGATTTGTAAGATATTTCTCATGTTTGTCTTTCATAATAACCAGGCTTACAAGGATATGGATAATATATGTCAGGATGGAAGAATATGATAAATTCTTCAATGAACATATAAGTGGCCAATTACTACACATGTACTCTCACTACCAACATATAGAGAATGTTTTGTGATATAAAAAATAATTAAAATATATCCTTTGGTTGTGTAATCATACTTTATGATAAAGTGATAGCCAAAACCTCATTTTAGTTGAAGATCCATGAGTCAAAGTACCTGATGCATGATCTAGTGCCAGTAGTTATGATTTTTTCTTTGGAAATCTAGAAACACTGCTGGAATTGCAAGACATGAGATATATATACTAATAATAAGAGTCTAAATAATATATTCACAAAAAAGGTGCTCAAAATTCATCAAATAAGATGGTTAGAACTAATCAAGGACAACCATTTCTTTATTCACTACCATTCGAGAAAGGCGAATAGGTTAGATGATGCACTTTGTAGAAAATAACCCGCTACTATATCAATGATACAGATTGAGAAAGACCATATCTTCATGGACATAAAAAAGATTGATTTGGAAATCATAATGGTCGGGAATAATTCATAACTTTACCTAAATATTTCCCAACCATATATCCAGGAGAATATCAAGGAGGCATAAAGGGATGATTTGAAGTTATTGAAAAAGGTTAATACTGTAATGGAAGAAAACCTACATGAGTTCCAAATCAATGAAGATGGTTTGATTTGGTTTGGAACATGGATTTCATTGCCTTATTAACCAGAGATAACTTGGGAGCTATTGGATAATGTACATATCTCACCTTTCTCTATCCATCCTGGATGTATGAAGATATAATGTTATCTTTGAAAAGACTTTCGGTGGAATAACATGAATAAAGATATTGCAGATTATATCTCATGGTGTTTAGTATGTCAAAAAGTTATATCCAAGTGAATGAAGTACAAATGGATGCTGCAATAATTTTCCTATAACCACATGTAAATGGGATAATTTCATTATTAATATTGTCACTAGTCTCACAAAGACATCAAAAGGTAGTAATGGGATATGGGTTGTGGTGGATCAACTCACCGAGACTGACCAAATTATTGCTATTTGGGAAGATCTCTTGCTTGAAAACATTTCAAATATATATGTGATGGAAGTGGTGAGGCTACATGGGTTTCAACATTAGATAATATCTTATCATAATCCAAGCTCACATCTAATTTTGGAGAACTGTTCAACATGATTTTAGTACTGAATTGAATTTTAGAATGACATATTTCACCCAAGATGAATGCCATTTAGAAAAGAAAATTTTGTCACTCAAGGACATTTTCAGAGCCTACTCAATGTAATTCAATGGTAGATGGGATCAACATCTCCCATTGGTTGAGTTCTCATACAAAAACAATTTCCAATCAAGTAGTTAGATGTCTTTGTATGAAGCTCTGTATGGGAAATGATGTAGAACTCCAACATGTTGGGATGAAATTTGATAATGAAAGCTACGTTGACGTGGTCTTGCGAAAGAGATGAAAAAAAGGTTCTAGTCATCCAAAAACATATATAAGCTACTAATATTCATAAAAATATCCATGTTGACAACCATCAAAGTGATTTTTATTTTAAAGTAGGGTAAAAATACTTTTGTCAAATATAACAATGGAAGAGAGTCCTGTAGTTTGGAATAAAAGGGAAGAATATCCCTAGGTACATTGGACCCTTTAAGATATTTAATTGTGTAGTAGAAGTATCCAATCATCTTGAACATCCTCCAAATAAGGCTCAAGTTCTTTGAATGTTCAATGTATCTAACATGATGACTTTTTTCATTTTTATAAAATAACCATTTTTCATGTTAATGGGGAACCCTTTCAAGAACCAAAAACTAGGAGGGACCCAAAGGAGAAAAAAAATCTCCCATAGGCCGAGGGGTAACAACTATATACCTTTAATCTAGAAACCCCACAAATTCCATCACCATGACATCCAAATATATATTCGGTGAAGTTTAATAGAAAAAAACACCACTGATGCACCCCATCTTATGCCACACATTAGAACACACCACCACCAACCCATCAAGAGAGAACCCTAGGACTGAAATAACACAAGCTCATCGCTAACTGCATTACTAGGGGCTATCCACAACACTAAAATAGAAACATGGAAAACATAAGAAAAAAAAAATAAAAACCACACTAGGAACATTATGGGGGATAACCAATAGTCATGGACTCATTGGAAGAGGTCAAAATGGGGATCTATGAGACTAAAAAGCCTCTATGAATGATGCAAAAAAGAGCACCATAATAGGTTAACTATCACTGAGGCCAAAATAACAATCCAAAATGTGATGGGGTCTAAAGAACTAAATCAAAATGGGGTCTTTCACAGTGGGGTACAGTGAAATGGAAGATAAAACTAAGGATATACAGAACCACTAGGCACAACAAAATAGTAATGGTCTTACCACACTAGAATAAGGACATGAGTATAAATGAATAAATGATCCCATAAAGACTAGAGAAGGATGAATATGTGATATGGTAACTAGAGGATGTGATGTAGGATAAGAAACATCACCTGTTTTAGCCTTAGTATACAAAAATAAATTTCTAGGATGAAATTAAAAAATGGGGGAATAATGTAATGATCCAGACTTTTATCAATGATTTTTTTTTCATTTTAATTATGTTATATAGTATAAATAAAATATATAACATATAAACCTAATTAATGAATTATTATTTTGAATGAAGAATGAAATAAGTGGAATTTACACAATTTAAGGAAACTATCCCATTGGAATAATGACCTAGCTGTTATAATAGTAATAAGACCATTAAGAATATATATCTGGCCAATTGAATGGTAAAATCACCTATGAATGTAAAATTTAAATTTATGAATCTTATAAATGAAATTATAATATAATCATATCTTAGTATAAGAAAATAAATTTTTTAGAAATGATAAATTAATTGTTGGTATTTTTAAGAAACAGAAACGATTATTTACAAATTCATAATTAATATAATGATTTAAAAGAAAATTTATTTGTATAAAATAGATTGATAATTTAATATTTTTTTATTATAATTATAATATAACTTAATGAGACCTTAATTATATTTTCGAAGTGTCACAAATGTAGTAATAATATTAAAAATTTTATTTATCAAATAAATGATGTTTTTAATTAGAAAATTAATTTATCATAATTAAAAAATTATTTTTATTTAATTAAGTTCATTTTTTAAATATAAATGTAGAAAAATGGTTATGGGATATTTTTGATATTTTTCAAAAATAGGTTATTTTTTATGAATAGTTAAATATGGGAATTTACAATATAAGCTAAATACATGAATTTTTGAGTCATTATTGATTTATAGATGATTTAAACACCATTATGTAGTACTACCATACTCTATTTACTATATTTAGTCATGTTAATCAATACTATTTGTATTATTGAGCCAAAATAATAAACAAATAAATAAAATGATAAAAAATACCCCTCTCCTCCCCTATAAATACCATATTTGACCACCTATTCTCCTCCAACATTATAAGGTTTATATATTTTTTAAATTCTAACCAATTCCATCACCAAGTCTCTTCTCCATGTCAAATAGCTTATGGACTCAATAAAAGATTAAATCAATGTTCCTTAGGGAGGTTCCAAAGGAGGCAATATTCTTGTGGTAAAATACTCATTTTTTATCTGATCCTATCCTTACCTCACCAATAAAAAATTTCCCTACAACTCAAGTATATTATATATATTATAATGTAATTTTATTAATTTCATTTCCATCATAATATTTTTTCTCATATCATTTTATCCAAAAAATAAAAATGTCATCAGTGATGTGTCGATTCACCATCGTCATAGACGACAAGTTTTCGTTTTCAATTAAGGACTTCAAGGATGGTCATGAAACTATTATTATGGTTAAATCCAGTTTTAATAAAAATATATTAAACTTTATCATATAATAGAAAAATATATGAACCTGAAATTAAATAAAATGATAGAAGTCTATCATGGTCATAAAACTACCAAAATAAATTAAAACATTTTCACCAACATTTTATCAAATGAATAATCCACATTCCATTTAATAAAATCGTATAAGATACCATTTAAAATTTTTTATGTTCATTAATAATAAATTATTTCAATTATGGTTATGATATTATTATCTTATATGAACCCCTATATTTATACTCAAGCGAATCGACAATAAACCATCAAAACGAAAACTCCCAAAATGAAAAGATTAAGATCTATAACCCATAAAAATGAACATAACTGAACAAAATAAAATTATAAAAAAACAAATAAATATATAATTGGTTACTAAATATGTAATTAAGTAATATAATTTTATTATCCATGATATGAATTAAATGTGAAAATTTCATTCAGACATAAGGTAAGGGGATTCGAGAACTCAACATCCTTTTTTTGGGTTAATACACATTTATTAAAACCTTCAGTGAGGGTATTCATTAAATATATCTCAAAATATAATTTACTTATTCTTACATTTTATTTTCATGGATATACATGTTTTAAATATAATTTTATGACAAATGCAATCAATTTCAAAAATAAATCTTCTTTCCAAAAAACAACTTGAATCCTCTTGCGTTGTTTCTTCTATTCTGAAAAATGACGATTCTTATAAGGAATAAATTCTTTTACCTTTTCAATTTTGATCACCATTTATATTCATGAAATCATGATTAATGAAATCCTAATGAAAAATATTCTTTTACATGGGTTACATTACTGAATTTATTGATATACGTTTTATGTGGCATGTATGATTATGAAAATGTTATGATTTGGTGGGTGGACCAGAAATTATATGGTCCTCCAATGAATTAGGTAATGTTATTTATCTCATGAGATAATGTGTATTCTTTGTGAACATGATTCTAGATTTTCCTCAAAGATGATTTAATGGTCATTCCCATATATTATGCGTGCACATGATGAAAGATTTTTTCAAAAACATTATGTGGTATTTGACCCCTAAGACATGTTGTTTTGTTTATATGCATTTCCACATATCATGATTTTATCTAATGCTTATTATCTTGATTATGATTGTGATTCTAATATTTTGGCATGATGATGATGACTATGATCATCCATGTTAAATGTATTCATATTCTTTATAACCTCTTACTGGGCATTTAGATAACCCCTTTCTCTTATATGCCTCGTCTGGTGACTACATTTCCTATGGAGAATATAATATTTTGAGGGATAATGATTCAATTTTTTAATAATTTTTTAAATTTTATTTTTTTCAAAGATATGTGTGTGCTTAATTTTTCTAAGACACTAAACAATTAGGTCCTAGTTATGTTACACTATTATGTTGTTTATCATTAAAATTAAGTAATATCTTGGAATGAAAAGTTGGGTCTCTATAATGAGAATGTAGGTTACACATTTTATATAGGAATGAAGTGAACATTTTTAATAAACTGGTGAAGAGTATATTAGAAGAGGAATGATTTCCTCATGGGTTTTATAAATTTTTATACTAATTATATTATATTGGATTAATTTTCTGGAGTCTACTGTTCAAATTTTCTTGTTACCATCATTGTTGAAGAACCATGGAACCTCCATAAATGGACAATCAAAAATACCCAACAATGAAAAAGGATATTCCTGAAATATTGTATTTAGGGTGTAATAAATATTAATTTTTTTTCATTATGTGTAGTGGTGTTATTTTATTCACCTTGAGTGTTGATAAAACATGATCATTGTTTAAATAAGGTAATGTCAATGGATATAGAATACGAAATTAGTGGGTTAAATGGAAAACTAAAATTTAAAATATATATTATTATATAAATGAATGATGGAATGTAAAAATGAACATGAAATAGAGTGATGAGTAAGTCAATATAACTATGATTATGGTCCTGTAATCTATTGGCAATGTCTGGAATTAAGAAAGAAAATGGTTTTTATATAATTTGTTAGTTGGTGGAAAAATATATCGTTGTTATGCTGAATATGATAAAGGATAGTGAGATAATATTTTTTAATTATTTAAATATATAAACATATCTAGAAAATATATTCCTAATTATTAATGAATGTATTGGAATTGTAATTGGACTGATGAATGGGTTTACATGGGGAATGAATGGAATAATAAACATAATTATAATGGTAAACACTAACAACCGGGATTGGAAAATGGTTAAAAAAATGAAAATTTGATGTTTGTATGGTTTTATTTAAATGTAGATTTAATTATGACATTTTTTCCATCAGAGGGCATGCTCTAGTTAGAAATCCAAATTTCCAAATGGTTTCTAATTGGTTTTTATGGAATCGGATACACTCAATGGTTTTATATCTAATGGAACATACTTTCCAAAGACAGGTGCTCATTAGGGATTTTGGACCACGATGATTAAAAACTCACATTTTTCTTGAGGATGAGAGGTTGAGGTCATTGTACCCTATTGAGGGGAATTATTTCCTATTGCGACACTCTCTTATAGAGTTATGATATTTTCATGAATCCTTATTTATTTAACAAGTGTAATGTAGACTTCCCTTGAAATTTGAAATCAATTATTAGCATGTGTGGAATTCAGAACCATCCGTATATATTCGAAGTTCTTTATCAATGGATACATATGTAGGTATTTGAGGTTCTCAATTGTTATCATCCTCTTGTATACTACTTAGAGACTATTTTTTCATCATTACAATGCCTTTGGAGTTTAATCCACTCAGTGGGGAAATCATAAATTTATGGTCTTCCACGTAGATGGAAGTCACTCTTGATTTTTTGTCATCTAGGGAGACCAAAGTTGTTTTGATGATGGGATCAAACACATAGGTGGGATTCCTACATATCCCTATGAAATGAATCAGTACCCAAGTATTTCGGTGCAACTTAATGGGACACATTATAACTTTTATGGTCATGTGATAAGGACCCAACCGTACAATTTATTATAACATAGTAAGGACATCTAGGTGGAATATTCCTAGTCAAATCATGGTGTCAGACTTATGCCTAAGCAGCCCAAGGAACATGGAAGAAATATGAGCTCCCAAGATGAAATAGACCCTACTAGAGATATGACCCAAAGTGAAAATGGTTTATTCTGAATGTTGGGTTTGAACCTTATAGAGGCTTCCTAGGAATTCAATTTGGATGGGAATCAAATCCCACGTAGTTTGGTAAGTCTAACAGGGAAGCATGAACCTTTAAGAGAAATATGTTGGGGATTAATCCTAAATATGAATCACTTGTAATAAGGTCCATGAGAGTTGTATTAAATAAATGAGATTTAGTGGGATTTAATTGGGGGATTACTCTTAAGGAGGATGCCCTTATTAGGGATTAGGGTTGTACTCTTTATGATGATGTCCAATGAGCTTGGTCCCTAGGTGAAGGATTCTTACGTATCCCAGTTATGTTGCGAATAATCGTTCTCGTAGTTCAATCATACAGGTATATTTTGTGGATGTTGGGATCATTAAAACCCTATAATCTCACTTGTGTCATGCTTATTGTGAGAAATAAGAGGATGTGAAGGATTCAACAAACCACACAAAATTTTCCTCCTCCGAAGATGGAAGAGGTTAATACTATGGAAGAAGGGGTCCTTACTATGACACTTTCCCCTAATCTCTTTACATTTGAAAAGGGTCTAAGGTTAGGAAGGGATGAAGGTGAAGGGCCACTACTACAAATAATGCTTTTATTAGCACTATAAACTACTTTTAACAGTGCTAGAAAAGTATTGTTATTCTTACCAAGGAGAAGGGGGGGGGGTCCCCTTTAATAGTGATAAAAAATCACAGATAAATGGGTACATTTATCTGCACAAAAAAAGAGTTGATAATGGTGCCCGCTTTATCAGCACTTTTTAAGCGATGTTAAAATGGGCCATTATCCGCGCCAAAAATTTCACTGATAAATCCGAGTTGCATGTGGTGTGCTGTTTATTTAATAGCTCACAAAAAATTTGCAAACTTGTACACAAACAACACCTACACACAAAAAGAACCAACAAAAAATATGACAAAACAACACATGAACACAAAACAACACCTGCACACCTACAAAAAAATAGGACCTATACAAAAAAAATCATTGAGGAATGAAACATTGCACAGAAGAATTTTGTAAACAATGCTATATACATTTACATGAATACATGAATACAAAAAAGCCTACTATATAAATGTAAAATAACGTTTTATATGGTTATAATTACAATTTTCCAAAAAACAGTTAAAAACATTAATGTTTCATCCTTTTTTCAACCATGATCCCCTCTAAAAAATTGTCTCCCATGGTATTAGTTTCTTACCAAAGAATCTGAACCCAATAAAAAAATTACACTTATATAAGAAATCGAATATTATGTTAGTAATACAATAATGATATAAATTTAACATTTATATTGAATAATGCATCAATAAAATGTTTATTTTTAATAAAGAAGACAAATTTGGAGTTATACAGGTCACATCGTGCATCGTATTGAGGGGGGATGATATCTACACGTCCAGAATAACTCATAGTGTATTGTTTTAAAATATTCAAACAATTTGAATGGGGTTTTATGGTTTTGAGTGTGTCACTTGTTCTTTTGTGTATGTGAGTACTAAGTACAGATCTTTTGTTTGGGTGCTTTTATCCACATTCACAGGGGACATACAAAGTTTCCAAAAGGAGTAAATTGATTTTTCACATTTCACCTTTATAGTTGATTTGATTTCCACCTTAGGTGGAACACAGGGGTGTTATATTTAGCTATTATATGGATTTTGGATCTTTTCCATGTATGGAAAGGGAGGTTTGATTACACATCATGATAGGAACACAGGCTCCTATGATGTATGATTTCTTATGATTTTCATTGGGAAACTAGATTGATCTAAGAGGGGTTAGACTATTTAATGTGTCAGTAAAGAAGTTATATTTTTTTTCTTACTTATCCTCTATTGGTTTCATTCTACTCATCCAACCCAAACTTGTTTTTCTAATGAGATATTTATGTGACTTTATATGCATATGATATATGGTCCTATCCCTAATAAGGGTAAACATAGATAATGATTGGGGTGATTTGTTTAAAGTGTCAATAAATAAGCTAAACCGTGTTTTTGTTGTATAACCTCTTCAGTGGAATTATACTCATCTAACTCGAATTGATAAATGAGATTTGATTCCATGCCTTATCTTGGGTAGGCAATTGTCCATGAGGCTAGACTATATGTGTTTACATACACTAATGTAGGTAGGTAGTGGGCCATAAGACTATATGATACTTGATACATATCTTTGATATGTGTAGGTATGCGGCCTTGAGACTATATATTGTGTGACATGGTGTGGTTAGAGTGTGTATGGGTGGTGAGATGTGTTACTTGTTACAACCTTTTATATTAGAAATATTTGTATATATAAAATTATATGGTTGTTTGACCATCATGATTGGTATTCAGTGGGATGACATCTATATTGGATTCAGTGGAGTGTCAGGATGGTGTGGATACGATACTGCTGAAGTGTTCATTGGATGAGGCCCCTAAGAGTTGGTATGACACCCCGAAGGGTCAGGATGATCATGATCTACAAGTACAAGATTCAGTACAGGCGAGAAATCTACAGATGTAAATCTTTGGGCCATGTATTGATGATCATCTCAGGGTCATCCTAGTTCTTTTCATATACGGAATTGGTAGTGGATCCTAGGGAGATAATCCATCTATGGTGTAATCGACTCGATAGTTTCAGTATCAGCACCCATTACTATTATCACGGGGATGGTGCACCGAAAACAATTGAGAACTTGATAGAGTTGGTAAAAAATATCTTTGACCAACTAAAGGTACCCCAGGTTGAAGGGTGAGGCTGGTGACATACTTACTCAGAGGAAAGACATAAGGCTCATGGGATGTATTGGTATAGGTAGGTAGACACAAGGGACTGTCTCATACAGATTCTGAGGTCAGATTATCTTAACACTTAATCCAGAGACACCGAGGGTAGACAGAGCTTGTGATTTCATGAACCTCTAGTCGGGGGATAGTTCTATCATGGACTATGAAGCTAATTTCACTACCCTATCATGATTTTCACATGATATGGTGGGATATGAAATAAATAGGGTGGAACATTTTGAGGATGGATTGTGAAACACAATCAGGGTGCATGTCAACATATTTAGACTAACATCCTTCTCAATGGTAGTCAATTATCCAATAATATTTCAGGGAAACTTGATTGACTGGTCTTACTCGAGCCCGAAGAAAGTGTCAGGTGAGCTGAACAATGATGCTTTAGGTAGCATATAGAGAGGCCGTGAGGAGTCTTAGCAAGACAGTCAGCCTAGAGACTACAGAAGACTTCCTAGGAGTGGGTTTAAAATACTGTTATATTTGTGTAGGAATCTAGAGAGTGTTCAAACCTAATGTGGTAAGGTTCTCAAGGAGTGCCATCCATGTGAAAAGATGATCCATTTAGATAAGTTCTGTAGGAAGTCTTATCGGATAGGAGGGAGTTAGGGAATAAGGAAAACTAAGGGATATCAGGTCTGATTGAGAGTAGTTCCCAGAGTGGGTAGTTTGGATTTACCAACACATGGAGGTATTGTAAAATATATCAGGACCTAGCAATGGGATTAGTGGCTAGTGGTTGGTGGAGCATTGCAGGGAGGCCAAAATTCAAGTAGTCATGCATTAGTCCATAAGAAAACTATCAAGCTGTTAGATTTAGAGTTGGATTGTAATATAATGATTGTTAGTGGTATGTTATGGGTGTGACCACGGTTTTCTTTCATTTTGGATTTGGCCGGTTTTGGTGCATGAGGTTGATGAGTATTGTTTTTGGACTAACTAGGAACTGGTTACTATGTTTCCATCCATTATGATGTGAGATGTTTATATATATATGAGGTGTGCTGCCATCGAGTTTTATGTGGGAATCGAAGCGATGCTGATTTGTATGTGAGGTGTGTATGCATCTGGGAATTGATGTGATGAAGGTTCAATATGAGGTGAATATGCACCCAAATTTCGATGGGAATGAATATATATATAATGCGGGTTTATTTGAGAAATTCTTGAGATATAATATCTATGGACATCATATGATATGTGGGGTTTTATAACTGTTGTGTATTGGACAAGTATATATGGGTATCTGATGAGATATAATACTTGATGGGTGTTAAATATGGAATGGGAATTATTTGATCACTTGATGAGGTGAAATAATGATGATGCACTATGGGAGGACTTTTGAGTCCAGGGATTGCTGGTGGACCATCGAGGCATTTGAGTTTCTGTTGAAGAAGTGATCGGGTAGGTAACTCCTAAGGTGGGGAGTTCCTTGAGGGGAGTTGAACTATGACTTAATGACTGGGGTAGACTGAGTTGATTTTGAATAGATGAGTATATGTGGTACCATATCTTGTTTAATATTGATATCTTGGGGATGAACTATGTTAATGTGGGGATATTGTAATGTCTGGGGTTTTTGAGTTGGTAAAAAAATCCTCATCCTTTTAAAAATTTTCATTTTTGGTGAGCGAGGCTTATATATTTTTTATGATATTTGTAAACTAATACTAAGAGTTTTATCAACCCATGTTCTTGTTTTTATATGAGTTTCAAGGATCAGAATGTGCCTTGGGGTTTTGGGAGCAGCGGGGCCTAAGAACTCAAATTCTGGAAAGCACGGACAGAGGCACATAGTTTAGAAAAACCATGCAGTCTCCTAGAAGAAACCATGATGAACACCATAGACACATGACATGGTTTGGAAAACTATATCTATGGGGATGAATGGTTGTGTGAAACCTCTTTAGTTTTTAACAGAGGTGATTCACATAGTTTTCTCAGAGTTTGGATAATCATGCGCCTAACCATACATAGTGTGGTTTTTAGATAGTGGGTACCATATGGGTGGCACACAGTTATCCAAGATGTGTGGCCAAACCATGAGGCCCCTTAAAAGGTGGAAAATTAATTTTTTACCTCATTATCCTCCCTTTTATTCCATTTACAATGAATAAAAAAGGGGGCTCTACCAGCTTCCTTCTCCCTTGGTTTTGAGGGAAATTCATCATCTTGAATTTGATCTTTGATCATTTAGTGGATACAGATTCATCTCAATAATACCTTCTATTTTCTAGATTCTATTTTCTATTTATCTCACCATATAGAGCGATAAATCCATGTGACCCCTTTTATATTTTTTAGGTAATTCATCCAAAAACCTATTTTTTCCCATTCGGATCGATTTTGAGGATGATATCAAATGAGTGAGCGCATAATAGTACAAGGTAGGTAGTTACTATCTTTCTCTTTGATTTTGTGAGTTTTTTGGGTGTGTGTTTATATATACTATGTGGGTTGTTTGATTTTGAACCTAAATAATTAAATACATGCTTACTAAATTGTTCTAATGATTATATAAGATGCCTGTGGTCATGCTCTTACTCCACTACAATTGGTTAAGCTGAGTAAGAGGTTTGGAATAAGATGGAACGTTTTGTATGAGTGTAAATTTGAATTAAATCGAATTGTTATATTGGTTACTTGATTCCATGTGATTGTAATGGACTAGGCCTTAGGATTGAGGTGGGTGCTGATCATCAAGATTGTGGTGATGTGGTTCATTAGGCAGGGCTTGGATTAGATACTTGGAGTGACAATGATCATTAGGTTGAGGAGACTTGGTCATTGGTATTTGAGGTATGAAGTATTTAGGACAATTTCATGGCTCTCAGGAATTGAGATAGTGTTAACCATCATGATTTTAAGGACATGGTCATAGGAGCACATGGTGTCCGATGACATGGATTAGCTTTTTGGTGATTTAAGCTCATCATTTGTTATTTGATGGACTGTTAGAGTCATGTTCACATAGAAATGAAATAGTCGAGGTGGTGTTGACACTCATTGTCAATGGAGGCCCCTGAAGACTATGCAGTTTGGTGATGGTGTTGACAATCGGTATGTCACTTGTATTTTCTTTATAGAATTAATGTATTTTTAAAATAGAAAGAGACACTTTGGGTCATACTAGATTTATTTTGCATTGAATTTAAGTGTGGTCAATTATTATAGGTCACAAATGACTTATGGATTATTTCCCTAAAGTATCAAAATAAACAAAATTCGTTTCCTCAGTTTTCAGTATGTCACCTAATTTTTTTACTAAAAAAATGTCAATTTTAAATAAAAATAGGCAATTTGAATCATAAAGGTATCATCATGTGTCGTATTGAGGTGGGGTTTATTCCTATACATTTCAAATGATATATGGGTCATCTCCTAAAATTATCAAAACAACTAAATTCGTTTTTGTGATTTTGAATAGGCCAGTTACTCTGAAATCAACTATAATGACATAAAAAGTTCATACATTGATATCACATATGAGTATATTAATATTACATAAATAAAAGAAATAAAAAACATAAATATAAAACAATTCATTAATTCCATGGACAATTATTTTACTATGAAAAAATCAATATTACCTATGTGATTGAGTAGTCACAACATCATTTCTCTTCCTACAAAGGCATGTCACATGGAAAGAAATCTTCTAACATAAATGAACCCTTTCAGGAAGAATAAAAATCAAATCAATATTTCATTATATTATTTTTCTTCAAAATTGAGTTATTATATCACAACATTACATTTATATATTTCCAAAGGGTATCTTCGGTCTAGATATAAGCTAACAACAAAACTAATGATTCTTTGTGCACATAACTACTATTGGTTAACTACTACTAAGCATATCACCTAATATAAACTTCTGATCTAGCATGCTCGTGATGATCTTAGCTGACACCACTCTCTACTATCATCATTTAGCCTTCACTTTTTTTCTCTTCCTACACCCTTTTACCTAGTAAATGGGTCCAGGAACCCAAATAAAATTGAATGCTGAATGATGATATCATAGAGATGGCGTGGGATGTGGGAATCAAGGGGAATATAGATTGGAAGTTAAGATCAATGATAGTCTAAGCGGTAGTTAACCAACAGTAGTAAAGAATCCCTAGTTTTGTTATTAAATTTGTGAGTGTTGTACAACCAATGTTTTTACAACACACTAAATCAGTAGAAAATGCAGCATAAATGACCAAAATACAGAATATAAATGATCTATTCCATAAGAGTTTAGGTATAGTGCTTTTGGAAACATGGAATCTTGGAAACATAAAGAACTGGTTCATAAGAGTCTCTCACTAAGTTATTATTTACTAGATAGAAAAATCATTTCTAAAACCATTCTTCATAACCTAAAGATAGGAAACATAAGAAATAGTGATCATAGATGCTCAATATGTTTAAACAAGGGATATATCAATGATCATATAGGGACAACATAAGTATAATGAATTCACCTTCATCCTATTTGTGTACAATCTTCCATCAGTTATGTTTCCCATTTGTGTTTCAACACATCAATATCATCTTGTGAATATGAGTTTTTGTCACAATCATGGTAGTAGTAAAAAAATATAAATACACAGTGATTAAAAAATATTTTAAATGAAATAGTAATTATTTTTGAAAATAATTCTTCAAGGAAGCTAGTTTATTGATGAAATACAATCTATTTTATAAATTTACAATCATAATAACCACATTACTTTACATTTTTTTGTCTTAGAAACTACAGAAGCATTGAAAAAATAAATAATTTGTTTTTCTATGTGTTTGGATAGTCAAATCATATTATATATACCATGACAATTGTCCACTTGTAGATCTTGTGGGAATTATTTTACTTTGGCCTTGGATTCATTCTATGAAGTAGACGATATTGATGTACCACCCTATCTTAACAGAATCCCCATTAAAGGATAATATAAATTATATAACTAGATGTTTAGTATTAAAATTTTTGATCTAATGTATTAAAAATTGACAAACGCCATCATAAATGGTTAGTTTCTTGGATATCAATGCATTGAATACAGAAAATAAATATTTTTATTATCCAAATTGACTGCAATGAGCATCCAATGCTACATAATTAACTGGAATAAGTAATGAATGAAATGAAAATATTGTTGACGTTATTAAATTGTAGAGTTTTAACCGTACATCGTTGGTATTAAAAAGAGTCCATCGTCTGTAATTTTTTTTATAATTATTTCAGCTGGGATGACATTATTTCACCCTCTTTATCATTATTTATTTATTATTTAGAAGAGGTCATGTGAGGACTAATGAGTCCAAATTTTTGTTCATGGGAAAATACATTCAACTATTTTTCATATATATGTCTGTGAAAAATATGAAATGTGTCTGGTCATAATTATCATAGTATATCATCTTCTGTAAAATCAAATCATGAAAACCTACCTCTGGTATACATTTACAACTAAGGCACCTAACCATTCATTCTTTAGGATTTCATCTATATTGTAAGCACTAATGAAATCTGATTCTTCCCCTCCGTATATATATATTTTTTCAAAATCAATAATTTGAGTATTTCCATCTATCAAATTTTTATCCACATAAGCCTATAATGATATTAATTGTGGATATAAAACAGGTGAGGAGAAGGTGATCTCAATATATCATTTCGATCAGTTGGTTGATCCTTGAGATTTTTTGATCCTATCTTTCATTTCACCCCCTTCACTTTTTCAATTTATAATATTATTCATCTGTTCAAACCATTTTTCATGAAATTTTAAAGGTTCAGCTTGAAAAATAAATTTGAAATTAATACCTCCTCGTCGACAAGTTTTTTTTATAAGAATTGACGGCCATGCAATGAATGTTCTAACAGATTAATCGACCGTGTGAATGTCGTCATCATCATTTAGAATAGGTATCTCGATGCTCATCTCATTAGATATGTTAATTGACACTCTAACATGACTAGTTGGAAGTTGTCTATTGTGTAGCATGTCGTTCTACATATTGAAACACCATAGCCCTCGCAATAAAGTGATAGGTGGGAGTTGATAGATATAAATTATAGTCATTTTCACCCTATAGAATATCCGTATTGGAATGGTATTAGTTTCTTTGTGATTCAAATTTCAATGAAAGGGTTATTAAACATTGATTACCTTCTATTAGTCAGGTTTTTGAGGGGAATGGCTCGCATCAAAGTTGGTGGGGGTGGGGAGGGATCTTCACACATGAGTTGTTGTTGAGTTGTTTCTTCTCTCTTCCTCCCACATTAAACATTCTATCATATCTCTATCTGGTATTGTAATTATTCTTCAAAAATATCCATTGTTTCTCTCCTAATTTTCATTTTGTGAGTTTGATACTCTACCTGTCTTCTTTATGAAAATATGTTTGAGGGGTCACCCCAAAACCTACTACTCTGACACGACCATTATTTTTTGTTTGCTTCAAGGGTGCTGAAAGTATGTAGGAATCTCATGTGGGTGTTATTGATTCTTGTGACTAGGTCAAATAGAAAATATAGAAAAATAAGAATTCATTTTTATGTAATATAAATTTAAAGCAATCAAAATTAATATTATGTTATACTTACACATGATTCCCACACATTTTTGTGTTTTCATCAATTAGTATTCCCTCTTTATTTACACGAGCCTCCTTTCATAGCACATGGAATGGGATGGAAGTGTCTTTTGATTTAGATTCATCAATATACATATAAACATAGGAACTTGGTTATGGTGTTTTTTATGTCACATAAATGTTTTACGATTGATTAAAAATAAGTACCAATTGTTTCTCATGTAAAGAGTACCCCATCCTTGATTTATGGTAGGGGTATGTTGGTTTTTGCGCCCCGTTCATTATTTTTAGAACTAAGTTAATATTTCCTAAATAAAAAACTGTCAATCAAAATGATGAATACATGAAACGTCAAATAATGTATTACCAGACACAATGTACCTAGAAATTATGCTCCGCACGACGACTGCTAAATGCATCGCAAGCTTCTTGAGTTATCAAGTGTGCATAAAGAGGAGGTGGGTGTGACTTGATTTTCCCTTCCGTATCATTAAGATGATATTTTGGTCAAATTTAGTGAAACTGCCTATGAATACTTCTTAAAACTCTTAATATATATTCCTTGGGTGATTCATCTATTAGAAATACACTCTTCAAGGGATGATGAAGAGTAGGTTAATGTTTTAGCATTTTATATTATTTTATTAAATTAAAGAAATGATACCATAATTTTACCATAATATCTTCCCACATTAGTGTCTTAATCCTAGTGACAAAAGGGTCCCACAACTATACTTTAATCAGCATGCGTTTCCTAGTGACGATTCCAATATAGCTGCTAAACATGGATTTGTTGGGGTTAACATTATGGCATCACTTATTCCATCCCATCTCAAATTTGATTCCTTTTTCTTTTTTCCATTAGAATTTTGGCTAACATTATCAACTACGGAGGTCTTGTTTTTTTGTCATATAAGGGTTTCATTGCCTATCGTTTCCTTAGTTTTTACATCCTCATTATGTTCATCTAGAGTTCCAGCATTAGCACTTGGACCAACATCAATAGGTTGAGAAACCTATTGTACTGCAACACTGGAACCAACAAAAACAGGTTTAAAAACCTGTTGTTTCTCTACATTGGGACCTGTAGTAGTAGGTTGAGAGAACAATTGTGCATTGGGATTTCATGCATCAGTAACTGAAGAAGTAATTATCTACAGATGTGGTTTATCATTAAATTTAGATTACATAGAAGCAGTAGTGAAAAGATAATATCATAACGTATCGCAATGTATATTACAATAAAAAATAACCTAATTATTGAAATCTATTATTTTTTTCTAATTGATTAAGAGATTTGAACCCACTATCAACTATGTTAATCTCTTCATTGTGGTCTCTTATAACATACAAGATATCTTATTAATTAGGAACACTACAAAATGATTGTGAAGTCATAATGAAATGGTCATCTTCCAATGACCTTTCACCTAAGCCTTCCATTTTTTTTGTCGATAAAAGAAAATTTGACCAATTTTGGTTCATGAGATATGATGCATAAAATACTTATACTGCCTTTGATTCCATTATAAAGGGTTTTTCTCTCTCCACTTCCTTACAAAAATCAACATTCACGAATCCCAATTCATGTATTTTTGTGGCACTCCTTTTATCAACCCACTTGCATTGAAATATCAGTGCTTTGAGTTTTTTATAATATAACTCCCATATTTTATTGATGATTCCAATGTATGACATACTCGCAATAATTGGGTTTCTGTCCTTAGCATTGGAATCATGTATCGCTTCAGCCACAAGTGCAACCCCACTATTATGTAGGGTACTATCTTCATCATGTTCATTATTATATAATGTATTATCATTAACTACATAATAATTGTAAGATAATACATACACAATTGGTCCTCTGGCTAGCCATTGATGTTTTTCGGAAATTGAGTCTATATATTCATCTAACATCGTAAAACTATGGTCCTAAAACCATCCTATAAATTGTCTATTATGTGTATCTAATATCCAATTTTCAGCCATATATGGATTCAAATTCCTAATAATTTATTTTTGTGTTTGAACATATGGTCCTATGTCAAAAATTATTTGAAAAACATTAAGGTGGGTCTTCTCCCAATATGTAATATTGATTATGACAGCCTCTCTCCCAGAAATTCCTTCACCCTCATGCCTCCTAGTGTGACACGATTTTGGTAGACCATTTTTTTCCACACTAGATAAGTATTCAGTAAATAATTCAACATATTCCTTAACAATATATCACTCCGCAATACACCCTCTGTCCGACTTCTATTTTTATATACACTTTCAAAATGTTCATATACCATTCAATGGAGGGTACATACAACTATAATGTACAAGACCACATAGTCAAATCTCTCTTACCAAACGAACCATCAAATGTGACATCATATCAAAGAATGTTGGTAGGAAGAACATTTCGAATTCACATAACATGATGAATATTTTTCTTTCCATAGTTGGTAATTTCTTTGGGTTTGTAACTTTAACTCATATAGATTTCAATAAGAAACAGTGCTTCGTTCATGTATGTCAGATATTCATGGGAAAAATGGAACCTAAATTTATAAGAATTAGATCATGCTTCAAAACATGGAAATAATGTTACTTAAAACACTTTAACATTAAATCACTCATTGAAACAATGTTCTTGATATTTGATGAATACCCCTATGGAACCTTTACGTCATTCGAGAAGTTTCAAAACCGTCATGTTTGGAAAGAGTGTAAGTAGAAGGAGTAAGAATTGATTATTTTTCACCCTTCACTAGGGAAATCTCTTCGCGTATTCCCATCAAAACCATGTCTAACCAAACCTTAATTCAATCAATTTTTTTTCTAGGTACATTTAGGAACATTCCGATGGCACTATCACATAGTTTTTTTCAACATGCATAATATCAGGAAAATGATTGACATACAGAAAATTCCAGTATGGTAATTAAAAAAAATTATCTCTTTTAACAACTGATTTTTGTAATGTTTTTCAAAAATGGTTTTCCAAAAGTACAGTCCAAATATTATATTTTCTCATAAAATTGATCACCTATTAGTAGAGACGATGTTGTACATTTATCGGAACTTCTATCGAATGATGTCGTCCATGATCAGTACTTAGGCCGTTGGTGTAGAAATTTGTGAGGTCCTAGAGGCGCGATATTTGAGGGATGTTTCAACCTAATTGATTGTGTACCTTGTTCGAAAATGGTACACACTTGAGTTCATTTAATTCTATATCCGGAAAATTTCCATAAGCAAGAAATTCAATTATCACCCCATAAAACGTGGCTCTCGAAGTGAAATCTTCATTTTTGTAAGCATCATAAAAATTAACACCTGAATTCCACAATAATTTTAAATCTTTGATCAATGGATCCTAATAAACATCAATATCATTACCCTGTTGTTTTGGTCCTGACAGAAAAATTGTTAACATGACATATTTTCGTTTCATGTATATCCACATTGATATGTCATAATTTACCAACATAATTATCCATGTACTTGGATTTTTGCTCTGAAAAACAAAAGGATTCACTCCATTTTTAAATAAAGCAAGAAAAAAGTTTCTCAGCTCATTTATAAATTTAGGGCAGTCATGATTAATTATCTTCCACTGAGGAGAGTCAGTTGGGAGATTTAGTTTCCCATCCTCAATTCTTGTATTTGCATTCCATGTCATTTTTCCTGCAGTATCGTCACTTCCAAATAGGCACCTAAACCTTGGATTGATTGGAATGTACCATACCACTTTCATAAGACTGGATTTACCTTTCTTGTATTGAGAATCAGCACTCTTTGGGAATTATTTTAGTGATTTAAGGTCCTTGAGAAATAGTATAAAATCATTCAGACATGTGTTTATTATTTCATAGATCATACCCATTGTGCATAGCATTCATTTGGGGTCTTCTTTTTGGATCGGGAGATCATTATCTTCAAGGAGCATGTCATTTAGGATAGAAAGTAGTTCAGTAAAATTGGAGTCACTCCACCCATTTCCTGCTTTCAAATTATACATCTATATTAGAGATGAAAAAGCTGTATATTTACTGAAACTAGTATACAAAGGAGTCTTTGCACAACTCTTTAACTTGTAATTTGTTTTGGTAAATCATGATGTTCATCTTCAACTATCCTTTTCATTTCCCCAATATGATCTCCATCATCATTCACATATGTAATCACATCCTCTATATGATTATCTTCATTGTTCACACCTGTAATCATATCAGATGATCTATAAATTGCAGTGTTATCGCATCCACTACCTACATTTTTTTTTCACCGTGTTTATTCCAACATGTATATCATCGATCTATTCTTTGATAGAATAGGTTCTCTTACAACTCCTCTAGAGAAATTTTTTCTTGAATAACAACAGCATAAACATGGACAAAGTATTTTAGAAGGGTCATATCAATGATCTTTAGAAAACTTGATAAATTATTTCATTCCATTTTTGTATTCTTTTTTCAATTGATTAGAATTCATCCATTAATTATTCATATTCATCCTATTTGATTCAGTAATATTAATATTTAACAAAATAATTGCACAAGAGATGTTCAACTAGGGTCATCATCTAACTATAATCAATGGAACTAGCTATGGTAAACAATACCCTTACCTCTCCATGCATTGCTCAACACCAAAGTAGATCACACCCATATTCCCATCCACCAGATCAATGGAACTAGCTATGAGAATCCCTTATAGTAGAATGTTTTTGTATCCCACATGTGATCTATATGTATTGTTGTAACCTGGTATTTTAGTGTTTATCTAGAAACATAATGTATTGATTCTAAAAATATGGTACTAAAATAATAGATGGTATGATTTTCAATTGAGTGCTCTTGGGTGGACGGATTCATTATATGTGTGGTTATGGTTATTTGACTAGGGTGTCCATAAAGTGTCCCATAGAGTCCTATAATGAAGATGTTTTCTAAGATTTAGTGGAATTTGACTAGTAAAAAAGTGGTGGGGCCATTGAAATGGGTAAGGTATAGATTGATATTCAATGGTGGAGTAACTTCAACATGGAAAACAAGTGGCACACCAATTACTCCAACAATCACAACACCATACAAACATGTAGTCCTGCTCACAATGGCAACAACATAAAAACAAAACAAACACAATTTCAAATTTTAGAAAGCATCGCTTATTCAATTCCGTTTGTTAATTTAGAGATTATCATAGATTTTTTTATCATCATTGGGCATTCATTCTTTACCCAAGTATACATAAATTACCCATTTTTATATTCAAATGTTCATGAAGAACCATCCAACATGAAATTTAGTTAGTGGGAAAAGAAGGTCCACAAATTGCCAGGATTTTAAGTAAGGAATTTAGACCGTAAATTTTACAACATAACCATCAATATCAAATAGTAATAACATGTGAAAAAGAGGAAACCAATGAGTTATAGAAGAAAATTCACCGCGAAGGTGTCATTCAGCATGCAGTAGAGGTGCGTTTGGACGGTGAGAGGCACGTGTCAGAGGAGATTTCCAACTGAATAGAAAACACAAAATGAGGACACATATGTTATAACTATCTAAAATAAGTCCAATGAGATTTAGGAATGGTACATGCCTAGTTAAATAGTTTTATTATTAAATAGATGGAT
Organism: Viscum album; assembly: GCA_963277665.1. Taxonomy (NCBI): domain Eukaryota; kingdom Viridiplantae; phylum Streptophyta; class Magnoliopsida; order Santalales; family Viscaceae; genus Viscum; species Viscum album. Next base: position 251,765,298 of record OY728165.1, on the reverse strand, counting down.
TTAATTTTCCATCAATGATATCTGCTTCATGTTTATTTAATTTTTTGTGTATACTATTTTTTTAGATGTTCAAATTATGAATGGGACATGTCTGGTTTTCAGGATAAAGATCATATTTAATTTACTCTTATTAAGGTGTAAAATATTCGACATTAATTGTATATTTTTCTCTGGGGATCATTGTTATCCTGTGTGGATCATGAACACCTCTTAGGTTAGTGAAAAGCCAGGTTAATTGATGGTTATTATACCAACTTGGGTCATATCATTACATTTCCAATTGTAATTGAACCATGTCCATTTAAATTTAGGATTGAGGGGGTGAGGGGGGGGGGGGTCAGACACATAGGGCCATGCCACAATGGGTCCAAGATGTGAAAGAACTATGACACAACGGAAATGGCCACACCACAATGGTTCCTGGTGAAAACAAATCTAGAATCCACTTTCATAGTCTACAATGAGATCATATAATCTAGGTAAAAGGGACTATGATTCATTGGTCATCACTAAACCATAACCTGTAATCCCTCACACACCAAATATCATCCTTTGATTTAGGCTAAAATGGGTGAAAATGATAAACAAGAAGAATGTAAATAATAATGGGGAATATTAGATTATCCAAGTGGAACACTATATAATAATGAAATAAAACTAAATTAAATGGAATAAGAGTGGTACAATTATCATAGGATCTTCAATACAATCGATGAACTGTGAAACAAACACCAGGTAAGGGAGAACCACCAAATAAGAGAGGAGGGGGAGGGTGGCATAGAGAGAAGAGGTTCTCAACAAGAAAAGGGGAAAAATCCAGTAAAACATGAAAGGTTCAGAGGGAAATTTTGGTAAAACATCACTTTTTTAAGGGGTTCAACATCTGTCCATATGGGTTTCAAATCCATGTGCAGACTATATAGTCTTCACGGTCAAGGACACACCATTTCACTTGGTTAATGCGCATGGTTTAACAAATAGTGTGAAAACAATTATAAATTCCTTTAAAATTTATTAGTTAATTATTTATGGGTTTTTATGGCCCCTCACGTGATTTAAACCAAATGTGTGCCTATTCAAACCAATCTTCACTAATTTGGTTCATGGTTATCACTAATCATGTGCAAACCATGCTCCCTAGGCTGCTACCCCCAAAACTAGAACATCATCTCTTAAAGCTTCTGTGACTTGTTTAAGAACATAAGACACATCTGAAGCCTCAAACTATATCAAAAAATCCTTTAGGAAATCCAATTGTCCATGTTCTATATCCAAACCTCATTTTAAAAAATGGTCTGTCCACTAATTGAAAAATATTCCATCTCCTCGTGAAAATTAAAATTCCAATATAGATGAGGCATTACAAAATCTCAACCATTGTGTTTATCATACTTGATATGTCCTAGTGGTAATAATATTGATTAACCACTATCAATTATCTATTTGGAGTAAAACAAATGTATTCTATTCCTGAACTCCCAACATGCTTCCAAATCATAACACCCAACAGAAGACCCAATGCCACCTAATCCTGAGCCAAATCTCACAACGATCACTGAGATGATGAGATGGTACTTAATTAATCTTGTGCATCATGAGAAAATGTCATGTCAATGTTTATTCAATCACTTATTCTAAAATACTCCCCACCAAAATACATAACTCTTGAAAGAAAATTTGAATCCATGGTGCCTCCCACAAACAAACATTATTACCAAAATTAATTTTTATTTATTTAATGACACACCTAATGCCAACTAAAATGAATCTTACCCAACCACACTTGAGAATTACAGTATAATGTCAGTATTATCCTTCACTCCCAAATCATTGAACTCCACAGATACACCTCCACAATCCATTGAGAAATTTAACACAAATATATTCCTTGTAAATCCTCATATAGCTCTAACATTTCCCATCACAAACAATATTAAATAATCAATGAATGTGTTAAATAATTGCATATAATATCACATGATTTTAAAAGTCAAACATCCTACACATAAACTCCCTCAGAAGTTTTTTCATCTACTGACATGATATCTCACATTCTAATCGAAATTACTAAATATGAAGGAATCCAAAAATCTACCAAGAATACACATCATAGTCTAAAACAAACATCTTATATCATTTTACAATTAAAACCCAAGATAAACAAACTAATTAATTTTATAATTCCACTTATAATATTCCATGAATAACTAGAGCATGATTACTTGATCTTATAGGGAATCCCATGCTCATCGTAGTATATCATGGTCTAATTTTTCCCCTGATGTGATTACACAGTCCATCATTGACCCGATTAAACTAGCAATTATGATATCGCCTAAGAAATAGAGTGAAACAAATAGAATCCTTCCTAGATCACATCCCTTATCTCAAGGTCAAAATATCCTCTCAGACTCTAATAATCACAAAGAAAAACAACCTCAGGGATTCCCAAAGGCATCCAGATTTCATAAAAAACACATTTCCATTAGTATCCAGTGCTTTCATAGTGACCCAAAGACTAAATATTCACACTAAATACCTTTCTAATACAGAAGATTATAAATTCATCACATAAGACACTCACTAGGGGGAATCCATGTGTTATAGCGGAGGATACTAGGATGGTCGTCAGATGAGGAGGGTGCGCCAGAGCAGGTCACATGGACAAGGGGGTATTCAAGGAAGAGGAGGGGAAGAGGAAATAGAAGGATGGGGAGGCGACAGGAGTGGAGGAGGATGAGTCGGTTGACAGAGGAGGAGGAGTAGGAATCAGATAAGGAGGAGGAGGATGAGGAGGAGGATGAGAAGGGTAGGGGTAGAATAGGGGTTGCAAAAGAGGAGGAGAAGGTAGTGGAGTTGGAGGAGGTGGAGGACGGCCACAGTAGATGAGGAGGAGAAGGCAGTGGAAGTGGGGGAGGAGGAGGAGGATGATCAGGCAACGAAGGGAGATGAGGAGGAGGATGGTCTTAATAGAGGAGGAAGATAAGTCAGTAGAGGTGGTGGGGTAAGAGGAGGAGGAGGTGGAGGGGTTGCGCTAGAGATGGGGTTGATGGTGTAGGGTTTAGCTTCTGCGAAGGCTTGAACATTTGTGATGGAAGAGAATCCTGTTACGGTTCTTTTATATAAACCGCTATAACCTTTATCATCACGGATTAAAATTGCAGATAAAGGTATGCTTTATCAGTTCTAAAATAAAAAGCACTGATAAAACATATCTTTATTAGCGCTAAAAAAGTACTGATAAAATACCTATTTAGAATCACTAAAATTTTGGGCTGAAAATACTTATTTTATCAATGATTTTTAGTTCTGATAAAGATTGGCCTTTATTAGCTCTAAATAATCACTAATAAAGGTAAAATTTTAATTATTTATTTACATTATTATATATTTATTTAAAATGAAATATAGGATAAATAAATAAATAAATAAATAAATAAATAAATATATATAATAATAATTACAACTATAATTAGCCTATATTTATAAATATTGGTATATATTTCTTAATATATATATATATATATATATTAATAAAATCTTAATTACAAATGTATTTTAACATTATTTTTATATAACATTAAATATTTAATAAAATATCTTTATTATTTATTTATATTTAATGTAATTTTATATGTACATTTTTTAAACCATATATAGTTCATATGGGTATCATTATGAATTAATCAATATACCACATCAATAGACAACACAATGTAATGTGTAAATGAACATTCATGAATGTGATACATAACATATACACATGATCTATATATTCATTGACCAAATTCATTGGAAAACACATATATATTCAACAATTTTAATTATAAATATATACATTAAAAACTATTATATATTTATACATAAAATAAATATTAAAATATAATAATTACAATGAATTAATAAAATAAATCTAATAAATCTAATAAATATTTAATAAATTTAATAAATTTAAAAAATCTAATAAATATATTTTTTATTTAATGTAATTTATTATAATATTATAATTATTTAATTATATATGTATTTATTTAATTATAATCATAGAAATACATTTTATAATTAAAACATTATTTATATATTTTTGAATTATTTTAAAAAATATATTAATTATAAACAATTTTTTTATTTAATGAATACAAAAAAACATTATTATTGAATATAAATATATTATTTTTATATAAATTAATAATATAAACTTTTATCAGCACTAAAAATAGTACTGATAAATTTACACTTTATATACGCTAATAAATGTTCCTTTTATCAGCGTTAAGAAAAGTACTAATAAAGGGTACACATTTATCAACACTTTTACTACTGCTGATAAAGGGAACATTTATCAATGCTTTTAGCTAGTGCTTATAAAGGCCCACCCCTTTAAATGTTCTTTCTGGTTAGCACTGATAAAATCAAGTTCTTCCCTTTCCCTATTTTGGGGTTGTGGGTGTAGAGAGGAGTGAGACTGCAACATCCTACATGAAGGGAAAAGGGATTACACTAGGAATTGTGCCCCTTTGAGATTTTTTCGGGGCTTACTCCAAAGGAGAATGCCCATTCGAGGTTTGGTTGGGGATTACTCTTATAGAGGATGCCCATTTGATGTTTTTTTGGGGATTAATATTAAGAAGGATGCCTATTTGAGGTTTCTTTGGGGCCTACTCTGATGGATGATTCCCATTTGAGGTTTCCATGGGACTTACTGCCAAGGAGGATGCCCATTTGGTGAATGGTTCATCCTGACATAAGAGTCAGGTAATAAAATTTTACGAGTATCTTGAAGAGTTTATCGACTAAATTTAGTTATGGAATCCAAGATGAGAATATGAACTCATAATATAGGAATGAAACCATGAAGAGTACGTAGACTCATGGAATGTTTCATGGAGTGGGAAGGATAATCCCAAGTCACGGTATTCTAATGATGGAAGTTAATGCCGTATATGGAACAACCCAATATATCCTCAACCCGACCTGAAAAGTTCATGGTGAAACTCTCCATTTTTCATGGTGGTCAGTTAAGTAAGTGAAGGGGCCAGGCTAGGAGGAAAGGACTATAGGTGGGCTCTGATTCTGAGTGGGGGTACAAGGGAAAATCCCCCATAGTATGGACCATTGGTTTTGCCTAGTTGAGCCGCATAGCTGGGTCATAAAGTTGGGTATCATAGGTGGGTCTCACAGGTGGTCCACCTAGATGGGTCGCACAGGTGGGACAGACAGATGGGTCACGCAGGTGCTCCGCTAAGGTGCTTCCCCGAGGTGTTAGGCTGGGGTCCTCTCCTTAGTGAACATAAGCCATGGTGGGTTTCATCATGGTGAGTACTATGTCTCTTTTGATGGGTTGTTCAAAGTTCTGCATGTTAGACAAATTAAGATAACGTTTTAGTCTCCCAAACCATATATTGTGTAGGCCTTGTGAGCTAAGACTCAATGTTTTTCCAGATTTCACTTTTTGGTTCTTAGCCTGGTGAGTACAATGTCTCTTTTAATGGGAAGTTTAATTTCATGCACGTTGGACTAATAAAGATAATTTTTTATGTCACCTAAATCGTATAGAGTGTAGGTATAGTGAGTTGAGACTCAACCTTTTTTCACATTTCCCTTTGTGGGTTTCAACCTGGTGTGTACAATGTCTCTTTTAATGGGATGTTTAATGTCATGAATTATAGATTAATAAATCTAATGTTTTAGGTCAAACAAATTTTAACTTGGATTTTGATATTATAACCCAAACAATGATTGATGGATGGAAATGTCCTGATTTTTTAGATTCTTCCATGGGGAATATTTATTCATGATTTTTATGGTCATAAAATCTAAAACAAGAAGTATAAGAATAGATGAGTTTTCTTCCAAGAAATATGTTAATGCTATTTGAAAACCCCATTTTGGGGGCTGTATTATACAGGGCCAACTAGGGCATGTGATTCATATCCAAACAGTGGTATACAGAGGCTGACATGCCTGTTATATAAGAATCTTTTATGTAAGGGAAATTGGGGAACATTATTAATAGTTAGGTAATGGAATTCCTAGGAATTATAACATTATACTACTGATAAATAAAGATGATTAGTGTATGAAGGTGGTTATATTTTTCAGAAATGAGCTTTCTGATATTTTTCTATGAAGATTAAAGTCATGTAGTAAGAACATTAATGGATTTTTGATAATATGATATATAGTTGAAAGTCTTTCACAATGGTGATTGATGGGCTTTGCAGTTTAAATTCATGCAGCAAAGACCTCATGGGACTTTAATTTAAGATCTTTTTCTCTGATAAATTGTTTTGATGGTTTTCAAATTTTTTGTATTTTTTCTGTAAATGTGATACCATAATCCGGTATTGATAGAGATAATTGTAATATATTATTTGGGGATTTCTAAGTCTGAATAATTACATGGGAAAATGTATAATGGAATTTAGAGGAGGTCTCTTCAAAGAACAAAGTTATCTCTATTTAAAAAACATTTTATAAGGGTTGTATTATGCAGGTCCAACTAAGGAATGTACTATATAGCCAAACAATTTATTCCTTAGGATGAGAAGCCCATCCTGTAGGAAAATTTTATGCAAGGCCAACTAGGGAACATAATACATATTAAGGTAAAGAATCTATCAAGAATTATGACATTTTATTTCTCAAATACGTTGAATGTTTATGGATAATTGGATCTTCCAAAGTACATAGTCTAGTTTGTGGAGGAAACTATTTTAAGAAACAAGGGGTATTTCATGTCATGATTTCTAAATATTCATAGAAATATGATCTCTATGAATGTTTTTCTAAAATATATAAAGTATGGTTCTTATAGTTTTAGGTCACATGACTATGACAATAATATTATAGAAACTATGGATGATATGTGGTCGAATAGACAAAGTTCATTCCAATATGAAATGAACATATGGATATGGAAAATTTAAACCACACTCTTGGAGACTTTTAGTTTGTGAAAAAGGATATGAGACAAATACACAAAGTATGACCTCTTAAAATTTTGGGGCTTCTACATACATTCATTAAATATTAAAGGGATATAGGAGGCTTATCCCAAGTATGAGGTTACCACTATTTGACAAACTCGTTATAGGGTCTGTATTATGTCGGTCCATCTTGGGCATGTTCTTCATGGCCAAATAGTGACATCCTTTGGCTGATAGGCTTGTTATGTAGGAGAATTTTATACAAGTCCTACTAGGTCATGAATTACATAGTCAAGAAACCAACTCTCCAATATCAGACATTCTATCACCAGAAACCAAAGAATGATTTTGAATATCTGAAATTATTTCAAGATTTGGATTATAAAATGTGAAATGGGTATTGTCCAATGCATAATGGAAATGTTTTTACATATACTGGACATGAATTTAGAGTCCCTTACATATATCTGACACATATGTATAAATGGGGACATCTGTTGTTTTCTTGGTCGGTTCTCTGGGGAGTGGGACCAAAATAAATGATCTTGCATAGATTTTGATCATATGTAAGAGAGGGGTAATTTTTATTTATCCCATGGTTGGGACTAGTATTTGAGTCCATTTTTTCACTACATATCTTAAAATGGTATGAGAATCAATACATATGTATTTCTCTATATACAATTCATTTTAACATCATGCAGTGAGGACTTTTTCTATACAGTTTAATGTCTTGCAGTGAGGAAGATGAATTTCCCAAAATAAAAAAGAAGGGGAATTGTGGGCCCTCTAGTTTTATGTCTTTTAATAAGTACATTAGGTTTATTGACATGAAATATCAAATGATAATGGGGATGGACCAGGGTATTGGTTCCAACCATCACTACGTATCTTGTCGGTGCAATTATCAAGCCGCACATAGTTCTAACAGATATAGTTCATGTGTAAAATGAGAACTCATATAGGAATTTCTCATCTAGATCCCACTCATACATAGAATTGTGGAGGATATTTCATGTTTTCAAATGTCTAGGGAAAAGATTGAAAATATAGATGTCATTACATATCTCAAAAGGGTGAGAATCAATCCACATGTAGTCCTTGAATGCAGGTGCATGCAGTTTATCATCACGTGATGTGGACATATAGTGTGTCGTTTAAATTATTACTACCAAGTCCACAGATGACCCCAATAATAATTGAGGCACCTAATTTTTGTATATAATATCTCTAAATAATTCCTAATAACACATGAGTTCTGCTCGATGTGAGAAACAGGGAGCTGGAAAAGTTTCTTCTGCAACATAAAGGTGACACTAGTGAAGGATATGGGTATGATGATTAAGTGGTGGCTGAGCCATGATATAGGACCTGGGTGTCACTACGTATCTTGTTTGAGAAATAATCAAGACACACATAGTTCTTGAAATTGTTACCCACATCAATCATGTTTTGATGTGGGGAAGACTGTTTTTTCTAATTTCTAGGCTGATGGTTGGGACTAAATAAGGAAGTCTAGGAATTACTATGTATCTCATCATAATAAGAGTCAATTCACAAGTCTTGGAAGATACATCTACATAGATATAACTCATTCATGGAGAAAAAAATGGGTTTTCACTTCCAAAATCATGGATGGGCCATAGTTTGTAGATATCAGCATCACTACGTATCTCATTGGGATGAGAATCAAGGCACACGTTGTTTATGAAATATTCCAAATGAAGGTTTTATTAATACACACAGGTAAAGAGGATTTTAATTGTATTTTTGGATGGATTCAATATAAAAGATCTAGGTATCAATACGAATCACATCAAAATGAGAATCAAGCCACATATAGTTCTTAGAGAAAAAATCCATGTGCAGATTTGACTCATGCTCACAGTGAGTGAGGTATATTTTTCCGATCATAAATGTTCCCACTATCGGATATTTGGGCTTCACTATGTATCTCATTATGTTGAGAATCATGTCATACATAGTTCTTGAAGATGATTCCCCACACCAAAAACATTTTGAGGTGATGAAGAGGGTTTTTTTATTCATGTATATGCCCAATATTGGTGATCTGGATGTCTCTACATATCTCATTGGAATGATAATCAATCCATACATAGTTCTTTGAAGAACTGTGTTGTTTATCGTAAAAAATCAAGGACGTGGGTGACGTGACATGAAAGAATCATTGTGGCTAGAATAGGGGATACAACTAAGAAATCACAATGTATCTTGCTAGGGGAAAGAATCATGCCACACATAGTTTTTGACAGGTTCCCTAAATAGATCTAATTCATGTATATGAAGTAAAGGGATTTAGTGATTAATTTCATTTCGACCCTGGAATGGAGATACAAGTTTCACTGCATATCTTGCTGAGGAATGAGTCAGGACACACATTGTTCTTGATCAGTTACCTACTTCGATATGATTCATACACATGATGTAAATGGATTTAATGATGAATCACAGCTGGAACTGGGATTGGAGATCTGGGCATCATTACATATCTTGATGAGGCATGAATCAAGTAACAAATAGTTCATGAATGTGCTCACTCTACAGGTTTTATTCTTACACACAAGGGTAATGGGAATTTTTCAACATTGTAGCTGGACCGAAGATTCGAGTGCTAGGTGTCACTATGTATCTTTTTGGGGAAATAATCAAGCCACATGTTGTTCTTGAAACATTCAATGCAGTTTAACATCATACACTATGGAAAAAGATGAATTGATGAGAAAATATGGAAATATTGTAGTTGGACTAGAGGATAGGACCCAAGTTTTACAATGTATCTCATTTGAATTAGAATCAAGCCACCCGTAGTTCTTGAGGAAGGTTCCCCACACCAATTTACTATTGAAGTGAGGAAAGAGGGATTTAATACTTTCTAGAATATTGGTCGGGAAAATAATAAAATATTGTATGAGGATGTGGACATATTTTATGTAAGGGTTCTTAATACAGAATTATCTCACATAAAATTAAAGGGGGAATTTTTTTCTTTTATTTTACTATTTGTGACGAAGACAGGAGATCTAAGTGTCACTAAGTATCTCATTATAATGTGAATGACGCCACATATAGTTGTTTAAAGGGGGTCCCTATTATAATATGATTAAAATATATGGAGAAATAGTGTTTAGGCACTACTTGGGAGTCGCAATTATGTGAGTAATGCATATGCATGTATGATATTCCTCTTTTAAAGGACCACAAAGAATATCAATTTGGCGTATCTTGGGAGATTTATAGATGAAAAATGAAGAAGGCATTAACTATATAGTTTATTTTCATGAGGTGAAGAAAAATGGTGTTTTTTATTTCAAGTCATGTAAATAGGACATCATGCCATGCAGTTTAATGTTGTGAGACAAGGAAGAAGTTCTATGTAGTTTAACTTAATACAAAATGGATGTATATCATGCAAATCTATTTAACATCATGCAACTAGGATGTAGATAATATACAATTTAACATAGTACAACACATATGTATATTGTGCATTTCAGTTTAATGTCAAGAAACTATGACATTGAATGTTATCCAGTTTAACATCATCCAACCAGGACGTTGGTTGTTACGCAATTTATCATCAGACAACCAGGAAATTGGTTGTTACAAATTTTAATGTCATCCAACTAGGACATTGGTTGTGACACAGTTGGTCATCAAAAAACCAAGACGTTGGTTGTTACAAAGATTAACGTCATGAAACTATAATGTTGATTGTTACACAGTTTAACATCATGAAACCAAGATGTTGGTCATTTTGTAGTTTAATGACATGAAACCAGGACATATCCTTTGGGATTACACAAAATATTTCTTCAGGAACCGTGCATTGGTTTTATTTTTAGTGAGTTTTCATTCCATTGAGATTAAGGAATAATCTCCACTATACTAGACCTTATGTAGGGTGTAAGGTCCTTAACACTTTGTATCAAGATTCAAAACCTTCTTTCCTGGTATAATTGGAGTCCTAATGACTAATACCAAGTCTCCTTGGAGAAATTAATGGATGCTAACATTCTTGTTGAAAGCTCATGTTATTTTGTACAGATTGACTTCCAAGTGAGGAAAGGTATGCAATATCTTTTAATCTAATTACTCTAACTCATTTATTCATATTAGAGACTGATCATATGTTTATAGTTGATCATAAATAAAAACTCGGAGTGAAGGCAATTAAACTTCAATGGGCGGGACTTCTTCTGTTTCATATACCAATGAGTACAAGGACAACCATGTTGTAGTACGAGTAGTAGTCCGGTAAGACCATAGGGCATGAAATAGTTTATCAGGATAAGATTTCTTATATTTATCCACCATTTTATAGAGTATATTGGAAAAGGTTTGTTGAATGCCTCTATCTGGCCATTTTCCATTGCATGATAGCCAGATAAATGGTTAGATTTAATATTGTGTTCTTAATATAACTTTCCAACATCATTAGAATAGAAATTGGTGCCACTATTCGTCAATATGGTTTGAGGGACACCAAATCTGATAATGATATTATTTTTGACAAATCTAACAATAATATTGGATCTAACTTCTTTGAGAGTAATTTCGTTAGCCCATTTAGAGAAGAAATTGGTATCAGTAAGAATGTACTTGGACAGCTTAGTTGTAGCAGGAGGATAAGGTCCCACTACATCCATTCTCCATATAGAAAATGTACCGGGGTATTAAGCAATGTTCCGAAACTCTTAGGGTTGATGAATGTAGTTAGTGTGAACATGGTAGGGATGATTCTTTTTAGTGAAATATGTTACATCCCACATAACTAGAGACCAAAATTATCCAAGAATTTGGATTTGATCGGAGAGATTCTTCCCAGACTGGTGGGAACCACTTTCTTCTATATGTACTTTTTTCAGGTCATCCGCAGTTGCATCCCAATCAATGGATTTGAGGAGAATTCCACTGAATCGTCATTTATAGAGGATATTCTCATGATTTGGGCCACTATAAAGAGTAAAATTAAATATTCATCACCAGACATGCTCCTTTCCAGCTCTATCTTGTAAAATTACTATCTTTTGAAGATATTCCTAGATGGGTGTCTTCCATCCTGTGGTTGGACCAAATGGTTTTTGAATGGAACCTATTTAATTTATTTTATCTATTCTGATTTAACTAAAAGGTGAATCCACACGATGATGAGCAATGATAATGATTTTCTCATCTATGTTCTAATTTAGAAGGGTTGTATCTGCATTTTTCAATGCATTAGCTTGGTCATTTTGTGACTGTGGGACATAAGACAATGTTGTTTGTGAGGGAAATGCATCCATTAAATCTCATACATAACCACACTGAGGTATCAGTTCAACTTTTATGATAGAATAATCCCCATTTATCTAGTTGATTACCAATTATGAATCACCCTTCACTTCTAGGTGATCCACTAATACATGGAGTTCCAGTTCCAGGCTGACAATGAGAGCATTATATTCCACTACATTGTTGGTACCACCTTTTGATAACAAGAAAGAGTATGGAATCACAACATTTTTGGGGGATATAAGTAAAATTCATAAGCCTAATTTTTAAGATTAGGGCCTTTATTTCTCTTACTTATTGGATTGCTGGAAACACTGTCAAATTACATTTCTCGGGGTCATAGACTATATTGAATAGAGAATATTTATTTATCTTAATGTTCAGTATACAATGATGTTTCAGGTACAGATGGGTGTTCAATATGGAAGTCTACTAAGGATTGTCCAATCATTTCTTTATGAGGCACCAACAATATATCAAACTGATATATATTAACTTCCCATAGTTCTATACAACCCATCAATATAAGATGAATGGGGATAAATTTGAGCATGTTATTGTGAGTGAACAAGTAGACATTGTGATGATATAGGTAGTGACTCAACTTTAAAACTGAAAATATTAATGCTAGGAAGCTCTTCTCAATAAATGAATATTAAGTCTCTGTATCGAGAATGTTTCAATTGAGATAATAAAGGCAATTTTCATTTCGAGCATCAATCTTTTGCAAAAGAATGGTGCCAAGTGATCGACCCAATGTTATTACACAAATAATGAGCTATTTTCCTTCAATAAGTGGTATCAATAAATATGGAATCAAAAGGTATTTATTGATGGTATCAAAATCTTCTTTGATATCATTGGTTCATTGGTATGAGACCCTCTTCTTCATCAATTTGGTGAAGGTAACACACTTTCCTTCCAGATTGGAAATAAACCGCCAGATGTAAGCCATGTTTCTATGAAGACTTATCAACTTTTTCAATTTTTGAGGAGGTGAAATGCTATGGATAGCTTTAGTCTCTCAGGATTGACTTCTCTGCCATGATGTAGTATGAAAAAGCTGATAAATGTTTCCAAGGTTACCCCTAAATAACATTTCATGGGGTTCATCTTCAGATTATGCTATAGAAGTTTGATGAATCAAGTATCCAAGTATGTACGGTGATCATAAAGTTGTCTTGATTTTGCCACTAAATAATCAAAATATAATTTAACAAATTACCCTGAAAAGGGTTTGAATATTTGGTGAATTTCACGTCGATATGTCACACCAGTATTCTTCAAGCTAAAGTGAATTACCCGATAGAAGAAATATGCATTGAGGGACTCTAAATGTTGTAGATTCATCAACTAATGGAGATATCTATATTTTTTATACCCAGATTAGCCATCCATTAAGGAGAGAGCATTATAGAGATCTATTTTATCAATCAATAGTTCTGCGATTAGAATAGAGAAGTCATTTTTGGGACTATGTCGATTGAGATCTCTAATATTCATTAGGACTCTGATTTAACCATTTTATTTTTTCACCAAGACTACATTATCTAGAAACATTGTATTTTTCACCTCTCAGATGATGTTGGATTGGATAAGCTTGTCAACTTCAGCTTCAATTTTGGAGGTGTGAGTTAGGTGCATTATTTTTGCTGCCAGCTGGTATCCCTGATGATCTTATGGTAGACCCAAATGGTTGGTGTCCAACTTAGGGTTAGGACCTATAATTTCTATGTAATTCCAAGAAAACACACCCCTATGTTTATTTATAAAGGAATTATACCCCTCTTTATCTTCATAATTCATGGCCACAAAAATCATCCTCTGTACCTAGAATTATTTCTATGAGTTCATCCATAGTGATGGAAACGCCCTTCTCAAATGCTGGAGGGGTGCCCCTGAGGTCTTCCTCTTCTTCATGTGTTTCTTCTTCATCATCTTCGTGAAGGCTAGGTATTGAAGAATGTAATTTATAGCTAGTTGAGGAGTTGGTATTTTGACATATTGAAGAGGAGCCAACCATCTCCAGTCCAACTAATGATGAATAGTCCTTTTGTAGTTATAAAGGTAAGATGATGGGATGAGAATCAGTATCCCTCTCTTTTTCCATTAGTGATGCCACTTAGTCTAGCCTAACTAGGGAAGCATAGACTTAATATTTTTTGGAATATAGAATGAAGACATATCTGTTTAAAATTTTATCACTTCTTGCCGAGTCAATGATTTATCATGTTCTCTTAGGCTCTGTTGACACAACTAAAATTGTGAAATCCACTAAATTAGTGATTGGATTTTTTCAAAACATTAAATTTAATTAATGGGTAACATTTAATATATATTTATATCTTTGAATGGGTTAACTATGATATTTTCTAAACCATTCAATGCATTGATTCTAGTAATATCACTCAACATGGGATTTTTTTTTGTAATAGAACTCTACATCAATGTACATAAATTCCCAAGTTTAGAACGAGGCCTTATCAATGTAAAATGTCTCAATTTGACCAATGAAACAAGTTTTGAGACATTTATGGTACAATGAAGGAATGGTTGCATGCTGATGTATCCACGGTCTCCCCAATAGAATGATCAATGATGTGTCCTTCCATAAAACCATGAACTCTATATCAGATATGAGATCCCCAAACTGAGTTCTGAGCATAATCTCGTTGAGTGGTTATTGATCATTATTTACATTACCTTATAAATTCATATTGGATGGAGATAGGTATGATTTTTGGAGTCCCAATTGGCGAAGTTTCCAAATAGAAATGAGTTTGACCCCATATCTATTATAAAAAAGGCTCATTTAATGTCAATATCATTGATCTACTTGGATAGATACTGGGGTGTGATGTGTCCATTTAAGAAATCATCAACGTAATAGTCCATGAATGATATTAATTCATGGAATTTTAATAGTTAATTCTCTATACGGTAAACCTATACTGGAAGAACCACAGATTCAAACTCATTAAGGCATTACAAAGCTTCAATAAATGTTTCAAGGAGAACTTTTGATAGATTGAGAGAATCCATAATTAATAGATTGGGCGGTACTTGGGCCAATCTCCTCACTAAGTCATACTTTTGGTCTAGAGGTCTATGTTTTCTAGTATGGAGATACTATTTTTTGTGCCTTGGAATTTGATGCTCCTAATGTTGATGGACCATTTTTCAGGTCTGAAGCAAGAAATACTTCTAATCTTGGTGGATTAGGGTGTGTAGGTCTTCCCACTCACTGAGAAGGTGGTGGTATAGTGTCTAATCAGTCTTCCAAGATGATCAAGTTAGTGCAAACCCAGCCATATCTGTGAGAATTCCATTTTTCTTACTGATCTTGCTGGAGGGCTGTCCCAAGAGTTTCTACTGTATAAACAGTTCGAAAAATGCTATGGTTGGGGATGTGGAATCTAGCAAACCCACATCTTCCCCTATATCCTCGACCTTGTTGACCTCTTCCCTTAGTTCCCTAATCAAGTACAGAGAACTCAGGTTCATAATGAGTGTAACACCCCAAGATTTCATAGTGTGTTAGTTCTTCAAAATAATTCAATAACTTTCACTACAGGCAACACAAAGTTCAAGCACACCATGACTTACCAAACAAGCCGTTCAAAAGAGGTTATGAATAGTATTAGATAAATTTTAATGTTTATATAATCCTTATAATTTTAGAATCCATATTATGAGTTTCTTAGATATAATGCAAGAACAAATTCATTTTCAGTATTTCACTTTTATCAACTTTAATAGGGAACCCTTTTTAAATACTATGTTTTGAACTTTTTGACTAAATGGGGACATCAAAAATTTAAAATGAAACATCCCAAGCTTCTACGGTACGCTTCCCTTCGAATAATGCGATAGCGTGTGTTGTACGCAACCTCGAGTTCTAACACACACCACAACTAATTAAACTAGCCGTTGTGAATACTAATACCTACTTTTTGAAATTATATATATTTTATATTTGAAAATGGACTTCATTTTTGGATTCGGAATATCAAAATTAGCCTAGGGTGAAATTTTGGTACATTTCGGATAACTTTCATATTTTGATGAATAGTGAAAATTACTAAATTTTAATTAAAAACAACTTTTTTGATCAAAATAATTAATAGTGATAAATTGTGAATTTGAGTGGTTTAAAAGTATATTTAGAATATATTTTTAACATTTAATATAATGTTGGTAATTGGACATAATTTTACAATTAAACCGAACATAAACAAGTGTCAATCTTTTGATAGTTATTATCTCTTAAAAACACGCTTTTTGTTTTGACAGCGGGAATTAATTTTAAATTAATTTCTGCCACTTCTTTGTTTTGAATTTAGGAAAATGGATTCCATATTTGGAATCAGGATGTTCAAATTGTGTAAATAGGTAACTTTTATTTTTAGACATTTTGAATAGTTACTGTGGTAAATATTTTATTTACCATGGTTAAAGGGTAAATCCGGTAAATAAGGGTTAAAAAATAATATTATAATAATACAAAATTAACCTAAAACGTGTCCTAACCTTATTGGTGGACACATACCCGACCATGAGCATCCTTGGGTCAATTTGGGGACCCCTTGGAGCCACTTGTATGTGGTAGGGACACATTATATTAATAAAGTTAAAATAAAAATAAAAATGGCATAAGCTTACATCTTTTATAAGAACAATTTTTACATAAGGTTATACATGTTGGATTTTAGATTATAAATATTCATTAGAAAGCTAAAAAGATTTCCTACATAATGATGTTTTATTTATAATTTTTAGACATTAAATAATTTATTTTATTTATGACACAATGATGATGCAGTAATTACTAAAATAGTAAACAATTAACATAATTGATATTATAAATACCCAAATAAATATAATATGAAACTTTTAATGAATTAAACTAATTTTCTAGGATAATATGATATATTAGGATTGATTTAATTGACTTTGTTCGAAGTAATCAATCTGTTATGAGTTTCACAAAAATCAACTATTGAATAGTGTCAAAATTGACATAAAAGAGTTCTTAAAACAAATATTATATTATTAATTGATATTAAATTCCTAAAAAATCTAAGGTTCGGCCAAGAGACTTATATTATGATAGTTTAATCATTAATGGACCACTTGGGGGTCGCTTGGATGTATATAGTAAGTTTATTAACCATATTATATAAAAATACAAAGAGACATTGTAAAAGTGAAACTAATTAACTTAGAGTTAATACTTAAAGATAAGGTTAATATAAGTACCCAAACCTGTCTAAATTCTATTGGATGAGTTGTTTTCGACCTATCCCCACCTCATCCTTTGAATATTCAACTTTGGAGCCTTTGTAAACCGAATATGAATTTATTATAAATTAATATTTCTAACTTTTCCAAAGGTGCCCCTCACCCCTCTTATAAAAGGGCACTCCTCCTTCTCTTTTACTCACACCTCTCAAGCCACTTGGCTCGTCCAAACTCTGCCCAACTAAGCTCCCCAAATCCCTCTCCTCATTCTTGAAGCTTCCCCTTAGGCAGAAAGCATTTCAAGAAGTCCTTTGGTTCCAACCAAAGTGAGCTACCTAGATTAAAGGTAACGATTTCTATTAAATTATTTTCATTTGTTTTGCTTCTCCAACCCCCAAAATCTTTTTATTTCCTTTATTTTGTAACAACACCAGTATCCTAAATATACTAGGATGTTGTTATAAGAAGGATTCAAACTACACATACACACAACTCCATCTAATGGATGATGAACATAATGTTTCTGTGGATGGCAAACTAACGCCTCACGAAACGATGATTGTTCAAATACATCTTACCGCCTCTCATGGTGGCCATTATGATGGCACTGTAATTAAATATGATATTAATGATATATATTTTATATATAAGCTTCTTTAATTCCATTTTATTTCATTCCATTATTCGTTTCATGTTGTATATACATACGATAATTTCATTTGAGGAAGTGCGGACTACCACCCCCTTAAAATGATATGACTCATTCATACCACACATGGAACGTATAAAGGATGGTGTTAATGAACTTAAGTAACATATATAAAATATTATATTATACTGGAATAGTAATATACCTATGTATCATTTGGATTTGATTCTTTTAAAATGAAAATCAAATGGAAGTAGCGTTCGTGCGTACGTACGGACTACCGTCTCCACGAACGCGATAAGATTCATTCTCCATCATATCCATTCAAGTATTATTCTCATTTTAGGGTTAAAAATAATGTTAATGTCATTCTGATTATGAATAAGATATAATCTATCCATTACAAACATGTCTTACGTAACCAAACATTTAAGAAGAACGAATCGATTATCACCCGAAACGACGATAATACTAAGATATTATTAATAAAGCAATGTTAAAAGATCATATATGATATCATATTAATGTATATGATTCTTGTATAATTTAATAACAATTATTTCACCATTATACAGGAGGTTAACCTACCCCAACAAAGGAAAAGTACAAGGTAAGGGTTATTTCACAATCTCTTCATTATCCGAGGTTGTATTATACGTAATAATCTACTGGGATCTCTTTATCATCCACATCCATGTTTCTTTGAAATGTATTTCAAAACATTTTTACTATTTACAAGAATATGGGTTAAAGTCATTTATACCCTTGTTTGACTTTTTATAAGAGGTTTATAAAGGAATCTTTCCGTCGTTTTCAAAACAAGGTCCTTTTTAACCTTTTCGACTGAATTGAGGTAAGAATGTTTTTTTTTAACTTATACGGTGGGTGCGGTTATTTTCCGCCGTTATAAAATCGTCGAAGCTTTCCATACAAGATTATAAGAATATTTTCAAAGAAAATGTTTTATTTTATATGGATCTTAAATGATTTCAAAATAAAAGGAGATACTTCTTTAAAAAGAATTTTGATTTCATTTATGTCAACATCCTTTGATGGATTTTAAGATTATTTGAAGTTGATTTATTATGATACAAAACTTCTATATTGTATTGAAGGTTTTTTGATATGTTTGACTGTGGATGTGCTATTTTATACCATTCATAGTTTATGGTGAAATTATTGACATTTCGTATGCTAGTTTTAATACAAATGTTTATGTTATGTTTAAACCTTTTCATATGGGAATGCATTGGACTTAATAAGTGACGGGTGGAGCCCGCTATAGCTCCTCGATGCATCGGTAGGTCTCATGAGACAAACTAGTGTCTTGGCACAAGGCCTTGACAAAATATTATTTGTAGTCTTGGCACGAGGCCTTGGCTATGTGGTTATGATAGTCTGGCATTATGCATTCCAACATTATGAAAGTGGTTATTGATATTGCATGTGATTATTCGATTAGTAGAATATCCATGTGAACAAGTAAATGGCATTATTTCATTTTACTTTTGCCATACTATGTTGAAGTTCAATTTTAAAAGGCTTTTGTTTTAGTAATTCATTGCCTTAAATGTTTATGCTTATTTTGAATGTTCCACTATATTGTTATCCTTACTGGGCATTTGAGCTCACCCCTTTTCTATGTTTTATTTTTCCCAGGTAGTGAAGAAGTAAATTATGATTGACTTGCAGGGATATTATGGGTTTATAGTGTGGACGTTGGAAACATTATGTTGTTGTAGTAGTTTTTCATTTTATGATGTAATGTAAAACTTATGAATATATCTAGTATTTCCAAGGCTACTAAACCAATCGGTCTTTCGAGATTTGATCTTTCTTGTGATCATGCCAATGTTACGAACTAATGCACCGACTCTGGGTAGCTGGGGTCGGGGCGTTACTGTTGGTATCAGAGGAAGTTTAGTACAAACCTTGGAAGCTAGATTTAGATAAACTCTGATTAGAGCACGTATACCTAAGATGAACTTTGAGGGTTAGTATAGAAGAACTTCCTAGAATTTTGGTATTGTAGAGACTTTGTGAGTTTTCCGAGCAATACATCCCTGTCTGGATATGAGCAGGTAGAGGCGGCTCTGGCACAGATGTACCTAGGGGTAAAACCCGAAAACACCGCTTTGAGCTAGACTCGAACGGGAACTGGTGCACGACAACGGGCCTTGCTGCACTCTTGGTTACGACACTCCGGGGGGATATGCTTAGGATAACTCTCATTTTCTTTACAAATCATTATGAAGGGTTTATGAGTATATACTTCCTCAAAGAAAACATTTTTATGATTATGGATTATATCCATAAATAGTTCAATTTATGTTAAGTGTTTTATAAGTATGGGATTATGTATTTTGATTCATAAACTGATCTAGTGTATGCCATTATTTAGAAATGGCGCCCAGTAGAAGGAATGAGAACTCCAGCAATGCACATGATCCAAAGAGAAAGAAGGATCATATCTTTCATGGTCTTAAGCCAGAATTTATAAGAGAAATAGTCTCCCATGTATTATCATTATATGAAGAAATAATATCATGTGTTGATAAGATAAGTAAAGATTTTACTGAGTCCTATGGATTTGAAGGGAAGCAAGAGAAGAAAAGGATGGAAGAGAGAAAGATGGATAAAGGGAAGAGGGAAAAGAAGAATTTTCCCATATGTGGTAACTGTGGAAAGAAACACCCTGGAACTTGCCTGAAAGGAATAGGAGTTTGTTATAAGTGTGGAGAAAAAGGGCACAAAGTACGTGACTGCAAGGGTAAGAAAATGGTTTCAAATGTACAATGCTTCATTTGCAAGGAGTTTGGACACTACGCGAACCTATGTCCCAGTCATCAAACTATGCCGCAAATGATGTTATTGGATAATAATCAAGTTATGATACTACCACAGATGAAGAGGAATGATTAGATTTCTTATGTTGATTTTGTCAATTGAGTGTGTATCAACAATTTACTTGTTATAATAATTATGGAGTATGTAAGGATTGTACTGCAGTACTATTTTATTAAGGACTTGAGATTTTGTGGAACAAAGAAAAGTGACTCAATAGCAGGATAAATTTTTGGAAAATATATGGTTGAGAGAATGATAAACCATAATATAGTTCTGATACCGAGGTAGTGATTTTGGAATAATACATGATTGTTTTGGATAAATTATATTGGATATTATTGACTACCTTGAAGCTGATTAATGATTTGTATATTCCATCATTGTTGGGGTTTAAAACATTTTTGGATTAATGAAGTATATCCAGCATTCTATATGGAATAAGGGAGCATGAATGTAATCAATAAGGAATATGGTAATACATGATGAAGGTATTCATATTCTATTACGGGGTAAAAAGGATCTATATTATGTTTACCTTCCTTATAAATGTTGGACTGTGAGTTTAGACAGAAGTATTTTGGATAGTTCTAGTTTGGATTATTTTGGATTGCCATAAAAGAACAACCCGGAGGTCGGGCGGCAATCCGTCGTGTCCGGCAAGGCTGCGAGACTTGAACCCGCAACCGAAGAGAGACAAGGGTGTATCACCTACCACTGTCCCACGAGATTTCCTGAATTAAATAATGTAGTTTTTTTTAAAAGATCTGGTAGATGAATTATAAATTCATTTATTTTGGGACCCTGTACGAATAATATAAATAGAAAAAAAATTACGTTCTAGAGTGAAAGATGAGTTTGTGGTAGAAATTTATTAATGGGTAAAATTCTAATTATAAAGTAATTATATCTCCTTATTATCTTATCCAATCTCATAAATAAATTCCTCAACATTAATAATAGAAACTTAGAACAAAAATGTTGTCCTAGATGGTACCTTAAATCATCACAAATTTATGGCTTTGGGATTGTTTGCCTTTTCATAGCCATGTTCTCTACCACTCTCCATCAGATAATTGATGGTTAGATTTCTCTTCCATATCCATATTTTCCTACATGGAACCCTAGTATGTGTTATTTTCGGTAATCTTCATAATTTCCACTCTTTATTTTAAATAGAGGCCTCATTAATTCATTTTTCGATGTGGTATTTCAACTAAGATATTTTGAAATGTCAAAAATGTGTTGTCCCAATACCCTATATTTTGTTGAACCGATGGTACTTCAAATCATCATAGATTGATGAGTTTAAGGACCTCAATTATACACTTGTTTGTGATTGATGACCTCAATCACTACCTATAAATATTTACGTTTTTCCTCCGAATATATGTCTTTAATTGCCACCAATGTTCTCCTAATCAAGATCATAATTTGGTGGTGACCCTTTCATTTCTCTTTTCCTCATATTAAGACTAAATTTTAGTAACCCAATTTCTGATGTGGGTTTTCCCACAAATATATTATCTATTTTCAACCTTTTATTTTCGAAGAACAATTTCAAATTGCGAGGACGCAATTTATTGAAGGAGGGGAGAATGTAACACCCCAAGATTTCATAGTGTGTTAGTTCTTCAAAATAATTCAATAACTTTCACTACAGGCAACACAAAGTTCAAGCACACCATGACTTACCAAACAAGCCGTTCAAAAGAGGTTATGAATAGTATTAGATAAATTTTAATGTTTATATAATCCTTATAATTTTAGAATCCATATTATGAGTTTCTTAGATATAATGCAAGAACAAATTCATTTTCAGTATTGCACTTTTATCAACTTTAATAGGGAACCCTTTTTAAATACTATGTTTTGAACTTTTTGACTAAATGGGGACATCAAAAATTTAAAATGAAACATCCCAAGCTTCTACGGTACGCTTCCCTTCGAATAATGCGATAGCGTGTGTTGTACGCAACCTCGAGTTCTAACACACACCACAACTAATTAAACTAGCCGTTGTGAATACTAATACCTACTTTTTGAAATTATATATATTTTATATTTGAAAATGGACTTCATTTTTGGATTCGGAATATCAAAATTAGCCTAGGGTGAAATTTTGGTACATTTCGGATAACTTTCATATTTTGATGAATAGTGAAAATTACTAAATTTTAATTAAAAACAACTTTTTTGATCAAAATAATTAATAGTGATAAATTGTGAATTTGAGTGGTTTAAAAGTATATTTAGAATATATTTTTAACATTTAATATAATTTTGGTAATTGGACATAATTTTACAATTAAACCGAACATAAACAAGTGTCAATCTTTTGATAGTTATTATCTCTTAAAAACACGCTTTTTGTTTTGACAGCGGGAATTAATTTTAAATTAATTTCTGCCACTTCTTTGTTTTGAATTTAGGAAAATGGATTCCATATTTGGAATCAGGATGTTCAAATTGTGTAAATAGGTAACTTTTATTTTTAGACATTTTGAATAGTTACTGTGGTAAATATTTTATTTACCATGGTTAAAGGGTAAATCCGGTAAATAAGGGTTAAAAAATAATATTATAATAATACAAAATTAACCTAAAACGTGTCCTAACCTTATTGGTGGACACATACCCGACCATGAGCATCCTTGGGTCAATTTGGGGACCCCTTGGAGCCACTTGTATGTGGTAGGGACACATTATATTAATAAAGTTAAAATAAAAATAAAAATGGCATAAGCTTACATCTTTTATAAGAACAATTTTTACATAAGGTTATACATGTTGGATTTTAGATTATAAATATTAATTAGAAAGCTAAAAAGATTTCCTACATAATGATGTTTTATTTATAATTTTTAGACATTAAATAATTTATTTTATTTATGACACAATGATGATGCAGTAATTACTAAAATAGTAAAAAATTAACATAATTGATATTATAAATACCCAAATAAATATAATATGAAACTTTTAATGAATTAAACTAATTTTCTAGGATAATATGATATATTAGGATTGATTTAATTGACTTTGTTCGAAGTAATCAATCTGTTATGAGTTTCACAAAAATCAACTATTGAATAGTGTCAAAATTGACATAAAAGAGTTCTTAAAACAAATATTATATTATTAATTGATATTAAATTCCTAAAAAATCTAAGGTTCGGCCAAGAGACTTATATTATGATAGTTTAATCATTAATGGACCACTTGGGGGTCGCTTGGATGTATATAGTAAGTTTATTAACCATATTATATAAAAATACAAAGAGACATTGTAAAAGTGAAACTAATTAACTTAGAGTTAATACTTAAAGATAAGGTTAATATAAGTACCCAATCCTGTCTAAATTCTATTGGATGAGTTGTTTTCGACCTATCCCCACCTCATCCTTTGAATAGTCAACTTTGGAGCCTTTGTAAACCGAATATGAATTTATTATAAATTAATATTTCTAACTTTTCCAAAGGTGCCCCTCACCCCTCTTATAAAAGGGCACTCCTCCTTCTCTTTTACTCACACCTCTCAAGCCACTTGGCTCGTCCAAACTCTGCCCAACTAAGCTCCCCAAATCCCTCTCCTCATTCTTGAAGCTTCCCCTTAGGCAGAACGCATTTCAAGAAGTCCTTTGGTTCCAACCAAAGTGAGCTACCTAGATTAAAGGTAACGATTTCTATTAAATTATTTTCATTTGTTTTGCTTCTCCAACCCCCAAAATCTTTTTATTTACTTTATTTTGTAACAACACCAGTATCCTAAATATACTAGGATGTTTTTATAAGAAGGATTCAAACTACACATACACACAACTCCATCTAATGGATGATGAACATAATGTTTCTGTGGATGGCAAACTAACGCCTCACGAAACGATGATTGTTCAAATACATCTTACCACCTCTCATGGTGGCCATTATGATGGCACTGTAATTAAATATGATATTAATGATATATATTTTATATATAAGCTTCTTTAATTCCATTTTATTTCATTCCATTATTCGTTTCATGTTGTATATACATACGATAATTTCATTTGAGGAAGTGCGGACTACCACCCCCTTAAAATGATATGACTCGTTCATACCACACATGGAACGTATAAAGGATGGTGTTAATGAACTTAAGTAACATATATAAAATATTATATTATACTGGAATAGTAATATACCTATGTATCATTTGGATTTGATTCTTTTAAAATGAAAATCAAATGGAAGTAGCGTTCGTGCGTACGTACGGACTACCGTCTCCACGAACGCGATAAGATTCATTCTCCATCATATCCATTCAAGTATTATTCTCATTTTAGGGTTAAAAATAATGTTAATGTCATTCTGATTATGAATAAGATATAATCTATCCATTACAAACATGTCTTACGTAACCAAACATTTAAGAAGAACGAATCGATTATCACCCGAAACGACGATAATACTAAGATATTATTAATAAAGAAATGTTAAAAGATCATATATGATATCATATTAATGTATATGATTCTTGTATAATTTAATAACAATTATTTCACCATTATACAGGAGGTTAACCTACCCCAACAAAGGAAAAGTACAAGGTAAGGGTTATTTCACAATCTCTTCATTATCCGAGGTTGTATTATACGTAATAATCTACTGGGATCTCTTTATCATCCACATCCATGTTTCTTTGAAATGTATTTCAAAACATTTTTACTATTTACAAGAATATGGGTTAAAGTCATTTATACCCTTGTTTGACTTTTTATAAGAGGTTTATAAAGGAATCTTTCCGTCGTTTTCAAAACAAGGTCCTTTTTAACCTTTTCGACTGAATTGAGGTAAGAATGTTTTTTTTTAACTTATACGGTGGGTGCGGTTATTTTCCGCCGTTATAAAATCGTCGAAGCTTTCCATACAAGATTATAAGAATATTTTCAAAGAAAATGTTTTATTTTATATGGATCTTAAATGATTTCAAAATAAAAGGAGATACTTCTTTAAAAAGAATTTTGATTTCATTTATGTCAACATCCTTTGATGGATTTTAAGATTATTTGAAGTTGATTTATTATGATACAAAACTTCTATATTGTATTGAAGGTTTTTTGATATGTTTGACTGTGGATGTGCTATTTTATACCATTCATAGTTTATGGTGAAATTATTGACATTTCGTATGCTAGTTTTAATACAAATGTTTATGTTATGTTTAAACCTTTTCATATGGGAATGCATTGGACTTAATAAGTGACGGGTGGAGCCCGCTATAGCTCCTCGATGCATCGGTAGGTCTCATGAGACAAACTAGTGTCTTGGCACAAGGCCTTGACAAAATATTATTTGTAGTCTTGGCACGAGGCCTTGGCTATGTGGTTATGATAGTCTGGCATTATGCATTCCAACATTATGAAAGTGGTTATTGATATTGCATGTGATTATTCGATTAGTAGAATATCCATGTGAACAAGTAAATGGCATTATTTCATTTTACTTTTGCCATACTATGTTGAAGTTCAATTTTAAAAGGCTTTTGTTTTAGTAATTCATTGCCTTAAATGTTTATGCTTATTTTGAATGTTCCGCTATATTGTTATCCTTACTGGGCATTTGAGCTCACCCCTTTTCTATGTTTTATTTTTCCCAGGTAGTGAAGAAGTAAATTATGATTGACTTGCAGGGATATTATGGGTTTATAGTGTGGACGTTGGAAACATTATGTTGTTGTAGTAGTTTTTCATTTTATGATGTAATGTAAAACTTATGAATATATCTAGTATTTCCAAGGCTACTAAACCAATCGGTCTTTCGAGATTTGATCTTTCTTGTGATCATGCCAATGTTACGAACTAATGCACCGACTCTGGGTAGCTGGGGTCGGGGCGTTACTGTTGGTATCAGAGGAAGTTTAGTACAAACCTTGGAAGCTAGATTTAGATAAACTCTGATTAGAGCACGTATACCTAAGATGAACTTTGAGGGTTAGTATAGAAGAACTTCCTAGAATTTTGGTATTGTAGAGACTTTGTGAGTTTTCCGAGCAATACATCCCTGTCTGGATACGAGCAGGTAGAGGCGGCTCTGGCACAGATGTACCTAGGGGTAAAACCCGAAAACACCGCTTTGAGCTAGACTCGAACGGGAACTGGTGCACGACAACGGGCCTTGCTGCACTCTTGGTTACGACACTCCCGGGGGATATGCTTAGGATAACTCTCATTTTCTTTACAAATCATTATGAAGGGTTTATGAGTATATACTTCCTCAAAGAAAACATTTTTATGATTATGGATTATATCCATAAATAGTTCAATTTATGTTAAGTGTTTTATAAGTATGGGATTATGTATTTTGATTCATAAACTGATCTAGTGTATGCCATTGTTTAGAAATGGCGCCCAGTAGAAGGAATGAGAACTCCAGCAATGCACATGATCCAAAGAGAAAGAAGGATCATATCTTTCATGGTCTTAAGCCAGAATTTATAAGAGAAATAGTCTCCCATGTATTATCATTATATGAAGAAATAATATCATGTGTTGATAAGATAAGTAAAGATTTTACTGAGTCCTATGGATTTGAAGGGAAGCAAGAGAAGAAAAGGATGGAAGAGAGAAAGATGGATAAAGGGAAGAGGGAAAAGAAGAATTTTCCCATATGTGGTAACTGTGGAAAGAAACACCCTGGAACTTGCCTGAAAGGAATAGGAGTTTGTTATAAGTGTGGAGAAAAAGGGCACAAAGTACGTGACTGCAAGGGTAAGAAAATGGTTTCAAATGTACAATGCTTCATTTGCAAGGAGTTTGGACACTACGCGAACCTATGTCCCAGTCATCAAACTATGCCGCAAATGATGTTATTGGATAATAATCAAGTTATGATACTACCACAGATGAAGAGGAATGATTAGATTTCTTACGTTGATTTTGTCAATTGAGTGTGTATCAACAATTTACTTGTTATAATAATTATGGAGTATGTAAGGATTGTACTGCAGTACTATTTTATTAAGGACTTGAGATTTTGTGGAACAAAGAAAAGTGACTCAATAGCAGGATAAATTTTTGGAAAATATATGGTTGAGAGAATGATAAACCATAATATAGTTCTGATACCGAGGTAGTGATTTTGGAATAATACATGATTGTTTTGGATAAATTATATTGGATATTATTGACTACCTTGAAGCTGATTAATGATTTGTATATTCCATCATTGTTGGGGTTTAAAACATTTTTGGATTAATGAAGTATATCCAGCATTCTATATGGAATAAGGGAGCATGAATGTAATCAATAAGGAATATGGTAATACATGATGAAGGTATTCATATTCTATTACGGGGTAAAAAGGATCTATATTATGTTTACCTTCCTTATAAATGTTGGACTGTGAGTTTAGACAGAAGTATTTTGGATAGTTCTAGTTTGGATTATTTTGGATTGCCATAAAAGAACAACCCGGAGGTCGGGCGGCAATCCGTCGTGTCCGGCAAGGCTGCGAGACTTGAACCCGCAACCGAAGAGAGACAAGGGTGTATCACCTACCACTGTCCCACGAGATTTCCTGAATTAAATAATGTAGTTTTTTTTAAAAGATCTGGTAGATGAATTATAAATTCATTTATTTTGGGACCCTGTACGAATAATATAAATAGAAAAAAAATTACGTTCTAGAGTGAAAGATGAGTTTGTGGTAGAAATTTATTAATGGGTAAAATTCTAATTATAAAGTAATTATATCTCCTTATTATCTTAGCCAATCTCATAAATAAATTCCTCAACATTAATAATAGAAACTTAGAACAAAAATGTTGTCCTAGATGGTACCTTAAATCATCACAAATTTATGGCTTTGGGATTGTTTGCCTTTTCATAGCCATGTTCTCTACCACTCTCCATCAGATAATTGATGGTTAGATTTCTCTTCCATATCCATATTTTCCTACATGGAACCCTAGTATGTGTTATTTTCGGTAATCTTCATACTTTCCACTCTTTATTTTAAATAGAGGCCTCATTAATTCATTTTTCGATGTGGTATTTCAACTAAGATATTTTGAAATGTCAAAAATGTGTTGTCCCAATACCCTATATTTTGTTGAACCGATGGTACTTCAAATCATCATAGATTGATGAGTTTAAGGACCTCAATTATACACTTGTTTGTGATTGATGACCTCAATCACTACCTATAAATATTTACGTTTTTCCTCCGAATATATGTCTTTAATTGCCACCAATGTTCTCCTAATCAAGATCATAATTTGGTGGTGACCCTTTCATTTCTCTTTTCCTCATATTAAGACTAAATTTTAGTAACCCAATTTCTGATGTGGGTTTTCCCACAAATATATTATCTATTTTCAACCTTTTATTTTCGAAGAACAATTTCAAATTGCGAGGACGCAATTTATTGAAGGAGGGGAGAATGTAACACCCCAAGATTTCATAGTGTGTTAGTTCTTCAAAATAATTCAATAACTTTCACTACAGGCAACACAAAGTTCAAGCACACCATGACTTACCAAACAAGCCGTTCAAAAGAGGTTATGAATAGTATTAGATAAATTTTAATGTTTATATAATCCTTATAATTTTAGAATCCATATTATGAGTTTCTTAGATATAATGCAAGAACAAATTCATTTTCAGTATTGCACTTTTATCAACTTTAATAGGGAACCCTTTTTAAATACTATGTTTTGAACTTTTTGACTAAATGGGGACATCAAAAATTTAAAATGAAACATCCCAAGCTTCTACGGTACGCTTCCCTTCGAATAATGCGATAGCGTGTGTTGTACGCAACCTCGAGTTCTAACACACACCACAACTAATTAAACTAGCCGTTGTGAATACTAATACCTACTTTTTGAAATTATATATATTTTATATTTGAAAATGGACTTCATTTTTGGATTCGGAATATCAAAATTAGCCTAGGGTGAAATTTTGGTACATTTCGGATAACTTTCATATTTTGATGAATAGTGAAAATTACTAAATTTTAATTAAAAACAACTTTTTTGATCAAAATAATTAATAGTGATAAATTGTGAATTTGAGTGGTTTAAAAGTATATTTAGAATATATTTTTAACATTTAATATAATGTTGGTAATTGGACATAATTTTACAATTAAACCGAACATAAACAAGTGTCAATCTTTTGATAGTTATTATCTCTTAAAAACACGCTTTTTGTTTTGACAGCGGGAATTAATTTTAAATTAATTTCTGCCACTTCTTTGTTTTGAATTTAGGAAAATGGATTCCATATTTGGAATCAGGATGTTCAAATTGTGTAAATAGGTAACTTTTATTTTTAGACATTTTGAATAGTTACTGTGGTAAATATTTTATTTACCATGGTTAAAGGGTAAATCCGGTAAATAAGGGTTAAAAAATAATATTATAATAATACAAAATTAACCTAAAACGTGTCCTAACCTTATTGGTGGACACATACCCGACCATGAGCATCCTTGGGTCAATTTGGGGACCCCTTGGAGCCACTTGTATGTGGTAGGGACACATTATATTAATAAAGTTAAAATAAAAATAAAAATGGCATAAGCTTACATCTTTTATAAGAACAATTTTTACATAAGGTTATACATGTTGGATTTTAGATTATAAATATTCATTAGAAAGCTAAAAAGATTTCCTACATAATGATGTTTTATTTATAATTTTTAGACATTAAATAATTTATTTTATTTATGACACAATGATGATGCAGTAATTACTAAAATAGTAAAAAATTAACATAATTGATATTATAAATACCCAAATAAATATAATATGAAACTTTTAATGAATTAAACTAATTTTCTAGGATAATATGATATATTAGGATTGATTTAATTGACTTTGTTCGAAGTAATCAATCTGTTATGAGTTTCACAAAAATCAACTATTGAATAGTGTCAAAATTGACATAAAAGAGTTCTTAAAACAAATATTATATTATTAATTGATATTAAATTCCTAAAAAATCTAAGGTTCGGCCAAGAGACTTATATTATGATAGTTTAATCATTAATGTACCACTTGGGGGTCGCTTGGATGTATATAGTAAGTTTATTAACCATATTATATAAAAATACAAAGAGACATTGTAAAAGTGAAACTAATTAACTTAGAGTTAATACTTAAAGATAAGGTTAATATAAGTACCCAAACCTGTCTAAATTCTATTGGATGAGTTGTTTTCGACCTATCCCCACCTCATCCTTTGAATAGTCAACTTTGGAGCCTTTGTAAACCGAATATGAATTTATTATAAATTAATATTTCTAACTTTTCCAAAGGTGCCCCTCACCCCTCTTATAAAAGGGCACTCCTCCTTCTCTTTTACTCACACCTCTCAAGCCACTTGGCTCGTCCAAACTCTGCCCAAATAAGCTCCCCAAATCCCTCTCCTCATTCTTGAAGCTTCCCCTTAGGCAGAAAGCATTTCAAGAAGTCCTTTGGTTCCAACCAAAGTGAGCTACCTAGATTAAAGGTAACGATTTCTATTAAATTATTTTCATTTGTTTTGCTTCTCCAACCCCCAAAATCTTTTTATTTCCTTTATTTTGTAACAACACCAGTATCCTAAATATACTAGGATGTTGTTATAAGAAGGATTCAAACTACACATACACACAACTCCATCTAATGGATGATGAACATAATGTTTCTGTGGATGGCAAACTAACGCCTCACGAAACGATGATTGTTCAAATACATCTTACCACCTCTCATGGTGGCCATTATGATGGCACTGTAATTAAATATGATATTAATGATATATATTTTATATATAAGCTTCTTTAATTCCATTTTATTTCATTCCATTATTCGTTTCATGTTGTATATACATACGATAATTTCATTTGAGGAAGTGCGGACTACCGCCCCCTTAAAATGATATGACTCGTTCATACCACACATGGAACGTATAAAGGATGGTGTTAATGAACTTAAGTAACATATATAAAATATTATATTATACTGGAATAGTAATATACCTATGTATCATTTGGATTTGATTCTTTTAAAATGAAAATCAAATGGAAGTAGCGTTCGTGCGTACGTACGGACTACCGTCTCCACGAACGCGATAAGATTCATTCTCCATCATATCCATTCAATTATTATTCTCATTTTAGGGTTAAAAATAATGTTAATGTCATTCTGATTATGAATAAGATATAATCTATCCATTACAAACATGTCTTACGTAACCAAACATTTAAGAAGAACGAATCGATTATCACCCGAAACGACGATAATACTAAGATATTATTAATAAAGCAATGTTAAAAGATCATATATGATATCATATTAATGTATATGATTCTTGTATAATTTAATAACAATTATTTCACCATTATACAGGAGGTTAACCTACCCCAACAAAGGAAAAGTACAAGGTAAGGGTTATTTCACAATCTCTTCATTATCCGAGGTTGTATTATACGTAATAATCTACTGGGATCTCTTTATCATCCACATCCATGTTTCTTTGAAATGTATTTCAAAACATTTTTACTATTTACAAGAATATGGGTTAAAGTCATTTATACCCTTGTTTGACTTTTTATAAGAGGTTTATAAAGGAATCTTTCCGTCGTTTTCAAAACAAGGTCCTTTTTAACCTTTTCGACTGAATTGAGGTAAGAATGTTTTTTTTTAACTTATACGGTGGGTGCGGTTATTTTCCGCCGTTATAAAATCGTCGAAGCTTTCCATACAAGATTATAAGAATATTTTCAAAGAAAATGTTTTATTTTATATGGATCTTAAATGATTTCAAAATAAAAGGAGATACTTCTTTAAAAAGAATTTTGATTTCATTTATGTCAACATCCTTTGATGGATTTTAAGATTATTTGAAGTTGATTTATTATGATACAAAACTTCTATATTGTATTGAAGGTTTTGTGATATGTTTGACTGTGGATGTGCTATTTTATACCATTCATAGTTTATGGTGAAATTATTGACATTTCGTATGCTAGTTTTAATACAAATGTTTATGTTATGTTTAAACCTTTTCATATGGGAATGCATTGGACTTAATAAGTGACGGGTGGAGCCCGCTATAGCTCCTCGATGCATCGGTAGGTCTCATGAGACAAACTAGTGTCTTGGCACAAGGCCTTGACAAAATATTATTTGTAGTCTTGGCACGAGGCCTTGGCTATGTGGTTATGATAGTCTGGCATTATGCATTCCAACATTATGAAAGTGGTTATTGATATTGCATGTGATTATTCGATTAGTAGAATATCCATGTGAACAAGTAAATGGCATTATTTCATTTTACTTTTGCCATACTATGTTGAAGTTCAATTTTAAAAGGCTTTTGTTTTAGTAATTCATTGCCTTAAATGTTTATGCTTATTTTGAATGTTCCGCTATATTGTTATCCTTACTGGGCATTTGAGCTCACCCCTTTTCTATGTTTTATTTTTCCCAGGTAGTGAAGAAGTAAATTATGATTGACTTGCAGGGATATTATGGGTTTATAGTGTGGACGTTGGAAACATTATGTTGTTGTAGTAGTTTTTCATTTTATGATGTAATGTAAAACTTATGAATATATCTAGTATTTCCAAGGCTACTAAACCAATCGGTCTTTCGAGATTTGATCTTTCTTGTGATCATGCCAATGTTATGTAATTAATGCACCGACTCTGGGTAGCTGGGGTCGGGGCGTTACAATGAGAATCATAATTTTTATATTGATCTATAAAAGTGAATAATGTTAATGGAAATGAAGATCAACTCTTCATCTGATGGATATTCTGTATAATCAGTCAATTTTTAGTATTCCATTTGGTGAGGTTGTGCATGGGATTTTGAGATGGTTGGAATTAAATTCACTAAGGTCAATGAAAACATTGTACTTAACATTAACTCATCTTCTTCCACTTTCTATTTATTCTTATAAGTATGATTTTTCTTTAAGGACTCGCCTTCAAAGGACTAATCTTTGGATGAAGACAGTTTTGCTGTAATGGAAGTGGAAAAGGGCACAGTTGGATGTTTCATTTTTTTTCCTATAATGGCATGTAGTCAATTGATTGTTTTCTTGGCCATCCAATCATTTAATTTCTAAGAATTATTTATTTTCAATTCCTACCATTTGCCTTCGTCTTTTGGATTGGTAGTCGTAATACATGCTACCTGGGATGGTGAATTTTTCAACTTCACTTGCAATGAGTCCTTGATTTGTTTTAGGAGGTCCTTAAAAAACACACCTGGATGGGGTGCCATGAAATTTTATGGAAGGGGTTGTAGTTTGGGACGTCCTTGTCTCCTTATTTTTTAGGTTTCTTTGGCCTTAGAAACTGAAATAAGTTGTTTTAAAAATCGATGATGAAGTAGCCAGGCACTTGGTCATTTCAAAAAGAGTAGAAATTATTTTAAACACCTCAAATTCTTAATGCCTTTGATCTTTTTGATCACATTGAATAGGTCATAATTGCTGCTAATTCACAGGAATAGTATCTCCATGGTATTATGAGGGCATTAACGTAGGGGTGGGTAGAAGGGCCTACTTTTGTGTAACTATAGAAACCTCTTATTTTCCTTATCTTCTTCATATAGTTGATGATATCAATTGAGATTAATCTCTAGTCACTTTTATTTAGGTTTCCACCTATTGAGTAATCGAAACCAGATCCCAAGACCCTATTTTGTATTATACAGGGATTAATTGTGTACATAACTCATCATAGATATTTTCAACACAAATTGACATCAATTATTATTAATGTAGTGGTATATTTAAGAAGTATATTAATCCATTACACAGAGAAATGAAATCTGAAACTCTTTCATTCTCCCTTGGCACAAAGTTTCTATGATTTACGATCATTGTCTTATGTAGTGTTGAGATAAAATGTAAAAGGATCTTTTTATGGAGATATTATCATCTTGTTATCAATCGGGGATTTAATCTTTTGTACCATACAAATGTTGTCCACATTAATGATTTCCCAAATCATTTGAGTTTCATTGCTTCCAATTTCTTGGGGTCCCCATCATAGGATCACAGAAAAAGAGGAAATGCATCATGTTCTACTCTGGATCTCTTAATCAATTAAATATTGGAAATGCGGGATTCCCAAAATTTGGTGGAGGAGGGTCAGATCTACCCATTCTGTATAAAACATATTTTCTAGCTGTATAGGAGCATTCCAAACTTCGATATCTTCCAATCGAGTCACCAATTACTCAATGGTGTTCATGATCATTTAAGGAATATCAGGATGAGTCGGTACATGAATGGATGTGATGGATAGAGCCAGAAATGGTGTGGAAATTGGTGGTGGCACCGATGGTACTTTCCTTAGATAAAACATGGGTAAAGGCCTATAATAATGTGATTGACACTATTCTGGATGATTACCTAATGGATAGAATTAATTTTTTTCATTATTATTCAGAACAAACCCTCTTTTCTAACATGATCCTACTAGAATTTAAACCTGAGGATCTTCTTGTGGAGCATGTCTGGAAGGAATGCTACTTTAGAGTGTCTCTGCATTGATTTTTATCAACTCATTTATCTCCTACGCTTACTGAGAAAATATTTCCTCAAGAGAAAGGGATTTAAATTCTTAGAGGGAAAGGCGAGACGTGGTATGACCTTTACCTTTTACATTATTTGGTTCCTTTCAAAGAGGTGGAGGTTGATTTCTTGAGGGAATAATTAAATTTTGGGTAAGCCTCTTATTTTGGGTACACACACCTCTTTCAATTGCATTAGTGTGGACTTCATTATCAACAAGAACTTCATCCTCTAACGCACCTAGGTTGGATTAATTTTTATGGTGGATCTTCAATTATGGCATTCATGAAAATCACCGACACATAATGCATTTTTGGAATTCTATTAGTATCGTCATGAGATTTCCTTCTTCTTTACCCTCCACAAGACCATGTCCTCCTATTTTCTAATTTCCTAGGAATGTACTAACAAATAGTAACTTGAAAGTAATCCTATGATAATTTACATGTGAACACATTTTGTGGGTTCTTCCCAAATTATGAGAAAAATTACATCCATTGAAGAGGATATTGTGAATGTGATAATCCCCCCAACCCTACAAAAGTGGGTTGTTCCTATTTTTCTTTCTCAACCCTTCGAGATCTATTTATTTCCTCCAAGGGTTCAGTTAAAAAAGTCCCTAGCCCTGTGGATGGGGTGGCTCTTAAAATGTTATGGATGATATCATCACAAATACTATTCTAATTTTCTGAATTATGCTCCACACATTGGCTGGGTGAATTATCTGGAACTCACTTAAATTTCCTAATTTTGAAGAAAATAGTGATACCTTAGAAATTTTCACTATAT
Organism: Viscum album; assembly: GCA_963277665.1. Taxonomy (NCBI): domain Eukaryota; kingdom Viridiplantae; phylum Streptophyta; class Magnoliopsida; order Santalales; family Viscaceae; genus Viscum; species Viscum album. The sequence goes on along the minus strand of OY728165.1, from coordinate 251,728,993 downwards.
TATGGATGAAATATTTTAAGAGGGAGGCCTTATAAATGTTTTCAAATTCATGATGAAAATTTATTTCTATAACATTATCTCTTTGGGACAAAACATTACTGAAATCCAGTTGATGCCTTTTCTTGTTGAGAATCTCTTCATTTTTGAACATAATTTTATTTTTATTGATAGCTTGGGGAAATAAAATTACATCATACCCATTTTTTCAGGATTTTTTAGTTTTGGAGCACAGTGAAATGCAATGCTCCATGTGCACCCCATCCTCTAATATGAATACTTGATAATGTATCTATGATCAATTGTCACAATCTCATTAATTCTTCGAGGTATGAACATTAAAGGGATCCTTGAAACTTAATTTTATTGGAGGTTGGGATAATAGAAGATATGCTAAGTTTATTTGGAACTGAAAATATTCTATTACCATTAAATTACATGGATATTCTTCATAAGTTAATTGTTTTTCCTTGAGAATATAAAAAGTTTTCTATATGCTGATGTGAATATTGTGAACACAATCTTCCACAACCATTTTAGGGATATTTTATTGAGATGTCGCCATATGCCAAAACATAATTGCTATTTCACCCATAGACAATTGTTTCCTCATGTTAACAATATCCATGTTTTTTTTACTATAGGGTTTTCCTCTTGATCACACAAAATTTGGAATTTTCCTGCCGTTTTATCAGAATTGGAAAGATTAGTATAGAATTAATCTATTATATGGAATGGTAAGTTACCCAAGTGTTGTTCAAAAAATGATCGTTACCTTGGGTTATCATTTAGTTGAGAAATTATTTCACCTACCAGGGACAAGGCATCATATATGACTAGAATTTTATTTGACTGTTCCTAAATATAATAGGGCTTTCCCTTGACTATATTTTCAGATGTTAAATTATATTTACAATTTTAATCACTATAATGGAAATGAATTTTTCAGTAAAGGCCATCATGGGGAGGATCATCATGTTGGATTATCATAAGGGATATATCCACTTGATCCTTGTTCTTCAGGACGCACATAGATTTTACGTGGCTCTCATCTTGAGATAGGCTCTCTATATTGACAAAATTGTCCTAAAAAATCCACCATGATGATGTGTCTAATGTGTAACATCATAATTACTCTTACATCTACCATAATTTGGTAACTGAAGGGTTGGATCTTGATCTAAAATAGGAAAACGTCCGAGGGCTTCCAGAACTCCAGCATTAAGCAAAGCAAGATCACAAGCCATCTCTTACTTCTTCAACTATATTTTATGAGGCTTCTTCTTAGATGTATTCTTACTAGAAGTTGGGTCCACCAGCTAGGAGAAGTGTTTATCATGAAATGGTGTTTGTGCCTACCTAGGACTGAAGATCCAAATAGATTGATTATCCCTAATTGGAACAACTGTATGTTCCCGATCTAGTTGTCCATATGATATGGGGAAGTGTGCCCCATAACGCTCATGAAATGCAACAAAGGTGTGTAACTACTTTGGCATGTCATGTAGATGATTCATCCTAGGAATGGGGGAAGAATTTTGTGACCTTCCATTTGGTAAAACTAATGTTCCTGTTATGATATTTTTTCTTGATTCAAGGATATGGGAAGGAATTTTTGGGTGTACATTCACCATTTCAAAAATGTGTTTAGTGACTTCAAAAGTTAGAATGGGAATATATGACCATTACATATCTATAGTAGGTGTATGAACTTTCTTTTATCCTCTCTTTTATATCAGTGGATACTAACCGTACTCATGTGTGGGGACATAGAGTTGATTCTTCCCCTGGTTTGTCATTGGATCTTTCTGACTAACTTCTCGAGGTAATTCCAAATGAGAATCTTGGAAGGCTTGATGGATGTTTGATGGTGTATATGCCTATTTAATGTTTTCCTCCGATCATGGTTGTCGGACATCTTTATATGCTGTCAAAAGAGACTATTGGGAGGCTCGGTGATTGAATGTTGGTATATATTCTTGCTTGCATATTTCTGCCACATTCTGCTGCCATGCACCTTTGATTTGAGCCAAATGAGTCACACTACTGGCTGAAAGATCGTAAGAAGATGTATGTGCCTTCTAATGGTAGTCCAATGGATTTGAATGATAGGATTGGTGGTGTTCTCCCAAGTGAGTATATTGTCCAAAAAAATTAAGGCCGATGGGTGTATGTTCATGGTCATTATTTTCCACCGAACTGGGTTGGTTGACTTCTCTAGAGAGGGAAAGGTAGAATACTTCTTCCTCTTAGCCAAATGTTATCTCTGGTGGTTCATCGTGCATGCTTGTGTCTAAGGGTCTTAGGCTAGACAACTAAAGGTAACACCCTCAACATGTTGTGGGATTACTGCCGTTCAGTGCTGAAAATAGAAATTATTGGTATGATCCGTCGGTAAGGACCCCTGTGTCTTCAGGACGAGGTAATATGTGGCATGTTGGATGACCTCTTTGGAATAGGGGAGGGATTGGTGATTTTATTTTAGGGACTATATTCCGAAATGATTGAAGATGGTGGTTGGATCTATCTTCTTCTAGACCACTTTTCATTTCTGATTGGACAAGTGGGGATTGTTCTTGATTTTGAGGGGCTATTAGGAAACCTCTAAGTTTGGAATGGTGCCAAGATGATGGTATCACCGAACCAGTGCATTAGAGACCCAACGTTTATGATACTGAGTTAGTGACGACATTCTTTGAGAAGACGAGGATCCATCTTGACTAGCAGTTAGGGCGTTCACGAGTGTAAACATGAAATAATCCATTTGTTATGAAGGGATTTATTGGAATAAAGTACATGTATATATGACAAATACAAACAATAAACTCCGATAAAGTATAATCCTTTTGGATGAACACATATGTGATAGATTTCCTTATATGGACCTCCTTTTTCAATTAATAGGTAACTGACAATTGGGTATCACTATCATATTTGTTAAGAAATCACGTCAGGTTCACAATTTTTTTTTGTTTCTACTATAAAGTGTATTCTGGTTAAAAAGTAGTATTTAGATATATTTTCAAATGGATTTGATTATGGAACCAGAAAAGACGAATGGTTATATAGCCAAACGTACCTTCTTTCCAAAGGAAGGTGCTTGTTATGTATTTTGACCCACAATTCTTAAAAACTCACATTGTTCTAGAGCATGGAAGGTTGGGCTCAACTCATATTTAGAGGGGAATTATCACATAATTTGGGTCTCTCTTATAGATTTAAGGTATTTTCATGAATCCTTATTAGTTTTCCAATCAAAATATAGGTTTCCCTTGAAATTTCAGATCAATTATTTGCATTTGTGGAATTCATAATCATCCTTATGTATTGGAGGATTTCGTCAATGAAGACATTTTTATGTGTTCAAGGTTCTCCCTCGACTATATCATCTTATATACTACTTAATTATTCTTTAGTCATTGTTATAATGATGTTGGTTTGTAAGCCACTCATTGGGAACTATGAAATTTGTGGTCATACAAGTAGATGGAAGTCATTCTTTATTTTTTTATTTTCCAGGGTAAAAGAAGTTTTTTTAATGTTGGGATCAGACCCTTAGGTGGGCTTCCTACGTATCCTTGTGAAGGGAATCAGAACCCATGTAGTTCAGTGGAACTAAATGGAACATTTCAAACCTTTTAACATAATGTTATAAGGACCCAACTATACAATTTTGAGTCATGTGGTAAGGATATCTAAGTGGAATATGCCTAATAAAAGATTTGTGTGGGACTTATGCCTAATCAGCCCAAGGAATGTGGAAGGAATATGAGATCCCAAGATGAAATAGAATCTATTGGGTATATGAAGTGAAGAGAACATGGTTGATTTGTAATATTGAGTTTGAACCTTAAGGAGGATTTCTACATATCCCCCCTGGATGGGAATCAATGTCCACAGAGTTCGGTAAGTCTCACAGGGGAGTATGAACCTTTGAGAGAAATATGTCAGGGCTTACTCATAAAGTTGATTCCCTTGTAACATGGTCTACAAGATATATATTAACTAATGAATATTTATGGGGCATCAATTTGGGGCTTAATTCTATGTAGGATGCATAGATTAGAAATTAGGGTTGGTATCCTGAGGAGGATGTCCATTGAGCTCATACCCTAGGTGAAGGACTCTTACATAACCATGTTATGGGGGGAATCATAGTTCTTGTAGTTCATTCAATTAGGTGTATTGTGTAGATGTTTTGATTATTACAAACCATTAATCCCATGAGAGTCATGTTCGGTGTATGAAATAAGAGGATGTAAATGATTCAAAAAACCACACACACTTTTCCCCCTCTGCTAATGGAATAGGTTAAGCCTACGGTAGAAAAGGTCATGGGTATGGAACATTCCCCAATTCTCCTTACATTGGAAAAGGGTTCAATGTAAGAAAGGGATGAAGGTGAAGGGTGGAGAGAGGAGTGAGACTATAACCTCATATTTGATCAGGTAGGGGAGTACTATAGGATGACTGCCCTTTTGAGATTTGGCTGTGTCTTACTCTTAAGGAGGATTCCCATTTGAGGTTTGGTTAGGGCTTACTATTAAGGATGATGCCCATTTGAGGGTTTTTTGGGGCTTACTCTTAAGGAGGATGCCCGTTTGTGGTTTGGTCAGGGCTTACTCCTAATGAGGATTCCAATTTATGGATATTTTCTTCTGGGAATACGATCCAAGAAATAATATTTCAAGAGTATCCTAAGGATTTTTTCAAGTCAAGTTTTTTGAGGAATCTAAGAGGCAAATCTGAACACATAAAAAAGGAATAGAACTAAGACGAGTATGTTAACTCAAGGATTTTTTCATGGTGTGTGGAGGATAATCCCAAATCATGGTATTTATATGATGAATGTTAATATTGTATAATATACAACCAAAAATATCATCGACCTGACCCAAAATGTTCATGGTGTGACTCTCCATTTTTCATTGGGGTTAGTAGAGGATGAAAATAGACCATCCAATATGGCCAGGACAAAAGGATGGCACCAAGCATGAGATGGGGTGAGGGGACACAAGCATCACTATATGGACTACCAGTTTAGACTAGGTGGGTAGTGTAGGTGGGCTGCATATGTGTGCAATATAGGTGGGTCACATAGGTGGTCCATAAAGATGGGTCACACAGGTGGGCTATGCAGATGGGTCAAGAAAGTGCTCCGCCAATGTTGGTCACAAAGGTGCTCCAGCAAGGTGGGTCCTGCAGGTGCTACGCCAATGAGATTCATCCCAGTGTTAGGATAGGGGCCTCTCATTAGTGAAAGAAAGTCATGGTGGGTCACCCAAGTAGTGATGAACTACTTGGGAGAAGGACCTGCACATCGAGAGCCGTCTCCATGACTTTTCATCTGACAGTTTGGTCATCATTTGAAAATTTGAGGGGGAGGGGTCTAGTTATAGATACTAGTGGACCTCTGTAGATGGTCTACATGGAGTTCCTATGTAGATGGGCTGGTTGGAGGTCTTATGCGAATGGCTTGCATGGATGGCAATGGAAATAAACCATTCTTTTATGAAATATATTGAACTTCTGAGATCCTTAAATTTTGATCCCTAAGTCTTTTTGGGCACTGCAACTAGTCAAATATATGCTCTGAAAGATATCTAAACTTATTTATATGGTTAATACACCATGTTAAACTAGGAAATTGAATTTTAATTTGTCGACACCTTTTTATCAATGATCATGGAAATCCATGGCCTACATCTAGAGATGGGGGTTCTTTATGATTATCCCTCATTGTGGAGTAGTCTTATGGAAAATTAAAATCTATCAATGAATTTTGTGGAAAAGTTCATGAAACACATTCTGTGGTTTTAACTGATATTGACGATTTTTTTAATGGAAAGTGATTTTTTTGTGTGTTGTTATAATGTGGTTAATTTAATATTATGAATATGGTTGTGGGTATGTGATTCAGTGAAGGGCTATGGAAGGAGAATACTTATGAGCTAGGATGGTTCATGGTAACTATGATCATACAACATGAAACATCAAAAAATTATGTTTTTCGTATAAATGAATGACCATATTAGGTATTTATATAATGGTATTTGTTGGGGGACATGCATTGTGTAAGGAGATGACGAGTTTGATGTAATTCATGTTCATGATACCCAAAAATACTATATATATTGACATTTGGATGAATATATATAGTTATATGTGGTGGATAAGAAAGAATAATGTTGGTACCATCATGTTTGCATCACCCAACAGATGTGTTCTTGAAACATTATTTGGGTGTTGATGAGGTTATGGACACATGGTGATATGGTTGTGTGTATGTGGTACATGGGGCTATAATGATAATTTAATTGGGATGTTATTGTTCATGTACTTTTGTTTCATTTGTTAAATTTAAAAAGGGGTAATATATGGTGATATTTTATTAATGGTATACCATTCTCATGTCCTTGGTCATATAGTTAGTGGTTGTCTCACCATATCACTACTGAATTGATTTGGAAAATACTATGAACTAATATATGGGCACGGTGAATAATTTTTTGATCCTTTTTTCTTCTAGTGATTCTAGATGAGTTAATGATAATTTTTATTGTTTAATTGTTTTATTTTTCTTATTTTTTAATTTGTTAAAATTATTCTTGGTGATAGTGGAAGTTGTTGAAATTGTGTGGAAAATGGGTTCCATTGATAATATTTCTCTTTATTGTATCTATTTAATTTATTATTTTTGTTTTTAATGGTTTATAACACTCTATATTTATTTTTCATATTCATTGAATATTATTGATGATTTTCTAGGAGATATTATATTGATAACTCTATCATTATCTCCCTAATATAGTTTCCTTAGTGTTTGAATAATATACCAATAGGGATTGGAGATGTGGTTTGGGTAGTTTTGAAATAATCCCTAGATTTCCTGGAGTTATAGAGATATTTCTTTCATGTATTATCATGATGTTTTGTTTTTCACATAAATAAATCATTCAGGTTATGTAATGTCTTTATATGGGAAAATATTCATTGTTTTTGAGTGGTGTTTTTTTTATTCCTTGAATTTTTTAAGGTAATTACTCCCATAAAAGTGTATTATACCCTTAATTCTTGTCTCCAACATGGGTCCCAATGGATGTGGGTATTGGGGGTCACTGTCTCTATCAATTTAGTCCCATGAGGGATTCCAATGGAAATGGGTAAGGACTATGATATTCAACCATAAAATCCCTCTAATCTCCAAGAGTCTCAAAATATATATTTTATTCTCTTTATCAACCTTAGACCTTCAATTTTGTATAATAAGGTATAATTATATCTTCAAACATGAATTCTATTACATGTCAATATATTATCCCTTATAGTCTTCTATAATATAGGAATATGATAGTGTCAGTCTTATCCAACTTCTCCATCATTTCAAATTTTTTTCCCAACACCCTAGTATTTTGAAAACTATATCGTTTTCCTCTCTCCCTTGAATACCCACATTTATATTTTAGAAAATAGTTTTGATACAACTCTAAATAATATTCTACCAATCATAATTTTACATTCTCAGCATCATGTGAATATACTTTCCATATTTGGTTATGGAAAACTCCTTTAATCTTCTTATCATGAACTTCTAATTTGAGAGAGAATTTAATTCTTTATTCTAGTTATTATTAATAAATTCCTATTCTAATATATCACCATTTAATAATTCTATGAGAATTACATTATCAAATATATTCAAAATAAAAATAATATGTCCACCCAAAGATAACATGTAGAGTGATTTGAGGTTCCACACATCCTTTATGGATTGAAATAAATCTCCTTTTTCTCATCTTAGAATGGTCATTATGAAACATCTCACTTCATGAAATGAATTTATGTCAACTCATTCATCATATTTGATATTGATAACTAAATCATATTGAATATGTCCTAATTATAAGGGGTTTAATTTCATTTAAAACCCTGAATAATATATTTAATATCATTTGAATTAATTTATATTCCAAATACTAAACTTACAAAACACACATATAACATTGAAAAATCGAATAGTTTAGTCCACATATGAAACCCTTATCAATTATTCAATAGTATAGAGTCACCCTTATGGTTCTAGAGAATTAAATTTATATATCTTAGAACTATCCATTCTGTATTACCTATTTTATTAAGTTTCACATTAATGATAATGGGAATGACTCATATATATCATAGTGAGAATCCAAACATTTTTCCATTTTTGTTACCTCTAAATATTTTAGAAAATAACATATTTTATTTGTAACACCCCAAGCTTCCACGGTACGTTTCCCATTAAATAATGCAATGGCGTGCATTGCACGCAACTTCGAGATTCTAACACACCACAAACAATCAAACTAGCCGTTATGAATAGTAATACCTAATATTGAAATTTTATAAATTCTATCTCTCAAAATGGACTTCATTTTTGGATTCAGAATATCAAAATTATCCTAGGGTTAAATTTTGGTACTTTTCAGATAACTTTCATATTTTGATGAAGAGTGAAAATTAGTAAATTTTAATTAAAAACAAATTTTTTAATTTAAAAAATTAATATTGATAAATTATTAATTTGAGTGGTTTAAAATTACATTTAGAATATATTTTTACCATTTAATTAAATTTTTTTCATTGGACATAATTTCACAATTAAACCAGACATAAAAAAGTGCCAATCTTTTGATAGTTATTATCTCTTAAAAATACTTTTTTTGTTTTAACAACGGGAATTAATTTTAAATTAATTTATGCCACTTATGTGTATTGAATTTAAAAAAATGGATTCCATATTTGGAATCAGGATGTCCAAATTTTTTAAATAGGTAAATTTTATTTTTAGTCATTTTGAATAATTACTTCGGTAAATATTTTATTTACCATGGTTAAAAGGTAAATCCGGTAAATAAGGGTTAACAAAAAATAATATAATAACAAAACAATTACCCTAAAATGTGTCCTAACCTTATTGGTTGATACATTTCCGACCATGGGCATCTTTGGGTCGATTTTGAGACCCCATGGAGCTACTTGTAAGTGATAGAGACACTTTATTATAACTAAGTTAAAATGAATACAAAAATGACACAAGCATGTATATTTTAGAAAAACAATTGTTAAATAGGGTTATATATGTTTCATTTTAGACTATAAATATTCACTATAAATATAAAAAGATTTCCTACATAATTATATTTTATTTATAAATTTTAGACACTATATAATTTAATTTATTTATGACACAATGGTGATGCAGTAATTACCATAATAGTGAAAAATTAGAATAATTGATATTTTAATTAACCAAATTAATATAATTTGATACTTTTTATGAATTAAATTTATTTAATAGGTTAATATGAAATGTTGTGATTTATTTAATTAAATTTTTTCGAAGTAATAATTCTATTATGATTTTCGAAAAAATCAATTACAGAATAGTGTCAAAATTGACATAAAAGAGTTTTTAAAACAAATATTATATTATTAACTGATATTAAATTACTAGAAATCTAATGTTCTTCCAAGAGACTTATATCATGATAGGTGTATCATTAATGGACAACTTGGGGGTCTCTTGGATGTATATAGTAAGTTTATTAACTATATAATATAAAAATACAAATTGACATGGTAAATGTCAAGCTAATTAACTAAGAGTTAAAACTAAAAGATAAGGTTTATATAATGACCCAAACCTATCTAAATTTTATTGGTTGAGTGGTTATCGACCCATCCCCACCTTAACCTTTAAATAATCTACTTTGGAGCCATTAGAAACCGAATATGAATTTATTATAAAATAATATTTTTAGCTTTTCCAAAGGTTCCCCTCACCCCTCTTATAAAAGGGCACTCCTCCTTCTCATTTCTTCACACCTTCAAAGCCTTTTTGGTTCGGCCAAACCCTAACAAAATACTCTATAAACTTCTCTAAATACATCCTAGAGGCCTTAGTTTGATCATAAATCCAACCTAAGGATCCCTTTTGATCAAATCAAAAGGAATAACCCGAAGAAGAGGTAATGTTTTCACCACCCCTTTTCAAGTTCCTTTCTTCTTCCACTTCTTCTTTCATTGTTATTACCATTATAAAATAATAACTCCAGTATCATATATATACTTTGATGTTATTATAAATATGGTACAACCATATTCATTATTCTATCCACCTTTTGAATAACATGTCACCATACGTGCGTACGTATGGCTTACCGTCTCCCCGTCGTGGTGTAATTGTTATTCAATATATTATTATTTGGATGGATATAATAATGATGTATAATTCATGTAAACAATAAATAAAACATGATAGTGATTATTTATATATAATATACCATCCAAGTATATATTATTTTAATATCAAAAGAATGATATTGTCGCTCGTGCGTACGTACGGAGTACCGTCTCCACGAACATGAAGAGATTAATTCTCCATCATATTTATTCAAGTATAATTATCATTTGATGATTAAAGATAATGTTTAAGGACTTGATATAATTCTGGATATGAATAATATACATCCAATTAATAACAAATATGGCTCACATAAAAAATAATATAAAGTAAAATAAACCCGTTAACACCCAAAATGACGATAATTCTAACATATTTTTAACAAATAAATAATAAAAGATCATATATGATATCATATTAATGTAAATGATTATTGTATAATTCAATACAAATTATATAAAAATTATACAGTATGTTAACCTACCATCTACCAAGGAAAAGTACAAGGTAAGGGGTTTCTTTTCTCACTCTTAGTTTCGTGAGAATTCCATTGTTCACCACTTATTTATTGCACGTGGTGTATGTGTACTGCCCATGATTGTATTAATTGTGTAATATAATTTAATTTATGGGTATTTACATCATCATTGTATGATCCTTATTTCATGGGTGTATGTTTCATAAGTTACGTAATCGATAAGGGAATTTGAAATTTCAATTTCCACTCATTCGGCTTTACGCATACTTCATTGATTATTTTACTCCAAGATTATGTGTAGAATCTCTATTCATTTGATTATGTCATAAATTCCACTACCCTTTATGTGGATATACTTTTGATACACATAATCAATCCATTGATAAATTATCAGGTCATCGGTATGAACTTGATAAGAGTAATTTGTACTCAATCTCGATTTATTGAGATAAACATCCAATTCATTGGTGTTGTTTTTACAAGAATATGTGTAAATGTCCTTTGATTGTTTTACACTGAATATCCAATCATATTTAGTGTATTTATAATTTTCACACATAACTATGTCGTTGATTTATCCTTAATCTAAGGATATGGCCTCTATCTGAGATTTCACCTCAACTTACATTCCATTGAGACTTCTTTGTTGTTATACACCAAATCACTTTTATGTGGTGTATATAATGTACTTTGACATAGAATATCATGAATTCCTTTATTCTCATGATATTACAATGTTTTGATTACCTCAATTATTTGTATTCAAGTGTCTCCCTTTTGGTTAGAAATTGTAACTAAAATACCATTTTTAAATTTTTTAAAGACTTATTCATCTAAATCTTCTTCATTATTGTCCATGTTTTAAAAATGGTTCTAAGGATTTATTTATATGGACATTAATGTTTTAAAATTAAAACTCCTTTTAAAAGTTTCAAAGTGGTATGGGACACTTTGATTCAAAAATCTATTTTTAAATGGCTTCATGACAAATAGTGTGACTTTTAAATGATTTCAAGAAAAAGGGGGATATTTCTCTCAAATAGTTTTGAAGATTATTTTCATCTATGTCAATATCCTTCATTATTCATGATTGAGGTTAATGTGATACAATCAATCTTCCATATTGTATCAAATGAGTTATGTTTGACTTTGGATGTGCTAATTTTATACCATTCATGGTTTGTGGTTAAAGTATTGAAATTTCGTATGCTAGTTGTAATACGAATGTTTATTTTATGCTTAAACCTGTTCATATGAGGAATGCATTGGACTTAATAAGTGACAGGTGGAGCCCTCTATAGCTCCTCGATGCATCGGTAGGTCTCATGAGACAAACTAGTGTCTTGGCATAAGGCCTTGGAAAAATCTTATTTGTAGTCTTGGCACGAGGCCTTGGCTATGTGGTTATGATAGTCTGGCATTATGCATTCCATCATTATGAAAGTAGTTATTGATATTTCATGTGATTATTCAACTAGTAGAGTATCCATATAATTAAGTAAATGGAATAATTTCATTATATCTTTGCCATTTTATGTTGAAGTTCAAGTTTAAAATGCTTTTGTTTTAGTTATAAGATGCCTCAAGTGTTTATGCTTATCTATGAAAGATTCTGCTATATTGTTTTCCTTACTGAGCATCTGATCTCACCCCTTTCAATGTTTTATTTTTCCCAAGATTATGAAGAAGTAATTTATGAATGAACTGAAGGGATAATATGAGGGGATATGAAGACAAGATGTTTTTTATGATGTAATGTATAACTTTTTGAATGTATCTAATGTTTCCAAGGCTACTAAACTAATCGGCCTTTCGAGACTTTATCTTTCTTGTGATCATGCCAATGTTATGTAATAATTCACCGACTCTGGGTAACTGGGGTCAGGGTGTTACAGTTGGTATCAAAGGAAGTTTAGTACAAACCTTGGAAGCTAGATAAAATCTGATTAGAGCACGTAGACCTAAGATGAACTTTGAGGATTAGTATAGAAGAACTTCCTAGAATTTTGGAATTGTAGAGATTTTGTGAGTTTTCTGAGCAATACATCCCTGTCTGGATATGATCAGGTAGAGGCGACTCTGTCATAGATGTATCTAGGGGTAAAACCAGAAAACACCGCTTTGAGCTAGACTCGAATGGGAACTGGTGCATGATAATGGGCCTTGCTGCACTCTTGGTTACGACACTCCTGAGGGATATGCTTAGTATAATTTAGATTTTATCTACAAACCAATTTGAAGTAATATATATATAAGATGAGAGTAAATGACCTTGGTTAATCCTAATATGTTTCAAATTGAGAATATGGTGACATGTTAATCTCTAAATGATTTTATGACTATTGTTACTCATACAATGATTTCTGGTTTTAGTCAATGGATGGATTCCAAGGAAGTCATAGTGACTTTGAGAATTATGTACAAGGTGGAAATGGTGGTGTCAATGAGCAAAAGAAATGGAATGTTGATAGGCGTAAAAGATATCGTCTTTATGCCAAATCAATTTTCCAAAAATATGATCAAAAATATATATATTAACCAATTCCCAAACTCAAAAAAGAATAGAAAGGTGATGAATGATAAGAACTCTAGTAGTGGAGACCATGGAGAAAGGAATCCTCAATTTCCATCATGCAGGAAATGTGGAAGGAGACACCCTGGATAGTGTCTCAATGGGACAAAGAAAGGATTTACATGCGGGAAGGGCATAAAGTGAAGAATTTCTGAAGAAAAATGAAGAGTACTATGGAAGAAGATAAAAATGGTCCCAAGAGTCCATTTACAGTCATTTGTCGTAAATATAGGGGACCTGGCCATTACCTGAGTGAATGCCCTATTCTAAAGGATATTTTCTTAGTCAAAGAAGAATCTATGTGGAAATAAATGGTTGGAGAAATGTTTAAAAAGTATTAGAGCTCCTTGTTGATGGGTTTACGTTGGAATAATTTTCTCTTGTATTTGTAACCCCGCAGTTTTCCATGTGAGAATGATATTTGAGGAATAATTATCTATTCTCTTGTGGATATAGGAATAAATAACCATCTGGTTTTATATGATCGTTGGGGTTTGAGAGAATTATAAGTTATTATAATTTGTGATGAAAATGAAAGGTATGATATAATATTTGTGGTTAAATTATGTTATAGTATTTTGAGGAATTTATATCATTTTGGTAATATTATAAAATATAGTTTTTGAAAAAGGACAACACATAGACCGTGTGACAACCCGTCACGTCGGACAAAGATGTGGGAAGCGAACCCACACCCAAAGTGCGATTGGGATTTATCGCCTACCACTGGACTACGTGAAGCCCCTAGATAGTGTGAGTAATTATTTTTAGTTAAATGATTTTATTGATCAATAATAAGTTGATTTGGGTTCTTATGTATTAATAAATGAACACCCTTGGTATAGGAAAATGATTTGGTGATTAATTGATAGATGTTATTTTGGAAGTTGTTCGCTTTGTTGTGAACACTATATGCCCAAGGAAAATAGAATAGTATATGATTTCATTTGAGGAGTAATGGTGGATTTTTATATATGTTTTTATTATGGATTTATAGTGATTTGGGTTGTTTATGGAAATGATTAGGTTAATTACTTTTATGTATGTGACTTTAAGAGTAATTAATGTCATTTGGAGATACAATTTAACGTGGAAGACTACATTCTTAATAAGTTTTGGTTTTCAATATTAGTTTTGATTATATTGAAGGATTTTAAGGACAATTTATTATTGAATGGTATTTATTTAACTTTGGGGTAATGTTGGTTTAATTTTGGAAATTAAGATTAGTGTTTATTTCTCTCAAGGAATATCCTTTTGGGGGATCATAAGATATTATACTAACCATTTTGGTTTTGATTAATCTCTAAAGACATTGTAAATATATAGTTCATCCTGCATGGATCATGTGATTCTATAGAAGTTTATTCTAGCTCTTCCTATGTGACCAAGTCTTCTTGAATACTCATCATTTAAAAAAATGAGATAGTGGTGGAAATTTATTAATGAATGAAACTCTACATAAAATGTAAGTATATATCTTTATATTCTTAGTCAATATCATAAATGAATTCCTCATCCTTATGTAATGTAACTTAAAAAAATGTAGTCTGTTTACTTTCCAACTCAGAGACTAATGGCTGTTTGTCCCAACACAAGTTTGTGGTTTTTTTATTGTTAAAATTCTCCTGGTCATGATTTATATCCCTCTCCATCAGAACTTGACACTTAGTTTATCATCCATATCCCTGTTTTCCTACATGGAATCCGAGTATGGGTTATCTTGGTTGACCTTTATACCTCTCTTTCTTTCTTTTAAAGTGATAGTTTTATTGACTCTTTTTCCGATGTGGGACTTTCCATTATATTCCCAAGCACAATTTTAAAAATTGTGAAGATGCAATTTATTGAAGGAGGGGATAATGTAACACCCCAAGCTTCCACGGTATGTTTCCCTTTGAATAATTCAATGACGTGCATTGTACGCAACTTCGAGATTCTAACACACCACAACCAATCAAACTAGCCGTTTTGAATAATAATATCTAATTTTGAAATTTTCTAAATTATATCTCTCAAAATGGACTTCATTTTTGGAGTCAGAATATCAAAATTAGCCTAGGGTGAAATTTTTCTTCTTTTCGGATAACTTTCATATTTTGATGTATAGTGAAAATTACTAAATTTTAATTAAAAACAACTTTTTTAATCGAAATAATTAATATTGATAAATTATGAATTTGAATGGTTTTAAAGTACATTTATTATATATTTTTAAAATATAATTCAATGTTTTTCATTGGACATAATTTCAAAATTAAACCAGACATAAACAAGTGCCAATCTTTTGATAGTTATTATCTCTTAAAAACAGGCTTTTTGTTTTAACAACAGGAATTAATATTAAATTAATTTCTGCCACTTCTGTGTATTGAATTTAAAAAAATGGATTCCGTATTTTGAATCAGGATATCCAAATTGTGTAAATAGGGATCTTTTATTTTTAGACATTTTGAATAATTACTTCGGTAAATATTTTATTTACTATGGTTAAAAGGTAAATCCGGTAAATAAGGGTTAAAAAATAATATTATAATAACAAAACAATTAACCAAAAACGTGTCCTAACCTTATTGGTTGATAAATTTCCGACCATGGGAAACTTTGGGTCGATTTTGGGATCCCATTGAGCCACTTGTAAGTGATAGAGACACTTTATTTTAACTAAGTTAAAATGAGTACAAAAATGACACAAGCATATATCTTTTAGAAAAACAATTGTTACATAGGGTTATATTTGTTGGATTTTAGACTATAAATATTAATTATAAATATAAATTGATTTCCTACATAATTATATTTTATTTATAATTTTTAGACCTTCAATAATTTAATTTATTTATGACACAATGGTGATGTAGTAATTACAATAATAATGAAAAATTAGAATAATAGATATTTTAAATACCAAAATAAATATAATTTGAGACTTTTTATGAATTACATTAATTTTATAGGTTAATATGAAATGTTTTTATTGATGTAATTGACTTTTTTATAAGTAATCATTCTATTATGAGTTTTACAAAAATCAATTATGGAATAGTGTCAAAATTGACAGAAAAGCGTTTTTAAAAAAATATTATATTATTAAGTGATATTAAATTCCTAAAAATCTAAGGTTCGGCCAAGAGACTTATATCATGATAGGTTTATCATTAATGGATTACTTGGGGGTCTCTTGGATGTATATAGTATGTTTATTAACTATATAATATAAAAATACAATGTGACATGGTAAATGTCAAACAATTAACTAAGAGTTAAAACTAAAAGATAAGGTTAATATAATGACCCAAAATTCTCTAACTTATATTGGTTGAGTGGTTTTCGACCCATACAAACCTTAAACTTTAAATAACTTACTTTTGAGCCATTATAAACCGAATATGAATTTATTATAAAATAATATTTTTAGCTTTTCCAAAGGTGCCCCTCACCCCTCTTATAAAAGGGAACTCCTCCTTCTCATTTCTTCACACCTTCAAAGCCTATTGGTTCGGCCATCCCCTGACAACATACTCTCTAAACTACCCTAAATACAACCTATAGGCATTATTTAGATCAGAAATCCAACCTAAGGAGCCCTTTTGATCAAATCAAAAGGAAGAACCCGAAGAAGAGGTAATGTTTTCACCACCCCTTTTGAAGTTCCTTTCTTCTTCCACTTCTTCTTTCTTTGTTGTTGCCATTATAAAATAATAAATCCAGTATCATATATATACTGTGATGTTATTATAAATATGGTACATCCATATTAATTATTCTATCCACCTTTTGACTAACATTTCACCATACGTGCGTACGTACGGCTTACCGTCTCCCCGTCGTGGTGTAATTGTTATTCAATATATTATTATTTGGATGGGTATAATAATGATGTATAATTCATGTAAAAAATAAATATAACATGATAATGATTCTGTATATATAATATACCATCCAAGTATATATTATTTTAATATCAAAAGAATGATATTCTCGCTCGTGCGTACGTACGGAGTACCGTCTCCACGAACGCGATGAGATTAGTTCTCCATCATATCCATTCAAGTATAATTCTCATTTAATGATTAAAAATAATGGTTAAGGACTTGATATCATTCTGTATATGAATAATATACATCCCATTAATAATAAATATTTCTCACATAACAAAGAATATAATGTAAAATAAACCCGTTAACACCCGAAATGACGATAATTATAACATATTATTAACAAATCAATGTTAAAAGATCATATATGATATCATATTAATGTAAATGATTCTTGTATAATTAAATAACAATTATTTCACCATTATACTAAGGTTAACCTACCATCGACCAAGGAAAATTACAATGTAAGGGGTTTCTTATCTCACTCTTAGTTTCGTGGGAATTCCATTGTTCCCCATATATTTATTACATGTGGTTTATGTGAACTGCCCATGATTGTATTAATTGTGTAATATAATTTAATTTATGGGTATTTACATCATAATTTTATGATCCTTCTTTCATGGGTGTGTGTTTCATAAGTTGCCTTATCGATAAGGGAATTTGAAATTTCAATTTCCACTCATTCGGCTTTAAGCATACTTCATTTATTATTTTACTCCAAGATTATGTGTAGAATCTATATAAATTTTATTATGTCATAAATTCCACTACCATTTCTGTGGATATACTTTTTATACACATAATAACTCCATTGATAAATTATTAGGTCATCGGTATGAACTTCATAAGAGTAATTTTTACTCAATCTCGATTTGTTGAGATAAACATCCAATTCATTGGAGTTGTTTTTAAAAGAATATGTGTAAATGTCCTTTGATTGTTTTACACTGAATATCCAATCATATTTAGTGTATTTATATTTGTCACACATAACTATGTCGTTGATTTATACTTAATCTAAGGATACGGCCTTTATGAGAGATTTCATCTCAATTTACATTCCATTGAGACTTCTTTGTTGTTATACACCAAATCACTTTTATGTGGTGTATATAATGTACTTTGACATAGAATATCATGAATTTCTTTATTCTCATGATATTACAATGTTTTTATTACCTAAATTATTTGTATTCAAGTGTCTCTATTTTGGTCAGAAAGTCTAACTAAAATACAATTTTTAAATGTTTTAAAGACTTATTCATCTAAATCTTCTTCATTATTGTCCATGTTTTAAAAATGGTTTTAAGGATTTATTTATATGGACATTAAATTTTTAAAATTAAAAATCTTTTTAAAAGTTTCAAAGTGGTATGGGACACTTTGATTCACAAATCTATTTTAAATGGATTCATGACAAATAGTGTGACTTTTAAATGATTTCAAGAAAAAGGGGGATATTTCTCTCAAATAGTTTTGAAGATTATTTTCATCTATGTCAATATCATTCATTATTCTTGATTGTGGTTAATGTGATACAATACAATCTTCCATATTGTATCGAATGAGTTATGTTTGACTGTGGATGTGCTATTTTTATACCATTCATGGTTTGTGGTTAAAGTAATGACATTTCGTATGCTAGTTTTAATACAAATGTTTATGTTATGTTTAAACCTGTTCATATGAGGAATGCATTGGACTTCATAAGTGACGGTTGGAGCCTGCTATAACTCCTCAATGCATCGGTAGGTCTCATGAGACAAAATAGTGTCTTGGCACAAGGCCTTGGCAAAATATTATTTGTAGTCTTGGCACGAAGCCTTGGCTATGTGGTTATGATAGTCTGGCATTACACATTCCATCATTATGAAAGTAGTTATTGATATTGCATGTGATTATTAGACTAGTAGAATATCCATGTAATTAATAAATGGAATAATTTCATTTTATCTTTGCTATTTTATGTTGATGTTCAAGTTTAAAAAGCTTTTGTTTCAGTTATAAATAACCTTAAGTGTTTATGCTTATCTATGAAAGCTTCTGCTATATTGTTATCCTTACTGTGAATCTGAGCTCACCCCTTTCAAAGTTTTATTTTTCCCAAGATTATGAAGAAGTAATTTATGAAGGACCTGAAGGGATAGTATGAGGGGATATGAAGACAAGATGTTTTTTTATGATGTAATGTAAAACTTTATGAATGTATCTAGTGTTTCCAAGGCTACTAAACTAATCGGTTTTTCAAGACTTGATCTTTCTTGTGATCATTCCAATGTTATTTAACAATGCACCGACTCTGGGTAACTGGGGTCGGGGCGTTACATTATTAATAGCTTGTAGTCCATGAAACACAAAACATAAACAAACTACAATATATTATTAAATATTATTATCCTAAATCGACCATTATTAAATAGAATTTAGATTGTATTGTTTGAATATGATTAAATATATATAAAAATATTTATGAATGTGATATAAATTTATTCTTAGGAAATAAACACATAATTTTTTTAAATTTATTTATTTCTTCAAAAAAATGTTTTCTTCTGAAAGAGATTTTTATTTATTTTTATGAGAAAATAACTATAATTATTTTTTAAAACTTTTTGAAATTTTCCTTGATAAAATAATATTCATTTTTAAACCATCATTTTAAAATTATCTTAGAGTGATTTTTTATGAATTTTTTAAAAATATTTATTTACCAACGAACAGTTAAATATATCAAATTTTATAAAACAATTAAACAATAACATGTATGATTTTAATTTGATATCAAAGTAAAATAATGACTCTTTAGGTATATATATTCTAATAAAATTCATTTTAATAATCCTTATTCCTAATATTTTTAAAAGTACATTTTTAGCTTAAAATGATTTTTTCCATGAAACAGTCTTTAGTCACGGTTTATGAGATTAATATTAAATAAAAATATAGATTTTATATGTTTTTAATTTTTTAAAATCGATTCCATATATGGATTTGTGAGGTCTATAATTTTTAAATAGGACAGTTTTATGTTTTTCAAATATGAGTAGAACATTGATAATTTTTATTACTATAGTAAAGAATAAATTTGGAAATTTAAGTTAAAAATAAAAGGATAAAAACCATTTAATGACCCAAAAAATTAAATAAATCATATTGTATCAGTCACATTATTTTATAATATTTTTTTTGGATATATTATCATTTACAACCATTTTAATTATATTATAAGTTTTATAATATTTTATTTAATTAAAATTCAAAGATGTCACAATCACATTTTTAATTACTATAATATTTTAAATATGGTGTTATCTAAGAGATATGTAAAAATATAAATATTATTTATAAATATAAATGATTTATAAATATAGTGGAAATTTGTTTTTAATTTTTAGTTAATTAAAAATTACCTTAATGATTACATAATGATGATGCAATAATTATTCAATTAATGGATAACAAAAAAATGATATAAAAAATATTTATTGTAATATAATTTGATTTAATTAAAATCTTAAATGAATTTATTAGATTAATTTTTTATGTTATACACAAATAAATATTTTTTTTAATGTTATCTTGTTTTATTTATATTTTTTGAAGTCAAATTAATGAACAATATCAAAATTGACATTAATGATATTTTAAAATAAATAGTAATTTACTAAATGATATAAAAATCATAAAAATAAGAAACTAAGCTGATTTATTAGGATATTGTAATAAATTTCAACCATTATATATTTATGGGTCCTTTTTTCATTTTATAGTGACATCATTAAACCATAAAACTTAAAATCCATATGGTCACGATAAAAGTTAAAGGGGATAAATAATTGTTAAAACTAAATAAAAAGGGTTATAATGTGACCTAAATTTCTTCAAAAAATATTATATGAGAGTATTTAGAACCATAATATTCTTATATTTTAAATTAATTACTTTTGAAACATATATATTTAAAAATTCATATTTATTAATTTAATATTTTGAGAGTTTCTAAAAGTTTCTCTCACTTCAATTATAAAAGCAAACCCCATACTTCACATAATTACCCCACATTAAACCATCAATCACAGCTAAAATAATTGAATTCATCTTCATAGCATCCTAAAATTTCTTATAGGTTATGGTACTTCCAAAATATCATCCCTAGATCCCATTAGAAATCATCTAAAGGAAGTATTCCCAGGAAAAGATAATCATCATAACAAACTCTTTCATGTTTCATTCTTCTTCTACTTAATCTTCATATGTTGTTTCCATACTAATTTCACAACTAAAGAACAATTTATATAAATATATTTTATTATTATTATGATAGAACCATATTAAACTTTTTATCCATCCAATGAAAAATGAAATCACAATGCGTGTGTATGTATGACTTACTGTCTTCATATAGTAGTGTAATTCATTTTTCATCACCAATTTAATTGAATGGGTATAATTACGATAATAATTGATATATGTGATATTTATTTCAAGATATCAATTATATAAAATTAATATATCTTCCATTTCTCTACCCATTCAGCATTAAAGGAATGATACCATCACCCATGCGTACGTACGACCTACCGTCCCTACGAAGCAATGGGACTTATTTTCCATTTAAAAATTTAAATAATGCTTATAAAAATGTATTAAATGATTATATATGATATATATAACAATATTATCATCATTTATATGATGTATCTATATCCTATGTAAGGTAACTGGGACTTTAATGACCAAACCAGCCTGAAAAACATGGAAATTAACACCTGGAATAGTAAAAGTATTGACAATTATAAGTGAACAAGTGAAAATATTTTATAAAATGATCATATAAGACATTATAAATATAAATAATGTTATGGTATAAATTTATAACATGTTTGAAACCATTATACCAGAACTTTTTATATTTTGAAGGAAGTTGAACCTGAAGCAATGGATTTTTGAACTCATTTTCCACTCACCCGGTTAAACGTCTACTTCATTGATAATGCCATGCTATGATTAACTATGAAATGACGTTTGATAATATTATTATTTTTTATTTCTAATGGTTTTATTTCGATTTAGTGAATATATATATAATCTATTTATTTTATTAACAATAACTTTTGTCACAACCCAACCCAATGGGTCTCGAGCCGCAACTACCTCAAGCCTGCCTCCATATACCAGGGGGATGGCGACAAGAGGAAAATAAATAACTAATATGGGAAGATATTTCATTATGTACCTATATACACACACCCTACCATCACAATTACTAATTATAGAGGAATAAAATAATCAGATAAGAAATCCAGATTAATAACCATGAATTTGAAACCTCTAGGGTATAAAAAGAGTACTGTAGTGTAAATTTAGATTTAAAGGGGAAGAATTCATGCCTAAACAAAAATATTTTCCACCTGAAAAAATAGAATGAAAACTCTGAGAGAGACCACATCTGAATCGCGAAGATCTTACCACTATATATGGGTAAATGAAGAAGGTATCCCTATGATCTTTTATAATCTTCTCTGACCTATCCTTCCTCTTCATAAGACACAACACATGCAAGAAAAATCCATGCATGGGTGAGAAAATATATGCTGAGTAGAAAGCCTTGAACACTGAAGGTGGAGCTGTAAGAGTTAAAAAATATTGAACTAAATTTATAAAAATATATTTATTTTTAAACAAAATAATCCCAAATGAGAGAAAAATGATATCCCCATATCACAACCCAAACTAGGTAAATTGTGCCAAAAGTTCCAAAAGGTCCATCAATTATGCCCATCATCTCGCATGTCTATCTATAGAAGTAACCATATGAAGGGACCACGTGTCACCACTATGTATCACAGTCAAGGGGGCACAAAAAAAGTGAGTAAAAATTACAAGAATCCCAAAAGAGAGATAAATGTTATCTCCAAATCATAAACAAAACCAGGTAAAGAGTGCCAATAGTTCTAAGAGGTCGATCAATGATGCTCAAAATCTCGCTTGTCTATCCAAATATGTAACCATTTGGAGGACCTTCACCTCACTAATGCATCGAGAAATCGAGGGGGAACATGATCCATGAAGAGGATCCTAGTGCTAGTGAGTCTGTGGGTACCACTCAGTGTAAGGAGGAACCACACCCTAATGTTATGTTTGGGGTGGGGGGGGGTGCAAATAAATATGTAGAGGACCCACACCCTAATTCCATAGGGTGGGACCCAATCATTAGATAGAGGACCCACTACCTAATGACAATGGGGTGTACCAATTTGTAGGTAGAGGACCCACACCATAATTCCATACGTGGTACCACTATGTAGATAGAGGACCCATTACCTAATCTCAAAAGGGTTACCACTTAGTAGATAAAGGACTCATGCCCTAATTACACAGTAGGGTAGTACTCAGTAGATAGAGAAACCTAAAATTAATTCTCTAGGGGTACCATGTAGAAGATATAGGACCCACACCCACATAAAATTGAGGGGAACCACTCATTAGATAGGGGACCTAAACCCTAATTCTATAGGGGTTACTACTGGGTTGGTAGATAGAGGAACCACCACTTAGTCCATTAGAGGGGTACTACTAAAATGATCCTACCCGATCATTACTTTCATTGTGCACTTCATAGAGAAGAATCACACTCTAAATATCTCACATAGTAACTAAAAATACACTATAAAGGCCACAATCACATTCTACATGAAAAAATATCTAGTCTTGTATTCTTGCATGCCAAAATATAATTCCAAACAAAGGAGATACGAGAGGTAGAAGGTGACTAAAATAGAAGAAGGGGTACACTATGTTTAAGGGGAACCATACGGTGTGTGGTACCACTCTTCTTCTTTGTCATGTCTGTATCGGTACACAGATCCATTTCCATGTTTAACTAGGTGGCATGTAGAGTGACTACATGACATGCCTTATCGACCTGGGGTCTTCCCCATGCCCTTAGTCGTGTTCATGTAAACCTGATTGTGTCTATGTAATTTGGTATACATCATGTTATCGCCCCCAGGGACATTCTCGGGTACTCCATCACATGGATTTTCCACCCAGGGAGGGTCTCATAACATTCAAGATAGTCACATGGCATTTGATCCTTCACTATTCAAAAAACCCCAGCACCGCAACCATAGGGGTGCAACATGACATGTGTTCATCACAACACAAAAAATGTAGTCATGAGTTTTTTTAGAATTTTATATTTGTTCACCTCATTTTATGTCTAGGTACAATACATCTAACCACAATTAGAGATCACCCAAAAACTAAGGACAATGCCTCCTTTCCTTCTTTCTAGCCATCCAGTGGATGGAAATTTAATCTCCATTGATCCATAGGAGTTTTTTGTATCCCTGAACATGTATCCCAACCTCTAAAACCCCAATTCAGATCCTAGATCAACCATATTTTTACCCAAAACCAGAAAATACATTGATTATATCCGTGATTCAACAAAAAATTCATCACACATGATCCACCATGAATCCAGGGGTCCAATCTGTCTCTATCCCAGTCGATAATGTCGAAACGAGAACTAGTGGTTCAATCTGTGAAGAAATAAAAAAAGGATTAGGTTGAAGAATAAGAAAAAAAAGTTCAATGATATTTTTAAAAACATTCGTGTCCAATGAACATAGATGAGTATTCATGGGGTGATAAAAAAATGAAAATTCAATTAAAATGGGCACATGGGTGCATGAAAATGTTTGTAATGATTCATATTAAGAAATATAATCGATTATGCTCAAATAACAAATTCAATAGTGAAATAATCCAAAAATTGATGAGTCCTACCAGCATTTTTTTTGTTCATTGATGAAGAGAATTCATTCCAATGAATTGGAGGATTCATTGCATTTGGCGCATCTAAATCTTATTCGATCTAGTGCCTCATCGTAGTCTTATTCTGATTCACTAATTACAGGATGAAGGAAAATGTATTAATTCTCTAAGAGTTTATGTAGGTGAACCGGAAGTATCAACATAAGTATGAATTTTTAGATGTTTTGAATTTAGGTCATCTAAATTAAATAATCAAATAATTTAATTAATTTAATTTAAAGGCACCTTCCAAGAGTCGTGATATTCGAATGCCCTATGTCATCAAATTTTAGGTCACGCCTACAAAACCTCTCATTTCATATTCAATAGTGAAATAAAATTTATGACTTGAGATTATATGTAATAGTTTTCCCATTTTATTTAAAAAATAATGTTAGAATTAAATAAAATATATTTAATACTTTTATAAAATTAATTCAGCGCATGCTGGATTTTTGAATCTCATGTTAGCTCAACATCTGGCTCATAAAATATTTCTTGATATATTTTATGTCTTAAAGTACAAAAACATAATATCTAAATAATTAACTCCTTCAATATTTTCATCCCCAAAAATTAAAAGCACTAGTAAATAATATTGGGATACTAAGCATGTATCAAGATATACCGCTCCAAGGAGCATTTCTGAATGCTGTCGTGCTTTCACAGCAACGGGATGGTCCAACCAAGAAGGGTCCTATAATGCAAATCCTTGATTGGAATATGGTTCTCCAAAAAGGTGGCTCCATTATTTTTGTTCAAAATCACCACAACGAATATTGTGTTTGGGTTCATTCATGTATCTTCTCAACAGGGACACATGGAAGTCATTGTGCACCAGATCCAACTATAGGGGTAGGGTGAGGCAAAAAGAAACCTCACAAACCATTTTTAATATCTAGAATTACTCAATGAATATTTTGGATAACTTGCCTACCTAGATGAACCTATAAAATAATCCTCACGGGGAGACTCCTAGGAGAATGTGGTCGCCTTGATTGAAATCTAAGGGCTTACGGTGTGGATCTGCATAATATTTATACCTACACTGGGCAATGCTCATCTTCTCAAAAATGACATGGGCCTCCTCTATCATTACCTGCACCATCTTTGGACCCACAAGAGATGCATCACCGCTCTCTGTCCAGCATATGTGTGACCTCTAGGGTCTCCCATAGATGACAAAAACTGGTTACATGCTGATAGTAGAGTGATAGATATTATTGTACACAAACCCTACTAGATGAATGTGATCCTCCCATATCTGGTTGAAGTATAACACACATTCCTTCAATATATTCACCAACACTTGGATAGTTCACTCAGTGTAACATTTTTAGATTTTATAAATTTTTTTTTTTTGAAAAAATGAATTTTTTTGATGGAATACATTACTCACTACACTAGGTTATGCTTACTTTATACACAACACCTGGTTATGATATCGCTAAAAAAAACGTTGGTTATATTTTATTATAAAAAAATATGTTTGGACTATGTTACAAAATATTCTAAGTACCTTTGATATCATGAATTACATAGAATACCAAGTATTATAGAACTTCAATATACTATTAATGTTATTATTAAAATATAATTACAAATAACACCCATCCATGGGAATGGATGTTACAAATAAGATTAACTAAATTGTGAAAATAGGGTTAAAAAATGAATATAAAATGAATTGTTTGGTATAAATTAGTTATAAATGATAGTAAGAACTATTTTAATATAAAAAAATAATTCTTACAATAAAACTATTTTTCAATGTACAAACACCATTTTGTCTAAATAAATTAAACAGACCATTTTTTAGAATTTTTTTTTAATAAAATTTATCTATTATATTTTCAATGAATTTTTTTACAATCATTAAGTGTATTTTACGGGTATAATATAATAATAAATACCATTTTATGAATAAAGATGACAAATTTGTTTTCTAAAATGTATTTTTATCACCTTTTAATGGTGAAACAGTTATGAATTTAATTTATAAATCTTTTATAATTTTTATTTTCAAAATAAATATTATTTTTGAATTATTAAAATTAAAATTTACTTTTTTTAATTTGTTGGTATTTTTATGAGAAGTTTCATTTTTGGTGAATAGTGAAAACACTGAATTTCAACTAAAAACTAAATTTTAATATAATTTCTTTATATATTTGAATTATTTTTTACATTTTCTTTGAGGTATATATATATATTTTAAATCAATTAATCAATGATTGTTATTTCAAACCATTTTCAAATTGAAATTTGATATAAAATCATATCAAACATTAGAACATTTTTACATTAAAAACCTCTTGTTACATCCTGTTTGTTGGATTAATTTTAAATTAATTTATTCCAATTATGTGTTTAGAATTTTCATAAAAGTATTTAGTTTTATTAATTGGAATAATTTAAAATTTATAGTATAGTCAACATTGTTTTTGAAGGAAAATATTATAAATTATAATTAAAATTAATTACAACGATTAGTGTAAAAATGAGTTTACAGAGTGGTTAATCATTACCCTAAGGTAAAAAATACCCTAAAAACATGTCAAAAATTAATTTTATAGAAATATTAATTTATATATATACTTTTATCGAATTTTTACTATTTTCGGATACACATGATTTATAGGAGACCTCTCGATATTGGTTACCTTTTTTTCGTATTTACAATAATTACACTCTTCCTCCACTATAAAAGGGTACTCACCCCCTCACTTATTAAAATATCTCAATCAATTTGAATCATACAAAACCTTAACATATAAGATCCCAAATTACCTCCTCTCATCCTAGGAGTCTCAATTTGGAAATTGAGCAAACTAAGTTACTCTTTCGGTGAAAACCAAATTGAATTACCCAAATAAGTGACAACATCTTTCAATAAGCAATTAAGATTTATTTATTTTTCCATCCCAGAATTTATTGTTATTAAAAGATTATATAATAACTTATATATCCTTAATATAATGATATGTAGTTATTTTAAGGTAAAAACCTACATTCAGACGCACTTCCATCAAAACAAGATATACAATAATCGTTTGTGTGTATGGAGGACTACCAGCTCACAAATTGATGTCATTCATTCTTCCATTAACAACTTTAAAGGTTGATAATAGTCCTGTAATTATTATTTTTGTATGATATAAATATAAAATTAATTAATTAATTATTATTATATAATTATTATTAAACACATACCTTCATTTTTTATATTATATAAATATAATATTCAAGATTTATTTAAACTTCTATAATTATTATATAACGTATAACTTCATGCATTCCATTTTTTGGGAATATGATAACGTCATTTGGGGATATATGGACTACCACTTTCTCAAAACGATGTGATTCATTTAGACTTTACATGGAATATATTAATGATGAGTTTATTTAAAACTTATGACATATATAACATAATAGTGATACTATATTTTTATTATATATATAAATATATTTCAATTAATTTATTTATTTCAATATGACAAGAAAATAGAAAGAATGTTCATGTGTACGTATGGCCTACCATCTACATGAACAATGTCTTCTATTACAAATTTATTTATTTTACAGATTATTATAATTATTTTTATAAAGAATATATATAATATTTATATCATGTTTTACATTATTTAAATAATTCAATCACGATCTAATTAATAGTATGATGAATAACATGTCAAAACTTATACCGAAAATAAAGCAGTTATTACCCAAAAGGTAGCTTTAATATGAAAATTTTAATAAATGGGCAATATGAAGTCATAATAAAATCATATATGGTATGATATATAATAATATGGTTTTGTGTTATATGTATCATAAATTTATATTTTAATATAGTAGGTTGGAATGTGTATTATGAAATTTAAGACACAAGGTATGGTTTTTCTCATCTTACATTAATTACTATGAGATATATGCTATATTCAACACTAATTATTGTTGTGTGGTGTATATACTTCCCAATGAAATGTTATATCATAAATTTAATTTATTTAATGATTTTAAAAGTTTCAATTGATGTTACTATTTAATGGAAATCAAGATTTAAATGTTACTCAACTAGAAAGGGTATTTTGGGTCTGACATTTATTTATGTGAGTCTTATGCCTTATTGAAAAATAATTTATTATTTTGTGTATATAATTTCCATTAATGTATTATATGATTATTATTATTATAATATATATGGGTATATAAAAATAAATTTTATTATCACCCTTTCTTGGGTTCTATAGTTTAAAATAAACCATATCGCTAAAGTATTTTTTTCTCAACTTACCTTCATTATTAAAAATGCTATGTTATGCATTTATATTCTTCTACAAGGTATATATAATGTACTTTTACAAGTTATATACTGAATATAATCAATTTCACCATATTTATGCTTTTTGAATCGTTATTTTATCTTGGAAATTTTGATTGAATGTTACCAATGTGGAAACAATTTATTGCTACAATATCATCATCTATTGGGATTATTTATGATTATGATTCCATAGATGAAATATTATGATCAATATATAATGAAATATCGGGAATTATATTATCCTTTAGTTATTAAGTATATCTTAATATAATGGTCCATATTTTCACTCTTTGGAACTTACCATAATTAATAAAATCCTTTAATGAAAATATTACATTATTTCTCTATTTGGTTGAAAATCAGTTTCATTCACAAACCTTGTTTTATAAAATAATTTTAATATTTTTTGAATTATATATTAATATTATTTTCATGGAAATTTATTTTAAATGATTTTTTTGTTTTAATGTGATTAAAATAGGTTTCAAATCTTCATTTAATAGTTTTCATGTTTATTTTCAAAGGAGATGACTTTCATACTATTTCCCGTTTTGAAATGTTTTTTTCAAAGTGTAATGGATATTTTTCTCAATAATTGTTTTAAATTATTTTAAATATTGTTTAATATGTTTTTTATTTTGGTTTTAAATGAAAATTATTTTGAAAATTTTGTATACTTTTGTAAGAAAGGTTTTATTCCTTAAGAACCATTCCAAGTGATATTTCAAAATCCTTCTCCATTTAATATGTCATACTTTGATATTGTAATTATTTAAAAGGGTTATGATACAATGATAACATTCATATTCTTTATCTGAGTGGTTTATGTTTTTATGAAATTATTTTTATGGAACCCTTTTATTTTCTACAAGTAAAACATTTTTCAAATAGTTTTTTTATAATATTCGTTTCTTTTCCATGGGATAACAATGTTTGAAAAATATTGACATGAAAATCATTTATTTTCCATGGGTTAATCATGTTGTGAGATAATAATAATTTTGATATTTTTTTATGATGATATGCATGATCTTTTTCCTTTAGTAAATTTGTGGTTCATAGACATGGATTATGAAATGGGGTGGACTAGTTAACACCGAGTAAGCCCGTTATAGATTATACGATGGGGTGTCCTAGATAGAACTGTGTAAGCCCATTATAGCTTATATGAGGGGGTGATCTAGATAGATCCGGGTCAGATCATTACAAATTATATGATTGGGCCACCCAGATAGCACCGAGTAATTCTATTATGGCATGACTGAGATTGTGTGTTGTAAGCCTATTATAGATTACACAATGGGGTGGCCCAGATAGTGTCGGGTAAGCCTTTTATTACTTATAAAATGGTTTAAACCAAATAAAATTGAGTAACCCATTTATATATTATATTTTGGGGTAGCCCAAGTAACATCAGGTAAGCCCGTTTTATTTTATATGATGGGGAGGACTAGATAGTTTTGCGTGGGACCGCTATGGCACTCTAATGCATTGGGTACATATTTTTATCTCATAATATAATGATGGGATTGATTTAGTGGGCTTGATACAATATGAAATAAATGTATAACATGGTACACTATAAGGAAAGGGTTGTGACTGGGAATGGCGGTGTTTCCTACCTAGTAGGTGTTTCCCACATGAAGTGCTCTCACATGTTTTGGAAAATTTTCCTTGGTTTATAGAGAATGATTTTGTATATTTATTTGTTTTCCATAAGTATGAATATTATTCTAAAGTTATTGTGTAACATACCAAGTAAGTAATGAATAATAGATATTTTATCTATGTCTATTAATGAATGAGATAGTGTTTTAGAGGCTTAAAATGAAAATAAATCCAATCTTAAGCATGGAATACACTAATATTTTTAAAAGATTGTTTTACTGCCTTTGATGGAAAAACAATTTTTAATCTATCTTTTGACATTTTTATAAACTATGTTTGTCAAAATAAACTTATTCTTTATGATTGTGACATCAAAATTTACTTTGTGTGAATTTTTGGTATTTTTCTGACAATGTTCATTTTTTAATGAATAGTGGAAAATACTGCATTTTACATCAAAACAGCTTTTTAATCTAATCTATTTATATTATTAGATTATCTTTTGAATTGGTTTTGAAGTGAAATTAGAATATATTTTTACCATTTAATCCCGTGGTGGTAATTGGAATCAATTTCAATTTTAAATTGGACTTAAACTGGTGTTAATATTTTGATACTTATTGTTTCATAAAAACACGCTATTTGTCATAACAGCGGGAATTAATTATTAAATTTATTAATGTGACTTATATGTTTTGAATTTTTTAAAATAGACTTCATTTTTGAATTCGGAATATCAAATATAGCTTAGGGTGAATATTTGGTAATTTTCTGAAAAACTTCAATTTTTGATGAATAGTGAAACCACTAAGTGGTAGTTAAAGAAACTGATTTTTCGTTTAAATGAAACTTTCCCACCTTTGTGTTCTGGATTTCAAAAATCTGACATACATGGTTGTCATTAGTATGTAAAGTGTGGTTCAATGGGATGAAAATAATTTTTTGGTGAATAGTAACTAATTAAGTTTTAATCGCGATTAGAGGTAATTAGTGTAATTTAAGGTAAAAATTATATTATAAAAATGAGAAAAACACCATGACACTTTTCCTACACCTATTGGGTGAGTCATGGCCGACCAAGAAAACCCATGGGTCGATTTAGGGGACCCCATGGAGCCACTTGGGTGAGATAATGACTTTAATGCATTTTTTTAAAATAAAGGTGAAAATGACACTAACATAAATTGTTTTACTAAAACAATTTTTAGAAGTGGTTATACTAATCATATTTTTGTCTATAAATGTTCATTAGAAACATAAAAATATTTCCTACATCATATTAGTTTTCTTATAATTTTTAGACATTAAATATATTAAATTATTTATGACATTATGATGATGCAGCGATGACCTCATTATTTAACGATTTAAATAAAATGGAAAGATAATGTAATATCTAAGACCTACACTTGTCAAAAAACTATTGGATGGGAATATTTCGAAGCCTTATCATCTTAGAATCGAAATATATCAATGTGGGACCTTATAAATTCGAAACACTTTTGAAAATAAAATAATAGTGTCATGATTTCCAAAAGTGCCCCTCCTCTCCTCTTATAAAAGGCCCCCACCTCTACCACATTTCACACACTCCTCAAGCCTTTGGCTCGGCCATCCCATGCCCATTTACTCTCTCCACATCCCTCTCCTCATCCTAGAGGATTCCCTTTGGGCAGAATCCTTTCCAAGGAATCATTTAGTCTCAAATCAATAGAAGTTACATTTTTAAAGGTAATTCTTTCTCTCATGTTCATTTGTTTTATTTTGCTTCTCCAACCCCCTAAACTCTTTTTATTTACTTCTTTTGTAACAAAAAAAGTATCTTAAATATACTAGGATGTTGTTATAAGATTTATTCGAGCTAAACTCTCACACAAATACATCAAATGGTTAAAGAACATACGGTTTCTGTGGATGGCGAAATTCTGCCTCCCGAAACGATGATTGTTTAATACGCATCTAACACCTTCAAAGGTGGCCATTATGATGTCACTATTTTTATATATGCTATATTATATGTTTATTATTTCCTTAAGATTCTGTATTTTTTCATTTATGGAATACCACTATTGTTTCCATTATGGGTAAACACGATATCTTCATTTTAGGAAGTGCGGACTACCGCCCCATGAAAGTGATTTGATTCGTCAATACCATATGTGGGATGTGTAAAGGATAGAGTTAATGATATTATATATGTTATTATACTGGATTTATAATATACTCTTATATCATTATGATTCCATTCTAGAAAATACGAAATAGAAATGGAAGTAGCGTTCATGCGTACGTATGGCTTACCGTCTCCATGAACGGTGCATTTCATTTCTTATCTCTGAATGTGATGTAATATTATAAATACATGTATATGCTGAAAATATACGATATATATGTTATCTAAACCATTAATATCATTCTAGATATAACGAACCTTTGACCAAATTAACAACATGTAAGTGTAAGAAGTCTATTTTTGACTTAAGAACCAAATACGGACAAAATGAACATTATTAACTTAAATGATTACATGATGTTCATAACATGGTATAAAAGGAATAATGAACTTGAAAAAGGTTCTAAAGAAAGTAGAGATTAACTCAAGTTTATTATTCATGATATTAAAGAACGGTCGTGTCAAGTCGGATACGAGGTGTGGGACTTCATCTCAATCTCCTTTCATTGAGGCATATTTTTTTATACACAACCTTCTTTTATACGGTGTATAAACCCCTTTGACTTTTACGTTTATTAAAAAGGAATATTTTTTATATGAAGAGTTTACTAAACGACAAAATGGAATGTTTTTGTCGTACGTATGTGGCGACAAAGACTTCTCCGCCGCCGTGACCGTTATTTGAGTTTCGGCTTCCTCTACAAGCTATAAATTCTTTTTAAAAGAAAAATAAATACCATGTTTTACTTTTATTTTATTTTGGTATTGAAAATGGTTTTCATAATGTTTTTATATCAATGTGTTGTATTGATATCTTTTGATTGAAATGTGGAAATGTTATTTTTCTTTTATGCATGTTTTATGGGATATGATTATGTTGAGGTTCATGGGAATTATTATGAAAATGGGTGGTTCCATGTTAAACTAAGGGCAGGTGAGCCTGATATAGCTCTCCAATTCATTGGGTAACGGGAAGGAGTGAAACGTTAAGGTTTCTCTGAAGAGATTTAGGGAATATACTGTGATGGGTATTCCAAACGTAACCAAGAGGGTTACTCCCTACGTAAGAATGTTATGAATGCCTCAAGTTACCTTTATGTCTTATGATTTCAATGATTTATTCATGATTTTATGAGGTATGTTTAATGTGCCTATGTTTTATGGGTAAAGTATGATTTCATTCTTATGTATATATGAACTCATGTTTCTTTCCATGTTTTTTTATAACCCATACTGAGTTTTTATGCTCATCCCAAGTTTTTGAAATGTTTTTCACAGGTCACGGGAAAGGTACATGATAAGATGATAGTGTCAAGGAAGTGTCAAGAAAGAATCCATGTTTTATTTTCAATATGTTTCCGTTGATGGGAAAAAGAATACTACCTTTTATTGTAACCACTTTGTTTAAATGTGGGTTGTAATGCATGTTTTAAGATCTAATTCTCTAAAACTCTAAACCTGAAAAGATCCTCAATGAGTAATCTTGTGATAACTCAAGATTATGTAAGGTTTAAGGATGGGGCCTTATATATTGCCTCATAACCCATGATCTTTTATATACTTTTGCATCCTGTCTTATGGCCTACCAATAATTATTCCATGAAAATTAATTATGATATTTGACAAGAAGGGTATAATATTATAATGTTACAATCATGTTCTCATACCCTTATGATCTTGTTATACTTACATATCTTTCTTTTTAACCCTTACATAGCATCTGGGCTCACCCCTTTATCATGTTTCTTCTTTCCAAGATAAAAAAAAATGGATTTAAGAAGTAATAAAAAATGGGATGATTTTTAAAGGATATGTTGAAGATCATTCACCAAGATAGAAGAATATATTTCCATATTTCCAAAGAAAATAAAAATATTAGGGTCATTGGGATTGTACTTTTTTAATGTGATGAATGTTCATGTAAAATGATGTAATATCCATGTATGTTAAGCTCGTATCACTATAGTTGGTATCAAAGGAAAGGTTTAGTCAACTGCTGGAATCTTGAATGAAAAAGCCTTAGCAAGATACCTAGGGATATTTTTAAGGAAGTGTCTATGGATTTATCTAAGAATAAACCTAAGGATACATAGATTAAAGAATTAAGTGTAATGTTTTTACACATGATACAATTAATTTTTCATGATTATGTTATTTTATGCTATGATAATTGTTTCACACACTATGATTTATAGTCTAAGTCAATATCGGGAACTAGAAGAAACTATATAAACCTTGAATTTTCCAGATGTTGACAGTATGGTAATTATAAAAATCAATGCCCTAGGTTGATATCTCATGATGTAAATCAGGAATATGGCACATGTACTATAAATTCCACTGAAGATAAAGATACCATGACTGAAATTTTGTAGTTGTGGGATGTTGTAATAGTATTTTTACAGTAAATGTGAGAATAATTATTAAATTGAGGTTGAGGAACATGAATTTATGATTCATATTTCATATTATAGGAATTTTTTTTAAGGAAAAAGATGATTAATCATAAGTAATGGATTAAGAATAAATTTGGATGGTTGAAGTGTATACGAATTTGAATTCAAGAATTATGTTATTGAATCATGATCTATATGTTTTACATTAAGGATTTGAAAAAATTATATTTAATGGTTTCGATGACAAAGAAATGTTGTTTAATGGAAAATTGATATTTAGATTAAAGTCAGGTGACCCTTAATATGTTCCTTATATTGATAAAATTGTTTTTCATTTTGATTAAAAGATGATTGTGGATAAAGTAAATTAGATATTTCTAATTACCATGGAACTGATTATTGATTTTTTGAAAAAGTAGTTTATTTTCTCATGGATGATGTTTATAACTTTTTAGGATTTAAGGAATATCTCCAATAATATTTGGAATAATAAATAATTCATGTTTTCCATAAGGTTTAATGGTATTTTGAGATGTTATAATATTTTCAAGAGAAAACATGATGAAGGTATTCACATGTTTTGGTATGTGAAAACAAAGAGATACTTCATGATAGACAGAGGATCAAATCTATGGTGTTTTTGAGAAAAGTTAAAGACAAAATTTATAATGTTTTGGACATTCATTATTTGGATGGGTTATAAGGATAAAGATTTATAGAATGGTTTATTTAATACTTTAGATGATGTTTTAGATATTAAATTATTATCTTAACCTATGAGGGTTTATGCATATTGAATAACATGTGCGAACCATTTTGTTTTGATAAAGAAATATGGAATGACATTTCATTCTCTTTGTGGATCTCATGATCTTATAATGCTTTAGGGAAGAAAAATTCCCCATAATTTTCTAGAATAAGAGATGAATTTGAAATTTATCAAGACACAACAAAGGGTGAGATTCTGCTTAAATCAAGTAATTTTATATTCTCTTGAAAATTATTAAACAATAGGAAAAGAGATTTTAAAAAAACTTTTGTCCTGTTATCAACATTTTTGATGATATCAATGTTCCTTTTAATGTCTCTTGGTTTTATGGCTTTTTGAATGTTTACTTTGTCCTAAACATGTTCCCTATCACTCTAAATCATAACTTGATAGTTACATTTCTATTCCATGTCCATGTTTTCACATTACACCTATGTTTTCCTATGTTGTATCATATTTATGATTTAATTTGGATGATCATTATGTTTCCAACATTCATTTTTAAAGGTTATTTTAGTATTGATTTTTATGATATGGGTTTATATAAAAGAAACATTCAAGTATTAAACCTTTGATAACCCAGATTAATTTTAAGGATGAAATTTATTTTAACGAGGGTAGAAGGTAACACAACAATTTTGTATGAATTAATTTTTTTTGAATAAATTAAATTTCTTTGTTCTCTTGCATTGCAGGCTATACCAAGTTATGATTGATTTATACTCAAGAACATGTTATTATTCCTCTACACACAACACATAGATTATCTATCATTAAATTTAACACTATTATGGGGTTTGTTACAAAAAATATCAATTTTCCTTGATATCTTTCTTTAAATGAATGTTTAGGAATTATGGAACTACATTATACTATTAATGTTATTATTTAAATATTACTATACTTAACCCCAATATATTGTAATAGAAGTTAAGTATAATTTTTAATAAATTTTTTGAATAGGGTTTACATATGTATATAAAATTAATCATTTTATTATTAATTAGTTTTAAATGAAATTAAGAACAATTTTATTCTGAAGAAATCCATTTTCTATAAAAATTATTTTTTTGTGTACAAACACCATTAATCTCAATAAATTAAAAAATATTTTTTTGAAAATTTTCTTTAATACATTTAATATTTTTTTATTTTCAATAACTTTTTTAAACTCATTAAATAGACTTTAATGGAATAAGATAAAAATTAATCCCATTTTATTTATAAAAAGATGATTTTTTCCTAAAATTTAATTTACCATATTTTAATAGAGAAAAAATTTTAAATATCATTTTTGACACTTTTTTAATTTTAATTTTAAAAAATAAACATTATTTTTAGATAGGAATATCAAAATTTAATTTGGCTAAATTTTTGTAATTTTTCAGAGAAATTTCATTTTTTAATGAACAGTAAAAATCACCAAATTTAAATTGAAAACTCTATTATCATCTAATTTATTTAAATAGATAAATTTTAATAAATATTGGGTTTATATTATTTTTAGATATATTTTAAATATATTTATCCATTATATGTAATTTTAATCAATTTTACATTGAAATTTGATAAAAAACATTTCAAGCATTTCAAAATTTTTACATTAAAAAACCATTTTTTACATCCTATCTACGAGATTAATTTTAAATTTATTTATACCATTTGTTTCTTCATAATTTAAAAAAATGGATTATATTTTTGGAATCAGAATAATTTATAATTTATTGTATGTTTAAATTAGTTTTTGACAAAAAACATTAGTTTAATTAATTAATATTAATTACCATGATTAAGGATAAAATGAGATTACTTAATGGTTAAACATTAACATAAGGTAAAAAATACCCAATAAACATGTCCAAAATATATTAGTTTCCATATTTATTCCATATAATACCTTTTATTTAATTTTAAAAATTACTTTAGTAACATTATCTATGGGACTCCACTCAATAGTGTTTGCCTTTTTCTATTTACAAGAATTCCACCCCACCTCCTCTATAAAGGGGTACTCACTCCAAATATCATGCCCTTTGGATCGTCCAAATACCGACAAAATAATATCTAAACATCCCTAATCCCATAATATAAGACTTACATTATTATGAAATCAATCAAAGTTAGTGTTTTGGTGCAAACTAAAAGGAATTTCTTAAAGAAGTGGTAAAAACATTTGACAAGAACATGGGTTTCATTTCTTTCTTCACCACATAAATTAGTATTATTCAATTATTATATGAAAAACAATTTATCATAAATATAAATATTTGTTTTTATGTTAAGGTCATGACTAAAAATCACCTACAGTTTCCTCAAATGGGATACACAGTCATCGTTCGTGTGAATGGAAAACTACAGCCCCACTAACTAATGTCGTTCATTTTTCCATTACGAGAATTCTTGGAATGAAGTAATGATGGGATTGTTATTTTTATAAGAGATATATATATATTTATAATATTTATTATTTATTCATTCTTAAGGAATTATTATATAATATATACCTTCATGCTTTCCATTTTGTGGTAATATGATAACTTCGTTTGTGGATGTGTGGACTAGAGCTTAATTAAAGTGACATGATTTGATCACGATTTACATGGAACATATTATGGATGGGTTTAGTAAATATATATAATTTATACGACATAATAATTCTTCTGGAATGATAATATGCATATATATATATAGTTTACTTTCATTCATTGAATACGAAACAAAAATAGAAACAACATTCATGTGTACGTACTACCTACCGTCACAATGAATAGTGTATTCCATTTTATATTCATAAATTTTATAGATTATAATAAATACATATATAATGAATATATATGATATTTTTATCTTTGTTAAAATTATATAAATAAGAAAATAATGATATAATTAATAGGATCAAGAATAACATGCCAAAACATATAAAAAAAGCAAATTAGTTATAATCCAAATTTTAAATTTAATATGAAATTATTAATAAAATGATAAAATAATGTCACAATAAAACAATATTTGGTATGATATATTAAGATATGGTACTGTGGTATATATATCTTCATATTTTATTTATTATATATGATGTTTTAATTTGTAAGAATAATGTCAAGACTTATGGTAAGGGTTTTTTCATAACGCTTTTATTCCCATTTTAAATATGATATATTATACACTTAGTGATATTTTTTGGTTTATATAATGAACTATGACATTCTATATCATGAATTTAGTTAATTTGATGGTATTAGAAGTTTCAATTTATTTTATTCTTTCATGGGTATCACGATTCAAAAGATACCAAAGTTATAAGGGGAATACTAGTCTCATGAATTTTCTTATCCTATAGTTATTCATGATATCATTGTATAATGGTACTATTTCACACTATTAGGTACATAAGATAATTAAGAAAATTATTTTAAGAAAATCTGAATTTATTTATCTCTTTGGTCAGAAATCTATTTTATTTATAAACCTTGTATTCTAAAAATGTTTTGAAATTTTTTAAATTAAATCTTATGATAAATTTCCTAGAAAATTATTTTCTAGAAAATATCATGTTTTAAAGTTTATTAAATGTTTTCCAAATATACCTTTATAATTATTCAAGGTTATTTTCAAAGAAAATTGTTTTCAAAATATTTTATATTTTAAAAAGTGTTTATCAAATTTGAACAGATAATTTTCTCATAAAAAGTTTCAAATGTTTTTTAAATCTTACATCATTATTTTTCAATGAGGTTTTTATGAAAAATTATTTTAAAACTGTTATATTATTTTCATAAAGTTTTTATTCTCCTTAAGAACTGTCACAGGAGATCATTCAAAATCCGTCTCCATCTAAGATGATGTCCTTTGATGTAGTTATGCTTTACTATGGATATGATCCAATGAAACCATTCATATTCATTCTCTGGATGGTTTATGTTTTTATGTCCTAAATTTATGGAATCTGTTTATTTTCCATGTGCAGAACATGTTTCAAATAGGCTAGTATGAAACCATTCTCTTTTCCATGGGCTAATAACATTTCAAATAGATTTATATGAAACAAATTGTTTTTCCATGGGTTTATCATTTTAGGGAAGAATAATAGTTTTGATGTGTTTTTAGGATGATATTAAAGATCATTGTACTTTATATATGTTATGGTTCTTAGATGTGGATTATAAAATGGGGTGTCCCAAATGGCATAAGGTAAGCCCATTATAGATTACATGATGTGGGGGCATAGATAGCACTAGTCAAGACCATTATATCTGATGCTATAATCGGCCCACATAACACCAGGTAAGCTCATTGCATCCTATATTATGGGTTTTCATAGATAATGAAGGGTAAACCTATTATTGATTATACTATGGGGTGGACCAGATATCACTGGGAAAGCCCATTATATATTATACGATGGGTTGGGCTAGATAGTGGCGTGTATGCCCATTATGTATTATATAATGGGGTGTCCCATAAAGCCTTGAGTATTCTAATTTTATATTATATGATGGGTTTTCCAAGTTCGAATATTATAATCCCATTATATATTATATGATGGGGGGCCCAAATAGTGTCGGGTGAGCCCATTATTGATATTGAATGCACTGTTTAAAGACTTATATCTCATAAGATAATGATGGGAAAAAGTCGGAGGGCTTAATCCACTATGGGAATATGTAATAACCAGATCCACTATAAGTAAAAGGCTATGAATGGGGATGATGGTGTGTCCCACCCAGTAAGTGGTTTCTCCATGACATAGCCTGATGAGTTTCTGAAATAAAACTTGACTTATATGGAATGATTTTATATGTTTATGTGTATTCCACAAGTTTATGTCATATTCCAAAGTTATTCCCTCTTGACTCATGTTATTTGATTTCCTTATTATTCATGTCATATGAATAGATAATATTTATGTCATGACACTTTATTATGTCCTTTGATATATAGGGTACAATCTTAAAATGTTACGATTATTTCATCATACCCTTGTGATCATATTATTCTTACATATCTCCCTTGTTTAACCTTCCAAAGCATCTGAGATCATCCCTTTCTGATGATTCTTTTCCCTTGGATATGAAGAATGGTTTTAAGTAGGATAAAAAAGGGGAAGATCTTTGATGGAGACGTTGAAGATATTTCACTAATATAGAAGTCTATATTTACATGTTTCCAATGTTAGTAAAGTATTATTATTCTCATGAATATACTTATGTAATGTTCATAATATTCATCTAAAGTGACATAATATCCATTTATTATAACCCTCAATCACTATTCTCTATCTTTAAATCTTTATGGAGTTGAAAGGTTATACTCATCCTCATCTGGGTCCTGAATGACTCATGTAGGCCTCTCTTCAATTGTGATGTGAACCACACCTCATGATCAAAACAAATTGGCAAAGGCAGACTATGAAGGTGAAAAATCTCTCATATGTACATTTTACAAAAATTCTACAAAAACTTCCACTCCATAAGAGCAAGGATGAGTGAAGAAATCATGATCTGGTCATCCATCAACCAGATGTAATCATGTCCTCTTGCTGGACATGTAATCCATGTCACAAAGTCTGTGCACATGCCATCCCATTTCCACATCAGGATCTCAAGGGGATGCAATGAACCTACCAAAACCTGGTGCTCAGCCTTCACCTACTGACAGGTGAGTCACCATGAAATGGACTCAACCATGTTACATATCATTCTAGACCACAAAAACTACCTCTAAAGGTAACTAAAAATCATCCCCACATTAGGATGTACAACTGAAGGAGAAGTATGGAAGCCTCTCATCAACTCCTCCCATATTCTTAATGAGACCATAATTAGACCCTGTAAAATCAATATATGATTCACACCTTTAGATTATACATTGGGGGAATATCTTGAAGTTATCTAGTGACACAAGACCTCACAGTTGAAATCTCAGAATTGGGACTCTCACATGAGGTACTAGTGGAGGATTCAACACCATCGACTGAAGAAAAGATACACCCTCTTGCTCAAATAGGATAAATTATAAGGAATCTAACTACTTAGATGCCTCCTACACAAAAAGATCCATGGAATTCATGCTGAGGGATTGTTCTACCGCATGTCCATTACTAGAAGAATAGAATATCTCAAATTCA
The DNA here is from genome assembly GCA_963277665.1 of Viscum album. Classification (NCBI taxonomy): domain Eukaryota; kingdom Viridiplantae; phylum Streptophyta; class Magnoliopsida; order Santalales; family Viscaceae; genus Viscum; species Viscum album. The sequence goes on along the minus strand of OY728165.1, from coordinate 251,686,613 downwards.
TAGTCTTAAAGGAACTACAACCAGCACCTCTTCAATAGTTTAAGTCTCTCTCTATAAAGACATAACTGATAATTTGATGGTCTGAGAAAACCAAAACAAACTCTCATAGAAGATATTGTATCTAAATCTTTTGTTTTAAGACTACTGGTGCTAGCTCTAGGTTGTAAATCATGTAGTTCTTATCATGGGGTCTCAAATTACTCTACCCAAATACGATAAGTTTTATCCTCTCAATCAACACATAGCTGATCCTAGATCCGTAGACATCCCAATATGCCACGTACTATGTGTCCATCTTTAGGAGTATCAAATTAGGATCCGTCATCAACCTTAAAGTCAACTCTTCAATGGATCTTTGGAACTACATAGTCTTGGTAAATGAATTCCCTTTCTGAATCAGGGTGTTCAAAGCAGAAAAAATCCTAGAAAAGTCTTCAAAAATCATCATGTAGTACTCCACAGATCCCATAATAATCCACACCTCCAACAATACCTTAGGTGGATCCCAATAAATATCTACATTGATCTCCTCTTGGTCTAAACCAAAACAATACTTTTGAATGACATTCCCCTTAAAGATAACTTTTGGAATCCATAACTAAAACATCCATAGATTACTATAATGCTTGTTCCACCTAATTAAATCAAAAACCACCATTGGGTTCTCCACATTATTCTCCTCTAAATTAGTGTGTATAATTATATAGTTAATTAATATATCCATAAATTGGTCATGTACAACTTTAATATTAGGTTAATCAAATCCATAAACACGTCTCAGAAATTTATCACATTAATGGGAATCACTAGGAACCCACATTGTATGTAGAGACATTAGAATACCAAAATCATAATACCATCCTCACAAACTCTCAATTGGTGGTAGTTGGATTAGAGATCAATATTTAAGAACCATATTTCACCTCACAAGTAATTAATTATGTTTTAAACCCCTGTTAAGGGGTATGTTTTATTTACAGTGATTCGGTTCAAGAGATGATAATCTACAGAAATATGAAGGCTTGTATCAACCTTTTTCTGGAAAAACATTATAGATACCGAGGGGGACACAATGGGCCTAAAATAAATTCTCTCCAAGGTTCTACAACCACAAAAATAGATCCTGGAGCTCATCAGGTTCCATCTGATATTTTGTAGAAGATACCAGAGTTATCCCAGAATATAAGTTGATACAAAACTCCATATTCCACCTCAAAGGGAGTCCCATATCATCCTTGGGAATTATATCCATAAGATCCTCCATGATTGAAGTAATCTAGATACTTAAAGATCTTGGTTCACTATGATGTAAAATTGAAAACTGATGGGTAATAGGTTGCAACCTTCTCACAAAACCCACTCATACCACAAAGAGATATCTCCTGCCCAAAAAGTAGAATCTCATTCCATCAATGTGAAGACATAAGACTCATCTATAGTGATAATAAATATGGGATTAAACTATAGACAATCAATAAATACACAAAATTACCTCATAGGAATCCATCACGATGAAAAAAGTGTCCCTTGAGATCCTCTCACCACCAAGCGCTAGATCGCATTACCGGAAGATAAAAGTTATAGAAAAAGAATTCTTAGTATGAACCTGTAGACAAATATATCAGGATAAATCATCAACTAGAAGCTCAAGATATCAAAAAAGGAGTAAAAAGATGAAGCTTTGACATGTAATTGTGTCTACTCATAATGAAGTAAGAGTTAAATAAACACTTATCATACCTCTAATAATCTTGTGTGACACTGGGTTATAAGCCTTCAAAACCTGAAGGTGTTCATAACCCTGACAGGCATCTCTCTGATCCTGATATGTGCTACATGGTTGTGGTGGTAGAAGGATCTAATAGTTTCATCTACCACCCCCCAAGTCCCCATCAGGAGCTCTAACTACTCCTATGCCAGCTCCTTCTCCTTGGGGGTCTCCCATCACTCTTCTAAGAGAACACTGACCATCGTGTTACATCTAACATGGAAGTCCATCTGCTTTCAGCTTTCCCTCTTTATCACGTCTCGTCTAGAAGTCACGCGCTAAATGGACGCACCCCTCACATGCATATCACCTCCCCACATTGGACTTCCTAGGTCTTCTGTGTGGTCCCTGTCCCACCTGACCAAATTCCTGAGTATGGTCATGTGGTGGTATCCTATAATAAAATCTTGCTGAATGGGGTCTACTACCTACTGAGGATGACTCAACCCCATAACACCAACTACAAACTCATACTACCTCACATTCCTATTGTATGAATCTCTCAATCACAATCATCCACCTCCACACATTAGAATTTGTGGTAACTCACAAGGTCACTATGTTGTCACAAATATCTATGTGATGAAACTAATCAAAGTTATGTTTCTAAAAGTATCCATAAAGAATCATATCGAGGTATTATCATGTAAGTTCTTTGATCCTCATGGCATACTCTACCACTATTATATCTCCCTATATCATCTCCAGAAGATCTTGAATCTAAACCAAGCATAAGAAGGTGGGGTATTACTCCTCTAGGAATAGCTACTGGAATTAGGTTCATTAGAGAGTCGACTAATCATGCATCTATGAACTAGGAATCCACCAACAACTATCTTGTCTAGGGAAAAAATAGATTCCAATGAAACCACTAGAGTAGATGGTGGCCAAATAAGTCTAAAGACATAGATTATTGACTCTATCCAATACATGTGGCTAGAGGATCTGGCTCACCATAGAACCTTAGGGGTCCCTAGTACTAGATATCATGGTATGTGCTAAGACTAGACCCATAATAAATTCCCTAGGATGTTATGATCTAATTCTAGAAAGGTGGGGGTGATGCGACTATCCACATGGGGGAATAATCTAATTGGATGGAACCTGAACCATTTCCTCATCAGTCGTCAGATCGTCGTCATGATTTGAAATAGGTAACCTGGAAAACTATCATCAAAGATTAATCCTAAAAATTTAATCAAGGCATACCATGGTTAGATGAGAATATATATATATATATATACATATATAACATGGGTTGATTAATCAAGAAGTATAGTCAAAGGAATCAATATTGTATGATACATTTTTCATTGATACCTAAAACTAATGTCTTGGTATACCATGCAGAAAAATAGGTTGTCAAATTATTAGTGAATGTATATGTTATCCACCTACACAATCACTAGGCTCCCAGGCCAGAAAGTTACACTCGAAACAATTTGAAACTATTTCCCTATGTCCCAATAAAAATCCTTATAAGGGGACTAATCTAAACATCATACATAGGAATAATATACTATGATTCCAATCTGTCATGACCCGACATAAAGGGTCTCAAGACTCAACTACCCTAATCCCACCTCCATAGGTTATGGTTGGGGTGGGGTGATAAGAACATAAATAAATAACAAATATGTGATCCCTTTACCTAATAAACATATACGTATACACTTGACCATATCAATGTAGAAGTTAATAAGAATAAAATAAAATGATACAAAATCTATATAAATAATAATGAATGTTAAACCTCTATTAAATAAAAAGAGTACGATAATGTTAACTAAAAACTAAAGGAGAAAAATACATGCCAAAAAAAAAATAGTTCCCAAACTAATAAATCTAGAATGTATATATTGAGGGGACCTAGCTCCTAATCTCCAAACTCTGAATACCATATGCAGCCTAATGTACTAGGTATATCTATGCACCTTTGTAATCACCACCAACCTATCCATTGTATATACAAGAAATGACATGTGAATTAAAATCCCATAAAGTTATGAGAAGATACATACCCAGTAGGATGTCTATAATGGTAAAAGTGGTGTAGTAAGAGACATAATTGGAATAGACCGATAGATCCATCCAAATAAAGAGATTGAAAAATCCAATTACATGGATATAGATATATGTCTAATCAAACAAAATAATCCTAAATGATAGAGAAAAGGGATATCCATCTCACAGTCCAGCCCAAGAAAAGAGTGACAATATTTCTAAGAGGTCCATCAACAATGACCAACATCTCATGCATCAATCTTTATAAGTTACTATGTAGAGGGCCCATGCCTCACCACTGTTCCATACAGTCAAGGTGGAACAATATCTAAGTAGTGGACCTACACCCTAGTGCATTAGGAGAATGAAACACAATGTAAAGAGTACCCACACCCTAATTCCATACAGGTGTTCCAATATGTTGGAAGAGGACCTCACCCTAATTCCATAGGGGGTACCACTCAATTGATATAGGATCCACGCCCTAATGGCATGGGAGGGTGGGGTACCACATTGTTGGTTGGGGACCCCTACCCCGATCTTAGGGGTACCACTCGTAGATAGAGGGACCATGCCCAAATTCCTTGGGGGGGGGTTCCAATTATTATATAGATGACCAATACCCTAATTATTGGGGGGGGGGGGTACCACTCAGTAGATAGGGGACCCACACCCAAACACCATAGGGGGTACCACTCAGTAGGTAGATGACACGGACCCTAATTTTATAGGGGGTATCACTCATTATATAGAGTAACTAGACCCTAATTTCATAGGGGTACCACTGAGTAAGTTGTTAGAGGACCCACACCCTAGTCCATTTGGGGGTATCAATATAAGGATCCTATTGATCACTACCGTCATCATGTACCACCCAAAGAAACATCACAATCTGAAAAACATGTATTGTACCTCAAAATAAACTATTAAGGATACCATCATGTTTTTTTTTGGAAAAAACATAGGATAGGATACTCACGGTCAAATATTTATGTCCAAATGGTGGAGATATGAGAGGTAGAACGTACCTCAAAAAGTAACAAGGGCTATACATATATGAGGATCGACATAATTTGTGGTCTAGATATTATTTCAATCTTTTCCCCTTCAAGCACATGGATCACTCCCAATTTAGAACTATAAATTGTGTAGGGTGACTACACGACCAGACTTATCTGGCTGGGGTCCGACCTGTTCCCCATGACAAGTCCTTGTAAACCAACTTGTGTTTGTGTACTTTAGTACATGATTTTTGTCTCCCACATAAGGACCTTCCCATGTGCTCCATCACATGGATTTCCCACCCAAGGAGGGTCACATTATATGTGAACTAGTCACATGGAATATGATCCTTAACTTATTTAAAACCATATCACTGTAGCCATAGGGGAACTAGATGACATTTTTTTATCATTATAAACATTGTGTATTCACGATTTTTCCAGAAAGATAGATCCATTCATTCATTCAAGATCTAGCCCCCCCCCCGTATCAAAAAACACTTCAATATCATGAAAAATTGAAGGAATGGGCATATGTTCACCATTTTTTGCCATATATTGGCCACAAATTGAATATTTGTTGATCCATGGTGTTCACCGTTTAACTCAAATGGGTCTCCCAATTTCACCAACTCTGATTAAGAACTGGATCAACAAATCATTCACTCAAAACCATAAAATCCTTGGAATATACCAATAATCCTATAAAACATTTCTCTCATGTAGTTCCATCGTGAATTTGATTGTCTAGTTAATCTTAGTTTATCTCAATAATGCCAAACTGAGAACCCACAAGTCAATTGGTGAAGAACATGACTACAGATTGAGAGAAAATCATAATAAAAAATAGTTAATGATCCTTGGTCAAATGTTCCTCGGAAATAAATAAAAACATAAATGCCTCAACTGATATAAATTGAATAATAAATTAAAATGGATTCATGGTAACATGAAAAAGGTTACAATTGATGTAGATCAAGAAATAGAACTGATAATGCTAAAAAAATCAATTAATAGGGGTAAAATCTGTAAATTGAAATGTCTTACCACAATTTTGATCATTATTAAATGAATAATTCACTTTAAAACTAATTAGAGGAGTCATTTTATTCACTATATCTTAATCTATCTATATCTTGAGTCTCATCATCTTCTGATTTTGATTAACTAATGAGATCTAGAAGATACACCTCTCAATTGTATTGGGGTTTATGCAACTAAACCTTGAGAATCATTATAAAAATGAATTTAAAGAGGTTTATAATTTAGAAAATTTAAATAAAATAATAAAATAATTTAATTAATTTAATTTAATGGAAACCACTAATAGTTGTCATATCTGCATGCCCTATACTAAAAAATTTTATGTCGTTATTAGGGTAATACTCATGTTCTAGATTCATCTGTGTTCTCATTTTTCTAATAAGAGATTCCATTTATTAGATATACCATTTTCATTAAGAAACCATGTGAGCATAGTATAAAATAAATTTAGTATTTTTTAAAAATTAATTCTGTACACACCAGGTCACAGAATCCTACGTTGTCTTAACACTTAGCTCTGAAAATATTTCTAGATATATTTCAATGTATTACATGAAAAAATAGGTTCTCTACACTTCAATGATATTATCTTTATATGGTGGTTCATCTTTATTTTCCTCAGTTGAGACCCGCTTTGATGTAATGCACCTATATTCCATTATGAGGTGTATATAACGCCTATTTAACATCTTATATAAAGAATATATTTATTCTAAATATATTTAATGGTTTTTGAAATTTTATTATTTCAAGGGGAATATTATTATACTAATTTCAATTTTGTGTGAGTTTATATCACAAACTCATCATTATTCGAGATAATTTTTGTTTAAGTATCTACTAAATAATATTTATATCTTATATGTTTATATTTTATAAAAATATTTTTGAAAAATAATTATACTTTTAAAAAATGATTTTTAATGTTATTTTTATACTGATTTGACTTTTTAAAAAATTATTTTAAAAGGAAATGTTACTTATTTTTTCGAATAAGGGACTTTATGAATTTTATTATAAATGTTTGAAAATAATTTTTCCTAACTTATACAGAATGAAAAAAAAATCCCACAACAATGTCACCATAATGTTTTGACGTTATATTTACATGTTTGAAAATATCATTTCACAGAAAATGATTTCTTAATTAAATGTGATGTTTTTTGATTTTTAAGATTATTTTCGAAGTAAAATAGTGTATTTTCCTAGATAAATATCTCTGTAACCTATTTTATTTATTATAAAATATGTCAAAATCATATTTTTTCACTTGTGAAGATGATATAATCTAATTATAACAATCATTATAATTAACTGGATGGTTTTTGATCAGTTTGACTATGAAATGATTTGATATTTTTTATGACAAGGTCTTCAAATACAAACAATTACCGATTTTGTTATGGCATGTAGATATAGTTGTATTTTTTAAAATATGAGTAATAAATTAGACTTAATATATATTTATAAGGACCTACTATTGACCCCTTATGCATCGATGGTCTCCCGTGACACATCAAATAGCCAAATTGGATGTGTTTCTACCTACAAATTTTAAACTATCTTGAGGATATATTTTGAAAATAACTATCTTGTAGATAGATCATGAGAATAACTATATTGATGATTGATATTGATAGATTAAACATCCCATTTTATGAATTTCATAATTCTGAATTTAGTTGTTGACAATACATGTGATTATTCATTCATTATAATAACCATGGTTAAGTTTCATTATCATGTTATTATTTAAACGGAATTATTTGATCATCATTTAGTATTCCCGAATTATGATATATTTAAAGATTAAATAGAATCTGTTTTAGTTATTTACCTTTCTATATTATTTATTAATTGTTTATTCCTAGCTTCTTCTTTAAGCTTACTCTTAATGATCATTTGAGTTCACCCCTTTCTTATGTTTTATTTTTACCCAGGACACCAGGAATTGTTTTATGATTGATTTTGAGGGGTTTTTTATAAAGGGATAATGGTTTTATCAAATATAATACATTTAGTTTTTATATATTTGTAATGTAATTCATATTTCATATATGTTTCTAGTTCTCCGAGACAACTTAACTATTTGGTTATTTTGGATGCGATATCTTGTATCTATTGCCAATGTAATAAAGTAACCTCAAAATATATGCTACTAGAGTCAGGGTCACAATTTTTGGTATCAGATCATGTTTAGGAGAAACTTTAAGAACAATATTTTGGAAAACATTTACTAGATTACAAAACATGATGACAGGATTTGGAATGATTCCCAACAAGAATAATATTATTATTTAGAGACTATTTATAATAAAACTTTCTATTTATGTTAAGTATTTCAATAGTTTTAAATTAACTTTTTTTAAATATTATTATTCAATATAGTGTATGCCTTTATTTAGAAATGAATCCTAATAGAAGGAATGAATACGGTAACAATGCACTCTTTGAAAATATTAAGCCAATTTTTCTAAGAGAACTCGTCTTTGAAACACTTTCTTTGTATGATTAAACTGTATCACGTGAAAAAAAGATATTGAAATAATTATATATGTATTAGGGATTTAAAGGGATGTAATTGATGATGGGTAAAATAAAAAAAATATAGATAAAGGGTATAAGGAAATAATTATTTTCCCACATGTGATAATTATGGAAGGAAACACCACAATACATTCATAAAAGGAATGTTATTTTACTAAAATTGTGGGGATAAAATAATTTTTGATTTGATTGAAAGGGTATGAAAAAAGTTTCCAATGTATAATTCTTCATATTTAAGAGAGGATAAATGATGAAAATAAAAGTCTCCAGAATCAGAGGAATATACCTTTGAAAAATCTAAGCGATCAAGGTCAAGCATAAGTTATTCCCATAGATGAAGTGAAATGATTAATATTTTGTGTTTGAATTCAAGGATTAATCTATAATAATATTTTATAAATTAAATTCATGTTATAAGAATTAGGAAATGTATAAGGATTGTACATTAATAATTTTTCTTTATGGATCTGAGACCATATGATTAATGGTACCAATGTCATAGAAAAGTGATTTAGTGGAAGGTTAAGATTTTGAAAACACATGATTTATGGAATTATAATCCGGAATATATTTCTTACGTTGAGATAATGATACTGGTGTAATGATATGATTGATATGGAAAGATAAAATTAGATTTTACTAGCTTCCTCAAAACTAATTAATAAATTTATTTGAAAAGTTGGTTGTGATGTCATCAATATATTTAAGAAAAATTTTAGTTAAGGAATATATCCAACAATCTGTAAGGAAGAATTCATTATTTCAAAAAAAATTGTCTTTTTTTTATTAAAGTTTTTCAATAAAATACTTGATGAATGTATTTACATATTTGGTTTGTGTTTATTAAGAGATACATTTTGTTTCTTATAGGATTAATGATATGTTCATTTAAAAAATTAAGTGACCTTATTTCAAAACTTATGTATCTTACTCTTTTGGAACTTTCATAATGTTAACCATTTATGAAATGGTTTTATTTGATCTTTGATAAGGTTTTGGAGATTACTTTATTACATTACCATAGGGATATATATATATATATATATATATATATATATATTGGATACATTGTGCTAATGATATTGGGTTTGGGAAATAGTTAGATGCAGATGGAATGATGAAGAACTCTCTTAGAGAGATTATAATCCATTAAATCTAACTTTTTATTCTTTATTAATAAAAATTAATTTTTGGATATTCATTTCATATAGTACAAGATAAAGTGGAAATATATCGAAGCTCAACCAAAGGATGAGATTATGCTTCTAACATCAAATTAAATAAATTTAATTTATTTTTTTAAGTACTTTATTTGGATATTAAATTAATCCATTGACCTTATTAAAAGGGATATGAAATAAAAATGTTTTCCAAATACTTATCTTCTTGAAAAATCAAATGTCTTTTTATCCCATCACATATTTATAGTTTTCTGACTTTTAACATTCTCATGATCATGTTTTCTATCACTCTCCATTAAACCTTGATAGTTATACATGTATTCTTTTTTCCATGTTTTTACTTCCCAATAATCGTCTTATATTTAAAATCCTTGCTTTATGGTGAACATCAAATTTTCCTTTCCCTATTTTTTATGAGGATGATTTATTAATCCTTTTTACAATATGGGATTCCCATAAAAGAATTTTCAAATTTAAACCTTTTATTTTCAATGTGAAATTCTAAATAGAGAGGATTCAATTTATTTAACGTGGAAGGAATGAAACATCTTGTTATTTTGGAATATATAAAATGTGATTTATAGCTTGTGATGTACGAAACACCGAGCATAAATAAAATGTGATATTATATTAAATATTATAATTTTAAAGATATAATTATAATATAGCCCCTAAAAATGGTGAAAATGTGATTAAATATATTATGAAATATATATGAATTTAACAATTATTTATTGTTATGAAATAAACACATAATTTTTTGTAGGGTTATTTTATTCACCAAATATATATTTTCCTCAAAAAGTGATTTTTATTTTTTATTTTGAAAAAATAATGATAATAAATTATATACAATTTAAGAAAATTTATTTGATAAAATTAAATTCATTTTTTTAAATTAACATATTAAAATGATCTTAGGATGATTTTATTAATTTACTAAAAAGATTGATTTAATAGTGAATAGTGGAAAATAATTTTTTTATAAAATAATTAAAAAGCATTTTTATGTTTTAAATTTTAACTAAAACTGAGAAAAGTAATTTTTAGATATATATAATATAATTAATTTCATTTTAATTGTCCTTATACCTAATTTTTTTATGAATACATTTTTGAGATCAAAATGCATTTTTTAAGAAAATTATTTTTCATTGCAATAGAGAGAACTATGTTTTTAATTTTTAAAAATTTATTCTATATTTTTATTTATCACAACCATATTTATTAAATATGCCCCTTTTTTTATTTTAGCTATTATGGATAGTAAAAATCATATTTTTTGTATAATGGTAAAAGGTAAATTGTGAAATATAGGTTTAAAATAAACTGATAAGAACCATTTAAAGAACTAGAGACAAAACTAAATCTTATTTTATGTGTCTATTTCATCTATAATAATTTATGTCTCAGTTATAAGACCATTTATAAAACTTTTAATGGGATTATGATGTTTATAATATTTTATTTATTTAAAAGTCAAAGATGTCTCATTATTTATTTTAATAAATATAAAATTTTTAATATGGTGTTATCCATATGATAATTTTGACTAAAAATATTATTAAGAAATTTAAAATATTTTTTTTATATCATGGTAATTTATAATAAATATTTATTTATGATAAAATTACCATAAACTATTACATAACGATGATGCTGTAATTATTCAATTCCTAGTAAAATCAATTAAATGATATTAAAAAATTAGAAATTAATACAATTTGGATTAATTAATGTTATACAATAAATTTATAGATGTATTTTAGATTTTTTGGATGTATGAAAAATATTTTTTTAGAAATTATCATTTATTATTATTATTTTAGAATTCAAAGTAATAAATTGTATCAAAATTGTCATTGTAAATATTTCAAAATGAATAACAATATATTAAATGATTTAAAGTAACTAAAAATATTTAATTTGGATCAATTATTTTTATATGGTTTAAATTATCTAAAATGTTATATTTATGGGTCTTTTGGACTTTTATAATAACAATATTTACCATTAAAGTGTAAAATCCATGTTTTCCAAGTAAGAGTTAATGAGGTTAAATATTTGTTAAAACTAAATGATAAGTTATATAATTTTACCTAAAATTGAATAAAAATTATTTTATGTGATTATTTTTACCTGTAATAATATTATATATAATATTAATCCATTTTTATAAATTGAAAATTGAAAATTAATTTATATTAATTTAATATTTCTAGAGATTCCAAAATATCCCCTCACATCAATTATAAGAGTGGTCCACTTATTTAAATTCATTACACCACATTGATATATTTGTCTCTACCAACCTATGAAGATGTGTCATAAAAATCCCTATACTTGTTATAAATTTTCTTTTCCTTAAAAAATACAAACCCTAGATCCCTTAATAAATGAAATAAAGGATGTCCTCCAAAGAAGAGGTAATCTTCTTTACCAACTCTTTTTTATTTATTTCTTCTTCTACATCCTATTAATTTGTTGTTTCCTATATAAAATAATAAATAAATTATTATCTATATAAATTTATATAATTATGTTAGTGATACCACCATATTATTATTATTTTTCCATCCTATAAAAAACAGAAGCACCAAGTGTATGTATGTATGATATACCTACTCATCGTAGCTGTGTAATTCATTTTTCATGACCACATTACATGGATGTTTATAATGATGGAAATAATTGATATATATATATATATATATATATATATTTATGATATTTATGGTATGATATTGATTTTATAAAATTAATATATCATCTAATTTCGTTCATATTTTCAATTAAGGGAATGATACTTTCTCTCATGCGTACGTACGACCTACCATCTCCACGAAGTGATGTGACTCATTTTTCATATACAACATTCAATAATGGTTATATAAAGGAATTTAATGATTATATTTGATATTTAAAACATTTATATAATTCTTTATAAGATGTATCTATATCCTATTCAAGAGAACTGGGACATTCATAACAAAAAAATATGATAAAACAAGGTAATTAATACCATAAATAGTGAAATATTTTTAATTAACGGGTGATAAGATGTTATCAAAAGACCATGTAAGATGTTATAAATATCAAAACAATTTTGGAATAAAATAAAAACTTTTTTTAAATCATTTTATATGATTTCTAACTTATTTAATGGATGCCCAACTTGAGTTAAATGATTTCTTAACTCAATTTCAATTTATTGGGTTAAACTAATACTTAATTAATTATGAAAAGTCAAGATTATATATAAAGGTAATTTTAAATATATTATGTTTTTTTAGAACTTTTTTATGAGGATATATATTAAATAAATATATTGAATTCATCTTATTAATTCATACTTCAATGATATGTTCTTTGTAAGGGAATTCATCTAAATTATCATTAATTGAGGTATATTTTGATGGTTTTCACCCATATTGTTCAATGAGTTATATATATTACCCATTTTTCTGGTTATATCATGAATATATTTATACTCATGAAATTTAGTTTTTTCTTGAATGTCAATATTTCATGGGACATACCATTTCAATTGATAATAAATTGGTACCGGTTTATTTCACAATCTCTCCATTATTCAAGATTTTTCATGTTCATGTTTCTAATAAGGAACATTTCTATTTTATATTCATGTTTATAAAAATTTTATTTCTATTACCAAATTATTATTTAATTTTATTTATTTTAACCCTATTTTATATTTTACACAATGTTTTAAAAAGTAATCTTTTCATCGTTTTCCTAACAAGGTACATAATGAAATTTCTTATGAATGTGTAAAAAGAATGGGTTTTCACTTATATATAATGAATAAAATTTCCCACTTGAATGTCTCCATAAATCATTTTAAATTACATTTTATGTTTACAATAATATTTTGAAATAAAATTATTTCTTAATTACACATGATTCTTTTATATTTTAAAGATTATTTTCTAAGTAAGAATGTATTTACTCAACAAATATTCTAGAAATCACTTTTATATATTATCATATAAGTCAACATGATTTTATAAGTTTTATATAGACAATTCACTCTAATGATACAATTATTTATATTTTAATGGATGTGTGATGATCAATTTTACTGGGGACAGAATTGTTATTATGTATGGCTAGTTCTTCCAATATGGATAGTTAATGATTTTTATAGAATATTGATTCAGTTATATTATTTATTCATATTATTAATTAATTGGGCTTAGGATGGGATTATAGGGGACTTCTTTAGCTTCATTATGCATCGAAAAGTCTCTTGAGATTAATTAGTTATCCAAATTAGAAAGGTTTCGACCCATATATTTAATAATTATTGAGGATATATATTTTTATTAACCATTTTAAGGATTGATCTGGATAGTAACTATCTTGGTGATAGATCGGGAATGTTCAGGCATCCCAAAATATTCAACCCAAAATTACGAATTCATTAATCTACATTCCATGTGATTATTTTATTTTTAGAATATGCAGGTTTAAGTTTTGTTATCATGTTATTATTCTTGTGGAATTATTTGATCATCATTTACACCTACTATTTTATGATCATGTTATTTATTTAATGGAGTATGTTATAGTTATTTACCTTTTCATATTATTTTTGACTTATCAATTCATATCATTGAATTTACTCTTACCTTTACTGACCATTTGAGCTCACCCTTTATTATGTTTTATTTTTTCCTAGGATACTAGGAAGTGTTTTTTGATTGATTTTCTATGGCTAGGATAAGGGTAAATAGAGTTCTCAAGGGTAACACTTTGTGAATTTTATATTTTCAATGTAATTTTAATTTCATGTATGTATCTAGTTCTCTAATACATCTAAAATATTTAGTCTTATGCGATGCGGTCACTAGAATATAGTGACAATCTAATAAAGTAACCAATGAATTGGGGATACAAGAGATAGGTCTTTACAATGTCTCAAATGTAACTGATAAAGTTACCTTTATATTTCACAAGGTTCATCCATCACATTTCTAATTTTTTATACATATTAGTGATACTTTTAAAAATTCACATAATGAACATTACATATATAATCAATTAATTTAGTGTTCATTGTAAAAACATTCTAATTTATGGTTTTTTCTTATATTTTCATTATAATTTGATGTCTTTTGTCTAAAAAAATTCTTAAATTTTTACATAATATTTTTAACTTTTTGAAATTATTCCTGATGCTTCTAATTCTGGTCATACCATCTAGAGTACATTACAAATTGGTTTTTAATTTTTTTAAACATTCATTTGAAATCACCCCTCACCAAACATATAAAATTCATATCTCAAAGTATTGTATAAGATTTCTTATTTCAAACTCACATAGTGTTCATTTGAACCTCAAACAAAAAAATTCAATAATTATCTTCTTAGAAAATTATAATGAACTAGAATATTATCAATGTAATTTTCTCTCTAATTTTAGAATAGTGATGTATATTGTTATATAATAGTACATAATTAACACAATGAAAATTATAATATGATGAAAATTTTATAATATTAATTTGAAAAATATATTTGGTGAAAAAAATTTCCATAAGAATTAAAATATTACAATTAGAACAAAATTGAAAAAACACAACAATAACATGAGAATTTTGATATGCTTTATCCTCTAGAATAATCTCACTCACAAAAAACACTATAGAAATGAAACATATGTTTAGTAATGAAATATGTATTTAGAGTATATATATATATGAGGGAAAATTGATTTGAATGAAAAATGAATGAAAAATGAGGTATTTATAGAATGTGGGTGTAACTTCTTGGACCTAGAATCCACTAAACTGGTTCTCCAAGACGGGTCATCGCATGACCCCAAGCATGCCTCCCCGTTTTCTAGAGGTTTTCATCTAGCATCGAGGGTCTAATGAGTCACATGTGGAGACTATACCCTCTTTACCAGAGTTACCCACAATAGAGCACAATATGAATAAAGAAATAATATGAAAAAATAAAAAACATGCATATCCAACATTTCCCAAACATGATACAAACATAATAAAATACAACAATGATATTACATACTAATAGTTTCAAGTGAAAGAGAAGCCAAAATAGAAAAAATGACCAAAACTCAAAATGCGTCCTTAGTGTTAGTCCAGATCCTTCTCCACGTATATCCGATGGCTAACTAATCATCATAGTGTAGGGATATTTTCCTCATCCAAACATGAAACCAAGGTATCTCTTCTGGTACCCAAAGGTGGCCCAAGAAAGGAGTGAGTACAAAACTCCATATGAATCCACCAATAGTGTCTACAATATATTCAGTCTAATTGATTGGTCTTGCAGGTACAAAACAAATGGTACGTAAACATGGGACAGTTCAGGATACATAAGTTTACAAGGTTCATTTAATTTATTCCTAGATTTTTTCCCTATCTCATTTCTTTTAACCTCTTCATTACATAAGTCATATTGATCACTTGTTCCATGGGTTAGGCATAATTATCATCTACACAAGTGTATAAGGAATTTAATCACAATGCATAAGGGAAACAAATCAAGTCCCTATATCACTAGGGATCCATATATGACACCAACACATTCACCTCACCTTATAGCCTCAGTCTGGGTGAAATGAGACTGTTAGGGGAATAGATCCTTTCTCCCCTTCCCTAACCCATGCATTTTGGAGTGGAGTTTAAAGCCTCAGTACAAACTCGACACGTGGGCGTAGAACCTCAAGTCAATACCCCACTCTACCAAGCCAGGTGCACATACATATCTATAAACTCATAAAAACTATACCATAACACAACCATGAATATTCAATTCCATTGGATATCATAATTCACAACAACAACATGGGAATTAACAGTTTGCTATAACACATTAACACATTTACCATTTGCAATTTATACTCATTTATCCAAATTTCCATTATCATGCCTTAAGCCTTTTTAATGTATTCAAAAATCCTTATTAATTATCCAAATACATCATTGACCCTTCATTAACCCATTTAGGCCATTTATTATTCCACACGATTTTACCCACTAATGCATTTGAAACACAATTCTCATTTCACATACCACAATCCATTCATTACATTCAATATTATAGGTGCACCACCTAATTCTCATATATTATACAATCCCACATGTTCTTCCATTCCATTTTTATGTTTCATTTATATGATCCCCATATCCTATTCCCTTACCCAATTAAAAGTTCACCATTTAATATTCACTAATCCCCTCAGGCATTTCTAACCAAAAATTCATTAAACAATTGACATAATCTTGTTCAACCCAAATACTCATTTTAATGTCATTCCAAACAACCCCTCATGCCTTATTACCATAGGAATATCTACTGTAATCTCATTTTCAACCTAATATTCAATAAAAACATCTTCTACATGGGTTCCACATTTTTATTTGGCAATCGTTCACTTAACCCTTACCATCATCTAGGTCTGGAAATAACGGACCTCCCAATGGGTGGACCTAAAATGGTTATGTTATTCCCTACTAATCCAATGGGGATCATGAGGGTTTCAAGTAAATCATTTAAACACCAAATTTACATCATCTTACTCAAGGGAATCATTTCACAACAAGAGATAAGAAAAATCTAAAGAGACATGCATAAATCCATCACAAAACTATGGGATATAACTTATAGACCAACTACCTAGAATCCCTTGGTAAACGTACTCTTAATCGTAGACTTGGATCTGGATTCGAACATCCCTTGAAGCCTCAAACTAAATCTCATCCAAAAAATATGGTTCTATAGCTTCAGAAGAAGATGGGAGAAACCACAAGCCCTAATTCAGAAAAGAGAATGGAGGATGGCATTAGAAATACCTAGAGCTTCGATCCAAAACAAATGGCATCCCAAATAGCAAAGATTCGACGGAGAAACACGTATTGGAAGCATTGGTCTTCTATGATAGTCACTAGGGTTGAATGGGGAGGATTTTAAGAAAATATCGAGTTGGTGTTTAAAACAACGGAGTGGAAATTTTGTAAATTTTCTAAATTTTCAGGGAAGCATGGTTTACCCGCATGGTTTTCCAAACCGTGACCAAACCATGCAAAATATACTTCATGAAATCACCCCTATCACATGGTTTCCTCGAAATTCCTCACGGTATTCACAACCATGCGCAAATAATGTGTAATCATCTATCCATGGCTGCACGGTTACCTGAGATGCTTCGTACGGTTTTCACTAACCATGCGCATACCATGAAACATTCCCAGGAACCCCCTTTTCTTTCTCTTTCATGTCCCGAACCCCTGAAACACCCCCAAGACTTCGCCTGAACATTGGGAAAAACATATTTAACCCAAAAATAAGAGTCTAAATCCAAAGTTAAACAAAAAAATACGTTAATAAGATCCAGGATCTTATATCCTCTCCATTTTATAATGGCTTATCCTGGAGCCTCTTTTTCTGACCATCACCGAACTTATGTATCAAGGGATCATGCCAGAGGGCCTTCCTATCCATACCCATATCCCATGATTATGGTTTTACATAAAACAACCACTAAACTTGATCCAAGGGCACTAACTTTCCCCTCAAGGATTCCTCACCATAACCCAAAACACGAACTAGAAAATCATTTCAGGGATGCATCCACTTCAACCATTCTAACAACAATAAATTAATGGGAGAGACTTAGGTGATATCACTTAACTCACAACACATGGAACGTGACACACAATATCACATCATCATAGAGGAACCCATAGACACCTCTTCGGCATGATCTTCTATATGAATCATGACCCAAATCACTTAGTGTCATTTTATTATTCACCCAACTATAATGGTGACCAATCCCAGTATCACCTGAAGGAAAACAAACGATCATTCCCACCACATTTTCTAAAGATTCCACTCAACAACTATCCATCCAATAGAAATCAAAACTCTCGACTGCCCAACCAGTTGAACTCTTCAAACTCTCTCAACTAAGGCCAACTCATACGAATAGTGACCAATCAAGTCCTTTCAACCCAAAACCCTAATAACTTTATCAACAGACCATTTATTCAGTATGGTTATCTCCACCATCTTCAGTGACATGACAGCCCCACTTTCGACGAAGGACCACAAGAATAAAAACCAGCTTCCCCATTACTTGACATGTTCCAACTCACCACACCCAAGCATCCATAGGGAATTAGGCCTACATTGACACCCAACTACACCGTCGAGACAATTTAGAAGGTCATTCCCGCACTATCCATTCATGGACTAAGATCAACACCACCTCACTCCGCTAATACTTCATATAAAAAAACTTTTCACTACAAAATGAACCCATATGTTAGTATCTCACCACACCCATTCTTGATTACTATCTCAGGTCGGACCACACATGAATGTCTTGACCCTGAACTCCCATCTTCATTGATGGTATACTACTCCTTTCTCACCTTCCCAAAGTACTTACTGATTTGAAGCATATCATCATCATCCCATGCACCCACTGAGGTTGCTCCATGAATTTCGGTAGAATTACATAATCACAGCATTACCACCCTCCAGACCATCATCAAGCTTCACCCTCACCATCAAACCACATTACATGGACATGGATTAAATAACTTCACGACATTTCAAAACCACTTAAGGGAAAATTTGTAACACCCCAGGTAAATAAAGAATATGACATTTTCACATTTATCCATATTTGTGAATAGAATAATAATATAACTTTAAAGGGGACGCTATGCTCGATGGAATACCCAATACGCAAGAATGAGTTTCTTGGGAATCTTAGGTTGCACTCTAATAATAAAATAATATTATTTTTAATTATAGTTAACGCATAGCTGTTGTAAGGGAGGGAATAAACAGAACATACTACAAAATGATTATATATGTTTGTCAAATATTTTTAATTTTTACAATAAATGTTAGAGGATTAAAAATGAAAATGAATCCAATTTTAAGCGTAAACATTCTAATATTCATTAAAAGGTCGATTAACCGCCTTTTGATGATAAACCTCATTTAAATCCAGTTTTTGACAATTTTATGTGTTATATTTGACAAAATAAAATTCTTCTTTAGAATCCGTACATCAAAATTTACTTTTTGTAATTTTTTTGTATTTTTCCGATAATGTTCATTTTTTAAAGAATAGTGAAAATTGTTGTATTTTAATTCAAAACCTCCTTTTAATATAATTTATTTATATGATTAGATTATCTTTTGAATTGGGTTTAAAGTGAAATTAGAATATATTTTTACCATTTAATCCAATATTGTTCGTTGAAATTAATTTCATCTTGAAATTGGTCTTAAACTAGTGTCAATCTTTTGATACTTTTTGTTTCATAAAAACAAGCTATTTGCTTTGACAGTGGAAATTAATTATTAAATTAATTAATTTAACTTATATGTTTTGAATTTGCTAAAATAGACATCATTTATGAATTCTGAATATCAAATATAGCTTAGGGGGAATTTTTGGTATTTTTGGTATTTTTCTGAAAAACTTCAATTTTAGATGAATAGTGAAACCACTAAGTGGTAGTTAAAAAAACTGATTTTTCGTTTAAATGAAAAATTTCAACTTCTGTGATTTGATTTTCAAAAATACGACATAAGTGGTTATCATTAAGAATTAAAATGTTGTTCAATGAGATTAAAATAATTTTTTGTGAATAGTAACTTTTTTGTTTTATTAATCGCGATTAAAGGTAATTAGTGTAATTTAAGGTAAAATAATGTTTTAATAATATGAAATGACCTAGAAACACGTTCTAACCTCATTGGATGTGTCATGGATGACCATAAAAATCCATGGGTCAACATGGGGACCCAATGGAGCCACTTTGGTAGGAAAATGACATAAATAACTATTTATTTAAAGTTAAAATAAAAATGTCACAAACATGTGTTGTTTTACTAAATTTTTTTTAAATGGGGATACACAAGTCATAGTTTGGACTATAAATATTCATTAGAAATCTATAAAGATTTCCTACATCATGATATTTTTTTTATAAATTTTAGACATTAAATAAAGTAATTTATTTATGACACCATGATGAGGTAGTGAATACCTCATAAATGAATGATTTAAATAAACTGAGAAGATAGGGTGAAATATAAGTCTTATACTTGTCACAAACCTATTGGATGGGTGTATTTAGAAACCTTATAACCTTATCCTTGAAATATATCCTTTTGGGTCCTTTTAAATCCGAAAAACATTTTATAATAAAGTAATATTTTATAACATTCCAAGAGTGCCCCTGCTCTCCTCTTATAAAAGGCCCCCACCTCTACCACCTTAAACACACCTCTCAAGCCTTTTTCTCAGCCACACCCTGCCCATTTCATCTCTAAACATCCCACTATTCATCATTGAAGCCTCACTTTGGGCAGAATTCTTTCCAAGGAAGCCTTTGAGCTCAAATCAAAGAGAGTTACCCGATTTAAAGGTAATGTCTTCACTTGTGTTCTTTTGTCTTATTTTGCTTCTCCAAACCCCTAAAATCATTTTATTACTTTTTTTAACAACAAAAATATATTAAATATACAAGTATGTTGTTATAAGAAGTATTCGAGCTACACTTTCACACAACTTCGTCTAATGGTTAAAGAACATACTGTTTCTGTTGATGGCGAATTTCTGCCTCATGAAACGATGATTGTTCAATATTTTTTTAACACCTTAAAAGGTGGAAATTAAGATTTAACTAAATTTATATATGATATATAATATGTTTATTTTTTCCTTAAGCTTCGGTTTTTTTCATTTATACCATACCTTTATGGTTTCTATTATGGGTAAATGCGATATTTTCATTTTAGGAAGTGCGGACTACCGCCCCCTCAAAGTGAGTTGATTCGTTAATGCCATATGTGGGACATATAAATGATGGAATTAATGGTATTACATATGATATACTAATGTAATTATAATATAACTTTATATAATTATTATTTCATTCCATTGAATACAAAAAAAAATAAACTAAAGTAGCGTTCATGTATACGTACGGCTTACCATCTCCATGAACAGTACATTTCATTTCTTATCTCCAAATGTTATGTACTATTATAAGTACATATATATAATAGATATATATATAATATATTACATCTAAATGATAGATATCATTCTGTAATTATAATATATATATCTCTAATTTGTTTTAATTCCATTAATATGATAAAAAATGAATGTAGCGTTCATGCGTACGTACGTCCTACCGTCTCCATGAACGGTGCTTTTAATTTTTTTCCAAATTCTATGGAATAGTATAAAATGAATATATACTGGATATATATGATATTTAAAACTTAAATAATATTCTAGATATGATTTACCTATAACTACAAGGAAAATTCTTTTCCAACAAGTTTAATTTTTATTCATGTACCGAACATCGACAAAAACGTCTAAGAGGAACTCACATTATTAACCAATTATTATAACATTATAATATGTGATATTAACTGAATAATAATCTTTAAAGGAGGTCTTTATGAAATTATAAATTGACCAAATTTTATTATTCATGAGATTAAAGAACGATCGAGTCATATCGGACACGAGGTAAGGGATCCAACCTCTCTCTTTCTTTTAATGTACTATCTTTTATGTCATTTCATTTAAGCTCATCTTTCTTATGTTTGGGGAGGTTATTTTATATTACTCATACTGTAATTTTTATTTTCATATTATGAGATACCATATTTGATCTCATAAATCCATTTTTGGAAGTTTTAAGTGGCGCCGTTAGGTTGCCGAGTTTTCGTAAGGGATTTTTCATCTCACTTTTATTACCGTGACATTTATGCTACATTTTCCACTATTTCCTTTGGATGGTGTACGTATTGCCCATTATTATACTATTTGTGTAATATAATTTCATTTAGGGGTATTTACATCTTCATTTTATGACCCTTCTTCCATGGGGTGTACGTTTCGAAAGTTACCCAACTCGGTAAGGGGACTTTTCACCCTCCTCTTTTTAAAAGACTTCTTTTGTTATGTCTTTTAATTCACATTATATTATATTGGGATATGTTCTTATATATACTTATTGAAGTAAATTTTATGTCCATGTGATGAGATACAATTTTCTCTCTCATCAACTCATTTTGTGAATTTTAATGTGAAGTTGTTAGGCTGTACGATTTCTATAAGGGAACTTCTTAACCCACTTTCAATTCTTTGGGTTAAACCTATACTTCTTGATTTTATTATGCCAAGATTAAGTGTGGAATCACTATGTTGTAATTTCCACAAAACATTGTGTAGATATACTATTTCAACACATTATCATCTCATTGATAAATTCTTACGAACTTGTATGGGAAATAATAATCCAATCTCATTTCATTGAGTTAAATACCTATGTTATTGGTTTTTTTACAAGATTATGTGTGAATGACATCTGATTGTATCACAATTAATATCCACTTATATTATGTGTATTTATATTTCTCACACATAATTATTTGATAGATTTATCCTTAATTTAAGGATACCATCTTTATAATGGATTTCATCTCAATTTACATTTCCATTGAGACTTCATTGTTGTTATGCACCAATTAACTCTTATATGGTGTGTATAGTGTCCTTTGAAATATTATATCATGAATCCCTTTATTCTCATGATATTATAAAGCTCTGATTAAATGTTATTCCGCAATTATTTGTATTCAAGTGTCTCTCATTTTGTTGAAAACTCTTTAACAAAAATATCATTTTAAATGTGTTAATGATTCATTATTTTAAATATTTATCATTAATGTCAATGTTTTCAAAATGGTTTTCAGTATTTATTTATATGGAAAACAGTGTTTTAAAATTATAATTCCATTAAAAGCTTCAAAGTGGTATGGGACACTTTGATTGAAAAATGTCTTTTAAATGATTTTTGAAAATGGATTGATTAATTCAATATCATGGAATTACTTATTATTTTTGAAAATGAAATGTTGTTATTGAAATGTTTATATTTTCCATATTTTATGTGTAATGATGGAACTTGGACATTTTACGGGTGGTTACGTGATAAACCATATGACGGGTGGTGCCGTGAATACCAGGACAGGTGGTTACATTATAACAACCAATGCATTGGGTATGGAAGTTGACCGTATGTATATTCCATTAAGTATGTGTGGAAGTTGACCATATGGTTATTCAATTTAACTATGTTTGTGTCCAAAGTTACCTTTATATGTCATGTGTTCTTTATATGGGTTTTATGGTAATATTTTGGATACAAAAGGGTAAGTAATGGTGTTTTATTCCATGAATTGTTTTTACTGCTTCATAATGGTGAAAAGTATTACTTTGGTAAAGTATTCATGGTTTACCTATTGTTTTCAAAAAACTAACAGTTTCCCTTGTTTGTGTATCCTTTACTAGGCTTTTTATGCTCATCCCATGTTTTTGAAATGTTTTCCACATGACTTAAAGATGAATAGGGTCAATGATGGGATCAAGGAAAGACATGCTATCTAAAACATGGAACTAGATATGTTTCTTTTTAAGAGTTTTTTTATTTTATGGAAACTTAGTATAAGTGTCTACTATGTAATCTTTTGAGATATAATAGTTATGACCTAATTCTATAAAACTCTAAACCTGAAAAGATCCTCTATGTGAATTATTCATTTAATTCATTATTAAGTAAGGTTTAAGCCCGGGGCCTTATAGTTGGTATCAGAGGTCAGTTTAGATAACTTTAGAGGTTAGGGTATTCTCTAAGCATATGTTACATTACCATAATGGTTAGGATTTTAGAAAGAGTCCTAGTTTTGATAAAGTGAATGAGTAAGTATATCTTAGTGTTTATATTACTCATTAGTACATGATGGTTTTGTTGATATACTCACACTGACATTCCTGCTTTTAGTGAATGGATGGATCTAGCAGGCACCAAAGTGACAATAGGTTTGAAGGAAACTGTGGTGGTTCTCTGATTAAGAGACTGGATGAAATTTGAGATTTAATGAGGAAACATGTGGTTGTTCTAAACCTACTGTCAAGGAGTTATGATCAACCACTTGTACCTTGGTATGTTCTGAAATTAATCATGTACGAGATGACAAATCGATGTAGAAGTTTAGGTAATAATTATTAAGGTAACCCTTAGGGTTTATATGATCCTTACTTTTGAAGTAATTATGGGTTATTATATGTTATGATGGAAAATGAAAGGAATGAGATAAACATGAGGTTAAAATATGTTATGATTATTTTTGAAGATTTTATCTCATTTTGGGGAATGTTTTAAGAATTATGTAGTTTTGGAAAAAGGACAACACGCAGACTGTGTGACAACCCGTCGTGTCGGACAAAGCTGTGGAAATCGAACCCACAACCAAAGTGCGACTGGTATTTATCGCCTACCACTAGAAAACGTGAATTCCTTTGTTAGTTTGACTAATTCTTTTTAGTTAGATGATTTTATGAATCAAGAGTAAGTTTATTTTGGGTTATCTATGGAAATTATTAACCTATCATGGAGGATGTGCGATTAGGTTAATTACTTTTCAATAAGAGACTTTAAGAGCAACTAATGTTATTTGGAGATAAATGTTAATTTGTACCTTGGAAGACTATGTCATTAAATCCTTAAAATATTTGGGTTTAAATCTTAGTTTGGTTTACTTTGAACAATTTTATGGACAAATTTTTTATCTAATGGTCTTCATTGAATATTGGGTTTGTTGGACAAATTTTGGAGATTAAGAATATATTTTATTTTTTATAAAGGATTAAGCATTTGTGGATCTTCTTCTAACAATTTTTGGTTTTGGATTTTGTCTCAAGACATGGGAAATATATAGTTCTCTTTTTTGGATTAGGTGATTCTCAATAAGTTGATTATAGTACTCTTAATGTGAACAAGTCTTCCTAAATACTCATCTTTTAGAGAAAATATGAGTTTGATTAAGGAATCTAGTAAAAGTTGAAAGTCTACGTGACAAGTAAGTATGTTTCATTATGATTTAGTTAAGTTCAAAACTAAATTCCTCAATGAAGGGTAACTTAAACCAAAAATGTTGTCTGTTAAATTTTCCTACTGGGGAATCGAACACCGTTTAACCAATCACAAGTTTGTGATTTTCTTTTGGTTAACTTTCTCCTAGACATGTTTACTATCACTCTCCCTCAGAACATGACCCTTTCTTTTTTCCTCTACATCCATGTTTTAATATATGTAATCCTAGTATGAGTTAACTTTGTTGACCTTTTTACTTCTCTTTCTTTATTTTAGAGTGATTGTTTTACTGACTCTTGTTACGATGTGGGATTTTCAATGAAGTTTCCAAGCCCAATTTTAAAATTGTGAGGACACACTTTCCAAAAGGGGGGAAGGATGTACCACCCCAGGTAAATAAAGAATATGACATATTCACATTTATCCATATTTTTGAATAAAATATTAATATAACATTAATGGGGACGCTATGCTCGATGGCGTACCCAATACGCAACAACGAGTTTCTTGGGAATCTTACGTTGAACTCTAATAATAAAATAATATTATTTTAAATTGTAGTTAACGCCTAGCCATTGTAATGGCAGGAATGAAAAGAACTAACCAAAAAATGATTATATATTTTTGTCAAATATTTTTACTTTTTACAATAAATTTTATAGGAATAAAAATGCGAATGAATCCAATTTTAAGCGTAAACATTCTAATATTCTTTAAAAGGTCGATTAACTGCCTTATGATGAAGAACCTATTTTAAATCCAATTTTTGACAATTTTATGTGTTATATTTGACAAAATAAAATTCTTCTTCATAATTGGGACATCAAAATTTACTTTGTGTAAATTTTTGGTATTTTTCCGATAAAGTTCATTTTTTAAAGAATAGTGAAAAATGTTGTATTTTAATTCAAAACCTCCTTTTAATATATTTTATTTATATGATGATATTATGTTTTGAATTGGTTTTAAAGTGAAATTAGAATATATTTTTACCATTTAATCCAATAGTGGACATTAGAATTAATTTCATCTTGAAATTGGACTTAAACAAGTGTCAATCTTTTGATACTTTTTGTTTCATAAACACAGGCTATTTGCTCTGACAGTGGGAATTAATTATTAAATTAATTAATTTAACTTATATGTTTTGAATTTTTTAAAATATAAATCATTTTTGAATTTTTAATATCAAATATAGCTTAGGGGTAATTTTTGGTATTTTTTTGAAAAACTTCAATTTTAGATGAATAGTGAAACCACTAAGTGGTAGTTAAAGAAACTGATTTTTCGTTTAATTGACACTTTGCCACTTATGGGATTTTATTTTCAAAAATCCGACATACATGGTTTCCATTAATAAGTAAAATTTGTTCCAACGAGATTAAAATAATTTTTAGTGAATAATATCTTTTAAGTTTTATTAATCGCGATTAAAGGTAATTAGTGTAATTTAAGGTAAAAATAATGTTTTAATAATATTAAATGACCTAGAAACATGTATTACCCTAACTGGATGTGTCATGGAAGACCAAGAGAATCCATGGGTCAACATGGGGACCCCATGGAGCCACTTTGGTAGGAAAATGACATAAATAACTTTTTATTTAATGTTAAAATAAAAATGTAAAAAACATGAGTTGTTTTATTAAAACAAATTTTAAATGGGGTTATACAAGTTATATTTTTGACTATAAATATTAATTGGAAAGAAAAAAAGATTTCCTACATCATGGAATTTTTTATATAATTTTTAGACATTACATAAATTAATTTATTTATGACACCATGATGATACACTGATTACCTCATAAATGAGCGATTTAAATAAAATGAGAAGATAGGGTGAAATATAAGTATTACACTTGTCACAAACCTATTGGATGGGTTTATATTGAAACCCTATCACCTAGGCCTCGCAATATATCCTTTTGGGTCTTTTTAAATACGAAAACATTTTATAATAAAGTAATATTTTATAACTTTCCAAAAGTACCCCTCCTCTCCTCTTATAAAAGGCCCCCACCTCTACCACCTTACACACACCTCTCAAGCCTTTGGATCGACCAAAACCTACCCATTTCATCTCCCCAAATCCCTCTATTCATAACTGAATCCTAACTTTGGGCATAATATTTTCCAAGGAAGCCTTTGAGCTCAAATCAATGAGAGTTACCCGATTTAAAGGTAATGTCTTCCCTTGTGTTCTTTTGTCTTATTTTTCTTCTCCAAACCCCTAAACTCTTTTTATTACTTTTTTTTGTAACAACACCAGTATATTAAATATACTAGGATGTTGTTATAATATGTATTCTAGCTACACTTTCACACACCTTTGTCTAATGGTTAAAGATCATACTGTTTCTGTGGATGGCGAATTACTGCCTCACAAAACGATGATTGTTCAATATTCTTTTAACACCTTAAAAGGTGGCCATTTAGATGTAAATATATTTATATATGATATATAATATGTTTATGTCTTCCTTAAGCTTATGTATTTTTCATTTATGGCATACCTTTATGGTTTCCATTATGTGTAAACGCGATATTTTCATTTTAGGAAGTGCGGACTACTGCCCCCTCAAAGTGATTTGATTCGTTAATGCCATATGTGGGACATATAAAGGATGGAATTAATGGTATTACATATGATATACTAATGGAATCATAATATACATTTATATCATTATTATTTTTATTCCATTGAATACAAAAAAAAAAAAAAATGAAAGTAGCGTTCATGCATACATACGGCTTACCGTCTCCATGAACGGAACCTTTAATTTCTTATCTCCAAATGTTATGTACTATTATAAGTACATATATATAATGGATATATATGTAAAATATTACATCTAAATGATGTATATAATTCGGGAATTATAATATATATATATCTCATTTGGTTTTAATTCCATTAATTTGACAAAAAACGAATGTAGCGTTCATGCGTATGTACGACCTACCATCTCCATGAACGGTGCTTTTAATTTTTTTTCCAAATTCTATTGAATAGTATAAAATGAATATATACTGGATATATATGATATTTAAAACATAAATACTATTCTGGATATGATGTACCTATAACTACATGGAAAATTCATTTCCAACAAGTTTAATTTTTACTCATGTACCGAACATCGACAAAAACGTCTGATATAAACTCACTCTATTAACCAATTATTATAACATTATAATATGTGATATGAACTGAATAATAATCATTAAATGAGGTCCTTAAGAAATTATAAATTGACCAAATTTTATTATTCATGAGATTAAAGAACGATCAAGTCATGTCAGACACGAGGTAAGGGATCCAACCTCTCTCTTTCTTTTTATGTGCTGTGTTTTATGTCATTTATTTTAAGATCATATTTCTTATGTTTGGGTATGTTATTTTATATTCCTCATACTGAAATTTTTATTTTAATATTATTAGAGACCCTATTTGATCTCATAAATCCATTTTTGGAAGTTTTAAGTGGCGCCGTTAGGCTACCGAGTTTTCATAAGGGATTTTTCATCTCACTTTTATTCCCATGACATTTATGCTACATTTACAACTATTTACTTTGAGTTGTGTATGTAATTCCCATTATTATAATATCTTTGTAATATAATTTCATTTATGGGTATTTACATCTTTATTGTATGACCCTTCTTCCATGGGGTGTACGTTTCGAAAGTTACCCAACTCAGTAAGGGGACCTTTCACCCTCCTCTTTTTAAAAGACTTATTTTGTTATGACTTTTAATTCACATAATATTAATTTGGTATATGTTCTTCTATATCTTTATTTATGTAAATTTTATGTCCATTTGATTGGATACCATTTTTTCTCTCATCAACTCATTTTCTGAAATTTAAAGTGACGCTGTTAGGCTGTCGGATTTCTATAAGGGAACTTCTTAACCCACTTTCAATTCTATGGGTTAAACCTCTACTTCTTGATTTTATTATGACAAGATTATGTGTGGAATATCTACGTTGTAATTTACACAAACCATTGTGTAGATATACTATTTGTACACATAATCTTCTCATTGATAATTTCTTACGAACTTGAATGGGAAATTACAACCCAATCTCATTTCATTGAGTTAAATACCTATGTCACTGGTTTTGTTTTTCCAAGATTATGTGTGAATGAAATCTGATTGTTTTACACTTAATATTCACTTATATTGGGTGTATTTATATATCTAACAAATAATTATGGGATTGATTTATCCTTAATTTAAGGATACCATCTTTATAATGGATTTCATCTCAATTTACATTTCCATTGAGACTTCATTGTTGTTATGCACCAATTCACTCTTATATGGTGTGTATACTGTCCTTTGACATATTATATCATGAATCCCTTTATTCTCATGATATTATAAATCTCAAATTAAATGTTATTCCGCAATTATTTGTATTCAAGTGTCTCTCATTTTGTTAAAAACTCTTTAACAAAAATATCGTTTTAAATGTTATAATGATTCATTATTCGAAATCATTATCTTTAATAACCATGTTTTCAAAATGGTCTTCAGTATTTATTTATATGGACATTAATGTTTTAAAATTATAATTCCATTAAAAGCATCAATGTGATATGGGACACTTTGATTCAAAAATCTCTTTTAAATGATTTTTGAAAATGGATTGATTAATTCAATATCTTGGAATTACTTATTGTTTTTTTCAAATGAAATGTTGTTATTGAAATGTTTATATTTTCAATATTTTATGTGTAATTATGGTACTTGGACATTTTACGGGAGGTTACGTGATAAACCATATGACGGGTGGTGCCATGAATACCAGGATGGGTGGTTATGTTATAACCTCCAATGCATTGGGTATGGAAGTTGGTCGTATGGATATTCCATTAAGCATGTGTGGAAGTAGACCGTATGGTTATTCCATTTATGTAAGTTTATGTCCCAAGTTACCTTTATATGTTATGTGTTCTTTATATAAGATTTATGGTAATCTTTTGGTTACAAAAGGTTACATAATGGTATTTTATTCCATGAATAGTTTTTACTACTTCATAAAGGTGAAAAGTATTACTTTGGTAAAGTATTCAGGGTTTACCTATTGGTTTGAAAAAACTAACAGTTTTACTTCTTTGTGTATCCTTTACTAGACCCCAACTTCTATTGCCATAACCTACTATCATATCCGACCACACCCTTCTACAACTCGACATAGATGACAAAATCTTCACTTGGAACCACCCTGAACTCAAAGCCAACACTTGGATCATTAGTCACCACATCCTAGTCCCACAGTCCCCTCCCTGAAGGACCTAACAAGAAATTTATAGGTTTCTCATTGGAATCCTAGTTCCACTACATTGACTCAATTTTCTCCTCTCTGCATCTAGGACTAACATATCACTCCCCACCTTAGGAGTGTCATTACCATTTCTCCCCATGAGGGATTCCAACCAATGCATCTTATAGTAGATCAAAAACCAAACACCAAACATAGATATTGACATCCATATTTTTACCAAAACAAGAAAATGAACTTTATATGGTGCTTATTCTCGGCTTCCATGGATGGAACCCCAAACATTTGTCGACATCCATTCCATCCCAAGGACATCACACAAATCCACTAAGGGTGTAAATCCCAACCTCAGGATTCACGCATACTTCTCCCTTGTATGTAAACTACAAAAAGTCCCTCAACCAACCAAACACCTTCAAGTATATTGGTGCAAAACCAGAGATTCTAAATGTACCTGGGACGATATCATGACATTGGGTAGGATCATCACGAGCTGAGGTATGCTAAGAAGATGTTAAAGAACACCATCACAAACTTATGTAATTTTGATGTCGAACTATGTGACAACATGACCTGACAAGGATTCTTAGGCTCCCCTACCAAACACATGTTATAAGCACTTAACAACCACCACTGAGGTGTGATTTCTAACCAAGTCTAACCATCACTCCATGACCAAATATCCAAGAAACCATGAACCAACATTTCATGTGGCACTACTTCCACCACACTGCTCTAGTCCTTATGATGCATCCCAGATATCTAAAAACTGATGCACAAGAGCCACCACATCAAACAAACCAATAGTTTCTCAAAAATCAACCTCTATCTATGTGTAGTCTATCACCCGCTTACTTACCTAACCGTGTATATTGGTTAGTCATCCTCATCAGCTCTGATGTGACCTCTGCATCTCACCCAAAAATTAAGACCATTCATTTAAACATTTTCATCCATGTGACAACTCTCACCCTGAGTTTCACCGTCAAGTGAAACCATATAACCACACCTCATCCACCATTGTCTCTTTCACTGGAAAATGACTTCGAGTCCTCCGTCAATCATCATTCAATGTGTGAGTTAAAAATTTATACAAAAAAACCTTTAAAAAAACCTTACATCCCATCACAAGCACTAGGGTGACTATATGGAAGAATCAAACATACTTTACCTTCATCAAAACATGAATTAACACTTCCTCTACAACATCTCTCATGCTTAATATTCCAAGGCACCCACATCACTGGGCTATCCTTCCATGATGTCGCCCTTGATTTATTAAACTATCACTGAGTGACCACCACTCATGTTGCACCACCAACCATAAACCATCCCACTTATCTTTAAGGCAAAACCTGCACGATGGAACACTCTGAGTCCCACCATCAATGTCCAAAACATCTATATGTGTGAAAAACACCCCAAAGCCCAAGAAACCTCGTTTGACATCTATCTTAGGTCACCTCATGGGTTGAATGTTACCAAACACATAGACTAGATTCAAAACCAAGAAAGGCCATTGGTCCTCTTTCCAAACCACACTTATCATTGCACGAACAAAGCCACACTTGTGAATGGAACTCTCAGTCTCGTTTCGATGCACACTATGGTTAGTGCACCAAATAACCATTTACTCTAGGTTTTGTACTAAAATTTTACATATTCATTGGCACTACGAGCAAAACATCCTCCCTGGGAGTCAAAACACAACTCTCAAGGTCTCTACTCCGAAGGTCACCAAGACACAGGAACCATCTGTAGGGTCCAACATGCACTACATATAGTCAAGAACTTAGAGAGTTTCTATAGTCTCATTACTAAAAAATGCCTCACAAACCAACCGCTAAAACCCTATCAACGGTTCCCGAAACACCCCACCTTGGCCAGATCATAACTAGTAAGGCCTCACAATCAAAATATGAAGTCTCCAACATAGACACTGTCACTCCCCCAACCTACCCACACAAGGGATAAATTACTACACATAGGATAGCCATCTTTGAACAAAACCAATCTCACCTTCAACTTATTGTTCAATCGAAACATTGAAGAATGATCGATATGATTTAAATGTAGAAGGAAAATATCTCATGCTCTAAACCATAAGGGAACCTTTCTTAATAATCAATCTAAACAACCATCATCAAACTTTGAACACTACCCTTTACCATACCTACCGCAGGTCAGGGTCAACCTGAGGTAACAAGTTTACCTAATCACAAGTCATTCATCAACACCTCTTCAAACTGATTATTATTTTACAACATGATACATTCCTCTTAGGCACATTTACCTTTTCATAACTTGTTGCAATCATCATTTTAACTCATTTAACCCTTTTATTAGGTGAAATTCATTTGCAATTTTACCGTCATTAAACAATATTTCTCTTTTACACACCAAATCAATCATTAAAATTTATCACAACCCAAAAGTTTATCAAAGTCACAACATTTCATTACACATGATATTTCTTAGCTATACATTTTTATTATTTTTGTTCACTAACTTTTTATACCATTATTAGGCATTATTTTCTTTAGATTTATCAAGTAAAATGGAATTCTACACTCTATTCCCCACACACCCATCCTGTGTGTGTGCTTATAATGATTCATGCCACCTATATCTTTAGGTTCATATAATTACGCATGAAAGGAAAACCTCACGACATCCCAAAAATGAGGAAAATATCTTAAATTAGACAAATCACGCAACATGTGCATCACCCAATGGTAAAATTTCACTTAACTGTAACAACACACATCAAGTACAAGAATTACCACCTAGGGTAAATTGGATTTTCCCTTATACATGGGTTAGATACTCCAATGAATTATCTCATTAACAAGGATCAAAACATCCTAATATTCTATCTACCATCCACAAATTGTAAGAAAGCGAAAAGAACTCATCTGATACCACTTTTGAACGTCCCCGACCGAGAAAACTCTAATTCGGTGATCTGAGCCAGGTCATCACATGACTTCTGACGTAAGGGGAGGCACCCTTGAGGTTATGCGATGACCCAAATAGAAGCACCAGTTTAGTTTCTTACGGGTTAGAGATGTTTCAGTTGAAAACCCATATGATCTTTAAAAATATGAATGTTAAAATGTTAACATGGTCTTTGGAATATTAATCTATCCATTTAAAATGTATACCTTACCATTAGAATGGTATCATCACCTACGGAAGTGTACAATAATATATTGGAATCTAATAGAACTATTATATGTTATATCTGCATAATTTTAAATGTAATTTTTTTCCCAAAATGATAAATTATCTATTTTTATTTTTGTAAAAACTATAAGTTTTGATTCCAATTTTACAAAATATATAATTTTACAAAAGTATTTTTATTTTATTAAATGGATTTATAAATAATTATTAAATTTTATTATAATTATAAAATAATTTAATAGGAATATATTTATTCTTTCAAAAGTTTCATATTTTTTTCATAATATTAAAATTTTTATTTTTCATATAAATGATGTTTTTATTTAAAAATAAAAATTTTCATATTAATATTATAATTTTCAGTAAATATATTTATTTTATAAATTATAGACATATAAAAATGTTATATTATTTCTTTTTGTACTTTTTCTAAAATAGGTTTGTTTTTTTGCGAATAGTGGAATAAGGTAAAATAAGATATTTAAAATTATAAGGTAAATGAATATTTTTTTGTCATTTATGTTATAAAAAAGTATTAATTCAAATTAAAATGAAACATTTACTTTATATGGTCATAATATTCATCACTATTTTAAAGGTTGGTAAAAAAATTAATTAATGCAATATTCCCTCTCCTCCCATTATTGATCCCACCCCTCACCAACCCTTCTCCTCAGAACTTATATTTTTGATGATTTCCAAATTTATAACCAAATGTAGTACAAATACTCTCCATTAAATCTATGTTCTTTGGGTCTCATCGAATTTCATTTTCATGGAATCTTAAGGGGTACCCAGATAAGAGACAACCACTAAAAGATGTATGATTCTCGACTAATCTATTTCAATTTTATTCATCTTATATCGCCACCATATAATTTCTATATACAAAATAATAGTAACATAATTATACTAAAAATATTAATATATAATTATTATGGAGGATTATCCATCAAACACTCTCTCAATTTTTATTTCTAAAATGAAAATGTTTGTTTAAAATATAGTTCGTTCACTACCTCTAAAAACAACATACTTTGTTTTTGTCCACTGCCATTAAGGATAATCATAAAAATATTGTTATTAATATTAAATAAGTTTTTTATAGGTCCACTATAACTTATATCAACTTATGGAATGAATATATTTCCAAAATATTAAAAAAATTAATTTGTGACGGTTAGTAAAACTGCCTAAACGAAGTAACCATATACTGTTAATGTTTATAAAAAACGAATCATCCCTACATCCAAACACATATGGGTATATAGAACTATTTATGTTTTTTAAGTACATTAATACCATTTAATTTCAATTTTGGATTTTTATTCCCATTTTACAAAAAAATTAATAATTATCAACAAGTTATCTGACCATGGAACTATTAATAAAATTCACTCATAACAAAGAAATTGGATATTATATCTCACCAAAATTGTTACAACTGAAAATATTAAAATTTATAAAATAAAATTTATATATAAATCTTTGTAAATTAGTTATTTATTGAATCTAATATTATTATATAATATTTTACATTCAACCACAGAATTTTTCTGGAACCTAAGGTGAGAGATTGATTTGAACCACCTTAATTTCATCTGAGTTATACATTATATCTCTTACCTCAAGTTGTCAGTCTAATTGTATTTTTATTTATTACATATTATTATATATGTCCCAAACATATAACTCTAGCTTAATTCAACATTCTATGGTTAGGATATATATGTTTTAGGTGGGTTCCTTTTAAATTTATCTTGATAAGTAAACTCGATTAAATAGAAATTCTCTCATCCGGACCACAATGCAAGTACCACTTCTTAAAATGCGTCAAATGACCCATGCTTTGTAAAATAGAACATTGTATCATTATATTTTTAAATAATTTCGAATTTTTTGGAAATTATTATACTCTTAACAACTTTAGAGACTCATTACACTTTTTTCTGGATCCCCACTTAATTGGTACACTCCCAAAGTGATTTATGTACTATTTTTCAATTAGTTATTTCACATGGAAATAATTTAACATGAACTATTATTATAAACATTCATGAATTATTAAATACCTTATTATAGTGAACAAATCAAGATGTTACATCTGTTTAGGACATATGTCTTTGATATTTAATCCATTTCATTCAATGTGTGACCACTATATTTATGATATAGGATTGATTTCTTTATGTTGAACACATATGTATATACATGTTATAATGGGTTCTCCTAGATAGTGCTGAAATTCATTGTGTAATAACATTGTCTCATGAAATGTTATGTATGGTATTATGATGTAATCCTAATCGATTATATGTCTACATCCCCCATGTGATGTTACCATACAATTTTTCCTTGGATTATGATTATCTTATGTTTTTTTGTTGTTATAACATTTCTATGATTATGTGATATTATGATTCCATGTTCTTTATATGATTCCTCTATATGATTATTCACTATTTTGGAAGGTTTTAATATCATGTTATACATTCATCCTTATACTATATTCTTCATTACCATGTTTTTTCATGTATTGGGATTTATATCTCACAATTTTTTTATGTGCTACCAAAGTTATCAAATAAACATTTAAGAGATTAAAGGTATTTAAGAGATCATTATGGTGAATTTTATTTATATATTTTGTTTTATTTTATTTATGATTTATTTTTAACCTAGTATTCCAATGACACCATGCTTCATGGTCTTTAGGTTTGGTTAATTAGATGTTCATTTAAAAAAATGTAAAAATGTTTGAAAAAGGCCCAAGTCACATTGTTTTAATAGAAAAATGGTGTAATTATTTATGGGGATTAATACTAAAATAAATAAGTGAGAACCCTTGGGATAAGCCTATATATAAGAAAGAATCTTGATGTTTTTTTGAGGTATAGAGAGAGTGGTTCTATGAAAATAAATCGCTTTTTGGATACTATAAGGTTATGTGGATCTAGCATATTTTTACATAGGGGTAAAAACCTTGAAAATGAGGGATATGGTATTAAATTTATCATTTAACATTACATAAAATGTGTCCTCGATACAAACCTAGTTTAAATTTTTTTAAGGATATCCTTTATCAAATTTACAAAAAAAAAGATTGAATAATTGTGAAGTACATGAATAGGTTGTTTGGATAGATAAAATAATATGAAACCTTAACATGGTCACCCTAGATTATAACCTAGAGACTTATAAGGTCATTTATATATTATAACTTACATTTTCATAGTTTCTATTTTTACATAATTTTTAGTTTGATTATTCTCATTAATTTTTATGGTGGAAAAAAAGAATAACTGTGACAAAAAACAATGTAATAGTAAATGTGATTATTTACCTAATGATATGCCTAACTATATAAGAGTTAGAGATAGAAAATTAATGGAATTATTTTCTCAACTGACTCATGTTATAGTTGATAACATGAATTTTATAGAGCACTAACATTGTACTAAGAAAGATAATATTTTGGATGACTGTTTTATTCCAAAAATATCTCCTCATATGGGTTGATCATATAACCTCTTGATCATGTTAAAATGGATTGACTCCATTGAAAATATTTGTCCTATAATTCAATGATTAGAATTAAAGAACCTAATGTTGGGGGTCTAGCATTTTTAATGGGAAGAAGACCAATGGTGGAAAATGATCATGAAAATGAATTTCAAAAATGAAATTAATTTTTTAGAATAGGAATGATTCAAAAAACAAATTCAATTAATATTTGTTATGAAAAAACACTCCAAAAGCAAGAACTGTAGTTCCTCAAAAAGAAATAATATGAAGATGAATTTATTAGGGCATAGAAGAAAATCACTATAATTCCTTCACGATACACATTCAAGTATATGGTCAACAATGAATGTAATATGGATATATTATTTTCTTACATAAATTCTGGCCTATGAAATGATTTGGAAATTTCTTAAATTGATAACAAAGAAGATACATTCTATTATACCCTTAAAATTGAGAAAGATATTGGTGTCATTCATTTGTCTCTTGTAAAAAGAAAAAAGTCATAAAATAATGATTAATTTGGGAGGATAAATGTATTAATATGATGGTGTAATGTAATAGAAACATATTATATGTCTATTGTATAGGAAGAATAATCTCACAAATAATCTATAGTGAACTGATATATGCTTCGAGTGTAGAAAATCATGGAATCATGTTAATAATTTCTAAATGGAGATGAATAAAATGATAATTTAGATAGAGGAATATAAGTTTTAGATCAAACATCTACCTATGGAACATCATTTCAACTACAAGGAACACATAAAATATTTAACATAGTGATATATACCAAGGGTTTTTTTGGTGCTAATAATTGAAAAACATCCAAGGCCTATAGAGAAAGGAAGGGAATATATTAACTCTACTACTGAGGTGGATCCCTACAATGGTGTGGAAATTGGTAAAATAGATATTTATTCATTAATAGAGAATGTACTATTTGATTTTGGTAAAAAAATAATTAATATCTTGAATGTTTAGTTGAAATATTCAAACAACACCTCAAAACATGGCGATTGTTTTATCTATGAGAAAATAGAACTGAGAAACTATTTCATCCAAAGTGTATAAATTATCCCAGGTCAATGTTTCGGGACTGAACATAGCATAAATAATTTTCTTAATTCTTTTCGTGAGGTTTTATTCTATTTTGGACATGAATTAATTGCCCTTATATAGATTCAAAAACAACCATTGGGAGAGGAAAATCACTATTTACACCCCAAATCAACATCCAATTCAAAACAAGTTTGAGGATAACGACTAATATCTTTATATCTTACTCTCAATTGTGGATATTATTTTCTTATGACAAAGAATATCAGACAGAACGATTGAGACCAAAGAAATAATCATTCTTGAATACATTCATAATACGAGGGACAATACTGATGTATTCCCCTCAATAGTTTCTTGGTCTTCCTCATTGATGGGAGGTTTATTTCTGAGTTGATCATATACATAGAAATATATTTATATTCAAGACTACTTATATAATGGGAATAATTGAGTTAGATGAAATAATTAACTAGTTAAGAGAGAATATAGAAATGGTAATTATATGTCTAAGTGCTTCACTTTTAGGTTCCC
Source organism: Viscum album (assembly GCA_963277665.1). Lineage (NCBI taxonomy): Eukaryota > Viridiplantae > Streptophyta > Magnoliopsida > Santalales > Viscaceae > Viscum > Viscum album. The sequence continues at coordinate 251,647,485 of OY728165.1, read as the reverse complement.
CAGTCCTCTTTGTCAAAAAGATGGAGGTAATAAATATGTATATGTATTTATTATAATGGACTCCAAAACATCACAATAAAGAAAAATTATCACCTTCCGTAGATAGATATGTTGTTTGACCAACTACAAGGGGTCTAATATTTCTTTAAGGTGGTCCTTCAGTTAGGATATACCCTATTAATGTTGGAGTAGTATGATATTCTCAAGACTACCTTTTGAACAATGTTTGGATGATATGATTTCACAGTGATGACCTTTAAACTCACTAATGCCCTATAAGTCGTTATAAAAATAACGAATACAATGTTTTTCTATTTAATCAAAAAAATCATAGTCTTTGAAGAATATATTTTTATTTAATCCAAATTAATAGAGGATCATGAGGATAATTTGAATATTGTGCTAATGAACCCGTGAAATGAGATTCTATATAAAGGTATATAAAATTTTAATTATGGAAGGAGGAAGTATCACTATTGTGAAATGTTATCACTAGATAAGGTATATCTACAAACAATTATAAAATAATGGAAATTGATGAGTGTCCTAGGGAAAAATATTTAGCAGAGATCCATAGTTTTCTTATTACATCTTGTTATTACCCATGATTTTGGAGAACCTATTCAAAATAATTAAACACTCAACCCACAAATACAAGAAAGGGAGTGACATTTTTATTCACATATAAATTCCAAGAGACTGTTAAGTAATCCAAAAATAGGATTATCACTATTCCAATTCTCATACTTCCTGCAAGTGGGTAAATTTCAAAGAATACAATGATTCTTAAAATAAGGCACTAAGATGATTACTAATACTTAATGATAAATTGATAGACTTCCCCTCCATGTAGTTTAATTTTCCTGAGAATATATATCAAATGAATGATTAAATGATTTATTTAGAAATAATCACCTTGAAAACCAAGTATAATTATATTTTTAGGTAGATGTTGGATATATAAATGGATTATAATAGACTCTAATATATATTCACACATAAGCAGTTTAACATAATCTAGGGATGTTGGTTACTAATGATCAAGAACATCGGCTGATCATTCCACTACTATGATGGGAAAGAAAATAATGTTTAAAATGGTCTATCTAAAAAGGATCATGAAACCTTATCAATAATGAGGATTTTGAAGGATCCAATGATCTTATACTTTCAAAAAATTTACATATATATCACAAATAAATATAAAAAGCCATTAATTTCTCAAATTATTATTCCGCCATCCCTTTTATAGATAAAAAAAGGATGCTATAAGAGATAATGAAGAAATATAGAATTAGTGAAATCTATTATTAAATGGATATCCTTAGAGTTTAAAATTGGTAAATAATGAGTAGTAATATTTGGGTCATGAATTCATCAACACTAAAATTCTCTAATTATAGAGGAGGTTTTGAATGATGTACATATCATGACCTTCTCTAACAACCCATATATCATGAAGATGTATCAAGTTCTCTAAGAGAAATATTTTGGGGAATATATTATAAATTAAATCACTATATGTTTGTAGAAATTCATTGTTTGTTAGACTGTGAAGGATAAAAATAAAAAGTCCATGGGGATGATGCCACCGTTACCCATACCTGCATTGAAATGGGAAAAAATCACCGTGAACATTATCATCAGTCATTTAGATACATCAGTAAGATATAATTATATATGGGCTATGGTGGATCTCCTTACAATGATTGATCATTTCATCTCAATTTTAGAAATCTTCCCACATGGTAAACATGAAAGGATATAAATTTAGGAAGTGGTGAGGCTAAATGGAACACCATTATCGATTATATTTGATTTAGATCTAAGATTTACCTGCATGTTCTAGAAGAGTCTCCAACATGATATAAACACTGATCACCACTTTAGTACATCTTTTCACCCCAAACCAATTTCCATTGTAAATGAACTAGTAAAACAATGTAATACATTTTTAGTGAAAAGTTGATAAATTTCAAAGGAGATTGGGATCAATATATTCCATTAGTAATGTTTTCATATAATAACACCGTTTACACAAGAATCTAAATAGCTATATACTAATGCCTTTATGGGAAGTGATGTAGAACAACTGTATACTATGATGAAGTTGGAAAACACCTACATCTTGGACATGAATTTATTGGTGAAATGCTTGACATTGAAAACACCACTCAAAAGCACATTATGTCTACTAAAAGTCAACTAAAAAGCTATAATAACAAACCTCGACAAGACTTGGAGTTTGGCAATGGAGAAAATATGATCCTCCACATTTCAATATAAATGATATTTAATATATTTGGTAATATTGTTATTTTATAAATCAGGTACAATATCAGCTTTAAGATTCTTTATCACATTGTAGTCGTGGATTATTAACTAGCACTCCATACAATGTTGTGTTAAGTGCATTATGTATTTAAAATTTACCTATTGAGGAAGTACATAAAATACAATCATATACATTTAATTATGATGTGGTACAAATTGAAAATTATCTCACTTATGTGGAGTCTCTTTTGAAGATATTAGATAGTAGAGACAATGTTCTACCCCTCAAGATAACTCACATAGTTAGATAACTATGATATAAACAAAAGTATGTAAAGGGGACCTAGGAACTAGATGGAGGGATATATAATAAGTAACATATCATAATTTCACCATATAATATAAATACAAAATCTTATTCAGAAATTTATTAAGGGGGAAAATGTAATGATCTAAAATTTTATCAATGGAATTAACATTATGAATATATAATTATGCCACACATAGAAATGTATTATTATATAAAACACACACACTTCATAATGAAAACATGAACATTTTTTTAATAATAATATAACGATTAAATTTTGATAAAAAATATTTTCTTGATAATTGAATGTAATAGAATGAGACATTAAATATAATAAATATAATAATAAGAAGAAGATAATTTTGATCTTTTCGATCCCATCGAAAAGTCACACTCATGCACATGAATTTAAAAATGAAGAATATTGATTTTAATGAAATTTAAAATTTGAATATGAATAAATATATGTAAAAAATAAAAGTTAATGGATAATAAATTACATAGGAGGTATTTGAAGAAAGTATAGAACACATATAATCACTAAAAATATTAGTATTTTAACAGTAATATGTCCAAAAAAATAGTAATAAAACTGTTGTCATCAGTAACATGGATGTTAGAAAATTATCTTCAATAATGGAATTGTAATATGATATTTACATATCTTATAAAATAATAATAAGTTATTATTATACTACGGAACATGATTGTTTTTAAATGACAAAATTAAGTGTTTTTTGTATAACATAAATTATTTAATTTCTATTTTATAGTCAAGAGGATGAATTAAAATTAGTTTTATATTGGTAAAATATATTTATAAATTAATATTAGGATTTATTAAAATTATAGGATAATTTTTGGAGACCATAAAGAATTTTTCTGTGGGTTAGAAAATTATTCATAATATTAAAATAATGATTTTTGAAATTAATGAAAAATTTATTTTTAAAATTAATTTTTCATATTTAGAAAATTACTTTCATAAAAAAATTTCATTTTTCAAATTATCATTATGAAAATTATATGTGAGAATATTTTTTATTTTTCTAAAATAATTGATTTTTTAGTAGTAAAATATGATAGAATATGATATTTAACATTACAAGCTAAATTAATGAATTTTGTTTTATCATGGAAGATGTAATAAACTGTTAGTTAAAACCCAACATAATAATTATATACATATAATCACATGATTCATCACTATTTTTAGACTTAATAAAAATAAAAAAACAAATAAATATAATAATAAAAAGCACCCATATCATCTGCTTATAAATACTGCCCCTACTCCATACAACTCCTAGGATATGGGGAGATTCAAATTTATACCCAAGACATTACCCAATATTATCCCCCATTTTCTAGTGCTACTTTTCTTATCTAATGATCAAATCAAAGAGATGTAATGGGTTTCCTATGAAGAGAAATCCAAAGGAAGAGGTAAGAAAGTCAACTATTCTCATTCAATTTTATTTTTTATGGATTAACCCCATTTAATCTCCACACACCTAATTATTGTAACATCTGTATCCATAATATACCAAAATTTTATCATTATGGTGTAATATTTATTTTATTGACTCAAATATTTCATTTCTAAATAAAAAATGTGGTTTAAAATATGGTTCGTTCACCATCACCCTAAACAACATACTTTATTTTTCTCCACCCCCTCCAAATGATGGAATAAAAATATTATCACTATTAAATAAGAACTTTTTGACTATATTATATCTTATCTCACCTAATGTAAGGAACATATATCGAAAATATCAAATGAAATTAAACTACTTTATATTGTTCAGTAAAACCACATAAACAAAATAACAATACAGAATTTATATTTTCAATAAAATATTAATCCCATTTTTTTAAAAAAATTAAGGTATTTGTGACCCTTTAAATTTCTTATAGTACATGAATAAAATTTTATTTCACTAATATATTTTTATTTCCATTTGATAATAGAATCTACAATTATCAATAATGTATCCGACCAGGGATCCTTGAAATGCATTTCCTCCAAACAATAAAATTATTCCATATATCAAATTTAAATTTGTATAAATAAAAATAATTAAATAATTTAAAATAAAATATTAATGAAAAAATTACTAAATAAGTAATTATTGAATCTAATTTGATTATCCAAGATGTTAAGTGTAAGCTCAGATTAATTCTGGAACATATGTTAAGGGATCTCTTTGAACCAACCTATTTTTGTTGAGGTTATAAATTCTAAATATTACCCCACTTTCTCACTATAATATTATTTTTATCTATTTTAAATTATTTATATATGTCCATAAAATAAATAAACTGGTTAATTTATCTTTCATTTATAGATATATACTATTTTTAAAAGGTTACCTTATCAATGTCTCCTAATAAGAAAACATAATTAAAGGGAACTTCACAGTTTCATACCCCATTACAAGTACAACTCCTTAAAATATTTTAAAAAAACCGTGTTTTCCAAAAATTAACTTTTATAATGATAACCTATTTTATAACATTGTTGGTTTATAGAAATCAATTTTACCTTATTATCTATAAAGCCTCGTTGCCCATTTTGCGGTAGCCCGGCTTATGAGGTACATTTACAAAGTCATTTCTCTAATATCTCTCAAGTCCTCACATCACTTATAAATCATTTCTCATGAACTATTTTTATGAAAATATAGTAATTATTTAATAACTTATTTCATGGATACACTTATATTATATTATCCAGTTATTCTATATATCACAGATATGAAACACAATTCTATATTTGGGTAATCTTTATATTTATACATTATGTTTGATTTCATTATGTGGAAAAAATATTCTTCTACATTTTATGATGGGTGTTACAAAATAGAACTCAAATTTATTGGTCAATGTTTTTGTCTCATGACATGTTATGTATGGGCTTTGAGGGTAAATATAATCTATGGGGGGAATTTTCCACCTTGAAATGTTGTATTGGTAGTTAAGACTTTCTTATGCTTATGTCATGTTTTTTTTTGTTTACACATTTCTATGATTTGATGATATTATGTTTCCATGTTCATTGTGTTATGCCTCTATATTATTATTCATGAAATTTTAATTTTATGATACCATTTTATGCTTTCAAACTCATATATTATTCTTTATTACCATGTTCATTCCCTTACTAGGATTTATAGATCACCCCTCTATTTTATGTATACCCAAATTTAACCAATAATTCTTTAGGAAGATTAATTTAAATAGTAATTCATTTTGGATAATAAAATAAATATGTTTGGTTTTAGGATATGTTTCAAATTTTATGTTTATATTTATCCAAATTCATAATGCCTTGTGATCAATATGTGATGTTTGTTGGATGATTAAGTCATGAATAATGTAAAAAAATTTGTAACAGGACTGGGAATCTATACAAATGAACATAACTAACATATAAATAGATATTTTATCTTTGAATATAATTTATTTGAAAATTTTCATTCAATATATTATCTGATGATCATAGGTAACTTAAAAATACAGAAAAAATATAATATAGATATTGTAACTTCCAGATACATATTCATTGATCAAAATCATAAAACAACATATTTGTATTCTACTAATTTCAACTTTATTTTCATGATTTATAAAACTAGGGATAAATTTTATAGTTTTTAATTAGAAACTTGAATAGTTTAATTCTCTTCTTAAACAAACATTTTTCATTTATTCACATTAAATTTATCTTGAAAATCGTCAGATAATTTTTTTTTCATTCCGATAGACAACATTCCTTCTTCATTGTCAAAGGTAGAAAATCAATTTCATTCAAAAATTTAGATCAATATTCAAGATACAATGGATGAAAGATTATATATAGTTGGATCTCAAAACTTTTTACATCAATTTTTCATTAGGATCATCCTTTATCACCCAAATATACAATATATTGGCTTTATTGTTTATTAAAATATTAAAATCATATTAAACCAATCAAACTCTCTTCATCAAAATCAAATGAAGTACTTCACTAGTAAAATATAAATGTTATATAATCTTATATATAAGTGATAGTGTATCTTATACTATAAAAATTATCTTACTATTGGTTATTGAGTAATCTTAAATAAAAAAATTTATATAAATTCTGAATAATTTTTTTTAAATTTTGTAGTTGTGAAAAACTAGTGAGAAGCTAATATCATGATATTATTCTATAATTTTGGATGGAATCAAGATACATTTTAGATTAGTTGTGGGGATTTTTCTCTTTTTGGAGAAGGAGGCTCCTAAAAGTAATACTAATGTAAGTATATTTATTATTTTCTGATTCATTATATTATTACTAGTGTGCCACCATAAAAATTATTTGTTCCATTTTAACTACTTTTCATTATGCTACCAGATCAATGATGAATCAACTAGTTTTCATGGTAAATATTATAAATTGAATAAGTATGGTTAAACATACCATATCTTATTACAAATTATATTATTTTAATTATAAATCTTTCATTAAATTTTGGAACACAAAATGGGATAATAAATAGAATTGTTTTGGAAGTGGGAAATTAAAAAATAAAGAGTTTGTAAATTTATTATTAAACATAACCATTCATATAAAATTTCTATAAAAGTTAAAATGGACCTATAAATAATTAAATAATAGTAGAATCGGTTAAAGTGTTTTTTCCTCTCTTGTATGAGTTCGTAGATGAGCATTATAACTTGGAAGAAATGATAATTCACCACATTTGGTATTTCATAAACATTTTATTGTATTAAATAATTATATATCAAATGATTTTAAATAAATCCAATATTTTATGTTATGGAACACTCATTGGATTCTTGGATTTTTTAACATTGGGATCAATAAGTGTTCTACGTTTGTTATTGATTGTAAAAATTTGACCAGTGAGGTCACGTAAAACAATTGAGGACTATGTGATATTTTGAGTGTGGTTAGGATTGGATAGTAGGTTCTATAGAGAGTTACCATTTAGATTATTGTAACACCATTGGGTTTGATGCTAGTGTACAGAAATGTTGTTATTGAGAAATGAATACAATTATTGTCTAGCTATGGTGACATATTGGTGGTTAATTACCATTATAAATAGGGACATATTTACATGATTAATACACTATTATTAGATGAAGGAGGTAGGGATAAATATCATGGAAGATTAGTTGTTATAGAATTAACTGATATTGTGTTTTTATCTTATTAGTTTGTTATGTTATTATATCACATGGATTTATAGTATATTATAAGAAATGGTAGAGGTCTACTACTGACATTTTACATGTCTTCAGAACTAACACTAAGTATTTCTCTACTGGTGGATGTATATAAATTATTTTTTAGGATATATTTAATGGATAGGGACCAATGAATGGTAAAATATCAATAAATAGGATAGATTATAGTAGAGTATTATAAAGAGAGAGTTAGTAGGTATTTATTATTTTATATACATTTTTATTTTTTTCTTTTCAATATGACCATCCATTATAGATTTTACAAGGATTTAGTATGGAAAATGTGTACAATTTGATGGTATATGTTATTATACAAATATATAATCATGTGGTATACTATATATGATTTCTCATATTTCCTATATCATGTTATATTATTATTAAATGATGTGTATTTTGTTGATAGGTAAATATGATTTAGTGTTTATAGATCCCATGAAATATTGATTAGGCCCCCATAGATAGTTTATAGTTAATAGTGAATAGGTATGAATATTTATGTATTTATAAGGTAATTGTTTCTTGAATCCCTCTTAATAAATTATAATTTTCTAGAAAATCTAGCATTGTGTGCACCCAATACAATGTATATTTTAAAGTCTGATCACAAATTTTTTTTCAATGTGATCAATTTTCATTTTCTATATATATTAAACTAGTTTATACCAATAGATTGAGAAAATGTTTGAATGAATATAATATTAACAATTATATATAAATATGAATTCAAAATATTAAAAGGAATGTAAGATAAATTCTTTAGTGAGAAAGTACGGTCAACCATGAGAGGTCAAAGTGATGTTATCATTATGGTTTATGTTATAATCTCGATATTCTATATAATGTAGAGGTAATATATATCGTTGAACACCACCACATTTAATGTTTTAGTAACGCAAACCAACCCTCTTTATACAATGAAATACTCTTCCTAATGTCATCTATGAGATATATTCATTGAAAACACTATCCATGCAATAATCCTCCATATTCATGAATTAGAAACTTATAAGATGTAATAATGATAAAAAATGGAGTGGATAAAATGGTTTTATCACTAGCCATTAATTATTTTTATATTTTTTGAAATTAACAGAAAAAACTAAGGATAAATATTCAAGTGAAATGAAGAAAAAAAAATCACTGCTACATTCATTTGAACAAGCGTTGAACTAAGTTGTCCATTTTCATATATATATAATAGTATGATGGAGGAAAATAATAGATAATGTTGGGAAAAAATCTTTTATGGTATCATTGAAGCATATTTTAGGTTATTCTGTTTGTTGATAAAGTGGGCCTCTGTGTTGTGTTTGTTGACAAAGCAAACCATGATGTACAAATTTGTTAACAAAGGGAATTTCATAGTGGCATGTCCAGTTCAAGGGATTTCGATTACAAACCATGATTTATTCAAGAACATCGAAAAAGTAATGGTCGATCTGGAGGCGGTTCAAAAAGAGCAGATACAAGGTGGTGTCATTTTACAGTGTTTGCCAAAATTTTGGGCCTAAAAAATTGCTAAATGGAGATAATTGTTTTTGGAAAAGGGACATGCGCGCTGATTTCATGGAGGCTTGGAAACTTGTGGACCATATTTTTTTCAATATCATAACATCAATATATGGAAATGTAAAAAAGGGAAATCATGTTTTGGGTTTGGTCATGCAAGAGGTGGTTTGGTCGTGCAAGTGACTAGCGTGACAGTGACTAGGGATGCTGGACTTGCGCGTCGAGAGGAGACTTGTGCGTCATTGAAAAGGGTGTCCAAATGACTATAAATAGAGGTCAACCCCTCCTCATTTGGTGTGAGTTCAAAAACTAGGGAAATTCATAGCTCCCGTCCCACAGGTGTTGTGGTCGTGCAAGTGTTGGTGTGGTCGCACAAGTAAATAGTTTTTAAGAAGTTGCGCGCCAGTTGATAGTTGCACGCACAAAGTGGTTTGGGCAATGAACAGTGTGAGGCTACCATGTTTAGAGTTTAAGAAGAGGGTGCCACACAAGTGGTTTGGTGACACTTGTGTGCCAGACATTGAATAAGCGCGATAGTTTATGGTTGCGTGCCAAAATTTGTTTGTGCGTAAAAGGGTGTGAGTCGCGCATGTTTGAAGTTGAAGACGCGAGTGTCACACAAGTGGTTCAGCTGAACTTTCATGCCAGTTTGAACTTGCATGCCAAAACTTGTGCGTTGGCTTGGAGAAGTGCGCCAGGTGTGGTTGAAGCACACCAGTCTTTTTAGGGTTACAAGTAAGATGGAAGATTGCTCGATACCTTTAATGCAAAGTGAGATTCATCTATGGGTGAAAGTTGGAATTCAACAGAGCATCTACATACAATAGAGGATGTATTCATTTCTGATAATGAAGATACCTACATGTCTATAAACGGTGAGTGGATCTTCTGAGAAGCAGTGAGCACACATCTGTTGAGAGAGTAGTGAGCTTTCATTTTTTGAGTGGTTGTAAACCAAGAGGGACAATGAGTCCGCTTCGAACATGTAAACAGTAGTGCGCTTATAGTGGAATTGGTACATCAACACAATTCCAGTGTATTCTCTATGGATGTAGCTCAGTGAGGGTGAACCAAGTAAAACATTCTGTATCCTTTGTGTATTTTAAGTTTTATTTTTACTCTGCATCAGGAATGAGAGAGAAGAGATTTTTTTCTATTAGTGAAACAAGATCAAAAGGGGAAGTTTTTTAATCTATCATACACTGATTCACCCCCCCCCCCTCTTAGGGTAGCATGCCTTGTAGACCTAACAGATAAAATAAAACTGATTATAGGAGGAAAAATATACTGAAATAATTTTGAAATATATAAACATATTATATCATGAAAACGCCTATACAGATTCACTAGACATGATAAATTCATTGAAATATTTTTGAAATATATTAATTATTGTAATGAAGGGGAATATTTTTTCTAAAAATCCTATAATCATAACACTATTCATGGTCCAAATTTAAAATGGATGAATCTATGAAATTAGGTTTTTTATATGTTTTATAACTATGTATTTCAAATGATTCTTACAATTTTAATATCATTTGATCATGTGTAAATGATGTTATGATAGATTTACTGAAGATAATCCTTATTGCTGGAATATTATTGGGATTCCACAGAATTCTATTCTCATGAATTTATGACCTTAAAATTGGACAAATTTCACGCATCCACAGCTAAGAAATGTTATAAGGACTTTTAACCCTCTCAAGGTGATGCTTTAGATCATTTTTCATGTTTTACTATGAAATATTGGACCTAAAATAATATCCATCAACTATTTGCATATGTTCTAAGTCCAACGCTTCTGATAAACTTTTCAGCCTCAAAAGTTTGGATTCAACACTTTTTCCAATTCAAAACTATTTAGAGAAGAAATCCTAAAATGTTAAATAATGTAATTTATATTTTTATAAGTATACTAAATGTTTTTTTCAAAATAAAAAAGTGATAAGGAAACATATATAGATACAAAATAAATCAATTTCCACAATTAAGCTAAATATATTCTTTAATGATGAAAATTTTACAAATACTATTAAAATATTAAATTAGTTTTTTTATAAAAGTCTGTTATAGAATTAAATATATGAGAATATGATATTTTTAAATAAAATACAACAAACCATTGAAAACATAAGAAATCATTAAATAATGAAGTAAAAATAACCATTACATGATATATTTTTCAAAAACACATAATTCTCACAATAAAAGAATGAATCAGGCCTCATACATTGAGCAATGTCCCATAACATCAACAAATAAAATCATTTTATTATATGTTAATCCCCAAGTGTATTTCATACTTAACTCTAAGAAAATGTATTTATCACATTAATTAAGGATATTTAATGTGGATAGTTTTTCATTCCTAAGGAATATATGACATACATATACTTGTGAACATCCTAATATAACCAAACGATGATTTATAAAAACAATTTCAATACCAAGGACATTCAAAAAGAGATTCAATATATTGTGATGCTTAGTAAATAATTTAAAATTTTAAAGGTCAAAATTGTTATGCCCTGACCCCAATTACCCTTAGTCGGTACACTGTTACATAACATTGGAATGATCACAAGGGATTAAATCCTGAAAGAATGATTAGTTTATTTGTCTTGGAAGTACTAGAAACATTCATAAGTTTTACATTACATTTTAAAATGAAGAACAATAAGAACATTTTCTCCATTGACCACATTTATATCCCTTAGACTACCCCTACAGGTTAGTCATAATATTCTTTTCACATCCTTGGAAAAAATAATACATATAAAGGGGTGAGATCAGATGCTTAGTAAGGATAACAATATAATAGAAAATTTCATAAATAAGAATAAACATTTAAGGCAATGTATAAGACTAAAACATATGCCCTTTAAACATAAACATCAGAATAATATGGGAAATATAAATCAAATAATTCCATTTACTTATTCACATGGATATTCTAGTAGATGAATAATCTCATGAAATATCAATACCCAATTTCATATTGATGGAGTGCATAATGCCAGACTTCCTAACCACATAGTCAAGGCCTCGTGGCAAGACTAAATATATGATATTTTTGAAGGCATTGTGCCAAGACACTAGTTTTTCTAATGAGACCTACTAATGAATCAAAGAGCTATAGAGGGATACACATGTCACTTACTAAGTCCAATGCATTCTTCATACTAAAAGATTTAAACATAACATAAACATTCAAATTAAAACGAGCATATCAAATGTCAATACTTTTTCCATAAACCATGAATGGTATCAAAATAACACATCCATGGTCAAACATATCACAAAACATTCAATAAAATAGGCAAGATTTGTATCTTAATAAATCAACTTCAAACAATTTTAAATTCCATCAAAGGTTGTTGACATAGATGAAATGAAAACAATTTGAAAGAATTAACTCTTTATATTCTGAAATCATTTAAATATAACACAATTATAAGAGATTTTGTTTAAAATATTATTATAAGCCTGTAAGAGAATCTTTGAAGGTGTTATAATGGAAAAAAATAGCCTCACCCTCCATATAAGTTAGAAAAACATTCTTTCTATAATTTTGTTGAAAAGGTCATAATAAACATTTTTTGGAAAACAACAGAATGATTCATTTATAAACATCTCATAAAAAGTCAAAAAATAGTGTAAATGACTTTAACCCATAGTTTAGGAAATAGTAAATATATTTTTAAATACATTTTTATGAAAAACGGATGTGGATGATAAGGAGGTCCCGGTAGATACGTATTAACAACCTCAAATAAGTAAATAGATTGTTGAGTTAACCCTTGACTTACAATTTTCATTGGTTGAGGGTACATTAAAATCTTGTATAATATTTAAATAATTATTATTAAATTATACAAGAACCACATATATAAATATGATATCATGTCTCATCTTCTAATATTTCTTTGTTAATAATATTTTAGTAGTATCCTCATTTCAGGTGTTAACAGATTCAGTTTCCTTTATATGCTTGGTTACATAAGCCATGATTTTTATGGATAAAGTGTATTTGATTCATATGTAGACTTACATTAAGTTATTAAACAATATTTTTAATCATAATTTGAAAATTATTCTTGAATGATTTTGATGGGGAATTAATCTCATCGCGTTTGTGGAGACTGTAATCCATAAGTACAGACGAGTGATAATATCATTATATTGATTTTGAGATCTCATGTAATTTGATGTTAAATAATATATAAAAAATCCTTAACATGTTATATTTGTTATTTAAATCAGTTATACTCAATATTATACCCATCCAAATAGTGATGTGTTTGAATTACATATTACACCACGACGTGGAGATGGAAAGCCGTACGTACACAAGTATGTTGACTTTTCATTCATAAGATGGATATAATAATGAATGTGGTTGTGAAAAATTTATAATAACATTACAATATGTATATTTTATTGGAGTTATTATTTTTTATGAGAATAATAAAGAAAGAGGAATTGGAAGAAGAAAATATCTTTTAGAAGAAGTGGTGAAATTATTACCTTTTAATTGGGAATTTCCTTTTGATTTGATCAAAAGGGCTCCCTATGGTGGATTTATGATCAATTTAAGGCCTCTAGGTAAAATGGAGGGTAATTAGAAGAAAATTTGGGCATGTTTTGGCTGAGCCAAATGGCATTGGCGGTGTTATTTTGAGAGTAGGGGAAGTACCTTTTTATGAGAGAGGTGATGGTCACTTTAGGAAAAGGATGAAATATTATTTTTTTATACAATCATATTCATTTCATAATGGCTCAAAAATAATTCATATAGAGGCTAATTTAGGTATGGGTCGAAAAAATCTTAACCAATAGGTTTAAGACAGGTTTTGGTCACCATATTGACCTTATCTCATATATTTAACTCTTAATTAAATAGTATAACTTTTAACTTGTATTATTGTATTATTATATAATATGGTTTATAATCTTACTATAAAATTTCAAAAGAACCCCATGTGGTTCATTAATTATTTATGTATTATTATATAAGTCACCTGGACAAACCATATATTTTTAGGACTATATTTCATTTGATAATATAATATTTGTTTTAAAAACTTTTTTTTCAATTTTAAAACTATTTAGTAATTGATTTTTGTGGAAGTCATAACAACATGATTACTTCAAAAAAAATTAATTGAATTGACCATATGATGTCATATTAATCTATAAAATTTGTATAATGCATCAAATGTTTCAATTTACATTTATTTGGATATTTATACCATCAATAATGTAAACCATTCATTAAAAAGGTAATTAATACATCTTCATTGTGTCATAAATAAATTCAATTATTTAATGTCTAAAAATTATAAATAAAATTCCATTATGTAGTAAATCGTTTTATATTTTAAATGAATATTTATTTTCAAATTTATCTTATGTAGTACCCTATATTAAAAATGTTTTAGTGATGAAAATTTAAATTTTAAACTTTTAACTCTTCTTTAAATAAAGTAATAATAAATGTGATAATAAAGTATAGTAGACCTAAAGGATCATATTTTATTAATAAGGCTTGTTTTAGAAAAATTAAACATATCCAATAGAATCAGGACAAGTGTTAGGGTAATTATAATAACATTTTTTACCTTTAATTACCCTAATTATTTTTAATCGTGGTAAATAAAAGTAAACAATTACTACTCACCAGAATTTTTTTTTCATCTTATTGAACCAAATTTTACTTATAGATATCATCTATGTATCTCTGATTTTTGAAATTTAACTCACTTAAGTAGTAAAATTACGCTTTTTTTTCTAATTTTCTAATGTGCCTAAAGTTGGGTAAATGACTGTAATAAGTTTAATTAAATTTTATGTATCTAATAATATTATAAAATTGCTCCAATGAATTAAATTGAACATATATATGTATTATGTATCTATTTTTACATAAAATAAATTTAAATAAAATAATTAAATATTTAAATAAAAATTCAGTTTTAAACAACAACATATTGTCTTTCACTATTCATCAAAATTTGAATTTTTCAAAAAAATACAAAAAAATATCCATTACCTAATTTTGATATTATGAATCCAAAAATTAAGTCAATTTTGGAAAATAAAATTTATAAAATTTCAAATAGTCGGTATTACTATTCATAATGACGTGTTTGGTTGGTCTTGGTGTGTTAAAACTCCAAGTTGAATACAACGCATGCTATTGTATTATTAGAAGGAAATCATACCGTAGAAGCTTAGGGTGTTAAATTCTCCCCTCCATCAAATAATTTCATCCTAGAAATTTCTATAATACTACTTTAAAAAACGATTCGGGTGATTCTTCATCATAACTTATTTTGGTTCCCAAGTTTCCACTTCCATCATATGGTTTCTCTATAAAACATTACTAGCTTAGTCATCCAGTTTCTAAGTTATTGTTCTCTAGTATCAAGAATCTTTACAACCTCTTCACAATAAGACAGATCAAGTTCCATTCTATTTCTTTATTGGTGAGTACATGTGTTGGGCCAGACATGTATTTTCTCAATAGTGATACGTAGAACACTTCATGAACATTGGAGAGACTTGATGACATTTCCAAACAATAAGCTAAAACTCCAATTCATTCTCAAATATCAAAAGGGCTGATATACCAGGAACCAAATTTATCCTTCTTAACGAAATTTATAAAACCCTTCCATGGAGATACCTTCAAGAAAAAATGATCTCCTACTTGAAATTCAAAATCCTTTCTTCGGTTATCGACAAAGCTCGTTTGGATACTTTGAGCTGATTTGATGTGGGTATGGATAACTATAACCTTCTCCATTTTCTTCTCAATAAGTTCTAGGCCTACGAATTTTCATTCACCAACATCATCCCAACAAGTTGGTGTGTGACATATCTTTCCATATAACGATTTATATGGAACCATCTGAATACTTGAATGGAAGCTATTGTTATAGGAAAATTCTACCAGGGGTAAATACTGATCCTACATACCTTGAAAATCATGTGAGTGAGATCACAACATGTCTTTTAAGGTTTGAATAGTCTGTTCTGATTTTCCATTAGTTTGGGGGTTGTAGGAAGTGCTCAAACGAAGTTCAGTATCCAAGGCCTTCTGTAGACGTTTCTAGAATCTTGATGTAAAATGGGGATCACCATCAGAAAAACTCGATAGGGGTACCCCATGAAGTATTAAAACATCATTAATATATAGTCTTCCAATATTTTCAAGTGGTAAATCTTCTCTTATAAAAAGAAAATTTGCTGACATGGTAAGATGATCAACAATGACCCATATTTCATCATTCCATCTTGGATTATTTGGTAGTCCCTTGAAAAATTCCATCATAATATCATCCCATATTCACTCAGGTATTAGAAGAGGCTGCATGAATCCTCTAGGATGTTGTCTTTCAACTTTCACTTGTTGAAAAACCATATATCTTGACATAAAATCAACAATATCTCTCTTCATGTTGTCACACCAAAAATAATACTTCAAATATCTATACATCTCAGTGCTACCTGGGTGTATAGAGAAATTGGAGCCATGAGTATCATCCAAAAATTCAATTTTTAGATCAGGAATATCAGGAACACAAAATCTCTTTCCAAATTTCAAAATCTCATCCTCAAGTATGAAGTTGATCATTCTATCATCATTCACAACATTAATTTTCTTTTGAAACTCCTCATCATCAACCTGGGAACTTTTTATCCTTTCTATTAAAGATGTTTTGGAAACCATTTGAAAATATATTGATGTTTCAACTTCCATGATTATTCCCATATCCATCATTAATAGATCCATGAACATAAGATCCCTTTCAACTCTCATCTTTTTCAGTACTACATGATCCTTTATTCTCAATGCATATTAAACCTTATTTTCCTTCCCCAGGTGGTAGTATATAGTGAAATTATAATCCTTGTATAGTTCAAGCCATCATCTTTGCCTCATATTGACTTTTTTCTGTGAGAAAATATATTTCAAACTAATGTTATCTGTATATATCAGACATTTTCCCCATAGAGATATTGTCTCCATTTCTTCAAAGAATCAATAACAGATTCTAACTCAAGATCATGAGTGTAATAGTTTGGTTGATGAGTTTTCAGATTTTGTGATTCATAGGCAATAACTCTATCATTTTTCATATGGACAAAACCAAGTCCTTCCATTGAAGCATCACTATAAATAACAAACCCATCATTCCCTGATGGTATAGTTAAGATTGGATCATTGACTAATGTTCTCTTTAGTTTAACAAAAAATTATTCAAAATATTTTTTACAAAAAAATTTAACCCCTTTATGTGTGAGCTTGGTTAATGGGTTTGACAATCATGCAAAATTCTATAAGAAACGCCGATAATAACCTGTAAAACGAATAAAATTTCTACCTCAGTTATACTCATCAATGCTGGAAATTCTTCGATTACCATGGTATTTGTAGGATCAACAGAGATTCCATGATTAGGGACATTATGGCCATGAAAAGAAATCTCACGAAGCCAGAATTCACACTTGCTAAACTTCCCATATAATTCATTTCTTCCAAGAGTTTTCATGATAATGCACACGTGATTTTCAGCATTGTTGTATCTTTTTTAATATACCAATGTATAATCAATATATACCACTATAATGTCATCACGATATTCCTTGAAAAATCTATTCATTAGATCCATGTAAAGAGAGGGTGCGTTAGTCAGTCCAAAAGGAATTACTATAAACTCGTAATGACCGTACCTGGTTCGAAATGATGTTTTCGGAATGTCTTCTTTCTTCACAAACAACTGATGATATCTATATCGAAGGTCAATCTTTGTAAAATATTGAGCTCCATGAAGTAGGTTGAATAAATAATCAATGTCAGGTAGGGGATACTTGTTCTGTATTGTTATAGCATTGATCCCCCTGTAGTCAATACACAATCTCATAGATCCATCTTTTTTCTTAACATAATGAATAGGGGATCACCATGGAGAAACACTAGGGTGAAGAAACTATTATTACTCAATTCCTCAAGTTGCCTCATGACTTCCACTAATTCCACGGTGTCCATTCTATATGGGGTCTTAAATATAGGCCATGAAACATGAATTAAATCTATGGAAAACTCAATTTATCATTCTGGAGGATGTCCAGGTAAATCCATTGAAACACATCAACCTATTATTTCACAATAGGTACGTCCTCTATTTGAACATTCCTTTCCTAACCCATATTATTTAATTATATTCCTCCCCAAAAATTGATTTTTTTAGAGCTACTAGGGGTGGATCTATAAACAAATCAGATGGTGACATTTCTGCTTTATAGATAAGGTACTCATTACCATCATCGAAAATTGTAACCTCATTCTTCTTACAATAAATTTTCACATCATGGTCCAAAAGAAAATCTATTCCGAGGATTATATCAAATTCAATCATGGGTATCATTAGGAGATCCGATGATAAAGAACATTTATATTCTTTAATGGGAACTGATTCACAAAACATTGCTGGAATAATAATTCCCTTAGTACTATTGACTAAAAAATACCTTATTAAATCAAATTGGAAATATAGAATTTTCATAGAAAACTGGAAAATATATAAAACAATGCAATGATCCAGAATCAAATAAATAATTGGATAAACCTGAGGGAACCATTAAATTATGTGGCACTACATCTTTCAGAGCATCAAGCTCAGTAGTAGCGATTGCAAACGCTTTCCCTTTCTCCCTTGGACTTTTATAAGACATGTTTCCTTGGTGCTTTGGACATTTGTTTTCATAATGCACTTTTCTTAACAATTATAGTATTCAACATTGACAACCTCTTTCTTTCCCTTACAATCTCGAGCTTGGTGTACTTTTTCACCACACTTGTAATAGACTCACATTCCATTAATGCAAGTACTGAGGTGTTTCTTCGCACATTTACCATAGGATGAATATTCAATTTTTCCATTCTTCCCCTTATTTCCATTTCCAGAGTGTTCAACATGTCTCTTCGTCTCATTCTTTTCATTAAAGTCGAATGACATAGAGAATTCCTTTTCTCTCTTGATAGCACATGTGACAATATATTTCTCTATTTTAACATTCCATTCCTCACCCAAAATTATTTATTTCTATACCTCCCAAATAACTGAATTTAGTAGTGCAATTAAGGGTGGATCTAAACCATAATCAGGTGGTTACATTTCTACTTTAAAGATAAGGTAATCATTATCATCATAGAAAATTGTAACCTCCATCTTCTTAAAATAAATTTTCTCATAATGGTCTGAAATCCAATCCATTACGATGATTATATCAAATTGAATCATGGGTATGATGATGAGATCAGATGATACAGAACATTTATATACCCTAATGGAAACTGATTCACTAAACATTGTTGCCATGATAATTCCCTTAGGAGATTTGACTGACAACTACCATGTCAAATCAAATTGGAAATATCTAATTTTCATACTAAACTGGGAAGATATGAAATAATTAAATGATCCATAAACAATTAAATATTTATCCAAACATGAGGAATCCATAAATTATGTTCCCCCACGTCTTTCGGAGCTTCATCCTTAGAAGTAGTGATCGTAAATGCTAGGCCTTTCTCCAATGGACTTTTCTAAGGTATGTTTCCTTATTGATTAGGACTTTTTTATTCATAATTCCCATTTTATATACAATTTTAGAATTCAATATTGAAATCCTCTTTCTTTCCCTTACAATCACGAGCGTGGTTGCCTTTTTCACCACACTAGTAAAAGTCTCCCATTTCCTTAATTTTATTGAAATGGTGGTAAAGGAGCTTGTTTGGAAAATAAAAAAAATATTCATTTATAAACATCATAAAAAAAGTAAAATAAGGGTATAAATGAATCTAACACATAGTCTAGGAAGTTGTAAAAATATTTTGAAATATGTTTTTACGAAACACATATGTGGATGATGAAGAGGTCCCAGTAGATACTTATGTATTAACAACCTCAAATAAGTAATAAGATTGTATAATTTACCCTTACCTTGTACATTTCCTCAGCCAAGTGTTTTTTTACCTCTTGTATAATAGTTAAATAATCTTTATTAAATTATAAAAGAATGATATACATAAATATGATATCATATATGATCTTCTTATATTGCCTTGTTAAGAATATTTTAGTAGTATTATTTTTACTGGTGTTAACTGATTCAGTTTCCTTTATATTATAGGTTATGTGTGTCATTTTTATGATGGATAGGATGTGTCTGATTCATATCCAGAATTATATTATGTTCTTAAACATTATTTTTAATCAAAAAATGAAAATTATTCTTGAATGATTATGATGGGGAATGAATCTCATTGTGTTCGTGGAGATAGTAATCTGTACGTACTCACAAGCGACAATATCATTATATAGATGGTGAAATCATTTGTAATTGGATGGTATATCATATATAAATAATTATTATCATGATATATTTTTTATTTACATAATTTATTCTAATTATTATACCCATCAAAATAATGAAGTGTTTGAATAACAAACTACACCTTGACATGGAGACGGTAAGTTGTACACATGCACATATAGTGACTTGTCATTCATAGGATGGATTGAATAACAAATATGGTTGTACCATAATAATAATAACATCACATTATTTATAAGATACCAATTTTATTATTTTTGTATGGTAACAACAAATAAAGGGGAAGTGGAAGAATAAATGAACTTTTAAAGAGGTGGTGTTATTATTACCTCTCCTTCGGGCATTTCCTTTTGATTTGATCAAAAGGGATTAATAGGTTGGTGTTATGATCAATGTAAGGATTCTAGGTCAAAGGGAGAGTATCTTGGAGGATATTTTGTTAGGTCTTGGCCTATCCAAATGGATTTGTTGGTGTGATTTTGAGATAAGGGGAATTACCTTTTTATAAGAGATGTGAGGGTCACTTTAGAAAAAACATGAAATATTATTTTATTATACAATAATATTCATTTTACAATATTTTAAAAATGATTTATTAAGAGGAAAAGGTGTGTATGGGATGAAAACCTCTCAAACAATAATTTTAGATAGGTTTAGGTCACCATATAAAACTTATTAGTTTGATTTAACTCTTAGTTAAATAGATTAACTTTTACCATGTATTCCAGTATTTCTATATAATATGGTTAATAATCTTACATTAAAATGTCAAGAGAACCCCAAGTGGTTAATTATGTTATATATTATATTATAAGTCCTTCGGGTGATCCTCATATTTTTAATACTATTATATCATTTAATAATATAGTATTTGTTTTAAAAAATCATATATATCAATTTTCACACTATTTAGAAATTGATTTTTGTAGAAGTCATAACAGCATGATTAATTAAAAAAAATCATTTAATCACCCTAACATGTCATGTTAATCTTTAAAATTAATTTAATTCATTAAGAGTCTCAATTTACATTTATTTGGATATTTAAAATATCAATTATGTTAACCTTTCATTAAAAATGTAATTACAACATCATCATCGTGTCTTAAATAAATTTAATTATATAATGTCTAAAAATTATAAATATAATACAATTATATAGTAAATATATTTATCTTTCTAATTAATATTTATAGTTGAATTTATCTTATGTATAAACCTATATTAAAAAATATTTTAGTTATGAAAATTTCAATTTAACACTTTTAACTCTTCTTTAAATATAGTAATAATAAATATCCTAATCTAACCCAAGTGAACCTAAAGGATCATATTTTATTATTAAGGATGGTTTTATCCAAAATAAACTTGTCCAATAGAATTAGTACATGTGTTAGTATAATTATAATATCATTTTACCTTTAATTACCCTATTTACTTTTAACCGTGATAAATAAAAGTCAAAAGTTACTATTCACCAAAAATTATTTTCATCTTGTTGAACAACATTTTACATAATGATATAAATCGTGTCTCTAGGAGTTTGTAAATTATATTCATAGAAGTGGTAAAATTATGTTTTATATATATTTGATATTGTTCCTCGAAGGTGGGTAAAAGACGGTAAAAAGTTCAGTAAAATTTTATATATCCAAGATTATAATAAAATCAATCCAAGGAATTAAATTGAACAAATATATGTATTATGTATATATTTTTTCATAAAATAATTATAAATAAAATAAATAATTATTCCAATAAAATGTTTGTTATAAACAATAACGTCGTGTTTTTCACTATTAATCAAAAATTGAATGTTTTCTGAAAAATACCAAAAATTAACCCTAAGTTAATTTTTATAGTACAAATCCAAAAATGAAGTCCATATTCGGAAATTAAATTTCTAAAATTTCAAAAAGTGGGTATTACTATTCATAATATCTAGTTTGGTTGGTTGTGGTGTGTTAAAACTCTATGTTGCGTACAATAAAAGCTATTGTATTATTCAAAGGGAAACATACTGTGGAAGCTTAGGGTATTAAAAAAATAAGAAGATAAACACTAAAATAAAATTTCATGAGTAATCTCGTGAAAATATATGAATTAAACTTACCCAAATTACCCTTAACCTATTTACACCACATCCCCTTTTTTAGTCATGATCTATGAGATATAAAATTAATGAAATTAATTATCCATTCTAATTAACAATTTTTTTGTCTGTATTATTTATGTTTTAATTAAATATGAATTGAAAAAAAGAATAATAATTTAATTAATATTCATGATCATAATTATTTAGATCGTAGTGATTAGAAAATTAACAATATTAATGATTCAACTTCATTTTCATTTTTTTGCTTTTTCAATTTTATATCCTTTTTTAGAGAATATGATTATACGAATGTTGCCTAAATAATATAAATGGATCATGCTAATACTAAAATTCCTAACATTATGGAACCTACATTACATGGCTAAGACTACCTAAATCCCAATGAACTCACATGAAAGAACCTTCCCCTCACTCAAACATGAAATATTAAAGGAACAAATATTATGAGATAGGTAATGTAATGGAATATCAACATTTAATATGGCTTCAAACTAAAATGGAAATCATGGATTCTTGGATATAAACTAGGATATATATAAAGTTATGTACCAAGTTAAAATTTTTATAGATAAAGATGAGACTCACTCATATAAAAAACATTTTATGAACTCTAAATCCTTGAAAACAAATCACTAGTAATGGATATCCAACATTATTCCTGACATAAAAGAAAAAAGATTATGTATGGATTTTTTCATAGATGTTTAGAAAATGGAAAGATATGGAATGATTACCAATATTGGTAGAAATACTCCAACTGAGTTTCAAATTCAATTAAAGTTAATTAATTAATATATTTTAAATCATTACAGAAACAGCCATATCATAATTCATGTATAACCAGAGTTATTCAATTCATGTAGTGAAGAAAAAATATATTGATTGTTTTAATTTAACAAGGGATTTAATTATGCCAATGAATACTAGGAACACTCTTCATATTTGAAATAAAAAACATAACCTATATAATTATACATAATGACATTGCAATCCCCTCACATATTAGATTTAACTACACTTTATTAGATCGCAAATTGAATAAAAATACAAGGATAGTTAAACCAATGAAAACTGATATAAAAAAATTATTTATTTACCTCATCTATGATTGCGTTAATATCCTAGTAATTTCAATACCTAAATTTCAAAAAAACCAAAAAACATAAAATATTTATTTGAGGAAAATTTAAATGAGTGAGAAATACTGATGATGGATAAGGATTGGCATAGTGTAACACCCCATGATTTTATGAGATATATTATTTTTAATTTCATTTATTTAGTGGGTTTTATGATACACAGATATTGTCTTTCTCTATATGCAACACAGTATTAGTTTGTAGTATACAGAACAGTATACTTGACTTGGGTTACACAAATTTCATGTTTGTTTTATAAAATTATTTTCACTGATAATATATTTTGTTCATTGTTTGAAATAACTATTCTTGTATTTTATTATACAAAAAACTAAAGGAATAATTCAATAAACATAAATCTGGCATGGAATTCATTACATCAAAGAGTTACATTCCTCGATATCTTACGTTTTACGCCATACCGATTTTCAAAATAAAACGATATACTATTAAAATATTTTTTTAATGGGATATACACTATATGTTACGAATATTATTAACCTCATTTTTAATGTTATATAAAATTAACGTTCACCTTATGTATTTTGTAGAAATGATATTAGAAAAAATTCATTTTTTTGGAATAAAGTAGTATTTTTTAAAAAAAATGCTGTTTTGAAACCTTTTAATAAGGATCCCATATAAAATTTGTTTTTTGACACCATTATATGTTATATTGGACAAAATGTACTTATTTTTAATAATTGGGTCATCAAAATTTACTTTGGATCAATTTTTTATATTTTTTTGATAATTAACATGTTTGGATGAATAGTAGAAATATGATAAATTTTAATTGAAAACAACCTTTTCCCATAAAAATAATTTATATGGGTAAATCATATTAGTTAATGGTTTTAAAGTTTAAATGGAATATATTTTTATCATATAATTCACTATTGGTATTTCTAATTAATTTCACTTTTAAATTATACATAATCACATGTCAATCTTTTGATAATTTTTTTCTTCTTAAAAACCTGCTTTTGGATATTAAAAATATGAATGAATTTTAAATAATTTATGCCTATTATTTGTTTCAAATTACCAAAAATGGATTACATATCTAAAATATGTTGGTAAAAATTATGTTAATACATTAATTTAATTTTTTTTGGATATTATGAATAGGAACTATGATAATTAATATTTAATGTTGTTAACGGGAAATCAGGTAAATTAGTGTAAACAATAATATGATAAGGAGAATAAAATGATCCTAAAACCTACCAAAATATTTTTAGATTAATAAAATTTTACCTTTAACATATAATTTTCAAAACCTATTCCTTTAATGTCCACTTGACAATGAAAATGACATAGATATTAATAAAACCAATGATAGTGACAAAATGTTCAACTCGCATTTTTTATAACTATAATTATTTTAATACAGTAATAACTTGGTGATATATTTGAAAGAAAATATTCCATGTAAAGATAAAAATTACCTATATCATCATTATTTATTGTTAATTTTTAAAAATAAATAATTACTTTAAAGTCTTATTCTTTGATGATGTTAAAATTAATTAATTGATGAGAAATCAATGAAACATTTTTTTATTGAAATCCTAAAAACCATAAAAGATACAAAAACATGAATAAATTTTAATATACAAGAATATCTAGACCATAATCATCCAAAGGTCACGATAATATCCATTTGAGTCATTACAGAATGGATTATGATCTTTGTATAATTTTATTTAAAGTAATTTTAAAGTATTTACATTCATACTTTAATAGGTTTAGCATTTTTAATGTTTTATTTTATAGAATATAAATTAGACTACATATATCCACATTAAAGATATTAAATTTATACTCATTATAGTATTTTATATTTTATTTTCACTCAAAAAATAAGAATATTAAATAATTACCCAAAATCATTGTAGTAATTATTTTATTAATGATGGTATCAAGTAAGTCTTATTAAAAATATTAATGTAAATATATTTTTGATAATTAATATATCCAATTAATTTTATAGATACACTTGAACTTATATTAATATAATAAAATAGTTTTTTCCAATTACCATGTTATCTTAATATTTTTAAAAATCAATAAATTGAGTAGTTTCAAAATTTACACTATTGATTATTTATCAAGAAATTGTATTATTAAATTATTTTAAAATAATAAAACATTTAAAAAAATATATAATAATTATTTTATGGTCAATAAATTTTCAAACCACTTATTTATGATCTATGTTACATAGAATAATTAAAAATAATACCTTTTTAATAAAAAAAATATATGTTACCCCACTTAAAATAAAATTTAATAACTAAGTGTCAAATTTAAAAGATAGGCTTTTAATGGATATATAAACTTGTATAAACTTTTCTTTGTTGATGATATTAAAACCCCATATAATATCATATTCCAAACTGGTACATTTTTGAGGACGTTAGTGGGGTTTTATATTATAATAAATTAATATTTTAGAGAGTTTCTAAAAGTACCCCTCACCTCAATTATAAAGGGAACCTCCTCCCTCATTTCTCCAAAACTAATTAAGTCTAAAAGTTCATCAATACCCAAACCATTTTCTACCCAACTTCCCTAGTAACATTCTAGAGGTTCGGGTGTGTCAAAAGACAAATTCTAGTTCCATTAAGAGGAGATACAAAGAGAGCATGTCAATGAAGATGTAATCACCTCATTTGATTCTTTCATATTTCTTTCAACTTCAACTTCATCTTCTACTTATAATTATAATTAATGAGTTTTTTTATTATATAATAACAACTCCAATATAAATTCTATACAAATATATTATTATAATTATGAAAAATCCATATTCAACTTTCTATCCATCCTTAGAAAGACAAAATCTGCACCCATGCTTACATACAACTTACTGTCTCCACACCATGGTGCAATCCATTTTTTTCACCACCTTTCTAGGATGGGTATAAATATGGAATTAATAAATATAAATATGATTAATTTAAAATGATATTGATTCTGAGATACTATACCCCATTCACATCAATACCTTTCAACAATTATGGGAACAATATCGTTGCTCGTGCGTACGTTTGGCTTACCATCTCCATAGTGTGATGTTATTTGTTCAACAAAATTTTCCTTAATGAATTTAGAGAATAAATATGATATTTATTATACTAATACCAAGTGATAAATAAAATAATTATAACAAAAAAATAGTAATAAGAAATTATCTAACAAAACATGCAAGAGAACATAATGCCATTAACACCCAAATAACAAGTGACAATGAAATTTTACAAAAAATAAGAATGAAAATATGATCATAAATGTTATCATAAAAATTATTATGATTTTGGAATAAATAATTATCATTATTTATATCATAAATAGGAGGTTCAGATACAAAAAAAACATATTGGACCTAAGGTAAGGGATAATTTTTCAATCTCATTATTATCTGAGATTGTTTATTCATAAGTATTTACTAGAGTATATTTATCATCAACATCTTTATTTCATAAATTTATAATATTAATTATATTCTTCAATGAATTTTTAAATTCAATTATACCCATTGGTGATGGTTTATTAAATGGTATGGAAGGAATATTTCTTTCATTTTTCATAAAGGTACCTTTTGACTTTTCTAATAAGATTACGAGAAGAATGTTTTTTATCGTTTATTGCATGAATAGATTCTTATAGTCTTAGAAAGCCTTATTTAAATTAATATTACTCTTGAATATTTCATGTTTATTTTTAATTAAGTTTTTTTCTTTTAATATTTCATGGAATTCTGAGTAAAGAAAATGTTTTTATAGAAGACAAGATATTTTACTGAAGAATTAAGCTGAAGTGTTTAATCAAAATTATTTAGCATATAAGATGACATATGGTTATGTTTATATCCCTATTATTACTTTTATATTTTTGTTTTTATCACTAATATATTTGTAAGCAATCTTTTTATATTATACGGATTATTTTATGATAGAATGATGTTTTAGAAACCCATTTTTTATTCTTTGGGTTATGCTAGGGTGAATGGTTTATGTGTTTGTGGAACATGTAAGAATGATTTAATTATGAGACAGGTGAGACCTATATTTACCTCTGACAAATTGGGTAAATATTTATATCTGATGAGATAGACATAACTAGAACAACTAGTAATTTGGATTTAGTAATATTGGGATGGAATAAAAAGATTATTTGGTTCAGTAATATATGGTTGAAACGACAAGTAAATTTGGTTCAGTAATATAGGGCTTGAATTTCATATAAATCTTGTTTAGTAATACATGGCTGGAAGAGAATGTAAACCATGTTTAGTAACAATCTTTTTTCAATGTAATGGTCTTGGAATCAATGCCTTGGATACTAAGAAAATCATATTATGTTCCTATATGTTTTCCACAAATCCATGTTTTATGCCAAAGCTATTTTATCATGGTTAATGTTATTTTATATTATATGACTTACATGTTTCAATGATTAATTTCACGACTCGTGATTTGGATAATAAATTTTTTTTTCATGTTTTAAAATTCATATTATTATGTTTTGTTTAATGTTATTCATGTTTATCCTTACTGAGTATTTCAGCTCACCCTTTCTTATGATTCATTTCCCGTGGATATAAAGAATGGTATTAGGTGAGAAAAAAGGAATGATTTTTATGAGATAAGTTTAAGTTCATTCACCAAGATAGAAGAATATTTTACAAGTTTCCAATGACACTAAACTAATATGGTATTGGGGAATATATTTGGGTAATGTATTAAGTGTTACACAAAAGAAATTTAAAGTCTATATACGCAAAACATGGGTCATTAGAGTTTGTATCAGAGCAAAAAAGGTATGAATGAATTTGACCCTTGGGAACTCTTATGTGTGAATGTTGGATGATGAATGTATCTCTTCCCAAGAGATTCATGAGGAATTGGATGCCACTGGGGGTGGTGGTGTGTCCCACCCATGGGGTTTAACCACCTATGGAGTTCTTAGATAGGTATCAATTCAAGTCACCTGGAAATAATTCCAGGCCGTTATAGTTTTTATCAGGGTGAAGGTTTTGTCAACCTTTTGAATATAAGATGTGAAAACTTTAGTGAGATCCATATATATATGTCTATGATATGTTTAGCGATATCCTATGGATAAGTCATGTATAGGTTATAATCCTAGAGTTTTTGTGATAATCACGAAAAACCTAGGATTAATCCTTAGTTATCAAAGATTTATATATTATAAGAAATTTGCCTTATGTTTTTATAATCTGTGATATGTATTTCTTAAACATTTTTTGTCTTAGTCAATAATCAGATCTACAATGAAAATAGATCTAGATGTGGAAATTATGGGAATAATGAAGATTGATTTATTAAGTTGAAATATCATGAAGGGAATTATATAGATGGTAGGAGAATTGGTCATACTGTTCAAGATAATGATATTATAAACAACTTGTGAAAGGTATTTTACGTTATTCAAGTATTGATTACATTAAAACTAGGATGCTTAAGATTGAGAAACCTTAATACATAATACATTTTTTATGAAATACTATGATTATGGATCATGAGTAATAATTTAAGAATAAATTTATATGATTAAGGTGTATATGTTTCAGATTTCAAAGATTATGTTATATGGACCAGGAAATATTCAACTGTTTTCATTATAATTATTTAATTAATGATTGGACAGAATATGTTTAATAGTTATATGTAGATAGAAAAGTGATTTATGGGTAAGGAGATATATTTCGAGAAAACATGATTATGGGGAAGATAACCATTAATATGTCCCTTATTTTTAGACATTGATGTTTGGATAAAGATATTTAAGAATTGAATAATTAAATTGGATGATGATAGTTTCTTGGGAACTAATTATGGAGTTATTAACAAGTGGTTTATTCTATCATGGATGAAATATTAAACTATTTGGGACTTAATGAATATATCCACTAAATTTTTGAATAAGGAATCATGCATATCTTCAATAAGGATGTGTGGTAATTTAAGTTACTACCATGATTCAAGATAATTCATGGGGAAGGAATTAAAATGTTTGTAATGTGACCAAAATGTTTTATCTTATGATATATGGGGGATAAATGAAGGTATTAATATTACTTTTATATGAAATTTCTTTTAAATGTTTCTTATTGTGAGTTTGGACATACGTATTTTGTATAAGCATAAAGGTTAGAATGGATAAAGTTGTATATCTAATAGTTTTTATGGCTAAAATGTTTTTAATATTCTTTCACAAATGTTATAATAATATTGTTTTTTAAAAATGACAACCTATAGGAGGGGTGACAACCCATCACGTCGGACAAGGCTGCAGGAATTGGACCCACAACCGAAGTCTGTTTGGCCTTTATCGCCTCCCATTGCCCTACAATAAGACTCTGGTTAGTATAAATTAGTTTTATATTATTTAAGAAGTATAATAGATGAAGTTTAAGTCCATTTTTGGAACCATATATGATCAATCTCACTATATGTGGAGTTATACATATTTGATTACATATAACAGATGAAATGACATATCATTTTATCGCATGATTTACTAACACTTCAAGAATGAAAAATTCAACTTCATTTCATTTTAACTAGAGATAAAGTTGAAATTGATCGAGGCATGAATAATGGTGAAATTATACCAACATCATGTAAGTATTAATTAAAATGAAAAAATCATCAACATTAGGAAAATGAACTTGAAAACTGAAACTATTATCCTAGTACATTCTTATCCAATTAATCAGATTATTGATTAAATCATCAAAATTTTATGGATTTATAGTTTTTAACATGATCCTAACCTTATTCTCTATCACAATCCATCAGAACATGATGATTAGATTTCTCTAGCATACAAATGTTTTCACTTCTCACCTATGGTCTCTTATGTGGAATGCCGGTGATGAGTTAGAATGGGTAACCATTATGTTTCTAACATTACTTTTTATATTGAAATTTTAGTATTCCTTTTTATGATGTGGGTTTCTATAAAAGAAATATTCAAGTGGAAAACCATTTATAACCCCGACGAATTCTAAAGGGAGAATTTAATTTTAGTAGGGGTAGAATGTAACACCCTGATATTTTATGAGATATATTGTTTCTAATTTCTTTTATGTCTAGTGTGGTACACTGAACCATGATTGTCTTGCACTATACACAACACTATATTAGCTTGCAGTATACACAAAACGATACTTGGATTCTGTAACACAAAATTTCATGTTCATTGAGAGATTCATTTCACTGATCATAAATTTTTTTCAATGTATAAAAGAACTATATTTGGATTATGTTATATTCAACACCGAAGGAAGCGTGCACTAAATGCAACACTGAATTGACTTACATTACACGTAAGAGAAATTGTAAAGACCCAGACTTAATCCTTAAATAATCTTGAAATAAGTTAATAATTCACATTGAGGATTTTTATATGTTTTATATAATTAAGTCCAAACTTATACATAAGAACTATAATATCACATGTAGACACTTCTACTCAGTATCCATTTTTTCATATAATAAAACCACTAAATAAAATAAACATTCTTAGTTCCATGTTTTACATGACATGAATTTTCATTGATACCATCCATGAACCTATTCCACTTTACGTCCTATGAAAAACATTTCAAAAACATGGTATGAGCATTAAAATATCATTAAAGGATACACAAATAAGAAAAACTATTAGTTTTGAAAACAACATGTAAACTATGAATACTTTATCATAATGTAATACTTTTCACTATAAGGAAATAGAAATAACATTTCATTGAATATAATATCATTGCATACCCTTATTTTGTAACCAAAATATTACCATAAAACCAATAGAAAGCCACATATAACAAATGACGGTAATTTTGGGTCACAATCAAACTTAAATGGAATAACCTTATGGTCAACTTCTATAAATCATTTTTAAAAAGATAATACCCATAAAAATGACTTCAATACCCAATACATTGGAGGTTATAATGTACCCACCCATCCTTTTTTATCATATAACCACTAGTTATTTTGTTTTTCATGTAACAACCCATCAAATTTCCAAGTACCATTTTATAATAATCACACATAAAAGATTGAAAATATCAACATTTCAATCAAGAAATAACAAGAAATAATTTTAAGATATTGAAATGGTAAATCCCCTTTATGAAACCATTTTTAATACAAAAATATGTAAAACATTGTATATGGTATTTATTTTACATTTAAAAACATCGCATCTTGTTAAGGAATCCAAATATCAAATAATGCTCATGGCGGCAAAAAGGTTGTTTTCACCACATACATTAAAAATAAACATTCTATTTGTCATTTAGTAAAACACTAAGTTAGAAAATATTAACTTTGTATGAAATTAGTAGTTATAGGGGTTTATACACAGTATAAAATTAAATCGCATATAAATCAAAATATGCCTTAAAGAAAGGATATTGAGACATAGTCCCTTACATTGAAAGTTTTGTAAATAAAATAGATCAATTATGTGTATTAACTATCCTTACAGATTAATAAAGTATAAATACAATATAGGATATAAAGATTTATATCTCACATAATCATAACATGACATAATCAAGAAGTTGAAGTTTATCCCAAATAATGGAAATTGGTTTAAGAAGTTCTCTTACAAAAATCTGGCACCCTAATGATGTCACTTAAAAATTCATCGAATGATTTGATGAGAGAGAAAAGGGTATCTAATCACTTGGACATAAATTAGACTGAAATATGGACATATAAGAACATTTACCAACATTTTAAAATTGAAATTAAAAACATAACATAAAATAATTCTTCGACTAAAAGAGGATGGTGAAAGGTTCCCTTACTTTGTGTCCGGATCGTCTTGTATGTTCCTTGTTCTTCCTGAATAATAAAGATGAGTTAATTTATACTTTCCTCAGAACCTTTTTCAAGTTTAATATTCCATTTATACCACTTTCTAACGTTTTATAACAATCATATAATTATTTATGTTCATATCAGTCGTTTGGTCGATGCTTGGTACTTGAGTCAAATATGAACTTGATTTAATTTTAAATTGTCCATGTTATCAAAAGTAAATTACCTTCAGAATTATATTAATGATATATATATATATATATATCATAAATATCTTTTATATTTGTATTTTGAATAGTCCATAGTATTTTGATATAATAAATGAAATACACCGTTCATGGAGAAATAAGTCATACGTACGTGAGAATGCTAATTTTATTTCTTTTTCATATTTAATGGGACGAAAAATAAATGATAAATAGGTATATTATAAATCTAGTGTAATATATGTGCTATATAGGTTACATAATTATATTAATTGTATCCTTTATACAGTTCTTTTATAGCATGAATGAGTCATATCACTTTGAGGGGGCGTTAGTCAACACTTCCTCAAATAAAATTATTGTATTTATAAAACATGAAAAACATAAAGGTATATTATAAATGAGAGTTAAATAAGAATAGAGATAAAATAAATATCATAAAAATCGTATATAATTACATTTCTATCATAATGGCCACCAGAATAGGTGGTAGGATAAGATTGAACAATCATCATTTCGTGAGGCAGTAGTTCACCGTTGACAGAAACAATATGATCAAGTCCCATTAGATGAAGGTTTGTGTAGGTATAGTTAGAATAAATCTCATAAAAAACCTATAATATGTAGTATACTAGACTTTTTATATAAAAAAATTATAATAAGATCATAGGCAGTGGAGGAGTAAAAATAATAGAAATGATCTTTAGAGAAGACGTTACTTCGAATCGGGTAAATTCTTTTGATTTGAGCCAAAGGGATTCCTTGAATTTCCATATTCCAAGGGAAAATATTTTAGTAAGAAGATAGGGATGTTGGGATCTAATTTTTTCAGATTTTGGAAAATTAAATGGGTATTGAGATGTGTGAGTAAGGGTTATAGGTGGTGTCATTTTATAAGAGGGAGGAGGGGCACTGAATGAATAGCTCGAAATATTATTCTTTGATAAATTATATTCCAATTAAAAATGAATAAAAAATAAGTTATTTAGAATATAAGATGAATATATGTCTAAATAAAATCATACAATAGGAATTATACTAGTTTTGGATATTTTTTAATCCTAATATTTTTTATTTTACCCTTTTTACTCCTTCCATTTTATCATAAATTTAACACTTTGTGAAAAAATAGTTACGAAAACATTAAAAATATCCAATTAAAGTATCAATAATATTGTATTATAAATATAATAACTATTTTTTGAATCTAATTTTATATTGGAATTTCAAAATATTTAATAAAATATTTTATATTTTAAAATATGAAAATGTCAATTTTGACACTATTCAGATCATGATGTTTTTGAAAATCAATAAAAAATTGAATACATTGAAAAAAAATCATCAATAAATTGATAACATGTAACTATCATCCAAAAAATTCGTATATGACATCAAAATAATAAAATTACATTTATTTTAACATTTATTTTATCATTTATTTGAATCCTTTATTAATGAAGTAATTACTACATCACCATTATGTCATAATTACATTTATTTATTTACTTTATAAAAATTATAAATAAAATATCATGATGTGTAAAATATTTTTATATTTCTAATAAATATTTATAGTAAAATAGATCACTTATATTACCCCATATATATGTTTTTTTGTAAAAGATATATGTTTAGGTTATATTTTCCGTAACTTTAAATTAAAATAATAAAATGTCATTTTCAAACACAAGTGGATACCTGGGGTCCTAAAATTGACCCAAGTATGACCATGGTCTGAAATATCTCATTAAATAGGGTTAGGACATGCGTTTGGGTAATTTAAATTTATTATAATATTATTTTCCCTTATTTAACAGATTTACCTTTTAAACATGGAAAATAAAATATTTACGAAAGTTAATATTCATAATTTTTGAAAATAAATGGTACTTATTTACAAAATTTTGACCTTGTAATTTCAAATTTTTAATCCATATTTCTAAGTTCAAAACATAGAAATTTCATAAATTAATTTAGAATTAATTTCCATTGTCAAACCCAAAAAGATTGTTTTTAAGAAGTAAAAACTACCAAAATATTGACATGTGTTTTTATCCAATTAAAGAATGAAATTACTTCCAACGAACATAATTGGATTAAATGATAAAAATATAATGAAATTATAAATTAAATCTAATTAAAAGTACAATCTAATGATATAAATAGATCAGATGAGAAGTCATTTTTGAAATAAAATGCAGTATTTTTCCCTATTCATTAAAAATAAACTCTATCAGAAAAATAGCAAAATTTCATCCAAAATAAATTTCAATGTTCCAATAATAAAGAAGAATTTTATTTTTTTCAAATAAGATATATATTGGTGTAAAATAATATATTTAAAATAGTTTTGAAATCAAAAGGTTGTAAATCGACCTTTTAAAGAATATTAGAGTATTTCATGATTAAAATCCGATTCATTCTTATTTTTAGCCACTAAAATTTATTAGATAGATGTAAATACATTTAAAAAACATGTGTAATAATAATTTATTTAGTTATGTTCATTAATACAATGGAAATGTGTTAACTTACATTTAAAATAATAATATTTTTATTTTATTTTTTTGTATAACTCAATGTTGTGTGGAACATATGATTTCAAGGAAACCCATTGTTGCGTGTTGAGTATTCTATCAGAGATAGTGTCTTATTTAAAATAGAATTATAATCATATTCATCAATATTAATATAAATGAAAAAATTATTGTTATAAAATACCTGGTTCATTATATCCATCACCCCCTTTTGGAAATTGGATCCTTGCAATTTTGAAATTGTGATTAGAAGATTCATTTAAAGTCCTACATCAGAAAAGAGTAATAAAAACTACCACTTTAAAAGAAATAAAGAGAAGTACAAAGGTCACCCAATATAACACATACTAGGATTCCTTATATTAAAACATGGATATGGAAGAGAAAAAAACCATAATGTTCTGATGTATAGTGGTAGAAAACATGATTAGTGGAAATTTAACCACTAAAAAACCACAAACCTATGATGTGTTAAATGGACTTTGATTCCCTATTAGAAGAAGTAAAAGGAAAATGTTTTTGTTTAATGTCTCTTTTCATATGGTTGATGGAATTATTTTACTACTTTGAATAAGAACATAAGGAAATATACTTAATTTTCATGTATGGTTTCATCCTTTATTACATTTCTACCAAAAAATCCTCTTTTCTCCAAAAAATGTGTACTCAAAATGAATTGGTCATACCTGTAGTGCTAGAGTCAACTTTTAAAGAGTAAAATAATCCATAAAAAATGAACTATATATTTCCCCAGTTATTAGACATTAACAAAAAACAAAATGGTTAGTACGAGATCAGATAATCACCCAAAAGAAAAACCTTTATTAAAATAAATACTAATTCTAATCTCCAAAACACAGAAAACAACACCCAAAGTTTAAAAAAACTATTCAATACACAATTTTACATATAATCGAAACTGATATTGAAACCCAAAACTCAGAATTATTTTATCACATAGTGTACCATAATAAATCTTAACATTTATATCCAAATAACATCAACTACTCTTGAAGTCTCATACTAAAATGTAATGAACTTAATTAAATATTTTCTACGATAGGTTAACCAATTCCATAAATAAACTAAATTGCTATATGAATAAATTAAAAGCATATATGTTTCCAAAATAAGTTTCCTCTATTACTATTCAATTGAAATAGCAAATTAATCTATTCTCCATAGGCATATAGTGTTCCCAAAAGACAAAAGACATACTGAAAAATAACCTTTATCACTTAATCACTAAATAATTTTCCTATATTAAGGATATCTATTTGATAAAAAATAATATCCCAAATCAACTTATTCCTGATCAATAAAATCATTTAAGTAAAATGAATAAGTCATACTCACTAGGGAATTAATGTAGGCCAGTGGTTGGAAATGCGCCATTATCACCCATCGGTTATGGGTTAGATTCCCATGGCATTGCCGGAAGTGACGGGTTGTCACCCATCCTACAAGTTTTCTCTTTTCTAAAACCATATCATTCTAATTACATTTTAAAAAATAAGATAATTTCCTAAAAAATGACCACCACCTATTTTATCCAAAAAGGTTTTCTAATACCATTCATTTTGCATCCCAAAATCTAATAACCATTTATCACCTAAAAAATATCATTTAAACCTGTAGGATTATTCATTATGTACACATAATAAAAGATAATT
Source organism: Viscum album (assembly GCA_963277665.1). Taxonomy (NCBI): domain Eukaryota; kingdom Viridiplantae; phylum Streptophyta; class Magnoliopsida; order Santalales; family Viscaceae; genus Viscum; species Viscum album. The sequence continues at coordinate 251,610,186 of OY728165.1, read as the reverse complement.
ATTTCTCGAATAAATTTTCCCATAGAAAACATAAGGGTTATACAAACTAGGAAAATTCTTCTAAAGTAATCACAACATTAAAAGAGCCTTAATAAATTTAAGCATTTCATCATCCTAAAATATACCATAACTCATTAATTCCTTATATATAGACTTATAACTCATTAAATGTTCTTCATGGTCAATAAACGATTATTTCCCATCTTATTACCTAATACTTATTTTCTATAAACAAAATCATGAATCATATCCTAATATTCAATAATGTCAAAACATCAACTAAGAAAGAATCCCTAACTTTCATTGGATATTGTTAGTTTTATCATCCTCAATTGTTCTGGCATTAGGTATTGGTAAAAATATATTTTTACGGTCTTTCTAATTCAATTCTCAAACCTTCTTTTTAGGACATCTATTTGTATAATGATAATGCACACAACATTTAAATCATTCAATTGAACCCTCCGAAAAAACTTCTATCCCTTTCAGGGATTCTAATGGAAGCTTACTTTTTCAATGGAAGGTTATTACATTATTACCATTATTACAACATCTATAGAATCTTCAAATCCATTGAAGTCATTTCTCTATGTGTTTCGTTCTACATACTTTACACATATTTTTTTTAATATTATTACCTCTATTATTATTACCTGACATTTAGTAGGGATTCATTTCATTCATATATGATGCCCTATAAATATCACTAAGGTTTAAGTGGTAAATCATGACACTAGATTTTTGGTAGAGAATAGAAACTAGAGTTCTCATTGTAGCACCCATTTCATTCAATTTAAAATTTGGAAAACCATTACTGGTTTCTACACATCCATTGTTACTTTGGTGCCTGTTAGATCCATCCATTTATTAAAACCAAAAAGGATAGTGTTATAATATCAATAAAATCATCCTATACAATATTATGTGGAGGGTAAACACTATCATAGAATTATTCATGCTATCTTAAACAAATTCTATTCATCTAAAATAACTATGACTTTTTCTAATATTCTAACCATTATGATTATGTCACTTATGCTTAAATAACACCATAACCTCTAAATTTTTTTAAATGACCTATGATACCAATAGTAAGCACCCAAAATTAGTTATCTAATAATATTCTATTAAGTCTCCCATAGAAGATATTTTTCAAGTTTAGATCTTTATAAAATTAAGTCATAAGTTATACATAACAACTTTAATATTACATGTATACACTTCTACTCAGTATCCATTTTTCTCATAAAATAAAACCTCTTAAAAAAAGAAAAATATTTACTTCCATGTTGTAAACAACATGACTTTTCATTGATCCTATACTTGAAGTTAATCCACATTATTTCATGTGAAAAACATTTAAAAAACTTGGGATGAGCATAAAAATCTCAATAAGGGATACACAATGTAGAAAAACTAATAGTTTTCAAAACAACATGTAAACCATGAATATTCTTTCATAGTGTAATAATTTTCAGCATAAGGAAGGAGAGAAAACACTTCAATAAATATAAGATCATTTCATACACTTATTTTGTAACTAAAAGATAACCATAAACCCTTAGAATGAAAAATATAGAATATAAAGGTAATCTTGGGTCCTAATCATACATAAATGGAATTACCATATGGTCTAATTCCACAAATCATTCTTACAAATTTAAAAAACATACGGATGACTTCCATACCCAATGCATTTGAGATATAACATAACCACCTGTCCTTGGTTTATCACTGAACCCCCCTTCATTTGTTTTGTCATTTAACCACCCATCAGATGTCCTAATACCATTATATAATCATCACACATAAATGAATGAAAATATCAACATTTCAATCATGAAATCACATTAAATAATTAAAGGATATTGAAGTAGTAAATCCACTTTCCAAAAACATTTTCCATACAAAAATACATAAAAAGGGCATATGTAAATTATTTTCCATTTAAAAACATGATGCATTGTTAAGGAATCCAAATATAAAATAATGCTCACAGCGGCGAAAAGGAAGTTGTCACCACATAAGCTAAAAAGAAACATTCCCTTTTTAATTTAGTGATAAGATACATAAAAAAAGATCCAAATTCAGTGAAATTAAAATTAAAATGGATTTATACACTGTATAAAAGTAAGTCATTTATAAATCAAAATATTCCTCAAATAAAAGAGATTGAGACAAAGTCCCTTACAATGATCATTTTGTAAATAATATAGATCAATTATGTGTATTCAATATAAGTATATATAAATAAATTATAAATATAAGATAGGATATCAAAATATATAACTCACATAATCATATCACAATATAATCAATAATTATTTGTTTAACCGAATGAATGGAAATTGGGTTAATAAGTTCCCTTACAAAAATTTCACAGCCTAATGACGTCACTTAAGAAATTTAGAAAATGAGTTTATGAGGGTGAAAAGGGTATATAATCACTTTTAAATAAAATGGATAGAAATAAGGATATTTTATAACATTTTACAATGTTTTGAAATTGAAATTAAAAGACATAACATAAAATAATTCTTTGAATAAAAGAGAATGGTGAATGATTCTTTTATTTTGAGTCTGTATCGTCACGTATATTGCTTTTTATTCCATAATAATAAACATAAGTTAATTTATACTTGCTTCAGAACCTTTTTCAAGTTCATTATTCTTTTTATATCACTTATCACCATACTATAAAAATCATATAATTATTCATGTTCATATCAGTAGTTTTTTTCGATGCTCGGTACTTGAGTCAAACATGAAGTTGTTATAATTAAAAATTGTCCCTGTGGAAAAAAGTATATTATCTCTAGAATGATATCCATGATTTAGATATCAAATATATCTATTATATATGTATTTATAATAGTCCATAGAATGTGGATATATGAAATTAAATGCACCGTTCAGGGAGACGGTAAGTCATATGTATGCACGAACGCTACTTTCATTTATTTTTCATATTTGACGGAATGAAAATTAAATCACAAATATGTATATTATTACTAAAGTATAATATATAATTCATATATGTTATATAATTTCATTAACTCCATCCTTTATATGTTCTATGCATATCTTGAGCATGTCATATCACATTGAGGTGGTGGAAGTCTGCACTTCCTCAAATGAAATTATCATATTGATAATAAATGAAAAGAATAAAGGTAAGTTATAAATGATAATTAAATAATAATTGAGATAAAATAAAAATAATATATATCATATATAATTATAGTTCCCTCATAATAGACATCATAAGAGGTGGTACAAGAAGATGGAACAATTATCGTTTGGTGTGGCAGTAGTTCGCCATCCATAGAAACAATATGTTCTATACCCAATAGACAGAGGTGTGTGTAAGTGTAGTTAGAATAATTATCATAAAAACTACTTGGTTTATTTAGAATACTTTTGTTGTTATATAAAAAATAATAATAAGATCATAGGTAGTGGAGGATGAAAAATAATGGAAATGAACTTGAGAGAAGACGTTACCTCAAATCGGGTAACTTCTTTTGATTTGAGCTAAAGAGCATTCTTGAATTTCCTTCTGCCTATGAGAAGTATTCTTGGAGGAATAGAGGGATGTTTGGAAATTATTTGGCAGTGTTGGGATGAGACAATGGGTGTTGAGGGGTGTGAGTGAGGCTTATAGGTGTTATCCTTTTATAAATTAGAGGAGGGGCACTTTAGAAATATCATGAAAAACTATTTTATTATAAATTATAAATCAACTATAAATGAGTAAAAATTAAATTATTTCAAATATAAGATGAATATAAGTCGAAATAAAATAATAAGATATGAATTAGATTGGTTTTGGATATTTTTTAATCCTTAAATTTTTTATTTAACCCTTTTTTACTCTTACTGTTTTATCAAGAATTTAAGAGTTTAAGAAACAAAATAGTTACCAACACCTGAAAAATAACTAATTAAAGTGTCAATAATAAAATTTTATATTTATTATAACTATTTTTTCGAATCATAGTTTTTTTGAAATTTTATAATATTTAATAAAATATTTTGTATTTTTAAATATGAATTTTGTCAATTTTGACACTATTGATAACATGACTGTTTTAAAAATCCATAACAAACTGATTGCTTCGAAAAAAATTCATTACAAAAAATATAACATGTATCTATCAACTAAAAAATTCGTGGATGACATAAAAATAAAAAAAGTATATTTATTATTACATTTATAATGTCATTAATTTGAATCATTTATTAATGAAGCAATCACTGCATCACTAATGTGTCATAATTAAATTTATTTATTTAATGTATAAATATTATAAATAAAATATCATGAAGTATAATTTTTTTTATATTTATGGTGACTAATCATAGTCGAAGATATCACCTATATAAAAATATATAATTTTTTTAGTAAAATAAATATCTTTATGTTATATTTTCTTTAAGTATAAATTAAAAGTAATTAAATGTCATTTTCAGACCCAGGTGGCTCCATGGGGTCTTAAAATCCAGCCAAGGATGAACATGGTCAGAAATATCTCATCCAATATTTTTACAACATGTTTTAGGGTAATTTAATATTATTATAATATTATTTTTACCCTAATTTACATGATTTACCTTTTAGCCATTGTAAATAAAATATTTACAGATGTTACTATTCAAAATGTCTAAAAACAAAAGGTATTAATTTACATAAATTTGAACTCATAATTCATAATATGGAATCAAATTTTTTGAATTCAAAACAATGAAATTTCACAAATTAAGTTAAAATTTATTTCGGTTGTCAAAACAAAGTAACATGTTTTTAAGAAGTAAATTTTACCAAAATATTTGCATGTGTTTATATCCAATTAATGTAAAAAATTACTTTTAATGAACATAATTATATTAAATTATAAAAATATAATATAACTATTATTTAAAACAAACTAAAAGGACAATCTAACTATATAAATAAATTAGATGAAAATGAATTTTTGAAATAAAATGTAATATTTTTCACTATTTATTAAAAATGATCTTTATCAAAAAAACACTAAAACATCATCCAAAGTAAAAATTGATGTTTTTATTCTAAATAAGAGTTTTAATTTTTCAAATAGAACACAAAATGGTGTAAAAACTAGATTTTAAAAGGGTTCGCCATCAAAAGGCAGTAGATCGACATTTTAATGAATATTAGAGTTTTTAATGACTAAAATCATATTCATTATTTTTAAGACTATAAAATTTATTGGATAAATATAATGTTAGTTAACAAACATTTTTATTATAAATGTAGTTAGTAAAGTTCATTCCCATGAATACAATGACTATGAATTAACTACCATTTAAAATAATAATATTATAATTTTATTTTTCTGTATAACTCAAAGTTGTGTGAAACGTCAGATTTCAAGGAAACCCTTTGTTGCCTGTTGAGTATGCTATGAGAAAAATTTTCATATTTAACAGAGAATTAATATATTAGTAAAAAATATTAATATAGATGAAAAAATTATTATTATAAAAATACCTAGTTTTTTACAACAACCTTCCTCAATAGCTTGCATTGTACGTAGTATCGTGTTTCACTAAACAATGATACACTATTAAAATATTATTATTTAATGGCATACGAACTATCCATTTAAAATATTATTAACCAAATTTTGAATTTTATATAACATTTAAATTCATCATATCTATTTTATAAAAGTTATATAATAACAAATTCAATTTTTCAGATAAAAGAAGTATTTTTAAAGAAATACAGTTTTGCTGCGTTTTGAAGGTGCAACCATTTTAAATTTAATTTTGGACACCTTTATATGTTATATTATAGATTTTTTTTAATAATTGATACATCTAAATATACTTCAGATTCATTTTTATATTTTTCTAATAACTATCTGGTTTTTAATGAATAATAAAAAAATGCTAAATTTTGATTGAAAACAACTTTTTCATTGAAATAATTTATGCAGTTAAATAATATTATTTAATGTGTTTAAATAATAAATATAATATATTATAATCATTTAATACAATATTTTTCATTGAAAGTAATTGCAATTTTAAATTGGATATAAACACTTGTCCATCTTTTGATATGTTTTTTCTTCTTAAAACGCTGCTTTATGTTTTTGACAATGAGAATAAATTATAAATTAATTTCTACAACTTATATTTTTGGAATTATTATAAATGGATTCCATACTTGTAATCAGTGGGTCCAAATTATGTTAATAGGATAATTTTATTTATTTGTATATTTTGAATAATAACTATGGTAATTTTTATTTAACGCAGTTAAAGGTAAATCTCGTAAATTAGTGTAATAAATACTATGATAACGAGAATAAGATGATCCTAAAACCTAAATTTTATGTGGGTTAAAGAAATTCTTCCCTTTACATCTTAGGTTAGAAAATTAGTTATCTAAAGTCCACTTGACAATTAAAATGACATTGATATTAATAAAACCAATGAAAGTGACAAAATATCAAGCTCACATTTCTTATAAGTATAACAATTTTAATATAGGGATATTCAGGAGATACATTAAAAAGTTAATAGTCAATGGAAGGATATTATAATTACCAGATCATGTTGATTTTTTTAATTTTTAAGAAATAAATAATTACCATAATGTCATATTTTTTATGATGTAAAAAATAATTAATTGATTAGAAATCAATGAAACAGTTTTTATTAAAAACATAAATACCATAAAAAGGTCCAAACACATGACCAAATCTTATCTCTCCAGTATATTTCGACCATAATAATCTATATGTCAATCTAGTGACCATTTGGATCCTTATAGAATAGATTATGACCTTTATATAATTTTATTTAAAGTAATGTTAGATTTTTCCCATTCGTATATTAATAAGTATAACATTTTTATTGTTTGATTTTATAGTATATAAATTAGAATAAATATAAACTTAAGAAATATAATAAATTTATCCACATTATATTATTTTATATTTAGTTTTTTCATAACAAATATGTATATTAAATAATTACCCAAAATCATTTTAGAAATTATTTTTTAATAGAGATATAAAATAAATGTTATCAAAAATATTAAAATAAATAAAATTTTGATAACATATATATCCAATATATTTTATAAGTACCCTGGACCTCTTAGGAATATAATAACATTGTTTTTTTGAAATTAAATTTTTATCTTAATATTTTTAAAATTCAATAAATTGATTTGTGTCAAAATTGACACTATTGATTATTTATCAAAATGGTGTTTATAAAATTATTTAAAAATAATGAAACATTTAAAAAAAGAATAGAATATTTATTATAAGGTCAATAATATTCTGAATTATTTATTTATGCTCTAATTAACATCATATAAGTAAATATTTTACCCTTTTAATTTTGAAACATTTGTTACCCCACATAAAATGAAATAGAATAACTAATTGTGAAATTGAAAAGATAAGGTTTCAATGGAAATATAAACCTTTATAAAATTATTAGTTGAGGTATTAAAACTTTATATCATCTCATTATGTAAATTTGGAAATTTGGGGGGTTTTTGAGTTGGTTTCATTTTATTATAAATTAATATATCTGAGGATTCCATATGTTTCCCTCTCCTAAATTATAATAGGAATCCTCCTCCCTCATTTATCCACAACTAATTAAGCATTCAAATTTTTCCATAACCTACCCCTTTATATTCTAAACTTCCCTAGTTACATTATAGATGTTATGGTCTTCTCAAAATACCAACTCTATTTCCATTATGAGGAGATGTAATGAGTGCACGTCAAAGAAGAGGTAATCTCATCTACCGATTCTTTCATATTTCTTTCCACTTCTACTTCTAAATCAAAAGTTGTTTCATTATATAATAATAACTATAGTATCAATTATTTATTAAGATGTAATTTTAATTTTTAAAAAACCATATTCAACATTCTAACCATCCTAAAAAATGAGAAATCTCCAAGAGTGCGTACGCACGACTTACAGTCTCCCCTCTGTGGTGTAACCCATTTTTCAACACCACCATAAATTGATAGGTATAATGTTGTAATCAATAAATATGTACCTGATAAATACAAAATTATATTGATTTTGAGATACTATAGACCATCCATTTTGATACCATTCAACAATTATGGGAACGTTATCGTCACTTATGCTTAAGTATGATTTACCGTATCCATGGTGCGATGTGATTCATTGTATTTAATCTTCATTAATGAATTATTATAAAAATGTATTTCAGGAATAAATATGATATATATTATACTAATACCATGTTTTAAAAGATATAACTATAACATAAAAATATTAATAAGAACTTATCTGAAAAAACATCCATGGGAACATAAAGCAGTTAATACCTGTATAACAAGTAACAATGAAATGTTACTAACAAATAGATGAAAATATGATCTTAAAATTTATCATAAAAATTATTAATATTATGGAATAAATTTGTAACATTAATTAAATCATTATACATGAGGTTTTGATACATTTTATCCAAATCAGTCCTAAGGTAAGGGATAATTTTTCAATCTCATTATTATCTGATATTTTTTATTCGTTAGTATTTACTGTGGTATATTTATCATCCACGTAAATGTTTCCTAAATTTATAATATTTTTTATATTCTTATACTATTTTTAATGTATATTTTACCCATTGCAGAAGTTTTATTAAATAGTATGGATGGAATATTTCTTTTGTTTTTCATATGATGTACTTTTTCTCATTACTGATAAGAGTACGAGAGGAATGTTATTTAAATTATACTCCAAGAATAGATTTTTAGGATTTCCTGATGCCTTATATCCCTGAAGATTCTTATACACTATTTAAATTTTATTTCTAATTAAATTATTTTCTTATAAATTTTCATGGAATTATGAGAAAATAAAATGTTTTTAAATTAAAAAGGATATTTTCCTTAGGAATTAAGCTCAAGTGTATTATCAAAATTATTTTCCTTCTACGATGACATAAGGTTATGTTTCTATCCCAATTATTAAATTGATTTTATTTTGTTTATAATGTAATTATATTTATAAAATCCATTTATCTTATATGGATTATGTAATGATGGAATGATGTTAAGAAACCCATTTTTGGTTCCATGGGTTATGCTATGGTGAATGGTTTATGTTTTGGTGGAATATGTAAGAATGATATAATTATGAGACATGTGGGACTCATATCACCCTCCAATGCATTGGGTAAAGATTTATATATCATGAGATATACATGAATGGAATAGAATGTAAATACAGTTCAGTAATATAGGGCAGTAACAGAAAGTAAATGTCGTTCAGTAATACAGGGCTGAAACAATAAGTAAGTCCAATTCAGTAATACATGACTAGAATGACATGTAAATCCAGTTCAATAATACATATATGGAAAGTAAAGTAATCTCAATTCATTAATGGACTTCTTCCATTGTGATGGTCTTAGAAGAAATGTGTAGTATACTATGTAAATCATATTATGTGCTTATTTTTTTGCCGCAATTCCATGTTTTCTGCCGATACTATTTTATCATGGTTAATGTTCATTTACTATATATGCCTTATATATTACCAAGATTTATTTCATGACTCACAATTTTGATATTAAAAATTTATGTTCATATTCTCCTATTCTTATGTTTTTTTTGATGTTCTTCATGTTTCCCCATACCGAGCATTTGAGCTCACCCCTTTCACATGTTTCTTTTCCCCAAGATATAATGTAAGGTTTTAGGTAGGAAAAAAAAGGGGAAGGTATTTAGGATAGTTGTTGATGATCCTTAACTAAGCTAGAAGATTATGTTCAATATTTTAAAAGACACTAATCTTATATGGTCTTTGGAAATATATTTGTGTAATTTATTAAGTATTCTGCAAAAGAAATTTAATGTACATGTAAGTCATGATTGGTACATTAGACTTAGACCCCAAAGTAGGCATTGTCTTTTTACTGCCTCTAGTTGGTAGTAATATTTATCAACTGAAATCTAATAATTGATTTGGTTTGTATGAATTTAAATACCATGTTATTTTATGTTAAATTCACACAACATCACATTAGATTTATATGAATATAATGATAATGTACTGTTGCTTAATCTCATTACCAATGTAATATATTATGATAGTTTGGAGCAGGATAATGATAAAGTCCATTTCTTTTTCATCAACTACTTTCTTAACCTCCTTCTTAACATGAAAATCCCAATCATTTTCATAAAAAGTTGTATTTTAAATTTAAACCAAGGGGAATTTAGTGAAAGTAAAAATAATCTATTAGAATAAAATATGTATAAGGAATAATTAAATCTTTCCATTAATATAATAATTTTTTGGACATTCTCTTTTTAGATAAGTCCAATAGTTACTCGATCTATATAGGTGTATCAGTTTCTCCATTATCCATGAAAGAAATCATCATTTTCATAAATTATTAAATATCCTTTTGATAGAGGATAATTAATTTGTTTTAATTTAAATTATAATTAAATATGTTTTAAAAATTATTTTCTCCCTTGATTGGATTATATTCAATTTCTAATTCCCTTCTTTGTTCCACATGGGGTTAAAATGTTATAGTTGGACAAAGGTAGTGGAAATACATTAATTTAATTATTGATGGAACTAATTATATTATTCAATATCAGGGTATAGGTAGAGTGGTATAAGTATACCATTACCCTAGAATGGATAATCACATACATTTTCATCATCTTCAATATCAGAAAAAGTTTCAAATAAATCATCATGATCTCCCACATATGCTTGTGTTTTATTGCCTTCATATTTGACCACCCCAAGAAATGATTTTCATTTTTAAGAGAATAATTACTTCCTAAATTCACAGATCATAATCTTTATCACTCTATGAAGTGAGTAGAATAGGATTTTAGTATTCCCTTATTCAATCCGCTTTTGGTGATTCCAAATCCATTATGGACTTGAAAATAATTTCAATTTTATTAATAAACTCTTTATGTATTTTCAAATCATATTAAAATTTATTCTCTCATGATTCATTCTTACTAGACTCAACAAAATTTTGTTCATAATGACAATCATATGAATATTTACTATTAAAATCAAATATGACCTACAAAAATTAATACATGTAATGATATTCTAATTTTTTAGTTTTCAGAATGTATATATATATATTTGATTTCTTAAAAATATCTTTATGGGGTATTGGTCTCCATAGAAATGGAAACAATTTGGTGAAAATTTTCCACAAATATCAATAAATACTTTTTTTATTATCGTATTAATGAATCATAGTGTACACGATAGGGCCGATATCCTAAGAAGGATATTCACAAAACACTATTTTTTTTATTTTCAATAATTATTACATGAGTATAATAATATTATATATAATTATAGAGTATTTATTCCATGAAAATAATATAAAAAATTTATTATATGTAGTTTTAAATTAAAAAATAGATTAGAATGCAATAAAAAGGAGGCCAATGAGAAACAGCGGTTGTGATAAAGAGGTAAAGGAAATATTATCCTTTTTATTTTAATAACAATCTCAATATTATATCTAAGGTTGAGGTAAACTATACCACTCAACAAAAACCCTTTTTAATTATTATAATCCCACATAGAAACTATATTCATTAGGAAATACTCATACTGAATTCATCTATAAGATATCTTCATCGAAAAACAATATCCATAACATACACCACCATATGGGTGGAAAAAATAATGAAGGGAAGGAATATCGATAATCTGAGTAAAAGGAAAAAATAATTGATAAAATAGGGTTAAAACTCTCAAAAATATATTTAAAATGTATTAAAATTATCATAAAAAAAGATTGAAAAATTATCAAGAAATATAAACCCAAAATATCACTGATACTTTTCTCAAATATGAAATGAAGGTTGTTCTCCTTTTCCATGAAGATAGAAATTCACAATAGGGAAAACATATAAGAAAATGAAATTTGACCATACATATATTGATAATATAAATGACTAATACTATATTATAACCACAAATTATTCTCCCAAAATTTTAAACCCCATTGAAATTAACTATAGACACTTTTTTTTGTAGTAAAAAGATTGAATATTTTTTTATCTAAATTATTCTATTAATGATCATGCATGGTTGAATATATATTTAAAATATTAAATATTATTATATAATCAAAACCCCTCCACACCAAATCCAAATAGCTAACTCCTTCCAATTGATGTGGAAATATTTTTATAGCCAATATGAGTTATTATTGATTTCTCTATACCCGTCCCAAAATTATTCACTTATGGTTTAAAAAGTAAATTTTATAATAATTACATGTGGTCTTCATTAATTATATTATTGTATTTCTTCATTATGTTCCTTAAAAATATCATCTTATTTTTACAATTATATCATAATTTCATAGATTATTAATTTTGAAAATATTTCCACCTTATAGAATATTAAAAATAAAATTATTCAAATTACAAATCATTTACAACCATGAAATATGACAAAAAATGAGTAACCATAGCTTAATAAATTTATCCTATGTTTATTATCTCTATTAATTTGAAAATTAAAATTTTTAATGGCCATTTTTTATATATGGGTATATCATTACAATTCATCAGACAACTGTATAGATTACAATACCCCAATAGGGAGATTCTATTGGAATAAAAATTTTATGGAATTGATAATCTATATAGTATAATAAAATGTATATGAGAAATCAAAAATTCAAAAATGATATTTCATATTATTGGCCCATTTAGAACAATTATGGATCATAACCACGAGTAATACAAAAACTACAAATAATAATTTTTTATATTTTCATAATTAATGTAAAATTATATATAACACTAAAAACACGAAAATTACCCTTAAAATATCAAAAATATGGGATTAGAAAATGAATTCTAAGAAAAATATATATTTAAACTTGAGATACATAATAACCCACCCATTAACCAATGTTGTTCCACAAAATCATCTAATGAAAATGTAAAGAAACATCCCTAGGTATAATCAGAAACACCACATCATAATCATACACAATAAAATAATCACTCTTCATACGTTGATCAATGTCTCATTTCACAAAAAATATGTTACTAAATTTTATTCATTTCAGGATAATCCCCATGTTCATTTGAAATCCACCTCATTTGAAATACACATCCCTTAACTATTTGATTTTTAATATGGATATTTTATTATTCTAAATAAATGAATGATATATATAGTCTTGAAAAAATTATCATATCACTAAAAAGAAATTCATAAAAATTTTCTCAATCCTGATGAATTTTATAATATGATGTAATGGATATAGGGTGGTTAGTAAAGCATTATAAAATTCAAGGGTGAGAAATGGTTGTTAATGTTTTAAATAAAATTCCATAAATATTCCGGAGAAATAATAGGACATATAACTCACCCAATATCCTTTACTTTATATACACAATAACCAATTTATCTTATAGAGGCCATGAGTCAAACAAATCAATATAATGAATGATGGATCTTAATTTTTCTTCTTGGTGTTACTTATTCTATGTCTTCTTTTTTCTTAGAGGATGTAAAGTTAGTAAAATAAAATTAATTAAAAAATATTCAAGTTGTGAATTTTGTAGTGTTTTAGGATTTATAAAAGTATTCATGAAAAATAATTAATTAATCACATTATTTATTCCATATTTATATTAATTTTACTTTTTTATTTTATTCCTTTTTATGAGATCTTGATGAAATAAATAAAGAAAATGGAATAAAAGTGACTCATTTATATACTCAAAATATCTAAAATTTGTACACACACACAACACACTTATAAATTATCTACATGAAAGAGAACACACAAAACTTTATGCTCACCCACACACAAAATTTAATATCAAGGAAAAAATATTAAGAGTGAGGGTAGTAATGAAAAATCATCATAAATTTTGATATATATGTATATGAAAAATTCATTCTAATAAGGGATAAAAATGGGTATATGAAAATGTTTCCATGAAGTTACAATTTTTATAACCCAATAAGTGATTCAGTAATATCTAAATCATTTTATGAACTACATAGTTTTGAATGATAAAAATCACATTTCATAGATTAGACAATATGAATTAGGAATCTCATTAATAATATAAATGTTCGTATTAAGTCAAAAGTCTTAATGAATGGATTGGGATGGGTTGAATTTTTTATTTGTGAAGTACTATGAAAAATACGTATCATGTTCAATAAAAAACATCATGTCAAATGACTCGAAATATGGGAAAAATAAATATTTTTAATAATTTAATGCAATAGATTTTCATATCAATTTATCTAAAAAAATTATTGTTTGGGTTTTCTAAATAATTTGATTAAGGAGATGAATCCTCAAAAACTGTGAAATAAATTAAAATAAAACCAAAAAATTAGAATTCCATCTATGAATAATCATATCTCCCAAAACGCTAGATTTATCTTTAATTCAATAAAGCTCAATCAAAATAAAAAATACAGAATTATAAACCAATAAAAATTAGAGATATAAAATTTATTTATTTATGAAGTGAGAGCATAGAGTTAAAATCATATATCCTAAAAATTTTATAGTTTAAGAAACCAAAATACATATTAAATTTATAGAATGAAAAGTAAAATGATAATGAAAGAAAAAAATATGTCTTGTTTTGATCCCAAATTTGGTATATGTTTTTTAATGAATCCAGTTGGTGTTTTAGATATAACAAAAAATTATATGGGATTGGTTGTATATTGAATTTGAACAACCAAATTGTTTTACTTTTAATGGAAAATACTTTATAGTGTTTCTTGATGATAATATTGGTAGAATTCTTTTTTTTATTTCCCTTTTTAAAGTAATATTCCATGAAAGGTTGGTGAATAATAAATAATGGGTTATATTATTCACCAACCAAAACCTTTTTAGAATCCCATTTAACATGAAAATCCAGGAATTCTCATATAGTGTTGTTTTATGAATTCCAATAAATGGGAATTTAGTGAAAATCAATAATTCTATAACACTAAATAACTGAGAATCAATACAAATAACTTTTTTTCATGTAGTACATCCTGGAAAATGATCTCATCATAAAATCCCACTATTAACTTTATCCTAGTGGGTATATCTTCTTCTATTCCATCCACCAAGAAGAACCATGTGTTGAAAAATTATAAAAATTCAAATTAGTGGGATGTAATAATCTATTAATTTTAAATTAAATCAACATTATATGAGTTTAATAAAATATTATCTACTAGTATTGGATGTAATTTAATTTTTTCTTCTTTCCATAGGTACAGACAGATTTATGTTTATGAAGTTAGAGGTAGGCCATCAATAGGTTCCAACTTCTCTTCAAACACCAAAACATCAGTTGTGTATTCTTCCAATGAAAGAGAGATTTTGTGCTACTATGTTTTCATTATCAAAGAGTGGATAATGATATAAAATTTTACCTTATTAAAAATTAGCTTAATATTGGTCTATTTACTCTTTATCTACCCCATTTGAATTAGTTTGTTATTCTTTTACGTTAACATTCACTAGAAATGGCACAAAATGTATTAATCCAAGGACTCTTATAATTTTTATTTCACATGGTTCATGTTTTGAAAAAGTGAGCAGAATAATATTAACTATTTCTTTACTTGAGCATATTTTGTTCATTAAATTTCTTCACTGATATGTTAATAATTTATATTTCATTCTTTCATTATTGAAATAATTTTCCATTCTACTAATTTTAATCCCTTTTTTATTCTCCCCATGTAGACTCAAAATATTATTTATAATATGGATATGATTATGAAAAATCACTAAGGAAATCCCTCTTAATCTAAGAAAATAAATATACAGATTAAATATTTTATATATATTAAGAAATGTATTAATTATTTTAATTTTCTTTGAAAAATAAAATGTTAATGCTATATACCTTCAAAAACATAGGGGAAACATAAAAAACCATTTTTTTAGTAATAAATATATTAAAACTATTATTTTATTTGTTATGAAAAATATTAAGACACCAACAGTCTACCTCTTGAATAAGACTCCCACAAAAAATTATTTCACTATAGTAATAATTTGTTACTAAATTATAATAAAAAATATAAACAATTTAGTGTGGAATCCATAAAATTGACATAAAATAAATATTTATAAATAAATAATAATGAGATATATAAATCAGACTGAAAAAAATTAGACTAAGAATTAATAGTTTTCCTATGGAGTTCATTGAATTTTATTCTAGTTCATTAAATTATAAATATAATGCTCTATCAAATGTTGAGATCAATCCCATCACAGAAGCCCAAACATTTTAAATTTTTATACAAAAAATATATTTAAATATGGTTAATTAATTTTCCCAAAGTAATATATGAGACATCTTCACTTACCAAAACTTTTTAAGCCAAAATCCACTATATGATGTAATTAAATATTGTAGGTAAAGAATATTGATAAAAATAAGAAGAAAAAAATATTGGTGGAAATATGTAATAAAATATCAAAAATCTGTTTAAACACAATTAAATTTTTTGATAATAAAAAATTAAAATATATCCAAGTGCAATGAACTAAATATTTCATTATTATATTACTTAGTCCAATATTAGTGTTTATTCATGGAGTTAAAAAACCATAATAGGAAAACATAAAATTGAAATCAAAATTGATGAGTAAAAGAAAAATAAACAAATATATACTTATAATATAGATTAATGTTAAAGTATAACAGCCAAAAATCATCCACTCATAATGGATAACTCATTTGATATAAAGTGGAGACAAATTTACATATTCAAGGGGGTGAATAATATTTTCTCTAAATTTGTCCATACAATACTTATAGTTTGTTGGAATAATATGCGGAAAAATCATAGAAAGTGATCTTCTTAAAATATATTCATATATTGTTTTTAGTATTCCTCAAAATATCATATTATTTTAATGGTTTTATCTAATCATAATAAAGTATTACTCAAGGAAAAAAATTTAATTAGTTATACTATTTGAATTATCATGCATTTTTCCCATGAAATATGATTAATATCAAGCATCAAAAGTAGAAGAAATTGTTTTTTTATCCTTATATATATCTTCATGAGAAAATTTTTCACATTTTTAATAGAAATTTTAGAAATATAACCCCATCATTAAAATTATTAAAATACACAAAAAATCCAAGGCCCCCTACTGATCTTTTGAAACATAAAAGATATTATTTTTTATTTGGTCCACTTTGATGACATGTAGCTTAGAATGAACTAAATATTTTAAAAAGAATTTCAATTTTTGGATTGGTTTTATTATTGTTATAGACAAAAAAAATTATAAAAATATTTATATATAAAAAATTAAAAAACACTTAAAATTGATATCAAGTTTTTAATAAAATATAATTATGTTTAAATTATATAGTAAATATCTAATTTGTGGGGTTGATAAATTTAACAACAAAATAAAATATACAGAATTATGAGCTCTCCCATAAGTAACAATTGTATTGTTGAAAATTCTTCTTATATCGTCATTAAAATAAAATTCTAAAGGTAGAATTGGAAACACCACCAAATTATCACACCTAATGCACATATCATGCCTCATACATGAATCAATTCCACCAGAATCAAAAAACTATTCATTATATATAATTAAATATTATGAAAATTGTAATTTTTCATTTATATTAAACACCCCAATTTTTTTTCACCCAAGAATTTAAATATGGTTAGTTACTCATTATCATTGATTTAATGATCTATATAGTCTTTGGAAAATTAACATTTGTCTACACCACAGGTCATAAAAATAATGTTTTTATCTTGAGTACATGATCAAGGTCATTCAATGGATTCAGGTTAACTGGTATTGAATTTAAAATTTCAAATGATGGAAAGTGGTTGATAAACTCATAAACAAAATTTCATCAATATTATTTTAAAACAGAAGAAAAATACCTCAATATATTTGCCATACATTATATAATCGTAACCCCTTTCTATGTCTGTGATTTTGATTAAAAAAATTAGTGCAATGAAGGATACATCCTAATTCTATCATTTTATTTTATTTTATATTTTTTCATCTATTTTTTTCATAGAGGATATGACAAAAATTAATTAAAATGAATGAATAAAAATCAAAATTTTCAATTATTACGAGGGATATGAGTCATAAATGTAAGGAAAATGAATAATTCAATAATATCTCCATTTTTTAATTTTTATATTTATTAATTTTACTTTTTTTGGAGAGTTAGATGTGGAAAATTAAGAACATAGATTAAAATTGACTCGTATACATACTCAAATGGACAAAATATTTACACATACCTCACCTACCAATAATTTGAAAATGTGAAAAGTTATAAAAAATTCTTTTCTCCTGACTTAAACATAAAATATTAATTCTAATACCATAAGAGTGAGGGTAGGTGTGTAAAAAGTATCATGTAATGTAGATTAATAGTATATGAAAATTTAGGTAATCTAATCAATGTTTATATGAAATGTTAGGTCCCATTACAAAATATTTACATACCAAGAAGTGGATGAGTCATTTTGAAATCCTTTTATGAACAATAAAGATTTTAACAAGAAATATAAAATGTTCTGTATTACTTAACATATCTTAAGGTCCTCACGGAAAAGATAATTTTAATGAAGAATAAAAAATGGTTTATAAACCACTTAGATATTGAAATATTTTCAATTTGTACAAAAATATTTCACTTGAGTTTTATATTCAATCAAAATTATTTAAATGAATAGATTAGAAACCAAGAATGAAAAATCCATATCAGTAATTATTTAATGCACCTTATATTCAATTAATGCAGTGTAAAAATAATATCATGATTTTTTTGGTTATACAAAGCATTTTATTAGGATCAAAAATCCTAAAATAACTATAAAACTAAAAAAATATTTGAATTGTGTCTATTTATATTAAGATATCCCTACACTAAGGATTTTAGTTCCATTTATTAAATATAAAACAAAATAAAAATATAATGGAAGATAAATCAAATAAAATTAATATTAAATAAATTTATCTTAGTAGAGGAAACGTTGAGGTATGTTGTACATTTATACCACATAAAAACTACAAGAAAAAATGTTCAACACATGAGAAATATATTGAATGGAATGTAAAATGTGAGATAAATTAAGGAGTATTATTCATTGTATGGATCACCAAATAAGGACTTTTTTAGTTCCCTATTAAAAATTATAGTTGTCTCCCAAAATTTGATTGTGATTGTAGTTTTGGTAATTTTTACCACCACATTTTTAAATCAACATGACATATGGTTTATAAATTACTAAGGTAATTATAATTTTTGAAAATTGTGAGTGGTTTTTTTATAATTGTGGTTTGAATTGGAATTATGAGAGATGAAACCTATAATGGAGCGGTTTTTGATCATGGAACTTGGATCCACAGATTCCTCAAGTTCATGGGGATGTTATAGGGGAGTTTCCAGTTTTCTAGGATACTAAAATTTAATTGTATCAATCCATTCATTTCGTGAAGTGTTAGGAATTTAATGACTAATTTTTATATAGGAAATTCAATTCATGAAGGTTGAGGTTTGGTTTGTGAATTTTCAAAATAGGTTTCCCTAGAACAAACTTATTAATGTTCTTTTATTACAATTATATGTACATATTTTGAGATATACATATGTTTTGAATACTAGAATTGTGTTGATAATTTTACATCCAATATATTTATGGTAATTTATTTTTATTACATGTCATATAAAATTTCATAGGAGTTTTCATGATATAATGAGAAGAAAGTGATACCATGAAAATGATCTTAATATTTTTTTTTCATGTGGTCCAGATACATCATATTAATGGGAAACATGTGAATTGTGACCATTAAAAGTTGGGGAATATTAATAATTTATACTTCTACACATGAATTTCACACATGGGGATCTCTTGTAACTGAGATCACATGGATAGAACCACTAATTGGAACATGACATGTTTTGGGTGACAATGGTTGTTCAATTATTTGAACATATTTATTGGTCTCTCAACTTGAGTTCACTATTAGTGTGTTCCATTTTATCATATACTTTAATGTAATTAAAAACCATGAAAATGATGTCATTCCCAGGTAACTTGAGTAGTGTTTGTACTTGGTGCTTTAGCATTGGTTTAATGGGAAATATAGAATTTTTAATTTATGTGTTAAAGAAGTGATATCTCAGGGCTATTTCATTAGGATTGTAGTAACTTCATTAAATCATTGGACTTGTTAGTCTAATGTATGTCTGTCTAATTAAATAGAAATATAATATATAAATAATGGATGATGAAAAAATTTGTGCATATAACTTTATGAGATATCAGGAGATAAAGAAAATATATTATAAAGTGTGTTTTTATAGGATGGTTTTAATTGCTATGATTTTTCCATATAAATTAAGGTTCCCCTTTAGGATAGTAAAATATGATATTATTTTGTTAATCCATGAAATAATTTAGAGATAAGTTTCTAGACGGTCACACATAATTGATTTTTCATAAGTGCGCCTTATTATATTGAAAAAGTGTATATGACATCATAGGACCCACCACATTGTCTGAGTGTAGTCCATGTATTAAAGATTTACAAAGTAATATTTGAGACGTCTTTACTTACCAACACCTTTTAAACCAAACCCCACTTTATGTTTGAATTAAATATTGTAGGGAAAAAATATTGATAAAAATAAGAAGAAAAAAATATTAGTGAACGTAGGTAATAAAATATCAAAAATCTATTTAAACACAATTAAATTTATTGATAATAAAAAATTAAAATATATCCAAGTGTAAGGAACTCATATTTTCATTGTTATATTACTTTGACTATGAGTAGTGTTTATTCATGGAGTTAAAAAAAAATCGGGAAACAGAAAATTGAAATCAAAATTGATGAGTAGAAGAAAAATAAACAAATATTACTTAAAATATAGATTGATTTTAAAGTATAACAGCCACAAATCATCCACTCATAATGGATAACTCATTTGATTTAAAGTGGAGACACATTTCTATATTCTAGTGGTTGAATTTTTTTTATCCAAATATGTCCATAAGAAATTTATAGTTGGTTGGAATAGTAATTTGAAAAATCATAGAAAGTGATATTCTTAAAATATATTCATATATTTTATTTAGTATTCCTCAAAATATCATCTTATTTGAAGGGTTTTATCTAATCATATGAAAGTATTACTCTATAAGAATTTTTATGTAGTGAGACTATTTGAATTATCGTGCATTTAACCCATGAAATATGATTAATATCAAGCATCAAAAGAAGAAGAAATTGCTTTTTATCCTTAAATATATCTTCATGATAAATTGTTTCTCATTTTTAATAGAACTTTGTGAGATATAACCCCATCATTATAATTATTAAAATATATAAAAAAGATATAAGTCCCGATTGTGATCTCTTTAAACATAAAAGGTTTTATTTTTTATTTGGTCCACTTTGATGACATGTAGTTTAGAAGGAACTAAATATTTAAAAATGAATTTCATATTTTGGATTGGTTTTATAATGGTTATAGATAAAAAATGTTATATAAATATATTTACATAAAAAATTAAAAAATAGTAAATATTGATATCATGTGTTTAATAAAATCATATTATGTTTCAATTATATAGTAAATATATAATTTTTGGGGTTGAGAAATTTAATAACAAAATAAAATATATAAAATTATGAGCACTCCCATATGTAACTATTGTTCTATTGAAAAATATTTTTATATCATCATTAAAATGGTGTTCTAAAGGTATAATTGGAAAGGTCATCTTGCCTCAAACATGAATAAATTCCACCAAAATCAAAATCTATTCATGAAATTTAATTAAATATTTTTCTAATCGAAATTGTTCATTTATACTAAACAGCCCAAAATTTATTGTTTTTCACCCAAAAATTTTAGTATGTTTAATTACTAATTATTATAGATTTAATGATATATATAGGCTTTTGAAAATTAATATTTTTCTACACCACATGTCATAAAAAAATTGTTTTTATCTTGAGTACATGATCAAGGTCATTCAATTGCTTCAGGTTAACTGGTATTGAATTTAAAATTTCATATGATTGAAACTGGCTGATAAACACTTAAACAAGATTTCATCAATATTATTTTAAAACACAAGAAAAATACCTCATTCTATTTTCCATACCTTATACAGCCATCACCCCTTTCATTGTTTTTGATCTTGATTAAAAAAATGAGTGCAATGAAGGATTCATCCTAATTCTATTATATTAATTTATTTATATTTATTTCATCTATTTTTTTCGTAGAGGATATGACACAAAGTAATTAAAATTAATGAATGAAAATCAACTATTTCAATTATTACGAAAGAGATGAGTCATAAACGTATGGAAAATGAATAATTCAATATTATCTCCATTTTTTAAGTTATCTATTTATTAATTTGACTTTTTCTAGAGAGTTAGATGATGAAAATTAAGAACAAAGATTTAAATTGACTCGTAAACATACTCAAATAGACAAAATATTTACACATACCTCACCTACCAAATATTTGGAAAGGTGAAAGAGAATAATTTTTGTTTTCTCCTGACTTAAACATAAAATATTAATGATAATACCATAACAGTGAGGGTAGTAGTGGAAAAATAATCATGTAATGTAGATTAATATTATATGAAAATTTAGGTATTCCGATAAATGTATAAATGTAATGTTAGGTCCCATTATAAAATATTTATAGACTTGGATGTGGATGACTGATTTTGAAAACCTTTTATGAACTCTAATGCTTTTAATAAGAAAAATCAAAAGTTCTATATCACATAACATATCTTAAGGCCCTCACAGAAAAGAGAATTTTAATGAAGAATCAAATATGGATTATAAACCACTTAAGTATTGAAAGATTGTCAGTCTATACATTAATATTACACTTGAGTTTTATATTCAATCAATCTTCATTAAATGGAAAGATTAGAAATCAAGAATGGAAAATCCATATCAGTAATTATTTAATACACTAGATATTCAATTAATGTAGTGTAAAAATAAAATCATGATTTTTTATGTTATACAAAGCATTTTTTTAGGATCAAGAATCCTAAAAAAACTAAAAAGATAAAAAAATTTGAATTGTATCTATTTATGTTGATATATCCATACACTAAGGATTTCACTACCATTTATTAAATATTAAACAAAAAAATATAATGGAAGATAAATCATAGAAAATAAATATTAAATAGATTTATTTTAGTAGAGGCATACTTGAGGTATGATGTATATTTCTACCACATAAAAACAATAAAAACAAATGTCCAACACAAGAGAAATTTATTGAATGAATGTAAAATGAGAGAGAAATTAAGGAGTATTATTCTTTTTCTGGATCCCCATATAAGATTTTTTTAGTTCTCTATTGTTGGAAATTATAGTTTTCACCCAAAATTCAATTGTGATTGTTGTATTAGTGATTTTAACCGTCAAAGTTTTTAAACACAATGACATTATGGTTTATAAATTACTAAGGGAATTATAATTTTTGAAAATTGTGAGTGGTTTTCATTTTGAATTGTGGTTTGAATTGGAATTATGAGAGATTAAACCGATAATGGAGCTATTTTTGAACATGGAACTAGGATCCCCAGATTCTTCAAGTTCATGGGGATGTTTTGGGGAGTTTCTAGTTTTCTAGGATACTAGATTTTAATTGTATCATTCCTTTCATTCCGTGAAGTGTTAGTTATTTAATTACCAATGTTTACATAGGTAATTCAATTCACGATGGTTAAGGTTTGGTTTGGGAATTTTAAAAAGTGGGTTCCCTAGACCAAACTTATTAATGTAATATAATTATAATTATATGTACATAGTTTGAAATATACATATGTTTAGCTTACTAGAATGGTGTTGATAATTTTACATTAAATATATTTATGGTAATTTATTTTTATTACATGTCATATAAAATTTCATAGCAGTTTTCATGATATAATAAAAAGAAATAGATTCCATGAAACTGATCTTAATGTTTCTTCATGTTTTCCAGATACATCATCTTAATAGGAAACATATGAATTGTGACCATTAGGTGTTAGGGAATCTTAATAACTGATACTTCTACACATGAATTTCACACATGGGGATGTCTTGTAACTGAGATCACATGGATAGAACTACTAATAGGAACATGACATGTTTTGGGTGTCAATGGTTATTCAATTATTTGAACATGTTTTTTGGTCTCTCTACTTGAGTTCACTATCAGTGTGTGCAATTTTATTATATAATTTAATGTAGTTTCAACCCATGAAAATGATTTCATTACCAGGTAACTTGAGTAGGGTTTGTATTTGGTGCTCTATCATTGGTTTAATGGGAAAGATAGAATTTTTAATTACTGTTTCAAAGAAGTAATATCTCAGGGATATTTGATCAGGATTGTATTACCTTCATTAAATCATTGGACATTGTAGTCTAATGTATGTCTGTCTTATTAAATAGTAATATTATATATAATGAATGGATGATGAATGAATTTGTGCATCTAGCTTTATGAGATATCATGAGACAAATAAAATATATTATAAATTGTGTGTTTATAGGATGGTTTTAATTGCTATGATTTTTTCCTATAAATTAAATGGCCCCTTTAGGACAAAAATATTTGATATTAATTTGTCAATACAAGTAATAATTTAGAGATAAGTTTCTAGACTGTCACACACAATTGATTATTCGTGAGTGTGCCCTATTCTATTGAAAAAGTGAATAAGCCATAATGGGACACACCACATTGTCTGAGTGTAGTCCATGTATTCACGATTTCCAAAGTAATATTTGTGACATCTTCACTTACCAACACGTTTTAAGACAAACTCCACTTTATGTTTGAATTCAATATTGTTGGGAAATAATATTGATAAAAATAACAAGAACAAAATATTAGTAGAAATACGAAATAAAATATCAAAAATCTGTCGAAACACAATTAAATTTTTTGATAACAAAAAATTAAAACATATCCAAGTGCAATGAACTCAAAATTTCATTGTTATATGACTTCAGCCAAGAGTAGTGTTTATTCATGGAGTTAAAAAACCATAATTGGGAAACATAAAATTAAAATCAAAATATAGGAGTAGAAGAAAAATAAACAAATATATACTTAAAATACAAATACATTTTAAAGTATAACAGCCAAAAATCATCCACTCATAATGGATAACTCATTTGATATAAAGTGGAGACACATTTCCATATTCAAGGGGGTGAATATTTTTTATAAGGCTCCAGCCTTAATCCTTACTTAATATTGAATTAAATGAATAATTCACATTGAGGATCTTTTCAGGTTTAGAGTTTTAGAGAATTAGAACATAACTATTACATCTTAAAAGATTACAAAGTAGACACTTCTACTAAGTCTCCATAAAATAAAAACTCTTAAAAAGAAAGATGTCTAGATTCCATGTTTTAGATAGCATGAAATTCCCTTGATCCCATCCTTGACCTTATTCCACTTTAAGTCCTGTGAAAAACATTTCGAAAAACTTGGGGTGAGCATAAAAATCTCAGTAAGGGATACAAAAAGAATGAAAACTATTAGTTTTTCAAACATCAAGTAAACCATGTATACTATATCAAAGTAATACCTTCACCTTCATGAAGTAGTAAAAAAAAATCTTCACTGAATAAAGTATCAATACTTACCTTTTTGTAACCAAAGGATTACCATAAAACCCATATAAAGAACACATAGAATATATAAAGGTAACTTGGGACATAAACATACTTACGTGGAATAACCATACAGTTGACTTCCACACATATCACTTAATGGAATAGCCATACGGCCAATTTCCATACATACTTAATGGAATAGCCATACGACCGACTTCCACACCCAATGCATTGGAGGTTATAATGTAACCACCCATCCTGGTATTCACGGAACCACCCATCATATGGTTTATAACGTAACCACCCATTAAAATGTCCAAGTACCAATATAAAATCATAAAACATAAAACCAATATAAAGGAATGATAACATTTCCACATTTCAATCATAATATAACATAAATATATTGACATAATAGAATCCTTTATCAAAACCATTTTCAATACCAAAATACATAAAAGAGTGTATGGTATTTATTTTATTCTAAAAACAATACGGCTTGTTGAGGAAGCCAAAGACCAAATAATACTCGCGGCGGCGGAAAAAGTCGTTGTCACCGCGTACGTTAAAAAACATTCCTTTTTGTCGTTTAGTAAAACGCTTCGTAGAAAAAGATTCCTTTTGTATAAAAGTAAAAGTCAAAGGGTTTATACACCGTATAAAAGAAAGTTGTGTATAAAACGAAATATGCCTCAATGAAAGGAGATTGAGACGATGTCCCTTACCTTGGGTCCGACTTGACTCGATCATTCTTTAACATCCTGAATATTAAACTTGAGTTAATTTATACTTGATTAATAACCTTTTTAAATTTAATTATTCCTTTTATATCACTTATTGCCATGTTATCGACATTATTTAACCATTTAAGTTAATAATGTTTGTTTTGTCAATATTTGGTTCTTATGTCGAAAGTTGACTTCTTACAATTACATGTTGTTCATGTGGTCAAAAGTTCTTTATATCCAGAATGAAATTCCCGATTTGGATATAATATGTATCATATATATCCATCATATACATGTATTTATAATATTACATAATCATTTAGAGGTTTGAAATGAAATGCACCGTTCATGGAGACGGTAAGCCGTACGTACGCATGAACGCTACTTTCATTTCTTTGTCATATTAATGGAATTAAAACTAAATGAGAGGTATGTATATTTTAATTCCAGAATTATATTCATCATTTAGAAATATCATTAATTATATATATACATTATATACATGTAATTTTAATAGTACATTACATTTGGGGATAAGAAATGAAATGCACCGTTCATGGAGACGGTAAGCCATACGTACGCATGAACGCTACTTTCATTTCTATCTCATACTTTAATGGAAAGAAATAATAATGATATAGAGGTATATTATAATTCCAGTATAACATCATATATAATAACTTTAAATCCATCCTTTACACGTCCCACATATGGCATTAACCAATCACATCACTTTGAGGGGGCGGTAGTCCGCATATCCTTAAATGAAGATATCGTGTTTACCCATAATGGAAACCATAAAGGTATGCCAAAAATTAAAAATACAGAAGCTTAAAGAAAACATAAACATATTATATATCATATATAAAAATAGTGACATCATAATGGCCACCCTTGAAGGTGTTAAATGAGTATTGAACAATCATCGTTTCGGGAGGCAGAATTTCGCCATCCACGGAAACCGTATGTTCTTTAACCATTTGATGTAGTTGTGTGAGAGTGTAGCTCAAATAAATATTATAACAACATCCTAGTATATTGAAGATACTGGTGTTGTTACAAAATAAGTAAATAAAAAGAGTTTAGAGGGTTGGAGAAGCAAAATAAAACAAATGAACAAGAGAGAATGAATTACCTTTAAAAGTGTAACTCCCTTTTGATTTGAGATTAAAGGCTTCCTTTGAAAGGATTCTGCCCAAAGGGAATCCTCTTGGATGAGGAGAGGGATGTGGAGAGAGTAATTGGGCAGGGGATGGCCGAGCCAAAGGCTTGAGAAGTGTGTGAAAAGAGGTAGAGGTGGGGGCCTTTTATAAGAGGAGAGGAGGGGCACTTTTGGAAAGTAAAGAAATATTACATTATTTGAAAATGTGTTTCGGTTTTAAAAGGTCCCAGATTGATATAATTCGTGGATAAGGTGTTAAGGGTTCGAAATGCACTCATCCAATTGGTTTTGGCCATGTTTAGGTTTTTTATTTTTCATTATCTTTCCATTTTATTTAAATCGTCAAATAATGATGTCATCGCTGCATCATTATTATGTCATATATAATTAATTTATTTAATGTCTAAAAATTATAAAAAAAATACTATGATGTAGGAAATCTTTTTAGATTTCCAATGAATATTTATAATCAAAACTCTGATCTTTATAACCCCATGTAAAAATTGTTTTCGTAAAACATCTCTTGTTTGTGTCATTTTTACTTTAACATTTAATAAAAAGTTATTTATGTCATTTCCAAACCAAAGTGTCTCCATGGGGTCCCCAAGTTGACCCATGGCTTGTATTGGTCGGCCATGACACAACCAATAAGTTTGGGACATGTGTCTAGGTCATTTCATATTATTAAAGCATTATTTATACCTTAAACTACACTAATTACCACTAATCGCGATTAAGAACTTAATAAGTTACTATTCACCAAAAAATTATTTTAATCTCATTGAACCACATTTTATTTCTTAATGACAACCATGTATGTCGGATTTTCAAAATTCACTACACATTAGTGGTAAACTTTCATTTAACTGAAAAATCAGTTTGCTGGATTACCACTTAGTGGTTTCACTATTCATCAAAAATTGAAGTTTTTCAGAAAATTACAAAAAATTCACCCTAATCTATATTTGATATTCCGAATTCGAAAATGAAGTCCATTTTACGAAATTCAAAACATATAATTCAAATTAATTAATTTAATAATTAATTCCCGCTGTCATGAAAAATAGCGTGTTTTTATGAAACAATAAGTATCAAAAGATTGACACCAGTTTAAGTCCAATTTCAAAGTGAAATTGATTCCAATGTCCACCATTGGATTAACTAGAAAAAATATTTTCTAATTTCACTTTAAAACCAATTAAAATAATAATCTAATCATATAAATAATTTAGATTAAAAATAGGTTTTGGATTAAAATACAACATTTTACACTATTCATAAAAAAAATGAACTTTATCAGAAAGGTACCAAAAATTTACACAAAGTAAATTTTGATGTCCCGATTCTAAAGAAGTGTTATATTTGGTCCAAAATAAATTATAAGAGTGATCAAAACTATATTTAATGACGGTTCACCATTAAAAGGTGATAAGTGAACCTTTAGTGAAAATTAGAGTATATATGCCCTAAAATTGAACTCTTTTCGTATTTTAAGCCTTTATCTATTATTGGGTAAATGTATAAACATTTAAAAACATATCTAATCATATATTAGTTATTTCTATCCATTCCCTTCAGTACAACGGCTACTTGTTAACTAACATTTAAAATAATATTATTTTATTACTAGTGTGCTACGTAAGTTTCAAAGAAACTCATCGTTGCGTATCGGGTACGCTATCGAACATAGAAACCCCTTTAAAATAAAATTAATATTTAATTCGTAAATATTAATAAATATGAAAATTATTTATTCTTTATTTACCTGGGATGTTACATCCTTCCCCCCTTTTGGGAATTGCGTCCTCGCAATTTTATTCACTTATCAAAATAAGTGGGGGTATTTATCCCTCATAGCATTTTCAGATTCCCACGTTGCCTCTTCAATCACATGGTTTTTCCACAAAACCTTTACCTGATGAATCACCTTATTCCGTAACACTTGCTCCCTGTGGTCAAGAATCTGGACCGGTTGTTCCTCATAAGATAGTTTCTCTTCCAGCTAAACTACCTCTGGACTCAAAACATGAGATGGATCTGGCATATACTTTCTCAACATCGAAACGTGAAAAACAATGTGTACCTGAGATAAACTCGGAGGTAAATCCACCCGGTATGCCACTGATCCAACTCTCTCCAGAATTTCGTATGGTCCAATAAACCTTGGACTCAACTTTCCTTTCTTACCAAATCTCATCACACTTTTCCACGGAGAAACCTTGAGAAAAACATGATCACCTACCTTGAAAAATAGATCCTTCCTTCGGTTATCCGCATAACTCTTCTGCCTGCTCTGAGCTGTTCTCATGTGCTTCTGAATCAGCTGAACTTTTTCTGCCAACTCTTCTACCAATTCTCGTCCCATCAACTTCCTTTCACCAACTTCATCCCAGAAAGATGGAGTTCGACACCGCTTCCCATATAATGCCTAAAATGGTGCTATCTGTATACTGGAATGAAAACTGTTATTATAAGAAAACACAACCAATGAAATTTTGTGGTCCCAACTTCCATAGAACAAGCTCGTAGCATATCCTCCAATGTCTGGATTGTTCGTTCTGACTGCCCATCTGATTGAGGATGAAAAGCTGTACTAAAATTTAATTCAGTACCCAACGACTTCTGAAGGTCTTTCCAAAAGTTAGAAGTAAACCTTGGATCACGATCCGATACAATGGAGAGAGGAACTCCATGTAACCTGACTATCTCTTTAAGATACAAACGGGAAAGTTGATCAAGAGAGAAAGTATCTCGTATAGCAAGGAAATGAGCAGATTTGGTCAAGCGATCAACAATAACCCAGATTGCATTATTACCTCGAGATGTCTTCGATAATCCCACAACAAAGTCCATGGATATGTTTTCCCATTTCCACTCTGGCACTGCTAAAGGCTGAAGCATCCCTTTCGGTAACTGCCGCTCTGCTTTAACCTGTTGACATGTCAAACACTTCACAGTAAAATCAGCAATGTCTCTTTTCATTCCATCCCACCAGTAATACTCCCGCAGACCTCTGTACATCTTAGTACTGCCAGGATGAAGAAACAACTCATTCTTCAACTGTGAATCACAAGGCACACATAACCTCTTCACAAACCTCAATACACAAACATAAACTTATCCAAGAACTCATGGAAAATTTTATTCATAAGGTCCATGAATACAACAGGTTCATTGGTTAACCCAAAAGGCATAACTAAAAATTCATAATGGCCATATCTAGTACGGAACGCAGTCTTCGGAATGTCTGCTTCTTTTACTTTCAACTGATGGTACCCCGACCTCAAGTCAATCTTCGAGAAATACTGAGCTCCCTGGAGCTTATACCACCTCATTCGATGGCCCAACATCTACTGAAGTTGTTGCAAATGATTTTACCACCCCTTTCTACTTGTAGTCTAACTGCTTCCCATCACTCAAGCTCCTTGTCGGACACTCGTCTGCATAATGACCCATTTCATTACACTTAAAACATCTTACCGTTGGCTTTTCATTTCCTTCTTGATCATCTTCCTTACAGTTACGAGCAATATGACCAGACTTACCACACCGAAAGCACTTACCAGACTTGGATAAACATTCTCCAGGATGCATTTTACCACACTTCTCACAGGATGGATATTTGGTTTTCTTACCTCCTTGCTTCTTTGATGAATTCTTCCCCTTTTCCTGCCAACTAGACCTCTTATTCTGTTGTTTGTCATAGAACACCTGATCATTGGAAAACTCCATTTCTACCTTCTTCGTACGTCGAACAGGTTTTTCATAACTTTTTAATTCACAAGAAGCTAAAGCCCTTCGATACTTTGGCTTTAACCCTGAGTAAAAACGGTTTATTTTACTATCAAGATCTCGTATGAAGTTTGGTGCATACCTTGCCAATCGAGTGAACTTTTCTTCATAAGTAGCCACTGAATCATCCTCCTGCATCAATTCTAGGAACTGTTTTTCCATCCTAAGACGAACCACCTTAGGAAAATATTTCTCAAGAAACATACCTTTGAATTCGTCCCAGTGAAGATCCTCAATCTCATCACTATCCCATATATTTTTCACCATCGACCACCACTGATCAGCTTCACCTTCAAAGCGGTAAATAGAAAGACTAACCTTTTGATGTTCTGAACACCCCATGACATCAAAAATCTTCTCCAGTGCTTTAATCTACCCTTCAGCTTGCACAGGGTCAGATGATCCTCTGAATGATGGGGGATGTTTCCTCATGAAATGTTCCACCACTGACATGTTCCTCTGCGGTTGATCTGGCTGATCTCTTGCATGGATACCACCACCATTTATAGCCCGAGTCAACTGTGCGATCACTGCAACAAACAGTTCAGTTCCGATTCCGACCATCTCTGGTTGCTGATTTGGAAGGTTATCTTTCTCCTGATGTCGTCCCAACATAGCTGCTTTGTTTCCTCTGCGGAAAACCATTATGAACACAGAAATATCTAAGGCGAAGCAACATGGTAATCCGTAAATGCTATATCATTTCAATCATATTATAATTTAACACTTTTCTAACTCCTAAATTTGTCTAAACCGACCTTTGATACAAACTATAAGGCCCCAGCCTTAAACCTTACTTAATATTGAATTAAATGAATAATTCACATTGAGGGTCTTTTTAGGTTTAGAGTTTTAGAGAATTAGAACATAACTATTACATCTTAAAAGATTACAAAGTAGACACTTCTACTAAGTCTCCATAAAATAAAAACTCTTAAAAAGAAAGATGTCTAGATTCCATGTTTTAGATAGCATGAAATTCCCTTGATCCCATCCTTGACCTTATTCCACTTTAAGTCCTGTGAAAAACATTTCGAAAAACTTGGGGTGAGCATAAAAAGATCAGTAAGGGATAAAAAAAGAATGAAAACTGTTAGTTTTTCAAACATCAAGAAAACCATGTATACTATATCAAAGTAATACCTTCACCTTCATGAAGTAGTAAAAAAAATCTTCACTGAATAAAGTATCATTACTTACCTTTTTGTAACCAAAGGATTACCATAAAACCCATATAAAGAACACATAGAATATATAAAGGTAACTTGGGACATAAACATACTTAAGTGGAATAACCATACGGTTGACTTCCACACATATCACTTAATGGAATAGCCATACGGCCAATTTCCATACATACTTAATGGAATAGACGTACAGCCGACTTCATACCCAATGCATTGGAGGTTATAACGTAACCACTCGTCCTGGTATTCACGGCACCACCCGTCATATGGTTTATAACGTAACCACCCATTAAAATGTCCAAGAACCAATATAAAATCATAAAACATAAAACCAATATAAAGGAATGATAACATTTCCACATTTCAATCATAATATAACATAAATATATTGACATAATAGAATCCTTTATCAAAACCATTTTCAATACCAAAATACATAAAAGAGTATATGGTATTTATTTTATTCTAAAAACAATACGGCTTGTTGAGGAAGCCAAAGACCAAATAATACTCGCGGCGGCGGAAAAAGTCGTTGTCACCACGTACGTTAAAAAAACATTCCTTTTTGTCGTTTAGTAAAACGCTTCGTAGAAAAAGATTCCTTTTGTATAAAATTAAAAGTCAAAGGGATTATACACCGTATAAAAGAAAGTTTTGTATAAAACGAAATATGCATCAATGAAAGGAGATTGAGACGAAGTCCCTTACCTTGGGTCCGACTTGACTTGATCGTTCTTTAACGTCCTGAATAATAAACTTGAGTTAATTTATACTTGATTAATAAACTTTTTAAATTTAATTATTCCTTTTATATCACTTATTGCCCTGTTATCAACATTATGTAACCATTTAAGTTAATAATATTTGTTTTGTCAATATTTGGTTCTTAAGTCGAAAGTTGTCTTCTTACAATTACATGTTGTTCATGTGGTCAAAAGTTCTTTATATCCAGAATGAAATTCCCGATTTGGATATAATATGTATCATATATATCCAGCATATACATGTACTTATAATATTACATAATCATTTAGAGGTTTGAAATGAAATGCACCGTTCATGGAGACGGTAAGCCGTACGTACGCATGAACCCTACTTTCATTTCTTTGTCATATTAATGGAATTAAAACTAAATGAGAGGTATGTATATTTTAATTCCAGAATTATATTCATCATTTAGATATATCATTAATTATATATATACATTATATACATGTAATTTTAATAGCACATTACATTTGGGGATAAGAAATGAAATGCACCGTTCATGGAGACGGTAAGCCATACGTACGTATGAACGCTACTTTCATTTCTATCTCATACTTTAATGGAAAGAAATAATAATGATATAGAGGTATATTATAATTCTAGTATAACATCATATATAAGAACTTTAAATCCATCCTTTACACATCCCACATATGGCATTAACGAATCACATCACTTTGAGGGGGCGGTAGTCCGCACTTCCTTAAATGAAGATATCGTGTTTACCCATAATGGAAACCATAAAGGTATGCCAAAAATGAAAAATACAGAAGCTTAAAGAAAACATAAACATATTATATATCATATATAAAAATAGTGACATCATAATGGCTACCCTTGAAGGTGTTAAATTAGTATTGAACAATCTTCGTTTCGGGAGGCAGAATTTCGCCATCCACGGAAACCGTATGTTCTTTAACCATTTGATGTAGTTGTGTGAGAGTATAGCTCAAATAAATATTATAACAACATCCTAGTATATTTAAGATACTGTTGTTTTTACAAAAGAAGTAAATAAAAAGAGTTTAGAGGGTTGGAGAAGCAAAATAAAACAAATGAACAAGAGAGAATGAATTACCTTTAAAAGTGTAACTCCCTTTTGATTTGAGCTTAAAGGCTTCCTTTGAAAGGATTATTCCCAAAGGTAATCCTCTAGGATGAGGAGAGGGATGTGGAGAGAGTAATTGGGCAGGGGTTGGCCGAGCCAAAGTCTTGATAAGTGTGTGAAAAGAGGTAGAGGTGGGGGCCTTTTATAAGAGGAGAGGAGGGGCACTTTTGGAAAGTAAAGAAATATTACATTATTTGAAAATGTGTTTCGGTTTTAAAAGGTCCCACATTGATATGATTCGTGTATAAGGTGATAAGGGTTCGAAATCCACTCATACAATTGGTTTTGGCCATGTGTAGGTTTTATATTTTTCATTATCTTTCCATTTTATTTAAATCGTCAAATAATGATGTCATCGCAGCATCATTATTATGTCATATATAATTTAATATATTTAATGTCTAAAAATTATAAAAAAAAATACTATGATGTAGGAAATCTTTTTAGATTTCCAATGACTATTTATAATCAAAACTCTGATCTTTATAACCCCATGTAAAAATTGTTTTCGTAAAACATCTCTTGTTTGTGTCATTTTTACTTTAACATTTAATAAAAAGTTATTTATGTCATTTCCAAACCAAAGTGTCTCCATGGGGTCCCCAAGTTGACCCATGGCTTGTCTTGGTCGGCCATGACACAACCAATAAGTTTGGGACATGTGTCTAGGTCATTTCATATTATTAAAGCATTATTTATACCTTAAACTACACTAATTACCACTAATCGCGATTAAGAACTTAATAAGTTACTATTCACCAAAAAATTATTTTAATCTCATTGAACCACATTTTACTTCTTAATGAAAACCATGTATGTCGGATTTTCAAAATTCACTACACATTAGTGGTAAACTTTCATTTAACTGAAAAATCAGTTTGCTTGATTACCACTTAGTGGTTTCACTATTCATCAAAAATTGAAGTTTTTCAGAAAATTACCAAAAATTCACCCTAAGCTATATTTGATATTCCGAATTCGAAAATGAAGTCCATTTTACAAAATTCAAAACCTATAAGTCAAATTAATTAATTTAATAATTAATTCCCGCTGTCATGACAAATAGCGTGTTTTTGTGAAACAATAAGTATCAAAAGATTGACACCAGTTTAAGTCCAATTTCAAAGTGAAATTGATTCCAATGTCCACCATAGGATTACCTAGTAAAAATATTTTCTAATTTCACTTTAAAACCAATTAAAATAATAATCTAATCATATAAATAATTTATATTAAAAAGAGGTTTTGGATTAAAATACAACATTTTACACTATTCATAAAAAAAATGAACTTTATCAGAAAGGTACCAAAAATTTACACAAAGTAAATTTTGATGTCCCGATTCTAAAGAAGAGTTATATTTGGTCCAAAATAAAGTATAAGAGTGATAAAAACTATATTTAATGACGTTTCACCATTAAAAGGTGATAAGTGAACCTTTATTGAAAATTAGAGTATATATGCCCTAAAATTGAACTCTTTCCGTATTTTAAGCCTTTATCTTTTATTGGGTAAATGTATAAACATTTAAAAACATATCTAATCATATATTAGTTATTTCTATCCGTTCCCTTCAGTACAACGGCTACTTATTAACTAACATTTAAAATAATATTATTTTATTACTAGTGTGCTACGTAAGTTTCAAAGAAACTCATCGTTGCGTATCGGGTACGCTATCGAACATAGCAACCCCTTTAAAATAAAATTAATATTTAATTCGTAAATATTAATAAATATGAAAATTTCTTATTCTTTATTTACCTGGGATGTTACATTTTTTTATCTAAATATTTCCATAAAAAATTTATAGTTGGTTGGAATAGTAAGTGGACAAATCGTGGAAAGTAATCTTCTTAATATATATTCATATATGTTTTTTTAGTATTCCTCAAAATATCATATTATTTGAAGGGGTTTATCTAATCATGTGAAAGTATTACTCTAGAAAAATTTTAATGTTGTGAGAGTATTTGAATTATCATGCATTTATCCCATGAAATATGATCAATCTCAAGCATCTAAAGTAGAAGAAAATGTTTTTTTATCCTTATATATATATTCATTAGAAATTTTTTTCTCATTTGTACTAAAATTTGTGACATATTTACCCATCATTAAAATTATTAAAATACATAAAATAAATCAAATACCCCCCTGTGATCTCTTTAAACATAAAAGATTTTATTTTTTATTTGGTCCACTTTTATGACAGGTAGCTTAGAATGAACTAAAAATTTAAAAATATATTTCATATTTTGGATTGGTTTTATAATGGTTATAGACAAAAAAATTTATATAAATATTTCAATATAAAAAATTAAAAAATAGTAAAAATTGATATCATGATTTTAATGAAATCTAATTATCTTTCAGTTTTACAGTAAATATATAACTTATGTGGTTGATAAATTTAGTAAAAAAATAAAATATAAAGAATTATGAGCTCTCTTATTTGTAACTATTGTACTGTTGAAAAATCTCTTTATACCATCATTAAAATATAGTTCAAAAGGTATAATTGGAAAAACCACCATATTATCACACCTAAAGCACATATCATGCCTTAGACATGAATCAAATCCACCAAAATCAAAAAAAAAACTATTCATTAAATTTCATTAAATATTATGTTAATCACATTTGTTAATTTATACTAAACACCCCAAAATTTATTTTTTTTCAAACAAGGATTTTAATATCTTTAGTCACTCATTATCATATATTTAATTATATATATAGGGTTTTGAATATTAAAATTTGTCTACACCACATGTCATAAAAATATTGTTTTTATCTTGAGTACATGATCATGGGAATTCAATGGCTTCAGGTTAACTAGTATTGAATTTAAAATTTCAAATGATGGAAAATGTTTGATAAAATCATATACAAAACATTTTCAATTTTATTTTAAAACCTAAGAAAAATACCTCAATCTATTCTCCATACCTTATATAGACATCACCCCTTTCTATGTTTGTGACCATTTTAAAAAAATGAGGGCAATGAAAGATTCATCCTAATTCTATTATTTTTTTATATTTTTTTCATTTATTTTTTTCATTGAGGATATGACAAAAAATAATTAAAACGAATGAATTAAAATGAAATCGGTGAATTTTTATTAGGTAAATGAGTCATAAATGTAAGGAAAATGAATAATTCAATATTATCTCCATTTGTTAATTTTTTAATTTTTTAATTTTACTTTTTTGAGAGTTAAATGAGGAAAATTAAGAACAAAGATTAAAATTGACTCATAAACATACTCAAATGGACAAACTATTTACACATACCTCACCTACCAAAAATTTGGAAAGGTGAAAGAGAATAAAAAATTCTTTTCTCCTGACATAAACATAAAATATTAATTCTAATTATATTAGAGTTAGGGAAGGTGTGTAAAACTTATCATGTAATGTAGATTAATAATATATGAAAATTTAGGTATTCTAATCAATGTGTAAATGTAATGTTAGGTCCCATTATAAAATATTTATAGAAAAATAAGTGGATGAGTCATTTTTAAAAACTTTTAGAAACTCTAAAGCTTTTTACATGAAAAATAGAAATTTCTATATCACTTAACATATCTTAATGCCCTCACAGAAAATAAATTTTTAATGAAGAATCAAAAATGGTTTATAAACCACTTAGGTTTTTAAATATTTTCAATCTATACATAAATATTACACTTGAGTTTTATATTCAATCAAAATTCTTTAAATAAAAAGATTAGAAATCAATAATGGAAAATCTATATCTGTAATTATTTAATACAATATATATTCAATTAATGTAGTGTAAAAATAATATCATGATTTTTTATGTTATACAAATAATTTTATTAGGCTCAAGAATCCGAAAAATGCTATAAAAATAAAAAATAAAAAATAAAAAAAATTAATTGTATCTATTTATATTTAAATATCCCTGCACTAAGGATTTCACTTCCATTTATTAAATATATAAAAAAATAATAATATAAGGAAGGTAAATTCTATAAAATTAACATTAAATATATTTATTTTAGTAGAGGAATCCTTGAGGTATGTTGTATATTTCTACCACATAAAAACTATAAGAAAAAATTTCCAACACATGAGAAATTTATTGAATGGAAAGTAAAATGGGAGAGAAATTAAGAAGTATTATTCTTTGTATGGATCCCCTTATAATGATTTTTTATTTCATTATAGTTGGAAATTATAGCTATCACCCAAAATTCGATTTTGATTATTGTTTTAGTGATTTTAACCACCGTGTTTTTTAAACACCATGACATTATGGTTTATAAATTACTAAGGGAATTATAATTTTTGAAAATTGTGAGTTGTTTTTATAGAATTTCTATTTAAATTGGAATTATAAGAGATGAATCCTCTAATTGAGATGTTTTTGAAGATGGAACTGGGATCCACAGATTCCTCAAGTTTCTGGGGATGTTTTAGGGGATTTTGTAGTTTTCTAGGATACTAGAATTTAATTGTATCAATCCATTCATTCCGTAATGTGTAAGTTATTGAATCACTAATTTTTAAACTTGTAATTCAATTCATGAAGGTTGAGGTTTGGTTTGTGTATTTTCAAAAGAGGGTTCCCTAGACCCAACTTATTAATGTACTTTTATTACAATTATATGTACATAGTTTGAGATATACATATGTTTAGCTCACTAGAATTGTGTTGATAATTTTATATCTAATATATTTATAGTAATTTATTTTTATTACATGTCATATAAAATTTCATAAGAGTTGTCATGATATAATGAGAAGAAAAAGATACTATGAAAATGATCTTAATGTTTTGTCATGTGGTCCAGATACATCAAATTAATAGGAAACATGTGAATTGTGACCATTAGGTGTTGGGGATTATTAATAATTGATAATTCTACACATGAATTTCACACATTGGGTACTCTTGTAACTGAGATCACATGGATAGATCCACTAATAGGAACATGACATGTTTTGGATGTCAATGGTTGTTCAATTATTTGAACATGTTTATTGGTCTCTCGACTTGAGTTCACTATTAGTGTGTACAATTTTATCATATACATTAATGTAAGTAAAAAACATGAAAATGATTTCATTCCCATGTAACTTGAGTAGGGTTTGTATTTGATGCTTTATCATTGGTTTAATGTGCAAGATAGAATTTTTCGTTTTTGTGATAAAGATGTGATATCTCAGGGCTATTTGATCAGGATTGTAGTGCCTTTATTAAATCATTTTTCAAGGTAGTCTAATGTATATCTGTCATGCTAAATAGAAATATAATATATAAATAATAGATGATAAAAAAATTTATGCATATAGATTTTTGAAATATCATGAGACAAAGAAAATATATTATAAAGTGTGTGTTTTTAGGATGGTTTTAATTTCTATAATTTTTTCTTATAACTTAAGGGGCCCCTATAGGATAGTCAAACAAGATATTAGTTTTTTATTCTGTGAAATAATTTAGACATAAGTTTCTATAAGGTCTGACACAATTTATTATTCATGAGTGTGCCCTATTCTATTGAAAAAGTGAATATAACGTCATGGGAACCACCACATTGTTTGAGTGTAGTCCATGTATTCACGATTTCCAAGGAATATATTAATTAAATATTATTTTAGCATTGAATAATTCTTTTGAATTTATTTGTTCAAATTATTT
This sequence comes from Viscum album, assembly GCA_963277665.1. Taxonomy (NCBI): domain Eukaryota; kingdom Viridiplantae; phylum Streptophyta; class Magnoliopsida; order Santalales; family Viscaceae; genus Viscum; species Viscum album. The sequence continues at coordinate 251,570,017 of OY728165.1, read as the reverse complement.
ACAAGTACATAAGTAAATATATGTAATGATGTTATGTAAACAAATATTATTTTATTATTCTTGTTTCATTTAATATTGAGGGAATAACGAATCGAGATATTGGCATGAATTTACCAAATGATATATTTAATATTTTTTTAAAGTAGGTGATAAAATATATATCAAATTATGACTTTTTTAGTTCCTTATACAGTTTCATTTATAGCTTATTTAGTGGGTGTTGGATATACGGGGGTTGGGGAACCATTTCTTGGTGTTTTACCTCCATCTTTATAAGTAGATGAGAATATATTTTCCAATAAAAATTTATTCCAATGGATTTATATCTCCTATCTCCTATTCCAATATCAAATATATTAAATTCACTAATATAAGTTTGTAATCATATATATTCTTTTTAGGATCAAAAGGATTATATCATGGGTATCATCATGGAGTCGAAGGAATAATTGGTGCGCTATGACAGTACATGGACATCAATGATAGACATCCTCTTGGATTGTTGAAGCATGTGTGGTTTGTATATATGATTTTAGTTGTGGATCCATGATGTAATACTCCCTAGTGATGAAAAATAGTTGAAAATTACACCAATTTGAAAAGGTACAAATTATTTTGATTTCATTCTTATTAAATTCACATGACATAATTGGACCACTTTTGGGTGATGGGTCACTAAAGAAGAAAAATTTACATCCCTAGGATGATTAAAAATTTAAAATCCCCATCCCACCATCTTATACTATGTGACCCGATACTAGTAACTAGAATCCAAATGATAATATGAATTTTTTGAGGTGAAAAAAATGAAATTTGGAATAAAATTGTAGAGTTATTTAAATCAGTGCAAAATGAATAAACCACACATTGATAATATATTGGAATTCTATGCTATAGTTATCCAAATTTAATATTATGAATGAAAAACATTGATTTAATGGGTTAATATTGTTGAATAAAATAAGTATATATATATTTGATTGTTTTAATTATTGAGAAAATGTTCTAGATTGTTTTATGTCGGTACGCTTTCTTATATGTGATATATTTTCTTCTAGTGGATGCTTTTTCAACAAAAAAATAATTTAAAAAATCATTATACTTTGTCAGAATCTATCAGAAATTCCCCTACTAACTCATGGGATCCTCTTCTAGGCCTATTCTCTTTAGTCGCAACATCTTCCAGCCTGACCGATTCTATTACTCCTTCCATCTATGCTATCAAATTCCATTCATAATCACACATACGCCTCTCTTTCTGCTAACTCTATAAAACCACAAATTGTTGTTTCTCACATTATCCACTATTGATCCAACATTCCAACATATTCTATGATACCAATAAATATTTTCCACTACAATAAATCATACACGTTCACCGAAATCACCCATTCCAACTAATCTAGGGCCATCGACCCCATCCTGGGATTCCTCCCCCTCAACCGTAGGTCGTGCGACTGGTGCTGATCGTCCAGATCCATTCCAAAATCATAAAAACCCTATTGTACTTATGACCTACCTATATTGGGTGAACCATGATAAAACTATCCCAGTTTGACCTGGAATAAGTCTTCTTGGGTCAACCAGCCTTGTACCGCCCTACATAGGCTTTCTTAATGAACAACTTCCATAGGCCGATTTTTCCCACCCCAAAATAGACCAGTGTAGCTTCATCCCGACCCACAATGGGAATGGAAAATGTTTCGATGCCAATGAATGTTTTGAAATAATCAAAAAATAATTTTTAAATTTTTAATTAACCAAAATAATTTGAATCTTTTAGAAAAATAATATAATTTTTGTATTAAATTAAATGAATTAATAAATATTGTTTTTGGTTAAAAATATATAATATTTCTAGGACTAAAAACAATATTATTATTTGAATTAAAATATTCCCTTTAAATTATTAAACTTCAACTAAATTATATTTATTACATATTAATTTTTATCACAATTTTATTTTTCTCACCTATTGGTCCAACGTAGTGACCAAACCTATGTATTTCTATGTTTTTTATTTTAATATTTATTTCAACTTCATGAGATATTTGTAATATGTAATTTTTTTTTATTTTTTCATCATTATTATATATTCAATATGTATAATTTCCAATGCATCCATTCTAATCTGTTTGTATATTGCACTTCCTAAGACTACCTTTCCTTCATGTGAGTTCAAGTGTACAATTTTGTTCACAATTCAAGTCATGCAAAACACTAATATGTGGTGGTACACCAAACAAGATGTAAAGACACTGGACCATGGTTGAAATATGATACATTTGATGACTCTACTATGGTATTTTACCACCTAGGTCATAATTGATCAATTATGTCTAAATTAATCAATTAGTAGTAGTTCGTACAAACCTTTCAGAATATTTATTTATGTTTTTCTTTGTTTATTAATTTTTTCATTTCCAAATATATGGAAACCAAATAAAATAACAAAAATAAAATATTTATAAAGCCATGATTAAGGAATTATATTAATTCATGTTTAGTTGTGATCATGACACATAGTATTAACATGTTAAAAAAACGATTACATTCATTAAAAATATTAAAACCCTTCAATTAGATTTTATGTTTTGAATACCTTCCATTGTTAAAATTTGAAGAATGATGAGTGTATGTGGTGATCATCAGCTAAATTTTTGGGTGACGCCTACTACCAATGTGATATTATAGAAGTGATTGGTTGATTAAACTAATTATGGATTAAAAGTAGTAACAAAATAAATTTTGATATAACTTTTGGTGGAAGGAGTTGAGGGAATAAATGTTAAAATTTTGAGAATATAAGACATCAGTCATTAGTTCAAGGAACCATGAGTCCATGTGGCTGTCCAATCTAGTGTCCACATTAAAAATCTCCATGTAGTTTAACAAGAAATTCTTGGATACTCTATGAGTAGATTTTAAGGATCCTTTCCACCACATCACTAGAGTGACAAAGTATTAAGAATCAAACAGTGAGGTCTACTAGAGTTTGATATTATATTTTGTTGCATTTGTTGATTTAATTACTTAATTTTTTCTTAAAGGATCTGAAGAAAAAGTACCAACCACTAAATATTTTAATAGATAATAATATAAATCCTTAACACAAAAAATACATTATTACTGAGATCAATACAAGATGATGAATATATATTGACCTATTATAACTTCCATGAGTGGTATGGGAGATTGAACAATGTAATACGAAAAAATATTGTTTCATGTACTGGTTCCTCACTTCCTGCTAAGACACCTTAGGATGAAATCAATGTAGATATATAAAATTATAAAATATATGTATATGAAGAACTATATGATAATTTATCATTTATTTAATTTAATTATAGTCAATAAAAATAATTTATTTGAAAAAATATGCATACTAGAAGATAGATCATATAAAGTTGTTATATCAGAAACGATCTAGGAATGAAATATATTAGATATCTAGTTCACATTATAGGTTGAATATATTATAATAGATTCAAGAATATCCTATTTTAATAAAAATTATTGAGTAGATTGATTAATGTGAAGCCCCTTGGTTCATGCTAAACCAATAACGACCATCTTGTCAAATTCTAATCTCTTTAACATTGAAATTTTTTACATTCATTGTTTTCCAAAATTTGAATATCATGACAAAGTCACTCTTAATTTTTTTGGCGGTAATTAAAAAAGACGATATGGATATAAAGAATAAAATTAATTCAGCCCTTATGGTAAAGAAGACAAGGAAAGGAAATGGTATGTTGTCTAAAGTTAAGGGAAATCCAAAGACACTAATGCATTATCCATCCAAAAGTTACTGATTGAAATGAAGGTAAATGGCCTGGAAAATGTCTAATTTTCATGTGGAATGATATTCCACTAGAAGAAGAATTCCAGATATTGGGGAAATAAGAATGGTTATGCATCTACTTAATGTATTTTTTGTTGAATATAATCAATTTTTATCTATAAGTTGTGTATTAGATAAAACATGTTTCGATTTTTTTATTCATATACATGAATCAAGTAGATTATTAATTATTTCAATGGGTGAAGTGGTTCTTCGATATGTAAATGGTGCAAGTATATCCTTGGTAGTGGGATATTATCATCTAACAATACTCAGTTATCTTGTTCTTGTACTCAAAAATTGTTATTATATTCCTTTGGTTACTGGAAACATATACGTAGTTTCATGTTAAGAAGCCTTCCGCATGTATTCACTATTTTGAAGTAATTGTTGTATATTTTTTAAGGATAACAAATTATATGTTATATCACATCTTAAAATTTTATTTTAAACAATTTATCTTGTAAACATAGTGATAAAAATTATTAGTATGACTAGAAATCATGAATTACATAACACCCACTTATGGAACATCAGTCTTGTGCTTGTAAATGAGAATAAATTAAGAAAATTAATAAAATTAGGGTATATAGAATCAATTTATTTATATCCCATGGATGTATTTTACACTAATTTACAAGGGAAAATGATCAATGAACTCTTTTCTAAGAAAGGTGTAAGATCCACTAAATTACTATAATAGATTCATAGTGATGTATATTGTCCATTAAAAGTAGAGTAAAGGGGTGGGAATTCATACTGCTTTACTTTTACTAAATAATTTAGTAGATAAGGTTAAATATAATTAATGACATATAACTTATGTTCATTAAAGATGTTTAAAAAAATACTAACATGATGTAGAAAAACATCTGGGTAAGAATATCAAGGAACCCTGATTAGACTAAGGTGGAGTGTATCTTAACATAGCTTCCATTGATCACATAATATAGCATGAGATTGTTCCCCAACTAAATCATCATTATACACCATAGATAAATCATATTTCTGAAATGATATATCTAAACTATCTTGACATAGTATGATCAATAATGAGATAGAAAAATCATCCATTATCCTTTTTTTAAAGTTTTGGACCCGGGTGCCACGCAACGGGTGCCCCGAGCCCGGTTCGCCATGTGACCTCAAGCGCATTTCCACAAATTCCAAGGGCAGGTGACTAGTAGCGAGGGACCATGTCTAATAGTGGGGAAACTATGCCTTCATTTGTACAAGTGTAGCACAACGGAATATGAAAGAAAAAATACAACAAACAGTGGAAACAGTAAACCATGCACAACTGAAATAAAATACAGTAGTGAATATAACCAATAGTATATAAATGATGATGCTACATGTATCAAGTTCTAAGAAAATAGTCAGAACATGTTATAAATCAATACAGTACAACAAAGAGCATAGTACAACAAAACAAAGCAAAACAGATAGCATCAGAATCACGAGCCTAGGCTCGGTCCCATGCCCTCCTACTCCATAGAAACAGTCAAGTACCTATATAGGGACTCTTTCCCTTATTTAACCCTGTAGAAATGTAATCCGTTTGTGCCAAAAAACATGACCGAAACAGGGTTTGAGAAACATATCTCAGTAGGCGCCCACCAAAAGCCCGTGCCTGACTACGTGTAAACATGCAACGATAGTGTGCAGTAGTAAAATGCAATAAAGTAAGATGTACACAAAAGTAACTCATTACACATTATATTTCCATTTTATTATCCATTTAATCTATTTAATATAAGAAATCACCACACTGCATTTCTAGTAAACAACTAGTTTCCTCAGACACGTAAACTCTTACCCTTGGGTAATTAGTATTCAAAACAAGAATCTACCCTCAGGCATAATAGAGTTTTTCCCTCAGGAGTAGGTTGTGTCGCCCTTAGGCACAGAGTCTATTGCCCTCAGGCACAGAATAAGTTGCTCTTAGGCTGATAATATCTATATCACACAGGCTAAACATTGCAGTGCCCACAGGCTAATCACAACAACGCCCTCCGGATAAACAGGTTACCAGGCCATGCCCAACATATCAAAACGCAGTAAATAAGAAATTACTCTCAAAGAAATTCTACAATTACTATATTAAAGGCATACCCTCGGGTATCCTGGCCAAACGACTAAATAGTGTAACACACCCCTGGGGTGGTTTCAGATCCAAGAAACGATCCCAAAAAATAGTTTTACAAATTATTTGATTACCATTATAGTTCTAGGTAGTTAATATAGCCACGACCTCATCCACACGACACCCCAACATGGGTTTGTGGCCCAAAAACACACAAAACAAACGACAGTTGGAAAAATTAACACAAAGCCACCTACCTTGTACACCAATGAACCTTATACCCGCACACTGACTCCAGAAACGCCCAAGAACGGCGTAGATCTGATGAAGAACAACACCCATTCAAACATAAATAACTTCTGCTGGGCGAATAATTGGTAAGAACAGCTTAAGGAGGAGGAATGGCTTACCCGTGCAGTTCCCACGAGATCATCTGAAGCCAAATTGGATTCTAGACGAACGCCCATCAGATCTTCAAAGGTCCAGCCATACTCCTTGGCTCCAAAATGGCTCAAACGCCTCCTATACCAAATGAGGAGGCCACTACCTATTTTAAGCCGAAAAAACAAAGTACACGGCGTGTACTTTTGAGTACATGGCATGTACTTCTTTCTTTTAACTGTTCATTTGGTGGCACCTCCACACTGTTCATCCGTCGACATGAGTACACGACATGTACTCCTGAATACACGACATGTACTATCGCCCAGCTGGCGGCGACTTCACCGCCTTACTATTTAAGCCTTCCGACTGACTACACGGTGTGTAAGGTACCATTACACAGCGTGTAGTCAGTTCCTACACCCCTCGTCACCGACATGGCTACACGCCCCGTGTACTCATCCCAACATGGCCAAAAGTACATGGCGTGTGGACAAAGTACATGGCGTGTAGTTCCAAAATTTAGGATTTTCCCCATTTTCCATATTATCTCAAAAATACTTAAGGAAAAGGAAAAAGAAGAAGCCTGTACCTCAAAAATAAGAACTGGGTTCTTACAAACTTCCCCCCTTATAGAAATTCGTCCCTGAATTGCCCTTCAAAGGGTGGAGAAGATAAAGCTCAGAATAGCTCTGGCCACTGGGCACGTACGTCAGCCTCTCGCTCCCACGTCTCTTCCTACACCCGGCCACGCTTCCATAGCACCCGTACGAGAGGAATTGACCGACCTCGGAGAACCTTCGTGCTCCTGTAAATGATACAGATCAGATGCTCCTCAAATGATGCATCACGCTGCAGCTCAACCTCCTCTGGATGAAAGGTGTGAGATGGGTCTAAATGGTAGCGACGCAATTGAGACACATGGAAGACTTCGTGCATGGCATGTTACCGCTACAGTAACTGCAACCGATAGGCAACCAGCCCGAATCTCTCCAAAATCTCAAATGGTCCCACATATCTGGGTGAAAGCTTACCCTGTCTCCTGATCTGCTTGTGTCCTAGCCTCGGTGAAACATGCAAGAAAACTTGATACCCAACCACGAACTCGAAAGGTCATCTGCGGGGATCAGCATAGGATTTCTGATGAGACTGCGCGGTAGCCATCTGCTTCCGAATCAACTCGACCTGCTCAGATGTCTTCTGTATGAGCTATGGCCCCAGTAAAGCTACTTCACCTGCCTTCATCCTATACAAAGTTGATCGGCATGGCCTACCCTATAAATTCTCGTATGGTGCCATCTCAATAGTTTCATGAAAACTATTTTTATACGAAAACTCGAATAAGGGTATATGCTTCTCCTAAGAGCCCCCAAAGTCTAGGACGCATGCACGCAACATGTCCTCTGTCACCTGTATCGTCCGCTCTGACTGGCCATCTGTCTGAGGGTGGTATGCTGTGCTCAGAAGCACCTGAGTACCCAGTTCCCTCTGAAAACTCTGCCAGAAACAAGACGTCATGCGGGTGTCCCAATCTGAAATGATAGAATAAGGGACCCCATGAATAAGTATGATCTCTCGGATATACAGCCTTCTGAGCTCGCCCACACCGAAAGTCTCCTTGATCGGCATGAAGTGAGCTACCTTCGTGAGTCTATCCACAACAACCCACACGGTGTCATTGCCTTGAGGGGACCTCAGAAATCCTGTCACAAAATCCATCACAACATCATCCCATTTCCACTCTGGAATTGATAACTGCTGTAATAGCTGAGCTGGTATCTGATGCTCCGCCTTCACCTACTGACCGGTGGAATACCTCGTAACAAAACCAACTATCTCTCTCTTCATAACCGACCACAAGTACTGATGTCTCATGTCTCAGTACATCTTGGTAACCTCGAGATGAACTGCCCAAGCTGAATCATGAAACTCCAGCATCATCTCCTTGCGTATATCCCCTAGAACATGGCCTTCTGAATCAGATAGCTTCCTTATCCTCACTATGTCCCGGAGGGTAGATGTCACAGCTAAAGATGAAAGATAAACCTTCCCCTGACTGTCGTGAACCTCCAGATGTATCTCAGAGAACAAATTCATGAGCTCCCACTCACCACTAGCCTCCTGCACTACCTCTATCTGAGTCTTCCTGCTCAGTGCATCCACTATTGCATTACCTTTACCAGGTGTATAGGCAAGCTCAAAATCAAAAGATTGTAGGTACTCAACCAACCTTCTCTGCCTCAGATTCAGGTCACGCTGTGTAAAGATATACTTGAGGATTTTGTGGTCGGTGAAAACCACAAAATTCTCTCCCAAAAGATAATGTCTCCAACAACACAACGCATGCACAACTGCTTCCATCTCGAGAACATGATTTGGGTAATTCCACTCATGTGGCCTCAACTACCGAGACCCGTATGCAACAACTTGGACACCCTACATCAAAACTACTCCCAGCCCAATCTATGATGCATCACAGTAAACTGTTTAACTCTTTCCCTGCTTTGGGAGTATCAGGATCGGAGCTGATGTCAACCTTCCCTTCTAGTCCTGAAAAGCTTCCTTGCAAGCTTCTGACCAAATGAACTTCACACCCTTCTTAGTCAGACCAGTCAATGGTACTGCAAAGCTGGAGAAGTCCTGTATGAAGCGTCTGTAGTAACCAGCCAGCCCTAAGAAACTACATATCTCAAACACGTTCTTAGGATGTTCCTAGGAAACTACTTCTCTCACCTTTTATGGGTCTACTTCAACTCCTGCCTCTGAGATGATATGACCCAGGAAGTGAATCTGGTCCATCCAAAAGTGGAACTTCGAGATCTTAGCATATAGCCGATTCTCTCTCAGTGTACCCAATAGGATCTCAAGATGGATGGCATAGTCATGTCGAGTGTGAGAGTACGCTAAGATGTCATCCATGGATACCACCACAAAAAAATCAAGATACGGATGGAACACACGATTCATCAGAGCCATGAAAACCATTGGTGCGTTTGTGAGTCCGAACGACATAACCAAGTACTCATAAAGACCATATCTACTTCGAAAAGATGTAAGTGGTATATCTGATGGTCTCACACGCAACTGATGATATCCAGATCTCAAGTCAATCATCAAGAACACTAGTGCTCCCTGAAGCTGATCAAACATATCATTTATCCTTGGCAAGGGATATCGTTTATTAACCGTCAACTAGTTCAGCTTCCAATAATCCACGCAATGTCTGAGGGTACCGTCCGCCTTTTTCGCAAAAAGGACTGGATAAACCCAAGGATAAGTACTGCGTCATATAAAGCCCTTTTCCTGTAACTCCTCTAACTTCCACTTGAGCTCTTGCATCTCAGGTGTATCCATACTATAAGGAGGAATGGACACCAGTGCTGCTCCGGGCACAAGATCGATAGAGAAATCCACCTCACGCACCTGAGGTAGACCTGAAAAGTCATCCGAGAATACATCCCTGAAACGATCTAATACTGGAGGGAAATCCATATGAAAAGTCCCCTTATCATCTAGATATAAACTCACTATCTAAGTTGTGACTCCACCTCGCCCATGATGCTATGGTCCAGCTCAACTCGCTTGAACATCCCATTCGCCCTTGTTTGGAAACTCTTCGCCCTCTGGTGACGTGAAACACACCCTGTGATGATAGCAGTCTAAAAAGGCTCGAAAAGGAAAAAAACTGTCCATCCTGAGAATGAAATCATAGCTCATCATCTCTAAGACATATAGGTCCCAAAGAAAGTGACACCCACTAATCTCAAGGGGGCACTCCTTGCACAGACGCACACCAGTCGTCCTAGTACCCAACGGAGTATCTAGCATCATGATATCTGAAGAAGAAGAAACACCGAGACTAAGGCTCTCCACAATGGGTACAGATATGAAACTATGTGTACCAACCATATTGAAAAGTAATGAAGAGAAAATAGATGCTACTAGAATAGTGCCTCTGACTGTAGAAGGTCCGGGATCCTGCTCTTGCTGGGTCTGTTTCACTGCATATGAATGCCTAGTGCCGCGACCCTGTGACACAGCCTGGCTACCCTGAGCTGTCCTACCCTGTTGCCTCTGAGATCCTAGTGTCTGGATACCATGACAATGACCACCATCTTTGCCTCTATGCCCTAACGTATTCCAGTTCCCGGATTGGTAAGAAGCCACTGGTCCTGCTCCCGCACGCGGAGTCTACCCAGAACCCCCCTCACTAGAAACTGATAGAAACACCTTGAAAAAGCGCTGCAGATGATCCAAATTGTCGCAAGCTCGACACTCCACTGGATCACGTGGACATGTGGCCTCTTGTGCCCCTCTCAACCACACTGGTAGCACTTAACTTGGCCACCTGATTCATTATTCTAACTGGTACTACATCCCTGAGAGAAGTCCATCCGTCTCTTCCTCTTGCCAGCAGAAATAGTACCAATAACTGGTGTTGGACCGCCTTGACCCACACCAATAGCTTCTCGTAGGTACCTCTCTATAATCAGCACCTGGTTCACAATAGCGTGTATAGTAAGAAACCTGAAGACATTCACCCGCGCTCAGATGTCATAGCAAAGATCATCTTCAAAACATATGGCTCTCAACGTCTCATGACCAACCATCATGGGTGCAATGCGCTGAAGATCGGTGAAATGAGCAGAATAGTCCATCACTGACATAGCACCCTGTTGTAGATTCATGAACTCTTGAGCTCTATCTACTCTCATTGTCTCGGGAAAGAATAAGTCATAGATGACTAAGTGAAAATCTTCCCATGCCATGTCCCTGTGATGCTCTGACTAGGTGGTAACATCACACCACCTCTTGGAGAAATCACACAGCGTATATGTCACGAGCTTGACCCTCCGCCCTAAAGGCATCTCAAGATGCTCAAAAATAGTCTGCATCGACCCCAACCAAGACTCCGCATCCTGTGGTCCACCATCCCCTAAAAACATAGCCGGCTGCTGCTGCTGAAAGATACGTGTCATCACATCCATAGATGTGGCAGCCTGCGGTTCTCCCTGAAAGGTCTGCATGAACCGCATAAAGCCTACACGGAACTGCGCCTCCGTGCTTGTGTCCGGAATATCAGCTGGCGCAGAATCTGTCTCTACTGGAGTATCAAATGGTAGCCCATGGCCCACCATCTTTGGAGTATAATCGTTGCCTCTCTCCTGGAGAACAACTCGCGGTTGACTAGGAGTCATGACACTACAAGGTCAAAAGAACGCCTCAGATTCTAGATTATTAAGAATGAAGCGAAGAAACCACAAAGGGAACAAGAGGAAGAAGGCATTTAAAAATTTGGAAAACAAGACTACACGGTGTGTTCAGTGACTACACAAACTGTACTTGACTTCTCTTCCCCTAACTGGGTTCTTATAGACGGATAAGACACACGGATTCCATCGAACAAAACTACACGGCGTGTATATAATATCTACACGGCATGTACAATGTTCTTTTCCAACTTCTCATGTCGTCTGTGACACGGCCGACTCCTCGGCTTGACACTACATGGCGTGTTACACCCGCACACGGAATGTACACCACCCCATTTCCTAGCCACATGGCTAAATCCACATGGTCGGTCCTCGGAAAATACTACACGGCGTGTCCCAACGGTACACGGTGTGTTCAGGGAGAGGTGACATCGGCCCGTGTTGTTAGTTACATAGCCCAGCCCCCAGGTGACACTACATGGCTTGTATATAATTGACACGACGTGTTCTGCCCAGGATTTCATTGACCTGTGTTGTTAGTTACACGACCAGACTCCGGGTCACACTACACGGCATGTTCATTCGGTACATGCTGTGTTTTACCCAAGCCTTTCCCTACCCCATGTCACCGCCAACACGGTTTGCGACACGGGAAGAGACTACATGGCGTGTACTTGCGGTACACGGTGTGTACTCAAAATGTTCATTTTTCTTCCCGAACAGAAGAGCATACACGACATGTATAAAAATACTAAATGGCGTTTAGACAGGGTTTTTAGACAGTATGCCTCAGAAACTTCCCCCAAACCCAGAAAATACTAAAAACCAACACCTAAGTGTCAAATTCTGATCCGTGAGGGCCCATAATCCCCAAAAATCAATGTTAGACATCTTATCTATGATATAACCAATAAACAGTAAATGATCCACCAAATTCCAGTCAATAAGGGCCCATACTCCCCAAAAACTGAAGTTTGGTGTTCATTTTATAAACAAGCTCACATAAAATTACCCTATCACATGGCAGGTATTTTATCATCACGGCTATCACAACAACATGCTTTTCTAGCATATCAACTATCACAACAACATGAAAATTCTAATGCACCTACATGGCATGGAAACTATGTATGGCTTGTGATACCTAGCATGTGCCTATATGATGCATGAGACGACATGCCCTCATCTCATCGGGTTGCAACTAATGAGAATTCACGGATAAATTATAACCAGCACACTCTCAAAGTGTGTCACCCAATGGTGAAAACATATCAACTGTAAATTGCAGAATCAGTAAAATTGCAATACGATGTAGACTGGCTTTTCTTTGTACACGGGTTAGCTATACCCGGGCATAGCTTATTACCAACTATTGTTACGTCCTATCCTTGACTATGGATCCAAATAGTAAGTCAAAGAAAAGAATCCCTCTGATACCACTTTGTAACGTCCCGGAACTGGGTGCCACGCAACGGGTTCCCCGAGCCCGGTTCGCCACGTGACCTCAAGCGCGTTTCCCCAAATGCCAGAGGCTGCCGATTAATAGTGAGGGCCCAAGTCTGATAGTGGGGAAACTATCCCCTCATTTGAAAAAGTGTAGCGTAGAGGAATACGAAAGAAAACAGACAACAAATAGCGGAAACAGTAAACCATGCACAACTGAAATAAACTACAACAGTGAATATAACCAACAATTTATAAATGATGATGCTACATGTTTCAAGTTCTAATAAAACATCCAGAACATGTTATACATAAATACATTACAAAAAAGAGCAAAGTTCAACAAAACAATGCAAAACAGCTGGCAGTGTCATCGCGAGCCTAGGCTCGGTCCCATGCCCTCATACTCCACAACAACAGTCAAGTACCTGTATAGGGACTCTTGCCCCTGTCTACCCCTTCAGAAACGTAATCTGTTTGGGCTGAAAAACATGACCCAAACAGGGTGTGGGAAACATATCTCAGTAGGAACCCACCAAAGGCTGATGCCCAACTGCCTGTAAACATGCAACGATAGTGTGCATCAGTAAAATGAAATAAAGTAAGCAGTACTAAAAGTAACTCATTACCAGTTATATTACCATTTTATTATCCATTTAATCCATTTAATATAAGAAATCACCACAGTGCATTTCTAGTAAACAACTAGTGTCCTCAGACATGTAAACTCCTACCCTCGGGTAATGAGTATTCAAAACAAGAATCTGCCCCCAAGCATAATAGAGTTTTTCCCTCTAGCGTAGGTAGTGTCATCCTCAGGAACAACTTCTATTGCCCTCAGTCATCGAAGATATTGCCCTCAGGACAAAAATATCTATTTCCCACGTGCTAAATAGTGTAGTGCCCACAGGATAATCACAACAACGCCCTTAGGCTAAACAGGTAACTGGGCCATGCCCAATATATCAATATGCTGTAAATAAGAAATTCCTCTCAAGGAAATTCTACAATTACTAAATTAATCGAATACCCTCAGGTATCCTGGTGAAATGACTAAATTGTGGAACACACCCCCGTGGTGGTTTCGGATCCAAGAAACAATCCCAAACAATAGTTTTAAAAATTATTCAATTACTTTTACAGTTCTAGGTAGTTAATATAGCCACGAACTCATCCACACGACACACCAACATGGGTTTGTGGAACAAAAATGCACAAAACACATGAAAGTTGGAAAAATTAACACAAATCCACCAACCTTGTACGCCAATGAACTTTATACCCGAACACCGACTCCAGAAATTCCCATGAACGGCGTAGTTCTGACAAATAACAAAACCCATTAAAACTTAAATAACTTCTGTTGGGCAAAGAATTGGGAAGAACGACTTAAGGGGGAGGAAGGGATTACCCGTGCGGTTCCAATGAGATCATCTGAAGCCGAATCATTTTCCAGACGAACACCCGGAAGATCTTCAGAGGTCCGACCATCCTCCTTGGCTCCAAAATGGCTCAAACGCCTCCTCTGCCAAATGACGAGGGTACTGCCTATTTTAACCCGAAAAAACAAAGTACACGGCGTGTACTTCTGAGTACACAACATGTACTTCTTTTACTTAACTGTTCATTTGGCGGCACCGCCACACTGTTCATCCGTCGACATGAGTACACGGAATGTACTCCTGAGTACACGGCGTGTATTGTCGCCCTACTGGCGAAGACTTCACCGCCTTACTATTTAAGCATTCCGACTGACTACAAGGCATGTACGGTACCACTACACGGTGTGTAGTCGGTTCCTACACCCCTCATCACCGACATGGCTACACTCCCCGTGTACTCATCGCAACACAACCAAAAGTACATGGCATGTGGACAAAGTACACGGCATGTAGTTCCAAAATTTAGTAATTTTCCCCATTTTCCATATTATTTCAAAAACACTTAAGGAAAAGGAAAAAGAAGAAGCCCGTACCTCAAAAATAAGAACCGGGTTCTTACACTTTTCAAGAAACCCATCGTAGATAGTGGTATATACCCTTTAATAAGTTCCAAATAAAATGATATATGGGATTCAATTTGATTTTTTTAGTAGAAATTAACTAAATATAAGGTGAATACATGTATGGGAATGCAAAGATTTTTCACGATAATAATTTGAGACAAATTAGTATCCAAAAGTAGGACGTACATATTTATATATTATCCTAATGACACAAAATTATATTATCTATATAACCCTTTGGATTAAATTTTTAATTTGTTGATAAATTAAAAATGTATGTAATGTGAACACATTTATAATAGAAATAGTGGGAGAATGTTTGACTTATATGAATAGGATTCTTCAGATGCCCATGATTTGGTAAGGAACAATCTATATAAGAGATAGTAGGAGATGATGTAGTTCTGGAAACACAAGTACTACATATTTCTACACTAGAAGATTGAGAACCACAACATTAATTTTTCTTATTACCATGTTAGGTGATATATTTGAACTTGATAATAATAAACATCTAACATACAAGGAGGTAGTAAATGTAAAATATTCGTCTAAATGTATAGAAGATATGCACTATTAGATAGAGTCTATATACCAAAATAAATTTTCAATTTGGGTAGACACTCATGTTGATGTAACCCCCCTTGGGTTCTAATGAGTATTTAAGAAAAGGTTATACATTGATTTTTATGTCATTACCTATAAGTAATGGCTCATAGATATGGGGTTTTGGCACAACCAAGGCACAAAATACAAAAAAAATTCTAACTAGAAACATTTTTGAAATCCATAAGAATGTTACTTTCAAAAAACCATCCATGAATATTATATATGGAAAATAAATGACAAAAATAATATCATAAATGGGGTGTTGATTAATGGAATTTATATGAATCAAGCTAAATTGTTTATAAAGAAAAAGAATTCCAAAAAAGTGACGAAGATTCAGAGATCCATATATTATTCAAAGTAGGAGTCATCATCATGGAATGTTCATTTTCAGGATGAAATAAGTGGATTTGGATTTAATTAGATTAAAATCAATTCATGTATTGATAATAAGGTTAATTTGAATTCCATCATATTTATAGTATTATATAATGAGGACATATTAATCATGCAAAATAAAGTTCAAATATTACAATAAATTAAGAGATAGTTATACGAGTTATTATTTATTAAATACATAGGTCATGTATCCTACATTATTGGTATCAAAGTAAATTGAGATAGAACATAGAGGATATTTAAGATAATTGATGGTACATATATCGATAATGAACACCAAAGTACAACACTAGATAATCCATGAGAGGGTCATTTCCAATGTCACGTGTCATCAATATTTCCAAGAAAATGTTTCCAACAACCTAATAAGAGATTAAATGACTGAGTAAAAATCTATTATGTCTCAGATGTAGGATCTATCATTCATTCCAAGCTATGTAAATGGTTTGATGTTTTTTTCTTTAATCCTGGTGGGAAAATATCAAGCTAATCATGTAGAGTAACAATGGGAATCTATAAGAAGTATCCTAAAGTACTTGATACATATAAATAATATGTTTTAAGTGAATGAAAGAGATAAGGAAATATTATCAAGAGGATTCAATGATTCTAGTTTCCAGAAATATCATGATGATTAGAAATTGTAGTCAAGCTATGAATTTTTCTTGAATGAAGGTACTAAGAGATGGGGAAGCTTGTTATAACATATTGTTTCCCATTATATTGTAGAATCCAAGTATATAATGTCTTCCAATTTAGCAAAGGAGTTAGTGTGGATATTTATATCTTTCTCAGAAAACAATTTTTTTCATATTAGTGGAGACCTTATTAATGTTTATTTTGATAATATTTTATCTATGGTGCTTTATAAGTATAACAAGTCATACTAGAGAAGAATGAATATTCATTAAAATATTCATATCTTGAAGTATTTTATCTAGAGAGGTGATGTCACATTTACTAGAGTATCAACATAGGATAATTTGGATGACCCCATAACTAAAGTCATATCTCAGTAGAAGAATTATTCTAATGTGAGTGATATAGGGTTCAGACTTGTTTGTAGTTTACTATAGTAAAAGTCATAGTATTAAAAGTGGGTTACCTAGACCAAACATATTTATAAACATTAATTACCATTACCTATATATATCTTAATATATACATGTTTTTTTCTTACCAGAATACTGTTTATATTTCTTCTTCCACTATATTTATTATAATGTACATTGATGAAATGTCAAATCAAAAGGTTATATAAGTTCTAAGGATGTAATGATAACCCACAGATACCATAGAATTTATATTAATTTCATGTCATATGGTACATATACATCATATATGGTATGATATATATGATTTTGGTTCTCAAATATATATATAAAATATGTAATTTATTATATAATAATTTGGAATGATTCTGAGATAATTCAAGACCTAATGTAACATATTTTTTTTCAAAATTTTATTTCTTTAGGATATATGCCTTATGTGCCACTTGTTTACCATTTATGGTGTTTATAATCATCATGAATTTTTATTACAAAAATTCACATAAATTTATTTTATATACATATCCATATAATGTTCTTTCTTTCTTGGGTACTATGATTCAAAATATACCAAATTAGTAAGGATTTTTTAATAACAATCTCATTGTTTATCGTGATTGTTTTCGATTATGTTTTTTATGATAAAATATTATGATGTATAACTATATTCCCATATAAAATTCATTATAGTCTAGTTATTTCATGAAATTACATTTCTCCATTTCAATTTTGTCAATTTATGTGCCCAATATTTTAACAATATGTTTAAATGGAAAAACTGAATTTATTTTTTTATTTAGTCGATTTTTTATTCCAATTATATCTTATTTAAAAATGTTTTAATAAAATTAATAATAATTAAAAAATTATTTTTAATGAAATTTTTAGCATTTTAATTCTTTAAAAGATAATTAAAATGAATATTTTTACTGTTTTAAAATTTATGTAGTTTTATATTTTTATAAAAAAATAGAAGGAATAATTATTTTAACATGTATGGAATGAAAGGAATTTTCCATTATCATGACCAATAAATTATTTGAATCTCCATTTAAATGTTATCAATAATACTATAAAATAATATATTTTCCTTTATATTTTGGAAATTTTTATATTTTAAAGAAGGGAGTTAAAATGAAAAGGGTATTTTCATCAAGATTATTTTAATGATCTTTTATATCATTTTCATTCATCAATAAAAAATATTTTGTGTTTACTATTTTTTACTGGGGATATGATTCAATTTTACCATCCTTATTAATTATTTTTATGGTTTATATTTATTTTTATAATGAATTTTTTTAATAAACCCTTTCTATTTTTACACTGGTCATTCTTTGATGAAATCATGAAATGGTTAAGAAAACCCTTTATTTTCCATAGGTTTTTCTGCGATGAAATGTTAATGAAACAAAATTCATATCATGTTTTCTTATATGGTGAATGATTTATGATAATTTGGAACATATATGTAGAGATTTCATTATGTGATAGTTCTTATATTATAACTAATGTTTGAGACTATGGTATTACCAAGTATGGTGTTCATGTTATAAACATGGATGGTTAGGACATCTATATCTCTAAAATTTAACAGGTAAATATTTATATCTCATGTGATAATGATGGAAAATAATATGATGTGCTTTGTTGTCTATGGGCAACAAACCAATGTTCTAGATCCCCTATGAAATATAGGTGATAATCCACGGACTGTTATGAAATGGGAAACAAATATTGATGCCTAAACCCATATGATTTCATGGTTTTCAGGGATAAAATTTAAATATGAAATGTTTTTTACAAAATTTATGGAACCAAACTTATATTACATGGATATATGGTCTCAGAATTATTTAGGATTAATTATTTATCTTATTGTTCATGTTTTTTTAAATGTTAGTATTTTATGACATGGATATTATTTATGATCTATAATATAAAGGATATGATCTTTTAATGTTTTTTTTCATATTATCATTAACATGTTCTAATCATATTTTTTTATATATTCATTAGTTGATATCTTCTATGTTTTCACTAACCGATCATATGAGATTATGCTTTCATGAGTTTCCATTCCCTAGGTTGTGAAGAAAGGTTTAAGTAGGGTCTGTATATAAAGTTCACTAACTGGGAAGAACATTATGGGAAATGTTCTAGATCAATCAATAAATAAGACGATTGTGAAATTATTCTCCAAAGAAATAATACATTTATGGTCCTTAGGAATGTATTTGTGAAATATATTGTATATTCAAATAATAAGATGTAATATTAATATATAATAATATTGGAGAGTAATATTTTATATCATATGAATGTTTTTAGGTAATATATGTAAACTAGGATGATAAGTATTTAGTAGGAATGCTATGTACAACATTAAGTATAGTAAAATGTTATAGCATTTTGTTGAAGGATTGAGAAAGTCATTTATAATGGATAACATCGCTCTCTGGATACTAAAAGTTGACTTTTTTCAAGAATATTTGTATAGAGCGATAATTACACTAAAAATATATTATTGGGAAGTAATAGTTAATTTGTTGGTGCATGAAAAGTGGTGTTGTTTCACAACTCGTTTGACTCTCTAGGGAAAATTAATTAAATATTCTCAAACTATTTGTTAAATATCATGAAGGATATAAATAATGATCGTGAATGACCTAGGATAAGAATAAGGATTCATATATTAGAAACAAGGGTCCATGATTTAGACATCCTGTAAGTCATTTTTCATGATTATGAGGTTTTCACTATGACTATTTTCAATCACATTATGATTTATGATTTTATTTTATGAAAAAAAACTAAAAGAACCAAGTCAATGATTAGTGCGGTATAAAAATAAATGATTTTCCTCATGAGAAGATAATTAGTTTTGTAGATAGAAGGAAAATGATCATAGCTATTACTGAAAATAATTCTCAAACTATGAATCATGATGAACATAAAAATAAGAAAAAAATGGAACAACATTATTTTGGGACCTTTTTTAGGCCAATCCCACCTTCCTTTACTAGTTTCACTAATAATATAGTTTCTGAATAATGTATTAGTACCTTTGAAAATATATTTTTTTATTCAATGTTCAGAGTCGGAAAAAGTCATTTTGGTTTTTTATCATTTTTAATTTGAATTAGATTAGTGGTGGAATCTTATCAAGAATGTGAGGTAATAAAATGAAATTGACTCTATAGTGTGAGAAGATTATAAAATATTATTTTTCAATAAGTTATATATTCATATTATTCATTAAAATATAGATAAGTAATTTCTTGAGGTATGGAATAAGTATAATGAATCCCTTTGATAAATTAAGGAAAAGATTACAAGACTTATGAATTATTCTTGGGGAAATATCAACCAAACTGAAAGAAAGGTTGATCGATTCTTTGTTGTCCTAAAACAAAGATTCAAAAATTAATTTTATTTAAGATACATCAGTATATTTGAATAAAATTTTTAATTTAACTTATGTGAGAAATGAAAACTATAGATTCTGACAATTCCCTTGATTTTTATAAAAAAATGATAATCAAGCCTCCTAAAAAATGAATATTTCCGATGGTGGAATGAAATAACATCCATCTATATTAAACAAATGTGTGAAGAAACCTCCAGGAAAATTATTGAATAGATTTTAGAGGTTCATTAAATGTTTATGTTTTGGTCATAAATCTTGTGAATATTGAATTTCAATGAGTGGGATAGCTAATGCAGTTGAAGCGAAGAAGAAACATACTAATGAATGACCCATGACCCAATTCTTAAAAGACAAGAAGTATGGGGGTAATGATGACTAGTGCTCAAATACAAATGTTAATGATGATAAATGACATCAACAACCTCAAATTCCTATGGAAAATAGAAAATATCTTATGATCACCATTTCTGATGATGGGAACAATAATTATTTTGAAAAAGGTACACTTACTATCCACTCTAGATCTACTATTTTTATAATTATTCTAGATATATCTGATAATTTATATATGAATAATTTTTTATGATATCAAAAAAACAACTCAATTATTTGATATTGAGTTATCAGTGAATAATCCTAATGGAATGATAATGAAATACAAATTATAAGATAGTTACCTAGTTGATGTATATGGGAACATGCTCCATGTAAATCTTATTATTATCAAAATGGTTTAATTTTATTATTTCTTCAGTGTGGATTGTCTTTATATATATAAATCCTATATCAATTTTTCAGGAAGAGAGGTAACATTTTATATTCCGAACCATCCTATAATCTTCCACCATTGTGATGATAAATATGAAATTCTGATGTAAATTGAATACATTTTATGGGTTTTGATTTATCTTCAAAAGGGGTATTTATCTCAGATTATATGGGAGAAACTCAACCTCAATTATATGCCTATTGAGTTGACGTTTATTAATATATTTCTATAATAATTACGTAGCCTTCCACAAAATATTAATTTTCAGTTCTCAATAGAACACATACATAGTTTATCATATATTTCAAAGACTCACTATAGAATGGTCCTGATCTAGTTACAAGATTTGAAAAAGATACTCTTAGAAAACAATGTTAAGGGATTCATTGGGACAAGTTTGTGACCTTTTGGGAAACATGTACTTTTTTTAAAAATAATGATTTATCAATGAGACTCTTCATTGATTATCTAAAACTAAACAAGATCAAAATCAACAACCATTATCATATACCATCTATTTATTTCTTTTTTTGATCAATTATAAAGAGGTCAATACATTTTTAAGATTGAACATTATTGAGTATATCATTAATTTAGGGTCAAGAAAGAGGATATAACTATCCAAAAAATCAATAAAAGGTATCGAAAGTATTAATATATAGTGATACCATTTGGTCTTACAAATTCACCATTATATTAATGGATTGAATGAATAGAGTCTCTATGGATTACCTTTATTAGTTTGTGATAGTCTTTATAGATGATATTCATATATATTCAAAGATAATAGAAGAGTATAAGGGACACTTGAGGATTATACTGAAAAATATAAAGAGGGGAAATTATTTGTTAAATTTCTAAAGTCTGAATCTTGGCTACATAAAGTTCTATTTGTAGGTCATATTATCTCAAACGATGATATATTATTTGATCCATCCTAGATGGATAGTATTTAACGTTGGACTAGACCAACCATGGTAACTAAGATGAAATATTTTCTTGATTTTTTTATATTATCAATGACTTATGAATAATTTCTCATGACTATATCATCTGCTTACTATGTTAACTTAAAAGGGATCCACGTTCCTCTGGGAAGATGAGTGCGAGTAAAACTTCAAGGAAATGAATAGATGTATAGTCATATATCCAATGCTTATATTACCCAGAAATTAAGAAGGGTTTTTAATCTATAATGATGAATTTGAGAAGGATTTAGTATGAATTATCATTTAAAGTGACATGGTTATAGATTATGCCTCATGGAAATTTATATTTCATGAGAAAAACTACCCAACTTGGGATTTTGAGTTAGTTGTGGTAAATTATTTTTTAAATATGTGGATACATTATATTTACGGAGAAAACATTGATTTATATATACTAATCACAAAAGATTAAATAATATATAATCAGAGAAGAAGTTTAATGTGTACCGAATATTGTGGTTATATATAATTAAATATTATTACCACTCAATACATTACCATCCAGGATAAGAGAATAAGGTGTCCAATGCATTGAGTAGAAATGACCACAATAGATTATCCATAATGAGGATCATGAAAGATCCAATATTTCTATAATTGAAAATTATGGTTCTAGAAATCATGAAGGAAGGGTATAAATAATATATTACTCAAATTCTTATACATTTACTTATACAATTGAAGATTAAAGTGGCAGATAAGGAAGATGAGGAACTATATAAGAAGGCGATAAATGTTCAAGAGTTTTACCTTGATTTTAAGGGAATGATAATGTAAATGAAATATATATGGGTATCATCCATACTTGATTTTAAGATCATATTCCTTCGTTTTCTATTCATCCCAAAAGTAAAATGATCTATAGTGATTTGAAAGATTTTTTCTGGTGGTATAGAAGGAATAGAGATATCACAAAGTTTAAATGTCAGTGTTCGTTATATAAGGAAGTTAAGGAAGAGAGAAAGAAGTATAATGGGATTTTATCACCACTACCCATACCAGAATTGAAATGGGAAACAACACTATTGATTTTGTTTTTGGACACCACAATTTTTTTAAAGGGAATAATGTTCTATGGATTAGAGTTGATCTTTCTACAATGTAGTAACATTTTATCTCTATCATTCATGATTTATCTCGAGATAATTATACTTGGATATAAAATGAGGTAGCGATATGTTTTTATAAGGTACCAAATTCTATTATATCTTATTAGGATACAAGGTTCTGTTTAATGTTTTGGTTCATTTTTAAATAGATATTATATACAGAGCTAAGTATCACTATGACATAGCATCTGCATATCAATGGTTAGTTTGAGAGAACTATTCAAACCTTATTAGACAGTTTGAAATAATTTTATTTATAGTTCAAAGGTGTTTGTGATCAATAACTCTATCTATCAGAGTTTTCATATCATAATAGTAGTTACTCGAGCATTGACATGACTTTTTATGAACCCCTCCTTGGAAAGAAGTGTAAGAATACATCATGTTTGGATGAAGTTAGAGAAATAAAACTACTATGGAATAACCTCGCTAATGAAATTTCAGTGATGGTTATATCTATTTATCAATACATATGGGAATCACCAAGATGTTAAAATATGTATGCTGAAATTCACAAACAAGATATAGAAGTTGAAGTTGGTGAAAAATTCTTTCTACGAATATATACATCAATGAAGGTAATTATATTTTGGTAAAATGTATAACTATGACCTATTAGTGTTGATCCCTTTGAAATTATTGATCATATCGGGATTGTAGCTTATTAATTGGCACCTCCTCCAATCCTCTATCATGTCCACAATGTTATCATTGTATATAGCCCAAGGATGTACATAGCATATCATTCACCTGTACTGAGGTTAGTGGTTTTACCATGGGATTAAGATATTTTTTATAAGAAACAACTAGTGGATATTCTTAATCCTAGATAGAAATATCTACAAAACAATCCAACTCGTATGGTTAATGTTTTGTAAAAAAAACCTATTTTTAAGAAGAGGCATGGGAAGCTAAGGATACAATGAGGTAGAAGTGTCATCATTTTTCTGTATCCAAGTGATGCATATTGAAGGAAAAAATCATTTTATTTGTGGGATAATGTAATTCCATGGATTTTTTGATTTTTATTTTTTTGAATAATTTAAATCTCTTCTAATGCATGTGTTACCTGAAACACTGAATTTTATTGAACAACGATATAATCTTAACATTAATATTTTAAAATGTTATTTATTCGCTAGACATTAATTTTTTTATGAATATGAAGAAATAATTATCAAAATTAAGTATAATTGGTTTCTATAAATAAAATATTTTTATAAATGTGTACAATTTTTTTAGTAAAATCATTATAAGTTTTGAAATATTTTTTTCTATAAATTTTTTTTATTGATTTTTAGGATGAAATAATTATTATTTTTTAATGATTTTTTAAAATTAATTCAAAATAATAAACCTAATTTTTGAAATATATATCTGAAAATTGTCTTTTATAGAATTTTTGGTTATTTTATGCAATTATTTTCAATGAATAGAAAAAAATTGCTTATTTGTTAAAAAAACAATATTTCCATTTTAAAACATTTACCAGATCTGTTTAATTTTTTGAAGGTTCCAAAAATAAAAATTGTTCCATTATATATTTAATAATCCAATTTTGGGAATTTTAATCAATTTCATATAAAAAATTGATATTAAAACTATTTATACTTATGAAGAGTTTCTCTTTGGAAATATTATTTTTCTCTACATCTGCAGGTTTAAGTTGAAATTAAATCCTGCACACTTTGTTGAATTGAATTTTAAAAAAAATAAGTTCTATACATTAATTTAGAATTATATATATTATATAATAATGTAAAATTATATTTTGGTCAAACATAACAGTAAAAAATAATAAAAATAAATTACCACAATTATGGTTAGAATGTGGTTTTGCGTGTTACAAACTCATGTTTTATAAATAATATTAATATATTTATGATTATAATATAGTAAATTTGATTTAATATTTATAATTAGTGTATATAAACAATGAAATTCTTCCACTCCTTTATATATCAAATTTATAGGCACATGGAATGGGAGTGACTTCCCATTATTGAACAGTTTTTGGTATTTACCAAATTTCTAGTCTTCCTCAATTATAAAAGGGGACCTCATCCCCAAAATTATTCACAACTAATTAGAAAATTTTCATTACCAAAACATACCAAAATATCTCCCCAAAATATAAATCCAAGTTTTATATCATTAAGTCTTACCAAAATACTCATTCTGAGGTCCTTAATAAGAGTTCCAAATGAGGTTTTTCTAATTGAAGATAATTATCTTCAGTAAACTATTTATTTTAAATTACTATCTTAACAAATTAATTAATGTTAAAATAATTAAAATATAATAACAACAATTTCTACTATATATTTACTTGTTATAATATTTTTAGAACAACCTATATCCATCACATGTTCATTCCAATGGAGAATAAAACTATCAATCAAGTGTACATCAAACTACTGCAACCCAAAACAAGGTAATTAAAATTCCATATCCACCTCTAAATATATATATAATGATATATATTTAGTTTATTTATTATATTCATAAAATAATTATACTTTTATAATTATAATATCACATATACCTACTAACATTCCATTCAGTGACAATATGATAACATCGCTCGTGTGTACGGAAAACTACTTCCTCACAAAGCGATGTGATTCATTTTTCAATTAAGCATTATAAAGAAGGTAATAAGGATACATTTAATGAATATATATGAAATATATGTCATGATAATGAATCTATAAAGGTGATATATTACATACCTTCATTATTCTCTACCCATGGAAAAAATGAAAACAATATTCATAAGTACGTATGACCTACCATCTAAATGAATGGTGTATTTAATTTTATATAATTAAAATTTATGGATTAATAAAACAATATATAATTAAAATCTATTTTATAAATATTTTGTTAAAAATTAGGGTTACATTGGACCATGATAAAAATAAATGGACCAAAAATACCAATCAAAATCACACATGAAAAATGAAGAAATTAATATAGAAATATGATTTTAACACATATTTTTTATAAAAGGGTAATAAAAGGTCACAAGAAAATCAAATTTGTTATGATATGTATTATTGTATTTCCTAAATAGAAATATAAAAAACCAATATTTATTAAAAATTATATTCAAACACGTACGAAAATAATTCGGGCCCTATATTAAGGGATTTTTACCTCACTTATATTTTTGTGGGTTGAAAGCCTTACAATAGACTTGTTTCTTTTGTATAGTAAATATTAAACCAATGAATGAAATTATTTATTAATAAAATAAAATTATAGGATATATATGGATATATTTTTCTTTCTTTTATGGTGAAATCTATTCAAAATATTTCAATGTGGTGAAAGGTTTTACGTTACAATCTCATTATTTATTGGGATTATTTTTTATTAAGTTTATGATGAAGGAATATTATGATCTACCTATAAAGAAACTCATCAAATTTATTTTCCTATATTTATTTTAGGAAAATAAAATATTTCCATTCATTTACATCTCTATATATACTCTAACTGCTGAAATAATGTCTTTAATGGAAAACCAAATTTAAATCTCTCTTAGGTGAAAGCCCATTTTTCTTCCATATCCATGATTTCAAAAAAAGTTTTAATTGATTTTATTACCATTATCCAATAATTGTTTAAATACATTTAGGCACATTTTACAATTTATAAAGATACTTTTAAACAGAATCTTTTTTTTTGAATAATCTATTTTTTAATTTTTTCCAAAAATGTAAAGTGAATGTGTGTTTTAACTTATACTAGATGAACATTTTTTTTATTGATCATATAGACTAAATTATTTTATTATTTATTTAAAATGTTTAGGTTTTTTTGGTGAACATATATTCACTAATATTTTAGATGTTTTTATTTTTTAATGAAGTGATTTGAAAATAATATTACATTTTCATCATTAATGTTTTGAGGTTATTCTATGGAATTTATTCTGATCAACAAAAACAATTTTTTGTTTCAAATGTTTTACTGGGTAAATTATCTATTAGTACCATACTTATCTTTTCTCTGGATGGTTTATATATATATATTTATGATGAGAATATTTTTCTTAAACACATTCCTTTTTCAAAAGTATACACTATTATGAAATGATGAAATGTTTATGAATCACATTTCTTTTACATGAGTTATTCTTGGATGGAATGTTTATGAAATTTTTTCTATTTCTAATGTAATATGGTGTATGTTTTATGATATTGATTCTCACGTTTGCATGGTTTTCATTATATGAGTCAGGTTACATTTTAACCAAGGATAATGTTTATGTTATATCAATGGACGATGGACATGTTATATCTAAGGATGGTTGGGACTTGTATTCCCTCATAATGTGTTGGGTAAATATTAATCTATATTGAGATAATGATGTACAACAAGGGAATATTGTTGATCCATTATGCGAATCAAGAAGATGTGGTCAATCCAACATGGGAAATAGGTGATGATTCCCGGTTTATTATAAAAAGAGAAACATGTGTTGATGTCACATCCGTTATGATATTATGATCTCATATTTTTAATCATGAAATATGGAACGGTTTTTATGATTTTTTATGCCAAAATTACTTGACATAAAATTAATGTTCATGGTTTATTTATGATTATTTCTCGCTCATAAGTTTTATGTCATTTCAAATGATAAATTTTTTCTATGGATCATCTTTAAGATCCATGATTTATTGGGTTTTATATTTTCAAGTTACACTCATAAACTCATAAAAATATTATTATCTAATTAATTAAGATTATCATTAGTTGATATCTTCTATATTTATAGTTTCTATGAATCTGAACTGACCCTTTCTCCATCTTCCTTTCCCCATGTTATGAATAATTGTTCAAAAATGGAATTTCTGTAATGTGTTCCAAATGGAAAGATCATTAAATAAGATTTTTTTGATCATTCATGAAATAAGAATATTGTGTATCTTATATTCAAGGAAAGTAAAATTTTATTTAAAATGGAAAGGTATTTGTTAAAATATTTGAAATGTAATCATATAAAATTTAATTTTTACATGGAAATTCATAGGTCATTATTGATGTCGAATACTTGGTTGGAGATGAAGTGCAATGTGTTCACATGGTGAGTAACAAGGCGCTTATACCCAATTTATGGAAATAAGTAATTTCAATAAATATTGTTAAATTAATTATAAATTTTTATAATTAATTACATCCAATGTTTTGGAATTTTATATGTCCATTTTTGATGGAATATGGCTGGTGGGACTTTCACATGCATAAACATAAATCATTGGGTAACACATTCAAGAGAACAACTTCATATATTGTTAGTGGTCCACATACATACCCTCTTTATTAAATTCATATAATTTATGTACACTTGTGATATATTATCCCTCCATTAAGTCTGGTCAAAATATTAATTTAATTAAAATCTTTTATGTTATAAAAAATTCACATGAATGAATGGAAAAATGAATCGGTATCCATAATAAATGTTTTTAACTTGTTTAATTAGACTTTTCCGAATGGTAAAGAAAAGTATTATGATTGTATTTCATGATACACCTAGACTATAAAGGTGTTTTGGTGGAATAAATTAATGAAATTGTCCTATTTTAGTATCCATAGACAACACCTTATAGTAGAGAGCACTAGGTTCGAATGAGTAGACTGTGTTGGCCATTTGGAAATGATGAGATACACCAAATCCTTTTTTAGTTTTGATATTCATGGGGTGAGGGTACATAACATGATGAGACATGAGTGACTAGGTTAGAATTTCCTTGGTAGAATATAGATATATTGGGGAAGAAGACTGATATTAGATGAACTGGGAAGAATGATTGCAAATTTTTCATCTTTTGATATGGATGAAATGAGGAATTAATTATGAGGATATTGAGAACAAGTGATGATTATAATGAAATGAGGGGTGTTTTTCATTATAAATTATGATTTTTAACCCTAATACATCACACTGGGATTTAAAATCCCATGTGGGGGTCAATATTCGAGTGTGATATATGGGATCCTAGAGTGTTCCCCAAGATATGTTGGCCTCATATTGGGTGTATGTGTGTGTAATGCATGGTAATGATTTACAGTGTCACATTCAAACTTATTTAGTGATGTGAGATTGTTATTTGTTTATGATTTTGATAGGTCATGCACTATTTCATGATGATGGGAATAACCATCAGGATAGGCTAATTGATATAATTCTAGTGGGATGAACAACCCATTAAGATGTATAATGATTCATGGGACTCATTAGATATTCTTTTCAGATCAGGACATCATGCCTGCTATTAGGAAATTTCTTTTATTTGCATCGTATTCTGAAATAGTTGAGATAGATATTTGGATTTCCTTATCCTTATTCCCATTAATCAGGTTGGGGGCATGTTCCTCCTCAGTGAACTATAAGAATATTTTTATTACATTAAATTTCTATACAGAAATATGGTTAGGAATGTGAAACTCCCAGGTGTCCTTTAAGATAATTTAAATTTCCCAGGACATGATTTTAGGAATTGATATTCGGACCTATTTTTATTTCATTTCCAAGGAAATTCACCATGAAATTTGACATATACATGATAATGGTTGGAAATTTTTTATATATTCTCCTAAATACACTATAACCACCCAAATTATATTTTGTCGATATAAGTATTCATATTTGAACCACATGATCAAAATTTGTTTTTATTTATAGATGTTTTTTATGTTTAGTGGTTAACACAACATATAACCCTTTATGAATATAATGATCAAATCTAGGTGTGGGGATTTTGAGTTAAAATAGAAGTCACTATAGTGGATACTATATCAATTTCTATTACTATAGAAGTGTTCATCTTGTCTGGGCCTAAAGGCCAATTATTTAGGCTTTTAGGCCACCATAGACATTCTGTGAAAGGCCACCAGGACACAAATAGGCCTTCTGGCCATAAATATTTTAGGTTTGAACACATGGGAGAGGGACCAAGAAGAAGAAGCATAGAATGTAGTATCCACCAGAGTAGAGATAACCAAATTAGAAGATTGAGATGATAAGTTAAACAACCAAAATACTAATCTCCATGCATCATTTAATGGGAAAATTCTTAATGGTCATCCTTGTGAGGTATGTATCTAGGTGAAATCTGTAAAGCCTAGATGGATAGTGCAGGGACACTCAGGGGGTGGTGAATTAGTGTAACCAACATTTTACCCGGTTTAAATATTCTTTTTGATTATCCTATCTTATTCTCAACCTTATACCTTGGATAAGGGAAATATATCAGTTCTCTTCCCTCCACAATCAAATACACATGAAATGTAGATAATAAAGGAAATAGAATCCCCTAGATATCATTACAAGGTTTTGACTAAATATGAGAAACTACTAATTTTCATCATCAACCCGTGGTTGTTTCATATATTATCTTATCACTATAAATTTTTAAAATTTACCAACTGCTAAATTCTATTTGAAATATCTAGGAATGAAAAAATCAGTCATCTTGTGTTAATGGAATTAATTATACAAGTAGAACTATCCATAAATGGTGTTGTTTAAAATAGAACCACAAATTCTTTAAAGATATTCAATGATCAACAAAACAAGATCTCTATACTTCACTGAATTTCATTTAATAAACTTAATATTCTTTTTCCAAAAAAGTAGGTATTCAAATCATAATGTCTCAAAAAAATTATGCACATGTTCCTAATAAAATTTAATAAGTGGATGATGGAACGTCAATTTGAACTCTGTTATTTCAAAAAATGAACAATTAATGAATCTATTAATGAACATGAAGTTTCATCTTTATTTATTTGACAAATACATAGGTAGATATACATTATTTTTAAAAAGATTCTATCTATAGTTAAAATGTACACATATTGAATACATGTTCTTCAATATTATTTTATATTAAAATAAACATGAAAATCACAATTTTTTCTCTTATTGAATACATAGAATATTTAATACTCAATTATAAATTACATTTGAAGCACTAAACTGATTTAGTCTCAAATCCAGTGTGCGTGTTCTTATTTTTTTGAGTATGTTTAATACGTGGTATTACAGTAAAACCTTTGTAAACTGTTGAGTAAACACATGATTAATGTCATCATAATGTTAGTGGTGATATTAAGTGCATGAATTTTTATTATATTTTAAAATTCATGTAATATAGTTTTATTTTTGGCAATAATTCAGTGAAATACTATAATAAATGTGATTTTTTTTGAGCGTGAAATCTCTTCTCATTTAGGATTCAGAAATAGATTTGTGGGTGGTTCTCTTTAAGTAAAAAGTAGGATTTGTTGAAACATTTTTCTTAGCTAATAACATAAGGTGTAAAAACATAAGTAAAAGGAACACATTATTATCCTCTTCTATATATTGTTAATAGAGTCATACATCCCTTTATTCATGAAACACGAGTTTTATAGTGGATCTATTTTTCCAAAAGCTCGATATCTAAAATATCTTAATAGAAATATCCCTATATCATGAAGGAATCATATATTTTATATAATTGGTTTTTTACTCACACATCATCCACTGTTCAAGATGAGTCGCAACTTCCTAATGAATATGGTATATACTTTAATATCAAGACACTCTCGATATATAAAAAGTTTTGGAGTGGTTATAAAAGAACGATAAATCACTCTTTGATTGCATTGTATTATTTCCATCCTCTTATTACACCATTTAAATATTTTTGAATAATTGGAAATCATATATCTAGTAGCATCCTATAAAATTCGTTTTTACAATCCTAACTCATTTAAAAATTCATAAGACCCTAATATCATAAATTTTATTTATGTGGTATTTAAAAACATATAACTTCTATAGATCCTCATTTTCTGCTTCCTCAACAATTAATTGCATTTGAAATTTGATATGTAACTCATAAATTCAACACTTAACTATGTTAAATATTTTAGTAATTAGTAAATTATAAATGAGTATATCTTATGAAAATGGATTTGTAGTGATAACACTTATGTGAGGGAATCAAATACATTGTTTGATTCCAAAAAAATACTACATAGAAAATAGATACCTGAATTCTCTAAAAATAATTCAATTATGAAATCCATTTCTATTAATAAATACAAGAAAAATGTGCATGAGGATTCTTAATTTAACATAAGCATTAAATCCCATTTAATTTATTCAATGTTCTTACATAAATGTGTAACTACAAGAATTTGATATTTTTATCTCACCAGTTCATTATATCGAACATTATCACTTGAGAAATCCTCACTCCATGTTTCTATAAATCATCACAATGGATACACCTGTGCATGGTTCTTGGAAAAAAATTGGTTTATGAAACAATACATTGATGTTAAAATCCCTCATAATTTATGTAAAAAATACCATCATGATAATATAAGATCTGTTTTTCTACTCACAGTTCGGAATGTGTATTATAGTTTGTTAATAGTAGAATAACTGCATATAAAGGATCCATCAAGTGAAGTATAAATATTACAAATTATTATTGATTATAGATAATTAAAAAACTACATCATATGGTCTATGAAATAACCACATCATTTTTATGTGGAGGAATAATATACCTCTACCCCATACCCCACATTAACCGAGAAATCGGTTTTACACTAAAATTTAATAAAAGTAGACACATCACAAGCTTGACATAGAAGTGTGGGATCAAAAAAACCAATAAATTCTCTCATTACTCATGGTATAAACCACAAATTCATTAGTCCACCTTCACCCATGCCCAAGCACTCTTACACGAGCATAATCCTGTAGGCCTTGTGTGGCCCACTCAAATCATAACCACTATTAGTCTAGATACGGGTGACTCACTGTTCGACCTATGTATGGGTGCACTAGAACCTTGTATGGACCATGTTAGTTGTGTATTTTATTAATAATATATTAAAAATACCTAGAAAAAAATATTATATCAGAAAATAACCATGTTTTCTTTATTTCCAAGCTATAACTTTGTATCCATATAGATTGATTTTCAAAGAATTATATAATTCTTCTTCATTCTCATTTTTATGGAAATTTAAGAGAAAAACATTAACATAATCTTTATTATTGAAATCATTGGGCCAAAATACTAATAAAACTAACACATTTCATTATAATTAAAGACAATTTCAATCAAACATCACATTTTACGTGGATAATTGTTCAATAATGAAACCCAATGTTATTAACTGGATTTATAAAAATTATCTGAGTATCATCACGGGATTTCTTGGGAGCCAACTAAAATAAATTATATATATCTATTTAATTAAATAATACATAATCTCAAAGGGATTTATCATATATTTAATTTGATTCCTTCTTATATATTGAAACAAATACACCCATACTCATCAACCCCCAACATATACTTTCAATATCCAAATTCTAATTTTTTTTGCCAATTCTATTTCCTTAATAAATGTAAATTTACCTTCTATCACTTATTGATAATATATAAAAATGATTAATGAAGAGGTATTCACATTTTTTATTCTACCTTTAATGGTATTTGGAGTTCACTTGTCCTTTTTTTTGAAAGAAGGGAAATACTATATGGTTCTCCTAGAAAACATCCCTTAGTTTTTCTACTCTATGCCTACATTTCTTATCCCAATGTAGAAAATGGGAATAATTGATATAAAAATATGGTTGTATATGTTTTCCCTTAATGACTATGCAAGGGATATCATGCTCAGAACTTATTTATTTCATAAATCGGGGTTAAATTTAACAAATTTACCAAGAATCATATTCTAAAGTAAAATTCAGTATAATTATCTTAAATTACAAGTGAAAGTATAATTTAATACCACTTTATATGAGTTTATAACCAACCCAAAACCCCCTTAAATAATATATTTGATATAATTACTATTGGGGAAATAATATTAGGTGGGTTACCTCTATTTTTGTCTTCTGTAGAGATGAACATATCTTCCATACATTCATAGAATGGGCCTTGATAACATCTAAATTATGTTTTATCCCCATGTACTCCCTTCATTTTATCTATGAGAAACTTTCATTAGATAGTCCATAAGGTGTTAATGTTAATGATTAAACATTGTCGAAAATTTTACATTTTTATCAGATATTAAATATTTATTCCATCAAGTCATCTTCAAATTATTTAGTCATTTATCATCTTGATAGTGTAATTATACTTCAATTCCTTACAATATATGCTTATAAATATTGAAAAATAATTAATATAAATTGGTGTAACTTTAGAGAGATTAATAATAAGTGAAACATGGCACATAGTTTGTTATCATCCTATAGAATCATTTCATTATAGATCTAAAGTTTCATTTACCCTTAATTCTTGTTTCTGCTTTACTTTTTAAAATTTTAAATTTCTTTTACGGAATGGACTCCTTAATTTCATTCACCATTATCTTGTGTTAATAATTTATCTTCACATCGTTACATTGTACAAAAACTTCCCCTAATTATTATTTTTTATCTTAATAATTATTTTGAGCTTGTAGAATAGTAAAACAATTTTTTTATTATATATTTTATTCTTTCACCTATATACATTTTTTTACGATATATAATTTTTAATTTATTGAAAACTAACCATTAAATAATAACTAATATTTATATGGAATAATATATTTTCCCTTTTCATTTTCACTAGCTAGTGCATCGTTTTTATATTTTTCAACTCACTAGCATCTTACACTTGATTAGGAAAAATGATTAAGCATTCCTTCTTAACATAGTTAATTTTGGACGTTCCACATGGTTTAATTAATGATTTTTATTTATATTAGATAACTTATGAATCTATTTTTCAGTATTTTATTTTGTTAATCCGATCATCTCGTTTCTATCAAACATTGATTCTCTTTCTATATTTCAACAATATTTACATTATTTCAATGGCTTGTTAAAAGTGGTCCATCGTATTATCATAGTTCCCATAGTAGAATTATTTTTTCATGTATGAAGATAAATTCAAGTAATATCTCTTATTGTTATTCTTGGGGTGTCTTTATTTAATGTTTTATTGACAACCATCATCTCCTTATTCCATAAGGAATACGTTTCATCTTTTGTTATTGGTTCTGCATTTATTGTGTCCTTTTCCTCACATCATCATATGTATAGTGTATGGTTGGTATTGACCATAAATCACCATAATAATGATCAATTATTTTTTAGTAACCATATATTAATATAAGGCACACAAATCTATTCTTGATTGAAAAATTCTATTTTATCTATTTTTTTTATTTAATTTTGTAAGATCTCTCTTCATATCAGATATTATCTCCCTAAAAATGGGACATCTATATTTTTAATATTCTTACATATTATTCTAGAAATAAATTACCTAATGTAAAAAATTTCATGTAGATGAACTATTTCCAACAAATCTCCTTTATTTTCTTATAGTTTTATCCTGACTGGAGTTTGTGCCTTGCAATTTCTAGATTTTACTTCTCATTTTTTGAATCATCATTTTGGGAGTCTTTTCAGGATATTTTAGTATACAATCATATTTATTTGGGGGAAATATCATCATTTTTATCAATCAACATTCTCCCATGTTGTACCTTTGATCCTGCACTAGTAGATAAGAGTTCATTATTAGAAACATAATTAATTAGGTTATAGGTTCCCTACTTCCATGAGATTGAATAAGGATGACGTAGAGATAAATTTGAGTTATTACATCCACATATATGAGTCTATTTAGAGTCCTGAGCCTCATTAAGAGTTTTTGTAGAAACATCCATTTTGAGGGTTGACACTCTTCATAAGTTTGAGTGGAAGAATTATTTTTCTCATCATGTTGGGATGCTCAAGCTGGTATCTCTTTCAAATTTCTCAATTTTTCATATAGTTGAAGACAAATGATGTTGTGGTAAAACTTATGATTTTATTCTATATTCATACTACATTCTAATTCAATTTTCATTTAATTAATCCGATCATCATAATGTATAATACATTTAATCAAATCGTTTTTGTGGACATTGATTCTTCTGGAATTAACTTCCATTTGAGATACCTTGACATCAGTAATAGATTTATATGATTCATATAAAACACGCATCTTATGAATATATTATTAATTAATATTGATATTTTAGTCCTCTAGTATGTTAATCAATTTGGCCTTACATACTTTTTCTTTATGATGAGAATCTATAACAATTATGAAAACATTGATCAACACTTCAAGTTCATAGATTACATATCCAAAATAATGTTTAGTCACAATGATCTCTTAAAAATGAAATTTCAATTATTATTTAATTATTAACATATTTTCACTGTAAATATTCACATGTGTTTCCTTTTCTTCAATGAGGACTATGATATCTTTTCACCATTTTAGTTTCTTACCATGTCTATCCTAATTTTTGATAATTTATTCTTTATGTTATGCTTTATCATCAATATTGCCCTTTATTTTATTTCATGAAATCACTTATTCAGGGGAATTAGTTATATATCATTTAAATTCATAGTAGAATAATCCAATAGTTTTATTGAATTAAATTCTTCGTACTTCCCAGATGTTGAGAAATTTAATTCAAAAAGATCATTATCCACTGATTTAATAAAAGAGAACTGATCATTCTATTCTTTATTTGATATTTTTCAAAATTTATATTATTATATATTTTTCCTATATTTAAAAGTCTTGGAATATTTCTTAATTTATTCTTCATGAGGAGGGGATACTATTCCATCTACATGAAGTACATCAGAATCAACATCAAATTATCACATTATTGTGACCTTGTAAAAATAGATCTGGATAAAAAATTTGACCCAATCTGAGGAGAACCTACAATTTGATACAACTTATAGAGTCCAACTGGATTATACTGGGACATTGAGAGTGGTGGTGAATCTGTCTACCACCATTTAACTGAGTTCAAACATTCTTTTCAATTATCCCTTATTATTATCAAACATCTACCCCCATATATAGGAATGGTTATTTATGTGGTGTAAATGGTCATAAACATATGAAATGAAAATAATAAAACAATTAAAAACACTTAGATATTTTTAAAAGGTTCAGTCTTGATGTGAGAACTGACTACTGGCTATAAACAACATTTTATCATTTTATGGATTTTTTTATCACTATTAATTTATAGTCATTTAAAATTCCCATAGTTGGATTATAATTGCTAGGAAATAAACAATTAATCATCATCTGTCAATTACATTATTTATATAGGTACCACGAGTTCTTAAATGGGTTTTTATAATGTATCCAACATTTCTTCAAAGATGTTAAATTAACATATGAAAAATATTTATCTACCACAAAAGATGAATTTTCATGAACTAAATAATCTTTTTCCTCAACATTAGGGCTTTGATTGCTACCATATCAGTTAAATATTAGGTATATAGGCCAAGTACTATTCAATAAAGATATGAGTTCATATCGACTCCAACTCTCATGTAACACCCCAGGTAAATAAAGAATATGACATTTTTATATTTATCTATATTTGTGAATAAAATATTGATATGACTTTAAAGGGGACGCTATGCTTGATGGCGTACCCAACACGCAACAACGAGTTTCTTCGGAATCTTTCGTTGCACTCTAATAATAAATTTTAAATGTTAGTTAACATGTAGATATTGTAATGGCGGGAATGGATAGAAATAACTAAAATATGATTATATGTGTTTTAAAATGTTTGTACATTTATCCAATAAAGGATAAAGGCTTAAAATACGGAAAGAATTCAATTTTAGGCGTATATGCCCTAGTTTTCACTAAAGGTTCACTTGTCACCTTTTGATGGCGAACCATCATTAAATATAGTTTTGATCACTCTTATACATTTTTTTGGACCAAATAAAACTCTTATTAAGAATCGGGACATCAAATTTTACTTTGTGTAATTTTTTGGTATTTTTCCTATAAAGTTCATTTTTTAATGAATAGTGTAAAACGTTGTGTTCCAATTCAAAACATCTTTTTAAACTAATTTATTTATATGATTAGATAATATTTTGAATTGGTTTTAAAGTGAAATTAGAAAATATTTTTACCTTTAAATCCAATAGTGGTCGTTGGAATTGATTTCACTTTAAAATCGGACTAAAACTATTGCCAATCTTTTGATACTTATGGATTCATAAAAACACGCTATTTGTCATGACAGCGGGAATTAATTATTAAATTAATTAATGCAACTTATATTTTGTGAATTTTGTAAAATGGACTTCATTTTTTAGTTCTTAATATCAAATATATCTTAGGGTGAATTTTTGGTAATTTTCTGAAAAACTTCAATTTTTTATGAATAGTGAAACCACTAAGTGGTACTTATAAAAGCTGAATTTTCGTTTAAATGAAATTTTACCACTTCTGTGTTTTGAATTTCAAAAATCCGACATACATGGTTGTCATTAAGTAGTAAAATGTGGTAAAATTGGATAAAAATAATTTTTTGGTGAATAGTAACTTATTATGTTTTTAATCGCGATTAGTGGTAATTAGTGTAGTTTAAGGTAAAAATGATATTATAAGAATGTGAAAACACCATGACACTTTTCCTACACCTATTGGGTGAGTCATGGCCGACCAAGACAAGCCATGGGCCAACTTGGGGACCCCATGGAGCCACTTTAGTTAGAAAATTACAATAATATATTTTTATTTAATGTTAAAATTAAAAATGACACAAACATGATATGTTTTACTAAAACGATTTTTAAGTGGGTTTATACAAGTAATATTTTTTATTATAAATAGTTATTGGAAATATAAAAAGATTTCCTACATCATAGTAGTTTTTTTATAATTTTTATACATTAAATAAATTAAATTATTTATGACATCATAATGATGCAGTGATGACATCATTATTTAACGATTAAAATAAAATGGATTGATAATGTAAAATCTATGAACTACACATGTCCAAAACTTATTGGATGGGTGGATTTAGAACCTTTATAACCTTATACACGAATTATATCAATTTGGGACCTCT
Organism: Viscum album; assembly: GCA_963277665.1. Lineage (NCBI taxonomy): Eukaryota > Viridiplantae > Streptophyta > Magnoliopsida > Santalales > Viscaceae > Viscum > Viscum album. Next base: position 251,530,680 of record OY728165.1, on the reverse strand, counting down.
TAAAACTGAAACACATTTTCAAATAAAGTAATATTTCCTTACTTTCCAAAAGTTCCCCTCCTCTCCTCTTATAAAAGGCCCCCACTTCTACCTCATTTCACACACTCCTCAAGCCGTTGGCTCGGCCAACCCCTGCCCATTTACTCTCTACACATCCCTCTACTCATCCTAGAGTATTACCTTTGGGCATAATCCTTTCAAAGGAAGCCTTTAGTCTCAAATCAAAAGGAGTTACACTTTTAAAGGTAATTCGTTCTCTTATGTTCATTTGTTTTATATTGATTCTCCAACCCCCTAAATTCTTTTTATTTACTTCTTTTGTAACAACACCAGTATCTTAAATATAATAGGATGTTTTTATAAGATTTATTCGAGCTAAACTCTCACACAACTACATCAAATGGTTAAAGAACATACGGTTTCCGTGGATGGCGAAATTCTGCCTCCCGAAACGATGATTGTTCAATACTCATTTAACACCTTCAAAGGTGGCCATTATAATGTCAATATTTTTATATATGATATAAAGTATGTTTATGTTTTACTTATGCTTATGTATTTTTCATTTGTGTCTTACCTTTATGGCATCCATTATGGGTATATGTGATATCTTCATTTTAGGAAGTGCGGACTACCGCCCCCTCAAAGTGATGTGATTCGTTAATGCCATACGTGGGACGTATAAAGGATGGATTTAATGATATTATATATTATATTATACTGGAATTATAATATACCTTTATATCATTATTATTCCATTCTATAAAATACGAAATAGAAATGAAAGTAGCGTTCATGCGTACATACGGCTTACCGTCTCCATGAACAGTGCATTTCATTTCTTACCTCTAAATGATTATGTAATGTTATAAATGCATGAATGTACTGGATATATATGAAATATATTATATCTACATCATTAATACAATTCTGGATATAATAAACATTTTTCCACATGAACAACATGTAATTGTAAGAAGTCCACTTTCGACTTAAGAACCAAATATCGACAAAACAATCATTATTAACTTAATGATTACATAGTGTTTATAACAAGGAAATAAGTGATATAAAAGGAATAATAAGCTTGAAAAAGGTTATTAATCAAGTAGAAATTAACTCATGTTTATTATTCAGGAGATTAAAGAACGATCGAGTCAAGTCGGACCCGAGGTAAGGGATCCTACAACTCTCTTTCTTTTTAAGTACACTCTTTTATGTCATTCCTTTTAATGCTCATATTTCTTGTTATTGGGGTGATCTTTTATATTAAAATTACTTTAATTTTTATGTTCATGTGATTAGAGACCATATTTTCTCTCATCAATCCATTTTGGATGTTTTGAGTGGCGCCGTTAGGCTACCGAACTTTCGTAAGAGATCTAACCTCTCTCTTTCGTTTTTAGTACTCTCCTTTATGTCACTTCTTTTAAGCTCCTCTTTGTAATGTTGGGGGATGTTCTTTTATATTCCTCTTGCTGTAAATTATATTTTAATGTGATGAGATACCCTATTCGATCTCATCAATCCATATTCTGATGTTTTATGTGGCGCCGTTAGGCTGCCGAGTTTTCGTGAGGGATTTTTCATCTCACTTTTATTCCCGTGAGATTTATGCTACTTTTGCCACAAATTACATTGAGTGGTGTATGCACTTACCATTATTCTACTATTTCTGTAATATACTTTTGTTTATGAGTATTTACATCAATGATCTATTGTTCTTCTTTCATGGGGTGTATGTTTTGAAGGATACCCAAGTCGGTAAGGGAACCTTTCACCCTCCTTTTTTTAAAAGACTTCTTTTGTTGGGTCTTTTAATTTACATATTGTTATGTTGGGATATGTTCTCATATATCATTATTGATGTAAATTTTATGTCCAAGTGATGAGATACAATTTTTATCTCTCATCAACTCATTTTGATGTGATGCCGTTAGGCTGTCAAGGGAACTTTTTAACCCAATTTCGATTTCTTTGGGTTCAACATGTAGTCATTGAATATGTCATCCATTGAATATGTGTGAATGACCTTTTATTGTTTTAAACTTAATATCCACTTATATTGGGTGTATTTATATTTTTCACACATATTTTTGAGATTGATTTGTCCTTAATTTAAGGATACCTTTTTTATAAGGGATTTCATCACATTTGACATTTCTATTGAGGGTTCATTGTTGTTATGCACCAATTCACTCCTATATGGTGTATATACTGTCCTTTGGAGTATTATATCATGAATCCATTTATTCTCATGATATTATAAAGTTCTGACTAAATGTTATTCCTCAATTGTTGTATTCAAGTGTCTCTAATTTTGGTAAAACCACTTTAACCAAAATATCATTTTAAATGTTTTAATTATTTGTTCTTATTAATATCCATGTTTTCAAAATGGTTTTAAGGATTTATTTATATGGATATTAATGGTTTAAAGTTTTAAGCTTCAAGGTGGTATGGGACACTTTGATTCAAAAATCTCTTTATTAAATGTTTTAAATGGTTTTGGAAATGGTTTCTTTTTGAATGGATTCATTATTTCAATATACTAAAAGGTTATATTGTGATTGAAATGTGGAAATGATATGTTTCCTTTATGCATGTTTTATGTGATACGATTATGTTATGGTCCTTGGGCATTGTTATGAAGAACGGGTGGTTCCGTGATAAACTAAGGGCGGGTGAGCCCGTTATAGCTCTCCAATGCATTGGGTAACGCAAAGGAGTGAAACGTTAAGGTTTCTCCGAAGAGATTTAGGGAATATACTGTGATGGGTATTCCAAACGTAACCAAGAGGGTTACTCCCTACGTAAGAATGTTATGAATGCCTCAAGTTACCTTTATGTCTTATGTTTTCTATGATCTATTCATGATTTGATATGCCTATATTTTATGGGTAAAGTATGATTTCATTCTTATGTATATATGAACTCATGTTTCCTTTCCATATTTTTATAACCCTTACTGAGCTTTTTATGCTCATCCCACGTTTTTGAAATGTTTTTCATAGGTCAATGGAAAGGTACACGATGTGATGATAGTGTCGAGGATGTGTCAAGAAAGAATCTGTGTTTCATTTTAAATATGTTTCCGTTGATGGGAAGAATGAATACTGTCTTTTATGTAACCACTTTGTTTAAATGTGGAATGTAATGCAAGTTTCATGATCTAATTATCTAAAACTGTAAACCTGAAAAGATCCTCAATGTGTAATCTTGAAATAACTCAAGATTAAGTAAGGTTTAAGGCTGGGGCCTTATAGTTGGTATCAAAGGTCAGTTTAGATAACTTTAGAGGTTAGGGTATTCTTTAAGCATAACTGACATTACCATAATGGTTAGGATTTCAGACAAGAGTCTTAGTTTTAGATAAAGTGAATGAGTAAGTATATCTTACTGTTTATCTTACTCATTAGTACATGATGGTTTTGTTGATATACTCCACTGACCTTTTTGGTTTTAGTAAATGGTTGGATCTAGCAGGCACCAAAGTAACAGTGGATTTGAAGGAAACTGTGACAGTGTTTTGAGCAAGCAACTGAATGATATGGGAGCTGAAATGAGAAATCTTGTGATTATCCTGAACCAACTATCTGGAGTCATTATTGTCCACCTAAACCTTTGAGATTTCTCTAAGACATCATATATGCAAGAAACAAATCCCTACGGAAGTACAGGTAATAATCATAAAGGTAAGTGTGTTTAAAAACCTATGTGTCAAAGATGTGGAAAGAAACACCTAGGAAAATGTTTCAAAGGGACAGAAATATGCTATAGATGTGGAAATAAAGGTCATAAAGCAAGAACCTGCCATGGAAAAAAGAAGCATCCAGTTGACTCGAGGAAAGGGAAAGAAGTTCTTTCTGAGGTATCAATTGAATGTTTTAAATTTGGTGTGCATGGTCATTATGCAAACACATGTCCTATGAAGAAATTTTGTGAATGGGGTCACCAAGAGCGTACCAATATTCGTTTACCAATACCTAATTCCCTTCCGATTGAGGATGAAGTAACTGACAATGACCAATCAAAGGTATGTACTATTTCATGACTATTGTTTTCCTATTTTGGAATCATAGGATATGATTCATGATTTTCTTTGTAGGAAAGAGGTATTTCAGAATAAGTTGGAAAGGAATGGATAATGGATCATGAAGAATGTTGAATGAGAAAGATGTCAACATATAAGGGCTTCAAGAGTTATGGTGAAATTCTTAAGAGTATTAAGTTTCTTTTGATGATGGGGTTACATTAGAAGACTTTTTATATTATGTGTAACCCTGATGTTTAATATAGGCAAATTTTATTCAAGTAATAGTTATCTTTTCTTTTGTGGACATAGTTATAAAGAACCATTGGGTTTATATGATCCTTAATTTTGAGGTAATTATGGGTTACTATATGTTATGATGGAAAATGAAAGGCATGAGATAAAATTGAGGTTACAAAATGTTATGATCATATTTGAAGATTTTATCTCATTTTGGGGAATGTTTTAAGAATTATATAGTTTTGGAAAAAGGACAACACGCAGACCATGTGACTACCCGTCGTGTCGGACAAAGCTGCGGGAATCGAACCCACAACCAAAGTGCGACGGGTATTTATCGCCTACCACTGGACTACGTGAAGTCCCTGGTTAGTTTGACAGATTCTTTATAGTTATATGATTTTATGAATTAAGAGTAAGTTGATTTTGGTTTATTTATGAAAATTATTAACCTATCATGGAGGATATGTGATTAGGATAATTACTTTTCAATGCGAGACTTTAGGAGCGACTAATGTTGTTTGGAGATAAATGTTACGATTTAACTTGGAAGAATATGTGACTATATCCTTTAATTATTTGGGTTTCAATCTTATATTGGTTTACTTTGAAGAATTTTATGGACAAATTATTTATCGGATGGTCCTCGTTGAACTTTGGGTTTTGTTGGACAAATTTTGGAGATTAAGAATAGATTTTCTTTTTATAAGGGGTTATCCTTTTCTGGATTATCTGATCTTTTTCTAGCCTTTTTGTTTTTGGTTTTGGTTAATATCTAAAGACATGGGATGTATATAGTTCTCTTTTGTGGATTAGGTGATTCTCTAGAAGTTGATTATAGTACTCTTAATGTGAAAAAGTCTTCCTAAATACTCGTCTTTTGGAGAAAATACGAGTTTGTGTAAAAGTTGAAAGTCAACATGATAAGTGATTATGTTTCCTTATGAATAAATTACTCAATAAAAAGTAACTTAAAACAAAAATGTTGTCTATTAACTTTTCATACTGGGGAATCGAATACCGTTTAACCCATCAAAAGTTTGTGATTTTCTCATGGTTAACTTTCTCCTAATCATGTTTTCTATCACTCTCCATCAGAACATGACCCTATGTTTTCTCCTCCATGTCCTTGTTTTCATACTTTTAATCCTAGTATGGGTTAACTCGGGTGACCTCTGTTCTTATCTTTCTTTATTTTAAAGTGATTGTATTACCGACTCTTGTTCCGATGTGGGACTTTCAAGGATGTTTCCGAGCTCAAATTTTTTAAAATTGCGAGGACGCAATTCCCAAAAGGGGGGAAGGATGTAACACCCCAGGTAAATAAATAATATGACATTTTCATATTTATCCATATTTGTGAATAAAATATTGATATGACTTTAAAGAGGACGCTATGCTCGATGGCGTACCCAACACGCAACAACGAGTTTCTTCGGAATCTTACGTTGCACTCTAATAATAAATTTTTAATGTTAGTTAACATGTAGCCGTTGTAATGGCGGGAATGGATAGAAATAACTAAAATATTATTATATATGTTTTTAAATGTTTATACATTTATCCAATAAAGGATAAAGGCTTAAAATACGGAAAGAATTCAATTTTAGGCGTATATGCCCTAGTTTTCACTAAAGGTTCACTTGTGGCCTTTTGATGGTGAACCATCATTAAATATAGTTTTGATCACTCTTATACATTCTTTTGGACCAAATAAAACTCTTATTAAGAATCAGGACATCAAATTTTACTTTGTGTAATTTTTTGTTATTTTTCCGATAAAGTTCATTTTTTAATGAATAGTGTAAAATGTTGTGTTCTAATTCAAAACCTCTTTTTAAACTAATTTATTTATATGATTAGATAATATTTTTAATTAGTTTTAAAGTGTAATTAGAAAATATTTTTACCATTAAATCCAATAGTGGTCGTTGGAATTGATTTCACTTTGAAATCGGACTTAAACTAGTGCCAATCTTTTGATACTTATGGTTTCATAAAAACACGCTATTTGTCATGACAGCGGGAATTAATTATTAAAATGATTAATGCAACTTATATGTTGTGAATTTATTAAAATGGACTTCATTTTGGAGGTCTTAATATCAAATATAGCTTAGGGTGAATTTTTGGTAATTTTCTGAAAAACTTCAATTTTTGATGAATAGTGAAACCACTAAGTGGTACTTATAAAAGCTGAATTTTCGTTTAAATGAAATTTTACCACTTCTGTGTTTTCAATTTCAAAAATCCGACATACATGGTTGTCATTATGTAGTAAAATGTTGTTCAATGGGATAAAAATAATTTTTTGGTGAATAGTAACTTATTAAGTTTTTAATCGCGATTAGTGGTAATTAGTGTAGTTTAAGGTAAAAATGATATTATAAGAATGTGAAAACACCATGACACTTGTCCTACACCTATTGGGTGAGTCATGGCCGACCAAGACAAGCCATGGGCCAACTTGGGGACCCCATGGACCACTTTAGTTGGAAAATGACAATAATATATTTTTATTTACTGTTAAAATTAAAAATGACACAAACATGATATGTTTTACGAAAATGATTTTTAAGTGGGGTTATAAAAGTCATATTTTTTATTATAAATAGTCATTGGAAATATAAAAATATTTCCTACATCATAGTAATTTTTTTATAATTTTTAGACATTAAATAAATTAAATTATTTATGACATCATAATGATGCAGTGATGACATCATTATTTAACGATTAAAATAAAATGGAAAGATATTGTAAAATATATGAACTAAACATGTCCAAAACTTATTGGATGGGTGGATTTCTAACCTTTATAACCTTATCCACGAATTATATCAATGTGGGACCTCTTAAAACCGAAACACATTTTCAAATAAAGTAATATTTCCTTACTTTCCAAAAGTGCCCCTCCTCTCCTCTTATAAAAGGCCCCCACCTCTACCTCATTTCACACACTCCTCAAGCCTTTGGCTTGGCAAAAACCTGCTCATATACTCTCTCCACATCCCTATCCTCATCCTAGAGTATTAACTTTGGGCATAATCCTTTCAAAGGAATCCTTTAGGCTCAAATCAATAGGAGTTACACTTTTAAAGGTAATTCGTTCTCTTATGTTCATTTGTTTTATATTGCTTCTCCAGCCCCCTAAATTATTTTTATTTACTTATTTTGTAACAACACCAGTATCTTAAATATACTAGGATGTTGTTATAAGATTTATTTGAGCTACACTCTCACACAACTACATCAAATGGTTAAAGAACATACGGTTTCTGTGGATGGCGAAATTCTGCCTCCCGAAACGATGATTGTTCAATACTCATTTAACACCTTAAAAGGTGGCCATTATGATGTCACTATTTTTATATATGATATAAAGTATGTTTAGGTTTTACTTATTCTTCTGTATTTTTTATTTGTGTCTTACCTTTATGGCATCCATTATGGGTATACGCGATATCTTCATTTTAGGAAGTGCGGACTACCGCCCCTCAAAGTGATGTGATTCGTTAATGCCATACGTGGGATGTATAAAGTATGGATTTAATGATATTATATATTATATTATACTGGAATTATAATATACCTTTATATCATTATTATTCCATTCTATAAAATACGAAATAGAAATGAAAGTAGCGTTCATGAGTACGTACGACTTACCGTCTCCATGAACGGTGCATTTCATTTCTTACCTCTAAATGATTATGTAATGTTATAAATGCATGAATGTACTGGATATATATGACATATATTATATCTAAATCATGAATACAATTCTGGATATAATAAACATTTGGCCACATGAACAACATGTAATTGTAAGAAGTCCACTTTCGACTTAAGAACCAAATATCGACAAAACAATCATTATTAACATAATGATTACATAGTGTTTATAACAAGGAAATAAGTGATATAAAAGAAATAATAAGCTTGAAAAAGGTTATTAATCAAGTATAAATTAACTCAAGTTTATTATTCAGGAGATTAAAGAACGATCGAGTCAAGTCGGACCCGAGGTAAGGGATCCTACAACTCTATTTCTTTTTAAGTACACTCTTTTATGTCATTACTTTTAAAGCTCATCTTTCTTGTTATTGGGGTGATCTTTTATATTACAACTACTTTAATTTTTATGTTCATGTGATGAGAGACCCTATTCTCTCTCATCAATCCATTTTGGAAGTTTTGAGTGGCGTCGTTAGGCTACCGAACTTTCGTAAGAGATCTAACCTCTCTCTTTCTTTTTAAGTACTCTCCTTTATGTCACTTCTTTTAAGCTCCTCTTTGTAATGTGGGGGATGTTCTTTTATATTCCTCTTTCTGTACATTATATTGTAATGTGATGAGATACCCTATTTTATCTCATCAATCCATATTCTGAAGTATTATGTGGCGCCGTTAGGCTGCCGAGTTTTCGTGAGGGATTTTTCATCTCACTTTTATTCCCGTGAGATTTATGCTACTTTTGCCACAAATTACATTGAGTGGTGTATGTACTTCCCATTATTCTACTATTTGTGTAATATACTTTCGTTTATGAGTATTTACATCAATGATCTATTGTTCTTCTTTCATGGTGTGTAGGTTTTGAAAGATACCCAAGTCGGTAAGGGAACCTTTCACCCTCCTTTTTTTAAAAGACTTCTTTTGTTGGGTCTTTTAATTTACATATTTTTATGTTGGGATATGTTCTAATATATCCTTATTGATGTAAATTTTATGTCCAAGTGATGAGATACAATTTTTATCTCTCATCAACTCATTTTGATGTGAGGCCGTTAGGCTGTCAAGGGAACTTTTTAACCCAATTTCGATTTCTTTGGGTTCAACATGTAGTCATTGAATATGTCATCCATTGAATATGTGTGAATGAACTTTTATTGTTTTACACTTAATATCCACTTATATTGGGTGTATTTATATTTGTCACACATATTTTTGAGATTGATTTGTCCTTAATTTAAGGATACCTTCTTTATAAGGGATTTCATCACATTTGACATTTCTATTGAGGGTTCATTGTTGTTATGCACCAATTCACTCTTATATGGTGTATATACTGTCCTTTGGGGTATTATATCATGAATCCATTTATTCTCATGATATTATAAAGTTCTGACTAAATGTTATTCCTCAATTGTTGTATTCAAGTGTCTCTAATTTTGGTAAAACCACTTTAACCAAAATATCGTTTTAAAAGTTTTAATTATTTGTTCTTATTAATATCCATGTTTTCAAAATGGTTTTAAGGATTTATTTATATGGATATTAATGGTTTAATGTTTTAAGATTCAAGGTGGTATGGGATACTTTGATTCAAAAATCTCTTTATTAAATGTTTTAAATGGTTTTGGAAATGGTTTCTTTTTGAATGGATTCATTATTTCAATATACTAAAATGTTATATTGTGATTGAAATGTGGAAATGCTATGTTTCCTTTATGCATGTTTTATGTGATACGATTATGTTATGGTCCTTGGGCATTTTTATGAAGAACGGGTGGTTCCGTGATAAACTAAGGGCGGGTGAGCCTATTATAGCTCTCCAATGCATTGGGTAACGCGAAGGAGTGAAATGTTAAGGTTTCTCCGAAAAGATTTAGGGAATATACTGTGATGGGTATTCCAAACGTAACCAAGAGGGTTACTCCCTACATAAGAATGTTATGAATGCCTCAAGTTACCTTTATGTCTTATGTTTTCTATGATTTATTGATGATTTGATATGCCTATATTTTATGGGTAAAGTATGATTTCATTCTTATGTATATATGAACTCATGTTTCCTTTCCATATTTTTATAACCCTTACTGAGCTTTTTATGCTCATCCCAAGTTTTTGAAATGTTTTTCACAGGTCAAGGGAAAGGTACATGATGTGATGATAGTGTCGAGGATGTGTCAAGAAAGAATCCATGTTTCATTTTAAATATGTTTCTGTTGATGGGAAGAATGAATACTGTCTTTTATGTAACCACTTTGTTTAAATGTGGAATGTAATGCAAGTTTCATGATCTAATTCTCCAAAACTCTAAACCTGAAATGATCCTCAATGTGTAATCTTGTAATAACTCAAAATTAAGTAAGGTTTAAGGCTGGGGCCTTATATCTCATCTTTAAAAAAATGATCAACTAAAGAATCCATCAATACACTACATGTTTTCTTCATCATCTATTTATAAAATGAATGGGAAAATAATACATCTATTAATGAATTTTCTCACATCAACTAATATATGATTGTTGTTCACAAAAGTTTTTAAATGTTATTTTACACACTGATAAAATTTAATAACATGAATTTTTCATCTTTACAAATTATCAACATACTGATAATTTGAAATGAACAAATTTTGAAATACTATACCACTTTAGTCTCAAATATAATACATGAGATATTCTCTTCCTCGTGTACTTTTCATACATAGTATCATGCTAGTCCTTACATAAACTAATGATAAAGTGTGAGACTCAAGCTTTCATTATATTACTAGCGATCTTGAGTGTGTAGTTTCTTCTTCTAATGTCACCATCACAGAAGATTGTGGGATTAAATCAAATGATTTATAAAAATACTTTCATTTTCATGAATGTTATAGAGGGTGGAATCCCCTCTCCTTTAGGATGAAAAATTAGGCTCATGATAGGTTCTATTGAAGTGTGAAGGAGGATACATGGAGACAAGTTTCATCATGAATCACTTAATGTTTGAAAACCCAAGTCTAAGGCCCATATGATTCCACTCCTCCCAATATAGGATGAATCTTTTCAGATGCCTCTCATAATGAAACCAGAGTTTCACGATGGATCTATTCATATGGAAAATGGAGATCTAAAATATCCAAATGAAAACACCCTACATTAAAAAAATACTTTTTTATATCTATTATTATTTCATCACTTATACTCCAATATTCTGGCTTATTCATGTCATCCCAGTGATCTCGAGACCTATTGGAATACCAAAAATCTATCTATATCTATAAATCCATAGAGAGATCATAAAATTTTGTGATCACTCCATGGTTTATTTGTATCATCATATTATTCTTCTCCAAAAATTTAAATGTCCATGATTTTTATTCAGATCATATTTCTAGAAGTATCAACAAAAAACGATGATTAAGCTTTTTTTCTCATGTAAATATCTATAATACAGAGACCTCATCGTGGTTATTTATGCAGTGTTTTAAAAACAATAACTTCTATATATCCACACTTAGTGCTTTATAAATAGTTAATTTCATTTTCCAATATCTTAAAAACTCATTACATGAACATTATATTTTGTGATATGTTTAGGTATGTAGAAATTCGACCACATGGATCACTTTTGAAAATAGATACATTGTGATAAAACATATGTGATGGAATCGACTATGTTATTTGATTATAAAAACTATGATATAGTAAATGAATACTTGAATTCACTCATCATCATTCAAATAAGTGATAATCTTATTTCAATAAATATATAACAATATGAATAGAAGGATTATTAATTCAATTTATGCGATTCGATCACATTTTATTCATTGTATATTAAAACATTCAAGCATAACAATTTGAATTTTATATTTCTATACTATTTGGGAATTAGTTCATAGTTCATAATACGTGTAGTCCTCACTTTCGGCTTCTACAAATCATTATAATGGATACACCTATGAATGTGTCTTCGACATTCCATGGGGTTTGAAATGAACAAATGATGTTTTTATCCATCTCAAATACCTTGAAAAAATTTCACAATGATAATGGAAGCATCTTAGTTCTTCTACACATTGTTTGGTATGTATACAATGGTGCATTGATGGATGAAGAACCAAATACAATAGATACCATGAGGTTGGGATCAATATAACACACACTGCATGATTGGGAAATATTTAATAAGTAGAGCATACATTATGAAATACATAAATATATATAATTTTTAAGTGGATGAATATTATACCTCTACTCTACATACATCATTTACCAATCCACTAGTTTCACTCTCCCATTAAATATAATTATCACCATCACTACTTTGATCTAGAAGTAGGTTATCAACACCCACAACACCATTACTCACACATTAGAGGATCTACCGTACCAGTGCAAGACCACCAAAACCCTGGCCCATTAGATCTTATCCAAGAACACTCTTGAGAGCCTTATACAACCCAGTCATATCTTATAGGGTCATAGTTTGGATAGGGTTAACTATTTTGACCACCGAAAAATATGTTCACTAATACCTTTGATGACCAATGGTAGTGGTATATTTTTTTAATACTCAATTTTAAATATATTCCAAAATCTTATAGAATCACTTTACCCAATTATCCTTCACTAACAATCCAGTTCTTAGTATCATTGTAGAATAAATTTCATAGAACTCTATAATTAATCTTCCTTATAATATTGGAATAGAATTTTCAAAGAACCCTTCAACTTGTTCATCGTTTTTGTAAACATTATTAAAAAGTACCAACACAATTCATATATGTATTTGTAATTAAATTTCAGTTCAATAAATGACCACATTTTACATGATTAATTGTTCTAGCAAGATATCCCATACAACTAAATAAATTTATAATAATTCTATAGTCATTATCACAAAAATCATCACCATCCTTCGAGAAATAGAACTAAAATACATTCCATAATTTGATATCCATGATTAATCACTAATATTATAAGACTTCATCATACATTGAATTTACTTCCTTATTATATATTGACGAAATATATAACCATATTCATCAACTGTCCATGTAGATTGTAAACCAAAAACGAAAAATATGTCATGGAGGGGAAGTAGTATTGTAAATTTGATTTTTGGGCCTTCGAATCAGGTATTGGGACTTGTGACTCAATACTTACAGCTCATGTAAGGGTTCACTCTCAACACCTTTTAAATGCGGATTATCAAAAATTAAATAAAAATATTGAAGGCCTTCAGGTTGTGTTGATCACTATAGTTGTTATTAGTTTATTTATATTACATTATTAAATTTATTTAGTCTATTCATGTAACTCCAAAATATGTTTGTATTTAGTGGTTATGAATTTGACGATGTAGTTTTTTAATTTATATTATCATTAAAAAATATTTGGAATCAATATAACTTAGGTAGTTGATAATAAATAACAAATGGTATGTTTATATTGAGAAATTCCCCCAGATTTCATCATTCAACTAAATAGGCTTGGATCGGGTCAGGAGGTTGGTGAGTTACCCATTCCGTATAGAAATAGAGAACTATAATTAGATTCAATTTTTTATTATAAATGTGTTCACTCAGATGGGAGATCATTCTCTGTGTAATAGCATGACCATGAGTTCTTATGATAGCTTTATTCTACATGACATTAATTACCAATAGTCGTGTTTTATTAATTTTTTATAGTCTAAATATTTGATTATTATGTTGGATGTTTCTAGGTTTTTTCACTAATATTATATTCTATGGTATGGTTTATTATCTTCCAGTGATAAAACCATTGAACCCCACTGGTTTTTATCATCCAATAGTGTTTAGGGAGTCACACCTGATGTAACACAGTGATTGGGAACAGTTCATGTTCACAGTGAACATAAATATGGATAAAATAATATTGTTTTCCTTCTAATGTAAATTCCTTCACAATAGTTTTATAATTCAACATCAATTTAATATTTTGGGGTTTTCCCCATAGAAGTATATTATATCTTGAATAGAGGTGATGGAGAAATACTAGGTCCTCATTTTCATAAACCTCATTTGTTTGGCTGCCTCATTACCATGATTTTTTTTCCATATTATATGAATATTTATTATAAATATCAATAAATAGGATGTTAGTTAAACTTAAAAATTAAATAATTTTTTAACATTAAGAAACAATAAAATAGAATTTTACCGTCCACTATGTTACCGTGGAACATGATATCTTTTGGGAATACCGTTGTTAACATAATAATATTAGGTGTATCCTATTACTTTTTATCTTCTTTAGAAATCCATATGTGGTCAAAATCTGTAAATTCAATGTATTGTAAGGTAATACATAATTAAATTACATTAAAAAAATACCCGAGTTTAAGAATATATTATCTTCCTTTATTGAATCATTTTAATTTAATCCTCTTTGTCCATTACCACTTAATGTTGGGATGTTGGAGTTTGAATAAGGTAATGAATATACTCAATATACTTTTTATACTCCACCACATCTATTGTGTATTATAAAAATGAAATATAGAGTTATAGTGGTATTTATTTTTCGTTATCAAATAAGTGATAATCAATAACCTTTTAAATATATAAAAATAAACCAAATATTAATCAAAATCATCTCGATTTCATACATATGAATCTTTTGTAATATATTTATTTCTAACATCATCTTCAAATAGTATATATTGGTTCGAACTTATTACCTTTATAATATCTTATTCAAAGGGTTCATTTATTGATTATATCATAAGTATATGTTTTCATTCATCCTTTTCATGGGCATCATTTGATCACCCCATTCTTTTAAGGGAATAAAAATAATTTCCACTGGATTATTCTATATTTGAAGAATTATAGAATTCTATAGAAATTGATTCTTCCATGATTCATCCTAGGAAGACCCATAAATTTTTTGATATATGGTAAAAGCATAAAAATAATCAATAATAAAATTTATCTTTTCCTATTAAATTCATATTATGAATTGATTTTTTATTTTCATCGATGTTGATATTTATGTTTTTTTGTTTCTTTTTTGAAAACAATTTTGTGTAAGATATTGGACTCTCTAATGATGAATCCAATTTGAAAGAGGTATTTTTAATGAATCCCAATCTGCATATTCTTGTTTCTCTTAAAATACAACATAATAGAATCCATAGGATTGATGCATTAAGAAGTACCCTCATTTAAAATTATTTATATATTGTTAAAATTTATTACTAGAATATAAAATACAATTTAATAGAAATAGTGTGGTGTTTTATGAATTAAATATGCAGAATATATTTTTATATAAATATGAATGGAAAATATAACTTTGAACACAAAAAATTGTTGTTTTTGAGAAATTTTTGTTGTCATAGTTAGATCAATGTGATGATATCCAAATTTTTTGTATTATAATATCAATATTCAATCCAATTTTGAGATCAAACCCAATGATTAAAAAACACAATTTTGAATTATTCTCACCCCATATAACCTGTATATATGGGGTAAAACTCTTCATGTACTCAATTATGAGACCAATTTCTAACAAACTACCTCAATTTCATACTCCACCATATCCAAGAGAAAAACATTTAAGGGATTAAATATTGATAAAATGTAACGTACCGAGTCTGGAGCCCCTCCACTGGTGCCCCGTACCCGGTTCTCCACATGACCTCAAGCGCGTTTCCCCGGACGCAAAATGCTGCCGACTAGCAGTGAGGGCCTTGGTGAGTCGGTGGGAAAACTATGCCCTCATTTGTTAAGGTATAAAAGGTAAGAAAACAACAATAAACAGTAGAAGTAGTAAACAACATGCATAACAACAAAAACCAAACAGCGAAAACAATGTAGATATATAACTATTATGAAAATGATACAACAAGTCCAAGTATCTAAGGAAAAAATAAAACACAACAACTTACTGAAATACAAATGAAACCAAGTGAAAAAGAAAAACAAAGTAAGCTCCTCAGCATCGCGAGCCACAGCTCAGTCCCATGCTCCCCATCTCTTGGTGCAGTCAAGATCTTAAAGAAGAAAGGCACTTTCCCTTGTCTATACCTAAAGCATAATAGTCAGCTTGGGCCCAAAATCATGGCCCAAATAGGGTGTGAGATACAATCCCAGTAGGAAATCAACCAAAGATTTGTGCCTAATGGTCAATGAATACATGGACGTAATAAAACAAGAAGTAGTAAACAGAAAAGCACAAGCAGCTACAATCCACAGTCTGGAAATCAAAGTACACAAGTAAACAGCCAGCAATAAAAGAAGAAATAGGTAACCCTCTATGTATCTCTCACAGTCTAACCCCTATGGTTTAGCCTATAAGTACTCGCAATCCTCTGGGAGGCACACACAATCTCACCCCTCTGGTTCAGCTACGTAATTAAGTAGACTATCTGGGGAAGCACTCATCGTCAATTCCCCCTATAGTCTCATATCGTGCTAAAGGATCTCTGGAAAAGCACTCCACGTCAAATCTCCCTGTGGCCTGCATCGTGGATCTACAGAATCTCTTGGGAAGCACTCAACGTCAATTCCCCCTGTGGTCTCGCATCGTAGTTAAAAGAAACTCTGGAGAAGCCCTTCTGCCAATTCTCCCTTTGGTCTACTACTCTAGGTTCTCACAGTCCTGAGTATAACTACAAATGCTCAATGCGCGTGTAACGCCCAAGTAAACCTCAAGAACTAATTGGCAATCAAGTAAGGCTCTACAGCAATAATAAAACTATAGTTCAACTATCCTACAACTTGGAATGGCAACTGGAAAAACTCCTAAAAGGCAGAACAAGCATGGGAAAGCAATCTGAGCACAAACAAATTACTATAATCACAAGCAATAACCTCTACTAAAGAAAACAAGCAATGCAGACAAACAACGGGGGAAATATAGGAAACACGCAATACCCCGTTTATGGGTATTGGTGGAATTTGCACTTAATATTCATCGACATTCTACAGAAAGGAACAAACCACCTACCTCGATCCTAGGAGATCGATATACGTGAACCATGAAGACAGTTTCTTCATAGAACAACGTAGATCTGAGAAAACGTACAAAACGTTCATCCCATGATATCATTAAAACATGGAGGAATCATGAAACAAGGCTCAAGAAAAATGAAGAACTCACCACTGTGATTCCAACACAATCGACCGTGCTTGAATCGGAGAACGGACGATGAGGCGGGAGCTCGGGGAAGATTCGGCCATACAGTCGCTCTCAGACGGACAAAAGCTGGAGAAGAAGATGGTTTTGGGTGTTAGGCATGACCCCGGTCCATTTATTGAAAAAAAAAGTACACGGCATGTACTTATTTAGTACACGACGTGTACTTCAATTTTTCCGTACTCCGAATTAACTGGCCTCCACCTCAGCCTTACACACTGTGTGTGTGGCCCGACACGGCCATCACACGACTTCGAGTCTGGGAAGAGTACACGGTGTGTAATCAGAAAGTACACGGTGTGTACTTCTGAAATTTCCAGAAAATTCAATTTTCTCAAAAACTCCAGAAAAAGGAAAAACGTACCTGAAAAGAAGATCTGGGTTCTGAAAAACTTCCCCCCTTAATGAAATTCGTCCCTGAATTTCCCTAATGAGTCAGAGAAGAGGAAACCCCAAACAGCTCTGGCCATTACGATCGTACATCGGCCACCCTCTCACATGTCTCGTCCTGTACTCGCCCGTGCTGCCATAGCACCTGTTCCAGAGGAACAGACCGCCCGCGGAGAACCTTCATACTACGATCAAAAATTCGGATGGGATGCTCCTCGAATGATGCATCCACTTCAAGCTCGACTTCCTTGGGCGGAAAGATGTGAGAAGGGTCTGAAAAGTACCATAGGAGCTGAGAGACGTGGAAGAAGTCATGCATGGACCGGTACCTCTGAGGTAGCTGCAACCAATAGGAGACCGGCCCCACTCTCTACAATACCTCAAACGACCTGACGTACCACGGTGAAGGCTTACCCTATCTCCGAATCCTTTTGTGTCCCAACCTTAGTGCGACACGTAGGAAAACCTGATCACTGACCTTGAACTCTAGAGGTCATCTCTGCTGATCAGCATAAGACTTCTGTCAAGACTGCGATGTAGCCATCCTCTTCCGAATAATCTCTATCTGCTCTGACGCCTCTTGAACAAGACGAGGACCCAAAAAAGCTGCCTCTCCTGCCTCTAGCCAGCATAAGGGTGATCGGCATGGCCTACCGTACAAAGCCTCGTATGGAACCATCTGAATGGTCTCCTGGAAACTGTTGTTGTAGGAGAACTCCACCAGAGGAATATGCTTCTCCCAAGAACCTCCAAAATCAAGGATACAAGCTCGGATCATATCCTCAAGCACCTGGATCGTGCGCTCAGACTGGCCATCAGTCTGGGGATGGTATGCTGTACTCAAAAGTACCTGTGTACCCATGGCCTTCTGAATTCCCTGCCATAACCAAGAGGTAAAGCACACATCTCCGTCTGAAACAATAGAGCGTGGAACTCCATGTAGACAAACAATCTCTCTGATGTAAAGTCATCCTAGATCATCGACACTGAAGGTCTCCTTGATCGACAAGAGGTGAGAGACCTTTGTAAGTATGTTGACAAAAACCCAAAAATCATCGTTCCCTTGAGGTGATTTCAGCAACCCGGTCACGATGTACATCGCAACATCGTTCCACTTCCACTTCGGAATAGGTAACTATTGTAAGAGCCTAACTGGTCACTGATGCTCTGCTTTCACCTGCTGACAAGTAGAAAATCTCAAGACAAACCAGCAACATCCTTCTTCATACCTGGCCTCCATTACTGGTGATGAAGATCCCGATACATCTTGGTGATGCTAGGATGAACTGCACAAACAGAGGAATACAAATCCCGCATCATCTCCTCACGTATATCTGCTGGCACCCATATGCGTCCCTAGAAATGCATGATCTCATCCTCACCCACTGTCCATCCAAGTAGAGTGTCCTCTCCTAACACAACCTTCCGCAAGACTAAGCCTTCCGAGTCTAATAGCTGCCTCATCCGTACCCGGTAATGTAGCATGGAGGTAATAGCTACAGAAGATAGAAAGGTCTTTCCCCGTCTATCGTACACCTCTAGATGCATCTCAGAGAACAGATCCATCAGCTGCCACTCACTACTAGACTCCTGAACTGCCTGAATCTGAGTTCTCCTGCTCAACATGTCTACCACGGCATTGCCATTTCCTGGCGTATAGGCAAGCTCGAAATCAAAAGACTGAAGATACTCGACCCACCTGTGCTGCCTCAGATTCAGATCATGCTGAGTGAAGATATACTTGAGACTCTTGTGGTCAGTAAAGACCACAATGTGCAACAGTGCATGGAATGAACCACAGCTGCCAACTACAAATCGTGCGTAGGGTAGTTCCTTTCATGTGGCCTCAGCTGCTGATACCAATACGCAATGACTCCATCTCCATGTATAAGCACAGCTCCCAGCCCAATACACGAAGCATCACAGTAAACAGTGTATCTCTTTCCTAGCTTTGGCACGACCAGTATCGGTGCTTATGTCAATCTCCCTTTCAGCTCCTGAAAGGCTGACTCACAAGAATCTGACCATAAGAACATCGCCCCCTTCTTGGTCAGACCTGTCAAAGGTGCTGCTAGATAAGACAAGTCCCGAATGAAGCCTCTGTAGTATCCAGCCAGCCCTAGGAATCTCCGTACCTCAAAAACATTTCTCAACTGCTCCTAGGAAACTACAGCTCTCACTTTCTCTTGGTCCACAGATACTCCTGCCTCTGAGATGATGTGACCTAAGAAGTGAATCTGATCCATCCAGAAGTGGCACTTCGACAGTTTTTCATAAAGTCGATGCTCTCTCTGTGTACTTAGAACAATCTCAAGATGGGTGTCATGGTCGTGTCGAGTGTGAGAGTACACCAAGATATCATCCATGAAGACCACGACGGAGGAGTCCCAAAAGGATGGAACGCTCGGTTTATCAGTGCCATGAAAACTGGAGGTGCGTTCGTGAGACCGAACGGCATGACGGTATACTCGTATCGACCATACCTACTCCAGAAGTCTGTTAGAGGTATATCTGATGGTCTAACGTGAAACTGATGGTAACCGTACCTCAAGTCGATCTTTGAGAACACCCGGGCTCCTTTAAGATGATCGAAAAGGTCATCGATCCTTGGTAAAGGATATCTGTTCTTGAACGTCAACCGTTTCAGCTTCCGATAATCTACGCAAAGCCGAAGGGTACCACATGCCTTCTTCGCAAACAGAACAGGCGAACCCCAAGGAGAAGTACTGGGTCAGATAAAACTCTTAGATTGTAGCTCCTCCAACTACTTCTTGAGCTCCTGCAACTCAGGTGTGGCCATCCTCTAGGGAGGGATGGACACCGGTGCCACTTGTGGCACAAGCTCAATAGAAAAGTCTACCTCACGCTCTGGAGGCAAACCTGAAAAGTCCTCTGGAAAGACATCCCTGATGCAATCCACCATTGGAGGAAAGTCTAACTGTGGAGTCCCCTGATCATCTAGATAAAGACTAGCAATCTGGGATGTCACCCCTCCTAGCCCCCGATGCTCGAGTCCCGCCCGACTCGCCCGAACATCCCATTTGCCTTTATGAGGGAAAGATTCACCCTCTGGTGAAATGAAACTGACTCTGTAGCGATAATAGTCAACAGCTGCCGGGAAGGGAATCAACCAGTCCATGCCAAGAATGACATCGTAGCCTGTCATCTCTAGGAAATAGAGATCCCATAATAAGCGATACCCTGCAACCTCGAGATTCTACACTAGTGTACACGAGATGTCCTCGTTCCCAATGGTTTGTCTAGTGTAAACGAGTCGGTAGAAGAGAAGATGCAGTATCCAAGGCTCACCACAACGACGACAGAGATAAAACTATGCATAACACCAGTATCGAAAAGGGTTGAAGATAAAACTGAGGCTACTAAAAGCGTACCTCAAACAGTAGAAGGGTTGGGATCCTGCTCATGATAAGTCTGCTCCATGGAGAAAGACTAGCCTACACCGCAGCCATGTGCCCCTAACTGACCACTCTGAGCTGAACCTCCCTACTGCTGCTAAGGAACTGGTGGTCGACCACCACGGCCTCGACCTACACCTCAGCCCGAACGGCCGGAAAAACTCCAGTTCCCTGACTGGTGAGAGACTGGTGGGGCTGCTCCTAAATGAGGAGTCATGGAAGAACCCCGGTCACCTGCTGTTGGTGAGAAAACCTGGAAGAAACGCTAAATGTGACCCATCTTGCCGCAAGATCGGCACTCCACAGGGTCTCTCTAGCACTGCGGCCTCGTGTTCCCCATCCAGCCACACTGGTAGCATGTCACCTAGCTTCCTGATGATGCGTCTCGCTTCCTCGAATCACCGCGCATAGGCTCCCTACGACGCTTCTTGCTTTCATCTGAAGTAAATAAAGCTCTGGAAGAAGAACCTCCCTGCCTCGTAGATCCAGAGTGTCTCAGATTGGGCTCCTCAATCAGTGCCTGGATGAAGATGGAAGTAATGGAAGTCATCTAGAAGATGTTCACTTGCGAGTGGATTTCCCGCCTTAGTCCATCCTCAAACTTCCTCGCTAAGAACACCACACTCCCATCCCGAAGGGATGTAAAGCACTGCAGCTAAGTTAATCGAGAGTAATACTCCATGACAGATAGAGTACCCTGCTCTAAGCTCATGAACTCCCGGGCTCGATCGGCCCTCAGGGTCTCCGGGTAGAAGTAGTCGTAGAACACGCGCTGGAACTCCTCCCAAGCCATAGCCTGCTGCTGACCTGCCTGTGAGATCACATCTTACCACCTTTTGGCGGAGTCTTAGAGAATGTAGTTGGAGAGCTTGACCCTCCTCTCTGGAGGAATCTCCAGATGCTCGAATATAGACAGCATGGCTTCCAGCCAGGACTCTGTAGCCTAAGTTCCTCCCTCCCCCAAGAATGTAAGAGGATGCTGCTGCTGAAAGACTCGCGTCAAGTCTTCCATAGACGAGGTAGGAGGCGGTGCTCCCTGGAAGGCCTGCATCATCCTTATGAAACCTTCCCTGAACTACGCATCAGTGCCTGCGAATGGTACAACAACCGGTGCCAAGGCTGGCTCGGCTGGGGGATCAACAGGAAGTCCTTGATCAGCCCTGTTTGGCGTCTCATCACTGCCTGAGAACAGACGTATGACCAGAGGACACCTCAGAGGCATATATCTGAAGTATAAAATGCACACCTTAGATCAGGAAAACAAGGATAGAGAACACAAGATTACAAAAGGGGAACAAGGGAAGAAAAACACACAAGATTGCAAATCAAGACTACACGGTGTGTATAAAACTACACGGTGTGTCTTCTTAAACCACTTACATGGGTGTGTACTCTCACCGTACAAGTCGTGTACACTTAAAACTACATGGCGTGTTGCCCCCACACATGGTGTGTACTTAGAAAACTATTCCCCTACCCGAGTCCCCTTACATGACTAGCCCACATGGTCCGACTCAACCTGAGACTACACAGAGTGTTCGAAACAAACACGGCCTGCACTAGACAATGCTTAGGAAGTCCGTGTTGTTAAAAACACGGCCGTCTACACGGCTAAACCTTACACAACATGATCTGAACAAACACGGTGTGTATAGGTGAAGGTGACACCGTCCCGTGTCATTCGTGACATGGCCGGGTACCTGGGCAAGACTACACGGCGTGTTCCGAACAAACACACTGTGTGGAAAAAAAGGTCACACCGACCCGTGTTGTTCGTGACACGGGTGGGTACCTGGCCCGGACTACACGGCATGTTCCCTAAGGACTCGACGTGTTCTATCCGAGCTTTCTCGGCCCTTATTGTTAGTGACACGGCCAGGTACATGGCTCCGAACTCACACGGCGTGTACCAATGGTACACGGCGTGTTCCCGATGTTACTCCTACGACACCCTGTTCTGCTCACATGGTCAGTGACACGGCCTGAAAACTACACAGCATTTATCTAAAAAGTAAACACCATGTATTCTGGGTTTTTTCTGGGCAGTAGCTCAAAAACTACGCAAAATTCTAGAAACACTTAAAA
This sequence comes from Viscum album, assembly GCA_963277665.1. Classification (NCBI taxonomy): domain Eukaryota; kingdom Viridiplantae; phylum Streptophyta; class Magnoliopsida; order Santalales; family Viscaceae; genus Viscum; species Viscum album. Next base: position 251,507,626 of record OY728165.1, on the reverse strand, counting down.
CAAGGGAAAATATGCCATATTCCGATCTGTAAGGGCCCATAACACCTCAAGAACCAAAATTTGGAATTCATTTTAAGAAAGGAACAAAACAAACAACTTGCTAACATAACAACAGAGAATCTACCAATAATCTATCACACCAGCATGCATAATCTACACAGAGCCTATCACAACAGCATGTAATCGCTAATGCACCCTAGATGGCATGGAAAGAATGCATGGCATGGGATTACTACAAGTGTCTATATGATGAATGAGACTAAATACCCTCATCTCATCGGGTTGCGATAGAAATAGAACCAAAATATCAAAACAGTAACCGCACAAGTCGGGTGAATCACTCTAGGTGAAATCAGATCAACTATAAAATCTAAAAACCAAAAAAACTATAATTAACGTGGTAGTATGTATTTTACCTGTACATGGGTCAGCTACTCCCGGGAATAGCTTAATACCAAGTACCAAATCTGTCCTATCCCTGGATAAAGTCTCCAAATAGTAATTCAAGAGAAATAACCTTCCTTTGATATCACTTTGTAACATACCGAGTTCGGAGCCCCTCTATTGGTGCCCCATACCAGGTTCTCCACATGACCTAAGGCACGTTTCCCTGAATGCTAGAGGCTGAAAACCTGCAGCGAGGGCCTTGGGGAGTCGGTGGGGAAACTATACCCTCATTCGGTAAGGTATAAAAGGTAAGAAAACAACAATAAACAACAGAAGAAGTAAAAAACATGCATAACAACAGAAACCAAACAGCAGAAACAATGTAGATATATAAATATGATGACAATGATGCAGAAGGTCCAAGTATATAAGGAAAACAGAATCCACAACAATGTGCTGAAATACAACTGAATCCAAGTGTAAAAGAAAACAAAGTAATCTCCTCAGCATCGCGAGCCACGGCTCGGTCCCATGCTCCCGAGCTCCTGGTGTAGTCACGATCCTGAAGAAGAAGGGCACTTGCCTTTGTCTATACCTGCAGAAACATATTCTGCTTGGGCCCAAAAGCAAGGCCCAAACAGGGTGTGAGATATAATCCCAGTAGGCAATAACCCAAAGATTTGTGCCTAACAGTCAATGAATACATGGTAGTAATAAAACAAGAAGCAGTAAATAGAAAATCACAAGCAGCTACAATCCAAAGTCTGGAAAACAATGTACACAAGTAAACAGCCAGAAACAAAAGAAAAAATAGGTAACCCTCTGGGTAGCTCTCAAATTCTAACCCCTATGGTTCAACCTATAAGTACTAGAAACCCTCTGGGAGGCACACACAGTCTCACCCCTCTGGTTCAGTTACATAATTATGCAGACTCTCTGGGAAGAACCCGAATAATCTTTTCAAGTATGTTTTTTTTCTTTCGTTTATGAGAAAAATGAATTTTCTAGAAATTTCAGAAGTACATGCAATGTACTTTCATGAGTACATGCCTTGTACTCTTCCCTGGCTCGAAGCCGTGTACTGTCCATGCTGGGCCACACACACAGTGTGTAAGGATGAGGTGGAGGCCAGTTATTTCAGAGTATGGAAACATTGAAGTACACACTATGTACTCAAGAAGTACAGGCCGTGTACTTTCTATTTTTTTATTAAATGGACTGGGGTCACTCCTAACCCCCAAAACCATCTTCTTCTCCGGTTTTTGTCTGTCCGAGAGCGACCGTATGACCGAATCTTCCCCGAGATCCCGCCTCGCCGTTCGTTCTCCAATTCGAGCATGATCGATCGTGTTGGAATCACAGCGGTGAGTTATTCCTTATGCTTGAGCATTGATTCTTGATTCCTCCTTGTTTTCAAGATATCATGGGATGAACGTTTTGTGAGTTTTCTCATATCAACATTGTTCTAAGAGGAATCTGTCATCGTGGTTCACGTATACCGATCTCATAAGATCGAGGTAGGTGGTTTGTGCCTTTCTGTAGAAATTTGATGAATATTATGTGAAAATTCCACCAATACACATGAACGGGGTATTTTTTGTTTCCTATTTTTCCCCTGTTGTTTTCCTGCTTTGATTGTTTTCTTTAGTAGAGGTTATTACTTGTGATTAGAGTAATTTTTTGTTCTCAGAATGCTTTGCCATGCTTGTTCTTCCTGTTTGGTGTTTTTCCAGTTTCCATGCCTAGTTGTAGGATAGTGGAACTGTTGTTTAATTATTTCTGTTGAGCCTTAGTTAATAGACAAGTAGTTCTTGAGGTTTACTTGGAAGTTACACGTGCAATGAGCATGTTTAGTTGTACTCAGGTCTGTGAGAACCTAGAATATTAGACCAAAGGGAGAATTGATGGAAGGGATTTTCCAGAGTCCTTTAATTACGATGCGAGACCACATGGGGAATTGACGTTGATTGCTTCCCCAGAGAGCCTATAGGTCCACGACGTGGGCCACAGGGGTAATTGACATTGAGTGCATCCCCAGAGATCCTTTAGCACGATATGAGACTGTAGGGGGATTTGACGGTGAGTGCTTCCCCAGAGAGTCTACTTAATTACATAGTTGGACTAGAGGGGTGAGACTGTGTGTGCCTCCCAGAGGTTTCCTAGTACTTATAGGATGAACTATTGGGGTTAGACTATGAGAGCTACCCAGAGGGTTACCTATTTCTTCTTTTGTTGCTGGCTGTTTACTTGTGTAGTTTGTTTTCCAAACTGTGGATTGTAGCTGCTTGTGATTTTCTGTTTACTGATTCATATTTTATTACTTCCATGTATTCATTGACTATTAGACACAAATATTTGGGTTATTTCCTACTGGGATTGTATCTCACACCCTGTTGGGCCATGATTTTGGGCCCAAGCAGACTATGTTACTGCTGGTATAGACAAGGGAAAGATCCCTTCTTCTTCAGGATCTTGACTACACCAAGAGCTGGGGAGAATGGGACCGAGCCATGGCTTGCGATTTTGAGGAGCTTACTTTGTTTTTCTTTTGCACTTGGTTTTAGTTTTATTTCAGCACATTGTTTTGTTTGTTGTTTTCCTTAGATACTTGGACCTTTTGCATCATTGTAATCATAGTTATATATCAACATTGTTTCCGTTGTTTGGTTTTTGTTGTTATGCATGTTTTTTACTGCTTCTGCTGTTTATTGTTGTTTTCTTACCTTGTATACCTTACCGAATGAGGTCATAGTTTCCCTACCGACTCACCAAGGCCCTCACTGCTAGTCAGCAGCCTCTGGCATTCGGGGAAACACACTTGAGGTCATGTGGAAAACTGGGTATAGGACACATGACCTCAAGCACGTTTCCCCGATCGCCAGAGGCTGCCGACTAGCAACTAGGGCCTTGGTGAGTTGGTGGTGAAACTATGCCCTCATTTGGTAAGGTATACAAGGTAAGAAAACGATAATAAACAACATAAGTAGTAAACAACATGCATAACAATAGAAACCAAAAATTGGAAACAATGTAGATATATAACTATGATGAAAATGATGCAGCCGGTCCAAGTATCTAAGGAAAACAGAAAACACAACAACGTGATGAAATACAACTGAAACCAAGTGTAAAAAAAATCAATGTATGTTCCTCAGCATCGCGAGCCACGACTCGGTCCCATTCTCCCCAGCTCCTAGTGTAGTCAAGATCCTGAGGAAGAAGGGTGCTTGACCTTGTCTATACTGGCAGTAACATAGTCTGCATGGGCCCAAAATCATGGCCCAAACAGGTTGTGAGATACAATCTCAGTTGGCTATCACCCAATGATTTGTGCCTAATATTCAATGAATACATGGCAGTAATAAAACAACAAAAATTAAACAGAAAAGCACAAGCAGCTACAATCCACAGTCTGGCAAACAAATTACACAAGTAAACAGCCAGCAACAAAAGAAGAAACAGGTAACCCTCTGGGTCGCTCTCACAGTATAACCCTTATGGTTCAACCTATAAGTACTAGCAACCCTATGGGAGGGACACACAGTCTCAACCCTCTGGTTCAGCAACGTAATTAAGCAGACTCTCTGGGGAAGCACTTACCGTCAATTCACCCTATAGTCTCGTATCGTGCTAAAGGCTCTCTGGGGAAGAACTCAACATCAATTACCCCTGTGGCCCACGTCGTGGATCTAAAGACTCTCTGGGGAAGCACTCAATGTCAATTCCCCCTCTGGCCTTGCATCATAATTAAATGACTCTCTGGAGAATCCCTTCCGTCAATTCTCCCTTTGTTCTACTACTCAAGGTTCTCACAGTACTGAGTATAACTAAACAGGCTCACCGCGCATGTAACGTGCAAGTAAACCACATGAACTACTTGGATATCAACTAAGGCTCAACAGCAATAATAAAACAACAGTTCCACTATCCTACAACTAGGCATGGAAACTGGAAAAATGCCAAACAGGCAGAACAAGCATGGAAAAGCAATCTGAGCACAAACAAATTACTCTAATAAGAAGCAATAACCTCTACTAAAGCAAACAAGCAAAGCAGTCAAACAGCATGGGAAAAATAGGAAACAAGAAATACCCCGTTCACAAGTATTGGTTGAATTTACACATAATATTCATCAACTTTCTACAGAAAGGCACAAAACAACTACCTCTATCCTAGTAGATCGATATACATGAACCACAACGACAAATTCCTCTTAGAACAACATAGATCTGATAAAACGAAAAAATCGTTCATCACACGATATCTTGAAAATAAGGAGGAATCAAGAAACAAGGCTCAAGCAAAAGGAAGAACTCACCGCTGAATTTCAAACACAATCGATCGTGCTCAAATCGAAGAACAGATGGTGAGGCGGGAGCTCGTGGAAAATAAGGTCATACGGTCGCTCTCAGACGGACGAAAACTGGAGAAGAAGATGGTTTTGGGGTTTAGGCGTGACCCCGGACCATTTAATGAAAAAAAAGTACACGGCGTGTACTTCTTGAGTACACGGTGTGTACCTCAATTTTTCAATACTCCGAATTAACCGGCCTCTACCTCAGCATTACACACCATGTGTGTGGCCCAGCACGATCAACACATGGCTTCGATCCAGGGAAGAGCACACAGTGTTTACTTAGAAAGTACACAGCGTCTACTTCTGAAATTTCTTGAAAATTCATTTCTCTCAAAAAATCCATAAAAAGGAAAAATATACCTAAAAAGAAGATCCAGGTTCTTAAATAAAAAGTAAGAATAACACATTTGTAGGGAATGAAAAGTATTATGATCACTATAATTAGTATAACAATTATTGAAATTATTAGGGTAAAATATCAAGACACATTCATGTGAAATGAATATAAATTTCCACCACTATACTCCTATATGAAAGAATTATATTTAGTTCCCCATTTCATTAGAGATGGAAAATAATTGATGGAGAAAAAAAAGGGAAACAAAATAGATTAGAATATGAAACCTAATTTAATATATACTGAAAATATAAGGGATAATTAGAATAGAATAATTCCCTATTAGCTAATCAAATTGGATAACTCCTTTGATATGATGAATAGAGACCTTTTTATACACAATAATATTGAATAATTTTGGATCAAAATATTTCTTTTGAATGGTCACATGTTTTCATTAAAAAACATGGTTAAATATCATCAAGTGAACTCCTTAAACATTATTCCTCTTTATCTTGAACATGAACCCTATAATTTTAATCTATTTTGGAGACCTAAAACTGATGGTATGATAGTATTGGATGTGAAAATATCTATGTTATGGAGAATATTTTAATTCCCATTAATTTATAACCATGATATTGGTAAGATATCAATTATTTTTAATAGATGAAATCGATTGACGATCTTTCCTCCCTCTTTATATGTGTTAAATTTGAACTCATTTTGACTAGTTGTTTGTGATGTATGGCCATAATTAAAATTCATCACATCTATGCAATGATTCTAATAACCCACATGTGAACTTATTTTTAGCCACAAATTATGTAATTCATGTAACACCCCAAGATTCCATGATAGGTTTCTATTTGAATAATGCAATAGTTTGCGATGTACACAACATGAAGTTTTAGCACACCATGACCAATCAAACTAGCCTTTATGAATAGTAATACCCATTTTTTGAAATTTTATAAATATTATTTATCAAAATGGACTTCATTTTTGGATTTATAATATCAAAATTATCTTAGAGTGAATTTTTGGTATTTTTATTAAAGCATTCATTTTTTGATGAATAGTGAAAAACAGTACGTTATTTTTCCAACCGAATTTTTATTTAAATAATTAATTATTTTATATAAATTTAATTTAGGTCAAAATAGATACATAATATATATATATTTTCAACTTAATTAATTGGAGTCATTATATAATAAGATTATATATATAAAATTTTATTGAACTTTTATCGTCTTCTACCCACCTTCTAGGTACATTTTCAAAATTTCATAAAACGTATTTTTATCGCTTCTGTGAATTGAATTTAAAAATTCCGAGAGACATTGTTGACATCTATAAGTAAAATCTGGTTCAATTTGATGAAAATAATTGTTGGTAAATTGTAACTTTTTAATTTTATTTACCACAGTTAGACGTAAAAAGGTTAATTAAAGGTAAAAATGATATTATGATTACCCTATCACATGTCCTAATTCATTTTTATAAGTTTATTTCGACCAAAATAAAACTTATGAATAAAATATGATCCAATTTTATCTACTTATATTATATCATTACATTTATTAATATTTTATTTAAAGAAGAGTTAAATGTTTTTAATTCAATGTTTAATAACTAAACCATTTTTAATATAGGGTTATACATAAGATAAATTAGACTATAAATATTAATTAAAAATTTAAAAATATTTAATACCTAATTTATTTTTTATTTATAATTTTTAAATATTATGTAATTAAATTTATTTATGAAACAAGGACGATGCAGTAATTACTTTATTATTGAATGATTAAAATAATTGATATTATAAATATTAATAAAATTGTAAATTGGCAATTTTGATGCATTCTAAGAATTATGTAGGTTAATATTACATGTTCTGGCTGATTAAATAAATTTTTTCTATGTGATAATGTTTTTATGACTTTCAGAAAATCTAATTTCTAAATAGTGTAAAAATTGACAGAAATGAGTTTTTAAAACAAATACTATATTATTAATGGATATAATAATCGTAAAAACATAAGGATCAGACAAAGAACATAGATAAGGTTATATATATCAATAATTAACCACTTGGTGTCCCCTTTACTTTTTATATTTGCATTTATTAACCATTAATTATAATAATACAAGAATATATGGTTAAAGGTAAACTATTTAACTAATAGTTAAATCTAAAATATAAGCGTAATATGGTGACCTAAACCTATATAATACCTATTATTTAAGAGGTTATCTTACTATCCCTACATTAACCATGAAATAAATCATTTTGGAGTGATAATAAATTGAATATGGTTGTATAATAAAATAAGATTTCAAGATTTTCCTAAAGTGAACCTCACCCCTCTTATAAAAGGGCACACAACCTTCTCTTAATTTCACTCCACCAATGCCATTTTTCTTTGCCAACCACTATGTAAATATCCTCAAAACTACCCTCGCTAAAACCTAGAGGGATTACATTGATAAAAATCCAACCTAAGGATGCTTTTTGATGAAATCAATATAAAGCACCCGAAGAAGAGGTAATAATTTTATCACATATTTCAAAGTTCTTTTCTTCTTCCACTTCTTCTTTATTTGTTGTTTCCATACCAAAATAACACCTACAGTATCTTATAATTACTTTTTTGTTATTATAAATATTGTACTACCATATTCATTATTCTATTCATCCTATTAATGACAATGTCACAATACGTGCGTACAAAAAGATTATCGTTTCCACGAACATGATGAGATTCATTCCCCATCATAATAATTAAAGAATAATTTTCATTTTATGATTTAAAATAATGTTTAAGAACATAATAAAATTCAGGATATGAATCAAATACATCCTATCCATACCAAACATTACTTAGGTAACACAACATATAAAGGAAAACGAATTAGTTAAAACCCGAAACAATGATACTACTGAAATATTATTAACAAAGAAATATTAGAGGACCATATATAACATCATATTTATTTATGTGATTTATTTATTATTTAATAACATTAATTTAACTATTATACATGAGGTTAGCATACCCTTAATCCAGAAAAAGTTCAATGAAAAGGTTAATTCTACAATCTCTTCATTATCTGAGGTTGTTTATATGTGAGTATCTACATGGACCTCATTATCATCCACTTCTGTGTTTCGTAAAAATGTATTTCAAAGTTTTCTTTCCTATTTATTAGTCCATGGGTAAAAGTCATTTATACCCATGTTTTTGTTATAAAATGTTTATAATGGAATCTTTCTGTCGTCTTCCAAACAAGGCCATTTATGACCTTTTTGACAAAATTAAGGAAATAATGTTTTTTTAACTTATACGGTGGGTGCAGCTATTTTCCTCTATTATAACACCTTCAAAGAATCCATTAAAAGCTTATAATAATATTTGGAAAATAATTTTTTTCTTTTATAATTACATTATTTCAAAATAAAAAGAGATATTTCTCTCAAATATTTTTCATTCCATCTATGATAAAATCCTTTGATGGATTTTATACTTGTTTGATGTTGATTTATTATGATACAATCTACTGTATTATATTGAATGTTTTTTGATAATTTTGACTATTTATGTGTTATTTTTATACCATTCATGGTTTATGGTAAAAGTATTAACATTTCCTATGCTTGTTTTAACATTAATGTCTATGTTATGTTTCAACCTTTTCATATGAGGAATGAATTGGACATTGTAATAACAGGTGTAGATCGATATAGATCCTCAATGAATCATTAGGTCTGATGAGACAAACAAGTGTCATGGAACAAGGCCTCAACAAAATCCTATTTGTAGTCTTGGAACGATCCCTTGACTATGTGGTTATGATGTCCGACATTATGCATTCCATCCTTATGATTTTGGCTAGTGATATTACGTGTGGTTATTCGACCAGTAGAATTTCCAAGGGAAAAAGTAAATTGCATTATTTGATTTAGGTTTTTTATATTATTCTGAATTTATGTTTAAAAGGATTTTGTTTTAGTCTTATACATTTCTTAAATGTTTATGCTTATTTATGATAGTTTCTTTTATATTGTTATCCTTACTGATCACCAGAGCTCACCCATTTCTATGTTCTATTTTTCTTAGGATGCGAGGAATTATATTACGAATGACCTGTAGGGATATTCTAAGAGAGATGAATTTGTTAAAAGGAGACATATTGTTTTTGTTTTCCATTTCATAATATAATGTCATGGTTGTGATTGTATCTTGTACTTCTATAGTTACTAAATTGATTGGTTTTGGGGATTTGATCCCTTGTGATCATGGAAATGTTATATAATAATGCACCAACTTTGGGTAACTTGGGTGTGGGTATTACAGATGGTATCAGAGGATGTTTAGTAAAAACCTCATAAAAAAGATTTAGAAAAACTCTGATTAGATAACATTACCCTAATATTGACATTGTGGATTAGTATAGAATAACTTCCAAGAATTTTTCTAATGTAGAGTTCTTTTGAATTTTCCATGCAATACATCCCTGTCTAAATATGATTAGGCAGATTCAGCTCTAGCATAGATATACCATGGAGTGAAAACTCTCACAAGGATTTTCGAGCTTCACTTAGTGTATCCTAGTACATGAGAATAGGCCTTGCTGCACTCTTGGTTACGACACTCAAGGGGGATATTCTTAGGATAATTCAAATTTTCTTTACAAACCATTATGAAGGATTTATGAGTAAATACCTCCTCAAAGAAAACATTTATTTATGATTATGGATTATATTCCTAAAATGTTCAATTTAAGTTTCGTATTTTATTAGTTTGTAATTATGCATTGTGATTAATAAACTAATCTAGTGTGTGCCATTATTTAGAAATGGAACCTAGAGGAAAGAATGGAAACCATATCAATGCACATAATCCATGTATGGATTTACCTCCTACTCAAGATAATAATAGAGGAGCTGGTGATGCAACAGGTGCTAAACAACTTATAACCATACTATGATAACTCACTCAAGTTATGAAAAATAACCTTTCCCATTTGAATTAACCATATCAACAATGTGAAGGATCAATGTTAGACTACTTCATGAGGTAAAAAACATTCAATGGGACCACAAAACCAACTTTAGATGAGCAATGGATATGTTTCTTAGAGAAAATATTTCATGCTTTGGGGAGAAAGGAAAGGGAAAAAGTATTCATGGCAGTTTATCGCCTCAAGGGTGACCCAAACCAATGGTGGAACTTAATTAAAAACACAATCATGGATGAAGAAGTGTCAAATATGGAATGGATGGCTTTTAAATAACTTTTATTAGAATTGTACTTTCCTCATGAACATCAAGCTATTATGGAAAGGAAATTTCTGATACTTAGGAAAAAGGAGGATGATAATGTCACAAAGTATGAGGATAAATTTACAAGCTTAGTAAGGCATGAAGCAGATTATATATGTTACCCACAAAGTAAAATTGATCAATTATTTGATGGGTTAAAACCGTTTTCTCCATCGATCATTAGTTTCACAATCCTTCTCATCGTACGAAGATATTGTCTCATGTGATATAAATAAATAATTCTCTATGTCTTACAACATTAATGAAGATCAACAGAATAAGATATCTGCTAAAAACACTGAAATGGAAATAAGGGGAAGAATGAAAATGTTCAATTTCCATTCTGTAGAAAATGTGGGAAGAAATTCCCTAGTAATTTTCTAAAGATTATGGGAGTTTGTTAAAAGTGTGGTGAAAAATACCACAATGATCCTAGTTGAAAGGGAAAGAAAGTGGCTGTCAATGTTGAATGCTGAAATTTTAGGGAAATGGGGCATTATGAACATGAATTTCATAAGATCTAAAGAAACAAACCTTAGAAAAGGCCAAGGGAGAAAGGCCAAGTGTATGTGATCACTACTACAGTGGTTGAAGCTCTGAATTCCATGGTGGAAGGTTATTTAATTGTTTCCTGTAAATTATCCATTGATTTATTTGATTTTGGATCATCACAATGTTTCATATATTCTCTGGTTGATAAATAAATAAGATATTTCAAATTTAATTTAATAACGAAGTTTACAGTCAAAACTCTTAAGGGATGTATCATTGAAACAAGGTTTTGTGAATCAATCCCCATTAGGGAATGTTAATGTTATTTATCTGCTGATCTTATTGTCATACTATTGACTGAATTTGATATTATCCTTAGTATTTATTGGCTTTCTGACCGTGATGTTACAATTTATTATAAGAAGAAGGAGGTTATAAGTTTTCATGATGTTAAGGAATACATTATCTTTAGAGAAGAAATCTCACCACTTGATTCTTATCTAGATCCACCCCCAATATCTCTAATATATTCAATTATTGGGTAGGAAGAGAATGAAATAACTATGGGTGAGGAATAGAATGTTAAAATATTGGATGTACCTATTTTCCAAGAATATGTTTATGTGTTTCCAGATAATTTACATGGACATCATCCGGAATGAGAAGTTGAGTTTTCCATTGATTTAATTCTTGGTTCAATGCCCCTATCGAAGACCCCTTATATAATGTCCACTATGGAATTAGTGTATCTAAAGAAACACATAGAGGTATTGGGTAATAAAGGATTTATTCACCCTAGTGTTTCTCCATGGAGATACTCTTTTATTTTTTGTTATGAAGAATGATGGTTCGATGAGGTTGTACATTGACTACAGAGAGATCAATGCTATAACAATAATGAACTAGTATCCCCTACCTCGCATTGATGATTTATTCAACCAAATTAATGGAGCTCAACATTTATCAAATATTTATCTTTGATCTTGATATAATTAGTTGTGTGTGAATAAGGAAGACATTCCCAAAATAACATTTCAAAAAAGGTATGGGCATTACTAGTTTACATTAATGCCTTTTGGACCGACTAATGCACCCTCTATTTTCATGGATCTAATGAATAGAGTTTTCAAGGAATATCTTTATTAATTTGTTTGTTGTATTTATTGATGATATCATAGTATACTAAAAAACCTATGAACATCATGAAAATAACTCGCACACTATTTTAAAAACCCTCTGAAGAAATGAATTATATGGGAAATTTTGAAAGTTTGAATTATGGCTTGAAGAAAATTCTTTTATTGGCCATATTTTATCTAAGGATATAATCTCTATCAATCTTTCAAAGACCAAGGCAATCCATGAATGTCCATCACCATCAAGTATAATTGAGGTACATAGTTGTATTGGTTTAGCAGGTTGTTATCGGCATTTCGTCCAAATTTTTTCCTGATAAGAAAACCCATTACCCTAACTCACACATAAAGGCTTAAATTTGTTTGAAAAAAAGAGTATGAAGAGTGTTTTGAAGAACTAAATAAAATATTAGTCAATTCTCTTATCTTGACTATACCATTTGGGAATGAAGAGTTTGTTATTTATAGTGATGCTTCAATGAAAGTACTTGGTTGTGTCTTTATGTATAATGATAGAGCTACTTCCTATGCATCCAAACTGCTAATAATTCAAGAACAAAACTATCCCACTCATTATATTGAGTTAGAAGCTATTACCATTGATTTTAATATATAGATACAATATATTTATGGTGAAAATGTGAGATATATATACTGATCACAAGAGTTTGAGGTAAATTTTTTTCACAAAAAGAACACAACATGAGGCAAAGGAGATGGCTCGAACTACTCAAGGATTATGATTTCACTATACACTACCACACTGGGAAGGAAAATTAGGTGGCAGATACCTTGAGCCGAAATGATCATGGTGATTTGAGCAATATTAGAGTTGAAAGGGATCATATGTTCATGGATCTAGTATATATGGAGATGGGAAGAATCATGGATGTGGAAACATTAATAACTTTTCAAATGGTTTACAAAAAATCATTACTAGAAGGGGATAAAGAGTTATCAGACTGATGATGAGTTTCATAAGAAAATTAAAGATGTGAATGATGGGAGATCGATCAACTTCGTATATGAATATGGAATTTTGAAATTTGGGAAGAAACATTGTGTTCCTGACATACTTGATCAAAAAATGGAATTGTGGGATGATGCTCATAGCTCGAATTTCTATATACACCCTTGTATAACTAAGATGTATTGATATTTAAAAGAACGTTTATGGAGGGACAAGATGAAGAGGGAGATTTCTAATTGTGTGTAAATATGTATGGTTTTTCAACAGGTTAAGGCTAGTATACAACATCGTGGAAGAGTCACAAAAACTCCACCCATACATGAGTGGAAATGGGATGATATTACGTTTGAATTTTTCATTGGCTACCAAATAATTCTATAAGGAATTATGGAATATGGGTCAATTTTGATCATCTTACCAAGTCGTCACATTTTCTTTCTATAAGAGAATATTTTCCACTTGAACGTTTAACAAGACTATATATTAATGATGTTGTAAAACTTCCTGGTGTACCCATATCAATTTTTTTATTATGAACCCCGTTTTACATCAAGATTCTGGAAAAGTATTCCGAGATCCATTGATACTAAATTTTGTTTTAGCACTTCCTACCACCCTCAAATTGATTGACAATCAAAACAGACTACTCAAATCTTAGAAGACATGTTGAGATCTTGATCACTTGAATTTCAAGGTATGTGTGATCAGTATTTACCTCTGTTATTGTTTTCTAATAACAATACCTTCACTACATGAAAACTGAATATTTGCGGCAGTCCCGTCGCAAAAAAATTATTTGCGACGGTATTTGTCCCCTGTCGCAAATAAGTTTTCGTTTATATATAAAATACGTATTTGTGACGGGCCGTAGAAAATATATTAGTTGCGACGGGTCAGAATCCCGTTGCAAATGCGAAATTTAAAAAAATACATGCGACGAAAGTATTTGTGACAGACCGTCGTAGAAAGGTTTTCCCGACGGGTATTCATCTCGTCGCAAATGGTACTGTAAAAAACATTTATGATGGAACTTCCCGTCGCAAATGTACTTGTCGCAAATATTAAAAAAAAATAAAATAAAATAATTAATACAAATCATATAATATTATATAAAAATAATAATAATATTAATAATATCAAAAAATTATATTATTATAATATAAATAAAAAATATATAAACTATAATTATGAAATATTAATATATAATAATAATAATTTGAATATAAATAATATAATATAATATAATAATACTAATATTAATAATATAAAAAATCAATATAATAATAATATTATTAAACTATCTATATAATAATAATAATAATATTAATAATATAAATACATAATATTATTATAATATTAATAATAAAATATATATAATATAATTATAAAATATTAATATCAAAAAATAATAATAATATGAATATAAATCATATAATATTATATATTATGAAATATTAATATCAAAAAATAAAAATAATAGTACTAATATTATTAATATGAAACATTAATATAATAATATTATTATTAAAATAAACATACATATTTATGAAAAAATAATATTAATAATATTAATATTAATAAAATTATAAAATGATAAACTTCTCAATATTAACAATAAATATAAAATATGAAAAGTAATATTACTAAAATAAGATGACCTTAAAAATAATACTAATGAGTAATAATATATTAAAAAAATAAAATAAAAATTAAATCACGTAATATTCGTACCAATATGAAAGAGGAATTGTAAATAGTTAATATGACAATAAACTACGAACTCAAATGTTTATTAAATCTAAAAAAATCCCTATGGGGTGGATAATCTGGAGGACCTGGAGGACCAGGAGGAGGTGGTGGGGGAAACTCCATCCCTAAAATATGAGTCAGATGACACATATACTCCATATACTACTGATGTTGCTCCTCATATCGATGTCTCTCCTCATCTTACTACTGACGCATCTGCTCCTACCATCGACGCATCTCCTCATCGTGCTGCTGACGCATCTGCTCCTGTCCCTGACGCAAATCCTCTATAAGCTGACTCTGAGCACGCAGTTGCTCCTGATACTGTGAGGCAGAAGATGATGTCTCTCCACAAGCTCCTCTCGAGCTAGACGCCGACATCGCAGCAGTACCATAATAAGCTACATGAGTCAAATTAGAGCCGATACCAACTACTCGGCCCTTTTCGAAGCCATATTGGGTCGCATGCATCCATGTCATCTCATCAAAATGGTGGGAAGTAGTCTGATCACCCTTCTCGTCTTGAATCTCAGCCGGTGGCTGAGAGGTCACGGCATCATATGACTCCTTAAGGTTCAATTAGAAATTAAAATAATGAAAAGATTATATGCATTTAATTTGCAAACTGAAAAGAAAATAATACTGACCACAATCTGATGCTGGTAGTCACCTCTAATCTCTCCAGTAGCCGGGTCAGTGTACATCCTCTGATAAATGTCGTACGCTGAAATATCGGGCCGCTCGGATTCCTATTTGAATATAAAATAAACTATTTATATTTAAATTTTTATAAAATATTAAAAAAATTACTTACCAGATGCTCTCTATGCGCACTGAATGTACGACTAACGGCTCGATGCATCACCTCTTGTCTCCCCCGATTCTATCAACCCAATGCATATCTCCTCTATAACCCACCACCCAACCAGTGTGTACATAATCCATCTCAAACGTGAGATGAAATGTACTCTGGTTAGTGGGCTCTACAGGACTCATCAATTTCTGTCACTCCGGCTTTCTTCACAGTCGTCTTTCTTAAATTATGAAAAAACTGACGGAAACGGTCACGCATAGACACCACCCATGCCGCGTGGATAGTGGCATGAAATCACTTGTAGATGGGATACAATAAACCGTAATATAAAGTTATTAATGAATTAAATTTCAAAATAAATAATATTTAATTACGTACCAGCCAATGATCGAACATGGAGGCCTGCACATCAGTGTGAATCTAATCCCATGTGAGCCAGGGCTGAGAAAAATTACTGCGCAAGATTTCACTCCCCTGTCCAATAGCTAGATGTGTAAAACTGTGGAAAAAGAACAAATAATCAAACAATTAGAATATTAATAAATTATAATGAAGGATACCTAAAATACACAGGTTACCATACCACCGCATGTTCGCATTGAATCCAAGAGGTGGACGTCGTTCCAGGATAGGATCTAGAATCATCAGTCTAGCAAGACCATGCCCCCTCCGAGTGCTCCCTGTAGTGCCAACATCCTGAGGGTCAGATGACTCAAGAATCTCACCATCCATAGGTAGATCAGCCTCCAGTAACTGAAGAAATGTTTCCGAGTCCATTTGAAACATAAAATTATTGTTATTAGAAAACAGTTGAAAATAACTATTATGTATAGATATATATTTGTTATGATTAAAACCAGCATTTTACTGTGTCAATGTTCATCTTCATCATCATCTTCATTGTTTTATATGTCAATGTCTTCATCTTCCTCATCAAAATCATCAATTTCTATATTACTATCACTGTCATCATCTCTTGTCATTTCAAATTCAGTTGTAACATCATTGACAACATCATCACCATCGACCCTTAACTGTGGGGTTTTATCCTTAATATTCATGTCTCTTTGTGAAAAAGATGTGTTTTGATGAGTGTCCTGAAAAATTTCATTCCTTTCACTTTAGTGGAACCACATTCAGTTTGAGTAAATTGATTTTCTCGAGATTTATCTTTTATTATACTCCACCAATCATCCAACGCTTTTGCACTAGCACGGTATTTTGCATAATAAATTTGATGTGCTTGATGAGCCAATAAAAATGGTTCATTTACTTCAAGAATACATTTATGTTAAATATCAACAATTCCATGAGTCAAATGAATACGCAGGCCTCTCTCAGTATCCACCCATCGAAATTTAAACATTGTTACATAATTCTGTCCCAAATAACACAGTTCAATAATTTCTTCAAGCATTCCGTAAAAGTCAACTTCAATATATCTATGATGTGATACCTTAAAAAACACCACTATTCATTGTTTTCTTTGATTCCCCATATGCACGTGTATTAAAGTGATAACCATTCACCGCATATTCATTATAAGATTTAACCATTGTGGATGACGGGCTACTCAAAATACGCAATCGACTACCAATATTATCAGCATGTACAAATACATGAAAATTTGTAAAACATTTATAACTATTATAATTGATAAATTGATTT
The DNA here is from genome assembly GCA_963277665.1 of Viscum album. Taxonomy (NCBI): domain Eukaryota; kingdom Viridiplantae; phylum Streptophyta; class Magnoliopsida; order Santalales; family Viscaceae; genus Viscum; species Viscum album. The sequence continues at coordinate 251,490,384 of OY728165.1, read as the reverse complement.
TATATGTAAAACCAAAAAAGAATGTATGTTACCAGTTTTTGAAACCAGTAGGCAAATTTCTTTTGCCGACGTTATTCTAAGCCAGCTATTGTAATTTTTTGAAATTGTTTCCTGATATGATCATCATATAAGCTACAAATACAATATGATTAATTTACTGTAACAGATTCTATAAAATATGGGATAAGATCACTCACAGTACAATTGGTGACATTTTTTCACAGTTGAGTAGAATATATGTATAAGCTCTATGATGTTCATCATCTGAAAGCCATCTATCATGAACTTCACCAAAGCCAAGTTCGTGCTGATTGAAAACTGATAATTGATTGTTCATATCATCATCAACATTCTCCTCGTTCCAGTCCATGTGATTAAATTTTGCGGGATATTTAGATTCAAAATAATGAGATAAGAATAAAGCAATTTCTTCCTGCCAATAAGCTTCAGTAATTGAGCCTTGAACTGATGCTTTGTTATGGACTTTTTTCTCCACTTTCTGTATGCTTCTCTCAAATGGGTACATCCATCAAAACTAAACCGGACCTCCACATTTGGCTTCATGTGGAAAATGTAATATCAAATGTTCCATCGATTCAAAGAAAGCTGGAGGAATGTTTTTTTTCCAATTTGCATATAATTACAACAACTACTTCTTCCAGTTTGCTTAATGTATCGTAGTCTGTTGTCACCGCACACATGTCTTGGAAAAAATATGATATATCTATTATCGAATCCCAAATCTTAGAATTCAACAAACCTCTTAATCCAATAGGCATAAGACTTTCCATTATAACATGACAGTAATGACTTTTTAATCCAGTAATATGACCATTTTTAACACATCTTCCCAAGTTGGAAGCATATCCATCTGGAAGTCTCAAATCTGCAATCCACTGAAAAAAATAATAAGCCACTCTCTTTGGTCAGTGTAAAAGCTTCTTTTGGATACATTAATCTCTGTGATCTGACATTTTTAAACAATTCAAGTTCTTGTCTCCTGCAAATTTGGGCAAATCTAATCGTGCCTTTACATTATCTTTTGTTTTACCCGGTGTATCAAAAACTGTATGAAATAAATTCTCAAAACAGTTGTTCTCAATATGCATGACATCCAACATGTGTCAGAACAACAAATCAGACCAATATGGAAGATTCCAAAAAAATGCTCCATTTTTTCCAATTGTGTTCTTTCCCAAAACTATTAATTTTCTGTTGGTTTATAGTCAGTCCAAAAGTGATGGAATGTAATGAAAATACAAATGATTGTAACTCTGTGCCGAAGATCTTTTTTGGAGGTTCATATCTTTCAATTCTACCTTTTCTGAAATGAGAATTATTTCTCCGAAAAGGATGATCGATTGGAAGAAATCTGTGATGACAGTCAAAATAGAAATGTTTTTTCCATTCATGAGCATAAATGATTTGTTGTCTACCATATAGTAAGGAAATGATTTTGGACCATGTGTACTCCAGCCAGATAACATTACATATGCCGAGAAGTCACTAATTTTCCACATCAACGTAGCTGTCATTACAAAATTCTGTTTCGCAGAAGCATCATATGTAACAACACCATGACTCCACAATAAATTTAACTCATCAATCAGTTTTTTCAAATAATCATTAATATTATTTTTCGGATGTCCAGGGATTAATAATGTCAAAAAGATATAAGGATCTTTCATCAACATCTATGGAGGCAAATTGTACGGAGTTATAAATATAGGCCAACAAGAATACTGACTACCAAAAGATCCAAATGGACAAAAACCGTTAGTAGAAAGACCTAATCGCATGTTCTGGGATTCTAAAGCAAAAGACGGATGCACTTGATCAAAATGTTTCCATGAATCACCATCAGATGGATGAACCAAGCTTTTACCATTTAAAATATTGGTTTTGTGCCAAGACATCATTTTCGCTTTGTTCTGAGATATAAATAAACGTTGTAACCTGGGTGTATGCGGGAAATATCTCAACTAATTTACAGGAATTAATACAGACTTCCCTGATTGATCTTCTTTATACCTCGATTGTCCACATGTGGGAAAACTATCCAATGACTCATTTTCACCAGAATATAAGATGCAATCGTTTGAACATGCATGAATCTTTTGATAATTAAGCCATAGATTACGAACGAGTCTTTTACTCTCATAATAATTAGCAGGCAACACATTTCTTTCATGTAACAATGCTTTAACCAAAGAAAACATCTGATCAAAACAGTTATTTGACATTCCATTATCTGATTTAATAGCTATAAATTTTGCAACTGCTTCTAATTTTCTTATCTTGCAACCAGGATATAATGCATCCTTAGCAGACCTGAACAACTCAGCAAATTCAGATGGTGCCAAATCAAGAGGTAAATCAACATCATCTTCAATTTCTGTTTGTTGAACGGATGACCCTACAACATCATGTACTAAATTCTGAAACCATGATGGATCCGAAATCAAATTATTAGTATCTTCTCAGGAACTACGTTTACCGTGTTGATACCAAAAAATATAATCTGATTAAGAACCATAACACAAGAGATGTTGCCCAACGATGTCAAATGTCTCAAGCGTTATCAGAGCACATTTTTTACAAGGACACTTAATTGTCCCTTCTGAAACAAATTCCGGGTTTGATGATGCAAATGATAAGAAAGCTTCAACACCATCAACATATACAGGATTTAAACAAGAACCGTTCGGATTTCTGCACTGATTTATCCAAGCACGATCATCTAATAATGATTGATGTATATTTCCTTGTTCCATATTCATATATATGTTTTTAAAAAATTTAAAACCATTACTATTGTTAAATATTTTGATATAAGAAACAATATCCTAAAAAAAAAGGTACATAATTACTGTTATTTATTAATAATTACCAATAATTATAGGCGACACAGTTAGTTTGTAATCATCCCCAATAATTATTATTAATTTAGAAATACTTAGAAATACTTGGCAAAATGAAATATGATTGAATAATGAAATTAAATTTTGTAATCATCGTTGTGAAGAATATGTTACTAATTATTCTGATTTGTCTGATGGATCATCTCTTTTTAACTATCTCCCGACTGAAATCAGTTTGAAAAACTTGCTTTGACATATGTTAGAGAACATTTTTCATACTGTTTTCAGTTGGAGAATGTATCAAAGATATGAGATTTTGAACAAAAGGTAGCCATCAATCCACTGAAAATTGTGCCAATTTATAACCATGTACTTGAATTTATTTGATTTTGGATTAATTTTATTAGTAATTATTACAAATTATTACAAATCTCAATATTTCCAATAGATTTTGATTTATTCATAACATGTTCAAATCTTAAAGGGTTGCCAATTTTCAGGTCATTCCCAATAAAAAGTTTGGGTCAACCTTGTCCAATTTAAACTCTATAATTGTCCTTATATGGTTGATCATCTCGCAAGTAGTGTTGCAATAGGATGTCACAAGTAATGAGAAAGACATGACATGGGTTGTCTTATTGCAACACTACTTGTGAGGTGATCATCCAAGCAAGAACAATTGTAGAGTTTACATTGGACACGGTTGACACAAACTTTTTATTGGGAATGACCAGAAAATTGGTGACCCTTTAAGATTTGAACTGTTAAGAATAAAGCAAAACTTGTTGAAAATATTGATAATTGTAATATTTTATAAATATTTTATAATTTTAATAATATTAATAATTTTTTTATAAATATTAAACATATAATAATAAAATAATTATATTATAAGTATTATTCAACTATTAATATTATAGTAATATAATATTTTATATTATGTTACTATTTATGTTACTAATTATATTACTAATTATGTTACTAATTATGTTACTAATTATGATACTAATTATGTTATTAATTAGAAATGTGAAGATATGAATATACGTTAGGTGGTTAATCAATCAATCAATAGAAAAACAAATGTAATTGATCGCTCATCTACCTCAATTTTCTTTTCATTTGTGTGTTGAGGTTGACAGGAAACTTCTGCCTCCACATGTAATATGTGCTTTTACTCTCAAAATTATAAACCTCCTCACCTCTATATTGGCGAGGAGGTTGATAATTTTGACAGTAAAATCAGATATTACATGTGGAGGCAGAATTTTCCTGTCAAGCCTCAACACACAAATGAAAAGAAAATTTATGTAGATGAGAATTCGATCACGTTTCCTAATTATATTAATTTTTTCTTAATTAAATCTAATTATTTACTAATTAAATATAATTTTTTCCTCATTAATTTTAATTTTTTCCTAATTAAATCTATTTTTTTCCTAATTAAATATAATTGTTTCCTAATTATACTAATTTTTTTTCTAATTATACTTATTGTTTCCTAATTAAATCAAATTGTTTCCTAATTAAATCTAATTGTTTCCTATTTAAATCTAATTGTTTCCTAATTAAATCTAATTGTTTCGTAATTATTTCTAATCAATTAAATTTAATTATTTCCTAATTATTTGATAATTATTTTAATTAAATCTAATTATTTCTTAATTATTTGATAATTATATATTTATTTGTAATTATTACCAAAAAATCCCCCAGGAGTGTCGAACCAAGAGTGCAGCAAGGCCCATTGTCGTGTACCAGGTTACCCCGAGTCAAGCTCAAAACACCTTGTTAGAGTTTTCACTCCTAGGTACATATGTGTGCCAGAGCCGCCTCTACTTGTTCGTATCCATACAAGGATTATTTGGTACAAGCACATAAACTAATTATACTATATAGATAAACATTCTATTAAAAAAAATAAAATTAACAATTAAAAATAAAATTAACAATTACAAAAATATAAATACCTTTTATAATCTGCACCTTCTAACTCCTTCCATCATCTTCTTGAAAGAAAAAATTAAAACAAAAAAAATTCTACTCAGATATGAAAATGAGAGAGAGAAGAATGGAGATCTGAATTTTATGAAGAAAATGGATGGGGTGTATATATAGGTTATATTATTTGCGACAGTCACATTTTCGACGGGCGACCGTCGCAAATACGAGGTATTGCGATGGGATACCATCGCAAATTCCTTCGCCCGCATTAAATAGAGGCGGTGGGTAAAAGGCCTTTTATGACGGACCCATCGCAAATAGCCACCATTAGCGACGGGTGGCTATCACCGTAGAAAATTTCTATTTACCGCCGCCGGTATTCGCGACGGGGCCCGTCGCCATTACCTTTTCCAGTATTAATTACGGGCGGTGGGTAATAGGGTTGTTGCGACGAGCCTGTCTCTAATGCCACACCATTAGCGACAGGCGGATATCCCCATCGCAAATTACTATTACCTCCGCCTGTATTTGCAACGGGAGGATATCCCCGTCGCAAATTCATATCTACCGCCGCTAATATTTGCGACGGGTCCCATCGCAAATACCTCCTGTTGGATTATCTGTTGTGATGGGTACATATTCCCGTCACAAAACCGTATTTACCACCACGGGGTATTTGCGACGGTACCCGTTGAAAATAATACCAGGTGAATACTTGTTTGAAACTAGGAAATTTCCCCATCGCAAACACTATTTACCACCACCGGGTACATACGACAGGTAGCCTTCTACACGTCGCAAATATCCTACCCGCGTTTTGGCCCACAAACCACACCATGGAAATTGCGACGGGCCCTGTGTTTCTGTCGTAAATAACTGTCCATTTGCGACAGGAATATATTCTAGTCGCAAAAACCCTTTTCATCGGAGTTGTTGCAACGAGAATAAGACCCGTCGCAAATACCACGTCACAATAATCGGGTTTGCCCGTAGTGCTTCCATTCAAGTATTCATACGGCACCATATGAAGCGTTATATAGAAATGGATTTCACACCAGCTTGTTTGGATGATGTTTTTGAAAGAAAACTCGTACACCCAGAACATGTTTACGAAACAATGGAAAAGGTTATGATTATCTAAACCCACATCAAAGCTGGTCTATGTAATAAAAAGAGCTATACCGATAACCAAAGGAAAGATTTGGAATTTCATGTAGGAGATCATGTTTTATTAAACGAATCTCCATGGAAGGGTGGTTTACGATTTGGTAAGAAGGGTTAATTGAGTCCCAGGTACATTGTACCTTTTGAATTTCTAGAATGAATTGGATTTGTAGCTTATCGTTTGGAAATGCCGCCAAGTCTCTCCAATGTTAATGATGTGTTCCACATATCACTATTTTAGAAAATACATGCTTGACCCATTGCATGTAATCAAATAGGAATAAATAGAACTATAACATGATCTGTCTTATTGTGAAGAGCCTGTCATAATTATTGATACCAAATAACAAGTGTTGAGAAACATGACGATTCATGTGGTAAAAGTTCTATGGAGAAACCATAAGATGGAAGAGGCAACGTGGGAAACCAATGAACTTATGATGAAGAACCAACCAAATGTTTTTATGCAGTAGTAGTCTAGAAATTTTGAGGATGAAATTATTTGAAGGTGGGAAGAATGTAACACCCCAATCTTCCACGGTATGTTTCTCTTTGAAAAATGTGATAGCTTACGTTGTATGCAACTTGGTGTTTTATCACACCATGAACAATCAAAAGAGCCATTACCAATATTAATAACCACTTTTTTAATTTTTTTAAATTTTATTTTTCAAAATTGGCATCATTTTTGTATTATGAATATCAAATTTATATTAGGGTTAATTTTTGGTATTTTTTTGAAAACATTCACGTTTTGATGAATACTGAAAAACTCTATGTTATTGTTTAAAACTAGGTTTTTGTTCAAAAAATTCGTTATTTTATTTAGAAAATTATCTCAAAATAGATTCATAATACCAATATTTGTTCAATGTAATTCATTAGAGTCATTTTATAATAATATTAGATATATAAAATTTTATTGAACTTTTAATGTCTTTTTCCCATCTACTAGGAACATTTGAAAATTTTCATTAAACCTAATTTTATTTCTTCTGTGAATAGAATTTAAAAAATCCGAGACACATAGTGGACATTAGTAAGTAAAATTTGGTTCAATAGGATGTAAATAATTTTTTTTTGAATAGTAACATTTGAATTTTATTTTCCACGGTTAAAAGTAAATTGGGTAATTATAGTTAAAAATGATATTATAATTACCCTAACAGATGTCCTAATTCTATTGGATATGTGAATTTAAACCAAAATGAAACATAGGGGTAAAATATGATCCTCTTTGATCCAATTGGATTAGATTTGGACATTTATTAATATTTTATTTAAAGAAGAGTAAAAAGTGTAAAATTCAATGTTTAATATCTAAACCATTTTTAATATAGGGATATACATAAGATAAATTTTACTAAAAATATTCATTAGAAATTTAAAAATATTTCCTACCTAATGGTATTTTATTAATAAATATTAGACATTAAATAATTGAGTTTATTTATGACACAATGATGATGCAATAATTAACTTATTTTTGAATTATTAAAATAATTGATATTATAAATATTAATATAATTGTAAATTGAGAATTTTGATGTATTCCCTGACTTTTCAAGGTTAATATTATAGGATATGGTTTTTTAAATTAACATTTGATCAAGGAGATAATGTTTTTATGACTTTTAAAAAAACCAAATACTATATAGTGTCAAAATTGACATAAATGAGTTTTTAAAACAAATACTGTATTATTAATTGATATAATAGTTCTAAAATTCTAAGTTTCATCCAATGGAGTTAAATAAGATAATATATATTAATAATGAACCACTTTGGGTTATCTAAGCTTTGTTATAGTTAGTTTACTAACCATTTAATATAATAATACAAGAATACATTGTAAACATCAAACCTTTTAACTAAGAGTTAAATCAAAAGGATAAGGTTAATATTGTGACCTAAACCTGTCTAAAACCTATTTGATGAGATTTATTCAACCCAAGACCACCTTATCCTCTAAATAAATTCTTTTTGAGGCATTATAAAATGAATATGGCTGTATAATAAAATCATATTTCATGATTTTCTTAAAATGACCCTCACATCTCTTATAATAGTGTCCTTCCCCTTAACTTAATTTCAAACATCCAAAGCCATTTGTCTCACCCAACCTCTGCTGAAATATCCTACCAACTTTACTCACTTCAAAATAGAGGCTATACATTGATCAGAATCCAGCCTAAGGATCCCATTTCAACAAATCAATAGGAATCACTCGAAGAAGAGGTAATAATTTCATCACCTCTTTCGAAGTTCTTTTCTTCTTCCACTTACTCTTTCTTTGTTTCTTCCATAAAAAAAATAACCCCAGTACCATATACTTAATGTGATGTTATTATATATATGTTACCCCCATATTCATTATTCTATCCATCCTATGATTAACAATGTCACCATATATGCATACATACAGATTATCAACTCCACGAACACGATGAGATTCATTCCCCATCTTAATAATTCATTAATAATTGTCATTTTATGATTAAAAATAATGATTATTAACTTAATATAAATATTTATATGAATAAAATACATTCCATCCAAAACAAACATGACTTATGCAACAAAACATATAAAGGAAAACAAATTAGTTAACACACGAAACAATGATACTACTGAAATACTATTTAAAAAAATATTATATGATCATATATGATATCATATTTATGTATATGTTTCTTTTATGATTTAAAATCAATTATTTAACAATTATACAAGTGGTTAACGTACCTTGGATCAAGGAAAAGTACAAGGTATGAGTAAATTCTACAATCTCCTCATTATAAGAGGTTGTTTATACGTGAGTATCTACTGGAACCTCTTTATCATCCACATTTGTGTTTCTTAAAAATTTTGTTCATAACATTTTTAGTATGTCCTAGAATATGGGTTAATGTCATTTATACAATTTTTTGAATTTTTTTAAAAATTTATTAATTAATTTTCCGTCATTTTTCAACTGAGGTCCTTTATGATCTTTTGGCGAAAGTTAAGGATATGATGTTATTTTAAATTATACAGTAGGTGCTTCTATTTTCCACTGTTATAACACCTATGAATCTTCCCTTACAAAATTAAAAGAATATTTTAAAAATAAATATCTTCTTTCATAATTACATAATTTCAAAATATAAAGATATATTTCATTCAATCAATTTTGATTCCATCTATGTCAACATCCTTTGATGATTTGTACACTTGTATGAAGATGATTTACTATTATAAAATCTTCCATACTGTATTGAAGGTTTTGTGATACGTTTGAATGTGTATGTGTTATTTTTAAACCATGCATGGTTTATGGTTAAAGTATTAACATTTCATATGCTAGTTTTAATACAAAGGTTTATGTTATGTTTCAACCTTTTCAGATGAAAAATGCATTAGACATAGTAAGTGAATGGTGGATGCAGCTATAGCTCCCCGATTAATCTAAAGGTCTCATGAGACAAACTAATGTTTGAGCTAAAGTCCATGAAAAAAAATATTATTTGAAGTCTTGGCATGAGGCCTCGAATATGTGGTTATGATGTTTGACATTATGCATTCCATTATTATGAAATTGGTTATTTAAATTATGTGTGATTATTTGACTAGTATAATATCCATGTGGAAAATTAACTGGAATTATTTGATTTATATTTTCCTTATTATGATGAATTTTAATTTTAAAAGTCTTTTGTTTTAGTATTATACATTTCCTTGAATTTTTATGCTTATTTATGAATGTTTCTACTATATTGTTATCCTTACTGAGCAGATGAGTTCACCACATTCTATGTTTAATTTTTCCTAGGATGAAAAGAAATATATTATGACTAACCAGTAGGGATATTCAAAGGGATATGAATGTTCTAAAAGCCGAAAAAAGGTCATTTTTTCATTCAATAATTTAATGTAAAACTTTTGTTTTTATCTAGTACTTCAAAGGTTACTAAACTGATCAGTCTTTCCAGATTTGATCCCTTGTGATCATGTCAATATTATGTAATAATGCACCGAATATAGGTAAATATAATAAGGGCATAACAATTTGTATTAGAGGAAGTTTAGTACAAACCTTGAAAACTAGATTTAGGAAAACTCTTATTAGAAAACATTACCCTCAGATAGACACTGAGGATTAGTATATATGAACATCCTAGAATTTTGGTAATGTAGAGATTTTGTGAATTTTCCAAGAAATAAATCCTTGTCTAGATATGGGAAGGTAGAGGTGGATCTGGCATAGATGTACCGAGGTGTGAAAACTCTGATAAGAAGTTTCGTGCTCAACCTGTTGTATCATAGTACATGACAATGGACCTTGCTGCATTCTTGGTTACGACACTCCATGGGGATATTCTTGGGATAATTCACATTTTATTTACAAACAATAATGGAGGATTTATGAGTAAATACCACCTCAAAAATCATTTTTTTATTATGGATTACATGCATAAACTGTTCAATTTATGTTATGTATTTTACTAGTTTGGAATTATGTTTTGTGATTCAGAAACTAATCTAGCGTATTCCATTGTTTAAAAATAGAACCTAGTAGATGGAATGGAAACCATATCAACAAATTTAATCCATGTAGCGATTTCCCTCCTACTCATGATAATTGTAGTGGAGCTGGTGATACAACTGGTTTTAAACAACTTATAACAATACTGGGACAAGTCACTCAGGTTATGAATAATAACCTTACCTGTATGAAGCACCCTGATCTACAATGTGGATGATCAAGGCTAGACTGCTTCATGAGGAAAAAATAACCAACATTCAATGGGAATACAAATCCATTTTTAGATGAGGAATGGATAAGTTCCATAGAGAAAATATTTCATGCTTTGGGGAGTATCAAAATTGAAAAAGTTTTCATGGCAGTTTATCACCTCACGGGAGATGCAGATCAATGGTGGCCATTAATTCAAAACACAAAGAAGGATGTGGAAGTATTAAATATGGTATGGAGGGAGTTTAAGGAACCATTCTGAGAAAAATACGTTCCTCGTGACCATTGAGTAGTTATGGAAAGGAAATTTATGAGTCTGAGGACAATGATAGATGAGAATGTCACAAAGTATGAGCCTAACTTTACTAGGATAGCAAGGCATGAAGAAAATAATATATGTTACCAAAGAAGTACATTTAGTCGATTATTTTATGGTTTAAAACCATTTCTCTATCAAGCATTTGTCTCATAATCCTTCCCATTGTGCACAAATATTGTTTCATTTTCTATCAAGAAAAAAATGGACATCTCTATGTCTTACGACTTTAAAGAAAATAATGGGGAAGAAGATATATGTTGAACACTCTGGAAATGGAAATAAGAGGAATAAGGGAAAATTTGAATTTAAATATTGTAGTAAATGTGGGCAGAAACATCCTGGTACATTCCTGAAGGTAATGAGAGCATGTTACAAGTGTGGTGAAAATTCCACCAAGATCTTGATTGCAAGGGAAATAAAGAGGATGTCATATGGAAAGATACAATTTTAGTGAAATGGGGAATTAATTAAATGAATGTTCTAAGAACCAAGGAAACATACATAGAAAAATTCCAACTGATCAAGCCCAAGCTTATACGATCACTACTGTGGATTTTGAATATCTGAATTGCATGGTGGCAGGTAATTTAATGGTTTCCTCAAATTTATCCAATTCTTTATTTTATTTGGGATAATCCCATTATTTCATATCTTCCCATTTTTTCAAAAAAAATAGATATTTGCAATTTCAATTAACAAATAATATGTCAGTAAAAACTCCTAAAGGATGTATCATTGAAAAATGTTTGGTGAATCAGTCCCCATTAGGACATATTAAGGTTCTTTATCTTATGATCTCATCATCATACCCATGATTGAATTTGATATAATCCTTTGTATGAATCAGATTTCAGACCATGATATGAAAATTTATTGTAAGAAGAAAGAGGTTACATTTTTCGATGATGACAAGGATTACCTTATCATTAGAAAATAATCATCACCAACCGATTCTTATCTAGATCCACCCATACTAGGTCTTCAAAATTCAATTATTAGGGTGAAAGTGAATGAAATTACTATGGTTGAGGGAAATAATGTTAAAATAGAGGATGTAACTATTGTGTAAGAATATTTTGACGTGTTTCCAGATGATTAACCTGGACATCCTCCAAAATGATAAATAGAGTTTTTCATTTATTTAATTTCTAGTTCAAGGCCCATATCGAAGATCCTTTATAGAATGACCACTGTTGAATTACTCGAAATAAAGAAACAAATTTTGTAATTGAGTAATAAATGATTATTTAGCCCTATTGTTTCTCCATGGGGATCCCCTGTTCTTTTTGTTATGAAGAAAGAGGGATCTATGAGGTTGTGCATTGACTACAGGGAGATCAATTCTATAACAATAAAGAACAAGTATCCCCTACCTCACATTGATGATTTATTCGAACAACTTCATGGAGCTCATTATTTTTCAATTATTTACCTTCGATCTAGATATCATCAGTTGCGTTTGAAGAAGGATGACAATATGGAAATAACATTTTGATCTAGGTACGAGAATTTTGAGTTTACAGTAATTCCTTTTGGACTGACTAATGTACCCTTTCTTTTCATGGATCAAATAAATAGTGTTTCCAAGTACTATCTTGATGAATTTTTAGTGGTATTTATTGATGAAATCAAAGTATACTAAATAATATATGGAGATCATGAAAAACACATTCACACTATTCTGAAAACCTAATGAATAAATGAATTATATAGGAAGTTTAGCAAGTGTGAAATATGGATTTAGGAAATTTCTTTTCGTGGCCATATTGTCTTTAAGGATAGAATCATTGTTGATCTTTCAAAGATGAAGGAAATCTAAAAATGTATAACAATGACAAGTATAATAGAGGTACACAGATTTATTGGTTTGGTAGGTTATTATCAGTGTTTCGTCCAGATTTTTTCCCGATTAGAAAACCCATAAACCAAGATCAAAAGCAAAGGGGTTAAATTTTTTTGAATTAAAGGGTGAATAATTTTATAATGGTCTAGAGATATGATTAGTCAATGCTCATATCTTGACTCTACCATTGGTGAATGATGGGTTTGTTATTTATAGTGATGATTCAAATAACGGACTTGGTTGTGTCGTTATGATGAATGATAGAGATATTTCCTATGCATCACGACAACAAAAAATTCATGAACAAAAATATCCCCCTAATAATCATGAGATAGCAGCTATAATATTTGATTTAAAGATATTGAGACACTATCTCTATGGTTACTAATTTGAGTTATATACTGATAACAAATGTTTGAATTATATTTTCTCACAAAAATATTTTATCACGAGGCAATGGAGACGACTTGAACTACTCAAGGATTATGATTTAACTATACACTACCACCCAGGGAAGGAAAATAAGGTGGTAGATGATATGACTAGAAATGATACTAGTTTTTTGAACAATATTATAGTTGAAAGGGATGAGATGTTCACGGATCTAGTAATGACGGATATGGGTATAATCATGGTAGGTGAACCATCAATACTTTTTCAAATGGTTTCTATATAGTCATTATTCGAAAGAATAAAATGTTCCCATACTGATGAGGAGGAGTTTCAGAAGAAAATTAATGCTGTGAATGATGAGAGATTGATCAACATTGTAGATAAATATGGGATTTTGAAATTTGGGGAGAGACATTGTATTCCTGACATAAGTGATCTAAAAAAGGAATTGTTGGATGATGCTCATAGATCTAATTTCTCTATACAACTTGGTAGCTCTAAGATGTTTATAGATTAGATGGAACATTTTTGGTGGGAAAACATAAAGAGGGTGATTCTTTATTATGTGTCAAGATTTGTGGTTTGTCAACAGGTTAAGGCTGGAAGACAACATCCTAGAGGAGTCACGCAAACTCTTCCCATACCTGAGTGGAAATGGGATGATATTATGATGGAATTTGTCATGGGGTTACCAAAGACTCTAATAAGGAATGATGCAATATGGCTCACAGTTTATCGTCTTACTAAGTAAACACATTTTCATTCTATAATAAAAGATTTACCACATTAACATTTAGCAAGACTATATATTAATGAGGCTGTATGACCTCATGATGTACCCATATAAATTGTTTCTGATCGTGATCCCCATTTTACATAAAGATTCAAGAAATTTATTTAGAGACCCTTGGATACTAAATTTTATTTGAGCACTTCCTACCATCCTCAAACTGATGGATAATCAGAAATTCTATTCAAACCTTAGATGACATGTTGAGATCTTGATCCCTTTAATTTCAATGTATGTGGGATCAGTATTTACCTATGATATAATTTTATTATAACAATAGCTTCCATTCAAGTATTTAGATCGCAACATATGAAGTGTTATATGGAAAGAGATATGTAACACCAAATTTTTGGAATGATGTTGGTGAAAGAAAACTTATAGGCCAAGAACATGTTGAGGAAATAATAGAAAAGGTTAAGATTATCGAAACCCACATCAAAGCAGCTCAAAGTAGGAAATAGATAAAATGGTAACTGAAGGAAGGATTTTTAATTTCAAATAGGAGATAATATTTTCTTAGAGGTATCTCCATGAAAGGGTGTTTTAAGATTCAGTAAGAATGGTAAATTGAATCCTATGTACATCAGACCTTTCTAAATTATAGAATGAAATGGAGTTGTAGCTTATCGTTTGGCAATTCCACCAACTCTCTCCACTATTCATGATGTGTTCCAAGTATCACTGTTGAGAAAATACATGGCTGAACCAAGGCATGTACTCACCTCTGGAGAAATAAAAGTAGAACCCAATCTTTCTTATTGTGAAGATCCAATCAAGTATCTTGATACTAGAGAACAAGTGTTGAGAAACATGATGACTTGTCTAGTAAAACTTCTATGGAGAAACCGTAAGATGGAAGAGGCAATGTGGGAACCTCGAGAACTTATGATGAAGAACCACTCGAATCATTTTATGTAGTAGTATTCTAGAAATTTTGAGTATGAAATTATTTGAATGATGGAAGAATGTAACACCCCAAGCTTCCATGGTGTGTTTCTCTTTGAAAAATGCAGTAGCTTGCGCTATATGGAACTTGGTATTTTAGCAAACTACAACCAATCAAACTAGCCATTATGAATATTAATACCCAAATTTAAAAAATTTATAAGTTTTATTTTTCAAAATGGACATCTTTTTTGGATTTGGAATACCAAAATTAGCTTAGGGTGAATTTTTGGTATTTCTCTGAAAACTTTCATTTTTAAATGAATAGTAAAAAACACTACATTATTGTTTAAAACCGATTTTTCTTTTAAATAATTAGTTATTTTATTTTAATTTATTCTAGGTAAAAATATATACATATTACCTATATATTTTCAAATTAATTCATTGGATTCATCATATAATAAGTTTCAATATATTAAATTTTATTGAACTCTTAACGTCTTTTATCGACCTTCTAGGAACATTTTAAAATTTGAATGAAATGTAATTTTACCGCTTATGTGAATTGAATTTCAAAAATCTATGATACATGGTTGAAATTAGTGAGTAAAATGTGGTTCAATAGGATGAAAATAATTTTCGGTGAATAGTAACTTTTGAATTTTATATACCATAGTTAAAAGTAAATAGGGAAATTATTGGAAAAAATGATATTATAATTACCCAAACACATGTATTAATTCTATCGGATAACATTATTTTCATAAAAATAAAACTTAAGAATAAAATATGTTCCTCTTTAATCCACTTGGCTTAGATTTGGACATTTATTAATATTTTATTTAAGGAAGAGTTAAAAGTGTTAAATGGGATGTTTAATAGCTAAAACATTTTTAATATAGTGTCATATATAAGAAAAAATCCAATATAAATATTCACTATAAAGTTAAATACATTTTCTATTCAATGGAATTTTATTTATAATTTTTATTAATTAAATAATTAATTTTTTTATGAGACAATGATGATGCAGAAATTACCTTATTATTGAAAGATTAAAATAATTGATATTATAAATATTAATATAATTGTGCATTTATACTTTTGATGTATTCCACGAATTTTATATGTAATATGACATTTTAGGGTTGATTAAATATATTTTTTCCCTATTGATAATGTTTTTATGAATTTCCCAAAAACAAAATACTAAATACTGTCAAAATTATCTAAAGTGGGTTTTTAAAATAAATACTATATTATTAATTGATATGATATTATAAAAATCTATGGTTCATCCGAAGGACATAGATAAGGGTAGATATGTTAATAAATAACCACTTGGTGTTCCCTAGTCATTTTATAGTAAGTTTATTATCCGTTTATTATAATCATACAAGAATACAAGGTAAAAGTTAAACTATTAAACTAAGAGTAAAATCTAAAAGATGAGGTTAATATAGGGACTAAAACTCTCTAAAAACGACTGGTTGAGAGTTTTTCGACCCAGAACCACCTTATCCTTGAATAAATCATTTAGGATCCATTGTAAACCGAATATGATTCTATAATAAAATAATATTTCAAGCTTTTCCAAAAGTGGCCCTCACCTCTATTATAAAATGGTACAACCCGTTCTCTTAATTTGACACCTCCAAAGCCATTTGTCTTGGACAACCCCTGATAAAATATCATCTCAAAACCCTGACATCAACCTAGAGGCCTTACTTTGATTAGAATCCAACCTAATGATACCTTTTGATCAAATAAAAAAGAAGCACCCATAGAAGAGGTAATAATTTCATCACCTCTTTCAATGTTCTTTTATTCTTCCAATTCCTCTTTCTTGGTTGTTTCCATACAAAACTAATAACTCAAGTACGCTATTCTTTCGGAGTTGTCATTATAAATATGGTACAACGATATTAATTATTCGATCCATCCTATGAATGACAAAGTATCCTTACGTGCGTACGTACAGATTACCGTCTCCACAAACGCGATGGGATTCATTCTCTACCAAAATCATTCAAGAATAATTTTCCTTTAATGATTAAAAATATTGTTTAAGAACATAATATCATTCTTGATATGAATCAAATACAACCTATCCATAACTAACATGACTTACGTAACAAAACATTTAAAGGAAAACGAATCAGTTAACATCGAAACAATGATACAACTGAAATATTATAAACAAAGAAATATTAGAAGATCATTTATGATATTATATTTATGAATGTGGTTCATGTATAATTTAATAAAAATTATTTAAATATTATACAGAAGGTTAACATAACCTTGATCAAGGACAAGTACAAGGTGAGGGTTAATTATAGAATCTCCTCATTATCTGTGGTTTTTTATTCTTGAGTATCTTGTGGGTCCTCCTTGTCATCCACATCTGTGGTTTATAAAATGAATTTCAAAACATTTTTACTATTTCCTAGAATATGGGTAAAAATAATTTTTACAATTTTTTTGCCTTTTTGTTAATTATTTATAAAGAAATCATTCAGTCGTTTCCAAACATTGTCCTTTATGGCCTTTTTGACAAAATTATGGAAAGAATGGTTTTGACTTATATGGAGGGTGCAGCTATATTCCGCTGTTATAATACTTTCAAAGCGTCCCTTATAATCTTATAATAATATTTTTAAAATAAAGTTTTTCTTTTATAATGAAATGATTTCAAAATATAAAGTGATATTTATCTTTAGCAGTTTTGATTTCATTTATGTCAACATAATTTGATGACACTTGTTTTAACTTGAATTATTATGATACAATCTTCAATATTGTATTTGAGGTTTTGTGAATATTTTGAATATGGATGAGTTTTTTATACCATTAATGGTTTATGGTTAAAGTATTAACATTTCGTATGCTAGTTTTAATATGAATTTTTATGTTATGTTTCAACCTTTTCATCTGAGGAATGCATTGGAATTAGTATGTGACGAGTGGATCCCGCTATATCTCCTTAATGAATTTATAGGTCTCATGGTATCAGCTAGTTTCTTAGAATAAGGAATTGAAAAAATCATATTTGTAGTCTTGGAACGACTCCTTGACTATGTGGTTATGATGTCTAACATTATGCATTCCATCAATATGTAATTGGTTATTGATATTATGTGTGATTATTAGACTAGAAGAATATCTATGTAAATATTTAAATGGAATTATTTGATTTATATTTTACATATTATGCTGAATTTTATGTTTAAATGGCTTGTGTTTTCGTCTTATACATTGCCTTAAATGTTTATGCTTATTTATGAATGTTTCTACTATATTGTTATCCTTACTGAGCACCTAGGATCGCCCCTTTTATGGTTTATTTTTCCCTAGATGTGAATAAGTATATTATGACTGGCCTGCAGGGATAGTCTGATGAAGATGAATGTGTTAAAAGGAGACACAATGTTGTTGTTTTTTATTTCATAATGTAATGTAAAACATAGGTTTTTATCTAGTACATACAAGGCTACTAAATTGATCTGTCAATAAGGATTTGATCCCATGGGATCATGATAATGTTTTGTAATAATCCACTGACTCTGGGTAACAAGGGTTTGGGGCGTTACAATTCATCATTCCATGTTGTTCAAATAAATATTTCCTGAAAGGAATAAAATCATAAAAAATAGAATGTCTCATTTCAGATCAATTTGTAAGATGTTCTGGCAAAAATAAAAAAATGTTACACAAACACACAATGATTAGAAAGTAATAAACTTCACCATTTAAATAAAATTATTCATAAAACATAAGAACCTTAAAAATTCCATTGAAGAAATTGGGTTTAGAAAAATTAATTGAAAAATAAAAAAATTGAAAATGTCATCATTTTCAAGGAGACATGGTGCCCTTAGGTGTTTGAGATAGGGTATGTTAAAATAATTATTTTGAAGACTAATTTTTAATTGTATTTTAATTTTTCAAGACATTATAGAAAATATATTGGACTTTTAAATAATGAGAGAAAGTTATATTCAGGAATTTGTATAATTTATATATTGGATCTCTAGGTTAAAAAGGTATTTTACCATATTATTTTAGATTTAGGGGTTTTGATATAGATTTTATGAATATTTATCATACATAGTGGAAAAGGTTCATGAGATCATTACCAATTATTAAAATACATGATAACATGAAATTTATATAGTAATATATGATGGTTAAATCTCAAGGAAATATAAATGATTCAAGTTAATTAAATTGATGGTAATAAATTATTTATAATTTCCCAATTTATGAAACCATAGGTGGTTTAATAAATGTTTGGTAGTATTAAACTATAAAAAAATGTTGTAATTATATATATTTTAAAAGAACTTGGAATAATAATTTGTTATATAAATAGAACATACATTATAGGTAAGTTAATATTTAATAAGAATAATAATTTTTATGTATATTATCACTTGGAATTTTGTGTGATTTAATATAATTACATTAGATACCTGTGCATGGATTATAAGTATATTGTATCAAATGTTGATATAACCAGTCCCTTTAATTTTAATAGATATTTCAATTATTCATCATTCACTTTTGTAATAGGAGGGTGAAGCATGAAATTTAATTTTTTTTGTATCACATAACCCTTTGATTTTTGATTATCTCCTAGAATTTTTGGTTTTTTTGGTCTTTTCATAAGAATATATGTTTCCCAAAAGTATGGAAGTGTCAAAAAAGTACAGTAATGAGTTTTAAATATATTATTGTCCAACATGTTGGCTAGTAACATAGTGTATAGTATAATAGAGTGTATGGTGAATATCTATCAAATCATTTATTAGGTAATTAGGGCCTTATATATTGGAGGTTCAAGTTATTGTTTATCAAGAATTTGATAATCATTTTTAAGGAGTCACATTATAGTGGTGGTTAATGTTTGGGGGTCTTAGTGGAATATTATTTCCTCTTCTTTGAAGGATATATCCACTAATATGTTTCTAGTGCAGTTAATCATTGTATAATAGATTATATTTTCTAAATAAGAAATGAAAGTGTTGAATTTGTAAAAATATTGGGTATTTATAACAAAATTATCATCATTAAACTCAATATGGAATTAGATACGCATCTGGGTAGATTTAATATTAAATGGAATCATATAAATGATCATTGAAGGTATGATATGAATTTTTAATCAGGAGATCTCATGATATAGTTTTTTAGATATTCCATGAAATATTTTATCATTGGTTGGGTTTACTGGGATGAATTCATATTAAGGAAGGATCAAGATAAATATTTCCCATCAAACAAGCATTTTTAGATCCAAAATTTTAATAAGAAAAAATAAATGTTACAATATTATTATCATCTATGCTCGATTTTATGTTATTTGATATAAGTGAATTATACATGTTTCTTCCTTCCTATTAGATATACGATTTGAATCATAACATTGAGATCTCTTCATGTGTGTTATCTTTATATACTTCTATATAAAAGATAGTGGTGTTTTCGATGAGATGATAAAATCTCTCTATCATTATGAGTTGTTATGGAAATATATGTGATTTAGTTATTCTTAGTAGTAGAATATCTTATGTTAATATTTTGATGGACTAGTTATCTTATTTAATAAAACATGTTGATTTATATCAATAGAATATTTCATTTTCTTCAATGAAATTTTATTTTTTTCCTTCAATATAGAGGGAGATGAAAAAGTTAGTAAGGAATAGCCTAACATCGAAAACATGGGATCCATTATAATTATGGTGGAGAGTATAAATCTAAGGGTAGTTGAGAGGACATAGTAACAAGTTTTATACCACATCATTAATCATATCCATGATATACTTCCTAAAGTATATTTTAAGGGTATCTTAAGAGATTGAGGTACTGTTAATGGTTGGGCTAGTTTCATGATAAGGGCCCTTATTAATTACTCAATATAAGGATAGGGAAAACTTTTATAAATTTTATTTTTTAATATTTTTTAATTTATGGATTTTTATTTTTTTAATTTTTTAATCTTCGACAGCTGAGTGTCAGATGAATTAATTCTCTTTCTTCTAGGTAGAGTTTGACAATTCATTTAATTCAATCTTCCCATTTGTTAAGAAAAATATTTTAAATTACTTCTCATTAAATATATATATAAATATAATATTTCCCAAAATACTATATTAAAAAATATAAATTTTTTATTAATTTTATTATATATATAATTTAAAGAACTATTTAAATTACTATTTCTTATTCAGAATTACCAAAAATTTGGTATTTCCATCATAAACATAAAAATCCCACCGAGGAGACCCATTTATAAGTAAGGGGTCCTTGACATCCATTAGGTATTTCCTATGTGGGATTTAGTAATAATTTTCCTAAATCTTAATAATAAAATTTTAATATTAACAATATAAGAATATTGAAAATACTGTTTTTTAGGAAAATAAATTTTAGTTCTTTATTTTTTTGGTTTTGTTGGTATATATTATGGTATTTTAAGCACTATTTAAAATGATACTTTTTTAGTATAATTACATGTGATTATGTGAACAGATAATAATAATAATAACCCCACCCAGACACTATTTTATAGTGGAGAGGACCATGACATCCCTTATGGATTTTTAATGTGATATACTGTTTCAATTTTCTAGCCTTTTAATAATAATACATTTACAATAATATTCCATAAATAAAAACAAGTAAATAAAAAATAGTTAATTAAAATAAATTAGCATTTACATGAATAATAAATAATATTATTAATATAATTAAAATTATTAATAATAATTTATAATTTATAATATAATTTATTAACTAATAATTACCAATATAATGTTCTATGTAATTAGAAATTGATAATATAATTACTTATTAATATTTTATTAATAATAACATATATTTATATTAATTATTAATGAAATAATAACTAATAATTTTATAATCAATTGACAATTAATAATAATTAATAACTATTCATTATTAAGATAATATAATATTATTTAATTTTTTAAATTTAGTAATAATAAAAATAATTAACTATTTTTTATTACTGATTATTAATTATTATTACATAATAAATGTCATTTGTATTTATTATTAATTATTATTAAATTATTGTTTATAACTAAATATTAATCATAATAGTATTTATAAAAAATAAAAAAAATTAATATTAATTATTTATAACTACTTGTCTCTGTGAAAATTATATTATCATATATTAATTATTACTTGTTATATTAATTATATTAATTATATTATTATATAATATTTTTTAATCAATTAGTAATATTATTACTAATTTTATGTTATTGTTTATGATATAATTTTAAATTATATTAATTGTACAGAAAATTATTTTCATTATAATATTACTTATTATTTATAATAATGATAATTCATTATATTTAGATGTGATTTTAATAATATGTAATTATTTATATATTATTGAAATTTTTATATTGTTATTATAAAGCTAGGAATGTGAAGTCGAATCCCACATGAGAAATCCATTGAATATTGTATGGTCTCCCCTCATATAAATTGTGCCACAAGAGGGGATTTTAGTTATATTTTGAAATTACGTAAATGCAGGTAAACCCGAATAACAAATTAGTATTTTAATTTGTGTTTAAAATTTTGTTATATAAATGTGTATTTTTATACAAAAACAAATTAAAACCATCCAATAATTAAATTTTATAAAAAATATTTAATTTTTTTAGTTTTTGATTTATATATAATTTTTTTAATTAAAAATCAATTTTTTATAAAAATGGGGAAAACATACAATTCATTTTACACTCAACCATCATTGATTCCATAATTAAAAAACAACATAAGCCTTAAAAAATATAATAGTTAAAACATCATTTTAAAAATTTTACCAACCAAGGTAGATATGGAAAGTGAAGGACTATATGGGGTCCTCTAGGAAAATTGATTTATATTGAGATAAAAGTATCTATATGGAGTTATGGTATTGTTAATAAAGAAGAAAAATAAATGTGTGAGACAACGTCTGTACTTTCTAAGTCTTAATTTGAATATAATTGTGAATTGGCATTCAATTTCCATGATAGATGAATAATATTATCTGTTAAATAACATCACCTATATTAAGCAATATGAATTTTAATATATGTTTACTAAACCAAGAATATTTTTGGTAATTTTAGACTTTTAGAGTTTTTAATCAACATTAGATGATGAAATATAAAGAAATAGATCATTGGTGTAGAATATATTGAATACGACATATTGCCACATGTTTTAATGGTATAATACCGAGTATATAGTGGAAAATTCAATAAGGGGGAGTGACTCAGGTTAGACTCCATCCACTCCATGGCCCTTTAACAACAATATAACAAGATACCTAGTACTAGGTAGGGGTATACCATCTATGGGAGTTCCGCTACTATATTATTTAAATATTTTATTTTATTAATATTTTAATTAAATTATTTGTGAAAACTAATACCACTCCATTTTTCATAGATTCCACATAAAAAATATTTATTTCCCTTATGATTTTTTATTATTAGACACTACCTTGATTGAGCTCAAATATATGTACATATTATAACCTTATATAGCGATAGGTAGGGATAAACTCTCCATTTTTTTTCTAGTTTTCTACCAATGTTACACTATTCAAAATTTGAAATCCCAAAACTAATTTTCCCCTAAAATATGGTTTTTTGGTTGAATGAGGATGAATCAAAATGATTTTATTGAATTGTTTACTTCCATTATTCTAGATAAGTTAGACCATAATTTCATTAACTATTTTTATGAATTTTAATGTTTTTATATTATATAATTCTTGTTTGATGTACTAGAGAAACAAATAATAGAACAAAATGTGTTTTCCATTATTATTATAAGAAGTCTATATACAATCTAAACTAGGATATTTTTTAACAGTGTATTTTATATTATTATTTATTATTTCGTTTTTACCTATATAAACTTTCCAATTACATTGGTATTGGAACCCACAAGGGTTTCCATATTTATTTCATGATATGGGGTTCTATGGAAGGTATCCTTGAGAATTAATTGTTGATAGAAATCATGGATGTTTGTTTTGATATATTTGAAATATCCTTATTTTTAGAGGATTATATACTTAATTCCAATTATAGTGTTACGTGGTGATATAACTATTTCATGGGATTCTAGGCCATTCCAAGGGGAGTCCTAGCCTGAAAAATTTATTCTTGGTGCACAACATCATGGGTCGCGGTATCTTAGTTATAAGATTTTATTTTTTTGAATAATTAATTAGGGGATTATATATTATCTAGCGGATATGTTATTTTTGTTGGTGAATGTACATTCCCCCTTTCTCAAATTATATTTAATTAGGATAATTTATTCATTGTAGATTATATTTTTCTTCTTTTTTTATTATTAGTTAATCCATTCATATATTATTTTTATTTGTCATTACTCCCCCAACCATGATTTTTTAATGTAATATTTTTTAACTTTTATCTCCTACTTATATTAAATTTTTTTATGATTACTTATTCACACATGCAATGAATATAAAGATAAAACAATCAGAAATTGCAATTTTTGGATTTCTGATCATGTGCTCTTCCATAGGTTAATTATTTTAAGTGATAACCCATTATACAATGTATTAATGTTAGTGTTATAAAACATTAAAATTTATTTTTATGTCAATAATATCCCACTTTAATTTATTTATATATGAATATTGATGACTGATTCACCAATAATTATTTTATTAGTTATGATAACTCATTCCCGTTAATATTATCTGTTTTGGTGATAACCTATTCACATTATTATGGATTATAATAATAACACATTATAATTTATTATAGTTACTATCATAATGAAATATTCATATATTTATTAATTTTTAGTGTTAAGGACTCTTCACCCATGCTCGTTAATTTAGTGATAAATTTTCCACCATTATTAATGTGATTATATTGATAATCAGGTCACCTAATCACCTATTATTAATTGTGATATCCCATTCACTAATACTAATTTTAAAACAATTGCATTCATCTGTAATATAAATGATTTATATACTATTATTCATTTATAAATTGTAAAAATTAACGAATGCCTATGAAATCTCTATCACACCACCTCTTTTAATCTAGGTTAATGAAACATCTTATTATACTATATAAAATCTTCCAAGAAGTATCTCTTATATAAAATTTGATAATAGAAAAAAATAAGTAAATACAGATTAGGTCCCCAACAGTGGTTCTAATTTTGATGCATGCCTTTCGTGTGGTGTGTTAAAATGTAATTATATTTTTTCTAATGCAGCACAATGGCTTTCCAGAGTAATATCACTTAAGGAGTCTTCTCTCTTTGGTTCCCTTACATTATATAAAACACCTAAAAATTTCTTTTTTGGTTAAATAAATATATTATGTAAAATCTTTTTGGTGTTTTGAAAATTTAAAACAAATGACATTTAAAAAGGATATATAAAATATCATGAAATTTCTTGATATAATGTGTTTAGGAAGAAAGTACTCGGTCCAAGGTTCAGTTTTTGAATCAATATTTTTTTGTTTTAAATTTTATAATTCATTTTGATAATAAAACATCAAATATCTTGTTTGAACTACTATTTTTCATTTATAAATTGTGAAAATCAATGAATGCCTAAGTAATCTCAATTCTGGTCCCTCCTTTAATCATTATTGAGGAAACATTTTAGTCTAGTATATACAATCTTCTAAGACCTATAACTATCGATGTTGCTTCATCAATTTATTTTTTCAACTCTAATGTGTGATGAAATAACCAATGGATAGATGGAAAAGTGATTAAATACTATAATATAGATAGAAATAGTTGTATTTCATTTGGGTCAGTCACCACATCGGGGAAATTTCCCTCACCAATGAATGATACTCAATTATAACTAAACACATAATATTAAACATTAAAGAAAATAGAAAACGCACATTAACCTTCCCTTGTACATGACTCGGGGTTAACATCTCATTTCACAATGTAAGATATCACCTGTTAGATTTTGTGAAAGTGATGAATAAGAAATAGAATAAATAAAATATAAATAGGAATTTTGTTGATAAAATAAAATAATAAAATAAAATAATAAAATAAAATAATAAAATAAATTAGAATTGGGATGAGAGAGAGAAGATAAAATAAGAAAAAATTCAAGAAAATAAAAAATAGGAAATTATATAATTTATAGAGAACATAACAACAATAATTTATTATTATTATTATTACAAAGATAATAAAATATAATGAATGTATGATAATAAAATAAAATTTTAAAATATTAATAAATTTTTTTATATTAATAGAAATAAAAATATTATTTTTAAAAATTTTACTACTAATAATAATTATAATATTAATATGAATAGGAATAAGAATATAGTAAGTGTAATGGGTGGATACAAAATTTAAAACATTCATGACATAAATAATAGAATTTAAATTAAATTTAAATTACAATTTAAAATTAAAATGTAAACAAAAACAAAAAAAGGAAAAAATAAAATGAAATAGGATAAGGGGGAGAAGGTTTCATTATCAAACCTCCCCCATTAGATATCTCCTCCTTAGTCCCTAATATTATTTGGAAAGTAAGGGTTTCCCTCCCTTCATCGGTAAAGAGGGAGTTTTTTTCTTCCAGAATATTCCCAATGCAATTTCTCATATGTTTGTCCCATTAAATTGACTAATTCGGGAAATTTATATTACTTAAATTTGTTCATCAATGAAATTTTCATTTCCCCTCCATGTTTCAGCATCATCATTCATATTTTGAGAGAGTTGGGGATGTTTTACTCTAAGAATTTTATTTAATACTAATGGATCCTAAATCTTCCTTCAATGTTAAGAAATTAATGGAATCATTAATGAGTGAAAAGTTTCAATAAATTTAATGGTTAAATGATACTACAAGTCCTTTTTCACCTACAACTATAATTCAATTTATTTGGAGGTTTGTACAATGATTTATACCTCATTTCTGTAGGTGGGGTCCACCCTGTCCACCAATTGTTTTTCAACATGATTTATTTTTTTAGCCTCTAGTTGTTAGAATAATCTCTTGGTCCAAATGATAGAGTTCGAGGAAAAATAATAATAGAATCCTTTAAAAAATTAATAACTCAAATTAGAATAATATTTTAAAAGTTATTCCCAAAAAACAAAAGTGATTAATATCTATCAAAAGTCCAAAAAATAAAAAATATTCATATTTAAACCCATTTTCATTATAAAAATCAAATTACCCATTTTTTAATAGAACATAGAAATAAATGGATTTTATCATTTAAAATAATAAATAAATCAACACAATTGGAATAAAAAAGTTTAGGAAATTTAGTTTTGTCTAATTCCCCCACACTTAAACCATGCTTGCACTCAAGAATGAAATATCAACAAGGAGTAAAATAGTGTACCAATGTGATAAGTATTCATGATTCAATGTAATTAAATAAAAAAAATTAAAAAAAAATCAAGTTTCACATGAAATTTCAATTCAAATTCCCATTTTCCAAACAAACAACCAATCCATTTGTTTTAATTTTCCTTTTTCATAATTTATGGAGCTTCTCCTTTCATTCATTAAAGATCTTAAATATTATAAAATAAAACATTCTAAGCAATTATTTACCTCAATTTTGATTCTTTTCTCTCATCAATAATTATAAAATTCATGTAGAGTTATGCTCATATCATGAGAACATATCCTTAT
The DNA here is from genome assembly GCA_963277665.1 of Viscum album. Lineage (NCBI taxonomy): Eukaryota > Viridiplantae > Streptophyta > Magnoliopsida > Santalales > Viscaceae > Viscum > Viscum album. Next base: position 251,462,705 of record OY728165.1, on the reverse strand, counting down.
CCCTAAGATTATAATGGAACTATTTTCTCCACATTATAATGGCAAAATGAAAATAAAATAAAAATGGATTATAATGATGGATAAAATTCCTCTTATGGATAAGGTTGGTAGGGCATGATATTAAAAATTAAATCACATGGTTGATTATCTCTTAAAGCATAAATCATTATATTAAAAGTAAAAGTTTAATGACATTCTCCCATTTAATTTATATATACCATAACATCCCTACAAGACTAAATTAATGATTATAATTAGTTTAAGATTAGTGAAGGATTTGTGACCTATCTTTTATATTTATTTTTTAATTTTTTTTAATTTTTTTCCTTTTCAAATAACATTTCCATTTTATTCTTTTTTTAATGTTATGATAGAGTAGACCTTATATCCACCACCTAATCACATATGATACAAATCATAAGTCATGTAATGTTTATATTTGTTTTAACCTAATAACACACCATCTTATCATTTTCATCATCATCGTCATCAAATATTTATAAGGCACAAGAATGGTACAAGGAAAAGAGGCCAAAGAGAATCCCTCAATGGAGGAAGGAGTTATGTGTGTATAAAGTAATACAGGCCTAGGGAACCCCCTATGATCAGGTTCCTCCCTTCAGGAGGAAATGAAAACTCCTCCAGAAGAGAAAACACACAGAGACCTTGCACTACCATCAAGGCTAGATAATCAAAAATCTTGTTCCCCTCCCACCATGTGGGCAATAAGATAGTTTCACTTTTTGATGGTGTTCCTGAATCTATTCAGAATATAAGTAATATACTAGAGGGTTCTACGCTTACAATGCATTGAGTCATGGAGGATGAGATAATTGATCTCAATCTCTCCAATAGTGATACCCTAATTCCTGCAGACCTGTAGAGCTTTGAGCATATCCACAGACTCAATTAGGAGGGAGTGAAACCTACCAAAATGAGTAGGAAAGGGAAGTATGACATGCCATATTGGGTCCCAAACAACACACCCACCCTTCATGTAATCTAAGGAGATAGAGCTATCAATGATGAGCTTTAGTCAGAGTGGGTGGGGATACCATCTGACCTAGTTACAATCATTAGGATGACTTTGCTTAGGAAGGTATTCTTGAATAATGTTAAGAGAGGGGGCCTCACACCATTTGATGCATTAGAGAACCAGGTCAAGGGGGGAAAACTGGTCTAAGACACCAAGTACCTCCCGGAGCACTGAATTACCTCATACCTAGCTCGGAAACGAGCCCACCAAATACACCAACAACGCGAGATGAGTGTCATGGCGTGAGTGTTCCACTCTAGCCCACCTGCCTCAACACCATGGAACTAACAATTGAGAAAGGGAAGGTCCCTCAGCACAACTATAGTTTCAAAAATCCCACCCCACCAGGAATGCCTAGTCACTAATAAAGAATTATTGGGAAGAGTTTTCCTCCATGGGAATAGTACAACACAGAAAATGAGAGGCCACGATGATGCCTGATTGCTTGACTTTCTCATCTGTATCCAGCTCACTATTCTTGAAGCACTGGAGAAGAAAATTGTATTTCACAGGAATATCTTTAACCCAAAAAAGTATACCCCCATGGGTCATGCAGCTTCACACTAGTATCTACCCTACTATAATACTTAGAGTAGAATATACCCAAAGATGATGCAGTGAAGATACAACAATTTGGATCATCCGAGGGGTCAATCATATCACAAGCCTGTCTCTGGAAGTTGTCCAGCACCGCACTGTTGAACTCCGGGTAACTTATCACCTAATTGAAAGTGATTTGGGGGTTGGGGTGTCCTAAAATACAATGAATAGATCCCGACCAATTTTGGTTCTTGAAAGAGATATCCCCCACCCCCCACAATCCATCAGGAAAAGGGTTGTTGTGCTTTAATGTGGGAGAGAACAGCAGGATAGAGTAGTGATTGGAGAGCATTTGGGCCGTTCCCCCCTCCACTGAACTGGGCAGCCATGAACTTACCCCTGAGTGTGTGCCCCTCCATAACCAACCTTGCTAAATTTTCCCGCATTCCATGCAGCGTATCAGAGATGGCCTTGACACCAATTCCCCCCACATGTATTGGATTTTCAAGCCTATCCCATGCCACCAAGTGTTTCTTCCCCTCCTCGTGATCATCCCAAAAGAAATATGAGAGGATGGAATCAATATTATTTATCACCCACTTTAGGATCTTAGAGTCTACGAGTGCATGGAAAGGAATAGAAAATAAGACATTATATTAGAAGGTGATCCTTCCACTAAATGATAGGATGTTGTTCTTCAATTTCAGAATCCATATAGTCATTTTCCCAATTTTTTTTCAAAGTGGAGGATACACATCCTACTAGGGGAGACCGAGGAACCGAGATACTATATAGGGAAAGATCCCCGCCACATGCCAAGCTGCGTGCTCAAGGAAGCAACCCACCAATCCAAGAATCTATTTAGGACATTAAAGGTGCTTTTGGTGTGATTAAAAACCTACCCACTCTATTAGTAAAAGTCTTCAATAATCTTTTTAAACCCCCGAATGGACCATATACCTACTTTCATAAAATTGATAGGATCATCCGTAAATATCAGATGAGATATATTCCTTAGACTTAGACTGCATCGATCGGGTTGGATAGATCCCTATAAGATATCCATGTTAGTTAGATGACTATAGACGTACTGTGAAAGAACACAAATGGTCAACAAGAGAGGATTCCCCTTCCTCATACAAATTACAACCTAAAAGAAACCATATTTACGGCCAATGAAGAGTATATCCTTCCACAAAGAACTAAAGTAGTGGAAGAGCAGATCTACACACCCTGTAGATAGGCCCATACCTGTTAAAACCTTGATGATGAACTACCAATCCACTCTATAGTAGGCCTTATCCATGTAAAACTTGACCAACATATTTTCTCCCTAAACACATGTATTTAAGCCTTAAATTATCTCATGACCGAGCACAATCACCCCTTAAATGGAACTCTCTTTAACAAAGACATGATGCTCGCAGGAGACCCATTAATGACAGTAGGAGATAAGTATCTTTTTAAGAATAGAGGTGGAGTTTATTTACTGAAAATTGCACATGATCACAGGGTGATAATGGTGGAGAAGCGAGGGATCTTTGACCATGGGAATGAGGACCATGGTTGTGGTGCAAGAAGATCAAAGAAGTTTACAGCCTCAAAAATATTCTTGGATGGAGAGCACTACGTCATTCTTGATCATGCTCTAGAAGGCAAGGTAAAAGGATCCCAAGAACACATCCGGGCCCGGGGCGCTATCCGGGTTCAGGTTCATAATAGCTGGAAGAATTTTATCATCCAATGGAAGGGGCTCATGAAGACCATTTTCATGATCAGACAGCACCCTAGGGATGATGTCTATGATAGATTCCTGGCCTTATGGGTACCCCTAGATCATCCTGTTATTATCTCCTGCGAGAAAACTTAAGATGAAAGCCTCTTCCAAGACACTCACCTTGGGTTATTCATCTGTATTAGAACCATCATCCAACCTTAAACTGGGTCATTTAGGCCTTCTTCGTTCCTTAATGCATGCATGAAAAAATGTAGTGATATGGTACCCCTTGTGAAGCCACCTTATTATCAATTTATTACGAGGCACACGCTACTCTAAGTGGATAATTTCCACCAAAAAATCTTCCGTTGCGCCCAACTATCCGAACAACTCCTCATTCCATGCAACATTCTAGATAGACTCCAAGAGATCAATATCAAACTTAATCCCATAAAAATCACCCAATAGGGGAGTTTGTGCACTGATCCACACATGAAGACCCACCTGGGGACCCCTTAATTTATTTGATAGCTTTTCCCATGGATTTCGATTCTTGCACATATTCCATGTGGAACCGACTATGACCCTAATGTCTGGGTAACTGACTCAATGGGAGGATAACACCATGGAAAATCTCTTATCCCATCCTGGAAGGATGTCAACCAGGATATGTTAGTGCTCAGGTATGTTGTAGACCAATTGTGACACCTTCACATTCTAAAAGGAGGAGAAAACATTAAAATTGTCCAAGCAGCGTTCTAGCTAGCGCCAGGTGCGATGAGGACCTCTATGGTTGTTTTACCATGTGAAACCTCACCCCAAAAACCATATAACCAAAAAACCATTGTGAGAAATAAATTGATTAAACTCCAGGTTGGCGCGATAGGGAAACAGATCCTACCCATCTTCTCGATGGGGTCTTCCACCATGTTGAAGACCCCCCCCCCCCACCCGCAAAAACCATGGGAGGTTCTCAGGGTTGAAGGCCTTCAGATCACACCATAGATGTTTTCAGTCTCTGATCTCTCAACTACCATGAAAATATGAGGAAAATGAGGTATGAAAACCATACTTGATCGTCTTAATTATAAAATGATCTGAGGATTGATCCAAGTGCACTCAGATGGTCACAATCTAGATTATCTGGAAGAAGGAACCAAAATCATCATTTTGCAGGAAACCACACATCCTTATCCTATCGGTGAACTCCATAATCATCCTGCTGTCTTGATTACATTCTCGCAAAACAACCAACAAGATATTTTTGGAACAGAATTCACAGATGATAAAATGTTATTTAACCTGGTCTTCTAGTCTACAAGCATTCGAGATAAAGTAGATTATCATTAAAACAACATCGGCGTGGCCCTGGCCTTTGGCTTCATGGACGATGTTCTAGAAGAGGGGAACTGTGTCCAAATCTTCGATTGGTATCTATTCCTCAACCCTATAAAATCCAAGGGAGGGAACGATATGGGAGGGGAAGATAGCACCAGAGTGCCAGAGGAAGAGGCTGTGTTGTAGGAGGTCTGGGGCACTACAAGGGACATGATAGGGGAAGAACTAATTGGAGAAGAAGTTTGGATGGAGGGACATGCTGAAGGGAGAATCCCGAAATACCACCTAGTTAGCGACCTAATACTGGGGAGGAACATGAGAAGGCAGATGTGATGGGGCTCAAATGGATCACCTGTGTCACATCCCATCCCCCGGGCCCATTTCATGACTAACCCAAGCCCGCCTTCCATAGGCCAGGGCTGGCGACTAGCACCAAAAGGCATATTCCGTAGAACTGGGAAGGAATTACCTTTATAACCTGTAAAATCACACAACTATGAAAAAATTACGTTATGAACACAAGTAAACCATTTAGGAAAAAGAGTGTGTACAGTAAGGAAAAGGGTCCAGAATATATGCCCAACATGAAAGTACAAGAAAACTGAAAAGTACAAGTAAAATCAAATAGATCCTATGAACTCCCACCAAGGACCCTACCAAAAGGGTAGGTACAACTCTCGAATGGACTTCATTACAGTATTCCTCACCTAATTTCCACCTCCGAGCTACCTCCAGTCCTGGTACTCTCATCCATAGTTAGAATTATCTGTCATCTTCACTAAACACTACAAGGTACGAGCGTAGCCCGTGCCGGGTTGAGTACAACGATACTCAGTAGGGACTCCAAGACCCTCGAATGTATCACAAAACCCTCAATGGATAAACCACAAAGCATAAAAACATATGAATACCCTACTTAGTTATATGACCATACATATAGCTATGTTATCAAGTATACCCATCTGATTCACGACAAAACTCAAGGCCCAAATCCTTATCTCAAAGCTCGACTGTCCCAAGAAGAAAATAATACCATGAAAGTTACACCAAAAGGGTAAGTACCATGAGGGTAATGACACATAGAAGAATACCACGAAGGAATCACCATGAAGGTATATACTACAAAGGTATGCCACACATAAGAATACCACAAAGTTATCACCACAAAGGTACGCACCACAATTGTACGCCACATAAAAGCATACAAAAAAGGTATTACCACAAGGGTATGCCACACAGATGAATACCACAAAGGTATTACCAATAAGGTAAGTACAGCAAAGGTACGCCACACAAAAGAATACCACAAAGGAAATACAAAGAAAGTAAGGACTCAGCTCACACCAGGTATAACTTAAATACGGTAGTGAAGATGATTAGATGTAACTACTGAATCATCATACTCTATTAAGGGGAAGACCCACGTAGGATCATAAATCATCAGACCCACGTAAGACCCTAATATATCAGACCCACGTAGGATCCTATAGTAGTCCCATGAGAATTTCCTAGAGTGGATAGAGGTGGGTCTCTCAAACATAGACCCATGTAGGATCCCAAAGCACATAACTACATCAGATCCCAAAGCACAAACCACATAGGATCCCAAAGAAATAACCCACATAGGATCCCTTTCTCATGTTACAGCCAGCTATAGGGTTCCTCCACAAAGCTAGTTTAACTCTGGGACAATCCTCTCATCAAGACACATGTCAATACACCAACTACCACAATGTCTCAAGAAGAATAATCCCTAAGGAATTCCACGAAAAAGGGGTCGCAACATAACAGACGATGCGTCAATCGGACACCTGGTCCGTAAGTTATTAGCCTTTTATTCCAACGGGCCAAATTGGATTCGTGTCCGATCCAACATGGTCATACCTCAACATTATTCAAACCTAATATTGTGTATACCAAAAATACTTTCTTGATCAAAGGTATCTGGTGTTGTATACAGTTCATCAAATGGACGATCATAGCTCAAGATATGGACGAATGAACAAAAAGGGGGTTGAAGTTGGTTCAGGTCCGGTCCGACCCAGGTGAACTATCTCTTCCCGACCCGACCTGGTTCAGGTTGACCTGGACCGACTCGAGTCCCACCTTGGGTCCGACCTGACCCGCTAGTTCTGGCCCGACCTGCTTGGCGGCCCACAGAGTAGCAGCCCATGGTGCAGCGGTCTGTGGTGTGGTAGACAGCACTGCTGCAGCCAGCCTTCTTCGCGAGGTGCTGTCGCGCACCGCACCACCACCGGCGGCTGGCTTTGCCAGCCGCCCTCCCTTAATCGTCATAGCCTCCCATTGTGGCCCCTACATGCCAAGTGGTGCGGATGTACGTCACCGCCTCCCCATCGCGCGACCGGACTCTACAGGCCACTACCCTTGCTCCTTCGTGGCTGACGGGATGCATCCCTTCTCTGGCAGCGCGAACGTGCTGCCACCTTCATCGCAGATGACCGGAGTTCTCGCTGCCCTTCCCAAGCCCCACTGATGTTAGTCACCGGTACGGTAGCTAACGACGTTCTTCGGGTCTCTGAGCGCACCCCAGTGGCTTATTATTCATTCCATTGACATCATTACTCGTCTTAGGAAGTCTCCATTGATTTAAAACTACCACTAAAATTACATAGGTTGCAGACAGGTCGGGAAATGTTCATTTGGCCTGCACCCTCCACGTTATAATGGTAGCAAGTATCTTATTCATTTTTGAATCAAGAAGAACATCACAAAAGGGTATGGTGGGGAGGGGGGAGGTATTTAAAAAAACAATAAACGCTACCTTGATTGCACATTGTAAGACGATGTGAGGAAGTAGACAAAGAGGGTGCCATTGATCTTTGCTTCCACAACACGCTTCTGAAGTCGGGCTCCTACATCATCCTAATTCTTGATTCCGAAGCACATTCTTCATTCGAGAGGGCATTCTTCATTTAGAGGAAATGTTTCCCAAAAGTTTTTTAATGTTCTCTCCCAATTTTCTTTTTCCAACCAATCCCCTCAAAGGAAAAGAGGATCCAATATAATAGAAATAAGTTTAAAAATTTATTTCCACATTGGCACAATTAATGTTGACAAATTTAATAAATTGTAGTTGAATTAATTAATTAAATGGAGAGTTGAAAGGTTTTCCCCCATTAAGAGGGGTTCAGAAGGTCCCCTACATTAATTTCAAATTAGGAGATTTTATGCTCGGGTGGTCCCTACCACTGCACATCCAAATTGGAGGTTAAAAATAAAATAAAAGTTTGTTATTAATTTTACTTTTATTTCCACAAAAAACATAAAATCTAACTTTTACCCTTGTCCCAATAGGGTTGATGTGAAAGTCTCCTTATGCGAATAATGGAACTACAAGTTCAATGGTGCCCTCAGATTTCATTTTGGAGCATTGGTTCATAAGTTACAAAAACATGCTCACATGTTTACTGAATGTAGTTCAAAAAAGATCATAAATTCATTACGGGCACACCGGGCCCCGGAATCACGCGCCGTCAATATTCACAGGCTCATAAAATTACCATATAATTTAAAAAAAATACATGGAATTTCGTGGAATTTACATTCTCCCCACCTCAAGGATTTGCATCCCCAAAATCCACATTACAAAAACAAGGAAAACAAGGGGGTACTGAGCATGAATCTGAGCCTCTTTCCCCTATGTGCTCTCCTAGAGGTTCCCGTGCTTCCAACGCACACACACCAATGGTATTGACCAACCACGAAGGACCCGCTGCTATCGAACCTCAATCTCTACCAGAACCTCCGTAAACATGACCCTATTGTCAATGTCTATCTCTCCCCATTCAATGACGTGATATGAGTCATGCATGTATCTCCTCAGCTCGGATACATGGAATATTTCGTGCACAATGTGCAACTAATGTGGAAGAGATAACAAGTAAGACACCTCAAGAACTCTACTAGGGACCTGAAAGGGTTTAATGAACCTTGGAGTTAACTTGCCACCCATACCAAATCTATACAATCCTCGTCGGGGTGAGACCTATAGAATGATGTGGTCAACATCCTCGAACTATAGAGGTCTTAGTCTCATGTCGGAAGAAGACTTATGCCTACTCTATGCAGTCTTCATCCGGTCATGGATGATCTGCACCATCTCTGTGGTAGCCCGTACCATTTCTTGTCCCATGAGTGCTGACTCCCCTGGGTTAGTTCAGCACAATGGTGATCTGCAAGGTTGGTCATACAATGCCTCAAAAGGTGTCATCCCAATGGTGGAGAGGTAGCTGTTGTTGTATTGAAAGTACACCAAAGGAAAGTGATCCTCCCAACTGTGACTGAAGTTGAGGATGCTATCGCGTAGCTTGTCCTCAGAGGTTTGAATGGTCCGCTCAGTCTAGCCATCCGTTTGAGGATGGAAGGTAGTGCTCAATTGAAGCTGTGTCCTGAAAGTCTCCTGTAACAACTTCCATAGATGGGAAGTGAAATGTTCATCATAATCAGAGACAATCGTGGAGAGTACTCCATGTAGCCACACAATCTTTTTCACATAGAGGCATCCTAGTCTATCTATAAAACAAAACTCTCTGATCGAAAGGAATTTGGATGAATCTGTGAGTTGTTAGACAATAAACCAAATAGAATTATGACCCCTGGATGTACATCAAATTCCTATCACGAAGTCCATGGATATCCCATCCCACGTCCACTCTGGGACCTCTAATGGATAAAATAACCTTGCTGGTACCTGATGATCTGCATTAACGTGCTGAAAAGTGAGGCACCGAGAGATATACCCTGCTACTGTTTTCATCATTCCTAGCCACTAGTGCCATCGTCGGAGATCCTGGTACATATTCTCCACTCTTGTATGTACCTCTAGTTGGAATGTGTGGAACTCCCTCAACACTTCCACCTAAAGTGATAGTATACCATGGTACGTCCTCTGAATAGGATGACGTGCTCCCCACTTTTAGAAAATCTATCGGGTGTCTGCCCTGAGGATATCTGAAAAATTCATGCCTGGCAGTCAGTGTCCCCACACTGTGCCTCCCTGACTCACTGATGAAGTGTGGGAGTGACTATAAGAAACTATAGAAAATCTACTCTATCACGTTACACAAAAAATATCTGTAAAGCGACCAGCTTCCATTATGACAAGCATGGACCAACACAAGAGAGCCTAGACCAACAGCCATGCGAAGGTGGAGAGATGATTTCACGATGAATATGCTGGGGATGAGCAGTTCCATGTAGTTAGTATGGTTTTTATGTAATGTTTTAAGAATACGAGAAATAGATTCCTCTAAGTCCTACGGTCCATGTAATACTTACAACTATGAGCCTTGTATATGACCCACTTTATCCCTTGAAAGGTGTATTATCAAAAATAAATAAAAAATGAAGGCCTTTAGGCCATTGGAGGAGAGTAGACTGTAAAACATTCACCCATCATGTAATGTCTCCACATCTTTAATGTGAAGACCACTACTATAAACTCAAGGTCATGGGTAGTGTAGTTAAGCTCATGATGTCTCAACTTTCGAGAAACATATGTGCTAACTGCTTGCTCCTACATTAGGACACATCCATGCCCAGTCCTGATGTGTCATGGTAGACTACATACCCAACGCCCTTCTCCAGAAGAATCAAGATGGGGGCACTAGTCAGCCTCTTCCTCAGCTCAAGAAAACATTGCTGGTATCTATCTGACCACATGAAGGGTTTCCCATTCTTTGTAAATGTTGACAATGGTGCTGATACTCTGGAGAAATCTGGCTCATGCCTCCAGTAGTATATGGCCAGAACCAAGAAACTTTGTACCTCCCTCACAGTCTTGGGTGGCTCCCAAGCAAGTACCTAGTCCATCTACGCTGGATCCACCACAACTCTTTCTATTGAAATGACATGTCCAGGGAAGTGAACCTCTCAAATCGAGAACTTGAACATTGAGAGCGTACCATAAAGCTGGTGCTCTCGAAATGTGCCCAAAACTATCTGTATGTGATAGGAATGCTCCTTCTTGGTAGGATAGTAGATCATAATGTCATCGATGAAGACTACTACAAAGAGATAAAGGTATGGCTGAAAGATCCTATTCATGAGTCCCATGAACACTGCTAGAGTGATGGTTATTCCGAACAACATGACCAAAAACTCATAATGGCCGTATTGAAATCAGAAAGACATCTTTTGAACATCCATGTATCGTAATCAGAGCTGGTGATTGCATGATCTGAGGTCAATCTTCGAGAACCACCATTCTCCCTTCAGCTGATCAAAGAGGTCTTCAATCTTCAGAAGTGGGTACATGTTCTTCAAAGTCACCTGGATCAGCCGCTGATAGTCAACACAAAGTCTCAAGTTCATATCCTCCTCCTTGGTGAACATAATTTGGGCCTCCCAAGGGGAAACACTGGTCCAGATAAATTCATTCCCATGCAAGTCCTCTAGTTGTACCCGCTGCTCACGAAGCTCCACGAAAGCCATGTGATACACCAGTGTAGATATTGGTGCCGTCATGGGGTATATGTTAATGTTAAATTCCACCACAATGTGAGGAGGTAGACTCGGTACATCATTTGGGAAGACATCCAGGTACTATTCCACCACTACAGGATAGCTCGGACACTCCACATACACTACACTGAGGGTAAGGCTAGCCAAATGATGAGTGATCAGCTGCACTCTCCTCTGAGTATGTCTGTCTTGTGCTGTAATGGCTCCCTTCTCACCGGTGAATTTAAACATAGTCCCATCCATGTGGAAACACCGCCCTTTTCTCCAAATAATGTCAATCAGAGCATTGAATATAGATAACCAGTCCGCACCCAAGATGACGTTGTAAGGCCTCGACGCCACTACTAGGAGATACCAGACGGAGCTCTCACCTCCTAGAGCAAGATCAAACTTCTGTCACCAGTGCGTAATTGTCGAATCCACTCCCATAGGAGCCTCTAGCCGAAAAGATCGAGCCAACGTCTCTATCGGAATCTCCGAGCTCCGAACGTGGGTAGTTGTAATAAAAGAATGGATGACACCAGTGTCTATATGTACTGCAGCTAAGGTAGAGTAGACATAGATCATACCACGTATCATCTCCGGAGCACCGTGGTCAGAGACCTTAACTGCCAGGAGAAGAGATCTCCCCTATCCACCTGCTCTCTAGGTTCAGGGTGGACCACTAGGTGGTGGTGATGGTAACATCTCGAAACATCGACAACCTCCAGCGGCACGTCCAGATCCTCTACCACATTCATAGGCTCCATGTAGACAACCTCAATCGAACCTCTATCTCTTCTTGAGCAGTCCTTCAACATTCATATGATCCACTGTATAGAGGGACAGACATTCACGAGCCATGTGACCATTCTCGCCGCTTGTGTAACACTTCATGCTCCTCGCATGACTAGCTCTATCTCTGGTGCCCCGCACAACCAACCCTGAATCCGATAGTTGTCCACTTGTAGGTCTGGTCCTCTTGGACCTCTGTGACATCTGTCTACTACCAGCTATAAATGACTCTTCTACATTATCCCCAATGGTGGGTATTGCTGCTGGTGACTGCTCGACAAGAAAACTCTCCAGTAACAGGTCTCTCTCTAACACCCCTTCCTGCACAGGGATACATAGAGAAGTCATCGAAGACCTGATCTCCCACCCGAGTCCCTGCTAGAAGGTCTATGCCATGAAGAATGGGTCCCACACCATATTAGTGGAGTAACTAGAGTGGTCGGTGAACATCACTGAGTACTGAGCCACAGTCATGCTGCCCCGATACCCCTGAAGAAGCCCCTGAATGCGCACTTCGCGAAGGGTCGTTGGGACAAACTCTACCCCAAAACAAGCTCTATAGGTGTACCTAGAGAAGTGTCACCTCATCGTGAGCCTGGAGCATCAAGCTCCATCATCTTCTTGATGCTTCCTACAGAGTACTGGTGACAAGGATCACCATGAGAACAGATTGTGTCCCTATCAGTCGTAAAACTCTCACCATGGCCTCCAACCAATCCTCAGTCGCCTGTGGGTCCGTCTCACCCCTGAAACTAGGTGGCCTCTTGCGCTGGAACTTGTGAAACACGCTCATGTGGCGTTCACTCTCAGCTACTGGGGTAGGTGTCATCGATGGCCCAACATATAATGGTATTGTTGGTGCTTGTACTGATAAAGGGACCTACATCAAGGTCTCATTGCTCGGTGGGCTATCATGACATACTATACCTGGAACCCTAGTTAGCTGTCTGCGTGGAGGCATCATGAAAAGAAATTGGTGTTCCATGGTCAATAAGTTATACCAGGTGAGACGACTCAAAGAGTTTACAAAGAAAACATTTCAAAACACACATAAATTCAATTTTTTTGTGCACTGAGTTATGAATCAGAAGTCTGGGTCCTTGTGTATGGATATGTCAGCCACCACACCAACACTGGATTCCCTAAACTGATAACCACAGTCACTACACATAAAAATGTTTCCGTTAAAAGATCAAAGTCTAATTTTTTGCAGTAGAACCAACTCCTTTGATACCAATTTTCCATGACCCATCCCTCGGGGCCCATGCCGTGACTACCCCAAGCCCGCATTATATAGGCCAGGGGCTGGAGACTAGCACCAAAAGGTGTATTCCCGAAAACTGGGAAGGAATTTCCTTTATAACCTATAAATTCACACAACTAAGCACAAAGTAGGATGCGAACACAGGTAAACTACATAGTTAAAGAGTGTGTATATCTAGAAGAAGGGCCCAGAATACAAGCCCAATTTGATAGTAAAAGAAAATAGAAAAGTATAAGTAAACTGAAACAACTCCTACAAACTCCAGCCAAGGACTATTCCTGAATTTTAGGTACAACTCTTGAACATTCATCGCTGCTGTACGCCTCACCAAATGTCCACCTACGAGATGCCTCTATTCCTGGTACTCTCCTCCTCAGTCAGCGACGTCCGTCATCGGTACCAAACAAAACAAGGTGCGGGGGTAGGCCATGCATGAGTGAGTATAACGATACTCCGTAGGGACCCTGAGACCCCTGAAGGTCTCACTAAACCCACAAAGGATAAACCACAAAGCATGAAAACATCTGAAAACCCTAATTAGTCTTATGCCCACACATATACCTAAGTTATCATGTATAACCTTCTAATACATGAGAAAACTCAAGGCCAAAATCCTTAGCTCAAATATTAAGTGTCCCACGAAGGAAGGAATACCACGAAGGTTACACCACAAGGGTATATACCACGAGGGTAATTACACACAGAAGAATACCACGAAGGTATCACCGTGAAGGTAAGTACCACAATGGTACGACACACATATGAATACCACAAAGGTATCACAATGAAGGTATGTACCACAAAGGTACGACACCCAGATGAATACCAAAAAGGTATTATGATGAAGGTAAGTATCAAAAAGGTACACCACACAGAAGAATACCACAAAGGTATTACCATGAAGGTATGTACGACAATGTTACTCTGTATAGAAAAATACCAAAAAGGTATTACCACGATGATAATGACTCAACTCACACCAGGTGTAACATAAGTACGGTAGTAAAGATGATTAGATGTAATTACTAAATCATCTTACTCTGTTAATAGGAAGACCCACATAGGATCCTAAATCATCAGACCCACATTGGATACTAATACAACAGACTCATGTAGGATCCTAGAGTAGTCAGACATGGATTTCCTAGAGCAGACAAAGTGGGACTCCCAAACATAGACCCACATAGGATCCCAAAGAACAGTCCCACATAGGATCTAAAATCACAGAGCCGTATAGGATCCTAAAGCACAGACCCATATAAGATCCTAAATAATAGACCCACAAAGGATCCCTTTCTCATGTTACAGCCATCTATAGGGTTACCATATTATTCTCCCTTGAATGGGGGTGAATCATCTTCTCAAGCCACAGGTCGATACTCCAAATGCCACGAAGTCTGACAATGATGTATCCCAATGGAGCACCACAAAAGGGGTCTCAAAGCAATAGACAGTGCATCAATCGGATTCCCAGTTTGTATGTTTTTATCCTTTTAGTCACGAGGGCCCATTTTGATTCATGTTCGATCCATCCCTGTCGTACCCCAAATTTATCCCAAACGCATGGGGGTTTTACCAAAAGGACTGTCTCGATCCAAGCTTTCTAGAATTGCCGACGGTTCATCAAATAGACACATGTTACTCATGATATGTTCAAAGGAACGAGAAGGGAGTCGATGTAGGTACAGGTTCGGTCCGACCCGGTCGGACCAACCCGGCCCGACCTGGCCTGGGTCGACCTAAGCCTGTTCGGGTCGACTCAGTCCACCCCGGGTCAAGCCCGGGGTCTGACCTGACTCGTTGGGTTCGACCCGACCCTCCGGCATGGCCTGCCGCGACTAGCCGGATGGACATCCTCCTCCGCGCAGCGCGGTCGGGTGTCGTGCCCCCACTGGTGGCAGGCTCTTCCGGCCTCCCTCCCTTCGCCGACATGGACCTTGCACGTCGGGCGGCACAAACACTCTCCATCACCTCCCTATCATGTGGTTGGCCTCTGTCAGCTACTACCCTTGCTCCACCACGGCCGATGGGCCGTGGCCCTTCTCTGGAAGTGTGATCGCACCGCTGCCTTTTTCATGGCCGACCGGAGTGCCGACCTTCATTCTCGAGCACCACCAGTGTCTATCACTAACAAGGTCACCAGAGATGTTCTTCAGGTCACCGGGAACACCTCATTGACTCATTCTTCATTCCATAGACATCCTCACTCATCTCAGGATGTTGACATTGATTAAAAACTACCACTAAAATCACATAGGTTGCAGAGAAGTCAGGCCGAGTTCTATTGTCTCACACCCTCTGTGTTATAAAGGTATAATGTAGTTTATTAATTCATGAATAATGAAGAATTTCCAGAATAGGTGGGGGTATTTAAAACAACAATAAACACTACCTCGATTACTTTTTTGACGACAATGAAATGATTAATACTAAGAGGGTTCCAACAATCATCGCTTCCACAACACACTTCCAATGTTGGGCTCATGTGTCATCCTAGTTCTTGATTCCAAAGCACGTTCTTGTTTGGAGAGAGCGTTCTTCATTTAGAGAAAAATTTTCTCCAAATTTCTCCAAGGATCTCTCAGTATTCTCCTTTTACAAACAATCCTCTCAATTGTAAAGAGGAACCAATATAATAGAAATAATTGTAACAATTTAATTCCATGTTAGCACAATTAATGTTGACACATTTAATTTATTTAAGTTGGATCAATTAATTAAACGGAGAGTTGAAAGGTTTTCCACCATTAAGAGGGGTTCGGGTGGTTCCCACCATTAATTTCAAATTAATAGGTTTTAAGAATAGGTGGTCCCCACCACTACACATCCAAATGGGAGGTTAAAAATAAAATAAATTATTTCTCATTATTTTATTTTTAATTCCATGAAAAACCTGAAAACTAAATTTAACTCTTGTCCTACTACGGTCGAGGTGAAAGTATCCTTAAGCGAATACTGGTGCTACAAGTTCAACGGTGCGCTCATATTTTAATTCCGAGCACTGGTTCCAAAGTTACAAAAACTCACTTGCACATTTACTAAACGTACTTAAAAAAAGTTCAGAAATTTATTCAGGGAACACCGGGCCATTGAATCACGTGCCTCCATTTTTTGCGAACTCTTAAAATTCCTATATAATTAAAAAAATTACTTGGAATTTCCAGGTCCTTATATCCTGGCCCTAGGAGAAGCCGCAAGAAAGAAATCCAAAGAGGGATCCTCCTCTATAGAAGGAAATTCATATAAGGAGGCCACTTGCATAGGATATCCTACATCAAGGAAAAGAGTTATAGTGCCCTGGGGTAGGTCAAGGACAATCAAACCTTTATTGTGCCATGAAAAGTCAATGCATGCGGGAAATGATCCTGAGAAGCTGAGGAAGCCTGGTGCGTTGTAGGGGACCAGGGCCATGTAGGAATCCTCAGCAATAGACTGAGTTGAGAAGACCACTAAATCTAGAGACTCCATTCCACTTGGAACCATCACCATATCCAAGGTATCAGATCGATGGGAAACATTTCCACTTTGGCCTCATGAGGAAGCATCCAAGTCGATTCCAAACCACTTGGGTGGAGCCAGATATGCATGAATGGGATAATCTAGTGAGAAATACATACCATACTCCACATGATGATTACTCCTGTAGACATGAAGCGAGTTCTCTTGGAGATGGAAAATCAGCAAAAGTGCGGCATGGCTAGGTAGACAAGGGATTGACTCCATTTAAAGATATCCTAAATTTAGAGTTGGATCTGATTTGGATGTGGAGTAGCTAGGTCCATGTCCATGTTGATGCGAGCCATGGATGGATTATCCAGGAGAAGCATCCTATCATCTGTGCATAAGAAACAACCGAGGGAGTTTCCAATAGCCCAAAGAAGGCCCCTATTCTGGAAGGGGAGGGGAATGCTGGGAGGATATATCCACACTGGAGATAATGAGGAATCCCTCCCCCAATGGAGTTCCATATCCCAATGCATCAAGGTGATCCTCCATATACCCAAAATCCGTTATCGGTGAAGTGAGAAACCACAATCCAACAAAGTTGCGAAATGAGGGTTGTTGAGGACGCTCCACTCCGAATCTGGCCATGAGAGTCCAATAGAGACTCTCTAATGTCGTATTGAACGACTCTGATGGGATGACCCGAGAGGGCCCAGAACCCTCTAGGGAGAAGAGGTAGCAGCGATATAAACCTGTTAAACCAGAGGATAACCCCTTGCCGAGGGTCTGCCATAGAGGGCATCCCCGAAAGAGATTCCTCTCTCAGAGGGAAGCAAATCAGGCACCTTCCAGTGGTAGGAAGCTATGTGACCAACCGACAAAGATCCTGGCACGAAGTGTACGGAAATAGATGCTACTAACGGTAGAATCACGGGAAAATCCACCCTAACGGTCAAAATATATGACCCCCCGAATTCGTGTGAGGTGCATTCGTTTTGGGAGATCCAATGTAAAATATTCAATTTTGTCATGTCCATTTTTTATAGTCTAGAGGAAAAAACTGTTTTATTACAATGAATGATTCCACAACCTTTTCAAAATTCCCAAAATAAGAAACCCTAAATTTTTTTCTTACAATGTAAATCATACCATTTACCATGATTCCCTTCACACTTGAACATTAACATATCATTAAAATAGTAAAGGGAGGGTAAGAATTGATAAAAATAGCTTGAATCCTAGATATTTCTTCTAAAGGTATTTCATGATGTCTGTGGGCTAAATAAGTATTGATGTTAATGTGGTCTTTTTTAGTAAGTGGTTATCAAAATATGCCTCAATAATTTTAAATGAGTATTTTCATAGTCATAGCTTTGACATGTTCAAATGAATGTTCTAGTGGGTGGCATGTCCCATGATCACTCATGAAATTTGATAAAGATAAAATATGAAGTACTTGGTCTATAAATCCCCTCAATAATAGACATATGATATTGAAAAACCACTCAATGAAATATTCTTAATAAAAAATCAATTCACATGAATTTCAAAAATTCAACTCATTGAAAATAGTTAAGAAATTTCATTTACAATAATCAACCAATTACATTAATTCATGAGTCCTAATTTTTATATATATGAATTAGTTTAATCGTATAATCTTCCATTTTTATCGTTAAATTTATTTACCATTTGGAATATGAGACATGGACTCATAGGATAACTGAAAAACTCATATCTCCTATACTGGTCATTTAATGAAAAATTCAAATGTGAGTAGGAAATTTCATCTTTATATCGTAAAACGTGTTTCTGGATGAAAATGTATAATGTTTATAAGATAATAAAAAGTGAACTACCTTTACCATTAATATTGGTCAGTGTATTTCACTATATGAGGCTTCCTTCTTCCGTCATGAACATATAAAAGAGAACAACCTAATTAAGCATAAGAATCATTTCATTAAAGCATAAAATGATAGTAGGGAGTGGGATACATGCCAAAAAACATTATAATAAATGAAATTGAAATATAAATTCCTATAAAGCATGTAAAGTTTAATCTTGGTATGATATCATAGGTGGGCGTGACATTTTTACTACCTCAAGAAGGGCATTACCGAATATTATTGTTAATATGTCAGTGGGTGGATTTTCATATATTTGAACCAAAACAATTGGTTCCTTCCATCTGGGACTAATTATTCTACATTGAAGTGGACACCTGCCCCTTCTCAATGTGGTACAATGTAAATGGAAGGGAAATATGTAGAATTAATCATCCTCCACTTTGGTTGTGATTCCTCCAAACCTTCTTTCTTCGTCCAATGTTTACTCAAGGTATACTGAATTAAAAAAATTATCAAAGGGAGAATTTGAAGGTAATTTTATTTTAATAAAATTTCAATTTAAATAATTAAATAATATATTTTCCCCAATTTATATAAGAGGAATGCATCTATGGTTCTTTAAGAAGATCCAATGGTATATATTCATCTCCTTCCCCTAGTATTTGTTCATTATGTTATAAGAACTCCTTGTTTTACTCAAAAAGTGAATTTTATTTTTTATAATCTTCATCCATCAATAAATATGAGTTATAAAAATCTATAAAATAATATTTTTTTTGGAGTGATACTCAATTTAGTTTCAATGAAATTTTATGTTAAAGTGTTCAAAAAAGGTTCAACGCCCTGAACTGGTTCGTTTTGAATATCTTCTTCCATTGAAAGTGACTTGTGGATTTGATCTTCACTGAATTTTGGTTGGTAGTCTAGTTCCATTAGTATTTCTTAAAATTCACCCACATGGGGGGTTTATTCTAATTATAAGGATAAATAAAGGTGCATTGGTGGTGATTCTTCTACTTTTTAAGGAATGAGTAGATCATGTTACATTTTAATTTATTCAGAATTTTTTTATAATTTACCAAATTCACACGATATCCCTCTTCTAAATAATCATAAAATGATATTTCATCTATATTCTCCTACAATGGGTGAGCGAGGTGGAATAAATCTTCATGTACATCTACATGTACCTCCTCAGGTTCGTTATCTTTAATTATGAGTACTGATATTTCCTCCACCACTTCTGCATGTTAGTATTTCTAATCAGGGTCGGGTTTCTATATTAGTGTATGAACATATTCAAATTTTCTATCAATATTTATTGTTCATTGATTCACCTACAAGTAATCAACCAATTCATAATAATATGAATTTGAATACATCACTGAAAGTGAATTATTTATGTGTTTTTTCAAATAAAAATAATGAAAAACAGTCAACAATATGAAAATAGAATAAATATGTTAAATACCGATTAGATCCCTTAAGACAATGCCAGTTTATATTCATGTATGTCATGGGGTGTTTTAAAAAGTAATTATATTTTTCTTATCACAGTATAGTGGCTGATCAGGGTATTATCACTTAAGGATATTTCCCAGTTTTGTTCACTTTCATTATATAATTCACATAAATAATTCTTTTTGGGTTTAAAAAATTAAACAAAAAAATGTTTTCTATTGTTTTTGTGAATATATAAAACAAATGAGATTTAAAAAAGAGAATTTTAACTATAATGAAATTTCAATAGTGAATGAGTTTTTGAAGAAAGGCCATGGGAATGGGTTCAGTTTTGGACTCAATCATTATTCTATTTTATATGTTTTATTTATTTTTGAAAATCCAAACATGAAATCTCATGTTTGAACTAATATTATTCATTTATAAATTTTTTAAAATCAATGAATAACTAAGAAATATCAATTCCACCTTCTTCAAATATGGTTTATGACACATATTGGTCTAGTATATACTATCTTTCAAGACCCAGTTCAATCGATTCCATTTCATTTATTCATTAATATATATATAACATAGGAAGAACAAATCAAGGGATATAGGGAAAAGTGATTTAATAAAATAATATAGATATATTGAGTGGATTTTCATTACTGGAAGACACCATATCAGGGACATCTGCCTCACCCCTTCTTGCTACTCAATTCTATATACAAACATAAAAATTAAAAATTAAAGAAAATTAATTAACACCTTGACCTCCCTCCAGGTTAGGTCTCGGGGTTATCCTTTCATTTCAGAGAGCGAGATATCACTTGGTAGAGTGGGTAGAAGAGAAAAAAAAGAAATAGAACAGAACAATATAAATAAAATTTAAAAATAATGGTGATGAGTAAATAAAATAATAAAAGAAAATGGATTTAGGATGAGAGAGAATATTAATAAAGAATATAAATATATAAAATAATAAATATTTATATTATAATATTTAAATAATAAAATAATAATAATAGTAATAATCAGTTATTATTATTGTGAAGAGAACAAAAGAGTATAAAAGTAAGAAAATATAAATATTTTTCTTAAAGTGTAATATGAATAATTATATAAATTTTAATAATAACAATAACAATACAATTACTAATAATATTACTATTAAGAATAAGAAGGGATGGGGAACGAGTGGAACCAAAATTTAAAACATGAATGCAAGATTTAATTCAATTTAAAATAAAATTTAAATTAGAATTTAAAATTAAAATGCTAACTAGAAACAAAGAAAACATATAATAATGAAGTTGAAGGGTGAGAAGGTTTCAGTTGGTGGACACTATCACTGGATACCTCGTAATTGGTTCCTTATATTATTTGGAATGGAAGCATTCAAAACCGTTTATAGGTGAAGAGGGATATTTTTTGGCCCTCGAATATGTCTTATGAATGTTTTTATGTTTTTAATCAAATAATTTCCCTAATTTTGGATTGGCATCTTCATAAATGTTGTTTATTAATTTATTTTTGATTTCCATTGAAAATTTCTGCATTATTTTCTTTGTCTAGATGGAGTTATGACAATTTTATTCTTGGAATTTTATTCTGGAAGAATGCATCCAGATGCATCCTTTAATGTTGATCATCTTATGGACACCTTAATTAGTGAATAATTCTTAAAATTTAATGTTGAAACTAGAATATGAGTCTTATTTTACCTCCTTCTTGAATATGCTAAATTTGAGATGTGTATCATGATTTATGCTTTAATTCTTGAGGTGGTGTGCACCCTATCCACTGCAATTATTGTTCAAATTGATTGATTTTTCAGTTTTTTAATTTTTATAAGTATCTCTTGGTCCAAAAAAAGGTGGATAAAATAAATAAACAAATCCTAAGGTCACAAAATAATTAAACATGGATGCATTCAAAATGACCACGTTTAGGATTCAGAAAAATTATATTAGGTCGTTGATTTAATTTATTTAAATTTAAATGTTAGGAAGATATATTATATGATTTTTTGGAACATGGTATAGGCCTTCTGATTATTCCTAGGTATCACCTATATTGGTATGTCCTTGTTTCTATGGAATGGGATTGTTGTTCAAGGTTTTTATATGTTATGATATTTATATTTCCATGTACTTGTGTTTTAATTTATTAATTTTTATCATGCATGTAGAATTTGGTGGAACGATCCTTGTATTTATAAATCATATAACGAATGTATGATTCTGATGTAATTTTCATGCATGTGTCTTAATTATTACCTAATTATAGAAATTAATTTTGATAATTTAATGTGAAAATAATGAACTGTGAAGTTTTTTTAATAAAACATCTATTAGTGGAATATTACATTAAAAGGCATATAGTTACATATTTAACTACAAAATTTATTTTAGTATTACTTTTTGGTATCTTTTGTGTATTATGTTCCTTTCCCCGAGAGTATATAGATTTGTCTATTGGGATTGGATAAGTTATATATGATACTTGTTTGATTAAGGTGTCTATATTGTAGTGATATGTATTTTATGATATCAATCTTAGTAAAATATTTTCTAAATAATAGAAATAAACACGTTATGGTACATTCTTTTTTTAATTTCAATGATATTTTTCCATTATGGGCTCTATTATAATATAAGGAGAGTGATGATGTGTATGGAATACCAACTATGTTATCTAAACCAAATTTGGAAAATGTACCTTTTATGGAGAGGGAACCTTATGTGAACATTCATTTTGTTATTTTTTTACAGTACATAGGTATATGAGAGTGGGATAGTCTAAGCATAATATAATGAGATATTTCTAGTTACACAATCCACTTATTATTTTTGGTGAGGATTTATCACATCATTTTTTGTTGTATATTTTGTATCTTTAAACTATTTTTCACCATATAGAGATACAAAAAAAGTGTAGTGTAAACATTTGTAGATATATATTATACGGACTTGTTATGAACAAGTGAAATATACTGGAACAGTTTAACCAGTATATGGGGAATACTTAAAGTATTTTCATGATCACTTCCTTAAAAAACTCTCTCCATATATCATTATGTTGTTTTGTCTTATGAGTTCTTTCCTATTATCTAGAGGGATATTGGTTATAAATTATATTTATTTACTATATCATTTGATATGAGTTCACGTGACATTTTTTTAACAAAAATATATTTATATTCTCTGAAAAATGACCTCATTACCAAGAGGAACAATGTTTTGGGGTTTATTATGTGTAAATTTCTTCTTTTGTAGGGGTGTATAGTAGTTCTTTGAGTAACACGATGTAATTATTGGTGGTTTCCACTAATTAATTTAATGATATATTAGTAGTGTATGGGGTTATTATCATCATTTTGGAGGGTGGAATTCATTATAATACTATTAATTTGAATTATTAGTGAATCTATAGAGAGTTAATGATTTACCACCCAAGGATGTTTGTTTATATTTATATATCGATCACCAACATATATTCAGTAAGATTTCACCATAAAAAACATGTTGACCATGTTATGGTCATACATAGGGATTCAGAATAGGGAAGTGATCATTACCTCAATCATTTATATAATGTTATTTTATGAATTCTTTGAACAAAAAATTATATAATACCTTTGGGAATGTGAATTAACATTAATTAGATGTTTCCCAACAAGGTATGTTTATTATTTGGGGAATATGAATATATATTTTTAAATCATCATGCATAGATATTACACCATTTGATCATAGAGCTGGTATTCAATTATACAAGGTATGATCATGGTGTCATACCATATATTATGTTATATTTTATTCATTTTCAGTGTATTATTTAATTTCTACCTAGACTATTATGGATATGGTTTTATCATTAGAGATTATAATATGGACATTGATACTTATCAATCCATTGGGAAAGGTATTTGTGTTTAAGAAAATTTATGAATGATGTTCTATTATTATGAGTGGATATGAATATTGATTGATTTATTTACCAACATCATTAGTATTAATGTAATCCCCATGATTGGTTTTGAGACACTCCTTAGAGGACACATTGATTACTACTATAAAATTTTATGTTTTATTATTAGACCATTATTAAATTTTTTTTATCAAGGACCCTATTTAAAGATAATGGTTGATTTTACAAATAATTTATTAATTGGGATAGAATTTATATTCATTTCTCCATATAATATGGCTTCAATAGAGATAAGAGATAGTATGTTATTTTTGGAGGATGTAGAGGGGAAGTTATTTATTCACTCAAGAACATTACCTTATGATTATCATATTTTATTCTATAATATATTTAAATAATTTAACTCAAATATGTTTACTTTCATAGGCTAAATCATGGGATTAACTATAAACAATATCAAATCCCTTGTAAAAATTTAATATTTGATATGCTAAGGCGAGTTAAGTAGTTATGAAATATTGATATAAAGTCCATATATCATAAGATATTAGTGTGGTAACCATACATTCCATAAAATGATTTCAAGTTTAGATATAACTATGATGAGTTAATTGTTATGGTTTTAAATTTTATTATCATAATAATGGTTTTTATAACATGGATGAATATGGTGATCCATATATGATTTAATTCTATTGTGGTTATATTCAATGTGGAAATTTCAATATAATTCTATATTTGAGTTTTCTATGGATGACATTAGAATATCATATTGGGAATATTATTGGAAGATAAAAATTATATAAAACTCTAAATTTTTAGTTTTCGGACTAAAGAGAAAAACTTCTTAGATATAGTGATATCAAATTATATTATATCAAGGGGTCTTAATAAGGTAGATGATATGTTTTCTTAGGAATAATAAAAGAATGTTTTTGAGAACAATACCTTCATAGGAATAGAAGGATAGTACATAAGATTAATTTTTTTTACTTTTCCATATTGGTAGAATCAATGTTATACTAATAGAATATATGAAAGTTGTTTGTGTCAACTAATAGATATATATTTAATTCAATGTTTGCAAGGGTTAATTTTTTCCCACCCTATTACATATCATACATGATCTATGTAAGGATTATAAGATACTTTTTAATGCACCCTTAATTGGGATTGTAGTAGTCTTGATGTAGGATGGGTGATATTTATCATAGTAGTCAAGGTATTTGATTTCCTACGAGTCGAACTACAATACACATAAAATAGAGTAGTTAATGATTATAAATACACTAAAATATTGGATACAATTTCTATTGGGTGATATATTTGTAGAGTGTATTTACTATGATAACATGAAATACATATTCTCACCATCTGAACAGAACTTTCCTAAAAGAATGTGTTTTGAGTACTTATTATCATTTAACATTGATAAGATGCACAAACACAGGAAGTGGAATGTTGTGGTAGACATAGTAAGTTGAAATACATAGTCTCTGGTAGTGTGAGATTACTATATCATGTGGTAGTTTATGATCCTATTTATTGATTAATATCTTAACATATATAAGTATTTGGGTAGGAGTACACTCATAAATATGATTAAAAAACATTCACCTACTGTGAGAGAAAAATATGTTATGTAGTATAAATCATATTTCTTTTTTGATGAGGTAGAATATATATGATGAGGAAACCCAACTACCATAAGACTAGGATGATGATATGAACTTATATATATGAGGTTGTTATGTAGCACTGAGGAGTTTACGAGAGGATCATAAACATAATTCACCTTTCTTGAGATTTATTTTTCTCTTAGGTGTGAAAAAAATGTATCATGATATCCATATTGAGTAATATTTATCCAAGAGGATAATAGGCGTACTTGAGTCCATATCATCGTTCTTCAAATACTAGTAGCTTCAGTCCAATCTGTTGATGGATGAGAATCATCACTAATGAATTTAATAATATTTTAAAAATTAGATAATGTGAAGAAGGTATTTGTAAGGTTTTTTATACAGTTTATTTGAGTTAGTGACATGGTGTAGGTTATTATTGATAAATCAACCATTGTTTCTATATTTATATTCAACAAAGAGGCCTGATCTTAGAATGATATGGTTAGGGTATATTTCTAGAGATGAAGGGATTTCATGGAGTACTAATGTTTATTGTATTAGGAATAGGTTCTTGATTCACATTACATTTATCAGGAACTAAATTTATTTTTGGGGACTCATGTAATGTGGACCCGGACATATTATCTATTTCATGAACCCAATTAGAGGACCCATGATCTAGATAATCATCCAACCAATGGAATAACTACTGGGAATTATTGATACCATGGTCTATAAAATGGTTCTATGTGTATCAAAGTTTAAAAAATGTAAATTATTTCACCCAATAAATTTTTTTAAACATGGGGATTCCATTTATATATTTAGCATGACCATTTCATGCATCTAAGGGGTAATGAATAAGGCCGGGTCGTCATCTGACCTGATTCCCAACCCGGTCTGTGACATGACCCGAAGGGTGTTCTTGATCCCCACAGTTTGGAAGAAGTTACCGGGTATCAAAACTAACACATGGGAATGATTTTCCCGAAATAGTAATCACAAAACAATTGATAAGATAATGAAACTGAAACTGAAAATAGATAACCAAACAATGCCTTAAACTAAAAAAAATTCTGAGGATTAGAACTTGAACCAACATCCAGAATAAATAACCCAAAAAGAACCTAAGACTAAAACTCGAACCTCCAAGAAACAAGAGAGGCACAACATCCACACACCACGACACAAAACTGCACGAGAAAACCATCAAAGACCAGAACAACCATCGCTGATCACGATGTCACAACATGGAATACACATGAAACAATGTCTACATACCCCCAAAGGTGTATGTAGGGTGTGAACCAAAAGCCCAGTAGGACATTTACCAATAAAAAGGATCCACGTATAAACATTAAATGATAAATACATTTGCATGCTAAACAAATGAAATGACACGAAAGCTTAAACAACTTTAAAGAAACAGTTTCTATAAAGAAAACACTTTTAAAGAAAATAGCATAAATAAAAATAAAACACCCTCAGAGTTAAGAAAACTCAAACCTTCATGATAACCTAAATGCTACACCTCTTCTCGACGGTGAGTGTATAGTATTCCTGGAGCACCAAAAGTGGGATAGGCTCTAATGGTATCATAAAAAGGAAGAGGACCCTAGAACACCGCGTATCGGTGAACAGTATAGGAAACACAACAAAATGTGTTCTCGTGCATGAGCCACAAGTAGGGAAACACATCCATAACCTAGTGGCCTCCAATCATCATCCAATGTTTAGTTAGTTTTGTAATCGTCAAACCAGTTATGTGAAACCAGGCCAGAGCCACTTCCGAATCACTAGCACACTTGATCTAGTCCTCCCACCTAGTACCCAGGCTTCCCCTTTTTGTGCTCAAGATGTTCCAATTTCACATATCATGTCAAAATCAGACAATTAAAACAAACAAGGTGCTATACAAACCCAATTCCACATTTTCACACACACACAAAAACCATTTGACAAAGTATGCATGACAAAAGACATTACCCAACTCAATTAAACCAATTTCAGCATTTCTAATAATTTTTTTTATCAAAAACATATTAAATTTTTATCGTTAATAAATTTACAAAATATTATTAAATTAATTAGAAACGAATTCTTCAAAAAGAATCATAACACGGCTTTAACACACAAAAACAACTCCACCCTCTTTCATGACAAAACACACCCAATGCCACATCAAGAACACAAATTTCACTTTGCACATTTTCACAAAACAAACACAATATTTATAAAATAACTAGAACTCAAACATTCCACTATTCAAATTTTCAAAAAACAAACACAAATTTATAAAAAAACACTGGAACACAAACATTTCACTTTGCAAATTTTCAGAAAAAAAAACAAAATTTATTAAACACTAAGAGGTAACTCAACAATGGTTTTTCATAGAAACAACCTACTTAAACAACACAACACCTTCATTTATGACCAAGCACTATCAACGCTATGTCGAAAACGCCATTATCCCCACTTTCACAATTGAAAAACTAACTGCACATACTTTAAAACACTAACAATTTACTAGAAGAACGATTCAATCTAATTAATGCACCCACCCATACAAACATAATTCCAAAAAAAATTTAACACATGAAAATCATCAAGAAAACCAAATTATCACCCAAAATAATTATTCAAATAACATCATAAATTAACTAAGCTATCAAATTAAATCATTAAATAAGGATTAAATGCCGAACCACCTACCTTGGTGTAGGGAAACATGAGACTTCAGTGCAAAATCGTCAGCGTACATCAAACGAACCGCAACAACCCAAATAAAACCTAATAAATAACGCATCAGACCAATTATACCAAAATTGAACCAAACACAATTCAAAAATCAACCTCACTCAACCATGAATAAATAAAAAGTAATAAAATAAAAACAAACTTAAAGTGGGGGTGTGGTAGGTCAGCCGGAGGTCGACGGAGGCTGCCGGAGCACTGGAGGAAGCTACGGTTCAGGCATCAGCAACAGAGAAGCTGGTTGAGACAAGAGGGGGGGGGGGTGTTCGCCGGAGTGGGAGGATGACGAGGGAAGTTCCTTATAGTAAGGAGGTCGATGGTGGGGTGCATCACAAGATAGAGTAGTGGCAGTTGTTCGGCGCTCCGCCGGACGCAGAAGGTGGTGGGGTGGGGTGTCACCAGATGGAGTAGGTCGTGCCGGTTTGACTCATCGCTGGACATAGATGGGGGTGGTGGTGGTTCAGATATTCACCGGAGGGTGGTGTTTTGCCGGTGGAGAGGTCTAACGAGGAGGGGGGGGGGGTGCTGGAGCGCCGCCGGTGGAAAGATGCAATGAGGAGTGGGGGGGCTGGGGGTTGGTGCACTGCAGAGCGGGAGGGAGGTCGACCACCGTGAAGGGAGGTCACCGGTGAGGGAGGGGAGGCGGTGTCAAGGAGGAGGGAGCATTGGGATGGTGCACCACACAGGGAGAAGAAGAATAAAAATGAAGAGGGTGGGGGGGGGCGACCAAACACTAACAAGGGGGAGGAAAAAAATATAATAAAAATAAAAATATAGATATAGGTAAAAATAAAATAAAATAAAATAAAATGAAAATGAAAATATATAATAATAATAATAATAATAAATATAAAATATAATATAATTATTATTATTATTATTATTATTATGATAATAAAAATTAAAATGATAATAATGATAATAATAATAATATCCTCAGATTAAATTTTTTAAAAAATATTTTTAAAAACATATTTTATTTAATTTCTATTTCATCACGTTCTTAATTTTTATTTCTTTATTAAAATTCATTTCATTAAATTTATTAAGTAGTTGGAATATCGTGTGGTAAACCATGCGAAGTCGTGAGGCTGCCCACGTGGGGCTGTGCGACTTCGACCGTAGTGCGCTGGAAGCATTCAAGGCCAAAACACAAGTTTTTAAATAATAATTCAAAATTTTAACTCGGGTTTCAACCCAAACCACTTGAGGTCAAAATATTTAATGAAATAAAAAAAATTAAACATGATGGGTTTGAAAATTCTCCCCACCATAAATATTTTCGTCCCCGGAATGCCACAACTAAGGTTGAGAGTCAAAGAAGAAAAAAATTCCCCAGTAAGGATCAAATAGGATCCTTAAAATCAACAAGCTGAAAGTTGGAAAATCATCATGCTCAGAGAAAGTGAATCAAAGACATCTTCATTAAAAAATGTGTAAAAAGACATTCTAATACGTGTCTCCCGCCCCAATGAGATAGAACACCTCCAGTTGACTGATCAAAGAAAGGAACTCTTGCACCCGTGGAAACCAACTTCACAAGCCAGAACACCTCGAGCATCATTGCATGAAAACGACATCGTTTGACTGGAACAAAAATACAAGACCAACCACATCCATAGAATACTATTATCACCTACCACCAAGTCATCTTTAGGAACAGAACTAAAATCCAACATGGGGAAACCCCAAAGGGGCTCCCCACCATTAGAACCCTATAAACGCTCAAGTCGATATTGGAAAACAGACACGGGGAGGCCTGGGCGGACTCCCCTCCGTAAAAATAAGGTAATATTGGTTTATTTATGGGGGGTTTCAGCGAGACCCTCAATGGGTCCCACAACCGTTGGCACTAACAAAACACAACAACTTAGAGGATTCTTGGCACTGACCCAACACTTCACCAAAAGGGCGGGGCGGGTGGGACCCAACCATCGGGTGTTAAAGTGACAACCGAAGAAAACCCAATATCTCGACATCCGGGGATAAGAACCATTCAAATTTGAGACCAATTAAACCAAGAGACATCATAAGTGCCACTAAATAAAATTACATCCTATTGGATGCAACGAACGAGACTTTAAGGAAATGAGACAAACACACCTCTTCCTAGTCACAGAAACCATACGCATCTAGATGGTTTGTTCGGAACAGAACATATAAAGAAGACAATTTAAATTGCTTTTACTTCCAACATCGTTTACAGAAATAATGTCGGGGTCCCATACACTCCAGGGGTTCCTGACTACATGCCAACTTCACTCCGAGGCCTATCGTTGGAGCCCTGATGTTTGAAGCATCTCCTACCATGTAGTCAGGTATTGAAGAATCCTAAACAAAGATTCTCTTTTTGGTGTCACACGCCACCACACTAAAACTGAGGCAACACCAACAAACACAACACATCATTACATTCAACTGATCATACTCGGAACATTCACCAACACTAGAGCTGAAATAGTGCATGCACAACACCCTTTGTAACACTGATTGAGAACACGACACCACAAATCATCACCAGAACATGAACATTCTATAGAGAAGAACATTATACAGAGAGGGACTTAAAAATGAATCTTAAAAAACACGTGATTCCTACAATCGACCGTAGCATCCCCATGTTACTGGGTCAGCCACACTAGTGGCCTAATGTAGACCCTTTCATAAACGAAACCAATGAAGGATCAAATGTCATTTAGAATAGTGTTCTGCACCAACCACTCAAGGCTTCTTCCACCTTCCCCCATGGGAATCTCCTTCACTGTTTCCAAATAGAAATTTCAAATTAATGAGGTCAAAATTCACCCTTGACTATCATGGAGCACTAACACTGCAAGACATCACCAAACATGACACATGGAGCAGATGAAAATACTACAAATCCCTTCAAGACACTGGTGAACACTGATAATTCTGAATCACCTTCACCCTTCCCTGCTAGAATTCCTTTCACCGTTTCTAGGAGGAACCTTCAAACACGACAGTGCCAAACTTCATATCCAACGAGTAAGACACTGAAAAGACCAAAACGCCCTTCAAATTCACCCACATATGTCATCCCACTGCAAGAGGATTCACATAGTTGAAATAAATGAGAGGTGGGTTCAATTTTAGAATTCAAAAAGAGATTCCTCTGATCAATTGGAGGGTCTACCAATGACGATTTTCCTGTGGCCGCACTTTAATCACATGTCAACACTTTATGGGGGGAATACACTAGTCAAAAAATAAAACCATAGACCAAACCAAATTGGTCCAATGGTCAACAAATACCACAAGCGAACACCAAACGTACAGGGGAAACCACTGCAAGGGCTCCCTGATGTACTCTTCAAAAGAATTCACTAACCACATTCTTGCATACGAACTTACAAATTTGAATTCAAACTCAGGACACAAATCAGTCAAAAAGGAATCTCAGCTCAAAACTCCTCACATCCAACCTTTCAAAAATACAAGGACACCCCACACACTCCCCGGTAATATATAAACACCAAATTTACTTTTAACAAAACATTTTGAAAATAAGAAAAGCCAGTGGGTCGCACAAATATTAATGGTGTCCAATGGGCCTCGCACATGCATGTTATCGTTCCACACCAGCACCCAAATCATATCCATCCTGTAACACATCCGCGCATGCCATTAGCCCTTTCTCTTTACATATACACTCATGCATGTGGTTCCCAATGAGAACACCGAGTATCAAAACCAAACCATTCCATTTTTCAAAACCAAAACATCCATCCCACACTTTTCAAACCTCATGCATCATTTTCTATTTAATGTTCTTTATTTCAAAAAAAAATTCAAAACATTTTCCAAGACCAAATCATTTTTACTTAAAATCCAAATGTTTACCATTCCCAAAGAAAGAATCAAGGAATGGTGCAAGAGAAAACTAGTGTCATCGGGTGACCAAAACATATGGTTAGTGGTCATACGCCAATCACGCCACTGCCACAAAGGGTATTCTGGGACAGTGTCCCTGGATCTACATGGCTTTCCAGACCCTGCGAGCTCACTAGGACTACTAACCCCACTCCTTTTTCATTTCCCTTAAGCAAGATTAATCACGAGGACTAAAGACTCAACAGACCTCAACTCACCCTGGTAACTCGTGTCCCGCCCCGAGGTGTGCTGGACAGGCACCTTGCTCATAACTAGAACATTGAGTTCTGATACCAGTAAATTTTTTCTACACTGACCTAATACCTAAATAAACTGACCCAAGAGTGCAAAAATGCTCCTCTGATATCAGTTTTTCATAAACCTGGCCGGGTCGCCATCCGACCCGACGCCCGACCCGGTCCGCAACATGGCCCGAAGGGTGTTCCCGATCCCAACGGGCTGTCAAAAGTGCCTGCGTATCAAAACTAACACATGAGAATGATTCACCTGAAATAGTAAACCCAAAAAAACTGATAAGATAAAGAAACTAAAACTTAAAATAGACAGCCAAACATGGCCTTAAACTAAAAACAAATTCAGAGGTTTACAACTTTAACCAACATCTAGAATAAATGACCACAAAAAAGCTAAGACTCAAAATCAAACCTCCAATCAATAAGAGAGGTGCAACATCCACATTCCACGACACCAACCTGCATGAGAAGACCATCAACGAGCAGAACCACCAACACTGTGCACGATGTCACAACCTGGAATACACAAGAAAAAAGTCTACATATATTCAAAGGTGTATATAGGTTGTGAGTCAAAATCCCAGTAGGACGTCACCCAATAAAAAGGATCCATGTATAAACACTAATTGTCCAATAAATTTGCTGGATAAATAAATAAAAGTACCCCAAAGTTTAAATAAATTTAAAGAAAAGGTTTATATAAAGAAAAAACTTTTAATGAAAACAACTTAAATAAAAATAAAACACCCTTGAAGTTAAGAAAAATCTAACCTTCAATAGAACCCAAATTCTATATCGCATGCCGACGATAAGTGTATAGTAATCCAGGAGCACCAAAAGTGGGAGAGGCCCCAAAGGTACGAGAAAAATGAATGGGAACCTAGAATATCGTGTCTCAGTGAACAATGTAGGAAACACAAAAAAAATACATTCTCATGCATGATCCACTGTTAGGAAAACACATCCATAACCAAGAGTTCTCCAATCATCATAGAATGTTTACTTAGTGTTGTAATCGTCAAACCAGCTAAGTAAAACTGGGCCAAATCCACTTCCGAATCACTAGAACGCTTTATCTAGTCTGCCCACCTAGTACCCTGGCTTCCCCTTTTTGTTCTCAAGATGTTCCAATTTCACATTTCATGTCAAACTCAGAAAAATAAAACAAACAGGGTGTTATAGAAACCCAATGCCACATTTTCACAGACATAGAAAACCATTTGACAAAGTATGCAAGGAAAAAGGCTTTACCTAACTCAATTAAAACAATTTCTGCATTGCTAATAATTGTTTATTAAAAACATATTAAATTTTTATCGTTAATATTTTTATTAAATCATATTAAATTCTTTGTAAAAAAATTCTTCAAAAAGTAAAACAACACAGCTTTAACACACAAAAACAACTCAACCCTATTTCATGACCAAAAACACCCAACGCCACATCATGAACACAAATTTCACACTCTGTACATTTTCACAAAACAAAAACAAAAATTATAAAAACACTAGAACATAACCATTACACTTTTCACATTTCCCAAAAACAAACACAACTTTATAAAAAAACACTGTAACACAAACATTTCACTTTTCACATTTTCACAAAACAAACACAAAATTTATTAAAAACTAGGAGATAGCTCAACAATGGGTTTTCACAGAAACAACCTAATCAACCAACACAACACTTCATTTATGACCAAGCACAAACAATGCTATGTCGAAAATACAATCAAAACCACTTTCACGAATGATAAGATAATAACATATACTATAAAACACTAAAAATTGACTAACAATAAGATTTTAGCCTATGGACACACCCACCCATATAAACATACTCCCAATCAAATTTTATCACACGAAAAACAGAAAAAAAAACAAAATTATCAACCAAAATAATTCATCAAAAAACATCATAAATTAACTATGCTAGAAAATTAATTCATTTAATAATGTTTTAACGCGTAACCACCTACCTCGGTGTAGGGAAACATGAGATATCTATGTGAAATTGTCAGTGTATGTCAAACACAACACGACAACCCAAATAGAACCTAATAAATATCACATCAGGCCAATTACACCAAAATTTAACCAATCTCAATTCAAAACTCTAACCACACTCAACTAGGATTAAACAACAACAATCAAAGAAAAATGCACTTACAGCGGGGCTATGGGAGGTTAGACGAAGGTTGACGGAGGCTACCGGAGCACTGGAGAAGGCTGCAGTTAGGGCTTCGACAACATAAAAGCTTGCCGGTACAGGGGGGTGTTCACTGGAGTGGGAGGCCGAAGAGGGCGGCACCGACTAGTAAGGAGGCCAATGGTGGGGAGAATCACCAAACGAATTATGGGTAGAGGTCTGGCGCTTCGCCAGACGGAGAAGGTGACAAAGTGCTGCATCGCCGGATGGATCATGCCGTGGTTGTTCGTCTCATCGCTGGACGTAGCAGGGGGGTGGAGGTTCTACTATTCGCTGGAGGGTGGTTCTGTGCTGGTGGAGAGGTTTGGCGAGGAGGGGGGCATGATAGAGCACCGCCAGTGGAGAGATGAAACGAGTAGTGGGGGATGGGGGTTGGTGTGCTTCCGAGTGAGAGGGAGGTCGGCCATCGGGAAGGGAGGTCACCAGTGAGGGATGGGAGGCAGTGCAAAAGAGGAGGGAGTAATGGGATGTTGCGCCGCACATGGAGAAGACAAAAAAAATTAAGAATGTGGAGGGGAACCCTAACAAGGGGATGAAAAAATAAAAAAAAATAAAAATAAAAAAAATATTAAGGTAAAATGAAAAAAATTAAAAAAATGAAAATAAAATAAAATATTATAAAATATAATAATAATAATAATAATAATAATAA
Source organism: Viscum album (assembly GCA_963277665.1). Classification (NCBI taxonomy): domain Eukaryota; kingdom Viridiplantae; phylum Streptophyta; class Magnoliopsida; order Santalales; family Viscaceae; genus Viscum; species Viscum album. The sequence continues at coordinate 251,427,493 of OY728165.1, read as the reverse complement.
TAATAATAAAAATGATAATAATAATAATATTAATAATAATTTCCCAAGATAACATTTTTGTTAAAAAAATATTTTAAAAACTCATATTTTATATGATTTCTATTTCATCACCTTCTTAATATTTATTTCCTTATTAATATTCATTTCATTTAATTAGCTGAAGAGCAGGCAAGTCGAGTGGTAAACAGAGCAAAGTCACGCGACGGCCTAGGCGGGGCTGCACAGCTTCGACTACAGTGCGCTAGATGCAGTCAAGGCCAAAACACACGTTTTAAAATAAAAATTCAAAATTTTAACTCGGGTTTCAACCCGAACCACTTGAGGTCCAAAAATTTAATGAAAAAAATTAAACATGACGGGTGTGAAAGAGAGTCTTAGAACCGAAATAAAAAAACTGTTTTGAATGTATTTGTACCAAAATGATAAAAATAAATGCATAATAAAAAAATTTGTTATGTTACAAAAAAATTTAAAATAGTATATATTACAATAATGGATGACATGGCCATTTTATGTGTAATATAGAAAATAATGTAACACTCAACATGATATTTATGTGACTCAACAGGCCAAAAAATGACCTCAATAATAGAAATGTTGATTCAAAGAAAAAATTCAAAAATCAAATCTAAAATGTAATAATTCATAAGAACCATTCCTATTTAGTATTTCAAAACTGCAAAACATGAATAAAATTTAATACAAATAATAAAAATTTCATTCCCCTTTTACATTACGAGTTTTTCAATTTAAAAAATGATCATTAAGAATTTCCCAAAGATTCCATTAATATAACGATGAGTAGGAGTAAGGGGAATGAGTTATAAATATTTTCATTCACATTTAATAATTATTTCAAAAAGCAGCCCTATTGTTTATTTTATAATAATGATGTAGAAATAGTGGAAAAAAATTCATATATCAAATAAATGTGGGAAAAGAAATGTATATTGTATATAGTAAATTATCATTGAAATAAATGAAATATATGTCATATAACATATACAAGTACCAGTGATCATAGGAATACCGTGGATCTTAGTGAAACATCTGATAAAACTAAAAAAACCATATTAGATTACTTGATCGATTGTAACCACCCTAAAAACCAGTCATACCAAACTGATCTTAATAGAAGGTAAACCACCACTAATATGGTGTAATTCATCATAAAGTTCACTAGCATGAGTGTGATTCTATCTTTGTGCACTATGCCTTTATGGAAATTGAATGGGCTACACTTCTATTCATATTTTGTACAAAATAGTGGAGTTGAATTCTAATAGAAATATGAATGGTTTTATATATATTTATATAATTACGCAAAATAGGAACTATAAACAAATCCTTTCCCCTCTGCACCCATGAAATAAATGAACCTTTATTCTATAAAAATATAAATATATTAATATTTTTCTATACCAATTAGAACAATAATTTTTATAAAAAATATTGTAAGGAAATTTTATTAAGGGTATATATTCCAAATGAAAATCCACTATTTAAAGTTAGATCAAGGAGTCATAAACAATCTTAAAACCATAAAAATTATTTGATCAACATTCAAATAAGGAACCTAAAAATATATATCATTTGAAATATTCAAAATAGTTCTTATCGCCCTTTTTAAAAACTACATGGACTTGTAGACATTATATAAACCATAAGATAAATTATTATAAAGATCAAAAATACATTTAAGAATTAAAAATCCCTTTATAACATATATTTATGAATTTTTTCAAACATTTTGTGTTTTCATTTAGGTAAAATAGGTTAAAGATATATGTTTAAATTGGGAAATGTATTCCAACCATTGAATATAACATTAAAATATGGGCTACTATCTGAAAAATCATCCAAAACATATAATACTATCATTTTATTTTGATAACAATACTTTACAAAAGAAATAGAACATTGTTGTAATAATAAAATGGATATTAATTGGGTAAATATACCTCAATATGAAATAAAATGTTCTATAACATTGAATACATTGTAGAGATGACCCAAAAGATAAAAAACACATTGTAAACACAATGTACCACAAGGTAAAAAGTTAATCCCACAATGTAAAATTAATAAATATAAAAAAATAGGATAATAAGAAAATAATAAAAGATATATTAGAAATTACTTACTAGGGGAACAATAAACTGACCCTAATGAACCAGTCTCAATTCATAATGGAATCCCATAGATACACCATGGAAGGGAGGATAATAGAGCAAGGTGTTGTGATCGTGGATTGTGAATCAAGTTAGGGTGAGAGGATACATATTAAATTTGAGAATGTGAGAGATTAAGATTTATATATTTTAGTGGTTTTGGAAGGTATCATATTATAGATGTAAAATTTACCAAATTGTGTACCAACTGTGCAACCCACACTAAACACACCGTGGAAACTAGATGTGTTGGCCACACATTTAAGAAATACATGATTGAACTATGAAAAATGGAATTTATGAAAATGGTATATGATTATATGGTTTCATAAAAGTAGGTATTAATCATGTTCCAACTATGTAACCTACACTGAAACTCTAAAATATTTATAATTCTAAATGGAATCAACCAAAAACTCATGGGAAATAAATAAACCATTATAAAAAAAAGGTAAATAGTGGTTGGGTGTCGCAATTATCTAAACAATAACAAATTTTCCCATAAATCTCAAACTATTTAGTTGATCAATAAAATGGATTTTATATAAATTTCTCAACATGATTAGATTACCAAATCTAAGAATCACAACTAAAAAATTATTTAATATAAACAACGCATAAATACATGTTTTATAACAAATTGTTTATATTATTTAATTTCATGAAAATTTTAGGTTTAGAGTTTTAGAGAATTAAGAAAACCATTTGATACTATATCTTTAATTTTCACATTGTATATATTTTTTCCATGAAAATTAGATTCAGTGTTTACACTTCTACTTCATTCATGAAATATTTAATTTATTCAAGATCTATCACCATTAAAAATATTAGGAATACAATATTTCCATAATCCAAATGAAATTTTCTTGAAAACATGGGATGAAAAGACAATTTTCAAAAGATGATAATAAATAAATGGATACCCATCATTCCTTTAAAAATTTAATAAAACCCTTTGTTAAATTTTCCTTTTTTTGTAGTATAAATTTTGCTCAAAATATCAATACATACTCATGAAAACAAATTCAAATACCAAAATTGTCATAATTTTTTTCAAATAAATAATTTGGAAAAATAAAATTAATGACTTTATTAGAGGAATAAATGAAAACACATGAAAATAATCTTCTCATAATTAGATGATAACAAACATCCCTTTATTCACAAGTTCATTTTCATACCCTAAATAAAGAAATATTTCCTTTAGTTCAAATAAAATACATGAAAAAATTTGTATATATATTTTGAAATATTACATACATTCAAATAAAAATGAGAATATAAAATTAAAAAACCATCATGGTTAATTCCAAAATGACTTTTAAGAGTAACGTAGTTCTCATTAACAATTTAATTTTACCAAATACGTTGTAGATCAATATAAGGGTCACCCATCAGTTGATCTATATCAGGGACTTGTGCTACTATATAATATTTTTTTGAACTATATAATGAAAAATAATATGAAAATATTTTATTTTAATTACAAAATATCATAATATATTTATTTTAGCACATATATTGATAAAATTTAATCTCCATATATATGAATAAGAGTAAAAAACTATTTCTCTTCTAATAAACCTTAAAATATATTTTCTTGTAGAATGGGAAATAACTTTATACATAAAAACCATTAAAAATTAAATATTAACCTTATTAACAAATAAGGGTCATTAAAGCCGGAAATCACTCTCGTAGTAAACATTAAAAATATTATCTTTCACTTTTATAAAAAGGGTCAAAAGTTACCCATAATGAAAATATTTTAAAATATTAATTGATAAAATCATCATAAAGTGCCGAGGATATTTAAATATTATAAATAATTATATTTATCATTAAATGATTAATATACTACATAATTTTTATCAATATGGATATGGAAGTGAAATAAGTTTAAAATATTTTAAATACATTTTAAAGAAAAATTGCTTACCTCATCTCTTAACACACTACATACATCCTTTAATTTCTTAAACAATATAATTGAATTAATTTTTTACCTAATGATAAATAATTTTAGTACTATTTCTTTAATATAATTTAATTTATTTCATTTATTTCTATATTTTTTAAAGTTACTAATAAAGTGAACCTAATATATTAGGATTTGGTGTCATTTATTTTATATCCAAAAAAATTCAGTGCATTGACTATCTTAATGTTTATTTTGTTCCATCATCTCTAGTATCATATACATATTTGAAATATAATTTTAATATATCATATAAAAAATTATATCCATTCATTTAAGGCATTCACGAATAACAAATCACAATTATTCAAGGATGCAGTAGTCTACTTGTATAAACTTGTGATGTTATTATTTTCTAAAGAATATAATGATATGAATGTAAGTAATATATTATTTCTATAAAATTAAAATAATTTCATATTCATATTATATAGTTATTATTTACATTTTTATAAGTAGACATGTGTGTAGGTAATGAAAATGATATGCTTCAATTTATGGATGTTGTAGTTCACAATGACATAATATCGGTATTTTCATTTACCATATGATTGAAATAGTGATTAAAAAATGTATATTCCTAAAAATAAGAAAAATAATAAAAATATAGTATTTATTGTATTATATTTTAATGGTTAAACAATAAGTTAAGTATTCTTAAGTATAAATAAACCTGAAAACACTCTACTATGATTTTTACATCTTCTTTGAAAATCTCACTTGTTATACACATTATGAAATCTAGTTTTTTTCAATTGGTGTGAAAAAACCACTAAGACATCTGTAGGGATGTTTTAATTGTTTTTAGAAATATAATTTTTGATAAAAAATGTTCAAAATACCTTAATAATTGAGTATCGGAGGGTGGGGTCTGTATTTATAAGAGAAGGGAGTGGCACTCTTGTAATTATTCCACATTTTAAAATAATATAAAGTGTATATCATGGGGTAGTGTGAATTAAACTATATATATTTTAGGATAATGTTATAATTTCATGCATACCATCATCCAGTAAGAGTTATGGTATAATTTTGTTCACTTATCCATTAGTTATTACTATAATTAACATGCTTCACCCTTTATGGCAGTAAAAATTTTATCCCAAGTGACTATACATTATAATAAAATGAAAACAATTAACCACTTTATCCCAAATATTAATTTTTTTAAATAATAATTTTTTAATGTGATAAAATTAAATTTAAAATAATCCTGAAAAACACAATGTAAACTGTTTTTAATAAAATTGTGCTGTACGGATAAAATTGAATTTGTACCAAAATCAAGTGTATATTAAATTCACATGGAATTTGTTTTATTATGTTTTATAAAATGGGTATAGCTTTCTTTAAAATAAAATTTAAATATAGTGTATCTTTTCAAAAAATGTGAAGCGGGTTGTTTTTAATAATAAATCATCGTTTTCCCCTATTCATCTAAAAAATTAAGCATTTGAGAAATATCTCAAAAAATTACCCTAAATAATATTTATAATAATGGTATCAAAAACTTTTTTTAATTCATTAAATTAAATTTTGAAAATTTATAATCTTAAATTTTACATAAAACAAAATAATTCTGAAAATATAATTCAATTAACATAAAACTATTTATATTTTCATTGAAAAATAACATAATATAATCATAGTGAATATTAATCAAGGTATTCTTAAATTGGAATTTAATTAGACATGATATAGATTAATTATTAAAATTACTTATATTTTCATATTATCTCCCTTAATTAAATTGTATAATTAAAATTTGATTAATGACTTAAATAATAGAGGGTATTTTCCCCTAATATAGTTTTCCAATTCCCATGTTTCTTATTAAATGATATTTTCCTTCCATTAACCCTTAACCTTGTGGAACATTTATTATGGGAAAACAAAATAATATGATCCAGATCACGAACAATATTTTTCTAATAATAAATTTTTTCTTCAAACTATGCCACCTCAAGGCTCATAACATTAGTTTCCTTAGTTATATATTTACTTTACAGGGAAACATGAAGTACATTCTATACTAAAGAAAAAATAAAATTTTATTCTATATGATATGAAATTTATATAACTCTTCCAAAAATTTCATATGTCACAATATTCCATTGAATGAATTTACCATTCTTGAGATAATTCCTAAAAATTTTCTTGGGAGATAATTTATAAAAATGTGACGTCCTACCTCAAAAGAGAGATCCATCATCTAATTATTTTTAAAAACGTTTTTCATGCTCTTTGGTAAAGAATTAGTTTTTTTGAATCATCATTACCTTGTAAAACATATTAGAAAATACATATGGATGCAAAAAATAAATTTTATGAATTTTTTCTAATATAATGGGGTTCAGCATCGCTTTCTATATAATTTGTCAAATGGTTTCAACTGTATACACTAATAAAAAACTATTACTATATGAAAATTACACCTAAATAATATGTTTATCCCAATATAATATAAAATCAAATAAATAAGGAAAAATAATAAATTCTAATTCCTAAAATATTTTCTCATAATTTATATCATATTGATGATTAAATATTATACTAAAATTTAATTCAATACCCACTGAATTTCAAATAACATTAAAAAATCATGTTAAACATTGACAACGATTGAATTCAATTGAGAGAGGGATTCCATGAATCAATAATATTTACATAACATAAATTCCATAGTTATGATATAAAAACATTGAATCTTGAATGGAAATAAAATGAATAGACTTATTGAAATGATAAAAATAACCCTAAATGCATTATGACCTCAAGAGGTCAATGGAAATACCTCCATGAAATATATAGATATATTTTCCTATTTTAATTAATAAACCAATGAATATGAATCTTCCACTTCAATAGTTTTCAATTGTACCTAACCATGTGAATAGTTAAACATTTCATTGTAAAATAAGAAGCATCTTTTTTCATTACATTCAACATGTAATATTTGTGATGGTTCTTATATATTTTGGTACAACTAGGATGACTAAAAACATATATATTTTCTGCACATAACAATTCCTTTACAATGTGGGAATAACTAATAACATGTAACCTATTTCCAAATTTGTTATCAATTTCCTTTTAAATATTAACCGCATGAAAATTTCCCCTATTAACCAATTATACACAATTTTCAAAACATGATCTTCTATATAAGACATCATAACTAATTCTTCCAAAGAGTTTTTCATGGACTCTTATATTAAAAGATAAAATAATTCCAAATTATAAGTATCCAAAACCATATTTATTGAATAATAAACTATGGTTTTTAATTCCTCACATAGAATAGTCAATGACATGACATATTTTTAACTATGGAATTTAGTACCTTGTATACTTTACATGGAAGGTAGTGAATCATGAAATCATTATCCATTATATGTTCTAAACATTGTCACTTACTCATGATTAACCCTTTTTGAGTGAATATATAAAATAATCTTTTATTTCCAGTATATATTTCCCATTTTAACCCTAATAGAATATTCCTCATAATATTTATTGTAAAAAACACAACCACTGGAACTGGATAATTTTCTAGATATTTTTCATCATGAATATTCTATTGTATTTATATGTATTAAATTAACTAATCATTATTAATCATTATATAAATAGGGAATTTTAATGAAAAATTACACTAGATAACAAAAATAAAATTTCCAGAGGGTAAGGATTGCACTGGGGCATTAAACAATCTTTTTTCAATTCTTGAAACACTTAACACAGTCTTTTATACTGATAAATTTGATTAATTTTTAGTTTATAAGGTTAAAGGGCTGAAACAATAATAAAATATTTCTAAAAAACATTAGTAACGACAATATAGTTATAGAAAATGCATATTTTTAGATTAATGTTTTGGTCTCGAACACACTTCCAGTAATATAGTTTTAGAAGGATCAAATTTTTTGATCTTATTGAAAAAAAATCATAGCGGTAAAATTAACGTGTATAAAATTCAAATTTATTGAATTTTAGATAAAAAAATATTTTCTTTTATGGTATTCAAAACAACACTTATATTTTTATGGTATTTGTATCTTTAAAAATAGAATATAATTTAATCAATGAAAACCACCACTAATTTATCCAATCACTCATGGATCAAATTTTTCATAACATCCATTCACACTGAATGTATATTTTTCAACCCAAAATTGATAAACAAAAATCCATAATGGCGATACCATGTATAAAATAACATCATCATAATATTCACTTAATCCACATTAAATAAATGGTACCTAGATATAAGAAGAATCCTTAAAAATACAGAGCACCACTTATCTGATAAAAAAAATTCATCAAAATGTGAAAATATACATATTTTTTAAAATAATTCATTTAGTTTTCTATAATAAATGAATACACTCATTCGAACATTTTTATATTTTATTAATAAATTAAGATCACTCCAAAGATAATTGATATGGATGATGAAACCCTTATCAATAATTTCTTATAACCATGTTCAAAATTCTAATATCACTGTTAGAGACATTAAATATGGTGGTTTCAAAATCACCATATTATTAAAAAATAATTTATATTAAATTCAATATTTTTATTATGGATTAAATGAGGAAAATAATTAAGACAAAAATTACAAATTTACGTACCACTTGACCAACCAATGACATAAAGGTGCATATCTTTTCAATGGCATGTCCAAGATATTTTCCACCCACATATTTAATAAATTTCTCAACTTCATGATACATTATAATAGGTATGAACTCAAGATTATATTCAATTTGAGAACCACTCTATGGTCTGAATAACATTTATTTAACTCTATATTTTGTCAAAGCATGAAAAACTAAAGACTTATCCATACCTAGAATTAAATAAAAATTGAAATTGACTAAAAAAATAGATTTTCAGTAAGAAACATTCCAAAAATGATGAGAGTAAGGAATTGATAAATATATGTTTCACTAATACAATTACATTGAGAGATTACAAATAAATTTATTTATTGAATGAAAATATTTCTTGTACGAGAAAATTTCATAGAAAAAGTTTAATTTTAGACCCGAAATTTGATAGGAATGTGGTATAATATTACTGAAAAATAAGTGTAACATTCCCCACATCATTTTATTATCCTTCATTTCTCAATTTAGTCATTAACGAACAAAAAAAACCCTTTTACTTATGATTTTCCTGATAACCATCCTTCATGATTTTCCATGTACATAAAAATTCATAATGGACAATCTTATTAAAATAGAAATATCTTAATAATGTCAAATTATAATTGTCCTTAATACTATAATTTATATTTTAATTAAGGGTATAAGAATTATTTCTAATATTATCACATTTGTAAAACATTCCAGATCTCCAAATATGATCACTATAATGTTTTTTCAAGACTTATCATATGTGGTAATCAGAAGTTTCTTACATTCAAAATTTTTCAATAAATTTTCCCCACTTCATGAAACCTTGTAATCTTCTTAACTAATTAATATATTAATAAAAACAACTCTATTTTGACATTCCCATCATGTTGAAAAATTTTCTCATAACATATAATACCTTGAGAAATCAAATTCTTTAAGAAACAAATTTTCAATCCAGAGTAAAATTGAATAATTTCAGAATCATTTTGTTGAATGAAATTTGGGGCATACCTTGAAAATTAAGTCAAATATTCCTCAAAATCATCAATTAATCCTTCTTTATTCCATAATAATTCCTAAAATTTCAATTCCATTGTATCTTGAACAATATTAATAAAATATTTCCATTGGATAATATCCTTCAATGTATTCCACTTTGTGGTATCAATCATATCATCCAACATTGTATTATTTATCATAGTGCTCTGGTGTTTGGCTTCACATTCTTAATAAGGAATTAAAATATTTACATTTGGTTTCATTGGGCTTCCCAATGAATAAAACTTCTTTTCCAATCCATTTGTCCATAAATTATATACCATTGGTTCTGAAGATCCACTAAAATATATAGGCGATATTTCATGAAATGTTCTAATATAGATATATTCCCATAAGGATAATTTTTCCACTCCCACTCATGTGTTACACTATTTATATCATGAAAAAGTTGAGTTAACAAATCAAAAAACTACTCAGTTCCAAGATTAATAATTAGTGGTTGTTTATTAAAAAGGATATCATTATATCATTTTGTTCATACTTCATTTTCATTGTTTATTTAATTCAAATATATCCTAAATTAACATTTATTATCTAATGAAATGTAGAAATAATTAAAATATTTCTCGTGATGTTATAACAAAAAATATAAATTTTTAAAAACCATGTTTTAGTATAATCCAAAAATCTAATGTTATATAATCTTTACATTTTTTTCGAACTATAACACCCCATAATTAAATCAACCCATAAATAAATGATTCATAGTAAGGGTTTCACTTTTATGAATTTTCAAGAACACTAATGTTTGTAGTTTTATAGAATTAGGAAAACCATTACAAAAAATACTATATATTTCGACTCATTATTCATTTCTTCCACAAAAAATGAGATCCTATGATTACATTTATGTTTCATTCTTGATGTTTTTCAACATCAAGGATGTGTCACCAAAGAACTTGACATAACCACAACACATCATTATACCCTAAAAAAATATTGTAAAATTTTGGATGAGAAAAATAAATCATAGTTTCGGTTAAAAAAACAACAAAAATTTGTTATCCATTTTCAAACTTCATGAAACACATAATGAAATTTTCCAATTTATATAATGAAAATTGATCACAAATTAATCAATAATTACTTATGAAATAAAATTCTAAGAACAAATATTTCCTTTAAAAAAAATTAATGAAGCATTATGTGAAATCATAATAAAAAACATTAATTATGAAAACCTAGGAACCCAATAATGAAAACATTTTACCATTAGAAAAGGAAAAAATTAATTTACATCCTGTTTTTAACTTCATTCATTGTGAAATTAAATAATTTAATGTAAATACTAAATAAAATAGAGGAAAACCATGTTGGTATCTCAGGACACTATCCTCACATGCAATCATATAATAAATCTTATAAAGAAATAAACATCAAGGTTTAATCCAACAGATCCTATAGTAGTAAAAAAATTACAATCAACCCTATCAATTTACCGAATGCACTTGAGAGATATATCAGAATCTCCTATACTTAGAGAAACATCAGTATCACCCTATATAATATTTATTGTATATGACATATATTATGATGAAAAAACATAAGTGATTTTATTTACATAATAAAATATTATAAAATATTATGCACAACACATTACTGATGCACATTCAGCCTTATCTAAAAAAGGCTAAACATCATTTCCTTCACAAACAATTAAATATATAATTTATACATATAGGAAATTAAATTTTATATATAATTACTTGAAAACCTAGAGAGGAATTTTCATCAATAATAATAGTCAATATGGTGGAATGTTTTTATATGATAAACATTAAAAAACATCCATTGACAGATTTATAAAGATAGTTAAAAGTTTCTCATATGAAATATGAATAAAAGATACCTCATTGAAGACATGAGTTAAGGATAATTAAAATTTTCCTTTAATAATATTTTATGTATAAACAAGATAATTATTAATCCATTTAAAAAAAATTAAATGGATGAGAAAAGCGTTTAAAACATTTGAAACAACATTTTAAATGAAAAAAAATACTTTGTATATAGACACACCATGTACGTCATTAAATTTATAGATTAAAAATCATATTAATTATATAATTTAAGTATAAAATTTCAGTGTTCCATTCCATTACCAAAATCTAATTTATATAATTTATTAACAATTTATATAAAGTTACAAGATGGGTAATGTTCACGATTGATGCTTGGATGTCATTTTGTTTTCAAAATCAATATAACTTTGGCTCATTGAATGATCTAAATGTTTTTTTGTTATATTTTATAAATAATTATAATAATGTTAAAATTATAATCTATGCACAATCGATACAAATTTATAACAATTAATTTGTAGCAATCATGAAAAATGGAATTCTTCTGTTCATCATGGTCACTATCCCCACATATACCTTAACGGCTTTATCATTTTCCAATGAATAGAATAATATGGTAAGATAAATAATATGATTAAATAATAATAATAATTTAATAATAATCATATATCTATATTAGATCCATCATTATAACATGTCAAGTGAGTTAGTGATGGAAGAAGAAATAAATAGAATCGTAGGGATGGTGGTTCACAAATACACAATAGTGAAGTTATTATTTTCCATATGATCGAAAGATAGATGAAAAATGGTTCTTCCTTCAACAAAATAACACTTCCTAATACAAAATATAAAATTTTTATTATATACATAATTTTAAATAGTATTTGAAAGATTTAAAATAATAAATGATAATGAAAACTCTTAGTTAGGAGTTATAACATGTCCTTAACTACATCCTTTAGAAAAAAACTAAAGAATTATAGTTTTGGTTTATTTATATTACTATGAACTCTTGGAAATTGGGATGGATTTGGGGATTCTATTGTGTTTTTTTTTCTTTAAGATAAAAGAATCATAGCATGTGAATAATAGGGGTCATGGGTCCCCTAATATATTAGAGTAGTGTCACTCTTATAATTATTCCATGTTACAAAATAATATGAATTAAAAATCCTTGAAAATTGGATCTAAAAAAATATAATTTCAAATATAATGAAAAAGGTATAATTATAATATTATAATAAGAAATAATATAATATTTTATGACCTTATCAACTATATTTTACATTAATTAACATATTTTACCCCTTACCACTGTAACAAATTTTTACCATGGAAAATATTAATTAAGACGAAAAATCAACATAAAATCCTAAAAAATTCTAAAATAATAATTTCAATGATGATGTAAAATTTTCAATATTTGTTTATATTTTTATAAATTAAATTTTATATATGCATGTAAAACAGAAAAAATATCAATTTTATAGAAAAATGAATTTATACCAAAATCATCTATAATTGTGATTCATATAAAATTTATTTGATTATTAATAATAAAATGGTACTAATTTTACCTTAAATACTATCCTAAATATAATGGATAATTTTATAAAAAAATGAATGAAATCACAGTTTATAAAAAAAATATTTTCATTATTCACCAAAAGATTAATCTTTTTATAAATATCATAAAAAGACACTAAAACAATTTCATATGATAATGTGATAATTATGTTAATTTTACTAAATAGATTTTATAAATTTTGAAATTTAGATTGTAATTAAAACCATTATCTCATGAATGTAAATATAGTTATACTAGTTTTTTTGATTGAAAAATTACTTATAATTAATATAGTGTGTTTGACTCTATAAAATTTAATAATTAATATTAACAATACTGGAAATGAATTATTTTTTCATCACCTAGAATATTAAAACCATTACGAGTATTATGAAAAGTCATATGATACTATAAAAAATGTGCTTAATTTCTCTCCATTTTTTATTCTCACAATGAACCTCAACAGACAAAACTAAGAACCAAATACTCATTTATCAACAATGAAATCCACAATGACATACATGTACAGTCACTAAGGGATTAAAGATCATAAAAAAAATTGTGGTCTCCAAAAATAATTTAAAAAAATAAAATACCAATCCTATTAGATAAATCCTCAAAACCTAAAGACTCAACACATAAACAGAAGTGATCACTACGAAAGGAACATTTACCTAAAATAACCACAAATGATTTTCAGCTTCCCTAAGAGAGTTTAAATTTGAAGAAGTGAAATGTTTTTTCTAAAAAATCATAAATTCATAGTAAAATTAAATCCTAAGATTAATAATTAACAAAAAATATTGTATATAAATATAAATAAATAATGAAGAAATAAAAATACCTTATAAATCCTCCTAATGAGGTTATAATATGACATATTGAACATGGTAGTCCTATAAAGGGGTAGATCTATAAATACAAACACTACACAATGATAATTCAAAAAACCTCTAAAAATTATTCAATAGGACACAATCATAACAGTAATTCATGAATTTATTTTATCAGAGATTATTGTGTCTTGAAATTTTACAATGATGGAACGATATTGTATTACCCTTGGAGGAAGTATGAAAATAGACATATGAAGGCCTAATATCACTACATCCATCTTACCCATACAAAGACCAAATATCAATTCTTATTATTCAGTTCTCGTCTCTAATTATATAAATAGATGATATAACATTCACCCGAAATCACTCTTGATATATATTCCATAGACACAACATCTTTCCCCACCTACTAAAAAGACAAGGTTAAATGAAATTTTGATACCTTCATCTAAAAGTCATGACCAAGAGTGTTTTCATTATAATTGGACATTAAAGAATTGTCTGTTGAATAATATGGAATATAGAATAAGAAGTCATAATATTGTTTGAGATACTCATACAATGTTCAGTCAACTAGTTCAATGTAGGATAACTCAATTAATATAGCAAATCACAAAGCTAAAGGGTTGCACCATTGGGTGATAAATCTGCTAAAACTCTTCCATGACTATTCCTTCCATAGAAGAGCCTAAATAGGGTACTTCCCCCCATTAAACTGTAACCTTAAATAGTAAATGAAATTAACCTTATTAAGAGAGATTTATGAGTCTTAATAAGATTAATGATCATCTAAATAATCAAAAACCATTATTCTGCTTCACAATAATTTTGATAACCATAAATGAGGGAAGGAAGAAACATCCAGAACTCTAGAATCAAATATCTATATATTTCAAATTTATATTTCACATTTTTAAATACACTCATAGATTCCCAGCAAAAATACATTTACTTTTTGTTGTTGAATAATACTGAAGATATCAAAAGTAAAAACTCAATCATTAGTCATCTAAACTATAACCATACCCAACAAGATGTAAATACCTATATTAAACAAAAATTCATGAAACAAAAACTCATCATAGTAAATGAAATATTTTAAAACATCTTTAAAATCCCACAATTATATTTTTTATTTATCAAAACATCACATATAAATAATTTAATAAATTATACATATTACATATTAAAATCCTTTTACACTTTCAAAAACCACATTCATTTTAATTCAACTTTGAAAAAACTTCTCAATAAAAATGAGTAACAATTTTTATAAAAAAAATATTTCCATCTAGAATTACATTTAAAATTATCCAACTTCATTTCATTTAAATTTTTTAAATAATTATTAACAATTTTGTAAATGAACCTACATAACCAAATTTTTAATAAGTTATTTTTTAATTTAAAATTTCACCATCACCATATAAAAATATAATTACATTATAATTTAATTTGTTTCAATAAAAATACATCAATATACCACACATTATGAAATATATCTATGATGGACTAGAAAACATTCCTTACCCAACTAAATGGCATGTAGAACCATGAGATGGGAATTTATCATCCACTAAGAGTTTTAGAAAAATATATAATCGATCTCTACATGATTTTACAAAGAATCTGATATCACTTTGTACAAAATTATTATCTCACACTTTACCCCAAATAACAAACTAATCATTTAAAAAATAAAAATTTCATCTGTATAATATTAAAAAACATCAATACAGAATCACAAGTACTTGAAGAAAGAATAGAAGACTCAAAATCCAAGTCTCACTACGAAAAACAAACAAAATAACTAATTAAATAAAAAATACTTCAAGAAAAAAATATACCTGTAAAGATATAATAAATTTCCATATTCCATACCCTAATCCTAACATCAGATATTAACTAAATGATCAATACAAAAACTATTTACCAAAAACCACTTCAAAACTACAACCCTTGTTATAAAAGTCATTTATGTGACATATCAATACTAACAAAATGAGAAAGGGATCTCTAAGACCTATATTTCCTTAAGATCCTTGTATTTGATTTAATTTTTTTACAATATTTCTCATGTTATCCATTGTTTAGTATGGAAACTATAAACAATATAATTATATTCTCTATAATAAATTTTATTTTAAAAAATATACCAATACATGAATATTTTATTAAAATGATTACTAACTAAATTTAGTTTCTTTATGAAAAAATATTCTTGTATTTGAATTTATAATATGTTTCTCACAATAGTTATAGAAAAAATAAACTAATACTCAGCATGCTCTCCATGTGACTAAAAAAGTCACCATCCAACCTCAATATAACTAACTCTTCACCAGTAAAATAATAAAATAATCTAAAATGAGAATAGTTATGAGTGAAAATCTTATCCGGTTTTCAATAACCAAACAATAATGATAACCATTGAATAAAATATACAATTTTTCTTAGAGAAAATAAAAATGATGAAACATATGTTTTCACAATTAATGTTTTTTCAAAACAAATAATTATTCATTTCATATATTCAATTAAAAATAGTTCCACTTAGAACATGAAATTCAAGAATTTTAAAAACATTCTTCTAAAATACACATGTCCATGAGTTATTGGAAGGAGTGATAAATAATTTTATAATTTTTTTATGATTTTTTTAGAATGGGATACAGTGGTTCATTTAATTATATGTATCTAGATACAGTAATAATTATAAAAAAATTCCACTATCTGAGAAGGGTCACATAAATAGTAAATGGTCAACTACCACCAAAGATGGGGAAATATAACACATTTAATAGACAAATGTATTAGTGAGTATGGGAATACCCAGGTTTTTAAGGGAAGATATATAATAATATTAATAAAATAAAACATATTGGTTCAAATGACAGAATCCAACAACCAAACTAATTAGCCATACATTTCATAACCAATGTAAAGGGGAAAATCCCATATCATGACATTATAACCCCCCAACTCGATATGTTGGATCAGAATAAATTTGCCACATGACATCATGTGTTGTCTCTTATATAAAAGGGCATCTTATTAGCAACAATTTTCTACATCCATATGTGGGGATACTGTAACCTTAATGCCATGTCTTTTATCAATAATAATATATCATCGTATAAATTTTTTTTAATCAATGTAAATATGTGTAAACTAGTAAGATGTAATGAAAATCATACAAATAAATTAAATATGAATCCTAGTCTAGAAAACCACACTATATTATATGTATGGATGATCGAAAACAAATAAATAATATTATTTAGTCCATCTGAGTATTTCCTAGTCTGCCACCAGCTCTATGTTTCACTACACATCCATATACCAAAAGACTCTTTCCCTTACCCAAATCCATATACATGAATACTACATGTGAAATGGGATTCCAATGTTGGGTGTGAGGAAGAAAACCTACTAGGATTCCACCAATTGTTCCTTACCAATTTGATAGATTTATAACTTAAGTATTCCACATAAATTTTTAATTTAAAAAAATAGAAAACATGCCATCACATATGCAGTGGTTGTGCACTATATAAACTAATAAAAACCCCCAAACAAACCTGGTTTGACTCCATAATAAAAATATGAGCATGGGTTATCCAAAAATGAATAACTATAACTAAGGACATCAAAATTATACTCATTATTCACTAGGTACATTGATCTGTCAATATACTACTCAGTATCTACAAGTTTTAATGAGTTGATGAGATGATACTTAGTATACATTAGGTGCATCAATTAGTTTATATGCTACTCATGATCCAAAATGTTAATGGAGATGTCGAAATGTTACTTAGTATCTTGAAGGTGAATCATGTTTTAGGATTTCTACCAGTATTTCATGCACCTACCATATGTAGGGGTTCATCATAATCACAATCTCACATAATTACCACTCACCCTCTAAGGGGTAACCATACCAAAATAGTCTCTTATGAGATATACTAGAGAAAAATATATCTAAAGGTATGGTATTATAGAAAAAGTTATAGATTGATAAAAAATTGTAACATGACATCATGGGAACATAGTTTCATAATATAAAAAAATTAAATTTAAAACATTGGAAAAAAACGAATATATAAAAATATTCTAGGATCAGAAATCTTAATGAGTCTCATTTGATACACACACTCCCATATACGATTATACTCATACATGTAAACAATATTCCAAAATATTAATCATACCATGGAAACAAGTTTATAAAAGTGTCATGAATGGTAAAGAAATTACTACCTCAATGATGCTGAGGAATAAATCCACAGTTCACCAAGTAATATATGACCAAATCATTTTCAACAATATAAAAAAGATGTTATCGTATTAAGGATTACTTAATATGTATGTCAAAAGAATAAATACCAATTTATGTTTTTAGAATAAAGGATAAATTACATAATCCTTTGTTGATTGAAGAATTTATTCTTTTAATTTATATTTCTAAAACAGGGACTCAAATATTTACGATGAATATTTATCCATCATTATTTCATGAATAAAAAACAATTTTAGAATGACAATAGTATCTCTACTTTTTCTTTTATAATTGTTAAATCATTTTAAATAAAAATAATAATAGAGATACAAATCTAGGATCAAAAAGTTTAGTGTCTTGGGAAAATTATGCCTCTAAAAATGTTTTACATAAAAAAAATAAAAATGTAAATAAATCCTTATTATTTATAATTCTAAAATCTCTCATTCTTCGTAGTACATATAATAACCTAAGGATATACTTAAAAGAAAGATGTGGTGAAAAATCCTAGTAAGATGATGAATTAGGGACTTGAATAAATTTAACATGGTTCAGAATGATCATTATAATTATTTCATAATAATAGTATGTTCATAAAAAATATGACAAAAACACGAGATGATAGAATGTAATGTTGAAATTCATAAAAATGAAAAATCATGTCATAGTGGACAAGTACCACTCATATTTGCGAACGAAGACAACATCATTTTCATAGAAAACATATGTGTGTAATCATTAAATAATCACTGTGAAAACATTTAGCCTATTTATCATGCATAATACACAATATCTCATGAGACATATCACATTACTGAATCCCATGGATGTCTATATAATTCTGGGTCCACCCATTACATCACAATATGTACTTAATCATACATTCCACATAGATAATATAACAATCATATTAATGAAATAACCCATGGAAAAGAATGGGTAACACAACGTTTTTATAAATAATACATTCCAGAATAATCTTTGGGATCCCTAATTGAAAAATTGATACCATAATTTTGAATGAAATATAATATTTATATGGATAAGAAATGACACATGAGAAAGAAATGATTGTTTTTGGAATTGTTTTTGCAAAATCACTCTATTAAATATAAAGAGAGAGGTAGAAACATGTATATATCAGAAAAGAAATGGTAATAATAATAAAATTAAATTTAAGGGAGATTAAATGAATATCCTCATTGATGATTTTATGAATAAGGAATAAGACAAATAAAAGGAATTGGGTTCGAGAATCCCCTTACCTTAAATCCCTATTTTTTTTTAACTTTTCTTCCTCTAGAATAATAAAAATATATTTTCTAAAACATTTTTCAAGGTATGAATTATGTTCATTTGATCAACTATTTATCCATTATAATTATTGGAATAAATTTTAAAACAATCCTTATTAAACATGAACTATTTTAATATAGTGTAATAATTGAATTTTACTGTTTTATTTTGATTTAAATTATTAATTCAACTTAAATTATAAATAGGTAAAATTTTCTCAAAAAGATTATAATAATTTGATATCATATCTATATATTATATTTATTTCATATTGTGCATCCATGAATGTGGTTATAAGGATTTAATTGGCTATGTCTCCATAGGTGGTTGACCGAACATTGATGGGACATTATCGAAAGAGAATGTAAGAGAATCTTGAATTTATAATATGTAGTATATGTGATAATTAAATTAGGTTAAAATCATTTATATAATGTAAAATTACATTCTAATTAATCCAATAATGATTTTTTGAAATGGGGGGGGATAAAATAAAGAAAACAATTAAAAATAGAAGAGGTAATCAAAACATACTTAATCATTAGTGTAGTTTTTCTTGAATGACACTTATACTCCCTTGATGTTTGGAGTTAGATTAGTAAAAAAGGTCCCAAATTATTTTAAAGGGAATTATTAGAAAGATTTTGGAAGTGGATAGAATTTTTCAAGTGTGGGGTGTGTGGTTCTCTAAGGGGAGGTATTAAGGTTATTTATATATGAGCTGATGAGTATTTTTAAAATAAAATATTATATAAAAGTTAAAACAAGAAAACATATATGCGTAAAATATAAATCATATATCAATATTATATAATTGTTTTAAGACATTAAACAAGTTTATAATTTTAATTCACTATGTTTATTAAAAATTACTATGGAAATAATGACAAATTGTTATTTTAAGGGATCACTTTTCTATTTACGTTTTGGAAAATGATTATTAAATTTGGAATATATGTTTATTTTATTTAACGAATAAAATTTGAAATTAAATATAACATGCATTAAAATCCTTTTCTATAAATTATTATTTCAATATTACATCACAAATGATGTAATATAAGATACACAAGTTACACGACAAACGGTATTTTTACTATTCACCAGAAAATTGATGTATTTGAGAAAATGACAATAAAAATAACCTCATGTAGTTTGTATGTAATAATAGTAAAATTATATTAATTTTATAAAAATAAATTTTTATCATATTTAATCATTATTTTTAATATAAAAAATATGATTTTTTTAAAATACTTTAAAATATAGTTTTTTTAAAATGTTCATATATCTTCTTTGACTATTTTAATTAGGTTATTAATTTTTTATCATTATAATATATATATATTTTAAAATTATTAATGATAAATATTATTTATATCACAATTTATTATTTTTAGGTCAAATTTCTATTCTAATGGTAAGGTTACTATTTGTAACAATTAGGTTACTATTCCCAAAATAACATTATTACCCCAATAGTCATGTTATCTCCAATAAATAACTATTATTTCTATCTTTAATTAATCACATCTATATCTCTCAGGATTCTATATTTTTATTTTCTATATCGATTGGTTTACTTGTGTTTTGTTTCATCTCTATAGTGTTTTTCATCAGAGGGATGATTCACAAAGATTAGGGTGATCCTTATTTTCCACTTTAGATTTTCAATTTTATATTTTTTACCCTTATAATATTCAACAGTTTATTAGGTTTAGTAATTAATGAATGTAATAATTTTTATTAATATAATAGATTCCAGTTGGTTTCTCCACATAATTCATGTATTTAACATGATAGACGTTTATTTCATGACAAAAATATCTTTTGCAAACTTTGGGTCCTTACATTCTTCCCCAATTCAGAAAAACATTTCACTTAAATTTATCTCATATAATTAGATGAGTAATATTGAGGGTAGTTCTGTTTCATTGTTTTTCTACACTAAAACACTTTTACGATGTGTATTGTCCTATTACATAGAAATTTGTCTCAGTGGTCCAAGATCTTCACTAGATGATCTTCATATGAGAGATCATTATCTAATTGTACCGTATATGGATTCATTTCATGTGAGGGATTAGGTATGTACTTCCCCATGAGTGAAACATAGAACACTTGCTTAAATTGATCCATACATGGTGAAAGTGCGGGCAGGTAAGACACAATTCTTATGTCATCAAGGATCTGAAAGGGGTTAATGTACCTTGGGATATGTTTTAATTTCATTCCAAACTGCATGAATCTTTTCTATATTGATATTAAATGGATTTTGTTTCTCAAAAATCAAACTCTAAGTCCCATGGAAGGTTTTTAGGATAAATATTTTTATGAATCTAATCATCTTTTATTTGTTTTTAGATGGCTTCAACCTTCTCTTTGATCTAATTCCCATGGTCAGGTTCAAGTGGCTTTCATTCCCCAACCACATCCAAATATGTTGGGGTTATACCATGGTATATGTTTGACTTTTATTCTAAACTACCTAACTATCTTCCATGTTGATATTTTAAGGAATTTTTTTCTATAACTTCAAACTGCATGATCCTTCAACGGTTTTCCACATAGCTCTTCTTCCAACTCCAACATGGTTTTATATGTTTTTGATGGCCTCTAACTTATTTATAATCTCATTAATAAGATGAAGTATAATTAGTTTTCATTCAGCAACTTCACCGTAGCACATTTGAGTTTGACATAACTTCATATTGAGATATTCATAGAGAATCATCTTAACACTCATGTGGAATCCATTGTTATATGAGAACTCTACCTATGATAGTTTATGATCTCATAAAGATTTTAATTTTATTTATAAGGATTTCTTTGTTTACTTGAGTGTTAAAATTGTCCTTTTATAATGGACATTGATTTGGGGGTGATAAGTTGTGTCGAAATTGAAATTATCACTCCAATATTATTGACGACTTCTCTAATATTTAGATGTGAATCATGGGTCATAAAAAACATCATTGAATGTGGGACACCATGTTCCCTCAAAACATCCATCAAATATATCTTTTCATGTTTTTCAATTGACAAATCTTCCCTAATAGACATTTAGTGATAAGTATTGGTTTTTCAATCCCCAACAACACATATCACATTGTTTAATTTATATTTCTTAAGTAGATAAGTGAAAAAATCTACAGTTAAAATAATCAAATTCCCAAATGGCTATAAAAAATTGTTTCTTCATCCCTTTGTATTTCTATTACTCTAATTTAACTTGATTCCATAATAAAAATATTGAGATATAATTTGGAATCTCATTCTACATATTAACTCACAAAGAAGGCTCTCAATTATCATAATACATCTTTATACTTCTCAAATGGATAAGGAAATAGATCTTTGTGAATTATACAATATATCCATATTTATAACAGGTGATGAAGGGAAAAATCTATATTTCAAACTAAGACAAACCATCATAATCGGCGTGGAAATCATGTTACTACCCTTTATTTTCAACTTTCACCTTCTTTTGTAGATCTAGATCATCATTTTATGCCTCCTTGATTTTTTATTAGATATATGGTAGGGAATCATTTGTTAATTTTTGGATTTTTTTTACCATTACGATTTATATATTCATGTTTTACATATTCCTGATCATAGTGTTTTTCTTAATATGCATCATGGATAAATTAGTAGGTTATTTCCTGCTTACTTCTTAAGATACCTTGTGTTCCTTTCCTGTGTGGTAGTGAATAGAGAGAACACAATGATTCATTATCTGAAAAAATATTATTTGATTCACATGGAATACATCTTGTGTGAATATATAAATTAGAATCTTGGTATTTATATATATGTTACACTTGTTGCTATAGAGTTAGTGAAATAATAATTTCAAGGTATCTATCATTGTTTTAAACTCCATAACATGCATTAGGTATTTATGGTCATCAATATTATACTAATATGAGGGTTTTTCTATCGATTAATCATTATTCATGAGTACTAATCCCAAGAAATTATTTTAAGCATCATCGTATATCACAATGACATATCCACTTGTTGGTAGTGTGAGTGTAGGTGTAGTGATTAGGATCTTCTTGAACTCCTTGATTATTTCCCCTCATTATTCCATCCAAACATACATTTATCATTTTTGTGATATATTAGTTATAGGGCTAGATAATTATTTAAAATTTCACAAAAAATATCTATATTTCTATTCTAATCTATGAAAATAATATATTTCCAGGACAATAGTAGGGTTGGACCATTCATTAGTCTCTTTATTCATTGATGGGTCCTAAACAATTCCCGCACTTGTGATCATGTTCCCAAAGAATTTTATTTACTGAACACAAAAGTGACACACGAAGAACACAAATTATATTTTACCCTTCCATAATGTCACAATCATAATATTTAGATACTCTATAGGATACTTATTTCCATTAAATAAAATGATTATATTATAAACAAAAACTATGTCAAATTATTCGAGGTACTATCTAAATAATATATTCATCAAATCAATGTTGATTTTATTGGAATTAGTAAGACCAAATGGAATTAGAATGAACTCAAAATGCAGACACCTTTTAAAGAATTAATGATTCAGAATATCTTCTTTATTCACCTCCATTTTATGATACCTAGAATGAAGATATTCCTTTGATAAGTATTAAGCTTTTAATTATTCACAAAAAATTAGAATGTCCTGGTAAGGAGATTCTTGTTCTTTAGGATGACCAATTTGAGATCCTAGTAATCGATACATGGTTATATTGATCGATCAATTTTGTTAATAAAGAGCTCTGGAAAACCCAAAGGTGATGTACTAGGGAACCTGAACCCTTGTTACAAATGATCTTTTAGATTTTTCATTAACTACTAAAGTTTAATCATAGAAATCTTGAGGGGGAACATGGAGATAGAAGTGAATATGGGAATATGTTATATTTCGAAATATACCTCATGATCTTGGTGATGTCTAGGAATCACATTGTAAAATTCTTTTGTGAATTCCCAAATAATGGGTATTTTCTTAGGGTGATACCTTTTTTTGACTCAGCCACTTGTGTATGGTCTGATTCTTGACATGGTATAATCATCGACACCATTGATGGATTTTAAAAAGGAAATTTATTATCTTGATTCCATTTTTAGAGGATCATAGGATGATTCAAAACATGAAAAGAGATTTTTTATTCTAAATAGTTGATGTGTTCTCTAGGTAATGATAGCCAATACATAAGTATTATATCTTAAAATTCTACTAGGGAAGGATTATGTGATTTTATGTAATAATTTTTCCATAAATCTTTACTAGAGAAGAATACGACACATGGGTTGCAATAATCATGCCACTGTGTGTTTTTACAAATATCTCAACTTCAATGTATCGGGGAATCAATTTAATAGTTTCTGAAATCTTGTAGGATATAAAGAAAAGTGTAGAACCAGAATCAAATAATTATTTTTCAATTCATGAGTGAATATGAATCGTACATTGTCGAAATTCATTTTCATGCTCCACATTAACTGTAGTGATGGCATAATGTTTCCATAGCACCTTTTCTTTCAGTGGGTTTTGATGCTAGTTTACCTCAATGAACAATGGTTTAGTGAACTAGCCTGTATAATGAAATTTCTCCCTACAATTGAAGAATTGAATCATGTGTCATGAAATTAGAGTGTCCTTCCTTTCCTCCACCATTTTGGATGAATTCTTCATATATATTTTAAATTCCTGAGAATTGAGACATTATCTCCCACATTTAATGTATTTTAATATCCTTTTGGGGGAATTCCCATGTTGTTTCTTCCCATATTTTTAACATGTGGGAAGTTGGATCATTTTTCATCCCTTTTCCTTTGACCCACCAGCTTGAAACTCAAATATTGTCTTATTATCCCCATAACTATGGGACCATTATCTTAACTCCATATATACATTAAGATCACACCAAAATAGTTATTCATAACTCCAGAAGTATCAAATTTCTAGGGTCATTTGAAGGGGTGATTATAAACCACTAAATAATATATATATATATTTGAAATAATTGTTTATAAAAAAAATCCCAAGTCGTATATGTAAATCCTTCTAAATTTTTCCTTATTAAATGAGACTAATTTACCTACCTTTTTATTGAACTCATTGAAATATCCCTCCACATTTCTCAAATAATTCCGGGGAAATACTTGTTACAAAATATTTTCTTTTTATCTTTCTATTCCATCTCTTCCTTTTCATCCATTGGCTTGGTGTTATTTTTGAACTCCCACCATTGATCAGATTCTCCTTCTAAAATAAATATTTTATGATTTACCTTATTTTTCGAAAAATGGTGGAGCATAAAAGTATCTTCTCTAAGGAGTTAACACCCTATTCCATGACATGTAGATCAAAATTTCCACTAAATGTAAGTGGTTGTTGCTGCATAAATGGCTTAGTACATAATTAATTCTTTTTGGGTAAATTTTGATGTTCCAAATGGGACAGGTTATGGTTCATCTCCCAAGACTACTAGTTAAGCACCACCATAATGTTTTGAACTCCACCTTCAATGAAATTGTGGATGTCTTTCATGCAATCATTGAATTCTCCCTCACATGGTTTGTTGGACTGATTTTTCATGGTTCCCACCATTATCTACAATAGAATGGTCTAAAAATGTTAAAATAAATAAATAAATAATTTATCATATATTAAAATTAAATCTAAAGAAATATCTAATTGGATCCATATATTTAGCCTTTTTAACAAACAATGTTTTTTAGAATTTTTCAAATATATAGTCTCATCCTAAGGGTATTTAGTAATGTTTTTTTAATCTAAATTACCAAATAAAAGAAATCATATATCTGATACCAAATATAGACACCTTAAAATTTCCATCATAATTATTACATCATTTTATGTTAAACTACATAATATTGATACAAATCCATGATCAAATAGTTTAGTTTTTTTTAAACAATAGTCACATATATAAATAGTACATGATAAAACATAAAAATTTATTAAAATAATTCTTCTTTATCCTTCCATAATCTCACATTTTCTTAGAAAATTTAATCATCTAAGGATATACATCAAATAAAGGGGCGATCTAATAGACTTGTAAGATCATAAATAAGTTGAATGAATTAATATTCCATGGGTGAGAATAATACTCATTAATATATCATAAGAATATGATCATCATTCATAACATGAGGGAAAATATCTGATAAAGGAATGGAATGTGGAAATGCATAAAAATGTAACATCAAGTCATAGTGGGAAAATACCACACACAGTTTTTAACAAAGCTAGCATCCTGTTTACACATAATATATGTTAATAATCCTAACATGATCACTATGAACAAATAAATATTGACATACATGAATAATACACATTATATCCGGTGATAAATCACATTACTCAATGAATTAGAGGTCTATTTAATTCAAGTCCCACTAATCCTATTATAATATTTACATAATCATGCATTCCATTTTGAAATAATTAAAGTCATAGTCATTAAATAACCCTTGTAAATGAATAGGTTTCCTAAGGATATCATAAATCTTACATTCATTGGTAAACATGGGCATTCCCAATTTAATAAGGGATATCATACTTTCGAATAAAAGGAAATTTTTCATTAGATGATAAATGACACAACAGGAGTAAAATATTAATTTTTGAATGAAAAGTATTTTTGGAATGTAATTTTACCTAACATAAAAATCAAGTTCAAAACAAGTATATCTATAAAAATAATATAGAAGAACAATGAAATAATATTTAAGGAACATTAATGGAATATCCTTACTAGATATTTCTTAAATGGGGGATAACCCAAAGAAATGGAAGTTGGCTCTAGAATCCCCTTACCATAGACCCCACTTTGTTTTGTTTCTATTATGCCTTTTGAATTATAAAACAAGGATTATGAAAACATAGTTCAACAATTGAATTATTTTAATTTATTTCACTATAAATACATTATAATTATTTGATTCTATTTTATAACAATGTTTCTTAAAAAATATTTTTTGATATTATATTTTCATTAATATTTATTTATACATAATTATAATTAAAAAAATATGAATAAAATAAACTTCATAAAATATTTATATATTATATATAATTCATATTTTTCAACCATGAGTATGTTTTTCATTATTAACATGAAAATGTCTTCATAGGTGGTTAATAAATCATTTACACGACCTTATCGAAAGAGGAGAAACAAAATTTAAATATATATACATATATAGTGGAAATGATAATTACTATAGGTAATAATAATTAATATAAAATTAAATTACTACCTATTTAGTATTATAAGGTTTGGTTTTAAAAGTTTTAGTGAAAAAATAGAAAAAAAAATCAAGTGTTAATAGAAACTTTATTAATTCTCAGTGTAACTTTTCTTGCATGGCACTGAGACTCACATGATGATTGGAGTAGGATTACTCTAAAATTATAAAAGGATTATAAGTGGGGTTTTTAATGTAGTTTGGAATATGTTATTTGTTGTATGTGGGGGAGGAGTGGTTATCCAAAGAGATTTAGTGGGGTTCTAGATACCGAAGAATGGGGTATTTTTAGAATAAAATATAATATAAAATTAAAAATTGTAATATAATTTTATAGGAAAAACAAATCATATATTAATATTAAATATTGTTTTTAGGACATTAAACAATTCTAATGTTATAATTTTCTTGGTTTATTAAGAATTAACATAGAAAGAATGAAAATTTATTATTTTGAGGGAAATATTTTGACATTAGGATTTAGAAAAATATTGTTTTTTTTCGAATTTCAGTTTTTTTAAAGAATCATTTATGAAATTAAAAATACCATGTATTAAAATCATGATCATGAAAGGTTAAGTCCATTATTACATCATGAATGATGTTATTTAAGAGAAACCAATTATGTGAAAAACTCTATTTTTATTATTAACGTGAAAATCAAAGTATTTTAAACAAATAAACAAAATTAATACTAGGAAAATTTCTATGTGATAATTTTAAAAATTAGAATAATTTTATAAAAATATTTTATAACAGCTGTAAATTTAATTATTAATATTATAATTACTATTTTAATGAATTACATAAAAACATTTATTAAAAATGTGCGAATATTTTATTTGAGTGATTTGTTTAGGATATAATTTTATTATATTATAATATTTATATTTAATTAAATTACCCTTGATTAATATTATTTATATCAAAATATATTATTTTGAGGTTAAATTATAATTTGAATGGTCATGTTTTAAAACCTAATGGTTATGTTTCAATTACAATTATCACAATACTTTTTCAATGGTCACATTCACTCCTATAAATACCTATTTATTCCTTAATTAATTTTTCAAATAAATTTCTAGTAAGGTTATAATTTTCAATTTTCTATAATTTAGATGGTTTAAATAATATATTTTTGCTTTTCTATAGTGTTTTTAATGGGATTGATGATTCTATAAAATTCAGTTGATCCATATTTTCGAAATTTAAAATTTTAATTTATATTTTTCCCCTTGTAATATTTTGAATTTTATTGGGTCATTCATTATATAATGAAGTAATTTTTATTAATTTAATAGTTCCTTATTTTTTTCTTTATGAGTTGTATTTTTATAATATGATAGACATTAATTTCAATTATAAAATATATTTTATAATAGTTGGTTCATTAAAATGAGATTCTAGAAGAATAAAGACTCATGTAGTTCATTCTAAATATGTTTAGAAAATATTTTACCTTTTTGGGGGAATTAAGCTCAGATCAAGAAGATCATTTATTGAAACATTGATTTCTCCACCATTATACCATGAATTCATCATTGGATTAAGGTTCTATAATCATTTCATAAACAATAAGTGGTATAAGTTGATAAGATAATAACACAGACATGAATAATAATCAATGTTGATGGTAGGTCTTAGTTTGATCATTAAATGAAATCAATATGATGAATATTACAATAATTGATTAATAAAGATGGAAAATGTCAACAAATAATCATGGTGTCATTATATCTGACATATATCCATACTAAACTATGAATGTGGAAGATGGATATGGAAGATATCTAAAGAAAATATCATTCCTAGTATCATAGATCATTGCAACAATAATTGAGAAAGGGGAGGTGATTGATAGTGTTATTGAGTAAATTGGGAAGGTTTCATATTCAATATATGATTAAGGGATCATATTAGAGGTACTAAATTTTGGTTTAATGATGTTGAATTACGACTTCCATGGTGTATTTAATACACCACCAGACTATGAGCATCACCTGGCCTATGTCTAACCACAGATCATTTTGGGTTCTAGGATTAATACTAGTAATTATGACTCATCCAAAATATAACTGTTAGGTTATCATTAATCCAGTATTCCAACTATAACTCTAACGACAGGTCAGTAGGTTTTACCAGCATGTTGGTGGTTTATTTTTATGCACTATCAATTTTATTCCCTTTACCACTATTCCACTTTATTTCCTAGACCCGTAGTTACTAAAAACTATACACTTATGTACACATAAAGGAGAATAATTAAAATAAAAGGGATTAAATTATAAACATGAAGTGTCTCATTACTCAAAATTAAATGAGGATGTTATAATTCACTCTCTATGACAACTTATCATACTTGAAAAGTAATTTCAATGTTTTTTATCCTATATAATGAGACACTAACCATATAAATTAGCATAATAATCATAATTATCCACCAATATCCATCAATTATTGTATATAATATTTTTTAGTGGAACCAGCTTCTATATAAATTATTTATTTCTATGAAATATTATTTTTAGTAGAATCTCTATGTATGATGTGTTAAAATATAGATCAAAATCCCCAAAATTGATGAAATGTGTAGTATCAAGAATATTCCTTGGAATTAGTGATACATGAAAAATGATAGACATACCCTGGTAAATAGATGGAAGATAAAAATTTTACACTATTAAGCCAATGTGATTGATGACCTCTAAGGGTCTAACATAGAGTGAATCTAGTATCCACCACCTCCTCTAATTTCGATGGCCTAATTGAGGAGACCCTATCTGAAGAATATGGATCCCTATAAAACCACCAAAAGACTTATTCTACTATTAGGATAAACCTTCTATAAACATTAATATATGATAAGCTTTTTTCTTACCAACCACACTCTCTTAGAGGTATCCTATTCTATACTAGTCCCCACAACTACTTCATCACTAGCCAAATCCCAAAAAAGTGGTGAATGGAATGGACTCACTTAAAGAGACACAAAAAGTTCCATCCTAAATACAACTTGGTAACTATTATTTTAGGTGAACCGCACGAAGGACCAGTGATCATCCAAAGTTCCTCTAATGTCTATGATTTTTTCAGGAATAATATCTTCAGGTATGAGAATAATCCATTCAGACAATCTATCATTAAGTGGATGGTTCACTATGGTCAATAGAAACTAATTCTTAAAGGATTCATATAGGACCTAAAATGCCACAACATACACTGGACTTCTGAATCAAAAATAATTTTAAATGGAACTTCATGTAATTAATTTATCTCAAAAAAATATATCTTATCTAGTGCATCTACTAAGAGAGTCTCTATGATTAATATTAAATGAGCCACATTCATCATCTAATTCAAAATAACCATGATATTTTCATGGATTCAAAAGATCATGGGTAGCCTATGCCAATTTCTATCATTTCACCATATAATTTTGTTTATGTTTAGAATAAAGGGTAGGAGTGAACAACATAGATACACATACTTAGGCTTTATCCTATAAAAGGTAATACATAGAGAGAAAAATTGAGTAATGTCTATTTATTTCCCAGACCACAATAAATATCACCTAAATCTTTGATATATATTATTCATTCCATTATATACCACCTAACTAAATGTATTGATTTCTCCCATCAACTCTTCCCTGATGGTAGAAGTTATTAAAAAACTCCCAAGTGAAAAAATAACATCATTTCTCTCCAATGAACACCTATATGATGGATTAATATCTATATTTCTTTTAATCATACAATCAAACTCAAGGTGATATTTATAACCCATAGATACCTAGTCAATAATATAATATGAGATCATTAATGTGTAATAAGTAATCGATTTCTAATAATCTTATTCATCCATTCTACCCTTGGCCATCATGCTCATCAAGAGTCATTTCTCTCTATAAGTCCACTCACCAAATCCTCTTACCACAAAATATTTTGAAAAAGTGTGTCTATAATGATATTAAAATTACTAGATGCATAGTATACATCAAATTCACACATATTTTGTTACTAAACCAATCACCACTACATCTGATTCAGGACTCATTGTGTAAAGATGTAATAGAGGAATTTGTGGCTAGTGTAGATAAAAAACCACTTTATGAAGAGGTAAAATATTCAAGACAATAAAACATATACTATGGCAACCATATAAATTTTATAAATAGGATACTAATTCTAATGGGGTCATAGATGAGGTGACCTATAAGCTATTACCTTCTCTCTCTACGTCAATACTACCCCAAACAAATTCTTGATGAATAACTATGAATAGAAAATCCATCCTCAAGATTATAATGGATGGAAACTAGGGTTATAGTCAACATCCCCTTTATCTCAAGAATGACCTCTTCACAGAGGTCTAATCAATAGAATTCCACTACGTGTTTTGTTGGTGAATTTCTATTTCATGATACTTGAGATACATCCAGGATAAAATATCAGCAGTATTCCACTAATATTGTAATGATTATGATCTCAAACATATTTTGAGGGAATATATAATAAACACCTACATAAACCCTCTCAAATTATATAGATATACCTATCCAAAATGAAATGTTCCACCAATAACACCCCCTTTTAAATCCGAACGTTATACTTTAACAACATGGCATAATTCCGGTGTGCTTAAAGCATAGTCAAGATAATCCAAAGATTTATAGAAGACTTATCTAGTGTTATATTATAGATTAGGATGTATTTATTGAATAAAATGATTAATGAATACCTTTAATGTTGAAATATCATTTTCATCGGATCTATGAACATTGATGGTGTATTCCTCAACCCAAATGACATCACCATGTACTCATATATACTATAACTGTTATTAGAATCTAACATCAGGATTACCTGCCCTCTCACCCATAATGGGTGATATTCTAGATAAATATCAGTAATAGATAACCATAGTAGTCCTCATAAATCATTAAAAGGTACTAAAATCTTGGTTAAAGAATAATTTTTCTTCACCATCCCTTAGTTTTGATTCTATTTATCAATGTATAGTCAAAGGCCATCATCCACATTTTTGGTGAACAACAAAGGTGCATACTATTGTGAAGTACTCATCTATAAAAATCGATCATTATCTATGTCATCATGTTACAGCTTAATCTAATTCTACTCGGATGGACACACATTATATATGGTGGCATCAAAAAAGTTTTTTCACTCGACACAAGATCTATATTAATGTAAACATCTATATTATAGTGATGTCTTGTAAATTATTCAAAAAATAAATCCTAATAGATATTTAATCATGGAGTAAAATATGAGGGGTATACCACAAATCATAATAAATGATTCCATCCAGAAATCTACATCGTGACTATGTTGAGATTTCTCATGTATGAACACACTCTACTTATATAAAGTTCCAATTAAACATTCATCACAAATATATTTCCCTTCATCAGGGTAAATTATTAAAATATTTTAAAATAATAAATGTGAAATCAAATGTGGGTTAGTCATATAATATGGAGAATCACATTGAATCTCATCATATCTATAATCTTCTTGTTCAACATATTTCCAAAACTAAGAACAACAATAAGAAACTAACATAAATGTTGTATCTGGTCCACAAGCCATCCAAATAATGCATCAATGGAACATAATTGAGATGATAACTAGACTAGTAATCCAATTCAAAAAATAATATTTGTAGTTATGAAGGAATGTGATGAAATATTATCAAAAAATGAAGAAGATAATGTCGAGGTGTTCAAGACTATACATTGAATAATGGAAGGTGCATTACAAACATTTATGGATATTTGTTCAACTAAATAAGAATGTATTAAATCACATATGTAACCCATGTCCCTGGGGTACATTTTAATTCAAGGTTATCGTCATCTAATTCAACTTCTTAGGTCCGGGGAAAGATCCTAACTGAATAAAACAATATTTTACTCTAATCATGTAGGACCTAAGCCTCTAATCCCTGTACTAGAACTACTAATGATGATACATATTACAATATTAAAGACACTTTACCATTGTATTTGGAAAAAATATAATATTGTTCTAAATTCACATAATTGATATACTAGGGACCTCAATCATCCATTAATGGTGCTGATGATCCCCTACTACACTCTAGCTGTCCACTGACACTATGGCGTGAATCATGTACTTTTCATTTCATATTATTGAAAGCGTCTTTATAAATTCAATTGAAGGTATTAAGAAGATCATATATCTTTATTTGATGTTCCTGAGGAGTCTCCACCTGGTCATTGATTTCCTCAAGGACAACAACCTGGTCCTGAACACCATAATGGAGTCTATTTCTATGAAAGGATAAATGATATTTGAGTTATCTATTCCATTATAATCAACTACAATTTTAGAGTATGTACTTCATTGATAATTAATTGCATTGAAAACCCATCATTAAGATGATCCTTCCATATGAATTACTATATTCGGTGTGGAAGCATGGGATGTTTCATTTTCCGAAAAAACTAGTTGCATAAATGGAACATCCTCCCTTGAGGGAGATCTATGGAGTTATCCACCGATGGTTATTGTCAATTGTATATGAGGAGGAAAAGAATGTAAAATAATCCAAAACATTTGTATCATTTATGAAAAATTATAATCAGTCTATTGGATAAATTAGGGGTTTTATAAGACTCTACTTATAAGCTAAGGCAATACACTCCTAGAACTAACTGAGGTCTCATCACATCATGTCAGTCAAACTGAAATATATATAAAAAATAACATCATTTTAATGATAGAGTAATTATCTATAGTATAGTTATATAAAATTATCATGGTAAATAGATATATTACTCATTTCAATGACAATGGTCTATCTGGAACTAAAAAATGTCATGTCATTAAATTAATAAACTAAAATATTGTATAAAAACATTTATATATATGAGATTCGATCATACGTTCCTTGTAACGATGCATGAATGCACTGAAAAATCTCATAAAATTGTAACAACAATATCATCATCAGTAAATTATGGGTCTATTACATAGGACCTATCCAAAAACTTGGAATGTACCTTAAGAAAGACCCACACAACAATCCCTTTTCAACAATGTCCCAGGGTAGTTCGAAAAGAATAGAAGACAATTTTGATCTAATACCATTTTTTAATACCTTGACCTGAACAGGTGAGTTTAAGATGGTGTTTCACATAACCTCAAGCACTCCGCCCCTTACACATGAGGCTAATTCTTATTAGTGATCTACTAAGTCTATCAGTGGGTGTACTATACCCTTAGTATCACATCTTTTCACAATAATAGTATAAATGAATATAATAAACTATAGTCATCATATTATACATGATTAAATTATAATGTTCCAATACAATTCATAATATTTAATAAAATGGGTATCAATGTGTGGTAACCCAAACTATACTATAAATTTGTGGAAAGGTAAGTAAATTAATAAAAGAATATATCTATATAGATTTTATGTCTGTCTGTCACTTGAACACAACTTATCTTCTTATCCACTAGCCATTGTTACCTTTATCTTACTAATATTTAAAACTGTTTAGTATATATGATAATTGGGATACTAATGAAGGAAGTGAGTAATAAAACCTCATACGACACTGATAATGAATCCTTAATAAATATTCACAAGTATAACTGCGTTATTTTATAATAACAATAAATGATAAAACAAGGACATCAAACATTCAATCAAGTAACAAGTAGTCATGAACTTACCATGATTATGTAAATCCCATTATCAACTTCTTTTCATCCATGCCATAAATATAATCAAGGGTCATCAATTCAATCAACAATTAGGCACATAGATATCAATATGCAAGATAGTATCCAAAATGTTCAATAAGAAGTTGAAAAGATACAATGTCTCCAAAAGGTTATTTGATTTATCAACATGATACATGTTACCCAAAAGATGCATCGATTTTTTGACATGCTATATATAATGTACTAATTTCACTTATTCTTCAACACATTACTCAATATCCAAAATGTGCATAAGGTTTTAACATGGACATAAGGATATCATTATCAAAACCAATGTATGGGCCTATAATCATTACTTTCCAACATCATGTATGCTCCCCAACTATGTGAATAAATATACTAATAGGCACCTATCATGTATACCAAGAACCAAACCTATAATCGTATTAAATCATAATGCAAGGTAGATAATTCTTAAACAAAAATAAAATCACATCAAGAGAACAAAGTTTAATCATGTAAAAATATTTGAATCAACATAAAAAGTGGTAAAATATACTATAGAATTGTCATGGAATTATGAATCATAATAGGGATCATTAGACACACACACATGCAGTCAAATTTAATAATGAAAACTATAATAGAATCAAGGTTCATACCATGGAAAAATATGTAAAAAATAGTCCTGATTATTTTTGAACATCTTAATTCAAAGATGTTGATGAATAAGTCTATTGTTCATTAAGTTATCGAAGTACAGAACACAACGAAAAACCTAAAGAATAAGTCACATGTCAGAGGTTCCTTAAAGATTATATATATGAATTCAATACTGAGGTATGTTGAAGTAATGAACACCACTTCACAGTATCCGTCATCGATAGAAAAATGAGTTTTTAATTTTTTTCAATAAGAGTTTTTTGTCTTAGCTCTATACCAATATCATTAATCCATTATTATTCCATCCAAAAAAATATATTAATGATGAGAATCAAGAATATAGAAGTCTGATGATTATAATTCTATGTAATATTACCGTAAAACAATAAAATTCTTATGGAATTAAGATATATTCACTAGGATTCAATACTTACATGTATATGTGTCCACTAATCTTCCATTAATGATTCAAATTATTAAGGTTGGATCATTATTTCATTGTAAAGAAGAGGTCTAGGTTGATGATACATGAAAACAAACCAAAAAATGCTTGTTTTTGGAAGGTAGATCTTTATTTGATCAATAAAAAACATCAAAAATCTATGTATAAAACTCATCTATAAAAAATAGAAATTTATCAATTTACCATTGTAGGAAAATCATCTATCAAATATATATTCTATATAGATTAGTAAGAAGAACAATTTGGCACAGATCTAGAGAATAACCCACAGTTTTTCATCTTCATATCATCACAATGGTAATGTTGAATGAGAATGTCAATGAGGGTATAAAATAAGAAAGAATGGAGAAATTATATTGAAAATTTTATATTGGGATAATATATGCTTTCTTAAATAATGGCTAAACTTTGTGGAATTAAGAATCATTGGGTGAATTTAATTCACCCTTTGACTAGGCATACCGTTTATCCAATGTCTTTCCACCGACAGACTAATGGCATCAACTATAGGGACCCATAGCTTTCATAGATAAATATTACATCATGTTATCTTAATAATAATTATTTATCATTCTGAACTATACCATAATTTTATAGGTTTACTTTTTTTTGAAACATGTATATATAAAAATCAGGTTCCTAAAATATTTATACCTTCCCAAAGTTATTTCGTCTTACCCAGCAACATTATTAAAAAATCATATATAAATATTTTCTTCATTTCCTAGGGAAGGAAACATAAGAAAAGGTGATCTCAGATTCTCAATATGGTTATATAATAGAGATATTAATGATCACTTAATCATAATGTGATCATAAGTGTATGATTAAATTGTAATATAGTTGAAAAAGATTACCTAGAAATCACATATCATAATAATGTACCCTAGAATAATGTTTCATAGCTCATAAGACAAGAATAATGATGGTATCAAAAAACATGATCCCATAGAACATAAAATGTTTGTATGATCATGAAATAAAATCTTTGAATAAAGTAATGTATAATCTTAAAAAATGAAATATTATTCCAAGGATACACTGTAATACATTCATAACATGTTAGAATATAAATAATATCCTCTATACCTTCTTTAAGATAGGGATAACCACTCATTTGCCCTCATTAGGGCTTTGTAAAACCTTGTGTATACCATATTTTATGCTTAATATGACCTCTTTTATATCTTATTTTAGTATAGGATAGCCTCTCGTGTACCCTTTGAGATCATAAACACTAATCAT
Source organism: Viscum album (assembly GCA_963277665.1). Classification (NCBI taxonomy): domain Eukaryota; kingdom Viridiplantae; phylum Streptophyta; class Magnoliopsida; order Santalales; family Viscaceae; genus Viscum; species Viscum album. The sequence goes on along the minus strand of OY728165.1, from coordinate 251,389,469 downwards.
TACCTAATTCATTCTTGGGATATAAAATTCAAGGTCTTCCTATCACATAATCATAAATCCATTCATATGTATCTCATAATATTATAAGAAAATTAATATAACTAATCCTATGGGAATGAAAATGGGGTTTATTGATATTTCATCATCATTTCCATAAACTATCTAAAAAAATATAGATGGGGTTGTATGATCATATCCCCAGTAACACTTATCTAATATCAAATGATGGTATCATTAATGAATAATATATTAAAAAGGTTAGTGAAACATTTATTTTTTAAAATAACTTTTCCACATTGAAATAACATAATCAAAATTTAAAAATTTAAAAAATATTAAGGAAAAAACATTATTTAAATATAAATTAGGAATCATATAAAATAATATATTATTCATTTTTATTTTCATGAAATCTATGAAATATGATCATTCCATGAATTTTAAAATAATAATTATTTAATATGTATTTTTATAAAGAGTTAAAAGAACCTTGGTTGGAAATAAACAAGATGATTAATTTAATTTTATTAAAAAAAATTATTCAAGGGAAAAAATGATAGTAAAAATTAATAGGATACAATTAAGTAGTTTATGAAAAACATGGACATGGAAGAAAAATATTCCCAAATTAATAACGAAACATACTTGGGTTTACCTAAATAAATATTTTTGACTATTGAGTACATATTGAGTGGAGAATGAAATTAAAACATATAATATCTAAACTAGCCATAGAATAATAATACCATTGAGAAAATTTAGAGGTATTTAATTATATTTAATCGTCATAATATTATTCATAAATAATATTTTTAAACAAACACAATAAAACATAAAACCATTAACACATTGGTAACATTTGAATCGCAAGACACATGAATGATTAAGTGCAATTTAAAAATTAATTTTTTAAAAAATAAGTGCATTCATGTTATAACTTGTAAATTGGGTTTTATATACGCATTATATATTTATATAGGTGCATAAGATAATATATATTCTAAATATAATCATTTGAGATTAGATACCTTTACCGCATCGGTAATCTCAAAATCTAGACCTCACAAAAGATAGAACATTATAGGTCTTTTTAAATATACATAATTTTCATTATAATCATTATAAAATTTATTAATGAGTATTTCATACACCACTTAAAGAAACCATGTTGAGAATTTTTCATATGAATAATAAAAATAAAAGTGGAATGACAAAACATTACCTTAAGATCCACTAATATTAAAAGCGCTCTAACCTCCTATATAATTAATATAAATTTATTAAGAATATTTACTAAAATAATTAACATACCTATAATATCATATATGATCCTCTTATTATAATTTTACATCCATTTGTTAATAATTATTTATTAAAAACTTCATTTTTGTGTGTTTAATGTTTCATTTAATTTTATAATTGTTTTAGTTTGATACATCTGGTCATTGTACATTTCCCATGTTTACATAATATCCCGAATTTTAATAATTATATACCTAAAATATTTATTAAATATGTATATAAATATATATAGTCATCCATAAAAATTAGAGATATAAATGTATAGATGTGTGAATGACGTATTCACTTTTTGGAGGAAGGAAATAAATTACAATAAATAATAATTAACATTTTAAAATAAGTATTATATATTGTATAACACACACACACACACAGATATATATATACATTTTTTATATAGTTATAAACAAACATGAAAATTGTAAATGAAAAAAGATCACATCACCTTGTGGATGTGGTTGTCTACAAGTACACACGAGTGACATTATCGTTTTCCATCAAATTAGAATGTAGGGAGGATGATATGACAATATAATTATTAAATAAAAATTATGTGATATATATTATATAAATAAATTAATACAATTTTAATATCCTTCCATCAAATTTGGTTATGGAAAATGAACTATATCGCTATGTGGAGATGGTAAGTTGTACGTACACACAAGTGATACTTTCACTACTCATTTTTTTGGAAAATAGGGAGAATAATGGGGGTTTAATAATAATAATAACATTTAATTATATTTATAAAGGTTAATTATATTTAATAATATCATATCTTAATGTAATTATAAGTATAAGAAAATTGAAAGAGGCTGGGGTAGATGATTACCTCTTCTTAAGTAGGCTTCCTTTAGACAGCTGGTTAATAAGCCAAGAAATTGAATTTTAAGATGTCCTGAACCTCTAATTCATCACTTGGGATGTTTATAATAGAAATCGTTAGGGTTTGTAAATGTTAAATGGATCAAAGTAGGGATTATTAGAGAGACTATATATGACCTTTTATAACTAAGGGGAGGGACACTCTTGAAATTTTTTAAATGAATAAAATATAATAATGTATTTATCTTACAAATTTAACCAAATGTCCAATGATTTCAAGAAAATGTAATATTAGATGTATATAAAAATATTTAATAAAGTTTAGAGAGGTTTATAAGGTGTTTTAAACTATATATTGAGGATTAATCACTTAGTCAGTTAATTTTAACAATAACTAGTGTACTAATTTGTTCACTCTAAAAGTGGTTTAATTTAACTTATATGGTAATATTTGGATAAACAATATCCATGTTATTATATATTATCCATTTTTGTGTTGTTAGTATCATATTTTATCATATTTAAGACTATTAAAATATTTAATTAAAATATTATGTAACATAAAATATCATTAATGTCCTCTTTTTCACTATTCAATTCATTTGATATTAAAGACACCATGAAAAAGATAGAAATAAAATACAACCCATTAAAAGATCCATAATATGTTATATTTATATAAAAAATCATGACACTCCATAATTATTCTATTAAAATTTCTTTATAAATATATAAATTCATTTATTTTAATTTTTATCTAATATAAAAAAAATTTAAAATCCTAATTATAAAAATTGAATCCATTTTTCATGATTCAATTCAAATAGATGGTATTAATTAATTTAATCGAAATCCTCAAAATATAATGAAAACACAATTTTTAGAGAAATTCTTTTTAAACAGAAGAACCTTTTTATACCAATTTAATACATAAAATTCATTTCAATGAACATAAATTGATTTATTCATAATATTATAAAGATAATTTTACTTAATAAAATTTAAAAAATGTAAATTTGTAATTTTTTACATGATATTACAATTTCTATTTAAAGTATGTATTTTTCACTAATCCTTAGAAGATCAATGTTTTTAGAAAAATCCCAAAAAATAACTATATTAGAATAATAATTATATTCCAATTTCAAAAATTACATCAATTTTATCAAATACTCTTTCTATAAGTTCCAAATATCCCAAAGAAATGAAAACCATTTTGAAAATATGTATTTTCGATGAATAAACTTACTATATAAAATGAGTTCTTGATTTATTTGAAATAATCAATATATTTTAATTTATTTTTTCTATTTTATATATATATATATCACAATTTGGATAGTCATATTAATACCTTGCAATTAAAATAGACATGTTATAAAATTCATTAGATAATAATATTGCATGGTTTGTTTGAGCCTGATGTTGAAAACCATATACACTATTGAACAAAGTTCTATTTTAATTTTTTTGGGAATTATAGTATCCCTATATAAAATATTTATCCCTCTAAATTTGAAACATTTATCATTAATCAAGGGTTTGATATTTTAAAATATCTTTATGGAAAAACCACTTTGTAAAAAGGATATCCAAAATACCTATTGAATAGATGGAATGGGAAAAACGAAGTTCAGGTTGAATGAAAAATATATAATTTTAAATATTTGAGAGAATTAGGGGGAAGTGAACATTTAAACATAAAGAAAAAAATGAATTGTTTGTGTAATTTTGGAGATTGACAGAGAATATTAATCACATAAATGTGAATGATTAGAATAATGTTAACTACAACATAACCATAGATCAACTTCTAATTGACCATATAATCTAAAAAATAATGAAATTTTATTATTCCAATCATTAATCATTAGAAAAATATAATGGATAGAATAATTTGTATAAATGTTCGTCTGAAAAAGTAAATCATTTTGCACAAAATTTTTAACTATAATAAAAATTTTTCAACTTATATAATTAAATATAAAAATAACCCTACATACAAAATTATATCAATAACCGAGACATTTAAAAAAAATTTAACAAAAAAAGAGGCCTCATACCATAAATATTTATATCAAAAGTTTAATTTCATTCTTCCTAGACAATATTTCTTATTAAACCAAATTTTAGACCACTGGGTTATGAATATTAAACCCAATGATACGATCCAAAAATTATAATTTACTACCATGAAAAATCCTTATATAATTTTATAATATAGTATAATTTTCCAAAAATTCATGAGTTCAATTTATATACAAAACTAAAAATTAATATTTATATTGAACAAAAATATCTATGAAAATATTCACATTTCAATGAATAACTTTTCAACCATCATGATTATCTATATCCCACTATAAAATATATCAAATTTAACAAAAATTCATAAATTATTCCAAAGGATAATTTAAACATATATATATTATTCTTCATATATCAAGGTAAAATATTCAAGACACCTACAAATTCATGAAATTAAAACCTTAAAAAGGTGTTTTTATGTGTCTGATCCTATGATCAACCATTAACTTATAAACTTTTGATGGTTTCCAGAACTCTTAAATTAAGCCCACATAGAAACATATAGTATTCTAAAAAATAAAAAAAATAACTATAAATAAAATAAAATTATATATTAATTCATGAAATACAAAAAATTAAAATAAATTCATTTGAGATGACCATAATCACTTTTTAATAAAATCACTAACAAATTTCATGGTCACCAATACTATCCCAATTAATTCATCATTTTAAATATCATCATTATACAAATTAATAATTTCCACCTTACAGATAAATATATTTTTTATCAGTATCTTTTAACATATGTTTCTTATAAGGCCCCAGCCTTAAACCTTACTTAATATTGAATTAAATGAATAATTCACATTGAGGATCTTTTCAGGTTTAGAGTTTTAGAAAATTAGAACATAACTATTAGATCTCAAAAGATTACAAAGTAGACACTTCTACTAAGTTGAAATAAAAAAACGCTTAAAAAGAAACATGTCTAGTTCCATGTCTTATATAGCATGAAATTCCCTTGATCCCATCCTTGACCTTATTCCACTTTAAGTCCTGTGAAAAAAAATTTGAAAAAAACTTGGGGTGAGCATAAAAAGCTCAGTAAGGGATACACAAAGAATTAAAACTGTTACTTTTTCAAACATCAAGTAAACCATGTATACTCTAACAAAGTAATACCTTCACCGTCATGAAGTAGTAAAAACTCTTCACAGAATAAAGTATCATTACTTACCTTTTTGTAACCAATGTATTACCATAAAACCCATATAAATAACATATAGCATATATAAAGGTAACTTGGGACATAAACATACTTAAGTGGAATAACCATACGGTCGACTTCCACACATATCACTTAATGGAATAGACATACGGCCAATTTCCATACATACTTAATGGAATAGCCATACAGCCAACTTCCATACCGAATGCATTGGAGGTTATAACATAACCACCCGTCCTGGTATTCACGGCACCACCCATCATATGGTTTATCACGTAACCACCAGTCAAATGTCCAAGTACCAATATAAAATCATAAAACATAAAACCAATATAAAGGAATGATAACATTTCCACATTTCAATCACAATATATTGTAATAGAATACTTTATCAAAACCATTTTCAATACCAAAATACATAAAAGATTATATGGTATTTATTTTATTTTAAAAACATTACGACTTGTTGAGGAAGCCAAAGACCAAATAATACTCACGGCGGCGGAAAAAGTCGTTGTCACCGCGTACGTTAAAAAAACCTTCCTTTTTGTCATTTAGTAAAATGCTTCATAGAAAAATATTCCTTTTGTATAAAAGTAAAATTCAAAGTGGTTTATACACCGTATAAAATAAAGTTGTGTATAAAACGAAATATGCCTCAATGAAAGGAGATTGAGACGAAGTCCCTTACCTTGGGTCCGACTTTACTCGATCGTTCTTTAAAGTCCTGAATAATAAACTTGAGTTAATTTATACTTGATTAAGAACCTTTTTAAAGTTCATTATTCCTTTTATATCACTTTTTTATATGTTATAAACCTTATGTAACCATTTAAGTTAATAATGTTTGTTTTGTCGATATTTGGTTCTTAAGTCGAAAGTGGACTTCTTACAATTACATGTTGTTCGTGTGGTCAAAGGTTCTTTATATCCAGAATGACATTACTGATTTTGGATATCATATATATCATATATATCCATCATATACAGGTATTTATAATATTACATAATCATTTAGAGGTAAGAAATGAAATGCACCATTCATGGAGACGGTAAGCCGTACGTACGCATGAACGCTACTTTCATTTCTTTGTCATATTAATGGAATTAAAACTAAATGAGAGGTATGTATATTTTAATTACAGAATTATATTCATAATTTAGATATATCATTCATTATATATATCCATTATATACATGTACTTTTAATAGTACATTACATTTGGGGATAAGAAATGAAATGCACCTTTCATGGAGACGGTATGTCGTACGTAAGCATGAACGCTTCTTTCATTTCTATCTCATACTTTAATGGAAAGAAATAATAATGATATAGAGGTATATTATAATTCCAGTATAACATCATATATAATAACTTTAAATCCATCCTTTACACGTCCCACATATGGCATTAACGAATCACATCACTTTGAGGGGGGGTAGTCCGCACTTCCTTAAATGAAGATATCTTGTTTACCCATAATGGAAACCATAAAGGTATGCCCAAAATGAAAAATAAAGAAGCTTAAAGAAAAAATAAACTTATTATATATCATATATAAATATAGTGTCATCTTAATGGCCACCTTTGAAGGTGTTAAAGGAATGTTGAACAATCATCGTTTCGGGAGGCATAAATTCACCATCCACAGAAACAGTATGTTCTTTAACCATTAGATGTAGGTGTGTGTAAGTGTAGCTCAAATAATTCTTATAACAACATCCTAGTATATTGAAGATACTAGAGTTGTTACAAAAGAAATAAATAAAAAGATTTTAGGGGGTTGGAGAAGCAAAATAATACAAAAGGACTTAAGTGAAGACATTACCTCAAAATTGGGTAACTCCATTTGGTTTGAGCTCAAAGGCTTCCTGGGGAAGACTTATGCACAATGTGAGGCTTCAAGGAGTAAGAGACGGAAGTGGAGAGACGAAATGGGCAGGGTTTATCCGAGCCAAAGGCTTTGGGAGTGTGGGTAAGGTGGTAGAGGAGGGGGCCTTTTAAAAGAGGAGAGGAGGGTCACTTTTGGAATGTAAAGAAATATTACTTTATTTGAAAATGTGTTTCGGTTTTAAAAGGTCCCACATTGATATAATTCTTGGATAGGGTGATAAGGGTTCGAAATCCACTCATACAATAGGTTTTGGACATGTTTTGGTCTTATATATTACATTATCTTTCCATTTTATTTAAATCGTCAAATAATGATGTCATCGGTGCATCATTATTATGTCATAAATAATTTAATTTATTTAATGTCTAAAAATTATAAAAAAATTATTATGATGTAGGAAATCTTTTTATCTTTCCAATTAATATTTATAACCAAAAATATGACTTGTATAACCCCATTTAAAAATTATTTATTGAAACGTATCATGTTTCTACCATTTTTTACATTAACATTAAATAAATGGTATTTATGTCATTTTCCAACCGAATTGGCTCCATGGGGTCCCCAAGTTGACCCATGGCTTTTCTTCGTCGGCCATGACACATCAAACGAGGGTAGGACATGTGTCTAGGTCATCTAATATTATTAAAACATTATTTTTTCCTTAAACTACACTAATTACCACTAATCGCGATTAAAAACTTAATAAGTTACTATTCACCAACAAATTATTTTAATCTCATTGAACCACATTTTAATTCTCAGTGACAACCATGTATTTCGGATTTTTGAAATTCAATACGCAAAGGTGGAAAAATTTCATTTAAATGGAAAATCCATTTTTATAAGTACCACTTAGTGATATCACTATTCATCAGAAATTGAAGTTTTTCAGAAAAATTCCAAAAATTCACCCTAAGCTATATTTGATATTCCGAATTCAAAAATGAAGTCCATTTTACAAAATTCAAAACATATAAGTCAAATTAATTAATTTAATAATTAATTTTCGCTGTCATGACAAATAGCGTGTTTTTGTGAAACAATAAGTATCAAAAGATTGACATTAGTTTAAGTCTGATTTCAAAGTGAAATTAAGTCAATCGACCACTATTGGATTTAATGGTAAAAATATTTTCTAATTTCACTCTAAACCCAATTCAATTAATAATCTAATCATATAAATAAATTAGATCAAACAGAGGTTTTGAATTAAAATACAACATTTACAATATTCATTAAAAAAATGAACTTTATTGGAAAGATACCAAAAATTTACACAAAGTAAATTTTGATGTCCCTATTCTAAAGAAGAGATATATTTGGTCCAATAGAATTTATAATATTGATCAAAACTATATTTAATGACGGTTCTCTGTCAAAAGGTGATAAATGAACGCTTTGTGAAAATTAGGGTATAAATGCCTAAAATTGAATTCTTTCCATATTTTAAGCCTTTATATTTTATTGGGTAAATATAAAAACATTTAAAAACATATATAATCATATTTTAGTTATTTATATCCATTCCCGCCAGTACAACAACTACATGTTAACTACCATTTAAAATAATATTATTATATTACTAGTGTGAAACGTAAGATTTCAATGAAACTCATCATTGCGTATCGAGTACGCTATCGAATGTAGAAACCCCTTTTAATTAAAATTAATATTTAATTTGTAAATATTAATTAATATGAAAATTCTTTATTATTTATTTACCTGGGATGTTACATCCTTCCCCCCTTTTGGGAATTGCGTCCTTGCAATTTTATTCACTTATCAAAATAAGTGGGGGTATTTATCCCTCATAGCATTTTCAGATTCCCACGTTGCCTTTTCAATCACATGGTTTTTCCACAAAACCTTTACCTGATGAATCACCTTATTCCGTAACACCTGATCCCTGTGGTCAAGAATCTGGACTGGTTGTTCTTCATATGATAGGTTCTCTTCCAGCTGAACTACCTCTGGACTCAAAACATGAGATGGATCTGGCATATATTTCCTCAACATTAAAACATGAAAAACATTGTGTACCTCAGATAAACTCGAAGGTAAGGCCACCCGATATGAAAATGAACCAACTCTCTCCATAATTTCATATGGTCCAATAAACCTTGGACTCAGCTTTCATTTCTTACCAAATCTCATCACACTTTTCCAAGGAGAAACCTTGAGAAAAACATGATCACCTACCTCGAATGATAGATCCTTCCTCCAGTTATCCGCATAACTCTTCTGCCTGCTCTGAGCTGTTCTCATGCGTTTCTGAATCAACTGGACCTTTTCTTCCATCTCTTCTACCAATTCTGGTCCCATCAACTTCCTTTCTGAACCAGCTCTTCCTTTTTCTGCAACTCACTGTCTTGCTTCTGTGCTTGCTTGATTCTGTCTGATAGAGAAGATTTCACTTATTCCTGAAACAAAACAGAAGGACTTCCTGCACCAAAAACTTCTATGCCAAAGATCATTAAATCAAAAACCAAAGGATCTCGTTCCAAACGTAGCATGGTTAATGAAGCATTACTTTTTCAACTCAAAGCATCGACCACTTTATTTGCTTTTCCTGGATGGTAGTGGATTGTACAATCATAATCCTTGATTAATTCCAGCAATCTCCTCTGTCTCATGTTCAATTCATTCTGAGTGAATATATACTTGAAACTTTTGTGATCAGTATATATTTCACACTTTATTCTATACAAATGATGCCTCCAAATTTTTAAAACAAAGACAACATCAGCTAATTCCAAATCATGTGTAGGGTAATTTACCTCATGAGTTTTCAACTGACGTGAAGCATAATCAATTACCTGATCATTCTGCATTAGGACACAGCCAAGTCCCTTCAACGAAGCATCACTATATATAACAAACTCACCATTCCTAGAAGGAAGTGCCAAAACTGGAGCATTCACCAATCTTCATTTCAACTCTTGAAAACAATCATCACATTCTTTTATCTAGATGAACTTAACACCCTTACGAGTTAGCTTAGTCATTGGACTAGATAACTGTGAAAAAATTTCCACAATCCTTCGGTAGTAACCTGCCAACCCAAGAAAACTACGGATCTCAGTTACATTTGTGGGACTCGGCCATTCTTCAACAACTTTTGTTTTAGTATGATCAACAGTTAGGCCATCCTTTAAAATAATGTGACCCAGGAAAGAAATTTGTTGTAACCAAAACTCACACTTACTGAATTTCCCATATAGTTTTCTTTTCTTTTAAGGTTTGCAAGATAACCCTTAAATGACCTTCATGCTCCTCTTTACTTTTAGAAAACACCAAAATATCATCAATGAAAACAACCACAAACATATCCAAGAACTCATGGAAAATTCTATTCATAAGGTCCATGAATACAGCAGGGGCATTGGTTAACCCAAAAGGCATAACTACAAATTCATAATGGCCATATCTAGTACGGAACACAGTATTCGGAACATCTGCTTCCTTTACTTTCAACTGATGGTACCCTGACCACAAGTCAATCTTCTAAAAATAGTGATCTCCCTGGAGCTGATCAAACAAATCATCGACATGAGGCAAAGGATACTTGTTCTTAACAGTAATATTAATCAAGGCTCTATAATCAATGCAAAGTCTCATTGATCCATCTTTATTTTTAACAAACAAGATAGGATCACCCCATGGTGATGTGCTAGGTCGAATGAAACCTCTATTTAATAAATCCTACAATTGTTTCATTATCTCTAAAAGTTCAACTTGATCCATTCGATAAGGGGGTTTTGAAATTGGCTTAGAATCAGGAACTAAGTCAACAGTAAATTCAACTTCCCGATCGTGAACAATACCAGGAAACTCATCAGGAAAAACATCAAGATACTCATTTACAACTGGCACATCATTAATCTGAACAGTTCCTTTATTTTCAACAATATGTGCAAGGTAACATTCATTTCCTTCTTTTACTAGTTTCTCAACTTCCTTATAAGTTATCAAAATCAAGGGTTCATTCTTGTACACAAACTGAAAATATTTCTGAAAAGTAACCATTTTAGCTTTGCAGTCAAACTTAGCATGATAAAAAGAAAGCCAATCCATTCCCAAAATAACATCAAACTCTACTAGAGGAAAAACAATAAGGTTTTCTGGTAGATTCTTTCCACACACAAGGATAGGAAGGTTCTTACAATTCCTTTTTGCCTCAACGTTCCCTCTGGGTGTTTTTACCATAAGTTCAGGGTTCATATCTTGAGATGGAATTTCTAATTTACTAGAAATATTCTCAGAAATGAAAGAGTGTGTAGACCCTAAATCAAACAACACATTGGGATAATATGAACAAACAAACAGTGTACCTGATACCACTTCATTCGATGGCCCAACATCTGCTGAAGTTGTTTCAAAGGATTTCACCACCCCTTTCTGCTTGTAGTCTGGCTGCATTCCCCCATTTGAGATCTTCGTTGGACACTCGTTTTCATAATGACCCATTTCATTACACTTAAAACATCTTACTGTTGGCTTTTCATTGCCTTCTTTATCATCTTCCTTACAGTTACGAGCAATATGACCAGACTTACCACACCGAAAGCACTTACCAGACTTGGATAAACATTCTCTAGGATTCATTTTACCACACTTCTCACAGGATGGATATTTGGTTTTCTTACCTCCTTGCTTCTTTGATGAATTATTCCCCTTTTCCTGCCATGTAGACCTCTTATTCTGTTGTTCGTCATAGAACACCTGATCGTCAACAAACTCCATTTCCACCTTCTCCGCTCATCGAACAAGTTTTTCATAACTTTTGAACTCACAAGAAGCTAAATCCCTTTGATACTTTGGCTTTAACCCTGAGTAAAAACGGTTTATTTTACTATCAATATCTCGTATGAAGTTCGGAGCATACCTTGCCAATCGAGTGAACTTTGCTTCATAAGAAGCCATTGAATCATCCTCCTGCCTCAATTCTAGGAACTGTTTTTCCATCCTAAGATGAACCACCTTAGGAAAATATTTCTCAAGGAACATACCTTTGAATTCGCCCCAGTGAAGATCCTCAATCTCATCACTATCCCTGATATTTTTCACCATCAACCACCACTGATCAGCTTCACCTTAAAAACGGTAAACAACAAGACTAACCTTTTGATGTTCTGAACACCCCATGACATCAAAAATCTTCTCCAGTGCTTTAATCCACCCTTCAGCTTACACAGGGCCAGATGATCCTTTGAATGATGGGGGATGTTGCCTCATGAAGTGTTCCACCACTGAAATGTTCCTCTTTGGTTGATCTGGCTGATCTCGTGCATGGATACCACCATCATTTATAGCCTGAGTCAACTGTGCCATCACTGTAACAAACTGTTCAGTTCTGATTCCGGCCATATCAGGTTGCTGATTTGGAAGTTTGTCTTCCTCCTGATGTCGTCCCAACATATCTGCTTTGTTTCCTCTGCAGAAAACCATTCTAAACACAAAAATATCTTAGGCGAAGCAACATGGTAATCTGTAAATGCTATATCATTTCAATCATATCATAAATTAACTTATAAATTAACAATTTTCTAACTCCTAAAGTTCTCTAAACCGACCTTTGATACCAACAATAAGTCCCCAGCCTTAAACCTTACTTAATATCGAATTAAATGAATAATTCACATTGAGGATCTTTTCAGGTTTAGAGTTTTAGAGAATTAGAACATAACTATTACATCTCAAAAGATTACAAAGTAGACACTTCTACTAAGTTGCCATAAAAAATCTTAAAAAGAAACATGTCTAGTTCCATGTCTTATATAGCATGACATTCCCTTGATCCCATTCTTGACCTTATTCCACTTTAAGTCCTGTGAAAAACATTTCGAAAAAAACATGGGGTGAGCATAAAAAGCTCAGTAAGGGATACACGAAGAATGAAAACTGTTACTTTTTCAAACATCAAGTAAACCATGTATACTCTAACAAAGTAATACCTTCACTATCATGAAGTAGTAAAAACTCTTCACGGAATAGAGTATCATTACTTACCTTTTTGTAACCAAAGGATTACCATAAAACCCATATAAATAACAAATAGCATATATAAAGGTAACTTGGGACATACACATACTTAAGTGGAATAACCATACGGTCGACTTCCACACATATCACTTAATGGTATATCCATATGGAAAATTTCCATACATACTTAATGGAATAGCCATACGGCCGACTTCCATACCCAATGCATTGGAGGATATAACGTAACCACCCGTCCTGGTATTCACGGAACCACCCGTCATATGGTTTATCACGTAACCACCCGTCAAATGTCCAAGTACCAATATAAAATCATAAAACATAAAACCAATATAAAGGAATGATAACATTTCAACATTTCAATCACAATATATCATAATAGAATCCTTTATCAAAACCATTTTCAATACCAAAATACATAAAAGAGTATATGGTATTTATTTTATTTTAAAAACATTATGGCTTGTTGAGGAATCCAAAGACCAAATAATACTCGCGGCGGCAGAAAAGGTTGTTGTCACCGCGTACATTAAAAAAAACATTCCTTTTTGTCGTTTAGTAAAACGCTTCGTAGAAAAATATTCCTTTTGTATAAAAGTAAAAGTAAAAGTGGTTTATACACCATTTAAAAGAATGTTGTGTATAAAACGAAATATGCCTCAATGAAAGGAGATTGAGATGAAGTCCCTTACCTTGGGTCCGACTTGACTCGATCGTTCTTTAACGTCCTGAATAATAAACTTGAGTTAATTTATACTTGATTAAGAACCTTTTTAAAGTTCATTATTCCTTTTATATCAATTATTGCCACGTTATAAACAATATGTAACCATTTATGTTAATAATGTTTGTTTTGTCGATATTTGGTTCTTAAGTCGAAAGTGGACTTCTTACAATTACATGTTGTTTGTGTGGTCAACGGTTCTTTATATCCAGAATGACATTCCTGATTTTTGATATCATATATATCATATATATCCATAATATACATGTATTTATAACATTACATAATCATTTAGAGGTATGAAATGAAATGCACCGTTCATGGAGACGGTAAGCCGTACGTACGCAGGAACGCTACTTTCATTTCTTTGTCATATTAATGGAATTAAAACTAAATGAGAGGTATGTATATTTTAATTCCAGAATTATATTCATCATTTAGATATATCATTCATTATATATATCCATTATATACATGTACTTTTAATATTACATTACATTTGGGGATATGAAATGAAATGCACCGTTCATGGAGACGGTAAGCCGTACGTACGCATGAACGCTACTTTCATTTATATCTCATACTTTAATGGAAATAAATAATAATGATATAGAGGAATATTATAATTTCAGTATAACATAATATATAATAACTTTAAATCCATCCTTTACACGTCCCACATATGGCATTAACGAATCACATGACTTTGAGGGGGCGGTAGTCCGCACTTCCTTAAATGAAGATATCGTGTTTACCCATAATGGAAACCATAAAGGTATAACCAAAATGAAAAATACAGAATATTAAAGAAAACATAAACATATTATATATCATATATAAATATAGTGACATCTTAATGGCCACCTTTGAAGGTGTTAAAGGAATGTTGATCAATCATCGTTTCGGGAGGCATAAATTCACCATCCACGGAAACAGTATGTTCTTTGACCATTTGATGAAGGTGTGTGTAAGTGTAGCTCGAGTACTTATTATAAAAACATCCTAGTATATTTATGATACTGGAGTTGTTACAAAAGAAATAAATAAAAAGAGTTTAGGGGGTTGGAGAAGCAAAATAATACAAAAGGACTCAAGTGAAGACATTACCTCAAAATTGGGTAACTCCCTTTGGTTTGAGATCAAAGGCTTCCTTGGAAAGACTTCTGCCAAAAGTGAGGCTTTAAGGAGTAAGAGAAGGATGTGGAGAGTCAAAATGGGCAGGGGTTGGCCGAGCCAAAGGATTTGGGAGTGGGGGTAAGGTGGTAGAGGTGGGGGCCTTTTATAAGAGGAGAGGAGGGGCACTTTTGGAAAGTAAAGAAATATTACATTATATGAAAATGTGTTTCGGTTTTAAAAGGACCCACATTGATATAATTCGTGGATAAGGTGATAAGGGTTCGAAATACACTCATACAATAGGTTTTGGACATGTTTAGGACTTAGATATTACATTATCTTTCCATTTTATTTAAATCGTCAAATAATGATGTCATCACTGCATCATTATTATGTCATAAATAATTTAATTTATTTAATGTATAAAAATTATAAAAAAATTACTATGATGTATGAAATATTTTTATATTTCCAATTACTATTTATAATAAAAAATCTGACTTGTATATCCCCATTTAAAAATTGTTTCAGTAAAACATATCATGTTTGTGCCATTTTTTACATCAACATTAAATAAAAGGTATTTATGTCATTTTCCAACCAAAGTGGCTACATGGGGTCCCCAAGTTGACCCATGGCTTGTCTTGGTCGTCCATGACACATCCAATTAGGGTAGGACATGTTTCTAGGTCATCTAATATTATTATAACATTATTTTTACCTTAAACTACACTAATTACCACTAATCGCGATTAAAAACTTTATAAGTCACTATTCACCAAAAAATTATTTTAATCTCATTGAACCAAATTTTAATTCTTAGTGACAACCATGTATGTCGTATTTTTGAAATTCAATACACAAAGGTTGATAAATTTCATTTAAATGGAAAATCAGTTTTTATAAGTACCACTTAGTGATTTAACTATTCATCAGAAATTGAAGTTTTTCAGAAAAATTCCAAAAATTCACCCTAAGCTATATTTGATAATACGAATTCAAAAATGAAGTCCATTTTACAAAATTCAAGACATATAAGTCAAATTAATTAATTTAATAATTAATTCCCGCTCTCATGACAAATAGCGTGTTTTTGTGAAACAATTAGTATCAAAAGATTGACACTAGTTTAAGTCCGATTTCAAAGTGAAATTAATTACAACAACCACTATTGGATTTAATGGTAAAAATATTTTCTAATTTCACTATAAAACCAATTCAAATAATAATCTAATCATATGAATAAATTAGATCAAAAATAGGTTTTAAATTAAAATACAACATTTACAATATTCATTAAAAAAAATGAACTTTATCGGAAAGATACCAAAAATTTACACAATGTAAATTTTGATGTCCCGATTATAAAGAAGAGTTATATTTGGTCCAATAGAATTTATAAGATTGATCAAAACTATTTTTAATGACGGTTCGCCATTAAAAGGTGATAATTGAACCCTTAGTGAAAATTAGGGTATAAATGCCTAAAATTGAATTCTTTCCGTATTTTAAGCCTTTATCTTTTATTGGGTAAATATTAAAACATTAAAAAACATATATAATCATATTTTAGTTATTTCTATCCATTCCCGCCAGTACAATGGCTACATGTTAACTACCATTTAAAATAATATTATTATATTACTAGTGTGCAATGTAAGATTTCAATGAAACTCATCGTTGCGTACCGAGTACGCTATCAAATGTAGAAACCCCTTTTAATTAAAATTAATATTTAATTCCTAAATATTATTTAATATGAAAATTATTACTTCTTTATTTACCTGGGATGTTACATTTCTAACTCAAAAATTAAGAGTAAAATGGAATAAATCATAAGTTACTGTTGATTGTTATATTTAGAATACAATTTTTATAACCCTCTAGAAAAATTATTCTGGAATACCAATATATAAAAAATTACTTCCTTTTAATTCAATGATTGGAATTATATAGTTCTTCCCAGTTCTAGGTGTTAATTCATACATTTTAGTAATACCATAGATAATTATCTTATTCTCTAAACATAATATATTAGACTATAAATATAACCCAAGGATTAACTTCATTTCCATCAACCAAAATATTAATTTTTTTCATGGATATTTATTTCACGATTCCCTTATATTCCACAAATAATACATCTGAACATCCCTATGAGACATTTAGCTAAGATATTATTTCAACATATTTGAAATTTGGGAAGTTAAATCATCTCCATCAATTGGTTCTCTAAAACATCCATTTCTCTTATTAGGCATGTCAAGAAACTAACACTATTGATATTGTTAATTATATAATAATATAGATGAATAGGGATAATACCAAGGTTTCACATTACAGATCCTTCTCTATTTAATTTTTCATTAGAATAACCATTCCCTTTTTCATTAATGTTAACTAAAATCCACGTAGTTTAAGACATTAGATGAAACTAAAAAAAATATTGTGAGAATCGTTTTTCATAATAAAGATTCACATAAAATCATTTATAGGAGGTCAAAATCATGGAACCTTATTTTGAATCTATTACACCGTCTATTTAATAAAGGTCCCCCAATATTACCATCTATTTAAATTATTTATAATGTTTTTTAATGAAAATATGAATTAAACCATGAAAATACCCCAGGTGTTTCAAAGAATGTGTGTTGTAAGGGAACAATCAATGTGCACTAGATTGATGATTTATATATAACTGACTAACTCTTTTGGGATTCTTATCCAAATATTTCTCTTTTACAAAACAACATCCACTTGTAGTATGCATACATTGATATATTTCTAGAAAATCAACATAATATCTTATTTACCAAAACATTAGGATGATATCCAGAACATTGATTTATCCATATGGTTTTCAAAAATGTTTTCTAATCCATAGCTCACAATATTTACAAATGCCTAATATTATTCTATCCATAGAGACCCATTTTTTCATACATATATACTACATCTTAATATCTGAGTATTTATTATATAAAAATTCAATGCACTCCTAAATTAAATATTTTTAGTGTATTTGAAAACGTGGAAACTAAAAAAACTCGTTAATAGAAAATATTTATCATCTCCCACTCTTTTCATATTAATTAAGAACCTTCATAGACACATCAAACATAAAACCTTTTTTCTTTTCCTGGGAAAGAGAGATATTATAAAGGGTGAGATTTGATGCTCTATAATGGAAATAATGTAAATATTAGTGATATGTTAAGGATAACATTAGAAAAAGCATACGAGAACATTGAAAAAAATATAAAAACCAAACCTTACATAACATGGAACAAAATTTTGAGTTAAGGAATAATGTAGGCAGTTGATAAGACATGAATCATAATGGGATCAAAGGGCACGATCCATGAGGGTGTATCATTTTCTTATGATCATGAAATAAAATACAAGAATAATGTGTTCAATAATCATAATCATAGTATTATTTTGTAAAATAAACCCACCAACACATTCATTACTTATTATTATAGGGATAACCACCCATTGTAAAACATCGGACTTAGGATATCCTTATATGTGCCCTCTTTTAGGCTTGGTATAATATCCAATGCACCCTGTTTTAGGATTGGAATATCATAATTTTTACTTTATTTTAGCTATAGTATAATCATCAATGTGACCTTTTATCTTAGAAACATTAATCATTACCATTTATATTTGATGTATATATAATTATGTTCCAAACAATCATATAATTATGAATCCATTCTTATGTATTCCACAATGTTATAAAAAAATTATCATAACTTAAACCAATGAAAATAATAATAGTATCATTGTTATCAAATAAACATTAACTTAAATAGTAGAAATAAAGAATAAAGATGGTATATTTGCATCCGATCAGAATGATATCATACGTAACATCAGATAATGCAATAATAGATAAAATATACCGCTAAAAATTTACTATAATACTTATTTATAAAAATATACTTTTCACATTAAATTAGTTATTCAAAATGAAAATTTTCTATATATTATGGTAATCCTTTTCTTTAAAAATAATTATGGGAACCTATAAAATAGATCCAATAACTTGAGTGGTTAGGATTAAGGGATATTTTATTCATACCTTTTATGTTAAAACTATGATCTTTTTATCATTTTATAGTAAATAGGCAAAAGTACCTCTTTAAAAAAATTATAAGAATATTCTTTTAAAATTTTATGATAAAATATCAAAAATGGGAAACTAATATTATAGAGTAATTGGATAATTTTAAAAATTTCAAAGAAAATATTTAGATCGATGAAAAATATTCCTTACAAAATAGTAAAACGTACTCATGTTTCCTCTAAAATATTATTTTAATATCTTTACAAAAAAGTGTTTATAATGACAAAAAAACGTCTAATATCAAAAAATAATTATGGGATAATAAATTTCATGATATTCATTATAGGTAGATCATGTGATTTAATCTTCATAAATATAATAATATACAATCTAGATAAACAATGAGATTATAATATAAAACCCTTACTACTTTAGTAACTTTTGAATCATAATAAACATTAATGATTAACATTGTACAAAACATTAAATATCATAAAAATAAAAATATTAATGATATAACCAATAAAATGTGATGTATACACGTCACAATAAATAATATTGGTTCAAAACATATCATATATACCAAATAAAACAATTTTAGATGATAAACCCCTACTGATTTGGTAATATATGTGTAAAATACTCATGAAAGAGGTACATTTATTTTTATTTTTTAATAAAAATAATTTATGATAACAAACATAAAATTAATTATTTTTATTTATATACATTATAAAAATGGAAGTAAGTGGAGAATATGACATATGTCTCACAAAACTAAAATTGTGATGAGAAACACATACCTTATGTTTTGATTTCATCAAAGCAGTCAAAACTCCTTTATAAAGAAATTAAATATATTAAAATTTAATTAAATAATAATGTGAATAATTATAATAGAATATATTACCCTATTACATCATTTAAACACCCATTTATTGATAATTTATTATTAAAATCATCTTTTTTAGGTGTATCATATTTCATTTGTTTTTATGTGAGTTTTGATTTAGTAATTCCAGTCCTTGTACATTGATAATGGTTCCATAATCTCTAAAATGTATATATTTATTTAAATATCATAATATATATATATATATGGATATTAAAATATAATATTTATTAATATAAATATGAATTACATCATTCATAGAGATTGTAGGTCATACATACATATGAACGATGGTTTTAATTTTTGATAGATGTTTAAAAAAATGTAAAAATAAGTCACTATTACATAATAATTATTATATATTATATAAATTATATATTCCATATACCCATCCTTAATAACATCTACGTAAATTAGAAAAGAAAAATAATCAAATCGATTCTTGGTGGTGGTCATCCACACATATGCATGTGCAATATTTTTATTTTCCAACGAATTGCTAGGAAAGAAGGTACATATGATATTAATATTTAAGATGAATAATAATTTCAAAAATATCATATATATATATGTATATATATATTAATTACATGAAAAAAATTCCTTAAATGAAGTTGATGAATAATGAATTGTTTTTCTATAAGGATATGGTAAGCAGTATGTACACATGAGTGATACACTCACATCCTTTTGGATATAAACTAAGTTGAATAGAGGTTTTTATCTAATCATTATAATATTTTATTATATTAATGATGCTAAATTTAATATTTTTTGAAGAATTATAACTATTTAGAGGATGTTTATGAAGAAACAAATTTAAATAAGTCGGTTAATACTTTTATATTCTCTTCGTTATTCCTCCTTTCAATCCCATCATAAGGTCCATTGGGAATAGTCTTGTAAAAAGACCTAAATATCAAATTTATGGATATTAATTTTTATAATTAAATTATTTTGTATATGTATAAGATATATTTATTTATGAATTTTAATAATGATAAATGAGGGACTCCTTTTTATAATCGGGGGAGGGGAAATCATAGAATTTAATTAAAGGTTAATATATAATAATGTATTTCTCTAGAAAAAAGATAAAAATATTACAGGTCTTTTAAGAAAATATTTTATATTTTTGAAAATATAATAAAATGTTTATTTTTGATATGTTTATTTGGTGTTTCAAAACATATCATTTTCTGTAACAAATAGTTAACAAATGTCAACCTTAATAGTGAAAACCACTTTTTCAGTATTATATGTTTATAATTTTACATATAATGTAAAAATTGGATCATAAATGAATAATATAGAATATTTTCGACTATTTCTTATCATAAAATTTTATTTCAGGATTTTTCATTATTTAAAATAATTTTAAAAAATAATATTTACCTTAAAATTTAAATTATGTCATTTTATGACACTATTCATTTAATTTTACATTAAACACATAAAAGGGTATAATTTAATATAATCCCTTAGAAAATAACAAAGAAGTCATATTTATCTCAAAAATTAGTATAATACAATAATTCATCCAAATTACATTTTTTTATTTTAAAGATCAATTAATTTATTTTTCAATTATATGAATAAATTATATTTCGAAGTTTTGTAAGTATTTAGGGTAAAAATTAAAAAATTAAAAAATAAAAAAAATTAATATGTAAAATAAAATATACTCTTATTTTAGATAAAAATTTATAACTGATTGTAAAATATTTTACCATTATGATAAAATATTACAGATATTAATGTCAAGAGAGTGATATTTTATATTTGTTATTTTCTTAAGTAAATTTTAAAATCATTGTCAAATAAATATATGGAAAAATCATTATATATTTGATATATGAATGTAAATGGAAATAATAAAAATTCTTAATAGGATAAATAAATGTTTTATAAAAATTGTAAAGCCTTATCCCAAACATTTAACAATATTCTACATGTTTTAGCCTTACCAAGTTGAAAAATATTTAACAAGCTTTCTATTCATAATGACCCAAAATAAAATAGAGAAATTTGAAAATTTTTATCCTAATCATTCTAAATATGGAATATGTTTTTTTAGATTCAATTTATTGACGTGATAGAAATTATTTTAACATAAAACCATAAAAAAATAGTGAAACAAACAGTTTTTTCATAAAAAAATGACTCTGTAAGTATGAATGCGTTTCT
Organism: Viscum album; assembly: GCA_963277665.1. Classification (NCBI taxonomy): domain Eukaryota; kingdom Viridiplantae; phylum Streptophyta; class Magnoliopsida; order Santalales; family Viscaceae; genus Viscum; species Viscum album. The sequence continues at coordinate 251,367,188 of OY728165.1, read as the reverse complement.
ATTTCTAATTTAATAATAAAAATGATTCAAATAAACTTAAATGTTTATTAATAATATAATAGACCAAATTTTACATTGAAGCTATATTAAATAATAATGGATCATTGTAAACTGTTTGATTAAAGGTAATGTTTTGAGTTAAAATTAGTATTTTTCTCTATTCAATAGAAAATAATGCTTTTCAGAAAAATCAGTAAAATTTCCCAATGGTAATTTTTATATGATGATTTAAAAAATTCTATCCTTTTCGAAAAAATATTTCTATATTTTAAATAAATATAGCATATTAATCTCTCACAAAATTTAATAAAATCCATTTTTGATGAAAATATATTTTTGAAGAATAAAATGACTCAAATAAAATTATAGTACTTCTTTCAAATAATTAAAAAATTTCATTATCTTTTATTTACTTTATATATATTTCAATGTTTGGGTAATCCTATTCATAAATCCCAATTTAATCCACTATGTTATTTCATACAAAAAAGTATAATATTTCATTGGTGGTTTATGATCTATATTGCATGTTTTATACATTATTGAACATATTATTTCTTAAAAATATCTTCGTGTTACATATACAATAGTTATAATTTCCATAGTAACTCCACAGGTTTGCAGGTTGGTTCAACCTTTTTACTGGTGGCTTCTTTCTAGCCACCATCAAATCCATTCATTTTCCAACTCTTCAACAAATTGTTCTTAGACCATTAGTCACTGAAAACAGCCTCTTCATAAATCATTATAGTTAATAAAAAAAGAAATGGTGGTTCACAATTTCAATTTATATCATAAATTATAATAAAATGAGTATGTTATAAGCATAATCCATACTAAGGGATAGTATACAGTGTGTGATCCTAGGATATTACGTTAGGGGATCTCACAATTACCTCTCGCCACACTTGAATTGCCATTATATATAAAAGAATGTTTTTTCATCTATAATACTAACAAAAAACGGTGTATATAAATTATTATATCAATTTATATGAAAATGGAATCATAAATAAATATTAACATATCTATTCCATTCATGGAAATAAAGTTTTATATTTCAAGAAAAAAAACATAAATCACATGTCACATATCTGGGAAAACTTCATAATTTTTATAAAGGCAATGGTCATTCCATTAGGGTGTTGTTACGTATAGAAAAACCACCCAATAAATTGAAAACCATACCAATTATCATTCTTTAAACCATAAAATTTATATGATTTACATTATAACATGGAAATTAATTATATAATTATTTTAATAAATATAAATGTTTGAAAACACCCATTTATGAAATGAACACGCCTTCATAGTTCATTGAACCTTTTATAGATGCCATTGTGATGGTCAAAATAACTATTGATAACTCAATATCCCATTACAAAATGTTTGGGAATCTTTTATCATTAATTTGGTGTGTGTGAATTTTTTTATAGGTTTAAAAAATTACATTTAAATAATAAAATATATTTCATCAAATTAACATTAAGTGAGAACATATTTCTCTTTCAAAATAACCTAAAACACATTGAAAACTGTTATTTGATATAAAAACTAGAGGTAAAATATTGAAGAAATTATGGATCAAGTAGTCTGGGGATCATACAAGGTGTAACCTTTATAAAATTAAATAAAAATTGTTGAGACCATTTTATACCAACTTTAGGTGACAAAGTTGATAATTAGAGAAGTCTAAAACTGGAAAATAAAATGGTACATTGTAAAATACTCAAAATAAGGTTTAACTAGAGAAAAATAAAACAAAAAAAAGTTGAGAATAGATGAAAAAAGATTCAATTAAAAAAGAGTTTAAACCTAAAAATAATAATGAATGAATCAATGTGACTCAATCTAAAAATTATTTTCCCACTTGGAATGCCAAGATGCTACCCCTGTTAGATTGGTTTACTGTTATCAAATATGTGGTTGTGTCAAAATAATATTATGATTTAATATTTTCTGGCTTCCCTCACTAAAAATTTCAACACATATATTAGGAAATTTTTTTATAGTGGAAACATTATCCATAGAATAATTGTGACTGTGTCATGGAAAAAATGCAATTCGCCAGTTTATTATAGAGGGCTTGTAATTGAATATCATTGAAAATTTAATATATCTTTATAGAATAACTTCATGTAGATACTCATCAAGTATAAGTATGAGGTAATTTATTTTTTGATACATATATTTCTAAGTGGTATCAAAACCCAGAATGTAAATCATATTTGTTCCTCTAATTTTCGTTCCCCTAAGGTTCCATTCTCTAGGATTGTAGTGAATTATTACAATTTGGGCACCATCAATTCACCCCTTAATTTCTAGTTAGACAATTGGACTGGTATACTTTTTTTAATGTTTTAAAATCTCTAAGACCATAACTTAAAAAAAGTTTCAATCAACGAGAAAGTCAGGATTTCTTTTTACACTCTTCCTAATGAAATCAAGGACAATGTCATGAATTATAACATCATTAATGTGGGTGAAACATAAATTTATGAAATTTATTCCAATTGGAGGATATACTAAAAATAATTATACCAAATGGATGTGGATATAATTTCTAATAACTTGGATAAATGCTTGATATGATGATGGATTTGTCTATTCAGATTTTACCGTTGATGGAGGGTTATTCACATCAAGCATTATTCTTGATTTTTTATAGCTTATTAGAATAAAAAATTACATAATATGTGTTCTTTGTGACCAATATATATATTACATTGACCACCTATTCTTAAGTTGTGTTACTAAAGTTTAATTATATAAAATAATGGATGATTTTTCATGGTTGAACTATATTGTACAACCTCCATCAGGTACCACGTTACTTCACGCACTAGGATATCTCTCTCCTAAAAACTATTGAATCTATTTGTTGTAGCTATCAGGGAATTTATCCATGTAATATTGAAAACATGGAATATACTGGCCCTTGTGAGAGCATATATTTCTCTACATTCGGCATTAATGCACCTTATTGTTGATGTAAAAAATTTGAAAGCTTCCTAGAATGGTTTTTATGAAAATATTATTCATGAATTTACCAAAATTAAGTGTTTTGCAGTAATGTAATATTATATTCTTCCAAATATAACCATGGAAGTGATGTGAATTCATCAACATTATTTGTTGACCAAGTGTGACACATATAAATCTTCAAGGATATGTATATGCCCCCTTAAATATGGTTCTATTATAAAACAATTATTTTTTGGATCCAATGGGATACCTATATGGTTGTTGTGTTATCAAAACATCAATTGATGCTAAAATTCCTGGAATGATTAATGCAGTTCAAATGGAAAAGCAAGGAGGTTGTATCAAATTGTGTATTAAATGCGGCTCCACTACTCTTGTGTAGGCTATGAGAAATGGAAGCATTCATCTTTCATAGAGCTTGAATTATAGGGGAAAAACTACATAGGCTCTCTCTCATCGATGAATTATATAATCATACATTCATATCATGAAGAAATATTTTGGTTTGATAAGATTATAAATAACAAGAAAACTGCTACTGAGTTGATCTCACTCAATGACACACCTGAGGATATCTCTTCCTTTTTCTAAATGAATTTTTATAAATATATGTTTTTATCTAATGTAATTTTCGTTTCATTTAATAACTAAGAGTTATTTTTATTCAGAAAATTGGTATTCTCTAAGAAAATAAATAAATAAAATAAACCATCATATAAATAAGGAGAATTGTGAGAGGTTGTGTGCATTACATTTGAGACTCGAATGATTGAATGGAGGAGAATTAAATGGTTGAAATTAGGAATGTTTGGAATAATAATTTAAGATATTGAATTTTTGGGAAGGTCACAATATTTAGCCATAGGGTTTAACAAATCATGTCCAAATGTGTATCCCAAAAAGGAATAAATTGGGATCCTACATAATTTTGATGTGTGGTTACTCAAATCATCCACCAAATATAAACAATGACACTAATAAAAATAGTATACCATTCACATGTTTTTTTTCATGAATAATAAAAACCATATGCCAATCGTGGGACCCACAATGACAAAATACAATATAAAATATAAGAATTGTAGTAATTAAAAACTCAAAGGGAAAAACTAAATACCATTAAATTATAGAAATATTATGTATTCTATAGGCTGGTGTGCTAAAATAAAAAGAAAATATGTTTATTATAATAGTAATATTAAGATTTTACAAGACAATCTATTAGAATGATTCCATGATTGTGGAAGAATATGGGACAGTCATATATTATTTTTAGTCTTTTTCTATAATAGTAGGTAATAAGAATCAATTTAGAAATTATTTGTATGGAGGTACATGAATTACCTTGGAAATCTCATCTTAATATGAAATAATGAATGAAATATTGTATTCTTGGGATGATTATTTTTTAGATCAACATGGTCCATATTTGGTTGATCATGATATAGTTGGTAGCCTCATATAGCATGAAGCATTTACAATAAAACCGATCATATAAAAAAAAAATTTTCATAATGTAGTGTATTATTCTAAAGGGTTTCAATTTAGTCATAAAATAATAGGATTTAAAGACCTTAAAATATGTCACTATAATATTTTGGAATCTTTGAGTATGTAGATAGTTTCAATGTAATGGAATCTCATCCAATGCATCAGTTTTGTTATAGTGTGGGGCACATAGTTTTAGATATATCATAACATCAAATATATCATATGATAACATAAAATATGATCAGAGATGATGATGTCAATATAGAGGATGACTTATCATTTTATGAATAACAGTTTATTATTGTGAAAAAGATAGTTAAAATCATTCATTGAAAGATAATGTCTTAGTTACATCTTTACATGAATAATTTAAGTATCTTATATGGTACTTGGGATTGAGGGATAAATATGAAATCATTATAAACCATGATTTTCATCAGTGAGGCTCAGTGACATTTGTTATGAAATGGATGTGACATCATGTTGATATTTTATTAACCACTAAATTAAATTTTACAGGTTTTGTTACTTTTTTATCAAACAATTTTCACTTATCTAGATTCTACTATTTGAATTTTTATTAGAGTTCATTCATGTAAATGTAAAAAAATAGATTAGTTTAAAGGTATTTATATTTTAGGATTTATTTCATAAAGTACTTATTTTTTATGTTTTGGGTAATTATTTTATAAAATATTTAGGTGGAGTGGATTAGGTACACAAAAAACAACTTGTCTATCCTAAAGTCTGTAGACATGTTTATATTAGGTTCCTATTAGTAGTGGACTAGGTACCTAGTGAACCGTTAAAATATTTATTAAATAGTTTTATAAAATCAAACTTATCATAATGTTTTGTATTCACTTATATATAACCATTTTTCTAAATTATGTATATCTATACCAATAATCTCTCATGTACTCACTTCATCCAAGCATTAATTCTTCATAATTTGTAATCCATTAATGGTAATATATATTACATTTGATTTATAAATGTATGTTCAACCAATATTCATCCTTTATTTCATATTTCCTTTATTTTTATTTTACCCTATATTTCAAATCCCTAAAATGAGGTTTTTATTTGTAATTATAAATTTCCATTGATTATGGAATTTTAAAATCAATTTTTTTTATGAGTGTACCTCTTTCAGTTTTTGATACCATGATGACCCATATTACTGCATTTATTTTTAATATTCAATTTACCCCCATAATTTGATCGGAATTTGAGAGTATATATCCCATTGTAAAACAATCCAAATCTAATAAGATAATGGAATAGGCTGGCATTTTAATAATCCATGATTTGATAATTAATATGTATTTCATTTTCTTAAAATCTTATTACTATGTTCAAGAACCAATTAATATTGCTATATTTATTTAGGGATGCCACTTTTCATTAAACACTGTATTTTCAGTTCACACATGACAAGTATATCATTGTGGATGTGTAAATTTCATGATCATGAACATATGTATAGGAAATGGTCATACAATATATAGTTGAGCTGGTAAGCAAGAATGGACTGTGAGTGGGGAATATGAAGTGCCTTCGACCCAAAATTTTATAGTTGTCTCCATTCAATATAATATATTTAATTATCACAGTGTATTGGTCATACATCCTAGAGACTATTGCCTTCATTTGTTCATTATACAATATGATTCTGGGTTTTATGTTATATTGTAGAATATAATGTCCTTATTGTTGTTATCTTAGTTAGATGATCTATATTGTATTATTTATCAGGGGTGATGTTTTGAAAATCTTCTGTGTTTTATTTACTATTATTTGAAAGAGTGTATACACTCAACGTGGTATCAATAGGCACTCACTACTAGTCAATAGCCTATTCAAAATGCAAGGTAATTTATAAAGGTATGTAGTGCTCAAGATAAGTGGTGTTTGGGCTGAGTGTACTAAGGATGTTACATGTGAATAGTATTTTAATGGGTTTTTAAGATTTGTAGGAAATATAAGAATAATAAAATCATTTCATTATAAAAGGATGAAAAACTTTGTTCATTAGTGGAAATTTAAGAACATTATTGTTTTTAATAATGTCATTTGAAAAAAATTAAAATACATATAATACATAAATTTGATGAAGTTGATGTTCTACCCATTATTTGATTTATATAAAGTGGTATTTTTCATTAAAATTTTATTTTAATCTCAATATTACATTGAAATGTTGAATTAATTAGATATTTTTATAGTTATATTTCAGGATAAAGAATACATGTGATGTTTTTAGAGTGATATCTATATATTCAAACTTTAATTTTTTTAGAAAATAAGATTCCAGTGCTAAGAATCTTAGTGGATTATAAGAAGGTTCAATATGGGATTTATTGGGATGTTAAGATGATCGTGTTTGAGGTTTGTAGTTTCTCAAGAAATTAAGAAACTACAAGAGGTTTATATAATATTTTTCTCAAATAGAAACACCAAGAAAATTCGTGGTTATAAATAATGAGTGATTTGGGATAAATGATTTAGGTTTTTTATATTTTTATGATATAAAGTATATGTTGACTGTGAATTTTGGTTATTATAACCTTATTTGGATAAAATATGCATAGAATATTATTATTTTTCTAGAGTAGAGAAATATAGAGACTTGATGTATGATGATTAGGTTATTATTTATATATTTTGATAGATTGTCATCATACGGAGAAATACCATACTCATGACGTTTACATTATTATGGTATTAATGGTTTTGATGTGTCATTAAAATTTCATTTTTTTATCAGTGTTCTTTGTACATGTGATTCATAGAATACTTAAATACAATTTATTATAATGTGAATTATAACTTTGACGGAGGAACTTGGTCATATAATTCTATCCTTTTGATCACATTCATGTTTGGTTACAGATTTTTTTAGAGATTCCATTAGTTGGAAATCATATGTGTTATTGTATTATAAGTATAAATCAGAAATCCATTTATTTTTTATGTTATCATAAATTCTTTTGTATATGGGATTACGGTGAACCAATTTTTTTCTCAATTTTATATTTACATTTCTATACAGTTTTAGGGATAATTGAAGGGACATAACACTACTATATCACATTTAACAAACATTTTTTTGCTGGGGAGGAAATTCCTTATTGGACTCATAATAGTAACTTAATTTTTTAAGTGTATAATAGAACCATTGTATGTAAACCCCTTTTGGAGAAGTTTATAGGCTATTTTAACTCATTTCAATGCTATTTCATTAGTGACATACCAAGATGTGTTTTTATATGATATGGAAATACTAATTGTCATGTGTTACATATATAGAGTTGTAGATATATTTCTCACATGTTAGTATGTAAATTCTTTAAATAATAGGCTACTAGGGATTTTACTATAGTTTCTAATTCTTATGTTTATGTGAGAAAATTCCATGATGTATTTTATAATGGGTTTAGTAGGATATTCTTGTGTAAAAAAATCTTTATTCAAGGACAATAATATTTGCATAATAGAACATTTTTTGATGTCATTATAAGATATCTATATCCCTTTAATTTTTTTCCTAGGCTACATATTTTTGATTAGGACGATACAATGTAATAAATAGTATACATTTGAGTGACTTGTTTTGAATTTTATTTAATAGAGGCTTAGTGATACTTCTATATGATAATATTATAGATTGAAAGTAATTTGTAACAAACTATATATCAGGGGTTAGTATTTCGATTAAATATTATAATTTAAATATTTAGTTATGTGAATTTATAATTGAGGAATTAGTAAGACATTTTTTAGAGGTGAAACTGGGAAGGTGGGATAGGTTAAATATTTTTATTACTATAAATTAATAGATTCAAATAAAAAACATATTGGGAGACAACTAGAGTTCTAATATCTAATAAGTGGCTGGAAAACCCACCTCTAAAAGGTTTATTTTGGGATCCATGAACTAAATACAATCTAAAAATTTGGTGAAGACAACAACGGTTATAATGTTGTGTCATAAACCAAAATTTGTAAAGGATATTTATTGGTTTTATAGATTAATGTGTATATAATAAGAATGGGTGGGGGGGGGGTTAGTCAACAATTGAAAAAGAGTCCCATTTGGATCTCATTCTCTTATGTTACCAAAATCATGATATAATTTTAGTCGGTTAAATCAATACTGATTCATTATTCTAAATGAATTCTTGGAGAAAGGAATAATGCAGTTCTATTCTTTATTGTTAATTTTATTCACTAATTAGTGGTTGAATATTATAAATATTGTTTTATTCCATTCCAAAAATGCTTCTACAACATTTAATAACATGGGTGTCATTATAAAGATTCACTATGTTAGACTCTTTACATGGTAAAAAGTGGATATGCTATATAATAAATAGTTTATTTGTTATTATTTTTGTCCTTATGAGTGCATGGGTTTGGGAACTCATTTTGGGTGGAAACATATAGAGGTTTTAGAGATTATAAATTAATTAGTAGACTAATATAGGAAATTGGGTTAAATAAGATCACTCTATAAAGGGATTCACTAAAATAGAGGTTTCAGTGAGGTATTGACATTAGGAACTATTAATGTGAATGTAAAAAAAATTTAATTTTTCATGGGAATCGATTAGAAATATAAGGATGGTATATTCTGATGTTTACTCTAGATTTTGTGTTTGAAAATGAGTTGTATGAGCCAATGGGGTCATAATGGGTTGTTTTTTATGTCAAATTCTTGTTATTATATTGAATGATTATGTTCTTGAATATCTTATTTGAAAAAAATTATTTATGACATGAAATGTGATTTTGTGGGTATGAATTGATAATATTATAGAAAATATAAAATAAATAAATGAGGATGATAACAACAATATAACCTATGAGGTTTTTCTTTACTAGTCATTCATGTGAGATAAAACTTACTGCATCAGGTCGGACTACTATGGTCCTAGTGTACAAAGAAATTTCATAAGAATGTTTTTTGTAAAGGTAAATCATGTTTGAACTAAAGGGTTATTTTTGATTTATAATCCATTATAGTTAAACTATGATGGCATATTGGGGTCATTGTTCATTACTCTCATTGTGGTATTTATTGTATAAATATTTTTTAATTATTTTAGGATGATAATATTGAGTTACTTTGTGACTTGGTTAACATGTGAAGGTGTAATATAAGATGTATGTATTTAAAATATGTTATATCATCCTATAATGTGAATATAATGTCTATTTAAGGGTATACATAATGGTAATTGTCTATTTCTGGGCCACAATAGTTGTAGAAAGGATTGCTTGGAGCATTGTCTTAGTGTTCTAAGAGTATAAGTCCTCGTGTCATTTCCATATCATGATAAATTGATTATCCTGTACATAATAATAGATATAGGATATTTTACCTAGATTAATTATAGAATGTAAGAATAATGTTACTAAATATACGTGACAAGGATATATCATCTTTTTTATTCTATAAATGTTAACTAATACCAAATATATATTATATTATGGTTAGTGGTTTTGTTTGAGTTATTGGATAGTTATTGGTATTGAGTTTATTGAATTTAAATGCTTATAATTAAGCACCATATATATTTATAATAACTATAGAGTATGAGGAGGCACATGTAGGGTGTTGAACTAACCAATCTTTATAGATTTAGGTTGAGTGATGTCATATTCATTGAGGAAATTATCCAGCTAAGAAAAATCCTCTATCCCTTTATAGATATGAATATTTTATGCATTATCTATATAATAAAATACTCTAGATTTTTAAAAAACTCATCTAATTCAAAAATATAGTAAGTCATCGAAATCCCATGCCAGGTTGAAGTATACAATTATCTTTATCTATTTGGAAACCAGTTTCATTATAAATTTTACTATGTTTTGGTCTTCCCGACCACAAATTATTAAATAATACATAATTATTATTATGTAAATAATTAATATTCATATATTCAATCAATTTAATTTTATCCTAATGGGTATAAGAATATAATGATTATTGATATAGATATTTGTTGTATAGTTTTTAACATCACATATATTATTTAACATATTATTGAATTCAAATGTATTTAAATCATTGATTTTATTTAGATTTAAGAATATTGAAATTAAATCTTTATTAGACTCTTCACCTGATCCATCAACCAATAAAATCTCAATATATTATAAATATTAATTTTATTAATAATTTTAATGATATATGAAATTATATTTTTTCTAATTGAATTTATTTATATATACATATTTACTGAAATTCATAAAAGTCATATAGCTTATCCAAATCATTAATAAGTAAAATAATTTATAACAAGACATTTAATGTCAAAACCTTAAAACTATAATTTCTAGTCATCAGTATATAGTTTAGATAATATATTAATAATAATTTTATACTTCAAGAAATCTTATTTTATGAATAGTGATGAACCCCATTTTTATTAAACCAGAAATCATAATGTTTAAATAAAAATTACCAATCCAAAAAAAATTCATCCCAAAATAGATCATTGAAGCCTAAAAATGATTTTATTACTCTTTTTAAAACTCCATATTTTTATTTTCTTAAATTTTTGTATAAAAAAAAATTAATGGAATGTGATTTAATTTATATTTTAGTATGTTTATGGTTATGTTTTACCTCCACATGTCCTATGAAAGGATATAAAACATTTATTATGATCCAATAATAATTTAACATCAATGAGACGTTTTATCCTTATTAGATGGTTTTAAAAAATTTGATTAATTTATTTTGAAGAGTATGAAGCTATTTTAAGGATATTTGTAAAAAATATTTACCTTTATTTACAATATTGAATTTATGAAACATAATTTTTTTAAATGTCTATTTTTTGGAATGTGTGTGATTAATAATATATATATGTTTAATGAAATGATCATTGTTCTAAGTTACTGACTATTATGGGAATTTAAATTAATATGTTTCCATAGGTTTTCCTAGAATGTATTTGATTACTATAATTATCTATGACCATAACTATCACTATTATATTTATGCTGATGTTAGTGATGATTGTTATTATTGAGTTCATATTCAGAAATAGGGTATATTTTTTCTATTTTCCTCCCAGGTAGAATGATCATATATGGGGAGATGTCATCAACCAAATCTTAATAATTTTTTAAACTCTCCTAGACCACCACTTAAAAATATGTGTTAATCAACGAGAAAATGGAGATTTCATTTTACACTCTTCCTAATGAAATCATTGATAATATCAGGAATTAAAAAATCATTAGTAGTGGTGACACTTAAATTTATGAAATTTACTCCAATTGGAGGTTCTTGTAAAAATAAATATACCAAATGGATTTGTTTGTAATTTCTAATAGCTTGGTTAAATGCTTTATATTATTACAGATTCTTCCATTTATATTTTACCTTCGATGGAGGGTAATTCACATCAAGCTTCATATGCATGATTTTTTATACCTTAATGGAATAAATATGTACTAAATATGTGTTCTTGGTAACCAATATATAAATTACATTGACCACCTTTTGCTCACCTGTGTCACTGCAGCTTAATTATTGACAATAATGGATGATTTCATTAAGGTTGAACTACCTTGTACAACCTGCATCAGGTACAACATTACTTCATCCACTGGGATATCTCTCTCCCATCAAGTATTGAATATTTATATTGTAACTATCATAGAATTTATCTATGTAATATTGATAATATGAAATAAATTGTCTTGTGAGAGAACACATATTTCTATATATTCGGTGTTGGTTCACAATATTATTGATGTAAAAATTTGGAATGCTTCCTATTATGGTTTTTATGATAACTCTATTCATGATTTTACCATGATTAAGTGTTTTGGAGTAATGTATCATTATTTTCTTCCCAGAAGATCCCCCCATGTGATGTGAATTCGTCAACATTACTCATAGATCATGAGTAACACATATGAAGCATCAAGGAGAGGCATAAGCCCCTCTGAATATGGTTCTATTTTCAAAAATAATTTTATTGATCCAAGGGGAAACTATATGGATATTGTTTAATCCAAACATCTATTGATACTAAAATATTTCCAGTGACTAATGTAGTTCATATGTAAAAGCAATGAGGTTGGATCAAATTGTGTACTAAATGCAACTCCACTACCATTGTTCTGGCTATCAGAAATGTAACCATTTTTCTTTCATGGTTCGGGAATTATAGGGGGATAAACTACATAGACACTCTCTCATTTATGAATTATATTAACATACATTCATATCATGAAGAAATATTTTGGGCTGATGGGATTAAAAATAACAAGAAAAATACTACTGAGGTGATCTCGCTCAATGAAATGCCTGAGGATATTTCTTCCTTTTTGTAAAGGAATTATTATAAATTAAATTATGTTTATCTATCGTAATTCTTGTTTCATTTAATAATGGAGAGTTTTTTTATTTGGAAAATTATCATTCTATTTGAAAATGACGAAATTAAATAAAACCATCGTGTAAATGTTGATAATCATAAGAGGTTCTATGAATGGAATTTGGCACTCAAATGTTTGAATGGAGGAGAATTGAAGGGTTAAAATTGGGAATGTTTAAAATGATAATTTCAAGATATTAAAATATTTTGAAGGTCACAATTTCTGGCCCTAGGGTTTATGAAATCATGTACAAATGTGTATCCCTAAAAGGAATAAAATGGGATCCTATATAATTTTTATGTGTGGTTAGTCAAATCATCAACCAACTATTAAAAATGACACAAATAAAAACATTATACCATTCACATGGGTTTTTCAAGAATAATACAAGCCATATGCCAAGTTTTGGACCCAAAATGTCATAATGAAATATAAAATCTAAGAATTGAAGTAATTTATAACTCAAAGACAATACTAAATATAATTAAATAATGGAAATATAATGTAGTATATAGGGTGGTGTGATTAAATCCATAAAAATATGTTCAATCAAATAGTAATATTAATATTTTTCAAGACAATATATTATAATTAATCCATGATTTTTAGAATATGGGATAGTCATATATTATTTTTAGTGTTTTTATATAACAGTAGGTATTTAGAATTAATTTAGAAATTACTTGTGAGGAGGTATATGACTTACTTTGGCAATCTCATCTTCAAAGGAAATAATCATAGAAATATTTTATTCTTGGGATGATTATTTTTTAGATCAACATGGTGAATATCATGTTGATCATGATATAGTTGGTCACCTCACAAAGAATGAAGCATTTATAAAAAAAATGGTGATATAAAAAACTAATTTTTTCAGAATTTAGTGTTTTATTCTAAAGTGTTTCAATTTAGTAAAAAAATAATTGTATTTAAAGACCATAAAATATGTCACTATAATATTTTTGGTGTCTCTGAGATTGTAGATAGGTTATATGTAATGGCATCTCAGTTGATGCATTAGTGGTGTTATAGGGTGATGCAGAATATTTTAGATATTACCCAACATCAAATATGTCATCTGATAACATAAAATATGATCATAGATGATGATGTCTGTATGGAGGATTAATTATCATTTGATGAATAACAATTTATTATAGTGGAAAAGATAGAGAAAATCAGCATTGAAAGACTACATCTTAGGTACATGTTCACTCAAATCATTTAAGTATCATATTGGATACATGGGATTGAGGGATAAATATAAAATCATAGTAAATAATGATTTTCATCAGTGATGATCATTTACGTTTCTCAAGGATTGGACGTGACATTGTGTATAGTATGTATTAACCACTAAATGAAATTTTACAAATTTTTTTACTTTTTTATCAAACAATTTTCACTTTTTTGGTTTCTACTATTTGGATTGTTATTATATTCTATAAATGTAAATGTAAAGAAATAAATTAGTTGAGAGGTATTTATATTTTATGATTGATTTCATAAATAACGTATTTTTCATGTTGCAGGTAATCAGTGTATAAAATATTTAGGTGGAGTGGCTTAGGTACAAAAAAAACAACTTGTTCATCCTATAGTTATTAGACAAGTTTATACTAGGTTCCTATTAGAGGTAGAATAGGTACCCGGTGACCCATTAAAATATTTATTATATATTTTTTAAAATCAAACTTATCATAATGTTTTGTTATCACTTATATATCAACATTTTTTCAATTATGTATAACTGTACCCATAATTTCCAAGGTACTCACTTCATCTAAGCATTGGTTCTTCAATATTTGTGATCCAATTAAGGTTATATATATTCTATTTTATTTATAAAGGTAATGTCAACCAATATTCACCCTTTATTTCATATTTCCTTTATTTTTGGTATTAAATTATAATTCAAATCCATTAAATTATGGTTTTATTTGGAATTATAAATTTAAATTGATTATGGGGAAATTAAATCAAATTTTTTGGATGATTACACCTCATTAAGTTTTTGATACCATGATGAACCATTGTACAACTTTTATTATTAATATCCCATTTACCATTATATTTTGATTAAACATTTGGAGTATATATCCCATTATAGAACAATCTTAAGCTAGTGAGATAATGGAATAGGGCGGCTATTTAATAAATAATGATTTGATAATTAATTTGTTTTTTATTTTCTTACAATCATATTATATATTGAAATAAACAATTAATATTACTATAGTTATTTAGGGACAATGTTTTTCATGAAGTAATATATTTTCTATTCTCCCCCAATAAGTATATCATTGTGGATGTGTAAATTTCAGGATCAAGGATACAATTATGGGAAATGGTCATATAGTATATGGTTGAGTTGGTATGCATGAATGGATTTTGAGTGGGGAATATGAAGTGCCTTGGACCCAAAATTTTATAGTAGTCTCCATTGATTATAATAATTTTAATTATCTTAGGTTAAAGGTCGTACCCTTCGGAGACCATAGAATTTATTTATTCATTATAAAATATGATTATGGGTTTCATGTTATATTGTAGCATATAATGTTCTTATTGTAGTTTTATCTTAGATAGATGATCTATATTGTCCTATTCATTAGGGGTGATGTTTTGAAAATATTCTTTGATATATTTACTTTTAGTTGAAAGAGTGTACACTCTCACCATGGTTTCAATAGGCCCTCACAACTAGTAAATATCCTATTTAATATGCAGTATAATTTTTAAGGGTTTGTTATACTCATGATATGTGTTTTGTGGGAGGGCTCTTCTAAGGATTTTATATAATAACAGTATTTAAATGGTTCAGGATGATATGTTCAAAATATGAGAATAATAAAATCATATTATGAGAATAGTTTTCCAAATATGTTCATTAGTGGAAATTTAAGAAAATTCTTATTTTTACTAATGTTATTTGGGAAAATGAAAAGACATATATTATATAAATTTGATGAATGTGATGTTCTACCCATTATTTGGTTTATATATATATTGGTATTTGTCATTAAAATATTATTTCACTCTCAATTTTATGTTGAAATGTTGAATTACTTAGATATTTGTTTTCTAGGATTCATTAGAAAAGAATACATGTGAGGGTTTTAGAATGATATCAATATATTCAAACATTAATGTTTAATGAATGCAAGAATCAGGTGATAATAATCTTAGTGGATTCATAGAAGATTAAATATGTGATTTAATGGGATTTTACCATGATCATGTTTGAGGTTTTTAGTTTCTCAGAAAATCAAGAAACTAAAGGAGGTTTATATAATATTTTTCTCAAATAAAAACACCAATAAAATTCTTGGTTATAAATAATGAGTGATTTGGGTTTAATGATTCATGTTTTTTAGAATTTTAGTATATAAAGTGTATTTTATCTGTGAATACAATTTTATTATTATGTTATTTGGGTAAACCATGCATTGAATATTATAATTCATCTAGAGTAGAGATATGGATGGAATTGATGTACAATAATTAGGTTATTATTTATATATTTTGATATATTGTCATCATGAGAAGAAATACCATAATCATGATGATTACATTATTATGGTATTATTAGTTCTGATGTGTCATTAAAATTTCATTGTTGACCAGTTTTATTTGTACACATGAATCAGAGGTGTTATTGGTTTAGAAGTATAAATAATTAATCCATTTATTTTGTATGTTATCATAAATTCTTTTGGATATGGGTTTATGGTGAACCAATATTTTTTTCTAAATTTTAAATTTACTTTTTTATATAAATTGATGGATTATTAGAGGGACGTTCTATTGCTATATCACATTTAAAAAACATTTAGTTGGTGGGTAGGGAATTCCTAACTAGACTCACAATAATAAATTAATGTTTTATGTATATAATAGAACTGTTGTATGTAAAAAAACTATTGGATAAGTTTATATTATATTTTAACTCATTTTAATGGTTTCTAATTAGTGAAATACCAAGACTTATTGTTATATTTGATGGAATTACTAGTAGTTATGTGTTACAAAAATAGATATGTAAATTTATTTCTCAAATGTTAGTAAGTAAATTCTATGAATTCTAGGATACCAGGGATGTTAATATAGTTTCCAATTAATATGTTTATGTGAGAAAAGGCTATGATTGATTTTATAATGAGTTTACTAGGATATTCCAGGGTTAAAAAATCTTTATTAAAGGAAAATCCCATGTTCATCATGGAATATATTTTGAAGTCATTATATGATATATGTATCCCTTTATATTTTGTTCCCAAGTTACAAATTTGGGTTTTGGATGATACACTATAATAAATAGAATACATTGGAGAGATTTGGGTTGAATTTAATTTATTAGAGGCTACATGATACTTCTCTATGATAATATTATTGATTTAAATTAGTGTGTAACAAACTATATATCATGTTTTGTTATTTAAATTTAATATTATAATTAAAATATATAATAATGTGAATTTTTACTTGAGTAATGAGTAAGATCTATTTTAGAGGTAAAATTTATTTTGTGTGTGTGTGTGGGGGGGGTTATGTTTAAATTTTTTAGAACAAGAAAATCATAGCATCACATAAAATTCCAAATGGGAGACTACTATAGTTATAATATCCAATAAATGGTTGAAAAAACCACCTCCAATATATTTTTGTTGGGTTCCTTGAACCAAATGGAAACTAAAACTCTGGTGAAGATGACTGTGGTAATAATGTTGTTTCATAAACAACAATTTTTAAATGATATTTATTAGTTTTATGGATTAATGTGTATTAAATAAGCATAGGGGTGGTGGGTAGTCAATAGTTGTAAGAGAATTCTTTTTCGACCCCATTATCATATGTTACCTGGATCCAACTAGAATTTTAGTTTTTTAGTTGAATAATGATTCATTATTCCCAATGGATTCTTAGAGAGAAGAATAATGTGGCTCTATTATTTATTGTTGATTTTATTCACCAATTAGCAGTTGAATATTTTAAATATTGTTTTATTCTATTCCAACATGATTCTGAATAATTTTATAACTTGGGAAACATTATAAAGATTCACTAAGGGAGACTCTTTTACATGGTATAATGTAGATATGCTATATAATAAATAGTTTATTAGTTATTATTTTTGTATTTCTGAGTGCATGATTTTTGGAACACATTTTGGGTCAAACAATATAGAACTTTTATATATTATAAATTAATGATTACACTAATATCGACATTTGGGGTAAGTAAGATCACTCCCTCAAGGGATTCACTAAATAGAGGTTTTTTGTGAGGAATTTACATTACGAACTATTGATGTGAATGTATAATAAATTATAAATTTTCCATGGGAATTAACTATTAATATAAAAATAGTATATTATGATGTTTAGTCACTATTTAGAGTTTTAAAATGAGTTTCATGAGCTAATGGGGTCAAAATGAGTTAGTTTTTGTTTGTCACATGCTTGTTATTATAATGAATGATTATGTTCTTGAATATTTTATCTTAAAAAAATTATTTATGACATGATATGTAATTTTTTTGGTCTGAATTGATAAAATTATGGGAAGTATACTATTAATAAATGAGGTTTATAATAATTATATGACCTATGAGGTTTGTCTATACTAGTCATTTATGGGAGATAAAACAGACTGGAGCATGTCAGACCACTATGGTTCTAGTGTACATAGAAATGTTTTAAGAATGGTTTTTCTAGAGGTAAATATTGTTTGAACAAAAGGAGTTTTTTTGTATTATAATCCATTTTAGTTATACTATGATGACATATTGGGGTCAATGTTCATTACACACATGGTTGTATTTATTTTACAAATATTTTTTAATTATTTGAGAATGATAGGATTGAGTTACTTTCTGACTTGGTATACACATAAAGGCCTAAAATAGGATTTATGTATTTATAATATGTTATATAATCCTATAATATGAATATAATGCCAATTTAAGGTGATACATAAGGGTAATTGTCTATTTCTAGAACAAAATAGCCATAGAAAAGATTTCTTGGAGCATTGTCTTGATGTTTTAAGGGAAGAAATCCTCATGTCATTTTCATATTATGATAATTTGATTATCTTGTTCAAAATACAAGATATAGGGTATTTTAATTAGATTAATTATAAAATTCATGACTAATGTTACTACATACAGGTGACAAGGATATATCATTTTTTAATGATATAAAAGCTAATTAATACCTACAATATATTATATTATGGTAATTGGATTTGGTTGTGTAATTAGATGGTTATGGTATTGAGTTCATTGACATTAAATGATAATAATTAAGCACCATGTAAATATACAAAGACTATGGATTATAAGGAGGAACATCGAGGGTGTTGAACAATGAATTCCTTGTAGATCTAGGTTGAGTGATGTCACATTCATTGATGATCTTATTAAGATAAACAAAATCCTCTATATATTTATAGAAATGAAAATATTATAAATTATTTATATAATAAATAAAACTCAATTTTTTTAAATCTCATCTAATTCAAAAATCCACTATGTCAGCTAAACCCCATGACATGTTAAAGTATAAAATTATCTTCATCCATTTGGAAATTAGTTTCAATATAAATTTTACAATTTTTTAGTCTTCACCACCATATATTGTTAAATAATACATAATAATTATTATGTACATAATATATTCATACATTCAATCCATTGAATTTGATCCTAATGGGTATAAGATTATCATGATTGTGGAGTTATAAATTTGGTGTATATTTTTGAACATCACATATATTACTAAAATTATTAATGAATTATAATGTATTTAAATCATAAATTTTATTTATTTTTAAGAATATTGAAATTATATATTTATTAGACACTTCAAATGACCCATCAACCAATAAAATTTATATATATTATAAATATTAAATTCATTAAAAATATTACTGATACATGAAATTTTATTTAGTTTAATATAATTTATATATATATTCCTATATTTTTCAATTCATAACAGTCTTATAGCTTATCCAAATAATTCATAGGTAAATTACTTTATAACTAGGCCTTTAATGCCAACTATTTAAAATTGTAATTTCTTTTCATCACTATATAATATAGATAATATATTAAAAATACTTCTATACTTCCTAAAATACTAAATTATGAATTGTGAGGAATCACATTTTCATTAAACCAGAAAACATAATGTTTAAATGAAAACGAGTAATCAAAAACAACGAATTTTTTTCATCCCAAAGAGGATAATTGAAGCCTAAACACCATTTTATTACTCTTTACTCAAAATAAAAATTTATTTCCTTGAAAATAATTTTATAAAAATAATTTAATTAAATGTGATAGAATTAATGTTTTTGTATGTTCATGGTTATGTTTTACCTCCACAAGCCCTATTAAAGGATATAAAACAAGAAAATTTTTATGATCCAATAATAATTTAAGATCAAAGAGAAGTTTTATACTTATTACATGGTTTTTAAAAATATGGTTAATTTATTTTGATGAGTATGAAGATATTTTAAAGATATATGATAAATTTTTTTAACTTCTCGTAAAATAATGAATTTATTTAACAAATTTTTTGGTATCATAATATGTGTTTTTGGATTGTTTTTGATAAATAATATATATATGTTTAATTAAATGATCATTATTTTTATTTTTCCAACTATTATAGAAATTTTAATTAATATGATTCATTAGGAATTCCTAGAATGTATTTTATTATTATAATTATTTAAGACAATAACTATCACCCTTATATTTATGATCATGTGTTATGTCTCACTGCCCCCACTCATGATGAATTGGTTACCTTTCTTCATGGGAAAACATCAAAGTGGGGTGATGATATTGATATTGGTTTTTAATTGGACCCTACCGTTCTATTGGAAGAGAAATATATTTCTTAAGGGTAATTGAATTATGGGGGGAACACTGTTGGTACTTCATGGAAACTATATCCTCATAATGGGGTGTTTTCACTACTCCTCTTGGATAAATAGGTGCCTTCACCACAATATATTCTCAGGGGAATATGTTAGTGCATAACTCAATCTTTACTTGTTTTGGAAATTCCTCTCCTGTGCAGGTTGGGCCTCCGAAAAAATGCAACCTCATTGGATGTGGATACGACTTCTAGGATCCTTGAGCTTGTCTTGCTACCATACATTGCCAATAGGACTGCTCTAAAGGCCCTGTGGCCTGCACAATCCACTGCTAATGTTAATCCTCTGCATGCTCAGTCCACTGCTATTACAACTGTATCTACACCAATTGCTGGGAGGGCTGTGTATGAGCTTCCTAGGCATCCTGATCATACATATTTTTTGCATGATTACTTGCATGTGGACCTATCCGACTTTGATTCTTTGAAGCCCAATTTTTTCATCCTGGTAAATATTATTAATTGTCCAGAATTTGATGTGTTGTATAGGTATAATAGATACATGAAAGGTACTAAATACTCTCCAGTTTCTAATAAATATTAATTCTAGAATTTTGACTCCCTGGAGATTTAGGATGGACATCCCTCATTTGATGGAATTTTGGATGCAGTGCAATGTGATGACTGTGGTGCTATAGCTGATGGCAATCGTGTCCCTCTAGTAGGTTCACAGAGTGATGATGTGGTTGATGAGTCAGTGGGCACTGAATATGGTACATGGAATACCCTAAACCAATTATAAATTTGGGGAAATACAAGAGGCCGAGGAGTATTTCATATAAGGGGATGTCAGGCCAACAAATGAGACTTGTACATGGTATTTTCTATTGATGGATTGTTTTCACTATTACCCATTATTTCCCTAGTGTCCCTTTTAATATTTTTTAGTAATATTTTTCTAGGAAAATGGATATCCTCCATAGTCTATGCTATTTTGTTAAAAATTACATTATATTAAAGTGTGGCCTTACGTAACCATTATATTCCATATGAAGATTCCCATTTGTTCATGGAACATTTATTGAAATAATATCATGTGAACCAAATGATACATTGAATTTAATACAATATGGATTTTGTGATCACATGAAGAAGAAGACACATAGATCATATGTTCCCTTGGTTTTGAAATGTTAATCAAGTAACTAAATCATCAAATGATAAATGGGGCCTTATATTTCACTTTCATAATTCAATACAAAATATATCATGATTCATTGATATAATTTTTATTATTAATTTCAATTACATAATTATATATTTTATATTCATCTATATATTTTCAATTTGAATATCAAAATAATATACTTTTTAAGGAACAATTTAAATTTGAATAATATTGTCTTTTTTTCATAAAAGGCACTGAAGGATACATATGTATTTGTTGTCAAATTCCATATATTGGATCGTCTTTGAGTTTATTTTTATAGAACCGATCATGAAAATTACTATCAACTAAGTGAATAATAACCCCCAAAAAAGCATTTTGATGTATATATAGATACATATTATTGTTTTTAACGTTATTATGTAAAACAATATCACACATAGTAATGATTTTTTATGTTATGTTATTTTGAAAGGGAATTAAAATTTTGATTTATAGTGGTATGAGATGAACTATTTTTTCTATTTTTATTGTTTAGGGGATTGTATAAAATTTATTCATTAATATAATATTAAAATATACATTTTAATGTGTATATAAATTATTATTTTTTAATTTTTTTTATGTTTGGAAATACATGTTAATGATTATTATGATAAGAGGGAATCAATTTCCCATAGTGTAATGTAATCCATCACCAATATTCAGTAGCATCTGGAGATCAGAGTGATTTCACATAATTTTATGGGTTACAAGTAATATTTTCAACATAAATCATCTGGAAGTCATAAAAAATGGTATCATAGACAATACATGTCCATTACATATTTTTATTCTTATAGATGAGTGTGTCAGAACCTGAATGTTATATTAGAAAGCATTTCCATAAATTATCTTTAGTAACAATCCTTTTTTTACTATGGGATACTCAAGATAGAATATTCTATGACTACCATTGAAAGCATTCTCTTATGAATTTTCCTTTTTAAATAATGGTGAGGTTTCATGGATAATTATTAAGGAAAATTGAAACCCATTTTTTAACCCTCATATTGGTTTATGGGTTCCCTTTTCATGTGTAAATATCCATATTAAGGTTTGTTACAATGCGTTATTCCATGTAATTTTTGATACAAGGTTATTTTAAAAAGAGATATTAGTTTTTCTGATATACTTTTCAGTTATTGTTATTTGGATTTTTTAAGGAGGGAGGTTTCCCTGATCAAATTAATATTCATCAAACACACATATAACAAAAAGGTTCATATTTTTTGAAAATGGAAACAATTTTTTTGGGAATTTTCAACCAAATATATGAGTTTTGTAATTTCTATAAAGTGATTTCTTAATTAATAGTTTTCCAATTTTGTTGTTAAAATAGCGTTTTTAAATTTTTAAAATGTTTTTTACAAAAAAATGACAAATGACCCAAATTTTATGAAAAATTGTAATTGATTTTATCTTCGATAAAAATGTTAGGGTTAGTTTATCATTTAAATCTTGCTTGTTTTAGTTTAATATGGATGAAATAACTTGTTTTAATTTAAAAATTTGAATAATATTTTATTATTCACTACTTTTATAGAGAATGTTAAATTTCTATGAAAAATATTCTTTCAAATAAAATATTTCATTTTTTACAAGTGTGATCATATTTTATATAGAATTTATAATTCCCTTTAATGTTAGTTATATGATTTGAAACACATTTGTCAGGTTGAAAAGGAATAATGATTTAAGGAAGGGGTTTTTCTTTATTTATATATATTTCATTCAATGTATATTTTTTAACCGATATTATATCTTTTTATGATATTTATTTCTATAAAACCATGTGGTTGTATAATATTTTATACTTTAAAATAAATTAATGTCATTTGTAACATCTAGTTACCTTCTTATAGATACTTAATAACCTGTTTTGATCTAATACTTTATTGGGTGTTTGTTTTTGGTTAATTCTTGTGAAATATAGAATCTTTTTGATATTTTAATGGATATTAACAATTGGTATTTGGTTGGAGAAGCCATGTGGTTTATCCTAATAAATTGTTTGTCTAATAATGTGCCTCTAGAAGGGGTGAACTTTTTTTCCAAAGAGTATGACCACTACCACATACCATATGACTTCAAATTTTGGGATTCATCACTATTGGAAAACGATTAAAATAATTTTGCATCAAAACCATGTTCCCTAAATATAATCTCTTTTAGAGAAGAGAATTTGGGTGCACTATTACTATTTACCTTGTAAACCATGTATAAAATTGTGTTATTGTGTTTTTAATCACTTGAAAAATTATTTCATTATCTTTAGAGCCTTGGTTTAATTATTAATCTACCCCAGTTGATCCTATATATGTTTTATTAATATCGAGTGATCTATAGATGCATTCTTGGAACCTTATATCACTTCCAATGGTGGATCAAATCAAATTTGATCTCATTTGATCTCCATCACGTAAGTTGATATTCATTCGTGTGTCTTTCTTCTAATATCACCTCTTTTCTTCCTTAGAGATCGATATATCATCATTATATTGATGTATAAGATCTATTTTGATGGATCTTGATTTGGAAGATTTTTATTTTAATTATATTCCTTAATTCACTATTGACTAATCCTATTGTAGGTGTTCTACTAATTCAGTTACGTGATTAATGGTAAGTGGTTCAATTAAGCATTACCCTTAAATTGAGACCATTATTTTCCTGATTAAACTAAATCGAGTTTTGAATTTATTTTAAAATATGGTTTTTAGATTATTTGTTTTTTATTTTGATATTGGAATGGAATTTAGAAAACCCCCCAATTTAAAGGAAATTGATAATTTTAGCAGAATTTTAGAAAATTGATGTTGAGTTTTGAAAACAAATAGAAGGATATTTATTTTATATTGATCCCTGAAGAAAATTTATTATATTAAAATTCTATTATAAATGGAATGAATTTGATGAAAACTGTGATTCATTAAAAGGACAAAAGAATATTGAATACTAAAATTGAGTAATTGTATGTTGAATTGAATTGAAATGTTTGATATTGATATAACTATTTGGAAGTATTTATTCCATTAATGGGATCTCAAAATGGGGTGTAAATTAACATCATGATATGGGTATCCCTAATGGGGTATTGATTGAATGCCTGATATGGGCTCCCTTAATATGGTGTATTTGGATTACCAGACATCAGATAAATTAATGAGGTGTAGATTGATTTACCAATATTTTATCTCCTAATGGGGAGTAGTTTAAATTAATGTAATGGTCTCCCATAATGGGTTGGTCATATGATTATTCATATATGTTTATTTTGTGATGTGATATTTGATTATATACTTGTCATATCAAAGCAAAATATTTTATATAAAATTCTCATTCGAACCTATTTAGATATATCATCCTTTATATTATTTTATTTAATTTTTTGTTGAAAATACGATAATTATTTCTCATAATATGTTTTATTGAATTTCATATAATAATTTTTTTATTGTTTTGATATTGTTTCTGGAAAACTTGGTAGGAATTTACTATGTTATTTGTCCCACACATTAAATTAACATTCAGGTGTTTGTAGATTATCATTTTCTTGGTCCATTAAAAGGTAAAGAGAAACATTAAGGTGGTGGGTGTTCATGATCATTGGTACCTATAGTCATGAAGGTGACTAGTGGAGATACTATCCACCCGTTTTAGGGGGTTATTGAGTATTTATCATGGAAGATGTTATGTGATTTTATAATGAACTGGTTTGGGATTGTTTCAAATATTTGTTTCTATTACATCCTCTACGAAGTGTTAATCAAACCATCATGTATTTTTTATGTTACACTATTTTATTTAAAAATAATTCCCTTATACATCTTGTATGATTTCAGGTTCTAGTATCCAATCCATTGGGATTAATAATTCCCATTAGGACATGTCAGATATTGATCATGTATTAGTGTACAAGGGTATCTGGGATGATTTACCAAATAATGGTATAAAATAATTGATAATGTGAATTTTTTAATGATGTTGGTTTGAAGTTAGGATATACCATTGTTTAAGTGGTAGGATTTTTGGGAATTAAGAGTTAGTTGTGATCGAGTGCATTTCTTTCTCTCATCCTAACCAACCTTATGTCAAAAGGTGTGTTTTGGAAAATATTCCTTGTATACTGTTTTGATTTGATTCATGTCTTTTCTCTATCATTTATTTGTGTTTGATAAAATCAAAATGTTGAAGTATATATGATGGAATTTTTATTCCTATATCATTGACCTATGTTTCCTTAATATGTTGAATATGACTGATGGTTTGAATGATTTTTATTTACCTTATGTAGTATCATGCCTCTAAGAAGATGTTTGAATAGGTCATATGATGAACATTTTGGTGAACCATAGTGATAAAATCATCTAGTGGACCATATTATTATACGATTAGTAGCACATATTGTCCAAGCTATGTGAAAGGTACCAAAACCCATTCATTTTAGTGTACAGTTATGGATCCTCAAATTAAAGAATCTTAAAATCGTGATCAATAGTATCTTATATAGATGTCACATACATTACAAGGATCTAATGATACTCAAGAGGATATGGATCGGTTGAAAATGATAAAGATTATTTTTTTCATTCGTGGAAATTCCAAATTAAATTAGTGAAAATTGTTCAAACATCATGATAGAGATCCTAGCAAGATATAGTTGGAGTTATTGGGGACAAACAAGAAGCACAAAGGAAGAGACTGAAATGATATTTGTGTTCTTTACACTGATCATTCATATCCGTGATCGACACTGTTGGTAAATTATATTGAATTTATCAGGCTCCAGCAGGGTGGGATGACTATGATATAGTACACAAATTGTTTTAATGATCTTGTGTAGTTTTCTCTTGATGTAATGACAAATGAAATACTGAGGCATTGAATATTTTAGATGCATCTCTGTGCTGAAATTTAATATGAAGTCTTCATATTGAATATCAATTATTATATTGACATACTGAATAGAGAATTGATGGATGAGGTTGGTGGGGATGGTAATTCAAGGTTGACATGGGTTCCCTATTATCATATCAGTAGTTCAATGGGTCCCATTAATGGAAAGGGAAATTAGAATAAGCTACCTATCAGATCATGATAGATGTACTTTACCAAACCTCCTATGGTCCTTGGAATAGGGCATGTGACATTCATCCAATGTGGAAATGTCAATAATTTGAAGTAAGTTTTTAATATGGTTCTCAAAAATATTATTTCATGCGGATTCTTATGCCACCAACAAAAGTTCTTCCAGTTTACTTTTATGATTTATAGTGTCACATGATCATCAAAATCTAAAAGTATTATGATGAAATATTATGATTCCTGCTCTATGGGCGTCCATCCATATTTATCTATAATTAATCTACTTTAAGTAGTGGAAATTTATTTATAGGAATAGGATGAGGGTCCAAAGTCCATAAGAGGTATCATCACTTTACCTTCATCATTAGTGACTATTTTAATTGATACTATTACATCTCACCCATTCTTATTCACTCATGTTGTGAATTTTCTATATTATTTTATAGAGACTTTATCTTATGCGGTGGATATTACTATCCCCCTTGAAATAGAGAGAGTGAAAGGTATTTGTTTTCATTATAAAGTGTTATCCTTATCCTAGTTTGGACATACATAGAGTTTTTTGGTTATCAATATGAATCAACATGTTATTGTCCTTGAGGTGGATGGGTTAATGGATTCAAAATCTCAAATTGAGAATTATCATTATGGGGTCACTATTACTACACTTACCAGTGTGTTTCGTGACTTTTAGCGAGAAGGGTACCCAAGGTTGAGTTGAGTCGGAACTCCATCTTGAGATTGGGAGGGTAATATATATATATATATATATATTAAATTGAGATAGAATATTTTTGGGAAGATCTACCTTTAGTCATTATTGAGTTGTCCAACATGTTTCCTTCTCATTTACCTAGTTATCCACTTGTTTGATTGGAAGATTTATCTGTTGATTTAGGTTCATGTACTCAGACGTTGTCTATTTTTTTATACAATATGGAACTGGAAGTGTTGAAATTGTTAATTATCCAGTTGTATGATTAGTTATAGAATGTATTTATTTGAACGACCATGTCACCTTAGGCAATATCAACTCTCTTTGTGATGAAATATAATAGAACAGTTTTCATTTCTTTGGATTACTGTAAACTCAATCGAGTTATAATAAATATCTAGTATCTATTACCACAGATTTATAATCTATTTGAATATTGAATGAGGAAAATTTGTTCTTAATTAATGATCTTCAGTCTAGTTATCACAAGTTTATAATCACAAAATTTTACATTCTGATGACCTTGTTTAAGATTAGGTATGACCATTTTGAGTATCTTGTTATTTTATTTGGTATTAAAATTATATTGCAGTCATTATGGATTTGAGGAATAATATGTTATAGTCATTCCTTGATTTCTTCATGGTGGTATTTGGGGATGGAATTTTATTTAACTGCAAATCACAAGAAGATAATGTGTTTCATCTAAGGGAATTTGAATATATATTGAGTGATCAAAAACATTACATAATGATTTTAAAGTAAAATTTATGGATTTGAGAATTGATATTTATTGGGACACAAGGTATCATAACAAGAAATTATTGTCAATAACAATAAGGCAAGGAATATTATGACATTTTAGGAACCATGTAAGGTTTTATATATATGTATATTTCAATTCATGGTGTGTAATTACCACCAATTTATTTTATATTCCTCAAATATGTCTTTTGGAATGAACTCCCTCACCCCAGATTGAATGAATATGTTATGGAATTAAAAATTTCAAAATTATTTGGATGTGTTGAAACAACCTTTGAGAGAATTTCTTATTTTGAAACTTCCATAGGCAAGACATAGATTTTCAGTCATATGTGACACATCATGTTCAAATTTTGGATTATTTTTTAAGAAGGGATATCATGTTTTAGCTTATAGCTACAGAAAGAATCGTGAACATGAAAAACATTTACCGTCTCATGATATAAAAATCCTATCTCTAATGTAAGATCATAAAAGGTTGAGATATTATCATTTAGATAAATGTTTACTGTTTTTTACCAATGTAAATAAAGTTATGTCTTCTCCCAAAATGATTTGAAACATTAACATAGGTTTTGGAAGGTGTAGATTCATTTTTTTAAAATACCTACAAAATGAGGAAGGGAAATTTCATTGTTGATGTTTTGTGTAGGATAAATATGACCTAAATCTGGAATGAATCATCAGACTAGATGATTCTAATAGCTATATTTTCATAGTTTCACATGTTTGTTTAGAAGAAAGAGGATTAGGTTTTCTTGGATATTGTTCAGTGGACCTATAAACATCTCAAGATTATGGCAGAAATAGATTAGTTAGTGGACATTTTCCAATGAGGGAATCATATGATTCCATAACTAATTTATTTTTCCTTTTACCCCGAGGAAGATAGTAATATGGGATTTCAATAATTCCTTTTGGTGGTTTTACCCAAGAACCACACATATGTTTTAGGAATTCATCAATGATTTATGATGCCATGTATGCCATGAAATATTCCTTATGTTATTAATTATCATAATAGTCAGTAGGTAAAATTTGTGAACCAAGGACCCTCTTGTTTTCTCCAAAACCTTCAAATACTAACATTGATGTGGGATGTTATCTCAAGATAATTTTTCATTTGGATTCCACAAAGAAATAAGTGAAATAATGATACATTGGTTGTGATTTATAGAATAATAAAATTATTTGACTTTATACATATTTAATATATAACCAATGTTAATGAATTGGGATTTTTCTATACATTAGTGGTTGTAAGGTTGACAGGTGATTCCTTTTTTACAGGCTCCGAAAGGGATCCCCAATTTACCCCACAAATTTATAGGGACCACTTGGAGGAAATAATATGAAGTGTATGTTTGAGAATGATATGTCATCCATATTAGTATGGAGAGACTGAATGAGCTATATATATTCTTGAGGACATTATTTATTCTATATTTATTGATTTTGGTGGATCTTGGGTTGTCCATTTGGGGCTGGTTGAATTTTATTACAATAACAATTACAACTCATCATTTTATATGGATCCTTTGAGGCCTTGTTTGGTATTCCATGTAAATATTTATAACGTTTCTTAGATATTGATGAAGATTCCGTTGTTGAACCGAATTTGGTTCAAGATATGATGAAAATAATTTAGTTGATAAGTCATATAATTCGTATGTCATAGATCTACTTTAACGTCCCGACCCCGAAGGCCCATAGTCGGTGTATTATTACATAACGTTGGTATGATCATAGAATATCAAGTCTCAGATGACTGATTAGGTTAGTTGCCTTGGAAGTACTAGATAAATTTATAAGGTTTACATTACGTAATAAAATAGAAAACTACAACAACATTGTTTACCTAGAAAACACTGTGATCCCATAGACTATCCCTGCAGGACAGTCATTATATACATCGTCGCATCCTGGGAAAAATAAAACATAGAAAGGGGTGAGCTCAGATTCTCAATAAGGATTACAATAAAGTAGAAACATTAATAACTAAGAATAAACATTTAATCAAATGTATAAAACTAAAGTAAAATCATTTTCAACATAAACTTCATCATTTTATGGGAAATATAAATCAAAATAATTCCATTTACTTACTCACATGGATATTTTACTTGTTGAATAATCCCATTCAATATCAATAGCCACTTTTACAATGATGGAATTCATAATTCCAAACATTCATAACCACATAATTAAGGCCTAGTGCCAAGACTACAAATAAGATTTTATCAAGGCCTTATGCCAAGACACTAGTTTGTCTCCTAATAACTACGGATGCATCGAGGAGCTATAGCAGGCTCCACCCTTCACTTACTATGTCCGAAGAATTCCCCATATGAAAAGGTTTAAACATAACATAAACATTCATATATAAACTAGCATACGAAACATCAACACATTATCCATAATCCATGAATGGTGTGAAATAACTCATCCACAGTAAAACATATAACAAAACCTTCAATACAATATGTTTGATTTGTATCATAATAAATCAACTTCAAAAAAACATAAAATCCATTAAAAGATGTTGACAAATATGAAATGAAATCATTTTTAGAGAAATATCTCTCCCTTTTCTGAAATAATTTAAAAGTCAAGTAATTATAAACGAAAACATTTATATTTGAAAATATTCTTTTAAGCTTGTAAAGGAAGCTTCGATGATGTAATAATGGTGTAAAATAGCTTCACCAGTCGTATATGTTAAAAGAAATATTCTTACCTTAATTTTGTCGAAAAGGATATAAAGGACATTGATTGGAAAACGAAGGAAATATTCCTTTATAAACATCTTATAAAAAGTCAAATAAGGGTATAAATGAAATTAAACAATATTCTATAAAATATTAATAATGTTTTGAAATACATTTTTATGAAACATGTATGTGGATGATAACGATGCCCCAGTAGATAATTATGTATAAACAACCTCGGATAATAAAGAGATTGTAGAATTAACCCTTACCTTATATTATTCCTTGGGAGAGGGTTGTTTAGACTCCTTTATAATGGTGAAATAATTGTTATTAAATTATACAAGAATCATATACTTTAATATGATATCATATATGATATTTTAACATGTCTTTGTTAATAATATCTTAGTATTATCATCATTCTGGGTGTTAACTTATTTGTCTTCCTTTATATTCTTAGTTATGTGAGTCATATTTGTTATGGATGGGATGTATCGCATTCATATTAATAATTATATTATGTCATTAAACAATATTTTTAATCATCTAATTAAAATTATTCTTGAATGGATACGATGGAGAATAAATCTTATCACGTTCATGGAGATAGTAATCAGTACGTACGGACGATCGAAAATATCATTCATTTGATATTAAAATAATTTATTATTGGATGGTATATCATATATATATATATATATAATCATTTTCATGTTATATTTAATATTTACATCAATTATAAATCATTATTATACCCATCCAAATAATAATGTATTCCATAACAATTACACCATGACGTGGAGACGGTAAGTCGTACGTATGCACGTATGGTGAAATTTCATTCAAAGGATGGATAGACTAATGAATATGGTTGTAACTTAGTTATAATAACATCGTAGTATATATAATATACCGGAGTTATTATTTTAGAATGGAAACAACAAAGAATGAGGAAGTGGAAGAAGAATCAAAATTGAAATAGGTGATGAAATATTTACCTATTCTTCGGGTACTTACTTTTGATTTGATCAAAACGGACCCATAGGTTGGATTTAGGACTAAAGGAAGTCCTATAGGATTATTGGAGGAAATTTGAGAGGGTATTTGGTCAGGGTGTGTTCGATCCAAATGGCTTTAAAGGTGTAAATTAGAGAGAAGGGGGAGTGACCTTTTATAAGAGGGGTGAGGGCACCATAAGAAAAGCTAGAAATAATATTTTATAATAAAATAATTTTCGGTTTCCAATAGCACGAAAATGGATTATTTAAAGTATAAGGTGGGTATGCATCTAAAACCACTCAACCAATACGTTTTAACCATGTTTGTGTAACTATATTAACTTTATCTTTTAGATTTAATTATTAGTTAAATAGTTCTACATTTACCGTATCTCATTGTACTTTTATATTAGATGATTAATAAAATTACTATATACTTCCAAGAGAAACCCATGTGGTTCATTAATGTAACACCTATCATTATATAAGTCCTTATTCTTAACCTTACATTTTTAGGAATAGAATATAAATTAATAATATAATAATTCGTCTAAAAACAAATTTATGTCAATTTTGACACTATTTGTTTTTTTTTTCTAAATTCATAACAGCAATATTTATTTGAAAAAAATTTATCTAACCAACCCTAACATGTCATATTAACATAAAAAATTAGTGGAATTCATAATAAGTTTCAAATAACATTTATTTGGATATTTATAATATCAATTAATTTAATATTTCATTAATTAGGTAATTACTGTATCATCATTGTGTCATAAATAAGTTAAGTAATTTAATTTCTAAAAAATATAAATAAACAAAAATTATGTAGGAATTATTTTCATCTTTATAATTACTTTTTATAGTCGAATTTATTTACAGTATAAAAATATATTAAAAATGATTTAGTTATTAAAATTTGATTTTAACTCTTTTAACTCTTCTTTAAATAAAATAATTATAAGAGTCCTAATCTAATACTTGTGGACCTAAAGGATCATATTTTATTCCTAAGGTTGTTTTTGGTCGAATTAAAATTATCCAATGGAATTATGACAGGTGTTAGGGTAATAATAATATCATTTTTACCCATAATTACCCTATTTACATTAATGGTGGTAAATAAAAGTAAAAACTTACTCTTCACCAAAAATTATTTTTATCTTATTGAATTGCATTTCACATACTAATATCATCTGTGTTTCTTGTACTTTAGAAATTCCACTAACAGAAGCGGTAAAATTATGTTTTATGTGAATTTGCAAATGCTCTTAGGAGGTGGGTAAAAGACAGTAAAAATTTCAACAAAATTTTAATATATCTAAAATTATTATAAACTGACTTCGTTGAGTTAAATTGAACTGATATAGGTATTATGTATCTATTTTTCCCTTAATTAAATTTAAATAAAATAAATATTTATTTAAATAAAAAATCGGTTTTAAACTACAACTCAGTGTTTTCACTATTGATCAAAAATTGATCGTTTTAAGAAAAACACCAAAAATTAATCCTAATCTAATTTCAATATTCTGAATCCAAAAATGAAGTCCATTTTGAATGATAAAATTTATAAAATTTCAAAAAGTGGGTATTACTATTCATAACGTCTAGTTTGAGTGGTTGTGGTGTGTTAGAACTCGAAGTTGCGTACAACACACACTGTTGTATTATTCAAAGAGAAGCATACCATGGAAGCATGGGGTGTTATATTCTCCCCTACTTCAAATAATTTTGACCTCGAAATTTATAGAATATTACTCCAAAAAAAGACTCGGGTGGTTCTTCATCATAATTTCCTTAGATTCCCTCATTGCCTCTTCTATATTATGGTTTCTTCATATAAATTTTACCAGACGTGTCTTCTAGTTTCTCAACACCTATTCTCTTGTATCAAGATCCTTGACAGGCTCTTCTTAATAAGATAGATCGGGTTACAGTTTTAATTCCTCATAGGTGAGTACATGCGTTGGGTCAAGCATGTATTTTCTCAATAGTGATACATGGAAAACTTGATGAAATTTTGAGAGACTTGG
Organism: Viscum album; assembly: GCA_963277665.1. Classification (NCBI taxonomy): domain Eukaryota; kingdom Viridiplantae; phylum Streptophyta; class Magnoliopsida; order Santalales; family Viscaceae; genus Viscum; species Viscum album. The sequence continues at coordinate 251,332,882 of OY728165.1, read as the reverse complement.
TGGAATTTTAAATGGTAAGCTACAACCCCATTTCGTTATTGAATTTTTAATTGTCTGATGTACATGAGACTCAATTTTCCATTCTCACCAAAATGAATAACACCCTTCCTTGGAGGTACCTTCGAGAAAAGATGATCTCCTACCTGAAATTCCAAATCCCTCCTTTGGTTATCATCACAGCTCTTCTGCCTACTTTTGCTGCTTTGATGTGGATTTGGATTACCTTCACCTTTTCCATCATTTCCTCTAGCAGTTATAGGCCTACTAGTTTTCCTTCACCAATATTGTCCCAATAGGTTGCTGTGTAACGTCTCTTTCCATATAACACTTCATATGGTGCCATATGAATACATGAATGGAAGCTCTTGTTATAGTAAAATTCTACCAAAGATAAATATTGATCCTACATACCTTGAAAGTCAAGATAACATGATTTCAACATGTCCCCTAAGGTTTGAATAGTCCATTCTGATTTTCCATCTGTTTGAGGGTGGTAGGAAGTTCTCAAACGAAGTTCAGTATCCCGGGATTTCTGATGAATTTTCCAGAATCTTGATGTAAAACGTGGATCACGATTAGAAACAATCGATAGTGGTACTCCATGAAGTCTTAAAACTTCATTAATATATATTCTTTCTAATCGTTCAAGGGGTAAATCTTCTCTTATAGCAGGAAAATGTTCTTACTTGGTAAGATGATCAACAACGACCCATATTGCATCATTCCTTCTAGGAGCCTTTGGTTGTCCCCTGAAAAAATCCATCATATTATTATCCCATTTCCACTCAGGTATTGGATGAGGTTTCAAGACTCCTCCAGGTTGTTGCCTTCTAGTTTTCACTTGCTGAAAAACCATGTATCTTGACACAAAATCAGAAATCTCCCTCTTCATGTTGTCCCACCCAAAATGTTCCTTCAAATCTGTATACATTTTAGTGCTACTAGGGTGTATAGATAAATTGTAACTATGAGAATCATCCAATAATTACCTTTTTAGATCAGGTATATCGGGAACACAATGTCTCTTCCCAAATTTTTGAAAATTCCATCATCATACGCAAATTCACACAATCTCCCATCATTCACAACTTTAATCTTCTTTTGAAACTCTTCATCACCAGTCTGAGAACTATTTTTCCATTCTAGTAAATATGGTTTGGAAACCATTTGAAAAAGTACTGATGTCTCACCTTCTATGGTGTTTCCCATATCCTACTTCACTAGATCCTTGTATATAGGATACTTTTCAACTCTCATCTTGTTGAAAACTCCATGATCTTTTCTGTACAAAGCATCTGTTACCTTATTTTCCTTCCATAGGTGGTAGTGTATCATGCAATCATAATCCTTGAGTAGTTTTAGCCATCAAATTTTCCTCATTTTGAGTTATTTTTGTGAGAAAATATCCATCAATCTCTTATGATCGATATATATCTCAAAATATTCACCATAGAGATAATGTATCAAAATCATCAAATCAAATATTATAGCAGCTAACTCATGATCCTGAGCAGGATAGTTATTCTCAGTAATTTTCAGATGTTTTGATGCATAGGTAATAACACTTTCATTCTGCATAAGGACACAACCAAGTCCTTTCTTTGAAGCATCATTGTAAATAAAAAACCCATCATTCCCTGATGGTAGAGTCAACATAGGACCATTTTCTAATATTCTCTTAAATTATTCAAAACATTCTTCACACTCTTTTGTGGAAACAAATTTAACCCCTTTTCGTGTGAGCTTTGTTAATGGGTTAGAAAACTGGGAAAAATTTAGGATGATATGTCAATAATAAACTGCTAAACCAATAAAACTGCATACCTCAGTTATACTAATTGGTGCTGGCCATTATTGGATTGGCTTGGACTTTGAAGGATCAATGGAGATTCCATCCTTAATGATAGTATGGGGAAGAAAATAAATAACATGAAGCCGGAATTCACACATGCTAAAATTCCTATATAATTCATGTTTTCTAAGAGTCTTCAGGATAATGCTCAAGTGATTTTCATGATCTTCGTAGATTTTAGAGTATGCCAAGATATCATCAACAAATACCACTTCAAATTATCCATGATATTCCTTGAAAACTATGTTCCTTAGATCCATGAAAACATTGGTGCATTAGTCAATCCAAAAGGAATTACTGTAAACTCGTAATGCCCATACCTGGTTTGAAATGTTGTTTTCAGAATGTCTTCTTTTCTTCACACACAACTAATGATATCCCGATCGAAGGTCAATCTTTGAAATGTATTGAGCTTCATGAAGTTGGTCAAAAAAATCATCAAAGTGAGGTAGGGGATACTTGTTATTTATTTTTTTAGCATTGATCTCCCTATAGTCAATGCACAACCTCATAGATCCATCTTTATTCTTAAAAATGGATAGGGTTCCTCATTGAGAAACACTAGGGTGAATAAATCCCTTATTACTCAATTCCCCCAGTTGTTTCTTTAGTTAATCTAATTCCACAGTGGCCATTCTATAAGGGGTATTTGATATGGGACTTAAACCAGAATTAAATCAATGGAAAACTCAATTTCTTATTCTGGAGGATGTCCAGGTAAATCCTCTGAAAACACATCAACATATTCGTGCTTAATAGATACATCCTCTATTTGAATAATCCTTTCATCACTCACAGTTATTTCATTCTCTTTCTCCCCAATAATTGAATTTAGTTGAGCTACTGGGGGTGTATCTAGATAATAATTTGGTGGTGATGTTTCTACTATAAAGATAATGACCTCTTTATCATTATCAGAAATTGTAACCTCCTTTTTCATAGAATAATTTTTCGCATCATTGTCCGATATCTAATCCATAACAAGGATTATATCAAATTCAATCATGGGAATGATGATGAGATCTGCAGATAAATAATGTTTATATGGATTAATGGGAACTGATTCAAAAAACGTTGTTGCAATGCTACATCCCTTAAGAGTTTTGATAGAGAACTCCCATGTTAAATCAAATTGGACATATCAAATTTTCATAGCATACTAGGAAGATATAAAATGACATAATGATCCCGAATCAAATATAGAATAATCGAAATGTGAGGAAACCATTAAATTACCTACCACTATTTCTTTTGGAGCTTCAACCTCTACAGTAGTGATAATATAAGATTTCCCTTGATCACTTGGCCTTTTCTGATATAAGTTCCCCTGACACGTAGGAAATTAATTCGGATAATTCCCCATTTCTCTACAATTGTAGCATTCAACATCGACAGCCTCTTTCTTCCCTTTTCTATCACGAGCTTGGTGGCCTTTTACACCACACTTGTAACAGACTCCAATTCCCTTCATCCAATTACTAGGGTGTTTCTTCCCACATTTACTGTAGGATGGATATTCAACTTTTCCCTTATTCCATTTATTTCCATTTAAAGTGTGTTGAGAATACCTCTTCTTATCTTTCTTTTCTTTAAAGTCGTAAGACATAGAGAATTATTTTTCTACCTTGATAGCACATGAGTCAATATCTTCGTAGGATGATAAAAATTTTGAGACTAATTCTTGACTGAGAAATGGTTTTAACCCATCATTGAAATGATCAATCACACTTCTTGGGTTACATATGTAATCTGTAGCATGCCTCGCTACACTTGTAATGTTAGCTTCTTACTTTGCGACATTCTCATCCTCCTTTTCCCTCAGACTCAAAAATTGTCTTTCCATATATTCTCAATGGTCATGATGAAAGTATTTTTCTAAATAAATTTCTTTAAAATACCTCTATGTAACATCGCAGGTAAATAAATAATATTACATTCAAAGGTTTATCAATATTTGTGAATAAAATTTTAATATTACTTTAATGGGAATGCTACGCTCGATGGCATATCCAATACGCAACAACAAGTTTCTTTGATATCTTACGTTGCACACTAATAATATAATAATATTATAATTGTTAATGCCTAGCAGTTATAATGGCGGGAATGAACAGAAATAACTACAAAATGATTACATATGTTTGTTCATTATTTTTACATTTATCCAATAATTTTTAGAGGCTAAAAATCTAAATGAATCCAATTTTAAGAATAAATACTCTAATATTTTTAAAGGATTGGTATACAGCCATTTGATGGAGAACATTTTCTAAATATATCTTTTGACAATTTTATAATCTATATTTGTCAAAATAAACTTATTCTTTATCATTGGGACATTGAAATTTATTTGGTTAAATTTTCGGTATGTTTCTAACATTGTTCATTTTTTTAATGAATAGTGAAAAATACTACATTTGACATCAAAAAAGCTTTTTCATATAATTTAAATACATGTTTAGATTATATTTTTAATTGGTTTTAAAGCTTAATTAGAATATATTTTTACCATTTAATTCAATGGTGGTCATTAGTATTAATTTCACTTTTAAAATGGACATGAACAACTGCCAAACTTTTTATAGATATTGCTTAATAAAACCCGTTATTTGTTATGACAACGGGAAATATTTTTAAATTAATTATTTCAATTTATGTGTATGGGATATGGTAAAATGGATCCCATATTTGGAATCATAAGGTCAAAATTATGTAATTAAGACTCTTTTTTTGGACAATATGAATTGTAACGATGGTAATTATCTTTAATTATCATGATTAATTAGTAATCGGGTAGTTAAGGATAATAAAATAAAATCCTAATAATAAAAAATGACCCCAAAATGTGTCCTAATTCTACTTTTTGTTTCATAGAAGACCATTTTATGCCTTGTGCAAAAATTTGGAACCCCATGGATTCACTGTTTTGTGATAGTGACACTTTATCATTTTATTTTTAAAGAAACGAAAATATAACAAAAGTATATATCACCCAAGTAAAAAAAAATTAGTTTTGTCTTTGTAAATTATCTATTAAACTCTAAGTATTTATTAGAAATATAAAAATATTTCCTACATTATAGTATTTTTTTTAAAATTTTTAGACATTAAATAAATTAAATTATTTATGACATCATGACGATGCAGCAATTACCTCATTAATGAACGATTTAAATAAAATGAAAAGATAATATAAAATTAAAGACTTAAACTTGGAAAAAAACTATTGGATGAGTATATTTCGAACCCTTATCACCTTATCCTAGAAATATATCAATGTGGGACCTTTAATATCTGAAAAAAAAATTTAGATAAATTAACATTTCTTGACATTCCATGAGTGCCCCTCCACTCCTCTTATAAAAGGCCCCCACCTCTACCTCCTTGACCACACCTCTCAAGCCTTTTTCTTTGACAAACCCTGCCCATTTCATCTCTCCACATCCCTATCTTCATTATTGAATCCTCACCTTAGGCAGAAAGTTCTTCAAGAAACCCTTTTGGTTCAATCCAACGGGAGTTACCCGATTTAAAGGTAGTGTCTTCTCTTATGTTCTTTTGATTTATTTTTCTCCTGAAACCCCCTAAAAACTTTTTATTCCTTTATTTTGAAACAAAAAAAGTATCTTCAATATACTATGATGATTTTATAAGAAGTATTCGAGCTACACTTACACAAACGTCCATCTAATGGTTAAAGAACATAATGTTTCTGTGGATGGCGAATTACTGCCTCACTGAACGATGATTGTTTAATATTATTTTAAAAACTTTAAAGGGGGAAATAATGATGTCACTATATTTTATATATGATATATATTGTATTTATGTTTTATATATGCTTCTGTATTTTATATTTCAAACATACCATTATTCTTTGCATGTTGTGCAAATGTGATAATTTCATAAGAGGAAGTGTGGACTACCACCCCCTCAAGTGATGTGACTCGTACATTCAATACATTGAATGTATAAATAATGAAATTAATGAACTCATGTGACCTATATAACATTTATATTATAATGGAATTATGATATATATATATCTCTCAATTATTTGTAATTCCATTAATATGACAAAGAAATGAAAGTAGCGTTCATGCGTACGTACGGCCTACCATCTCCACGAATGGTGAATTTCATTTGTTTTTATCTTTAAATATTATGGAATAGTATAAAATAAATATTTACTCGATATATATGATATTTAAATCATTAATAGTATTCTTGAGATGATGTACTTATAACAACATAGATGATTCTTTTCAAACAAGTTCATTTTTGACTCATGTACCAAACATTGACAAAAACGTCAGATATGAACTCACATTATTAACAAATTAATATAACATTATAATATGTGATATGAACTGAATAATAATATTTAAATAATTTCCTTATGAAATTATAAATTGACCAATGTTTATTATTCAGGAATATAAGGAAACGAACAAGACAAGTCAGACTTGAGGTAAGGGATCCGACGTCTCTCTTTCATTCCAAATACCCTCTTTTATGTCATTTTTTATGATCCATGTTCTTATGTTTGAGGATGTTCTTTTATATTCAAAATATAATAATTTTTACTTTCATATGATGAGATACCCTATCTTACTCTCATCAATTCATTTCAATAATTTTTAAGTGGCGTCGATAGGCTACCGATTTTTCATAAGGGATCTTACCTCTCTCTTTATTTTTATGTACTCTTTTTTTGTAACTTATTTTAAGCTCCTCTTTATTATGTTGAGGGATGTAATTTTATATTCCAATTTTTATAAATTTAATGTTAATATAATGAGATTCCCTATTTTATCTCATCAATCCATTTCTGGAAGTTTTATGTGGCGCTGTTAGGCTGCCGAATTTTCATAAGGGGATTTTCATCTCACTTTTTATTCTTGTGAGATTCATGCTACATTGAACACTATTTCCTTTTGTGTGGTGTATGTAATGACCATTATTTTAATATTTTTATAATATAATCTCATTTATGGGTAGTTACATCTTTTTTTTATGACCCTTCTTTCATGTGGTGTACGTTTCGAAAGTTTCCCAAATCGGCAAGGGAACCTTTCACACTCCTCTTTTTAAAAGACCTATTTTTTTATGTCTTTTAATTTACATCCTTCTATGTTGGGATATGTTATTATATATCCTTATTGATGTAAATTTTATGTCCAAGTGATGAGATACCATTTTCTCTGTCATCAACTAATTTTATGAATTTTAAAGCGACGCCGTTAGGCTATCGAATTTTACCAAGGGTACTTCTTAACCCAATTTCGATTTCTTTGGGTTCAACATGTAGTTATTGAATATGTCATCCATTTAATATGTGTGAATGACATTTGATTGTGTTACACTTAATATCCACTTATATTGGGTGTATTTATATTTTTCAGAAATAATTATGAGATTGATTTATCCTTAATTTAAGGATACCTTCTTTATAATAGATTTCATCTCATTTTACATTTCTATTGAGACTTAATTGTTGTTATGCACCAGTTAACTCTTATATGGTGTATATACTATCATTTGGAATATTATATCATGAATTCCTTTATTCTCATGATATTATAATTTTCTGATTAAATGCTATTCATCAATTATTGTATTCATGTGTCTCTCATTTTGTTAAAAACCCTATACCTAAAATATCGTTTTAAATGTTTTAATGATTTATTCTTATAGATATTTCTCATTAATATCCATGTTTTAAAAATGGTTTTAAGGATTGATTTATATGGATATTAATGTTTTAAAATTTTAAAATCTTCAAAGTGGTATGGGTCACTTTGATTTAAAAATATCATTATTAAATGTTTTAAATGGTTTTGAAAATGTTTTTTAGAATGGATTCATTATTTCAATATCTTAAAATGGTACATTTTTATTGAAATGTGGGAATGTTATATTTCTTTTATGCTAATGTTATGTGCTATGATTATGTTATGGTTCTTGGACATTGTTTATGAATACGCGTGGTTCCGTGATAAAATAAGGGTAGGTGGGCCCGATATAGTTCTCTAATACATTGGCTAACGCGATGGAGTTAAATTCTAAGGTTTCTCCGAAGAGATTTAGGGAATATACTATGATGAGTATTCCAAACGTAACCATGAGGGTTACTCCCTACGTAAGAATGTTATGAATGCCTCAAGTTACCTTTATTCCTAATGATTTATATTGAGTTATGCATAAATCTTATGATTTCATGAGGTATGTTAAATTGCTTATGTTTTATGCGTAAAGTATGATTTCATTGATTCTTATGAATACATGGACTGATGCTTTCTTTCCATACTGTTATTACCCTTACTAAGCTTTTTATGCTCATCCCAAGTTTTTGAAATGTTTTCACAGGACATAATGTTGAATAGAGTCAAGGATTGGATCATGGAAATGTCAGGCTGTCTAAAACAAGGAACTAGACATGACTATTTTGTTCAAGAGTTTTTATTTTGTGGAAGAAATCGAAAATGAGTAGATTTGTCTACTTTGCAATGTTTGATATTTAATAGCTATGTCCTAATTCACTAAAACTCTAAACCTAAAAATATCCTCAATGTGAATTATTCAATTTAATTCAGTATTAAGTAAGGATTAAAGCCGGGTCCTTATAGTTGGTATCAGAGGTCAGTTGAGACTACTTTAGACGATAGGGTGTTGTTTAATAAAAAGTGACAAGTTGTGTATAACCACAATGGTTAGTATATTAGATGGAGTCATTGTTTTTTTGAAAGTTATAAAGAGTTTGAGATAACAGGGATAAGTATATCTTGGTGTTTATCTTCCACATTATTATATGATGATTTTACTGATATACTCACACTGACCTTTTTGGTTTTAGTAAATGGATGGATCTAGCAGGCACCAAAGTAACAGCGGATTTGAAGAAAACTGTGACGGTTTTATGAAAGAACAACTGAATGATATGTGAGCTTCAATGAGAAATCTTGTGGTTATCCACAACCAACTATCTGGAGTCATGATTTACCACCTGAACCTTAGTGATTTTTATAAGGCATCATATATTCAAGAAAGAAATCCCTACGGATGTTAAGGTAATAATCATAAAGGTAAGTATATTCAAAAACCTATGTGTCAAAGATGTGAAAAGAAACACTTAGGAAAATGTTTCAAAGGGACATAAAGATGCTATATATGTGGAAATGAAGGTCATAAAGCAAGAACCTTCCATGTAAAAAGCACGCATCTAGTTGACTATATGAAAGGAAAAGAAGTTCTTTCTGATGGATCAATTGAATTTTTTAAATGTGGTGTACATGATCATTATGAAAAGACATCTCCTATGAAGATGATTCGGGAATGGGGTCACCAAGATCATACAGATATTCATTTACCAATACCTAATTCCTTTCCGATTGAGGATGAAGAAATTGACAATGACCAATGAAAGGTAAGGATTATTTCTTAACATATTTTTTCCTATTATTGGAATCTTAGGATATGATTCATGATATTGTTTGTAGGAAAGAAGGATTTCAAAATATGTTGAAAAGGAATGGTTAATGGATCCTGAATAATGTTGAATGAATGAGAAGTCAACATATAAGGGATTCAAGAGTTATGGTTGATTTTAGGATGGTGAAATTCTTAGATGTATTAAGTCTCTTTTGATGACGAGGTTACATTAGAAGACTTTTTATAGTATATGTAACCCTGATGTTTGATATACGAAAATTTTATTCAAGGGATAATTATCCTTTATTTTGTGGATATAGTTATAAAGAACCATTTGGGTATTTATGATCCTTGAATTCGAGGCAATTACTACTTAATAAATTTTGGGTTGCAAAATTGAAGTTATTAGATAAACGTTGTGGTTAAAATATGTTACGGTTATTTTTGAAGATTTATCTCTTTTTGGGGGATATTTTAAGAATTATATTGTTATGGAAAAAGGGACAACACGTAGACAGTGTGACAACCCGTCGCGTCGGACGAAGCTGCGGGAATCGAACCCACAACCAAAGTGCAACAAGTATTTATCACCTACCACTGGACTATGTGAAGTCCCTGGTTAGTTTTAAGGATTCTTTTTAGTTATATGATTTTATTAATTATGAGTAATTAGATTTTGATTTATCAATGGAAATGATTAGCCTGTCATGGAGGATATGTGATTAGGTTAATTACTTTTCAGTATGTGACTCTAAGAGTAACTGATGTTATTTTGGAGAAAAATGTGAAGATTTATCTTAGGAGAATATGTGATTAAATCCTTCATTGATTTGGGTTTCAATATTATTTTTGTCTACTTTGAATAATTCTAGGGACAGATGTTTATTGAATGGTCTTTGTTGAACTTTGGGTTTTGTTTGACAAATTTTGGAGATTAGGAGTAGTTTTTATTTTTATAAAAAAATATACTTTTTGGGTATTATCTGATCTTGTACTAAACTTTTTGGTTTGGTTTTGGTTGATATCTAAAGGCATGGTAAATATATAGTTCTCTTTTGTGGATTAGGTGATTCTCAATAAGTTGATTATAGTACTCTTAATGCGAACAAGTCTTCCTAAATACTTGTCTTTTAGAGAAAATATGAGTTTGATTAAGGAATCTAGTAAAATTTGAAAGTATATGTGACAAGTAATTATGTTTCATTATGATTTAGTTATGCTCAAAAATAAATTCATGAAAGAAAATTAACTTAAAACAAAAATGTTGTCTATTAACTTTTCCAACTAGGGAATCGAATACCATTTAACCCCTCACAAGTTTGTGATTTTCTTGTGGTTAACTTTCTCCTAGACATAATTACTATCACCCTCCATCAGAAAATGACCCTTTTTTTCTCCACCATATCCATATTTTCCTACATGAAATCCTATTATGGGCTAACTCGGGTGACCTTTGTACTTCTCTCCCTTTTTTTAATGTCATAGTTTTACTGACTCTTATTCTGATGTGGGACTTTCAATGATGTTTCCAAGCCCAATTTTGAAATTGCGAGGATGCAATTCCCAAAAGGGGAGAAGGATGTAACAACACAGGTAAATATATAATATGACATTCAAAGGTTTATCAATATTTGTGAATAAAATGTTAATATTACTTAAAAGGGAATGCTATGCTCGATGGCGTACCCAATACGCAACAACGAGTTTCTTTGAAATCTTACGTTGCACACTAATAATATAATAATATTATAATAGTTAACTCCTAGACATTGTAATGGTTGGAATTAAAAGAAAAAACTACAAAATGATTATATATGTTTGTTAAATATTTTTACATTTATCCAATAAATGTTAGAGACTAAAAATCCAAATGAATCCAATTTTAAGAATAAATACTCTGATATTTTTAAAAGATTGTTTTACCACCTTTTGATGGAGAAGCTTTTTAAATATAAATTTTGACAATTTTATAAGCTCTATTTGTCAAAATAATCTTATTCTTTATTATTGGGACATTGAAATTTACTTTGGTTAAATTTTTGCTATGTTTCTGACATTGTTCATTTTTTTAATGAATAGTGAAAAAATACAGCATTTTACATCGAAACTGCTTTTTAATTTAATTTAAATATATGGTTATATTATATTTTTAATTGGTTTTAAAGTCCAATTAGAATATATTTTTACCATTTAATTAAATGGTGGTCATTATAATTAATATCACTTTGAAAATGGACATAAACAAGTGCCAAACATTTCGTAGATATTGCTTCAAAGAAACCCGCTATTTGTTTTGACAACATGAAATATTTTTAAATTAATTATTGAAATTTCTGTGTTTAAAATTTGGTAAAACAGATCCCATATTTGGAATCAGATGGTCCAAATTATGTAATTAAGACTCTTTTATTTTTTAACAATATTAACAGAAATGATGGTAATTATCGTTAATTATCGTGATTAATTAGTAATCGGGTAGTTAAGGATAATAAAATAATATCATAATAATAAAAAATGATCCCAAAATTTTTCTTAATTCTAAATTTTGTGTCGTTTCCGACCATGGTATTCCTTGTGCCAAAATTTGGAACCCCATGGAATCACTTTTGTGTGATAGTGACACTTTATCATTTTATTTTTAAAGAAAGGAAAATATAACAAAAGTATGCATCACCCAAGTAAAAAAAATTTAGTTTTGTATGAGTAAATGATCTCTTAGACTATTAATATTAATTGGAAACTTATAATATTTCCTACATCATAGTATTTTTATTATAATTTATAGACATTAAATAAATTAAATTATTTATGACATCATGATGATGCGGCAACTAACTCATTAATAAACGATTTAAATTAAATGAAAAGATAATGTAAAATCTAAGACTTACATTTGGAAAAAACCTATTGGGTGAGTATATTTTTTACCCTTATCACCTTAGCCTCGAAATATATTAATGTGGGACCTTTAAAATACGAAACTCTTTTTAATTAAAGTAACATTTCTTGACTTTCCTTGACTGCCCCTCCTCTCCTCTTATAAAAGGCCCCCATCTCTACCTCCTTACCCACACCTCTCTAGCCTTTGTCTCGGCCAACCACTGACAATTTCATCTCTCCACATCACTTTTTTCCTAATTGAAGCCTCAACTTAGTCAAAAAACTCTTCAAGAAACCCTTTTGGTCAAACCAAAGGGAGTTACCCGATTTAAAGGTAATGTCTTCTCTTATGTTATTTTGTTTTATTTTTCTTCGTAAAACCCCCTAAACTATTTTTATTCCATTACTTTGTAACAAAAAAAGTATCTCCAATATACTATGATATTTTTATAAGAAGTATTCTATCTACACTTACACACACATCCTTCTAATGGTTAAAGAACATACTGTTTCTGTGGACGGCGAATTACTGCCTCACGAAACGATGATTGTTCAATATTCTTTTAACACCATTAATGGTGGACATTATTATGTCACTGTATTTTATATATGATATATATGGTATTTAGGTTTTATTTATTCTTCTGTATTTTATATTTAAAACATACCTTTATTCTATGCATGTTGTGAAAATGTGATAATTTATATGAGGAAGTGCGGACTATTGCCCCCTCAAGTGATGTGACTCGTTCATCCAATACATGGAATGTATAAAGAATGAAATCAATGAAATCATGTGACCTATATAAAATATATATTTTACTGGAATTATAATATATATATCCCTCAGTTATTTTTAATTCCATTAATATGAAAAGTAAATGAAAGTAGCGTTCATGCGTACGTACGGCCTACCGTCTCCATGAACGGTGCATTTCATTTCTTTTTATCTCCAAATGTTATGGAATTGTATAAAATGAATATTTACTGGATATATATGATATTTAAATCATTAATACTATTCTGGAGATGATTTACTTATAACTACATGGATGATTCTTTTCAAACAAGTTCATTTTTGACTCATGTACCAAACATCGACAAAAATGTCTAATATAAACACACATTATTAACCAATTATTATAACATTATAATTCGTGATATGAACTGAATAATAATATTTAATGTATTTACTTATGAAATTATAAATTTAACAATTTTTATTATTCAGTAATATAAATAAACGAACAAGAAAAGTTGGACTTGAGGTAAGGGATCCGACCTCTCTCTTTCTTTTCAAGTACCCAGTTTTATGTAATTTTATTTATGCTCCTTGTTCTAATGTTGGAGGATGTTATTTTATATTCACCATAATGTAATTTTTACTTTCATATTATGAGATACCCTCTCTTACCCTCATCAATTAATTTTACAAATTTTTAAGTGGCGTCGTTAGGCTGCCATATTTTCATTTGGGATCCTACCTCTCTCTTTATTTTTAAGTACTCTTTTTATGTAACTTACTTTATGCTCCTCTTTATTATGTTGGGGGATGTTATTCTATATTACTATTGCTGTTAATTTTATGTTAATATGATGAGAGACCCTAATTTATCTCATCAATACATTTTTGGAAGTCTTATGTGGTGTCGTTAGGCTGCCGAATTTTCATAAGGGGATTTTCATATAAATTTTTATTCTTATGAGATTCAAGCTACATTGAACACTATTTCCGTTTGTGTGGTTTATGTATGGCCCATTATTTTAATATTTTTATAATATAATCTCATTTATGGGTAGTTAAATCTTCATTGTATGACCCATCTTTCATGTGGTGTACGTTTCGAAAGTTTCCCAAATCGGTAAGGGAACCTTTCACACACCACTTTTTAAAAGACTTATTTTGTTATGCCTTTTAATTTACATCCTTTTATGTTGGGATATGTTCTTATCTATCCTTATTGAAGAAAAGTTTATGTCCAAGTTATGATATACCATTTTCTCTCTCATCAACTAATTTTATGATTTTAATGTGACGTCATTAGGTTGTTGAATTTTACCAAGGGAACTTCTTAACCCAATTTCGATTTCTTTGGGTTCAACATGTAGTTTTTGAATATGATATACTTTTAATATGTGTGAATGTACTTTGATTGTTTTACACTTTATATCCATTTATATTGGGTGTATTTATATTTGTCACACATAATTATGATATTGATTAATCCATAATTTGAGGATACCTTTTTTATAATGGATTTCATCTCATTTTACATTTCTATTGAGACTTAATTGTTGTTATGCACCAGTTCAGTCTTATATGGTGTTTATACGGTCCTTTGGAATATTATATCATGAATCCCTTTATTCTCATGAAATTATAAAGTTCTGATTAAATCTTATTCCTCAATTATTGTATTCAAGTGTCTCTCATTTTGTTAAAAACCCTTTAACTCAAATATCATTTTAAATCTTTTAATGATTTATTCATATAAATATTTATTATTAATATCCATGTTTTCAAAATGGTTTTAAGGATTTATTTATATGGATATTAATGGTTTAAAATTTTAAAAGATTCAATGTGGTATGGGACACTTTGATTTAAAAATCTCTTTATTAAGTGTTTTAAATGGTTTTGAAAATGGTTTTTAGAATGGTTTCATTATTTCAATATCTTAAAATGTTATATTGTTATTTCAATGTTGGAATGTTATATTTATTTTATGATTATGTTATGTGCTATAATTATGTTATGGTTATTGGGAATTTTTTAAGAATACGGGTGGTTCCGTGACAAACAAAGGGCGGGTGAGCCGGATATATCTCTCCAATGCATTGGGTAACGCGGAGGAGTTAAAAGCTAAGCTTTCTCCGAAGTGATTTAGGGATTATACTATGATGTGTATTCTACACGTAACCACAAGGGTTACTCCCTACGTAAGAATGTAATGAATGCCTCAAGTTACCTTTACTTTTTATGATTTCTATTGAGTTATTCATAAATATTATGATTTCATGAGGTATGTTAAATTGATTATGTTTTATGAGTAATGTATGATTTAATTGATTCTTATGTATACATAGATTGATGTTTTCTTTCCGTATTGTTATAATCCTTACTGAGATTTTTATGCCCATCCCAAGTTTTTGAAATTTTTTCATAGGACATAAAGTTCAATAGGGTCAAGGATGGGATCAAGAAAATGTCAGGCTGTCTAAAACAAAGAACTATACATGACTCTTTTGTTCGAGAGTTTTTATTTTGTTGAAAAAATGGCAACTGAGTAGATTTGTCTACTTTTTAATCTTTGAGATGTAATAGTTATATCTTAATTCCCTAACACTCTATACCTGAAAAGATCCTAGATGTGAATTATTTAATTTAATTAAAGATTAAGTATGTATTAAGGTCGGGTTCTTATACTCCATTCCATATTTGATACTTTATTATCTTCCTTTATTTTTGAATAAATGACAACCATTGATCAGCATCTCCAGTGAGGCGGTAAACTTCCATGACATTTTTTCCCCTTTTGCAACTCTCCAAGGCGTGGATTTTTTTCGCTATGTAATTTATCCGTTGCTCAGATACAAGTGGATTTGTACCCCCATTTAATTTTGGTCGTGGTTTCCCCATGATGTGATCTAACATTGATCCTCCAGGCTGCGGATCATGGTGATCTATACGGGTAAGGTTATTATTAATAACCAGAGTGAGTTGTCCCAATACAGTGATAAGCTAATCAACAAAATTTGTATCACCTACTCCACTATTATTATCTTAAAGAAGGTGGGATATCTCTATATGGAGTGCATGATTTGATACAGTTTCCATTCCTTCCACTAGGTGACATTTCTATACTATTTAAAAAAATAGATTAGTTTATGAATAAAAATACATAATTCCAAACTTATAAAACAATTAACATAAATTGAACAGTTTATGAATATAATCCATAATCATAAAAAATGTTTTCTTGGAGGAAGTATATACTCATAAACCATTCATAATGGTTTTTAAATAAAATGATAATTATCCGTGGCATATCCCCTGGGAGTGTCGTAACCAAGAGTGCAGTAAGGCTCGTTGTTGTGCACCCGTTCCCGTTCGAGTCCATCTCAAAGCAGTGTTTTCATGTTTTAACCCTAGGTACATCTGTTCCAGAGCCACCTCTACCTACTCATATCTAGATAGGGAATTATATCTTGGAAAACTCACAAAATCTCTACAATACCAAAATTCCAGAAAGTTCTTCAATACTAATCCTCAAATTATATCATAGGGCTATGTGCTCTAATTAGACTTTATCTAAATATTGTTTCCATATTTTGTAATAAAATTCCTCTGATACAAACTGTAATGCCCCAAACCTAGAAGCCTAGAGTCGGAGCATTATAACATAGCATTGGCATGATCAAAAATAATTATGTCTCAGAAGACAGATTAGTTTAGTAGCCTTGGAAGTACTAGATACATTCATAAGGTTTACATTACATCATTAAATGAAAAACTACAACAACATTGTTTCTATCGACAACACTGATATCCCATAGACTATCCCTGTAGGTCAGTCATAATATACTTATTCACATCCCGGGGAAAATAAAACATAGAAACGGGTGATATCATATGCTCAATAAGGATAACAATATAGCGGAAACATTCATAAATATTCATAAACATTTAAGGCAATTCATAAAACTAAAACAAAATCGTTTTCAACAGAAACTTCATCATGATATGACAAATATAAATCAAAATAATTCCATTTACTTACTCACATATATATTATACTAGTCGAATAATCACATGCCTTATCAATAGAAACTTTCATAATGATGGAATGCATAATGCAAGACTTTAATAACCACATATTTAAGGCATTGTTCCATGACTACAAATAAGATTTTGCAAAGGCCTTGTGCCAAGACACTAGTTTGTCTCATTAAACCAACTAATGCATCGAGGAGCTATAGTGGGCTCCACCCATCAATCACAAAGTCCAATTTATTCCTTATATGAATAGGTTTAAACACAACATAAACATTCGTATTCAAACAAGGATAATAATTTTCAATACTTTATCCATAAACCATGAATGGTGTGAAATATCACATCTACATTCAATCATATCCCATAAACTTCAATACAATATGCAAGTTTTGTATAATAATAAATCAACTTTAATCAAACATAAAATCCATCAAAGGATGTTGACATAGATGAAATCAAAAACTTTTTAGAGAAATAACTCTATCTATTTTGAAATAATTTAAAAGTCATGTAATTATAAAAGAAAAAATTTATATTTGAAATTATTATTATAATCTTGTAAGGAAATCATTGATGATGTTATAATGGTGGAAAATATCCGCTCCCACCGTATAAGTTAAAAAACATTCTAACTATAATTTTGTCAAAAAGGTTATAAAGGATCTTGTCTGCAAAACGATGGAAATATTCCATTATAAACATCTTATAAAAATTCAATCAAGGGTATATATGACTTTAACCCATAGTCTATAAAATAGTAAGTAATGTTTTGAAATACATTTTTATAAAACATGGATGTGGATGATTAAGAGGTCCTAGTATATAATTACGTATAAACAACCTCTGATAATGAAAATATTGTAGAATTAACCCTTGACTTGTACTTTTCCATGGTCGAGTGTAGGTTAACGTCAAGTATAATGGTGAAATAATTTTTACTAAATTATACAAGAATCATATAAATTAATTTGATATCATATATGATCTTTTAACATTTCTTTGTTAATAATATCTTAGTGTTATCGTTGTTTCAGGTGTTAATCGATTCATTTTCCTTTATACTATTTGTTATTTGAGTCATATTTGATATAGATGGGATGTATCAAATTCTTATCCAGAATGATATTAAGTATTCAATAATTATTTTTAATCATCTAATAAATATTATTCTTGAATGGATACGATTGGGAATGAATCTCATCATGTTCGTGGAGATGGTAATCCGTACTTACGTATGAGCGACAATATCATTATTTTGATATTAAAATAATATATAATTGGATGGAATATCATATAAATATAGAATAATTATCATGTTATATTTATTATTTACATATATTACCCATCATTATTATACCCATCCAAATAATAATGTATTGAATAACAATTGCACCACCTTGTGGAGACGGTAAGCGGTACGTACGCAGGTATGGTGACATGTCATTCAAAGGAAAGATGGAATAATGAATATGGTTGTACCATATCTATGATAAAATCAAAATATATATAATATATTGTATTTTATATTTTAGAATGGAAACAACAAGTAATGAGGATGTTGAAGAAGAAAGGAACATGAAATAGGTGATTAAATATTTACCTCTTCTTCAGGTTCTTCCTTTTCAATTGTTCAAAAGAGCTCCCTAGGTTGGATTTACGACTAAATTAAGGACACTAGTATGAAGTTATGATAGTTTAGAGGGTATTTGGGTAGGGTTTGGCCAAGCCAAATGGATTTTACTATGTGAATTAGAGATAAGGGGGAGTTCTCTTTTATAAAAGGGGTGAGAGGCACCTTAGGAAGAGCTAGAAATATTATTTTATAATAAAATCATTTTCAGTTTCTAGTGGATCCAAAATAAATTATTTAATGTCAAAGGTGGGGATGGATGTAAAATAACTCAACCAATAGGTTTTAGACTGGTTTGGTTCACTATATTAAATTTATCTTTTAGATTTATTTCTAAGTTAAATAGTCTGACATTTAACATATCTCATTGTATTTTTATATTATATGTTAAATAAAATTCCTATATACTTCCAATAGAACCCCAAGTGGTTCATTAATGATAAAAATGTTATTATATATTTTATTTTTCTGAATATTATATTTCTAGGAATAGAATATCAATTAATAATATAATATTTGTTTTAAAAACTATTTAATGTAAATTTTGACACTATTTGGTATATTGTTTTTGTTAAATTCATAACATCATTATTACTTCTAAAAAAATTCATTTAACTAACCCTAAGATGTCATATTAACATATAAAATTATTTTAATACATAAAAAGTCTCAAATTACATTTATTTGGATATTTATAATATCAATTATTTACATATTTCATTAATTAGGTTATTAATGCATCATCATTGTGTCATAAATAAATTAAATTATAAAATGTTTATAAAATATAAATAAAATACCATTATGTAATAAATCATTATATTTTTATAATCAATATTTACAGTCAAATTTATCTTATGTATAAACCTTTATTAAAAATGTTTTATTTATTAAACATTGATTTTAACTATCTTAATATTCTTTAATGAAAATAATAATAAGTGTCTAATCTAATCCATATAGACCTAAAATATCATTTTTTAGTCCTAAGGTAGTTTTTGGTTGAATTAAACCTATCCAATAGAATTATGACATGTGTTAGAGTAATAATAATATCATTTTTACCTTTAATTATCATATTTACTTTAACCCTTGGTAAATTAAAGTAAAAAAGTTACTATTCACCAAAAATTATTTTTATCTTATTAAACCACATTTTACATACTGATATCAACCGTGCCTCTCAGATTTTTGAAATTACACTCATATAAGTGGTAAAATTATGTTTTATATGAATTTGAAAATGCTCCTAGGAGGTGGGTAAAAGAAGGTAAAAAGTTCAATAAAATTTCTATATATCTGACATTTTTATAAACTGACTCCAAGAAATTACATTGAACCTATATCGGTATTATGTATCTATTTTTACCTAAAATAAATTTAAATTAAATAAATTATTATTTATATAAAAATAAATTTTTAAACTATAACTCAGTGTTTTCAGTATTTATCAAAAATTGAATGTTTTCAGAAGAACAAAAAAAATTCACCCTAAACTAATTTCGATATTCCGAAACCAAAAATGAAGTCCATTTTAAAAGATAAAATTTATAAAATTTAAAAAATTTGGTATTACTGTTCATAATGGCTAGTTCGAGTGGTTGTGGTGTGTTAGAACTGGAAGTTGCGTACAATACACGCTGTTATATTATTCAAAAAGGAGCATACCGTGGAAGCTTGGGGAGTTACATCTAGTATAAATCATATGTTTTTATTCACTGATGATATATGGAGTTCAATATTAATGTCTAGGTGATCTATATTATTTCACCATATGTTGGTCACTAACATCTTGGGAAACATAGAATGATTTCAAAAAAAAATTGGTCATTATATATTATTGTGTTTGTGGGGAAAGTGGAATAAAATTTATCTCTTCCACCATTGTTGAATTTGATCCACAAGAAAATTCACTTTTCATAGATAAAGAAGTATCTCTATGAAGCTTATCATTTTCTACAATTGGATGATCTAAATATTATGTCTGATTTATCATTGTTGGAGTATCAAACTAGTATTATTATTTCATATAAGAAGGTACTTCATGGTAGGATGATACCATTATTCGGTGTGCTATGAATGCATGGTTTTGATTCACATGAGACTTGGGAGAATGAATCACTAATGAGAGAGGATTGGCTTCATATATTAGATATGGAATATACTTAAACATGATTTCAAGGGATATAATGTTTTTAAGGAGGGGAGGATGCCCAAACCTTTAATCATATTATAGGTACTCCTTTACCCTTTTTAGTTGTACATTAGTTTTTGTTTGTATTGTTTGGTTTTAGGTGAAACTTATAAAAATTTGGAGTTTTAAGGGGAGGATAATGGTTGGCACATGGTTTGGAAAAAATTTGCAGTTTGGACCAAGACTCCATGTGGCCAAGGATGTTCTAATGGAAGGGGGTTCATGATGCACCAAAACCATGCTACTAATGCCTTAAAATGTATATCTTCAAATAGTTGCATTTTCATTTTGGGTTCATGGTTAATGTAATAGTGTGACCAAACTATGAAACCCCAACATAATCCTATAGTGGGAACACCATTTGTGCATATGGTAACTACTAGCTATGTGGCCCACGTATAAAATAGTATGTGAGGGTTTATAATCACCAAAAATATTATAATCTAATCCTAGGACCCATGATTTAATGAATAATACACCCCAATCATACCTAAATTGGTTTAATTTTTCATGAAGGATCTCAAGAAGCTATTTTGGCTCCCCAAAATCCATCTCTTTTAAGATCGAAGCATATTTGATCTCATTTTATCTCTTTCAGGTGAGAAAATCATTCCTCATGTGGATTTATTTTAATAACCACTTATATAATCATTATATATTTATAGATCATCAGGATATTTTCTGTATCTAATATCCATGTTGATGTATCTTTATTTCACGTTTCATTTACTGATCTCTTAATCCTTCATTCATGGTTGGTAGATCCTGCTACAAGTGTTGTATTGATTGAGTAAAGTTACTAAAGTACTGTATATCCATAAATAATTTACATTTAATTCCAAACATTAAACTGATTATAAAATAAAAATGAGTCTTTATATTATTTATAATAAATATATTTTATATTGGGTTTATTTTGACATTGATATAGAATTTATGAAAAACACCAATTTCAATGAAATTGAAATTATTGTGATAATTTTATAACAAATGATGGATTTATTAGTGAATTTATTTGATGTAATTTATTTCATTACAATCCATGAGTAAATGGATTAAATAGATATACTATTCAAAAGGTCATGAATTTTATGAAAACTATAATTTGGTTTTGATATAAAATAGGCTTGTTTATAACTAAAATTGGAAAATTTAATAGTGAGTTGATTTGAAATGTTTGTTTTGTAAATGATTGATTTGTAGACTAACATCATATAATGAGATCCCCTAATTTATTTTAAATTGGATTATCTATATGGGCTTCACTAACTAGTTGTATTTTAGTTTCTCAATACAAGCTTTCCTAATAGAGTGTAGTTTTATTGACCAAATTGGATCCCCCTAATAGGGAGTGGATTGATGGCCGAATATGGCCCCCCCTAATAAAGTGTAGTTTGATTTCTCAGATTTCACTCCTTAATGGGTTGTTTATATGAGTACACAAGTATATTAATTTTTATTAATGATCATTATTATATAATTTCGTTATTCAAACCATCTATTTTATATAAACTATTTTACATAAACTCTTTATAAATAATATGTTTTGAGACATCTTCCCTAATTCACATAGAAATAATGATTTATAGAAATGATGAAAATAAATTGTATTTCTTATTTATTAATACTGATATCATAATTGATTTATTTATATTGTATTATATAATTAAACCATAGTGAGAGCATACTGGTTAGATTGTACACAACCAACATTTGCCTTTATACCTTTCTGGTTTATTTAATTCTGATTACAAGAATAGTTGATGTTCTAGTGGTAGATATTAATAAACCATTGGACCCAAAGTGATGGAGGATACCATTGGAGATGATATTCATTTATTTCATTTATTTTGAGCTTTTATCATGAAATATGTTTGTTACTTTGATGATGTATTATTTTGTTATTTCTTTACATGTTTGTTTATAGTAAATACTCTTTGATGAGATTTATGACTCCCAATTGTATCCAATATATTTTTATATTTTTTCTACAAAATAATTCCCCTAAAAATCTTTTCTAATTTCATTTTCTTGTTGACAACCTTTGGGAATCATGAATTCCCATCACTCTTTATCAAAGCAAGCTCATGTATCAGGGTACCATGGTTTTCATGACTGGCCTTTCATGGAATTAGATAGATTTGGATGCAGTCAATATAAAACATAAGTGAATAATGAAATAATATAATATAAAATAGAATTTATTAAAAGATAAATAAATTTATATTTAAATGGATTTGAAAATTAAAATTTTTCGAAATTAAATAATATAATACAACAAACTCGAAATAAATTGTTTAAAACTGTTTTTTATTATTTATTTATTTTTTATATTTAATATTTTGTAAATTTCATATGAATAGAAATAATTATATACATATAGAAAAAAATCAATAAAAACAATCAAGTACATCCATGGAAGGATTAATTAATGATATGGAATACATGACTAATATCCATTACATAATAGAAATATTTTGTTAACAAACTGTGTTCCAATATAAATGATTCTAATGAAAAGTTAATTTCTATTGTTTTGATTTTTACAGTTATGTAGATTAGTTTTTATACATTGATAAAATTTAATTATCACTCATAAATTTATTATCCAACTGTTAGAGAAGAAGATGAATTCATTTAATGGTAAAAAGAATTATTTTTATCAAAATGGTTTTGTGTTCATAAAATTAACTATTAGCATAGAAAATTAAAATACCCACCATTTATGAATAATTATATTGAAAATTTTAGAAAATCCAATCCAACTAAAAATTTACATTCATTTGATGGAAATTACCAGGAATAAAATAAAAATAAATTCATTTATATGAAAAAATACATCTTTTACATAGAACAATTATATGAGTTTTGTGTGTGGATAACAGAAATAATTTAAAATATATATAGAAAATTGATTCAGATGAAATTGATTACATATTTGGAATAATCATGTATATTTTTTATAGGGTTCATTTTTATTTTTAATAATAAATAATATTTATCATGGTAAAAGTCAATTTATTTTGGTTCATCACGAAATGGGATAAAAATGTACAAATACAATGGATATGGTTTTTTATTTTAAACTACAATACCCAATCATATTTTTTATGTAATATTGAATACACCCACCTTATATTTGAAAATTTACTTTTTTTGCACCATGTGACTAGATAATTATATTTTTAATATTTCAAAGTTCTTAATATATACAATAGTGACACTCCTCTTGATTTTACAAGGGCTCACCATCCCCTATCTTCATTGACAACTTCTGGGACCAATTATTCACCAATAAATACACACATCACTTTTGAATACCCTTAAAAAATCACCGTAGGTTTTGAGTTCTACAAAATACTAACTGAAAAAGGATTAACAAATTATCTGAAGGAGGCGTCCCATTGAAGAGGAAATTGTCTTAAGCTAATTATTTTATATTTATTTATTTATTAATTACTATAAATAAAATATATTCATATTTAAATGATGAATCTATGATCATAAATATACTGAAATATTATTAGGATTACATTAAAACCATTATCTACCTTTTATCTATCTAAATGAAAAATAAAACCTCCCTCAATTATAAATGTATACTACCACCCCAAAGAAGTGGATTATCTCATTTTGTATCAAAAAATCATATATCGATATATAAGTATAGATTTAATGAATATATATATATATATGATATTTTTAATGTTTTCAATAATTCTAGAAAGAAAAATTATTATTAATCTTGTTTCCCATCAATCCGTTGAAAAATGATAACATTTCTCATGT
The DNA here is from genome assembly GCA_963277665.1 of Viscum album. Taxonomy (NCBI): domain Eukaryota; kingdom Viridiplantae; phylum Streptophyta; class Magnoliopsida; order Santalales; family Viscaceae; genus Viscum; species Viscum album. Next base: position 251,308,329 of record OY728165.1, on the reverse strand, counting down.
GTACATATGAACTATATGACCCACAATGAGATGAATTCCAAATTACATCACTTCAATACATTGATGGTTCTAAAATTCTATAGGTAAATTTTATATATAATAAATGAAATGATTAATATTCTACAGCAAAGATCAATGGGTAAGGACTAAAATTCTGAAACCGAAACATGTGTGGAAAACAGAATGATTAAAAACAAAATATTTATATTAATAAAGTGTTATTAACAAATGTTTAATTGAATATTTTTTGTGAATTATATATAACATTAAAATAATTAATATCTCTAAAGTAAATTAATAATAAATTTCATTTTATTATAAAATTTGTTAAATAACATATGATAAAAATCTCGACATGAGGTAGGGATTTATGTTATAATATAACACTTTATCGGGAATTATTTTTTTATGTTTCCATTAGGTGAATTATATGTTAATAGTTTCTTCATCGAAACTATTTCCTTAACTTATTGTTATTTCAGGGGTATTTGGTATTATTTTCATTTCCTCCCACATTGGTATGAAAAATTACCAAGAGAATGTTTTAATTAAAAGGAGAACATATTTCTAAATTTTGTTGGGAATATTTTCCATATATATCCATGATCATCATAATACATTTATGGAAGTATTTAAAACCATTTAAAATAAATTTAATGGATTAATAAGATACTATTAAATTATTGATATTTTTTGAACATATTGAATGAACACATATGGTTATTATTATGTGATGGGGTGATTTTGTATTATATATCCCTACAATGCATTGGATAAATTATTATATCTCACCAGATAATATATAAGGGAATGTAGGTTTAACTCAATTGACAATAAAAATCTCTATAAACTATGGTTATTGTAATGAAGAGGGAACCCAATACACTATAGAACTCTGTAAACATTTTTGAGATGGTCCATAAAGTTATACTGAAATAAAAAAAATGATTTTAAATTATTATGAGTATTCCCCAAAATTATTTACTATTCATATAATGTTTCTCATGTAATATGATTATTATTGAAATTAACATTCTCATATAACTCGTGTTTTTTTGACTAATCAATTTTTATGAAAAATGAAATATGGTTCTTGAGTTTTTACGTAAGTTTTAATTAGTTATGATCATGTTCTAATACACATATATTTTTCATATTCTTACATATGATCATAAATTTTCATCTCTAACATTTTATCTGGAAATAAATATTAACTAAATATTTCTAATTTGCTTATTTCCCTAGGTTTTCAAGGATGGTATTAAGAAGAATATATTTATGAATTGAAGTATTTGTGATGAAATTTATGAGATATCCTGATGATGGTTCAAAAATATGTTGATTGCCTATATGGTATCTAATGAACCTACAAATTTTGTGATATATGGTTTCTCTTATTGGAACATTTAATGAATAATTTTCCTAAGAGTTGGTATACACATTTATGCTAAGGTTGGGATTTATAAACTATTGTTAGAGTAAGGTTTAGTCATATTTGTGTATTTTTTTGGATATTTGGATTAGAAAACAAAATTCGAACCCCAAATGATATGATTAAATATATTCAATGTCCTAAATTTTTTGTTAATTATATTGTGTGTGGATTCCATGAAATGATATCCCTATTTAGATACTAATGATTTAATGTTGGTTATGGCACAAATTTATATAGTATTAATAACCCTTAATGTGGGTTTTTTGGTATTAACTTGAACTTCACATGGGTCATGAAAATGTGTCTCAAATAACCCAATCTTCACACCCCATGAGGATGTACTTTGGTTAATTAAAATTATCCTTAAGAACAAAAATTTTTTATTTAAATATATTTATGATTGAAATTATAATATTGATATTGAATCCTTGAACATGGTAAGTGTAAGGATATATTTTTTCAATAAATATTTTCCACAAAAAATTCAGAAACAAATTGGGAAGAAATTCTAAAAAATGGATGTACAAAGATAATGAATCCATGGTTATTTATAAAAATATTTCAAAAACATAAATGGTATGCATCTTGTTTTTTGATCGAACCTAAATGAAATATTGATCAATTATTATGTGCTGTAAATCTATGTCTTTGAGTAGATCTGGATCATTGAATTTTTTTATATCTAAGAATAAATAATTCATCTTGCCATATTAGTTGAAATGGATACTATATTATCCCATTGTTCTCAAATTATTTTGGTAAATAAGTGAAGAATCAATTTTTTGGTAGATTTTAATAATAAAACCCATTTAAGGATAACATTTAATATTCAATAATACATAAAATGTAGAAAAAAACATTGATAATTTATATTAAATGAACATGAAACTATTTTATGTTTGGAAAATAAGTCCATATTGAAAATAAATACATATTAAACAACATAATTTCAATCAATGGTGAGTAAAAATATCAATCAAATACCTTAGACACACTTCAATTCATTAATTACAAGAAGTATGGACATTAAAAAAATTAGTGAAGAAAATTTAGTAAAAACACTATGAAAAAGTAAACGTTTCATCATTAACAAATTTATTTTTATTGATTATAACCATGAAATATATTTGATCATGTTAAATTTTTTTATGTTTTAGAAATTAATTTTAAAATAAACTCGGAAAATGTAATGAAAACATGTTATTATGAAGATACATTTTATGTATTAATTTGAACTTACAAACTCTATTTTTCTAGTAAATACTATCAAGTGAATGGAAAAATGTTTTATAGAATATATTATAATAAAATTTCATTAAAAGTATTAATCAATATCAATTAGAATAACTTATATTGAAAAAAACACAATGCACACAGAAAAACAATTTTATAGATTGTAACTATTTTTATCTTTAAATAATATTATATTCATTTATAAACATTAGAAAAAAATTGTATCTATCTTTATTAACATATTAGGAATAAATTTCATTAAAAAAATATAAAATATTTATCAATTTTAATTATTTCTATATTAATGCATAATATGTATAAAAATACATTTCTAAGAAAGGCCTTTTAATCCGTAAATAATAATGTTAAAATTTACTACATATCAATTAATCTTTTTCATAGAAAATAATTATAAATATATTTCATATTATGATTAGTATTGATCCAAAAATATTATCTCAACAACCCAAGATAACATGTTCTTGTTCATGACAGGAATGATAATACTATAATGATATGACCTCTGAGTTCAGTACATGTGAAGGATCACTTATGTACATCCTTTGGAGAGATACATAGATCACATTTAGAACTTCATATAGGTTCAATAAAAGGTCAATGTGATGAGATTGAGTCCACACAGGATCAAAAAACTCAACAGGTACTATATGGATAAGGGTAATAATTCCCCTATTTCCAAATATCATAACATTATTCCATGGAGAAATTGATTAGAATAAATTTTCACTAACATAAAATTATAGTTCTCATCAGTGATTGTATGTATACCATTGTTGTTGAATCTAAGATGGATTGAATTCTTCCTAAATATATATGACCCAATCTAATAATTCTTTAGCTGGACCAGTTCCTAATATCTTTCATTCTTCTAATCGAACCTTTCACATTTGAGATTTTATTGTCCTTTCATATAATGATGCATAAGAAGTTATCAGACTCATCATGTGAAAGCTATTTTTATAAGATAATTTGGCAGTAGAAAGTTGTTAATCATATTAAACTTTGAAATTTAGATGAAAAGACATATCATATTCTCTAGTGTCTGAATTTTTCTCTGATATTCATCATCTATATATGGTTGATATTAAGTACCAAAGAAATAAATTGGAACCATATATTTATTAGTAATTATTTAAGACGTCAAGGTAAACATCTGATTTCAATACGAAATAATATAATATGGTATTCCATGTGACATTAAAATTTCATTTTATTTTGTCATTTTGAGTTCATCAAGAGAGAAATAATATCTGATAGAAATTAAATTCACTACCTTTTGAAGATAGTAAACTATATCCCAAATAGAATCATATCCTTTAAATGGTTTGAGGAGTCTTAAAATGAAATCAATGTTGATATTTTTCTATTTCCGTACCAGTGTGGAAAATAAATTTAGTATCACCTTAGACATATATCTCAAAGACTTATATTACTCACCTAATAGGCTTCCATATATATACTCTCTAGTGTCTGTCTTCTTGTTTTCCCAAAAGAAATATTATTTTAGTTCTCAATAAATCTTCCAAATTCTAGAATGAATAATGTATTTTGACCTACAAACTTCATCTTATAACTCTTTCTTCATATCTATTATTGATAGGATAAATACTTGGTCCATTAACCTTAACATTCCACTACATTTATGTTTATAATAATGAATATTTATTATATTAATTTGAATCTATACATATTCCTTTTTGACCTCTCTAATCATCATATAGAATAACGGTTGAAGACACAATTTGGAAATAAAATTTTTATTCCGTCCATTGTGAAATCACAATCTATCCTTTTAAAATCCAAAAATATTAGATCTTTTTTATCCAATTAATAGTCAATGTAGTTTTTTTCTTTGGTATAAAATAATTATAAAACATGTATACCTTCCTTGGGTGGTTATGTATTGTTCAGTCATAATCATGATTAAAATCTAACCATCATCTCTAGAACATAATAAAGTCTTTCTAGTTTAATATATACTTTAAATTTTATTGGTTGGTATATATATGTCACACCTTTATTTATGATGATAATTCCTCCTTATATTTAATTAAATGAATACTCAACTAGCTCTAAATCATGAGTTACATTATTTTTCTTGATAACCATTACCTAGTATGGTTAATAAGCTATCACTTTATCATTCTACATATGAACACATTATATACTGTTTTATGAAGTATTTCTATTTGAAAAAAAATCCTTCTATATAGGAAGGTAGTACGAGAATAGTTTAACTAACCATCATTTTATTTAGTTAATATTAAATTTCGTCACATTTATCAGTCTAAAAAATTTGAATCTATTTTGAGTTGAATTGGTGAGTGGATTAGGTAACTGCAAAAAATTATTCACAGTGAATTGATAATGTCCATAAAAACCACAATAAATAATATGCCCCAGTAACTATGGTTGATCTGGTCTAATGTTCAATAACTTCCCCCTTTTCTGGATCAATCAATATTACCTCCCATGATATAGTATACAAAAATGAAACTTTCTTTTAAAAAATTTGAAATTTTATATATATTTCATATAACTTCTCTTTCCATCACTATAGATTCATAGTGTGTATAACAAATGTAGATAGATATATTGTGGATGTATTCACTTTTTAACCCCATTTATTGTATGCCGGATAATTTTAAATGTTTGAGAAGTATTCATCTCATCTTAATTAATCTATAAAATATTTTTTGGAGAATAAAAAATTTTGATCGTGATCTTATTATGTTCCAGATAATAAATAAGGAGTCACATTGATTCACTACTCTTATAATAAATTTGTACAAACAATTGTGATGCACTTTGACCAATGAATCCCTTATTAGTACTATCATGATACTGCTTCATCAATTAAAGGAACTCAATTATGTCAACCAATATATAGAATTGTAAATATCTATAACATCACTTATGAGTTACTTTCAAAACAAGACTTCACCATTTCATGTAAGGAATAAAATCTCTTTTGGAAAGACATCAACAAACTCATGTACAATAGGTAAATCTATAATTTTTAATTTATTTCCATCCCTGTGAGATAAATACCATTCTTAATATTAATCAAGACACATACGACAGATTTAAATTTCAATTAGTGTTTATCTTCATACTCTCACTGATATAATATAAATATGGGTTAAAATATGGAATGTAACTTCATTTTTTCAACAATTTATTGGGTTTCCATAAAAATAATTCAAATTTATTCGAAAAATGAAATTAAAATCAACACAAGAGAGAATAATGATAATTTCCAGAAGATAACACTTAAATTAAGGAATAATCAGACCAAACATATGATCATCATAACATTAAGTGCCTTCACTACTAATTCAAAATGATATTTTTGAAGTGATAATTCCATACCCTTAAATAATTCATTATAAATAAAATAGTGGTAAATAAATAATCAAACAAGACATTAGATGTTCTACTGTTGATGGTAAGGGTACCTTTTACCACTTCATTATCTTACCCAACATTAACACTAATGATCACATGAATCTTCCCGTTGTCTCTGCACTTATGGGGGTTCTGATGTCAATCACCATCATTAACCATTGGATTCAAGAATAGGATATCATATTTCACATAATCCTTCCATTATAAACATTATATATTTTTGAGTAATTCATTAGATATTTTGATCCATTTAAATTATTAGTTTTCTTCTTCCCATCACTTTAACATACGATTGATTGACCACATTCCATTATAAATATAAATTATTTACTAGTACCATTAGTATAATTTCATCTATTTTTCTTTCCAAACTAATGGATTAAGTTAAAACTCACCTTGTTCCCTCCTCGGTATTAATTATTCTAATTTCATTCAAATTTAGTATTTATTAAATTTTCAAAACCAAAAAACAAATGGGTGACTCTAAAATCCATTTCTAAATTAAGATCCCCTCTAATGATTTTTTCAGATCAATAATATAATATTATTGCTAATAAAATTACAATAAATATATTTCTTCCAAAATGGATTCTATTAATATAAAATTCATGTTCATTGATAATGACATAAATTTACCTCGTATCTATTGTAAAATTTTCTTTATAGGTTTTAACAGATTGATCATCCTTCTATTTTATCTCAATGAGTATGTTGTCCATTTTCATATCAAATATATAAGGAAATAATTTTTGTAAAATAATCATATAATAATGTCCAACTCCATTGAGTCAATTTCATTTTTTCATCTTCATGTTTTTGATTAGAATCTATCATTGATCTCTATTACCGTGAAAATGATAAAAAAATAAAAAAACAAGTACACTCTTTGAATAATATAAGGTGGAAAATATATTATCAATATTAATGATCCACTTCTCATCAATTAGTGGATAAAAATTACCACTAAATTATGGTGGATTTTTCCTCATGAAAGACTCAATTGAATTTAGTTCACTAAATTTCTCATTTTGATGTTCATAATGATTTATTAGGTTATAATTCATCATAAGCATGAGAGAAATATTTCTCATTGTAGATCCCACTACATTCAGTTTCTGAAGATAAAAATCATTTACTTTTTTTTCACATTCTATTTTAAAATATTTTTTTAATGTCCCAATCATAAAAAATTGTAAAAGGAATATTTTTATCCATAATAATAATATTCATAACACATATAATATTGAAAATAATTTATAGAATATATAAATCATGATACCTTGTTTTTTAATATATGGAACATATAGTTTAATCTAGGTTATCCATGATCATCAAATATTCAAATAAATCATAATTATTTATAAATAAAATTATGATTTAGAATTATCATATCCTCTAGGAGTGCCTATCAGGGTGTGCAGTTCCCCCCCACTCCTCATGAATCTGTGATGATAATGTCAATTCTAATCTTACAAATTTAGAGTCATTTACATAATGTTAATCTTTTCCATAGCTGCATCCAATCTATAGTATCAAGAAAGAGATATTTTTTTATGAAAACCACACTTATTTTATACATAGGAGATAATATTTTCTAATATTCTTTGAATTTTTCTAACGATTATCATCAATGTCTTCCCATTATAGTTTTCCAAAATTACTAACCCTTTCTCAAATATAAACTAGTTTATCCCAATAACTACATATATAATTATTTTCTCTTATTTGATAAATATTTTTTACATATCATTGTAATCAAATCTATAACTATAATGTTTCAGTTCAATTGGAAATTTAGATACATAAAATATTGTTTATAAATTATCAGCATCATCCCCCACTAAGTTCATCACAACATGCACCATTCTTAGTCGAATAATAATTGAAATAATTTTTTCTATATTTGGGGAATTATAAATAATAATGGTTGAGCTCATGTTCTTAGTAATGGAAATCAAGGGACATATAAATCAATGTTAATATTAAAAATCATGTCAGCGTGACTATATTAAAACATGGGTAAAACATTTAAAAATCATTCATATCAATTCATGGATAATATTCACGAGTCATAGCCCAAATCTTCATAGTTCTTATGAAATGATAAAATGGTAATAAAAATAATGGACATAGATAGAATAATAATGGAATTAGTTAATGTCAGAAAATTCTAGCGTAAAATGTTTTGTTATCAAATTCATATAAATATTAGGTCAAGCCTACCCACTAAGACATGCATCACTTGTTATTAATGGGATATCCACCCGTGCACCTAATTTTGGATTTTGGATAAACTCATATGTATCATTTTTCCAATAAACTAGTAATATTTACCCAATAAATTATAGTTCTGTTATGAACCCAACCATCACATATTCATGTTCCATTCATATGAATGTCAAAATAACATGAATAAATTTATAATTTTATTATAGATTTACCTTTTGAAAATAATATTAGTTTCCATAATATTTCATAATCATAATTATAAATCATAATGAAGAATAATAAGGATGGTATCATAGGATTATAAACTCATTTAGGCCTAAGTAATAAGTAAGGATGTAATCAAAGATGAAAAATTCCAATAAAATACCACTGAAATACTTCTTTATGAAAATAAAAACATCATTTAAAAAATGTTTATTAAAAATATAAAAAATTTCATAATGCTAGGAAAAAATTTATTTTGCGGAAAAAAATGATAAATTTAGAATTATTTGAGGAATAAAAGATTATTCGTGATTGCGAGAAAAGTTTTTTTGGGTATAAATGTTAAAATAATGTTTCTGTTTACACCTTGTCAAAATGTCCCTATTTCAGTATAAGACACACTGATTCACATTAAACCTTGTTAATAACAATTATTTTATGTGTAAAATGGAATTATATTATTCATTGGAGAATAATAAAAAACTATTGATATTTTTAAATAAAATATGGACATAGATGAAATGATTGTCAATCTTGGAGAAAAATTAAGTAAAATTTCTTTAAAATTGTTATTCAAAAATTATTTATACATGGAGATGGGAATGTAAAAGGATAACATGTAATATATATAAATAAAAAAAGTAGAAAAATAAAAATATAGATTTTTGGAGATAGTTCATGAAATATGTTCCCAAAAAATGTATGCAAAATCGATCTTGGTAAAATTTAGATTATAATGTGATACCCTTACATCATTGTTGTAATTCTTTATATATTATCAAGGAACCAATTTAATAAATTATATTTTATTATAAATATATAAATAACAATATAAACAAATATAATATCATTTATCAACCAAATTAATTACTTCAACACCTATTTATCAATAATTCTTTATCAATGACATTAATTTCACGTGTTAACTATTTCTTTATTCAGGTATTTTTTGGTTTAAGAGTTATAGTCCATATACATTAATTATGGTTTCATACTCTTCATAATTTTAATCATGATAAATAACTCATATGTATTCATTATATAAATATTTAAAACCAAACCCAAAAGGTTGACATAGAAAAAGAAATTATATAGTTCATATAGAATGTAGTCAGTATGTAAACATTAAAAATTCTTTCATTTTATAATAAAATATTGGAAAAATAGATTTATAAAATATTTCCACTTAGAATTATATTTATATCATAATTATAACCTTTATTTTTTTATTTCATAATTATATACAACAATGTGATGTGGAGATGTAAAATATTTCATATCTCTATTTAGAGGCGATATTCCACACGAACACACACATGATATGTTAATTTCTCATTTGATAAAAGGATTTGAGAAATGGGTATATAATATTGATATTAAAATATAAAAATATATAAGAAACTATATTCATCCTCATATATTGGATTTAGTGGGATTAGAGAAGGTGTAATGGTAAATAAAATTGAAAGGGTCTAGGTAATAATTATAACTCTTTTTATAATACTTCATTTTTATTACACATTATGATATGAGAGATTGGTCTTAGGAAAAGAAAAGCATATTTAATAAAATGAGAATAAATATTGGAATATATTAGGGGTTGTATTTAATGGTATATATTGGTCAAAATTCATGAATAAGGGAGGAGATTATGTGACCTTTTATAATTGAGGATAATACATACGTTGAATCACATAAAATATTTTTATATAATTTATCCATTCGTCATGTATAATTCTTAGAAAATTCTATATATTAATAATTAAGAAAATATATGGTCTAAATATATCCATCCAAAATTAAATATAAATGTTTATATAGAATTATTACTGTTATATATTAGTTTAAAAAACCATATTAACAAATTTTAACCTTAACAACTGTAACAAAAGTTTCTATTTTTACAAGTCATTATTGATAAAAATTAAATTGGTCTTACTAAAGAGTTTTTACATTATGATTCCAAATATTTAACCAATTTTTTTAATGAACATTTTCTTAAACATTACATATTCTAGTGATGTAAAACTATAATTAATTATATTACAATAACAATGATTATTTAGGTTTATATTTTTAATGAATTAGTTTATAACACATCTATATTAAACCCACACATTAATTATGGAAACTTATAATCAGTATTAACATTTCTTATAAAATATAATGTTTAATGTGGAAAAAAATTTATTTTAATGTAATATATTCAATATTTAAATATTGAACTCATCATTATCCATACTCATCATTAAAACCTTTTGAAAAACTTTTAAAATAATGGATTAGACCAAAAATCATAGTAAGGATCATATATAGAAAGAAAAAATTGTTAGTCCAATAATACATATAAATTACATTCCATTTTCCATAACAAACTTTTTTATCATAAAATAAATATTTTCTTACCTATAAATCTACTTCTCAGAACAAATTATTTCTATAAAACATTAAATTAAAATTTTAATGGAAAACTAATAATCATATATGATTATTTGAATTCATGAAAAACTCATAATAAATTTTTCTCACGGTTATTAATTTATCCCATTAGAAGTAGAAAGTAATTTTTCTTAAACATAATATAATTATTTTACCTTGATAAATCATAATATTCCAATAAATACCAGTGAAATAATAAATAAATCATATAGTATTTTGAGGAATCATTTTTATATCACTCGTATAGATTATGTATCCCTCATGGTTACAAATAGAACAATTATCATAGTTATATTTGTAATACCTAACACAACATATTCCCTTAATATATTTAGAACCTAATAATTTAATGAGATCACAAATTTAGAATAAATATCATAGTAATTTTCAATAATCTATCTAAAGAATCCTAATCGAATAAATTCAAACTTTTACCCAATGCATTAGAGATCTATAATGTGATCCCATTACCTTAGTTTATCAAGGAACCACCCACCCTTGGTTTATAATAAAACAAAATTTCCATGGTTTACAATGGAATAAAAGATCATCATAAAAATGATTAAAAACATTACATAATCATAACAAACAAAATATTGCGTCATGTAAACATTTATTTCACCCACAAGAAAGCATTTCGCATATTGATTTATTAGTTTTCAATGAAACCAAATTCTAAAAAGATAATTCCTAAAATGTAGTGAAATATTTTTTTATTGAAAAATAACATCGAAGATTATAAATTTTACCAACCATAAAATAACTATTGTGGTTTAGGGAAATTATTGTTCACCTTATAGATTAAAACAGAACAATCTTGTACTATTTTTGTAAAGTCATGAAATTTCGTAAAAATATTCCTTATCAAAAACAATGAAATAAATTTAAAAGATAAATAAAATTTCTTTTATAAATATTTCATGCCCATATAAAATTATTTGTAAATTTTTTAATATTAATATTAAATAAGAATATTGTTTTAAGGGAAACACTAAAATACGATACTTAATAGAATATCCCTTACCTTTAGTCTGGTTCATCTTATTTTTTATTTTCCCCCTAGAATTACAAAAAATATTTAGATTATTTATTAGTTTAAGGTATATTTTAATGATTTTAAATCATTTTATATCACTTATTACACTATTAAGTACATTTAATTAACCATATATGTTAATGATTGTGGATTTCATGATATTCAGTTCCTATATCCAAAATATCTTTGGTAGGATCACTATAGTCAAAGTGGAAATTAAAATATCAAATTCAAAATAACCATCATGAAATTATTATTATTTCATTAAATCAATTATAATTTTAATTAAAACAATTAAAAATTGTTATGATAAAATAAAAACATTACAATTAGGGAGTTGGAAAGTTTTACGTACATGTGAGTAATGTTTCCATTTTCTAAATAACATTATAAAATGATAATATGTTATATAATGAGATTTTATAAATAAATACTATAGCATATAAGTTACGTAGCATAAAAATTAAATTAACAATGAAATATTATTATTCAACATTGACTGTTTTTGTTGTTAAAATCCAAGATTTTAAACAAAATAACCATGTTTAATATCATAAAAGAAACACCACATAGTGCTTAAACAAATAATTAAATATTATTATTTAATTATAATCACCTTTACTTTATAATGGAGGGAATGAGTGTGTATAGATGGATATAGGTTATTAAATTCATATAAATAAAATTTTAGTATAATGAGGACACTTTTTATATTATCATGTTTGATGAATATTAGATAGAGTTTGAAGAAGAAATAAAACTAAAACAGGTTGTTTTTAAATAAACCTCTTCGGTAAAAAATTATTTATTTTCATGAAATATTAATACCCAAAATATTGGTTTTATTATAAAAATAAAACCTATAGATTATGGGGAGAGATGTTTTGAAGTTATTTGGGTAGATATTTTTTGAACTGAATGGGTTATGAAGTGTAAAGTGAATTGAATATGGTATGGACTTTTATCATTGAGAGGTTCTCCAAAAAGATTTAATTTAAAACATAGGATGTGTATGTGTTGATATACTCTGATATAATTAACTATTGAAAATAATTGGTAGTAATTTTCACAATTTTCATATTTTAACCCTTCGTTATCCTTTTGGGAATTACTATAATAATAAATATTCCTACACTTTATTGATTAATAATGTGACTATTAATTTAAAAAAGAACCATAAATTTACCATTCTAGACATAATTATCCATATCTAATTAATTTTTCCAAAAATAATAATTTTATTAATTTTAATTCATTTAATAAAATATTATTTACTATAAAATATCATTAATTTATAATTTTGAGATATTCATCAACATTCTATTTAATAAAATCAGGGTAAAGAAGTAATTATAATATAATTAACCCAACAATATAAAATATTTCTGGTTTATCTATAAAATTAATTGGTTACATTAATTGTTTCAAATTATATTACTTTTAATATCTTTAATAGGATCTTCTTTACTTTAAGTGAATAATTACTACATATGTGTTGTTTAATAATTTAAGGTAGTTATTTATTTAGTAGAAATAAATTTTAAATTACCATGAAAGTGATAACCCTTTAAAATTTAAAAAATTGTATTTATAACCAAATATTACCTAATTTTATCAACATGTTGAAATTATTATAGTAATTAAAATTATTAATGTTTTATTTTTTTAAATTTACTTTACATAAAATAGTATAATGTTCATAATCAAATTCAAATGGAAATAAATGGTCATATACTAAATCATGAATGTGAATATATGAAATCAAATCATATAACTAAACTAATTCTAGTTTTAAGGTCATTCTATAGTCCGTATCATATTATTTTTAACTCTTAATTACTAGATATATATTTACCACTGTAATCAAAATATGGCTATTATTCATAATTTAATAAATTAAATGTGTCCTATTAATGAAATTTAAACCTCCTAATTACATAAATTTAATTATTTTTATAAAATAAAGCCATAGAAATTGAAATTATTAAATTAAAATCAAATTCAAAAATTGTGATGAAAAAGAGTGTTTAAAACAAATACCCTTTAAGATATAATTTGTTTTTATAGTAAATTAAATTATAAAATTAATTTAAATATAATAATTAGATAATATTAATTCAAAATAAAGTATTTAAGTTTTTAAAACTTATCCAACAAGTAATTTACTTTTTTAAATTCATTAAAATAAAGCACATTTTTTAAGGAAATTGGGAGTTTTCTCTATTCCTTGAAAATTCAAACTTTTCAAAAAAAAATCAAAATTTAACCATTTAATTATTTTGATATGAAAATTTAAAAAAGATATTTAATATATAAAATAAAACATGTAAATGTTTTAGACATAAATTATATCATTTTCTCAAAAAATGAAAAAAACCCATTTTTTAAAGAAAACAAACATATGAAGAATAAAATGGATTTTCAAAAAATTGATTGTTTATTTAATAATAGTTAATAAATAAATTAATATCAATTAGAACCCTTATATATATATATATCAAAATTTATTTAATCCTATTCGTATTCTTTAATTTAATTGCTATATTATAATAGTCCTATTTAAATAATAATAATTTGTTGTTCGCTCACACTCATTACAATGTATTTTATATACAATCAAAGAGAGTAATTATTTTAAAATAATATGATTTTAAATTTTCTAGCACCATTAATTTTTTTTTTATTTTATGTTTTAACATTATAATAGTTATCATAAGATGAGATTTAAAAATTATTATTTAGGAAACCTATTTCATAAAAATGGTTAATAAAACACCCTCTTGAAAAGAGGGAAAGAGAAATAAATTTATATTGAATAACACATACCATGGGTTTAATGTAGAAAACAATTAGTGGGAATTTAATATATAGAAAATGAATAATAAAATAACTCCATGGACTAATATAAATTGATATCTAACATCTTTATGAGAATGATAACCATCATAAAACCATAAATCTATGATGGGTTAAAGGTCAATTGATTTCACTATAACAAATTTAAATGGATGTGGTTTTTATATACACATCCAATTCCCCGAGATAACAAATTACAATATCAAACATACTAAAATCGTAAGTAAATTTACTTGATAATATTAATTTCATACATTGAATAATTATTACCAATGTCTCATCTCTTTATCTAAATAATGTGTATTCACAAAGAATTTCTCATGCATGAATCACTAATTTTTTCTTCTAAGAGATAAATTAATTATATAAAATGATAAAAAGTTATCCCAATTGTATTTTTACATTAACCAAAACAAAAATGCATAGAATATAGTTAGATAATTTTGAAAACAAATAAACATTAAAAAAAATTAATGCAACATTAATCACTAAAGACTCAACTATAACACACAAGTACTAACTTAGATTATTCGGTAAATAACTAACATTAATACTAATTAAAATACTCCCCTATTAGATTGAATCCCAATTATTATATAATTTTTACACATATTATTCCAATAAAATGTTAACAATTTTCTCAAAATAACATCAACCACACTTAATTTCATATACCAAAATTGTATATTCTCTAATCATATAATGTCTGTGTTATGATAATATTTTCCATAAAAAACATGAATCACCCTAAATACACAATTAGATTATATATAATTCAAAATGACAATTGAATATTTAATCCTCATCAATAATACTAAAATATTATATTTACCTTTATCAAATAAGGTTCCAAAAATAATGAACATCAAAGAGAATAAAATTACTCACCTATTAACAAAATTTATTTTTCAACCCCTAGATATATTAGGAATTCACATAGAATAGTGAAAGGAATTTTTACCTAGTCACCCTTTGCTTTTGGGTTCATACCCGAGGGACTTTATGGATTTGAGGGGCCATGGCACAACTTGTGTTTTTCCCTTTTTCTAAAATAATATTTACATAAATATTAAATAATTCCAAAAAAATATGAACATCTTAAAAACTTTTCCTCAATAATCAAAGATCATACATTCCCTAATGTTTGTCAATATTGTTAAACATATATCCCCACAATGAAAATATAATTCACCCTTAAATAATAATTCATATTATATACTTCAGTGATACATATTCCTCAGACATCAAAAAAAAATAAATGTCTCCCAATGTATTCCAATTAAATAAAACCTAAAATGAGTTTTAATTTACTTGAAATTATGATCATAATAAATTATACCCCTATAAAATTAATCTATAATTCATATATGTAGATATCTTGATTATTAAACATTATATTTTATCCTTTCCTTCCTTGATTATTTTTTAATACGACCTTCTCAAAAATAGAGTACATATCATTTATTATGATTCAATAATATTAAAACATAATCCATGATATAATCCACACATTTCATATTTAATTTGCAGTTACATTTTCTTAAAAAATATCATTATGCATTATTAATTTTTAATTTTTATGGTCTTTCTGATTTCATTCTGTACCATTTCCCCTGAGGACATTGATTTTTAAAATTCCAATACTCCCCACATTAAAATTGCTCAATTGATTCCCTAGGAAGAACATTATTTCACTACATAGTGTTAACTAAATAGTAACATTTTTCTAGGAATTTTATTGCTTTCTGGAAACCTTTACCACATACAACACATATTACCTTTCATTTATGTCCTTTTCCTCGGTGCTTATTTCAACATTAAAGACACATAAGTCATTGAATATTTTTAACATTATGATAATTTTCACCTAAACATATGTGGATCATCACTTTTATCTTATTTAATGTTCTAGGAACCCACCTAGGTTTATGTTTTTAATCATAAATTTGGATAACTTGTTAAAAATAACAACATTATTTTTCACTAAAACTACCAGGTTGTTCAATTTCTCAATTAAATATTCACCAAATCTTCCTTCATATATATTGTTAATATAAATCTTATTAGATCAAGTAATTTACTAAAAAAATGATAGTGTGATCATATCAATAAAATAACAGTATTCCATCTTACAAGGGATATAAATAGTAATATCTCCTTAACAATGGTATCTTCAACTCTCTTCTATTTACATAATATATTCATAATTCTAACTGTCATACTATCTTTTGTGGGTATAGAGGACTATTTATCTTTAGTTAAAATCACATCTTAACCTATAACATAATCTATTACATAATCTGATACACAATATAATGAAAACAACATTAAACATTATATATTATAGTGACATTATACTATAATTAACAATATTGCATTCAAAAATATATTTAAGTTATTTCTTTTTAATGAATTAGATCACAACAAATACATGAGATACACATACCTTAAATGATTAATCTTGTACTCAATATCCTTTTTTATATTAAAAAAATATTTTAATGTGGAACACTTTTTGTTTTCCAAACATATTTTCATAATTTTCAACTTTACCTCATACCTTTCCCAACTCATCTTTAAAACCATGGGTATGTTTTTTTAAAATGATGGATGAGAAAAAATGCCCAATAAGGCATATAAAAATTATGATATAAAACATCAAACAATAAAAACATATAATATGTTTAAAGTTTTCAAAAAAACTATAGGGATTTAAAATATAAATTTATATTATCTGAAAAACAACTACTATACCGAAATAATTTCACAAAACATTTATTATGAAATCCTTAATGAAAAAAAACTCATTGGAGTCATGAAATACTCATAATAAAATTTTCAATGATAAAATTTTCACCAATAATAAGTATAAAATACTTCTCATTGAATATAATATAATTATCATACATTGAGAAATAATAAGATTCCCATACAACTCATAGAAGGAGAATTCAAAATATTTAGGTTACTTGAGGCATCATTTTTATATCACACCTAGATATTAATTACCCCCCACTATTATAAATTGAATAAAAGTTATGTATATACATTGAATAATAATAAAAATATATTAAAAAATATATTTGGATACTACTAATTGATTAAATCTATCCCATATTTGGAATAAAAATAGATGTATACTTCTATAATATCATATGAAAAAACAAAATTAGTTAACTTTTTTACATTTACCCAATGCATTGGAGAGCTACAATAGGCCAAAAAAACCTTTGGATATCATCTAACAAACCTTACCTGGTTAAAATTGAACTATTAATCATTAAATAATAACAGAACTAACCATAAAAAAAAATTCCTAAAAATGTGAGCATAATCATATCATATAAAAACCCGTCCAAAAAATCATTCCTTTCACACACATGTAATCATTTTTGGATAATGATATATCCATTTTATTGAAACCCCAATTTTAAAAAATAAATTTAAAAGAATAAATAAAAATAAGGGTTTTAATTAAATGAATCATCGAATATTATAATGGAATTAAAACATTATATAATTGTTCTGATTGTGGGAATTTTTTTCAGTGTACTTTGAAATTTATCATTCCTTTTGTATTTTAATAAATAAAGTCAAAAATATGTTGAAAATTATTATTTTTAAAAACCACTTGAATATAGTAAAAATAAGCAAAACAATTTCATTATAAATATTTTATATCCACATAAAAACCTATATAAATTTGAAAATAAGAATATTTAAGAAAACTATTTCTTTAAAGGAATATTTAAAATATTTTTTTAAAATAAATTCTTTTATCTTCAGTTTGAATCAGCACATACATCCCTTATCATCGTAAATAAGAAAATGATGTCATTTTTCTCATTATTGTAAACCATTTTCATTAATTTTATTCTTTTTATATCAATTATTACTTTTTTATATGCAATTACATGATCATTTAACTTTGTGAAGGATGTATTGATGATATTTGGTTCATAAGTCCAAAATTACATGGGAATGCTGACTATTGTCAAAGAAGTCATTATAAAATTACCTAAAAATAATAATAATGAAATAAATACCATTATTAAGAATCAATTATAATATTAAATCCAGAATTTAAATATATTTTTAAAAATTTAAGTATGTTACAATCATAGAGACAATAGGTCATATGCACACTTGAATAATGGTTCCATTTTTCAATGATCATTATGAAATGATAGTAAGTATGATTTTATAAATAAAAATTGATAATAATATATTAAGAGAATAAAATGGTAAGATGGTAAATATTATATTATATTTTAATAATGATAATTATTTAATTAATATAATATAAAATTATTAATTCCATTATTATAATCCACATGTGAAAGATGGTGATGGAAAATGAGTTACAATAATTCATACGGCGGCAGTCCGTCGTACAGACGAATGGTGGATTACTCCTCCATTTTACAATGAATTAAGATAGATATATATTACTCCATTAAAATAATAATATATTATTTTATTTAGGATATTTTTTTTTAAAATTTTATGTTGTTTTGATAATATTCTATAGAAGTGGAGGAAGAGATAATACTTAAACCTATGTCTAAAAAATATAACTCTTCTTTGGAAGATATCATTTTATTAATGCCATAAGACCACTAATATTGGTGTTATCACCCAAAAGGGATTATAAAACATGAATAATGATTTTATTAAGGACATGTTTTTACATATTTGATGAATAATAAAATGTTTTTGTGTGATGAAAAGTTACGAATATTTTCTATTTTATAAGAGAGGGGATGGGAACTTTTGGAATTCCTCCAAATATTAAATTAATATAAATTTTTATTAAATTTTGAACTGCTCTAAAATATTTTTTATCAAATATTAGATGATGATGGACTAAAATAATCATATCCGATTAAATTTTTATCAATTGGGATCACAGTTTTACCCTTAACATTTGGTAATTCTCCACCAAACTATTTAATATTTAATATAATATTACAGTTTCCTACCATTTAAGGACTAATAATTATAAAATTAAGTTTAAAAAGACCTATAAATGGACCATTTCTATATAATTAAACATATACCATTAGTTTTCCTAAAAATATAGTTTTAATAAATTTTAAATCATTTAATGATGTATTATTTATTATAAAATATAAATAATTTCAATTTATTTTCATTAATAACATCAAGGCAACAAATGAAATATAATAAAATGAACCCAAAATAAAATAAAATTTCTTTTTTATATAAATAACTTTGGGTAACGTTAATTACATTAATTTATAATACTTTAATTTTTTTGATGTAATTTATTTTACTTTTACATTATATGAATAATTACAGCATCAGCATTGTCTAGGAATTTAAGGTAATTATTTACTCACTAAAAATAAAAAATAAAAAATCATGATGATGATAAATGTCTTATATTTCATTAAATTATTTATAACCATACACAAATTTTCATCATCCCTTTGTTAAAATTATTATTATTTTAAATAAAAGTGAGAAATTTTTTACTTTTCGTTACATGAAATATTATAAAGGACAAAACCACATCCAAATGGAAAAAAGGGACATATAACCAAAATATTATGAATATAATTTTAATTGACTCAAAAAATGTAATTAAACTATTTTTGTTGTTTTATGATCATTATCATATTATTGTTAACCTTTAATTACTTCATTTTCCGTTTATAATGATTACAAAATTACTATGGTTACTATTCATAATGAATAAAATTAAAATGCACCTATTTACCATATATGGAAAACATGATTGAAAATGTGGAATTAGTTTTTAAAATATCATGCGAGGTATCTAGAATAAATTATCTTCAAATAAAAAAATCAAAATGTGATGAAAAATGGATTTTTTGAAAAATACACTTTTTAAGGGTAGAATATTTATATACAAAATATATTATAAAAATAATTTCAGAAAAAAAATTATTTTATTTTAAATACAAAATAAATATTTATGATTAAAATTACTCCATAATATAATTTCACTTTTAAAATACTTTAAAATATTTTAATGCTTTCAATAAAATCAATAATATTGAGTACTCACTGAAAAATAAAACTTTTCATGAAAATTTTCAAATTTTCCTATGAGATTAATTTCATATGGGGATTTTAAAAATTATATTTATTTTATGTAATACAATTTCATAATTTTTCAATAATTAATTATATTATTTTTTGATAAAAAGAAACCAAACATAATTTTTGAAGAAAAAATATATTAGAAGAATAAAATGGATTTACTAAAAATTTTGTTCATATTTACAAAGAATTAAACAATATATATATATTGAATAGAATGCACACACATATATACATATATATAACTATATAATGTAATTTATAATCTAAAATTTAATAACTAGGTAATAATTGTCATATTTAAGTAATAATATTTCATGTTTTGATTATGCTTGGGCCTGTTTATTATTTCTGGTACCAAAGATTTTCATTATTTTAAATTATTTTGATATTAAATATATGTCCAAAAAAATTTAATTTTATATATAATATTTAAATTTCACAGCCATTAGGGATCAATTATAATTAATTTAATTAATATGATAAAAAAATTATGCATATAAGGATGGTTTTATAAAATATATATATATATATTCCTTTATCTAATTTTATATTCATTTCTAACCATTAGAAAAATAATGTGAGAATCTTTATCAAAACATTCCAAATAAATTACCTTTAAATAGAACCTTAATGGTGGTCAATATACTTTTTTATATAGTATTAAATAATAGTTATAAAGATACAATTCCTTGAATGTAATTTTTAATTTTCATTTTGTTTTATTAAAATTGTGTCTTATCAATAAATTTATTCTTCCCAAACCATTATAAATATATTTCATAATAATGATAACCATATTAATACTTTCAAATCCAACAACTAGGTTTTAATGGTATACAATATCATGACATAATTAAACTATGGGATGCAGGTAAACATTGTTATCAAATATGTCATGTTTATTTAAAAACAAATATAAATATAATCTTTAAGTGTTACATTATACTGACATTAAAAATATTTTTCCCAAAAGAATCAATTACCCTATAATAAAAAATAATTATATCTTTGCTTCTTGTCATCCTACTACTCCCATGTATTTTTCTAGAATTTTTTATTTCTATAGAGAAAATTAACATGGTGAGTAGTCTTCTTACACATAACATTATCTCTATGATCCATGGATTCTTACAACTATTAATTATAATAATCATCATGATCTAGAGGAATGATCTCTTAATTCAACATATATTATGGATCTAGCTTACACATTTTTAAGAGAGCTATAATAAACATATCATGATCCTGGGATAAGTGTGGTGGAAGCACCAAGTTATAAGCTACAATTTATACTCAACCAAGAATCTAAAAGTGAAAAATATTCTGTTATATTATATTTCTCAATTTATTAAATCAAATAATATTTTTATATATAGAAATTCATAGGAATACCTTCTCACCAACATCAAATTTCATATCTATAATTCAATAATTAGTATTAATCTAATGTGAAATTAGATCAAATTTAATCTGTTGGAGAATGGATCTATAATTCCTTTACTATTAATATCCTTGTTATGGTCCCAATATATTTAATTATATAACTTCATCCCCATTTAGTGTAGTTATCTATTCCTCCAATATTCATCTTCAAAAAGATCTGCCTAGATGATTGATTAAATAATATTAGAATAATATTATTCAACAACGGGAATAAGTTTATCTGAAAAACCATTTAAATATAGAGAATATGATCTTATCATATCCAAGAGTGTTTTAACTATTATGTTAGAATTAATATATATCTCAGGATGGAAGGTAGTACTAAAACATAACTCTATATGCATAAATTACAGGAGAATTTACCAGAACCTTGATGTAAATTTATCTCTCAGTCACATAAAATAAAATGTGGTACTCAATAGAACCTTACAACATAATTAATATATACCATAAAAATATATCCATGGAAAATATTTAACAAACCATTGATAATATAAATTATATCCAAGAATACTATAGATCATAGTAATAGTGGATTGTATTTTCCTGTGTTAAACAACTTCTGTATCTAATCGATTAACTAATTTGTCCTCAATTGAGATTGTATGACTAGAAAATTTATATTTTCTTCTCTAAAATTAACCCTACAAATATTATTCATATTTTTTCTCCATTCCTTGGGTATTCATTGAAATACTTATGAGACCTTCATTATCTTTCATTATATTTGAATATATAATACTATTATCCATAAACACAACAAAATATTAATAAAGGTATTATATGAAGATTTTTTATATTAAATCATTGATGATTGTGTGGGAATTAGTTGGACTATATGAAATTAAAATAAATTCACAATTTCCAAACCTTGTATTGAAGTATTTCATGGGTATGTATTCAATTTTGAACCTTAATTGATATTATCAAAAAAAAGGAAAATATTTTAGTGGTATACATGAATTTATAATTGATCAATCAAATCATAAATAATATACATATGATACATATTCTAGACTGTGATCTTGTTATGATCTTTATAATCAATTAATATTTTCATTTATCTATTTTTTTTATTAAAAATGAATATAAAGACCACATAGTGACACACTTTCCAAAATTAATCCATTCTAAAATATTCATATCACTAGGAATGAGATATATTAGAAAATAAACATCATGATTTTTTGTAAGACTAGGTAACTCTTCCAAACTGATGAAGCACAAACTCACAAAAAATTAGAATATCATTAATATTGATTTCATTGCCAACCATCTCTGATAAATACCACTTCTGAATATTAGTGAGGGCATGTATAATCAATTTAATTTTTATTTGATATTCCAATTTATACATGAATTGATAAATGGTTATAGTTTGGTCTGGAATATAAAATTTGAAGTCTATTCATCACTAATTGATATGGTATATTTATAAATAAAACCACTAAATGCCAAAACTAACATAAAATTCAACAAAGGGAAAAATAATGAGATTATTAAAAAGAACATTCACATAAATATTGATTAGATGAGAATTGTAGACTTGAAATATGATCATCATAACATTGGATGTTTTAAATTAAAATTTTTCATATAATTATTGAGTTTGTATTGTTATACCCTATGAAAATTCTTTAATCATTAATTAGTGGGTAAATCTGTAATAAAATAAGATATTTGACGTTATAGAGTGGATAATAGGGGCACCTTTCAAAAGATTATTATCATTCCCCACATATGCGATAGTTATTTTATATGATTCCCCTTTTTTCTTTGGGCTTGAGAGGTTTGGGAATTAGATCATTATCATTAGCGCATATTTTTTTAATTTTTAGCATAATTCCAATGATAATTTATATTGATACATGAGTGTGTTGGTGGGGAATTTTGTAGATATTTCTCTCTATTCACTATATTAAATAACATATCCCCATAAAATTAAAACTTAATTTCTCAATAGCATTAATTTCTACACATTAAGAGTTTACAAGTTACTTTAATTAAATTACCTCAATTATTAATCCCACACATATTACATAATGTAATAATCCTCATTATTTATTCATGGATTTTATAATGAAAAATTCCATTGGATAAAATATTTAATTTTTATGACAACAATTTGATAAATGGGATACCTTTAGCCCCATCACTACTATAAGAATAGATCAAAAATATACTTCATCATTACTTTAGTTTATTATATAAAATTTCATAGTTTAAGTAACTCTAATATACTCATAATTGATCAATATTTTTTTGTAGTTGAGTGATAATACCATAATCATGCATATCATTTATTATAAAATTTCCTTCATAGATACTAATGGATTCAGCATACATGTAATTTATATGATATAATAATTTATATATTTTTTATAATGAATAGTTTGGAGGCTAGGTTGTTTGGTTTGAAATGTGGAAAAAAAGTAGCTAGTTTTTAGTCAGGCCAATAACTCAAAAGTTAAAAAATCTTTAGGGAAATATAATGGCAAATATTTGATGTTATTTATACTATATTCAGAAAAGGAAAGATGTTTATACTTCAATAGATTCATTTGAGGTAGATATTTTTATGTATATGTGCATGAAAAGAGTTTGGGACTGATAAATCTTAACAATATCGACATTGTTGTCAACCATTTTCAGTAGTTAAAACTGGTCTCTATCAATTGGGACATGGGAATACGAAAAAAGTGTTTCTTATTTTTATCCAGTGGATATCGAGTCATCAGAATAGAGTTTAAATTGATCCACCATACAATTATTGAGACTATTCTATCATAATCATGATCAAAACAACACATTATTAGATGTTGGATCATATGTCTGAAGAAGTTGTTGAAAAATTATGGAAAATATGAAATATTAAGAATCTGTTTAGAATGTGTTTTCAAGGATATTCTTTTGGATTTTTTGAAGAGTTTTTCAGAAGATTTTGATAAATTATTTTTTTGATTCTATTTTCAAATAGTTTCAATGTTATACAGATATATTTAGAATATGGGATGATTTATATAAAGAAATAAAATAATTCTAATGAATATTCAACAATGTTTATGGAATAATTTTTTCAAAGATGAATGTTTTTATATTGGCATGGAACATCAGATTTTTTTTATTTTCTACAATTAATACAGAACAATGTAATGAGAATTATATTCTCTTACAAATTTTTTCTAGATATTGATAATTCTTTCGTTATGATATTATTTAATCATAATAAAGAAATTATAACGACAACTATTATCAGACTAAATAATTAGTACAAATATTGAACCATGCTAGAGATTTGAGAAGATTCATGAAATCTTGAGAAGAAACAAGAAGAGTTGAGAAGGGGAAAATAAGTCAATGATTTATTGTAAAGATAAATTATATTTTAAGTAATAAAAATCATATAGATTTGTAAGTGAAATTTTTTTCATGCATATTCCACTTTTGGGGAAGATATAAAAGGAAGAGATTAGATTATACTTTTTGACATGTTACAAAAATGTTCATGTGAGGATGAAGAGATAGAAGTTCTATAGTTCTTGGGAGAAGAATTTCCTAGACAGTGGTTAGCGGGTGATGTATTATAGAAACAAAAAATTTAGTGGTTATATTTTCTCAAATTAGAACATGAAATCAGAGAGAGATTTTTGGACTGAGATAGAGGTTTTTCTGAATTGTTATAGTAGTATTATGGAAGACAAATATTTCTGGACTGATTAATCGAAATGAAGAATTATGCTAATTAATTATAATAAGTGTCTAAATGAATTTTTTTTACCTTATGATAGGTAAGAATGTGAATATTTTTTTTAGGGTTGTAAAAATTAGAAGTTTATTAGGAAACAGAATGAATTTTTTTAACCAATTAGTGAAGGTTTCATTACCTATTACACAAAATTGTTTTACATCATTCATTATACTTGATTCCGATGCATTTTTGTATTAATCTTATCACCACACAAATGTAATGGTATATCCTACATGTTGTATAAACACAAAATGATTTTTTTATAGTGGTTTTTGTAGATTTGAATTTTTTATGGACTACGAAAAGGATGGAGCTACTCTTTTGGAGTAGTAGACCTTATAAATACATATGTTCCTATGAATGTGTTTTAATTGTTTTTCCTCAAAGTGATAAATAATTAAAATGAGAATAATATTGTTTCAAAAGAAAAATAACATAAAATAAAAATATATCAAAGATTCACCCCTACCCTTCTATGTGATACATTGATCCTAGATGGGAAATACATAGTTGTATTAGATCCTAAATTCCTTTTGTTTACTATTTATAGAAGTGTTTTTAAGAGAATTTGTGATGAAGACAATCATTTTTTGAATATTAAGGTGATTACTATTATTGATGCTAAAAAATCATATTAGAAAAGATGAATTGTTTCTTTATCTTACGTATCATAGGAATTTTGATCCTGAAGAAAAAAAAATTATTTCATCATTTTGATGAAAATTTTACTCTTAACAATGTTTATAAGAGGAATATGTAGAACGATTGAAGAGATAAGAATTATTTTCTCTCAAAATTTTTTGAGATTGAGGTTCAAACAGTAAAGGGGCATAATACTACTAAATTTATTTTGGTTAAGTTCTAGAACATTTATGAATGCAATTAAAAAGAAACAAAGGAAAAGTCATAGATCTAGGGACGGATGTATGAAGATATTATGATGGGTGAGTAAGAATCTATTAGCGATTTCTTTACAAGGTGGAATGATATTGTTATCACCATCAGATGTCTAGGTGAGAAGTTGGAATACTAAACTTTTGTTTAAATGATCTTGTTAATTATTCCCAAAAGTATGATGCCAATGTTTCATCATTTTATGAAAAATATCCTGAAACTCTATCTTTCGATGATATTTATAGTATTTTTACTACACAAAAAATGATAAGGTAAAAATATATGAATGTTAAAAAGTTTGTTCATGATATTTCCTTCAATAATGTTTATAAAGTCATGTCTCTGATATAACTTGGAGAATAATAAATTACTAACCAATAATTTGACTTTTTTTGTAACAATCTTGAGGATTTATTATCCCTATTTTCTAAAAAGGTGAAATTAGTTATAGAAAATTTTAAAGGGAATCTTCCTATGATTTTTTTCAAATGTGGATTCAATGGGCACTTAGATATAACTTTTATTCAATGAATTAATGATAAATATATGGAAGTAAATGATATATGTCTTATAAGTCCATTGAGTAAATAAGGTGTTAATTGAAAATATTATTATTTGGTGAAAAATATGAATGTTCTCCAAATCCATAAGGTGATGATTTTTCCCTAAAGATGATAAGAGGACGATAGTGAACATAAAATTGAAATTTTATTAAATTTACTATAGAAAAAACTAAAATTTATACAGTTAATAATGATGTTCAAGAAATTAGTAGTACTGAATAATAATATAAAGATCTTGAATTTCATCTAAAGGGAGAATTTAAATAATGTCTAATATGTATTGTAATACTTGAAAAAAAATCAAGAACATGAAATGGAATATCCTGGGATAATCATTTTAGAATATTATCTTGAAGATAAAGTCATGATATATTACTAAATTTATTGTCTAGAGAATTATCATGAGAAAGAAAAGAATCAAAATGAACATATAGAAGTAACATTTAAGGAAAATGATGAATTGTTTGAACATCACAAAAAAATCATTCCAAAGTAGAGTAGAGAGTTTCAAATTTCTAAAAATCCATCTATAAGGATGATGAATTTTTAGGAAATTATAATACTTAAATTAATCAAAAGTTACCTTCAAATAGTTGACAAGAATGTTAAAATTGATTCTAAGAAGATAAAAAATTGGAAAGTTGTGTATTTGGACAAATCCAACAATATTTATAATTTATAATTTCCTATAAATTATAATTCTAAATAAAGATTATAAAAATTTTATTTCTAATAATTATTGAATTAAATCTGAGATGGTAAAAAATATTAATGGTGATAATTGAAAATTTTTTGGATAACAATGTTCTAATGGGAATGTTAGAAGGTGGCGGAGATTCATACTCACAACCTCGGAAAGTAAAAAAACTAAAGAGGTAAATATTCATTCCATCAATACATCTAGTATTGTTGTGGATTCAGGAATTTAAGAAATACTTTTTGGTCTAATCAAGAAAATTATAAATATTCCAAAAATAAAATAAGGAAAAGTTTGATTTTGAGTCAATCCTCTCAAAGGAAGAATTTTCAGATGGTGTTTGGCCGAAATATAAGAATCTTGTTGTTAATGTTGAAAATAGATTTCAAAACATGGCTGATATTTGAGAAATATGTGATCATCTTCGAAATCATAAATATAATTTCATCTTTTATTACTAGCATAACAAATTGTATATAATAATAATTATAATCCTGATTTGATGTAAAATAAAGTGAAAGAAAAGGATATTGTTATAGAAACCACGCTCAAATCTACAAAATGAGAAGGAACATGAATAATGGATAGTGGGTGTTCTTCTAATATTATGAGGGAATTAATTTTTTGGGGAATTTGAAACTACTCGGATAAGGAACAATGTCATTTGGAAATGATTAATCCTTCGGCATCAATGGTGTTGGGTCTTTTATTATAGGGACGAAAACAATAATCCATTAAATAATTGTTTGTTGATGGGAAAATACACAACATTCTACGTGTTTCATTATTTTTTAATGAAGTAAATAAATTTGTTATTATAAAATATTGTTTCTTGTGAAAATAGAAGATCTTCGAAAAATTGATATGGGTGGCCAACACACAATGTGTATCTTACTTCAAGTCGATGAATTTAAAAAATCATATTACTAATGAGTGATAGATGAAAATCAGTTTTGGAATAAATGTTTGGTACATCTGTTTCTGAGAAACATGAGAAAATTATCAAAGTGGGAAAATATTTGTGGTATTCCTAATATATTGAGAAGATAAGAATAACGATTCACTATTCATCAGAATAGAATGATTACAATCTCTGTGCATATTCAATTTGATATTTTTTCAACTCATCCTCAGAAACATATCCCTTATTATATTTTTAGGTCATTAGAAAAACAATAAAATCATAAAGATAAGTACATCATTTCCTTTATTAATGATTTTACTCGCATTACTTGAGTTATGTATTTGAAAAATAAATCAGATTCTCTAATGATTTTTAAACATTTCAAGAGAAGTTGTAATTAGGAATGAGGGTATCCTATGAAGATGTTTATTATAAATAATGGTCGTGAGTAAAAGAAATAAGTGTTCAAATCTTATTTTGAAAAACATACAATTCAGTATGAGTTTTGTTCACCATTCAAACTTCAACAAAATGGCGTTCTTAAGAGGAATAATATATGTCTAGTCAAAATGGGGTGTACTATGTTACATTAAATAAGTCATTATCATTACTTTTTGAGGAAATATACCAGCACACCTATTTATTTTTAGATTAGATGTTTCTACTTTTTATTTTTGGATATGCCTCTGTATGAATTATGTTATAAAAAACTCATGATTTGAAACACTTAAGAGATTTGAGGAGTCCTTGTATCATAAAAAACAATGTTGTGAACCATATAACGTATTGTCAAATAGGTAATGATATAATATTTCATAGTTATGATCTGGATTGAAAAGGATAAATATGTTTCAATAAAGAGAGATGAATATTAGATCATTCTCTTGATGTGAATGTTATTGATAAGGTTGAGTAATATTTTTAAAAAACACTTGTAGATAAGGAAGATAAAGAAGATGAAATATCTGATTTGGATGAAAATATATTTTCACCCACATAAGAAGAAGACATGGACATAAAAATATCTATGGATGAGGAATAATTTCAAACATCTCATCTAAGGCTGAGGAAGTAAGTGGAATCTCAAAACATTATTGGAAATCTACATAAAAACATTCAAAAAATAAGAATATAAAAAGATATTATATATATGTCTTTTTATTCAAAAGTTGATCCCACTGTTTTTAAATAAGATCTTGAGCATTTTTAATGGATTAATTCTATGAATTAAGAGTTTGGTAAAATAGAGATGATTGAAATTGGGAAATCGTACCTAAGAAAAATGAAAAAAAATGTTATTGGTACAAATTGAATTTCTAGAACAAGTTCAATGTAAATAGTGTAGTGATATCAAAAAAAGAAACGTTAGCATAAAATTATTATTCAAATATTAAAGGAATTTATTTTGATGCGAATTTTTCTTTAATGGAAAGTTAGGTATAATTATAATCTTTATTTCTAATCTGGTATAACTAAGATACATAATTTATCATATGGATGTGTAGACATAATTTTTTAATAGTGAACATTACAAGAATGATTATATTGAAAAATGGCATGGATTTTTTATTTGGAACGATGAGATGTTTGTGTGTATGTTAAATAAATCCTTGTGTTGGATACCGAAATCTCTTAAGGAATGATATTTAAAACTGGAAACCTTCTTAGAAAACACATGTTTTAATATTGGAATGGTTTAAAGTATTCTATACATCAATGAAATATAGGGGTTTCCCTCATTTCAATTGTCAATTTTTATGATATTGCCTTCTATGGGAATAATGAATGTACCTGTGGAATATTGACTAATCAAATGAATTTTTATTGAGTTTTTCATGTTGGGTGAAATGAAATAGTTTCTTTGGTTACAAGTCTCTGAACGGAAGAAACATGTATTTATTTCTCGGGAAAAGTATTCTATGTAGAATCATAATAATTTTGGAATGGAAAACATTAAACCTATTTCCAAATAAATTTAATTGGGATACATGTTGGTTAAAGACAGTGAAGGTAAATAAGTTTAATCTAAAGACATTTCTTAGATGATTTGATGATTATTGTATTTGATTACCTCAAGACCAGAAATTGTTTATTCAATTAACCTATGTGAGGATTAAAAATTTATCCCAAAGAATAACATCTATCGGCTAGAAAAATAATTCTAAAATACATCAAATTAATAAAATATTTCAAACTCATATATAACATCTCATAAATAATTAACCGATTTCCGTATTCATGTGCAAATTGGGAAGGGATTATTGATGATAGAAGGTCAAAATATGGGGGATTCTTCTTTAAGGGTATTTTTTTGTTAATTTGGAATAATAAGAATCAAAATTCTATAACACTTATCATGAATAAATATAATTATGTTTCCACCACTCTTGTTGCAGCACAACTTATGTGTACAAATACATAATTTGAATAATGATTTATTGAATTAATGTTACCCTTACTATTGGGATTTGGTTATCAGAGTGCCTTCAATCTTATAATAAATTTATTAAATATTTCTTGTTCAAAAAAAATTGATACCAAATATCCCATCATAATAGATCATCTGGATAACAATGAATTGATGATGGATTATTTTAGGATATCATAAATATTTAGTCACATTATTAAAAAATATATTAACCAAGGTAATCCTTTTTTAATATGAGTTCGAACATGGGTTTCAAACCAATTTTACTCCAATGTTTAGTTATTTTTCCCAATCTTTTATCTAGTATTGTTATATATTTTTCAATGTGGAGAATGTTTCATTATTCTACCCATTGGTATTTATTAAACATTTTAAGGAAGCATGAATATAAAGGGAGTTGGGG
This sequence comes from Viscum album, assembly GCA_963277665.1. Lineage (NCBI taxonomy): Eukaryota > Viridiplantae > Streptophyta > Magnoliopsida > Santalales > Viscaceae > Viscum > Viscum album. The sequence continues at coordinate 251,276,295 of OY728165.1, read as the reverse complement.
GTAAGTTTTGAACTCATCATTTAAGTGTTTGAACTATTATAATAGTTTGTTTTAGTGGTTATAGGAAATTCTTTATAAATGTAAATGGAATAAGTGAAGAAATATGTGATGAAAACCTGAGGAAGTTTCACGAGTTGCTACATTTGGAAAGCAGGGTTTTGTGTTCTATGATTCTTGTTTCCAATAATGAGTTAGATCATGTAATCTTAGAATTGTTATTAATTGTCCATTTATAAAGGTTAAAATGATTATTCATTTATGAACATTGGTTTAAAATAAAATCCAATGGGGGTGGGGCGATTCTTATGACCAAGTTTTCTAAAGGAGTTTTTCATATCCTGAAATAAGTTTGGGTTAATTTTTTGTCATTGTATTGTATAATTATATCAATAAAAGAAAAATAAATTAGTTTGTATGTTATGGAGAAAAGAATGAAATATTTAAAAGTAATCAGAAAGAAAAAAAGGATTCAATATAATTAATAAATTTGATGAAAATTTGATATTAAAGTTCATTAGTTTATATTTTCCTATTCTAGCTAATTTTTGTGGAAGAAGTTAACTTTCTAACTCACCTTGTGCCTAGAATTAATGTGTCTACCAGAATGATGAAATGTATCAGAATCTAGAAATTTTCCACACTAAATATGATGATGCTTTCTTGATCCAAGAGTAATTCTAAATCATAATTTTTTTTGAAGAAAATGTGATGAAAAAAATGAATGAATGGGGGAGAACAAGTGTTTCCAATCAGTTTGTGGTTTTATTAGATATAAGGAAGTGTTGGAAGGATGATAAGTGATAATAGTTTCCAATATAAGTAAGATGATTCTTTATTTATCTTTATGTTTTCAAAGTCATGAAGAAGTTATGATACGTGACAATTTCCTTTTAAGAAGGATGTATATAAAGTTGAACTATTTGAATCTGAGTTTACTTTGTGTGTGATCATTAGACCCATAATTGTTCAAATCTTGGGTTGTTTTGTATGAAATATTAGATGAAAAAGATTATGATTTTTATTTTGACCAAGAAGTCACAAGATATAAATAATCTGAGAATGATTATGGTGATTGTATTCAATTTTTATATACTAGAATTAGGAATAAAATTATGTTTCTACTGATACTAAATTATCTGATGTAGAGAAGTTTTATGTAAATGCGTTTGAAAAGACTATTGGTACCAGTCAATCTAAAAAATATTAGCAATATAGTCAATTAAAATCATCATAACGATTTTTTTATTCAACTTGGTCAAGTTAAAATTAATTAATGTGTCAATTGTTTTTATCAAGTGTGTCATGAGTTATTAAACAGGAGTTCACATTGATCCATCAGATTGAGATGTATACTAATAGATCTGAATAATAATCAGACAGATACCTCATCATGTGTGGGATCTTTAGTTTGAGTAAGTTGTTGAACAATTCAATGAAAAATGAAATGGTTTTATGATGTTTCAAAAGATTTATAATGGAGGCTCTTGAAGATTGATTGAGGTTTTTTAGATGTTTTTATCAAATTGGTTTTTGAAGCTATTTTTTTAAGTGTTTCACAAGAGTAAAGATATCTTTAGATGTTGTGATTTTTTTATGGAAAAATAAAGGTTACATATTTGTAATGAATGTGTTAAAAATTATGAAAAAATGATATCAAATATGTATTTTTTATGTTTTTGTGAAGATTCAGATTGTTTTATTTCATATATTTAGAACAAATTAGTGTAATGAGGAGCCTCCTACCTTACATATGTTTTTATCTTAGTGATATTTATTTAGTTATGACATGTTTTCATCATAACGATGAAATCAAAATGAAAATTACTAATAGAATAAAGATCTATTATTGATACTGAGGAAAGAAGAATCATTGATAAGACTCAAGAAATTTTATGAAGAATCAAGAAGAGTTTAGAATGGATGAACATGTAAATGGTGTATTTGGAATGGAAATGAAATTTGATGTTAATGAAATTTATTTGAGTGGTAAAGTAAAATTATTTTTCATCATATTCAAATATTTTTACACATAAAAACGTATATGGAACAATATAATTTCTTAAATATAATAACACTTTTCACATGTAGATGAAGAGAGAGAGATAGAGAGATGTTTTTATGTTTTATTGAGATGATTTTTGTGGCATCCCTCCTTTTTAATATATATCTTTTCATTACATTTTACATACATAGGATCTTTAAAGTCTAGTGTCTTGGAAATTAGGAACAATAAAACCTGAATAAAACATAAAACATTCTTCTAATCCACTTTAAAGGATTCATAATAAGATCATCCTATGTACAATTACTTCCTTTCATATCCTAGAGACATACATCAAGGAAAGGGTGAGCAGAAGGCCCAGTAAGTGTAAACAAGGGAATCAGTGTAATAATGAAATCAATAAGAACTTGAATAACAACATAATGATAGGAGAAAGGGATGTTTTGGAATATAATAATCAAAATAACTTGAAACATAACTTGAATATGTGGCTACAACATTTCATTTAGACAATCATGAACATATCACCAAGGTCCATCCCCAAGGTGTCATAAAAATTACCAAGGTTATTCACCAAGGTATCGTGAAACTTGTCATCTCTAGAGATTAAATATTTACCCAATGAATTAGAGAGATATCAGAGAGAACCCTTAATATTTATTTACTTACATTTGAGCCACATATATCATAATGAAACATTTCATAAATAACCCATAGAGAATAAAAGGAATGGGTTTCATTTCCAAATAGTGACGTTTTAAAAGCTCTTAAAAAGAAGATCATTATATCATTTATAACCCATGGAAAAGGATTTATTGTTATATGTTTGAAAATTATAGAATAAAATATAACATCTTTATATATTTATGAACACCCATAGAAATTAAATAGGTTAGGGTATTCAAATAAATAAACAATGGGATTTGTTGAGAGAAAGAGATACAAATTTTGAGACGATGTTTCTGCAGCCTAATGACTATATAACATGGTTTTAGAAAACTTTGAAAATAGAGGGGAAAAGCCTCAACCACTCATAAATAATTCAAAATATAGTATGGGTACTGAATAAGATCATGGTATTGATATTTTAATGACATAGATCTTAAAAAAGAAACATGAAAGAAAAGAGAACATACGATTTCATTTACGAGAAATTCGGCAGCCTAACGACGTCACATAAAAATTAAGAAAAAAATTGATGAAATAAGAAAGTGTATCTCATCATTTGGAAATGAAATTTACTCCAATAAGAACATATTAGAACATACCCTCAACATAAAGTGCTGGAAAATATAAGACACAACATAAAGTAAGTCATAACTTAAAAGAGGAGGGTGAAAGAATTCCTTACCTTGAATTGTAACTTCAAAAGCATGAATGTTGGGACCTTGAGAGGCTGGAGGGCACCTTTGAAGGACTCCTTGGGAGGTAAGGAGACCAGAACATCGTTGAGGATGATTTGGAATTGAAAATAATTAGGGAAAGGCTTGGCATTTATAAGAGAAGTGAGGGGGAAATTCATTAATGGCCAAGGGACACCTCATCAATGGTATTGGAAAAATAAAGGTCTTTCCCATGGTATTTGCCCATGGTATTGGCCACATGGGACACCTCCTGGCTTATATTACTATTCATAAGTCGACCAGAATTATTACATAATTATTACATCCTTAATGATGTCATTAAACACCCAAAACATAAAACTGTATTTTCACTATTCACCGAAAATTCATTTTTTTAAGAAAAATACTGAAAAATCTCCATAACCTAATATCAATGATAATAATTCTACAATGAACTCTATTTTATAAAAATAATTTTCTAAATATTTTTAATTAAATTTTTAATTAAAACACTATTCACCCCAAAAAACTAATACTTGGCCAATAATTTCTGAATTAGTTTTTTACCTATTTTATTGAATCACATTTCTTAATCAAGGTGCCTAAATTATATTAATTCATTCTTTAAGTGAGATTACTAATTTATTTGGTCACATTACTTATCCTAAGAATAAATTCCCTATTCATAATTTACTATTCACAAAAAAATTTAGTTGATCTTATTAGATTCTAAAATTCTTACTGTACACATTTCTAGAAGACCATTTTTTAAAAACAATTACACATCATTAATTATTTGAGGTTTACATAAATATTTTTAAATATCCCCTTTTTCCAAAATTCAATAGTATACATCATATATTTATTCTGACATCTGAAAAAAACACAAACTTCACCATAAGAAGAAACCACAACTTTATTTATCTCAAAGGATTACACAAAGTAGCTACAGTATCGTTACATAGCCCCTTATAACCCCAGCATAGGACCAAAGTGTAATGTGTGCTAAGGTGAGAGAATCTGAGGGTGGCTTGGCCTACATTGCCGGAGTAGTGATTTCTATAAGCATGAAATTCTCCATAAGATGATTCTGCTTCAGCTTCACATGATGACATTCAGCTTGGGTTTGTCCAAGAGCAAAGCCCAGTGGTGCTACCTCCTTCCCAAGTTTCGTCAAATGGGCTTCGATCAGCCTGAGACTAGATGATGCCATCAAATATTTATTATATATTAATTAACCAAGATCACTTTTATTTTCAGACATCAATCGAAGCATTTAGTTTACAACGGTCATATTGACCAATGGTCATATAAAATTCAAAACCAAACAATCTCATTTTAATTATACTCACATCATTAATTGAAGAATACAGTTTTGGTGAGTATAAACTAAACTAAGACACAAAATTAGGAAACAAAAATTGATTCAAAATTTCGGGTCATTACATTCTTCCCCCTTAAAAAATTTCATCCCCGAAATTTTAACTCGTATCCTCAGAAAAGAAAAGGTGTGGGTACTTATACCTCATAGACTCCTATATATCCCATGTGGATTCTTCATGTTTGAGGTTTCTCCACAACACCTTAACAAGGTGTGAAGTCTTGTTGCACTGAACATTGTCTCTACGATCCAAGATCTCCACCGACTGCTCCTCATAAGAGAGGTCATGTTCCAGATGTACCACCTCTGGGTTTAGTACATGTAAAGGGTCAGGTATTTACTTCCTCAAGAGGGATATGTGGAAGACATCATGAAATTGTGCTAGATTTGGAGGAAGTGCAAGATGATAGGCCACTGATCCCATGCAACAAAGGATTTCATAGGGTCCAATGTAGCTAGGGCTGAGCTTCTCTTTCTTCCTAAACCTCATGACTCTCTTCCAGGGTGAAATTAAAAGAAATAAATATTCACCGCCATCAAATTCCATGTACCTTCGATAGTTTTAGGGATAGCTCCTTTACCAACTCTGAGCAGCCTTAATGTGACTTTGGATGACATGGACTTTTTCTGTCATCTCTTGCACATGATCAGGCCCAAGTAGCTTTCTCCCACCAGCTTCATTCCAACATGTTGGAGTTCTAAATCGCTTCCCAAATAGAGCTTCATAGAGTTCCATTTGAATGCTCGAGTGGAAGATGTATTTATAAGAGAACTCAACTAAATGGAGATGTTCATCCCATCCACTCTTATATTTCATTGAGAATGTTCTCAGCATATCCTCAATTGTTTGAATAGTCCTTTTAGATTGGTCATAATTTTGGGGGTGATAGGCCATACTGAAATTCAATTCAGTGCTCAGAGCTTGTTGAAGACTTCACCATAATTTTAATGTAAACCTTGGATCACATTTAGATATGATATAAAGTGGAACTCCATGCATCCTTACCACTTCCTTCACGTAAATCCTATAATGTTGATGAAGAGATAAATATTTCTGGATAGAGATAAAATGGGAATTATTGGTGAGACGGTCCATGATAAACCATATCACATTTTTTCCTTTGGTTATTCTTAGAATACCAGTGATGAAGTTCATAGTTATATTGCCCCACTTCGATGCTGGTATGGGAAGTGGTTGCAACACCCGTTGAAGAATTTGTCGCACTACCTTCACTTATTGACATACTAGGCACCATGAAGTGTAGTCAGCAATCACCCTTTTCATATTATCCCACCAATAATGATCACAAAGGTCCCTATACATTTTTTTTGATTACAGGATGTATAGAGAAAGTAGACCTATGAGCTTCATCCATCAGCTCCTTTTTTATTTCCGGAATGAATGGAACACATTGTCTTATATGAAATCTCAGTACACCTTCATGATCAATATTGAACTCAGGAAACTTTCTATCCTTTACAACCTCAACCATCTCTTGTAACAAAGGAACTTCTTTGTGATCCTTATTGATCTTCTCTAGTACTGATGGTTGAGAAATCATTTGCGTTATGTTTGATGATGTAACTTTCCTTATAAATCCCCTGTCTATCATTACTAGGTCATTGATCAAAGGATCTTTTAGAATCCTCATCATGGAAAGAACAAGTGGGTCTTCCCTGGATAATGCATCAGCAACATTGTTTCCTCTTCCAGGGTGATAATGAATTGAACAATCATAGTCTTTAAGAGGTTACATCCATCTCCTTTGTCTCATGTTCAATTCCATTTGTGTGAAAATATACTTCACACATTTATGGTCTATGTATATATCACATTTCTCACCATAAATATACTGCCTCCATATCTTCAGAGAAAAAACGACTACAGTCAGCTCTAGACCAAGCGTAGGATAATTCTTCTCATTAATCATAAATTGTTGAGTTATGTATTTGAAAAATAAATCATATTCTCTATTGATTTTTAAACATTTCAAGAGAAGTTCTAATTAGTAATGAGGGTATTCTATGAAGATGTTTAATATAAATAATGGTCGTGAGTACAAGAAATAAGTGTTCAAATCTTATTTTGAAAAACATAAAATTCAGTATGAGTTTAGTTCACCATTCAAACCTCAACAAAATGGCGTTCTTAAGAGGAATAATATATGTTTATTCAAAATGGGGTGTACTAGGTTACATTAAAAAAGTCATTATCATTACTTTTTGAGGAAATTTACAAGCACACCTATTTATTTTTAGATTAGATGTTTTCACTTTTTATTCTTGGATATGCCTCTGTATGAATTGTGTTATAAAAAACTCATGATTTGAAAAACTTAAGAGATTTGAGGAGTCCTTGTATCATAAAAAACAAAGTTGTGAACCATATAACGTATTGTCAAATAGGTAATGATATAATGTTTCATAGTTACGATCTGGATTGAAAAGGTTAAATATGTTTCAACAAAGAGAGATGAATATTAGATCATTCTCTTGATGTGAATGTTATTGATAAGGTTGAGTAATATTTTTAAAAAACACTTGTAGATAAGGAAGATAAAGAAGATGAAATATCTGATTTGGATGAAAATATATTTTCACCCACATAAGAAGAAGACCTGGACATATAATTATCTATGGATGAGGAATAATCTCAAACATCTCATCTGAGGCTGAGGAAGTAAGTGGAATCTCAAAACATTATTGGAAATATACATAAAAACGTTCAAAAAATAAGAATATAAAAATATATTAAATATATTTCTTTTTATTCAAAAGTTGATCCCAATGTTTTTAAATAAGATCTTGAGCATTTGGAATAGATTAATTCGATGAATTAAGAGTTTGGTAAAATAGAGATGATTTATAATTGGGAAATCGTACCTAAGAAAAATGAAAAAAATGTTATTGGTACAGATTGAATATTCTAGAACAAGTTGAATGTAAATAGTGTTGTGATATGAAAAAAAGAAACGTTAGCATAAAATCTTTATTCAAATATTAAAGGAATTTATTTTGATGAAAATTTTTCTTTAATGGAAAGGTTAGGTATAATTATAATCTTTATTTCTAATCTTGTATAACGAAGATACATAATTTATCAGATGGATGTGTAGACCTAATTTTTTAATAGTGAACATTACAAGAATGTTTATATTAAACAATGTCATGGATTTTTTATTTGGAACGATGATATTTTTGTGTGTATGTTAAATAAATCCTTGTGTTGGATAACGAAATATCTTAAGGAATGATATTTAAAACAGGACACCTTCATAGAAAACACATGTTTCAATATTGGAATGGTTTAAAGTATTCTATACATCAATGAAATATAGGGGTTTCCCTCATTTCAATTGTCAATGTTTTTGATATTTCCTTCTATGGGAATAATGAATGTACCTATGGAATATTGACTAATCAAATGAATTTTTATTGAGTTTTTCAAGTTGGGTGAAATGAAATAGTTTCTTTGGTTACAAGTATATGAACGGAAGAAACATGTATTTATTTCTCGGGAAAAGTATTCTAAGTAGAGTCATAATAATTTTGGAATGGAAAACATTAAACCTATTTCCAAATAAATTTAATTGGTATCCATGTTGGTTAAAGATAGTGAATGTAAATAAGTTGAATCTAAAGACATTTCTTAGATGATTTGATGATTATTGTATTTGATTACCTCAAGACCAGAAATTGTTTATTCAATTAACCTATGTGAGGATTAAAAATTTATCCCAAACAATAACATCTATCGGCTAGAAAAATAAATCTAAAATACATCAAATTAATAATATATTTCAAACTCAAATATAACATCTCATAAATAATTAACCGATTTGCATATTCATGTGCAAATTGGGAAGGGATTATTGATTATAGAAGGTCAAAATATGGGGGATTCTTCTTTAAGGGTATTTTTTTTGTTAATTTGGCATAATAAGAATCAAAATTCTATAACACTTATCATGAATAAAGATAATTATGTTTCCACCACTCTTGTTGCAGCACAACTTATGTGTACAAATACATAATTTGAATAATGAATTATTGAATTAATGTTACCCTTACTATTGGGATTTGGTTATCAGAGTGCCATCAATCTTATAATAAATTTAATAAATATTTCTTGTTTAAAAAAAATTGATACCAAATATCCCATCATAATAGATCATCTGGATAAGAATTAATTGATGGTGGATTATTTTATGATATCATAAATATTTAGTCACATTATTAAAAAAATATTATCCAAGGTAATCCTTTTTTATTATGAGTTCGAACATGGATTTCAAACCAATTTTACTCTAATTTTTAGTTATTTTTCCCAATCTTTTATCTATTATTGTTATATATTTTTCAATGTGGAGAATGTTTCATTATTCTACCCATTGGTATTTATTAAAAATTTTAAGGAAGCATGAATATAAAGGGAGTTGTGGGTAAGTTGTGAACTCATCATTTAAGTGTTTGAACTATTATAACAGTTTGTTGTAGTGGTTATAGGAAATTCATTATAAATGTAAATAGAATAAGTGAAGAAATATGTGATGAAAACCTGAGAAAGTTTCACGAGTTTCTACATTTGGAAAGTAGGGTTTTGTGTTCAATGATTCTTGTTTCCAATAATGAGTTAGATCATGTAATCTTAGAATTGTTATTAATTGTCCATTTATAATGATTAAAATGATTATTCATTTATGAACATTGGTTTATAATAAAATCCAATGGGGTTGGGGCGATTCTTATGACCATGTATTCTAAAGGAGTTTTTCATATCCTGAAATAAGTTTGGGTTAATTTTTTGTCATTGTATTGTATATTTATATCAATTAAATAAAAATAGATTAGTTTGTATGTTATGGAGAAAAGAATGAAATATTTAAAAGTAATCAGAAAAGAAAAAAATTATTCAATATAATTAATAAATTTGATGAAAATTTGATATTAAAGTTCATTAGTTTATATTTCCCTATTCTAGTTAATTTTTGTGGAAGAAGTTAACTTTCTAACTCACCTTGTTCCTAGAATTATTTTTTCTACCAGAATGATGAAATGTATCAGAACCTAGAAATTTTCCACACTAAATATGATGATGTTTTCTTGATCCAAGAGTAATTCTAAATCAAATTTTTTTTTAAGAAAATGTGATGAAAAAAATGAATGAAAGGGGGAGAACAAGTGTTTCCAATCTGTTTGTGGTTTTATTAGATATAAGGAAGTGTTGGAAGGATGATAAGTGATAATAGTTTCCAATATAAGTAAGACGATTCTTTGTTGATCTTTATGTTTTCAAAGTCATGAAGAAGTTATGATAGGTGACAATTTCCGTTTAAGAAGGATGTATAAAATGTTGAACTATTTGAATCAGAGTTTACTTTGTGTGTGATCATTAGACCCATAATTGTTCAAATCCTGGGTTGTTTTGTATGAAATATTAGATGAAAAAGATTATAATTTTTATTTTGACCAAGAAGTCACAAGATATAAATAATCTGAGAATTATTATGGTGATTGTTTTCAATTTTTATATACCAGAATTAGGAATAAAATTATGTTTCTACTGATACTAAATTATCTGAGGTAGAGAAGTTTGATGTAAATGCGTTTGAAAAGAATATTGGTACCAGTCAATCTAAACAATATTAGCAATATAGTAAAAAAAATCATCATAATGATTTTTTTATTCAACTTGGTCAAGTTAAAATTAATTAATGTGTCAATTGTTTTTATCAAGTGTGTCATGAGTTATTAAACAGGAGTTCACATTGATCCATCAGATTGAGATGTATACTAATAGATATGAATAATAATTAGACAGATACCTCATCATGTGTGGGATCTTTAGTTTGAGTAAGTTTTTGAACAATTCAATGAAAAATGAAATGGTTTTATGATGTTTCAAAAGATTTATAATGGAGGTTCTTGAAGTTTGATTGAGGTTTTTTAGATGTTTTTATCAAATTGGTTTGTGAAGCTATTGTTTTAAGTGTTTCACAAGAGTAAAGATATCTTTAGAAGTTGTGATTTTTTATGGAAAAATAAAGGCTACATAATTGTAATGAATATGTAAAAAATTATGAAAAAAATGATATCAAATTTGTATTTTTTATGTTTGTGTGAAGCTTCAGATTGTTTTATTTCATATAGTTAGAACAAATTAGTGTAATGAGGAGTCTCCTACCTTACATATGTTTTTATCTTAGTGATATATATTTAGTTATGACATGTTTTCATCATAACGATGAAATCAAAATGAAAATTACTAATATACTAAAGAGCTATTATAGATACTAAATAAAGAAGAATCATTGATATGACTCAAGAAATTTCATGAAGAATCAAGAAGAGTTTAGAATGGATGAATATGTAAATGATGTATTTGGAATGGAAATGAAATTTGATGTTAATGTAATTTATTTGAGTGGGAAAGTAAAATTATTTTTCATCATATTCAATTATTTTTACACATAAAAAGGTATATGGAACAATATAATTTCATAAATATCATAACACTTTTCACATGTAGATGAAGAGAGAGAGATAGAGAGATGTTTTTATGTTTTACTGAGATGATGTTTGTGGCATCCCTCCTTTTTAATACATAACATTTCATTACATTTTACATACATAGGATCTTTAAAGTCTAGTGTCTTGGAAATTAGGAACAATAAAACCTGAATAAAACATTAAACATTCTTCTAATTCCACTTGAAAGGATTCATAATAAGATCATACTAAGAACAATTACTGCCTTTAATATCCTAGAGACATACATCAAGGAAAGGGTGAGCAGAAGGCCTAGTAAGTGTAAACAAGGGAATCAGTGTAATAATGAAATCAATAAGAACTTGAATAACAACATAATGATAGGAGAAAGGGAAGTTTAGGAATATAATAATCAAAATAACTTGAAACATAACATGAATATGTGGCTACAACATTTCATTTAGAAATTCATGAACATATCACCAAGGTCCATCCCCAAGGTTTCATAAACATTACCATGGTTATTCACCAAGGTATCGTGAAACTTGTCATCTCTAGAGATTAAATCTTTACACAATGAATTAGAGAGATATCAGAGAGAACCCATAATATGTCTTTACTTACATTTGAGCCACATATATCATAATGAAACATTTCATAAATAACCCATAGAGAATAAAAGGAATGGGTTTCATTTCCAAATAGTGACGTTTTAAAAGCTCTTAAAAATAAGATCATTATATCATATATAACCCATGGAAAAGGATTTATTGTTATATGTTTGACAATTCTAGAATAAAATATAACATATTTATATATTTATGAACACCCATAGAAATTAAATAGGTTAGGTTATTCAAATAAATAAACAAGTGGATTTCTTGAGAGAAAGAGATACAAATTTTGAGACGAAGTTTCTGCAGCCTAACGACTATATAACATGGTTTTAGAAAACATTGAAAAGAGAGTGGAAAAGCCTCAAACACTCATAAATAATTCAAAATATAGTATGGGTACTGAATAAGATCATGGTATTTATATTTTAATGACATACTACTTAAAAAAGAAACATGAATGAAAAGAGAATATGCAATTTCATTTACGAGAAATTCGGCAGCCGAACGACGTCAGATAAAAATTAAGAAAAATATTGATGAAATAATAAAGTGTATCTCATCATTTTGAAATGAAATTTAAACCAATAAGAACATATTAGAACATACCCTCAACATAAAGTGCTGGAAAATATAAGACACAACATAAAGTAAGTCATAACTTAAAAGAGGAGGGTGAAAGAATTCCTTACCCTGAATTGTAACTTCCAAAGCATGAATGTTGGGACCTTGAGAGGCTTGAGGGAACCTTTGAAGGACTCCTTGGTAGTTAAGGAGACCAGAACATCATTGAGGATGATTTGGAAATGAAAATAATTAGGGAAAGGCTTGGAATTTATAAGAGAAGTGAGGGGAAAATTCATTAATGGCCAAGGGATACCTCATCAATGGTATTGGAATAATCAAGGGCTTTCCCATGGTATAGGCCCATGGTATTGGCCACATGGGACACCTCATAGATTATATTACTATTCATAAGTCGACTAGAATTATTACATAATTATTACATCCTTAATGATGTCATTAAACACCCAAAACATAAAACTGTATTTTCACTATTCACCAAAAATTCATTTTTTTAAGAAAAATACAGAAAAATATCCATAACCTAATATCAATGCTAATAATTCTACAATGAACTCTATTTTATAAAAATAAATTTCTAAATATTTGTAATTAAATTTTTAATTAAAAACACTATTCACCCCAAAAACCTAATACTTGGCAAATAATTTCTGAAATATATTTTTACCTATTTTATTGAATCAGATTTGTTAATCAAGGTGCCTAAATTATATTAATTCATTCTTTAAGTGAGATTACTAATTTATTTGGTCACATTACTTATCCTAAGCATAAATTCACTATTCATAATTTACTATTCACAAAAAAATTTAGTTGATCTTATTAGATTCTAAAATTCTTACTGTACACATTTCTAGAAGACCATTTTTTAAATACAATTACACATCATTAATTATTTGAGGTTTACATAAATATTTTAAAATATGCCCTTTTTCCAAAATTCAATAGTATACATCATATATTTATTCTGACATCTGAAAAAAAAACACAAACTTCACCATATGAAGAAACCACTACATTATTTATCTCAAAGGATTACACAAAGTAGCTACTGTATCGTTACATAGCCCCTTATAACCCCAGCATAGGACCATAGTGCATGTTGTGCTAAGGTGAGAGAATCTGAGGGTGTCTTGGACTACATTGCCGGAGTAGTTATTTCTATATGCATGAAATTCTCCAAAAGATAATTCTGCTCCAGCTTCACATGATGACATTCAGCTTGGGTTTGTTCAAGAGCAAAGCTTAGTGGTGCTACCTCCTTCCCAAGTTTCGTCAAATGGGATTCGATCAGCCTGAGACTAGATGATGCCATCAAATATTTATTCTATATTAATTAACCAAGATCACTTTTATTTTCAGACAACAATCAAAGAATTTAGTTTACAACGGTCATATTGACCAGTTGTCATATAAAATTCAAAACCAAACAATCTCATTTTAATTATACTCACAACATTAATTTAAGAATACAGTTTTGGTGAGTATAAACTAAACTAAGACACAAAATTAGGAAACAAAAATTGATTCAAAATTTCGGGTCATTACATTCTTCCCCCTTAAAAAATTTCATCCCCGAAATTTTAACTCGTATCCTCAGAAAAGAAAAGGTGTGGGTACTTCTACCTCATAGACTCCTCTGGATCCCATGTAGATTCTTCATATTTGAGGTTTCTACACAACACCTTAACAAGGTGTGAAGTCTTGTTGCGCTGAACATTGTCTCTACGATCTAAGATCTCCACCGACTGCTCCTCATAAGAGAGGTCATGTTCCAGATGTACCACCTCTGTGTTTAGTACATGTAAAGGGTCAGGTATTTACTTCCTCAAGAGGGATATGTGGAAGACATCATGAAATTGTGCTAGATTTGGAGGAAGTGCAAGCTGATAGGCCACTGATCCCATGCAATCAAGGATTTCATAGTGGCCAATGTAGCTAGGGTTGAGCTTCTCTTTCTTCTTAAACCTCATGACTCTCTTCCAGGGTGAAATTCAAAGAAATAAATTGTCACCGACATCAAATTCCATGTCCCTTCGATAGTTGTAGGGATAGATCCTTTACCAACTCTGAGCAGCCTTAATGTGACTTTGGATGCCATGGACTTTTTCTATCATCTCTTGCACATGATTAGGCCCAAGTAGCTTTCTCCCACCAGCATCATTCCAACATGTTGGAGTTCTAAATCACTTCCCAAATAGAGCTTCATAGAGTTCCATTTGAATGCTCGAGTGGAAGCTGTATTTATAAGAGAACTCTACTAAAAGGAGATGTTCATCCCATCCACCCTTAAATTTCATTGAGCATGTTGTCAGCATATCCTCAATTATTTGAATAGTCCTTTAAATTGGCCATATGTTTGGGGGTGATAGGCCATACTGAAATTAAATTCAATGCGCAGAGCTTGTTGAAGACTTCTCAATAATTTTAATGTAACCCTGGATCACAGTTAGATATGATATAAAGTGGAACTCCATGCATCCTTACCACTTCCTTCACATAAATCCTGGAAATTTGATCAAGAGAGAAATATTTCTGGATAGAGATAAAATGAGAATTCTTGGTGAGACGGTCCATGATAAACCATATCGCATTTTTTACTTTGGTTGTTCTTAGAATACCAGTGATGAAGTTCATAGTTATATTTCCCCACTTCCATGCTGGTATGGGAAGTGGTTGCAACACCCCTTGAAGAATTTGTCGCACTACCTTCACTTATTGACATACTAGGCACCAAGAAGTGTAGTCAGCAATCACCCTTTTCATATTTTTCCACCAATAATGATCACAAAGGTCCCTATAAATTTTTTTTGATTACAGGATGTATAGAGATAGTAGACCTATGAGCTTCATCCATCAGCTCCTTTTTTATTACCGGAATGAATGAAACACATTGTCTTGTATAAAATCTCAGTACACCTTCATGATCAATATTGAACTCAGGAAACTTTCTATCCTTTACAAACTCAACCATCTCTTGTAACAAAGGATCATCTTTGTGATCCTTATTGATCTTCTCTAGTAATGATGGTTGAGAAATCATTTGTGTTATGTTTGATGATGTAACTTTCCTTATAATTCCGATGTCTATCATTACTAGGTCATTGATTAAAGGATCTTTTAAAATCCTCATCATGGAAATAACAAGTGGGTCTTTCCTGCATAATGCATCGGCAACTTTGTTTGCTCTTCCAGGGTGATATTGAATTGAACAATCATAGTCTTTAAGATGTTCCAACCATCTCCTTTGTCTCATGTTCAATTCCATTTGTGTGAAAATATACTTCAAACATTTATGGTCTATGTATATATCACATTTCTCGCCATAAAGATACTGCCTCCATATCTTCAGAGAAAAAACGACTACAGCCAGCTCTAGACCAAGCGTAGGATAATTCTTCTCATTAATCATCAATTGTTGAGATGCATAAGCAATGTCCATGTCATTTTGCATGAGGACGCACCCAATCCCTTTTCTAGATGCATCACTAAAAATATTCAGTCCTTATCCACTTGAGGGTAGATTTTACACATGTGCAGTAACCAATCTCTTCTTCAACTCATGGAAACATTCCTCACACTCCTTTGGCCAGATGAACTTGACCCCTTTTGGAGTTAACTTTGTTAATGGATTAGAAAGTCATGAAAAGTTTTTCACAAACCTCCTATAATAAACTTCTAAACCATGAAAACTATGAATCTCAGTTATTGTTTTAGGTTGAGGCCACTCTTCTACAACTTTTACCCTTGCAGGGTTTAAAATGATATCTTCATTGGTTACAATGTGCCTAAGAAAGCATTTTGTTGTAACCAGAAATCACATTTACTTAACTTTCCAAAAAGCCTCTCCTTATGCAGAGATTGCAAAATAACCCTAAGATGATCTCTATTCTACTCGAGACTTTTGTAATATATCATAATATCATAAATATAAACCACCACAATGTTATCAAGGTTGGTCTTAAAGACTCTATTAATAAAATCCCTAAAAATATCAGGTTCATTAGTCAGTCCGAAGGGCATAACAACAAAATCATAATGCCCATATCTTGATCGGAAGGAAGTTTTTGGAATATATTCTTTATTCACCCTCAATTGATGATAACTAGATCCAAGATCATTCTTAGAGAGAAATTGAGCCCCATGATGTTGGTCAAATAATTCATCAATTCTTGGAAGAGGGTATTTGTTCTTCACTGTGATCCCATTCAGTTCCCTATAATCAATGCATAGCCTCATCGATTCATCATTCTTCTTCACAAAGAGAACAATTTCTCTTCAAGGAGACATACTTGGCCGGATAAACCCCTTCTCCAAAAGATCTTGGAGTTGTTTCTTTAATTCCTCCATCTCCACATTTTCCATCCAATACGGGGACTTCGATATCGGATGAGATCCAAGTATGAGTTCTATGGAGAAATATGCCTCTCTTTCTGGGGGAGGTCCATGCAACTCCTTCGGAAATACATCAAAATATTCCTAGATGATGTGGACATTTTATATCATAAAACTCTCATCTCTTTCCTCTTCTTCCCCGATCAACTCCATAAATAATGATATAGGGGGTTCTTTTAGACAAATATGAGTTTGAGATATCTCTCCTTAGAATATAACTATAGGTTTTCTATTCAAGACTATAGATATTTCCTTTCTTCTGTAATTGATATTAGCATTATACTTTGAGAGAGAGTCCATCCCTAGTATAATGTCGAATTATAGCGTGGGAATGACTACTTGATTTGTGATAATATTGTCCTCACTGAAGTAAATACTAGAGTTTCTAAACACTGACGATGCTTGGATTGTCCCACCAAAAGTCTTGACTGACAACTCTACTTTTAGAAATTCTAGGGTTGATTCTAATTTCTTTGGAAACATGGAGGAAATAAAGGAATGCATAGAACCAGAATCGAATAATGTACTTTCTAGATTTGAGAGGACAATAAGAGTACCTGCTACCACATCATTCAAAGCATTGAATTCCGTTGTTGCAATAGATAATGCACAGCCTTGATCCCTTGGCCGTTGATGATTATGATGGTGGTTCCAATCCCCTTCCCGCTAATGTAGACAGTGATTGGAAAAGTGCCAACGTTGTTCACACTTGAATCACTAGTCATAAAGTAGGGACTACACAATCTTCCCATTGTCGTTTATGTTTGGAAGTTGAGGTTTCACCTCACCATGAAAAAAACTCGCAATGTAGCCATCTCTTCCACACTTATAAAACTTCCCACACCCGAGCAGGCAGTTCCTCGAATGATTCTTCCTACATCTTTTACATGTGGGAAGTTTCACTTTCTTTCCTCCTCTTCCCAGATAAAAAGTCCTCCATAATATGGGATCCATTGATCTTTTCTT
Source organism: Viscum album (assembly GCA_963277665.1). NCBI lineage: Eukaryota > Viridiplantae > Streptophyta > Magnoliopsida > Santalales > Viscaceae > Viscum > Viscum album. Next base: position 251,258,520 of record OY728165.1, on the reverse strand, counting down.
TCCATTGGATTAATGATACCACTGTGCCTCACCAAACTCTACCTCGACATTCATCGCACTCCACACGATCTTCTCATAGATACCATTATCTCAATTGGATAAATTCTTCCACAGTTGAGGACTCAGTCCAACGAAGAATCTATCAAGATTACTATTTGGATCCATGACAAAGCTAAAGGTATATCATAAAATTCTTATTAGGCTCATCTCGTAGCATCCCATTGATTCAATCTCCTTCTACATCAGCTCGAGAAACTCCTTCTCTATTCGTGTTCTCATGGAATGAGGGAAATACATACTGAAAAAGATCCCTCCAAACTCTTCCCACTTCATAGCTTCAACATCCACTCTTTTCCTAGTGTTTTTGATCAGTTCCCACAATTGATTAACTTCTCCCTCTAAGCGATAGACAGCCAGGGTGACCTTCTCTTGCTCTGAACAATGTATCATAGAAAAGTTCTTCTCTATAGATCTGATCAATTGCTCAGCAGTCAGTGGGTCAGTCGATCCAATGAAGGTTGGTGTTCGTTGGTGCATAAAGGATTAAATAGAATTTTGTTTCCTTCATAATGAGATTGGCCTCTCATCTTGATTCAAGTTATTACTCATATCTTGAGTCAGTTGGATCATCATTCACATGACTGTTTCCATTCCGGCTTCCATCAGAGGGTCGTCAGTGCATGGTTCATTGCGGTCACCATTTACATGGTTCCTACAATTGCCCGCCATTTTCTAAAAGAATATAATCATAGTGAGTAACTTTTTTCATTTACAACTCTTTTGATTATAAAGGATTCTATGTCATAAAACATCATTCTTAAACAAGTATATTTCTCTACAATTCCTTCATAAAGATTCATAAAAAGCTTGCGATAAACCAAACATATCCCCCCGGGAGTGTTGTAACCAAGAGTGTTGCAAGGATAGTTCTCGTGCACTAGTTCCCATTTGGGTCTAGCTCAAATCGGTGTTTTTCGGTTTTTCCACTATGTACATATGTGCCAGAGCTTCCTCTACCTGCTCGTATCCATACATGGATGTATTTGTATGATCAACCACTTCCTCAATACTCAACAAAATACCAGGATGTTTTCCCTATATTTAAACATTTCTATAGGTTTATTCCTAATGTTTTAATATCCTAATTTCCATAAATAACTAAACTATCCTATGATACCAACTGTGGAATCCCTCTTTTTTAATACATAACTTTTCATTACAATTTACATACAGAGGATCTTTAAAGCCTAGTGTCTGGGAAATCAGGAACAATAAAACTTGCATACAACATAAAAAATTATTTTAATTCACTTTTAAGGCATCATCATAAGATCATCCTAAGTACAATTACTGACATTCATATCCTGGAGACATACATCAAGGAAATCGTGAGCAGAAGGCTCATTAAGGGTAAATAAGGGAATCAATGTACTTGTAAAATCCATAAGAACTTGAATAACAACATAAAGATATGAGCAATGGAAGTATATGCACATCATAATGAAAATAATGTGAAACATAACTTGAATATGTGGCTACAAAATTTCATTTAGATCTTCATGAGAATATAACCAAGGTCCATCCATATGGTATCATTAAAATTACCAAGGTTATTCACCGAGGTATTGTAAAACATGCCATCTCTAGAGATTAAATAGTTACCCAATGTATTGAAGTTCTATAAAGGTGTTCCCTTAATATGTCTTTAAATACATGTGATCTATATAGATCATAATCAAACATTTCATAAATAAACCATAGAGAATAAAAGGAATGGGGTTCATTTCAAAATTGTGATGTTTTAATAGCTCTTAAAAATAAGATCATTATATAATTTTTAACCTAAGGAAAAGGATTAAGGGTTATATGTATAAAAATTCCAGAATAAAAAATATCATCTTTATATATTTATGAACACCCATAGAAATGAAATATGATTGGGTATTCACATAAATAATCATGGCGATATCTTGAGAGAAAGAGATAGAAATTTTGAGATGAAATTTCTACAGCATAACAGCTCTATAACATGGTTTTAGAAAACATTGAAAAGAGAGGGGAAAAGGGTCACCCACTCATAAATAACTCTTAATATAGTATGGGTACTTAATAAGATCATGTTATGGATATTTAAATAACATACCACATGAAAAGGAGACATAAAAGAAAAAATAATATGTGATTTCTTTTACGAGAAATTTAGCAGCCTAACGATGTCACATAAAAATTCAAAAAAAATAATGGGAGAAGAAAGGGTCTCTCGTAATTGGGACATGAAATGGACTGTATTAAGAACATATATAGTCAAACCCTAAATATAAACTGATTTAAAATATATGACACAACCTTAAGGAAGTCATTACTTAAAAGAGGAGGGTGAAAGAATCCCTTACCTTCTAGAGTAACATTGAAAGCATGAAGGTTGGGACTTTGGGATGCTTGAGGGAACCATGAGAGGACTACATGGGAGGTAAGGAGTCCATAACATCATTGAGGTGGATTTTTAAATGAAATGAATGAGAGAAAGTATTGGTATTAATAGGATATGTGACATGACAAGTCATTAATGGCCAAGGGACACCTCATGGGTGGTATTGGAAACACCATGGGTTTTCCAATAAAAATTTCCCATGGTATTGGACACCAGGGACACATCATACCTTATATTACTATTCATAAGTCTACCAGAATTATTACATAATTATTACATCCTTAATGATGTCATTAAACACCCGAAACTAAAAAAATGTATTTTCACTATTCACTAAAAATTCATTTTTCAGAAAAATCCTGAAAAATCACCTTAACGTAATATCGATGCTCTGAATTCAAAAATGAACTCCATTTTATAAAAAAAATTCTAAATAATTTTATGTAATTTTATAATTTAAAAAAAATATTCACCCGAAAAAACTAATACTGGATTATTAATTTCTGAAATAGTTATTTAAAAATTTTATTGAATCACATTACTTAATCAAGGTGCCTAAATTTTATTAATACTTTCTTTAATTCTTATTAATATTTTATTTGGTCACATTACTAATCCTAAGCGTAAAATAAATATTCATAATTAACTATTCACAAAAAATAATTGTGATCTTATTAGATTTTAAATTTCTATCTGAACACATTTCCAGAAGGCCATTTTTTGAAAATCATTAAACATCATTAATTATTTTAGATTTAGATAAATATTTTAAAATATCCCCTTTTTCCAAAATTCAATAGTATACATACTAAATTTATTCGAACATCTGAAAAAAAAACATCACCATAGGAAGATATAAAAACTTTATTTATCTCAATGGATTAAAAAAAGTGGCTACGTCACATTATATATCCCCTTATAACGCCAACATAGGATATAAGTGTAAGGTGTGAAAAGGTGAGTGAATCCGAGGGTGGCTCAGCCAACATTGCACAAGTAGTGATTTCTATAAACATTAACTTCTCACGAAGGCTATTCCGCACCAGCTTCATATGATGAATTTCGGCTTGGGTTTGGTCTAGAGCAAAGCCCAATGGTGCTACCTCCTTCCCCAGTTTCATCTAATGGGCTTTGATCGGCCCGATACTTCTGGATGAGGCCATCAAATCTTCTTTCTATATTAATTATCCATGATCACTTGTATTTAGAGACAAAAATCACAAAATTTAGTTTCCAACGGTCATATTGACCAACTGTCATATAACAGTCAAAACCCAATGGTCTCATTTTAATTATACACACGTTATTAATTAAATAATATTGTTTTGATGAGTATAAACTAAAATAACACATAAAATTAGGAAACAAAAATTCATTGAAAATTTTGGGTCATTACAATGTTTCTAGAAATAGATTACTCAAAGGATTTTTATCGTAAAAGAGAATGTTAGTTGTTAGAGTTTCTCTGATCAGACCAGGAAATCTAATTGAGATCCCTAGACTACGATAGAAATATTTCATAATTGTGTCAACCATTTTCTGGAATACTTATAATTTAATTCTGAGAAATTGTATCAATGAATATGAAATATACATCAGAATCTGTGATTTTATGATGAAGTTATTACCTACCTCTAGGTAGGAAATTTATGAATTGTTTTGAAGGTTATAAAAAGTGAAAGTTGATAAGTCAAAATATTAAAATTATTTGAAACAACTTGTGAATATATCTTTACTTTTTAAACAAACTTGTATTAAATCATTCATGATACTTGAATAACATGAAATGTTGTATTGATTATAGTGCCACAGAAGTATAAGGGTATATCATTTGTTTTATCAACCCAAATTGTATGTTTTATAGTGGATTATGTGGTATATAATTGTTTCCAAACCATTACCTGAACATAGTTATTCTTGTTGAGTATAGAACGTTCTAAATACTTGTATTCCATTGAGTAATATATTGTTTTTTTCTTCAAAAAAGTGAAATATAATTAACAAGAGGAGAAGGTTGTTTCAAAATAAAGGGACCATGAAATAAAAAATATTTCATTGATTCACCATTATCCCCTAATCGAGATACACTTATCCTCGATGGGAAATATCATATCCAATACATGAGTCATGGACTAATGCTTATTAGTTCACAATAAATGAAACATTATATAATAGATGAACCTGATCCTAGAGAAAATTTCAATAGAATAATAACATGTCCCAAAATACATGCATAAACATTGGCGTAATCATAATTATAAAATGGTCCTTCATGGTTACACAATAAGATATTCATCACATGTAAGGCATGAAAAAATAACACATACACCTACATTGGGATTGGTATAGCCTTTTATTTAGGTTTGAGAGAGCCTTTAATCTACCATTGAAGGTTATGAAAAAGTATCCATTGACCAATTTATTTGTTGGATAAAACCCCCTCATAATATAATAATATTCCATTAATTTTTATGTTTCATAATCACAAAATAATTTACTAGTTCATCATAACATAACCCATGGAAAATAAAATTGGTTTTATCATTACTAAATAATTAGAATCTTCAGCCGCACATAAGGAGAATAAGGGTGGCATCCTAGGATCATATCCCTAGTTAGGTATAAGTAAATTCCAAAGATGTTATCTTATAATAAAAATGAATTTTATAGATCACTGTAATATTTTATTAGGAAAATAACATTTTCATAATAAAATAAATTATTTAATGTAACTTTACATGACTTCATAATCCATTCCATTGTATGTTTTTGGTGTTATAGGTGCATGGAGGTGGCCTAGAGGAAGCCTAAGGGAGTTGGATGTTAAATGATTGAATCATGGTGAATACATGATGTGTAAGGTTTATATTCCATATAAGTGTGGTTCAAAATATGTGATGGAAGGTTAACATGGTGTTACAGATGTTGTATATTTTAGGGTTAAATAATAAAAAGGTGAAGTGTTTTTCGTATAAATTCAAACTTTGAGATTACATGATGTTAAAGGGGATTAAAAATTTAGTTAATCCACAATGAATTATTATTATAATTTGTGGGGATCTCAATGGTTTTGTTAATATCTATCGAAGTGCCTTCATCTCAAATTTCAAGAGAACCCTATGATAATTGATCAGTACTTACACACATCCTTCCACCCACATTGATCTGTTGGTTTTAGTGGTTGTTTTTTTGAAAACCATGGTAATCCCTTACTTATTCACGGTTGGTTTCGACATTATCTTCTTAGATGTTTCACTATGGTGGTGTATTTTTGTTTAGATAGTGTTCTTGGGATGCATTTAGACGATCTTTGGGTGCATTGTAGGTTGTTCTAGTGTTTCTTGTAGTGTGGTTGTGGTTTTTGGGCGTTCTTCTTCACTATGTGGTGCATAGAGAAACTACAATGCTTTTTTGAGGTGGGGATCCTTATATTCAATTTATTGTATATCTCGGGAGAGGGTTTTACTATTTTATCCAATGTGTTGTCATTTAGATGGAATAATTATTGACAAATCAATGTTTTAATTTAAAATTTTGGGTAGATGGATTTTTTTCACATATTTTCACACTTTTGGTTTTTGTGATATTATGGATTGGATAAGCTTTATGCCCCATTAAAAATTCTAGTCATTGGGGGATCATTTTTAACTAGTTGTATGTATTTTTGAATCATGCAACTATTATGATTATCATGATATCCTCTTGATGTGGAAATTGGATAGAAATGTATATTTTTATAATAAAATGGTGGCCCTAGGATTATGGATAGTTTGATAAGGCCCCTAATATATAGTGGAATGTGATAAACCCCCTTCATAAATTTTTGATATTAACTTTATGTGTGGCGATGTTTGGAAATTTTTCTTTGACGTTGATGCATGTTTTGGTATGTCGGTTTGTTTTTCCATACTTTTGGGGCGGTGATGGTGTTTTTTTCCATGATTTGGGCAGTGAGGTGGTTTGATAGATGTGATTTTTGGGTGGATATCTGGTTATTATTTTTCACATGCTTAAGGGGTATTGAGGTGGTGGGTTTTTTTCTTTGCTTTTAGGGTAGAATGGTGATGGTTGTATTGTTCTAGATTCCCATGTAGTTAAGGAATACCTAATTGATAATGATTAAATGACATTGGGCAACTTGGTTAATGGGTTTTAAATAGTTAATGAATAATTAAATTATGTGTTATGTGGTTAAATTTGGATGATGATAAATAATGGAATGAATTGGATGATTAAATAAAATTGGTTAGGATTATGAAATGGGGCTAGTTGTGTGGTGTAATGAATTTTGTGACAAAAACAAAAGTAGGGATATCATTAGTTTGTTATTTTTTTTGTGAATAAATTGTCCGCGATTGACTATTTGATAATATATATATATATAATTTTACTTTCATTGTGATTTCAAAATACACCCCACCCACGTTGAATATAATATGTTGACACACACATATCCACACATGGGGTCTTTTTCATCAAAATCTGATGAGGGGGATTGATAGCTTATTACCTGCTCTTTCCCACTCTCTATTTGAGGAAAGGTCGGTATTGCACATGTAGTGATGAAATGTTGTTTTTTCTGCATTATATGGTGGTTGTGATTGCCCATGTGTATTTGGGTGATATATGATCGTGCTTGTGGGGTGGTGCCCAAGGGGATTTCAGGTGTGAGGTGAAATGATTGTGCAAGTGGGGATGATTTTGATGGAGGGGATGCATATTAGGAGGATGGAATGTGAATGTTTTCTACACGTTCATGATACCATACAACTCATGTTTTGGTTGTGGTTTTTTTTAGCCTAGGTGTTTTTGGATGAGATGTGATGTGGCCATGACTATGGGGTGGTAAACCCAGGTGTTTTTAGGAGAGATTTTTTATGACTATTCTTGTGGGGAATTTTGGTATACATAAGATATGGGAGCTCCATGATGTATGATATTGGGGTTTGCGAGTGGAACACCGATGGGGAAGTAGTGCGAGGTACCCTTATCGATGTGTCTAATGTAATAATATATTACTATACATGCTTCATTTGGTGATCATGCCATAGTGGGGTGGGGCATTGACATCATACCTATATATTTGATGCCGGTTATGTTTTATCCTCAAGGTTACATTACTACGATTCCTTTACATTTGAATGACATACTTTATTATTTCTTCTAAGTGTACTTGTACGATCACCAACATATATAAAATGTTTTGATGTCTCAAAGAGAATTACATGGACTATGCTAGACTTTACTAGCTTAGAAATTTTAATAGATACCATGTCACTTATTTATATATTCCTTTGGGTATTTATTTTAGATATTTGTATCTCTTTAGTTCTATTGTATTCATGAATTGTGGGATGGTCTTGCAATCCGTTTATATTATTTCATGGATCTTTTTGTGGATGATTCATCTTATCTTCCGATCCTATATTATTATATAGGGTAATTCAAACCATACATGATATTTGTATACCCCCAGTTAATCTCAAAAACCTAGGGGCTTATGGAATCAAGAATCAAGGTTCATTATCTCTCTACCCTCATTGTAGTATCTTTGGAGGGAGGGGGTCATGAAAAATTGGTATAAAAGGTTATAGTTAAAAAAATAGAATGATGTTTGAAGTTTTCCGAAATGAGGATTTCAATGGTTAGTATGGTAGTAGTACTAAATAACTTTCGTGCATGACATAGGCTAGGGAGACCGGCTAGGACATGGTATTTTAGGCCACCCTAGGGTCTAGTGCATAGACTATGTGCTTATTGAATAACCAAGTGATGTGGTATTATTTTCAGTCTAGAGACATAAGAGACTACATGAATTCTAATTAATGAGGTTATTATTTTATTTTATTTTTTATTTATGGATTGTTAAAGTGAATTAAAAGAATTAAAATAAGTCATAATAAAATTCCATACTACTACGAATAGGGATGTTGAGGAGCTGAGTGTGGTCAGTTTCCTGTAGTTGAGGTGATTGTGTTATAGGGTTCATAGATTGTCATATGTACAATTATTTTGTTTATTACCCTTGTTTTGCCTTGTTTGATATAGGAATTCAAACATTTTTATTTCACAATCTCTAGCTCAAGCTCTAGGGATATATGTAGAGAGGCTTCTGGCTCCCTCAGTGAGAATATGCTAGTTGGAGGCTAGAACAACTTAATTGAATTTTGATGGGGGTGTAGACTAATGTTGGGGTCACATCTGTTTATTTTGGTTTTTTTGTACTATTTATGCAGCTATATGAGGTAATCCCTAACAAATTTTTTTTTTCTTTACATACTTTTGTCGAATACTTCTAGATGAGATAAATTTTATATTTTGTGGATGACTAGCATGTGTTATTCACTTGCAAGCCTGTTTTTTAGGTGGGCAGTAGGCATGCTGGTCCACTTCCTCCTTTTTTGGATTATGTTTATCTTGAATTAGTAGAGGCCAAGAAAATGGAGCACCCAAGGGACTTTGGGATGTTTCTTTATGATTTCCCAAAGGAGGTCGTCATGTTACCCATTGATGTGATGTTGAGTTTCGGATAAACTTGAATCCAAGTGCTTCATCAATTTCGATGGATCCTTATTAAATGGAACCCCCTAGGTTGTGGGAGTTGAGGACTCAAATAGATGATATGATGAATAAGGGTTTTATCGAACCCATTTTGTTAGTATGTGGTTCTCTAGTGTTGTTCCCCAAGAATGTGGGTGTAAGTTTGAGGTTTTTATAGACAACCAAGTGATAAACCAGGTGATGATAAAGAACTATTACCATCTTCTATCGATATATGTCCTTTTATCCAATTGAGTGTTGTGAGTTGGTTTTATTGATAGATTAATGGTTTGAATTTCAGCAGTTGAGGGTGAGGGTGGACGATATCCCAAAGAATAATTGTAGATGTAGGTAAGATGACATAGTGATTTTAGTCAATCCATTAGGTGTTATGAACGCACCGTATTTGTTCACATGGATTATAAAATCAATATTCTATGATTTCCTAGACTATTTCATTATCGTAAATATCAAAGATATCTTGATCTACTCAATTCCATAGGAGGAGCATGATAAGATTCTGATAGCCATTTTGTAGATCCTTAGACAACACCATATTCAAGGAATGTTTTCCAAGTGTATGTTCTGGATATGAGAGTTGCATTTCTTCAGGTGAGTGGTGTCTTCGAATGGTGTGGCAATGGGCCGTTCAATGGTATATGTAGTTTTCTATTTGGTAAATCCTAATAACATGGAAGGGTTTTATAGTTTCCTTGGTCTTGATGAAAATTATCCTAGATTTTTAAGCATATATATTGAGTTCAATCACCCATGAAAACATCAAATAGTAAAGATCACTCTTTTTTATACAATGATCTGTGCATGGAAGCATTCATTTTCTATAAATGAAATTTTTTTCAGTGATCCATTGCATTAGTTTCTTGATAAAGGGGTGATATTTGTGGTGTTTTTTGTTGCTTCCAGTATGGGATTGGGATGTGTGATGAAGCTGTAGAGGTAAATCATATGTTATGGTTCTAGGAGGTTACATCCCAAGGAGGGTAACTATGCCACCGTTGATCTAGAGCTTGTATCAGTTATTTTTATACAGAAATTATTGTGGAATTACCTCATTGTGGATATCATTTTTATCTTCACGGATCAAATGAATTTGAGGTATATCCTTTACCAGCAAGATATATGCATTTAATAGTAGTGTGGGAATTCATTTCTTTATGATTATGATTTTCAAATCTCATACATGTAACGACCCAAAAATTGAATAATGAAAATTCTTCTAGGTCTATTTAAATATCATCTTATGGTTATATACAATGTATGCACTTATTCAGTTCAATGTTTTATATTTTAATGTACCGTTATGAATTGTGACAGTTTTTTATAGAGACTTTGAATAGTGATCAAATGGTTTGTATATATATAGGGCTTTAACAAATTCAATTTACATATATAAAGGAAGAGATGGACTCATCCAGTAATCATACCCCATATGAAGCCCATTTTTCGGAGCTTAAAAGGAGTTGGCGTCATTGGGCTTCTCTCATTTCCAAAACAAAGCCTATTTTTAATATGTTAAGCTCGAGTGAAACCACCTACAAGAGAAGTAGAAGTTGATAAAGATTACAACTTGAGAAATGGTATTTGAGCCACCCCAAGAGTCTGTCACCATTTCACACCATACCCTAAGGTCTTATACGAGTGTTTTAAGGGGTTATGTAAAAGCAATCCAGTACTACGATTATGTATATTATTCAAGTATAGAAAATATACATTATTTTTATTATTATTACATTGTAAATAGTTATTTAAAGCAAAAATAGTATTTTTAGTTAATATTCAACTATGAAATATATTTGGATGAATTAATGGATTGTTAAATTAAAGAATATTTTAATAAATTATTATTATTATTATTATTATTAAATTATTATTAATTAAATATAACTTATCCTTTAATTTTATGAATGCGATTGTAATCTTTCTTAATGTTTGAAAGCCGTTTTTGTCAAAACCCATGGTTTTCTGATAAATATCGGTTTTTATTTTATTGAAAAAATTGACATATTTAAAAAATTATTTATATAAAATGAATATTATTTGTGGAATCATGATATCTAAATTATCCATTATTGAATTTTTCTTAATTTTCTGCGAAAGTTGATTTTTTTGTAAAAATTAAATAACATCTAATTATATAATGTGTTTTATGACATCATAATGACCCAATAGTAATGTAATAAAATTCAATAAACATTATGTTCATCCAATATAAGTTTAACCACTAAAATAATGTTATTTTTCGTTTTTTTATTTATTTTACAAATCCTTAGTATACCCTCAAAGACTTATAAATCATTTTAGATTTTAAAATTGATTTCATTGCGAGTCTAACTCACCTCTACATAGGAAACCATATTATTTTAATAATATAAATAATTTTCCTTATAAATTATTACTTTGCTATTCCCTTTGAAAAAAACCATGGGAAAAAATCATGTTTTGGTTTGTGGTTTTGATTAGTTTAACGTGTGGTGTCCCAAACCTAAATAATTAACAATTCCCTCTCATTTCCTATATAAACCCATCCATGCTGCCGCTTCATCCTCACTCAAATCCTTTTGAGTTCCAACAAATAGTGCCCTCACCTCTCTATAATCCTTCCATAGTGCCCCAATCTTATAATAATTCTCTCTCAAGCCCCTCCCAGGCCTTTGGCACCAAACTTCAAAGTGAGGGATTCCCACCTTTCTCTTTTTATCCAAATTTCTTAATATTGTTATGCCCTTTTATATTCAATTATAAATGTTAGGGTATGATTTCTAACCTCCCACAAACATCCCTCTTTATTTATGAATTATGAGAAACCCATTTCTCCCTCATTAAATGCATCCATGTACACCCGTTACCATACTGAAATTATGTAAGGAATTTCTCTCACCTCATTTATATTCAAGTAATTATTTTTTATCATGAATCTAAATTCCATTAATTTTTTTGGGACATGTATCTATATGACCCCCATAATTTCCATTTCATGTAAATATGATGGGACACCCCTTTACCTCTCATAAACCATTTTATGTGTTCTTACATCACGCTGTTATGCTGCCGAAATTGCACTATGATTGTCCAAGAAAAGTCATTGTGTAATTAATACCATGCCCATTTCTCTCTCAAGGGTATTCACCTTTATAAACATTTACAAATTTTTTAATGATTTTCATGTATTAATTCCACAATCCTTTATCATGGAAAAAGTAATGATGTTTAATGATTCCATGTTTTATGATCCATGTGGCACACTTATGCCTGAAATGACATGATTAAGAAGGGTTCTCCCTAATAGCACTCCAATGCATTGGGTAATGTATAATATCATGATGCGTCATGTGCAAAGGGTATTGATTAATTCTAATTCATGTGAAATGATTATTTACTCATGCTTCATGTGAAATGAGGTTTTAATCATGCTCCATGTGCAATGAGCATTGGCTCATGCTAATTCAATGTTAAGTGTTGTTGCCACATATCCCTGTTATGATTATCATGATTTATAATTCCTTTATGTTAATGTTTCTCTTGTGATACCTTGATATGACTATTGAATAACATTTATTTTATTCCTCATGTTATTCCATGTTTATTCCCTTACTGGGCTTTATAGCTAACCTTTTTCTTATTCATGTCCTCAGGTTATCCCATGCAATGCTAAGTACGAGGGAATGTAGTGGCCATGTAAAGGAAATATTCAATAAGATGTTTCATTTTATATTTTACATTGTTATGTAATGTTGCTAATCCCCAAATACACTTTACCTCCTGATCTTCCATGTTTTCTCAAGATATGGTATTTTGTAAAAAATTATGTTTAGTGTGTAATAAAATGATAGGTTGTTATAGTTGGTATCAAAGGATATGTTTAGTTATTTTTGGGATTAGGATTAGAAAACAATAGTGAATCCTTAGATACAAGACAAAGTATAATAAAATAATCCCTACGTTTTGGTGGGTATTGAGTAAGTGGTCTATCAAACAAATAAATCTCTGTCTGGATACGAGCATGTAGCAGCGGCTCTGGTACAGATGTACATAGGAGTGAAAACATTGACAAAACATTTTAGGCATGACCTGAGGTATAAGGGTACACAACAATGGACCTTGATGCACTCTTGGTTAAGACACTCCTGGGGGATATGTTTTGGTAATTTATCTAGATTAGTATGAACCATTATTAAGGGAATTAAAAAATTCCGCTAATAATAAATTTTATAAAGTAGATCATGGATAACATAGATTGAAGCATATAGATTCATAAGTTGTGGAAACAAAAGTAATTTATAAGTCATCTTTTTTTGTATTTGGATTCCCTATTATGTGACTAACATTTTATGATAATCATCCATATGTTTATATTGGATAGATTATAACAAGAATCAAAATGTTAAATGTAGGTTTGTCAACCATTGTTCAATGAATTCTTTTATATCCCGAAAGTTAAGAATAACAATCCCAACACCACCACAAATCATCGAAGAAAAGATGTTGGTGAGTACAACAAATGGGGAAGTCATTGAATCCCCTAAAAATAACTCCCACTCAGTCACAATATGTGGATTGAGCATTCTAGAGAACCTCTTCACACTCCCTCTGAGGAAATTTGATGGAATTCTTGGCATGGATTATCATTCCTTCTATAGAGACAACATAAATTACCGTGAGAGGGAAGTCACTTTCCCTGTAGAGAATCGACCCCCTATTTTCTACAAGTGAAAAGAGGAAGATGAATCATATTTTACTCCATCATCTCAAGCATGGATATTAATACCCTATGAGCTAGCATATCTAGCTCAGATTATTGAGTCTAAGGAGGAAACCATCTTGAAGAGAGGCATATTGTGAGGGAATTCGCTGAAGTGTTTCCCTTGGAGTTCCTAGTCTTCCTCATAAAAGAGATGTTGAATTCTCAATTGATATTATACCAGTGGAATTGCCATTATCCAAGACTCCATATATAATGGATGTTGTGGAGCTTGAGGAGTTGATGAAAAAACTACTGGATAATCTGGATAACGGGTTCATATGCCCAAGTGATTTACCATGGGGTGCACCAGTCCCTTTGTTAAGAAGAAGGATGGGACAATGTGCCTTTTCATCAATTATCGTGAGCTTAACAAAATCACGATAAAGAAAATGTATCCTCTTCCACAAATTGATGGTTTATTATATCTGTGGTATGGATCACAATACTTATCCAATGTAGATTTTCAATCGAGATATTATCATGTATGGGTGAATAAGGAAGATATCCCCAAGACTGCTTTTGGTACAAGATATGGGCAATATGAATTAATAATAATGCCTTCTGTAGTATCTAATTCTCCAAAAATCTTAAAGGACATGATGAATAGAGTCTTTAGATATTACCTCAACATATATGTGGTAGTATTTAAAGATTATATTCTCATATACACCAAAACGAATGAGGATCACGAGGGGCATTTAAGAATTGTACTAGGGACCTTGTGAAAGAAGAAGATTTATGCAAAGTCCATCAAGTGTAAGTTCTAGTATAAGGAGGTCTCATTGTTGGGCCATATCATCACAAGAAATGGGATATCTATAGATCCCTCCATGATAGATGTAATAGAGGGATGGTCGAGACCAACATTGGTAACAGATATCCATAGCTTCTTGGGGATAGATGGATATTATCGACGATTTGTGAGAAATTTCTCACTATTTCCCAACCCTCATACCAAGCTATCTCAGAAGGGAGTAATGTTTTTTTTATTGATGAATGTGAAGAAAGCATCAAGGGGTTGACAAAGGAGGCTTATCACTGCGCTCGTGCTCACATTAACCACAAGTGGATAACCGTTTGTGGAATTCAGTGATTCTTCGAAGAAGGGACTAGGCTATGTGTTGATGAAAAATGACAATGCCATTCAATATTATTTAAGGAAATTGAATTTTCATGAGTAGAATTATCCAAAACATGATCTGGAGTTGGCTGTAGTGATCTTTCCATTAAAAATTTGAAGGCATTATCTCTTCAAGGAGATGTGTGAAATATATCTGGACCACAAAATCCTCTAGTATATATTCACATAGAAAAAGTTGAATAGGCACCAATGAGGATGATAAGATATGATCAAAGACTATGACTGCTCAATCCATTACCATCCTGGGAAAGAGAACAAGGTGGTAGATGCTCTATATAGAATTGACCCAGCAATTATTTCATTGGTGAGACTTGAGAAGGATAGAGTCCTTTTAGATTTATTGATGATGGACATGGAAATCACAAAGAAGAGAAAATAATCAATCCTTTTACAAATTATTGCCCAACCATCTCTTTTGGAATGGTTAATGGATTCTCAAAAGAATGATGTAGGAATTCAGAAGAAAGTGGAAGATATCAGGAAAGGGAAATCCTAGGAGTTAAATGTTAATGAACAAGGAATTGTGAGATTTGGGAAAAGACTATGTATTCCATCATGTTTAGAGCTAATGAAGGAACTTTTGGATGATGAACATAGTTCAATTTTCACTATTCTCCTAGGAAACAAAAATATGTATCGAGATATCCAAGAGAATTATTGGTTGAATAATATTAAGAAGGAGATCGTTGAGTATACATAAAAGTGCCTTGTGTGTGAGCAAGTGAATCCAGAGAGGAAGAAGTCTATGGGGATGATGCAACAATTGGCCATACCTGCATAAAAATGGGATATCATCACTATGTACTTATTCACCGGACATCTGAAGAAATCAAAACGCAACAATGTAATATAGGTTCTTGTGGAATGCCATAAAAATTCATCACACTTTATATAAATTTTGGAGGATTTCTCATTGGATCAACTGGCACAGATATATACCATGTAAGAGGTAAGGCTGCATTGTGTACCACTATCTATTGTATCCAATATCAATCCAAGATTCACCTATATGTTTTAAAAGAGACTTCAACATGCTCTAGATACTGAACCAAACTTCATTACGGACTATCATCCTCAAACGGATAGGCAATGTGAGCGAACTATTCAGACACTAGAGGATATGTTATGATGAAGTTCATTGGACTTCAAAGAGGGCGGGACCAACATCTTCCACTGGTTGAATTCTTCTACAATAATAGCTTCCAAATAGAGCATCCAAATGAAACCTTATGAATCCCTATATGAGAAAAGCTTTAGAACATTGGCATGTTGGGAAAATGTTAGTGAGCGTAAGCTATTAGGACCAGAAATGGTTGAAGAAATGGTAGAGAATGAGAAAACCATTCAACAACATATCAAGGTAGGCCAGAGTTGACAGAAGAGTTATGAAGATAACAATCGATGATACCTTTAGTTTAAATTTGGTGACATGGTATTTATATGCATATAACCATGGAATAAGGTCATGAGGTTTGGAATGAAATAGAAGTTATGTATAAGGTACATCGTCCACTTCAATATTCTTGATAGTGTCAGGGCTGTGGCCTATCGACTAGCACTTCCACCTACCATAGAAAAAGTACATGATTTCTTTAATGTATCCCTCTTATGGAAGTACATACCAGACCCTTTAGATGTACTCTCTTCTGAGGTAGTATAGTTAGAGGATGATCTTTCTTATGAGGAGAAACTGGTGAATATCTTAGATCAGAGTGAAAAAGTTCTACAAAATAAGACAATTACCCTCGTCAAGGTGTTGTGGATAAACCAAAAGTTTAATGAAGTGACGTGGGAATCCAAAGAAGTGAAAATGTAGAGTTACCAACATCTGTTTTACTGCAGTAAAAGGAAATTTTGAGGGAAAAATTTCTTAAGAGGGAAATATTGTAACAACCCAAAAATTCATTAATGACAATTTATCTTTGTTTATTTAAATTTATGATTATGGTTATGTAGAACGAATTCACTTATTTGGTTTTATGTTTTGGATTTTAAAATACCATTATGAATGGAGACCATTTCTAATATAGCCATCGAACAATGATCACATGATTAGTATAAATATACGGCTTTAACAAATCCAATTTACTTAGACAAAGGAAGTGATGGGATCCTCCAATAGACATTACCCATATGAAGCGCATTTGTTGAAGTTTTGAATGGAGTTGAGGTCATTGGGTTTCCCTATTTTCCAAGACCATGCCAAGAAGGAACACATAAAGCTCGATTGGAACCACCTACGAGAGAAGTGGATTTTGATAGAGATTACAACTCGAGAAATGTTATCCGAGCCACAATAAGAGTCTATCCCCGTCAAAGGCCTTATCCTATGGTCATATGTCTGTTTTAAAGGGGTTATGTAACAAGACACTATTACTAAAATTATTTCCATTAATATTGTATAGAGAATATACATTATTTTTATTATCGATACTTTGAAAATAGTTTTCTAAAGCATAAATAGTGATTTTAGTTAATATTCAACTAAGAAATATTATTTGATGAATTAATGGATTTTTTAATTAAATAATATTTTAAAAAAATATTATTACTATTATTAATATATATTTTTATTAAATATAAATTATATTATAATATCGTGAATGCAATTGTAATTTTTATTATGGTTTGAAAGCTGTTTTTCTCAAAACCAATGAATTTTCGATAAATGTCGGTTTTTATTTTGAATGTAAAAAATTTACATATTTAGAAAATTATTTAGATAAAATGAATATTATTTTTTTAATCAAGAAATCCTAATGTTCCAACTATAAATATTTCATAATTTTCTAAGATAGTCGAATTTTTGGGAAGTATTAAATACAGTTTAATTTTATTATGTGTTTTATGTCATCATAGTGACCAAATAGTGATGTTATAAAATACTATAAACATTATTTTTGGATAATATATGTTTTAAAATTTTAATAATGTTATTTTAGGTTTGTTTGATTTATTTTTCAAAGCCTTAGTGGACCCTCCAAGACTTATAAAACATTTAATCTTTTTAAATTGATTTCTTTGAGAGTGTGACTCACCTCCACATAAAAACCCTATTATTTTAAGAAGTTAATCAATTTAAATTATAAAATATTTTATTACACACCCATTTGGAAAAAACCATGGATATAAACCATGGGCTGGTTTGTGGTTTTTATTAGTTAAATTTTTGGTGTCTCATACACAATTAATAAAACATTCCATCTACTTTCCAATATGAACCCACCCATGATCCCACTTCCTCCTCACTGAATTCCTATAGAGTTAAACCAACCCCTATCCTACTCTCTATTGAATCCTGATAAGGTCCCTCAAACTCAGAATAAGTCTCTCTCAAGCCACTCTCAAGCCTCTAAGATCACATTTCCTAGTAAGGGATTCCTACCTTTCTCTTTTTATCCAAGTATCTTAATATTTTATGCCCTTTTATTTTCAATTATAAATGTTGGGGAATGATTTTTCACCTCCCCCATTCTGAATTATTAATGTTTGAATAATGACTTAACACTTTCTCTCTCGGTAAATTCCACCCATGTACACCCATTACCATGCTTAAATTCTGTCTGGATTTTCTCTCCAATCATTTACATTCAATTAATTATTTTATAACACAATCATGGTTATTCACCTTTATGCACATTGACTTATTATTTAATGATTTTCATGTATGAATTCAACACTCCTTTATCATCGAATAAATTATGATTTTTAATGAATCCTTGTTTTATGATCCATGTGGAACACTTATGCATGAAATGAAATGATTACGAAGGGTGAACCCTGATAGCGCTTCAATGAATTGGATAAAGTATAGTTTTATGATAAGTCATGTGAAATGGGTGATGAATAATGATAATTCATGTGCAAAGAGTATTTACCCATGCATCATGTGAAATTAAGGTTTACTCATGCTCCATGTCCAATCATCCTAGGCTCGTGCTAATTCCATGTTAAGTGTTGTTGCCACATCTCCATGTCATGATTATCATGATTTATCATGACATTATTTTCATGTTACATTTGTGCTCCCATGATATTCCAATTGACTAAAATGTATTTTATTCCTCAAGTAATAACATGTTTATTCCTTTATTGGGCATTATATCTCACTCTTTTTTTATACTTGTCCTCAGGTTATCCCATGCAATGCTCAGTATGAGAAAATGTAGTGGTCATGTAAATAATGTTTTCAATAAGATGTTTCATTTTATGTTTTACATTGTTATTTAATATTCCTAAGACCAAAGACATTAGTCTTATTGATCTTCCATGTTGTATCACCTGATGGTTTTTTGTAATAAATTATGTTAAGTGTGTAATAAAAACAAGGTTGTTATAATACACCATAGGAAAAAGGAATTTTATGGAAAAAGCATTAATAAACAATTCCAAAAATGATTTTGTTCGAGAGTCTAGGGCTATATGGAGAGTAGTGAGATATTTTTAAGCCTCGCACATAGATGTAATGGTGGGAAGTTATAATGGATGTTTAATTCTTATGATGATGTATTATTCTCTGGTGTAGCATGTGGATGAGAATTTGTGGGGAGACTCCTAGGTATAGGTGATGTGAAATCATGTTGACAATGTTGATATAGTAGAGGGATGATCAGAAGCAGATATTGTTTCATAAAAGGTTCATTTTTCCATTAACAATGGTTATGGGAGACCATCATGAGTTTAATGACACACATTCTGCATTAAAATACCAAGTATCTAGGATTAGCTATAGTTTGAAGATGTAGTTTTCGTGGCCCAAGATGAAATTGTAGTTGGAAATGTTTTTGGAAAAGTGATTGGTTTTCAATAAGTTAAAATTCAAGATTCATGTCTTAGTTGGGTTGTTGTATCCCATATGATGTTCCCAAGTATAAATGGGATGACATATCAACGAATATTCAAATTTTGTTACCCATGACCCAGGGAGGCTGTGATGATATCTGGATGTTCATCGATCAGTTGAAGAAATCTTCCCAATTCTTAGATATCATGGAGTCATTGACATTTTATTATTTGGATAAGATGTATATAGATGAGGTGGTATTTCTTTATGGAATTTTTAGGTCCATTATTGTGATGCACGTTTTTTCAGGAGAGTTTGGAGGGTTATGAATCAAAATTTTGTCATTTAGTTATGACATAGAACAACTTTACATCACCAAATAGATGAGAATACTATGAAAACTATCTAGATGATGAAGGATATATTTGGAGCATACATATAAAACATTAATGGATCTTGGTTTTGACACCTTCCCTTGGAGGAGTCTTCTTATAATAATAACTATCACTATTCTATTATCATTTATTTATTTGAGTCATTGTATGCGAGGTTGTGTTGTTCTTCACTGTTCTGGATGGAGGTTGGGGATACACTGGGTTTTGGTCTTGATGTGGTAAAGATATTGAAAGACATGGTTTATATTCACAGCGAGATGATGAAATTAACATATTACTAGTAACATTCTTATATCTATCATCAGAGGAGACCCTTGGAGTTCTAGGTTGGATACCACATGATCGTGATGGATTCCTCTCAATGTTGGAAAAAGATGTTTTATAGAGGGTGTAAGATTTATCCTACATTTTTTGTACTTTTGAGGTGTTGGGGTGAGATAGAGACATGGCGTACAATTTATCATTACCACCATGTAGGAAGATAAACCCATATTTATTCTAAATTTCATAGCTCTATCGATATCTTTGTGAAAACATTCATGTCCTTGAGTTGGGGGAGATGGATATCAAGGAAAAAAACAATGTTTTCTAAATCACCAAGTAGAGATCTCGTATCTCCAAGAGACGTCTCTATGTGGATGGATAATTTCTTTGTTTCATATGTTGTGGATGCATTGTGGAATAGAGGAGAGTACATAAGAATGAGATACAACGAGAAACCAAATTTTATGGATGGATAATTTCTTTGGTTCATTTATGTGACATATTATTTTCATTTATTGTGATTTATGATTTGTAATAAATTTATTGCATTTGATAAATGTATGAACTTTTTTCTAATAGCGGCATATTAACTGTGACATAATTAAACCTATGCTGGTGAGTCAGTGCTACCCATAATGGATAGTATCCTTCCATAAAGATGGAATTCCATTATTCATGTGTTTGGTATGGTCGAATTTATTTTTTCAAGTTGATTTTTGTTCGATATTCATGTAGGATGATATGGTTCTGCAGTGGTTGTGAGGTTGTATGGCTATGGTGATATTTTTTTGTGGGAGGATACAGTTTTTGTTCATATGGGCATGAGGTTCTGTGTGATATTTATATATTTTTTTACTTTGCGTGTTTATCTAGTGGTATTGTATGAGATACGATTAGATCCTTGATATATATATATATATATCTCCCATTGTCGTATTTTGAATAACGTTATTTCTGGGATTGGTATTGGATTCTTGAGGGAAATAATCAATTGAAATGAATTTTATGTAATGGTGGATGCCTTCTATGTCTGATAAATTTTGAGTTTTTTGGGTTTTAAGTTCTTAGAGGAGTCCCTAAGAGGTCCGGGAGAAGTTTGGTTATTAAATGACAGAAGCAGGGTGAGTACATGATGTGTAAAGATAACATGACATGTATGTGTGGTTCAACTCTTAAGAAGTAATTTTCACATACTGTTACACAACCAGTATATTTTGGGGTTAAAAAATAAAATGGAAAAATGTTTTCCTATGTAATCCGATCCATGAATATTTTTTGATCTGGAACTAGATTACAGATCATGTAAATCCCCAATCCAGTTCTATTATAAAGTTTGGAGTGCTCAAGGTGTTTCTTAAACCCTACATTAGTTCCTCCCTCTCTCATTCCAGGTGAACCATAGGAGGACTGAGGAGTGATTTAAGCACTCCTTACCCCCTCTTTGATTCATTGGATCTAATGATCGTTCATTAGAATTATTTGGTAAGCACTTCATTATAAACTATTTGTTTCTTCTTGTTATTCAATGAGGTTTCATTGTAGTGGTGCAGTTTTTTATTTTTTCTGTGGTTTGTATTATTTTTTGTGATATTTGGGTGTGGTGTAGGATGATCTGCAGTTTCTTATTGTGTATTTATGGTTTTTCGTTTGTCTGGATTACCCGGTGGTGCATAGAGTGTCATAAAATATTCATTGTGGTTAAGAATCCATGATTTATCTTTACATTGTGTCATCAAATAGGTGTTTAATTTGATTTACCTATAGTTTAAGGTTGTGTTGGGTTAATTAAATGTAAATAATTGGTTGAATTAAAATTGAATAGTAATATGGGTTGTTTCAAATGTTTTTATAGTCTATTATTATTACAATATTGTGGATTGTATAAGCATGATTCCCTATTGAAAATGGTGGCCATTTGGGTCCTTTTATTTTCTATTTATATGTAATGTGACTAGTCTAACCGTGTTGTTTGTCATGATATCATCAAATAATGGATATTGGTTGATCACTTATATTTGGATAATAAAATTTTTTCACCATGATTATAGATTTTTGGATAATGCCCCTAAATA
Source organism: Viscum album (assembly GCA_963277665.1). Taxonomy (NCBI): domain Eukaryota; kingdom Viridiplantae; phylum Streptophyta; class Magnoliopsida; order Santalales; family Viscaceae; genus Viscum; species Viscum album. The sequence goes on along the minus strand of OY728165.1, from coordinate 251,236,132 downwards.
ATATAGAATGTGAAAAAATACCATTGTCAATTTGTTATATGTTATGGATATGTTATGATGTGTAGACTTTCTTATGGGAAGGTGACGTTTATATGGCGTTAATTGATTGTTTGACCATTCTATTATGTTGTTAAGGTAGTTTTTTGGATGTTCGTTTGTGGAAGTTAAGAGTTTTTTTGCCGTGTTTTTGGGGTGGAAAGGTGGTTTCTTTGACATTATTTTAGGGTGTTGAGGTGGTGGTTTTTATTCATGAATTTTGTGTGGAAATATGAGCGTTGTTTTATTATAGATACCCATGTAGTGATGGAAGAGATGATAAATAAGGATTAAATTATAGGGGGTCAATTTGGTTAATTGATTGGAAATGGTTAATGAATAATTAAATTATGGGTTTAGTGTCTAAATTTGGTTGATGATAAATAATAAAAATAATATGATTATTAAAGGAAATTGGTTTGAATTTTGAAAATTACAGTGTGATGGTTTGTGTGTTGTTATGTATAGAGGTGAAAAAATGTGGATATTGTGAATTGGTTAGTTAGTTTGTGAAAACATTTGTTGGGATTGACTATTTGATATTACATATATATGTATACTCCTTGTTATATATGTATTCATGCCACCCACATCAATTACTACGTGTCGTCAACCTCATAGTCATGTGGGGGTGGGGGTGTTTTTTCCAACATCTGATAGAGAGGACAAATGGTGGGGTACCTAGTCATTACCTATATCTTTTCCAAGAATAGAAGGTATTTCACATGATATGATTCCTATAGGTCGGTTAGATCCTTAGATGGTGGTTGAGATAGCGGAGGTTTTTTTACGACTGATGTTCCCTTGCTTGTGGGGTGGTGGCAAAAGTGTTTCCGAGAAATATGTGATATGACCATTCTTATGGGGAGGATTCCGGTGGGGGATGTTCATAGTAAGTGCAGGGAATAAGAATGATGTTATACTGGTTAACAATACCCTAATCCTCTATATTTGTAAGTGTTTGTGTTGTGGAATAGTTTTTTGTGATATCTAATGTCCTTTTACTTGTGGTGTGGTGAGGCCATGTGTTTTTAGAAGAGGTGTGTTCTGATTGTGCTTGTCGGGCGGTGTGGTATACAAAATACATGGGTACAGTAGGGTGTACTATTTTGGAGTGTGAGAGTGTAATTATAGTAGGAATGTATTGTGGGGTACCCTTATCAATGTGTTTTATGTTATACTATATTACATGGCTTGCGTTATTTGGTGAGTGTTCCTTGGAGAGTTTGGTTTAGGTAAGTATAAATATATAGGTACTGTTTGGTTCTGTTGCTTTCTAATAAATGCATTACTATGCTTCTTTGAAAAGTTCATTATAGACTTGTGGACTGTCCAAGACATCCTGATATTAGAGCATTGGATATATGTTGTATAATTGCTTTAGATTTAATTCTTGATGTTTACATTAGATAATTTTATTAGTATCATTGCTATTTTATACATGAATCGTTGGATGGTCTTGGTTTCATTTTATATTATATCATTGTGTTTCTTGTGGATGATTCATATTATCTATTAATCCAACATAATTTAGAGGGTAATTACCACAATACATGAGATTTTTATACCCTCGTTTCTAGTCACCAACTCGGGGCCTAATAGATGCGGGACTCGTGGTTTATTATCTCTCTCCCCTCAATGCGGTATATTTGGAGGGAGGGGGTTGTGAAATTTAAAATCTAAAAAATAATATCATATTATTAAAAATGTTTCTATAATAAATGGAAACATGTAATGGAATCATCAATAAAAAACGTATTCATGTGTACAAGAATGGTAATTCATATAGAAAATATCAAAACTGATATTTCATTCAAACTATTGTAAAAAAGTACCTCATTTTGAAGAAAAATATTATATACCATCTAAAAAATTTTAATCTAATGTAAATTTTTTTAAAAATAAATTTCATAAATCCTTGTATAATAATAGTGATATTATTTAATTTTTTAGTGAAAATATTATCATGGAAGAAATAATTCATGATAGAAGAGAAAAATAATTCGGGTTTTGTTTATAAAATAATTCTAGACTTTAGGTGCACAATTGGAATAAAAAGATTGGATTACATGAAATCAGTATAAATAAATAAATTATAATAATATAAATAATTATTTTAATAGATAGATCATACACATTTATCATTACATATTTAATGATAAATAATTCCAGCAAAATGAGATTGTAAAATAGAAACCTTACTTACTGTCAGAATTTATTCGTAAAAACTATAAAATCATTTATAATAAATTTAAATTTACTTTATTTTCAACCAAAAATCAATACAGATACATATAATAACATATATCATCCACTTATAATATTTAATATCCTTTTATCAATAATATATTTTAGAAAAAATATCATTTTGGGGTGTTAACTGTGTTTATTCATGCATGTTTTAATTTGGAAGCTCTAGTGATCCTATATTGATCACTATTCAATCATATAAACCATTCAATTCAAGATATATATATAATATATTTCAATTTTATACATATTTAGGACTAAAGATAAATTTTATATATATATATATATATATGATTACACCAATCAAAGAGGTAATAGTCCATATATAAGCATGAATATTATTTTCATTTTCTAAAAAAAGAATAAAATAACATAAATTATATATTATAATTTAAAATTGAAAATTATAAATTAAATATCATATATTTTTCTTAAATTCACCATTATATCAATCGATGCGAGGAGGTGATGGAAAATGATTAATATCCTCACGTAGTGGTGGTAGTTCAGATATATGAATGAGCGATACATTCATTCCACATTTATTGAAAAGGTGGTGCAAATGGTCATCAAATTATAAAAAACAAATAATTAAAATTTTAATCCTAGAATCATAATTTTATTAAGGATAACATAGGTTTAATGAATTTTGAAGAATAAATAATTGTAAATGATCTCGGTTAAGATTTATAGTTATTTGTTGAGAGACCTCCTTTGACGTGAAACTTAAGCCATGAAATATTGGTCTGTAGAGAATACCAAGAAAAATGAAATAATGTAAGAAATCAAGGAAGGAATTAGGTCATATATTTACCTATATATGAATCTCAATTATTTGGAATAAGGTTGAAGGATATATTTCAATCTATAAGTGACAAGAGGAAAAAATTGGAATTGGATAAAATATGTAAATTTATTCATATATTTTTTCATGAATATTGATTACTAGTTGATATAACTTCCAATAAAAGAAAATATATGGTGTGAATATCTTCAATGAATAATATGTAGGGAATTTAATGTGTATAGTTTCACTTATATCTTAGTTTAACAACATGTAAGCATGTTTTATCATTAACCATGTAATAAAATTTTGTTGTTTTAAACATTCATTTTGACAAAAACTTTATTTGGGATCATTAAAAAATATTGATATTATTATTACGTATATAGAATCATTTTTAATCAAATTTAAAATATATAAGCTACATAAATTAATTGTAATAAAATCTTTTGTATTCCAATAATAACCCAATATAATAAAAATATTTTTTAAGAGTAAAAAAATTTACATTCTTTCTATTCCTCATAAAAATAATAAAAATAATTTAAAATAATTTATATAATATATTATATATACATTATTTTATAATTATTAATAAATTTTTTATTAAGGTCTTTTTTTTAAAGAAACACATTGTACACGTAGAAACTGTTCTATGAAAAATACAACTTTTTAACATTAAATAATTGTATCTTCATTAGAAACCTTTAAATAGTGAATTAATATATTTTTATTTAAAAAATTATATTAATTTTCAGGAAAATAACTATTTTTTGGATTAATATACTTGTTTTATTATAATATATATCATATTGAGTAATGCATTTCTATAAAATATATATATTTTATTCATTAATTGATTTCATTAAAATTTAGATCTTATCAATATAATTTTTTCACCATAATAATTTACATGTATATTTAATAAATTCATTAATTTTATTGTTACTATCCAATATAATATCAATGTTATAAAAGTATATGATATCATAATTTATCTGGACATGGGGATACATGTAAAGATTGACATTGAATGCATCATGTTTATATATATATATATATATTATTGTTTCCTTTCAATGCGATCACTACAAAAATGATGGAATCACTCAATAAAAAAACCCCATCCTATTTTCCTTCTAGATAAAGAAAATATTCGTTATGTCATCAAACAAACAACCACTATTAGGCATTAATGTCAAGTAATATTACAAAATAAGAAGATAAGTATCACTATATATAGATAAGAAAAAACATCACACTTGTTGATATAATTCCACATCTCTATATTATTATCAAATGATATATAGTGTAAATATTGATAATGATGATTATAATTACCAAAAGTTTATTTTTCAAATATTTTCTTAACTAAATTATTTATGATTAGCTTTTCAGATTTTTGACACTAAACTATAATGAAAATATTGTTTCTATAAATAAATTATTAAATATTACGAAAAAAATTTAGTCCTTTTATGAGATATTATAAATAATATTTTAAAATATATAAAAACTATATATAATGGTATATGAGACCAAGGAATTTTACACTTAGAGTTACAATTTTTATAATTTTTTATTCATTAATTTCCCACATATAATTATTTTTCTCAATTTAATAATATATATATATATATATTAATGGATTCCATATTGAGACTAAGTAGGTCCATATAATGTAAATAATTAAATAATATTTTTAGGAATTTAAAAAATAATAATGGGATTAAACTAAATTACAATGATGAGGGTGAAACTATTAGATCCAATGGTTTGTTTTATTGATATTGTGCATTTTTTACCTAAATATTAAATTATTGGTTTATAAATATTAAATACAATAACATTTTTAATAACATAAATATTTATATTGAAATACATCTAATGGGTAATAAATGGTCAATAGTTTTGTGAACACATTATGGTTAAACCATTATTTTGGTGCAAAAAAATGTTTTTCTATATATGAAGAGATTAAATTTAAGTGTTCATTTGGAGAACATTTTTTTCTCTCCACATAATATTTTTTTATTTGGGGTTATATTTTATGTATACTAAAACATAATTTACTTTGGTAAAAATAAGATACTCATGTAAAAAGCAAAAAAGTTTAAAATTAATGACATAAGAGTAATTTTGGTCAATCATGCATAAAACATCTATAAAAATTTTTGGTTAATGATTTATCTAACTAAGATCAACCAAAACACTTATATTTCAATAATTTTCGGTCATTGGCCCTTGAGTAGTGAAATGATATTACTTAAAAGTAAAGGGTTTTCATAAAATTTCACTTTTAGTCAATTGTAAAAGTTGATCACTTCCAATTAATCAATTAATCATTTTACCTTCATTATATCCAAACCCCCCTAAAAATTACTCTCCTAGAATTCCATTAAATTTCATAAATAACTTTTCCACTATATGTTTTCCAAATTCCATCAATTCTGTGGAGTTCATCCAAAGGAAATTCCAGGTATCAATATATGTATTATATATGATACAACATTCCTTATTAATATTTCTCTTCCAAACCTGTCATGAATATAGGGATAAAATGAAATCTGTATAATAATTAGACTAAATTTTATTTTTATTATGAGAAACCCCTCTATATATACCTTCTCATCAAATAAGAAAAACTAAATAACATTGATCTGTTGTTTGTGCAGACAAACTCTTCCTGGAAGGGACATATTCTATTTTTCACCACCACAACTCTTAACATGTAATAAAGATTGAATTAAACAAATATTATAAATTATAAAATATATTTATTATCATGAGTGTATATATTTAGTTTGTATTGATTTTCCCCCATTAATTGGGAATTGAAAATGATAATCCTTCTTTGTACCATCTGTCATATACATGATGTAACATTACTAATTTTTCATCAAATTAATTTATTATATATTAAATGCAAATAAATTATTGTTATTAACATTGTAAAATCACATGTACTATGATTATTCTTATGTTATAATTATTTTGTGGAAATAGAAACAACAAAAACAACCATAATCATCCATTAATTATGGAATGTTCAATTGTGGGGCACTCTAACAACATATGTAATACCCCAAGCTTCTACGGTACGCTTGGCTTTGAATAATGTAATAGCATGTGTTGTACGCAACATCGAGTTCTAACACACCACAACCAATCAAACTAGCCGTTATGAATAGTAATACCCACTTTTTGAAATTTATAAATTTTATTTTTCAAAATGGACTTCATTTTTGGATTCGGAATATCAAAATTATCCTATGTTGAATTTTTGGAATTTTTCTAAAAAAGATATTTTTTGAGGAATTGTGAAATCACTAAGTGGTAGTTAAAAAAGTAAATTTTTCATAAAACTTAATTTTACCGCTTCTGTAAGTGGAATTTCAAAACACCAAGAGAAACGGTTAATATCAAGGACTAAAATGTGGTTCATTGAGATGAAAATAATTTTTGGTGAATAGTAACTTTTTACTTTTATTTACCACGGTTAAAAGTAAATAGGGTAATTAAGGGTAAAAATGACATTAATATTACCCAAACACATGTCTTAATTCTATTTGATAATATTAATTCGACCAAAAAAACCTTAGGAATAAAATATTATCATTTAGGTCCACTTGGATTAGATTAGGACATTTATTATTATTTAATTCAAAGAAGAGTTAATAGAGTTAAAATCAAAGTTTATTTACAAAAAAAATTAATATAGGGTTATACATAAGATAAATTAAAATATAAATATTCATTATATATCCAAAAATATTTCCTACATCATGGAATTTTATTTATAAATTTATACATTAAATAATTTACTTTATTTCTGACATAAAGGTGATGCAGTAATTACCATAACAGTGAAAAATTAAAATAATTGATATTAAAAATACCCAAATAAATATAATTTGAGACTTTTTAGGAATTACACTAATTTTATAGGTTAATATGACATGTTAGGAACGATTTAATTAATTTTGTTCGAAGTAATCATTCTGTTATGATTTTCACAAAAAAATCAATTTTCCAAATAGTGTCAAAATTGACATAAAATAGTTTTTAAAACAAATATTATATTATTAATTGATATTAAATTCCAAAAAATCTACAATTCGGCCAAAAGAATTATATCATGATAGATGTATCATTAATGTACCACTTGGGGTTCTCTTGGAGGTATATAGTACGTTTATTAACTATATAATATAAAAATACAAAGTGACATGGTAAGTGTCAAACTAATTAACTAAGAGTTAAAACTAAAATATAAGGTTAATTTAATGACCCAAACCTGTATACATTATATTGGTTGAGTGGTTTTCGACCCATACCCAACTTAACCTTCAAATAATCCACTTTAGAGCCATTAGAAACCGAATATGAATTTATTATAAAATAATATTTCTAGCTTTTCCAAAGGTGCCCCTAACCCCTCTTATAAAAGTGCACTCCCACTTCCCATTAATTCACACCTTCAAAGCCTTTTGGCTCGGCAAAAATCTACCCAAATACTCTCTCAACTTCCCTCACGTCAATATAGAGGCCTTATTTTGATCTGAAAGCCAACCTAAGGAGCCCTTTTGATCAAATCAAAAGGAAGAACCCGAAGAAGAGGTAATGTTTTCACCACCCCTTTTCAAGTTCCTTTCTTCATCCACTTATTCATTATTTTTTATTCCCATTCTAAAATAATGAGTCCAGTATCTACTATATAATGTTATATTATTATAAATACGGTACAACCATATTCAGTATTTTATCCATCCTTTGAATGACAAGTCACCGTACGTGTGTACGTACGGCTTACCGTCTCCACGCCGTGGTGTAATTGTTATTCAATATATTATTATTTGGATGGGTATAATAATGATTTTTAATTCAGGTAAATAATAAATATAACATGATAATGATTTTTTATATACGATATAACATCCAATTATATATTATTTTAATATCAAAAGAATGATATTGTCGCTCGTGCATATGTACGGACTACCGTCTCCACGAACGTGATGAAAATCATTCTCCATCGTTTCCATTCAATTATAATTATCATTTGATGATTTAAAAATAATTTTAATAGACTTGATATCATTATATATATGAATAATATACAACATATCCATAAAAAACATGGCTTATTAAACAAAACATATAAAATAAAATGAGTAAGTTAACACCCGAAACAACAATAATTTTAAATATTATTAACAAAGCAATGTTAAAAGATCATATATGATATCATATTAATATATATGATTCTTGTATGATTTAATATCAATTATTTCACAATTATTGAGGATGTTAACCTACCCAAACCAAGTAAAAGTATAAGGTAAGGGTTTATTTTACAATCTCTTCATTATCCGAGGTTGTTTATACATAATAATCTACTGGGATCTCTTTATCATCCACATCCATATATCTTAAAAATGTATTTAAAAACATTTTTAATATTTACAAGAATATGGGTTAAAGTCATATATACCCTTGTTGACATTTTATAAGAGGTTGATAAAGGAATATTTCTGTCGTTTTCCAATCAAGGACCTTTTTAACCTTTTCGACGGAATTAAGGTAAGAATGTTTTTCTTAACTTATATAGAGGGTGCGACTATTTTCCGCCGTTATAAAATCATCGAATCTTCCCTTACATGGTTATAAAAATATTTTCGAAGAAAATGTTTTATTTTATAAATATATGACTCTTAAATGATTTCAAAATAGAAAGAGATTTTTCTCTAAAAAGAGTTTTGATTTCATCTATGTCAACATCCATTGATGTATTTTACACTTATTTGAAGTTGATTTGTTATGATACAAAAATTCTATATTGTATTGAATGTTTTGTGATATGTTTGACTATGGATGTGTTATTTTTATACCATTCATGGTTTATGGGTGAAGTATTTACATTTCGTATGCTAGTTTTAATATAAATGTTTCTGTTCTGTTTAACCCTTTTCATATGGGAATGAATTGGACTTAATATTTGATGGGTGGAGCCCAATATAGCTCCTCGATGCATCGGTAGGTCTCAAGAGACAAAATAGTGTCTTGGCACAAGGCCTTGACAAAATCTTATTTGTTGTCTTGGCATGAGGCCTTGTCTATGTGGTTATGATAGTCTGCCATTATGAATTCCATTATTATGAAAGTGGTTATTGATATTTCATGTGATTATTCGATAAGTAGAATATCCATGTGAAAAAGTAAATGGCATTATTTAATTTTATTGTTTCCATACTATGTTGATGTTAGAGTTTAAAAGGCTTTTGTTTTAGTTATACATTGCCTTAAAAGTTTATTCTTATTTATGAAATTATCCGTTATATTGTTATCCTTACTGAGCATTTGAGCTCACCCCTTTAATATGTTTTATTTTTCCCAGGATGTTATGAAGAAAATTATGATTGACCTGTAGGGATAGTATGAGGGGATAAGAGTGTAGACTATAGAGACTATGTTGTTGTAGTTTTCATTTTTATGATGTAATGTAAAACTTCATGAATATATCTAGTGTTTCAAAGACTACTAAACTAATTGGTCTTTCGAGATTTGATCTTTTTTTGTGATCATTCCAATGTTATGTAATAATGCACCGACTCTAGATAATTGGGGTCAGGGCGTTACAGTTGGTATCATAGAAAGTTTAGTACAATCCATGGAAGCTAGATTTAGAGAAAATCTGATTAGAGAACATAGTCCTTAAATGGACTTTGAGGATTAGTATAGAAGAACTTCCTAGAATTTTGTTATTGTAGAGATTTTGTGTGTTTTCCGAGAAATACATCCCTGTATGGATACAAGTAGGTAGATGAAACTCTGGCACAGATGTACATAGGGGTAAAACCCAAAAACACTGCTTTGAGCTAGACTCGAACGAGAACAGGTGCACGACAATGGGCCTTGATGCACTCTTGGTTACGACACTCTCGGGGGATATACTTAGGATAACTCTCATTTTCTTTAAAAATCATTATAAAGGGTTTATGAGTATATATATTTCTTCAAGGAAAACATTTTTATGATTATGGATTATATCCATAAATAGTTCAATTTATGTTAATTGTTTTATAAGTATGAAATTTGTATTTTGATCCATAAACTAATCTAGTTTATGCCATTGTTTAGAAATGTAACCTAGTGGATGAAATAGAAACCATATCAACGCATGCACTACATGTAGGTATTGCCCGCCTGCTCAAGATAATTATAGTGTAGTTGGTGATACAACTGGTGTTGATCAACAAATCACCATACTGGGACAACTCACTCAGGTTATGAATAATACCCTTACCTGTATAGGGCACTGATAAAAAACTATTTTGTTGAATATTTTATTTCTAATAAATGAAAAAAAATTCCTCACATTGTTTTATATATGATCAATTATGGAATATTTGGGATTAGATCACTCAATTGAAAATTTGATGAAAATTACAGTTTTACCCTTTTAAAGTGCACTGTGGTATATTATGAATAAATATTTTTATTTCCCGAATTGGAACTTAATAATTTGTGACCGAATGCCTCACTAAATATTCTACAACTTTCATTCAGGCCATTAGAGCTAGATCGTGGGTTAACTTGGAGTAAATGGGCCATGAAGACAAAGATGGAGTGGACTCGCTGGGCTAGATAGGGCTTCTGTATATGGCCCATAACATTATTTTCCTTGCTTGGATGTGGCCCAAATTTGGTGATCATATAGAAGCCAAACATTAGCGCAAATCATTCTTCTAGAAGAGCAGCTGGATCTCGCGTTTTGGAGGTCAAACAGATGGTGCAACTTGGATTAAAATATTTTCCCGAATTTCCACATTCACAATTGAAACCATTTGCAACCCTAGTCCTTCCCAAATCTATTTAAAGGACATTTTCACTCTTTGGGAGGCTGGTTAGGAGCTTGGGAAAAGTGTAGCCGAGAGTTGGTTTCCTAGGAACTCCTCTATCCCCTTGGAAGAAGTGAGGCTTTATGCAAGGATCTCTTCCAAGAAGGCTCTCCTCTCCCACCTCCACTTGTGTTTCATTGTTTTCATGCTTGTAACTTGTCCTTTTCTTCAATAAATCTTCTTTGATATTATTTTACTGTCTTATTTGTTTGGATTCTTGGTTCTGGAATCTTATAGTGGAGACAAGATTGGGTATTTCCCTTTCAATCTGTTGTTTATGCAAAACGTCTGCACAATGAAAATTCCAACCATGGAAGAGTAGTTTTGTTCGTAGTCGATCAAATCCCTACCCCATTAATTTATTCATTTTGATTCCATGAACATACTGTAATTCATAATTTGTGATCAATTAATTGAGATTTATGTTGTAAGGAACTCACTCGACTTATATCTAACCGCGTGGTCGGTCCTGTGTGAATCGAGAGAGACAAACTTCAATTGTAAAATCTAATCAACATGGGATAGAATTGTAGGGTTCAACTCTCATCCCTAAACTTAATTAATTCTAAACTCTAAAGAGGAGGTTTTTCCCTAATTGACCATTGACCATAAGTTGGATTTGGACCATAATCAATGTAGGGTACTGTGATTGGAAGTCTAAAAGACAACCTAGTGCTCATTTCTTCAAATACATGTGGTTGTGTCAAATTCCGTAGGGTTCGGGTGTTGACAAGGTTAGGGGGTCACATTTTAAAGAATTATAATAATTTGGGATAATGATTAAAGAATGGTGAAGGGGTAGATTAGATTGTCTACGACTTCTCATAGTAGTGCTTTTAAAGAAACTGTGTTCGTGATTGTCTTTTACTCCTTGATTGCCTTGATTGTTTTGTTTCCTGTTCTAAAAGTCTTTCAATCAATAAACCCCCATCTTATATCATTTTGTTTCTTTTTTTTTTGGTTTCTTCAAGCCTTCTAAGGGTTGTTAAACTAAGTCCTCCTCAATAGAACGACCTAGGTAAGCCACTGTGCTACACTTAGTAAAGAAACAATATCATTTGAAAACGCCCACGATAACGCCTTTATAATTTGGCGCCGTTGCCGGGGAGGAAATAGTTTTCTAAATCAATTAGAGGTATTTGTTTTTTTATTTCATTCTCTTTTTCCTCTTCTCACTTTCTTCTTTCACCTTTCTCAATATTGGTTCATTTTTCTCTTCTTCTTCTTAATTTTTTTTAGACCATCAATTGAACTCCATTCTCATGATATTGTGGTCTTTTATTTTTCTTCATTTCTCTATTTTTATATGATTTATGACACGGTTCCAACCTGAGGATCTCTTTGATCTAAACCCCGAGATTGAACACAGCCTTAGGGATCGAATCATGCAATCTCGATCCACGGGAAGTGTCAACATTTAACCAACAGGAGAACTCCTCCATTTTGGAAACACTGAAATTCGAAACACATCTAAATCCAAACTAAAACAAGAAACAATGGCTGAGAATAATGGAAATGAACTTAATAGAACCATTCGATAATTGGCCACACCAGATATTAACTATCAACCAAATTGAATTGCATACCCAACTCTTGAATCAGACTTTGAACTTAAATCTGGACTAATTCACCTTTTTCCAAAGTTTCATGGATTATCTGGTGAGGACCCAAACAAAAATTTAAAGGAATTTAATGTAGTATTCTCAACTCTTAAACCATGAAATGTCTCTGAAGATCAAATTAAATTAAGAGCATTCCCATTCTCACTTGACAGAGCTTCAAAGGATTGGATGTACTATTTACAACCTGAAGACGTCACATGTTGGAACGATTTGAAACGTCTTTTCTTGCAGAGGTTCTTTCTAGAATCAAATACTACATCCATTCGAATGGAGATATCAGGGATCAAGAAGGCACAAGGGGAGTCGATGTATGAGTACTGGGAGCGCTTCAAGAAGTTATGTGCAAGCTGCCCACATCACCAAATCATTGAGAAACTACTTATCCAGTACTTCTACGAAGGCCTCACACCTATGGAGAGAAGCATGGTGGATTCCGCAGCTAGAGGAGCATTGGTGGAAAAAACACCAGCAGACGCACGTTCATTGATAGACAAGATGGCCCAAAACTCCCAACAATTTGGAGATAGAGGTACACCACATGTCAGGGGAGTACATAAGGTATGTCCTTTATCTCATGAAAATAATTTGATTGATACCAAGTTGGATGAATTGACCACTATGGTGAGGCAGATTGCATTGGCTCAAAAGACATCCCAACCCACTTCTTCAAGGCCATGTGGCATTTTCACCTAGACAAGCCACCCAACTGGTTGTTTCCCCCAATTACAAGAGTCAGAGGATTGTGTTGCCATATTTCCGGGGAGACCATATCAGCAACAACAACAACCACATAAGAAGTATGATTCCTTTTCACCAACATTTAACCAAGGATGGAGAGATCAATCAGATATGAGGTTTGGCTATGGACATCAACAAAGGCCCCCCTTTCAACAAAACTTCCAGCAGCCTCCACCTTACCAACAAGGATTCCAACAACCCCAAAGAAGATTTGAGGCCCAAGCATCAACAAGTCAGCAACATGGTATTTCCCAACAAAAGTTAGATTCTAATACTGACAATCTTTTGAAACAAATTGTTCTTAATCAACAGAATGAGCTGAAGAGTCATGGTTCTGAGTTGAGGGAGTTGAAGACACAAATGAGCCAGATTTCCACCGCCCTCCATGAACTTGTAAGTAAGAATTCAAAAATCTTTTTTCCCAACCTACTCCCAATACCAAGGGGAATGTCAGTGCCATCACATTGAGAAGTGTGAAGAAAACAGTTGATACATCTGCACCTACAATACCATCGGGATTCACTTAAACTCCAGAGATGCCCCATACAATACCAAATGATGAGAAACCCAAGGAGAAAGAAAAAGGTAAGAAAAAGGTTGATGATCATCCTCCTAAACCCCTTACATTCCCAAATAGAGTTGTACAAACTAAGAAGATGGCTAAAGAGGCAATGCAAAAAAGAGGTTTTGGATACATTCAAGCGTGTCGAGATCAACATCCCTCTTCTTGAATCCATAAAGCAAATACCGAGGTATGCGAAATTCTTAAAAGAACTGTGTACAAATAGAAGAGGGCTAAAGGGAAATGAGCGGATCAACCATGGAAGGATCGTATCTGCACTCATCACACCAACCATGTCAATGCCAATGAAGTGAAAGGATCATGGGACATTCACCATACCATGAACCACAGGGGAGTTACACTTTTCTAATGCACTTTGTGATTTAGGTGCTTCCATAAATGTGATGCCTCACTCTGTATTCTCTTCCTTGCAGGTTGGTGAGTTGAAGCCAACAAGAGTAGTGGTGCAATTAGCGAATAGAGCTACAACATATCCAGTGGGAGTCCTTGGGGATGTACTTGTCCGGGTAAGAGACTTGATCTTTCCAGTTGATTTCTATGTTCTTAACATGGTGGATGATCAGGTAAGTTCTCATGCCCCCATTATCTTAGGTAGGACCTTCCTCAAAACTGAAAAAACTATCATAAATGTCAATGAGGGTACACTTTCCCTAGAATTTGGGGATGAAGTTGTGATATTTAATGTTATGGATTCCATGAAGTGCCCCTCTGAGGACCATTCTGCTTTTGTTATCTCCCATTTTTAACCACTAAGTAAAAACTCCATGGATTTTGATTGTCCTATGCTTAGGGAGATTATGAGTATTGGTTCTGGTTTAATGTCAAAGAGAACTTCCACACCTGTTTCTAATGAACAAGACTCTCTAAAATTTGATTTTGAAATGGATTCATATTCTGATCTTGTTCATGTGAACTCTGATTATGACATGTCTATAGAGTATGATGATGGATTTGATGCTTTATTCTCTGATTTTGATGATGTATATTCTGATACCGAAGCTCTTTGTGAACATATTTCAGTTCCTTCAATGTCTCCATCCATACTACACCCTCCTTCATTAGAACTCAAGCCATTGACACCAAATCTGAAATACTCATACTTGTTGAGTGGTGAGAGATTACCTATTATCACTGCTAACAATCTACCTTTTTAACATGAAGAAAATATTTTGAATATTTTGAGGGAGAACATCAGGGCAATTGGGTGGAACTTGGCTTACATATCAGGTATTAGCCCCTCCATTTGCATTCATTGGATTCTATTGGAGGATGGGGCTAAACCGGTGAGACAGCCACAAAGGAGACTCAATCCCACCCTCCTGGAAGTTGTTAAAAAAGAAGTTGAGAAATTGCTCGAGGCAGGTATAATCTTTCCCATTTCAGATTTTCATTGGGTAAGTCCAATTCGGGTTGTGCCTAAGAAAACTAGTTTTACTGTTGTTAAAAATGAGAAAGATAATTTAGTTCCAATGAGGGTGCAAAATAGTTGGCGTGTGTGTATTGATTATAGGAATCTAAATCAGACCACTCACAAGGACCATTTCCCCCTCCCATTTATTGATCAAATGCTCGAGAGACTAGCTGGGAAAACACACTATTGTTTCTTGGATGGATTTTCTGGATATTTTCAGGTTCTTATAACTCCATAGGATCAGGAGAAGACTACATTCACCTGTCCTTTTGGCACATTTGCCTACCAGAGGATGCCATTTGAACTTTGCAATGCCCCAGGTACCTTCCAAAGATGCATGGTGAGTATTTTTTCTGATTTTATTGAGACCTGCATGGAGGTATTTATGGATGATTTTACAGTGTATGAGTCTTCATTTTATGAATGTCTAAATAGTTTGGGAAAGGTATTGAATCGTTGTATTGAGAATAATCTTGTCCTGAATTTTGAAAAGTGTCATTTTATGGTAGAGCATGGCTTGTTTTAGGGCATGTAGTGTCAAAACATGGGATAGAGGTTGATAGATCTAAGGTAGACATTATTTCATCCTTACCATATCATTCATGTGTGTGTGATATTAGATCTTTCCTAGGGCATGCAATATTTTATCGGCGCTTCATTAAGGATTTTATTAAGTTCGCTCTTCCTATGTCACGATTACTTCAAAAAGATTCTGATTTTGTGTTTGATGATTCTTGTAGGACTTCCTTTGATGAGCTAAAGAAGTGTATGACCACTCCACCTATCATACAACCCCCACGGTGGGAACTTCCATTTGAGCTTATGTGTGACGCCTCCAACTTCGCGGTTGGAGCTGTCTTATCTCAGAGGGTGGAAGGACGTTCACATGTGATTGCCTATGCATCAAGGACATTGGATTCAGCCCAATGAAACTACAAAACCACGGAAAAAGAGTTTCTTTCTATCATATTTGATTTAGATAAATTCCATTTATATTTATTGGGCTCTAAAGTAGTTGTTTTTTCTGACCATGCAGCTTTGAGGTACCTCCTGAAGAAGCCACATTCAAAGCCACGACTTATCCATTGGATGCTCTTTCTTCAAGAGTTTGACATCGAGATAAAGGACAAAAAGGGGTTAGAAAACATAGTGGTAGACCACATGAGTAGGCTCACTCACACACTAGAGGATGAATCCTTGGATCAGGTACCACTTCGGGACACTTTCCCTGATGAGCATCTCTATACCATATCAGGTACGCATCCTTGGTATGATGATTTAGTTAACTACATTGTTGCCTCCTAAATCCCTACAAATTTAAAGAAACATCAAGTCCAAAAATTGAAAATTGAGTCTAGGTTTTATGTTTGGGATGATCCTTACCACTGGTGCATGTGCAGTGACCAAGTAATTAGGAGGTGTGTTCCTGATCATGAGATTGAGTCTGTCCTACATTTATGTCATACACTTGCCTGTGGTGGAAACTTTGGACCCCAACGGACAGCTAGGAAAGTCTTAGACTCTGGATTGTGTTGGCCTTGTTTATTCCATGATGCCCATGTGTTTTGTAAGTCGTGCTCTCATTGCCAACACACTGGGAACATTTCTAGGAGACATGAGATGCCCCAACAACCCATACTATTATGTGAGATTCTTGATGTATGGGGCATATATTTTATGGGTCATTTTCCTAGTTCATTTGTATTTTTGTATATTTTGGTTTCTATTGATTATGTGAGTAAATGGGTGGGGGCCAAGGCCACCAGGACTGACGATTCTCATGTTGCTGTGGACATTGTCAAAGCACAGATTTTTTGCAGGTTTGGAGTACCAAAGGCCATCATTAGTGACCAAGTGACACACTTTTGCAATATGAATTTTGCTTCCCTCCTTCGAAAGTATGGGGTGACACACAAAACATAAACACCATACCACCCCCAAACAAATGGCCAGGCTGAGGTTTCAAATCGCGAGTTGAAACAAATCTTGGAGAAAACCGTGCAGTCAAATAGGAAGGATTGGAGAAAGCACTTGGATAATGCATTGTGGGCTTATAGGACGGCATACAATACCCCCCTTGGTATGTCCCCATTTCGGATTGTTTTTGGGAAAGCGGGTCATCTCCCTGTGGAAGTTGAGCATCATGCTTATTGGGCTATAAAGAAATGCAATATGGATTTGGCCCAAACTGGAATCCAAAGGAAGCAGCAAATTCAAGATCTTTAGGAGATTAGATTATCATCATATTAGAACTCATGTCTCTACAAGGAAAGATCAAAAGAAGCTCATGAAAAAATGATCCAACAAAGGGAGTTTCATGTTGGAGAGAAAGTCCTTATCTACAGTTCACGACCGAAGCTGATGCCTGGTATGTTGCGTTCCAGATGGTTAGGTCCTTATGTTGTGACTAATGTTTTTCCTTATGGTGTAGTGGAGATCACACAAGAGGACACTGGAAGGAGCTTTACAGTCAATGGGCAACATTTGAATAGATATATTGAGGGACTTCCTACTGATGCAGTGGATTTTATCACACTACATGACCCCATCATCACTTGAGCACATCAGGCTATTCCTAACCCTTTCACTTTTATATTATTTTTCCTATTTTAAAATTCTTCATTTCATGTGCATATATCATATCATAGGTTCACATTGAGGACAATGTAATATTTTTAAGTGTGGGGGAGGGAACCTTTTAATTTAGTAATTTCAATTGCTTTCCTGTTCAAAAAAAACCAAAAAAAAATTGGGTTTTTTTCAAATTTTGTGTTTTTATTTTACAATTTTCTGTGTGTATTTGAAAATTTTGAGCTGAAATGATTCTCATCACCATTTTAAAATCCATATCAATAAGTGAAACAATTTACCCCTTGAAACTAAGCTTAAATGAATGTTGAAATGACTTTGTTTCATGTTCAAATATTTAGTAATTTCATGGAATGTACACCGAATTTTGAATCTCATGCCACATCTCACTGTCTTTATATTTGAAATCACTTTCTTTTGAGGCTTCTGAACCATTATTTTCATATTCTTTACATTCACCTCACTTCTTTAGGGAACCAAACCATACTTTATTTAACCATAATTTGATCTATTCCTGTCAAAACTTGAGTGTTTGAGGTACTTATGTTTCAATGATTGAGGCATTTGTTTTGTATTAAAGCCTCTATTTCAAAGAATAATTTTTTATAATGGCCTACCTTGAATATTTAATCCTTTTATCCCATAGAAGCCATGCACAACCTGTTAGGTTAGCCATATTACAAGCCAATTTTCCCTATCCAACCAACTCTTGAAGTGAAATTGCATAATCTAGTTGAGCTTAAGTGTGGGGGAATCTATCTTGTGTTGTGCTACCACATTTTGTGATACATTGGGTGGAAAATTAAATTCTGAAGAGATGTGTTTGCTGCTAAATAAAGTCATTATATTAAAAGCTATGCCTTTTCTGGAGCTTTCATGACAAGTGAAGCTGTGCCTTTTCTAGAGCTTCTAATTGAGGTGGAAAGTTATGCCCATCTGGAGCTTTCAAGAAAATAATGTTTGAGAAGATTGACATTTGTTATGATGGAATGATGAATGATGTAAACCTTTCATGACTATTCATGATGATGGAGCTGAATTGATACTATGGGGATTGAGGAGAAGACCATATTTAAGTGAAAATTAGAATAATGCAATTTTTCTTCAAAAAGAGTCAAGCCCTACTCATTCAGCCTCAGAGTTTTTCACATCTTAATCCTACCAACCGAAAGCCATAGAACAACCCTGAAAAGTCCTCATGATAAACATATGTCCTTGACTCACATCGGGTAGCGATGTACGAATCTATCAAGCCTATGGTGACCCTTGTATGAGTTTGTATTAGAAATACATTGCAAAAAAAATTGATATTTGTGTGATGAGAGAAAATTCAAGTGAGGTAAGTGTTTTGTGCATGGGAGGATAAATGAAGTGGAAATATATTGAATAACATAAATTAAGAACTTTAAATAATGGTCTTTTATGAGGCATGATATCTTTTGTTTCTTGGTGTATAATTGCTTGATCTTAAGGATGTGTGTTTTAAAATTGGTTTTGATTTGATATTGTTGTTTATTTGACATGAGGTTTTGCCCAGGAGTGCAAAAGGGTATGTGTGGGGGAGTTGATAAAACACTATTTTGTTGAATATTTTATTTCTAATAAATTACAAACTTTCCTCACTTTGTGTTATATATGATCAATTATGGAATATTTGTGATTATATCACTCAATTGAAAATTTGATGAAAATTCCAGTTTTACCCATTTAAAGTGTACTGTGGTATATTATGAATAAATATTTATATTTCCCGAATTGGAACTTAATATTTTGTTACCGAATTCCTCACTAAATATTATACAACTTTCATTAAGGCCATTGGAGCTATATCGTGGGTTTACTTGGAGTAAATGGGCAATGAAGACAAAGTCGGACTCGCCTCGCTGGGCTGGATAGTTCATCTGTATTTGGGCCATAACATTCTTATCCTTGGTTGGATGTGGCCCAAATTTGG
Source organism: Viscum album (assembly GCA_963277665.1). Lineage (NCBI taxonomy): Eukaryota > Viridiplantae > Streptophyta > Magnoliopsida > Santalales > Viscaceae > Viscum > Viscum album. The sequence goes on along the minus strand of OY728165.1, from coordinate 251,216,264 downwards.
ACAGAAACTAGAAGACAACAATTAGCTCAAATAATTCTTCTGGAAGAGCATCTGGATCCTGCGTTTTGGAGGTCAAACAGGCGGTGCAACTTGGATTAAAATATTTTCCCGAATTTCCACATTCACACTTGAAACCATTTGTAACCCTAGCTCTCCCCAAATATATTTAAAGGACATTTTCACTCTTTGGGAGGCTGGTTCAAAGCTTGAGAAAGGTGTATCCGAGATTTGGTTTCCTAGGAACTCCTCTAACCCCTTGGAAGAAGTGAGGCTTTGTGCAAGGATCTCTTCCAAGAAGGCTCTCCTCTCCCACCTCCACTTGGGTTTCATTGTTTTCATGCTTGTAACTTGTCCTTTTCTTCAATAAATCTTCTTTGTTATTCTTTTAATATCTTTTTTTTTGGATTCTTGGTTCTGGAATCTTATAGTGGAGACAGGATTGGGTATTTCCCTTTCAATCCGTTGCTTATTTAAAACGTCTCCACAATGAAAATTCCAACCATGGAAGAGTAGTTTTGTTCATAGTCCATCTAATCCCTACCCCATTCATTTATTCATTTTGAATCCAGGAACATACTTTAATTAATAATTTGTGATCAATTAATTGAGATTTAAGTTGTAAGGAACTCACTCGACTTGTATCTAACCGCGAGGTCGGTCCTGTGTGAATCGAGAGAGACAAACTTCAATTGTAAAATCTAATCAACTTGGGATAGAATTGTAGGGTTCAACTCTCATCCCTAAACCTAATTAATTTTCAACTCTATAGAGTAGGTTCTTCCCTAATTGGCCATTGATCATAAGTTGTATTTGGACCATAATCAAAGTAGGGTACTACGATTGGAAGTCTCAAAGACAACCTAGTGCTCATTTCTTCAAATACATGTGGTTGTGTCAAATTCCATAGGGTTCGGGGGTTGACAAGGTTATGGGGTCACATTTTAATGAATTATAATCATTTGGGATAATGATTAAAAAGGGTGAAGGGGTAGATTAGATTGGATACGACTTCTCATAGTAGTGCTTTTAAAGAAACAGTGTTCGTGATTGTCTTTTACTCCTTGATTGCCTTGATTGTTTTGTTTCGTGTTCTAAAAGTCTTTCAATCAAACCACCCCCATATTTTATAATTTTGTTTCTTTTTTTGGTTTCTCCAAGCCTTCTAAGGGTTGTTAAACTATGTCCTCCTCAATAGAACGACCTAGGTCAGCCACTGTGCTACACCTTGTAAAGAAACAATATCATTTGAATGCGCCCACGACAGCGCCTTTCAAGCACCCTAATCCACAACATGGAGAATCAATGTTAGATCACTTTATGAGGAAAAAACCACCAAAGTTCAATGGGAGTACAAATCCCTTAGTATCTGAGAAATGGATAAATTCCCTAGAGTAAATATCTCAGACTTTGGGAAGTAGTGAAATGGAAAAAGTTATCATGGCAGTTTACCACCTCACTGGAGATGCTGATCAATGGTGGTCAATCATTCAAAACACAAAGGAAGATTATGAAGTATCAAATATAGAATGGAGGGAGTTCAAATATATGTTTTTAGAAAAATACTTTCCTCGTTACCATCGAGCAGATTTGGAATGACAATTTCGGAGTCTGAGACAAACGGAGGATGAGAATGTCACAATGTATGAGGCTAACATTACAAGATCAGCAAGGTATGATGGAGATTATATATGTAACCCAAGAAGTAAGATTTATTGTTTCTTTTATGGTTTAAAACCATTTCTACGTCATGCATTAGTCTCACAATCCTTCTCATCATACGAAGACATTCTCTCATGTGCTATCAAGATAGAAAAGGAATTCTCTAAGTCTTATGAATTTAAAGCAAAGCAAGAGAAGAAGAGATCTTCTGATCAATCTAGGAATGGAAATAAGTGGAAGAAGGGAAAGGTTGAATATCCATACTATGGTAAATGTGGGAAGAAACATCCCGGTACTTTCCTGATGTGAATGGGTGTCTGTTACAAGTGTGGTGAAAATGTCCACCAAGCTCGTGATTGCAAAGGGAAGAAGAAAGCTACCGATGTTCAGTGCTACAATTGTATGGAGATGGAACATTATGCAAATTATTTTCGTATGAATCAAGAGAAATTAACTTAGAAAAGGCAAAGGGATCAAGGCCATGCTTTTTCTATCACTACTGCTGAGGTAGAAGCTCCTAAAGACGTGGTGCAGGTAATTTAATGGTTTCCTCAAGTTTAGAAAATGCATTATTTGATTCAGGATCATTGAATTGTTTCATATCTTCCCAGTTTTCTAAGAAAATTAGATATTTCCAATTTGATTTAACAAGGGAGTTGTCAGTTAATACTCCTAAGGGTGGTATCATTGCAACAAAGCTTTGTGAATCAGTCCCCATTAGAGCACATAAATGTTCTTTATCTGCTGATCTCATCATTATACCTATGATTGAGTTTGATATAATCCTTAGCATGGATTGGCTTTTGGACCATGATGCGATGATTTATTGTAAGAAGAATAAGGTTATGATTTTTTATGATGACAATAAGGAACAACTTATCTTTAGAGCAGAATCATCACCACATAATTTTTATCTAGATCCACCCCCAGTAGCTCAACTAAATTCAATTATTGGGAAGTAAGAGGATGAAATTACAGTGGGTGAGGAATGGAATGATCAAATAGAGGATGTACGGATTGTGAAATAATATGTAGATGTGTTTCCGAAAGATTTACCTGGAAATCCTCCAGAACGAGAAGTTGAGTTTTCCATTGACTTAATACCTAGATCAAGGCCTATATCGAAGACCCCTTATAGAATGGACACTATAGAATTAGTTGAAATAAAGAAACAACTAGAAGAATTTGAGTAATAAGGGATTTATTCCCCCTAGTTTTTCTCCATGGGGAGCCCCTGTTCTTTTTGTTAAAAAGGAAGATGGATCTATGAGGTTATTTATCGACTACAGGAAGATCAATGCTATAAAAATAATGAACAAGTATCCCCTACCTCACATCGATGATTTATTTGACCAACAACACGGAGCTCAATACTTTTCAAAGATTGACCTTCAATCTGGATACCATCAATTGTGTGTGAACAAGGAAGACATTCCGAAGACAGCTTTTCGAACTAGGTACGGGCATTACGAGCTTACAGTAATGCCTTTTGGATTGACTAATGCACCCTCTGTATTCATGGATCTGATGAATAGAGTTTTCATGGAATATATCGATGAATTTGTGGTTGTATTTTTTGATGATATCTTGGTATACTCAAAAATCTATGAAGATCATTAAAATCACTTTCACATTATCCTAAAGACTCTGAGAAGACATGAATTATATTGGAAGTTTAGCAAGTGTGAATTATGCCTTCAAGAAGATTTCTTTTCTTGCCATATTTTCTCTAAAGATGGAATCTCTGTTGATCCTTCTAAGACGAAGGAAATCCAAGAATGTCCAACACCTATAAGTATAAATGAGGTATGCAGTTTTATTGGTTTGGCAGGTTATTATCGACATTTTGTCCAGAATTTTTCCGGATTAGCTAACCCATTAACGAAGCTCACACATAAAGGGGTTAAATTTGTTTTGAAAAAAATTGTGTGAAGAATGTTTCGAAGAACTGAAGAGAAGAATAGTCAAGGCTACTATATTGACTCTACCATCGTGGAATGATGGTTTTGTTATTTGTAGTGATGCATCGAAGAAAGGACATGGTTGTATCCTTATGCAGAATGATAGGGTTACTGCCTATGCATCACGATAGTTGAAAATTAATGAACAAAACAATCCTACTCATGATCTCGAGTTAGAAGCTGTGATCTTTGCTTTGAAGATATGGAGGCACTACCTCTATGGTGAAAAATGCGAGATTTATACTGATCACATGAGTTTGAAGTATATTTTTTCACAAAAATAACTCAACATGAGGCAAAGGATATGGCTTGAATTACACAAGGATTATGATTGCATGATACACTACCACTTGGGGAATGAAAAAAAGGTGGACGATGCTTTGATCAGAAAAGACCATGGAGTTTTGAACAAAATGAGAATTGAAAGGGATCCAATTTTCATTGATCTAGTGAAGATAGACATGGGAATAACCAGGAAAGGAGAAACATCAATGCTTTTTCAAATGGTTGCCAAACAATCTTTACTAGAAAGGATTAAGAGTTCTCAGACCAATGATGAAGAATTTCAAAAGAAGAATAAAGCTGTGAATGATGGGAGATTGAGAGAATTTGTGTATGAAGATGGAATTTTGAAATTCGAGAAGAGACTTTGTGTTCCCGATATACCTGATCTAAAAATGGAATTGCTGGATGATGCTCATAGTTCCAATTTCTCTATACACCCTGGGAGCACCAAAATGTATAGAGATTTAAAAGATCATTTTTGGTGGGACAACATGAAAAGGGAGATTGCCGATTTTGTGTCAAGATGTATGGTTTGTCAACAAGTGAAAGCTAGAAAGCAACAACCTGGTGGAGTATTGCACCCTCTTCCCATACCGGAGTGGAAATGGGATAATATTACGATGGACTTTTTCATGGGGCTACCAAAGACTCTTAGAAGGAACGATGCAATATGAGTCATTGTTGATCGTCTTACCAAGTCATCACATTTTCTTGCTATAAGAGAAGATATACCACTGGAACGTCTACCAAGACTATATATTGATGAAGTTGTGAGACTTCATGGAGTAACCTTATAGATTTTTTCTGATCGTGATCCCCATTTTACTTCATGATTCTGGAAGTGTCTTCAGAAAGCCTTGGATATTGAACTTCATTTGAGCACTGCCTACCACCCTCAAACAGATGGACAATCAGAACGAACTATTCGAACCTTAGAAGACATTTAGAGATCCTGCTCACTTGACTTTCAGGGTATGTGGGATCAATATTTACCTCTAGTAGAATTTTCCTATAACAATAGCTTCCATTCGAGTATTCAGATGGAACCATATAAAGCGTTATACAGAATGAGATGTCGCACACCAACCTATTGGGATGATGTTGGGGAAAGAAAACATGTAGGCCCAGAACTGGTGGAGGAAATGATAGAAAAGGTGAAGGTAATCCAAAACCATATCAAAGTAGCTCAAATTAGGCAGGAGAGCTATGCCAATAATCGAAGGAAGGATTTGGAATTTAATGTCAGTGGTAATTTTTTCCTGAAGGTATCTCTATAGAAGGGAGTCATATGTTTTTTTATGAAAGTTAAATTGAGTCCCAGTTATATCAGACCTTTCGAAATTCTAGAACGAATTGGGGCTTTAGCTTACCGATCGGTAATGCCTCCAAGTCTCTCCAAAGTTCACGATGTGTTCCACGTATCTCTGTTGAGGAAATACATGCGTGACCCAATGCATGTACTCACCTATCAGGAATTAGAACTAGAACCTGATATATCTTATTGCGAAGAGCCCATCAAGATTCTTGATATGAGAGAACATGTATTGAGAAACTGAACGACTAGTCTGGTAAAAGTCTTGTGGAGAAACCATAAGATAGAAGAGGCAACGTGGGAACCCTAGGAACTTATGGTGAAGAACAACCTGATTATCTTCATGCGGTAGTATTCTAGAAATTTTGAGGATGAAATTAATTGAAGGAGCGTAGAATATAACCCCCCATGCATGTACGGTACACTTCTTTTTGAATAATGCAATAGAGTGTGTTGTACGCAACATCGAGTTCTAACACACCAAAACCTATCAAACTAGCCGTTATGAATATTAATACCCACTTTTTGAAATTTATAAATTTTATTTTTCAAAATGTACTTCATTTTTGGATTCTGAATATCGAAATTATCCTAGGTTGAATTTTTGGTATTTTTCGGAAAAACATCATTTTTTTTATTAATAGTGAAACCACTAAGTAGTCGTTAAAAAACAAAATTTTTCCTAAAATGTTATTTTACTGCTTCTTTGAGTGGAATTTCGAAAATCCGAGAGACACGGTTAATACCAAGGACTGAAATGTGGTTCATTGAGATGATAATAATTTTTGGTGAATAGTAACTTTTTTCTTTTTATTTACCACGGTTAAAAGTAAATAGGGTAATTAAGGGTAACAATGATATTAATATTACCCTAACAAATGTCCTAATTCTATTCTATAAGCTTAATTCGACCAAAAACAACCTTAGGAATAAAATAATATCATTTAGGTCCACTTGGATTAGATTTGGACATTTATTATTATTTAATTCAAAGAAGTGTAAAAAGAGTTAAAATCAATGTTTATTTACTAAATTTTTTTAATATAGGTGTATTAATAAGATAAATTAGATTTTAAATATTAATTAGAAATATAATAAGACTTTCTACATAATGGTATTTTATTTAAAAATTTTAGACATTAAATAATTTAATTTATTTATGACACAATGGTGATGCAGTAATTACCATAATAGTGAAAAATTAAGATAATTGATATTATAAATACCCAAATAAATATAATTTGAGACTTTTTATGAATTACACTAATTTTATAGGTTAATATGACTTGTTAGGAATGCTTTAATTAACTTTTTTAGAGGTAATAATTCTGTTATGAGTTTCACAAAAAACCAATTTTCCCAATACTGTCAAAATGGACAGAAAAGAGTTTTTAAAACAAATATTATATTATTAATTGATAATCAATTCTTAAAAATATAAGGATAGGCCAAGAGACATATATAATGATAGGTGAATCATTAATGGACCACTTGGGGTGTCTTGGAGGTATATAGTAAGTTTATTAACTATATAATATAAAAATACAGAGTGACATGGTAGGTGTCAAACTAATTAACTAAGAGTTAAAACTAAAAGATAAGGTTAATATAATGACCCAAACATGCCTAAATTCTATTGGTTGAGTGGTTTCAGACCCATCCCCACCTTAAAATTTTATAATCTACTTTGGAGCCATTAGAAACTGAATATGAATTTATTATAAAATAATATTTCTAGTTTTTCCAAAGGTGCCCCTTACCCCTCTTATAAAAGGGCACTCTCCATTCTCATTAATTCACACATTCAAAGCCATTTTACTAGGCTAAAATCTTCCCAAATACTCTCTAAACTTCCCTCAATTAATCATAGAGGCCTTACTTTGATCAGAAAGCCAACCTATGGAGCCCTTTTGATCAAATCAAAAGGAAGAACCCAAAGAAGAGGTAATGTTTTCACCACCCCTTTTCAAGTTCCTTTCTTCTTCAACTTATTCTTTCTTTGTTATTACCATAATAAAATATTGAATCCTGTATCTCCTATATAATGAAATATTATTATAAATATGGTACAACCATATTCTATATTTTATCCATCCTTTGAATGACATGTCATCATACGTGCGTACGTTCGGCTTACCGTCTCCACGTCATGGTGTAATTGTTATTCAATATATTATTATTTGTATGGGTATAATAATGATTTTTAATTAATGTAAATAATAAATATAACATGATAATTATTCTGTACATATGATATACCATCCAATTATATATTATTTTAATATCAAAAGAATGATATTGTCGCTCGTGTGTACGTACGGACTACCGTCTCCACAAACGCGATGAGAATCATCCTCCATCGTATCCATTCAAGTATAATTATAATTTGATGATTTAAAAATAATGTTTAAGGACTTGATATAATTCAGGATATGAATAATATACATCCTATCCCTGCCAAAAACATCTTATTTAACAAAACATATAAAAGAAAACGAGTAAGTTAACACCCGAAACAACAATAATTCAAAAAATATTTTTAACAAAGCAATGTTAAAAGATCATATATGATATCATATTAATATATATGATTCTTGTATAATTTAAGAACAATTATTTCACCATTATACAAGATATTAAACTACCCTAACCAAGGAAAATTACAAGGTAAGGGTTTATTTCACAATCTCTTCATTATCCGAGGTTGTTTATACCTAATAATATACTAGGGTCTCTTTATCATCCACATCTATGTTTCTTAAAAATGTATTTCAAAACATTTTTACTATTTACATGAATATGGGTTAAAGTCATTTATACCCTTGTTGAATTTTTATAAGAGGTTTATAAAGGAATCTTTCTGTCATTTTCCAACAAGGTTGTTTTTAACCATTTCAACCTAATTAAGGTAAGAATGTTTTTTTAACTTATACGGTGAGTGCGGCTATTTTCCGCCATTATAAAATCGTCGAAGCATCCCTTACAAGTTTATAATAATATTTGAAAAGAAAATGTTTTATTTTATAAATATATTACTCTTAAATGATTTCAAAATAAAAAGAGATATTTCTCTAAAAAGAGTTTTGATTTCATCTATTTCAATATCCTTTAATGTATTTTACACTTATTTGAAGATGATTTATTATGATACAAAATTTCTATATTGTATTGAAGGTTTTGTGATATGTTTGACAGTAGATGTGTTATTTTTATAACATTCACGGTTTATGGATGAATTATTGACATATTGTATGCTAGTTTTAATACGAATGATTATGTTATGATTAAAACTTTTCATATGGAATGCATTGGACTTAATATGTGATGGGTGGAGCCCGCTATAGCTCCTCGATGCTTCGGTAGGTCTCATGCGACAAACTAGTGTCTTGTCAAAAGGACTTGGAAAAACCTTATTTTTATTCACGGCACGAGGCCTTGGCTATGTAGTTATGATAGTCGGGAATTATGCATTCCATCATTATGAAAGTGGTTATTGATATTTCATGTGATTATTCGATTAATAGAATATCCATGAGAATATGTAAATGGCATTATTTAATTTTATTTTTTCCATACTATATTGAATTTAATGTTTAAAAGGCTTTTGTTTTAGTTATACATTTCCTTATGAGATTATTCTTATTTATGAAAGCTTCCTCTATATTTTTATCCTTACTGGGCATTTGAGCTCACCCCTTTTCTATGATTTATTTTTCCCAGGATGTGAAGAAGTAAATTATGAATGACCTACAAGGATAGTATGAGGGGATAAGAGTGTAGAATATGGAGACAATGTTGTTGTAGTCTTCATTTTTATGATGTAATGTAAAACTTTATGAATATATCTAGTGTTTCCAGGGCTACTAAACTAATCGGTCTTTCGAGATTTGATCTTTCTTGTGATCATGCCAATTTCATATAACAATGCACCGACTCTGGGTAACTGGGGATGGGGTGTTACAACATACATGAAAAATGTTTCAAAACAACATCATGGGTGAAAATGGGAACATAAATAATAATAATATCATAACTAAATAATAAAATAATTTTTTTTTTACTTTTATATAAATGTTATATTTTATTTATAACATATCGTTAAAACCCCATTTTTCATCGATAAAATTTCCAAAATATGATAATCCAGATTTAATTTTCAGGAGAAAACCCTATTGGAATGAGATTAGAGATTTAAAAAAAATATTATATCTATTTTAGTGCCTTATCTAATTGTGGAATAATAAAATATATATTAATTAATGGGTACCAAAACCAAGATCATAAAGAACTTCCAAAATATTTATAGTTACAAAAAACTAATAATAATAATACGAACAAACTATAATATATATTTATAATAAATGATACTAAATAGATATTATAAAGTTTTCTGTATATGAATAATGTTATAAAATAGAATATGAAGAATATTTTGTTTGTTTTAAGGTAAGTTAGAGTGCATTCGACACAATTGGAATAAAGTTATGTGACTTTTGAGAATTAAATATTTTCATTAGGTGATAATAACCCCTCGTGGACTATAATATTTAAAGAAATATTAATTATATAATATGATGATGTTATGAATCAATTAGAAGATATTTTATATAATTGTTTTTCACACCCATCACTACTACCTTGATGAGACTATTTATTAATGAGAAATTAAATTTGATAAGAATAATTCCCATATATTTTTATGGAATTTGTCTACATATCCTTATTTTTTTACCACTCATAAAATGTTCAGTATTCCCTAGTAAAAAATTATATAGCTTTAATATATTTTAATCCATTTATTCCCATTTATTTCGTTTATAAGTTATTTTTAATTGTTCTTTTTGAAGATATTGGTTTTTAGTAAGGTGTTCTAAATATTTAAAAGGATTTTCATATCAATGATAATATATTATTCGCCTATATTTAAAATTTTCATATGTAATTTTATTGTTTAGGGACTCATTAAAATATTTTTTTAGAAATAATCTTTTTATATTTTTTTTCTTATTTTTTAAGAAATTCGATTTAAAAAATTGACTTCAAAATCTATTTTTATGATGATATTGATAATTTTTTTCATAAACTATTTTAATGATTTATCTCTAATTTTCAAAATCATTAGGTCAAATACACCTTTGGTTATTAAATTACCATTTGTTTTCTTTTTAAACATTGTTTTTTAGGTGATCTTGTTTTTGGTATCAATCGATCATGTTTTGATTTAAAATTCATTTTATGTGTATATATTGTAAAAACTTTTAAAACCCATTTTATTTCCACGGGTTATTTACAATAATACGTATGAGGATATTTTATGTGGTAAAAATATATATATGGATAATGGTGGGTGGGGTCTTATATATCACTCCAATTCATGGGATATTTTTTATAACACATCAGATATTAGAATGTGTATATACATGGATTTTTTTTCAATATAAATAGTTGAAATACTTAGATTTATTCGAAATTTATTGGTTGGACAAACATGGAATCGATGACTATATAAAGGGTGTACATACATGAATTTTTACAAAATATATATTGAATACATAAATGGATTTTTTCCACAACACAAACAGTTTTTGTAGTTATATTTTTTTTAATGTTTCCCTATTAATATATTTTATCACATCTCTAAAAGGTTACTAATTTTATAGCAATGATTATTTTATCAAATTACATTATCTGAAGAAATTTTTTATTTTCAATTTATGAATTTATATATACTATTATTTCTCCCATATGATTCAATTTGTTGTTTTAAAAAACTTTCATTTGTTTCATGTTATTATTCCATGATCCTTAAACATCAATCTAGTTTTATAATGATCACATATGATTCCAAAATAATTTTAGATGTTTTTTATCTTTTATTCACATTTTATCTCATTTCATGATCAAAATGTTATGATTAGGGGATATTTTTCCCTTACTTATCATTTGAGATTAATCCTTTCTTATGTTTCTATTTTTCATTATTTTAATATTCGTATAACATGTGAGATATTGATTAGGGGGTATATAGTAGAGTTGTTATGAAGAAATATTGATATGTTGGTTAAATATTATATTTATTTAGAGAAATATTCCATGATGTTAAACCTCTTGTTATCCCACTTCTGTGATTATTTTATATATTTAAAGTGTATTCATTTAAAATAATTATTCTAATCTTTTTATTTTTCTTAGGTCTCATGTTTGATCATGATCATGTATTTATGTTGCACGAAGTTTCCAAAAATTATCAGGTAAATAAAAAAACTATTAGTAATGATCCAAAATCAAAACACAAGATTTATAGAGAAAAAATATGTAATATTTTAGAATTATATCAAAATTTATGATATATAATGTGTGGAAAAAAGAAATGGAGTTAGTTTCTATCTCTAATAAAATACTATGTAGTCCAAGAATATTAAATTACAAATAATGAGTAATCCTCTTATTCAAAATGGTAATACTGATTGAAACCATCTAATAGGTAGTGAAATAAACATAGAAATAGCTAGGTGAACTTCATTGGATTTAGGGAAACCCAAGATAAATTATTTAACCACACATAATGAATTATTATTCTCCCACATACATAGGTATTAGGAAACAAGCATTCTTAGCTCTTCTCATTATCTATTAGAATTTGAAACACTATCTATAATTATCTAGTTCATTCTATATCATTAATCTCTTATTAAACGTTTCCATAAGATATCAATATCTTTGGATTTTTAAAATTGGATTTTTTGGATACACTATGTGTTTGAATTTATTTTATAGACCACGAAATAACATTTGATTGAACAATTTACCATTACATGGACCATAGTATAATGGGAGAACTATATTGATATGATTTCTGACAATAGGATGTTACATTTACATATGTTATGAAATTTATATAGAAAATTTCTGCAACATCACATTAGAACCACTTCGAATAGGTGGGGATTAATTCAAAAAACATCACATCAATGGTTCATGACTAGTATTTATATGAAGTATAGTAGGCTTCAAGTTCAATTCTAATATTATGAAACTTTTATAGCTCAGTAACCTTATAATATATATAGTAATAAGAATCTCAGCTAAGTATTATTCATGTATATTGTTTTAGAAACTCCATAACCGAAGGATAATTAATGTTGGAAACATAAAATAAGTAAATTTTCCCAACCCTTACATTAGGATCTTCATCATTAATATATGTTAAATCTATAAATTGTAGCTCTTTGAAACATACCCATAACCAATGACCATCACCAGGTTATCAAAAAACTACACACAAGTACTCTTCTAAATTAATGAACTTTAGAAAAATATGTGCATTCAACTCAGTATCACAAAAGATAATCCCAAACAGGTTTTATGGAAATGAAATTTATTTTCTAGAAAGTAAAATTATTGGTGTAAAACAAAACACTAGCCCATATCATGGTGATTTGATTGTTTTAGGAATTAAAATTATCTACCAATCAATCATTCATAGTAAAAATATATCCATAAATTTTCATCATAGTTTTGAGTCATTTATTTTAGTTGAACAATATTTATCATTAATAGTGAGTAAAGTTACTATTGGGTTATTTATATTAACATAGTTTGATTTTATTCTATATTTTGAACCTATTTCCATTAATTCCATAGATAATTTTCATTAAAATGTAAAAACTGTTTGTTCATCAATCACCCAAGTCTGATCAAACGTTATCCATACATTTGAGAATATTATTTTTATGAAAATTCCCTATTCTTAAAAATTACTCAACCTCTTTCAAAATTGAACATCATATTACAACAAAAAAAACGATTTACATCAATATAGATGTTTAATTAACTATATAATTTGTTCTTTATATGTGAGATGAATCCCAAATCATCGACTCATTCATGATCAATATGCTATTTCAATCATCATAGGTTGTCAGTTTCCATGAGATCTCTAACTCATGAAAATTTTTTATTTATAAATATGGTCACATGTTTTATATGAATGGTATAACCTTCACGATATTCTAAAGGCTATGTGGTTGGAATAATATATCTTAATGTGGAATATTGGAAATATTAAACATTTTTTCAATGAACAATACCTTTATGGTCAATTTTCACTACCCTCTACAATTCCATTTAAATAAAATCCAAATAGCTTAATTCCATTTTAAATTTTACAACATGGAAACTAATTTTGTTTGGGCGGTATCATGTGACTAAAAGTTAGCTTAAAAAGGTTGACTATAGATTGCAAAACGACATGATAGTTTTAGAAGCCTTATTTGGTTATCAGACTCATTTATTTTACATTCTTCAACATGAAAATTAATTCATTCGGTAGTTCTCTACATGGTTAGTATAGTGGTTTGTTAATTTTTTGGGAAAGGTTTGTTGAGGATAATCCATTATTGTAGAAACCTAATTTCCTTTATATGGTATGTACGTCATGATGGGTTTCATCAACAACATATTGGGAAAAAAATTTCTTACTTCAATATCATGGGACAGTCAGTTAGAGAAACCGTTATTTATACATTGAGTTACCAGATGAAAATTTTCCTTTTATAATTTTAATCAAAACAATAAAAAACAAATTATTATTTGAGATTAAAATACAAAAAATCAACAAATTGAAAAATAATTTTAATTTGTAGTTAATTATTTAAATTTAGTCCCAAAAAGTATGTAATGAAAAAAACTAGTTAATAATGAATTTAATATAAATATAGAAGATCATAAAATATTTATAAAAAAATTATTTAAAATGGATAAATTAAATAAATTGTGTTAAGAAAATAGTTGGATAAATTAAATCTCAAAACATTGATCATTTAAGTTTCATTAATACTAATTTTGTTTTAAAATATTCATGTAATTTAAAACAAATTATAGTTTAAACAAGATTATATATATTTATCAATGAAAGAAATTTTTTCCATCCAAAACACCTTCATTTCCCATAATTGATGTGGAAAATGAATCCAGAGAAATTACAAATCTCTTATGAAATCAAAATTACTAATTTTGTCATTGACAATTAAGTGATTAATAAAACACTTATCAATTACTATTTAGATAGAAATTTCACATGTTATTAATGTTCTCCACACACTTTTATAATAGAATTATTTTATAAGGGTACCCTATCACCACATAATTTTTTATATATTAAAATATACTTGAGAGATACTAATTGTGTGATGATAGAATGTGATATATAAATAACAATTCTTTGATAGTTTTTGATGGGAATGTTCATCGTGAAAGTATTATTTTTCTCTATAAAGTCAGATATGATATGATTTTTACTAATAATAATTTTATATACATAGATCCTATATCTATTATTGTGGAAGGGGAGTCATATTTTATATTATGAATGAATCTATAATCATTTATTGGTATGATGATAATAACCAACTTTTAGTTTAAATTCCATACATTATGTGGGTCAAAATTTTCTTATATGATATGAATTAATCTTAAATTTTTTTTGGGTGAAATGAAAAATAGATTATATGCATATTTTAGTAGGACTATCTTGGATAATCTCATAACATCATTTAAAATATCCCATCATAAGGATCAAATCACGGTCTCAATCAACATTTTCTAGTGATATGAACTTGGGTATCATACAAGTGATGATTGGATTGATTTCACACTTAATAAAAAAATTATATAACTTAAAGAAATTGAGTGATAATGTAGAAAATATAAATATATAATATAAGACACCCACAACCCAGAATATCAAGTCAAATATCTGGTTAACAAGGTCTCAATATTAAACATGAATAATAACATTGACATTGAACCAAAATTAACCTATGGTCACATTTCTTTAGGAACTTAATTCACCTCTATCATAACACAATGGTAGGCCACATGAGCGAGGATAAGAATACTCAGCATGGAACTATTTATTTTAATAGTATCATGGAAATGTAAGTCTCAAAATAAAAGAAATTCAAATTTATGGTGTGAGAAGAAAATCCCAATTGGATAACACCAAATATATATAAAATTCCTAACCTATTTCATCTATTAGTTCATATTTAACACATATTCAATTAAATTTAAAGGGAAATAATCTTCTATGTCACAAAACATCTTTTATTTTTCTTTTATAATTCTCTTCATATATAATAAAACAATTAAACATTATAATTTCCTTTTTCAGTGGAATAAATAATAAAAAATTAGATATCAAGAATCAATATATATTAATTAAAAAGTTAAAAATTATTCATATTGAAAGGGCATTCGTGTAATGAAATTTATAGAAACAATATGAGGAAACAATGAATCAAGTGGTTATACACAACAAAACATATAATACTGTCAAAAGAATAGCTAACATAACATGACTCCAATAGTCCTGGAAAATCAATCCAATGTAAAGACTACCACCTAGTCACAAAAAAAATCAATTGAACCACATTTATTAATAGAAAAATCCACCAAGCCTAGTCTTTTTCAAAAATTTCCACATACACCATGGTCTCTTATGTTTTATTATACCCCTTTATTACATTTATGATAATAAAAAAATTATTTTATTAATATTTCTAATGGTCATAAAGCTATGTTTGTATGACATTTTAGAATAAAAAATCAATTATTAACCCGAATACATATTTTCATATATCATTCATACGATATTATAAACAACTTTTCAGGAAAGAAAACTATTTCCCCGTTTTTGGGAACATATTTTATGCAATTAATGAAACAAATTACATGTATTAAATAGTTTCATTTAGAAAATGTCCTTTTGAAGACAAAAATAAAATCACTCAAACATCAGATCCATTTTCCATTATAAATTTCATAATTAAAATAAAATAAAATCATTAATGAACATAATTTATATAATTGGTTAGACCAAAGAATAGTGAGATCAACTAAAAAATCATTGATATGATGTTTCCCTCGAAACTATCACTAGTAAAGAATAAGATAATGTCTTAGAGAAACTAGATCCTTAGAGGAAAAGGGAAATTTTCCATGATCAAACTATATCCACTGATGTAGTCTCAATTAACATAAAACACAATGATAAAGAGAGAAAAACCTAAATTATAAGTATTTCAAATACCATATTGTGATGGTTGGAGAACCAACCATTTATGTGGCCCTAAAGATAACACAAATACGGAGGAAGTGGTTTCAAAATATCACAAATAAACATCAGGGTCAAAAAAATTCATAATAGGGTTGATGTATAGAATTAGAGGATATTAGGGAACTAGTTCATGTGACATTTGTTTTGAACATTTCTAAACAAGTTGCATAGTGACTTCACTCTTAAGCGGATTTATGTAAAAATAATGTTTAGACCTCCAAAAAATCCCCCAGTGGGCTTGTGGATACCCACCAGTTGGATTGGGAAACCTACAGATTTGTTGGTGTTATGCAAGAGAGCGCCAACTAAAATGTTCTTTCCACTGTCTATCTTATAGGGACCCATCCATTCATACGTTAATTTTACATCATTATAATGATAAACAACATAAAAACATTGTGCCCCAATGATACAAAGGTGTAGTGTCTTGAGAAATATAGGAGCATACATTACTTTTACAACATAAAACATTATCATTTATTTAATTTCTTCTTCCCATGATTCTTATTAGACCACTAGTTATCCTTAGTACACATAACAACATGAGGATAAGTTCAAACAATGGGTGATCTAAAATCCCTGTAAGAGGATGAGAACATGAAAAAATAAAACATGTGGTGATTATAATCATTATCATAAAAAATAGGCATAATATCCTAACCAATATAGGATGTATTGATAAAAGTTTTTAAAAGTGGAAATATTATGAAGAGAAACCTTATGTATTAGTGGTTAATTACCAAACATAGTTTTGAAAAAATCTAGCACCATGTTCACACATATTTCACTTTACTCATGACGTTCTTAAAGTCAACTAATTCATTGAATAACTATATAATTCGAGTCATGTCGTTCACATCAGAACACTTACATTGTGCTATATAATTCAGGGTGCACCTATCACATCGTAATGAAATCATTATAATATATCCCAAATAGAACATATATCAATCATAGTCATAAATAATCCATGACAATTTATGGGATTAATTTCCTAAATGTTACATTCATCAACTGTGGGCTCCCAAATTAGAGAGGGAATAACATATTTGATACAAGAACCATCAACCTTGAGTGAGATGATAAAGGTTTTTTTCTTGAAATAAGAGTTGTATTGGAAAAAAATTTGTTCGACATAAATTATAGTTGATGAATTTTATATCCAAAAAAATGTAATATAATGTCGAAGGAATTATTTTTCTGGAATAACCACATTGAAAATGGATAGATATAGGGAAAAACCTAAGAAAGAAAGTCGGTTTTGAGAATTCCCCTCGCATTGTGTCTGAAATGATTTCATCACATCAATGTCTAATTTAACACATTATATTGGTTTAATAACAAATAATTAAAGTCTTATACATGTAATTAATTCATTATTGTTGTATTAAGTAAAATTTCTTGACATTTGGATGAGTTATAGAGATTAAATTCAATGTTCACGAGAGTTATTTTTCATTTTTTCATGAACAATTCACTTTTACACGTGAATGGATGTTCATGTAGAACATTAATAAACTTGAAAAATTTAAATTACCTGATATTAATGATATTATATATTGTTAAATGATATTATAATTAATTTTTTGTTTACCTTGAGGATTAATTATTAAGTAAAATTTAAGGATGATAGTTTTAGGTTAATTTTGGAGTTTTTGGGATCATAATGAACATGTTTTGTTTTATCCTTTAGTATTATATATAATAGATGTATACTGAAAACAATGGGGTTAAAAAAAAATATTACAAACTTCTTTCAACCACTTAATGGTTTTATAGATATAATTGATGGCGTTGAAAGAAAATGGTAGTGTGTTACCCATGATGGAGGTAAATTGACACATCATGGGAGACGATTTCATTTTTTATACTTAAAGAGAGAGAGAGAGAGAGGAGTATAATGAATAATCATCCATTAACATTATATAATACTTTTATACCAATCATACTGGTGTTATCATGAAATTTTTAAAAGAGAAGTTGAGGATCATAAATGAAAAGAAATTGAATTTGAATAAATTTGAATAAAAAGAGTGAGATAAATTACCTCATGAATTAAACTCTTGAGATGTCCACAAGGAACCTAGGATTGGTTTTGGGATGATAACAAGAGCTCATGGACATGGTGGAGGGGCTAAGGAATAGGTTTGGCTAGAATTTGGACAAGGATTGAATCTTGAGACGTGTGAGTAAATGTGGTTGTGAGGGGTAATATTTATTATGGTGGGGTGGGGTGTTTTCTCAATATCTAAGTCATTAGTTTATTACACTCCAACTATAAAAAAATATTTATGATTCCATGAATAAATAAAATAAATAAGACATGTTAGTGCAAACCATTATCCGTTTACATCATCCATGAATTAAGCATGGTACCTAAATTCATATATTTAGCATATTTTGTAAGTTATCGAATTTCACTATTCACAAAATTAAAGTATTACCGAAAAATATCACAAATTCACACAAATCTTATATCAATGAGTATAATTCAAAAATGAACTCCATTTTATTAAAATAAATTATTTAATGTGGTTAATTTAAATTTACATTAAAATCATAATTTACATGAAGAATACAAATTTTATAATTAAAATTGAATTTCTAACACGTTGAAAATTTATTTATGGTTTCATAAAATTATCATATAATCATAATACATCCAAATAATTTTTTGTGAATAAGTTTTATTAAAATATATTTTCTTTTACATTATTAACTTAATCATTAAATATTACTGATGTAAAAAAATACCAACACTATTATATCATGTTTTCACTTATAGGATGGATAAATATTATTTATAAAATCATTGAAAACGTTCCTATTTAGTTGGATGATTAAATATTCATAATGGCTATGTTACTATTCATAGGGATAATATTACTATTCATAATGGTATGTTACCATTAACCATAAAATTATGTTTTTCCTATCGAACTACAATTTTTTTATAATCGCAGCTATGTATGTCAGATTTTCAATATTCAAATCACATTAGTGGAAAATTATGTTTAAATGTCACATAGACTTTTTAGTTCTTTTAAACATGATGTGGCATTGTAATTCATAATTTTATTTTATGTGATTATAAAATAATATAATACTATAATAATGAAGAAGTTGAAATGATAAATGTTTGGGTCATTACAATTTTCCCCCTTCTAAAATTTCTTCCTCAAAATTTCATTTCACACAAACAGGTGTGGGTACTTATCCTTCATATCATCCTATAGTTCAAAAGTTTCTTCTTCATATTTATGGTTCCTTCACATCACTTTGAAAATTTGTTCTGTCTTATTGCATAGAACCTTATCTCTCTAGTGTATTATCTTTACTATCTTCTCTTAATAATTGATATCATATTCCATTTTAACCACCTATGAGTTTAGTACATGAGAGAGATCTGTTTTGTGTTTCATATGGAGTGATACATGAAACACTTCATGAAATTTGGGCTTATTTGGTGGTGGAGAAATCAAATAGGCAATGAATCCTATGCAGTAAAGGATCTCAAAGGGGAAAATATACCTTGGAAATAGCTTACCTTTCTCTCTAATCCACATAAAACTCTTTCATGGTGATATTAAAATGATGAATTGAAATCCAATGTTGAAATCGATGTCCATTCGATTGTTTTCATCATAGATCCTTTTACGATTCTGATCAGCATTAATATATTGTTGGGTTACATGAAACTTCTCCATCATCTCTTATACACGATCAAGTCCAAGTATCTGTCTTTCTCCAACTTCATCCCAATAGGTTGGAGTTCTACATCGCCTTCCTTACAAAGCTTCATATAGAGCCATCTAAATACATGAGTGGAAGTTATGGTTCTATGAGAACTCAACTAATGGTAGATGATGATCCCATCCACCATTTAGTTCTAAAGAACATACTGTTAAAATAAAATTGTGTGTTTGAATTGTCGTTCTAGATTTCCCCTTAGTTTGGGGAGACAAGTTGTGTTGAAAATCAATTCAGTACTTATGGCATCTTGAAAACTCTTCTATAATTTAGATGTCGACCTTGGATCATGATCAGTGACATTCAAGATTGGAACCCCCTAAAGTCTCACCACATTCATATCATATAAATTAGAATGTTGTTCAAGGGAAAAAAGTTCTGGAATAATGATAATGTTGGGATCCGTGGTGAGTCGGTCCACCATAATGCATATCACATTATTTCCTTTGGATTTTTTTAGGAGAATCATGAAAAATTCTATGGTGACTTTATCCCATTTTAATATGGGTATAATAACTGGTTTCATCATCCCTTTGGACTTCTATCACTCTGCTTTAACTAACTGACTTATCAATCAACATGAGATATACTAAGTAATCTCCTTCTTCATGTTGTCTCACAAGATATGTTCAGGGAGATCATGAAAAATCATGGTGCTATCTGGATGGATAGTGAAAGGTGAGTTATGTGCAATATCAAAATTCTCCATATTTATCCCAAGTGATGGAGGCACAAAAAGACATGATCCAAACCAAGTAACACCATCATCATTGGTATAACACTCTTGCAGCTTCCATTCCTTTAAGGAATTAAACTTCTTTTTGTAAATCCAGATAATCCATTTATACCACATTAACATTCTCTTAGATAGATGGTTTGGTAATCATTTGGGAATGGTAGGATGTACTATCTACCATTATTATTTGAAAATCCATCATTTGCATACCCCTGAAGATAGGGTCTTTCTCAATAGACATCATGGATCGAGGAGAGGGTTCTTCTATATTAAGAGCATCAGTTACCTAATTTTCCATATAATGTTGATAGTGAATAGAGAAATCGTAATCATTTTTTATCTCTATCCATATACTTTGATACATGTTGATCTAATTTTGTGTGAATATATACTTAAGTCTCTTGTGATTAGTATATATGTCACACTTCTTACCATATATGCAGAGGCGTATGATTTTCAAAGAAAAAAATCATAGCTGCTAGCTCAAAATATTGTGTCGGGTAGTTCTGCACCTGGATCTTCAACTATAGTGAGACATATGTTATCACATTATATTTTTTCATTAGTACACCAACCAATAATTTTTTGAAGCAAAACTATATATCAAAAAACATTCTCCACATTTTGGTAATGTGATTACATTTGTTATGATCAACCTTACCTTTCGCTCCTCAAATATTTCCTCACAGTATCTCATCAAGACATATATTACCCCATTCCTTGTTAACATTGTTATTTGGCATGATAATACTGATAAAGTTATCAAAAAACATCGATAGTACACACCTTATCCAAGAAAAAAATTGATTTTTGTGACCCTACAGGGTCTTGTCCATTCCTCAATCACCTTTATTTTTTAAGGGTCCATAGAAATTCCCTCACTTGCAATCAAATTTTATAATAACATGAATTTATTCATCAAAAAGTCCCACTTACTATTCTCTATGTAAAACATATAATTTATCAATATCACCAACATAAGACTAATATGTTCTTCAGGTTCCTCCTTACTATTGGCATAGAAGAGAATATCATTGATAAACAATACCAAAAATTTGTTGAGGTAATTTCTAAGGACTCTATTCTTAAAATCCATTAAGATTTTAGGGGAATTATTTAGTCACGAGGGAATCACCAGATGATCGTAGTGCTCATACCATTAATGGAAGGAAATCATTTGAATATCTTCATTCTTAACATTAAGCTTATTGTATCTAGAATGAAGATCTACCTTTGAAAAGTAATGATCTCCTCAAAACTAATCGAACAAGTCTTCAAAACGTGGAAATGGACAATTGTTCTTTATGGGGATCTTGTTGAGTTCACGTTAATTAACACACATCTGAAATGATCCATCATTTTCATTCACAAAGTGCACAAGTGCACCCCATAGTGATTCACTAGGGCGTACAGACCCTTTTTCTGAATGCTTTTCCACATACTTCATTCACTTATGCAGATCGATAGGTGCCATTCGACAGGGACACATGTAGATAGGAGTAGATACGGGTATGAGATCTTCTCATAACTCTACCTCAAGTTCCAATTGATGTTCAAGTCACTCTTCAATAATAACATCATTGTATTCCATCACAATGAGAATATCCCCTTGGTGGATAACATCATTGGACTCAACTATATCAGTGAGATATGCCTCTTTGCGGGGAGTTAACACACAAACTATTGAAGAATATTTTTATGTAGATTCCGGATCATCTGGGAATTTTTTGAGAAGCATAGTCTAGTTCATAATATTGAAAGATATTTTATTTTCCATATAGTTTATATGTGATCTATATAAATAGAGCAAATCCAACCCTGGTATAGTGTTTAATTCCACCAAGGGAAGTACCATGATATTCACTGGAATAATCTACCCACATGCGCCAATAAGAGAATAGTCTAACACATGGGTTGCAATGATTTCTACACTAGTAGATTTTACGGATATATAAACTTCATGGTTTTGGGGCTTCACTTCAATAGTTATATCAACATGTGAGATATAAAGCAATGCGTAGGACCATAATCAAATAAGTATTTTTCCGTTATTTAGTGAATAGTAATAATAACTTGTACAACTTCATTTTCGTCCTCTACTTCCATAGTAGTGGTGATATAATATTTCCATTGTTGATTTTACTTTGGTGGATGATGATGTTTTTTACCCTTGAGGACTCTAGTTTTAGTGCACTTTCATGCATAGTGTCACTGCCCCATACATTTGTAGCATTGAAACATGGGTGGTTCTCTTATTTACTCCATCACATTCTCCCTCCTTCTCATTTCTATTAGACACTATTGACCTTGGTGGCCTTCTTTCCCACACTTGATGCATTTCACCATATTTTTGGGGCATTTCCAATGATTAATCTTCCCATTATTTTGACATGTGGATGGTTTAGTTTTCCTTCCACCATTCTCATTAGATCCTCTGGCATGAAACTCCATAATTCTTTTCATATCACTATAGCCATCTGACCATTCTCCAAACCCCATATCCATATTTAGAGCTCATCCGATAAATTATTCATAACTCCTAATGTTCTTAATTTAAATATCCTTTTGATGGTGAGGTTTTAATCCACTAAATAATATATTAATTTTTATATCATTGTTGATAACAAACACCATATTGTACCTTGAAATCCTTTTAAAATTCACTTCATAGGTCATGAATGATTATACATCATTTTTTATCTTCTCTATGAATTATGTTTCCATATTCATAAGAATATCTATTTGGATATAATTATTAAGAATCATTTTCATAATGTTTTCCCACTCAATCTCTTCAAAATCTGTTGCCGACTTTGTTTTTTAATAAAATCACAAAAAAATTCAGCCTCTCTATGGAGCCAATAAATGGCCAGAGACACCTTATCCATCTCATAACAATGAAGAATAGAAAATATATTGTCCATTGATTTGGTACACTATTCAGTAACAATTTGATTAAAATATCCACTAATAATTAGTGGTTTTTTCCGCATAAGAAAATCGACATGTAGTTTCCCCCTCAAAGGTGAAGAGGATGCTCTAAATAATTTAGATTTTTATTCATAACCTGTTACAATTAATTAATCATCACCATGATGTTTTGAAGTCCACATCCTTAGGAATTGGAGATGTTGTTTGGGAAATCTCTTCACTTTCCCCTGCATGGGTTAATGGCCTTGTTTCTCCTAGTTTCCACTATTTTATAAAATAGAAAAGGTTATGGGAAAATATAAGTCAACATTCATTATTAATTAAATTCTTTCCCTGTGAAATTATCACTAAAATCATATTTTATGTATAATGTCCCAACCTTAAACATTACTTAATCATGAATTAATGGAATAATTCACATAGAGGATTTTTTCGGGTTTAGAGTTTTAGAGAATTAGGACATAACTATTACATCTGAAAAGATTACATAGTAGTCACTTCTACTAAGTTTCCATAAAATTAAAAAAACACTTAAAAAGAAACATGTCTACTTCCATGTTTTAGATATAAATTCTTTCTTTGATCCCATCCTTGACCCTATTGATCTATAAGTCTTGTGGAAAACATTTCAAAAACTTGGGATAAGCCAAAAAATCCTAGTAAAGGATACACAAAGAAGGAAAACTGTTAGTTTTTCAAAACAAAAAGTAAACCATGAATACTTTACCAAAGTAATACTTTTCACCTTTATGAAGTAGTAAAAACCCATCATTGAATAAAAGACCATTACTTACCCTTTTGTAACCAAAATATTACCATAAAACCCATATAAAGAACACATAACATATAAAGGTAACTTGGGACATAAATATACATAAATGGAATAACCATATGGTCAACTTCCACATATACTTAATGGAATAGCCATACGACCGACTTCCATACCCAATGCATTGGAGGTTAGAACGTAACCACCCGTCCTGGTATTCATGGCACCACCCGTCATATGGTTTATCACGTAACCACCAGTAAAATGTCTAAGTACCATCATTACACATAAAATATAGAAAAAATAAACATTTCAATAACAAAATTTCATTTGAAATCACAATAAGTAATTCCAAGATATTGATTTAATCAATCCATTTTCAAAAACCATTTAAAAGAGATTTTTGAATCAAAGTGTCTCATACCACTTTGAAGCTTTTAATGGAATTATAATTTTAAAACATTAATATCTATATAAATAAATACTAAAAACCATTATGAAAACATGGACATTAAAGTTAATGATTTTGAATAATGAATCTTTAAAACATTTAAAATGATATTTTTGTTAAATAGTTTTTAACAAAATGAGAGACTCTTGAATAAAAATATTTTCAGAATAACATTTTATCTGAACTTTATAATATCATGAGAATAAATGGATTCCTGATATAATATGTCAAAGGATAGTATATACAGCATATAAGAGTGAATTGGTGCATAACAACAATGACGTCTCAATGGAAATGTAAATTGAGGTGAAATCCATTATAAAGATAGTATCCTTAAATTATGGATAAATATGTCACATAATTATGTGTGAGAAATATAAATACACCCAATATAAGTGGATATTAAGTGTGAAATAATCATAGGTCATTCACACATATTCATAGGATGACATGTTTAAGAATTACAATTTGAACCCAAAGAAATAGAAATTTGGTTAAGACGTTCCCTTGTAAAAATTCGACTGCCTAACGGCGTTACTTTAAAATTCAGAAAATGAGTTGATGAGAAAAAAAGGGTATCTCCTCACTTGGAAATAAATTTTATATCAATAAGGATATAGAAGAAAATATCCCAAAATAATAAGATGTAAATTAAATGAAATAACTAAAATAAGTCTTTTAAAAATAGGAGGGTGAAATGTCCCCTTACCGAGTTGGGTATCTTTCGAAACGTACACCCCATGGAAGAAGGGTCATACAATGAAGATGTAATTAACCATAAATGAAATTATACTACACAAAGTGTATAATAATGGGTAGTACATACA
Organism: Viscum album; assembly: GCA_963277665.1. Classification (NCBI taxonomy): domain Eukaryota; kingdom Viridiplantae; phylum Streptophyta; class Magnoliopsida; order Santalales; family Viscaceae; genus Viscum; species Viscum album. Next base: position 251,190,464 of record OY728165.1, on the reverse strand, counting down.
CCAATCAAAGGAAATAGCAGAAAACGTAGCATAAATGTCACGGAAATAAAAGTGTGGTGAAAAATCCCCGACGAAAACTCGGCCGCCTAATGGCGCCAATTAAAACATCCAAAATGGATTGATGAGATCAAATAGGGTATCTCATCATATTAAAATAATATTCACAGTAAGAGTAATATAAAATAACATCTCAATCATAATAAATATGAGCTTAAAAGAAATGACATAAAAGAGTGTACTTAAAAATAAAGAGAGGGTTTGGTATTTTTCTGATAAAGTTCATTTTTTAATGAATAGTGAAAAATGTTGTATTTTAATTCTAAACCACTTTTTAATCTAATTTATTTATATTATTAGATTATCTTTTTAATTGGTTTCAAAGTAAAATTATAATATATTTTCACCATTTAATCCAATAGTGGTCATTGGAATTAATTTCACTTTGAAATTGGACTTAAACAAGTGTCAATCTTTTGATACTTATTGTTTCATAAAAACACGCTATTTTCTATGACAACGTGAATTAATTATTAAATTAAATAATGTAACTAATATGTTTTGAATTTTGTAAAATATAAATCATTTTTGAATTCAGAATATCAAATATAGCTTAGGGTGAAGTTTTGGTATTTTTCTGAAAAACTTCAATTTTTGATGAATAGTGAAACCACTAAGTGGTACTTAAAAAACTGATTTTTCATTTAAATGAAACTTTACCACTTCTGTGTTTTAAATTTAAAAAATCTGACATACATGGTTATCATTAAGAAGTAAAATTTGGTTCAATGGGATTAAAATATTTTTTTGGTGAATAGTATCTTTTATGTTTATTAATCACGATTAGAGGTAATTAGTGTAGTTTAGGGTAAAAATAATGTTTTAATAATATGAAATGAACTTGAAACAAGTCCTACCCTTTTTGGATGTGTCATGGCCGACCATGAAAATCCATGGGTCAACTTCGGGACCCCATGGAGCCACTTTGGTAGGAAAATGACATTAATAACTTTTTAATTAAAGTTTAAATAAAAATGTCACAAACATGAGTTGTTTTAGTAAAACAATTTTTAAATGGACTTATAAAAGTGAGATTTTTTACTATAAATATTAATTAGAAATATAAAAAAATTTCATACATCATGATACTTTTTTTATTATTTTTTGACATTAAATAAATTAAATTATTTATGACACCATGATGATGCAGCGATTACCTCATTATTTAACGATTTAAATAAAATGATAAGATAATGTAAACTTTAAGCCCTAAACATGTCAAAAACCTATTGGATTGGTTTATTTCGAAATAGTATCACCTTATACCTTACATATATAATTGTGGGACCCTTGTTATCCGAAAATCATTTTATAATAATGTAAACCTTTATATCTTTCAAAGAGTTCCCCTCCTCTCCTCTTATAAAAGACCCCCACATCTACCTCTTTACCCACACATCTAAAGCCTTTGGATCGGCCAAGCTCTGATCTTTTTGTCTATCCACATCCCTCTCTTACTCCTATAAGTGTCACTTTGTGCAAAAGTCTTCCCAAGGATGCCTTTGAGCTCAAATCAAAAAGAGTTACCCGTATTAAAGATAGTGTTTCTCTTGTGTTTTTATGATTTATTTTGCTTCTCCAACCCTCTAAACACTTTTTATTCATTTATTTTGTAACAACACCAGTATATTAAATATACTAGGATGTTTTTATAAGAATTATTTGAGATACAATTACACACACCTACATCAAAAGGTTAAAGAACATATTGTTTCCGTTGATAGCGAATTTCAGCCTCACGAAACGATGATTGTTCAATATTCTTCTAACACCATGAAAGGTGGCCATTAAGATGTCAATATATTTATATATGATATATAATATGTTTACGTCTTCCTTAAGCTTATGTATTTTTCATTTATGGCATACCTTTATGGCTTCCATTATAGGTATACGCGATATCTTCATTTTAGGAAGTGCGGACTACCATCCCCTCAAAGTTACTTGATTCGTTAATACCATATGTGGTGCGTATAAAGGATATATTTAATGATATTATATATGATACCATACTATAATTATAATACTATTTTGTATCATTGTGTATTAATTCCATTAAAGTATGAGAAAGAAATGAAAGTAGCGTTCATGCGTACATACGGCTTACCGTCTCCATGAATAGTGCATTTCGTTTCTTATCCCCAAATGTATTGTACTATTATAAGTACATATATATAATGGATGTATATGATGTATGTTACATATAAGTGATGAATATAATTCTGGAATTAAAATACACATATCTCTCATTTAGTTTCAATTCCATTAATATGACATAGAAATGAAAATAGCGTTCATGCGTACGTACGACTTACTATCTCCATGAACGGTGCATTTCATTTCTTAACTCTAAATGATTATGTAATATTAAAAATACATGTATATTCTGGATATATATGATATATATGATATCCAAATCATGAATATCATTCTGGATATAATGAACCTTTGATCACACGAACAACATGTAATTGTAAGAAGTCCACTTTCGACTGAGGAACCAAGTATCGACAAAACAAACATTATTAACATAAATGATTACATAATGTTTATAACATGGAAATAATTGATATAAAAGGAATAGTAAGCTTGAAAAAGGTTTTTAAGAAAGTTTAAATTAACTCATGTTTATTATTCAGGACGTTAAAGAATGATCGAGTCAAATCAGACCCGAGGTAAGGGACTTTATCTCAATCTTCTTTCATTGAGGCATATTTCGTTTTATACACAACTTTCTTTTATACTGTGTATAAACCCCTTTGAATTTTACTTTTATACAAAAGGAACTTTTTTCTAAGAATCGTTTTACAAAATGACAAAAAGGAATTTTTCTTTTAACGTACGTGGTGACAACAGCCTTTTCCATCACCGCGAGTATTATTTGGTCTTTGGATTCCTCAATAAGATGTAATGTTTTTTTAAATGAAATAAATACTATATACTCTTTTATGTATTTTGGTATTGAAAATGGTTTTTTAATGGATTTTTTATGTCAATATATTTAAGTGAAATATTGTGATCAAAGTGTGGAAATGTTTTCTTTCCATTATATTTGTTTTATGTCTTATGATTTTATAATGGTACTTGGACATTTGATGGTTGGTTATGTGATAAACCATATGACGGTTGGTGTCATGAATACCAGGACGGGTGGTTACGTTATAACCTCCAATGCATGGGGTGTGGAAGTTGGCCGTATGGCTATTCCATTAAGTGATATGTGTGGAAGTCGACCATATAGTTATTCCATTTAAGTATGATTATGTCCCATGTTAACTTTATATGTTATGTGATCTTTATGTGGGTTTTATGGTAATATTTTTGTTACAAAATGGTAAGTAACGATCTTTTATTCAGTGAAGTGTTTTTACTACTTCATAAAGGTGAAAATTATTACTTTGATAATATATACATGGTTTATTTGTTGTTTTGATAAACTAACAGTTTTCATTCTTTGTGTATCCTTTACTGAGCTTTTTATGCTCACCCGAAGTTTTTTTGAAATGTTTTTCATAGGACTTAATGTGGAATAGGGTCAAGGATGGGATCAATAGAATGTCATGTTATATAAAACATGGAACTAGACATGTTTCTTTTTAAGAGTTTTTATTCTATGGAATCTTAGTAGAAGTGTCTACTTTTTAATTTTTTGAGATGTAATAGTTATGTCCTAATTCTCTAAAACTCTAAACCTGAAAAGATCCTAAATGTGAATTATTCATTTAATTCAATATTATGTAAGGTTTAAGGCCGGGGCCTTGTAGTTGGTATCAAAGGGAGGTCGGTTTAGACAACTTTAGGAGTTAGAAAATTTTTAAATTATAAATTAATTTATGGTATGATTGAAATGATATAGCATTTATAGATTACCATGTTGCTTCGACTAAGATATTTCTGTGTTAAGAATGGTTTTTCATAGAGGAAACAGAACAGATTTTCTGGGAAGGCATACTGAGGGAAATGACCATCCAAATCAGTATACTGAGATGGTCAGAATCATAATTGACAAGTTTACTGCAGTGATGGCTCAGTTGAATCAGTTTTCTTGTATTGGTAGGTTAATACCGAAGGTTTGTTAGAAATTTTTCACGGTTATCTAGTTCAATGACTAAGCTAACTCGGAAGGGTGTTAAGTTTATCTGGACAAAAGAATTTGATGATTATTTTCAGGAAATGAAAAGAATATTGGTGAATGCTACAGTTTTGGATCTACCTTCCGGGAATGGTGAGTTTGTTATCTAAAGTGATGCTTCATTTAAGGGACTTGGTTGCGTCCTAATGCAGAATAATCTGGTAATTTCTTATGCTTCACGATAGTTGAAAACTCAGGAGGTAAATTACCCTACACATGATTTGGAATTAGTTGCTGTTTTTTTCACTTTAAATATTTGGAGGCATCTTTTGTATAGAGTACAGTGTAAAATATATACCGATCACAAAAGTTTAAAGTATATATTCACTCAGAAATAATTAAACATGAGATAGAGGAGATGGCTAGAATTAATCAAGGATTATGATTTTACAATTCATTACCACCCGAGAAAAGAAAATAAAGTGGTTGATGCTTTAGTCAAAAAAGTAATGTTTCCTTAACAATATTGCATTTGGAACATGATCCTTTGGTTAAGAATTTGATGAACTTTGGAATATATGTTGTTGGTGCAGGATGTCCTTCTGGTTTATTTCAGGTATCAGTGAAATCTTCTCTATCAGACAGAATTAAGCAAGCAAAGAAGCAAGACAGTGAGTTGCAAAAAAAGGTAGAGCTGGTTCAGAAGGGTAAGTTTCCTGAATTCAACCTTGATAATGATTGTGTTTTGAGGCTTGGAAAGAGATTATGTGTGCCTAGTGATTCACAATTGAAGAATGAGTTGTTATGTGAGGCTCAGAGTTCCCCGTTTTCAGTTCCTCTTAGCAGTACTAAGATATACAGAGATCTGCGTGAGTATTACTAGTGGGATGGAATGAAAAGAAATATTGCTGATTTTACTGTGAAGTGTTTGAATTGTTAACATTTTAAAGCAGAGCGGCAGTTACTGAATGGGATGCATCAACCTTTACCAGTGCTAGAGTGGAAATCGGAAAATATATCCATAGAATTTGTTGTGGGATTACCGAGGACATCTTGAGGTAATAATGCAATCTGGGTTATTGTTGATCGATTGACTAAATCTGCTTATTTCCTTCCTATTAGAGATAATTTCTCTCTAGATAAACTTTATCTATTATATCATAAATAGATAGTTAGGTTGCATGGTGTTCCCCTCTCCATCGTATCTGATTGTGATCCCAGGTTTACTTCAAACTTTTGCAAAGGCCTTCAAAAGTCTTTGGGTACTGAATTAAATTTTAGTACATCTTTTCATCCGCAATCAGATGGACAGTCAGAACGAACAATTCAGACCGTGGAGGATATGCTATGAGCTTGATCTATGGATTATTAGGGAGTTTGGGACCAACATATTTCTTTTATTGAGTTTTCTTATAATAACAGTTTTCATTCCAGTATACAGATGGAACCATTTGAGGCATTATATGAGAAGCGATGTCGAACTCCAGCTTTTTGGGATGAAGTGGGTGAAAGGAAGCTGATGGGATCTGAATTGGTAGAAGAGATGGAAGAAAAAGTTCGGTTGATTCAGAAACACATGAGAATAGCTCAGAGTAGGCAAAAGAGTTATGTGGATAACCGGAGGAAGGATCTATCATTCGAGGTAGGTGATCATGATTTTCTCAAAGTTTCACCATGGAAAAGTGTGATGCGATTTGGTAAGAAAGGAAAGCTGTGTCCAAGGTTCATTGGACCATATGAAATTTTGGAGAGAGTTGGATCAGTTGCATACTGAGTGGCTTTACCTCCGAGTTTATCTCAGGTACACAATGTTTTTCATGTTTCAATGTTGAGAAAGTATATGCCAGATCCATCTAATGTTTTGAGCCTAGAGGTAGTTCAGTTGGAAAAAAATCTCTCTTATGAAGAACAACCAGTCCAGATTCATGAACGAAGAGAGAAAGTGTTGCGAAATAAGGTAATTCATCAGGTAAAGGTTTTGTGGATAAACCATATGGTTGAAAAGGCAACATGGGAATCTGAAAATGTTATGAGGGATAAATACCCCCACATGTTTTGATAACTGAATAAAATTGCGAGGAAGCAATTCCAAAAATGGGGGAAGGATGCAACATCCCAGGTAAATAAAGAATAAATCATTTTAATATTTATTAATATTTACGAATTAAATATTAATTTTACTTTAAATTGGTTTCTATGTTCGATAGCGTACCCGATACGCAACGAAGAGTTTCTTTGCAATCTTACATTGCACACTAGTAATAAAATAATATTATTTTAAATGGTAGCTAACATGTTGACATTGAATTGGCAGGAATGAATGAAAATAACTAAAATATGATTACATATGTTTCTTAAATGTTTTTACATTTATCCAATAATGGATAACGGCTTAAAATATGAAAAGAATTCAATTTTAGGCATATACAGTCTAATATTCACTAAAGGTCCACTTATGGACTTTTGATGGTGAAAAGTCATTAAATATAGTTTTGGTCACTCTTATACATTATATTGGACCAAATAAAACTCATCTTTTGAATCGTGACATCAGAATTTACTTTGTGTAAATTTTTGGTATTTTTATGATAAAGTTCATTTTTTAAAAGAATAGTGAAAAATGTTGTATTTTAATTCAAAAAAACTTTTTAATATAATTTATTTATATTATTAGATTATCTTTTGAATTGGTTTAAAAGTACAATTAGAATATATTTTTACCATTTAATCCAATAGTGGTCATTGGAATTAATTTCACTCTGAAATTGGACTTAAACTAATGTCGATCTTTTGATACTTATTGTTTCATAAAAACACGCTATTTTCTATGACAACGGGAATTAATTATTAAATTAATTAATGTTACTTATATGTTTTGAATTTTTTAAAATAGACATCATTTTTGAATTTGGAATATCAAATATAGCATAGGGTGAAGTTTTGGTATTTTTCTGAAAAACTTCAATTTTTGATGAATAGTGAAACCACTAAGTGGTACATAAAAAACAGACTTTTCGTTTAAATGAAACTTTACCACTTCTGTGTTTTGAATTTAAAACTAATGACATACATGGTTTTCATAAAAAAGTAAAATGTGGTTCAATGGGATTAAAATAATTTATTGGTGAATGGTAACTTTTATGTTTATTAATCACGATTAGAGGTAATTACTGTAGTTTAAGGTAAAAATAATGTTTTAATAATATGAAATGAACTTGACACATGAACTACCCTTATTGGATGTGTCAAGGCCGACAAAGACAATCTATTGTTCAACATGGGGACCCCATTGAGCTACTTTGGTAGGAAAATGACATTAATAACTTTTTATTTAAAGTTAAAATAAAAATGTAACAAACATGAGTTGTTTTACTAAAACAATTTTTAAATGGGGTTATACAAGTCACATTTTTTACTATAAATATTCATTAGAACGCTTGAAAGATTTCATACATCATAATTCTTTGTTTATAATTTTTAGACCTTAAATAAATTAAATTATTTATGACACCATGATGGTGCAGCGATTACCTCATTATTTAACGATTTAAATAAAATGAAAAGATAATGTATAATCCAAGACCTACACATGTAAAAAACCTATTGGATGGGTGGATTTGTAACTCTTATCATATTATCCTCTGAATATATAATTGTGGGACCCTTTTTATCCTAAAATAATTTTATAATAAAGTAATCCTTTATAACTTTCCAAGAGTGCCCCTCCTCTCCTCTTATAAAAGGCCCCCACCTCTACCTCCTTACACACACCTCTCAAGCCTTTGGATCGACCACGAGCTTCACTTTTTGTCTCTCCACATCCCTATGTTACTCCTAGAAGCCTCACTTTGGGCAGAAGTCTTGCCAAAGAAGCCTTTGAGCTCAAATCAAAAAGAGTTACCTGTTTAAATGGTAGTGTTTTCTCTTGTGTTCTTATGATTTATTTTGCTTCTCCAACCCTCTAAAATCTTTTTATTAATTTATTTTGTAACAAAAAAGTATCATAAAAATAATAGGATGTTGTTATAATAAGGATTCAAGCTACACTTACACACACCAACATCTCATGGTTAAAGAACATAATATTTTCGTGGATGCCGAATTTCAGCCTCACGAAACGATGATTGTTGAATATTATTCTAACACCTTCAAAGGTGGCCATTAAGATGTCACTATATTTATATATGATATATAATATGTTTATTTTTTCCTTAAGATTCTTTATTTTTCATTTAGGTCATACCTTTATGGCTTCCATTATGGGTATACGTGATATCTTCATTTTAGGAAGTAAGGACTACCGCCCCCTCAAAGTGATTTGATTCGTCAATACCATATGTGGTACGTATAAAGGATATATTTAATGATATTATATATGATACCATACTGGAATTATAATACTATTATAATTCATTATGTTTTAATTCCATTAATGTATGAGATAGAAATGAAAGTAGCGTTCATGCGTACGTACGCCTTACCGTCTCCATGAACAATGCATTTCATTTCTTATACCCAATTGTAATGTACTATTATAAGTACATATATATAAAGGATATATATTATGTATGTTAAATATAATTGATGAATATAATTCTGGAATTAAAATATACATATCTCTCATTTAGTTTTAATTCTATTAATAAGACATAGAAATGAAAGTAGCGTTCATGCGTACGTACGGCTAACCGTCTCCATGAACGGTGCATTTCATTTCTTACCTCTAAATGATTATTTAATATTATAAATACATGTATATTATGGATATATATGATATATATGATATCAAAATCATGAATATCATTCTGGATATAATGAACCTTTGATCACACGAACAACATGTAATTGTAAGAAGTCCACATTCGACTTAAGAACCAAGTATCGACAAAACAAACATTATTAACTTAAATGATTACATAATGTTTATAACATAGAAATAATTGATATAAAAGGAATAGTAAGCTTGAAAAGGGTTCTTTAGAAAGTATAAATTAACTCATGTTTATTATTCAGGATGTTAAAGATCGATCGAGTCAAGTCAGACCCAATGTAAGGGACTTCGTCTCAATCTCCTTTCATTGAGGCATATTTCGTTTTATAGACAACATTATTTTGTACGGTGTATAAAACCCTTTGAATTTTACTTTTATACAAAAGGAAAATTTTTCTACTAAGAGTTTTACAAAACGACAAATAGGAATGTTTCTTTTAACGTACGTGGTGACAATGACCTTTTCCACCCCCACGAGTATTATTTGGTCTTTGGCTTCCTCAATAAGACGTAATGTTTTTTTAAATGAAATAAATACTATATACTCTTTTATATAATTTGGTATTTAAAATAGTTTTTATAATGGATTTCATATGTCAATATATTTAAGTGATATATTTTGATCAAAGTGTGGAAATGTTTTCATTCCATTATATTTGTTTTATGTATTATGATTTTATAATGGTACTTGGACATTTGACGGGTGGTTATGTGATAAACAATATGATGGGTGGTGCTGTGAATACCAGGACGAGAGGTTACGTTATAACCTCCAATGCATTGGGTAAGGAATTCGTCTATATGGCTATTCCATTAAGCGATATGTGTGGAATTTGACCGTATTTTTATTCTATTTAAGTATGATTATGTCCCAAGGTACCTTTATATGTTATATGATCTTCATATGGGTTATATGGTTATCTTTTGGTTACAAAAGGTTAGGTAATGATATTTTATTCAGTGAAGAGATTTTACTAGTTCATAAAGGTGAAAAGTATTACTTTGATATAGTATACATGGTTTACTTGTTGTTTTGATAAACCAACAGTTTTCATTCTTTGTGTATCCCTTACTGAGCTTTTTATGCTCACCCCAAGTTTTTTTGAAATTTATTTCACAGGACTTAATGTGGAATAGGGTCAAAGTTGAGATCGAGGGAAATTCATGCTATATAAAACATGGAACTAGACATGTTTCTTTTTAAGAGTTTTTATTCTATGGAAACATATTAGAAGTCTCTACTTTGTAATCTTTTTAGATGTAATTGTTATGTCCTAATTCTCTAAAACTCTAAACCTAAAAAGATCCTCAATTTGAATTATTAATTTAATTAAATATTAAGTAAGGTTTATGTACGGGGCCTTGGGTCAACTTTGGGACCCCATGGAGCCACTGTGGTAGGAAAATGACATTAATACCTTTTTATTTAAAGTTAAAATAAAAATGTCACAAACATGAGTTGTTTTACTGAACCAATTTTTAAATGGGGTTATACAAGTAATATTTTTGACTATAACTATTCATTAGAAAGACAAAAAGATTTCCTAAATCATGATATTTTTTATATAATATTTAGACATTAAATAAATAAAATTATTTATGACACAATGATGATGTAGTGATTACCTCATTATTTAACGATTTAAAAAAATGAAAAGACAATGTAAAATCTAAGATTTAAACTTGTCAGAAACCTATTGGATGGGTATATATATAACCCTTATCACCTTACCCAAGACATATATCAATGGGGGACCTTTTAAATCCGAGACTCATTTTAAATTAAAGTAACATTTTTTTACTTTCCAAGAGTGCCCCTCCTCTCCTCTTATAAAAGGCCCCCACCTCTACCTCCTAACCCACACTTCCAAAGCCTTTGGCTTGGCCAACCCCTGCCCATGTTGTCTCTCCACATCCCTCTCTTACTCCTTGAAACCTCACATTGGGTATAAGTCTTCCCAATGAATCCTTTGAGCTCAAATCAAAAAGAGTTACCCGTTTTAAAGTTAGTTTTTTCTCTTGTGTTCTTTTGTTTTATTTTGCTTCTCCAAACCCCTAAAATCTTTTTATTATTTTCTTTTGTAACAACTCCAGTAACTTCAATATACTAGGATGTTGTTATAATAAGGATTTGAGCTACACTTACACACATCTGCATCTAATGGTTAAAGAACATATTGTTTCCGTGGGTGGCGAATTTCTGCCTCACGAAATGATGATTGTTCAATATTCTTCCAACACCTTCAAAGGTGGACATTAAGATGTCACTAAATTTATATATGATATATAATATGTTTATTTCTTCCTTAATATTGTGTATTTTTCAGTTATGTAAAACCTTTATGGCTTCCATTATGGGTATACGCGATATCTTTATTTTAGGAAATGCGGACTACCGCCCCCTCAAAGTGATTTGATTCGATAATGACATATGTGGGACGTATAAAGGATGGATTCAAAGTTATTATATATGATGTTATACTGGAATTATAATATACCTTTATATCATTATTATTTCATTCCATTAATGTATGAGATAGAAATGAAAGTATCGTTCATGCGTACGTACGGCTTACCGTCTCCATGAACGGTGCATTTCATTTCTTATCCCCAAATGTAATGAACTATTATAAGTACATATATATAATGGATATATATGATGTATGTTACATATAAATTATTAATATAATTCTGGAATTAAAATATACATATCTCTCATTTAGTTTTAATTCCATTAATATGACATAGAAATGAAAGTAGCGTTCATGCGTACGTACGGCATACCGTCTCCATGAACGGTGCATTTCATTTCATACCTCTAAATGATTATGTAATATTATAAATACATGTATATTCTGGATAGATATGATATATATGATATCCAAATCATGAATATCATTCTGGATATAATGAATATTTGACCACACGAACAACATGTAATTGTAAGAAGTCGACTTTTGACTTAAATACCAAATATCGACAAAACAAAAATTATTAACATAAATGATTACATAATGTTTATAACATGAAAATAAGTGATATAATAGGAATAATGAACTTGAAAAAGGTTTTTAATCAAGTAGAAATTAACTCAAGTTTATTATTCAGGACGTTAAAGAACGATCAAGTCAAGTTGGACCTGAGGTATGAGACGTCATCTCAATCTCCTTTCATTAAGGCATATTTAGTTTTATATTCAACATTATTTTATATGGTTTATAAAAACCCTTTTAATTTTACTTTTATACAAAAATTAAACTTTTTCTATGAATCATTTTACAATACAAAAAATAGGAAAGTTTCTTTTAACGTAAGCGGTGACAACGACCTTTTCCACCGCCGAGAGTATTATTTGGTCTTTAGATTCCTGAACAAGCCGTAATGTCTTTAAAATGAAATAAATACCATATACTCTTTTATGTATTTTTTCATTTAACTGGGATTTTTATAATGGATTTGTTATGTCAATATATTTGAGTGATATATTGTGATCAAAGTGTGGAAATTTTTTCTTTCCATTATATTTGTTTTATTTCTTATGATTTTATAATGGTACTTGGACATTTGATGGGTGGTTACATGATAAACCATATGATGGGTGGTGTTTTGAATACTAGGACGGGTGGTTACATTATATCCTCTAATTCATTGGGTATGGAATTCGACCGTACAACTATTCCATTAAGTGATATGTGTGGAAGTCGACCGTATGGTTATTCCATTTAAGTATGTTTATGTCCCAAGTTACCTTTATATGTTATGCGATCTTTATATGGGTTTTATGGTAATATTTTGGTTACAAAAGGGTATGTAATGATATTTTATTCATTTAAGAGTTTTTATAACTCATAAAGGTGAAAAGTATTTCTTTGATAATGTATACATGGTTTACTTGTTGTTTTGAAAAAGTAACAGTTTTCATTCATTGTGTATCCCTTACTGAACTTTTTATGATCACCCCAAGTTTTTTTGAAATGTTTTTCACAGGACTTAATGTGTAATAGGGTCAAGGATGGGATCAAGGGAATGTCATGCTATCTAAAACATGGAAATGGACATGTTCCTTTTTAAGAGTTTTTATTTTATGGAAACATAGTAGAAGTGTCTACTTTGTAATCTTTTGAGATATAATTGTTATGATCTAATTCTCTAAAACTGTAAACCTGAAAAGGTCCTCAATGTGAATTATTCATTTAATTCAATATTAAGTAAGGTTTAAGGCTGGTTCCATATAGTTGGTATCAAAGGGAGGGTTAGATAACTTTAAGAGTTAGAATTATATAAAATGATTATCCAAAAATATTTTTTTGGTCAAATTTAAATGATATAGAATTTGAAAATTACCATGTTGATTCTCCTAAGATATTTTTGTGTTAAGAATGGTTTTTAATAGAGGAAAAAAACAAATTTTCTGGGAAGTCATACAGAGGGAAATAACCCTCTGAATCAGCATCCTGAGATGGTCAGAATCAGAAGTAAACAGTTTGTTGTAGTGATGGATCAGTTGACTCAGGTGAAAAATGTTGGCTGTTTTTATTAATGGTATTTTGGTGTTTTCTAAAAGTATAGAGGAGCATGAATGTCATTTAAGGGTTATCTTGAAAACCTTAAAAGAAAATAAATTGTATGGGAAATTCAGCAAGTTTGAGTTTTGGTTGCAACAAATTTCATTCCTTGGTTATATTGTTTCTAAAGATTGAATAACTGTGGATCCTACAAACAAAAGTTGAGGAAGAATGGCCAAGATCCAAAAATGTAACTTTTATTCATAGCTTCTTTGTTTTGGCAGTCTATTATCAAAGGTTTGTTAGAAAATTTTCACGGTTATCTAGTCCAATGACTATGCTAACTCGGAAGGGTGTTATGTTTATCTGGACAAAAGAATGTGATGATTGTTTTTAGGAGTTGAAAGAAGATTGGTGAATGCTCCAGTTTTGGCACTTCCGTAGAGGAATGGTGAGTTTGTTATCTACAGTGATGCTTCATTGAAAGGACTTGGTTGTGTCCTTATGCATAATGATCAGGTAATTGCTTATACTTCACGCTAGTTGAAAACTCATGAGGTAAATTACCCTACACATGACTTGAAATTATCTACTATTGTTTTTGCCTTAAAAATATGGAGGCATCATTTGTATGGAGTAAAGTGTGAAATATATACCGATCACAAAAGTGTAAAGTATATATTCACTCAGAAAGAATTGAACATGAGACAGAGGAGATGGATAGAATTAATCAATGATTATGATTGTACAATTCATTAACATCCAGGAAATTCAAATAAAGTGGCAGATGCTTTGAGTCGAAAAAGTAATGCTTCATTAATAATGTTGTGTTTGGAATGTGATCCTTTGGTTAAGGATTTGATGAACTTTGGCATGGAAGTTGTTTGTGTAGTATGTCCTTCTGTTTTGTTTCCGGAATCAATGAAATCTTCTCTATCAGAAAGAATTAAGGAAGCACAGAAGCAAGACATCGAGTTGCAGAAAAAGGTAGAGCTGGTTTAGAATGGTAAGTTTCCTGAATTCAACATTGATAATGACTGTGTTTTGAGATTTGGGTAGAGATTGTGTGTTCCTTGTGATTCACAGTTGAAGAGAGATTCGTTATGTGAAGCTCATAGTTCTCCGTCTTCAGTTCATCCTGGAAGTACTAAGATGTACATAGATCTGAGGGAGTATTACTGGTGGGATGGAATGAAAAGAGATATTGTTGTTTTTACTATGAAGTGTTTGACTTGTCAGCTGGTTAAAGTAGAGTGGCAGTTACCGAAAGGGATGCTTCATCCTTTACCAGTTCTAGAGTAGAAATTGGAAAATATATCAATGGACATTGTTTTGGGATTACCGAGGACATCTTGAGGTAATAATGCAATCTAGGTTATTGTTGATCGATTGACTAAATCTGCTCATTTCCTTCCTATTCGAGATACATTCTCTCTAGATCAACTTTCTCGATTGTATCTTAAAGAGATAGTCAGGTTTCATGGAGTTCCCCTCTCCATTGTATATGATTGTGATCACAGGTTTACTTCTATCTTTTGGAAAGGCCTTTAGAAGCCTTTGGTTACTGAATTAAATTTTAGTATAGCTTTTCATCTGAAAACAGATGGGCAGTCAGAACGAACAATTCAGACCTTGGAGGATATGCTACGAGCATGCTCGATGGATTATCAGGGAAGTTGGGACCAACATCATACTTTGGTTGAGTTTTCTTATAATAACACTTTTCATTCCAGTATACAGATGGAACCATTTGAGGCATTATATGGGAAGCAGTGTCGAACTCCAGCTTTTGGGATGAAGTGGGTGAAAGGAAGCTGATGGGACTAGAATTGGTAGAAGAGATGGCAGAAAAAGTTCAGTTGATTCAGAAACACATGAGAATAGCTCAGAGCAGGAAGAAAAGTTATGCGGATAACCAGAGGAAGGATCTATCATTCAAGGTAGGTGATCATGTTTTTCTCAAAGGTTCACCATGGAAAAGTGTGATTCGATTTGGTAAGACAGGAAAGGTGATTCCAAGGTTCATTGGACCATATGATATTCTGGAGAGAGTTGGATTAGTTGCATATAGAGTGGCTTTACCTCCGAGATTATCTTAGGTACACAATGTTTTTCATGTTTCGATGTTGATAAAGTATATGCCAGATTCATCTCAAGTTTTAATCCCAGAGGTAGTTCAGTTGGAAGAGAATATCTCTTATGAAAAACAACCAGTCCATATTCTTGACTGAATAGAGAAAGTGTTGCGAAATAAGGTAAATCAACAGGTAAATATTTTGTGAAAAAATAATATGGTTGAAGAGGCAACGTGTGAATCTGAAAATTCTATGAGGGATAAATACCCCCACTTATTTTGATAAGTGAATAAAGTTGTGAGAATGCTGTTCCCGAAAGGGGGGAAGGATGTAACATCCCAGGTAAATAAAGAATAAAACATTTTCATATATATTAAAATTTATGAATTAAAATTTAATTATACTTTAAAGGGGTTTCTATGTTCGATAGCGTACCCGATACACAACAAAGAGTTTCTTTGAAATCATACGTTGCACACTAGTAATAAAATAATATTATTTTGAATGATATTTGGCAAGTAGATGTTGTATTGGCAGGAATGAATAGAAACAACTAAAATATTATTATATATGTTTGTTAAATGGTTCTACATTTATCAAATAAAAGATAAAGTCTTAAAATAGGAAAATAATTCAATTTTAGGCATATATACTCTAACATTCACAAAAGGTCAACTTATCACCTATTGATGGAGAACTGTCCATAAATATAGTTTTGGTAACTTTTATACATTATATAGGAACAAATAAAATTCTTCTTTAGAATCAGGAAGTCAAAATTTACTTTGTGTAAATTTTTGGTATTTTTCCAATAAAGTTCATTTTTTAATGAATAGTGAAAAATGTTGTATTTTAATTCAAACCCTCTTTGTAATCTAATTTATTTTTATGATTATATTATCGTTTGAATTGGTTTTAAAGTGAAATTAGAATTTATTTTGAACATTTAATCCAATAGTGGTCATTGGAACTAATTTCACATTGAAATCAGACTTAAACTAGTGTCAATCTGTTGATACTTATTATTTCATAAAGACACGCTATTTTCTCTGACAACGGGAATTAATTATTAAATTAATTAATGAAACTTAAATGTAGTTAATTTTGTAAAGTAGAATTCATTTTTGAATTCTGAATATCAAATATAGCTTAGGGTAATGTTTTGGTATTTTTCTGGAAAACTTCAATTTTTGATGAATAGTGAAACCACTATGTGGTACTTAAAAACTGATTTTTTTCGTTTAAATGAAATTTTACCACCTCTGGGTTTTGAATTTCAAAAATCCAACATAAATAGTTGTCATTAAGATGTAAAATGTGGTTCAATGGGATTAAAATAATTTTTTTGGTTCATAGTAACTTTTAAGATTTTAATCGCGATTAGAGGTAATTAGTGTAGTTTAAGGTAAAAATAATGTTTTAATAATATGAAATGAACTTAACACATGTCCTACCCTTATTGGATGTGTCACGTCCGACCAAAAAAATCCATGGGTCATATTGGGGACCCCATGGAGACACTTTGGTAGGAAAATGACATTAATACCTTTTTATTTAAAGTTAAAATAAAAATGTCACAAAAATGAGTTTTTTACTAAAATTTTTTTTAAATGGGGTTATACAAGTCAGATTTTTGACTATAAATATTAATTATGAAAATTAAAAATATTTCATACATCATGATATTTTTTTATAATTTTTAGACATTAGAGAAATTAAATTATTTATGACACTATGATGATGCAGCGATTAGCTCATTATTTAATGATTTTAATAAAATGAAACGATAATGTATCATCTAAGAACTAAACTTGTCAAAAACCTATTGTATGGGTATATTTCAAACCCTTATCTCCTTATACTCGAATTATTTCAATTTGGGACCTTTTAAATCCGAAATTCATTTTAAAATAAAGTAATATTTCATTACATTCCAAAGGTGCTCCTCCTCTCCTCTTATAAAAGGCCCCCACCTCTACCTCCTTACCCACTCTTCCAAAGCCTTTGTCAAGGCCAAACCCTTCCCATTTTGTCTCTCCACATCCCTCTCTTACTCTTTGAATGCTCACTTTGGTCAGAAGGCTTCCCATGTAAGCCTTTGAGATCAAATCAAAAAGAGTTACCCGTTTTAAAGATAGTGTTTTCTCTTGTGTTCTTTTGTTTTATTTTTCTTGTCCAACCCCCTAAACTCTTTTTATTCTTTTCTTTTGTAACAAATACAGTATCTTAAATATACTAGGATTTTTTTATAATAATTATTCTAGCTACACTTACACACACCTACATCTAATGGTAAAAGAACATACTTTTTCCGTGGATGGTGAATTTCTGCCTCACGAAACGATGATTGTTCAATATTCTTCCAACACCTTCAAATGTGGCCAATAAGATGTCACTATATTTATATATGATATATAATATTTTTATGTCTTCCTTAAGCTTCTGTATTTTTTAATTTATGGAACACCTTTATGGATTCCATTATGGGTATACGTGATATCTTCATTTTAGGAAGTGCTGACTACCGCCCTCTCAAAGTGATTGGATTCGTTAATGCTATATGTGGGACGTATAAAGGATGGATTTAAATTTATTATATATTATGTTATACTGGAATTATAATATAACTTTATATCATTATTATTTCATTCCATTAAAGTATAAGATAGAAATAAAAGTAGCGTTCATGCGTATGTACGACTTACCATCTCCATGAACGGTGCATTTCATTTCTTATCCCCAAATGTAATGTACTATTATAAGTACATATATATAATGGATATATATGATTTATGTTACATATAAATGATTAAAATAATTCTGGAATTATATTATACATATCTCTCATTTATTTTTAATTCCATTAATATGACATAGAAATGAAAGTAGCGTTCATGCATACGTACGACTTACCGTCTCCATGAACGCTGCATTTCATTTATTACCTCTAAATGATTATTTAATATTATAAATACATGTATATTCTGGATATATATGATATGTATGATATCCAAATCATGAATATCATTCTAGATATAATGAATATTTGACCACACGAACAACATGTAATTGTAAAAAGTCCACTTTCAACTTAAGGACTGAATATCGACACAACAAACATTATTAACTTAAATTATTAAAAAATGTTTATAACATGGAGATAATCGATATAAAAGGAATAATGAACATGAAAAAGGTTCTTAATCAAGTATAAATTAACTCAAGTTTATTATTCAAGACATTAAAGAACGATCGAGTCAAGTCGAACTCGAGGTAAGGGACTTCGTCTCAATCTCCTTTCATTGAGCCATATTTCGTTTTATACAAAACTTTCTTTTATATGGTGTATATATCCATTTGACTTTTACTTTTATAAAAAAGGAATTTTTTTCTACAAAGCATTTTACAATACAAAAAAAAAGTAATGTTTCTTTTAACTTGCGTGGTGACAACGACCTTTTCCGCTGCCGCGAGTATTATTTGGTCTTTAGATTCCTCAACAAACCGTAATGTTTTTAAAATAAAATAAATGCCATATACTCTTTTTTGTATTTTTGTATTGAAAATGGATTTTTATAATGTTTTTTTATAATGGATTTCTTATGTCAATATATTTGAGTGATATATTGTGATCAAAGTGTGGAAATGTTATCTTTCCATTGTATTTGTTTTATGTCTTATGATTTCATAATGGTACTTGGAAATTTGATGGGTGTTTACCTGATAAACCATATGACGGGTGGTGCTGTGAATACCAGGACGGGTGGTTATGTTATAACCTCCAATGCATTGGGTATAGAATTCGGTCGTATGGCTATTCCATTAAGTGATATGTGTGGAAGTCGACCGTATGGTTATTCCATTTTAGTATGTTTATGTCCCAAGTTACCTTTATATGTTATGCGATCTTTATATGTGTTTTATGGTAATATTTGGGTTACAAATGTTATTTAATGACCTTTTATTCATTGAAGATTTTTTACTACTCAAAATGGTGAAAATTATTTTGTTTATAATGTATACATGGTTTACTTTTTGCTTTGAAAAACTAACAGTTTTAATTCATTGTGTGTCCCTTACTGAGCATTTTGTGCTCACCCCCAGTTTTTTTTAAAATGTTTTTCACAGGACTTAATGTGGAATAGGGTCAAGGATGGGATCAAGGGAAAGTCATGATATCTAAAACATGGAACTAGAAATGTTTCTATTTATGAGTTTTTATTTTATGGAAACTTAGTAGAAGTGTCTACTCTGTAATCTTTTGAGATGTAATAGTTATGATCTAATTCTCTAAAACTCTAAACCTGAAAAGATCCTCAATGTGAATATTTCATTAAATTAAATATTAAGTATGGTTTATGGCTGGGGCCTTATAGTTATAATTCCAGGATAATATATATGTTATATAGGACACATATATTAATTAATTTCATTCATTATACATTCCATCTATTGCATGAACGAGTCATATCATTTGAGGGGGCGGTAGTCCACACTTCCTCGTATGAAATTATCGCATTTGCACAACATGAAAAGCATAAAGGCATGATTTAAATATATAATTAATAAGAATATAGAAAACATAAATAACATATAAATCATATATAAAATATAGTGTCATCATAATGGCCACCATTAAAGGTGTTAAGAGGAGATTGAACAATCATCGTTTCGTGAGGCAGAAATTCGCCATCCAAAGAAACAGTATGTTCTTTAACCATTAGACGAATGTGTGTGTAAGTATAGCTCTAATACATCACATAAAAACATCCTAGTATATTGAAGAAACTTTTTTTGTTACAAAATAAAGGAATAAAAAGAGTTTAGGGGTTTGGAAAAGCAAAATAAAACAAAAGAACACAAGGAAAGACGTTACCTTTAAATCGGGTAACTCGTTATTTATTTGATCTCAAAGGCTTCCTTGGAAAGGATTCTGCCCAAATGTTAGGCTTCAATGATGAAGAGAGGGATGTGGAGAGATGAAATGGTCAGGGGTTGGCCGAGCCAAAGGCTTGAGAGGAGTGGGTAAGGTGGTAGAGGTGGGGGCCTTTTATAAGAGGAGAGGAGGGCCAGTCTTGAAATGTTATAAAATATTACTTTATTATATAATGCTTTTCGAATTTTAAAGGTCCCAAAATGATATATTTCTAGGATAAGGTGATAAGGTTCCGAAATCCACACATAAAATAGGTTTGTGACAAGTGTAGGTCTTATATTTTACATTATCTTTTCATTTTACTTAAATCGTTAAATAATGAGGTAATTGCTGCATCATCATGGTGTCATAAATAATTTAATTTATTTAGTGTCTAAAAATTATAAACAAAATATCATGATGTAGGAAATGTTTTTAGCTTTCTAATAAATTTTTATAGTAAAAAATATGACCTGTATAACCCCATGTAAATTTTTTTTAGTAAAACAACACATTTTTGTGACATTTTAACTTTAAATTTAAATAAAAAGGTATTAATGTCATTTTCCTTCCAAAGTGGCTCCATGGGGTCCCCAAGTTGACCCATGGATTTTCATGGTCGGCCATGACACATCCAATGAGGGTAGGACATGTTTCTAGGTCATTTCATATTATTAAAACATTATTATTACCTTAAATTACACTAATTACCTCTAATCGCGATTAATAAACATAAAAGACACTATTCACCAAAAACTTATTTTAATCCCATTGAACCACATTTTACTTTTTAATGACAACCATGTATGTTGGATTTTTCAAATTCAAATCATAGAAGTGGTAAAGTTTCATTTAAATGAAAAATCAGTTTCTTTAACTACCACTAAGTGGTTTCACTATTCATCAAAAATTGAAGTTTTTCAGAAAATTACCAAAAATTCACCAAAGGATATATTTAATATTCCGAATTCAAAAATGATTTCTATTTTAAAAAATTCAAAACATTTAAGTTACATTAATTAATTTAATAATTAATTCCCGCTGTCAGAGTAAATAGCGTGTTTTTATGAAACAATAAGTATCAAAAGATTGACACTAGTTTAAGTCTAATTTCAAGATGAAATTAATTTCAACAGCCACTATTGGATTAAATGGTAAAAATATATTCTAATTTCACTTTGAAACCAATTCAAATGATAATCTAATAATATAAATAATTATATTAAAAAGAGGTTTTGAAGTAAAATACAACATTTTTCACTATTCATTAAAAAAATGAACATTATCGGAAAAATACCAAAAATTTACACAATGTAAATTTTGATGTCCTAATTCAAAAGAATAATTTTATATTGTCAAATATAACACATAAAATTGTCAAAAAGTGGATTTAATGGAGGTTCGTCATTAAATGGCGGTTAATCGACCTTTTAAAGAATATTAGAATTTTTACGTTTAAAATTGGATTCATACACATTTTTAATCCTCTAACATTTATTGTAAAAAGTAAAAATATTTGACAAACATATATAATCATTTTTTAGTTAGTTCTTTTCATTCCCGCCATTACAACGGCTAGGCGCTAACTACAATTTAAAATAAAATTATTTTATTATTAGGGTGCAACATAAGATTCCCAAGAAACTCATTGTTGCGTATTGGTTACGCCATTGAGCATAGCATCCCCTTTAAAGTTATATTAATATTTTATTCACAAATATGGATAAAGGTGAAAATGTAATATTCTTCATTTACCTGGGGTGTTACATCCTTCCCCCCTTTTGGGAATTGCGTCCTCGCAATTTTAAAATTGGGCTTGGAAACATCATTGGAAATCCCACATTGGAACATGAGTTAGTAAAACAATCACCTTAAAATAAAGAAAGAGATGTACAAAGGTCACCCGAGTTAACCCATACCAGGATTCCAAGTATGAAGATATGGAAATGGAAGAGAAAACAAAGGTTTATGTCCTAATGGAGAGTGATATTAAACATGTTTAGGAGAAAGTTAACCACAAGAAAATCACAAACTTGTGGTGGGTTAAACGGTATTCGATTCCCCAGTAGGAAAAGTTAACAGACAACATTTTTGTTTTAAGTTAATCTTCATTGAGGAATTTATTTTTGAGCTTAACTAAATCATAATGAAACATACTTACTTGTCACGTAGACTTTCTAATTTAACTAGATTCCTTAATAAAACTCATATTATCTCCAAAAGACAAGTTTTTAGGAAGGCTTGTTCGCATTAAGAGTACTATAATCAACTTTTTGAGAATCACCTAATCCAAAAAAAGAGAACTATATAATTCCCATATCTTTAGACAAAATCCAAAACCAAAATTGTTAGAATGAGATCAGATAATCCACAAAAGTATAATCCTTTATAAATAGAAAATCCATTCTTAATCTTCAAAATTTGTCCCAAAAAAACCCAAAGTTCAATGAAGACCATTCGATAAACAATTGTTACATAATATACTTCAATGTAAACCAATCTAATATTGAAACACAAATATTTTATGGATTTAATCACATAGTCTTCCAAGGTACAAATTAACTTTTATCTCCAAATAACATCAGTTGCTCTTAAATTCACATATTGAAAAGTAATTAACCTAATCACATATCCTCGATGATAGGTTAATAATTTCCAAATATAACCCAAAATAAACTTACTCTTGACTCCTAAAATCATCTAACTAATATGAATTAGTCAAACTAACCAGGGACTTCACGTAATCCAGTGGTAGGCAATAAATTCCAGTCGCACTTTGGTTGTGAGTTCGATTCCCGCAGCTTTTTCCAACGCGACAGGTTGTCACACGGTCTGTGTGTTGTCCTTTTTCCAAAACTATATAATTCATAAAACATTCCCCAAAACGAGATAAAATCTTCAAAAATAATCATAACATAATTTAACCTCAATTTTTTCTTATGCCTTTCACTTTCCATCATAACATATAGTAACCCATAATTACCTCAAAAGTAAGGATCATATAAACCCAAATGGTTCTTTATAACTATGTCCACAAAAGAATAGATAACTATTCCTTGAATAAAATTTTCATATATCAAACATCAGGGTTACACATACTATAAAAATGTCTTCTAATGTAACCCTATCATCAAAAGAAACTTAATACTCTTAAAAATTTCACCATAACTCATGAAGCCCTTATATATTGACTTCTTACTCATTAAACATTCTTTATGATCCATTAACCATTCCTTTCCAACTTATTCAGAAATAATTCTTTCCTACAAACAAAATCATGAATCATATCCCAAGATTCCAAAATTGGAAAACAATAGTTAAGAAATAATCCATACCATTGATTGGTCATTGACAGTTTCTTCATCCTCAATCGGAATGGAATTAGGTATTGGTAAACGAATATTTGTATGATCCTGGTGATCCCATTACCAAAACTTCTTCATTGGACATGTGTTTGCATAATGAACATGCACACCACATTTAAAACATTCAATTGATCCCTCATAAAGAAATTCTTTCCCTTTCCTCAAGTCAAATGGATGCTTCCTTTTTTCCATGGCAGGTTCATGATTTATGACCTTCATTTCCAAATCTATAGCATATTTCTATCCTTTTGAAACATTTTCCTAGGTTCTTCTTTCCACATCTTTGACACATAGGTTTTTGAACACACTTACCTTTATGATTATTACCTGTAGTTCCGTAGGGATTTGTTTCTCTCATATATGATGCCTTATAGAAATCACCAATGTTTAGGTGGTCAATCATGACTCCAGATAGTTGGTTGAGGACAAAATCAAGAGTTCTCATTGCAACTCCTATATCATTCAGTTGCTCGCTCAGAAAACTGTCACAGTTTCCTTCACATCCACTGTTACTTTGGTGCCTGCTAGATCCACCCATTTACTAAAACCAAAAAGGTCAGTGTGAGTATATCAAAAAAACCATCATGTACTAATGAGGAATATAAACACTAAGATATACTTAATCATTCACTTTATCTAAAACTTGGACTCTTTATGAAATCCCAACCATTATTGTAATGTCACTTATGCTTAGATAATACCCTAACCTCTAAAGTTATCTAAACCATCCTCTGATACCAACTATAAGTCCCCAACCTTAAACATTACTTAATCATGAATTAAACGAATAATTCACATAGAGGATATTTTCAGGATTAGAGTTTTATAGAATTAGGACAAATACTATTACATCTCAAAATATTACATAGTAGACACTTCTACTATGTTTCCATAAAATAAAAAAACACTTAAAAAGAAACATGTATAGTTCCATGTTTTAGATTTAATGTCTTTCCTTGATCCCATCCTCGACCCTATTGATCATTAAGTCCTGTGGAAAACATTTCAAAACTTGGGATGAGCATAAAAATCCCAGTAAAGGATACACAAAGAAGGAAAACTGTTAGTTTTTCAAAACAACAAGTAAACCATGAATAATTTACCAATGTAATACTTTTCACCTTTATGATGTAGTAAAAACCCTTCACTGAATAAAAGACCATTACTTACCCTTTTGTAACAAAAAGATTACCATAAAACCCATATAAAGAACACATAACATAAAAAGGTAACTTGGGACATAAACATACTTAAATGGAATAACCATACGGTCGACTTCTACAAATACATAATGAAATAGCCATATGGCCGACTTCTATACCCAATGCATTGGAGGTAATAACGTAACCACCCCTCCTGGTATTCACCGCACCACCCGTCATATGGTTTATCACGTAACCACCCGTAAAATGTCCAAGTACCATCATTACTCATAAAATATTGAAAATATAAACATTTCAATAACAACATTTCATTTTCAATCACAATAAGTAATTCCAAGATATTGAATTAATCAATCCATTTTCAAAAACCATTTAAAAGATATTTTTGAATCAATATGTCCCATACCAAATTGAAGCTTTTAATGGAATTAAAATTTTAAAACATTAATGTCCATATAAATAAATACTGAAAACCATTCTAAAAACATGGACATTAAAGATAATGATTTAGAATAATGAATCTTTAAAACATTTAAAAGGATATTTTTGCTAAAGAGTTTTTAACAAAATGAGAGACTCTTGAATACAAATAATATCGGAATAACATTTAATCCAAACATTATTATATCATGAGAATAAAGGGATTCATGATATAATATGTCAAAGGATAGTATATAAATCATATAATAGTGAATTGGTTCATATCAACAATGAAGTCTCAATGGAAATGTAAATTGAGATGAAATCCATTATAAAGATGGTGTCCCTAAATTAAGGATAAATATATCACATAATTATGTGTGAGAAATATAAATACACCCAATATAAGTGGATAATAATTATGAAATAATCATAGCTCATTCACACATATTCATAGGATGACATGTTCAAGAATTACAAGTTGAACCCAATGAAATCGAAATTGGGTTAAGACGTTCCCTTGTAAAAATTCGATAGCCTAACTGCGTCACTTTAAAATTTAGAAAACGATTTGATGAGACAAAAACGGTATCTCATCACTTGGAAATAAATTTTCATCAATCAGGATATATAAGAACATATCCCAACATAATAAGATGTAAATTAAAAGACATAACAAAAATAAGTCTTTTAAAAAGAGGCGGGTGAAAGGTCCCTTTACCGAGTTGGGTAACTTTCGAAACGTACACCCCAGGGAAGAAGGGTCATAAAATGAAGATGTAAATACCCATAAATGAAATTATACTACACAAAGTGTATAATAATGGTCAGTACATACACAACTCAAATGAAATAGTGGCCAACATAGCATAAATGTCACGGGAATAATAGTGAGATGAAAAATCCCCTACGAAAACTCAGCCGCCTAACGGTGCCACTTAAAACATCAAAAATGGATTGATGAGATAAAATAGGGTATCTCATCATATTAAAATAATATTTATAGTAAGATTAATATAAAATAACATCCCTATCATAAGAAATATGAGCTTAAAAGAAATGACATAAAAGAGTGTACTTAAAAAGAAAGAGAGGGGTAGGATCCCTTACCTCGGGTCCGACTTGACACGATTGTTCCTTAACGTCCTGAATAATAAACTTGAGTTAATTTATAATTTCTTAATAACCTTTTTTAAGTTAATTATTCCTTTTTTATCACTTATTGCCATGTTATAAACATTAGGTAATCATTTAAGTTAAAAATGTTTGTTTTGTCGATATTTGGTTCTTAAGTCGAAAGTGGACTTCTTACAATTACATGTTGTTCGTGTGGTCAAAGGTTCATTATATCCAGAATGATATTCATGATTTGGATATCATATATATAATATATATCCATCATATACATTTATTTATAATATTACATAGTAATTTAGAGGTAAGAAATGAAATGCACTGTTCATGGAGACGGTAGGTCGTACGTACCCATGAACACTACTTTCATTTATTTGTCATATTAATGGAATTAAAAATAATTGATAGAGATATATATTATTATTACAGTACACTATATATGTTATATAGTTCAAATATGTTCATTAATTTCATTATTTATACATTCCATGTATTTCATGAACGAGTCACATCACTTGAGGGGGCGGTAGTCCAAACATCCTCGTATGAAATTATCGCATTTGCACAACATGAAAATCATAAAGGAATGATTTAAATATAAAATTCAGAAGCATATAGAAAACATAAATATCATATAAATCATATATAAAATATAGTGACATCATAATGGCCACCATGAAAGGTGTTAAGAGGAGACTGAACAATCATCGTTTCGTGAGGCAGAAATTCGCCAACCACAGAAACAGTATGTTCTTTAACCATTAGACGAAGTTGTGTGTAATTATAGCTCTAATCCATCACATAAAAACATACTATTATATTGAAGATACTGTTTTTGTTACAAAATAATGTAATAAAAAGTGTTTAGGGGTTTGGAGAAGCGAAATAAAACAAATGAACACAAGGGAAGACATTACCTTTAAATCAGGTAACTCTTTTTTTAATTGAGCTCAAAGGATTTATTGGAAAGAATTATGCCCAAAGGTGAGGCTTCAATGATGGAGAGAGGGATGTGGAGAGATGAAATGGGCAGGGTTTGGCCGATCCAAAAGATTTAGAGGTGTGAGTAATGTGGTAGAGGTGGGGGCCTTTTATAAGAGGATAAGAGGGGCACTCTTCGAAAGTTATATAATATTACATTATTATATAATGCTTTTCTGATTTTAAAGGTCCCAAAAGGATATATTTCGAGGATAAGGTGATAAGGTTTCAAAATCCACCCATCCAATAGGTTTGTGACAATTTTAGGTCTTAGATTGTACATTATCTTTTCATTTTATTTAAATCGTTAAATAATGAGGTAATCACTACATCATCATGGTGTCAAAAATAATTTTATTTATTTAGTGTCTAAAAATTATAAAAAAAATATCAGGATGTATGAAATATTTTTATCTTTCTAATGAATATTTATAGTAAAATATATGACTTGTATAACCCCATGTAAAAATTGTTTTATTAAAACAACACATGTTTGTGACATTATAACTTTAAATTTAATTAAAAAGATATTAATGTCATTTTCCTACCAAAGTGGCTCCATGGGGTCCCCAAGTTGACCCATGGATTTTTTTGGTCGGCCATGACACATCCAATGAGGGTAGGACATGTGACTAGGTCATTTCATATTATTAAAACATTATTTTTACCTTAAATTAAACTAATTACCTCTAATCGTGATTAATAAACTTAAAAGTTACTCTTCAGCAAAAAATTATTTTAAACCCATTGAACCACATTTTACATCTTAATTAAAACCATGTATGTAGGATTTTTGAAATTCAAATCACAGAAGTGGTAATGTTTCATTTAAACAAAAAATCAGTTTCTTTAACTATCACTTAGTGGTTTCACTATTAATCAAAATTGATGTTTTTCAGAAAATTACCAAAAATTCACCCTAGGCTATATTTGATATTCCAAATTAAAAAATGATGTCTATCTTATAAAATTCAAAACATATAAGTTACATTAATTAATTTAATAATCAATTCCCACTGTCAGAGCAAATAGCGTGTTTTTATGAAACAATAATTATCAAAAGATTGACACTTGTTTAAGTCCAATTTCAAGATGAAATTAATTCCAACGACCACTATTGGATTAAATGGTTAAAATATATTATAATTTCACTTTGAAACCAATCCAAAGATAATCTAATAATATAAATAAATTAGATTAAAAGAGGTTTTGAATTAAAATAAAACATTTTTCACTATTCATTAAAAAATGAACATGATTAGAAAAATACAAAAAAAATTACACAATGTAAATTTTGATGACCTGATTCTAAATAAGAATTTTATTTTGTCAAATATAACACATAAAATTTTCAAAAAGTGTATTTAAATGAGTTTCTTCATCAAAAGACGATTAATCGACCTTTTAAATAATATTATAATGTGTACGCCTAAAATTGGATTCATTCTCATTTTTAATCCTCTAACATTTATTGTAAAAAGTAAATTTTTTTGACAAACATATATAATCATTTCGTAGTTAGTTCTGTTCATTCCTGCAATTATAATAGATAGGCGTTAACTACAATTTAAAATAATATTATTTTATTATAAGAGTGCAATATAAGATTCCCAAGAAACCCGTTGTTGCGTATTGGGTACGCCATCGAGAATAGTGTCCCCTTTAATGTTATATTAATATTTTATTAACAAATATGAATAAATTTTAAAATTTCATATTATTTATTTATCTGGGGTGTTACATTATGAGATCCCTTAGTTCAGAAGATATTTTTGTGTGCTTTCATATACTTAGTCTTGTTATATTGTTTTCTGTAAGGTTCTATAATCCTTATGTTCTTGTGATACCAAATATAGGGACGCTTTTTTTATTACATTACTTTTATATTATTTTAATTGTAAAAAAACTAGACAGTTATACCATTAGGACCAAAGGTTTAGTATCTTTGGTAAACTAGGACCACACATAAATTTTACAACATAATACATAAACATTGATTTAATTTCTTCTTCTATATATTTTTATTGGCCCTTGTGTTATCCTGAGAACACACATCCCCAGAGAATATACATCCAAAAGGGGTGAGCTAAAAAACTAGTAAGAGGGTAAGAACCTGAGACAATACAAAAAGTTTTGAGAATAATCATCATTATCCCAACATACTCATATTATCATAAGCATGATACAAATACTAAAACAAAGTATTGAAAAGTGAAAATGCATAAAAATGAAACCTTAGGTCTTAGTGGTTAACTACCACACATAGTAGTGAACAAATATAGCATCATGTTAACAAATATTTCACTTTACTCATGATGTTATTTACATTAATCAAGTTATTGGATCACTATATAATTCTGGGTTCACCTGTCATATCATAACATTTACATTTTTCTATATAATTCTTGGCTCACCCATCACATCAAATCATTAAAATTTTCCTGAATTCATCATAAAACATATATCAATCTTTGTAAAATAACAACACATGTTAATTAATGGTTTTCATTTCATAAATCAAACATTCATAAACATTGGTTTCCCAAATGAAGTAGGGAATAACATACATGATTTAAAAACCATCAACCTTGAGTGAGAAGTAAAATGTGTGTTTTTGAAAGAAGTGTTATTTTTGAAAAAAAAATGTGTTTGAAATAAACTCTAGTACAAAACTTGTATATCCCTAGAAGGTATGATAATTATGAAGAAATAATTTTTAAGGAATAATCATACTAAAAATAGAGTGAATGGGGGGAAATGTGAAGAAATAATGTTGGGTTCGAGAATTCTGCTTACATTGTGTGAAAAAGAATTATCCACTTTAATTTAGTTTATAATCACATTGAATTAATTAATTAACACATAAATAACCTTTTATACATTTAATTGATTCTTTTTGTATTTATTAAGTTCTTTTATTGACATTTGGAAAAGTTATTTATTTTAACTTCATTGTTCGAAACTGTTCTTTTACTTATTTTTCATGAACTGTTCACATGTACACATTAATGGATGTTCATGTAGAACATGAAATAACCCCATGAATTTTAATTACATTATATTAATGTTCTTATAGGGTTTTTAATGATTCTATAGTGAATTTGGTTATATACCATGGGGAAAAATCCTTAGTTAATATTTGATGATGATCATTTTAGGTACATTTGGGCAGTTTTTTGGATCACAACAAGCATGTTTTATTTTAACATTTAGAATTACATATAAATGTTATTTACATAACATAATAGATGTTATATAAAAAATATTAAAATATTTTTTTATACATTTAATAGTTTTATTAATAGACATGAAGGAGTTGAATGAAAATTGAAGTGCATCACCCACGGTGTTGGTAAATTAACACATCACAGGCTAAAATTTCAGTTATATAAACAAAGAGAGAGAGAGAGAGAGGATTATAATGAATTATAATACATTTAAATGATATAATACCAGTATATCAATAATAGTAGAGTTATCATGTCATTTGTATTAGAGAACAAAATAAATGAAATATGATATTAATTTGATAGAAAAGAGGGAGAGGGAAATTGACACTTGAATTCGCCTCATGAGATCCTACTCAAGGCATCTAGGATTGGTCTCAAGGTTAGAAAAAAGGCTCATAGACGTTGGAGAGGGTATATGGAAGAGGTTTTTTTAGGATTTGGATAGGTTTTGATGTTTGAGAGGTATGAGGAAATTAGGTTTTGAGGGGTGATATTTATAGTGAGGGGATGGATGTTTTTCCAATATTTAATTCCTTAGTTTAATAATTTCCCACAAGATAATAAATATTGATGATTTTATGATTAAATAAAGTAAAATGGGCATGTGATTTGTGACCAATTTTCATTTACATCATCTGTGACTCATGTATGATGCAGAAATTATTTTTTTTCTTCATATTTTCGAAAATATTTAATTTTACTACTCACAAAAAATTAATCTATTTCGGAAAAATCCTAAAACTCACTCTAATAATTTTTTAATGGGTAGAATTCAAAAAAAATCTATTTTTATGAAAATATTTTTCTATATATGAGAAATTTAGTATTTAATTAAAATCATAATTTAATTGTAGAATAAAAATATTGAAATCAAAACTACTTTTCTATCAATTGGAAAAATTAATTAATGTCCCATAAAATTATCATATAATCATATGTAATAAAAATACTTGTTTATGAATACATTTTATAAAAATAATTTTTTATTAAATTGTTAAATTAATCATCAAAATATTCAAGACTTACAAAAAACTAACACTATTATATTATGTTGTCACTTATCGGATCGATAAATTTTATTTATTCTATTATGTGTAACGTTCGTATTCACTTGGCTAATTAACTATTTATAAGGGTCTAATTAATATTTGTAGGGGTAACATTAATATTCATAAGAGCCTATTTCAATTCCCTAAAAATTAAGTTTGTTCAATCGGACTCCAAACATCTTACTCATCACAACTGTGTATGTCAGATTTTTGAAATTCAAATCACAGAATTGAAAAAGTATGTTCAAATATCACAATGTATTTAGTAGTTAATTTAATAATGATGCCTAATTCTGTTTCCTAATGTGATTTTATGTGATTATACAATATAAAATTACTATAACAAGGTAGAAATTAAATTTATAAAATTTGGTTTGTTCCATATCTAGTGACCCTATTATAGCACCAATATCCTTAAAACCATGTCCTAACCAAAAAACCACCGGGAATGAAAGATAGAGAAAACAATGAAGGGTATATAAACAATTATTCAATCTCATGTGTCACAATTATCCACACCATATATTTTTTATATCCCTACAAATTCATAGGATAACAAAATTAAGAAATAAAATATTAATTGATACATCATTAGGGCCTCACACTCCCACATATCATCACTGTCCCAACTGTAATATAATCTCACATGATCTAATGGGTGGATATTTACTCAAATTAACTTGTCTAATTAATCCACCATATAAATATTTCTTTCAACCAATGCAGTGTCACATTTGATCTCAATATCCTCTAACTCAATCATTTGGGAAATTTCTAGACAAAAATTATTTACCGTTGATAAATAGAACACAACAAACATATAAGTTAAAAGACATTGTATATCAAAATGATGATCCAATTTTCTAATTCATGAAAAAGAATTTAATTTGAAAATATAATGTTATTCCAATATACCTTTATTCATTAATCACCTATGTCCTAACGGGTGTGGATCACAGATAAAAATAAGATCACATAGTTTAGAATCTAACAAATGACGTTGGTGATCTGTATAATTTTTTGAGAAACTATAAGCTATTTTTAATCACTTATTAATAAACTACATGATATCGAACATCTCTTGAATGATACTTGATCCAACCAAGGAGATTTAACCTATCTCTTTGCAAAAAAAGGTAAACAAACCATGCCTCCTTTAAAATGCCTCAAATGGCACTATATGGATCTATAATGATGGATGATTAACATACATTGATATGACATCATTTTAGATGAATATTTAGTGCATTAAAATAATACATGATGGATGAAAAATATTTTTTAGTGTCTTCGGAATAGTTTAACATATTATATTCTAATTTGGGGAATGATCTCCAAAGTATCCCTTAATGATCTCCACCTTTAGAATTCCAACATAAACCATTTTGTTATAAGTTGATGAAATAAAACATATTAAAGGGTGAGATGGGTGTCTTATTAAGGGTAAGGAAGAATACATGTAATAATAATAATGAGAATATGGGTATGATAACATGACCATAACATTTTAATGTTAGACTTTTCATATTAAAGATCATAATCAAGAGGCATGGAATAAATATTTATGTGTCATATGAAATGAATCTTAAGATAATAAATCACATGATCCCCATCATAATATCATTATCATGTGAAATATTGTTGTGGAATACATTCCATCTTATAATTTTTTTACATGTTTAAGTATAAATAGGGTCACACATTAATCAAATGAAGTGAAATATGACCTCATGTATACTTATAGACATGAAACCAGGTCCAAACATAACATTGTAAAAATGTAATCAGGTTCACTAATAAAATAACAGTAGTAAGTGTTTACTCTATATACTATAATAAAATTGGATTCAGACACTAATGATTCCCATTTTGGATCAGGAAAAACATTTTCCCATTGTGGATTAGGATGGACTTGTTTCCCATTGTGGATCACGACCCACATATTTCCTATTTTGGATTGAAAGAGACATGCTTACCATTGTATTTCAATCCCATAGAATTTTTCTTCTCATTATATCATTATATATATATCAATACTTATTTAATTTTAGGGAGATATTGATCCCACCAATCATAAAATGAAATCATACATACATTTTCCACAAGATAATAAATCATTCATCATATCAGGACACATAAAAGGATATTGTTTTCATAAATATCATATGTAACCCTTGAAATGAAATGGTAGAAATAATAATTTAATCATATTATAATCTAATAAAAATTTACATTTTTATAATCACTTCATTATAGAATAAACCATTAAGGGAATCATTTTTAAATGTTTTTTATCCAGGTATAACTTGGGGAAGAGAAATGGGTTTTATAAAAAAACATGTTATCTTAAACATAAACAATTTATGGAAGTAATTATAATGGTTTCAATTTATTATATCCATGTTATAGTATTAAATATATCAAAGGTTGTCATTGTTGAAGGATACATATTTTGAAAGATCATTTGAAGCATTTCATAAGAAAAATAACATTTAATTAAAAATTATTTTTTGAAAATTATTTTTTCCAAATACTTTTATTGTAAAACCATTTTTAAAGTAGATAAAGTAATATTTGAAAATCATTTAAAACATTTATTCAAAAAAATATCATTTCTGATTTGTAAAACAACTATTAAATCGTAAAATATTGTGATAATACATTTCTTTGAAAAGATCCCTAAAAACATATAATGTAAACATTGGAAAATCATTTAAAAACATACAAATTTTTAAAATAATTTTCTATAATTAATATATTAAAATATAATTTAATAAATGGAGAAATTTTTATATAAAATATATTTTTTATCAAAGAGAGATATAAAGTCATATTTTCTTAAAAACATTTTATTAACCATCTTATATACAAAAGAGTTGAAAACATGGTATGAATGCATGAAATTATCCACAATAAATATTTGATAATAAAGTTCATGATATTTCTTGACATATTAGTTAAATTATTTCATCTATGGATGAATAAACATAATCAATTCTGATAAACGATGAGATTATAATAATAAACTGCCTCCAATTTGGAAAAACTAAATCATAATCACCATGAAATAATAACATTAAATAAATCATAAAATTCCATGATAATAATAATATTCTTTCTATTACATTTAGAAGGTAATTATATTCACCCAAAGAATAACATAGGTGAATAACATGACATGTGTCTCAATAAAGGAAAATTGAGATAAAATTACCTTTCTGATTCGGAAAATTTTGAACAAAAAACACCAAAAAATATACACCATAAAATAGATATGTAAATACACATAAATTTCAGGATAATAATCATTTAATTCATTTATAGAAAGTATATAAACCACTCAATATAATAATGTGGTGAATGTGGCATATATCTCACAAAAATAAATGTGATACTGTAATCCCTTTACCACATGGGTAACTTTTGAAACGTGATCCCTTGAAAGAATAATGTAAATTAAAAATGTTAATGTCATGAAATAAATTAAATTTATTTATAAAATTTCACAGGTCATTATATACACCACATAACATGAATAATTGGTGAATATTCCATATATCTCATAGAAATAAAAATGAGATAAGAAAACCCATACCTTAATCATGAATTTCCTTGTACGTGTTCAAAAATCATGTATAAAAAATTTAACATTAATTTAAATATATAAAATAACTATATTCCTAAATAAGTTTTCATAAAATATTTGAAAATTACTTCATATTACACTTTTATGAAAAATTCCATGTAAATGTTATGTTTCTAGTAATAAGCGCTTAGTTTTTTTAATGTGTTTTGATATGTTATATTTTTTCCTTTTATTATATAATGATTTCATAACTATCAAACTGGTAACCATGATATTAATATTATATATATTTTATATTTATTTATTAATAAAAAACAAAAAATATATAAATATGAAATGGAATACACTATTTATAGAGATGGTAAGCCAAACATATGCATGTACGTTGTTTCCATTTTTCCCATATTGAACGAAAGAAAACAAATAGAAAAAATATATATATTTATAACAATTATACTACAATAATTATTTCATATATTTCATATTCACATACTAAACCCATGTTTAATACATTCCATGTAATTTGTGAACTAATCATGTCACTTTGAGGAGGCAACAATCCACATACCCCCAAACAAAGTTATCTTATTACCAAGAAAAGAAATATTGAAGTTATGTGTCATATAATATTTCTATAATCCTAAATAAATCATAAAATCAATATATATCATATAAATATAGTAATTTTATCATTATTCCCATCCTTTAATGGTGTAATTGAATAAAAAATAACACTAGTTTGTGAGGTGGTAGTTCATTGTACACACACAATGATTGCATATCCCATTTAATATATGTGTTTTAATATTTTGGTGGAACCCTTAACATTAAAAATATCCGTTTATTTATTTCCTAAATTTACTTTATAATCATGTAATATTAATAATTAAGTGGTAGGAGAAATAAATAAAACAAAAGTTAATGTTGAAGGATATTAACTGTCACGAACCAACCCAGGTCGACCCTGAACCGGTCAATCGAGCCGGCCCGTGGCATGGCTCGAGGGGAGTTCTCGATCCCCACGAGCTGGAAACTAGTGTTGGGCATCATAACTGAACAGGTGGGAAATATTTGGCCCATAAAAGAAAGAAAAATAAAATAATAAAGACTATACAAAGAGAAAGAAAACTTGCAGCGACAAGAAAACAAGACTGCACATACCTCCATGTTACTTCTTGGTCTCCTCCAGAAACTAACAGTCTGCTTTGCATGGGAAGACAAAACAAGAACTCGAACCAAATAGCTAAACCTGCATATGAGAATGTAAGATATGAGTGAGCATTAAAATGCTTAGTAGGAATGCAAAAAGTGAACAACAGAATCCATGCATTTTCTAGTTCCAAAACAGCCAAAAAATACTAGTTTGAACTATATTTATAAAAATAAGGATTCCATATTTACACTTCATTTTGAAAAATGACAATCACAATTCCATTTCCCATATAATTCAAAAATAAGGAAAACATAACAAAAGAGGGGATCACACAAAAGTTTCCAAAATAGCTACTTGAAGTTCATTTTAAAACCAAATTTACACACAAAACTTTTCCCAGAAAATAGAAAAACCAAGTTCAAGGGTATGATTCCACACACAACATGGGAATTGGTACTAATAGTGCTCATATTAAAGGATCATGGAAAACCTAGGATCATTAAGGAAGACCAGAACGTAATATACATGTGACTCATCCTGAAGTCATGCCCTAACTCGATGATGTCATAATTCCCTAACGCACGGCATATCCCTAAATGGCCTAATCGAGGGGCCCAATCCCCATAGCAGCAATAACTCAGTATTCCCTTGTTATGGGGCCACTAGCCAGTGCATAATCTGAACTAGTGCAACAATCCTTTTTAGTAAATCCCCTTGTTATGATATGTTTCTGTGCTATGTTCAGAAAGAGGTGTGCCAGACATTCAAATAACAATCCATTTATATATACACTCCAGCAACTGACACAAAAAAGAACCACCCCAACCACCTCAAGGTTTGTCCCATGCCTTAACAAAAAAATTATCAAAAGGTGGCCCATGTCGAGGACCGTGCTATCACA
The DNA here is from genome assembly GCA_963277665.1 of Viscum album. Lineage (NCBI taxonomy): Eukaryota > Viridiplantae > Streptophyta > Magnoliopsida > Santalales > Viscaceae > Viscum > Viscum album. The sequence goes on along the minus strand of OY728165.1, from coordinate 251,153,087 downwards.
TGATAGATATAAGAGGCAAAGGGACTAACCAATGATGGGTTTTTCCAAACACATAGTTTCAAATATGCCAAATGGGCCTCACACAATTCACACACATTAAAACTTTTATAAAAAAACAATCAAAAATACCAAATGAGCCTTTAGGTTTACCTCATCAACCATTTAACAAAACATTTAGGAATGTCTTCAAGACATTAATAAACATCATTTCTTACTAACATGGTCAGACGGACCAAAACGTTCCAATATCCTTTCACAAAAACATGCATTTCCCAAAACACGCATTTACCAGAACATGCCAAAACAATAAACATTTATGAACCATTTTTTGAAACAACACAAAGCACCAAAACATGTTTCGAACCTAATGGTTAAACCTTAAAGAACCCATTAAAACCATGATTTTCCATAACACTTAGAGCAATACAAATAGTTCACTAGCCATTCCATAAAAAATCAAATAGTTCATAAAAAACTATATTAACAAATAATTCTAATTACACTACTAGAAGATAATGAAACAAACTACTTTTAAAAAGCCCAAATGAAAACTAGAAAACACTATAGTAGGTTAGACAATTATTTGTCAAAGATACTAATCTAGTAAAAGTGTTTATTAAAAACATGCAGGAATTATATTGACTTAATTTAAAAAGGGGGAAATGTGGATTCTCCTACCTCAAGGAAAAAAATGTTCATGTTGGACACTTTGGAATTTGATAGAAAGGGCAGCCACCACTCGAAATCGACTCGCGCTCGCACACACATACCTATATATATACTTATATCCCTAATCCAATGCAGGAATTCCCCACACCATGAGGGAATACATAATTGGAGGATATATATATATATATATATATATTATATACATACCTTAGGTTTATGCGTGCGTGTCCTAGGTCGTTGACCACACATTCACTATAACAACAAATGATACCCAAAAATAAGGCCGCAAGGACCAACACACCCCTAACTAAATTAATAATAAACCATAAAAACTATACACAATGGTTTTAAAGAAACCAAGCCACTATTTGAAATCAAAACTTTCTAAAAATCCCAAAGGACCTTAATCACCATGTTTTCAGTGAAAACCCACGTTTTAAAACCCAAGACATACTTCAAATAAATTTACAAAAACATTTCAAAAGGGTACAACCTCACAAAACTATCCAAACTTCACAAAACCAAACCGGAACAAGTTTAAAAACATTAATAAGAATCCTTTAAAGATAAACCCCCACCGAAAACATTTAACAAAACAATTTCCACAAGAACATCACATATCCAGATTTAATCGCACAGACAAAAACACGTACATGAATGGAAGGACATGCCAAAACCTATTTTTAGCAAGTTAAACAAAAATAAAGTCATTACCATAATAAAAATAAAATAATAATAATAGTACAAAATATAATATAAGATTTAATTAAGAAAACCCAAGAATTAAATGAATAAAAAAAGAAGCAAGGGAAAGGAAACATGTACCACTACCTGTGCAAACACAAAAATGTTTCAGCGGAAGGATGAACCAAGCATCGTAGAGCCTTTGCACACCTGAAGTGGAGATGCACGTCAAAGAAAATGCAACCGGTCTGGTCGCGTGAAAACAGTGAGGCTACCGCACAAAGGGATGCAGAGAAGGGGGGTCGGGTTCTCTGGAAATGCAATGAAAAGAAGGCCGGGATCGACAGAATAACACTGGGAAGAAAAAAAAGTGGGCGCATAGGGTTTTTGCATCTGTTGGATAGGCAGGGGGCTTGGTGTCCTTTTTCCGGATGGACATGAGAAATTGGGCGGCTGAGTAGGAGACCGAGCTCGACGGGGAGGCGGAGGGTGATGCAGAGAGGATGGTGAGGGTGGCCGGTGAAGTAGACCCACTGGAGCACAGAGCAAGGGCCCATCACGGCTGAGGGGCGTAGTGGTACTGTGAAAAGGAGGAGGGCTAGGGGCGCTGTGTGAGCACGGGTTGGCGACGGGAGGGAAGGGAAGAGCTGGGGGAGGGGGTTGTCGTGTGGCAGACGAGAGAGGGGGAAAGGGGATCAGAAAGGCGGAGACCGGGAGGAGAGGGGAGCAGCGCGGCGAAGGGAGAGAGCAACGGGGAGGGGGGCACGACCAGCATGGGGGGAAAGGGGGCACCGGGTAGTCCATGGTTTTGGTTTTTTTATCAAAATAGTTAACATAATAAAACAAATAATAATAATAATAATAATACAACAATAATATAAATAATAATAATAGTAATTATAAGTATAATATGATTATTAATAATATGTTAATAATAATAACATACACATAATGATAATGACAACAAAAACACAAGAATTATAATAAAATTAGTTATCAATAATAATAATAATAATAATATTAGTAAAGAAATGATAATATTAATAATATAAATAACAAAAAAGTAGTACTAATGCAAACTAAATTATATTTAAAATGAATGATTTGTTTCATTTAATTTTGAATAATGATAATAATCGGTCAACCACACAGTCTCAAGGACCGAACACATAGTCGCCGCTAGCGGTGCGGTGACCGCGCACCAGCCCAAGACCCGCCAAAAATATCAAACTTCGAAAAAGTTAATACAGGGGACCAACAAAACCTCATCCAAAAGTGGCGGGACCGAGTAATCAGTAAAAATAAAATAAAATAAATAGAATTCTGAGGTCGGGGTGTGAAAATTCACCCCAATAGAAACAGTTTCTACCCCCAGAAAGTCACCAAGCATAAAATTTGACAAACCTGGTGTCCATGACCAAACAAAACCAGAAGAAACCGAGAGGCTCGGGGTGACCATTACAAACACATGTCACACCCAACCAATTCAGGAAAAATCACTGCCTGATGTTGATTGGATGACACGTGAGAGTTCTCCCCACCACAAGAATTTACTAACATGGAAACCCTCAAATCTCGAACACACTACCCCTCATGGGGAAACATGGGAACTCACATACCAAACTCATTCATTTTCTCCACATGGACCGAACAACACACCTGAGACTTTGACGAAAATCTCACTACGGAATAACCCTGAATCCTAAGGATGAGAAATAAACTCAACATCTCCCTTCAATTTAAAATAAATTCCCCTAACAAACACAGTTGAGTCTAACTCAAAATCAGAATAGGCCCATTCATTCACGACCCACACTATTCAAAGAGACCGAACAATTTAAAAACCACACTGAGAGCATATAAGACCACTTGGATTATGGGTGAACGATCTTGCATGCCACAACAACAAGGATGAGGTTACGACAACGACGAGAATAGAACAATGAAAATTTTCACTTATTTCCATCCCAAGGATGAAAACATTATCCAGACTGTGGTTCCACACACCCTGGGAAACTCATGGCTGTGCGTGAGCTTCACCCCGAGACCTATGGATGGGGCCCTAATGGCTGAAGAATCTCCTCCCTAAAAGTTAAGAATTTCAATTATCCAGTCCCTAACTCCATCCTCTTAAACTACACTTCCTCCAAAACTCTCACCGGTGGCCCAAACAGCCACACGGTAGAAAGACATCAGAGGGATGCGACAAGGTGACTTAGAATTCAGGAACCTTCCACGCTAGTGGAATGCATGAGAATGGTCCCACAAAATGGGAGTTGGTATATATGAAGATAGCTTATTAGAGATGAGTTTCTCTAGCATGAACTCTTTACCAGACAAGGAACCTTCATGAGAGCCGACCCCCTCTAACTACACCCAGACTCTAACGACGATGATACATCTGACCTTTACTTGTCATGAACTGAACCCTCAAATAAATCTGGGAAGGTACAAACCTTAACTACCCTAGGAGTTCCCGACTACCCAAAGACACACTATATTTCAGTACAATACAACTACCTCTCTTAGACTTCGATTACCTCGAAAAGGAAGCAACACACAAAAGGAAATGAGAACTGAGCACAACTCATTAATAACTTTTGGAGGCTTTCTGGGTGGCATTCTCATGACAACAAGAAAAACACCATCGAAACGAGCACCAAGACAAAGCTCAATAAAATAAACAACACAAGCTAAGAACAATATGCCCATAAGCCAAACATATACAACACAAGAAGAAATCAATATTCCAAAATAGTTATTTCTTAAAAAAATTAAAAAAAATAACATATGGAACCTTACGAACCATCACATGTGCGTTTATTCAATCACTCTCACATCATCTGGAAATATGTGACCCCATACACTTTCCATACATACCCACACACGTGTGACCCTCCATAAGGAGTGCCAAGTTTCAAACACTTCTTTTTCATACCAAATTCAAACACATACCACGTTTTCCAAAACTAATACGCTTTCTCTTTAAAAACCCCACTTTACTAGTTTGAAATTTTTTTTGGAAGAAACACAATTTTTTCCTTTCAAAATAACATTAATTTTCAACACAAACACATCGAACAAGTTTAAAATGAAACACTAACAACCATAAACCATCAGAATGAAGAAGTAGTGTCTATTCCTAACCTGGCGACACAGTGGTGATTCATGTCCCAATTAAGGAATTACACTAAGAGGACCTTAAATATGGAACGTGGACTCGACATGGGTAACCACCCCATGTGAGGTCGCAACGTGAACCGATTTTCCCCCATTGTCATCACTCAATCCAAAACAATCAAAGACAAAAGACTCAAATCCCGGACTACCCATGGTAACTAAGGTCACGTCATGAGAGGTGGTGACCCGGCACCAACCCATAACTTACCTCCCGAGCCGCGACAGTCCTAATCTCCTTATACCAGACACCCCAAATAACACGGGCCTCCTCTGATACCATTTTTCCATGAACCATCCTGGGTCGACCCTGAACCGGTCACCCGAGCCTGCCCGCAGCATGGCCTGAGGGTAATTCTTGATCCCCACGGGCTAACAACTATTCTGAGGCATCATAACTAAACCGGTGGGAACAATTTGGCCCATAAAAGTAAGACTAATAAAATAAAAATGACTAAACAATGAGAAATAAAACTAGCAGTGGCAAGAAAACAAGACTGCACATACCTCCATGTGACCTCTTGGTCACCTCCAACAACTAAAAGTCTACCTCGCACACGTAGATGAAACAAGAACCTGAACCAAATAGCTGAACCTGCATCTGAAAAGATAAGATTGGCATGAGCATTAAAATGCTCAGTAGGAATGCCAAAAGTGACCCAGCGAATCCATGCATTTTCGAGTTCCAAAACAACCCAAAAATACTAGTTTGAACTATAGTTAAAAAATAAGGTTTCCATATTTACAATACATTTCGAAAACTAACAAACACAATTCCATTGATCATATAATTCAAAAACAAGGATGATAAAAAAAAAGAGGGTATCACAAAATCTTTTCCAAAACATCTACTTGAAGTTCATTTTAAAACCCACTTTACACACAAAACTTTTCCATGAAAACATCAAAACCATGTTCAAGGGTATGATTCCACACACATAAAGGGTAATGATACTAAAAGTGCTCATATCAAAGGATCACAGATAACCTAGGAACTCGAAGAAAGACCAGAATGTATTATACATGTGACTCATCCTAAAGGCATACCCTAACTCGATGACGTCATAACGCCCTAAAGCTCGGCATAGCCCTACATGGCCTAACTGAGGGTCCCAATCCCCATAGTAGTAATAACTCAATATTCCCCTGCTATGGGGACCCTAGCGAGTGGGTAATCCAAACGAGTGCATCAATCATTCTTAGTAAACCCCCATGCTATGCTAAGTTTCCTTGATATATTCACAAAGAGGTGTGCGACATATTAAAATAACAAGCCATATTTATATAATCTAGCAAGCGACACAAATCAACACCACCCCAAACACCACAATGTTAGTCACATTCCATAACATAAAAATTATCCAAAGGAGGCTGATGCCGAGGACCCTCCTGTCACATGATCGACAGATGAGGAAAAGAGCCTAACCAAAGAGGGGTTTTCCCAAACACACAATTTCAAAGATTCCAAATGGACCTCATACAATTCACACTCATTAATACTTTTATAAATAACCAATCTAAAATTCCGAACGGGGATTTAGGTTTACCTCATCAACCATTTACCAAAACATTTAGGAATTTTTTCAAGACAGTAATAAACATCATTTCATACAGACATGGTAAGACGGACCAAAAAATTCCAATATCCCTTCACAAAAACATGCATTTCCCAAAATAGACATTTACCAAAACATGCCAAAACAATAAACATTTATGAACCATTTTTTGAAACAATTAAAAGGACCAAAGCATGTTTCGAACCCAATTTTTAAACCATAAAGAACCTATTGAAACAATATTTTTCCAAAATAGTTAGAGAATCAAAAATAGTTCACTAGTCATTCCCTAAAAAAATCAAACAGTTCGTAAAAAAACTATATTACCAAATCAAAATTATTACACAACTAGAAGATAGTGAAAAAAAAACTTTCAACAAGCCCAAAAGAAAACTAGAAAACACTATAGCTGGTTGGCCAATTATTTTTCAAATATACTAATCTAGTTAAAGAGTTTATTAAAAACATGAAACCATTAAATGGATTTATTCTATAAAGGGAAAATGAGGATTCACTTACCACAAGGAAGAACCAGTTCATGTCGAACACTTTGGAAGTTGACAGAAAGGGTAGCGACCTCTCGAAATCAGCCCGCACTCGCACACACATACCTATATATATACATATATCCCTAATCCAATGCATGTATTCCTCACGCAATGAAGGAATAAGTAATTGGAGGATGTACATATATATATTATATATATACATTCCTTAGGTGTATGTGTGCACGTCCTTGGTCGCTGACCACAAATTCACTATAAGAACAAAAGATATCCAATAATAAGGCTGGAAAGAACAACGCACCTCTAACTAAATTATTAAGAAACCATAAAAAATTTACACAACTGTTTTTAATAAACCAAGCAACCATTTGAAAAAAAAAATTAAAAATTCCACTGGTTCTTAATCACACCGTTTCAGGGAAAAACCACATTTGAAATCCCAAGACATAACTCAAATAAATTTACAAAAGCAGTTAAAATGTGTACAACCTCACTAAACCATCCAAAACACACAAATCCACAGAAGAACAAGTTTAAAAAAATTAAGAAGTAGCCTCTAAAGATAAAACCCCACCAAAAACATTTAAACAAAACCATTTTGACAACAACTTCACTTATCCAGATTCAATTGCATAGAGAAAAACACGTAAATGAATGGAAGGACATGCCAAAACTTATTTTTAGCAAGTTAATCCAACAATAAGTCATTACCATAATACAAATAAGATTATAATTATAGTAGAAAACAAAATATATTATATAATTTATAAAACCCATGTATTAAATGAATAAAAAACAAAAGCAAGGGAAAAGAAACATGAACCAACCTGTGAGAACGCAACAATTTTTCAGTGGAAGGATGAAACAAGATTCGTTGTCCCTTTGCACACCTAAAGAGGAGGTGCACATCGATGATAAGGCAACTGGGATGGTCGCTTGAAAAAAATGAGGCTACCGCGCAAAGGGATGGGGATCAGGGGGTCGGTTTCACTAGAAACGTGTTGAAAAGAAGGTCGGGTTCTCCAGAATCGCACCAGGGAGAAAAAAAGTGGGGGCATAGGGTTCTTACATCGGCTGGATAGGAAGGGGGGTCGGGTGGCCTTGCACCGACTGAACAAGAGAAATGGGGCGGTATAGCTGGAGAGTGAGCCAGACGGGGAGACGGAGGGTGAGCAGGATAGGAAGGTGAGGGTGGCGGGCAATGCAGACCCATAGGATCATGGAGCGAGCTTCCATCGTGGTAGACAGCCGTATAGGTGATGGGAAAAGGCAGAGGGTGAGGGGTGTTGTGAGAGTGTGGTTCAGTGAAGGGAAGGAAGGGAAGAGGTGGGGGAGGGGGTTGTTTCACGGTGGACGAGAGAGGGTGAAATGAGAGCTGAAAGGCAGAGGCCAAGAGGAGAGTGGAGTTGTGCGGTGAAGGGAGAGAGCGATGGGGAAGGGGGGTGCAGCTTGTGGCCAACAAGGGTGGAATGTTGGGCGCCAGGTATTGTAGGGTTTTGGTTTTTTTATAATCACAATAGTTATAATAATAAAATAATAATAATAATAATAATAATAATAATAATACAACAATAATAGAAATAATAATAATAGTAATTATAAAAATAATATGATTATTATTAATATGTTAACAATAATAATAACCTGCACATAATGATAATAATAATAATAACAGTATAATTAAAATAAAATTCCTTCTCAATAATAATAATAAAAATATTAGTAAAAATAAAATGATAATACTAAAAATATTAATAACAAAAAACTAGTACTAATGTAAACTAAATGGTATTTAAAATGAAATCATTGTTTCATATCATTTTGAATAATAATAATAATCGTTCAACCGTGCAGTCTCCAGGACCGAACAGACGGACGGTGCTAGTGGTGTGGTGACCACGCACCGACCCAAGACCCTCCAAAAATATCAAACATCAGAAATGCACAAATAGGGTGCCATCTAAACGTCATCCAAAAGATGCAAGACCAATTAAACAATAAAAATAAAATAAAATAAATTGGATTCCGAGGTCGGGGTGTGACATTAACTCTTACTTTTGTATATCCTTTTGGTTTTCACCAAATGAGTATCTTGAAATAAATTTTTTCTTAAATTGAGGTTCTAGGAAGAGTGGAAGGAATTTTGGATCTTATTTTTGGTTTTGTATGAGTCTATGTTCTTGAATTGTGTGAAGAAGTGATGGGGTGAGTGGCGTTTTATTATGGAGGAGGACTAACATTGTTGTAAATATATAATGGTAAAGAGTATTGAGAAGTCTATATCATATATTGTTCCTCCAATAATGGTTCTTTTAATAGAAAATGGAGTATATTGTCTAAATATTTACATATTATAGTTTTTATATATGTTTATGTGTTATTTTTTTTCCATTAGTTATTGTTTAACCACTATATAAAATCATTTTACCATAACTATTACAATTAATTTTAATTACTTTCATCACTATATATTGTAGAAAAATAAGATGGAATTAATAGAAATTATAAATAATTTTTATTCCCAATAATGAATCAATTTTTAAAAATTATAAACAAATAATTTGTGTAAATTACTTTAAAATTAATCTCAAAGTCTGGACACTACAAAAAGTTTTTAAAGTGAAAATATTTTAATTTTTGAAATGTTTTTATATCTAATTTAAAAGTTAAAATTTTAGAGTGAAATTAATTATAATAATATATGTATAATTTATCTAACTATACTATAATACCAATTTAAAATACAATTTAAATATATATACAAATTATATGAAAGTGATGTTCTGAATTAAAAATCATTATTTTTCACTATCTACCCATAGATAAATCTTCTTAGGAAAATAACAAATAGTAACACAGAGATAATATTTATATTACAATTCCTGAAAATTAACATTATTCTAATGATATAATTTTTAAAAATATCAAAATTTATATTTAAAATAGGCACACCATTAAAATGGGGTAAAATTCTCTTTTTGAAAAATATACATATTTATTTGTAAAATTGGATTTATTTTTTTCACATATCTAGAAAACACATAAAATGAATTATAATTTTTGGAATTAGTAATATATGTATTTTTATTTATATTTCATTAAAATAATTTATCAAAAGTGGTTTAATTGATCTACATATATAAAAACATATTTGATTTAATAAGTATAGTACTACAAAAAATTATTTCGTATACTTTAAAAAGTGTATTATTTTAAATTCTAGTAGATTGGTCACAAAATAATTATTTTTTATAAACATGTGTAAACCACATTTTAATAATTTTTTTATCGATATCCTTTATTACACTAGTTATGCAATATTATAATAAAATTTTAATAATAATATTGATTATATATAACGGATTGGTAAAATGTGGTCTTGTGTGTAGTTCAAGCTATAGATGGAACTCAACATTGTGTGCAACAGAAGAATGTTTTTTTATACCCTGATGTAATATGTGTGTTCTGTGTTGTGAAATTTTAAAATGGTGTTTCATACAAATCAAGAATAACTTGTTGATTTCATATAACACATTCTATATTTAGTGTTGCATGAAATTAAAAGTATCAAATAGTATATAATACCAAAAAAATCCACAATATCAATAGGTGTTACATTATTACCCCCTTAAAATGAATTTTCCCTTGAAATTTATTTCATTTGACAATGGTATAATACTTGGTAGTTCTATTTACAGAAACCCACATCATAGAAATGAATACTAATGATTCCATTAAAAAAGACTGTTTTAACCATAATGGATACCCAATGTAACTCAAAATTATGTTTCCACGTAGGAGAACATAAGTGGGAAGTGAATGTTGGACATGTAATAAAAGAGTATGTAATTTTAGAGATCGATAAATATCAATAATTTTAATCATGTGAATAACTAATTGAATGTTCATGACCTCAAAACCATAAATTTTGATGATTTACAAGAGAATTGGTTCAATATAAATACAGTTTTGAGGATAAATCTTTTCCAATATTTATTCCCTAGAGGTGAAGAATTTATCAAAGAATATATACTTACTTTGTTTCATCATATTCCAAAACCAAAATCTCACCAATTGGTTGTACCTCGATCAAATCCCACTTTATCTCTTACATCATGGAATAAAGGTGAATATTAAAATCCTAAGGACTAAATTTTTTTGATATGAATAAATAGAATGATAATTTATTCAATGTATCATTAGTTATCCTCACAAAAAATGGTTATTACAGTTTATCTAATATGCATAAATCATCATATGGTGAGATAATATATGGAAACATAACACATTAATCAATAAAACCTTATCGGATGATTAATAAAACCATTCCATAAATTTATGACCTTGTAACACATCTAAAAGATGAAAATCAAAAAATATTGAAAGATAGTAACTAAATTTCTCAACATCATCTTAACATTGTTATCCTTATCAAATTCAAAAAATGTGAGTAACATTGTCATGTATTATCTTGAAACATTATAATAACCAGAATTACAATAAATAACTATTGAAAAAAATTCCTAATTTACTATTCATAATGTTGTTGGATATATTCCTTAATTCTGAAATAGTTTGAAAACATCATCCATAAAAACCTAGAACACTTTTTCAACAAATCAATAATCAGTTCCCATGTAATCATTATATTCCCATTTACTTTATCTATATAAATCATATCTTTATCCATACATAACACATTTTTCTCAAATTTACAGACACATTCAGGATTACCTTCCCATAATTAAAATAACACCTTTCCATTAAATCCATTTTATTGTTCATTAGAACCATTCAGTATATTTTTAAAAATAATTAACAGAAAATATATACTTCATGATTTATACAAAATTAATTATTGGTTTACTATACAGATATACTTCAATTATCCATCTTTATTCTTAAACCATTACTTATGCTTCATTATCATATTCTTTATACCCCCTTTAAAATAATATGAATGAGAATAATTTCATATGATCCCCAAACTCAATTTAATCATGCATCATTAAATTAATGTAAACTATACTATTATAATGTCTCACACCTTTCACATGTTGGTTTTGGTCTATTTATCATTGGTAGTATAATTATTAATCATTCCACCTTCTTGATTATATTCATGAAATTTCCACTTTGGACTTTGTTTTTTATAATTCCAATACATTACACATATGAAAAAAATGATAATCATGTTTTTTTAGATTTCCCACTATTTAATACAATAAAAATTAATGTGAGTCACAATTATCATAGACGATACCATATAACAATGAAAAATTACTTATAGGATAACAAAATCATTACACTTTGATTTAAATCTGTGAAACCAGAGGCTTATCCATAGAAGCATCCCTAAAAATATTCTTTGAAATATTCCTAGTGATGTCATTAAATATTCTCATACTTATTTCCAAAGGATAACTAATCCTTTCCTTTAATACCAATAATTGTGAAGCCGGATTAATATACATGTATATTTTATCATTTTCAATGAATATTCCACATATTATAAGAAAACATTACCATGAACCATAATAGTTTAGGGAATTTAGAAACATAGAACATAATATTGCTAATAATGGTGAAATATTTCCAATGTATCCCATAAAGATCTTCCCATTTATTAATCCCATATAAAACCTTTCTTCAAAACCACATGAATAGAAACATAAGGAAGTGTGATCCTAGATGCTCAGTAATGGTAGAATGAAGATATATAAGAATAATCACAATAATAAGTGTATGAGAACATGATCATAACATTAGAATATCATACTTTACATTTGAAAGAACATAATCAATTGTTATGACATAACGATTGAAAGTTCCTAAGAAATGAATTTTAAGATAATAAAGAACATGAACCATGTGAGCATATCATAGGAATAAGATATAGATTTTTTGAATACACATCATCTTATAACATTTAGAATCTGTATATTTAGAAACATGTTCACTCAGTATATTAATGAAAATAAATAATTTCAACACTCAAACTTATGGATATGAAACCAGGTCAATGTATAGAATTGTAAACACGGAATTAGGTTCATGCAGAATATCATAGTAGTAATGTTTCACTCCCATTACTAAAAATATATGGTATAAGGGCACACCTATTTCCAGTTGTGAATCAAGAAACACCTTTTTTCTATTGTAGATCTAAACACACCTATTTCCTTGTGTGGATTTGGACACACATGTTTCTCATTTTGGATCAATAGACACTTATTTCCCATTATGGTCAAATCCCATCACATTGTTTCCCATAATTATGCAATAATATATAAATCTATACATAATGCGTTGGAGTGAGATATGGGACCCACCCATCAGATAATGAAATTTTATAACATGTTCCACATGATAATAAAATATTCATCATATCCTGACCCATATAAAGATATGGGTTTCATGAACAACATATCATAACACATTAAATGAAATGGAAATAATAAATAATTATTCATATCATAACCTTTAAAAAAGATTAAACATTCATGATAAATTCATCATAGACTTACCTGAGAAAGGAAGTATGTTTAATAAGAGTTTTATCATGGTATAGCCCGTGGAAGAGAAACATGTAAACAAAACCAAAATTTCATCGTAAACATAAAACATTCAATGAATTAATAAGAATAGTATTTTTGGAACATATCACTAGTAAATCATTAAATATATCAAAGGGTTTAATCTAAGATGTAGAATCATTTTGAAATATCATTAAGAGCATTCATTAGATATATAACATGTCTTTAAAAATTGAATTTAGACGTAATAAATTTCAAAAATAATTCTTTTAAAACCAATTTTAAAAAATATATACAATGTGTTAAATTTATTTAAAACAATTTTTGATGAAAATAAATTTTTCTTAATTTCAAAATAAATTAATATAAAAACTATTTTGATAACCAGTTTCTTTGAAAATTACCTTGGAACTTATAAAGGAATATTTGAAAAAAATAAATACTTTAAAACATAATACATTTATAAAATACTTTTCCATAAAAATGAGGTTAAAATATAATTTAAAAAAATAATGGAAACATTTTTAGAAAACTTTTATTCCGAATAAATTAGATGTTTGATCAATGAGAGAGATAAATTCATATATTCTTAAAAACATTATATCAATCATATTAAGTACCAAATAATGTAAACGATGGTAGAAATGCATGAATATATAATGAATAATTATAGAAGAATAAATTTATTGAGATATATATCATAATCTTTCATCAACTGAAGCATAATCATAAATAATCCCACTAAATGATGAAATTATAGCAATACACTATTACCACATTGTAAAATTGGATCATAAACACCATGAAAAAAAACATTACATGATGCAAAATTTTCATTAAAATTAGTTAATTAATTATATAAAATTTTAAATAGTATTATAAGCACCTCATATAAGCCGACAGGTGCATAACATGTCATTTATCTCAATGAAGGAAAATTGAGACCATACTACTTTACTGATCTGGTAACTTTGGATATATAAATATATTGTAATATAGATAGTCAAATAGATACTTAAATACATATATAAATAAGTGTAGTAATCATAGAGTAAATTAATGTAATTTATATACACCACACAAAATAAACAAGTGTTGAATATGACATAAGCCTTGCATAAATAAAAGTGAATATAGACACCCCTTAGTACAAGAGAAACATTTGAATCATGATCATGTTGAAATAATAAAATAAATATTACCATTTAATATCTTTAAATAGATGAAATTAATTATATAACATGTCATAGGTCATTATATAATCAAAAAAATATAATAATTGGTGATTATAGCATATATCTCAAGGAAATAAAAGTGAAACGAGAAAACCCTTTCCTCAAATCTTATCTTTCCTTGTACATGTTAAAAACTCATGTACAATAAATATAACTATATTATAAATATATTAAATTAATATATTATAATATATAATACAATATATGATTTGATTATAACTTTATATTGTTTGATTTTTAATAATTACACTCTACTGTTACGTTTCAAGTAACAACCGCTTTATTTTTCCCATGTGTTTTGATATGATATATTTTTTCCCCTTATTCATATCCCGACATCATCACCTAAATAATGATAAATATTTGGAATATATGATCTTATGATAATCTATGAAAGATAAAAATATGGAAAGGGAATACACCGTTCATGGAGACGTTGTGCCATCCATAATCATGAATGATGTTTCTATTTCCTTGTCGTATTGAATGAATTAAAATATATGAAACATATGTATATATTTTTAATCGTTAGAGTATAATTATTATTTTATATATATTATATACATTTACTAAACCTAACCTTGATATATTCCATGTAATGTGTGAGTGAATCACATCATTTTGAGTATAAATGAATTTATCTTATTCCCACAAAATGGAAAGCATGAAGTTATGTGGTATATAGTAATTGAATAAGTAAAGATTTATCCAAAAAATCATATATATAACATAAAAACTTAATGTATATCATTATTCCCAACCTTGAAAGGTGGTAATGTAGAGAATTAATGACCTCGATTCTCAAGACGGTAGTCCATCGTACACACGAAAATGAATTCATATACCATTTGATGAAAGTGCATATAGGTGTAGGTTAAACAATTAACATAAAAACATATCCATATATTTTCTATACTGATTTTATTATGTAGTCATGGAATAATAATAATTGATATGGTGGATTAATAAATAAAACAAAAGTTCTTTTTGAAGGACGTAACATCTTCAATGGGAAATTTCTTTTGGGTTTCACCAATGGACTATCTTCGTGTGCTTTAATACAAAAGTGAGGCTTCTAGAAAGATGGTATAGAATTTGGAAAATTATTTTGGCAGGGTCTGGATGAAAAATGGCTTGATTGGTGTTAATAAATGATGGGGATGAGTGCCCTTTTATAGTGTAGGTTGGGTGGAATTCTTGTAAATATAAAAAGGCAAACACTTTTGAGAGAACTATCTTACATCATATTCCACTAATAATAGTACATGATAGATAAAAGGGACTATATGGTCTAAATATTTCCAAAAAATGTGTTTTGGAAATGTGTTTAGTTTATTTGTCCCCTATTGTTAAACTTTAACCACTATGTAAACTAATTTTTACCTTAATCAATTTAATTATTTTAAATACTTGAAAAACTATTTTTCATCAGAAACATTATTGAACTCACTATAAATTATTAATTAATGAGATTCAAAATATGGAATCTATTTTTACAAATTATTGACCCATAAGTTATAAAAATATATTTAAAATTAATCACGTTGTTAGGATGAGACAACATGTTTTTAAAGAGAAAATGTTCAAAAGATTGAAATGTATTTATATATAATTAAAATTTAAAATTGATTACAATAACCTAATTTGTATTAATAAATTTATAATTTATATATAAATATATTAATATAAATTTGAAATATAATTTATCCATATTAATAAATTATTTTAAAATGATATTTTGAACTTAAATATGTTATTTTTCACTTATCATCCAAAAATTAATATTCTAAAAAATTCCCCAAAAAACACCATAAGATGATATTGATGATTTAATTTTAAAATTTATATTTTTTTACTCAAAAAAATGTTATAATTTTTTAAAAAAATCAGATTTAAAATAGTTGTGCCATTAAAAGGTGGTAAAATTACCTTTTAAAAAGTATATATCCTTATACATATTTTGTTAATTCTTATATCTTGTATAAAAAACACATAATATGAATTTTAATTAGTCTAATGAATATAATATATTTATTTATCTAAAATAAGTTATTAAGAGTTTTTTAATTAATTTATTGTGATAGTACATGTTTTATTTAATAAAAATAGTTCTCGAATAAGAGATTTCATGTATTCTCAAAAGGAGTTTCTTTTCATTTTTCTTTAATTGATAAAAAATAATTATTCTTATATATAACTGTAGACCATATTTCAATAATTTAATTAATATTATTAATAACCACTATTCCAATATCCGTGGGAAAACAATAATAATATTTTAATAATAATATTATTATTATATTGTAATTTGGCAAAACCAGGTCTTTTGTGTAACATATAATATCGAATGTACTCAAAAATGTGTGTAAGAAAAAGATAACATAGTGCTATGTGTAGCCAAATATATTGTATGTGTTTCATATAACTACATATTTACATTGTGTTGTGTGAAAAGAGAGGATAAATTCATTATTTAATATAATTCAAGCTATATTAAGCGTTATATGAAATGAATATTATCAAATAGGTTACATTCATTGGAAAAAATATTTCATAATTTATTAGGGTGTTAAAAAATAATTTTTTTAAATAATTTTTATATGAAAACTCTGTTAAGGGAAGATGATTCTCCCAATATCTACCAAGTGAAGAACACACACCCAAATCATGTTCTCAAGAATCATTATGTCTTGCTCAGTCTCTCCATCAATCGGTTGGTGATAATTTGTGATCAAATTCAAGTGTGTTCCCAATACTATCTTAAATCCAAACTAGAACCTAAATGTTAAAATAGGATCCCAATAAGTAATAATAGATGATGTAATATTACGATATCTAATATCTTCTTGTACAAATATGTGCCCAAGTCCTTGTACATTTTTCAACTTCTTTATATTTTTTAAATTTAAGGATCTCATGAGTCCATAAATAAAAAACCATATCACATTCTTTCGACAATGATTATAATGTATTATAATCACAATATTCATATCTATATCATTCCTTTTCCACAATTGAATGAGTAATTGCTAAAATATCCTAGCAGGTTTTAGATATTTTACCTTTATTTTATAGCATGTTAGAGACTATGATACAAAACCAAAAGCCAAGGGTCTCATTCCTGAACAACTAGAATGATGTCTCAATTTATAATACATATTTGTAATTATTAGGAATAAAAACCAACTCAATCAGTGTATTTTTTTCCATGAACTCCTACCTCAAGTCTTTCCAAACAACCTATCTGCCTCGAAAGAACAAATTTCCAATGCAAGACCAAGACTACTCACCTGAGGTATCTCTGTCATAAAGGATTAATCTAAAATGTCAAAAACCAATATAATTATCTAGAAATAGTTAAATATGATCATCCATAAGTGGTCCACCCTGATTACACGTTAAGAATTCTTATTTTATAGCTCTCCCTTAATTGAAGTGTGTCTTACTGAACAAGTTCATCATTAACTAATATTTCATTGATAAATTCATAGCCCCAGTCTATAATTTCCCTCTCAATGATTTAAAAACCATATTCCCTTTACTAAGGCAATAATAAATATCAAAATAGTGGTCTAAAGATACTACACCCAATTTATCAATCATTGGATGAGATCCCATCAAGTAATGATATAATATATTCTCTTTTGTTATGAATACACCATAATCAAATGCCAAAAATTGAATTCTAAGGTGGTCTTAATCACATGAATAACCACATCTTAGGAAATATCATTAGAGGTAGAATTATTATCTTGAGGGTTAAGATGATGTGAGACATAATCTTCCACATTGATTACCTATATCTATACACAACCGGAACTCAAACCTGAGGCATTACAACATAAATCAAAACCAGTAGTTATCTCAACAGGTATCAAGAATAGAGATAAATTCAATATGAAATTAAACTCCTCAAAAGTACATTGATATTGATTCCACTAAACCAAATCTATATAATTATAGTTCAAATATATAATATGTGATGGAATACTGGATAATCCCTAAATATATTTCATGTAGTAAAAATAACCCTAGGAAACTTTGAATCTAAAACCTAATCCGATATTTTATAAATACACCACTACAAAAATATTCATAAGCATCACTGAGATACACATATTAAAAATCACATTGCCCATAAATTTGACTCATTAAATATAGAATTGTAATTTTGATAGTATTCTATATATATATTATATTCTCTCAGTATTCAAATGATGATATTTAGATGATCAGCACAATTCTTCTAAAATTAAGAATAAAATAGAATATCATCATTAAAAAACCTATAATAAGGTCCAATATCAAATGAAATAATCATTTTATCAATTTTCTAAACAATATTAGAGTATTAGTAAGGAAGTATTTTATTACTAAATAATAATAATTCCCATAGCTACTACAAAACTCTATCATAGGTACATCATCCCCGTATAATATCATATGATGGTACCCTGATATCATATCAATATTAAAAAACCAGTGTTTCCCCTTTAGTACATCAAATATTCATCAATATAAGGTAATGGATATTCTATCATTACAATCACCTGTTTGAGTTTCCCATAATCAACAAAAAATTTGAGACATGTATATACCTTATTTATAAATAGAATTGGTTTTCCCCAACGTGAAACCCTACAATTATAATACTGATTGGCCTCACAATCCAATATATGAGCATTGTTTTTTGAATTTAGTTAATGAAATTCAGTACGAATGCATTGAAGTGGGTTTCATCTATTCACATATGAATAAAAAGAACTAAACATTGTAGTGGGATTGTAATATAGATAAATCATATAAAATACATATGGATATAAAAAAGGAGTAGTTTAAAGGGTTATACCAAGAATTGACTCAACCACCTCGAGAAACTAATTTGAAAACTATATGGATTTCAAATCAACACTATGAGCAATTAAACTCGTACTTCTAGATTGCAGATCACTCTAACAATAGAATAGATTAGTGTTTTTTTGATGAGACAAACTATATCAAAGTATAAAAAATTGATATGATCTACATATCTAGACATCTTGACTATGAAAATGAAAATACTAAATATTTAAAGGTCAAAGACTAAAAATTACAACATTGTTTTATATTCATCAATCATTACCTAACCGTTTGAATATCTACGTCCCTCCTCAATATTCCCAAAAAGGAGTTGAAAGATCAATCAAAATAATTATAAGCTATAAATGTAATCATTAGAAGTCGATAATATTATGAAATATAATATAATGAGTTTAACCCATATCAGAAAATTCCATAACCATAAATTATTATATAAAACCTATACTTATTGCAATATTTGGCACTTCTTATTTATCATTGAGTGCACATTTAGCTATATACAAATCTGTAGCCTCAACATTCCATTAAATTAATACCATAGATTATCTATTAGAATTTTGTTTTATATACCAACCCTTTTGATACCTCAACTATAAAATAAAATATGATGATCATGGTGGATAAATTTATACTACCTTCAGAAACTCATAGAAACAATGATGATGTGAAAACTTCTTATAAGTGTGATTAACTCTTGTTATTTACTAGAAATAAGTATTGAGGAGTCATGTTTCATTATATTAGTAATAAAACACACAAATATACTATGATGTCCATTGGGAACTCTTATTTCCACCACAATTCATGTTATACCGCTTGCTTTTCTAATTAAGAATTGATCTTTGGAAACCTCCCATTATTACAAATTCCCCAAAGAGTCATTTCTTTCCTACTATGTGTGCCTAATATATATCTGTGTTGTCCCCACCCTCTGTGTATGTGTGTAGGTACATAATAATCATCATAGATCATATTTATACACTCAAATCCGTTTTAAACTTATATACCATGATTTAAATATTGGAAAAAAGATCATTAGACATGTTTAATAATATGGAAAATTAGGAGTCACACTCTATGAAAGAATGATCTCTTTGTGGTAAAGTCACAAAATTTCATCCATGTATTAACCTTAGTGTATTAGGATATATAGTTTGGTTAATGATATTATGGTTTTTATTCTATGTGATATATTCATGAAACTTTCCTTACATAATCTTTTCCCACAAATTCCTTCTTGACCCATTGAGAATGTAAGTTGTGAATACAAAAATGTAGTCCTATGGGGTTTTGGGAAATTAAAAAATCTTTTATGTAATTTTGATCCATTCCCTAGAACATTATACCCTTTTTCACCATAGTTGATAATTGGATTTCTAATAATAAACTATATAACATGATGAACTACTCATTCAGGTTCATCGCTGGACAAACCTTGACTTATAACTATAACTCAATTATTTTATTAATATGAGATATCCATGAAAAAAAGTATTACATATCGAGTTTTGAATTTTTATCAATAATATATCTATAATCCCCAGAAACATAAGTGTGAAACATAATCAAGTGAATGAACATTAATGCAACCTGAGGTCTCTGAAAATAACTCACAACAAATGAGTATAGTTTAACCCATAACTTCAAACAAACTAGTCCCTTATAAGTCCTAAAGTGTGTTCTCAGTCATATGGGATAGATACACACATCTGGGTATTATATAACATAAGATGGTAAGAATTTCACCATTAATGTTTTTTTGATATAATTAATATTAACAGAGTAAAAAAGTTAAATAGCTTAATATATCATATGTCAGAAACAAAAAATGAAATATCACAACCGAAATTTGGAAAAAATGGCTTCAAAACACAAAAGTAAGATCATCATCAACACGGATGAAAAATAAAACCATGGGTCAATGTTTATTTGACCATAAATCACCTTATTTCTAACCCACTAATGAGAAACACATGCAATATAAGTCTTCCTTTAAATTAAGATCTTCCCATTAACTATGTACTTCAAAATAAATGATATAGACTCCCAAAGTTAAATGTAGGATTTTCTATCATGCACCCAGTGGGATACCGATAGGAATATTTAAAATGTATAACCACATGCATAAATTATTTTATATTTTAAAATATCTTAAAAACTTTATGGAAAATATCATTTTTCATTTCATTGAAATTAATTTTCTCTTATTGTCAATTTTTTTAATATTCAATAAAAAAATTGGAAATTTAAAATTTTCAATGGAATAATCAGTTAACTAAATTTATTATTAGATTTAATAAATATAATATGTACATGTGGGAAAATAAGTAGAACCAAAGTTCATTCATGTAATTTAATATCAAAAAAACATATGAGAAATCCATGAAAGAAGTGGGTGTATACAATCAAACTGCTTCAAATGTCAAAGAAATGACATTTAGAATAAAGTGAATCTTGTTTTCTAGGAAACCTGGTCTCATGGATAGGTTACCCCCTTGTCGTAATGGCATTATAGGTACCTATTAAGTGATAGGAGAATCCACTACTGAGAGTTTTTTTCATGTATAAGAAAAAACCTTGTTTCCTAAAATAATATTTCGTAATTTCCCTTCTGAATAAAATCCAAACTTTTCATAAAATGTTACTGTAGTGGTCTACAGTAGTTTTTGATCAATAAAGAACATTCCTAATATTGAAAAAATAATTGAGGAAATTATAAACCGACACATAATGTCTCAAATAGATTCACTTAAAAATCCCATTTTTTTAAAAAATATATTAAAACCTATTGAATATCAATTATTTTTGAATAGTAAATTTTAATATTAAAATTAATTGAACGAATATAGAGTATAGTATGATAAGGGTTAAAACATATGTTTTATATTGGTACATCACAATTTATGGAAATGATGTTGCATTGGAAACCTATGTAGATAAGAATGATATAAGGTCCTTGAGAAAGTAGATCCAAATAATCTAAGATAAATTTTCTCGACCCATAATATTTCTAGAAATATACTATTAATAGAAATTAAATACATGGATTAATATTAGAGAAGACACAATCAGAGTCCTTTTATATTATTATGATGGATGAAGACCAAAAAATCAATTTGAACCAAGGAGCACCTAGGATTGTCTGGATAGAGTCTAAAAAGGAACCGTTGAACCATTATTTCAACCAAATTCATACTAGGGTTAATGGATTCATTTATACTTGAATAATTAATTATTTTAGGATAAATTTAAATTTTTTCCGTTATTAATTTGGATGCATGGGGGTTCCATTGACTAGGTACTAGGATTCACCCACTAGCTAGTGGGTGTAGCTAGAATTACTGCATGTACATGAAGCCCTCCAATTGGCCGGTGAAATCCAACTACCTGGCCGGTGGGTACATGCCTGATTATTTTCTATCCAATCACTCTGCTATTTTGTTTATGGGACCTGATGACTTGAATTTTTTCTTCCATCAAGCATCTACAATCTAGTTTCCCTCTAATTCTAGCAACATCATTAAAACCATCTCCAAACACAAAAAGTACCATGAATGAAAAATGAAGAATGCAAAGAGATATACAAACCTTGTCTCGCAATCTTGGCTATCACAAAAATTGTTTTAGGATATGATGTTGTACTTCCAACAGATTTTCATATCCTTACCTTGAATTGTGTAATTAATTTTCTTATAGAACTCATATCTAGTTCTATAACTATTTCAAAAGACCTTTTCTATAATTCCCACGATTTAGTTAAAGAAATTGATTAAAAATCTCTAGGTGAACCAAAAATACATT
The DNA here is from genome assembly GCA_963277665.1 of Viscum album. Classification (NCBI taxonomy): domain Eukaryota; kingdom Viridiplantae; phylum Streptophyta; class Magnoliopsida; order Santalales; family Viscaceae; genus Viscum; species Viscum album. The sequence goes on along the minus strand of OY728165.1, from coordinate 251,130,063 downwards.
CATACTCCCAAGTTTGTAACCAATTAGTGAACATGTAATTTTTTAAAGAATAAATATTGGTTAATGTGTTTTTATCGGTATTTCCAAGAGTATAAAAAATACATATGAGGAATAAATATACCCCACCCCAAATTAATATATTTTTTAATAAACTGTGTAGAGTTTAATACTTTTCGAATATTGTACATTGATCAATTTAAAATCAATTAATTGTTTAATGGTATCATATACACAATAAAAAAAACCCATAATAGTTTTGAAAAATAAAAAATTATTATTTCCCATTTAAGACCCATTAATTACCCAATATCTTCATGGTTATAATAAATATATTCTGTATAGATTACGTTGATCTCTTTAAGGTGGTATTTAATGCTAATATTCACATATATTCTAAGATAAGGAAAGTGTAAAAAAGATAATTTTTGGATTTTGTGGATTTCGTTGACTAATGCTAAACTATATTCCAAATATAGAAATTCTGAATTATAGCTATAGGTATTATTATTCTTGGTTCAAGTACTTACAAAAGAGGATATCTATGTGGATCATTCAAAGATGAAAAATATTAATCAATATTAAAAATTGTCCATATGGATTGTAATAAATTATTTTCATAGATTATATGGATATTATGGATTATTTTTGAGAGAATTCTAACATATATATGATAAGCTATCCATGATGATAAAAATGGAAGTAATATTTATTTAGATATGTGAATATAAGAATAATTTCGAGGATATAATGAGAAGTTTGTTCTGTGCCCCAACAAATATAGTACCCAATAACAGAGAATATTTTATGATATATTGTGATTTATAAATAAATGTATTGTTATGTTATTCAATAAAAAATTCCATTGTACTATCATATTATAAATCTCAATTAATGATTTATGAGAAATATTACATGGATCATGATTTATAAAAATTAGTGGTAAAATTTTCATGGAAAATATAGTGGAAACAGTGTTAAAGGTATGATATATTAAATTATTCTTAAATATTGGTGTATATATTCATGGAAAAATGTTTGAATATGTTCTTTTTTAAATTTAAATGTATTCTAAAATTAGTCGATACATTACAACCTAATAATGTAGAATATTATGGATGATGCAATAAATCATAAGGGTAATGATAAAATATCCATAATGAGGATTAAAAAGCATCTAATAAAAATAAATTTTCAAATTATTGACCAGAAAACCATTATAGAAGTTGAAAATTTTTATTCATGTTAGTGTAAAATAAAAATTTCCATCCATGATAAGATTAATGTGGTGAAAATGATGATTCATAGTTGAAAAAATAGTTATGTATTTTACTAATATTTAATCATGACCACAATGGAATAATAAGATCTTGGGATGAAATATGTTTACCATCAATAACGTAACTAAATAATGATATATTGGATGATAAATATATAACATCACTCTCTACCTATCCTGGAATAAAAAATATATAGATAGTTTTGAAAGAGAATTTGGTATGGGGAAATATGATAAAGAATATTACACATTGTGTATATTGATTCGGGGTATGGGACCATGTTATGGAAGATTGTTAGATGTATACTGTAATAATGAATATATTACCCATACCTCTATAGAAATAGGAAAACATCAACATGGATTTATTCATAGGACGACTAATGAGATCTAATGTCTATAACATAATTTGGGTTACAGTCAATCACTATAATATGTACACACATTTTTCGATCAGATAAAATTTGATTCTAGACCAACATTCTCGGATATAAATTAATGAATATGAAAGGATTAATGGGGTATAACTCTCAATTGTATCATTGTGAGATCTTATATTTACATTGATGTTATATTAATTTCATCATTAAGAAAATTACTCTAATTTTTTTAGGAATGAATATTGTCACTTTATAGATGTTTAATCTCATTGAAAAACTAGAATGCATGAAGATGTGATGAAATATATCATTATGAATTTCAAATGAGGTTGGTATTAAGAACTTCTATAAATTTTAAAACAAATAAAATTAACTCAATCATATATAAGGCATATTATGATGACCTCTACGTATTTTAGTGCAGAACACTAATATTTTATTATAAAGTGGTATAATCTTGGTTGTTGGATCTTGATCATGATTTGGATTTGGTAGAGATGGTTAGGTCCATTTATCATTACATCATGGAATATATAAATATAAAAAAGTTATATTGACAATATTCATAGAGATATAGTCTTCAGAGATATTAATAAGTTATTCCTTAAAAATATATCCACATAAATATTTTATTCTGGATGTTTTTAATTTAGCCGAAGATGATTCCAAAATATATCAACCACTTTTTGATTCTTGATCATATCCGGATGTTTCCATATCACATGTAACTTCCACCAAACCTCTCTATTGTTTATCATTTCTTCTATATATAGATTTAAAATAATTTAATTCATGTTTCTAACCACATGTTGAAATTATTTTTCTAATATATTGAGTATGGTAATATTTATGACCAAAAACCAGTGGAGACTATTGATCTCTGTGATAACGTGTTTCAGAATAACCCAACATATATAGTCATTTTTTCTGACGAACCCTTCAATATGATGAAGAAATATCTGAAATTGAGTTTTTAATGAGGAAAAACATTCCAAATATGTTTCCATTATAATAAAAGTACTTTGATATTGAAATTCCATTCAGGTTGGGCGTTAGAATGTAATAAAATGATATTTTACTATTCCACACCAAAAATAAGTGAATAATTCCTTACCAATACACAAATTTCAATAAATTATTATGTAATGATATTGATAAATATATAACATTGTAAAATAAAAAATGTTTAGATTCACATAACTAGATATTACATATTCTTATGATACCATTTTGATCCTTTTTATCGAATTAGGTATTTTTAATTGGCATAATATTTCTAAGGAATGATAATAATAAGAAATATATATATATATAATATAATAATTAATAAAATAAATTATGTTATTACATTAATGGGTTAGGTAATTATGTGAAGTATTATTACAACAATTAATGAGTAAAAATAATTACATTATTGAGAATGATTATTTTATTATATGTGTCTTAATTTGAAAGTTAATTTATACTATTTATATTGTTGAATATATAAAAAATATTTTTTAAAATTCTTTAATAAAATAATGACCATTAATCAAATAATTATCAAATTTTTGAGAAATAATATAAATTATCTCAACGGTAATAAAGATATTTTAATAAAACCTTTACTAATTGGTGAAATGTATTATAATATTAATATATTAAAATAATCACTATTGATGATTTTTATATAAGTTGAATAAATATTATATGAATGTAATAAAAATTAATTTAATAGTTATTGGTTAAAAATAATAATAATATATTAATTTTATTCATCAAAATTAAAATTGTTCTAAAAACAGGTATTATGTTTTATGCCAGGATATTAGAATGAATTTTTAAAACCATTTTAAATTTCATAAGAAAAATTAGATTCCTTAATTTGAAGCTTCATGGAAATAGTTTATTTAATGGTGAATTAAATATTTTTTTAAAATAATATTAACAGTGGTAAAAGATCAGTCATCATGGTTTAGGGGAAAATTTGTTAAAAGTGGTCAAAACTAAAAGGCAAGGAATTAAATATTTCAAAATATTACCTATAAAATTACTGGTTGATTTTATTTCCACCTCCCCATACATATATTATAAAGTATAGTATTTTTGGTCCACATTTCTTGATAATGACATTAAATATATTTAAATATTCATAATATTTGATGGGATGACACTCCACTCGATTATAAATGGGAACCACCTATTTTAAATATATCAAACATATTGAGAACCCAACAATAAAAATATCTCCCAAAATAACATCTTGACGCTATTATTTAGGTCAATAGGGATTTTTCTCAATAATATACCATCATAATAGGAATCATTGGGTGAGGAAAATATGGATTCCAAAAGAAGAGATAATTGTACGAATTGAGTTCTTTCATGTTATTTTATTCTTAAAACTTATATAAAACAATTAAATCCAAATTAATATTATTAAATAAGTACCATAGATATATTATAATTTTTTCATGTTTAGGGAACAAGAATTAAAAACATCCCATATATCTAATATAAATTAAAATTGTGTCTTGTGTATATGTGTGGAATACCACACCCGTTATGTAATGTATTTAATTTCTCATCACCACCTCATAGATAAATTTATATAATTGGATTTTATAAAAATATTTTATATTAATAAAATAACTATTATCATATAAAAATAAATTATAATCTACCTAAAATTCATTTAATGCATTAGAAAATTAAAAAAAATTATTTGTTTCTATGGACTGTAGCTTTTATGAAGCGAAGTATTCCATTTTTAATAACATGTAGACACACATATTTGTAAAATATTATATAATAGTTGATAATAATAATATCATGAAACTATGAGCAACGAATAAGGTATAAAATATTTTAACCAAAACATTTAATGAAAATAGAACTTTTAATTACAAAATATTTATTTTAATGAAGAATTGTGGAAAAATGAGAATTTTAAATTATAAAGAAATGATTTATAGTAATATAAGTATGAATATGGTTCTGGTGTTAATTTATAATAAATAGAATTATTATATATAATAGTTTATATTGTGGAGCAAGCAATATGGGAATTGATGTAGGAGATTATGGTATAATCTTAATTATCATTCACATTATTGAAATTTTAATTTTCATTGAATTAATTTTATTTTAATTCATTTTTATGGATAAAGTATTATAGTATTCACCATTTATTTCTACAATTTTTATGAATTCATTTGTTTTTACCACCATTGATACTCAAAATTTATGAAGGATTTTTTAGGCAAACATGACTTTATTTATGCTATTGGTAATGAAAAGTTTTCATTTCATATCCTTGTTTATCAGAAAAACATAAATTTATATTATTATATAATTTTCTGTTATTTATGATTTTATATTTCTACTATTTTACCACTTATTTTTAAACATTTTAATGGTATCATTTATTTTTTTTGAATATGATATTTTTTAGTTTCATAACAATTTTTTTTGGAAAGTGTGTATTTTTCCATTATAGAAAAAACATATTTTCTAATTGTCAAATACATTCATCATCATGAATATTACATTAAGATTTTACTTGTTGTTTCAACGAAATAATATTCCTATTAATGTATTATTATTTATATTTTTTATGAAAAATAGAAAAAAGAAAAATATAAGTCCTTTTTATTTTTTGAATAATAAATATAATTTTTTTATAATTTATGTTTTCACCCTTTTCAAGATCCTTTTATTAATTGTTTTCATTACTATTTATTCCTTCTTATGAATCCTCATAATTTCCCATTATAACTTTTTTTTAGAATGACAATTTTTTAATAAAACCACATTTCTATAAGATAATTTTGATATGATGAAATGATGGAAATTTTTATAATTTTTAGGAACACATGTATATATAGTATTCATTGTGTGATAGGTAGACACAAAATTATATATCCTTATAAATTATTCGGTAAACCTTGATATATTATAAAATATTATTAATTGTAATGGTTAGTGAAAAACAATATACTATGGTACTTAGTTCACCATGTTTAAAAAAATGGGGATGGAACAAACACACTATAGGATACAATAAATTATATTATTATGGTGTCTAATGTAATCCTTGAATAATAAAATTATCATCTATGTTTTCTATTCCAGAATGTTATTTCTTTCTCCTACTATTTTTTTTGGGGATCATCATTTATTATTGATGATTTCATACTCTTATGACTCGTGTATTTTTTTATAAACAATATGTATTCCTTGACCTATGATTTATGGTCTAAGATGTAATTATTATGTTATAATAAATATAATAATATTTTAATACCATTATTATTATTGTATTCTCACATTTCATTATCAATTATTATTTTTCCATGATTATCCCTAAAATGTATTTGTGAACAGACTTTATTATGATCAATTTCCTTATTTTATAATGAAATTCATACTGTTAGATATGACTAAAGGTGATTTTATATGATATTAATTAATGGGATATGTTGATGATAATTGAAAAGTGATATTATTTTATATGTATACTCTAAATAAACAACAGGTTTATATTTCTATGGAGTTAATCATCGAGAGATGCAATGAATATTCATTTAATGTGATGTTATATTAAATTACATTATTATTAGGTCAAATCACTTTACATTTAATTATTAATATTATTCAAGAAAATATAAGGATTGAATAATGTTTTAAAATTGAGTTTTAATATTACTATTTAAAATAGTGTTTGAAAAAATAATATGATAAATTTATCTTTGGATTATTGGATAATGAAGAGTAAAAGTCCATGGGTTTCATTTTCCTTAAAATGTGACTTTTCATTTACTAAAATTTGACTAATGTATGCTTATCTGTTTAGTGTGTTTACAATAAATATTTTTAAAAATATTTTTTTACAGTTTTTGTGAAGATGTCTAAGATTTTCCTTTATGTTCAATTAATATTAAAATAGTTTACGAAATGATGACATATTTAATTTTAAGAAAACAAGTCATGGAGTTTAACGTAAGGAATATTTAATTTATATTTTTTTGGTTTATTTATATTATTTTATTTGGTTAAAATGGATTTTTATACTTATTCATTGTTATATTTCCTTGAAGGAATGTTTTATTGAAAATTAATTTGTAATTATTGATTAGAATTTTTGGGTAAGTTACTTGTTTCAAATATATTTTCAAGTAATGATATCAGTAAAATAAATAATTTTTTTTTGAAATTTTATTGATACCCATATGGTTTGATTAAATTATTTCAATTAAATATTTAGTACACTATATATATATATATTTTATCTGAATAATGTGTATTTTTTAAATTTTTGTGTCCAAATTATGTTTTGATAGAAAAACTTCAATATTTGTTTTGTAATGTGTTTATTTAAATATTTTACATTTATAAAACAAGTCATACCATGTTAACTCTACCAAGTTTTATTATACTAGTGTTTCATTGTCCCTCCCTCCACTTGATTAGATGATTCAGAATATGTTTTAATGGGGGTGAATCATAGTTACTAAGGATAAAATCATGATTATTCATTCTTTAATGGACTATTGTGATATTTATTAGTGATAAGTGGTATATATTTCAGTTTATGGTGTTTAGTTTGTTCATTTGGATGACATTATAAATTATCTTTCGGTTTCTACCATAAATAATTAATGGTCCGTTAGTTTTGAGTTTCACTGGATGAAGATCAATAATGCTTTTTATATATTAATGTTGGAAGGTTGAGTTGTACTTTTGAGGCTAAATAGTTAAAATAGGATGTAAATTGATCATTTGTTAAAAATATAGGTTTTTTAGTTGTAGGAAAATAAGTTCACATGGTCGTAGGGACCAAGCAACCATGGAAATATAATCCTATGAATTCACTATGTTCACGATTCAAATATGGTCAAAAAGTACAAGAAATATGAAAATAAAATGTGAATGATCCATTGATTAATATTTTATTACCTTTCCTTGACATTATAGATCCATCCATAAATTAGTTATGGTTAATGATAAAGTTAACTTTTAATGGAGAAGTTGAATAAAAAAAATAAATTTTTACAACCATTAATTTTTGTCTATGAAATTTTTGGGTTATATTACCGATCAAATTATATTTTATGATTATATATAGAATGTTTTATATTATTTATTTCACATTAGTAGTTGGATTTTGGCATGGATGGTAATCCCAGTAATCCTACATCCAATAATACATGTGTTTGAATCCTCAAAATACCCTTGGGAATTTATGACGCATACGGTAACATAAGAATTGTTTGGATAGGTTGTGATACAAGTATTATGTGGGAAGGTGCAGATGTTGGGATGAAACTTATGGGTAGAGAAACAAACATGACATAGGCATGCAGTAGTGTAGGCTTCACATAGGCCAAGTGATGTTGGAAGAAAGAAGTAGGCTTGACACTAAACTGGGTCTTTGGGCTAGAAAATAGGCCATTGGTCTATGTAATTATCATAATGACCGACAAGCCTTTAGGTCATTCAAATAAAATAAATAAGAATTAATGGTGGATTATCCCACAAGGGCATGAAATAAATTTTATTTTTTGCTAGTGCATGATGAGTGTGTTTTATGCAAATATCCTCCCAAACACTATATATATATATTTCATAAAAATAGTTCTACCACAATAAAATGTAGTAAATAATAAAATTTTAACTACATTTCATGTTAGAAAGACATATCATTCAAACAAGTTTAAATGTTTTAGTATAGTTAAATATGTTCTCATTTTGGTTCTATTGATGAGCAAAATTATAAACCCCAACCTCAAATTCTTATGATTTTATAGTTAACTTTGGTTTTAAAATTATCATTATAGATCACAAGTGGTTTAATTATGTCTAAAATACCATATATAATAATTGTTATTATGGATGAATTTCATGTTATCATTTGAGTAGTTATACTAATTTATTTAATTAAGAGAGACTGATAAGGGATTTTAATGTATGGTCCCCCTTTTTAAATATATGTTTAATATAGTAAAATGGTCTATATATTTGGATTTTTTTATAAATAAAGTCATGAATTATTTCCCTTTTTTGGGTTGTCTTTATTTTTTTACTAATAAAAATTATTCTTGTATCTTTGTGGTGTATTTTATTTAGATATTCTATTACACAATATATTTATTTTTATAATTTTATAGTGTAATAAATTTTATTTTTATTTATTATTGTTTTTTTATTTAATTCATTAATCCTAACTTATAAATTTTTTTAGCATGATAGTATTATCACATGATATTTCATAAGGGTGATGTTATGTTGGGAAATTTTTTGATGTCCATGGTTGATACCTAGGGTTCATGGGTGTTCCCTAGTATGGGGTGTTCAATGTATTATTTGGATATTTAATAGATATAATTTTATGCTATATTATAAGTAAATATTATAATTTTATCTCCCAAGTTTATTATTTGGAGTGATTCTTATTATATTCCACATCTTTCATATAAAATAGTTTTTGAAAAGGAGTTTTAAAAAGTAAAATATGATTCATAAAGTTATTAAATGATTTAATTTTAACATTATATAAATACAACGGTCAATAAGTGATTTTAATATATGACATTATAAATTAAATAATAATTTCTACAATGTGGTTTTGTAATAGAATACGGGTTTGAAAGAATTTTTTGGATATTGAGTCTTTAAAATTTTATTATATAATGAATCAGAAAAAATATGAAAAATTTGTTTTTAAATAGTTTTCCATTATTTTAAAATAGTAAATGAATTTTATGGATGAATCATTGTAAATAAAGATATTTTAATAATTACATTAAAAAATCCATTAATAATGATTATAATATATATTGGTTAATATTTTATAATATTTGGAGACAATATAGTGTTTCAAGATCCTGGATATCATTCATGGGATCCATGAAATAGAGTTTATAGAATCCCATAGTATGTTTATTTTCGATGATTTAATGACATTATTTATGAAATTTTATTTTTTCCCAATGAAATTATCAAATCATTTTATTTGTGGAAAATTATTTCAAATGTATAAAGTTGGGTATATAAGAACATTAAAATTATAATATATGTTTCACATAGTGATTTTGTTGAAATATATTTATTAATTGTTTGAATGTTATTTTAAATATTATTATCATTTTAAGATATATATATATATATATATATTTCAGGAAATGAATTTTATAATATTCATTTTCATCGTAATTTTCATAATGTTAAACATCATTATAATCAAAAACATTATTGTTATTATAATTATTAGTATTATATTTAAATTTATAGACGTAGGTAACTCCTTAATTTATTCATATTTGACAACACTATCGACGAATCGTAGAGAGATCATCCTCCACATATTATATTCTCCTCTTATATATATCCCTATAAGAAAATAATCTAGACTATGGTTAGTCATCTTCTTCATCAAAATTAATCTTTATTCAACTATTAATATCATTCTCTATAATGTACGATTTCCATCATGGTTTAAAAATTTAAAATGAGGGGGGGGGGTTTAATAATGGGATTAAAAAAATACTCAAATTCATAAAGACATTAAATAAAGAAATATTGTAGAGGATTTTTTCAGTTGAATGAGATATTTCCCAAAAAGAAAATATTCCCGTATTAAATAATAAACAATGTTACAAAAGTCTAAAAGATGGGGTTTTATTATAATAAAATTTTAAAATATAGAAGAGATTATCATGAACATCATTGAATAAAGTATGATCTGGAGGATTGATCCCTTTATTAGAGAGCCAATCATCCCAATAATTTTCCTTATGATAAGCATATGTGATGGTATAATTGATGTATGCAAGAGAGCCCATGAATTTTCTCCATTGAGAATTCATATTCCATGAAAGAGGAATAATGTTGTATTTTAATGATTTCAAAATAGTAGTGCAGTCACATTCAAGTCACATGTTTAGGTACCCTTGTTTCTTTATAATATCAACTACATTACTAATTCCAAGAATATCATAATCATGTGATGTATTGATTCCATACGTTCTAAAGAATAACCCCCCATATTGACATATATCATTTCCGAAAATGGCACCATAATAATAAGGAATCATATTTATTCACGATGCTTCAACTATATTTCATTTGATCAAACCCAGAAGTTGATGAACCCATATAACTTCTAAGATTCAAGAGGGGGTGATAGTTACCTATAAATAAAAAATGTTTAAACATAAAAAATGTGTTTATTAAGTAGTCACAATACCCATTTGGAATATCATTTTAATGATTTACACCATAAAATATAACCATCATGGTCGAATTCATGCATAAAGGAGAGTTTATTTGAATATTCATATTTACTTAGGTTTAGAGGATTTGTATGACTTCAAGAAATAGACACCAGAAACATGTTTAAAAGATTCTCAGATAGCAATAATCTAATGAATTAAACAAATTTCTCTTTAATTTTTCCTATAATGGGTAATATGGTTTAAAATAGACCCAATATGGCTATCTATAAGGAATTATCAATGACATAGATTATAAATAGTTGATTAAATTCATGTCGTTTTTGATGGAAAAGAACACATATCAAATAGAGATTAGTTCCATCACCCTGAAAAAATCAATTGGTGGGATGTTTTTAGTGCTTGACCTGTGGTACATGGGATATTCTAGAAAGATGAATCGGTCCCTTACTCACTACCTTATCCCATTTTATATTATGTCCCTAGAATTTCTCAAGAAAGAATTATTTTAGTGATATATTCATATTTGATAATTGTTCTCAAACAAGGCTTTCATCACCATTAATGAAGCTATAATTCAAAACCAAATTTGTGATATTAATCCGTAACATGTCCAAGGAAATATGAAATTTCTCTTTAATAGACATTTTATTTCTAGATATGGATTAGAGGAGTTCAATGATTCAAGGAGATGTGTACTCCTCCACATTGATAACAAAAAAATCAATGATCAATTGAGATTGTACCACCAGTTATAATTAATGAAAATTATGGAGAAAGAGTCTTTAATTGAAGACCCAATTGATGAGTCAACATAGGTAAAATTCCCCATTTTGTGAATGTTAAAGAATTGGGATCATATAAAAGAAAGAGGTTACACCTACTCAATTATTATATTCTACATGATATTATCTTTCTAATATTGAATTAATTTAATTATATTTTTTATGCCTAACCCATCAAAATCAATGGGTTGATAGTATCGGCAATAAAATAGTATAAATAATTTTATATGATGAAATCTTTACAAGGGTATCCATTCGTTCCAATAAGAGCATATTTTCATTATGATAATCCAATTGGTTTCTAACCTAAATCACAATGTGATAGAATTTAGTTACACATGGTTTCCACCAAAACATCATAACACTATGAAACGTGAATATAATCATTCCCCATTTGATTCCTAGATAATTGATAATTCTATTTTTTCTGGATTATGAAATATTTTTTCCAATGAATAAATACGACATATTCCTACTCACCTCCCAACATTTAAATTCTTTATAATAATTAAGAACATGATATATAATGTTATTTATGTTTATTTTGTATCAATTAGTGAAGAGGATGATTTCATCATCATAAATTATGTGATTTAGGGAAAAAAGTCCCCTTGAATCTCTAATATATTTAGGTTACATTGTTTTTTCTATATTGGGAATGACTCTACTTAGTAATATTTAACAATGGAGAAAATAATCGATGAGAGAGTATCAATTTTCTATACACCATTGAAACATGTGAAATATCCCTTAGAAGAGCCATCTATATGAATGGAGACATTTCCTAGGCTCATAAGAGTTACAACCCACTTAGTTAAAATTTCAACAATGCCAACTTTTCATAAAACCATAAAAATGAATCCATTGTCTAATTTATTATTGGAATTTTAACATCAATCATGATATAAATGTTTCCCTATATGGGGGATTTAGTAGCAATATCAATAAATTTGGAAGTAGTAATAATAAAACCATAAATAGGTTTATCATTGATGAAACCAAACTGATTTGAGGACACCATATTTTCAGTAATACAGGAAAGCCTATTAGAAATAATTTTCCCAATAATTTTGACAATAGTGTTGAAATGGGCCACAGGTATAAGAATATGGATCTCAGTCATATTAAACCTTTTGGTGATTATCACATGTACTAGATCATTAATTCCCTGTGTAAACTAGACAACATTTATAGAATGACTAATATGTCAATAAACATCACAATGAATAATTTCACAATATGTTTGGAAGAATTATTTGGTGTATCCATCTATTCTAAGAGGATATTGGGATTATGACAAATAATAGAATATTTGAACCTAACTATAAAAGGTGGATCTATAAGGGTTTTAATTTTTGGATTATTGAAAAGAATTGGGACAATATGCTCTGTAATGAAAATACTAGCTTTGGGTCATCGAAGGGATTCTTATCCATATCAAAAACTTGAGTAGCCAAATATACTATTATATCATAAAAACAACATTATCATTTAAAATTACCTATGATATATTGAGTTTCTTAACCCCTTTACATGATTTGAAAACATGGTCTTTCTATCAGCCTCTTTAACTATTTTAATTTGATATCTTCTCAATACCAAAATTATAAGATGTTTAAATGAGTATTAAGGTTATGAATTCTGAAATTTCACTTCTCATGTCGTTTGAAAAAAATCCAAACATGTGTCCCTCTCTTGAATAATTTGAAAAAATGAATCCATATGAATAATTATTTCCTCAATTTGGATAAATCATTCATGACTCGAAAATATTAGTTTTCTTTTAAGCATTTTGGGCATAAGAACAAAAACCAATGAATCATCCTTATATTTTAACGATTTCCATTTTCCCTGATCCACCTTATTACATTCATTTTGCAAGATCTAGGTATAATTGAATATAAATGGAAAATTTGGTTTAGTCTCCCATATGGAATGAATTTTCCAAATACGATGATGTTTTGAATTGAGTCTTTGAAGAGTAGAGTAAGAAACGAAATCCTGAACATCAAAGGATACATAATTGAAACAATCACTGCCTAATTGACTGGAGACCACATTATTAAGGTGTTTTTTGTACCAATAATATTTTCTACTCCCATGGTTTATTCCATAAAAATATGTATTATCAAAGCATTCTATAATGTTTTTAGTTGAATTAGAAGATTTAACCTGGCTTAATAATTCATCAAGATTAATAATTGTATTGAAATTGACAAGAAGAGTTGAAGAATCCTTAATATTTATATATAAATCCAATATATTCATCCATAAATCTCTTCATTCATGATATCCATTTTTATCATATATTAAATAGAAAAATATTATCCATCCCATATATTAGAACCCTAATGTCACCATATTTTCTGTTGAGATAATAGATGAGATTCCACCCAAACTCAAATGGTTTATGGACCATAGCCTTATAATGTACTTATTTGACTTATTAGTACTTACCAATTGGTAGCCTATCTATCCAGGAGAAGAAATTTTTCCCCCAAAAAATTCCTCTTTAGTTCATATAAACCTAGAATATTAGGCTTTTTCTTCTTCATAATAATCCTATGAGAGATAATAGAATCCGGGATGGCCATACCCTCACAATTCTACAACAAGAACCACATTTATGATTATGTTTGAATAAAGTGTCCTGTTTCTTTTACCCATAGTTTTATATTTATATATGTTTTATTAATTATAATCATCTTTTTCCAATACTTTTTCTGGGATTCCATACTTTTCATTGATGGATGTATCTATATGATGGAGTCTACTAACTTATCCTTATCATAAACTTTATGAACAGTAATTCATTTCTGTTTTGGGAATCCATTTTAACCCCATACATCATTGTTATTTGTAGGATATAATAATGAGTCATTTATAGATATAGGTCATTTCAGGTTCTCATACTATCCTCATCCATTGGATACGATTTCCTCAAAATATTTATTTCTAACATAAGTGGAAAATATTTCCCCAAAAGAAGGAGCCCTTATGGTTATAGGATCTAATAAAGTCTCCAAAATAGAGACATTAGGATATAAATATACATGTAGATTGTTTTTTAAATTCCCTTTTATAAAACATCCATTATACGCATCCAAAACAACATTAGTAACCAGATAATTCTAATTTCCATGAGGAGTAAAACTATAAAATAAATTGAATTTATTTACTAAATAATTATTTTTATGTTATGAAATCATATTTTATGACAGATTGATTATATATACCCTTAATCTCACCCATGAAAAAATATTGTTTGTGTGTACCATCAACTATAGAAGAGTTTATACTAAAATTTCTCCCATTATTCGGAGTTTTCATCACGGAAGAGATATATGGAATTTCAATTTGAGTAACTCTTCCATTTATTCTATTGTCTTCAGTAGTTTCTATATTAGTAATAATTATAGGTTAATAAGTGTCAATACATTCATCTGAAATTGTACATGTATGCTTTAAATTACGTGTAAACATACCAGAATACATATAATTATTTATTTAACATCATAAGTAACAATAGAATTAGTAGGGGCCTTATTGATTATATATTAATTTAAATGATAAGGTTAATGAACTGTGTTATTCGTATTTGGTAGAGAAAAAAGATTTTGATTATTTATATACTCAATAAAATACTTTGGAGAAGAATAAAAAAGACTTGTGACATCCTGGTAAATTTCAAGAGAGTTGGAGTCAAACTCATTTCCCATTACCTAATTATTCACTATTCCATCAAAAAATGACCTGGAAAGTGAGATTTTGGATGGCACATCTATCTTATTTTCTTTATCTTCCTAATCAATAAAAAACACACAATTTTTTCCATTTACATTGTTTATGTAGAAATAATTATAAAACTTCTTTACCCATATTCTATGATCATAAATTACGAAAGGCTCGGTTTGGTTAATGATAAAATTCATGAATTTTTTCCTTGAAAACATCCTTCCAAGCATTTGGATCACTTGATGTCTTACCTTCAGTAGTAGAATTTTTTTTAAGATAACTATTCTAACATGTGTTATTCAGGACTGAAATTAATAGACTTATGATAGGTATTTTAACATCCATTATTTAATAACATATATTAAATGTTCATGGGGAATACTTTTTTATTTTAGCTATTTAATAACCATCATAAAATGATACTAAAAATGAAATTTTCCACCATGGTATTATGATAACTGACAATAAAAGTCCTCATAGAGGTAATTTTTTAAAATTTTTATTTAAAAAATTCCTAAGAAGATATTAAAAATATCATTATCACATCAGTTTTTTGATAAAAATCATGAAAAAATATAAAACATTTAATTTTTCAGGTCTATTTTCTGATTATTGAATTAAAAACTGGAATTAAATGTTTGTTTGTTAGAATTAAATTTTCATCCTAGTTTTTAAAATAACATATATTAAAAATGTTTATGATTTTTTATTTCATTTCCTTATCTTATATTTGGTTGGTCTGGGAGCTCAAATGATGTTACAGATAAAATGTTACTGTAGTTGGAATTTTGACTTCTATAAAACTTCATTTATAGATGATCAACTTTTGAGGTCTATATATTTTGATCTGTATATCCATTTTTACTCTAAGACCACTAAAATTGATGCATGGAAAATAGAATAAAAATTCCACAACAATAATAAAATCGTTTTTTTGAAAGTTTTGTTAAAAATTACTTTTTACATCATTTCCTAAAAAACAGACATTAAAAGCCTTATATGAGTACTTTTAAGAACAAATTTTCAAAAAAATTACTATAAAATTCATTTTTCACATTGGTTTTTCAAAAATGTAGCATTAATAATGCTTAAAATCTATTATTACATTTCCAAATATTAGATTTTAGTGATTTTGGAGCCAAAACGGACATACAGATCAAATCTTATGGTTGTTAGAAGTTGATCTTCTCAAAACCACAACTTAGGGAAGTCTATATTTCGATGACCACAACTTTTGATCCATAAGTCTGTTTAAGATCCATGACCAGAAAAATGTAATCTTAAAAAATTTAATACAATCTTTTAATATATATTAATTTTATTCATTTAGAAAATTGAATTTTTTTAACATTTATTTTTTAAAAACTAATGTAAAAACCGAGTTTCTCACACAAGTTTTCATAAAACCGATGTCAAAAATGATATTTTTTTCTCATGAAGGTTATAATAAAATTATTTTGAAAAAGAAATTTAGTATCCCACCAACGTGTAATTGAAATTATATTTAAAATGCAAAATAAAAATTTTCAGTTATCGCATAAAATTTATAATACCACATTTTCTTTTACAGTGTCATTTATATGTTTTCGTGCTCCACATATTTTAATTTCTTGATAAATTTTATTGATAATCATAATTCCACTAACTCAACTAATTTTATATTAATCATTAATCCATTATTTTTTATTTCTATGATCTCATCAAAGTATTTGTTATTATTTCTCCATGATTTATTTATTATTATTATTTATCATATATCAGTTTAACATTATAATTTTCTAATAATAAATAGTACTTCATAATATCATTGTAAAACTACAAAGATTTTTTTGGATTCTAAAATGGAATCTAATTCTATGATTTGGATTTATTCATGATAATCCCTCAGATAAAAATTTATCCATTAAGGATTCAACAAAATTGAAAATTATGTCAAATAATAATTATTTGTTAGATTTCTTATGGTTTATATGATTTGGGTTTTAATTTTTTTTAGACAATCAAAGTGAGAGACCTATTTAGCATGTCAGTTTTCGGAAATCCTACATTCAAAAACTATATTTAAAATCGGTTTCCAAAAAACTGAGATGAAGAATTGGACTTTAATAATGGTATTTTAAAAACTGATGTGAAAAATATTTTTTTAACATTTCATTTTAAAAAATTTGATGTTAATATTATCTTTTGGGTCTATTTTTAAAAACTAATGTGAAAATTCACATAAAATAAAATTTTATGGATAGTTTTACAATAACCGACATTAAGAAAAATATATATGATGTCGCATTCGAAGATGTAACCTTAAGAACCAACATTAAAAATATATAAAACCCAATTGAAAGTCATATTTTTGTACTAGTGACTGTTTATAGACCATATTACAATTGGGAACAGAGTACACTATTATTTTTTGCAAATAAAAAAAAGGTGGAGTGTATTCATACTCAACTTAAACATCAATTTTAAAAGAATTCAAAATTAATTGATAAAATATAGAATATTTGAATCAAATTTTACATCAAAATTCAACTTAACATAAAGAACATGATATCTATTTAGAGTGCGATAATACAATATCATTTGAATTCAATGAAACTAGTAAGATTACAAAAAAAATTTAGATTCCAAGAAACCCAATTCAATCCATGTATGCTGACCGATATTTATGATGTGTAATTTCATTGAAATATAGGATTTAAGTTCATATCCCATTCAAAAAAACTTATTGTATCATGCTTAAATTAACATTTCAAACGCATCACATGAAAGAGGGGACCTCATTTTTTCCTATTAGATTGAGATTGAAACGTCATCTAATTTGGATTATTTTCTGTGCAGTTCCACCCCAACAATGCATGAGACTGTAATTTAAATCTGAAATAGACCATAGTTTATCACCTTTGAAAAATATAATTCACCAAAAATTTAGAATTTGTATAAATCAAGGAATTCTTAGAGGGATTCTATACAAGTGATGATCAAGAATCATCCATACACAATATTCTTAAAAATGGAGGGTTTAGAAAGATAATCATTAGATTGATCCATCCCATGAAGATCCTAGAAAAATAAAGAACTTTTCATTTTGTTTCTCGTAAATCATCAATAGATTTTAGGTTTATCAAAAAAAACTACTTACTCATCATAGGTTCACAATGTGCACCCTTGAAGTATCAATCCTATTAAAGATGGGATATATCTATAATAATATAATGAGACAACCATATTAAAAAGGATTCATTTCCAAAATTCATTAAAACAAATTAACATTCATGCATAATTGACTTCACGGAAAAAAAGATCCTTATATACATATTTTAATTAAAATGACGAGGAGGATTAAATGTTTGTTTATTAGGAATATGAGTAATTTTTTATAATATGATATCTCATATGTAAATTTGACTTACTATTTCATTATTTTGAATTATATTGATCTTTTTTATTTTAAACTTATTACTGTATTAATTTATAATGTCTTGATGATGATAATAAAATATATCTACACACCATTTTTATAGGTTTTGGATTCACATCACAACACTGTGAGTATTTTTATAAACTAGAATCAAGTTAAAATGTTTTTCTCAAGAAAATATTGGATTTTGATTGTAACGCCCGGACCCCAGTTACCAAGAGTTGGTGCATTATTTTAATACATTGTCATGATTACAAAGAATCAAGTCCCGAAGGACCGATAAGTTTAACAGTCTTAGAAAAATAGATCACATACATGAATATTACATTTTCACTTTAAGACGTAAAAAACAACATAAATAATCTTTATGAATGCCATTATTTCCTTGTCTTAACCCTGTATATCAATCACATTACACTTCTTGGAATCCTGGGAAAAATAAAACATAGAAATGGGGGAGATCAAATGCTCAGTAAGGGTAAGCAATATATAGGAAACTTTCAAAAATAAACATAAAAATTTAAGGAAATGAATAAAACTAAAACAAAAGCCCTTTAAACTTGAACTTCAGCATAATATGGCAGAAATAAAATGAAATAATTCCATTTACTTATTCACATTGATATTCTACAAATCGAATAATCACATGTAATATCACTAACCATTTCAATAATGATGGAATGCATAATGCCAGACGATCAGAACCACATAGCCAAGGCCTCATGACAAGACTACAAATAAGATTTTTTCAAGGCCTTGTGCCAAGACACTAGTTTGTCTCATTATACTTACCGATGCATCGAGGAGCTATAGCGGTCTCCACACGTCACATGTTATGTCCAATGCATTCCCATATGAAAAGGTTTAAACATAACTTAAAAATTCGTATTAAAACTAGAATACGAAATGTCAATACTTTCTCCATAAACCATGAATGGTATAAAAATACCACATCCACAACGAAAAATATCACAAAACCTTCAATAGATGTTTTGTATAATAAATCAACTTCAAATGAGCTTAAAATCCATCAAATGATGAGTAATGATTTTTGAGAGAAATATCCTTTTTGTAAAATCATTTAAAAGTAACACATTTATAAAGGAAGTAATTTTAAAAGGGGTTATTGAATCAAAGTGTCCCATACCACTTTTAATCTTTTGAAAAGAATTATCTTTTCAAAACATTCATGTCCATATAAATAAATCCTTAAAATCATTTTGAAAACATGGACATTCATTGAAAAGATTTAGAAAGATAAATCATTAAAACATTTGAAATTTTTATCTTCATAAAGAGTACCTTTCAAAATCCTTAAAATCTCTATTTTGAAATCATTTTTATGAAAAATGTACATGGATGATAAAAATTTCCCAGTAAATACTTACACATAAACAATCTCGGATAATGATGAGATTGAGGAATTAACCCTTACCAATTTGGTAACTTACAAAACATATAACCCATGAAAGAGGTATCATACAATGAATATGTAAATACATATAAATTACAGTGTATTACACAAATAATACAATTATGGGCAGTACATGCACCACACAAAAGGTAATAGTGTCAATATGGCATGAATCTCTCAGGAATAAAGAGTGAGATGAAAACCCCTTACCTTGAACTTTCCCTTAGTCGATGGTACGTTTAACCTATTCTACGATGATCATAGTATGTTATTAAATTATACCAGAACCATATTAATATATATGATATCATACATGATTCATTTATGACTTTATATTAACCATTTAATAATAATTTCCATGTTAAGTTAACATTTCAGGTAATAATCACTTTCTTTATCGTACGTGTTTTAACTTGTCACTCTTGGTTGTATCACTTAGATCATGATTTAAATACTTACAGAATATAAAACATGATAAATATATAATATATATTTATAATACAAATATGTATAATAGAAATATATATGAAATGGAAAACACAGTTTATGGAGACGGTAGTCCATACGTACGCGTAAACGCTGTTTCTGTTATCATATAGTATTAAATGGAAGTAAGTGAATAAGATATATATAAGAACATAAATCCTTATATATATATATCTCTCCAGTATCATTATTATGTCATATGTTACATACTTATTAGTAATATATATTTTTATAATCATCGATGAATGGTGAACTTTGAAATGAATCTCATCGCGTCGTGGAGACGGTAATCTGTACGTACGCACGAGCGAAAATATCATTCTTTTGATATTACAATAATACATAATTGGATGGTATATCATATATAAAGAATCATTATCATGTTATATTTGTTATTTCCATGAATTAAAAATCATTATTATATCCATCCAAATAATAATATATTGAATAACAATTACACCACGACGTGGAGACGGTAGGCCGTACGTATGCACGTATGGTGACATGTCAATCAAAGGATGGATAGAATACTGAATATGGTTGTACCATACTTATAATAATATTACATTATATAGGAGATATTGGATTCATTATTTTAGAATGGTAAAAACAACAAAAGAAGAAGTGGAAGAAGAATGGAACTTGAAAAAAGGTGGTGAAATCATTTTCTCTTCTTCGGGTTCTTCTTGTTAATTTGATCAAAAGGACTTCTTAAGATGGATTTATGATTAAAGGAAGGCCTCTAGGATAAATTGAGGGAAGTTGAGAGAGTATTTGGGCAGGGTTTGGCTGATCCAAAAGGCTTTTAAGGTGTAAATTAATTAGAAGGGAGAGTGTCCTTTTATAAGAGGGGTGAGGGGAACCTTTGGAAATGCCATAAATATTATTTTATAATAAATTAATATTTGGTTTCTAATAGATAAAAAGTGGATTATTTAATTTTTAAGGTGGGTATGGGTCGAAAACCACTCAACCAATATAATTTAGACCTGTCTGGGGCATTATATTAACCTTATCGTTTAGTTTTAACTCTTAGTTAATTAGTTTGACACTTACCATGTCACTTTGTGTTTTTATATTATATAGTTCATAAACATACTATATACTTCCAAGAGACCCCCAAGTGGTACATTAATGATAAAACAATCATGAAATAAGTCTCTTGGCCGATCCTTATTTTTTTAGGAATTTAATATCAATTAATAATATAATATTTGTTTTAAAAACTCTTTTATGTCAATTTTGACACTATTCAATAATTGACTTTTGTAAAAATCATAAAAGAATTATTAATTAGAAAAAAGATATTTAAATAAATCCTAATATTTCATATTATCCTATAAAATTAGTTTTATTCATTAAAAGTCTCAAATTGTATTTATTTTGGTATTTATAATATCAATTCTTTTAATTTTTCACTATTATGGTAATTACTGCATCATCATTGTGTCATAAATAAATTAAACTATTTAATGTCTAAAAATTATAAATAAACTATAATTATGTAGGAAATCGTTTTATCCTTCTAATGAATATTTATAGTCGGAAATAAAACATATAAAACCCTATGTAAAAATTGTTTTGCTAAAAGATATATGCTTATGTCATTTTTGTATTTATTTTAACTTAATTAAAATAAATTGTCCCTATCACCTACAAGTGGCTCCATGGGGTCCCAAAATTGACCCAAATACGGTCATGGTCAGAAATGTATCCACCAATAAGGTTAGGACACGTTTCAGGATAATTTAGTATTATTTTAATATTATTTTTTAACCCTTATTTACCAAATTTACCCTTTTACCATGGTAAATAAAATATTTACCGAAATAATTATTCAAAATGTCTAAAAATAAAAGTTACCTATTAACAAAATTTGGACATCCTGATTCCAAATATGGAATCCATTTTTCCAAATTCAAAACACAGAATTGGCCGAAATTAATTTAAAATTAATTCCACTGTCAAAACAAAAAGAATGTTTTTAAGATATAATAACTATCAAAAGATTGATACTTTTTTATGTCTAGTTTAATTGTGAAATTATGTCCAATGACCAAAATTGTATTGAATGATATAAATATATTCTAAATATACTTTACAATCACTCAACTTCATAATTTATCACTGTTAATTATTTTGATTAAAAAAGTTGTTTTTAATTAAAATATAGTAATTTTCACTATTCATCAAAATATTAAATTTATCCGAAAAGTACCAAAACTTCACCTTATGTTAAATTCGATACTCCGAATCCAAAAATGAAGTTCATTTTGAGAAATAAAATTTCTGAAATTTTAAAAAGTAGGTATATCTATTCATAACAGCTACTTTGATTGGTTGTGGTGTGTGTTAGAATTCAAAGTTGTGTATGACACACGCTACTGTATTATTCAAAGATAAGCATACCATGGAAGCTAGAGGTGTTAAATTCCTCTCTCCTTCAATAAATTATGACCTCAAAATTAGATATTGTTCTTTGAAAATAAAGGTTGAAAATAGAACATATCTTTGTGGAAAAACCCACATCGGAAAATTGGTTAATAAAAGTTTGACTTAATAAGATGAAAAGTGAAATGAAGGGGTCACCACAAAATTATGATCTCAATTTGGAGGACATTGGTGGAAATTATAGACATATAATTTGAGGAAAAACGTAAATATTTATAGGTAGTGATTGAGGTAATCAATCATAAACAAGTTTAAAATTGAGGTCCTTAAATTTATCAAACTATGATGATTTAATATACCATCTGTTCACCAAAACATAAGCTACTAGGATAACACATTTTTTACGTTTTAAAATATATTAGTTGAAACCCACATCAAAAAATGAATTAATGAGGCCTATATTTAAAATAAAGAGTGGAAAGTATGAAGATTATCGAAAATAACACATACTAGGGTTCCATGTAGGAAATTATGGATATGGAAAAGAAATCTAACCATCAATTATTTGATGGAGAGTGGTAGAGAAAATGGATATGGAAATTCCAACAATCCCAAAGCCTTAAATTAGTGATGTTCTAAGGTACCATCTAGGACAAAATTTTTGTTCTAAGTTCCTTTTCATAATGTTGAGGAATTTATTTATGATATTGGCTAAGATCATAAGGATATATACTTAATTTATAATTAGAGTTTTATCCATTAATAAATTTCTATCACAAACTCATATTTCACCCCAAAACATAATACAACTCAGAAATACTATATTTATCCTAATCGTATAGGGTTCCAAATATAATGAATTTATAATTCACAAATCAGACCCTTTATGTAAGGAAACTACATTATACCGTCCAGGAACATCATGTAGCACAATGGTAGGTGATAAATACCGATTGCACTATGGTTGTGGGTTCAATTCCTTCATCTTTTTCCGAAACGATGGGTCGTCACACGGTCTGTGTGTTGTCCTTTTATAAAAATCCAAAAAAATAACCTTTCAAACATAATCCATTCCAACCATTAGACATATCCAAAATACTATTATCCAAACTCACAGTCCAAAATTTACAAGGAAGTTAAACGTTATAAGTATTCTTTTTTCAGGTAATAACATTTGAATGCCTTCCTCATATATTCTTTTACAACACCGCAACATCCTGAATTACCAAAATCAACCATCTCTTATTCCAAAATCACTACCTCAATATTAGGACCATATTATGGATTATCTTTCCTTCAACCATGTAATTTCCAAAAAACATTAACTCGCTGTAGAGTCACTTTTTTTAGTACCATATAATCTAAAATCCTTAATTAAATAGTATTGCAGTAAAATCCTTATTTATTTCCAAAACATCTTTGATACAACACCTAAATGAAATAATTCTAAAATAACAACTTAAGAACACTAGTCATTCCTCTTCATGTGTGGTAGTATCATAAATTGATTATTATCCAATAGCATCATTTGCGGCATAGTCTAATGACTGGGACATTGGTTCGAGTAGTGTCCAAACCCCATGCAAATGAAGTATTGTATATTTGAAACCATTTTCTTACCCTTGCAGTCACGTACTTTGTTCCCTTTTCTTCCACTATTATAAAAAACTCTCATTCCATTCAGGCCAGTTCAAGGGTGTTTCTTCCCACAGTTATCACATATGGGAAAATTATTCTTTTCCTTATTCCCTTTACCCATATTTCTCTCTTCCATCCTTTTCTTCTCTTGCTTCCCTTCAAAGACATAGGACTTCAAGAATTCTTTACTCATCTTATCAACACATGATACTATTTCATCATATGATGATAATATGTGGGAAACTATTTCCCTTATAAATTCTGGCTTAGGACCACGAAACATATGATCCTTCTTACTCTTTGGATCATACGTATTACGGGAGTTCACATTCCTTCTACTGGGTTCCATTTCTATACAATAGCATAAACTAGTTCAGTTTATGAATTTCAATGAATAATTACTAAACTTGTAAAATACTTAACACAAATTAAACAGTTTATGTATATAATCCATTATCATAAAAAGGTTTTCTTTGAGTAAGTATATACTCATAGGCCCTTAATAATGATTTGTAAAGAAAAATGAGAATTATCCTAAGCACATCCCCCAGGAGTGTCGTAACCAAGAGTGCAACAATGCCCATTGTCGTGCACCAGTTCCCATTCGAGTCTTGCTCAAAGTGGTGTTTTCGGGTTTTACCCCTATGTACATCTGTTCCAGATCCGCCTCTACCTGCTCTTATCCAGACAGGGATGTATTGCGCAGAAAACTCACAAAATCTCTACATTACCAAAATTCTTGAAATTTCTTCTATACTAATCCTCAAATTTTATCTTAGGGCTATGTGCTCTAAGAAGAGTTTATCTAAATCTAGTTTCCAAGGTTATTGGTAAACTTCCTCTGATACCAACTATAACGCCTCGACCCCAGTTACCCAGAGCCGGTGCATTATTTTAATACATTGGCATGATTACGAGGAATCAAGTCCCGAAGGACTGATAAGTTTAGCAGTCTTGAAAAAATAGATCACATACATGAATGTTACATTGGCACTTTAAGACGTACAAAACAACATAATAATCCTTATGAATTCCATTATTTCCTTGGATTAACCCTGCATATCAATCACTTTACAGTTCTTGGAATCCTCGGAAAAATAAAACATAGAAAGGGGTGAGCTCAAATGCTTAGTAAGGGTGAGAAATACTGCAGAAACTTTCAAAAATAAGCATAAACATTTAAGGCAATGTATAAAACTAAAACAAAAGCCTTTTAAACTTGAAATTCAGCATATTATCGCAGAAATAGAATTATATAATTCAATTTACTTATTCACATGGATATTCAACAAATATAATAATTACATGCAATATCACTAACAACTTTCATAATGATGGAATGAATAATTCCAGACTATCATAACCACATAGCGAAGGCCTCGTGCCAGGACTACAAATAAGATTTTGTCAAGGCCGTTTTCCAAGACACTAGTTTTTCTCATAAGACCTACCAATGGATCTAGGATCTATATCGAGCTCCACCCGTCACATATTAAGTCCAATGCATTCCCATATGAAAATGTTTAAATGGAACATAAACATTCGTATTAAAACTAGCATACGAAATGTAAAGACTTTCTCCATAAACCATGAAAGGTATAAAAATAACACATCCATAGTCAAACATATCAAAAAACGTTCAATAGCTGTTTTTTATAATAAATAAACTTCAAATGAACTTAAAATCCATCAAATGATGAGTAATTATTTTTGAGATTAATATCCTTTTTGTAAAATCATTTAAAAGTCACTCATTTATAAAGGAAGTAATCTTAAAATATTTTTTTGAATCAAAGTGTCCCATACCACTTTGAAACTTTTGAAAAGAGTTATCATTTCAAAACATTCATGTCCACATAAATAAATCCTTAAAATCGTTTTGAATACATGGACATTAATTGAAAAGATTTAGAAATATAAATCTTTAAAACATTTGAAATTTTGATCTTGATAAAGTGTACCTTTCAAAATCCTTAAAATCTTCATTTTTAAATAATTTTTATGAAAAATGGACATGGTTGATAAAAATTTCCCAGTAAATACTTACACATAAACAATCTCATATAATGATGTGATTGAGGAATTAACCCTTACCAATTTGGTAACTTATGAAACATAAAACCCATGAAAAAGGTATCATACAATGAATATTTATATACACATAAATTAATTTGTATTACACAAAGAATACAATTATGGGCCATACATACACCACACAAAAGGTAATAGTGGACATATGGCATGAATCTCACGGGAATAAGGAGTGAGATGAAAACCCCTTACCTTGCACTTTCCTTTAGTCGATGGTACGTCTAACCTCCTGTACGAAGATCGTAGTATGTTATTAAAATATAATAGAATCATATTAATATTTATGATATAATACATGATTCATTTATGACTTTATATTACACATTTAATAATAATTTCCATGTTATGTTAACATTTCGGGTAATAATCACTTTCTTTATCTTACGTGTTTTAACTTGTCACTCTTGGTTGTATCACTTAGATCATGATTTAAATACATCCAGAATATAAAACATGATAAATATATCATATATATTTATAATATAAATATATATAATAGACATATATATGAAATGGAAAACACCGTTTATGGAGACGTTAGTCCGTACGTACGCATAAACGTCGTTTCTGTTTTCATATAGTATTGAACGGAAGTACGTGAATAAGATATATGTAAGTACATAAATCCTTATATATATATATATATCTCCAGTAGTATTATTATTTCATATATTTCATAATTATTAGTAATATATATTTTTATAATTGTCGATGAATGGTGAACTTGGAAATGAATCTCATCGCGTCGTGGAGACGGTAATCCATACGTACGCACGAGCGAAAATATAATTCTTTTTATATTAAAATAATATATAATTGGATGGTATATAATATATAAAAAATACTTATCATGTTATATTTATTATTTACATGAATTAAAAATCATTATTATACCCATCCAAAAAATAATATATTGAATAACAATTACACCACGACGTGGAGACGGTAGGCCGTACGTACGCACGTATGGTGACATGTCATTCAAAGGATTGATAGAATACTGAATATGGTTGTAAAATTTTTATAATAATATTAAAGTATATAGGAGATACTGGATTCATTGTTTTAGAATGGTAATAACAAATAAAGGATAAGTGGAAGAAGAAAGGAACTTGAAAACGGGTGGTGAAATCATTACCTCTTCTTCGGGTTTTCCTTTTGATTTGATAAAAAGGGATCCTTAAGATGGATTTATGATTAAAGTAAGGTCTATAGGATGAATTTAGGGAAGTTGGTAGAGTATTTGGGCAGAGTTTGGCCGAACCAAAGGCTTTGAAGGTGTGAATTAATGAGAAGGCGGAGTGTCCTTTTATAAGAGGGGTGAGGGGCACCTTTGGAAAAGCTAGAAATATTATTTTATAATAAATTCATATACGGTTTCTAATGGCTCCAAAGTGTATTATTTAAATTTCAAGGTGGGTATGGGTCGAAGAACAATCAAAAAATATAATTTAGACAGGTTTGGGTCATTATATAAACCTTATCATTTAGCTTTAACTCTTAGTTAATTAGTTTGACACTTACCATGCCACTTTTTATTTTTATATTATATAGTTAATAAACATACTATATACATCCAAGAGACCCCAAAGTGGTCCATTAATGATTCAACTACCATGATATAAGTCTCTTGGCCTAACATTATATTTTTAGGAATTTAATATCAATTAATAATATAATATTTGTTTTTAAATCTCTTTTATGTCAATTTTGACACTATTCAATAATTGACTTTTCTAAAAATAATAACAGAATGATTACTTAGAAAAAAGATAATTAAATCAATACTAATATGTCATATTATCCTAGAAAATTAGTTTAATTCAATAAAAATCTAAAATTATATTTATTTGGGTATTTATAATATCAATTATATTTATTTTTTACAATTATGGTAATTACTGCATCATCATTGTGTCATAAATAAATTAAATTATTTAATGTCAAAAAATTATAAATAAAATATCATTATGTATTAAATAATTTTATATTTATAATGAATATTTATAGTCGAAAATCCAACATATATATCCCTATGTAAAAATTTGTTTTTAAAAAGATATATGCTTATGTCATTTTTGTATTTATTTTAACTTAATTAAAATAAAGTGTCCCTATCACCTACAAGTGGCTCTATGGGGACCCAAAATCAACCCAAAGATGCCCATGGTCGAACATGTTTCCACAAATAAGGTTAGGACACGTTTTAGGGTAATTTAGTATTTTAATAATATTATTTCTTAACCATTATTTACCCGATTTACCCTTTAACCATGGTAAATAAAATATTTACCGAAGTAATTATTCAAAATATCTAAAAATAAAAGTTAACTATTTTCAAAATTTGGACATCCTGATTCCAAATATAGAATCCATTTTTCCAAATTCAAAACACAGAATTGGTAGAAATTAATTTAAAATTAATTCCTGCTGTCAAAAAAAAAGCGTGTTTTTAAAATATAATAACTATCAAAACATTGATACTTGTTTATGTCCGGTTTAATTGGGAAATTATGTACAATGACCAAAAGTGTATTAAATGGTAAAAATATATTCTAAATATACTTTAAAAACACTCAAATTCATAATTTATCACTATTAATTCTTTTGATTAAAAAAGTTGTTGTTAATTAAAATTTAGTAATTTTCACTATTCATCAAAATATTAAAGTTATCCGAAAAGTACTAAAATTTCACCTTAGGCTAAATTCGATACTCCGAATCCAAAAATGAAGTCCATTTTGAGAGATAAAATTTATAAAATTTTATAAAGTAGGTATTACTATTCATAATGGCTACTTTGATTGGTCATGGTGTGTGTTTGAACTTGAA
This sequence comes from Viscum album, assembly GCA_963277665.1. Taxonomy (NCBI): domain Eukaryota; kingdom Viridiplantae; phylum Streptophyta; class Magnoliopsida; order Santalales; family Viscaceae; genus Viscum; species Viscum album. The sequence goes on along the minus strand of OY728165.1, from coordinate 251,100,405 downwards.
GTTGCGTACAACACACGCTACTATATTATTCAAAGAGAAGTGTACCATGGAAGATCAGGGTGTTAAATTGATTATATTTAAAAGTTTTTTAAAATTCATTTTAATTATTTCTTAATGATCACTAGGTTAAATTAATAGAAAATGTAAGTCTCCATTTTCCTCTTATATACATTGATTAAAATATGGAGCTTGATTATTTTCAATTATATTATAAAAATTATAAATGTTTTATATGAAATATTTATGGATGTTTATGAAATATCAAGATGATTCCTTCTTGTTTTAAATTGATTCATTATGGTTTTCAATTAATAGGGTAAAGGTAATACAAAAAATTTACAAGTCTATTTATGCTAAATTTGATCATACATGGTGTCGTTATAAATTCATACATCATATACAAAATGAAATATAAAGTAATATGTCCATGGAATTGTTCTATAATATTTATAATGAAAAAATAATGATATAGTATTGATTTTTTGGGATGATGTGCTGTTTGGTTATTTAAAGTACATATTTAGTTGTTCAACCTTTTGACATATTGACCATATCGTATTTTAAAATTTTCATATATGCATTTTTTCATTAATGGGTAATGAAAAATGGTTAGTTTTTTGTTTCATGAGTTATATATTGTTGAATTTAATACCATGGTTTGTAGTAGAATTATGTTGAATAACCTTTTCTATTTTGGTCAATGCCTAGAATATGAATCACTTTTTTGATTATAATGTGACTTTACATAACCATAATTTTATATATGAGGTATCCTATGTATACATGGAACTGTTATTAAAATTAAACCAAATAGAGAATAGTATAACATCTTTCATATCTGTCAAGAATCTACTTGGTTCAACCCTGATCTGATCACCTTATTTGATTTGTGACATATACCGAAGGGCGTTCCCAATCCCCAACAGCAGGAAACTAGTGTTAGGAATCAAAAAAGAGACAAAGGGAAATTTTTCACCTAATATAAATAAATAAACGAATGATAGGAATGATTAAAAATAGACCAAAATTATATAAATCCAAACAAAACATATTTTAAAGTACAAAAATAGTGATAAATTTAACAACTAACCCAATTGAATAAGAAACCACAATCCCTCCCTGTGACCGCGAGTGTCACTCCCCCATACCATGAAAACATTCCTCCCATAAAGATCAAAATCAAGATAAAACTTTTACCAAATTCTAAAAACTATAATGAACTATATGTGTGAATATTAAAATTCTATACACATTCCCTAAAAAATATATTCCAAATGCACTTCCTTTAAAATAAGAGAACCATAATCTCTATGTTTGACATAAAATTTGTGGAAGTAATATTTTTCAAAAATTTTACATTTAAGAACAATATAGTCTTTGTATCCCATTTACTATTTGAAAACATAAATTGCTTTCAAAACAAGTCATCATTACTAATTATGAATAAGAGTGTTAGAATTTAATTTAAAAGAGATAGAAAGAGTGTCATGAATTTTCAAAACCATTATTCGAAAGAACATTAAAACACTTTATCATTTTTGGGATAATGGAAAATAATTCAAATTAAGAAGAAGGGTCGCATATTATGGGAAATGGGAATATTACACTTAAGAGTATATAACCAACAATTCATCACAATCAATCGTTTTAAGCAAATATGTTCCAATAAAAATGGGTGATATAAGTTCTCATGAATAATCCTATATATAATAACATATGTAGATTCATCCTAGATATCATACCTTTTTCATTGACATAAAAACACCCTAACACAATCAGAAACAAACCACATGAAATAGACCAAGGAGCATAATCCCATAGAAATGATAACAAATATCCTTTTATTCTGGGCCACTAGAAATTGCATAGACTAACTTGTGAAAAATAAAATCTTATAAAATTTAATTATAAGGACAGGTTCTCCAAGTCAAGAGTATATAAGATGTTAGGATATCTAATGAAAACTGAATATTTAATGACATACACATTTACAATAATCTTCACAACAAAAATCTCCTAAGTCACCTCAAGGATCAGTCTATTTACAAACAGATACATATATCAAAGGAGTCCACACTGAGGATCTCCCATTTTGGTGAATGATAATGGGTATCAAGGAGTCAACATAGAGGATTTACTACCCAATATTTACAAATCATGCAATACAATTATCTAAAGAGTGTTGTCATACATAATAATTTCACTATTTTAAAAAATTTCCAAACGAGCCCTGAAGACCTTTCACACAACCATCATTTCTCAAAAGACCAAATCTAAATTTCCAAAAGGGAGTAAACACACCATTTTACATTACACAATGATTTTAAAAAATATATTTAAAATAATTTCACCACAGATGAAAAATTAAATCACCTTCATCAAATTTCTAAACATGCCACATATCATCATCACATGCAATTTCATTTTTAAAGAACCAATCTATCACCATTTTCAAGTACCAACCATTTATATATACATTTTAAAATCCCCAAAACACTATAAATATGTCCAAACATAATTTAAAATGTCAAAATGGGGAAAAATCCACAAATAACATGTGAAATCCAACATGAAATTTTATCAACCACTAACTATGAAACATTTAATAAGACAATTCCATACATATAAAAAATGAATAAATCACATCTTTTCATATGAAATAATTATTCCATGGATCAGGAATCACTATTAAATATTTATATAAAGTGAGAAAAAAATGCAACCAGTTTTTATTATTTTAAAAAGGCATGTAGAGAGGGAAACCTAATTCAAACCACAAGAACTTCAATAACACACACCCGAAATCACCCAACAAAGGTTCCAAGAACCATGATCTACAAAGAGGGACATTAGAAAAATAAAAACAAAATATATATCAAAGGGAAACACGAAACCTAGGTCCAAGAGACCATAATAGTATATGAACCCAAATGAAAATGAGAGAAAGAGAAAGAGGGAGAAGAGAAGAGTGGATTTATATTGAAGATCTAACATAGAACCATGAATAAAACATAGATTCACACAATGGGAGTGGAGGAGAGGCTTAGAGAGAATGGTAGGGTGTGGATATGGGACACACATACTAGGATATGGAATAAATAGGTGTTTTGGGGATAAAATCCAATAAGGGTAGTTTAGGAATTTTATAATTTTTATATTCTTGGAGGCTAACATGGTTTGACACTACTGGAATGATGGCCTTTCCCCACGGTTAGATACCAACGGTTCTTTGAAACCGTTGGGGAAGGAGGTTTTTACCAACGGTTCATTAGAACCGTTGGCATAGAGGTTTCCAGGGAGCTTTTTCCCAACGGTTCATGAGAACCGTTGGGATAGATGGTTTTTTACCAACGGTTCTCATGAACCGTTGGCATAGAAGAGGTTTTAGCAGGTTTATCCCAACGGTTCTGTAGAACCGTTGGGATAGATAGACATATGCCAACGGTTTTTAAGAACCGTTGGCAAAGGTCCTCCCCAAATTCCCAGCCGCCTGTTCTCTCCCCAATTCGCGATACACAACCCTAAAACGGGAGCAGCAGCGGATTTAGGCGATTTTGGAGGTACCGCCAGCCTTCAATTTTCCAGCTCTTATTCAGGTTATTATTCTTCTTAACTGAAAATGTATTCAAATGTTTGGATAGTATTTAAACCTATTTTCATTTTTCCCATCAGTTTAGGTGATTTTGGTGCTACTGCCGGCCGGACCAGCCTAAGGTTGAGTTTTCTTGAAAATTCCTTTTTGGATTTTACCCCTTGAACATGGGATGTCATTTGTGAAAGGTTATATAAATCGAATTGATTTTTCGATTTCTGAATTGAATTGTAAATTAAATTAATTAAGGGTATTTTATGGTTTTCATTCCCCTTTTAACACATGAATGCCAATTATTTTTTAACACATGTTTTAATTGTATTGCCTTGCCAATGTGAGTAAAGTAGAGACTATGCTATGAATCTATGAAATTGGATTGAATTTATCTTATATTTTATGTTACCATGTTAGATATATTATAACTAATGCATGTGATATCTTTATAGTCTTGTTAGGAGTGTTCTATTAAAAATTCCCATGTGAGTGCTTGAATTTTCATTGAATTGCTAGCCATTATGAGTTATGTTGAGACCATGATATGGAATTGATTGATTAAGCAAGGGAATCTCATTATCTTGTCATTACAACATGAGTAAATGAAGCTTCATTCTTTTCAGGTTATTATTTGATTGAGTCGCCATTTTGAGGTGAGTTGTATTAAATACCTTAGTTTTTGACCTTGGTATGTTTAATGAATTGTTTAAATGAAATGGAATTCATTAAATGATTAATAGTAAATAGTGATACATGGATTCTATTAGGATTCCAGGTATATAATCTTGTTTCTATTAACTTATACGCTTTATGTGATAAATGGATTCACAGTGGAATTCCACGGATAGACTCATTTCTTTGAATATTGATTAAGCCATGGGTGATACATGGATCCAAGGGAGGGATTCCATAGATAGACTTATTGAATGTAGAATTATATTCCAATTGATACATGGATTCTTATGATAATTCCATAGATAGACTTATTGAATGTAGAATTATATTCCAATTGATACATGGATTCTTAGGATAATTCCATAGATAGACTTATTGAATGTAGAATTATATTCCAATGATATGCGTCTTGTGTGGTGGTGGTGTGGTTTATGTGTTTTATGGTAGTAGTGAAGTGTGTGATTATGTAGTTAATGTGAACCCATAGGTTGAGTATTTTGTGCTATCTATATATCATGTATTTTTATGTTATTTCTACACATTCCCAACCAGAGTTGGATAAACTTACCAACGATCAGAGGTTTTGAGTTATGGGTATTTTTTCTAATATCTAGGATGGTGGTTATATGTTTGGATAGCTACCATGTCTTCCCTACTCTTCCTTCAAAAGTGATTGACCATGTGTTTTTAGGCAAGATGCGATGTGATTGTCCATGTGTCTTCAGGTGAGATGTACTATGATTTCCCTAGTGTTTTTCGGTGAGGTGTGATGTGATAAGGCTATAATAAGATGTGGCATGTGGTTGGGGTCATGTAGGGTAGGAGGATGGCACAAGGTTGATGTTATTCATGTTCATGATACCCTACTAATATGGTTATGGGATGAGTCATGCTGTTATGTGATATAACACATTAAGTTCTTGTTGGTTTTACATTTTTTCAATAACACATTTGTATGTTTTTTTGACATGTGTAGTTGATACCTCGATTATTTTCTTCCTTTATCGTTTACTTAAATGTATATTCTATTATAGTTAATGCCTATTGAATTGTTTATGACAAAATGACTTATATAAATTCTTTTTACAGAATGGACAGAAGTTGGATGTATGAAACCGATCGGATCTCAGATGATTTTCAAAACAATTTGGAGAGCTTTATAGATTTTGCATTTCACAATGCTTCAGATAGTGGTCGCATACACTGCCCATGTTCCAATTGTGTTGGTAGACCTTGGTTGAGCCGTGAAGAAGTCAGCTACCACATAACCAAAAATGGGTTTCAAGAAAACTACTTTCTGTGGTATCACAATGGGGAGAAAACGAAATCTCAAATTGGTGATGATCGAAATGAAAAGACTGGAATGGAGAATTTGTTAGATGATCAGTTTCCGTTTATTCGTCATCATGAAAAAGAAAGGATTTCGACTCAAGAAGACTTCGATATGAGGACAGCTGATGCATCTAGTGAAAATGATGATATTGATAGGGTGAAAAAATTGAATGATGCTGCCACGACTCCAGTATATCGGCAATGCGATAAAATGAAAAAGCTGGAATTTTTAATCCGATTATTTCATGGGAAAACTATGTATGGGATTGCTAATACAGCAATCGATTACATTCTTACCCTCTTGAAGGATTTACTTCCAGATGATGCAGATATTCCCTCAAACCACTATATGGCATGGAAGTTAGTTGAGGAACTTGGATTTTCAAGAAACAAAATTCATGCTTGCCCGAAAGATTGCAGTTTATTCTGGGAGGAAACCGCTGAACGAAATGATTTTATAAAATGTGGCGCATCCCGCTGGAAGTCAAAATCTGATGGAACACCATCCCGCGTTCCACAGAAAGTAATGTGGCACTTTCCATTGATCCCCAGACTCCAGAATCTTTTTATGTCTGATGACATATCAATAAAAATGAGATGGCATGATACCGAGAGAAAGAAGACTGATGATGAGTTGGTTCATCCTGCAGATGGATTTGCATGGAAGAGATTTGATGCTCGACATCCTGATTTTGCAGCTGACGTGCGTAATGTGAGGCTGGGTCTTTCATGCGACGGTTTTAATCCGTTTGGGCAGATGCTTACTTCGCACAGCACATGGCCAGTTTTTATACACATTTATAATCTTCCCCCATGGTTGTGTATGAAAAAACCTTTCACTTTCATGAGTATACTCATATCTGGTCCTTCTGATCCTGGCATTGATATTGATGTATACATGCAACCTTTAATAAAAGAGTTGAAGCTTCTTTGGGATGTGGGTGTGCGCACATACGATGCATGTTCGAAAGACATATTTCAGATGCGCGCTGCGCTTATGTGGACAATCAATGATTTTCCGGCTTATGCAATGATGTCTGGATGGAGCACGAAGGGGAAACTGTCATGTCCAGTTTGTATGAAGAATACACGATCCAAAAGACTGAAACATCGTTGTAGTTTCAGTTTTATGGGACATCGACGATTTTTGCCAAAGGATCATCCATATAGAATGAATCGTCGAAGATTTGATAATACTATAGAGATCGATGATCCACCTCAGCGTATGTCTGGAACTGATGTGCTTAATGAATTGAAAGATTTCAGTTTTTCGTTCGGGAAGGGTCAAATGAAATCTGGAAAGAGAAAGAATGTTTCCACAGAAACCTGTTACAATTGGAGGAAGAGGAGTATCTTTTTTGATTTGCCTTATTGGTCAACCAATTTGCTACGTCATTGCTTAGACGTAATGCATATTGAAAATAATATATGTGAAATGTTGCTTTCAGTTATTCTAAATGTCAAGGGGAAGACAAAAGATGATTTACGATCTCGACGTGACTTGGTGGATTGGGGCATCAGACCAGAATTGCATCCTGTGCGTATCAGTGAAAATAAATGGCAACTTCCATGTGCTTCTTATGTGATGACACCTACTGAAAAAAAACAATTTTTGGAAGTATTAGAGACTATTAGAGTTCTTGATGGCTATTCAAGCAACATATCTAAACGGGTCAACAGAAGAGAGTTGAAGTTAAAATCTTTGAAGACTCATGATTATCACGTTCTACTGCATGAGTTGCTTCCAATAGCAATCCGTCATCTTTTGTCCAATAATGTAAGGGTGGGTGTTATTCGGTTGTGCCATTTGTTTAGAGATCTTTGTGCTAAGAAGTTGTCCAAGTCTTTCTTGCAAAAAATGTTGACAGACGCCCCATTATTTTTGTGTGAGTTGGAGAAAATATTTCCCCCATCATTTTTCACATGCATGCTGCATCTGACTGTCCATATTCCAACTGAAATACTTCTCGGAGGACCTGTTTCTTTTCGTTGGATGTATCCAACTGAAAGAAATATGTTCACATTAAAGTCTTATGTTCGAAACAAGAATCATCCCGAAGGTTCTATCGTGAACGGTTACTTAGCTCAAGAATGTATGGATTTCTGTTCAATGTATTTGTCTGATCTTACTACAAGAATGAACAGACCAATGAGAAATGAAGAAGAACAATATGAGAAAATTGAACCCAGTTTTCCATCACTTCCTCAAACAGGAGGAATTCCTGGATCATATACATTGAAGACATTAAGCCATGAAGAGCGGGAGATGGCACATCGCACAGTTTTGTTCAACTGTGATTTGTTCGATAACTATATCAGGTAACAAAATTGAATATGTATATCTTACATATATATTTGTTAAACTATTCATATTTTTTTATCTACAGGGAACATAAAACAATGATAAATAGGAAGCATCGTTCTTTATCTTTGAGAAGGAGAGAGACTTTGCATAGCAAAGAGTTTTCTGCTTGGTTAAAATTGAAGGTAAAAATATTACTATTTAAATTAATTATTTCAATATTTACTTAAGTTTAACTGTCATTTATATTGCAGGTATTGAGTTTGTCTGCTGACTCTATCTCTGAGGAAATAAGAGCTTTGGCTTTTGGTCCTAATACCGTGGTTCGTGACAGTAAATCAATTGTTATCAATGGGTACAGATTTATTGTCACTGAACGAGCCAAAAACATGAGAACACAACATGATGGTATTATGGTTACTGCCACAACAGATTGTTATGCCAGTGCATCACATAGTAGACCGCGACTTGAAAATGTGGGTTATTATAGAGTCGTTGAGAAAATAATAATATTGGATTATTACTCTCATGGACGAGTCACAATGATGAAATGCCATTGGTTTGATTCGATGACGAGACATGGCACATTTATTGATGATTGTGGATTTCGAGTAATTAATATAACCCGCACTCTTGCAACTGAAGAACCATATGTGTTGGCATCAATGGCTAAACAAGTTTTTTATGTCAAAGATCAACTTCAACCTGAATTTGGTGTCGTAGTTGAAGTAATTCCAAGACATATTTTTGATGATGCTGATGATGGAATTGACACTGTCCCTATTGCCATTGGAACCAATCCATTTATTTCTTTTGATGACTCCAATAGCTCAATTGTCAGAGTTGATTGTGAACCTGAAGTTGTGGTTGGAAATATATAGAATCATTCATCCATGTTCTCAATTCTTTTGGTTTACCTCGAGTTGGGTTGTTAAGGTTGGTAATATTCATATTTATTTAGTATTGGTCACAAATATGTTTTAGCTGACTTGACCGTTATGTGAATTTTCAATGTTTATTGGTTGCTGTTTTATTTGAATTGCATTTTCTAATTTGGAATTGAACTGTATTCAAACCAAATCAAACAATATTTCTAACTTGGTGAACATTACAACTTGTATGTTTTATTAAATTCATTCAAGCTCTTCTAAAACAATTGATAGCTAAATTACCAATGAATCCCCTCATTCCCTCATATATTTAGTTTTTTGGTTTACACATTAATTTTCTTTTTCTAATTAATTACATATTTGTTTTCCAATGCAGGAAATGAAGCCAATTGAAGAGAGACGAAGAAAAAAAATGGCGGAGAACAATCGTCGGATGGAGGAGATGGGCATTCCACCATTAGTGCCTACAGTGAGTACTTTATTTCAAATATATATATATATATATTTACAGAATATATAATGTCATGTGATTAATTTTTTTTGTAAACTTTTTTGTAGGATCCACCATTACGTCGACAGTTATTTGACGAGGAGCCTAGTACTGGTCTGAGTACTCAGGCCGGTGGTACGAGGAGGGTTCGTACCAGAGGTGGACATAGAGCTGCGCGTGCCCGACTAGACCCTGCCCCTCCCACTGACATTTCAGCCTTCCCACATTCTGATCCCGGTGTGTCGTTAGGGACACACGGGATATTTAGACCTCCCATGTTTTCGCTACCTTCTGCATCTTCTGCCCCATCATTTTCACATCCCATGATGATTCCCACTCCCCAGTCAGCATCAGGTCATACAGTTGTTCCATCTTCATTTCCTTCTACTTCTGTCTCTCCGAGCTTTTATATTCCATCGTCTTCGACTCCTGTTCCACCAGAGGGTGTTCCATCAGGTTCTGTGGATCCGGCGCCACTCATTGATCAGACTAGCACATGTATATTTATAAAACCCTATCAAATTTTTATAGTAATATTTATTTTAATTATAACATGTTTTGATAAAATATTTGTTTTTCTTTCATGACAGATACATCTACTGAAAGGAGGCGGGGGCGGGGCCGTACACGCATGCGTTCGGTGTGGAACCGTCGCACATAGGTTATGGTGGAATATAATGAAGACAATCAGATGGTTGAGAAAACAGGGCAGCAATGTCGGAGTTTTATGGCGACGCTTGCCAAATACTCCGACATCATTCCCGTCAGCCCGCTGTCGTGGAGACATTTGCCACATGAGGTCAAAGATAGAGCTTGGGCAGAGATATGGGTAAAAAAATCTGTTGTATTTAATGCCATGAATTTTTTTTGTATTTATATAAATTAATATTTTCATTTCAGCTTCGATTTAATTTTCCTGATGGTGAGGGTGCATGAATGGAACGTCTAAAGGATTTAGGCGAGCTTTGGAGAGCCTACAAGCATGAGCTGTATATTGGCTGGCGTGCTAGAGTTGGAACTGAGTTAGAGGCGGTACCTGTCGTGGATGATTGTCCTGTAGAGCAGTATCGTCAGATGATTACTCATTGGACGAGTACCCAGTTTAAGGTATGAATTACATTTGAGGTATTTAAATAATAACTTTCAAGTTTTGCATTAATATTATCCTTTGCATTATCGAATTTTATTTAGGAATCATCTGGAAAAAATAAAAAAAACATTGATGCAAAAAAATACCTCCATACACTAGGACGCACGACGATGCCGGATCATGAGAGGCAGCAGGTATGACAATTGTTTATAAGTTTTCTTTACGACTTACATTTTCTTTTTTTTCCTCAATTATTTAATTATTTGCTGAAGTCTTTATATAAATTTTGTTTTCAATGTCATTGTAGAGGCAAGTACAAAATATTGAAGGACGTGTGCCTCGAGCAAAACTGTTTTGCTCGAGTAGACGAAAAAAGGATGGACGTGCTGTCAACGAAGCGACTCAGCAGCAGATTGTAAGTTTTAATCTGTTGATTTTATATTTTAATATCTATTTCGTAACTTAACAATATATTTATATTTGTAACAGGATGCTTTAGAGGCCCTCGATGCCCAAGAAGCAGACAATTTTGGGCCATCTGATCACTTACATCAGGTGTTGGGAGATGATCATTCTGGCAGAGTACGCTGCCGACCTAGGATAGCCCCGACGAGGTATTGGCCTGCCTCAGGTACGAGTTGTAGTGCCACCGACCTGCAGCAAGTTAGGGCACAGGCAGAACAGGCTGAGAAAAGGGCCATAGAGACGGCAGAACAGTCTGCAAGGGCAAACATTGCATTTATGAAATTTATTGAAGTTCTACGTCCAACACTTCCAGCAGAGGCCAGCCCAGCGATTGATGAATACATGTCGTCGATACATTCTATATATGGTGCACCAGGTGGCAGTTCCAGTGGTGGTCAGGCCGATGTCGAGCTTGAAGATGATGATGGAGAGCAGTCTGATGCGGAAGAGGAGGGGGATGAGGAGGGCGAAGAGGAGGGCGAAGGCGAGGAGGAAGGCGTTGTGGAGGGTGATGACGATGTGGAGGACGATGACGAGGGCGATGATGATGATGATGATGGAGATGGTGATGCTGATGTGGGACATATTGATCCGTTACATTTTTGACTTGAGATTTGATGTTTAATCTATTCTAGTTGTTGGTTTTATCTATACTCGTAGTATAGTATTGGAGTTGAATTATTTTTATATATTGTCTGTTTTTATGGATGTTGTTGTCTTTTAGTGGTTGTGTGTTTGATAACTCCCTGGACAACCCCCCTCATTCTTGGACGCCCGTTCTGGCCGTTTATGACACCATAACTGCGTTGTCGGTCACCGCGGGCACACGACAAGTCCGATTGATGTGCCGTCTACTCGACCACTTCAGAAATCACTCACCCGTATTTGTCGTCTGATTTCAGGCCATTCCGACATCGTTCGGCCCGTTTGGACCCCCCTCACGCGCATTTACGAAGCGCGCGCATCACTTAAAACACTAATATTGAGCCGTACCGCGCAAACCGCACGTCCGATTGACGTGCCGTCTGCGCGTACACGTCACGAATAATAATTAGAATGTTTCACGGTGGTTTCAGCTCAATCCGGAGACGCGGTGTGGCCGACACCACTCAAAGTGTCCGTCTTTTGTTTCAAAAGGACGTCATTTTAAGTGAAAAGCATCAACTGGCTTACGGAAAACCGACCAAACGCATTCCGAATCTGTTGATAATTTATCCCAACAATCCATGGGTCATATGTGACGTGTACGAGCCAAACCGGGATGAATCCGAGTCACGGTGTGGCCGGGATAAGTTTAAGTGGCTCTCTTTTGTTTAAAATGAAAACCATTTTAAGTACATACGGAAAAACGACCAAACGGATTCGGTTTCCGTTGAAACTTTAGGAGAACGATCCATGGGTCATATGTGACGTGTACGAATCAACCCCGCCACAATCGGAGACGCGGTGTGGCCGACACCACTCAAAAATTGTCGGTCTTTTGTTTCAAAAAGACGTCATTTTAAGTGAAAATCATCAAGTGACATAGGAAAAACCGACCAAAGGCATTCGGACTGTGTCGACACTTTAGCACAAGGATCCATGGGTCGTATGTGACGTGTACGAGTCAATACTGCCTCAATCCGAGGTGCGGTGTGACCGACACCGTTCTAACTGTCTATCTTTTGTTTAAAATGGACAGGATACGCAAAACCGACCAAACGCAAAACCGACCAAACGCATTCTGAATCTTTTGATAATTTATCACAACGATCCATTGTTGCACCCCTCTCTCTTGGATTTTAATGATCACAATCACTCTAATTGTATTCTAACTTGTTTTCAAGTGTTTTTGATGATAGGAAATAGGGTTCCTAGAAGCTGGCCCAAGAAGAATTCAAAATGGACTGTTTAAGTCCACCGGCCAGCCGGTGTGAGACCACCGGCCAGCCGGTAAGGTCACCGGCCAGCCGGATCCAGCCCATCGGCCAGCCGGTGGACCAGGCAGAAGGCCTTGCCCTCTGCCAGGTGCCACCGGTCAGCCGGTGTCTGGCCACCGGCCAACCGGTGGGCCCAGACAGAATGGCATACCTTCTGTCCAGACCACCGGCCAGCCGGTGCCTGACCATCGGCCAGCCGGTGGAACCCAGACAGAATAGCATGCTTCTGTCCAGACCACCGGCCAGCCGGTGGCTCAGCACCGGTCAGCCGGTGGAGCCAGACAGAAATCCCTTGCTTCTGTCTGGTGCACCGGCCAGCCGGTGGATCAGCACCGGCCAGCCGGTGTTCTCAGTCAAACTGACCAGGCTGGCCCACTTGATCCCCAACGGCTCCGAAAGCCCTCCAACGGCTATTTTGAAGTATTTGGGAGCATTTCTCTTATAAATAGACGTCCATGGATGCCGGGAACACTACCGATCATATACCGAAGCATACCAAAGCTATTTTAATCATTTGAGGCTCCTACGACAATTCTCAAAGGCTACTTGAGATCCAATTGCCATCCTTGAAGCTTGGGATGCCTCTACATCAACTACACTCACCTCTTGGCACTCAAGGCTTCCTCTAGTTTGTTCTAAATTATTTACTTCAATTGTTTAGTTCTTAATTGGGTTTGTATTAAAACAAACCACCCTTTTTCTTCCTTCATTCAATTTGGGTTTCTTGCTACAACCATAATAAAAAAGCAAGCTGTAAGAAGATGATCTAGCCTACCTTAAAACGGCTAGTGGGTTTCTTGCTATAACCATTAAAAAGCAAGCGGTCGTATAAATCTCCTAACGGTTGAGTTGGGAGCGGAGACGTAGGCTTGAGTTTAAAGCCGAACTCCGTTATCAATTGTGTCTTGCCATTTTACTTTCCGCTGCATTTAAATTTGTTTTAAATTGTTAATTAATTTTAAAAAGGCAATTCACCCCCCCTCTTGCCATCACCTCCGACCCAACATCCATCAGTCATATGTGACATGTACGAGCCCACTCGGGCTCAATCCGAGTCGCGGTGTGGCCGGGATCAGTCTAAGTGGCTCTCTTTTGTTTAAAATGGACATCATTTTAAGTAAATACGGAAAACCGACCAAACGCATTTGGTTTCCATTGAAACTTTAGGAGAACGATTCATGGGTCATATGTGAGGTGTACGAATCATCCCCGCCACAATCCGAGGCGCGGTGTGGTCAACACTGCTCTAACTGTGTCTGTTTTGTTTAAAATGGGTAGGATTATAAGTGAAAAGAACTGGCATACGCAAAACCGACCAAACGCATTCGGTTTCCATTGAAACTTTAGGAGAACGATCCATGGGTCATATGTGACGTGTACCAATCATCCCCGTCTCAATCCGAGACGCGGTGTGGCCGACACCGCTCTAACTATGTCTCTTCTGTTTAAAATGGGCATGATTATAAGTGAAAAAGAACAACTGGCATACGCAAAACCGACCAAACGCATTCCGAATCTTTTGATCATTTATCACAACAATCCATGGGTCATATGTGACCTGTACGAGGCAACCCGGGTTCAATCCGAGTCGTGGTGTGGCCGAGATCAGTCTAAGTGGCTCTCTTTTGTTTAAAATGGACACCATTTTAAGTACATACGGAAAACCGACCAAACGCATTCGGTTTCCATTGAAACTTTAGGAGAACGATCCATGAGTCATATGTGACGTGTACGAATCATCCCCGCCTCAATCCGAGCCGCGGTGTGGCCGACACCGCTCTAACTGTGTCTGTTTTGTTTAAAATGGACAGGATTATAAGTGAAAAGAACAACTGGCATACGCAAAACCGACCAAACGCATTCAGAATCTTTTGATAATTTATCACAACGATCCATGGGTCATATGTGACGTGTACGAGCCAACCCGGGTCAATCCGAGTCGCGGTGTGACCGGGATCAGTCTAAATGGCTCTCTTTTGTTTAAAATGTACACCATTTTAAGTACATACGGAAAACCGACCAAACGCATTCGGTTTCCATTGTAACTTTAGGAGAACGATCCATGGGTCCTATGTGACGTGTACGAATCATCCCGCCTCAATCCGACATGCGGTGCGGCTGACACCACTCAAAGTGTCCGTCTTTTGTTTCAAAAGGACGTCATTTTAAGTGAAAAACATCAACTGACATACGGAAGACCGACCAAACGCATTCGGATTCTATCGATACTTTAGAACAACGATCCATGGGTCATATCTGACGTGTAAAAGTCAACCCCGTCTTAATCTGAGATGTGGTGTGGCCGACACCGCTCTAACTATGTCTCTTTTGTTTAAAATGGACATGATTATAAATGAAAAGAACAACTGGCATACGCAAAACCGACCAAACGCATTCGGAATCTTTTGATAATTTATCACAATGATCCATGGGTCATATGTGACATGTACGAGCCAACCCGGGATGAATCTGAGTCGCGGTGTGGTCGGGATGAGTCTAAGTGTCACTCTTTTGTTTAAAATGGACAACATTTTAAGTACATACGGAAAACCGACCAAACGCATTCGGTTTCCATTTAAACTTTAGGAGAACGATCCATGAGTCATATGTGACGTGTACGAATCAACCCCGCCTCAATTGGAGACGCGGTGTAGTCGGCACCACTCATAGTGTCCGTCTTTTGTTTCAAAAGGACGCCATTTTAAGTGAAAAACATCAACTGGCATACGGAAAACCGACCAAACGCATTAGGATTATGTCGATACTTTAGCACAACGATCCATGAGTCAAATGTGACGTGTACGAGTTAACCCCGCCTCAATCTGAGGTGCGGTGTGGCCAGTATCACTTCAGGTGTATGCATTTTGTTTAAAATGGACATCATTTGAGGTAAAAATATATGGTATAGAAAAAACCGATCATATTATGAATTGAATTTCAGATTCCACGTATAATTGTCATCTAAATTTTAAATTGAATTCTATATGAATTATGTATGTTTATGAATTGTAATTTAATTATGGATTTGTATAGTTTCAGGATCCATTATATGTTAAATGTGTATGAATTTGTTCGTAATTGAATATGTATGTTTTATTTTATTACTGGTACAATAGTTGGATCGAAAATGAGGTGAAAATGAGGTGAAAATGAGGTGAAAATGAGGTGAAAATGAGGTGAAAATGAGGTGAAAATGAGGCCTGATGACTGGTGGTGATGGACAAGGGACAGGGGCTGTGCAAATTGCAGGGTGCTGCAATTTGCAGCATAGGTATGCCAACGGTTTCAAACCGTTGGCATATAAGTTTTTAGCATGTCTTTCCCAACGGTTTTAAACCGTTGGTAAAGACTTCACCAATTCCCAACGGTTCCAACCGTTGGGAAAATGTTCCATGGTATTTGGTTTTCCCAACGGTTTGGGAGAACCGTTGGAAAAAACTATCCCAACGGTTCTCCCAAACCGTTGGGGTAGGTTAAATTTTATGGCTCTATCCCAACGGTTGCCAGTAAACCGTTGGGAAAACTTTTCCCAACGGCTTACTTCCCAACGGTTCTAAGAACCGTTGGGAAAACCTTCCCCAACGGTTTCAGGGGCTTTCCCAACGGTTCTGAACCGTTGGGAAATAGTGTATTTCCAGTAGTGTGACCAAATGGTTTACCAAACCATATACCAACCATGTTCCCCTTACTGGACCCACACGGGAATGTTTATTATTTAACCGAATGGCTTCCCAAATATATACCAAGCCTACCAAATTCCAATGTCTCGAGACAGAACCTCCCCTCAAGAATTCTACATGGTTTAACAATTCATGTAAAATCCACACGCTATGCCTCTTATACTAACACTTATGTTACACAATTACTTATAGCCAACCTCATGATTTTACCAAACTATGTGTTGATCATACACCAAGAGAAAAGAACCCCTAAAATAAAAATATATACCCTTAACACCCAAAAATCAAGGGAAAACCCCAAGGAAAAAATTTAAATTGGAACAGAAGTCAAAAATAAAAATCTTGGTCGGACAATTCTCCCCACCATATTTAATAATTCCCCCATAAAGCAATGGAATCTTCCAATAGATCAATCAAAGACTAATGGTTTCTACATATTCCCAATCCATCCTCTTAAATAATTTATTTCAATGAATAATAGATGGAACCTACACATCTTTCACCAAATAAAAATACAACTCAAACCAATCATTAAGAAACAATGAGAACTCAATACACGATCTCTTAAACCACACTAAAAAAATGCATTAAGAACACTTCAATGTAACCCAACATTCACCCAAACTAAAAATTGATATGAATCAATGAATGTAAAAAATGAAAGCCACATTATACCAAAACCCTATTCTAATCCAAAATAAATTCTCAACATGGAATGCTGGAACATACACCCCAGTATTATAAATGCACAGGGATCGAGCACATTGAAAGAGACAACATCGAGCACATTGGTGGGTCTCCCCACCATTAAGAACACACTAACTTGAAAGAATAACACAATAAAACATAGAAAACTTCCAACACAAGATAACCACCCACAACAAAAGGGGCCATGCCAAAGGAAACTCAACATAGGGATAAATTAAACTGCAATGAGGGAATCTAAAACATATAACAGAGAACATTATTGATTTTTTCATTAAAGGAATTACAATCCCAAGGTCCCTCCACCCCTGGGATTACAAAATAAATGCGAACAATATTATAGGGCCTATGGATGGATCCTTGATGTATGAATAATTTCTTTCCTCACAGACAATATCCATAAATATTTGATCTTTAATATATTAAATCAAAAGATACGCATGGGAGACACAACAATTTAGAATAGATAAGGGTTCAAAATTTCCAAAATAAGAACTAACAATCATTAAAACAAGAGTTATAAGGATACCCAAAACATCCCCTTATATTTTAAACAAATTGTATCCTCAACAAAAACAACCACTACATTAGAAGGATTCATTACAACAGAAAGTGACTTTAAATTGATCCAACAAAATAATCAACTCTTTCGGACATGATCAATGTCACTTCCAGGAAACATCTTACTAGAGCTGTTTCAAGTATCCTAAGAACTAGAAAACATGGTAGTTTTCTTGGTGTTCTTGGAAACAAATAATTATCATGAACTAACTTTCCACACAGATAAAATAACAGACATCCACACCCAAAAAAAATCAAATAAAAATCTACAGGAATTTTAAGTCCATGAAAAGATCCCACAGCTTCCATCTACTTCCAAACTCATTATTTTAATTACATTCACTTCTACCATGATTAGAGGGATGAATAACTAACTAAATCACCCCATAAATCATTGTGTCCACATGAATCACTGTCCATATTATGATGGAAAATGAAGTTAGATTGAACTCCAACAACATCAACTGCAGATCAGGAGGAATCCCACACATGAAATCTCGAACCATAGAAGAATTGGCTGCAACAAACACCTAGACATTTAGAACTGGGAGGAAACGATAAAACTCCAACACTGACCCATCGCCCAGATACAGATAGAACTTCTCCATTACTTTCCTTACCTTATACATATCAGAGAAGTGTTATTTGATAAACGAAGCCTTGAAGAACTCACAGGTAAGATCTACTCAAGGGTTGTTCTAAAAGAATAACTTCAATTATTTCCCTAAAAAACCTTCAAGCCTGATATTATCTATCTTAACATTCAACAAATTAGGAAAATAAATGAGGTTAATGATCATTTTGATCTACATCATCCAATATTCCTCTCTAATAGTATTCACATGGACAGAAAATAAAGGTTTATTTAAAATTCAAATCACAAGAAATAAATCATGCGGTCAATCAATTAGAATTATAAATAACCGGGAATCACCCATAGCTTCACATAGAACACCCAATGAATATATACGGGTGAAAAACATGGAAAAAAGAACTCCATGAGAAAAATGAAATTCTACACATCAATAAGAGTACCAAAACTGAAAAAACTACATAAACCTCAATTAAAAATCACAAGAAAAGAACCACATAACCATTGGTTACTAAACGTTAAAATATTCCTATATAAAATTATTTTGAAAAGAGAAAAAACTTGGTGGGTTTTCACACTCACCAATGGTATTCCTTAAATTTTCACTCCCATTCACTTTCCTATACAACCCTAGAAACAATCAACTCATGCCACATTGAGAACTCATCAGTCCATACCATGATCCAACAACTTTCCACACACATCATTTCTTGTGAGAATACAAAGAGAAACCAAATGTTGAAACAAATATAATTTTAAAAATCAAAACAATCCATTCATTTTTTAAAAATATCAATTCACTTCATATTTAACAATTTTATAAAAGTTAAAAAAAATTCACTCACTACCACCTTAAAAACCCATTTTAGATTACACGATTCCAACCATTACTTCCTAGACAAAAAAAAATTCCCATCAATTTTGATGAAAAAATCCATTTCATCTCATTGATATCATTATTATAATTTCAAAAACATAACCTTCAAAAAAATAATATTAAATTCCAAAAAACCAATTTTTAAAAACCTCAAAAATCAATTTAAAAAATTCCTCTTCTCTCAGACTATCGAAATAATGGAACTGCAAAATCATTTTCCACATTTCTAAAACTATGTCATTTACTTTTATCCCCTGTGAGATATTTTATAAATTAATTCTTATAAATCCGCCCTCAATGTTAGTTTTTAAATTCCCTTTTTAAAACATTCCATGAACCCCACATTTTATATTAATATTTCCACATTTAGAATTCCTAAAAAAATTAAAATGAATTATAAAAATTATGGATGACCCAAAATAACTCATAAGTGGAAAATAGTGTCGATAAACACCTTGGAAATATTGTTAGTTAAAATATTCCATAGACACCACCATTAAATAGAGTATTCTAGGAACATATTCCAAAATTCACCTGGCTTTCAAATCCCAATGTGATCATATAGATAACTAGACAAACGCCCTTTTCTTATCCCAAACACCAACAAACCTCAAGAAACAAAGGAACTAAACATAACATCAATTCCCATGGAAACTCAGGATCTTGGTCCATAGAGTGTTTGTTGGACACTTCCTTGACCTAAAAACTGATATTCTAACGATCCTACTCAAGCTACATTGACACCCCCCAAACTACATATGAAGATCTGAAAGTAAGTTACTCCAAATAACAACCACTTTTGATACCATTTTTTCTTGAACCAACCTTGGTCGACCCTAAAATAGACACCCAAATAGATCCACAACATGCCCCAAAGGGCGTTCCTGATCCGCACGGGTAAAGAACTAGTGTCAAGAATCAATATATAGAAAAAATAAACAATTTTACAATTTATAACTAAATAAAAAATACATTGGAAATTTAAAAATGTTGCCTAAACATTTATAAATCATAATAGATCCTCTTTTACAACAAAATAAATTGTTACAATAAGGCTGAAAAACCAACCCAACAGAACATGAAGAGAACAATGCCTTCATGGGACCTCAATGGTCACTCTATAATACTAAGACCAGCTATCTCTTATGGAGATCGAATTGAAGATGAAACCAACCCTTACAGATGAAAATAAAAAATACCTATATGGATGAGTATTAAAAATCAGTAGGTTTGATCAAAAAAATCTATTTATAAAGAAATTCCGTTAAAATAAAAAAACCCTATGTCTGAAATACTATATAATAAAGTAATATTTTTCACACATTTCCCATTTTATAACCTATCAAGTTCCATTTACATATTTACAATTTTAAAAACCACATTCATTTACCAAAAGAATATATTTTAATTTTGAATAAGAGTATTATCATTTTATTTAAAATGTAGAGAAATAGTGTATTGCATTTCCAATAAATTATTTGAACTCACTAAAAAAAATTTAATCATTTTTGGCATAATGCCACACTACTCAATGTTAGTATAGGATTATGGAATCAACCGAAAAGGGATGATATCAGAGAATAGATTCCGACCAACAATACATCACAATCAATTGATACAAGACACTATGTGCCAATTGAAATGGGTGAACCTAGGTTCCCATAAATAATCTAGAACAAAGCAATACATATTGATTCATCTAAGAAATCATGACTCATTTAGTGAAATCAATGTAATTCAACATGCTCAGCCACACGCCACATGGAATAGAATTAGGGGAACAATATCATAGCATTAATAAAGAATATCCCACTGCCATGTGCCACTAGCTATTGTGTAACCTAACTAGTTCATCAATCATTTCCTAAAAATTCAATAGATATGTTGGGTTCTCTATCTAAAGAGTATATAAGAGGGTGATCCAACTGATTCCAATCATGCATCCAATCACAAACACATGTTTAATAATTTACACAACATGCATCACTAGAGTCACTTCAAGGATCAATATATTTACATATAATATATATATAAATGGATTAAACACCGAAGATAACCTGTTAATCTCAAAGTAAATGGGTTATTAGGAGTCCAAAATGTGAAAACATTACACATTATTTAGAACCTAGAAGGAGAACTATCTATGGTTAGTTTTCAAAATAAATACTATAAATATTATTACAAATTTCTTAATGGGGATTAAACAACTTTAAAAACCCATCATTTCTCAAAGGACTAAATAAAACATTCAGAAATGGAGAAAACACAAAAAAATTCATTTCAATGTAATTTTAAAAAATATATTTTAAATAATTCCACCACATGATCAAAATAAAATCATTTTCATCAAAATTCCAAATTGGCCACATATCATCATTCCATGCCATTGCATTTTTGATGAATTAAACGCACACCATTTTCAAGTACAAACCTTTTATAAATACATCTGAGTAACCCAAACCACTATAAAGATGTCAAAAAACATTAATAAAGTTAAAATGTAGTTAACAATTCTCAATTCCCATGAAAAATAAATTCAATAATTTTATCAAACATGTGGTGTAGAATATTTAACAAAATAATTCCATGTACCCTAAAACGAGGATGAAATCACCTCTTTGTACATGAAAAACTATTACAAGGATCAAAAATCAATATTTCCTATTCAATGAAGATGTGATAATCATTAAATTAATGATACTTCGATAAAAATGGGTAGTGAAAATGGAAACCTACATCAAACCACAAACTCTTCAAAAGTAGACACCCAAAATCAGACCACGAAGGCTGAAAAAGAATGGATATACTTCAAGGAACCTTAAATAAACAAAACCCCCCCAAATAAATCATGGAGAAGCATGAACCCTGGGTATAATAGACAATAATAGGGGAACAAACTAAATCAAAATGGGAGGAGGAACAGGGAGAATAGAATAAAGGATTTACCATGAAAATCTAATAGAAAACCACGGTGAAAACTTATATTCACACAATGGTAGAGAAGTAGAGTAATCGAGGGCATGGTAGGGGCTCCCTTTAGTTCAAAATAACCCTGAGTGGGATATAATGTTTGATTTGGTGCCAAAATTCCATAACAGTAGTTTAGAAATTTTATAATTTTTATGATATGGGAAGCTCACATAGTTTGTCTATACATTTTTACAAACCATGTGCCAACAATGTTCTCTATAATAGAAAAACCATTATGCATACATGGTTTTGTTGGAAGGATTCCAATCCTTGAACCAACCATGCCAAAATGCCATTGTGATAAGAAAGAACCTTCGTGCATTCTTTCATTATTGTTTAAAAATCCATACACATGTCTGGCACCATGCCTTTTCAACCAACAATTAAGCCACAAAGCTACCTTGAGTAAGTTAAACGGTTTTTCCAAACCATGCATTGTCAATGCACTAAGAGAAAAACTCCCAAAACTCAATATTTAGTCATATAACACCAAAAACATGAGAGAAAATCAAAAAGTGAAATGATAAATTTGAATAGAGTAATAAATTAAAAACCAACTGTGACACTATCCCAAGTAATTATTTAATTTTTTTAACATTATTTACTATTTTTTTAATGTTGGGTTTTAGATTACAAAATTTGACAATCCTATGAGAATTTCAAGGTGAAAAGACTTTTCATGATTATTAATAACTACACACCACATATATGAAAATATAGAGGAGTAATATCGAGGATTTCATATAGATGGTGAACAATTTTCCCTTTTCATTTAAGAAATAATGGTGAAATTGAATTCTTCTTTATCATTTCAACATTATTTCCTAAATCATACAGTTTTAAAGAAAAATAAAAAATTTAAATTTACCAAATTATATTACCTACTCGGTGACTACTATTGATTATAATTTAATTTTGGAGGATTTACTTAGGAAAATACTTCATTTTAATATTACCTTAATTTTTTTTCTTCTTCTATACAAATAATCATCCTCATTATTGAAATTCCCATAATATACTATTCTGTGGTGATCATTTCAATAATTATGGTAGGTTTTAATATCATATTTCATGATTATTTTATTTGATAAGGATCCCTTATCATACAATCCCCCAAAATACAAAGAGACAAACAAGGATTTAATGAATTATAGTACGTATCTCTCCATAAATTCATTCTATAAGAAATATTCTTTATATTTATATTTTCAATGTAATATTGTGGATAATATAAATTTTATTCATTATCCATTTAGTAACAAAAAAAATCAATCAAATTATTGTTTGGTGTCTAAAAAATTGTTTATTTCTGAAAGAGGTATGTTTTATAATTTAATTTCACATTTATGAGAAGTATATTTTTGATTGTATGCCTCATAGATAGGTTTCATTACGAATTAATATTAAACTAAATTTTTGATGGAATCATTAATATAAATGTAATTTTTTATCTTTTGTTTCATTTTATAGTTTTATGAAGGTTCATGATAAAATTGTATTTGGATAAATACTTATAGAAACATAAGTTATAAACATATCATATTGAAATTGATTATACTTGATGTTTAACGATTTGATTGAAATATTATAACTCTTCGTTTTGGATGATAATATTGAATATTTATATGTTTAATTGGGATATATACTAAAATATATTATATTAATAACTGTTAACTCCTTTTACTATTTTAGACCGTGTATTATCTTATGCAGGTAGGTGTGAAGGTCATTCTTTATCTAGTAGTGTATCATGGATTCATTTTTAAAGAAATTTACAAATGATCTAAAAATTTTAACAATGTGTCACATGAGTTAGCTCATGTGGTTGTTTTGGTACCTTTTAGTATTATTAGATTTACATGTATAGTAAACTATGTACATATATATTTATTATAGAAACTCACTCATTGGAATCTAATATATATTTTATCACATTATACAATTGTTTATGAGAAGTTATTGAGATATTTTATTTACTTTTATTCATACCTAAACTATATTTTGATAGAGATTTATTTGTAAAAAATATATACTTTTTTACATTGAATGTATTTTTCTATATATAGAATACAATATCAATAGTATTTTTAAAACAAAATACTATGTTTTATTATAGAAAAGACATGAAACAATGAGCATAAATGGAAAAGTAATTATTAATATTTATTAAATTTAAACATTATAACATATTTATTAAATTCGAAGTAATGAATTGTATAAAAATTATTATGAAATATATATATATATATATATATATATATATAATGTACATACTCCTGTCATATGTATTATTTAGTTTTATTAAATATCATCATGTTTTTTGTAACATCACTTAAATCTTTAAAAAAAAACTTCAAAAATTATTTTCTTGATTCATATGAGTTAATATTATAAATAATTTTTATATATATTATAACTTTTATTTGAAAAAATTAAATTAATTTTGGAATTTAACATGTAAAAATAATCATAGGATGATTTATTCTAAATTTTTTGAAATTATTTCTTTTTTGTTAATAGTGAATTTGAATGAATTTTATTAAACAAATATATTATTTTGATGTATTTAAAAAGTAAAATTATTTTTTGGTTTAGTTTAAAAAATTTATCATCAATTTTTTATAATACAATATTCTTAAATATAGAATTTATTGTAGGATTTTATGTAAAAAAAATTCAAATTTTGAAAGGTTATTTTTCTAAAAATATATTTTTTGTTATAACTTACTAGTTTAAGCTTAAATTATATTAGGAAACATATTTAAATTATATTTTGAAAATATGATTACACATTTTGAATTTCTGGATCTAAAATTTTTAAATATTATCTTTTATTTTAGCTAAAAATAAATAGTATCGTTTGTAAATTTTGTTTCCCAATAAAAGTTAAATAAGGAAAATACTATTTAAAATAAAATTATAAGAATATTGAAATGACCATAAAACATAAATTAATTTAATTTTATTAGTAGAATTCATCCATAATCATCCAATATTTTGTTGTATAGAATTCGTTTACAATTTGGAAGAGATTATGATCTTTATTATAATATATTTACTAAAAAGTAAAAATGTCACCCAATTGTTTTTTATAACAATAATTTATATAACTTGGGGATTATCAAATATATTTTTATTTATAAATATTAATTTCAAAATTTAAAATATTTATATTCCTCATATTTATTATTATTATTAATTTATACTAAATAAATAATTACTATAGATATTTTCAGAACGATGATGTAATAATTATTCAAATAATGGAATAAATAATTAAATGAGATTAAAAATACTAAAAAATAAATAATATAATAGAATATAAGTGATCCATGTCTATTATAGATGAAAATTACATATTAGGAATGTAATAAATTTTTTGGTTTTAGTTTTACTTTTTTTTCATGATGTAGTTAAAGGGGATATAGTCAATAGTTCTAAAAATTGAAATTAATGATATATTATAATTAATAGTAATTTACTAAATGATATAAAATTACTAAACCTATGATTTGGAAAAGTAATATTAATGTTTTTTATAATATCAACACTACATAATTTGTAATATGAATCTCTTTTTATAGTTACTTTATTATCTCTAAATGAGTTCCAAGTTGTCATAGTAATAGTGAAATAGGTAAATGAGGGTTCAAAAAAATGATATAGGTAAATATTTTACCAAAAATTATTAAACAATTGTTTGATTTTATTATTTAAAATAATTATAATGATATATTATAAATTAATTTTTTTTGAAATGTTTTATTTAAAGTTAATTTATTTTAATTTAACATTGTTAGGAATTCCAAGAGTACTCATCCCCAGTTTTATAGAGGGGTACAACTTCTTTTCCATCCGTCATACTTAAAAAAACATTTTTTTCATCAACTTCATAAAAAATATTCCTTCATAGAATCCCTTCACTCATTCTATAAGTATAGTTTTTCTAATTATACACACCATAGTTGTCTTAATGAGTTAAGAAATAGATGTTTTTTGAAGATGGGGTATCATTTTTAGCCGAGTGGTTCTTTTTTATTTCTTCTTACATATCCATATAATATTTTTAAACAATAGTAAATTAAAAATAAAATTATCCACATTATTATTATACTTTTTTATGAAAATTTAATGACATAAATCCATCTTTTCATGCATCAAATTCAAAATGAAACCATCATCATGTGTATGGAAGACTTTCAGCTCACGAACTAATGTAATCAGTTTTCCATCACCATATCTCTAGATGGAATTTAGTTTTGGAATAAATTTATCTATATTATATTTATGAAATATTTGCATTTTTTAAATTCAATATATCATTTACCTTATAATATTTCTATTAAATGAAATATGATAACTTTGTTTCTACGTAGGTGTGGACAACTACATCCCCGTAGTGATGTGTTTCATTTTTCATCACCACATAAAATGAATGGTTTTAATAAGTTTAATAAAAGTAGTGATATGAAATTGTGATCATTTAGGAATGTTAAACAATACATTCTTTCTTTTGACAATGATGATTGGAGAATAGAAACGTTACACTTGTGTAGGTTTGACCTATTATCTCTATCATTATAACAGAATTCATTTGTCATAACCATAGTTAATGTTTGGATTTAAAAGTATAAATTATTTAAGAAAATGATAATTAGGATTTTATTATAATATAGATTATCTAATAATGGCCTCTTTGGCCATTTTCGACCTAATGATGTCGTTTGAAACATATGAGCGGAATATCGTCAAAACAGCCAATGTGAATTTCATTGATTTAATATTTGTATATAAAATGTAATTAAATTAAATAAATGAATAAAAACCCCAAAAATAGTTCTTAATATAGTATAAAATCAATATTATTTTTTAGTTACTAATATAATGAACGTACATGACGATGTAGACACAAGTTAAGGAAATTTATTTTAAAAACCCTCTTTTAATGTTCCACTTTCAGCTATTTTGTACAAAGTTATAATATAATGAATATTTTTACAAACAAATAATTAAAATAAATTCACATCAAAAAAATAACTCAATAAATTTTTTTATGTTTTAATTTTTTTTTTCAAATAAATGTTTTTCTTTATTATGTGTGTAGTTTTTATATTTTTTAATTATTTTTTTTAACATTCATTAAAAGGTTTTCAAATAGAATATTTTGACAAAAAAATTTAATTTCACTAATAAATGATTTTTTTTTTCTATTTTAATAAATATTCAGACAATGACTTTTAACAGTATTGTAACTGTTAAATCATGTTTGGATTCCTCTTTAATATTTCTTGTTGTATTCATTTAAAAACCATCTTTCCCTTTTTTAGGAAATTTTGATATTAAATATGGAATTTTAAGAATGGAATTTTAATATATGAAATATTTTTACCATTGTTCTAGAATAGTTTCTCAAGGGTTTTATTATTTATATAGTCCGTTTTCATTTTTTATGATGGGTTGATCCAAATTATATCTCATGGGTGATCCCACTATAAAATATAAGAAGAGTGAAACCATTTTGTGGTGGGTGAGCACATTAACACATATACGATGGGTTCACCATGATAATTCTTTAATACATTGGGTAACAATAATGTTTTATGGAGAATTAAATTATAATGAAAAAATATGGATATTATAATGGTAATGTTTTTAAGCATTTGAATTCGATTATGTCATAAGGAACCTTCATGTCTTTTCAATATGTGATAATGAGTTTTCATGAAATAATAATATTATAGATGGTGATATACTAATCTATTTAAAGAAAAATATTCTACTTTTAAATAAAAATGATTTTTAGTAATAACATTTAAAAAGGATTACAATTATTTTACTTCACTAACATATTTTGTTCTCTGATTTCCATTACTGAGTTTCTTAACCAACCCCACAATTAAAAAAATAATTGGGTTGAAAGTACAGGTAGTGAAATTCCTGAATCAAGATGAAGTAATAATGAATTTTCATGAATTTAAATCATGTTTTATTTTAGAAACTATATATTGTTGGAAAAATGGATACTAATCAGATGTGTGCACATTGTAAAATATGGTTTGTTATTTAAGTGTGATGACCCAATTTTTTGAACACTAAACCTAATTGATCTTTGGGAATGTAAAACATTGAATTATATATAAAGTCGCTAGATTAATTAATAATTAATATCAGGCCGTTATGGTTGTTATCATATTAGTATTTAGATATCATTGTAGGTTAGGATGTGATTTGATAAAAATTTTATAGACATTATCACACTAACATTTTGGGTTTTATTAAATAGTAAGATCTAGTAAGATTCAAAGTAAAAATAGATGTTAAAAAATGTGGTTTCTTTTAAATGTGAAACTAATTGTAATGTGTGTTATATTGGGGGATGTTATGGTTATTCTTAACAATATATTAGGGCTTATGATTTAAAACTATAATATAGAAGATTTTTTAATAAATCAAAAATATGATAAATTAATCCATGTGGATGTTCAGGTGACAATGGTCATAAATATAAATATATTCAATGGCATAAATGTCTAAATTATGGAATAAAGCATCCAAGAAAATGTATTAAAAGAATGGGAAGGTGATTTATATGTTGTAAAAGAGTCTATAAAGGAATAATCATCTATGTGAAAATGAAGAATTCAGATAAATCATTGTTGGGAAATGATGTTCATCTTGAGGTATCAACTGAATTTTTTAAATGTGGGGAAAATTGTTATTGGAAAATTGATGTATTATAGTGAAAGCTCGCAAAATGGATCATAAATGTAGTATATATATGTATATATTTATCAATAACTAATTCTATTACAGTTGAATATGATGAAACTAAAAATTACATATGAAAGTTATGGATTACATCAAGGATTATGTTTTGACATTGTTGAATCATATGAAAATATTCACAATTATATGACATAGAAAAGAACTGTTAGGGGATTATGATGAATAATAATTGATTACTGTTTCTATATTAAAGATTTATAATTTATTGAATTATTTAATGATGATCATAATTATAAAATCATTAATACTCTTTATATAGTGAGAGTACATTGTGAGAAATTTATTGACTTTTGCTAGATTTTTTAGGTATAAATAGAAATTATGTTTATAATGTAAAAATGTTACGTGAGTAATAATGATTATTTTATTTTTTAGACATAAGTTTAACGATATGGATAAAAATTATGATTTATGTTATATTTTATTTAGAGATAAATATGGGTTGTTATATTTGTGGGATGAAAAAAGAAAGGCATGAGATAACATTTGGGATTAAAAACATTATTTAGTATTGAAAATTATAAGGAATATATTAATATTGTTTTATAAAATAAACAACCCATTTAATGAATGACAACTTATCACATCTGGAAAGGCTGCAAAACGTAAACCAATAAGTAATGGGCGGTACAGGTGGATCTTATACCACTATCCTATGTGATGTCCTAGTTAGTATGACTTATATTCTGTATTAAAACAATATAACTAAATATGGATATGTTAGTTTTGGGAACATATGATTCATCATATATATAACCATGATATTTAAATTTCCTCAAGGATTAATGTTACATCGAAATCAAATCGATATATTTTGGGGTGAATTTCAGGAATAAGGTAAATATAATATTATAAGATTTTATTTAATAAATATAGTTTGACTTATATTTTGTAATAATATATTATTTTCTTGTGACTAAAAATAATGGTTATTTATATAAATTACTATCATATCATGGAGATTATGTAACATTGCGAATTATATTTTTTGTATGAGACATTAAGAATAATTGATGTCAATTTAGAAGATAAATATTAAATTTATCTTGGAATAATATGTGATTATATCATTTTTACATTTGGTTTTAAATGTTAGGATATAATGTTTTTAAAGAAATTTGAGGATTTTAATTTTTTAATGGTATATTTTTGCAGCAGGGTTGAGTGGGTGCAACCTGTGGTAGTGGAGAACACAGGCCCTGCAGTGCAAGATGGCCATGCTGTGGGGGATTCAGAGGGATGTGTTTAGGAAAGTGGCCGGAACAAAGAAGATAGAGGGGTACTCATTTCAATTATTATAAGTAACTGTTTTCAGGGTTTGGAAAAAGAGGATACAGAGGTGTCTAATCTAGGAAACACTGGTGTCAATGCAGTGACTAGATCTAATGAGGCTATTGATGAAAATGATGAAAGGAGGTTGGTGCTGTATGAGCAGCTGCATTGCTTAACATCATTTTATTATAATTCTCAGCTTCAACAGTATCAGCAATCATTTTATAAAAATGTGGTCATTCCTGGAAAATGGGGGGAGGCCTCTGAGATTGATAAAGAAAATATTGGCAGATTGATGATTCCTTGGTATAGCAACATTGTCCAGGGGGGGAAGGTGAATGTAGTTGAGAACCAGGAGGCGAGGACTGCCTCACCACGAAGGTGGATGAGGAAGGATTATTACACTTTTCCAAAGCCAATGTCCATGAGGTCATCGACATTAAAGGGAGGCAGGGCAGGTCTAAGTAATGTTATGAAATCTCTTAATGCTTTTATTTCTTTGGAGCGGCTGAATTTGAGAAGGAAATACGCCAAAATCCTGAAGCATTATGAAAGCTCGGAATGGGTGTCAGCCACTATGGAGGAAGATTTATCTCATGGGTGTGGAAACGGATTTGGTTCTGATGTGATCTAGTTGTTGTTTTTGGGCTTCTGTTCTTTTGTACTATACTTTTCTTTTTATTTAATAAATGGTCGGAGGTTAGACTCTGACTGTCTTTCTGGGTATATTTTCAGCTTTGAAAAGTAAAGTTAAATTTTATAGATTAATGTAGTTTTTATTCATTTGAAAGTTTTTTATCATTGCAAATTATCATAACCTATGAGAAAAAATTTGTTTTTTTACAATTCATAATGATACAAGGTGTAATTTTTTTTTTTGAGTTTTTGATCTATTAAATATGATTTTAGTTGTTCATTCGTGAGGAATACATCTTGAATACTCCTCATTTGGCTAAAAATTTGAGATTTTGGTAGAAATTAATTAAAGGGTGGAATTAATCATTCCAAGTAAGTATATATATTTTGGTTATTCATATATGATAAATTAGTTCATTAAAATTTTTAAATAAAAAAATATCATTTTACTTGTTTTGTTGAGAAATTATTGGCCTTTAACCCATTATATACTTGTATTTTTCTTATCGTAAACATTATCATTGATATATAATTTGTCACACTCTAAGATTCCATAGAAGTTATATTTTTATTTCATATCAATTTTTCAGTTCTTAATAGTGTTCTCATACTTAGAAAACCTATTTTGTTTCACTCTAGATGACAATCATACTTCTATTTTTCTATTTTAAGAGGAATTTTCATTAACCCATTATAGTATGTGGGTTTTCAGAAAAGTTATTTTGTGAAGGTAACCCCTAATCACTGAGTCGAAATAAAAATTTTAAGGATTAAATTTATTAGGGGTATAATTTAATAAAACCAAATTATTTTAAATGACACATTTTGTTCGGTGAAGTATAAGAATATAATAGCAAGCTTAAACGTAAAGATAATTATTATTTTTAAAATGATACTATAATAAACTATTCATTAAATGTTGAATTAGTTATAGTATTAATACTTTTATAAAAAATATATAATTTCTATACTCATTCTAATATATTAATTACTTGATTGTAAATAATATCTCATTTTTTGGTAAATTTATTTTATTATTCAAATATGGTTTTTATAAATTTTTTTGAGTGAATATTATAATTATTTTTTATAAATTTTAGATACTTTATTTGAAAAAATGAAATTTCTATTTTTAAATAATTATTTGAAAATTATCTTAGAATGATTTTTTCCGTATATTCCAAAATTATTGATTTTTTAATGAATAGTGAAAAATATTAATTTTTTGTAAATACAATTTATCTTTTAATTTATTATAAAAATAATAATATAATTTGAACATTTTTAAATTTTCTTAGTCCTTTTTTATAATAAAATTTTTAGGTCATGAGATCAATTTCAAATTTTATATTATTATAAAAAATAACTTATTTTAAAAGGTCCTTTTTCTGAAAAATCATTTTCATCACATTTTTCCAATTCAATCTTAAATTAAATTTTATAAATTTTTTTTATTTGAATTTTGAAATCAAGAATACATTTTTTTAATAAGTGGGTCCAAATTTATAATTAATAATGTTTTATTTTGGGTCAATATAAATATTATCCTTAATAATATTTGTTACCACTATAAAACGTAAATTGAGAAATTAATGTAAAAAAATGACAAGGACTATAAAATCCCCAAAATACATATAATAATTTTATTAGAAGGGAATATTTTATAAAAAATCATCAATTATTTTTTTATACTAATTTTTTTGACAATTTTGATGACATTATGGATTTTATAATATTTTATTTAATGAAAAGTAATCATTGACACACTCTAGTTTTGAATAACAATAATATTTTTAACATAGTGGTAAATAGAAGATATTTATAGTCATAAATAGTTATAATGAACTTAAATTCTGTATACTCTTCTTGGTTATTTTATTTATTTTTATTGAAGATATAATTACCTTGTAAATACACACAATATTGACACAATAATTATTCAATTAATGTAAAAATTCAAGAAATAATTAGAAAAATTAAAAGAAATAAATTTGAAATGAATAATATGATAATTAAATTTTATAAATTAAAATTAAATATTAGCGAAGTAATAAAGTATATATTTTTTTATTTTTTTTGTGATGTTATTATAATCAAAATAATGAATAGTTTTAAAACTTTACAATAAAGATATAATGTTTTAAGAATATTTTATTAAGTGATAAAAAATTACTAAAAAACACATATTTGTAATATTTATCTAGATATCGTATATAATATCATCCATGGTCTATTTATTGACTATTTGACAATATAAAATTTCTATATTTACCCTCATAATGTATAAGGCCCCAGCCTTAAACCTTACTTAATATTGAATTAAATGAGTAATTCACATTGAGGATCTTTTCAGTTTTAGAGTTTTAGAGAATTAGGACTTAACTATTACATCTCAAAAAATTACAAAGTAGTCGCTTCTACTAAATTTCCATAAAATAAAAACTCTTAAAAAGAAACATGTATAGTTCCATGTTTTAGGTAGCATGACTTTCCCTTGATCCCATCCTTGACCCTATTCCATGCTAAGTCATGTGAAAAACATTTCAAAAACTTGGGATGAGCATAAGAAGCTCAGTAAGGGATACAAAAAGAATGAAAACTGTTAGTTTTTCATAACAACAAGTAAACCATGAATACTTTATCAATGTAATACTTTTCACCTTCATGAAGTAGTAAAAAATCTTCACTGAAAAAAAGTATAACTACTTACCTTTTTGTAACCAAAGGATTACTATAAAACCCATATAAAGAACACATAACATATATAAAGGTAACTTGGGACATAAACATACTTAAGTGGAATAACTATACGGTCAACATCCACACATATCACTTAATGGAATAGCCATACGGCCAATTTCCATACAAACTTAATGTAATAGCCATACGGCCAACTTCCATACCCAATGCATTGGAGGTTATATCGTAACAACCCGTCCTGGTATTCACGGCACCACCCGTCATATAGTTTATAACGTAACCACCCGTTAAAATGTCCAAGTACTAATATAAAATCATAAATCATAAAACCAATATAATCGAAACATAACATTTCCACTTTTCAATCACAATATAACATTTTATTATATTGAAATAATGAATCCATTCAAAAAGAAACCATTTCCAAAACCATTTAAAAAATTTAGTAAAGAGATTTTTGAATCAAATTGTCCCATAGCACCTTGAAGATTAAAATTTTAAACCATTAATATGCATATAAATAAATCCTTAAAACCATTTTGAAAACATGGATATTAATAAGAACAAATAATTAAAACATTTAAAACGATATTTTGGTTAAAGGGGTTGTACCAAAATTAAAGACACTTGAATACAATAATTTAGGAATAACATTTAGTCAAAACTTTATAATATCATGAGAATAAATGGATTAAAGATATAATACTACAAAGGACAGTATATACACCATATAAGAGTGAATTGGTACATAAAAACAATGAACCCTCAATAGAAATGTCAAATGTGATGAAATCCCTTATAAAGAAGGTATCCTTAAATTAGGGACAAATCAATCTCAAAAAGATGTGTGACAAATATAAATACACCTAATATAAGTGGAAATTAAGTGTAAAACAATAAAAGGTCATTCACACATATTCAATGGATGACATATTCAATGACTACATGTTGAACCCAAAGAAATCGAAATTGGGTTAAAAAGTTCCCTTGACAGCCTAACGGCATCACATCAAAATGAGTTGATAAGAGACAAAAAGTGTATCTCATCACTTGGACATAATATTTACATCTATAAGGATATATGAGAACATATCCCAACAAAACAATAAGTAAATTAAAAGACCCAATAAAAGAAGTCTTTAAAAAAAGAGGAGGGTGAAAGGTTCCCTTACCGACTTGGGTATCTTTCAAAACATACACCACATGAAAGAAGGACAATAGATCCTTGATGTAAATACTCATAAACGAAAGTATATTACACAAAGAGTAGAATAATTGTCAGTACATACACCAGTCAATGGAATTTGTGGAAAATGTAGCATAAATCTCACGTGAATAAAAGTGAGATGAAAAATCCCTTACGAAAACTCGGCAGCCTAACGGCGCCACATAAAACTTCCAAAATGGATTGATTAGAAGAAATAGGGTCTCTCATCGCATCAAAATAATGTTTACAGAAAGAGTAATATAAAAGAACATCCCCCAACATAACAAATAGGATCTTAAAATAAGTGAAATAAAGGAGAGTACTTTAAAAGAAAGAGAGAGGTTAGATCTCTTACGAAAATTCGGCAGCCTATCGGTGCCACATAAAACTTCCAAAATGGATTGATGAGAGAAAATGGGGTCTCTCATCACATGAACATAAAAATAAAATCAAATTTAATATAAAATATCATCCCAATAACAAGAAATATGAGCTTTAAAAGGAATGACATAAAAGTGTGTACTTAAAAAGAAAGAGAGGAGTAGGATCCCTTACCTCGGGTCCGACTTGACTCGATCGTTCTTTAACGTCCTGAATAATAAACTTGAGTTAATTTCTACTTTATTAAGAACCTTTTTCAATATTATTATTCCTTTTATATCACTTATTTCCATGTTATAAACATTATTTAATCATTAAGTTAATAATTATTGTTTTGTCGATATTTGGTTCCTAAGTCGAAAGCGGACTTCATTCAATTACATGTTGTTCATGTGGTCAAAGGATCTTTATATACAAAATTAAATTCCTGATTTTGATATCATATATATCATATATATCCAGCATATACATGTATTTATAAAATCACATAATCATTTAGAGGAATGAAATGAAATTCACCGTTCATGGAGACGGTAAGCCGTACGTACGCATGAACGCTACTTTCATTTCTATGTCGTATTAATGGAATTAAAACTATATGAGATGTATGTATATTTTAATTCCAGAATTATATTAATAATTTAGATGTATCATACATCATATATATCCATTACATATATGTACTTATAATAGTACATTACATTTGGGGATAAGAAATGAAATGCACCGTTCATGGAGACTGTAAGCCGTACGTACGCATGAACGCTACTTTCATTTCTATCTCATACTAAAATGGAAAAAAATAATAATTATATAGAGGTATATAATAATTCCAGTATAAAATCATATATAATAACATTACATCTATCTTTTACACGTCCCACGTATGGCATTAATGAATCACATCACTTTGAGGGGGCGGTAGTCCGCACTTCCTAAAATGAAGATATTGCGTATACAAATAATGGAAGCCATAAAGGTAAGACACAAATGAAAAATACAGAAGCATAAGTAAAACATAAACATATTATATATCATATATAAAAATAGTGACATCATAATGGCCACTTTTGAAGGTGTTAAATGAGTATTGAACAATCATCGTTTCGGGAGGCACAATTTCGCCATCCACGGAAACCGTATGTTCTTTAACCATTTGATGTAGTTGTGTGAGAGTGTATCTCGAATAAATATTATAACAACATCCTATTATATTTAAGATACTGGTGTTGTTACAAAAGATGTAAATAAAAAGATTTTAGGGGGTTGGAGAAGCAAAATAAAACAAATGAACATGAGAGAATGAATTACCTTTAAAAGTGTTACTCCTTTTGATTTGAGCCTAAAGGCATCATTTGAAAGGATTTTGCCCAAAGGTAATCCTCTAGGATGAGTAGAGGGATGTGGAGAGAGTAAATGGGCAGGGGTTGGCCGAGCCAAAGGCTAGTGGAGTTTTTGAAATGAGGTCGAGGTGGGGGCCTTTTATAAGAGGAGAAGAGGGGCACTTTTGGAAAGTAAAGAAATATTAATTTATTTGAAAATGTGTTTCGGTTTTAAAAGGTCCCAAATTGATATAATTCATGTATCAGGTGATAAGGGTTATAAATCCACCCATCCAATAAGTTTTGGACATGTGTAGTTCATAGATTTTACATTATCTTTCCATTTTATTTATATCGTTAAATAATGAGGTCATCGCTGCATCATCATGATGTCATAAATAATTTAGTTTATTTAGTGTCTAAAAATTATAAAAAAATACTATGATGTAGGAAATCCTTTTATATTTCCAATTATTATTTATAATCAAAACTATGACTTGTATAACCCCACTTAAAAATTGTTTTAGTAAAACATATCATGTTTGTGTCAATTTAATTTTAACATTAAATAAAAATATATTATTGTCATTTTCCAACTAAAGGGGCTCCATGGGGTCCCCAAGTTGGCCCATGGCTTGTCTTGGTCGGCCATGACTCACCCAATAGGTTTAGCGCAAGTTTCAAGGTGTTTTCACATTCTTATAATATCATTTTTAACTTAAATTATACTAATTACCTCTAATCGCGATTAATGAAAAAAAGTTACTATTCACCCAACAATTATTTTCATCCCATTGAACCAAATTTTACATACTAATGACAACCATGTATGTCGGATTTTCAAAATTCAATACACATTAGTGGTAAACTTTCATTTAACTGAAAAAATCAGTTTTCTTGATTACCACTTAGTGGTTTCACTATTCCTCAAAAATTGGAGTTTTTCAGAAAAATACCAAAACTTCACCCTATGATATATTTGATATTCCGAATTCAAAAATGAAGTCCGTTTTAAAAAATTCAAAACATATTAGTCACATTAATTAATTTAATAATTAATTCCCGCTGTAATAGCAAATAGCGTGTTTTTATAAAACAATAAGTATCAAAAGATTGACACTAGTTTAAGTTTGATTTCAAAGTGAAATTAATTCCAACGACCACTATTGGATTTAATGGTAAAAATATTTTCTAATTTCACTTTAAAATAAATTAAAGATATTATCTAATCATATAAATAAATTATATTAAAAAGTGGTTTTGAATTAAAACACAACATTTTACACTATTAATTAAAAAATTAACTTTATCGGAAAAATACCAAAAAATTACACAAAGTTAAATTTGATGTCCTGATTCTTAATAAGAGTTTTATTTGGTCCAAAAGAATGTATAAGAGTGATCAAAACTATATTTAATGACAGTTCTCCATTAAAAGGCGATAAGTGAACCTTTAGTGAAAACTAGGGCATATACGCCTAAAATTGAATTCTTTCCGTATTTTAACCCTTTAGCTTTTATTGGATAAATTTAAAAACATTAAAAAACATATATAATCATATTTTAGTTATTTCTATCCATTCCCGCCAATACAACGGCTGCCTGTTAACTACCATTTGAAATAATATTATTTTATTATAAGAGTACAACGTAAGATTCCCAAGAAACTCGTTGTTGCGTGTTGGGTACGCCATCGAGCATAACGTCCCCTTTAAAGCCATATCAATATTTTATTCACAAATATGGATAAATAAGAAAATGTCATATTCTTTATTTACCTGGGGTGTTACATCCTTCCCCCCTTTTGGGAATTGCGTCCTCACAATTTTTAAAATTGGGCTTGGAAACATCCTTGAAAGTCCCACATCGGAACAAGAGTCGGTAAAACAATAACTTTAAAATAAAGGAAGATAAGTACAAAGGTCACCTGAGTTAACCCATACTAGGATTCCATGTAGAAAAACATGGACATGGAAGAAATATCAAAGTGTCATGTTCTTAAGGGAGAGTGATAGTAAACATGTCTAGGAGAAAGTTAACAATGAGAAAATCACAAACTTGTGATGGGTTAAACGGTATTCGATTCCCCAGTAGGAAAAGCTAATAGACAACATTTTCATGTTAAGTTACTTTTTATTGAGGAATTTATTCATAAGGAAACATAATCACTTATCATGTTGACTTTCAACTTTTACTATATTCCTTAATGAAACTCATATTTTTTCCAAAAGACGAGTATTTAGGGAGACTTGTTTGCATTAAGAGTACTATAATCAATTTCTAGAGAATCACCTAATCCACAAAAGAGAACTATATACTTCCCATGTCTTTATACTTTAACAAAAACCAAAACCAAAAAAGCTAGTACAAGATCAGATAATCCAGAAATGGATAACCCTCTATAAAAAGAAAATCTATGCTTAATCTCCAAAATTGTGTCTAACAAAACCCAGAGTTCAAAGAGGACCATCCGATAAACAATTTGTCCATAAAATTCTTCAAAGTAAACTAAACTACGGTTAAAACCCAAATATTTGAAGGATTTAGTCGCATAGTCTTCCAAGTTAAATCGTAACATTTATTTCCAAGCAACATCAGTTGCTCCTAAAGTATCGTATTGAAAAGTAATTAACCTAATCACATATCCTCCATGATAGGTTAATAATTTTCATAAATAACCCAAAATCAACTTACTCTTAATTCATAAAATCATATAACTTGGAAGAATCAGTCAAAGTAACCAGGGACTTCACGTAGTCTAGTGGTAGGTGATATATACCAGTCGCACTTTGGTTGTGGGTTCGATTCCCGCAGCTTTGTCCGACGCGACGAGTTGTCACACGGTCTGCGTGTTGTCCTTTTTCCAAAACTATATAATTATTAAATCATTCCCCAAAATGAGATAAAATCTTCAAAAATAATCATAACATATTTTAACCTCAATTTTATCTCATGCCTTTTATTTTTCAGCATATCAAATAATAACCCATAATTACCTCAAAAGTAAGGATCATATAAACTCTAATGGTTACCTTTATAATTATTACATGAACTTCCACATGGATTAGTCATCTCGTACATGATACATTACAGAACATACCAAGGTTCAAGTGGTTGATCATGACTCCTTGATATTTGGTTTAGAACAACCACGAGTTTCCTCATTGAATCCCCCATTTTATCTTGTATCTTAATCCTAGAACCACCACAGTTTCCTTCAACCCTCTTGTCTCTTCGGTGCCTGCTAGATCCATCCATTCACTAAGAACAGAAATGTCAGTGTGAGTATATCAACAAAACCATCATTTACTAATGAGTAAGATAAACACTAAGATATACTTACTCATTCACTTTATCTACAACTAGGACTCTTATTGAAATCCTAACCATTATGGTAATGTCACTTATGCTTAAAGAATACCCTAACCTCTAAAGTTATCTAAACCGACCTTTGATACCAACTATAAGGCCCCAGCCTTAAACCGTACATAATCATGAGTTATTACAAGATTACACATTGAGGATCTTTTTAGGTTTAGAGTTTTAGAGAATTAGATCATGAAACTTGCATTACATTCCACATTTAGACAAAGTGGTTACATAAAAGACAGTATGCATTCTTCCCATCAACGGAAACATATTTAAAATAAAACATGGATTCTCTCTTGACACATCCTTGACACTATCATCACATCATGTACCCTTCCCTTGACCTGTGAAAAACATTTCAAAAACTTGGGATGAGCATAAAAAGCTCAGTAAGGGATATAAAAATATGGAAAGGAATCATGAGTACATGTATACATAAGATTGAAATCATACTTTACCCATAAAACATAAGCACCTTAACATACCTCATAAAATCATAGAAATCATATGATATAAATGTATCTTGAGGCATTCATAACATTCTTACGTAGGGAGTAACCCTCTT
Source organism: Viscum album (assembly GCA_963277665.1). Classification (NCBI taxonomy): domain Eukaryota; kingdom Viridiplantae; phylum Streptophyta; class Magnoliopsida; order Santalales; family Viscaceae; genus Viscum; species Viscum album. The sequence goes on along the minus strand of OY728165.1, from coordinate 251,060,033 downwards.
GGTTACGTTTAGAATACCCATCACAGTATATTCCCTAAATCTCTTCGAAGAAACCTTAACGTTTCACTCCTTCGCATTACCCAATGCATTGGAAAGCTATATCGGGCTCACCCGCCCTTAGTTTATCACGGAACCACCAGTTTTCATAACAATGCCCAAGAACCAAAACATAAACGTATCACATAAAACATGCATAAAGGAAACATAACATTTCCACTTTTCAATCGCAATATAACATTTTATTATATTGAAATAATGAATCCATTCAAAAAGAAACCATTTCCAAAACCATTTAAAACATTTAATAAAGAGATTTTTGAATCAAAGTGTCCCATACCCCCTTGAAGCATTAAATTTTAAACCATTAATATCCATATAAATAAATCCTTAAAACCATTTTGAAAACATGGATATTAATAAGAACAAATAATTAAAACATTTAATACAATATTTTGGTTAAAGGGGTTTTACCAAAATTAGAGACACTTGAATACAATAATTGAGGAATAACATTTAGTCAAAACTTTATAATATCATGAGAATAAATGGATTCATGATATAATACTCCAAAGGACAGTATATACACCATATAAGAGTGAATTGGTGCATAACAACAATGAACCCTCAATAGAAATGTCAAATGTGATGAAATCCCTTATAAAGAAGGTATCCTTAAATTAAGGACAAATAAATCTCAAAAATATGTGTGACAAATATAAATACACCCAATATAAGTGAATATTAAGTTTAAAACAATAAAAGGTCATTCACACATATTCAATGGATGACATATTCAATGACTACATGTTGAACCCAAAGAAATCGAAATTGGGTTAAAAAGTTCCTTTGACAGCCTAACGACATCACATCAAAATGAGTTGATGAGAGATAAAAAGTGTATCTCATCACTTGGACATAAAATTTACATCAATAAGGATATATGAGAACATATCCCAACATAACAATAAGTAAATTAAAAGACCCAACAAAAGAAGTCTTTTAAAAAAGAGGAGGGTGAAAGGTTCCCTTACCGACTTGGGTATCTTTCAAAACATACACCACATGAAAGAAGGAAAATAGATCATTGATGTAAATACTCATAAACGAAATTATATTACACAAAGAGTAGAATAATTGGCAGTACATACACAACTCAATGGAATTTGTGGCAAATGTAGCATAAATCTCACGTGAATAAAAGTGAGATGAAAAATCCCTTACGAAAACTCGGCAGCCTAACGGCGCCACTTAAAACTTCCAAAATGGATTGATTAGAGGAAATAGGGTCTCTCATCACATCAAAATAATGTTTAAAGAAAGAGGAATATAAAAGAACATCCCCCAACATAACAAATAGGAGCTTAAAAGAAGTGAAATAAAGGAGAGTACTTTAAAAGAAAGAGAGAGGTTAGATCTCTTATGAAAATTCGGCAGCCTATCGGTGCCACTTAAAACTTCCAAAATGGATTGATGAGAGAGAATAGGGTCTCTCATTCCATGAACATAAAATTTACAGAAAAATTAATATAAAATATCATCCCAATAACAAGAAATATGAGATTTAAAAGGAATGACATAAAAGTGTGTACTTAAAAAGAAAGAGAGGAGTAGGATCCCTTACCTTGGGTTCGACTTGACTCGATCGTTCTTTAACGCCCTGAATAATAAACTTGATTTTATTTCTACTTGATTAAAAACATTTTTCAAGATTATTATTCCTTTTATATCACTTATTTCAATGTTATAAACATTATTTAATCATGAAGCCAATAATGATTGTTTTGTCGATATTTGGTTCCTAAGTCGAAAGTGGACTTCATACAATTACATGTTGTTCGTGTGGTCAAAGGTTCATTATATCCAAAATGACATTCCTGATTTGGATATCATATATAAAATATATATCCAGCATATACATGTATTTATAAAATCACATAATCATTTAGAGGAATGAAATGAAATGCACCGTTCATGGAGACGGTAAGCCGTACATACGCATGAACGCTACTTTCATTTCTATGTCGTATTAATGGAATTAAAACTATATGAGAGGTATGTATATTTTTATTCCAGAATTATATTAATCATTTAGATGTATCATACATCATATATATCCATTATATATATGTACTTATAATAGTACATTACATTTGGGGATAAGAAATGAAATGCACCGTTCATGGAGACAGTAAGCCGTACTTACGCATGAACACTACTTTCATTTCTATATCATACTTTAATGGAAAGAAATAATAATGATATAGAGGTATATAATAATTCCAGTATAGCATCTTATATAATAACATTAAATCCATCTTTTATACGTCCCACGTATGGCATTAACGAATCACATCACTTTGAGGGGGCGGTAGTCCGCACTTCCGAAAATGAAGATATCGCGTATACCCATAATGGAAGACATAAAGGTAAGACACAAATGAAAAATAAATAAGCATAAGTAAAACATAAACATATTATATATAATATATAAAAATATTTACATCATAATGTCCACCTTTGAAGGTGTTAAATGAGTATTGAACAATTATTGTTTCGGGAGGCACAATTTCGCCATCCACGGCAACCGTATGTTCTTCAACCATTTTATGTAGTTTTGTGAGAGTGTAGCTCGAATAAATCTTATAACAATATCCTATTATATTGAAGATACTGGTGTTGTTACAAAAGAAGTAAATAAAAAGAGTTTAGGGGGTTGGAGAAGCAAAATAAAACAAATGAACATGAGAGAATGAATTACCTTTAAAAGTGTAACTCCTTTTGATTTGAGCCTAAAGGCTTCATTTGAAAGGATTATGCCCAAAGGGAATCCACTAGGATGAGTATAGGGATGTGGAGAGAGTAAATGGGCAGGGGTTGGCCGAGCCAAAGGCTTGTGGAGTGTGTGAAATGAGGTAGAGGTGGGGGCCATTTATAAGAGGAGAGGAGGGGCACTTTTGGAAAGTAAAGAAATATTACTTTATTTGAAAATGTGTTTCGGTTTTAAAAGCTCCCAAATTGATATAATTCGTGGATAATGTGATAAGGGTTCGCAATACACCCATCCAATAAGTTTTGGACATGTGTAGTTCATAGATTTTACATTATCTTTCCATTTTATTTAAATCGTTAAATAATGAGGTCATCGCTGCATCCTCATGATGTCATAAATAATTTAATTTATTTAGTGCCTAAAAATTAAAAAAATTACTATGATGTAGGAAATATTTTTATCTTTCCAATGACTATTTATAATCAAAAATATGACTTGTATAACCCCACTTAAACATTGTTTTAGTAAAACATATCATGTTTGTGTCAATTAAATTTTAACATTAAATAAAAATATATTATTTTCATTTTCCAACTAAAGTGGCTCCATGGGGTCCCCAAGTAGGCCCATGGCTTGTCTTGGTCTTCCATGACTCACCCGATAGGTGTAGGACAAGTTTCATGGTAGTTTCACATTCTTATAATATCATTTTTAACTTAAATTACACTAATTACCTCTAATCGCGATTAATGAAAAAAAGTTACTATTCACCAAACAATTATTTTCATCCCATTGAACCACATTTTACATACTAATGACAACCATGTATGTAGGATTTTCAAAATTCAATAAACATTAGTGGTAAACTTTCATTTAACTGAAAAATCAGTTTGATTGATTACCACTTAGTGGTTTCACTATTCATCAAAAATTGGAGTTTTTCAGAAAAATTCCAAAACATCACCCTAAGATATATTTGATATTCCGAATTCAAAAATGAAGTCAGTTTAACAAAATTCAAAATATATTAGCCACATTAATTAATTTAATAATTAATTCCTTCTGTCAGAGCAAATAGTGTGTTTTTATAAAACAATAAGTATCAAAAGATTGACACTAGTTTAAGTTTGATTTCAAAGTGAAATTAATTCCAACGACCACTATTGGATTTAATGGTAAAAATATTTTCTAATTTCACTTTAAAATAAATTCAAAATATTATCTAATCATATAAAAAAATTATATTAAAAAGAGGTTTTGAATTAACACACAACATTTTACACTATTCATTAAAAAATGAACTTTATCGGAAAAATACCAAAAAATTACACAAAGTAAAATTTCATGTCCCGATTCTTAATAAGAGTTTTATTTGGTCCAAAAGAATGTATAAGAGTGATCAAAACTATATTTAATGACAGTTCTCCATTAAAAGGTGATAAGTGAACCTTTAGTGAAAACTAGGGCATATACGCCTAAAATTGAATTCTTTCAGTATTTTAAGCCTTTAGGTTTTATTGGATAAATTTAAAAACATTAAAAAACATATATAATCATATTTTAGTTATTTCTATCCATTCCCGAAAATACAACGGCTACATGTTAACTACCATTTGAAATAATATTATTTTATTATTAGTGTGCAACGTAAGATTTCCAAGAAACTCGTTGTTGCGTGTTGGGTACGCCATCGAGCATAGCGTCCCCTTTAAAGTCATATCAATATTTTATTCACAAATATGGATAAATAAGAAAATTTCATATTCTTTATTTACCTGGGGTGTTACATCTTTCCCCCCTTTTGGGAATTGCGTCCTCGCAATTTTTAAAATTGTGCTTGGAAACATCCTTGAAAGTACCACATCGGAACAAGAGTTGGCAAAACAATCACTTTAAAATATAGGAAGATAAGTACAAATGTCACCCGAGTTAACCCAGACTAGGATTCCATGTAGAAAAACATGTACATGGAAGAAAAAGAAAAGGGTCATGTTCTTGAGGGAGAGTGATAGTAAACATGTCTAGGAGAAAGTTAACAATGAGAAAATCACAAACATGTGATGGGTAAAACGTTATTCGATTCCCCAGTAGGAAAATCTAATAGACAACATTTTCATGTTAAGTTAATTTTTATTGAGGAATTTATTCATAATGAAACATAATCACTTATCATTTTGACTTTCAACTTTTATTATATTCCTTAATCAAACTCATATTTTTTCCAAAAGACGAGTATTTAGGGAGACTTGTTTGCATTAAGAGTACTATAATCAATTTCTAGAGAATCACCTAATCCACCAAATAGAACTATATACTTCCCATGTCTTTAGCCTTTAACCAAAACCAAAACCAAAAAGGCTAGTACAAGATCAGATAATCCAGAAATGGATAACCCTTTATAAAAAGAAAATCTATTCTTAATCTCAAAAATTGTGTCTAACAAAACCCAGAGTTCAACGAGGACCATCCGATAAACAATTTTTCCATAAAATTCTACAAAGTAAACCAAACTATGGTTAAAACCCAAATATTTGAAGGATTTAGTCGCATAGTCTTCCAAGTTAAATCGTAACATTTATCTCCAAGCAACATCAGTTGCTCCTAAAGTCTCATATTGATAAGTAATTAACCTAATCACATATCCTCCATGATAGGTTAATCATTTTCATAAATAACCCAAAATCAACTTACTCTTAATTCATAAAATCATATAACTAGAAAGAATCGTTCAAACTAACCAGGGACTTCACGTAGTCCAGTGGTAGGTGATAAATATCAGTCGCACTTTGGTTGTGGGTTCAATTCCCGCATCTTTGTTCGACACGACGGGTTGTCACACGGTCTGCGTGTTGTCCTTTTTCCAAAACTATATAATTCTTAAATCATTCCCCCAAATGAGATAAAATCTTCAAAAATAATCATAACATATTTTAACCTCAATTTTATCTGATGCCTTTCATTTTTCAGCATATCATATAATAACCCATAATTACCTCAAAAGTAAGGATCATATAAACTCTAATGGTTACCTTTATAATTATTACCTGAACTTCCACATGGATTAGTCATCTCGTACATGATACATTACAGAACATACCAAGGTTCAAGTGGTTGATCATGACTCCTTGATATTTGGTTTAGAACAACCACGAGTTTCCTTATTGAATCCCCCATTTTATCTTGTATCTTAATCTTAGAACCACAACAGTTTCCTTCAACCCTCTTGTCTCTTTGGTGCCTGCTAGATCCATCCATTCACTAAGAACAGAAATATCAGTGTGATTATATCAACAAAGCCATCATGTACTAATGAGTAAGATAAACACTAAGATATACTTACTCATTCACTTTATCTAAAACTAGGACTCTTTCTTAAATCCTAACCATTATGGTAATGACACTTATGCTTAAAGAATACCCTAACCTCTAATGTTATCTAAACAGACCTTTGATACCAACTATAAGGCCCCAGCCTTAAACCTTACATAATATTGAGTTATTACAAGATTACACATTGAGGATCTTTTTAGTTTTAATGTTTTAGAGAATTAGATCATGAAACTTGCATTACATTCCACATTTAGACAAAGTGGTTACATAAAACACAGTATTCATTCTTCCTATCAACGGAAACATATTTAAAATAAAACATGGATTCTCTTTTGACACATCCTTGACACTATCATCACATCATGTACCCTTCCCTTGACCTATGAAAAACATTTCAAAAACATGGGATGAGCATAAAAAGCTCAGTAAGGGATATAAAAATATGGAAAGGAATCATGAGTAAATGTATACATAATAATAAAATCATACTTTAAACATAAAACATAAGCACCTTAACATACCTCATAAAATCATAGAAATCATATGACATAAAGGTAACTTGAGGAATTCATAACATTCTTACGTAGGGAGTAACCCTCTTGGTTACGTTTGGAATACCCATCACAGTATATTCCCTAAATCTCTTCGGAGAAACCTTAACGTTTCACTCCTTTGAGTTACCCAATGCATTGGAGAGCTTATCGGGCTCACCCGCCCTTAGTTTATCACAGAACCACCCGTTTTCATAACAATGCCCAAGAACCATAACATAAACGTAACACATAAAACATGCATAAAGGAAACATAACATTTCCACTTTTCAATCACAATATAACATTTTATTATATTGAAATAATGAATCTATTCAAAAAGAAACCATTTCCAAAACCATTTAAAACATTTAATAAAGAGATTTTTGAATCAAAGTGTCCCATACCACCTTGAAGCATAAAATTTTAATCCATTAATATCTATATAAATAAATCCTTAAAACCATTTTGAAAACATGGATATTAATAAGAACAAATAATTAAAGCATTTAAAACGATATTTTGGTTAAAGAGGTTTTACCAAAATTAGAGACACTTGAATACAATAATTGAGGAATAACATTTAGTCAAAACTTTGTAATATCATGAGAATAAATGGATTCATGATATAATACTCCAAAGGAAAGTATGTACACCATATAAGAGTGAATAGGTGCATAACAACAATGAACCCTCAATAGAAATGTCAAATGTGATGAAATCCCTTATAAAGAAGGTATCCTAAAATTAAGGACAAATCAATCTCAAAAATATGTGTGAAAAATATAAATACCCCCAATATAAGTTGATATTAAGTGTAAAACAATAAAAGTTCATTCACACATATTCAATGGATGACATATTCAATGACTACATGTTGAACCCAAAGAAATCGAAATTGGGATACAAAGTTCCCTTGACATCCTAACGACATCACATAAAAATGAGTTGATGAGAGATAAAAAGTGTATCTCATCACTTGGACATAAAATTTACATCAATAAGGATATATGAGAACATATCCCAACATAACAATAAGTAAATTAAAAGACCCAACAAAACAGGTCTTTTAAAAAAGAGGAGGGTGAAAGGTTCCCTTACCGACTTGGGTATCTTTCAAAACATACACCACATGAAAGAAGGACAATAGATCATTGATGTAAATACTCATAAACGAAATTATATTACACAAAGAGTAGAATAATTGTCAGTAAAAACACCACTCAATGGAATTTGTGGAAAATGTAGCATAAATCTCACGTGAATAAAAGTGAGATGAAAAATCCCTTACGAAAACTCGGCAGCCTAACGGCGCCACTTAAAACTTCCAAAATGGATTGATTAGAGGAAATAGGGTCTCTCATCACATCAACATAATGTTTACATAAAGAGGAATATAAAAGAACATCCCCCAACATAACAAATACGAGCTTAAAAGAAGTGAAATAAAGGAGAGTACTTTAAAAGAAAGAGAGAGGTTAGATCTCTTACGAAAATTCGGCAGCCTATCGGTGCCACTTAAAACTTCCAAAATGGATTGATAAGAGAGAATATGGTCTCTAATCACATGAAAATAAAAATTACAGAAAATTGAATATAAAATATCATCCCAATAACAAGAAATATGAGCTTTAAAAGGAATGACATAAAAGTGTGTACCTAAAAAGAAAGAGAGGAGTAGGATCCCTTACCTCGAGTCCGACTTGACTCGATCATTCTTTAACGTCCTGAATAATTAATATGAGTTAATTTATACTTGATTAAGAACCTTTTTCAAGATTATTATTCCTTTTACATCACTTATTTCCATGTTATAAACATTATTTAATCATTAAGTTAATAATGATTGTTTTGTCGATATTTGGTTCCTAAGTCGAAAGTGGACTTCATACAATTACATGTTGTTCGTGTGGTCAAAGGTTATTTATATCAAAAATTACATTCCTGATTTGGATATCATATATATCATATATATCCAGAATATACATGTATCTATAAAATAACATAATCATTTAGAGGAATGAAAGGAAATGCACCGTTCATAGGGACGGTAAGCCGTACGTACGCATTAACGCTACTTTCATTTCGATGTCGTATTAATGGAATTAAAACTAAATGAGAGGTATTTATATTTTAATTCCAGAATTATATTAATCATTTATATGTATCATACATCATATATATCCATTATATATATGTACTTATAATAGTACATTACATTTGGGGATAAGAAATGAAATGCACCGTTCATGGAGACGGTAAGCCGTACGTACGCATGAACACTACTTTCATTTCTATCTCATACTTTAATGGAAAGAAATAATAATGATATAGAGGTATATAATAATTTTAGTATAACATCATATATAATAACATTAAATCCATATTTTATACGTCCCACATATGGCATTAACGAATCACATCACTTTGAGGGGGCGGTAGTCCGCACTTCCGAAAATGATGATATCGCGTATACCGATAATGGAAGCCATAAAGGTAAGACACAGATGAAAAATACAGAAGCATAAGTAAAACATAAAAATATTATATATCATATATAAAAATATTGACATCATAATGTCCACCTTTGAAGGTGTTAAATGAGTATTGAACAATCATCGTTTCGGGAGGCACAATTTCTCCATCCACGGAAACCGTATGTTCTTTAACAATTTGATGTAGTTGTGAGAGAGTGTAGCTCGAATAAATCTTATAAAAACATCCTAGTATATTGAAGATACTGGTGTTGTTACAAAAGAAGTAAATAAAAAGATTTTAGGGGGTTGGAGAAGAAAAATAAAACAAATGAACATGAGAGAATGAATTACCTTTAAAAGTGTAACTCCTTTTGATTTGAGTCTAAAGGCTTCATTTGAAAGGATTCTGCCCAAAGGGCATCCTCTAGGATGAGGATATGGATGTGGAGAGAGTAAATGGGCAGGAGTTGGCTGAGCCAAAAGCTTGAGGAGTGTGTGAAATGAGGTAGAGGTGGGGGCCTTTTATAAAAGGAGAGGAGGGGCATTTTTGGAAAGTAAAGAAATATTACATTATTTGAAAATGTGTTTCGGTTTTAAAAGGTCCCAAATTGATATAATTCGTGAATAAGGTGATAAGGGTTCGAAATCCACCCATACAATCAGTTTTGGACATGTGTAGTTCATAGATGTTACTTTATCTTTCCATTTTATTTAAATCGTTAAATAATGAGGTCATCGCTGCATCATCATGATGTTATAAATAATTTCATTTATTTAGTGTCTAAAAATTATAAAAAAAATACTATGATGTTGGAAATCGTTTTTTCCGTCCAATTACTATTTATAATAAAAAAGATGACTTGTATAACCCCAATTAAAAATTGTTTTAGTAAAACATATCATGTTTGTGTCAATTTAATTTTAACATTAAATAAAAATATATTATTGTCATTTTCCAACTAAAGTGTCTCCATGGGGTCCCCAAGTTGGCCCATGGCTTGTATTGGTTGGCCATGACTCACCCAATAGGTTTAGGACAAGTTTCATGGTGTTTTCACATTCTTATAATATCATTTCTAACTTAAATTACACAAATTACCTCTAATCACGATTAATTAAAAAAAGTTACTATTCACCAAAAAATTATTTTCATCCCGTTGAACCACATTTTACATACTAATGACAACCATGTATGTCGGATTTTCAAAATTCAATACACATTAGTGGTAAAATTTCATTTAACTGAAAAATCAGTTTGCTTGATTACCACTTAGTGGTTTCACTATTCATAAAAAATTGGAGTTTTTCAGAAAAATATCAAAACATCACCCTAAGCTATATTTGATATTCCGAATTCAAAAATGAAGTCTGTTTTACAAAATTCAAAACATATTAGTCACATTAATTAATTTAATAATTAATTCCCACTGTCAGAGCAAATAACGTTTTTTTATAAAACAATAAGTATCAAAAGATTGACACTAGTTTATGTTTGATTTCAAAGTGAAATTAATTCCAACGACCACTATTGGATTTAATGGTAAAAATATTTTCTAATTTCACTTTAAAATCAATTCAAAATATTATCTAATCATATAAATATATTATATTAAAAAAAGGTTTTGAATTAAAACACAACATTTTACACTATTCATTAAAAAATGAACTTTATCGGAAAAATACCAAAAAATTACACAAAGTAAAATTTGATGTCCCGATTCTTAATAAGAGTTTTATTTGGTCCAAAAGAATGTATAAGAGTGATCAAAACTTTATTTAATGACAGTTCTCCATTAAAAGGTGATAAGTGAACCTTTAGTGAAAACTAGGGCATATACGCCTAAAATTGAATTCTTTCCATATTTTAAGCCTTTAGATTTTATTGGATAAATTTAAAAACATTAAAAACATATATAATCATATTTTAGTTATTTCTATCCATTCCCGCCTATACAACGGCTACATGTTAACTACCATTTGAAATAATATTATTTTATTATTAGAGTGCAACGTAAGATTCCCAAGAAACTCGTTGTTGCGTGTTGGGTACGCCATCGAGCATAGCGTCCCCTTTAAAGTCATATCAATATTTTATTCACAAATATGGATAAATAAGATAATTTCATATTCTTTATTTACATGGGGTGTTACATAATGTAAAAATCATTGTAATCATACTAAGAGTGAAAGGGGTTAATGAGGTGTTATAACAAAATTATAAGGAAAAAATGTGATCAAAATTTTCCCAAAAGTTATCAGATGATAGTATTTCCACCTATATCACCCAATATTATAAATTTAACAATTTTTTACCTATTTTTAATTGTAAATTATTTTCTAATAGTTAATTTTTTTAGGAATTCTGAAAGTGCCCCACTCACTTATAAAAGGGAACCACTTCTTATCATATCATCACACTTCCAAAAAAGTATTGTTATATATATTACTTACCAAATACTTACCTAGATTCCCTTATATAATTATAGTGGTCCTATTTTATGTTGAAAACTGACGTTTATGGGCTAATGTTATTACGAAAAGAACGTTGTTTGAAGTTGATGTATGGTTTTTAATTGATCATTTCAGTTTTATTTCGTCTTCTAAATCCTTTAAATATTATTAATCCTTTATAAAATAATAAAAACCGAATCCAACATTTAAATATATTATATTATTTTAGAATCATAACTAATATCCATATCCTCTACAATTAATTAAAAAATGAAACAATTATTTCTGTATACAGAGGACAGTAACCTTGTGATTTTAAGTAATTCGTCTTCTATCTCCATCTATCATGGATGAAATATAGTGATGAAATTAATTTTTATATATAAAATTTAATATATATTTTTTAATTTTAAAAGATAATATATCATATAACTTATAATTTTTCAATTTAATGGAAAATGACAATGTTGTTCTTGTGTACGTGTGGACTACCACCTCCACAAAGCAATTTGATTCTTTTTTCATCCCTGAATCATCTTAATTATATATAAAGTATATTTTAATAAATAATATTATATTTATTATATTATGATAATTATAGATTGATAAAATAATACATTGCCTATTTTTATTAGGATCGTTGAAAAAAATGAACGTTACTCATTTTTATGCACAACGTATCGTCTATGTGATAATAACATAGTTCATTTTCTATATCCATATTTAAAAATATATTTATAAAGTATAATTTATTATTTAAAATAATTATTTTTCATGGTTATTATTCTATATATTATGTAATACTTACTTGATTTAACATAATCAACCTTTTGAATTCATTTCATACATATGAGTCGAATGTCATCAAGACACCCAATGTAAATTTTATTGATTATGAATTTCTATATAACATTTTATTAAATAGAATAAATTAATAATGAATTAGAAAAAATTTCTTAATAAAGTATAAAATTTACTTCATTTTGTTTTTCAGGAAGATCATTAATATACATGTTGAGTCGGACTGAAGGTAATGTACTTTTTTATCAAAAAAATATTTAAATGTTCCTATTTCAAATATTTTTTCAATGGTTAAAAGGAATTTGTATTATTAAATATTCGATATGAAAAAAATTTCTTCTATCATGAACCCTTAATAATTAAAATTTTTATTTATATTTTCTTGTAGTCCTTTTTGAAGAAAATTTATCATTTATTTTCTGGGAATTATTTATATTCTAGTAAATGATTTATTTAGAAATCATTAAATTATTTTCAAAATGAATATTTTTAAAAAATGATTGAATTTTGGTACAAAATGAAAAATATGACATTTATATTTTTACATATATAGAAATAATGGCCTTTTTAGACACCATAACCATTATTTCATGGTTTAGTTCTTCTACATACTAATATGCTTTCATCCCTTAAAACCCCCCTTACACCTTTTCTGGGTATTTTGGTATTGGAAATGGTTTTCTAATAAGGATGTTTATTTTGATATATGAAATGTTTTAAACATGGGTTAATTTTTTTAGAGTTCTTATTTATTATCTAGTTATTAACGATTATTTATGAAGGGCTGATCCATATTATATATTATAGTTGCGCTTAATATTTCATATATGATGGGTGTTCATAGATAGCACCATGTGAACCTCTTATATCATATATGATAGATGTTCCTAGATTGAGCTCCAATTCATTAGGGAATGATTAGGTTTTTTTAGCTAATTATATTTGCAGTCAGCCTTATAGTTATAAAAATTAAATTTTATTTAATATGACGAGGTCCCAATGTGACTTTATTTCCTTTCTATTAATGCTACTGAGTTTGTAGGGAAATTGTATGACTTTAAAAAGTAATATAATGATGTAGTGAAGATAAAATATTTGTATTTTTGGGGAAAATTGTTGGATTTTTTAATAAATTGTATTTCATGGGTATTAATATTTTTCAATGGACTAACATATTTATTTTAATTTGGTCCCATAGTAAGATTATTTTAATCATCCAATGTATTTAAAATGTTTTTCATAGAGAGTTAGGGATGGTAAACTAAAAAGAAAAATTAATGTTGAAGTCGTGATGATTATTCTTGAAAATTATTCATATTTTAATTTAATCATTTTATAGTGTTTCAAAATGTATAATGGAGATATGTGTGAAAATATTAATTTATTTATTTTTATGTATGATTCATGACATTATTTTCAAAAAATCATTTCCAATATTATCACTGTGAACCTGAAAAATAGAAATATAGTCTAATGCATCTAGTCAATAATTTATATATAATGTTTATTTATATATCCTCGCATGTAAACATCATTGTGGATTCAATGTTTGATTCAATTGTGTGATTTAATATATTTTTTAACACTGTAATATTTCATGGTATGTTATATTTAATCTATTGTGTTGTGAGCAATGTGGAATTTTCTTGTGTAACACGCGAGATTAAGTTTCTGCAAAACAACAGTTTATTGTTAAAAATATTTAAATAATATATTTATAACCTATCCTTTAAATATAGTAATATAAGTAGTAATAAATAATATTAAAATGTTATTTATTATGTATTCATATATTGAAAACATATTTATAGTGAAATGTATATGTTTCAGTAAAATATTTAAATGTTAAGAAATACTCAAAGGAACTTCTTTTTATGTTCTTTTTTGAATAATAATAAATTAATTATATACTCTATTAATAATCTAATTTTGTAAAATAGACTTCATTTTTTTATTTAGAATATCAAAATAATATTTGGTTGAATTTTTTGTATTTTTCAGAAAACATTCAATATTTGATGAAAAGTGAAAAACACTGCATTATTGTCAATAAAATGACATTTCATTTAAATAATTGTTTTAAATTAAAAATATTTTAAATTTTCAATAGATATATGTAGTGTATTAGAATTTTTGTTTAATTTTTTTATTTATATAGAATTATTTCGAGACAACGAAATTCAATGGCACGTGATTCCGACGTCCGGAGAGCCTTGAACTGAATTTTAAACTCTTTTTAGGTACATTTAGTAATCATGTGAAAGAAATTTTATTTCTTATGAACCATCGCTCAGATCGAAGATTTTTGGGCACCGTTGAATACAGAACACTAGGATTCACATGGTAATGAATTAACATTGGCCATAAATGTCTGAGCGAAAATCATATTTTTTAGTCTTTTTACGAAAAATAATAAAAAATTATATTTTTTTATTTCATTCCACACTATTGAGTGGAGGACGATGACCCTGCGTGGAAGTGACATGGGGACAATGATACACATCAATGAGGCTCATTATGAGTGCTCGTTAAACTTGCAGCATAATGAGGCTTTAATGGCGCATAAGAACAACACTATTTCATAAATAAGATAGTGTAATGACGCAGTGTAGCACTATTATGGGAACGCTGAGACGAGATTCTATTATTAGTTCAATGTGCTGGGGATATTTGGATTGAAATTTCGAGGATTCTCTATCGAACATTTGATGTGCATCCACCCCATCAATGAATGTGGAACACTGACATGTCTCCACCACCTTAGACGCCTTTCAAAGACCGGAGCCGGGAAGCAACGTTGATGTCTTAGCCCCTTGAGGATGAACGCCATGCCTTTAAACATGGTATGAGGTAGGGGTTATTTGATTTTTAAGTTTCATTTTATTTATTTCAAAATTAAGAACACTGATAAACCCACACACATGTTAATCTACAGACCGTGCATTCTTGCGGGTGGGTGAATTCTTTCGGGTTTCTTTATCTGGGGTTTAATTATCTTTAGTCTTCAAATTAAAATCCCCAGACCTTCCTTGTTTTCTAAACATATTTTGTGGAGGGCCCAAAATAACATGAACAAGGCCAAATCACCTTCTCCATGGGTGTTCATCATGAAAAAACATTCTAATTGATGGAAATATTGTTTTGAGAATGTCGCGGTGGAGAGGACAATCCCCCGAAAAATGAAGGTGAAAGAGACAATAAAAACAGACTACCGGTGCTGACATAGTGGTCCACAGAATAATCCCCTAGCACACTAGTGTTGATAGAAGAATCAGCGACTGCTAGTGTTTTCTCGTGGCAGCATTCATGGGTGGAAGGTGGCCCACCTTGACAGCGCATCATATGGAAGGCCGCTGTGCAGCAGGAGAAGCTGCCGACTGAGCTAGTGGCTGGAGGCCGCCAACGCTGTTTCTTGACCACGTCGGAGACCCGCAGAAATGGCACCGAGCTATGTCCCACACAACGGGAAATGGTCTCTTGACCGTGGTGAAGGAGGTTTCCAGAAAAGACCTATGGGGTGATGGAGATTCCTGGATGTGAATCCCAGTTGCATCAAGCAAGGCGGACTAGTCCGCCTCTTGCTGACAGAATGGGGCATGAACCCCTAGCGGGCCGGACCAGCAGCTCACCGGGTGGGGCCAGTCTCACATCCCAGTGGGTGGGGCCCACACATAGATGGATTGACCTACACTTTCCGACCATACCTATGCCGTCTTCGGGCCGGGCCAGACTAGACCGCATCACCCGATGACTGGGCGGGCTGGACCCTTAGCCATCCCGGCCGGTTCCTGTGAGGTCTATTAGGCCTCGCCCACTGGCCAGGCCAGACTAGACTGTCCTCAACCCATAACAGGTTGGGTCGAGTCTGTCTTAATGAACCAAGGTATGTGGGACCCCTGGGTAGGTTTGGTCAGGTCTGTCTGATCATGTTGCACTAGGTCTCATCGCAACTGATATCCTGGTTACTAAAACGCGTGTATCCTAAAAACTATATATCTGATTGACCTACCGTTTGCAGAATTAAGACCCCCTCGATGAGGCTGATCTTTTGGAATTCCCATTGGTGACATTCTTGGACGTTTAGATGTGACTAAGGGATTGAGGAGAGATTCTTCTAAGATCACTGTATACAAAACCCTGCGACTGGCTGAGACCTGATGAATGATGACTTTTGACCCAGTGGGAAGCACCTCTGTGTGACATTACATGCCCACTATACACAATTAGTAGAAGTAGATAAGTAGTTCGTGATTTGTGGTAAGCGCCTCTATGTGACATTGCAGTCCACACGGTACACAATTGGGATGAGTACCTAAGAAGACCAATGTTTGTGGGATGCACCTCTGTGTGACTTGGCAGACCTACTGTACTCGATAGAGGAGAAGTTCTATATCCGCCGAGGTGTTCAATGATGTGACTAATGATGCTACTATTACTACACTAGAATATTCATGGTGTAAACTATCTTGTTTTCGCGATTTACGTTGTAGAATTGATGTGTGTTCTTCCTTTTTTATTTTGGGGTCCCTACTGAGAACTGTATTACTCACCCCTACAAAGGCTTTGCCCATGCATGTTGTGTACAGTGCAGAAGACCTGCATTACATCATGGATGATTAGGGAGAAGGGACTGAAGGACACTACAATGGTGGACATGGTGGCATAGGACCAGCTAGGTCTTAGTAGGACCAGCCGGTCACGACATACAACTTTGGATTCTAGTAGCTTCCATACTCTCTCGATCATGTGGGGTCTTCTATGGATGGACATCATAATTTACTTTGTGTACTTACCATTTTTTGTTCTTGTTGGTTTTGTATTCGGGACCTCTTATATTCAATTTTATATACACTCCGCTTGTTTTAGTGGTACATGTTTCCCCTTTTCATTGTGTAGGGATGTTGTTGGGTGTGTGTGCGCATATTGGAACTCAAGAAAATGAATCCCACTTGTAGGTTGATGCCTTCTGCGCTAGTCGTCATCATCTATTGCTGGCTATTCTGGCAGACGACATTCATAGGCTAAGTTCCCTATATGAGTTCTAGAGATAGTTACCTCCCAGGTTTAGGGGAGAGATAGATCCTTAGGTCGTTGAGGAGTAGATGGAGGTTATGACATGTGTCTTTGGCTTGGTGAGGACACCACATGACCAAATGGAGATCATGTTAGAGAGCCTTCATTAGGTATCAGTGGGGAGATGGTGGATTTTGACCATCCAAACTCACGATGAGGCGATCCACACTTAGGTTGAATTTTTTAGGCTTTTCCAGGAGGTGTTTTCCCCCACAACGTTGTGATTTGTGTGCATTCAAGAGATTATCCACCTATAGTGGAGAAATATGACAGTGGATGAGTATTTAGCGAGGTTCACATAGATTTCCTGCTACTCCATAGACATGTTGTGAGGCCCTTTATGCAGGGGTCGAGCCTTCGAGCATGGAATTAGGTAGGAGATCAAGGATTCACTGGTGTCTCTCAGTATCCCTACCCAGGTTAGGGTACTTGAGCGATACTGTCTAATGGGTAGCTTCTTGGATGAGTAGGAACACATTTTTAGTGTTGCTAGCAGACCCCGGGTGGCAGAATCTTTGGAAGGTAGTAGACAGTAGGTGACTAGGCCCATACGGGCTAGGTTATTTAGAATCCTACCAAAGGACTCAGGGTCGATGGTGTGGGGATACCAGGTCAGAGGGAGTTAGACTGGAGCCAGGATTTTCTTTTCATGTGGCGGACAGTGACACATAGTTCATGACAGCCCGACCTTCCATATAGATGACCAGAAGACGATCGAGGGTCCAATGAGGCAGCGACATTAGTTCAAGAGAGGAGGTCAAAAGGGCGGAAGACATGGTAGGGGAATTTTCCGAGAGGCAGGTGGTGGGAGAAAGCTCGAGGTGCTACCGCCACCTCTCCCAGGGGGTCCCATCTGACCTTAAGGAGCAAGAAGACATGGGTGAGCTCAGCTTCATGCAGTAGAGGCATACGACCATGGAGCTCCAGAGATGATCTGAGGTAATATCTGTGTCTTCACTACCCTATATGTAGTACTTATAGGCACAAGTTCCAGTCACTCCTTACTTTACACTTCCCTCGTTCATGGCTCGAATATTTTGATGGAGTCATTGCCTCGATCCTTATTTCTAGATAATCCTTCAAGAGGGGATTCGATGATTAAACACTAGTGCTGGTGATGCGAGCTTAATCTAGGCGGTGAGATCTTCTGCTGGGATGTTTTAATATCAACGTCTAGGCCTTAAGACATAATCTTGGGTATGGACTAGTTATCGATAGTCTCTCCATAGATCGACTGTTTTAAGCATACAGTACGGTGTGTCCGTGGAGATGGGACACGGTTTTCCTTCACCCATGAGAAATAATACCCTTTAGGGGAAATAAGGACTCTCTCGTAAGACTGCGTAGCAGATCACACACAAGTTGGCGACACTACTTGTTGGGTGAGAGGTCCATCATTTACTCTGACCACACGAGTATCAGGTATATCTTTACCCTCAAGGACATGAATCCGAGAGAACATTGATAGATAGAGTTCCTCTAAGACTATGATTTTGAGATGTTCTATACTCCTTGAAAGGGAACATTGTGGTAGACGTGCTCTGCATGAGTACCGAGTTGTATCTACTGAGTGAGGCAACAATGAAGTTAATCTCAATGCTGATATCCCTCATGGATGATAGTGAAGATTTTTACCTATAGTTGATGGCTATTACTCCCCCATTTGTAAAATGATTCTGGGAGACACAAATGGGGAATGTTGACTACGAGGCACGACGTCCTCAGATTTCCTCAAGACGGGCTCCTGATTAATTTTTGATAGGTGGGGAGAACACCATTCTTTTCAGATGACTCACCTTAATACTAGTGTTGTTCTAGGATTTGGTGTTGAGGGAGTTCCATACATCTCTTCTGGATGTACATCGTAGAGTGGAAATGATGTACCAGGACCACTAGCATCAGTACTAGTGGCTAGGGATGAAAAAAACCGTGGATGAGTTCGTTTCACAATGCCTCACTTGTCAGCAATTGAAGGCTAAGCACCAGGTTCCATTAGGCTAGACTCAGCCACTCGAGTTACCGAAGTGGATATGGGATGGCATCATGATGGACACCGTGATAGGGTTATAACATATGTCTAGAGGTCATGACTCAATTTTGGTGATCATTGACCGGCTCACCAAGTCGGCTCACTTCAACCCATTTGGAAGCATATAAAGATAGAGGGCTTGGGATTCCACTATGACAATAAGATAGTTCTACTACACAGGGTTCCATTGATGATCATCTCAGTTGGAGACGTCCACATTACATCCCGGTTATGGAAGGTATTACAGTAGGTGTTTGGAACGTAGCTGCGTTTGAGAAAAAAATTTCATCCCCCAACGGATGTTTAGAAAGAACAGACCATTCAATCTATCGAGGAAATTCTTCGTGCTTGCATCCTAGACTTTGGTCGTAGTTGAGGGGACTAACTAAAACTAGTTGAGTTTGAATAAAAATATAGTTATCACTCAACCATTAGCATGGCACCATTTGAGGACTTGTACGAGCAGCCTTGCAGATCACCCATTTGCTGGACAGACATTGAGGAGTTGGCAGTCATGGGTCCAGAGATGGTATGTGATACAACTAAGAAGGTAAACATTATCCAAAAGTGGATTAGGAATGCATAGAGTAGGGATATGTCTTATGTAGAATGTAGCTGAAGATCCTTTGAGTTTGATGAGGGAGATAAGGGGTTCCTTCGGGTCTCACCCCGACGAGGATTGCTGAGATTTTGTTGGGTATGTAAGTTATCTCCAAGTTTCATTACAACTTTTTAGATCCAAAATAGAGTTTTCAAAGTTGTGTACTTGCTAGATCTTCAACCCGGATGCACAGAGTGCGTGATGTTTTCCATGGGTCGCATGTGAAGAGGTACGTGAATGATCTATCACACATCATCGACTGGGGTGCGATGGACCTTGATGATGGGATAATGTTTCTAGAATTCCCCATGGATATAGAGGGTCGAAAAAAGCTGGTCCTACATCGATGGGAGATTCATCTAGTGCATGTCTGATGGCTGAATGAGAATCATCAGGAGATAACATGGGAGGAGGAGGCTTTGATTCCTTCTTAGTACATCTATCTTTTTGTTTAGTTGTGGTTTTGTATTTCGTGGATATAAAGTCCTAATATGGGGTTAATGTTACATCTCATAATTTCTGTGTAATTTTTTTTATTTATATGGAATTATTTTGAGATCGTTAAATTCGACGGAACGTGATTCCGACATCCAAAGAGCACAGAACAGAATATTGAACATTGTTTAAGGTAGGTTCAGTAAATGTGCGAGCTATTTTTCTATCATTCAAACCATTAGTCAGATTAAAAATTTGTGTGCACTGTTGAATTAAGAACTCTGAGATTCACCTTTAAATGAATTATCTTCTTGATGAAAAGGGCTGAGCT
This sequence comes from Viscum album, assembly GCA_963277665.1. Classification (NCBI taxonomy): domain Eukaryota; kingdom Viridiplantae; phylum Streptophyta; class Magnoliopsida; order Santalales; family Viscaceae; genus Viscum; species Viscum album. Next base: position 251,039,205 of record OY728165.1, on the reverse strand, counting down.
GAAATGTTATTTTCTGGAAATTACATGAAAAATAATAAAATATTTTGAAATAAAAATTTTATTTTCAATGTCACTTTTGAGTGGCAGATGACGATGCTATAGGGAAGCGATGTGGAAACGACTATGCGCATCAATGAGGATCATTAATAGCTTGTTAAAATAGTAGCATAACAATGCTTTAATGGGGAATAATAGCAATGTTGTTTTATAAAAGAAAGAGTGTAATGGCGTGGCGTCACAAAATAATGGGAACATTGCTACGTGATATTATAAACTGTTCGATGCGCTAGGAAAATATGGATTAGAAATTTGGAGGATTATCTGGACAATCTCTGACAGACTTCAACCCTAGTGAACAATAACAAACGTCGGCAGATCATTACCACCTTCGATGCCTTTTGAAGATGAGAGCAGGGAAGCAATGATGACGTCTTACCCCCTTGACGACGAACGTCATGACATTAGATGTTGTTAGAGGTAGGGGTTGTTTGATTTTAATTTTTTACCATCCTAATATCAAAACATAGAATGTAGATTAACCCATGTATAGGGTAATTTGTGGACCATGTATTCTTATAGGAGGGTGACTTCTTTGGGGTATCTTTATCTAGGATGTAATTATATTTTTTGATCAAATTAAAATCCATGGACCTACCTTATTTTGTACACTTTTAACTCGGGTGGACCAAGTTGACATGAACAAGGACTGATATCCTATACTGTGGGTGTTATCTATGGCCAAAAAATCAAATCAATGATAAGGTTGTTTTGAGACCATCGTAGTGTATTGGACGATCTCCCGAAAATACAAGTGCCAGCGTCTCACAGAACGGACCACCAGTTCGGACCCAGTGGTCTGCTGAAGAATACGCCGGCACACCTACACCGATGGGGGAATCAGTGAATCTCAGCGGTGGCCTGTGTTTGCGACCCTGGGTGGGAGGAAATGTTCCTTGATGGCACCCCGATCAGAAGGCCACAACACAATAGGGGAAGCTGTTGGGTGAGCTGGCGGCAAGAGGTGGCGGACGCGGTCACTCGACCACGTTGGAGACCCGTGTACGCAACATCGAGCTGCATTTTGCATGACAGGCCATGATCAATTCATAATGGAAGAGGAGGTTCCCTATAGTTACCAGCATGGTTATGGCGATGCATGGATGTGTATCCTAGCCATGTCCACCGAGGAGGACTATTCCACATATTGCGGACCAAACGGGGTGTGAACCCCAAACGGGCCGGACCCGCGGCTCACCGAGTCGGGCTAGTCTCGCTTCCCAGCATGCCGGATCTTAGTCCACCTGTCCAGACCACCCCAATGGGATAAACACGCTCCCTCTTCGGGCCGAGCCGTAGTAGACCGGGTTACCTGGTGGCTCGGGGGGATGGACACTATGTCAAGAAGGCCGGGTCCTATGATGCATATTGGGTGAGGCCCAATTTCCAGGCTGAACAAAACCGACATCAACCCATACCAGTTCCAGTCTATTCCATCTTAATATACCATGGTATTTGGGGCACCATTGTTGGGTTTGTTGGGTAGGTCCGACCGGGTTCTTTCCCAACTGGCCCCCTGGTTACTAAAACACATGTATCATGAAAACTGTACATCCGATGAAAGTTATGTTTGCTGCGTTCAGGCTCTGTCGATGAGGATGACCATTTTAATGCTCTGGGGTGATTTCCTTATAATTTGAGATGCGAAAAATGGATTGAGGAGCGATTCTTCAAGGAAGACTATGTACAAAACCCTGCGACTAATTGATATATAACGACTCCTAAATTTTTTCCCTGTGGGAAGCACCTCTATGTGAATTTTGAGGCCCAAGATGGGAAACACCTCTGTGTGGCATTGTATTCCCATGATGGGAAGTACAGCTACATGACTTTACAGGCCCAATATATGCCACCAGTAGGAGTGACTCGGTAGGACATGACTAGTGGGAATCACTTATGTGTGACATTGCTGTCCCACGGTACCCAATGGGGAGGAGTACCTATGAAGTCCAATGTTATAGGGAAGCACCTATGTGTTACTTGTAATTCCCACTAAACTTGATAAGGGATGAGTTATCTAGTAACCATGGTTTTCAACGATGTGACCGATGATGTTATTATCACTACTATAGAATATACCTGGTGTGGACATTCTTGTGTTTCATGCATTACATTGAGGAATTGTTGGGTGTTCATTCCATTTTGTTTTAGGGACTATAATGAGTACTTTGTTACTCACCCCAACATGAGCTACTCCCACACATGTTTTTTCTGGTGCAGACAACCAATGTTACGATAGAGTTTCTCAGGGAGATGAGACTGACAGACGCTATGACAATAGATTTTGTGGCCTAGGACCTGGTGGTGCCCAGTAGGACCGGGCAGATAGGGCATACTACTTCAGATTCTAATATCTTCCCTACTCTGCCAATCATGTGGGTTCTTTTTCAGATGGCAATCAGAATTTACTTTTTTTACTTTCTTTTATCAGTTTTTGTTGGGTTTGTATTTTGTCCAACTTACATTGAGTTGTACTTTCTCTCTTCTTATTTATGTGGTACTTGTTTCCCCTTTATAGTGTGTCGGGATGTGGTTGGGTGTGTGTGCATACATGTTCTATGGAAAATTCCTCCCACTTTCTAGTTGACGGCTTTGGCGCTAGTCTCTATCCCCTAGCCTATGGGAGGCGTGATTGGGGTAGTCCTGGCACGAGCCCTATGGGATGGGTCATGGAAATAACTAATACATATATTTACTCAATGTGGGTCATTAAAATCATTGTTAAAATTTAATTAGAAAAAAAAAATCATTGAACCCTTTTAACGTCTTTTTACCCACCTTTTAGCCACATTTGTAGATTACCATAAAATGTAATTTTACTGCTTCTGTTAATTGTTTTATCAAAAAAGGACATGTATTGTTATAATATGTATAAAAAAATTGGTTTAATAGGACCAATATTTTTTTTGGATAATATTAATTTTGAATTTTATTTACCACTGTTATAGATAAATAGGTTAATTAAAGGTAAAAATAATATTATAAAAATATAAAATTGCCATATCACATGTCTTAATTTCATTGGTTATGTATTTTTTGACCCAAATAGAACTTAATTCAAAAATATGATACCTTTTAATCCATTTGTTTTACATTTGGATATATATTATATTTTATTTAAAGAATAATTGAAAATTTCATATTCTATTTTTAATAACTATTGTATTTTTAATATGAGGTTATATAAGTGATATTGCCGACTATAAATCATCTATATTAAGTAATGAAATTTATCTAAATGACATGATATATATTAAATTAAATATAATTTGACCTAATTAAAAACACACACAAATTTTATAGATATATTTGACATGTTAATGACATATTTATATTATTTATTCAATGTTATGTTGTGTGTTAGAGATTTTTAAAAAAAGATAAAATTGAATAGTATTAAAATTGAAAAAAATGACATTGTAGAAGAAATATAATTTTATTAAATGATTTAATTGTCTTAAAAATATAATCTTCATCCAAATAGATTTTTTAATTTCAACTATCTAATAAATTATCCAATTTGGGTTCATTTTGAATTTTATAGTTTCTATATTACCACTATAGTGTAAAAATTTAAGAAGATGCAGTAAGTGTAATACTACATAAATAAGGGCTAAATACAACATATAAGGTTAATTTTTTGACCTAAAAATGTCTAAAATTCATTGGTTTATAATATTTATACCCCTTATAATTTTATCCTATAAATAAATACATTTGGAGATATTTTTTACCCAATATAAATTTATAATAAATTAATATTTTAATAGTTTCCAAAAGTGTCCATCCCCTCTCTTATAAAAGGGAACTCATACTTATCTTTAATTAACACCTAAAAAGATCTTTTTCTCAACCAAATCCCACCTTTTACCCTCTCAACTCCCTTAACTACGTCCTAGAGTCCATACTTTGGGCAGAAATCCATCATAAGAATTCCATTTGTGCAAATCAAAAGGAGACACTCAAAGACGATGTAATCATATTATTAACTCTTTCAATGTTATTTCCTTCTTCTAATTACACTTACTATATTTTTTCGATGATAATGTAATAAATTCACTATCATTTATATTATTATGTTTAATTATGATAATGGGAAAATAATAATCCTCTTTTTATCAATTCCATTAAAAATAATATAACCATGCATGTGTACGTATGGATTACCATCTCCACGCCATGGTGAAACCTATTTTTCATATATAAATTATTTTTATGGGTATAAATCTGATTATAAATTATTTAAATAAAAAATATAACATGATAATTTTCCTTTAAAATTCATATTCCATCTAATTCTATCCCATTTACCCATTAAGGAAAATATACCAACACTCGTGTGTGTGTGTACAGCTTACCACCTCCACGATGCGATGGGATTCATCTTCTACGTTCCCCATTCAAGAATGATTATAAAAATATATCGTGAATAAGTATGAAATATATGACATAATAATTCTACTAGAATAATATATATGTTTATATAAATATATTTCATTCACTTACTTCCATTAAATACGATTGGAACATGGAAACCACGTTTATGCATTCGTATGACCTCCATCTCCATGAATGGTTTATTCCATTTCATATATATATCTATTAGGTATATTTATATTCTTAATATATGTGATATATAAATCGTGTTATATAATATAGAAGTAATTAAATCAGGGTCTGATTAATATGATCTGGAATAAAAAGTCAAAACACGCACGATAAAGAAAGCTATTATTACCTAAAATGTTGATTTAACTTTTTAAATTATTTATCAAAAGGATAATATAAACTCATAAATAAAACATATGTGATATCATATATATTATTATGATCTTGTTAAAAGTTAGTAATTTTTTTAAAACCATTATTCATAAATTTCGAACATGTATGGAGAGTATCAGATATTTGGTAAGGGAATTCTCATCACATATTTAATTTTCATGAGATATTAGCCCTGTTCACCACATATTACTTCTGTTTGGTATATGTACTGCCACTACAATATTTTATATCATGAATATATTTAAATTTTGGGTATTTAATAATTAATTTTAAGATAATGAGATTATTATTTAAATTTTCAAAGTGGTATTGGACTCTTTGAAAGATTAAATAATTAATCTTTTATCCATTTCTACATTCTTGATATTATCATAGATATTTATTTATAGGTATATAATGGATTATAATAAAAATATTATTTATATTTTTAATTTCGTTCAGTTGATTTCAAATTGAATATTTTTTAGGTTTTATGAAAATTTCTCTTTAACAAAAACATCATTTTAAATGTATTATTGATTTGTTAATTTAAATATTTCTCATTAATGTCCATGTTTTCAATAATGTTATAATGATTTTTTTATATGTACATGAATGTTTTAAATAGTAAATTTTCTTCAAAAGATGTAAATTATTACGGGACACTTTGATTCAAAAATATATTTTTTTAAATTTTTCACTTTTATAAGTGCTTGAATTTTGAATAAATGATTTCAAAGAAAAATGGCTATTTGACTAAAGATATTTTTAAAGAAATTATTAGATTATTTTTATCTACATAAAATTCCTTTTTTGGATTGTATGGATGATTTAGGTATATGTATTATAATATAATCTACCATATTGTTTCAAAGGTTTTATGATATTTTTGACTAAGGATTTACTATCTTGATAACATTCATGGTTTGTGGTTAATGTATTAACATTTTATATTCAAATTTTTATACAATTGTTTATGTTATGTTTTACCAAATTTATAGTAGGAAATCATTGGACATATTAAGTTATGGTTGGAGCCCAAATCAGAGTCTAGATGTATCATTAGGTATCATGAGACAAATTATATATGGAATTGGCTGGGGTTTGGCTCAATTATTTTAGATATAGATATTTTCAAGGCCATGGAAATTTTTTTTTAGTGGCTTGTCTGAGGCCTCGAATGTATGTTTCAACTGTCTGAAATTCCAAATTCCATCATTATGAGATTTATTATTGATATTAAATATGATTATTCCACTATTAGAATATACCTGTGATTGTATAAATAGAATTATTTGATTTAATTTTTTCTATTTTATACAGAAGATTATGTGTAAAAGGCTTGTGTTTCATATTTTTACTTACCTTAATGTTTTATTCATTTATGAAAGTTTCTGCTGTATTTTTTAATCACACTCTACAAATGATCTCACCCCTTTTTTATATTTTATTTTCCAAAGATACCATGATGTGTATTATTATTGATATGTGAGGTTATACAAAGAGAAAAATGGAATTCTCAATGGATTATCTATGTTGTATTTTATTATTTGAAATGAATTTAATGTTTATATATGTAATATATTTTCTAAGATGAATAAATTGATTTTCCCTTTAGGATTTTATTTACTCAAATCATGACAATGTTTTAATATAATTTACAATCTATGAGATTGTTTTATTGGGGAATTATAGTTTATATCATAAGAATTTTGGCAAAAACCATGTAAATTAGATATAGAAATTAATGATTTGAAAACATTACCCAATGAATCCCATTGAGGATAAGTCCAAGAATAATATATTGTCCATTATGTTAGGTAATTAAAAACCATGGTTAATCTTATAGACATATAAATTTTAGATGAATATAAAATAATTTAGAGGTCGTATAAATGATTCTACATTACTATATCACTATGAGTAGTGTTTCTCACATTTTTCTTTGTGTTTTGGTCAATGGATAGGATTAACAAGGTTATGAAAGTAATGGTTATATTACTGATAATGGAGAAATAAAAAAGAATAATGGAATAAAGGAGGTATTAAGGAATGAGATTTTGAAGTGTTGTTAATGGTTTAAGAGTCAAGTGGAACGTTTAAGGTTATATTGTATTTGGATCCATCAATAATTACATAAATAGTTCTATGTTAATAATATTCCTGAGATATAAAAGGATATTATTCAATACCACTTCTATATGTATTTGGAATAAAAATAGTTTTCAATAAGGATTTAAAGGTGAAAAATATTTGGTATATTACAATAAGAACTAAATCATGTTGTTTTAGGTATGTGATGCTATGATTGAATTTGGAAATTCAGAGGCCTTTATGGATGGTGAATTTGGACAGAAGTATTTTCAAAACATCTTAGGGATAGAATAGAGTAAATTAAACACTAGATATTATTGTTCGTAGTTAAATTATGACTTATTATATAGTTTGTGATATACTTATTTTTAATAAATATTTAGAGGGTTAAGTAAATTTTTGTAGGACTTATTATTTATCAAAAGCACTTAAGGTGTGAAAAATAAAATTTTAACATTCATTTATACATGTAAGGGATAAAGTGAAAATAGAATAAAGAACAACCAAAGAATGGGATTAAGCTTATGACATTGAAATGTGTCAATTAGGTTCTCTTATAAATAGTAAATTAATTCTTCAACTCTAGGTAAAGGATATTAAAACCAAAAATGATATCATAGTATATTTTTTGAGGAATCAAATTGTCCCTTAGATCATTTCAAATCTATATCATTCTGATTGTTAAACTTTTCCTCATCGTTTTATCTATCATTATCCATCAGAACATGATTGTTACAATTTCATTAATATATATTCATGCCTACATAAAAGCTTACTATGTGGTATCTCTTGTGTCCTTCTTACTTCCCATTCCTTATTTCAAAATGGAGGTATCATTAATATATTTATAAAGTGGGATTTCAATCAAAATATTTTGAAAATTTTAACCCATAGATATTAACTCTGAGGTTAGATTGTGATGGTGAAATTTATTCATGGAGGGGATAATATAACCCATCAAATATTTCATAGTACTTTATATTCAATAACTTTTTATTTACTCAACACTGACCTGTCTTGCATAACACACAATATTGTTTTTCTTTGAAACAACACTGTAGTGTTAAATTTATTTAAATGATATATTTATATCTAATCTAATAAAAAAATAATAAAAATTGTAATAAATAATATTAAAATTTTATTTACAATGTTTTCACATAAATTGAACACATTTTTAAAAAAATTATATGTTTCAGTATAATAGTTATATGTTTCAAAATACTATTTTCATATCAAAACTACTTTTTATGTCATTTGGTGAACAATAATAAAATTAATTTTGTACATGATTAAAAATTTATGTTGGTAAAATATAAATTATTTTTGAATTCTAAATATCAAAATTTTCTTAGGGTGAGTTTTTGGAATTTTTATGAAAACTTTCATCTCTTGTTGAATTGTGAAAACCACTATATTATTGCTTAAAATCATAATTTATCATTTAGAAAATAATTTTACATTAATTTTATTTAAATTCATAAGAGAGAGATAATAAATATATTAACCTAATTTTTGTTATTGGAATCATTTTTATAATATAATTAGATATAAAAATACATTAATATTTTTAAACCCCATTTACCCGCCTTCTAGTCACATTTTCATATTAGCATTAAATGTAATTTTACTATTTTATGAATTCAATTTAGAAAAACAGACCAAAATGGTTGTAATAAGTATGAAAAATGTGTTCTAATATGATCAAAATTTGTTTTGTTGAATTGTATCTTATAAAATTAATTTACCATAGATAAAGTTAAATAGAGTTGTTAAAGGTAGAAACAATATTATAATAATATAAAATTAACCTAAAACTTGTCCTAATATAATTGGAAAAGTATTTGGAGACCCAAATAAACCTTATATCATAAATATGGCCCTTTATAAGCCACATTAGGTAAGATTTGTACTTTTATTATATTTTATTTAAAGAAGAGTTAAAAATGTAGTATTCAAATTTCAATAACTATTTTATTTTTAATATATGTTAATATAAGTGAAATGAACTACTATAAATAGTATTTTGAAGGATAAGACATTTATTTACATTATGAAATTTATTTTTATGATTTTTATAATTTATATAATTAAATTAAATGGTGACATAATGACGATGCATAAATTTATTAAATAATTGAGATATCAAATAAATGACATGAAAAATGTTAAAATAAATATAATTTTACCCAATTAATGACATAAAATATTTTTATATATAACTTATACATGTTAATTACATATTTTAATTATTTTTTAGATGTTATCATGTAGGATTTATATTTTTTAAAATGAAAATATTGAATATAATTAAAATTGACATAAATGATACTTTAAAATAAATTCTATTTTATTAAATGATATAAAAGTCATAAATTTTTAAAGATCCATAAAATATCTTTTATAATGTAAAATATTTCATTAATTATCCAATAGGTGTTATTTTTTTCATTTCATAGTAACTATAAAAACACTATAGTGTAAAAAAATAAGAAGACATAGTGAGAGTTAAACTATTTAACTAATGGTTATATCTAAAAGATAAGGTTAATTTTAAGAGAAAACCATGACTAAAATTCCATAAATGATTATATTTAGAACCATAATAATCTTCTTGTTTAAATAAATCAATTTGGGGCTATTTGAAACTGAAAATCAATTTATCAGAAATTAATATTTTAAGTATTTCCAAAAGTTTCCCGACCCAGTCTTCTAAAAGGACACTTCTACTTCTCTTCAGTTCACACCTCCAAAGCCCATTGGATTGGTCAAACCAATAATATTTCCTATACAAACTTTCCTAACTACCATTTATATTATACACTTTATTCATAAATCCATACTAAAAATATATTTTTTGAAAATCAAAAGGAGTCACTCAATGAAGAGTTAATCATTTTCTTAACTCTCTAAAAGTTATTTTCTTATTCTACTTACTGATCCTGTATTATTTTCATAATAATTTAATATCTCCAGTATCATATACATTATAATATTTTAGTATGATCATGGGAGACTGATATTATTTTTTACCAACTCCATTAAAAATAATATAACTATGTGTGTGTATGTTGGACCTACCATCTCCACACCGTGGTGTACACTATTTTCATATATGCGTTATTTCAATGGATGTAAAGATGAATAAAAAGTATTTAAATAATATATATAAAATGAAATAGTTTATTTAAAATTCATATTCTATCAAATTCAATTTTATTTAACTATTAAGGAAAAGATATCATCACTAGTGTGTACGTACGGTTTACCATCTCTACAACACGATATAATTAATATTATACCTGCACCATTCAAGAATGATTATAATATTACATATTATAAATAAGTATAAAATAATTTAAATAATAATTATAATGTATAATTTATATATATATATATATATATTTGTTTATATAAATATATATCATTAACTTACTTTGATTTAATATGATAAGAATACAAAAACATCATTCATGCGTACGTACGACCTACCGTCTCCATAAACAGTTTACTACATTTCATATATCTAAATTTTATGTATATTTAAATTATAAATATATATGATATATAAAGAATTTTATTCAATATATAAGTACATTTATCATTATCTAAGTTATACAATCGTGAATAAAAAGAAAAGACACCTACGATAAAGAAATCAATTATTACCCAAAATGTTTTTTTTAACTTTTAAATTATTAATAATAAAGAAATATGAAGTCATAAATGAATAATATATTTCATCATAAATATTTTTATGATTATTTTATAAGTTAATAATATTGTATAAATATTATATGCGAGTTTGAAAAATGTACATAGAGAATCAGACCATAGGTAATGGAATTTTAATATCACTTCTCATTTTCATGAGACATATGCCTTGTTCACCACTATTTATTATGTTTGGTGAATGTACTACCCATACTATATTTTATATCAATAATATATTTAAATTATTAATATTTAAATATTTATTTTAAGAAACTGGGTTTATTATTTAAATGTTCAAAGTGGTATGGGACGTTGTGAGTGTTTAATGAATTAATCTGTTCTCCATTTTAATTTTCTTGATATTATTATACATATTTATTTATATGTATATAATGTATTAAATATAAAATTTTATTTCTATTTTGGATTTCATTTAAATTTTTTATAAAGGAATATCTTTAAGGTTTTACAAAAATAGATCTTTAACTAAAACATCTTTTTAGATATTTTAAATATTTATCCTTCAAAATATTTCTCAGCAATGTCCATGTTTTGAAAATGGTTATAAGGATTTATTTATAAGGAGATGAATTTTTTAAAATTTCAATTACTTTAAAAAAAATTAATTTTGGTATGGGATGCATTGATTCAAAAATCTTTCTTTAAATGTCCACTTTTATAAGTGTGTGTCTTTTGAATAAATGAATTCATTAAAAAAGGGGTATTTTCAGGATAATTTTAATGACATTATTAGATTATTTTCATCTATATCACCATCCTTTGTTGGATTTTAGGCTTAATTGAGATTGATTTATTGTAATAGAACATATCATATTGTATCATAGGTTTTATGAAATATTTGACTATTGATTTTCTATTTTGATATCATTCATGGTTTATAGTTAATGTATTAACAGTTCTTATACTTGTTTTAATACGAATCTTTATGTAACGTTTTACACATTTAATAAGATAAATGAATAGGACTTAATAAGTGATGGGTGTTGCTTTCAATAGTCCCTCTATGCATCGGTAGGTATCATAAGAAAAACTATATATGAAATTAACTGGGGGGTTTCCCATTTATTTTTAGACATCGATTCACTTCGGGCTTTAAAAATTTATTTTCAGATAACATGGACGAGGGATCAATAGTATTTTTCAGATGTATGACATTATGATTTAATTTATTATAAGATTAGTTATTGATAGTACAAGTGATTATTCGACCATTAGAATTACCATTTTAATGTTTATGTTAAAATATTTGGTTTATTTTTTTTTCATATTATGTGTAGAAGTATTGTATTTTAGTTTAATACTTGGCTTAATGTTTATAGTTATTTATGAATGTTTATACTATATTATTTTACCTTACTGAGCATCTGAGCTCACCCATTTCTTAGGTTTTATTTTCCCAAGAAACCAAGAAGTGTATCGGCTCTGTCGACTGCTATCTCACCTCGTGTGTATGTTGGCTGGTGTAGGATCTAGATGGACATGCTTCGGTTTTGGATCGTTGGCAGCTTCTTCGTGCCCAGTAGCTTCAGGTTCCTACCTTGAATCCGGTATGTTCATAGACCATTCTAATTTTCTTGCCTCGGGATCTCATAACATATGTGGCATGTGATGTCCTTGTTGTTCCATGCTTTGAGGTTTTGGATCAGAGTAAACTTCTCTCCTCCTGGATTCGGGCTCTTTTAATAGATTTGGGCGCTCTGTGTCGCATGCAGCTTTCTTGGCATTGGAAGAGGGGTGCCTACGGCCTCGGGATATCTCTGTGGCTTTGGAATCCTATCTTCGATTCAGATGTGCTCACCATTGGCTGCGAGGGTTGTTTTGGTCCATTGTGGATTCACTTAGTGGCGATTCTGGTGCTCGCAGTTTCTGCCACGATAGCCTCCCAGTGCAGGGCTTTTTACCTAGATTCACTCTGGCTCCTCGTCGGCGTGTGACCTGGTGTGTCCGAGGTCAGATCCAGGGTTTCAGGGGGGGCATGTGTTCTGGCTTGCTTTGTTTGGCTCGATTTTTTGATTTGGCTTGGATTATTCCTATTGATTTTGGGTTTGAGTTTGTTTTGATGATGGATGTGTTGTTGGTGAAAGGAGGTTAGAATCTGTGGAGCAGGTTTGAGTTTGTTTTGATGTTGGATGTGCTGTTGGTGAAATGAGGTGAGAATCTGTGGAGTAGGGTGTGGAGTCAGCATGGCCTGGACTACCGTGATCTCGATTCTTTGTTGCCTTTAGTGGATGTGTTCTTGGATCATCTCACGTCGCTGGATGGTTTGGGTGGACTCTGACCGGAGTTCGCCGTTGGGATAGTGGATTTGGAGCCGGTGTCGATGGTCACACTGTTGGAGTTCGAGGAGTCCATTTCTGATGTTTGTCCAAGCTTTTATAATCTTGTTCACACTGGTCCATGGTTTGAATGTTTGGGTGGATTAAATAGGTAGGTTTTGTTTACCGATTTGTAAAGGTCGTATGTCAAGAAGTCATATATGGATTCCCAATTTTACCTTAAAAGTGTTTGGCGGTTTCTCACTTTTCCTCAAAAGTGTTCGGATAATAAAAAAAGTAATTTTCAGTCAGTCAATACTGCTAAATTAATTGTTCCTTTGGGATTTGATTCCTTGTAATCATCCCACTATATTAAAATAATGAACATAATTTAGGATTTTTGGGGTAACGACATAATAGATTTGGGGGGTGAACAAAAATACATTTTTTTTTAATTTATGATACCCCTATTATATCCCTCCAACTGTAGTGATTGTGAATGCGCTTCGAGCCTTATTAATAGTTGACCTGATTGATGTTGTAGAATGATTTGCACTAGTTTGTTGGAAAATTGTATCATATACATGTTTTTATGGGGGATTAATGGTAGAAATTTGAATGGATCATCGAGACATGAGTTGTTTATGTGATTTAGTGTCTAAATAATGTCACTTCATTTGATGATTTAGTTTCCATGGGGGTTTGGAAATTAGTTCACGAATTTAGATCTATTTTTTAGTTATTTTAGTGTTTTTTATAATTATTATTGTTACTATGAGTTTTATTGAGATCCCATGAATTATTTTTAGAAATATTCCAATTTTATTGGTAAAAATGGAATTAAATCTAGTGGTGTATGGTTATGGTTCATAGTTTGGTAAATCATTCACATAATGTGTGACTCAATTTTGATACCATTAAATGGAACTCATATATTTTGTTTATAGTATACGAAACTGTGCGAATATAAAATGAGAACGTGTAAAAATTTATTGTTTTTTAGTTTCCACCCTATCATTGTACATGATCTAATTAGATGATTATTTTTTCCGAATTATCAGAAATTGTATGAGTTTTGTGATTTATTTATATTTTTTTAATATAGAGGTTTAATTTTTTGTTTTTATGTTTCATGTTTTATAGAATATTTCTCAAATTAAATCCACATCCCATTGAACAAAGTAAGGGGTAAAAAGTTTCCCATAGGATTTCCTTCCACTAGATCTCACTCTTATAGGTTATTTCATTAAAACAACAAAATAATTATGACAATAATGTGAGTGAGAACAAGATGAGGAAATGGACCATGCACAAAAGTTTATTAAGAAAATACCAACTTCCATCCATGGGATAAAAAGATTTTATGGACCAAAAAAATAGATGTAGATAATAAAGTGTATCAATTTTCTTATTTTTAAATCGAATGTTTTGGATTCTATATACATTCTAGAAGGAACAAGTCATAAGTGTTAGGGATATAATTTTACATTTTAATTTACCATAGGACCTCACTTGGGATAATATTAATAATATACTAATGTAATAATATGTTTATATAACATTGATTTTATATATTAATATTTTTTTACTATTGTGTAATGAAATAATAGATTTATATACTATAATAATTAGATTTTATATTCATATCAGTTTTTCCTATTATTGACCCTAATAAAAATCATAAGTCTTAGTTACCTAAGATGGGATTGAATTCAAAAGATTTTTATTTTTTATTTATTTCATATCTAATGAATTTTTAATAATATCCGTAATTAGGATAAGGAAAATAGTTACATAGTATGTTGTAACTCAATGTGTGTTATTTCTATTTCTACATTAGGAATCCATAGTTCATTACATGGTTAGAAGATAAATTTTAATGAATTATAAAAGGGTAGAAGTTGATGTATTAAATTTTCCCAAAACCAAATCTCTTGGTAAATTGGGGAAAATATATATTTTTTCGTCAATAGTAGGATTTCATTGAACTTTAAGAATATTTTTAGGAGTCCCTAGGGACCATTAATTAGTGTTGGAATATGGTACATCTTTAAATCTATTACAATAACCCATATAAAAGTAAATAATCTAAGTTCTTATTATATAAATTGATCACATTTCCAGTTAGATGAATATATCATATACATACTTATTCTCATAGAAATGGGAAATATAATAAAATAAAGGTATCAAAGTGGTCTTGAATTGTTGTACTTATATATAGAAAATCATAAAACATCAAAATCAGTGGCTAAGTCATGATTATTAGAGGTATAAATCATATCTCTTATTATATTATAATATTATTGTTTTATATTGGTGTAAAACTGTAATCATGATCATTGGGTCTAATAAAAATTTCCATAGAACTTCAAGAATTGATCTTCATATGCTAGAGGCTACCAACTAGCATAGAGGGCTTAAGTCAAATGTAGAGACTACACTATTTGTAATCATTACCATCACTATAATTATAAAAATAAAAAATGGACAATAAAATAACACAAAAGATAAAAAATGAATGAATTCTATACAAATTGTCATGTTAGTTCACAAAATAATAATAATAATAAAAAAGTACCCAAATATTTCTACTTAGTACATAAACGAATTCAAACTAGTCCATTAATATATAAAAGTGTAATGAAAAATATATGGAGTCTTTCCCAATTCCACATCCATATTCAAATAGTAATATCCTCAAAAACCTACTATAGGGACCTTGACCTTATATTGATCAATGTTCATGATGTCTAGATACGCATTGAGATACCCTTATATGGAATTATTATAACCAATTTAAACAACATCAATTCATCTTTGACATAAGTTCAGAAGTATATAGAAGAAAATGACATGACAGAAATGTACATGCCCAAAAAAGTATACACCTAATTATGTATCAGGATGATTTATACTAACAAATACTCCATAAAACTAGTTTATCCAAAAAATAACACCTTGTTAGAAGAATACAAAATTTAATTCACTATATGACTTAGATCACTACTTGTACCTACATCCTCCATTATAGACAGTGAGTGTTCTTCCTCTAAGAAATTTCTACACACCTACCTATAATTGAACATATTATTGATTACTCCAGGTTACTGTAACACCATGATATTTTGATATATATTTATCTTCAAATTAATTTAATCTCTTAGACAACTTGTGTTATACACAAAATCTTGTCAAAAAAAGTGATATACTATTATATTATTATTATTTTTTTACAATCTTCCCCATGTTGTTGAATTAGATAGTATGAAAATTATAATATGAATTATTATATTTATATGGAGAAGATATCGAATACAAATTCACTGATTATTTCTTAGGAATTATGTACCATGTTTTTCTTTAATGTTATTCTATGTATTTGAAATACATAAACATAAAAGTTGTTATTAATTATTTTCAAAAGAAAATATTATAATTTATTTATTTTTGAAGATATATATTTTATAAAAATAATAATTTTTTTAAATCATATTATTAAAATTATCTAATGGTTAAATTTACATATTTTTTTTTTGAAAAAAATTTATTTTCACAGTATAAGGAAAAATTAATGATTTTAACTGTATAATGTAACTTTGATTCAAGAACATAGAAAAATAATATTTTTATTAAAATGATTTCAATATAAAATAATTTATATTATCTTATAAATAATTCAATTAAGTTTATTTTAATTATTTTTTATTGAATTTTGTATAAATATATCATTATAATTAAACAGTCATTTTTTGGAAAAATATTCTTGTCATTTCATTTTGGGTCTAAATTTAAAATTACTTACTCAAACATAAAAAACATAATCTTAAAAAGTGGAGTCTATATTTTTAATTATCTGTTTCAATTTTGGTAAATGGGACCCTTTTATTCTTTATAAATTTAATTAATAACCATGGTAAAAATTATCACCTCGGTAAAGGGTAGATTGGGTTATGCAATATTAAAAAATTATGTTATGGCTATAAATTTTAATAAAAATACATATTTTATTAATTCATTTAATCTATTATCACGTTAATATAAAAAGTTATTTTTTAAAAATACACTTTTCATGTAAGATCACCAATATAATATTAACATCTAATAAAGTTACAAAATGCCACTATCTTATTTTTAATACACTTTATGGGTCATCATTGGGGAAAAAATGGAAAATTAATATCAATCGATATTTTGGTTATAAAAATAATATATTTATTAGTTATAATTTATTCACAATTTTTAGAAAATGAATAGTTAACTTAAGTTCATAAACAACACTGAAACAATATTTATTTAATTGATATAAAAATAAAGTAAATTTTTTTAAAAATATGAAAAGTAATATATGTTGATTGAGTTATGTCAAAAAAATTATTTTTATAGATTAATATTAAATATTTTTATGTTAAAATATAATATTATAAATAATTTTTTTATTTATGTCTTTTATGTCAAATTATTAAATAATGTCAATGTTGACAATAATGATAATTTATAAAAATAGTAATATATTAATTTTATAAACATTAAGAATATATATAGGTAAAATAGGGTATTTTATTATGAAAAAATTTCATCCATTTAGTTAATATTTACCTTCTATGTAAAATTATAACTCTTATTTGTGAAAATATATTTTCATGTTTAAGGATAAAATAGGTTAACTAATGGGTTAAACCAAAAGATACATTTTCGAATACTAAATACAAGATTTGAAATTTTAATTATTAATGATATTTATATCATATATAATATTATATTCATACCTCTAGAATTATGTTGGAATTTTAGCTGTTAGGATAAAATTATTATAATTTAATCATTTTTGAAATTCCAAATGTGTTCTTCACCTCAATTTTGTAATGGAAACCCATATCTCAATTCCTTACACAATATTGAGACATATATATTGACAAAAACCAATATATTTCACTTCTAATCATCCATAGATAATTTATAGATGTTTTGGGGTTACTAAAATAACTATGTTGGGATCCTTTAGAAGCGATCAAAAGGAGTTTATTCAATTGAGGGGTAATCACTTTAATCGATTACTTTAATTTTAATTATTCATCTACCAACTCTAAATTATTTATATATTTTATAAAATACTAAATTAAACATAATAAATATATTGAAATATTATTATCATTATCAAACCAACATTATTCACTGACTTTCTATCAAATTGGATATGAATGAATTGGTTATGGTTAAGAATATATTACCAATTCCACAAAGAGATACAATTCATTTCTCATGAACATCATTCATATATGTGTATTTATTTTGATTTAATATTTAAATATGATATTATTATCATAAAAACACATCTTTTAACATAATATCAGATCTACCTTACTGTTTTTCTAACTATTAGAGAACGATAATGTTGATCATGTGTACATGTGGATTACCACCTCCTTGAACTAATGTGATTCTCTATTCACTCTTGTTTTACATAGTTGGTAATAAATATAGATTTAATGATTATATACAATATATATTACTTAATAATTATATTTTAATGTTGATTTACTATTTACATTTATATCAATCCACTGTTTTAAAATTGAAAACAATTTTTATCTGAACGTACGACCTACTCTCTCTATGAATGATGTCATTCATTAATCTATCTATATTTTTATGGATAAATATAAACATGTATATAATGGATATATAAGATAGTTATATCAATATTTACTTTATTTATATTATGTAACCATTACATAACTATAATGACAAAGTGTACCATATCAACACATACATAGAAAATCCAATAGTTATTACCTAGAATAATGATTTCATCAATGAATTATTAATATGTGGATGATAAGAATATATAAAAAACCATATATGGTATGATATATATTAGTATTTTTATATAATAGGTGTATAATAATTATATATTTTTCATACAAGAGGTTAGGAAACGTTTGAATGGAACCGTAAATGAGGTAAAAATATCTTGTCTAACTTTTACTTCATTGAGACTTGTGCCATATTCACCGCTAATTTTATATAGGTTGTGTATACTATCCATATGATTTTTATCAATAATATAATTATATTAATGGAATTTAAGGATTATTTTTTTCATTTATTGGAATTATGATTCCAAAATTACAAAAGATGTACAATATATTTCATAATCTAATTATTATTCAGGATGATTTGTGTTTAAGTCTCCCTTGGTAAAATTGTTTGTTATTTTTATCATAAAACCAATAAATTGTGTTATATTGTGGTTATTATTGATATTTTTATGTTACATAATCTACTTACTCTATTTTAACTTGAAATTATTGAGACAACTATTTATAAGAAAAGGTTAATTTATTTATCTCTTTAGTTAAATATAATTTTTCATTCATTTCCATGATTTCTATAAATGTTTTAATGGAATTTTTTACCAAAAAAAATTTTACTTGATGTTTTTATTTAGTCCTTTTTGTCATGAAAAAATATTTTAAAAGTAACTATTTAGGTTATTTTTCGAATGATGTACTTTTTGAATATTTTAAATGACTCATAAGAATTGTTTTTATCTTATTAGAATTGGTTAAAACTTCCCCTACCATGGATTCTCAATTATTTGTATATAGATTTAAAATTAATCTTTTTTATTTCCATATAATTTTTTTTCTTAATATTATATAAATATTGATATTATAAATATGTTATTTCAATGTGAAAACTATTTTTTTAAATCTATTACCTTTTGAGAGTATTATCAACATTTTCAATATCCTTTTTAAAATATTATACTTCACTAAGGTTATAATATTACAATAAAATACACTGTATTTTTCTGGACTGTTAATGATCTATATTATTGGGGAAAATTTTGATATATCATATTCTTTTAACATACATTTACTCAGTTTTAAGGAAAGTTGATTAAGTGATGTTATTTATTCATATAACGAATTCAATTAATGTATTTAGTGACATGTGGAGCCTATAATTACATAGCCCCTAGATATATAAGTAGGTATCATTGGAAAAACTAGTTTTCATATTTGGATGTCGTCTTATGAATTTATGTATAATTTATTATCATAACTCAATGATGATATGTTTTATTTGTCATGAAAAAATGCCTCAAAAGTATGTTTCAAATGTTCGTCCTTGTGAATTTCATCAATATAAATTTAGATACTAATTTCCATGTGACAATTTTACTTCTTATGATATTTAGGTATAATTTTGTATCTTTTGAATATTATTATTGAATTATTTCATTATAACTTATTCATTCCATATTATTCACATATTATTTAACTTCCACTTTATAAATACTATTACTGAGCATCTAGGATTACACCATTACAATGTTACCTTTCCCTGGAATAACAATAATTTATTTAAACTAATTTGATAGGATATGAAATACGTGAATATGGTGATCTAAATTAAAATAGTATGTTTAATTTTACAATTAAAAATGTCAAATAAAACTAATGTATCTATCTAGTTATCCAGGAATACAAGACTATTATATCCTATGGGATATGATTGATTTTATATTTTTCCAATTTTTTAAATTGACCATCGAATCAGGGTTACATGATATGTGTTATTTATTGTTAAATGCATGAATGAATTTTTATGAGCAATTGATATATTTGAAAAATAAACTATATATGGTATGAAATGAATTTCCCCATCGGTATTTCATAAAGATATTTATGGACACTCTTCAAATTAAATATGAAATTATTCATTGGTTAAACACTATACTACCTAATACGCTAACCAAACAATGATGATCCAACACAATTAAGTTACGCCATTCAATCTCACACTCTAAGTATCCATCAATATCTTTCAGGGGAAATTATAAACAAGAACACTTCATTGGCTCTGTTGAAACCACCTGTAAGACCCAACATATCATGAAAAAATGTTTCACATGAATCATTACCAAAGATATTAATTAATGTACATGAAATTAAATATATATAAAAGAATAACATGGATCTATAAATTATAATTTTGAGAAAACATCACCAAAATAGCACAAACCTATGTATCCATGAATTTACGAAATAAAACATTCCAAATAAATAACACAAGAATAATGATGGTATAGTATTCCAACAATTTTCAAGATGAATACAATTCCATAATAATTATATAAAATAAATCATTGATCTTGATTGTGCACTAATTTCTAATAGATCATCATCAAATACATTAATATCAAGTCTCTGGTTTTTTAATTCTATGAAGAGGTCTTATCGAAATCCAAAATCAATGAAAACATACTAAAGGGATAACATCTTCAATGGTAGATCTAGGATTTACCAAAGAGGGTATATTGATTCCCATGATCTGACACAGAACTGTGATCAATTAGAAATTCTCTATTAGATATAATTAGTTATAAATATATCTCATTAACATTGATTATATCTATGATATATTCCAATGAAAAAAATTATAATTTGGATTTTAATAGATAGTTATGAACCCAAATGATGTCCCATGTCAATCTAACATTCATTAATCCAATTAAAAAGGAAGAGGATGTGTTGATATAATGCCACATTATTTTATAGTTTTTCTCTTTCTAAATAAATTTAATCTATTTGATATATTATATTTGAAAGAACAAAAGGCATTAAAAATCAGAAAATATTATTATTTTAACAATACCATTATAAAGTAGCTGTTAAATTAGATGGTGTGAATTAGATTTAAATATTATAAAAAATATGAATATCACGTTCAATACAAATTTATTTATCCATATAAAATAAAAAAATTATTATTAATGAAATTTTATACTTAAAATATATTTTTTATTCAAAAAGTGGTTTTTTGAAGGATAACTTTTTTTTGAATGGTAAAAAATACCAATTTTTATTATAATATAATTTTCAGAATATTTAAAAGTAATTTTGTGATATGAAATTTTATTCCAAGAATATTTTGCATTATATTGTTAGATTTAATATAATTAATTCTATTATATTATTTATATTGGATGTTAAACTACACCAAACTAAATAAAAGAATTAGGCAACAGTTTTTCGGTTCACTTTTACTTCTGTGAGATATATGCTTTATTAACCACTCATTTCTTCTCTGTGCTATATGTAATTAAAATTTATATGTAATATCATAAATATAATTAAATTTATTGTATTAAGTGTTTCATTTTATTATTATTAATTTTATGGGGAATATGGATCGACTGATTAAAAATTGGTAAAGTTATTGAAAACATAATATACATTCATTTGAATAAATATATAATTATTTGATTATGTCTTGCTAAGATTACATGTGAAATGAATTTTAATATATTATTTTTTACTTAAACATTTTTTATATAGATTAATATTAGATACACATAATTGATTCATTTGATTAATTCTCACTTCAATGATATTATATTTACAGGGGATATTCTTTTATATGTTTTTCTAAATCTCTTAAATCTCTAATTTCCCATCCACGACCATGTTTTCTAAAACAAAATTCAGAAAAGTATTTTTATTATTATTGTATTGTTTTTTTAATTCAATTTTACTCATGTTTTATTTAAAAAACATTTTTAAACGATTATTCTTTTCTTTTTCTAAATGATGTTTTTTTAATTTTCCAAAAAATATTCAAAAGGTATTTTTATCTATCTTATAAAACATTATTGGATTTTACCACCATCATAAATGATTAACGTTTTAATGTATCATTTAAAATATTAAAAGTTTATTTTCAATATTATTTTCTCACCACTATAATTTCATGAGTCTTTAAAAAATTTATTTGAAAATAGAAATGTTTTTTCAAAAATTAGTTCATGTGATATTTAAAAATTATTTTTCATATATGATAACATTACAAATTTTACTTATATTGTTTATATTATATTATTCTAGGACACTATATCTATTCTATTTATGGTTGGACTATGTTTCTAATGGAATGATATTTCTAAAACCCATTTATTTTCCATGAGTTATGTTATGATGAGTTGTTTAGGAAACTCATTTCATTAAATGGGATCTGATAAGATGTATAAATCAAATTCTAGTGGGATCAATATGTGTTGTTTTTACTATGTGATGATTGTAGTATTATAAGTAAGGATGGTGGTTACATTATAACCATTGATGGATGAGAGCTATACCCCCTACAATGCATTGGGTAATGATTTATATCTAAAGATATATACATGACTGAAGTGGTATGTCATAATGGTTAATAATATGGTTGTGTTATAATATGTTATTTCAGTTCAATGATACATGAATAGATTGGGGGTGTAACTCAGTTCAGTAAAACATGATTAGAACGAGGAGTGAAGATGGTTCAGTAAGATATGACTAGACTGGTAAGTTAACCCAGTTTAATAAGAGTATTTTTCCCCCATGATAATATTAGGAGTGAAACTTGACTACTATTATGGTTTGGGGACTAATGGAATGACACTATAATAGTAATATAATAGTGTCCTGATGAAAAATTTAATGATTTTTTATGCTTAACTATATTCTACAACTCTATGTATTATGCCAATTTTATTCCCTTAAGGATCTTGTTATATTATGATTCATCATTTTTGAACTTCCATGATATATTATATGACTCAATATCATGAGTTTTGTGAAATACATGTTATAGTTTTGAATGTTAATGTTCTTTTTATTATTCCCTTACACTTATGTTAGGATTTAAATCCACATTTATTACCATTATTAATCGTCTTTGATCACCCTTTCTCATGTTTTTAATAGGATATGAAGAATATAATTAGGTATGATATGTAATATGGGGTCTATTTGTTATGGTATAAGTGATATATGATGTATAATTGTTGTGAATAAGATTTTATGTTTCCAAATTCCAAAAGGCACTAAACCCATATGGTTTTAGAATGGTTTTTTATGTTATGTAATTAATAATAATTTACAGATATTTAATTTCTATTGGTGGAAATAGAGGGGTTGTATAGTTGTTGTTATATAATACTTTGATCCCCATTGGAAAATCAGATGAGAAAACATTATGTAAGACCCCTATGGATAATTTTATGTATCGATTACATTCAATGAATTCTTCTCCCACTATTTGTTTTTGGGTTTTAGAGAATGTATAGAACCAGTTTGATTCAGGTTAATGGTGAATGTAATGATCTTCTTTGTGAGAAACCAAATTAAATGTGGGTCCAAATGTGAGACCATATTAATATACGTCACAATATATCTCATTATATGATAAATAATATTTTCATTGGTATGTTTCTTGACCCATATAATAATAGAATGATGGAGTCTCATGGGGGCTTTTGAGGAAATAAAGATCAATTTTCTACATGTGAAGTACGTGGGAAGAGGCATCAATGAGAATTTTTATAAGGGAATTGGGATTTTCATAGGGTGTGGAAAAGAAAGAAACAATGTCATTAACTGTAATGGAAAAGTAAATGGTTAATTTTACATAATGGATGTGAATAATAGTATTGCTAAGGCATTGTCAATAGTTAAACGTCTTTACTATATAATTTATGGAAATTATGAAAATCAATGACCAAGGGGGAAAGAACATGAAGAGAATTGACATTGTTGTATAAGTAATTGTTAAATTATGTATGATGAAGAGACTACAAATTATTTCAGAGTTGGACAAAGTATTAATGAATAAAAAGGTGAATCGAAGATAATGGTTTAAGAAGGATGTGGAATGATTGAGTGTTTTTGAGATGGAATTAAATAATAGTGTTGTAAAAGTTATTTTATTATGTTATGAAACATATATGGATTATTACACTGTAGTTTTTACTTATATATTTGAACGTATATATTGAATGGTTATTGTAACAGTGAAAAGTAATTGAGTTGGTAAGGTAGTATTTTTATAGA
This sequence comes from Viscum album, assembly GCA_963277665.1. Classification (NCBI taxonomy): domain Eukaryota; kingdom Viridiplantae; phylum Streptophyta; class Magnoliopsida; order Santalales; family Viscaceae; genus Viscum; species Viscum album. Next base: position 251,014,424 of record OY728165.1, on the reverse strand, counting down.
ATACATTATTAAGGGAAATAAAACAGTAAATATTTTCATGATGTTGAGATAATCATTAGATTAAGATATGTTTTTTTGTTATAAAAAATGAGTTAGTATTTATGTTGTTGGAACAGATTGTTAAAATGGTTAAAAGGTGGTTTTCAATTGAGTTTACAGAATTATTGTATTTATGGTATGATGGTGGATTTAATTTTTAATAGAATACACATTTCCAATAAGGTTTTACGGTAATTCGGGTTATATAAATCTTTAAAGAGAATAAATTATTGTGATATTTAGTTTTTTAGTGTGCGAATATTAAGATCTGCATCACATTTATTGTGGATAAATGATAATTATTTTATAAAAAATTTATTCATTTCTTCATAATGTTTTTATTTTAATTTTTTTCAAGGATTATTAGGGAATGCATTTATGACATGACATATGTTAAACATTGGATGAGGCTTTAGATATTTTATTATTAAAAAGCCATATAAGTTTTTATGTCTACTGAATAACCTATTCTAAGAATTTTTTATGTTACCAATAGATAATAAGAATGACATTTCATCCCATTATTGATATTGTGATCCATTAGTTCTTCAGGAATTTAAATTTAAACTTCATTTTATAGAGTACGAAATTTAGTGGAAATTGATAAAGGAAAAATAAAATAGTTACACTATACATATAATATGAAATAATTTTAGTATATCTTCTCAATGGATTCAGAAATAAAATTTTATCCTATTATCATCATTTCTGATGACATTAATGTCAATTTTCAGTCCTATTTGGTCTATGGTTTTGTGGTTATCATCAACCTAATGACCATGCTCTATATAATTCTACATGAAAAAATGATAGATATTACTCCCTTACGAGTACATATTTTCACTTTAAAGAAATATTATTCTATTCAGAATCCTAGTTATTTATGAAATATTCTGCATTTAATTTCCTTCATTTTAAGAGGATGTTTTATTGACCCTTTTTTATGTGGGTTTCCCAAAAAGGAATTTTCAAACATCAACTTTTGATTTATGAAATGAAATTTCAAATTTCAAGTACACAATTATTTTAAATTGCAGATCATGTTAGTATGGTATCTTAATGATTGGCACATCCACTACATATTTCTCAATTTCATGATGTGATCTTTGTAAGTATTCTGATGATGTACATACCCGATTCTTCAAATGTCATAGAAATAGAGTCAATACGACCTGGGAAATCAATTTAATATTAATAGAAACCTATAGAAATTCCAAATCATATATATAATGTTCAAAAAATCTTGACAACTCTCCTGGTTATTGTTTTGTGCTAAACTATAAATTTGAGGAAGCTACTTGGGAACTTCAAGTTGTGGGAATGAAAAAATAACCTCATATCACTTTATAGGAGTGATTAATTTATAAAGATAAATTATTTTTAATGTTGATAAAATGTAACACACCCTAATTTTATTGAATGTATATTTTTAAGAAAATTTAATATCTTTGATATATTACATTGCAAAAAACAAAGAGCATAAACGAACAACAAAATATTATTATTTTAACACGACCTTTATAAAGTAGCCATTAAATTGGAGGGTTTTAATGGAATTAAATATTGGATGAAAAATATGTTTTTTATGTTCAATAAAAATTTATTTAGGATTAGAAATTAAACAAATATTTTTTATTAAAGACTTGTTGTTCTTCAAATGAATGTTTTCTTCAATAATAGATTCTTTTCATTCTATACAAAAAAAAAATTTAATTTTCTACACTTTTAGAAAATTTATTTGAAAAAATGATTCTAATTTTTTGAATAATAATGTCAAAATTATCTTACGATGAATTTCTGAGAATCTTGTAAAAAGTATAATTTTCAGTGAATAGTAAACAATTATGATTATTATAATCTATCATTTTCAGTATATTTAATAGTAAATTTATGATTCTAAATTGATATAAATATAAATTAATTAAAATATTATATATAATCTAATTAAATTATTTTAAAAATTACATGTTTCTTATTTCGGTATAAGTTAATTTTTTGAATTAAAAAAAATTCAAAAAAATCTCTGTTATTTTCATCTTGTTGGTTTACTTTTAAATTGATTTTTAACTTATGTTTTTTGAATTATTAAAAATGGATTCCATATTATGAATTAGGAGGTGAAAATAGGGTTATAAGTTCATTTTTAGTTTTAGTCCCTAAAATGGTATCGTGGTATAAAACATTTACCTAGTTTATGGAAAATAAGGTAACATGTTGATGATAAAAGGTAGAATCTTAAAATACATAAAAACTAAAACATTGAATTCCCAGTTGAAAAAACTATAAAGGTTAAATATAATTTATTCATTAAATATAAACAAAATTAATTTTAATTTATTCAAAAATATGTTATTTTCTTTAAATATAAAATAATTAATTAGTTAATCACTTAAAACCACCCCTCCCCAAGTATCAATTACACCCCACCACCCAAGTTATCCTTACAAGACTATAATCATTACAAATATCTACCAATGCCTCCCCTCCCCACTATCCTGAAATCCAATTGTTTGTGGTCTCACCCAATAACCAATTCTATCTTCATTAAGGTGTCTTTCAAGTAGGTGATATTGAAGAGTTAACTTTCTCAAACAAGCTCTCTTAATTTATATTCATTTTATACATTATCCTCAAAAACATCATCTGTAAATTCATAATAAATCCATTATGATGTATATAATTGAATTTTATTTTAATAATGTAATATTAATTCCATATCTATTATTAACTTCTCTTATTAAATGAAACAAAAACATTTCCTAAATTATGACAGTATGTTGTCTCTGTGGATAATAATTTTACATTTTCCTTTACCACCTTCAAGGATAGCCATTAATTGTTTATTATGATTAAATCATATTATAATTGGTATATTATAAACTATTACATTTTAATCTATAATATGTACATAATATTAAATAAAACAAAACATGTTCATGATGGTCAAGAAAGAAAAATTTTCAATAATCATTTTTCGTTAACACTTTATCAAATGAATCATCCCAATGTAATTATGAAAAATGATAAAAACCTATATATGTTCATGAATACCATTTTTATCACAAATGTATTTTTCCCATTTTAATGTAAAATACATAATTATACCCAAATTAATCGTCTATGATACCAAGAAACGAATGCACCCAAAATAATGAAAATAATAAAACATTACTATTGAATAGGTCATAATATTTCATTAAAGTGTAATATAAGATATTTTAAATACTAATATTTTATGAAATAAATTAATAACATTATTTTAATCTTTATATAGTAGTATAGAGTATGAAAATATAAAGGAAAGTATGGGGTATGGCTTTCATGTGTAACTTTTACGTTATTGATATATATGCCTTATTAACCACTTATTTAATATGTCGTGTGTATGAAATAACCATTTATATATAGAATCAAGAATGTTATTATATATATGTTATTAATTATTTAATTTTATAATTATTACTTTTATGTGGAATGAGTTTCAACTGATTACAACGTGGAATGTGAATTCTTTACCCAGTTTTAATTATTTTGGTTAAGCTATGAATTCGTATATTATAATGTGCCAAGATTATTTCTGAAATGAATTTTTAGTATTTAATATTGAATTTATAGTTAATATATCTGGTATTTTAGTGCATACACGTATTCAATTAATTTTATTAAAGCTCACATCAATGATATAATATTTATAAGGGACATTATTTTAATAATTTTTTAAAAGAAATCACTTAAAACTATGATTTTTATGACATGAAATTATTTTAAAAACATGTCTAAAATGATTTTAATAATCATTTATAACATTTGAAATTCATTTTTACTTAAAACTGGATTTTTACTAAATAGTTTTAGGAATTTTTTGTCTTTTTTTAAATGAGGTTCCTTTTGACTTCTCCGAAAAAAAGAATGTTTTTTAAATTATATTAAATGAAAAGATTTTACATCAACCATAATTAATTTATTTTTAATGTCTCTATTTCCATATTTCAATTTTATTTTACAACAATGTTTTCATCATTATTATACAGCTCATTTAGAATAATTTAATTAAAAATCGAAATCATGTTTTTTTAATTATTATCTCATGTGATATTTCAAAATTATTTTCTTCTAAGATAAAATTATTTTATGTTACATATGATTTCAGGAGGATATTATTCAAGAAAACAATACTTATTCTCTTTATGGTTTGTTTATAATTATTATTGAATGATTTTTATGAAACACATTTCTTTTCTATGAGTTATATTATGATGTTATTTCGATGAAACACATTTCTTTACATGGGTTATGATCAGAAGGATGAATAATGATCTTTTGGTACACATATTTATGGTTTTATTTTTGTCATGATGTTTGATTTAATTCCTCGGATAGTGGGTTTTTTAAAACAAATGATTATTGAGACCAATATTATAAGGCCCTGGCCTTAAACCATACTTAATATTGAATTAAATGAATAATTCACATCGAGGATCTTTTCAGGTTTAGAGTTTTAGAGAATTAGAACATAACTATTACATCTCAAAAGATTACAAAGTAGTCACTTCTACTAAGTTCCATAATAAAAAAACTCTGAAAAAGAAACGTGTCTAGTTCCATGTTTTATATAGGATGACATTTCCTTGATCCCATACTTGACCTTATTCCACATTAAGTCCTGTGAAAATATTTCAAAAAAAAACTTGGGGTGAGCATAAAAAGCTCAGTAAGGGATACAGAAAGAATGAAAACTGTTAGTTTTTCAAACATCAAATAAACCATATATACTCTATCAAAGTAATACCTTCACCTTCATGAAGTAGTAAAAACTCTTCACTGAATAAAGTATCATTACTTACCTTTTTGTAACCAAAGGATTACCATAAAATCCAAAAAAAAGATCACATAACATATATAAAGGTAACTTGGGACATAAACATACTTAAGTGGAATAACCATACGGTCGACTTCCACACATATCACTTAATGGAATAGCCATACGGCCAATTTCCATACATACATAATGGAATAGCCATACGGCCGACTTCCATACCCAATGCATTGGAGATTATAACGTAACCACCCGTCCTGGTATTCACGACACCACCCATCATATGGTTTATAACGTAACCACCCGTTAAAATGTCCAAGTACCAGTATAAAATCATAAAACATAAAACCAATATAAAGGAATGATAACATTTCCACATTTCAATCACAAGATATCAATACAACACAAAAAACATTGGGAAAACCATTTTCAAAACCAAAATAAAAGAAATTAAAACATGGTATTTATTTTTCTTTTAAAAAGAAGGTATGGCTTGTAGAGGAAGCCGAAACTCAAATAACGGTCACGACGGAAGAGAAGTCGTTGCCGCCGCATATGTACGACAAAAACATTCCCTTTTTTCATTTAGTAAACGCTTCATATAAAAAATATTCATTTTGAATAAACGTAAAAGTTAAAGGGGTTTATACACCGCATAAAAGAAGGTTGTGTATAAAAGAAAATATGCCTCAATGAAAGGAGATTGAGATGAAGTCCCATACCTCGTATCCGACTTGACCTGACCGTTCTTTAATCTCCTGAATTATAAACTTGAGTTAATATCTACTTGCTTATGAACCTTTTTCACATTCATTATTCCTTTTATACCATGTTATGAACATCATGTAATCATTTAAGTTAATATTGTTCATTTTGTTGGTATTTGGTTCTTAAGTCAAAAATAGACTTCTTACACTTACATGTTGTTAATTTGGTCAAAGGTTCGTTATATCCAGAATGATATTAATGATTTGGATAACATATATATCATATATATTCAGCATATACATGTATTTATAATATTACATCACATTTAGAGGTAAGAAATGAAATGCACCGTTCATGGAGACGGTAAGCCGTACGTACGCATGAACGCTACTTCCATTTCTATTTCGTATTTTCTGGAATGGAATCATAATGATATAAGAGTATATTATAATTACAGTATAATAACATAAATAATATCATTAACTTTATCCTTTACACATCCCACATATTGTATTAACCAATCAAATCACTTTCAGGGGGCGGTAGTCCGCACTTCCTAAAATGAAGATATCGTGTTTACACATAATGGAAACCATAAAGGTATTCCCAAAATGAAAAAAACAGAATCTTAAGGAAAACATAAACATATTATATATAATATATAAAAATAGTGACATCATAATGGCCACCTTTGATGGTGTTAAATGAGTGGTGAACAATCATCGTTTCGGGAGGCAGAATTTCGCCATCCACGGAAACCGTATGTTCTTTAACCATTTGATGTATTTGTGTGAGAGTGTAGCTCAAATAAATCTTATAACAACATCCTAGTATATTGAAGATACTGGTGTTGTTACAAAAGAAGTAAATAAAAAGATTTTATGGGGTTGGAGATGCAAAATAAAACAGATGAACATGAGAGAATGAATTACCTTTAAAAGTGTAACTCCTTTTGATTTGTGCTTAAAGGCTTCCTTTGAAAGTATTCTTCCCAAAGGGAATCCTCTAGGATGAGGATAGGGTTGTGGAGAGAGTGCATGGGCAGGGGTTGGCCGAGCCAAAGGCTTGAGGAGTGTGTGAAATGAGGTAGAGGTGGGGGCCTTTTATAAGTGGATAGGAGGGGCACTTTTGGAAAGTAAAGAAACATTACTTTATTTGAAAATGCGTTTCAGTTTTAAAAGGTCCCACATTGATATAATTCGTGGATAAGGTGATAAGGGTTCGAAATCCACTCATACAATTGGTTTTGAACATGTGTAGTTAATAGATTTTACATTATCTTTCCATTTTATTTAAATCGTCAAATAATGATGTCACCGCTGCATTATTATTATGTCATAAATAATTTAATTTATTTAATGTCTAAAAATTATAAAAAAAATACTATGATTGAGGAAATCTTTTTATCTTTCCTATTAATATTTATAATCAAAATTATTATCTTTATAACCCCATGTAAAAATTGTTTTCGTAAAACATATTATGTTTGTGTCATTTTTACTTTTACATTAAATAAAAAGTTATTTATGTCATTTCCCAACCAATGTGTCTCCATGGGGTCCCCAAGTTGACCCATGGATTATCGTGGTCGGACATGACACAACCAATAAGGTTGGGACATGTGTATAGGTCATTTCATATTATTGAAGCATTATTTATACCTTAAACTACCCTAATTACCACTAATCGCGATTAAAAACTTAATAAGTTACTATTCACCAAAAAATTATTTTAATCTCATTGAACCAAATTTTACTTCTTAATGACAACCATGTATGTCGGAGTTTTTCAATTCAAAAAAAAATGATGGCAAAATTTCATTTAAATGGAAAATCAGTCTTTATAAGTACCACTTAGTGGTTTCACTATTCATCAAAAATTGAAGTTTTTCAGAAAATTACCAAAAATTCACCCTAACCTATATTTGATATTATGAATTCAAAAATGAAGTCTATTTTACAAAATTCAAAACATATAAGTCACATTAATTAATTTAATAATTAATTCCCACTGTCAGAGCAAATAGCGTGTTTTTATGAAATAATAAGTATCAAAAGATTGACACTAGTTTAAGTCCAATTTCAAAGTGAAATTGATTCCAATGACCACCATTGGATTAAATGGTAAAAATATATTCATATTACACATTAAGACCAATTCAAAAGATAATCTAATCATATAAATAAATTAGATTAAAAAGCAGTTTTGATGTCAAATGCAGTATTTTTCACTATTCATTAAAAAATGAACATTGTCAGAAAAATATCAAAAATTCACACAAAGTAAATTTTGATGTCCCAATCATAACGAATAAGTTTATTTTGACAAACATAGTTTATAAAATTGTCAAAATATAGATTTAGAAAGGGTTTTCCATCATAAGGCAGTAAGACAATCTTTTAAGAATATTAGTGTATTCCATGCTTAAGATTGGATTTATTTTCATTTTAAGCCTTTAAAATACTATCTTAATCATTAATAGACATAGATAAAAATATATATTATTCGTTACTTACTGGGTATGTTACATCCTTCCCCCCTTTAGAAAATTTCATCCCCGTAATTTATTTACCTATCGAATAAATGAGGGTACTTATCCCTCATTGCATTTTCATATTCCCATGTTGCCTCTTCAATCATGTGGTTTTTCCAAAAAACCTTTACCTGGTGAATCACCTTATTCCGTAACACTTTCTCCCTATGGTCAGGAATCTGGACCGGTTGTTCCTCATAAGATAGGTTCTCTTCCAGCTGAACTACCTCTAGACTCCAAACATGAGATGGATCTGGCATATACTTTCTCAACATCGAAACGTGAAAAACATTGTGTACCTGAGATAAACTCAGAGGTAAAGCCATCCGGTATGCAACTGATCCAACTCTCTCTATAATTTCATATGGTCCAATAAACCTTGGACTCAGCTTTCCTTTCTTACCAAATCTCATCACACTTTTCCAAGGAGAAACATTGAGAAAAACATGATCACCTACCTCGAAAGATAGATCCTTCCTCCGGTTATCCGCATAACTCTTCTGCCTGCTCTGAGCTGTTCTCATGTGCTTCTGAATCAACTGAACTTTTTCTGCCATCTCTTCTACCAATTCTGGTCCCATCAGCTTCCATTCACCCACTTCATCCCAAAATGCTGGAGTTCGACACTGCTTCCCATATAATGCCTCAAATGGTGCCATCTGTATACTGGAATTAAAACTGTTATTATAAGAAAACTCAACCAAAGAAAGATGTTGGTCCCAACTTCCCTGATAATCCATAGAACAAGATCGTAGAATATCCTCCATTGTCTGGATTGTTTGTTCTGACTGCCCATCTGATTGAGGATGAAATGCTGTACTAAAATTTAATTCTGTACCCAACGACTTCTGAAGGCCTTTCCAAAAGTTAGAAGTAAACCTGGGATCACGATCAGATACAATGGAGAGAGGAACTCCATGTAACCTGACTATCTATTTAAGATACAAACGGGAATGTTGATCTAGAGAGAAAGTATCCCGTATAGAAAGGAAATGAGCAGATTTGGTCAAGCGATCAACAATGACCCAGATTGCATTATTACCTCGAGATGTCCTCGGTAATCCCACGATAAAGTCCATGGATATGTTTTCCCATTTCCACTCTGGCACTGGTAAAGGCTGAAGAATCCCTTTCGGTAACTGCCGCTCTGCTTTAACCTGTTGACATGTCAAACACTTCACAGTAAAATCAGCAATGTCTCTTTTTATTCCATCCCACCAGTAATACTCCCGCAGATCTCTGTACATCTTAGTACTACCAGGATGAACTGAAAACGGGGAACTACGAGCCTCACATAACAACTCATTCTTCAACTGTGAATCACAAGGCACACATAACCTCTTCCCAAACCTGAAAACACAAACACAAACTTATCCAAGAACTCATGGAAAATTTAATTCATAAGTTCCATGAATACAGTAGGTGCATTGTTTAACCCAAAAGGCATAACTACAAATTCATAATGGCCATATCTAGTATGGAACACAGTCTTCGGAATGTCTGCTTCTTTTACTTTCAACTGATGGTACCCCGACCTCAAGTCAATCATTGAAAAATACTGAGGTCCCGAGAGCTGATACAACTTCATTTGATGGCCCGACATCTGCTGAAGTAGTTGCAAAGGATTTCACCACCCCTTTCTGCTTGTAGTCTAACTGCTTCCCATCACTCAATATCTTTGCCGGACACTCGTTTGCATAGTGACTCATCTCATTGCACTTATTACATTTCAATAACTGTAAATAAAATTTGTTCTTACCTTCACCTTGATCCTTTTCAGTGCAATCACGAGCCTTATGTCCCATCTTACCACATCGGTAGCACTTTCCAGAATTCAGAAGACATTCCCCAGCATGCCTTTTTCCACATTTATCACAAATTGGAAACTTAGTTCTCTTACCATCAGAATTTTTTGAAGAATTCTTACCTTTGTCCTGCCACCTCGGTCTCTTCTTCTACTGGTTGTTATAGAACACTTGGTCATCAGCAAACTCCATTTCCACCTTCTCAGCACATCGAACAAGCTTTTCATAACTTTTAAACTCACGAGAAGCTAATGCCCTTTGATATTTTGGCTTTAAACCTGAGTAAAAACGGTTTATTTTACTATCAAGTTCTCGTATGAAGTTTGGAGCATACCTTGCCAATCGAGTGAACTTTTCTTTATAAGCAGACACTAAATCATCCTCCTGCCTCAATTCTAGGAACTGTTTTTCCATCCTAAGACGAACCACCTAGAAACATACTATTGAATTCGTCCTTGTAAAGATCCTCAATCTCATCACTATCCCTTATATTTTTCACCATCGACCACCACTGATCAACTTCACCTTCAAAATGGTAAACAGCAAGACTAATCTTATGATGTTCTAAACACCCCATGACATCAAAAATCTTCTCCAGTGCTTTAATCCACCCTTAATCTTGCATAGGGTCAGATGATCCTCTGAATGATGGGGGATTTTGCCTCATGAAAGGTTCCACCACTAACATGTTCCTATGCGGTTGATCTGGCTGATCTCGTGCATGGATACCACCACCATTTATATCCTGAGTCAACTATGCCATCACTGCAACAAACTGTTCAGTTCCGATTCCGACCATCTCAAGTTGCTGATTTGGAAGGTTATCTTCCTCCTGATGTCGTCCCAACATAGCTGCTTTGTTTCCTCTGTGGAAAACCATTCTGAACACAGAAATATCTTAGGCGAAGCAACATGGTAATCCGTAAATTCTATATCATTTCAATCATATTATAATTTAACAGTTTTCTAACTCCTAATGTTGTCTAAACCGACCTATGATACCAACTATAAGGCCCCGGCCTTAAACCATACTTAATATTGAATTAAATGAATAATTCACATCGAGGATCTTTTTAGGTTTAGAGTTTTAGATAATTATAAAATAACTATTACACCTTAAAAGATTACAAAGTAGTCACTTCTACTAAGTTTCCATAATTAAAAAAACTCTAAAAAAGAAACGTGTCTAGTTCCATGTTTTATACAGGATGACATTCCCTTGATCCCATCCTTGACCTTATTCCACATTAAGTCCTGTGAAAACGTTTCAAAAAAAACTTGGGGTGAGCATAAAAAGCTCATTAAGGGATACAGAAAGAATGAAAACTGTTAGTTTTTCAAACATCAAATAAACCATATATACTCTATCAATGTAATACCTTCACCTTCATGAAGTAGTAAAAACTCTTCACTGAATAAAGTATCATTACATACCATTTTGTAACAAAAGTATTACCATAAAATCCATAAAAAGAACACATAACATATATAAAGGTAACTTGGGACATAAACATACTTAAGTGGAATAACCATACGGTCGACTTCCACACATATCACTTAATGGAATAGCCATACGGCCAATTTCCATACATAATTAATGGAATAGCCATACGGCCGACTTCCATACCCAATGCATTGGAGGTTATAACGTAACCACCCATCCTGGTATTCACGGCACCATCCGTCATATGGTTTATAATGTAACCACCCGTTAAAATGTCCAAGTACCAGTATAAAATCAAAAAACATAAAACCAATATAATGGAATGATAACATATCCAAATTTCAATCACAAGATATCAATAAAACACAAAAAACATTGTGAAAACCATTTTCAATACCAAAATAAATGAAAAGTAAAACATAGTATTTATTTTTCTTTTAAAAATAAGGTATGGCTTGTAGAGTAAGCCGAAACTCAAATAACGGTCATGACGGCGGAGAAGTCGTTGTCGCCGCATACGTACGACAAAAACATTCCCTTTTTTCGTTTAGTAAATGCTTCGTATCAAAAAGATTACTTTTGAATAAATGTAAAAGTCAAAGAGGTTTATACACCGTATAGAAGAAGGTTGTGTATAAAACAAGATATGCCTCAAAGAAAGGAGATTGAGACGAAGTCCCATACCTCGTATCCGACTTGACCCGACTGTTCTTTAATCTCCTGAATAATAAACTTGAGTTAATATCTACTTGATTATGAACCTTTTTGAAGTTCATTATTCCTTTTATACCATGTTATGAACATCATGTAATCATTTAAGTTAATAGTGTTCATTTTGTCGGTATTTGGTTCTTATGTCAAAAATAGACTTCTTATAGTTACATGTTGTTAATTTGGTCAATGGTTCGTTATATCCAGAATGATATTAATGATTTGGATAACATATATATCATATATATTCAGCATATACATGTATTTATAATATTACTCACATTTAGAGGTAAGAAAGGAAATGCATCGTTCATGGATACGGTAAGTCGTACGTACGCAAGAACGCTACTTCCATTTCTATTTCGTATTTTCTGAAATGGAATCATAATGATATAAGAGTATATTTTAATTACAGTATAATAACATATATAATATCATTACCTTTATCCTTTACACATCCCACATATGGTATTAACGAATCAAATCACTTTCAGGGGGCGGTAGTCCGTACTTCCTAAAATGAAGATATCGTGTTTACCCATAATGGAAACCATAAAGGTATGCCCTAAATGAAAAAAACAGAAGCTTAAGGAAAACATAAACATATTATATATCATATATAAAAATAGTGACATCATAATGGCCACCGTTGAAGGTGTTAAATGAGTATTGAACTATCATCGTTTTGGGAGGAAGAATTTCGCCATCCCCGGAAACCGTACGTTCTTTAACCATTTGATGTAGTTGTGTGAGAGTGTTGCTCAAATAAATATTAGAACTACATCCTAGTATATTTAGGATACTGGTGTTGTTACAAAAGAAGTAAATAAAAAGAGTTTATGGGGTTGGAGATGCAAAATAAAACAAATGAACATGAGAGAATGAATTACCTTTAAAAGTGTAAGTCCTTTTGATTTGAGCCTAAAAGCTTCCTTTGAAAGGATTCTTCCCAAAGGGAATCCTCTAGTATGAGGAGAGGGATGTGTAGAGAGTAAATGGGCAGGGTTTGGCCGAGCCAAAGGCTTGAGGAGTGTGTGAAATGAGGTAGAGGTGGGGGCCTTTTGTAAGAGGAGAGGAGGGGCACTTTTGGAAAGTAAAGAAATATTTCTTTATTTGAAAATGTGTTTCGGTTTTAAAAGGTCCCACATTGATATAATTCGTGGATAAGGTGATAAGGGTTCGAAATCCACTCATTAAATTGGTTTTGGACATGTTTAGTTCATAGATTTTACATTATCTTTCCATTTTATTTAAATCGTCAAATAATGATGTCATCACTACATCATTATTATGTCATAAATAATTTAATTTATTTAATGTATAAAAATTATAAAAAAATACTATGATGTAGGAAAGATTTTTAGCTTTCCAATGAATATTTATAATCGAAAATATGATCTTTATAACCCCATGTAAAAATTGTTTTCGTAAAACATATTATGTTTGTGTCATTTTTACTTTTACATTAAATAAAAAGTTATTTATGTCATTTCCCAACCAAAGTGTCTCCATGGGGTCCCCAAGTTGACCCATGGCTTGTCTTGGTCGGCCATGACACAAACAATAAGGTTGGGACATGTGTCTAGGTCATTTCATATTATTAAAGCATTATTTATACCTTAAACTACCCTAATTACCACTAATCGCGATTATAAACTTAATAAGTTACTATTCACCAAAAAATTATTTTAATCACATTAAACCAAATTTTACTTCTTAATGACAAAAATTTATGTTGGATTTTTTTAATTCAAAACATAATGATGGCAAAATTTCATTTAAACGGAAAATCAGTCTTTATAAGTACCACTTAGTGGTTTCACTATTCATCAAAAATTGAAGTTTTTCAGAAAACAACCAAAAATTGACCCTAAGATATATTTGATATTCCGAATTCAAAAATGAAGTCTATTTTAAAAAATTCAAAACATATAAGTCACATTAATTAATTTAATAATTAATTCCCACTGTCAGAGCAAATAGCGTGTTTTTATGAAACAATAAGTATCAAAAGATTGACACTAGTTTAAGTCCAATTTCAAAGTGAAATTGATTCCAATGACCACCATTGGATTAAATGGAAAAAATATATTCATATTACACATTAAGAACAATTCAAAAGATAATATAATCATATAAATAAATTATATTAAAAAGCAGTTTTGATGTCAAATGCAGTATTTTTCATTATTCATTAAAAAAATCAACATTGTCAGAAAAATACCAAAAATTCACACAAAGTAAATTTTGATGTCCCAATCATAATGAATAGTTTTATTTTGACAAACATAGTTTATAAAATTGTCAAAATATAGATTTATAAAGGGTTTTCATCATAAGGCAGTAAAACAATCTTTTAAGAATATTAGTGTATTCCATGCTAAAGATTGGATTTATTTTCTATTTAAGCCTCTAAAACACTATCTTAATCATTAATAGACATGGATAAAAATATCTATTATTCATTACTTACTTGGGATGTTACATCCTTCCCCCCTTTAGAAAATTGCGTCCCCGCAATTTATTTACCTATCGAATAAATGAGGGTACTTATCTCTCATTGCATTTTTAGATTCCCATGTTGCCTCTTCAATCATGTGGTTTTTCCAAAAAATCTTTACCTGGTGAATCACCTTATTCCGTAACACTTTCTCCCTGTGGTCAAGAATCTGGACCGGTTGTTCCTCATAAGATAGGCTCTCTTCTAGCTGAACTACCTCTAGACTCAAAACATGAGATGGATCTGGCATATACTTTCTCAACATCGAAACGTGAAAAACATTGTGTACCTGAGATAAACTAGTAGGTAAAGCCACCCGGTATGAAACTGATCCAACTCTCTCCAGAATTTCATATGGTCCAATAACCCTTGGACTCAGCTTTCCTTTCTTACTAAATCTCATCACACTTTTCCAAGGAGAAACCTTGAGAAAAACATGATCACCTACCTCGAAAGATAGATCTTTCCTCTGGTAATCCGCATAACTCTTCTGCCTTCTCTGAGCTGTTCACATGTGCTTCTGAATCAACTGAACTTTTTCTGCCATCTCTTCTACCGATTATGGTCCCATCAGCTTCCATTCACCCACTTCATCCCAAAATGCTGGAGTTCGACACCGCTTCCCATATAATGCCTCAAATGGTGCCATCTGTATACTGGAATGAAAACTGTTATTATAAGAAAACTCAACCAGAGAAAGATGTTGGTCTGAAATTCCCTAATAATCCATAGAACAAGCTCGTAGCATATCCCCCAATGTCTGGATTGTTCGTTCTGACTGCCCATCTGATTGAGGATGAAAATCTGTACTAAAATTTAATTCTTTACCAAACGACTTCTGAAGGCCTTTCCAAAAGTTAGAAGTAAACCTGGGATCACGATCAGATACAATGGAGAGAGGAACTCCATGTAACCTGACTATCTCTTTAAGATACAAACGGGAAAGTTGATCTAGAGAGAATGTATCTCGTATAGAAAGGAAATGAGCAGATTTGGTCAAACGATCAACAATAACCCAGATTGCATTATTACCTCGAGATGTCCTCAGTAATCCCACGACAAAGTCCATGGATATGTTTTCCCATTTCCACTCTGGCACTGGTAAAGGTAGAAGCATCCCTTTATGTAACTGCCGCTCTGCTTTAACCTGTTGACATGTCAAACACTTCACAGTAAAATCAGCAATGTCTCTTTCCATTCCATCCCACCAGTAATACTCTCGCAGATATCTGTACATCTTAGTACTGCCAGGATGAACTGAAAAAGGGGAACTATGAGCCTCACATAACAACTCATTCTTCAACTGTGAATCACAAGGCACACATAACCTCTTCCCAAACCTCAAAACACAAACACAAACTTATCCAAGAAGTCATGGAAAATTTTATTCATAAGGTCCATGAATACAGCAGGTGCATTGGTTAACCCAAAAGGAATAACTAAAAATTCATAATGGCCATATCTAGTATGGAACGCAGTCTTCGGAACGTCTGCTTCTTTTACTTTCAACTTATGGTACCCCGACCTCAAGTCAATCTTTGAAAAATACTGAGCTCCCTGGAGATGATACAACTTCATTTGATGGCCTGACATCTGCTGAAGTAGTTGCAAAGGATTTCACCACCCCTTTCTGCTTGTAGTCTAACTGCTTCCCATCACTCAAGCTCTTTGTCGGACACTCGTTTGCATAGTGACTCATCTCATTGCACTTATAAAATTTCACTAACTGTAAATCAAATTTGTTCTTACATTCACCTTGATCCTTTTCAGTGCAATCATGAGACTTATGTCCCATCTTACCACATCAGTATCTCTTTCCAGAATTCAGATGATATTCCCCAGCATGCCTTTTTCCACATTTATCACAAACTGGAAACTTAGTTCTCTTACCATCAGACTTTTTTGAAGAATTCTTACCTTTGTCCTACCACCTCGGTCTCTTCTTCAACTGGCTGTTATAGAACACTTGGTCATCGGCAAACTCCATTTCCACCATCTCAGCACATCGAACAGGCTTTTCATAACTTTTAAACTCACGAGAAGCTAATTCCCTTCGATATTTTGGCTTTAACCCTAAGTAAAAACGGTTTATTTTACTATCAAGATCTCGTATGAAGTTTGGAGCATACTTTGCCAATCGAGTGAACTTTTCTTCATAAGCAGCCACTGAATCATCCTCATGCCTCAATTCTAGGAACTGTTTTTCCATCCTAAGATGAACCACCTTAGGAAAATATTTCTCAAGAAACAAACCTTTGAATTCGCCCCAGTGAAGATCCTCAATCTCATCACTATCCCTTATATTTTTCACCATCGACCACCACTGATGAGCTTCACCTTCAAAACGGAAAACAGAAAGACTAACCTTCTGATGTTTTGAACACCCCATGACATCAAAAATCTTCTCCAGTGCTTTAATCCACCCTTCAGCTTGCACAGGGTCAGATGATCCTCTGAATGATGGGGGATGTTGCCTCATGAAATGTTCCACCACTGACATGTTCCTCTGCGGTTGATCTGGCTGATCTCGTGCATGGATACCACCACCATTTATAGCCTGAGTCAACTATGCCATCGCTGCAACAAACTGTTCAGTTCCGATTCCGAACATCTCAGGTTGCTGATTTGGAAGGTTATCTTCCTCCTAATTTCGTCCCAACATAGCTGCTTTGTTTCCTCTGCGGAAAACCATTCTTCACACAGAAATATCTTAGGCGAAGAAACATGGTAATCCGTAAATTCTATATCATTTCAATCATATTATAATTTAACACTTTTCTAACTCATAATGTTGTCTAAACCGACCTCTGATACCAACTATAAGGCCCCGACCTTAAACCTTACTTAATATTGAATAAAATGAATAATTCACGTCGAAGATCTTTTCAGGTTTAGAGTTTTAGATAATTAGAACATAACTATTACATCTAAAAGATTACAAAGTAGTCATTTCTACTAAGTTTCCATAATAAAAAAACTCTGAAAAAGAAACGTGTCATGTTCCATGTTTTATACAGGATGAAATTCCCTTGATCCCATCCTTGACCTTATTCCACATTAATTCATGTGAAAACATTTCAAAAAAAAAAACTTGGGGTGGGCATAAAAAGCTCAGTAAGGGATACAGAAAGAATGAAAACTGATAGTTTTTCAAAAATCAAATAAACCATATATACTGTATCAATGAAATACCTTCACCTTCATGAAGTAGTAAAAACTCTTCACTGAATAAAGTATCATTACTTACCTTTTTGCAACCAAAGGATTACCATAAAATCCATAAAAAGAACACATAACATATATAAAGGTAACTTGGGACATAAACATACTTAAGATGAATAACCATACGGTCGACTTCCACACATATCACTTAATGGAATAGCCATACGGCCAATTTCCATACATACTTAATGGAATAGCCATACGGCCGACTTCCATACCCAATGCATTGGAGGTTATAACGTAACCACCCGTCCTGGTATTCACGGCACCACCCATCATATGGTTTATAACGTAACCACCCGTTAAAATGTCCAAGTACCAGTATAAAATCATAAATCATAAAACCAATATAATGGAATGATAACATATCCACATTTCAATCACAAGATATCAATACAACACAAAAAACATTGTGAAGACCATTTTCAATACCAAAATAAAAGAAAAGGAAATCATGGTATTTATTTTTCTTTTAAAAAGAAGGTATGGCTTGTAGAGGAAGCCGAAACTCAAATAACGGTCACGACGGCGGAGAAGTCGTTGTCGCCGCATACGTACGACCAAAACATTCCCTTTTGTCGTTTAGTAAACGCTTCATAAAAAAAAGATTCCTTTTAAATAAATATAAAATTCAAAGGGTTTTATACATCGTATAAAAGAAGGTTGTGTATAAAACAAAATATGCCACAATGAAAGGAGATTGAGACGAAGTCCCATACCTCAAATCCGACTTGACCCGACCGTTCTTTAATCTCCTAAATAATAAACTTGAGATAATATCTACTTGATTATGAACCTTTTTCAAGTTCATTATTCCTTTTATACCATGTTATGAACATCATGTAATCATTTAAGTTAATAGTGTTCATTTTGTCGGTATTTGGTTCTTATGTCAAAAATAGACTTCTTACACTTACATGTTGTTAATTTGGTCAAAGGTTCGTTATATCCAGAATTATATTAATGATTTGGATAACATATATATCATATATATTCATCAAATATATGTATTTATAATATTACATCACATTTAGAGGTAAGAAATGAAATGCACCATTCATGGAGACGGTAAGCCGTACGTACTCATGAACGCTACTTCCATTTCTATTTCGTATTTTCTGGAATGGAATCATAATGATATAAGAGTATATTAAAATTCCAGTATAATAACATATATAATATCATTAAATTTATCCTTTACACATCGCACATATTGTATTAACGAATCAAATCACTTTCAGGGGGCGGTAGTCCGCACTTCCTAAAATGAAGATATCGTGTTTACCCATAATGGAAACCATAAAGGTATGCCCAAAATGAAAAAAACAGAAGCTTAAGGAAAACATAAACATATTATATATCATATATAAAAATAGTGACATCATAATGGCCACCTTTGAAGGTGTTAAATGAGTATTGAACAATCATCATTTCGGGAGGCAGAATTTCGCCATCGACCGAAACCGTATGTTCTTAAACCATTTGATGTAGTTGTGTGAGAGTGTAGCTGAAAAAAATCTTATAAAAACATCCTAGTATATTGAGGATACTGGTTTTGTTACAAAAGAAGTAAATAAAAAGAGTTTAGGTGGTTGGATAAGCAAAATAAAACAAATGAACATGGGAGAATGAATTACCTTTAAAAGTGTAACTCCTTTTTATTTGAGCCTAAAGGCTTCCTTTGAAAGGATTCTGCCCAAAGGGAATCCTCTAAGATGAGTAGAGGGATGTGGAGAGAGTAAATGGGCAGGGGTTGGCCGAGACAAAGGCTTGAGGAGTGTGTGAAATGAGGTAGAGGTGGGCGCCTTTTATAAGAGGAGAGGAGGGGCACTTTAGGAATGTAAAGAAATATTACTTTATTTGAAAATGTGTTTCGGTTTTAAAAGGTCCCACATTGATATAATTCGTGGATAAGGTGATAATGGTTAGAAATACACTCATCCAATTGGTTTTGGACATGTGTAGTTTATAGATTTTACATTATCTTTCCATTTTATTTAAATCGTCAAATAATGATGTCATCGCTGTATATTATTATGTCATAAATAATTTAATTTATTTAATGTCTAAAAATTATATAAAAAATACTATGATGTAGGAAATCTTTTTAGCTTTCAAAATACTATTTATAATAAAAAATATGATCTTTATATCCCCATGTAAAAATTGTTTTCATAAAACATATTATGTTTGTGTCATTTTTACTTTTACATTAAATAAAAAGTTATTTATGTAATTTCTCAACCAATGTGTCTCCATGGGGTCCCCAAGTTTACTCATGGCTTGTATTGGTCGGCCATGACACAACCAATAATGTTGGGACATGTTTCTAGGTCATTTCATATTATTAAAGCATTATTTATACCTTAAACTACCCTAATTACCACTAATCGCGATTAAAAACTCAATAAGTTACTATTCACCAAAAAATTATTTTAATCTCATTGAACCACATTTTACCTCTTAATGAAAACCATTTATGTCAGATTTTTGAAATTCAAAACACAATGATGGAAAAATTTCATTTAAACGGAAAATCAGTCTTTATAAGTACCACTTAGGGGTTTTACTATTCATCAAAAATTGATTTTTTTTTTCAGAAAATTACCAAAAATTCACCCTAAGCTATATTTGATATTAATCATTCAAAAATGAATTCTATATTACAAAATTCAAAACATATAAGTCACATTAATTAATTTAATAATTAATTCCCGTTGTCAGAGCAAATAGCGTGTTTTTATGAAACAACAAGTATCAAAAGATTGACACTAGTTTAAGTCAAATTTCAAAGTGAAATTGATTCCAATGACCACCATTGGATTAAATGATAAAAATATATTCATATTACACATTAAGACCAATTCAAAAGATAATCTAATCATATAAATAAATTAGATTAAAAAGCAGTTTTGATGTAAAATGCAGTATTTTTCACTATTCATTAAAAAATGAACATAGTCAGAAAAATACCAAAAATTCACACAAAGTAAATTTTGATGTCCCAATCATAAAGAATAAGTTTATTCTGACAAACATAGATTATAAAATTGTCAAAATATAGATTTAGAAAGGTTTTTCCATCATAAGGCAGTAAAACAATCATTTAAGAATATTAGTGTATTTCATGCTTAAGATTGGATTTATTTTCATTTTAAGCCTCTAAAATACTATCTTAATCATTAATAGACATAGATAAAAATATCTATTATTCATTAATTACTTGGGATGTTACAAATATCACTCAAAAATGAATTGGGTAATGATATATATATATATATATCTTGAGATATTCCTGAATGAAACGAGTTGTAAAATCCGTTCTGTAAGATATTGATGGAATAGGAGGTGAAATTTGGTTAGTAAGACATGAAATGAATAGGGATTTAAGTCAGTTTTGTATAACATTATCATAATGGGAAGTGAACCCTATTCAGTATGTCGGGATTGGAAGAAAAAGTGAAACTAGTTTAGAAAGGGATTTTTTCCATGATAGTATTGGGAGTAAACCTTGATTTTTACATTGGTCTAGAGAGTGAACTCATTCAAAAATGATATTCTTCGTAAAAAGACATGACTATTAAGGATATGATTTTCTTTTCTCTTGTTTATGACCTAATTTAATGTCTTAAGCTAATGTTATTTTCCCATTCGAATATGTTATCATTTGATTCATTTCTTATAAACATTAAATTTTTATTGCATATCTCTAGATGATTTTTCGATATGTAGGTTATATTATTAAGATGTTATTTTGTTTTTCTTATGCCCTTATACTCATTTTGGGATTCATATCACTATCGTTTAAACATTCAAAGCATTTGTGATCTCCCATTCAAATGTTTCGTTTCCCATGTTTTGAAGAAATGTTTTATTAATGATATATAAAAATGGGTCTAGTTATGAAGTAATAAGTTTCAGATGATAAAAATATTTTATGAATAGTTTTTCTAATTTTCAATTTTTCAGAAGACAAGGAACACATACAGTTATAATATTGTTATGTTAGGTTATACAATTAATATTATTCAATTGAGATTTAATACCTATTAATGAAAAGAGTGGTTCATTATACTAGGGAGCCCTAAGAGATATATCTAACTAGTTTTATTAACATTTCTAGTTTATTTCGGAGGGTATTAGAATAATATAATTTGTGATAAATGAAAGAAAACAATAAATTATTCCTAGATCTAGGAACCACTAAAAAACTGGTGCGCCTCACAGGATAGTTAGTGGCCCCCATGAGATCTGGTTCCTGGTTGGATTCTAAGAATAATACCTAGGCCATTGATGAGGTGGTTCCTTCCCAATATTTATCTAGTGGGATATTCAGAAATGAAGTCCCACTACCAACATCACAAGCTAGCTGGTGTACCCCTATAGATCATATAGTGGCCTTAATTTGGCCATCATTAGTCCCAATAAGGCCTATAACCATAGTAACACTATTTAGAATCCATTTTACACAATGATATACTACTAAACAATAGAAAACAATATATGTCAAAATATATACAAATTTTACATTGAATAGATTATTATGTTATAATTTTACCTCTATAATGACTTTTAATCCATAAAATATTCCACTATTAGTCATGATTAAAAAAAGGACATATTTCCTAGATTTAGACCAACATTACCACATATCCACCCATATACAGACATTCATCCAAGGGATGCAAAAAAGGTTTCATCATATTTACCCATAACTCATTCTAACATTAATTTATGATCAATATAAGGTTCTCCACAAATTATGCTTCAGACTATGTCTCTACATCCTTGTATAAAATAAAATCAACAAATTACTTGATTTACCTCTGATGATGGGATACTTGAAAAAGATCGTGCATACCTCGACATAAATGAGGAATATCTAAAAAGAAAGAAAATATGTCACAACATACTATCCCCCAATGTGTACACCTCTGCGACCAGGAATGAGAGGAGAATGGGGACCAACAGAGTCTCATATCCAATAGTTCATTGGATGGCATCTAACATCAATTGTATAATTAAAACACAAATTATAGGCATCACCCTATAAAATAATAAATGGAATAGGTAGATAATATAGATAAAACAATAAACCTATTCTCATATATTAATATGAAATTCAAATGGAATACCTATAATTTCATACAATAGTAAAATGGAAAAAAGGAAAACTACAAGTTAAAAATTGTTAATTGTGAAAGACACTAAAATTCCCAAAAAAATAATTTCTAAACGATTAGCTAGTAGTATCCATCACAGTATCCAATATTCTCTTATAGATATAAAAAATAGTTTATATATACATTGGGTGTTTACAAAAGTAACCTTATTATGAACCTCATAAAATCCTCTCTTGAAAAAGATAATAATGAATGGTAAATCCTAGTGAACAGAAGGTGTAGTTAATTCATTACATATACAAATATACTTTTTTCATGGCCTCACCATTTCTATCTCCCAAAATTTAATGCATACCCAAAACATTTTATATATTAATTACAAATTAAGGATACCCCACTATCTCTTCCTCTCTAGTATTTGACTTTATGCTTTGCATCACATGTACTAATCCATTACCCTCCAAAATAATGAAACCCAATTACACTGGGATACGTATCAAATCATTAGCCTCATGCATCACATTATCACATATACCCACCCAAATCTCAATATATTTCAATTGATTAGTTTTTTTATTCCAAAATAGTTTGTATGACATTTATCATAAAGTAGGTATTATACCTCAATCCATCAAAGCACATACACTAAGTATGTACCATGACCCATTATAGCCTATAAACATGATAATAATAATTACTATTTTGGTACATTATCTAGAGATCCATGGGTGTGAAATAAAAATAATCCATAATTTCCCACTACAAATATATATGTGAAAAATTAACTTCTACGCATACTAGCACATAATAATAAAATTAGAAGTGGTAGTGTTTTAAGGAGGTAGCAATCCATCCATCCTCCCACAAGGATGTTGGGGATAATTCCCTCCTAAATTCCATTGGATCTTATTCTAACTAACTAGCATATGGGTGGTAACATATTAAATCCCTTGAAATAAAAGATACAACATAGATTACAACCACACTATATACATATCATAGTCTTCGAATCGAAAACATTTTATTTCTCTCAGACTTCTAGCTTCCAATAAAAAGTACTAGATATCCTATAAGAACCCAAGAATTTTAAGGTGCTAAATTAATCTTCATTAATATTATTGATCAATTAAAATTAAATTAATTAGTCAAATATTCTTTAATTGAATATTAACATTATTCCAAAAACATTAAATTAACCCAGAAGTTAAGTCTATCCACTCTAGGCATAAAACAACTTAGTCCACAAATTCCGGAGTATTAAAATAATGATTTTCATTCCACCATGAACCAACCTGATATGTTTAACTATTATTAACCATTTTCAAATATTCAATAATTACATGTACTTTTGGAATCCATCATATTCTGCAATTAACAGAAGATATCAATTGTATACAACTACCCCAAGATGCTGGGAAATGAATGTAGTTTAAGAAACAACAAGTCCGTCATTCCGTTTAACAGATCAATTTATAACAATAATCAAACTAAAGTGTAGTAGTAGTTTTCCCCATTTTTGACCCATTCTATAATATTTGGTTCCTTCCCAAACATCATCATGTACAACACCATGTGTATCACCATAACATGCATCAACTTCTTCTAGAACCTCTGTTCACCCCACCCATTTCTCAATATTAATCCCATGATCTTCTATCCATGGATCATATGAAATTTCATTGAAAATATCACATCCAAATAACATAAATAGAATTGAAACAAAAAACATAATCAATAATCCAATATAGGATTTAAAAATAAGCAATTTAGACTTCACATATAAACAATCTCTCACATCCCCAAACACAAGGTCTTCCACATTTATAAGAAAATAAGCCCTCTCACCCAAATGAACTATCTTTGTTAAACAATGGGTTATATTACATCCTTAATTAAAGGATTCATTATTAATAGGTTCCAAAAAGGGAATCCAAAGTCATAATATATAACACTTCGTTGATGAAAAATATTTATTATCGTACCATTTTATTTTTATCATCATAACAACCATTAACATGTATTAGGTTTGTTATGAAATTCCATTAAATTTTGGAATAACAGAATCAATTAAACATGTATCATTTCATAAATTTAATTTTTCATAATATTATAAGAAACATTGAATTTTAAATTTATTCTCTATAAATATTTATCTGACCAATTAGTATTATATATAAATTATATATAATTTTTCTTCCAATTTAAATATTGGAAAACAATCATTAAAACATGTTACACAAAGACCATTATAGACATTCCATAATCTTGCGAAACAATAGGAAAATCATTATATTTGTATAAATCATTAACATGTGATATCTATTCCTTTTGTTTGTTAATGTGTATTTATCATTATTTGAAAATTCCTACTAAAATCTAAAGGGACAAACTTTTTTAATTTATGATTTCAGAGAAATAAAAAATAATTAATTAGTACCCTAGTAAAAAATAATTTCCATTCCTCACCTGAGAATAAAAAATGTCACTAATCTCTAATCTCCACTCTGATAAGAATTGTCCCTCCAAGGATTCTCCACCACAACTAATGCAATAGATAACAAATAAAACATCACTTGAATAAATAAGATCAATCTCTAATGTAGGATTTGAAGAATGAGAGTAAATTCAGATCATACAGATAGGATCCACTAGAAGAATGTATGTATAACTTACCCCATATCCATTTGGATTGATCACGGGAAGTAGAGGATTTATATTTTTTTAAAGGGTATTAGAAAAACATATATATAATATCTTATTGACCATGGTTAATAGATAATAATGTTTTATAAATTGGGGTTTTAATGGTGTTGAGTAGCTATAAGAATTTTTTTTTACAAGACCACATACCTTTCCCTTTGAAAATGATGCAACCTATTGAAAAATGAGAACAAAATAGTGTTTTAGGTAGAAACCACTCCTCAAACCCCTTGGTTAGTGGTACATCCAAGATTCAAGGGTATATCCTATTAAAGTGGATCTGAGGATACATATTTTCCCTATAAAACACACTGTATAACTCCCTACCCCACAAGGGAGACTACACTTTATTCTGCTTCCATGGAATATTTACCCTTGATTTGGATGTAGCCTCAAAGCACTCTATGAATCATTCCAGACCACTATGGAACATGTATAATCTATTCTATTCTATAACCTAACAATCATGTGGAATCCATTTTAATTTTTTTTTGTCTTTAGAATACTCTCTTGAACATCCCTATGCCTTGGATTGACACTACGTCATAGAAAAAACCTAGCCAATACAACCGAAAAACTCACATATTCCATAGACACCATGCCTATAGAACAACCCATTTTACATAGAGAATAACTATACAAAACTTATGACTTCCCTATTAATCCCCTTGAAACATCCTCGATGTGCCCCCAACACCAAAAACTCATAGTGGAACGGGCCACTAGAATTTTGGCCATTACATTAGATACCTCTCATAAATATTTCACCCTCTAGAATCCAAAATAAACTATGAAAAAATCAATGAAAATGGGTTCATTTAAATATCCATCACATGAGAGAAATCTAAATGATATCACTACATTAAAATATCATCCACCTTTCACATAAGGAAAAGCATAATACCATAGAACTTAAACTACCAGCACCATAACACTCTGAGTTGAGATACCTCTGAAACTATTTAAAAGTCCACAAAAGGAAAGATGAGAAAATAATCTTATAAAAATAGGAAATATTCAATAACCCCAAACCTGAAACACTACAATAGAATAACTATAAAAAATGGTTTGGTTATCATGTATCTATATCTAATGTTCCCCAGTACTCTCATCCATTCCACCATGTTTCTATAATAAATAAACCGAGAGAATAACATTCTAGCACAAAAACATCTCTCTGACATCATGGATATCTGATTTTCACTCCTCGAAGGTCTCATCATCATCAATTTCGATCTCAACAAAATCAATGATGTCAGATACATCATAAATGTAATTGTAGAGCTACCAAAAGTGGAAAATATTACATATTTGGATCATCTATGGGGATGTTCTATTTAATAATCCAAATCTCCAACCTGTTCCAAAAGCTAAATATTCCTAACAAACTAGAGCGAAAGATTTATCCCAATATATATCATTAATTTCCCATGATAATGATTCACCATTAGGAACATGTGATCTTAAAAGTTGTTCTATATTGGTATTCCTTGATCAAATCTATATTTTTTATGACAATGTGTTGATTTAATTCACTCATGAATCACCTTAACCATCTATATTATTCTATTCACTATATTTGTTTGGAAAATTTTTAACTCCCCAACCCAAGTCCAACATAATGGAGAATGGAGTGGTTGGTCATACAAAGATTAAAATAGAACCACGCCAATGTTGGATTGGGAAATATTATTTCACGTAAACTCAACTAAGGGTATGGGTCTCATGTAAGAACCACCATAATCTTAGATATAAGATAGAAACATGTCATTAAGATCCTAGTTGATGCACTATGTTTGAACATCCATTTGATGAAGAAAATTTATATTTTTTATAATTGAGACAAAAAATAATTTTTGAGACCACTATACATAATTTAAGTAAAATAATGATCATTATCTGAGATGAATATCCATGGGACTCTATAGAATCTCACCACAACCTCCAGACTCTTCCCAGATAAAACCTCCACTAAGCTTGTATCCCAAAACACTATGAAGTGGGACAATTTTCTAAAATGATCCACTATCAACCATATATAATTGATGACTATCTATGATATAGAAAAAATAATAATTAATTCCATTTATATTTCCTCATACACCAACTAGGGATCATATCATGGTAGGAGAAACCCAATTAGAACATATTGTTCAACCTTGGCCATCTGGTAGATGAAACACAGAGATCCAAACTCTACAACTTCATAATTCAATGTATCCCACCAAAAATGAACTTCAATAGATTTTGACCATTATTATCATTACATTATGTCCCACTAGATGGGAGATATAGAACTCAAAAATAACCATCCCATTCAACACCAAGGTGAAACAAAACTTCACTAAAACAAAATCTGGTTTTCTTCATCATTATACCATCCATCATTGGAATAACAAAAAATAACTAGGCCTCAAAAGATCCCCACCTCAGCATACCCCATCTAGGAATCCTCAACCTTCTCTACTAAAAAAGTGTGAATTTTCATCTGGAAAAGATATACTATGCCTATAGAATCTTCCATATCAATACGTGTCTTTGGTAGAACATTCTTCTTTCTCTATAAATCTCAATATTCTTGAACGACATCACAATGTGCAATCATTTTCAGTGAATCAACAAATTAATTATCATTTCATAGTGTATATGTAATCTAAAAACCATAATACTATAATAACTCTATCAGCCATCATTTATGAAAAATAAAGTTACTCAGAGAGAAGATATACCATATTCCCTTATGGTTGGTAAAAACAAACAAAAATTCATTGATGAGTTAATGTCTCCACAACATCAACAAAAAAACAACTACCTCCAACTCAAAATCCTACGAATAATAATTATTTTCAGAGTGGCTTAACTAATAAAAAAACTAATAAAAGAATAATATATACTAAAATAGATCATATCAAAACAAGGACACAATGTGGAATGTATAGTCTCTAACAAAATACCCTCTATTGGAAAGCAAGAAGAAGAGATATGACCAACATATATTTCAAGTACTTAAATTCTATATGACACATGTCTGATCACAAGAACTCCTATTCCATTGTTGTATATGGTTTTATAAGAGTTATATATTGAGGGAAATAAATTATAAACTGCTTGTAATAGCCTCAAAGAGTATATAAACATGTCACCTCAGCAACTAACTTGGGGGATTCACCTAAAAATCCATCCTCTATCATTGAAGGATCCACAACGACTCCCTGCTCTAACATAACCAACGATTTGAAACTAAATTCATAATACTAGAATTCAAACATTAGAAATTTCTCAAACTACATCTAATGATCATGAAATCCCAACATGGCACACAGTTTCTCTACATACACTACCATAAATGTGGATTAAAAAAGAAAAAATCAATGAAATAATCCACTAACTTAACAAAAAACACCCTAAAAACACATTCATAAAACCGATGAATATGTTTGGATCATTCATCACACTGAAGAAAATCATAATGATATCTGAATTATTGTGATGAAATTATAATAATAATTCCTAACATCTTCATACTCCCCCTGCATGTGATGATATCCTTAAATTCGATTGATAATTGATAACCAACTAGATCATTGAAGATAATAAAAAATCATCAATTCATGGAATAGGATAATGTCTGTCCACTTTCCCCATATTCAAGTGATGATAATTGGAAAAAATATTCATTATTCCATCATCCATCTTCATAAGAAAAAATTGGTGCACCTCACTGTGACACACTTGGGTGACAAAACCTTGTAACATCTAATCATTGAGCATTAATATAATATGTAGAAACATAGAATGGTCCATACTATTTGGATACAAAAATATAAAATAAAAATTCTGATTTATCCGAATACTGAAATTGATAGGGCATCAAGGGGGTACATGGACAACCTACTCTGGAAAGACATGAGGTTACTCTTCCACAACCCTGAGAAACATTTTATGCTAAACCTCAGACGAACCCAACATTATCTTAGATATCCCGTATGGGAAGTATGGAACATGAGTAAAACAAATAAGAGGGTTTCTCTCAATAGTTAATCTTGTTGAATCTCCTTCTACATCATATAAACGAACCATTATCTTGAAGGGATCCACAACTGCCAGCAATAAATTCATCCAATATGTGTTGAGGATAATATCAGAATGTAGTATCATCAATCATATGAATAATGAAAAATATTATTTCTTCCCCAACACTTGGCCACCATTTAAACATACTTCATATAGCTATGATATACATCCAAATAGTGTAGTCAGTGCGAGGTGCACTAGAATCCTATCAATCCCATGTCCCAATGCATGGTCATGGTTAGGATAAAAGTAGGGGTGTGTCAATTATGAATATAACAAATGAAACCAAGTAGAAAATAAGAAATAGGTACCTAAAAATATATATGGATTTCTCTACACTAGAAATAATAGATTAAGAAGATAACTATATCCAAATATATAACCTATATGATTCAAATTAATGCCACCTCTGTGGGAATAATCTTCTCACTATGGATGAGAATCATCTCAGGTTTGTCTTCTACCAACCTCGTCACCCCTAAACTGATCCCATACCGAAAAACTATTCTGAAATACAATTGATTAAATCAACTTAAATATAGATACATGATGCAGAACACTTAGTAAACACTAAATTCTATCAATGGTAGGGTATTATCACCTCTAATGACCTCAACCTCAATAATAATAAAGATTTCTGATACCTTTTTATTTACCTGGTAATTGTCAACACTGAATAAATGATAAGATGTGGTATTGTATATACAAAAAAATACAAATGAAACTTCATTCATGGAAATTGAGAACCCCATATCACAAATCATCTTCATAAGGAATCTTAAAAGCACCCCTCTCATGATAATCTTGTTCAACCCATCATCATCTCAATAATCTATAATCTCTTCCACATCTTCAGATATCTTGACAGTATAAATGGGGTAACATAGAGATATAAATCTAAATATAATTATTCTCAAAATGAATCATCATAGCCTCCACATATGATAATAGTTCTTAATTATAATGTAAATAGGGTCTTATAAAAGACTCTAAACACTTTAAAACTAGAACTCTCTTCTCATATTGTTTGTGATCATGGAGATTGGATACATTCATGGTGTAAGAAATAAATTCCACATAGAACTCTTCTAAAATATTATATCACAATAGTACGGTCCCCTCACGATCCTTGATGAACAAGATCCCACACTTCCATGTATCATCATCACTACTAATGAAACTCATAAATCATTTAGAGAAAAAATTGATCTAAATGATTATAACACTTAATATGATCACTTTTATTTAAATGAGAAAAAATCATTCTTACATATGAATACAATAACATTGAAACGCTTTCAGTTTTCCCGCTAAGGTTTTATTATCTTCAGCCTTAACCATGCAATGATCTGATGACACAACAAAATGAATATCATTAGCATGAACCTAATGAGTACATCAACCAAGATCCATGGGTGTAAGAAAAAATATCAAAGTTTCTCCTTAATAAGTAAAATTGAATACTTAAAAGTAGTTATTTATTTATTTATTTTAATGTTAATCTAACCTCCTGGTATAATCCTTTCATATAAAAGTTCAAATATGAATGGTGTAGGATCTATACATAGGCCCCTATCCCATGAATAATATCAATTAGTTTTGTGGTCTTTATAAGAAAAATTTTATGTGCATCAGACCAAAAGGGGCCCTAAATACCCATTTATTATCTGGTATCAAAAACAAACTAGGATTTTCATACATAAATATTATATCATAATGGTTGAGTATTCAATACATTTCACAAATATAAACCCTATGACGATAACGGTTTATTTTCTTTAGAGACTGGATATGTAATATTATTATTTCATTTTCAGTCATTAACATCATACAAAAAAATCTTACAATATTTTAAATATCAAAGAAATACCCAACAAAAACCCTTCAATAATTACAAGTAAAAAATAAAACATAAAATGAGGTGATCTCAGATGATTATTTAGAGTACACATGGGGTATATCAACATTTAATGAACATAAGGGTTTGAGAACCTGATAATACTATTTAGAAATTGTACCCTTTACTTCATATATCATAAATATTTCTCATCGAATAAATCACAAATGTATATAAGACTTGAATTATTATTGATTTATTGAACTTGGTATATGTGAACACAACATTGGTATAAGAAATAGATTTCATGAAAACATATAAAAGAAGAAAACATTGTATCATAGCCACTCACCATGAAATTCATAATGAATTAGGATTTGGATGGCCACCCATATACTTACATCATTCTTGAGATAAAATCAATTCTACCCTCTTTTTCAAGCTTTGAATAACCTCCTTTATGACTAATTTTTAGGGATTTGAATAACCTCTCTTATATCATCTTTTATGATTGGGATAACCACCAATATAACCTCAGATCTCATAGACCAATAATCATTATTGAAATCATTAGAGGGAGATATAGAACACACAAGTCAAACAACTCTTATATTTATGATTCACAAGATCATAAAACATTAATTGTATCATAACCCATAGAATGAAAATGGGTTTCACAATCACTTCATCAATTTATCATAGCATAAAACATTTAAAATAATTGGGTTTCATAAACATATCTCTAATATTATCATTAACCATCAATAAATTAATTATTCTACAATTATATCCTTTCCCAATCAAAATAAATTCAAAACCAATTCATTTCTCATGTATTAATAGTAATTAAATAAATTAATCATTAAAATATACTTTATTAAAATATATTTTCCATTTCTAACGACCTTATTTAATATATAAATAATATATCAAATCTGAATTAAACACGTTATATTAAAATTACTTTTTAAAATTGTAATGTATGTTTTAAATTGTTAAGTGGTAATTATGTTATAAGATACCATTAATTACTTAAAAATTAAAATGATGTTTATTTAAATATTTTTTAGAAAACAAAGGCATCGTAAAAATTGGGTTTTTACCGAAGAAAAAAATATCTTTTGGTTTTCCTTAAGTACATGTGTTTGGAATATTGAGTACATAATGTGAAAATAATGAATGTAAAACATTTCATTTCAATAAATAACCATATGATATGAAATTTCAATAATTTATTAACAGGTCCATTATAATATCTCATCATTGAAATCATAATTATAAACAACCCCAATAAACAATGAGATGATTACATCAAAGACATACCACTATGGTAACCTTTGAATTAAAATTACAATAAAAGAAATAACCATATATGAAAATTTAATTCCCTATAAAATTAATATGAGGAATTATAAATGAAAATTTTGGAAATTATAGGCACTACACCAAGGAAACAGGCGGCGGATATGACATGTGTCAAACTGAAATAGAAGCGAGATCAAATCCCTATCATTATGACTCGAATTCATTCCGAAATTTTATAACCTATAAAATAAATATATAATTTTAATAAATATATTTCAATATAATTATTATATATATCCTTCCATTTATATTTTACTTATGAAATTTTATTTCTTTTTTATTAACTTGTGTATGTTAAAATCTTATTTCTGTTAATAACTGCTTCATTTTTAATGTAGGATCTGGTTTAATTTTTTTGGTTATTTTACATTGATCATGGATACATATTCCCCAAAACATTAACCATGATATATATATTTATATATATATATATAATATGTTAATTAAACATTTAAATGATGTAATTAATTAATGTTTAAGAGAGAAAATGAAATACTCCATTCCTGGAAAGGGTAGGACATATGTATGCACGAAAACTGTTTCCATTTTCTCAAGGATGGGAAATAAAGAAATATAAATATAAATTAAAAATTATAGATTAACTTTTATATCATTAATATGGTATATAATTAGTAAATATAACTTCATTACAATCCATGAAAAAATAATATGAAAAATTATCACATCTTAATGTAGAGGTGGTAGTCCACACAGACACATGAGCGACATTATCATTTACCAACTGATCGGAAGGTAAATAGATAGATATGATATCATAAATAACAACTATAATAATATAATTTCAATAATATATAATCATTAATTCTAATACAATCACCTGTCATGAAAGGTCATAATGGAAAATGAATTACATTGATTGTTGAGAAGGTAGTCTGCCACAAACATGATCGAGGGTTTTGTTTCCACCTTGATGGAAGAGTACATAGAATTTAATAATTAGATTCTAATAATAACATACCAAAATATAAGAGATAATGATTTAATTTATTGTTATTTTTTAGAAAATTTAAAGGATTTAGAGGAACAAATGAAATGAAATCACATTGTTTTGGACTATACCTCTTCTTTAGAGGACCCCTTTAGAAATAACACAAAATCCTTCTTAATAGGGTTTAATAATAAAAATAATAAAAATATTATTTTATATGTATGTAATTAATGTATTTACTAAATGATGTTCTACACATATTGGTTTTTTATGTGTCTGTATTTGATGATAGAGGGTTCCCTTTACAAGTAGAGGAAATGAAACTCATTAATTTTTTTTAATGAAAAAGGTGTACCCACATTTTAAACATGAAAAAAGGTTAAAAAAGACTTATTAAAAATTATTAGTTGTTATAGAGGTTGAATATATTTTAGAAAATAGATTTTTTAAATTTTAATAGGTGATTTTACTACATATTGTTTTAGTGAAACCCATTGTTAGACCTGTTTTAACCATAACCACAAAAAATTATTATTATTATTTTTTTGATTTTAATTTTGATCTAAAATAAAGTTTATGTTACAATTTAATATCAATTTTTATTATTCCAAATGTTAAATCCATTTTTAAAAATTCCATTCATAGTATATGAAAATTGTTATCTAATATGAAACTAGCTAACATGATGAAAATACAAATTTCCAATTAGAAAATTTTCATAATTACAGAATGTTTTAATATCAAAATTTAATATCAAAATGTATTCAATGAAATAAATATGATAAATAAAAATACTATTTTACTAAATTTAATTTTAATACCATATTAATATAAAATTTATCCTATAAATTCTTTAATAGAAAAGGTAGTTTTTTTAAAAAATTAGTATTGCTTTACTATTATTCAAAAAATTAATCTTTCTAGAAAATTAAAAAAATAATTCTCAATTTTTTTGATATGTAAATTTTAAAACATATGATTATTTTGTAAAACAAATTTTAATAATTTTTAAAATATAATATTTATTAATTTTCCAAAAAAAAATCAGCAAACCATTTTGTTTGAGAAAATACTATTTTCAGGGTATATAACGACATTAAAAAGAACAATGTTATTTTTTTATCAATATGATTTTTTATATTAAATTTTTTTAACTAATTATTAAAATGTTTGTTATTAAAAATCATATAAACATTTTTAATGTCTTATTTATAATGATCATGATTAAATAATAACATTAATTGTATATTGGGGTTCTAAAAAAGTTGGTGTTGTGTATAACACATGTTATTGAAAAAATTAAATTTATTCAAAAAAATGTTATATAAAAAATAAATGTGTTACATTAGAACCCTTATAAAATAAATTTACACGTCCCAATTAATTACATTAATACTTAAAAATTATCATACTTTGGCCTCATCATATCGTTAGGTTCACACATAAAATCTTCAAATTGGAGGCTTCACTAAAAAAACTTTATAAGATGAGTGGTCATTTTTCATAGAATATTATTTATACAGTTTAAAATATCAACTAGTTGTTCTTTATAGAAAATATATTGTTGAATAAGTGATACATCATGGTTCAATACACCTGTATGATCATGTATGTACTTCCTTAAGAGAGACACATTGAACACGTTGTGTACATCAAAGAGGTTCAATGGAAGCCTCAATAAATAACAAAATACATCAATATGATAAATAATTTTCAAAGGGTCCAATATATAGGGGGATTATTTTTCCCATATCTTGAAATTTCATTAAATTATTTCCTAGAGAAAATATTAGAAACACATAGTCACCAATATCAAATTCCAAACCACACTGGAGATTTTCCTAATGTCTATTTCACCGACCATGTGATTCCCTTATGTCTTGCCGAATGGATCTAAACTTGTGTAATAATTATTTTGGGATATTAAGTCCCAATAACGTTATTTTTCCTACATCATCCCAGTATGTAGGATTTATACACATATTTCA
This sequence comes from Viscum album, assembly GCA_963277665.1. Lineage (NCBI taxonomy): Eukaryota > Viridiplantae > Streptophyta > Magnoliopsida > Santalales > Viscaceae > Viscum > Viscum album. The sequence continues at coordinate 250,978,610 of OY728165.1, read as the reverse complement.
ATATATGGAGAAATATGGATAGAAATGAATGATTCAATGAAAGCTATTTTTATATAAAATCATAACCAAATTAATCTATTGATTGCAACAAACATTTTAATCCATAGAATAATATATAAACATATTATCTAGTGTTTGAATTGAGCTCTTATACTAAATATCTATCTAAAGATGTCACAAAATTTTTAAACACTACTATGTATCTAGATCATGTTGAAGACATCACCTGAACATTGAGGCAATCCTATTATCCCAATCAGATACAATAGAATGGGGTAATCCATGAAACCATATAACTTTCATAATATATATCGAATAAATCTGATCGATAGATAAATATTCTATAATATCATTAATGTGTGACAAAATTTTATTGTGATAAACTATAACCCATATAGTTTTATTTCTTTTAGATGGGTTGGGAAGTCTAACGACAAAATACATAGTGATGCTCTCCAATTTTCATTCTGGTATGAGTAATGGTTCTATCATCATCATATAATTTTTCAATCATCCTTTAAATTCTAACTTACAAAGAAATGAGATACATATTCTTCAATATAACCCTTTATCTAGTAGAACCATAAATACAAACTCATATTGTTATACATATTTATACATCAATAATGAATAGATATTGAATATTTATAAACATCCTCTCAAATTTACTTCTTCAAATATGGTATGGATATAACACATCCATAGTACCTAGCCCTTTTTATTGTATTATAATCAAGGATAAAATTAGTATCATTTCCTATCTCCTTCTTTTGCTCTAGATATTCATTCTAAGACACATTAATCGTTATTTGAAATATGGTTAAACACAAATTGTATAAATATTATATTTCTCACCTTGCATTATGATTTTGATATTCAACCTCTTAAAATCGATAAATTTTGGTTCTTTTGAGATCCCCATCATTTATAATCTTGAATGATTCATCAGGACTAAAAGCATCATCAACCTGTTTTGCTTTCCCATAATGGAAATGTATTAAGATGACATAATCATTATTATATTCTAATCATCTTCTCTGGCTGGCATTCAACTCCTTTATGTGAATATATACTTTGATATTTTAAAATAAATTTATATATTAAGATTTTCTCAATAATAATACTTCAATGTTTTCAATGAAAAATTTAGTATAGATAACTCAAAATCTTATATTGGTGAATTTTTCACATGAACCTTCAATTTTCATGAGGCATTATATATCACTATATTTTTCTTCATAAATTCACATCACATTCCCTTAATTGATGAATCACTATAGATTAAATACTGTAGCCTATAGAAAGTTAATGTAATCCCAAGTGTGAAATCCATATTATCTTTATTTCCATGAAATTTTATTAACATTATTATATCCAAATGAACAATGCTCCCTTCCATGTTAACTTGGATAGTGAATTGGAAATCTATGAGAAGTGTCTATAGTTCATAGAAAATATCTAGACAATCCCAGAACACATGGGTTCATATTTATATTTTCTAGTCTAAAAAAAGATCTATAGTATACTTCTCTGATTGATTCATTATTATACCTTTTCTTGAGATTATTTGGCACAAAAATGAATCTTTTTATAGAAAAAATTCACAGGTTGTAAATTTTTCATATAGTTTATCCACAAATAGGGTATTTCTATAATATTATCAAGTGATATTCGTTATATTCCATGATCATTGAATATATAATAATATCACCCGTAAAGACTTCAGAAAAAATTTCAATGTAATTTCTAAAGCCTATTTATATTAAATTAATGAAGATATTGTGTGAATTAGTAACACCAAATATCATAACATTATACTCATAGTTTCTATGCCTTTATGATTCTTGATTCACCAAGTTCACTGATGTTTGCAATTCATGGGTCTTCTCTTAAAGACCCATTCATACACCAATGGCCTTTTTTCTGTACATATAGATTTAGAATCATAGAACAAGAGAAGTAGATATTACCAATATTTCCAAAATCAATGACTTTAAAAAATTAGTTTCTCACATTATGTACTAAAATAACTATTCCATCTTTAGTTATGACACATGGTCAAACCATATCTCACTGAGGGATTAGAGGAATCTATACTCTTATCAATTTCATTTCATCCCCTATCATACAACTGTATTCATCCTCTACCTACTAGTGGAATAGGAACTCACCTCAATAGTAGGAATTATGATCTTCTACAAATAATAAATTTGATGGATAATTATAAGAATATCCTCCTCTATCCCCTTATAAAGTATGAGGTATTTCTATAAAACATTAACATACATCATCATGAAAAATCACCCAATCTGATATATTTTTTAATGATGAATGAAAGTCTAAAACTTCCTTAACATATGAGCATAATTCATAGCTGGAAATGAAGACATTCAGAATAATTTCCTAAACAATGTTGAGAATTTAGAATTTTAATTTATCCTCATCTCAAGCACAGTAAAATTTGAACTTCATCACTATTTTTGTGTTTGGAAATAACCCCTTGATGTATATCTCATTGAAGGCATTCCAATTAAGTACCTCGCGCCATTCGGTCGGTCCCATCATGACCACTATATTTGTGAGGGTTGTTGTAGCATATATACATTTAGATACTATTTTTAGCCCCATGAGTATATTTTAAATCAATAATTCCCTTAGTAATTTCAATACATTACTCGGTATCACGATGAAAACCAGTTCCTTGGTTTTCTAGAGGATACTAGTACTAAATATATCTAGCATAGTAACTCATCCTCATTTTTACCATAATACCTTAATATAAACAATTTTTTAGAATCTGTGTTGGGGTGAATTTACTATTTAAAACACAAGAGTTAGTGTGATAGATTTATCTACTATATCCTCATGTATATATAGCTTCTGAAATGGAGAATCTTAACATGTCAGACCATTCTAGTGAATCTATGGTGATTTTGTTCTTAAAATCTCAAAAAAAAAATATTTGAACACACAAAACTATTTTTAATATAATTCTTTATGCAGTTAATAATAACACATAAGGTATTTATATTAGAAGATGTATCCTAAGGGGTACAAAAAATGAAATATACAGCCCTCCAACATTTATCATAGTCTCAACACATTTCATTCATACTTATATGTTAATCACAATCATAATTGTACAAAACATAACATTATGAATATTTTCAACTTTGTAATTCCAATAAATATATATTATTTCCATATATGATACTTGACTATCCCAAATTGAAAGTTAACAATGTGGGATTTCATAAAATAACTACTATTCATCGTGGAAATGGTATATATATTTTTATTATGATCATTTTACATATTCATGATGCATGAATGAACCCAATAAAATATAAATATCACAAAAATCCCATTACTATTTTCAAGGAAGTTCATTATATAAGATTTAGCCAGTCACATGGTATCTCCCCTAACCAACTTCCATACAGATTATAAATTTTTTACAATATCCCAGAATAATCCAAATGAAAATAATGGAAATATTGGATCTGAGGTCATTTTGTTACTCTCGAACTAGGACAATAAAGTTTGATCTGAAGTGAAACATATTCTCATGTGTTTATCCCCAAAGGAAAATGGTTTCCAATTAGTGGTGAGGGTCTAATGTAACATGGGGGTGTATAATTTCAGAAATATTATCTATAAATTGAGGAATAACATTAAAAACCAACAATAAAATGATATAGTGAATGAACGATATATATATTGGATATAATATATTTCATTAAAATATAAAAATAATTAATAAAATGACATGAAATGTTGTATTCCAAAATGTACAAGAACTATAAATAGAAAATTAATAGAAAAAAGTTTTGTGAAAACCATCAAATGTCTATCTATGTACTCTCTCCATTTCCCAACTCTTTGATCTTCATTAACCTACCACATGGACCTTCACTTTTCCAAATCCCTAAAAATGACTTCCACATGAACATAGATATACCCATGATATGTGTGTATACAACTATATAGGACACCAATAACAAATCATTAATATAATTGGATATGAATATTTAGTTTTATGTAATCGTGTAAATGTAAATCTGTGTACAATAATACAACTAATCTTGTACTGATCATTAATGTGTTTAATAAGCCACCTAAAACCTCATACACACCAATAAACATTCCATGATATTAGAATTTAGAATATAATTATCTATATGGATTTTATTATTCATTGTAAATCTATCATCCACTAAGGAAGTTGAAAATTTCAGCTCCAATAAACATATTTATTCTCTCATTTTTTGTAAATGTTTACCCATGATCACTGTTAACTACTCTCTTATGTTGTTATGTATTCTTGGCATATTAAAACAATGTATTCCCTCTCATGCACTAAGAAATTACCAATTATAAGCTCATAATTTGAGATATTTAATCTATTATAAATTTATATGAGATTACCAATTGGATAAAAACAAGATTATATAATGTGTAAGCTAACCATTGAAGGGTTATCGCTATTCAGTGATGCTTATACTCCCCCTCCATGGAGCTAGTTATGTATTTCATTTCTTCCTATCAACCTGAACATTACATAAATAATTCACTAGAAATGAAAAACCAAAATCTCATGAATAACACGCCATGATACAATATATCACTAGTACAATTCCACAAGATATGAAATATTACACATGAAATAAATACATATAAAAAAATATTATGTGATTAAGAAATCAATACATGGATGAAACCATCACCGTACGAGAAAAATAATCAAATGACTATTCACAAAAAGAAGTGAAATATTCCAAAAATTCTATACAAAAAAATTGATGATATGATAATACTACCAATATCATGAAAAATATAATTATAAGGATCTGCAAAGAAACTACACCGAGACCACACATGCCTACCAACATTCAATATATTAAGATATGATCTATCGACATTGAACCATTCGATTTATAAATGTAAGAATAGGTCTTGTCTAAAGATGAAATACAAGAATATTTTAAAAAGGGGAAACTTGATCAATGATAGATCAATAATCGATTCAAATGGGTCCTCATATTCTCATGATCAAATGAAAATATATCAATCCAGAATGAATTATCCATTGGATTCATGTGGAGTTCCATAGATTTATCAAACATGGGTTATATATATGATAAATTAAAAAAAAGTATTTTTTTAATATATTGTATATATTAAACCACAAATTAGACGATTGATTGATCTAAACATCTTGAATATAAATATAGAGTTTAGGGACACCATTTTCTTCAAGTAAGATCATTCTGTGAGGTTATGTATGAATTGGGACATTATTTTTTAATGTATTAGACGAATCCAATAATTGTTGTAAATAATTAAAACACTAATAATGAAAAAAATTTCTTGGAACCATCAGTGGATCTATGGGGCTAGAAGAATGTGATGAATTTCAACTAGTCCACCCATGGGCTTGTGGGATATAAAATAATTCAATCTAAATAGCAGTATGACTTGATGGCCAGTGCTACCTTATCATCTTGCCGATGGACTTGTTTTTGCTACGAAGATTACCACTATGGAATGGATCATCTGGAACTCAATTCAAAATCCCATTTATCCCTATTATATACATTCAAATATTAATAATAAACATGATACATAAATAAATGTGAACATAAAAACACAGATTGTTGGGGACTCTATAATCATGGTATCATATTCTTTTGTTCTTTTTCATGATATTTAATCATTAAGAATGTGACTTATGATTCTGTCCCATGTCTTGATATTTACACTCTTTTTGGAATGTTGTGTGGGGGAGAAATAATTTTATTATACATAACTTAATGTGATGAGAAGGTGATCTTATGGTCATTTGTGACATCCTTGTCTTGGATTTGATATCTCTGATCATATATTTATTATTAATTATGTTATTTGTTCCAATGCATAGATTAACTAATTTCCTAAAAATGTAATGATCTATTTTCATGATAGGGACAATCCTGTTTTTTATGCTTGTGGGATCTAAGAATAGATAGTTAAGGACTGATCGTTTTGAATGTTTTATTGATAACATGCTAGACATCAAATTTATCATATATGCTATTAAAGTGAGATTAATTGTTCACCATTGTGTTGTGGTCGATACATATTTTAAATTATTTATTATCAATTCTTCTAGGTTTCGACACAATGAGAAATTGAAATTATATAATAACACTATATAATAAATACATATCATAAATTTTTAATAATATCAAATGGATCTAGTTGAGACAAATGAATTAAATGCCCATCTTGAAGATGTATGAAGAAATGGTTTCATCATACCAACTATGTAATCATTTGTGGAATGAGTTTTATTTTCAAATGTTTCATATATAAGTATTAATATTTAATGATTTATCAAAGATTAACCTTTTGAATATGAAGAAATTACCAATTTCTATAGATATATAATCACTTTGATCATCTTAGTGGATGGAGATTGGATTATATGATTGATCAATGGTTGGGATACTTAAATTTGAATTTAAATGATTTTATTACTTATAATACCACTTTCATAATTTGGTTGGTGCACCATAAATACATTTTTATGACTTTTGGTAATATAAATAAAACATTAGTTTTCTATATTTAATTATCTGTATCATTGTAAAATAAATCTATAACATTATATAATATTAATTGAAAATATCATATTATACTTTATGTTGAATGAATATCATGAATACGATTTTAATATTATTATGATATCCCTGAAGTATCATTTATTTTAGTCCATCTTTAAAAAAAAAAATCTTCATTCATTATGTGAAATTCTTAGTTCATGAATTTTTTCAAAGAGGTGTTCACATAGATCATGATAAATTAGAGTAGTGATATATTGTGGGAGAATCAATATCACATTTCATATTTGAATAATTATTAATCTATCTTAATATATCAAATTTGTTTATGAACAAATTTCTAAACTAGAATATATTTTGATCAAATTCACTAAAAAATGTGAATCTGTTGAATAGTGTTAAATATTTTAATTAATTGAGATTTAGGATAAAATAATATATTTTATAATTCATCATGAATGATTAAATTTTGTAATGTATATTATTATTCCACCGGTATAGAATAAGGGTGTGTCTTGACGCTAAAATATCAATTTTTGGAATATATCACAAACTCATTACACCATCATGAGTAATGTAACACACATGTGTTACTCTTAATGTTTATTTTAATTTGTTCAATATTAATTATGCTATTTTTTGTAAAAACTTTTCTCTAACATTGATTTTTCCACTTTATTTTTCATGAATTGTTTTCACGTTTTTAGTATTTACAATGAATTAATTTTAAATTTTTTTTGATGGAATTGATAATGCTAATTTTAATTTTCTTTTCATTGTTTTACCAACTATATATCTATTTACTGGAACTATGTGTTTTTTTATGAATTAGGTTATGCACGCAGAACAACCTAATGTTAAATTTCAACCTAGCAGATGAAACTATAAAAAAGGGGACTTCACACCATAAGACTAAAATTGTCGGTGTACTATTTTGAGATTCATGAATCCAACTCTTGTAGTCTACCAATAATAATAAAAAATTTGGTCGTGTAAATTTTTCCATTTTTATTATTAGCATTGGTCCCCCATGCCCCCCTCCTACACATTCAGTTGGACAAATAATAATCTCAATGAATAATCCTCCAATTTTAGTAACTATTTTTAGCTTTTTTTTAAAAAAAATTTAAGTGGAATCCTCTGTATTTTTTATAATTTTCCATTTTATTCCTCCCCTCACCCTAAAATTCCATTTCACATAGGATACCTAAATTTTTTGGACCCCTAAATCACTATCCTATATATGGTTTGTGTTTATGTAAATTTTGAACAATTATTTCTACTATTTATATATTTTAAAGAGGGATTACTTAATGGATCAAGTGTTATCTATGGAAGTTGAATGATTCAAATTCTTTTTTATATATTTAAAATTGTTTTTTAAATTAAATCATGTTCCATTGAAACTAGAAACGTGCTTCGGTTTTATAAATAAAATTTTAATTGTAAAAAAATATGTGATATTGTGTGTTGTTTCAAAAATTATTCCATGATATTTTCGCACAGCAGAAAAATTATTTTTAATAAATTTTAAAAAATTTCATTAAAATATATTTTTACTCATGTAAAGTGTAATAAACATGATTTCTCTAGGAGATTTAATTATGAAAATTCAGTACTTGTGGTGTTCTTGGGGGTCGTAGTTGTTTTTTTTTCATGTTTTCCAAAAAATCCAGTTTCCCCAAATGGTTTCATCGAAACAGTGGCACCATGATAGTGGCATACTGAAATGGTGGTCGAGAGATTGTGGTACACTGAGATAGTGGCAATGTAAGAGTTTCACCTCAAAATAGAGGAAAACTGAAACTATGGTATAGTGGAACTATGTACCCGTAACGGTGGCACCATAACGGTGGCTCACAGAAATGGTGAGACCATAATAGTGGCACACCAAAATGTTGGAAAATAGAAGTGGTGGAACTTTAATGGTGGAACCATAACATTGGCACACCAAAATAGTGGAACATCAAAACATTGTCACAAACTTTTCCAAATTTTCTAGTTTCTCATATTTTTCAAGTTTTCCCCTCTTACATTTTAATTGAAAAAAACAAAGATTGGAGACTTGTTTGGGAGTTTTTTAAGGGAATTTAGAAATAATATTAAGTATGTATTTAATTAATTAATTCCTCGAAGACTTTGAGATATTAAAATTACATGATCTTGACCACGATCCCATGTTAGTGGCCTTTGGAACCGTTTCCATCTATGGATATAGGATCATGGTTTTTCTAAAATCCTAGGTCATATCTTCTGATTTCTCTTGGATCACCTAGATCCTTCCACTATAGACGACTTGTGCTCCTCTATTAGAGCCTAATCCTTACCAGTTTTCTTGGAGTTTTTTTACTGGTTGCGCAATCCCATATTTTAGTGTAATGAGTTTTTTTGGTCTATTGTTGATTCATGTAGTGATTTTTATGCCTCTCCCTATTTTTGTATCTTTTGAGGTGTGTGCACTAATGATTTTTTTATAATAATGGTTGAATCCAAATTTAACAAAGATATTGAAAGGTAATAATTGGGGGACGTGGGAGATTTTGATACTATGTTGTTCATTTTAACTGTTATCTTTGAGGATGTGACCTGTCATGGTTGTATGTCATATGAAAATCATGGTTGTTGGAGGTATTTTCTTGTGCATTGGTGGTGTTTTGTCTTTTTTTATTCATTTATTAGTTGGTTTAACATCATATATTCTTAATCATGAAAACATTGTTAAATAAACGGATGCTCCAAGATCAAACATGTTCTATGATCACCCCAATCATTTAATGTGGAATTAAATAACCCCTTTAACTAAATTTGAATACGCTTGGATTAATGGTTTTTTTATGTGCTGTTTTTGGTTGGGTTTTGTACTTCGTGGGGGGGGGGGGTGGTGTGATGTTTATGTTGGTAACATTGTTATGGGAATAGTGGTGGACTGAGGGAATGGTCTTTTGAATGGTGAAGGGTTTGTTTGGGAAATGAAGTTGTTTTTTGGTGGTGTTTTGATGCTGGATTGGTGTATGGGTTGGTACAAGAGGTGTGACAAAATATCAGTTAGAGAGATTGATTTATTATGGAATTTATGGACTTGTTATGCAGTGGGAATGCATCGAGGAAATGTTTGGGGAGTGATTCTATAGGATGGGTTTTGTGTGATATTTATTTATAGGTTTGAGATGTGGGGTGTTGTTGTGCAGTAGTTGTGTGGGGTTTTATTATGAGTTCATGACTGAGAAGGATAAATTTGAAGAATGGAAGTTTGAAGTGGTTTAATGGGTATCTGGGAAAAGAGGTGTTTTTTGTGGGACCATAGGTTCGTTTTTCTCTTTTGTTTATATGATTGGGTGTTAAAATGGGATTCCTTACATTGGTCCATACTTCTTTGATTTCATTGGATGCATTTAGGGGCCTTTATCCTTCTAAAATTGGTTGTAGATATTGTGTTTATTAGTTGTCTGGGTAGTACTAGAATAAATTTAAGGTCACCCCTTAATTATCAAATTGAAAGTGGATAAATGAAAGGGGGTTAGACTTGTGTTTTATTCTAGCTATTTATGTAGTTGTGCATATAGGGGTAGTGGTAAATTTGGTTCTGGGTGGGATGGTTGTTTTTTTGAAACCCATTGGTGTTGTTGAGTGTTTTCTAACTGATTAGTATATATTTTTGTTCCTTTTTATTTCTATACACACCCCACCCTTGTTGATCACCATGTCCTGAACAACCCCATTTCACAGGGGAGGGTGTCTTTTCCATCATCCTTGTAGTGGGATGGTTGGTTAGTTACTAACATTCTTCCTCACACCCTCTTCTGGGTTCTTACTAATCACGAGTATATGGGGAGGATGTAATGTCTTGAGGTTTACTATAGTATAAGATCATTTGGGTAGATTGTGGTGTGGGTGTGAGGCTTAGGTGTTTGTGGGCCATGTTTTTCCCCAATTTCTTCGAGATAGCTCCTAGGTGTCTTCAAGTGTGAGGCATGGTCGATGTGTCCCAGGTGTCTACAGGAAAGATGTGTAGAGTGGTTTTTTCCCAGGAGTCTACATGCCGGATTTGTGTGTGGTATAAGGATTAGGTGTCTATGGGTAGGTAGTGGTAGCAGGACTACATTTTTGGAAGAGTGGTAGCATTAATACATTAGTTGTTATGAATAAGCAGCTAACCTATTGGAAAGTGTTGTGGGGTACCCAAATGACCCTGTGCTTAAACTACTACATCAGTTGAATTGCATTATTTAGCAAGTGTTCCTTGTTGAGGTTGGGCTGGTTAGTACTCCTTGGTAGGTTTTTTGGGGTTCTACATTTCTCTCACATTGTCATTATTATGTTCCCCCACTTGTGCATAGGTGGATTTAGTTTTCCTACTGGGTATAATTGTATACTCACCCTTTGTTTTTAAAACTATTATCAAGTTTGCAGGAGGAATTTAGGGACAGTTTTGGACCTTACTAGATCAAGCATCAGGATAGTTGATGTGATGCTGCTTATTCAATTTCTTTTGGTAAATTCTTTGGTTTTTTTATTGTAATTTTGTCGCAGTTTATGTATAAATCATGCATGCATTGGATTTTAGTTTTCTTTATATTAATGTTTTTTATTGTTTAATGGTGGGAATAAGGGGTCATTATGTATCTTTCATCTTGAAGAATGAAACGTGAGGCACTTCGGTATCCCTTCCCTAATCTTAAAGTATGTTAGTCGTGAAAAAATGGTACCAAAGGTTTATTAGTAAGAGATAGGATGAAGTTAAAACTAAGGCATAGTTTGGATATCCTGAGATGGAGAAGAAATTTTGTTTGGAAATCCTGGTGCATGAAATATGCAAGGGAGGACTGGCTAGGAAATGAGATTTATGCTCACCCTGTGATCCGATGCATGGAATCTTAAAAAAAGGAGTGAACATGTGCGGCTACACTAATTGCATGGCAGAGACCCTAGGAAAATAACATGTATCATAATGACATGGGTTCCTATGTTTCTCGGAAAAATTGGTAAATTAATTAAAATAAAGAGTTAAAATAAATCTAAAAATAAATTTTCATACTATGCGGTCTTATGGGTTCCTTGTTTACCTTTTTAGGTATGTAACCCATACGTTACCGATGCGTGGTACGAGAAGTTGTGGCCCAGCTTGCTGACTTGGTTAATCAATGGAGGGCCGATCAAGAAGAATAATATAAATTGAAGAAGAAGACCCTTTTTGCTTTCCATAAATAGACGTTGGGGATATAGGAAGGAAACATTTCAAACATGGAGATGGTGTCCCGACGTGAAGAAGAGGCAATTACATTTACATTGATCTGCGCTCTGAGGGAATATAGAGTTTTTCTAGTAGTGTACCAGATGTAAGGAATGTTGTGTTAGTGGTGGATGATTTACCTCAGGGAAGGGAATGATTTTGAGGTCTAGTGGGATGACATTGAGAAAGAGTTTTGGGAAGAGTTTTTTTCATCGACGATGAAGACTGAGAAGAGGTAGGAGATGCTCTCCCTCTAGCTGAGGAGAATATTAGTGATAGAACTGGGGATAAAATTCATGAATCTCATAAACATTGCTCTGGATATTTTTTCAAATGAGGAGTCATTGCAAGACACATGGAGGAGGAACTCTGACCTTCTCTTCTGTATTTCATCATGCCCTTTACCCTACTAGAAAACATTTAAGTTCAGAAGAATTTAGAAGTAGTGGATAGGATGAACTCGCCGGTAGGTGTGATGTGAGTGGGTATCCAGCCATGTTCATCGAATGGGAAGGCTTTTAGTAGTAGGTCTCCAGTGTCAGGACCTTCCGGGTTCGGGCCAGTGATATGTATGCCTCAATAGTTTCAATTTCGGTCTCCTAGTCTGTTACCTTTCCCCAAAGGCCTAGGGCTGAGGTACTTCTTCTGTAGAGGTCATGTTCATCTTCAGATCTAGTGCCCCGATTGATTTTAGTATGGTGTGGGTGGTTAGGTTCAACGCACACCTCAGTAGTATCAGTTTCCATTCATTCCTATCCATTAGTAGGGGCAGCAGGCTTCCCCTCCACCAATGGAAGACGTTCCTGGAGAGGAAAATATTAGGATTCTCTTTATGTTCCTCGACAAAGGTGTGGTCGGAGAGGCAGTCAACAGCAGATAGGTAGAGGATTTGGTCCTGAGTAGTTCCATTCTTCCATGGTTTCTATTTCAGTGGGGCCATAAGTTGCTCGAGGTATGATTAGTCTGTTTAGTATCCTTGTGTGTTCGTTTTTTGATTCATGTGCTTTGTAATACTTTGTTGCACCCATTCTAGACTATTCCATGGGAATAGATATAAAGATAATTTACATTCCCTTAGTGTTGAGTACACCAGTTGAAGTACATGCCCATCTATTTGATATTTACTGGGCATGTAGACTAATGTTGGGGGTGCATCAGTCTAGTGGAGATCTTCTTCTGTTACAAATATAGCAATACGATGTCATTCTTGGCATTGATTGGTTATTCTATGTGAATGAAATTATAAAAAACTTCTGAAGAAGAGTCATGTATTTCAGATATGGATATTCTGCATGTACCTATTGATGGTGATCATAGTCATCTGGAAGGAAAATGATGTGCAGATCCTGTTATTTATGTGTTATTCGAGCTATCATAGGGGTCAACATTTTCTTAGATGGTGGAGGATACGATAGATTTTGGGGAGTTCCAGAATTTTTGACCCGAGGAGTTTGTGACTCTACCCCCATGACAAGATGTTGTGTTCTGAATAGACTTGTAACCCAGTTCTCATCTAATTTCGATGGATTCCTATCAGATAGAAACTACTGAGTTGCGGTAGTTTCAGATTTATGTTGATGATATATTGAAAAGGGGTTTTATCTGTCCAAGAGTTTCACTTTGGTGTTGTCATGTCATATTGGAAAAGAAGTTAGTTGGTGGCTTGAGGCTGTGCATAGACTACCAAAGACTGAATTAGGTAATGTTCAGGAATCTTTACCCTCTCCAGAGAATATAAAATTATTTCAAATAGTTATGGTGAGTATGTTGTTTCTCTAAGATCAATTTGTGCTCAGGGTATCACCAGTTTAAGTTGAAGTAGGGTGACATCACGAAGACTCATTTCAAGTGTTTTTCTGGGAACTTTTCTTTCATGTTCATGTATTTTGGCAGTACAAATGCACTAGTCTTGTTCAGGGGGCTCATGAATATAGTCCTCCAAAATTTCCTAGACTGTTCTGTCCTCATCTTCATTAATGATATTATGATTTACTCATAGTCATTGGTTGAGAACTTTGAGAACCTCGGGATAGTCTTAGAGGTCATCCGACACCATCAACTCTCTAGGAAGTTGTCTAGGTGCATGCTCTGGACACAGGAGGTGCACATCCTTTGACATTTGGTGTCTCAAAAAGGGTTAAAGTGGACCCATCCAAGGTCTCGGTGGATGTTTCATGGGTATCACCAAAGAACGTGGAAGAGGTTCACAAATTATTGTGTCTTTTGGGCTATTACTATAGGTTAATTCCCCACTTCTATCATGTTTCGGATACATTGATAGATTTGACTAGAAAAGACCAGACCTTTATTTGGAGTGAGCAATGGTGGGCCAATTTTGGATACCTAAAGGGGAAGCAGGTCAGTGCCCTTGTGCATAGGTTGCTAGATGATGTGGTGACTTTTGATGTGTAATGTGTAGCTTCTGGTCTACGCTTGAGATGTGTGCTGATGCAGTAGTAGGGAGTGTTCTTTTATGGGTCTAGGATGTTACGTAAACATCAACATAACAATTCCTCCCATGATTTGTTGCATGTAGTAGACGTATTTACAATGAATTTGTGGAAGAATTACCTCATCGGGGAGCAATTTGTGGTCTTCATGAATCATAGGATCTTCATGTGTATCTTCTCTTATTGAGATGTGAACTTGAGGCAGTGAAGGTGGATGGAGTTTCTCTCAGACAACATCTTTGGCATATCTTACAACTCATGAACTGGTAACCTTGTGGTTTATTCCTTGTGTAGGAAGTCATAAAAAGGGTTAGTTAGGGAATCAACGGATTAAGGGAATGAAATGGTGGAGTTGTCTGCTTTTTTGTATGATAGAGTGGATGGTGGTAAATGATATCTATTTTTTAGGAAATTATAGTATTTATTGGGGTGGAAGGTGGAGGATTCTTAGTGGGGAGACTCAAAAACTGATGTGATGTATGATCACACTGTTTAGGATGATGCTCCATAGGGATGGTCATAAGATAGTTAAAATCATATGTTGTTCCATGGGAAACTATTTTCCCCAATGGGAATAAAGAAGGGAGATCTCAATAATTTCAATAGATTACCCCTAGTAATGTATCCAAGAATTTCTAAAATGTACCGAGGATTGAGATAATTTTTTGGGTTGACTGGGGTGAAGTAGCAGTGGTGGAGTTTGAGGCAGGGTTCCTAGTGCGTCAACAAGTGGAGGCTGAGCACCCTGTTTCTTGTAGAAGTGAAATGAAATATCGATGCATTTAATCCCATTATTATCCATGAATCACAGAGGATGTGATTCCCTTTGGGTAGTAGTGGATCCGTTGACAAAATTAGATCAATTCTTATCGATCAGGGAATGGAGTTTAGTGGATTCCGTAGCATAGTGGTATGTGGATGAGGTGGTGCGACTTCATGGATTACCAAGATCCATTATCTCCAAATAGGATACACATTTTACGTCATGATAATGTAAGGGATTTCATTGTGACTTTCTCACTCAGTTACCCATTAGCACTACATTCCACCCTGAAATAGATAAACAGATATAGGGGATCATCCAGACACTAGTGGACATGATACGTCCATGGGTTTTTGATATTAGTAGGTCTTGGGTGAAAATTATTCCTTTGGTTGATTTTTCTTATAACAATAGATACTAATCTTACATTGTTATGGCTCTGTTCGATGCACTATATAGGAGGCCATTTTAGTCACCGTTGTCCTGGATTGATGTTAGGGAAATAGATATTCTTTGTTCAAATGTGGGGCAGAGAATGAGAGAGAAGGTGTAGCATGTATTTGAGATGATGAAGGCATCAAAGGACTGACAGAAGTCATATTCCAATCATTGGAGTAGTCCTTTGGATTTTTGTGTTGGGGACCATGTATTCTTGAAGATTTCCTCTCGATATGGGCAGCCGAGGTTTGACCGAGGGGGAAAGATTTCTACCATGTTCATCAGATTTTTTGAGATATTAAGATGTGTTGTGGAAGTTTCATATCAACTAGAGTTTCCAAAATAGTTGGAGTGGATCCATGATGTATTACATGTCTTTCATCTTCTTCATTATCTACATAATGGCTCCCACATAATTGAATGGGGATAGATGGATAAAGAGGATGAAATGACATTCATGGAGTGATGAGTAGGAATTGAGGATCACATGGATAAAGTGATTCATTGGTGGACCATTACTTTGGTTCATGTGTTATGGAGGAATGAAGGCCTTGAGCAGTGTACATGGGATCAAGAGACAAAAATGCATGTTTTGTACCGTGATCATTTCAGAGTGTTTCTCTTATGTTTTGTTAGGTACTTTTCTTATGATGTAATTCTTGACCTCATTGTTGTAAGATTAGTTGTGTCCCAGGTCTCTCAATGTTTGTGAAAATTCATGCCTCTGGGGATGGGAGGACCTGATCCATAATCATGATACATTAATGCAGATACAATTGAACTCCTACAGGCGAGTCGATGTTGTCCGAAGCAGATAGTATCTTGACATTGTGGATGGGATTCCCTAATGCATATGTATAGTCAGTGGGGAATTAATTTTAGTTTAGTTTTTAGGATATATATGTCTAGGAGGTGTTCTTATATGTAATTGTTTTCACTCTTGTTTTTGAACAACACAAGGTATTCTGTCCCTAAGAGGTATCTTATGGGGTTTTTGTTCGAACCCCTATTTTTTCTATGTTTTGTTTTAAATTATTAAGGTTGAGAATAGTTTATGAGGTATCTTATATGATAACCCATATTTACACACTCCATTATATTTTGAAAATATAGTTCTCTAGCTTTTCTTGGGGGTATCAGTGGTTTGTTTGTGGTGTTTTCCAGAAAATTTTGTTTCATAAAACAGTTTCACTGAAATAGTGGCACCGTGACGGTGGAACACTAAGACTATGGCTTCATAATGGTGGAACACAGAAATTTTGGCATCATATTGGTGGAACCATGATGGTGATGCCGAAATACTGGTAGTGTGATGGTGGCACACTAAAATTGTCGCACACCGAAACAATGTCTCACCCATTTCAAAATTTTCCAGTTTTGCCCCTCTTATCATTTTTTATGTAAGCCAAGTTTAACATTTTTCTTTGGCCATTTTATGGGAGTTTCAACATATTATAAGTATATATTTAATATCCTAATGCTATAGGTACATTGATATATTCAAACGTCCTGACCTTGACCATGTTGCCATGTTAATGGCCTTTGAAACAATTTCCTTCCATTGATATAGGATCTGGAATTTTCAAAAATTAGAGGTCATGTAATCTATTTTCTCATAGTGTTTATATTGCCTCCATCTCTAGAATATTCGTCTGCCTATGATAGATCCACCTCCTACTCATTTCTTATGGAGTTTCCTAATACTCATGTGATCTGTTATTTTGGCACAAAGAAGAGTTTTGGTTACCTGTTATTTCCAGTAGGGATTCATCTGCCTCTCTCAATTTTTGTATCATGTGCGGTGGGAGTTCTCATCATTCTTTGATAAAATAGATGAATCCAAATTTATCAAAGATAATTAGTAGTAATAAATTTGGTATGAGGGATATTTTTAGGCTGTGTTGTTTTTTTTAATTGTTATCTTTGAGGATGTTACTTGTCATGGTAGTATGACTTCAAAAACTCATGGTCGTTGGTGATATTTTTTTCACACTGGAGATGTTCTGTATTTTCTTAAGATTCTTTGATAAATTGTTGTAACATGAAATTTTCTTAATCATGTATAAATGGTTAAATAAAGAGATTCCCCAGGATCAACCATATTCTGTGATCAACCATGTTATTTAAAGTGTAATTAATGAACCCCTCTTGTTAATATGAATATTCTTGGATTAATGTTGTGGTTGTGTTCTTTGTTTTCAATGGTTTGGTACATCATGGGGAGGGGGTGGGTTGTGTGAATTTTCTATTAGTATCCTTTTTTTGGGGTACATGGGGTGGATAGAGGGAATGGCCATGGGAATGGCGAAGGGTATTTTTGTTTAGCGGTGCTACTGTATAGTGGTGTTTTGCTCTGGGATTTTTCTAGGGGTGGTATCAAAGGTGTGATAGAATCTATAAGGCCCCAGCCTTAAACCTTACTTAATCTTGAGTTATTACAAGATTACACCTTGGTGATCTTTTCGGGTTTAGAGTTTTAGGGAATTAGATCATAAAACATGCATTACATTCCACATATAAACAAAGTGGTTACAATAAGATAGTATTCTTCATTACCATCAATGGAATCATATTTAAAATAATACATGGATTATTTCTTGACACTTCCTTGACACTATCATCATATCATGTACCTTTCCCTTGACCTATAAAAAACAATTCAAAAAAACATGGGATGAGCATAAAAATCTCAATAAGGGATATAAAAATATGGAAAGGAAACATAGGTACATATATACATAAAAATGAGATCATACTTTACCCATAAAACATAAGCACTTTAACATACCTCATCTAAACATGAATAAATCATAGAAATCATAAGACATAATGGTAACTTGAGGCATTCATAACATTTTTACGTAGGGAGTAACCCTCTTGGTTACATTTGGAATACCCATCATAGTTTATTCGATAAAATCTCTTCGGAGAAACTTCACACCTTCGCGTTACCCAATGCATTGGAGAGCTATATCGGGCTCACCCGCCCTTTGTCTATCACGAAACCACCCGTCTTCATAATAATTCCCAAGAACCATCAACATAATCGTATCACATAAAACATGCATAAAAGAAACATAACATTTCCACCTTTCAATCACAAGATATCAATACAACACATTGAAAAATACATTATGAAAACCATTTTGAATACCAAAATAAAAGAAAAGTAAAACATGGTATTTATTTTTCTTTTAAAAAGAATGTATGGCTTGTAGAGGAATCCAAAACTCAAATAATGGTCACGACGGCGGAGAAGTTGTTGTCGCCGCATACGTACGAAAAAAACATTCCCTTTTGTCGTTTAGTAAATGCTACATATAAAAAAGATTCCTTTTGAATAAATGTAAAAGTCAAAGGGGTTTATACACCGTATAAAAGAAGGTTGTGTATAAAACAAAATATGCCTCAATGAAAGGAGATTGAGACAAAGTCCCATTCCTCGGGTCCAACATGACTCGGTCGTTCTTTAATATCCTGAATAATAAAGTTGAGATAATTTCTACTTGTTTAAGAACGTTTTTCAACTTCCTTATTCCTTTTATACCATGTAATGAACATCATGTAATCATTTAAGTTAATAATGTTCATTTTGTTGGTATTTGGTTCTTAAGTCAAAAATAGACTTCTTACACTTACATGTTGTTAATTTGGTCAAAGGTTCGTTATATACAGAATGATATTAATGATTTGGATTACATATATATCATATATATTCAGCATATACATGTATTTATAATATTACATCACATTTAGAGGTAAGAAATGAAATGCACCGTTCATGGAGACGGTAAGCCGTACGTACGCATGAACGCTACTTCCATTTATATTTCATATTTTCTAGAATGGAATCATAATAATATAAGAGTATATTATAATTCAAGTATAATAACAAATATAATATCATTAACTTTATCCTTTATACATCCCACATATGGTATTAACGAATCAAATCACTTCCACGGGCGGTAGTCCGCACTTCCTAAAATGAAGATATCGTGTTTACCCATAATGGAAACAATAATGGTATGCCATAAATGAAAAATAAAGAAGCTTAAGGAAAGAATAAACATATTATATATCATATAAAAAAATAGTGACATCATAATGTCCACCTTTGAAGGTGTTAAAAGAGTGTGGAACACTCATCGTTTCGGGAGGCAGAATTTCACCATCCACGGAACCTTATGTTCTTTTTCCATTTGATGTAGTTGTGTGAGAGTGTAGCTCTAATAAATCTTATAACAAAATCTTACTATATTGAAGATACTGGTTTTGTTACAAAATAAGTAAATAAAAAGAGTTTAGGGGGCTGGAGAAGCAAAATAAAACAAATGAACATGAGAGAATGAATTACCATTAAAAGTGTAACTCCTTTTGATTTGAGCCTAAAGGCTTCCTTTGAAAGGATTCTTCCCAAAAAGAATCCTCTAGGATGAGGATAGGGATTTCGAGAGAGTAAATGGGAAGGGTATGGCCGACCCAAAGTCTTGAGGAGTGTATGAAATGAGGTAGAGGTGGGGGCCTTTTATAAGAGGAGAGGAGGGGCACTTTTGGAAATCATGAAACTATTATTTTATTTTCGAAAGTGTTTCGAATTTCTAAGGTCCCACATTGATATAATTAGAGTATAAGGTGATAAGGGTTCGAAATCCACTCATCCAATAGGTTTTGGACATTTTTAAGTCTTATATATTACATTATATTTCCATTTTATTTAAATCGTTAAATAATGAGGTCATCACTGCATCATCATGATGTCATAAATACATTTATTTATATAATGTCAAAAAATTAAAAAAAATACTACGATGTATTAAATCGTTTTATATTTCTAATGAATATTTTTGGTCAAAAATCTGACTTTTATAACCCTGTATAAATATTGTTTTAGTAAAATAACTCATGTTTGTGTCATTTTTACTTTAACATTAAATAAAAAGTTATTTATGTCATTTCCCAACCAAAGTGGCTCCATGGGGTCACCAAGTTGACAAAT
This sequence comes from Viscum album, assembly GCA_963277665.1. Classification (NCBI taxonomy): domain Eukaryota; kingdom Viridiplantae; phylum Streptophyta; class Magnoliopsida; order Santalales; family Viscaceae; genus Viscum; species Viscum album. The sequence goes on along the minus strand of OY728165.1, from coordinate 250,958,128 downwards.
GGCTTGTATTGGTCGTCCATGACACATCCAATAAGGTTAGGACATGATTCTAGGTCATTTCATATTATTAAAGCATTATTTTTACCTTAAACTACCCTAATTACCACTAATCGCGATTAAAAACTTAATAAGTTACTATTCACCAAAAAAATTATTTTAATCTCATTGAACCACATTTTACATAATAATGACTACCATGTATATTTGATTTTCAAAAATCAATACACATTAGTGGTAAACTTTCATTTAACTGAAAAATCAGTTTCCTTGATTACCACTTAGTGGTTTCACTATTAATCAAAAATTGGAGTTTTTCAGAAAATTTCAAAAAATTCACTCTAAGCTATATTCGATATTACGAATTAAAAAATGATGTTTATATTACCTAATTCAAAGAATATAAGTAGAATTAATTAATTTAATAATAAACTCCCGCTGTCAAAACAAATAGCATGTTTTTATGAAACATTAAGTATCAAAAGATTGACACCAGTTTAAGTCTAATTTCAAAGTGAAATTGATTCCAAAGACCACCATTGGATTAAATGATAAAAATATATTCTAATTTCACTTCAAAAATAATTCAAAAGATAATATAATCATATAAATAAATTATATTAAAAAGCAGTTTTGATGTAAAATGTAGTATTTTTCACTATTCATTAAAAAATGAACACTGTCAGAAAAATACCAAAAATTCACACAATGTTAATTTTGATGTCCCAATCATAAAGAATAAGTTTAATTTGACAAACATATCTTATAAAAGTTTCAAAATATTGATTTAAAAATGGTTTTCCATCAAAAGTCAGTAAAACAATCTTTTAAAAATATTAGTGTATTCCATGCTTAAGATTGGATTTATTTTCATTTTAAGCCTCTAAAACACAATCTAATTAATTAATAGACATAGATAAAATACCTATTATTCATTACTTATTTGGGATGTTACATCCTTCCCCCATTTAGAAAATTGTGTCCCCACAATTTATTTACTTATCGAATAAATGGGGGTACTTATCCCTCATTGCATTTTCAGATTCCCATGTTGCCTCTTCAATCATGTGGTTTTCCACAAAACCTTTACCTGGTGAATCACCTTATTTCGTAACACTTGCTCCCTGTGGTCAAGAATCTAGACCGGTTGTTCCTCATAAGATAGGTTCTCTTCCAGCTGAACTACCTCTGGACTCAAAACATGAGATGGATCTGGCATTTACTTTCTCAACATTAAAACATGAAAAACATTGTGTACCTGAGATAAACATGGAGGTAAAGAAACTCGGTATGCAACTGATCCAACTCTCTCCAGAATTTCATATGGTCCAATGAACCTTGGACCCAGCTTTCCTTTCTTACCAAATCGCATCACACTTTTCCATGGTGATACTTTGAGAAAAACATGATCACCTACCTCCAAAGATAGATCCTTCCTCCTGTTGTTTGCATAACTCTTCTGCCTACACTGAGCTTTTCTCATATGCTTCTGAATCAGCTGAACTTTTTCATCCAACTCTTCTACCAATTCGGGTCCCATCAACTTCCTTTCACACACTTCATCCCAGAAAGATGGAGTTCAACACCGCTTACTATATAACGCCTCAAATGGCGCCATCTGTATACTGGAATGAAAACTGTTATTATATGAAAATTCAACCAAAGAATGATGTTGGTCCCAACTTCCCTGATAATCCATCGAACAAGCTCGTAGCATATCCTCCAAGGTATGAATTTTTCGTTCTGACTGCCCATCTGATTGAGGATGAAAAGATGTACTAAAATTTAATTCAGTACCCATCGCCTTCTGAAGGCCTTTCCAAAAGTTAGAAGTAAACCTGGGATCACGATCCGATACAATGGAGAGAGGAACTCCATGTAACCTGACTATCTCTTTAAGATACAAAAGGGAAAGTTGATCTAGAGAGAAAGTATCTCGTATAGAAAGGAAATGAGCAGATTTAGTCAAGCAATCAACAATAACCCAGATTGCATTATTACCTCGAGATGTCTTCGGTAATCCCACAACAAAGTCCATGGATATATTCTCTCATTTCCACTCTGGAATAGGTAATGGGTGAAGCATACATTTCGGTAACTGTCGCTCTACTTTAACCTTTTGACATGTGAAACACTTCACAGTAAAATCAGAAATATCTCTTTTCATTCCATCCCACCAGTAATACTCCTGCAGATCTCTATACATCTTATTACTGCCCGGATGAACTGAAAACGGAGAACTATGAGCCTCACATAACAAATCTCTCTTCAACTGTGAATCACAAGGCACACACAATCTCTTCCCAAATCTCAAAACAAAATCATTATCAATGTTGAATTCAGGAAACTTACCTTTCTGAACCAGCACTACCTTTTTCTGCAACTCACTGTCTTTCTTCTGTGCTTGATTGATTCTGCCTGATAGAGAGGATCTCACTGATACCTGAAACAAAACAGAATAACTTCCTATACCAACAACTTCTATGCCAAAGTTCATCAAATCCTTAAAGAAAGGATCATGTTCCAAACACAACATTGCAAATGAAGCATTACTTTTTCGACTCAAAGCATTAGCCACTTTATTTTCTTTTCCCGGATGGTAATTAATTGTACAATCATAATCCTTGATTAATTCTAGCCATCTCCTTTGTCTCAGGTTCAATTATTTCTGAGTGAATATATACTTTAAACTTTTGTGATCGGTATATATTTCACACTTTACTCCATACAAATGATGCCTCCAAATTTTTAAAGCAAAAACAACAGCAGCTAATTCCAAATCTTGTGTAGGATAATTTACCTCATGAGTTTTCAACTGTCGTGAAGCATAAGCAATTACCCGATCATTCTGCATTAGGACGCAACCAAGTCCTTTTAATGAAGCATGACTGTATATAACAAACTCACCATTCCTGGAAGGTAGTTCCAAAACTGAAGCATTCACCTATCTTCTTTTCAATTCCTAAAAACAATCATCACATTCTTTTGTCCAGATAAACTTAACACCCTTCCGAGTTAACCTAGTTATTGGACTAGATAATCGTGAAAAATTTCTAACAAACCTTCGGTAATAGCCTGCCAAACCAAGGAAGCTATGAATCTCGGTTACATTTGTGGGTCATGGCCATTTATCCACAACTTTTGTTTTTGCAGGATCAACAGTTATTCCATCTTTAGAAACAATATCACCAAGGAAAGAAATTTGTTGCAACCAAAACACACACTTGCTGAATTTTCCATACAATTTATTTTCTTTTAAGGTTTGCAAGATAACCCTTAAATGTCTTTCATGCTCCTCTTTACTTTTAGAAAACACCAAAATATCATCAATTAAAACCACCATAAACTTATCCAGGAACTCACGGAAAATTCTATTCATTAAGTCCATGAATACAGCAGGTGCATTGGTTAGCCCAAAAGGCATTACTAAAAATTCATAATAACCATATCTTGTACGGAAAGTGGTTACCTTCAGTTGATGGTACCCCGGTCTCAAGTTAATCTTTGAAAAAAATTGAGCTCCCTAGAGCTGATACCACTTCATTTGATGGCCTGACGTCTGCCGAAGTAGTTGCAAAAGATTTCACCACAAATTTTTGCTTGTAGTCTAACTGCTTCCCATCACTCAAGCTCTTTGTCGGACAGTCGTTTTCATAGTGACCCATCTCATTGCACTTATAACATTTCACTAACTGTAAATCAAATTTGGTCTTACCTTCACCTTGATCCTTTTCAGTGCAATCACGTGCCTTATGTCCCATCTTACCACATCGGTAGCACTTTCCAGAATTCAGAAGACATTCCCCTGCATGCCTTTTTCCACATTTATCACAAACTGGAAACTTAGTTTTCTTACCATCAGACTTTTTTGATGAATTCTTACCTTTCTCCTGCCACCTCGGCCTCTTCTTCTGCTGGTTGTTATAGAAAACTTGGTCATCAGAAAACTCCATTTCCACCTTCTCAGCACATCAAACAAGCTTTTCATAACATTTAAACTCACGAGAAGCTAATGCCCTTTGACATTTTGGATTTAATCCTGAGTAAAAACGATTGATTTTACTATCTAGGTCTCGTATAAAATTTGGAGCATACCTTTCCAATCGAGTGAACCTTTATTCATAGGTAGCCACTAATTCTTCCTCTTGCCTCAATTCCAAGAATTGCTTTTCCATCCTAAGTCGAATAGCCTTAGGAAAATACTTCTCAAGAAACATACCTTTGAATTCATCCCAGTCGAGAGCATCAATCTCATCAGCGTCCCTGATATTTTTAACCATCGACCACCACTGATCTGACTCACCCTCCATACGGTAAAAAGCAAGACTAACCTTTTGATTGTCTGAACACCCCATGGCATAGAAAATCTTCTCCAGTGCTTTAATCCACCGTTCAGCTAATACAGGTTCAGATGATCCTCTGAATGATGGGGGATGTTGCCCCATCAAATGTTCCACCACTGACATGTTCCTCTGCGGTTGATCTGGCTGATCTCGTGCATGGATACCACCACCATTTATAGCTTAAGTCAACAGTGCCATCACTGCAACAAAATGTTCAGTTCCAATTCCGACCATCTCGGGATGCTGATTCGGAAGGTTATTTCCTTTTGTATGCCTTCCTAGCACTGCTTCCCTATTCCCTCTGCGGAAAACCATTCTGAAAAAACATTTCTTAGATGAAGCAACATGGTAATCATAAAATGCTATATCATTTAAAAAAAATTTGAATAATCATTTAATAGAATTATTACTCCTAATGTTATCTAAACCGACCTATGATACCAAATATATGGCCCCATCATTAAACCTTACTTAATATTGAGTTATTACAAGATTACACCTTGAGGATCTTTTTGGGTTTAGCGTTTTAGAGAATTGGATCATAAAACTTGCATTACATTCCACATATAAACAAAGTGGTTACATAAAGATATTATTCTTCATTCCCATCAATGGAAACGTATTTTAAATAAAACATGGATTCTTTCTTGACACTTCCTTAACACTATCATCATATCATGTACCTTTCCCTTGACCTATGAAAAACATTTCAAAAAAAACTTGAGATGAGCATAAAAAGCTCAGTAAGGGATATAGAAATATGGAAAGGAAACATAGGTACATATATACATAAGAATGAGATCATACATTACCCATAAAACATAAGCACTTTAACATACCTCATCAAAACATTAATAAATCATAGAAATCATAAGACATAAAGGTAACTTGAGGCATTCGTAACATTCTTACATACGGAGTAACCCTCTTGGTTACGTTTGGAATACCCATCACAGTATATTCCCTAAAATCTCTTCAGAGAATCCTTAACGTTTCACTCCATCGCATTACCCAATGCATTGAAGAGATATATCGGGCTCACCCGCCCTTAGTCTATCACGGAACCACCCGTCTTCATAATAATGCCCAAGAACCATCAACATAATCGTATCACATAAAACATGCATAAAGGAAACATAACATTTACACCTTTCAATCACAAGATATCAATACAAAACATTGATAAATACATTATGAAAACCATTTTCAGTACCAAAATAAAAGAAAAGTAAAACATGGTATTTATTTTTCTTTTAAAAAGAAGGTATGGCTTGTAGAGGAAGCCAAAACTCAAATAATGGTCACGACGGCGGAGAAGTCGTTGTCGCTGCATACGTACGACAAAAACATTCCCTTTTGTCGTTTAGTAAACGCTTCATATAAAAAATATTCATTTTGAATAAATTTAAAATTCAAAGGGGTTTATACACTGTATAAAAGAAGGTTGTGTATAAAACAAAATATGCCTCAATGAAAGGAGATTGAGATGAAGTCCAATACCTCGGGTCCAACATGACTCGGTCGTTCTTTAATCTCATGAATAATAAACTTGAGATAATTTATACTTGTTTAAGAACCTTTTTCATGTTCATTATTCCTTTTATACCATGTTATGAACATCATGTAATCATTTAAGTTAATAATGTTCATTTTGTCGGTATTTGGTTCTTAAGTCAAAAATAGACTTCTTACACTTACTTGTTGTTAATTTGGTCAAAGGTTCGTTATATCCAGAATGATATTAATGATTTGTATTACATATATATCATATATATTCAGCATATACATGTATTTATAATATTACATCACATTTATAGGTAATAAATGAAATGCACCGTTCATGTAGACGGTAAGCCGTACGTACGCATGAACGCTACTTCCATTTCTATTTCGTATTTTCTGGAATGGAATCATAATTATATAAGAGTATATTATAATTAAAGTATAATAACATATATAATATCATTAACTTTATCCTTTACACATCCCACATATGGTATTAACGAATCGAATCACTTTCAGGGGGTGGTAGTCCGCACTTCCTAAAATGAAGATATCGTGTTTACCCATAATGGAAACAATAATGGTATGCCATAAATGAAAAATACAGAATCTTAATCCAAGAATAAACATATTATATATCATATATAAAAATAGTGACATCATAATGTCCACCATTTAAGGTGTTAAAAGAGTGTTGAACAATCATCGTTTTGGGAGGCAGAATTTCGCCATCCACGAAAACCGTATGTTCTTTATCCATTTGATGTAGTTGTATGAGAGTGTAGCTAGAATAAATCTTATAACAAAATCCTAGTATATTGGAGATACTGGTGTTGTTACAAAAGAGTTAAATAAAAAGAGTTTAGGGGCTTGTAGAAGCAAAATAAAACAAATGAACATGAGAGAATGAATTACCTTTAAAAGTGTAACTCCTTTTGATTTGAGCCTAATGGCTTCCTTTGAAAGGCTTCTGCACAAAGGGAATCCTCTAGGATGAGGATAGGGATGTGGAGATAGTAAATGGTCAGGGGATGGCTGATCCAAAGGCTTGAGGAGTGTGTGAAATGAGGTAGAGGTGGGAGCCTTTTATATGAGGAGAGGAGGGGCACTTTTGGAAATCATGAAACTATTATTTTATTTTCAAAAGTGTTTCGAATTTCTAAGGTCTCACATTTATATAATTCAAGGATAATGTGATAAGGGTTCGACATCCACTCATCCAATAGGTTTTGGACATGTGTAGGTCTTAGATATAACATTATCTTTCCATTTTATTTAAATCGTTAAATAATGAGGTCATTGCTACATCATCATGATGTCATAAATACATTTATTTATTTAATGTCAAAAAATTATAAAAAAATAATATGATGTATTAAATCTTTTTTGATTTCCAATTAATATTTATGGTAAAAAATATGACTTGTATAACCCCCTATAAATATTGTTTTAGTAAAATAACTCATGTTTGTGTCATTTTTACTTTAACATTAAATAAAAAGTTATTTATGTCATTTCCCAACCAAAGTGGCTCCATGGGGTCCCCAAGTTGACCCATGTCTTTTATGGGTTGGCCATGACACATAAAATAAGGTTAGGACATGTTTCTAGGTCATTTCATATTATTAAAGCATTTTTTTTACCTTAAACTACCCTAATTACCACTAATTGCGATTAAAAACATAATAAGTTACTATTCACCAAAAAATTATTTTAATCTCATTGAACCAAATTTTACATACTAATGACAACCATGTATGTCGGATTTTCAAAATTCAATACACATTAGTGGTAAACTTTCATTTAACTGAAAAATCAGTTTGCTTGATTACCACTGAGTGGTTTCACTATTCATCATAAATTGGAGTTTTTCAGAAAATTTCCAAAAATTCACTCTAAGCTATATTCGATTTTCCGAATTCAAAAATGATTTTTATATAACCTAATTCAAAGAATATAAGTAGAATTAATTAATTTAATAATTAACTCACGTTGTCAAAATAAATAGCGTGTTTTTATGAAACCTTAAGTATCAAAAGATTGACACTAGTTTAAGTCCAATTTCGAAGTGAAATTGATTCCAGAGACCACGATTGGATTAAATGGTAAAAATATATTATAATTTCACTTCAAAACCAATTAAAAATATAATATAATCATCTAAATAAATTAGATTACAAATCAGTTTTGATGTAAAATGCAGTATTTTTCACTATTCATTAAAAAATGAACATTGTCAGAAAAATAAAAAAAATTCACACAAAGTAAATTTTGATGTCCCAATCATAAAGAATAAGTTTATTTTTACAAAAATAGCTTATAAAATTGTCAAAATATAGATTTAAAAATGGTTTGCCATTAAAAGACAGTAAAACAATCTTTTGAAAATATTAGTGTATTCCATGCTGAAGATTGGATTTATTTTCTTTTTAAGCCTCTAAAACACTATCTAATTCATTAATAGATATAGATAAAATATCTATTATTCATTACTTACTTGGGATGTTACAGAATCTCAGTTTAAGATAATGATTGATTGTCAAATTGATGGAATAGTTATGCATCAGGAATAAATCAAGGAAATTTAAGGGTAATAGGGCTGTAGGACTGGGCTGTGTTGTGACTTCATGTTTATAGGAGTGTCTAGTGTGGTGTTGTTTTGTAGCGGGGCTGCCAAGTTTGGTTGTGAGGGAATTATTGAGTTGTATATCATTGAGGAATGATAGTTGGAAGTGGTTGATCATATGTATAGGAAAAATGTGGTGTGTAGTGAGACTTTTGTTTGGTTGTTCTCTGTTGTTTTTATAATTGGATGTTGAAATGGATTTATTTACGTGGGTCCATAATTCCTTGTTTCTATAGAATGTGTTTAGTGGACTTTAGCATTCTGAAAGACTTTTCAAATGTTGTACCTCATTGTTGCATGGGATGTGATGGAATAAATTAAAGTTAACCCCTTAATTAATGAATGTAATGATGTTAAAGGATAGGTGGTTAGGTTAGTATTTTATTCAGAGAGTTTGAGTAGTTGTGCATACAGGGGTAACAGAAAATGTGGTACTGTGTGGGCTGGGTGTTTGTCTATAAACTAAAGTTTGGGATGGGAGTTTTCTTTTTTATATGTATAAATTTTAGTTTCTTGTGATATCTATTCACACCCTACCCTAGTTGAGAACTCTGTGGCGAATAGCCACATTTCATGAGGGAGGGTATCTTACCCAACATCATGTTGGTAGGAAGGATGGCTAGTTACTGAAATTATTCCTTTCACCCTCTGTGGAGTTCTTACTACATGAGAATATCCATGCTTACTATAAGGGATCGTGGGATACCATAGTCCAAGTCCTTCAAGTAGGTTTTGGTGTGGTTGAGAGGCCAAGTTGTTTGCGGGCCAAGTTTATTATCCCCAGTGTCTTCTGGATGAGGCCCAAGTGTCTTTAGATGTGAGACATGGTTTGTGTGGCCCTAGTGTCTACTTGAAATATGTGTGCTATGGTTGAGGACCAGGTGTCTGTTGGAACGATTTGTGTGTTGTTTGTGGCATAGGTGTGTGAGGGAAGGTTTAGGCAGTTGGACTGCATTTTTGTAAGAGTGGTAGCATGAAGCCATTTATCGTTAGTAATGAGTACATAACCAGTGGGAAAGAGGTGCAGGGTACCCAAATGTCGATTTTCTTATACTACTAATTTACTTGACTTTCATTATTTGGTGATTGTTCCTTGGTGAGGCTAGTCTTGCTAGTACTCTTTGGTATGTTCCATGAGTTTCTATTATTCTATCATAGGGGCCTTAGTACGTTCCCCCACTTATGCACTGGTGACTTTAGTTTTCATACTGGGTATACTTGTAATCACCCTAAATATGTAAAATTATTTTCAGGATTCCATGAGGACGTTAAGGACCATGATGGAAGTTAATAGCTCAGGGGTTGGGACTGTTCTGGTGTTTTTTCTTATTCTTATAATTTTGGTACTTTATTTGATGCTTTGTTTGTACTTTATTTTCAGTTCAAATTTAAATCATGCATGGGTTGTATTTTTCATTTCATTTTATAAATGTTTGGTGTTGTTTGAGATTTTAACCATTTTATCTCTTGATCCTATGTTCAGTAAATAGTTAATTAATTCCATTTTTTTAAAAGATTCTTTACCCATGGTGTTAGTATCCACTCTGGGTCATATTAAATGTGGGACTCGGGGGGGGGGGGGGGGGGGTCATTATCTCTCCTTCATCTAGAAGAGGGAAAGGCATTACACTTCTTTATCCCTTACCTAATGTTGTTGAAGGCAGTTCGTGACATAAATACCATTGGGAAATACATTTATTGATCATTAAAATATAATTTTCTAAAGGTATGTATAAAAATAAATTGGTTTGTGTACTATTTTGGGTATTTAAAAGGGATGCAAAAATTATAGTTTATAAAATGAAAATGGATTAGCTTCACAATTGATGTTTTCATTATATAGTCTGATTTTAAAAATTAAAAACAAATCCTTGAGTAGATTGTGAGACCCTCATGATTCCCATTTATATTTATTTTATCTCACTTAATGGTTGTGTTTGGATCTTTGGTTATTTGGATGATTTAAAAGGTTTTGTTTTATGAGAGGGAATAGGAGGTGAGGTGAGAGAAATTTATATTCTTTCATTGAAACATTTTTTGCTTCATAAATGGCTCCTATATATTTATTTCATATCGTGGGAATATTAGGTATCAAATAAAATATCATGGTTTTTGTTTCACTAGTTTGGTGTGTGCAATATGGATACTTCTGTAGTTCAATTCCACATTTTTAGTAGTTGAAATTAGTTGACCTCTGAAAAACTCTAGTAAAAAATTCAAATGTAAGATAGTTTAAGTATATACAAATAGGTCTGGTGTATCTGAGTACTCGTTTCAATAACATTTTCCATTTTTTCTAGAGTGTATCACATGATTCATTTTCCTGGATTAGTGGTTATATATAGTGGATTATTTTCCTATTCTCTTCCCAATTTATTTCTTATATTGAGGAACCCCAATACCATTTTCTTTAATTTCCATCTATATATTTATGGCTTATTTTTTGGAAAGTTTTAGCTATTATGTTTGGTATGTTTTCATTTAAATTGGTATTAAAGAATGTTTTAATAAGATGTATTTTAATTGTTTTATTTTATGTTTTTTGATTGGTTTAATGGGAAAAAAATTTATTTTACATTATGGGACTCCAAATGATTTTTTTATTAAGGATTTGATCACTACCCGAAAAACAGGCTATGACCATGGACCTATAGCCTCGGTTTTAAAACATTGTCTACAGGTGGCTACGACCATGGATTTAAAAACGTGTCTATAGGCCTTTTTCTCATGGAATATAGACATCGTTTTAAAAACCATGGATATAGAACACACCTATAGCCACGTTTATGTGGCTTATAGCCATGGTTTTGAAAACTGTGGCTCTAGGTATGTTGCCCTTAAATGGGAGAACAACATTCCCACCAAAAAATGGCGGGATGAACTATTGTCATAGTTTTCAAGATATTGGAACAATTTTTTATAATATATATAAAATATTATATATATATATATATGTAGAAAATACTTGGTAGTATAGTGGTTTGGCTGTAGGAACATGGAGAGAAGTTTCTAGGATCAAATCTGGCTAGGCTCACATTATTTTTAGGGATTTGCCAATGTTTTCTAGGGCTATAACCATAGTTAGAACCGTGGGAGTAGGCCACCTATTACCACAGATAAAATTGTGGCCATTAGTCTAACCATACTTCCACATCAATACTTCCCATGGTTTGGAAAAAGTGTTTAAATAGCCTACGAGCTTGTTTTTGGGACTTATTGCCAGGGTTTGGAACCATGGAAATAGACCATTTTTTAGTGGTGTATTATTAAAATGTAACTAATGGAATGGAATATTTATTTTCATTCAAGAACATTAATATGATAGATTTATTTTTCGAATTATTTTCAAAATAGAATTTATGACCATTCTAATGACTGGAATTGAATAAACTACATGGTGTAAACCTATCGAGCCCGTTCTATCACACACACCATAAAGACTCATGTACATGTGTGTGAATATTAATATTGCACAATGGATCTCGTTTTATCCTAAAATTATATTTAATTATGTGGTTTCAGATGATGAGTTTGGATGTGATGAACAACCATGGGTTTCTTAGACGAGATCATGATATATATATTTTGCATTATTTTTTATTTTGATGTTATTATATTTGAAAGTTGTCCATATATTATTTATATGCCATTTGTTTTTTAAAATGAATTTTTTCTAGTTAATCTATATATTTTAGTTTTAATTATGTGTTGGTTGATTATTATTTCAATCCATGTCTTGTTAAATAATATACACTTCAAGGATGAAATATTTCCCAATATAGTGTTCAATAATTCTAATGTACTAGTTTTTTATATGTGGGGATTCAGATTTATCTTTAAAGGTACTGAAGGGAATGGCCGATGGTACCCTTGGATAATTTATTATAAATTCTAGATGGTCTATGTTTTCATAATTTTAAAGGTTCTACAGTACTATCTTTATATATGGGTAGTTAGTAGAAAGGATAATTAGACTATTTGAACTTAATATGTTGGCATAGGAATGTCTTTGTGGTATCTTTCTCAGCTTGATTCTAAAGTTTCCAAGGATATCCAACATTTGGTTTTTATTTTTGGCTACAATACAATTTTATATTATTGTATTTTAATCCTCATTGTCATTATGTGAGTTTTGTTGGGATTTATAATAGAATATTTTGATCAAAATGGAAATGATTTAGGGATTTTAGGTTAGATTTCATGCATTATATAACAATGGGGAAACAAAAAATATATTTTTAATACATTATAGGAGTTGTTTAATTCCTCTTATGTTTTATTTTTCTTGGTCTGATAATTCTCTAAACAACATGGGAAATAGTAAAAGGATAAACTATTGTATTGTGATATTTACGTAGTAGAGGTTTGTTTTTGGGAGAAATCTTAGATTAAAATTTCATAGGTTAATAGTGGTAATATTGATTTTTTTTGCGAGAAAATTGAGTATTTCAATAAATTTTTATTTAAAAAAAATTAAATAGGTTGTTTAAAAAATAGTTTATTGAGTCATTAGTGTATTATTTATGAAATGGTGGATTTTATTATGTGGGATTGATTTTTCTTTCAATGGAAAGGGGATTGATAAAATAATCTATGAACTTTTTATATTTTATAATTATTTGATGAGTGTCATAAGATTTCATTTTATATAATTTTAAAAAGTGTTGAATATTTTACAAAAAATGGGTTGGTGACAAATGTGGTTTTTCATTTTTCAAATTTATTTAGGGATGAAATTGGATTCCAGATTTCTTAATATTTGTTAAATTTCCCTATATTTATTATATGGGTTTTTTATTTTCATTAATTGGTCCCTAGTTCATAAAGGGGTTTTCCATTCCTGATTATGGAACAAAAATTGATTGATTCCATATCTTGTTATATTTTATGAATTTTTCATGGAGAGGTTAGGAAAAGTGCATGAATTATTTTCCGTGAGTATGGTCCTCCATGTGAATTCTATAATCATTTTAAATAATCATTCTAGTTTTTGGCTCTACCTGAAATTCATATTTCGTGGTATAATCAGAACTGATTTCTCTCAAATCACATTTTAGTCTTTGGGAATCAGTACCTTATCTATTTTTTAGAGATTATGGTTCATTTTATATGAAATATTTTATATAAATTATTAAGTCAATCCTTAATTCACATGAGGAACCTTAAGGGTGAGAGTTATTGAAGGTTTACATAAACATACAAGGAAAGTGAGTTTTTGGTTATGTGTTCTTTCATTGTTGTGTGGGGACATGAAATTGAATTTTTTTCTACATTATGTTTGTATATTTTTTTTATTTCTGTTGCTAGGAATAAATGAATTTGAATGAGAACTCATTTTTTGGGATGAATACATGACATATTAAATAGATTAGACATTCATTGTTTTCTTCATAATTTAATTAAATGGTATGGCCTTTTAAGCCCTGTGGGGGAATACAGATCATTATTTGAAACCATTAATGTGTAATATCTTGATTCCATTGGGTGGGGATAAAATTAACCATCCTCGTAAAGATAAAAATATAGATAAACCAAAATTAAGTGTTAGAGGATTAATTATCTCATATAATTTTTTACAACATGGATAAAATACACCACTAATATGGTTCTGAGGTGGGGCTCTGGGGGACTATTTTCCCATGCTCTTAAACACACAATGATTCTCTCTCATTCTTGAACATTTATACACAATTAAATGGTTGATAAAATTTAATCATGTAAATTAGTATCAATGAATGTATAGTTCAAGATGATTTCCAGTTATGTGGATTTTATTTTGTGGGATTGAATTTGATATGTTATATTGAATTTTCCATTGTTGGATGTTTTCTTTCATATATTCAATGTCTGTTATTGGTGTGATGTTTCTTATGTTTGGTTAATATTGTGTATGAGTGATGGAATAATGTTACATGGGGCACATGTATGTTATTTGGGAATGCTTTTATGGAATGAGAAACGCTATGGGTTAGATTTCAGTGAATAAGAATCATGATACAAAAATTTATATTATCCTATCTATGGTGTTTGGATTTTCCTCAGTTGGGTTAACCTTGAGTTGGTGTTCTATGTGGTAATTCCTTAGATTTCAATCATTCCATTACTTTTGACCTATGTATAGACCTGTGTCTCAATTATTTTAGGTTTTTGGGGTGTTTTGTTTATTTTTTTTGGTTAAATATGTGTTAGTGGAACCAATTAGGTTTTGATGGAATTGTTTTTATAGACTATCACAAGTTTTTGTGGGTTGGATTTATCTCAGTGATAATTTTTGTTTCTTTTTGATGGTTTGATTTGATAAGAGTATGTTGTTTTATTCTTCAGGTTTTCATTAGAATATTATTTATTAGTGATGGTTTTATTCTTATTAGAGTGTAGTCTCTTTTCATAACAATTTTAGATGAACTCTAAACAGAGAGGAGGTCTGGAATAGTTTTTTGATTTTTATAAGAATCTATATAGTTGGATGTGGATTATTTTTAGGTTGGCACATGATATTTTCTTTTGGAATTTGATTCTATTATTTTAAACATGTTTTTTATATTAATTTTTTATTTATCATATATAGGTTTTTTACAGTCATTGTATGATCTTATTTGTGCATTGTTTTCGAGGTTTATTTGGTCATTCCCTATAATTGAAATTCCTATAATCGTTGAAAAAGAAATCGATCATGGGGATTGGATATATGTTTCTCATATAGTTGTTTCTAGCCTATGGATCTACAGAAAAATGGGTATTTGTGACAGGCTAGGGTCTCATCACATATAGTCCATCCTAAGAGACTACATGAGATGAGACCCTCTTCCCCTCACAAATAATCAGTTTGTTGCGATGGGGTGATTTTTCTCATCACAAAAGGTTTGGCGCGACATGCACACCAACCCACATGAAGAGTATTTGCGACATGATTTTATAACCGTCGCAAAAACCTAGCGGCCTTTTTTAGTATATGCGATAGGAGATCAATCCCGTCACAAATACTATGTCGGCATGTTGGTATTTCTAACATGACCCAACGTGAATACCACTATTTACAATGAGTATCTCATCACAAATATTCATGTCGCAACTAATATAACCTAAATACAACCCATATGTTTTTTTCTCTAATTCCACCACTTTCTTCGCCCTCTCTCCCTCTAAACTTACTATTTTGGTCAAATATTTTTTCAATGTTTAATGTTTTAAATCAGAATATCATTTGCGACTTGGATCCTTCGAAAGCTTCTGTTTTAATGACTTTTTCTATTTATTTTATTTTTTAGTCAATTTATTTTATTTTATTATTATAATTATAATTAATTAGCTACATTTCTATTAAATTAGAACTACATTGTTTTATTTTACAATATTATATTTACAAATTATTATGTGTGATTTTTATTAATTATTTTGAATTAACTATTATTTTAGTTTTTATTAATTAATATTCATTAATGATAATTACCTATAATTAATCATAACTAGAATTAATTAGTCATAATTAACCACAAGTAGTATTAATTAGTAATAAATTTTAATAAATAATTATTAATTGTAATAAATAGTAATAATTCATGATAATTCGTGATAAATAGTTATAATTAGAAGCAATTAGTCAAAATTAATATTAATTAGTTATAAATATTAATAAATATTATTAAATAGTAATAATTATTAATAATTAGTAATATTTAGTAATATTTAGTAATAATTAGAAATAAATTGTAATAATTATGATTAATTAGAAATAATTATGATTAATTTGTAATAATTAAGAATAAATTGTAATAATTAATAATAATTATTACTAAATAGTGATAAATAGTAAAAATTAGTAATAAATATTATAAAATAGTTATAATTAGTAATAATTAGTGATAAATAACAGTAAATTGTAATAATTAGTATTAATTGGTAATAAATAGTAAAAATTATTAATACATTGTAATAAAAAGTAATAACTAGTAATAATTAATAATTTATAGTAATAAATTGTAATAAATAGTAATAATTAGAAATAATCAGTGAAAATTATGATCACTTAGAATTAATTAGGATTAATTAGTAATAAGTAGTAATAATTTATTATAATTAGTAATAAATAGTGTTAAGTAAAAACAATTTATTAAATATTATGAATAGTTGGTAATATTTTTGATTATTTTGTAATAATTAAGATTAATTTGTAATAATTTGAAATAAGTCATAATAAATAGTAATAATTTGTAATCAATGGTAATAATTTGTTATAATTATTTATAAATAATAATAAATAGTAATTTTTTCATAAGTTTTAATAAATAGTAATAAATAGTAATAATTAGTAATAATTACGATTAATAAGAATTAATTAGGATTAATTAACTGTAATTAGGATTTATTATCAGTAATTAAGGTTAATTAAAAATGAATAGTAATAAATATTAATAAATATTAATAATTAGTAATAATTTGGATTTATTAGTAATAATTAGAAATAATTTGTATTAATTAGTTAAAATTAGTAATTAATGGTAATTAGTAGTAATAATGAGAAATAATAAGTGAAAATAATTAATAATTAATAGAAAATAGTAATATTTCGTAATAATTATTAATAATTAGTAATAATTAGTAATATATAGTTATAAATAGTAAAACTTATCTGTAATTATTAATAATTATGATTAATTTGTAAGAATTTTGATTAATTAGTAATAATTAGGATTTATTAGTATTAATTACTAATAATTACTACTAATTAGTAATCAATATTAGTAAATATTAAAAAAAATATTAATAAATAGTAATAAATATGAATAATAAGTAATAATTAGTAATAATTAATAGTAAATTGTAATTTTTAGGGATAATTAGTAATATTTCAGAAAATCAGTAATAATTAGTAATAATCATTAATAAAAATAAATAATATGCAATAAATAATAATAATTAGTAATAAATAAGAATTATTAGTAATTATTAGTAATAATTAGTAATATATAATATTAAATAGTTGTAAATAGTACTAATTAGTAATTGATAATAACAAATAGTAATAAAAAGATATAAATAGTAGAAACTAGTTCTCTATAATAATAAACAGTGGTAATTAAAAAATGCTTCAAAAATGCGTACAACCATCAGGAAAAATAAATATTTACTATTTCCTTAATTAATTTTGAAATCATTTTGTCTACTATTTAAAAGTTAATTTCCATATCTTTTTTTCTAATACTTACTTATTATTTCACAAATCTTTTCGAAAGTCATGTTACGTTTTACACTATCTGCAACACCCCAAAAAATAGATTAAATGATTCTTTCAGAAAATGTAACCATATTTTCTTTATTCATCATCTTTCATTGTCGAACAACCAGCATTATAAATTAATTTGAT
Source organism: Viscum album (assembly GCA_963277665.1). Taxonomy (NCBI): domain Eukaryota; kingdom Viridiplantae; phylum Streptophyta; class Magnoliopsida; order Santalales; family Viscaceae; genus Viscum; species Viscum album. The sequence continues at coordinate 250,940,295 of OY728165.1, read as the reverse complement.
GTGTTAACTGAAAAACCATTCTCATTTTTGAAGGAAATATGTGTATGGAATCTCATGTTCCCTTTGTGGTGGCTATTCATGTCTCAATTGAAACTAGAGATTATTCTTCCCACATGACTTTCAACAATGGGAAAAAAATCAGCTATGAAAATTGAGTGAATATGTAGTGTCATTTGTTCAACATAGAATGAAAATGGAAACATTGTTACATTGTTTGTTAGGAATATTTTGAGACTTTAGGATGTGTGAAAATCTACCACACTTCTATCTGACAAACATTGTGATCAGTATATACTGGGAAGATTGAATGTGACGTGTCGATGACAACATCAGTGGTAATATGAGGAAAAGAAGCGTCAATTACTAGAGTAGAAACACAATCAAACGATGATGTACATGTGATGTATTACTCAAGGTTTAGTGAGTTTTTTATATTGTTGTGACTAATTTTTTATTTTTTATTTTTTTTATTTTTTTAATATTTCATTTCAATTTTATTTTTTTATTGATATATTATTTTTCTAAAATTATTTATTAGTATTTTTATTAATATTTTATATTTTCTGAATATTGAGGTATTTATTATTTTATAATTTTTTATTTTTTTATTATTATTCATATTATTAATTTTTGTTAACAATAATAATAATGTTATTAGTTTATTAATATTTTTAGTATATTTATTTTATTTTCTAGTTAAGATAATTATATAAATACTATTTTTACTTTTTATAATTTATTATTATTATTATTATTATTATTATTATTATATTATTTTATAAATACTATTTTTTTGCTTTTATTAATAGATTTTTTATTTTAATTTTTTTGGTTTTTTGGGATGGACCCCTCACTTCTTCATTTTTTTTAAAACTAGAGGAAACTATTTGCAAAACCACTTTCTGCAACGGATCATTTAGGACAAGATTCCGTCGTAAATGACCCTTTACAAATACAAATTTATCCAGTAGTGTCGATATTTTAAATTCTATTTCTTCCAAATGGTAGGCTAGCTTAGGTGTTAATTCAGTGGAATCATTATCTAGTTCATTAAATGAAGGATTATTCACTCTTTTTCTTCAGTTGTCATAAGTAATTTAAAAAAATCCACTTATCTATGGAATTTTATTTTTTTTATTTTCATATAAATATCGATATAATCAAATCCAAAAAATTTAATTAGGCCTAATGATTTTTTGAAATTAAATAAATAAATAACTAACATTAAATAAAATATAACATATTTATTTAAATTTCCATTATGATATCATAGTTTTCATTCATCTCTAAACAAGACAATGGATAACCCAGGGATATAAGTAAGGATGGGTGAGCTAAACATCCCGGGTTGAAAAAAATAAATGTATTTAATAATACCAATTATTAAAATTGAGTCATGAGGTGTATCATGAATATATAATGTGTCTATAATCAACCATACTCAAATAAAGGTAGGAAATGAAAAAATGACATTGTCAAATCATGGTATCATAAGAATGTGAATGTAAAAAAAAAGTATCATAAGAATAATTCAAGCATAACAACAAATAAATCCTACCATAGTGTGCTAAAGATAACCACATAAGGACCATACATGGTATATCATAAGATGTAAAGATTACTCAAAGAATTGGAGTGTTATCCTAAATCATGTTTCATATTGTCTAATCTCACGTCTACCATACTATTCATATAAAATAATAAATTTGTTCATCATTTCAATTACTTAAGTAATTAATGTGGGATTCATACATTATTTCCCCGAATCAATTGGAAATAGATATATCTTGGTGAATACACTTAAATGAATGTTGGGTTTGGTATTCAAGACCAAAGTGTATGGAATGGAAATTCAATGCATAATTATGATATAATAATGACTGTAAATAAAATCCCACGGAAGAGATTAATGAGAAATATGGTTAGTATCTCACTAATAGGGAATCATTGAAATATTATGGGTTGATTTTGAATACATTGGAACATAACCACTTTGAAATAAAATGTCTTAAAACAAGTAATGTTCTTTAATAAAAAATAGGAGTGATAGAGCTATTAACATAAATATGGATTTCAAATCCTAGAGGGGTAATTAAATGGGGGTATTTGGGGCATCACAAAAGAACATAATGAGAGATTAAGACACATTAGGGTGTAGAAAAGACATTGTCAGTGAATCAAATGGGAGGATATTTTGGAATTTATAGAAAAAATGAGCACAATGGTTTATTAATATCAAAATATAGGCCTCAAAATTTTTGATCATGCAAAGCATAAAAATATTGTCTTATGCAAGGTTTTTACTCATGTATTTTAATATACAATGCATTTGGTTTTCAAATTTTTTAATGAGAGGATCGAAATCAAATTATTATCATTATTTTGGAAACCACAGTGTAATATTTCTATAAAAAAATTTTGTAAGAGCATTATTTCTATGTTTAAATTTCAATTCTTATTTATAAATTTATAAAATAATTTTAATTCATTAGAGAAATTATATTAATTAAAAAAATATTTTTTTTTTCTTGGATTTTCTTATATTAATTATTACACAATTATTATATATTTATAAAGTCATATATAAAAAAATAACATAAAACTACATTATTTTTATATTCCCAATAAATTGATTTATTTTAGAAAATTTTATTGATTCAAACTAATATGAATTTTTTTCTGATGGTATCAAATATCATTTTTATTTTATCAATATAACTTCTTGAGTATAAAAAATAATTATTTTAATTTAAAATCACATATTCTCTATAAAATAATTATATCATTATTAAACACATTATTTATCACCTTTTAATAATTCAAATTTTTGTAATATCAAATTTATTGATTAATTTTTTTTAATTTTTTAAAAATATTTTAGAATTCTTTTAAACACGTAATTTACAATTCAATTGGGTATGATTATTGTTCCAATGATTATATAACGGTCACATTGAATGGTTTAGGTTATATTTAGATCCAAAATGTAATGTTTCCATTTACAGCTAATAAATACTACAAAAGCCTCATTCATTATCATTCACAACGTCACTTATAGAGGATCCTCACTTCCCATGATAATTTCATTCATGTTCCCAAAGTTTCTCTTATTTTTTTACAATCTTTAGGGATAGGGAGATCATCAAGGGTGACTTTTTTCTTATAGAGTTAACATTTGTGTATGAATTATTATTTTTCATTTATCTTAATATACTAAAATATATTATCATATAGAATATTATATATTGATATTTAATGTTCATATGAAATAATACAGTCATTCTATCTTTTTATATATTAAAATTTTCATTAAGAAAAAATAGTTATTTTACCAGGAATGAATTCTTGTCCCATTACAAACTATATTTGGAATTTTATTAATTAGATAATATCTAAATTAATTTAAAATGGAAATTTCATATATAAATGTCTTGGTTATTACATATTCAATGAATATAAAACATAACAACACTATCTATTGTATAATAATTTCACAATATATACTCCTCACAAAGGTTTTAGATACATATTTACCTTGAACCATTTTAATATTAGGTATATATGCTTGGTGGAGTATCATTAGAAATTAAATAAAGATCTGGATTATTTCTTGGGTGAAGGAAATGTTTTTTTTGTAAACCTAAAACTGGGAAATTTCTAATTCATGATGTGAATGTTTCTAAGTAAGAATATAAATTGAGCAATAATTCTATTGGGATACATGTAAATGTAATGGAGAAAAATATTATTTTTTATTTGTGGATTGAATACATTTGACACCTTTTGTGGATGAATGTATTCTATAGTATTTACCAAAATAATCCAAATTATTTTTGTGAATATAAAATTACATATTTTGGTGAGTAATAAATTGATTCTTAATGTTCTCATGATATTGTTATTTTAATTAAAAAGACTATAGTGCTTCTTAGGAATTTGTGTAGGGAAGTGATGAATGTGGGACATCATTCCTTTCAAGAATATAAATTTTGATACACATTGATTTTTTAACCTAATGTGATCAAATTAGTGGTTATGGGTGATGTTATATATTACTAATTTATTATCTCATTATGTCATCCACAAAAAATATGGATACCAAAAACCTAAAACATAATGAAAATTTTTATACACATACATTTATATTGAGGAAATTGTTTGATATAAATATAAATATATTAGGCCATTTTCTTTATATGGTCTCATAGTGGGATGAATTATATTTCGGTGATTATTGAAAAGTTGGAAAAATCATACCACTTACTTCAAATAAATTAGATTACTAATAATGAACTAGGGAACCTATTCAACCAATAAATTTTGTTGTTTCATTGTAAAACCAATATTCTATTTTTTATAAATACACATGCTTCGTATTTGAATTTTTAAAGGGAGTTCAACAGTCAATGATTTAACAATTGAAGTTGAGAGCTTATTTTCACCCATAAAAATGGTCTGATTGAGCAGGAAATGCACATTATCAAGTAGAAAATTCATCCTTATGTACTATTAATTATAAGTCCATATGTGAAACAGATATAAGTAATTTAATTCCCATATAATGACCATTATCACTAAATAATAATGATGTCTGATAACAATAATATTAATTGATATCCATTCAATTCCCATATTTAATGAGGTGAACTGGGTGTGTATTTTCTAATGGGACTAACAATTATTAAAGATATGACAAATAATATATAATTTAATCATAAAAGATTAATTACTATATAGAATATAAAGAAATTATTATCCCATAATTAGTATAATCATTTTGTGTTTTTTATAGATGATCATTCATTTTTCATTGATTCAATCCATTTACAACACTATGGACAAGGGAGGTAGAGTAAGGTTATGCCACAATATGTTAGAATAATTTAGATCCCAGAACTCCTTCAAAAAAATTCATTGTTACCTTGCCTTATTGTAAGATATGCACCTTTTTTGAAGATGTATCATGATCATTTTCATGTACTCATTTACCCCCATTTTGAGTATATCTCTGTTGAGTTTTTGTTTGTTGTATTTTTAGGTGAATTTTGAAATATTGTGGATGGATTTGGGAAAACAATCAATAGTTAATAGTTGGGGAATTTTTTTAACAAAAAGTGCTCATACTATTGAAAAATGTGCACCCTGTAGATAGTGGGGATAGCATGGTTGTCACACAGATTATGAATCCATGAGATAGTAAAGATATATTGCATACCCCATAATGTGAGACAATTATTTAGAAACTATGAGCCCTTTCTTAGAAAACTAGGCATGTTGGATTTATATCTCTGAAAATTGTATTGAAAATTATTAAAACCCCTAGAATTAACTCCTATCTAGCCTCTCACAGTCGTACACCCATTTCTATGTTTTTAGGCTCTTGGTATAAATACATGGATCCAAAAACCACTATAATAAAAAATAGAAGATTCAATTGAATGATTGTCTCCTCTTTAGTATTTGGTTTTTGCCAAATTGGCTCTCTCTCTCTACCTTATCTTTTTTACAGATGGAGAGTAATGATTAATTCCCTATTGGAACATTGTTTAGGTCAACATTTGGATAGATATTAATCATCTAATCTTCATATTTGGTTATGGTAATAGATGTGCTGGCGTGTTTTGATTAATATCATTACACTTTATGTTGAATATTTTTATTTGGAGAGAATACATCAATGTCCTTGAGTTAGGTGGAAAATTTCAGTTCCCATAGTCATGAATTATAATTTTGTGTATTTAATTTCAAATGTTCATCTACCTCATTTTTACATTGCATATTGAATTGTAGTAAATAATTATTAAATTAATTTATGGGTTTATAGAATTAGTGGAATAACATGATTATGAAATTGGTTAGTTATTGGGATTATGGGATTGATTGAGAATTTGATTAAAATGGTTGGATAAGTTAACCATGATGGGTTTTTAGATATTATTATTAAATGATTATATATGGATAAATAGTGAATGGTTCGTATTATTCCATGTGATTAAAGTGAATAAATATTATTATTTTTAATAAATTGAGATGTTGGAAAATGTTGTAAATAATTGAATGGAGGGTTAATAATGATTAGCCTTATTAAATGTTCTAAAACTGACATACGTGTATGATTGATAAATGAGGTGTAAAATTTGGAATTAAGCTCCCAATACACTTGGTGTTCTATATTTATGCTTAAGGACCCTAATGCATACATGTGGTTATTATTTTATAGGATAGGAACTGATGCTCTAAATACCCATGTTGCTTTGGACAGGGAATGATTCTCCAAGTACCCATGGGGTTATAGAAATGACTTTATAGGACCATTATTTTAGTAATGGGTTGTGTTTCGAAGTGCATTATATATAAATGTGGTATAAATAGAATAATGAAATATATAACAATGTTTTTGGGGATTCCATACGAAATATGGTTCATAATCTATCATGGGATGAAGAATGTATTGATGTTTGGTTTTCAATGTGAACCTAGGAAATTATATAGTTAATTAAATAGTATTTATGTGTGGTAAATGTTTACATTATTTATCTTAATTTATTCCTTATAAAATGGAATAAACATTTATAGTCTGGATACAGTTTCAGACATTGTTGGCAGTGTCCAACTAAGTTGTTCTCAGACCCTACTCTGGATGCCAAATTGGTAAAAAAATAAGATTCAGGTTTATAAGATAGGTTAAGGGAAATATTCATATGATAGATGGATGAGTTGGGACAAGTAATAGATGAAGGACCACAATGCACTATTAGGGACTTCTTAAGAGTGTTAGTGTGTCTTTACGTTTGGTTTTCTTTTAAATATTTATAGATACATGGCATGATAAATATTCAATGTTAGTTTTGGATATTTCCTTCCTATTTTAGTCCACCATGGGATACTTTTCTATATTATTTATGATATTATTCTGGTTATTGGTTATATAAGTGGGCTATTATTTATTTCTTTAAGTTGTTTTGATACATTGATAAATATGGTATAGTATCCTCATGTTATATTTTATACCCTCACTACTAGTTGGTATCCTTTAGCATATAGGGTGGTGTGCCTGAGGTCATATGGACAATTTCATGGGGCACCGACTTATGGAAACTCGACCACGATGTCGCAAAGAGGTATCAATGGGTTTTATTTTCTATATTTTTTCTTACTATTTTTTAATGATCTATTATAAATTAGGATGAGAGGGGCCATTATCATGAATTCATGCATAGGATTACCAAACCCATTTATTGGGGAAACCCCAAGAATCCAGGTTGGGATTGTTTTTGTTTAGGTTTATTGTTATTGTTAAATATTTTCCTTCTTAGGTGATGATCAAGTCATGTAATATTATTTTTCTCGGAGATTTTTCTTCATGTTCTTGCATAGGATGTTATTTGAGTATGCATTAGTAATTCTAGGTACTTAGGATAATTACGTGACATGCATTATTTTAGGGTCACCCGAAAAAATACATTTTGGGTTAGTTGTTTAAATGAAAATTATTTTCTTTACCCGTGTAATCTAAATGAAAAAGGTTCAAAATAAAGAAATAAAAATATTAATTGATTTTAAATGTGTAAAATTATAGGGATTTTTTTCAAAAATATAAACATTAATTATGAATTTCTTTTCCATATGTTGTCCATGACATAGAGGAGGGATGGTTGAGGGTAGTGATAGTGCCATAGTTCTGACCGTGTTTCATGGATTGATGAACTAACTATTGTGTATTTATGGGAATATTAGTGACATAAACTTGTTACTAATCTGTTATGTTTCCTAAGAAATGTGTTGGTAATTGTATATATATTCCTATAAAAAAAATTTTATTGATAGGATGGCAAGAAGAAATGGTTGGGAAAGAAAATCAGGTAGTGTAACAAAAGGTTATAACAGTTCTGGGTGATTTATTCAAAGATATGTTTTGTGAGAACATTGATCACATTATGAGGGTTATAGAAAGAATCCCAGGATAGGTTGGGAAATGTATGGAATAATTGATACAGGAGTTCATGTTTCATAAACTCTAAAATTCAACAGAGAGGGTGGAATTGAGGCATCTTAGTTTTAGATTATGAATATTAGGAAAATTCATGACCATGTAAAGACTCCAACAAAGAATTGAGTCAAGATGGTAGTTTATATGGTATGTGTTCAAGAAAATAATTGGTGGGATATCAATACCCATGATGGACCACTCGAGAATATGGAGTGGAAGAACATTGAGAAGTAGTTCTTGGAGAAATTTTACCATGAGACACATTGTCATGAGTGGGGGGTTGAGTTAATGTGTCAGACCTAGTGGAGTATGTTTGTGATGGACTATGATGGTCATTTTATTGATTTGAAGTTCTTTACTTCATCACTACAAGGAGATTAGGATACTAAAAAAATGTAGTTCTAGGGTAGGTTTAAATGTGAAATTAATTCCTTGGTTAACATCTTTTGGCTGAATAAGTTTTATGAAGTTGTGAATCAAGCTCTCAAATTTTAGGGGAACCTGATGGATGATTCTACTTAGAAACTAGTGGTTTATTCATAATGACTAGGAGTTACTTCTTCCAATGTTATGAAGTATCACTATAATAATTCTATCTAGTATTGTGGAATGTTGAGTGGCCTTATAGAAGGGTTGGTTAATCATGACAGAAATCAAGATCTATTTAACTAGTATGGTTGGTCGGGTCTTATTTTATTAAAGTGACCATAACCACTAGTAGTCTGGTGATCTATCGATAGAATGAGACATCTAAAATAATAATATAGATTCACATAATAGGGGTAGATTAGGGAGGAAATATGAATAATGTTTATGATGGAATGGGGTATTCTACCCCATATCAATTTAGATGTTGGAGTTCTATAGGTGTGGTGGTCTAGGTAGTGGAAATGGTACTACTAAGAAAGTTCACCCATATAATTAGAGTGGTGTAGCTTAGGGGACTCGAACTACAACATAGGTAAGAGTGGAATGATAGTTTCATGAAGTTTAACATTCACTAGTGGATAGAGAAGTTAGTCCATCAATAGTTAGAGGCAATAATATTGTATATTCTACAATTTTTAATTCATTTTGGATAAATGACTATCTCATTCATATATATGTTCTTAACTTGTTAATGGGATGAGCATGATGGTGTAGTTTTTGTTTGGGATTATGAAAATTGACACAATATTGGTAGTATGGTTGAAGGACATTTGTTTATTCAAGGGGTGTTATCTCAAGTTTATAGAGTATCATTTTATGTGGAATATTTATATCCTTGACATTAAAGGTTTGGATTTGATTTTGATAATGGAATAGTTTATAGAATACATTGATCACATAGATAGTCAATGTAGGAGACTGATTTTAGGTTTCCTAAGTGTCATGATTACTTTATTGTGGAGTACTGGATATCCAAGCAGGTGGTGTAGGGAACGTTAATCTAAAACTGAAAGAGGTCACTTCCTCAGTTTCAATTTTTTATTTTATATTGAGGGGTTAAAGAATGATTCCATTCCATCCATAGTGGACCAGTTCCAGGACATTTTTCCTAAGGACTTCTCAGGGCTTCTAACTATGATAGTTTTTTCATTTACTATTAATCACAATCATGGATACAATCTAGTTTCTATGACACCATATTTAATGTAATCAATAGAGCTACAATAACTACAGAAATAACATGATGTGTTGATGGATAAAGTGTTTATCCACTTGAGTTTATATCCTTGGGGTTCTGTAGTTATTTTCTCTTGGAATGTAGATGATATGTTTCACTTATGTATTGATTAGTTATAGTTAAACATTAGGATAGTGAGGAATTTGTATCCTCTTCCACGTATAGATGATCTCTTTGACTAGTTGGGAGAATCATGTGCCTTCTCAGAAAATTAATCTATATTAGGGTATCATTTGTTGATATTTCAACCTTATGATATACCTCAGATTTTTTTCATAAGTAGCTATGGACTTTATGAGTTATTCATGATGTTATTCTTGCTGAAGAATGCTCATGATCTGTTTATGGAATTAATGAACTAAATATTGAAACCATATATAGATTAGTTATTGGATGAAATATTATTATAAACCATAACCCAAGGTGATCATTCCAAACATCATGGAATCATCTTGAGTACGTGGAGAGAGAATTCAATATACACTATGTTATAAAAATGTTTCAATTTTGGATCGATGGAGCACACTTATTTGTTCCTACCATCTTAGAGGAAGGAAATGTAGTAGACCATGAGAAAGTACATGCGGTGGTTTATTGGTACTAGCTAAATAATTTTATTGATACCATATATTTCTATGATTATGGGATATTATAATAGTTTTATCCGTAACTTTACTGGATTTGAAGGACAAATTTTTGGACTAACCAAGAATTGGTTTATGTTTAAATGGTCTGGATCATATGAGAATTATTTTCAAAATTGGAAGAAGTAGTTTAATACTACACCAATATTGATCCTACTTGAACATGGGGAGGAGTTTTTCATGTCTTGTGATACATCCAATATCAGATATGGAGTAGTGTTGATAAACGTGGCTCAAGTTGTGGAATATGTATCCTGGATTTTGAGGTCACATAAATGGAATTACCGCAAACATGTTCTATATTTTCTATAATGGTTTAGGATTTTATTTTTGGTAGCATTATATTTTGAGTGAAATTTTTACAGTGTATAAGGGCCAAAATAGTTTAAATTATATCATATCACTGTGGGACTTTATTTTCTAAAATTGGAGATGGGTGGAGTATTTGTAATTATTTTATTTTGAGATAACATATATTAAAGATAAGTGAAATAGTGTTTCAAACTAGATGGAAAGGAAGAATCATAACAAGGAATTTCATGAGTCTATTTTTCAGTGGAAATGGTAAATATGTTGGATGAGATTCATATTGTGGTTTTGGAGGGAACAAAAATAGATGACATTTGTATTAGAATATATAGTGTCCACACTTTTGAACTAGATGACGGACTAAATATAGGTGGATATGGAGTGTTCGCCCCTGAGGGAATTCCATGATGATGGGGACTCACCATTAGATTAGACCAAGACGATGATGAAATCATTTGTGTTTGATGTTAGGTTGTTGTGAAGATGTGTATTCTTGAGGAGTTGATGTAGGAGTTTCATGCCATGAAGTGGTTGGTGCATCCAGGGTTGACCAAAATTTACCAGGATCTATGTTGACAATATTGGTGGTCGAACATGAAAATGTGGATTTTAGGGTTGATGAAACATTGTTACAATATTTATAGTTGAAGCTCAGGAATCAAGGACTAGGTGGATTACTACATTAGATTCAATTTCTAGAATGGAAATTGAGAGGAATTACAGTGGACATTGTGATGGGACTCTTTTGGATGCCTCATAAGAATGATGCTATTTGGTTGATTGTGGACTGATTGATGAATGTTACACATTTCGTACCAATTTGGGAGTCCTTTTTAGTGGACCTGTTCGAGGAATTATACATGTGATAGAAATTTAATCTATAAGGGGTTACATAGAGTATAGTTTTAGACTATCACTCATGTTTCATTTAGTGCTTTTGGTAAGGAAAGCACCAAGTTCTCGGTAAACTATTATTTCTTAATATGGAATTCCACCGTTAGATATATGGCTAGTCAAAACATATTATATAAGCAATTGAAGATATTCTACATATATGTGTTCCTGAATTTGGTGGATCTTCAAAGAAGCACCTGTCATTTATTTATTTATCTTATAATAATAGTTATCAATAAATTATTTTGATTGAAACATATGAGGCTCTTAATATTTTCCCATGAAAATCACCAATATGCTAGATAGAGGCATGTTAGTCAGAGATATTGGGACAATGTATCATGAAGTATAAATCATAGTGAGTTCATCTGATTCGAAAACATATGGACATAACATAGAGTGGACAGAATTGATATGTTGATTACTATAAAAAACCTACATGTTTATAGTGGGTGATCATGTATTCCTTCAAGATTCACCATGATTAGAAAAACATAACATTAGGTTTTAGATCATGATAGGGTCATAGTTTTTTATACCATTTTATCATTGAGGGAATCACTCTGGTGGAACACTGATTGTCACTTTTTCATTTGTATAATTCTATGCATAATGACTTTTAGGTGTCACAACATTATTGATGGAACCCTAACCCTTCTCATGTGAAATATGATGATAATGTTGGGCTTGAGTCCAATGCATCCATTGAGGGCTATCTGATATGTTTTATGGATCACAATGAGAAATTGATGCATGGAATGACTATGTAGATTGTTTGAGTATTGTGGAAACATGTCTGTGTTTTGGAGGAAATATAGGAGAGAGAAGCATATAAATTGGATTAGTTTCATGATATTTTTACCAAACAATAATGGAGATGCTTGGGATTTTTCTGGAAGGAGAGATGTTATATAGTGTGGATATTTTTTGATACCATTATTTTCTAGAGTTGTCACTTACTCATTTTCTTGTGATATTTTATCATCATATTGTGTATAACATGGTCAGATTTTTATTCATGTTTGTTGAGGTTGGTTTTAAAAAATTATGGATGTTTTTGAAATAAAAATTACATTTTCATGGTTGGAACACATAATTCACAAATAGTGTGCCTACCCAATCAAACTATTCACAAATTAAAATGTGGTGTTTTCATGATTGGTGCACGGTTTGTCAAAATTGGAAATTCTAAAGAGAAAATGTGTTCCCATGAAATATAGGTGCACGGTTATGTAACATCACTTTGTAATAAATACACCCTTGCCTACGAAACTGAGTGCACAATATTTATTTCTCTATATATTTTTAATAAAATTAAACAAACTTATATTATTAATTACTATTCAATGTGGCTCAATTCTAAAGCTCTTTCTATAATTTTAACAATCTCTAGAAGATTACAAGTCTCACCAATTTCCTTTCATTATGAATCAATTATCAAATTAAAGGATCATCTCTTTTCTACTGTGTGGTTCTTCCTTGATTGGATCTCCCCCTAAACAGAAACTCTTTCCAAATAAAAAGGAATTTCTTATTCCAAATTGGTGTTTTGTTTAGTTCTTGGTTTTGATATATTATAACTATTTTATCATGATCATATTTTTTAGTTCTAGATGTATTGTTTCGTTGTATTTCAATCATTCTACATCAATTTGTGGATTTCTGTTTAGATATAATCCATCAAAGACCTTGATGTTTGTGGAAAAAATATCAATCCCCAATGTGTTTAATTGTAATTTTTTGTATCAAATTATTGAATCTCAATTTACATATTTTTAAATTTCAAAATCAATTAAATTAACTAATTGATTAACAAATTTATTTATTTATATAATTGGTGGAGTAACATGATTATGAAATTTTTTATTTATTGGGATTATAGGATTGAATGGTAATTTTAATTAAAGATTTGGTTGGCATAAATATGATTTTCTAATGGATATTATGATTAAAAACTGATATGTGGATAAATGGTGAATTGTTTTTGTAATTCCATTTGATTAAAGTGATGAATCATGATTGTTTTGGGTCGTTGAAATAGTGCACTATGTTGTAGAGAATTGATAGGATGGTTAATCAAGATTAACCTATATATATGTGATATATGTGCATTATTGATAAATGAGGTGTTAGACAAGGATTAATGCTCCATATCCCCATGGTGTGTTGGGCTAATGCTCTAGTCCCACAATTTATTCAAATGAGTATTACTATATTGGACATGGACTGATTCTCCAAATACCCATGAGGTGTGGGATAAGCACAGATACTCCAAACACCCAAGAGGCTCCATACGTAACATTCTAGGCCCATGATATTAGAATAGGACTATGGTTCCAAGTAGATACGATTTAAAAGTGGAAATAAATTAATAATAAAATCCATGAAATAATGGTTGATTACTCCACACAACATATTGTTCAGAATATGACATTTCATGAAGTACGTATTGGTGGTTTGGGTGTCAATATGAACACTACAAATTATGTGGGTAATTAAATAGTAGTGAAGCCTAATAGCTTTTCTTATTTTTTTATTTTACATTATTATTTATAAAAGATAATAATCTTTTATATACTTGATATTGTTTAGAATCCAATGTTTTTGGTCTTCTAAATTTTAATCACACCCTACTCGGGCTACATGATCATTTGAAAAATAGAATTCCTCTTTACATGAGAGGAAAAAGGAAAGATTACATTGTTAGATAGATGATTTGGGATGGAGCATGGATGATGTAATCATACGTGGTGTTTGGACCCACATGGGAGTTTCACTATGTCTTTACGTTGGTTTTCAATTCAACACATGACATGTATATGAAGTTAAAAATCTATAGCTATAGTTTTGGTTATTGTATTCTTATTTTGGTTCACCATGTGATACTACACTGTATTGATTATGCTTTTAGTCTAGTTATTGGTTATATCAATTGGAATTAGATTATTTTTTCCAATATTTTCGAACTTTTATAATTGTGGTATATTATCCCCATGTTATATATATTAGAACCTTATTGCTTGTCAGTATCCATTGGTGTATCGGGGAGCACCCCTGAGGTCATTTGGCCAACTAGCTCGGGGCACCAACATGTGTCACCTAGGTTAGGTTGTCACTCTCATTATCCTTGTAATAATAATTTATGAAGTATTTATTATGTACCTTTCTATTACATATCATCCAATCACATCTCAATTTCAAGGGGGAAGATATAGAGTTGAATATTGATGCCAACATATTTAAGTAACCAATCTACTAATTTAATTATGAGAATAAAATATCAAATAATAAAACTATTCATTTTTTATATATACAATATAATAATGTATTTTTTACAAATGATACCTATTTATTTGAGTAAATTTTAATAGTGGAGTGGACACACTATTTTTCAAGTTGAAAACAAAAATAAATTTCTAAGTGAATTTTGTGGTATTTTGGGTAAGATTTAGAAGTACCTAATGAAATTTAAATTTATTTATTTATATTATATTCAATTATTATTTTATTTATGTATTTTAAAAATATTAATGTATTTTAATATTTGAAATTGATATGTTGGTGTAGCGATCATGATACACTAGGAACATAGGTGTGAAATTAGGGATGGGAATTCCACTATCTCTCAGAGGGTTGTCACATGGTTTTCTTAACCATTTGATCAATAGTTCTAGATATCCTGATCAAATCCATCAGCATCTATATAGTTTCTGAATGAATTCATAAATTTGGTGGAAAACAGTGATGTATTCTTAGAGAATGAAAAATTGTAATTACTAAAATTCCATTTCTCAAATTTATCCCATGTGTCCCTTTCCATTCACTCATTCAAATATCACAGTGTCTCCAGTAATCATTAACTCCTGAAACTAAATAAGTCATTGTTATTTTTTATATATTCATATATATTTATTAAATGAAATCCCACAATCCATCATACCTCACTTTACATTATTCTTATTTTACATTCTTCTATTTTCTCCATATTATTTTACCCTTATTGGCCATGATGGAAATTTTTATAAATATGGATAGTTATAATATAAAATTTATTAGTATAAATGTTTTAAAAGTATCTAAATTAATATTATCATTTTACGTTTAACAAAGAAGAAAAGTATTAAATATATTATGATATATTTTTCCCATGAAATATTTTCTTATGTATTACCCTCTATACTTGGACAAAAATGAAAAAATTTATCATAAATAATCTATTACAATTTATTTATAATAATTCATAAAAATCTATAATATTATATGGTATTATATTTAAAAAATTAACCAATATTCCTAAAATATATTTATTATATAAAAGATGATTTTTTTATGTGTAATAATTTTTAATAAAATAACACATTAATGAGTATCATTTAATTTTAATTGTAGAATGATGTTTTCAATAAATGAATCATTAATATACTACGTGATCCATGTTTTTTTGCATTTCAGTGGAATTTTTTGATAATATGTATGTTTTATAATAGATTACTGATACTTGTAGAGTAAAAACACCTCATTAAGATTTATAATATTTAATATTTTGGTTTGTGATACTATGGCTTTAAGCATTTTTTGGATGATATAAAAATCAGAACATTGGATTTATATGGGTAATTTGGATGAGTAGTATACTAGAGAATATTACAAAATGTATATTGGACAATTCAATATTTAAATAACAAAAGTGCTTGGCCTTTTATGAGGCCATGGGTGGTATAGGGTCTATTGTATCAGAATCACCATTGTATAATTGGATTCTATTGGATGAGGTCATAAGTTATCCCTTTATGTGACCTGATTTCATATTTCTAGGTTTTTACATTTTTTGTTATGTATTTATTGTATTTTTTTATATCATTCAGATATTATTAGATTTTTATTATCATATATTATATACTAAATATCACTTAAATACAATGAAATTAAATATATTGCATTTTATTGTAATTGAAAAATAATTAAGACAATATTTTTGGTATTCACACACATATATATATATGATATTTTCAATTACATATCCACCTTGTATAAATTAATTTTATTTAGGTATAATTTATATAGATTCATGAAGGTATTCTATTGTAAACTTCTTCAAACCATATAAACACCCTTTAAGTGTACCTATAACATGAGTTTTTATGAACAAATTGGTATCAAATTTTTCTTCATTTGGTAGAAGATCGTAGATTCCATTTCATGTTTTTAGGTTAATGATTTCCTTGTGGGCATGGGTTATAGGTGTATGTTTTTATATTTACATATATTTCCTATAATTTATTTATAATGTTTTTATATGATAATATTTCATATATAATTATATTACAAACACACCAAATTGTGTTTAAAAATCGTTGATATTTTGTGTTGTGAGGGTTATAGAATGAGTCTGGGTTTTAGAATAGGTACACAAAAATTCCTTGGGTTTTGTGTATTTTTTATTTTGGAAGTGTAATATACAAGATTTAATTAATCACTAGATTGTTCCCCTATCATGATTTCTATATTAGTTGGGTTTGACCTAGGATGAGGGCATCAGTATGTCGGGTTATGTTTTTAATGTTCATTATAGGATTTTAGGTGTCTGAAGAGTGTGCTCTTAGGTTTTCCCTTTATTATACATGTCTTTAGAGTCTCTTGTGGTTATATTTGAATTAATTTTTATTTGTTTTTTTGTATTATTTTAATTTTTTAATAATTAATATGATATATTCTTTCCTAATTTATATACCCAGTACATTCTTTTTCATAATTTAACTATTGTCATTTTTAAAAAACAAATGTGAACTCAATTGTTTTCAACAAAAATATAAAAATTGTGGAATCAAATATTATATCAGACCATTATTTGAATATTTCATTGAGAAAGGAATTTTATTTATTCATGATGTTATCACTCTAGTAATTTACTCACACCCTACATTCACCTAAATGTTGTACGTATTACTTTAATGATATGATCCATGTAATTGTGATGGTATACTTCAATGAAATAATGTTCTGAAATTCATTCCTAACACTTCGTGCCTCAGAATCACACGCCGTCAATTTTCATGGACACGTAAAATTCATATATATTACAAAATTAAATGGAATTTTTGGGTCTTTACAATCATGTTTTTATGATTTTTTTAAAATAAGACATTCTAGATAAAATTTATATAATATTTATGATTTCTTCTCCTATATTATTTACCCTTACTGAGCATCGGACATCACCTATTCTATTTTTTAGTATTCCATGATGGGTATTATGATTGATATATAGGGTTAATATATGAGAGTAATGGAGTTCTTAAAGGATTTTCAATTCTTTATTTTATGTTTTGTATTGTAAAGTAAGGCTCATGTATGTAATATACATTCCAAGACTAGTAAATGGATTTCTCCATAGAGATTTGACACTAGTATATATTCTAATGTATTAAAATAATGAATGGGCTCTGATTTCAAATATGGCATCCATTTTTCCAAATTCATAACACATAAGTGGCAGAAATTAATTTAAAATTAATTCCCACCGTCAATACAAAAAGCATGTTTTTAAGAGATAATTACTATCAAAAGATTGACACTTGTTTATTCCTGGTTTAAATGTGAAGTTATATTCAATGACCAACATTGAATTAAATGGTAAAAATATATTCTAAATATACTTTAAAACCACTGATATTCAAAATTTATCACTATTAATTATTTAGATAAAAAAAATATGTTTTTTTAAAAAATTTAGTAATTTTCACTATACATCAAAATATAAATGTTATCAGAAAAGTACCAAAATTTCATCCTCGGATTTTTTCGATATTCCGAATCCAAAAATTAAGTCTATTTTGAAAGATTAAATGTAAAAAATTTAAAAAAGTTGGTATTACTATTCATAACAGCTACTTTGATTGGTCACAACATGTTAGAATTTCGGAGTTGTGTACAACACACACTACTTTTTTATTCAAAGAGAAGTGCACCATGGAATCTTGGGGTGTTGCATGGACTCTTAAAACAAGTAATTCATCTTTATTAGGAGAAATATATCTCATGGATCCCAAAACCAAGAACTATGACTTATTAATCAAATAGTTAACTCAATACCTAAAAATTATCTTTATTACACAACCATTTTATAGCCTATTTTAAATTAACTAATTCATTTAATCATAGGTTTAATCTATATGTAACCTAAGGAATCAAGTTATAACAAACTATAAATGTAATTAAAAAATAATTTAAACATGAATCCAATCATTTTGTCATTCTTAATTCACATTCCAATTTTTATAAAAACATGAATAATAATGCTTTTCATTATTTATCAATTCCATTAATTGCATTGAAAATCATACCAATTACATATGTGAATTTCAATATTTTGATTATCATCATATTACATCTGCCATTAAAGCAAACAAATTCCTTTTATTTTATTTTTGAATATAGTTAATAATTATTTAATTACTTATTTATGTTCTTTATCAATTTCCATATGTTAATACATGAATTAGAAAGTGATAACAAATAATTTCATATATATCACACTATCTTGCAAATCATGTGGAAATCCGCTATCCCGGTACAATGCAACAACATCATCAATATGCAATCTCTTATAATTTATTTAATCTAGTTGAATATTATTATGTAAATTTAATTTATATCAAATTGTATAAAACATGATCCACTAATGATCACACAAAAATATTAACAGAATCAAATAAATCCTTACACTAAAGGGGTCTACATTCTTTGTTTGAGAATCGAAAAACATTGAAGATGTCTGATCACCAATCCCATAAGAACAGCATCAATAATGGGACTCCATAACATATCCGCACCAACATAAACCATGAAATACACAATTAGAAATATGATATATTACCCTCCATCACATGGAAAGAAGAAATGAGAGGAAAATGAGACTGAACAAGAAGAAACTGTTAAAAACAGAGGTAGATTTTACCTTGGACCACCATTGATCAAACAAAGAATGACTAGGAGAAAAACCTATCTAGGAATCCAAAAAAAAGTGAGGAGGCACTAGGAACTACAAAATGATAGAATGTATTCTGGTTTTAGGAAAACCGTACCCACTACTACATTTAAATCAACACTGAACATGGAATATAAACAACATGTAATCATTATGCATCGTGTAAATGTTGTGATTTAGATATCACCAAAAATTTAATTTCCTCAACCCAATATATTATTCATTATTAAACATCATGTAACATCCCTTTAACCATGCTTAATAAGCCATGAACTAAACATACATGACATGGAACCTGTTTACCCGTCATGTATTTTCCAAAACTTTCATAACTAAGAGGTCGAACTACTCTTGAATCACTATAAACCTTCTTTGAGCACCACCATCTTGGAGAATACAAAAATATTCAAGATTCAATTATTTTGGGAATTAGAGGTGGCAATTTCCAATTGAAGTTCGATATATACAAATTAATGTATAAAAAAGACAAAATGTTACTCTCTCTCTCTTTATATGTTAACATATGTATTCAAATAAGTGGTAGAAGAATACTAAATTATATTTATTGTAAAAAATAAATTATAGTAATTATATAAATTTATTGATAATATTAATTTATTATATATTTACATAACATTCACATACAATTTTGACACAACTCTTGTGAAAATACTGGAAAATTGAAGGTACATATTTTTAAAAATAACAAATCATATGACTTTTAGATTTATTATTTTCGAAAATAATTTTATTGTTAGTGTTAATAAATTGGTTATATTTTAATAAATTAAATTTAAAATTAATTTTTATCATTATTTATTGAAAATTAAATTAAATTAATAATGTAAAATTACATAATGATATTTTATGTCTGTTAATATTTTTTTAAATTATATAAAAAACAGAAAAATATTGAAACAGAAAAATACTATTATAAATAGCTTATATAGGCATACCATATTCCATTATTATTAAACTATCCTCATATAAGTAATATTGTAATACTTTCAATTTAAAAAAGTTGTTACTGTAGTTGAAGGTAAAATAGGTTTACTAGGGTTTAAACAAAGAAATGTGGCGTTGTTGAAAATTAAACTTGTATAAATACAATTTTATAGAAATATATAAACATCAACCATTATAGAATTCTAATTTTTCTACATTTTTAGTTATTTTAATGGAATATGAAATTAATATAATTTAATACTTTTGAAAATTCAAGAAGTGCATGTCCGTTCACTTATAAAAGTGTACTCCCCCTCCTCCCATCTCTAGACATTGAGAAGAATATTTATTATACTCTAAATACCAATATACTATACTTATTTACTTTATAAAATTATATATTCTCTAGTTTGATTATAAATCCCTCCAATAATAATCTTGGAGTAATCTTATATAGACTATTCAAAGAAGATGTATCATTCTAAACAGTCTTTTTATTTAATTTCTTCTTCCAAATATTCAAATATTTAATCAATCATTTATAATAACATATTATCATTGTATTAAATATACTAATATTTTATTATATTTATGAGATAACAAATATTTATCTCCACTTCCTTTAAATGGGAAATGAAACCAGCATTTATGTGTATTTTAGAATACCTCTTCGTGAACCAATGTAAATCATTTTCCATCACCTCCTATAATGTCTAGTGTTGCGGATGTATTTAAAATATATATATAATATTCACGAAATAATTTTCATTATAACAAGGTATGATGTTATTTAATGTCATTTAACGTTGTTCACTAGAAATGATATTGTCGATAGTGAGTCCGTATAGATTACTACCTCAATGAGGCAATGTGAATGATTTTTATAACCAAATCACCTAGATGATATATATAAGTATATTTAATGATATAAAATGGTATTAATGATATTATAATTATTCTATATAGATAAAATAATACCTACCCTTTTTACACAATGATTGTCAAAAAATAGAAACATTACTCATGCATACTTTAGGCATATCATCTCAGTGATTCTAATGTTGTTCATTTTTCATAATCAATTTTGTTGATTAATTTTTAAATTATAATTTATTTATATAAATTAGAATTATTTCATTATTATTCTACTATATATTATTTAATAATTAAAAAATTTACCATAGTCAATCTATAGTATTAATTTTGAAAAATGCACTAAATATCGTCAAAATGCATCACCCAAACAAAATGAATATCTAATAAGATATAATAGAGTTGTAAATAAAATAAACAGAATAATAAAAATGAAATTTTTTATTAATAAAACAAATAATTTACATATGTATATAATTTAGTAAAATAAATAACTTATGTAATGAGTTAGATCTTTGGTAAAGTATTAAATCTCAATATCCCATCACTAAGGCATATTATAATGTTATGAGCCTAATTAATATTTTACTGAATATATATATCGTTTTGACATGCCATATAATTAATAGATAATATATCATTATATTTTATTCTTAAATTCATAATATTTTATCTATGGTTATTTGACTCGAATGTTACCTAGTGGGAAGTGTTTCATTATCCAATTTCTATTGATTTTGATATACTAATTTTTCATTATATATATATATTCTAGTATTATGTGTATAATGTGTTATGGTTTTTTTGTTTTTAATCCCCATTTTATTTTTATTTACATTTGGTATAAATTTTAAATTCATTGATTAATTCTCAAATCAATGATATGATTTGGTGGTTTCATATAAAATTCAACTCTACTATGATATATATGTTATTACATTACTTTTTATTTAAATGGGGAATATTTTATTTTGATTTTATATATTATATCATAAATCTCTATATATTTATGTTATTTAATATTTCAATTTATATGTGTTATTTTATGGTTGTTATGATTCAAAATTTTTAAATGCGGTAACGGTTTATGCTTCAATTTAATTTTTATCGGGATTTTTTATACTTGAATTTAACTCCACTGATATTATATGTTTATAATCTAATAAATCCAATTTATTTTATTCTCCTATGGTTATTTATAATTTTATTATGTAATCATATCATTTTCCTCTGTTGGGTATTTCAAATGATTTCGTTTTTTTAAAATTTCCAAATTAATTTTAATTTTAGTTAAAAAATATTTTTATTCCATATACATGATTTAAAAAAAATATTCCAATTCTATTATGGTTTAAATTTATTTTACAGTTGTTTAAATTTTTTCAGAATAGTTTAAAATTAAATTTTTTAGTCTTTTTGGAAAGTATTATCTGATGTTTTACTAAAAATATGAATGAAATCATTTCTTTAAGGTACTGACCATAAAAATAATTTCCCTAACATCTTGGCCATTCATTTATTTGATGATTCATATAATTGTAAAAATTAATTTCTAAATAAAATGGTTTCCTAATATTTTATAAATTATCAAAATTTATTTTCATTGTGAAATGGTTTATTTTCCTCATTAATTATTTTTAGGATATTTTTATGGTACTTCTATTCATAAACAATAATGTCTCTTTATATTAATTAATTTACAGTAGGGTTAATTTTTAGTGAAACCATTATTATTATTTCTATTAATGCTTTATGATAACTTTTCATAGGAAAAGTACAAACATTGATGTTCAAGATCATTTTTATAGTCATTATATTTATTTGGAAATATTCAACTTTTTTGATCATTGGACATTACATTAATATTTAATATCCATATTTATTATATCATGGACATTATTTTTACTAAAATGTTTAAATATATATTTTCATATATTATTTTATAATTAATATTTATTGATTGACTAGGGAAAATATTGTGAAATACTGATTCTTTACTCAATATGGATTATTATTGATAATTTAAATAGTTTATAAATTCAATTTATCATTCAGTAAATGGGGAATGTATTGGTAATTTAGTTAAATGTGGGTATATTTTATAGATATCCCCTCAATTAACCGATATATCTCACGAGACAAACCATTTAGTTTGCATTAAATGGTTTTATGATGAATACCAACACATTGGATAAAATTCACTAGAGAAGGTTTATGATGGTTTATGTGTCATGATGTCTAAGATGATGAAATGAAATACTAAGAATTTAAATCATTTATAATTCATTAATTATTATCCATGATATTATTTCATTGATATTTTATATAGATTCATTTTTCCAAAGTTATACAGTAAATGTAATGTGTTTTAGGTTATTTACCATTCCATATTGTTCATAACTAATTAATTCATGATATATTATGCTATATATAAACCTTATGTAGAACAAAATATAACAATTATATTTTTAACCTTCCTTGAGATATTAAAAAAGAATCATTTAACTCATTCATTTATATAAAATATTTTCCTTCACAATGTTTTATGACTTATTCTTTCAAATTTAATGTGAGATTGAAGTATTTACCTCATTTACCAAAACAACTAAACAATTTGGTCCTTCGTGATTCTTTTTCTTTAATATTATGAAAATATCAAAAAGTTACCACTAATTTTGGGCTACAAGAGTCAGTGTATTTTCTTGTGGTATCGATATGTGTTTAGTAGAAATAGTGGGAACTAGATTTATGAAAACATAGAATAGAAAACATATCCCTATGACAAACATTATTTCTATCTATTGATATGGTAAAACCTTATTTTTTGGGTGAGGTATATATTTTGTGAGTTTCGTAGAAATAGATCCCTACCTGGATACTGAAGTCAGATGTGTTTTTTGTACAGGTATACAAAAGGATAATAACCCTAAAAATATTATTTGAATATATATTTCCCATTATTTTGGTTCACTCAGAGTGTTTATATACATAGCACTGGTTTGGACAATACTAACTTGTATGCATTGTTTACTCCACATTTTCATTATGAACCATTATAATGAATTAGAGAAGAGAACCCACAGATACAGACGTATAATATTACATATTGAAATGCAATAATAATAAAATGTCTTAGTTCAATATGTACAGGGATTATCATATGTTCAAAGGTATATATTCCAATTTATGGTAGTTTTATGTTATAGTAGTTTAATATGTTTATGAATATTTTGGGAACAATTTATGAAAAAAATATTAGTTTAGAATATGTTATAGTGAGAATGTTATTCAGGAAATATTGATTTTATATTTTTGGTAATTAATTTTAAAGAAACAATTGGGGTTAATATGGCCATTTATGTAAATATATTTACAGTTAATTGTGATTATATTATTTTGGGATAAAATATTTCATATAGAAAAATTTCGAGGATTAGAAGTTATTTATTGAATTATTTTATTTTGAATATGATAATCACATTTTTCTATCCTTAAATGAATTAAATTAATATATTTTTATAAAACTAAAACTTGTATGTTGGGTGAAAACCCATCACAGCCAGCCAGAATGTGAGGCTTAATCTATTAACCAACGGGTGAAACGGGTACAAATCCTACCACTTGATTTCCTAAAGTTTGATTTAATAATATTTTTTTTAATTTAAATTCATTTATGGATAAAAATAATGTGGATCTTAGGGTGTTTTAATTGATGTGTAAATAACATTTTATAACATTGAATAGATTTTCCTAACCATGTTGGTTCTTTGTCAATATTTAGAGACAAACATAACGATAAATCGCTCTTTTAAGGATCTTATAGACTCTCAAAACATTATTTTGTTATCATTGACAAAAAACATATCTCTTTTATATTCAATTTCTTAAATAATTTCTGATTTTTATATTTATCAAAGCACAACAAAATGAATAAAATATGGTTATGTAATAATAATGACTTCAAGTAAGTGTAAATTTTTATGTTATTAGACTAAAAGGAAAACTAATTCCCCAAATCTCCAAATAATAATATTATTTTTTCTAACACATGATTTATGTGAACAATTTAAAATTGGGATTATAAATTTTCTTTAAAATTGGTATAATGTAACCCCCAATGATTTTAAAATTTGATCATTTTCATAATTAGTGTGTACAACAAGAAGTGTAGAGCCTAAACGAAACATTATATGCTATTTAAATGTGTTTTTAATATCGTTTCCATTAAAATTAGTGGTATGGATTCGAATAACCATGTGTTTAAAATTATATCTAAATATTATTGTTTAATAAAATATTTCTAGGAATGAGTACTTAATTTTTAGTAATGTCCTTCCATTCTTCAAAAATATATTTTTTTTTCAAATTTTTTAAGATTTTTGTGTGAAAATAATTTATATATATTACAATTTAAGGTATTCAATTTTAAAAAATTAACTTCACTATATAAATCATAGTTATTAAAATATATTAGGGGAAAATATGGGGATTTTTCTAAAATAATTTATAATAAGTGAATAGTTAAAAAAACAACTTTTTATAAAAATGTGTAATTTTTTTAAAATAATATAATTTAAAAGTCCAAATGATAATTAAAAATTATTTAAAAGTAAATTATTAATTCTTAAGTAATATTTAATCTGACTAAATACATTTTAATCATCTCAATATCAAAATTCTGTATATGTTTTTTTAGCTTAAAAACACATATTTCTAAAAACATTAATTAAGTGATAATGTATCTCAATTTTAATTTATTAATTAAAATGACACATAAAAAATGTAATATTTATATTAAATTTATCTATTAAATATCTATTTATATTAATATAATTATTATTTATAGTCAAATTGTTAATATAATATAATCTTCTACTTGAAAATTGCATTTTATTTAAGAAAAACAATTTCTAATTCTTTGAAATATTACTATAAAATGAATTTGTACCAAATATATCTATTTAATTAGGTAAAATTGATTCCTTATTATAAATCAGTGTAATTTCTATTATTTATTAAGGATAACTTAATTATTTCTCAATTTTAGTAGTAAAAATTTTAAAATATTCAATGCTATGGTGAAATGGTAAATCTTGTTAACCAAGGATAATTTTTCTATAAGGCCTCCATTTTTCAAATGAAATATTATCGTATGAATATAGTTGTAATAATATTATCTTAATCATGACATTAAAATCTCTATGGGGAAAATTTCCATGTAACTGTCATATATAATGATTTAATAAATGAAAAAGAAAAAAATGAATCTATTTCTTTTAAATATATTGTATATGTAGATATATGTATAACAGTTAGAGGTGGAAAAATATTAGTGGATACTTTAATTATAATGAAATAAGTTTATTTATGTTAAATATTTTTTAATTTTTAGTGATAAAATTGTAAACTTAAATGACTGAACAACACTAACACGATGCTTGGAAGAACAATAGAAAACTCTAGTTAAATAATTTTATAAAAATTTTATGTAATGTATTTGTACATAGTTATTGTTAATAGTTAATTTTTTAGTTAATAATGATATACTATTTTTTAAAATTTCTTATATTTGAAATTAATTATTACTTTTTATTTATTTAATGTGAAATTACAGGATTTGATTCAAAAAAAAAATTAGTTATATTTAATTTTGATTAATATATAATGAAATTATCTAAAAAACATAAATTTCATGTTGGAGGAAAATTTCTATTATAGATAGCCGAATATTTACTCTATTTTTCATTTCTTATCCATTTTTTTCTATTATATAAAACTAAAACTCATTCGGTTTGAAAATTTTCTCACATTGTTTAAGGTTTAAATTAGTATATCGGTATTTAAAAAAAGAGATTAGGGTTAAATAATACATAAAATTTTGTAAATAATTTTGTTTGGACATATATGATCATTACCATATCCCAAATTATAATCCAGTTCCAAATTCTGGTATTTTATTTGTGTATGATTGTATTGTAATTATATACATTATGAAATTCCAAAATTTCTCCTCCACTCACTTATAAAAGGGAACCCCCTCTCCTCTCCTCACAATAATTAAAGATCTATTTGGTTCAGCCAATACCCACATAAATCCCTTTGCATGATTTCCTACCCAAATCCAATATTTTTTTAGGATTATAAAACCCTCTTAAGAAGGATTTTTTTATTAACCAGAAGTGGTTGTATGATGAAGTTGCATCATTCATAACCGAGGGATTCAATTATATTTTTATCCACATCCTTCAAATCATATTCAAATATGATAAAATAATAGACAAATTATCTATCATATACTATATATTATTATGTTAATATAAAAATCTATATCCCCCCCAATTACATCAAATGGAAACAAAACCATCATTCATGTGTATGGAGGACTTCCACCTCGTGAACCGATGTTATTTTATTTTTATCACCTCCTTGTAGAGATAGTATTAATAATGGATTTAATATATATATATATATATATATATTAAATACAAAATTCTTTTACTAAAATGATAACATATCATTTAAATTCTAACCATTTCATTCACTAAAAAATGATAACACCTTCCATTAGAATCTGTGGACTACCCCCTCCAGGAAGCAATGTTATTCATTATTGTCACAACATACATTGATGATATATATAAGTATATTTAATGTAATAAAATGGGTTTTATGAGAATAACATAATTATATAATGATAATATATTTATACATACCTTATCTATATAATTATAATTGAAAAATGTAAATGTTACTCAAGTGTACGTATGAACTACCATTTCAATGATTGTAATATAGAACATTTTTCATAATCATGTTTCAAGGATGATTTTAAAATTACAATTAATTTAAAAATATATGATTATTTCAGGAATTTTTCATCTATATTATGTAGTAATTACCTTTTTACCATTATCAAACCTTTTATGTCATTATTAAAATATAAACAAAATATCATCAAACTATCATAAATAAACTTAATTGATTATGTAATTAAATATAACATGGGTGTAAATAAAATAAAATGAATAATAAAAATAAAAATTGTTCGTAGGAATATAAATCATTAACATAATATCATTATTTAGGATGATATAAAACATTTTTGATGAGGCAATCCTTTTGTAAGATATTTCATCCCAATTTCACTTTGTGAATTAAAAATAATAATTTTATGCTCACAATTTATTTTATTTGGTGTATAAAAAACCTTTTTAAATTTTATGTCATAAATCCTTAAAATATTATCTTATTTTTTTTATTTCATAATATTTAATCCATGCTAATTTGTCTGAAAATTTTTTAAGTGGTAGGTGTTTCGTAACTCAATTTATTTGAATTGGGTTGTATTAATTTTT
This sequence comes from Viscum album, assembly GCA_963277665.1. Classification (NCBI taxonomy): domain Eukaryota; kingdom Viridiplantae; phylum Streptophyta; class Magnoliopsida; order Santalales; family Viscaceae; genus Viscum; species Viscum album. The sequence goes on along the minus strand of OY728165.1, from coordinate 250,911,632 downwards.
CATTATCTTTTAAATTCTTTGATTATGTGTGCAACACATTTATTTTATTTTATTTTAAATTTCAAAACATTGATACATATTTACATTTGATATTAATAATTAATTAATTGATTAATTGTCACTTAAATGTTGTGTTCTTTTTTATATATTTTGTCTCAATCTAATTTCCATTGAGATATGTTATATATTATAAACCTATTAATTCTGATGAGGCGAATCTTTATTCCTTTTGTTATGATATGTATTGAATCCTTTATTTTTCATGGTAATTAATATAACCATTGATGTTACTTCCTTTATGAGTGTATTATTTAAAAGTAACCAATGTGGTTAGGGTTTATTATTCAGTTTCAATTTAATCGGGATTGTTTATACTCTAAAATACATCGAATGAAATTAATTGATCAATGTATAATTAACCTCTTTAATTTTATTCTCCATGGTTATTCATGTTTTTTTCATTTAACAATACCAATTTTTTCTATTTACAACATAAAATAATTGATTTTTTTTAGTAATAGTCAACATAATTTCCCTTTTCAATCGAAAATATCTTTTTCACATATACATGTTTTCAAAAAAATGAATTCAAAAATGTTGTCAATGATTTCCTTTAATGGTTTAATGTTATTTTAACCCTTTATTGAATTTTAAAAAATTAATATTAAAGTAATATTACTATCATATATAAATCAAGTCACTCTTTTAATTTTTTTCCTAAAATGTCAAATGAATAATTATTTTAGTGTTCATGTAATATAGAAAAATTTCCTGCTATTATGAATAATCATTTATAGGAAGAATCCTTTAAATTTTTTCTAAGTTAATTTCCATTAAAAAAATTCTGAAGAATTTGTACATTATTTAAATTTATTACCAAATTGAAAAGTGGGTTTTCCATAAATAATTCATTTATTTCTTTTTTACACAATTTATATTATTAATCAACCAAAATAGTTTATTAAAATTATATTTCAATGAGGATATGTTTTTATGACACCATCAATAATTTTTTCAACATATTTTATGATCACTTTTCTCTGGGAATGTTTTGAAGTTATCTTTTTTAATTAATTTTGTTGTCATTAACATTATCACGAATCATTCAATTTTTTTTATCATTGGACACTTCATTTATTTATATATCCATATTCTTTGTATCATAGATATAATTGTTTTTTAATTAGTATACCATTTTAATATATGGTATTTTACTAAGTATTTTATGATGTTTATTGGCATAAATCAGGGGAAATCCAAGTTATGTACTAAATACGGGAAATTTTAGCTATGACATATTGTATATAAATTTAATTAATCAATGAATAAATAACGAATTTATTTTAGAATTGGTTATAGGTAGGGACTGTTTTTACATTTCCCCTTGATAAATTTATGGATATCATGATACAAATCCCGTAATTTAGAATTAAATAGGGTGCTTGTTTATAATTACCCATTGATTAAACTATCTTAGTGCGAGGTCTTGATGATATAAATATTAGGATATGTGAGATAATGATGTCCAAAATTTATAATTTACTTCATTGATAATTTAGTTATTTTTATCTATGACACTACTTCATTTATATTGTCAGTGGTTGTATTCCATCATAATGTTATTGATTAAATGGAATGTATTTTTATTTATTTACCATTCCTTATTTTTTATTCCTTATTAATTCAAGATATATATCATCGTATGTAACCCTTACATAAATATAAGATCACTAATATATTATTTACATTCCCCATGATATGAAGGCAGAATATTTTAATATGTTCAACAATGTGGAGTATTTATAATCATTATGATGAACTTTTAATGTTTTTAAATGTAGATGGAGTTTCAAATATGTTTCTAATATAAAATGAAATGTAAAAAATGCAGTCATTTGAGATTTTATTTATTGGGTATTATATAAATATAATAATATAACCACTATTTGTGTCCACTAGAATAGGGTTCGTTATAGCAATGAATTTCTCTATTTCACAAGCAAAATTATCATTAATAATATAGAGGAACCCAAACATAGAATTTTGTGTATCTTATTTTTAGGTGATCCACAATTCAAATAATGAATAATATTGAATAAATAATTTTATTTCATAATATATTTTTTATAATAATCATTATTTCTAAATTCATTTTATGAATCAAATAAAAAGGAATTACTTTAATACCACTACAATGTATTTTTTGACTAAACAACACATTCGTAACAAATTTAATGAAAATAGAAACCCTTAAAAAAAGGTGTACCATCCCTAAATCCAAAACAATGTTATAAATAAATTTCACAACTATCATATTACCTATAATGTGGGTTCAAATGATTAATATTTATTTAATAGTGTTTATGGAGATCATTAAGATAAAACTGTTTGAGTCCCTCCCCAATAGAGTATCTTGGTGCCGAGAGGATTCACCACCAATATGGGCAGAACCATCTACTATATCAGGGTATGAATGTTCATCTATAAGAACTATGGGATGAAGTAAAATAGATTTGGGCATCATAGATGATCATATAGGGATTGAGAAAGATTATATTTTCATCTTCACATAATGAATTTCTCTTTATATATCCACTAAGGATACAATTAAGGAAACTTGGAATTAATTCATACATAAAAAATGTATGTGTCAATTATACATCTATCTATGCATTTATCACTTGATTTTGTTAATCCACTAATGATTTTCATTATATTTAATGTATATAATGATTATAACCAAAATTAATGAAATTTATAAATGAAAAAACATATATTTTATCTTCTCAATAAATTATAAATATTTAATAGTATTTAATTATGATCAATCAAAATGAATATAAAAATTCATATTATACGGTTTTCTAATGGTATATGTATGTTGTTAATTTTTGTTATTTATGATACACCCATATTATATCATATGATATTTCCAAAATTCTCCACACTAGTAATGAACAAATAATATATGAACTTCTTAAATCACATAAAAAATATAAAAAATGGTTGATGTGGATCCCAAAGGCTGGATTCATTAGAAGAAGAAAATATCACCATATTGTAAATGATATTTCTGAATTTTAAATCTTTGTATATTATTTGATAAATTATATTTAAAGTAGGTGAAGTTTATTTGAATATCTATGTAGTGGAATTACAGGTTATATTGATACAGTTAGAAGAAATTATGATTCTACAAAAATAAAATTTTGTAATAGTTTTTAATTAGTTTAATTTCATAGTTTATGACATAGAGGTACTTTAGGGGGGGGGGATTTCTGATGTGATCGGTGTGAATAAGATTTTGTGCAGGATTATTATTCATTTAAAATTAAATTTTGACATGTTTATAAAAATGGAGCTCAATATAGTATCCTTATATGATCAATAAATCATTCTAGATGGTTTATAAATAAGGAAGAATTGGTATAACTAGAAGGATAAGAAAAAACTAAATGACACCAAATTCATGTCTACGATAAAAATAATTATTGTAGTTTATTAGGCTAATTTAAAAGTTTATGTATTAATGTAACTCCATTACTCTAATCTAAAAATAATGAGGGTAATATTTAAATAGAAAATTAAAATAAAAAAAAATTAACCGATAGAATATGAAATACCATAACCAAGTTGGAGACATGTCCATAGACAAATAGGAGTAAGATAAAGCATTATTGTGTTTATTAAATAAAATATAATAATAAAATTAATGTGTGAGTAAATATAAAATTTGTAAAAATGTTTTTTAATATAATCAGTTTTTTAATGAGTTGTATTTTGAAAAAATGGGGGTTAAGTAGTTAAAATTATTATAATTTTAATGTGTTACTATTGAATAAATAGGTAAATAATAATTACCAATATAAGAAATAAGGAATATTATAATTAACATGTAAAATCAATGTACCACTAGAAACAAATTATGGGTAAATAAAATATCCCCCAAAATCCAATATAGTGGTGAATAAATGTAATAATTGTATGCAACATAAAAATGGGGAGATTTATGTTCTATATGAATAATTATAGTCCTAAATATATTTAAATACTTAATATATATTGAATTTATTGGATTGGAATATGAATTTTGAAAAAGCTTATATCACCAATAATGGTTTTACTACTTTAGTTTAAGATTAGATTATGAGGTTTAATAAACAAAAATATTGAGTTATGGATATTAAAATAAATCTCAATAATCAAATATGATGTTCCACTCCTATTATGACTTATTGAAAAATTAAAATATTACATATATATAAAGAAAAAGTGAATTAGGGAGAAATATAATCCCTATTAAAATTTTATAAATTACCAAGACAATAATGTTCATATCTTGATGGAAAAATTAGTTTATTTAATGATTCCACCAAATGATATTTGATTTCAAAGGTAAGAAGAATGTATTTATCATAAGGAATATTTGTATTCTTGAAAATTTCAAAAGTTAGTGGTTTTATTAAGTTATAATTTATTATTGAACTCCAAATCAGGTTGTTTATATTTTGAACATGGAATATTATATCAATACTTATTCTATAAAAAATATATTAAAATTTAATAGTAATAGTAAAAGAAAAAAGGGTTTCTAATAGTATTAACAATTTAAGAGACATTATATTAATGGTATCTTTCTATTTGGATGATTTCATTAATCATAATGGTTTTTGTTTCTTAATAACATGTCTAGGGAATGAATAAAAAGTTATCTAAATTACTTTTATAATAAAATTCAACAAGGGGATCCTAGAGGTAATTTTGTTATGAAAAGTACGATTATTTTTCATATGAATGATAATCTCATATCTTATACTAGGGATTTTAAAGAGAAGATAGTTACAATCACAAAATAAAAAAAATAAAATGATGGAAACTTGAGATGGTTATTTGGATGAAGTACATCCTAATAAAATTAATGGGTATGAAACATTTAGCCACCATAAAGAGTTACCATGCAATTTGAATGTAATGTTGAATGTGTCTACAAGTATATATTATAAATTGGATTTTACTTATTGATTGGATTTATTGTTCTACTAATATGAAATGAAAATAATTATTTGTGATCTATATAATATGTATGTGATCTATGCTTAAAGATCGAGATAATATTTTATCAATTCATTAATGGTATGGGAAATTATTGAAATTAAACACTTTACATGGAAGGATTCATTATTAATGGAATGCAAAAAAAATAGTGTTCTTATAGTGAATGTAAAAAGTGAAAATCATTATAAACTAAATGACTTACAAGTTTCTTATTTTCATCTAAATGAGGATGATATAAAGAAATTATAATAACATCATTTACATTTTAATTTACTATTATTCAAGAAAAATTAATGAATGGCCATAAAAGGGCTGTTAATGAATAAATGTGATTAAAATTATATAAAAAGTGATTTATACAATGATAGAAGAAATATAAAATCATAAATTAATATATAGAAAAAATATAAAAATTTAATAGAGTTGGTGAATGTAGCACACCACTCTCTTACTGTGTATTTTCCCATTATATTATGTCGAAAATAATTTTTTTAAGGAATTTTAAAACTAAAAGGAATATAATATAATTTAATTTTTTTAACGTATTACAATTCATGGAAAAAATAAAAAATTATGAGAATACAATGTTAAACATCATTAAGAAAAGTAAAAACTCAAACAAATAAAATGTTTAAAAATGTATTATAATACCTTAAAATTAATATCCATGAATGACTTGAAATGTTATGACACCATGGAATTTATTTTTATTTAATTATTTGCGGATAAATAATTAATATGATATGGAAAAAATAATTTAATCCCTAACAAATATTTTTTTCAATGAACTTTATTTGTTTGTTGTGTAATTTTTTATTAATAAATGAAATTTATTACTTTAAAAATCATAATATAACTATATATAATATTTTAACATCGAACATATTTGATTGACCCACATTTGATTGAAAATTGATCTAAAATACGATTAAGAGCACTTCATGTTTCAAAAAATCATTTATCTACAACAGGTTTTTTTCATTATATTATTTATTTTCATTTTAATGATAAAATTATAAAAATGTTTTTCAAATATGATTATGATAACATATTTGTTAGATAAATTTGTTCATGATAATATTTGTAATAATTTTATTAATTTTTTTAGAAATGTATTTTTTTCAAAATTTAATAGTGAATATACCATGTTTACAAATATTGTTACTTTTATGACATCATTATAATATAAAAATGAATTATAAATATATAAAACCATTATATCAACCAAAATATATTTAATGAGTAAAATAGTGATTTTATATTTAATTTTTGTAATTAAAAAACAAATGCTCGACTTTTTGGAAACTAAATTATTTTTTTCTAATAAAATACCAATATTTTCATTTTTCATTCATTAAATGGTTAAATTGATACAATTAGTTTTGGTTTGGATTGAATAGAACATTAAACTAATTTATTAAATCATAAACAAATATTTATTCCTATTTTGGTCAATATTATAAACAATTTTTGTGTAAATTGATTTTTATTTTTAATTAGGTATTTTTTCTAAAACATGTTTTTCCTATGTTATGAATACTTTCATTGACATTTATTTTTACCAACTCAATAAATTTAATGATGAAAAATTTATTTCATATTTAATGTTAGTGTATTTCAAGGGTATTATATAGTCATTTTTTATTAGGTATAAAAATTTGTTACTGAGGTTAAAATATTGAGTAACCACTGCAAAAGTATCACAGGGTAAATATTTAAATTAATGGGAAATGCGTAAAATATTTTAAACTATACCCACTATTGGTTTTGGTGATATTTGGATCCATTATAAAGAAAAAACCACCAAAATACCAAAATTCCATCTTTAAAAATGAATTCGCATTATTTCATTTTGATTATATTTTTTGGGTTGGTATTATATATAATTAAGTCACTACTCTTAAAAAGAAAACACATATATTAAAATTTTGACACTTCTACTCAGTATCATTTTTCCAACAATCAAATTATTTTAAGATGTAAATTTTTTCTTTCCATAAAAAATATTCATGGATATCATATATACTTTTTTATTCTTATAGATCCCAAAACCATATGAAAAATATGTCAAAAAAATATTTTAAGCACAAAATGCACTATAAGGGACAGAAAATTATGAAAATAAAGTAGTCTAGTGAAGCTATTATAATATCGGCCTCTTCCATCAGTAGAATATGCCTTTATAAGTGGAAAAAAATTATCTAACTACTACAACACAGTTAAAATTCCTATACTTTTATCAGTACTATAAACTCACTGATAAAGGATCTATTTATTAGTGCTAAAAAAGATTTGATAAATCCTATTTTATCATCTATATTAGAAGGAAGGATGAAAGAACACATATTTTAGAACATTTATTTAGGGAAAATAAATGGATCATTTTCCATAAATTATAAAAGAATTAATAAAGTCATTATTTATTATTGCTTCTCAAATTGCTGATAAAGGTAAATATTATAACTTTTTTCTAAAATAACTGATAAAGGTTTCCTTTGTCAGTGCTCTCAGAAGCCCTGATAAAGAATTCCATTATTAGTGAATTTAGTAGTATTGACCAAATAGAATAAAACAGTGTGATGTAACAACAAACTGTAGCACCAGAAACCAGAAAAATAGTAGTGTGGTCTTACAGAATAGTACAACACCGGAAATTAGAAAAAGGAGATACAAATGTAGAATCTATAAGAAATTAAATTTTCAAACCAAATACATAGAAAAAACGTTTATTGAGAAACATAATGAACCAGTATAAAATAAATAAGAACCCCTATATGAAAAAAATAATGCACCTATATAAGATAACAATTAATAGTTTTTTAATAATATAAATTAATAAATCAAATACTTTTTTTAATTTTATAACAAACATTCAAACATACCTGGAACACTGTGTATCAAATTGTTTAGCGGTTTATTTTTTCACATCACACCATTTATTGATCATCTTCATGAATTATCTATATGAAAATTAACTAAATAATTATATGATAAAAATTATACAGATATTAACTATGTAATAGAATATATAATGTTGAGAAAACCATATAGGATTACTTTTTTGGTTTCAGTGATGTAATAAACAATTTAAACTAATATGACACTTATATATTGAAAAGGTACACTTGGAGTCATACTGATCACACCATATTTCAGATAAAAGTTCATCTGATTACTATACATCCAAAATGGCTTACAGATCATTTTCATAATGAGTTAAAATAACTTGAATTTGTTTCCTTGGTTTTGATTAAGCCACTTGTGGTTTTTATTGAAATTTCATTTTAAACTAGAAACACACACACAGAGTCATACTGATCACATCATATGCGGGATTGAAATAATAATAATTTTTACACTTAACAAATGAATTATGAATAATTTTCCTAAATTGGAAACAAAATCCAATCAATTTTTTTCAGTTATTATTGTGTGGCACTTTTTTATATTAAAGTCTCAATTATAATCTTATAATAGACATTTTGAGATACACTGAGATTTTTGTGTATTATATTGAGGTTGGGATGATTATTATACATAAAAATGACAAATGGATTGCTTCAATATTTTATTAAAATAAGCAGATTTTATTCATAGTTTTCAGTGTGTCATTTGTCAATTTTTTAAAAATTGGTGTTAATTGTGAATAAACAGATCCACTTGCTATCATACTGGTCACAATGTGCATCATATTGAGGTGAGTCTGATTCCTAAAAATCCCAAATTACATATTGATAGATTTCCATTTTTTTAAATGTGAATGTGTTTCCGTGATTTTGAGCATGCAATAGTTTTTTTTACTAAAATTTCATTTTCAAATGTAAACATTTACTTTGAGTCACATTATTCACATTTTTTGTGGGCTGGACATGAGACTGAATATTACAAATAAAAAATGAATTAAAAACCAATTTCTAAAATTATCATGATTTTTTAACTTTTTTTCTTTGTTTTCAGTTACTTATAATTTTTTAACAAAAATATCAATTTTAAACAGAAAATAACCACATATAGTCATACATTTAATATTTTATATATCATTTCGGTGATATTGATTCATACTAATCAAAAATTACTCATAAATAATTTTCATATAGTAACAAAACAACCTGAGTTCATTTTATTGGTTTTGAGTATGTCACATAACTTTTTTTCTAAATTTAATTTAAAGTTTAAATAAAGAGATTCACTTGGAGTCATATTGGTTACACCATGAGTCTGATTGAGGTGTGGCTAATTCGTACACAATCCAAATGACATATAAATCTTATTCCTAAATTTCCAAAATAATAAAAATAAATTTACTAAATTTTTCATATGTAAGTTTCCTTTTATACAGAAAATGATTTCAATTTTAAATAAAAATACACACATGGAGTCATAAAAGTCACAATGTTCATCAGAAATTGGTGCATATAATTCCTACATAACAAAAATAAAATATGAATAATTTTAGTAATGTATAAAAATAATATAAATGCATTACCTAATTTTTGAGTATGGCACTTGTTATTTCACTAAAATTTTATTTAAAATTAGAAATGCTCACATTGAGTCCTACATATTACATCATGTGTGGGTTTGAAGTGAGACTGATTTGTATATCTCAAAAATTAATTATGAATCGTTATCATAAATTATAATGAAAATTCATCTTTGTTTTATTTTTTTCATTGAGTGACACTTTTTTTGTAAATATATCACTTTTAATCTCATAAAAGACACTATGAGTCATAACAAAAACATCATGTATCGTATTGTTGGGGGTAAGATTCATACATGTCAAAAAATACATATGGACTATTTTTAAAATTTATCAAAACATTCCAAATGTCTTTTCTCTATTTTCAGTATGTAAGTGGTCTTTTTTAATAAAATTAATGTCAATTTCAAAAAAAATGAAAGTGTTTTATGGTTGATGAAAATCAATAATATAAAATCATAATTCTTTGTTCATAAAAATTGATATATCGCTATTATTATGTACTTTTTTATTCAGAATAATTAAATGTTTCTTATTAATGAGCATGTGAAAATGAATCAATTTTCCAAATGATTGTGCACATTCATAAAGAATGTTACGTGTATGGATTTTACATGATTTTTGATATTATATCATTCATTTAATTGATGATATAAAATCCCAAATAATTCCACCACCCATAAAAGGGAAACCACTATATTTTTCTATTATGATAATCGATGATTCAGTCGATAGAATTTTGTATTTCTTTATTTTCTTAATATTTTAGATCAAGGTACTTGCATCTCTTTTGGAGGGGTATTTTTAATTTTCAATATGAAACTATTTCATTTGAAGTGGGTTTTTATATTTTGAGAATTTGTTAATAAGTCAGTTAATTTTCATTTGATGTCACATTTCCTTTGAAACCATCCCTCCTCGATGACCACGATATCTCCGTGTTGGTTGTCCTCCAATAGTTCTCATATATACCTTCCAGCTATAGTAGAAGATAACACAAGAATTTATTTAAATAATTGAGCTGGATAATATACTTTTTGGGTGATTGGATTGGAGTTTAATGAATCTCAAGTTACTATTTACTACACTACTAAGAACAATTATTTATAGTGTAGAGAAGTCATAGTCAAGCAACTACATCAATTTTTTTGTTCTATTTATTCATAGTAAGAGGCTTATTTTATAATGAATATATATTTAATGTTTTGTTCAAGGATAATATGGCACGAATGGGTTCCTTAATTCCCATCAACATATATAATATTCCCTCCATCTTTTTCAAAAATTCCACACCACCTTCATCTTCAATGTTATTCATGACTTTTTATGTTTTGTATAACGCCTCTATTTCCAACACCAATGCTTGATTTTTGTTGAGTTAAATTTCTAGTTGTATAATTATATGGATAAACCTATCTATTTTCCTATAGAAACAATATAAAAAGTAAAATTTTTTCAATGAAATACAAAAAATTGATACTCGAAATAAAAAATACCATCAAAACCTCTCATATTAAGATAATTTGAATACATTTTCCTCAGCATTATTTTACTCCAGAGACACCAATTTTTGTAAATAATTTATTAAACCATTATTCAAAGGAAACACAATACATTTTGTTAAAACCATTTATTCTAATAAATCAATACCCACTAAAACTATTCCCATATGTCATTTAAAAATATAGTCCCTATTCAAGGATATGTAAATGTAATTTTCATAAACTTACACCTTCTCTATTTTATATCACCCTTATATATTCAAAATTTTGTACTGTTTTTCAAGTGTATATATATTTTTTGGAAACATATATTTAAAACATCTTAATGAAGATATGATCTATTTAGAATAACTTAATAATACTACTTATGGTAAGTTCTTATTTATCACCACTTTCCAATTTATTATAGAAATTAGTCATTAAGGTCATATGTAGTGGATTTATATTGTTCATGGAATATAGTGGATAACAAATATTGGTGGTGTTTGTGTGTTGTAGATTAGTGATCTTGAAAACATGAAATTTAATTATGACTCCAAGAGAATGTATCTTGAAAATGAAGCTAGAATTACTTCCAAATAGCTCTTCATATTATGGGAGTAATACCTTCAAGAGTCCAACTGGAACCCATTTCAATTTATTAATGTTGAAGGGGGGAGAGAATTAAAATGTGTGTTTGGAATTTTTTATCACACAAAATGTAAAAAATGATTATTTTCATGTGGTCACCCATCTTAGTAGTATTCTCATCCTAGTATTATTAATTATAGATTTATAATTGTTTCCAATGTGACTATACACAAAATAAAAATAATTTTTGATGAAATGATTTCAAAATCAACTGAGTGGGTGACATAAGAAAATAAATATCAAGACACCAATTAAATTCATTCATTATATTTTGATTAATTTATATGTGTCATTTTTTGTTTTCTTAGGATTTCATAATTGTGGAGGAGGAAATGATTAAAGAGTTGAACAATGGGGTGGGAGATGCAGTATAAATTTTTTTTCATAGATTTAACACAGATTAATGAATAAAATATGAGTGGGTGGTTTGTTATCTAGGGCACAAGAGCCATATCCCAGTTGGTGAGAACTCAGTAAGTGCATCCAAGAGACTCGAGTACAAAAACAGGGCAGAGATATATTTTCGGGTTAGTTGAGAAGTACTATAGCAGTTATTGTTCAGTACTATAGAAGCATGAACTATTCATCTTGTTTGGGCTTTTAGGCTACCAGTTTGGCCCTCTGGTCCTTTCAGGCCTTCGGGCCAACAATGGACTTCAGGCCACATCAAGGGATTCATGCCACCTCAAGGACTACGAGCAACCTCAAGGCCATCAAGCCACCTAAAATTGTGCTTAATGGTCAGATAGACTGGACAAGTTGTAGACTCCAGATGGGGATCAGAGCAGACACATTCACTTGAACAGAAGCTAAGAGGTTTTTTTAGAAAGTAAGGGTAAGGAATTGCCACCGGGGCCAGCCTGCGCTTGGATGGTAATCCTAGCTGAATTTCCATGAAAAAGTGGAGAGCTGATATCATGATGGAGAAGCTGTGAGGAGTAGTTCCAAGTATAGTATGTATAATTTCCTAACACCTATGGGTGATGTAATCTCTAACCCTACGGGCCTTGTAAGGGTTCCCGCTAATCACTTGAAAGGGGGGTTACCAAAAATAAAAAAAAAATTCTTTCTTCCCATTCCAGGATGTCATCCAAGAACTCTGGAACCATAATGATTGGTGGAAGGCTAATTTTAAAGAAGGAGTCCAATGAATAATTAGGAAATAGAAGGTAATCAAGCATATAAGGACGTATTGAATATCGTTATTGAAGGTTAGTTGTATGTGAGTATTATAATATGATATCTCAGTTCAAGATAGTAACAATTTTAATGCAAGATACATGCACATGTATAATTTTATGTATTCTATTTATTTTATTGTATATCTATCATACAAAAAATGAATCCTTATTTACAAAACATTATTTCTAAAACTAGTGGTCCTTTATATTATTAACACTAATTTTGAAATATTAATTTATTATCATAATTAAAGTAAAATATCATACATCACATCATTGTTACTTATGATTGAAACATTTCATTCCATAAATCAAAAATATAATTGACCTTCCAACACAACATACCACCAAACACACTATAATCCCAAAAAACACTATTCTTTTTTATCATCTTGGATTTTTAAATAAAATAATTTTAAAAATTTCCATAATCATAAAAAAATATAATACTTCTAAAACCCCATAAATTTTATAATATTTTTCACTAGTATAACTTAATAAAAATAATAATTCATAACTGTGGTATATCATTATCTCATTATTCAATAATATATTCATCATGTGAAATTTAATTCAAGTACTTTTTCAAATTATGTATGAAAAACAAAAAAATAATCTTATGTAAGAAAAAATAAAAGAGTCACCATATAATTTTATCATTTTATGATATCTGAATGAAATTTATTTATTATAATACATCACCTATAAGACACTAATAATCCTCTATTAACTAATAAAAAAATACACACCTATGATTCTATGAAATTTTATGATTATTATTTTCTAAATAGATACACATATATTTAAAATTCTTCTTATGGACAAAATTCTGTTCTTCTTCATGTGAATGCCATATTGTGGAAACATGATTCAAAAAATGATAACCCACACCATATAAAATGCAGTAAGAAATAATATATCCAATGAATCAAGAAAATAACTATCAATTTCAATAATGGATGAAGATACAGTTCAAAGTGGACTCGCATGAAGATGGAATGAGTGTATATAGTATGTGTGGAATTGTGTAGGTATAGGTTAATGAGAGAGAGAGATGAGATATACGGTCCTTCATGATTAGGATCCATGTAAAAAAAACCTACAAAAGATAAAAAATAGACAATGAGAGTAGGAATGGAGAAAACAACATACCTTGGATTCTAGCATTGATTCGCCTAAGAGAACACTAAGTAGTAACATCGATATAAACGGAGTTTTGCACGAGCATGTGAATCATGAATGAATGAATTGAGATTAGGGTTTTTTAATAGATCTATGACACTTTTCTCAGTGCTTTTAAAAAACCCCCATAAAGACCCCTTTTATCAGCACTAAATTTGTAAGTGATGAGAAAATGAATCTTTAGCAGCACTTTTTTAGTGTTGATAAAGATCGAGCATTATCTGTGCTGAAAGAGAATAGATAAAAAGAACCGTTATTATGGAAACATTCTTAGCAATGATAAAAGATTTATAATTATAATTATATATAGTTTTTTAAATATTTATACAATTATCAATTTATTTATTATAATTTTATAATTATTTAAACATATAATTATTTATTTATATTTATATTAATATTTTTTAAAAACAATTATATTTTTAATTTATAACATTAAATATTTTATTTTATAAATGTAGTAAATATAAAATTATAAATATAATAATAACATTATATATATTTAAATATATATATATATATATAAATATAAATACAATAAATATATTTATTAAATATATATATTTATTTATTAAAACCATAAATTTATAAATATATTAATAAAATTATATATATATATGGATATTATGATAAAAAAAATTTAATTAAAAAATATATATAAAAACATTTTCAGTCATTAAATATGTTTACTTTAATATAGTTATTTAAATATATATTTATATATTTATAAATATATTTATTATATATATATACATGAAATAAATATAAATATAGTATATAGTATATAGAATATTAATTATATTAATAAATTTATTTTAAATTTATATTTATTTAAATATTTGTAATTATTTATTAATAAATATATAAATAATTTTTTTTAAAGAAAAAATTTATTTTTTCATAATAATTAAAAAATACCGTTATAAATATAGTAATTATACATTTGAAAAAACATTTAATTACAAATATTAATTTCTAAATATTATTTTTAAACTGTTAATCAATATAAAATCTTAAATACAGGAATTTTAAAAATGAGTGAAACTGAACAATTGAAAATGAATACACTTGAAAAATATTGAAAATTGTATATGTATTATTAAATTAATATAAATTATTTCAAAAACATGGATATATATATATATCGATGTAATCATAAATACATATTGAAAATACAAAAATATTGTAAATAAATTAAAATAAATAAATAATAAAAAATGATTAAATTCCAAAATAAAACAAAAAATATTAAAAATAAATAATTATTACCTAACTATAATAATATCAATAATAAATAAATAAATTTTATTGATTAAGAACATAATATATTAAATGTATCTTGCTATTATGAAATTTTAAATATACTAAAATTTGAATAAATTACATAAATATTAGGTGTATGTGTTTCTATATAGGATTGCATTAATTTGGAAAATATTTGATTTTGTGCATTGTATATAAAATAAATTAATTATTTATATGTATTTGAAACCATATTAACACTCATTTGTTGTGTCATAAATTTACAAATCAATCAACATTAAAAATGAATAAGACATTAATATTATTTATTTAATTTTATTTTATTCATTTATATATATATAGTCTATATTATTTATTACTATATATAATTAATAAATATATAGATATATATATATTATACATATTCATTTTTATATATAATTTTTACATTAATGATTTTTTTAATAATTATGTAATTTAATCTTTTTTAATTTATTTCGTTTCATTATAACAATTTATTCATTTTTAATATAGTTGGGGTTTTACTTAGTGGTAAAGAAACCCCATAATAATAATTGAGTTTGGGGGTTCAAAACCCAATGGGCATAGGGAACTGTAGAAGTGGTCAGTACTGTAGCACTAGTGGGAATTGTTGCAGTGGTGGACGACACTATTTACCGCAGAGTGTATTATAATGAGTATTGTATCGGTTGTGGTATTAGCAGGGTACTGTTTACAGAATGGCCCTTTAGGTAAAATATTTGTGGTATATGTGCCATCTAATGGGGTTCATGCCCACTCAGTCTTCGGGTAAAAAATATATAATGTAATAAAAACCATCTTGTTATTATTCCTTGGGGGCTATGACCTACCACTCAGGGCTATGTATGTGTAGTGTGGGTGTGTGTTTGAATGATATTATACCCCAATCACCTAATATATACTCTCTTATTCATGTTTAATCTTGTGTTTAGTTATTATAATTTCTTCATTATATATATTTACTATATATTATTTATTAATAATTATAATCTCTATATATGTATATTATATTTATTGATTTTTATCAATATTTATTTAATTAATAAAATGATTATTATTTTCTGATTTACTCTTTTTTAAAATTTATTTATTTTATTTATTTTTATTTATTTTAAATATCTATATAATAAAAAATCTTCTATTTACTGAATATTATAATTAAAATATATTTGTATTCAATTTTTTTATATTTATCCATAAATATTTAATTAATAAATTTGTATATATTTTTTAAATTTTAATTTTATAATTATTTCATTTTATTCTAGACCTTTATCAGTACTTAAAATAATGTGTTGATAATGGTGACCATTATTAATTATTTCTTCCAGCACTCATAAAGGCTAGAGCTAATAGAGGTCTTTTTAATAGTAGTGTGAAATACAGGAAAACCCACAAAATGTATACCTTAATAAAAAAATCTTTCTTTTAATGAAATAAATCTTATTGATATGAAAATTTCACACCTTTTTTATCAAATAGAACAATTAAACTCATAGAAAGAAAATAGAATCTTGTTTCAAGGGGATAAATACATCATATTCAAAACCCTTGTTAAACTAGTGTTTGAAATATTTGGAACCCTCTTAAATCCACTGTGGAAACCTCTAAGATTGACTCATCCAAGTTGATATTGATGTCAACAAAGATTACCTAATGGAATGGAGGGCTATAATGGGGATCATCCATCATATATGTTATATCTTGATCAACAATCATATATGTTGTATCAGGATGACCCATCATATGAGCTCTATGAGGCTCATATATCTCATAAGTTGTACTGGGACTACTCTTCATATAAGTTATACATGGATCACATATTATATAAGTTATACCAAGATCACATATCATAAAATCTATATTGGTCTCACTAATTAATCATATATATTTTTAATTTTCAAATCTTGTAATAAAAATTTTTATTCTTCACATTGTTATGATAACCCCCATTAAAATCTTTTTTAACCCTCTTTACAAGAACAATTTTTGATATCAAAACACCATTACCTTTTAAAAATTATATTTAAATATCAAATACCCAAAATAAAGGTTAACATTTATTTCGTTAAATAATACATAACTTCAATTAAATTAATCCTAACATAAAATATTTGTTATGATATCGGTAAAAACTCATGATGCTATATACATTAAAATAAAACAATCATTTTAACATTTTTGAAAAAATTTAAAAACATAATTTATTTCAAAATACTTTGAAATGGATTAAATAAGTAAAAATAAATTTCTATTAAAATTTATTTTTCCCCTAAACAATCATCTCTGAAATAATTTTAATAATATGGACATGGATGAGAATTAGTAGAAAATAAATCTTGATAACATTTAAAATCAGATTTTAAATTAATGTGTCCCTTACAAAATACCTTAAAATATTAATTTTTAATATCATTCTAATGAAATTAAAATATAGGAAAAATTTACCTTTAGTAATCATTTATTCATAAATTAATATTTTAATGATTAATTTAATAGAATATGTATATTAAAGAAAAGAAAATAGAAATGAAACTTTAAGAGAGGATTTGTAAAGGAAAGCCTCATGCCTTGAGTCTGAATCAAAATATATATTCTTTATATTCAATAATAATTCAATTATGTTAAATATTTACATTTTAAAGAAGATTTTTCAATTTTATTATTCGTTTTACTTTATTTATTACAATTTTATAGTCAATTACTTAGTTGATATGTTCATGTCAGACTTTTTGATTCCATTTATCTCAAAATTCAAAAATGTATTCGGTTTGATGAATATGGTAAATTTTTTCATTAATCCATCATATAAATATTAGTTAAAAATTCAAATTATTACTTTTATACATCAGTAATACATTTTAATCTAACGAGGAATGATTTCTATGAAAATATAAATATGTTACAATCATGGACAGTGTAGTCTATGTGTCCACATGAGTAAGAATTACATTTTTCAATTAGCATAATAGAGAATGGTTTGTAATATTTTATTATATATTATCAAAATTAAATAATAAAAATAATATTATCTTTTTAAATAGACTTATTTATACCATCAATGTGATGTGGTGATGAAAAAAATTACATCGCTTCATGGAGGTGGTAGTGCACATGTATAAAAAAATGATGATATAATTTTACAACGATTTGATTGGTATAAAAAATGATTTATTAATTTTTCTGATTTAAAATTTCAGAATGAATATAATATCTAGAAATTAAATATATCCTTATATTCTGCCTTGATATCCCATGATGGAAAACAATTTAATCTTTATATTAAAATGGTAGTCCTCTATAAAAACGACCGATGGTTCGGTTTCTCTTTTGATGGTAGAGGAGATGGGTATAGGATATTCCATAATCATTATAACATATTATATTATGGTAGATACTGATGTTATTTTTTCATCATTATTTATTATTATTTTAATCATTTGGGAGAATAAATAATAAAACATTTCTCAGTTAAAAACCATACATCTTCATTATACATCCTCATTAGTTATATAATTAAAACCTTTAAAGAATTTATAGATGATTAGGAATGTACCATCTGATGTGTTAAGGGATTTTAAGAAGGTATACTGGTAGGGAATTACCTATTCATTTTTCTCTTGAAGTGTGAAGAGAGGAGAAGATGGAGAACCCTTTTATATGTGAAGGGATGTGTACTCTTGGAATTTATTATAGTATTAATATAATATAAATTATTTTTCCAATATAAATTGAACAAAATAGATATGAATATAAGATATTATGAGTATTATTATTAATCATATCCTCTAATAATATTCCTAAATTTTTATATTATGTTTTAACACTTTTATTATTTAACCCACGTTATCCCTTTGTAGTGGTTAAAATAATAAAAATGTTTTCTAACTCTTTGGGGGTCATGATAGTAACAGTAAATGTGAAAATTTATAATAAATGTACCATGGTTTATATTTTTAACCTTATAACTATCATTTGTAACATTATATGATTTTCATGATTTTTAGCAATTAAAAAAATAATTATTTATTATAAAATATCAGGATAGTCATTTTTGAAAAAAGAAAATATAATATAATATAATATATATCTAACTCTTGTAAAATGGGTCAATCCCAAAATTAATTATCAGTAACGAGGATATTATAAAAAAATAACTATCTAATTAAAATTTAATGGGGTTTTCTCTCATAATAAACCTTATCTTATTTGTGTAACCCCATTGTTGACCAATGTTAACTTTAAAAGTGGTATTGAATTTTCAATTTTAAACAATAAAAATTTTATATATGTGGTGATAACGGACACCTTAATTACATTTTAATACATTTTACAACGTTTTTCAACATAAATTTCTTCAATAATGTTATTTAATGTTTTAAAAATTTTAATAAAATATTATTTAACATAAAATTTAATTAATAAAAATTTTAAAATCATTCATTTAATATGACATTGAAAAGAAACATGACCATAATGGAATTAAAATATAATCCATAAACACATCACTGTAATGTTATATTTATCCAAAAATTCAGGTAATACCCCAATGAATTCAAATTATATTACACTATAATATTTTTGTAATCATTTCTTTTTTCTATTAATTCAATAAATATTTTATCTTCATTTTCTAATCATTTAAGGTAATAATTTCACAGAAAAAAATTTAACAAACAATGAATGAGAAACTTATCTTTCAAATTAACTTTTAAAACAAACAAAAAATTATTAAAAAATTATTTATATATTAAAAGGAAAAAGGTGTTATTTTTATCTTTCTATTTTATGCAAATAATTATTAGGTAAAAACAAACTCAATATCCCATAGAGTTTCCATATTT
Source organism: Viscum album (assembly GCA_963277665.1). NCBI lineage: Eukaryota > Viridiplantae > Streptophyta > Magnoliopsida > Santalales > Viscaceae > Viscum > Viscum album. The sequence goes on along the minus strand of OY728165.1, from coordinate 250,891,471 downwards.
TAGAAAACATGAAGTACATTTATATACTACAGAAATGCAATATGGTAAAATCATGTGTATAAGAAATTTATTTGTACTTATCATTTTACCATTAACCATAATTACATGATTTACCCTTACCGTAGAGACAATTATATACTATGTTCACTATTTATAATGACCAAACAAAAAAATTTTCTATTGAAAAAATTTCGACCTCCCGATTAAAAATAAGGAATATAATTTTTGAGATTCAATTTCTAGATATGGATGAAATTAATTTAAATTTAAAAATATTAACAAAATGAAAAACTCTTTTTAAAAAAAATCATTTTTAGGTATGAAAATGTTTTTATTCCATATTAAACTATATAAATTACTCCAATGAACTTAATTTGATTATTCATAATATTTGTGACCTAATTTTACTTTTAAAACAATTTTAATTAAAAATACTTTATAAATGGTTGAATCAAAAATAATATTTTCAAAAAATTTCACTATTCACTAAAAAAAATATTTTTATTAAAATTACAAAAAATCACTATAAGATAATATTTAGGTGCAGATATAAATTTCTTTACCCATCATAGATAATAAAATTAAATAAAATTAATGTATTTGATGATAATATTCCCTAAAAAACCAACAATAACATTTTTTAAGATAACATGCTTCAGGAAAATATGTATACTTTACTAAATATTAAGTTCTTATTTCCTAAAACTTATTCAATAAAAATTATTAATTATTATATATATATAGTAATATTATTACTTATATTCATACATTAAAAATCATGATCATGGTTAAAATAGTTATATTTAAACAATATATTTTATTGTTGCTTTCAACACATTATTCCATATCATGTATACTATCCAACATAGTTATTCATTTAAATTATAACATTATTATATTACCACCTCTATTAATAAATTGTATAATATATATTTAAAATAATCCTTGATAACAAATTAGTTGAAATTTGAATGTACATAATTTGAAATCTCTCATCATAAAAAATGGATAATAAAAATCCATTAAAAAAGATAGAAAAGGATGGAAAAAACATTTGTAATAACATGTACTAGGTTTCAAAATAAGAGAACATGTTTATGATGTGAAAAATATACATGGAGGAAAAACTATTTCCCAAATTATTATGGAGAGCGAATGAGGTCATTGATCAAATGAAGGTGAATGATCATGGGATAATTAATAACCACAAAACCATAAACTAATATATTGTGGAAATGACCACTGATTCATCAAATATGAAGGTAGAGGGATAAGATTCTTATTTAATGATAATTTTCCTAGAGTTCAAGAATTATTTTTCCATATTAAAAAATTACACAAGTAAATATATGTAATTTCCTAGACATGCCTGGTCTATTTCTTTTCCAAATTTTTGTGTTGGGGGAGTCCTGGACCCCATCGGTGAGTAAGGAGGGAATCGATATTGGTGGTAGGGTGTCACTATAGTGTAACTGATTGGTGTGTCTCCATTCTCTGTATCACTGATAATTGGGTCACCGATCAGTCTCACCTATCAGTGATGCACTCGAAAAGTGCCATCATGGAGGGTCTGGGTTTCATTCCCCAGTTTTAACATAATTCATCTTTTTAGTATTCTTACCTTTTTTAACGTGGTTTACGTCTGTTTAATCCCATCAATGGTATATTTAATTCTTTTAACAGTGGAGCAACCTAGTGTCACACCATTTCGGCATTTCCAACTAATCCCCTTTTAGGTTTTTATCCGTTTAATTTATAATCATTAAATACAAATGAATTATTTTTTGTGTAACCACTCAAATACATGGTAAAACCATGATTCTCCTATTAAGAGTTTTGAAATTCCATATCCCTCAACACCAGGATCAGGCATTTTATCACAACGAGTTTTTCTTTGTCCTTGGTCTCTTCTATTCCTTGTGCGCTTGGAGTCCATCTTTTGGATACGAACCATGTTTCATGATATACCCTTTCTGCTCATCCTTGGATTCCATAGAGTTCTTCTTGTAAAAAATTTGCATCCCTTGATCAAGGTGTGGGAAGAAAACATTGTTTTTTGACCATCCAAGTAGGGTTTTCCTTCATCTCTATCTACTGTGTATCATATGAGGTTGGTATAATAATGTTTCATTAGGGCATAGATGAAAATAAATCATAAAAAAGATAAAAATGGATTTTAAATAATTATGTGGTGTGATTGATGATGTTGTTGATGTACACTTATATCTTTTTTTATGTGTTGTGAATTGTATGGGCTCATTCACACTAAAAATAGTGGATTTTCGTGGTCCTATCTTCTTCATGAATGAACCTTTGTTCCTCTATATAAAATTTTGATTAAATGGTTATAACATAGAAATTAGTTAATCTCATAATGTAATTTTATTAAATGGATGCCCAATGAATAAGAATCCTTGTGTGATCAGCCCAGTTAACAAAACTGAAAGAAGGAAGTGGATAAATTCTTGGATTAAATCTAAATACTCTCTTGCTCTGTTATACTAATAAGAACTATTGTTCGGGTTGATGCTTGTGGGTGACATGTATGTTGATGGGTTCTTCTGTAGTTTATTTTTTATATTTTAGAACCCTTATTATATGTTGGGGTTGGAATTTGTTCCAATAATTAGGGTGATCTAATAGATCCCTTTTGTTTTCTTGACTTTACAAGAGAACCGAGTTTGAATGTGTGAATTGTTGTTTGTATTTTTTCTTCTTTAGTTCCTATTTTTTGACTTGTGGATATACATATTAGTTTCCAGGTAGTGGAGAATTATTTTATAACAAAATCACTTGAACATGATAACAAATGTGGGGAGCGGTCTGGTGGTGGCTATTGTGGACTTCTGCATGTATGAATAGTATTGAGGGTGTTTGTGTATAGGCTGGTTTCAGAACCATCAGGATGGTATGAGCGCTTGATCAACTATACGTAAAAATTTAGTTCTACTATTTCTTATTCTCACCCCAACAATGTTGATCTCTTCGTGATGAACACCCCCATTTCATGGGGAATGGTGTTTTTTCCAACATTATTGTGAGTGGATGTTTATTAGATACTTTTCTGCTCCATCTCCAGAGTACCCCAAGACTATTCAGGCATGTTGTGATGGCATGAGGTTTTTTATATCTCAAGTACTTTTGATTAAGAAATGTTGTGGTGGTTATCCTAGGTGTGTGCATGTAGGATTGTTTCCCAAATGTCATTGGGATGAGGACCTTGTGTCCTTGGGCGTAGTGGTAGATGTTCTGGCCTAAGTGCCTATGAGCATGATTACATATGGTTGTGGTGGACCAGGTGTATGCGAGTTGGATTCCTGGTTGTTGTGGTGCACAGGGTTGTTTTTGGGGTCATTGTGAGACTATATTAAAAATGTTGGGGGAGGTCTAATGTGTAGGATGTCTTCAATAACCAATGGGAAAAAAGTATGTGGTACCCATACATTGATGTGCTATTACTATTACTTTACTCGACTTTAATTATTTGGGGATTGTGACTTGGTGAGGCTGAGTGGGTAGTTTTTCTTTCTAGGTGTTTTGGCTACCTCTACTTTCTCTTCGGGCTTTAGAATGCCCCCCCACTTGTGCACGATAGATTTTGTTTTCTCTTACTGATTATACCTGTATAGTAACCCTACGTATATAAAACTGATTTTAGGTTTCTAGGAGGACATTGAGAATTATGGATGACATTGCTATCTTAGACGTTGGGATAATTGTTGTCACTATTTTGATTCCATTTTTTACTTCATTTTAGTTTTCTTGTACTTTTTTTCACTTTATTTTGAACATGCATGTGGAAAAAGGGGTTTTGGATTTACCTTTACTTTCAATAATTGGAGTTTTTTGATATTTACCAGTTTATCCCCTAATATATTTCTATAAAAGGGTGATGAATTACATATTATGTATGATTCTATTCCCCTAGTTCTAGTCTCCACTCAGGGGCCTATTGAAGGCGGGACTCAGGAGGGTTCATTATCTCTCATTCAACATGAAGAAGGAAGTGTTTGGCAGTTTCATGGACCTTCCCTCATCTTGGTGAAGGCAGGTCCTGGAAAAATGGTATCATAGGCATGATTGAGAGATATGATGGAGTTAGGAGTTAAGAATAGTGAGAATTGCATGGGATGGTAGGGAAAAAGTGTTAGGTAATATTGGTGCATGAAATAGGGCAGGGAATACTAGCTAGAGAACAAGATTTTAATGCCCCCCATGATTTGATGCAAGGACTCTGGATTTACCGAATGACCAAGTGAGGCTATACTAATTTCAAGGTAGAGACTCTAGGAAATGTACATTCATCATAATGACTTGTGTTCTTGTCTATTATGGGTATTTGTAAAGATTAAATGAATTAAAAAGTATAAGAAAAATTTAATAGAGTCCTTCTACACTTCTCAGTCTTAGGCATTTCCTTGATTACATTGAAACTATGGAATTTTATTAACATCCATGAGTTGTGAGGGAAATCGAGGCCTATGAGGCAATTATGGTTGCTCAGTGAAAGGGTGATCGAGAGTAGGAAGATGACCGGTTGAATAAGACTCTTTAGGAATTTTTGCAAGAGACCCTCAGGAAGTACGATGGAAACATCCGAGACATGGAGATTGAAAGACGGCTCGAGGAGTTCGTGATAGCTTTCAAGTTGATCCGGGGTCCATCTATGTACTGGGTTACTCTGGCAATGACCCGGATGTAGGTAGCGGCCAATTAGTGGTGGATGTTGTACCTCGTGGAGAAGAGGGATGATGAGGTTTCATTGAATGACATTGAGAAGGTGTTCTGGGTGGAATTCCTTTCTTCGATGACGAATGATAAGAATAAGCAAGAGCTTCTCTACCTCCAGTAAGGGATTAGGTTGATTAGGGAGTTGAGGATCATGTTCAAGGATCTCCTCCATTTTTCTCCAGTCCTCTTCCTTGCGGAGGATTCATAGGAAAGACGATTAGAGGAGGCACTCAGACCCTCCCATAAGTATGTGGTTACTCCCTTCACACTACCAATATAAATGGAGGTCCTTAAGAAGGATAGTGTAGTGGATAGGATGAACATGCTGGAAGGTTTGCTGTGAGAGGGGATCTAGTTGGGTCTGTCAAAGAGGACCTTTGTTAGCAACATGCCTCGAGCATCAGAGCCATCCAATTTTTGGCCAGTGTGAGTTGCCCCAACATTTCCAGTTTTGATCTTCTATTCCTCAAACATTTCTTATTAGGCCTGGGCTGAGGTTCTTTATATGTGGAAGCCATGAGAACATTCGGAATCAGTGTCCGAACCAAGTGAATTATAGTAGAGGTGTGCAGGTTAAGTTCCCACCTCAGCAGTAGCAGTTTCCATCCAGGCCCATTCTGTAGCCGCAATAGGGAAAATGAGCTCCCACTCCTCTGAGAGAAAAATTTGCAGTAGATGTCCTACTTTAGGGAACTACTCAAGAACCTCAACCAGGGAATGGTCTGGGAGGCGGTGGACAGTCGAGTTGTAGAGGAGCTGGGTGTGGGAAGCTGCATGTCATAGAGGAAGCACTTCCAATAGGGCCATAGGTCGTTTGAGGTACGATCAACTTTTTTAGTACTCCTTCACATTCCATGTTTGAATCAGGGGAATTTCACTCTATTTTTGCATCCAGTCTTGACCATGCTCTGGGTCCAGACATAGAGAGACTTCTCATTCCCATGGTATTGAGTATTCTAGTCCAAGGTCATACCAACTTGTAAAATGTTTTTTGAGGATGTAGAATGATTTGTGTTCCACAATAGTCATGTGGGGGACATATTTTCCTACATATGAAACCATATAATTTAATTTTAGGCATGAAATGGTTATTCTCTATGTATTCTGTTATTGAATACTTCTGAATATGGGGTGTGTTTTCCAATGTGGGCGGCCAGCGCATAGTTTTTGTTAGCGAGTGGGGTTTCCAGGAATGAAGTCGGAAAGTGGTTCTCCTTCATTCCTCATTAGATGAGCTGTGAGTTGAGTCAGCAGATACAGAGATTGTGGAAGTCTCTGGGATCATCAGTGATGTCTTGGAAGTCTTTCCTGGATAGGTGGTGACTCTACCCCCTTGATGTGATGTTGAGTTGGGGATATAATTACAACTAGATGTGTGTCAGATTTAGATGGCTCCCTATCATATGGATCATTATGAGTTGTAGGAGTTGTGGATCCATGTTGATAAAAATCTGAATATTGGTTTTATCCGACCAAGCACGTCACTATGGGGTTCTCCAATCTTGTTTTTAAATATGGTAGACAGTGGTCTAAGGCTCTGTATAGACTAGTGAAGTATAAATCAGGTGACAGTCAAGAACGGTTACCCCATCCTGGGGATCAAAGACCTTTTTGACTAGTTTATGGGTGTAGATTGGTTTTTTATGTTCTAACTATGGTTGGGATATCACAAATTGAGGGTGAATGAGGTTGACATCTTGAAGACTGCTTTTAGGTGCAGATATGGGAGCTTTGAGTTAGTGGCCAGGTCGTTCAGAGTTTCGAATGCACCAGCCATGTTTACGGGGCTCATGAACTCCATATTACTTGAGTATCTGGACCAGTTTAAATTTGTCATTATCAATGAAATCTTGAAATACTAAAGATCATAAGAGGATCACACCGAGCATTTGTGTAGTGACCCCATACATGATGTACATGGATTACATTACATTTACGGAATACTTAATACATAACCAACACGAACACACAAGGACCGTAATAGTTTAGTGTCTTTGGAAACATGGAACAAAATCTTCTAATTGTGGTGAATGATCTTCAACATCTCCTATAAATATCTTACCCCATTTTTTTCTTGCATAAACCTTTATGTATATCCTGGGGAAAATAAAACATAAAAATGGTGAGCTCAAATGCTCATTAAGGGTTAACACTGAGAACATAAAATAATCCACAGACATTTGAATGTAAAAACATGATAATAAAATCTAAACATCAAAATATTGATAAATGACATATAACATTGAAGTACATAAGAAATAGATCATAAAATAACATTAATCATGATAAAATATCATGGGAATAGAAGTTTTTATTATGGAAAAACATTATGTACGTGATATTATTTCCATGGTATCCAAGGCATTGCTTTCAAGACAATCTTAATGGACAAAGTCCCTTACTGAACCGGGTTTACTTGCCGTTCCAGCCCTATATTACGGAACATGAATTACTTTCCATTCCATCCATGTCTATCTCATGAGATATAAATCATAGCAAAATTCATTAGAGGGAGAAATAGGTCCCAACCATCTCATAATAAAACCATTATTACGTGTGACACATCATAAACATAAATCACTCATCATAACCTAATGAATTAAATGGGTTTCATAAACATCATCCCATCATAACATAATCCATATAAAACAAATGGATATCATTTCATCATAAGAAAAATTAAACCATTTAAATCATAGAGACATTATACTTGAAACATAATCATACTAAATAATTACTTCTGAGATGGAAAATAGTTTTGACAAAACACTTGAAATGAATTATTGAGGAAAATATCCATTCTTCTTCAAAATCATTTTCTTTTCACAAAATGCAATGAAATTTTAAAAGAAAAGGATTTTGTTGAAAATAATAATGAAATCTTGTAGTGTATTCTTCTTGAAAATAAGGCATTATGAAATCTCAAAAATCCATTCATGCCATATAAGTTAAAAAAACATTCTCCACCTACTTTTAACAAAAAAGTCATAAAGTACCATGTATGGTAAAAAAAGATTCCATCCAAAACACAAAGTAAAAGTCAAATAACGGTAAAAATGAATTTAAAAATACATGGAATATTATTAAAAAATTTATGAAAAACAGTTTATCAACATGGATGAAAAATATAACACCAGTAAATATTTACGTATAAACAATCTCAGATAAAAATTAGATTGGAAATGGTGTCCCATACCTTATGTCTGATATGCTTAGTATGTTTCTAAACATCCTGTATAATGATTTAAATAATGTCATCGAATTACTAAAGAATAATATTCATTGTTATGATATCATATATGGTTCACTTATGACTTTATATTACCCGATCTTTTTTAAATTCCATGTTAAAGTATTGTTTTTTGGAAAATCGTTTTATTAATCGTATGTGTTTGGACTTGTTGTTCTTGATATTATTATTACATATATAATGATTTAATTACATTTAGAATGTACATCATGATTTATATATCTTATATATTCAATATATATATATATATAATAGATATATAAATGAAATGAAATACACCGTTCATGGAGACGGTAGGTCGTACGTACGCATGAACATTATTTTCCTTTAATTATTGACTTGTAAGGAAGTAAGTAGATTAAATATATACATATATATATATATACATACATACATAAATACAGTAGATTTATCATTTCATATATTTAATTATTATTCATTATATATACTTTATTATCATTCATGAGTGGTTAACACGGAAAATGAATCTCATCGCGTCATGGAGACGATAATCTGTACGTACGAACGAGGGATGATATCATTCCCATGATTATTGAATTGAATTGGAGTGGATGATATAATATATCAGAATTAGTATGATTTTATAATAACCATATATATTTATTATTTACACCATTATAACCATCCAAGTAAGGTGGTGGTAGAAAAACATATTACACCACGACGTGGAGACGGTATTCCGTACGTATGCACGTGCAGTGATTTCATTTTCCATAGGATAGATAGTCAGTGAAATGGGGTTGTTTAATATTTATAATAAAATATAAGTATATTAGTGATACTTATGTCAATTTTTATAATGAAACATCTAATGAAGAAGATGTTGAAGAAGAAAGAAAACATCAAATAATTGGTAGAAGAGATTACATCTTCTTCGACGCACCTATTTTAAGCTTCCTCTTAAGGCACTAGAGTTGGTCTTTTGAGGTGACCATAATATCTATAATGTTTCTAGGGAAGTTTAAAAGGGAAATTGGAAGGTATTGGCTGAGATTGATGGCTCAAAATTGTGTAATGAGAATAGGGAGGAGGTGCCCTTTTATAAGGGAGGAGATGTGCACCTTAGAAAAAACTTAAAATATTATTTCATAATAAAGTAATATTCAGTTTATAATAGCTCCAAATTGATTTATTTAGAAGATAAAGTTGGTATGGGTCTAAATACTCTCAACCAATAGGTGTTTTACAAGTTTAGGATACTATTTTATCCTTATCATTTAGAATTAACTCTAAGTTAAATAATTTAACTTTTACCATGTCTTTTTGTTTTCTTACACTATATGGTTATTAAAATTACTATAACATGAAAAAAGAACCCATAGTGGTTCATTATTATTATATATAACCATATCAATGTCATTTGGCCAAAAATTATATTTTTTGGAATAAAATGACAATTAATAATATAATATGTGTTTTAAGAACTATTTTATGTCAATTGTGACACTATTTGGTAATTTATTTTTGTGAAAATCATAACAGCATGATTAGTTCGAAAAAAGTTAATTGAATCAATAATAATATGTCACATGAACCAATAAAAGTAGTTTAATTCATAAAAAGTCTCTAATTAAATTTATTTGGTTATTTATAATATCAATTATGTTAATATTTCATTAATAAGTTAATTACTGCATCATCAATGTGTCATAAATAAATTTTATTATTTAATGTCTAAAAATTATAAATAAAATAGTTTTATTTAGGAAATCATTTTAGCTTTCTAATGAATATTTATAGTTTAATTTATCTTATGTATAACCCTATATTAAAAATGTTTTAGTTATTAAACTATTATTTTAACTCTTTTAATTCTTCTTTAAATAAAATAATAATAAATGTCCTAATCTAATCCATGTGGACCTAAATGGTCATATTTTATTCATAACATTGTTTTGGTCGAATTAAACTTATCCAATAGAATTTGGACATGTGTTAGGGTAATAATAATATAATTTTTACCCTTAATTACCCTATTTACTTTCAACCGTGGTAAATAAAAGTAAAAAGTTACTATTCACAAAAAAAATTAATTTTATCTTATTGAACCACATTTTACTCCGTGATATTAACTGTGTCTCTCATGTTTTCTAAATTCCACTCACAAAAGCGGTATAATTAAGTTTTATATATTTTTTCAAATTCTCATAGGAGGTGGGTAAAAGATGGTGAAAAGTTCAATAAAATTTTTATATATCTACAATTATTATAAAATGACTCCAATGAATTATATTGGACTTATATAGGTATTATGTGTCTATTTTTACCTGAAATAAATTTAAATAAAATAAATAACTACTTAAATAAAAAGTCTGATTTTAAATAGTAACCCAATGTTTTCACAATTCATAAAAAATTGAATGTTTTCAGAAAAATAACAAATATTCACCCTAGGCTAATTTCGATATTTCAAATCCAAAAATGAAGTCCATTTTGAATGATAAAAATAATAAAATTTCAAAAAGTGTGTATTAATATTCATAACGACTATTTTATATAATATTTTAAAAACATATTGTTGTTTAGTGAAACTCGATATTGCGTACAACACACGCTATCGTGGATGGTCACGATTGCGTGTAAAGCAAGCCAAGTCATGGTAGCGTGTAGTGAAAGATTCTGTTGTTGTTGTGTACAATATAATCCAACCATATTTCACTTATACATTGAATATATGTATATATATACACTCAATGTTGCATAGAATAACATCTATCAAACGTACTTAAAATTTTGTATAACACTATCCATGAATAGTGTTCTGTATACTGCAAGCTAATACAGTGTTTCGTATAGCGCAATATATTCTTGTTGTAGCATTAAACACAAGACATTAAATAAAATTAAAAAAAATAATTCTCACAGAATCTCAGGTTGTTACATTCTGAGGACAGTATTAGAGGTCCTCTGAAAGAACCATCTCTATGGGATGTTGTCCAAGTGTAGGTTATGGACATGGGAGGAGCACATCCTTGGAAACGTGGTGTCCCTACATGGAATAGTAGTGATCCCTTCAAAGGATTAAGTGGTTTCTTATTGGAAATAACCCAATAATTTGGCATAGTTTTGATGTTTTCTAGGTCTTTTAGGTTACTACCAGTGGTTCATATCCAAATTCTCTCGAGTTGCAACATCTTTGATAGTAGTGACCATGAAAGACCAGGATTTTGTATGGAGTCAGTACTTCCACGCATCCTTCGGTTATCTAAAAGGGAAATGGGTCAGTGCCCTAGTACTAAGGTTTCTATAGGAAGGGGTAACATTTGAAGTGTTCTGTGATTCTTTGTGTCTAGGCTTGGGGGGGTGTGTCGATGCCGCACCAAGGTGTGATCTCTTATGGGTCTAGGAAGTTACATAACCATGAGTGTAACTATGCCACCCATGATCTGGAGCATGTAGGGGTTGTGTTTGTGCAGAGGTTTTGGCAGAATTACCTCATCGGTGAACACTTCATGGTCTTTATAGATCACAATATCTTGAGTTATATATTCTCGTAACGTGACCCAAACATGTGACAAGAGAGGTGGCTGATGTTTCTTTAAGTCCCATACATTAAGATATCCAACACCTCCTAAAAGTGGATAGTGGTGGCTGATGCCTAGAACAAAAAGTTGCAGAAGGATGTGGTTTAGGATTCAGAAGTTTCTTGGAGAGCAGTGGAGGATTTGGCTTCCTTACACCTGGATGCCATATTGGCGGATGGTAGAGGTTGTCTGTTACATATGATAGTGCAGTCTTCCTTGGAATAGTAAGTGGAGGAGTCTCAGTGGGGGGGCATAGAGGTAGATGTCATTCATAGTCATGTTAGAATGGGTGATACTCCATAAGGATGGTTTGAAGACAGTTATAATTTGATGCTTTTCCCTTGGAAGTTGTTTGTCACACAGACGATGTGCGAGGGAGTTCTCTATGACTTCCATAACACACTCCTAGCTGTACATCCAAGAGTTTCCATGATTTATCATGGACTGAGAGAATAATTTTGGTGGCCCAGGGTGAAACATTATGTGGTAAAGTTTGTGGAAAATATCCTGATGTGTCAGTAGGTAAAGGTTGAACACCGCATCGTAGGAGGGTTGTTATGACCTTTAGATGCCCCCGAGTGGAAGTGGGAAGACATATCAATGAATTTCTTCATGGGACAACATATGGTTCAAGGGGGCTTCATGTCTAACTAGGTATTAGTGAATCAGCTGATTAAATATTCTCACTTACTGGCTATAAAAGAGCGGGGTTTGGTAGATTCCTTAGCACAGAGTTACATATATGTGGTGGTGCGGTTGCATGGAGTCCTGAGGTCTTTAGTATCGGATCGAGATACGCAGTTAACCTCATGAGTTTGGAAATTATTCAAACGTGGTTTTGGATCCAATAAATGCTTTATCACTACTATCCAATATTGGATGTATGGGAAGATAGATAGGACTATCAAGACATTGGAGGACATGATGCAGGCATGTGTTCTCGATTTTGGAGGTTATTCGGTGCAACACATTCCACTGGTGGTGTTTTCCTACAAAAATCTCTATCACTCTACCATTGGGATGGCTCCACGTGACGCCTTGTACAGATGACCATGTCATTCACTTGTGTGATGGAAAGTGTTTGGGGAAGCAGGTGTTCTTAGCCCGGATGTGGTGCAAAGCATGACAGAGAAGGTTCAACTATTACCGTATATGATGAAGGTGGGTCCGGACCGGCAGAAGTTATTTGCCATTCATAGGAGGATACCATTGGAGTTAGAGGTTTGGAACCATGTGATCTTAAAGGTCTCCCCTTAGTGTTGGGAACATAGTTTTTTTGGGGGGGGGTAAGATTTATACCAGGATCATTTGACCCTTTATGGAGTTGTGATGGGTCGAAAAAGTGGATTATCAGCTAGCCTAACCACCACCACTACTGTGTGTCCACAATGTTTTCTGTGTGTCTCATTTTCATTGGTATCTACCTGATGATTCCAATATCCTATACTGGGGAAGACTAGATATCGAGAAGGATGAAACATTCATAGAGGTATTTGTGTTGATCGTGGATGGTGAGGGTAAGGTTCATCTGTAACACCCCAAGCGTCCATGGTATGTTGCCCTTTGAATAATGCAATAGCTTGTGTTGTACGCAACTTTGAGATCAAACACACCCCAACCAATAAAACTATCCATTATGAATATTAATACACACTTTTTAGAATATAATAAATCTTATATTTCAATGTGGACTTCATTTTTTGGATTCGGAATATTGAAATTAGCTTATGGTGAATTTTTTGTTTTTTCTGAAAACATTCAATTTTTGATGAATAGTGAAAAACACAACGTCATTGTTTAAAAAGGATTTTTTATTTAAGTAATTAGTTATTTTATTTTAATTTATTTTAGGTCAAAATACATACATAATACCTGTATATGTTTAACATAATTCATGGGAATCATTTTATAATATGTTTATATATATATATATATATAATTTTATCAAACTTTTTACCACCTTTTACCCACCTCCTAGGAGCATTTGAAAATTTGTATTAAACATAATTTTACCTATTATATGATTTGAATTTAAAAAATCTAAGATCCACTATTAATATCAGTAATTAAAATGTCGTACCATAAGATGAAAATAATTTTTGGTGAATATTATCTTTTGACTTTTACTTACCACGGTTAAAAATTAATAGGGTAATTAAGGGCTACAAATGATATAATAATTACCCTAACACAAGTTAAAATTCGTTTGGATAAATATAATTATCCCAAAAAAACTTATGAATAAAATATGATCCTCTTTGGTCTACTTGGTATAGATTATGACATTTATTATTATTTTATTAAAGGAATAGTTAAAAGAGTTAAATTCAATGTTTAATAATTAAACATTTTTAATAATAAGTTACCCACAATATAAATTAGACTCTAAATATTCATTAGAAAAAAATACATTTTCTACATAATGGAATTTTATTTATAATTTTTATACATTTTATTATTTAATTTATTTATTACACAATGATTTTGTAGCAATTACCTAATTAATGAAATATTAAAATAGTTAATATTATAAATATACAAATAAAAGTAAACTGAGACTTCTAAAGAATTCCACTTATTTTCATGGTTAATATTAAATTTTAGGGTTGGTAAAATAAATTTTATTCCAAGTGATAAATTTTTTTCAGCTTTCAAAAAAATCAAATATTATATAGTGTCAAAATTGACATAATTGAGTTTTTAAAAAAATATAATATTATTAATTGATATAATATTCTTAAAAATCTATTTATTGGAAGAATGACTTAGAAAAGTTATATATATTAATAATCAACCACATTGGATTCACTTGTCTTGTTATAGTATGTTTATTAACCATATAATAGAAAAATACCAAGAGACATGGTAAATGTAAAACTATTTAACTAAGAGTTAAATCTAAAATATTAGGATAATATGATGACCTAAACCTATCTAAAACCTATTGGTTTATGGTTTTTAGACCCATCCCCTTCTTAGATTTTAATTAATTTCTTTTGGATCCCTAGGAAACCTAAAATTATTTTATTATAAATTAATATTTCAAGATTTTCATAAAATGACCCTCACATATATTTTAAAAGGGTACTTCACCTTATCTTAATTTCTCTCCTCAAAGCCTTTTGGATCCACCAATCCCTACAAAAAAATCCTCATAAATTTCTTCTTTTAATCCTAGAGTCCTTCGTATGGTCAAAAATCCACACTATGGAGCCCTTTTGATCAAATCAAAATGAATAACCCGAATAAGAGGTAAATATTTCATCACCTCTATCAAGTTACTTTCTTCTTCCACTTCCTCTTTCATTGTTTTTTTCATTATAAAATAATAAATACAGTATCTTCTATATACTTTGATGTTATTATAAAAATGGTACAACCATATTTATTATTCTATCCATCCTATAAATGACAAAGTCTCCATATGTGCGTACTTACGGCTTAACTACTCCACGTCATGGTGTAGTTTGTTATTCAAACACATCATTATTTGGATGGGTATAATAATGAGTATAACTGATGTAAATAATAAATATAACATGTTAATGATTCATTATATATGATATACCATCCAATTACAAACGATTTCTCCATTAATATAATGATATTGTCGCTCAAGTGTACGTACATATTACTATCTCCACAAACACGATGATATTCATTCACCGTCGTAGTCATTGAATAATATTATTCATTTTATGATTAAAATTAATGTTTATGAACATAATATCATATTTTATATGAATCAAATAAATCCTATCCATAACAATCACGACTTACGTAACCTAGCATATAAAGGAAAAAGAATTAGTTAACACCTGAAACCATAATACAACTAAAATATTATTAACAAAAAAATATTATAAGATCATATATGATATCATATTTAGGTATATTGATCTTGTATAATTTAATAATAATATTTTAACTATTATAAAATAGGATAACATACCATCAACTGTGGAAATGTACAAGGTAAGGGTTAATTTCACAATGTTTTTATTATCGGAGGATGTTTTTATGTAAGTATCTACTGGGACCTATTTCTCATCCACATCCATGTTTTCGTAAAAATGTATTACTTTTTTTTTACTATTTACTAGAAAATTGGGTAATTTCATGCATACCCTTATTTTACCTTATATGATTTGAAGGAAATCTTTCCGTCCTTTTCCAATCAAGGTACTTTATGTCCGTTTCGACAAAATTAAGGTAAGAATGTTTATTTTACTTATATGGTGGGTGTATCTATTTTCTACTGTTATAAAATCATCAAAGCTTCCCATACATGATTATAAGAATATTTACAAAATAATTGTTTTCTTTTATAATTATATGGCTTTTAAATGGTTTCAAAATATAAAGATATATTTATCTAAAAAATTATTGATTTCATCTATGTCAACATCCTTTGATGGATTTTAAGCTTCTTTGAAGATGATTTATTAGGATAAAAAACTTCCATATTTTATTCAAGGTTTTTTGAAATGTTTGACAGTGGATGTGTTATTTTTACAGCATTCATGGTTTATGTATAACGTATTGACATTTCGTATGATAGTTTGAATATGAAAGGTTATGTTATATTTAAATAATTTCATATGAGGAATGCATTGGACTTAGTAAGTGGTAGGTATACCCCGCTATTGCTCCTCGATCCATCGGTAGGTCTCATGAGACAAACTATTGTCTTGGTATAAGGCCTTTACAGAATCTCACTTATAGTTTTATCATACAGCCTTGACTATGTGGTTATGATGTTTGGAATTATGAATTACATTATTATGAAAGTGAATTTTGATAGTTTATGTGATTATTCAACTAGTAGAATATCTATGTAAATATGTAAAATGAATTATTTGATTTTATCCCATCCATATTATTTTGAGGTTTATGTTTAAAAGGATTTTGTTTTAGTCCTATACATTGCCTGAAATGTTCATTCCTATTTATGAATGTTTCTGCTATATTGTTATCCTTAATGAGCATCTGTGGTCACACCTTTATATGTTTTATTTGTCCCAAGATGTGAAGAATTATTTTATAGTTTACCTACTGGGATAGAATAAGGATATATGTTTGTTCAAAATGGGACATATTGTTGTTGATGTTTTTATTTCATGATATAATGTAAAACTTATTAAGGTATCTTGTACATGAAAGGATAAAAAGTTGATCGGTCATTCAGGACATGATTTCTTATATCATACCAATGTTTTATAATAATGCACCAACTCTGGGTAACTGGGGTTCATGCATTATAGTTGGTATCAGATGAAGTTTAGTAAAAACCTTGGACACTATATTTATAAAAACTCTGATTAGAGAACATTACCCTAAAATAGACTTTGAGGATTAGTATATAAGAACTTCCTAGAATTTTTGTAATGTATCGATTTTCTGAGTATTCCAAGAAAAACATCCATGTTTAGATACGAGTAGGTAGAGGTGGATCTAGCACAAATGTACATAGAAGTAAAACCCAAAAACACTACATTGAGCTAGACTTGAACAGAAAATGGTTCACGACAATGGGCCTTGCTGCACTCTTGGTTATGAAACTCTCGGGGGATATTCTTAGGATAATTCTATTTTATTTACAAACCATTATTAAGGGTTTATGGTTATATACTTCTCAAAGATAACATTTTAATTATTATGGATTATATCCATATATTATTCAATTTAGGTTAAATTTTTTACAAGTTTGGAATTATGTATTTTGATTCAGAACCTAATCTTGAGTTTCCATTGTTTAGAAGTGACACCTAGCAAATGGAATGGAAGCCATATCAATGCATGAAATATATGTACAGATTTCCCTCCTACTCAAAAAAATTATTATGGAGCTGGTAATTCATCAAGTGTTGATCTTTTTATCACCATATTGGGACAACTCACTTTGGTATTGAATAATAAACCTACTTGTATGGAGCACCCTGATCCACAATGTATAGGATAAATGTTAGACCGCTTCATGAGGCAAAAACCACCAACATTCAATGGCATTAAAAATACATCAGTATATAAGAAATGGATAAATTTTGTAACGAAAATATTTCATTCTTTGGGGTGTAGATAAAATGAAAAAATTGTCATGGATGTTTATCGCATCATGGGAGATTCATATTAATGGTGGTCATCGATTAAAAGCACAGAAGAAGATGATGAAGTATAAAATATGGAATGGAGAGAGATTAATTATATTTTTTTAGAAAAATACTTTCCTTGTGTCTGTCGAGAATATATAGTAAGGAAATTTTTGAGTTTGAGGCCAATGGAGGTTGAGAATTTCGCAAAATATGAGTCTAACATTACATTGTTAGCAAGGCATGCTACAGATTATATACATAATACAATGAGTAAGGTTGATCGATTTGGTAACGGGTTAAAACCATTGATCCATTGATTATTAGTCTCACAATATTTCTTATCATACGAAGATATTGTCTCATGTACAATAGATACAGAAAAATAATTCTCCATGTCTTACTACTAAAAGAAAAAAGGAGAAGAATAGATTTGTTGAAAACTCTAGAAATGGAAATAAGGGGAAGAAGGGAAAAATTTAATATCTATCCTAAAATAAATGTGGGAAGAAAGACAGAAGTACATTCTTAATGGGAATGGGAGTCTTTTACATTTGTAGAGAAAAAGGCCACCAATCTTTTGATTTTAAGTAGATTATTGAACCTGTTGAATGCTACATTTGTAGCGAAAAGATGAATTCTAAAAATGAATGTCCTAAGCACCGAGGGAACTTACTTCAGATAAGGACAAGGGAGAAAGGACAATATTATAATCTCACTACTGCTGAGGTTGAAGCTTTGAAAGATGTGGTGGTAGGTAATTTAGTGGTTTCTTGAAGTTTAGACAATGCTTTATTTGACTCTGGATCATCATGTTGTTTTATATCATCCCAGTTTGCTAATAAAATTAGATATTTTCAATTTGACATAACATGGGAGTTTTTAGTCAAAACACCTAAGGGAATTATCATCGCAACAACGTTTTGTGAAGCAGTTACCATTAGGGCCTATAAATGTTCTTTATCTGCAGATCTCATAATCATACCCATGATTAAATTTGATATAATCCCCAGAATGTATTGGCTTTCAAACCATGATGGAAAAATTTATTTTAAGAAGAAGAAGTTTTCAATTTTCTATGATTATAATGAGTACCTTAACATAAGAGGAGAAACACCATCACAAGATTCTTATCTAGATCCACCCCCAGTAGCTCAACTAAATTCAATTATTAGGGAAGAAGAGAATGAAATAACTATGGGTGAGGAAAATATTGTTCAAAAAGAAGACATACCTATTGTGCAAGAATATGTTGATGTGTTTCCAGAGGATTTACATGGACATCATTTAGAATGAGAAATTGAGATTTCCATTGACTTAATTCCTAGTTAAAGGCCCATATCAAAGACCCCTTAGAGAATGACCATTATGGAATTAGTGAAACTAAAGAATCAACAAGATGAATCGAGTAATAAGGGATTTATTTTCCCTAGTTTTTTTCTAGGGGGATCCCCTATCATTTTGGTAAAGAAGAAAAGAGGATATATGAGGTTTTGTAATGGCTACAGAGAGATCAATTCTATAATAATAAACAACAACTATCCCCTACCTCGCATTGATGATTTATTCAACCAAATTCATGGAGCTCAATAGTTTTCAAAGATTGAACTTCGATCTGGATATCATCAGTTGTGTGTGTAGAAAGAATAAATTGTGGAAAGAACTTTTTGAATCTAGTACGAGCATTACATGTTTACAATATTTCTTTTTGGGCCGACTAATGCACCCCCTATTTTTAGGGATATAATGAATAGTGTTATCAAGGAATATCTTGATGACATTGTAGTTTTATTTATTTATGATATCTTGGAATACTCAAAAAGCTACGAAGATAACAAATATTCCTTCTTTATTATCCTAAAGACTCTTAGAAGAAATGAATTATAAGAGAAGTTTTGCATGTGTGAATTCTGGCTACAGGATATATATTTTCTTGGCCATATTGACTCCACTGATGGAATTTATATTGATCCCTGTAAGAACCCAGATCTTCATTCAGGTACGTTTTTATTTTTTCTGGAGTTTTTGAGAAAAATGAATTTTCTAGAAATTTCAGAAGTACACACCGTGTTCATTCTGAGTACACGTCGTGTACACTTCTCTGGCTCGAAGGCGCGTGCTTGCTATTTCGGGGCCACACACATGGGGTGTAATCCTTAGGTGGATGCTGATTAATTCTGAGTACGGAAAAATTGAATTACACACCGTGTACTCAAGAAGTACACGCCGTGTAACTTTTTTTCATTAAACGGACCTAGGTCGCGCCTAACCCCCAAAACCATATTCTTCTCCAGTTTTTGTCCGTCCGAGAGTGACCATACGGATGAATCTTTCCTGAGCTCCCACCTCGCCGTCCGTTCTACAATTCGAGCATAGTCGATTGCATTGCAATCGTGGCGGTAAGTTCTTCTTTCTGCTTGTGCATTATTTCTTGATTCCACCTCGCTTCCAAGTTATCGTGGGATGAACGTTTTGTGCGTTTTCATAGATCTACGTTGTTCTAAGAGGAATCTATCGTTGAGGATCGTGTATATTGATCTCCTCGGATCGAGCTAGGTGGTTTGTGCCTTTCTGTAGAAAGTTGATGAATATTATGTGCAATTTCCACCAATACCCTTGAACGGGGTATTGTGTGTTTCCTATTTTTCCCTTGTTACTTTCCTACTTTGCTTGATTGCTTGAGCAGAGGTTATTTCTTGTGATTAGAGTAATTTGTTTGTGCTCAGATTGCCTTGCCATGCTTGTTCTGCCTGTTTGGCGTTTTCCAGTTTCCATGCCTAGTTGTAGGATAGTGGAACTGTTCTTTTATTATTACTGTTGATCCTTAGTTGATAGTCAAGTAGTTCTTGAGGTTTACTTGGATGTTACACACTCACTGAGCATGCTTTGTTATACTCAGGACTGTGAGAACCTAGAGTAGTAGACCAAAGGGAGAATTAATAGAAGGGCTTTTCCAGAGTGACTTTTATTTACGATGCGAGAGCATAGGGGGAATTGACGTTGAGTGATTCCCCAGAGAGTCTGTAGATCCACGACGTGGGCCACATGGGGAATTGACGTTGAGTTATTCCCATGACAGCCTTTAGCACGATACGCGACTATAGGGGGAATTGACGGTGAGTGCTTCGCTAGAGAGTTTGCTTAGTTAAGTAGCTAAACCAGAGGAGTGAGACTGTGTGTGCCTCCCAGAGGGAGGCTAGTACTTAGAGGTTAAACCATTGGGGTTAGACTATGAGAGATAACTAGAGGTTTACATATTTTCTTCTTGTTGCTGACTGCTTTCTTGTGTGCTTAACTTGTTAGAACTGTGGATTGTTGGTGCTTGTGGTTTTATGTTTACTGCTTCTTGTTTTATTGCTGCCATGTATTCATTAACTGTTAGGCACAAATCTTTGGGTGATTTCCTACTGGGATTGTATCTCACACCTTGTTTGGGCCATGCTTTTCAGCCCAAGCAGACTATGTGGCTGCAGGTATAGGCAAGGGAAAACACCCTTCTTCAACAAGATCTTGACTGCACCAAGAGCTGGGGAGCATAGGACCGAGCCATGGCTCGCGATGCTGAGGAGCTTAATTTTTTTTCTTGTGCACTTGGTTTCAGTTGTATTTCATCATGTTGTTGTGTTTGATGTTTTCCTTAGATACTTGTACGTGTTTCATCATTGTCATCCTAGTTATATATCTATATTGTTTCCGTTGTTTGGTTTCTGTTGTTATGCATGTTGTTTACTGCTTCTGCTATTTATTGTTGTATTCATACCATGTATACCATACCGAATGAGGGCATAGTTTCCCCACCGACTCACCAAGGCCCTCGCTGCTAGTCAGCAGCCTCTGGGGTTCGGGGAAATGAGCTTGAGGTCATGTGGCGAACCGGGTATGGGGCACCAGTGGAGGGTCTCCGGACTCGGGACGTTACAAAGTGGTATCAAAGGGGTTCTTTTAACTTGATTTACTATTTGGAGACTCTATCCAGGGATAGGATGGATTCGGTACTTGGAATTAAGTTTTGCTCAGGAGTAGCTAACCCGTGTAGTGGGAAAAGCCATACTACCTCGTTAATTGCATTTTTCTGGTTTTGAGATTTTATAGTTGGTATGTTTTCACCTAGAGTGATGAGTATGACTTGTGCGGTTACTGTTTTGATATTTCGGCTATATTTCTGTCGCAGCCTAATGAGATGAGGGTATTCCATCTCATTCATCATATAGGCACTTCTAGAAATCACATGTCATGCATTCTGTCCATGCCATCTAGGGTGAATTAGCAATTGCATGCTCTTGTGATAGTCTCTGTGTAGATTATGCATGTTGTAATGATAGATGCATGATAGATTCTCTTCTGTTATGTTAGAAATATTTTTTTTGTTCCTTGCTTAAAAATGAATGCTGAATTTTGGTTCTTGAGGTTTTATGGGCCCTCACAGATCAGAATTTGGCAACTTTTCCCTTGTTTTTAGTGTTTCTGGAATTCTGCGCAGTTTCTGAGCTACTGCCCAGAAAAACCCAGAATACATGGTGCATACTTTTTAGATACAGGAAGTTTAGTTTTTAGGCCGTTTCACTGACCGTGTGAGTAGAACATAGTGTCGTGAAAGTAACTTTGAGAACATGCCGTGTACGACAGGTACACACCGTGTGAGTTCAGAGATGTGTACCCGACCATGTCACTAAAAACACAGACCGGGAAACCTCAGATAGAACACGATGTTTCCTTAGGGAACATGTTGTTTAGTCCTGTCCAGGTACCCTGCCGTGTCATGAACAACACGAGTTGGTGTGACCTTCTTTTCCACACGTCGTGTTTGTTCGGAACACGCCATGTAGTCTTGCCTAGGTACCTGGCCGTGTCACGAACAACACGGGACGGTGTAACCATCACCTATACACGCCGTGTTTGTTCAGAGCATACCGTGTAAGGTTCATCCATGTAAACAGCAATGTGCTTAACAGCACGGACCGCCGAAGCCTTGTCTAATGCACGCCATGTTTGTTTCGAACACACCGTGTAGTCTCAGGTTGAGTCGGACCGTGTGGGATAGCCGTGTAAGGAGACTCATGCAGGGGAATAGTTTTATAAGTATACATCATGTGTGGGGGTCAACATGCCGTATTGTTTGAAGTGTACACGACTTGTAGGGTGAGAGTACACGCCTATTTCAGTGCTTTAATAAGACACGTCGTGTAGTTTTATAAAAGCCGTGTAGTCGTGTTTTGCAATCTTGTGTGTTTTTCTTCCCCTGTTCCCATTTTGTACTCTCTCATTCTCTGTCCTTGTTTTCCTGATCTAAGGTGTGCTTCTGATCTTTCAGAGCTATGCCTCTGAGGCGTCCACTAGTCGTACGTCTTTCGTCAGGCAGTGATCAGACGCCAGACAAGGCTGATCAAGGACTTCCTGTCAATCCCCCACCGAGCCAGCCTTGACACCATTTGTTGTACCAGTCACGGGCGCTAATGTGAATTTTAGGGAAGGTTTCATGCAGATGATGAAGGCCTTATAGGGGGCACTACCTCCTACCTCCTCTATGGTAGACTAGACACAGGTCTTTCCGTAGTAGCATCCTCCCATGTTCTCGGGGGAGGGAGGACCTCAGACTGTAGAGTCATGGATGGAAGCCATGATGAATATATTCGAGCATCTGGAGATGCCTCCAGAGAGGCGGGTCAAGCTCACCACCTACATGCTTCGAGACTCCGCCAAGAGGTGGTGGGACGTGATCTCACAGGCGGGTCAGAAGCAGGATATGACTTTGGAGGAGTTCCAGCGCGTTTTCTATAACTACTTCTACCCGGAGACCCTGAGGGCCGATCGAGCCCAGGAGTTCATGAGCATAGAGAAGGGTACTCTATCTTTCATGGATTATTCCTCTCATTTCACTGAGCTGCAGCTTTTTACACCCCTTCGGGATGGGAGCGAGGTGTTCTTGGCGAGGAAGATTGAGGATGGACTCAGACGGGAGATTCGCTCGCAGGTGAACATCTTCAAGCTGACTTACATTACATCCATCATCAACCAGACACTGATTGCAGAGCGCAATCTGAGAGACACTGGAGCTGTGAGTCAGGGCAGTTCTGCTTCCAGAGCAAGCTTTCCTTCAGATGACAGCAAGAAATACCGTAAGGTGCCTACGCGCGGTGATTCGAGGAAGCGAGGCGCATCTTCAGGAAGCAGGGTGACATGCTACCAGTGTGGCCAGACAGGGAACACGAGGCCGCAGTGCCAGAGGGACCCCGTGGAGTGTAGATCTTACAGCATGATGGGTCACCTTCAGCGTTTCTTCCAGGTTTTCTCACCATCAGCAGGTGATTGGGGTTCTTCCATGACTCCTCGTTCAGGAGCAGCCCCACCAGTCTGTCACCAGTCAGGGAACTGGAGTTCTTTCGGCCGTTTGGTCCAAGGTGGAGGTTGAGGCCATGATGGTCAGCCCCCAGTTCCTCAGCACCATTAGGGAGGTTCAGCTCAGAGTGTTCAGTCAGGGGCGCAGGGCCGCAGTGCAGGACAGTCTTTCACCATGGAGTAGACTTATCATGAGCAGGATCCCAGCCCTTCTACTGTTCAAGGTACGATTTTAGTAGCCTCAGTTTTATCTTCATCCCTTTTCGATGCTGGTATTACGCATAGTTTTATCTCTATTTCCATTGTGGAGAGCCTTGGACACTGAATCTTTTCTTCTACTGACTCGTTGACACTAGACACACCTTTGGGAACGAGGACATCTAGTGTACGCCTGTGTAGAGAGTGCCCTCTTGAGGTTGCAGGGTATCACTTCTTATGGGATCTCTATGTCCTAGAGATGGCAGGCTATGATGTCATTCTTGGCATGGACTGGTTGATTCCCTTCCAGGAAGTCGTTGATTGCTATCGCCGTAGAGACAGTTTCATTTCACCAGAGGGTGAATCATTCCTTTATAGAGGCGAATGGGACATTCGGGCGAGTCGGGCGGGACTCGAGCATCTTGGGTGAGGAGGGGTGACAGCCTAGATTACAAGTCATTATCTGGATGATCAGGGGACACCAAAATTGTACATTCCTCCAGTGGTGGATTTCTTCATGGATGTCTTTCCAGAGGACTTTTCAGGTCTGACTCTGGAGCATGAGGTAGAATTTTCTATTGAGCTCGTGCCAGGAGTGGCACTGGTGTCCATCCCTCCCTATATGATGGACACACCTGAGTTGAAAGAGCTCCAGAAGCAGTTGAAGGAGATACAAGGTAAGGGTTTCATCTGACCTAGTACTTCTCCTTGTGGTTCTCCTGTTCTTTTTGTGAAGAAGGCATACGATACCCTTCAGCTTTGCGTAGATTATCGGAAGCTGAACTAGTTGAAGGTCAAGAACTGATATCCTTTACTGAGGATCGATGACCTTCTCAATCAGCTTCTAGGATCCTGGGTGTTCTTGAAGATCGACTTGAGGTCTGGTTACCATCATTTGTGTGTTAGACCATCAGATATACCTATGACAGCCTTCAAAAATAGGTATCATCTATACGAGTATACCGTCATTCTGTTCGGTCTCACGAACGCACTTGCAGTTTTCATTGCACTGATGAACTGAGTGTTCCATCTTTTTTTGGACTCCTTCATCGTGGTCTTCATGGACGATATCTTGGTGTACTATCACACTCGACACGACCATGCCACCCATCTTGAGATCATTATGAGTACACTGAGAGAGCATCGGCTTAATGCTAAACTCTAAAAGTGCCACTTATGGATGGATCAGATTCACTTCTTGGGTCACGTCATCTCAGAGGCAGGAGTATCTGTGGACTCATAGAAAGTGAGAGCTATAGTTTCCATGGAGCAGCTAAAGAAAATGTTTGAGGTACGGAGCTTCCTAGGGATGGCTGGATACTATAGACGCTTTATTCGGGACTTTTCACGTCTAGAAGTACCTTTGATAGTTCTGACCAAGAAGGGGGCGAAGTTCTGGTGCTCAGATTCTTGTGAGTCATCCTTTCAGGAGCTAAAAGGGAGGTTGACGTTAGCACCGATTCTAGTCTTGCCAGAGACAGGCAAGAGCTACACTGTTTACTGTGCTGCTTCAGGTTTCAGTCTCGGAGCTGTGCTTATGCAGGGATATGGAGTCATTGCATTTGGGTCTCGGTAGTTGAGGCCAAATGAGAAGAACTAACCTACGCACGATCCGGAGTTGGTAGCTTTTGTTCATTCCTTGCGCTGTTGAAGACGCTATCTTCTTGTAGAGAACATTGTGGTCTTCACTGACCACAAGAGTCTCAAGTATCTATTGACACAACGTGATCTGAATCTGAGGTAGCGCAGGTGGGTTGGTATCTACTGTCTTTTGACTTCGAGCTTGCCTATATGACGGGAAGGGGAAACACCGTAGCAGACGCATTGAGCAGGATAACTCAGATTCAGGTGGTTCAGGAGGCCAGTAGTGAGTGGAATCTGTTGGCTCTATTCTCTGAGATGCATATAGAGGTGCATGACAGATGGGGACAGACTTATTTATCTTCTGTAGTTGTTACCTCCACGCTACTTGATCGGGTACGGATGAGGCAGCTATCAGACTCGGAAGACATAGTCCTACGAGAGAGTGTGTCAGGAGAGGACCCTCTTCCTGGATGGATAGTGGGAAAGCATGAGATCTTGAATTTCCAAGAACACATATGGGTTCCAGCAGACATACGTGAGAAGATGATGCAGGATTTCCATTACTCTATTTGGACAGTTCATCCTGGTATCACCAAGATGTATCGGGATCTTCATCGCCAGTACTGGTGGCCAGGTATGAAGAAGGATGTTGCTAGTTTTTTCATGAGATGTTCTACTTGTTAGCAGGTGAAATCAGAGCATCAGTGACCAGTGGGGCTCTTACAACAGTGACCCATTCCAGAGTTGAAGGGGAGCGATGTTGCAATGGACTTCGTGAATGGGTTTCCGAGATCACCTCAAGGGAACAATGCTATTTGGGTTGCCGTCGATAGACTTGTGAAGGTCTCTCACTTCATGCTGATTAGAGAGATCTACAGTGTCGATGATCTGGGATGACATTACATCAGAGAGATCGTTCGTCTGCATGGAGTTCCACACTCTATTGTTTCAGACAGAGATGTGCGATTTACCTCTAGGTTTTAGTAGGGACTTCAAAAGGACTTGGGTACACATGTACTTTTGAGTACAACATACCATCCCTAGACTAATGTCCAGTCTGAGTGCACGATCTAGGGGCTTAAGGATATGCTCCGAGCTTGAATACTTTATTTTGGTGGTTCTTGGGAGAAGTATATTCCTCTGTGGAGTTCACCTACAACAAAAGTTTCTAGGAGACCATTCAAATGGCTCCGTATGAGGCTTTGTATGGTAGGCCATGCCGATCACCCTTATGCTGGCTGGAGGCAGGAGAGGGATCTTTGCTAGGACCTCTTCTTGTTCAGGAGACTTCAGAGCAGATAGAGCTGATTCGGAAGAGGATGGCTATAGCGTAGTCTCGACAGAAGTCTTATGCTGATCAGTGGAGATGACCTCTACAGTTCGAGGTTGGTGATTTGGTTTTCCTACATGTTACGCCGAGGTTGGGACACAAAAGGATTCGGTGACAGGGTAAGCTTTCACTACGGTACGTTGACACATTTGAGGTCTTGGAGAGAGTGGGGTCGGTCACCTATCGGTTGCATCTACCTCAGAGGTATCGGGCCATCCATGACGTCTTCCGCATCTCTCAGCTCTGACGGTACTTTTCATACCCATCTCACGTCTTTCAGCCTGAGGTAGTCGAGCGTGAAGTGGATGCATAATTCGAGGAGCATCCTATCTGGATTTTTGATCACAGTACGAAGGTTCTCTGCGGGCAGTCTGTTCCTCTGGTATGAGTGATATGGCAGCACGAGCGAGTATAGGACGAGACCTGGGAGAGGGAGGCCGATGTACGATCTCAGTTTCTGGAGCTATTTGGGGTTTCTTCTTCTTCGACTCATTAGGAAAATTCGGGGATGAATTTATTTAAAGGTGGAAGTTTGTAAGATCCTGGATCTTCTTTCAGGTATGTTTTTCCTTTTTCTAGAGTTTTAGAGAAAATTGAATTTTCTGGAAATTTCAGAAGTACACGCCATGTAAATTCTTGAGTACACATCATGTACTCTTCTCTGGCTCGAAGCTGCGAGTTGGTCATGTCCGGGCCACACACACGGTGTGTAAGGCTGAGGTGGAGGACGATTACTTCGGAGTACGGAAAAATGGAAGTACACGCCGTGTACTCCAGAAGTACACGCCATGTACATTATTTTTTTCATTAAATGGACCGGGGTCCCGCCTAACCCCCAAAACCATCTTCTTCTGCAGTTTTTGTCTGTCCGAGAGAGACTGTACGACCGAATCTTCCCCGAGCTCTCACCTCCCCTCCCATTCTCCGATTCGAGCACAGTCGATTGTGTTGGAATCGCGGCGGTGAGTTCTTCCTTCTACTTGAGACTTTTTTCTTGATTCATCCTTATTTCCATGTTATCATGGGATGACCTTTTTGTATGTTTTCATAGATCTACATTGTTCTAAGAGGAATCTCTCGTCAAGGTTCACGTATATCGATCTCCTCATTTCAAGGTAGGTGGTTTGTGCCTTTGTGTAGAAAGTTGATGAATATTATGTGCAATTTCCACCAATACCCTTGAACAGGGTATTGCATGTTTCCTATTTTTCCTTTGTAAATTTCCTGCTTTTCTTGATTGATTGAGAAGATGTTATTACTTGTGATTAGAGTAATTTTTTTGTGCTTAAATTGCCTTGTCGTGCTTGTTCTGACTGTTTAGAGTTTTCCAGTTTCCATGCATCGTATTAGGATAGTGGAACTATTGTTTTATTATTATTATTGAGCCTTTGTTAATAGCCAAGTAGTTCTTGTGGTTTACTTTGATGTTACATGCGTGCTGATCATATTTAGTTTTACTCAGGACTGTGAGAACATAGAGTAGTAGACTAAAGAGAGAATTGAGGGAAAGACTTCTCCAGAGTTTCGTTTAATTACGATGCGAGGCCACAGGGGGAATTGATGTTGAGTGCTTCCCCATAGAGTTTATAGATCCACGATGTGGGCAACAGGGGGAATTAACATTGTGTGCTTCCCCAGAGTGCCTATAGCACGATACGAGACTATATGGGGAATTGACGGTGAGTGCTTCCCCAGAACATCTGCTTAATTACATAGCTGACCAGAGGGGTGAGACTGTGTTTTCCCCCCAGAGGGTTACCTGTTTTCTTCTTGTTGTTGACTGCTTTCTTGTGTGCTTTACTTGTTAGAACTGTGGATTGTAGCTGCTTGTGCTTTTCTGTTTACTTCTTGTTTTATTACTTCCATGTATTCATTGACTATTAGGCACAAAACTTTGGGTGATTTCTTACTGGGATTATATCTCACACCCTATTTGGGCCATGATTTTGGGCCCAAGCAGACTATGTTGCTGCAGTTATAGACAAGGGAAAGCGCCCTTCTTCTTCAGGATCTTGACTGCACCAGGAGCTAGGGAGCATGGGATCGAGCCATGGCACGCGATGCTGTGGAGCTTACTTTGTTTTTCTTGTGCACTTGGTTTCAATTGTATTTCAGCACATTGTTGTGTTTGTTGTTTTCCTTAGATAATTGTACCTATGGCATCATTTTTATCATAGTAATATATCTACATTGTTTCTGCTATTTGGTTTCTATTGTTATGCATGTTGTTTACTGCTTCTGCTATTTATTGTTGTTTTCTTACCTTGTATACCTTACCAAATGAGGGCATAGTATCCCCACCGACTCACCAAGGCCCTCGCTGCTAGTCGGAAGCCTCTGGAGTTCAGGGAAACGCGCTTGAGGTCATGTGGCGAAATGGGTACGGGGCACCAGTGGAGGGGCTCCAGACTCGGGCAGTTGGTGCCCCGTACCCGGTTCGCCGCATGTCCTCAAGCGCATTTCCCAAAACTCCAGAGGCTTTCGACTAGTAGCGAAGGCCTTGTTGAGTCGGTGGGGAAACTATGCCCTCATTCGGAAAGGTATACAATGTAATAAAACAAAAATAAAGAGCAGAAGCAGTAAAAAACATGCATAAAAACAAAACCCAAACCGCAGAACCAATGTAGATATATAACCATGATGACAATGATGCAGTAGGTAAGTGTATCTAAGGAAAACAGAAAACACAACAACATACTGAAATACAACTGAAACCAAGTGCACAAGAAAAACAATGTAATCTCCTTAGCATCGCGAGACATGGCTCGGTCCCATGATCCCTAGCTCTTGGTGCAGTCAAGATCTTGAAGAAGAAGGACACTTTCCCTTTTCTATACCTACAGCAACATAGTCTTCTTGGGCCCAAAAGCATGGCCCAAACAGGGAGTGAGATACAATCCCAGTAGGAAAACACCCAAAGATCTGTGCCTAACAGTCTATGAATATGTGGGAGTAATATAACAAGAAGCAGTAAATAGAAAAGCAGAAGCAGCTACAATCCACAGTTCTAACTCGTAAAGCACACAAGCTAGCAGTCAGCAACAAGAAGAAAATAGGTAAACCTCTGGGTAGCTCTCACATTCTAACCCCTATGCGTTAACCTCTAAGTACTAGAAACCCTTTGGGAGGCACACATAGTCTCACCCATCTGGTTCAGCTATGTAATTAACCAGACTATCTGGGGAAGCACTCACCGTCAATTCCCCCAATAGTCTCGTATCGTGCTAAAGGCTTTCTAAGGAAGAAATCAATGTCAATTCTCCATGTGGCCCATGTCGTGGATCAACAGACTCTCTGTTGAAGCACTCAACATAAATTCCCCATGTGGTCTCGCATCGTAATTAAAATACACTCTGGAGAATCCCTTCCGTCAATTCTTCCTTTGGTCTACTACTCTAGGTTCTCACAGTACTGAGTATTACTAAACATGCTCAACATGCGTGTAATGTCCAAGTAAACCTCGTGAACTACTTGCTATCAAATAAGGCTCAACAGTAATAATAAAACAATCGTTCCACTATCCTACAACTAGGCATGGAAATTGGAAAATGTCAAATAGGAAGAACAAGCATGGCAAGGAAATCTGAGCACAAAAAATTACTCTAATCACAAGCAATAACCACTACTCAAGCAATCAAGAAAAGCAAGAAAGTAACAAGGGGAAAATAGGAAACACACAATACCCCGTTCAAGGGTATTGGTGGAAATTTCACATAATATTCATCAACTTTATACATAAAGGAAAAAACCACCTACCTCGATCCGAGGAGATCGATATACGTGAAAATCGATGACAGATTCTTTATAGAACAAAGTAGATCTAAGAAAACGCTCAAAATTTTCATCCCATGATAATATAGAAAATAGGAGGAATCATGAAACAGGGCTCAAGCAGATGGAAGAACTCACCGTCGTGATTCCAACGCAATCGACCGTGCTCGAATTGGAGAACGGACAGCGAGGCGGGAGCTCGGGGAATATTATACCATACGGTCTCTCTCGGATGGAAGAAAACCAGAGAACAAGATGGTTTTGGGGGTTAGGTGCAACCTCGGTCCGTTTAATGAAAAAAAGAAAGTACACGGTGTGTACTTCTTGAGTACACGGTGTGTACTTCAATTTTTCCATACTCCGAATTAATCGGCCTCCACATCAGCCTTACACACCGTGTGTGTGGCCCAGACACGGACATCATGCGGATTCGAGCCAGAGAAGAGTACACAGTGTGTACTGAGAAAGTACACAGCGTGTACATCTGAAATTTCCAAAAAATTCATTTTTCTCAAAAACACCAGAAAATGGAAAAATGTACTTGAATGAAGATCTGAGTTCTTACAATCCGCCTATGAAAATGGAAATCCAATATTTTCTAGTACCAATGAGTATAACTGAGGTATGTAGTTTTATTGGTTTAGAAAGTTATTATCGGTGTTTTGCCTAGAATTTTGCCCGATTGGATAACCCATTAACCAAGATCCCATATAAATGGGTTAAATTTGTTTGGAAAAAAGAGTGTGAAGAATGATTTGAAGAACTGAAGAGATGATTAGTCAATGCTCTTATCTTGACTCTACCATCAGGGAATGAAGGGTTTGTTATTTTTGGTGATTCTTCAAAGAAAGGACATGGTTGTGTCCTTATGTAGAATGATAGAGTTGTTACCTATGCATCACGACAACTAAACATTCATGAGTAAAACTACCCAACTCATGATCGTAAGTTATCAACTGTAATATTTGCATGGATGATATGGATAAACTCTATCTTTGGTGAAAAATATGAGATTTATACCAACCAAAAGAGTTTGAAGTATATTTTATCTCAAAATGAAATCATCATTAGGCATAGAAGATGGCTTGAACAACTCAGGGATTCTGATTTCCCAATACACTACCATCTGGGGAAGGTAAATTTGGTGGAAAATGTTTTGAGGATAAAGGATCATGGAGTTTTGAACAAGATGAGAGTTGAAAGGGATCCTATTTTCATTGTTCTACTAAAAATGGATATGGGAATAATAATGGAAGGAGAAACTACGATAATTTTTCAAATTGTAGCCAAACTATCTATACTAGAAAGTATAAATTTTTTCAGGATGATGCTGAGGAATTTCAAAAGAAAATTAAAGCTAGAACGATGGTAGATTGATCGACATCATATATGGAGAGGGGATTTAGATATTTAGGAAGAGACTTTGTGTTCTCGATATACCTGATCTGAAAATGGACTTTTTAGATGATGCTTATAGATCTAATTTCTATATACACCCTAGTATCACTAATATGTAGAGATATTTGAAAAAAAGATTGGTTGGGTAAAAGAAGAGAGAGATTGTTGATTTTGTGTTGAGATGTATGGTTTTCCAACTATAATGCAATATGGGTCATTATTGACCATCATACCAAGTCAGCACATTTTCTTACTATAATAGAAGATTTATCACTTGAATGTTTAACAAGACTATATATTAATGATGTTGTAAGACTTCATGGAGTACCCCTATCAATAGTTTCTGTTCATGATCCCCATACTACATCATGATTCTGGAAAAGTATTCAGAAAGCCCTAGATACTGAATTTTGTTTAATCACTGCCTACCACCCTCAAACTCATGAGCAATCATAACCGACTATTCAAAAACTTATATGAATATTTGAGATCTTGCACACTTGACATTCATGGTATGTGGGATCAATATTTAACTTTGGTATATTTTTTTATAATAATAGCTTCCATTCAAGTATTCGGATGGAACCATATTAAGCATTATATGGATAGAGATGGTGCAAACCTACATGTAGGGATGATGTTGGTGAACAAAAACATTTAGGTCTAGAACTTGTAGAGGTAATGATGGAAAATGTGAAGGATATACAAACCCCCCCATCAAAGTAGCTCAAATTTGGTAGAAGAGCTATGTTGATAATTGAAGGAAGGAATTGGAATTTCAGGTAGGAGATCATGTTTTCTTGAAGGTATCTCCATAAAAGGTTGTTATACGATTCATTATGAAGGGTAAATTATGTCATGAGTACATCGGAACTATCAAAATTCTTTAATGAATTGGGGTTGTGGCTTACAATTTGTAAATGCCACCAAGTCTCTCCAAAGTTCACGATATTTTCTATGTATCACTATAGAGAAAATACATGCCTGACCCAATACATGTACTCACCTATGAGGAAATTGAATTGAAACCTGATTTATCTTTTTGTGAAGAGCCTGTCAAGACTCTTGATACAAGAGAACAAGTGTAGAGAAACTGGACAACTCACCTGGTAAAAGTTCTATGGAGAAACCATAAGATGGAAGAGGCAACGTGGGAACTCAAGGTACTTATGATGAAGAACCACCCAAATCTTTTTATACTGTAATATTCAAAAAATATGAGGTTGAAATTATTTTATATTGGGGATAATGTAACACCCCAAACATCCATGGTATGTTTCCTTGGAATAATACAATAGCGTGTGGTGCATGTAACTTCGAGTTCAAACGCACCACAACCAATCAAACTAGTCGTTATGAATAATAATACACAATTTTTGAAATTTTATAAATTTTATCATCTAAAAAGGACTTCATTTTTGGATTCGGAATATCCAAATTTGATTTGGGTGAATTTTTGGTATTTTTCTGAAAACATTAAATTTTTGATGAATAGTGAAAAACACTGCGTTATTGGTTAAAACAAACTTTTTATTTAAATAATTAGTTATTTTGTTATAATTTATTTATGTCTAAATAGATACATAATAGCGGTATATGTTCAACATAATTCATTGGAGTCATTTTATAATAATTTTAGATATATAAAATTTTATCAGACATTTCACCGTCTTTTACCCACATCCATGGAGCATTTGAAAATTTGTATATAACATAATTTTACCACTTCTGTGAGTTGAATTTCAAAAATCAAAGAAACACGATAAATATTAGTAAGTAAAATATGGTTCAATATGATGAAAAGAATTTCTTGTGAATAGTAACTTTTGACTTTTTTTACCATGGATAAAAGTAAATAGAGTAATTAAGGGTAAAAATCATATCATAATTACCCTAACTCATGTCTTAATTCTATTGGATCTGTATACATCAACCAAAAAACATTATGAATAAAATATGATCTAATTTGGTTGACTTGGATTAGATTAGGTCATTTAATATATTTTTTAAAGAAGAGTTAAAAGATTAAAATTCAATTTTTAACAACCCAACCATTTTTAATATAGGGTTACACAAAATACAAATTAGACTATAAATATTAATTTCAAAGATAAAATATTATCCTTAATAATGGTATTATATTTAAAAAATTTTAACATTATTAATTATATATATTTATGACACAACGGTGATGGAGTAATTTCCTTATTAATGAAATATTAAATAATTGATATCATAAATATCCAAATAAATGTAAATTGAGACTTCTGATGAATTCCACTAATTTTCAAGGTTAATATTAAATTTTATTGATGGTCAAAAAAATTTTATTAGAAGTGATAATGTTTTTACAGCTTTCAAAAAAAATAAAATACTAAATTGTTTCAAAATTTACATAATTGAGTTTTTGAAACAAATATTATATTATTAATTGATATAATATTGCTAAAAACCTAAGGATTAGACAAAGGGATTAGTTATGGTTATATATTTTAATAATTAATCACATGGGGTCTCTTCACTTGTAATATTATTTTTATTAACCATATAATATTAAAATATAAAGAGACAAGGTAATTGTCAAACTATTTAACTAAGAGTTAAATCTAAAAGATAATGTTAATATGATGTCCTAAACCATTCTAAAATTGATTGGTGGAGAGTATTACTAACCGTAATCACATTATACTTTAAATAATTTATTTTGGAGCCAATATAAACCAATAATAATTTTATTATAAAATAATATTTAACTTTTCATAATGTGACCCTCACATATCTCATAAAACGACACTTCTCCTTCTCTTAATTTCACACATCCAAAGCCTTTTGTCTTAGCCAACCCCAGAAAAAATTTCCTCCCAACATTTCTCTCATCATCAGATAGTCCTTCCTTCGGTCAGAAATCCATCCTAAGGATCCCTTTTGATCAAATCAAAAGGAAGAACCTGATGAAGAGGTAAATATTTCGTTAACTATTTCATGTTCTTTTCTACTTCCAAATCCTCTTTCTTTGTTGTTTCCATTATAAAATAATAACTCTATTATATTCAATACACTGTGATGTTATTATAAAAATGGTACAACCATATTCATTATTATATCCATCCTATAAATGACTAAGTCACCATACGTGGGTACGTACAGATTACCGTCTCCACGCCGTGGTGTAGTTTGTTATTAATTCACTTCATTATTTGGATGGGTATAATAATGTTTATAACCGATATAAATAATAAATATAAAATTTAAATGATTATTTATATATGATATACTATCCAATTACATATGTTTTATTCATCAAAATAAGGACACTGTCACTCGTGCGTAGGTACAGATTACTGTCTCAACAAACACGATGAGATTCATTATCCATTGTAATAATTCAAGAAAAATTTTCATTTTATGATTAAAAATAATTTTTATGAACATAATATCATTATTTATATGAATCAAAAAAATCCTATGCATAATAAACATGGATTAAGTAACCAAACATATCGAGGAAAACAAATCAGTTAACATCTGAAACGACGATACTACTAAAATATTATTAACAAAGAAATATTATAAGATCATATATGATATCATTTTTATGTGTATAGTTATTTTATAATTTAAAAAAAATGTTTTAACTATTATACAGAAAATTAACATACCATCGACTAAGTAAAAGTACAAGGTAATGGTTTATTTCACATTCTCTTTATTATCCGAGGTTGTTTTTATGTAAGTATCTACTGGGACCTCTTTATCATCCACATCCGTGTTTTGTAGAAAATATATTTCAAATCATTTTTACTATTTACTAGAAAATGGGTTAAAGTCATTTATACCGTTATTTAACATTAAATGTTTTCAAGGGAATCTGTCTGTCATTATCCAAACAAGGTACTTTATGACCTTTTCAACAAAATTATGGTAAGAATGTTTTTTATTAACTTATATGGCGGGTGCGACTAGTTTCTACCATTATAACATTATCGACGCTTCCCATACCAGCATATAAGATTAATTTAAAAATAAATGTTTTCTTTAATAATTATATGACATTTAAATGATTTCAAAATATGAAGAGATATTTCTCTAAAAAAGATATTATTTCATCTATGTCAACACTCTTTGATGGATTTTAAGCATGTTTGAAGATGATTTATTATAATACAAAACATCCATATTGTATTGAAGTTTTTGTGATATGTTTGACTGTGGATGTGTTATTTTTACACCATTCATTGTTTATTGATAAGGTATTGAAATTTCATATGATATATTCCATATGAATGTTTATGTTATTTTTAAACCTTTTCATTTGAGGAATAAATTGGACATAGTATATGAGGGATGGATCCTGCTATAGCTCTTCGATGCATCAGTAGATCTCATGAGACAAACTAGTGTCTGGGAACAAGGCCTTAAAAAATTTTATTTGTAGTCTTGTCCCAAGGTATTTAATATATGGTTATGAAGTCTGGAATTATGCATTCCATCATTATGAAAGTGGATATTGATATTCCATGTGATTATTCGACTAGTAGAAATATCCATGTGAATAAGTAAATAGAATTATTTGATTTTATCTTCACCATATTATTATAAATTTGATGTTTAAAAGGATTTTGTTTTAGTATTACTGATTGCCTTAAATGGTAATTCATATTTAGGAATGTTTTTGCTATAATATTATCCTTAAAAAGCATCAGAGATCTCCCCTTCCTATGTTTTATTTTTCCCAGGATGTGAAGAAATATTTAATGGTTATCTTATAGGTATTGGATAAAGATATAAATGTGCTCAAAAGAGGAAAAATTTGGTTGATGTTTTTATTTCAGGATGTAATGTAAAACATATGAATGTATCTATTACTTCCAAGTCTACTATACTGGTCGGTGTTTCTGGTCATGATTCCTTGTATCATGGAAATGTTATTGAATAATGCACTAACACAAGTTAACCGGGGTCACGATGTTGCAACATTCGGGATAATCCATTCCCTTGGTTTGTTTGTTTTGGAGACATGGTGGTTTTGAGTAGAGTACCTTGAAACGGGAGGTATATATGTGCTACCAGTACCCAGAGTTATTTTGAGTTTTCTTCTATGTCATTGTGTACTTGACTGTGATGTAATGCTTGATCTTGTTAACCATGAGATTAGATATTTTTTTATTCTCTAAATGTGTAGGAATATTCTTAATTTTGGGGAGGGTAGAACCTAATACCTAATCTAGATGCGCTAAAATGGATGTGATTAAACCCATGTGGGTGAGTTAGTGCCGCTCAAAGTGGATAGTATCTTCACATTGAGGAAGGAAAAACCAAATCCATGTATCTGGATGGTTTGAATTTTTGTTTGTGTGGTCTCTTAGTGTATATAAATTTTCTCAAGATATGGGTGAAAGAGATAATATTGGATGTTGGGGTTTGTTTTGGATATCAAAAAACTCTTGGATGTTTTTGTCCCTGAGAGTTCTCTTATGACACAGTTGTTTAGACCCTCTCTTTTCTTCTGTTTTACTCTTAGATTCTCGAGGAAGATAATAGTTTGAGAGGTATCTAATATAATGGAACACCCCTACTTGGTCCATTACTTTTCCAAATTCTAGTGATTGGGGTGTGTGGGACCCCATAAGTGAGTAAGGAGGGAGTCAGAGTCTGTGGTAGGGTGTCACTGTGGTGTCACAAATAGATGTCGCACCCGAACGGTGCCACCATTGATTGTCAGGGTTTCTTTTCCCTGTTTTCATG
The DNA here is from genome assembly GCA_963277665.1 of Viscum album. NCBI lineage: Eukaryota > Viridiplantae > Streptophyta > Magnoliopsida > Santalales > Viscaceae > Viscum > Viscum album. The sequence goes on along the minus strand of OY728165.1, from coordinate 250,853,494 downwards.
TAATGTATCTTTTAAGTATTCTTACCTATTTAACGAGGTTTATGTCTATTTAATCCCATAAATTGTATCTTAAATTCTCTAATGGTGGAGCAACCCCATGTCACACCTTTTCCAGGTTTCTATATTATCCCCTCTTTCTTGTTTTATCTGTTTAATAGATAATTATTAAATTCTAATGAATTTCATCCCATGTAACCACCCAACCATGTAGTGAAACCATGATCCAAATTTTATTTTGTTTGGGATTTCATATCCCGAAACTCTAAGATCTGTCCTTTTATCACACTGATATTTTCTTCGTCCATGGTCCCTTATTTTCCTTTTGTGTTTGGAGTCCTTCTTTTGGTGACGAATCATGTGTTGTGCAAAAGCCCTTCCTTCTCAGCCATAGATTCCTTGTATATCTTCCTCTGATAGTTGTGCTACCCAATTTCTAGGTGTATGAATAAAACTTCGATCTTTGATCATCAATGTATGGTTTTCCTTCGTCTCTCATTACATTGTATCATGCGGGGTTGGAATGATAATGTTTCTTCAGGTCTTGGATGAAACAAAACCTTAAAGAAGAAAATGAATTGGTTTTAAAGTATGAATGGGTGTGTTTTATTAGGATGTTTATATACTTTTTTATCTACATTTATCTGTTCAGAATGGTTTTGGCTTATGCCCAAATAAAATAGTGGGCATTGGTACTGTTTTCTTGCACAGTAACAAATCATTGCTCCAATTTATAAACTAGTGATTGATTGGTTTTAACACGGGAACTAGTTAATCATGTAATTTAAGTTGACCAAAAGGATTCCCAATAAATAGGAATCCTTATGTGATCACCCTGGTTATCCAAACGGAATGAAGGAAGTTGATAAATTTGGTGGTTAAATCTGAAAACAATATTTCTCTGTTACTATAATAAGCACAATTGTTCTACATGATGCTTGTGGGGTGACGTGGATGGGTATGTGATCCCCTCTTGTATAGTTGTGGGCTTGTGGATCCATGACCACATTTTGGGGATTGGTTTGGTTTCAGTACTTTTATGGATCTCACAAATCCCTTTTGTTGTTCTGACTTGAAAAGAAAATTGGGTGTGAATGCTTAAATTACTACTTTGTTGTTTTCTTCTACAATCCATAGTTTTCTTGACTTGCGGATGTTCCTGTTAGTTTCTCGGTAGAGTATAATTATTTTCTAAGAAAATCACATGAACATGATAACAAAATTGGGTGGTTCCCTGGTTGTGGATTTTGTGCATTTGTGCATGTATGAATAATAATGTTGGTGTTTGTGTGTAGGCTGGTTTTGAAACCCTCAAGTTGGGATGAGGGATTGTCTAAATATTCATATATATTTAGTTCTTTTTTTATTATTATCACCCCAACCACGTTTATTACTTCTTGTAGAACACCCCCATTTCATTGTGGATGGTGTTTTCCTAACATTCCTATGAGTGGATGGTTATTAGCCATTTTTCTACTCCTTCTCTCTAGTATCCCAAGAATCTTTGGCCAAGTTGTGATGGACTGAGGTCCATTATAGAATAAGACTCTTTGGGTAGGGTATGTTGTCGTGGTTAGACAAGGTGTGTGAGGGCATGTTATTTTCCCAAGTGTCTTCAAGATGAGGCCCAAGTATTTTCAGGAGTGGTGGTTGTTGTTCTGGATCATGTATCTGCAGGTGTTCATATGTATGGTTGTAGTGGCCTAGGTGTCTTCCGGAAGTATTTGTGGTTGTGGTGGCCCAAGATTTTGTGGGCAGATTGAGTGGTTATCGTGGCCGACAATGTTGTTTTTGGGGTGTGTGTAGGATTGTTGTAAGAATGGTGGTGGAAGTCTGAAATGTTGGATGTCTTCAATAATCAGTGGGAAAGTGGTGTGGGGTACCCAAATATCGATGTTCTATAACTATTAATTTACTCAACATGCATTATTTGGGGAGTGTGACTTGTTGTGGTCGGGTGGGTATTTTCCCATGCTAGGTGTTTTGGATACCTCCACTTTCTCATGAGGCATTAGAATTCATCACCACTTATGCATGAGAGTATTGGGTATTCCTTACAGAGTATACCTGTATACTCACCATACGTATATAAAACTACTTTCACATTTATAGGAGGACTTTGACGACCATGTCAGACATTACTAGCTCAGACGTAGAGACAATTATTGTTGCTATTTTCTTTCCTATTGTTACTTCCTTGTAGTTTTCTTGTACTTTGTAGCACCTAATTTTGAACATCAATGTGCAAAAGGGTTTTTGGAATATCTTTGACATTCAGTATTTGGAGTTGTGTGAGATTTACCATCTTATATCCCGATCGTTTTTATAAAAATATTAATTCCTTCTACATTTGGTCTGATTATATACCCTTGGTGCTAGTCACCACCAAAGGACCTATTGAAGGTAGTACAATGTTTTCATTATCTCTCATTAAACTTGATAAAAGAAGGTTCTGGAAGTTTTATGTCCTTTCCCTCATCTTGGTGAAGGCGGGTCATGACAATATACTTACTTCATAAGTATAATTTCATTCTTCAATCAATTTTAACAACAATTTATTCCTTTTCTCTAAATGGTGTGTATTCAGGATTGTGTTTTTTATTATCTAATGACTAGAATACCATTTTAATGGATCACCTGATTGAACATTGTGATAATAAGATATTACTCTTATAATTATACAATATTCAAAACCATGTTTTTTATCACATTGTACGAGAATTTCAGAAATGTATGTACCATCTTATGATGAAGTGAATAATTAATCTCATTAACTCCAACAATAACACCCAAAGTTCAATATAGTAAATTTTTAAAATAAATATAACTAAAATTCTTAAAAAAATTCATTACTATGACTAAAATACAAATATATGTATAATTTTATCACATATTCTTCAAAGATAAATTCACAATATATCTACAAATAAAAAAATCATTCATATTTTCTTATACCAGAAATTCATATTCACTAATTTTGTAATCTCTAATATACTCCAATTATTTCCACAAATCACATGAGTCCCTATAATGCTACAATAAAATAATATATTCTTTCTAAAGATATTTCAAACCTAATTCCAAAAATAATATCCCATAATATTCTTCTTACCTCTATCATATAATGTTCCATAAAATTATAGATATATTTTCAAATATAACATTATTCATAGTAAAAAAATCCGCAATCAATCACATGGATCTCTATATAATAAAAAATATATCGTTTGAATCAATATTAAATTTAATTAAAACCATTTAGGTAAAAATTTTAATTTCATCCGAATCAAGATATCACATAGACTAGTGGTAATCCCTTAACCACTATCTGTCATCTATTGTGGGTTCATGCAGGAGCAACTTGATTGATGAAAAAGTTGTCCATTTATTAAAAATATACAAATATAATTCTGATAGAGTTCCCAATAATATTATGAACTTAAAAAATAACCTTAACAACATCAACATTGACAAATTTTTTATCCTCGGAGTTAACCCATATCTTTAATTTTACATCCCAAAAAATGTAATCAGATTCTACTTAGATAATCCGTCATGTTAATCATAAGGGTTACATATACTTATAACCAATAAAAACTTTCCCAAAAAAACATTAATCGTCTTAAAATTCTATAAAAAACCTCAAATGGGTTGTTTATACCATTAAACTCATGACCAAACCTAAAAATATAATTCCCTGATAGTATCCATAACTCTTAAAAAAATATCTAACGAAACTACCCTAATATATAATATTATCAGAACCTTTCATATTTTAAATAAAATTAGGACCTATCCATATGAAATCCAAAAATTCAATATTTATAAAATAATTCACCTTCATTGATTTAATTGATCTTTTTAGGTATTCATTTTTTGAGAAATATGTCATTACTCTTAAATAACAATACCATATATTATAGTGTTAAATATTCTACTTAGTATAATTTTCCCATAATATAAAACATTTAAAATAACAAATGTTTTATTTGAATGAAAAATTATTAGGTATATCATCTATATTTTTCTTTTTTATTACCCATACTATAAAAAAATGAAAAAAACATAAAAAATTTGGACAAGAAACAATTATGATTAAGGGAAATAAATGTAATAAATTTTTTTACTGTTGTTAAAAAATGATAACCCATAAAATGTTACATATATGAAATATTCTTTGAGGGAAAAAATCTTATCCACTTGAAAAATTCCCTATTTTGTTTATCAAATACAACCTATAATCTAATTCATGAAAATAGAATCCCAATTTAGTTGATTAAATCATCATATTTATAACCCTTGTTAATCCCATTAAAGATATAACTCAAGGTGAGTAAAATACACTAGAGTAACATATATGATTAACTCCCACACTCTTATCTTTTGATGATAAAGACCTTCATTTATTGAATTATAATGTTACAATGTGAACTAATCATCATATTTTTTGTTTCATGCCACCCATCATATAACCCATATCTGGATCACCCATCATAATAGCTATATCGAGTTTAATCATTGTATCAGTTGTATCAGGATCACCCATTGTAAAATCTGTGTCTTACTCACATATCTAATTAGTGGCATCCGAATCACCCACTGTATAAAATATATCGGGATAACCTATTTATCATATTTGTTATGAACTAGATAATGAATAACACATTTTATGATTTCCCATACTAATCATTAAATAATTGAAAAACTCTTTTAGAAAATCTTAAAAAAAACTTCCATATAAAAAAATAAAATTTGAATATAAAAACCTTTATAAAAAATAAAATAATAATAATTAATGGAAAATGAATTTACATATAAGAAAACCTGAGGAATGACAATGAAATTCCAACATAAAAGAATAGTAATAGTGTTTGTGAGAAATTGATGATGTGTTATACTTTGAATTAAAATACACCTTTTTCATAGTTGTTAAAAAAAATTCATAAAATGATTCCATTTATAAAATCATTGAATGAAAAGAAAATTTGACGTAAAATATTCATTATAATTTGTTTATATTCATACTAATATATCTATAAAATAATTTTTAGAATATGTTCAAGGATGAAAATTATTTAGAAAACAAATATTCAAACCAATGAAAATATAGTTATATGTAAAAATGTTTGTTAAAAAAGTAAAAAAATATTAATTCTTATTATAATAATACAAAAAATTTCCAATACATACAAAAATTTCAATTATAATCAATTTTAGAAAAAAAACTATAATATTAAGGATTCATATTTATGAATATGGACATAGAAAAAAGGAGTTGGATTGTAGACATTAAAAGGGGATTTTAAATGTAATGTCCCTTACCTCTTAATAGAGTCTTATTTAATATTTATTATTATCTATATTTAAAACATTTTGTCAAATGTTTAATTTAATATCAACCTTTTTCAATTTTATTGTTACTTGTAAATTTTTTATTATCATGTTATATTTAATTACTTATCAAATTATATTCACTTTAGAAAAATTGATGATATTTGGCTCATATGCCAAAAATGAATTGGTTAGGATGAATATGATCAATGTGGTCATTTTTCCATGATATATTGAATAATAAACCTGTGATATTTGTTACTTTTATAAGTAAATTATACCTTTAAAACTAATCCTTGAATATAATTATTAAAAAAGAACTATGTTTCCATCATGGAGCTGGTAGGTCGTACATACACAGTTCTAATGCTTCTCTTATTCAACGATATTTAATTAATCATATTAACTATTGTTTTACATTTTCGTAATGATATTATAATATAAATAAGAAAATATTTTTTCAATATTCATATTTACATCATCCGAATGATGTAGGGACAACTGAGTGATTGAAAATATTTTATTTTTATAAAATACTTTGTGGCAAAAGTGAGAAACCTTCAATTTCGACCAAGACAATGAACAAGAAATAAAATACCATATTTATTAATGGTAAATTTCACAATATTTGTCACGACTTCCCAAAAATTTTACATTTATTCATGAAGTTGGTAGTCCTCATAAATACACAAACTACATTATCATTTTTCAATGAGATTGATTATAATAGAAAAATAAAATATTAAAGTTAAATAATTAAAATTATGTCACTAATATCATATCTACACATAATATACATCAATAAATTATTTTTGTGATGCTATTATTAAAAAAAGTTATATCATTTTGTGAGCCCATAGTTTTTCATACACACGAACTATGGTTTAATTTTCCATTTCCTATTAGATGAGATGGATATATATATTATAAATTTATCATAATAACATCTGCATATAGGGGGTATAAAATTTATTAAGGTAGAAGAATATATAAAATTAAAATGATTGCCTAAAAAACATACCTCATCTTTTGACCACCTATTTTAGTTTATACCTTCATACTCTCTAAGATTATTATTTTGAACAAAAAGTGATAGTAGAATGTTTTTAGGTAATTTTTATGGGATTTAAGAGGGTATGGGATAATCCCAATTCTTATTTGTGTGTATAGATAAGACAAGAGGTGGTCCACTTTAAGTGAGATGGGAGAGGCTCTCTTAGAATCTCTTAATGTATTAAATTGATATAAATTAGTTTTAATCTTCATATACCTCAAAAATGATGTTATTTGAATTTGATATGGTTTTTATTAAAAATAAACTCACACAATTTAATTTTTACATGTTCAAAGTTTGTTTTTAACCTTATTATTTTTTATTCCATGTTATTCCCTTTTGATCATTAACATGAAAATTATAATTTTTTTATATTTATTGTTCACAATAGTTACTATAGAATAGAAGTTGAATAATATATTAAAAATGTTTGATATTTTGAAAACACACCCAAATAAATTGGATTGGATTTTTAGGAATTTTATATCAGTTAATAAAATATTTTTTATTACAAAATTTCATTATTTATATTTTTGGAAATACAAAAAATATTTTGATATAAAATGTGTTATATCATGTTAAATAGTTCCATAACCCCATTAATTCTAATATAAAGAGGATATTATAATATTATAAACACTAAATAAATTTTTTTATATTTTTGTATCATTTTAAAACTTATCATTTTGGATAAACAACATATGTTAACCAATTTTAATATTAAATATGGTAATGAATTTTCTATATTAGATTGAAATAAATTCATTAAGTGAGGAAAAAATTGGATCCTAAATTCTCAGATAATGATAAATTTTACCATTATTCATTTTAGTGTTATTATTTCATAATTTTTATGAAATTTAAATAATTTAAAAATATATAGCTTAACATAAAGTATCATTAATTGAAATTTTTACCCTATTAATTTAATATGAATTTGAAAACAATATGAAATAAAATAAATAAATTCATTTTGAAAACACACAACCTTTTATATTTATCTATTAAATTAGTGAAAAATAACTATTCATTTAAATTTAACTACTTTATAGTTTTGTAGAAATATTTTTTTTATTGTTATATTGATTAAATTAATAATGTGTTGGGGCTGTGTAACTATTTTAGGTAATCATTTTCCACCGTAAATACTGGAATATAATTTTCATTGTAAAAATTGAAATTTTTTATTAAAAATTTTATTTAAAACTAAAAATATTTTATTTTTAATCTTGACCATAAATATCATTGATATTAAATTCAAGGGAGTGACATCATTTTATATTTCATTTTTTAAAATATTATACGTTTAAAATCGATTAATTATGGATCCAAGATTCATTTTTTGTCAATTAATGATATAAATAGAAGAAATATCCTATTAAAATAGTTTTAATTCATGTGTTATGGTCATTTTTAATTCCTTATAATATTGCTCCTAACCATAATTACCCGATTTACCCTTAATATAGCGATAACTAATTAATATGATTACTATACATAATGAAAAAAAATTAAATATTTACAAAATTTCATCATATTGATTCTAAATATGGAGTACATTTTTCAAGATTCATTTTTATGAACTAGCAGATATTAATGTATGATTAAAACAAAAAAACAGAAACAAAAATTGTTTCGTGAAAATTTTCCTTTTAGAATAATTTTTTCCTAAAATTATACAATAAAATTGAATCCAGTGAAATATGTGGAATTATTAATAGGAAAATAAAATAAAAAAAACATTGAAACAATTTTTTCAAAATTAATTTTTTAAATTCATTAATCCAATATAATGTATTCAATGTTTTTCAAAATTTCTAAACAATAAATCATTTCAAAAAAATCCAAAAAAAATTCACTCAATGATAATTTTGTGATGGTGACTTGATGAAAAATATAATTTTCAAAAAATATAATTTCTTAATTTTCCAAAAATAAATTAAAATATTTTATAAAAATTGATATAAAAATCATATTTGAAGAAAAAATATTTCTGAATATTATAATTACATTATTAATAATTTATTCCTTATTTAATAAAATTTAATTGTTATATGTGTATTGTTTTTTAAATTTAATTTTTTATTTTATAATGTTGTTAAAGATATTCTTACCTACAAATGAAATGGCTAGGTTATAACATTCATATTTATATAAAAATTAATTTTGGATTGTTTAAGCTCAGTGTTCCGTATTTTGTATGGTAGTGAACGAATCCATTATTTGAAATTAACGAGATATATTATAAACCATGACTCATCCATTCTCAATTAGTTTCTTTTTGGATCATCTTTCATTTGAAACTCACATTCCTGTAAAGTAATGTCATTAGTAATTACAAAAATTCCACACATTTGAGTTCTAAAAGGAGTCTTATTAGACCCAACTACATCTCACATATAAAGACTCATAGCAAGACCGAAATATTCCAAATACCAAAAAAATACAATTTTAATTTTCACACGGTTTATGTTCCAAACCAAAGACCACTCAATTATAAATTAAGGGGTTACCTGTTGAAGGATATCCAAGGGGGATGTAATTTTTTTAACCAACATTATTCAATTTTCTTTTCTCTTCCCCATTCTCAAGAAATATTTTACCCATACTAACATAATTAAATATGTATCATTAGTGTACTTAATGATTATTATTTTATTGAAATAAATATTTTTTTTACCTTCCACAGATTGATTAAAAAAATTAAAACGTCACCCCATGTTATGTTATGATTAATACATCATAGAATGATGAATTACATTTTTTATCACAACTATACATGAATAGTTATAAAAATAAATTTAATGCGGAATTATGATATTAATATATATATATGAGGTTTTATTCTTGAGGGGAAATATTTATATTTATATCATTAAAAAATACCATAATTTTTTTCATTAAAAATTACGAAATCAACCTCATATTTGATCCCATCCCGACAATAAATACTTCTTACATCCATGAAATGAAAATGGGAGTTAATAATTAAAAGAAAAAAATGAATCTCCTAACTTTAATAATATAAGAATTTTAAATTAATTCCAAATAATAGGGAATAATATTTTCTATATGAAACTTTTACTAAATGCTCAAAATTATAAACTTATCATTAGGAATGTAAAAAATAACACTTTAAAAAAACATATTATATTTATTATGTTTTAAAAGTAATATAACGAATAATGTTTGGAAATAATTTTTTATAAATATTAGGTTTATTAGTAATGAGTTTGGAACACATATGTGGATGTCAGGGTTAATGGAAGGGGGATCACACATCCCAGTTTTTACATTATTGAGCAATATTTTATACTCACAAGCTTTATTATTTAATATTTTTTATATACCACCCTTGAATTTAATTTAAGTAAATTTTCCACAAAATTATTACAATTTAAAAAATCATTTTCTTATTTAACTTTCATGTTATTTTCATTCATGTTTAAATAATACAATAAGGGTTCTTCATTAAAAAGATTATCTAAATGTTTTAGATGTCTCTTGAAAAACTATTTTTTTTCCATTAATGTGTTTAATATTATATTATGAAGGTTAATTTTTATAATCTTTTGATTTTACAAGGTTACAATAAAATATAATTCACATTCCTTAAAATGTTCAAATAAGAAATATTATGAATGACCTATGCACGTGTCATATTTTGTTCCATTAAAAAAATAGTGAGATGATTTTTTTCAATGATTACCACATAAAATAGTTTTATTTATTTGATAACCATTTTTTATAATTAAATTTTTTTATACATTTCCATTTTTATTGGAAGAATATTTTATATCCATAGGTTTATTGTTTTATCATTTGAAAGAGATAAAAAAAGAAATAATATTAATTTAGGTTTTCTATGTATATTAAAATTTCTATTATAAAATGAGATTGTAACATTTTCTAAGATAAATTATTGATTCTTATGATTTATTCTATATGTGATCTAATAAAACAAAAAACTTTCATTCCGTGTATCACATATGATTATGTTTTATCTATTTATATTTTCATGAAACCCATTTAATTCCCATGTGTTATTTAAGATGTGTTGGAAATATGAATGTTTTATGTTCTTTTTTCACAGATATATATAGTTTTCATTTTGTGACATGTTTTCACAAAATTATATATTCCAAAAATTAGTTTTTTAATGTGTTGTATCTCATGAGATAATATTTAATTAACTATATAGTGAATCAAATCCATTCAGTGAATTTTCTCACTAAATTATAAAAGAAATAGATGTAAATCCAATCCATAAAGGGAATTATTTCACTATTTAATGAGGGCCTCATAAAAGATCATTGGAAAATAAAATTATTTTCAATTCATATATTAGTTATAATATTTTATTCCTCATTCTTATACTTATTTCATGCCCACATGGATCATTATTATTGAAATGTGAGTTATGTGTACAGAATCTTATGAATCTAGACATATGTCATGCTAAAAACCTATAACATGGCTAATTGATTATGAGCGATTCCATTTTTGGTATAATTTAAATATTTTATGATCATTTACCTTGATTATATTCTTATACCCTTATTCTCATTTTATTATCCCTTATTATTATTTATTTATATAACATATACACACCCAAACTGAGCATATTATCTCACCCCTTATTATGATTCAATTTCCCTTGGTTAATAAACATTTTGGTATGTACGAATTGTATACAAGTGTATAATTTCGGATAATTATTTATATGAAAATTTATATAATAGTTTGTAATTAAATTAATTAAGTGGTTAATATTGAAATAAAATAATCCTTTACGTTTGTGGGTGTATTTAATTATGTAATGTATCAAATATTCATATAAAATGATCAAACATAGATGTATGTTATTATTGGGTTTCTATATTTTTTTCAGGGTGTAGTTTATTTATTTTCTTATGGTTTTTGTTATGAATAATAAGTTGATAAATGATAAAACATATTATAATCAAACTGATGTTGAATTGGACAAACCTAAAAATCCAAGGGTTAAAATGAATGTTTCATATTTTAGGTCATATTAGTATTGATCTTCTTTAATATATTTTTTATTATAATTTTTTTCTTCATTATGATGATAAAATTTTTATTTTTAGTAATTCATTATTGAAATAATAGTGATATTTTTGAGGTGATAAGAACACCCAAATATTGAATAATTCTAATCATAACCAAGTTTATGAAGTCCATGATTTATTAATATATTACAATTTATATTTACAAATGTCCCCAATGATTATATATTTAGATATATATGAAAACAGTAGATGGTATGTTCATAACATCACAGATATATACCTACACACCATTATTATTTTATAATAATTTGATTTATTAGAATCTTATTATTCTCCATATAGTTGAATTGGATGTAATTACAATAATTTATGAGCTCTGTCAATAATAATCCCTTTTTATTACAGAGGTATGGATGTCACATTTCATATACCAAATCAACTTATGATTTAAATTTATTGAAATGATTAATATGAACTTACCATAAGAATTACATCAATTATATGTTTCATTATACATTTCCATGATGGGTATTTATCCTAAATGGTTAGAGATAAACACAATAATGAAGTTATTCTTATTATACAAGAGTATTTTGATGTCTTTGCTAAATATATTTTTTATATTCCATTGAATCACAAAATTGAGTTATATATAGAACTTATACATTGTGTTGGAAATAATTGAAATGAATTTTATATAATTTATTCGATTGAATTTTTTACATCGAGGGGGAATCTCCTAGAGAACATAGAAAATGGTATTTTTACACTCCATTGTTTAACAATGTTATGGGAACCCCTTTATTTATTAAATATTAATTCATAATTTATTACATAATATTACAAATAATAAAACCCTATTGTTTTATATGTATAGTATATTTCCGGATTATAGAGAAAGAATAAAATTTTTAACATGGAAACATAAAAATCATGGAAAAATTCCTCAACATTATTCTAAAATATCATATATTTTAAAAATAAAAGGGAGAACCTAAGGAAATAAATAAGAAATGGGTGAGCTATAAATCCCAATAAGGGAATTAAAAATTAAAAACATGATGGAATAATTACATGTTACAAAACAGTCATTTCAATGGGACATAAAATGGTTTATAATCCTAAACATGAACAATGAATCAGGATACCACATGGTAGCATTGAGGAAATATGAGATATGTGGAAACATTGAACATGGAATCATGAAAATAGGGAAAGGCTAACCGCAATGAAATGGTGATGGAAAAATTATTTTTATGGATTAGGTTACCCCCATGATAAATTGAATTATGTCTCATTATACTAAAACCTTTCCCTATATGATGGGCCACTATATAATTCTAGGTGCACCCATCACTTCCATGTTATTCATATAAGGACTCGACCTTAAACATTACATTATCTTGAATTAAATGAATAATTCACATTGCGGATTTTTTATTTTTAGAGTTTTAGTGAATTAGGAATAACAATTACATTACATATGATAAATTACAAAGTAGACACATCTACTGAGTTTCCATTCTTTTATAAAATAAAAACTCTGGAATAAATGAGACATGTCTTGTTCCATGCTTTAGACAACATGAATATTCCATGATCCCATCCCTGACCCTATTCCTCTTTATATCCTATGAAAAACATTTCAAAAACATGGGATGAGCATAAAACTATCAGTAAGGGATACACAAAGAAGGAAAACAGTTAGATTTTTAAAACATCAAGTAATCCCTGAATACTTTATCATAAGTAATACTTTTCTCCTTTATGAATTAGTAAATACTCTTCACTAAATAAAAGATCATTGCTTACACCTTTTTAACACAAATATTACCATAAAACCCATATAAAAACACATATCATATAAAGGTAGCTTGGGACATAAGAATTATTAAGTGGAATAACCATACGGTCGACTTCGACAAATATCACTAAATGTAATAGCCATATGGCTGACTTCCATACCCAATTCATTAGTGATCATAACCTAACCACCCATCCTGGTTTATCATGGCACCAATCAACATATTTTTTATCATATAACCACACATAAAATGTCCATGTACCATCATAACACATATAATATTTCAAATATAAACATTTTACTAATAACATTTCAGTTGAAATCACAATAAGTGATTTCATGTTATTTACATAAACATTCGATTTTCATAAACAATTTAAATAGTGATTTTTAAATAAATGTTTCCCATACCACATTGAATATTTTAATGGAAATATAATTTTAATACATTAATTTCCAAATAAATAAATACTCAAAACCATTTTTAAAATATGGAAATTAAAGATAATGATTTAGAATAATAAATCATTAAAAATTTTAAAATGATATTTTATTTAAAGAGTTTTTAACAAAATGACAGAGTCTTGAATACAAATAATTGAGGAATAAAATTTAATCAGAACTTTATAATATCATGAGAATAAAGGGATTCATGATATACTATGTAAAAGTGCATTATATACACCATAAAAAATTGAATTGGTGTATTACAACAAAGAAGTATCAATGGAATGTAAATTGAGATCAAATCTCTTTTAAAGACTGTATCCTTAGGTTAAGGATAAATCCAGGACATAAATAGGGGTGAAAAATATAAATACGATCAATATTATTGGATATTAAGTGCAAATCAATTAGAGGAAATTCACACACATTCTTTTAAAAACAACACCAGTGAATTGAATTTTTAACTCAATAAATGGAGATTGAGTTAAAATTACCCTTATCAAGTTCTTATCGATGACATGAGAATTTATCGATGTAGTGATTATTTTTATCAAAATTATAACCATGTAACAGGGAGTGTAAATTAATACAAAAATAATAAATAGTGATTCCACACATAATCATGGTGTAAAATAATCAAGGAAGTATACGTAAAGCCCAATGAGTGGAAATTGAAATTTGAAATTCCTTTACCGATTTGGTAACTTGTGAAACATACATCTCATGAAAGAAGTATCATAAAATGAATATGTAAATATCCATAAATTAATTTATATTAAGAAAAAAATACAATCAAGGGCAGTACATACTCCACACAAATGGAAATAGTGGCCAAAATTGCATGAATATCACCAGAATAAAAGTGAGATGAAAAACCATTACTTTGTTGTAATCAATCAAGTCGTATGAACAGAAGTTAATAACAACAAACATAATCCCATAATACCATGAATATAAAGATAATCATGATAATATATATCAAATTTTAGTGAACAATACACCACCTGCTACAAATAAGTGGCGAACAATGGAAATCTCACAGAATTAAAAGTGAAATAAGAAACCCCTTACCTCGTTTCCCACTTGACTTGTATGTTCCATTTTATTCCTAGATAATAAACTTATGTTAATATATACATAATTAAAAAAATTTCAAGGTTTATTATTCATTTTATATCACTTATTATCTGGGTATAAGAACTAGTTAATTATTTGAGTTCATATTAGATATTTTAACAATGTTCGGAACATGAGTAAAAAATGAACATGTTATAATCAAAATATGACAATGTGGTAAAAATTACATTATATCCAGAATTATATACATGTTTTATACATCATATATATCATATATATCTAGTGTATATGTATTTAGAATATTCCATATCATTTTGAGTTATGAAATGGAATGCACAGTTCATCGAGACGGTAAGTCATACGTACGCATGAATGCTACTTTCATTTCTATTTTATATTTAAAGGGATGAAAACATAATGAGGCATTGGTATATTAAAATTTCATTAAAATGTCATATTATATTTTATGTTACATAATTTCATTAACTTCAGCCTTTATATGTTCCTTGTATGGCATTAACGAGTCCTGTCACTTTTAGGGGGTGATAGTCTGCACTTCCTCAATAAAATTATCGAGTTTACACATAATGGAAACAATAAAGGTATGATATAAAAGAAAAATACAGAAGTGTAAAAAAACATAAACATAATATATATAATATATAAATATATAGTCATGTTAATGTCTTCCTTGATAGTCGGTAGGAGATTAATCGAACAATATTCGTTTCATTAGGCGTTATTTTTCCATCCACAGAAACAGTATATTCTTTACCCATTAGATAGAGTTGTGTGTAAGTTTAGTTCAAATAAGTATCATAAAAACATCCTATTATATTTTGGATACTGTTTTTTATATAAAATAAAGGAATAAAAAGAGTTTATGGGGTGGAGAAGTAAAATAAATGAAACGAAGCTAAGAGAAACTGTTACCTTTAATTTGGGTAACATCATTTGGTTTGAACTAAAATGGTTTGTTGAAGTGCCTTCTGCCTAAGGAAATGCTAATAGGCTAAAGAGGGGGAAGTATGGAGATTAATTGGGTTGATGTTGGATGAGCCTAGGGGCTTGAGAGTTGTGAGTAATTGGTTATATATGGCCTCCTTTTATAAGGGGGAGGATGGTCACTTTTGGAATGTGTGAAAATATTATTTTATTATATAATGATATTAGGATTCTAAAGGTTCAAAAATCATTAACGTCAAATATAAGGTGACTCATAGTCGAAATAATATCATCCAATAGAAATTTGATAGGTTTTGGACAATATTTTAATAATTATAATCTTATTTATTTAAATCATTTATTAATGAGGTAAATACTACATCATTATTGTATAATTAATTTTTTAATTTATTCAATGTATAAAAGTTATTAAACAAATACTATAATATTGGTAATATATTGGTCTTTCCAGAAAATATTTATAGTAAAAAATATTACTTATATAACACCATATAAAAATTAATTTACCAAAATATTTTTGTTTATGTCATTTTTCCCTTTACTTGAAATTAATTAATCTAAAGTGTCATTATCATTATTTAGTGGATCCATGTGATCAAACAATAGAAACAAATATTCCCATGGATAGCCATTAGTCAAACAATATGTTTAGGAAAAGTGTTAATGTATGCTTGAATTATTATAATATTCTTTTTATCTTAAATTGCCCTATTTACCTTTAACCACGGTAAATAAAAGTCCAAAGTTACAATTCATCAAAAATTATTCTCATATTTTTGAAGCTAATTTGGATTAATAATAAAAACTATTTATGTTGTATTTTTAAAATTCTATTCTAAGAAGTGGTAAAATTTCATTTGAATGAAAAAGTCAGTTTTTTTAACTACTACTAAGTGGTTTCACTATTCATCAAAAATATATGTTTTTTAGGAAAATACCAAAAATTTAGTATAAGATTTATTTGATATTCCGAAATCAAAAATGAAGCCTATTTTTCCAAATTCATAACATATAAGTTTCGTTAATTAATATGAAATTAATTCATGTTTTCCAAACAAATAACTTGTTTTTATGAAACAATAACTATCAAAAGATTGACACTAGATTATGTCCTATTTCAAAGTGAAATTAATTTAATGGAAAAAATTGGATTAAATGGTTATAATATAATCTAATTACACATTAAAACAAATTAAATAGACAATCTATCCATATAAATAAATTATATTGATAGGAAGTTTTGAATTAAAATACAGTATTTTCACTATTAATCAAAAAACTGAATTTTATCAGAAAAATGCCAAAATTTTACCAAAAGTAAATTTTTATGTCATAGTTCTAAATAAGAATATTATTTTATCAAAAAGAACATTTAAAAATTACCAAAACTAGATTTAAATAAGGTTCTCCATAAAAAGGTGGTAAATCAACCTTTTAAAGTAAATTATTCTTAAAATTAGATTCATTCACATTTTAAGCCTCTAACTTTTATTAGATAAATGTAAAAACATTTAACAAACATTTATAATCATATTTTAGTTAGTTCTATTCATTTATTCACGTACAACGACTTGGCGTTAACTACTATTTCAAATAATATTATTATATTATTAGTGTGCAATGTCAGATTTCCAAGATACCTATTATTGCGTATCAGGTAATCCATCGAACATAGCATCCATTTTAAGGTAAAATTAATATTTAATTCACAATTATTAATAAATATAAAAATGTTTTACTCATTATTTACCTGGGATGTTACAATTCACATGCTTGATTATGACATATAGATCATTCAACACTGAATCAGCTTTCATCACATTTAATTCGACGATCAATTGGTGTGGAAGATATAAATGTATTTCATTAATAAAAGAATTATATGGTCATAATTATGAAAACAATTGATTGAAAACGGTTATAGGTATTCAATAAAAAATTGTTCAGAATGTAAAATCATGGTAAAACTTCTACAGTCTAACGATAGTACTCAATGATTTATAAAAAAGGTAAAAAAAGAGGAAAATTGGAATGTAATTATATGTTAATAAAATTTATAGTATGAAGGAAATTGAAAAACTTATCCACTCATTTTGATTTGTAAATTAAAGGTATAAAATTATTAGAATGCTTGAATTGAAAAGAGGAGTGAGATGTCCTCAATCAATTCTGGCATGGTAACAGGAGCACCTAACTGTTTATAAGAAGGATTTATGAGAGTGAAATGGGTATATTTTCATTTATAAATAATATGGGAAAAAAGATATATGTAATAATATATAAATACATTAATAATTATTAAAAAAGGAAAAAGTTTATATAAATTCTTGAATAATCAATAGATCTAGAGGACCCCTAACAAAATTTAATCATTGGAACAGGTGCACATAATGGTTAATATGGGGAATTAGTGAGAGTAAAATCATAATATCATCACACATAACAAGAAAGGTATGTAATAGATATTTATATAAAGATTCCTAAATAATAAAAAATGGAAATTAAGAGGTTAAACATAAAATAGGTGCTTGGATAAAAATAAGAGAGGGGGCTTCCTTACCATGAAATGATGACTCCAAAAGATTTGGAGGAGCTTCTTGGTACAATGCAGGACCCATGGGATGACCCATGATATGGTAAAACCAAGTAAAGATGTCATCCATGATTTTTTAGTGAAGATAATTTGGAGCATGGGTGGGTTACATTGGAAATTAATGATGTGTTCTTAATTGTTTTCCAAAATTTTTTTTTCGACTCTATACTATAAAATCACCCAAACCAATAATCACCGCATGGTTTTTTACCATGGTTTCTAAAATAGAATGGTGTTTTCATTATTTTATATGAAAATGGTTAGAACTCATTAACATATTACCCTTAGTGATGTAGAATTGAGTCATTCCCATAAATATATTATTTTAAAATCATAAAATATAGAATATATTTAGGAGGATTCATAATGTAATTAAAAAATTAATAAAATAAACTTATAAATAATTTATTTTAAATATTAAAATTATATTTATTCATATACAAACTTTATAGTATATAATACACCATTTTTGGGTCATTATGATGTCATAATACACAATGTATATTGATACCTTATTTAATTTTTAGGCAAAAATTATACTAACTCAAAAAAATTCAAAAAATTCACTATAAGATAATTAATTCACAATGTTTCAAAAATAAAATATTTTATAAAAATGTTTTACTAAATATATTAATATTAACTTTCAAAATAAAATGGGAATTTATTGAGATGTGAATGGTTTTTTTACGATAACAATTTTCGAACAATTATTTAAATTACATTTGACATCATAAAATTTTTATTATCACTTTCAATTAAAAATAGTCATTTAATATTGATATTATATTAAAAAATCATTTATTTTACAAACCATTAATATAATAAAATAAATTTGTTAATATATTATTACACAAAAATAAAAATCATTTTTTATAATATCAAAATATAATATTTATTAAACAGATTACTTACAAATTTTTAAAGTAAAAAAATAAGGAAAAAAATTAATAATAAAATCAATTTACATTAAATATTACTATTTATACTGTTAAATATCATTAGTTTATTTGCATTTTTAAATTATTTTTACCCTTAATCAACATATTTTCTATTTACTGTAGTAATACATATATACTATAGTTAATATTATTATTATGAAAAAGTTAAGTTTAACTTATTACCTAAATTTAATTATGATTATTCAAAATAAAAAAATCATAATAAATTTATATATGTGGAAGTATTTAATTTATTATAAAACCCACAAGCCAGATAGAATTTTTTTTAAAATCTATTTTTTAAGTAAGAAAATATTTTAATTTAAAAATTTATCTAGTAATATTTGTATTTGAATTAATAATGATTGATATATGACCAATAAGTAAAAACATTAATCATTTACCATTACGTGGTAATTTTAATTAATTAAAATGGAGAAGCATTATTCAGTTTAAAACTATATTCCGAATAATGCGTTTTTAATCATGAATATAAACATTTTCTAAAATCTATAAAAAAGATGATATAAATGAACTTAATTGAATTAAAAATATCAAAATAATATAAATTTTATTCCAAAATATTATTGAATTAATATTTGGATGTTTATAATAACTAATTTATCATAAGAAATGAAAATTTTACATAAAATGATATTTTCACTATTCATTGAGAAAAATGTTTTTTCTGAAAAATTTTAAAATTTCACCCTAAGATATTTTTATATGATTATTTTAGAAAATTGAATTCACATTATAAAATAAATTTTCTTTATGTTTCATAAAATAATTATATTATTATTTTCACAAGAAGAAATGAAATTCATTTTGGAATAAAATATTTTTTTGAGGAAATGAAGACATTACCAAAAAATTAATTGATTATTTACTAAAAATTAATCAATATATATTGAAAAATAAAATAAACACACACATATATATAATAATTATTTTAAATATTACTCATATCCACAAATTTAATTTATAGGATAAAACATGAATATTTAGATAATCATTGTTTTCTTTGGGTTCCCTATTGCATATCTCATAAGCTATTGAACATATTTTTACCTTCATATTTCACCTCTAAAAACTTAATACCATTCTTCTCAAATAATCTTAATGGGTATATATACCTAACTAAATAATAATTCTCCAAAAATATCATCAATCAAATCAAAATCAATAAATATTTATTCTGGTAATATGTTTCCCCGAAATATTCTTAATCTTGCTAAAATTCTATCACAAAAACAAGAAAAGGTTGTATTAGTTATTTTAATGATTAGAATGAGACCTATCAATATGAAACTCTTTAGTTATTTCATAAAACCAAAAAAAATAGTAAGGCTTATCAATCCCTCAATCACATGCTTTTAATGATAACTTTTACAACTAAATCACTTTTTTATGTTACGAGTCTTATTAAATATATGTTTCAAAACATTAATTAAAAAATATTTTGGATAAATCCTTATTTGTTTCAGGATTCTAATATACATAATTTCACTAATGTACTAATGTTTTAACATAACTCCCAACCACCAATATATAAACACTTTACTCTTTACAGTAAAATGATTTCCATAAAATGGGACCATATTCTTGGATTTTACCTTTATATTATAAAATTCGCATGGATAATAAACATATTATCCAAGCATAATAAATTAAAAAATAAATGGGTACTTCAGTATCTGATCTATTCTACATTATCATACTCATCATTTTCTTACTGAAAATCAATACTTTATGGACAGTTTTTACTCACTTAAAAACATTCGAGTTCCTTGTTCAATTTCTTTTGGTTCATCTGTCTACATTTTTTACACCTATTAAATTGAATCATCTTACTTTTATTGCCTTTGTTAAATTACACTTCTTAAGAGTTCATGCCCCTCTTAATTGATATCTTTATACATTTAAATATGATCCCTTTTCTAATTTTGATTTTTGATATATATTTTTCCATAATCACTAGCAACATGAGTTCCTATCATGTTAGACATCTTATTTGGGAAGTCTCCATATTGCCCATCACATTGGTTGTTGACTTGGTTCTTTCTATTTAAATTCATTTAATAGAATAAAGGTAAAATTATGTATGATTAGTATTAAAATATTAAAAAAATCCAATTAATTTAAAAGGTATAAATTAAAAAATCACATGTATTTTTTTTACATATGAATTTCTAGGCCTCAAAAAAGATATGAATGAACTATTTTTTAACATCAACTATTTTGATAATTATTATTCTCCAATTAATTGGATGTAATTATCTTATTAATTTACAATAGTATATTCTCTGAGTGTATCAACCAAGTTTGTATAATCGACCATTGTCATACATGAGTTTATGATCGATTCTATCTCAATGTATTTTTTCTAGGTTTTACCCCAGGTACAACTATGTTAGAGCCAAATCCTCTTATAGTTTACAGAAGGGGAAAAATATTCATTTAAAAATAATATAAAAATTAAAAAATAATATTAATGACTTATTATGATTAGTAACATCCCTTAGTATTTCAATAGAGTTTTAAAATCATAATCAAAAAAATAACAAAAATTTAATTTGATACCAACTATGAAAACCAATAAATTTATTACATATTAATTAAAAAGTTATTACATAACATTAAAAATAACACATCATGGAGATCAATAATTATAGTTTCATTGGTAATTAGTTACATATCATAATGTCTTTACCATTGGATAAGACAACATTATATAAAACATCATTTACATGATTATAATATAACATATCTTTTAAAAATACAAAGGATAACCTAGGGACATATATAAGAAAGATGTGATATATAAATCCTAGTAAGGGAATAAATGGATCATTACATGAAGGAAGCATTACATGTTATAAAATAAAAATTCTAATGTCTCATAAAATGGGTGAGAATCCTAAACATGAACAATAATGCATGATTTATCTTGATAACATAAAGGAAACATGGGAAATGTAGAAACAATGTTAAACATGGCATCATAAAAATAGTTCAAGGATAACTGACAAGACAAAAAGATAGAAAGAAGTCCTATGATTGATTATGTTCACTTACTAATCCTTTTAAAAACCTCTTTTGAGACAAAAACATTACCCAATACATTAGAGTTCTCTATAATTTTTGGAAGACTTGTCATATTCATATCATTTTCATGCATAAGTGTACCACATAGATCGTATAGCATGGAATCATTTTTCATCAGATTTAATTGCACAATTAATGTATGTGGAATACATATATGGAATTCCCTAATAAAAGATGTATAATTATATAAATATGACCATCCTTTATAGTAAGTGAGTATATGTATTCACTACACAATTTTAGGGAATAGAAAATTGTGGTGAAATTTTAGCCCCATAAAAAAAATACTCAAATATTTATAAAAATGTATTTATAAGAGAGAAATGGGTATATAATTATTTCTACACAAAATGGAAGCTAATAGGGATATGAAAAAAAATATCCCAACATTAGGATTTCGAAATAAAAGTAATAAATCGAAGAATATAATATAATTGAAAAGAGAAACGAGTATGTCACACTAAATATCGCCATGGTAACGGGTGTACATAATGGTCCATTACAAATAATAATGAGAGTTAAATGTGTCTCCAATAAATTCAAAATAATATGAGATATAAGGGGATATTGAAGAACATATACCAAATTTATTATTTGATGAAGAAGGGCATAAGATTATTTTGATTCTTGAATAAATAAGATAAAGAGATGTTACTTTATAAAATTTTGGCATCGTAAGAGGTGAACATAAATGTTCATGGGAGGGATTAATTAGATTGAATGGAATCTAAAATCACATCGAAATAAAATTGGAAGTCTGTTGGATGTATAAAAACAAGTGGAAACAAGAAAAAATTAATATAAGAGTCATAACATAAATGAAATTCTTATATAAAAAGAATAGTGGGGGATCCACTGCCTTAAGTGGGTGACTCAAAATGCATGGGAGTGGATTCTTGGGAGTATACAATGTCATAAATCGACCAAACGGGGGTTGAGATGATACAACCCCAATCCCACCTCTATAGTCCAAGGGTTGATGACTATTATCGAAAAGAATATCAATCATGTGGAGGCCTTCACATAATATACATATACACAAACACACCTAACCATATCAATGTAGAAGTGAAGATGGATAATAATAAAAATTTATTGTATCTATAATAGAAACCAACCAATGAATCATATATGGTGTGAAAGAGTAAAACAATGAAATTTAAATGTAAAGGGGATAATTACACACCCAATCTATGAAAACAATTTATTTAATCTTGTGAGAGAGTCCGACTATGAATCTCCATCTTTAACCACTGTATGTTGTCAAATGCACCAGCTATCCCTATGCTCTTCAATACCCCCAACCTATCTTTCATATGCATAAGACCCGACTTGTCTGAGAAAATCCCAAGCATGTGTGATTATATAAATACATAGTAGGATGTTCCAAAATATGATGGGGGAGAAATAATAGAAACAAAATGGATTGATAGACATCAAATTCAAAAAGAGCGCTACCCAATGCAAGAGAAAGTAACCTCATCTAAACACGTGGGGATTTGCATGACGTAAGGTAGAATACATGTGGAGTCATCACTAATCATAGTATGAGAATGATCTTATGCAACAAAAAGTTTCTCAACATGGTGTATAGGTGGACTACCTTGAACATATCTACATCAAATGGAAAGAGAGTAACCAAATACAAATGCAATAATACAGATATATATATGTTTCTGTGTGATTTGTCAAAGAAGGAAATTGAGAGGGAAAGGGGACCTCCATCTCACAACCTAGCCTTGGAAAAGAGTCGCCAATAGTTCAAAATCCCATCAATGATTCCCAATGTCTAATGTGTCTACCTAGAAGAAAATAATAATTTCAAACTACACATTATTCCACATAGTAGAGGGATCAAAATTTTCTTGTAGATTGAATATTCCCTACATTAATAAGAAATTAAAAACAAAAAGAATGTAGAGTGCATGTAATCTAGACCCATTGGTGTATTATACTCTATGTCTGTAGAATAAGTATGGAGGCCCTATAAAATGTAAAGAAATAAGAGTACAATCTCCAAGGTTAGAGGAACCGCACCATGGAATGACATGGGAGTATTGTCCCTATCTTCACAACATGTTTGGAGGAGTTGCACCATGATTGGAAATGGTAATATCATCTACATGAATAAAGGACCCACACCATGGTGCTGAACAGGATTACTACATATATCTTCTCAATGATAATAGTGGACCAGTACCCGGATGTGATAATAGAGTACCATCTCATTGGATATAGGATATCTTCCCTTGTCTAATAAGAGAGTACCATCTCGATCTGTAAAATTGTTATGGATAACTATTGACCTAATTTAAATGTGAGTAGCACTCGAGTCATTGAGGACCCATACCCCATCCGATAAGGGGGTTCTAGTCGAAACCCTTTGGTGATCATGCTTTATCACTACCATCATCGAGTGTTGCATAAATAAGTGTCCCAAATGAACCATATAACATTCTATATTCAATGCTACATCAAAGGTAACCATCATGTTTTACATTAAAACCCCTCATGATAGGATACTCAGTGGCCAAAATCAGATTCTAAATAAAGAAGGTACAATGGATAAAATGTTCATAATGGAGTATATGACATGTAAGGGACCCAAACAACCTGTAGTACCACTCTTCTCTCTAGACAAGTCCAAACCAGCCCAAGTATTTTTTATCCATGGTATACTATATGGTGTGTCTCATCTAAAATCCAGATGAATGCATGAGGCACCTCAACATTCCAAAGGGAAAAAACATAATTACACTAATATTCCTCTCCATATAACCAGGAATGGCCAAACATATCATACAATTGTGATCCCAATGAAAAATTTCAATGGATATTCTAATAACATGCCCAATTCGGACAATTAGTGAGAAAGTCACATTTCAAAAATTAACACCCCAACGGTACTACTCAGGCCTGAGCCCCAAATCCTAAATTAACCTTTTATATTGGTCTTGAAATATTCAACTCAATATGAAGGAAATAATACCTATCATTGTTAGTCATTCTAACAATGTATAAAGAGGTTATGTCCAGATTAATATTTGAAAAATGAAATAATAATAATAAAAATTCGTATTAAAATTATTTATAAAACCTCAAATGCATGAGGATTTCCCTACCTTACCCATTTATATAAAGGAGGTGTATAACACCCCTTTTTTCATATTTATTTATTTATCCCCATTCTTGTTTTTATCACTTCATATTCTTTATTAGTATAAATAATAAATAAAGAACATGAATCTATGAGGACATCATGATTTTATCATTCAATAACTACCATGGGGTTGTCACTTGTTCCCTTTTATTATCTCATGTAAAAAACTATATTTTTTATCCTCTCCTCCATTATTATTATTATTTTTAAATAAAATCTCATTTATTTTTATTATCTAAAAAAAATTATTCCAAATTTTTTACTACAATTATTTAATATTTCAATAATTATAAATTGTCATATTATTTTCTTAACTCCTCACTATTATTGTAATTATAATTAATGCTCATCGCATTAAACATGTCCAATAAACTTGTTGGAGATCCGAGTTTGGACACTGTATCATCCATGATAAACAGTCTCATCTATGAGAACCATCACATGACACTCACTCGAAATTGATTCTATCACTCCAGATTTTATCATCACGCGTCTACTGGGAAAATGAGGGTCACCAATCTAATCCTCAACCACAGTCAATCAAAAAACATACATATACATTACATATCTATTCCATTCTAAAAACACCATCTTTCTCATTTTTAAATGAATTAAAAAACAACTGACCTATGGGTCATTCATGCTATGTAAATGAATTTGGGGGATCGACCATGCATGAACCCACCCTGGAAAAGTCAAATTGTGGCCTCGTTGGTCAATGATGAAGTACGCAATGAATAAAAATTGGAAAAGAACCTGAAAAATGTGAAAACATCATTGACCAAATATTATTTGGAAATGATAATTGATCAGGAATATACATTTCAAGAACATGACGAAGAAAATAATAAAACTAATTAAATATATTTTATCTCTCTATGGGCTAGTGTGATTAACATAAAATCACAGAATCAAAAATAGATAATAATTCATGATCAATTATTTTATAAAAAGGTTCATATACCAAAATTTATGATTTGTACCTCGATTATGGATCAATCCTTCGAAATGAACACATTTTATTTTTTTGAAGGTGATATAATGTTTTTGATGCCTTCTGTATCACCTCAATCTAATCTCCAGCTATCATCTAATCCCAATCTGCAAATGAAGGTCATTAGAGATTATCTTAAAACCTCTTAGGGTTATGATATCAACCCTAATAAAATTTCATAATTACACTATTATAGGGAATTTTTAGGTTAGTCTCTTTAATAAAATAAGTAAATAAGTATTTCAATTTTTTTAACTATTTCTCCCATGTTCATGCTGATGATAAACACCTGATAAATTATATTGATATGTCACAACTAGGGTAAAATATAAATTTCAGACTCAACGATCTTCCAATATTTCTCATACAACTCTTTATTTATAAGCTATATGAATCTGAATAATTAAAAAAATTAATTGAATTAGTTAATTTACTAAATGAACTCTCTAATGGTTTCCTCATAAGAACATCCCATGCTGACCAACATTAGATCTCTCCGAGTGTTAATCCCATGTTACAATTTCTTCCGTGGTCTTCTATTTTATATACTAGACTCCGTATAAGAGTTATTTTACTTTTTCTAGAGAAAAATGTATGTGATATAAAATATAAATAATATTTTAATATAATTAATCACAGGATCACTAATCATAAGAATCATGCTTTTTTTAGTTCCTAACTCTACAAATTCATATGAATATTCAAAAACGATTATAAGACAATCCCAAAATCTCTACACTATACACTTCGTCAAAACGTTTCATCCCCAAAATGAACCCAAAAAAAGATTTTAGGATACAAAACTTGTGTATGAATTCCAAACTCAAATTTCATCTCTAGGATGTAAAACCTATGGATAAAAGTGAATGTCTTTCATCACCTCCTCTCACAACACGACCCGAACCACCATCCATCCCAGGAAAAAATATGAAGTGATTCCATTCTTCAAAAAATTCACCCAGTGAATCTCATGAGGATATCTGGTCACCTAAGATATTAAGATTGATATCACCATGTTGTTCCTCCATAACTCATGGAGGAAGAGAATATGAAACAACCATAAACTATATGTATGTTATATCATCCTTTCCTAAAAGTTCCAACTACAAATCAATCTCCTTCTATTTCACCTCCCATGATAATAGAGAAAAAAACCTCATTGTAAACCTATTTTTTAATTTCCATGAAATAGGTGGCATTTAACCTTATTCTATTTCAAACACTTCATATTCCATTGTCACTCTCTTTTTTACAAAGAAATAAATAGGTAAATGAACCATTGAATCTATAGCATAGTCAATGAGTGATTTCATAGGACTAGCACTCACACATAATGTCTAGTACTATCCTCTTATGTCTCCCATTGTCCAACTCTGATAGTGAGGATAGGAGGGTACCAATGAAATTGGATTGCATAAACTATGCCAAGAAGGATTAAGGTTTTATGTCACTATTCTTTATAACTCTACGGGGGTGATAATAAATGAAAAGGGTATCCACCTGAACTCAACGAAACCACATCTACTCTAGTATGACATTATTGGTACATCCTCCTCTCAAACCTAGTGCTGGTGATAACTCATCTAGAGTTCAAACTCTGAGAATCACTTCATCCCAAACCACTGGTTGAAGAAATCAATGATTATCAAGGTTTTATACACTTTCTTGCATCACCTGGTTCAAGTAAAACTAATTAATACCTAACCACAAACTCTTGTCATCCACCTAGGCGAATGACACCTGATTGCCTATGAAAAAAAAAATTGGTCTTACAAATCTCCCTCCCTAAAGAATCATCCATCTACACATATAGCTCTCACAACTATAAGGTGATATTTTATATGTCAGTACAATTATATGGCCATCCTTGGTTCATGTCCATGCAAAAAAATCTTTATGGTAAGAAAAACATAACACATCCTCATGAAGGACATCCTCATACTTCTCCACTAGCATCGAAAACTAAAAGATCCTAGATTCCGCTAATCTAATAGAAATAATAGTGAACTTTGGCATCAGTGGTAACCTCATATGGATGATATCAACCTTCTCTATCATAGTATCACTCATCCACCACTAAATATATTTTTTTTATTAAAATTCCACTTTAATTGAATGTGGGAAAACATAATCCACCTGAGAGGATCACTCATCATTATGGGGGGAAACTTCATCTCACAACCTGGAAGCACTACCATACTCACTGGATGCAACTATATGAATTTGGATGGTTGAAGAACATTCCACACTATTGATAAAATCATAGTCTCCCCCACCACTATGAAAAGAGTTATTGTGAGACTCATTCTCCTCATAGAATCATTTCACACAGTCAGAAGAAACGGGTGCACCAATCTTTTCTATAGGAGCCTCTAACAAAACGGCCTAGAAAAAGTCATCCACTAGTATCACACGGTCATGAATAGGGGCTATGTCCATGGATAATATTCTTACACCTATTTACTATAATTTTAGTTGGATAAGTGAATACAAATTCCATACCCTGAAGCACACTTGATTCCACATTGACAAAATATCCAACTTCCAAAAGCTATCAATTCACTTTCCCTCCTCCTCAACACATCCAAGGCACTCCCCGACTCATTATCACCTCAAAAGGACAAAAAACACACGATTCAAAAGAAAATCATTCACCACACCCTGATAATATACCCTTTAGTGTGTCACTTACTCACCAACACAGTTTGTTATCATGTCACAAAAACATGTCTCAGTGTGGCAACTGAACCTCTTCCCTAAATTTTTAAATCCACATTAAACATCACCAACATTGAGAACTACCACTAACCAACATCACCCTAGTAAAGCATCAGCATGAGGAATGCCAACAAAATGAATCCCATCTGTGATGTATATATAAACCATTAGATAGTTCCTACCCTCAACCACTTTATAAGGGAGTCTAGAAAAAAAACATTGCTGATCTCCTTCAACGTAACCTAAAATGTACACTATGAAAATTTGAACCACCTGTTAGTACTAGTGGAACCAACAAATTTTCTATAAAGACCATAAAATTAATGTTAAACCATTTGATTAGTTAGGATCTGCACAAGCCTGAACACTCGGATCACCGACTCCAACCAATCATATATGGCCTGGGGTTCTAGATCATCTGGCAACCTTAGCAGCCACAATAACTAGAATTTTTGGAGTTCACTGAGAATGTGTGCCTCATAAACATAATATAATGGTACTATATACTCTTCACGAAGAGGGGGTGATTCTACCCACCCACATAGAGGAAAGACCTCCAGTGATGTCTCTGAATGGAGGTCTCATTTCACATCAGATCTTGGCTAGCCATCTTCATGAAGTCATCATAAAATTTTAAACAATATATTGAATTTTTAGATGATAATATATATATAATAGGGATCTAACTTAGGAATGGCAGTTAAATACTCTATCCCACATGATTCATGTACAATGTTTTCCTTACGGAAAATTTCTCAAGATGACGATTTGATAAAAAGTTTCCCATAGTCCTAATGTGTGGACACAATGACCATGAGTACCCTAATTGGGTTCCCTACCCTGATATTCCCACATGAGAACTTTTTCAATGTTTTTATAAATCCTATCCAAATCCTAATTGGGATACTACTCCAAACACCTTCCCAATGATCAAACCATATCTAATTCCAACATTTCATGACCCGACCTAATGAAACCAGAGTTTTAACTACTCCAAACCAACCTCCATATGATATGTACTATGGATCAGTGCCTAAATCCATAACTCAAATAGGGATGCATTCAATTAATGTATATTCAAACACCCACTTGACTATATCAGTGATGAAGTGTTGAGAAATAGTAATAAAATGATGAAACAATAAGAATATAAACCTAACATACAAAACATCTATAGTTTATAAGATCACTATAATCAAAACGCAACGTAAAAGGAAATAATTACATGCCTTACCTGAAAAAATTTGAGAAGTAAACTAATGAGGGAAATGACCTCAAAATTTATAATCTCTGACCACTGTTCGCAATCAAATGCACAAAGAATTCTTAATCTCTTCTATAATCATCGTTGACTTATCCGTTGTCTACATAAGACATTACACATTCGGGAAAATCCAATATGGGGCTAAGTATATTCATAAACTATAGGATTCTCAAAATAAAAAATGGGGAGTGGTAAGAGACACAAAAGGAATAGATAGATAGTGAAAGGGGAAACAATTCAATCTAAGAAAATAGAATGTAACCTCATTCTAATAGTAGAGACTCAACACAGTGTGTAGGAGAACAACATGTTGTGTTCTTTTCACCCATTACTAGGAGAGTTAAATCATCCATCCATGACGTTCTCAACACGGTGTTTATGTGGACTAACCTATGCTTCTCAACAAAATATTAAAAGAGGCATACAAAATCAAATGGCCTGGATATATATATATATACATAGTAATATAATACCAAACAAGAGATAAAGGGGATCTCTACCTCACATCCTATTCAATGAAATGAATCCCCAATAATTATAGAATTACACAATTATGCACAAAATATAATGTGTTTACCCAACAAGAAACATCCAAGTCAAACTACACCTTATCAATAAGTTTCATATAAGAGGGGGCACAATTTCCATATAGAGCACCCATTCCCCATACCGATAGGGGGATACCACTAAAAAGGCATGTAAATGACCCAAACCCTATACAGATAGTGGGATTACACACTAATTATGTAAAACATATATATAGGACTTGCACTATGGTTCAATGGGGGCAGTAAATTCTCAATGGATATTAATCCTACACCATGGTACAATAAGAGAGTGTTATCTCTATACGCACAATGTGATTAGAGGTGCCCCTCCAAGATTCGATAGTGGATTTTTTACTCCATTTCTAGAGAAACCATGCCTTGATGCCAAATGGTTGTACTCTCTCTACCACCATAATGATTATTGAGGAACCACACCTTGATGTGATAGGGGATTTCAGTGTCCATGGATAGAGGAATCACAACTTTTTCCCATATGGGAGTATCATCTCTATTTTCAAAATGAGAATGGAGGACCATATCTCTAATGAAATTGGGGAGTATTTCTATTGTCATTGAGAAACCATTGACATTTTAATAAAGGGTTCCACTCAGAATAATCTGGTGATCAAGCCCAATCAGTGATGTTATTGAGTGTCTCCTAAATAAGAGTCACACATATGACATATCACATCACATCCCAAAATCTATTATAAATGGAACCATCACTTTCTATGTGAAATAAACTCTCAATACATGCTACTAGATGGATAAAATTCAAGACCATATGAAGATTATTTGAGTGATTAAAGATTCAAAAACAAGGAAACAATGTTTTGGGGACACACATAGTATATATTACCGATCTAGTCCCTAAAAGTGTCCATACTAGACCAAAGAATTATGGAAATGTACTATTATATAGTGTGTAAGGGTACTAAATTGTGTTTTTCGAACAAAATATTGTTGAATACACATGGATCATCATTAATATGAAGGGAAATTTGAAATAACACTAATAAGACATTACAAACAACACATATGTCCAAAATGGATCACACTTTTATGGTCCTCATAGCGTAACGCTTCGGATATTCTATTCACATTCCCAAATCATAAAACAGGTGAGAAAGTCACATTTCACCATTTAATTTCCAAATAGTGATTTGTATACCTGATATTGGTCTTGAAACATTCTTCTCAATATCAGAGTCATAATACTTCTAATGATTATTCATTACAACACTATATGATGAAATTGTGGTTGGATTAATGTTTGAAAACCAAAAAAGAATAATAATATTTTATATTATTATTATGTATATATTTTCATTTTTTAAAAATCCCTCAAACAGATGAAGATTCCCATCACTTCTCCATGCATATAAGGCTTCTGAACTCCACCCCTTTATCCCTCTTTATTGGTATCTTCTAGTTAATTTATTTTATAATTCATTATATTTATTACTATTTATAATAAAGAAACCACATCAATATATTTTTCCCTTATTTCCATCTCACACATAAACCACCATTGGGTTTTTTGAGTTTTTTTTATTTAAATCTGTTAAAAAATTATCATTTCTCCCTCTCTCCATTATTATACATTTCTTATTAAAATTTAACTATCATTTAATTTTATTATACAACCAAACATTTTTTGAAATAATAATTATTATTTAATAAAATAAAAAATCATCATTTAATTATATTAACTCATCTCCATTAATAATAATAATAATAATAATAATAATAATAATAATAAAATGGTCAGTGTGATGACCAAATCTGACCCTGTCATTGATGATCCATATATGGTCACCATCTCATCCACATAGAGTATCCTACTATATGATACCTCACACATGGCCCTCTCTTGGGATAGATTCTATTAAATCGCATGTCATCACCACATATTAATTGCGAAAAATGGGATCACCGATCCAATGTAGAACAACTACTAATCACAAAACCTACACCAAAGGTACTACTATGTTCTTCCCACAAAACACTATCCTTGTAATTTATAAATCTATCCCTAACCCATCGATCTATATGTCACTCATTACAACACAAAAAACCTAGGGGTACAACCATGCTCAAACCCACCTCTTCAATGTTGAAAAACATCTCCACTATGTCTGATACCTTTTGATTGATTTCATTCTGATCAATGGTTATTGTCTGATCCCTATCCTCCAATGAAGGTCGTCAGAGCTCCTAAAAATACCTATCTAGTTTATGAAACTAAAATAAATAAATGTCCTAACAACACATTTATTGATAGTTTTTCATTTATTATCATTAATAAAATAATTAGATAGGTTTTTAAATTAATTTCATCATTCCCCCCACATTGACACTCAATCCAAACACCAAAAACCTCCAAAGTTTACGTCATGACTACTGTAAAACTAATGTTCCAAACCCAAAGGTGGTCCCATTTTTCCCATCCATGTACCCATTTATTTATTTTCTATTCATGTAATTAAATTAATTAATTCAATCAATGATCCTAGAAATGGAAACCTCATCTGAACACCCCACAATGGCCAACTTTACGTCATCCCAAGGATAAACCTCATGTTATGGATTCAACCATGGTCTCGAATATCAGAAATGATAATCTTTATAAGAGATATTTCAAATTTCATTAAATCCTCATTTACATGACATAAAATATATTTAATATCTCTGTAAAATTAATTTCATTATCACCGAGACTCAGAATCTTGATCTTTCTCAACATCTATCTATGAAAAATTTCATAATAATATTTCAGTTATTACATGGAAAAACCAGAGCCTCTACATTGGGGCACATTGGTTGGACTCAATAGGTGGGAGGATAGAGCAAGAACATGATCCATAGTATTTAGAGAATATAAAGTGGTTTTTTGGGAGTGTTTATATAGTAAAATAGGGGAAGTTCTTTAACATATCCCAAATAAAGGTTCTGGACTAGATAAAATAAAATAACCAAAAGAAAAATCCTGGCCTTGATTATTTCCCACAGTTTCTTATAAATAGGGGAGATTTGGATTATTTTATAGGGAAAGGGCCAAAATAATTAATATATTTCATTTGGTGATGTGGAATTAAATCATTCTAACAAAGACAAGTTTTTTAACCGTCGAAACATGGTTTAAGTTTCGGATGACACATAAAGGATTTATAAAACAAATCAAATAATCTAAAAATCTAATTCTTTTAATGGGAAACCATGTTTTTGGATTTTATACCCATTATAGTATATATTACATCACTTTCTAGTAATTATGATTTTATAATACACATAATATTTTTATAAACAATTTAATTTTTACTAAAAGATTCGAATGTCATAAAATTATGAAAAATGGACAATGGATAATTTTCAAATTTTTATAAAAAAATTATTTTTTCAAAATTATTTTATAATTATACTAATTTTCAATTTTCAAATATTATTTACATATATTATGAAATATTGGGTTTTTTACTATAAGAGTATTTGAACCATTATAGTAATTACATTTTTAATCATAAAAACTATATTATAATTTACATTTCAATCATTATTTAATAATAATATTTTATGAAAATATCAATTATTTCAAATAGCCCTTAATTTATATAAAGTAATTTCTCAACTTCATTTTACTCAAAATTATAATTTGGGTATTTTTCTATCTAAATATAAAATTTAAAAAAAAATTACTTAATCATTTATAATGTAAAAAAATTAGGAATTAGAATAATAATTATTAAAATAAAAATAAAATATATATATTCATGCTGTTATCATTACTTTTTTTTCTAACCTTTGTAAAATTATTTTCACCCTTAAATAACCTATGTTATTTTTATTGGGGTAGTAAATATTTAATAAAATTACAATTTATATTATTCTATAAATCAATTAAAAATATGAACGAATAATAATTATCATTAATAAAATTTAGGAATTATTTTTATCTAAATAAATTCAATGAGAAGGAATAATTTTTTTAAAATAAAACATGTAAGCACAATGAAAATTTGTTTTTCCAAAAAAATATACTTTTCAAGGAAATAATTATATTATTTTAACTATATAAATAGAAATTTTCATTATACGAATTAGAATATATAATAATAGTTATGTATCGTATAAATTTAATTTTAATAATTTCCCATTAGTTTTTATTTATAAATAATTAAAATAGAGAAACTTTATGCATTTTAAAATAGTATTTTGAAATATGTGTTTTAATCCTAAAAAACTTATAATAAAATATGATAAAAATAAGTTTTACATTTCCTATATTTAAATAAATATTAATAAATAATACATATTTTACCTTTAAATGAAATTTAAATAATATTGGTTTTTTTATATTATATAATTTATCAAAATAAATGACAATTTAATATAAAAATGAAATTTTATTATTTACTATATATCTATATTTTGCAATGATTTCCTAGATTTCACTATATGTTAATTTTGATATGATTATTCCAAAAAAATAGAGTTTATATAATGAAATAAATATTTTAAATGTTCTATGAAATAATTATAATACTTTTCTCACAGGAATAAAAGAAAATCATTTTGGAAGAAAACGTATTTTGAGTAACAAAAGACATTACCAAAAGAATTGATTAATTATTTACTAGGAAATTATTAATATATTTTGGTAATATATACATATATATCCCAAATTAGTAGATCTTACTAATATCTTCAAATTTAATGGAAATTCTAAAAGAACAATATTTAAAAAATCATTGTTTCTTTGGGTTTAGTGTTGCATATCACATAGTCTATCGAACAATGTTTTTCTTTTAGAAACTAAGCATGTTACATATGGGGGGTTCCAGTTCATTTTATTAAGAAGAATTATTTTTCAATGCTTATATACATTCATTATCATGAGTGTAATAAGATAACCACAAATAAAATGTATCATATACCTTATAATGATGTCATTTTAAATGTACTATGAGGGTCCCAATAATTATCAATGATTGAACATAAATTTGAATGTTTAAAATTAACTGCACAAATGGTGTATATATAAATGATAACATTTTATAAAATATTTTGAAATTATGAATTCAATGAAATGAAATGAAAAACTACAAATTAACATTTTATTTTTATATAGCTAATGAATATTGTGTTTAGAGATTACGTTGATCATTTTATGATTGTCTTTATAAATTTTATTCTCATAAATTCCATTAGAAAATAGAAGCCTAAATATTATTTGAGGACATTGTTGAAGGCTATGAGTAAAGAGACATTATATTCCAAGATTATAATCTTATTATTATATCTATATAATGTATCCATTAGGGTTCATATAATAAAAATGGAGGGTGTATATATTGATCCATCAAATAATGTGGTTATTGATTATTACACCAAACCAACCAATGTGGTTATGATAAGTAGTCTTCTTTGATAGGCTGGATAATATATGAGCATTGTGAGAAATTTTTCAAGGATGTAAAATCTATTATATAATAAGAGTTTTATGGGATCAATGTTCACATAAATATATTAATGTGATGAATCATTCCGGTAACTCTAGAGAAGGTTGGTCAATAAACCTATACTCAGATTACCCTAGAGTGGAGAAGGGTTTTTAATTTAATGTGATGTATCATTGAAATAATTGAGATGTATTACTTTTTAGAATGACATAGTGGTAGTATACTCTTCTTGAAACATCATAGTTCCTTATAAAAATCACTCAACCAATGCTTTTAAACCATGAATAGTGATTTTATCATTAATAATATTGAGGAATTATCTCTATAGTGATTGGTGTGATGTATATACCAATTAAAAAGGAAAAAAAATACATATTCATAGGGATTTAGTATGCTCCATATTTTATTGTTACAATTTATCATAGATTATGACTTCTCAGTAAATTACCACTCGATGAAGGAAATAAATAACTATAGTTTAATGACTGGAAAGGATCATGCTACCTTATCCATGATAAAAATATAGAATGATCTAATACTTATGGGTTTTAACTGGATGAACCCTAAAATGATTATGAAATGGGAGAAATACAATCATAGTCAATGTTATGCCTATCCATCCAAAAAAATAGAATATCAAGAAAGAAAGAAAGAAGGATTGAAATCCATAAAAGATGGTTTGAAATATTTTGAGGATTATCCTTTACAATAATGAAATTATAAGGTTGAAGACCATAATATGTGTTCCATGAATATCAAAATTGAATATGGGAATATCATATAAAGCACATTGATCATCAGTAATT
Organism: Viscum album; assembly: GCA_963277665.1. Taxonomy (NCBI): domain Eukaryota; kingdom Viridiplantae; phylum Streptophyta; class Magnoliopsida; order Santalales; family Viscaceae; genus Viscum; species Viscum album. Next base: position 250,816,194 of record OY728165.1, on the reverse strand, counting down.
ATAAATCCAATAATCAAAAAAAATATAGAGCTACCATGAATCATTTACATTAGGAAAAAATGACCACGGAAATTATAGAGTTTATATATTGAAGTTTGGTATGTTAACATCATAATATATAATGAAATATACTTAAATTATAATGAAACTATAATGACGTCACCGAGATGTCACTAAACCTAGTTCCCTGATCTGGTTCACTACATGTCCCAATGCATGCCTCCTCATATTCCATAGGATATCAACTATTTGAAGGGGTTCAAAAGTGATATAATGAGGATACTATACCTGCATATAAGATTGCACCACCATAAATAAATAACAAATCATGAAAACAATCTAAGAAATAAAAATAATAAATAAATTAAATTATAAGCATCATATGATTATATTAATTATTGTAAATTACCTTATATCCATGCCATATATACAAATCTAATATTCCGCTTTAAAGATCATATATATAAAATAAAAATAGAAAAATAATTTCTATAGAATATACTGCAAACTATAAACCATGTCATATACCATGTTTTAGAACTCTATCAATCTACAGTCTCATGATCACCAGATTCCACAATAAAGACACCCCTACATCAATAAAACCATGTCCTCTATAACTAATTTCATTCATCAATGCTCAAAATGATATCAAATATAAGGTGTGCACCCACATAATTGTGTATTTACCGGGGGTGAGAAATATGACTCAGTATTCCATCTAAACAGGAAAACCTATAATATAATTTCACAAGGGAATACTCATGTTATATTCTTATCCATGACAAAGAAAAACTCAAAAAATGGTAAATAAAACAAATCTCAATCCTTAAGTTCGTAACCTTGATCAACTATACCTACTTCAACCATTAATGGGGTGCCTCTATGCATGTCTCAGTCACTATGCATTCCACATAGATTGTGGGTTCCAAATCCATGTATACCCTAACACATCCTTCTGACCATGGGTACAATTCCCATGGAATTTAGACAAAAAATGTTCATAATTAATGAAATCCCTAGATGTTCTCATGAATCCATTCAATATCCATATCTTGGTACTAAGATGAAAAAGTCACCAATATACATATCATGAAAAATTAAAGCTAGTTCACATATAATAAGTATAATATGTAATCAAAGTATTAAAAATGTTCTAGGAATATAAATATGGATTTTAAATATACTCAAAATTGTTGGTTCCAAGAGAGACAGTCTAGCACCAGCAAAAATGATTTGGGGAATCAATATTTCATTTTATTCCATATTTTATTTAATCCCTTCTCATTCCCAAAGACTTGATATGGAGTCTCATTAACATTTTAAGATAAAACTTTCTACCATTTTTAACTATATTTATGGATCACTATTCCAAAAAATCAAATCCATATCTGTGGAATTCCATGACTACTAAAACTATCGATACCGATACATAACAAGATATCTAATATCATAACCAAATTGAATTAAATGTCATATATAATATTATAAACCTTATATGTGAAACTCATTGTTTGATATAAAAAACCTACTAGTATAGATTCATCTATACGTCTATTGACCTCATATATGGATCATCAAGTCTGATATCAAAATCCATATATATGGAGCATCATGTTCAAATCCATAAATGATATAAGTACAAGTTAGTAAACTACTCCACAAATATATATCCACCAAAAAATAACACAACAAACCCATAAGTGTAAACATTGTTTCAACATAACAACCCAGATAAAACATTTCCAGGGTTGGAAAAATTCTAATTCATGTGATTAGAATCTCATCTTCGTCGACATAAACATCATTTTGAGTCCCAATATAACAATTGTAATTATTAAAACTCAATGTAACACACCCACATGGGGTCATTTTTTAACATTAGCACCTAATAGACACTATGTCATGACTCGTACCTTGGGCATGTTCCATCACTACCCCAAGCCCACCTTTCATAGGCTAGGGTTTAGTGACTAGCACTAAAAAGGAATATCCATATAACAGGAAGTCATTGCCTTTAAACCTGAAAAACAATCAATCCTAGAACACAACAAGAAGTATCTATGAAGTAAATCGTTGTAGTAATAGTGTACGAAAAGTAAATGGGGGAAGAACATAAGCCCAACTATAAAGATCAAGTACCAATAAAAAGACAAAACATATCCTCGATCGTCCACTAAGGATCCTACCTAAAGGGTAGGTAAAGATCGTCTGCACAACAATCCATATCAGCCTCTCTCTTCCGTGTACCACCTGCTCCAGTCTTCCTCAAGTATCATCCCAACTGCTCTTCATCTGCACAAGACACAATAAAGTGAAAGTGTAGTCCATGTAGGGGTCAGTATAATAATACTCAGTACGGACCCTGAGACCCCTAAAGGTCTCCCAGAGTTCCCCATGGAAAAACCACAATGCCTGACCACAAAAACAAGGCATGAAGAAAAAGTCAGCTGACACCAAGTATAAAACCTATAGTTCAGGAATATATATGATTATTCATAAGAAATATAATCTTATTCCAGTAAAAGTTCCTCAACTAATCCAAAAGATGTTTTTCTACTATCGGTCCACTCTTGGATGTTTGTCGTTGGTCTATGACGGGCCACTGTAAGGAATGTCCTCATTAAGTCACATTACAACTAATCCACACAGGGTGTCAAGTAGTTGATCTAAATAGGGTTGCTAGAATTATGATCCACATAGGGTCACTATAAAAACGGTCCACATAGGGTCACTATGATGCTAATCTAAACATGGTTTCTATGTTGCTAAACCACACATGTCACTAGATGTTGATCCACACAGGGTCTCTATGTGGATGATCCACAGAGGGTCTCTAGTTGTTGTTCCATACTTGGTCACAAGTATAAAAAATAGAGATGATTAGTCGTACAACTAGATCATCCCACATTGTAGTTTCTGATGCTGACCCGAATTGGTCGATGTTCTTCTCCATATCACAGTCAGCCACTAGATTTATGCTCATATCACACATCATTCTGGGATATTTACTCCTTAAGAATTTTTTCATGTTTCAATGGGTACGATGTGCCAAAAAAATAATACCCATGGGGCCTTCTCATCATAGGGGTACCAACGTGATAGACGACGCATCTTTCGGGTGCCCAGTATGTGAGATGTGGGCACTTTTGTAAAAAAGGTCTGTTTGGATTCAGGTCTAATCCAAACCAAGTTTCAAGATAAACTCTATCCAAACTCATATAGAGTATCGCTAAAGTATCACCTCACATGGGTCTTTATGCCACAGAAGGTACGCCAATCGGACACCCGGTCTGTTAGTTACATCCCTTTCCGTGAAACGGGGGTGATCGCACCGCGGTCCAACCCGCCCGAATATGCCAAAGGGACCACTTCCCAAAAGATATCCCAATGCCACTAAAAACATTCCAAAATGACACCAGGTTCATTAGTTATATGAATTTCTTTATTTAAGGACTGGTTAGGTTTTGACCCAGTCTGACTCGGCCAGACCTGCCCGACGCAATAGGTCTCGGGTTCTACCTGACCTCGCCCGGGTCTCACCCATCAGGGTTGGCCGGGTTCGGTTCATGGTCCCGAGTGTTGGTTGGCCCATCCCGCCATGTGGAGCTCAACCCACCCATGCTGGCCTGCTAAGCCACAGGTCTGGCCTGCTTGGTCGGCGCACATGCAGCCTTCTTGGCCGGCCCGTGTCCTGCTTGGTCCACCTAATGACGAACTATTGTATCTCGCTGGTCCCGCGATTGTGGGTCCATTTCACCATCTTGTGGGTCGTTGCTGCACCACAAGAACGGTCGGTCATTTGGCCGACCAGGTTCTGCCAACGCGGTGCGCCATGGGGCCTTGTCGCTCCTTCCTTCATCTGTTTACTGGTTGTGGCTGCTACGTGCCACCCCCATATGTCGTGGCCCACTGGCCATGTGTTGGGAAAAAATCCCTCAAGGTAACATTGCAGTATTTTTGGGTTGATTGTGTTTTTTAACAAATAATGTTTCCATGGAGAATTGTCAAGTTCCAAAAAAATTGTTGAAAATCCATGTTGACAATGAACGATGACAAAGGAAAGGATGATCTGGAGGTGGTACAAAAGAGCAGTACAAGGTGGCGCTATTTCCTAGTGTTTGCCAAATTTTTGGGGTCCAAAATTTGGAGTTTGGTGAGCTTCTCGAAAATAGGATTTCCATGTAGATCATATTTTTATATGGAAAAGGCATGAGTTTTGCGATGATTGGATGCATGGATTGGATTTCGCGAAGACCAGAAAAATAGAGGCGGTGATGCTTCACAATTACGCCAACGCTTCAGGAACGACGGAGTTGATGTGCATCATGGCGGTGAAGGGATTTGTGATGGAGCTTTGCGGAGAAGGCTCGAAGGAATGTTGACAGTGATGATACGCGATTACGATGCACTCCATGATCAGAAAATTGCCATGGGGATTCGTGATATAAAAAGAATTCCGGCAGAAACTTCGGAGCTTCACGATTTAAGATGACGTGGCGTTGACTTTGTGTGGAAGGGTCGAGGGTCGGTGGAATTTCCATTAAATACAGGTCAACCCCCTCGAGAGAAGTACAGATAATTTTCAGAGAAAATCATTTTCTCTCAGTTCGTGAAGGTAGTTCGTGTAGCCTGTGTGATTCGTGAAAGAAGAGCTTCGCGAAGGCTATTGTTTCTCTACGAAAGATGCGAGCTCCGCATTGGCTTAGTGATCTTCACGAGGGATTTTTCTTTGCAATGAATTGAGCTTCGCGGTAGTGCTTCAAAATAGTGCTTCATGAGAGTGATTCTCGAAATGTCAGGAGCTTCGTGGAGTGTTGTTTGAGTTTCGTGAAATTCAGAGCCTCGCGAATTAGGGTTCTTTGTGAAGTTGTTTCCAAAGTAATTGCCCAGTGTTTAAGAGGCAAAGGTGTATTCATCAGTGAAATAATGTTGTACTTTAACAGAGCATCTATCAACAGTTGGGGATGCATGAATTCATGCAAGTGAAGAGACCTACAGGTATATAAACTTTGAGTGGATTCCCTTCCAGAGCATTGAGTTTAGGAAGAGGAAGAAGGTGATCCTCTCCACTGGCAGTGATCCAGAGAGAGAGAAATAGGTAGTGACCCTTGTGAAAGCAGTGAGCTGACCCTAAACCATGGAAAGGCAGTGATCCTGGGACAAAGTGACTGTACCCAAACATTGTAATCCACACCTAGTGAAGTATAGTGGAATATGGAACGACCAGAAACCTGTCGGCATACACTCCTTGGACGTAGCCCTTAGCGGTGAACGGATTAAAATTGTTGTGTCATGTGCTGGGTTTACATTCTGTTTATATTGTGCAAAATGAAAGAGAGAGAATAGTTTTTTTCTTAACAGCAAAACAAGATCATAACAGACATTAATTTTAAATTAGTCATACCCTGATTCGCCACCCCTCTCTCACGGTATTCAGCCTCGTGGTCCTAACAAGTGGTATCAGAGAGGGGTGAAATTTGTTCTCCTCTCAATGGAGGTCACTAATCATAAAGGGATTCCAATCTTCGATGGAATTAATTTTTAGATATAGAAGAATTAGATGCGACACTATTTCCGATCATTGGGAATGGATGTGTTTTCAGCAGCTATGCATGGTATCACAGCTAATATTAATAGTGGTGCATTATTAGAAGCTGAGCATAGAGAGTTAGACGCTGATGCAAAAGAAATCAATCCCTTAGGGGGATCCCTTTCTAATCCCATCTACACAAAGTTGATTTCATGCAAACTGTCACATGCCATGTGGGATAAACTATTGAATATATATGAAGGAGATACAAAGGTAAGAGAGGCAAAGCTGAAAGTGTTGTGGAATACGTATGAAGATATGAAGATGAACCCGAATGAGTCTGTTGATGCATTCTTTGAAAGGGTAAATATTGTTGTGGAAGATATGAGAGGACCTGGTGAAGTCATCGAAGACATAAAGATCGTAAAACGCATCTTGAGGAAGCTTCCACCTCAGTTCAATCCGAATGATTCATTACTATATGATAAAGATCCCAAAGAGTGAACATTAGAAAATTTTCACAGTACCTTGGTGGCATATGAAATGAGTAATGATGGTAACGAGGCTGTGGAAAAAGGGAAATACAAATAGATGGCATTTAAGGCTATGAATAAGCTCATCGTTGATGGTTCTCAGGGATAAGAAGAGATAGATGAGGTTATTTCATTCCTTTCTTCAAATCAACAAAGGGGAAAAAAGTTTCAAGGGAAACTTCCACTAGAATGCTTTCGATGTGGAAAGGTTGGTAATCTTGCGGCAAGGTGCCCCAAAATGTTTCAAGATAACGATAATGATGATGACGAAGTCGAAATTCCCCAGAATAAGTCTTCAGTGTTTGTGAAAGGGAAGAAACAATTCAAGATAAATTTATTCAAGAAGAAGTATATTCTTTCACAAGAAATAGATAGTTCAGACGAGTCTGATGATGAAGAGGGTGAGGAGTTTGAAAATTGTAAAGATCATGGACAAAATGGAATGGTGGATGCTGTCGGTAGTGCTCAAGAAATGGAAGAAACCGACGCTGATGAAGAAGAAGAAGAAATTGAAGGTATAGTTGACACGGAAGCTGAATTAGAAGCATATCATGAAGAGATAGATATTTGTAGAGAAAAAACAATGAAATCCAACAAGATGGTAAATGATGCCAAACTCTACATGCAACATCAGGAAGACGAGAAGTCCGAGCTCGTAAAAGAAATAGAAAACCTTAAGTCTTCATGGCCAGAGAGCACATAAAATGTGGATGAGAATAAGCTCAATATTGAAGAACAGAAAAGGGAGATCAATGGCATGAATGGAAAATTGAAAGATCACGTCAAGCGTATCGATGATCTTGAAGAGGAAGTTGTCGTTCTGCGGAGAAAAGTCAAAGAACAGGAAAAATTTTGATTCCTAACACATTCTTGGGAAAGTAGGTTATTTTAAATACTAAAAAGACGAAAGAGGAGCCTAGTAGTTCAGCAGGGAAGAAGCAGCAATTGAGCTCAGATAGTAAAGCTGTTTCAGTGCATAATCAGGAACAAAAATCAGTGACAATTGTAGTTAGACCGCAAGCACCAGTCCCAAGATAGAAGGTTGATTTGGGAAAAAAGATTAATCAGATTATTCAGAGATCCCAAGGTGTAAATCGTAGTGCTGAAGTACCATGAAGGAATGCACCATATATTAGGTGTTATTATTGCAGGAAGATGGGACACTCACAGTATGTGTGTTCCATAGCAAGGAGATATCGAAGGAACAAGAATAGAGGTGGAAGCCAAATAGAGAACGATTGTCCATAACATATTTTGAAGGACATTTGTTTTGGTGTGCATGACTTGGACACATGGGTAGGTACTGTACTTCGACCATACAGAGAAATGAGTCAAAGTAGAATCAAAACATTCGCAAGCAACAGATCAATAAGTCCACAGGTGAGTTAAAATGCAGAATAGATTTTTAGATTTGTAAGGTGAAGTTGGTCCATCATACTCTGAGAAAGAACAGAAGTCTCAATCAATGCCAAGGGTGAAGGAAAAAGTATGGACCAAGAAATAGAAAGAGGAAATGGTAGTAGATGCGGAAATTTACCATAAAGCATCAGATCGAACTGGTCTGTGGATCCTTGACAGTGGTTGCACATCCCACAAGATAGGTAATAAGGATCTTGTTACAGGCATAAACTATGACAAAGAAGGAGTTTTCAAATTTGGAAACGATGAAGGCCTAAAGATTGTTGGCTCAAGGAAATCCATGTTTGGGGGCAAAAAAATGAGACGTGCTGATATCTTGGTAGTAGAGGGTCTTAGTCATAACTTACTCAGTGTCAGTCAACTACGTGACTCTGGGCACTCTATCCGATATACCAAGAAGATGTGTGTTGTGAAAAGAAAAGATGGAGTAGTTGTTCTACATGGAAAAAAGGAAAAAGGGAAATCTCTACCTTGTAGGTGGAGATGAAGATACATGCCTTTAATCTAGAGAGGAAGAAAACCAGCTATGGAATAAGTGACTTGGTCATCTATGCCAACCATCTATGGAGGATCTGGTAAAGTGTAATGCTGCTAGAGACCTTCCCAAACTATCACGTGATCACACTCATACGTGTGATGATTTCCAAGAAGGAAAGATCATCAGGAAGACATACAGGCCAAAGGAACGGAAATCAACTAGAGTGCTCGAATTGGTTCATGCTGATGTATGTGGACCTATCTCACCACAAGCTATAAATGGGAAAAGGTACTATGTTTTTTTCTTTGATGATTATAGTAGAATGGCCTTGGTATTTTTCATTACCCATAAGACAGAGGTGTTTAGTTGCATAAAGCAGTATATATGGGAATCCGAAAGGATGCTTAGGAGGAAAATTTTGAAGTTTCATACAGATAACGGTATAGAATTCACAAACAGTCAAGTGCAAGAATATCTCGAGAAACATGGGATAAGACATCATGTTTCATCAGTGAGAACTCCCCAACAGAATGGAGTTTTTTAAAGGAGAAATTGGATCATCAACAACATGGATAGAACTATGATTATTGATTAGGACCTACCAGATAAATTTTGGAAGGAATCATTTTTGACATCGGTATATATTTCAAACAGGTCTCTGTTGTGTCCGAATCAAGGGAAGACTTCGTATGAACTGTGGTATGGAAAGAATCCAACTTTGAAATAGTTTTGAATATTTGGAAGTAAGTGTTTCATTCTCAACAAAGAAAATCACAGTAATTTTGAGTCCTGAGGAGATGAAGGGATATTCCTTGGCTACTCCGGGAAATGAAAAGCATATTAATGTTTCAACAAAAGGCTGGGAAAAATCATTGAGAGTAATGATATCACTATAGCTGAAAATTAACAGAATAATCAACAACCCAGTGAACAGTTCCTGGATGAAAGTGATGATGAGGTACGCAACCTAGGGGGAGCAGAAGTGGACGACACTGACTCAGAAAAAGATAATAATGATGAACAAGAAAGTGTTAAGTCTGTGTCTACAAGGAAGCCAAAGTGTCGAGCAGAAATTGATAGGCAGAATATCATTGGTGATCAGACACCTCAAGTATAGACTCGAAGAATGAAATCATTATAGAAAACATCGTTTTTGACTCAGGAGGAGCTGGAATGTTTTTCTGATGCGGCTGATGATGAAAAATAGGTTCAGGCTTTGAATGAAGAGCTTGATCAGATTTAGAAGAACCGGAGATGGGATATTTTTTTGATGCCATCAAACAAGAATGTCATCGGCACTAAATGGGTTTATCGCAACAAAATGAATGAAGATTGCACAGTGATTTGGAAAAAAGAATGACTAGTGTGCAATGGATACTCCCAGATAGAGGGAATAGATGTTGATGAGACATTTGCACCGGTTGCAAGGCTGGAAACAATCAGACTATTTTTGGCTATTGCAGTGCAAAGAAAGTTCAAAGTGTTCCAGATGGATTTAAAATCGGCATTCATAAATGTAGTTCTAGAATATGAGGTGTATATTGAGCAGCCAGATGGTTTTCACATTCATGAGGATGAGAACAAAGTTTGCAGGCTGAAGAAGGCATTGTATGGGCTGAGACAAGCACCAAGGGCATGGTACTCATGGCCTGATCAGTACTTGAAGAAGCTTGGTTTCCAGCGTGGAGGAGTTGATTAAAACCTATATTTCAGTAATGACAGTAATCAAAGGATTATGGTGCTAGTGTATATCAAGGACATAATTTTTGGCGGATCAGATGAATCTCAATGCAGATAGTTTTTCGATTTCATGAAAAATGAGTCTGAAATGTCAATGATTTGAGAGATAACATTTTTCCTTGGTCTACAGGTGACACATGGAAGGAATGGAACATTAATTTCTCAATCTAACTATGCCAAGGATGTTATGAGAAGGTTTGGAATGGAGAAGTCCAAGGAGATGAAGACTCCAGTTTCTACCCGGATTAAATTATCAAAAGATGAGGATGGGAAGGCAGTTAATAACACAGAATACATGCAAATTATTAAAAGTATGTTGTACTTAACTGCAACAAGGCCTGATATTGTTTTCTCCACATGACATGCATTGAGATATCAGAGTAATCCCAAGGAAAGCCACATGCTTGAAGTGAAAAGAATACTTCAGTATATCTAAGGCACAGTGGATTCTGGAATGACATATACTGATAAATATCTGGCAGAGTTATTGAGATATACTGATCCAGACAGGGCTGGTTTAGCAGATGATAGAAAATCAACGTCAGGTGGAGCATTTTACCTTGGTGGATTGTGTATTTCATGGATAAGCCAGAAGAAAGATTTTATCTCATTGAGCACTGCAGAGGCTGAGTATATTGCGGCCACTGAAGCATTTACACAGCTATTATGGATGAAGCAACAACTTGATGATATGGGAGTTGAAGTGAAGTCTCTGATCGGAATCCAGTGTGATAACTCAAGTGCTATCAATATTTGCAAAAATCATGTTCATCACTCAAGGAAAAAGCACATTGAGATCAAATATCATTTAATCAAGGAGAAGGTGGAGCAAGGAATTGTGAAGTTGGAGTATGTGCCTACAGAGCTACAGGTTGTAGACATTCTGTCAAAGGCCTTACCCAAGGAATCTTTCGACAGGCATCGACTGGCTCTGGGAGTTCAGTCGACTCCTCACACTTGAAATAGTGTGGGTGTGGAAACCCCACCCTCTCCCCGAAGTATGACGTGTGTTTCCCTAATGTGCTGATATGTGTTATCTACTATGTTCAATACGACAAAAGAGTGACCTTTGGGTTTGTTGACAAAGGGGGAGAAAATAGGGATTGTTCAAGGGGGGGACAGTGTGGCTATTTGAGAAATAATGACATTTACGGGGAGAAGATGACCACTGGAGCATCCAAATAGTGGGAGAAATGAGAAAGGGGAGATTTTTTAAATCTGATGATGCTAGAAGTGATCGATCAAAGCATAGAAATCACCGCAGCTGAAGATCCTGATAAAAGTAGAAGAGTGATGTTGGAATGGTGTGAGAAGGTTTCCAGCTATCACCAATTGGGATATGTGTGGTTCAAAAATTGGTATCATTTTAAGAATTGGTATATGGTTGGAATCGACAGTTGAAGTTTGACATGAAGTGATTCATTGTTGAACTTTTCATACTACTAGTGTTTCTCACGCCAATAATTTCTCATGTGGTCTTAGAGTATGTGTTAATTGAATCCTTGAACGCTATCAGAATCGCAAGAGTTGAATGTTTGTAGTGACTAGAAGAAGTCTCAGTGAGGTATCAATGTGTAGAAAATCTTTCTGAGAATAGTTATGAAGAATTTTCAACAAACCCAAAGTGGGAGATTGTTGGGAAAAAATCTCTCAAGGTAACATTGCAGTATTTTTGGGTTGATTTTGTTCATTGACAAAGCAGGTTTCCATGAATAATTGTCGAGTTCCAAATAATTTGTTGACAATACATGTTGAAAAACAACAATGACAAAGGAAAGGACGATCTGAAGGTGGTACAAAAGGAGTGATGATTGTGATACTTCATGATTACGTCAAGCTCCGCGATCGAAAAATTGTTGTGGAGCTTCATGATTTAGACAGAATTCTGGCAGAAACTTCAGAGAATCGCGATTTGAGATGATGAGGCATTGAATTTGCGTGGAAGGGTCGAGGGTCAGTGGAATTGCCTATAAATATATTTCTACCCCCTCAAGAAATGTAGAGAGAATTTTCAGAGAAAATCATTCTCTCTCGGTTCACGAATGTCGTTCGCGTTGCCTGTGTGCTTCGCAAAAGAAGAGCTTCCCGGAGGCTATTGTAGCTCCGAAAAAGGAGCAAGCTCAGCGTTGCCTCAGTGAGCTTCATGAGGGAAGTTGCCCTACAATGACTTGAGCTTCATGGTAGTGCTTCACGATAGTGATTTGAAAGAGTGATTCACAAAAATTCAGGTGCTTCGTGGAGGCTTGTTTGAGCTTCGCGAAATTCGGAGCCTCGCGAAGTAGGGTGCTTTGCGAAGGTGTTTCCAAAGGAATTTCCCAGTGGTTATGAGGAAAAGGGGTATTCATCAGTTGATGAAAGTTGGACTTTAATAGATCATCTATCAACAGTTGAGGATGCATGCATTCATGCAAGTGAAGAGACCTACAGGTCTATAAACTGTGAGTGGATTCCTTTCCAGAGCAGTGAGCTTTGGAAGATGAAGAAGGTGATCGTCTCCACCGGTAGTGAGCCAGAGAGATATAAATAGGGAGTGACCCTTGGGAAAGAATTGAGATGACCATAAACCATGAAATGGTAGTGATCCTGGGACAGAGTGACTGTACCCGAACATTGTAATCCACAACTAGTGGAGTATAGTGGAATTTGGTACGACCGGCATCCTGTCGGCATATGCTCCTTGGACGTAGCCCTTAGCAGTGAACCAAGTAAAATTTTTGTGTCCTGTGCTTGCTTTACATTCTGTTTATATTGTGCAATAGGAAATAGAGAGAAGATTTTTTTTTCTTAACAGTGAAACAAGATTAGAACCGGCATTAATTTTAAATTAGTCATACCCTAATTCACCCCCCTCTTAGGGTATTCAGCCTTGTGGACCTAACACAAGGGTAGCTTTTTACATCATCACATGGCGTATTTAGCCACCCCAGTGCATCATCATGTGCCGCCATCCACTTCATGTGTTTGGTTGCCGCATGTCACTTCTGGCCACCTCCAGCCACTGCTATAATGGAGCCTCGGTAGTTTCTTCCACGGTTTAAAGGACAGGATCCGGTGTCCGTTCTTGGTGTCGTCTACACCGATGGATCTCCCGCACTGCCTCGGTTATAGCGTGTCCCACTATTTTTAATTTCCATCAATTTTTGGAAACTATCCCCGAATTACAGAGCATGAGAAAAGTGACAGAGGTTCTGAGTCTTGTTTGTTTGGCCCGCACCCTTAGTTTTAATTTGATAGCATGCGAAATCAAGGTAATACATCAAATATAACTTTTAAACAATCCCCATACCTGGAAGAGATGTTCTATAATGACGATCGACAGAACCCCATTTGTCGTTTTCATTGGTTCGTGATTCGGTGGTGCTCATCATCACTTGCCGAAACCAGACTAGTGCACCAAGTGGTTGGCATCATGGAAATTTTCCGAAATTTTTTCTCTAGATGAAGCCAGGCCAAAACCCATCCCTGAGCTCCATATAAACAGGAGAGGAGAAGGGTGAGTAACGTTCAAGGAATTAATTTAGTATTTAATTAATAAACCTTCGAAATTCCTACAGTGCAATTTCAATAATAAATGGGTGTAAATTCATTTAATATCTTGACATGTCGTTTGACCCGCCACCACTGCTCGTCCGTTAGAGGAAAAGAAAAATCATAAATAACATAACATTGTTATTTTATTATTTTTTTAAATATCCAAAAACCATCTTTTTCTCTCGACCTACTGTTGTTGAAGAGAATCCTCCCTTAACCGAATCCCGACACTATTGATTCAATAGTTCCCTCAGATGTTTGAGGTGATCATTGGTTCCAATGATATAAAATGACGCCTAGGTGTTTACTGAACGTACCATAAAAAAAGTTTAAAAATTCATTCCGGGCACACCGGGCCTCGGAATAATGTGATTTCAATTTTCACATACTCTTAATAATTTCATATATTATAAAAAATTATTACATGGAAAATTAGGGTGTTTACATTCTCCCTACATTAGGTATTTTCGTCCCCCAATGCCACAACATAGATTAAGGAAACATATGGGGGTACTGAGCACAAATCTGGGCCTCCCACTCCCATGTATTTTCCTAGAGGATCCTGTGCTACCATCCAATGTTCTTTAGAGGAATTGATCATCCATGAAGGAACCACTCCTATCGATCCTCAATCTCTGCTATAACTTTCGTAACTGTTGCCCCATCATCAATGTCCTACTCGCCCATGTCAATCACGCGTGATAGATCATGCATGTACATTCTCAGCTGCGACACATGGAAAACATCATGCTCCTTATGCATCTGTTGGGGAAGAGCTAGGTGATACACCACCTTTCCAACTCTATTGAGAACATAAAAGGGTCCGATGAACCTCATAGAAAACCTATCTCCCCGGACAAATCTCTACAAACCAGGTCGAGATGAGACTTGTAGGAAGACATGGTGTCCCTCATAAAACTCCAAATGTCTCTGTCTCCTGTTAACATAAGACTTCTGTCTGCTCTGTGCCGTCTTCATCCTATCCTAGATGATCTTTACCTTCTTAGTGGTAGCCTGTGCCAACTCTAGAGTGATAGATATTGTTCTATGAGAACTCCACTAGGGGAATTTGGTCCTCCCAGTTATGGCCAAAATATAGGACGCAAGCAAAAAGCATGTCCTCTCGTGTCTGAATGGTCTGCTCCATTTGACCATCCATATATGAATGAAAGTTAGTGCTCAAATGTAGTAGTCTCCCAAATGCCTCCTGCAATCCCTTCCATAACTATGGTGTAAAACATGAATCACAATCAGAGACGATCGTTGATGGCACCCCATGTAGTATCCCAATTTGTTGTATGTAGAGGCATTACAAGCCCTTTATAGATCCCTGATATTGGATTGGTCAGAAGTGGTTCGACTTCATGACTCAGTCAACAATCACCCAGATGGAATCATGTTCCTTAGAAATCTATGGTAGCCACGTCACAAAGACCTTGATATACCATCCCACTTCCAATATGGTACCTCTAGTGGCTACGCTGGGCCTGCTAGAACCTGATTCTTGGCCTAGACTTGCTGATAAGTGATGCATTGTGAAACAAATTCTACCACTTCATTCTTCATCCTTGGAAACCAGTGTTGACACCGAAGGTCTTGGAACATCTTTGACACACCCGGATGTACTACCAGAGGGGAAGTAAGGGACTCCATCAAAACCTCCTCATGTAGCACCAATGGGACCATGGGTAATCCTTTAAAGTAGATGATGTTCCCACCACCTTCATAAAATCCATCTTGTGCCTGTCTTGAGGATATCTGAACACGTCGAGCCTAGCAGTCAATGTCCCCAAGTTGTTGCCTCCCAAAACTCACTAAAGAAGTGGGGGAGTGATAGTCATACACAGGAGGTAATATACTACATCTATATCCTCAAAGGATATCTGTAACATGGATAGCTGCTCTATTGCCACACTCAGCAGTTGTAAACTAGATCTCCTAATGAGTGCTTCTTTCACTATGTTCCACCTTTCCATGAGTATATGCTATCTCAATATCATAGTCCTGAGAAACTCTATCCATCATCATTGTCTCAGGTTCAGGTCCTTCGATGAGAATATATACATGAGACTCTTGTGATCAGAGTTGACTGTAAAAGTTAACCCATCAAGTAGTGTCACCAAATCATCAAGGAGAAAACACTAAAGCTGACTCCAGGTCATGGGTATGGTGTATTTTCTCATGTTGTATTTGATTTCATGTATCATAAGCGATCTCTTCTCACTCTTACATTAGGACAAATCCATGTCTAATCCTTGAGGCGTAACATTAGACAACTTATCCAACGTCCTCTTTTGGAAGCATCAAGATGGGGGCACTCGTCAGTCTCTACCTCAGCTCTTGAAAACTCTGCATGTATCTCTACATCAATATAAAGGGTTGACCATTCTTCATCGACATTAATAAGGGTGCCTCAACTCAATAAAAGTCTGGTATGAATCTAAAGTAATACCCTACAACCCTAGGAAACTATGCACCTCAGTCGCACTCCTGGGTGGATCCCAAGGAAGCATAGCCTCTATCCTTTCTAGATCAACTGCAACTCCAAACACTAAGATAAGGTCTCCCAAAAACTGTAACTCTTGTATACAGAACTGGATCTTCAGGAATTTACCTTAAAGCTGGTTCTCTCGGAGTGTATCCGTTATTATCTACAGATGATAAGAATGATCCTCCTCCGTCGCTGAGTACACCATGATGTCGTCAATAAAGACCACCCCAAAGTCATTGAGGTGTGTCTAGAAGATCATGTTCATGAGTCCCATGAACACTATAGGTGCATTGTTCATGCCGAATGGAATAACTATGAACTCATAGTGGCCATAACAATATCTGAAGGACGTATTCTACACATCCTTATCTCGTACCTTGGGCTGATGATATCCTGATCTAAGTTCAATAATCAAAATCCAATGACCTCCATTCAGCTGATCAAAAAGACCATGAGTCCTTGAAATTGGATACATGTTCCTCATGGGCACCTGGTTCAGAATCCGATAATCCACACAGATCCTAAAACTCCCATATTCCGTCTTGGAGAACAAAATTGAGGTTGCCCATGGAAGAACACTGGGCCATATGAACCCCATCTTCAGTAAGTCCTCTAGTTGTACCCATAATTGATGAAGCTCCATAGTAGCCATCTTATATGATGGTGTAGATATCATTGTCGTCCCAGGGTACAGTTCAATGTATAATTCCTCCTCTCTATGATGAGTTAGTCCTAGGACATTATCAAGGAAGAAATCATCTTACTAGTTCACCACTAATGGATAGCTCAGACTCTCAACATCAATTGATCAGAGGGTAAGTCTAGCCAAATGATGTGTGATCAGCTTCACCCTCTTCCGTGTAAGTCCATCCTATGCTGTAATGGTTCCCTTCTCACCAGTGAAGGAAAACCTAGTCCCATCCTCACTGACACACACCGCTTTTCACCGAATATTGTAAATCTGAGAATGGACTATGCATAATCAATCCATACCCAATATGACATTTTAAGTTCTAGACACCGTAACTAGAAGATCCCAACTTAAGATGTCGCCTCCTAGAGTAATCTCACACTACCAGCACCAGTGTGTAATCATCGAATCTTCTCCCATAGGATTCTCTAATCACAAGGTCAGAGGCAGCGGCTCCACCAGAATCCTAAATCTCTGAAAAAGATCCATGTAAATGAAAGAGTGACTGGAACATGTTTCTATATATACTGCAGCTATGGAGGAGTTGACACAGATCGTACATCGAATCATCTCTGGAGCATCGTGGCCATAGGCCATAGATTCCTACAGCAGAGATCATCCCTGTCCACAAGAACCATGTGGTCGAGGTGGACCACCCGGAGGGGGTGGCGGTAGAACCCTGAATCTATGCCCACCGCATGCTGCAAGACCAACTCTTCTTCCACGTCCACTACCCAGAGGGCCTCCTCACTAAAATCTCTTCTTATATCTTGGATGTCCCTCGACCATCATCTAGTCATCAGTGTGGAATGTCAGGCAATCACAATCCCTCTGACCAAGCCTGCTGTATATGATGCACAGTCTGCTCCTCTGCTAGCCTGCTCCACCTTGCGAGCCTCACCCCTCAGACCCTACGTCTCAAGGTCATGAACTAGAAGGTGTAGTCTGCTTGGACATCTATGCCACAAACATACTACCGACCATAGATAACTCTGCTACATGTCTTCCGGTGGTGGGTCTCACCTTCTGTGTCTACTCAATAAAGAATCTATCAACATGTAGTTCTCTCTGCCTAACTCCACCATGTGTTAGGACATTGTGTGATACCTTCAAAGATGTAATCTCCCATCGGAGTACCTCCTCAATTGTCAAGGCCCTGAAGAAAGTTTCTTTCACCATGTCGGTTGAGTAGCGTGAGAGGTCGGTGAACCTCACTGACTACTAGCCCATAGTTCGGCTTACCTGTTGTAAGTGTAGTAGCTCTTGTATATGCACAAAGTGTAGAGTAGCTGGAATGAACTCTACCCTAAAGAGGCCCTCAAAATCTTCCCAGGAGAGGTTCACCTCGTCATGTGTCTAGAGTGTCAGGCTCCACCATCTTTCTACTGCTCCCTGGAAAAGACGGGAAGCTACGATCACTATCTGGTTTGATGGTTTCCCAACCAAGCAAAAACACTATCCAAAACCTCCCTATAGACTTCAGTTGCTAGGGATCTGTCTCAACCTAGAACCTCAAAGGCCTCTTCTCTTGGCACTCGTGAAACATGATCAATCAACTTGAACCTTCTGCTGGTGGGGATTGTGACAACCTCTGCCCAATATGTAGTGGTGTTGCGTGTATATAACCTGATGGTACTATCGTCATATGAGGGCCCTACATCGAAGCCTCATCGCTATCTATGTAGTCATCCTGTACTCTTTCGAGAATCATGGCTTGTTGTCTATGTGGTGGCATCCAGAAAATAAATAGGTGTTCCACAATCATTATGTTATACCTGGTGATCTAACTCAAAGAAATTATATAATAAAAAACATTCAAAACACATGCAATCAATGTTTTCTACCACCGAGTCGGAAATCAGAATTCACGGTCCTGGTGTATGGATACCTCAACCGTCACAAAAATACTACACTCCCTAAATAGAAAACCACAATCAAAATACTAAACCCTATTGTTCCATTAAAATATCATAGTATACATTCTTTGGTAGAACTAACTCCTTTGATACAACATTGTCACGACCCATCCCCCGGGGCTTTTTCCGTGACTACCCCAATCTCATATTCCATAGGCCAAGGGTTATCGACTAGCACTGAAATGGCAGATCCCTATAACAAGAAGGCATTTACTTTAAACATGTACAAACAAAAAATCCAAAAACACAATAAGAAGCAACTATGATGTAAATTACTATAGTAACTATGAGTTGAAAGTATTGGGGCCGGAATACAAGCCCAAATGAAAATTACAAGTACAACTTAAAAGAGAAAACACCTCCTGGATCTTCACTGAGGATCCTACCTATAGGGTAGGTTCATATAGTCTCCACAACACTCCACATCATCCTATCTCATCCGTGTACCGCCTGGTGCTGACTCTCTCATGTCTCAACCCAACTGCTCGTCATCTACTCAAGACACAACAAGATTTGGGAGAAGCGCGTGCAGTAGTGAGTATAAAAATAATTATTAGGGACCCTGAGACCCCCAATGTTCTCCAAGAGTTCCATAAAGAAAAAACCAAAAACCAAGACCTCAAACACAAAACACAAAGCAATATTCAGATCACACTAGTTTTATAACTCAGTGTTCAAGAATATAGATGAAATTTCATAAGCTATAACATGATATTCCTATAGATGTTCCACAATTGATCAAAAATAGATTTTTCTACTATCATTACACACTTTGACGTAGTTCACTATTCTATAACGGGCCACTGTAAGGAGGGTCCTCATCGGGTCATGCTATAGATGATCCACACAGGGTCACTAGTTTTTGATCCTCACAGGGTCTCTATAATTCTGATCCCCATAGGGTTTCTATGATGCTGATCTACATAGGGTATCTATGATGTTGATCTATAGATGGTTTCTATGTTTCTGATCCACACATGGTTGTTATGATGATGATCTACATAGGGTCTCTATGATGATGATATACTGAGGGTCACTATGTTTTTTATCCACAGAGGGTCGCTAGACGCTAATCCAAACAGGGTCTCTATGATACTGACGCCCACAAGGTCTTTATGTTTTTGATCCACACAAGGTCACTAGATGCTAATCCAAATAGGGTCACTAGTATATAGGTGGATATTATTAGTCATACAACTAGATCATCCCACTCTGGGGTTTCTGATGATGACCCACATTGGTCACTCTTCTTCTTCTTATCACAACCAGCAACTGGATTCCTACTCATATCATGATTGATTCTGGGAGAACCCCTCCTCAAGAAAATAGTTTTGTTTTAACTTTTATGAAGATCCAAAAAAATCATACCCAAGGGACCACTCCATCATAGGGTTTCCAACGTGATAGACGATGCATCCTTCAGACGCTCGGTCTGTGAGATTTGGGAACTTTTGTAAAAAGGGCCCAGTTGGATTCTGATTTGATCCAACCTAGTCACGTGACAAACTCCCTAAAAGCTCACTTATAGTAACTCTAAACAGCCGCCTTGTCAAAAGTGTCCTTATTCTATAGACGGTGTGTCGATCGGATGCCTGATCTGTTAGTTACATCCCAATTTGTGAAACAGAGTAAATCACACCTCTGTCTACCCCGGCTCCATCGGTCCTACTAGAATATTCCAAAAGGGTCGCTTCCCAAAAGGGATCCCAACACAACTGACGAAGTGACAAACATACACTCGGTTCATTATTTACGAGATTTTCTTTATTTTTGACTGGTTGGGTCTAGGCACGGTCCGACTCTATCTTACCGAGCCGACTCAATGGGTCTCACGGTCTACCTGACCTTACCCAGCACTAGCCCATCAATGTCGGCCTTGTTATGTTTGCGGGCCTAGGAACCTGTTGGCCTGGCCCGCGGGGTGGGGCTCGTCCCACCCGCGCTGGCCTGCGGGGCCATGGGTCCTTCCCATTTGGTCAACCCACATCCGGGCCGTTCCACCCAAAGGCGTACTTTTGTGTCCTGCTTGTCCCATGGTTGCATGGCCGTTTCAATAGACAGTGGGGCGCTGCCCCACCCCATTAAAGGTCGGTCGTTTAGCCTACTGGGTTTTTCAAATGCAGCGTGGGGCCGTGCCCCTCTTTCCTTATGTGGCCTGCAAGACGAGGGTTCTCCACACCGCCCCTTATGTTGCAGCACGATGGCAGCAGCCACATTATGCCACCGATGATGCATGTGGGTGCCTCCCTTATCTCAGGCATCCAGCTC
The DNA here is from genome assembly GCA_963277665.1 of Viscum album. NCBI lineage: Eukaryota > Viridiplantae > Streptophyta > Magnoliopsida > Santalales > Viscaceae > Viscum > Viscum album. The sequence continues at coordinate 250,795,594 of OY728165.1, read as the reverse complement.
TGGCCGATCAACTTTGGCCACCACGGTGTGCCGTCGCGGGATGCCTTCCATCGCCCAAGGCCCATTTACATGGGTCTCCATTGTCTGCCACCGTCATGGTGCATCGATAGTTTCTTCCATGGGTCACCAGATGTGCTCCAGTCTCTATTCTTGGTGCCTTCTTTGCCTACGGCTCTCTTGTGTTGCCATCATCATAGTCTGACCCTTTATTTTTCATTTCCATCAATCTTAGGAAATCGTCCATAAAGAACAAAGCATGAGCGAATGGATAGAGGGTCCATGCCTTGTCTGTTTGGCTTGCGCCCACCACATTAACATTGTAGAAAGCGCAATAAAAGTAAAACATCAATTGTAACTTTTAAAAAATCATCCTACCTAGAAGAGACAATCGTGGATGATGATCGACTAAACCCCCTTTCTGTCATCACCAGTTCGTGATTCAGTGTTGCTCGTAACCTCTTGCTAATCCCATTCTCATCCACCAAGTGGTTGGCGTCATGGTAATTCTCTAGATCTTCGGAACATGGTGAGTTTTTTCCAACACCCCTCTCCGAGGTCTATATAGATAGGAGAGGATTGGGGTGAGTAACTCATGGTGAATTAACGAAGTTCAATTAATTAATGAACCTTCCAAATTCCAACAGTGCTGTTACAAAAATAAGGGGAATTCAAGACATTTAATGGCTATAAATTTCATTTGTTCTACCACCTTTTCTCATATGTTGGAGGAAAAGAAAAAAGTAAAATAAAATAACATTTTTATTTTATTATTCTTTTAAATTTCCCAAAACTATCATTTTATATCAACCAAATGTGGTTGAAGTGAAGCCTCTCTTAAGATAATCTTGGCACTGTGGATTCAACGGTGCCCTAATATTTTAAAATTTATCACGGGTTAAAAATATTGAAAACGCCACCCATGCATTCATTGAACAGACCTCAAAAAAGATAAAAATTCATTCTAGGCACACTAGCCCTCAGAATCACACATCATCAATTTTTTATAACTCGTAATAATTATATATATTTTAAAAATATAATATATATAATATGGGTCTTTACATTATCCCCACCATATGGGTTTTCATCCCCGAAAGACACCACATAGTCTAAGGAAACAAATGGGGGTATTGATCATGAATATGAGCCTCCCGCTCCCATTTGATATTCTGAAGGTTATCATGCTGCCAGCAAACTCGCAATAGAGGAATCGATCATCCATAATGTTCCTACTCCTGTTGAGCCTCAATCTCTACTAGATCCTCCGTAAATGTCTCCCTAATCATCAATGTCCAGCTCATCCCATTTAATAACGTGCAATATATCATGCACGTACATTATCAGCTATGACACGTGGAAAATTTCAGGCACCCGATGAATCTGTGGCGGAATAGCTAGGTGATACGCCACCTCGCTAACCTTCCTAAGAACCTAAATGGGTCAAATGAACCTCAGGGATAGTTTTTCACCCTGGACAAATCTTTGAAATCCTTGTCTAGGTGAGACCTGGTTGAAGACATGGTCTCTATCCTCAAACACCAAAGTTCTTCGTCTCCTATCAACATAAGACTTTTTCTTCTTTGTATATAATTCATCCTCTCCAGGATGATCCTCACTTTCTAAGTGGCTCCCCGTACCATCTCTGGACCCATAAGTGCGGAATCCTATGGGTATATCCAGCATAGTGGTGATCTACATGGTCAATTGTACGAGACCTGAAATGATTCGATACCGAAGGTGGAGTGATATCAATTTTTGTGTGAGATGTCCACTGGGGGTCGTTGGTCCTCCCAACTATGGGAAAAATCTAGGACGCAAGCACGAAGCATGTCCTTCGGTGTCTAAATGGTCATCTCCATCTGACCATCCATCTGTGGATGAACGGTGGGGCTCAAATGTAGCTGAGTCCCGAATGCCTCCTTTAATCCATTCCACAACTGGGATGTAAAACGTATGCCATGTTCAAAGATGATCATTGATGGCACCACATGTAGTTGCACAATATCTTGTACGTAGGGTGTCCCATTCCCTTTACGGATCCGTTCTCTAAGATGGGTAAGATGTGGGATGAATTTGTTAGTCGGTCAACGATCACCTAGATGGAATCTTTTACCCTATACGTCCGTGGTATCCATGTCAAAAAATCCAGGGAAATACCATCCCACTTCCACTCTGGTACATCTAGTTGATGCTCTAAGCCTGCTCGTACCCGATTTTAGGGCTTCACTTGCTGACAAGTGAGGCATCGTGAAACATGTTCTTCCAGTAACTTCTTCATCCCTAGACACTAGAGATAACACCAGAGGTCCTGATATATCATTGCCACACAAGGATGTACCGCCAGTGGGGACATATTAAACTCCCTCAAATCCTCCTCATGTAGTGCTACTAGGACCATGGTTCATCCTATAAAGAGGATGACGTGCTCCCCACCTTAAAAAAATTCACCAGGTGCTTGTCTTGAGGATATTTGAGCATGTCAAGACTCACTGTCAATGCTCCCATGTTGTGCCTCCCAATCTCTCTAAAGAAGTGGGGTAGTGACCATAATAGACTAGAGGTAATTTCATCCATCTATATCCACAATGTATATATGTAATGTGGCTAGCTGCTCTATTGGATCCCTCAGCAGTTGTAAACCAAACCTCATGTTGAATGTGTCTCCCACAACGTTCCCCATCCCAATTGTATAGACTATCTCTAAGTCAATGTCCTGGAGAAACTCTAGCCATCTTTGTTGTCTCAAGTTTATGTCTTTCCATGAGAAGATATACCTTGGACTATTGTGATCAGAGAATACTGTAAAACGTTCACCCATCATGTAATGTCGCCACATCTTCAATGAGAATACCACTAATGGTAACTACAGGTCAAGGGTTGCATAGTTCTACTCATGATGTCTCAACTATCATGAACCATAAGCGATCACTGCTCACTCCAGCATTAAGAAATGACCATATCTTGTCTCTGACACATCACAGTATACAACATACCCAAAACCCTCTTCTGGTAGCCTCAAGATGGGGCACTCATCATTCTCTACCTCATCTTCTGAAAACTGTGACTGCATCTCTCCTTCAATAAGAAGTGGTGTCCCTTATTTTTCAACACCGAAAAGGGTACCGAAACTCTAGAAATGTCAGGTTCAAATCTCATGTAGTACCCAACCAACCCAGGAAACTCTGTACCTGAGTCACACTCTTGGGTGGATCAGAAGAAAGCACAACCTCTATCTCTGCTAGATCCACTGCAACTCCATCTACTAAGATAACATGTCCCATAAAGTGTAACTATCGTATCTAGAACTGGCTCTTCGATAGTTTACAATAAAGGTTGTTCCCTCGGAGTGTATATAATAATATTTGCAGATGATAGGCATGCACCTCCTCAGTCTCTGAGTACACCAAGATGTCATCGATGAAGACCCCCACAAAGCGAGCATGGTATGGATGGAAGATCCTGTTCATGAGTCCCATGAACACTATAGGGGTGTTGGTCATGCCGAATGTAATAACCAAGAACTCATAGTGGCCATACGGACATCTGAAGTTTGAATTCTGCCTATCCTCATCTCATACCCTGTGGTGATGATAGCCCGATCTGAGTTCTCTCTTCGAAAACCAACGAGCTCCCTTAAGCGGATCGAAAAGATCATTAATCCTCAAAGTGGATACTTTTTCTTCACAGTCACTTGGTTCAGGTGCCAATAATCCACACAGAGCATCAAACTCCCATTTTCTATCTTGGCAAACAAAATCATGGCTACCAATGGAGAAACATTGGTCCTTATTATCCCCTTCATCAGCAAGTCCTCCAACTATACCCTAATCTCACAAAGCTACACAAGAGCCATATGATATCTTGGTGTAGATATTAGTGTTGTCTCAGGGTATAGTTCAATGAAGAATCCCACCTCTCTATGATGAGGTAGTCCCAGAACATCATCAGGGAAGTTATCAGCATATTGGTCCACCTCTATAGGATAACTCAGACTCTCAACATCAACTACTCTGAGGGTATGGCCAGACAAATGATGTTTGATAGGATGCCCCCTCCTCCGAGTATGTCCATCATGTGCGGCCAAGGTTCCCACCTCACTAGTGATGGAAAACATGGTCCCATCTACACTGACACACCATGCTTTACGCCAAATACAGTTAATCTGATCATGGACTGTGGATAACCAGTCCTTAACCAATATGACATTGTAAGTCCTCGATTCCACTACTAGAAGATCTTTGTTGAAGCATTCACATCCTATAGTAAGATCAAAATACCAACAACAGTGTGTAATCTTCGAATCTTCTCTGGTAAAAATCTCTATTCACAAGGATCGAGCCAACGACTCCACCAGAATCTCCGAGCTCCAAATGAGAGATGTGGAAATGAAAGAGTTACTAGCACATGTGTCTATAACTACTGCTGCAAAAGTGGAGTAGACATATATCGTAACTCAAATAACCTCTAGACAATTGTTTTCATAGGCCTTAGATTCCTAGAGTTGAGATCATCACTATTCACATGCTCCTTGTGGTAGGGGTGGAGCACCGGGAGGTGGTGGCGGTAGAACCATTAATCGCCACTCACCGGCTACTGCATGACCATCTCCACTGCAATGTATGCTGCCCTTTGGTCCTCCTAACTGAAATATCTGCCTTTGTCTTGATGGTCCCTAAACTGACTACTGGTCATCAGTGTGGTTGGTGGGGCAGTCACGAGCCAAGTGACCGTACCTACCACACGTGAAGCACAGTCTGGTCCTCTGCTAGGTTACTCCACCTTGTGAGCCTCGCACCTCTGATGGTATGTCCTAGGGTCATCCACCAGATGTTCTAGTCCGCTTGGAACTCTATGTCATCTGCCCAGTACCATCCATAGATGACTCTGCTACGTGTCTCCCGGTGGTGGGTCTCTCCATCTATAACTACTCATTTAGTAATCTCTCCACCAAATGTGATCTCTCCATTGTTCCATAATGTGTCAGGATATTGAGAGATACCATCAAAGATCTGATCTCGTGTCGGAGTCCCTTCTTGATGGTCTAACCCTGGAAGAAAGGGTCCAACACCATACTGTAGAGTAGCGTGAGAGTTCATTGATCCTCGCTGAGTACTAGGCCATGGACTAGCTACCCTGCACTATGTGTAGAAGCTCTTGTATAGGCACAGAGTGTAGATTCATTGAAACTAACTCTTCTCTGAAGAAGCCCTTCAAATCTGCCTAGGTGAGGGTCAATTCATCATGTGTCTCGAGCGTCAGGCTCCAACATCTCCCTACTACTCTCTAGAAGAGACCGGTAGCGTGAATCTCTATCTGGTCGACTGGTGTCCCAACTAGGTGAAAGAATCTGGCCACATCCTCCTTCCAGTCCTCAACTACCTACAGATCCATCTCTCCTAAAAACCATAGAGGCCTCTACCACTGGAACTCATGGAAAATTCTTAGTTGGCATACAACTTCTGCTGTAGGGGAGGGTGGCAAAGGCTTCCCAATGGGTAGTGGATTTACTAGTACACCACCTGATGGTTCTATAGTCGTAATAGGGCCTTGCACCGGAGCCTCATCACTCTGTGGGCCATCATCGTGTACTCCCTTAGGAATCCTAGCTGGCTGTCTACGTAGTGGAATCCTGAAAAGAAACAGGTCCACCGTAGTCATTAATTTATGCCTGGTGATATAATTCAAAGAGATCAAATAATAAATCACTTCCAAACCACACACAATCAGTGTTTTCTTACACTAAGTCATAAATCAGAATTCAGGGTCCTTATATATAGATACGTCAGCCGCCGCACTAGTACCGGACTCCCTAAACTGAAAACCACCCTCAAAACACATAACACTATTACTCCATTAAAATATCATAGTCCTTTTTCATCAATATATCCAACTCCTTTGAGACCACTTTTTCATTACCCATTCCCCGAGGATTGTGTCATGACTATCCAAACCCCACCTTCCATAGGCTAGGGGTTTGAAACTAGCACAGAAATGATATATCCCTATAACCAGAGGGCATTGCATTTAAACCTATACAAACACACATTCAATGAAAACAAAAAGTAGAAACTACGACCTAAACTACTGTAGTAAAAGTATATTGAATGTAAAGGGGATGGAATACATGCCCAACTGAGAAGTAAAACTATAATGGAAAAAAGAAAACAACACCAGGATTGTCCGCCCAGGATCCTACCAGAGGTGTAGGTACATATCATCTCCACTACACTCCACGTCATCATGTCTCTTCCACGTACCGCCATGTCCTGGCTCTCACAAGTCTCATCCCAATTGTGCATTTTCTCCACAATACACAACAAGGTACGGGTGAAGCCCGTGCAGCGGTGAGTATAACAATACTCAGTAGGGACACCGAGACCCCCGAGGGTCTTCCAATGTTTCACAATGGAAAACCCCAAGGCAAGACCTCAAACACCATGCACAAAGCAATAGTCATCTCACACTAGGTAAACAACTCAGATTTTAGAAATATAGATGAAAATTTATAAGCTATATCATACCATTCCATTAGATGTTCAACAACTGATCCAAAAGAAGTTGTTCTACTATTGGTCCACTCTTGGACATAATTCACTGTTCCATGATGGGCCACTGTAAGGAAAGTCCACTTCGGGTCATTCTACAACTGTTCCACACAGAGTTGCTAGTTTCTGATCCACATAGGGTCGCTAGAATGCTGATCCACATTGGTTTGCTATGATGACGATCCACACATGGTCTCTATGATGCTGATCCATACAGTCTTGTTATGTTTCTGATCCACACAAGTTCGCTAGATGTTTATCCACACAGTGCCTCTATGATGCTGATCTACATAGGTTCATTATGTAGTTAATCCACACAGGGTTTCTAGATGTTGATCTACATAGGTCACTAGTATAGATGTAGAGATGACTAGTCATACATATAGATCATCCCACTCTGGATTTTTTGATGCTAACCCCCATTGGTCACTCTTATTCTTCATATAACAACCTATCACTTTGATTCCTCCCGCTCATATAATTCAAGCTTGTTGGTAGGTATGGTCCGCTAGATGGGTCTGACCTACTTAGCCGGCTCGCATCAATCTCGGTCTTCCCGTAGGCAGACCGTTGTTTCCCACCGGCCACGCAGCTGCGACGACATTTTTCTAGTCGATGGGGTGCTTCCCAACTCCATTAACGGTCGACCATTATACCGACTGGGATCCGCCAACACGTCGTAGTGTGGGGTCGTGCTGCTCCATCCTGTCATATCCTACTAGCCATTGATGTTTGGTTCCAACCCCTTTTACCATGACCGCTTTCCATCACCCTTGTCCAATGCCACCGGCTAGGGCCAAACGCCTTCGACTTCCGCAGTACACAATCGCGCACTGCCTTCAACCATGCATGACTAGTTGTCATGAGTCTCCTCCTGCCACTGCTTGCTGTTGCTGACACGGTGTGTCAGCGGTTTCATCTGCGGGTCACCTAACATGCTTCAGTGACATTTCTTGGTGTTGTCTATGCCTATATCTCTCTTGAAATGCCTTCGTCATAGCTTGACCCTCTATTTTTCATTTCCATCAATCTAAGGAGACCGTCCTTGAAAAACGAAGCATAAGAGAAGCGTCAGAGGTTCCATTCCTTGTTATTTTGGCCCACACCCTTTTCCTTAATGTGATAGTAGGTGAAATAAAGGTGAAACATCAAAGACGAATTTTAATACCCCCTACATAGAATAGACGTTAGCTGACGATGATTGATGGAACCACCTTTATAATTTTCATCGGTTTTTGATTTAGTGGTTACTGTCATCACTCACTGAAACTAGTCTTGTCCTCTAGGTGGTTGGCATCATGCTACTTTTCTAGTGCTTTGCCGCTTGGTGAAGTGATGCCAATGCCCCTTTCAGAGATCCATATAAGTAGTAAAGGGGAAGTGTGGGTAACACATGTGGAATTAATGAGGTTCAGTTAATTAATGACCATTTCAAATTCCAATGGTGTAGTTACAATAATAAAGCAGATTCAAGAACATTAATGGATGGAAATGTCATTTTTCCCTCCACCACCACTCGTCTGCTGGAGGAAATGAAAAAATGGAAATAAAATAACATTATTATTTTATTATTCTTTTAAATGTCAAAATACTATCTTTTTCTCTTGACCTTCTATGCTCAAAGTGAATACTCCCTTAAGAAAATCCAAAGGATGCAGATTCAACAGTGACCTTGGATTTTTAATCCAAGAAGCGATTCAAAATATAGAAAACTCCACCCACGCATTCACTGAATGTACCTTAAAAATGTTTATAAATTCATTCAGGGAACATCGGGCATCTGAATCACGCGCCGTCAATTTTTGCTGACTCGTAATAATTCCTTATATTTAATAAAAATACATGGAAAATTCAGGCCTTTAAAACCTATTATAATAGAAATTAATAGATTCATACCTCATTTGATCCTTGGAACAACTACACAATTGGTGTAATCCCACTTTATCTTGGTTACAATACAAGTATGTCATCTGTTATGTGGTCATCGATCACAAATAATCTCTCAGGCCAACACCCACCTCTTGGGGTTCACATATCCCATTAAAATAATTAATTATTCTCACGAAATAAAAAATACTAAAGGAGGTCAACCTCAAAATATATTTTTTCTCAAGAACATCCCATTTCCATGCTACCCTACATTGGCCCAGACACCCAACCCATATGTCGCCTCAAGCCATAACCGAGTCACTGTAACTAGTGACAATTATAATCTAACAATGATCAAGTTTTCAATAGAATCCATATTATGTCATAAAATATTTCTCATGACCCTCACCTAGGTATCATCCCATGTCTCAGTATCATAAGACAACAAGATTAAATTAATGGAGGAAAATCTATCCATTACAAATTTCTCAAACCAACTCATTTTTTAAAAGACCTCAAAATGACCCAAGGGATCCACTATCACATTACAGGGGTAAAATACTCCAATTGGACTATTATTATATATATTTCATACTATAGGGGTTTAAATAAACCAAAACCATCAAAAAGATAACAATGGGGATGTACACTACATGTACACTGAGTACACAAAGTATACTCCAAAACCACCCTCCTTGACATTTAATTATATACCGTATGGTTCTAATGGGGGTTGGTCATGTAATAATAAATTAAAGGGATTACATTGGGTATGTCTATGTACTAAAACAAAACCTTGTCCATCTTACATGGAGTTTCTTCCCATGTACCCGATCACATGCCCGTGTACCAGTACATGATGTGTACTCTGAGTAGATGACTTGTTGCCCCAAAATACATGATTGACCTTGTATTTGGATTCATGTACATGAAACACTAGAAGAAATTTATTTTATTTATAAAATATTTAATTTTTGATGCTTTTTATTATAAATATTAGTAAAAAACATGGAATATGTTTTAAAAACAATAATCCATGTGATCTGGAATTCCAAACAGGAAACCCATTCGAACCTATCAAAACCATCATTTCTCCCTGATAAAGCATAGATCATCTCGTAGGGGGTTCTCATCGGTCAACACATACTTAAAAAATTGTAAAATAACAATTATTGTGATTTAGGCTTAAACCCCAAAAAGATTCCTACCTTAGGTTGAAAATGCCAAATATTTGGGTCTAATCCCTCTCTCGGATGTTGTTCCACCTTGATTCGGTAGAAATTGATTCTAGGGATGATTTCTGGTGGTTCCTCCACATCCACCTCTTATTGTTGTAGTTATCATTCAAATTTTAGGAACAATACACCTTTTGTACCCCATAGTAATGAATGTTAGTGTGTTTAATTTATTTTAACAAAATAATTAATTAATTACACACCCATCTAAAACACTTATCTCGAGCCATCAAAAACAAAAAATGTTTATAAATTTTAAATCATTAATCCCTATTCTAAACTCAACTATGTAAATGGTTTCTCAATATTTTTCTATATTCAAAATATATCACCACCGAGACGTGAATGAATAATTTCATAAAAAAATTATTAAATATTAAAAATTTCAGCCAAATTTGAACTACACTGAATTCCAAAAAACTCTTGTATTCGAGTAGAAACCATATTCTTCAAACAAAAATTGTTATAAAAATATTCCTATATCATATACATGGTGAAAATAACATCCTTACCCATTACAAGCATACAAAATGAAAAATAATAGTTTCTACCCAAATTCAATCTCTGGTAATACAAGAACCTCTACAACACCTTGCCCATAATATTTTTTATCCTTTGGAAAACAATGTGGTCCTCTGTTCACACATATTGAATAATATTGGTCATGAATTCATAAAAAAATTATTATGTTCAACTTCTAGAAGGAAATCTAGTTAATCTATATAACTCAAAAAATAAGATGTATAACTCATCAACAGTTAATCAACAACTTACTATAAAAATTAAATTACCAAAACAATGTGTGATCACTCATTTACATGCTGATTCATCAAAACGTCATCAAAAAAGTATTTTTTGGATCACTGCACCTGAACCAAAGAAATCATTCTACCATGAAGGATTTCAATCATAAACTATTCCAAAAACATGAATTTCCTATCAAAACGCATCCTGAGTGGTACACTTACGCACTCGATGCAATTATGACTACATCCTTGACCCTACTCATTGAAGAATCACATATTTAAAACTAATTATATACTCCCACAATACATGTATCATAATATTTACCTCAAAACTAAACACAATCTCCAGGTACCGTTCTCCAGTCAGTGAAAAACCTCAAAACTAGATGTTGCAAACTCTCTCTCAATAGAGATAGAAAACAACACATCATTTATCTCCCATTTGAATCTTGATATAATGGATCCAAAATGATTTTTTCTACCTTTAGTTCCCAATTAGGGCCTTACCCACAGATGGATAATGGTGCAATTCAATCCATATGTATTTAATTACACCTCTCCATGAGCATAACCCCGTAGGAGGACCTTCATCAAACAAGAAGGGATAATAAGATATCATAGTGTATAATAAATTATCAATCAGTGTACTTAGGATGATGTCTAGATATTGGACCTAATCATCCATATACTAGAATTACAACAATATTTCCTCAATGAATACCAGAAAAAATATACCAATTATTAGAACATAATGATTCTATCCTGAGAACCTTAGGCCACCATGCTCATAAGTCTCTCTTCACATCCACTTTAGTTATTAGAGGAGTCACAACATCCTGATTATTCCAAGAATAATAGGTATACAATTTCTTTACATGCTATAAACAAACCAAATTACATAGTTCATCACCCTGATAACATTCCTCAATGATCACTTTAATGTCCAATAATCACATCCACTTACATAAACCGAATTGAAAACATTATCTTAACCCAATGAGTTATGCCCCAAGAAAACTCAACTCAAAATACCTGACTACATACCCTCATTATCTCCTTTGATCTTAATCTATCTCAAAATCCTCAAGGAAAACCATTTACTATAACTATTACATGGGATATGTCCCTTAATAGTCAAACACATAGATGTTACTCTCAAAACTCAATTTCCTTAGGTGTTTCCTAATAAACCAAAGGCCTCATATTACCGACAAAAAAACCCCCAAAACCTTATATTAATCATTCTCAAACCCTAAAGCACCAACCTATGACTCTGATATAAGAATTATAAAATCCTATGCTATAATATCTCAGATTAAACCCTGGCATCACTTGAATATTTTTAAGCAAAATTTTATTTCAAAAAAATTAATATATTTGATATCTGGTGTAACACATAATAGAAAGTTTAGAAGAACTGAGAAATGATATTAAACTAACACTATCACCTATAAATTGGATTATATGTAATGAATAGGTCTAGATAATTTGTGAAAATTCATGGTTTTAAAATATTTAAATTGAAATAATAAGTTATCAATTAATATTCAATAAAAAGTAAAAATTATTTGAAAATATTGAAAATATTTTTTTGGAAAATGATATTTTATTGTAAATTCTATTTTATAATAATAAATAAAATTTAACAATTTTTAGAAATATTTTAATGAAATATTTATATATATTATATTAGAATGTCTTTTAAGAATCATCAAACATTTTTTATTATTTAAAGTATAACAATAATTCCATTTTTATGCTTATTATATATTTTTTTAAAGGGGTTTTTGTCCAAAATTTTACACATAAATTAAAATTAATTTACTCCATTTTTAAGCATTGAATTAGATAAAAAAATTATATTTTTATAATCTATATGTTTGAATTTATTAAATATTCCTTTTTCATTTTTTACTCAATATGAATAGCGATCGTTGAAAAATGTATCACCTTAGTATAGGGTGCGTTGAGTTAATATAGGTTATAACTATCTTTTAAAGGAATACAATTTCATCCATATTATTATTTTATGTGTTTAATTCTACCCTAATACAAATGTTATCTTATTTTACTTTTTAATGTAAACATTTCCATAAAAATTACTTATGTAATATTTATCTAAAAGAATGTTTCAAAATGTCACTCATTTTGTTTTTAATACCTCAAATATGTCAACATCAAGAATAAGTATGTTAAGAATTAATGTAGGTGTCTATTTTGATCTTAGTAAAATTATTTTCTGTAACTAATTTTATTTTTAATTTTTAATAATTACATAATGACATCAATTTCATATACCACACCAATGCAGTATTTATCAATTTAATATGATAATATAACATATTTTTTTAAAGAAATAAATTTTTAGAAAATTTGATTGATTTAATTTGTAAAATAAATGTTATAGTTGTATATAAAATATTGGGGAGATGTGAAAATATTATATTCTAACTTCACCTATTCGTTGATGTATTTAAATTTAAATTAATTGAATAGTTTTTAAAATTACATATGATATTTTATAAAAAATAATAATTTAAAAATTTATATAAAATTCATAAAAACTATAGATTTAGAAAATCGATCAGATATGGTGGTAAAAATAAATCATGTTCCATTTATTGGTACTTTTTCATTTTATAGTACTATAATTTACCCTTAAATAATAAATATTTAATATTATTTTAACTGTCCTAATGGTTAACGAGAGGTTAAAAAAATATGATGTTAAAAATATGATGCAAAGAAGTCCAGGTTTTTTTAATAGATTTGTTTTGACTCGTACTCATATTATATTTATATATTATCAATTTGGATTCATTTTGATGTAATAATTTATTCATATTAATTTAATATTTTAAGAACATATAATTCTCATGACCCCTCAATTATAAAAGGGAACACCTCCACTCTCATATTCACTCCTTATTAATCCTTTTATCTTGTCCAATATCTATTAATTTCTACTCTCCATTTACATAAACATAGCCAAGCTAATTTGTTCTTCCCAAAAGAGAAATCCTAGATCCCTTTAGAGGATATAAAAATTATTCATTTCAGATAAAAGTTAATAACCTTACATGATCACATTATTTTAATATTTTGTTTATGCTCGTATAAAAACTTATATTTATTATAAAATAATAACTTTAGTATCCAAAATATACTAAAATTTTATTATGACTACTAAAATATAACAATCCCAACTCTAGAAGCCTAAAGTCAGTGGTTATTTTATTACAATGGAACAAATACAAGACATCACATCACCAAGTATTTATCAGTTTATAAGTATTGAATAATTAAACACAAACATGATTTACTTACCACTTTGGAAATTAATTATAGAACATAAAAAGGAAAATAAACTACGTCCATCACACATATTCCATGATTTCATCTTAATAACATGGTGAAGGGAAAAAATAAAATATTTGGACTAAATTATCATAAATTGTTACATAAACATGATAAATTAATAAGTAAAAAGTGAAGAACAATAAAAAAGTCATAATAAATAAACTGAGAATGAAAATTCATCCCTAAATTTTTTCATAGTGAAAATTCAAGGAATAGTAATAACTGAATATCAAACGAAGGGAATATTTAATTATTAGGCATCGTGTATCTGGTACATGAATCATTACCATCATGAACATTCATAAGATGATGTAATTATGTGGTCATAAACCAATCCAATTTTTCTTTGAATCAAATGAGAAGGGTTATTTTCTAAGTGTTTCCTTTCATAATACCAATCGATGCATCAATAAGATATATATAATCAAGTCCACCTATGTTTTATTATCAAAATAATTTCAAAAATATTTAAATGATTGATTTAAATCATGAAATAAACATAACTTATCAATTAATAACCATATTGATTAAAAGATATGGATATAAAATTATTTTTGAATTAATCAAATTACACTCAATGTAAACCCCATATGCAGAAAAAATGGTGTAAATTTTTGACAATTATAATATCCATGACACAATAAATAGGGATATTTATTATAAATTTAATTTAAAAAGAAAAATTATTTCAAAATGATACTATGCACAACATATAAAAATTATTTGGTGCATAATACAAAGTAGGTCTCAATTGAATTGAGATTGAGACGGAGTCCCTTACCATGTGTCTGAAAGCGTTCGAAACATGTATGTAATTTCTTGGATAATCAAATCAGATTTATCAATTACATAATTCTGAACTAATTTAACAAATATTTTATTTATTATAATTTTTTATGTTCGTTTATGGGACATCTTTTGAGTTATATTGTTTAATTTCGTTCTTCTTAGAGCGTTCATTTCTTGGTTTTATGAATGGTTCCCTTTTGTATAATTAAATGAGTTCTTGTATAATTGGAGTAAACTAAATAGAATTGAAATTATATAGTATTATTAATCTTCAATTAGTTTAAACATACTCATATCTTATTTTCTTATATGGTATGAGAATGGCTCAATAGATAAAACAGTAGTGATAATTTTTTGGTTTATTTTATATAGTATTTAAGACCATCATGAATTTGATTTATTTTAATTTTATATTATATTCGTAATTTAATTATCGAGAATGATATAAATTATTATATTTTAATTAAAATATTATTTAAACATAATAATAGTTAAGAAACATACCTTGAAGGTAGTAATGGAATGTGAAAATTTGTCATCCACGAAGGTGGTGAATCGACACATCACTGATGATGTTTTCATTTTAACAATTAATGGATGAGAGAAGAGATTTTATGATGTATATATCTAGAAAATAATAAAATTATAGTATATTCATAATAATATATTTATCATTTAACTTTGATTTAGGGGAAGTTGAGAGAGAAAAATATTTAAAAAAATTAACAGAGAACTGAGGATTTTATTTCTTGAATATCGTCTCCTTAGGAACCTCTATAAGACACTTGTATTTTGTCTTTTTGTAAGAATAATAGAGATTGGACATGGATAAGATTCTGGGTAAGGGAATTGTGTATAAATTAGACAATAATCAAAGCTTAAAATTATGAGGAGAGGGTATGTTGAGGGGTGGTGTTTATCATAGAGGGGTGATTTTGATTATTTTATTCATTTGTTTTTTATTTTTGATCAAGCCTATCAATAGTTTTGATTCATGTGCCTAATTAAAATAAATATATAATATGATTTTGAAATAATGGGGGTTTACCTCATCCATACATCATCCTTGAGTCAATAATTCATTTATTTACACATAATGTGAAACACCATAAATTACAGTATTTCACTATTCAAAAAAATCAAGTATTTAATAGAAATACCCAACCATTCACCATAACCATTCAATAAAGTATATATTTCAAAAATGAAATCCATTTAGTGAAAATAATATTTAAACTATGATAAATGTATATTTTTAATTAAAATCCTCATTTATATGAAAAATAAAAATTTTATTACTGTAACTGATTTTTTGACGCGTTGAAAAATTAATTATTTTCGCATAAAAATTTGTTATAATAATTATATAACAAAATATTATTTTATGAATATATTTTTTGAAATTATATTTTTATTAAAATAGTTATAGTAATTTTTTAAATGTAAATAAACATTCATGTTTCACATAAATATCAAAACGTAATTTATAATTTTAGAATCAATTATGTTTTTATTACTTGATATAAATATATCAAATTTTCATTCATGAGATATCTATTTTTTATTTATAAATTCGTAGTTGAAGTCTTTATTCTAATATCCAAATTAATATTACAAAATTTCATGTTAATGATTAATAGTATATCTTGGTAGACATTCAAATAAATTGAATTTATTTACCAATATACATAATAATAACCATTGTTTGATATATTCATATCTCATACAAAAATATAATCCTTACAATTTATCTTGAATATTGACATGTAAATAGATGTGGGTGGTTCTTCTTTATATCATCCATATGTTCCCAAATTTTTTCTACCATTTTATAGTTTCTCTAAAGATCCTTATCCAGTTGAGCCTTCCAAATTTTAAATAGTTTTTCTCTAGTGTCAAGAATCTTCTTAGGCACTTCGTAGTAAGAAAAATCATGTTCCAGTTTTAATTCTTCATAGGTGATTAAAAGTTTTGGGTCCGAAAATTACTTATGTAGAAATTATATGTGGAACACATCATGAAATTTGGGAGAAACTGCTGGCATTGCTAATCAGTAAGCTACATCCCAAATTCACTCCTTAATTTGAATCGGTTCAATGTATATGGGGCACATATTCCTTTTCTTAGAAAATCATATGACACTACACCATATAGATACTTTCATAAAGATATGATCTACCAATTTCAATTCTAAATTCTATATTTGGTTGTCGAAATAAATCTTTTTCCTATATTGATATGCTTAAATATGACCTAGAGTGGTATTTACATTTGTCGTTGTCTCCTGAATATGTTCTAGAACTATAATTTTCCTCCCACAAACTTCATCCCAACAAGATTTAGTATGACATATATTCCTATATAATGATTAATATGGAACCATTTGAAAAATATAATGGAAAATATTATTGTAGGGATGCTCTACCAAAGGTAATTACAGATCCCACATACCTTGAATGTTAAGTGAGAATGTTCTCACAATATTTTATATTGTTTGAATGGTACACTCCAGCTGTCTATCAGTTTGAGGGTAATTAGCAGAACTCAAATGAAGCTCTTTATCTATGGAATTAGAATGACTCCTCAATAATTTTTATTTAAAAATGGGATTTATATCACTAAAAATTGATATAGTTTCACCATGAAGTCTTACAAAATCCTTAATATAGTTTCATGAAAGGCTTCCAATAGATAAATCTTTAATTATAGAAAGAAAATGTGATTATTTTTCTAGAGATCAATAATTACCCATAAAAAATAATTCTTTTTGGGGGTATTTGGTAATCAATTGAAGAAGTCCATAGTAATTCCATCCAACGTCCACATAGTAATAGGTATAGGTTTCAGGACTCATCTAAGATGTAGTCTTTCAACCTTCCCTTTTTGAAAAACTAGATATCTTAACACATAATTACCAATTTCATACATCATATTATCCCACCAGAAGTGTTCCTACATATCATTATTCATCTTGTTACTACCATTGTGTATAGTAAAATTTGAACAATAATAATAATCTAATTGATCCCTTTTTTAGTTTAATTATTGATGAAACACATTTCCCCTTTCAAAATTTTTGAATTCTATCTCCATAAAATATATATGCCGATATTCCTTCCTGAATGGCTTTAACATTATTTTGAAAATTCTCATCATTATAGCGAGAGATTTTTATCTTTTCAAATAAAGATAGCTTTATAATTATTTGAAAAGGTAGTGATATATCATCTTCTATACTTATTCTCATTTCTGTATTTATAGTATCTCTGAATGTAAGATGTTTCTCAATCTTAATTTTAGTTAATAGTCCATGATCATTCCTATATAATGCATATGAATCCTTATTTTCTTTTCTTGGGAGGTAGTGTACTCAGAAATCATAATTGTTGTGTAGATTATGGCATCGTATCTGACTCATGTTGAGTTCTTTCTATGTAAATATTTATTTAAAACTATTTTGATGTATATATTTCTCATATATGTCAGCATATAAATAATATCTCTATACATTTAGAGAAAATATTTAGGGTTCTTACTAAATCTCATGAGTTGGAATATTTTTTAAATGAGTCTTCAAGTATATTGATGCATATTTAATAAATTTGTGATTTCATGAAAAGGAAACAATGTAGTCCATTCACAAATTCATCATCGTATATCATGACACAATAATTTTCTGATGGAAGAGTCAAAATATGATATATTACTAATAATCTATTCAATCCTTCAAAAGTTTTACACCTTATTTGTTCTATAGAATCGTATCCCCTTTACGTTTGAACTGGGTTAATTGGTTAGCCAATCCGAAAAAACTATGAATGAAACACAGATTGAAAACTACTAATCTAATGAGGCTATGTAACTCAGTTATGTTCGTTGACATATGTCAATATTCTATTTGTATTGTATTTATAGGATCAACTATGAATCATTCAATAGAGACAATATATCCAAGAAAATACATTTCTGGAAGCTAGACTTCACACTTCCTAAATTCACCTGATAAATATTTTCTTATGAGAGTCTCAAAAATGATCCAAATTTTATTTTTATACTCTTCATATGTTTTATAATATAACATAATATTATCACTGTTGATCCCAAAATAAATCATCAGTATATTTTTTGAATATTCTTTTCAACATATTCACAAAAACTGAGGGCACATTAGGCAATCAAAATGGAATTAAATAAAAATCATAATATCCATACATTTTCCAAAAATATATATTTTGAAAATCATCCTTATATACACAAAATTAATGATTCCCAGAACAATTTTGAATCTTTTAAAAATATTAATCTCCATTAAATTTATTAAATAAATCATCAATACGAAGAATATGGTACTTGTTCTTTATTTTAATAATACTAATTTTTTTCAGTCAAGTCAAAAAACACGTGGATCCATATTTATTTTTAACAATGAAAACAAGGTCTCTCCATGGAGAAACACTAGGGAGAATAAATTCTTTAATAATCAACAAAATGAGTTCTTTATTTACCTCTACTAATTCAATAGTGGCCATTATAGAATGACTTAGTTTTATTGTTCTTGAATCTCGAAATAAATCAATGGAAGAAATCATGTTCAAGTTATGGGGGGGGGAGGTGTCATGGTAATTCATCATGAAATAAATAAAATAATTTTTGGATAATTTGTACATCATAAATTTTATTATTACTTTCATCAGTCAATTTTTTTCTAATCCACCCTAATACATAAATTTAGTAGATATACCGAGGATGGATCTAGATAAGAATCTTATGAGGATGTTTCTGCTCTAAAGATTAGATATTATATATATTCCACAAAAATCTAAATTTCCATATTCTTAGAAGTAGTTTTTACAAAAAAAAATTGAAATCAAGTCCATACCAAGTATTATATCAAAGTCTACCATAGGTATGATGACACGGTCAGAAAATAATGAAAATGTATTTATATATTAATAGGGATGACCAGACACAATTTTGGTTGCAATGTGACTTCCCTTAGGGGTTTTGACTGAACACTCCACTATTATATCAAAAAATAAAATATCTATTTTTCTTTGAAAAATGGGAAGATATAAAAGAGTTTGGTGATCTAGAATCAAATAGAGCACTGGATAAATTTAAAGATATGATTTATATACCTCCCACCAAATCATTAGGAAATTCTACTTCTGGATTAGTGATCACATAAGCTTGGACATCTCTCCTTGGGCTCTTTTTTAGATTATCCACGTGATTAATGGAACAATGACTTTAATAATTCTCCATTAATTTATAGTTTAGTCATTGAACGTTAGTAATTTTTTCTTCTCCTTTCATTCATTAACTTGATAACCATTTTCTCGACACTTATAAAAAATCCTATGACTTTCAAGAATTTATTAGGATGATTCTGTCTAAAAATTTTACATAAATGGAATTTCATTGCTCCCAAATTCCTCTTTGATTCTTGATATTTTTAACTGCTATCAATAATCAAAATCTTTTATTTATGTACTTTTAAAATATTAGATCTAAAAGAAATTATTTTTAAGGTGATTAACACTATTTCACAATATGACGAGAATGGTTGAAAAGTGAGTTCCCTTTAAATAATTTTAATATTTTCTTCAACGAAATGATCAATCTAGTTTTTTGAAGCATATATATAATCTAAATCATACCTAGGTAGTTTTTGAAAGTGGGATAATACTTCTCATCAATTTATTATTTCTTTTTATTTACTTTATAGAATTTTATCGCTATTTATGTTCATTGCTCAACAGGGTTGTGTTTGTCGATGAATGTTTCTATTAGAGATAGTTATTCCTTGTCTTTTATTTAAAATTCTCCTTCATTATTCTGGATCAAAAAACACCAATAATCAACATGACACATGATGAAATATACTACTAGTACTACCTTTCTCCTTTAATCACATCCAAATTCCATTAATATATTTTCAAAGACACGATCCATTTCTCAACTACCATTTGATTACAAGTTCCACTAAATAATAGTGGATTTTTTCAAATGAAATTATCCAATATACATGTGGTATCTTTATTCTTTATAACCTAAGTAAGAAATTATAAAAAGGTAATGATGTTCCCAGCTCCAACAGTAACTGCGTAATTTTTCTCACTACAGAAATCCATAAATTTTCTTGGGGTATTAATTCCAATTATCCCATTAGGTTCCATCACTAGG
The DNA here is from genome assembly GCA_963277665.1 of Viscum album. NCBI lineage: Eukaryota > Viridiplantae > Streptophyta > Magnoliopsida > Santalales > Viscaceae > Viscum > Viscum album. The sequence goes on along the minus strand of OY728165.1, from coordinate 250,774,864 downwards.
TAATGGCACACCATGAGTTAGCTCAAAATCATCATGTGTATTGATCAAAAAATTCACTACAAGGAATTATAATAATTATCATGTTCATTTAACATCTAATTCATAAAGTTTATTCTGAAATTGCTCTGATTCCATATGTAACTACCTCGACCATAGTAGTCTAATGTAATTGGTCATTTTATAATAATAGATTAGATGCAAGGGATAAAATCACCAAGTATCAATCAATTTATTCGTCTTAAAAAACAATATACATACATGGTAACCATATTACATTGTTAATTAACCTCAATCATAACAAATGAAAATAAATAGATTGCTTGGGAATTATTAAAAGATTTCATCATCCTAGACTATGGATAGAAAAAAAATATAGTTTGCGAAAATGATCACCATGTGTTACGTACATCATAAACGTGAGTGAATACTACGTCAAGAAAAATCAATAATGCATGATTAGTAATCTAATAATGAAAATGAATCCTTCAATTTTGTAATATTTAAAATCTCATGAATTATAATAAATGAATACTAAAATAAGGGAATTATTAATTATTGGAAATCCTATTTCTGTCATATGAACCACTTCCATCAATACCATCCATAAGATGGTTTATGTTTGAGGGTAGAAATACAACTGATTATTAGTGAAAACAAATAGAAGTGTTAGTCATCAACAGTTTTGTATTATGAGACCAGCCAATGCATTGAGGTGTTATCTATTATTGGGCACCACTTATTTATGCAAACAAAGAGATTTATTAAAATATTGAAGTGGTAAATTTAATTCGTGAAATAAATATAAATTATAAATGAATAAAAATAATTTTTAAATGATATGAATTTATCATTATTTGTCATTTAAAAAAATTACATTCAAAGTAAAAAATTGTATCAAAATAAATGTTATAAAAAATAGAAAATAATCAAATATGTGATAAAAGAAATATTTATATTTAATAAACATATAATATAAAAAAATTAGCTCAAAATGGTTGTAGATACACCCTATAAATATGAATTGGTGTAGAATTCCAGGCATGTCTCAATGAAATAACAATTGAGAAGAAATCCCTTACATTATGTCTAAAAGTCTTCCACACATGATATTAATGACATAGATAATCAAATTTCATTAATTAATTATACAATAAATAACATATTAAACAATTATTTGATTTATTATAATTTTATGAAGTGAATTTATGTCCATTCCAATCAGTTATATTATTTAATTCTATTGTCCAGTGGGCGTTCATTTTAGGATTCTAAGGTCAATTACATTGTATATAAATATAGGAGTTCTTTTCCAATGGGAATAATATATCCCAAAGTGAAATTTTTCAACATTAATGAACATAAATCTGTTTAAATGGTCTCATATATCATTTGGTTATATGGTATAATAATGACTGATTAGATAAAATAGTAATCATAAATGTTTGGTTTATTTTTTTATCTTTTTAAAACCACCATGATCTTATATAATTTTATTATTATTATTATATATATATGGTCATTCAAAAACATGATATATGTTATTATATTTTTGTTAAAATTTTATTTAACCATATTAATAGTTTTAGACATAACTTGGAAGGAGGTAATGGAAAATGAAAACTTGTCATCCATGAAGGCACTGAATTGACATGTTAGAGATAATAATTTGATTTGTGTAATAAAAGGAGAGAATTGATTTTGTATATTGATATTACATTATAAAAATAAAATTATAATACATGTATGATACTAGATTTATCATTCCATACTAGAGGGGGAGGGGTGAGGACATAATTAGAAAAAGAAAAGAAAATAAATGAGATAGAAGGTGGATTTTACCTCATGAATATCTTCTCTTTGGAAACCTCATTAATACACTTGTATTTTGTATTTTTATATTAAATTATGTATTGTATGTGGGGTGGATAATAAAAAAGATAATTTGGAGGAATTTATATAATATTCAAGTCTTAGAAGGTGTGAGGAGAAGCTGTGGTGATGAGTGGTATTTATATTGGAGGAGAGGGATGATTTTCTAAATATTTTATTCATTTTTTTATTATTTTGGCCCAAGACAATAAATAGTCTTTGTAACGGCCAAACCCTAGTTACTTAGAGTCGGTTCTTTGTTACATAACATTGGCATGATAACAAAATTTCATGTCTCGAAAGACCGTTTAGTTTAGTAGCCTTAGATATACTAGATACATTCATAAGGTTTACATTACCTCATAAAATGGAAAACATAAACAAAATTGTTTCCATAGACAACACTAAGATCCCATAGAATATCCTTGTAAGACATTCATAATATACTTCTTCACATCCTAGGAAAAATAAAACATAGAAAGGGGTGATCTCAGATGCTCATTAAGGACAAAAATATAGCAGAAACTTTCATAAATAAGTATAAACATTTAAGAAAATATATAAGACTAAAATAAAAGCCTTTTAAACATGAACATCATCATAATATGGGAAATATAAAATAAAATAATATCATTTTCTAATTCCCATGGATATTCTAGTAGTCTAATAATCACATGAAATATCAATAGACACATTCATAATGATGGAATACATAATGCCAGAATTAATAACCAAATAATCAAGGCCTTGTGCCAAGAATACAAATATTATATTTTCAAGGCCTTGTGCCAAGAAACTAGATTGTCTCATGAGACATAATTATGCATCTAGGATCTATGGTGGGATCCACCCATCACTTACAAAGTCCAATGCTGTCTTCATATGAAAATGTTTAAACATAACATAAACATTCGTATTAAAACCTCCATACGAAATGTTAATATATTATAAATAAACTATGAATTGGGTAAGAATAACACATCGATTTTCAAACATATCACAAAACCTTCAATACAATATAGAATTTTTTTATCATAATAAATAATCATCAAATAAGCTTAAAATCCATCAAAGGATGTTGACATAGATGAAATCCAATCCGTTTTTAGAGAAAATTCTATTTCTATTTTGAAATCATTTATGAAAAATTTATTTTGAAAATATTCTTATAAGATGGTAAGGGATGCTTCAGTGATGTTATAATGGTGGAAAATATCTGCACCTTCCATAAAATTTAAAAATACATTCATACCTTAAATTTTTCGAAAAGGTAAAAATGTACATTTTTTGGAAAATGATAGAATGAGTCCTTTCAAAAAATATAAAATAAAATAAGTGTATAGATTACTTTACCCCATTTTCTAATAAATATTAGAAATTTTTTCAAATACATTTTTAAGAAACATGGATGTTGATGATTAAGTGGTACTAGTAGATAATTACGTATAAAAAACATCGGATAATAAAGAGATTGTGAAATTAACCCTTACCTTTTACTTTTCCATGGTTGAGGGTAGGTCAACCTTCTATATAATGGTGAAACAATTGTTATTAAATTATATATGAATCAAATACATTAATATGATATCATATATGATATTTCATCATTGCTTTGTTAATAATATCACAGTATTATTGTAATTTGGGGTGTTAACTGATTCATTTTCCTTTATTTTATTTGTTATGTAAGTAATATTTTTTATGGATTGGACATATCTTATTCATATTAATAATTATATTATGTCTCTAAACATTATTTGTAATCATCTTGTGAAAATTATTCTTTAATGGATATGATGGGGAATGAATCACATCGCGTTAGTGGTGACAGTAATCCGTACGTATGCACAAGTGACAATATCATTCATTTGATATTAAAATAATATATAATTGGATAGTATATGATTTATACAGAATCATTATCATTTTATATTTATTATTTAAATCAATTAAATATAATTATTATACCCATCCAACCATAATGTATTAAATAACAATTACACCACGACGTGGAGACGGTAAGTCGTACGTACGCACGTATGGTGACAAGTAATTCAATGAATGGATAGAATAATAAATGTGGTTGTACCATATTTATAATAAAATCACATTATATAGAGGATACTAGATTTATTATTTTAGAATGGAAACAACAAATAAAGAAGAAGTGGGAGATGAATGGAACTTAAAAGAAGTGATAAAATATTTACCTCTTATTCGGGTTCTTCCTTTTGATTTTATCAAAAGGGATCTATAGGATGACTTTCTGACTAAAGTAAGGTATCTATGATGAAGGGAGGATAGTTGATAGGGTATTTGGGTAGTGTATGTCTGAGAAAAATGGCTTTGTAGGTGTGAATTAGAGAGAAGGGGACGTTTCCTTTTATAAGAGGGGTAAGGGGCACCTATTATATTATAATAAAAACATTTTCAGTTTCTAATGGCTCCAAAATAAATTATTTAAAGGATTAGGTGGGTATGGGTCGACAAATTCTCAACCAATCGTTTTTAAACATGTTTGGGTCATTATATTAACCATATCTTTTAGATTTAACTATTAGATAATTATTTTGACATTTACCACGTCTATTTGTATTTTTATATTATATGGTTAATAAACATACAATAAACTACCTAGAGAACCCAAAGTGGTTCATTAATTATAAAAAAATAATTATATATGTCTCTTTTTCTAAAACTTAGATTTTTCAGAATAGAATATCAATTAATAATATAATATTTGTTTTAAAAACTCTTTTATGTCAACTTGGACCCTATTTGGTATTTTGTTTTTTTCTAAATTCATAAGAGCATTATTACTTCGATACAAATTAATATTATGAACAATAACATATCTTATTAACTTATAAAATTAGTGGAATTCATAAAAACTCTTAAATTACATTTATTGGGATATTTTCAATATCAATTATTTTAATATTTTATTAATTATGTTAATACTTCATCATCATTTTGTCATAAATAAATTAAATTATTTAATGTATAAAAAATATAAATAAAATACCTTTATGTAAGAAATATTTTTATCTTTCTAATAAATATTTATACTCTAATTTATCTTATGTGTAACCCTATATTAAAAAAAGTTTAGTTATTAAACATTGAATTTGACACTTTTAACTCTTCTTTGAATTAAATAATAATAAATTCCCTAATCTAATCCAAGTGAACCTAAAGGATCATATTTTATTCCTATGGTATGTTTTCACCAAATTATGCTTATCCAATAGATTTAAGACATGTTTTTGTGTAATAATAATATCTTTTTTACCCTTAATTACATTATTTACTTAATCGTGGTAAATAAAAGTAAAAGGTTACTATTCATCAAAACTTATTTTCATCTTCTTAAACCACATTTTACTTACTGATATAAACCGTGTATCTAGTATTTTTGACATCCAAATCACAGAAGGAGTAAAAATAAGTTATATGTAAATTTTTAATTGCTCCTAGGAGGTGAGTAAAAGATAGTAAAAAGTTCAATAAAAATTTTATATGTCTAAAATATTTATAAACTGGATCCAATGAATTACATTGAACATATATTGGTATTATATATCTATTTTAAAAAAAATTAAATTTAAATAAAATAAATAATTTTTTATATAAAAATTCGTTATTAAACTACAACTCTGTGTTTTTTTACTATTCATCAAAAAATGAATATTTTCAGAAAAATACCAAAAATTCACCGTAATCTAATTTTGATATTCGAAATCCAAAAATGAATACCATTTTGAATGATAAATTTTATAAAATTTTGAAAAGTTGGTAGTATTTTTCATAATGGCTAGTTTGATTGGTTGTGGTGTGTTAGAACTCAAGATGTGTACAACACACGTTATTGTATTTCTCAATGAGAAGCGTACCGTGGAAGCTTGGGGTGTTACATTAACCCCTCACTCAAATAATTTCTTCCTAGAAATTTCTAAAAATGTACTGTATAAAAAGATGTGGGTGTTTCTTCATCATAAGTTCCTTGGGTTCCCACATTGCCTCTTCCATCTTATACTTCCTCCATAGAACTTTTACCAGATGAGTCGTTCGATTTCTCAAAACATGTTCCATTGTATCAAGAACCTTGATAGGATCTCCACAATATGACAGATCTGGTTCTTGTTCTAATTTCTCATATATGAGTTCATGTGTTGGGTCAGGCATGTATTTTCTCAACAGTGACACATGGAATACTTCGTGAACTTTAGAGAGACTTGGCGGCATTGCCAAATGGTAAGCTACATCCCCAATTCATTCTAGAATTTCGAAAGGTCCAACGTACAAGGGATGTAATCTTCCCTTCTTACTGAAATGTATAAGACCCTTCCATGGAGATACATTCAAGAAAACATGATCTCCAACCTAAAATTCCAAATTCATCCTTCAGTTATTAGCATAGCTCTTCTACCTACATTGAGATGCTTTGATGTGGTTTTGGATTACCTTTACCATTTCTATCGTTTCCTCCACCAGTTCTAGGCCTATGAGTTTTCTTTCACCAAAATTATCCCAACATGTTGGTGTGCGACATCTCTTTCTGTATAATGCCTCATATGGTGCCATGTGAATACATAAATGGAAGCTATTGTTATTGTAAAATTCTACTATAGGTAAATAATGATCCCATATACCTTTAAAGTCATGTGATTAAGATATCAACATGTATTCTAAGGTTTTAATAGTCTGTTCTGATTTTCCATCAGTTTGAGAGTGGTAGGCAGTGCTCAAACGAAGATCAGTATCCAGGTCTTTCTGATGTCTTTTCCAGAATCTTGGTGTAAAACAGGGATCACAATCAGAAACAATCGATAGGCTTACTCCATGAAGTCTCAGAACATCATTAATATATAGTCTTTCTAGAAATTAATGTGGTAAATCTTCTCTTACAGTAAGAAAATGTGATGACTTTGTAAGGCGATCAACAATGAACCATATTTCATCATTCCTTCTATGAGCCTTTGGTATTCCCATGAAAAAGTCCATTGTAATATAATCCCATTTCCACTCAGGTATGGGAAGAGGTTTCAAGACTCCTCCAGGCTACTTCCTTCCACCGTTAACTATTTGACAGACCATACATCTTGACAAAAAATCAGCAATCTCCCTCTTCATGTATTACCACAAAAAATGTTCCTTCAAATCTCTATAAATTTTGTTTCTCCTAGGTTGTATATAGAAAATTGAATTATGGGAATCATACAACAATTATATTTTTAGATAAGGTATATCTAGAACACAAAGTATCTTCCCAAATTTTAAAATTCCATCTTTATACCCAATGTCACAAAATCTATAATCATTCAAAGCTTTAATTTTCTTTTGAAACTCTTCATCACCAGTTTGAGAACTCTTTATCTTTTCTATTAAAGACGGTTTATTAACCATTCGAAAAAGTATTGGTGTTTCACCTTTTATGGTGATTCCCATGTCCATCTTTACTTGATCCATGTATATAGGATCCTTTTCCACTCTCATCTTGTTCAAAACTCCATGATCCTTTCAACTCAAAGCATATAGCACCTTATTTTCATTCCATGGGTGGTAGTGTATAGTGAACTCATAACCTTTGAGTAGTTCAAGATATCATCATTTCCTCTAGTTGAGTTATTTCTGTGAGAAAATATACTTCAAACTCTTCTTATCGGTATATATCTCACATTTTGTAACATAGAGATAGTGTCTCCAAATCATCAAAGAAAATATTACAGATACTAACTCATGATAATGAGTAGGATAGTTTATCTCATGAATATTAATTGTTGTGAGGTGTAGGAAATAACCATATCATTATGCATAATGAAACAACCAAATCCTTTATTTTATGCATTACTATAAATAACAAACCCATCATTCCCCGATGGAAGAGTCAATATAGGTGCATTGACTAATATTCTCTTCAATTCTTCAAAACATTCTTCACACACAACTGATGATATCCATATTGAAGGTCAATCTTAGAAAAGTACTAAGATCCATGAACTTGTTCAAATAAATCATCAATGCGAGGTATAGGATACCTTTTCTTTATTGTTATAGCATTGATCTCACTGTAATCAATACACAACCTCATAAGTCCATATTTCATCTTAAAAAATGACAGGGGCTCCCCATGGAGAAACACTAGGGAGAATAAATCCATTATTACTCACTTCATCTTGTTGTTTATTTTGTTATACTAATTCCACAGTGTCCATTCAATAAGGGTTCTTCGATATAAGACTTGAACCCAGAATTAAATAAATGGAGAAATCAATTTCTAATTCTGGAGGATGTATAGGTAAATCCTCAGGAAACACATCAACAAATTCTTAAACAATTGGTACATCCTCTATTTGAACATTCATTTCTTCATGCAAGGTTATTTCATTCTCTTCCTCCCCAATAATTGAATTTCATTGATATACTAGGGGTGGATCTAGATAAGAATTAGGTGGTGACATTTCGGATCTAAAGATAAGGTACTCCTTATCATCATCAAAAAAATTATCCTCCTTCTTATTACAATAAATATTTGCATCATGGTCTGAAATCCAATCCATACCGAAGATTATAACAAATTCAATCATGGGTATGATGATGAGATCAGCAGATAAAGAACATCTATATTCCCAAATGGGGACTGATTCACAAAACATTGTTGCAATGATACTTCCCTTAGTAGTTTTTATTGACAACTCCCTTATTAAATCAAATTGGAAATATTTAATTTTCATAGAAAACTGGGAAGATATGAAAAAATGCGATGATCCAAAATCAAATAAAGAATTTTTTAATCTTGAGGAAACTAATAAATTATCTTCCACTACGTCTTTCGGAGCTTCAACCTCAGCAGTAGTGATAACATAAGCTTGGCCTTGATCCCTTGGCATTTTTGGAGGTATGTTCCCCTGAAACCTAAGACATTCATTTTCATAATGCCCCTTTTCTCTGCAATTATATCATTCAACGTAGACAACCACTTTCTACCCCTTGCAATCACGAGCTTGGTGGCCTTTTTCACCACACTTGTAGTAGACTCCCATTCCCTTCGGGCAAGCACCAAGGTGTTTCTTCCCACATTAACTGCAGTATAAATATTCAACATTTCCCTTCATCCCAATATTTAGATTTCTAGAGTGTTTAGCTGATCTCTTATTCTCTTTCATTGCTTTAATGTCATAAGACTCAGAGAATTATTTTTCTGTCTTGATAGATCATGAGACAATATCATTTTATGATGACAAGGATTGTGAGAATAATGCTCGACAGAGTAATGGTTTTAACCCAAAAAAGAAATTATCAATCTTACTATGTGGGTTACATATATGATCTGCAGCATTCCTTGCTATCCTTGTATTTTTAGCTTCATACATTGTGACATTCGCATCCTCCTTTTGCCTCAGACTCAGAAATTGTCTTTCCATATCTACTCCATGGTCATGAGGAAAGTATTTTTCTATGAAAATTTTGTTATACTCCCTCTATTCCATATTTGATACTCCATCATATTCCTTTGGGTTTTGAATCAATGACCACCATTGATCAGCATCTCCAGGGAGGCGGTGAACTACCATGAAAACTTTTTCCCTTTCCTTACATCCCACAGTGTGTAATATTTTCTATAAGGAATTTATCTGTTTCTTAGCTACTTGTGGATTTGTACCCCCATTGAATGTTGGTGGTTGTTCCCTCATTAAGAAATATAACATTGATCCTCCACACTTTAGATATGGGTGCTTTATATGGGTAAGGTTGTTATTCATAACCTGAGTGAGTTGTCCCAGTATGGTGATAAGATGATCAGCACTAGTTGCATCACCATCTCCACAATTATTATTTTGAGTAAGAGGGAAATACCTAAATAGGTTACGCGCATTGATATGGTTTATATTCCTTCCACTAGGCATCATTTCTAAACAATAGAATAAGCTAGATTAGTTTAAGAATCAATATACATAATTCAAACTTCTAAAACAATTAACATAAATTGAACATTTTATGAATATAATCCATAATCATAAAAAATGTTTTCATTGAGGATGTATATACTCATAATTCTTTCATAATGGTTTGTATAGAAAATGATAATTATAGTTAGCATATCCCATGGGAGTGTCATAACCAATAGTGAAGCAAGGCCCATTGTTGTGCACCAGTTTCTGTTCGAGTCGAGATTAAAGGGATATTTTTGGGTTTTACCCCTAGTTACATCTATGCCAGATCTGCCTCTACTCACTCATATCCAGACAAGGATTTATTTTGTGGAAAACTCAAAAAATCTCTACAATACCAAAATTCTATGAAGTTATTCTTTACATATCCTCAATGTCCATCTTACGTCATTGTGCTTTAATCAACGTTTATCTAAATCTAGTTTCAATGATTTTTACTAATCATTAACTGATACCAATAGTAATTCCCCAACCCCTGTTACCTAGAGTTGGTTCATTATTACATAACATTGTCATGATCACAAAAGATCAAGTCTCGAAAGGTCGATTAGTTCAATAGCTATGAATGTACTAGATACATTCATAAAGGTTACATTACATCATAAGATAGAAACCATAAACAACATTATTTCCATAGAAAATAGTGAGATCCCATACACTATCCCTGCAGGTCAGTCATAATATACTACTTCACATCCTAGGAAAAATAAAAATAGAAAGGGGTGAGCTCATATGCTTTGTAAGGATAACAATATAGTGGAGAGTTTCCTAAATAAGCATAATCATTTAAGGAAATGTATAAGACTAAAACAGAATCCTTTTAAACATGAACATCATCATAATATGGAAAATATAAAATCAAATAATTCATCTACTTATTCACAAGGATATTCTTCTAGTCGCATAATAAAATGCAATATCAATAGCCACATTCATAATGATGGAATGCATAATGCCATAGATCATATACACATAGTAAAGGCCTTGTTCCATGACTACAAATAAGAATTTGTCAAGGCCTTGTACCAAGACACTAGTTTGTCTAATGAGACCCACCGATGCATCGAGGAGCTATAGCGGTCTCGACCCATCACTTACTAAGTCCAATGAATTCCTCATATAAAAGGATTAAACCTAACGTAAACATTCGTATTGAAACTAGCATACGAAATATCAATACGTTATCCATAAACCATGAATGGTGTAAGAATAACACATCCGCATTCAAACATATCACAAAACTATCAATACAATATCAATGTTTTAATCATTATAAATCAACTTCAAATAAGCTTAAAATCCATCAAAGGATGTTGACATAGATGAATTCAAAAATTTTTTAGAGAAATATGTCTTTATATTTTGAAATCATTTATGAAATATTTATTTTGAAAATATTCTTATAAGATGTAAGAGATGCTTCGATGATGTAATAATGTCGGAAAATAGCCGCACCCTTCGTATATGTTAAAATACATTCTTACCATAAATATGTCGAAAAGGTCAAAAAGTACGTAGTTTGGAAAATGATGGAAATATTTATTTCAAAACTTATAAGGTCAAATAAGGGTATTTATGACTTTACTACATTGTCTAGTAAAATGTAAAAATGTTTTGAAAAACATTTTTATGAAACATGGATGTGGATGATAAAGAGGTCCCAGTAGATAATTACGTATAAACAACCTTATATAATAAGGAGATTGTGAAATTAACCCTTAACATGTACATTTCCTTGGTTGAGGGTAGGTTATACTCCTATATAATGGTTAAATTATTGTTATTAAATTATAAAAGAATTATATACATTGATATGATATCATTTATGAACTTTCAACACTACTTTGTTAATAATATCACAGTATTTACATCATTTTGGGTGTTAACTGATTCGTTTTACTTTATATTCTTTGTTAGGTAAGTGAATTTTGTCATGGATAGGATGTATATTATTCATATTCAGAAAGATATTAAGTCTATAAACATTATTTTTAATCATCTAGTGAAAATTAGTCTTAATGGATATAATGGGAAATGGAATTTCGTTGCGTTCATGGAGACGTTAATCCGTACGTACGCACGAGTGAAAATATCATTATTTTGATATTAAAATAATATATAATTGGATGGTATATCATATATATAGAATAATTATCATGTTATATTTATTATTTACAACAATTACACATCATTATTATACCCATCCATATAATAATGTATGGAATGACAATTACACCATGACGTGGAGACGGTAAGCCGTACCTATGCACGTATGGTGACATGTTATTAGAAGAATGGATAGAAAAATCAATATGGTTGTACCATGTTTATAATAAAATCACAGTATATAGAAGATACTGGAGATATTATTTTAGAATGAAAACCACAAAGAAAGAGGAAGTTGAAGATGAAATGAACATGAAGGGTGTGATGAAATATTTACCACTTCTTGGGGTTCTTCCTTTTGATTTGATCAAAAGGGATCTGTAGGTTGGATTTCTGGCTAAAATAAGGCCTCTAGGATGAAGGGAGGAGAGTTTAGATGGTATTTTGGATGGGGTTGGCCGAGCCAAATGGCATTTAAGGTGGGAATTAGAGAGAATGGGAAGTGCCATTTTTTAAGAGGTGTGAGGGGAACCTTAAGAAAATCTAAAAATATTATTTTATAATAAAATCATTTTCGGTTTCTAATGGATCAAAAATGGATTATTTAAAGGCAATGGTGGGTATGGTTTGATAAATACTCAACAAATAGGTTTTAGAATGGTTTGGGTCACTATATTAACCTTATCTATTAGATTTAACTCTTATTTTATTAGTTGGACATTTATCATGTCTCTTTGACTTTTTATATTATATGGTTAATAAACATAAAATAAACATTCAAGAGAACCCCAAGTGGATCATTAATGATACACCGATCATTATATAAGTATTTTGGCCTATCCTTAGATTTTTATTAATAGAATATCAATTAAAAAAATATTTGTTTTAAAAAACAGTTTTATGTCAATTTTGACACTTTTTGATATATTGTTATTTTATAAATTTATAATTGCATTATTACTTCGAAACAAATTCGTCAAACTAACCTAAACATGTCATATTAACCTAGAAATTATAGTATTTAATAAAAAGTCTCAAATTATGTTTATTTGGATATTTAAAATATCAATTATTTTAATATTTCATTAATTAAGTAATTAATTCATTATTATTGCTTCATAAATAAATTAAATTATTTAATGTCTATAAAATATAAATAAAATACTATTATGTAGGAAATCTTTTAATCTTCTTAATTAATATATATAGTCAAATTTATCTTATGTTTAACCCTATATTAATAATGGTTTAGTAATTAAATAGTGAATTTAACACTTTTAACTATTCTTTGAATTAAATAATGATAAATGACCTAATCTAATCCAAGTTGACCTAAAGGATCATATATTATTACTAATGTTGTTTTTGGTCGATTTAAAATTATCCAATATAATTAGTACATGTGTTAGTGTAATAATAATATCATTTTTACCCTTAATTATTTTATTTACTTTTAACCGTGGTAAATAAAAGTAAAACATTACTATTCACCAAAACGTATTTTCATATTATTAAAACACATTTTAATTACTTATATCAACCATTTCCCTTAGATTTTTGAAATTCAACTCGTAGAAGCGGTAAAATTAGGTTTTATGTAAATTTGAAAATGCTCTTAAGAGGTGGGTACGTGACTGTAAAAAGTTCAATAAAATTTTTATATATAAAAAATTATTATAAACTGACTTCAATGAATTTCATCGAACTTATATAGGTATTATGTATATATTTTGACCTAAAAGAAATTTAATTAAAATAAATAATTAATTATATAAAAAATTAGTTTTATACTATAACTCAGTGTTTTCACTATTCATCAAAAAATGAATGTTTTCAGAAAAATACAAAAAATTCACCCTATGCTAATTTCGATATTCGAAATCAAAATATGAATTCCATTTTGAATGATAAAATTTATAAATTGTATAAATTTGGGTATTACTATTCACAACAACTAGATTGATTGGTTGTGGTGTGTTAGAACTCAATTTTCCGTAAAACACACACTATTATATTATTTAAAGAGAAGCGTACCATAGAAGTTTTGGGTGTTATAGTGTTGATTATTTAGAATAAGTAATGTAAATAAAGAATATGATATTCAACTAATGTGTTATTACATCATCCATATATAATTCTTGAATAATAATTCATTTATTTATTTTTAATGTTCAATACTGTAAATTACCATAAGTCATTATTCACTAGAAACTCAAAAATAACATAAATAACCATAAATTTACCCTAATTTTTTTATATGAATATTTCAAAAAATTACTCAATTTTATAAAAATAATTATCGAATTATGAGAAATTTATTTTTTTAATTAAAAACATCATTTATTAAAAAAATTGTCATTTTAATATTACAACTGATTTTATTACATTGTGAATTTTTTTTTGGTCTAATAAAATTAGATTATAATTAAAAGAAAAAAATGTTAATTTATTTATCTAGTTTGTAAAAAAAATATGATTCATTATGTTAATTAAAAAATGTAAATAAACATTTTTGTTTCACAAAAATATCAACACTTAATTTATAATTTTTAAATATTTATTTACGGATCCCTTTATATAACTATTTCATATTTATAATGATGATATTTATTAATTTTATTTACAATATTATAGTTTTGGTTATTATTATTGTGGAAATATATATATTACTGACTGTTATATTAATATTAAATAGTATATCATGATAAGATATCAAATAAGCTTAATTTATTTTAGAAGAAACATTCAAAAATATATTGGGATTTTATATAAAACTCCATTATAAAAACTCTATCCCATAAAATTGGAAGTTAGTGTATTTTTTGTTCTAATGCTAAAATTACATACATGTTTTCATGGTAATTTTTAATAAAAACTTTTCCCTAATATTTTATAAATTGTTATACTTTAATATGTTATTTTAAAATGGACGTGATATTTTCCACAAGAATGATTCCATATCTTTTATTTGTATTTATATTCATTATAGATAATAGAACAATATTTTAATTGTTTTTAATGGGGATACAGTCTAATGATACTATCTTTTTTCTTTCTCTTTATGGTTTATTTTTAAGATAAAAAGATGTCTATGAAATCCATTTTTTCCATTGGGTATCCATGATGACATTATCTAATGATTATGAAACCCAAGCCAATTTAATGGGTTATTCTATGATTAAATGCATATGAAACCGTTTTATTTTCAATGTGTTATTCTATGATGATTTGTTTTGAAATGAATTTCATTTCATGGGTCATTCAATAGTGAATGTCCTATGATCTAGTGCCAAACATATATTTGTTTTTTATTATGTGGTGGTTGTGACCCATATCTCCCTCCAATGTGTTTGTTAATGATTGATATATCATGTGATAAATAGGAATGGAATGAGGAGTGAATCTAGATTAGTAAGGCACTTTATGATTATGTTATTCTTGTTAGTGAACCAAGACCACAACGATTGTTTGAGGAGTGAGCCTAATCCACTATGATAGTATTGTAGATGATCCTTGAATAGTAATTATATGTTTTTATATGCTAATGATAATGCCACAATTCCTTGTCTTATGCCTATATAAGGCTCTCATCGATTAAGTTCATTGATAAATTTTTGATTTTTGACTTATAAACTACTGATCTATACTCCATTACTATGATGTATGACTTATGGAATGTAGGGTATGATTTTCAAATGTTAAAATTTGTTGTCAATCCCTTTTTCTCGTGTTATTCTTCTATGATAATTGGTATCATCCAAATTTACCATTACTAATCATTAGAGATCAACCTTTATTATGTTTTTATTCTCATTTTATAATGAATGGGATTATGTATGATGTTTCTAATAAGGATAATAGGTATGAAAGTGTATGTGGGTGATGAGGTATAAATATTATAAACTATTTATTTATGTTTCTTTGATTACAAATATACTAGATATATATGATTAGGTCATGGATCATTATTTTCTGTTAATAATACTAATGTAATTTGATTCAATATAAATTTATGAGTTCTATGGGTTTAAATAGCTGGAATCTAAATATGGTTTAGTTAAATATTTGAAACTAGGATGAGAAAATGATCATTGGAAACCATGGGATAAGTTTATGTATAACAATACTTCAAAATTATTAGATAATTATAATAAATGAACTAGGTTAAACCTAAATTTAATATAATTGGGTTTTATAGTTTTATAAATTTATAAATTATTGTTTTCGATTATATGGCATAAAACTATGATTAATATTGATCATAATATAATTTTAGTTTTATTCAATGTCTAAAACAAGAAAAAAGAATGTTAACATCGAATTTGATAGAAAATGAAATCAAATTCCTTTTGAAAATATTATTTCTATTTTTCATAGAATATAAAATATCATTTCCATGATAAAAAAACATTCTAATGGTAGAAAACACACATTGATTGAAAATGAATAAAAATGGAGGGAACCACAATTTGTTGAGTCCATCATGAGAAAACATCCACCTAATTTAAATGGGTCCTCCTAACCACTAGTCATTGAAAAATGGATATGTACTACAAATAATATATTTTTCATTTCTCCATTTTTTAGAACATGACAACATTTATTTGGATATTTATCATTTATAAGTTGAAATTAATCAATGGTTTACGATTTTCATGAACGCAATGAATCATTATGAAATTGACAAAATTAAGTGGGATGAGTTTATGAGATTATCTCTCAAAATTTATTTTCTTGAATTATTCATATGAAAATGGAGAAGGAAGTACATGATTTAAAATATAAACATATTGAATTTTTTAGTAAATCTATAGAAAATATTAATACAATTGGAGGGTACATTTTTGGTGTTAACAGCCCACCCAGAACTATGGATGATATATTTCTCAATATCATAAATTCAAGTCGTTGAATGGTGTTGTCCATAAAGGAAATGGTATCCTTGAACAAATTTTTTTGATGATCTATCTATATGGATATATAGTGTATATTAACCCCTAAATATCATGGGTTTGATAATAAAGGGAAAATGTAATTTAAAATACATTCTTAAAACAATGGAGAGAAGATGATGAGCTTCCCATTTGGATCAAAATGTGGATGGAAATATGCGGTAATTTAAGTTATAAGGATCGACAGCCTTCAATTTTGTATTAGAAATTCATCGATAAATAAAATGATTATGTAACTCATAGAATATAGTTATTGATTTAAATTGAGTGAAAGAACCATATAATTCCCCACCCATACTCAATTATTTTTAATTCAAGGAGTATGGGACTTATACAAAAAAGTTCCAAAATATGAAAGATAGTTATGATTGATGTAAAAAACCTATTAATACTAGAGTGAAAGGTAAATATAATTAGACAAATATATCTGATTATGCGTGCAATAGAGTAATGGTGAAAGTTGTGGATACTATATAGTAACTCTAACCTTTCACACATGTCATTACTTGATTTTGAGCATAATTATGTTTAAAATTAATATACTAGTATCATAAGGTCTAGTGTATTTAGAATATTAGGTACATAATTAAACATAATGAAAAATTATATTATTTTATCTCTATAATTAGCTCATAACATCCATTGAGATCCTAAAACTACATATGATAGCCTCGGGAATAAATGAACCAAATGGTTCTACTAAAAATACCAATAAGGAAATATGTGTAGGAATAAAACATAACACATGGATAATAAAGAAAAAAATGATGAAACAAAAGCATTTTAAAATTAATAAAATACATTAATCATAACATGTATATGGGAAAATATATTCATGGAATAATGTTAATATTTCAGCAACATATAACACGATATAAACATGTGTCAAGGCTAACTGCTAAGACATGTTGGACAAATCCACTTAAAGAAATTATGTTCACCACCTTTCCCAACATGGTGTATCATGTGAATAAAAATTTGAAAATTAATTTTAGAGACCTATGGTCACACCCATCATAACATGTTAATGAATATATATTCCACCTGAATAACCATACATAAGGGTTACCCATGGAAAGAATTCGGTATCATAATCTTTTAAAAAGGAAAAAACATAAGGGAATATTATAATGGTGTCCATGATAAAAAGAATTTTAACCAAACAAGGACATTGAAAAGGTAAAATAAAAATACATCCGGATATTCTATGTCAAACTGATATGAATACACGTAAAAATTGTGTTTAATAATATTTAGAAATAAAACTGTTTAGGGCCATTTTTAGAAAATATTTAATGATTTTTAAATGGGAAAAGTAATTTTTTTTATAAAACCAAAAAAGAACCAAGATATATTTTCATGATAAGATGAGTTATTTAATTGATATAACATTGTCTTAATATATATTAAGTACTGTACTTGAAAACGAGTAAGAAATCATGAAGTTCCCTTAAATCGGGTTTGCATTTTGGGAAGATTTATGGAAGAACCCATAATAAAAAAAGTAGTTGCAAATAAAATAATGATTATTAGACATGGATAAAAGAGTTTGTATTATATATACAATATTAATAATTTTTAAATAAAAATGAATTGGAATTAAATTAGGGTAAATAGATATAAAGAGAAACCCGAATGAAAGATAGATATTTAAAAAGGATCCCTTACCTTATCTAAGAAATAGTTCTACACTTGATCTTACTGTACTAAATAAATAAGATATACTAAGATATTGTTCAATGGATTTTTAAGCATGTTGATTTCAACACTAAAACCTATTATAGATCTCTTAAATAAATAGTATTATTACAAAATTCACAATTAACCATATGAGACTTCTTATTAGAAATGATTTAGATTAGAAGTACTATGTGTTGAATTTTGATGGTTGAAGCTAATGCAACATTATCCATCTCAAGAAAGAAAAATGAATAGTCAAGACTATTTAATGTCATATTTTAAATTCACAAAGTCAAAATAATTTATTTTTTTATAATATATGATAATATTTTATGGTTATTGTCTTAGATGAGTTATTATTTTTAATATCACCAAGGAATAGTGTGAATAAATTTAAGTGGATATGGATATTGAGGACATGAGTGATTAGTCATTTCGATGTACTTGATAGTGTGGGGATGGTATCTTATCATACTGTGTTTCAAATAAACAACCAAAAATTGAATAACCTATACCACAGACAACTTTTGATGATGTAAATATATGATCCTTTACAAGTCTTAGACTCAGAGGATTTACATCATGAATAAGATATTTCAAGTAATAAATGACTAGTAAAAATCATGGAGCCTAGAGATAAATTAATGTGAATCAATACCAAAACCATGGTTATTATTTTATGGACCAACATATGTTTGAGAAATAAACATGGGAATACAATGTTGTAATGATGCATATGTACCCTCATTTTACATCATCATGGGAATGATATTCCTCTATATAAGTAATTTTTAGAAGGTAGAATGCATGGCCCCACTATTTTACTCTACATTTCTTTGTAAATATGCCTATAATATATTATTTAAAATAAAAAACATATCCAAAACCAATTATGATAAAATTTATAAAAATAAGATAATTTTGTATATTATAGGCAAAAATAAATTGTGATAATACATTGTGGATCATCATTAAAGAATGTAAAACCACAAGTAAATAAAATAATAATAATATAAATTATAAAATAGGTATTATAATTTCTCATATAATATTATTATATAATGATATTATATGTTCTAATATAAATTAATTTATTGAAATTTAATATTAGATCATGAATAATTATTATGAGACGATAAATATAATTCAATAATATAAGGGTTATTTTTTAGATTACTTTTTATTATGTTTTTTGAATATTTATCTTAATATATTAAATTGATAGATTTGAAAAGTTGAATAATAAAATATGTAATGTTGAATTATATAATCTAACATATTAATATTAATTTAATTAATTAATTGAGATGAAATATAATTATAAACCCATAACGTTTAAAAAATGAATATCTCTTCAAAATTAGTTTTATTTATATTATATATTTATATTAAAATATAATTTAATAAATAATACAATATTAATATCACATAATGAAAATAAACATTTGAGTAGGAATGTCATAATAATCTTTGGAAGATGTTTTGAATTTTTCTTAGCATTATTATTTTTATTTGAATCATGAAAATATATTTTTTCTAATACCATGACTTCTATTATAACATTATAATAAAATAAATAGATAAAAATATATGAAAACTTTTTTCAAGAAAATAATTTATTTGTATATTAAATTTTTTAATCCACAATTTATATTATGAGTTTAAATGCCTATGCTTTCATTTTTTTCAAACTGAGTTATTTTTTATTCAAATTAAGAATTAATTTAGTCCATTTTCATTAATTAACATATCATTATGTTTCATTTAGTTTTGGATTTGTAGGATAAATAATTATTTTTTTAAGGATTAATTAATAATTTCATCAGATACTAAATTATCCACTAATAGAGTGTTGGGATATAGCCACATAACTATTACAACTGTTTTAAAAAGATGTTCGTATAGTTAGTTCTATACAAATAGTTCAACATAACAATTGGGAACAGTAGTTTATAACATTGATATTCCAATGGTTTGAAAAAGTTGATGGGTTAAATATTTATATACCAACTGTCTTTTAAAACCAATGGTATATTGACAGATATACTAATAGTTTTAAAAACCTATTTCTATAGTATTCCATCATCACCCTTTTCCCATATAGTCCCCCCTCCTCCCATCCCATTCTTATTTAGTATACCCTAGAAAAACATTCGACATTTCCTTTTCATCCCCACCACAATAATCTCTCCACTATTACTATTTTAATTCTAATATTCATTAATATTAATTCGGTGACTTCCATGTCATCCTTGTATTATTTCAAACATCAATTTCTTTTTTATTCTAGGATTAAAGAACATAGTAGAATTTTTTTTTTCAAATTTATTTTATTTTTTTATATTTAAGTATACATGGGGTTGTTGAAACCAGTTTTTAAATACATATATTGAAGAATATTTTGTTAATATTCTAAACAATCATTATTTATTTCTATTATATTTTATATGGACTATTGAGATATATATAATTTTGGGTTTTCAACAAATTATATACCCATCTAAATTCCTCTAGGGGACTTATTTAGTGATGGTTTTCTCAATTAAATTATCATGCTTGTGTATTTCATATGTGGAACATAATTTGACTATCTTGGGTTGTTTTTTACATTTGATTTTTTCTTTTTTGTTTTACAATAACATTTGAAATATGTGAAGATAAAATTTTCAAATAATCTAAACGGTTCATTCTGAGTCTTAAATTGAAATATTGACCAATATAGAACTAGTGAGTCAAACTATAGTATTTTCATATTAAAATATAGAATTGTGTAATCTATTTTAGATCAATTAAATTTTTATTACTAGTTTGTATGGTTTTTAGGAACAGTGTTTGGATTGTATGTGATTGTTTCGAAAATCTTAATGGAGATTAATATCACTTTAGAGGATTATTTGTTATCCTCTATTAAAAACTAATCTCTTGAAAAACATTTCATGGAACCCAAGTCGAATGTAACACCATAGTGTAAATTATTTATTTCAATAATTTTTTCATTGCTGAATTAATTTCTCACTATTTTATCCCATACAAAAAATTTTTACACTTTCAAATTCCTCCCATACTTTATGTCACAAACAATTTTTTTATTTCTTCCTATGTTTTTCACTTTTCATATATTTTATCACTTTAATCTAACTTCCACTCACCATCACATACACATCCACCAATACATTATGTTACAATATTTATCTTGAATCCCATATCCACATGAAACATTTCAACTTATCTTATACAGATGAATTTGATATCTCAAGGTAAAACATCATAGTTAAATGTAATAATAATCAAAAAAATAATTAAAAATCATACAAATTGAATATTATAATGAAGAATTTATATTTAAACATCATATTAAAATTTTATAATTTGTGTTATTGAACTATAAATGTTTAGTATCTATTAAAATTTATTTATTATATAAATTGGTTGTTAAAAATATCATAGAACCATTGGAAAAAATGAAAATATCTACTAAATTCAATATAAAGGTGGTCTCTAAAAAATTCTAGAAATCCAAATCAATAGTGTTGGGGGATGAATAAAAACATTAGAAGGATTCTCTTTAACATATATCAATATGAGAAAAATATAAAACATGGATTTGTTTAGCCAATAAATTTAATTTATGTATTCTATTGAAGATTCTTATCCATAAATAGTAATATTTTATATATGAATTTTTTGAATAAGAGTATAATTTGTAATAAATTAAATAGAATAAGAGAAAAAAATAAAAAACTAATATAATCACTTCTATGTGTGGTATTATGTATACCTATTACTCATTAAGACACTGTATTATAATATCATGGTTTAATATTTATAGTATTTTTTATATAAATTGTATTTTTTTGACGTTTATATTATTTTTCTCATATAGACTACTGTGTCAGCTATGGTTACATATAATGGGAATAGTATTATGTTCTTTAAATATATTTGTTAATTTACATTAATATTATTTATTTTGGAACAGTAATTATTATATTTATTTTAAAGATTAAAAATATGTTGGATGGTTTAAACTAATTAGATATGAACTGATTTTCAAATAATATTGGCGAGCTACATTGATTAATCATTTAAAAATTCTTCCGGAAGAGGTTAAAAACAATTCCCATGTTATAATAATATTGGGATTTCTTATTCAGGTCCTTAATAAGATAGATACCATATAACCAAAAAAATTCAGAAAAACTTCCATATCTGGTATCAAAATGTGGAGAAAATGTAATATCAAAATATATAAGATTTTAATTAGAGGAATGGATGTGAGAATTTATTTTATGAAAAATTTCCATTTACTCATCATCATGAGTAAGAAAGGATCCCCATCCAATAAGAATTTTATATGATAATAATTGATAATTTCATTAGAATGATGTTGTTGATAGGATGAAAAATTGAATGATTCTTGTAAAAATCTTGTATTTCGAGAATGTGCTAAAACAAAAAAATAAGAAATTTTAATCTGACTATTTTGGGAAACATATATATGGAATGTATAACACATCCATCGATTATATTCTTACATTTTTTATAAAAATAGTTTCAAATGTCGTATATATTGGCTCAAAACAATATATGCTATGGAATCTAGTTAATGAACATTGATTTTCTAAAAACAGAATTCTTGATTTCGAAAAATATTTCATATTATACATGGAGGTGACTACTGAATTAAATGATTGTCAAAATTGTAGTACATCTAGATGTAAGATAAATGCAAATTGGACACCGCCCCATGTGCCATAAAAATAAATGTTGTACTTTCCATTAACTCTCAAACTCCAGAATCCTTTCATGTCTCATGAAATATTAATAAATACATGATGGAATTATATTGACGATAGTAGGATAATGAAAAATGTATAATTCCTACATACTTATTTTCATGGTGGACAATTAATGCTTGATATACTAATTTTTCAGCTGACATGCATAACGTGAGGTTAGGTCTATCATGTGATGGTTTTATTTAAGTTGGGACGATTCAAAAATTTTATAGTATATTGACGGTTTCTATACACATTTATAACATTAATCCATATATATTTATGAAAAAAACATTCAATATCATGAGTTCAAACTTATTTGGTCCTTCTGACCCTAAAATTATATAGATTTATATAATAAATCATTAATAATATATATGAAAAATCTTTGTAATTTGGTTCTATAAAA
This sequence comes from Viscum album, assembly GCA_963277665.1. NCBI lineage: Eukaryota > Viridiplantae > Streptophyta > Magnoliopsida > Santalales > Viscaceae > Viscum > Viscum album. The sequence goes on along the minus strand of OY728165.1, from coordinate 250,751,118 downwards.
ATATGATTCTATTTAAAAGGAAATATTTTAGATTTGTGATGTGATTATGTGGATGATAATTGAGTTTATTTCTTATGTAATGATGTATAACTGGATAAAAAACGGAAAACATTCATGTTATATTATTTTGAAGATTGAAAAATCTAGAAAACATAAATTCTAATAGAGTTTTAATTTAATGGGACATCGGTGATTCTTTCCAATGAATCATCTATATAGGAATAATTGTAGAAGGTTTCAAAATACCCTAGAGAACTACTATCCAACACAAAATATGTGTGGAACTAATGTTCATATGAATTAAAATATGTTGTTTTTTATTTAATAAGGGTAAAAAAATTCTAAGAAGAGGGATAATGATTCTATTGAAATAAATTATACTTGGAAGAGGAAAATTATTCTATTTTTGTTGACTTATTGGTAAACCAATTTTTTATATATATTTTTATAGATAATAAAAATTTGAAAATATATATATATGAAATTTCACATTAAATTCATCTTATTTTCAAGGGAAATACCAAATAAAATTTAGGATCTTGGTGTGACTTTGTTGATTGGGGTATCAAACCTGAATTGGGTCATTTGTGTTTTTTTGAGAAAAAATAATAATTTATGTATAATTCTTATTTTATTAATGTTGAAAAAAAATCTCTTGATATTCTAGAGACTATTAATGTTACAGATGGATGTTGAAGAAATTAATGAAAATTGTTCAAAAAAAGGGAGTTGAAGAAGAAATATTTGAAGACTCATGATTATGTCATAATTCTATAAGAGTTAATTCCAAAATAAATCCATCATTTACTATCCAATAATTTAGTGCTATAAATTATTTAGTAGTTCCATTTTTTTGAATAATGTCATGTAAGGAATTATTCGATGTCTACCTTGAATTATTTTTGGAAAAAGAAACATTAATTTTATTATTATGTGAAAATGTTTCCCCTATAATTTTTCACATTCATGATATATATAATATTCATGCATCATATTTAATTACTTATTAGATGACATGATTGTTTTCTGATGTGACTACATGATGTAAAATACTAATAACAATTGAAGAAGAGTATTATGATCAAATTGAACCTTGTTTCCCATTACATTCCTAAACAGGGGGAATTACTAGATCCCATACATTAGCTAAATTATTATTTGATGAGAGGGAGATGAAACATTAGAATTTTCTTATAACTATGATTTTTTCGATATCTACATCATGTAAACATATCATGTATATGTTATATTATAACATGAAATTTTATATATTTGTTACAAAATTTATATTTTTTATTTGGGGAACATAAATTTTTTTAAATATAATAATTTTTCTATCATTGAGAAGGAGATATAATTTTCATAGCAATGTGTTCTCATATTTGGTGAAATTTAAGGTAAAAGTATTACTATAATAAGTTAATAAAATTAAAATATACTTAACTTTAATATTCATTTATATTTTTGGTATTATTTTTCACTACTCTCTGTGTCTCGGTAGAAATAATTTCATTTGATTTTTGTCCTAATTATACAGTTCAAGAATGTAAATAAATTGTTATCAATGGGTACAAATGTATTATTACAAAACATATAATTATTTTGGTAACATATCATGTTGTTGTTATGATAATTCCCACTAATGACTGTTATTCTAGTACATCAAATGTTATAACAAGATTTAAATATTTATCATATTATGGGGTTGTTGAGAAAATACTAATACTGGATTATTAATCTCATGGTAGATTCACTATGTTGAAAGGAATTTTGGTGAATATTATGATGAGGCATGTTCCATTTATTTAAGATATTGGATTTAGATTTGTTGACATGACTCACACTCTTTTTATAGAGATTCCATATAAATATTATTTAGTGGTAAAAATGCTTTTTTTATGAAATATCATGAAAATCTCCAATTCGGAATAAATAATGATATAATACCAAGAGATAATTTTTATTATAGTGACAATTATTTTGGCACCATCACTCCTCCAATGGGCCTCGTTTAATTTATTACGTATGATGACTCAAATATTTTAATGGTTAGAGTTGATTGAGAACCTAATGTTTTGTGAATAATATATAGAGTCATCTATCTAGACTATTAGTCGTTTTTATCTATACTTGGAAAGTTGATGTTGATACTATTCCTATTGATTTAATATTAATTAAAAATATTTATTTACAAACATGAACATCATGTGAATTTTAATATATAATACTTGTAGTATTCATTGAGTTTAATTTTAAAATATTGAATATAACTTTATCATAACCTACCATCTAAAAAACTAATACAAATCATCAATAAAAGAAATATAAATTGATTTTAAAAATATTAAACTAATAAGAATAAATATGAGGACAAATGAAAATAATGAAATAATAATAACAATTAAAAATGGCCTATCCTAAAATATGAACCAAATGACCTAACCTATAATGATAGACTATTAACCTTATTAGTTGACCAAAATTAACAAAATATCCTACATAATATAGAATTGGATCAATTTGAAAATAGAATAAAACCACCTAATACTCATAGTAAATATGATAATGTTAATGTAAAATTATCCTATGACATGTATTTTGTGTTTTGATATTCATAAAACTAAATATAATATGATTTGGATATATGACTATATGTTTTTACATTTGGTTTTCCTTAATTAATTTGTGTGACCTCACCTTTTTTATTTGTATTACACATTACGTTTGAATATATAGTTAATAGAAAATATGTTTTCAAATATTGGAAATGAAAAACTTTGATGAGAAAATTATAATCGAGATAACTAATAATGATCACAACTTGAGGAAGACAGGTTCTCCATCAATGATTTCTATTATGAGTATTTTATTTTAAATAAATATTTATAAATATAATATATTATTATGTGACTAATTTTTTTTTAAATTTTAATAAGGATCTGCCAAACATAAGAGAGTTATTCTATGACAAACCTAGTACAAGTGGAACTTTTCCAGATGATGTATAGGTGTTGGTACTAGAACTATGAAAACAACTCATCATACCCAATCTCACCATTTCCCATCATCAGATATACTATATAGAACATATTCTTATCAAAAAGTGTTGTTATAGGAATCTCTATATTTAGGCCACCTATATTTTTCCCATTTTTTATCTAGTCCTCCTTGAATTCCATTCCAATGTTCAGTGCCTTCTTAGACTCCCCATGCATATTATACTTTTCCATAGAATTCTATGAAATATTCATTTCCTTATACTTAATTTTATCCAAGATTCTACATTCATGCTACTTAAATACATCCTCTAACCCATTATAAGCCTCAATCAGAGGAACTATATTCCACTCCAACTGTACATGATGTCGATACATCATAGACTTGGAATCTAATGGCACCAATTGACCAGACTAGCTCATGTATATTTATAGAACCATAGTAATTTTTTAAAAATATTTTTTCATTATATCAAGTATCTATATAATATTTTTTCATTCAAAACTAGATCTTCCACTAGGAGGTGAGAGAATAAATGCATTCATGAGGTGTGTAAGCATAATATATAGCTTATGTATTAGTAAAATGAGGATAGTCAAATGATTGGCAAAAACAGATTAATAATATATGGATTTTACAATGATACATTCTAAATACGCTAAGTTTATTCTAGTTACACCACTCTACCAGAGACACCATAAAAATGCTATAAAGGATAATACATGGGAGAAGATATGGGTAAAAATATTCATTGGATTTAATTTTATATTATTATTATATTTATATGAATTAATATTTTATTAGAGGGGTTGTTATTATTTTCTTTATGGTGAGGCTATAAGGATAACAAGGCTCATTAACGTAGGTGAAAAATGGGTAGAGTATAAGCATGAGTCTTATAGTGGCTATTGTGATAGAGTGGGTTTTGATTTATAGGGCATACCTACCACGAATGAGTGCCCAATAACACATTATAAATATATTATTTCTTATTGAATGAGTAACGTGTTTAAGGTATAAGAAAAAGTTAAGATTTTTCAAGCAAAATTAATATTATTTACATTAATAATTTTTTTATTATTTATAATTTATATTTATTAAGAGTTTAAAATCCATAAAAATCAACGATTATATAAGAAAAGTCAACACTTTGGGGAAGAATACAATGTCGGAACATAATAGGAAGCTAGTACAAGACTCTTATATTATTTTTATATTTAAATTAATTATGATAATAAAATTTCTTCAATTGTAAATTATATAGATTCATTGTAATTTATTAATAAAATCTATATTTATGTATATTCAAATTTAGGAACAGTTTAATTTATTGATGAGAAAAAATAGATAAAAGATTTTAATGATGACTTGAAATTGAAATTAGAATTTTTTTTAAAAAAAAAGTGAACATGAAATTGTCAATATTGTTCATAGGTTTTATTCATAATTATGGTTTTGTGTCACATGTTTCCTTATATAAAAATAAATTTATTTAATTGGGGAACAATTTAAAACAAATCGAAACAATAAACTGAATTTTTCTAGGGTTGGTTTGAAAATTTGGATTCTAATAAAGTTGAATTTACATAAACTTGTAGCATTCAAGTGTAGTGAATTGATTAGGCACTAAAATTAATTAATAATCTTTTTAAGTCATTTAATAATATCTCCAATTATTTCATAATTTTTATCCACTTATTTCATATTTATAAATAATGTGAGTTTTTTAGATTTATTAAAATTTAATAAAATATTAAAATTTTAGTAGTTAAAATGGTCTGTAGTATTTTATTTGATGATGAATTGTGGAATATTGTAGCACCCCCGGTTTGAGGTATGTGGAATTTTTTATGTATTTTTATGTGTTTAAATATCATGTGATGAGTTGGGAAGAGGTTGGGAGAATTTGAAATGGGTTTGGATGAGTTTAGAGGCCTTTAAAGGGGTGCACAGTTAGTAGAAACCATGCAGATTCCCCATGAAACCATGAAAGGGAGACAGTAGGCTTCGCACAGCCTGCACACATTTTTCCAAATCGTGTGAGAAAACAGTGCGGACCCTTGCTCCCGAGGCAGTAGCGTGCACAAAGTTAGCACCCAGTTTTCCAAACCGTGCGGGCTAACCGTGCGGCCACTTAAAAAAACATTATAAGATCTGAGCTTCCTCAGGCTTAACCTATTTCACTCCAATCATCCTCCCACTCGAGCCTTGCTCTATATTTTTGGTTCTCAGGGGTTAAGGGTGCTCTCCCACTTGATATGGATGTGTTTAAAAGGGGTTTCAATGAGGTTTGAATGTGGTTTCTCCCAGGTAAGTCTTCTCTCATGGTTTCTTTGTGTTTTCCTTTAGATCTGCTATTCCCTCTTTCTTGGATTTCTAGATCTACACATTTTGTTTGTAGATCTGGGGTTTTTGTTGCCTTGAATGAGTATTTTAAGGCTTATGAATGTCAGGGTAAGGGATATAGAGAGGTTTCGGTGGTGCGTTCGCCAGATTTGAGGTGCGGTTGGTTGTGGGTCGAGATCACCGGAACCCTAAAGGTAGGTGGCTTCTCTCTCAACTCCACTTGGTTAGAGCTAATGGTTTTGGTTACAATTAATTTTTTGTGCTTGAAATTAATTTTGTTTGATATGCAAAATTGGTTAGAAATACCTTGGGTGATGCTTTGGGGATTTTTGGGTAAAAGAGTGTTTTGTGGTGAAATTCTATTGTTGTGGATTTTAAAATGAAGATTTTAAAATGGGGTGATACGGTTGATTTGTAAAAATTATTAATGGAAATGGTTTTCAATAAAAGGGTTTTATTATTGAAGTTTTTCTTGGCATGGAAAATGGTTTCAATAAATTGGTGATTTATTGAAGTGGATTGTTATGCAATGTAATTGGATGATTGCCTGTGGTTGCGACTCTGGTGGGTTATATGCTTAGCATTGGCATATTTGAATGTTGTATTGGAGTGGCGAGAAGTACCACTATAAAAAGGGGATGGATAGTGGAAGGAAGGTCCACCATCAATGGTAAGTGGACGGGAAGTGCCACTAAAGTGTGAATGTGTGAATGGGTTGGACGGAAGCTCCAAAATTTGGATGTTTGGATTTTTGGGTTTCTTGTTGTGCATTCCTTTGCAAGTTGGAATTGTTGTGGTAATGTGTAAATGTTGGGATGATTGTGGATTGTCTGGTAGGATTTCCCTTTGTAACTTGGTTTGGGTGTGATGGCTTGGTAAGAGCACGGTTGTCTTATGGTAATGGTTTCACTTGTGATTATCTTATATAAACTTTTTTATATAAATTTGTTAACGGTTTTATCCTAGTGGCGTGTGTAGGGAAGTCATTTTGGGAAATCCTACTGAGTTTTAGTACTCACCCCCTACTTATGCACTATGGTGTCTTTGCAGATGTCGTGTATCATGACATTGGCCAAGGTAAGGCATCACCATCCTTTAGTGGAATATTTTGTTCCCTTGGTGGATCTTGGATCTTGGAGCTTGGCGTGGAGCAATGGTGGTGTCATGGCTTGTGTTGTTTATTGTTTATTTTCCGTAGTGTACTCTAATGTGGTGTGGACATGTCTCATTGTATGGTTTTGAGTTGTGTTGTGGAACAACATGGTTGTCTTTTGGGAATGCATGGTTGGGTAATGGAATTGATATGCATCATATAGTAGTTGTTAATGGGTGGTTTGGTTGGTTTTGTCTTAATGTCAAATTGTACCTGAACATGATCTTTAAGACCTCGAAATTTATTGCCAGCCTTTGGTGCCTTGGGAAAGTATTTTTAGGCCATGTAGCCCTCACCGCCTCCTCAAGCCAATGAGGTTGGGGCAGGGTGTTACAAGATGTATAAGTTTGTTTGGTCCGTTGGAGTTGATTATCGGATTTGGAGGTGGAATTTTTTGTGGTATATTCCTTGATTTGGGATGGTTGCAAGGCGTAGGAATGTTAGAAAATGGAATGTGTAGCATAAAAGGATATAGATAACCCTTTTATGCTGAAATTCAAGTTACCAGGGAGTTGGGTACATAAGTGGTTTGGAAACAATTACAGGCCTTGGATATCTCATTATCGTGGGTGTAGCCAATGAGATGAGCATGACATCCATGGTATAAATGAATTCCCTCTAGGATGCATATTTCATTGGGGTATGATGATTTATGGGATGAATTTGGAAATGGAATTTTGTGAAACTATAATGTGAATAAATATGGTAATTTGAAAATTGTTCAGTTTTAAAAATTGTGAAAAAATGGGAAATGTTAACTTCTAGAAAGACTTGTTGTGAATATGTTTTGTTATGTGATTTGAAATGGAATTTCATCATGTCTACTGATTTCATACTCATGGTTGTTATTTTTCTGTTTATAAAATGGCACTGGGTAGGCGTCGTAGAGACAAACTAGAGGAGGCTGCTGAGAATGTGGTAGCACCTGAGCCTCAGGTGAACCTGAAGCAAGTGCAAATCATAGTGAAAGCTTTTCAAGCTGTGGAAAGTGGAAACAAAATGGATGAACCTAGTTATATGGATCATCAGTTCAGTTTCAAAAGCATAATCAACCCATCTTCAGGTGTGATTCAGAGCTAGAGATGGCAGAACTATGGTTGAATAGAATGAACAAGATCTTCAAGTTCTTGGGAACACCAGTAGAGATAATGGTGAATTTGGCCACGTATATGTTGGAAGATCCTACCCATCAGTGGTGGTAGTTGGTAGTCCAAGCGGGGAAGGAACAAGGTATGATGTGGGAAGGCTTTGAGGAATTGTTTAACAAACAATTTTATACACATACATTTATAATTCAGTGTATGACTGATTTCTTCTGTTTTATGCAAGAGTTTATGTCTGTGACGGAGTATGCAGCTATGTTTATGAACATAGTGTGGTTTTCACCGGAGGTGGCAGGTACCACGTCATTGAAGTCAAGGATCTTTGAATTAGGGTTAAGGAAATAAATTCCTTCAAAGATAGAGGTGCTGTGTATAGATGATTACACAGAGATGGTGAATAGAGACTCGGTGGATGAGAGGGATCTGTTGGGCACTCTAGGCGGGGGTATCATGGTCTTACCCATGGGGAATAGTGGGAACTCTAACTCTGGGTTCAAACGGAGGAGATAAACTTATTCCCAGAGCGGTAATATGACATATAATCCACTAGAAGGATCGGTAAATATTCCTCCGAAGCCCCAGGGAAATCCGGGATGTTTTCAGGGTAGTTTTACAAGCCACATCAAGAGGGATTGTACGACACAAACTCGAGCATGTCATAATTATAAGCAGATGGGGAATCTGCAGCATTATTTTCAGAATGCTCCAAGGTCAGGTGCGCGTGACACTCCTCATGGATTGCATATTTTGTATGCTTCGGCAGGACGAGGGCAACAGTATACCCCACAGTAGTAGAGTAAATTGGGTCATGGTGATTATCGAAATACCATGATGCCTCAGCAGGGCAATAAAGAGCAGAGTGGGGCAACCAAGGTGTTGTTTAGAGCTGAGTAGGTTATGGTGGATAATCAGTTGGGACCATCCACGGTATGAGGTACTATTCTTTTTAATTATACATTGATGCAATTTCTATTTGATACAGGTGCTTCACACACTTTTACGGCTGCGCATGTGGTTGACTTGCTGGGTTTAAGGGTAGAAATGATTCCCATTCTTTTAAAACATCAAACACCTCTGGGTCGAAGAGAGTGTTGAGCCTTCTTGTGTAGAGAATCTTGTATAGTTGTGGGTGAGGTTGAGCACATTTGGAATTTCTCAATGCTTGAGATGGATAGGTATGATATAATCCTGGGAATGGATTGGCTGGTGGATTTTAAGGCCCACATCGATTATGATGCGTGAACAATGGCTTTTACGACACCCAATAGTGTTTGACATATCATTAGTGTGTAGGATCAAAATAATGATTTAGATGCTCAATATACATGAGGGGGGTGAATTGTACAGCTTAAAAATTCCTTTGGAACCTTTAACGTTAGTTACGGATAGCTATGTTTTCCATAGACAAGGAAAGTTCTATGTTTAACGAAGTTAAACTAAACAGATTCACAACACCTCTAACAATAATTGGAGAATTGGAACTAAGGTTTACAATATGAGATTCTACCTTAAAGCATATAGAATCTAAACTTATCAGAGTTAAAGTGTAAGTAAATATAAGAAGTTTATACTTTCATTACAATACAATATGCAGCGGAAACAAACAAGTAGTAAAACTACAAGTAACAAGATATAAGTCTTTTAACCCAAAGTGAAGGGTATCAAACAACCTTGGATAAATATCCCTTGATTTATACATTCAATCAAATCTATCTTACCCACACCAGGGTAAGCCCTCGATACGAATATCGGATTCTTTGTCTTGATATCCCCACAATCCCTCAACTTAAAGGTAGTTGGAACCTTCGTCTTCCTCAGCAAGGAAGCCCTCGAACTTCAAGGTAGTTGGCACCTCTGTCTTCCTATCCCTGGAAGTCCTCATATGTAATCACCATCATTCGGAGTCGCACAAAGCAATCTGAACGAGCGGTTTAGTACACACAAGTCATGAAAAGCTTATCTCTCTAGAAATCACCTTAACAGCGTGTGGTCTCTAGATCGATCAACTTCTATCCCATCTTGCGATCTTTCAAATGAGCTCCTATTAATAGGAAAAATTCCAACGGTCAACTCCCTCTTCCAACGGTCATATTTTTCATGAAATTCGGAGGGACCTGTACATGTGTAACTCAACCAATGGTTAATTAGAAACAGAATAGACAATATCGTTTTATAACAAACCATGCATAACTGAATGCATGACATTGTTTTGAAATGAAACATATGTAAGTAAAAGCTAATCAATATTTTAGAGTGCAAGAAAGTCAAATGTTTGGTGTCTAACTAAAATGAAATTCAGAGTCTATGTTAAGAAATGTTTAGATTCTGTTTTATAGGAATTTGGAGTCTGGTTTCACTAGATATCGAAATACGAACTTGTAGAGTTCGGAGTCGAACAGTTTAAGAGTTCAAATTCGAACTGCTTAAGAGTTCAGATTTGAACTACTTAAGAGTTCGGAGTTGAACTTCATAAGAGTTCGGAGTCGAACTGCTTATGTGTTCAGAGTCTAACTTCTTAAGAGTTTGGAGTCGAACTTCTTAAGAGTTAGGAGTCAAACTTCATAAGAGTTCGGAGTCGAAATTCTTAAGAGTTCAGAGTCTAACTTCTTAAGATTTCGGAGTCGAACATCATAAGAGTTCGGAGTCGAACTGCTTAAAATTTCGGAGTCGAACTTCTTAAGAGTTCGGAGCCGAACTGTTTAAGTGTTTGGAGTCAAAATACTTAAGATTTCGGAGTCAAACTACTTATGAAAGTTCAGAGTCTAGATTTCAGATCCGAAATATAGAATGCTCCAAATCTTTACATTATATGATTCCGGGATTTTGGTTAATAATTCGGTTTTTGAACGTAAGAATAATATTGCTATGTATAATAAAATTTAGGTTATGATAAATTTCCCTAAAGAAGTAAATTTTCCTTATGGAGGTAAAACATACATTTTCTTAAGTATATGGTGTTTGTGATTTTCAAAACAAGAAGGAATGGAAAATTCATAAGGAAATCCTTATTGACTCAACAATCTCCCCCTTTTTGGAATCCACAAACATCCTTACGAGAAAGAAAATAAGGACTTTGAAAAATTTCCCTAGACTTTGAAATTAAACACATATCTCCCCTTTGTTCATGGATGAAAGTTAATACAACTAACTCCCCCCATAGGCATTGAAACACTATGGATTGTATTCTGAATTTTCGGAGTGAAGTTTTCATTATTGTAAGAATGAATAACTTCGTAGTGGGAATCTCCCCCTTTCTTTAAGGATATTTCTCTTAGAAATTTTCTTTTCTCCTACTTAAGAGTAGTTCATTTTCCTTCTCCCCCTTTGTGATTTTCAAAAAGAATTTAAGGGAATGGAAAACAAAATATGGTACCTGTAACATTAGTATATGACAAGATACATCCAACCAAATAATCATTTCATTAGAGTTCGAAAATTTTACCAAGAATGAAAATTACAACAAAAGATCGGAGTGGGTTCATTTGTCTTCCTTTTCCTTCAGAATGTGCTTCTTTAACAAGGTTTTGAGTTTTTTTCAAGTCTCGTTGATCATACTCACGCTGCCTCTCCAAGGATTTTACCTTTTCATCTTGAACTTTTAAAGCTTCTTCCTAAGCCTCCAAGGATTCTTTATGCAACTTTATTATCTCATCTTGCTTTTCCATCTTTTGCTGAAACTCAATGTAGAAATCTCTTTCAGTTTTCCAATTTTTAGATACTGTGTTAAGCTTCCCATTCAGATCCCTGACCTATTGATTCTGAGAATTTTGCTCCTAGGTAAACTTCTCATAAATCTCATTAACCTTTTTTTCCTCCATTTCAAAAGCATTTTGAACTTCAAACTGAAAATTATCAAAGTGAACTAAATCTTCATCCACTCTCTTAGACCACTTGGTTATCTTACAGCAGGACTTTCTATGCTCATCATAATCGATAAGAAATCATTTCTGTTTAGATTCCATCTTCACAAACATATCTATGACCGTGGATAAAGAATCCGATTTCTGATTCATAGTTTGTTGCAGCATCTGGCATCTGGAATCTATTTTTGGAAGAATCAGAATTGTGTCCACCAACTTCCTCAAGGACTGAACCACAAAATCATGCCCATGAGGTGATGATTCTGAATCAGAAACTTTTCTTTGAGACTGATCTTCTTCAACTTTCACCTGCTTTATTCTAGAGGTACCACCAACCTATTTCCTCCTGATGACATCTTTTATAGGTGTCTTCATGAGAGTTTTCTTCCCCTTATCATCTCTCGGAGTTGGTTCTTTATTAAGGGATACTTCCTCAGATTCAGGCACTTGGATAATCTGGTCTTTATCTTGTTTATGTTTTTCTTGACCTTCCTCAAGGAAATTCCACTAATAGGATTCTTCCTCATCATATAAGATATTTTCTTCTTGTTGTTCTTGCTGTTGGTTGTCAACATTCTTACTAGCTTCCTCATCTGCCTTTCCTGGAGTAACTAACTTTGCAGATTCATCCTTATCTTTATAGTCCTTTACTTGTTTGATCAGGTTATACAATTCTTCACTCTCCTCCCCTTCTTCTTCTTCTTCTTCCTCAGCATCTTCATCAACTTCTTTCTCAGCTTCTTCAACTATTTCTTTATCTCTCCTCCACATGGCTTCCACTTCATCCGTATATGTTTTATGCTTCTTCGGCTTCGGGGGAGCAGATTGAGTTTCCTTGGCCTGAGGAATTTCTTCATCAGCAACCACTTCCTTTGCCTTTCTCTTCCTCCTTTTCTTTTTGGATGGTTCCGGATTCTGTGTTTCGTTCTGAGCTGCTTCAAACTCTTCCACGGATAGAGGGTAAAATTCTCAAGTTTTACTAGAAAAATCCATCTTCATCCTCTTGAGAGTATCATCACAGACTAGAATGAGCTTGAAATTCCGGATCTTTGATTTGCAGGCAACCTTGAAGGATTCAAAGCACTAAACTATCAGCTTAGATAGTAAGGTAGGAAACATGATAATCTGAGCTCTGAAATTTCCTTCTTTGATGTTTTTGATCGTAACCAAGACATGCCTTATCAGATTTATCTTTCTCAGATTTACCAAAAAATCTAAGACATAGATATCACTCTTCTTCAAATTGTCTGTCTCACCTCTTCTTGGAACCAGAAATCCTTGAACCCAAATCTGAAGAATTATATTGTTCGTAGTGAGACGAGAAATCTTGATAGTTGAATCATCCATAAGCCCAAGACACTTCAGTGACTTCTCCTTATTGAAACTTCCTTGCACATCGGGATGTTTGTGTGAGCAGAACTCAGCTTCTCCTTTGTATAAATAAATAACCAAGCTCATGGACTTGGTGTCAGAAAGATTATAAGTCTTCCCATAAGACTTGAATGAAAACCACTCTTTGACAACTTCCCTCAGGAACGAAACAGACTCGTAGAACTCGGTCAGAAAATCAGTATAAACTGGATCCCGTTTTTCTGACTTTTCTACGCAGACATCTTTTCATCCATTCAGCTTTATATTCTTGGCAATAATAGAATCAAGCTTATAGGAATCCAGATGAACTAAACTTTCCCTAAAGACTAACCACTTTGAGATTGGTTTCGCAGTCGACATATCTTGAGATGTTGCTTCAACAGACATTCGGAGTGAAGAAAACTGAATGATTTGGATCGGCTTTGCAAAATTCGGAACCGGCCTTAAGAAGAGCAACAGGGCTTCGAGACACAAAATCTTGAAAAACTGATGTGGGACGAGTACCGGGGTCCCCTTTATATAGGCAATTCTTGGGACCGTTGGTCTTCCACAATCCATCTGACAGTTGAAAAGGTTTTGATCTGATATGATGGTTGAAAAAAATCCAACAAGAAGAACATGACTCTGATCTTTTGAGGTTTTTAAAGAAAACATTAGGAATTAAAGAAAACTAGAATCCGATCTTTTAAAACATTAGGAAAATATCAACAAGAAAAATATGATTATGAAACTATAAGTAAGGAAATCATAACTCTCGGATTGGCTAGAAAGATTGTTCATAATTGGTAATATTCTTCTTGAATAAATGAATTTTAAAACAAAATCATTACGAAAGTTCCATTATGAAAATCTCATTACAAAAACACCAGTATGAAAATCTTCATTCCGGAAGTTCAAGTACGAAAATTTCCATTCCGGAAAATTTCATGTACGAAAATCTCCATTCCAGAAAATATTAGTAAAAAAATCTCCATTCTCAGAATTTCAATCTTGAAATTTTCAGATCCGGAAATTCCAGTTCCGGAAAATTTTAGTTTCAGAAATTTACATTCCGAAAACTTCAGTTCCAAAAGGTTTGAAAAAATAACAAAAAACATTTGTTATACTAATTTTGAAAAATAGATTCCGAAAAAATTTTAGTTACACTAACATTCAAATGTACTCCCCCAATGAGAATGAGTTTATTACTATTAAGAGAATTGTTCAATAAGAAGTTAATGAAGAGTGATTATCTTACAGTTATCATTCCTAACTTCTGTTTAATGTATTCAAATCTATCGGAGGGTAAAGATTTTGTGAAAATATCAGCACGTTGATCTTCCATTCCGATAAACTGAAGAATGATATTTCTTTTAAGTGTGTGATCCCTAAGAAAGTGATGCCTAATGTCTATGTGTTTTGAATGAGATTTATTTGCAGGGTTCTTACATAGGGAAATGGCACTTGTGTTTTCACACAAAATTTGAGTGTTAGTAAAACTCAATCCATAATCTGTGAGTGTGTGTTGCATCCACAACACTTGAGCACAACAACGTCCAGCTGCCACATATTCAGCTTCAGCAGTGGAAAGTGCTACAGAATGTTTCTTCTTGCACGACCAAGAAACTAACGAATCTCCTAAGAAATGACAAGTTCTAGATGTACTCTTTATATCCATCCTACATCCACAAAAGTCAGCATCAGAAAAGCTTTTTAGATCAAAATCATTTCCAGAAGTATAAAATATTCATATATCCTTTGTTCCCTTCTGGTAGAGAAAAATTCTTTTTTTACTTCCTTTAAGTGAGAATCCTTAGGATTGGATTGATATCTTTCACATAAGCATACTAAGAACATTAAGTCCGGTCGACTAGCTGTTAAGTAAAGTAGACTTCCTATCATACCTCTAAAAGATGTTTGATCTACTGGTTTCCCAGCTTCATCAAGATCTAAATAGTTTCAGGTACCGATGGGAGTACTTATACTTTTTGTATTGTCATAACCATAATTTTTTTGAAGATATTTAATATACTTATGTTGAGATATATAGGTTCCTTTTGGTTTTTGAGAAATTTGAAAACCAAGGAAAAAAGTTAACTCACCCATCATACTCATTTCAAACTCAGATTTTATTAGTCTTGTAAAAGAATTAGTTAAGGATTGCTGAGTTTAACCGAATAAGATGTCATCAACATAAATTTGAACAATCAAAACATTTTTCTTATCTTTCTTTATAAAAAGGGTTGGATCTACATTTCCCATAACATAGTTATTTTGAAGCAAGAATCCTGTGAGTCTATCATACCAGGCTCGTGGGGCTTGCTTAATACCATACAAAGCTTTTGTATGTCTAAAAATATGATCAGGATGTTTTGTATCTTCAAAGCCAGGAGGTTGTTCAACAAACACTTCCTCTTGAACATAACCGTTAAGAAAAGGACATTTCACAGCCATTTGAAAATGTTTAAAATTGAATAATGCTGCAATGGAAAGTAGAATACGAATAGATTCAAGCCTAGCTACTGGAGCATAAGTTTCTTCATAGTCTATTCCTTTTTGCTGATTATAGCCTTTAGCAATGAGTATAGCTTTATTCCTTACTATGACTCCATTTTCATCACACTTGTTTCTGAAAACCCTATTTACTCCTATAATAGATGTTTCCTTAGGTCTTTTTACCAATGTCTAAACTTTATTCATTTCAAATTCATTTCGTTCAACTTGCATGGCTTTGATCCAATCATCATCACCTAAAGCTTCATCGGTTCTTTCTGGTTCTAATTGGGAAAGAAATGCTAGATGTTCTACTTCATTTCATAAGGATCTTCTAGTCATTACAGGTTGATTTACATCACCAATGATTCTACCACTGGGATGATTCTTAAGAAACACCTGATTTGGGTTTGGTAAAACCTGTTCATCAACATAGGGTAGAAAGTCTTCTGGGGTAAATGTTTCAGAAGTATCTTCTTGAACATTTTCCTTATGAAAAGGATTTTCTATCAATGGCTAACAATCAGTTTTTGAAAACACATCTGAAGATGTAGATTGGGATAGTTTGAAAATAAAAGGGTCTGACTCATCAAATCATACATGCACTGTTTCTTCAACAGTACAAGTATTTTTGTTGAAAACTCTATATGCCTTAGAAGTTGTGGAGTAGCCTAAAAAAATTCCTTCATCAGATTTTGGTGCGAATTTATGTAGATTATCTTTAGTATTCAGGATTAATACTTTGCAACCAAAAACCATGAAATAAAAAAGTCTTGGTTTTCTATCATTCCATAATTCATAAGGAGTTTTATTAAGAAAGGGTCTAAACAAAACTCGACTTATAGTATAACAAGGAGTACTTATAGCTTCAGCAATGAAATGTCTAGCCATAGAATATTCACTCAACATGGTTCTAGTTATTTCTTAAAAAATTCTATTTCTTCTTCCAATTACAACATTTTGTTGAAGAGTTTTAGGTGCTGAAAAATTATGAGTAATACCTTTTCTACTACAAAAATTTTCAAATCAGAATTTTGAAATTATCCTCCACGGTCCCTATGAATAGTTTTCAATTGAATATTTTTCTCATTTTCAACTTGTTCTCTAAAACTTTTGAAATACGAAAAATCTTCAGACTTCTTTTCTAGAAAATAGACCCAAGTAAATCTAGTGTAATCATCAACTAAAACAAACACATATAATTTTCCTCCAATACTTCCAGTTTGTGTCGGACCAAAGAGATCCATGTGCACTAACTATAATGAATCATTTTTTGAGACTTCATCGATTGATTTAAATCTAGATTTATGTTACTTTCCATATTGACAAGGATTACAAACTTTAGAAGTATCAAATCTAAGCTCTGGTAGATCCTTAAGTAGTTTCTTCTTTGAAAGTTTACATAAGATTATAAGGTTACAGTGACCTAGTCTTTTATTCCATAACCAAGAATAATCATCAATTGCACTTAGGAAAAGTAGTTCTTTACTCCTAAGGTCTTCTAAGATCAATGTGTAAACATTCTCTTGCATAATGGCTAAGATAATAAATTCTTCCTTGGAATTGTGTACTAAGAACTTCTCATTCCTAAAATTCACAAGGTACCCTTAATCACATAACTGACTTATGCTAATGAGGTTGTGATTAAGACCATTAAGTAATAAAACATTTGAAATCAATTTTTTACCTAGAAGAACAATATTATCAATACCAACAATTTCTCCCTGTGCATTATCTCTGAATGTTACTTTTCCTCCTTTCGTTTTGATAATCTTTTAAAAATAGCTTTTGTTACCATTCATGTTCCAGGAACATCCACTATCTATGTACCACATATTTTTGTTGGTACTTTAACAGTTTTCCTGAAAACAAGAAAAGAATTAGACTTTCAGAATCCAAACTTTCTTGGATCTGAGATTTCCAGACAACAAAATTTTCGAAACCCACACTTTCTTAGAAAAAATATTCTTTATGAAAACCTAGAGATTGGGTTTTATTTAAAGAAAAATTCTTCGCCCAGTGACCACCACATTGACACTTGGTAAAAAATGGGGCACTTTGTGGAACATAGTAGTTGTTACTAAAAGTTAGTTTTTCATGGGTATAACCAAATCCGGATTGTTTCTCAAAGGTCGTATTTGAGAATACATTTTATCAAAATTTTCTTTACCATGGGTAAAGTTTGATAAACACTTCCTTAAGGAAAAAAATTCAGAGTTGAGTTTTATTACAAAGTTTTTATCTTCAAAATCAGTAGATTTAGAACTAGAGCTAGGCTCATTGACACTTTTCTTAGAAATTACTTTTTCTAACTCTTTAGAAAGTTTTTTCTTCTCATAACTTCCTTCCTAAAGATTTTTGGAAATATTTATAAAATCAGCATTATTTTTATCAAGATCAGTGGTAAGATCTGATATTTCTTTTTTATGAATATAATTCCTAGATTTTGCCTTATCAAGTTTTTTATTGAGTATAGAATTCTAAATTTCAAGAAGTTCAGCAAACCTAGAAACTTCTTCATAGGTAGGTGAAGTATTTTCTTCATCAGAAGTGTATTCTTAATCTGAAGAGTTATAAAACTTACTATCATTATAATTAAAAGAAACATTGGTCAATGACTTAGAATTTCGTACCTTAGCAAAAATGCATTGATTGTTAATGGGTAATCTGGCTATAAGTCCATGATTCTTCTGTCCTGGAGATTCACAATCAAGAGTTTCATATGAAGAGTCACCACTACTGGCACTCCAGGTGTCATTTCCTTTCAGAACATTCTTAGCATTGGTTTCATAATACTTCTTTCTATTCCTCTCAGAATTCCTTTCTTTCCTTTCTTTATTTTTGAGAAAAGGGAAATCTGGTCTAATATGTACAGATCTCTCGCATTCATTAAAAGTAACCTCTCCATCTTTCTTATCATTCCTTTCGTTTTTCTTATACTTGGATTTGAAATCCCTCTGTCCAGCTATCTTGTTCATTCTTTGAGCAAAATTTTCTAACTTACATTCTAAGACATCACTTTCACTAGAATCTGATTGAATAATAACTTTCTTAGACATGGATCTAGTTACTCTCTCAGGAGTCTTAGCTTTCACATGATTTGATGTTGTTGTAAAAGCGACAGTACCATTCCCATTCTTCTTCTTGATGTTGTCAGTATCTCTCTTCATTCTTGTTTCATGTTGGAGAAGAGTTCCAAATAGCTCATCAAGGGAAATTTGAGTGACCTTCTTGTTCTCATCTATAGTTTTTCTCTTTGATTCACACTCATTAGGAATAATATCAATTATCTTATCCCCAAGGGATTCATCATCTAACCCTTCTTCTCCCATAGAATATAAGATGTTGACTATAGTCATAAAACTTTGTTGAAATTTATGGATTGGTTCTCCATACAGAACATTGAATCCATGGTATTCAGCTCTAAGCATAGCTCTACTAGTTTCAATCACATTAGAAGTGCCATAGTGTGTAACTTTTAACTTATTCCAGATACAATTAGCTGCTTCACAAGAAGATATTTGGCTATATATATTTCTAGTCATTGAACAAAGTAAAGTATTGCGTACCTTATAATTGAGTTGATACTCTTGCTTTTCCTAGTTAGTGAATGTTCTAACTTCCTTTTCAGTAATTTTATAATCACCAGTAAGCATAACGAAGTTTTCCACTCTAGTGATGATAAAAAAAGTCTTCATTTGATCTCTCCAGTACTCATAGTCATTACCATCAAATATTGGTGGTCTTTTAGGATTTAGATTTTCAGTAGAACCTACATTGACTCCTGCCATTCTAAAAAAAACTTTGCAAAAAAACTTTCTAGTAGAAAAATTTCGTAACCAAAAAGTTCGGAATGACAAAGTTAAGAAGGAAAAAGTTCGGAAGGACAAAGTTTGGAACAACAAAGTTTGGAAGGACAATGTTTGGAACGAAAATTTTCGGAATGACAATGTTTGGAATGAAAAATAAAACATTCTATGGAAAGAATAAGAACGATGAAAAAAGTGAGCAAGAAAAACTTATATGTGAGTATAAGTATTTCATACACCTTGCTATAATACAAATTTTAGGATCAAAATAACCATGTAGATGCTCAATATACAAGAGGGGGGATGAACTGTACACTTTAAAAATTCCTTTGGAACCTTTAATGTTGGTTATGGATAACTATGTTCTCCTTAGACAAAGAAAGTTCTAAGTTTAACGAAGTTAAACTAAGCAGATTCGCAACACCTCTAACACTAATTGGAGAATTAGAACTAAGGATTACAATATGAGATTCTACCTAAAGGCGTATAGAATATAAACTTATCAGAGTACAACTGTAAGTAAATATAAGAAGTTTATTCTTTCCTTACAATACAATATGGAGCGGAAACAAACAAGACGTAAAACTACAAGTAATAAGATATAAGTCTTTTAACCCAAAAATAAGGGTATAAAACAACCTTGGATAAATTCCCCTCGATTTATACTTTCAAGAAAGTCTTTCTTACCCACACCAGGGTAATCCCTCAATATAAAGATCAGATTCTCTGCCTTGTTATCCCCACAATCCCTCAACATCAAGGTATTTGGAACCTATGTCTTCATCAGCATAGAAGCCCTCAAACATCAAGGTAGTCGGCACCTCTGTCTTCCTATCCCCAGATGTCCTCTAATTTAATCACCAACATTCAGAGTCGCACAAAGCAATCTGAACGAGCGGTTCAGTATGCACAAGGCATGAAAAGCTTCTCTCTCTAGAAATCACCTTAACAGTGTGTGGTCTCTAGATCGATCAACTTATTTCTCATCTTGAGCTCTTTCAAATGATCTCCTATTTATAGGAAAAATTACAACGGTCGGCACCCTCTTCCAATGGTCATATTTTCCATGAAATTTGGGGGTACCGGTACACGTGTAACTCAACCAATGGTTAATTAGAAATAGAATAAATGACATCGTTTTATAACAAACTATGTATAAATGAATGCACAACATCGTTTTGAAATGAAACATATGTTAGTAAAATCGAATCAATATTTCAACGTGTAATCAAGTCAAAAAATCGGTGTCTAACTAAAATGAAAATCGGAGTCTATGTTAAGAAATGTTTGGATTCTATTTTATAGGAATTCAGAGTCTGGTTTTACCAGAGATCGGAATCTGAACTTGCAGAGTTCGGAGTCAAACAGTTTTAGAGTTCGGAGCCGAACTGCTTAAGAGATCGGAGTCGAACTACTTTAGTGTTCGGAGTCAAACTTAATAAGAGTTTGGAGTCGAACTGCTTTTGAGTTCGGAGTTAAACATCTTAAGAGTTCGGTGTCGAACTTCATAAGAGTTCGGAGTCGAACTTCATAAGAGTTCGGGGTCGAACTACTTAAGACTTCAAAGTCGAACTTCTTAAGAGTTCGGAGTCAAACTTCATAAGAGTTCGGAGTCAAACTGCATAATATTTCAGAGTCGATCATCTTAAGAGTTCGAAGTCTAAATATTTAAGAGTTCAGAGTCGAACTACTTAAGAGTTCGGAGTCGAACTGCTTAAGAAAGTTCAGAGTCTAGAATTCGGATCCTAAAAACAGAATGGTCTAAATCTTTACATGATATGATTCCGGGATTTTGGTTAAGAATCTGGTTTTTGAACTTAATAATAATATTTCTATGAATAAGAAAATTTAGGTTAGGATAAATTTCCCTAAAGAAGTAAATTTTCCGTATGTAGGTAAAACATACATTTGCTTAAGTATAAGGTGTTTGTGATTTTCAAAACAAGAAGGAATGGAAAAGTCATAAGGAAAACCTTATTGACTCAACATAGAGGAGAGAGGTATGAAAGGCAGGGTGCAATGGGTTTGTTGGCACCAGCAGTGGGTACGTTATCATATCGATTGGCGGTGTTGTCATTAGAATCAGTATAGGGTGTTGAGCATAGTGTTGTTTTTACAGTGTTAGATCAGTTCGTGGATGTTTTTTCATGAATAATTATATGGGTTACCTCCCATAAGAGAAGTGGATTTTACAATTTACCACTTTGTAGGGACCAGTCCTATCTCACTTCCATCTTATCGGATGGCACCAGCTGAATTGCGGGAATTTAATGTCCAGTTGGAAGAGCTGGAAAACAGTGGGTTTATCCGGCCTAGCACATAATTGGGGGCGGAACCGGTGTTGTTTGTTAAAAAGTAGGATTGAACATTGAGACTCTATGTTGATTATCAAAGACTTAACCATGTTACAATAACTAACATATATCCACATCCATGAATTGATGATTCGTTCGACCAGTTGTGGGGAGCCCAATGGTTCTCCATGATCAACCTGAGGTCGGGATATCATCAATTGCGGGTGAGGAAAGAGGATATTTCCAAAAAAGCATTTAGAAGTAGATATAGCCCTTATTAATATGTGGATATGCCTTTTGGTGTAACAAATTCACCAGCGGTGTTCATGGCATTGATGAATCAGATATTTCATAGATATCTAGATTCATTTGTGGTGGTGTTGGTAGATGACATTCTGGTGTATTCAAAGACAAGGGTGGAGCATGAGAAGCACTTGGAAACAGATCTGGGGATCTTGAGGGATCATCTGTTGTATTCCGAATTGTCAAAGTGTGACTTTTGGATACTGGAAGTTCGTTTTCTTGGCCATGTGATTTCTGAATGGGGTTTTTCAGTGGATCCAGAAAAGATTGAGGTTGTTGTCTCATGGAAACCACCAAAGAGTGTGTTTGAGATACAGAGTTTTCTTGGTCTAGATGGGTATTATCAAAGTTATGTTCGTGATTTTTCATATTTGGCTTCGCTGATGACAGGTTTGACAAGAAAGAATGTTCCATTTCAGTGTAATGAATAGTGTCAGTAGAGTTTCGAAGAGCTAAAGGTTCGTCTTACATCAGCACCAATCTTGGTTTTTCCAGAACTAGGAAAATGGTACGTGGTGTATTGTGATGCATCAGGATCATGGTTGGTGTGCATTCTCATGAAAGGGAATCATGTGGTTGAGTATGGCTCACAGAAGACGAGGGTGCATGAGAAGAACTACCCAACTCATGATTTTGAATTTGCAGCAGTGGTAAATGCTTTGAAAGTTTGGCGTCATTATCTCTTCGGTGAGAAATTCACCGTATATGCAGATCATAAGATCTTGAATAATATTTTCTCACAAAAGTATTTTAACTGGAGGAATAAGAGATGGATAGAATATCTCCAGATGTTTGATTTTGACTTATTGTACACACTAGGTAACGCAAATGTAGTGGTAGATGCATTAAGTATAAAATCATATGCTCAGATAGTAAAACAAGCATCGGACCAGTGGTAGTTGATGTTGGTTATAGCTGATATGCAGTTAGAATGTGAGGACCAGGGTGATTATAACGACCCATACTTTACATACATTGTTAATACTGAAAAATTGAAGCACACTTATTACAACATATGAGAAAACCACAAAGGACCGTATAGGTATAGCGTCTTTAGAAACTGGGAAACATAAACAACTAGTTCATAAATCTTCTACTATGTCTCCCATTTATTTCATCATATCTAGGGTCCCTTTTAGCATATTCAACTTAATATCCATCTTCCTGACCTGGGGAAAAGAAAACATAAAAGGGTGAGCTCAAATGCTCAGCAAGGGAAAATAAAGGAAATAAAAATCATATCATATCTTTTTGAAAATCATAAACTGCAAAAGAGATCATAATATCTTAACATGGAACAAATCATAGATGTGAAAATGAGATCCCCATAATCATAACATGAAACATGAAACTTTGTGGCATGCACACATAATCATGTAAAATCATTTCTTGTTAGTCATGACTCATTTCCATGACTATCTTAGTGGACAAAGTCCCTTTCGAAACCGAGTCACCCTCGTTCCAGTCCTGTTTTGCTGAACCGTTATAACCTACCGTTCCAGACATGTCTATCTCATTAGATATAAAATCATTACCCAATGCATTGGAGGGAGATATAGGTCCCAACCATCTTATAATGAATCCTTTCTTATGTGTGCCACATAATCATAAACCATACATCATAGCGTAACCCATGTAATAAAAATGGGATTCTTAAACAACATGACATCATAAAACAATTCATATAAGATAAAAGAATTCATAAAAATATTTCCATCACAACATAATCAAACCAATGTAATAATAGGGATAAAAACAGAACCCTTTTATTATCTTAGATGGAAAATAATTTTGATAAAATACTTGAACTCCATTCTTGAGGAAAATATCCTTTCTACTTCAAAACCATTTTTCCTTTCATAACATGTCATACAACTTTAAAATAAAATATGTTGATTAAAAATAAACTTGAAAACATGTAAAGAAGTTTCTTGGAAATAATGTTTTAAAAATCCATTCATGCTGTATAAGTTAAAAAAACATTCTTCGTACTTTGTCGGAAAAGTCAAAAAGTACCTCGTACGAAAAACGACAAAAGATTCCTTTCATACATATTACGAAAAACTCACCGAAGGGTAAAAATGGATATAAACAATTGTAGGTGGATGGAAATAATGTTACATATTGATGAAACATGGATGTGGATGATAAAATACACCCCAATAAATACTTACGAATAAACAATCTCGGATAAAAATGAGATTGTGATATTTCCCTTACCTTAGGTACGATTTGCTTTGTACGTGTCCAAAGCTCCTGTATAATGGTTTAAATAAAGTTATTGACTTATTCCAGAATCATACATATTAATATGATATCATATATGGTCATATTCGTAGCTTCTTGTTAGTAATATTTCATTGTTACTTGTTACTCGGGTCTTTATTGCCATTTGTTCTTATGCGTGTTTTTCCGAATAAATTCTTATTCTTCTTTTAAGGTTATAGATACCTTATATCCAGAATGGTATTAGTGTAACATATATCATATTCATTCAATTCATTTATATAATTACTATGTAATGATGATTATGTAGAACGAGTCGCATCACATCGTGGAGACGGTATTCCGTACGTACGCATGAGTGATGATATCGTTCCTATGATCGTGGAATTGTATTGGAGTATATATATATTATTTAAGTATCAATATTACTTTATAATAATCATAAATAGTTACTCATTACACCATTATACCCATCCTTGTAAGGTGGTGGTGGAAAATAGATTACACCATGGTGTGGAGACGATATTCCGTATGTACGCCCGCGCGGTGATTTCATTTTTTCCGTAGGATGGATAGAAGGTGAATTAAGGTTGTTTCATATTTAAAATAACATATCAGTATGTAAGTAATACTGATGTTATTAATTTATATTTAAACAACTAAAGAAGAAGAAGTTGAAGAAGAAAGAAATTGAAAAGGACGGTAATGGATATTACCTCTTCTTTGGAATGCCTCTTTGAATCCTCCACATAGGGAACTAAGATTGGTCTTTGAAGAAGACCAGGACCTCTAGGATTATTCTAGGGAAGTGGAGAGGAGAAAATGGCAGGGTTTGGCCGAGCTTGAGTGCTCAAATTGGTGTGAGGAGGAGGGGGAGGAGATGCCCTTTTATAAGGGAGGAGAGGGGCACCTTAGGAATATCTCAAAATATTATTTTATATTAAAGTAAAAATTGGTTTATAATGGTCCCAAAGGGTCTTATTTCGAAGCTAAAGTGGGTATGGGTCTAAATCCTATCAACCAATAGGATTTAGACAAGTTTAGGGTATTATTTTAACCTTATCAATTAGATTTACCTCTAAGTTAAATAATTTAACTTTTACCATGCCTTTTTGTTTTCTTTCACTATATGGTTAATAAACTTACTATAACATGCCAAAAGAACCCCAAATTGTTTATTATTTATATATATATCCTTATATAAGTCATTTGGCCGATCCTTAGATTTTTAGGAATAAAATAACAATTAATAATATAATATTTGATTTAAAAACTATTTTGTGTCAATTTTGACACTATTTGATATATGATTTTTGTGAAAGTCATAATGGAATTATATGTTCGATCCAAGTTGATTAAAGAAACACTAATATATCATAGTAACCTAGAAAATTAGTGTAATTCATAAAAAGTCTCAAATTACATTTATTTTGGTGTTTATAACATCAATTATGTCAATATTTCATAAATAAGATAATTATTGCATCATCGTTGTGTCAAAATTAAATTAAATTATTTAATGTCTAAAATTTATAAATAAAATAAAATTATGTAGTAAATCTTTTTATATTTCTAATGAATATTTTTTGTCGAATTTATCTTATGTATAACCCCATATTAAAAATGATTTACTTATTAAACTTTGATTTTAACTATTTTAACCCTTTTTTAAATAAATTAATAATAAATGTCCTAATCTAACTCAAGTGGGCTTAAATGGTCATATTTTATTCATAAGTTTGTTTTTGGTCGAATTACAGTTATCCAATAGAATTAGGACATGTGTTAGGGTAATAGTAATATCATATTTACCCTTACTTACCCTATTTACTATTAACCGCGGTAAAAAAAAGTAAAAAGTTACTATTCCCCAAAAAATTATTTTTATCTCATTGAACCACATTTTACTTACTGATATCAACCGTGTCTGTCCGATTTTCGAAATTCCATTCACAGAAGCGGTAAAATTATGTTTTATGCAAAATTCAGTTTTTAACCTACCACTTAGTTGTTTCACTATTCATAAAAAATTGAAAGTTTTCAGAAAAATACCAAAATTTCACCATAGGCTAATTTTGGTATTCCGAATCCAAAAATAAAGTCCATTTTGAAAAATAAAATTTATAATATTTCAAAAAGTGGTTATTAATATTCATAACGGCTAGTTTTAATAATATTTTAATAGCATATCGTTGTTTAATGAAACTCGGTATTGCGTACGGCGCAAGCTATCAAGGAAGGTCGCTATTGTGTATAAAGTAAGCAAATCAAGTGTGTAGTGAAAGATTCCATTGAACAAAATATTACTCATAAAAATCTCGGGTGATACATTCTACCCCCCTTAAAAATAATTTCGCCCTCGAAATTCGTCACATTGTAACAAACAGATGAGGATACTTCTCCCTCATCATATCTTCAAGCTCCCATGTTGCTTCTTCAAGTTGGTGGTTCCTCCATAAAACATTCACCAATCGAGTGGTCTTATTTCGTAGGACTTTTTCACTACGATCCAGAATCTCTATCGGTTGTTCTTCATAAGAAAGATCTTGCTCCAGCAGTACAACTTCTTAGTTGAGTACATGTGAAGGATCAGGTATGTACTTTCTCAGGAGAGATACATGGAACACATCGTGAACTTGAGAGATATTCGGTGGAAGAGCCAATCGGTAAGCTACCATTCCAACACGATCCAGTATTTCGAAAGGACCGATATATCTAGGGCTCAACTTCCCCTTCTTTCCAAATCTCATAACCCTCTTCCAGGGAGATATTCATAAGAACACTTTATCACCCACTTCAAACTCTAGGTCTTTTCTTCAGTTGTCAGCATAACTTTTCTGTCGACTCTGAGCTGCTCTTATGTGTTGCTGAATAGATCTGACCTTTTCTGCCATTTCATCAACGAGATCAGGTCCTAATAGCTTTCTTTCCCCAACGTCATCCCAGCAAGTTCGAGTCCTGCATTTCTTTCCATAGAGAGCTTCATAAGGAGCCATCTGAATACTGGAGTGAAAGCTATTATTATAAGAAAATTCCACCAAAGGTAGGTGTTGTTCCCAACCTCCTATGAAATACATAGAGAAAGCTCTCAACATATCTTCTAGGGTTTGAATTGTTCTCTCAGACTGACCGTCTGTCTGGGGATGATAAGTAGTGCTGAAACTCAACTCTGTATCCAGAGTATGCTGAAGTCTTCGCCAGAACTTTGAGGTAAATCTCGGATCCCGGTCAGATATAATAGAAAGTGGTACTCTATGCAATCTTACCACTTCCTTTACATATATCTTGGAAAGCTGATCTAGGGAGAAATCCTCTCTAATAGAAATTAAGTGTGCAGACTTTGTAAGACGATCAACTATAACCCAGATAGCATTATTGGCTTTGGATGTTTTAGGAAGTTCTGTGACAAAGTCCATAGTGATGTTTTCCCATTTCCATTTGGGTATGGGTAATGGTTGTAACATCCCCTTATACTTCTGTCACTCAGCTTTAACTTGTTGACAAACCAAGCATCGAGAGACATATTCAGAAACATCTCTTTTCATGACATCCCATAGGAAGTACTCTTTCAGGTCCCTATACATCTTCGTGCTTCCAGGATGAATAGAGAATGATGAACTATGAGCCTCATCCAGCAGCTTCTTCTTTAATTCGGGGATGGGAGGAACACAAACACGATTCCTGAACATTATTATCCCATCACAATCAAGGTTAAATTCAGGAACATTTCTCACCTTCTTTTGTAACTCGACATCTTCTTTCTATGCCTCTTTAATCTTCACATGTATAGATGGTTGAACATTCATTTGATAAAGATAAGATTTTTTCGCTTCCATTATAATTCCAAGATCCATCCTTTGTAAATCCATAAATATTGGATCTTTTATGATCCTCATCATGGATAAACTAGCATGGTCTTGTCAACTTAATTCATCTGCCACCTTGTTTGCTTTCCCAGGGTGGTAATGGATTGAGCAGTCGTAATCCTTAATCAGCTCCAACCATCTTCTTTGACGCATATTCAACTCCTTTTGAGTGAAAATATACTTTAAACTTTTATGATCAGTATAAATATCACACCTTTCACCATAAAGGTAATGCCTCCAAATCTTTAATGCAAAGATTACCGCAGCCAACTCCAAATCATGTGTTGGGTAATTTTGCTCATGGATTTTCAACTGTCGTGAGGCATAAGCTATCACCATATCATTTTGCATAAGAACACACCCCAATCCCTTCTTGGATGCATCACTGTAGATCACAAACCTTTCTCCACTACAAGGCAGTGTGAGCACATGTGCACTAGATAACCTTCTTTTCAATTCCTTGAAATTCTCTTCACATTCCTCTGTCCAAACAAACTTAACTCCTTTCCGAGTCAACTTGGTGAGTGGATTAGATAATCGTGAAAAATCCTTTACAAAACGTCGATAATATCCAGCCAAACCAAGAAGACTTCGGATCTCAGTTACTGTTGTTGGTCTTGACCATCTTTCAATAACCTCAGTTTTTGCTGGATCCACAGATATCCCCTCTTTTGAGATTATGTGACCGAAAAATGCAACTTTTTGATGCCAAAATTCACACTTGGTAAATTTGGAATAAAGCTTCTCCTTTCTCAGGGACTTCAATATAATTCTCAAGTTATCTTCATGCTCTTCCTTGCTCTTTGAATATACAAGAATATCGTCTATAAAGACTACCACAAATTGATCAAGATATTCTCTAAATGCTCTATTCATTAGATCCATGAAGATAGCAGGGGCATTAGTAAGACCAAATGGCATCACTATAAATTCATAGTGTCCATACCTTGTACGGAAAGTAATCTTTGGTATATCCTCCCTTTTGACCCTTAATTGATGATACCCTGAACGAAGATCAATCTTGGAAAAGTATTGAGCTCCGCGTAGTTGGTCAAATAAGACATCAATGCGTGGGAGAGGATATTTTTTCTTGATATTGATCTTGTTAAGTTCTCGATAATCAATGCAGAGTCTCATTGATCCATCTTTCTTCTTAACAAATAGAACAGGTGCTCCCCAAGGTGACGCACTAGGGCGTATGAATCCCTTATCAAGATTCTCTTGGAGTTCCTTCTTCAATTCCTGCAACTCAATTGGGGCCATTCTATATGGTGTCTTTGAAATAGGCAAATCCCCCGGTACGAGTTCTATTGAAAACTCAACTTCACGATTTGGTGGAAGACCTGGTAATTCCTCCGGAAAGACATCATCAAACTCCCGTACGATGGGCATATTCTTAATCGTAAGTTTCTCACCAACCATTTGAGATAAATAACCTTCATTTAGTGGAATCAAGACCCATAAGATGGAAGGAATTTCCACTGGAAGGTTATATTCATCCTTGCATCGATAGACGATCATAGATTGATCTGGAATATGAAATGTGACTTCCCTTCTTTGGCAATTGATATGAGCTCCATGTAGAGAAGCCAATCCATGCCAAGAATCACATCAAATTCCACTAAAGGAAGGATCACAAGATTTGCAGGAAGCACTTTCCCACAAACTTCGATCGGAGAAGAATTATAAACTCTTGATGCGACTATTGTGCCATTAGGTGTTGTCACAGCTAACACAACATCTAATTGTTGAGGTAATACGGTGATACCCTTAGAAAATTTTTTAGATATAAAAGAGTGGGTGGATCCAGAATCAAATAAAACATTTGCTACTTTAGAGTGGATGGTAGGTGTACCTTTCACCACTTCGTTATCGTACTCCACATCGCTGATAGAAATTGCATGTGACTTTCCTTTGTCTTTAGCCTTAAGATTTTGTTGATGTCGACCATCATCATCAACCCTTGGATTTGGGCATTGATTGGAATAATGCCCCATCTCCTTGAACTTGAAACATTGAAGTGTAGTAGGTTCATTCTGTGTATCCCTCCCTTTGTTTGCATCATTGGACATCTTCTTCCCATTATCGTGGCATTCAAATGCCCGATGACCTTCCTTTCCACATTTGAAACATTTACTTGTCCCTTTAAGACAACTCCCTCCAGGTTTCTTTCCACACTTTGAGCATAAGGGAAAGCTCATCTTATTTTCGGTGTTCTCTTTAGATTTTCCTTTGAATTCCATCTTCCTCTTCTTATCAAACCCATGTGACTGATGGGTTACTCCAATCTCCATCTCGACATTGAGAGCACATCGAACAATTTCCTCGTAGCTATTGAAGTCCGTTATGGCTAATGTCCTTCGAAGACTTGGTTTTAAGCCACTAAAGAATCGATCGATCTTACTCTCAGGTTGGATAATAATACCAGAAGCGTACCTTGCAGGTCTTGTAAAATTTGCTTCATAGGTACCAACAGATTCATCATCCCTTTGCTTCAGTTCAAGAAACTCTTTCTCCATCATTGTTCGGAGAATACGAGGGAAGTACTTATTAAAAAATAAGTTCTTGAACTCGTCCCATTCCATAGACTCAATTTCATCCCTTTGCCTCGTATTCTTAATAAGATTCCACCATTGATCAGCATCTCCTTCCAAATGATAAACTGCTAGGATGACATTATCATGTTCAGAACATTGAAGAACTGAAAATATCTTTTCAGTAGTACTAATCCATTGTTCAGCAACTAATGGATCAGTAGACCCACTGAAAGAAGTTGGACGCTGCCTCATGAAGAATTCAACAGAATGTTGCTCCTTCCTTTGCTCGTTTGGAAGTCCTGCATGATTCATAGCTTGAGAAAGTAGTGTGGGCATGGCTACAAGATTTTGCATTCCAGCTCCCATATCGTTTGGTTGCTCAGGGGGACAATCATTGCATTGCCCATCGCATTCCGCATTAACACGGTTCCTTCAGGTTCCAGCCATTGACAAAAACCAAGAAGAATAGAGTGAGAAACACTAATTATAATAGGAAAACCAAATAATCAAGGATAAAATTTCACACTTAAGGTCTTATCCTAGGGTATTCATGGCCATTTCTAAAACACTAAGATTGTGTTCTATGCTTAGACTTATCCATAGGGTTCTTACTAAGGCTTTCACATCCTAGTTCCCAAAGGTTGACTATACCTTTCCTCTGATAAAAAATATAATGACCCATAAATTACATACCTTGTTAATACTTCAAAATTGAAGCACACTTATTACAACATATGACAAAACTAAAAAGGACCGTATAGGTATAGTGTCTTTAGAAACTAGGAAACATAAACAACTAGTTCATAAATCTTATACAGTGTCTCCCATTTATTTCATCATATCTAGGGTCCCTTTTAGCATATTCTACTTAATATCCATCTTCCTGACCTGGGGAAAAGAAAACATAAAAGGGTGAGCTCAAATGCTCAGCAAGGGAAAATAAAGGAAATAAAAATCATATCATATCTTTTTGAAAATCATAACCTGCAAAAGAGATCATAATATCATAACATGGAACAAATCATAGAAGTGAAAATGAGATCCCCATAATCATAACATGAAATTGGAAACTTTGTGGCATGCACACATAATCATGGAAAATCATTTCTTGTTAGTCATGACTCATTGCCAAGACTATCTTAGTGGACAAAGTCCCTTTCTGAACCGAGTCACCCTCGTTCCAGTCCTGTTTCACTGAACCGGTATAACCTACCATTCCAGCCATGTCTATCTCATGAGATATAAAATCTTTACCCAATGCATTGGAGGGAGATATAGGTCCCACCCATCTTATAATTAATCCTTTCTTATGTGTGCCACATAATCATAAACCATACATCATAGCGTAACCCATGTAATAAAAATGGGATTCTTAAACAACATGAAATCATAAAACAATTCATATAAGATAAAGGAATTAATAAAAATATTTCCATCACAACATAATCAAACCAATGTAATAATAGGGATAAAAACAGAACCCTTTTATTATCTTAGATGGAAAATAATTTTGTTAAAATACTTGAACTCCATTCATGAGGAAAATATCCTTTCTACTTCAAAAACATTTTTCCTTTCATAACATGTCATACGACTTTAAAATAAAAGAAGTTGATTAAAAATAAACTTGAAAACTTGTAAAGGAAGTTTCTTGGAAATAATGTTTTAAAAATCCATTCATACCGTATAAGTTAAAAAAACATTTTTCGTACTTTGTCGAAAAAGTCAAAAAGTACCTCGTATGAAAAAAGACCAAAGATTCCTCTCATACATATTACTAAAAACACACCGAAGGGTAAAAATGGATTTAAAAAATTTTAGGTGGATGGAAATAATGTTACATATTGATGAAACATGGATGTGGATGATAAAATACACCCCAGTAAATACTTACGAATAAACAATCTCAGATAAAAATGAGATTGTGATATTTCCCTTACCTTAGGTCCGATTTGTTTTGTACGTGTCCGAAACTCCTGTATAATTGTTTAAATAATGTTATTGACTTATTCCAGAATCATAAATATTGATATGATATCATATATGATCATATTCTTATCTTCTTGTTAGTAATATTTCATTGTTACTTGTTACTCGGGTCTTTATTGCCTTTTGTTCTTTTGCGTGTTTTGCCGAATAAATTCGTATTCTTCTTTTAAGGTTATAGATACCTTATATCCAGAATGGTATTACTGTAACATATATCATATTCATTCAATTCATTTATATAATTACTATGTAATGATGATTATGTAGAACGAGTCGCATCACATCGTGGAGACGGTATTCCGTACGTACGCATGATTGATGATATCATTCCTATGATCGTGGAATTGTGTTGGAGTATATATATATTATTTCAGTATAAATATTACTTTATAATAATCATAAATAGTTAGTCATTACACCATTATACCCATACTTGTAAGGTGGTGGGGGAAAATAGATTACACCACAGCGTGGAGATGGTATTCCGTACGTATGCACGTGCGGTGATTTCATTTCTTCCGTAGGATGGATAGAAGGTGAATTTGGGTTGTTTCATATTTATAATAACATATCAGTATGTAATTAATACTGATGTTATTACTTTATAATGAAACAACTAATGAAGAAGAAGTTGAAGAAGAAATAAATTGAAAAGATCGGTAATGGATGTTACTTCTTCTTTGGAACGCCTCTTTGAATCCTCCACTTAGTGAACTATGATTGGTCTTTGAAGAAGACCAGGACCTCTAGGATTATTATAGGGAAGTTTAGAGGATAAAATGGCAGGGGTTTTCCGAGTTTGAGTGCTCAAATTGGTGTGAGGAGGAGGGGGAGGAGGTGCCCTTTTATAAGGGAGGAGAGGGGCACCTTAGGAATATCTCAAAATATTATTTTATATTAAAGTAAAAATTGGTTTATAATGGTTCCAAAGGGTCTTATTTCGAAGCTAAAGTAGAGATGGGTGGGAATCCTATCAGCCAATAGGATTTAGACAAGTTTAGGGTATTATTTTAACCTTATCAATTAGATTTAACTCTAAGTTAA
The DNA here is from genome assembly GCA_963277665.1 of Viscum album. NCBI lineage: Eukaryota > Viridiplantae > Streptophyta > Magnoliopsida > Santalales > Viscaceae > Viscum > Viscum album. The sequence goes on along the minus strand of OY728165.1, from coordinate 250,717,748 downwards.
ATAATTTAACTTTTACCATGTCTTTTTGTTTTCTTTCACTATATGGTTAATACACTTATTATAACATGCCAAACGAACCCCAAATTGTTCATTATTAATATATATATCCTTATATAAGTCATTTGGCAGAACCTTACATTTTTAGGAATAAAATAACAATTAAAAATATAATATTTGATTTCAAAACTATTTTGTGTCAATTTTGACACTATTTGATATATGATTTTTGTGAAAGTCATAATAGAATTATATGTTCGAACCAAGTTTATCAAATCAACACTAATATATCATAGTAACCTATAAAATTAGTTTAATTCATAAAAAGTCTCAAATGACATTTATCTTGGTGTTTATAACATCAATTATATCAATATTTCATAAATAAGATAATTACTGCATCATCGTTGTGTCATAATTAAATTAAATTATTTAATGTCTAAAAATTATAAATAAATTAAAATTATGTAGGAAATCTTTTTATATTTTTAATGAATATTTATTAACGAATTTATCTTATGTGTAACCCCATATTAAAAATGATTTAATTATTATACTTTGATTTTAACTATTTTAACCCTTCTTTAAATAAATTAATAATAAATGTCCTAATCTAACTCAAGTGGGCCTAAATGGTCATATTTTATTCATAAGGTTGTTTTTGGTCGAATTACACTTATCCAATAGAATTAGGACATGTGTTAGGGTAATAATAATATCATATTTACCCTTAGTTACCCTATTTACTATTAACCGCGGTAAAAAAAATTAAAAAGTTACTATTCACCAAAAAATTATTTTTATCTCACAGAACCACATTTTACTTACTGATATCAACCGTGTCGGTCGGATTTTCGAAATTCCATTCACAAAAGAGGTAAAATTATGTTTTATGCAAAATTCTGTTTTTAACCTACCACTTAGTGGTTTCACTATTCATCAAAAATTGAAAGTTTTCAGAAAAATACCAAAATTTCACCCTAGGTTAATTTCGGTATTCCGAATCCAAAAATGAAGTCCATTTTTAAAAATAAAATTTATAAAATTTCAAAAAGTGGTTATTACTATTCATAACGGCTAGTTTTAATAATATTTTAATAGCATATCGTTGTTTAGTGAAACTCGGTATTGCGTACGATGCATGCTATCGAGGAAGGTCTCGATTGCGTGTAAAGTAAGCCAAGAAAGTGTGTAGTGAAATATTCCTTTGAACAAAATATTACTCATAAAAATCTCGGGTGTTACAGTGATAGATCAGTCTTCTTTCCTATTTTGTTGATTCATGACTTTGGTTGGCCTGATTAGAGAGGGGTAGATATCCAATTTTGAGTGTGTGACCATGGGGTAGTGACTCAATGGTGGGGAGACCATTGAGGGTTGGAAACTGAATAGGGATTCAGTTTTGTGTTTTTGGAATCTGATGGTTGTACGAGTTTCTTGTTAAAAGGATCTTCTTAGGGTGTATCATCATTCCTGGTGGGTTATTCGTCCTAGAATTTAGAAAATGTATAAAGCGTTGAATGCACAATTCTAGTGGGATAGTATGAAAAGAAGTGACTATGTTTGTATCGAGATTCTTTGCTTGTAAGTAGATCATGGGAGATCCCCAGAGGCCAGCAGTAATGTAGCATTTTATACCCATCCCTGTTTGGAAGTGGGAGTAGAGAGCGATTGGATTTTGTCACATGTCTCCCAAGAACGGTCGGAAAGCACGATGTCATCTGGATGATAGTGGATTGACTAACGAAGTCATCCCATTTCATTCCAATTCATGAATCTCATACGGTGGATGATCTGTCCAAAATAAATATCTAGGAGGTGGTAAAGAGGAATGGTGTTCCAGATTCGATTGTATCAGATAGAGATCTGAGGTTTACATCTCATTTCTGGAAATCCTTAAAGCAATCCCTTGGGACACAGTTGATGATGAGTACGGCGTATCAACCTCAGACAGATGGTATAAGGCCCCAGCCTTAAACCTTACTTAATCTTGAGTTATTACAAGATTACACATTGAGGATCTTTTCAGGTTTAGAGTTTTAGAGAATTAGATCATGAAACATGCATTACATTCCACATTTAAACAAAGTGGTTACATAAAAGACAGTATTCATTCTTCCCATCAATGGAAACATATTTAAAATATAACACGGATTCTTTCTTGACACATCCTTGAAACTATCATAAAATCATGTACCTTTCCCTTGACCTATGAAAAACATTTCAAAAACATGGGATGAGCATAAAAATCTCAGTAAGGTTTATAAAAATATGGAAAGGAAACATGAGCTCATATATATACATAATAATGAAATCATACTTTACCCATAAAACATAGGCATATCAAATCATGAATAAATCATTCAAAACATAAGACATAAAGGTAACTTGAGGCATTCATAACATTCTTACGTAGGGAGTAACCCTCTTGGTTTCATTTTGGAATACCCATCACTGTATATTCCCTAAATCTCTTTGGAGAAACCTTAACGTTTCACTCCTTCACGTTACCCAATGCATTGGAGAGCTATATCGGGCTCACCCGCCCTTAGATTATCACGGAACCACCCATTTTCATAACAATGCCCAAGAACCATAACATAAACGTATCACATAAAACATGCATAAAGGAAGCATAACATTTACACATTTCAATCACAATATAACATTTTAGTATATTGAAATAATTAATCCGTTCAAAAAGAAACCATTTCCAAAACCATTGAAAACATTTAATAAAGAGATTTTTGAATCAAAGTGTCCCATACCACCTTGAAGCTTATAACATTTAAAACCATTAATATCCATATAAATAAATCCTTAAAACCATTTTTAAAACATGGATATTAATAATAAAAAATAATTAAAACATTTAAAACGATATTTTGGTTAAAGGGGTTTTACCAAAATTAGAGACACTTGAATACAATAATTGAGGAATAACATTTAGTCAGAACTTTATAATATCATGAGAATAAATGGATTCATGATATAATACTCCAAAGGATAGTATATACACCATATAAGAGTGAATTGGTGCATAACAACAATGAACCCTAAATAGAAATGTATAATGTGATGAAATCCCTTATAAAGAAGGTATCCATAAATTAAGGACAAATCAATCTCAATAATATGTGTGACAAATATAAATACACCAAATATAATTGGATATTAAGTTTAAAACAATAAATGGTCATTCACACATATTCAATGGATGACATATTCAATGACTACATGTTGAACCCAAAGTAATCGAAATTGGGTTAAAAAGTTCTCTTGATAGCCTAACGGCATCACATCAAAATGAGTTGATGAGAGATAAAAAGTGTATCTCATAACTTGGACATAAAATTTACATCAATAAGGATATATTAGAACATATCCCAACATAACAATATGTAAATTAAAAGACCCAACAAAATAAGTCTTTTAAAAAAGAAGAGGGTGAAAGGTTCCCTTACCGACTTGGGTATCTTTCAAAACATACACCCCATGAAAGAAGGACAATAGATCATTGATGTAAATACTCATAAACGAAAGTATATTACACAAAGAGTAGAATAATGGGCAGTACATACACCACTCAATGGAATTTGTGGCAAATGTAGCATAAATCTCACGGGAATAAAAGTGAGATGAAAAATCCCTTACGAAAACTCAGCAGCCTAACGGCGCCACATAAAACATCCGAATATGGATTTATGAGAAAAACTAGGGTATCTCATAAAATTACAATAAAATTTACATCAATAGGAATATAAAAGAACATCCCCCAACATTACAAAGAGGAGATTAAAAGAAGTGACATAAAGTAGAGTACTTAAAAAGAAATAGAGAGGTTAGATCTCTTACGAAAGTTCGACAGCCTAACGGCGCCACCCAAAACATCCAAAATGGATTGAGGAGAGAGAATAGGGTCTCTCATCACATGAACATAAAAATTATAGTATGGTTAATATAAAATAGCATCCCAATAACAAGAAAGATGAGCTTTAAAAGGAATGACATAAAAGTGTGTACTTAAAAAGAAAGAGAGGAGTATGATCCCTTACATCGGGCCCGACATGACTCGATCATTCATTAATCTCCTAAATAATAAACTTGAGTTAAGTTATACTTCCTTAAGAACCTTTTTAAAGTTAATTATTCCTTTTATATCACTTATTAACATGTCATAAACATTTTGTAATCATTTTAGTTAATAATATTTGTTTTGCCGATATTTGGTACTTAAGTCGAAAGTGGACTCCTTACAATTACATGTTGTTCGTGTGGCAAAATGTTTATTATATCAAGAATTTTATTTATGATGCAGATATCATATATGTCATATATATCCAGTACATTCATACATTTATAACATTACATAATCATTTAGAGTTAAGAAATGAAATGCACCGTTCATGGAGACGGTAAGCCGTACGTACGCATGAATGCTACTTTCATTTCTATTTCGTATTTTATAGAATGGAATAATAATTATATAAAGGTATATTATAATTCCAGTATAATATCATATATAATATCATAGTTCAATCATTTATACGTCCCACATATGGTATTTAATGAATCAAATCACTTTGAGGGGGCGGTAGTCTGCACTTCCTTAAATGAAGATATCGCATTTACCCATAATGAAAACCCTAATGGTAAGCCCAAAATGAAAAAAAAGAAGCTTAAGGAAAAAATAAACATATTATATATCATATATAAAAATATTGACATCATAATGGCCACCTTTTAAGGTGTTAAATGAGTATTGAACAATCATCATTTCGGGAGGCAGAATTTCGTCATCCACGGAAACCGTATGTTCTTTAACCATTTTATGTAGTTGTGTGAGAGTGTAGCTCGAATAATTCTTATAACAACATCCTAGTATATTGAAGATACTGGTTTTGTTACAAAAGATGTAAATAAAATGAGTTTAGCGAGTTGGAGAAGCAAAATAAAACAAATGAACATGAGAGAATGAATTACCTTTAAAAGTGTAACTCCTTTTGATTTGAGCATAAAGGCTTCCTTTGAAAGGATTATGCCCAAATTTAATCCTCTAGTATGAGGAGAGGTATGTGGAGAGAGTAAATGGGAAGGGGTTGGCCGAGACAAAGGCTTGAGGAGTGTGTGAAATGAGGTAGAGGTGGGGGCCTTTTATAAGAGGAGAGGAGGGGCACTTTTGGAAAGTAAGAAATATTACTTTATTTGAAAATGTGTTTCGGTTTTAAAAGGTCCCACATTGAAATAATTCATTTATAAGGTGATAAGGGTTCTATATACACCCATCCAATAAGTTTTGGACATGTTTAGTTCATATATTTTACATTATCTTTCCATTTTATTTAAATCGTCAAATAATGATGTCATCGCTGCATCATTATTATGTCATAAATAACTTAATTTATTTTATGTCTAAAAATTATAAAAAAAATACTATGATGTAGTAAATCTTTTTAGATTTCCAATGACTATTTATAATAAAAAATATTACTTGTATAACCCCACATAAATTTTTTTTAGTAAAACATATCATGTTTGTGTCATTTTTGCTTTTACATTAAATAAAAAGTTCTTTATGTCATTTCCCAACAAAAGTGGATCCATGGGGTCCCCAAGATGACCCATGGCTTGTCTTGGTCGGCCATGACACAACCAATGATGGTAGGACATGTTTCAAGCTCATCTCATTTTATTAAAGCATTATTTTTACCTTAAACTACACTAATTACCACTAATCGCGATTAAAAACATAATAAGTTACTATTCACCAAAAAATTATTTTTATCCCATTGAACCACATTTTACATATTAATGAAAACCATGTATGTCGGATTTTTGAAATTCAAAACACAAAGATGGAAAAATTTCATTTAAATGGAAAAATTAGTTTTTATAAGTACCACTTAGTGGTGTCACTATTCATCAAAAATTGATGTTTTTCAGAAAAATCCAAAAAATTCACCTTAAGCTATATTTGATATTCCGAATTCAAAAATGAAGTCTATTTTAAAAAATTCAAAACATATAAGTCACATTAATTAATTTAATAATTAATTCCCACTGTCAAAGCAAATAGCATGTTTTTATGAAACAATAAGTATCAAAAGATTGACACTAGTTTAAGTCAGATTTCAAAGTGAAATTAATTCCAACGACCACTATTGGATTTAATGGTAAAAATATATTATAATTTCACTTTAAAACCAATTAAAAAGATAATCTAATAATATAAATAAATTAGATTAAAAAGAGGTTATGAATTAAAATACAACATTTTACACTATTCATTAAAAAAATGAACTTTATCGGAAAGATACCAAAAATTTACACAAAGTAAATTTTGATGTCCCAATTCTTAATAAGAATTTTATTTGGTCCAAAATAATGTTTAAGAGTGAACAAAACTATATTTAATGATGGTTCAACATCAAAAGTTTTAAGTGAACCTTTAGTGGAAACTAGGGCATATACGCCTAAAATTGAATACTTTCCGTATTTTATGCTTTTAGATTTTATTGGATAAATGTAAAAACATTAAAAACCATATATAATAATATTTCAGTTATTTTTATCCATTACCGCCAATACAACGGCTACATGTTAACTACCATTTGAAATAATATTATTTCATTATTAGAGTGCAACGTAAGATTCCCAAGAAACTCGTTGTTGAGTGTTGGATACGCCATCGAGCATAGCGTCCCCTTTAAAGTCATATTAATATTTTATTCAAAAATATGGATAAATATGAAAATTTCATATTCTTTATTTACCTGGGGTGTTACATCCTTCCCCCCTTTTGGGAATTGCATCCTCGCAATTTTTAAAATTGAGCTTGGAAACATCCTTGAAAGTCCCACATCAGAACAAGAGTCGGTAAAACAATCACTTTAAAATAAAGAAAGATAAGTACAAAGGTCACCCGAGTTAACCCATACTAGGATTCCAAGTATGAAAATATGGACATGGAGGAGAAAACATAAGGTCATGTTCTAATAGAGAGTGATAGAAAACATGTTTATGAGAAAGTTAACAATAAGAAAATCACAAACTTGTGATGGGTTAAACGGTATTCGATTCCCCAGTAGGAAAAGTTAATAGACAACATTTTTGTTTTAAGATACTTTTTATTGAGGAATTTATTCATAAGGAAACATAATCACTTATCATGTTGACTTTCAACTTTTACTAGATTCCATAATCAAACTCATATTTTTTTCAAAATACGAGTATTTACGGATACTTATTCACATTAATAGTACTGTAATCAACATCTAGAGAATCACCTAAACCTCAAAAGAGAACTATATACATCCCATGTCTTTAGGATTTAACAAAAACCAAAACCAAAAAGGTTAGTATAAGGTCAGATAATCCAGAAAAGGATAACCCATTAAAAAGAAAATCCATTCTTAATCTCCAAAATTTGTCCAACAAAACCCAAAGTTCAACGAGGACCATTAGATAAACAATTTGTCCATAAAATTATTCAAAGTAAACCAATTTAAGATTTAAACCCAAATATTTGAAGGATTTAGTCACATAGCCTTCCAAGTTAAATCGTAACATTTATCTCCAAACAACATCAGTTGCTCTTAAAGTCTCATATTGAAAAGTAATTATCCTAATCACATATCCTCTATGATAGGTTAATAATTTTCATAAATAACCCAAAATCAACTAACTATTAGTTCATAAAATCATATAACTAGAATGAATCAGTCAAACTAACCAGGGACTTCATGTGGTCCAGTGTTATGCGATAAATACCAGTCGCACTTTGGTTGTGGGTTCGATTCCCGCAGCTTTGTCCGACGCGACAGGATGTCACACGGTCTGCGTGTTGTCCTTTTTCCAAAACTATATAATTCTTAAAACATTCCCCAAAATGAGATAAAATCTTCATATTTTAAACTCAATTTTATCTCATGCATTTTATTTTCCAACATATCATATAATAACCCATAATTACCTCGAAAGTAAGGATCATATAAACTCTAATGGTTACCTTTATAATTATTACCTGAACTTCCACATCGACTGGCCATCTCGTACATGATGCATTAAAGATCATACCAAGGTTCAAGAGGTTGATCATGACTCCTTGATAGTTGGTTTAGAAAAACCACGAGTTTCCTCATTGAATCCCACATTTTATCTTGTATCCTAATCATAGAACCACCACAGTTTCCTTCAACCCTCTTGTCTCTTTGGTGCCTACTAGATCCATCCATTCACTATGAACTGAAATGTCAGTGTGAGTATATCAACAAAACCATCATGTACTAATGAGGAAGGTAAACACTAAGATACACTTACTCATTCTCTTTATCTAAAACTAGGACTCTGTCTGAAATCCTAACCATTATCGTAATGCCACTTGTGCTTAAAGAATACCCTAACCTATAAAGTTATCTAAATCGACCTTTGATACCAACTATAAGGCCCCAGCCTTAAACCTTACTTAATCTTGAGTTATTACAAGATTACACATTGAGGATCTTTTCAGGTTTAATGTTTTAGAGAATTAGATCATGAAACTTGCATTACATTCCACATTTAAACAAAGTGGTTACATAAAAGACAATATTCATTCCTCCCGTCAATGGAAACATATTTAAAATATAACAAGGATTCTTTCTTGACACATCCTTGACAATATCATCACATCATGTACCTTTCCCTTGACCTGTGAAAAACATTTCAAAAACATGGGATGAGCATAAAAAGATCAGTAAGGGTTATAAAAATATGGAAAGGAAACATGAGCTCATATATACATAAGAATGAAATCATACTTTACCCATAAAACATAGGCATATCAAATCATGAATAAATCATAGAAAACATAAGACATAAAGGTAACTTGAGGCATTCATAACATTCTTACGTAGGGAGTAAACCTCTTGGTTACGTTTCGGAATACCCATCACAGTATATTCCCTAAATCTCTTCAGAGAAACCTTAACGTTTCACTCCTTCGCGTTACCCAATGCATTGGAGAGCTATATCGGGCTCTCCCGCCCTTAGTTTATCACGGAACCACCCGTTTTCATAACAATTCCCAAGAACCATAACATAAACGTATCACATAAAACATGCATAAAGGAAGAATAACATTTCCACATTTCAATCACAATATAACATTTTAGTATATTGAAATAATGAATCCGTTAAAAAAGAAACCATTGAAAACATTTAATAAAGAGATTTTTGAATCAAAGTGTCCCATACCACCTTGAAGCTTCTAACATTTTAAACCATTAATATCCATATAAATAAATCCTTAAAAACATTTTGAAAACATGGATATTAATAATAACAAATAATTAAATCATTTAAAATGATATTTTGGTTAAAGGGGTTTTACCAAAATTAGAGACACTTGAATACAATAATTGAGGAATAACATTTATTCATAACTTTATAATATCATGAGAATAAAGGGATTCATGATATAATACTCCAAAGGATAGTATATAGACCATATAAGAGTTAATTGGGGCATAACAACAATGAACCCTCAAAAGAAATGTCAAATGTGATGAAATCCCTTATAAAGAAGGTATCCTTAAATTAAGGACAAATCAATCTCAAAAATATGTGTGAAAAATATAAATACACCCAATATAAGTGGATATTAAGTTTAAAACAATAAAATTTCATTCACACATATTAAATGGATGACATATTCAATGAATACATGTTGAACCCAAAGAAATCGAAATTGGGTTAAAAAGTTCCTTTGACAGCCTAACGACATCACATCAAAATGAGTTGATGAGAGATAAAAAGTGTATCTCATCACCTGGACATAAAATTTACATCAATAAGGATATATTAGAACATATCCCAACATAAAAATATGTAAATTAAAAGACTCAACAAAAGAAGTCTTTTAAAAAAGAAGAGGGTGAAAGGTTCCCTTACCGACTTCGGTATCTTTCAAAACATACACCCCATGAAAGAAGGACAATAGATCATTGATGTAAATACTCATAAACTAATGTATATTAAACAAAGAGTAGAATAATTGTCAGTACATACACCACAAAATGGAATTTGTCGAAAATGTAGCATAAATCTCACGGGAATAAAAGTGAGATGAAAAATCCCTTACGAAAACTCAGCAGCCTAACGGCGCCACATAAAACTTCTGAATATGGCTTGATGAGATAAAATAGGATATCTCATCACATTACAATAAAATTTACAGCAAGAGGAATATAAAATAAAATCCCCCAACATTATAAATAGGAGATTAAAAGAAGTGACATAATGGAGAGTACTTAAAAAGAAAGAGAGAGGTTAGATCTCTTACGAATGTTCGACAGCCTAACGGCGCCTCTCAAAACTTCCAAAATGGATTGATGAGAGAGAATAGGGTATCTCATCACATGAACATAAAAATTACAGTATGTTTAATATAAAATATCATCCCAATAACAAGAAATATGAGCTTTAAAAGGAATGACATAAAAGTGTGTACTTAAAAAGAAAGAGAGGAGTAGGATCCCTTACCTCGGGTCCGACTTGACTCGATCATTCTTTAATCTCCTGAATAATAAACTTGAGTTAATTTATACTTCCTTAAGAACCTTTTTCAAGTTCATTATTCCTTTTATATCACTTATTACCATGTCATAAACATTATGTAATCATTTAAGTTAATAATATTTGTTTTGCCGATATTTGGTTCTTAAGTCGAAAGTGGACTTCTTACAATTACATGTTGTTCGTGTGGCCAAATGTTTATTACATCCAAAATTGTATTCATGATGTAGATATCATATATTTCATATATATCTAGTACATTCATGCATTTATAACATGACATAATCATTTAGAAGTAAGAAATGAAATGCACCGTTCATGGAGACGGTAAGCCGTACGTACGCATGAACGCTACTTTCATTTCTATTTCGTATTTTATAGAATGGAATAATAATTATATAAAGGTATATTATAATTCCAGTATAATATCATATATAATATCATAGTTCCATCATTTATACGTCCCACATATGGTATTTAACAAATCAAAACACTTTGAGGGGGCGGTAGTCCGCACTTCCTTAAATGAAGATATCGCGTTTACCCATAATGGAAACCATAATGGTATGCCCAAAATGAAAAAAAAACAGAAGCTTAAGGAAAACATAAACATATTATATATCATATATAAAAATAGTGACATCATAATGGCCACCTTTGAAGGTGTTAAATGAGTATTGAACAATCATCGTTTCGGGAGGCAGAATTTCGCCATCCACGAAAACCGTATGTTCTTTAACCATTTGATGTAGTTGTGTAAGAGTTTAGCTCGAATAAATCTTATAAAAACATCCTAGTATATTGAAGATACCGGTGTTGTCACAAAATAAGTAAATAAAAAGAGTTTAGGGGGTTGGAGAAGCAAAATAAAACAAATGAACATGAGAGAATGAATTACCTTTAAAAGTGTAACTCCTTTTGATTTGAGCCTAAAGGCTTCCTTTGAAAGGATTCTGCCCAAAGGGAATCCTCTAGGATGAGGATAGGGATGTGGAGAGAGTAAATGGGCAGGGGTTGGCCGAGCCAAAGGCTTGAGGAGTGTGTGAAATGAGGTAGAGGTGGGGGCCTTTTATAAGATGAGAGGAGGGGCACTTTTGGATAGTAAGAAATATTACTTTATTTGAAAATGTGTTTCGGTTTTAAAAGGTCCCACATTGAAATAATTCGTTTATAAGGTGATACAGGTTCGAAATCCACCCATCCAATATGTTTTGGACATGTTTAGTTCATATATTTTACATTATCTTTCCATTTTATTTAAATCGTCAAATAATGATGTCATCGCTGCATCATTATTATGTCAAAAATAATTTAATTTATTTAATGTCTAAAAATTATACAAAAAAATAATATGATGTAGGAAATAGTTTTATCTTTCCAATTACTATTTATAATCAAAAACAGGACTTGTATAACCCCACTTAAAAATTGTTTTAGTAAAACATATCATGTTTGTGTCATTTTTGCTTTTACATTAAATAAAAAGTTATTTATGTCATTTCCCAACCAAAGTGGATCCATGGGGTCCCCAAGTTGACCCATGGATTTTCTTGGTCTTACATGACACAAAAAATGAGGGTAGGACATGTTTCAAGCTCATCTCATTTTATTAAAGCATTATTTTTACCTTAAACTACACTAATTACCACTAATCGCGATTAAAAACATAATAAGTTACTATTCACCAAAAAATTACTTTTATCCCATTGAACCCAATTTTACATATTAATGAAAAACATGTATGTCTGATTTTTGAAATTCAAAACACAAAGATGGCAAAATTTCATTTAAACGGAAAAATCAGTTTTTATAAGTACCACTTAGTGGTGTCACTATTCATCAAAAATTGATGTTTTTCAGAAAAATCCAAAAAATTCACCTTAAGCTATATTTGATATTCAGAATTCAAAAATGAAGTCTATTTTAAAAAATTCAAAACATATAAGTCAAATTAATTAATTTAATAATTAATTTCCGCTGTCAAAGCAAATAGCGTGTTTTTATGAAACAATAAGTATCAAAAGATTGACACTAGCTTAAGTCTGATTTCAAAGTGAAATTAATCCAACGACAAATATTGGATTTAATGGTAAAAATATATTCTAATTTCACTTTAAAACCAATTAAAAAGATAATCTAATCATATAAATAAATTAGATTAAAAAGAGGTTATGAATTAAAATACAACATTTTACACTATTCATTAAAAAAATGAACTTTATCGGAAAGATACCAAAAATTTACACAAAGTAAATTTCGATGACCCAATTCTTAATAAGCATTTTATTTTGTCCAAAGGAATGTTTAAGAGTGAACAAAACTATATTTAATGATGGTTCAACATCAAAAGTTATAAGTGAACCTTTAGTGAAAACTAGGGCATATACGCCTAAAATTGAATTCTTTCCGTATTTTAAGCCTTTAGATTTTATTGGATAAATGTAAAAACATTAAAAACATATATAATCATATTTTAGTTATTTTTATCCATTACCACCAATACAACGGCTACATGTTAACTACCATTTGAAATAAAATTATTTTATTATTAGAGTGAAACGTAAGATTCCCAAGAAACTCGTTGTTGCGTGTTGGGTACGCCATCGAGCATAGAGTCCCCTTTAAATTCATATTAATATTTTATTCACAAATATGGATAAATATGAAAATGTCATATTCTTTATTTACCTGGGGTGTTACAGATGGTCAATCCGAGAGGATGATACAAACTCTGGAGGATATGTTACAGGATTGTGTCATGGATTTTGGTGTCTCGTGGAGGGATCACTTGTTGTTGGTTGAGTTATCTTACAATAACAGTTACCAGGAATCCATTCAGATGGATCTGTTTGAATCATTGTATGGGAGGCCATGTCGTTCTCCACTATGTTGGGTGGAAACATGTGAGTTATCGACGGTTGGACAAAACCTTATCCAAGAGACTACGTGGAAGATCAAGTAGATCAGGAAGAGAATGGAGATGGCTCAAAGACGTCAGAAATCGTACGTGGATCATCGTCGACAACTGTTGTCGTTTGAGGTGAGTGATCATGTGTTCTTGAGGATCTCTCCTAGGTTGGGACATCGTTAGTTTGGGAAACATTGAATGTTATCTTCGAGGGATATTGGGACTTTTGAGATTATTGAGAGGGTTGGGGAGGTGGCTTATCGTTTTTCATTTCCACCTAGGATCAGTGAGGTGCACAATGTGTTTCATGTGTCGTAGTTGAAAAAGTATCAACCAGATCATGACCATGTGACTTGATGGGATCATGTTGATCTAGAATCGGATGCTTCGTTGGTGCACATGCCAGTTCAGGTTATGGATAAGTAGAAGAAAGTCTTTCATGTTAAAAGCATTGGTTTAGTTCATGTTTTGTGGAAACATGGTCAGATTCAATTGGAGACTTGGGAGGAGGAGAAAGAGATGGTCGAGCACTGACCCGAGCTCTTTTGGAAAAGGGCGGGTTCACTACTGTCCGAGGACGGAAAGTCCAATGGTGGGGAGAATGTAGCACCCTGGATTTAATGTATGTGGCCTTTTTTATGTTTTTTTATGTTTTTAAAGTGCATGGTATGAGTTGGGAAGAGGTTAGGAGAGTTCGGAATTGTTTTGGATGATTTTGGAGGCCTTTAAAGGGGTGTACGATTAGTGGAAACTGTGCGGATTCGCTTAGAAAGCGTGCAAGGGAGACAGTAGGCTTCACACGGCCTGCGCAGGGTTTTCCAAATCATGAATTGAATCTTTGTGGACCCTTGCTCTCGAGGTAGTATCATCCACACTTTTAGTACACAGTTTTCCAAACTGTGTGGGCTAACCGGGCGACCACTTAAAAATAGGGTTATATGTTCCGGGCTCCCTCGGGCTTAACCTAATTCACTCCAATCTTCCTTCCACTCGAGCCTCACTCAGTATTTTGGGTTCTCAGGGGTTAAGGGTTCTCTCCCACTCGATTTGGAAGCATTTCAAAGGGCTTTCAAGGCTGTTTAATGGTGGTTTCTCCCGGGTAAGTCTACTCTCATGGTTTCATTGTGATTTCCTCTAGATCTGATCTTCCACCTTTCATGGTTTTCTAGATCTACACTTGTTTTTTTATATCTATGGTTTCGGTTGCCTTGGGTGATGATTTTAACGCTTATTAATGTTATGTGAAGGGATCTAGAGAGGTGTCGATGGTGCGTTGTCCAGATTTGAGGTGCGGTTGGATGTGGGTCAAGTTCGCCGGAACCCTAAAGGTAGGAGGAATCTCTCTCGAATCCACTTGTATAGAGCTAATGGTTTTGGTTACAATTAATTTTTTGTGCTTTAATGTAATTGTGTTTGATGTGCGAAATTGGTTAGATATCCCTTGGGTGATGTTTTGGGTATTTTTGGGGAAAAGAGGGTTTTGCGGTGAAATGCTATTACTGTGCATTTTAAAATGGAGATTTTAAAATGGGGCGGTATGGTTGATTTTTGAAAATGATTGATGGAAATGGTTTGCAATAAAAGGGTTTTTTATTGAAATGATTCTTTGAATGGAAAATATTTTTCAATAAATGGGTGATTTATTGAAGTGGATTGTTATGCAATGGAATTGGATGATTTTATGTGGTTGTGACCTTGGTGGGTTATATGCTTAGCATTGGAGTATTTGAATGTTGTGTGGTAGTGGCGAGAAGTAGCACTCCAAAAAGGGGATCGATAGTGGACAGAAAGGCCACTATCAATGGTAAGTGGATGAGAAGTTCCACTAAAGTGTGAATGGATGAACAGGTTGGACGAAAGCTCCACCATTTGGTTGTTTGGTTTTTTTGGTTGCTTGTTGTTCATTGCTTTGCAAGATGTAATTATTTTTCTAATGTGAAAATTTTGGGATGATTGTGGTTTGTTTGGTTGGATTTCCCTTGGTTTCTTGGTTTGGGTGTCATGTCTGGGTAAGAGCATGGTTGGCTTTTGGTGCTGGTTGTACTTGTGAATGTCTTATATAAACTATTTTATATAAATGTGTTAAAGGTTTTATCCTAGTGGAGTGTGTGGGGAAGTAATTTGGGGGAATCCACTGATTTGTAGTACTCACCCCCTACTTTGGAACTATGGTGTCTTTGCATATGTCGGGTACCATTATTTGGGAAAAGGTAAGGTATCAACATCCTTTAGTAGAGTATTGTGATCCCTTGGTGGATCTTGGAGCTTGGAGCTTGGCGTGGATCTATGGTGGTGTCATGGCTTGTGTTGTTTGGTTGTTTGGTTTCCATAGTTTACAATGATGTGGTGTGGACATGTCTCATTGTATTGGTTTTTGAGTTGTGTTGTGGAACAACTTGGTTTTCTTTTGGGAATGCATGGTTTGGTAATGGAATTGATATGCATCATATAGTGGTTGTTAGTGGATGGTTTGGTTGGTTTTGTCTTAAGGGAAAATCATTCCCCAACTTGATCTTGAAGCCCTTGGCATTTATTTCCAGCCTTTGACTCCTTGTGAACATCTCTTAAGGCCAAATAGCCCTCACTGCCTCCTCAAGACAATGAGGTAGGGGAGGGGTGTTACAAATATGGTTTTGTCCAGCAACCCTATAAAATCAAATGCATAAATTTCTCCATAAATGTAAGTAAAAATTATATTTTATAAATTGATATATAAATATATATTGTTTGGGTGGAAAGGTATGTTTAAATAAAAGTCAAATCATCAAATCCATACCACCATACATCTTAGTTCACATACCCTCTACCAACCCTATGTTTCAAAATAACATGTCACTATTACCAAATAGCTTTAGACTTGTAGAACACAATTATAAACTCACATAAGATAGATAATGGGGTGCTTAAAAACATTAATATGAATTGGAAATATTAAGCCTAAAAACAACCTCCAAAAAGAACCCATCCAAGTATAATTTTTCCAATCCTTGCTAAAATTCCTCTCCTAGTGCCCACATCACATAAATCCAATGCATCAATTTTTTTAATTAGTAAAATCAATAACCACTACCTATGCTCCCATTATTTTCATCATGTGATAACTACAAAATTACTCTATTATGATGCATACATTCTTGAACTAACATGATAAAAATAATTAGAAGATCTTCCTTACATCTTACATGCTGCATAATCATGAATAAAATTATTTAGGACAGAATCTTAGTACCATTAAAATAACTATATGAGACTTTTTCATTCCATAATATATCTAAATACCTCCATACATAAATGAAAAAAATCTTCCCACTAAATCTATTATACCTATATCATTGAATCCATCAACTCTAATCTATAAAATCATGATTTTCTTGATGAAATTATTGAGTGAGTATAATATGCCTAAGTAACTCCAAAATAAATTCTCACCTCTACAATCCCTATTGTATTTATTATGATGCCCTATAACCATCCTTCTTCCTAAGAAATAGGTAGCCTTTGTACACCTATTTTTTGGGTTTCATGAAGTAGAAAAAATTTACAAAACCATTTTAATCAACATCAAAAAATATTATGTTGATAATTTAATCATTTTATGTAACCTAATCAACACCATCATTTAAAAAAATATTTATAAGATCACATTAAATTTATTTAGAAACAAGGTATTGGCTTCAATTCATTATATAATGTTTACTTTAGCTTGCACCTAAAACATATTTATTTTAATAAAATTAATCATTCATTATACACCAATACCCAAACCCACCACGGTTGTACTCATCTCCTTGATTTATTAATTGATAATTTATTCCCCAATTTCTAATCATATAACTAATCCTTATTCATACTTATTTTTAATAAAAAATTCTTAATCATAAATTTAAACTCCCATAGGAATTCCAGAACAACTTTTTAACTAAAATTTATACCAAATGAATTTGTAGAGTGTTGTAGCATGCAATTCCTTACGTTCTAGTATTGAACTTTGTAAAAATTTAAATATTAATCAATTATTTAAACACCTTTTTATTACCATTTAAAATCAAATAATCACCCTAAAAACCCACACATGGTTTAGTCACCTATAAAACTCTTAATTTCAAGATTAAATTAAATTGCATCACTACACACAAGTTATTCATTTCAAAAAAGAATTTATATCATAGAAAATACCATTTAATTTATATCTGACACATGATGATTTAAACAAATCATTATCGATCATAACTTTTCATTTACCACACAAAAAAACTATTTAAACAAAATTACCAAAAAAATAAATATGATTTAGTGTATTAAATAAAAAACTAACACCATTATCACATTTAAACGTCTTTAAATAAATTTACCCCTTTAAATTACTTGGAATTATTATTAAATACAAGATAATAAAAGTATTAGATAAAAATTTAAGTAAAATAAATAAATATATATATATTAAAATTAATGAATCTACTAATCATCCTATAAATTAAAGAGATGAGTGTTTAATTTTTCCCAACTTACCCTTGGAAATATTAAAAAAATACATTATGACTCAAATCCCATGGCAAAAAAATATGAAAATTATTCGAAAAAAAACTCCTATGAACTTTATTGAGTACCAAATCAATGTACATTGCATACATATTAGTGATCATAAAAATACCCCTTTCATTTCTCCTCAACTTGGAACCTAGTACCCCATAATGGGTGACCAATTATTTTTTATAGTGTTTTCAAAAATCAATAATTACCAATGCATCCTCCCATGCCATTCCTCAACTCTAATCTGCCAATAACAACTCAAAATAGATTCATAATAAATTCAAATACATCCAAATTAAAATCGTGTCATACCTCAGCCAAATTAAATCCATTCGAGAGTAGTTTGAATTTATTATAATATATGATATAGACCATCCAAACTATATAATATCATTGGCAGCTTAGAACTGTTATGATATGATTCCAACACACTTTCAAAACGAAAACATCTAGAAATATCAAAAATATTTGAATACATCACAAAAATACACCTCACCATTGAGGGAAGCATAATAAATTAATTAAAGATAACACTATATATAACAATAAAAAACCAAACTCCTGCTAACTACTCCTTTATCCTTATAAAAGGTAATTTAAAAATATTTAACCCACTGAAATAAGACTTAAACCATTTTCAGTAATTTATATTTCATGAAGAAAAAAACATGAAATTTATCTAAAAAAATTAATAATAATTTCAATATGGGATGAACTCATTAATTTTTATATAAGTCTACACAAACACCCATTTCTAAATATTATTATAGAATCAACTTCAAAAACACAACAATATATCCAAAAGAGAGGTCTAGATTTACAATCCAAGGTACCAACTCACTTCCCAAACCATAGACTACCAATTATCAAAAATTGGGAGATATAAAAATCAAAAAATTATTCATACTAATTATTTAACGTTGAAAATAATGAAAACTCTTCAACTAATATACCTCAAGACCCCTCATATGGATCAAATCGAGATATCATAGCTAAAAAATAACTATATATGATGTTAATACATCATTCATTCAGGGGAAGTGAGATTCACATCCACATGCATCCAATTTAGTCATATGTTATATTCTTTATTCCTATTTATAATATCAAGTATTTATATAGGAAAAATAGAATAATTCTCATATATATTAGATAACATAATAAGGAACCCTATTCAAGTGGTTGTTTTTCTTCATCCATTATCTCTATACCACTTCTAGGCTAGCCAATGTGGTTATATCATAAGATATGAATTATATCAACAACATGAGAAACATCATATAATCCAAAAGAATACATTATTTTTCTATACATATCATTCAAGCATAAAAAATCCATGGCCACAAAAAATAAATCCATTGCATCTCAACCTTGACCTTTTATAAAACCCAAAATCGGGATTCAACACAAAATATTAACAAGGACCCATTATTCGTGAATATATATAATAAAAACACTAAGACTGAAAAAAACAAGTAAATTAAAAAAACATCATCAACCAATGCAAAAAATATTAAAAAAATAGTATAAACATAGAAAAAAACTATTATTAATTTTAGAAACATCATAAAATTATAAAACATTCACTATAAATAAAATTGAAAGTAGATAATAAATAATATATCATTATTTAAACACTACCTCATTCTATTTTGTTTTTCAAACAATTATACAAATCATTTAAATAGTATATTTATTTTCATTCAATCCTAATGGAATTTCAATGGAATTCCAATTTATTTGAAAGCTATTATAATTTTAAATTATGTAGAATGTAAAATGAAATTATAAATCTATCCAAGAAAATATAGTAAATTTGATATGTTTAGTGGGTATTAAACTAATGTAACCCTTCAAAAGACTTCAAATGTAAATTTCAATACATTGTTATTGGTTACCAAAGATAAAAAACACTAACATGCTTATTTTTTAATATAATGGGATATAATTTTTCTTCATAATTAATTATAGAACCCAACCATAATTTTATAAAATTTCAACATAGAACATTGATCAATTTTTAAGGGGATTTAGGCCTCTCATGTCCTTACCTGTAAATTTTTTTATAGATGTGATTTCGATTTCATATTGAATGTGAGGTTTTTTCACTTATAAATATGTGAATTTTCTATAGAATATATCTTCAATTGTGTAGTTTTTTTGTATGTTCTATCAAAAATGCCTAAAAAAGATAAAAAAAGGTGCATTAAATTTTTTGAGATCATTTTTAAAAATTATTAATAGATTTTTTTCAACCACAGAAAAAAGATAACATTACAGGAACAAGTAAATAATTTTGATTCCTTATATTTGGAATCTCTATATCCTTCCTAGGATAAAAATTGAATTCCATTGTTCATAATTTACATTTACCTGTAATAATTTTTTTTACTCAGATAAAATGAATTATGCTTGAGGAAATTAGGTTAGTAAGGAGTTTATTATGGTAAAATATTATATGTTCCTGCCAATACATTAGGGAAATCATGCCACTTATTATTTATTCACTATTCATTGTCTGTACTTAGTTAGTGATATAATTTATATATTGGTAAAAATTATAGTATGCTTATACATCCATGAAATGGAAAAATATTCATGTTTTTTTCAAATTCATATTAACAACTACGTTCATTAGAATTTTTGGTTACTTTAATATGAATTTTCCAACATATGTTTGTTGAAAAAAAATAGAATATACATTATTTATATTCATTTTCACTATGAGACTCACTCATAGTTCTATTTGGACTAAGGGTTTTCTATATTTAATTTTTTTAGAAGGAGGTATTGAATATTTATTGATGTATGCCTCATGAAATGTGGGTTTTGTTGAAAATAATGAAGAATGATGAAATCATGGTAAACGTACCGACATTGTAGAAGATTTAATGTTTTACTTTGACAATTTATAATTTCAATGTAAATTTGGTGACAAAATACATTATTTAACTTTTTAATAGTGTGATAATGAGGCACCTGAGGAACATGAACTTGAAATGGTTGTGCCAAAAGACCATTTGGATCCGGTATTAAAAGATAGGCACCGTGGGAGAGTACATTGTCGACTAGAAAAAAGCATTGTAGCTGCTAAATATTTTCCCCCTTTAGGTGTCAGTTATTATAGAAAAGATTATGAAACATCACATGAAGTGGAATCATAGTCTTATACTTTAGATAAAAATTCCAAATATATGGTAGTGTAATAGTGTGAATGAAATTAGAAGGCCAATGATGAATTTATGAAATTTATTGTAGATTTATGTTCTTAAAATCCACCAAAAACTATCATGTAATTTTATAAAAATATAGCCATGAATAATATGTTAAATCTTACACCATGAGATTTCTTATTGGTGCTTAGGAAAATGATGTTCCACAATATAGACCAATTAGTGGTAAAGATTATGATGTTACTAGTGAAGAGATGCAAAGGATAAAAATGATGGTAAGACTTATGATACATAGGAGTACAGTGATGATACTGATGAAAAAGTCAATGGTTATGATATTGGTCATGATGATAGAGTCATTCATACCTTAAATTATTGACCAATGTTTATGACACATAATATTCCCTAATTGGATGCAAACGAATATATGTAAGGTTTTAAATGTGTTTTTTCAATTTGTTGGGAATCAATCCCTCAAAGTAACATTGCAGTATTTTTGGGTTGATTGTGATGGTTGACAAACCGGGTTTCCATGGAGAGTTGTCGAGTTTCGGAGAAGTTGTTTAAAATCCATGTCGAAAAATAATGATGACCAAGGAATGGATGATCTGGAGGCGGTACAAAAGAGCAGTACAAGGTGGCGCCGTTTCCAAGGGTTTTCCAAATTATTGGGGTCCAAAATTTGGAGTTTAGTGAGCATCTCGAAAAGTGGATTTCCATGACGATAATATTTTAATATGGTAAAGGAATGAATTTTACGAAGAAAAGCTTCATGGTTTGGATTTCACGAAGATCAAAAGAATGGAGGCAGTGATTCTTCGCGATTACGACAAGTTCCGCGAACGACAGAGGCTGAAGCACATCACAGCGGTGAAGGGCTTTGTAAGGGAGCTTTAAGATGATGAAGGGCATTATGAGGGAGCTTCGCGACAAAGGCGCGAAGGAATTGACGGGATGCTCTACGATTACGACGAGCTCTGCGATCGGAAAATTTCCGTAGGTGCTTCGTGATTTAGACAGAATTCCGGCGGAAACTTCGGAGCTTCTCGATTTGAGATGACGTGGCATTGACTTTGCGTGGAAGGTTTGAGGGTCTGTGTAATCACCTATAAATACAGGTCGACCCCCTCGAGGGAAGAAGAGAGAATTTTCAAATAAAATACATTTCTCTCGGTTCGAGAAGGAAGTTCGTAAAGGTAGTGTGCTTCCCGAAAGAGGAGCTTCGCAGTGGCTATTCTAGCTCCGTGAATGTCGTGGGCACCGCGAGCTTCGTGAGGGAAGTTGCTCTGCAACGACTTGAGCTTCGCGGTAGTGCTTCACGGTAGTGATTCATGAGAGTGCTTCACGAAATGGCAAGAGCTTTACGAAGGCTTGTTTGAGCATCGTGAAATTGGGATCCTCGTGAAGTAGGGTGCTTTGCGAAGGTGTTTCCAACGTGAATTGCCCAGTGGTTAAGAGGAAAAGGGGTATTCATCAGTGGATGAAAGTTTGACTTCAACAGAGCATCTACATACAGAGGAATATGCATTCCTTTCTGCAAATGGAGAGACCTACAGGTCTATAAACTGTGACCCTGGGGAAAGTAGTGAGCTGACCCTATATCTTGTAATGGCAGTGAGCCTGGGATAGAGTGATTGTACCTGAACCTTGTAATCCACAGTTAGTTAAGTTTAGTGGAATTTGGTACGACCAACAACTTGTCAGCCTATGCTCCTTGGACGTAGCCCAGTTCGGGTGAACCAAGTAAAAATAGTTGTGCCCTGTGCATGCATTACTATTTGTTTACATTGTGCAATAGGAATGAGAGAGTAGAGTTTTTTTCTTAACAGTGAAACAATATTAGGACAGGCGTTAATTTTAAATTAGTCATACCCTGATTCACCCCACCTCTCAGGGTATTCAGCCTTGTGGAACTAACAATTTGTATTAGAGGGAATGGATGATATTTGTTTTTCTCTCAATGGAGTTCACCAATCATAAATGAATTCCGATCATCGACAGTAACAACTTTCAGCTATAGATGAATTGGATGCAACACTACTTGCGATCTTTGGGAATGGATGTATTCACAGCAGCAATGCATGGCATAACAGCTGATATTAATAGTGGTGCATTATCAGAAGCTGAACGTAGAGAGTTAGATGCAGATGCCAAAGCAATTAATGCCTTAGGGGGAGCTCTATCCAATCCTATCTATACAAAGATTATGTTATGAAAAACTTCATGTGCCATTTGGGAAAAGCTATTGAATATATATTAAGGAGATACAAAGGTCAGAGTGGCAAAGTTGTAAGTGTTGTGGAATAAGTATAAAGATATGAAGATGAACCCGAGTCGGTCTATTGATGCATTTTTTAATAGGGTAAATATTTTTGTGGAAGATATGAGAGGTCTTGGTGAAGTCAATGAAGATATAAAGATCATAAAGCGCATCTTAAGGAAGCTTCAACCTCAGTTCAATCCGAATGTTTTTGTACTAGAAGATAAATATCCCAAAGAGCTGACACTGGACAACTTGCACAGTACCTTGGTTGCATATGAGATGTGGAATGATGACAACAAGGCTGTGGAAAAGGGGAAATCCAAATAAGGGCTATTCAAGGCCATGAAGAAGCTCACCATTGAAGATTTTCAAGAAGAAGAAGAGACATATGAGGTGATGTCATTCCTTTCATCAAATCTGCAAAGAGGAAGAGGAATGTTTAAAGGGAAACATCCACTAGCATGATTTCGATGTGGAAAGGTTGGTCATCCTGCGAAATGATTCCCAAATAAGTTTCAATATCACGATAATTATGATGATGAAGTTGAAATTTCTAGGAAGAAGACTTCAGGGTTTGTGAGAGTGAAGAAAAAATTCAAGATAAATTTCTTCAAGAAGCAGAATCTTTTTTCACAAGAATTTGAAAGTTCATATGAGTCTGAGGATAAAGAGGTTGAGGATAAAAAAATTGCAGAGATCGTGGGGTAAATGCCTTTGTGGCGATTTTTGGTAGTTCTCAGAAAAAGGAAGAAGCTGACATTGAATAAGAAGAGGAAATTTAAGGGAGAGTTGATATGGAAGCTGAATTGGAAGCAGCTCTTGAAGAGATAGACGTTTGGAGAGCCAAAATGAAGAAATCCAATAAAGTGGTTCGTGATGCCAAACTCTATATGCAACAACAGGATGAAAAAAAGTCTGAGCTATTGGAGGAAATTGAAAGACTAAAATCCTCAACACCATTGAGCTCAGAAAATATTTTTTAGCATAAGCTTAAAATTGAGGAACAAAAGAAGGAAATTGATTGTTTGACTAACACAGGAAAAGTTCAGGTCAAACGTATCAAAGAGATTGAAGAAGAAGTGGTCAGTCTATGAGGAAAAATGTAGGATCAAGAAAAACCTTGGACTTCCAATGTCATATTATAAAAGTAGGCCATTCAGAAGATAGACAAGATGAAAGAGGAGGCTCGTAGTTCAGTGGGAGTAAAGCATCCAGAAAGCTCAAATGCTAAGGTTGATTCAGGGCTTGATAAGAAACAAAAATATATGGTAGTTGATGTCAGACCGAAATCACCCATCCCGAAATTGATGGTTGACTTGGGAACAAAAGAGAATCAGAATATTCAGAGATCTGAAAGGGAAAATCCTAGTTCTTAAGTAACATGAAGGAATGCGCCCTATATCAGGTGTTATTGTAGTGGGAATATGGGACATTAACAGTATGTGTGTTCCATAGCCAAGAGATATAGAAGGGAATAGAAACAGAGGTGGTATCCAAACAGAGAACTGTTTCCAAGAACATATTTTGAAGGACATTGTTTTTGGTGCGGAGGATTTGGGCACATGGCTAGGTATTGCACTTCGATCATTTAGGGAAATGTGCCAAAGGAGAAACAAAATGTTCGCAAGCAGCAGATCAATAAAGCGGTGAGTGAGTTAAATGTTTAGAACAATATTGCAGCTCTACAAGTTGAAGCTGGTCCATCACACTCTGAGAATGATCATGAGTCTCAATCTATACTGAGTATGGAGAAAAAAATATGGACAATGAAAAAGAGATCAGAGAAGGTAGTTGTTGCTGAAGTTTCCCTTAAAGCATCATATCGTTCTGGTGTGTGGATTCTTGATAGTGGTTTTACATCTCACATGACAGGCAACAAGGATCTGGTTACAGGCTTAAAATATGACAAAGAATGAGTTTTCAAGTTCGGAAATGATGAAGGCCTGAAGATAATTGGATCAGGAAAGACTAGGTTTGGGGGAAAAGAAATTAGACTTGGTGATTTCTTGGTTGTAGAAGGTCTCTGTCACAATTAGCTCTGTGTCAGTCAATTGTGTGACTTTGGACATTCTATACGGTTTACCATGAATAACTATACTATCACAGGAAAATATGGGGTAGTTGTTCCTCAAGGAAAAAGGACAAAGGGAAATCTTTACCTTGTAAGTGGGGAAGAAGATATATGTCTTTTATCTAGAGAGAAAGAAAACCAGCTATGGCATAAGGGACTTGGTCATCTATGCCGACCATATATGGAAGATCTAGTAATGTGTGATGCTGCAAGACACCTTCCCAAACTATCACGTGATCGTGCTCATACATGAGATGCTTTTCAACAAGGGAAGATCATCAGAAAAATATATAGGCCAAAGAAACAGAAATCATCCAGAGTGCTCAAATTGGTACATGCGGATGTATGTGGACCTATTTAACCACAAGATATAAATGGGAAAAGGTACTAGGTCCTTTTCATTGATGATTATAGTAGAATAGCCTGGGTATTCATCATTACCCATAAGAAAGAGGTGTTCAGTTGCATAAAGCAGTATAGAAGGGAATCAGAAAAGTTGTTTGGGAAGAAAATTCTAAAGTTTCGTTCTGATAATGGTACGGAATTCACAAACAGTTATGTCGAAGACTATCTCAAGAAATACAAGATAGGACATCAAGTTTCATTAGTGAGAACTCCCCAACAGAATGGAGTGGTTGAATGGAGAAATCGGATCATCAACAATATGGCGAGAACGATGCTTATTGATAAAGACCTACCAAAAAAATTTGGGAAAGAATTAGTTTTGACATCGGTCTATGATTCGAATAGGTCTCTGTTGTTTCCGAAGAAAGGGAATACTCTGTATGAACTGTGGTACGGAAAGAAGCCAACTATGAAATACTTTCGAATCTTTTGAAGTAAGTGTTTCATTATCAACAAAGAAAATCACAAGAAGTTTATGGCACGAGGAGATGAGGGGATATTCCATTGCTACTTCAGGAAAATTAAAGCATATAAATGCTTCAACAAAAGGCTGGGAAATTTTTTTGAGAGAAATGATGTCACTATATTCGAAAATGAACAGAATACTCAATGACCTAGTGAACATTTTATGGATGAAAGTGATGATGATGTAAGAGACACAGGGGGAGTAGAAGTGGCAGAGGCTAACTCAGAAGACGATACTGATGATGAGCAAGAAGATGTCAAGTCTATATCTCAAAGGAAGCCAAAGAGTCGAGATGAAACAGATAGGCAGAATATCATTGATGATCAGGCATCTCCAGTTCAGACTCAAAGAATAAATTCATTACAGCAAACATCGTTTTTATCTCTGGTGGAGCCAAAATGTTTTTCCGATACAGCTGAAGATGAAAACTGGGTTCAGGCTATGAATGAAGAGCTTGATCAGATTGAGAAGAACCAGACATGGGAGATTATTTCGAGGCCAGCAGACAAGAATGTCATCAGTACTAAATGGGTCTATCGCAAGAATATGAATGAAAAAAGAAACTGTGATTCAAAAAAAATCCCGACTAGTGTTCAAGGGATACTCATAGATAGAGGGAATAGATGTTTATGAGACAATTGCACCGGTTGTAAGGATGGAGACAATCATATTATTTTTGGCCATAGTAGTGCAATGGCAGTTCAAAGTGTTCCAGATGGACGTCAAATTTGCATTTCTAAATGGGGTTCTGGAAGAAGAGTTGTACATTGAGCAGCCATATGGTTTTCTCATTCATGAGGATGAGATCAAAGTTTTTAGGATGAAGAAGGAATTGTATGGGATGAAACAAGCACTAAGAGCATGGTACTCAAGGCTTGATCCGTACTTGAAGAAACTTGGTTTCCAGCGTGGTGGAGTTGATTACAATCTCAATTTCAACAACAATAGTAATCAAATGATGATGGTGCTGGTCTATGTCAATGACATAAAATTTTGTGTATCTGAAAAATCTAAGTGCAGATAGTTTTCTTAATTCATGAAAAATGAGTTTGAGATGTCAACGATTAGAGAGTTAATGTTTTTCCTTGGTCTACAGGTGACACAAGGAAGGAATGGAAAATTCATTTCTCAATCAAAATATTCCAAGGAGGTGTTAAGAAGGTTTGGTATGGAAAATTCAAAGGAGATGAAAAATCTTGTTGCAACCCAGATGAAATTATAAAAATATGAGGATGGCAAGGCAGTTAATATCACAAAATATAGGAAAATTATTGGAAGTCTATTTTACATAACTGCGACAAACCAGATGTTGTTTTCGCCACATGCCAAGCAGTGGGATATCAGAGTAATACTAAAGAAAGCCATATTCTTGCAGTGAAAAGAATATTTCATTATATTTAGGGAACAGTGGATTTCGGCTTGACATATAATGACAAATCTCAGACAGAGTTATTATGATATACAGATGCAGACTAGGCCGTTTCAGCGGATGACAAGAAATCAACATCTAGAGGTGCATTCTATCTTGGCAGACTATGTATGTCTTGGTTAAGTAGGAAGTAGGATTTCATTTCATTAAGAACCACAGAAGCTGAATATATTGCGGCCACTCAAGCATGCACACAATTATTATGGATGAAACAGCAGCATGATGATATGGGAGTTGAAGTGAAGTCTCCAATCAGAATCCAGTGTGATAACTCAAGTGATATCAATCTTAGAAAAAATATAGTTCATCAGTCAAGGACAAATCACATTGAAATAAAATATTATTTTATCAAGGAGAAAGTGGAGAAAGGGCTTTTGAAGTTGGAATTTGTGCCTACAGAGTTACAGGTTGCAGATATTCTGACAAAGGCCTCACCCAGGGAGGCATTCGAAAGGCATCAACTGGCTCTGGGAGTTTAGTTGATTCCCCGCACTTAAAAGAGTGTGGATGTAACAACCCTCCCCTCTCCCCAAGTTATGATGTGTTTTCCCTAATGTGTTGATATGTGTTTTCTACTCTATTACAGACTACAATATAGTGACCTTTGGGATCATTGACAAAGGGGGAGAAAATAGTGATTTTTCAAGTGGGAGACAATGTGGAGATTTGATAAATCATGAATGATATGGGGAGAAGCTGACAAGTGGAGAAGCTAGATAGGGAGAGTACAAGTTATTTGAACATGCTTAGCCAAACCTTAGCTTGGAAAACATAGAAATTAGGGCTAAATTGTTGTTGATGATGTGAGAAAAAAGGGGGAGCATATAAAATATGACGATGCAAGAAGTGATCGATCAAAGAATAGATATCACAACTGCTGAGGATCGTGATAAAAGTAGAATAGTGATGTTGGTATGGTGAAAGAAGGTTTATAGCTATCACAAATTGGGATTAGTGTGGTTCAACAATTGGTATCAATTTATGAATTGGTATCAGGTTGGAATCGTCAATTGGTGTTTGACATGAAGTGATTCGTTGATTAACTTTTCATACTACTCTTGTTTATCACGCCGAGTATTGCTCATGTGGGATTTGAGTACATGTTATGTGAATCCATGAATGCTATCATAATCGCAAGAGGCGAATAGTGGTAGTGGCTGGATGAAGACTCAGTGGGGTATCAATGTGCAGAAAATATTTCTGAGAAGAGTTATGAAGAATTGTCAACAAACCCAAAGGGGGAGATTGTTTTGAAAAAATACCTCAAGGTAACATTGCAGTTTTTTGGGTTGATTGTGTTTGTTGAAAAAGCGGGTTTCCATGGAGAATTGTTGAGTTCCTGGAAAGTTTTCGACAATCAATGTTGACAAATAATGATGATAAAGGAATGGATGATCTGGAGGTGGTACAATAGAGCAGTACACTGTGGCATCGTTTCCCACGGTTTGCCAAATTTTTGGGGTCCAAAATTTGGAGTTTGGTGAGCATCATGAAAATTGGATTTCCATGTAGATAATATTTTAATATGGAAAAGGCATGAATTTCACGAAAAAAAGCTTCATGGTTTGGATTTCACGAAGACCAGAAGAATGGAGGCGGTGATTCTTCGCGATTACGACAAGCTTCACGAACAACAGAGACTGAAGTGCATCGCAGTGGTGAAGGGATTTGCAAAGGACGTTCACGGCGATGAAGGGAATTTCGGGAGAGATTCGCGGAAAAGGCACAAAGGAATTGACGGGATGCTCCCCGATTACGACGAGCTCCGCAATCGGAAAATTTCCGTAGGTGCTTCGCGATTTAGACAGAATTCTGGCAGAAACTTCGGAGCATCGCGATTTGAGATGACGTGGCATTGAATTTGTGTGGAAGGGTTGTTGGTCGGTGGAATCTCCTATAAATACAGGTCAACCACCTCGAGAGAAGAAGATAGAATTTTCAGTGAAAATACTTTGCTCTCGGTTTGTGAATGAAGTTCGCGAAGGTAGTGTGCTTCGCGAAAGAGGAGCTTCGCGACGGCTATTCTAGCTCCGTGAAAGTCATGAGCTCCGAGAGGGTCGCAAGAGAAGTTGCTTTGCAATGACTTGAGCATCGCGGTAGTGCTTCGCGGTAGTTCTTCACGAGAGTGCATCACAAAAAGGCAAGATATTCTCGAAGGATTTTTTGAGCTTCGCAAAATTGGGAGCCTCACGAAGTAGGGTGCTTTGAGAAGGTGTTTCCAAAGTGAATTGCCCAGTGGTTAAGAGGAAAAGGGGTATTCATCAGTGGATGAAAGTTTGACTTCAACAGATCATCTACTTACAGAGGATGATGCATTCCTTCATGAAAATGGAGAGACCTATAGTTCTATAAACTATGAGTGGATCCTTTTCGACACAGTGAGCAAAAGAAGAGGAAGAAGGTGATCCTCCCTACCGGCAGTGAGCCAGAGAGAGAGAAACAGGGAGTGAACCTTGGGAAAGCAGTGAGCTGGCCTTAAATAATGTAAAGGAAGTGAGACTGGGATAGAGTGACTGTACCCAAACCTTTTAATCCACATCTACTTATGTTTAGTGGAATTTGGTAAGACACACAACTTGTCGGCGTATGCTCCTTGGACGTAGCCCAGTGAGGGTGAACCGAGTAAAAATCATTGTGTCGTGTGCATGCTTTACTTTCTGTTTACATTGTGAAATAGGAAAGAGAGAGAAGAGTGTTTTTCTTAACAGTGAAACAAGATCAAAACGGCCATTAATTTTAAATTAGTCAAACCCTGATTCACCCCCCCTCTCAGGTTAATCAGCCTTGTGGACCAAACACAATTGTTGAATTAATTAATTAGTTTATTATTATTTAATTTCATGTATATGGGTTGCTGATTTATGATTTAACTATTTTGTTATTGGTATAGGTAATCATGAAAGGTGGGGGTGTAACTCCCTAATAATAATTAGATGTTGGATACCAATGCATTAAAAACCATTGGTATGGACCGATAGCAATAGCTTCATAGAACCGTTGGTAATGATTTTGGCCATGAAAGGATAATCCAATGGTTTATAAAAGACTGGTATTATGATTTTACCAATGTTTTCAAATCTTTTCGTAATTACCTATACCATAAGTATTATCATAAGAGTTAGGAAAGTGAAATTCTAACCGACATATACCAACATTTTTTTATAAACAGTTGGTATTGGGCTATACCCACACCCCATAAACCAAAAATTTAATGAACCATTTCTATAGCCAAAATCAATTTTTCTTTGGTATATACTATTGGTTTATAGATGTTGGAATATGTTAAAAATACAATAATGATACATTATTTTTGGGAAAATTATTTTATATTATTAAAATGTATACTTTTAAAAACCATTTTTTCCATATTAAGAAAATATTTATTATAATTATTTTTGTAAATCCTTATAATAAGATATGTAATTTGTTTTCATATATTAAATCATAATTTTGATATTTCATTATATATGTAAATTGTGTCTTTTGGGAAATAATAATTAGTTACTGAGGACTAAAATAAGTCATAACAGTAAATGAATAATATGAAAATAATTTAAACCTAAGAAAAAAGCAATTAAATGCCTTAAACCATATCCCTTATTATAGTGAATGATAGGTGTCTCAAAAATGAATATTTATATCTCTTTAATTTTCTTATTCACATTCTCTATAATTTTAATCCTCCATGCCTTTAATATTTTGTAATGTCTATATACAAAAATATCACTCATGTTTCTACAAGATTGATTCGTTCACCATACAATTTCTGAAAACCAATAAATCAAGTTAGGTAAAAAAATCTATTTCAAATACAACTCAAAAATATTTTCCTTCTTATATTTTGTTTTAAATCAACAAACATTCCATTCTATTATTTCTAATGGAGTTTCATAAATGGGGATTTTCAATGAAGAGGAAATAATTTTAAATGATATATTCTCCCTTTATTTTTTTTAACCTAATCAATTTATTTTATAATATTGATAACATAATTATATAATAAAAAATAGTATACTAAATTTTTTTAATTGCGTAACCATTTTCTATGATCCTCTGATCCATTCAGAAATCTTAAAAAAATTTCTCATAATGTCTGTGTACTACAACCACCATGAATGATGAATTTCTTTTTTCATTACGAAAATTGATTTATAGAAATAAATTTTCTTTAAAAAATAAATATTATATTTATATATATATATGATATTTGTATTTTTGGTTCTGAAAGATTATTAATAATATAATACTCATTATTATGATACAAACTTTTATTCATTGAGAATTTTTTAATCATGATCGTTATGGATTCCATTATCATAAAATATATGCATGCCCTGAATAAA
Source organism: Viscum album (assembly GCA_963277665.1). Classification (NCBI taxonomy): domain Eukaryota; kingdom Viridiplantae; phylum Streptophyta; class Magnoliopsida; order Santalales; family Viscaceae; genus Viscum; species Viscum album. Next base: position 250,685,609 of record OY728165.1, on the reverse strand, counting down.
ATTAAATTCAGACTTCAAGAATCCTTGGGATTTTATTCACTTCCTTTAATAATATGGATATAAAAATGTAGCTATTAATTAATGGGGAAGATCACATCCATTATAGAAATTTTATGAAATTATGAAAATATTTAGCATCCAATGATGAAAATAAATAATAATTTACTAATTTTTGTGTCATGACTTTTTATAAATGAATACATTAAAACGTAATAGATGTGAATTAATTTATAACCAATATATAAATATGGTAATTATTTTTATAATATATTTTAAAATGTTTATGTGTAGGTCATGAGTAAATGTAATTATTTTTCCTATATCATGTTTCCCTTCATTGAGATAAGTCATATATTAACCAACATATTAATTTTTTGTGATGTATATATGTCCTATTAATTAATTTTTATAAAACATTATCTAAAATTATGAGTCTTTAAAAATCTATTTAGGGTTTTATATTTAATGAAATTTCCATTCAAATGTTTCTAAAGTCATAAGTGGGTTTCATTAAAACCTTTTTAAAATGTTTTTAAGTATCTTACCAAAATCATTTTACACCATGAGAATTTTCATCATATTTTATTTATGAATGTTCTTATTTATAGTAAAATTATTTTTTATTATCCCTTTTTATTTTATTAAAATTTTTTGAAGAGTTATTTTGATGAATAGTCTTAACGATTTTTGTATGGGAAATTTTTTTCAAAAAAACATTTAGAAGGAATATTTTATTTCATTTATAAAATGATAGTATTATTTCACCATCATGACTATTAATACTTATTAGTATTCCACTGTATTTTTAAATGGGTTTTAATGATAATTATTTTTTTAATGCAATATTCTATAATTTTTTAATGTATTGAAAATAAAAGGATATTTATTCTTGTTTCTAAATTTATATTTAGATTTATTTAATAAAATGTGTTCATATTCTATGTCCAAATACATTAATGAATTTTATAATTCAATATGGATATAATATACTGAAACTATCCCCCTTCATTCCATGTATGGAGTAATATTATGTTTTAGGAATGTTTTTATGAAACATGTTTCTTTTGGAAAGGTTAATTAAAATAGTTTGTAAATATCAAAAATTATTTTAAATTTTAGGCACACACATTTCTATTATTCATTATGTTATTGGTGGGATTAAAAATAAATATCCCTAAAATGAATTTGGACAATATATATTCAATTAAAAAATATTTAATATAATTTGGAGTGATCACAGTCCACTAAGAAACCCTATACACCATGGATTAAAGAAAATGGTGACTAAACCAAATACTCTATGGGACTCTATTTAGAATATGATTATATTCTTGGTAGTGAATTTTGAAAAAGAAAATTATTCTATATGATTATGTATGTAGAGTATAGTAATTCTATGTTTTTCTTATAGTAATATTCTATAATGGATATAGATTATTGACTGTTGACTGTACAAGATCCTCGAACATATTTGTAATGAATCTTCAAGTGAATCCTTGAAACATAGGTTCAAATCTTGGAGAAGGAATATTTACAGGTTACTATAGCAGGAACTATAGTTGGCACCATTATGGGAGACTACATAGTACTGTACAAGATGTGACTAATTACATTCAGGCCAACAATTTGGGCTAGGAGTCCTTAAGGCCTTCCACGAAGGTCTACGGGCCAACTAAGGATTTCGGTCAACTTTAGCATCTTCCTATCACCTTAAGGATGTTGGGCCACCTTATACAGATCATGAAGTGTAGATTCAACCAGTAGACAAATGTAGCTAGATCCAAATGAGGACTCCAAAAAACCGGGTTCACCTGAACAATGATATCGATATTTTTACAAATGAGAGGGTATGGAAATTTCTATCGAGACTAGGCATGTTCATCTCTACACATTTATTTCTAGCCGAACAACCAATGAGAATGTGGGAAGGTTACTTATTAACTATGACACTAGGGAGGGGTACTTATAAGTAGTCATGTTTGGGATGAATTTTGGTGAGACCATCGGGTTAAGTATTCCACTAAAACTACTTGACTTGGAAGGGTTCCCCCTCACCCCTTGAAGGAGGGTATTTCAAAAATTAGAAAAAGAATAATAAATTCAGGTCATCTAGATTATTGACTTGGGCCCCATGATTACACACTCTTCATACAAATGTATTATGTTATGACAAATACATTTCTCATGATTTATTTTATGTGACATGTGGGATATTATTTTAACATATTATGAAAAAACACATTGAATATTATTCTAATATCCTTATTATAATCATATTTTCATTTGTGATATTTAAATTTTATCTCCAATATTTATATTTACAAAGCATTTGAGCTCACCCCATCTTGTATATACACTTCACTTTTTACAAATTAAGGTGCCCTATATAATATGTCTAGTATGATACCATTCTAAAATAATATTTGTTTTAATTTTTTTAATAGTTATGAAAAACAATTATTATATATATAATCTTATTGTACACTAATCATTTAGGTTTTCGGGAGATAAATACTATAATAGTAATTTAATACTCATATATGATGATTTATTATGAATTTATATTACGCATGGGTATCCATAGTGTATATGTACTTGTGAAGTCTAATTTATCCATGATCTTATAGAGGTGAATGATATTAGCTATTATTTTGATTAATAATATTTTAATGTATTTGGGGTTTATTATTTGTCAAACAAATATGTGTTTTATGGAATCAAGAGATAGTGATGGATAATTAAGAATATATATAGAAATAGGATCCTCAATTTTAGATATGGCAATGATATGAAATTATAAAATCATTTGGTGAAGGAATACCATTGGAATAATTTTATATTTTAGAAATATTCAATAATGAAAAATCTCAAAAAAATAGAATATTTTAGAGGATAAAACAATACATCAATAAAATTGAATGAAATATATTCATATCCAATAGTACATATTGAATTCATTTGAAATAAAATAATATTACAATTATTCCCAAGTAATAATACATTATAGATCTCATTAGAAATGAAATCCCCCAAAGAGATGTGGTATAGTGAAAGCCATCATCTTAAATAAATTCATGTCATTAAAAGATTTTTGTTGGTCTTGATCAATGATTATATCAAAAAAAAATTGGAATTAATTTAAATAATTTAATAAGTATAGTATACTACTTTAATATCAATGAATAAAATGGATTTTGAGTGAAATATTCCAATAGTGGTTGAATGTAGAGATTTTATTTTTACGGAATATGAGACTATAACTAACTCAAATAATAATAAATAACATTTAAAATATAAATTAATTGAGATATTATTTAGAGTTTCATATATATAGTGAATAACATTTGGTGGTTTAATTAAATGAGGATGATAAATCTGGAGTTCAATCAGTGCAAGAAATCAAGAAATATCAAAATGGTGTGGTGAATTTAAAGATAAGAATATTTTTATTTAAAAGAATTTATAATTTGAACAAAGATTTATAAATTAAATATAATTATTATCTATTTTTTTAAAACTAATTTTGATAAAATGTCACTCTTTTGTGAATGATATTATGAAATTAGAGGATTTATTAAATATGGAACTTTTTCCTTGGTAGAATGGTTAGAAGCAATAACAACCAAATGTTAGATCACTGAGATATGATGGTTTTTTATGTGTAATCATAACAAATGAGATTACATTTTATGTATCATGGTTTAGTAGTTATTAAGATACTATATACATAATAATTACTTTACTGTGTGAGATATTGCATCATTTGAGCACATAAAATCATTCCTTAATGCAATTGAAAAATCTTATCATAATAAATACTCCACAACATTTCTAGTAAAAATGGAGAAACATTAGAAAAGTGTAGATCATATTCTCATTATGGGATAACATACATTGAAATATGACATCACATAATAATTGAATAAAAAAATATTGAATGAATAGATAAATAATCAATTACTCATGAATAAAGAAGAATAACATAATAAATGGATTTCATGACATTGAAAATAAAAAATTACATGGATAATAATAAATAATTTCATCCTGGTTGAATGTCTAATTAAAGTAACATTAAATTTACACACAAGGGCTTGTACCAAGACATGATACATAAAATTCGAGGAATACAAAAATACACAAACAATTTAATCTCATGAAACCTACCGATGTAATGATCAGATATATAATTAATATAAAAAACATAATATAATAATTCTAAGGAATTCATCATATGAAACAATTGATAAAAAATAAAATATATAATTTCCCCAAAAATAAACGTATTATAATCAGGTCTGAATAAAAAAATATTATATATTTTAAAATTATGTGTATATTGATTACCAATATTTTTCCAATAAAATGATATGTATTACTTATTTGGAAAATACCCTTCAATCAAACAAATTATTTATCATATAATCACAATATAATAAATAAATTTTTATATGGTCATGTTAATTAAATTGAATGGATATCTAGGATAATACCACATTAATTAGAGTATATATATAGTAATAATACAATATTCGAAGGATGAAAATATGTTCAATCTAATATATTTTATATGTATGTTATTTAATTATATTTCCATCAATGAAATATGATTTTATTAGGGATTTAAATTTCTAAAATAATTAACCTATATAACTGAGAAAAATTGAATTTTATTTATTGTGTGCTTACAATGGTAAAGGTTATTAAGATGTTTGGTCAATTAAATACATGAATTTGAAATGGCAAGATAGCAAAATAGTTTTCAACAAATAATATAAAAATATTGACAATATTCTAAAAAATATTTAGTAGGTTTTGGGGATATATAATTTCTATAAAGAAATTACTTATGGTTCGCATGGCTTAATTTGAAAGGCTAACATGTTATAAAATTGAGTTAATTATACTTAGAACCTGATAGAGGATTGTTCCTTTAAATATAAATCATCCCTGTATAGACTGGGTCAAAATCCTAGAATATTATATCCCTAATAACAAAAAATCCATTAAATATTAAGGGATTAAAGTAATGAATTGTATGGATACATGTATGTTTTTTCATTGATAATTCTCACGAATTATTATTATTATGAGTAAAATGGTTACTCAAAAGGACTATACATCTAATGTAAGGTTGTGATAATGATATCAGTATAATATTTGATGCATATATTTTAAATTATACTAGTTATCAAAAATTGAACTATACATAATAATTAATGTGACCAGAATATTGACCATTTACTTGACATTGTAAGGATTCATAAAAGATGAATATGAGAGGGACATGGGTAATATAACATTGTTAATATATTAAATGGGTGATATTAAAATTTACATATAAATGTGTAATCATATTACATGGGTGCTAAAATTATATTATAATTGAAGGAATTCCAATTTGAAATGATGAGGGTGAAATAGAAACCAGTACATCAACATTGTAAATATATATATAAATAATTATAAAATAAGGCTTTTATAAAATCATAGAGGCATAAGGTAAAATCAATGTTTTATAATACAAATAATTGTATGTAATCAACTAAAAAGAATGGTTAAAAGTGTTTATTATAAAATTTTTACAAATGGAATGTGAGATAAAAGAATAGAAACACATACATAACATAAGCTTATTGACCTAGAAGTAGAACCAGTAACCTATAAAACACATAAATAAAAAATTTATGGTATATGGTAGAGACACAATGAGAGAGACATGAGGAGGGAGAAAATAATTTGGTGTGTGTGGAATGAGAGTAAGTTGGGTATTTTTAGGTGTGGGGAGTGGAATTTCAGTAAATATAATAATGAACATTATATGTTTTTAATTATCTAAATTTCTCCACTACCCCCTCTGCATTGTTCACCATTACCTCTATTAGATTTCCATTATAATTATCATTTATAAAATTCGGTAAATAGAATTATCCTGTTAAATTTTGAATCATGATTCAACATATATGAAGTATCATTTACCACATTTCACATTTTTTTCCATAATTAAGTATCTTTACCAATCATTAACATCTTTGAAAACATTTTTAATTATGAGATCATGATTATAATAATAAAATACATTATATGAAATTTAAATTCTATATATTATAAATTTATCTTATCAATAAATAATATGTGAAATAATTTGTTGCGATGAGCCTCACTCAAAACAACAATATTACAATAGCAATGACCAGATCTGTAATCTAGTAATCCAATTAACCATATATGATATCCATATAATAAATAATAAAATATATAAGAAAATTATATTTGTAAAAAAAATAATAGAATACATTATAGAATATATTTTTTGAAAAACAAGTTATATAACATTTATAAAAACAATTTAATGCAATGAAATATGAACAAAAAATATTTTGTAGTTTTTAAATATCATTTCAATAATATAAAACAAAAATTATATATTATTTAATTTATAAAATCCAGAAAAAATATAGTGTTATTTTTAAAATATTATTTATAAACTTATTTTGTTTTGAAATATAGAATAAAATAAAAAGTAATTATTTTTTATAATCACATATTGCATTATTTTCAATGCATACACCTTATAAATAAATTAATATTATAAATTGAATGATAAAATTTTATTAAAATTACTATATCTATATTATAATTATGATATCATAATTTGATTATAATAATGTGAATTGTAGCTACAAAAATATTCTAGAATTTAGTAATACATATTTTAGAACAAAAATTAAATAATTATTATTCAAAAAAATATAAAAATAATCATTATGAATAAATGTTTAAAAACCTTACTTTTAAGTAATATTTTAGTAATTAATATTTTATAAATAAATAAATAATAAAAATAGAAACCACATTGAATTATAAATTCATGATTTATTGATGAATTATATTTCCATAACATATGGTCATATTTTTTTCGAATGAATATATAATTTATAATTTTGTATATTTAGCTACTTTTTTCATATAATAATTAAATAATGATGTTTAATATATTGTAAATGGTGATGTATCAAATAATGGACCCCATACTTTTGTGATATAATTCTAAAATTATATTTTCTAAATAACATATATATTTCATGTCATGGTACATTTTTCATGTGAACCATTATTCTTATATGTACAATGATAGTTTTGGACTATATGTTAATATATATTATATATCCTATTGTATGTCATGTATTCATTAAAAATTATTCTTGCATGATTTTATAAATATAACCAAATTTATTTTATAGGGATGAAATATTTAACAATTTTTAGGGAAGAGTGTGGTACTTATAGATCACAACAATGAAATTTATTTTTAATAATTTGTTATATTATTCAATATTATATATTTTTTGTATAAATTATTTTCTTTTATATTACACAATGTATATAATTATAATAAGATTGCGTTATAAAATTAAATTATTTAGGAGTAACTTATTCTTTTTGTTTGATACATTAAGAAGAAAAGTAAAATGAAATTAATCTTATTTCAATATATATATATATATTTATTAAATACATGATATCACAATCTCCCATGTTAAGTAAATTTCATCCACATAATTTTTAAATAATAAGAACATTTTACGGTTATGAAATGTTTAATTTATTTCAGGATTCTTTATTACCATTTCCACCATATTTTAAAAAATTAAAATACTAATATAAGGTACTTATATGCACCAATATACAAAAGACTGGTATTTTATAACATTTTTTGTACTAGTAACTAATTTACATATGTTCTAAAACCTAAGGTATTTTATCCTATGGTTGTTAATAAAAACTAAAAATTTAAAATATAATATCTTAAAATAACTAATAATTTATTTCGTATTAACAAATAAAATTTTAATTTGTTTATAAATACAGTCGCAATAATTTTCATTATTTTTGTTATGATTGCATTTATGATTTAGGAAATTTTATTTATATAAATGAAATATATTATCATGTTATTAGGTATCAATACTGAATATGAATGCTATAAAATTTATTTAGGAAATAATATTAGTGTGTAAAATTTTTAAAATTAAAAAAAATTAAAAACAAACAAAAAATATTTTTTTAATATTTTTTTATTGATTTACTATAATGACTATATTATGCAATTGTGTTATTTAAATATTTTTTACATGCATTACAACAGTTCTTTATCAAATACACATTGTAACACCTCAAACCCCAGTCACTTATATGTAGAGTATTTTTTTATTACATGGTAATCAAAACAAATGAGATTATATTCTAGTGAGGGTGTTTTAGTAGTCTTTAAGATACTAGAAAAAAAATACATTACAACATGAAAAATTGAATCATTTGATTACAAATAACTTTACTATAATATTAACCTTAGATCATATCATAAAATATATTCTACTTTATTTGTTTGTGAAATAGGAAAATAAGATAATGTGTGAGAACAAATTATTTTTAAGTGAAAAAATGCATTGGATGAAAAATGGAATAATAATAGAATGAAAAATTGTAGTCACAAAAAAAATGTGCAGAGGAAAATGATGTAGAGTGAAATCAGAATCCAAAGAGGCTTCCTCATGATGTCCAATCATGGCGCCCCACCGCACTGCGGCCGGCGCAAAGTGACACCCCTTCGCAACCTCTGCAGAGCAAAGAGGCGGCAGACTCTACGATCTGCCTGATTTTTTCATTTCCGACATGAAGCAATGTGGTGGGAGGATCTGTGATTCGCCTAATGTTTGTGATAGCACCATAGAGCGATGAGGCATGAGTTTTTGTGGTTACGACAATATTCCATGTATCTTTGCATCGAGCGATCCTTGATTTTCTAAAACTCTTGCCTATAAATATCGGGCATCAATCGAGCCCGAAGTATGGATCATCCGACCTTTTTCAATCCCTGCTGTCAAATTGCGAAGAAATTTTTGCTCTGCCAAAAAATGATCTCTTCAAGGTACTTGAGAATCATGGAGTTCTTTTCCCTTGGATTAAATTCATCCCCACTTCAAAGAGGGAGGCCCTTCATGGAGCCCACGGGCCTCCTTGAAGGAAGGGAATCCCCAAGGGGACTCAGGTCTTCGCATAACACTCATGATTCATGATGTACTTGTTATTCACATGTACTCCATATGATAAGGGAAGTTCACTGTGCTTCACAAATCACATTGCCATGCAGTGCTATTATTCGTAGGGAAACCATGCATCATGAATCCCTACTTCACTAAAGCCTTTCCACTTCGTGAAGCGCCATCCATATGAAACTGTGCATTATGCCTATGCTAGGGAACCTCACTTCGCAAATCATACCCCTTCGTGAAGCCCCTCCAATGCATGGGGCACAAGATCTTCATGAGACCTCTTCCAATGAAACTCTTTGCTCTACAAACCCTTTTCACGTACGACCCTCCAGGTTTGAACTAAGTGATTTGAAGGTCTCTTGGGCGGTTCATCACACTACATTGCATAGCCTCATGCTTCATTTCATTGGAATGCTAATGAATATTTCTTCATCTCATAGCCATGCTAACGTGCGCCCCTCAATGGATCACTCCACAACACCCCCTCTCCATGTAATTTGTGATGCCTTCCCTACCCCAAGGTCAAGTGGGTATCAGTTATGCAAGTCCTATGGGTGTGGAGGGAACCTGCCTATTCCATACAATAGGATGTTAAACTTCCAAGAACCATCATCCTTAGCACATGACATTAATGTTTGACCTCCACCCATGAACATTGTACAGGGTGCCCCATCTCAGACATTCTCTACAACCGCTCATCTCCAATCGTGTGAGATATTCCTTACATGGAATGATATCATTTTTTCTTGAGTGGCACATGCCCACCGGGAGGAGCAAAAGCCATGGTGTAATCCCCAGTCCTTTATTCAAGGAAGTAGAATCCCATCTCCTCTACTCTTCTTCAGTGCCAATGAACAGAGGAGATATGGGCACTGGGACCTTCATTATCCTATCCCTCTCTCATGGGAATTTTCCACCACCTGGGCCTCCACCCTAGAGTATGTCCAAAACTCCATATCCATGGGCTTTTAACACCACATAAGCCCATGTTTCCTATTTGAGATACTAACCTTGCATAAGCCCATGTTTCCTCTTCAGGCCGCTAACCACGTGTAATCCCCACTCAAAATCCCATGGACGCACCTTTCACGACGTGATCGTCATGTCATTGATGCCTCTTGTTTCTCTGACCGAGAATGACTCACTTGGGATTATAGTAAGCAATGACCAAGTCATCCTCTATGGGAATCCATAGTGTGTATGCCCTAAACATCATCCTAAACTATGTTGACTTTGATCCTTGCTAAGTCAAGGTACGTAGGAATCCTCCCAGAGGTTCATGACCAACACCTATTTTTTCCGACCCCCTTCACATCGGTTCACCAATCCACCATCCTGAACTATGTGGAATTTGATCCTTTCTAAGGCATGGTGTGTAGGATTCCTCCCGGAGGTTCTAAACTTGAACCTATTAGTCCCAAACCCCATTCACTTCAGTTCACCAATACACAATCCCGAACTAAGTGGGCTTTGATCATTTCCAAATAATTGTATATATGAAGCCTTTGATAGGTTTTATCCCATCACATATTGGTCCCGACCCCCTTCACGTCGGTTCACCAATACATTATCCCAAACTACATGGACATTGATCCTTTAAAAGACAATGTACGTAAGAAGACTCTTAAAGGATCAATCCCAACACCTATTGGTCCTGAAACCCTTCATGTCAGTTCAACAATACACCATCCCAAACTACGTGGACATTGATCCTTGCCCAGGCATGGTACGTAGGAAGCCTCCCAGAGGATCAAATCTATCACTTATTGGTCCTGACCCCATTAAAATCGGTTCACCAATACACCATCCAAAACTATGAGGACTTTGATCCTTTCCAAGGTATGGTATGTAGGAAGCCCCTATGAGGTTCAAGACCAAAACCCATTGGACTCGAACACTCTACATCGGTACACCCTAGTCCCACATGAAGTTAAATTATACGCACAATTTCATCCCACAAGATGTTAAACTGTACCCATTAGAACTTTGTGGGATTTGATCCTTATCTCCCAAACAAGGTACGTAGTAAGCCTCCATAAAGGTCCAACCCTTATCAATGGTATGCCATTGTGATCCCCAATTAGCAGCAAACCATTGTACCCAAACCGAAAGTTGCTTCCCTGACCAAACCCCTTGGAATTTACTAAAAAAAGCTATGTAATTAACCGGTGTCCATAAAGAGATGGAAATGGGAAAAGATTCAAAAAAAATGTCTTCAGTCTATAATGGTGACATGAACTAGGTAACGAGTTACAAGGTGGAATCCATGGAAGGAAGAACCCACATACCATCATCTCGTTTTGATCAAGGAGAAAACGTCCCTGATTAAGTGATGGATGACGCCCGCCATTGGAAAGTGATAGTGTGGGGAAATAATCAATGCATCCTAATAAAAAGATGGATTATCTCTCCAATGAATGCGTTGGAAACAAAAAATGGTGAACTTTACATGAAGTTTTTTCTCCTCAATGTGGTGACTTGTAGAGCTCAATACATCAGTGGACTAGCATGACACCAGATCCAGTTATCTGGTGCTAGGTCCTGCCATGAAAATAGTTGGCATGGCGTGAAACTCACCAAATGTTGGGGTAGTTAAACGCTGGACATCCAAGTCCAAGACGCTATTATCGTGGATCCTTATTAACATCCATGGAAGAGGGAATGGGGTTGAGGAACTAGACACTGGTTTTCTTCTTGTAGAACTAATGGTATAATCTCCCAACCTTCCTGGACCGAAGATGATAAATTTGGAAACTATTCACCGCCTACCTACAGATGCTGGGGTAGGGGAAAAATCACCACAATAATTCCATGTGTCCTCATTTTCCCATGGTATCTTCCACATCCATAGATGCTGGGAACCCATGCCCCATCTCCCCATTTTAGTTTGTTCTATGAAGGGTAATAAATGATCTCATTTGCCGATACAAGGGGGAGGGGATTATCCTAACTCGGGATATGGCTATTCATGACATAGATGCATATGGGACATGTCGCTACCACCACCCCATGGGCCACATATAGATACACTACTCCCCACTCTAACGCATAGTCATTTCAGAATCCTCTCCTCAGAACGCTTCGATTACACCATCCACTACACCGACGAGTTGTGGGATGTCCAGGCGAGACTGGCCGAGATCCCATTCATGGGGCTCCCAAAGACGACCCCAACTAGGCCGTTCCAGTGCCACCACTAGGACCCATGGGATGAGGAACATGTAAGCTAGGATTATGTAGTGCCAGCCCCAGTCTGGCTGACTTGATGCCAATGTCGGGTGCAGGCTGAGGAGGACGGCCATGGAGGGGCATCAACGTCAGAGAGTACCGTGGCACATTCCACCACTAACGCGAACCATCAGTCCCCTATCTATGATGAGTTTGATAAATCATATGAACAACCCAGATTGATGCTCCAACCGCCCCACAAGTAGGCTTGGTCGACCCTCCTTGTCACCAATGCTGGAAGCGCCAGCCGTGGGCCGCCCCATGGCAATAATTCCCAATACAGAGGTCCTCCCTTAACCATCACTAGGGAGACTATAGGTCCTTCCCACTCCCATTCTCAACAAGGAGGTCCTCCACATGCCAGCTTCAATCTGAATGAGGATCCTCCTTGCTCAAGTGACACTAAGTACAGAAGGCCTTTTCGCACCCATGTGAACTGGTATAGATCTATTCCTCCTGTCGTAGGTCACCAGTGTGAAGATACTAAACATACAGCCAACCGTCAGCGTGGAGGGATCACCCATGTACTTACAACAGCTAAAGAAGGCCATCCTTAACCCATTAACTATAGAAGTGGAGGATTTTCTCGCTTCATAAATGCCCAGGACATAATTCCTCCTCATATTCTTCCCGACTAGTATGAGGAACCACCTTGCACTGACATTACCGTGTCAAACAAGCATGGAGATCCTAATGATGCTCCCAAAAACTCTAGTGAAGACCTTACCCACTCTGGAACTTCTTGAAAGGATTCCCTTTACACGTCATCCAATGGATATAGTGGAAGTACCGGTGTTCCCTTCCACGTATGTCTAGGAGCTCCACGAACCCCAGTTCACTCATGAAGTAGTCCACTCTACCCCAATAGTAGTTCGGCCGAAGGACCTCCTTGATATAGAAATCAATCTTATCCCAGAGATCCATCCATGGAAAGGAGGGTGGGTTGCTGCAACCATAAAAAGAATGTTGGGAAGATTTAGACTAAGATTAAACATGATTGCTTCTCAGACCATGAGGCAGAATTTGATTTGATAATGAAACCAAATACTTGATCCTCTGGGTCATGGGTTGGGGCAATACCATGGTGCATCAGCCTCATACATCTAGAATAAATGGTCCACCATATTCCTGCCTCCATCTATAGATACATCTTGGAGGATGATGATTTGGAACCCCCCCCCCCCCATGGGTTTTCCATTCAATTGCAACCATCGTCACCTAGATCACTCTATATATCAACTAGAGATCAAAAAGAGTTATTTTTGGGACCGATGGTGGATAACGTGTGACATGGTCCTCTGCTAGAAACTGTAGTCCCTAATCCAGAAACATTCATCGCTAGCCCATCTAATCGTGATGTGGTTCTTATGTCACTACACTCATCAGAGGATAGTAGGAGATGCGGAACCTTGTCAGCACACTAGTCATATTCTCCCCTGTCCAGCCTATCATCTAAATAGTCTTCTTTAGTAATGCTATCGATTCCGAGACGCCTCTAGTTGACGAGTTGGGAAACCAATGGCTAAACTCCGAGTACTAGCTGAGGAGCTCGTGGGACATTGTTGAGGCAGACCATTACCTAGATATGTTTTCTCCACTCTCGGTATCAAACATTAGTGCACCGGAAGTGCTCACCCAGGAGGAACATGGATGCTTTCACCAGACCCTCTAGGTGACACAGTTCCAACTTCATCATTGGTGAGTGCACTACCCCAGGAGTCAGGCACTCTTCTATGACATTGGTCACAAACGCCGCTTGATCGATTGTGCGAACTCCCCATGGACCAACATCCTGAGTCACCAGTCTACCATAGCACCAGCCATCAATGATGCGTCCAGAGCATTAATGTTCTCTGATGGATAATCAAGGAGACTTCCCACCATGTTTAGATCTATGGTTGGGGGTAGTATGCGGCACTCGATTTCAGTTCAATCTAGAGCTTGCATGACTTTCTAGAAAATATAAGGGATATGCCTCCAGGTAGAGTCGCAGATAACATGGATGATTTATTGGAGTAAGATATTGAGATAGACCTCTATTGTGAAAACATACCCCCATGGGTGTTCCACAACTTTTGGACACATCAAAAAAAGTTACCCGCCAGTCGAAAAATATACTGGGTTTTCCGATGCCCACTGAGGCATTAGTCATCATCTGAAATCCGAATAAGGGAAAGGAGCACTTGGGAGCCATAAAACCCTATGACTCGCCTAGGTCAATACAGAAGATGGATGATGATCCTGAAAAATCCATGTTGACTCATCATCTCATAGAGTATAACCTCCTTGTAGAGAGTTCCACAAAGAGACCACCATACTACGGTGATCCTAGACCACGGCATACACAACTTCCCCACAGTGAATTGCTTCTAGGTGACCCTGACCATCTTGCCCATGCAGACAGGGTTGAGGCTAGAACTTATGGAAAAGGGAATGTTATGTGTCACCAAATCCACCTGAGTGACTTGAAAATCCATGAGACCATGCTCAGGTTCTCTTAGACACTCCATAAGACATTCCACTAGCCACTCCATGAGTCATTGGGCTTGCTTATCACATTAATGAACTACCCAACACACAGGTGGCCAGAGATCCCTATCAACACTAGAATCTCCCCAAATAATCCCATGACGGTGCTCATTTCTCGCCTTGAGGCATTGGTAACATAGAAGGTGGAAATTCCTCCATAAGGAAATCCATATGCGGTAAGGGGGTATGATATTCCAGCACCCCAGAGTTTCATAAATCCCACAGTAGCCCCTTTAATGGGACGGGTGACTAGCTACAGCATCTGGCCCACTTCATTTCATGGTGAGGACCCATGTTGGGATCTCCGGGGCAAAAGAAGGATACCAAACACTAATGCTCTGTAAATACATTGTAAGGGCCTGTGTTTGTCTGGTATGGCCAGCAACCCATCGGGTCAATAGTAGGTTGGGAAGATCTTCGTAGGAAATTTTGTTACCATGTTAGTTCCACTACTTGGAAGATGAATTTTGTAGACATCTTCAAGTGAAAACAATGTCCTATAAAGAACATCATAGAATTTGTTTCCTAGTGGAATGGACTTACATTCATTCAGGACATGCCACTAACTCAAGAAAAACTGCTGATGATGTGTGTGGGGAATGTCAAGATGAGACTGGTCCCCTATCTGATTACCCATAATTTCATTGGGAGATTCTAGGACTTCTCTAATAAGGCTCTACGCCTAGATGAATCCATACAGTATTCATGGCAGGCACAACTGTTTCCTCCTTCAATTCCCACAAATTAAGGTTCGCTAAGCCTGAACCCACCATAGTGGTCCAAATAGAGGCCCCCATGCAACTAGATATATAACTAGTAGAGCCACCTCCACAACCTCACAGAGGCCCTCCACTTCAGCTGCATCATGTAGCCCAACAGTTCCCACATCAGAATCGGCAGTCTCACCTATGTAATGTTCAACCACCACCCATGCGATATAATCAGGCTTGTAATGACCCAAAATTTTGAAGAAATTTTTGTTTCATAATTTTTTGGGTTATTTAATTTTATACTCAACAAAACTATATTCATTAATTAATGAAGTCTATTGGGTTTTGACTGATATATGATTGTTTATCAATATGACTATTAGAAACTCTAATCATAACTTTTCAATTATTGTTTATAAATACAGGTGATCTTGGTTAATTAATACAAAAAGAAGAGTCGATGAACTCATTTAGTATAATTGGGTCATATAAAACCCATCGTTCAGAGCCTGGGATAGATGTGGATTCACTGGGCTTTACTCTGGACCAAGTCCAAGCCGAACTCAAACATGTGAAGCTTGAACAGAATCTCCTACATGATAAGTTCAAGCTAATAGAAATCACCACTCGGGCAACGTTGTCTTAGCCTCCCCAATATTCTATCACCATATCAAATCTTATAGTTAATTCATATTTAGGTGTTACAAGGGGCTATGTAACGAGGCATTAGATACTTTTTTTAATCCCTTGGTATAAACAAATTTGTTATTTCATCTTTATAAAATTTGTGAATTTAAAATGTCTGACTAAATGTAGGATAAATTTATAGAAGTTCCATATTAATAATGAATTCTATAAAACAAGTTTATTTTAAAATATTTATGTTAAATTTAAATAATGAAAAATGATAAATTATTTTCAAAAATTTTCTTCTACAGTTGGGATCGGTAATAAATTTTTAGTCTAATAAGATCAACATGATTTTTAATGAATAGTAAAGTATGAATTGTAACATAAACATATGAATAGTTATGAAATTTAATGATTAGTAAATCTTCCAAAAAATATAAACTTCACCCATTAATGTATAAATATAATGTGGACATCATAATAGTAAAAAATGACCATAGTATAAGTTTTTGTATTTTTATATTTCACAAATAGTTTTTTACAATTTTATAATTAATTTAATAATTTAAATTGGGAATCAATTTTCATAAAATTTAATCATAAATTGTTACTTTTTTGTCTTATTTATATACAAAAAATTTATGGGACCATGCTTACTTTTTCATGGTGTTACAAACCAATTTATAGTTTTAGAGTGTTTTTTAATAAAAAATAATATTATTTAAAAATTAAATTAAAAATATTTAGAAACATTGATTCATAAAATGGATTTCATTTTTGAATTCAGATCATTGATATTAGGTTATGGTAAATGTTTAGGATTTTTCTGAAATAGTAGAATTTTTGGTGAATAATAAAAATACAGTTTTGAGTTTCATGTGTTTAATGACATCATTGATGATGTAATAATGATGTAATAATTCTGGTCGACTTGTGAATATTAATATATGTTATGAGGTTTCCCATGTGTCCAATACCCTGGGTAAATACCATGGGCAATCCCATGGTTTTTCTAATACCACCGATGAGTTGTCTCTTCGAAATTAATAAAATATTCCCTCATTTTTGCTATAAATTCCAGGCCATTTTTTCATCAATTTCATTGAAAATTAATCCGCAGTGAATTTATAGTCTTTTTACCTCCCAAGTAGTCCTCCTATGATGCTCTCAAGCCCCCAAGGCCCCAACCTTTGAGCATTATAAGTAACTCTTCAAGGTATGTGAACCTTTCACCCTCCACTTTTAAGTCATGAATTCTTTTATGTTGTGTCTTCTAGTTATAGTCTTCTAATGAGGGGTTAAGTTTTTATATGTTCTTATTAATTTAGATTTAATGTAAAAATGATTATATACCCTTTCTTCTCTCATCAATTTATTTTTTAAATCTTTTAGTGATGATGTTATGCTATAGAATTTTCATTAATGAAATTGCATTTTTCTCTTTCCTTTCATGTTTCCTTTTCATGTGGTATGTCATTAAAATTTCCACACCAATATATAATTTGTTTTTATTAAGTACCTCTACTGAAAATATTTTATTTATATATGGGATACCCTCTCCCTTCTATTTTTATTGTTTTCTAAAACTATGTTATATAGTTGTTATGCTGCAGAAATTTCATCTCAAAATTTCTCTCTCTTTCTCTCATGAAATTCTCTTGTTTATTTATGGGAATACCTAGACCTATTAATATTCTATGGGTGTTCATAAAAACTCAAAAATGATATATTTTATTCATTAATTGACATACATATAACCCTCACTTCCTTTCCATAGGTTATGAATGACATAATGATCATATTTTTAAGAACTTTTAATATGTTACAATTTTGAAATAAAACCAATTTCTTTAATTCCCTATGGATTTTTATGAAATATTTGATATATATATTTGTATAAAATAAAAAAAAAATTGAATTTTTTCCAAGATAGTGCTCCAATGCATTGGGTAAATAATTTAATCTCTATGGATGACAAGTTTCACGATACCTTGGTAAATAACTGTGGTAATTTTTAAGAGGCCTTGGGAGATGAAACATGGTGATATGTTCATGAATGTCTAAATTATGTGTTGTAGCCACATATTCAAGTTATTACTCAAGTTATTTTCATTATTAAATGCATCTACTTATATATTCTCATGACTTTATGAATTTCATCTTCTTATAATTGATATCACAAGTAAATTGATTACCTTGCTTTCCATACTGGGGTGTCTGCCCAACCTTTCCTTTGATGTATGTCTCCGGGTTATGAGATGAAGTAATTTTACATAGGATTAACTTTTCAAGAATCTTTTCAAGGGGATTTGAAATAATTTTTTATTATTTTTCATTTTTTTTCTTGATTTCCAAGACACTAGACTTTAAAGATACTCTATTTCTAAAATTTAATGAAAAGTAATGTAATAAATAGGTGGGATTCCATAGTTGCTATCAAAAGATAGTTTAGTTATTTAAGGAAATTAGGTTATAAAAACGTTAGGAAGAACCCTATAATAAACTTTAAATATAGTAATACTTCCTTGTATTTCGGTAAGTATTGAGTAAGTATTTTATCATGAAAATATATCCTTATGTGGATATGAGTAGGTAGAGGCGGCTCTAGCATAGATGAACCTTGGAGTGAAAGCTCTAATAAGGAGTTTCAGGCTTTACTTGTGGTATCTTGGTATATGACAACAGGACTTGCTACCATCCTGGTTACAATACTCATGGGGGATATTTTTGGTTTATAATAAGCTTTTTATTAATCATTTTGAATGATTTGTTGAGAAATTTAATAGCTTAATGAAGTTTTAAGACATATAATCCTTTATAGTTAAAAGATTCATAAATAAAATAATCTTCTCACTAAAGTTTTATTCTTTTAGAAAATTGTGGGAAATAGGATGAACCTTGAAAATGGTGACCCAAATAGACCATGCGATGGAAGATGGAATGGAAACATTCATGTGAATGATGAACCAACTAACTCAAGTTAAGGTAAATAACTTGAATCTTGTTGAGACACCAATCTCACCATGAAGGGATCAAATGTATGTTGAATCCTTTATTTGTCATCAACCACCAACCTTCAGTGGATCTACCGACCCGTTGATTAATGAATAGTGTATCATCTATATTGAGAAGATCTTTTCTGTGCTTCGTTGTTCTAAATAAGAGAGGGTTACATTGGCTATTTATTTCTTAGAGGGAGAAGTTGATCAGTGGTCGGAACTGATTAAAAACACAAGGAAAAGGGTGTAAGTCAACCCTATTGAGTGTGAAGATATCAGATGCATATTATTCAACAAATATTTCCCTCGATCGATGTGAACAAGAATGGAGAAGTATTTTCTTGAGCGGAAGCTGAAGGAGAATGAAATTGTGGGAAGTTATGATATTAACATCACAATGCATTCATGTTAAACCTCTATATTTTTCATGGATCCAAATGGTAAGGATGATAGCTTATTTAGTGAACTGAGACCTCATCTGCAGAAGAATCCAACCAACTGAGATTATGACAGATACAAAGTGATCGTACAGAGTGCAATGAAGGTCGAACTAGAGTTTGGTGGGAAATAAGGGTATCATAAATCAAATGACATGAATAGAGCAATGTAACCATGCTTAGGGAGGAGATTTGATCAGGGAAGAGGAGGAAAGAAAGTAAAACGTCCCATGTGTAATAAATGTTGGAAGAAGCATTTAGGGAACTTCCAACTCAAGAGCGGGAAGGGCTATAAGTGTGGTAGAGAAGGCCACATTGTGCAGAATTGGCGTAGTAAGGTGAAGCCTCAAATTCCCACCACTAACGACATTGTGAAGATGGTGCATGCCCTACCTGATGTTCAATGCTATAAGTGTGGATGACTTGAACACTCTTCCAATCACTATCCAAATCTGTGGGTAGTGGAGGGTAATCAACATTATCCTCAGAAACAGAAAAGCGAAGAAGGTCGTACCTTTTCAATCAATAAGACTGAAGTAAAAGTGCCAAATGATGTGGTGGCCGGTATTATTTTGGTTCTCTCAAAGTTAGCAATTAATTTTTTTTAATTCTGGTTGTACGCATTCCATTATTTTCTCTATGTATGCAATGAATTTAGAAATAACCCATGATTTTTTAAAAGTAGATTTATCAGTCAAGACTCCTAGTGGGATTATCCATGCATCATTAGTGTTTAGAAACTCTAGTATTAAGATTAATGAGAAAAATATTATCACAAATCTGGCATTCATTCCCACGATGGAATTCAACAATATTCTTGGGATGGAATGGTTCCTAAATTGTAATGCTAATATCAAATGTATAATCAATGGAAATCATAGTTGTCTTGAATGGGAAACCTACAGTTATCTTCCTATGAGCGATATCTCAACCTGATATTTATCTATGAGAACCCCCTATATCCTTCTTTAGGGAGTTAATCGGTGAAGGGGAAGAAAGAAATGAGACTTCTAGGATATAAAATGTCCCTGTCATCTAGGAATATGTTGACGTATTTTCTGAGGAGTTACCCGAACCTCCCCTAGAAAGAGAGCTAGATTTTCCATTGAACATGTACCTAGATCCCATCCAATATCAAAGACCCCGTATAGGATGGAAAATGAAGAGCTGGAGGAGTTAAAGAAACAACTAGAAGATCTTTTGGGGAATGGTATTATCGGAAATATTGTGTCTCCTTGTAGACCACCTGTTCTCTCTGTGAAGAAGAAGGATGGATCGATGAAAATATTCATTGATTATAGAGAACTGAACTAGATGACAGTGAAGAAAAAATAACCTCTTCCAAGAAATGATGACTTATTTTACAAACATCTTGGGGCTCAATTCTTATTTAAGATTCATCTTCGATCTAGTTATCATCAATTGAGGGTAATTAAAGAAGATATTCCAAAAACATCCTTCTGATCAAGATATGGTCAATATGAGTAAATTTGTTATGCCCTACGGGCTAGCTAATGCACATGGAATTTTTATGGATTTTATGAATAGAGTATTTAAGGACTACCTTGATAACTTCATGGTAGTTTTTATTTATGAGATTATTGATATATTCCAAAAGTCGTGAGGAGCATGAGGATCATCTAATGGTTATTTTTAAAAACGTTTCGGAAGGAGAGGTTTTTTGGAAAGTTTAGTAAATGTGAATTCCAGTTACAACAAGTTTCTTTCTTGGGGAAAATTTTTACAAATAAAGTAATCGTAGTTGACCCTGCAAAGACAAAATTTGTAGAGGAGTGTCCTCAGCCTAAAACAATAACCGAGATTTGTATTTTCCTTGGATTAGCGGGATATTATAGAATGTTTTTGAATAAATTTTCATGAATTTCTAATCCATTAACCAACTTAACTCAAAATGGGTCAAGTTTATCTAGAAAAAGTGGTGTGGTGAATTTTTCCAAGAGCTAAAGAAGATATTGGTTACTGAATTTGTGTTAACTATTCACTCAAGTGAGAAGTATTCATTAATTTTAGCGATACATCTCTGAAACGCCTTGGGAGCATTCTCATGAAATATGACAAAGTCATTT
The DNA here is from genome assembly GCA_963277665.1 of Viscum album. Classification (NCBI taxonomy): domain Eukaryota; kingdom Viridiplantae; phylum Streptophyta; class Magnoliopsida; order Santalales; family Viscaceae; genus Viscum; species Viscum album. The sequence goes on along the minus strand of OY728165.1, from coordinate 250,663,933 downwards.
CTTATGCATCTCGATAGTTGATGCCTCATGATAATAACTATCCTACGCAAGATCTGGAGCTGGATGTGGTTGTTTTTTCTATGATGATATTGTGGCACTATCTTTTTTGGGGACAAATGTGATATATACACAGACTACCAAAGTTTGAATTATATTTTCACACTAATGGAATTTAACATGAGACGAAGGAGATGGTTGGAACATCTCATAGATGATGATTGTTCAATTCATTATAATCCAGGAAGAGAAAACAAATTCGCAGATGCATTAAGAATGAAAGACACAATTGTTCTTTCCATGATGTGGATTCATAGAGATCCTTTGATCAATGTCCTAATAAATATGGACATGTGAATGATAATGGAAGGGACATCATCAACCTGAACCCAAATGATTTCTCAAAATTTATTACTAGATAAGATAAGGAAATCTTAGAAAGATAATCCTTTGTTATAGAAGATGTTTGAGGTTGTGAAGGATTAGAAGTTTCTTGATTTCAATATTGATCAAGAAGGTGTACTAAAATTTTGTACAAGACAATGTGTTCCATCTATTTCATAAATAAAGATGGATCTAATGGATGAAGCTCATGGATCTACATTCTCTATACAACCTGGAAGCACAAAAATGTATAGGGACCTTCATTATCATTATTGGTGGGATAATATGAAAAGAGATAATGCTGACTAGACTTCAAGGTGCTTGGTATGTCATCAAGTGAAGGAAGAGTGACAACTTCCCAAATGGGTATTGCAACCACCACCCATACCAGCATGGAAGTGGGACAATATCACAATGGACTTCTCCACTGGTCTCCCGAAAACTTCTAAAGGAAACAATATGGTATGGGTTATTATGGACCATCTCCCCAAGACTGCCCATTTTGTCTCTATTTGGGAATATTTATATCTTGATCAACATTCCATGATTTACGTGTAGGAATTTTTAAGGCTGCCTGGAGTTATACTTTCTATCTTATATGATCATGATCCATGGTTCACATCAAAATTTTAGATAATTCTTCAACATTATTTGAGCATGGAATTGAATATTAGTATGGCATATCACCCCCAAACTGATATCCAATCATAAATGGCTATTCAAACACTTGATGATATGCTGTGAACATGCTCAATGGAATTTAAAGGTGGATGGGATCAATATCTCCCTTTATTTGAGTTCGGTTACAACAATATAATCCACTTTATCATTCAAATGTCACCCTATGATGAACTATGTGGTAAGCAAAGAAGAACTCTTTCTTGTTGGCATGAAGCTGGTGAGAGAAAGCTTCTTAGTACTAATCTTGTACAAGAGGTGACAGAAAAATTCCATGCAATCCAACAACATATTAAGGATGCTCAGAGTCAGAAAAATAGATATGTAAACAGCCGTCATAGGGACATGGAGTTTGATGTTGGTGATAAAATCTTTTATTGAAATTCACATTTGAAGAGATCCATTAGGTTTTGGAAGAAAGGGAAGCTCGACCCAAAGTATATTGGCCCCTAAGAAATCCTTAATCGTGTAGGATAATTAGTTTATCAGCTTACACTCCTCCAAATCTAGCACAATTTCTTGATGTCATCGACGTATTCCACATGAAGAAGTACATACCTGACCCTTCACATGTACTAAATTGAGAGGTGGTTCAACTGAAACACAACCTCTCTTATGAGGAGTAGCCGATGGAGAACATGGATCATAGAGACAAGGTTATATGCAACTAGACAACGCACCTTGTTAAGGTTTTGTGGAGGAACCACAAATGTGAAGAAGCCATGTGAGAAGTAGAGGAGTATATGAGATAGAAGTACCCACACCATTTCTAATCTGAGGGCACGAGTTAAATTTTCAGGGATGAAATTTCATAAGGGGGAAAGAATGTAACAACCCGATCTTTTGAATAAATTTTTTTTCCTACTTGTGTGTTTTATTTTATTTTATACTAAAAAACAATATCCTTTAATTAATTAAGTGATATCGTTTGTTTTTGACTGTTATTTGGGAGTTGGTAAATATGACCAGTGGAAACTAAACTCTTAATGATACCATTATTGTTTATAAATACAAGTGCTATTGGATAATTAATACTGAAAGAAGAGTCGATGGCCTCATCCAGTATAATCGGGCCATACGAAGTCCAACTGTCAGAGCCTGGGAAAGAGGTGGATTCACTGGGATTTGCTCTATACCAAGCCCAAACCGAACTCCAACATGGGAATCTTGAACAAAATAGCCTACAGGATATGTTTAAGCTGATAAAAATCACCACTTAGGAAATTTTGTCTGAGCCGCCCTAAGATTCTATCACAATAGCACACCTTACAATTAGGTCATATGCATGTGTTATAAGGGGTAATGTAATGAGGATTTAGATATTTTGGTAACCCCTTGGTATAAATAAAATGGTTATTTCTTCTATGTAAAATTTGTGAATTTAAAATGATCAAATAACTGTACGATAAATTTATAGATGTTACATATTAATAATGATTTTTGTCAAAGGATATTTTAAAATATTTATGTAAATAGTAAAAAATAAATAATGTTAAATTATTTTCAAAAAAGGTCTTCTATAGTTGTGATCAGTATGAAATTTAGTTTCTAATAAGAACATCTTAATTTTAGTGAATAATAAAGTATGAATAGTAACATACCTTATAAATAGTAAGGATTAGTAAATCATCCAAAAAATTGAAACGTCGCCTATGAATTTATAAATGTAATGTAGGCATCTTAATAGTGAGAAAACAATCATTGTATAAGTTTTGTTATTTTTATATGTCATAAATACATTATTAAAAATCATATAATTAATTTAATAAATTAAAATGGAAATTAATTTTCGTAAAATGTAATCATAAATTGTTACTTCATTGTTTTATGGTTATATGATAATTTTATGGGACCATGATTACTTTTTCAAGGTGTTTCAAATCAAGTTATAGTTTTAGAGTTTCTTTTTTGAATAAATAATGACTTTATTTAAATATTAAATTAAAATTATTTATAAAATTATTTTCTTAAAATGGAGTTCATTTATGAATTCTGAGCATCGATATTAGGTTAGGGTAAAGTTTTGGGATTTTTCTGAAATAGTTGAAGTTTTTGTGAATATTAAAAATACAATTTTGAGTTGCTGGTGTCTAATTAAATCATTGATGACATAATCATGATTTAATAGAACTTGTAAACTTTTGAATTTTAAGATAAGTTATGAGGTTTCCAAAGTGGTCAATACCATGGGAAAATACCACGGGCAAGCCCATGGTTTTTCCAATAGCCATGATGTGGTCTCCCTTGGAAACTAAATAAATATTCCATCACTTTTTCTATAAATATCAAGTCATCCACAAATTCATTTCATCCAACATTTTTCATCAATGAATTTATATTTATTCTACCTCCCAAAGAGTCATCCAAAGGATCCCTCAAACCCCCAATGGTCCCAACCTTTGAGTTTTTGATGTCACACTTCAAGGTAAGGGAACCTTTCACACTCCTCTTTAAAGTCATGATTTATTTTATATTGTGACTTCTAGTTACTATATTATTATGAGTGGGTATGTTATTATATGTTATTATTACTTATCAATTCATGTAAAAATTAAGAGAGACCATTTTTTCTCCCATGAATTTATTTTCTGAATCGTTATGTGACGACGTTAGGATACTTAATTTTCATAAACGAAATTACATTTTCTATTTCTTTTCATGTTTCCTTTTCATGTGGTATGTCATTAAAATTACCCTACCATTATATTAATTCCACTTATTCTATAACTCTACTGAATGATGGTTCATTTATTGATGGGATACCCTTGTCCCTTTTATATTTATTATTTACTAATACCATGTTATATAGCTATTATGCTGCAGAAATTTCACCTTGATATATCTATCTGTTTCTCTCATTAAATTATCTTGATTATTATTGTGAATACCTAGATTTATTTCTTTTCTATGGGGGTTCGTAAAATAAAAAATTATATATTTTATTCTTTAATTGACATACATATAACCCTAACTTTTTTTGCATGGATTATAAATGACATAATAATATTATTTTTAAGAAGTTTTAAAACATCACGACTTTGAAATGTAACCCATTTATTATTCTCAATGGTTTATTTATGAAATGTTTGATATTGATCTATGTGGATCATATAAAAAGATATACATATTAAGGGTGCACCCTAATAGCACTCCAATGAATTGGGTAAAGAATTTAATCTCTAGAGATGACATGTTTCATGATACCTTGGTGAATAACTGTGTTATTGTTTTTAACACCTTGGTGGATGAGCCTTGGTGATATGTTCATGAATGCCTAAATTATTGTTGTATCCACATATTCATGTTATGATTTATGTTCTTTTAATTATGAAATTCATCAACCTCTATATAGGAAGGACTTTCTATTTTAGGATGTCTAATTCATATTGCCCACCAACTTACTTTAATCCTTATTCCTTATTCCTTCTAGTTCTTAGTCAAAGAGAAAAAAACTTTTTTTTTACCTAATACCTAGAATTTTTTTATTTCAATTGAAAATCCATATAAAATATATAATATTTAGAATATTTTTTTTTCACTCGATGATTTTTTATATTTCTCACGTCTTTATGTTTTTCATCAAATTTTTATTAATATCATAAGTAAACTAATTCCCTTGCTTTCCTTACTGGGCTTTCTGCTCACTATTTCCTTTGATGTATGTTTCCCAGTTATGAGATGCCGTAATAGTAAATAAAATGAAAATTTCTATAATATTTTCATGGGTATTTTAAAAGTGTGTTTTAATTTTTTATTATAATTGTTCTTTACTTCCTAGACACTAGAATTTAATGATCCTCTATTTGTAAAATGTAATTAAATGTTATTTAATAAAAATGTGGGATGTGATAAGGCTCTACATCCTGATAGGCTCCCCCATACCCTCAACAAAGCCAGACTCTTAAAGCCCCCTTCCATGAAAGAAGAAATCAGACCTCCTCATTCATAGAGGCTCAGGTCCCCTGTTATTTCCAAAGCACCTTGGAGCAGGGACATCTACATTTTCCAGAATGTAGGAGCCAGTAAGGGCATACCTTACTAATTACCCCAACTACTTCCCCTATGACCGAATCCTATGGAACACCCACAAATAGTGGAATGTGTTTAAATACTGGAATCAAGACCCAGTTGATAAAAACAAATTATGGTTAGGCCCAACTCCGGTACAGGTGTTGTGTGTCTTAATGAAGCTAGAAAATAGCAATAACAGTGAGGGGAGTGGCATCAGGTTTCTAACCATGGGTCTTAGAAGTATGAAGACTGGATGGCTAGTAAGATAGTCTCCCATGCCCCTAGTATTATATGTGCACATCTGAATCGACCTTAACATCCATCGGACGCGTCATCACCTGCCAGTACTACTTCTGCATCAACATCTCTTCCTTCCTCTTCCAAGAAGAGAAAGAATCAGTAATGTAAGGGAAACAAAATCCCCCCACCGATGTCATCGTCATCCCTTGATCTTGGCAACTTTATGCCCCAAGAGATCAAAATTCCCTCCAGAATCCGTCCAACGGTGGATGATTCTTTAAGGGATCGTTAAGAGTAATCCCCAGTTAACACCGTAGAGCTGGTAATCCCACACATGATTTCTGATGGTGAGGAGCATCAGGAAGATCCTCCCAATGTTCTTAGTTTTCATAAGCGTCAATATATCCATGGAAATATGGGTTATTGGAGTGCCTAGGGATGTACTACCAGCCAATATTTTCATGCTTTCGAAACCATGCAATAGGCCCAGTGCAGAGCTCAGAATGCGTAGACTTCTCATCTAGTGCCATTAGGTCTGCCTTCGACACTGCTTGTGTTGATTGAACATGAAGAGTTGTCCCAACCACACCATGATCTTCTATCTAGCCATCATCCATTATTCACGTCACATGATTCAACTAGTGAGCAGTGGAACATTCCTAGAACCAGTTAGCTCCTAGTCTAGCCAGCATGGCCCACCATATCTCCAATCATAGAGCGACCTCTTGTAAGCAGATTTTCATTCCTAACATAGATGCATGACGTCATCAAGAATCTTTCCAGAATTCCGGAATGTCTCTCTATCCTTTAGTATCTTCTCCTATCATTGGATATTTGAGGAGCCCTTTCTGAGCCATTATGATGCCCCCTCTATTTTGAGATGGAGGTAGCAGTGGAAAAAGCCTTCCATGTTGAGGTAATTAAGCAGCCTGATTGCCTAGCCATTATCTCATTCACGGGGGAAGATGAAGGCTCTCCAATACATGGGAACATCTGCCCACTATACATCATTAACCATTTTAATAGCGTGTATGTTCAACAATGACTTATCGATACATGATCTTAGATCAACCTACTCATGAATAAGACAATACAAAAATTGGGGTTGTCTAAGGATGATCTGAGTCCCTCGGACCTGAAAATTAAATGTTATGATAGGAAGGAACAAACACCAGTCGACAAGATTTTCCTGAAGACCCAATTTGGTAGTCTAGTCACCAGAACCGTGTTTGTGGTTATATCCCATTCCATTTCTCAAAATGCATTGATGGAAAGGCCATAGATCCACCTGCATACAGAGGTCCCTTCATCATATCCCTAGTGCCTTCAATACTCCATTAATGGTTGACTGTGTGTAACCCAAGGTGACACATCTCCATTTTCCTCTTTTGATGCCCACTATATTGATGCCGACTATCAAAAGAGTAAGGAAAAGAAGATTCTAGCTAACTAGGTTGAACACTTGATGGCTGTGACAAAACCGTGGATAGATTTGGAAGATTCCTACATCTTTCCAATCCATCGATTATAGGGTAAACCCCCAGATATGGGAAAATGATTCGTTGTTTCTGGAATAAAGGGGAAGCACATTCCCATATCTAGGAAAACGAGACGATCACCTCATATTCATATATGAATCAGGCCCTGGTGATCCTGAAGCCCCCAACTCTCATAAGGTATTGGGATGTTCGCCCCATAGTTGCAGCAATACATCAGACTTTCTAGTTTCAATAGGCTGGGATAAGCCGACTCAAGAAGATGCACCACTATTTCTTCGATATCATCAAACATGGGCCATTGGGATGAAGACCATTTGGGGTCAGATCTACAGATTTCATTGCAACAGTTTCCACAGTATACGTTCCCCTCGATGCAGTGTCTACTATCTCTCAGGCTTGTACCAGTCTCCCATCAGGATCTGTCAACTTAGAGAAGAATCCTCCCACCAAGGACCCCTCCTCTATAAGTAAAGAATATGACATAAAGGATGATCCTCCTGCCTTCGAAGAGTGTGTCTCTACCACCATTTATGAACTGGTGCAGGTGAAGCTCAGTGATGTGACAGATCTGAAACCCACGTTGATAAGTGTTGTTAGACCTCTCGAGGAGCAACAATAGTACATGTACTTCCTAAAATAGCACCATGGTATATTTTCTTAGAGTTAAGATGAGATTCCAAGGCTATATCCTTATGTGGTCATCCACCGTCTCAGTCTCTCAGCAAATCACCGTAGGTTTAAGCAGCCACCCAAAATGTTGCACCCTTATCACGATTCCATGGTCAAGGCCAAAGTTGATAATCCCATCAAAGCCAATTTTGTTAAAAGGGTATAGTACCTCAAATGGATAGCCAATATTGTGCAATTATAGAAGAAGAATAGAGATATCAGAGTTTTCATCAACATCAGAGAGCTCAACGGTTAATTTGTGAAGGATGATTTCCCCTTCCTAGGACGAAATTTTCGATCGATGCAACATCTGGGTTATGGGACTTCTCCTTCATGGATGGGTACACCGGGTATAACAAAATCTGAATGGCTCATGAGGATGATAATTCTATTCCTTTCAGGTCACCACAAGGTACTTTCTATTATCAAGTCATTCCATTTGGTTGATAAAATCCAGGTGACACCTATCATCGTGCTATGTATCACATATTTTAGCCAATCCTTGAGACACTAGTGGAATTCTATGTGGACCATCTGGTGGTCAATTCTCTTCAATGTCAGGACCAACTCAATGACCTTGGGAAAGTGTTCGTATTAGTACATTCTCTACACCTTAAGATGAAACCATTAAAGTGTTCCTTCAGATTAACCTCAGGAATGATTCTCAACATTGTTGTTATATACAGTGGCATTGAGATTGACACAAATAAGATCAATTAAATAAGGTATATGTCTCTCCCGAGAAACATTCATGAGCTTCGAGACATTCAAGGCCACTGATCCTACATATACCGATTCGTCATGAATTAGGATGGAAATTTTTATCCCTTTTTTCAGAACATGAATAAATTAAATGTATATCAGTGGGATGAATAATGTCACACTACCTTTGAGGAAATCAAGAAGTACAAGTTATATCCTCTGGTTCTAATACCCTATCATTTTTGTAAAACCTGTAGTCCTTTATGTGACAACCATAGAAGGATCCCTCAGCACCCTTCTCACCCATAAGAACAATGAGGGAACATAGAATAATCACCTCTATCTCCACTGGATGCTCCTCAATACGGAGAGCGGATACTCCCCTATCATGAAAAGATTCCTCACACTGGAATTCACAGTACTAAAGTTAAGACATTACTTGCAGCACCATGAGGTACATCTGGTGTCCCGAGTAGATCTAATGATGCACATACTGAACCTCCCTATGTTGACAGTCAATCTATCTTGGTGGGAAGTGATTCTCCAGTAGTTTGACATTAGGTTTATTCCTCATAAGGATATCAAGGGAAAGCGTTGGCAGATTTCGTCACCGCCCATCCAGCACCCGCGGACCATTCTTTGGACTTTCATTTTCTTGATAAGGAAATGTTCCCGGTATAACAAGAATTTCCATGTTGGAAAATTCTCTTTGATGGTTCTTCCCAATGCCCTACCAGAAAAAGGCGCAATGACCTTAGGCTCAACAGAGTTGTTTTTGGTATCGTCTTCATCACTCAAGAACAAGTTGTTTTTCTATATTATTTCATGTTTCCAGAGGGTTGTACCAACAATGAAGTAGATTTCAGGATCTCATTACTGGCCTCGATCTGGCCCTCGAGATTGATGTTACCCACATTCATGTGAAAGGGCCCTCCGAACTAGTCATCAAGTAGATCAATGGTGACTATGACGTTTGAAAGCAAAAGACATTACCACTGTTGGAATGCACCATCCAGCTGATGTCACTGTTCCCATCTCGGCTAGAAGATATTCATTTCCCTCGATCCCATAATGGTCCTGCTAACTCTTTGGAAAGCCTAGATACATCCCTTGAACATCCTAAATAAGATTATTTGATTATCCACATGGCACTCCATCGAAATATCACTCACTACACTCTAGATGACAATGAAATCCCATAGATGAGCCACATTACCACCAACACCTCCACTTTAGGACCTCTAGGTCCCTTGGATGCAATGATGGAGGTGACTCCCAACTGGAGAAACTCCTTTTTTGAGTTCTTATATTAAGGTAATCTCCCTATAGTTTGGGCCTAGCGTGATAAAATTTGACGCCACTCATTATAGTTAACCCTCTAGGTCAGTCCTGGTCTATATCATAGCCTCTTCAAGAAGAGGTGTGATGCGGTTCTCCTTCATTGCATACAATGAGGTGATATTTATAAAGTCATGCTGGAGGTTCATGCCTATTCTAGGGGGCCTCATCATACCAAGATGAAGGTATCTCCCCAAATCCAGAGACTAGGGTAATATCTCCCTCCATGATATGTTATGGCATCGAGTTTTGTAAGAGGTACCGCACATTCCAAATTCACGCCAAATTTGAGCATTATACTCCAGAGCCTATCCACACTACCATGTAATCTTGGCCATTTTATGATTGGGGACTTGATGTTGTGGGACCATATCCACTAGAAACAGCTCGAAAATGAAATTTCAATCTTATCGCTACAGATTTCTTTTCCAAGTGGGTAGAGGCAGTCCTTCTCAAGGAGGTCCTGGCCTTTTCTATTACTTAATTTTTGAGAACAAATATTCTCTACAAATTTAGATTCCCTCATTCCATCCTTAATGATAACGACATAAAATTTTTGTTAGTTCAGTTGAATAAATTTTACGCTATGTAAAACATCCATTCTAACCATACCTCTTACTACCACAGGCAAAAAAATTGAATGATCAAGTATTTAAAGAAAACCATCCCAATAATTTGGAGAAAGTGGGTTGTTAAAACAAGAAGAGTTGGATAGATAGCTCCTCAATGACCTTTGCGGATATCAGATGATGACCTGTAATTCCTCACAGGTGACCCCATACTCCCTGGTGTACAAAATAGAGGACGTACTGCCCATCGAGATACAGTTTCCATCATTATGAATACCTGTCTATGAACATCAAGCACCAGATAAAATAACTGAAATTGGTCTAGATTAATTGGAAGCCATCGATGAGAATAGGCTTTGTGCCCTGCACAATTTGGAGAGTCATCAAAATAATATAGCTATATATTTCAACAAGAATGTTTGCCTATGCTCTTTCATGAAATATATAATGTTTTTGTCCCTGAGAACACCAATGATACCTAGAGGGAAGCCACCAAAATTGGAGACCGAATACTAAGGACCTTAAATTCTTTAGAAGGATAACTATAACGGTGCATACTCCTCTGTTACCATTGATGGTGTGTGTCTAACTCCTTCCACCAATTCCATGTTTCTCAAGCAATACATTACCTGATCAAATGGGTCTTACATGAACTTAAAAGGTTATTTCCCACATGAAATTAAACTATCTGTCTTCCCACAAGAAATTAAACTGTATTTGGTCCTACATGACCGTATACTATTATTTCTTGCATGTCATTAAACTATATTTCATCCTACAAGATATTAATCCTCATTTAAAGAACTATGTATGTCTTGATTCCCATGCTCATGGGATACGTAGGAATGCTCAGATGCCTCCACTTGAGTCCAACCCCCAAATTCTTTTTTGACTACCCCCTAAGAATATTTCGTTTAAAGGATCCCTCATGGTGTCGTATAGTCCCATTTGGCCCCACCTATGTCAGGATTATGATGATCACACACCATGTTCCCCCCTCATCATTCTGCTGTTCTCCCATGTACTCACCACATGATGCTAACCTACATGGCCTTTAAGAACTATGTGTTGCTTGATTCCCAACCATATGGGATACATAGGAACACCCATAAATTTCTTCTGTTTTCCCAAACCAACTTCAAAATCTCTATTCGAGGCAAAATAAATGTGGTGGTGTAGGGTTTCTCCTTTCTACGCATTGTGTTCATGATGATTGCACCATATGCTCCCATCATTGGAGATCTCTTCCTCCTCTGTTATCCACCATGACGTTAAGCCTCACAGTTATATTCATACTTGGCACATGCCATAATTTTTGTTTCCATCATCATCCATATCTAAGAGGACCCCTAAAAGGTATGGATTCTTGGACCAAGGTCTCTCTTACCATATCATGACAACATCCTCAAGGATTTCATGCAACAAATTGATACATGTCCGGCATTGCAAACATAGTCTTCGTTCGACACTAATTTGTCATTATTATTTCAAGACACAAGATACAGATGTTCTGTTTCAAACATGGTAAAAAAAATCATCCAAAATTATCACCTTCCCTATAAGTCCCAAATTTTAGGTATTGTGGACCATTTTATCCTGATACCTCTTCAATCATCTCCTCGCTTTAGGCGGGACCGTTGAACTAGTCAGGACAAACCCAACCTAATATTAATTATTTACTGTTGTCCTATCATGTGTTGTGGATATCCTAATCATATTCATTGATTCCCATACTGAGCATCTCTCATGTGGGATTAGGAACATTTTTAAGGCAATACCCGCATGAGGGGTAATGTGTCTACAGCTATTCGGGACTCCCAGCCTTAGGTCCCTCGACCCTTTCGGCCCCCTGATCCATTTTGTCATCAAGGATTATGTGATGTGGATAGGACTCATGTCATCATTCACATTAGGATATTTTTTCAACGCCATACATATCCCATTGAGGCATCCCTCCACCTATCATCCTTTCCACAAGAAGATGCCCCACCATAATTCGGGCACCCCATCATCTAGGCTTCCATCATCATCCGTATCCAAAAGGACCCCTGAATGGCATGGATGCTCAGGCAAAGGACTCTCTTACCATTTCAAGCCAACTTCCTTGAGGACCTTCAATGACCAATTGATACAAGTCCAGCATCATGAATTTGGTCAGTGGTTGACTCTCATTTTTTGATTCCCATTATTGGTTACACGAGATGAATTTTGTGTTTTGAAAATGGTCAAAAGTTATCCTCCATCGTAATGCGAACCCCACAATCCCTAAATATCAGTTTCATGATTCATATCATCTTCTATGCCATCATGTACAAGAGGAATTTTGACACTCTAGGTACTATCCCTCAGTGCGCATTTTTACGTTAGATCGACAAAGTCATAGAAAGGTGTCACTTGGGGCTCCACAATGATTTCCCCTTTTCCTGTATTCCATGTGTTGTAAAAACTGATTAGTCCCTTTTATCCCGTACTATGTTTGACTCACGTGGGCTTAGGAATTGGATCGAGGTTTGCGCTCGCTTGGAATATTTTCACTTCTTCATGGTCCGAGATCTATGATCTTAAACTACGATCTACTTGTATGTTCTCTCTATAAGCCGTACGAACCATAACCATTAGAACTAAATTTTACTTTGTTCCCATGTAAATGGGATACATAGGATCTCCCAAACATATCATATTTGGTACAAATTCATGTTCCACAAATTATCTTTTTAGTTCAGCATTTTATGCCCCAACACTCATAGGATTTTGTGGTATGGCATGTGTAAGCTTTTGTCCTAATTCACATCAGGTTATCAATATCCACACCACGTACTATCCTTCTTGGAGCTAGTATCTCGTATCTCTTGTCTCTCATGATGTTAAACTACACTCTCATAACTACATATGGCTTGATTCCCATCTTCATGAGATACATAGGGACACCTAGTCATTTTGTCAACCTGTCCATCCCCATATTTTCTGGCCTTTTCTGGCCCTCGACCTGAGGTTTCTTCCCCATAATTGTGCTTGGTGTGATGTGGACCTCATCCTCATTCATGTTGAGTATGCATTATCTTGTCATGTGAATTTGCCCTAAAACCTTGTTTCTCTTATACGTTTCCAAGACATATGATGTTAAACTATTTTGCATAGGCCCACATGACATTAAACTGTAGCGTCTTTATTTTAAGGCATTAAAAATGCATGGTTGGTACTATCATATGTCCTTTAACTATGATATTATCATCCTAGCCGCATGAAGAAAAATGACACTGCATTGTGATGTCCTCACTAGGAGGGATATCATTTTTGGTATTGGTAATCCACCATACAATTTTTCAATGCCAACATGTGTCTTCATTCTGATAGTGACACTAGGATTCCCTGTCCTCGGTCAATCACATCACAAAATAAACACAAACAATCCTAAAGAACTAACAAGATCAATTAAAATTCGATTTTTTGGTGTGTTGACTATAACCGAACGACAATATCACCCATGGAACTAATACCTTACCATGCCATATCTATTACAATATATTGATTGATTCCCATTCTCATGGAGTATGTTGAAACACCTACATGCTTTGCCTCAGGCCCATCCTCACATTAATTATCTGTCTCTTGACCTAAGTCCTCCCCAAAGAACACATGCTGATATGGACTCCAGTTCCTCCTTTATGTCAGGTTTTATAATTACCTCACCATGTGTCTCCCCCATTCCTTACTATCTCTGGTCTAATCTCTTGGACCATAAACTATGATCTCTGGTTGGAGCTCTATGACCTTAAAAAAATATCTCTGGGTTGATCTCTAAGACTATAAACTAAGATATCTCTACGTCCTCTCAATAAGGAATAAAGACAAAATTACATGAAATATAGATGACTTGATTCCCATTCTCATCAGATATGTAGGGACGCCTGGACATTCCATCTTTGGGTCCTGTCAGAGAAATCTTAAATCCTACCCCTTTTTTCCAAATCTCTTTTTCTGGCCCCGTTTCCTGAACTTCTTTGGAATATTGTGGTTTGGAGATATCCTCTTTTGTTCCTATTCACATCTGATTTTTAAACAACTGCATTGTGTACCTCCCTAGTTTCTTCCCAGAATGTTATGTGTTCTATGACACTAAGCTATGATTTCTCTAAGGGAACTACGCATCGGGTTCGAATAATATTATACCCTATGAGCACTTCATTAAACCAGTTCCCCTCTTAATGGTCCACTCTATGAATTTAATCCAGTAGTGTGTGACCCTATAACCCTTGTCCTTGAAAAAGGATTCAACTCCCTCTACCTAACTTTTCTAATTGTCGCGGTAAAATGTTTAGTGATAAAGAGTCCAAAGTGTGGAATTTTCATTTGGACATTTCCTCATTCCATGACCAATATTTATGAGCCCTTTATGTGGACCGTCATCCTCTTCCATGTTAAAAGGGACCCACTTTATGGCCATGTCTCATGCCTCATTGGCTCACCTATTTTCATGGGCCAACTCCCCTAAATACCTTTGATAACAATTGGGATAGGTCGCGCATTTCCAACATGGTCAGCGGTCATCCCTCTTTTTTATATCCCCATTCTCGGCTAACGTAAAGCGGGTACTATGTTTTGAATATGTTAAATAGTTATACTCTATCTCCAACCCACCATCATTATGATCCATATGTCAGGTTCCATGATTCACATCTTTTGACTCCTTGTGTTCATGTGAAATTCCAGCACACATGGTTCAACACCTCTGTGCATCCATGTGCGTTAAGTAGAGAAATCAATAATTTTGGGATGTCACTCACCTAGAATTCCACTTCCATTGATGTGTGCCTTCCTGAAATAGGAATCTCACTCAACTAATACTTTTTTCCCACATCGAGTATGGCTCACATGGTCTTAGTAGTTTTGGGGGGGTGTGTATTGGTGCATCTATGAAGCGCGGGCACTTCATCCTCTCAGAAATACATGTGTCTTGATTCCTATAATGACGTGATATGTAGGAAAGCTTGAGGGCCCATCCTAACTCTCACATTTAGTCCAATGACCTAAGAAACATCCTTCGGGGATATGTGGTGAAGTATGGGCTTATTTCCCATTTCACATTTGGTTTATAGCTATTGCATCACATACCCCCTTCATGGGATCCCCCACCCTTTCACTCCACATCCTACCATAAGGCGTTAAACTACATGAGTCCACATGTCCCCAATGCATGACCATAAATAGTAGCTCTACCCTAATCAACTTGAGGATGTCCCATAATAACTATGGGATGCTTCAGGTCCCTCACCAAAGAATATTACCCCTATCAGTGTTCGTCTCTAACCATGCCTGGTTTAAGAACTATGTTTTCCTTGATTCACATATTCCTGGGATACGTAGCGATGCCCAGCCAATTTACCTTGGGCCTAGCCCAAGGGATATTAACCCTTCTGGCCCCTCTGCCCTGATTAGGTTCCATGCATTATGGCCTTAAAATTATGTGCACCATCTACATTGTATGCCATTAAACTACATGTCTATTATCTAAGAAGGATTCTTGGTCATCACTAAAGAGGTCCTATTTGGAAGAATTTTTGGTCTCTGATTAGAAAAATGCACTCACCTAATGTTTTTCCACCATGACGGCATAATCTCAATAGTATTGGTCTCCATTCATACAACCCATCACTCCAACCTATGTGATTTGTGTGGACTTTATTTGGACCATTGTCCCCTTTCACATCTAAAATAACCCCCTAATAGTACGAGTGCTTGACCAATGGCCTGCCTACAATCATGGTCTATAATATCAGAAGAAAAATGGATAATAATTCGAGTAGGGCCCTGTGCTTTGAACATAGTCAGCGGTCAGCCCTCATTTTTTGTCCTCATGGCAGGCCAACTAAATCGGGAATTTGTGTTTCGAACATGGTCCATAGTTATCATTCATTGTCCTGAAACCTTCACAACATTCCAAATCTTGAATATCGTGATTCACACTATACAGTCCCCTAGGTTCAGATTGATTTTTACTCTCCTGGTGTTTCCCCTCTCAGGCATAGAGAACATTAGGAAAACGAAAATTCGACTGTCCAGAGACCATTGTCCTCCATTCAGGACTCCCTCTTTCTTCCCGGAAATCTGGAAAGGTTGTTAAAATCCTAGATGCCATAATCTTAGTTGGCACTCTCACATTATGGTGGAATAACAAGATGGTCATCCCTTGTTTCTCACATTGGGCCTATCCAATGTGAGCATAGGGATTGGTGGAAAGATGTTTCACGAATAAGACAAACATACCATGGGATAAGAAAAATAATAGAACTCATAAATTCATCCAACTTAGAAAATTAATGAACAATAGTAAATTTAAATGTTTACAAGCATACAACATCTGAGGATCAACCCCTCCCATGGAAGGGTAAACCCCTTCAAAAGTGCATTGCTTCTCTGCCACTCTCTGTCTTGTGGCATCCCGGATTCACTATTGATTACTTAGTTCCTACTCCTCATCAAAAAAAATGGGTCATAGTTCGTCTACCGTAATCTATTCCCATTACTTGTCGCTCTGGACAACTTCCATCTTCTCAGAGGCTTGCTTCTTATGTCCTCAGCCTCTAATAGTTGGGCCTTCAGCCAGAATATAAGCTCTGATTTCATGTTGCAAGAAGAGGAATTTGTATCTACCAAGACCTATTACTGTTGAATCTCATTGTCAGCCTCCTAGAACTCCTTTTGTTCACCTAATTTCTCTACTTCCAACACACACCACGACCACAATCATATTCTTGAATCTTCTCTTCCATGACATCTCAGATGATCATGTGAGGACATTGGGAATCTACTCCCATAGTGCATAGTTCACCCATCCAGGACTGAAGCCTCACCATCTGGTCTATCTATTGTGCTTGAGGGGTCTCATCGATGAAGTGCTTGATTTGCTTCTATGACAGGCAATGGACGATTTTCTTGTCCTCCTCATTAGAACCCATATCATCCTGATCTGTTGGGTCAGCATGTTCATATGCAGGAAACGCCCTCAAAAAATCATCAGCTACGCCTACATATGGTGTCTGATCGAGTATTTTAGGACTCATGTTTTCTGATTGATCCTCATAATCGGATCCCACCTTAATGATCTTAGGATCTTCCTAGCTAATAGTCCCAACCGATATGAGAAGAACCATAGCATGGTCAGTTTGGGTATCTTCCTCCACGACCACCAGCGTTGCCTTGGAAAAGGTGTCGTAAGGAGTTCTAACCAACCCTTCCAAGGCATCCCAAACCATTGGATGAACAATTCATACAAAAAATGCATGGACGTCTTTCAATCTGATCAATGGGCGGTAGTTTGGAATTTTGTAAAGGAGAATTACAGAGATCAAATAGCCATTATCCCTCTTGGGTTGTTGCTATTAGAACCCTGATGTGTGGCCCTCCATATATTATCCAGAAGTTAGATGGTTCCAGGATGACCACCCTGGGTGTTGCAGCACCTCCCGACATGATGAACTTCATAGTTCCTGAAGTTCCTGTAGCTACATCTATTACTGGGCAGGAGTGAGTTTTTTTATGATTCCATACATCATAGTTCAATTATTTTTTAGAATTCCTAGAAGATAGGGATAAAGACTCCGAGGAAGCCATTTAGGATTTTACCTCATGTGCCTCTACAAAAATCTTACAAATCCATGTCTGAATCTCCATCCTTACCCTCTTCCAGAGGGATCCCTCCACCGGCCTCCCCCCTGGAGGACTCATTCTATTCTTCAGGCAGAGGGAAGCCCTCCATCAATTCTACATCCAACAACTGGGGAGGGGTTGTTCTATCCAAATACACCATTACCCGATTCGTCATTGGATGCAGGGCACCCTAGGAGTGTACGAAGTCCTCGAACACGTCCATGCTTTGCTACGCCTCTCCCTAGGATACTGTAAATCCAGCCCTAACAGGGACGATCCCTGAATAATCGATCATGAGATGGTTCAGGTGTTTCCACATCTCAGACAGGTTGGCGAATTTCCTATTGAAATCCCAGATGTCACAAGCCTCTGAGAAAACAACATTCTCCAACATGTCTATATAGTGAAACCACTTCCCCGGAGCCTAGGTTGATATCCTATGAAACCCCATGGGAGGCCTCCCCTATGGATAATTCTATCCCTCTGGGACTCCTGGATCCACTTCTATTGCATCCCATTCAACCAGTGTGAGCCTCACCACAAATATTACCCCGCCACCACAGGATGTCCTCATAGCCTTCCGGCCCCGACCTCAAGGTTGGGGATATAACCTATCACTATCCCAGATAGTTTGATGATTCAACATCTCCCCTAGGTAAGCCACCTCTTAACTCTCAGCGTACTCCTTCATCATCCCATAGATGGTCGTGGGTGGAGGCATCTCGTTATGCATCTTTCCATCTTCCCATGTGAATAGGATCCACATCTACCACATCACACAAGGGAGATCCTCATTGTGCACCACCAAATAGATGTATTGGGTCAGTTGCTGCGTGCACCAAAACTGCCTTGAAAAACTGTGAGCGGTATACATCTCACTAAGGGACTTGCGGTCCGCCCGCGCCACCAATACTCCACCCCAATAGGCCAGGAGTTAAAACTAATTCTCTTACATTCACTGTCTTTCATTAGTGACCACACCGGTTGGTAATAGGAACATGTCCAAATTGAACTTGTATTCCTTCCAGACGTGACTTAACACTGCCAGTAGGGTTAGCTTGGGCGGAAATCTCCCTATAGTTTTCATGTTGGTCGGGAGGAATTTTGATCCCAAAGGGGAAATGGGGTCCAGATATTCTTAGATACCACTGACATGAACCAATATCCACCCGTTTGGAGGGTGGAATGGCCCACATATATCCTATGTAGCATTTTTCCATCACTAATGGGACACAACATCTTTTACAACATGTAGAGCGTTAGGATACCGAGTTTGACCAGTCCCCCTATTACCAACATGAATTCCATGATAAACATCCTCGGCCTCATTCCCATGTTCATGTCCCTCACCTGCATGATCCAATTGTAGATAAGCCCCGCAATGAATGAACCGCACCTAACCACTGGTTGTTGCTTGGTGCTGACACTGATCCCCCATGTTTCCCACTATCTATCCTCCATGAGTCGCTAGTATGGATTCTCTTTTACTCATTGAACCCCCTTAGAGAAGGTCTGAAGCCTCACAAGTAACTTCCCATCTTCTGGGATGTTCAGAAATAGCATGAACCACCGCTTGAAATGGACGTCTCTCACTAACTGCTTTTCCTCTCACAGCAGCAGGTCCATCAATGACCCAACCAACTGTGGCATCACCTCATGATCCTCCCATTCACTCTCAATGGGAAGGAACTCATCATTAATTTCCCCCACTATTGGGATCCCAAAAATCATGTGCAAGTCCCATAGGCTGATGTTGACCTCTCCATGGTGCAAATGGAAGATGTTGGTCCTCAATGACCATTTTCTCAGCCCCCCTCATTTCAAATGAATTGGATGATATATAAATAATTGAGATGCCCAAGACATCTCATATAGGACCACTCACCTAAACTCTTTCCCTATCTCCTCAAAAAATCCACCTACCTAGTAGGCCTAGGCCCAATAGTTCGTAACATTTTCACCCTAGCCCAAATCCCACTCATCGGTCCAACCCTTCTCCAAGTTCCCCAGGGCCACCTTATGAATATTGTAGTACAATGAAGGATATGTCTCTGGCTACAATGATTTCCCATTAACATTATTCACATGGTTGTACATGCAGTCAACATTGACAGGTGAGAAATCCAACCAAGTCTGGCCACCAGCCTCCCTGAACAACTGGTGTTGGTGCATCGTGCACTTGAACCTGAAATATGGTTCATTAATGCTTTCTTCTAGAATAAAGATGTCATCCATTAGTCCATAACTGTATAGAGAAACCCTCCTACATAGTGGGTAGTACATCTGTCACTCCATCAATTGCTCCACCAGTGAATCATTAACTAAATGACTTTGTCAGATTTCTCCGATATCCCAGTTATTCAATATTTCTTCCCTATAAAAGGAATCTGGAAGGACCCCCCTAACAGCTTCTTGTTTATCCATTCAGTTTATGAAATTTAGACCTTTTTTCTAGTTTACGAATCCCTTTTTCGATGCATGTATGTGAATATTTTTCGCGGATCTCGGTCGCAATAGGAAATCATGGAGCCATACCCTATCTCCAGTAAACACAAGCCATGGAGTTCACACTCGAGGATTCAACGGAGTCGTTGTACACAGAGAAGCAGAAAGGCCTGATAAACAGTGATAAATCACAGATCATGTAGACCTTTTTGAATTGAGGGCACTATCACAAAAATGTTGTCGTGATAATGGAAAAAAGAGTGGTCTGCCTCTCCAACTTATAAGCGATGACCCCTTGTGCTTAATGGCGCCACCAATCACAGTGAGCTTCACGGTGCTCTCAACCTGTGTGATGCCTCTCCACATCATGAAACTCCTTCGCAAGACTTCTTTGTGTTTGGAAAATATATTTGGTGATTGAACCTTAGACATAAATCCTCATTTTCTTCTCACCTCCTAGTCTGAGGGGGGGGGATTTTTTGGCACCAAAATTATGTGCGGAGGAAAAGGACGCAGAGATAAAGGAAAATCCAAAGAAGCTGCCTCAAGAAGACCAATCACATTGCACAACAGTACCACTGCCAACACAAAGTGGCCCCCTTCACAGCCATCACAGAGAAAAGTGGTAGGAGGCTCTAATATTTTCCTGATGTTTGTAAAGCCGCTGCGAAGAAAAGATGAAGGAGGATCCATGATTCGACTGATGCTTTTGAATGCACCATGGAGATAGAATGAGGGAGGTTAAGTGGTTACGACAAAGTTCCACGTAGCTTTGCGCTGAGTAGTCCATACTTCATGGAGCTTCTTGCCTTTAAATATCGGGCTCCCCTCAAGCCCAAAGGATGGATAGTACAACCATTCTCCTTCTCCACTCTCAAATAGTGATTCAATTTATGCTCTGCAAAAAATGATCTATTTATTCAAACCCTCTTCAAAGAGGGATTCCCTTCGTAGAGCCAACAGGCCTCAGCGAAATAAGGGGATACTGAAGGGGTCTCGGGTCACCGTAGAGCACTCATGATTCACGAAGTACCATCTATGAACATGTACAACCTATGCTGAGAAATGGTCAATGTGCTTCATGAAGTACAATCCTTCATAGTGCTATGCTTCTCAAAGAACATATGCTTTGTGAAGTACCCTCTATGCACATGTACATCATAAGATAAGAAGTGGTCACTATGATTCGTAAATCACATTCCATCATAGTTCTATGCTTTGCAGGGATCATTTACTTTACAACGTTGTTCTTCGTGAATGCATTGCAACTTCATGATGCAATATCCATATGCACATGTTCCCTATGCCTAGGACATGCCACCTCACATCACAATGTATACCCCTCTACAATGCCCCTCCAATACAAGGAGAACCAGATCATCACGAGGCCGCATCAAGTGAACTAATTTTCCTCACAAACCCTTTTATTGTATGACCCTCCAGGTTTGTACGAAGTGATTTCAACATCACTTGGGTGGTGATTCATGTTTTATTACTTAGCCTAATGATTATTTTCATAGTCAAACTAATAGTTATTGCTTTTTCACATAGTCATGCAAACTTCATCCCCTAAATGGATCACTCCATGACACGCCCTTTCAACGACATTGTCGATGACTTCCCTTATCCATGGGGGGAATGTATCAGTTAAGTATTTCATAAGGGTGTGGAGTGAACCCGCCTCTTCTAAGATTTATGATGTTAAACTACCAAGAACCATCATCTTTATTACATGACGTAAAACTGTGGCCTCACCTTGTGAACTTAAGGCGGGGTGCTCTATCTCGTATATTCTCTACGCCTGATCATCTCCGCTGTAGTGAAATATCCTTAAATGTAATGAGATCTTCTTTGTTGAGTGGCCCCTGTGCGTGGGGATGTGCAACTAGCTTGGTGAAATCCCCTGGAATTTAATTCTTGAGGCATCATCCCTAGTCCACCTCTCTTCTTCGGTGCCATAGACCAAAGGACAGATTGGCACTGGGATATTCCTTATCTCATCCTTCTCCCATTGGAATTTTCCACCACTAGGGCCTCAACCCTGGAGTAAGTCCCAATCTTCATCTCCTTTGGATTTTGACCAACAATAATCCCTAGTTAACTCTTTGGGATTCTAACCAAGCATAAGCCCCTATTTCCTCTTTGGGATGCTAACAACATGTAAGCCCCACTCCACTTTCCATGAACTCACCTTCTGCGAAACAATCACCAGGTCTATACTACCTATTGATTATCACACTGAGACTAACACTCATGATTTTAGAGTATTCATCGACCATGAAATCCTATATGGGTGGCCTTAGGGTGTATGCCCCAAACACCATCCCAAACTACATGGAATTTGATCATTGTCATTTTTGTTAAATAGGAAGCCTTCTGAGGTTCAATCCCAACACCTATTGAACCCGACCCCCTTCATGATGGTTCACCAATCCACCCTCTAGAACTACGTGGACTTTAATCCATGAGAAGGAAAGGTCCGTAAGAATCCTCCTAGTGGTTCACACCCCGTACCTATTGGTCTTGACCCGCTTCTCATCAGTTCACCCATACACCGTCCAAAACTACATGGACATTGATCCTTGTCATGGAAAGGTACGTAGGAAGCCTCCTAGAGGTTCTCGCCCATCGCCTATTGGTCCCAACCTCCTTCAAATCGGTTCACCAATACACCATAAAAAACATTGTGGAATTTGATCTGTTCCAGGGCATGGTGCGTAGGATGCCAACAAGAGGCTCAAGCCCAGCACCAATTAGTCTTGAATCCCTTAATGTCAGTTCACCAATACACCATCCAGAACTCAGTGGAATAAGATCTTTTCAAAGGTATGGTATGAATAAAGCCTCCCAGAAGTTCAACCCTGTCACCTATTAGTCCCGACCCCATTGAAGTAGGTTCACCAATACACCATCCCGAATTAAATGGGCTTTGAACCATGCCATGGAATGGTACTTGGGAAGCCTCCTTGAGGTTGAATCCCAACACCCACTGCTCCTGATAACTCTATGCCGGTCCACCCTCATCCCACTTGATGTTAAACTATACAAACCCTTTTTGTCCCACAAGATTCTAAAATGTAACCATTCAAACTACATGGGTATTGATCTTTTTCTCCTAGAAAAGGTACGTATGAATCCCCCATGAGGTCCAACACCAATCGATGGTAAGCCATTGTGATCCCCAATCAGCGGAAAGTCATTGTACCCTAATTTAATATAATCTATTGTCAACCCCGATTAGCGGTAAGCCAATATAATCCTCATCCATCGGTATTACATTACACTTTGAAATCAACTGTAAGCCACTGTAGTCACCTTTGCCGGGACCAACACCTCTGGTCCATTCCTCGAGGGTCGGACCAACCTGGGAAACTAACAATGTGTTAGCCATAGTATATAATCGAATTGTTGTCCTCTAAACACACCCAGATTCTATAACCCATCCTGAAATACATGGACATTGATTCCCTTCCATGGGGATACGTAGCAAGCCTCCCTGAATCTCAATCCAATCACTCATGTCTCATCGTGGTCTCTCCCTTTAGTATATGTGTTTTGAGAAGGTCGGGAACCAACATGTAGGTTCTACTTCCTTTGAATCCCATCCATGTGTCAATTATCATGGGTCACCTTTTCAAGTGTCCCATTTCCCCATGAACTACAAAGACTTTGATTCTCTGCCATGAGGATACATAGGATGTGTCTTTGAGGATCTATCCCTACAATACCATCACCTTCTTGACGGTTCCATCTCATTCTACCACAACATCATTCAACTCTCTGTCATCCATCCTAATTCTTACCCGGTCCGCCACATCCAGGTGAAACAGTGTCACCTACTTTCTGGCTGCTCCTATCAAAAATCATGTAACTAACAATGCATTAGTCACAACATTAGTATTCCTTCTAAGGGTTGAACCCACCTAATCCACTCATTTCTATGTTATGATTATTCCAATTCGTCTTTGCTAGACATTAAACTCATGGAATACCCTATATGAAACATAGGAAGCTGTTGAAAAACTCAGATACATGCCCATGTCATATAATTCCACACACTCGACGCAGGATTCCTCAGGCTTCTACGCCCATGAGAATCCCTATAATCTGGGGATTAAACCAAAACACATCTTTGTTCTAGCATCCAGACAGTCCAGTGATTTTCATCATGAAAAATCCCCCTACCGTAGGTTGTATCCCTGACCAGTCCACTTAGAATTTCCTAATAGAAGCAGTGTAATTAACCAGCATCCATGAAGACATGACACTAGGAAGAGTTTCATGAACAACATTTTAAATATATAAGTATAACGACTCATACTTTACATACATTGTTAATACTTCAAAATTGAAGCACACTTATTACAACATATGATAAAACCACAAAGGACCGTATAGGTATAGTGTCTTTAGAAACTGGGAAACATAAACAACGGGTTCATAAATCTTTTACAGTGTCTCCCATTTATTTCATCATATCTAGGTTCCCTTTTTGCATATTCTACTTAATATCCATCTTCCTGACCTGGGGAAAAGAAAACATAAAAGGGTGAGCTCAAATGCTCAGCAAGGGCAATAAAGGAAATAAAAAAAATCATATCATATCTTTTTGAAAATCATAACCTGCAAAAGAGATCATAAAATCTTAATAAATCATAGAAGTAAAAATGAGATCCCCATAATCATAACATGAAACTTCAAACTTTGTGGCATGCACACATAATCATGGAAAATCATTTCTTGTTAGTCATGACTCATTGCCAAGACTATCTTAGTGGACAAAGTCCCTTTCTGAACCGAGTCACCCTCGTTCCAGTCCTATTTCACTGAACCGGTATAACCTACCGTTCCAGCCATGTCTATCTCATGAGATATAAAATCTTTACCCAATGCATTGGAGGGAGATATAGGTCCCACCCATCTTATAATGAATCCTTTCTTATGTGTGCCACATAATCATAAAACATACATCATCCCATAACACATGTAACAAAAATGGGATTCTTGAAACATCATGACATCATAAATAAATTCATATAAGATAAAGGAATTCATAAAAATAATTCCATCACAACATGATCAAATCAATGTAATAATGGGGATAAAAACAGAACCCTTTATTATCTTAGATGGAAAATAATTTTGATAAAACACTTGAACTCCATTCTTGAGGAAAATATCCTTTCTTCTTCAAAAACACTTTTCTTTTCTTAACATATCATACAATTATAATCTAAAAGAAGTTGATTAAAAATAAAATTGAAAACTTGTAAAGGAAGCTTCTTGGAAATAATGTTTTAAAAATCCATTCATGCCATTAAAAAAAACATTCTTCGTACTTTTGTCGAAAAAGTCAAAAAGTACCTCGTACGACAAAAGATTCCTTTCATACATATTACTAAAAATTCACCGAAGGGTAGAATTGGATTTAAACTATTTTAAGTTGATGGAAATAATATTTCATATTGATGAAACATGGATGTGGATGATAAAATACACCTCAGTAAATACTTACGAATAAACAATCTCGAATAAAAATGAGATTGTGATATTTCCCCTTACCTTAGGTCCGATTTGCTTTGTTCGTGTCCGAAGCTCCTGTATAATGGTTTAAATAATGTTATAGACTTATTCCAGAATCATAAATATTGATATGATATCATATATGGTCATATTATTAGCTTCTTGTTAGTAATATTTCATTGTTACTTGTTACTCGGGTCTTTATAACGTTTTGTTCTTATGCGTGTTTTGTCGAATAAATTCATATTCTTATCTTTAGGTTGTAGATACTTCATTTACAGAATGGTATTAGTGTATTATATACCATATTCATTCATTCAATTCATTTATATAGTCATTATGAAATGAAGATCATGTAGAACGAGTCGCATCACATCGTGGAGACGGTATTCCGTACGTACGCAGGAGTGATGATATCGTTCCTATGATCGTGGAATTGTATTGGAGTATATATATATTATTTCAGTATCAATATTTCTTTATAATAATAATATATAGTTACTCATTACACCATTACACCCATCCTTGTAAGGTGATGGTGGAAAATAGATTACACCACGGCGTGGAGACGGTATTCCGTACGTACGCACGCGCGGTGATTTCATTTTTCCGTAGGATGGATAGAAGATGAATTAGGGTTGTTTCATATTTATAATAACATATCAGTATGTAAGTAATACTGATGTTATTACTTTATCATGAAACAACTAAAGAAGAAGAAGTTGAAGAAGAAAGAAATTGAAAAGATCGGTAATGGATATTACCTCTTCTTTGGAACGCCTCTTTGAATCCTCCACTTAAGGAACTAAGATTGGTCTTTGGAGAAGACCAGGACCTCTAGGACTATTCTAGGGAAGTGGAGAGGAGAAAATGGCAGGGGTTGGCCGAGCTTGAGTGCTCAAATTGGTGTGAGGAGGAGGGGGAGGAGGTGCCCTTTTATAAGGGAGGAGAGGGGCACCTTAGGAATATCTCAAAATATTATTTTATATTAAAGTCAAAATCAGTTTATAATGGTTCCAAAGGGTCTTATTTCGAAGATAAGGTGGGTATGGGTCGAAATCCTATCAAACAATAGGATTTAGACAAGTTTTGGGTATTATTTTAACCTTATCAATTAGATTTAACTCTAAGTTAAATAATTTAACTTTTACCGTGTCTTTTTGTTTTCTTTCACTATATGGTTAATACACTTACTATAACATGCCAAACGAACCCCAAATTGTTTATTATTAATATATATATCCTTATCTAAGTCATTTGGACGAACCTTAGATTTTTAGGAATACAATAACAATTAGTAATATAATATTTGATTTAAAAACTATTTTGTGTCAATTTTGACACTATTTGATATATGATTTTTGTGAAAGTCATAACAGAATTATATGTTCGAACCAAGTTGATTAAATCAACACTAATATATCATAGTAACCTAGAAAATTATTTTAATTCATAAAAATCTCAAATTACATTTATTTTGGTGTTTATAACATCAATTATGTCAATATTTCATTAATAAGATAATTACTGCATCATCGTTGTGTCATAAATAAATTAAATTATTTAATGTCTAAAAATTAAAAATAAAATAACATTATGTAGGAAATCTTTTTAGCTTTCTAATTAATATTTATAATCTAAAATCCAACATATATAACCCTATGTAACAATTGTTTTGCTAAAAGATATATGCTTGTGTCATTTTTGTATTCATTTTAACTTAATTAAAATAAAGTGTCATTATCACTTACAAGTGGATCAATGGGGTCCCAAAATCGTCCCAAAGATGCCCGTGGTCGACCATGTATCAAAAAATAGGGTTAAGACACGTTTTAGGGTAATTTAATATTATTATAATATTATTTTTTTAACCCTCATTTACCGGATTTACCCTTAACCATGGTAAATAACATATTTACCGCAGTAATTATTCAAAATGTCTAAAAATAAAAGTTACCTATTTACACAATTTGATATCCTGATTCCAAATATGGATTCCATTTTTCTAAATTGAAAACACAGAAGTGGCAGAAATTAATTTAAAATTAATTCCCGCTGTCAAAACAAAAAACGTGTTTTTAAGAGATAATAACTATCAAAAGATTGACACTTGTTTATGTTCGGTTTAATTGTAAAATTGTGTCCAATGACCAACATTATATTAAGTGGTAAAAATATATTCTAAATATACTTTAAAACCACTCAAATTCATAATTTATCACTATTAATTGTTTTGATTAAAAAAGTTGTTTTTAATTAAAATTTAGTAATTTTCACTATTCATCAAAATATTAAAGTTATCCGAAAAGTACCAAAATTTCCCCTTAGGCTAAATTTGATATTCCGAATCCAAAAATGAAGTCCATTTTGAAAAATAAAATTTATAAAATTTCAAAAAGTGGTTATTACTATTCATAACGGCTTGTTTTAATAATATTTTAATAGCATATCGTTGTTTAGTGAAACTCGGTATTGCGTACGACGCAAGCTATCGAGGAAGGTCGAGATTGCCTGTAAAGCAAGCCAAGAAAGTGTTGTGTAGAAAAAGATTTCTTTGATGATTTATATAACATAAAAGTCTCGGGTGTTACATTCTACCCCCCTTAAAAAGAATTTCGCCTTCGAAATTCGTCACTTTGTAACAAACAGATGAGGATACTTCTCCCTCATCATATCCTCAAGCTCCCATGTAGCTTCTTCAAGTTGGTGGTTCCTCCATAAAACTTTCACCAAGCGAGTGGTCTTGTTTCGTAGGACTTTTTCGCTACGATCCAGAATCTCTATCGGCTGTTCTTCATAAGAAAGATCTTGCTCCAGCGGTACAACTTCTGAGCTGAGTACATGTGAAGGATCTGGTATGTACTTTCTCAGGAGAGATACATGGAACACATCGTGAACTTGAGAGAGATTCGGTGGAAGCGCCAATCGGTATGCTACCTTCCCAACACGATCCAATATTTCGAAAGGACCGATATATCTAGGGCTCAACTTCCCCTTCTTTCCAAATCTCATAACCCTCTTCCAGGGAGATATTCGTAAGAACACTTTTTCACCCACTTCAAATTATAGGTCTTTTCTTCGGTTGTCGGCATAACTTTTCTGTCGACTCTGAGCTGCTCTTATGTGTTGTTGAATAGATCTGAACTTTTCTGCCATTTCATCAACGAGATCAGGTCCTAACAGCTTTCTTTCCCCAACTTCATCCCAGCAAGTTGGAGTCCTGCACTTCTTTCCATAGAGAGCTTCATAAGGAGCCATCTGAATACTGGAGTGAAAGCTATTATTATAAGAAAATTCCACCAAAGGTAGGTGTTGATCCCAACCTCCTTTGAAATCAATAGAGCAAGCTCTCAACATATCTTCTAGGGTTTGAATTGTTCTCTCAGACTGACCGTCTGTCTGAGGATGATAAGCAGTGCTGAAACTGAACTCTGTATCCAGAGTATGCTGAAGACTTCGCCAGAACTTCGAGGTAAATCTCGGATCTCGATCAGATATAATAGAAAGTGGTACTCCATGCAATCTTACCACTTCCTTTACATATATCCTGGCAAGCTGATCTAGAGAGAAATCCTCTCTAATAGGAATGAAGTGTGCAGACTTTGTAAGACGATCAACTATGACCCAGATAGCATTATTGCCTTTGGATGTTTTAGGAAGTACTATGACAAAGTCCATAGTGATGTTTTCCCATTTCCATTCGGGTATGGGTAATGGTTGTAACATCCCCTTAGACTTCTGTCTCTCAGCTTTAACTTGTTGACAAACCAAGCATCGAGAGACATATTCAGCAACATCTCTATTCATTCCATCCCACTAGAAGTACTCTTTCAGGTCCCTATACATCTTCGTGCTTCCAGGATGAATAGAGAATGAAGAACTATGAGCCTCATCCAGCAGCTCCTTCTTTAATTCGGGGATGGAAGGAACACAAACCCGATTCCTGAACTTTATTATCCCATCACAATCAAGGTAGAATTCAGGAACATTTCTCACCTTCTTTTGTAACTCGACATCTTCTTTCTGTGCCTCTTTAATCTTCACATGTATATATGGTTGAACATTCATTTGAGAAGGATAAGATTTTTCCCCTTCCATTATAATTCCAAGATCCATCCTTTGTAAATCCATAAATATTGGATCTTTTGTGATCCTCATCATGGATAAACTAGCATGGTCTTGTCGACTTAATGCATCTGCCACCTTGTTTGCTTTCCCAGGGTGGTAATGGATTGAGCAGTCATAATCCTTAATCAGCTCCAACCATCTTCTTTGACGCATATTCAGCTCCTTTTGTGTGAAAATATACTTTAAACTTTTATGATCAGTATAAATATCACACCTTTCACCATAAAGGTAATGCCTCCAAATCTTTCATGCAAAGATTACCGCAGCCAACTCCAAATCATGTGTTGGGTAATTTTCCTCATGGATTTTCAACTGTCGTGAGGCATAAGCTATCACCATATCATTTTGCATAAGAACACACCCCAATCCCTTCTTGGATGCATCACTGTAGATCACAAACCTTTCTCCACTACAAGGCAGTGTGAGCACAGGTGCACTGGATAACCTTCTTTTCAACTCCTTGAAATTCTCTTCACATTCCTCTGTCCAGACAAACTTAACTCCTTTCCGAGTCAACTTGGTGAGTGGATTAGATAATCGTGAAAAATCTTTTACAAAACGTCGATAATATCCGGCCAAACCAAGAAAACTTTGGATCTCAGTTACTGTTGTTGGTCTCGACTATCTTTCGATAACCTCTGTTTTTGCTGGATCCACAGATATCCCCTCTTTTGAGATTATGTGACTCAAAAATGCAACTTTTTGAAGCCAAAATTCACACTTGGTAAATTTGGCATAAAGCTTCTCCTTTCTCAGGGTCTTCAATATAATTCTCAAGTGATCTTCATGCTCTTCCTTGCTCTTTGAATAGACAAGAATATCGTCTATAAAGACTACCACAAATTGATCAAGATAGTCTCTAAAGACTCTATTCATTAGATCCATGAAGATAGCAGGGGCATTAGTAAGACCAAATGGCATCACTATAAGTTCATAGTGTCCATACCTTGTACGGAAAGCCGTCTTTGGTATATCCTCCCTTTTGACCCTTAATTGATGATACCCTGAACGAAGATCAATCTTGGGAAAGTATTGCGCTCCGCGTAGTTTGTCAAATAAGTCATCAATGCGTGGGAGAGGATATTTGTTCTTGATAGTGATCTTGTTAAGTTCTCGATAATCAATGCAGAGTCTCATTGATCCATCTTTCTTCTTAACAAATAGAACAGGTGCTCCCCAAGGTGACGCACTAGGGCGTATGAATCCCTTATCAAGATTCTCTTGGAGTTGCTTCTTCAATTCCTGCATCTCAATTGGGGCCATTCTATAAGGTTTCTTTGAAATTGGCAAAGCGCCCGGTACGAGTTCTATTGAAAACTCAACTTCACGATTTGGTGGAAGACCCGGTAATTCCTCCGGAAAGACATCATCAAACTCCCGTACAATGGGCATATTCTTAATCGTGAGGTTCTCACCAACCATTTGAGATAAATAACCTTCATTTAGTGGAATCAATACCCATAAGATGGAAGAAATGTCCAATGGAAGGTTATGTTCATCCTTGCATTGATATACAATCGTAGATTGATCTGGAATATGAAATGTGACTTCCCTTCTTTGGAAATTGATATGAGCTCCATGTAGAGAAAGACAATCCATGCCAAGAATCACATCAAATTCCACTAAAGGAAGGATCACAAGATTTGCAGGAAGCACTTTCCCACAAACTTCGATCGTAGAAGAATTATAAACTTTTGATGCGACTGTTGTGCCATTAGGTGTTGTCACAGCTAACTCAACATCTAATTGTTGAGGTAATACGGTGATACCCTTAGAAAATTCTTTAGAAATAAAAGAGTGGGTGGATCCAAAATCAAATAAAACATTTGCTACTTTAGAGTGGATGGTAAGTGTACCTTTCACCACTTCGTTATCGTACTCCACATCGCTGATAGAAATTGCATGTGACTTTCCTTTGTCTTTAGCCTTAAGATTTTGTTGACGTCGACCATCATCATCAACCCTTGGATTTGGGAATTGATTGGCATAATGCCCCATCTCCTTGCACTTGAAACATTGAAGTGTAGTAGGATCATTCTGTATATCCCTCCTTTGTTTGCATCATTAGACATCTTCTTCCCATTATCACGGCATTCAAATGCCCGATGAACTTCCTTTCCACATTTAAAACATTTACTTGTCCCTTTAAGACAACTCCCTCCATGTTTCTTTCCACACTTTGAGCATAAGGGAAAGTTCATCTTCTTTTCAGTGTGCTCTTTAGAGTTTCCTTTGAATTCCATCTTCCTCTTCTTATCAAACCCATGTGACTGATGGGTTCCTCCAATCTCCATCTCGACTTTGAGAGCACATCGAACGATTTCCTCGTAGCTAATGAAGTCCCTTATGGCTAACTCCCTTCAAAGACTTGGTTTTAAGCCACTAAAGAATCGATCGATCTTACTCTCAGGTTGGATAATAATACCAGAAGCGTACCTTGCAAGTCTTGTAAAATTTGCTTCATAGGTACCAACAGATTCATCATCCCTTTGCTTCAGTTCAAGAAACTCTTTCTCCATCTTTGTTTGGAGAATACGAGGGAAGTACTTATTGAAAAATAAGTTCTTGAACTCGTCCCATTCCATAGACTCAATTTCATCCCTTTGCCTCGTATTCTTAATAAGATTCCACCATTGATCAGCATCTCATTCCAAACGATACACTGCTAGGATGACCTTATCATGTTCAGAACATTGAAGAACTGAAAATATCTTTTCAGTAGTACTAATCCATTGTTCAGCAACTAATGGATCAGTAGACCCACTGGAAGAAGGTGGACGCTGCCTCATGAAGGATTCAATAGAATGTTGCTCCTTCCTTTTCTCATTTGGAAGTCCTGCATAATTCATAGCTTGAGAAAGTTGTGTGAGAATGACTACAAGATTTTTCATTCCAGCTCCCATATCGTTTGGTTGCTCAGGGGGACAATCATTGCATTGCCCATCGCATTCCGCATTAACATGGTTCCTTTAGGTTCCAGCCATTGACTAAAACCAAGAAGAATAGTGTGAGCAACACTAATTATAATAGGAAACTACATAATTCAAGAATAAAATTTTCATGCTTAAGGTCTTATCCTAGGGTATTCATGGCCATTTCTAAAACACTTAGATTGTGTTATATGCTTAGACTTATCCTTATGGTTCTTACTAAGGCTTTCACATCCTAGTTTCCAAAGGTTGACTATACCTTTCCTCTGATACCAACTATAACGACCCATACTTTACATACATTGTTAATACTTCAAAATTGAAGCACACTTATTACAACATATGATAAAACCACAAAGGACCGTATAGGTATAGTGTCTTTAGAAACTGGGAAACATAAACAACTGGTTCATAAATCTTCTATAGTGTCTCCCATTTATTTCATCATATCTAGGGTCCCTTTTTGCATATTCTACTTAATATCCATCTTCCTGAACTGGGGAAAAGAAAACATAAAAGGGTGAGCTCAAATGCTCAGCAAGGGCAATAAAGGAAATAAAAAAATCATATCATATATTTTTGAAAATCATAACCTGCAAAAGAGATCATAAAATCTTAATAAATCATAGAAGTAAAAATGAGATCCCCATAATCATAACGTGAAACTTGAAACTTTGTGGCATGCACACATAATCATGGAAAATCATTTCTTGTTAGTCATGACTCATTTCCAAGACTATCTTTGTGGACAAAGTCCCTTTCTGAACCGAGTCACCCTCGTTCCAGTCCTATTTCACTGAACCGGTATAACCTACCGTTCCAGCCATGTCTATCTCATGAGATATAAAATCTTTACCCAATGCATTGGAGGGAGATATAGGTCCCACCCATCTTATAGTGAATCATTTCTTATGTGTGCCACATAATCATAAAACATACATCATCCCATAACACATGTAACAAAAATGGGATTCTTGAAACATCATGACATCATAAATAAATTCATATAAGATAAAGGAATTCATAAAAATAATTCCATCACAACATGATCAAATCAATGTAATAATAGGGATAAAAACAGAACCCTTTATTATCTTAGATGGAAAATAATTTTGATAAAACACTTGAACTCCATTCTTGAGGAAAATATCCTTTCTTCTTCAAAAACACTTTTCTTTTCTTAACATGTCATACAATTATAATCTAAAAGATGTTGATTAAAAATAAAATTGAAAACTTGTAAAGGAATCTTCTTGGAAATAATTTTTTAAAAATCCATTCATGCCGTTAAAAAAAACATTCTTCGTACTTTTGTCGGAAAAGTCAAAAAGTACCTCGTACGACAAAAGATTCCTTTCATACATATTACTAAAAATTCACCGAAGGGTAGAATTGGATTTAAACTATTTTAAGTGGATGGAAATAATATTACATATTGATGAAACATGGATGTGGATGATAAAATACACCCCAGTAAATACTTACGAATAAACAATCTCGAATAAAAATGAGATTGTGATATTTCCCCTTACCTTAGGTCCGATTTGCTTTGTTCGTGTCCGAAGCTCCTGTATAATGGTTTAAATAATGTTATTGACTTATTACAGAATCATACATATTGATATGATATCAAATATCGTCATATTATTAGCTTCTTGTTAGTAATATTTCATTGTTACTTGTTACTCGGGTCTTTATAACTTTTTGTTCTTATGCGTGTTTTGTCAAATAAATTCTTATTCTTTTCTTTAGGTGATAGATAATTCATTTCCATAATGGTATTAGTGTATTATAAATCATATTCATTCATTCAATTCATTTATATAGTCATTATGAAATGAAGATCATGTAGAACGAGTCGCATCACATCGTGGAGACGGTATTCCGTACGTACGCACGAGTGATGATATCGTTCCTATGATCGTGGAATTGTATTGGAGTATATATATATTATTTCAGTATCAATATTACTTTATAATAATAATATATAGTTACTCATTACACCATTATACCCATCCTTGTAAGGTGATGGTGGAAAATAGATTACACCACGGCGTGGAGACGGTATTCCGTACGTACGCACGCGCGGTGATTTCATTTTTCCGTAGGATGGATAGAAGATGAAATAGGGTTGTTTCATATTTATAATAACATATCAGTATTTAAGTAATACTGATGTTATTACTTTATCATGAAACAACTAAAGAAGAAGAAGTTGAAGAAGAAAGAAATTGAAAAGATCGGTAATGGATATTACCTCTTCTTTGGAACGCCTCTTTGAATCCTCCACTTAAGGAACTAAGAGTGGTCTTTGGAGAAGACCAGGACCTCTAGGACTATTCTAGGGAAGTGGAGAGGAGAAAATGGCAGGGGTTGGCCGAGCTTGAGTGCTCAAATTGGTGTGAGGAGGAGGGGGAGGAGGTGCCCTTTTATAAGGGAGGAGAGGGGCACCTTAGGAATATCTCAAAATATTATTTTATATTAAAGTCAAAATCGGTTTATAATGGTTCCAAAGGGTCTTATTTCGAAGATACGGTGGGTATGGGTCGAAATCCTATCAACCAATAGGATTTAGACAAGTTTTGGGTATTATTTTAACCTTATCAATTAGATTTAACTCTAAGTTAAATAATTTAACTTTTACCGTGTCTTTTTGTTTTCTTTCACTATATGGTTAATACACTTACTATAACATGCCAAAAGAACCCCAAATTGTTTATTATTAATATATATATCCTTATCTAAGTCATTTGGCCGAACCTTAGATTTTTAGGAATACAATAACAATTAGTAATATAATATTTGATTTAAAAACTATTTTGTGTCAATTTTCACACTATTTGATATATGATTTTTGTGAAACTCATAACAGAATTATATGTTCGCACCAAGTTGATTAAATCAACACTAATATATAATAGTAACCTAGAAAATTAGTGTAATTCATAAAAATCTCAAATTACATTTATTTTGGTGTTTATAACATCAATTATGTCAATATTTCATTAATAAGATAATTACTGCATCATCGTTGTGTCATAAATAAATTAAATTATTTAATGTCTAAAAATTACAAATAAAATACCATTATGTAGGAAATCTTTTTATCTTTCTAATTAATATTTATAATCTAAAATCCAACATATATAACCCTATGTAACAATTGTTTTTCTAAAAGATATATGCTTGTGTCATTTTTGTATTCATTTTAACTTAATTAAAATAAAGTGTCATTATCACTTACAAGTGGATCAATGGGGTCCCAAAATCGACCCAAAGATGCCCATGGTCGACCATGTATCAACCAATAGGGTTAAGACACGTTTTAGGGTAATTTAATATTATTATAATATTATTTGTTTAACCCTTATTTACCGGATTTACCCTTAACCATGGTAAATAAAATATTTACCGCAGTAATTATTCAAAATGTCTAAAAATAAAAGTTACCTATTTACACAATTTGATCATCCTGATTCCAAATATGGAATCCATTTTTCTAAATTCAAAACACAGAAGTGGCAGAAATTAATTTAAAATTAATTCCCGCTGTCAAAACAAAAAGCGTGTTTTTAAGAGATAATAACTATCAAAAGATTGGCACTTGTTTATGTTCGGTTTAATTGTAAAATTGTGTCCAATGACCAACATTATATTAAGTGGTAAAAATATATTCTAAATATACTTTAAAACCACTCAAATTCATAATTTATCACTATTAATTGTTTTGATTAAAAAAGTTGTTTTTAATTAAAATTTAGTAATTTTCACTATTCATCAAAATATTAAAGTTATCCGAAAAGTACCAAAATTTCACCTTAGGCTAAATTTGATATTTCGAATCCAAAAATGAAGTCCATTTTGAAAAATAAAATTTATAAAATTTCAAAAAGTGGTTATTACTATTCATAACGGCTAGTTATAATAATATTTTAATAGCATATCGTTGTTTAGTGAAACTCGGTATTGCGTACGACCCAAGCTATCGAGGAAGGTCGAGATTGCGTGTAAAGCAAGCCAAGAAAGTGTTGTGTAGAAAAAGATTTCTTTGATGATTTATATAACATAAAAGTCTCGGGTGTTACAATAAGGGAGAGTCAGACTAGGTAACGAGTTCCGAGGAGGAATCCATGGAAGGAAGAACTCATATCCCATCATCCTATTTCGATCATATAGAAAACATTCATTAATAAGTGATGGATGCCACCCTCCTTTGGAATGCGGGAATGCCGGGCAACAGTGAACACATCCTTCGAAACAGACGGATGCACGACCTGGAGAGAACTACAGAAAAAACCATATAGATGGAATATATAAACAATTAATGCCACTTGAATTTCATAGAATAACATGATTTATGGAAGACATGAAAATGGAAAAAATTTATCACAATGATAATGATAATTGATTAAAAATTTATGAAATTAAAAATTGATAAACTCATAGAAATAATATAATGGATTTTTTTCTGAGACATTATACATTAAAGTGATGGAATACCTATAATAAACCATTTATTTGGTCTTATGATACTTACTGATGTACCGATGGGTAATTTAAATGGGTTCCCTACCCATAACCTAATATGTCCATTGAATTGATAATATGAAATGAAAATGAAAAAATACATAAAAAAGTTCCCAAAGGAGACTCTAGTAATAACATCACGGAATATACCATAATACATTGTATTGAAATAACGGGTACAATTAATATCAATATTTTCCCAATAAAATAAATTTTATTGATATTTAGGTTTACGCCCTTCAATAAAAATAATTATTTATAGAATACTAGTACTGTTTTTTAAATATATATATAATTTTTCTAATAAATTCCCTCATTCAATTGAATATTATTGGTTTCTCGGTGAATAAAAAATTATTTTGAATAATTTGGTACATGATACTCTTATAGTAAATGATAGAGCGATATGTGGTCATTGTAATAGATTACCATAGTCAATCCATAAATATGAATGTCTAGGTTAGTTATCTTTAATATTATAAGTTTTAATTACATATTCACAATGTCTAAATAAGTACCACTCACAATTGAAAAACATGGAGTTAAATTTATTATATACTATTAATGACTAAGGTGAGAAATATATTTTCTCAATCAAAAAAAATTATTATAATGGTATCAGACCAAATGAAATATGAATAAATAGCATATAAGTAATACATATTTAATAGCACATATTTTATATAAATTTGGTATATAAGATTTCATTATAGAATTCCCATAAGATCAGAATACATTGATGGTAGTGGTGAACTGGTGAAAAAGTGTTTTAATCAACTTGGAAAAAATTGAGGATCCACTGGCAACATTTATTTCATAATTACATACATAAGGACCACATTATTGAATTAATGAATCTATAATAAAATAAATACATTCAATATGTAGGGATTCAGATAATGGATTTTATGCTTATGGGTATCTTAAACCACGATAAATTATTTTGAAAGAAGAATAATGTGAGTGAAATGGAATATATCATGGTTAGTATATATGTAATATGTTATATATAATTCATAATAACATTATTATATATTTATCTTTTAAAAAAATATTATCGGATAGAGTTTTTGTGTAGTAAACATTACTCAAAACAACTACATTACATTTCCAAGGAATACATTTATAATTTAGAGTATTTAATTACCAATTATGAAGTAAATTATATAAAAATAAGACCCAAAATTTGATAAATTAATTTCAAAACATAAAATAGAATACATTATAGATTAGTTTTTGGAAAAAATGGTAACATAACATTTAAATTATGTATTTTAAGGTATGAGAAATTGAACATTAAATGTTCTAGTAGAGTATAAATCAGATAAAAAAATATAAATAACTATATAACGGTATAAAGGTCACTATATATTTAATTTTTTTAAATATATTATTTTTAAATTATTTTTGTCATTTGATGAACATGAAAATAATTATGAAATAAAAAATATTAATAATACCATCTGGAATTATTTAAAAATATTAAATTCTATAATTAATTTACAATTATAATGTGTTTAAGAAAATCAAATATAATTGAGTAAATTTTTATTATTATTATCATATAAAATATAAATATAAAATAAATATATGTACATAAATATTAAGCATGAATTTTTTAAAACGTATTTTGGAAAAAAAAATTAGGAAATTTTTGTATTGAAATATTCATAAAATATAAATATGATTACAGGGTCAGTAAATATTATTTATAAATTATATTTTACTAATTAAAACATTATAAATATCATAATATAAAAAATAAGAACCATATATCATTACAAATTTATGATTTATGGATGAATGTCATTTTTATACCATAATATTATGAATGTAAGTCTATATAATATATAATTTATAATGGTGTAAATATATATACAAAGCGGTTTATCATAATAATTAATGAACCAAAGATTATCATTTTATAATTTAAAAATAATGTTTCCCAAATAACTTTTATATACAATGTCTTGATCCCATATCATTATAAACTAATATTCTAATATGTATAGTTTTTGTTGGTGACTATGTGCTGGAATATATTTTATATCATCTTTTACTTATAATTTATTTAAATTATTTTTTACAAAATGATTTTAATATTATAAAAAGTGGTTTATTATTCAACTAGTGTACTTCATTATTCTTTTTGAGAGTCTTGACATTCATATTCCTTAGACCTGAATTTTGTTTAGTAATTTAATATATCATTTGAAATTAATAAATTTTAATAAATTTTTTATATAAAATATATATAAAAGTTATGTTTATTTTTTCAAATTGAACAATTTACTAGAATCATTTTTTTATAAATTTTCATCCTTAAACAAATTTAAATATAAAATCATGATTTGTAAAAAAATATACAGGAAATATATGATATCATTGATGAATCATGGATTTTTGAATCTATTTTTATCCAAAGGATGTTTTAAATAATATGAATGGATGTATTGTTAGAATAATTATTATGTATTGATAAACAATATGTACATTTTCTCATTTATTATGACTAAATGGTTCCAAATATCAATAATGTATTTTATAGATTGATTCATACCCCATGATCTTTATACATACGAGTTTATTAATTTCTATAGATGTCAGAATTCATAATAATGAACAACAAAATGGAAACCTTACACGTCATCACAGAATGATTGGGACAAGGATGATAGAATATTTCTATTCGCCATGACCTGGGGATAGGAAATCGGACATCAAAGAACATAATCAGGGGAGTGAATTTTCCCAAAAATATAAGACAACAAGACACATTTATAAAAAAATAAACAATCAATGTAATATAGGTAACTGAAGTACACATAATGAGCCAAAGAAAGATGATCCCAAAATTATGAACCAAAAAGAAAACGTCTTGAAAAAAATCATGTCTTCTGGTGACTATCCATCGTCATATTTCAAAAAAAACAAGAAAATGTAATAAAAAGATAAACATCCATGCCATATAATATATTTCACATTTACTATTACAAAAAATACATGGATATTAATTAACATAATCTAATGTGGGGTTTGAAAAATATATCTTGGGGTGATACCATCAATTATTATTTATAATTTTATAAAATTTAGACCATAATATCTAGATTTTAAAATAAAACATTTCTTTAATTGACATTCAAAAAGAATGAAATTTTCAAATTGTCATTTGTTTTCATTAAAGAATATTATATTCAAAGCCATTGAAAAATAGATACAAAATTTATATTTGAATAAAAATTATCAAAAAAATACCAATCTCAAGGAAATATAATTTTAGTACTGTAATTAATGTACACATAAGTAACTATATTAATATAATCATGAATGGGAGTTCTAGGTCCACTATTCTAAGCCATTAAATTAACAGTTAAGAAATGTAATATGATATAATACAATCATATAATAAAAACCAAGAATAATTGTCTCTCTATCATTTTATAATATATACTAGGACACTCCTATGAATAATAATATTAAGATAAGGTGAATACTACTAATTTCAAGTCCTTAGATAGTTGGTAGACATGAAAAGAGTTTCCCATATTACCGCAACACTCACTAAAGATTTCATATGTCAATTCCTGATGTACCCATGATTATTATTTATGTATTTTCTCAAATTTTTTTTGAAAAACCATTCTCAAATTTCATAAAACAATTTCATAGTGAAGAATCACTGATATAAAAATTAAAAATTCATTTTTAGAGTCCAATCAACTATTGGTACATTTTATGGAACATAAAAACTGCATAAAATGTATTTAATGAAAACTAATTAAACTAATTATATATGAAAAATTTAATTCGATTAATAAATTTTAAAAATAATCCGAATTAATATATAATAACCATATGTATGGAATGTGTCATCGCCATTTTATAGAGGAACATTCCTTAGGAACATATTAAACCTCACGACCTTTAAGAAAACATTGATTGGAATGAAAGTTATTAGATGATATTGATTCAAAATATAATATAAAAATAAAAATTATTTTCGGTATGCTAGATATAAAAATATAGTCTCATAATGAAATTATAACTTGAAGATATATTATAGGAACAAGATTATGAGAGGACTTCTTACAATAATGTGAAGAACCAATACCAACTTATTTAATTGCCACTATATCTCACAAATGGAAAGAGGGAGAGATATTCAAATGCCGCATCATAGAGACTCTAGTTCAAATAATATTATCATATGTTCTAGGGATAGGATTATATATTTTAAAAAGGTGTTTTGGGATGGAAAATATGTAATGAATGATACTAAATTATACGTATAATGATTCCACATACTACCTACCGTACACTACCATATTCATGGTGGATACATGAAAAAGGAATATTTATACTGGACTTTATCATATATATGGTGGTAGACTGTTGGAGAATTGGTGGAACATGATATCTTTCTAGTTTTCTACCCAAATTCGCTGGCTAGCAAGTAGACTCCAATTTATACCACTTCCATTAAATCCTTTTGTAAAACAGGAATGTGTCTAAATATAAATGGTCATAAAAAATATACTCAAGTATCCCCCTAAAATAGCGTGTAGATATTATCCCTAACATAAAAAAAATTCTATCATGAGAAGGGATCAAGATTTCAATACCTGAAAATAGATAAAGAATCTACTTCATGAATAATGATTTCCATATATATGCCTTATATCTATCTCGTCAACACTTCCACAATACACATACTGAATGAATAATTATAAAATGTAGAACTATATCATATCAATACATAATATGAAGTGGATATAAAAACATTGTGGTGATAGGTTCAATATAATCTTTATATCCTTGAAGCACTGGGATATGTTCCAGTCGATTCCTCATTAATAGGGGAGTAGGAAGCACATCTTGAATCATTTTCCAAAAAGATAGTATTTATAACAAATAAACCAATTTTATAATTCATTTTATGGCCTCTAAAGTTCCAAATAACATCATTTCTATTTACATTGAACACCCAATTGACAATATCCCAAATTAATAGGGATTCTAAAGAAGATAATCTATCACTAAACTCAACAACAAATAGTCAAAAAAGGTATATTTCTAAACATTTATGGTCCTTTCTATATATTACCATCATTTTCCAAGGAAACCACGACAACTTTATCACCCCAAAGTAAGATCTAGTTCTAATTAAAACCATTCCCAAACATTTTTTGGACAGCATGTAGATCTATAAGACCTCCAATAACACCCTTACATGTGAGAATGTATAATATAAGGTTTGGGTAGATATTAATCCCAAAATACCCTAAAAATAACATTAACATGAAACATATCCCCATGAAATGATGATACATCTATCTCATCCAACAACCTACAGATACAACATCATTATCAAATTCACTATGAACCCGTCACATTTACAAATCCCATTCAAAAATTTATATTAATGTAATGTGTGTCAATCAGAAATGGTAGCCACATGCTCTCCTTGGAGTTTCAAAACCCCAAAAAATATAGTTGTTCAATCTCTTATATCACAACCAACTCATTGGAAGGAAAGTCATGAGTATAGTTCCTAAATCAGTTAATGATTAACCCAAATCATATATTTTTCCCCACAATGTTTCTATGGTAGTCTAATTTCAATTTCTAGGGATCCTTTACCCATCTGAAAAAATATAGTGTATATGGAAATAAAAAATTGGTTGGTACATGGTGTTTCAAATTACATTCCTAACACACTAGGAATCATGACATAATGGCTAATGTTGAATTGACCACTCTATGAAATTAACATAGATGTCTGAAACTAGGACACATCATGAAAACCAATGAGTGAATTAACCAATCATCCTAAATTCCAAATACAATAACCCCAATCATAAGAAAAATTGATCAAATAATATACTATATGGAATTGTGGAAAAATTGGATCATAGAAACCAGAATATCAAGGCCCCTCCACAATAAAATGTTTTAGTAAAATGATTCTATCTATAATCCACTCATCTCTAGTGTCGAAAAATTACTACACAATAATGAAAAAACCTCATAAAAAGATGAGCACATAAGCATAGTATAGTATCAAAATGAACCCAAATAATTTCAATAAAATGGTTCCCTAAGGATCCCTATACTTTTATTCGTCATTTCTAGCTTTGTAAAAATAGTATTTACAGTGTCTATGGCCCCAATACCATCTATTATATGTTACTTTTCATTTAAATAAAAGATTTGAAATCTAATTACCAATAATTTATATTGTAATGTAAAATTAAAATAGATAAAATTACACTTCAAGAACCTATATCCTAAATATATCAAAATCATATCTCTATGGGATATTGTCTCTATATTTTATGAACATTTTCATTTGTTATCAACTCAGGTTCAAAATGGGATAAATTTTTCCAATGAAGGAATAGTAGAAAAAATCATTAATCCATCACCCAATTTTTGACATGAATACATATTCCAACATCATGTCCATGGTTTAACAATGGATTCATGAATACTCAACTTAGATCAATAGGAACCATAATTGGAGATAATTTTATCCTCACTTATAGCCTTTGAATGGAGTCTTTGGCTCGGGATAATCCAACCCAATACTCTTGGAAGATTAAACTACCAATATAGTTCTCACAAACATTCATATTTTATGTAATATATTTTATAACCAGGACATTACAGAAATATAATATTTCATCAATAATAAATAGAGAATAGACATTTCAAATAATAGAAACCCCCAATATTATCACCTGTATCCA
Source organism: Viscum album (assembly GCA_963277665.1). Lineage (NCBI taxonomy): Eukaryota > Viridiplantae > Streptophyta > Magnoliopsida > Santalales > Viscaceae > Viscum > Viscum album. The sequence continues at coordinate 250,619,894 of OY728165.1, read as the reverse complement.
AGGGAATCCAACTGGTTGTTAAAATGTTCAACCGAAAAATTTGAAACTATATTTATCTCAAAAAGGAACCAAACTAATGAAATGATATTTTTATAATTGGTTTGAAACACCCAAATGAGGAGTAGGATGGAACATGCGAGATCAATTGACCCACCAAATCACTCATGTTGAAAAGATGGTTCAAATTAAGATATGACCCAATAAAGAATATCATGGATCTATTCATTCTTTATAAAACCGGATCAATGGAAACTCATGTTTAGATATCTCATCATTGTATTCCCCAATATTCATTTGATGATTATACATAACCGAGAGATTACTTAGCCAAACCATTCATGAAACTAATCATTGTTTTCCATGAAATCATCTGTGTTTCACCAAGACAAATTAATTAATTCAAAAACCATGGAATAAATTTCACCATAACTATAGACCTAGTAATAATGTTAACATAGTTACTATAAGATATTTTTTATAAAGAAAATTAATATTCAAGATACTCTTATTTTAGTATCCCAACTAGATCACCAAGACCATAATTTAGCATGTCTAATTAAGACCACAACCCCTCTAAAACTAATGGGATGTAATGTCAATGTTTTATAGCATGAAACTCCATCTGAACCAAAGATCAAAATTCATTCCATGGATTCTATGATCCCAAGAAAAGTATTCATTAATATATTAAGTAAATAGATGAACCGATATAGGTTGATAGTAAGTCATCAAAAGAACAAACATAGAAACTAAAAATCTAACCACTCCATTGGGGGTATGGGAAATACTAAAATGGTTGGGGAAAAGATCAATCTATGTGAAATCATACTACTCCAACCCAATAACATATCTTGATTACTCACTCAAGAAACATAATACGAAAACACCATTCAGTCATTTCCTTTAGAGAACATCATTGAACTATTACATAATCCAAAGGGGGAAATGATAAAAATTAAAATAAATAAAGAAATAATACAATTTCAGAGAGGTTTCAAAAAACACAATTAAGTGGAAGATCCCTATTTATTAACAACTTATTTTGAAAACCACTAAATACCATCAAAAATGTTATTCCCACAAACCATTTCAAATGTACACATCTTTCATTATGTTATAATGTATTCCAATCGAATTACATTTCAAAACTGCTCATTAACATTATGAAAAGTTATACCTATCAAGAAAAATAATTAAACATTTATTTTTTACTTAACTTACATTATAGATCATTGATTTTTTTATAATAGAGAGCCTCATTTCTATTTATATATAGTTTGTTTTCTATAAAATTTCTAAATATCTATTTAATTTTTCCATCAAATTTAAAAAATATTAACTGTTTGAAATTTAATATAAAAAATAATAATGTAATTTTCATTAAAACCAAAATCCCACACTTTAAAAATTCATTGTCAGTAGAAATTTCATTCAAAACATGTAAACCTAATTAAAAAATTGATTTCTAGGTGTGAATATATTAAATGAAAATCATCAATCAAATTGAAACAAAAAACATTTTCTTAGTTTCCATGATTAAAAAATAGTTTCTAAAAAACTGAGAATGAAAACAATTATTATTTCAAAAGCAATAAATATGTTATTAATTTTAAGCATGAAATAAATTTTCCTGAAATCCATTAAACTATATAAACTAGTTATACCATTACATCTCAAAAAAATAATTTCATCCATGTTAGTTAAATAGATTCTTATTATCAACATATCCCAAGAACTACATTTTTTTATTTTCCCATAAATAATAGTCACTAAAATAATCCAACAATCACGGTTTCAAAATACCAATGGAAAATGAATGTAGAGTAATTCTATACCTATCAATGTAGTTAACATCCATGTGTTATTCAAGACACATCGAATTTTATACATTAAGAACCATGTTTCATGTAACTAAATACATTATCAGACCATCTAATCTAACCTTATAACTTGATTCCACTATTCATTTTCACCCAATTTATTAAAAACCTAAAGGAAACCAATACATGTTTATGAGAATAAAAGGACAACATATACAACTATAAATCATAAAAAGAGTATAAATAATATAAACTAATGAAATCTAATAGTATCTCAAGTGGCATAATGATAGGAGATGATAATGAAAATATTATGCAGGTACACCATGAGTCCAAATAGGTATTGGATTATTCCAATCATGCTTTGAACAAAAACAATGTAATGTTATAAATCATATAACTAGGTATATATCTGATAACATTTTATAATTATCCAACCTATGGAAATCTAATAATTCAGCTAAGGTGGATCGACATAAGTCCTGAATCACATTCTCGATCACCATGGTTTGTATACAAGAAACTAGGTATAAAAAACCATGGGAATGAATTTATACTCATCAACAACACAACCTATCAAATTTTTAGAAATTAAGATTATAAATAAAATTACAACGTGGAAATAAATTACACCTCATGATAAAACAAGGATTATCCAAAAAGGTTTAACATTAATGAAAAAACAAACATTAATAAAACCATGTATCCCTCTGAATATCTATGTAAAGCTCCAAGAATAATAAAACTAGATTATACTAGAGAATTACCTATCCTAAATGATTTCTTTACCATTGAATATATCCTCTAAAACCCAGGCTATAAATTTCACAGTTACCAAAGATGTATGTGATTTCTAAATCTATCCTTTATTCAAACAAATAATAAATTCTAAATATATCTCTATATATCCACTAGTTCAATACTGTTTATAAAATATTTTTAAAAATCCATGTGACAATGAAAAACATATAGGGAATAAAATTTTGGTTATATTAATGTAATACATATTTAACTCCACAATAATAGGAAACTTTTAAAAAATTATATGTATAAAATATGAAATATCGTATATTTTATAATAATTAATTCATGATTTATTAGATAAATACAAACATAAAATATAAAAAATAGTCAAAAACCCTAATGATTTTGGATAATTAGATAAATAACTCCATTACATGAAATATGGATACAAAAACACATAAATAATCCATTCCCTTAAATTACATAGAACATATAAAACAACATTGGATGAACTGGTGATGTAGATACGATTTGGGTTAAATATAAATCATAGTAAGGGAATAATATAAAAATAATAATATTATAGTAAAACTTGATAATCAATAATCATATCAAAGTTCTATAAAATTGGTGAAATCATTAACATGAAGATTGAATTATGAAAAAAGATAATAAAATCAATACAACATTAGAATTTAGAGTTAAAAAAACCATGAAATAATTTGAATATGTTTATGAAAACCCACATGATATCATAACATTGTGTTATTAGGAAAAAATATTCTTCACCACCCATAATATCTGATTTGATAAATTTTTTACCGAATTCATTTGAGGGATGCATCATTACTGATCCTCCCATCACATTCACATCATTTACATGAATTTGTGTTCCAAATAATTTATAAAACATAAAAGTGACATTAATAAATTTTTATACACCAGTTTTTGGATTTTGGATATTGTATTACAAAAATGTATGTAAACATCAATGAATAATACTAAAATCTAGGCTAATACCCTTGATTTAAATTTGTTATGGGTATCAAATACGTAAAATATTGGGGTGGAAAATTATGAGATTATTTTGGTGGCATAATGTGATTAAATTTGGATTCATGGAAGTCTCTAATGAGAGTCAAAAGTTTTATACCATTATCTAGGAATCAAATGGGATGAAAAAAGGTTTTTGAAATACATTAAATCATGATGAATTAAAAATCAGAAGTCATACTAAAAATGGAAGAACATAAAAAATAATAATGACGAGAGAATCACTTATGGTGAGAGAGACCTTCTAAAAGCTTGGGAAAAGCTTCATAAGTGATGTGAAAAACATTTGAAGGTTTTTATAGATATATGTGGAGTGTAAATTAACACTAAAATTGTTTTGAGTCATGATGGATGCAAGGTTGGGTGGGTATCTATAGCTAAAAATAAGGGATTATCTATTAATTTATAATCATAGTTTTTGGACGATACTGGATATAACAATTAAAAACAAATATGTTAAAAAGTTTTTTTAACATGTATTCGTATAATAAATAAGGGTTACAAATATTTTATTTCGACAAGAACTAAACATCTTAAATTAATACCATCAATGATGTGTAACAGAGTCTTGTTTATAAAAAATTGATTTAAAAATAACAAAATATAATAATGGTCTAGGGGGATTTATTAATGATTTAAGATTGTAATCAAACAACATAAAAGAATCATTTTTAAAGGTGAAATATATATCTGGTCATACGTATCCTTTTTATAATTTATTACAAAACATTTTTCCATTAGGATTCCATTGTACAGATTGTTTATTTATAGCGCATTTAATTTTTCTTATACTATCATAGAGAATTATGATAAAATAAAAATTGATTAATCCTGATGAGATGATTTAAGAAATAATATTTCTTTAATAAATTTTTTTTATAAAATTAATAATTAACACATTTAAGAATAAATACTTATTTAAATAATTATAATTTTTTAATTATAGTAATAATCTTCGAAGCCTTATGATGATTAATATAGATTTTATTAAAATATATTCTAAATTTTTAAAATATAAAAATTATTTAATAAAACTACTATATAACAACAATAATTATTTTAAAAAACATTATTTTGTTAAAGAATGTGTTCTAAAACCATATCTTTTTTTAAAAATACTATTTTTGGTTTATTTATGTGAAATTTTTTTTCATCAAAAAATATATAATTATATATATAAATTATTATTTAAAATGGAAAAAAATATTATCTTTTTCATTACAAAAAAAATTATATAATTCATACAATTAGGGAATAGATACAGAATTACTTGTTACACTATTGTATACCTTATGTGTATGATGTATGATGGTGGTATTTTATTTGAATAATTCAAAAAACATCGGTTGGGTTGTGATTTTTGTAATCATAAAGGGTCCCAAAAATGGTTTTCCACATGTTTAAGTTATTGAATATTTGTTTGGGATTTGTCAATTGAAAATACTAGTGATATTTTCTACCTTATAAGCTCTAATAAATAGTCATTATAGGGTATGATCTTATAGGTTTAGGCAATCTCGTCTTCTATCATTGTCAATATGACATCATCATAAACATTATTTTTTAACAATCCCAATTTCCACTATACAGTTTCTTTTTTATCAATGGTAATATTAATTAATATTCTTTAAAATCTGACCAGATGTATTTTATTACTATAAAAAGCAACTGAAGTGGTGAATCTATTTTCTATAACTAAATTACATAATACAAAATTTATTAATTCAAAAGTAAGTTTCATTAACGATATTTTGGGTCATTACATTCATCCCCCTTCTAAAATTTCACAATCAAAATTTTATTTCATACAATAAAACTCACGTGGTTCTATATATTTCCCAACATCCTCTTGTTCCCATGATTCCTCCTGAAACATCTTGTTTATCCATATGAGTTTGACCATGTGAGTCGTACTATTTCATAAAACATTCTCCATATGATATTATATCATAATCAGTGGATACAAATATGATAGATCATTATATAAGGGTGCCAACTCTAGGTTAAGGATATGTAAGGGGTCAAGTATGTAGTTTTTTAAGAGGGATACATGGAACACATAATGTACATTAGAAATGATCGGTTATAGTTATAATCGATAATTTTCACCCCTAGTGGTATCATAGAGAGCCATTTCAATACTAGAATTGTAATTGTGGGTATTTGGGGACTCTACTAGTGAATGTTGTTCTTGACAACTTATATATAAAGCCATTGATCATGATATTAGCACATCATTAGGAGTTTTAATAGTTTTATGAGACTATGTATAAAGTCAAACAAACTTCATATATATAAATAGAGAATATTTTTATATGATTATTAAATATAATTTTATGATATATTCTAGGAAAATAAATGATAAGTGTCTTTAGATAGAAGATACACAATCATATTTTTTGGTAACATTTTAAATAATTATTCAAAATATTTTTTTTAATGTTGTATCATTATTGACATACCCTAATTAACAAATTTTAAAAATTAATAAATTATAAAATTGGGGAATCAACTTAAATCAATCATGAACAATATATTCAGATTATATTAAAAAAATGTTCTATGAGTGTGGCACCACAATAAATAAAATATTTATTTCATATGTCAATGTTAACTATAAATACACTAAAATCATAGTGTATCTGGAATAAATACATATTTTCTATATCATAACGCACCCAGTATCATCACATGTTTCATATAGTGGATATGATACCCCAACATGTTTCACATATAAGATCAAGCACTTCAACTTGATTCTCAGAATTACATCATGGGATAAAAAAATTATCTAATGAATTAGAGTGGTATATATGTAAATTCCAACCAATCAGGTTATGAAAACAATATATATGGTTACAAAAATATCCATAAACATTCATCATATTATTCTATAATAACATGTGAAAATAAAACAATTTTTCTAAACATTTGAATAAATTATCACATTATATCCCATGGAAAATAAATGGGTTTTATAAAAATATATTCATCATATTAAAAACTCATTCATGGAAGGAATAAGGGATGTATAATTGGATAAAATCCCTAGTACAATATTTTTAACTTCAATGGATGTTATAATAAATAAAAATTCCATTAAAATAAAAATACAAACAATCATATTAACTTTAATTAATTGAGCAGTAATAATGATGGTAAAATTCATATTCATGCCATTTCTATTAGAATAATGATTCTATATACATTTTCTGTAAAAGTTCAAAAATCATATCATTCCTAAAATGAAATGATGATTCTATTTAATTCATTTTGTAAAAATATATTAATTGGTTAAAAAGAATTTAAAAAATCAAATTAAAATAGTATAAACACTATTGATAATATTTTTAGAAAATATAGACACTAAGGAAAAAAAATTCATTTGATAATAGAAATAATTCCAGGTTTCCTTAAAAAATGCCTCAGACACATTAGAACTCCAAAGAGAGGAAAATAAAAATAAACACATAATCAATATAAATAACTATAATAGGTATAAAATCATGAGATTTATGAGAGTTAGATCATGGAATTTCATATATGGAAACATAATCATTAGCACTCCTAGTAAATAACACTATTAAAACACAATACCCTTACTACTTTGGTAAATTGCATTTTAAAAAATAATGAATGGGAGAACATTAGATGTATATATAAATTACCATAATTTTAATTATAATAATCACAAAAATACAATCATGAATAGTATATTTATCATATAAAAGAAACAAGTGGTGATTATGGAATGTTTCTTATAGAAATTAAGGAGAGAAAGGAAACCCTTACCTCAAGTTTCACTAGCTTTAATAGCACACTAACCTCCAAAATAAAAAATCTAAATTTATTATAATTCTATTTAGAAATAATTTTAAGTATTTTGAAAATCATATATAATGCATTTATAAAATATACCTATCCATTTATTAATAATAAATTTTTAGATTCATTATTTTCATATGTTAATTGTTTCATTTATCATAAATGTTTTGGTTCTACTATTCTTATTCCTGTATATTGATCATGGTTCAATCAAATATAGAATTATGAAAATTATATATATATCAGATATATATTTTCATTATATATATATATATCCATTAAATTAATTAATAGAAAATATTATTTCTTCATTTTTAGAAATAATAGGTTCTACGTACTTATGAATGATGATTTCATTTTACAATGGATTGAATGAAAAAAATTTAAATTAAAATTAAAATTTTCAGAATAATTTTTATATCACATATATCTTATATATCTATTCAATATATCTATATTACCATCAATTTAAATCATAATTTTAAAATAGATAACATCCGTACGTGTAGGCGGTAATATAATGACCTGAATGAGCGATGTTATAGTTTTCTAATGAATTGGAAGGAGGATTGTGGTCTCAACTTTAAAATAATAATAATTAAATATTTTTATGATACTGAAACCATTATTTTATAATTGATAACATTTATATAATGTAAGTATAAGAGTAAATAATTTAAAATATGTTTGGAAAGACACTTGCCTCTTTCTATTGTATGACTCTAAGAGATTATCTCTTAATGTCCCTTGAAATTGTCTTTTATGATGAAAATCACATATTTATCATGAGTAAGGATGCTTAGAAGATAATTAAATATATTTTGGTCATTATATAAGGCTTAAAATGTGTGAGTATGAGTTGAGATATGGTGTCCCTTTTATGTTGTGGGGGGAAATCTTGGAATTACTTACAATATTAAATTCATATAAGTTATTTTCATGCAAAAATGGTTATAAGTTGGAATAAATAATATATAATGAGATAAAAATGTAATAAAATCATTAAAATACTTGGGCATGTTTCAGTTATTTTTTTCCCTTATATCTTTATGTTAATCCCCATTAACCCTTATGATAATTTCTAGGATATTAATATTTTTTACTCTTTACGGGTCTCAAAAATTAAAATAAAACGAAAATTGACCCATAAATGGTCAATGGATAATATTATAAACTATATTGAATTCAATTTTCAAAAAATAATTTTTTTTAAAATTTTAAATCATTTAATTAACAACTTTTTAAAACAAAATATAATTTTTTTCACTTTTTAGAAATACATGAAATATTACAATATAAAATGTTTCTAACTTTGCAAAATTATTCTACCATAACATGGATTTTAATATATGGATTATATAGTCATAATATAATCATCCAATCAAATTTTTGTAGTGTTATATATCATGTTAAAACTAATATTTTGGTTTTACCCTTTGGTTATCATATTGTATCCTTAACCATTATATTGGAATTTTTATTATTAATGAGTTTTAATATTAGAAAAATGGTGATAATTGGCTCAAAAAAATTCATCGGATGATATTTTAGACTATTTATCATCCAATTTATCTTCAATAAATATTTTTTAATAATTTAAAAATAATAATTACATAATATTTAATATCAAAATAATATTAATTCCATTGAAAGAACTATTCAAATATTTGGACTTTCAAAAAATCATCACAACAATAGAATTTGAATGTAAACCTTTCACACATATATAATATATTATATTTATGTCTAAAATTCATGTGACACTTATACTCACCCAAAAATTATTACATTTAATGTTTTAATTTCCATTTACCTTATATTTTACATCTTTAAAAAGAAATGTGTCGGCGTTGAATAAGCATTTATGGTAATTAGTCTACAATTAAATATTAATAATATATTTATATAGTTAAAAAATTAATTATTAGTTTAAATAAAATTTAATAACATAGAATATCATTTTTTGATCATAACAATGAATTACAGATTTTAAATGTAAGAAAGGAATATTTTTTACATCATATTTTAAGTAAATGTTATAAAGTTCAAAATCAATGTTAATTGGAAAAGGAAGTATTTTTTATGTTTGGATGATTATGGAATAAATAAAGTATACTAATAATGTTAATTCATGTATTTAAATGTATTTTAATCCATGTAATATTAGTTCTTACTATTATTTACACATATCTAAATTATCATGATAATAAAATATTATAATTATTACTATTTATAATGACCCAAAACATGGTATGTTTAAAAAATGGGCCTAAAGATAGAAATTCTGAATAAATATTTCAAGATTAAATTTTTACAAGTTTACAAAATAACATTTTGGAAAAAAATCAAAACGTAATGAAAAATGGTTTTTCAATAAAGTTCCTTTTCATGTTAAAAAAATTATATACAATATTTAACTATACAATTGATTATAATGAGATGAACATTATTATTGACAATATTATAGAACAAATGTTACATTGTGAATAATTTAAAATTAACATGATACTTTTTTAAAGCATGAATCTAAAATAATGCTTCCAATAACAATCTATATTTTTTAATATTAACCATAATATCTATATTTTATAGAAAATACAAAAAATTCAACTTAATATAATTTTTATATGATATTTTTCAATATGATATTCTTTTTTTAGATATATTTGTTTAATTTATTAAATAAATTTTGTATATTAGATCATAAGTTAAATTAAATGGAATTATAAAGAATAAAATGTCTTTCTTAAAAATTATATGCTTTTTTCCTAATAATTATGAAATCAATTTTTATTTATTATGACTTATATATATTTTTCAAAAATTTAAAAACTTATATTTAGACCTTCAAAATTAAATCGAAATTTCATATGTCATAATATTATATTAATTTTTGGTATGTTAAATCTCAGTGTTATTATTTGTATAAACTATCAAAAATTGTTTTATTTTAAAAATATATGGGTATTACATTCTCAAAATTCGATCTTCTAATTGATAATGAAGGTATTGATAATTTAAAATTCAGATTATGGAAAGTCATGTCATAAAATGTTTTGATAGAAATTCCACAAGAAATAAGGGAAATATTAATATGATTTTTTATGTTAGAACACATTACTAGGTTACCAAATACGAGACATTAATGGGTTTATATATTATGGATATTGAAGAAAATTTAATATCGAAATAATTGTGGGGAGTGATTTATATAATTGATCACAAGATATTGAATGACTAGAAGAAATAAAATGGTCATACAATGATAAATCAATGAGGTGTGAAAAGTAAAAAATCTATTTATCATAAATTAATGTAATAGGATAATAACTTTTCATTAATATCCTTGTCATCGAGTTGGGGAATTACATTACCAGTCATACAAAGAAAATAAGGAAATATATATACTTTAACGTTATATTATCATCCTTTTATCGATTTCCACCATAATATCAAATTTTTATCCCAAAGATTAGTGTTCAAGATGAAAATTATTCATTCCCTAAGAAATAATATAAACACCTAATGGATCACATAAATCAAAAAATGATAAAAATATATTCCTGCTATGATTAGAAATTAAAAAATAAAATTGTTAGAACAATGAATGATAATATAAAAAATGGCTAAGAATTCATTTGAATAATTTATAAACATTTTTCCAAAATTTTATATATTATCTAAATATTTTAACAAAGATTATTCCATAAATTAATAACCATAAATCCAAAATTACTTCAATATCCTTGTAATTAATGAATTATATAACCAAAAAGGGGATATAATACTTTTAAGATTATATCCCAAAATATTTAATTGTATTTTTAAAAATTAATCATTCATGTTTTATCACATGTTAAACCTGAGGGATGCATTTATCTTATACTAACGAGACATATCAAAAAATATCACTAATCACCATGATAAATTTCTATATAATCATATAATTTATTTAATTATCCGACATATCTTGAATTAAATTTAGAAAATAACTTTAAATTTTATCTTCAGAAACACAATTAATATCTTTAAAAATGTCACCATTCTAGTGAATAACTTTTTAAACAACAATATTATCTATATTCTATAGTCCAGTAGACTATACATAACTTAACATAAAATATTTTTTAAATTTAATTTTTAATAAAAATATCACTTGATTTTTCCACCTAAAACCCATTAAAATATTCACGTCGACTTAAAATCCCATCATATAAACCCATAAAAACATAAATCCATACATCCTTTCTAATTTAACCAATTAGTTTGAATTTATATAAAACATTACCAATGATAACATTTATCATATTTTCATGAAATCACTAACATATATTAATTTCATTAATACTATCCAATTTTCATCATAATTTATTTATCAAAATTATAAAATTATATCTCAACCTTAATCATGTATTAATGGTTATCTATCACTTAATTGACTTCCTCCCTAAATATACCTTTTCAAAAACTATTCCTTGAAACCTATAAAGAAAAATATTATAGAAAAATCCATTAATGTTACAAGATTTTATATCCAAAATATCATTAATATAATTTTTTAAAAAATAAATTAATATCATAATACATAAACACTTCTATTAGTTCACATCAAGGATTATAATAACATTATTACATCATTTTTCTATATGTTAACCCTTTTATTTTTTACAATGTTTGGGATAAGAAAATTTTTCTCTACACATAATAAAATTTAGTATAAATGATATTTTAGTATTAATCTATATCCATTAAATTAAAAAATCATTTTTCATTATAAATATATTAATTTTTTCCTTTATTTTTCATACATAATGCATTTTACCATTCTTGTGAAACATTAACAAGAGTAATAATTCTTGTATAATTGACAATTAGGAAGAATAATAATCTTCCCTCCATGGAATTCCAAAAAATCTATTTTTCTATTATTAGGAATGTTAGGAAACTAACATATGTTGTTATAGTTAATCATATAATGGAAAAGATAATTATGCATTATAAAATGTTTCCACATACTAACTCCCATTTCATTTTGTTTCTGAAGAAAAAAATAATTCCATTTTCATTCACAATATATATTTACATGATTCATCCTAGTTCTATCCATTGACTGAAAGCAAAAGTATAGTCTGAGGAAAAATTAGAATAATTAAGAATCATATAATCCTGAAAAAATAATTTAAAGTACTTCTAACTATATCTATTTCCTTTCAATATATGATACATGCAGATTATTTTAGAATATCCTTTGATAATATATTCAAATCCTTTACAATTGTTTCAAAGAATAATGTGATTCAATCAATGAATATCACCTATATGGGTCCATATAGTTCCACCACAAAGGTACACTGACCATGGACCTGAATAATTATTGAGATATAATTTGAGAATCTATTTTTGGGATTATTTCTCTTAGATTTATATTTTAAAAAACCACAACTAACAATAGTTTTGAAACATTGATTATTTCCTAAGAAGAAGATCACATGATATCTATATTACCATAACAATGGAATTTATCAAATACATAGGCTTATCCCCATTATTTTCACTCAATTTATCAAATCCTAATATGTAACTATTAACTAAACTCTACACTGATACTAACTATAAGGACAAAATCATTTCACAGAAAAATATTATGTCTTTTAAGATGGATATTCAATACAAAACATTTTGATCCATGATATAACCATAAAGATTCAGTGTCTTTGGAGACTAAACACATAAACATAAAATTTAGTTGTATTTTAAATCATCTATCATAACTTTCTTCCCACATTAAACAAATATTGAAATACCATGCCTAATAATTTTCTTCATGATAAGGTAAAAAAATGTATGAATTGGTGAGATTAGTTTCTCGATTAGGGTTAAAGTGATATATATTAATAAATGATCTTTTAAATCCCTAAGATATTAATAAGGGTATGAGATCAAAACTATAACTTACAATGTTGAGAACTATTCCATTATTTATCATAGACAAGAGTAATCAAATCATGATTTTTCATTTCAATGTACCAAAATCAATGGAGACATGAATAATTATAAATCAATAATCAATACACCTAAATCATAAGATATTGGAATCATTATAAATCAATCATTTACCATAAGTTCAAACATTAATTATAAAAACCTATCATAAAACTATGACACTATCATAGTTATATATTCAATTTAATACGTCAAATTTAAAAAATATGACACTAAAATAATAATTATCAGACATAAAACTTGTTTCTCATATCATAATGGGTCTAGAAACATCACATATTTCATATATGGAATCTAGAATCCCTACATGTTTCCCATAGTTTATCATGAAAACTAAATTGCTTACTATAAATGAATCATGAGATATAAAGAATTACTAGGATAATTAGAGACATATTTAATTCCAAGAAAAGTTGTCTTATACCAAAAACCATACATATATGAACCCCATGATCATAAAAACCCATTAAATCGACATATAAAAACACACGGAAATAAAAAATGTTCCCTAAATATTTCATAAATAAATTATATCATATCCCATTGTATATAAGAAGGTTTTGTAAACATTTCATCATCATAACTTTAATCCGTATAGTGAAATTACCAGGATGTTATAATTCTATCACATCCCATGTAAATCATATGTAACATCAAAGGATATTTTTATATATGAAAATGTTTTAAAAATATCTCTAGAATATTTCTATGGTATGTAACATTTTCATTTCAAAATAACTTCATTAGAATCAAAAATTTATAAAATATTAAAAAAATTGATTTTAAAATAAATATAAAAATGAAAATTAATTATAAAAAAAAAAATTCCTAATAAATTGGAATTCAATGAATGTTATGTACGTTAAAATATTTATTCCTTTTATATTTTCTATAAAATGATAAACTATCTCATTTAAAATATAAAAACATTATTAATTTTAAATAATTTTCTAAAAATTATATCATGGGTAAAAATGAATTTATTAAATAATTGTATAATAATAAAAACATTATTAAAATCATTTTTATACAAAATCTATAATGAATAATCAGGATTTTAATCGAATTGAGAAATAATGTCATTTTTTCAGAAAAATAATCATATCTATTCTTTACATGAAGAGTGGAAAATGAAATTAAAAAATTCAATGAAATATCAAGAAATAAATAGGGGACAAAACTATTCATGATATTATTTTGGGGTATTTTTATAAATTTCAACATTGGAAACATAGACATAAAAAATCTCGTTAAATACGAGATTGTAACATAAAACCCTTTCCCCTTTGATTACATTAAAATAAAAACCACATGAATGAATAAACCTAATATATATATATATAAGTCATGATAATTTTACTGATATTTATCATAAAATTCATCATGGATATTATTAATACCATATTAAATAAATTATTCCTAATTATTGAATGTGTCTTTTAGAATTAAAACTAATACATGATACCCTATCTTAAAGATCCACATGCTTCAAAAGCTCTACATTTTCTTATATAATAAATAGAGATTTATTATAATTATATACCAAAATCATTCTTATAATTATAATCTCATATAGGGTCCACTTGTAAAAGTTTAAAAATGACTTATTAATTAATTTTCATTAAAATCATTGATTTCATGTGCTACATGTTTCGTTGTTCATTTAAAATCCAGTTTTATGGTTTTTGTCCTCATTCATCGATCATGGTTTTATCATATAAGGAATTTTTAACTAGATATTACTATCACATATAAATATTTTTTATATTTATAATCAGGTATAAATTTAGAGCCAAATGTATTTGATACACAATTCCTTGATATGTTTGGTCATACGTATGAATAAACATTTATTTCATTTTTTAATGGTTGTAATGAAAGAATTATTGTTAAAAATTTACCATTATAGAAAAAAAGTTATATAATATATATATTTTATACGGATTAAATATATCATTTTCCATCTACTTAATGATTAAATGCAAAATGAATCCCATCACTATGCAGTGGTGGTAATCCACACATACACGTGACCAATTCTATAATTTTACAATGGCTATAAAGATAATGAATTATAGTGATTCCACTATAAAAATAATAATAATTTATTATATTTAATATATTCAATACAATATTTTTAAATGTATACCTTGTATTTAGAGGGGCAATTGATGTAATTAATTTTAAGCGATCGAGTAACATGATTACCTCTTCTTCAGTAAGCCACCATTAGATTCCTTCATAAGGTCCCTTGAAAATGTCTTTTAAGAAGAAAATAGTAAATAAATAATCAATATGGACGTTCATAATATAATTTTATTTGATTTGGTTTACATTATAAGGATTATAATTTATAATGAATATATGATCAACAGTACCATCTTAAAAGGGTGAGGAGAGAAATTTTTTAAACTACAATGACTAATAAAATAATATAAATTAGTTTTCATGTGAAATTTATTTAAAATTTATCTACTCAATATTATTATTAGGTTGAGATGAAATAGTTACAAAAAATAAAATTTGGTCCAGTTTTGGTTTTATTTTTAGCCACATCTTTTTGTTTTTTCCAATGTTAACCCATTAAATAATTCACATGATATCAATGTGTTATAATATTTAGGGTTTATGAAAGACAAAATAAAAATGATAAGAGGAAAAAATGGGTTATTGTTGATATTCTAAACTATAACCATTTGGGGTTATAATGAATCAAACTTTTTCAAAATTGATATTAAATATTAATTGATAAATATTTATTAAATTTCCCAAATAAATGTGAGAGGACAATAAAGGTTTTTCGAATTTGGATTCAAGATAAATAAGCTTTTTATTTCATGAATGTCATTAAATATCTACAATAAAAATAATCTCATAGAGTACAATTCATATACCTGACCACTTCAAAACATTTCTTTATAACATGGGGAATTGAAACATAAAAAAAGTTAGATAATATTACAAGTAAGGGTAAACATGGGGGTACTGACATAACATGATCCTAGGGGGTTTAGAACATGAGAATAAAATTTTAAACACATATCTTTCATATAATATATTATAAACATATGTCATTTAATAAATCATGAAAGTTTATTTAATGGAAATAATAAAGGAATATATAACCAAGAGAAATAAGAATGTAACATTAACATAATACATGAATTTATGGAATACACAGAAGTATAAAAAATATATGTCAAGGATACCCACTAAGAAATTAATAACATGTTAGGATTAGGCTAACCACCCATGTGCCATTTTTAGGATTTAGATAATGTCTTTTACACCCGTTTTTTTAATGTATAACCTCATGCGTACCCTCATTTTCAAGAATTGGATAACCTCCCGTGTAACCTCTTTTCGACTTGGGATAACCTCGAATATTCCCTCTTGTCTCGTAGAAAATTATTTGTTACCAAAATAATTTTTGGGGGATATAGTTCACACCCATCACATAGACCATATAATGGAAATGGGTTTCGTAATTATCCAATAAATTCATTATAGTCTAAACCATGTAAAAGGAATATGTTTCATAAATATTTATTCATCATAATCATAAACCATCAAAATAAATAATATAGATGGAATAATTACATACTATTCCTAATATAGTATATGTGATACAAATTGTCATTGTTATTGAATAATATAAATTCCATATAAAGATCAATAAATCATTCTAGAGGAAAATATCATTTCTATTTTGAAATCAATTTGATAAAATCTATAAAATTATCAAATATTAATTTAAATATTTTCCTTTAGTGTGAACTTGTATACATCTAAATTATTGTTTAAATAATTTAGTTGTCAATAAGGTATAAAATACAATTAATTTATAACACATAAAAAAGAATCTTCCATCCACATTTATACGAAAAAGGAAACATAGATTTTTTTTAAAAATTAAAATATTATTTTATTTAAAAAATTAATAAAATATTAAACGTGAAATTTAAAAAAAAATTAAATTTAGAATAATTAAAACATTCTTTAAAAGATATTTTAAAAAACATTGGCACTAAATAAATATGTAATTTTGTAAAAGAGGGATATAAATTATGGTTTCCCATTAAATCATTCAATAAGAATATAGAGTATTCTAATAGAAGAAAATGAATGGATAAAATATTTGTTCAAGAAATAAATGGAGGATAGAATGTATCATGAGTTTATTGAGATTCATATCATAATATATTATCATTGTTAGCAAAATTATAATCAACCCCAAAAAACAATGTGATCATAACGTCAACCCATTACCACTTCAGTATCCATTGAATCATAATCCACATGAAAGAAATAAACCAATAGCTAAATGTAAGTACCCATAAATTTCATATGAAGAATAATAATATACACTCATGTATAGTTTACAAACCCTTACTAAAGAAACATTTTGGTAAAATGGAATGTGTCCCATGCAAATAAATGTGAGTTGAAAAACTGTTAACATATGTTTTTACATCCTCTCTAAATGTTCAAATATATTTTATAATAAATATATTTGACTTATAATAATATTATATATCCAAAATTATATATATAATACCTTATTTTATTTACTTACGCAATTTTATTATACATTTATTCACAATTCCTTATAAAAATCATGTTTTATGTAATAACTGTATTGATTTTCAAAAATATTTTGGTTTCATATATTTAACCCTTTTACATTGAAAATGTTTAATTAATCAATAGAATGTTATACAGGATATATAAATAATATATATTCGTAATATATTTGTTTATAGTAATCCATTAAATTTATCAATCAAAAATGAGTTACATCTTTCATGGAGTTGGTAAGCAATATTTATGCATAAATGTTTTTTATTTTTCAAAATAGATGGAAAGAAATAAATTTTAATATTACCTAACAAATGTAAAATCTTTTTTAAATCATATATATCATATATATTAATTTAGTATAGCATTATTATTTTGGAATTCAAAATAATATGAAAAAATTAACATTACTTTTTAGAGGTGGAAGTCCACACGTATTTACAAGCAACATTATCATTTCCAAATGGATTGCAATGTAATGATTTAAATGTGATATTATAAATTTTAACTATACTAATTTCATTAATATAACCTATAATCATTAAATCTATAACTATCTCCACCAATGGGATGTGGTGATGGAATATTAATTACAATGGGCTGTGAGGTGGTAGTTTTTTGTAAATATCATCGAATGATTAATTTACCACAACATGGAAGAAGAGAAATAAGTAGGTAATGAAATTAACATAAAAATATATTTTTATAATAAATATTATTGTGTTATTATATCATAATTGTTGAATAATATTTTTTGGAGTTACATGATAAAATAAAATGGAAACGAATGGTTTCCATGACATTCAATGGGGACAGGTAGATTCATGTAGTCAATATATTGGATGAATTATTTTAAGACATTCGGGTTCTATAATGACACGAATCGTATGGTCCATGTACGGGTTCCCATTGTAAAATTAAAAGGGAAATTATCAGAAATAAAAAAATTAAGGCCATCGTGCATTTCAGGCAAGAAAACGAATGGTTAAGGACTATACATATTCAACTGAGGATACCCTAAGGATTACATTAAAATTATCTTAAGAGAGTATTATATTCAAAATACATACACTATAATTTTTTAATGTGAGTTATCGCATTTGGGTAGGGATTTAATTAGAAAAATTGATTTGTATGAGGGTATAATAGATAAGAATGGGTTCCCTTTTATATGTCTATAAAAGGAAGCATATAGATTTTTTTTAAAACGTGTACCAATGAATTTATCATGAAAAAATGCTCCAAATGTACTCTATTTATAAACACAGTTGTGATAATATCTACATATGTCTACAAAATTTGATATTTAAAAGTTAAAAGGTCATTTCAACCCAAATTATTTTAGTTTAGGCACTGATAATCCAATTTTAACATTAACCTTGGTAATTAATTTTTAAAATTTTTTACATATCAATTTAATCAAAATTTTATTTCTGTTATTAAATAATAATAATTAAATTGAATCTAAATTTTTAATCAATTTTTCATAATTTTATTTTATTATTCCCATTGTGAGATTCTCCAAATTATTCCCCAAAAAGAACTAATTGGGTGACTATTGGATGTTGGGGTAAATCCTACATTGAAAGGGTGGAGAAGAAATTTTATCCATATGTCTGTAAACATGTATCTATAATCTATAAAAATGATTTCTTATAAAGAATTTTTTTGTTAAAATGAAAAAAATATATTTATAATTAAAAAAGTTATAAGGAAACCTACAAATGATTGTGTCAAGGATCAATTTGAATTGTTTTATTTATAAAATTCATTACATAACATTAAAAATAATTTATGAAATGATTCACTTTGTGGATTAAATTAATTTCTTGTTTCATTTCATGGTAAATATAATTTTTCTTTTAATAGTTTAATCCCTTCTTCTGGTGATTAATTACTTAAAAATGTGTTTAGAAAATTACCCCAAAAAAGTGGCAACATGATCACCCAATAAACATGGATTCACTTATTATAAATTCATTATTTTTTGATGAATGTATCATTTTAGGTTTGATATGGCCCTAATAGTGAATATGGAATAATTTCATAGTATGTATTTTAATGAAAAAATTAATATAAATTCTAAAAAACCTATAATTCAATTATAATGCATGATGCCCTTAATATAACCCCAACACAAATATATAACCCACGGATAAAAATGGCCACAGTGTGAGGATTTAGTAGAAACTGATACAAAAATTTCTATATTCAAGTATAATAGAATAAGAGAAGAATCAAAAATAATAATAAATAGAAAACACTATAAGAACTTCAAATTTCTTATGTTAGAGATTCAGTCGATAGAGTGGCATCATCTCCCCCTAAAAATGGAAACAAAATCGGAGGGATTATTCTCTATTTATAAACAACATATTACAATAAATATATATAATTTTACATTTTGTGTAGTTATGTCAACCTGAAATTATCATTTTGATCCATAGATTGGAGGTTTTTTATACCGCTTCTTGATTTTTTTTGCTTCATCAGTTGGATGGTGGATTAACATGTATTATGGAGCATTAATACATTGAATATAAACACACTATCAACTACCAAATACCTATGGTATGGAATAAATAGCTTCTGTAATGATTTTCACCAAGTGGAAGGTCTAGTTCACAACACAGACATGTACATGGGTTGGTTGAGTCGTGAATAGTTTATTTACACGGTGTGTTATTACAAATTAAACACTATGAATATTATGATTTTTTATTGATGTTTCTTGATTTTTTATTTATTTATATTTCCTTCAAAATCATAAATAATCACCAAAATACAGAATTTGATCCACAAAATAAAACTATTATTTGGAGAAAATGGATTTTATACATTATTAAAATGAATGATGTAGTGTGAAAAATTATGAAAAATTAAAATCCACCTCACCTTTTCACTTTAATTCATTATGAAAAATATCATCATTGAATTATAATAGTACACAATCTAAAAGATAATCATTAAATTAATTATACTTATAAATATTACAGTCATAGTGGAGGATTTTAAAAGGAACAAAAAATTAATATTATTATTATTCGAATAATGCCAAATATATAATTTAATTAATTCTTTTTATCTTTTTTCGTACACGATTTTTTACTTTCCATAAATACAGATGATAGATAATTACTAACTACGCATTAAAAATAATTCATTCATCCTTCCTGTTCAAATAATGAGAGTAATTCCAAGATTGAAGTATACACACTCTCTCCAGAAACATAAATGTTATATAAATCTCAAATTATAAATTAAATCACAAAACTAATGAGATATTTCAATAAGGCTCTAATGATTTAGAGGATAAGGTATGTTAGGTAATGATGTGAATATAATCATAGTGGCTAAAAAGGAGGCTTCATTCAGTAATAATAATGTAGGATATTCAAGGATGATCCTTAATGAAAAAATATCTCGTCAAAAACAATAAAAGGATAACATAACCATTCTCTTCTTTTTCCAAAATTGGTACAAAAAAAATTTATGATTATAATGAATGAATTTTTACCCCTATTTTATTTTTCAATATTTTATTATGAAATAAGACCACAATGTAAGAAAATCAATGCTGGTTATTGAGACCTTTTTCAAGATGAAAATGAGAAATTTCCCCCTATATTTGATTTAATGGTCCCACACCAAAATATAACATGAGTAGACAAACTCTTAAATTATAGATTATATTAATAATCATGTACTATATTCAATGAATTAGCATTTGAAGGATAAATGGGCTAGTATTGTGGCTTCAAATAATAGGTTTTTATGGTTTCTATATGTTTCACAAAGATATGATGTACAATGGGTGTCAATATCAATATAGAGTGAAAAAAATCAATAAAATACCTCCTTTAATTATATGTGATTAAAAATATTTATGTTTTGAAATGGTAAACATTAATGTTCTATTAGTTATATATATCCCATGAATATACCAAAAACGTTTTTATAGAAATGAATATTAAAAAGGGCTTAGAATACCTCTTGGGAATTGGGATAACAATTGTTTTCAATCAGGTCATGACATGAATATGTATAAATAGTATAATTACATGAAATTACCAAGAATTTAAATCAAAAATAAAAACCATATTTACAAACATATAACCTTATTTTTTAATTAAATAATAAGAATGTTTTAAAATTCCAAATTAAGCATTTATTATTTGTAAATATTATTAATAAAAAAAATCCAGATTGTAAAATATTTCATCTAATTAATTATTTCTCTTTCACTAGTCAAAGGGAAATTATAAGTGTATCTGAGAGACTCTCCCCCATACATAATATTTCACATGGTCCTCCAAGTGAAACACCAAGTAAGAGAATAGGATGTGTAATGACACAAATGGACATGGTAAAGGTAGATTTTTTGAATAAGTGTTCAAAATAATGTTATTGAAAACTAATGAAAAAAAGGAATACTCATATCATAGTGATCTCAAAATATTGATAGAAATTTAAATCAAACACCAATGATGTTCTAGAGTATCTGAAGTAATTATGATTTATATTTTTTTCTAAATTATAACAAATCATAAAAAAATAAACTAAGGATATATATATTAATTAAATATTATGTTTTAGATTAGTCACTAAAGGGAAGAAATTTTAAAATTTGGGGGGTCCAACAAGGAGTGGTCAGATGTAGAAGAAGATAATATTATGGGCCATATCTCATACATTGTGGGTTTGGATGAAAAGTCTATATCTGTAATTTTAGAAATATAATCCACTCCATCGAAGGTAAGAACCTCTTAGTCTATGGTTGAGTCTGATAGCTAAGAATCCATTTGAGTAGTAGAGGGATACTATAAATACTGGACCCATGTGACATAGAAGGACACCTATCAAAACATCTAGTTTATCACATTACATATCCAAATATTTTAGTTAACTTTCAAAAATGTGTTGGTAGGTAGTATGGAATGATCAGCTGAGGTTGAGGGTGGAGGTGATGTTGTGGATTGTTGGGGAGGTGAAATCAAAGATGAGGATGGAGAAGTAGAATAGGAAAGGGATGGAGAAGGAAGGTCTATTGTTGAAGATGGTGGAGGTGGAATATTTATAGCATCGCCCTCATGGTTAGGTAGCTTCTCTCTCATTGTATTAGTTGTTAGGTGATCATTAATTTCATGACATCAGCCCTAAAATGACATTATAATGAGTGGAGGGAGATAATTATCCCCATTTCCCACCTACCATTATCCTTGAGTTGAAAATTAGCATTCATTATATAAATATATCATAAAATGGGAGGCGTTACCATCAATAATAATATAGGATCTGGAGATATGATGAATTGTCCAAAAGAAACTCGATGATATAATTTAAAAGGAAACATAAACTGTCCCAAAATTCTTTGATTAATAAATCTAATACATGTAATAAAATCCAAAATTAAATATCCAAAAGAAAAGATAAAAGAGAGACACAACAATATTCAAAAAATTCCTAATATAATATTATCCAACATGATTTACATAATACTATTTCAAACCAGAATATTATTTTATATACATATGCTGATAATTCAAGTATAATTAGATGAAAAATAAATATCTCAGATGAAAATGTGAAAGATGCGCACTAATTGACCCGTGGGTTCACTTCAGAACCAATAATAACAATAGAGTTTGACTATTTATTCCAACCATAGTCAGAATGGCTCAATACATAAGGTAATCCTATTTTAATAGCATTATATGAAGAATAGAATAAAAGGGAACCCTACACTAATTTCCCATTGATTTTCCACCCCCACACCCCCACCATTATATTATATTTCACTAACATCTCTTCCAAAAAAACATATACCACCACACCAGAAGCATGGTAACATCACATCATGCTCGAAGACACATAGTCCACTACCACAGAACATGGAAAAATATCATTAATATCCATGAAACATGGGACATAAAATATCAACCACAAAAAGATAGAAGTATTTCTGGAACATGAATAAAATTTACCTCATTCCATTATCACACAATGCATGACCCCTAATATAATCCTACCCAAAACACAATCATATCACATATCCAAAAAATTAATTGGCTATGAACCCATAAAACCATTATTTTATATATCACCAAAAAACCCTTTTAAATACACCCAGATCACTATAATACCTCTTTCCATCGTAGACTATGCATATCTACTCACCTAGTAGAGTAGTAGAAAAATGGGATATCCATCCTGATAACATCATCACTATGATGTTGGAAAAAGTATCCCAATTTGAAAATATTGGTTTTCTCTCATAGTTATTAATTCGGGTGGTGTGTGTATTGATGTATCAATGAATATAAAAGTATATTAATATTTCTACGCACAGGCCAAACCTATTGGTTCAAAAGAAAGTAACCTGCTCAAAACATCTCCACATTCACTACAACCTCTAAATGCATAACACCAAACCAGCCATAAGATGCATTTCAAATTTTCAAATTTTAAAATAATCCCATCATACATCCTATTCAATCCATTATTTACCATCAACCACATTTAAAAACACAACCCACTATATAATTTTTCAGTACTCATTTATATCCCATTAAACAAACCAAACCCCATCCATTTTAATCATTATAAAATAATTATCCTATATATATATCATATATTTTTAATAAAAATACAACCACTAATAAAAATAAGTTCATCATTACCATCAAACCATCGGTTCACTACCCCACAAGAACATTCAAACAAACCATCCCCTCAAAACCCCAACAGAACCACAAAAATGTTACCAAATTTTCCATCCCAATAGAATGGACAAACAAACCATCACCTTTTCACCATAGAAGCACTTCCATATAAACCATCACCTCAACAACACAATAGAATGTCCAAATAAACCATCATCTCACAACCTAAATTCATGTCCAAATTTTCCACACATCACCCCACACCACATTCCAACCGCACATCAAAAATCATTAATTATATTCTAAAAGAGTTGTATAACTAATTTCTATTTATATATGGCTTATTATCACACATGTCATAAATCTAGGAGAAATGATTTCATTAATAAAATATAAATATTATTTTAACTAACATTTTATTGTGATATCACAAAAACAAAAAAATATGGTCTCCAAAAAACATATTAAACTAGTGAAAACAATTCCCTAAATTACCAAAATTTTAAGCGGTACCTTGAAACCATATAATCCCAACATCACAATAATATAAAATGCTATTAAAACATATTATGCATTCAATTTTCCACTAAAATTTATACCAACCATTTAATTTATCAATATAACATAATATAAATCCATCCACAAAGATAGAAAAATTAAACACATCCAACATGATACATAAAAGTCATTAATGAGGGATTACTTACCTCGAAGAATAGTTGTCAGCATTTTATGGCATGTATGATGAAGAAGAAATTTCTTCAAACCACAACTTCTTGAAAACCCCACAAATGAAACTACTCTACACAAAGGGTTATAATATAAATTATCTATAATGGTCAAAAAAATTAATCAAAATGAATCGTAAAAATAGTACAAATTAATCATTGCGGTTAAGGAAAAATTATGTTTATAGGGGGTTAAAATAATAAGATAATGTTTAAAATGACCTAATAAAATTTTGAGAACTATTTTAATTAAATTATATACTTTTTCATGTATAATTTTCAATAATTATAAATTTTGTGTCATTATTGGATGTGAAAATGTGGGTACACCTTTTTCAATTAAAAATACAAAGTGTCTCACTCGTGTAACCAATAAATTCCCACCCATTGTTTTCTATTCATCAAAAAATATAAAATTTGTTGGTTTTATAATACCTTTATAATGAACTTCAAAAATTACAGCCTAAAATCCTAGATTTTTTAGGTTGGCTAGAAAACTCTTCTAGAAATACATTAGTTAAAATCCTAAAGTGGTAGTTTAAGAAGCAGTATAATTCCTTACAATGCGGTTTTGATAATTTTCTTCCTTCAAATAAAATAAATAATATTTTTTATAATTTTATAATAACATAATTTTGACCCTTGTACTGTAATATTATTATGTTAAATATATGACCCATATATTTCAACTCTACTTTCAAATATGAAACTTTAATGTATCTTATTTGTACGACAAACTACTACCTCACAAACCATAGTGACATGTTTTTCATCGACACCTATCACTGTTGGGTATTATTATGGATAAAAAGTGTTTATATGATATTTATATAATAATAAAACCAATTTAGTCAATATATCATATATAAAATTTATACTTTCATTTCTCTATGTGATAAGATAATGTCACATCCTTGTACGACGGTCTACTACCTCATGACGTGATGTGATTCGTTTTTCAATAACATTTCACATGTATGATGTTAAGGATAATTGTAAATTATACATGTTATATAAATATCAATATTATTATATGACAAATAGATGTAGAATTTAATTAAATAGTATATCATTTTATTTCTCACACTGAGAATTGATAAAGTCGTTCGTGTATGTGTAGAATACCACCTTCGTGATGTGTTGTGGTTCTCAATTCATCACCACCCCACATAATATATATAAGTATATTTAAATAAATAATATTTTCTATGTTATATTATTATCAATTGTTAAATAAAAATATTACTTAGTTTATTTCCATAATGATTATGGAAAAATGAAAAAGTTATATATGCATACGTATAAACTACCATCTCTGTGATCGTAATGTAGTCCATTTTTAAATACTATATTTTATTATATGATTAAAATTTTAAATTATGTATCAATAAAGTTATAATTTTATGATTTAAATCTGTGATATGTTTATATAATAACCCATTTGACCATATTCAACATACAATAGTCATTTTTGAACATAAGCCAAATATAATTGAAATATTTGATCTAAATTTAATTTGTTAATAAATCACATATAATATAGTAATAAGAGTAATAAAATTATTAATAAATATGAAAAGGATGAATAATAAATAAAATAATTAATATAATTTTATTATTTAAGTTGATAAATAACATGTCTGATGTGTCAAACTCGAGTTAATGGGTATCTCATCCAACTTTTACTTTCATAAGATATATGCCATATTCACTACATATTTCATTTGAATGGTGTATATAATTCCATTTTAAAGGTTAAATAATAAATTATTTTAACTTCAAGGTATTTAATTTTTCATATTAAATTATTTTTTTATGGGGCTTATCATTAAATATTTACCAACGTGGTAAGTGTTTAGTTTACGATCTCGTCAATATTCTAGATTTCTTTTTTTCTTCAGTCTCTCATGGTGTAATTACATGATATTTATACAAAAAAATCAATCTATTTTCTTATCCATTGATTATTCATGATCCTTTAAAAGTAATATAACCTTTTTAAATCTATTTATGCACAAAATTATTAATAATTGTTTTTAAGTTATCTATCTTTATTTATCACTTTTGGGGTAATTTTTTTTTCATTAAATCCTAATTTTTTTAAATACATTTTCATAACTGTTATCACCTTTTCAAAATCGTTTTGTAATGATTTTTTTTCAAATTCTAATTACTGTAATTTTTTATGGAATATTTAGGTTATTTTGAAAACATCATAGGATTAGATTTTAGTTAAAATGTTAAAGGATTTATTGTTTTGACATATACAAATTAAACCTAATTTCCCACCATCTTGACCAATAAATTTTTTAATAATTTTTTAAATGATCTATAATATTATTTTCAATTAAAATTATTTTCAGTTTCTTTTGAATATTAGGTTATAAAGTGACATTTTCAAATTAAAAATGTAAAGTTTTATAGAAAATATATTTAAAGAGCTTTTCATTGAATATATTTTCATTAATGATGTAAATCCTCTATTTTACTTTTGATAAAATGAGGATATGTTGTATTGATATCACCCTAATTATTTCTCCATATAGAATATGATCAGTTTGACTAGGGATGTAAAATGTAGATACCATTCATTTAATGATGGTTGGTTTATGATTTTCTTAACTAACTAGGGATTGTATTTATATTTTATATACTAATTTTAATACAAATTAATAAGTTCATCATGTTTTACCCCTTTCATAATAAGAAAGGATTTGAATTATTATGTTATTGTTGGGGCCCACTATAACCCCACGATGCATCATTGTGACTTATTATATAAACTAGATTGGTTTTTATTCAAGTCATTAATAATTTATAATGGTATCTAGGAACATGGCATTGACAGTACATAAATGACTTAAAATAATTCCTTGATGGAATATTTTAAATATAAATTATTTTATATTCCATCATTTTAAATTTAGTTATAGATATTCCATTTCATTATTCAATTAGTTAGAATAACCATGGTTATGTTTCTGGATTATGTGATTATTTTCAAGATAAAATTTGATAATATTTTATTCCCGCCATATTATGATCATGTTTTGATTAAATAGTATTTTTAGATATTATTTACTTTACTTTATTTATTATTTATTATTTATTCATAGATTTAAACAAAATCTTATTCATACTGATACCTTGTCTCACTCCTTTCTTATGATTTATTTTTCTTACATGATATAAGGAAGTGTTTTTGATTGATATGTAAGGAAATAGTAAGGGAATAATGTAATTATTACATAAAATTCCATTTGAATTTTACATTTTTAAATATAATTGGAATTTGAAGTATGTATCTAGTTTGTAAATAATATATAAATATTCATTCCTTCCAGATGTAATTACCTATATCATATTCCAATGTAAAAAATTAGTCATCGAATTTATGCTAATTGGACTGGTCACTAAAGTTAGTATTAGATAAAGGCTTGTAGAAACCATGGGAACATTATTTTGGAAAAAAAATATTATGTTATAAGTATAGAAGAATATCCAAATACTTTTTATAGGATATATTATGTAGTTTTTTCTATTTATTAAATCACTTCTTTGATATTATAAGTGTGCATAGTTCTGTAATAGATGTACCTTGGGGTAATAAATCAAAAAAGTGAATATTTAGCTTTATCTAATCATCATATACTGTGGGAAATTATGCCTCATTTCACACATATTATGGTAATCGATGGGTAGGTGATTAGTATAAATCAAATTTTAATGTGAAATCATTATGATAAAGATTAAAATAATTATATCTCTAAAGAAAACAAGTTTAAGATTAAGATATTATCTATCAATAAATGATTTTATTTTTATTAATTGATTTAATTATTTTTTGATTAAACAGTATTTTTCACAATGTTATCATCTAATATAATGTATACAATTGTTTAGAAATGGTGCCTAGTGAAATAACTACATGTTGTATGATTTAAATTAATTTAATATGTATTAATGAACATTTACATTATGCGAATAATACAATCATTTGAAGGGATATAATCTCCCAAACATCCTCATCTTATGCATTCATAGTATCATGTGCTAACACGATAGATAAAAAATTTGACAAACCTTATGACATCATATAAAAGCAATATAAGAGTGGAAAAAGTAGAAAAATATGGGTTTAGGGAATAAGGGAATATAGGATCTCATAAAATATGACAGTTATGGAAGGAAGCAACAAGGAAAAAACATAAAAAGAAAAGGATACTTGTTTATGTGAGGGGAAAAAGGACACCATGCTTGTAATTACAAGGGAATGAAAAAATATTCCAATGTTAAATTCCTCCCATGTAAGGAGATATGGAAATACTAGAATGAATTCGATAAGCATTAATGGAATATATCTTAGAATAAGGTATTGGATAAAGGTCAATTGTTTTCTATTGATACAATTGAAGTGTACTGATTATTGTTCATGTGTATTTGGATCCATGAAATATATTTTAAAACTATTTTTAAAGAAATTATCATTATAATATTCATGTATGATATTAGGATTTTAATGAAGAAATATTTATGAAAATATTTTAGCGGAAAAGTTAACTTGTAATTATGATTAAAAAAATTGATTCAATGAAAATTCAAACAACATGGAAAACATATGATAGAGGGTTGATAAGACTTAATATATTCTTGAAGTTTAGATATAATGATAATTGTTTTTAATGAAGGAATCAGAATCCTTTTCTTTTCATATAGTCTTTTATGTTGAAGTAAAAATGGTTTATTTAGATTTCAAAACACAATAGGTATTATATTAATTTTGTTTTATGTAAAGGGACACCTATATGTTTGGTGACAACCCATCACATCTTTAGAGTTCACAGGGCCTAGACCCAAAACTAAAGAATGATAAGGTTTTATATACTACTACTCACCTACATGATATATTGGTCAATATATCAATACATGTAGTTATAATATTTAACATATAAAAAGTATTTGTTGAACTAGTGGTGTTATAGTCAAGGTTTTGAGATTAATGTATTATTTTGGATAACATGTGATAACCATATTGGTTTTTTAAATTATTTTTAAATAGATGGAAAGACATTTTATTTTTCTATAGATATTTTGATCCATTAAAAGTTAATATTAGTTATTCATGCATTAAAATTCCTCTTGGGTATTCATTTTTTATTTTATTAAATGAAGTGGAAGAAAGTTACAGTACATCCAAAATTTAAAATTATGCCAATACTATAGAGATATATAAAGTAAGTATGTTTTTATTTATTCTCTTTCTAGATGGAATGTTAATTCTTCATCCTAAGGATAAGGTATTGAAACAAAATGATATCCTAATACATTATTTTATATAGAAGTAATTTTATTTTATATCATCATATATTAATTTTTTTGAGGTCCATTACATTCCATTGATCATACATTTACTTATGATCAATGACCTCTATTTTTTCTATAATTCTTTACATTTTCCTTCCATGCATATATCTTTACATTCCACCATTTCTCTCAAACTTAGTAACCTATTGGTCTATTATTCCATATGAACTTATTATTTATCATATTACATATAATGTGTATATTTTTTAACCATTATAATTATGTGCGATTTCAAGAAGAATATTTTCAAATGGAAAGATCTAGACTTTTGAGAAAAATATTAAACTACATAGATGCAATTTATGTATCGGTTGTGTATTGAAACACCCTGATATTTTATAATATTAACATCATATTCAATAGAATTTTTGAAATTCAACACCATGATTGA
Source organism: Viscum album (assembly GCA_963277665.1). Taxonomy (NCBI): domain Eukaryota; kingdom Viridiplantae; phylum Streptophyta; class Magnoliopsida; order Santalales; family Viscaceae; genus Viscum; species Viscum album. The sequence goes on along the minus strand of OY728165.1, from coordinate 250,588,726 downwards.
AAAATAATATAAAATTTTTATAATCTATGATATATTTATTTTGAAATAAATTCAATCTATTTGATAGCTTAAAATACACACAACATTAGGATTGAATGAAACACTATAATCTAATAAAATATTATCATTTAAACATTACCATTATAACCTACATGTTAAATTGGTGGTTATGAATAGTTAAAACATATTTCGGAAAATAATATGGTTTAAAAAAGCTAAAAAGAAATAAAATTCATATATTTTATTATATAAAAATTTAGAACCATATGAAAGAAAATGAAATATTTTCTAGAAAACAATATTGTTCTAAAAAGCAGTTAGTACAAACATGTGCATATAATTGCTAATTTATTTTTTATAGTATTAGAAACCAAATTTTTAAATATAATATTCAGTTTTTAAATCATGACAAAAAAATTATCTAAAGTGAATGTTAGGTATTTATGTTAAAATATTAATTTTATGATGTAGAGTAAAAAATAAAGATTTTTGTTAGAAAATATCCCTTTAATTTATATTATTTATAAAGTTAAATTATATTTTAAATTAGTCTCTAAATTAAATTAGTAAAATTATATATCTAGTAATCTAATTTAGGTCATTTTAATCGCATTCATATTAAATTTGGAAATAAAAACATAGTAAGCATTTGAATGGTTTTTCATTAAAAACCTAATTTCTTATCATATTTATGAGATTAATATTAAATTAACATTTTCCACTTCATTATATGGTATTCATTAAAATAGATTCCATATTTTGAATAAAAAATATTTATCATATCCAATAAGTTAAACAAATGTTTTAACTCAAATGAATAGCTAAAACACAGAGAAATAATTACAAAAGTTATGGTAAAAATAGATTAACCATGTGTAAAACTAAAACAATAATGGTTAAAATAACCCAAAAACCTTTGTAAAGAATAATTTATAGACATATGTAGACAATATAATGTATATTTCTAAATACTAATCCGTTTTGGATCATTTGTTAATATAATACTGTTGGGTACACCTTTTTCTGTTCAAAAATTACAAGTGTTCCACTCCCCACTCATCTAAAAGACCACCTACTCTCAACACTTATTTAAACATTTAAACAATTTTGGTATGTAAATAAAATTCCCAAATAAATTAAAAAAATCCATACTAACACCACAAAATCCTTTTTAGTTTTTTTTCTTGGAATACACTAGGTATAATCATAATGTGGTGGTCTGAGATGTGTTTAAATACTAAACAATTTGTTTTTATATAATTTTTTATTTTACCTAATTAAAATATTATTAAATTTTTATTTTACCATCAAAAAATAATCTAACATAAAAATAAAATTTACTGAGGTGATGTTACATACCTATATCTATCCCCTTTTCCCTTAAAAGTGAAATGACAACATCGCTCATGTGCACCAAGAACTACTACCTCAGGAACTATGTGATCTGTTTCCCATAAAAAACTTTCAATATTGGGTATACAGATGTATATAAATTATATATATGATATTTATATCATAATTAATCCTATTAAGTCACAATATCAGAAATATATTTTTATGTTTACATTCCATATAAAATATGTAAAAATATCTCATATATATGGTTGATTAGCATGTCACTAACCGATGTGATTAATGTTTCACTAACGCATGACATGGATGGTAATTGAGATAATTTTAATTTATATCTGTGATTTAACTGAAATTATTTATATATTATTTACATATTTATCATTTTATAAAATGTAATATATCATTTTCTTTCTCACATTAAAAAATGATAACATCCTTTGATTATATGTGGAATACAACTTTAATGAAGCGATGTGAATGTCTTTTTATCACCACACTACGTGGATGATATATATAAATAATTTGAAAGAAATAATATATTATATATAATATTATGATATTTATTTAATGATAACATATTACCAAACTTCTTTCCATAGTGATGTTTGATAAATGGAAATGATACACATGTGTCTGTAAAACATATTATCTCCATGATTTTCACATAGTCCATTTTTCATTACCATATTTTCTGATTTATTATAATTTTAGAATTTATTTATAAATAAGAATATTATATAATGATTATTATTATAGATCATTTTCAAAACTAATCTCTTTGACTATAGTAAACGTTCGAATGTTATTTTTGACACATAATCCATGTATAGTTAAAACATTCGACATAAAATTAATTAGATAAGTAATTATATATAACATTTTTTAAGTTAAATTAATGTAATAATAAACTCTAAAAAGGATCTTAATAATTTAAATAATTAACATATGTTTATTATATAGGAATAAAAAATGTATACATGAGGATTCAAGCTCAAATGTAATGGTTTTCTCACCTCACCTTTACATCCATGATACAAAGGCCATGTTCACTGATTAATAAATTATTATAGTGTATATAAAAACATTTTGTATAAATATATCATAAAATAATTTTTCTAAAATGTAATTAATGTTTCATATGTATTAATTTATAATATGGAGTATATTATTCAAAGGTTACCAATGTGGTAAGGGTTTATTTCATATACCTGTCATTATTCAGTATTGTTTATTTAAGTCTACCTTAGGGGACTAAATTTATATTTATATATTAAAATAAATATATATTAATATCCTCTTCTTATTCATGAAATTTTTTATGTAATATTACTATTTTTCAATTGTTTGGTTTTTACAATAATAAAGAAACTTTTTCTAATAATATGTTAATTTATTTATCTCTTAGTTCGGAATTTCCTTTTACTGAAAACTCATTTTTTCAAAAAAATGAGTTAGAAATTTTTTTAGTACTATTAAAATGGTCTATTAAATAAATTATTACCCTTTTCTAATTTTTAAATATTTTTACAGAATATTCATGTCGTCTTCAAAATAAATCATTTTTGGATTTTACTCAAAATTTGATTGGAGTCATTATTTTAGAATGTACGAATTAAACAAAAGTTTTCTCTATCATGCCCAATATAATTTTTCATTATTATTTTACATGTTTTAAATGGTTATTTCCAATTATATGTATCTTAAAAATGTTTTGTAATATTTCTGTTTTAAAAGGTGATCTTCGTAAATCTAATTTTCTTTTTTTGAGAATAAATTTATTAACTAACTTTTTATGTTTTAACAATTCATCAATGACATGAAACCTATATTATTCATTTGATCCAATGAGGATTTTTTATCTTGATTCCTTTTCTACTATATATATAAATGGATTCTTAATGATTACTTTGACTGGGGATGTACTGTATTGATACCATTAATTTTACTCATGGTATTTTATAATTATGTTTATTGATTGGGGAATGTATTTACATTTTTATACTTCTTTAAATATTAATGTTTTTGTGGATTTTGTTTCATATATTTTATGTGAGGGATAAAATATATTTATAATGTGACAGGTTACACGTGCTCTTTACCCTTGATGCACTGGTAAGTCTCATGAGATAGACTAGATTGGGTAATTCTGAAGTCCATTCACATATATATAAATTTTATTACAAAACAGAACGATACTATTTATATTTATTAGAATAATACCTTAACTCGTTGTTTTAGATGTCCAACATTTTGAATTACTTAATTATGAATAAAATTATTGACATTCCTTCTTATTATTATATTAAATAGAATATTGAGGGGCATGGATTCAAATCATGTGATTATTTTTGTGTAATAATTAGATTATCAAATGTTTTTCCATATTATTATTATGTTTTTAATAAATAGAAGGTGTTTTATTCTTTAAACTTGTCATATTGATTATTCCTCATTAATTCATAGCTTTCATTGTATGCTTAACTTTACAAATCATCCGAGGTCACCCATATCTTTTGTTTTATTTTCCAAAAGATATGATAATTATTTTTCTGATTGATATAAAGCGATAAAATGGGGAACCAATTGAAATATTATTGATAAATATTTGTGTAAATTATATTATAAAATTTAATGTGAATTTCAAGTATGTATAATGTTTAACATGAAAAAACTATTCAATCCTTAAGAATAATTTAATACTATATTTATAAAAATTAATAAAGTAGACACTAGATTTGGGATCTGTAGTTTGGAGTAACTATATGCCATCTTACCATCCAATACGTTCAGAAAAATAGTTTCTCTTAGGTATATTAGTGTAATATAACCACCATGAAGTGAAGTGATTTTTTTCGTTACATTTTATTAAATTAATGGTTTTATTTGAAATATTGGGGTCAAAGACTAAATTTATTATTAAATCAAAGAATCAATTTTTACTTGGATGGTAATAAGGATGAATTAAATCAATATAAATGATCTATATGATATAATAATTTTTCAATAATGGTAAATTATTATTTACTATTATTTAATTACATGAATTGATAACCGATAAAACCATTCTTGCACACACACGACCTTCATTATTCATAGACATTGTAATTCATTGCTATATATTTATATTCTACATATTAAAATAAATATATATATATAATTAATATATACGATATTTATTTAATTTTAACATTGTGGATATGTTGGAACTATAATAAAAGTAAAAGGACTGGAACTAAAAATCCAAAACATACCTTAAATAAGAATCAACAAGTACATAAAGGAGTGATTTTAACAGAGTATTGTTAATAAATAGCTGAAAAATGATTATATGTAAAATCATATATGTTACTATTTTTATGATAATGGTAATGTAATATATATATATAATAAACTAGTTTTAGTTATATATGATTTTCTAACACACACGATGGATGTTGAACCTAATGTAAGGGTTCATTATCTCAATATATATTCTTAAAGACATATGTTATATCATGAAGATTTTTTATTAGGTCTACATACACACATTTTAAATTTTATATAAAAATTATCATTATTTTAATGATATTTTGTGTTTCACATGATATTCTTCATTCATGGGACAAATGATTCAAATGTTACAAAAATAGTAAGGGTTTATTTCACAATCACATCATTATTGGGAATCATTTATGATAAATTATTCACATGGCTAATTTTTAATTCACTATATTATAAAACTAATATTTTTTTTATAATTATAGTGTTATTAATTGATAATAAATTCTTTCCTTTCATTTATCTCAAATTTTTATTCAATATATTAAAATAACATTTTAATAAAAAATAATATTTTTCTATTGTGATGGGAATCATTTTTTTCATTATCAATAAATTAAATATTATTTTATTGAATATTTTTACAATTATAGAATGATGCATTAATGAAATTTAACTCTATTTTTTTTTATTTTCTATTTTTTTATGTAATATTTTTTTGGTTATTACAAATGTGTGATTCATGTTTTTAAAAAAATACGTCATGAAAATATCTAGGAAAAAATATTTAAATGATTATAATGTTATTTTCAATGGAAATGTGTTCTTTAATATTTTAGAAATTTTAATATTAAAAATATGATATTTCAATGTGATAAGACTATTTTACTCATGAAATTTTCTATTGAAAATTTTACACTTTTTTAATCTAGGTAAAATTATTTTATTGAATCTTATATTGTGGATATAATCTAATGTTACCATAAAAAATATATCCTTAGATGGTTTATTATTTGTGTAAATGGGTAAATTATTGATATTCAATATTCTAGATATTCAAATATGGATAGTTGTTGATTTTTAAGGCATATTTATTGTGCATTAATGTTTACATAGATAATGAATGCACTAGAATTAATAAGTGATAGGAGGAGCCTGATATAGTCCCCTCGATGCATTGGTATGTCTCATGAGATAAAATATATTGGGTTTTGTATGCAGACTTACAAATTTATTTATATTTCAAGACAAAATTTCTTGAAGGTACTTTTAGATGTCTTGGGACATGAACAAGGTATCAAGTTTCAGATTTACTAGAATTATAAATTGTATAATTAAGATATTTTCTATTCATTTCCATGTGATTATTTTATTTTTTAGGATATAAATGGATAATTTACTAGTTTATGAAATTTTTTATATGGATTTATTTGATAACTATTTATTCATTCCATATTATTCGTTCCTTAATTATATTCTTATCTGTATAATCCCTTACATTAGTTTCTAAGATAAACACATTATTATATTTTTTCCAACGAAACTAAGAATGGTATTCGGATTTTTATTTTGGGATATGTTTATGGAATTAAAATTTTCACAAATAAATTAAAATGTTTTAATTTATTTTTTAAAATGAAATGTGAGATTATTGTATGTACATAATATTCCACGAAAAATAATTTATTCATTCTGTTGGGATGGGATTTCTTGTGTCTTGTACCAATATAATAATGTAACCACTAACTCTGGGCTACAAGTGTTAGGGTCTTTATAGATAATATTAAAAAAAAATTAAATAAACTAATTGAATTATATTTAAGATAAAATTTATTGGGGAACAACAAACTTAGACGTATGTTGATTATATTCCCAAAGATACCATCTGTATGATTTTTTTATTATTATGACAGAAATTTCTAATTTATTCTAAGTGTTTCCCTAATATTGAAGTCATAAATTATGATTCATAATGTTCTGATCTATTATATTATATTAATTGATTTTTAAATGGATCCTAGTTGAAGGAATGAAAGAAATATTAATGCATATAATCCAACTAAGTATTTCTATACTAGGGAAGATAATGAAGGTTGAGTAGGTGATACAATTAGATCAAATCAAAATTGTAACTATATTGGAGCCTCTGACTCATGATATGAATAATACCTTTCCCATATTGAGCAACATAAAAATCCACAATATATTGTATCAATTTTATACAACTTTATTCATTACTAAGATCAACCATTCAATTGGACTACAAATCCATTAGTAGTTGGGAAATGTACATGTTTCCAATAGAATATATTTATTTATATTAATATTAATGAATGGGTGAAGTATTTATTGTTATTTGATAATCACTTCAATTATGTGGATCAATGGTGTAATTTGATTCAAAATACTAAGGATGTGAATGAAAAATAGCATAGCATTTAAGTATATTAAATTAATCTTCATGGAAGAATATTTTCCTTCCAAACAACAAGTGGTTATGGAGAGACAATTATTTAATATGAGACAAAACAGAGATGGAAACATCTCTATGTATGAATAAAATTTACTATTTTTTTAAATATGTTTGTGGTCTATCTATGTTATTTGAAGAGTAATATTTACCATTCCATTGATGGGTTACAATCAATATTTCGAAGGGCACTAGTCTCCCAAGAATTCGAAACATATGAGGATTTTATATTATGTGATATAAATATGAAGAATGGTTTCTCCAAGTATTATAGATTATATGGAATGAAATACAAAGAGAATATGAAAGAAAAAAGGTAACAGTAATAATATAAAGAATCATTTTCAAAAATGGGATAATTGTTGAAATAAAAATCATTGTAATTTTTTGATGGTAATGGGAGTTTCCTACAGGTGTGGAGAAAAATTCCATTAGACACATGAATTCAAGGTTATGAAATAAAACTCTATTGAATGGTACTTCTACTATAAAAATGGGGTATTATAAAAAAGAATTCATCATGAATTAGGTGAATATAAATCAACAAAATCATTGTGATAAAGTTTAATATTACACTATTATTACTACTTAAGGTGAATGATTAAATTCATTATGTATTTGAACTAAATAATTATGTTGTAGAAATATTCTATGAATTATAGTCTTGTTATATGAATCATGAAAATTATAATTATTATTCTAAAATATTTTTCTCTATGTATTTGGATGTACTCGTTCAATGGTACTGATTACAAAGAAATGTTATTAGTTGTAAGGATATATTTTTGGAAATAAATGAATAAGGGTAAGATAACCTTCAATATATTACTTATATTGATTTAATAATAATTTGATCGGATAGTTTTAGTGACCTTGAATATTCTTAGGTTTTTTAATTAAAATTAATATAACATGGATTCTATAACATTTTCATATTAATGAAATATACTCTATACTATGAGGTTTTATTTATGGAATTATGAGGGAGTTATTGTTTTGAAGAATGTATTCTTATAACCAAGTTTCAAATGAAAATTCTTTATGTTTTTCACATATTTAATATATTTCTATTAATATATACATTATGGATTAATGTTAACCTGATATTGATTGGGTTATGATATTTTTATAAGGGTCATAATGTTAACCATTTATGTAATAGATGAAGTCAAACATTGGGTTTCATTATAGAGGTTCTAGAGATTAATGATTTAAAAGACGTCTTGTTCTTACCATTTTTATTTTTGACGATACATATATAAAGGAGTAAATTATTTTTTTTCATTTTTTTATCTTATAATTTGTTAAAAAATAATTTTGGTGCTTTGGTAATGAAAATTTCTTTTAAAATACTCAATATTTATGGTGACAGCTTCGATTGTGGGGGATATTGATTGAAGGATAAAATACATATTTCCTTGTAAGTATATTTCCTAATGGTTTTACTATAAACGGTAAAAAAATTATGTAACTGCATGAATATTATTTTAAATTAATTATTTTACCCAATTATATTCATTCACGACGGATTGATGGTCTTAGTCACTCCATAATGATTTATGATTTAATGGACATCATTGTACTTATGATGATTCAAATTATTTTGAAAAGTGTTCTCAATACATCATTATCAGTACTGGAGTATTTTTTTGTCATCTACAACCATATTTCCACTTCATAACAATGATATCAGTTTTAGAATCCAATGTTTTCAATGACCTTCATATTTCACTTATACTTTTTAAGAGGATGTATTGTTAACCCACTTTTATGAGTTTAGTTTCCCATAAAAGAACATTAATATGTCAAACCATGATTACCTAACAAACGGTTAAATTATTAGGATGTAGTAAATTTAATGGGGTAGAATGTAACGCCATGAGATTTTAGAATAATAATTTTTGGTTTGATATCATATAAGACATGCAACACAATGCCTTAACAAAACTCAAAATATTATAATTTATAAATGAACACTATAACCAAGTCATTGAATTGGAATGTATTAATATTATTAACTATATAAATATATATATATATAAGGAAATAAAACAATAAATTTAATAATTATTTATTAATATGAATTGAATTTAGTGTGTTGAAATTTTAGGCTTTAGAAAAAGTATTTCTACCAAAACAAATTACTAATTTTAATAAGAAAATATTAAAACTAATTGATTTAAGATAAAGAAATTTTATTTTATAATTATAATAATATTTTTCAGATCATAATTTCAAAATTACATTTCCATGAATATTTCGATTTTTTTGAAAGGATTAATTTTTTTGAATATTGACAATACAAATTGTTATTAAAAAACTCTTTTTATTTCAAGAATATAAAAATAGTTTTTTACATTAAAATTATTTGAAAATAATATTATTTCCATTATGTTATAAATAATATAATTATGATCATTGGAATCAGTTTTATAACTGAAATGTAGTATAAAAAATATAGGTATTTTCCTGAAAAAAATATTTTTCATCATATCCCTGGGGATTATCTTAGATATAATTTTGATCCACATATATAAATAGAATATGAGAAATTGGATTTCTTATTTGGAATCTGTAGGTATAAATTTGGAAAATAGTACCCTTTTATTTTGTGTCAATATAAATAGTAACCTTGATAAAATTTATTACATCAACAAAGGGTAATTTGAGTTAATCAAGGTTAATACAAAGTGATAAGGTAATAATATTTCATATAAATTATTATTATATGAATGAAAATATATCTTTATCTCTTGTTGCTATAAATTTATTTTTTATCAGATAAATTCCTAAAAAAATTAAAATTAAAAATATCTAAATAAAAGAACGTTTTAAAATATAACTCTCTTAGTTTTAAATATCACATATGTGTCAATGTACGGTCGAAATTAATTAATGAGTGAATATAAATATCTATATATATATTAATGATATTAGTCTAATTTTGTAAATTTATTTCTAATTTTTACATATTATATAGTATCATTTAATATAAACACCACTCCAACATAATTTTTACTCAATTTATAGAATATAAAATAATTTATTTTTAAAATGTTAAAAGTAAAAAAAATAATGGGGTTATTTTATTCTAGTAATTTTTCGTATAAATATGACATATTTTTGTTTATTAATAAATTATATATTAATTCAAAATATTTATATTTTTAATTTAATGTAAATAAATAGTATCCAAATAGAAATTAATAATATTTTATCAAAATTTAAATTCATTATATTATTTAAATACCATAGACAAACTAAAGAGTACATGGTGGGAAACATATGGTCTAAAATTTCGTCAATTTTCATTTATGACAAAATTTTAATCTTATATTTAAAATTATAACCCTATAATATTGATAAAATTCTCTGTTGTGGTTAATTTTAAAATATATCATTTTAGTGGTTAACACAAAATATAAGGGTAAAAACACCACAAAAACATCCACATATAATTTTTTGATGGTATTCCAAACCCAAACCACCAAATCATTGATTAATTGACAATTTTTATCCACTTATATAGAGAATGAATTTATTATATTGTTATTTTTAACGATATTCAAAAAGTGCATGTCAGCATAATTATAAAAGGTAACATCTTCACTCACTTATTTACACTACATTTATCCTTATATAAGAGGCATATCCATAAAAATAACTTATAAATTCAATAAATAATGTTATATTGGTGAAGGAATTCTCAAAACCACTTCCCATTGTTCCATAAGAAATGATCCAAAGGAGTTATCCAAATGAATATATATTTGTCTAACTTGACATCTTTCAGTGTGATTACTCTATTACCTCCTCTAAATCAATTTAATTTATTATAAAATTTAAAATTTAATATCACAAATAAAATGAAATATTATTATGAATCTGAATCTTTAATTATTTACCCTCTTTTCCATCTAAGTGAAATTGAAATTATCACAAGTGTATACATCTCGATTACAATCTACATAAAGTAATACATTTCAATAGAAACCATAACTTATGGATGAGTTTTAGGATGGATTTAATGATTAGATATAATAATTAAAACATAACTATACAACTATAATTATAATATATCATCTACCTTATTACCTTCCACACCATTAGAAAATAATAACATCGATTGTGCGTACGTGTGGACTCCCACCTCTATGAAGTGTTGTGATTTTTTCATCATTAATATTTAATTTGGAAGCTAATAATGATATATTTAATTAATTTACAAGATTTACATGATATAATATTTGTTTAATAAAGGATACTTATTATTTTCCTCTATTTTTGTCTATCCATTAAAAAGTGAAAAACACTCGTGCACTAGTACAACCACTAGTATCCATTACCAGTGTAATTTTTTTTATATTTCTATATTTTTAGGATTATAATAAATACATATATAATTAAAATATATTTTAATTATATTATTAAAAAAATATTGGCATGATTTATTCATAATATAAGTTAAATAAATGAAACTAAATAAATTTAATGTAAATGAAAAATAAAGTAGTTATTATATAGAAAAGTGATTTTAATAATGAATTGTTATAAAATAGGTGATAAAAATATATATAATTCATATAATGTATGATATGAGTGAGAATTATTATTTAATTGATTTTTATTTAAATAATATTCACTAAACAAGAGGATTAGATTCATATGATTGAAATTAATCCTGAGGTCAGGGTTTTTCTTCTCAAATTCTCTTCTTTAGGTCAAAGGTTTTTCTGGATCGTATTTTTTATAAGTTCTATATAATTATTTTAGGAATTTTATATTATGATTATAATTATTTTTATGATAATTAATTTTTTGTTTGAATTTATTATTCAATCGGGATTATGATTCAAATTTTACCATATCATTAAGGGTTTATTCCCCAAACTCATCAATTGTCAAAATTTGATTATGTTAAAGTCCCCTCTAAGGGAATTATTTGATATTTATATCTTAAAATAAATATATATTTTTTATTATATGGTTATTTATTAAAAATAAATGTTACAATTTATTTTCATCATTTTTTGTTTTCATGATTATTTAGTAATGATTTTAAGGAAAAAGTATTTGATTTTTACTCAGCCAAAGATATTTTTCATTCAAATAAATATTTTACATATTGTTTTTTAATTAACAATTTGTATATTATCAAATGATTTATTGATTAAATTTTCTATTATGTTCAATTATTTGAAAAAAAATCAACTGAATGTTCTTGTTCTTTTAAAAAGTTTGTGAAAAGATTTTTTCGACTTATAAATCAGAAATGGAGTTTCTGTCCATTATGAATCCTTATATCTTTGAATATTCCATGAAATTTTACATTCTTACATTAAACAAAAAAGTTTACATTATTATTTGGTAAATTTTTATATTCTTAATATTTGGTTTGAAATGAAAAATGTTATTTTTATCGAGGAAATTTTCAGTGATCTTTATAATGTAATTTATTCGAGGTAAATAATATTTTATAGAATCATAAGTTGTGGATATACAGTAATGATACACTCTAAAATATTTCACATTATGGATTTTTATTGGTTTTATTCATAAATATACTAATAGTTTGAATTATTATTCTTCTAATATGAAAAGTAATTGATTTTTAAGGCATGTGGATTATGTTGTATTGGTTCTTAAAATGATGAATTCATTGGACTCATTATGTTCTTGAAGGGTCACTATAAATCCCATCAAATCGTATGTAGGTATCAAGAGAAAAAATAGATTGTGTTTTTGTTGAGTCCTTAATCTTTTTTTAGATGTCATGAAATAGGCCATGATTGTACTTTTATATGTCTTGGAATAAGTCAACAATGTTTTCTTTCAAATGTATGGAATTATGAATTCCATCATTATGATATTAGTTACTGATGTACACTTTTTTATTTTATTTTTTATGATATCTGTGGATATTATTCTAGATAATGAGTCTATTTATATGGAATTATTTTATCACTATTTATTTTTTCCATATAATAAAATTCTTATTTAGCTTCTGTTGTATACATACCCTTAATGATCATTTGATGTCTCCCCATTATTATGTTTATTTTCCTAGGACACTAGTCTCTGTAATATAATCTTCTTAAAGGGGTATTATAATGAAATTAAATTTTTCATGGGGAAAATACAATGTTTTCAAATTAAGGGTGAGATTAATTTATGTATTTAGTTTTCCAAGCCTACTGAACTATTGATCCTTTGAGATAGGACCACATAATCTAGAGCCAATAGATTATAGTATCCACTAACTCTTGATTACTTGGGTGAAAGTCTTTACATCAAGAATCATTGATGTTAATAAAAGAAAATAACTTTGGATAAATTATTATTGGGGTCTTATATCACGCTCTATGGAATTGGATAAAAGTTTATATCTTCTAAGGTAAGTATTCGGTAGTATTTTTTAGTTACTCATACGAATGTTAAATGATGGTGGGACTCATAAACATAATTTTGTGTACATTATGATTTTTTCTCTTTTACAAGGTGTCCTCATCTTACTCTCTCACTGATCTATCATATTCACTACTATTTCAACACACTATTGATTCGTGAATTTTATATTTTCTGATTATTTATGAAAAATTATTTAAAGGAAACATCTCTCATTTGTATGCTAAATTAACCCACATGATTATTATGTTCTATATTTTATTTTTCTATTTTCATTATTTAATATTAATGGGAAAATAAAATCACCCCATTATTATATTTTTCCCCACCATGTTATTAAAATGGGTGTAACATATGAGATGTAAATAAAGGAGTGAAGTATTCTTGAATTTGGAGAAATATTAACATGTTTAGTAACTTAAGTACCCAATGTAATGGGTATGAAAATCCACTAATCCAATTGGTTCATTAAATTATTAGACCTATTTTGAGATGTAATACACATATAATGTTTTTCAATTTTATATTCGATAATCTAACTTGCTATCAATTTAATTTTATTTTGAATGAAACTAAGCGTTTGGGTATAACGGCCCTCAATTTTTATCCAATTGGTATTTAGTTATTTGTAGGGGTTATTTCAGAAAATGTTTATAATAATAAGATAAAATTAGTGGAAACTCTTTTGGAAAACCCTAAGGGATTGGTATATATAGTTTAACTTCCCATGATTTTATTTATGTATATATTTTTTCTTCTACTAAGCAATGATATCCATGTATGAATAGTAAAAGTGGATGAAGTATTTGACACAGAATCACCAAGGGATAATAAAAATAAATGTTTTGAATTCGATATTAACTTGATCACCACCCATTTATATACAAAGTGTCATAATTGGGATCCTAACCATACACTCATATGGGATATGTTATAGGAAATTGAAATTTTATTCTTTTACACCATTTCAATGAATTTGAGTATGATGAAAACTAATTATTTTAGATAAACTGAATGTAGAAAGTAAATGTATAACCATGGTTTGAGAAAAATATATTTATATGTTGAACCCAATGTATTAATGCTTGAAATGATGGTTCCTTGGGGGAATTAACACATGAATGTTATTTTTATATAATCTTGTCAAATATTATCATAATAAAATGTCATTGATTTTATTAGGCAGAAATTTGATCATGAAAAAGAAGTAGATAAACATATATATTTCTTGCAACCACTATTTCTTTTAACTGAATAAGGTAGCATACCTAAATGTTTTATAAATTTTATATATTCATGTTTTGAAGGAAAATGTGTGTTTAGTTGTCTTAGTAATGGTAATTATATCAATATCATAATGAAATTAATTTGTATACCATTTTATATTTAAATTAGTGAGTGATATATATCGAAAAAATTCTAGTATATTCAAAATGTTATGAAGATAATGTGAAACATAAATGGATTTATCCTAATTAGTTCTACAATAAGTGTCTGGAAATAGTAATTGACTGACATAAATATCCATATAAAGAGTGTTGATGAAAATTTAATATTTTTCGGGGATAAATATTGTAGAACACATGATTGAGTTATAAATAATGATTCAACTTAATATATTTATAATGTTTTGGTAATAATGGGATGATTTATATTTTCAATAAATAATTTAAATAGTTTTGATAGCTCTATAATTTGTATTGGATTTATTTAAAATTTATCCATAATATTTCATATGTAATTTATCGATTTTTTTAATATGATATATTTTGACTAGTTTATGAATTTATGCAAAAGCACTTATAAATTTTTCAATATTAGTGGTAGATATAATTTTTATAGGAATATGTTTTTTTGATGTGGATTTAAATATTAGTTTTGAAAACATTGTTTGGGGATGTATATTTTGGATAATTTATGATTATAATATCTATATATATACTTTAAGGTATATATAAAATTTAGTGTATGATTATATTAAAAGTAAACAGTATTTCAATAAATATAAAAAACATTATATAGCCAAAGAGAATATGATAAATAAAAAATTAGATGATATATGCCAATGAAAAAATATTTTAGTTCTACGTATATGTAATTTAATAATTGAGTAATATTTAATATTTCAAGGATGTAATTTATTTAATTGAGTTGATTGTAATTGACTATGATTTTATTGTATAATATTTTTCAATTAAATGATTATTGTGTTGAAATATTATTGAAATCCCAACAAAAAAATAAAACAATATGAGGCATGTTACATAATGAAATTATAAGAATTAAAAAAATAACTACGATTGATAAAATAATCGCAAGATATTATAAATTAATATAATATAATATTTCCATTATATAATCTTTTAAATATATGGTTTATAATAAATGTATCTTTTTGTTATTTATTTATATTTATTTAACATGAAATATATATAATTTTTGGAATTCTATTTTAGTCAAATAGGATTTCTTATAAATCATTATCTAAAATTTATTTTAGGGTCCATTTTTCATATTTCTATAATTGTTTATTTAGATCTAAATAGTGAAAATAAAAATTTGGCAAAAAAACTATAAGTTTCCAAACATTATCAGAACACAAAACTGATTGAATATTTTATGAAACTTTTTTATATACACTTTATATATTTAATTATTAATATTATTACCATAAAAACTCTGTATTGAATTTATAAAACCCATTTAGACTGTTTTGGTAACTCTAGTAACATTTCACACTAAAATTTGTTTTTATACACACACATTAAAAAGATGGTTTTATTATTATTATAAAATAAATATAATAAGATATATATAATATTTTCTATCAACATGTCCATATTAATTTATAAATCCAATTGAATTTTATATCATAAAAAATTATTACTAGTATTAAAGATAATGACCATGATAATGGAAAAATTATTATTCTTAATGAACTCATTTATTAATGGTTTAAACATTTTATATAATAAAATTTTATTGTATATTATAAATAATGTTTCTAATATGAATTTTAAATTAATATATTATCTTAATCACAAACAATTAAAGGGTAATAAATTCTAAATATGGTTAATAACACATTATGGAAAAAAACAAATTTCCAAAAAAACATATTTCTTATATATAAATTATTTTAATTAAAAACATAAATTTTTAATTTTTAAAAATTGAATTTGATTTAATGTAGGTTAAATTCAAATTTAACACACCCAAAATAGGTTTAGGGTTTACATATTAATTGTAAAAAACACTCATTATGAAACCTGAATGTTGCTTAAAATATATTTGAAAATTAGTGGTGGAGGACTTTTAAAACCTATAACTGGGCATAAATTATTTATTTATAACTTCTATAGTTTTGTACTTGGGAATAATGTTAACATATGTTAAAAAATAAATATAATTTTGGAAGGCCTATTTTCATCACTTATTAAAAGAAATCACATATAACCTCCCAAATATTTATATTTCCATTAAAATAATCATTAATAATTTTAAAAAATTCAACTAAATTATTTCCATTGGATTTAATAAATCTCATGGTGATAATAATTTATCGTATTTCCTTTAATTATAAGAGTCAATAAAGTAGAAGTTTAAGGTCTTGAAATAAGTATAACTCAATCCTTATCCATTTATACTAAATCATTTCCATCAAAAAATATGCTAACCAAAGTAATATAATTATCTCATTCTAATTATTGTACTGAACTATTATTATATTATTGTTATAAAAATTATTTATCCATTCTCAGCCACTTAGAAAAATTAATGAATATAGACTTTTTGTGGGTGTAAACCACCTCCTCCACACAACGATGTCTTTAATTTCTCAACAACACATTCCATTTTGTGAAATTAGGATATAGTTGGAGAATAAATGTGAATTATATTATATAAAATCTTAATTAATGTAAAAAGTATAATCCACCTCCTTTAAAAATTATTAAACAGAAAAATAAAACGTTTGTAATGAATTATGAAGATTACTTCTTCTTTAAAATATTATTTTTTTCATTTTTCATATTTATTTCCATTATGCATAAAACCCATATAAAATATTCTTATAGAAATAAAAAATAAATATAATATCAATATACTACAATTACAATGATATTATACACTTCCATAACTATACTCACTCGTTGAGTAATAATGGGTTCTGGTTTTGGTTGGCTAAACCACATATATGAATGACACTATGAAACTCTAACATGGTTGAATATAAGAACATATATTATAATTTTATTGTAATTAATAAGGAAAATAAAATTTGTTTTATATTTTAAAACCATTTAATAGTTTTCAATAAATTATTATTCAAACCCATCATCAAAAATTAAAATTACAAAAATATTCCAACCTCGATTAAATTTCAATCAAGTATGTATATTAAATAAATAAACATTGATAATAAATAATGTTTATTTAATTAATTATATATTGAAAATGTTTGTAATATTGTATTTAAAATTTTTAATATAATTATTTATGATGTTGGGTTCATGGACAAGTGAATCAAGACTATTGTGAAGGTTTGATGTCTCAATATTCAATATATAAATATGTATATATTTTTTGGTGTATTCCACTTATTAATGGGAAGGATGTATCTATTAAAAAAGTATTATTTTTTATCTTGATTCTACCAATATTAATTCTATTTAATATTTCATTAGTATCCTTATCCTTCAAGGGGGATAGTTTTGAATGATCCTAGTTCCATAATGGTTTTTGTTAACTAATTGTTTTTCCATTGAACTAAAAACATTGTTATTAAACAATATTTTTATAATTTATTTAATAATACTAAATTAATATAATGATTTATATAATATATTTATTACTTGGGTCCAATATTTATTCCTTATAACATCATTATCATTGGATACATACCATAGTGATTATGTCACATGAAAAGGTTTCATGGTATCAATTCATATTTCATAAAACATACAACATATTTTTATTCAATATAAATTTATATGTGTTAAATAATTAATTTATTTTGTTTAATATCATAAAAGATAATTAATTTCTGGTTTTATAAGTTCGATTTCAACATATTTATCCTTCAAATGTTTTGAAATAATGGTTTCTTGATCTGTAATGTTTCTTTTAAATTGTCATTTTAAATTATAGATTTCTCAAATGTGATAACCCGTTTAAGTAACTAATAATGTATTTACCAAAATTTAATAATTCCTTATAATTCCCCTTGCATTATTCGTTATTTACTTTGAAATATATTTTCATTAATTTTTAATGATGTATTTATAATGTTTTAAAGTGGTGTTGTTTAAAATAAAATTATGTTAAAAATATAAAAAAATAAAATTACATTTTAAATTCATATATTTATTAGACTACAAATTCTGTGGAAAAAACTAAATTTATTTTCAAAATTAAATTTTTAATTTTTAAATTACCATTAGATTTTTACAAATGTTATAAATTATAATGAATTTATCATTTTCTATATGATTCATTTTTTATAAAATAAATAACAGTTAATGTTTTCATTTGACAAGATATTTTTAGTACATTTATCACTTTATATAAAAAATAATCTCCAAATGTTCTTATTGTATTAATGAGATTAATTTCTCCCCAGTTTTATAAATTTTTACTTTTAAATGATTTCAAATGGAGAAGGATATATCATAATTCCAATGACTATTTTTAAAACAATCATAAAATTTCTATATTTATATAATTCACTATCATTAGACATTTTATATGATTAATTATGGATGATATATAAATTACACTATCCAACTAATTTCTTAATTTATATTATGTAATGTCGTCATATTTTGGATGTATTATCCATTAAACCATTTGTCTTTCCTAATCATCATCTATGTATAAATATAAATTTCCTCAAATAATTTTGTTCTATGAATAATAAATATTTACATCCTACGGTTAAAAAGTGTTCATTGATATTCTATGAAAAATTGGATTATATACATTATTAACTTTACTATACACCAAAAATCTATTCTATTTAAATTATATATTCATAATTAGCTTTATTGACCAGTATTTATCCATAATGATGTTGAATATAATTATATATCATTTTTCTCTTGGGTATTTCCTGTTATTATTATTTTCAGAATAAGGGATTATTTTCATTATGTAAAAACATTAAAATATACACGAAACCAAATTTTAATCCATGGGTTCTTTATGATGCGATGAATGAACCCTAGTTTTCTCCCCATGGTTTTTTATGATATAATTAATGATTTATTTTAAGTCATGCATATAAGTATGGTTGAATGATCTGTGGGTTCTTACGTCACTCTCTAATGAATTGGTTAATATTTATATTTCATGATATTTGTATTCATGAATGTGTTTTATTTTTAAAAATGTGCTAGAATAGGTGGTGTGGCTCATGAAGGTAACATTTTGATAAAAGTGTATATTCTTCATATTCTAGGTAAAATAATGTAATTCTCTCATGGGTCATTCATCTAGAATAAATTTTATCCCTTTTTTAATTTATTAATTTTAAATTATTCAATTATTTATTAGCATTTATTTTTTGTGAAAATCATTTTTATGAATCCTAATTGTACCTATATGCTTTTTTAAGGGTTATTTATGATATTATATAGTTATCACCAATGTTAAACCCTACTGAGAATCTGATGTAACCCATTTATTATGTTTTCATTCCCTATGAAATGAATGAGAGTTGAACATATAGAATGAATATAAGTTTTTCTCATATTTTTCAATTAAGGATAAAATTTCACATTTTTTATAAAATAAGTTTCCTAGATGAGTGGTCCTAAAATAATCTAATCTTGAAGGTTCTAAAGTTATGTGAGATTATTTTGGGGAATAAAATGAATATTAAATTTTATAATTTTTATCTTGGATGGACTTGCATAGTATCAACATGAATTCTTAATTGTATGAATTTTCTACAATAATCATGGGGGTTTTGTTTTGGGAACCAAATTATTCATGTGTAAGATTAACTTATCATGGATATATTAAGTGATGACGAGACAAGTGACATGGTAAGTCAAGATACCATGATTATCTACCATTAAAATTACTAAAATATTTTTTATTTTCATTTACATTTTCTATATGACTTAAATAAACCGAATTTTGATTTGAATTTTCTTTTGTCAAATTATTAGTGTCTCACATCTCTTGAAACACTTGTTCTCTTCCGTTCATGGAAAACCCTTTCCTAATCTTCTCATCCTTCTAAAAGTATCATTATAATGATGAAAAATAAAAAACATATTTAACAAGGCCATTTAGGGTCGATAAAATAATTAGTCTATATATATAAGTTGCGACAGTGAAAGAGTTAATTTTTTAGTAAAAATGGAGAATCATTATATATAAATTTAGAAAAATATTTTCATTTTAATTCTATTTTTGAAAATAGGGAAGAAATGGATTTCATGTGCACCACTGTCAATGTATACTAACTAGGTTTATATTTGAAACAAGGGGGAAATTTTAAAAGTTCAACATAATGATGATTTTCAAAAATTCTAATAAAATTAATGAATTTTTTAATATTAATATTTAAAGTTTAAAAGTTATTTTGGAGATAAAATGATCCATTGACCCAATGATACTGAATGAGATAGTGTTATATAAGAACTGTGGGTTGAAAATCATGTTTATTTAAAAATATTTATTGCTCTAGGAAAGATGATTTTAATATTTTTACTCCATATGATCTGTTTTTTATATACTAAAAAATGGATTCAAAAAACTTTGGTGGAAATTTCTAATTAGGCTCATAGAGGCATTATATAAGTCCACCTAAATGTTATACTATATTCATTACCCTTTATTAATTTTTTCTATGGTTCCATTGAAGGTAATTATATCTTAGGGTGGGACAATTCAAATATCTTCAAATGTAATGGGATTGAATAAAATTATCTTCATAAGGGTAAAATTTATATAGAACTCATGAATAATTATTAGGGTGGTAGATAGTGAAACTCTATATGAAAATTTTAAAATTGTAAAAAATATAATAATAAATAAAGCACATATGATCTGTGAATTGAATATAAAAACGTCTTTGAATATCCATATATTGAATATATAGTAGTTCATAGTTTTTAGGATGTAAATGTTTTTATAATAATTAATAGGTGGTTAATTAGTATAAGAAGTTAAGATATATAAGGAATAAATGAATTTTTCTCTGGATTGGGTAATTTTCAAAATTTGGGAGATGAAAAATACTTCTAATTTAACAAATTAAAAACTAGAATCTCTACCTTTATGATAGGATGTTTTTTAGTATAATGTTATAGATCTGAATTATAATTATTTGATATAATTTGAAAAATAATTTCTCAATTAAGGGATGAGTCTAGTGGGGATTTTACCCCCTCGATCAATGGGGGTGAGGAAGGATGTCAACTAGTGCATAACGCAAGAGGAGAATCTCAAATTCACATGAAAATTTCTAAGTGGAATTCTTTCACCTGATCATATATAATGGGTTTTAAATAAATTAATTCTTTGGATGATGATAATCATGAGATTATAGGAGTTCCACGTGAGCACGGTAGACCATGTATCTCTATTTTATCAAATATTTTTTATGATCTCTAGTTTATAACCTTGATCTATAGTAAACAAATTAGTGACCATACCCTAGATTTAGTAGTAGTCAAGAAAGAAGAGTTATTATAACAAACTATTGAAGAATTGATAGATAATATTTGTTGACCACTCTTATAAAGCCTATTAAATCTCATTTACTAATAATAATGGGTGTGAAATTTTTATACTAGTGTATGGTTCATCTTTATATATAGAAATAACACAATTTTCAAGGAAATTGATATTATATAGTACGATATCCATTATGGAGAAGCATGACAATAACTTACATTATAATTATTTATATTTTGTTTTTTTGAATTATTTAAAAGAGTTTAATGGTGATCCATTGAATAAAATAATGATTTTCATTATTTTGAATATTATTTTTAATATTTAAAAGTGAAAGAATTATTTAAAACTATTTAACCTATTTTTTTGCACATCCAACAATTGAAATATTTTTATATTGATCTAATGGAAATATAAATTCAATTTAATAATGATAAAATAGTTGTTATTTAAATATATTTTCTTAAATTTACAAGGAGTCTGCCACATAGAGATATACGTTTTCATGAGTTTCCTTCTATATCAAGTGCACCACCCCTTGTTACTAAAACTAATTATAAGTTCATAATAAGTTAAATTTCAACATATTAGTTGAAATTAGCCTAAAACTATCTTACAAAATCGATATACACTATAATTATGATATATAACCAAGTATTATAGAATCCATGACTTATTTACCAATGAAACCAAATAGATTAACAATGATAGTGAACCATTTACAAAATACATTATGTATTTCAATATTAATATTATCATTAAGGTATTAATAAATTATGATTTTTATTTTTTGGTTGGTGGTATGAAAATGTCCAATTTTACTAGAGCCCTAAAGACATAATTTTAACAGTTTACTAATAATTCCATTTTTATTACATTTTCTTAATTGTAAATATGTAATTTTTTGATGTTATAGATAATGGTTAACTTCCATTGGTGATATTTATAAATTTTTTGGATCTCTATATATATGATTCCTTAAAAAACCGAGATTATTATTTTTTTCAATTCATTGAACCACCCAAGTGAAACTAAAACAATCAACTATTAATCCACCCACCTCTAAACCATTCATAATTTCACCTTCTAATCCCATCTAGTTTCTCATACATAATTATCAGATTATATAAATTGGTGAATCTTGTACAATCTATCAATAGGATAACTTATAAAATATCCCTTGTAAAATACATGCAACATTAAGATCACAATTCTATAAGAGAAGCCAACTCTTATTATAATTTATGTTCTTACTAGTGCATATTTTAATTTTTTTACTTGAAATACAATTTTGGAATAAATATATTCTCATTAATTATTTATAATAATTTATCTGTTGATTATCCATAGAGTTGGTAATCATTAATTTCATCCTCTACCAAAAAATAATATTAATGTTATTTTTAATATATATAATTTTTTTGATTCATTTGGTTCACCCCACTATACGAGAAAATTTGTGTCAGTTTACAGTCATCATGACCATAATGAAATATGATAAATGATTTGATATATTTTTTCCTATTTTTTTACTTTTTCCCCAAGACCTATGATCATCAAAATTGTTAATATTATTGACTTAGTCCAAAAATTCCTTAATTTAAGGATCCAAAACAATGTTTATTTTCATTCTATTCACTTCTATGTTTAATGTTAGTAAGTTATTTGTTGTTAAAAATGTTACGTGTTGGATCAAATTGATGATATAGTGGATCATTCATGAATTTCACTAATATGGGCATATGTATATACTCTCAACCATAATAATAATTTTCCAATGTACCAAATTGACTTTTTCTTGCAATGTATCGATTGTATGCGCATATCATCGATCACATGTTCTATGAAATCAACCATAAAGAATGGATTGGTAATTTTTCTCTATGATCATATTTAAATATGTTCAAAATAAGTCAATTAGATCTATCAACTAGATAAAACTAAAAAACAACAATTTATTTGATTGAAAACATAATGACACCAAACAACTATATTAATATGTCGTTCAACTTTCAGATAAAAAATAGGACATTCCATGATAGTTTCTCACTAAAAAATGAGGGAAATCACTAGTAAGTCATAGTTACTTACTAGGATCAACTTTTAGTGTTGACATATCATGATAAAGTCACAATTTCTATATTTCTCAAATTTTGATGATTGTTTCAGATATTTAAAAGACATTTACATAAAATTATATTTAGGATTCTATTAAAACTGATTATTAGAGTTTAGTAATTTAAAAACATGAAGAAAAATATTATGTTAATAGATATAAACTATTGTTAATTTTTTAACATTCTCCTTCCTACTCAGTGAAACTCAGTTTTTTACAAAACATTGAGAATATATTGAGGATGAATGATCCACAATTATGTATTGACTCAAACATGTTGTATGATCATCAAGTGAAAACTAAACCTTATTAGTTATTCAAATATGATATTATACCATCTGAATAAAATCACTCTTTATTATTTTATCTCACTGTGTAGATGTTTATTTTTTTAGAGTTACACATATACCTTTTTGTAAAATAAGTTTCTCACCACTTCTTCTATTAATGGTAGGTATATAGGTATTATTTCATACATTATCAAAACAGTTTCTCTCTAAGGTATAACTATGGTGGACGCTTACACTATCTTGAACAACCAGGGTACATTTGATGTATTCTAATCAACTACAGTTTATGGATCAGTAAACCCAATCACTATTTTTCATCAATTAATTTCCTAGTATATTTTTAATTACTGTCCAATTATAATTTTAAGAGGACTATGCTACTTTAAGGGAAAAAATCATCAGTTTTTATTCACCTTGTGTGATTTTTTTTCATTCACGACTCAATTTGAATATAATTGAAATTTTTTCTACCTTATGAGTTTTTATATAGTTTTTTTGAAAAATTAATTTCAAAATAATGTAGATTGTTTTCAATTATCTATGATATCTTTATATTATTTGGGTTTTATATTATTATTTCAAAAGATAATGTAATAAATTTATTTAAGCTAGGTATTGGTCAATGTTATTGAGATGTTATTTTAATGTATCAAATTATATATTGCAAATGTATTGGTAAATTTGTCTTCATTTAATTGGATTCAATTTTAATTTAATTATTTATTATAGAAATATTATTATTTTTAATTGCAATTTACCCAACTCTTGGGTATTATACTAGGAACATTAATGGAAAATATATTATTCTTATATTTATCATTTGTGTTTTTCATTGTTTACATGGATTATAGGTGAAAAGTTACACAAATATGGTGAAAACCATATCATTTCCTTCTTCATGTGTTTCTTGAAACAAACTCACCATGAAACTTATAAGCTACCAATGTTTCTTTATTTCCTTTAGTGGAAAAGCTTTCAGATTCAATAAATCTACCATACTATTTCCCATATTTTTTTTTATTTAAAAAAAAATTAATTAACTAAAGATATTCCACATATATTCACTACCTTAGGATCAAAAAAAAAATAAAGGGATGATATAACTCATACTCTTATTATCTGAATACACCGTGAACCTTTCACTAAAATAGTAATGTCTCTAACTCTTCATGGTATAAAAAATTATATATATCTCCATGTAATGTGTGGGATTTTAATTTTAATATACTGTAAAATATCAATATATATACAAAACAACATTATACCAATGAATGTGTACACACTAATTATTATATCTATACATGAAAATATTCAGTGCTAATTCACCACCAATTTCATAAATGATAATCATTAGCCCAATTTTAATAAGATTCATCAAATCATCAAAATGACATTTCCAATTTTCATCCCACTAAAAAATTGCACAATTTTAACTCAAATTCATCATATGTCATAATAAAATTGGGCGTTAATTAATATAGTGTATGTAGTATCCTCCCAATTATTATAAAGACTTCCAAAGAGATTATTAAGTTTCTGCCATAATATTTCGAAAGTGAATTTCTATGCATCCATTCAGGACCCCAACTTTGAAATCATATTCTTTTATTACATAACTTCCAACATTGAAAAATGACATTTTGATATCACCAAAGGAAAACTATTTACCTACTACTTTTATATAAGAGTCCTATATTTTGTCCCATTATCATTATGTGACCTATAATGAAATAAAATTATATTAAATAATTAATTGATGACCTTTAAATATATTTTCAAGATTAGAAAAATAATCACGGACATAATAAAAGAATCATGGTTTGTAGTCACCAATTAAATTTAACATAATATATAATACCCGCACATTCCCCCATGTAATGTATTTAAAACATTCACCACCATAATGCATAGATATTGGAATCGATAATGGAAATAACTCATTATAACCCACTTAGTACCTCCAATAAATTGAACTAATCAACAATGACAGTTAAAGTGTATCAATTATTAATAATTTACAATTTCATATTTATATAGTAAATTGAAAATTTAATGATTTGAATATAATTCATAAAAAATAAAAATCGTACCACCTATGGTGAAAAATATGGGGAAATAAATATATTTATATCTCGTAACTATTACTATATCTTCAATCATTTATTCAATTGATTTTCCTTGATATATGTGGACAATGAGATCAATCTTGTTTTTGAAAAAAATTATAGTATATCACTCTATTTCTTTCTATAGTGGGAGTGCAATGTTTTAATTTGATAATATATGAATGAAATATTCCACCACTACAAATAATATAAATGAAACATCATTATTTGTTGATACAAGAAAAAATATGGAATGCTAAAACACTAAATCCCAATGGTTATTAATGATTGATCCTATATAATTACATTGTCAATCCCAATACCATTTAAACATACTAACTCTCACAATCCCCGTATTCCACTATTCATTTCCATCGACATAACAATGCATTCCAATAATATTTCTATGTCACTAATTTGAATGGAATAGTAGAGGCACCTAATAACTTGATCAATAATTTCTATAAGAGGTTTCTAAATCATCATGGAAGAAGAAATTAATAACCATGAAAAAATAATTGATCCAATATTTTGTATATATGAAGTAATATTGTTCAATAGTATCAGATATTACAAAATTCAAAGTATAATAAATATATATGGTACCCTTAGTTTTTATTGATCTTGAATTAGAATCCTTTAGAACTACATAAATTAACATGTTTTCCAATATAATTTGGAGTTATATATTGACGATAGTTATCAGTAAGGAATTATTAATAATGGTTATTTCTTTCTTCAACTTCTCTATTGACATCATTCATCCCTATAACTAGTTGTAACGTCCAATGTTAAATAAATGACATAGATAATTACATTACATATTATAAAAATAAAGCTTCTCACAAAGGATGCATTTCCAAGAACATTATGATAACAAAACATTATATTTGTTACAATACCAGGATATTAACATCTATGTTACCACCTCTATTCAGAATACCCAAAACACAATTGTGTCTTCTAACCATTTCTTTATAGAGAATAAAAAGTCATCTTTATCATCCCAAAAAAAATGATTCCCTCCCTCATATTATGAAACAAATTCATTTTTTATATTACATTAATCATGTCTACCTCAATGAATGATTTATTGCTTATCAAAATTTAGTAGGAAAAAAATAATGAAGTATCACCCTAGATCAAATATTAGGTCAAAGAATAAAAATAAATTTTTTCCCCAATTTTTATCATCAATGAACAAATCTAGAAAACAATTAACCAACTACTTAAAGAGAGAATCATACACCAATAGCATAATATTCCCTTTCTCCAGTACTATAAACTCATGAGATCTCATTTACATCAATGTCAATGGTAAAAATCATGAGTAAACATCTTCTTGAATATAAAATATTCTAGTGAATCATCTTGGTTCAATTTCACCATCGTCTCCCACCACTTATATGCTACACTCATAAAAATTTTAGTAGAAAACCTAATCATTAGTAATCCAAGGGGATGGGGATGTTTTTTAGATTTATAATATATAGTCAATAAATATAATATTTCACTCCACCATTTACTAATATAGGATGTTTCTAATTTTGGATCTCTAAATCATGATCAACCTCATTAGATAGTCCTAACATATATCTTTCGCAAGTGAGGGAGTTCATAATAAATCATGTTTTGTGTTCAATAATACTATTGACATTCCAAACTTCATTAATTAAATAATTTTAACATCCCACGTGGAAGGAAACATCTTAAGGAATTATATTTGTATGTTGGGGCATCACTATAGCACCATTATTTAAGAATCAAAATAAAATAATTCACAAAACATCATTCAATTAGAAAAGTGAAACACAAAACAGATGTTTCTTATTGAATGTTTATGTTGCTCAATTAACCCACCATTTCTTAAATCATAATAAAATTTCATTTTATAATTAATTAATAATTTTTTAAAAATTTATTAAAAATAAGAAACACCTTCAATTTTATATGAAATTACCTTTAAAAGACTTTAATATAACTAAAATATAGATTCAAATTAATGGAAAATGTATATTATCAATACATATTCCTACCATTATACTGGAATACAATTATCATTCCAATAATTCATGTTTATAAACACCTATAGGGTATATTAGAACAATATCATATAAGTGTTAAATTAAATAACTTTTATAATAAACCTAGCCTTCATTCCATTCAACTTATTTAGGAAACATATTAAAAACTAAAATATAATACCATTTTATGGAAACCCTTACCCAAAATAACCAACCCCATGAATATATATGTGATGTCCATAAGGTCTAATTTTTGTTCCCAAATGTTTAGGGGCTAAAACTATAATCGAGGTGTAAATATAATTGTTGGGGAATTATTTTTTTCTAGTATAAAACTATCTATAAGATAAAACAATTAAATACCATTTAAAAAGGAAAAAATATTATAATAAACGTTGATTTAAACTAAAAATAAAATATTTTAATATAAAAATCATATAGAGAATCTTATCCTAAAAATACATAACAACTATGAGGATGATGTCTATCTAATATGAGTTGTTCTACTCTACATATAATGTATGGACAAAGATCATTACTTCCACCAGAAACATGGATCTTATGATCCATCAATGAAGATCATTATATCCTCTCCCTTACCTTTATCATGACATAGTAAATCAAGAAAATAAAACCAATCCATGTAGGTTTGTGGGAGTACAAATAAAAATTAGGATTTCCAAAAATTACTCTCATGAAATCCTAGATAAACCATTCCTAGCATGATACCCATTTCTAATGAAAAAATGTGAGCATAACATATACCAACTATTTTATCATAATTCCATAAAAAAATTATAATCTAGTGAAAATAATAAAACAAAATTTTTCCAAGAAAGTATCCCGACTTAGTTCTACCCCTACACACATAACAAATTAACAAAATTACTGAAGGATGAACGGAAAATAAATAATCATTTAATAGAAATTACCAAATATGATCTTATAATATATTAATTTGGGGATATTACATTTCTAAGTTTATTGAAAATTTTATAGCCTATATTGAATCTTATTTTTCCATGTGTTACTTTTATTATATTATATGGAATATTTATGAAGCTATGTGATAAGAAAAAAAGAGATTCTGAGTCCAGTTGAGCTCCAAATTAATTTTTAAAATTTATAAAATATATTAATTGAATGTTTGTGTTGTTTTCTAGAAAATTTCTAATGAAATAAAAACCAAGCCATTGATTGAAATATGTGTCCACCGTTTAGTTCTGGGCATTGGGTTTACCATAGGGTCGACATAAAAAAAGAGTGCATGAGATGCTTGGGTTGGGCATAGTAGGTGGAAAATTATGGAATAAGTTAATGTTCTAAAATTATTTATGTATATAAATTTACATGGAATGTATTTTTTTATAAATTCAAGTCTATGAGTAAATATCAGGTTTATCATCATAACCCTGTATTCATTGGAGTGATAATTGGATGATCGTACATTAGAGAATAAAAGCCGGATCATGGATCAATGATTGTTATGAAACAAAATTTGATCTCCCTAGGGACAGTGAAATGGATTCACTACTTATCAATGATATATCCATCTTAAGGTAGGACGTTGTGCTATGTTGATATATCTCTATATTATTATCCTACTATGAAAAAAATCAAACAACCAAAAGATTGATTTATAATTAGATCTTAGTGTAGGTATGTGATTATTTATGCGACATTTGTGGAGAAATTGT
Source organism: Viscum album (assembly GCA_963277665.1). Classification (NCBI taxonomy): domain Eukaryota; kingdom Viridiplantae; phylum Streptophyta; class Magnoliopsida; order Santalales; family Viscaceae; genus Viscum; species Viscum album. The sequence goes on along the minus strand of OY728165.1, from coordinate 250,558,320 downwards.
TTATTTATATTGGGTATTACTTCATTTTTCTCATTTTAATGATTTTATTACAACCTTATCACAACATGGTTTTATTCCTAAATTGTGTTTCATTTTATTCTACAACATTCATTATTCATTCAACAACATTTTTTTGGATGGTGGTCATAAAATACTGGTTATTCAATAATTTCAGACATGTTTCTTGGCATAACCGATTGATACTGTAGTTATGGGTTTGGATTTGTGATGGAAGTGAGCTAAAATTATTTTGAATATGCATTTAGACAAGTTCAAGGATGAATTATTATCTGTTTTTAGAATGTGGGAATGGAAAATCATCAGGGAGACTCCCATGAATCTAAGATAGCTAGAATTTGAATCTTTGTTGATAATGGAGTTCAATCAAAGTAGAACCACAATCCCATGGATTTATTTATATCATATATGTCATTACTAGTGATAAATTTTAAATCTTGGTGAAGACCATATTAGATTTGTGAAATCCATGAGTAAATATTGTAAATTTTTTGAACCCATGACATGTTTAGGGCCCTGGATGTGGCACTATGATTCCATGTGGAGTTATGTATCACACAGAATGTGACCCCTATCAATTCGTCTGTGAATCAACTTGGGTAATAAATTTGTATGGGGAGGATATAAATATATCGATCCATTTGAATTTCTACCAATATATTTATATGACTATACATACACACACCGGATCAAGATTTTATGGGGTCTAACACACTGTGTTCTTGGACAAGGATATAGGCATGGGATATGATACAAGAATATAACCTACAAATGAATGGACAAGGATTTAATTTTAGTATAAATCAAGTACATCATCAAATATGTCATAGATCCATTATGCTATTTATATTGGACAAAATTAATTGGGGTTAATTCCCTTGACCAATTTCAAGGGGGTTTTGTATTGAGTCATGTCTGTTTCATAAGATGGTGATCCCCTTTGAAGAACTATAGTATCAGAGAGAGTTATTGGAATCATTCCATGAGGCAAGGAGTGAGATCCTTTATCCTCATAGTTTCTCAAGGTGGGGGTTTTTGATATATTCAGGACCAAAACTATATGGTAGTTTATCCATTACATAAAGGGTTAATACAAATTTGGTTTTTTTGTACACCATGGACTTGGTTGTGGTCCCTTCTATGAACTGATATATTCAGACTTATAGTCTATACATCATATGGATATACCTGATGAGCATGAAATCTCATATTAATTCTGTAAGTGCTATATAACACATGGAGTTTTTGGATTGCATGAGATGAATATTTTTTATTATGTAAAAGGACAATAGGATAAGGACAAACATGTGTGTGATATTCTTGCTCGACTACAGTAGAAAGACCATGGCCTAATGGTGAAGGGTTTGGGGAATTAACTTTTATAGCCTAGTTGAGTCATATCGTGATAGAGTGATATCTAATAAATTAATTTCTACCATTAGACGAGAGTCTATGAGACTAGTTTATGTTTTATCTAAGTAAATTTATCTCATTCTATATCATATCTCTGGCCAGGGCATCTAGTGTTAGTGTGGTGGATGACTTATCCATTCACCAAGACTCTGACTTCTACCTTATTGACTCGGTACATGTATGGTCTAGTTGTAATGAAAAAAATTAGTACATGAATAATAAATGAATTGATTTTGGTTTTCTTGTCCTTATTAATTCGTCTCTCCAGATGTAATCACTTATCATCATATGTCTTGTCTATTTTAGGATGCGTCCATGATGTTTTCCAGCTTGTATTAAGTAAAAGGATCATGACGAAGATCCCCTTGATGACGAGGCTATGATACAAGGTCACGTTCATGATGAATTATCTCTAGGTGGTGAACAGATATAACCAATAAATGTTGAGGAGAATATAGAACTAGTAGTACTAGAAGACAAGGTGTGTAGGATGATTGTAAATCATGAGTTTCAGGGATAGCGACCCCTCAGGGTTCAAGGTGAGTCAACCCCCTAGGTGACTAATGACCTGTTTGTGGTGGTTATGCAAGTATTTCTTATTTTCAGAACACATGAACCCCATTTGGTGGTCCAGGTAGTGAGACTCATTTATTGATCTATGGGATGATGTTGGTGCTTAGTGACATATTCATATGATGATGCAACACAAGCATGGTCAGATTTCAAGTACATTTTGAAGGAAAATAATTCTCCATAATCATTGAGGACTATTCACAAAATAGGGTTTTCTATAGCTTTATTAAGGAATGATGAATGTGGTTGAGTATTCATTGAGGATCAATAAACTCTCATAGTACTTGATGGACATAGAACATGAGCCGTTCCATTGGGATCATACCTTCAAGTGATGATTATGAAAATATATCTAAGATAGTGCGAGACCTATTTGCATTATAATCTATGATGGGGTGAAGAAAAATTCATTGGTGGTTAAGATTTTCCTAGATGGGAATATACAAAAGGTTGCCAATTGAAGTAGTAACATAAATGAAGAGACTTCATAGATGGGTATCCAATGATATACATAAGGACATGAATGTGTGATATGATTTAAAAGGAAATACTATGATATAGTGTATATGATTCATAGATCATTGGATGTATCTTGTCATCCTATATGGATGTGGTGTTACTCTTGTGATGAAAGGGTACATCTCATCCTAGAATATTGGACCCATCGTACAACTAATATGGAGACAGTGGATGGGTACATTGGAAGAGGTACAAGAAGGATCATATAGGTCTCTATGGAGGAGGATATGGTACATGACCTATAAGAGTGTATATAGGTGGTAGAAATTTGGAATTCCAACCACCCCCACCATGGGTGGGCCAAGCTGGTCTTAAAGAGAAAGGGGATAATGGTGATAGTTGCAGTAGGTGCTCAAAGGCTTATGAACCAAAAGCTCCAATTTTAATATAAGTTATAATATTTGTACTCTGTAAATTATCTATAGTATTGATATACACAGTTCATTAATACTCAATTCATGCCACTAATCTGGTTTGAGAAATTGATATCATGACTCTTCCATTAGCTCGACCATTTCTCTTAATGATTTCTACTAGAAGTGACTGAGTGGTAACACACTTTTTCTAATGATGTTTCCAAACTCTGGAAGGTGAATGTTAATTTTTGGATCTCATTTTATTAATAATGAGGCCTTATGATTTCATTTTAGGTATTGTCTATTTAACTACAGTTCATGCCAAGAGATACTGTTTGATTTAGAAGATGTGGTGTGTCCACAGGGATGGGATGAAGTTTTCCATTGTGGTTGAAAATTAATCCCATGCGGAACATAATAGAACCTTGCATAAGATTGTTCTAGTTATTACACACCAGATGTCTATAATGACCCTTAGTGAAGTGTATTCTATGAGTATCCATTTTTATGTAGGGGTGGAAGAGTACGATGACATCATTCCTAAGAATGTTCCAAGATTAAGTCCCGACTAAGAGATATACATTTTCTTTAATCTACACACTGGTATGTCCTAGATATTTATGTGAGCATATGGGATGTCACTCACTGAGCAACATGAGCTAAGGGTTCAATTGGAGTAATTCTAGGGGAAGTAAATTTTTAGGCCTCATGTTTCACCCTATGCATCCCCAAGGATGTTCACCAAGAAGGCAGATGAAATATTGAGGTTTTGTGTGGATTAACATCACTTAATCCATTGTTACCTTAAATAACATGTTCCCACTATTGAGGATTGATAACCACTTTGAGTGGTTGATATGGTCAAGATAGTTCTCAAATATCTACCAAATATTATGTCGTCGCTAGCTATGAGTACAAGATGAGTATATAAAGAAGACATCATTCAGTTTTTGTTTTGGTTACTATGGGTAATTGGTGATGCATTTTAGCATGATTAATGACCTAGAAATGTTCTATTGACTCATGAACATTATCGTTTAGTGATTCTTATATTTTCTGGTGGTTTTAATCAACTATATCCTAGTGTAATCAAAATATGAGGAGGATAATGTGAGAAAACTGAGGATGGTTCTAGATGTAGACTAAGAGTACATTCTTTACCTGAAGCTCAGGAAGTTATATTTATAGATTCCATAGTACCACATTATAAGACTTGATCTTGAAAAAACAATGTAGTAGTAGACCTGGTAAAGAACAATATACTATTATCTGGGAATCCACCAAAGATCTGGTTGGAGGTATAGAGATTCCATGGGTTGGTATGTTAATATAGGATATTTATACAAATTCTCTCTTTGATAGTAGCTATGTTGGTAGTTTTGACCTAAAAGGATAAACCTTTTGTGTGTATGGAGGGGTTGAGTCGGGTTTCCACAACTTAATGTAGAAATTTGTGAGAAATATTATGTTGTGATTTTTTGGATTTGGGTGTTTAGAATTTAGTGTTCTTCAATGCGTAGGAAACTGGGGTTAGTGGTGTCCAGACGTAGAGTTAGGTGGTCATTTCATATGGTTCTCATAAATTGAAACCACATGAGTAGAATTATATGATCCATGATCATGAGCTTGTAGTGGCAGTCTTCGCCTGGAATATGTTGTCACACAACCTTATGGGTGATTGATTTTTCATCTATTCTATCGATGAGATTATCATGTATGTATTATCTCATAAGGATCATTACTTGAAATAGAGGTGATAGGTAGATTTTCTCTAGGATTATGAAATTGATATTATCTGTACATTTAATTAGGGGAATGTGGTGGAATATTCATTGAATAGGATATAATGTTTTCAAACACTGAGCATTAATTTCTTATAGTTATGCTCATTAAATTATCCATTATGGTTGGGGATTGAGTAGCTTAACTCTAGTTAATGGATGTTAACTCTCCACTTTTATAGATATTGAAGGAGTTAAATATTGGGTACACTGACATAGAGACCCTATGAACTTAGGTATCCACTGGATACGATGTTGAATAAATTTTTTCAGTTAGGGAACATTGATTTCTTTTTAGTTGATTGGTGATGGTTCCAATTACACTAAATGAGGAGTTGTTGATGGAGATTCATACTTCACCATTATCAATAAATCCTGGTGTAGAAATGATCTACGAAGACCTTTAGTGATAGTTTTTGTTTCAAAGGATGATGTTTTCTGTGACAGATTTTATCTCCGGATACATTACATGTCAGCAAGGGAAGGTTTAGAACCATGTTCCAGTGGGTTTATCTCATCCCCAGGTGGTACAATAGTGGAAGTCAATGGGATATCTATGGAATTTTTTATGAGTTCACCATGGACTTCCAAATGACACGATACCAAATGAGTGATCTAATAATGACTTCCCATGTTGTCCCACTTTTGAGATATCTGAGAGAAGCATTCAATAGTGAACATGATATTTTAAATGTTGGATTTATTATTACTTCATGGAGTTCCTTCTATTATATTTTTAGACCATGATTCTCACATCACATCATGATTATGGAGTGGATTTTAGGAGGTCTTTGGTAATCATTTATGAGGGAGAATAGTTTTTCACCACTATACTAACTACAATATTGATCAGACCATTAATATTGAGGAGAAAACATTGATGGTTTTTCTGTTATAATTTATCCTTATTTCGTTGGATCACCACCCATATGTGGATATTACATTAAAAAAACTACCATTCTAACATCATATATAACCCTTTATGGTCTAGTATGGGAGACAATACAGGTCACCACTATTCATAACTAACATATGAGAGTTATAATATATGGGATAAGAGTTTGTTTTATCCATGATGGCGATGGATATGATCATCCAAGAGAAAATAAGGTATTCAAAGATCCACCTGAAGTTCAATGTGGATCAATGAGGAAGGACTTGGGAGTTAAAGGAGGTAGCCTATCTATTCCGGAGTTTCTCACTCAGGCATGAGCTATAGATATTTTTTGTTATGACCGAAAGGTGCTTATATACTATGAGAGGGGGGAGGGTGAATAAGTGTATGGATATTCATTTCCAAATATTTTTCCTCACTAGATCATGACCTCTATGTTATAATGGTCACCTTGTTTGATATTATGTGTCTATGTTAATCAATTATTTTTACCTTTATCTGATGGTGATAATTTAGATGCAATGAAGAGAAGCAACTAGGCAGACACATAGATTTTTACTGGGTTCACCCTCACAGGGCTATGTCCATGGTGCATACAACAATGATCTGTCCTGTACCGAATCCACTAAAGCTCACTGCCAATAATGTTCAGGCAAGATCACTCATGTGATCATGCTCACTGCCTTTACGATATTTAGGGTTATCACACTACTTCCCAATGGTCACTCTTTTTTCCTCCCTCTCTATCTCTCTAGATCACTACCAGTAGGAAAGATAACCTTCATTCCCCTTCCTTTGCTTACAGCACTTGCAAGGGATCCACTCATAGTTTATAGACCTATAGGTATCTTTATTTGCATGAATACGTGCATCCTAAACTATTGATAGATTGTATGTTAATTTCTAACCTTAATCCACATATGAATACAACTTTTCCTCTAAAACACTGGGCGATTCCTTTGGAAATAACTTCGCAAAGAACCCTACTTCACGAGAATCCCAATATCACGAAGCTCAAACAAGCCTCCGCAAAGCTCCTGGCTTTTGAGAAGATCAAGATATTAGAAAGCATAGGTCATCGCGGAGCTCAAGTCATCCCAGAGCGACTTCCCTTAGGAATTTCACTAAGCCAATGTAGAGCAAAAAACATTTGTGGAGCTAGATTAGTATCCATGAGGCTCTTCTTTCACAAAGCACACTTCATTCGCGAACCAACTTCACGTGCCAAGTGAAAAAGATTTACATTGAAAACTCCCTACTTATTTCGAGGCAGTCGAGGTCTATTTATAGGTTATTCCACCGACCCTTTATCCTTCCGCACGAATTCAATGCCATCTCATCTCAAATCACGAATCTCCGAAGTTCCCACTGAAATTCACTCAAAATCGCGATGCACTAAGGAAATTTTCCGATCTCAGAGCTTCTCGTAATCGTGGATAATCCCATCAATTGCTTCACACCTTCTCCATGAAGCTTCACTCACAATGATCTTCACCACCAAAATGCTCTACAATGCTTCCATTTGTGAAGCTTGTTGTAATCATGAATCATCACCATCAACATTCCTCTTGTCTTTTCGAAATCCAATCCATGAAGCCTATCTTCACGAAACACATGCCTTTTCCATATTTTTTTGACATCTTCAAGGAAATACACATTTCGTGATGCTCACCAAACTCCAAATTTTGGAACCCAAAAATTTGGAAATCACTATAAAATGATGCCACCATGTTTATGTTCTTTTCTACCACCGCTAGATCATCTATTCCTTTGTCATGGTTCTTTGTCAACATTGATTTTCTACATCATCTCTAGAAATTGAAAATTCACCATAGAAACTTGATTTTTCAACAAACACAATCAACCAAAAAAGGCTACAATGTTACCTTGATGGATTTTTTCCCCAAATTTTTATTGGGAGAAAATATATCGATGATATTCTTAAAAACAATATAGTAATTAGGTTGAGTTATTAAGGTGGAATACCACTTATCTCGACAACCATAGTTAGAGTGGGTACATGACCTATTCCATGATTCGTTGTTGAAGAGGTATGTGCATGACCCAGCACATGATTTTTACTAGGGAGAGTTGGACATCAAGGAAGGGTCTACCATTTCTATGTACCTGGTGGAGATAATGGTTCAATAATATTGGATCTTATTATGGATGATTTATTCTTTTTATGCATTTCTAGAGACTGCAAACTAATCGCTATGAGAGTACTTGGGACAAGGAGACCATGATGCATGCTCTATAGCCACATATTTTTGGGAATCATTTTTTCTTGTGTTCCATGATGGAAAGACCTAAGGTAGGGAGAATGTATCAACTCTTATTTTTCTTTGTATTACATTAGAGTACTGTATGGATTATTTTTGGAGATCGGAGATAAGACGATGTGAGATTCTAAGGCATTAGGTGCTTTTAATTAGTGTTTTCAATTTATTAAACATATTTTTTATGAAAACACATATTTTTGAAGAAAAAATAGAATATCATAAAAATAGGGACTCTGATTAGTTACATGATACATTCAGTGACTATATAGAATTGTATCTACACTAGAAATCTTATAACCTTAAATTGAATTATATGCTCAGGTAGGAAGTGGTTATGGGAGAATTTTCAAATAAATTATTAATTTATGAAAATAAACTGTCATGACCTGAAATTTCCAAAAAATATATGTCTATTATAAAATATCAAGGTTATACTCTTAACCCTAAAACCATTATATGGGTCATTAATGGATTGTTCTTGAATGAAAAAACAACCCAATCATGGATTGATGATTGGTGTGAAATGAAATTCTATGATCCCTCAAAATACAATGATGTGGATTCAATCATCATCCAAAATCTATCCATATAATGGAAGGACATTTATTATTTGGGATTATCCCCATTTTCTTTTTCTAGGATGATCAGTAATGAATTGGCCAATAGAATATTTAGTGCCATGGGTATGGGTTTATTATTGGGGAACTTGGGCAGAAATTTTTCATTTATTTGAGATCTTCATTTATTCTAACAATGGAAAAGAATCTAGGACAACCAAAACACTGATGAGGTTATATTTCCTCTTGCGTTTCTTCCTCTTCCCCCATGATTATTTTTTCCATTGTTCACAACATATGTATTGGCCACTAGTTTGAAAAATAATTGGTAATCAATCACTATACACACATTTCATGGTGCACTGGATTGATATCACATATCCGGGGTTTGATTGATAAAGAAGATGATATGTGATGATAGAGATAAATTATTTGAACCGTGTAGAGGTTGTAAATGCTTTTTTAGGTGTCTAGTGATGAAGAAACATTGGGGAAATTCTTAAACAATAGGAAGGGCATGAAATCAAATCTATAAAGATGATTGATCCTAGTTGACCCAAATCTGCACTCCAGAGTGGGATTTGTGAACGATTTTGATGATGGGTGATGATTTGGAATCATCATAAATAACCTATAGGTTCTTGGAGATTAGAAACTATATAGATTGTATTTCGGTAAAACATGCTATGTTTGGGTCACTGGAAATTTTAGTAGGGTTCTGTGTAGAGTTATGTATCACACTTCAAGTGTCCCTTATCATACAAGGTTTGACTTTCCATGGAGTCTCAAAGTTTTTTGGAATAGGACACAAGGAAATAAAAACATGGATGGGGAAAGACATACACAGACACATACTTCCATACATAGTCATGGTTATGAGTAAACAGGTTCAAACACACCACGTAGTTCGACATAGAAATAGGAACAGGATGTGATACCCATGAATGTTATAGTTCTATAGGGTCATGCTATGCACATCCATTAAACGTCTTGTATTTAATATAATATTCCTTAGATCCCATTTGATATTAATCATGAATAGGTTTCGTTAGGGTAAAATCCAATTATTGATTCGCTATGTCTTTTTTTTTGGATTCACATCCAACTAATTGAATGGTGATCCCCTATGATGAACATTAGTCTTGGAAAGAGTTGTTATAATACAACTATGAGGCCTAAAGCGAGATTATGTGCCATATCCATTTCCTTAGGTGGGGTTCTTTGTATTTTAATTTCCAAAAATACATATCAATAGATCCCGTACATAGTGAGTTAATTCCTATTGATATTTTGAACTAAAAATTATTTTTTATTAAATTAAAAACAAATTTGAAGAAAATGTGAGAAACCATACATGAATTCACCATATCACCACTTCACCATTTCCTCACTTCCTCACTTCCTCACTTCCTCACTTCCCCACAAAACAAAACAAGGCATCGCCATATCACAAATCTTTTGGTATACCGCACGTCCTTGAGTGTGATCCCCATCAGTGTATTGATATCTATATACTTCTAGTATATACTACCTCTGGAAGACCTCATGATCATGACAGCTCGAAATATTTCCACTTGAGTTATCTAATTAATAGAGTGTGTTTTTTTAGACGAATTTCATAAGAAACCTTAGAGCTGAAACAATAGGTTATCTTTTTGGTTGTGAGCTTAAAATGGATATTTGTGTTCACTAAGGGTATATCGATATTTTACAGTTATATATTGAGTTGAAATATATCATTGATGAGATGACTGTTATTCTAGATTCTATATTATTATTCATTTTGGTGTGTCCTATAAGTTATTGTCATACTCATTTCTTTTTGGTCTTTTCCCACAAATGTCATGTATTATGAAGACATTCGAACTTTTGTCAAAGTCCTATACAGACTAGGACTCTATGGAACATATTGTTCTTGACAGACCAAGGTGTGTTTCTGTGGTCACTGTTACAACAAACCACCCTAACAATATAGGTTCAACATATTTTTAGTTTCTTCTAGTGAGATTTGATTTTTATATTTTCCTTCAACTACTTGTGGTTATACTCCAATCATTTAATTTGTCATGTATTCATAGACAGATATGTCTTGTTTTACATTTCATTTTTTTTTGGATTTTACATTTGTTTGTGTAGATAAATTAATATTAGGCCTCCCATGTGTGTGATATTCCTAATCTACACCGGTCATCGACCCATGTCCTATTGAAAGTAGGTTTGTGGTAGTAACTTTTCAGGCCCCTTCAGGCTGGTTCATGACATTTACAATCCCATCCATATCACACATAATTATATAACTTCTCTTCCATACTAATTACCAATAAAATTAACCTACACATGCGAATTCCCTTTCATTCACCAGACTAAACACTATTATTTATCAAATCTAGTATTATTTAAAAACAATATATATTGTATAATCAACCAATTATAACTAGTTAATAAATTAATAATATTTAGAAAGTTGAAGACAATTTAATAAATTCCTTTAAAATTAAACAAATTGGTAATACCGAAAAACTGGATATTTAATCTTAGTATAATATATAAAAACATTATTTTATCAAATCAATTATAATAAATTATTAGATAAATACTCTATCTTAATTAGTAAAATAAAATAATCTTTTTATACTTTATATTAACCTATAATCATCGTACTGATTATTAATAAACACTTTACTACATCATGATTATTCTCTCATGAAACATAGTGTGTGATAATGTTCAGTGAGAAGATGTTACACTACAAGGTGATATCAGTTCAACGCTATGATGAGAACCCTGAAGTTCAATGACAATATTCTTAAATATATGTTCGATAGCTAGATGAAAACAGTTGGTCGATATAAATGATAATGTATATTAAGGATGGATACTGATCATAATTTGAGGAACCTTATCATGATGTACACCCTTGGTAATATCTGGTGTAGCATATTATGATAATGAGGCCCACTAATTAGAATTCATCATTTATATGTGTCATTAGATGCTTCTATCTATGAAAATGAGTATTGAAATTTAGATATTATTATTTTTATTCATGAGTATTATATGTCATGTACATTGAGGTATTTACCAAACCATTGTGAAATAGATTCATGCTGAAGTAGGATAAGATTGGATACATCATGAGTAATAATTTCTTATTTAATAATGTGATAATGGATTTCTCTATTTGATTCAATAACATAAGACTATATCTCAAGAAATTTTATGGTAATGATATAGCCTAAATAAATCCATAAACACAATGTTCTATAGGTAGGGTTGACTTCAAGAATGTCAAAGAAAAATACATCAACCACATAGGTTATTGGAAGCAACATACAACCTACTTGATTAGAGAGATCACAATAAAGATATTATATTACATTGCAAGTATTCATTTGAGATATTTTTTCATTATAGCATAAAATTATTTCTCTATGGGTTCCTCAGCATATATCTAGATTGTGCCCTTGGAATTTATGCTGCATCTTCTAAAGACACTATGGATGAGGCCTAGAGGGTGATAGACTATGTGTATCTAGAATCTTTGTTAATAAATAATGTAAAATTTTTTATTTAAAAATTTGAAAAAATATTATTCTCATGATTTGATTAATATTTATTCATGTTTTCCTGATATCATATATTTTTCACTCACTTATTATATAGAAAATTATGTGAAAAAAATATTTAATAAATTCTTATTTTCTATTTAGTAAATATAATAATAATTTATATATTAGAGAATAATGTAGTGATATTTATTTATTAAACAGAAATTCATTATTCAAGACCCGGTAACTAAGAGGATCAATGGTGAACTGAGTTTAATAGTCTATTAACAAATAATATATATTAAATATTACTTGAATAAATTAAATTTAATTTAATTTCAATGATTATCTCATGTCAAGATATAATAATATTATTATTATAGCCATGAGGATCCCCATATATTTGTAAATTAACAAAGAATTCTTGTGGAATTATTATTTTTTATCCTTAGTAGTATATAAACCAAATTATATTATGTTTTAATAGATCCAGTTATTTTTTTGTGCACTCTGGCATACAGTGGGAATCCTCTCATGCCCTATAGAGCTCCCTCTATTAGAACACTCTCAAAAATATTGAGTGACCTTTTATCACCTTCATCTATTATGTTTTGATAGATCGAGTAGAACTATTCCTCAAAGTGGTTCCCAGGGTGTTCATAAGTGAACAATGCATTTGGTAGGATTTAGCATGCTAGTGCCCATATATTTCTATGATGACATTCATAGGTTTTTAGAACATGTGTGGATCAGAACTGTAGAAAATGTATTATTGATTCTTACCACACAGAGATGGTATTTTTTAGAGACGATGTCGTATCCATAATCAAAGAAATAATTTATCACCTGGTAATTCATTAATTGTTTAATTGATTATAAACAATATGTGATGATACTATACTTTGGGTCAAGTGTTTTTTCATTTTCTATATTCATTGATTAAATTTTTTTGACCATGACATTTATCATTATATAAATCTCAGATAAATCATTGATAATGAATAAAGTATGAGGTTTACATGAAACATATAATTCATCAATTATTCAAGGACCATTCAATCGGTATCAGAGGGGTCTCATAATTTTTTATAATTATTTATTTATCATTGATCGTTTTGTGCATTTTTGATTAGTATCCAATTCTAATTTAACAATTATTTGAATCAATTTTTCATATGTTCAGGACTATTTTTTCATTCTAAAAAATATAATCTAATCAACAACTTTAATGAATACTATAAATATGAGGATCTCACATAGAGGTGACCGGGAGTCTGGACGAATATTACAAGAGTACAGGTTATGTTAAATGGTGGTACTAATAATGTAGTAGTAATTCACAGAAAATTAATTCCAAATTATTTTATGAAATGTGAATTTATTACATGAGGGGAAATTCATTATACACCACATATTGAAAAGGGCAACCTCTTCCATTGTAATGACATGAAATTATGAATAATTTTTGTTTACTATTTTATTGTGTAATTTTATTTTATACTCAACAAAAATATACTCTTTAAATAACAAATTGAGTATAATTAAATGATACTATTGGGATTAAACTATTATAGGATAGTTGGTCAATAGGACCATTAGAATCTAAACTCTTAAAATTAAAATTATTGTTTATAAATACAAGTGGTCTTGGTTAATAAATAAACAAATAAGATTTGATGCCATCATTCTGTAGTATCATTACAATTTAAGACCATCTGTCGGAACATGGGATAGAGGTAGCACTACTAGGCTTTGCTCTGGACCAAACCCAAGCTGAACTTTATTATGTGAAGTTGATACAGAATATCCTTCACAAGAAGTTCAAGCTGATAGAAATAACCACTCATCAAATGTTGGTCGAGCTGCCCAAATATTCTATAACCTTAGTATACCATACACTTAGGTCATATGATGGTTTTGTAAGGGGATATGTAATGAGACCTTAGCTGCCTTTTATAATTCTTTGATATAAATAATAATGTGATTTCTTTTTATAGTGAAGTTTGTGAATTTTCAAATGTTTGGAGAAATATAGAATTTATATTATTGATGATTTTTGAAAAAAATTAAAATATTTATGTAAACCTTAAATAATTAAAAACATGTAATGAATTTCAAAAAATGGGCTTCTGCAGTTGTGTTCAGCAAGAAATTTAGAGTCTAATAAGATCAAAAAAAATTTTGGTGAATAGAAAATTATGAATATTGATTAATGCTTATGAATAGTAATGTGACCAAATGTATTAAGTAACATCAATTAAGTAAGTATTAATATAATTTAGGCACCTTTATTAAGTAATGTGATTCAATAAAATAGGTAAATAATAGTTTAAGAAATTATTAGATATGTAATAGTTTTTTTTCAGGTGAATTATTTTTGTAATTAAAAAATAAATTAAAAATATTTAGAATTTTTTCTAATGGAGGTCATTTTTGAATTTAGAGCATCGATATTTATTTAAAGTGATTTTTGGGTATATTTTCGAAAAAGTTGAATTTTCAGTGAATAGTGAAAATACAATTTTTAGATTCGGGTGTTTAATTACATCATTAATGATTTTATAATAATTTAATATTTTTGGTAGACTTATTAATAGTGAGATATTATATGAGGTGTCCCAATTGGCCAATACCATGGACAAATACCCGGGGCAAGCCCATGGTCTTTTCAATACCACCGATGAGGTGTCCCTTGGCCATTAATGACTTATTCCCTCAATTCTCCTATAAATACCAAGACATTCCCCAATTCATTTCATTTCCAAATATTCCCCAACTATGTTATGGTATCTTTACCTACAAGGATTCCTCCCCATGTTCCCTCAAGCCTCCCAAGGTCCCGACCGTCATGCTTTTTAATTTACTCTTCATTGTAAGGGATACTTTCACCCTCCTCTTTTAAGACATGACTTTTTTTATGTTGTGTCATCTAGTTTCCATATATTTATGTTGATGGTATTTTATTATATTATCTCATTACAATCCATTTTATTTATAATTATTGAGAGAAACTTTTCACTCTCATTAATTTGTTTTCTGAATTTTTAAGTGACGTCGTTAGGCTGCCAAATTTCTCACAAATGAAATCTTATATTCTATTTTATTTCATGTTTCCTTTTCATGTGGTATGTTTTATTATTATACAAACCATGATCTTATTTGGTACCCATATTATATTATTAATTATTTATGAGTGGGTGACCCTTGTCCTCTCTCTTTTCAATGTTTTCTAAATCCATGTTATATGGTCGTTATTCTGTAGAAATTTGGCGTCAAAATTTCAATCTCTTTCTCTCAACAAATTATCTCGTTTATTTATGTGAATACCCATAAATATTTAATTTCTATTGGTGTTCATAAATATATAAAAATTATATATTTTATTCAAGAATTGACTTATATATAACCCTCACTCCCTTTCCATGTGTTATAAATGATATAATGATCTTATTTTTAAGCACTCTTAAAAAGTCACTATTTTGAAATGAATCCCAGTTATATTATTCTCTATAGGTTATTTATGAAATGTTTGATGATAAACTATGTGGATCACATGAAATTAAAGACATGTTAAGGGTGTTTCCTGATATCGCTCTAATATAATGGGTAATGAATTAATCTCTAGAGATGACAAGTTTTATGATACCTTGGTGAATAACCTTGGTAATGTTTATGACACCTAGGAGATGGACCTTGGTTATATGTCCTTGAATGTCTAAATGAAATGTTATAGCCACATATTCAAGTTATGTTCCATGTTCCTCTCATTTTGATATGCCTTTACTTCCATTTCTCATGTCTTTAGGTTGTTTAATCAAGTTCTTATTGTTAACACAAGTAAACTGATTCCCTTGTTTACACTTACTGGGCCTTCTGCCCACCCTTTCATTTGATTTATGACTCCATGATATGAGATGAAATATTTTTACATACGATAAACCTATGATGAAGCCCTACTAGTGGTTTAGAATAATGTTTTATTTTGTTTTCATGTATTATGTTCCTGATTTCGAAGACACCTGGCTTTAAAGATCCTATGGTTGTAAAATCTAATGAAAATTTAAGTCATAAAAAGAAGGGATGCCATAGTTGTTATCAAAGGATAGTTTAGTAATTTATGGAAATTAGGATATGAAATTTTTTGGAAGAACACTATAGAAAAGTTGAAATATAGGAAAACATCCTAGTATTTTGGAGGGTATTGAGTAAGTGGTTTATCAAGAAAATATATCCATGTCTGGATACGAGTAGGAAGTGGTGGATCTCCCACAAATGTACATAGCGGTAAAACCCAAAAACACCACTTTGAGATGGACTCAAATGGGAACTGGTACACGACAATGGGCCTTACTGCACTCTTGGTTATGATACTCCCATGGGATATTTTTGGTTAATCGCATGATTTTTATGAATCATTATGAAAGAATTATAGAGAAATGTAATTGTTTAATAATGAATTTTTAATACATAATATCCATTATAGTTAAAAGATTCATAAATAAAATAATTTTATTACTATGGTTTTACTCTTTTAGAAAAATGGTGGGAAATAGGAGGAACCGTGAAAATGGTCACCGTAATAGACCATGCAATGACGACCCACCAATGGAAGCCGGAATGAAAACATTCATGACAATGATGAACCAACATACTCATGTTATGGGAAATAAATTGAATAAAGCTGAGACACTGATCCCACCATGAAGGGAACTACATTATGTTGAGATCATTATATGTCAACGACCATTAACCATCACTGGATCGATTAACTCATTGATTTTTGAATAGTGAATCAGCTCCATCGAGAATATCTTTTCTATGCTCTGAAGTTCAGAGCAAGAGAAGGTCACACTGGGTGTCTATCACTTAGAAGGAGTAGTTCATAAGTGGTGGGAGCCGATTAAAAACACAAGTAAAAGAGTGGTAGTTAAAGCTATGGAGTGGGAAGAGTTCAGAGGGATATTTTTTGCGTAAGTATTTATCTTCATCCATGAGAAAAATAGTGGAAAAAGAGATTTTTGAGGTGAAGAAGAATCAGAATGAATCTGTGGGAAAATACGAGATGAAATTCACAAGGATTTCATGATATTCTTCTGGAATTTTCATGGATCTAAATGTTAAGGTTAATAGATTATTCATTGGACTGAGACCTCATCTGCGAAAGAATATACTCAACTGAGACTATGATAGATATGAGAAGATCATGTGGAGTGAGATGAAAGTCGAGCTGGAGTTTGGTGAGATGCAGTGGTCTCATGAATCCAATTACAATAAGAGAATGATGGAGCCCATCTTAGGGAGGACCTTTGATCATGGAAGAGTTGGAAAGCAAGTTCAACATCCCACGTGAAAAAAATGTGGGTAAAAGCATCAGGGGAACTACCTTCTCAGGAGTAGGAAATGCTACACATGTGGAAGAGATGGACATATAGCGAGGAATTTTTTTAGTGAGATGAAACATCAACATCCAAACAAAAATGTCAAGGGGAAGATGATTGAGGCTCTACCTGATGTCTAGTGCTTTATGTGTGAACAACGTGGGCACTTTTCCAATCACTATCCAAATCTGAGGGTAGTGGAGGGAAACAACCATCATGACCTGTAAAGGCCAAGGGATCAAGGCTGTTCTTTTTCTATCACGACAGCTGAAGTTGAAGATCCAAATTTTGTGGTAGTAGGTAATCTTGTTATCCTCTCAAATCTAGAAAATACATTATTTGATTTTGGTTCTACACATTTATTTATTTCTTCCATGTTTGGAAATAATTTAGAATCAACACCAAATTTTCTAAAAGTAGAGTTATCAATCAAGACTCATAGTGGGATTATCCCAGCATTGTCGGTGTTTAGAAACTCTAGTATTTACATTAGTGAGCACAATATTATCACTAATCTAGTAGTTATTCCCATGATGGAATTCGACATTATAATAGGGATGGACTTTCTCTCAAAGTATAATGCTAAGATCAATTGTAGAATAAAGGAAATATCAGTAGTCTTAGATGGAAAAACTACATTTATCTTCCAAGGAGAGATATCTAAACCTAATATTTGTCTAGAAGAACCTCCTATATCATTCATTATGAAGTTGAAAGGTGAATAAGAAGAAGGAGGTGATAGTTTAAGGATCAAAATTGTCTACATCATCCTGGAATACATTCACGTATTCCCTAAGAAGTTACTCGGACCTCCCCTAGAAAGAGAGGTAGAGTTCTCCATTGACCTCATACCTGGATCTCATCCTATATCAATAACCCCATATAGGATGGAAAATGTGGAGTAGGAGGAATTAAAGAAACAACTCCAATATCTTTTGGACAAGGGGTTTATCTGACCTAGTCTGTATCCATGGGGAGCACCAGTTCACTTTATGAAGAAGAAGGATGGATCAATGATGTTATGCATTGATTAAAGAGAATGAATTGGATCATAGTTAAGAACAAATACCCTCTTCCAAGAATTTATGACTTATTTGACCAACTTTGTGGGGCTCAATTATTCTCTAAGATTTATCTCCGATCTATTTATCATCAATTGGGGTGAAGATAGATGATATTCGAAAAACTAAATTCTGATCATGATATGTGCATTATGAGTGTGTTGTTATGCCCTTCGGACTGACTAATACACCTACTATTTTTATGGATTTGATGAATAGAATCATTAAGGACTACCTTGATAACTTATTGGTATTTCTTATTGACGATATTCTGATATATTCAAAAATTCCCAAGGAGCATGAAGATCATCTAACTGATATTTTACAAACTCTATGGAAGGATATAATTTTTGGGATTTTCAGCAAATGTGAATTTTGTTTACAATAATTCTCTTTCTTGGGGCACATTTTAACCAATCGGGGAATCATAGTAGACCCTGCCAAGACAAAATTTGTAGAGGAGTGGCCTCAAAAAACATCAATAACTGAGATTCAGAGCTTTCATGGATTAGCTGGATATTATGGGAGGTTTTTGAAATCCTTTTCATGAATTTATAATCCATTAACAAAGTTAACTTCAAAATGGGTCAAGTTCCTTTGGATAAAGGATTGCGAGGGATGTTTCTAAGAGCTGAAGAAGAGATTGGTTACTGCACCCATGTTAACTCAGCCCTTATGTGGAGAAGGATTTCTTATTTTCAGTGATGTGTCTCTCAAAGGGCTTGGGTACTTCCTCTTAAAAAATGATAAAGTCATTTATTATGCATATTGACAGTTGAAGACCCATGAGCAAAATTATCCTTCGCATGACCTGGAGGTGGATACGGTCATTTTTACTATGAAGATATAGAGGCACTATCTTTAATGGGATAAATGTGATATAAACACAGAGCATCAATTATTGAAGTGTATTTTCACACAAAAGGAATTTAACATGAGACAAACAAGATTGTTTGAAATTCTCAAAAACAATTATATTTCAATTATTTATCTTCTTAGAAGAGAAAACAATGTTGCTGATTCATTAAGCATGAAAGACCAAGTTGTCATTTATATGGTGAGAATTCAACTATATCCATTGATCAATGACATTGTAATGATGGACTTGAGAATTATAATGGAATGGACATCATCAACCCTAAGCCAAATTATTTCTAAACCTTCATTACTAGAGAAGATCAAGAAAGGTCAGAAAGAAGATCCTTTATTACAGAAGAAGCTTGAGGCTATAATGGATGGAATATTTTCTGAGATCAATATTGATCAAGAAGGTGTACTGAAATTTCTTACAAGACGATGTATTAAATATATTCTATAAATAAAGAATGAGTTGATTGATGCAGCCCAGAGTTCTACCTTCTCTATACTTACTGGAAGCACAAAAATTTATAGGGACCTTCATGGTCATTATTGGTGGGATAATAAGAAATGAGAGATCACTGACTACAGTTCAAGGTGCCTAGTATATCAGCATGTGAAGGCAGATTGACAACTTCCTAAAGGGGGTTTTTAACCATTATCTATACTAGCATGGAAGTGGGACAATATCACTATGGACTTCATCATTGGTCTTCTAAGAACAATCAAAGGAATCAATGAGATATGGGTTATTGTGGACCGTCTCATCAAGACAGCCCATTTTATCTCCATTCGGGAAGATTTCTCTCTTGATCAAATTTTCACGATTTACGTGAAGGAAGTGGTAAGGATGCATGGAGTTCCACATTCTATAGTATATAATTGTGGTACATGGTTCACATCAAAATTCTGGAAAAGTTTTCAACATGCTCTGAGCACTGATTTAAATTCTAGTACTGCCTATCACCCCCAAACTGATGGCAAATCTGATAAAACTATTCAAACACTGGAGGACATGCTGAGAACATGCTCAATGGAATTTAAAGTTGGATAGGATCAACATCTCCCTTTAGTTGAGTTATCTTACAACAATAGATTCCACTCGAGCATTCAAATGGTACCCTATGAAGCTCTATCAGGGAAGAAATGTATAACTCTTACTTGTTGGGATGATGCTGGTGAAAAAAAGCTTCTTGGGACCGATCTTGTGCAAGTGATGAATGAAAAGGTCTATGCCATCTAAAAACACATTAAGGCTGCTCAGAGTCCGCAAAAGAGCTATGCCGACAACTGTCGAAGGGACTTGGAGTTTGATTTTTGTGACAAGGTATTTCTTCGAATATCACCCTGTAAGGGAGTCATGAGGTTTGGAAAGAGAGGAGAGATCAACCCAAGGTACATTGGCCCCTATGAAAGCTTTGATCGTGTATGAGCAGTGGCCTATCGACTTTCACTTCCTCCAAATCTTGCACAATTTCATGATGTCTTCCATATATCCCTCTTGAGGATATACATACCAGGCCCTTCACATGTACTAAACCTAGAAGTTGTACAACCGGAACATGACCTCTCTTTTGAGGAGCAGCCAGTGGAGATCTTAGATCATAGAGACACGAATCTATTAAACAAGTCCACCCACCTTGTTAATGAGTTGTGGAGAAACCACAATGTCGAAGAAGCCACATGGGAACTAGAGGAGTATATGAGGTATAAGTACACACACCTTTTCTATTCTGAGGGTACGAGTTAAAATTCCTTAAGGGGGCAAGAATCTAAGAACCCAATATTATGAATAATTTATTTTCCTAATTTCGTTTGCTATTTTATTTTATACTCAATAAAACCATATTCATTAAATAATTAAGTGAGTATAATTAAATGCGACAATTGGTTTTAGACTTTTATATGACCATTGGTCAATATGACCATTGTAAACTAAACTCTTAATATTACAATTATTGTTTATAAATACAAGTGATCTTGGCTTATTAATACTAAAAGAAAATTTGATGGCCGCATCCCGTAGTCTCAGGCCGATCGAAGCCCATCTGTCAGAACTTGGGAAGGAGGTAGCACCACTGGGCATTGCTCTGTTCCAAACCCAAGATGTACATCATTGTGTGAAGCTGGAACGAAATTTCCTTCTTGAGAAGTTCAAGATGATATAAAACACCACTCAAGCAATGTTGGCCGAGCCGCCCTAAGATTCTATCACATTAGCACACCTTACACTTAGCTCATATGCTGGTGTCAGAAGGGGCTATGTAACAAGACCTTAGTTTCCTTATGTAATCGTTTAATATTAATAAAAATTGTGATTTTATCTTATGGTGACGTTTGTGAAATTTTAAATGTCCCGATAAATATAGGATGTATATTATTGAATATTTTTGAAAAAATGGATATTTTAAAATATCTATGTAAACCATATATAATTAATAATGTGAAATTATTTTCATAAAATAGTCTTCTATAGTTGTGTTTAGAAAGAAATTTAGAGTCTAATAAGATCAAATTAATTTTTTGTGAATAGTAAATTATGAATAGTGATTTTAAACTTATGAATAGTAATGTGACAAAATGGATTAAGTAAACTCACTTAATAAAGTATTAATTTAATTTAGGCACCATAATTAAGTAATGTGATTCAATAAAAGAGGTAAATAATTTTTTTTAGAAATTATTAGTTAGGTATAAGTATTTTTTGTGAATAATATTTTTTATTTAAAAATTATAATAAAATTATATAGAGTTTTTTTTTTAAAAATGGAGTACTTTTTTGAATTCAGAACATCAATATTAGGTTAAGGAGATTTTTGGGGATTTTTCAGAAAAAGTTGAATTTTCAGGGAATAATGGAAATACAATTTTTAGTTTCTAGTGTTTAATGACATCTTTAATGATGTTATAATTATGTAATCTTTCTTTTCAACATATAAATATTGATATATGCTAATAGGTGTCTCATGTTTCCAATAAAAAGGGAAAACACCATGGGCAAGCCCATGGTTTTTTCAATACCACCGATGAGGCGTCCCTTGGCCATTAATTACTAGTTCTCTTACTTATCCAATAAATACCAATCCATTACCTCATAAATTTCTTTTAAAAATCCTCCCAAAATATGTTATGATCTCTTTACATCCCATGGAGTTCTCCCAAGTTTCCCTCAAGCCTCTCAAGGTCCCGACTATCACGCTTTCGAAGTTAGTCTTCAAGGTAAGGGATCCTTTCACCCTCCTCTTTTTAGTCATGAATTCATTTATGTTGTGTCTTCTAGTTTCCATCTCATAATGTTGTGGGTATGTTGTTATTTTTTTCTCATTAATTTCCATTTCATGTATAACTGTTGAGAGACCCTTTCTGCTCTCATCAATTTCTTTTTTGAATTTTTAAATGACGCCACTAGGCTGCCAAATTTCTTTTAAAAGATTTCACAACTTCTCTTTTCTTTCATGATTTTTTTTCATGTGGCGTGTCATTAAAATATCCATACCATGATCTTATTTGGTACCCATACTGTATTATGAATTATTTATCATTGGGTTCCCCATTTCCCCTCTCTTTTCAATGTTTTCTAAAACCATTTTATATAGTCGTTATGGTGCATAAATTTTGTCTCCAAATTTCTATCTCTTTCTCTCATGAAATTATATTGTTTATTAATGGGAATACCCAGAACTATTAAGTTTCTATGGGTGTTCATAAATATACAAAAATGATATATTTTATTCTGTAAATGACATACATATATCCAACAACGCCTTTCAATGGGTGATAAATGATATAAGGATCTTATTTTTAAGCACTCTTAAAACATCTCAATTTTGAACTAAAACCCATTTCTTTTATTCTATATGGGTTATTTATTAAATTTTTTATTATGATTTATTTGTTTCACATTAAAGTAAATACATATTAAGGGTGCGTCAGGATAGCGCTTCAATGCATTGGGTAATGAATTAATCTCTAGAGATGACAAGTTTTACGATACCTTGGTGAATAACTTTTGTAATTTTTATGACACTATTGGGATGGACCTTGATGATATGTTCATGAATGTATAAATTAAATGTTGTAGCCACATTTTCAAGTGATGTTAAATTTTATTTTCATTATTATATTCCTATACTTCCATTTCTCATGTCTTTGTTATTCATGTTCTTATTGTTAACACAAGTTAACGGATTCCCTTGTTTAACCTTACTGGGCCTTCTGCTCACCCTCTCTTTTGATTTATGTCTCTAGGATATGAGAAGTTGTAGTTCTATATATTATGAACCTATTATTAAGCCCTACATATGGATTAGAGGAATTTTTTATGTTTTTTTCATGTATTATGTTCCTGATTTCCATGAAACTAGATTTAAAGATCCTCTTGTTGAAAAATATAATGAAAAGTAATGAAATAAAAATATGGGATTCCCTAGTCACATTCATCTAATGTGAATATCATGTAACATCCAAAGATGGTGTGTATTCATTTAGTCATAGACAAACCGTATATCCGCTTTCACAATCTACATGAATCATGGCTGGCTAACATTGATACCACATTCCACGTAGCCCATGTATATACAGTTTACTCGGTTTTTGGTTATATAGTTACATACAAAGTCTGTAAGAATATTCCAGATATATGAGGTGAGAATATATACACCATTTTCTTTTACCAAATATCTTATAATAAAAAATATATGTATTTTATATGACCTTATATCAACATGTATATAATTTTTTCATTAAGTTGAGATTACATTCAATGTGATGGGTTATATATGCATATATATTTCTACTAAATTTCTATGTTATATTCGGATAAATATGTTATCTATAAATATAATTACAATTGTTACTTTATGCACATTTAATAATAACACATTATGTAAATACCATGTGTCATGTGTAGTCATTATTTAGATAGTTCATGCAATGAAATTATATGATATGTCATGAATACAAAATGTCTAAAATTATGCAGTTTTAGAGTTTAAGAAATATTTATTAGTTTGTATGG
This sequence comes from Viscum album, assembly GCA_963277665.1. Lineage (NCBI taxonomy): Eukaryota > Viridiplantae > Streptophyta > Magnoliopsida > Santalales > Viscaceae > Viscum > Viscum album. The sequence continues at coordinate 250,534,064 of OY728165.1, read as the reverse complement.
AAACTCACCATGTTCCCTACAAGGTATATTTTTTGAAAATTGTTTATACTAAAAAATATTATTTAGTAATTTTTAAATTTCGATGGATAAGAATATCAAGAAAATATTTATTAGAATTTATAAAAAATATATGATTAGTTAAAGAAGATAATTATTTGATTATATTGTATTTTATCTTTAATAAGGATGATAATAATTGAATGATAATTTTATTAAATGCATATTTCATTACATGCATGTGGATGGTCATGATCCTATACCAAATCATTGTATGTGATTTGTTTAATTTTATCTAATTATTAAATTAAATTATTGACATGCATGTCATCTCTCCTCTCATTATGTAAGGGAAAGTGTGCACGTGGTTTCTCTTATGTAAACCCCTTAACAAAGCCTTTAGTTCCCCTCAACTATGTGTGAGTAAAATAATACGTAATGGATGGATCTACCAAGATAGTGGATGTTGTTACAGATTCATGATGAGGTGAAACCAATCAAATAGAGATACATTGATTGATATGTGGAAAACTACAACATTAATCATAAATGGTTCATGGAGTTTTCTCCAATAGGTTGATGGTGTGTTTATCATAGAGTATATAAACTAAAAAATAAAAAACTATTTTTATCACACCACTATTATTTTATATCTATAATGTTTCATGGTAATTCCAATATGGATGTCTTATCGGATTGAATTGAATTATATAATTGATAAGAGTGGAAGGAAAAACTAAAATAAATTGATTTATCCATAAATATTATCCAATAAATAGTTATTAAATTTTGTAAGTAAACTATATATTAATAACAATGTAATAAATAAAATAATTTGAAATTTTTATATAAATATAAATTCCATCAACAACATATAATAAGGCCATCGATCCATAGAGTACTTGAGTTAAAATAGAACAATATTTCAACGTTCTTAACCATCAAATGTTTCATTGTTTTCCATTATAAGGTAATTATAACATGATGTTTTGGTTCGAAATATCATAGTTCATGTCAAGGGATGACTTCCAATGAATAAATTAGTGTACCTATGTTGAAATTATTCTTAAAATACAATTTAATGATTCTAGGATTGGTGATTCCACTCAACAGATTCGAGAGGAATGAAATAATGTGGTTGGAAATTGAAAATCCTACCTAAACCCCTCAAAAATATTTGATAATCTAAATTTATGGTGATGTGAAGGTAAATATGGATCCTTACCATAAAATTTCTATGAATTCTTATGTAATAAATCCAATGTAGAGGGATACTGGGTTTTGATAAAATAGTGGGTTATTTATAAATATAATATTTTTAAATTTGTCTAAAACTTATCAAAAAAAATTACTACAACTATACTCATATTATTTTTATAAATAATAGTAAAAATTAATTCAAACATATCACTATGATCTTTACATGATAAGTATGAACTTATAACTAGAAAAAATTTCAAAAAATTTGATAAGCTCCTTACATGTTAACTTATTCCATGAATGTATATCAAGTTTGTTTGAATAACCTTTTCCAAATATGCCTAAGAATTAGGATAGTGATGTAGAGTTTTATCTCTATGGGAAACAATTAAATTATTTCATATTTGTCAGTTATTTTTTGTAATCATCAATTACCAATGAACTTCTAATGAAACATGAGGACATGGATGCATAAAGCATGAGGTCTCGCCTCTAGTTTCTATCAATAGAAAGTGAGAAAATGGAGATATTATATCATCAATTCTATGTTTATAACTAATCTAAGGGAGTATATACCAATAGTACCTCCTGTAGTAAATCTTATTGGAAACACTGAACACGTAGAAATCATCGGGATTAAATTCCCAAATAATCATTTGCTTGATCACTTACATTCCTAAGATCCCAAGTATGCTCTAGTTTTATTGTTAATTAAAACATCATAAACAATGATATGGGTATTTCTAGATATCTTTATTTGATTTTTCATGTGTATATGGACATGGGTGTTACGAAATCATGATCCATATGGCTAATAAGAAAATAATGAACAAGGATAAGGGGCCCATGACTCATAAAAAGCCTAACTTTCCTAAGAAATTTCCCAAAGATAAGAGGATGATCTAGAGGTAGGGGAAGGATAAGTTGACCCTAACATTTTACATGTATTATTTCACGGTTTTAAGGATAAATAATTATCAAATTACAAGATAAGGATCATAAAGTCTATTGTATTTAGAAGAATAGGGACATAACTAAACATCATGAAACATGAAACAAAAAAAACTTTTATTTAATATCCATAATGTTCTTCAAAAATCCATTGAAATCATAAATCTATATTAGTTAACTTGGGGAATAAATGAAAAAAATAGATGATATAAAAATCCCTCTACGAAAATAAGCATAGTAATAAAACATATCCCATAAGTTGGAATGAAAATCCTAATGTCACAAAAATCATGAAACATGAATAAACATAAGGGATAACAACATGTATAGAATGGGAACATATAATCATGGAATCATAGGAATTTATAAAAAAAAATTAAAAAGACATAAATATTAAACAAGGGTAACTGCAATGACTATATATCATAGTGGGAAATATCCCATAAAGGAACCAGTTTCACTCTCAATCCCAAAATTACATCTCATGAGAATAAACATAACCTGATTAATTAGAGTGATATATGGCTACACCCATTGTAACATGATCTTGAATATGTGTTCTATATTAAGAGTTTACATAAGGGTTACCCATGGGAAGAAATGGGCATCATAATCATGTCACAAGGCATGACAATTCTGAATAAATTAAATTTTTCCATGAATGAATAGATTCAAAACAGAAATGGAATTTTATAAGTGAAAATAGGCTTGGATAATTAAAATTTATATCCAATTGAAGTTGAAATGTGTTAAGGAAGTATATAAGAAACATGAAAAATTAATGATTTTAATGCAGTTTAAGGAAGATATTAAATAGAATTTAATGCAAAAAAGAAATATTTCTTTTCATAAAATGAAAAATAAACCTAGATTGTGTTCTTGTTAAAATGGGTGATTTTAGATAAATAATTGTGGATTAAGATATATTATATATTACTATTGGAAGGGGATAAGAAATTGGGATATTCGCATATATCGGGCTTACTTATCATGTGGAATTGAAGAGGTAACCAGTCCTGAACACGTATTACCCCCTCAAAAATGGATAATAAAATCTAGATACAGGATTTTGAAACATATAGTCATAATTTTGAAGAATTTTAATAATAAAATGCAGAAGAATTACATTTGGATAAAGAGAGATAACGAGTAGCCCAATGGAAAAAATAGTGGTTCAGATATAATATCATAACTTAGTCTGAAACGGTTCGTCACATGGAATTAACATCTAGTATGATAATTTTAAATCCGTTAATTAATTAATTCTGAACCTTACATATATGTGTTCGATTTGTTAAAATTTTACTAAGTAAATTTATTTCCATTTTCAATAGTTATGTGATTAACTTTCATTGCTTTGGATCAATTTTCCTTGGTTGTCATGAACAACTTAATTATATAAATGTACGATAAATTATGTAAGTTAAGATTGGTTTTGCAGAATTGATGTAATTTAAAATTAATTAAAATCTATAAGGTTAAATTATTATATATATTAATAGTTTATATTTTTTTCTGAAAAATAATAAGATAAATAGTTAATGATACTTTTTTGGTTTATTTTGGGTTATTTTAACTCATAATGAGTTTCTGTTTTTATTAAAAATAATATGTATATATAGATTTGATAAAATTAAATATGATTTAACACACATATTATAATTATTTCAACCATTAAATTGTACGTGTGACCATCGTTGAAGGCCTTAATGTAAATGGTAAATTTTTCAACCACGAAGGTAGTAGATTAACATCTCATCAACTATGTTTTCATTTTAAGAATATAACATAGAGGTGATGGTCTTAGTGTTGGATTATTCCAAAAAAATATAAAATACCAGTATATGTGTGGTAATAAAGTTATCATACCATTTGTTTGAGGGAATGTGAAGAGATAATAAGAAAAGAACATGAAATTAAATTAATATAAATGGATAGAGAAGTTTTCATCATGAGTTTCTCCTCCCCAAAACCTCCTAAAGGAAAAGGTTTTGTTCATTTGATGAGAATAAGTACTCCACGAAATTTGATTTTGTCTTAGAGAGAGTAATGGGTAGAATTATTACAGGGCACAAAGATATAAATGTTTGAGTATAAGAGGTGTTGATGGTTGGTATTTATGGAGAACCAGATGGGTTTTTTTATTATAATATTCATTAGAATGTTATGTTGGATCAATTATATGAATAGATTAGACATTATCACACATTATAACAAATTAATAAAGGGAAGATTAAGATTATGGTTCTTATATAAATGAAGACTCAAGGAATTGTGAATTTATATTATAATGTATATTTACCACACATTACTGTATTTTACTATACAGAAAAAATTAAACTATTTTTGAATAATCCCAAAAATTTACCCTAATAGTTTTTTGACATTTATAGTAAAAATATCAACTCCATTTTATGAAAATAATTTTCTAAATATGGAAAATTAAATTTTTAAATAAAATAATCATTTACTTGGGAAATAAAAATTTTAATATTAAATCTAATTTTATAACACATTGAAAATTTGAATTTGGTTGCATAAAATTATCATATCATCGTAATAAAAAAAATAATTTAGGCATACATTTTACGGAAATAAATATTCTCATAAAATATAAATTAATTATAAAATTGAAATGATAGACTTCTGTTTTCTAAAAATATCATCACTTTACTAATAATTTCTAAAAAATCACTTTTACCACGATATAATTATATCATATATTAATTTATAAGATGGAAAAATTCTACTTATACTTTCTGGTGGTATTTTTCTATTCTATTTAATGGGTTAATATTAATAAGTTTTACATAAATATCCCAAAGTCCATGATTATATTCCATTGGTGTAGGTTCTTAACTTCCAAAAATACCTCTCATTTCATTCAATATTCATTTATAATGTTTGCATTGTTTTCTTAATGTGATTTTATCTAATTATACTATACAAAATAATTATAATAATAATGGAATTTCAATTGATAAAATTCTTGGTCATTACATTCTTACAACCTTATGAAATTTCTCCCTATAAATTTAAATTTACATGATTTGGGGTAAATATGTTTGGGAACATATCCTTCATCGATTCATATAATCCCAAAGTTGATTCATCATACTTATGGTTCCACCATAATATATTGAACATGTGTGTTGTATTGTTTTATAGAACATTATATCTATTTCCAAGATCTTTACGGGATACTCCTCATAGGATAGATCATTCTCCAATTCTTCCACATCTAAATTAACTACATTTGAAGTATTTGTTATGTAATTCTTCATGATTGGTACATGGAATATGTCATGAACATGAAACATGGTTGGAGGAACTACTAGACGATAGTCCACAACTCTTATATGATCAAGGATATGGAAGGGGACAATGTAACTGGGACATAGATTTCTTTTCATCCCAAATCTCAGGACAATATTCCATGGAGATATGTGTCGGGAAACTATGTCTACAAAATTAAACTAATGGTCCCATTTATGGTTTTATAAATATTTATTATCTAAGAATTGTTCTACCATGATGTTCTACTAAATGGTTTTCACTATTTCAACCATTTCGTTGACCATTTTTAGTCATAATAACAGCTATTCGTAGGCTTCATCCCAACACTCATGTGTGTATAAATCCTTTTCTATAGAGAGATTCATATATATCCATTTAGATTCTCAAGTGGAAACTATCATTAATGTATAATTTATCTAGTAGAAGATTTTTTTCCCATCCTCCCTTAATGTCCATATAACACAATCCAAAAAACTCTACAATTGAATGTATAATGTATCCATATTGTGCATCAGTTTTAGGATTGTAGTCCATAATAAATTTCATCATATTTTTTAGAGCATGTTGGTGAATTTTCTTGATCTTTGAGGTGAATCTCAAATCTCGATTGGATACAATCGATAGTGGTATAACATGCATCCTTGCCCCTTTTCTAAGAAATATCCCTAAAATTTAATCTAACGAGAAGTCCTATCAAATTTAGATAAATGAGAAATCTATGTATATTGATCCTAAACAACTTGTATAACAATTTTTTCTCTTGATTTCTTTGAATATCCTCTAACAAAGTCCATGGGGATGTTTTTTCAGTTCCTTGTTCGCATGCGTAATGGTTTCGTCAACCCTTATAATATTTCCTTTTATAATCTATTTACAGACATACCAAAAGATTTGATGTATATTCACTGATTTCCTATTTCATGTTGTCCCACCAGTAGTTATCTAAGATATATAAATACATCTTTGGACTCCCAAGGTAAATAGAGACTGTTGGGATTTGTATGTCATTTAGTTTCTCTTTCTTTATCTCCATATTGGATGGTACACATAGTCATGAACAAAATCATATGACTCTAACCATAGAAAAAATTATATTAGAGGATTTCCAATTTCATTTAAGTTCCAAACTTTTCATAATTTCAACTTCATTCCAATGATAAGCCTATATTTTCTCAATAAGGTATGGATGAAAAATCATTTGAGGAAGGATTGATGATGTTCTCTCCTTAATTATTACCATTTACAACCTCTATATTTATATAAAGATTTGATTCTTATCAATTCTCATAATTGATAATGATTTAAGATTATTTATACAAAGATAATACAGAACCTTATATTCCGTACTATGATGGTAGTGGATTGAGAAATCATAATCCTTATATAGCTCAAACGGTATTCACTCTTATATATTATTCTCTATAGAATCCCGCCTTTTTAAAACATAACTTTTCAATACATTTTACAAAACCGAGGATCTTTAAGGTTTAGTGCCTTGGAAACCAGGAACATAAAACATGAAAACATAAAAAATCTCTCTTAAATATTTGAAAGGCTTCTCCTTTTGTTTATCATAGGTTCATAACTGCATCTCATAACCTAGGGACATACATCAAAAGAAAGGGTGAGCAGAAGGCCCAGTAAAGGAAATAAGGGAAACATTTAACATGTGAACTTGACAAACATCAACAATGTCATAAAAAAGAACTTCAAGGCATGAGAAATAAATCAGGAATCATATCATAATAAAAATAATGTATTTCATACCATGAAGATATGGATGCACAATTTAACATTTACAATCATTTTTGTTTCACCAAGGTCCATCCCCAAGGTGTCATTAAAAATTACCAAGGTTATTCACAAAGGTGTCATTAAAAATGGTCATCTCTAGAGATTAAGTGTTTACCCAATGCATTGAAGCGCTATCAGGGTGCACCCTAAAATTTTTCTTTATTATCATTTGAGCCACATATATCATCATAAAATATTTCATAAACGACCCATATATCATTAAAGAAATGGTTTTCCTTTCATGATCATAAAGTTTTCAAAACTACTTTAAAGACATGATCTTTATGTTACATTAAACCCACAAAAAAAGAGAGTGGGTTCCAGGTATGTAAATATCAGAATTAAAATAGAAAAATTTTATATATATGTGAATACCCCTGTAAAAAAATATCTTTGAGTATTCACTTAATAAATTAAATGAATTTGAGAAAAGGAGAGAGACATTTTGAGACGATAATACTACAGCATAACGGCTAAGTTACAGGGTTTTAGAAAACATTGAAAAGAGAGGGGAAATGAGTCACCCACTCATAAATGACTCAGAAAAATGTAGAGGGACAAAATAAAATGGATATTAGAACATGGTAATGAAATTTTAAAGACATACCACATTAATTGAAAAACATGGAAGGAATAAAAAAATAAGATTTCTCTTATTAAAATTCGGCATCCTAACAACGTCACTTAAACCATAAAAAAAGAATTGATGAGGTCAAATAGGGTCTCTCATCGTATGAAAATAAAATATCAGTATGATTGATATAGAGTTCAAACCCAAAAATAATAAAAAGGAACATGAAATACTTGACATGAAAATAGATCTTGAAAACGAGAAGGGTGAAAGAATCCCTTAAAAATTCAACAGCCTAATAGTGTCACTTAAACTTTCGTAAAAGGAATTTATGAGAGAAAGAGGTGGTATTTCATCATATGAAAATGATAAGGGAAGTAAGAGTAATATAATAGATCATCCTCCAAAATAAGATCATGGAGCATAAAAGAAATGACATAAAAGAGATTACTTGAAAAGAAAGAGAGAGGTGGGATTGCTTACCTTAAACATAACTCTTAAAACTCATAGGTTGGGACCTTTAGGGCTTGGGGGAACCTTGGGAGGCCTTATAGGGAGGTAATGAGACCATAGATTCTTTGGGGGAGAGTTGGGAGTGAAAAATAAAGGAGGGATTAGTGGGTATTTATAGGGAAAGTGAGGGGACAAGGCATTAATGGCCAAGGGACACCTCATTGGTGGTTTTGGCAATACCATGGGCTTGCCCGTGGTATTTTCCCATGGTATTGGCCACTTGGGACATCTAATACCTTATATTAATATTCATAAGTCGACCATATTGATTACATACTTAATACATCATTTATTGATGTCAGTAAACACCCGTAACTTAAAAACTGTATTTTCACTATTCATCGAAAATACAACTTTCTCAGAAAAATACCAAAACTTCATCATATCCAAATATCAATGCTCTGATTTCAAAAATTAACTCCATTTTATGAAAAAAAAATTCTAAATATTTTTAATTCAATATGTAAATAAATACACTATTCACTGAAAATTCATTTTTTCAGAAAAATCTCCAAAAAATTACCTTAGCATAATATCGATGTTCAGAATTCAAAAATAAAGTCAATTTTATAAAAATAATTTTCTAAATATTTTTAATTTAATTTTTAATTAAAAAACACTATTCATCCAAAAAACTAATACTTGACAAATAATTTATGAAAATGTTATTTAACCATTTTATTGAATCAAATTACTTAATCAAGGTGCCTAGATTATACTAATAATTTCTTTAAGTGATATTACTAATTCATTTGGTCAAATAACTAATCCTAACCATAAAATCACTATTCAGAATTTGTTATTCATCAAAAATTAAGTTAATCTTATTAGACTCTATATTTCTTACTAAACATAATTATAGAAGTCCATTTTTTGAAAATCATTTCACATTTTTATTTATTTCAGGTTTACATAAACATTTTTAAAATATCATTCCTCTATAATTCCTCAAAAAAATGCATTCTATATTTTTTCGGACATTTGAAAATTCATAAACATCATTATAAGTGGAAAAAAAAAATTTATTTAAAACAAATGATTACACAAGGCAGTTATGGTCACCTAACATAGCCCCTTATAACCCCAGTGTAGGACCTAAGAGTAAGGTGTTCTAAGGTGATAGAATCTGAGAGCGGCTCAACCAACATTGCATGAGTAGTAATTTCTATCAGTTTGGACTTCTTGCGAAGGTGATTCCATTCTAGCTTCAGACGATGAATTTCGGCTTGGGTTTGGTCTAGAGAAAATCCCAATGGTGCTACCTCCTTCCCAAGTTCCGTTATATGGGCTTCGATTGGCCCGAGACTACTGGATGAGGCCATCAAATCTTCTTTCTATATTAATTAACCAAGATTACTTGTATTTAGAGACAGTAATTGAAACATTTAGTTCCAGCGGTCATATTTCCCAGTGGTCATATAACAATCAAAAACCAACGGTCTTATTTTAATTATACACATGTTATAAAATGAAATAGTTTAGTTGAGTATAAAAATAATATAACACACAAAATTAGGAAACAAGATTTGTTCAAAATTTCAGGTCGTTACAATCTTCCCTTATTAAGAAATTGCGACCTCGAAATTTTTAAAATTGGGTTTTGAAATTTCATTTAAAGTCCCACATCAGAAAAAGAGTCAGTAAAATTATTACTTTAAAAGAATGAAAGGGAAGTACAAAGGTCACCCGAGTTAACCTACTCTAGGACTCCATGTAGAAAAACATGGACATGGAGGAGAAAACAAAGGGTCAAGTTCTGAGGGAGAGTGATAGAAAACATGATTAAGAGAAAGTTAACCACAAGAAAAGAACAAACATTTGATGTGTGTAAACTGTCTTTGATTGCCTCTTCGGAAACGTAAACCAACAACGTTTTTGTTTTACATTCCTTTTAATAATTTTGAGGAATTCATTTACTAAATAGAAAAAAACATAAGGGAATATACCTACCTTCAAGTAGTGTTTCATCCTTTAATATGTTTCTACCAAAACTAATCTTTTCTCCAAACGATGATCATTCAAAACACTTGGTCTCATGAAAACAAGAAGAATAATCTTCTTGAGAGTCACGTAATCCACAAAATATTAACTATCAATTTCATCTATCTTTATACATTATCCCAAAAACAGAAAGGGCAAGATAAAACAACTCTTCAAAAATAAATAATTCCATTCGAAGAGAAACTACTTTTAAATCTTTAAAGTTCCATGGTGCTACCCAATGTTCATCATAGACCACTCCATAAATAACTGTCCATAAAATTCCTCAAAATAAACCAAACTAAGATTAAACCCCAATTATAAGAATGATCTCATAACATTGTATTCCAAGATAGACTTTATCGTTCATTTCCAAACAACATCAACCACTCTAATCATCATATAACAAAAGTAACTAACCTAATAACATTTTCCCCAAGATAGGTTAATCATTTTCATGTGTAGCCTAAATTACTATAAGTTCACCTTAAATTCACGGATTCTTCAAAATATTAGTCAACCTTTACTCCTCAAATAAAATACCATAGAAATATATTTACCTCGATCAAATTGGTTTCCCAAAATAGTGAACGTCTTCCAAAAAATAATCATCTTTTAATCCCCTAATCACCTTTTTTTAAGAAGAACTACTTCACTACATCAACATGTGTTACATAACAATAGATGTTTTCTTTAATGATATAAAATCATCTTAGGTAGTGACTCGATGATCTTAGAAAACATAAAAGATATGCTCATAGAGCACGAACTAACATACAACATGACATAGACAATCATTGCAATGAAGTTACATGTACTTCAGTCATCATGATCCAACCCAGTATAGGACATGCGTTGTTCCATTTTACTCAAAAATTGTTGATGCTAATCATGCTTCCCATCCATTCCAGGAGAGCATTTCCTTGGATAATTTCTAACATCTCCACATTTACAACATCAAAATGTATAAGGTACCTTAGATCAAACCTTATCTCCATTCATCACATTATCAATTTTCTTAAAGAAATTGGCTACTTTATGCCCTATCTTCCCACACCTAACTCTTCCCCTTGTTCCTTTGTGTTATTCTCCTTGGTGCCTCTTCCCTCACTTCTTGCAAAAAAAATTGGGTCTTCTTTCCCTTATCAACATTATCAGATGAACATCAATGAGACATTGTCTTCTTCTTCTTTGATGAATTTGGGCATTCAACTAGGTACCAATTATTAATTGTGATTTTGGATAGCTTGTTTGGAATAATCACAATATGTTCAACTTGATCTTTCTTCATCTCAGTCACATTAATAGGGAAATCGTCACATTTCCTATCACATCGATTATTGGGACAAGCTCTTCCATTTCCTCCCATTAACTAAGAAAAGAACGTATAATTAGGGGGATTAAATACATAGCCAATAATCATTAAAAGGAAACGTTAAGAATAGAAGGATAAACTTGTAGAAGGAAAGTATACCCTAGATTTTTATCCCCTAGGTTCCAATCTATGGTATTAGTGATCATATATTCTTATGTGAATCTTTATTTTAGTTTATCTTTGTTCCTTTAATAATGGTTCATACTAAGCATATTAATTTACCAAAGCATATCCCCCGAGAGTTTCGTAACCAAGAGGGTAGCAAGGCCCGTTGTCATGTAACAGTTCCCGTTCGAGTCTCGCTAAAAGCGGTTTTTTCAGGTTTTACCCCTATGTACATCTTTGCCAGATCCACCTCTACCTACTCGTATCCAGACAGGGATGTATTTGCTTAGAAATACCATACTTAATACTCACCAAATTACCAGGAAGATTTCCTATATTTAAAATTTTCTATAGGGTTCTTCCTAGAGTTTTCATAGCCTAATTTTAAAAAATAACTAAACCATCCTTTGATATCAACTATGGTATCGCTCCTTTTTATAACATAACTTTTCATTACATTTTACAAAACTGAGGATCTTTAAGGTTTAGTGTCTTGGAAAACATGAACTTAAAACATGAAAACATAAAACACCTTTCTTAAACACTTGAAAGGATTCTTATTATGTTCATCCTAGTTTCTTTACTACATCTCATAACCTGGGTACATACATCAAAAGAAAGGGTGAGCAGAAGGCCCAACAAGGGAAACAAGGGAATCATTTAACATGTGAACTTGAGATACATCAACAATGTCATGAAAAAGAACTTTAAGTCAAGAGAAATAAATCATGAGGCATATCATAATAAAAATAACGTATTTCATAACTTGAATACGTGTCTACAACATTTAACATTGACAAATATTTATGTTTCACCATGTTCCATCCCCAAGGTGTCATTAAAAATTAACAAGGTTATTCACCAAGGCGTCATTAAAAATGGTCATCTCTAGAGATTAAGTATTTACCCAAAGAAATGAAGTGCTATCATGGATCACAAATAAATTTTCCTTTAGTATCCTGTGATCCACATATATCATCACAAAACATTTCATAAACAACCCATATAGCATAAAAAATGGGTTTCCTTTTATAATCATAACGTTTTAAAAACTGCTTTAAAGACATGATCTTTATGTCACTTTAAACCCCCGTAAAAAGAAAGTGAGTTTCGTGTATGTAAATCCCAGAAATAAAATAAATCATTTTGATATATATGTTAATACCCCTGTAGAAAAAGAGTTTTGACTATTCCCTTAATAATTTAAAATAATTTGAGAGAAAGAGAGAGACATTTTGAGACGAAAATTCTACAGCATAACGGCTATGTTACACGGTTTTAGAAAACATTGAAAAGAGAGGGGAAATGAGTCACCCACTCATAAATGATTCATAACACATTAGAGGGACAGAATATAATCTATATTAGATCATGGTAATGAAATATGAAATATATACCATATGAATTTAAAAACATGGATGAAAGACAAAAATAATATTTCTCTTATGAAAATTCGCCTGCCTAACGGCGTCACTTAAAACATAAAAAAAGAATTGATGAGGTCAAATAGGGTCTCTCATCATATGAAAATAAATTATCAGTATTATATATATATAGTTCATACCCCAACAGAATAAAAAGATACATGAAAGGCTTGACATGAAAATAGATCTTGAAATCGAGAATGGTGAAAGAATCCCTTAAAATTTCGGCAGCCTAACAACATCACTTAATCATTCTTAAAATGTATTGATGAGAGAAAGAGGGGGTATCTCAACATATGGAAATTAAAAGTGAATTAATATGAATATGAAAGATCATCCTCCAACATATGTTCATGGAACATAAAAGAAATGACATAAAAGAGAATACTTGAAAAGAAAGAGAGAGGTAGGATCCCTTACCTTAAACGTAATGCTTAAAACTCAATGGTTGGGACATTGAGGGCTTGTGGGCACCTTGGTAGGACTTCTTGGGATGTAATGAGAATAGAGCTTCGTTGGGGGAGAGTTGGTAGTGAAAGCTATAGGGTGTAAGGGAGGGTATTTATAGGGAATGTGAGGGGACAAGGTATTAATGGCCAAGGGACACCTCATTGGTGGTTTTGGAAAAACCATGGGCTTGCCCATGGTATTTGCCCATGGTATTGGCCACATAAGACACCTCATACCTTATATTACTATTCCTAAGTCGACCATATTAATTACATACTTAATACATCATTTAATGATGTCATTAAACACCTGTAACATAAAAACTGTATTTTCACAATTCATCGAAAATTCAACTTTCTCAGAAAATTCACAAAATTTCACCTTAACCAAATATCGATGCTTTGATTTCAAAAATGAACTCCATTTTATAAAAAATAATTTTCTATATATTTTTAATTTAATTTGTAAATAAATACACTATTCATCGAAAATTCATTTTTTTCATAAAAACCCTCTAAAATTACCTTAGCATAATATCGATGTTCTGAATTCAAAAATAAAGTCCATTTTATAAAAATAATTTTCAAAATAATTTTAATTTAATTTTTAATTAAAAAACACTATTAACCTTAAGAAACTAATACTTGACTAATAATCTATGAAACTATTATTTAACCAATTTAATGAATCACATTACATAATCAAGGTGCCTAGATTAAATTAATAATTTTTGAAGTGAGATTACTAGTCTATTTGGTCAAATTAGTAATCCTAAGCATTAAATCACTATTCATAATTTACTATTCATCAAAAATTATGTTGATCTTATTATACTCTAAATTTCATTCTGAACATAATTGTAGAAGACAATTTTTTTGAAAATCATTACACATTTTTATTTATTTAAGGTTTACATAAACATTTTTAGAATATCCTTTCTCTAAAATTCATAAAAAATATGCATACTATATTTATCTGGACATTTGAAAATTCAATAACATCATTATAAGAAGAAATCAATATTTTTATTTAATGAAAATGATTACACAAGTCCGTTACGGTTTCCTTGCATAACCCCTTATAACCCCAGCATAGGACCTAAGTGTAAGGTGTACTAAGGTGAGAGAATCTGAGGGCGGCTCAGCCAACATTGCACGAGGAGTTATTTCTATCAGTTTGAACTTCTCATGAATGAGATTCTGTTCTAGCTTCACACGATGAAGTTTGGCTTGGGTTTGGTCTAGAGAAAATCCCAGTGGTGCTACCTCCTTCCCAAGTTCCATTAGATGGGCTTCGATTGGCCCGAGACTACTGGATGAGGACATCGAATCTTCTTTCTATATTAATTATCCTTGATCACTTGTATTTAGAGACAATAATCGAAGCGTTTAGTTCCAGCGGTCATATTTCCCAATGGTCATATAACAGTCAAAACCCAACGGTCTTATTTTAATTATACTCATGTTATCAAATGAAACAGTTTTGTTGAGTATAAAAATAAAATAACACATAAAATTAGGAAACAAGATTTGTTCAAAATTTAATGTTGTTACATTCTCATTCTATGTGAATATATATTAGAGGAAATTCTGATCAGTATATATTTCACACTTCCCCATATAAAGAAAATTCCACTATATTTTCATCGCAATGGTAACATATCCCACCTCCAAATCATGGTTAGGGGAGTTTTGCTCATGAGTTTCTAAATTCCTTGTGTAATAGGTTATCATTATACAGTTTTCACTAGTAAATAGCCGATGTACTTATTATATGCATCTATAAACACAACAATGAGTTCATTACATGTTGGTATTGTGAGCACTAATGTAATGATAAGCCTGCTGTTCAAGACATTAAATCATTCATCAAATTCACAAGTCTATAAAAGATATACCCCTTTTGGGTTCAACATGATTAGTGGATTTAATAACATGATATGTTCCTAAAAAATTCTTAGTAGTGCCATGATATACCATGAAATATACAGATCTCCATTATACATGATGTAATGGATCACATTTAGATTTCCTTTGTATTTGAAGGGTCTATAGATATTCCTTTACTAGTGATAACATGCCACATTAATGATAATTTCATAATGATGAAATCACATATATTTTACTCTGCATAATGTTTCTACCATATGAATGTATTAAGAATAATATTCAAATGCTCCTCAGGTTTCTCCTTTCACTGGGAGAATATCAGAATATCATCAATAAAGACTATTGAAATTTTCTTCTAGGTAATATAAAAAGACTCTATTCATTTAATCCATGAAAATATATTGGGAATTAGTGAGTTATAATTGAATCACCATGAACTCATGTTGTCCACACTTCATTCTAAAGGCATTCAAGGGAATATCTTCATTCATCACCTTTAATTATTGATATCTTAAAGAAGTTCCACCTTAGAAAAATTACCAGCCCCATGTAGCTGATCTAAAAATTCATCTATCCATGGAATGCGAAACATTTTTATTATTGTTATTTTATTGACCTCATGATAAACAATTAGAAGGTTCATTTATACTCAATTCTTCTTGATAAATAGTATTGTTTCACCCATTGGTTAAGCACTCGGGCACATAATACACTTCTTGAAATTCTCATATAAATTCTTCTTCAATTCTTCCAAATATATCGTGGCCATTATATAAGGAATCTTTGATATGAGTTGAGATATATGAATATTTTCAATTGAGAACACAACCTATCATTCAAGAGTAAAACCATGAAACTCTTAGAAAAAAAGTGTATTCTCTCATAATTGGAATGTCCTCAGGAAATATTTTTTCCTTGGTATCAATAATTTGAGCTATATATTCTTAATCATAATTAAATAAAATCCACACATGATATGTTTATTCTAATTGATATTAAATATTCTCTTTACACTTGTACAGAATTAGAGGATGCTTTATAGTGGGAAAAATAGTCTCCCATTCCCAACAATTTATTTCATTATTTAAACATAGATAATCGGGGAAAAAATTTAAAAAAATCTCTACCAAGGGGAGAATTAAAATATTTTCAAGTAGCTTCAATCCCAAAAGGTTAACCGGGGAGGTGATATGTACTTTGGAAGTTGTAATTTCCAATTTTATGTTCTCAAAGATAACTCAACCTCTAAATTTTGTGGTAGAAATTGAATAGTTTTACTAAAATTTCTAGATATGCATGAATGAGTATAAACTTAATAAAATAGGATTTTATCTATTCGTGAATGAATAATTAATGTACTTGTCACCACATCAATTTCGGGATCCAACTCAGTAGTACGTATTGTATATTTCATTCCTTGCTTCCTTAGAGGTTGTTATTGTTTATTTCCACCCTACACACTTGGCATAGGGAAATTGAATGAATAATTCCAATTCTCCATGAATTCGAAACACTTTAGTATAGGATGAGTGTTGATATAAACCATCCAATAATATTCAAAATTATTGGGACTCTTGATATAACTTTGGATTTTATTAACCATATAACAATCTCTTCATCATTTTAAGAATATATTGATTACAATTTTTTGGTTTCATGGAGGCTTATTCCCACACTTCTAACACATCAAATTTTGGGTATTCATTCAATCAAGCATTTTATCACCCATATTAAACTCAATTTTCTACTTTTCCCCCATTACAATGATACCACCGAGAGTCGTCGATATTAATTTCAACCATAAGGGCACAACATAAAATCTCTTCTTAGATGTCAATGTCTTGAATCAATCATGTTTTATATAGACACAAATTCAATTTTCTAGTGAAGTGATCCACCCATGTTTTTAGTGTTCATGAAATAACCAGAGGTTTATCTTTCATTAACTATGATGTTTACTTCATATTACCCAATGTACTCAACATACATTTTCTTTAGTCCATGGAACTCCCATTCAATAATAATATAGAAGGTTCAATGAAATGATATATTCAAAAATATTTTATTCAGATCTTCTCATTCCCTAGAATCAATTTCCTTATTGGAATTTGTGTTCTTGTTCATTTTCTACAACAGAACGTCTTATACATCAAAATGATAAACTACAATAACAAATTCCTCTAATTCTAAGAATTGGAGGATAGTGAATATCTTCTCAATGTTGTTAATAAATTATTTTCATAGGAGAGGATCAGAATATCCACCTAACATGGGAGGCCAATGAAACATAGATGATTCGAATATAACATTCACTCTATTAGGGGAATGAGGGAGTTCTACATGATTAATGTTATTATTTATAACATGAACTCGTTCATAAATTACAATAATGATGTTTTGAGCACCAGTTTCCATCATATTTGGTTTATCATTAGGGAAATTATTATCGTTACTGTAACACTAATTTTATTAATGCTTTATTCTAGTTACATAAATTTAGAAAGAAAAAGTATTTTAAATTATTTTCTTGAATACAAAGCTAATATGAACAATAAAAATAAAAATTAAAAATAAAAGGACAATCCAATATAGAAAAGTATATCATATCTTGTGATTCGCAAGGTTTCAATCTAGGTTATCCATGATATTTTTCCTAACATATATTCTTATGGGAATTTATTTGCCCCCTTAAAAATTGTTCACAATGATATTTTGAATTTATCAATGCATATCTCATAAGAGTGATGAACTAGGTGTGTAGAAATGCTTGTTGTCAATTACCCGGTTACCCATAGTCAGGCACAAAAAACCTTATCAGTGTTGTTACTCCAATGTACAACTATTCTAGAGACACATCTACTTTTAGTATCCAGACACACATGTTTTCTTAATAAAACTCTTACTCTATACTAACCTAAATTTAGGAATGTTTTCTCATATTCTTTATTATAACTATGACATTCTCAAGAGTTTTCTAGTCCTATTCCCAAAAATAACTGAACTTTTCCTTTGATACTAACTATAGTGACCCATTCCTTTTACAAATAATATAACATTATTTTAATCATAATATAGCATCTATTTACCATCCCAGGATCATAAAGGCTCATTTAGTTGGAATATTAGCTACATAATTATACATAACTAATAAAATAAAAATAAATTTCATTTAAACTCTATAATTAACTTCTATCTTACATTGAGATAATACATGTACATCGGTTAACCTCGAGAATATATAAAAAATGAATTTGGAGACATCATATAACATAAAACAATCATGATTCAAGGCTATGTTCCAAGACTATATAACATATTGGACAAATTATCCTAAAGGAATAAGGTTCACCCACTCTCCCAATATGACATCTTATGTGACTAAATATAACCCAATGAATGGGAGCACTATCTTGATTCATACATCATAACATGTTCATTAATATTTGTTCCATAAGAAGAACAAACAAATGGTTACCCATCTAATGAAATGAGTATCATAATCAGGTCACAAGGCATAAAAAATGATCAAATAAAAATATTTTTCATGAAATAATAGAATAAAAACATATTAGGACATTAATAAAGGAATGTAGGAATGTATAATGATAATTTATATTCATTTTAAGTGGAAACATGTAAAATTATTGTTTAAGAATCTTTATAAATGAATCATTTTGGTTTGGTTTAAGGAAAATACTTTAGAGAATATAAATAGGGAAGGAATAATATTTTTCATTAATCTAGAAATGTACCAAGTCATTTTTTATGATAAAATGTGTGAATTTATAAAAATATTTTTTGATTTTAAAAAATATAGAGTTTACATGGAAGAGTTTAAGAAATAAGGATGTTCCCCTAAATCAAGATTGCTTATCGGGATGGATTTAAAATGGAACCTTTAAAAACATGTAATATCCCTTAAAAAGGGATAATATGATCTATATATATAGTTTTGGAATATATAAACAGAATTATTTAGTTTCATATCAAAATAAATATGAATTATATTGGATTTAAGAGATATAAAGGGTAATATGAATGAAAAAATGAAGATTCATGTAGAATCTCTTACCTTATTCATGAAAAAGTTTTAAACATGATCTTAACGTCAAGGATAGTCATAATAAAGAAATTAAATAATTAATTAAAAATATAAAATATATTTATTTAATGTATTATATTTTTATTATATTTTTTTCATTTTATTTAATGGGTTATGAAATTTTATTTCATCATTCAGGAACATTGTTTCCAATGGTTTCATTATCAGTTTACATATATAAAAATAAAAAATATTAGGTAAAATGAGAATGTGTGTCCCAAATTGAATATATATGTCATTAATGAGCATAAATAATGTTAAATTACATTATTAATAATCTCTTTATATGGTATGAGGTTGAATCATTGGATAAATATTCAATGATAATTGTTAGGATTATTTTCGGTGGTTTTCAGTCACCACAAACATGTTTTTTTGTTATTTAACATCATGGGTATATAATGACTCCATAAAAATAAATAGCCTCTAATACATATATAATAACATTTATAACCATAAAAATGGTCTTATTACCATCCATAATGGATTAAATGAAAAATGAAAATTTTTCATCCTTGACGGAGATAAATTAACACCTCACATACGATGTTTTGATTTAATGGAAAAAGTGAGAGGATAGTGGTATAATGATGGATTAATCTATTAGAATAATAAAATTATAGTATATGTGAGGTAATGAAATTATCATTCATTTTTTAAGAGGGGAGGTGAGATGATAATAAGAAAAGAACCCCAAAATAAATTAAAAGAAAAGGAAGGATGAATTTACCTCTTGAATTTCTCCTCAATGAAACACACATTATGGAATCATTTTTGGACATTTGATGAGGTAAAGTGATATTATAAATGGGGTAAAAGATTTTTAAGTGAATTGGGAAGAATTTGGGAATGTCTCAAATATTTTATGGTGCGTGGAGGAGAGGTAGCATGGGGTAGTATTTATAGAGGATGAGAGGGACATTTTCCCATTATTTTATTTATTAGTTTATTATTTTGGCTCATGAACATAAATAAAGTGTTAATTGCCTAAAAAAATTCTAAAATAATTAATGTAAATTAGATATTTTTATTTTTACATCATACATAACTTAAGTAATAATTCAATTATCTTATAATATATATATACCATAAATTATTGTATTTTACTACTCAACAAAAAATTCAACTATCCTTGAAAAATCCCATAAATTCACCCTATTAATTATTCACTGTTTATAATTAAGAAATGGAATCATGATTTTGAAATTAATTTTATAAATATAATAAATTTAACCTTGTATTAAAAACATCATTTATGTGGAAAATAAAATATTAAAATTATAAATTTTTATAACATTTGGAAACATTAATAAAGGAATCATAAAATTATCATATAATCATACTAAAAATATATATTATTTTATGAATATGTTTTATGGAATTATTTTTTCTAAAAATCAATATGAATTGTATAATTGTTAACAAAAACATTTATTTTGTAAAACTTTCTACACTTAATTAACAATTTCAGTAACATTTATTCACATATAAAATGATATAATAATATCATATTTTAATTTATAAGATAGATAAATATTATTTATACTTTCGTGGGTGAGTTTAATATTCTATTGGACATGATACTATTCATAAAGGTCACACTACTATTCTAATGGCCAAGTTACTATTCTATTGGAATAAGCTTATTATCTTCTAAAAATACCAATCATTTCATTAATTCGTTATTTATAAAGTTTTTATTATGTATTTAATGTTATTTTATGTGATAATACAATATGACGTAATTATAATAATTGAATTTCCATCGATAAAATTTTGGGTCGTTATGAAGGAAAACGGGGAAGTATTTTTTTCATCTTCCATGAAAGCCCACCACAAGTGGAACTTCACCCAAAAACTTCTCGAATAGTAAGGGGTGTTCATTATCAAGTATAATATTTTAATATTTACACATTGGTTATTAGATCCATTGTCATGACCCATCCCCCGGGGCCAGTGCCATGACTATCCCAAGCCTGCATTCCATAGGCTTGGGGTAGGTGACTAGCACCGAAACGCGTATCCCCTAAAAACCAGGAAGGCATTGCATTTATAATGTGTAAACACACAAAACCAAGCACAATTCAAGATATGAACACAATTAAACATTATTGTAAAAATAATGTGCATAGTAAGAAAAAGGGGCCAGAATACAAGCCCAATTGGAAAGTACAGGAAAAATAAAAATAACAAGCAAACTGAAACAACTCATGTGAACTCCTACCAAGGACCCTACCTGAATGATAGTTAAAACTCTCGAATGGTCATCTATGAAGTACACCTCATTTAATGTCCATCTCCAAGCTACCTCTAGTCCTGGTACTCTCTTCCTCAGTCATCATTGTCCGTCTTCTACACCAAACACAACATGTTGATGGCCTAGTATGTGCAGTGGTGAGTATAATGATACCCATTAGGGACAGAGATACCCTCTAAGGTCTCCCAAAACCCACAGAGGATAACCCAAAATCATGAAAACATATGACAACACTACTTAGGTATATGCCCATATATATATCGAACTTATCAAATATACCCATCTCATTCATTAGGAAACACAAGGCCCAAGTCTAAGTCAAAGTACAATTGTCCCATGTAGGAAATAGTACCATGAATGTGACACCACAAGGGTAAGTACCACGAAGGTAACTCCACACAGAAGAACACCATGAAGGTGTCACCACAAAGGTAAGTACCACAAATATACACCACATAGAAGAATACCAAAAATGTATCACCACAAAGGTGAGTACCACAATGGTACACCACATAGAAGAATTCCAAAATGTTATTACCATGAAGGTAAGGACACAGCTCACACCTGGTACAACTTTGTTATGGAAGAAAAGATGATTAGATGTAACCACTGAATCATCTTACTCTATTAAGAGGCACCCACAAATGATCCTAGTACAGTAGAACCATGTAGGATCCTAGTATAGAAGACCCATGTATGATCCTAGAGTATTATCACATGGATTCCTAGAGTGGATCCAAGTGATACTCTCAAACACAAAACCACATAGGATCCCAAAGCACAGACCCACATTAGATCCAAAAGTAGAGACCCATATAGGATCCTTTTCTCATGTCACAATCAGCTACAGGGTTAACACACTAATATCACTTGATTCTAGGAGGTTCCACTCCTCATGCCACAATGTGATACTCCAGCTACAACAAATCTCCACGATAAAGTGTCCCAAAGTACTACCACATGATAGGTGTCTCAACACAATAGATGGTGCATCAATCGGACTCCTGGTCGGTATGTTATTTTCCATTTAGTCTTGATGGCCTGGTTGGATTCTTTTCCGATCCAACTCGGCTATACCCCATCATTCCCCAAGAATCATGTGGGGTATACCAAAAGAACATTCTCGATCCAAGGTTTCAGGTACTGTAGATGGTTCTTCAAATGGACGCACGTATCTCAAGATATGGTTGAAATAACGAAAAGGGTCGAAGTGGGTTCATATCCGGTCAGACCCAGCCCGTACCAGCCTAGGCCGACCCGACCTGTCCTAGGGTGACCCGACCTGGTTCGGTTAAATCTGGCCCGACTTGGGTCCGGCCCGGCCTTTCGGCATGGCCCGCGTGGCTCGTGGAAGGCCGGTAGGCTAGCCTCCTCCACGCGGCGCTGTCATTCGTCGTGCCCTCACCGGTGGCAGGCAGTGAGCCGGCCACCCCTCCATCATCGTCACGTCCTTGCGTTGCGGCTCCTGCACGCTGGATGGCACAGACATGCGCCACCCCCACCATCATGCAGTCGGCCATGCGTCGGCCGCCACTCTCTCTCCACCATGCCCAACTGGCCGTGACCCATATATGGCATCACAGTTGTGCCACCACAGTCTACACAGCCTGCCAGAGTGTTGGCTAATGCTCCTGAGCCCTTCCGGTGACGTTCCTCAGGTCACTAGGCGCGCCCCGGTGGCCCATTCTTCATTAAATATACTCCCGCACATGCCTCAGGATGTCACCGTCGATTCAAGACCATAGAAATAACAAAAAGGTTGTGATTGTTCAAGAATTGTTCATTCAGACCGCACCCTCCATGTTAGAATGGAAGAATGTGGTGTATATTTTCATGAATCAGGAAGAATATAAATGTTCTTAAATCAAGATGAACGTCTAGAACGCAAAAAGGGATATGAAAAAAAAATCCCTACCTCGACGGCTCGTTGGAAGTGTCATGAGATGATGTCGGTGAAGGCGATGAGGGTGCCAACAATCATCGCTTCCGCAACACACTTCCGAAGTCGGGCTCATGCGTCATCCTCATTCTTGATTTTAATGTATGTTCTTCATGGGTGAGAGTGTTCTTCGTTGGAGGAAGAGTTTTTCCCAAGTTCTCCCAAACCTCACCTTTTACCAACACTTCCCCAATTCCACCAAAAAAATGAATAGCCAAATTATTAAATTATATAATATTAATTTACATATAGGTTTCCATTAATTATGTTGATGTTGGCATATAATATTTAATGTATGGTGGCACAATTAAAGTGGATGAAGTCCAATAGTTATCTCCCATTAAAGGGAGAGTTCAAGAGCCGGGTGGTCCCCACCATTGAATTAAAATTCGGGGTTTCCTAGATCGGGTGGTCCCCACTTCCAAAACATAAATAGAGAGGTTTCAAAAGAAAACAAAATGATAGATATTTTATTTGTCTTCTTCCACAAAAAATGGAAAAACTAACATATACCGTCGACCTACTACGGTTGAGGTGAAAGCCTCCTTAAGTGAATATCACTATTGTGAGTTCAATGATTCCCTCAGTTTTCAATTGCAAGAACTAGTTCAAAAGATACAAAAACCCACTCGCACATTAACTGGATGTACCTAAAAAAATTCATATATTCATTCCGGACACACTAGGCCTCAGAATCCTATGCCGTCAATTATGACGGACTCGTAAAATTCCCATATAATTTTAAAAAAAATTACATTGAATTTCTATGTCTTTACATTCTCCCCACATCCAGGATTTGCATCCCCGAAATCCACTTTACAAAAACTAAGAAAACAAGTGGGGGTACTGAGCATGAATCTGATCCCCCCGCTCCAATGTTCTATCCTGGAGGTTCCCATGCTACCAATTAACACACACTAAAGATATCGATCACCCTCAATGGACTCACTTATGTCAATAATCACCCTCTATTAAACCTCTGTAATCCTATCCCCATCGTTGATGTCCAGCTCACCATGGTCAATGATGTGAGATTGGTCATGCACGTATCTCCTCAGCTAGGATATGTGGAAGATTTCATGCACTCGATGCAGCTGGGGTGGAAGAGTTATGCGGTAATCCAACTCACCAACATAGTCGAGGATTTGAAATGGTTCAATGAACCTTAAAGATAACTTTCCATCCCGACCGAATCATTACAACCCCCATCGATGTGAGATGCGTAGAAATATGTGGTCACCATCCTTGAACTATAGAGGTCTCCGTCTCCTGTTATTATAAGACTTTTTCCTAATCTGTGCATTCTTCATCTGCTCCTAGATGATCTACACCTTCTCTGTGGTATCCAATACCATCTCTGGTCTCAAAAGTGCTGACTCCCCCAGGCCATACCAGCACAATGGCGATCTGCATGGTCGGCCGGACATAGCCTCAAAATTTGTCATCCCAATGGTGGAGTGATAGCTATTGTTTTATGAAAAATCTTAAAAGGGAAAGTTATCCTCTAAGCTGCGACCAAAATCGATGATGCAAACACACAACATGTCCTCGAGGCTCTGAACGATCCATTCAGTCTATCCATCCGTATACGTAAGGAAGGTAGTTCACTAACGAAGCTGCATCCTGAAAGCCTCATGAAACCCCTTCCATAGAATGGAAGTGAAACGTGCATCACGTTTAGAGACAATCGTTGAGGGTAATCCATGTAGCCGCACAATCTCATCCATATATAAGAGTCCCAAGCTCCCTACTGAACCCCCCTCTTTGATCAGTAGGAAGTGGGATGACTTGGTGTGTTGGTCTTTGATCACCGAAATAAAATTGTGACCCCTGGATAAACATGAAATTCATTTCACGATGTCCACTAATATCCCGTACCGCTTCCACTCTGGGACATCTAATAGTTGAAAAAATCCTGGAGTTACCTGATGCTCTGCCTTCACATGCTGACAAGTGAGGCACCGAGAGATAAACTTCAGTATTGCTTTCTTAATTCTCTGCCACAAGTTCTATTATTGGAGATCTGGGTACATATTTTCCACTCTTGTATGTACTGCTAGAGGGATTGTATGGAAGCCCCCCACACATCCTCCAGTACTTCCACTGGTATCATAGTACGTCCTATGAAGAGGTTGAAATGCTCCCCAACTTCAGAAAAATCCATCAGGATCCTGTCATGTAGATATCTGAGAACGTCGAGTCTTGTAGTCAATGTACCCAAATTTTACCTAAATAACTCACTGAATAATTGAGGTAGTGAATGTAAGGGGCTTACGAAATCCAATCCCATCCCGATCCATCAAGGAAATCTATAAAGTAGCCAGCTACTATGTCGCCTCACTTAGCAGCAGTCTAGCAGATATCCTGCGGAGTGCATCTGCTACAACGTTCACCTTCCTCAAAGTATAGACTATCATGAAGTCATAGTCCTTTAGAAACTCAAGCCAACACCATTGTCTTGGGTTAAGGTCCTTCTGAGAGAAGATATACCTGATAATATTGTGATTTAAGTAGACAGTAAAATGTTTTCCCATCAACTAATGTCTCCAAATCTTCAAGGAAAAGAAACATTCTTCTAACTCCGGGTCATGGGTAGAACACTTCTACTCATGTTTTCTAATCTATCTAGATTCATATGCGATTACTGCTACCTCTTTCATCGCAACACATCCGAGACCGGCCCTTGAGGGTTTGTAGTAGAATACATACCCAACGCCCTCCTCCGGAAGCCTCAAGATGGGGGTAGGAGTCAGCGTCTTCCTCATCTCTTCAAAACTCCACTGGCATTTCTCTGACCACATGAAGGGTTCCCCTTCTTTGTCACTGCGGATAAAGGTGCTTCCATTCTGTAGATATCTGGAAGAAACCTCTGGTAGTATCTGGCCAAACCCAAGAAACTTCGTACCTCTATCACACTCCTTGTTTTCTCCCAAGCAAGTTACACCTTAATATTTGTTAGATCCACCTTAACTCCAGGCTCT
The DNA here is from genome assembly GCA_963277665.1 of Viscum album. Lineage (NCBI taxonomy): Eukaryota > Viridiplantae > Streptophyta > Magnoliopsida > Santalales > Viscaceae > Viscum > Viscum album. The sequence goes on along the minus strand of OY728165.1, from coordinate 250,507,239 downwards.
AAGATGTCATGTCCCAGGAAGTGAACCTCTCTGATCTAGAACATGCACTTCAAGAGCTTACTATAAAGATGGTGCTCTTGAAGTGTGTCCAAAACTATATGAAAATGATAACCACACTCCTCCTCAGTAGCTAAGTAGATCAAAATGTCGTCGATGAAGACTACTACAAAGCGATCAAGGTATGGATGGAAGATCATGTACATGGGTCCCATGAACCCTTCTGCTGCGTTGTCATTCCGAATGGCATAACCAAAAACTCATAGTGTCCATACCGACATCAGAAAGCCGTCTTCTGCACATCCTTGTCTCTTACTCTATGCTGGTGATTGCCTGATCCGAGTTCTATCATCGAAAACCACTGTGATCCCTTCAACTGATAAAAGAGGTCGTCAATCCACGAGAGTTGGAAACTGTTCATCATGGTCACCTGGTTTAGGATCCCATAATCAAAACAAAGTCTCAGGCTCCCATCCACCTTCTTGTTGAACAAAATAAAGGCTGCCCAAGGAGAAACACTAGTCCCGATGAATCCCTTCACCTGTAAGTCCTCCTACTGTACTCGCATCTCTCGAAGCTCCGTGGGAGCCACCAGATATGCTGGTGTAGATATCAGTGCTATCCCTGTGTACAAGTCAATGTAAAAGTCCATCTCTCTTCAAAAATGTAGACCCATAAAATCATCAGGGAAGTCATATGCATACTGGTCCCCACTATAGGATAATTAGGTCACTCCAGAGCAACCACACCGTGGGTAAGGCTATCCATTAATGATTGATCGGCTGCACTATTTTCTAGGAATGTAAATCATGTGCTGAAAAGTCTCCCTTCTCGCTGATGAAGGTAAACCTAGTCCCATCAGTTTGGACACACTGTACATTGTTCCTAATACATTCAATCTGAGAATGGACTTTAGAAAACCAGTCCATAACCAAGATGATGTTGTAAGGCCTCGACGCCACTACAAGGATATCCTAGTCGAAGATCCCGCCTCCTTGTGTATGATCACACTACCAAAATCTGTAAGTAATCATTGAATCTTCTCTTGTAGGAGTAACAATCCATAATAATCAATCCAACGGCTCTATCAGAATCAGTGAGCTCCAAACGAGTGTCGTGGCAAAAAAAAAAGAATGACTGTAACCTCTATCTATAAGTACTGCAGCTAAGGTGGAGTAGACACAAATCATACCTTGTATCATCTATGGAGCATCATGACCATAGGCCTCATCTGCCTAGAGCTGAGCTCACCATAGTCCACCTACCCCCTACGATTGGGGTAGACCTACTGATGGTGGTGGTGGTAACACCTCAAATCGTTTCCCACTGCCAGCTACATATCCATCTCTTGTGCCACGTCCGAATGCTCCATGCGTAACTCATCGGTCGAACCTTAGTCTCTGCCTGGGCAGTCCTTTGACTGTTTTCTAGTCATCTGTACAGCGGGTCCGACAGTCACCAGCCATGTGACCTTGGCCACCTCTTGTGTAACACTTCGTACTCCTCGCATGACTAGATCAATCTCCAGTGCCCCACAGAACCGTCCCGGAATCATGTAGTCGTCCACCTGTAGGTCTAGTCCTCTTGGACCTCTATGGAATCTTTCTGATTCTCGCTAAAAAAGACTCCTCTAATGCCCGGTGGTGGGTATCGCTGCTGGTGACTACTCAGCATGAAAACTCTCTACTAAGAGGGATCACTCTAACAACCCTCCCCACGTCAGGATGCTGAGAAAAATCATCAAAGCCATTATCTCCCCCATTGAGTCCCTGCTCAAAGGTCCATGCCCTGAGGTATGCATCCCACACAATATTAATGGAGTAGCGTGAGTGGTTGTTGAACCTCACTGAGTACTGAGACATAGTCATGATGCCCTGCTGTAGATGAAGAAGCTCATGTATGCACACTACACGATGGGGTGCAAGGACAAACTCTTCCTGAAACAGGCTCTCATAATCTGCCTAGAAAACTGTCACCTCATCGGGATCATGTATCATCATACTCCACCATCTTCCTACTTCTACCTATAGATGACTGGAAGCATGGTTCCCCATGAGATCAGCTGGTGTCACTACTAGTCAGAAGACTCTCACCAAGACCTCCAACCAATCATCAACTGCTTGTGAGTCCGTCTCACCCCAGTAACTGGGTGGCCTCTAGTGCTAGAACATGTGCAACGCGCTCATGCATCGTGCACCCACTACTACTAGGGCTAGGGGCATCGGTGCCCCAATGGGTAATGGTACCGTTAGAACCTCCGCAGGTGCTTCTACTGATAAAGGGCCCAACATCGAGGCCTCGTCGCTTAGTGGGTATTATAATGTACTATACCAGGAACACTAGATGGCTATCTACATGGATGAATCCTGAAAATAAACATGTGTGCCATGCTCAATAAGTTATACCTAGTGATATGGATCATGAAATCACTATGAATACTTTTCAAAACACACACGTAATCAGTTTTTTCAGGCATTGAGACAGAAATAAGAAGCAGGGTCCTAGTATATGAATATGTCGGTCACTACACCAACATTGGACTCCCTAAACAGATAACCACACTCACTTCACTTAACACTATTACTATTAAAAAAATCAGAGTCCAATGTTCTATGGTAGAATTGACTCCTCTGATACCAATTTGTCATGACCCATCCCCTGGGGCCAGTGTTGTGACTACCCCATGCTCATCTTCCTTAGGCCTTGGGCTAGCGACATTCACCAAATGGATTATTCCTCAAAAACCAAGAAGGAATTTCCTTTATAACCTGTATACACATGCAACCATGCACACAACAAGATATGATCCCATGTAAAATGTATAGTAAAGAGAGTGTGTACAGTAAGAAAAAGGGGATAGAATAAAATCCCAAAAGTAATGTACAAGAAAACTAAAAATAACAAGTAAACTTAAACAACTCCTATGAAATACCGCCAAGGACCCTACCTAAAGGGTAGGTATAGCTCTCAAATGGTCGTCTCTATTGTACGCCTCCTCTGATGTCCATCTCTAAGCTACCTCAATTCCTGGTACTCTCATCCTCAGTCAGAGTTGTCCGTCATCTGCACTAAACACAATAAGGTGCGAGCGTAGCCTGTGTAGGGGTGAGTGTAATGATACTCAGTAGTGACCCTGATACCCTCAATGGTCTCACAAAACCCAAAAAAAGATAACCCAAAATTCATGAAAACATCATACAACCCTACTTAGGATTATTCTCATTCATATACTTATGTTATCAAGTATACCAATCTCATTCATGAGTAAACACAAGGCCCAACACTTAGCCAAAGTAAAAATGTTCCATGTAGGAAAGAATAACATGAAGGTAACACCTCAAGGGTTAGAACCAATAAGGTAACTCCACACAAAAGAATACCACAAAGGTTTCACCATAAAGGTACGTTTCATAATGGTATGCCATATAGATGAATAACACAAAGGTATCACCTCCAAGTTAAGAACCACAATGGTACACCACATAGAAGAATTCCACAAAGTTAATACCATGAAGGTAAAGACTCAGATCACTCTAGGTATAACATAGGTACGGAAGTATAGATTATAAGATGTAACTACTGAATCATCTTACTTTGTTAATAGGTAGACCCACATTGGATCCTAAATAATCAGACCCACGTAGGACCTAGTATACAGACCCACATAGGATCCCTGTATAACAGACCCACGTAGGATCCTAGAGTAGTCTCACATGGATTCCTAGATCGGATCCAAGTCAGACTCTTGAACACTGAACCACGTAGGATCTTGAAGCACATACCCTCATAGTATCCAAAAGCACAAGCCCTCATAGGATCCTTTTCTCATGTTATATCCATGTATAGGGTTTCCGCCCTAAGCTCGTTTGATTCAGGCAGGGTCCACTTCCCAAGCCACATGACGATACTCCAACTTCCACGAAGTCCCACGAGGAAGTATGCCAACAGATTTCCACATGATATGGGTGTCAACACAACATATTGTGCGTAAATCAGACGCCCGATCTGTAACTTATTGGCCTTTTAGTCCTGAGGGCCTGGTTGTATTCATTTCTGATCCAACCCATCCAAATCTCAAATTTATCCAAAACTCATGTGGGTATACCAAAAGTAATGTATCGATACAGGGTTTCTGGTGCCATAGACGGTTCATCCAAAGGAATCCTATAGCACAAGATATGGACGAATGAATGAAGAAGGTTGAATTTGGTCTGGGCCCGACCCTAGGTCCAACCCAGCCTGTTATGTTCGGGCCAGCCTGCTAGGCGGACCGCAATATGGCGGCCCACTGGGATCACAGCTGGCCAATTTTCCAGCCTCTTCCATGTGGTACGGTAGTGTGTCGCTTCATCACTGGCTGCTATCAGCGAGCCGACCTCCCCACCAGAGCCATCGTGGCCTTCCGTCGTGACACCTACACGACAGGCGGCACACACGCGCACCACCCCCACCATCACATGGCCGGTTGTGCATCATCTACCACCCTCTCTCTGTCATGGCCAATGTTCCATGACCCTTCTCTAGTGGCAGGGATTCAGAACCTCCGTCATCACGGCCGACCGGAGTGTCAGCCGCCACTCGATAGCTCTTCAGGCAACATTCCTCGGGTCGCCGGGCGTGCCCCTACGGCCCGTTCTTCATTCCATAGACTCCCACATATGGATCAAGATTTCGTTGTCGATTTCAGACCACCGAAATCCCACTAAGGATTCAGAGAGGTCGGGCATGGATCCTTCGGCCCGCACCCTCCATGTTAGAATGGTAGTAAGCACATTATTTGTTCTTGAATCATGAAAAATATAAATGTTCTCAAATCAAGATGAACTTCTAGAACGGAAAAAAGGATAAGAAAACAATAATCCCTACCTCAACTTCTCATGGGAAGTGTCACGATATGATGTCGGTGAAGGAGATGAGGGTTCCATTAATCGTCGCTTCCGCAACACGCTTCTGAAGTCAGGCCCTTGCAAAGTCCGCATTCTTTATTCTGAAGTATGTTTTTTGTTAGTGGGAGCGTTCTTCGTTGGAGGAAAAGATTCTCCAATGTTCTTACAACTCTCACAATTTTCCAACAATTCCCCAATTCCACAAAAAATGTGAATATCCATCTTATTAAATTAATTTTTATTAATTTAATTATTGGTGGACATTAATTATGTTGATGTTGGCCTAATTAATTAATGGAAGCTGGCACAATTAAAGTTGAGTAAGTAGAAAAGTTATATACCATTAAGGGGGGAGTTCAAGGGTTGGGTAGTCCCCACCATTGAATTAAAATAGGGGGGTTTTCTAGTTATGGTGGTCCCCACATCCATAACTTAAATAGAGAGGTTTCAAAAGAAAAATAAAATGTTAGATATTTTATTTTTATTCTTCCACGAAAAACTGAAGAACTATCTTCTACCCTCGTCTTGCTGTGGTCAAGGTGAAAGTCTCCTTAAGCGATTATCAGTGATTTGAGTTCAATGGTGTCCTCAAATTTCCATTCTAAGTACCAATATAAAAGATAAAAAAAACCCACTTGCACCTTTACCGAACATACCTAAAAAAAGTTCAGAAAATCATTCCAGACACACCGTGCCTCAGAATCAAGCACCGTCAAATATTGTAGACTCATAAAATTAGCCTATAATTAACAAAATTTATATGGATTTTATGTGTCCTTATATCCATATTTTGGTCTCCACGAGGTCTCGTTCACCAATGATGGTGAACCTCGTCCCATCAGAAAACTCGCCTCTGACTCGTCTGTGATGACAGTCGATCTGAGCATGAACCATAGAAAGCCTATCCAGTCCTAAGATGATGTCGTAAGGTTCCATCGTGATGACGAGCAGGTCCCACCTAAAACTCCCTCCTATGAATGATAGTTCACACAATCTGTAGATAAAAGTCACCAACGAGGCACTTCTCGTAGGATCCTCAAGGAAAAGTGCTGGTGTCAGCGCCTCTACTGGAAGCTCCAACTCCCATACCAACAGTAGTGATATAAAGGAATGGATAGCACCCATGTCAACTAGTATTGAAGCAAGTGTGGAGTAAACACAAAGTGTACCTCGGACCATCTCGTGCACCGGGGGATCTCGAACACCCATGGCATGAAGCTTCACACGACCCTTACCACCAGCTCCATGTGCCTGGAGTGGGCTGCCCGGTGGTCGCGGTGGGGAGATCTTGAAACGTCATCCCCCACCCCCTGGTCTTTCGGCTCTGCATGCGCCACCTCCCTGAAAATCGTCGGGTCCTCGCTTAGGTGACCCCTGGTCACGGTGCTACCTCTGCCTCTATGGTGCGCCTACTGCCTGCCACAGCTGATCTTCACGGCTGGTCGGGAAATCCCATGCTAGGTGACCTAGTCCATCACAAGCATAGCATCAGCTCTCTCCTGTCTACCCCGATTCCCTATGGCGCCACTGCGGTGTGTGACCCTGGCCCTGGGTCTACTCATGGAAGGGCCTCCTCAGTTGAGGACCAACCCTCTATTGTATGCCTGATGAAGTCTCCTCTCTAAAACAAACAATGCTAGGTCCTACTATCTAGCACCCCTCGGCCAGGAATCTCTCAGTCACAACACCTGCTTCAGCACCCCGGCGTAAGAGGGGATGCACAAGGGTACCAAGCTAGAACAGATCTCCCTGAAAAGACCCTGCTCGAACTTCCATGCCTATATGTTGCTGTCGTGGATCATGTCCTATGAGAAGTGCGTGAGATCAATGAACCGGGCCGAGTACTGGGACACGGACATCCCTCCCTGCTTCAGTTCCAGAAGATCATGGATCCGAATGGAGCACAAACACGAGGGGGATTACTCCTCCCGAAAAAGATTCAGGAAGCTATTCCAAGTGAGGGATGACTCGTCATGGGTCTACGTCACCAGATCCCACCATCACCCGGCTGTCCCTTGGAAAATACTGGAGTTCAGGGCCACCGTTTGGTCTACTGGGGTCTGTACCAGCCTGATGAGTTGTGTCGCTGACTAAAGCTAGTCCTCTGCCACCTGGTGATCCGGGTCCCCCCGGATCCTTGGATGCCTCTGGCACTAGAAGTCTCGAAGCATGCTCAGTCTTTGCGAAACCTCGGCCGGAGCTGCTGGTACTAACTGTCACTCCTCAGGTGCAGGGGCAACTTCTGAAGCACTGGGCGGAAGAGGATCACATGAGGGTCCCTGAACTGATGCCTCGTCACTTTCCAGGTCATTTCCCTGAGCTGGAGAGGGTAACCTGGCTGGCTGCTGTCGTGGGTGCATCCTGAAAATTATCAATGGATACTATGATCAGATGAGCATAGATATATATATATATATAATAGTAATAACCGAGGGGAGATGACTCAAAAAAAACATATTCAAATACATAATCCTACAGGATGGATGTTTCAAAATTCCCTACAACAAGTGTCTCAGCATGCCGAGTCGACATGCGGGTTATTAGGATCCTAGTGAATACATACATCAGCCGCCATACCATTACTAGACTCCCTGGCCTAAGATCCACTCTCGAGATACGTTGACATCATTTCCCTAAATCCCAACCAATTCCTTTTTGGGGATGTTCAAAGAACGCCCCAAGGAATGAACCACCTCTGATTCCACTTTTTCATGACCCGACCCAACCAGTCCCGAGCCGCAACTACCTCAAGCCCACCACCATAGGCTAGAGGCTCGCGACCAGTGCTGAAGGTGTAATAATATCGGGGAGGACATCGCCTATGTACCTGCACTCATGCACACACAACCCTCACGATGTAGTAGTGAAGAGTAAAAAAGGATACCAAAAGATAGGAAGCTATACCCCAACCACATTCATGCATCAACAACAAAAAAGAATAAGTAAAGTACTGGAAGTACTAAATAGTAAAATGAAATGTAAAAAAAGGGAAAACACATGAACATCCATAAAGATTACACAACCCGAGAATAGGTAAACAATATAAGATGACTGGATAGATACCCACCTGAATACTCTAGCTTGACCATGGTACGCTGCTCCAACTGTTGTGACCTCTAAGCTCCTTCATAGTCATGATTGACTTTTCCATCGTCTGCTAGGGCACACCAGGTGTGGGAAAATCTCAAGCAAGGTGAGTATAAAGATACTCAGTAGGATGCTCTGAGAGCTCGAGGGATGAATAGAAGAGGCACTAAAGGGTTGAGCAGTAGACTAACAAGAATAGTAGAAAAGTGTAGTAAAGAGAGCGCAACTCAACCCAATGGAAATAAGTAGGAAGGGACCCCCGAGAGTGGGAACAAAAGTAGGCTCCAATATTATATATATATATATATATATATGCTCAACAAGAAACAGAAATGAGTGTGTAAGGGGATCTACATCTATAAGCTCATCACAGGATAAGTCGCCATCAGTTCCAAGTAAATTCATCTTCACAGCCCCGCATCTCGTCTTGTCCGCCTAGGAATCCCAAGTTAGAGGGGCCCAATCATTGCCCTTCAATACTATCGGCTTTGGGCGGCACTAACTCACCTGTACAGTTTTAGTTTACGTCTCGAGGATGTGTCTTAGTGGGTAAAGTACCGCTATTCCTTGTGGTTCCTTAGGTAACATTAAAATTATCACACCACTGATCTGCACAATTAGCATCCCGCTCCGGTAGTCACAGAGGAAAGGTCACCGACTAGCCTCATAAGAAGGGCTGATTCTGAAATGCCAATTGGTGACTCACTGCCCAGCCCTACTGGAGGGTAAACCACAAAATATGTCGAGTGACACACTTCCCAACATCTATTGGAGGGTAAACCCTAATACATCATCAGGCGACCCACTACCCAGCCCTACTGGAGGGTAGACCAGAAAGAAGTTGACAGGTGACCCACAACCTAGCCCTGTTGGAGGGTAGACTCGGAACAAGCCACCAGGCGACCTACTGCCCAGCCCTGCTAGTGGGTAGACCTAGAACAAGATAACGGGTGACCCCCTACCTAGACCTGCTGGAAGGTAGACCCAGAATCTTTCTAATAGCCCGATACCTCTACGGAAATCACCAGGTGTCACTAACAACACAACCATGCGTTGGTTCGGAGGGTGCCAAAAAGAGACCTCCATCCAACACCTTCCCATGATTCCACATTTAACATGATTTTTAAAGAGGCTCCACATTCCCAAATGGATTTCATCATTGCAATCCTTGCGAAAAAACACGTGAGATAGACTACTTACACGCCCGAAACGGACAACCGGTGAATATTACACCATTCACAAAAGCCAGCCTGTGTGGGGCTCGTGCCCCGACTGTGATACTCATTGGGAAGAATGCTACATCGTGATGCTATTAGAAAAACACACAGAAATGACTACTCATACGCATTGAATAGACATCTGCTGAAAAATGTGCAAAAATGTTTCACACATATCAAAGATGGCCTGTAGGTCCCATGTCTCAACTCCCCCATCAACGCCCGAAACCATAATAAAAATTTCCTCCTCGACGCAAGGGTTTCATCACCGCTGACGGCACTCAAATCGGACATCAGATGTGTCCGCGCCAACCAAAACAAGAATCCCAGAATTACACTTAACGAGCATGCCGCACCACCGAGCCCCCGTCCCAGGAATTAAAAATCCCTGAAACCATCTCAAAGCATACTTCTCGAGTCGTGGATTACACTTACACAGATGGAATGTAAAACAGACATCCATAAAGAAAGTTACGGGTGACCGAAGGCGGAGGGGACAAGCCCCTTGGTCTGGACCGGCCTGGCCCGACCGGTCCACCCAGTATGGGCCGGCCCGTACCGGCCAGCTCGACTCGCAGCGCCGGCCCGCGGTTTAGCCGAGCGGGCCGGTCGTGGACCTGTGGTCCATGCCTTAGCCGAACGGCCCTCGTGTCTAGTCTTTAGTCTATGCGGAGACCCGCTTTCAGCGGGTCTCGGTTCCCCACTGAGGGGTCGCGCTGCGACCTCGGTCTACCCGTACGACCCCCACCGCCTGATCGAGCCACAGCGTCGCCGCCTGTGAGATGCACCGCTGCCTTCTGCTGCCTGCCACCACTGTTTCGGAGCTCGCCGCCGCCACTGGAACCCGCGCCGCTTGCTGCCGCCGTCCAGGAGCTCGCCGTCGTCGCTGTAACTCGTCGGACCTCCGCTTAAATCACCGGAAAATGGGGAAAATGGCCAGAAAATGTCCCAGGACCACCCCAGGAACCCCGGGACTCTAACATTTGATCCTAAAGGATCGTTGGGGAGATACATGCGAGCCCTATGCATCCAAGGACATCGATCAATGATTGGACAACAATTCAACATAGGAATAAAATAAATTTAATGGAAAAACAGGAAACAAAATGAAGACCAAAATCCTCCAAGCTCGTTGGGTGTAGCCAGAAACTTCATGGCTGGGTTGCTGAAGTCATCGTGCATGGCATGAGTGGTGGAGGAGAGGGTGGATCCTTGTAGAGATCTCTTTCACCAGGGAAGAACAAACCAAGAAGAGGTGAAGACGGTGGGTCATGTGTTTAAATAGAAAAACACACTTAACTACCTACTCGTCGGCCCATACCCGACCATTCATCGGGGTTGGGATTAAGCCTCCCCTAGGGAAAACACCATTCCCTGAGCACAATGGAGGTCTCCAAATTTTAATCCGAGCCTTAGTTATACAATTAGACACCCGAGAACGCTAAATTACGAAAATTCTATTAGGGGCGTTTTTCACATTTGGCCCGCCCCTGCAAAAATTATACCCCTCCTATAGTAAAAAGCACGTTCCAGACTCAAAGGTGCCCTTGGTTTTTTCTTACGATCTACCTTTCAAGATTTATTCTATTTATTTAGAACTTTCGGTGTGAACTCAAGAAAAAATTAATTCCAGCCACACCTGGGCTCGGACTCGCACGCCGTCTGAACGCCATGCTCTCGAATAACATCAAGAAAATTTCAAAGTCTTATAGGATTAAAACCAGGTTTCTAACAGAAACAATAGATTAATAATAATTATATTATTATAATTAATGTAATTTCAGTCATTTTTTATATTGAATATATATATGAAATTTTAATGAACATTTGAATATTCTCACTTTTAAATCCATCTTTCTTGCCAGGTCTATAATATTAGCATTAAACATAATTATTCCCCTTATATGAATTTATTTTGTAAAAATATATATAAATGGTTCTAATAATTATAATATTTATATTATAATAAAATAATTATATTTCTTGACCTAAAATATTAGAGAAAGTGATAAAAATTAAACACAATGATTAAGGTCAAACTATGCATAACAAAAGACTGAACCATAATCTTAAAGGAAAAATGACCTATACTCTATCCCAAAAACTTTTTTTCGAAATATTTTTTCCAATATATCTATAAGTATCCATAAAGTTCCATTTTGAAACTTTGGTAACTTTTAATTACTGGGGAACAAAGAATTATTTTAAAAAAATACCAAGTGTATCCTTTACCTCCCCTATAAAAGTCCACCATATCTCTACATTATTCACATATATCATTCAACTTATTCCCTTAAAATAACTTCCCAATTAAATTAAAAACACCCCTACTATCCTCCTTGAATCCTTCCAATAAGAAAAAATCCATCCAAGGAAGGCCTTTTGTGGAAACCAAAAGGAGTTACTATTAAAAGATGTAACATCATTCCTCAAGCACTTTTTTTTATTTTCAATCTCCATCACATAAATTATTCTTATTCCATGATCATATAATAAAATTATTGTCCTAAATATACTTATTTTATTTTATTATGTTTTTTCTACCTTCACTTAAAAATAATTTTATTTAATGGGTAGTGAACATATCGTTCTTCTGTATGGAGACCTATTGGCCCACAAAACAATGTTGTTCATTTTAACTTTACCAACTCTCATGGAAAGGAATTATGATATAAGTTATGTGATTATATGATATATATTATAATTATTTTTTATTTAGAATAATTTATTTATTATTTAAATCCTACTTTCCTGCTTTATATTTTTTGTAAATGTGATAATTTCGTTTTGGGATGTGTGGACTACCTCCCTCTCAAACCGATGTGATTCATTGACACACCACATGTAATGTATTATTGATGGGTTAAGTGAAAATATATTTGAAATATGAAATATTAATAGTTTATTATCAATATAAGTATATATATATATGAATTACTTAATTCAATATTAAAAAAATAGAAACAACATTAATACGTACATACAACATACCATTTACATGAATGAAGTATTCCATGTTATATTTCGATATTATATACATTTTTATAAATAATAATATAATAATTATAAATTATATCATGTTTCAAATTATTAAAATAATTTTATAACTATGATAACCAAAAAAATAATATATTTAGACACTTGTGAAAAATAAAACAAATAATAGCCGTAACAAATCCTTTACTTGGAATTATTAATAATGAAGTAATATAAAGTCATAATAAAACCATATATGGAATTAGATATATGATTATAGTTCCATAAAATAATTATAATAGTATTAAATTAATTATACAATGTTTTTAAACTAATTTGAATAAAGTCAAGTAATATATTAAAGGAATTCCACCATAGATTTTATTTTTGTGAAATTCATGGATTTTTCAGCACTAATTATATTTGTGTGGTATTTATTATTCCCTTGGATGTATTTATTGATTCTTATAATTAAATTTATATGTATATTCATATCTATTTGATTATATTTAATTCAGGGGGTTTGTGAGATAAATGTTACTGAACCGTTAAGGTAATTGTGTCGCATTTCTCATTTCGTAAGAAACATGTCCTCTTATGCACCCATATTTTTCTATACAGGGTATATACAACCATTTCTCATTTCATATTATATCCAAGTAATGGAACCATATTTACACTCTTTGGTGCATAAGATGATCATGATTTTTTTAAGAAAGTGCGAATTAACGCTCCATTCTGATAGAAATCTATGTTCCATCAGAATGATGTTTATATAAAAGAATTTCCCAAAATATTATACTATCCTCTAATATTATTTAAAATAAATTTTACCCATGTTTTACATTTATGAAAAAATGGTTTATAAAAAGTAATCTTCTTCTATTTTTTTAATCGAGAAATTATTAATACTTTTCATGGTACAAAAGGAATGTTCAGCATGTACATATTTACCCACTATCATGACTATTAGTCCCTTAAAGCATCCTTTACAATATTAGAATGTTATTTTTTTAATGTATTATTTTTCTAATAATCTAGAAATTCATTGATTTTAATGTTATTTTTGAGGAAATTGTTTTGAAAATTTTAAATGATGAATTTTTTTTTGGATTATCTAAACATATTTTATAAGTATTTAAGAGGTTGTTTTCAAATACATAGATATAAATGATTTATAAGATTCATTTATATTTTTCGAAGTATTTTAAAATAATAAGGGTTTCAAAATGATTCCATGATTATTTATTATGTTTTCAAGGGAAATTAGTTTCCAAATGATTTCATGATTTTTTATGTGACTTGAATTTATTTTCTACAGAAATGGTTTTCAAAAGAATTTATGTTATAATAAAAATCTTCAAAGAAGAAAGTATATTTTCTTCAAGAATATTTTTTAAAATATATTTTAATGTTCTTCCCATCTATGATGACATTCATTTATGTTACACATTCCCTTCTATGAAATGATCCAAATGGTCCATTGAAATTATTTCTTAAATGGTTTATGTTTTGATGTAATGATGCTTATAAAACAAGTTTCTCTTGAATAGGTTATATGATTTTGAAACTTCCTTTTTTATAAGATATACATTAATGAAATGATTAATAAACCTATCTATATTCAATATGTTATGATGTCATTAAATTTTAATGGGTCCCATATCCTTTCATGGGTTATTATTTTATTTTTATAAAACCCATATTTTTCATGGGTAATGATATGATTATTGTTTTCTTTTCTTGTATAGCACATATATATATGATTTTATTATGTAAAATGTGGGAAAAATATATTCCTATAATGAAATTGGTAATGAAAAAGTTTTATGAGCTAAATAGGTTACACGGGAGGGAATCCCAATCCTGAAAAAAAGTGAATCATAATCCAAAAAAAAGATGGTAAAAGTGAGGGAATCCTAAGCCCGAAATATGAGGGTAAATTAGTGGGAATCAAAATCCCAAAATAAATTGGTACATGGGAGGGAATCCCAATCCTAAAACAAAAGTGCAAACAACATTAAATCCCAATCCCAAAGTCGGTACATGAGTTATTATCATAACCTAAACATGTAATTATTTTCTTGGAAGGGAGCCTCGATATAAGATTTTCTTTATTTATGTACAATCCAAGAGTTCCATTTCTTCATCCTTCATGGGTCATGCACTTTCATCCCTTAGGATTCATGACATATAAAATTTTTAAATTTATGCGACGATTCATTTTAATGATCATTTATATGGTGGTTATGATCATATAATGTTTTGATCGCGTTTTAATACTCATATGCTATTTTTTATTATTAAATATCTCCCTTATTTACACTTAATGGGCCTATTGGATTCCCCTATTTATATTTCCATCCCTAGTTTTTGATCAGTTTTTTGTATGATATGTATAAAATGGGTGATAGTTTTGGAATCCTAGTGGGAGATAGTATAGCTCACTCATGTATAAGTGTTTATGACTCCATGTTTCCAAAGTCACCAAACTGATTTTTTTTTTGAAATAGGTTTGTTTAATGTTTTAATTATTCCTTCAAAGCGATGTATTTTCTATATAATAAAGGATGGGTGGTTAAAAGGTTATATTAATTTTTAATTTTTCTAATTTTAGAATATTTTTATTATTTAATTTATTATATCTATTATCTTTATTAATCATATTAATTTACCTTGATCACATTATATTCAATAATATATTACCTAAAATAAATATGGTATATAGTTAAATAAGGTATTATGCAGATTAATTTATTAGTTATTAAATTTTATTTAAAAATATAAATTCAATATAATACAATCGTGGGAAATTTTTTTGGTTCAAATGATGTGAAATATTCATTTTAGTGTTTATTAGGGGAGAACAATTCCTATATTCAAATGGAATAGGTTATTTTGAACAGAGTTTTCTAATGAAACAGAGAGGTAAAAATGAAAGGAAAGGTTGTATAGAATTAACATAGTTGGGGTTCATAGTTCATAAAATTATTTAAAAATAAGCATATAGATAATATTTTGGAAGGATTTGTATAATAAAGGGTAATATCTATATATATTGAATAATTATGTCTACTAGTCATGTTTTATTTAATTCTTAAATAGTTTTTATTTATTTCTCTCATTCCTACCATATTTCATTCCTTATCCACCTATAATAAAACATATGGTACCCTCAGGGGTTCCCCTAAATCTATTCATTCATATAAAAAGTTTTTTATATCCACTATTCATTAACGTTGAAGGAAAATTTCATAGAATCCCCATTTAGTTAATTTTTTCATCATTTTAATGATGAGATATTTAAAAAAATTATTTAGATATTGGTGATTCATTAGAGCATAGGTAAACCCCATAAAATGTTAGATATCTTCCTAGGTATGGACTAGGGAGACCTATATTGGTTTAACATGATCCATTAGTTAGGTTATTGTTGTCAAAATACTATATGGAGTGTATTTCATCATTTATGTAAATTAAGACAATTTTATTGGATTGAATGATTATTGAAATTATGGATTTCAGATATGAAAATTTTTTATGATGAATTTTAATGTTTTAATTGAATTTATTTAGTTTATGATAGTGAAATATGGTAGTTGGATTCTAATTCTCAATCCTTGTGACGAAATAATACATTACATGATTTTTCAATGTATCTTATTATTTTATTATTATGGTCTTAAAAATTAATCATATCTTATACCAATAAAAAGTTACATAAAATATATATAATGACGATAAAATTATTTATTCACATCCCATTTTTATTGAAAATTTAAATATTATAAAATTAAATACAATTTTATATATTATTTAATGAATTATGTTAATTATAATTTTAATAATTATTTTTTAGAATAAAAAAATCAAATGAGTTTATGTTTACTAAAATAGTATTTGAAAATTGAGGTTTTAATTTTTTTATAATTATTAATTCATTATAATGATATATTTTTTATATTAAATAATGTGTATTTTTTAAATATATTATATCCTTTTCATTTTTTTATTTTCAATTTTATATAAAACTATCTTTTATTTTTATTTTTAATAAAATTGGTTCCATACTTGGTTTTGTAGGGTTGCATTTGTTGACATGTTTAATAGTTGGTTCTAGAAACCATGATGTGATGTGATAGTTTCTAAATTATCTATGATGATGGATGTGTTTATTTCTATTAGTGATAAACATTACACAATTCAATTTGTGGTTATATTGTTTTTTGAACCTCATTTTTAACAGTTTTAAGTGATTTGATTAGGTAGATTTATATATAAATTAATATTTATAGGACTATTTATCATTGGTGTGGTTCATTTTAGATTAGTGGTAATCAACCCCATAAACTATTATCAAAAAATGTGTTCAAATACTAGCGGTTGAATATTTATAAGATATTATATTAGTAATGTAGTAGAGATAATTGTATTACTGAATTGATAAGATAAAAAATTATTAAGATTAAGTGGGTCTTTAGGTCCCAGAATTCATGCCTAAGGTCATATAGAATCAAGGTTATCCAATGGCCTTCATAAAAAATTCCTTAGAGGACGAATATAGGCCTTTAGTCTATAAGGTCTGCCAACCCTAAATAAATGCATTGTTGAATTACTAGAGAATCTCTAGGTTAGTTGATCAGAGTAGAAGCAGCCACCATGTTGTGAGAACTATACATTCTATTGAAGGAATGATATGGTGGTAGCCATTTTCCAGTGTAACTCTGTACAAGGACACTGTAATTCATTATCATTTTCATGTGATGAATTCGATGCATACCATGGTGGTTCTTTGAGGGTGTTGTTCTACTGTATTAAAGTCATTAAAAATGATTTAAGCTAATTTTTATAAGTGCCTATGAGATATACATTTCAGGATTTATTCCTTTGGTATTATGGTTCATGTAAAGGTTCCTTATCTATTCATTTAATTACTAATATTTCTAGATAAAAATTAATTGGACAAAATTCTCATTGGGAAATCATATTCTACTTTTAATTAGAAGATGTTTCATACTTTGGAAAAATTCTAATAGTTGTAATGTTATGTTCTTAAAATTGGTGATAAAATGGTTTTTATTATTTATTTTAACTTCATATTTTTTGTTGTGGTGTTTATTATTAAAAACTGATTTTTTATTTCATAAATTACATGGATTCAATGTATTTTTGTTATATTGAAATCTTTTAAAATTATATATAGAGTTTATTAGAAAATTTATAGATATTTTATAACAATATAGAATTTGAAATGATTTAATGGTTTTTAATTCTTTTAATTGTGATGTTTTAGAGTTGATAAAACCACAGAGGGTGTAATATTTCATTATTAGTTATTTCATGGATATAAAATCATTCAAAAAAATTATTTATTATTAAAAGTTTTATACGGACTCATTTTTTGACAATAATGAATGGTTTAATTTTTTTCTTTATCTTGGGATAGTTATTTTATAGTAGAGAGTAAATAATGTTGATGTTTGGGCCTTTAATATGAGTGGGTCAACTCAATAAAATTGTGTTAAATTTTTCCATACCATTTTTTTCATTATAATTGTGGTGGGTTAATAAACGGTCATGATTCATTTTGATTATTTAGTTATTTTATTCCATGAAAGTAGAAACTGTTTGACATAAATCAATATTTTAATTGGATGTATGAATTTCTACATTTAATTATTACTATATATTAGAGGAACACCTGCATGAGTGGTATAAACATGAAATAATAGTGATTTTATGTTTATAACAATTTAATTGTGGTAAAAAAATACAATAATGATTTATATATTATTCATTCTATTAATATAGATAGTTCAATATGATTATATTGCATTTATATAAATATATAATGAGGGAAATTCATTTTTTTAATGTATTGGTGAGTAATTGAGAGATCCCTAAACACCCCTCAGGAACCCTCCTCTTATTTAATTACTATTTATATACTAATGAGAGTTAGTTGAATTATTTATTTGTTAAACGTTGTTTGTTTTATAACTTCCCTCAGCATGAAATTCAATTTCAGTCTTGAAAAGAAACATTTCTTTCGTTATCCATCATTTTTTTCTCTTGGAAAACAAATTGTGTATTTTTATCGATGCTAATTCTTTGATTTTGAACATTTATTTAATTTTTATTATCTAGATTTTTGTAATTATTTTGGATTATTGGTATTTTTTATATTATTTTATTTGAATATTTTTTACAAGAGAGTATATTTAGTAAGAACTTTTTTGGGAAGGTGGAGGATGGGGTAAATTAAATGATAATATAAATGTTTATGTGTGTACAAATGCATCATATTGTCATTAAAACTAGGGGATCCTTATTC
The DNA here is from genome assembly GCA_963277665.1 of Viscum album. Taxonomy (NCBI): domain Eukaryota; kingdom Viridiplantae; phylum Streptophyta; class Magnoliopsida; order Santalales; family Viscaceae; genus Viscum; species Viscum album. The sequence goes on along the minus strand of OY728165.1, from coordinate 250,488,742 downwards.
TATTGTGATTGATTCAGTTTTTTTGTATTTATTATATCTATAGTTTATTATTTCTCTTCCCCTTATAGTATTGGGTGGATTTTTTATACCGTATATAAACATTGACATAAACACACATTTATCACACTGGATAACAAGATTTAAGGATAAATGTAAAATTTATAAAAAATCATTTATACACACCCTATACGAATTCACCAAATGAGGTTTCCAATTGTGTATAAGAAAACTTCAATATATTTTAATGTATATTTTTTATTTTGATGTTGAAGTAGTGAAAAGTGGAATTTGGGATATAATGCTTGAGGATCATAGGGGTTATGATGTTTTGCCATAATCCATAAGAGTAAATTGGATAATATATCATCTATTTTTAATTATTGAGTAATTTGAATTAATAATAATTCTCATGTAATATTATGTCTGTATGTATTACAAATTGGTAGTTACATTAAGATTATTTAATTTTATTCTAAATTCATGGGATCTAATTTGGATTAATTAATTAATTTAATTATATAATTTTATTTTATGGAATGTATGATATATTTATAGTTCATGTTTAATTTTTAGTAAAATCCAACATATCTTATACTTGGTTCTTTATCAGTGAAATAATTACTGAAAATTTTATGTAAAAAACATCATCAATTTATTATCATATTTCATTCAAGGCTTATTTCTTGTGGTTATTGGGATAAAAAAATAATGAATTGGTGTATTTCATGATAATTTTTACCCAAGGTGTTACTAATTTCAATAATTGTTTTGTTTAAAATGATGTAGTTTAATATTACTAAAAAATATTATAGGCTTTTGGCAGTAAATAAGTTTTTATTTAAAGGAAACCCAATACTCCATAAAACATGTATATAACTAATTATTTCTAAAATAGGAATTCTAATATAGTTCTATGAATAATTTTACTCTGAAATTGTGTCTAAAAAACCACATATAATTATATTTTTGATTTAATTTTATTAAGAAACCAATTATTATTTTTTCATATCAAATTTACTCATGGTTTTATCTAATTAGACCTTAATAGTTGGATGTGTGAAATCATTACGAATATCAATTATAATTAATAAATAGAGTTATTTTTTAAAAATTACATATTAATTATTCTCACATTGTTAACTGGTGAAATGTGTTTTGTACACTCTAAAACTTTTATCATTATCTCATGAATTAAGTGATTCTCAAATTTATATATGATATGGTGTGGTTTTTCCATTTAGTTATTTTTCTCTGGGATGTTTTTATGGATATATTGGCTGTTTTTTCTCTATCTTTATATCTATAGACTAATGTAATCCATATTAGATTCATAAAATATAAGAATATTTTTGTTTACAAAAATAATTAATTTTTTCTCATCAAAATAAAAAACCATATACATAATAAATAATGATCTATATTTCACTCTAAAGGGAGATATTTTCTGTTAACCACTTACTACACTAAAATATAGTTATTAAAATAATTATAATTTTATATTAGGTAGAAAATGGATAGTTTTTTGGGGAAATAGATGCATTTAATATCTCATGAACATAAAAAATCTTCTACGATCTAATCTTACTAAATTTTCTAGTATATTTTCTATCAACTAATTTTTATACAATTTAGACAAATTAATATTTAGGGGAAACTAGAAATTGATATCATACATAAATAGTCATGCATCGGTTTTTCATATCAAATATTTCATCTAGAAGAAAACATTGGAAAATCCATTCTTGAAAAATATTTCATTATGATTTATCATTAACATGAAATTTATAATATGACGGTTCTAATGAAATTTATTTCTATTTATAGAAAAATAAATTCTAAACATTCAAGAAATATTCTTTTGGAATCAATTTCTTTAATTATATGAATCAATTCATTAATATTTTCATAAATTAAAAATGTATATCTCAATTTAATTTATTTAATATCATAAAGTGTGATTATATTAGTTTTAACACCAATATATTTTTTTATCTAAAAAAACAATGTAATACATTTTTTAGACATTTAATCATAACATAATTAAATGTTTTTATATTTAATTTAGATTATATGAAGAACTTATGGAACATTAGAGGTTAATATTTTTTAAAAAAACATGAAATATATCTTTTACAAGATATTTACAAGTAAACTAATTCATAATACAATTTTTATATATGTCCATGAAACAAAAACTATTTTATCATAAAGTGTATCAAATAACACTTAGTAATGAAAATGTGTATATTTGAATGTACATGTGCCCTGAGTCATGGTCGAGTGATACTCCCCACTAGGATCCACAACAAAATGTATATGGTTTGAATCTTATCAGCCCCCATATGGGTTTTAAGATGTAGGGGAGTCGTAGGAACTAACACATATTGGTGGGGATGCAAGGAGGTGACATTGGAGTGACGCATGTCCAGATATATACCCAAATAATTGGCCTTTTGTTCACTAGGCTATAAAGTAAATCAATGTAAATAATTTTATATAGAGTTGTTCAACTATAGTTGGGTGGGTTTGGTATAACATTTGGGGCCTAGTTTTGTGTGCGTGTGTTGTTTCACTTCCTTGAATCCTCCAGGTCCATCTATATACATGTTAAAGTAAAATATTCGATTTCTTATAAAATATTAACCATAATAAAAAATAATATATATATATATATATTAGGGTACCTATGAAAAATATCATTATATATATAATTTTATATATCTCCTGTCCATTGGATTTGTAATAAAATAATTCAAAAAATATATATACATGAATTCAATGCGATGTGTGAGCATGAAATATCAATTGTCTGAAGGGGTGGGGGAAGACACACACCCACATATATTTCTATATTCCAATGAAAATATATAATTATAATTCACATTAAAGCATTATAATATTATTTTGGAAATGATTCCTTGAAAGGATGTTTGGGTTGCGTGAAAACTCAATTATTGGTGTCGTTAGTCAAAGATGGTTGTATTTTTTGATTGAAATTTCCCATGAAATGATTACTCAAAAGAAATTTAATAAATAAATATAATTTCATTAAATTTGTTTAAACAAAATCACTTAATATATTAAAACATAATGATTAATTTTAAATATAATTTATCATTTTTTGAATTGAAAAATTCTCATTTTATTTAATTTAAAAAATTTGATTTTATCATATTAAAAAAATATTATATCTAACAATTTCAAAAACTATAATTACAATTCTAAAATTAATTTCTAATAACCAGCCTAATTTTAGTGTAATTAGTTACCCAAATTCATATTTGAATTTTATATATACAATTAAATTGATTTTGAAATCAATAAAACTTTCTCATTTTCTAATTTTATTGTATACAATATTATAATCATGATTATAATTAAAACATTTCATTAAATATAATAATATCACATCTCAGAGATATTTTATAGGGTTAAAGTACTATTAAAATTTAATTATATAGACATATCATAAAAATATGTACAATTGAAATATTATTATTTATTAATATATTAAATATCAGTATGTTATAAAAATAATTTAGAGATATGATTTGAGGGAACATTGTATATTCAACTATATTTTAGTATATTAAATCAAAGTATAAAATAAATGAGATAACAATTTTTTCCATGAATACAATAAAACATTTGAACAAATTTTCTCAGATAAAATTTTAGGAAAATTTTAAATTTTGGAAGAAATAATTCATTTTATGAGAAAAATTAACGCCCTTAAAACAAAAAATTGTATTGGGAATTGATATAGTATCGAACCATAGTTTAATTCTGAGAATTTTCCTTCTAAATAAATGTCATAGTTTGGACTTGTAAAAAACAAATGAACTGGATTACCAAAAACAATATATATTATTTTATTAAATTATAAAAATAAATTTATGGAAAATAATATACCTAATAAAATTATTATCATTAAAATTTGCTAATAATAATAAAAAATTTAATAACAAGAATCAAGAAAAAAAGTATAACTTTTGTGTACTAGATTAATCAATATAATGATCAATAATGTAGAAAAAGAAAAAACATTTGTATTGTAATAAATATTTTAGTAAATAAATAATATTACCATGATTGAAATTGATTTAAATGTTGAATGAAAGAAAATATGTGTTATTAAAATGTGTTATAAAACATATTTTATTATTGGAAATAATTTGTTTTGAGTCGTAACATGGCATTCAGAAAGTGTAATATTTCCTTTAGAATAGTAACTACAGTGTTTGATTAGTAAATAAATATATGGGTATATTATGAAATTAAAATATAGTTATTTTATATTATAGGTAAAATAAATAAACTTGGTAATAGGATGAAATATATATTTGACAGAATGAAATTGAAGTCTTATTTTCAAAAATAAGATATGTTTCATTTTCAATCATACACATATTTATAGTAAATTTGGTAAAATGAATTAAAATTTTATTCTCATAAAATGATTTTATAAAACAATAATTATTTTAATATAAAAAATTACATAAATGTCTCATATAATATTTAATTTTTCTTGGAGGCCTAAATTAGATTATGTCATAATAAATAATATTTTTGAATAAATACATATTTTATTTGAAAATTAAATTTTCCAAATCAGGATTTTTATATTTGTATAAGGGGTAAATTTGTATCCAATCATAACATAAAAATTTGATTAGGGTGAAGATTATATATTTTTTATAAATAGTTAAATTAGTAGGTGAAAATTGAGATACCATATAAGTATGATATTTTTTAATATATTATATGAAGAAGTTATTTTGTTTTCTATAAGTTAAAACAGTATTTTATTTTACAATTTACTATTAAAGTATTGGTCTTGAAACTATATAAAAAAATTCCCATATATTTTTTAAAGTTTTATTCTAATATAATCTTCCAAAAAAACGCTCTCATTAGCTTATAAGAACCACAACCATCCACAGTGATTGTTGGATTTTAAAATGGAATTCCTTTTCCTAAATCTACACAAAATCCTTTTCCCACTATCTTACACATGTAATATTCGATTTAATCATCAATAGAACATTACCCAATCCTATATATTGTATAATGGAGTATGTATGAAGGAAAAGATAACAATATTAACTGACTTTATAAAACACTTTTAATATTACACCTATACAAAATATACACATATGATTTAATATGATGAAATTAGTATCATGGGTGTGATAAAATGTCTTGATTTTATGATATTTAAAAAAATTATTTCAAAATTAAAGATACCTTGTGTTATATGCAACATTGAATTCAGTTTTTATTACATGAAAAAATGAGTTTCTTCAATAGTGTTCCATACACATACAACCAAGCTTCAGTGAAATAAGAAATAATATTATTTCAAATATAACCTTTATCACATAGAATAAAAATAACAATATATATATATTATTAAATAATTTATTAAAAATAAATATACATTTCCTTCGCAATATAAATGAACCTATAAATTCTTATTAAATATTCACCTCTTTTTAGTAATGTAATTATATTCATCAAAAATATTTTTCATCAAAACTGATTTATAATTCTTATGAGAAAATATTGTAAAAAATATATAAATTTTATGAAATGTTATTTTATAAAATAAAATTATTATTTTTACATAATCATATAAAAATTAACTTTCACTAATAAATTGGTATCTTTCATAGAATATTTATTTTTTAGTGAATAGTAAAAATACTAATTTCTGTAAAACATTAATTTATTTTAAATAAATTATGAAATTTAAATTCACCATTATTTTTGAAGTAACACAAGTATTATTTATTTATATTTCATCCACCGAAAGAAAATTAATTAATATCATACTGTATTTTAGTATAACATTGTTTTGGGGTTTAAGAAAGATTTCACTAAAAATATATATTAAAATTCAAAATGCATCTCTATTATAATTAATAAAAATAATTTATAATGATAAATAATTTAAATTAAATATATATATATATATTAGATTAATATATATTAAATTATATTAATACAATTATTATTATTATATATAAATTTTATATAAATTCGTCCTCTTCATAACAAAAAATACACATATAATAAAACCACAAGTTAATCACATCTACGGGTTTTATGTAAAATTTAATTTCTTCCCCTTCATAAACAATTATCTAGAAAAATAAAATTACTCTGTGATTTCAGAATATCAAAATAATCATACGGTAAAAATGAGTTTGCAGGGATTTATTTTAAAGAGTATTGAATTTAAATTCCCAAAAACACTTGCTTAAAATATATTTTATATCCATATCCAAACTCTATCATGTATAGTTTATATAGTAAACTATTTTGGATCTTTTTGGTATGAGAAATAATCTAGTTACACCTTTTCCTTTCCAAAAAATAACAAATACACTACTCACCTCACTTATAAAAGGCCACCCCATATCTTTCATTCATCACAAATTAAAACCATTCAACTTTGGTCAGTACCAACCCAATGACTTCCATTATTACCTCATATAATCCTAGAATCATTATTTTCAGATGAAATAAACCCTATAAAACCTTTTTTGAAAACCTATGATTGTTATATAAATGGTATGTATCATTCTTCAATGAATTTTTTATTATATTTCTTCCACTACATCCAAAAACGTTAATTAATACATGATTTTATAATAAAATTATTATATTAAATATTATTATATGATTTTATATAAGATTGTCGACCTAAAAACATAACCAAAACATCAATTTTTCTTGAAATCGTCATTCATGTATACTACGGACTACCACCTCTAGAATAGGGTCATTTGTCTTCCATTAACGCATCTCAAGGTTGGGTATGATGATGAATTTAAATCATATATATGATATTTATAACATAATTATTACTTCTAAGTCATTATACCATATATACATTTTTTTACTTTTCATTTAGTATAGGATACGATAACGTCCCTGTGTGTACGGCAGACTACGTCCTTATAAAGTGATGTGATTCATTTTTCACTAACATATTAAATGGAAGATAATGAGGAAAAATATATGTTATATACATTTCAGATTTATGTAATTAATTAAATATTTATTATTAATAAGGGATATTATATCATTTTGATTTTTACCATTTCACTTAATGAAATATGATAACATCGCTCATATACATGGGGATTATAGCTTTCACAAAGTGATGTGAATATATGCTTTCATGACCACAAAAAATGAATTATATGTATAAAATAAGTTATTTATGATATTATTATAATTATTAACATTAGAAAAAATAATTATATCATTTTTATAACAATCGTTGAAAATTTTAAACATTACTCATTTGTGTGCATGACCTATCGTTTCTTTGATAGTAACATACTTAATCTCTCAAAGCCATCATGATTGATTAGGTTTAAAATTATAATTTCAATATAAAAAAGATATTTATTTAATTAATATTATTTGGGATATTATGGATCCATTACCAAATTATTAGGAACATAGATAACAAATCAAAACATAAATGAAAAACAAAGAGTGTATTACCAAAAACATGACATTAACATGGATTTTTTAATAAATGTGTAATAATAAAAAATATGTATATCATATATTAAAAGATATTGGTGATTAAGGATAGGTAATATATTTATAATATACATATATTTATTATACATTATCTTTGAATGATTTAGAAACAATTCATCACTTACGGTAAGGGATCTTCGTCTCGCTTTTATTTTTTTATGAGAGACATGCCATATTCACTATGTGTTTCTCTTATAGGGGTATATAAATCATATGAATTTATTTTATGAGTATTATAGTTAAAATTACATGTATTGACATATCCATTTTAGTATCTCTCTTTCAGGTTATATATGGTTCCAAAGATACCAAATCGTTAGGGGTTTTTTTTCTCAATTTGCATTGTTTAAAACATGTGATTATTTTATGAACCTATATTGTTGTATGTGGTGTATAAAGAACCATTTGACCTTTAATGAAAAAAATTAATTTAGACTCCTAATATTTTTATCTTAATTAAATTATATTCATTCATGGGGCATATGTCTCAATGTTACCAAAGTGGAAAAGATTTTATGTTACATTGTCATCATTTTTCAGGATTTTTTATGATTATGCTCTTGATATTCGAATCATATAATACAAAATTGGAGAAAAATTGAAATTTTATTCACCTCTGGTTTAGTAATAAACAAAATTTCAAATTTATATTCATCTCTTTATAAAATAATGACATAAAAAGTGTGTTTTTATGAAAACATCATCTTTTCAGTATAAGAATCTTTTTCCTCCAAACCAATTTTTTCTAAATTTGATTTAAAAATTAGTATTACCATTTGAAAAACTATTAAAAAGGCTGTTTTAGTCATTGATTTCCTTTTTACAGTTTTTTAAAAATTATTTTTTATTTCATTTTCAAAAAACACATTATTAGATTCTAATATAAACTATGAAAGAAATATTTTTTTAACATTCGGACATAAATGGTTATTCCCCCCATCCTGAACATTATTTTAATTTAATATTCCCCTGTCATTTATTTCATTTTTATCTTCAAAGAAAACTATTTTGAAAATGTGTTGTGGTTTAAATGGTGTTCTTAAAAGTTGGAAGGATATTTTTGTTATGAAATCTTTCAAATAGTTCTTAATGATTCCTTTATAAAATATCAATTTCATTTTAGATGAAAATTATTTCCAAAATATTTTATAAATATCAATTTTAAAACATGTCATTCAATGAAATATTAGTTTCCTCAAAAAATGTTACAAGTGATTTTTAATTCAAAATTATTCTCTATATAAGTTGAAGTACTTTGAGGTTACTAATTATTTTCTTGGGATATGATCCAAATATTCCATTATTATTCTCTATCGTAATGGTATATGTTTATATGATATGATTCTTTGTGAAAAATAATTCTCTTCTATGGTTCACAGAATTATATAACTCTTATAAACATACAATATTTTATTGTTTGTGATATGAGTAAATGATTAAATGAATAAGTAACAGATCACTTTCTAATAGGTTATTATATGATGAAGTTTTTATGATACCCATTTCATATGATGGGTTGTGATCTAATGAATGTTTTATTATATTATATCACATATAGTTATGACATTAATTATTTGATGGGAGATTCCAATATATCCTTTTAATGTGTGGGGTAATGATTTATAAATCATGAGATATATATGAAATGGGAGTGGACACAGTACTGTATGTGACATTTTCCATTATGGTGATCTTGGGGGAAAACCCTGACTACTATGATGGTTTGTGGAGTGAACTAATTATATGAGATACCCTTTCATTTATCATTGAATAATAGGGAAACTATTTTTAGGCATATTTTTTACCTCAATTTTATGTCTTATTCCAATTTTATTCTTGTATGGATCAATTTTTCGTGTCTTATGAACTGGAAATATTTTTTCGATGACATATGATTATGATATTTTATGTAAAGTGTATGGATTTATATTATTATTCTCATATTCTCATAGCCATATGTTCATGTAATTATTATATATCTTTGTTGATTTACCTTTTTAAGCCTTTATGAATGCAATTTCTAATGTTTCATTTCCAATTGATATAAATAAATGTTTTATGTAGATAATTTCCTTGAAGAGTACATAAAGGGGAGATATTTATTGGATAAATCAGAGATATTTCATGAATTAATAATATCCGGTTCTAGGTTCCATATGGAACTAAACTATTGTGGCCCTCATGTGCGTGTTTATGTAATGTATTGATTATTCATATACAAATATGTAATAACAATGTATGAAATTCATGGTTTTCTATAGTTGGTATGAGGGAAATGGTTTAGTTACTCATCAGAAAAAAGGATGAGTAAACATTAGTGAGATTCCTAAGGATATTTATATGGATATTTTTAGGGATGTATCTATGTAAAATTCAATGTATGAGTAAAATCTTAGAAAATAATAATGCAATTTTAATAAAATATAGAGTGAATGGTTTTTACTAAATTACATCACTATATGGATATTATTTATGGATGTGTATTTTAAACATAGGCACCTAGGAGTCACTACTCTGAAATGGTAACATTGATCTAGACTCAATTTGACACCTACTGAAAGATAATGGGCCTAGTTATAGGCTTGGTTTGAAAATCCTTGGAGATATTTTTTGGAAATTCACAAACATTTTATGAACCATCATAAATGATTTATATCAATAGTGACTATGAAGGGACTATGATAAACCTATAGTTTCATATATTAATAATAATATTTGTGATTTAGACACCATATAGGTTATTTTTCATGATGATATGGTTTTCAATAATGATTAGTGTTTCTCAATCCATTCATTTTGATTTTATTCAATTTATATAACCAAAAAAGAACTGAGTACAAACTACATGTAGTAGAACATTTACAAATGAGAAGCAAATAGAATTATATCTAGGGTAAAGGAAATTGTTACAATTCCTAATATTTTATCATATAATTCAATTAACATTGTTCACTATAACCAACTATCAAACCCACTAATGAATATAAGGATTGATTTCTCTAAATGTTATTGTATGTGAGACCACGTTGGAAAGAAGATTAATTTTCTTATATGTATCAAATGTGTGAAGATGAACTCAAGGTAATGTCTTAAATGGATGGGAATATTTATTTATTGTGAAAAATAATGACATAAACAAAGTAATTTCAAAAGGAAAATGAAATGTTTTGTAAACATAGTGGATTAGAATAATGGTCCCCATAAGGTATCATTGACTAGTGAATGTTTTATGTGTAGAAATTATTGGCATTTTTAAAATCAAATACATAATGGGAATGCTTGTTAGGAGATATAATAATTTTTTCTGTGTAATAGTATTTTTGTTAATTATTAAAAGACTATGAATGACATATGAACAGAAATAGGTATTAAGAAATAAGTTGGTGAAAATATTTAAGCATTTGAGAATGAAGTTGTATGTTGGAATTATTTATATATTATAATTCAAGGATTAAAAAATATATAAGGATTTTTCTGTATATGAATTTCATTTTGGATTTGAATGAATATTATGAATGATAAAGATGACCTAGAAAATTGATTTAATCGTATGGTAATATTATATTGGAAAATATGATTATGTTAATGTAACCCTTAACTTGTTCCTAATGTTGAGTAAATGGGGTTTATTTTGTAGATATAGATGGATGGTATGAATAAACTATTTTAAATAGTATTGAATATCTTAGAACTGATTAATATTTTGAATATTTTTTTTATGATGGAGTTTACAACGTTATTTGATTTATGAACTATATTCAATAATTGTCATTTTATTTAAGGAAGTCTGACCTTTGTATATTTTCAAAAAGGACTTATGTTATTTGTAGTTATAATAGTTATTAAATAATATATGTGAGACATATAATACAATTTTAGGTATGTGAGAAAAAAGAAATACATTGTGATAATTCGAGGATTAATGTTATGATACTTTTATTAAATTTACTTATTTTCATTATAAATTTAGAATTTTGGGGGGTTTATAAGGTTTACTATTTATGGAATGGTTTGAGTTGATCATTAGATAGGGTTTTTTATATCAATATATTACACCACACAAGGAATATTCATGATAATTGGATTGCTTTTGGAAGAATTTTTTATAATAACAACAGATAGAAGGAAGGAATTATCATACCTTAATAGATCTTATTTTGTGATTATGATGTGAAAATTAGTCATATCATAATGTAAAATAAGAATAGTAATGAAATTAACAAACAACCAAAGGGTGGGATTGTTTTTATGAAACATAATTAAATCAGGTAATTATGTCATATCAAGAAAATTATTTAACTTTTGGTAAAAGAATCTCAAAATAAATGTTTTTCATTTTATAATAATTTTTTTGATATCATTGACCGTTTTACACATCCATATTTTACGGTTTTGTGGTATTTAAATTTCTCTAGAACACCCAATTTATTTTGATAAGTGATCACTGTCACTCGATAATTATTTATACTTTTATTCCTTGTTCAAATATTCACATCCTGCTTTTGTTCTCCTATGTGGAAACCTAGTTCTGAGTTACATTACGCAACTGTTATGTTTTTAACTTTCACTTTCTATGTTTTCTTTTATTATTCATTTGTATGAAAACTAGTTCAATGAAGGAATCTAAAAATGTGAAAACATTGATGAAATAGGAAAATTTTAGGGGATAAATACATTTTTTAGAGGATTAGAATGTTCCATCGCATGATTTGAAGAATTTTTTTAAATTAATTTTAATTTTTATATTTATTGTGTTATGTTAGAAGTAATTTTTAGCTTGTGTAAAAATAAATAATGTGTGTCTTCGATAGCATTCCTGACATGGGACACTGAGCTTATGTGAACCATGAAATAATAATAGTTTAAATAAGTCTATTATATCCATGTTGTTAAATTGAAAGGTATCAATATAATTAATGAATTTATAAAATAAAAAATATAAATTTCCCACTATATATAAATTTATATATTATTTATTGGAAAATAATCATTCAAATTTTAGTATTGTAATTTTATTCATAAAATTTATGTTTTCTTAAAAATGTTTTAATATTTTTTATGGGAAAAGATTATAATTATATAATTTAAATTTTAGGAAACGTTATTTTTATAAAATTATCATCATTTTTTGAAATAATTATATATAAATTAACTAATAGTGAAATTTTTGGATTTTAGGAAAAATATAGATTTTTTTGAATAGTGAATTATACTGATTTGGTGAAAAAAAATATCATTTATTGTTAATAACAGAAATAATTTAAATTCAACTTTTTTAAATGTAATATAAGTATTTTTTTATATTATATCCCCTTAATTTGTTTTTCATCTAATTTATATAGTATTTTATAATAAGTTTATTTTTGGGTTTTAACAAGTTACTTCTTTAAACTATTTAAATGTGCATATTGAATATCCATTATAATAAAATAACATAATTCCTAATGAGTAATTATTTTAAATAAATGAAATTTATTATATATCAATAGCTTTTTTAACATGCATAAAAATATTATTATTTGACATATAATTATTATAAAAGCATATTCTTCATATAGAAATACACTTCTCAAAAAACATATTTTCTCATTGCGCCTGTGGATTTTGATTTGAAATTAATTTTTGAAAAATTTATAAATTTTATTTGGAAAAATTATTTCTTTTGTAATTTTATAATTTTAAAATTAACATAGGGTGGTTTTTAAAAAAAAATTGTGATGATGTTATTTTTTTAATGAATAGTTACTAATACTAATTTTATTTGAAAACTGAATTATCATTTAAATTATTTGTAATGTTATATTATATTTAAAATTGGGTTTAAATTAAAACTATTTATTATATATATATAAGTATATATTCAATTTACATCATTTGAATCACATTGATCGTGAAATTGGATATAAAATGTTGAAATCTTTTAAAAAATTTCAATTTGGAAAACATTTTTCTCATCAAGTCTTCAAAAACAAAATTAAAATTAAAATTTCCACTATTATGAATTGAATATATATAATTGTATTGAATATTTTTAATTAAGAAAAAAAATATAATTTAATAATTTAAGCTCAATTATTGACAAAAATGAATAGTAAAAACATAAAAAATTAATTACCATGGTTATGGTAAAATGGGTATACCGAGGGGGTTAAACTAAAAATATAAGTCTTAATAATGCTAAAAGACTAAAATAAAATTTATTTTAATTCTATATTTAGACCCTATCATGTTTAATTATATTGAATAACTTATTTTGTGTTTCTTGTTGTATGATAATAAGGTGGGTACACCATTTCATTTTTAAAAAATTACACGTGTGACACTCACCACACTTTATAAGGCCACACCTCTCAGACATTTTTAACATGTAAATAGAATCATTTTGGTCTAGTAATTTCCCACATATATTTTAAATACAATTTACGTCATCTATAAATTCATATTTTAGACATAAATTCAACCAAGTAAGTCTTTTGGGGAAAACCTAAAGAGGTTACTAAAAGATGATGCAACATTCATCAATGAGCATTTTTATTTTATTTATTTATCTGAAACCATAAATTATTACTAAAAAATCATTATATGATAAAATAAATATATTAAATATAATTATATGATTTTTTTACATCATGATATACAACAATACCTAGTTTCATCAAATGGGTTACAAAATAATTTTTCGTGTGATCGGAAAACTACATCCTCGCCAACAAATCTCATTTAATTTTCTATTACCACATTTCACGGTTGTGTGTGATGATGAAAATAAATTATATATATGTTAATTTGGACATAATTATACGTTTATAGTAATTATAACATATATATATTTTTAAAATTCATTCCATAAGAGATACAATATTGTCAGTAATGTGTAATGCGGACAACCACCCTACGATGTGAAGTGATTATTTTTTCACTAATGATTTACATGGAAGATAATATGTATAATATTTTTATATATATGTCACATAATTATGATATTAATTAAAAAAATAACCTAATTTAATGAAATCATATATTTTTTTACATTTCGCTCACATAAAATATGAAAACATCGTTTTTGTATGTGTGGGACACTATATTCATGAAGTGTTGTGACTCTATCTTCTCACCATAAAACCACATGAATGAAATGTTTAAAATATATTTTTTGTTTTATTATGATCATTATATAGTTGTAATATATATCTTACCACATTTACCGAATGGACATTTAATAATTTAAATGATACTAACATTTAAGTATGTCATACTATCTTCGTGATCATAACATACATTGGTTCTAAAAAATACAACAACCTGTCCCTCAGGTCCCGTGTCAGGACTACCCAAAGTCCACCTTCCATAGGCTAGGGGATGTCGACTATCACTAGAAATGAATATCCCTAAAACTGGAAGGTGTTTCCATTTAACCTATATAGACACACAGACCAGGAACACAACAATATCTAACCACAAAGTAATATAATCTAGTAAACGTGTGATGAAAGTAAAGGGGCCAGAATACAAGCCCAACTAAAAATTAAGAGTACAACTAAAAACAATAAATAAAACTGAATAGGGATAAACAACTCCTGGATCTCCCACAAAGGATCCTACATGAAGGGTAGGTATAACTCAAGATCAGCAGTCTCTACGTCATGTCACGCCAAATGGTCCACCTTCGAGTACCATCCAGTCCTGGCTCCCTTGGCCATGATAAATTATATCTCTCATCCACAGAAGACAAAAAAAATGTGCGGGCATAGCCTATGCAGGGGTTAGTATAATGATACTCAGTAGGGACCCAGAGACCCTATAGTTCTCCCAGAGTTCTGCAATGGAAATACTACAAAGGAAGACCATAATCTCAAGAATGGATCTCTATACATCAACAATACTAATGTATATGCCCATGAATATACTTAAGTATTCACGATATAGTCATATCACACATGAGGAAAGAATACCCCAAAGGTAACACCATAAAGGTAGAAGTACCACACAGGGAACACCACGAAGATAGAAGTACTACATAGGTAACACCATGAAGATGGAAGTGTCGCACATGTAACACCATAAAGACAACAACAAGAATGTAGAAGTACCACACAAGTAACACCAAAAAGAGAGAAGTAACACATACGTTAAACCACAATGATAGAAGACTATGCTCACATTATGTATAACTTATGTACAAAATTAATGGCGATTAGTTGTAAGCTAGATCATATTATTCTGTTAGAAGGAACTTCTTCTGACCCACACATGATCGATTGGTAAAGACCCTCACTGACCCACATAGGATCTGTATGCAGTGACCCACATAAGATCCTTGATCGCTAACCCACAGAGGATATGATAGAAGCAGACCTGCACACGATTGATAGATGATGACCCACACTAGATCGCTGTTCTTTGTTCACGTTACATCCTGCCATAGGATTCCTCGAACTCGGTGCACTCGATTTCTAAAGAATCTTCCCCTAGAGATATCGGGTGTACCATAACCACCGTTGAGCTCCATAAACGAGTAACCCAATGTACCTCCATGTCATTAGGGTTCCAACAAGATAGACGGTGTGTCAATCAGATGCTCTGTTTGTGAGTTATAAGAGTTTAGTTTCAAGGGCCCGGTTGGATTCGGGTTCAATCCAACCCAGCCATACTCCGACATTCCCCAAAACCCAAGTGATTTATACCTGAAATACATTCTTGATCCAAGGATCCCAACGCCATAGATGGTTCATCAAATGGATGTTGGGTTCTCAAGATATGGCTATTTAAGGGTTTCTTGGTTCGGTCCGATCTGGTCGGACCGACCCGGCCGGTACCGGTTTGGGCCCAACTGGATGGGCTGGGCTTTGACAGGCTTGGGCCGTTGGGCCGCAGTTCAGCCCAGCCCACAGTGGGGCATGGCTCGCACCGCAAGTGGTGGTGCGGCCCACTAGGGGAAGTCCGACCCGCAAGGGAGCGGCCCAACCCTGCAACGACACTGTCCGGACCGCAAGGGGGATGCTTGATGGACAAGGGGCAAGTCATATCAACAAGGGTGTGCGACCCCCCAGGCTTGCGGCCCGTGCAAGCTGGTTGCCCGACCCACTGTGGAGAATGGTCGGGTGGTGCGGGGTCCGCCCGAGCTGGTGTGGGAGGGTTTTCCCTCATTCAAAATGCGAAGAAATAGTTCTATTTAGCTATGCCAGTTCACCCTAGGGACCCACTGTGGGTCCCATTGCATCGACGTTATAGCTGTAGCTCCTCTAGATTTTCACTGGTTGTGCCGTCCATTGCTTCTGCAGCCATCTAGTGTGCCGACAACCTCTTTCGGCCACTGTGGTGGAAAAGCCACGGCCAGTTTCTCCTCCTACGCGGGTTCGTCGCCTCCTTCCTTGTGGTCAGCCGGTGTTCCGGCTTCTTTCTTCTTACTCCGCAGCTTCGTTCGTCACCCCTTTCTCACCAGAGGCATGCTAAAGTGTGACAAAACACTTCCGCGGCTAGCCGGTACCATCCACCGCCATCCTTAGTCACACCGGGGCTCTTCCATCCTGATTGCATAGCTAGCGAATAATGCACCATCTTTTAACAAAAAGGGCATAGAGACTGGGTCTTGTTCATTTGTCATGCGGCCTCTGCATTAGGTTGATAGAAATAGGGTAAGAATGATTCAAATAACTCTTGAAAAACAAATCAATATTGAACCCTATCTCAAGAATGATGGAGAAATTCCCACGGTTGAGGAATTTGGTCGGTGTTAACCAACCTCTAATACTAGCCTCCAAAGACATCACTTGATTGTTGATATTTGTTTTGGGGTTTCAATGTCACTTGTCACCACACACAGAAACTGCCTTCGTCCACTATGTTTTGGGAATCTCGACAGTTTTCCAGCCCTTTGTTGCTTGAGTAAGTAGTTCCAACACCTCTCCTCAAGCAACCTATAAAGAGGAGAGTTAGAGGGTTCTTAAAAACATTGGGAATTAATGGGGGCTCATTAATTAGGAACCTTCCTAATTCCCCAAGGATTAAGTTACATAGGATTAAAAGTAAATGCCATTGATTGGCGTGACATGTCGTTGGTCCCACCCATCCAATTGTCTATTGGAGGAAAAAAAGAAACTAAAATAAAAAAGTTATTTTATTTGTTCTTTTAAAAAAGTCCAAAACTGATCTTTTTCACCAGACCTACAGATGTTGAAGTGAATCCACCATCAATCAAATCTCGGTGGTGTGGATTCCACAGTGCCCTTATAATTTTAATCCAAGAACTTGTTCAGATGTAAGAAACCACATCTTGTGCGTATACTGAACACAACATAAATAATGTTCAAAAATTTATTCCGGGAACACTAGGCCTCAGAATCACACATCTTCAATTTTGGTAGACTCATAATAATTATATATAGTTAAAAGAAATTACATAGAGAATCTGGGTCTTTACATTATCCTAGACGTAGGGATTTTTCCCAAAAAAGCAACAACATAGACAAAGAAAACAAATGGGGTTATTGAGCACGAATCTGATCCTTCCGCTGCCATGTGATCTCCTAGAGTTTTCGTGCTACCAGAGAATGCACAGAAGAGGTATAGGTTGTCCATGAAGGACATTATTTTTCCGATCCTCAATCGCTTCTGGAACATCCATAAACCTCGCCCCATCATGAATGTCCCGCTCACCATGGTCGATGATGTAAGATGGGTCATGCACGTATCTTCTCAATTGGGATATGTGGAAGATGTTGTGCACCCTCACCAATTGTGGTGGAAGTTTAAAGCTGAATTCCACCTTTCCAATCCTTAGAAGTATCAGAAATGGTCAGATAAACTCAGTGATAATCTTCTGCCTCAGCCAAATCTTCATAGTCCCCATCGAGGTGAGAACCGTAGGAAGGCATGGTCTCCCTCCTAAAACCACAAATGTATATGCATCCTATCATTATAAGACTTTTTTCTGCTTCGTGCAGTCTTCATCAACTCCTGGATGATCTGCCCCATCTTAGTGGTATCCCATACCAACTTTGGATCCATAATAACTAACTCTGCTGGGTCTGACCATCATAGAGGTGATCTACAAGGTCGACCATATAAGGCCTTGAATGGTGCCATACCGATGGTGGATTGATGACTATTGTTGTATGTGTACTCAACTAAGGGAATTTGATCCTCCCAACAATGGCCAAAATCTGGGAGGCATGCATGAAGCATTTTCTCTATCATCAGAATGGTATGCTCTGTCTGACCATCCATCTGAGGATAAAAGGCAGTGCTCAAATGTAGCGTGGTCCTAAATGCCTCATGGATTCCCTTACAAAATCTTAAAGTAAAACATGTGTATTATTTAGAGATGATCATCGATGGAATCCCATTAAGTCGCATAATCTCTTATAGGTTGTGGTATCATAAGCCCTCTACTGATCCCTGCTCTCGGGTAGGTAGGAAGTGGGCCAACATGGTGAGTCGTTCAATGATCACCCATTTGGAATCATGTCCCTTAGACGAACATGGAAGACCTGCCACAAAGTCCATAGAGAAAGCATACCACTTCTATTCTGTCACCTCTAATGGCTACGCTAATCTTATTGGAACTTGATTCTAGTCCTTCACTTGCTGTAAAGTGAGGAATCATGAATCAAACTCTTCTACTTGTTTCATCATTCATGGAAACCAGTGCTGATGTCGGAGGTCCTAGTACATCTTCTCCAAACAAGGATGAACCACTAGAGGTGACGTATGGAATTCCCTCAAGACCTCCTCCCATAGCGTCACTGGTACAATAGTACATCCTCTGAAAAGGATGACGTGGTCCCCACCTTCAAAAAATCCATCAAGTGCATTTCCTGAGGATATCTGACCATGTAGAGCCTCATAGTCAATGTCCCCATGTGGCGCCTCCCAGACTCACTAAAGGAGCAGGGGATTGACTGTCGTCGACTAGAGGTATGCTGCTCTATCTCTATCCACAAAGAAAATATGCAATGCACCTAGCTGCTTTGTCACCTCACTCAGCAACTGCAGACCAGACCTCCTGCTGAGTATATCAGCTACCACTTTCCACTTCCCAGGAGTATAGAATATCTCAAAGTCATAGTCTTGGAGGAAATATGGACATCTCCACTGTTTCTGGTTTAGGTCCTTCTGTGATAAGATTGCATGAGAATATTTTGATTACATTAGACTGTAAAATGTTATCCTACAAAGTAATGTCGCCACATTTTCAAGGTGAAGACCGCTGCTAAAAAATCCAGATCATGGGTAGAATACTTCTAATCATGTCATCTTAGCTATTGAGAGCCGTACGAGATCACTGCTCACCCCGAAATCAGTACACACTAAATTCTGGTCTCGGATGTGGTGCAGTAAACTACATACCCAATTCCCACTTCTGGTAGCCTCAAGATGGGGGCACTCTTCAGTCTCAAGCTCAGTTCCTGAAAACTCAGCAAACATCTCTCCATCCATATGAAGGGTTTTACAATTTCTTCAATGCTAAAAAGGGTGCTGCATCTTTGGAAAAGTCAGGCACATATCTATGGTATTATCTAGCCAACCCCACGAAACACCACATCTCGGTCACAGTCCTTGGTGGATCCCAAGAAGGTATAGTTTAAATATTCTCTGGATCCACTGCAACACTAGCCTCCGAGATAAAGTGTCCCAAAATGTGGACCTCTCATATCCAAAACTGTTACTTTGAGATATTACCATAAAGTAGGTCCTCTCGAAGTGTATCCAAGACTATCTATAGATGATAGGAATGCTCCTTGTCTGACAATGAGTAAATCAAGATGTCATCGATGAAGAACACCACAAATATATCCAGGTATGGCTGAAAGATCCTGTTCATGGGTCCCATGAACACTGATGGGGCATTGGTCATGCCGAATAGCATTACCAAGAACTCATAGTGGCCATTCTGACATCTGAAGGTGATCTTCTACAAATCCTCATCTCATACCCTAAGTTGATGATAGCTTGATCTGAGGTATATCTTCGAAAAACAACAAGCTCCCTTCAGTTGATTGAAAATATCATCAATCCTTGGAAGTGGATACTTGATATTCACGGTCACATGAATCAAGAGACGATAGTCGACACAAAGTCTCAAACTCCCATATACCATCATGGAGAACAAAATCGTGGCTGCCCATGGAGATACACTGGGGCTTATGAACCCCTTCCTCTACAAGTCCTCCAACTGTACCTGTAACTCAATAAGCTTCGCAGGAGCCATACAATATGTGGGTGTAGATATCAGTGATGTTCCGGGTGTACATGTCGATGTAAAAGTCCATCTATTGGCATTGAGATAGTCCCAAAAAATCATCAGGAAAGACATCATCATACAAGTCCACCACTATAGGATAGCTTAGACTCTCAACCTCAAATGCACCGATGGTAAGGCCATCCAACTGATGAGTGATCGACTGCACACTCCTCGGGGTAAGTCCATCCTATGCTGCAAAGGTCCCTTCTTACCGGTGAAGTAAAACTTGGTCCCATCTGCATGGACACAACACACATTGAACATAATACATTCAATCCAGGCATGGAATATGGATAGCCAATCCATAACCGTGATTACATCTTAAGGCTCAATGACACTAGTAGATGATCTTAGCCGAAGCTCCTACCTCATAGAGTAAGCTCAAAATGCTGACACCAGTGTGTAATTGTAGAATCCCCTCATGTAGGAGTCTCTAGAAATAAAGATCGAGCCAATGGCTCCACCAGAATCTCCGAGCTCCAAACAAGAGTTATGGAAATAAAAGAGACACTGGAACCGGTGTCTATAGGCAATGCAGCTAACGTGCAGTAGACACAGATCTTACCTCTAATCATCTCCGAAGCACCATGGTTGTAGGCCTCTAATTTCTAAAGTTGAGCTCATACCTATCCACCTGCTCCACGTGGTCAGGTTTGAACACATGGAGGTGGGGGCGGTAGAACCTCAAATCGCTTCCCACCGCCGGATGCACGAACAACTCCTACGCCACGTCCTCCTACTGCCTACAGACCTCCCCAGTCAAATCTCTGTCTTTACATCAACGGTCCCTCGATTATCATTTGGGAGTTCATATGTTGGGTCAGGAAGTCACGAGCCATGTGACCCTACCCACCACACAATTAGGACTTCCCACTCCTAAATTGTCCTCCTCTGTCCCATGTTCCCCTCCCCACCAACCCTATATCTCGAGGCCATCAAATAGAAGTTCTAGCCTTCTTTCTCCCATGAATCATCCACCTACATCCTCCTATAAATGACACTTATAACTAACTTCTGGTGGTGGCTCTCTTTGTTTGTTCATGATCATCTAGGATGCTCGCCACCGAAATCCTTCATTTTATCACCCCCTTCCTGTGTCGGAATGCGGAGTGATATCATTGATTCTCTGATCTACTAATGAAGCCTCTACTCAAAATTCTAGGCCTTAAAGAAAGGGTCTCACACCAAGTCGGTGGAGTAGAGAGTCATATTAGTGAACCACACTGAGTACTAGGCCAGAGTCATGCTACCCTAGTGTAACTGCAGTAGTTCCTATATACACATAGAGTGTCAGGTTATTGGGATGAACTCTTCCTTGAAAAGGATCGTGAAGTCCACCCTGATGAGGGTCATCTCATCATGTATCTAGATCATCAATACGTACCATCTCATGTTTATACCTGAATAATACTAGCTCCTAGGATCACTATAAGGTCAACTGGTGTCCCAAGTATGCAAAAATATCTAACTACAACCTCCATCCAATCCTCAACTGCCCGCGGGTGTGTATCGCCTCAGAACATTGGAGGCCTCTGGTGATGAAACTTGTGAAACACACACAGTCTGTGTACATCCTCTAC
Organism: Viscum album; assembly: GCA_963277665.1. Taxonomy (NCBI): domain Eukaryota; kingdom Viridiplantae; phylum Streptophyta; class Magnoliopsida; order Santalales; family Viscaceae; genus Viscum; species Viscum album. The sequence continues at coordinate 250,466,356 of OY728165.1, read as the reverse complement.
TAGTGGGTCTAGTGGAAATGAACTTCCAACGGGTAGTGGTGATGCATGTACAACCCCTAAAGGAGATAACATTGTAAGAGTGTCATGCACCAAGGCCTCATCGATCGGTGGGCCATCATCGCGTACTCACTCAGGATTCCTACCTGGTTGTCAATGTGGTATAATCTGGAAGGAATATAGGTGTTCCATGATAAATTAGTTATCCCTACTGAGATGACTCAAAGATATCACAAGAAAAAACTTTAAAAACACTTACAATTAGTGTTTTCGTGCACAGAGTTGGAAATCAAATGTTAGGGTCCTTGTGTATGGATACATCAGCTGCCGCACCAACACTAGATTCCCCATACTGAAAAACACACTCATAAAATTCAACACTATTTCAACATAGAAAATACTAGATTCTTAGTTTTTCAGTTGAACTGACTCCTCTGATACCAATTTGTCATCACCCGTCCCTTGGGGCTCGTTCCATGACTACCCCATGCCCTCCCATTATAGTCCTAGGGCTGGTTACTAGCACCAGAAACGAATATCCCTAAAACAGGAATGGATTTCCTTTTATCCCAAACAAACACATAGTCCAAGAGCACAACATGAAGTAACCGGAAATTAAACTATTTTATTAAAAGTGTGATGAATGTATAGGGGTCAGAATAGAAGCCCAACTGAAAATTACATGTTCAAATGACAAGTAAAAATATAACTAAAAAGTGAAAAATAACTCCAGTATTGTTCACTAAGGATCCTAATTGAAGGGTAGGTATAGCTCACGATCATTAGTCCTTGTGTCACCTCACGTCAAATGGTCTACCTCTGCATACCGTGTAGTCCTGGATACCTCATCGTCAATCAATTATTTTTTTCATCTTCACAAGACATAACAAGGTGCAGGCGTAGACCGTGAAGCGGTGAGTATACAATACTCAGTAGGTACTCCGAGACCCCAAAGGTCTCCCAAAGTTCCGCCAAGGAAATACCACAAAGAAAGACCCCAATATAAAGCATGAAGCGATATAAATTAACAACACTTAGGTATATCCCCTACATATAACTACGTTATCAAGATATACTCATCTCACACATTAGGAAAGAATAAATAAAATGTAACACCATGAAGGTAAAAGTACAACACTGGTAACAACAAAAAGATAGAAGTACCACATAGGTAATACCACGAAGATAGATTTACCACTCATGTAGAATCATGAAGACAACACCACAAAGTTATATGTACCACACTGGTAACACCACGAAGATAGAAGTACCACATAGGTAACACCAGGATGATAGAAGACTCATCTTACATCAAGTATTACTAAAGTACAGAAGTGCATATTATTAGTCATAACCTAGATCTTTTTATTTTATTAGTAAGAACTACTTATGAACCACACTGGATTGATAGGTACCAACCCTTGTTGACCCACCCAAGATCTATCCCACACATGATCAGTATTAACTGACCCATATAGGATCGTTGATCAATGACCCACAGGGGATCTGACAGAAGCTCAACCACACAAGCTTGATAGACGTTGACCCACACATGATCGATTTTTTGTCATCACGTTCTAGCATCCCATAGGATTCCTCACACACGCTGTGCTAGAGATTCATAAAATATACCCCTCAAGATATCTTTTGAACCTCCACTGCCACTAAAGTCCAAAAATTATTAACCCAAAGGACCTAAATGTCATAAGGGTTCCAAAACTACAGACGGTGTGTCAATCAGACACCCAGTCTATGAGTTATGAGCATTTTAATTTCATGGGCCCATATGGATTCGGGTACGATCCAACCCTGCCATACTAAAAAACACTCTAAAACTAATGTGTATTATAAAAAAGGACCATATTGATCCAAGGATCCCAATGCCAAATACGTTTTGTCAAATAGACACCCAATTCTAATGATATGGACCTTTAAGTGTTTCTCTGTCTGGTTGGGCCCAAGTCCAGTCTGATGCGGCCAGACCGACAAGACACAACTCATTCTGGGCCCACCCGACCTGTCCTGGGTCTGTCCCGGTCGGGCGGGGATGTGGGGGGATCAGCCTGTTAGGCTGCGGTCCGACCTAAACCGAAATGGTGTGCGTCCCAGCTCTCAAGGGCACGCCCCGCTAGGGGTGGTCCGACCTGCACGGGGGTGACCTAGCTCGCAAGGTGGACGCCCTGCCCTCTAGGGGGCAGCCTGGATTTCCAGTGAGCGGCCCAGCCCACAATGGTGCCACTCAACCTGCAAGGGGGGTGTGGCCCTCCAGGTACGTAGCCCACTGGGTGAGTGGACAAGCCCGTGTTGGTGCGTGGACCACTGCGGAGAGCGGTCGATAGATGGGACGACCCGGTGGTGCGGGGTCCACCCGAGCTAGCACGGGGGGGGGGGGGGTTCCCCTATTTGGAAGGAAAAGCAGAAGTGCCTTTTATCACTCAACGATCTTCCACGAGACCGGATGTCGCCCCACCACTACTGCGTTGGAAATGCTACTCCTCTGACGGCACACTAGTCAGGCCGCCCTCAACTTCCGCAGCTGGCCATTGTGTCAGACCTCTACTTCATCCATCGCGGCTTTAGAAAAAACCCGTTGCTCACAGGCGGCGTGCTATGGTGCACCACACCTCCTCCGCGACTGACCGGTGCCAGCTGCAGCCATCCATTATCGAACCTGGGCTCATCCTTCATAAAGGCTAAGCTCGCAAATAATGCATCATGTTTCAACAAAATGGGCGATGGAATAGGGCCTTGTTCATTTGGCCCGCATCCTCCGCATTATTTTGATAGCAAGAGGGTACGAAGGATTCAAATAACTATTGAAAAACAAATCTAGATTAAACCCTTCCACATGGATGATGGAGAAATGTAAGTGATTGAAGAAGTGGTTTGGTGTTCATCGTCCTCTATCACTTGCCTCCCACATCATCGCTCGATTGTCGATCTTTATTTCAGTGTTTCAATGTCTATTGTCACCATTCTCCAAAACCAGCTCTATCCTCCAAGGGTTTTCTATCTCGGCACATTACCAGCACATTGTTTCCCAATGAAACAATGTCGACACCTCTCTCCAATATCATTATAAATAGGAGAGGGGAGGTTAAGAAACAACGTTTTGAATTTATGGGGGATCATTAATTAAGAACCTTCCAAATTAAATAACATTGATGTTTCTAAGGATTGATAGGTTAATCCATTTACTGGATTGACATGTAGCTGGTCCCACATTAAATTTTCCTGTTGAAGGAAAAAGAATGTAAAATAAAAATGTTATTTTATTTATTCTTTTAAAAAGTCCAAAACACAAATTTTTTCCAGACCTACAACAATCGAAGTGTAACCTCCCTTAAATGAATCACAGTTCTGCAGATTCAACGGTGCCCTGAAATTTTTAATCTGAACACGAGTTCAAAAGATATAAAATGCCGCTCGCGATTTAACTGAATGTACCTTAAAAATGTTCTGAAATTCATTCTGGGCTCACCTGACCTCCAAAGCACACGCTGTTAATTTTCACAGGCTCATAATAATTCCATATTGTTAAAAATATTACTTGGAAAATGCAGGTTTTTACAAAAACAATAATTCATTAATAGAAAAAAAAATATAATTGATGTAATAATGAGATAATTTTTTCACCATAATTGTTCTCTATATTATGGAACAATGATTATATTTAAGGAATAAAATTAAAAATAAATTCATCTATGAAAAAAACCATTACAACCTAAAATGAGATTTTAAAATTGAAATTTTAATAAATATTTAATAAAATAATTAATTAATTCATATATGGTTTGACATATATATTTTTGGTTATATAATATATGTATATTGAACAAAAATTTATTATATATAATGTTTTTAGGGGAAATAAGGAATCAAAGACTTATGGTTAGGGATCTCAATCACACATTTATTTTTCTATGAGACACACTCAATATGCACCATCTGTTTTTATTATGTGGTGTATATTTTGTGCAAGAATTTATTTTAAAACACGTATACTAAAATTTATAATTATTTACATAACGATTTTATGATATTGATTTTAGGGGATATTTGGTTCAAAATATACCAAATTGATATGATATTTGTATATTGATTTGAATTATTTGAGATATATGAGTATATCATAAACATATATTATTATATTAGTTGTATATAAATACTCTTTAAAAATTAATATAATGAATTTTAAAATCCAAAATATTATTTAAAAATACATTAACGAAATTCTTTCATGGGGATTAAAATTAAATTTTACCAAAGTAATAATGAATTTATGTTACAGTCTCATTATTTAACTAGATCGTATAGAATTATGTTTTCAATTATAGAGTCTTATGATCCATATCCCTAAAAAATAATTACATTTATTCTATTCTTATCCCATACGAATAATTTACCCCATTATTGTTCCCTCTTTATGTACTCAACATTTCAATAATATTGATTTTAATATGAAGTATCTTTTTGGTAGAAAAACCTGGTTCTCCTGAAACCATGTTTTCTACCAATGATTTTCTAAATGATTTAAATATATTGTTAATTGTGTAATTATAAACTTGTTCACCAATGTTTTATTTTTTTAATTTTTTTTTTGAAAAGGACTTTTCATGTATTTTTAAACACGATTCCCATTTAAAATTTATATAAAATTTGAATAGAATATATGTTTTTACATCTTCGAGAGGAATGTTATATTCGACATTAATTACCATTATTTTCTTGGAATCATACTTTAGAGGATTTCTAGTTTGATTTCATGTAAAATGATTTCTGAAATTATTTTTCATTTAAGTAATTATTTTTTATATGGGAAGTTTATTTTTCTCAATAAATATTTTTAAATTATTTATAAGGATTATTTTAGAATTTTTCTAGTTTATTTTCAAATAAAATGATTTATCGATTTTTTAAATTTAATATTTTGAAAGTGATTTTAAAATAATAGAAATTTTTCAATAGAATCATTCCATGTGGTTTTTATTTAAAAATTATTCCTCATATAAGATGATATCCTTTGATATTATATCTATTTTACATGGGATATGAGCCAAGGATAACATTCTTATTCTTTCTTTAAATGATTAAAAATTATGATATCATGATGTTAATGGAAATTATTTTTATTCAATGAGTTATATTGTGATAGAACACATATGAAGCCATTTTAAGACTTGATTTATGATATAATTAAATGATGAAATGGTTATGTTACTTTTATCCTTTCCATAACATATTATTTGATGAAATGGTTATGAATAATAATAATTTCATGTGTTATGTTATGGTGAATGTCATATGATCATCGAGAATAAATACTTATGATTTTAATTATGTGATGGGTGGGACCAATATCTCAGTCCAATTCATTGTTATGAATTTATATCTTATGAGATAGATATTACGGGAATGATGACTGATCCTGGTTCTGTATGAGATTTAATACATTGTGATGGTATTGGGGGTGATCATGGACTATAATTATGGGTTGGGGAGTGAACCCATTTAAAATTGATTACCTTGGATGTGTGAATTTCCAATAATAGAAGTTATTTTGTATACTTATGTGTACACAAATTTTAATGTCTTTTTGAAATGTTATGATTTCATTGCTCATGTACATTGATTGACATACAAATAATGTCTTATGGACTGAAAATATTTTCCCCATGACACAAGATTATGTCCTTTGATGTGTAGAGTATGGATTTCAATTTTTATGTTAATGTTCTCAAACCCATATGTTCATTCTATTCTTATGTATCTATATTATTTACCATAACTAAACATTTGAGATAACCCTTTATTTTGTTTCCTTTCCCTACGTTACAATGAAATTATCTATGTTGGGTCTGCCTTGGTAGATTACATAATGGAAATATATTATGGGAGACATTGAAGATCGCTCATGATTTAACAATATTGTATTCCCCGAGTCCAATGGCAGTGTACTACAACTATCACCGTATTTGTTTTTCTGTAATGTATTTTATATTCCTCAAAAAATATTTAATATCTATGTATAAAAATTCCATGTCTCTATATGTATTCTATCATGTTCTTATATTAATGGAATAAACATCAACTATATTCTCTTAATTATTTTTAAATTAAAATCTTGTATGTATTTTGGATAGTTAACTATTTCCATTGTTGATGTACATCATTTTACATCACCACCTTAAATTTTTTAGAAATTTTTATTGAGAAATTTGAGATTAAAAATTATGTCATATCTTTTTCATACACTGTAATTGTTAAAAAAATATAAATGTTTTTTAACCTAATTAAGATTTTCTTTTTCTAAAAACCCACATAAAAGAACATTCATTTAAAGAATAACATTTATAATATATGATCCGTTATTATACGGATTAATGTTTTCTTTTTAGAACCATTGAAAACACTTTGAATATTCTAAAACAATACCATTTGACTTTTGGAGTTATCGAATCATTTAATGAGAACAGTAAACATTTTCATGAACCATATTTGATCACCAAAACATAATGTGGAAATTCTCATTCTAGAAAACAAAAAATTTATTTTTTAAATAAATTATCATAAATAGGAATAAAAAATCATATAAACATTATACTTTTTTTAATATATTATTTAATAAATTTAATTATTTATTTGGTTTGAAGAACATATCAAGTGAGCCTAGACCAATGTTAAGGGAAATTATAAGCCACACTCTAATCATTTGAGATTTTATTTCTTTATCCTTAGCTATATTTACATATATAATTTTCAAATTTAACTCACTCATATTATTAATATATAATTCTCATATATCCTCAAGATTATTTTCCATTCCATTTTTGCAGATATAAAATACTTTTATGTTCCATTCCTAATAATTTAATTAAATAAAAACTTGCTACTGGGATAATATTTTTCAATTATTTACCTTTAAGTTTTACTCTATTAAATTATTTCCCCTTCTATTGAATTATGAAAATAGTAATTATTTTTTACAAAATTATTCAATTTAATTTTATTCTAAAATGAATATAAAATGAGGTTACCATCATTAAATGACCTTTACTCATTATATTAAACAATATTTTGGAAGACTATTTCTATTCAAATATCCCCTCTTAATTATTAAAATAATTTTTTTCACATAAACCTTATCTTCATGGAATACATAACTTTATTATGTTACGAATGTCTAAAAATGATTTGTATCGTTATCTCATCATAATATTTATGACATAAAATTTGGTTTTGTATTGATAATGTATTGTATAACCCATTTTATTCTAATTTATTTTTTTGGAATAGGATTTATGTATTATCTCCTTATATATATAAAATATGAATGTACATGTTGTAATGTGATGGGTTTTCCTAGAGTAATACATTTATCTAATGCATTGGTTAATTTTTTCATCACATGAGAGACCATGTACAGTGTATCGAAAGTTGGACTAGCTCACAATGATATAATGTATTAGACTTAAGTCATGACTTGAATCTTATTGTTTACTATTATATTTTATTTCCACACTGTTGTGATATTATTATTTCTTCATATTTATTCAATTATTCCATGTGATTATATATGATCCCTATTTTTTATGATAATATGTAATTATTTTTGGCACATGTGGAATACATTATTTTTATTTTTATTTCCATACAAGGGTGTATTGAACCCCTTTTATTTTTATGTATATACCTATGGTATTATATATTTTCATAGACAATCAAGGGGATTGAGGAACAAAATATGGATAATTTAATTAGTATCACATATTTTATATATATAGTGACTTATAATATATCAAAACTCTGGAAAAAACTATACCTATAGATATATGGGTTATGATTAATTGATGTATATATTAAAATAGTCATATAATATTGGTATATGAATCATGGTTTTATAGATAATACAAGAAATGCAGATTTAAAATAGTTCATCAAAAAGTATATTCTGAGATCTATTTCATTCATATTCTATGGATGAAATTTTTTATTCTATCTGTTCTTGAACCAATAAATAAAATAAGACTTTTTGGTCATCCAAGAGTTGATAAAAATGATCAAATAGGTTGGATTCTGAAATTATCCCATCATTGTAGTATTAAATGAATAATTTTTGTGTGGTTGATATGGAATAAGAGAAGTTTAAATAGTTCTTAAGTTAGATAACGATCTATAAAATAATCAAAATCCATTGAAATTAATCAAACACATGATACCCAAAAAAACCCCAAAAATATAGTGGTTATATGAGTTATATATCAATAAATTATATTTCAATATTTTAAATTCATTAAACTTTTTCATAGATGATTTTTCAAAATTTATCTGGCAGTTCAACCTTCTGGTTAAAATATCTAAAAATTACTACCAAATAAGAAAAATATTATAAAATTGTTTACTTATTTTTGGTGTATTACCTTCAACTATGTTGATTTAAATTATATTTATGTAATTATTACTTAGTTTATATATCAAAATCAAATTAAATTACGTATAATTACAAAATATATTAATTTTAATTAAATAATAACTTATTATAGTGAATTAATAAATTAATAAATTTGATGAATTAAGTTAATTTAACTCAATTAGAATAAAATATTAATGAATTTAAATTTCCATGTATGACTCCTTAACAGATTTATGGGATTTGAAGTAATATATAAATACCACCATAAAAAACTAGTTTAGGGGACCACATATTTTCTACTCAAGTTTTAAGTGGGTTTTATTGGAAAAAATAGAACATTATGTTCACATAAACTTAATATATGTAATGTGGATTTCTAAATTTAGCATGAGTCTATTATAAGAGACAATCATTATAATAAACTGAAATTATAAACATATCTAATTAGGTAACTAGAAAAATAAAACATATATTTTCTTTTTTTGTATATATATCAATATAGGCCTATTAATTTAATTATATTATTTCATTAATACTGATTTATTATATATATTTTCATATTTCTTTTAATATTTTCATCTAAAGGATTATTAATGTACCAGAAACCCTTTATTGGGTCAAATTTATGATAATAAAACATGATTTCCAATTTTTTTAGCCTTTATTTCATATATATGGCTAGTATCATGACTAATGAATTTTAATTATTGTATGAAATAATGTTATTAAAAGACTAATATATAATATCTCTTGTAATTTAATTTTGGGGATATTGCAATTCATGTTCATGAGGGGTATTACCATGAGTGAACTGGTTATATCTTTAAATTTTAGTGGAATCACGTCAGTTTTTTAACAACATCAAACCTCATAATAATCCATTATTAAAATTTATTTGTACTTAACCAAATCAACACTTACATAGAACTATGTTATCATTATATGTTTTATAAAACACTGTGACAAAGAAGAACCCACTTGGAAGCCACATGGGATGATAGTAACTCTATTGTTTCATACCAATATCACATGCAATAGGACATGGGTTAATAACTAACATTAATAAGGTATACAAATACATGTAAGGGTTTATCTAGTCTAAAAAATATTACTAATTTAAAATATGGGTACATGAAATATAGAAATTAACCACCATCGTTTTAGATGAATAATTAAACAATGCAACGATGAAAAATTGGAAAATATATAGGATAAACATTTTCATATGAGAACCCAGATTTTTAACGAAACAAAATTCACCATCTAGAAAATCTATACAAGAAAGGATATCCATACCTATCTAAATGATCTAGAAATAATGTATCAAAAATATTATTCTATAATTCAATGAACCACTAAGTGATAGAATGTATATTCTCTACTCAAACAGATCATGCTTTATTTCCTCTTAGACTATCAATAAACTGTGTACATCAATATTAACACAACACATGTGGGAAACGATTTATAGAGGGGAATGTATAAACATAACTAGTATGATTACTTATAAAAAATATATAGAATTAATTAACAGGTCAAATAGTATCTTAAGAACTAAAGATATATTATAAATCAAATACAACCTCGGGTATTTATTATAGGTATAATACCTTTACACACATGATATCCAATCTCATCTCAACTCAGATCCCTGAAGATTCATATATCATAAACCATAATAGATTCCCAAGAAACCATGATACCTAAAGATCCTAACGTCCACAACCTATTTCCAGGACATTAATCAGTTTGGTTTAATTGAGTATAAAAATTCTTTAAGTCATTGTAGTCTGTATCCTCAAATAATTCATATCTAATGAACATAAGAATATCCCATAACCCATAAAATTTTAATTAATGATTATTATGTAATTTACACATCACCACATTGTACCTAAAGAGTGGAATTGAACCTCGCTAGAGGAATTTATAACAACGAAGACTATATCATCTCTCGGGGGAGACCATATCACAATGAAGGAGGGAGTAAAATAATTATATCCAATCGACTCCCATAATTCTATGATAATTTCTTCAAACATTAGTGTGGTAATACATACTCATTGTTGTGTGCATATCAATCGAAGGGGTACCAACCATTTTGGTGGAACTACACCTTTCCAATTGGGATGTTCATTAATCAAAGTGGGTACATACTCCATAGTGGGATGAACCATACCTCATTAATATGGTTGGTTTACCTATATTTGGTGATTTTTATAGTGAAGAGGTATCATAACCCTTCAATTTTGAATGGATTGGATTAACCCATATAACATTGAAGAATTATTGAGAATAAAAAAAATTAATATAGTAATCATATTTTATGTTAATGGTGTCCTGAAAAAAGTAGTAATTACATTATCATCAAAAATCCAAAATTTATACCATTAACTATTCAAATACCAATAATCTATGAAGACCTCAATCAATTTTACTAGAGGATATCCTAAGGAAAATATTATGAAGTACAAGTAAAAGTGTAATATAAAATATCATACCTTGCAGTATAAATGACATCTCTTTATAAATTTGGTTTTCAATGAAAAATATATACTTTATTGGTCCATAGGGAAATTGTAGATCTCGAATGTCATGATTCAACCAATATTGTATAACATGATATTTTAAAATTAAAAATAAACACTCCACGTGAAATAAATGTTCAAAAATTGTATATTTTATTATTTCTTCATAATTGTACAATACAATGGAATAAAAAATAAAAAACGGCGATGAAACTTATTACAACAATTAAAAAATTTACCATACCAAACTAGTACAGCTATAAGAAATGTTTCAAACCCTTTATTATGAAGAAATAAAAAGTATAAAAATGTGGTGGATGGTTTTTGGAAAGAAGAAATAACCTCATCCAACAAAAAAATAGGTCTACATATCATAATAGGACATATCATTTCAAAAATCAGAGTCACTATCTTTCTTGCACTTAGATTGACAGTTTTCTTTATTCAAAATCAAAAGGGTATCTATATCCACATTTTTGATACCTTAGACTATGATCTCGTAGACACATTCCTAGGGATATTAGAATTAATATTGCATGGTCTCCTTTTTAATGGAATAGAGGTGAATCCATCACTATCTACCATATTTTCCATTACACTTCATTTGGAATCTTTGGAAGAGGCACTCCCACCACTGACCGAAGCTCTAATAGGGGTACCAACATTCCCCCTTCCATCCTCAAAATCATTCCACCATCTCTGAAATAATTTCTGTGATTGAATGATCTTATTTATATATATATGATACTCAACATTCTATTGTGAGTCATCCTGATTAGATACATTAACTAGAGAGGGATGAGGGGTCATCAATCCCTAAGACCGTATAAGGTTTTCATCAATTAATGTAACTTTTTAAACCTAATTCCCACACATTCACCATTTCTTCTCTAATAAAAAATATGTGTGCATTCCACTATCTCGTTTTCTATCTCTTTAATCATACCATGTAGCTTCCATGATTATAAGGTTCCCATCAAGTAATTTATCACTCTATCTCATAAGTTATAGAGTCTTAATACATATATTTCATTCCCAATTGAAATTAAATTTTTATATTAAGATCTTAACTCTATTTGTATATAAAAAAGTATTTTAATTCCATATTATTTTATTCCATTTTAATTATATTAAATCTTATATTTCCTAATTCCTCTCATTATAACCATTATCGAATACATTTATATATCTATGTAAGGGTTCTCCAATGGATTGAAGGCCTTAATTTATTATTGATTTTTGATAATCCACATTTTTAGGGGTGAAGTGGAACCATTACAAGTCCCATAGGCATATGTATTACATGGCTTGTAGGCCTTAGAAGAATTCATTGCTCGTAGGCTTCAAAAAATACATAACACTAAGACCAACTACTTGGATCTTCTTCTCCCCATCAACTTCATCATGAAATAAAATCTCCACCTTCGCTTGGTTGTTCGGATAGGCTTTCCAGTGTATTCACATGCTTGTCATAGTGGCAGGTTCCATACCCTCTCATTCGTGCAATCTATTTAGCTTCTGCTATGCGGAAAGACCCTTGGTCCTCCTCCTTATAAAGCTTGTTCCTTGAAGGTTGTCTTGTTTTCATCTGTACTTAAGGTGGCCCAAATGCCTTGAGATGGCCCGAAGTCCTTATTGACCTGAAGGCCTGGCTGGCCCGAAGGCCTTAATGGACTCGGGGACCAAATCAGTGGTCCAAAGGCCCAAACAGTGGAATTTTCCCTGCTACTATAGTGCCAAACCATGCCAACTACAGTTCCCTCTATAATATCACTACAGTATTACTACAGTACCACTATAAATTAACCTCTTCCTGGATTCATTCCTACGTCTCATGTATACACATGAGAAGTCATCAACAACTGGGCCGAGGCTCATGTGCTATGTAAGGGTTCCCAATATTCCAATTTCATTTAAAATTGAGATTATTTTGTTATATTGTATTTTAAAATTTTATTTTATATATATAAAATAGTATAATTTAATCTTTTATAAACCATTAAAAATATTATGATTGATGGATTAATTACTGTGTCCTCTTGTAGAATTCGTCTAGGTTTCTACTATGCTAAATTATGGGTTCTTCATTCTCCTCATTTATTTTCAATTGTAAATACTCTGATATATTTTCTTTCAAATATAATTTTTAAAAATAAACATGATTTTAATTAAATTTCATTATTAATAATTTGAAATATTTTGAATGATATATTAAAACCTCCCTCTCATTATAGACATTGTATATGTCATTACTATGTTTATGTAAGGGTTCATAATTTGTTCACATTATTTTAAAAATTCTATCAAATTCCTTTTCTTCTCAATAAGGAATGATATTATGGATTATTTTTACAAATTTTTTGTTATTTTTTCAAGATTATATAATCATACCCTCTCATTTTACCCCATTATAATCATTTACAATGGTCAAACTGTCATGATTATATAAAACTATCAAATAATTTTGGTGAAATAAATAATGTCAAATTTTTCAAGAAATGAAATCCCTTTTTTCATATAGACTTGTATATATGGTTTTCTCCCAAATTTACATATGTATAATAATCCCAAAAAGAGTTGTTTGGGTATATTTTATTCATAAATCAAGTGCATGGTAAATAGACCCTTTATACACACCAATTTTTACAAACCCGAGGGATATGATTGGGTTGATTTACATGATTTTTTCCAAGAATAATAAAATATTTTTATATGATTTCCATGGCCTCCTACTCTAGTAAAAATGTGTATTATATTTCATAAACACCACAAAAATATTAATCTTTGTGAGAACGGATATCTCATATTGTTTACAAATTGAGGGTATTTATTGGATCATTGAAAATCAATAGTTATTCCTTATGTATTCACCTAAATATATTAATTACTTAATTTATTGGGGAAAATATTTTCATTCCATATAATAAATTGGTTTATATTTATTTTATTAAGATGCACCTCACTAAGAAATTATTCTTTGTATTTGTGTTTTTAATTCATTGAACATTACTACATGCAATCATTTATTATTTGATGAAATTAATTAAATATTATATATAATGAGTTATCTTGGAATTATATATCACCTCTCTTTTCTCATATATCTCATGAGATATATATGATATGGTAATGGGACTATCCTTTACTTTTATGTAACATGTCTTAGAATATGGGGTTCATGGTATACTAAATATGTCTGAAATTATATTTTCCCAACACCATATGATCAGTTTTTGATAACCATTAAGTAATTTATTTTCCTTGAATATTTTAGGCCTATAATTATATTTAATTTTTTATTATTGTAATTATTTAGTAATTTCAAATATATTGTTCCATGTCTATGTAATGATAACTTATGCTCCACAATACCCCATAATGAATGCATAAGATCACAATTTATATTTTTAATCAAATCTTTAGGAATTGAAAAGAATATAATGTAATGGAAATATTTTTAAAGAAGAATAAAAACATTCTAATGTATCCAGATGATGTATATTTTGTTTTCAATATAATTTAAAACTCATTTATGTATCTAGTTTCTTAAGTATTTGAAAATATTTAATTGTTTATATTATTATATGTGCATTTTTTTCTAATATAATAAAATTACCACTACCACCAATGTCTTAAAGGTGGGTTTATTATATTTTATATTATTTGGAATTATGTAAAAGCCTGAGTAAAATAATTTATAAAAAAATTGTTAGGAAACATAAAAATATGTAAACCCATTATGATATTATAGAAATATTTGTATATTACGTGACAAAAATTTATAATAAACACATAAAAAATACTATTATTTATATTATAGTAATATTCATGTCATTATTTTTCACATGCCTATTCTAGGAATGACTCGTAACATAAAAAAATTATATCCATGTCCGCACCAAAAAAAATTGTATATATTTCTCACCAAATCAAGTTAATGGATCTAATGTTAGTGTTGGGATTATTATGTATATATTATGTTTGTGAACCCTGCTTATGGATACTCTTATTGACCACAAGGAAAAACCTCTTTTTCCTTAATATAGAATGAAATATTTGGATAACTTCATAATATATGAGCCATTATCATTTATTGTAAACATTTATCCACAGGTGAAATGAGAATTTATGATTAATTTACGGAAGAGATTCCTAATCTTGGGATATATTGAATGGAATAATTGTACCATAGGTTTCTATCGACTAAAGGGAGATTCTTACTAGTTATAGACACGGTTTTCAAACAATGACGAGAAAGTGAAATTATAAGATATGGCATTGATGAATTTTCATATGATATTCTACGAATGTTATTCCCATCGTAATCAAAGAGATTATATAGAAAGAAAATTTCATGAAAATTTTCTAATTGAGGTAGATGTTTGGATTGAGTATGAACCCAGATTTACAAGGCTAGTAATAATTTTTTCGATTATGTATGCTCACATGAAAGAAATATCATTTCTTCATTAATGGATTAAATCCAATTCATATAGTTGAACTATTCATAGATTCATTTTACTCATATGTTGATTTTTTAACTATGACAATAAATAATGAGAATGACTTAGCTACGTACATAAATATAAACGGGGAGAAGGAGAAGAATATGATGGTTGAGATTAATATTTAAAGTAATTAAACAATTCAAATGAATACAATGATATAATTTCTATAATGGAATAACTAGAGGATGAAATACCAATGGTAATGCTTAAAATTATAAGGAGTTTCCAAATGAGTGGAGAAAAATCACATAAATATTTTAATACATTTTCAAGATAGAACCTATCAACGGTCATTTCATTAATTACATAGAGATTGAATGTTATTCAAATAAATACCCCAAAAATCAAGCAAATATACCATAGAAAAGTTGATGATAGCATGACCATTATTATACGGTTACTACTGATAAAGTTAAAGTTCTTAATGATATGTTGGTAAAAATTTTAAAAATAGGATAAAATTTAATCAATGATTTATTTGAGTCATGATATTCAAAATATTCTATACCCTCCATGTCGTGTAATGAATTTATATACTTTCCTATCACCTTTACAAGGGGGTTTTCTATTAAGATTCCTAGTGGAAATATTATTTCATAAATTCTGTGGCATTTGGTCCTCATTATAGAACATATACATACCACATTTGAAAACATGATTTTTGTTCCAATGGTAAATTACAATATAATCCTTGGTATTTAATTGTGATTATATAATAAAGAAAAAAAATATTCCTTGGAGGGATAGATTACTATTTTTGAAATATATATATAATCCAATATCTTCATAGGGGAGACATAATTATCTAAATGTAGTGTGAATACACCCCCAGTAGATTCCTTAAAAAAAATTATAGAGAAGATGATACCATGAATAAATATATACTTATAATAAATACGTGTCTATTTAGAGGGAATATAATTATTTTTTTCTAATGTAATTTCATATATACTTTCATAATGATAATTTTTTAATCCATACTTACTTTATCCTAAACGAAAATCACATATTTAAGACCACTAAATAACCAAACCTGTGGAATTAATAAAAAAATACAAGATTTTTTAAAAGGGTTTCATTAAACTATGGGTTTAAACATTGTGAAAAACTTTTCTATTTTTTATGAATACTATTGGATATATTGTATAATGAATTAAATATATCAAAAATAATGTCATCATTATTGAAATCAATTATCCCTTACATGGCAATAATGATTTAAATGATCATATTTTTGGGGATCTATACTCATATATGACTAATCTTCATTCTCCTTATCATAAAAAATAAATAACTATTATATATCAATTATGGTCATCCAAATGATATATGGGAATTAAGAGCTTACATAAATTCAATTTTACCTAAAAAATACCCATTATATCTATAGATATAATGAAAAGATTATTCAAGGAATATTTTTGACAAATTCATTGTGGTCTATGTTGACAAAATTTTGATACATTCTATGACCCATGAAGAGTGTATATATTATTTAAATTTCATCATTATGATACTATGGGTGAAGTAATTAAATAATAAATTCACTAAGTTAGAATGTTATCATCAACAGGTGTATTTTCATGGCCATCGTTTTCCAATGATAAAATATCAAATGACCCTACAATGAGAATAGTTACTAAATAATGTCACATGCTTATCAATATTATTGAGATAGGTAGATTATATTTCTTATCTAATTATGATCATTTGTCCGTTGAAATGTTTTCATTCTTAGAAAATACATTAACTAGGATAACATGTAAATTTTTTAAATTAACACAGTATAAATATTAGGAGGAATGATTTTTGGAAACAATGAAATGTCTAATAAATAAACTTTGAAAACCATATTATTATGAAATGAATGTTTTATTATATACAAAAACACATAAAAATAAGGGCTAAAAGCGTGTCCTTTTTCAAAAAGATATGGTTTTTTTATTTCGATCATCGTAATTGATGTCCCATGAGAAAAACTGTGTAAATCATTATATTGAACATGTAGTTTTAGTAATTTATTTATAAATAAGAAGGCACTACCTTTATTGTGAATGATGTAAAATAAGTACCAATCCGAAATGTTTGAAGTAGTTATTAACATAAATTATCTTAAAATGAGGAATATGATATGAATGGAATTACATAATGAATACGATTGTGCAGTGAACTACCACCAAGAGAAGGTAAACATGGTGGGATATGTATTGAGTAGAAATAATAATGGTGTTTTTTTGGATGATTATGATAAAAAAGATCTTATATTCCAAGATTTAATAACAGTTTATATTATAATTAATAAATATGTTGGAACATAATTTCATTCCTAATTAGTTTCTCAATATACATTAATGGATAAGTAAACTATTTAATAAAAAGGTTACAAACATTTTCAAAATAATATCAAATCCCTAAAAGATGGGAATTTTTCATAATTTATCTATAAATATATTTGGCTAAAAATTTCAAAGAGATTATATTAACCATTACTAAATAATATAATGTGGTGGCCAAAAGATTAATATCATAAATTAACATTAATTATGCACTATGATTGAAAAAAGATGTATTGGGATAAAAAATATTACTTTTTGTTAGAAAACATAATGTTGAGAATTGATGACTATGTGTCAAGATTTTTGGTTTGAAAATAGATATGGTTTGAGTGTAAACATCCAAAGGGATCCATAAAATCGATCCCTGTTCTTATGTTGATTTTGAATAATATCATAATTGGACTGATTATTATGATTCCTAACACATCTTAAATATATTATTCTAAATTTGTTATTAGGGATCTCATTTCCATGTAGGCACAATTATTGGTAATAATGGTGGATTTACCAATTGAACTCCAAGCACGATTTTATATTATTTAAATTTTGAGAATTCCTGATAATCCTTTTTTACTGTATATGATTGTGACCCTCAATTCACATTAAAAGTTTTTGATGAACCTTCATATGTCATTTAAAATTGATGTTCTTTTGATAAATTCATATCACCATAAAAATGACTATGTGAAATAACTATCCAAACATTAGAAATTATATTTAAGACATTTTTTCTTCACATAAAAGATATATATGATTAATAATTACCTCTAATGGAATATTTAAATAAAATCATTTTGAACTAAATAATATAAATGGAAGCATACGGGGAACTGTATGGGAATATATTTTTACTCCCATAAGATAGGATGAAGTTACAAAAAGAAAGGTAGTTGGCACAAAACTAATTTTTGAGATAACCAAGAAGCACAATAATATCAAGAATCATATTGAGATAGCTTAAGGAATTCATAGATTCCTTGATTATAAAATAATGAATTATATGGAATTTAATTTCTATGATATTGTATTCTTTAAAGTATCAACATGTATGATAGTTACACATTTTAAAGAGAATATAAGGTTATGTCAAAGGTCTATTTGGCCATTATTCAATTAGAGAGAATTATAGTTTCTTATTATCGGTTATATATTCAATTAAATATATCTAAATTTCATGGATTATACCATTACCAATGATAATGAATTATGTGAAGGACCATTAACCTGTAATATCCACATATGTTATTTTGAACACAACATATTGGTCATATAATTATGACCTTTTCCAAAACATTGAAATAAGAGATTAAATTATGTACACTAGAAAAACCCATATTATAAATTTTTTTTATATAAATCATGTATTGGAGGAAGAAACATGTATTCCTACAAAAATAATGAGGCAGATTCACCCCCATATGTAATTTTTTTATATTAACAACCAATTTTAATGGATAATTAATTTTGGCGGTAGAATTTAAGTAATGGGATTTAGGCATTATAAAAAACTCTGAATATCAAAAAAATTGTACTTAATATTACACTTTATTATTTCATCATAATGGTACAATGAGAAGGATTAAAATAAAAAACTAGTTTATTAAGGATTTTTAAAATGGATAAATAATCTATAATTAAACAAGTAGAAATTTATGGAATCAGTATAATCAAGAAAATTAGAGGATTACACTTGATGAAAAATATTATGTATAAAACATATATTCTTATTTGAGTAAAAAACAAAAACATAAATAGAAATATTGTTGAAGTAAATATATTTATATGAATGAAGGATTGATAATAAATTATTTAAATGGTGTAATATGAATTTTGTGATTATTTCCATTGGAATTTCGTGTTGGGAATCTGATCATTGGAATCCAACCATTGGAAGTCTAAACATTGTAAAAGTAAGATTACAATAATACAAGAAACTGATTGGTTAAATGAAAAGAACAATTAAAAATATATAAATTATAAATAATAATGAATAATGACGTATGAATTGTAATGTAGCAAAACACATTTATATTAATGAAAATGTGTAAATGAAAATAAAATTATTTTTTAGTTTTTGGCTCCAAAATCTTGATATCAAAAAACCATATTATATTATTCAATAATTAAATTTCCACATAGAATAAATTATTTAATTGAAATTATTTTTAATTCAAAATCATCCCATAAATGTTTTCCAGTGGTTCATTTTTCATTTTTTTACACATTGTCAAATTTTTGGCTAAATATTGATGTACGGTATAAATATATATGGTAACATTTATGACATTACAGTGATTTAAAAATGATGTAACAATTTAACAAATTTAATGCTACAAATAACATATGTTATTTTATTAACATTATTTACTCTAATGAATTGAAATAATTTTATTATCCTATAATGTACTATCCAGAATCTAAATTATAAATTAATTAGTTAAAAATTATATTTTAGTAAAAACCAACTCATTTCTATGGAAAAATACTATATAATAGTGGATTTTGGTTATAAACAGATTATAATATTAAATACATGTCTTTTATTCCATTACCATGAACCAAAACCAAGGGCAATCCAAGGGAAATAAATTTCCACAACATAGATTTTATTGTACAATGCTAAATTTTTTTGTAAAAACATATCATGTATTTTATATAAATACCAACAAATTATCTTTTCCAATCTACTATAAAAGTTTTCGGAACATCCCTCCTCTCATATTATCCATATAGAATATATCCATGAATTTTCATTGTTTATTAAGGGATTAATAACATATTAATGATGAAATCTCACATGTTAAGCATTCTCAATTATCAAATTCATTTGAAAATGTAATTAATTAATATTATTTTACTGAAAATTATTATTCATACATATAAATCCTTTTAATTCTTTGTTATTATCCTCTGTTGTAAATAATATCAAATATTGATTACTTAACCTATATCATTATATCATTTTTCTCATCCATCATTATGCTTATGTTTGTACACCCAATCTTACTCTTTCATTTTTAGTGGAATATTAATTTCTTATATTTCTATTTCAACATCCAATTGTAATTCATAAATTATTTTTTTTCTAATTTATTATTGATAATTTATAATATTTTCCAAAATATATTACCTAATTCCTCTCATTATAGTCTATTTTGAAACTTTATTATGTCAAAAAAATTGATCAAAATCATCTTATTTGATTTACAATTACAATTCCATTTTTATATATTCATTAAAATATTTTTTTAATACATAATTGATATTAATTCCATTTATTATGAATAATAGGAAATACTTTGTGGGTGATATTACATAATCCCTCACATTATAGCATTTTTAACTCGTTACTATGTTAAAGGTTTCTAAAAATTGTCACATTATTTTTTAGATCACTTCAAATTCCATTTAATCTCAATATGGAATGATATTATGTTTCACTATTATAAATTCATAATTCTTATTTGTTGAATGAGACAACATAATTCCCTCGGTTTATAAAACATTATCAAACCATTATTATTATCACGCTATCTAATAACCACAAAACCATTCTAATGATTCAGTAATGTACTTTGTCGGTGGTCTTCCAAGAATTAATATTAATTTCTTGAAATAATCAATTGGAAAAGAACATTTATAGATTAATCTAGAGGAAACATACTTGAAATTATCAAGTTTGTCAAAACCAATTCTTCATTCTGGTTCTTTGTGATTGGGCCCTTTAGGCACACAAGGATTAACACTCCAAATCTTATTCATGAGATGATTTAAATTCACATTCAAAAAATTATGATTGATTTATCTATCATTTCCACGGTCTCGTAATCTTTAAAATACTTTTATTCGGCTACACAAACAGCTAAATCATTTATGTATTTTTTAACACCAACATATCAGATTTTTTACTACACATGTGTGTTTATTAGATCATTGAAAAATCGATAGTTTTTCCTTTGATATTTAACCTAGAAATATTTATTAATTCATTGATTGGGGAGTATATTTTCATATCATATATTAAATTGTTTTATATTCTAAACTCTTGTATGATACACATCATTAATAAACTGTATTTTATATTTATGTTATTAATTATATTAAAATTTTACAGCATAATAATTAATATTGTGACAAAATTTATTGGAATGTTTAGGCAATTAGTAGGATCCAAAATTATATAATCTCTCAATAGACTAGTTGTTCTCATGAAAAAAACTATGATTGTGTAATATAAGTATCATTACATTTTATGTATGATTTCTTGGAACAATACATTGAAGATATGTTTATGTTATCCATAATTATAAACTCACAATACTATATGATTAATTATTATAATCTATTATTTTATTTGTTATCCATGGATATGTAACTACTAGAAAACTGCTGTTTAGAAGCGGTTTTTTCGCGGCGGTCTTAAAAATTGCAGGGAAACGCATTTCGGGCCGCAGTTTCGCAGCGGTTTTTAAAACCGCCGCCAAAAAACCGCCGCTAAACGGCCAAAAAATTTGTATTTTTTTTAATTTTTTAAATTTATTTTTTATTCGAGGAATAGCGGCGGTTTTTTAAAAAACCGCTGCGAAATGAAATTAAATAAATAAAAAACATGAGAAACCCCGAAAATCACTCAAACGACCATAACTTTTGATCTGGGCGTCCGTTCAAGCACCACGACTAGTCAAATCAAAGCTCATGAAGAGATCTAAAGGCACATATAATCAAAACCATGAGACAGTCTAAGGTGTGGAAGATATTAGAGTAATAATAAAGTTGAAAAAAGTTCTCCAACTTCAAACGTCCATAATTTTCGCTACGGGTGTTCGTTTGGGGTCTACCACATATCAAATCAAAGCCAGCGAAGAGAGATACGCACCAGATCAAGAGAACAAAGCTTTTGTTGTGTTTTTTGACCCCAAAACCCCTCCAAATGCCTGAAAAACCTTGTTTCCGTCACTGGTGTCCCATCGAACTTGTCTTCAAACAGACCTAACTTTCGATCCGCGTGTCAGTTCGACCTCCTCCACCTGCCAGATCATAGCTAGTTCCATGAGCTTCAGTTTGACTAGTCGCGGCGCCTACATGCACTCATAGATCATATGTTATGGCCTTTTAGTGGGTATCAGGTTTGTTATGTTTTTCAATGCCTCGTTTCTAGCACCCGTTCCATGTCAGCTTTTTTTTAAATGGTCATAATATTCGATCCACCTGTCCATTCAAACTCATTCACCATTCTGGTCGAAGATCGTTTCAGGATCTTGGATTTGACAGGTCACGGATCTAAAACGGACTCTCGGATCATAACTTATCTCCGTTAATGTGAATCCAATGTTTTTGTCTCTTTATGACTATTTTGACGGGTTTTAACGGTATCTCCATTTATTACTGTTTATTTGGGTTTTCATGACTTGCTATCTTTATCAATTGTTTTTTATGGGTTATTATGATGATTGTTTTGAATTATTAAGGAGTTTTCCAGAGTTGTCACGAGTTTTCATGCATTCTCATTATTTCTAATGCCTCATTCTTCATATGCTTCTCCAACTTTTTTCATGCGTTTTCATGATTTTTCATCCGTTATCACGTCTTTTCATACTTTTTCATGAGTTTCCTTTATTATTTATTATTTATTATTTATAATTTATAATATACATTAATTTATTTATTAGTTATGAGTTATGAGTTATTATTTATTATTTATTAATTATTATTTATATTTATTTACTATTTATATTTATTTACTATTTACTATTTATTATTTTTTATTTATTACTTATATTTATTTATTAGTTATTATTTATTAGTTATTATTTATTAGTTATTATTTATTATTTATTATTTATTATTTATTATTTATTATTTATTATTTATATTTAATTATAAGTTATTATTTATATTTATATATTATTTATTATTTATATTTATTTATTATTTATTATTTTTGTTTTTTATTTTATATTTATTCTTTATATTTATTTACTATTTATTATTTACTATTTATTATTTATTATTTATATTTATTTATTAGTTATTAGTTATTAATTATTATTTATTACTTATTATATATTATTTATATTTATTTATTATTTATTATTTATTATTTATTATTTATTATTTATTATTTATTATTTATTATTTATTATTTATGGTTTATTTTTTATTATTTATTATTTATTATTTAAATTTTTTATTTTTTATTTATTATTTATATTTATTTATTTATCATTAATATTTATTTATTATTTATTATTTATATTATTTATATTTATTTATTATTTATTATTATAATTTATTATTTATATTTATTTATTATTTATATTAATTGTTCATTATTTATTATTTATATTTATTTATTTATTATTTATATTTATTATTTATTATTTATATTTATTATTTATTATTTATTATTTATTATTTATTATTTATTATTTATTATTCCTTATTTATTATTTATTATTGATTATTGATTATTGATTATTGATTATTTATTATTTATTTATTATTTATATTAAATTATTATTTGTTATTTATATTTATTTATTATTTATTATTTATTATTTATTATTTATTATTTATTATTCCTTATTTATTATATATTATTGATTATTGATTATTGATTATTGATTATTGATTATTGATTATTGATTATTTCTTATTTCTTATTTCTTATTTATTATTTATTATTTATATCTATTATTTATTATTTATTATTTATTATTTATTATTTATTATTTATATCTAATATGTATTTATTATTTATTATTTATTATTTATTATTTATGATTTATGATTTATGATTTATGATTTATTATTTATATCTATTATTTATTATTTATTTTTTATATCTAATATGTATTTATTAGTTATTAGTTATTATTTATTATTTATTATTTATTATTTATGTTTTATTATTTATTATTTATTATTTATTATTTATTATTTCATATTTATATTTATTATTAAATTTATTTATTATTTATATTTATTTATTATTTATATTTATTATTTATTATTTATTATTTATATTTATTTATTTATTATTTATATTTATTTATTATTTATTATTTATATTATTTATATTTATTTATTATTTATTATTTATATTTATTTATTATTTATTATTTATTATTTATTATTTATTATGTATTATTTATTATTTATTATTTATAATTTATAATTTATAATTTATAATTTATAATTTATAATTTATTATTTATTATTTATATTTATATTTATTATTTATTATTTATTATTTATTATTTATTATTTATAATTTATTATTTATTATTTATCTTTATTTATTATTTATTATTTATTATTTATTATTTATATTTTTATTTATTTCTTATTTCTTATGTATATTTATTTATTATTTATTATTTATTATTTATTATTTATTATTTATTATTTATTATTTATTATTTATCTTTATTTATTATTTATTATTTATTATTTATTATTTATTATTTATTATTTATGATTTATGATTTATTTATTATTTATTATTTATTATTTATATTTATTTATTATTTATTATTTATATTTATTTATTATTTATTATTTACTATTTATTATTTATTATTTATTATTTATTATTTATTATTTATTATTTATTATTTATTATTTATCTTTATTTATTATTTATTATTTATTATTTATTATTTATTATTTATTATTTATTATTTATTTATTATTTATATTTAATTATTATTTGTTATTTATATTTATTTATTATTTATTATTTATAATTTATAATTTATAGTTTATAATTTATTATTTATTATTCCTTATTTATTATTTATTATTTATTATTTATTATTTATTTTATATTTATATTTAATTATTCTTTTTTGTTTATATTTAATTATTTTTTGTTTTTTTTTATTATTAATTATTTATTATTCCTTATTCCTTATTTATTATTTATTATTTTTTATTTATTTTTTAATTATTATTTTTTATTTATATTTATTTATTATTTATTATTTATTATTTATTATTTATTAGTTTTGATCTTATATCTATTATTTATGTATTATTTGTTTTTTCAATTAATATATATATCTATATTAAATTCTGTTTATTAACCACATGGCGAGCTTGGTGGAGTGGTAAAGTCTTCGGAAAATATGCAAGAGGTTAGGGGTTCAAATCTCCCCAAACGCAGAATTTCTTTATATTGAATAGGATGTGCATGCGTGGATAAATAAAGTTAATAAAATAACACGATATAAATAAATAAATAAAATTAATAAATAAAATAAATACGAAATATAATAAATATAATAAATATAATAAATAAATAAAATAAATAAAATAAAATAAATAAATAAATATAAATAAAATAAATAAATAAATAAATAAATAAATAAAATAAATACGAAATAAATACAAAAATAAATAAATAAATATATATATATATAATTAAAAATTAAAAAAAATAAAAAAAAATAAAAATACAAAAAATAAAAAAACCGCCGCGAATAGTTTTCCGACGCACGATTTCAAGGCAGTTTTTCAAAACCGCCGCCAATCGATTTTGCGGCGGTTCAAACCGCCGCAAAACGAAAAAAACCATCGCTAAATTCCTTTTTTGTCATAGTGTGTTATTCCCATAGTTTCATTTCATTATGTCAATATTCTGATTATTTTTCAACTACATTGATTGTGCCATGAACATGGTATGATATATTTTTATGTATGATACACCATAATGAGTGTTTATATCACACCTTAAGTTGTTTCGCATTTTCCCATGAATCCAAGAAGATTACTATTTTCTAAAATGGATTTAAATGTGAACATTAAAGTTTTATTTTATTTAGATGTTGTTTTTTTCAATGTAATTTATAACATTATTATACATCAAGATGCTTATGACAAATAAATTATTGGATCTTACTTATTTTTATGTATGTATTCTATACTGATGTGATGAGATTACCCTTGGATATAGGATACTAGAGATGGGTTTGTAACATATATCCTCCACACCACTTAGGGGTTATGTAAAAAACATTAAATGTTAGGGTTGGTTTAAAAATATGATTTTATAATCCAAAACCAAGTCGAAGTGAGTGTTATAATTTTATTCCTATAAATTTTAGTCCTGAAATCTGATCCCAAACACTTAATTTATAAATAACATAGCTAATACACCCACTTTTGACACCTTTTATGTCATAATTTCTATCATATATTCTATTTAAAAAATATTAGCATTTTCACTTATGTAATATATATATATATATATCTATATATATATATAATCAATATATAGTTTATATGATTTAACAAAACTTGGTTTAAAAATAAAGAATCAATATTCTAATTGTAAACTATATGTTCAAATTAAAATGAGACAATAAAAAATAGAGGTTTTCTACGAGAATGGAACTATTGTTTGAACCCTTTTGGGGACCCTGAGTACCTCAAAAAAATAAAG
The DNA here is from genome assembly GCA_963277665.1 of Viscum album. Classification (NCBI taxonomy): domain Eukaryota; kingdom Viridiplantae; phylum Streptophyta; class Magnoliopsida; order Santalales; family Viscaceae; genus Viscum; species Viscum album. Next base: position 250,439,129 of record OY728165.1, on the reverse strand, counting down.
ATGTAACAAACACCAAAGTTATACATTTTTCACTATATTCCCACTACTTCCTAGATTTTTTTACTTGAAAAGAAGACAACAAGGGCTATAATATTAAGAATCTAACAAATCAAAACAATGTGAGATACTTTAACATTCTTTCACTTATTTCATTTACTATTGGAGTAAAAATAAGTAAATGAAATTAGTATATTTCAAAAAAATTATTATCATCTTTCTGCATACAATTACAAAATTTCTCCCCTAAGCTTCCCCTAAATAAAAAGATAAATAAAAGAAGTTCATTTACAATATGTACTTCAATATAATATTCTACTCTTGTAATGAGCCTCCCTTCAAGCATCTACAACATATATGATTTTATAATAAAATGTTTTCCCATGTACATGGAATAAGGCTAGCCTAAAAACATATTGAAATACACTTAATAATGGTTCACTGTAGAGGAAAACCTATCATAATTTCAATGTTCATTCAAATTTTAAATAATGTTATGGATGACTATTTTTTGGGTATAATCTATATTCATTGCACTCTTCTATTATGTGTATAATGTAAGATTCTACGATGACTCTGCATGAATGGTAGGGTATAATACTCTTCATTTAATACAATAGTTATCTATCATATCATAATGACATGGTATACCAAATAATGTAAATATTATAATTCATAAGTACACCACATTTCCTTCTGATCATTTTAATAAAACATTATTAACGACCTTATGTTTCTACATCTATCACCAAAAAAGATATATTTTTCGCTAAAAATCACCTAATTATGTTTTTATCACTCCATATATAAAAATACTAATGAATACATTAAGAAAAAATACAAGCCACATCAAATCATCCGGAATATTATGATTTCTTTTTGATAGACTATTCCACACAATCATTTGTGGTTATTCTGAACTATTTTTTTAACTCTTCTATTTTATCTCTGAACCCAAGGATAACACATGACATAACTCAAAAGAACAAAACAAACCCCCATAAGAGTACATCAACCTCCATAAAACTATTATATCCATGATATGATAATGATAAACTAGTCTACTAAATATTCTTCACTAGGTTCCATCCCTAAATGAGAGACTCATGCTCAAAATTTAAATCTTGATATTTGATTCAATCATAATGGGAAAACCACTTCCCCAATCATAAAGACTTTAATATGAACCCCAACATTATAGAAAACCACTAGGAAAATGACATGTGGATATATAGTTACATAATACCTCATAACCAAAATCATTATAGAGGCCCTCCATTTCACGATAGAATATTGTTGGGGATTTATTATCAATCAAAGGAAATGAATATGTCTTTACCTAAATTTCTATCTCTCTCTCACACATAATTTACATTTAATAAATTCATTAATATTATCTTATCAAAATAATTATATTAACTAATCATGGTATTCCCTATGAATAGGGTCAACACTATTAGAAAATGTCCTCTAATGTCTTTTTTTTTTATTTTAACATCGGGTTTTAACCGTCGCTGAATCCACTGATGTATAAAATAGGAATTTTTTTAATTATTTTTAAATAATTATGCCAAAAAAAACATAAAATTGTTTTTCGGAATTAGATTTATATAAAACAGTTGCTTAAAATACCAATTTGTATCATTTTTTGACATCATTTTTTAATAAAACAGACCCAAAAATTTAAATTAAATTATATTCAAAGTCTTTTATTAAAATATTAGACACTAAAAAGTCAAAAAAAAATTGTTTTAGAGAATTTCTTATGAATCAATTTGACAGGTCATAGAGCTAAAACTAGTCTATGTATCAAATGTTAATTCCGTAAAAAGTTGGAGTTTTCAAAGTTATTATAGATAGAACTCATTTTAAAGAGAACATGTGAAACATGAATGAAAATTACATACATCAAATGGAATTAAATTAACATAAGGATTCTAACATATTTCAATTATTTTAGGTGTTTCCATCAAAATGATATGTTTTTATCATTATATCTCTTAATTTTAGGGTATATCTCTTGTGGAAATGAAAACGATGTTTGATAATGAACTTTTCACCTCTGCAAGAAAATATCATATAGATGTTCTATATTTGTAATTATATCCTATGAATAAATCATCATTATGAGGAATATTATATATATGATTCAAAATGAAGGAAAAAATAATAAATAAATTTAATAATTTGAATATATACCGTGTTCAAATAATCGAGTGATGCCGCATTGAAAATTTTATTTAATCAAAGAGGTCCAAAATGATGAGTGAATGTGAAAAATAGATTTATATATAGTAAACAAAATTTTTTTCAATGAAATTGAATAGAAATATAGGTGGGATTTTAAAAAGAAAAATTCATGTTGTGAAAAAATTCAAAAACCAACACCATGTATATGAAGATACTTTCTGGCATCAATTCATTAAAAAACAAATGAAAAAAATAATCAATAAATTTTTTTGGTGTCAGGTTTTACAAAATAATAACCAAAACATATAAAAAAACTATTTTTGGTGTCAAATTAATATGAAAACTGAAGACAAAAATTAAAAATAAATTACTATCTTTTAGATTATTTCCAAATATTTGATTAGACAATTCGTGGAGCTAAAAAGGAGTAACCGATTGAATGTTATGGCCTTTGAAACATGGACTTCAATAAGTATTATATTATAGAAGTTCAACTTTTGAAATCTATAACTTTTAATCTATAACACCATTTTACATCCATTGATAGAAAAATTAAATCATAAAATATGATCTAAAACATTGATTTTAAAAAAAAAAATTGTCATTGGATTTTAAAAAAACCAACAATAAAAATAACTTTTTTTAACTTCTTGGAATTTGTTTCATTAAAATAAGACACAATAAATGATGTCGATGTGTATTTTTTGCGTTGGTTATTTATAAACTCAATTCCAAAAAATAAAATTTCTTTGGTTTTAAACAAAATTAATAAAAAAATGATCCACAAACATATTTTTCATTAACAAGTTAGAAACTAAAAAAATATTTTCCAACGTTAAAGACCATTTTTTCACTAGTGAGAAAATATGACTACTACACATCTCTTTTCTTTTCAACTTTAATAGATGAAAAATTCCTAAAGAAAATATTTCAATCCACTATCTATGAAAAAAATCACATAGAAAAGTTATAACATCCCGCCTTTTTATAACATAAACTATCATTACATTATACAAAACTGAGGATCTTTAAGGTTTAGTGTCTTGGAAACTAGGAACATAATACATGAAAACAACATAAAACATTCTTCTTAAACACTTGAAAGGCTTATCCTTATGTTCATCCTAGGTTCATTACTGCATCTAATAACCTTGGGACATACATCAAAAGAAAGGGTGAGCAAACGGCCCAGTAAGGGAAACAAGATGAAAATTTTACATGTGAACTTCAGATACATCAATAAGGACATGAAAAGAACTTTAAGGCAAGAGAAAGAAATCATGAGGCATTTCATAATAAAAATAACATTTTTCATAACTTGAAGATGTGGCTACATAATTTAACATAGACAATCATGAACATATCACCAAGGTCCATCCCCAAGGTGTCATTTGAAAATTACCATGGTTATTCACCAAGGTATCGTGAAAATTGTAATCTCTAGTGGTTACATAATTACCCAATTCATTGTAGCGCTATCAGGGAACACCCTTAAATTTTCCTTTATTATCATGTGAGACACATATATCATCATCAAACATTTCATAAATAACCCATATAGCATAAAATAAATTGTTTTCATTTCATAATCACAACGTTTTAAAAACTCCTTTAAAGACATGATCTTTACGTCTCTTTAAAACCCACAGAAAAGGAAGGTGGGTCCCATGTATGTAAATCCCAGAATTTAAAATAGAAAATTTTGGTATATATGTGAATACACCTTTAGAAGAAAGAGCTTTGAGTATTCACTTAATAATATAAAAGAACTTTAGAAAAAGAGAGAGACATTTTGAGATGGAAATTCTGCAGTATAACGGCTATGTTACGAGGTTTAGGATGACATTAAAAGGAGAGGGAAAATGAGTCAAACATTCATAAATGACCCATAAAACAGTAGATTGACAGAATAAGAATGATACATGATCATGGTAATGAAATTTCAAGGACATACCATTTGAAATGAAAAACATGGAAGGAAGACAAAAATTATATTTCTCTTATGAAAATTCGACAGCCTAACAGCGCCACTTAAAACATCAAAATACTTAATTGAAGAGATAAAATGGGGTCTATCATCATATGAACATAAGAGTAAATTATGATAGATATAGAGATCATACCCAAACATAACAAAAAGTAATTTTAAAGAATTGACATGAAAGTAGAACTTCAAAACGAGAAGGGTGAAGAACCACTTAAAATTTCGGCAGCCTAACGGCGCCACTTAAAACTTCAAAATACTAAATTGAAGAGATCAAATGGGGTCTCTCATAATATGAAAATAAGAGTCCAGTATGATAGATATAGATATCATACCCCAACATAACAAAAATGAACTTGAAAGAATTGACATGAATGTAGAACTTCAAAACGAGAAGGGTGAAGAACCACTTAAAAATTCGGCTGCCTAACGGCGCCACTTAAAACATCAAAATACTGAATTGAAGAGATCAAATGGGGTCTCTTATCATATGAACATAAGAGTCCAGTATGATAGATATAGTGATCATAACCCAACATAACAAAAAGGAACTTGAAATACTTTACATGAAAATAGATCTTGAAAAATGAGAAGGGAGAAAGAATCTGTTACAAAAATTTCGGTAGCCTTACGGCGCCACTTAAAACTTCATAAAACGAAATATTGAGAGTAAGAGGGGATCTCTAAATATATGAACATAAAAAGGGCAGTAAGAGGAGTATAAAATAACATCCTACAACATAAGAACATGTAGCATAAAAGGAATGACATAAAAGAGATTACTTGAAATGAAAGAGAGAGGTCGGATCCCTTACCTTAAAACGTGACTCTTGAAACTCAATGTTTTGGACCTTGAGGGCTTGGGGGCACCTTGGGAGGACTTCTTGGGAGGTAAGGAGTCCAGAAATTTGTTGGGGGAGAGTTGGGAGTGAAAACCAAAGGAGGAATGGGTGGGTATTTATAGGGAAAGTGAGGGGACAAGGCATTAATTGCCAAGGGACACCTCATTAGTGGTTTTGGCAAAACCATGGGCTTGCCCAAGGTATTTGCCCATGGTATTGGCCACATGGGACACCTCATACCTTATCTTACTATTCAAAATTCGACCATATTGAATATATAATTAATACATCATTTAATGATGTCATTAGACACCCGTAACTTAAAAACTGTATTTTCACTATTCATCGAAAATTCAACTTTCTCAGATTAATCCCAAAATTTCACCTTAACCAAATATCAACGCTCTGATTAAAAATATGAACTCAATTTTATAAAAATAATTTTCTAAATATTTTTAATTTAAGTTTTAAATAAAAACACTATTCACAGAAAATTCATTTTTTCAGAAAAAACCCCAAAAATTACCATAGCATAATAACGGTGCTCTGAGTTCAAAAATGAAATCAATTTTATAAAAATAATTTTCTAAATATTTTTAATTAAATTTTTAATTAAAAACACTATTCACCTGAAAAAACTAATACTTGAATAATAATTTATGAAATCGTTATTTAACCATTTTATTGAATCACATTACTTAATCAAGGTGCCTAGATTATATTAATACTTTCTTTAAGTGAGATTACTAATCCATTTGGTCACATTACTAATCCTAAGCATAAAATCACTATTCATAATTTACTATTCATCAAAAATCATGTTGATCTTATTGGACTCGAAATTTCGTAGTGAACATAATTGTAGAAGACCATTTTTTGAAAATCATTACCCATTTTTATTTATTTAAGGTTTACATAAACATTTTTAAAATATCCTTTCTCTAAAATTTATCAAAAATATGCATACTATATTTATCTGGACATTTGAAAATTCATAAACTTCATCATAAGAAGAAATCCAAATTTTTATTTAAAACAAAGGATTACACAAGGAAATTACGGTCTCCTTACATAGCCCCTTATGACACCAGCATAGGACCAAAGTGTAAGGTGTGAAAAGGTGAGAGAATCCGAGGGAGGCTTGGCCAACATCGCACGAGTCGTAATTTCTATTAGTTTGAACTTCTCGCGAAGGTGATCCCGTTCTAACTTCACATGAGGAAGTTCAGCTTGCGTTTGGTCCAGAGCAAAGCCCAGTGGTGCTACCACCTTCCCTAGTTCTGTTAGATGGGCTTCGATCGGTCATAGACTACTGGGTGAGGCCATCAAACCTTCTTTATATATTAATTAACCAAGATTGCTTGTATTTAGAGATAGTAATCAAAACATTTAGTTTCCAGCGGTCATATTGATCAATGGTCAAATAATAGTCAAAACCCAACAGTCTCATTTTAATTATACTCATGTTATCAAATGAAACTTTTTTGTTTAGTATAAAAATAAAATAAAATAACACATAAAATTAGGAAATAAGATTTATTCAAAATTTCGGGTCGTTACAATCTTCCCCCCTTAAGAAATTGCGTCCTTGCAATTTTTAAAATTGGGTTTTGAAATTTCATTGAAATTCCCACATCGGAAAATGAGTCAGTAAAACTATTACTTTAAAAGAAAGAAAGGGATGTACAAAGGTCACCCGAGTTAACCCATACTGGGATTCCATGGAGGAAAACATGGACATGGAAGAAAAAAAGGGGTCAATTTATGGGGGAGAGTGATACAGAACATGATTAGGAGAACGTTAACCATAAGAAAATCCCAAACTTATGATGTGTGTAAATGGTCTTTGATTACCAAGTAGGAAACGTAAACCAACAATGTTTTTGTTTCATGTTCCTTTTCATAATTTTTAGGAATTAATTTACAACATAAAACAAAAACATAAGAAAATATACCTATGTTCATGTACAGTTTCATCCTTTAATAAGTTTCTACCCAAAAATAATCTTTTCTCCAAATTATGAGCATTCAAAACTACTTGGTCTCATCAAAACACAAGAATCATCTTCATAATCCACAAAAGATTAACTATCTATTTCTTCTATCTTTAAAAATTATCCCAAAAATAGAAAGGGTAAGGTAAAACAACTCTTCAAAAAGAAATAATCCCATAGGAATGGAAACTACTTTTAAATCTTCAAAGCTCCATGGTACTACCCAAAGTTCATCATAGTCCATTCCATAAATAACTGTCCTTAAAAATCCTCAAAATAAACCAAACTAAGATTGAAACCCAAATACAATAAGGATTTGATAACATAGTCTTCTAAGGTATACTTTATTATTCATCTACAAACAACATCAACCACTCCTAACATCTTATAAAAAAAAGTAACTAACCTAAAAATATTTACCCCAAGATAGGTTAATAATTTCCATAAGTAACCTAAATTACTATAATTCCACCTTAAATTCATCAATTCTTCAAAATATAAGTCAACCCTACTCTTCAATGAAAAAACCGTAGTAATCTATTTACCTTGATCATATAGGGTCCCCAAAATAGTGAACATCTTCCAAAATAATAATCATATTTTGATCCCCTAATCATCCCTGTCATATTAATACGATAATCATCGCATTTCCTATCACATTGGTTGTTTGGACATGTTCTTCCATTTCCCACCATTAACTATGAAGAGAAAGCATAATTAGGGGCTTAAGTACTTAGCCAATAATCCTGAAAGGGAACTGAAAGCATATAAAGATAACTTGTAGAAGAAACATATACCCTAACTTGTGATCCCCTAGGTTCCCATCTAGGTTATCCATGATCATATATTCTTATTTGAATCTTTATTTTATTTTATCTTTGTTCCTTTAACAATGGTTCATACTAAGCTTATGAATTTACCAAATCATATCCCCCAGGAGTGTCGTAACCAAAAGTGCCGCAAGGCCCGTTGTCGTGTACCAGTTCCCGTTCGAGTCTAGCTCAAAGCGGTGTTTTCGGGTTTTACCCCTATGTACATCTGTGCCAGAGCCACCTCTACCTACTCGTATCCAGACAGGGATGTATTTTCTTGGAAACCCCTAACTCAATACTCACCAAAATACAAGGAAGATTTCCTATTTTTTTAACTTTTCTATAGGGTTCTTCCTAGAGTTTTCAAATCATAATTTCCACAAATAACTAAACCATCCTTTGATACCAACTATAACATCCCGCCTTTTTATAACATAAACTTTCATTACATTATACAATACTGAGGATCTTTAAGGTTTAGTGTCTTGGAATCTAGGAACATAATACATGAAAACAACATAAAACATTCTTCTTAAACACTTGAAAGGATTCTCCTTATGTTCATCATAATTCATTACTGTATCTCATAACCTGGGGACATACATCAAAAGAAAGGGTGAGCAAAATGCCCAGTAAGGGAAACAAGATAAACATTTTACATGTAAACTTGAGATACTTCAATTAGGACATGAAAAGAACTTTAAGGCATGAGAAAGAAATCATGAGGCATTTCCTAATAAAAATAACATTTTTCATAACATGAAGATGTGGCTACATCATTTAACATCGAAAATCATGAACATATCACCAAGGTCCATCCCCAATGTGTCATTTGAAAATTACCAAGGTTATTCACCAAGGTATCGTGAAAATTGTAATCTCTAGTGGTTACATCATTACCCAATGCATTGGAGCACTATCAGGGAGCACCCTTAAATATGCCTTTATTATCATGTGATCCACATACATCATCATCAAACATTTCATAAATAACCCATAGAGAATAAAATAAATGGGTTTCATTTCATAATCACAACGTTTTAAAAACTGCTTTAAAGACATGATCTTTACGTCACTTTAAAACCCACAGAAAAGGTAAGTGGGTCTCATGTATGTAAATCCCAGAATTTAAAATAGAAAATTTTGGTATATATGTAAATACCCCTTTAGAAGAAAGAGCTTTGAGTATTCACTTAATAATATAAAAGAATTTTAGAAAAAGAGAGAGACATTTTGAGATGGAAATTCTACAGCATAACGGCTATGTTACGAGGTTTTAGAAGATATTAAAAGGGGAGGGAAAATGGGTCAAACATTCATAAATGACCCATAAAACAGTATATGGACAGAATACGAAGGATACATGATCATGGTAATGAAATTTCACGGACATACCATTTGAAATGAAAAACATGGAAGGAAGACAAAAATTAGATTTCTCTTATGAAAATTCGGCAGCCTAACGGCGCCACTTAAAACTTCAAAATACTAAATTGAAGAGATCAAATGGGGTCTCTCATAATATGAACATAAGATTCCATTATGATAGATATAGAGATCATACCCCAACATAACAAAAAGTAACTTTAAATAATTGACATGAAAGTAGAACTTCAAAATGAGAAGGGTGAAGAACCACTTAAAATTTTGGCAGCCTAACGGCGCCACTTAAAACCTCAAAATACTGAATTGAATAGATCAAATAGGGTCTCTCATCATATGAACATAAGAGTCCAGTATGATAGATATAGAGATCATACCCCAACATAACAAAAATAAACTTGAAATAATTGACATGAATGTAGAACTTCAAAACGAGAAGGGTGAAGTACCACTTAAAAATTTGGCAGCCTAACGACGCCACTTAAAACATCAAAATACTGAATTGAAGAGATAAAATGGGGTCTCTCATCATATGAACATAAGAGTCCAGTATGATATATTTAGAGATCATACCCCAACATAACAAAAAGGAACTTGAAATAATTTACATTAAAATAGATCTTGAAAAATGAGAAGGGAGAAAGAATCTGTTACAAAAATTTCGGCAGCATTACGGCGCCACTTAAAACTTCATAAAACGAAATAATTAGAGTAAGAGGGGATCTCTCATTATATGAACATAAAAAGGTCAGTAAGAGGAGTATAAAATAACATCCTCCAACATAAGAACATGTAGCATAAAAGGAATGACATAAAAGAGATTACTTGAAATAAAAGAGAGAGGTCGGATCCCTTACCTTAAAACGTGACTCTTGAAACTCATAGTTTTGGACCTTGAGGGATTGGGGGCACCTTGGGAGGACTCCTTGGGAGGTAAGGAGACCATAACTTCGTTGGGGGAGAGTTGGGAGTGAAAAACAAAGGAGGAATGGGTGGTTATTTATAGGGAAAGTGAGGGGACAAGGCATTAATGGCCAAGGGACACCTCATTAGTGGTTTTGGCAAAAACCATGGGCTTGCCCATGGTATTTTCCCATGGTATTGTCCACTTGGGACACCTCATACCTTATCTTACTATTCACAATTCGACCATATTGAATATATACTTAATACATCATTTAATGATGTCATTAGACACCCGTAACTTAAAAACGGTATTTTCACTATTCATTGAAAATTCAACTTTCTCAGAATAATCCCAAAATTTCACCTTAACCAAATATCAATGATATGATTAAAAATATGAACTCCATTTTATAAAAATAATTTTCTAAATACTTTTAATTTAATTTTTAAATAAAAACACTATTCACCGAAAATTCATTTTTTTCAGAAAAACCCCCAAAAATTACCATAGCATAATATCAGTGTCCTGAGTTCAAAATGAAATCCGTTTTATAAAAATAATTTTCTAAAAATTTTAAATTAAATTTTTAATTAAAAAACACTATTCACCCAAAAAAACTAATACTTGAATAATAATTTATGAAACCGTTATTTATCCATTTTATTGAATCACGTTACTTAATCAAGGTGCCTAAGTTATATTAATACATTCTTTAAGTGAGATTACTAATCCATTTGGTCACATTACTAATCCTAAGCGTAAAATTACTATTCATAATTTACTATTAATCAAAAATCATGTTGATCTTATTAGAATCTAAATTTCGTAGTGAACATAATTGTAGAAGACCATTTTTTGAAAATCATTACACATTTTTATTTATTTAAGGTTTACATAAACATTTTTAAAATATCCTTTCTCTAAAATTCATCAAAAATATGCATACTATATTTATCTGGACATTTGAAAATTCATAAACATCATCATAAGAAGAAATCAAAATTTTTATTTAAAACAATGGATTACACAAGGCAATTACGGTCTCCTTACATAGCCCCTCATCACACCAGCATAGGACCTAAGTGTAAGGTGTGCTAAGGTGAGAGAATCTGAGGGAGGCTCGGCCAACATCGCACGAGTCGTAATTTATATTAGTTTGAACTTCTCATGAAGGTGATCCCGTTCTAGCTTCACACGATGAAGTTCATCTTGGGTTTAGTCTAGAGCAAAGCCCAGTGGTGCTACCTCCTTCCCAAGTTCTGTTAGATGGGCTTCAATCGGTCCAAGACTACTAGGTGAGGCCATCAAATCTTCTTTCTATATTAATTAACCAAGATTGCTTGTATTTAGAGATAGTAATCAAAACATTTAGTTTCTAGCGGTCATATTGACCAATGGTCAAATAATAGTCAAAAACCAATAGTCTCATTTTAATTATACTCATGTTATCAAATGAAACATTTTTGTTGAGTATAAAAATAAAATAAAATAACACCTAAAATTAGGAAATAACATTTATTCAAAATTTCGGGTCGTTACAAAAGTCCTTAAAAACAAATAAGTAGAACCATGAGTGTAGTCCTCATACTAGAAAACCACATAAATGGAATATACAATCCATTAATTCATGAAATATTCTTATTTAGAAAAAAAATATATGCTATCATGAATATTAACCATCATGAAATAAAAATATTAAAATTTATTTGAAGTATCCTATGTCCATATAGTGAGGATTATTATTCTATATTGAATCATGAAAACATAGAAATCATCGAAACACCATAACATAAAATATTTTGAGATATAGTATATAATATTTTTGTCTCTCAATGAGATATTACAATTATATTTTCTCTTGAAATAATTCATGCATCCCTTCCTTACCATATGTTAAAAATATTCAAATCATTAAATAGTAGATAAATGCATAATTATCTTCTAATAGAAAATTAGTTATAAATACTCAAGGGTTACCTGTGTTTTAAATTCCTTGGATGACACTATTAATACAAAATGATGACACATTTTCCAAATTTGATATAACATTGGAATGATGTAAATGGTAATGTAGTCCATACCACTGTTGATATTGGTAGGTCTCAACCATATCATGATGAAATAAAATTGACTTCCAATTTATAAAATATGGATAAAATCAAATTCTTATAAGGAATGAGTGAAAATATATTTAAATCAGTTAGAATCATAATATTGAAGATAGTCTAGTTGAGGTTTTCATAAGTAATTGTAAATCCAAAAAAATATGTTGGAAGAATAGTGCACACTTTCTCAGCAACTTGAAGGTTCCCTAAAAATTTGAAAGTAAAACTACCACAAATCATACAGGGAGTTATTTGATTATATCCATTTAATATGAACGCCGATCCCCAATTGTATTTTTATACAAATATATTTAAAAAGATTTAGTTGAAGGAGTTGGTAGTGAAAGGGGTTGGATGCTTTATCCAACAATAGTAATAATGAAAGAAAAAGCCATTCAATTGAATATAACGCATTGTAAAAAATATTAATATATTGTGACTGATTTTATCTCAATGAATTAATTTATATTGAGTTACCCTAGAAGAAAAATTATGGATTCCCTTATAGAAAAATAGGGATTGTTCCCATAACCAAATTGTAACACTATAATGAAACTTTCATCCATGATTTTTTAAATATGTAATTTTTAATAGGTATAGTTTCAAAAATTCAAAAAACAATCCCAAATACACTCTCTATAAGACACACTAATATATTTTTTTAATAGAACCCCAAAAATGAATCATTTCTAGGTTTAAAGTCAAGAATCATTTTGACCCTAGAGGCACTCTTGGAAGCACCTCTAATACCAAATATAAGGATAAACATGTCTATAAATTAAAATAAATTCAATTTACAGGGATTTAAGTCCATAATAAAGAATTCTCAAACACCTAACTTTTTAGATAAAACAAATTGGGAGTTAATGAAAATTAATATATGTACACTAATGGATCGGTAAACCACTTGGGTAAATTCACAGAAGATTCATCATATAATTGATGTGTAATTGAAAAGATAGAATTTACAAGACACTGACTCTAAAAACTATAATATAAGAGGATTATATTCATATCAAAATATAGGATTCACCTTCTAATGAACCCAACATAATGTACATATCTTATGGGTTGAAATATCCGATTCTTTAGGGTGTTTGATCCACCAAACATTAATATTTTATATAATTACAAAAGGGTAAAGAATATACCATCTATTGATGTGTAAAATATATCCCTCATTTATGTCACTAAATCAATTATGGATCACTCAATAGATTATTGGATAGATTCTCAAGCACATTCATAATCTGATTACATACCTGACTAAAAAAAATCAGTTATCAAAAAGTGGCATACTTCATAAAATTGGATGAATTCTTAGTGAATAAATAAAATATGACCTGAAATATAATGATTACTGAAGAAAAAAAATGACAATTAATTGATTTATATACCATCATTACAATTCCCCAAAACTAATTCCCCAAATTTTTAAGTGATTAAATAAATTATGAGAGTCCAGGTGATTAGATATTTTTATGGAAAATTAGTAGGATCTATATATTGACAACTTACCTAAAAACCAATTTAAATGACTTCCATAAGTCCCTAATCAAATCATCATATCATTATAAACATGAAACGACATTACAATGATATAAAAAAGACTTTTATAAAATTATAACAAGACATGATACATTGGAATCAGACATTGGATAATGGTGTGTAATGTGTTCTACCACAATGCGACCTCCAAAAATCTTTGAGCAGGAAACTAGAATTAAGAAGGGATGAACCTAATTGGGGGCCAATATAAAATATCAATTTCAAAAAAATATGAACCTTTTGAAAAAAATATAACTAACAACCATGATCACTATAAATAAATAAAAATTATTATGTAAATTCATAAATTTTAAAACATTTATCCAACACAACTATTTAGATTCATACTTTTCATGAATATATAATACATAATAAATGATTCATATTCATTGCATAACATTTTGATCAATGATGGAATAGTTTAGGTCTAGTTATATTGTAATCAATGAAACATAAAAAACTACTTCTTAAAATATCTACCTGATCTCCCATATATATCATCATAATTATCACCGTTCTATGTCATGTCATTATTGATACCCTTATTAATATCATGGATTATGGAATCATAAGAAAAGAGTTAGATCATATGTTTAGTAATGGTAAAATAGGTTACCTTACTGATCACATAAGAATATCATGAGATGAATCGTATAAGATCATGGTAAAAATATTTGAAAGATATAATCTACACGTCAAATATAATAATATAAATTAATGGCATACATCATGGCATTTTATAAGAAATTAATTTAATTAATCAATGAACATGATCTATAAGATCATAATATAGGCATAAGACTATGAATTTTGGATTACATATATAAGTAAATAATAAAATATTTACTACTCCTGTCTCTTCTCCATGGATCTCATGTTTTAATGGGATCACATGATAAACAATCATAGTAGTAAACATTCAATCCCCAGACCATTATAGTGGAATGTTTCTCATAATGAACTCGGTTAATTGTATATTATTTTCTTGTTTATCCAATTATATAGTAATATTCACCCAATTAATTGCAGAGAGATATAGGTATAGAACATCACATAAAGAAAATAATATTTATGTTTTACAGAATATCATAACGCACTCATCATATCAGAACATATGAAAAAAGTGGATTTCAAAAATGTATCATCATAAAATAACATGTGGAAATGAAATTTGTTTGACAAAATATTGATATATCTATCATAAAATAAAATCATTCATATTATGAATTAAAAAGTTATAATTGTATAATATACCTAGAATCAAATTCCCAAAACAAAATCATTTTAAAAGTAAAATGATTTTTAAATATCACTTGGAATCATTTTTGAGCAATGTAACCATTCAAATTTGAAATCACTTCTTTTATGAAAAAGATATGCAATTATAATAAAATCAATTTTTATTGAAATTATCCATTTAAAAAAGAAAGTGAATATTTAGAGATATTATTATTCATGATGGTGGTAATGATTATTGATTTGGTATAAGTTAAAAAACATATACCTTCAAAAAAAAATTTAAAAAATGCTACCATGCACCACATTTAAAAAAATACAATAAGATTACGTTACAACTATTTTGTAAAAATTGATGAATTTGTAAAATAAAATTTAAATATTCAAAGGATATTTGTAAAAGAAATTACCATTATTATGAAACATTTTTATTGAATAAAAAAATTCCTAACAGATACATAAATATAAAAAATCTCTAATATTGATTAGATTTCAAAATTAATCTGTAATATTGAGTTTGAATTTCTTTCAAAGCACTGTAAACTACTCTATATTAAATTTTTTTAATCATATAACCAAGTCATTTTTAAATTGATAGTATCATATATATCCCTTTAAAACATTTAAAAACCCTCTTTTATCAATAATTCACTATTACATTAGTTATTTATGGATGTTAACAGTTTTGTTTAGCATGAGTATTTCCATATATTAGTTTTAATACTCATTTTTTATATCTTTGTTAAAGTACCTATAGAATATATAAAATAATATGAATATCTTATATCTGTATTATATAAATATTTTGATTCATACATAAAATATATAAATATAAAAATTAATTAAACCTTTATTAAATGTGGTAGGTCATATGTACACATATATTTTGTTACCATTTTTTAATCAATGGAAGATGTAATATCTCAAAAATTAAATGTAATTATTTTAAATTATATGTGATTATTTTGAGACTAGACAATCAGACAGAACATAATTTTGAGGCTCGGTGAGCTCGAAATTAAAATTTTAACTTTTTTTTGTTCATTTAATTAAATGTTTGATTGGGTTTTTCTAACATTTAAACTAGTGTTTGGATAAAAAACACGGGGTTAGTATTGAACTCAGAACGTTATGATTCTCCTTGAAAGGAACTAACATTTGATGACAAGGTTTTACTAGAAGAATTAATTTTCAATCTTTTAATAAAAAAATAAATATATACAAAGTTATTTTATTCATTTTTCCAACCATTGAGCGGTGATAGGGTGACACATCAGCACATCGACAAGGCGACGAATATTAGTATAAAATGGAACCATTTAGTGGCTCTTACTGTGCTGTGCAATAGAAACAATGTGAATGTTTTTATATTAATGGGTTAACGAACTGGATAAATGGATATCAAAACGTGGAACTCCTTTGAAAAACTTACTTTGAGAATCCTCTCCAATGACGAACGATGAATGATGGTGAATCGCTAGTGACAATGATGCACCCTGAAGAATGGGACTAGAGATAGAAAAATGCAAACGGAATCCTCACAAATGGATTTCTCCAACAACGTACCTCCTCCAGGTAGTGGTTTTCTTTGGTTTGAATTCTTCTTCTAATTCTTCATTATAAATTAGCCGACACGGATCATCCGACAAACATGTTGATAAGTAGATCGCTTGTTCTTGCTGGATGGTGAATTTTGTTGGGGTTTTTGTTTTAGGATTAAAATTATTTGTTCGATAGATGTTAAACCATAAACCTCCCCTTGATTTAAACTCTAATGATGGTGGAGCAGGACAACACGAACAAGGCCTGCACCTCTCCACCTTTTGCATTCTTCATGTAAAAAACTCCATGTTGATGATGAATTGATTTCAAGGCCTTAGTAAGGATGGTGGCAACCCATGGATACTGGAGGCGTAGATGGAATAAAGAGTAGACCACCATAACCGATTTAGTGGTTCTCTGTGTTACCCGTCGGCCTACCAGTGCCAGTACAGGCATGCAAGTGGAGGTGCCTCAGCATGCTCATGTCCTGGTGGTATGGCAGAATCCCCTAGCAGCAGGCTGACGGAGTACGGAGGAATGTGGCCCACACCACGCATTTTAAGGAACCTACTGGCAGGAAGTCCAATGATCGTGTACGAGGACCTCAGGGGATGTTAGTTATGGTGCGCTGTAAGCCATATGCCTATGTGTCTAGCTGGAGGAGAATCAGCCGTAATTGTAAGGTGGGATGTGGATGTGGAATTTAGCCTGCCGGCTTTGAGATGAACTGGGGCATGCATGCCGGAATGCTATGCTGCCTTGGATGGAATCAATATCTCCATTCTCATAGGGGATGGGTAGAGGGGATATTACCTCTCTACTGGGCAGTGAGGGCATGACACAAACTAGATTGTCAGTTGCAGGTCAGGATAGATGGGGTCGGATCTCCAGGCAACCTGACGGGATCGACCCCCCGACCGAACCGGGCCAGGTCCATTAAACCTCAATGGGCCTGGCCGACTAGATATGCTGGAAAGGTCTTGATCAGACCCAAACTTGGTTGGGTCAGTCAAACCAAACCGGGGCATGTAGGACCCTAGGGGTGGTTTGGTCTGATGGACCCGACTAGATTGGACCGGGCCCCGATGAAACCGACCTCTATTTGCTAAATCTCTAATATCACAAAAACTAGTTGTCTGATTGATGAGCTGTTTATGACGTTGGAACCCTCTCCGAGTGGCTGATCTTTCAGAATACTCTAAAAAGTATTTCATTTTATTTTTAATATAAAAAATGGATTGAGGAGTGGTGTCTCCCATAATCAATCCCAGTAAGTGTGGGAACTCTACGGATGACTGAGATCCAAAGATTGCTGACAAGATACCCTTTGTGTATTAACTAGGATGGCCCAGTGGTAAGTGACTCTATGTGAACCTGTATTCCCACAGTGGAGATCATGTCTGTGTGACCCGACAAATCCACTGTACTCTTCATGGATGAGTACCTCAGTATGATGGCCATAATGGGAAGCGAGACTATGTGACCTGGCAAACCCACGGTTGGGAGAGACTCTGTGTGACCTATCAAACCCACGGTAGTAATTAGGGATAATATAAGGCCCCAGCCTTAAACCTTACTTAATCTTGAGTTACTACAATATTATACATTGGGGATTTTTTCGAGTTTAGAGTTTTAGAGAATTAGATCATAAAACATCCATTACATTCCACATATAAACAAAGTGGTTACATAAAGATAAAATTCTTCTTTCCCATCAATGGAAACATATTTAAAATAAAACATGGATTCTTTCTTGACACATCCTTGACACTATCATCATATCATGTACCTTTCCCTTGACCTGTGAAAAACATTTCAAAAAACATGGTATG
This sequence comes from Viscum album, assembly GCA_963277665.1. Lineage (NCBI taxonomy): Eukaryota > Viridiplantae > Streptophyta > Magnoliopsida > Santalales > Viscaceae > Viscum > Viscum album. The sequence goes on along the minus strand of OY728165.1, from coordinate 250,420,757 downwards.
AGCTTAAAAAGCTCAGTAAGGGAAATAAAAATTTGGAAACAAAACATGGGTACATATATACATAAGAATGAAATCATACTTTACCCATAAAACATAAGCACTTTAAAATACCACATCAATTCATGAATAAATCATATAAATAATAAGACATAAAGGTATCTTGAGGCATTCATAACATTCTTACGTAGGGAGTAACCCTCTTGGTTACGTTTGGAATACCCATCACAGTATATTCCCCAAATCTCTTCAGAGAAACCTTAACATTTCATTCCTTCGTGTTACCCAATTCATTGTAGAGGTATATCGGGCTCACCCACCCTTAGTTTATTATGGAACCACCCGTCTTCATAATAATTCCCAAGAACCTCAACATAATTGTATCACAAAAAACATGCATAAAGGAAACATAACATTCCCACCTTTAAATCACAGGATATCAATACCACACATTGATATAAAAACATTATGAAAACCATTTTCAATACCAAAATAAAAGAAAAGTAAAACAGGGTATTTATTTTTCTTTTAAAAAGAAGGTATGGCTTATAGAGGAAGCCAAAACTCAAATAACGGTCACGACGGCGGTGAAGTCATTGTCGCTGCATACGTACGACCAAAACATTCCCTTTTGTCGTTTTGTAAATGCTTCATATAAAAAAGAATCCTTTTGAATAAATGTAAAAGTCGACGGGGTTTATACAACATATAAAAGAAGGTTGTGTATAAAACAAAATATGCCTCAATGAATTGAGATTGAGACGAAGTCCCATACCTCGGGTCCGACTTGACTCGATCGCTATTTAATGTCCTGAATAATAAACTTGAGATAATTTCTACTTGCTTAAGAACCTTTTTTTAAGTTCATTATTCCTTTTATATCACTTATTTCCATGTCATGAACACTATTTAATTATTGATGTTAATAACGGTCGTTTTAACGATCATTGGTACTTGAGTCAAAAATAAACCATTTATAATTACAAGTTGTTCATGTATCCATTATATACAAAATTATAATCATGATGTATATATCATATATATCCAGTATATACATTCATTTATAATATTACATAATCATTTAGAGGTAAGAAATGAAATGCACCGTTCATGGAGACGGTAAGCCGTACATACGCATGAACGCTACTTTCATTTCTCTTTCGTATTTTATAGAATGGAATCATAATGATATAAAGGTATATTATAATTCCAGTATAAAATAATATATAATATCATAGTTCCATCCTTTATACGTCCCACATATGGTATTTAACAAATCAAATCACTTTGAGGGGGCGGTAGTCTGCACTTCCTTAAATGAAGATATCTCGTTTACCCATAATGGGAACCATAATGGTATGTCCAAAATGAAAAATACAGAAGATTAAGGAAAACATAAACATATTATATACCATATATAAATATAGTGACATCTTAATGTCCACCTTTGAAGGTGTTAAAAGAATGTTGAACAATCATCGTTTCGGGAGGCATAAATTCACCATCCACGGAAACAATATGTCCATTAACCAATAGATGTAGATGAGTGTAAGTGTAGCTCGAATAATTCTTATAAAAACATCCTAGTATATTAAAGATACTGGGGTTGTTACAAAATAAATTAATAAAATGAGTCTAGGGGGTTGGAGAAGCAAAATAAAACAAAAGGACTCAAGTGAAGACATTACATTAAAATCGGGTAACTCCCTTTGGTTTGAGCTCAAAGGCTTCCTTGGGAAGACGTCTACCCAAAGTGAGGATTCAAGGAGTAAGATTGGGAAGTGGAGAGACAAAATGGGCAGGGGTTGGCCGACCCAAAGGCTTTGGGAGTGTGGGTTAGGAGGTAGAGGTGGGGGCCTTTTATAGGAGGGGTGGAGGGGCACTCTTGGAAAGTAAAGAAATGTTACTTTATTTGAAAATGATTTTCAGATTCCAAAGGTCCAACATTGACATAATTAGAGGTTAAGGTGATAAGGGTTAGAAATACACCCATACAATATGTTTTGGACATGTGTAGGTCATAGATTTTACATTATCATTTCATTTTATTTAAATCCTTTATTAATGAGGTAATCGCTGCATCATCATGATGTCATAAATAATTTAATTTATTTAAAGTCTAAAAATTATGAAAAAATACTATGATGTTGGAAATATTATTAGATTTCCAATGAATATTTATAGTCTAAAATATCATCTATGTAGAAAAAATTAAATTTTTTTAATTAGGTGATACATTCTTGTTATATTTACATTCCTTAAAAAAATAAGATAACAAGTCACTTTCCACAAAAGTGATTCCATGGGGTCCCTCAGATTGGAACAAGACATCCCATAATCGGCCATTAGACAACCAGTAGAATTAGGACACATGTTGGTGTCATTTGTTTATTATTATGATATTATTTTATTATCCTTAACTACCCGATTACTCATTAATCAAGATAATTAAAGATAATTACCGTCATTACTATTCATAATGTCAAAAAACAAAAGAGTATTTATTATATAATTTGGATATTTGGATTCCAAATATGTAATCCATTTTACCAAATTCCAAACACAGAAATTGAAATAATTGATTTAAAAATAACTCTCGTTGTCAAAACAAATAGCGGGTTTTTTTGAAACAATATCTATGAAAAGTTTGGCATTAGTTTATGCCCAATTCCAAAGTGAAATTAATCCTAATGACCAAAATTGGATTAAATGGTAAAAATATATTCTAATTTCACTTTAAAACCTAATCAAAAGATAATCTAATCATATAAATAAATTAGATTAAAAAGCAGTTTTGATGTAAAATGCATTATTTTCACTATTCATTAAAAAATGAATATTGTCAGAAAAATACAAAAAATTCACAAAAAGTAAACTTTGATTTCCCAATCATATTAATTAAGTTTATTATGACAAACATAGATTATAAAATTGTCAAAAGATTGATTTAAAAATGGTTTACCATCAAAATGCAGTAAAACAATCTTTTAAAAAATATTAGTGTATTCCATGCTTAAGATTGGATTTATTCTCATTTTAAGCCTCTAAAACACTATATAAATCATTAATATACATAGATAAAAATATCTATTATTCATTACTTACTAGGGATATCACATCCTTCCTCCCTTTAGAAAATTGTGTCCCCGCAATTTATTTACTTATCGAACAAATGGGGGTACTTATCCCTCATTGCATTTTCAAATTCCCATGTTGCCTCTTCCATCATATAGTTCTTCCACAAAACCTTTACCTAATTAATCACCTAATTTCATAATACTTTCTCCCTGTGGTCAAGAATCTGGACCGGTTGTTCCTCATAAGATAGGTTCTCTTCCAGCTGAACTACCTCTGGACTCAAAACATGAGATGGATCTGGCATATACATTCTCAACATCGAAACGTGAAAGACATTGTGTACCTGAGATAAACTCGGAGGTAAGGCCACCCATTATTCAACTGATACAACTCTCTCCAAAATTTCATATGGTCCAATGAACCTTGGACTAAGCTTTCCTTTCTTACCAAATCGCATCACACTTTTCCATGGTGAGACTTTGAGAAAAACATGAACACCTACATCAAAAGTTGGATCCTTCATCATGTTGTCTGCATAACTCTTCTGCCTACTCTGAGCTGTTCTCATTTGTTTCTGAATCAGCTGAACTATTTCTGCCATCTCTTCTACCAATTCTGGTCCCATCAACTTCCTTTCACCCACTTCATCCCAAAAAGCTGGAGTTTGACACCGCTTCCCATATAACGCCTCAAATGGTTCCATCTGTATACTGGAATGAAAACTGTTATTATATGAAAATTCAACCAAAGAAAGATGTTAGTCCCAACTTCCTTAATAATCCATCGAACAAGCTCGTAGAATATCCTCCAAGGTCTGAATTGTTCGTTCTGACTTCCCATCTGATTGAGGATGAAATGTTGTACTAAAATTTAATTCTTTACCCAATTACTTCTGAAGGCCTTTCCAAAAGTTAGAAGTGGACCTAGGATCACGGTCAGATACAATGGAGAGAGTAACTCCATGTAACCTTACTATCTCTTTAAGATACAAATAGGAAAGTTGATCTAGGAAACAATTATCTCATATAGCATGTAAATGAGCAGATTTGGTCAAGCGATCAACAATAACCTAGATTGCATTATTACCTCGAGATGTATTCTGTAATCCCACAACAAAGTCCATGGATATATTCTCCTATTTCCACTCTGGCACTGGTAAAGGCTGAAGCATCCCTTTCGGTAACTGCCGCTCTGCTTTAACCTGCTGACAAGTCAAACACTTCATAGTAAAATCGGCAATATGTCTTTTCATTCCATCCCACCAGTAATAATCCCACAGATCTCTGTACATCTTAGTACTGCCAGGATGAACTGAAAACGGAGAACTATGAGCTTCACAAAACAACTCTCTCTTCAACTGTGAATCACAAGGCACCCAAAATCTCTTACCAAATCTCAAAATGCAATCATTATCAATGTTGAATTCAGGAAACTTACCTTTCTGAACCAGCTCTACCTTTTTCTGCAACTCATTGTCTTGCTTCTATCCTTGCTTGATTCTGTCTGTTAAAGATGATCTCACTGATACCTGAAACAAAACAGAAGAACTTCCTGCGCCAACAACTTCTATGCCAATTTTCATCAAATCCTTAACCAAAGGATCATGTTCCAAATGCAACATTGCTAATGAAGCATTACTTTTTCGAATCAAAGCATCATCCACCTTATTTTCTTTTCCCGGATTGTAATGAATTGTACAATCATAATCCTTGATTAATTCTATCCATATACTTTGTCACATGTTCAATTCTTTATGAGTGAATATATACTTTAAACTTTTGTGATCGGTATATATTTCACACTTTACTCCATACAAATGATGCCTCCAAATTTTTAAAGCAAAAACAACAGCAGCTAATTCCAAATCATGTGTAGGGTAATTTACCTCATGAGTTTTCAACTGTCGTGAGGAATAAGCAATTACCTGATCATTCGGCATTAGGATGCAACCATGTCCTTTTAATGAAGCATCACTGTATATAACAAACTCACCATTCCTGGAAGGTAGTGCCAAAACTAGAGCATTCACCAATCTTCTTTTCAATTCCTGAAAACAATCATCACATTCTTTTGTCTAGATAAACTTAACACCCTTCCGAGTTAGCTTAGACATTGGACTAGATAACTGGGAAGAATTTCTAACAAACCTTCAGTAATAGCCCGCCAAACCAAGGAAGCTATGAATCTCAGTTACATTTGTTGGTCTTGGCCAATCTTCCATAACTTTTGTTTTTGCAGGATCAACAGTTATCCCATCTTTAGAAACAATGTGACCAAGGAAAGAAATTTTTTGCAACAAAAACTCACACTTGGTGAATTTCCCATACAGTTTCTCTTCTTTTAAGGTTTTCATGATAACCCTTAAATGTCTTGCATTCTCCTCTTTACATTTAGAAAACACCAAAATATCATCAATGAAAACCACCACAAACTTATCCATGAACTCATGGAAAATTCTATTTATTAAGTCCATGAATACAGCAGGTGCATTGGTTATCCCAAAAGGCATTACTACAAATTCATAATGGTCATATCTTGTACGGAATGCGGTTTATGGAACATCTGCTTCCTTTACCTTTAGCTGATTGTACCCCGATCTCAAGTCAATCTTTGAAAAATACTGAGCTCCCTAGAGCTGATCAAACAAATCATCGATATGAGGCAAAGGATATTTGTTCTTAACAGTGATATTATTCAAGGCCCTAAAATCAACGCAAAGTCTAATGGAGACATCTTTCTTTTTAACAAACAAGACAGGAGCACCCCATGGTGATGTGCTAGGTCGAATGAAACTTTTATCTAATAAATCATGCAATTGCTCCTTCAAATCTAAAAGTTCAATTTGAGCCATTCGATAAGGGGGTTTTGAAATTAGATTAGCATCAGGAACTAAGTCAACAGTAAACTAAACTTCCCGATCTGGTATTATTCCAGGAAACTCATCAGGAAAAACATCAGGATACTCATTTACCACTGGCACATCATTATTCTGAACCGTTCCTTTATTTTCAACGATGTGTGCAATGTAACATTCATTTCCATCTTTTAAAAATTTCTTGGCCTCTTGATAAGTTATCAACAGTAAGGTTTCATTCTTGTACACAAACTGAAAGTATTTCTGAAAAGAAAATTCTTTAGCTATACAATCAATCATAGCATGGTAAATAGAGAGCCAATCCATAGCCAGGATGACATGATACTCTACTAGAGGTAGAACAATAAGGTTTGCAAGTAGGTTCTTTCCATAGATAAGGATAGGAAGATTCTTATAAATTCTTTTTTCCTCAACATTTCCCCCCAGGTGTTTTTACCAGATGTTCAGGAGTCATTTCTTGATATGGTATTCCCATTTTACTAGAAAAGTTTTCATAGATGAAAGAATGTGTAGACCCCGAATAAAATAACACACTGACATAATCTGAAAAAACCAAGAACCTGATACAGCATCATTTGATGGCCCAACATCTGCTAAAGTAGTTGAAAAGGATTTCACCACCCCTTTCTCCTTGTAGTCTAACTACTTCCCATCACTCAAGGTCTTTGTCGGACACTCGTTTGCATAGTGACCCATCCCATTGCACTTATAACATTTCAATAACGGTAAATAAAATTTGTTCTTACCTTCACCTTGATCTTTTTCAGTGCAATCATGAGTCTTATGTCCCATCTTACCATATCTGTTGCACTTTCCAGAATTTATAAGACATTCCCCAGCATGCCTTTCAACACATTTATCAAAAACAGGAAACATAGATTTCTTACCATCATACTTTTTTGAAGAATTCACCCCTTTCTCCTACCACCTTGGTCTCTTCTTCTGCTGGTTGTAAAAGAACACTTGATCATCGGAAAACTCCATTTACACCTCCTAAGCCCATCGAAAAAGCTTTTCATAACTTTTAAACTCACGAGAAGCTAATTCCCTTCGATATTTTTCCTTTAATCCTGAGTAAAAGTGATTGATTTTACTATCAAGGTCTCGGATAAAATTTAGAGCAGACCTTGCCAATCGAGTGAACCTTTATTCATAGGTAGCCACTAGGTCTTCCTCTTGCCTAAATTCTAAGAATTGTTTTTCCGTACTAAGTCGAATAGCCTTAGGGAAATACTTTTCATGAAACATACCTTTGAATTCATCCCAGTTGAGAGCATCAATGTCATCAGCGCCCCTGATATTTTTAACCATCGACCACCACTGATCTGCTTCACCCTCCAAACGGTAAATAACAAGACTAACCTTTTGATTGTCTGAACACCCCATCACATCGAAAATCTTCTCCAGTTCTTTAATCCATCCTTCAGCTAGCACAGGGTCATATGATCCTATGAATGATGGGGGATGTTTCCTCATGAAATGTTCCACCACTGACATGTTCTTCTGCGGTTGATCTGGCTGATCTCGTGCATGGATACCACCACAATTTATCGCTTGATTCAACTACGACATTACTGCAACAAACTGTTCAGTTCCAATTCCGACCATATCAGGATGTGGATTCGGAAGGTTATTTCCTTCTGTATGCCTTCCTAGCACTGCTTCCCTGTTTCCTCTGCGGAAAACCATTCTGAACAAACATGTCTTAGATGAAGCAACATGGTAATCTCCAAATACTATATCACTTCAATTTGACCATAAAAAAATATATTTGGGTAATAATTTAATAGAATTCTAACTCCTAATGTTATCTAAACCGACCTCTGATACCAACTATAAGGCCCCGGCCTTAAACCTTAATTAATCTTATGTTATTACAAGATTACACATTGAGGATCTTTTCGGGTTTAGAGTTTTAGAGAATTAGATCTTAAAACTTTCATTACATTCCACATATAACCAAAGTGGTTACATAAAGATAGTATTCTTCTTTCCCATCAATGGAAACATATTTAAAATAAAACATAGAATCCTTCTTGACACTTCCTTGACACTATCATCATATCATGTACCTTTCCCTTGACCTGTGAAAAACATTTCAAAAAACATGGGATGAGCATAAAAAGCTCAGTAAGGGATATAAAAATATGGAAAGGAAACATGGGTACATATATACATAAGAATGAAATCATACTTATCCATAAAACATACGCACTTTAACATACCTCATCAAATCATGAATAAATCATAGAAATCATAAGACATAAAGGTTACTTGAGGCATTCATAACATTTTTACATAGGGAGTAACCCTCTTTGTTACGTTTTGAATACCCATCACTGTATATTTACTAAATCTCTTCAGACATACCTTAATGTTTCACTCCTTCATGTTACCCAATGCATTGGAGAGCTATATCGGGCTCACCCGCCCCTAGTTTATCACGGAACTACCCGTCTTCATAATAATGCCCAAGAACCTCAACATAATCGTATCACATAAAACATGCATAAAGAAAAACATAACATTCCCACTATTTAGTCACAAGATATCAATACAACACATTGATATAAAAACATTATGAAAACAATTTTCAATACCAAAATATAAGAAAAGTAAAACACAGTATTTATTTTTCTTTTAAAAAGAAGGTATGACTTGTAGAGGAAGCCGAAACTCAAATAATGGTCACGGTGGCGGAGAAGTCATTGTCACCGCATACGTACGACAAAAAAATCCCCTTTTGTTATTTAGTAAATGATTCATATAAAAAAGATTCCTTTTGAATAAACAAAAAAGTCGAAGGGGTTTATACACCATATAAAAGAAGGTTGTGTATAAAACAAAATATGCCTCAATGAAATGAGATTGAGATGAAGTCCCATACCTCGGGTCCGACATGACATGATCATTATTTAATGTCCTGAATAATAAACATGAGTTAGTTTCTACTTTCTTAAGAACCTTTTTTTAAGTTCATTATTCCTTTTATATCACTTATTTCCATGTCATGAACACTATGTAATTATTTATGTTAATAACAGTCGTTTTAACGATCATTGGTACTTGAGTCTAAAATAAACTCCTTATAATTACAATTTGTTCATGTATCCATTATATACAGAATTATAATCATGATTTATATATCATATATATCCATTATATAAATGCATTTATAATATTACATAATCATTTAGAGGTAATAAATGAAATGCACCGTTCATAGAGACGGTAAGCCGTACTTACGCATGAACACTACTTTCATTTCTATTTCGTATTTTATAGAGTGGAATCATAATGATATAAATGTATATTATAATTCCAGTATAATATCATATATAATATCATAGTTCCATCCTTTATACTTCCCATATATGTTATTTAACGAATCAAATCACTTTGAGGGGGCGGTAGTCCGCACTTCCTTAAATGAAGATATCACGTTTACCCATAATGGAAACCATAAAGGTATGCCCAAAATGAAAAATACAGATGTTTAAGGAAAAAATAACCATATTATATATCATATATAAATATAGTGACATCTTAATGGCTACCTTTGAAGGTGTTAAAAGAATGTTGAACAATCATCGTTTCGGGAGGTATAAGTTCACCATCCACGGAAACAGTATGTCCTTTAACCATTAGATGTAGGTGTGTGTAGGTGTAGCTATAATCCTTATTATAACAACATCCTGGTATATTTAAGATACTGTATTTGATACAAAATAAATGAATAAAAAGATTTTAGGGGGCTAGAGAAGCAAAATAAAACAAAGGACTCAAGTGAAGACATTACCTTAAAATCGGGTAACTCTCTTTGGTTTGAGCTCAATGGCTTCCTTGGGAAGGCTTCTACCCAATGTGAGGCTTGAAGGAGTAAGAGAGTGATGTTGAGAGACAAAATGGGCAGGGTTTGGCCGAGAAAAAGGCTTTGGGAGTGTGGGTAAGGAGGTAGAGGTGGGGGCCTTTTATAAGAGGAGAGGAGGGGCACTCTTGGAAAATAATGAAATGTTACTTTATTTGAAAATGATTATCATATTTGAAAGGTCCCACATTGATATAATTCGAGGGTAAGGTGATAAGGGTTCGAAATCCACCCATTAAATAGGTTTTGGACATGTGTAGGTCATAGATTTTACATTATCATTTCATTTTATTTAAATCCTTTATTAATGAGGTAATCGCTGCATCATCATGATGTCATATATAATTTAATTTATTTATAGTATAAAAATTATGAAAAAAAATACTATGATGTAGTAAATCTTTTTAGATTTCTAATGAATATTTATAGTCTAAAATATCATCAATGTAGACAAAATTAAAAATGTTTTAATCAGGTGATATATTCTAGTTATATTTACTTTCTTTAAAAAAAATAAAAAGATAACAAGTCACTTTCAACAAAAGTGATTCCAAGGGGTTCTCCTAGATTGGAACAAGACATCCCATGGTCGGCCATGAGACAACCAGTAGAATTATGACACATGTTGGTGTCATTTTTTTATTATTATGACATTATTTTATTATCCTTAACTACCCGATTACCCATTAATCAAGATAATTAAAGATAATTACCGTCATTACTATTTATAATGTCCAAAAACAAAAGAGTCTTGATTACATAATTTTGAACTTCTCATTCCAAATATGTAATCAATTTTACCAAATTCCAAACACAGAAATTACAATAATTTATTTAAAAATAATTCCCATTGTCAAAACAAATAGCGGGTTTTTTTGAAACAATATCTATGAAAAGTATGGAATTAGTTTATGCCCAATTACAAAGTGAAATTAATCCTAATGACCTCCATTAGATTAAATGGTAAAACTATATTCTAATTTAACTTTAAAACCAAATCCAAATATAATATAATCATATAAATAAATTAGATTAAAAAACAGTTTTGATGTAAAATGCAGTATTTTTCACTATTCATTAAAAAATGAATATTGTCAGAAAAATACCAAAAATTCACACAAAGTAAATTTTGATGTCCCAATCATAAATAATTAGTTTATTTTGACCAAAACATCTTATAAAATTGTCAAAATAAATATTTAAAAATGGTTTTCCATCAAAAGGCAGTAAAACAATCTTTTAAAAAATATTAGTGTATTTTATGCATAAGATTGGATTTATTATCATTTTAAGCCTCTAAAACACTATCTAATTCATTAATAGAACTATATAAAAATATCTATTATTCATTACTTACTTTATATTTTATAGATAATTACAAAAATACTGCATGGCTAGTGGGAAGCGACTCTACGTGACCTAGTAGGCCCATGTTGGGGAGAGGGTCGGTGTGACCCAGCATACCCATGGTACTAATTAAGGAGGAATACCCCAATAGCTCAAGGTGTTTGGTGATAAGACTTATGGTCTTACATTCCATACATTATATTATAGCTGGTGTGAGATGACATTCTTCTTGGTTTGCTTTTGGATTGCTTTGTGGTATTTCAATTTTGTTTCGAGATCCCTACTGAGTATTTTGTTACTCACTCTTGAACGAGCATTGCCCGCATGTGTGGTGTCTTGTGTAGATGACTGATTCCCTGATGGATTACTTGTTGGCCTCGGACTTGGTGGGGCCCATTGACTTCAGACATTTGGGCGTGCTTCTACAGCTTCCAGTAGCTACTGTAGCCTTTCCATGTGGTGGGGTTTTCAGCAGAGGGTTTTCCAGAGATTCTTTATACATTCCCATTTTATGTTTGTAGTGTGTTGGGTTTTCATTATGGCTAATTTGACATACATCTCGTAACTTGTACTCAATTTTTGTTTTTAGTCTCATCTTTGCTTCATTCCTATTTTTTGGATCTGGATGTGTGTTTGTGAGTTACAGGTACTGAGGATAAATGCCTCCCACAAGTTGGTTGAGAAATTTATCACTTGTCATCAACCCTTGGCCTTTAGGAGGCGACCATGGGGCTGTCAAGACATGGGCCTTGAGGAATAGTTTGTGACAAAGTGGTATGAGAGGTGGTCTGTTATACATCAAACACTGGGAGTCTGTTGTTTTATTTTGGGAAATATTGTTAATTTATCAAGTTCGACTTTCAGATTTGGAGACTCCAGTGTTGGTGTGGTGGCCGACGTATCCGTAAACCAGGACCCTAAATTCTTATCTTCAGATCAATACATGAAAACACTAGTTTATGATTCAAATGAGAATTGTGTGTTTTCATATGTTCTTCATGAATACGATTCAGCTTACCAGGTATAATCTATTGAACATGGTCCATCGTGATCCATTTCAGGATGCCTCCACATGGACGAACAACCATGATTCTGATACACGACATTGAGGATATACCTTCTAGTATTGTCACGTTAGTTCATGGACCAGTTCTAGAGATGGCCCCACCACGTGGTGCACTACTGTTACCACCACTAGTCGATCAGCAGTACTAGTGGCGTTATCAGTAGAGGACGTACGTATACTCAGTGCCTTGAAAGGGTTTCATATACAAATTCCTCTAAGGTTTAGTAGAGAGGAATATCCACAGGTCGTTGAGGACAGGATGAAGTTGGTGACGTGAGTCCTACGCTTAGTGAGGATGCCACATGGCAACATAGAAATCATGGCCATGAGCCTTCCTTTGGGATCAATAGGGTTATAGTGTAACTTGTCCATCAAAACACATAATTTGGTGACCATCTCCTGGATAGATTTTTAGAGCCACTTAAAGGAGGAGTCCTTCCCAGTGACATTTCACACTGTGTACATAAAAAAGCCACTACACCTACAATAAGGTATAATGATAGGTGAAGAATACACATCAGAGTTCACCGATATTTGTTACTACTCTACAGATATGGTATGGGAACATTTCTTTAGGGCTTGAGTCTTTGAGCAGTGACTACATTAGGAGATCTGGGAATCTATGTTTTCTCTGAGCATCTCTAGCCAGGATGGGGTGCTAGAGTGATCCATACATGTGGAGAACTTCTTGGAAGAGTATGTGTCGATTTGTAGAGCCACCAGTAGACACCATGTGGAAGAGTCTTTAGTGGAGAGCATCTAGAAGAAAACATACAGAACCTAGTTTGTCATGTTTTTAGGAGACAACCCCAGGATATGGGGTCAGTGGTGTGGGTCTCTCAAAGTATATGGAGTTCGTTGTGAGAAGGATTTGAATCATGTTCGGAGGGAAGATAAATGTGGCTTGTGTCTACCTAAAATGCCACAAAGATGATCAAAATAAGGTTAAGGAACCACTAAGTTAGAGGAAGATGTTTGAGTGAGGAGGTTAGTTGGGTGGAAGATATGGCAGGGGAGTTGGTCGAGCAGCGGGCAGTGGGTGGTGATTCGAACTACTACCCCCACCACCCTTAGGTGGTCCACCCTGGCCTAAGGGAGTTGGTGAACAGGTGTGAGATCAGTTTCAATAAGTGGAGTCTTATGACAATGACACTTGAGAGATGGTTAGAGGTACAATCTATGTATTCTACTCCTTAGTTATAAGTCTTATAGACATAGGTTCTATTCATTCTCTTTTATCCATCAACCTCGTTTGAGGCACGAAGATTACGAGGGAGCCATTGGCTTGATCCTTAAAATTAGAGACTCATATTGGTCGGGATTTGATGATTAACCACTACTGTTGGTAGTGTGAGCTTACTCTTGGAGGCAACATATTTAACATGAATCTTCTAGTAGTAGTGTCAGAGCCTAACAATGTCATATTGGGTATGGACTAATTATCCAAAATTCATGGTTAGATTGACTGTCGTAGGAGTAGAACGTGGTGTGTCCGTGATGATGAAATAAAGTTTTCCTTCATCAGTGAGAAGGGAACACTTGCAGTATAGGATGGACTTTTTTTAGAGGAGGGTGAAACCGACCACTCACTGGTTTGCTAGCCTCTCTCATGGGGTAGTGGAAGAGAGGAGTCCATGATTTTCTATAGTGGTGAATGAGTACGAATAAATCTTTCTTGAGGACATTCTAGGACTACCACCTCATAGGGAAGTAGGATTTCGTATCAACCTGCACCCCATGATGACACTAATATCCACAATGGAATATTCGATGGCTCCTGCGGTGCTTCGTGAGTTGAGGGTCTAGATAGGGAACTTGCAAGAGAATGAGTTCATAAGGCCCATCATTTCACCATGGGAAACCCGAGTATTGTTTGACAAGAATGTAGAAGGAATCAAGAGGATATGCATGGAATATCAGTGATTGTACCATGTCACTGTAAAGAAAAAATATCCACTTCCAAGAATTTATGTCCTCTTCAATCAGATGAAGGGAGTGAGAAGCTTCTCAAAGATATTCCTCAGATCACGCTATCACCAGCTTCATGTACAGTATGAGGATCTACTGAATACATCTTTCATGTGTCGGTATGTATACTATGTGTTCCAGGTGATTATTTCCATCTTGAATAATTCCCCATTAGGGTTAATGGGACTCAATAACATTATAATCCAAACTTATCTTGATAGGTTCTTCAAGGTATTCATCGTTTACATTCTGTTGTACTCGGCATCAGAGGAGGATCACGCAATGCATCTACAGATAGTCCTAGATACACTCTGAGAGAAACAACTATATTTTAATATCTCAATGTTACAGTTCTAGATCTGGGATGTCCACATCTTTGGGCATTTCATCATAGAGGATGGAGTTACAGGGGATCCAGAGAAGATATAGGCATATCATTCTAGGGAGCCACCGATGAGAGTGACTATGGAGCAGAGTTTCTTAGGGTTTGATGGATACTATCAGAGATTAACGACCAATATTTATTGATTAATGGAACCCTTTTTCATCTTTGACATGAAAGGGATATCCCTTCGTCTGTAGGGAGAAAATCCAACAATTTTTTCAAGAGTTAAGGAGGAGACGGATGAGTGACCCTATCTTGCGGCTGCCAGAGGAGGTCGTTGGATATGTAGTTTTTTGTGATGCATCGGTGACCAGACTCGGTTGTTTCATGATGTAGGAGTGTGAGTTGATTGTCTATGGATTTCAGAAATTGAGTAAACATGAGTAGAATAATACAACCCATGACTGGGAGTTAATAGTAGTGGGTTTTTCCTTGATGATTTTGCAGCACAACTGGATGGGCGAGATGTTTAAATTCTACTTCAACCATAAGATTCTTATGTATGTATTTTCGTAAAAGGACCTGAAAATGAGATGGTGTTGGTGGCTGGAGTTTATACAAGACTATGTCATTGAGATAGAATATAATCTTGGTAAGGGTAATGTGGTGGAAGACGCGCTGAACAAGATGTTCGGTTTTCATCTGTTGAGTGAGGTGATAGAGGAGCTAGATGCGATGAAAATATCCTTTTTGGATGATAATGGAGCAGCTTAACTTCTGTCAATGACTGTTAGTACCCCACTTTTGTAGTGATTCAAGGAGGCATAGATTATGGATGCTGACTATGAGGAATAACGTGTTTAGTTATCCACATGACCAGATCCCGATGGATTTTTTGATAGGTTCGATGGTGTTGATGGAGTTCCATACATCCCCTTTGATGGTACATCCATGTGCATCGAAGATGCATCAGGACCTCCAATTTTATTACTAGTGTCCAAGGATGAAGAATGTGGAGACAAAATTCGTTTCACGTGGCCTCAATTGTCAGCAAGTGAAGGATGAGCACCAGATTCCAAAAGGACTCACCCAACCACTTGAGGAACTAGAGTGGAAGTGGGATGGTATCTTTAAGGACTTAAAGATAGAGTTACATTGTATTCCTAGGGGCCACAATTCTATCTAGGTGATAATTGACTAACTCGCCATGTCTGCTCACTTCATACCCTTCAGAGAGCTAGGATCGGTAGAGGGATTGGGACGACTCTACATCCAATAGATCAGGTAGCTTCTAGGGGTTCCTTTGATGATCATATTAGACCTTGATTCACCCTTTATATCTTATTTTTGGAAGGGATATTAGGATGCGTTCGGGACTCAGTTCCATTTGAGAACAACCATTCACACCACAGAAGTATAGTCAAACAGAGTAAACCATACCGACCTTAGAGGAAATTCCTCCTACATGCGTTCTTGATTTTGGTAGAAGTTGGGAGGATCACCTGCCACTAGTGGAGTTTTCATACTACAATAGAAATCACACCACAATTGGAATGTAATAATTCAATTATTTTTACCGGCAGCCTTATAGATGACCTCTATGCTAGACAGAACTAGGGGAGTTAGCACTCATGGGTCCAGAGTTGGTGTGGGCTACCTCTAAGAAGGTACAGATCAACTAGGAAATTATGAGGACTACACAAGGAAGCTAAAAATATTATGCGGACAAGAGATGGATACTGTTGGAGTTCATGGAGGTTGAACATGTGTTCCTTTAGGTCCCACACTAATAGGTATTGTAGAGATATGGATAGGTAAACATGTTATATCCAAGGATCATCGACCCCTTCCATGTTCTGAGCAGAGTTGGCGTGGAGGTGTACAATCTAGATCTTACCCTATATATATACCAGGTGAAATTTTTTCAACGTTTCATAGATGAGGACGTACATGAATGATTTATCACACATTATTGATAGGGGTGATCTGAACCCTGATGATGGGGAGATGTTTGTGAAGTTCCCAGTGGGGTTAGATGATCGACAAGAGTTGAGTTTTCATGGGTGGGTGATTCTTCTATTGCATTTTCATTGGAAGTATGAGAATATCCAAGAGAGAAGTTGGAAGTTGGTGGATCAGATTCATTATTAGAACCCCCCCCCACATTTGTTTGTTTATCCTTTTTGTGGATTAAGAGGATGTGAATCCCTAAAATAGAGGAGTAATGTAATGCCTTGAAAAATTCCATTTATTTTTTTCTAAAATTAAATAGGATTATTTTGAGTCCTGTTGCTCTGATGTTATCCAATTTTTTGACCTGGTTAGCCAAGAATATAATTTTAAACTTTTTGAAGTTCATTTTAATTAACATGCATGTGTGTTTTTCTAAATTTTAAACTAGTTATTAGATCAAAATTATTAGGGAACCGTTGAACTCAGAATGTCGGGATTAACCTAGAAAGAACCGAACATATTCTGAAAAGGGATGACTAGAAAATATAGTTTTAGACATTTCTAGAAATATAAAATAACAATAAAAATTATTTTATTCGTTTTCTCAATTATGGTGCGGTGACACAGTGGCATTGTATCATGGAGACGAGGTGAAGACGAGTCACATTAAATGAATACCATTAATGGTTCTTAATTCACAACAAAATAGAAATGTTGTGACATGTTTTTGTTTTATGGGTAAATGCTTTGGAGATCTTGGGATCAAAACGTGGAACTCCTCTAATGAATCCACGACAAATGACAAACCACAATGAAGTGACAACGACATCGACGCACCCGTAAGAACTAGATCGAAGAGCGACCAACACCAACAGAATCCCTTAAAATTGATCTCTCCAAATAAGAACCTCTTCCATGTAGTGGATTATTTGATTGGAATTCCATTTCATGTTCTACATTAAAAAATACCTAATGTGGATCAACCCACAAATAGGTTGATCCGTTTATCACTTGTTCTTCTTGAAGGGTGCCTTTTTGGGTTTTTTATTAGGATTAAAATTATATGTTTTATAAAGCATTAATCATAAACATCCCCTTGATTTAAACACAAATGCAGAGGGTGTGGGCCAACATGAACAAGGACCGATCCACTCTTCCATGGGAATTCTTCCTGGCCAAACCACCAAGTTGACTTCGAAGCAATTTCAAATCCATAGAAGGAAAGGCAGTACCCCATGGAGACTGGAGGCACAGAGGATGTGAAGAACGGATCACCGGAGAGGATCCCATAATCTATGGAAGAACATGTCGGTGACTGATGGTGGCAGCTGTGTAAAGTGGTAGGTGAGATAATGGAGGTTCCACGATCAACTCACGATGTGGAGGTGCAGTAGAAGCTATCACATGTGGGTTGGCGGCTAGAGGAGGGACGTGGCCCGCGACGTGCGAGTTGTGGCTCCAGGGGGAATGCAGTCCAACAACAGTGTGCTGGTACCATAGGCGAATCCGGATTTGGTTGCCCCAACACACTACAAGATGAAAACACACATGCCATGATGGAGGGGAACTGGCTCGTGCTCCCATGCATAGAAGTGGAGGCTGGTCCGCTAGTTGTGGTCCAGACTGAGGCGTGTAAGATGGACCGCTACATGGCCCGGGGTGAAATCAAAGAATGACCGCTCTTATAAAATAGGTCGAAGGTATATTACCGAGCCACTGGGAGGGCCAACAAGGAAACAAACTATCCCACCAGTTGTGGGCTAGGCTAGATAGAACACGTTGGCAAGGAGAACTGGCAGGATAGACCCCCAACCAATCCAGGCCAGGTCCAGGATGGACGAATGGGCCCATCAGGCTGGTTGGGCTGGACCGGGCTGGCCCATTACCGAATTGTGTCCAGTCAAGTTAGTCAAACCAAACTGAGATATGTGGCCTCCTGGGATAGGTATCTTATTTAGGACCGATCCCAGACGCATCCATCACCTATTTACTAAAACACCAATATCTCTCAATCTATGAATCCAATTGATGAGACGGTTACGGCATTGGAACCCTTGTGGGAATGAATATCTTTTGGATAACATTATTAAGCCTTTCATGTATTTTTTAATATGAAGAATTTATTGAGGAGCAGTTTATTTTGAAATCAAGCGCACTACTTGGGGGAACCCGGTGGAAGACTAAGACTCGAAGACGCTGACAAGTGGCCCTATGTGGATCAGCTAAGATTGCCCAGTGGGTAGCAGATCTATGTGACCCAGTAGGATCACAGCTATGAAAAAATCTTTGTGACCCATAAAACCCATGGTACTCATCAGAGATGAATAACATAGTACAATGGCCAATGTGGGAAGCGACTCTATGTGACCCGGCAGGCCCACAATGGAGAGAATCTCTATAGAATCATCATACCCATTGTACAAATCATGTTTGAGTACCACAATAGTCCAAGGATAGTGGTAATTTGCTCTATTTGACCTGGTAGGCCCATGGTGAAGAGCGGATCTGTTTGACCCATTATACCCACAGTACTCATTAAGGAGGAATACTCCAGTCGCCCAAGGTGTTTAGTGACACATCTAATGATATTACGTTCCATACATTCGATTATACATGGCGTGAACTGTCTTTATTTGTGGTTTTCTTGTGGAATTCATTGTGGTCATTGATTTTTTTCAAGATCCCTAATGAGTATTTTGTAACTCACCCATACATGGGCTTCACCCTCTTGTGTTGTGTCTGGTGTAGATGAATGATGCCCTGACGGGGGACTTGGTGGCTTATGACCCTATGGGGTCCAATGAGGTCAGAAAGGCGGGTGAGATTCTATGGATTCTGGAAACTACTCTACCCTTTTTATTAGGTTGGTTTTTGAGTATACGTTTTTCCATAGATTCCTTTTAAATTCCATTTTATATTTTTTTCCTTGTTGGGTTTGTATTCAAGTCCATTTTACTTAAATCTTGTACCATGTATTTTGTGGTTTTTTTAGTGGAATGCTAGTTTCCATCTAGTTTGTGGGATGTGGATGTGTTTGTGTGCATTAAATGTACTAATGAAAATGCATCCCACTTGCAGGTTGTCACCTTTAGCACAAGTCTCCAACCCCTGGCCTTAGGATGGTAGAATTGAGGGAGTAACAACACGGGAACCAAGGGAGGGGCTGCGAAAATACAAATTAAATGGAAATATTATTTAACTATTCAAATAAAATTAATATATAATATATATATTATATATGTAGTCAAATTTATCCTCATTTATATCTATGAAAAATATAAATCAAAATGAATTAGAACCCATTGTGGAGGAGGTTGTCAATATGTACGTATGAGGGACAATATTGTTTCCCAATGGATTATAGGTAAGAAGGTATAAATGATAATATTATTAATAAAATTATAATTTCTTCATTAATATAAAATTTTATCTTTAATCCCATCACAATAGCCATTATAAAAACATGGTGATGAAAATTCATTATGTCACTATGTGGAGATAGTAAATTGTAAATAGACACAAGGGATACTTTTAGTTATCATTTTACGAGAAGGAGGTTGTATAATTGTGTTTTAAAATTCATAATAACACATAAAAATATTTTGGTAAAAAAATTTAATATTTTATGATAAATAACATACCTTTAGTAGGTGTTAAAATATGAAGAATATATTAAATGGTTCTGCTCTACCCCAAACCGCTCCCTTGAGTGCACTCTTCTTTCTCCAAGGCTTTAATCGTGATAACAAGGATCTCCCCAGCCCATTTCATTCTATTCTATTTCTAAATACCTCTTTAATTCCCCTCCCTATCACTAGGATTGGAACTTAACTCCTCTCCTCACTCTTTATTCTACTTTTCATAGTTGTTTTGTGATGTTTGGTTGTTCTCTATTGATTCGGGCTCCCAAAATTTTGGTACCATGCACTTATCATTGGAACCATCATGAAGAAAACCCCACATTGGTTTGACAAAAACGCGACCTGTGGGCTTTGGATCAGTTGGTATCGATGCTCGATGGATTTACCATAGAATCAAATTACTATATCTTTTCTTTCTACCCTTCCCACTGTGCTAGAATCCATTTTGGCCTAGTATAATAGTTTTTGTGGTGTATTTAGAATAATGTTGTGGGAAACACTCAATGTCAATTGAACATATCAGCAGTGTGGCTTTAGTGCTTGGTATCAATAGTTTTCATCTTGTATATTCTCTTCTATTTTTGGGTCCATTTTCCCAATTTAATTCTCATATTTTTTTGTGGTCCTTCCATCATGGTGGTGCAGTTCGGCCTTGGTTTAGCCTGGTTTGGATTTGATTATTGGAGTGAATGTAATGGTTTTTCTATTCCCCTTGTTTTTTTTCTGTTATGGTTTTCTCTGGTTCCCTATCCTTTGGATTTAACTTCAGTGTTTCTCGGTGATGTCTTTGGCTTCAGGAGGTGCTTGGATCATTTGGTTCTCTAGATGACGACTAGTGAATTGATGCTTGGAGTGAAGGATGATAGTGATTTTGTCGATGTTGATGGGACAGTGATGTCGGTGGAATGATGTTGGTGCTGACGATGTGGACTTATAGTGACTTAACATGTCAGTGATTAGGTATTTCAGTAATCAAGGAGGTGTGGTGCGGTTTCCAGTGCAAGGTTGGCATTTTTTGAATTTTGATCATTGGAGCCGGATGACAGCGTTGTGGTGTCTGAAAACTAGTTAAGATAATTTTTTAATTTCAAATCTAATTTAGTTCATTGTGATGGTTTTAGTCTTTGTGTTATTTTATGTGTGAATTGTGCTTCTTATAATGGTTTTAATGTTTTACAGTTAGCCTTAAATGTGTTTTTAAAAAATGAAAAAAATATGGATTTAAATTTATGTAGAAAATAATGTAATTTTTGTATGAGATATTACCTTTAATTATGAAAGAATCCATTACATATCCTCAAAAGGATTATAAGGTAAGCCTTTTGGGAAGAAATAACCAACTGGTTGTGTCTAGGGATGTTTGGAAGGTAAATTGAAATATTTATGTCTCTCTAGAATGGTCAATGTAGTATGAATAATTTAGAGAGGAAGTTCCCTTTCAAAACAGTTGTGAGTGGATCTTTTAAAATTTCTCAAAAAATTAAGTAGTAATAAATTAATTATAAATCCAAATGACCCAAAATGAATTAGATTAAAAAATAAAGCAATATAGGGGTTTAATCCCACTAACCAATGGAATTTCGAAAATTATTTATGTAATTTTGAACCATATGATTTTGATCAACCCTTTATTATCAAATTTGAATTTAAAATATGGGAACACCATTTTTAAAATTAAAGTGTTGAAAATCATACATATAATGATTCAAATGGACCATAAATGGGTAACTTGTATACAATATAGCAAAAAAATTAAATTACATAATTTTTTTTTTATTTTTAAATAATTTAATAAAATATTTATTTGATAAAATATAATTATTCTCAATTTTACAATATTAATTTAATTTAACAATAATATATCATAAAAGAATTGGAATTTGAATATATTTCTTTCAAATGACACTAATATGTTAAATAGATCATTAAACTTCATGGTTCACATTAAAACATTAATATTATTTCACATTGAATATTTTTTAATTCAATTATTTTTTGATTAAAAGGAATAATGCTACATCGGTCTAGAATAATGATTTATGGTCATTATATAGTCACTTATAATTAAAAATAAAATACATTAAATATTTTTTTCATTAAGATCAATGTAAAAACTTATATTCATTAATAACATACTATAGTCCTAATGTGGACACATAAAGGATATTAAAAACAAATAGACAAACATTTTTTTAACATTATTTGATTCGAATAATATATAATACATTATTATAGGGATGTGTCTATTAAATGACTCAATATTAAGCTGGGTAGTTAAGGGTTGAATTAAAATTATCCAGTTTGAAATTAGATGAATAGTAATGAAATTTTAACATTTTTTTATTCCAGATTAACATGATTTACCATTTAATAAGGTCATAAATTATTCCCTGGCTACTATTCAAATTTACCAAAATGAAATTGGTCTATTTTAAAAAAATTATAAACCAGAAACTATATAGATAATTTATTTTATAAAATTTAATACCTAAAAATTGATTAAATTTATAAACATTTAAGTGAACAAAATATCACAAAACCTCTTTTTACATGTACAAAAACATTTTTTTAGAATAACATACTTGTTATTTTGGAACGATTTTTATTTTCTTTTATAATGAATTGATAACCAATGAATTGATTTTATAAAGATATGATATTAATTTTTTATGAATTTATATAATCCCCCTCTTATCAGCCAATCAAAAGAATACGTGATTACTATCACATTAAATAATAATAATTAATAGTATGTTGTGGTTTGTTTGTACTCGGTGTTGCGTGTTACACAACATATCAAAAAAACTACCTCTTGCGAAATATTTCATTAAAATAAATGAGTGTTATATTATACCCCCATTAAATGAATTTATCAATTGAACTTATTCACTCTCATATAAATAAATGAGGATATGTTCAGCTCATCACATCCTTAGGTTCACACACAACTTCCTGAGGTTAGTGGTTTTAGTATAAATCATTGAATAGGTGTGTGGTTTTATTTATTAAAATTTTCTCTCTATGATCAAGAATCTATACTAGTTTTTCTTCATAAGAATGATCTTTCCCTAGATATACAACCTTTATTCTCAGTACCTGTCAATGATTAGGAATGTAATTCACTGGGAGAGATACATGTAACACAACATGTAGATGAGTGAACTTTAGTTGATGCAAAAATTCATATTCAATTTCCATGATATAATCATTTTTTAAAAAAGGATTTATATACCTAGGTATCTGATTTCCCTACATTCCAAAAACAATCAAACTCCCACATGGTGATTTTTATAAGAATAACTTATCAACAACATCAAAATATATATCTTCTTTATGATTTCCAACGTTACATATATGATGAATCTTGGAATCTCATATGTTTAATTTTATTAAACAAAACTTTTTTACCATTTCCTTAGCTAGATAAAGTCCCAATAGATTTCATTGTCAAACTAAATTATATCAAGATGATGTTTGACACTTCTTACTATATTTTGTTTTATAAGGATCAATCTTAATGCTATAGTGAGAGCTATTTCTCTAATAAAATTCCACTAAATGAATTTTTGTTGTCCTTATACGCTTTCAAATCCAAAGACAAAGATATCAACATATCATATATTATTTTAATTTCCTATCAATATGATTATATATCATATGATGATAATCATTGATTAAAATTAACTATGTATCCATATAATACTAATTACTTTTCCAAAAAATTGATACAGACATCAAATTAAAATCTAAAACAATCGATAGGGTACAACATGAAATATTCCAATTTATTTAATATAAAATGGAGTATTTTAATCAATAGACAGCTCATTTCTAGTGGTACTAAAGTGTGATAATTTCATAATGTGATAAACTACAACCATTATAGCTTTATGTACATTATATGTTTTTAATAATCTGATGAATAAATCCACAGTGATGTTTTACCTTTTTCATTCTGGTATGGGTAATGGTTGGAGCATCCCCAAATAATTTTTTCTAGCAGCATTGAATTTTTGACATACCATTCACAAGGACTCATACCCTAGAATGACTCTCTTTATTCCATCTCCTCATAAATAGTATTTTTAATATCAATATATATTCATACATCCTGGATAAATAGAGAGAGAATAAATATAAGCTTCATCCATTATCTCCATCAAGAAATTTGGCACTGGAGGGACACATACACAGTTCTTGATCCTTCTTACTCCATCACAACCAACCTTAAAATCAGGAACATTTTTATCCCTTATTTTCATCTCTACATCTTTTATTTGTTCATATTTAATATTCACATTTAAATATTGTGTAGCAGTCATTGTAGAAAATAATATTTATCCACTTACTTCAATATTTCATGATATATAATATTCACATACACAAATATTTTATCTTTTGAGATAATAATAATATAAAATATAGAATAATCTATTCATCTTAGAGTATCTGCTACATAAGTCAGATTATAAGGATGGTAATAAATTAAGATGGCATAATCATTAATAGTTTCAAACACTATTCATTCAAACAACTTTATCAATTATCGAATCAAAATATAATTTGGAATTTTTTTATCACTATATATGCTACACTATTTTCTATAGGAAAAATTAATCCATGTAATTAGAATAAAACTTTTCATTGCTAACTAAAAATGATAAGATATGTAATTTTTCACATGGACAATTAATCATAGTGAAACTTAAGATATAACCATATCATTCTTCATGAGTACTCATCCATGTCCCTTTATTGACACGTCATTATAAATAACTAACCACTACCCACTGTAGTTTACTGAAAGAATACATGCATAGACTAGAATTATTTTTAGTAACATAAAAAACTCCTCATATTAATCCATTAAAAGGAACATTCCTCCATTCCATGTTATCATAGTGATTGGATTTGGTAGAAATGAATAATTGTCCCCAAGGAATTAATAATATCCATAAAAATAAATACAACAGGGGATCATAGTCATGTTTTGTTGTCTAGGAAAATGAACAATAGCTTTTTGTATATGACGGGTCTACTCATATACCCTCACATGATATTATATGACCCCAATAATGAATCTTTTGAAGAACAAAACATAAACATGGAAATGTTTCATAATGATTCTCCTTCCTCAAGATCTTTAGGATAATTTTAAAATTTAACTTCATGATCTTCATTACACATTTAATAAATACAAATATCATCTAAAAAACTTCTAGAAACTGATAAAGTTAACATATAAAGAATATATTCATTAATTAGGTGAAGATATCATAAAAATTAGTACGATCAAAATGAATCACTATAAATTCAAAATTTACAATCCCTGTATAGAATGTTTTCATGTATATATATATATATATATATTATTTATCGACCCTTAATTTATGATATCTAGAATTAAGATCAATATTAGGAAAGTATTCTGATACATAAAGTTCATCGAACAAGTCATCAATATTAGTTAGAGAACACATGTTATTAATAGTGATTTTTATGTTCTCAATAATCAATAAAAATTAAATTAATCCATAATTATTCGTTAAATAAAGTATAGTTTCAACCTAAGGCATCAAAATTTGCTAAATTATTCCTATTTAATTATTCTACTAGAGTTACTTGTTCTATTTTTCAACTCAATCGGTTGTATTCTATATAGAGTATTGGGAATATGTGTATCATCGAGTCTGAGTTCAATTGAAAACTAACATTCACAATTTGATGGAAAACCGGGAAACCCTTACAAAAATACACCAACAAACTCTTTCACAATAGTCATATGTAAATTTTGAGTTCGTATCAAACCATATGATATAAACATTCCTTTTTGAATAGGAAAAAGGAACTATATAATGGATGTAATTTCCATCAGAAGTAATTTTTTTTCATCAAACTAATAGGTGATCATAGGATGGTTTAGATTATAAAATAAAACTTTCATTCGTATAAATTGATGTGGTATTTAATTAAAAAAAATCTAATATATGCCCAAAATAACACCAAATTCAACTAAATTAATAATTACACAATTTACTAAAACAGATTCCCATATACTTCAGCCAAAGAAAAATAATATACATTGGATTAGATCATTATAAATTTGAGGGGTTTTACCACATAATCAAATTATCATTTTATGAGTTGGTATAATGAAACTGTTGGAAATTTTTTTAGAAATTAAAGAGTGGGTAGATTCTGAAACAAATAAGATATTCATAGGTTTAGATTAGATGGTATGTGTACATCTCACCAAATCATTATCATGCCACTCATCAAAATAGTTATCATATGATTTTCCTATTTTTCCTAGTCATAAGAGGTTATTAACATTGATAATCATCATTAACCTTTGAATTTGGGATGTAGTAATAATTATTACTATACACCTTGTATTTAAGAAATATACAGTATGGTTGGTACATTCTATGAACCCCTCTATCTATTTTCACCATTATATAAGTTCATTCCATTGATTCTACAATTGATTTATGGATGAACTTCCTTTCCACACCTGATAATATTTACCAATTCCCTTAAGAAAATTTCCTCCATGTTTCCTTCCACTCATTGATCATAATATAATTCTTATATTCTTCTATCTATGGTCTTAAAAATTTCCATTTAATTTTTTCCTTTTCATTTCTAATCCATGACATTGATGGGTAACTCAAATATCTGCCTCCAAATTGATATCACATTGAAAAATTTCATAATAAAAAATAAATTGACTTATAAATAACACAATTTGTAGCTAATCCATTGAAGAATCAATCATCATTGTGTGCTAGTTGGATAATAATAACAAAAGTGAACCTAACATGTCTTCAAAAAATTTTCTCATAAGTTCCAAATGATTGATCAATAATTCTTATTTACTCAACAAATTAATTATTTCTTTTTGTACAAATAATATTATTAAATTAGTTATTTAAAAATAATAATTTTATTTTTTCCCACTAAATAGTGTCAAAATTTTCTTGTTACCTTGTGTTATGATTAAGATGAAACCATTGATATGCAGCTCCTTCAGAATGAGAGAAATCCTAAATATTTTTTTCATGTTAAATTATTATTGAAAATTATATAAATTTTATGTTGTACTGATCCATTAGTCAACGACTAGTGACTATTGAATCCATATGACCTCTATAGGAATGTGAATATTACCTCAAAAAAGAAATAATAGAAAATTTCTCCTACCCCCCATTCTATTTGACATACACAATATGATTCATAGATTCATTAATTTGAGTGGGGATAGAGAAAAGATTTTTCATTCTAACTCCCATGACATTAAAAATCTCAAGAGGAGAAAAATTTCGTTCTTCCTTTGAATTTTGTGTATAGGTGGTTTCTTTATGTTAGATCCATTGAATAAAACCAATTCACAATGTTTGAGCTACCATAATCATGGTGGAAAACCACATTAACCTAAAAAATAATTTATTTTATGTGTAAATGCTGAGACTTTTTTCTATGAATCATTAGTTTTAACCTACATCATTCATGAACATTACCAAAACATTAGTTCATTATCCTATACATAGAATTATCCTTGGGGTTCTTATGAAAATTATCTCATCCAGGTTTTATATGGTTATCTAATCCCTTATATGGTATCAACTATATAATCCCATAATTTTTGAACATATATATTAAATATTAATAAATGAATATTCATTAAAAAATATTATGATCCATGAAACAACCATTTACCTATAGTATCATTGGTAACATTGAAACATAAATAATTAGTTCATAAAACATCTATATAACCTATCACATAATTCTTTGTAACAATAAGCCTTCTTAGACATATCATACATAAAACAATTATTTATAACCTAAAGAAATGAAAAATAAGAAAACGGAAATCTCAGATGCTGAGTAAAAGGTAAACAAGATGAATATCAACAATCATATAAGAAAATAATATGTATAAGAGAATAATATTGTCAAGTTAATGTCCTAAAATCATAATTTTGTCATCAAATAATACAATATATTTTAATGATATAAATCGTGGATTTTCATTGGACATTAATCATAAAATAATAAATGAACATGAACTATGAGATCATAATACAATGATAATACATAGAATATTGGCATACACATAAGAATAGAAAATCATTTCTCTAGTAGCAAAGGGTACTTTTACAGGATTTCATAGTGGAATGGGTTCACTCCTCAAACCATATTTTTAGTGGGGGTTTAGTCCCTAGGATACCACAGTGGACAATGCTCTATACTAAATAAGGTTTACTCTACCATTCAATTCTTATTTATCTCATTAGATATAAATGTTAACCCAATGCATTGGAAGGATATATAAGTACCACAAATCACATAAATAAAATCATATATATGTGTGAAAAAATATCAAAAATAATTCATAAAATTATAATTATGGAAATTAAATGGGTTTCTCAAACATTTCTTCTTAATATAACCAAAGATAAAGAAATCGAATTCAGCAATATTTCATCTTTTTATCATCAAAATTAACTGTATAAAAAAGAATTGAGACTGTATCTTTGGGTTATTACACCAATAAAACATAATTAACATCAAATTATGTCATCTTATATGGATTATTTTTTAATATCACTTGGAATATTCTTTCAGGAAAATAACATTTATATTTTGAAATCACAACATTTACCAAAAAATGTGCACATTTAAACAAAATCATTATTTTGGAATAGAATCTTGTAAACTAGAAAAGTAAGGATCAAAGTAGATATTAATAATAATTTTGTGGAAATATATTCAGTTCGCATTATTTAAAAATCATTTCATCCATATTTTTTAGAAATGGCTTAAAGAACATCATTGGGGAACATTATGAAGATTTCATTCAATCAATTTTGTAAACATTCTAACGTGGGCAAAAATGATATTAAAAAATAATAAGATAATCATAAAAACAATTTATGTTTATCTAAAACAAGGATATTAGATAGAAATATTCCACATTGGATACATAAATATAAATAATATTGATTATTGATGAGAGTGTGAAATAAAACAATTTCCATGAGTATTTCTTACATAGAAAGCACTCTAACATCATTTATAATAAACTTTTATTAATTATAATTTAATAAAATGATATTTTTTATACTTATATTATCATATATTATCCTTTTATAACATTTCAATATCCCTCGTTTTCAGTAATTCCTTATTAAATGCTTTATTTTCATGTTGTAACTCTTTCATTTATCAGGAGTAATTTAGTTAAGTAGTTCTGGTACTTGTATATTTATTTTGGTAACATGACATGAAATATATAAATATTTATATTAATATAATATATGTTAATTATATAAAAATTTATAGTTACATATAATATTATATATTAAAAAATTAATTACATAGTTAAAGGAGATGGTTGGTTGTACATATTCCCTAATGTTTTTTCATCTTTTCAAAAGAAAGAATTAATAAAAAATAAATATTATATAAATTTTAAATGATAATTATTATATCATATATATCATATCTATTCACATTTTCCCTTATTACTATCTTTGTAAAATATAATGGAATAACAAATCACATATTTTCATAGAGGTGGTTGCCCACTTGTTTGCACGAGAGACATTAGCATTTATCAATGTATTAGATAGTAGGAAGGTCGGCATGATATTATTACACAAATGTATAATATTTCAAGTATATCATATATAAAAAATAATCCAATCATAATACCCATCCATAAATTATTGTGATTCTTAATCAGTTGTATCTCTACATAGAGATGGTAAGCCATACACACACACGAACCATACATCAACTATTAATTTGATGGAAAAAATAGAGTATAATGGTGAATTAATAATCATAATTAAACATAATAATATTTATTGAACATAATTTATCATGTTAGGATGATTAACATAGATTTAAAGGATATAAATAATAGTGGAAAATAAATAATACGACTGGGAAGCGTCCTTACCTATTCTTTGGAGAAATTGATTTATATCTCTTCTAATGGGTAATAAGGATTGGATTTTGGGGATCCCAAAACTTATATATTTTCATCAATGAATTTTAGAATCGAAATTTAACAATTTTGGTCTAAATAGAATGATCAATGTAGTGTGGAAAAGTGAGGGATGAGGTGCCCTGTTATAATTGAGTTGATGGGTAGTTTAGACATTTCTCAAAATATTAAATTATAATAAATTAATTCTCAATAAAAATTACTCCAAATGGACATTTATTTAAAGATAAATTATTTTAGTGTTTAATGACCATCCAAAAATATAATTTAGACATTTTTTTGTGTAACTTTAAACCAAATCTGTTTGATTAACCCTTAGCTAACCAATGTTAATTTTAACTACGGTAACACATTTTTCAATATTAAATTGTTTAGTTGTTTAAATATAATATAAAAATAGACCAAAAATGGAACCATTATTAATTTTTAGAAAATATTTTAACCATCTATTAATATTTTAAGATATTTAGTATTTTTAAATTCATAAAAAAAATTTACATTGAAAAATATCATAATTATAAATTTTTACGACATTCATTTAAATTAACATTAAATACATGAATACAAATTGGGATTTGATATATAATTTTTTATAAAACCCAAATATATTATATAAATATATTAAATAATTTTTTCACATTAATTTATTCAAATTATCCTACTATTCAG
Source organism: Viscum album (assembly GCA_963277665.1). Lineage (NCBI taxonomy): Eukaryota > Viridiplantae > Streptophyta > Magnoliopsida > Santalales > Viscaceae > Viscum > Viscum album. The sequence continues at coordinate 250,389,952 of OY728165.1, read as the reverse complement.
TTTTTAAAAACATTTTCTAATTAAATATAGATATTATGCATCGATGTTGAATAAATAATTATAATCATTAAATAATTACCAAACAATTATTATAATATATCTAAAAGACATTTTCATTTAACTAACAATACACACTTATATTCACTAAAAACAAATTTTCCCTATATGGTCAGATAAGGGTTTTTGAAGACAAAGAGAGAGGTATTTTTTAACATTCATTGATTTAAATAATACCTAAGTATTTTTAATAAAACGGTGTGCATTAAACCAAATATTTTATAGAATAAGGTGCTAATGTTCATATTCCTTTCAAAAAATATATAATTTCCTGAATAATTATTTCTGTGAAACATAATTTTTTATCCCCATTTACTCGATTAACCCTTTATAGAGGGAATACATTTTATCCCGATTATAATTAACTTTGCAGAAAAATAAAGGTGACCTATTTAAAAATTTTATACCTCCCAGTTCTAAATATTTAAATAATTTTATAAAATTAAATACAAAAAAATTGAGTAAACTAATTATAATGTAATTTCATAAAATTTAAAAAAATATTTTTTGTAAAAATACATTTTGAAGCAGAAAACTATATTAATTATTATCCAATTACTTGAAAAATATTTTTTTATTTTATAATAAATTTTATCATCTATATAATATAAATTTTTAATTCAATAATTCACCAATAGGTTTTAATTTAATTTATTATTATAAAAATACCTTATCTGTAGAAAATATATTTTTTAGAAAATGTTTAGTTTTCATTTCAAATGTTTTTTATTTTCAATTATAAAAAATTGATAACTAGTGAGTTAATATGATAAATACAAATATTATTTTTTTATAATTTATTAATTTCTATTTATTCCTTCCAATAAAATGGCTATGTGATAACTATCATTTTAAATAGTATTATTTTTAAAGGATATCGTGGATTATTTCAACTCGGTGTTCATTGTAATGCAAGATATCAAATAACTAAAATTATTTGAAGAGAAATATTATAATGAAAACCAGGGTGCTATAGAAAGATTGCATGGTTATCTATCAAAATTTATATAAATAATAAGATAATTCCACTATATAAAAAATATATAAAAAAGGTATAGACATTTTAAATTAATATTTGCACAAAAGTGCTCTTAAAAAGTTACAGATATCATAATGAACCACCAAGAATACACTAGGATAAAACATATCCATCTAAATTTCAACCATCTCTATCACTTCATGTTCTGTTGTATAAATGGAAAAACAAGTTTAAAGTAAATTTCCATGCACAAGTAACTATAAACATAGCCAATTATATAATATAAAAACATAAATGAGATATGAGAAAATAAGTGAACATTAATATGTAGAAAAATAGAGTGAATGGAATGAAGGTAAAACCCCCAAAAAGATTTATAAGAATAAAATTAAATGATAATGATAATTCTATGTCTTCATAGATCATCTTCAAGAATAATTATATCTCCTAAGAAAAATGGGAAATAAAGGGAAACATGATACCTAACAATAACTAAGTCCATAAATCGGTGGAAAATACACAATTTAAAAGTGTTCAAATTAAAGGAAGAATTTTAAAATAATTATAGCATAACACCAAAAAGATCCTATTTTGTGAAGAACTGCGAATGATTATGAATGATCGTAACCCATAAAATCAATAAACTCATAATTACAACATCACCACTCTTGAACCAAATTGTTGAACTATATCTCATCGAATGAATATATGAAATGTGATGGAATACCAATCACAATAAGAGAGAGGTCAACAATTTATAGGAAACAATTATATCGATAGAAGACTATTCCTTAATGTGTAGGGAATAATTTAACTCCATCTACACATATCACAACTATTTATTCTATCTCCCTCTAACTATTGTTGTTCCTCAATACCCCATGAGGCGTGCATGTTAGTCAAGGGAGTATTGAAACCTATAGAGGAACCACTAATAATGCTCATTTTTTATTGAATATTTTAATGATTATGAATTATAAATTTTCCCCAAAATTTATAAATATATGTTTATTTATTATATTTTTTTATTTGATCAATCATTTGATATTTAATGAAAATTCAGTTCATGACTCATTAGAGGGTAGTCAAGTATTTTTCATATAAATATTATTATTATTTATTCGAACACATAATTTAATGACCATATTGTAAAAAATGTGAAATAATATTAAATTACACCATCACCTCTATGTAATATATTTTTTTTGATAAAATTGGAAATTAAGTCTAAGAAACACTGGACTGAGATACATGGACACTATAACACATTTTGAGATATATATTTTTATTTATTTTTTGGGTAGCGATGATATTTAGATCAATGAAATAGGACCCAATTCCTAAAAAATAATCCTTCCAAAGGATTTCCATTTCCAATTTTTTTGAGGTCAACAAGTCAGTTCTTGTTGGATTAAAATAATGGTTTGAATTTTTGATTCCAATATTTAATATCCTCTATCACTATCCAATCCAATACCCTATATATTTTTGTTTTCATACATTGAAAATGGGTTTCCATGCATTATAAATTTTTAATTATAGGATAATTATGTTATTTTCTACTTAAAAACAATATTATAGAATTTATGATCTCATACTAGGGTCTCCATTTTAAATCCATTGCATTACTCTTATTTATTATAGTGTTGTTGGTAATGAAATAAAATCTATCTATCACTATAATTAAAACTGTTTAATTAAATTTTCATTATTATATAAATATGAATAATTTTGTAGAATTCAATAGTTTAATTATATCTTGGATATACCCATCAAAGACCTCTGTATATGAAAGTAAATTCATTGATGATTATTGTACCCAGGGAAGAGTACATTTTTTCAGTAATACATCAAATTATGACAGTATATTTTCAAATAAATGTGAATATAGTAATTCGAGAAATTTTATCCACTCTTTATTTTTAATTTAAAATATATTTATCTAGTGATAAGTTATTTACATGTGTGTTTTCGACTGTGTAAATCACAAGAGTGTCCACATTATCATCAAAATAAAACCAAGAGTTATTAATTTATAAATTTTAAATACCAACCCATAAATCAATTCATTCTAATGTTTAATCTATATACATATATATATACTAATTCACCACTCACTATAAGTTATCTTTAGAATGTACATCAATATCGGGAGTTATGAATTAAAATTAAGATGCGGAACTAGTGTTAAATAAATTTCATCCTCATAGTCTAGTTATATTTTCATATGGCCAAGAGGATAAAAAATTATGGGATCATCATTATTACAATTTTAACATGAATCATAATTATTAATTTTTTTGTGAAAAATTTTACTTAATTTTATATAAAATTATAAGAAAGGTTTTCTAAAAATTCATATCCTAAAAACATATTATAAATTATATTTTGGAGAAAATTGAAATTTTAATCTAATTTACATTTTATAATTACATAAATGTAAAAAAGTCCTCACATATTTTTTAATTTTTTTCTCGTTTTATATTATATCAATATTAGTTTAATATTTTATTAAATAATTCCTCTCTTGTGAATATCATTGTCTAGGCACTTTATTAGACAAATCTACTAATAAATACAGATTATTTGAAAGTTATAATAATAATGAAATTATAATTATAATTACTTTCATAGAGGAATGTATTTTAAGAAACCATTTAGTGTTAATTATTAGTTTTTGATTAATTCCTTTATTTTCTTCATATTTTTTCTTCTTTCACCATTAACAAATTTTCTGTTTTGTTGGAAAAAAATATTATATCCTCTTCTTCTTCTTATTTACCATATTTTATTTATTTTATATGATTAATGAAAATAACCATATCATGGATTTATATGATCTTCCCCTGATATTGAATATATAATTAAAGAACAATTTATATGACCTTAGTGAATATTGAGTCCCAACAATCACACAATTGGATAATTCCTATACTAAAAATAAAGTTAAATTAAAAAAAATTGGAATTAAACATAAATCTGGATATAATGGCTAAAAATAATAACAATAAACATAATTTATCCATTTTATAATTGGTTTCATAGAACATAATTTATCAAACAACATGCATTTACTATGTTTTATTGAATTAAACTTCGAGTTAAAATGATGGTTAATTAACCATCAACAAAAATTTAATGGGCTCTATGAAGAATTGAAAAAGGAAAATACCAATGAATTTAGCTAATTTTGATCAATAATAAATACATGAAATAGATCTTGAGAATATAATTTATTAATTTCATTCACATGTTAACATGATGAAATACTATAATTTTGGATTTATTTTTTACAAAAAAAACATGTTACATTTCAAAATGAATCTTTTATTGAAGATATTTTTGACTATATTGTGAATCATTTCTTTGTGTAATGAGATATCATTCATAGAACATGTAAATTTTAATCAATTTATTTGTTTTGGGAGTGATTGAATAAATTTTTTTCAAAGTTTCTAGCTTCACCAAATTCATGCAAAACTTCTCATCTAGTGCATCAGTAAAGGACTCACCCCTAAGAAGAGGAGAATGGTGGATTACATAATATAAGGGGAATTGGTTGAAAAAACACCAGTATATTCACATTATTTGATTAAAAATATGAACGAAAACTCCCTAAAATTTTGCGATCAATTTTAAAAACCTATTAGATGAGTACATCAGCCATTTCTTTATTCACTTCAAAATATTTAAATTGATACAGATATAATTTCCATAAAAGACATCATAATGCAATCCTATGAGGCCTTGTGTAATTTTAACATAAACGAAACATCTTATAAATTATTCCCTCAAATTACAATAGATATGTGATTGTTAATTCATATTTTCTTGGAGACCATTTCAGCATCAATATCAACCCCCACACCACAAAATTACAATATTACATAGACATATAATCGATGAATAAAATATTCAGAAATATTGAGGTATGGATATAGACCAAAAAAAATCCCCCATTTCAAGAAAACATAACTCAACCTCTAATAGAAAAAAACTTTCAATAATCCCCAAAAAATATACAACAACCATGTGTCATGAATCTAATAATGAAGTATGTACAAAATAATTTTAGAATCGAACAATTTAGATATTTTTAATCAATTATTTTAGTCAAAGAGAGTATATAAAAATGGGTGACTTGAGTAACCAATAAAAATTTATCTTAAAATAAATTTAAATAAAATAATTTGATTAATTAAAAATAAACTCATTAATCAAAATTGTAGATCTGTTTATGTTTTGATCTTTAAAAAGATGTCTCAAAGTCGAATTAATTCTCACATTAAATATTTTGGAAATTATTTTCACTTAGGAAATTAATTTATAAAATAAATTTATTATATAAACAATAATTAATATTAACTATCCATGTTTTGGGATTGTACACATTTTAGAAAAATCTGATTAATGATTTGAAATTCAACAAAAAAACACATTGAAGATCTATAACAAAGGGGTTCATTATCAAGCTGAGACTTAATCCCCTATTCATTTAAATATACTACAGAAAAGAAGATGATAAAAATATAATAATGATTTGAAAGATAGATTGAGAATAAAGAATACATCTAAAATCTCTCTTGGTCACATAGGGACCAATTCTACAATAAATGTGGGAATAAAATAATTATAGTTTACATGTGGATCTCTTAACGACAACCATGGGTAAAAAATGTAAATAGAGAGAATATTTTATCTAATATCATCCAATTAAAGTTTAAAATAAATTTTTTGTTTAATAAGTTGGTTAGACCACACACTAATCAAAATTAAAAGAAAAAAACCTAATGATAAGTTATAAAGATGTGTATAATTTATTTTGGATCAATATAATGTTCTCTGAAATATTGATACTTCTCAAATCTATCTTAGATGGGAACTTGAGTATTTTTTTTCAAAAAATCATTGAAAAATAATGCTTTGTGGGCTCCCTTTCTTCTAATTGTATGGAAGGTTAAGAATTTCATATATATTATATTATTCTATAATCTAGTGTAGTGAAGGAGAAAACATGCAATATATCTATAAAGTATAACACTTCAAAACAATCTTATAGTTCTGGAAATACTATTCCAACACAAGTTTTCAAATGAATCAGGGTTCCTTCTTTTAATATAAAAGTGACATCAAAGAGTATCTCATTTAGAAAAATAATATAGATATTATCATTATTTTACCTAATTCTAACACACTCTTTAATGCATCCTTATATTATTTTATAAGACAGATATATAATAATCCATATCTTGAAATTCACTGATATATCTATTACAAATAATTAATTCAAATTACGAAAAATAGTAATGATTAATCTTCTTATTGTAAGAAAACATTTGTTTTTAATCATCATTAAACTATCTTACGATGATATTGAGTTAGGAAAATAGTTATTCAGGATGAATCTAGTTCATCTGGTGGTTGTCCATGATCAATAGTGACTCATCATAATAGTGAACCTTTTTCAAGGGGAGGTCAATTCAAATTTCATCCAAATTAATTGGAGGTGGGTAATGTTTCATGTTACTTCCTTTCTAATAGTGAATAATGTTCAATGGAATGTCATGTTTGGTGGTGATTTATTCTGGTGTTGATTCATCATCAATGTTGACTCTTTTCAGGTAATAGTTGTTTATAACACTATTCCAATATAGTTTCTTGATGGAGACTCAACTCTGATGGTTGGTCTTTCTTATTGGGGACACATCTTCAACTATGAGAGATTTCTACCAGGGAAAAAAGAATTGTGGTGAGTAGATAATATTTTCCAAATCTATACAAAAATGAAAAATGTTATCATAAAGTATAAATACAATTAATAATAATAATTTTCATGAACTGTGAGAATTAAAAAAAGGTGGTTTCAACAATATATCCCTTTTTGATAATCACGAATCATAAATTTTATAATCATATAATTACTAAATATATCTCGAAACTAATTTAGTTGTAAGTAAATGTTATATATACTTAACACTAGAAATGCTATTATGATAGTTTTAACATCAATTATAACTTATAGAAAAAAAGTTCCATATATATTAATTTAAAATGATCTCAAAGATATAGCAAGGGAATTGAATTATATAATATGATAAAAGAGGGTTTCATTGACATCAAAAAAATGACAAATAAAAACTAAATTAGGTATTATAAGATAACATTATTTTCAATAAATTTTATAATAATTCTACACTATTTGGGATTATCAACAATTTAAAACAGATATTTTAAATCCAATGAATAAAAATAAGAATTATAATGGAATTATAATATAAAGTAAAAATTAATTGTATTACATAATAAATATATAGAAATAAATGATGAAAGAAGTACCTATTGAAAAAAAATCCTCATATAAATGTTTCTCGGTCTGGTTGGTTATAATAAGAGGTTCTTTGACCTTTGATAGGAAGAGGAAACATAAATTGTGTCTCAAGATGATGTAATGATGGGTTAGGTTTTGAGGAATGAAACAGTATTTTTATGGACATTAGTAGAAGGTTGAATCTCCCATGATGATCAATGGTCGAAGATGATGAAAAACTTCAACATGAGATAAAACCAATGGATGAAACAGTGTTGGAAAAGGTGAACTTGTATCTTGAGTAGTAGAATTTCTAAAATAATTTGGTTCAATGGATGGAGGAGTCATATGAAATGTCATTGATATGGACTCATATGATACCACTATAGTCCAATACACATATTGAAAAGGATTAATTATATTGAGGAAGTCCAAAATTATTTTCCATCCTCACCCAATAAAAGAGATGAAAAATTTCATATCATTTATGAACAACCAAAGAAAATGTTTCACTTCTTTCATGTTAAAAACATGTTCCCTGAAATCTCTCATACCACGTAGAAAAATAATGTTCCTTGTTAGAAACTAGAAGTGAGATTTTATCAATTCCATATTATAAATCTCCCAGAAAAAATATTTCATAGATTTGATAATTGTTTTCTTATTATCACTGACCTTATTTAGGTATTCACTAGACATCTTTAGACATGATCATTTTTATGTCAAATCATCCTTGAAATCTCATGATGTATATCTATAACATCATATAAATAGGTTGAAAATAACCTTATCTATGGATATGATCATATCAACGTCAATATACTGAGAGAGAGTTTTCAAAGTAGAAGGCCCATAAGGAAATGATTTTATCCTCTCCATAAAATAATCAATACTGGTAATAATGGATGTCAACATTCCCTAAACTATTGATCTCAAATAATCTATCTCAGTGTCTTGTCTTTTATTATATAACTCTTTCTTCAGAAAATGATTCATCATCATATTATGTATATGGGGTATCGCTATCTTAAGAAATTATCTCACATCATTATCAACAATACTAATTACTTAAGTTCCCGGCTTTCACTACATTGTGCCAAAATATGAGAGAATTTTCAATATTTAAAAGAAATTAGGTCACCTTTGGTTTAAATAATAAATAAGAAATCATGAAATGACAATAGTAGAAAAGCGTAAAGAAGAAATCGAAGGTGTCATGACAACCTCTGCTGACTCAGACCGAGTAGGAATATATGATGTTAATCCCTATAACACCCCTACAAAATTAATCTATTCTACCATTGATCCATTATGATCTATCCCAACTCATTCTAGAATAGACGGTTTACCATGATTTGGTGGAATAATAATATCATATGATTCAATATATTCAAAAACAAGTCTTACATAACAAGAGTACTTCTCATATTACTCAAAAAAGGTGCCAACCAACCTGGCTGGAGACATAATAAATTGTTTAGCAGCTACCGGTTCAAAAATCATCTGATCATAAACTGTCTCCTCAACATTTGTCTACTCAGTATACTTTCTGTAAATATGATCAATATCATGAAAAAAATGGAATGCTTATTTCCCCCCTCAACATATTCTCCCGACCCATATATGGAATCTCATTCAATATCTCAATCTATAATTGATTTCTGCTCAGACCTAGAATAAATAGACTAACATAAAGAAGAAACCACTGCATGAGGAATATCATGATCATTAGCCCTATCATCCAAAAAACCACCACCACTTCCATCTTCACCATCATTTCCCTAATCATTATTGTCTACATATTCCTTAAATATTCATTCTTAATTATGATTTCCTATATCTTCAACATTTCACAGTTCATCATCACCATCATCACCACCATTATCATAACTATTATCACTATTTTCATCATATCTCTCATTTTATGAATTATATAACTGAAAAAATACTTTATAATCCTCAACTAAATCTTCATTATATCTATCAAATAAAATAGTCTCACTAACATGGAGTTATATCAGATGATTATGTTCTCCAAATGAGAAACCTAGGGAACTCTGTGAAATATCTGGGTCATAAAAATCATCAAGTGAAAACTCTTTATTCTCATTACTAGAATCCTTTGGCCTCCTATTCTTCACTATATTCATAATCAGAATAATCCCTCATTTCATCCTACTCTCCAATAGGATCCATGATAATTTTCAGCATTGTTCAGTGATCAACTAGATTGAATTCATCGTAAATGTTTTTTGTATCAAAAAACCGCTTCCATAACCCTGGGTTCCGTCTTATTATAATTCTCTATAAAATGATACTTATAATGAAAAATCCACCACATTTTTCAATTGATTATTCATCTTTATATTTAAATATCTTGTCCAAAAAACAAGGAGAAATGAATTTATGGAAGATAATAGAGGTTTTTATAGATGAATTTTTATACATCACCGTCATTTAAATCATTTTATATCTATAAAAAAAATAATATTTTATCATTTCATTACAATAACTAAGAGATATAATAATTATACCTCATTACAATTAAATAATCATTCCTCAAGATCAACATATGATGAATTATATTTAAAAAAATTGCAGTCCCCATCTAAGTCAGTTGCAGCTGGTCTTCTTATAATTTTCTATATTGTATACCTAACCAAAACATCCCCATACATGAAGGAATCACTATCACTTGTGATAGATCGTTGATAATAATTTGAGACACCTTAATAAATAATATTAATACATATTTCCAATTGAATAAATTAGAAAACCACCCTCTTCCCATTTATCATGTTTTAAACTAAATAATTATCTCACCAAAATATGAACTAGACATTCAGATAAAATAGATGCACTAAACTTGTAAATAATTAAATATCGTTGTAAAAAACATTAAACATATATAGTCTCCAGTTACTATAATAAACTGGAATATTTTTAATATAAAACACTTTGTATTCACTTCCTTGCCATGCACTACTATTCAATTCTTTAAATGCAGGGTTTGTGGATTGACAGAACGTCTCCTAAAAGTTTCATTCTGCTTCTTTGGAGGACACGACTCGTACTGAGATTAAACATCTTATTACTTCACTAAAATATTTTTGAACGGTTATAGGAGTAGGTGGATGGTTGGGAAATAAATGCAGTAGACATTCCCTAGAAGGAAAAGCATTATATAGTTTGTGAAAAATAGACTACGTCACTAATTTATATCATTTAGGGATTTTTAAATATATTAATGAATAAAATATAAAATCAAAATAAATAAAATATTTAACTTTTAAATAAAAAAATTAGAAATGGTTAATTAAATAAAATGGTTGTTCTTTACCTGTGACATGTTTTTCAGACAGAGGGTTATTTCAATGGTGGGTAAAACTCCAATGGTGGGTAAATTATAGCGGTTGGTAAACTTCAATGGTCAGTAAACCCCAACTGAAGGTAAACTCCAAAGGTGGATGAACATCAATTGTACGTAAAATCCAATGGTTGGTAACATCCAATGGTGTGTAAACTCTAATGGTTGATAAACTCCAACTGTGGGTAAACTTTAATGTCAGGTAAACCACAATGGTGGGTAAACTCCAATGGTGGGTGAACCATAAGGATGGTTGTCATAAAATAATTCTTAACCAAATTTAATCTTTCCAAATTAATATTTGATATATTTCAGTATATGAAATTACAATGGATTAATAAAAATATCAACACGATAATTTTCACTTACAAGGTCTTCAAGAGTTATATCAATCTTTTGAAAATCATATTTCTAGAAGTGAAATCCTACATCAATTTGACTTTTTCTATATTGTGATATATGATTTTTGTAATTATATATATTTATTTTTTGTGTCCCAATTTGTAGTACCATGTAATAATTGATATCTATAGTTTATCAAAGCATGTTTCATTCAAAAGAATAGTAGATCAACTATAGGAAATAAGGTATTATACTCTAGAATTAAATAGTGCAACATAATGTTTTTTCTTAATACACCAAGAAACTAGTGACGTTACAATAATATAACATGTTCCTTGTATTTCTTTTCTATATAACTTAAATCCACAAAAATCATATTTTGAATTACTAACTAGGTTAATTACTTATCCTCTAAGAGATAACAATCCAAAATTTGATGTATACTTGAGGTAAATAAAAATTATGTTAATAGAATGTAAGGTTTGAACATTTGGGTTCTCTAGAAAATTATAACACATACACAAACTAAACATAATATCATGTTAAATAGGATTTATGTAGATAAGACTTACAATTATACATTTGTTACTAGATTAATCCATTAATTTCCCAGCATCATGTATATCCAAGGTACATGTGGTTCTCATAGGACTGTAAATAATTTTAGTCCTATCAAAACCAAAATATATTAAATTTTTTTAGTATATTAATATTTATTTAAAACAATTCCTTAGTTTATTTTAAAGAGTCAAAAATCTATGAATGAATATCATTTCACCCGTTAAACTCATTTCAAATTCATTTTGCATAATTTTTAAAAGGTGAATAAATAATAAATTTTTAGAAAAAAAAATATATTATATAATTTATATATATTCATTCAAATGAAACATCTTTTGGAAATTAAATTTATAAAAGGGTACGATTATATATTCCTTTTAAATATCCATTAAAAATTATAAATGAGTTGAGCTAATCCTGCCAAGCTCTATAAGATTTTTTTAAACCATTAATTAATTTAGTTACAATGAATACATGATTTGGAAAATGAGGAATTTAAATACATGGTGTTGATCAACAAAAACTTCCCCAACTATATAAAAATTCAAGAATACACTTTTGTAATCCATTTTATATAGTTTAGAATATAAATGTGTTTCAAAGGAAAGCATTATTATAATAGAATCATGTCTCAATATAAGTGAAATGGTTTCGTCAACATCTATACTATCATCTGGAATATACCCTTATAAAACAGTTCTAGACTCATTTCTTATTATACTACTAGATTAATAGACCTTACTTCTAAAATAAATAAAATTTTCATAATCATTTGATTATAGAATATCCAAGTAAAATAATCGAGTTCATAATCATATTAACCTTGAATAATCCATTGAAGATAAACAAGTGGCATAAACCAGATTCCTTCAAAACGTAAAACTTTCATAGAAAGTATGTAAATGATAATATTGGATCGTTACACCACTATGTAATTGGTAACAACAAATGATGCCATATTATATATAAAAATAATTTTGAATGGTGTTTTAAAAACAATAATTTAAGTAAATATCCTTTTCACTTTGATGAAATCATTATAAATCATATAACTTTTTGAAATACTTAATATTTTTCAAATAAAAATGATAACATTTATTTGAATATTTGAAGACCATTTAAAATTATTTTAGAAAAATAATACATTTTTAAAATATTTTTCCATTAAAATGATCATATAATATCATATAATAATATTTTTTCAAAACATTTCAATGAAATAGTTTATGAATAAAATAGATTTCTAATGGAAGAGATGAATAATTGAGGGTTCTATAAAAATCTCTTTCTTATTTATATTAATTACCAACGAGTTGAAAATGTGACATAACCAAATGATATCATGGAAAATAATAGGAGAAGAAACTTCGTGATAATTACTTATATATGTATACAAATATTTCATCAATGGAAACATAATCATAACTAACCCTAATAAACTATGGGATTGTAAAAATTTACTCTTAACACTTTAGAAATTTCAAATCAAATTTGACATGAACGAATAAAATTACATGAGGAATAAAGTATCATAATAAAAATTAGATTTATATTATGATGTGTTGAGGGTAAATATATACACCACATTATTTAACATAGAATCTTAAGATAACATGTGTCTAAATGAAAAACAATCGAGTAAAAATTATCTTTCCAAATGGGTAAATTTTCAATTATAAAACCCCTGAAATAGATATCCTTAAATTGATTTTTAAGAAAAATAGTTTTAGTTATATTTCTTATAATGTAAATTCATGATAAGTAAATCAAACATATAGATGAAATAGGCAGGGAACATTGCATTTGTCTTATAGAAAATCAATGGGAGATGAAAATCACTACCTAATTGACTTTCTTTTAAATAATGAAATCTATGTAAGAATAAAAAAAATTGTAAAAATTAATATCATGAAAAAATGAAATTAAAGATATAACATGTCATAGGTCAATATATACACCAAAAAAATAAACGATTTCTGAAAATGGAATAAGTCTCACAAAAGAAATGAGACTATAAATCCCCTTACTTTAATTCTTTAATTTCTTTGCACATGTTCAAACCTCATTCATAATAAATATAAGTTAAATTATTAATCTACCATAGAATCATGTTTTCATATTTCATAAAATTTATGACTTTCTTATAAATTTATATTAACAAATTTTTAACAATTCCATATTAATGTTAGGTTTTAGAAATTAACGGCTTTTTTCATATATGTTTTGACTTGTTATATTTTGTCCTATAAATTTGAACTTGATTTCATAATTAAAATAATTTGAAACATGTTTTAGATTTAATATATATTTATTATATATTTATTTATAATAATCAATAAAATATATAAATATGAAATGAAATATACTTTTCAGGGAGACAGTAGGTTGTATGTAGGAATTAACGTTGTTTCCATCTTCCTATCATACTAGGAGAAACAAAATTAAATGAAGGATGTATATTTATAATCATTAAATAAAATTATTTTTTCTTAAATAATTCACCTTTATATAAAATTTATCCTCAATACATTAAATTTAATGTGTGAAGTAATCACATTTTTTGAGGAGACAATAGTCTACAACTCCACAAACAATGTTACCTTATTCCCACAAAATGTAATGCACAAAGGTATGTGTTAGATAATAATTAAAGAATAATAAATACATGATATATGTATATATATAAACTATATATATCAATAATTATTACCATTCTTGAGCTGTGTTAATGGGATAAAGAACAACATTGATTCATTAGGCGGCAGTCTGATGGACACAAGATTGATGGTTGGGTATCTCATTTGATGAAATTGTGTGAGACCGAAGGTCAAGAACCAAATATAACAAGATATAAATATATTTAGGATACATATATATATTATATAATCAAAGAATAATATTAATTTAAAGGGTTGTGAATTAAATAAAACAAAAGTACTCATTCAAAAACATTGCCTCTTCTCCATGTAACTCCTTTTTGTTATCCCCAATGGACTTCATTGGCATGATTTATGTCTAAAGTGAGACTTCTAGGTTTATGATATAGACATTTGGATCTTATTTAGATGGTTTTTGAATGATAAAAAGGGGCTGTATATGTTTTAAGATGTTTGGATTTGAGTATCGTTTAATAATGTATTGTGAGTAAAATTCTTGTAAATACCAAAATGATAAAAACAATTGAGTGGTATACCTAGATCATGTTCCTCTCATAAAGAGAAAATATTTGGAAAATAGGTAAATAGTCAAAATATTCTCATTAAATGGATTTTGGAGACAACTCTAGGTTATTTTCCACATAATATTATAATCTAACCACTTAATAAGCTTGATTTTCTATAACTGGTGTAATTATTTTTAATGTAATTAATTAATTAATTTGGTAAAAAACTATGTTCACATAAAAATAAATTTTATTTTATTATTCCTCCAAATATGAAATCAATACTTTAAAATTATAAACATATATTTGTCCAAAATTAATTTAAAAATAATATCGTGGTTGGGGCGAAACAACATTTTTCAAAAAAAAAATGTTTAAAATTTGAAATGTTATTAAATAAAATTTCAAAGTGAAATTGATTTCAATGATATAAATTGTATTTTTTAATTTTTAATTGAAATTATTATAGTTTAAAATGAAACTAAGTTACAATTTTAAAATATAAATAATTTTGAGGAAAACACTATATTTAATTAGAATATAGTATTTTTCACTATTTATCAAAAAATGAGTCTTCTTAGAATAATTATAAAAAATCACCCTAAGATAATTTTTCTATTTCACTTACCAAAATTAATTTTATTTTATCAAATATAATATATATGAGTTTGATATATTTTATTTAAAATAAGTTCACCATTAAAAAGAAAATAATATTACCTTTTAGAAAATTGTATATCTCGATGCGTAAAATTATATTTATTTTTATCTATTATCCAGAAAACACATAAGATGATTGTTAAAAAATTTATTTGAATAATATATATATATATATATATATATATCATTGAAATCATTTATCAAATGTGGTTTTTTTAATTTATAAAAATATTTCTAAAAAAAATGATATCCTATATTTACAAAAGGGCTTTATTTTCATTTCTAGTTAGTTGGTCACCAAAGAAATAAAATTATATAAATTTTACTAAAATATATAAAAATTTTAGTTATTCATACACATAATTTATATTCTAACTGATAGATGATAACTATAATAATATTTTAATAATATTAATAGTATATTTTCGTTCGGTAAAACTTTATCATGTGTTTAACAAAACCTATAGACAAAACTCAGCAGTCTTTCTAACACATGTCAAACATTGTGTATTCATATAAAAACAATCTATATTTATTTTTTTTTTAAATAAAAATGAAGAAAATAAAAAATTAATACAAAAAATATTTACAAATACGCTTGGTGTTATCAGCCACAAGATATGCATTAGGATTCCATAAAGATCTACTATCTCAGGTTTGAGATATAATCATTTTGTCTAATTTTGAAAAAACAAATATAGAGTGTGATCTATATTGTTCTCATTAATCCCTTATTCAGGGAATAAAATTCCTGGAAACATCTATAAAAATCATAAATATCGAAAAGGGTTCATTTATAATGATTTCATGGATGAGATCATAGGATTGATATTTTTAATTTAATAAAGTTATCCTAGAATATTATCCTATAATATTATTCATTAATTATGTCCAATCATAAAATGATAATTAAAATAAATATTTTAATTATTTTCTATTTGGGGATCATTCCATGACCTGTGAGGTTTTGAGTTTTTTAGCCTGCACGGTGTCTCAAAACATTTTTTACCTAATTTATTATTTTTAAACAATAATCAATTCAGATTATTTTTTGGAAAAATATTTATATTCTAGACATATAAATTATGATTATGACAATGATATTTATTTTTTATGGTTATTTTATGAATAATTCAATGATTTGAACTTTGTGAATTTTTTAAATATAAGATTCACCAGTACAGTTATATCAATACAACACCCACAATATTTGGAACACAAACACTAACAACAGAACTATTAGAATTAAATAATATTTAATGATGAAATTTTTTTTGTTATTACTTATAATAATCTCTATCAATAAAAAAACATTATGTAAAATTTTTAGGATGAATATTATGTTAATTGGGTGGAAATTAGGATAAATACATGTTATTATCCCTTTTTTTGGTATGATACTCTCTAAGAGATTGGGATAACCCAATAAGATATCCATAAAGTAACATAACCCCAAAGTATTAGTAGTCATAAAGAAAAGGGTAGAAAAATTACCTGGTATGGTATCATTTACCCATTTTCAGAATCTCAATGGGTTAGTACTTTCGAGGTTGTACCCAAGAAAACTAGTTTCACTATTTTTAAAAATGAAAATGATGACATAATTCTGAATAGAATGATAAAAGGTTTAGTGTTATGTTGAGATTATATTAAACTGATTCAATCAAATTATAAGGATCAATTTCACAATATATTTATTGAATAACTAATTAAAATACATGAGGGTAGGAAATAATTTTATTTCATAGATTTTCTTGGTTCTCATAAAAATATAGGATCAAGTTAAGATGACATTACCAATCTCATTCAGTATATTTTCTTGACCAAATGATTCAATTTACACCATGTGACACCGTAGTTACCCTCCAAGGATATGTGGTGGACATTTTTTTCAATTTTTCATGAAACTATTATAGCTGTATTTTTTTATGATTTTATTTTTTATAGATCCCCATTCTATGGAAGTCTCTTATGTTCGGAAATGTTCTCCACCATTTAATTGTTGAAACTTTAGTTTCAAACATTGATAAATATCATTATAAAGTAATGTATGGAATCTTCATATGATATTTAGTTTAGAAACATGGATTAGAGGATGAAAATGTATGTTTGTTATTATTTTACCATTTATATATCCTAAAACTTTGTGTAATTATTGATATTTATTAGTATATATAGGTATTTAGAATTTATTCATCTGGTACATCAATGCATTTATTCTACATTTTTCATGATTACTTCAAAATGGTTCTATATTTTTTTTATTATTCTTATAGGGTTTCTATTGATGAGATAAATCAGTGTATCACCACTTCATTGATCATGCCTACCCAAAATATGGTATCTTGTATTCTAGATTATGTTTGACACGTCAAACCTTTCAGTTATTGTGTCCATATAAATAATTGTAGGGTAAATAGACATTTTATCACCGAAAATTTAATGACATGATATTAATAAAAAAAGAATAATTTAAAAAAAAATTATTTGTTATAATATTTTAATTAAAAAAATGTGTTAGTATTTACTAGTGTTTAAAAATTTTATTAATTTCAATCATTGTATCTTTATGAACCTATTAAAGAAGTTATAATAAAATCACAAACATATACATTGTATTCTCATTCAATAATTATAGAAATTGAGATAACGAATAATAAGGCTCTAGATATCATATTCATGGACAACATGAGTATGATTACTCAAACACCAGAAGAAGACACATTAAAATATGTACCTTTTTGGGAATCATTTCCCGGTGAAAATCTTAATGTGATATCATATATATGTCCTTGTTATGATAATTTTGTAAATTACCATTTATCTTATCAAATAATCGAAAATATAATGAAAATAAAGTCACATTAATTTAATAGTGTGTTTCAGTTTTATGTATTGGATAATCCCTACCTCTGTAACATGCATAGTGATCGTGATATTAGGAGGTGTATTTATTTTCATGAGTATGAGTAGACTTTTAACATATCTATTACAAATTATTATGGTGGGAATGATTAATTCCAATGTATATTTATGAAATGATTATACATTGTATTATAGCTTCAATTTTCAAAATGGTTTCCATGTTTTTTCTAAAACACTACCATGATACCAATAAACCAGTAAAATTTCAACTAGATATCATATTTCTCAATATTCTATATTATTATATTATATTTTTTGTAAGTATAATTTATGTTATCAATCCTTTTCACAACTCACTTGTTTTTTTTATTTCAGTTAGTATGAAGTATGTTATAAAATAGGTGGAGTCTAAGTACACTAGGAGTAAAATTTATTTCTTGTATTAGAATTTATTATGGTTAATATTTCTTTTCATGTTTGGACTAATAAATGAGATAATTAGTGAATTGGGTTCATTATTTTGAAACTAAAATTAGGAAACACACCTTTCAAAGTATGGTTTGAATGAAAAAATTGAAACAATTAGTCAGAATGAAGATAAAAATTAAGAGTTAAACTAGATATTAGAATGATTCACAAAAATGGAGTCATTATTCCACTACTATGTTAATTGTTAGAATTAGTTTTAACAATACCTACATTAACAAGTAAAACATCTAATGGTGTCGTGTTTTAGACTGATCTCTTGAGGATGTGAAAATCATAATTATAGTATTAGAATAATTGTTAGGTAGTCTTAATTTTTTCACAAAATAATGAGCTGACCTAAAATAATTTAAAATAATTCTTCTTAATCAAACATTAACTAAAAACATGTTTAAAAAAATATTCCTTACCACCATTAAATAGGATCAAAAAAGGGGAACTTACACTAGGTGATGGTTTTAAATGATTTAAATTCATTCTACTTCCCTTACGAATTAAATAAAATTAAATGTTGTGATCCTCATAAAATATTATATTACTACCAAACATCATATACAAGACTAAATATGATATTCAGCCCCTACCTCAGGGTAATTTACTTGAACTAAGTGAAGTGGATGTACTCTCTAAGTGAACGGTTATTTTAAGACAAGAATTTACTTCCACAACTCTTAATTGCACTGGGTATTGTCCCCTATTATTCTATTCTATATCTATATTTCATTAGAAAAAAAATTTTAATTACAATATAATATAATTTAGTAAATAAAAATTCATAAATTAAAATGAAGGAAGACCATGATATGGAAATCCCATTATAATCGAAACCTCCCTTCTATATGAAATTATTTGTTCGTTATATATTTTTTATGAGCCATAGATAAAATAATGATCATATATGAGGGAATACAATTAATTAGGTTTGAAAATCGGTTTCACACAAAAAATAAACAATATAATTCAATTCGAATAAATTAATGAGAAATTAATTATATATATTAGTTATATAAAAATAGAAAATAAAATAATACATAAATATGTGGCATCACATTTTATTAGTCCACTATCTTTTATCAGTCTCTAATATAGTGTGGCACCTGTTTGGTGATACTTTCACCATTTATTTATTATCCTCTTATATTTATTGGTAATTTTATTCCATCCATCTATCCATCAAAACCCTGGGTGATCTCTATTATTTTTTAAAATCATTTGAAATATATTATCGAAATTTGACCACTTATATTTAGAATCTTTTTTAACATTTGAAGAATCTCCATGGTGAACCCGTATAAACATACTTCATGAAACTAATTGTGTGAGATTCCCCACGGTGAAAGGTTCATAATTAAATAACAAAAATATGGTTTACGATATGTAATATTTACTCTTCTTTAAAACCCTAACATTCCATGGATTCATCCTTTTTCTTCCAATAATCTCATACCCCTTTGAATATTCATCTTTCTTACTTGTACTATGGATACCATGTGTAGGAATACCTATCTTGAAATGACCTATAGAACCCTAAAAAATTGAATAAATTCCCATTTCATGAACTCCATGGTTCAAGCAAACCCATTAGATTAGGATCTAATAGTAGCTTTAGAGCAGCGAACACTAATCCAATTATTTATTTGAACCATCAATCGTATTGGTAAAACCCTCCAGTGTAACACAGTTACAACATATTCATCCTATGGTAGAGTTACTGGACAATATTAGAGTTTAATCATTCATTTATCAAGATATTTTGAATATTAATCATTATATAGTGTATCATTGAACTCCATAGAGAAATCGCGCCTTTTAGTGTTGTATGCATCTCTATGGCACATGATCCTACAATTTAGGGTAATTAGATTTACCATTATGTGTCTAAAAGATGTTGTGTAGTGTAATGTAACATTACACATTCAAATATCCTAGATGTCACATAACGTTAATGATCATTACCATTAAGGAACTCCAGGAGTACCCCATTATTGAAATAATTCATATTCATCAACCATGGTGACACAAAAGAGTTTCATGTGGATACATTGTTGGAACTAATCACTCCATTACTTCATCACTACTAAATATTTGGGAAATTTCTAAACATTAATGCCTTTGAAACATCATCCTAGGAGGAAGTGGTGCATCCACAGTACACCATTAGTGATGGAAGGTTTTAGTATTCCTTATCTAAATCTTTTAGTGTTGGGATACTGATAGAGTGTGGTTTCATGTTCTATGGGAGGATAGAGAGGAGGGATGATGAGTTAAATGATGGAATTTAACTAAATAATGAGCCTTCTTCATTTCTTCTTACTACAACATCGAATATGAAAATAGAATTTCCATAAAATTTATTTAAATCCCAAATATCAATTTAGAATAGGTTTTGTGGACACTTATCATCATCAGAGCCTCCTTATTCTAGGGAATCTGTCCTCCTACCACCACACAGATTCTCCTACCATCAAATGGTGTTCCCTTTACACAGACATGCTATTCCCCAATCATTATCCCATGAAGGGGGATTACATACATGGTCAACCTAGATAAGGGTGTCTTGGATAACTACTCTTTAGGCTGGATAACTGGATAACCCCCACTTGGTTGAGGGTTGGATAAATGGTATCCCAATTTTACTCTCCTCTTTTCTTCCCCATACTTACAAAATTTACTAAAACATCAGATGTACTATTCCCAATTCACCTATAGAATTAAAAAATCCTCAATAATATTAATTCAACAATGTTTTAATATAATAAATAATTGAAATAATAATATTTATAAAAAATTTGAAATTAAATAAATAATATTACTAAAATTATAATATGTTAAAGTTTACATTATAAAACATCCCCACACATAATCATTCTTTGATCCCTGAGAAAATGATAGCATAAAAAAGTTCCAAAATCAATGGGAGAAACTTCTAAAAATCATACTCATAAAATAAAAATTAAATGTAACTATTTTTAAAATCATTAAATTCAACGAAAATAATGTTCCAAAATCACCCATCCTTCAAAACACAAAGAGGAATAAATTTGTATCTCCTTCACTCACATCCTTAATCCCTTCCAAAGATTATATTTCCACACTATAATGTAAATCTATCATGGATGAGGATTACTTTAAATGGTATTTTTAAATATATTAAACAAGTGTGTGTTATATATATGTTTGAATGTTCTCTCAATATTCACTAATATATTATACTAAATAAATAATGAGGGATTCTTATATACATTTTAATGTATCCATTTCTCAATATGGGTAGGTAATGATGTAAAAATTATAACTCAAAATCTTAAAAGGATATATCAATTATAGAAATAAAATGCATTATAAACATCTATAACTCAATGAAAATTTTTTCCTCCTAGAAATCCTATAAAAAGAAAATACCTAACATGTCATTCTTCTCTCATGCATAGTTCACCTTCAAACATGTAATAAAATGTAAAATAATCCTCTGTTTCTATGCATATTATTTCCCTATTTATTTTTAGTGGAATATTTTTATTAATAATTTCTATCACCATAATAAGTGAAAAAGACTATCACCTTAATACCCACCAACATTATTTAACTAACTCTTATTAAAATACTTAGTATAATTAGGGGAAATTTATCTAGATATTGTTCAATTCTAGGTGTCCTCCATGCTATCTTTTTTACATTATTTGTGATAAAATTGATATTGAATGGTAAAAATGCGGATCATTTTTCCAAATTTCTAAACGAGAATACCCCATATTTCAATTAAGAAAAAGAATAATATTGAAAATACCAAACACTGGTTTTAATTCGATATGAATAGACATGAATAAATAATAAATAAAATATGTTTGAAAGGATAATGTGGCATGTTATTTGGTTTATTTTCACAAAATTTCATTGTTTTTACAAGTACCAATGAGGATAATGTTGTGGTAGTGTTCATGGTGAAATGTGCTCAAAAAATATTAATTAATTCCACAATCATGTTTAAGAAGCTCAAAATTATCATGTTTCAACAAGAAAAATTATTAATTTATAGTAGTATAAGGCCTCTTCAGTTCTCTCATCAAAAGGTATTATGATAGAGAATATATAAAAAAATCTCAGAATCCTCTCGAGATTGTGAATTAAAAAATTTTGGTAATAAATTATTAGTTTAAACCCGAATAATTTGTCTAATAAATGAACGATTTAAATAATTAATCTAAATAATTAATATCATATCCATAAACAATTTTTTAAAACTCAATATTTGAAAATGATTATTATTTCCTAATTTTATACTTTTACCTTCTCCATTTATGAAGATGGAGAAATAAAATATTTCCAACATGAAGAAAAGTTTCCCTTATTAGGGGATGTATCTCAGACCACATCAAAAGAGAACAATCCTTATTCGGGGCATCGAAAGATTCCTCATCCAAATTTGAACCTAAAATCATCATCAATGGTCTTAAAAAGCTACTGGGTGGAAACACATTATTTTGACAATTATATTCAACATAAGGAATTTCTAAAAATTATTTGAAATTATAATTGATGTGAAATTCTCCCATATTAAGATAATTATTTCCCATGATTCCCTGAATGATCTGATTAATCATTGAAATCAAACATTTTGTTCCTCCTCCTATTTTCCTAAAATCTATACCTCTCTTTTTTATGATTTTTATCCTTTTATCTTGTAAAAAATAATTAATCACATAAAATCTTATATATCTATTCCATTTATGTTCAACTAAAATTGAATATAATATTCAGAAAGAAAAAGTGTTCAAAAATATAATGTACTATTTAAATTTAAAACTAATTTTCAAATGAAAATTAATCCGATTAAATCATTACAAATTTTTGTTGCTTTCAAAATTCTATTTTTTTGGACCTTAGGCTTGTCCATTTGATTAATGATTCATATAATTTGAGTGTGATACATTATGACAATTTTCACTTTTTGAAATGACATTGCGTTCTAGTAATTGATGGTGATTATGTTCTTTATCCACAATGCTATCTTCTTGACATTGGCTTTTGCTATACTACATTTATATGATAGATTTAATGAATTTTCTAACATTTCAATGTAATTTTATATTTTGTAGCGTAGGTCATCAAACACTCTATATTTCTTGTAGTGGTGTAATCATAGAATTAATAATTTAATTTCAGAAATAATTTCTTTCTTTAATGATGTTGTAGGTACTTATTATAAATTAAAACCAACATATGTTCAATTATCCTTCCCATCTGCAATCTATTCTTTTTCAAAATCTCTAAAATCAGAAGACTTCAACACCATTTTATTATCCTCTTAATGTAACATAATGCGTTGATAAAATGGTATAATGTATTATTATTTTTCCATTGTATTTCGAACTACCTCTATAGAAATATTTACACCCTTTATAAAATCCTACTCTACAACATCATTTTTCTTCTTCTTCTTTACCTCATTAATTTAAAAATATTCCTCGAGTCTTTATATACTCTAGAAAATTTAGTGTATTCATATATTAATGATATTAAATACATGGGAATTATAATTAATATGATTTCATTTATAAGTTCCAAAGGGTCTTAATCAAAAAGAATTTCAGCTGAGTCAACATTCCCAGGTACATCCATAACTCCTTTAATTTTTTAATTTATTGTTGTGTTAGAGATGGTAATTTCAGAAATGGGACCCACTTTAAAATTTTTATTAAGTACCTCTTTATTAACAGTTCATATGTGTGTATAATAGTCTTTATCTATTGTTTGATACATCGGATATTTATCATAAAAAATTTGGAAAAGCCTCTCTCATCTACATTCATTCAGGCATTTTTTTTCCTTTTTCAGATTTGTGAAGAATTTTGGAATTTTAGAGATCTCTACACCTTTGTACACCTCTTATCATATAGTTTTACAAATGTATTTCTACCCTATTTTATCCACCATAACATATATAAGATTCAATAAGGTTTTATCTACTAGTTCTTATATAAGAAAAAAGTAGGATCGTTCTACTTTATTTTCAAAATTCCTACTATGGTCCCAGAATATATGTTCAATAAAATCATCCTCTTCCAAATTAACCATGAGAAAAAGATAATGTGTCTCTTCAATTTTCATTAGGCACTGTTCAATTTTTCCAGGGTTTTATTCCTCATCTATGAAATTTTCTATCCTATCCCAAATATTATTCCTTCCCATTTTCTATTCTAATGTCTTAAAATGAATGTTCTTCTACCTTAGTACCCATTTATTGAATGAGATTCATCATGGAAATTTATTTATCCTTCGGTATAAAAATAAATGTTTTTTTCATCATCCTCAAATCCTTTTTCTGAATCCACTATTGATGTTCGTGGTTGTTTTTCATTAGATATTGATTTATGTTAAAAAATTTCAGACATCTAAATTAGAATTTTATCCTCCATTATATATTTCACTTTAAAAATCCTTACAAAATATGGGTCTTTATTATATTCAAATACATTTTCCCTTTACACAAAAAAGGTAAACCAATTTTTGGGATATATCTCAATAATCATAAATTTTATTGTGTTTATGTCCATCATTATATCACACTTCTAAAATTCCACTTCATTAATCACAATGCAATTTAATTTTATTTCAATAAACAACGGTTGTATGCTTTTCTCTTTTATTCCATGTTGTTTTTAATTTTAATCATAATTATATTCACATTAATTTTTTGGAAATTTGGTTTATCATTCTCATTGTGAGTAGTAGTTTGTGGAAGCCCTATTATTGAGTTATAATTTATTTTACACAACCAAGTATGAAATTTTCCATCCCAAATTATATTCCATCCACAATGTTTCATTTGGTACTACCCCTAAGTATGACTCAATTTTTGATCCAAAGATCAAGAATAATTGTATTGTATCCAACCCTCGCTTTGTGTAGCTTATTCAACACACAAAAATAAACACCGACCTCATAAAAAATAATATAAAATAACTAATGAACAAAAAAATTACAATTTAAAACAAAATAAAGAAACAAAAATTAGGTAATAATATAATAGACCTAATCAATCAATTCTAATACAATAACTACTTTTTATTGCATCCAAAAAAAATGTGAAAAAACATGCTAGATTTGATGGAGTCATTATTCGGGAGTGATATCAATGTATAGAGTATATTTTAAAAAAACCTACACAAATAAATTCAGTAGATAATAAACATATGTTGTTGAGCTTAAGCATGAGGATTTTGGAATGACAACAATAATCGTTGATATTTAGTTAGGTATCCATACATTTTTCAATAAATTATGCATAGAAAAAATCTACTCTAACGTTACTAAAATCAATTTATCATAAACAAAAAAGTAATCTAATCTTAAACTAATGATAATATATATTTTATAGGTGGAATTTGTGGGAAGTGATCTTAGTGTAGTGTTTTACATAATTTAAAATCATTAAAATCCACTTATTATTTTTATCAATTTAAATTTTATTTGACTACTAAAATTGTCTTGTCACACATCTCATCATAGACTTGAATACCCAAGACATTAAAATCATATCTCATGTTATAAAAATAAAAAAAAGTACACTATGTTTGATCTCTAAGTGAATGGTGAATTTAGGAAAGATATAATTTTCAACTTCCCCTATTTTAATTTTGTGTCTTTTCCATATTTTAAATTCTCTCACTAGGAAAACAAAAGGTGTAATTATTATTAGATGCAATACATTACATTTTATTTTACATGTATTTGTGACTAATAAATAATGTAAAACATGGTTCACACATCCTCTTAAAATAATAACTTACCTCCTATACTAATTTAGTAATTCATGGTTAATGGTGTTTCATCCATGGAAGAACTATATACCATAGTTTTTAGATTAAAATCAATTAGACATAAAATAATATAGCCATGAAAAAAAAACATAATCAAAATCAATAATCAAATGAACCATAAATTCCAGGGATAATTCAACAAATAATAAAAATATAATAAAACATATCTATAATGATTCTATTGGTATTGGCATCGTCTTTCTTTTCCTATAACATAAGATTTTATCTTTCTTTTTTTCATTATTATTATATTTTTTCACCACATATCTCTTGGAAAAATTTTATCTACCCACATCCCCTTCAAAACCCTAACTAAACTCCATTATGTTTTATAACACATAGAAAGTAAATGTTAAATATTTTAAAATTGTACTTGGATTCTATTATATTACTGAAATAATCACTATGGTTTAGACTCAAAATATCCTTATTGAAACTTATTTTTCAACTTCTCTATTATGGAAGGGTTGACATTGTAGTGAAATACATAGGAAGATAGAGATCTAATATTTCCTCCTTTTGAAACATTAATGTTTCATTGATACCAAACACTTTCTTCACATAATATTATCCTCTTTTGAGTATTCATGTTTTTTATTAATCCATTATCTATGGATCTGATAAGAACATTTAGTGTAACTTCCTACGTAACAATCAATCCATTGATTTCAGGGAAACTGCAAATTTCAAGAACTCAACACTGTGAGCACACCCTAGTGCATAAGACCCTAAAACAACTGTTGTAAAAAAACATAGAACCACTAAAATTTGGAACCATATTTGAAATAGTTAAAAACATATATTTTAGTATGAGGACCCTCAATTACTTCTACGATGCATCCATTGTACCATAAAAGAGTTCATGCATTCATGCCTCAAGCTCTTCTAAATATTAATCTATTTACAGTACTACCCTAGAAATCATTGTGCATTCACACCCAATGTTATATGTAGTGTCTTTGTAGTGAAACACCATACACATAAGGATATGTATATTTTTCCTTATGTATCTCTTGGATGTCACATATGTATAATGAATATTACCATAATGGAGCTCCTAGATTTCATTTAATGGTATGTATCATTACCCATACGTAGATCCCATAATACTCTTATGTGGCTCCCTTAGTACCCTTAAATGGCCATAATCCATCCTCATTACCCATGGAGACTATAAAATGTAGAGTAGTTATTATGGGGCTATCATCACTCGCTTCATCTAATCATCGTTGATGAATTATAATGAAATTTTTAAATTATAGTGTATTATGAGAATTCTCCTCAGAAACGATGGTGATTCCAAAAATGTATTGGTGGATACATATGGTCATAGTTATTTTTCTAAGGATTTTTGGTCATCAAAATAATGTTTGAGGGTGGTATGAGATTATCATTGAAGACAAAAACATATGACACCTATAGAAACACGGGGGTTTTGAAAACAATGGAAAATACTTGTTTCATTTTCATCCCACATCAGAGATATAGGTGGAATGCCTCTATATTGTATGTAAATCCTTACATCCATTCAACAATGAATCTAGATAGGGTAAGAAAGACCCTAATCATTTATTATTCCATTATACATAGGTGAATATTTACTTTCTTCACCACATGGATTATTCTCAAATATGTTAGTATTATCCAACCACTCAAAATATCATATGCCCGTGCAAACCCACAGAGGGCCAAGATGCACCTAATCAATCTCTCATGCATTGTCTTGTCCATTTTCCATTTGGTATAGCTATGTGGTATAATATCCCTTTTTATAGCTATCTAGTTGTTTGCCCAATTTCCCCTCTTCTTTTATTTTCCATTCGACGAACAATTTATAACACTTCAAATGAACAATTCTCAATTAGCATGAAGAAATAAGAAAAAATAATAAATAATAATTTTTATTCTAAAAAATATTATAAAATATTATTTTGACATAAATATAAATTTAACGTATATATTTATTGAGTGTATTATATGTATAAATTATAGTTAAATTGAAAAAAACTATACAACTGAATGGAATTTACTAGAGGAAGAGATTTATTGATTTACGTTCAATATATATGATGTCTTAAATTACTCCAATAAACTTTTCCACTTTTATGATTTTCTCTATAAAATTATGGCATTTTATCGTGGTGGTCGAGCAGTCTATATATTGGATGATAATGAAATAAATTATGTATTTATAATCAGAAATAAATAAATAGAATTTGAAACATCAAGAGCGTGAAAATATATAATTACAGTCATAAAAGAAATCATGGATCTACATTGAGTAATAAAAGGAATACAATGGATGGATAATGCATTAAATAGTTCTTATTGGTATGAAAAAGTCTTTAACTAAAATTCAAGATTAATGATGATGTACATTACATTGTGTTCTATTTGGTTACACCATTATATTATGTGCCCTATTTTTTCATAAGTTGTGGTGGATATCATACATTTTTCCATGATAAAGAGTTTTAAAGAATTTGGAAAATGTTTATGTAATACTTTTAGTGGGCCCCAAATATATAGTTGATTTCATCACACAACATGACCCCATCATCACATGGGTAAAATAGGCTATTATAAACTACCTTAATTTTATATTACTTTTCATATTAAAAATCCCATATTTCATGATAATATATAATTTCAATAGGTCATATTAATAATACAAAACATTTTAACTGTGGGTGAGTTGAAGACATATGAGGTAGCATTTATCATATTTTTATTTATGTGTTTTGTGTATTTTTTTAAAACAATATCAAATGTAAAAATAATAAAAATATAATCCAGATACAAGATCATCTCTATGTGAATCATGTATAATATTTGTAATTAATTTTTCAAATTAATTGTTTATTATGATAATCATGAGAATTATTTCCCCATCAATGATATATTTTTTGTAAAAAATGGATGTCTGCAATGATATGATGGGTTGTACCACTAAAAAGTTATTTATGTTTTGAGGCCCTAAATTTTGAAATATAATTATGAGAAGGTACTACATTTCATATCTATTCCAAAATCAAACCTTATCATGACTTTTGAAAACATGTCATTATTAATTAAAGGTCTAATCAAGTGAATTAATTTGTTTCATCAAACAATAGTAGTCTTTATATATGATAGTTTATCTTCAGAACAATGTCATCATTGTAAATAATTTGACTATGTTTCTGTACCTGGTATACAAATATTTTATACCATATAAAATCAAATTAATAAAAAAATATTAAATATAAAAAGAGGACTACAAAATTTTATAACATACGGGGATATCTAGTTTAGGATCATAATGTTTTTCTCTCATGAATTTATATGTGGGTCAATTTGGAAATTTGATTGAAAATGAGGTAGATAATGTATTCTGGAAATGAACTTGGTAAGAATATATATTTTATGCGACCGGAATACACTTAATAAATAATGTAATGATAATCATGAAACAGTTTGAACCCACACATATTAAGAATTAGTGGTATATTGGACACAAAACATGGTTCAACATGATTAGTGCAATTAATATAATTTCTCTTTTAATTGATAAAATTTATGTGGAATTTATTTTAAAATATGTTTTCATTATTTTATATATGTGATTTTTACATTCCTAAAATTGATAACGTGGATTGAGAAATGGATACAAGAATATCTTATGACAATTCCTTTGTAATACATGAAATTTAACATTGCCTTGGAATAGATAAGCCCAAGTACGGTGTGTTGGTAAAAAAATATTGAACATTTTATTGATAATAAATGAAATATTTTATCTACATTTAAAAAATGTGTTTCATTATGGAAATGTCTGTTTAGATCATGTTTTTTAAAATTATATTACAATTTCTATTTTGACCCATTAAATACACTCTATTATTTTCTATATAAATATTTATAAATTAATTATTTATATTATAAAATTCATGAAAATATTATCTAATATATTTGTTAAAATTTTTATGTTTTCTATCCTATATATATCATATATTTTATTAGAGAAAATTTGAAATAAAATAAATGATAGATTTTGATCATCAACATATACACCAATTCAATATTTGTCTCATATCTTATTTATCATGAGTTGTATTTGAAATTTTATTTGAAATTATATATAGTTTCCAATTATATAAAATTAAATATTTTAGAAGATCAATTGTTTTATATTGATCCACACATTTCATAAAAATATATTACATCTAATTACTTGAATATTCAATAAATAATTTTTTGATCATGTCCAAATTCATGTTTGACGTGTTTTTTTTTGACAATTTGAAAACATAAAAAACTAGTTCATAAAATATCCACGGCATCTCAAACTTATATAATCATAAATATCATCCTTCACCGACATATCATAATTAATACCGTTCATCATAATATGGAGAATGAAACATAATGAAATGGTGATCATAAATGATAATTAAGAATAATAAAAGGAGACACCAATGATCACATTTCAATAATATGAGCATAAGCATAATAGAACACAATTTCAAAATATTAAAATTATACCCAACATATTAAAGATTATAATAGTAAGTAATAACCAAAATATTTAAATTTGATGAGACAATAATCATAAATAAATTAATTAAAATGAAACATGATATCATAATATAGGCATAAGACATGGAATTGTATCATTCACATAAGAATAGAATATCATTTCCATAATAGTCAAGGCTCATTTAGAAGGATATTATAGTGGAATGGGTTAAATCCGTAAACCATTATAGTATTCAGGGTTCACTCCAACAACTATTACATTAGGAATAGTATCATACTGAATAAGGTTCACTCCCCTTTCCACTCATGTTTATTTCATGAGATATCAATATTTACCCAATTCATTTGAGGAAGATAAATTCACCACCCATACATTAATGAAATTATTAAATAATTTTTTCAAAACACCACAAATCAATAAAATATGATATCCTATGAAAAATAAAGGGGTTTCGGAAACATTTCATCATAATATAACATTTAGAATCTAAATGGGTTTCATAAATATTTCATATTTTAATCATAAACATAAATCATACATAAAAAAATAATGATTCTATCCTTGGATCATATCCCCGTTAAAATATAAGTAACATCAAATAATTTTATCTCATTTGAAAATTTATTTGAAAAGATCACTTGGAATAATTTATTATAAAAATAACCTTTAATATAGAAGTTAATTGTTTTATGAAAAACAATCCTTGCACTAATAAACGAAAAAGATTAATTTGATAATAAAATTGTTATTATATATGTAATATAAAAATAAAATATAAATCATGATAGAGGGAAATTTTTTTATCATTTTATGTTTAAAAAAACAATCCTTACATATTTTTATGAAAAGAAACAAATTACCTTATTTCGAAAATGACATGATGAATCCCATTAAACCATTTTCTAAAAAGTAAAATATTGGTAAAAATGAATGTATCAAATCATAGGAAAATTGTATCAAAATTAATATTATTATAAAAAATGAATGTGTAATGTAAATATTCCCTTATTGAGACATTAATAATAAAAAATCGTGAATATTAGTGATAATTTGAAATAAAACACTTATCTTGAGTTTTCCTTTCTTAAAAAGAACTATAACAACATATATAGTAATTTTATATTTAGCATAAATCTATATCATATTAATTTTATTACTTATGAAATCATATTTTATATATTTATAAAATTCTAAAATTCGTTTTTTTAATAATTACTTATTAAAATTTGTATTCCTAACAATTATTTATTTCATTTATCACGAGTATATCTATATAATAGTTTTTTCCCTTATAAATAAATGTTGGATACAAAAAATTAATAATATAAATAATGATATAATTATGATAAATGTTTTCTAAATTTTTATTTATAGTATTACATAATAGTTTGGGAAAAAAATTGAATTATGTTGTCCAAGGAGATAGTAAGTAGTACACATTCATGAACGCTATTTTTATGTTTCAAAAGATATAACAAAAGAAAGGTAAATAATAAATATAATTTATTAGATAATTATTATATCATATATATCATATTTATTTATTAAATTAAACCTCAGTACAATTAATTTTAAATATTAATGGAAATGATTCATATAACTTCATAGTGGAGGTGGTAGTCCACTCAAACACATGAGCGACATTATCGTTTCCCCAAAAACTGGGTGATAAGTTGGTATATGTGATATTAGAATTCCAGTAGTGTAAATATATAATAAATATGATATATAAACATTAAACCCCTCATAATAACCGTCTATAAAATTTTGTGATGAGAAATTATTCATATTACTATGCCGAGATGGTAAGATATAGATATGTACGAGCGATACGTTAACACCTTTTTTGAGGGGAAATTAGGTTTATAATTGTTTTTAATAATAATAATAATATTTTAGAATATTTAATTTATTTAATTTATTATTATTTTAAACATCCCATATATTTAGAGGAGTTAAAGAAAATTATAAAATAATGTGATTTTTAATATAGATTATCTATTCTTTGCAATGACTCCAATAGATCTCCTTTAATGGGTTCTGAGGTTGGTATTTTTGAAAGAAATGATGAAATATGATTTGGATATGGATATTGATAGAAGAATTTTATGTAAATTTTTTATCATTAGGAATCAATGTGGTGTAAATTAGTGAGGTAAGAGGTTCCAATTTATAATTGTGGAGAGGGGAACTTTTGTAATTTTTCAAAAGATTAATTTATAATAGTCACATTCTGAAAAACAATTCTTATAAATGAACATGGATTAAAATAAAAGATTGCATAAGTTTGTAATATAATATACCAATATAATTTAGCCATGTTTTACCATAATTTTAATGATTATCATTTTGATTAACCTTTGGTTAAAAAATTTTATTTTTCACTATTGTATCACATTTTTCAATATTAAATGGTAATAATTATAAATTAGAACGCAAAAATTAAAACATAAAACGTCTGTTAATGATATTTTCCACTATTTCCTAACAAAAAAAATTTTATTTCCATATTTTTATGATTTTAAAATTATTTAATACAATATTATTTTGATAAAATGTCATTGTTGTTAATTTTGATTCTATTCATTTAATTTAATTTTAAATATAATAAAAAATGGGGGATTTCCAATATAAATATTTCAAACCATCCTAACATGTCATATAGATCTAAAAAATTCATGGGATACATTAACTCATTAAAATTTGTCACTTTTAATGTTTGGAAATTTATTTATATTATTTATTATTAAATAGAGAAATAATGAATCATTTTTTGATAATAAAGTAATTTTATTTTATAATTAAAAAAATTTAAAATTAATTTACATGATTAAAATAACTTATAAAAGCTAAAAATAATCACTTATATTATTATATAAAATAATGGTTTCCCTATCTAGACCCTAAATACTTTTAAATTACATAGTGGGGAATTTTTATAACACTAATTCATTTAAATAACATATAAGTCATTTTCATTGAATAATTTCTATTAAACAACTGAATTTAGAACAAATAATTTTTATGGTTTAAATTATATACTTCCAATAAGAATTAAGAAGAATAACTATTTCCTTATCATTTATTTTTAATCTAGATTAACCAGATTTACCGTATACAGAAGTTATAAATTTTACTATGATTTCTATTCATTTTGAGACAAATTAGTAGGGGTATATTTACGAAATGTGAACATTCAAATTATAAATAGATAATTACATTTATCTAATTGAATTAAATTAAATTGAAGAAATTAATTTTAAAGTATGTACATAAATGGTGACTTAAATTACATTTTTGATAAAATACAATTAAAGAAAAAAATAGGATGTATACTAATACTATTCTTAGGAAAATATAATTCAATTTATTGAAATATTTTTCAAATAAATAAAATATAAATTTATTTAAAATTATTACCCAAACATTTATTAATTTTATTTATCTTTACTATAATACATTTTGTGCATTAATGATGTTTTTCATAAAAATATATGTTCTTCTTTAAAATGTTTTTTATTTTCCATTATAATTAGTTGAATTTTTTTTTAATTTTATAAATATTTAAGCATAAATTAATTTTTATTTATTAATTCATATTTTTAACCACCAATCCAATTGGTACGGTATAAATGTTATTTTAAAAATATCATGCTTTATTTAAACACGGTGTTGCATGTAATGTAACATATCGAATTAATAAAACCATTTCAATAGAAATATTTAATAAAAATATTATGGTGTTAAATTTTACACCATTTATATTTAATTTCCCCCCTTAAAATATTTACTCTGATAAAAATAGATGTGGTTGACTTCACCTCACCAATTCCTCAAGTCCCTATATAAATTCTTCAAATTGGTGGTTTCAACACAAAACATTAACAAGGTGAGTGGTATCACTTCACATATATTTATCATTATGATCTGGAATATCTATTGGGTTATCATAATTAGAAAGGTATTACTTCATTAGTATGACCTCTGCGTTCAGTACATATAATGTATTAGGTATGTACTTCTTTAATAAAGATATATGGAACACATCATGAACTTGAGATAGATTCATGGGAGTGAGAATCGATAAACTACCATCCCAATATGATAAATAATTTTATAAGGACAAATAAAACATGGATTAGATTACCATTATTTCCAAATCACATCACACTATTCGATAGATATATTTATTGGAATAACTTTTCACTAAATACAGACATTAAATATTTATGATTTTTATTAGCATAATTTTTTATCGCATTTTATATACTCATATGTGTTATTGATTTTTTATAACATTCTATTACATATAAATGACTAGTTCGGGTAACATTTTTTTATTTATCTGATTTTATTCCATCATGTTGGTTTTCTTCACAGCCCAATGTTTATGGATTCATATGGATCCATAAAAATGTTGTTGTGAAAATATAAATTTAGCCAAATGAAAATAAAAGAAATATTTGATCCCATTATCCATTTAAATACAATGAAAATTCCCCCAAAATGTCTCCTAGAGCTGGGGTGTTCCTGTAAAGCAAAAAAACTATATATGGTTTATAATTATTACTGAAACATAACTCTATATACAAATAATTCTAATGACTTATAAAAAACATCGATGAAAAAAATCAGATCCAAATCCGATATAATTGATAGTGGTAAACAATGAAATCATATCACATATTTAACATATAACTCAGTAAGTTTATCGCGATATAATTATTCCCAAACATCGATGCAGTGTGTTAGATTCATATGATAACTAACTATATCCCACAGATAATTTTAACCTTTAAATGTTTTGGGGGTGTCTGAAGACAAAATCCATGGGGTTGTTTTCTCATTTTCCTTCTTGTAGGGAAAATGGTTGTAAAATTCCCTTATACTGCTATCTCTCATACTTCACTTCATGACATACAAATAACTGAGGTGTAAACTCTTATGTATTTCTCTTCATTTCATCCCACAATATATACTATTTGAGAATTCATATAACATAATAATTCCTAGATAAATATGGAATGGAAAACATGGAGATTTATCTATAAACTCCATCAAATATGGTACTTAAGGTACACATACACACTATTAGAACCTTATTATTACATCACAATAAGGGTTTTACTAAGAAACATTTCTCACCATCTTTTACAGATCTATATATTCCATCTATTCCTAATTAATATTCTTGTGGACATATGGCCAGACAATCACTTAAGAAAGATAATATTTCTCCCCTTATTTCATGATTTCACAATCTATACTTGTGATGTTGAGAAAAACGGAATCATTTTTTATATTCATCATATAAATACTACCATGATAATTTTTTTTCACAGTATATATAACATTGTTCACATTCCCATGGTTGTAATGTATCGATAAATAATAATCATTAACGAGTTATAATTAACTTATCTGAAACATATTTATCTCTTTCATTACTAATATATAATTTAAACATTTTTATCAGTACAGTTCTCACACTATTCTCTTTAGAGATAACACAACCATATCAATAATTAAAAAATTAACACAATTATCTCCAAATGATGATTTGGAAATTGTTCTCACAAAAAATTAATTCTCCTGAGGCATAAGATATCTATGTATTGTTTTTCATGAGGACAAATCCATGACCAAACATTGATGCATGACTATAGATTATAAACCCTTATCCATTTTAGTGTAGTGTAAACATATGTGTGTTGACTACCCTTCTCTAAATTTCCATAAAACATTCATCACATATAACATTCCAAATGTACTATCCTCCAATCTAAGTTAAATTGGTTGGTTGATTAAATAATAATGAAACATTATACACAAAGAACAGATAATATCAAACCATACAATGAAAAATACAGATCTTATTAATAATAATTTGTCTGGTTATGTTTTCAATAACATATATAATTAAAGGATCTACGGATATACCCTCACATGAGACTATATAACCCAAAATTAAAACTTTTGTAATCCAAAATTCTAACTAGTTAAATTATTCATATTGATTTTCCTTCCTTATGGTCTTCAACAAAAATATAAAATATTATTAACAATCTTCCTTAAAAATTTAATAAATATGATTATAATCTATAAGGACTACTATTTAATGATCAAAATAATGTATACTTTCACTATTCATTTAATCTATAATGATGGAGGGGGAATTAGCATAATAAAAAGTCACTTTAAGTTCATATTTTCTAACAGATTTATAGAATTATTTCATGGATTTAACTTCTTTATTGACTATCAATTAAATGTATTTATAAAAATTATAGATCTAGTAAATTAATTTTTTCCAACATATTTGATCCAAAATTATAGCAATATGTGGTTAGGGATATATTTTATTGACAAGGATCTTTTTTTATGACCTCAGTAATCAATGCATGCCATTATTGATTTATCATTCTTATTGAAATCCAAAATAGGTTCAACCTAAGGTGATACAATTTTCATAATGAATCCCTTGTTAATATTACCTTGGATATACTTCTTCAATTCATTCAACTACATTGAGGGAAATATATGTAGAGGAATGTAATTATGTTTAGAACCAAATATTTGATTTTTTGAACACAGAACTTCAAAATTCAGTGTAGGACCTAGATACTATTCTAAAAATCCATAAAAAACTCTTTTACAATAGTAATATCTTTAACTTTGAGTTTTCCCCCAAATATCTAAGGAAAATTTCCTTTACTAATAATAATCATGATCGATACGATTGATTTCTTTTACATTAAATCTTAATTTTTTCATCATACTAAAAGGTTATCAAATTTTGGTATGAAATATCAAATATAAATTCTCTTTCGTAGAAATTGATGTTGGATTTATGAAAGGAAATCCAATCTATGCTTAGAATAATGAATAATTTAATTATAATAAGAATGAATATATTTTAATGAAATAGAATCCTTTAAAAATGAATGAGTGAAGTATCATAGATTTGGGATGAATTTATCTAAACAATAGTGGTTTTACTACTAAATAAAAATCTATATTTTTAGGTAGTAATGTGATACCTAATTATAATCATGTAGATATAAAAGAGTGGATTGATCTATAATCAAAATTGATATCACCAGTTCTAGAGTGGATGGTAAGTGTACCTTTAAAAAATTTATTAACGTACTTCTCATTAGAAATATTGATTTCACAATATCACCATTTTCATATGGGATTTACTGATTGTGGACATCAATTTTTTTTATTTACCTTAGGATTTTGGTCACTTGTCATAATTAATCCCATACCCGTTGAATTTAAAATATTATAGTGTGGCTTGTTATTTTTGTGGAGCATTCTCTATATTAATATAATTATATTACTTATTCCCATCAGTTGGCATTCAACAAAACAGTGACCTTTCTTTTCACACATGAATCATTTACACTTTCAACTCAAACAATTTTCACTACTTTCTTTTATAATTTGTATCATAAAAGAAGAATTATCTTATTATCATTATCTTTTTTTCACAGATTTATATACATTTAAGTATTCCATTCATAAAAACAATTATATTTATGGATAACTCCAATAACAATTTCTACTATTATATCACATCACAAGATTTATTCCTTGTTATTGAAGTCCCTTATAGAAAACACTGTTAAGAGAGTTAGTTCTCTTCCCATAAATAATTCATCGACCTTGCTATTAGGTTCCATGATAATACTATATGGTACCTTGAAATCCTTGTAATATTTTCCTCATATGTACCAATAGATTCATCATCCAACTATTTCAAATCTAGGAATTATTTCTATATTTTCATATAAATAATAAATTAAAATTACATTATTAAAATTGGATTTTATATTTGGACCACCCAATTGAGTAAATTTAATCCAAGTCCCTCATGTTATTTATATGTGGCCTCCACAAATGTGATTCACATTTCAAATGATAAACATGTCAATTAACATATTTCCATTTTGAACACTAGGTAATTGATATTATATTTTTAGTAGATCTGATCCATTGGTTTGTGACTATTGAATAAGAAGACCCTCTATAAGAAGGTGTTTATTACATAATGATGGACTCACCAAAACATTATTACCTACTTTTCAGGATTTTTTGATTAAATTGATTTATATATAGATAATGTAATGAGATAATGGATATAATAATATTCATTTTATCTCCCATGACATTCTTGTTCCCAATATGAAAATAATTTCATTATACATCACATTATACATTAACATTCTTTAGTCTAGATACATTTAATAAAACCAAAAAACATTGTGTGATTAATCATAATCCCATTGAAAACCGACATAATAATTTATATGATGTATGAATCTTGAAACCTTCATCTATGACACATTTGTTTAACCTAGATAATTCATAATCCTTACCAAAACATTAGGATTTTATCCTATGCTCAGACATATCCCTAGGATTATTACTAAAGTGTTATCATTATAGTTTATAATTTTTAACTATGTCAATACACATTTCCAACTATAGAGGACCATATTTTTCTTACATATATATTTCATCATTATAGATGAATATTCATTACATACAATTTCAATCCATGGAAGAGTTATTTAGGTCTAGTATCATTAGAAAATGTGGAAGAGAAAAAACTAGTTCATAAAAGATATACATCATATCACCCTTATTTCATCATAAATAATACCCATAATAGACATATAATATGTGAAACCATTATTCATAACCCAGGGAAAGAAAACATATAAAAGGGGTGGGCTCTGATGTTCTATAAAGAAGAAAAAGGGACTAATCAGTTATTATAGATGTATAAAATGAGATTATGTGTATAAGAACATCATAGGCACATTTGAATAACATGAAATAATTATCAAATAATGTAATATTAATTAATTTAAAAAACATTACTTTTCATTATATTTGAATTCTAATGGAATCAAAGAATATGAACAACAAGGTAATAATATAGGCATAAGACATAGAATTGTGTCGTACAGATAGAAATAGAAAATACCATACATATTAGTCATTGCTCATTTAGAACTCAATAAATGTGAAATGGGTAAACCCACTAAACATTATTGTACTCACATCTCAATCACAAGACTATCATAGTGGACAAATTCACATGATGAGCTGGTTTTACTCCCTATTCCAGTTGTATTTATCTCTTGAGAAATTAATCATTACCCAATGAATTAAAGGGAAATATAAGTACCAAAAATCAAAAACAAAATTATATAATTTTGTTATGAAATAGCATAAAGAATGAATCATATGATAACTCCTGAAAAGAAATCGTTTTCATAAAAATTACAACATAACATAACCAAAAAAAAATAAATGTGCTTCAAATAAATTTATATTTTCATCATGAACATAAACCATAAATAGAAATAATACAAATGGAATAATTGGATCATATTTTCATTAAAAAAAATTTACATCCAATAATTTAATCTTATATGGAAACTTATATTGAAATATCACTTGGGAAAATACATATGAAAAAAAGTATTCTATTTTAAAATCATATCTCTTTTCAAAATAGTTATGAACTTCTAGAGGAATTTTTTTTAGAAAAGAACCATTTAAACTCGAAAAGAAATATTGGAATAAAATATTTTTGAAAACATCATGAAACTAATTTAATGTTGTATAAGTGAAAAATATTCCTTCTGTATTTTTTTGAAAAACTAAAAAACTATTTTATTTTTTGAAAATGGCAAGAATATTCATTTAAAATCATCTTATAAAAGGTAAAAAATGTTTGAAATCATTTTAAAAAAACATAGGATATTTATAAAACCATTTTCCATAGGAATTATATAAATCAAGGATAATTAATACAAGTAATCCACGAAGAGACATAAACATAGATAACTTC
This sequence comes from Viscum album, assembly GCA_963277665.1. Taxonomy (NCBI): domain Eukaryota; kingdom Viridiplantae; phylum Streptophyta; class Magnoliopsida; order Santalales; family Viscaceae; genus Viscum; species Viscum album. The sequence continues at coordinate 250,348,955 of OY728165.1, read as the reverse complement.
GAATATTGATTGATTGTGAAATAAAACCCATTCTTCGAGTTCTCCATTCTTGGGCAGCACTCTATCCTCATGTATGATATATTTAGACTTATTATTATTTTATTATAAATTCATTTTAATTCTTATAAGATTGTATTTTTCACATTATAACATTTCAATAACCACTTTTGACATTAATTAATTACCAAATATTTTATTTCAAAGTTTTAACTGTTTCATATATCATTCAGTTTTTTTGTTTAGGTCATTATACATTTATCATTTTTTAATCACAGTAAGAATATTAATAACCATATAAATATAATATATATTAATTACATAATTTTTTAAATCCATACATAATATTTAGTGAGAGAAAAGTCAATTACACCATTCATAAAAAAGATATGTCATACGTATGCATGAACGTTGAATCATTTAACAAAAAATTAAAATAAATAAAAGTAAATGTTAATTATATTTTTTTAATATAATTATTATATATTATGTATCTTTAAAATTTATCAAATTCATAATTTCTTCCTCAAAGTTAATATATAAATGAAAAATAAATCACATCACTTTATAGAGGTGGTAGTCAATATGTTGTAAGAATGATGTTATCATTTCCCCAAGGTTTTGATGGTATGATATTAGACATGGTAATATAATTAGTGAGTTATAATTATGTCATAAATATCAGATATATAGATTAAAACCATCATAATAACCATACCTAAATGATAGTTATGAAAATTGAATTGAATCGATACAAGGATACAGTAACTCGTACATATGGATGAGCGATACTTTTAGTTATCATTTGATTTGAAATAGGGTGTGTAATGGTTTTCTAATATTCATAACAACATTTTAGAATATTTATTATACTTATTTCTTTCTTTTATTGTACATACCAAAAAATATATTCATTATAGATTAGTTTAAAAGAAAATGATCGTTACGAAATAGTTCATCTTTTTTTGAACGACTTCTTTGAAATGATTTTTTTAGATATCATATAATGGGCTCTACGGTTGGTCTCTTGATATTCAGAAGACCTATAGGGTGTGTATAGAGATATTTATATGTTAAATTGGTAGATTTTGGTTGATCTAGGGGGCAGAATGTGGTGTAAATAAGATTTGAAGGATATTCCATTTTACAATTTTGGTAAGGGGGACTCTTCAAATTTTTAAAAAGAATATTTTCTAATAAATTTATTCTCTATAAAAATGACTAAAAATGGTCATTTATTTTGAATATAGGGTTATATAGGGTCATAATTCTAAAAACCAATATAATACAGACTTTTTTGGTGTAATATTATAATTTATCATTTTGAATAACCCTTAGTTAACATTTTTTTATTATAACTACGGTGACACATTTTTCAAAGTTAAATTGATGTAATTTAGAATTATGAAGTGGCAATTGGGTTTAAAATTTTATATTTAGGAAATTTTAGACCATATCATAACTACATTGTCTTTTATCAATAATTTTATCAATTTTTTATAATTTAATAAAACATAATTCTGATATAGTATAATTATTATCAGTTTTTAATTAATTATTTTAATTTAATATTAGATAAATCAAAACTAATTGGGAATTGGAATAAAATCCTCTAACAGTTCACTTATTTTTTATATGTGTCTAAAAAACTCACTTTATATATTAATATATTATAATAATATCACCTTAAATATTTTTAAAATCATTTATTATAAATCCTTATTAAATTGTGAAATACACATCAGTGTTGCATTAGAAATTAAGGTCATTATATATTTTATAAAAATAAAAAATTAAAATATTTCATTAAAATAATTTTTTAAAACTCAAATTAAAAACATAAAATAAATCACAAATATATTTTGTCCATATGGGGACACATAATAAAAATATAAAAAATAAAGTTCCATTTTGTGACTTTTTATTATAATAATATATAAGTCATTATCATGGAATTGTGTCCAATAGAAAAATAAAAAAAGAAACTGAGGTGATTAATATCAACTTAATTAGACCCAATAAGAAATTATTTTTTTTAATTTTGTCATATCACTTAATTGTAGTCAATATTAACTAATTATACCCTTTACCATCATTAAAAAAATTACCACAGTTCTGATTCATAGTAACTACTAATAAAAGAGGCTTCTTTACTAAATTTGATCATCCTGAATATCAATATATAATTGTTTTATCTGATTCAAAACCTATGAATCGATGAAATTTTTGTGATTTTTGTTCAAAAAATATAAAAAATATATTATTCTAAAAAAAATTGTTCCAAAAATTGTATTTATTCATATCATGTAGTACGAAAAGTATATTGAGATTATTTTTAACATTGTAAAATTTTAATAATAATAAAATTTTATTAAAATAATTCATAAATACTTATTATTTAAATTTATTAATATAAAAAATCATTATCTGTGTATATACTCTTTCGAAAAAACAATATTTATATTTATTTCAATTTTTAACAATTTTCATTTATAATAAATTGAGAACCAATGAACTAATTTCTAATATATATATAATGATACATTTTTTATAATATTTTATGTCCTATTTATACACTATAATCTAATAGGGATGTGATAACTGTCAGTTTAAATAATATTAATTGAATTGTATATCATGGTTTGTTTAAAATTGATGAGGCATAAAATGAAAGATAAAAAATCAATATAATTAATTAAATAAAAAATATTTCATTAAAATCTTATGTTTTTTGGGTTCTTGACGATAATATTTATATTTAACTTGGATTAATATATTTCAAAAAAAATTCTCATCCATAATTGTAAACTCTTGGATCCCTAGCCTCCCCTCTACTCTATTAGTACATGTTTTCACAATTTGAATGGGTCATTTTTTGAACTACAGTATTTATAGTACAGACTAAATTTTTCCTCAACACATCTATAAAACATTAGATGATGTAATTTATCATGGTAGAAAATCCACAATAATTATATTTTTCCCTCTTCTCCAATGTAGTATTTTTGTAATTGTAATGAAATTTTAATGTATTTCGTATTTTAATTAATTAATTAATTTTTCCATCATCTCTAATTATGATCACTGGGTTTGAAATAAGGAGATAAAACATGATTTGGTTATTCCCTTTCTATATAACATTGTTTATATAGATCAAATCTAATATGTAAACTCCACACACGAAAGAGTTTATTTTAACATTAATTAATCTAAATCAATCATTCATAATGAATTTATTTTAAATCATTTAGATTGCTTTATATTATTTAAAATTATCTTTGAAATAATTTTTTTCATTTGAAATAAAACTCACCAATGAGATGCACCTTACAAATGAGGTCAAGGTTGAGTGAATTGTTGGAATGTGTAATTTTTTATCCAAACCAAACTATGAGTGATTATTTTTTAGATATAGAATATAATCATTAAAATATATTTCATACTATTTTTAATGTGTGTTTATTACCTAATTTACCACTCACTATAAGCTATAATTTGAGGACAAGAAAATTAAGTATCTAAAATTTCACATTTCGATGATGTCCTAGGTTTCAAATCATTTCATCTTTATCATTGATGTAAATTTCCATAGGGTTTGGGGATGATAAGTTTGGGATATCATAATTAATATATTTTTAATTTATATTATAATTCTTAAAAATCTAATAGTTTGATAAATTTTGATAATCCCATATAATAATATTTTATAAAAACATATTCTTGATACATTTTAGAAATAAATTTCCAAAACAAAAACCGAAAATCATCATCCTCCATAATTCTTGTTGTTTCATAAATATAAAAAAATACTTCCTACAATTATTATTAGATGTTTCCATATTTCCTTTTATTCAATAAACATTTAATATGTTGTTTTATATATTACATACATATTGAATAACCTTGGTCAAATACTCTATTGAACAAATGTATTGAAAAACAGTCATTATTTTGGATAGCCCAAGACAATTCATTTCAACCACACCTCGACATATGTAATGTCCATAAATCATTGTATTTCCAAATAATATACGCCCAATACCAACACATAATCACGAAATAGGGGTTCCTGCCCTAATAAGTCTATAGATGACTGATTCTATGATGTTAATGAGAAACAAATGGAGTCGATGACCCTTTGTATGCTTTAAATATCAAACTTAAACCCGTATTCAACACCCATAAAGCAATATGAAATAATCTCCAAATCTATTTAAACATATCTATCCATAATTAATAGATACAAACCATCATTTTTTAAATCTAATAATTATTTTAAAATACTATTCTTTTTTTGAATTTGGATTCTTTTATGAGATGACATGGAACATAATAAATGAAAAAATATTATATGATATATAATTTTATATATAGGAACGTATGGCCCTTTTATGAGAACTATAAATGAAAATCTAAATGTGGTCATGTTATAAAACAAGTTTTGGGGAGCTACAAGGTGTAGAGGTCACATGGACTAACTACACATTTCCTGTAGTACACACTATCTTGTGTGACCTCACACTTTATATCAAGTACTTCTAAATAGAAAATTATGTGATATTAATATATCATATTACAATTCAAGTAACTATCTATGTAAAATACACGAATAATCAATTATAGTTACATTCCATGACATTATTGTTAAAACATTTTCTATCCGATAAGAAATTATACATAAAAAATGGTTCTATAATACACACAAAGTAACCATGTATCATTTAAAATTTTCTTGGTACCTAGATTAAACTATTCCCAATACCTTTTTAAATGTTATTCATACTTGATTCTCCACCCAACCAATAAAAATCCCCCCCCTCATATTTTCTTTCTCCACACCACATTCAAATAGTGTTTATTTAGGTTAAATTCTTCATGACTATTATAAGGACCTATCAATAAAAAAATAAATATTCTATATTCTTTAGATAAGAATGTTTTTCATTCATTTATGAATAACTTGTTGGATTCGAGTTTTAGAATTTTTTGTAACCACTTTATCAAAAATAAATATTTCCCCACATAGATTATATAATAACTTAGTATCCATTTTTCCCAAAAAAAACAATTCTTTTATGATATGAAAAGATTTATTTTCATGAATCATCTTCAAAATTTTCATCTTCACTTCATCCTTTTCCTTAATAAAACATAAAACATTTTGAGAAACATTAAAAAAAATTGGATGATCCTGAACTTCTCGATAAGGTACACAAAAAAATAAACAATTTAATCCCTGAATGAAAATATAAATGTCCTATTAAAGAATATCAATGGATTCAAAATAAAAAGAATTTCCAAAAACCAAATTTCTAATTGAATGTAGTTTCATTAAAAATTTACATATAAGTCATAATTGAAAGAAATAATAATCATAAAGTTTTATTTGAATCATGATTAAATCATGAAAACATCATCTTGTTGTTATAAATTTACCCGTAAAAAGTAGGAGATACCATCCCATAAACATAAACTCATTAGCTTACCCAGGGGAAACATGATATTTCTGTTAAAACAATACAAAAAATAAATAAATCATCTATGTTAAATGGCACATCATTTTCTGTATTACCCTTACCCATGGGATTACTAATACAGTCATATTCCATAATTCATTAGGGAACACACTGAATTTGAGTGTGATAACAAACCACCCACATCCTTGGTTTATAATATAACTACCAGTACTGAATAAATTACATAGCCACCTATACATGACTTATAAAATAACCAATTTCCATTATAAATAATCCATAATAACTATAATATAATCAAAAAACATTTAATATTTTATTTCAATCATTACCCTCATAAAATTATTATTATCACCAGTAAAGAAACACTATATGATGTTAAAATATCTATTCCATATAATAACCTTTCTTTTAAAACCAAAAAAATATGGTGGAGGGTTAATCATTGAAGAAAAAATACCCTTACAAAGGATTCCCAACATCATATACTGATTATTCTAGAAGGAACAATGATTGAAACAATATACATAAAAATGTAACTTTAATTCTACTATTTTCAAATACTATATATAAAACATGTAAAAAATAACCCTTCTAAAATTGTTTAAAAGAAAGTAAAAGGGTTTAAAATATTTCATTTATAATTCTTTCATGTTTATATAATTACATCAAAAATATAATTTTAAAAATATTTACATGGAAGAAAAATATTTATAAAAGAAATCAATAAAATATTTTAAATAAGGTTTTAAATGTCAACTGTACATAGCATTGGTTCTGACACATCACGTACATTCCTTATCCTCCTAAATAAAAATGGAATATTTTTTATATAAATTTTTATTATCTTTTTAATGTTTATATAAATTAATTTTATTTAATATCATATTATATTAAATTAATTAATTAATATTACATCTTATCTTTTGATGTTGTTAGACTAATATGTCCCAAATGAATACAATAGGTTGAATAGGATGAAGAGACCATTATTTTATCATCTCTCGAATAATATTTATTAATTAATTATATATTAATAAATGAATTTTAAATTTAATACAACCCATGTAATATGGTTATGAAAAATGGACTATGTTACAATCATAGAGATGTTATTCCATACATACGACAAATAACACTACCATTTTTTCAAAAAATATTATAGAAGGAATTTAAGTATTATTTTACATCTAAATAACTATAATTGTAGAAATAATTTCATATAATTTCTTTAAGTAAACTTATATATTTCATCTATGCGATGTGGTGATGAAAAATGGAAGAAATCACTTCATAGAGGTGGTTGTTCACATGTACACACGAATAACATTGTAATATTTTAGTGAATGGAAATGTATGTAAATAAATTTTATATTACTTCACTTAAATTATAGATATGTCATGAATTTCATAAATATATAGTAAATCAAAAATAATATGTATTTTTTAAAGTGTTTATATAAATAGAATTACATCAGTTTGTGAGGTGGTAGTTCTCTATACACATGAACAATAGTTTTTGTTTCCATTTGATGAATTCATGAGATGGATATAGGTTTTCCTATTAGAATAATTAAATTTATGAAAATTATATATAGTAAAATTTTTATACAATCATTGTTGATTAATATTTAATGAATGAGGAAGAATAAATAAAATCAATATTAGGGGTTAATAACTATTACACTTCTTCATATAACCTCTTTAGGTTTATGAAAAAAGATTTAGTATGATAGTTTTATGAAAACAAATTTCCTCCAGGATAATGGAAGATATTATTAGATGTTATTGGGGTTTCTATTATCAGAACCAAAATTTTAATGTCCTTGAATATCTATATAATTTTTTTAATTACAAATAATTATTTGTAAACCAAGAAATTTGACGGAACATGATTTCGAGGCCCAGAGTGCATGAAATAATTTATCAAAAAATTTAAGGTTTAAATATCATGCATGATATGTTTTCCAGAAAAAGTGGAAAACATTTAAATGGGTTCCCATATTAGAAATAAAAGGGCACTGTAGCATTCAGGCTGATGGGTTTACCCTATGTGCGACATCAATTTAGTCGGTGCATGCTTCCAATGGGAAAACCTGAAAATTGAAGAACGGTAAATAAAATGATTAAATAAAATTATTTTATTTATAATATGATTCTAACTCATGAATGGTTACTTGGATTAAAAATCTCTTACCACCACTTAGCTCGTGATAGTATGATTTCCTTAGGGAGATCCTAACATTGGCCGGTGTGGGCCAATAGTGGAGGTTATTTTTTTCCATAAATAAAATAATTATGTAATAGTTATTTTTATTTTCTAATCCTTATAATTCCAAAGAAATTAATCAAATTAGAAATTTGAAAGTACTGTTGCAATTGTTATGTGGTTTTCCTCTTAGGCGGAGCCTAACCTCGACCGATGCGGGTCGAGGGTGACTATTAATTTTTTTCTGAACATTTTTTAAGACACATTTAGTAAATGTACAAGTGGGATTTTTTATCATTTAAATAGGTTCATGGATCAAAATTCATAGGGAACCATTTAATTTGGAACACTGGGATTCACATAAAAATGAATTATCCTCGGTCGGATAGGGATGAGAGGAAATGTTCTTTCCTCAGAATTTTTGAGAAAAATTATAATAATTTTGAAATGAAATATTTTATTTCTTTTCTCCCCATTGAGTGACGGACGGCGATGTTGTAGTGCAGCGACAAGATGGTGATGAGGCACATTAATTATGGGACAATAATTGCCTATTTGAAACTGCAATGTTGTATTCTAAATTATTCATTTAATGTTGCTCATTTAATGATCATCATTAATGAGTGAAACGATGCAACATATTTTTTTTAAATAATCCAGTGTGTCGAAGTTTGATGATTTAAAACTATTGGGATTCTCTGAAAAATTTCTGGAGGACTTCATCTCCAATGAAGAATGATGAACCACAGATAGATTCCCTCTCAAACAAAGACAAAGAACAAATAAATGAACATGGGAGGATTCGATTTGGAGGGCAACGAATGGAGATGAACTTTAATGAATGTTGAAATACTTCCTCCATCTGCAATGGATTCCACCGAATCTAGGTAAGGGAATTAAATTGATCACAAAATGTTTTATGATTTCTCTCATATAGTTCTTGGAAAATAAAATGAATGTGGATAAACTGACTAATGGGTTGATCCGTGTCTCGACTTTTCTTGTGGTTGGTTGTTGTGGGGTATTAATTAGGTCTTTATTCTTTCTAAATTATGATTTTTATCACCCATTATTAAAACACTAATGTTGAGGGTATGGGCCAATCCGAACAACCCCCCCCCCCCCCCCAGTTCTTGGTTTATGTGTGGTCTTCGCATGTGACTGGGGAAACATGGAGACAGGATGAAACCAAGTGCTTCGTAGTGAAGTAGGCAACCCAGGTGGCCCGTATGTGCATACGGGATGGAAAACAGACCATCCTAGCATCTTCAATAGCTGGATGAAGCAGCCTCCGGTGTGGCATCTAGCCTGTGCCAGCTGCGTGTGGATGACATCGCCTCGAGGCTCTTCGACACCAAGATTCGCGGCCAGCCATGCCACGACAGGTAGAGAGAAAAAAGCCCCTACTGGCTGTGTTGGATAGGATCAGCCCCCTCGGGTAGCTCAGCTAGCCATTCTGGGAGGTGGTGTGTAACGCACCGAACCCAGTTACCCAGAGTCAGTGCATTATTACATAACATTGGCATGATAGAAAGTGATCATATCCTGAAATACCTATCAGTTTAGTAGCCTTATAAATACTAAATACATTCATAAGTCTAACATTACATTAGAAATGGTAAAACAAACACTAAATTGTCTTCATTTACCACATTAATATCCCTTATACGATCCCTATAAGACTTTCATAATTTACTTTTTCGTGTCCTAGGAAAAATAAAAATTAGAAATGGGTGAGCTTAGATTATCAGTAAGGATAACAATATAACGAAAACATTCATAAAAAGCATAAACATTTAAGGCAATGTGTAAGACAAAAACATAAAACTTTTTAACATAATATTTTACATAATATGGCTAATATAAATCAAATAATACCATTTACTTATTAACATGGATATTCTACTAGTCGAATAATAACATGAAATATCAAAAGCCAATTTCATAATGATTTCATTCATAATTCCAGACTTCATAAACACACAGTCAAGGCCTCGTGCTAAGACAACATATAAGATTTTTTAAAGGCCATGTTCCAAGACACTAGTTTGTCGAATTAAACCTACCGATGCATCGAGGAGCTATATCAGGCTCCACCCATCACATACTATGTCCAATGAAATTATTATATTAAAATGTTGAAACATAACATAAACATTCATATTAATACTAGAATACTAAATGTCAATACATTAACTATAAACTTTTAATGGTATAAAAATAGAACATCCATAGTCAAACATATGATAACTCATTAAATAAAATATGGATGTTTTTATTATAATAAATCAACTTCATACAAGTTTAAAATACATCAAAGGATGTTGGAATAGATGAAATGAAAACTATTTGAAATAAATACCTTTTTGTAATGTCCCAGTTCTGAAAGCCACCTAGAGGCGCCCCATACCTCGTTGGTGACATGGCCTCAAGACCATTTCCCCAAACGCCAGAGGCTTCTAACTAGCAGCAAGGTACTTGTGTGTTATATATGGGAAACTATGTCCTCATTGGATGAGTACATAGCGGATGTAAAAAAACATGCAATAACAAAAGTAGTAAATATCCAACAATAGTAAACAGTGGAAGACTGGGATAACAAACAACTGGAGCAATTCATAATAAATGATGCATGATACAAAATTCTAGGAAAACATCAAAACAAGTCCCATTGCTGAATTAAAATAGTACTAAACCATGTGCAAAAGAAAAGTATAACAACTACTCAGCATCGCAAGCCTAGGCTTGGTCCCATTCTCTCCATCTCTATAGCAAGAGAAGTACTTGAAGTTGAAGGGCATCTGGCCTTATCTATACATGAAACAATATAATCTGTTTGGGACCAAAATCATGGTCCAAATAGGGTGTGAGACTAACTCCTAGTAGGAATCCACATGAAAATTGGTGCCTAACAGTCAGTGAATATATGGCAGATAAAGTACAAAAATTAGAAAACATGAACGAGCTGAACAGTAAAAAATCCAAAGTCCCATTATTAAGAAATATATAACATGATTTTACGCACAAACAGTTAACCCTCTGTGAAGTACACATAGCCATCCCCTCTAGTCCTACCTATCAAGTACCAACAACCCTCTGGGCTGTACACTCATCCTAATCACTTTGGTTCGGTCATATGAAAATTATTAGACTCTCTGAGGATGCTCACATGGTCAATTCCACTTATATTCTAAGGTAGTCAGGGACTCTTTGAGGAATCTCACTCGGTCAATTCCCCTTATAGCCCCAAGGTCAAGAACTCTTTTAGGAAGCTCACTCGGTCACTTCACCTTATAGCCCGGGTCATACAAAGGCAATATGAAGAATCTCACACAATCAAATCCTCTTATAGTCTAAGGTAAGCACAACAATTCAAAGTAAAACAAACACTCTATGAGGAATCTCACATGGCCTATCCCCTTATAGTCAATAGTAGACAAGTACTCTCTGACTAAGCTCACACAATCAATCCCCTTTATACTCCAATGTAATCCTAGGCTCTCTGAGGAAGCTCACACAGTCTATCCCCCGATAGCCTAATGCTCTAAGACTCTAGGAGGAAACTCAATCAGTCAATTCCCATTATAGTCTACTACACTCAGTTATCATGGTCTTCTGTATGATAACGACATAGCTTTGAAATATAGCCAAATTAAACTTACAAAACTACTTGGCGAAACAGTTTACAACATATAAAGAATATCAGGATTCAAACTCTCCATCATAAAGCAACAGGTATGGAAAACATGCAAGGTGGCCAAACATGATAAAAATGACCAACCGGTCGTAAATAGAACATGCATGGGAAAAACATCCAAGGAATAGAAAAAAATCCTTATTCTTATCCATTCAACCACTACACATGCATAAATGGATGGCCGGAAGACACCATGGGTAAAATAGTAAACACACAATACCCTATTCAAGGGTATTGGTGGAAATTGCACATAATACTCAAAGACTTTTAACAGAAAGACACAAACCACCTACATTGGTGTTAGGTGATCGATATACCTGAACCTCAATGCTTGAATCACCTTTGAATGTCATATATCTATGAAAATATATAAAACATTTAACCCATGATAACATGGAAAATAGGAGGAATTGGTAAATGAATCTTTGGAAGAAGGAAGAACTCAACCTTACGATTCCAATGCAACTGATGTTTTTTTATTCAGACGATGAACACACGCTTGAGGGAACATTGATGATCCACGACCGTATATTTCTCTCGGTTGAACGTGACCCAAAAGGAGTCTATTCTGGAGATTAGACAAGTCCCCTATGTGTTTAATGAAAAAAAAGTACACGACGTGTACTCTCCTTTTCCGTACTCCACATTAGGTGGCCTCCATGTCATCCATACATGGTCATTTGTGGGCGAATGACATGGCCAGCCCATGGCCTCCATCCACATGGTAGTACAGGGTGTGCCCTCATAAAGTACACGATGTGTACTTAGAAAATATCCATATTTTCCTCTTTTTCTCAAAATGATTAGGAAGGAAAAAACATACCTGAAAGGAAGATCTGGGTTATTACAAACATCACCATCATAAGAAATATATCCATAAATTTCCCTAACAACGTGGCGTAGAAGAAGAAACCCCAAACAACTCTGAACACTATAATCGTACATCATCCTCCCTCTCTCATGTATCATCCTATACACGCCCGTGCTGCCATAGCACCCATACCAGAGGAACTGATCGGCCATAGAGAACCTTCATACTTTGATCAATAATCTAGATAGGGTGATCCTTGAATGACGCATCCTCTTCGAGCACAACCTCCTCAGGTTGAAAGACATGAGACAAATATGAAAAGTAACATCGAAGCTGAGAGATGTGAAAAATATCGTGCATAGCCTGGTACCTCTAGGTAACTACAACTAATAGGAAACCGTACCAGCTCTCTCCAACACCTCAAACGGCCTGACGTACCTTAGAAAAATCTTACCATGTATCTTAATACTATTTTTTCCTAACCTTGGTGTGACACACTGAAAATTTTAATCCCCGACCTCGAACTCCAGATGTCGTCTTCGCTGATCTGCATAAGACTTCTCTCGAGACAGCGCAGTAGTAGTCCTCTCCCGAATCAACTCTATCTGCTTTGTGGTCTCCTAAACAAGATGAGGTCCTAGAAAAGCTTCCTCTCCTACCTACAACCAGCATAAGGGTTTTTAGAATGGCGTACAGTACACAACCTCATAAGGTTCCATCTGAATAGTTTCCTGAATACTATGTTTGTAGGCAACCATCACAAGAGGTATATGATTCTCCCAAGAACCTTCAAAATACAGAATGCATGCTCTAATCATGTCCCCATTAACCTCAATCGTATGATCAAACTGGACATCTGTCTAGGGTTGGTAAGTTTTACTAAAAAGTATTTATGTACCCAAAACCATCTAAATCCCCTGCCAGACCTAAAAAATAAAATAGGCATCTCTGTCTGAAATAATGGAGTGTTTAACTCCATGAATATGTACGATCTCTCGGATGTACAACCATCCCAACTCATCAAAATTGAAGGTCTCGTTAATCATCAATAAGTGAGTGACCTTCATGATTTTGTTAATGAAAACCCAAATAGAATCATTTCCCCCAAGGCAACCTCGGAAAACTAGCCACGAAGTCCATCGTGATGTCATTCTACTTCCACTTGCGAATAGGTAACTGCTTTAGAATCCCTACTGGTCACTGATGCTCTGACTTCACCTACTTGTAAGTGGGATACCTCATGATGAAATCAACAATATCCCTCTTCATTCTTGGCCACCAATACTAACGGTGTAGATCATGATAAATCTTGGTGACACCAGGATGAACTTCCCAAACTGAGGAATGAAAATCCAACATCAACTCCTCGTGTATGTCTGTTGGATGCCATACGTGTCCCTGGAAACCCAATATCTCATCATCACCTATGGTCTATCTAGGAATAGAGTCCTTTCCTGACACACTCTCACTTAGGACTTAGCCTTCATAATATGAAAGCTGCCTCATTCGAACTCGATCAATAAAAGTCAAGGTAACACCTATAGAAGGAAGAAATTGTTGGAACCACTTTGTGTATAAGGTTGTATTTGTTGTCAATAGTTGTCAATGCAGATCAAAATGAAGAAGATCATGAAGTACTCCGATGAAGTAGAGGAGTGGTGATTCAGATGATTGTTGTGCTAATCTTAAGTTCAAAGAACATGTGTCAAAGGTGATACATTGTTTAGAACAATGAAGAATGTGAGGAGTAATCCATTCGAGGATGATTAAAGAAGAATGAGGTTTTTTGGATGAAGACCATGCAATTACTCATGATTGCATGAGAACCATGCTAGAGACTTCTTGACGGATTGAATCACATGTTTGGCATGAAGTTGATCATGACGGTTGATGAAGAAGACAATGGCCGTGCAAGGATTGGAATTTTGAGATAGCCATGCACATCACAGAGGAGTTTGTGATAAAAGCAGAAGAGTTGTTGAATGATACAGATCACCAGGAAGAAGTGTTGTGGTGATCGTGCTTGTTGACAAAGCATACAAACGACATACAAATTTGTTAACAAAAGGAGATTTCATGGTGACATGTCGAGTTCAAGAGTTGTGGCCAGCGATCTATATTTGATTCAAGAACGTCGACAGAGGAATGGATGAGATGGTGGCGGTGCAAAAAGAGCAGATACAAGGTGGCGCTGTTTCCCAGTGTTTGCCAAATTTTTGGGCCTCAAAATCGGAAATTGAAGACATAGATTGTCTGCAAAAGGCAGTGCGCTCTAAGAGGAAGGCTTGCGCGAAAAATAAGAGGCTTGCGCGAAATACTTAAGTTGCGCGCGGAAAACAGCGGGATGCACGAAATAGTTTTTCGCGCAAACAGTGTTTTGAAATCAGAGAGGTGAAAAATGGCAAAGGCATGGGCTGCGCGGAAAATATGGGTTGTGCGCAAAATACTTGAACAGGGCGCGGAAAAACAACGTGGTGCGCGAAATAGAGGAGCGAAGTTTTTCACGCAAATAATGTTTCAGAATCAGAACGTTGAAAAATGGTAAAGGCATGGGCTGCGCGAAAAACCAGAGCTGTGCGCGGAAAAATGGGAATGTGTGCGAAAAATGTTGTGCGCAGAATAGCTGGGTGAATTTTTCGCGCAATCAGCGTATCGAATCGGAAATACAGAAAATCGGCAAAGGCAAGAGGCGCGCGAAAAATCAGAGATGTTCGCACCATGTGCGTGGAAAAATCGAACTGCTGCGCGTACAGTTGGTTGTGCACGAAATGTGGGTTTGAAATTTTACGCGCACGAGAGGATTCATGTTCTAAATGATGATAAATAGAGAAGTAACAAGATGCGCGAAAAACCAAGGTGCTGCGCGAGATTAAAAGGAAGATGCGCGTAATTCACAGAACTGAGAGACAATTTTACGCGCAAAAAGGGGGGTTTTACGCGCAGGATCAAAAACGTCTATAAATATGAGGTGAACCCCTCTCATTCAGAGAGGCTCGACACTTAGACAAATCCTGAGCTCCGGCGGGCGGAAAAATTAAGGTACAGAGGGTTGCGCGAAAAAGAGGGTGTTGCGCGAAAAAGGGATGTTTTGCGCGAAAAAGCAGAGTAGCGCGAAAAGCCTTTTACGCGACAAAAGTTATTTTTACGCGCAAGGTTTGAATTTTACGCGCAAGCCCCCGGGAAGGGTGCGCGGAAAATTTGGGCGTCCCGCAGGCCTTTTTGACAGGTGCATAGCACTATCAAATCTGCTTTGCGAAGAGAAGAAGAACGATCGGGCAACCAAAATCTGATCTGCACAGAGAGAGAAATATATCGATACACTCAGGTGTCAGAATTGGGAATTGAAGGAAGAGAAGGAGATTTAGTGCATTCAGGTATTGCACTGAAGTAGAAGATTGATTTCAAAAGAGCATCAACTCAGGACTCTGATGCAAGCAAAGTCTCATGCTGAACAGGAGACAAAGACTTCAATGCATATCTATTGAAGAGACCTTCACGTCTATAAACTGAGTGAGACTTCACCAACGGCAGTGAGCCAGGGGGAGTCAACGGGAGTGACCCGAGGGACGCAGTGAGCTATCCCTAAACAATTGTAAAGGCAGTGAGCCTGGGACAGAGTGTCTGTACCCGAACATTTGTATCCGCAGCTAGTGAAGCATAGTGGATTTAGGTACGACCGGCAACCTGTCGGCGTATACTCCTTGGACGTAGCCCTTAGCGGTGAACCAAGTAAAAATAGCTGTGTCATCTGTCTCTGCATGTGAATGTTTAATTGCTGATCATATCCATCATACAGGTTTAAGTAGTTCCTACCAACGTGGGAACAAGATCCACAACTTTAAGAAGAAAAAGTTGCCACCCTGATTCACCCCTCCCCTCTCAGGGTGTCCCGGGGTCCTACAAGTGGTATCAGAGGGAAGGTTAACGTATGTTGGATATTCTCCAGTAATTTTATTGAGAAGAGGATTTGAGTTTCTTTCCTAAAGTCAACAATGAAGAGCAGTCTTGATGAAGTTTCTGAGCAGACGTCTACATCTAGCAAAACCATGACAAACAGGAAAAAGAAAGAGAAAAAGCAGCTGAAGAAGTCCCTCATATCCAAAGAAGATGCAATGTCTTGTTCTCCATGCCATTCAAAAAATGAAGAAACATCAGGCATGGAAAGTATCGAGCAGGTGACTCAGAATTCTTCCAGAGGAAAGGATGACACCCCCAATTCATGCTTTCAAGAAAAACTCAAAACATATCTTCATGATATTCTAGAAGAAAGGGTTGTTATTATCTGTAGCCTATTTCAATCTATGCAGGTTGAGATCACTAGACTTGAAAGGGAAGCAGACAATATGGAAAAGGGGCTGGAAAGAAAAATAATGGAAAGTATGAAGCTCACCAAACGGGTGAAAGCCCTTGAAGAAAAAGGTGAAGTCAGCAATACTCTAGAAGAACGGATCCATGCACTTGAAGCTGAGCTGAAGAAGAACAATGAAGTCAAGAATTTTTGTCTGGAAGAAATGTCCATTAAATTCATGGAACTTGACTCTTTGTTACAAAACAATGTTAAGATGCATGAAGATGAGGTTGAAAGGTTGAAGAAGAATTGTGAAGAGAAGATGATCACGATTGAAGATCAGAAGATCATCCTCAATATTGTGGGTCAAAAAATGGAATCTCAATTGACCAGGATTGAGAACACACATATTGAGACTTCAAAAAGGAATGAAATGAGTGATGCTTGCACTCAATGTTCGTTGGAGGAGTCTAAAGCTGAAATGCCTCCAACATGTGACAAGAAGATTATGACAACTCTTGATTATCCACATCAAGAATCAGTTGCTGCCGGTACTCAATGCTCAATGGAGGATTCTATTGTCAAAAGACCTCCAACATGTGATAAGAAGATCATGACTTCGCTCATTGATCTATCACAGGCAACTGAGAAAGTGAAGGTACCATCCAGACCATCTTGTACTCGTGTTTCTAAATACACTCCGACAATCCGTGCATGTGGGAAGAAAATCTCTAAACAAGTATGGATGAGGATAGGTGAGAAGAATAAACATACCACCATGACTAGGGTGCATAGGAAGAAAAAGGAGGAAGCTTCTTCCTCAAATAGAGCACAACCGATTAAGCAGATGGCCCAACAACTTAATACTGAAGAAACAAAGAAGAAAAGATTTGTGGGCCAATATTGGTGCTGCAATAGATTTGGGAACTATGCACTGGATTGTATTTATAATCCCTTTCATGGAAAAGCACGGGGAAAGCCTATATCAAAGGGGAGGAAGGCAGAGAAGAAGAAGCAACATCCACAGGTCCAGAAGCATCTATTTACAGCAAACAGATTTGGAATGCTTGATAATATCTGTGATGTATGCAACGACAGTGGTCATAAGAATGGTGCATGCCTAGGTCAACAGATATCCAGAGCTGATAAGAACAGAAGACCACACAATCCATCCAAGTATGAAGAAAGTACCTTGGGAAGAAATCAAATGAATATGGCGAACACATCACTCCCCAAGAAGATATCAAGTAGGCAAGCTGAGAAGACCCAGGATTTTAGATCCATGAAATTGAAGGGTCATTCATCCAAAAGAAACACTAAGTGGGATGAATCTCGGATGAACCCATGTGGAAGACCTAAACCAGCTGCAAAATTTCCACATGACATATTGGTCATCTGGCCAGAAGATTTGAAATGAATAAGGAAATTTGAAGATGAGAAGGCCAAGGCTGGTGACAAAGGAAAAGGAAAACTTTCACATGATGAAGACACAGTGCAGGAGAGATTGCAAACAAAGAGAAACACACGTGTCAAAGAAGTTCTGTGTGAGAGAAGTTATGTCATTTCTCAATCACTATCCCTTGGTTACTCAGATAAAATATTATTTTACAAAGGGGGAGTAACTGAATTGATCAGTGACATAAAGAGAATGGAAGTGTCCCAAAGTCACTTATCTTGCCAATTGCACTTGAATGTTTTTGATCTATTTGCTGAAGTGAGTATAGGAGTTTCAGGTTGATTATTCTCTATCATAGTTGATCTTCTTCTACCTGGAATTAAAGTGGTAAACCCTTGAAGACAAGATACATGAGTTATCATCTAATGTTGGTATCATGATCTGTGGATAATGGACAGCCTTGTTGACTTAATCAAATCCTCTGGTTTTCTACATCGAGCATTGCTCAAGTAGACTTAGAGTGAAATGATTAATGAAACATTGCTTAAGTGTGGATTGATACCCTCCCTACCATGTGCTTTGTATTTCTTGTCAATAAGGGGGAGAGAATGTGAAATGAAAAGAAATGTTGATTTGCTGAGAAGATTCTCATTTTGAAATTGACAGATTCATTTCAGAAGATTTATAAGGTATTGACAACAAAATACAAAGGGGGAGATTTTTGGAACCACTTTGTGTATAAGGTTGTATTTGTTGTCCATAGTTGTCAATGCAGATCAAAATGAAGAAGATCATGAAGTACTCTGATGAAGTAGAGGAGTGGTGATTCAGATGATTGTTGTGCTAATCTTAAGTTCAAAGAACATGTGTCAAAGGTGATACATTGTTTACAACAATGAAGAATGTGAGGAGTAATCCATTCGAGGATGATTAAAGAAGAATGAGGGTTTTTTGGATGAAGACCTTGCAATTACTCATGATTGCATGAGAACCATGCTAGAGACTTCTTGACGGATTGAATCACATGTTTTGCATGAAGTTGATCATGACGGTTGATGAAGAAGACAATGGCCGTGCAAGGATTGGAATTTTGAGATAGCCATGCACATCACAGAGGAGTTTGTGATAAAAGCAGAAGAGTTGTTGATTGATACAGATCACCAGGAAGAAGTGTTGCGGTGATCGTGCTTGTTGACAAAGCATACAAACGACATACAAATTTGTTAACAAAAGGAGATTTCATGGTGACATGTCGAGTTCAAGAGTTGTGGTCAACGATCTATATTTGATTCAAGAACGTCGACAGAGGAATGGATGAGCTGGTGGCGGTGCAAAAAGAGCAGATACAAGGTGGCGCTATTTCCCAGTGTTTGCCAAATTTTTGGGCCTCAAAATCGGAAATTGAAGACATAGATTGTCTGCAAAAGGCAGTGCGCTCTAAGAGGAAGGCTTGCGTGAAAAATAAGAGGCTTGCGCGAAATACTTAAGTTGCGCACGGAAAACAGCGGGATGCGTGAAATAGTTTTTCGCGCAAACAGTGTTTCGAAATCAGAGAGGTGAAAAATGGAAAAGGCATGGGCTGCATGGAAAATATGGGTTGTGCGCAAAATACTTGAACAGGGCGCGGAAAAACAACGTGGTGCGCGAAATAGTGGAGCAAAGTTTTTCGCACAAATAATGTTTCAGAATCAGAACGTTGAAAAATGGTAAAGGCATGGGCTGCGCGAAAAACCAGAGATGTGCGCAGAAAAATGGGAATGTGCGCGAAAAATGTTGTGCGCAGAATAGCTGGGTGAATTTTTCGCGCAATCAGCGTATCGAATCGGAAATACAGAAAATCGGAAAAGGCAAGAGGCGCGCGAAAAATCAGAGATGTTCGCACCATGTGCGCGGAAAAATCGAACTGCTGCGCGTACAGTTGGCTGTGCGCGAAATGTGGGTTTGAAGTTTTACGCGCACGAGAGGATTCATGTTCTAAATGATGATAAATAGAGAAGTAACAAGATGCGCGAAAAACCAAGGTGCTGCGCGAGATTAAAAGGAAGATGCGCGTAATTCACAGAACTGAGAGACAGTTTTACGCGCAAGAAGGGGGGTTTTACGCGCAGGATCAAAAACGTCTATAAATATGAGGTGAACCCCTCTCATTCATAGAGGCTCGACACTTAGACAAATCCTGAGCTCCGGCGCGCGGAAAAATTAAGGTACAGAGGGTTGCGCGAAAAAGAGGGTGTTGCGCGAAAAAGGGAAGTTTTGCGCGAAAAAGCAGAGTAGCGCGAAAATCCTTTTACGCGACAAAAGTTATTTTTACGCGCAAGGTTTGAATTTTACGCACAAGCCCCCGGGAAGGGTGCGCGGAAAATTTGGGGGTCCCGCAAGCCTTTTTGACAGGTGCTTAGCACTCTCAAATCTGCTTTGTGAAGAGAAGAAGAACGATCGGGCAACCAAAATCTGATCTGCACAGAGAGAGAAATATATCGATACACTCAGGTGTCAGAATTGGGAATTGAAGGAAGAGAAGGAGATTTAGTGCATTCAGGTATTGCACTGAAGTAGAAGATTGATTTCAAAAGAGCATCAACTCAGGACTCTGATGCAAGCAAAGTCTCATGCTGAACAGGAGACAAAGACTTCAATGCATATCTATTGAAGAGACCTTCACGTCTATAAACTGAGTGAGACTTCACCAACGGCAGTGAGCCAGGGGGAGTCAACGGGAGTGACCCGAGGGACGCAGTGAGCTATCCCTAAACAATTGTAAAGGCAGTGAGCCTGGGACAGAGTGTCTGTACCCGAACATTTGTATCCGCAGCTAGTGAAGCATAGTGGATTTAGGTACGACCGGCAACCTGTCGGCGTATACTCCTTGGACGTAGCCCTTAGTGGTGAACCAAGTAAAAATAGCTGTGTCATCTGTCTCTGCATGTGAATGTTTAATTGCTGATCATATCCATCATACAGGTTTAAGTAGTTCCTACCAACGTGGGAACAAGATCCACAACTTTAAGAAGAAAAAGTTGCCACCCTGATTCACCCATCCCCTCTCAGGGTGTCCCGGGGTCCTACAGAAATTACTTCCCCTGATAGTCTTGCACCTCAAAATTCATCTAAGAGAATAGAGCCATAAGAATCCACTCATAGCTGGCCTCCTAAACAGCCTGTATCTGAGTCCTTCTACTCAATGTATCAGCCCCTATGTTGCCTTTTATAGGTGTATATGCAAGCTTGAAATCAAATTATTGTTGGTACTCAACCCACCTCGGTTGTCTCAAATTCATATCACGCTGTGTGAAAATGTACATGAGACATTTGTGGTCATTGAAGAACAAAAATTTCTCTACCAGATGATAATGTCTCCCACAGTGTAAGTCATGAACAAAAACAGCCAACACCAGATCGTGTGTCTGGTAGTTCCTCTTGTTTGGCCTCAACTACCGAGACCTGTACACAATGAATCCATCACCCTGCATAATAATAACTCCCAGACTGATAGATGATGCATCACAGTAAACAATATTGCTCTTTCCCAGCTCTATAAAGACTAGTTTTAGTGCTGATGTCAACCTCCCCTTCAGCTCTTGAAAGGATAACTCACAATAATCTGCCAGTACAAACCTTACAACATTCTTAGTCAGACCAGTCAGCGGTGCTTCTAAGCGTGAATGGTCTTTCCTGATGCATATATAGTATCCAACTAGCCCACAAAAACTCCATACCTCAAAGATGTTCTCCGGCTACTCCCAGGAACTGGGCCTACTGATACACTAGTCTCTGAGAAGACATGACCCATGAAGTGAATCCAGTCCATCCAAAAGCACCACTTTAAGAGCATAACATATAACTAATTCACCCTCAGTGAACTCAAAAAAATCTCAGATGTGTTTCATGGTCATTTTAGTGTGATATAACACCAAGATATCATTCATGAAGACAACCACGAAGGAATCCAAGGATGGATGGATCACTTGGTTCATTAGTGCCCTGAAAGCTGCAGGTGCATTCGTGAGACCGAACGACATAACCATATACTCGTATAGACCATACCTACTCTGGAAGGTTGTAAGAGGTATATCAGATGCTCTAACACACAACTGATGATAATCTGATCTCATGTCAATATTCGAGAACACTCGGGCTCCACGAAGCTGATCAAAGAGATCATCAATTCTGGGAAAGGGATATTGGTTCTTGACCATCAACTGTTTCAACTTCTGATAATCCTCACAATGCTGGAGGGTTCCATCTACCTTCTTCACAAACAGGACACACGAACCCCAAGGAGAAGTACTAGGTCAGATGAAACCCTTTTCCTGCAACTCCTCCAACTACTTTTGAGCTCCTGTAGTTCTTGTGTAGCAATCATATAAGGAGGAATGGACACCAATGTCACTCATGGAACATGATAAATAGAAAACTACACCTCACGCTCTAGAGGAAATCCTGAAAAGTACTTTGGAAAGGTGTCCCTAAAACTATCCCCCACTAGAGGGAAGTCTAACTGTGATGTCCCCTGTTCATCCAGATATAGACTAGCTATCTGGGTCGTAACTCCTCCTAACCCATGATGCTCTGGTCTCGCTCTACTCACCTGGACATCCCACTCACCCTTATAAAGAAAAGAACCACCCCATGGTGATAATAAATTCAAACTACGAAGATAAGAATCGACGAATACCTGGAAGGGAACTAGACAGTCGATTTCGATAATGACATCATAGGTCGTCATCTCTAGGAATAGAAGTCCCATAAGAAGTGACATCCACAAACCTCTAGAGGGAACTCCTTGCACTGATGTACACTAGATGTTCTCATCACCAACGGTGTGTCAAGTGTAAACATATTGGCAGAAGAAATGATGCAGAGCCCAAGGCTCTCCACAACAGAACCAGAGAAAAATCTATGGGAAGCACCTGCGTTGAAAAAAGAAGTAGATAAAACTAAGGCAACTAAGATTGTACCTCGAACTGTAGAGGGTTCAGGATCCTGCTCATACTGGGTCTGCTCCATTGAAAATGTCTGGGCTACTCCACAGCCCTGTGACCCTGCCTAACTGCTCTGAGCTGATCCACCCTATTTTCGCTAAAGGACCGACGACTGTCTACCCCAGCCACAACCTCCACCTCGGCATGAATGACCAGAAGAACTCCAGTTCTCATTCTAGTGAGAAACTGGTGGTGATGCTCTCGAATGTGAGGCCATATATGAACCCCTATCTCTAGCTACTAGAGAGAAAAACTAATAGAAATGATGTAGATGGTCCATCTTGCCGAAAGATCGGCAATCCATCGGGTCTCTCGAGCAACATGGCCTCATATGCCCACTCTTCCCGCATTGGTTGCACACCACATGGCTACAAGAATGTGAATCCTACCTACTCTGATCTCCCTGTACAGTCTCCCTGTAGCACTTCCTACTATTAGCTGGAGGGATACTAACTCTGGATGCTGATCCACCCTGGCTCACAGCTCCATAATCCCACATATTGCACTCTGTAATCAGTGACTAGTTAACGATAGAGGATATCGAAGTCAACCTAATGATGTTCACGTGGGAATGGATCTCCTTCTTGAGACCATCCTCATAATACCAAGCCAGGAACAACTCATCACCTGCTGGAATAGGCGTGAAATGCTGCAGCTCCGTGAAACGAGAGGAATACTACATCACTGGAAGAGTACCCTGCTCCAGGATCATGAACTCTTGGGCTTGATCGACCCTCATGGTCTCCAGGTAGAAGTAGTCATAAAATATATGCTGGAACTCCTCCCAAGACATATTATGGTGGTGTCCCACCATAGAGATTACATCCCACCACCTCTTGGAAGAGTCTCGGAGCATGTAGGTTGCGAGATTCACCATCCTCTATGGTGATACCTCGAGATGTTCGAAGATCGTCAGTGTGGCTTTGAGCCATGACTCTGTAGCCTGTGTTCCTCCTTCCCCTAATATGTTGGTAGTATGTTACTACTGGAAAACCCACGTAAAATCTTCCATCATCAGGGAAGGAGGTGGTGCTCCCTAAAAGGTTAGAATAATCCATAGAAAACCCTCCGTAAACTGTGCATCAGCACCTACAATTGGTATAACATCTGGTGCCATGTATGGAACAATATGAGTATCTACAGGATATCCCTGATCATCCATATAAAGCGTCTGATCATTGCCCTACAACTGGAGGTCATCTAGAGGACATCTAGGTGGCATGACTCTGCAACATAAAACATACACATAGATTCATGTTTATGAAAGAATGAAGAATGAAGGAACACGAACAAAACTGGATAAGGAAATCATTCAAGTTAAGAAAAACACGACTAAACGTCTTGTATTTTTCCTGCATGGTGTGTTCCCTTATATCATTCACCTGGGCATGTACTCACGCCACAACTGGTCATGTTACACCATAAAGATACATGGTGTGTACTTGAATCCCCTTTCCCTTCCAGGGTCCTTCTATACAATGAAGCCACACGACTCTCCTAAGCCAAGACTACATGGCATGTTCAATGCAGACACGGCGTATACTAGACAACCTTCACCTATCCTATGTTGTTAGTGACCCGACCTGACACATGGCTGACACTACATGGCATGTTCCTGACGGACATATCGTGTATGTGAAAGGATAACACTGACCCATGTTGTTTGTGACATGGATGGGTAGTTAGGTCAGACTACACAACATGTAATATCCTAACATGATGTGTATTTGGAAAGATAACATCGACTCATGTTGTCCGTGACACGTCCAGGTGCATGGGTTATACTACGTGGCGTGCCAAACTAGTACACTGTGTGTTCCTACAAGGAATTCCACATCACGTGTATCTACCACATGTCCTATGACATGGTTAGAGATTACACGACGTGTACATACGTTACAAGGTGTGTACTTAAAAAAAATTGTTTCTTCCCAGACAGAAGAACACATGTCATGTAGTCAAAACTCCTCGGCATGTATTCCGGGTTTATCCGGACAATAAAAGTTAGAAACTACTCCAGGTCCCAAAAAAACACTAAAACGAGCATTAAATGTGCCAAATTCCAATAAATTATGGTTGATACTCCCCTAGAATCAAATCTTGGCATCTTATACATGTTATAAAAAGACAAAAAGGTGATGATCCATCAAATTCCGGTTCATGAGAGCCCATAACAACCCAAGAACCGAAGTTTGGCATTCATCCAAACAAATACTTAGACTAATAATACCTTATAAAAAACTTTTATATTATCAAGTCATCAATCACAATAGCATTCATATTCTACAAAAAATCTATAACAACAACTTGAAATCTCTAATGCATCCTAGATGGCATGGTAAGAATGCATGACATGTGATTTCTAGCAAGTCCCTATATGATGTATGAGATGGCATACCCTCATCTCATCGGGTGGCAAAAAAAATAGAACCTCAATATCAACAATAGTAACAACACAATACATGTGAGTCACCCAATGGTGAAAATCAATTCAACTGTAAAATTTCAAAATCAGAAAAATTGAAGTTATACGAGGTAGATTGGCATTTCCCTATACATGGGTTAGCTACTCCCGGGAACAGCTTAGTACCAAGTACCCATTCATTCCTGTCTCTAAATAAAGGCTTTAAACAATAATTCAATAGAAAATAATTTCTCTGATACCACTTTGTAACATCTCAGATCCAGAAGCCTCCTAGAGGTGCGACGTACCTGGTTGGTCACATGGCCCCAAGCGCATTTCCCCAAATGCCAGATGCAGCTAACTAGTAGTGAGGGCCTTGGGTATCATAGTGGGGAAACTATTCCCTCATTGATAGTGTACACAATAGAAGTAAGAAAAAATGAAATTGCGGAAGAAGTAAATATCCAACAATAGTAAACAATGGAAGACTGAGATAATAAAAAACTAGAGCAATTCAAAATAAATTATGCATGATACATATTTCTTGGAAAACAACCAATCAAGTCACAATGCTAAATATGAACAGTACTGAACCAATTACAAAATATAAATATAATAGATCCTTAGAATTGCATTCCTAAGCGTGGTCCCATACTATCCACCTCCATAGAAAGTCATGTACCTGATGTGGAAGGGTGTTTACCCTTATCTATACATCAAATAATATGATCTGTTTGGGCCCAAAAGCATGGTCCAAACAGGGTGTGAGACTAAATTCTAGTAGGCAACCACCAGAAGATCTATGCCTAATATTCAGTGAATATATGGTAGGTAATGTACAAAAAGCAGTAAAAAGGAACATGATATATAGTAAACAATCCACAGTTCCAATAACAAGCAAAAACTAACAAGAACCTAAGAACAAAAAGGTAACCCATTGGGAACTACTCGCGACCTTCCCCTCTAGTACTACCTAACTAGTACAAATAACCCTTTGGGAAGTACACTCTTCCTAACATCTCTACTATGGTTATATGAAAATTTCATGACTCTCTGAGGAAGCTCACTCAGTTGATTCCCCTTATAGTCTAAGGTAGTCAGGGACTCTTTGAGGAAGCTCACTTGGTCAATTAACCTTATACCCCCAATGTCAAGGACTCACTGAGAAAGCTCACTCTATTAATTTCCTTTATATACCAGGTCATTCAAAGAATCTATGAGGAAGCTGACACAGTCAATTCCTCTTATAGTCTATGGTAAGCACAATAATTCAAATTAAAACAAAGACTATTTGAAGAAGATCACACGGTTTATCCCATTATAGTATAAAAAAGTCAAGTACTCTCTGAGAAAACTCACATAGTTAATCCCCTTATATTCCAAGGTAATCCTAGACTCACTGAGGAAGCTCACACAGTTTATTCCACTATAGCCTATTTCTCCAAGAATCTCTGATGAATCACACTCAGTCAATTCCCCTAATAGTTTACCACTCCTGGTTCTCGCGGCCCTGTGTAGGATAACGACATAGGATTTCAATATAGCCAAAGTAATACTATAGAACTATTTGGCTAAATAGTCTACATCATATCAGGTATGTCAGGATTCAAACTCTCCATCATACAACAAAAGGTATGGAAAACAGGCCATGTGGCCAAACTGGCTAAACAGGACCAAATGGTCATAAACAGAACATGCATGGGAAAAACATTAAAGGAATAGAAAAACAACCCTATTCTAATCCATTAAACCTCTACACAAGCAAAAAAGCATGGAAGGAAGACAATAGGGGTAAAATGGTAAACATGCAATACCCCGTTCAAGGGTATTGGTGCAAATTGAATATAATACACAAATGCATTGAACGGAGGGCACAAACAACCTACGTTGGCATTAGGTGGTCGATAAAACTTAACCTCATTGCTTGAATCGCCTTAGAACATCATAGATTTCCAAAAACGTCTAAAATATTAAACCCATGATAACATGGAAAAGCTGAGTAATTGGAAGAAGATGCTCGGGATAAAGTAAGAACGTGATGATGTGATTGAAATGCAACTGATAGTGTTTGATTCGGAGGACAAACACACTCTTGGAGGCTCGTTGAAGATCCATGGCCATACGGTGATCTCAGTCGAATGGGACCTAAAATTTGTGCGTTCTAGAGATTAGACGCGACCCCGGTGTGTTTAATGAAAAAATAGTATAGGGCGTGTACTTTTGAAGTACACGACGTGTACTCTTCTTTTCTGTACTCCACTTTAAGCGGCCTTAATGTCACCCCTACATGGCCATGTTTGTGGCCATGAAACAGCCACACACGGCCTCCAGCCGCATCACAGTACACATCGTGTACTCCTAAATTACACATCGTGTACTTCAAAAACATCGAGATTTCCCTCTTTTTCTCAAAACAACCAGGTAAGGAAAAACATACCTGAATGTATGCTCTGGGTTCTTACACTATTTTGATTTTGAAATCATTTGAATGGCTCATAATTATAAAAGAAAATATTAATTTTCAAAATATTTTTGTAAGCTTATATGGGAAGAAACACTAATGTTATAATGGTAGAAAATAGCCACACCCGCCATATTAGTTAAAAAAAGACATTCATACCATAATTTTGTTGAAAATGTCATAAAGTACCTTGTTTGGAATATGATGGAAGGATTCCATTCAAAACATATATGGTCAAATATTGGTATAAATGACTTTAACCTATACTCTATTAAATTGTAAAAATGTTTTGAATTACATTTTTAATAAAACATGGATGTGGATGATAATGAGGCCCCAGTAGATACTTACGTATTAACAACCTTAGATAAGTTAGAGATGGTAGAATTAACCCTTACATTGTACTTTTCCTTGGTAGTGGGTATGTTAAACTTCTTTATAATAGTTAGATCAATGTTATTAAATTATAGAAGAACTATATACATAAATATGATATCATATATGATCCTCTTATATTGCATTGATAATAATATTTCAGTAGTATCATCATTTCAGGTGTTAAATGATTCGTTTTCTTTTACATTCTTGGTTACATAAGCCATGTTTGTTATGGCTATGATGTATTTGATTCCTATTCATAATTATATTAAGTTCTTAAACATTATTTTTAATCATAAAATTAATATTATTCTTGAATGATTATGATGGGGAATGGATCTCATCGCATTCGTGGAGACGATAATCCGTACGATCGCACGAGTTACAATATCATTATATTGATGTTTAAATCATATGTAATTGGATGATATATAATATACACCAAATCACTAAAATATTTTATTTAATATTTATATCAATTATAATCATTATTATACCCTTGCAAATAATGAAGTGCTTGAATAACAAACTACACCACGATGTGGAGACGGTAAGGAGTACGTACACACGTATGGTGACTTTGTAATTCATAGGATGGATAGAATAACGAATATTTTTTTAACATATTTATAATAAAATCACAGTATTTAGGAGGTAATGGAGTTATTATTTTGGTATGGAAACAACAAATAAAGAGTAAGTAGATGTATAAAAGAACTTGAAAGAGGGTGGTGAAATTATTACCTCTTCTTCGGGTGTTTCCTTTTGAGTTGATCAAAAGGGATCCATAGGTCGGATTTCTAATTGATATAAGGACTCTTGGTTTATTTGGATAATTTTGGGAGGATATTTGGGAAGGTTTTGACCGAGAAAAATGGATTTGGAGGTGTTATATAGAGAGAAGGGGGGGTTCCCTTTTTTAAATGGGTGAGGGGAAACTTACGAAAATCATGAAATATTATTTTATTATAAAATCCTTTTCCGTTACAAATGGATCGAGATTTATTTATTTAAAAGATAAGGTTTTTATGGGTCTAAATCCTCTCAAAAAATATGTTTTAGACAAGGTTATGTCACCATATTAAAATTATCTTTTAGATTTAACTATTTGATAAATAGTTTAACTATTACTGTCTCTTCTTGTATTCTTACACTATATGGTAAATAATCATACTCTGAACTTCCAAAAGATCTCAAGTGGTTCATTAATGTCATATATAATATTATTTAATCCATTTGTCCTATCCTTATATTTTTTGTAATATTATATCAACCCATAATATAGTATTTTTTTAAAACTCATTTATGTCAATTTTGACAATATTTAGTATTTGGTTTCTTGGGAAAATCATAACAACATTTTTACGTCTAAAAAAATATATATTCTACCCTATCATGTCATATTAACCTTTAAAATTAGTTTAACTCATCAAAAGTCTCAAATAACATTTATTTGGATATTTATAATATCAATTATTTTAATAATTCATTACTAAGGTAATTAATGCATCATCATTGTGTCATAAATAAATTTAATTATTTAATGTCTAAAAATTATAAATAAAATACCATTATTTATGAAATCATTAGATATTTATAATGAATATTTATAGTCAAATATATCTTATGTATAACCCTATATTAAAAATGGTTTAGTTATTAAACATTGAATTTAACATGTTTAACTCTTATTTAAATAAAACATAAAAAATTGTCCTATTCTAATCCTAGTTTATAAAAGGGGGTCATATTTTATTCATAAGGTTTTTTAGTTCGATTCACATTTATCCATTAGAATTAGAACTTGACTTATGGTAATTATTATATCATTTTTACCTTTAATTACACAATTTTACTTTTAACCGTGGTAAATAAAAGTCAAAAGATATTATTCACCAAAAATTATTTTCATCATATTGAACCACATTTTACATACTAATGTCAACTGGGACTCTTAAATTTTTGATATTTAACTCAAAAAAGTGGTAAAATTAAGTTTTATGCAAATTTGAAAATGCTCCTCAAAGGTGGGTAAAAGACGGTAAAAAGTTCAATAAAACTTTATATATCTAAAATTATTATAAAATGACTCAAATGAATTACATTGAAAATATATAGTTATTATGTATCTATTTTGACATAAAATAAATTAAAATGAAATAACTAATTAGTGTTTTTACTATTCATAAAAAAATTAAAAGATTTCAGAAAAATACCAAAAATTCACCCCAAGGTAATTTTTATAATCCAAATCCAAAAATGAAGCCCATTTTGGACATTAATATTTAAAAAATTTAAAATAGTGGATATTACTATTCATAATGTCTAGTTTCAATTTTTCGTGGTGTTTTGAAACACCAAGTTGCATACAAGGCAAGCTACTACATTATTCAAAGGGAACATACCATGAAAGCTTGGGGTGTTACATTCTCCCCTCCTTAAGATAATTTAATCCTCAAAATTTCTGGAATATTACTGCATAAAATGATTCGGGTGGTTCTCCATCACATGTTACTCGGGTTCCCACATTGCCTCTTCCATCTTATGGTATATCCATATAAATTTCAGAAGACGAGTCATCCATTTTTTCAACACATTTTCTCTAGTATCAAAAATTATGATAGGCTCATCACAATAATACAGATCGGGTTCATGTTATATGTCTCCATTGGTTAGTACATGTATTGGGTCAGTCATTTATTTTCTCAACAGTGATACGTGGAACACATCATGAACTTTGGAGAGACTTTGAGGTTTTTCCAGATGATAAGCTACAACTCCAATTCATTTTATAATTTCAAATGCTCAGATATACCAGGGTATCAATTTACCATTCTTACTGAATCTTATAATACCCTTCTATGGAGATACCTTCAGAAAAACATGGTCTCCTAATTGAAATTCCAAATATTCCCTTCAGTTATCGGCATAGATCTTATGACTACATTGGGATACTATGATGTGGGTTTGGATAATATTCACTTTTTCCATTGTTTCCTCAACATTTTCTGGGCCTACAGGTTTTCATTCACCCACAACATCCAAACAAGTTGGTGTGCGACATTTCCCTCCATATAATGCTTCATCTGGTGCCATATGAATACTTGAATGGAAGATATTGTTATAGGAAAATTCTAACAGAGGTAAATATTGATCCCACATACCATGAATGTCAAGTGAGAAAGATCTCAACATTTCTTCTATTATTTGAATAGTATGTTTTGATTTTCCATTGATTTGAGGGTGGTAGGAAGTGCTCAAAAAATGTTTAGTATCCATGGACTTCTAAAATCTTTTCCAGAATCATGATATAAAATGGGGATCATGATTAGAAAAAATCAATAGGGGTACACCATGAAGTCTTACAACATCATTAATATATAGTCTTGTATGATGTTCAAGTAGTAAATTATCTATTATAGAAACAAAATTAGCTGACTAGGTAAGACGATCAACAATGACCCGAATTTCATCATTTTTTCAAAGAGTCTTTGGTTGCCCCATGTCAAATTCTATCATAATATCATCCCATTTCCACTCAGGTATGTGAAGAGGTTGCATGAATCCTCTAGGATGTTATCTTTCAGTTTTCACTTGTTGACAAACCATACATATTGACACATAATCAGCAATATCTCTCTTCATGTAGTCCCACCAAAAATGGTCAATGAAATCTATATAGATATTAGTGCAACATGGGTGTTTTGAGAAATTGGAGTAATGAACATCATCTAATAATTACATTTTTAGATCTGGTATGTCAGGAACACAAAGTGTCTTCCCAAATATCAAAATTTCATCTTCATACACTAAGTCACTCAATATCCCATCATTCACATCTTTAATCTTCTTTTGAAACTCCTTGTCATTAGGCTGAGAACTCTTTATCCTTTCTAGTAAAGATGTTTTGGCAACCATTTGAAAAAATATTGAATCTTCACCTTCCATGGTTATTCCCATATCCATGTTCACTAGATCCACGAAAATAAGATCCCTTTCAAGTCTCATTTTGTTCAAAACTCCATGATCATTTCTACTCAACGCATCTTCCACCTTATTTTCCTTCCTCAAGTGGTAGTGTGTAGTGAAATAATAATCCTTTAGAAGTTCAAGACATCGTATTTTCCTCATGTTATGTTTTTTCTGGGAGAAAATATACTTCAAAATCATGTAATCATTATAAATCTCACAATTTTCACCATAGAGAGAGTGTCTCCATATTTTCAGAGCAATGATTACAGATACTAACAAAATATCATGAGTAAGAAATTGTTTTTATGAATTTTTAGTTGTATTCATGCATAGGTAATAACAATATCATTCTGTATAAGGACACAACCATGTCCTGTATCACTATAAATAACTAACCCATCATTCCCAGATAGTAGTGTCAAAATAGGATCATTGAATAATATTTTCTTCAGTTCTTAAAAACCTTATTTACACTATTTTTTCCATAAAAAATTAACCCCTTTATGTGTGATCTTGGTTAATGGGTTATCCAACCATGAAAAATTGTAGATAAAACGTCGATAATAACCTATTAAACCTATTAAACTACATACCTATTTTATACTAATTGTTACTGGACATACTTTGATTGCCTTGGTCATTGAAGGATCAAATGGTATTCCATCCTTAGAAACAATATGGACAAGAAAATAAATCTCTTGAAGCCAGAATTCACACTTTCTATCCTTCCCATATAATTCATTTCTTCTGAGGGTTTTCAGAATATTGCGCTAGTGATTGTCATGATCTTCAAAGATTTTTGAGTATAAAAATATATCATCAATAAATACCACTAAAAAATAATCAAGATATTCCCTAGAAACTATATTCATTAAATCCATGAAGATAGAGAGAGTATTCGTCTATCCAAAATATATTTTTGTAAACTCGTAATGCCCATACCTTGTACAAAATTCTGTTTTTAGAATGTCTTCCTTATCCACAAATAGCTGATGATATCCAGATCGAAGGTCAATATTTGAAAAATATTAAGCTCTCTAAAGTTGGTCGAAAAAATCATCAATGTTAGGTAGGGGATACATTTTTTTCATTTTTATAGCATTGACCACCCTATAGCCAATGCACAACCTCATAGATCAGTCATCCCCTTATTTCCATTTCTAGAGTGTTCATCATATCTCTTTTTCCCATGCTTTTCTTTGAAGTCATAGGACTAAAATAATTCAATTTATGTCTTGATAATGCATCAGAAAATATCTTAGTATGATGAGAAGGATTGTAAGGCTAATAATTGATGGATAAATGGTTTTATCCAATCAATGAATTGATCAATCATACTCTTTCGGATACGTATATAATATGTTTCTTTACTTGATAACCATGTAAAGTTAGCATCATACATTGTGACCTTATCGTCCTCCTTTTTCCTTATACTCAGAAAGTGTTTTTCCTTATCCACATGATGGTCATGAGGAAATTATATTTCTATGAAAATCTCTTTAACTCCCTTCATTCAATGTTCAATACTTATTCAACTTCTTTTGATTTTTGGATTAATGATCACCATTGATCTGCATCTTCTGTTAGCCCATAAGCTTCCATGACAACTTTTAACCTTTCGCTACACCCCAAAGAGAAATAATTTCTCTAAGTAACTTATACATTGCTCGGCTACTAATGGATTTGTACACCTATTTAATATTTGTGGTTGTCACCTCATGAACCAGTCTAACATTGATCCTATGCATAGTGGATCAGGGTTCTCCATTCAGGTAAGGTTATTATTCATAACCCGAGTGAGTTTTCCAAGTATGGTGATAAGTTGATCAACAATAGTTTCATCACCATATCCACTATAATAATCTTTAGTATGAGGGAATTCCATGAATATATTACGTGCATCGATACAGTTTCCATTCCATCCACTATGCTACATTTACAAACAATGGAATACGCTAGATTAGTTTATGAATTTCAATACATAACTCCAAAATTATAAAAAACATAACATAAATTGAACAGTTCATGCATATAATCCATAATCATAAAAATGTTTTCTTTGAGGTGGTTTATACTCATAAATCCATAATAATTGTTTTTAATGAAAATGTGAATATTCAAAAGCATATCCCCTGGGAGTGTTGTAACCAAGAGTGCAGCAAAGCTCATTGTCGTGTACCAGGATACCCCGGGTCAAGACTGAAACTCCTTGTCAGAGTTTTCACTCCTAGGTACATCTATATCAGAGCTTCCTCTTCCTAATTGTATCCATACTGGGATGTATTTTTTGAAAAATACAAAAAATTTGTACATTACCAAAATTCTATGAAGTTCATCTATACCAACCCTCAATGACCATCATCGGGTAATGTTCTCTAATCAGATTTTATCTAAATCTAGTTTCCAAGGATTTTAAAAATATTCATCTGATACAAATTGTAACTCCCTGACCCCAATTACACAGAGTAAATGCATTATTACATAACATTGGTATAATCACAGGGATCAAATCCGAAAATACCGATCAGTTTAATAGCCTTGTAAGTACTAGATACAATCAAACATTTTACATTACATTATTAAATGGAAAACAACAACAAAATTATCTCCATTGAACACATTCATATCCCTTAGACTATCCCTTCAGGTCATTCATAATATACTATTCGCATCCTATGAAAAATAATACATAGAAAGGGGTGAGCTCAGATTCTTAGTATGGAAAACAATATAGCGAAAACTTTCAGAAATAATCATTAACATTTAAGGAAATTTATAAGATTAAGAAATAATCCTTTTAAACATAAACTTTTTTTATAATATTTCCAATATAAATCAAATAATTCCATTTACTTATTATCATGGATATTATACTAGTCGAGTAATCACATTCAATATCAATAGTAAATTTTTTAATGATGGAATGCCTAATGCCAGACATCATAACCCCATAGTCAAGGCCTTGTTCCAAGACTACAAATAAGATTTTGTCATGGCCTTGTGTCAAGACACTAGTTTTTCTCATTTGACCTACCGATTCATCTAGCAGCTATAGCGGGCTCCACCCATAACAGAATAAGTCCAATGCATTCCTCATATGAAAATGTTGAAAATAACATAAACGTTTTTATTAAAACTAGAATTCAAAATGCCAACACATTAACCATACCCCATGAATGGAATAAAAATTGAACATCAATAGTCAAACATGTAATAACATATTCAATACAGTATGGAAGATTGTATTATAATAAATCAACTTCAATCAAGTTAAAGATCAATCAAAGGATGTTGACATACATGAAAATAAAACTATTTGAAATAAAAACCTCTTTCTATTTTGAAATCATTTAAAAGTCACATAATTAAAAAACAAAACATTTATTTTGAAAATATTCTTATTATCTTGTATGGGATGTATCAACGATGTTATAACGGCAGAAAATATCCGCACTTGCTGTAAAAGTTAAAAAATATTCTTAGCTTAATTTTGTCGAAAAGGTCATAAAGTACATTGTTTGGAAAATAACAGAATAATTACATTCAAAGCATATATGGTCAAATACAGGTATAAATTTCTTTAACCCATAGTCTTGTAAATAGTAAAAATGTATTGAAATGCATTTTTAAGAAAACACGGATGTGGATGACAAATTGGTCCCATTAAATACTTATGTATTTACAATCTCGGATAAGTAAAGAGATTGTAGAATTAACCCTTACTATGTACTTTTCCTTTGTATAGAGTATGTTAACCTCCTATATAATAGTTAAATAACTATTATAAAATTATACAAGAACTGTATTCACAAATATTATATCATATAGGATACTTTAATATTTCTTTGTTAATAATATTTTAGTAGTATCATCGTTTCAGGTGGTAACTGATTCAGTTTCCTTTATATGCTTGGATATGTAAGCCATGTTTGTTTATGGATTGGATGTCTATTATTTATATCCAGAATTATATTAATTTCATAAAAATTATTTTTAATCATAAAATAAAAATTATTCTTGAATGATTACGAAGGGGAATGAATCTCATCGCGTTCATGGAGACAGTAATCCATTCGTACGCACTAGGGATAATATCATCATATTTATGGTGAAATCGTATGTAATTGGAAGGTATATAATATATAAATAATAATTAACATGATATATTTGTTATTTACATCAATTAAACTCATTATTATACCCATCCAAATAATGAAGTGTAAGAATAAAAAAATAAACTGTGACGTGAGATGGTAAGCTGTATGTATGCACGTATGGTGAAATTGTCATTAATAGGATGTATATGATAAAGAATATGGTTTTACCATTTTTATAATAACATAATTGTATATAGGAGGTACTGGATTTATTATTTTGGTATGGAAACAACAAATACAGAGGAATTGGAAGAAGTAAATAACTTGAAAGAGGGTGGTGAAATTATTACATCTTCTTTAGGATTTTCCTTTTGACTGGATCAAAAGGGATACTTAGGTTGGATTCTTTATCAATGTAAGGTCTCTAGGATCATGTGAGTAATGTTGTGAGGATATTTGGGCTGGGTTAGTCTGAGACAAATTTTTTGGAGGTGTGAATTGGTGACAAGGGGAAGTGCCCTTTTATAAAAGGGTTGAGGGGCACCTTAAGAAAAGCATGAAGTATTGTTTTATTATAAAATAAGTTTCTATTTCTAATGGATCCAAATTGATTTATTTAGAATCTAAGGTGGGTATGCATTGAAATCCTCTCATCCAATAGCTTTTAGACAAGTTTAAGTCACCATATTAACCTTATAATTTAGATTTAACAATTGGTTAAATAGTTTAACCTTTACCGTTTCTTCTTGTATTCTTACACTATATGGTTAATAAACTTATATTAAACTTCCATGATAACTTCAAGTGGTCAATTAATGAAATATATAATATTAATTAATATCTTTTTATGCACCATATAATTTTTGTAATATTATTTCAAACAATAATATATTATTTGTTTTAAAAACTCATTTATGCCAGTTTTGAGACTATTTAGTATTTGTTTTTATGAAAATTAGAACAACATTATTACATTAAAAAAATATTTAATTGACCCGAATATGTAATATTAACTAAGAAAATTAGTGTAATTCATCAAAAGTCTCAAATTACATTTATTTGAATTTTTATAATATGAATTATTTGTATCTTTCATTAATAAGGTAATTGTTGCATCATCATTGTGTCATAAATAAATTTAATTATCTAATGTCAAAAAATATTAAATAAAACACCAATATGTAGGAAATATTTTTATATTTACAATGAATATTTATTGTAGAATGATTCTTATGTATAACCCTATATTAAAAATGGTTTATTTATTAGTCTTTGAATTTAACACTTTTAACACCTCTTTAAATAAAATAATAAGAAATGTCCTAATCTAATATTAGTAGACCACATGAGAAAATATTTTATTCCTAAGATTGTTTTTTGTCGAATTAATCTTATCCAATAGAATTAGGACATTTCTTAGAGTAATTATAATATCATTTTAACCCTTAATTACCTTATTTACTTTTAATAGTGGTAAATAAATGTCAAAAGTTTATGTTCACAAAAAATTATTTTCATCTTATTGAACCTCATTTTTCATACTGATGTCAACAGTGTCTCTAGAATATTTGAAAATAAACACATAGAATTGGTAAAATTATGTTTTATGAAAATTTTTAAATGCTCCTAGAAGATGGGAAAAGATGGTAAAAAGATCAAAAAAATTATATATATCAAAACTTATTATAAAATGACTCCAATAAAATACATTGAACATATATACGTATTAGGTACAATTTTTCACAGAAAATAAATTAAAATAAAATAACTAATTATTTAAATAAAAAATCTGTTTTAAACAACAACACAGCAGCTGCCGACTAGCAGCGAGGGCCCTGGTCTGATAGCGGGAAAACTATGCCCTCATTCATCAAAGTATATTGCAGTGGAAAAAAATATACAACACACAAAAATAGTGGAAGTAATAAACCATACACATTTAAAATAAACAACTGAAGTAAAATATAGCCAAAATTTATATAGATATAATTTAATATATCTCAAGTTCTTCGAAAACAGCCAGAACATGTTACAGAGCAGTAAAATACAATACAGTGTACAGAAAATCAAAATAAAATAGCTGGAAGTATCGTGTGCCTAAGCTTGGTCCCATGCTCCCCAACTCTTAGCAAAGTCAAGTACCTGTATAGGGACCAATTACCTTATCCACACCTATAGAGACGTAATCTGTTTAGGGTGAAGACATGACCCAAACCGGGTGTGAGAAATAAATCATAGTAGGCACCCTCCAAAGGCCCTACTCAACTGTGTGTAAACATTCCACAGCAGTGTGAAAATTTAAATGTAATAACTAAGAAGTACTCAGAAGTAACTAACTTTACCAGTTATATTACCATTTTATTATTCATATATTCATTGAATATAAGGAAAACCACCAGAATGAATTTTCTATGTAACAATCAATCAGTGTCCTTAGACATGCAAACCCTTTCCCTCAGGTAATCAGAATCTTTCCCTCAGGCATTTCCCTCAGGCATAATAGATATTACCCTCAGGCATATGAAGTGTCGACCTCAGGCACAAAATTCACTGCCCTCAGCAATACGAATAGTTTCCCTCATGCGAAATAGAACGTTTCCCTCAGGCTAAGCAGCATCTTGCCCAAAGTCTCAACAATAGTGCCCTCAGGCTAAAAAAAACGCTGCCCTCAGGCGCCGGTAACCAGGACGAGCCCCAAAGAATTAACATGAAATTTTATATACAATTATTTTCATGTAAAAAGTAATTCATAACAGAAACATGTCATAGCCTTGGGTATCATGGCCAAACAGCTAAACAGATGAACGCACCCCCGGGGTTGTCCTGAATCCAAGCAGTGATCCAAAACATCAGGTTGTTATCCCATTTAATTACCTCCATAATTCTAGGTATTTAAATAGCCAATGCCTCAGCCCCACAATTCCCCTACATGGGTTTGTAGAACAAAAATACACACAAACACACAACAGTTGGATTATAAACCCCAAGACACCTACCTTAAACTCCCATGATCATTATACTATAACGACGATCTACGAATCGTCCAAGAACAGGGTAGATCTGAGGTGAAATAAAAACACTTTGAAATACTAATAACTACCCATAGAGGAAGAATTGGAAAGAACTATGCAAGGATAAGGGAGGGCTTACCCGTACGGTTCCAATGGGATCGACAGAAGCGGGATTGGATTACCGGTGCTTTATCAATTGATCCACAAAGACTCGGCCATCCTCCAGAGCTCCCCTCTGGTTCTGTGCCATTCCTGTGGACAGGGATTGCTACTGCCCATTTTTAAGTGCAAAAAATAAAGTACATGGCATGTACTATTGACTAAACTGTGTATACGTTTCTCATTTAACAGTTCATTTGGAAGAACCTCCAAATTGTTCATCTATTAAAATGAGTACACATCGTGTATTCTCGACTACACGGCGTGTACTATCACCCAGCTAGCGGCTGCCTCCACCGCCATACTATTTTCCTGCCGACTAACTACACGGCATGTAAATACCCACTACACGGTGTGTAGTTGGTTTTTACACCCTTAGTCGCCGACATGGCTACACACCCTGTGTACTCATACCACACGGTCAAAGTACACGACCTATGGAATAGTACATGGTGTGTAGTCCCAAAAATTAGAATTTTTCCCCATTTTCCTTATTTTCTCAAAAACACTTAAGAAAAAGAGAAAAGAAGAAACTCGTACATCAAAAATAAAAACCGTGTTCTTAAAACTTCCCCCCTTAAAGCAATTAATCCTATAATTTCCATTCTAAGGGTAGCGAAGATAAAGCTCAGAACAGCTCTGGCCACTAATCACGCAGGTCAGTCTCCCGCTCCTTGGTTTCATCCTACACTCGTCCATTCTGCCACAACACCCGTATGAGAGAAACTGACCAGACTCAGAGAACCTTCATGCTCCTATCAACAATATGAATCAGATCCTCATCAATGGATGCATCTACCTCAAGATCAAACTCCTCGGGCAGAATAACGTTAGATAGGTCCGAATGATAGCATCCCAACTGAGATTCATGGAAGACGTCGTGCATGGCTCAGTACATCTATGGTAACTACAACTGATAAGCAACCCGCTCGACTCTATCAAGAATCTCAAATGGCCCCACATACCTCAGTGAAAGTTTAACCTATCTCCTGATCCATCTGTGTCCCAGCAATGGAGAAATACTCGAGAAGACCTGATCCCCAACCATGAACTCCAAAGGTCATCTACGGAAATCAGCATAAGATTTATACCGAGACTATGTGGTAGCCATCCATTTCTGAATCAACTGGACCTGCTCACAAGTCTCCCACATGAGACGTGGTCCCAGTAAAGCTGTCTGAACTGCCTCTAACCCGCACAATGGTGATCATAATTTCCAACCACATAATTCCTCATAAGGTTTCATCTCGAGAGATTCTTGGAAACTGTTAATGTAGGAAAACTCGATTACGTGTATGTGCTTCTCCCAAGATCTCCCAAATTCTATGATACATGCACACAACATTTCTTCAAGAACCTGTATCGTATGCTCTGACTATCCATCAATCTAATGATGGTAAGATGTGATCAGAAGCACCTGTGTACCCAGTACCCTCTGAGAACTCTGACAGAAATGAGATGTAAAATGGGAATCCCTATCTGAAATGACAGAACGAGTGACCACATGAAGACGTACGACCTATCCGATATACAACATTCCAAGCTCGTCAACACCGAAGGTCTCCTTGATCAGAAAAAATTGAGCTACCTTCGTGTGTCCGTCCCCAAAAACCCACACATCATCATTTCCTCGAGGTGAACTCAACAATCAAGTCACTAAATCCATCACGACATCATTCCATTTCAACTTAGGGATGGGTAACTGCTGTAACAGTCCAGATGGCCTCTGATGATCCGCCTTCACCTGCTGATAGGTGGAACATCCCGTAACAAAACCAGCTACTTAACTCTTCATACCCGGCCACTAGTACTAACGTCGCATGTCATGGTACATCTTGGTAACTGTGGGATGATCTTCCCAAGCTAAAGAATTAAATTCCTGCGTCAAATCCTCACTTATATCCCATAGAACCCAAACTCATCCATGGAAATGCAGAATTTCATCATCGCCAATCGTCCATCTAGGAGGATGGTCCACACTGGCCACCGACTCCCGTAGAACTAGGCCTTATGAATTAGATAGTTGTCCCATCCTCACTCTATCAGGAGGGTGGAAGTCAAAGCTAAGGAAGAAAGATAGGTCTGCCCCTGACTGTCATGCACCTCCAAATGCATGTCAGAGAACAAATCCATGAGCTTCCACTCCTCACTGGCCTTCTGTACCAGCTGTATCTGAGTCCTCCTGCTTAGTGCATTAGCTATGGAATTACCATTACTAGGTGTATAGGAAATCTGAAAGTCGAAGGACTGAAATTATTCGACCCACCTTCACTATCTCAGTTCAAGTCACGCTGTGTTAAAATATAATTGAGACTTTTTTGGTCTGTGAAAACCACAAAATGATCTCTCAAAAGATAATGTCTACAATAGTGCAACACATGAACAACTTCAGATAACTCGAGATCATGGGTCGGGAAATTCCTCTCATGTAGACTCAACATCCGAGAATAGTACGCAATAACTTGATCGCCCTGTATCAACCCTTCTCCCAGTCCAATACCTGATTCATCACAGTAAAAGGTATAGCTCTTTCCCTACTCTGGGAGTATCAGTATTGGTGCTGATGTCAACCTTCCTTTCAGGTACTGAATGTCTATCTCACAA
Source organism: Viscum album (assembly GCA_963277665.1). Classification (NCBI taxonomy): domain Eukaryota; kingdom Viridiplantae; phylum Streptophyta; class Magnoliopsida; order Santalales; family Viscaceae; genus Viscum; species Viscum album. The sequence goes on along the minus strand of OY728165.1, from coordinate 250,307,015 downwards.
GATTTTTACCAAACGAACTTCACCCCCTTCATAGTAAGACCTGTAATGCCCCAACCCCAGTTACATAGAGCTGGTGCATTATTACATAACATTGGCATGATCACAAGAATGATCAAATCTCGAAGGACTGATTGGTTTAGTATCCTTGGAAACACTAGATATATTCATAAAGTTTTACATTACATCATAAAGTGAAAAACTACTACTACAACATATTGTCTCCATAGTCTACACTATTATCCCCTCATAATATCCCTGCAGGTCATTCATAATTTACTTGTTCACATCCTGGTAAAAATAAAACATAGAAAAGGGGTGAGCTCAAATGCCTTGTAAGTATAACAATATAGCGGAAACTTTCATAAATAAGAATAAACATTTAAGGCAGTGTATAACTAAAACAAAAGCCTTTTAAACTTGAACTTCAACATATTATGGAAAAAATAAAATGAAGTAATTCCATTTACTTATTCACATGGATATTCTACTAATTGAATAATCCCATGCAATATCAATAACCACATTCATAATGATGGAATGCATAATGTCAGACTATCATAACCACATAGCCAAGGCCTCGTGCCAAGACTACAAATAAGATTTTTTCAAGGCCTTGTGCCAAGACCCTAGTTTGTCTGATGAGACCTACCGATGCATCGAGGAGCTATAGCGCGCTCCATCCGTCACATATTAAGTCCAATGCATTCTCATATGAAAAGGTTTAAACATAAAATAAACATTCATATTAAAACTAGCATACGAAATGTAAATACTTCATCCATAAACCATGAATGGTATAAAAATAACACATCCATAGTCAAACATATCACAAAACCTTCAATACAATATAGAAGTTATTTATCATAATAAATCAACTTCAAATAAGCGTAAAATCCATCAAAGGATGTTGAAATAGATGAAATCAAAACTCTTTTTAGAGTAATATCTCTTTTTATTTGGAAATCATTTAAGAGTAATATATTTATAAAATATAAAATTTTCTTTGAAAATATTCTTATAAACATGTAAGGGATGCTTCAACGATTTTATAATGGCGAAAAATAGTCACAGCTGCCGTATAAGTTTAAAAAACATTCTTACCTTAATTATGTCGAAAAGGTTAAAAAGCACCTTATTTGGAAAACAACGGAATGATTCCTTTCTAAAACTCTTTTAAAAGTCAAACAAGGGTATAAATGACTTTAACCCATATTCTTGTAAATAGTAAAAATGTTTTGAAATACATTTTTTAGAATCATGAATGTGGATGATAAAGAGATCCCAGTAGATTATTACGTTTAAGCAACCTTTGATAATGAAGAGATTGCATAATAAACCCTTACCTTGTACTTTTCCTTGGTTGCGGTAGGCTAAACACCTGTATAATGGTGAAATAATTTTTATTAAATTATACAAGAATCATATACATTAATATTATATCATATATGATCTTTTAACATTGATTTGTTAATAATATCTTAGTATTGTCGTTGTTTTGGGTGTTAACTTACTCATTTTCTTTTATATGTTTTGTTACGTAAGATATGTTTTCCATGGATAGGTTGTATCTTAATCATATCCAGAATTTGATCATGTCCTTAGATACTATTATTAATCATCCAATGAGAATTATACTAGAATGGAGACGATGGAGAATAAATCTCATCGCATTCGTGGAGACGGTAGTCTGTACGTACGCACGAGCGACAATATCATTCTTTTGATATTAATATAATATATAATTGGATGGTATATCATATATAAAGAATCATTATCATGTTATATTTATTATTTACATGAGATACACATCATTATTATACCCATCCACATAATAATTTATTGAATTACAATTACACCACGACGTGGAGACGGTAAGCCATACGTAGGCACGTATGGTGACATGTTATTCAAAGGATGGATAGAATAATGAATATGGTTGTACCATAATTATAATAACATCACAGTATATATAAGATACTGGAGTTAATATTTTAGAATGGTAATAAAAAGACGGAAGAAGTGGATGAAGAAAGGAACTTGGAAAGGGTGGTGAAATCATTACATCTTCTTCAGGTTCTTTCTTTTGATTTGATAAAAAGGGATCTTATGTTGGCTTTCTGAAAAAAGGAAGGCCTCTAGGATGAAGTGATGGAAGTTGATAGAGTATTTGGGTAGAGTTTGGCTGAACCAAATGGTTTTGAAGGTGTGAATTAAATAGAAGGGGGAGTGCCCTTTTATAAGAGGGGGTGAGGGGAACCTTTAGAAAAGCTAGAAATATTATTTTATAATAAATTAGTATTCGGTTTCTAATGGCTCCAAAGAGGATTATTTAAATTCTAAGGTGGTGATAGGTCGAAAACCACTCAACCAATAGAATTTATCCAGGTTTGGGACATTATACTAACCTTATCTTCAAGTATTAACTCTTAGTTAATTAGTTTCACTTTTACAATGTCTCTTTGTATTTTTATATTATATGGTTAATAAATATACTTTATACATACAAGAGACCCCCAAGTGGTCCATTAATGATACCCTATCATGCTATAAGTATCTTGGCCAAACAATAGATTTTTAGCATTTTAATATCAATTAATAATAAAATATTTGTTTTAAAAACTCTTTTATATCAATTTTGACACTATTCAATAATTGATTTTTGTAAAAATCATAAGATAATGATTACTTCTAAAAAAGTTAATTATGTAATTCCTAACATGTAATATTAACTTATAAAATTTGTTTAATTCATAAAAAGTCTCAAATTATATTTATTTGGGTATCTACAGTATCAATCATTTTAATTTTTCAATATTATGGTAATTAATGCATCACCATTGTGTCATAAATAAATTAAATTATTTAATGTCTAAAAATTATAAATAAAATACCATTATGTAGGAAATCATGTTAGATTTCTAATTAATATTTATAGTCGAAAATAAAACATATATATCCCTATGTAAAAATTGTTTTTCTAAAAGATATATGCGTGTTTCATTTTTGTATTCATTTTAACTTAATTAAAATAAAGTGTCCATATCAGTTACAAGTGGCACCATGAGGTCCCAAAATCGACCCAAAGATGGCCATGGTCAGACATGTATCAACCAATATGGTTAGGACACATTTAAGTGTAATTGTTTATTATTATAATATTATTTTTGAACCCTCATTTACCGTATTTACCCTTTAACCATGGTAAATAAAATATTTACCGTAGTAATTATACAAAATGTCTAAAAATAAAAGTTACGTATTTAAACAATTTGAACATCCTGATTCCAAATATGGAATCCATTTTTCCAAATTTAAAACACAGAAGTGGCAGAAATTAATTTAAAATTAATTCCCGCTATCAAAACAAAAAGTGAGTTTTTAATATATAATAACTATCAAAAGATTGATACTTTTTTATGTTCTGTTTAATTGTAAAATTTTGTCCAATGACAAACATTGTATGAAATGGTAAAAATAAATTCTAAATATACTTTAAAACCACTCAAATTCATAATTTATCACTATTAATTATTTTTATTAAAAATTTTGTTTTTAATTAAAATTTAGTAATTTTCACATTTCATCAAAATATTAAAGTTATCCGAAAAGTACCAAAATTTTACCTAAGGCGAAATTCAATACTCCGAATCCAAAAATGAAGTCCATTTTGAGAGATAAAATTTATAAAATTTCAAAAAGTAGGTATTACTATTCATAACGGCTAGTTTGATCAGATGTGGTGTGTGTTAGAACTCGATGTTGCGTACAACACACGCTATTGCATTATTTAAAGAGAAGCATACCGTAGAAGCTTAGGGTGTAACATACTCCCCTCCTTCAAATTATTTTGTCCTAAAAATTTCTAGAATACTACCGCATGAAAAGACTCTGGTGGTTCTTCATCATAAGTTCCTCGGGTTCCCACGTTGCCTCAGCCATCTTATGGTTTCTCCACAAAACATTTACCAGACGCGTCGTCCGGTTTCTTAGTACTTCTTATCTCTTGTCAATAATCTTGATGGGTTCTTCGGAATATGATTTATCATATTCCAGTTATAATTCCTCATAGGTGAGTACATTCTTTGGGTCAGGCATGAATTACCTCAACAGAGATACGTGAAACACATTGTGAACTTTGGAGAGAGTTGGTGGCATTGCCAATCGGTAAGCTACAGCCCCAATTCGTTCTAGAATTTCAAAAGGCCCGATGTACCTGGGACTCAATTTACCTTTCTTACCAAAATGTATGACTCCCTTCCATGGAGATACCTTCAGGAAAACATGATCACTGACATGAAATTCCAAATCCTTCCTTCGATTATCAGCATAGCTCTTCTGCCTACTTTGAGCTTCTTTGATGTGATTTTGGATTACCTTCACCTTTTCCATCGTTTCCTCCACCAGTTCTAAGCCTATGAGTTTTCTTTCACCAACGTCATCCCAACAGGTTGGTGTATGACATCTCTTTCCGTATAATGCTTCATATGGTGCCATATGAATACTCGAATGGAAGCTATTGTTACAGGAAAATTCTACCAGAGGAAAATATTGATCCCACATACCCTGAATGTCAACTGAGCAAGATCTCAACATGTCTTCGAATGTTTGAATAGTTCGTTCTGATTGTCCATCTGTTTGAGGGTGGTAGGCAGTGCTCAAATTAAGTTCATTATACATGGATTTCTGAAGACATTTCCAGAATCTTGAAGTAAAAAGGGGATCACGATCAGAAACAATCGATAGGGGTACTCCATTAAGTCTCACAACATCATTAATATATAGTCTTTCTAGACATTCCAGTGGTAGATCTTATCTTATAGCAAGAAAATGTGCTTCCTTAGTAGGACGATCAACAATGAACCATATTGCATCGTTCCTTCTAGGAGTCTTTGGTAGCCCCATGACAAAGTCCATCATAATATTGTCCCATTTCCACTGCGGTATGGGAAGAGGTTTCATGAATCCTCCAGGCTGTTGCCTTCCACCTTTCACATGTTGACAACCATACATCTTGTCACAAAATCATTAATCTCCCTCTTCATTTTTTCCCACCAAAAATGTTCCTTCAAATATTTATACATTTTGGTGCTCCTAGGGTGTATAGAGAAATTGAACTATGCACATCATCCAGCAATTCCCTTTTTAGATCAGGTATATCGGGAACAAAAAGACTCTTCTCGAATTTCAAAATTCCATCTTCATACACAAAGTCTCTCAATATCCCATCATTCATAGCTTTAATCTTCTTTGGAAATTCCTCATCATCGGTCTGGGAACTCTTAATCCTTTCTAGTAAAGATGGTTTGGCAACCATTTGAAAAATAATTGATGTTTCACCTTCCCTGGTTATTCCCATGTCCATCTTCACTGGATCCATGAAAATTGGATCCCTTTCAATTCTCATATTGTTCAAAACTCCATGGTATTTTCTGCTCAAAGCATATGCCACCTTGTTTGCTTTCCCTGGGTGTTAGTGTATCATACAATTATAATCCTTGAGTAATTCAAGCCATCTCCTTTGCCTTATGTTGATCTCTTTTTATGAGAAAATATAATTCAAACTCTTGTGATCAGTATAAATCTCACATTTTTCACCATAGAGGTAGTGCCTCTATATCTTCAAAGCAAAGATCATAGCTTCTAACTCGAGATCATGAGTAGGATAGTTATTCTCATGAATTTTCAACTGTCCCGATGCATAGGCAATAACACTATCATTCTGCATAAGGACACAAACAAGTCCTTTTTTCGATGCATCACTATAAATAATGAACCCATCATTCCCCGATGGTAGAGTCAATATTGGAGCATTGAAAAATATTCTCTTTAGTTCTTTGAAACATTCTTCAGACAGTTTTGTCCAATCAAATTAAACCCCTTTACGTGTGATCTTCGTTAATGGGTTAGCCAATCAGGAAAAATTATGGATGAAATGTTGATAATAACATGCTAAACCAATAAAATGGCATACCTCAGTTATACTCGTAGGTTCTGGCCATTCTTGGAATTCCTTGCCCTTAGAAGGATCAATAGTGATTCCATCTTTAGAGACAATATGTCAAGAAATGAAATCTCATGAAGCCAGAATTCACACTTGCTAAACTTCCCATATAATTAATGTCTTCTCAGAGTCTTCAGGATAATGCGCAAGTGATTTTCATGATCTTCATAGCTTTTTTAGTATAACAAGATATAATCAATAAATACCACCACAGTTTCATCGTGATATTCCTTGAAAACTCTATTCATAAGATCCATGGATATAGAGGGTGAATTAGTCAATCCAAAAGGAATTACAGTAAACTCGTAATGCTCGTACCTGGTTCGAAATGCTATCTTCGGAATGTCTTCCTTCCATACACACAACTGATGGTATCTAGATCAAAGTTCAATCATTGAAAATTATTGAGGTCCATGAAATTGGTCAAATAAATCATCAATGAGAGGTAGGGGATACTTGTTCATTATTGTTATATCATTGATCTCCCTATAGTCGATACATAACCTCATAGATCCATCTTTCTTTTTAACAAAAAGAATAGGGGCTCCCCATGGAGAAACACTTGGGAAATAAAACCCTTATTACTCAATTCCTCTAGTTGCTTCATTAGTTAAAATAATTCTACAGTGGCCATTCTATAAGGGGTCATCGATATAGGCCTTGATCTTGGAATTAAATCAATGGAAAACTCAACTTCTCATTCTGGAGGATGTCCAGGTAAATCTTCCGGAAATACATCTACATATTCTTTCACAATAGGCACATCTTCTATTTGAACATTCCTTTCCTCACCCACAGTCATTTAATTCTCTTCCGCCCCAATAATGGAATTTATTTGAGCAACTGGGGGTGGATCTAGATAAGAACTAGGTGGTGATGATTCTTCTCTAAAGATAAGGTGTTCCATATCATCATCATCAAAAATCATAACCTCATTCTTCTTACAATAAATCTTCGCATCATAGTCCAAAATCCAATCCATACTGAGGATTATATGAAACTCAATCATAGATATGATGATGAGATCAGCAGATAAAGAACATTTATGTCCTCTAATGGGGACTGATTCACAAAACATTGTTGCAATGATACTTTCCTTAGGAGTTTTAACTGACAACTCCCTAGTTAAATAAAATTGTAAATATCTAATTTTCTTCAAAAACTGGGAAGATATGATACAATTCGATGATCCAGAATCAAATAATGCATTTGCTAAACTTGATGAAACCATTAAATTACCTGCCACCATGTCTTTTGGAGCTTCTACCTCAGTAGTTGTGATAGCAAAAGCTTGACCTTGATCCCTTGGCCTTTTCTGAGGTAATTTCCCCTGACGATTAGGAAATTCATTTTCATAATGTCCCATCTCCCTGCAATTGCTGCACTGAACGTTGGAAGCTTCCTTCTTCCATTTGCAATCACGATCTTGGTGGCCCTTTTCATCACATTTGTAACAGATGCCCATTCCCTTCAAGCAAGTACCGGGGTGTTTCTTCCTACATTTACCACAGGATGGATATTCAACATTTCCATTCTTCCCCTTTTTTCATTCCCAGATTGATCAGAAGATCTCTTCTTCTCTTGCTTTTCTTTAAAGTCATAAGACTTAGGGAATTCCTTTTCTGTCTTGATATCACATAAGACAATGTCTGCGTAAGACGAGAAGGATTGTGAGACTAATTCTCGATGGAGAAATTGTTTTAACCCATCAAAGAAACGATTAATCTTACTTCTTGTGTTACATATATAATCTCCAGCATACCTTGCTATCCTTGTAAAGTTAGCCTCATACTTTGCGACATTATCATCCTCCTTTTGTCTCAGACTCAGAAATTTCCTTTCCATATCTGCTCGATGGTCATGAGGAAATTATTTTTCTAAAAATAGATCATTGAACTCTATCCATTCCATATTTGATACTTCATCGTCTTCCTTTGTGTTTTAAATCAATGACCACCATTGTTCAGCATCTCCAGTGAGGCGGTAATCTTCCATGATAACTTTTTCCCTTTCACTACTCCCCAAAGCCTGAAATATTTTCTCTAGGGAATTTATCCATTGCTCAGCTACTAAGGTATTTGTAATCCCATTGAACTTTGGTGGTTTTTGCATCATGAATCGATCTAACATTGATCCTCCACACTGCGGATCAGGGTGGTCCATACGGGTAAGGTTATTATTCATAACTTGAGTGAGTTTTCCTAGTATTTTGATTAGTTGATCGGCACTAGTTGCATCATCACCTCCACTATAATTATCTTGAGCTGGCGGGAAATCCCTACATGGAGTGTCTGCATTGATACAGTTTCCATTTCTTCCACTAGGTGCCATTTCTAAACAATGGCATAAACTAGACCAGTTTATGAATAAAAATACATAATTCCATACTTATAAAACACTTAACATAAATTGAACTATTTATGGATATAATCCATAATAATAAAAATGTTTTCATTGAGGATGTATATACTCATAAAACCTTCATAATGATTTGTTAATAAAATGAAAGTTATCCTAAGCATATCCCCTAAGAGTGTCGAAACCAAGAGTGCAGCAAGGCCCGTTGTCGTGCACCATTTCCCGTTTGAGTCTAGCTCAAAGCGGTATTTTCGGGTTTTACCCCTAGGTACATTTGTGCCCGAGCTGCCTCTACCTGCTCGTATCCAGACAGGGATGTATTTCTCAAAAAACTCATAAAATCTCTACAATACCAAAGTTCTAGGAAGCTCTTCTATACTAATCCTCAAAGACCATCTTAGGTCTATGTTCTCTAATCAGAGTTTATCTAAATCTAGCTTCTAAGGTTTGTACTAAACTTCCTCTGATACCAACTTTAACGCCCCGACACCAGTTACCTAGAGTTGGTGCCTTAGTACATAACATTGGCATGATCACAAGAAAGATCAAATCTCAAAAGTCCGATTGGTTTAGCAGTCTTGGAAAAACTAGATATATTCATAATGTTTTACATTACATCATAAAGTGAAAAACTACTACAACAAAATATTGTCTCCATAGTCCACACTATTATCCCCTCATAATATCCCTGTAGGTCATTCATAATTTACTTCTTCACATCCCGGGATAAATAAAACATAGAAAATGGGTGAGCTCAAATGCCCATTAAGGATAATAATATAGCGGAAACTTTCACAAATAAGAATAAACATTTAAGGTAGTGTATAACTAAAACAAAATCCATTTAAACATGAACTTCAACATAGTATGGAAAAAATAAAATGAAATAATTCCATTTAATTATTTACATGGATATTCTACTAATCTAATAATCACATGCAATATCAATAACCACTTTTATAATGATGAAATGCATAATGCCAGACTATCATAACCACATAGCCAAGGCCTCGTGCCAAGACTAAAAATACGATTTTGTCAAGGCCTTGTGCCAAGACACTAGTTTGTCTCATGAGACCTATCGATACATCGAGGAGCTATAGCGGTCTCCACCCGTCACATATTAAGTCCAATGCATTCTCATATGAAAAGGATTAAACATAACATAAACATTCGTATTAAAACTAGAATATGAAATGTAAATACTTCATCTGTAAACCATTAATGGTATAAAAATAACACGTCAACAGTCAAACATATCACAAAACCTTAAATACAATATAGAGGTTCTGTATCATAAAAAATCAACTTCAAATAAGCGTAAAATCCATCAAAGGATGTTGACATAGATGAAATCCAAACTCTTTTTAGAGTAATATCTCATTTTATTTTTAAATATTTTCAGATTCATATATTTATAAAATATAACACTATAAAGACCCATAAAATTCAAGGGAAAATTTTTCTTAATTTTCTTTGGGAGTTTACAAGAACGCAGTTTCATGTGGCACTTGATTCTGAGGCCCGGTGTGCCCGGAATTTCTATCCGAAGTTTAGCTCGGGTAGGTTCAGTGAACGAAGGAGCGTGAATTTCTAACTTTTGAACCGGTGCTTGGAATCAAATTTCGAGGGCACCGATGGAACCACAACTCCAGTAATTGCTTAGGAACACTGATCATGGAGTTGCATTTTCTCGTTATGAGTTGTTTAAAATTTGTGGATTAAGTGTTGTGAAATAAAATTTTCATTAAGAATTTTATTTCACATCTCCATGAGTTAGAACTTATGTGTAGGAGTTAGGGTGGGACCCACTGTTTGTTAGTTTTTCTTGATTGGATTAAAGGTGATGTGGGGACCACACGAGCCCCCTCCTTTTCAATTCCCTTAACTCCCTAACTCCCCTTAACCCCCAACTTATGTTGTGTAACTCTTTAACTTTAAAACTTCCCCTTTTAATTGGGTGACTTTACCTCTCCTCTCATTAAGTATGCCAACACCCAATTCAATAAATTAATTTATGTTTTGAATTTTGAAATGTGGCTTGAGTTAATAAAATAAGGATGAGACTTATTTTATTTGGGATGGTTATAGTGTGTGTACTTTTGAGGAGAGAGCTCTTAGGTGTTTCATCTTCATCACGAAGAACACCAAGACATGTCAAAGAACATCTAGACTTCGACGAAGAACGCCATCACCATAAGAAGAGATAGACGTGTCATCTCTTCTCCTCTTCGTAGCCGGTGTGTTTCTGATGATCGAAGATGCACCCTCTTTCGATCTTCTTCCCGTGTCAATGAAAAGGAGACGCCACTTCCTCCTCGGGCATTCTCCGTTAACCAACAGAGCATCACCTCGCGACGTTGTTTTCCGCGACGAACCCCCGTTCTAGCTACGCTCAGGGTAGGGGTTTAAATTATTTAATTATTTTCGTTCGTGATTTCTAGTTTTTCGTTCTTCATGTATATACGACTAACTACTATCGATTAACGAGAGGGGGGCCGAACCGCACAAACATGGCCGACCCTCCTCCCTTATCTGTGTGTTGTTCCATTGTGGTTTGAAACGAGTATGGCGAAGTGCTGTCGCACCACGTGTGATCGTTCGACAAGGAATGTGCAGTGCCATCGCGCCACGTCGTGAAGTTGAACAAGGATGCGACGCCATCGCATCGTTCCGTGAAGTTGAACAAGGACACGATGTCGTCATGCCGCGTCGAAGAGAACCGAAGATACCGCGGCCGGAGCGGGGCCGCGGGGGAGGGGCGCGGTGCCATCGCACCACGCCAGAAAAATTAAGTCGCGGACGGTTCTGGGCCGCGGCGGAGCAGGGTTACTGGAGGCCGGTTCCGGGCTGCCAGTGTCGATGAAGGTGGAAGGACCAGCCGTCGCCTGTCCTTGTTGGCAGAACCGGCCGGCCGATGCGGGCAGGCCGGACAAAGGGAAACCGGGGAAATTAATTCCCCCAGCCGGCCTACAAAAACGGCCCCCATAAAAGGGGGGTAGCGGTTACACCAGGGGGTCAGGTGCCCCCACCCCTTTCCAAAAGGCTCGACCATTGGCCGAGTGCCGGGCTGGCGCGCTGGGCGCGCTGTGCCCAGGTCGGGCCGGCAGGCAGACCGGTCCGCCAGGCGGGGCCGCGCTTGGCCAGTCTACCAGGCCGGGCCACGCCCAGGCCGGGCCGGGCCAGGCCGCCGGGTTGGGCCGCGCCCAAGCGGGCCGGACCCGGACCCGGTTCAGGTCGACCCCGGTGGTATCGGGCCGGGTCGGACCAGGCCCGAACCCCTTAATACAAAACCATTTCCGGTCGGACGCCCATAACATGTGATACGGGTCTCCGATCGACGCACCGTCAGTTGCGATGCGATCCTAGGATCGAGAAGGTCGTTTCGGTATATTGCACTCAAGATTTCAGAATACTTTGAGTTTGTCTGGGTTGGTTCGTACACGAAACTATCCTGGCCCTCGGAGCAGAAATGCTCATACCTTAAGTTACAGGCGTCCGATTGACGTGCCGTCGACTTTGGTGGTTTCCTCTTAGGGAGACGGATCATTTGGCTTACCCCACACGAGGTTTGGATGCAGGTTGAGTACGGTCGGGTTGGTTTTTCCTTAAAAACCAACCGGGCCCTTGTGACGAAAATGCCAATAACTCTCTGACCGGGCGTCCGATTGACGCGCCGTCTGTTGCGTTGAGTTCCTGTTGAAGATACAGAACTTTTGGATACATGAACTCAGGACTATGTTTCAGTTGATGCATCAGCCTCTCTGCTCGTGGAGCGGACCCTCCCGAACGAGCTTGCTGTGTGCGGGAACCCTAGAGCTGGCTGCGACTACTACTACTACGACGACCGTACAGAGATCCTCAGTGTATTCGACAGTGACAACTACAACACTCAGCGATCCTATGTGGATCAGTGCTACCGATCCTGTGTGGGTCAGCGCTCATCGGTTCTGTGTGAGCCAGCGCCTACAGATCATGTGTGGGTCCGATCCCGTGTGGGTCTTGTGGGGGTTAGTTACATATTGATCCTTTGTGGGTTAGATCCTATGCGGGTCATTGCGGGGGTTAGTACCTATCGATCCTTTGTGGGTCCGACGGTTTAGATGAATCAGTGGATATATCTGATCATCTTTACCGTCATACGAAGAAGTATATCTGTGTGAGCTGAATCATGTTTTGCTTTCCTATGTGGATTGTGTTGTGCTATCCTGTGTGGATTTACATTTTTCTTTCCTGTGTCGACTGGGTTGTACTTGGGTTCGAATGTTAGAGCCTAACGAGAATTGATGAATTGGGTATATGTATGAGCATATACCTAAGCAGAGTTGGATGTTATTTCGTGATTGTATCTTTCCTTTGTGGATTATCCTTTGTGGATTCAGGGAGACCGTAGGGGGCCTCGGGGTCCCTACTGAGTAGCTTATACTCACCTCTGCATGGGCTATTCCCGCACTACGTTGTGTTGGTTGGAGACGACGGATAGCGCTGATTGTGGTTGAGGCTTGCGGAGCAGGACGGTACTTGGAGGTGGACCACTGGACGGGACGTACTCGGAGCGGGCGATTGGACCCGAGGAGTAGAGGAGGCTATCTGTACTCACCCATCTATGGGATGTCCAGTGGACAGATCGGCGTCGCGGCTTTACTTTTCAGTTGTTGCTTTTCCCTTTCTAGTTGTACTTTACTTTCAGTTTGGGTTTGTATACTGGCCCACTTACTTTCCTCACCTACTATTGTACTCTGTTTTTACATAGTGTTTACTTCTTCTTGCTTGCTCTGTGGTGTTTTGTTTACCGGGATTTACACCTTGGTGCTAGTCGCCATCCCCTGGCCTATGGAAGAAGGGCATGGGGTAGTCACGGCATGGGCCCCGAGGACGGGTCGTGACAAATTGTTATCAGAGGAGTTCGGTTCTACCGCAGACATTGATCTTTTTTCTATGTGAAGCAATAGTGTTAAGCGTTTTTGGTGTGGTTATCAGTCTAGGGAGTCCAGTGTTGGTCTGGCGGCCGACGTATCCGTACACCAGGACCCTGACTTCTTATTTCCGAATTAATGCACGAAAACATTGATTGCATGTCTGTTTCATGTTTTCTTTATGATTACATTGTGTCAGCTCACCAGGTATACTGTTCTGATCGTGGTGCACCTATTTCCTTTTCAGGATAGACCCACAATAGCAGCCAGCTAGGATTCCAAGAGTTGAGCGTGACGACAACCACCGAGATATGAGTCCTCGGAGCAGGTCCCTTTGTCAGCAGTGGCACCGGCGATAGCTCTACCCGCCGAGCCACCGATGCTTCTAGCCTCAGCCGTTGTGGATGCACATCGCCTCAGTGCACTGCATGAGTTCCAGTGCCAGCGACCACCCAGATTCCATGGGGAGACAGACCCCCAGGAAGCTGAGGACTGGCTGGAGGCAGTGGTGAAAGTTTTCAGGTTAGTGAGGACACCATCAGAACTCATGGTGATCCTCGCAGCGAGCCTACTGCATGCATTAGCAGGCAGATGGTGGAGCTTGATGCTCTAGGTTCATGATGAGGCATCTCTTCTCTGAAGGACATTGGGAGCCTTTTCCACTCAGAGTTCATCCCAGCCACCCTCCGTGTGGTACGCATCTAGGAGCTTCTTCAACTGCGGAAGGGCAGCATGACGGTCGCCTAGTACTCATCGAGATTTACCGATCTCTCATGATACTCTACAGACATGGTACATGACCTATTCTTCTAGGCCCGGACCTTTAAATAGGGATTGAGACACGACATCTGGGCATCGCTGATCTCCCTCAGCCTTCTGACTCAGACAGGAGTACTGGAGCGAGCCCTTTTGATCGAGAGATTTTTTTGCTGAGTCTACACCAGCGGCGAGACCTACCGTGGGGCAGCACGTAGCAGAGTCTTCTGCGGCAGGCAGTCGACGGATGACTCATGGGTCTAGGAAGACCCGACCCTCAGGAAAACAACCTCATAACACTGGCTCAACAGTGCGAGGCACACAACGCGGAGCCAGTATTTTGAGAGGCATGCAGTGCTACCCATGCGGCGGGCAGGGCCACATGGATCGTGACTGCCCGACCCGCCGTGCCGAGGAGCAGAAGACGGTTGAGGGACCACCAAGGCAGAGGCAGAGGGTTGACCTAGGCGGTCCACTGGGAGTAGGTGGACGAGGCAGAGGAGCTGGCCGAGCAGCAGGTGGTGGGCGACGCTTTGAGGCTCTACCACCACCACCACCAGGAGGTCCACCCCTACCACATGGAGCTGGAGGGAAGATACAGGCATAGCTCCAGGCAGTGGAGGCCAACGACCACGGTGCGCCTGAGATGATTCGAGGTACTATCTGTGTCTATTCCACCCATGCAGTAGTACTTATAGACACAGGAGCGAGTCATTCTTTCATAGCTGCTGCCCTTGTTCGGAGCTCAGAGATTCTGACAGAGCCGTTGGCTCGATCCTTACGGCTAGAGACTCATACGGGAGCAGACTCGATGATTACGCACCGGTGCCGGTAGTGTGATCTTACTCTAGGAGGCGAGAGCTTCGGCTGGGATCTTCTTTTAGTGGCGTCAAGGCAATACGATGTCATCTTGGGCATGGATTGGTTGTCTACATTCCATGCACAGATTGAATGTATTAGGCGCAAGGTGTGATGTGTACACACCGACGGGAGCAGGTTCACCTTCACTGGCGATAAGGGAGCCTTTGCAGCTCAGGATGGACTCTCACAGAGGAGAGTACAACCCATCACTCATCAGTTGGCTAGCCTCATCCTAGGAGTAGTTGACGTGCGAAGTCCTGGTTTTCCTGCAGGGGTGGATCAGTATGAGGACGTTTTTCCAGATGACTTTCTAGGGATACCTCCTCACCGGGAGGTATACTTTTATATTGACATATACCCTGGGACAACCCCGATATCAACTCCAGCATATCAGATGGCCCCTGCTGAGCTTCGAGAGCTGCGGGTACAGTTGGAGGACTTGCAGGGCAAGGGTTTAATCCGACCTAGTGTTTCACCCTGGGCTTCCCAGAAATTGTTCGCCAAGAAGGTGGATGGGAGCTTGCGACTTTGTGTCAACTATTATCGCCTGAACCAGGTGACAGTGAGGAACAAGTATCCTCTACCGTGGATTGATGACCTCTTCGATCAGATCAAGGGTGCACGGTGGTTCTCAAAGATAGACCTCAGGTCATGCTATCATCAGCTCAGAGTTCGAGACGAGGAGGTGCAGAAAACGGCCTTCAGATGTCGGTATGGCCACTATGAGTTCTTGGTTATGCCATTCGGCGTAACCAATGCTCCAACGGTGTTCATGGACCTCATGAACAGGATCTTTCAGCCATACCTCGATCAATTTGTTGTAGTCTTCATTGACGACATTTTGATTTACTCACCGACTGAGGAGGAGCATGCCTACCAATTGCGGGTTGTACTAGACACACTCCAAGAGCACCAGCTTTATGGTAAGCTCTCGAAGTGTCAGTTTGGGATACGCGAGGTCCACTTCTTGGGACACGTCATCTCTGAGGTGGGACTTGCGGTGGATCCTACGAAGATCAAAGCAGTGCTAGCTTGGGAGCCACCCAGGAGCATGACAGAGGTGCGGAGTTTCTTGGGACTAGCTGGATACTACCGAAGATTTGTGCTAGAATTATCCAGAGTTGCGGCACCACTATCAGATTTTGACGAAGAAGGGGAAACCCTTTGTGTGGTCAGTCAGATGTCAGCAGAGCTTCTCGGAGCTGAGACAGAGATTGACCAGCGCACCTATCTTGAGGTTTCCTGAGGAAGGAGTTGGGTACATAGTCTACTGTGATGCATCAGGGACCGGACTTGGATGTGTCCTATTATAAGAGCGAGCCATGATCGCCTATGGATCACGTTAGTTGAGGCCGCATGAGCAGAACTACACTACCCATGACCTGGAGTTAGCAGTAGTGGTCTTCGCTCTGAAGACATGGCGACACTACCTGATGGGCGAGCGCTTTACAGTCTTTTCGGACTATCAGAGTCTTAGATACATATTCTCTCAAAAGGACCTGAATCTGAGACAGCGGCGATGGCTTGAGTTCCTCTAGGTCTATGACTTTGAGATAGTCTATACTCCTGGGAAGGGGAACGTGGTAGCCAATGCTCTTAGTAGATGGATGGGCATTCAGCTACTTGAGGAGGCGACAGAGCAACTAGCCTCTTTGTAGATATCCTTCATGGATAGAGATGGAGCAGCCTTCCTTCAGTCTCTCACAGTCACTCCTCCACTACTGGTGCAGGTCAGAGAGGCACAGCATGGGGATGCTGACTGCCAGACGCAGCGTGCACAGATATCCTCAGGACAGGAACCTGATGGTTTCTCCTTTGGAGATGAGCACGACATCCTTTTTAGAGGACATACCTTGGTACCAGTTACTTTACGGGAGGAGGTGCTGAGAGAGTTTCGCACTTCTCCTTTGGCAGTACATCCTGGAGTGGTGAAGATGTACCAGGATCTCTAACAAAAGCACTGGTGGCCGGGCATGAAGAAGTTTGTGGTAGGGTTGGTTTCTCGATGCCTCACCTGCAAGCAGGTGAAGGCTAGGCACCAGGTACCAGCAGGCTTGGTACAGCCTTTGGAGGTCCCAGAGTGGAAGTGGGATAGGATATCTATGGACTTTGTGACTGGACATCCACACACATCCAGAGGTCATGACTCCATTTGGGTGATTTTCGACCGACTCACCAAGTCGGGTCAATTCTTACCCATCAGAGAGCAGGGCTCAGTAGAGAGCTAGGGACGTCTCTACGTTCAGGAGATCGAACGGCTTCACGGTGTTCCATCATCAACTGTTTCTGATCGAGATGCTCGCTTTACTTCCCGGCTTTGAAAGGGGTTGTAGGAGGCGTTCGGGACGTAGCTACGTCTGAGCATAGCCTTTCACCCTTAGACAAATGGTCAGACGGAGATGGCCGTTCAGACTCTTGAGTACATGCTCTGCGCATGTATCCTCGACTTTGGTCGCAGCTAGGAGGACCACCTACCAATGGTGGAGTTTGTGTACAACAACAGTTACTACTCCACCATCAGGATGGCACCATACGAGGCATTGTACGACCGACCTTGCAGATCTCCTTTGTGCTGGACAGACCCTGGGGAGTCAACCCTTGTGGGATCGGAGATAGTTCAGGCCATGACAGAGAAGGTCCAGGTCATCCAGGAGCGGATGAGGACAGCTCAGAGCCGGCAGAAGTCTTATGCTGACAGGAGGCGGAGGCCACTAGAATTCGAGGATGGGGACCATGTCTTCTTGCGTGTCTCCCCTCGACATGGATTACGGAGATTTGGCTGAGGTGACAAGTTGTCTCCATGCTTCATCGGACCATTCCAGGTCCTCAGCAGGATTGGCAAGGTGGCTTGTCGCATGGCTCTACCACCTCAGTTGCACCGGGTGTATGACGTCTTCCACGTATCTCAGTTGAGGAGATACTTTCCCGACCCGACACATATCATTGACCATGGGGAGATTGACATTGATGATGGGGAGAGTTTTGTGGAGGTCCTAGTGGAGATCGAGGATCGACAGGAGCGGGTACTACGTGGATGGTCGATTCCTCTTGTGCGCATCAGATGGCAGAACAGGAACCTCCAGGAGAGCACTTGGTAGCAGGAGGCTCAGATGCATGCTCAGTACCCACATTTGTTTCCCTAGTTTTCGATGTATCTTTACTGGGATGTAAATCCCTGAGGTGGGAGTAATGTAAAGACCCATAAAATTCAAAGGAAAATTTTTCTTATTTTTCTTTGGGATTTTACAAGAACGTAGTTTTATACGGCACTTGATTCCGAGGCCCGGGGTGCCCAGAATTTCTATCCGAAGCTTAGGTCGGGTACGTTCAGGGAACGGACGAGCATGAATTTCTAACTTTTGAACCGGTGCTCGGAATCGAATTCTGAGGGCCCCAATGGAACCGCAAATCCAGTAATTACTTTGGAACGCCTATCCTGGAGTTGTATTTTCTCGTTATGAGTTGATTAAATTTTTTGGATTTAGTGTTGTGAAATAAAATTTTCGTTAAGAATTTTATTTTACTTCTCCATGAGTTAGAACCTAAGTGTAGGAGTTAGGGTGGGACCCACTATTTGATATATTTTCTTGAGTGGATTAAAGGTGACGTGGGGCCCACAGGAGCCCCCGCCTTTTCAATTCCCTTAACTCCCTAACTCCCCTTAACCACCCACTTATGTTTTGTAACTCTTTAACTTTTAAACTTCCCCTTTTAATTGGGTGACTTTACCTCTCCACTCATTAAGTATGCCAACACCCAATTCAATTAATTAATTTATGTTTTGAATTTTGAAATGTGGCTTGAGTTAATAAAATAAGGATGAGCCTTATTTTATTTGGGTTGGTTGTTGTGTGTGGAGTTTTGGGGAGAGAGCTCTTAGGTGTTTCATATTTATCACGAAGAACACCAAGACACGACGAATAACATCTTGACTTCGACGAATAACACTGTCACCGTAAGAAAAGATCGACATGCTGTCTCTTCTCCTCTTCACAGCCGGTGTGTTTCCAAAGATCGACGACGCACCCTCTTTCAATCTTCTTCTCGTGTCAATGAAAAGGAGACGCCACTTCCTCCTCGGGCGTTCTCTGTCAACTTACGGAGCTTCACCACGCTATGTCGTTTTCTGCGGCGAACCCCCGTCCTAGCTACACTCAAGGTAGGGGTTTAAATTATTTAATTATTTTCATTCGTGATTTCTAGTTTGTCTTTCTTCATGGATATACGACTAAATGCTATCAATTAACGAGAGGGGGGTCGGACCGCACAAACACGGCCGACCCTCCTCCCTTATCCGTGTGTTGTTGCTTTGTTGTTTGAAACGAGTATGGCGCGGTGTCGTCGCAACGTGTGTGATCTTGCGACAAGGAATGCGGGGTGCCGTCGCACCGCGCCATGAAGTTGAACAAGGATGCGACACCGACGTGCCGCATCGAAGAGAACCGAAGATACCGCGGCCGAAGCGGGGCCGCGGAAGAGGGGCGCGGAGCCGTCGTACAGCTCCGGACGAACCATGTCGCGGCCGATTCCGGGCCACGGCAGAGCTGGGTGACCGGCGGCCGGTTCCGGGCTTCCAGTGTCGGCGAAGGTGGAAGGACTGGCCGTCGCCGATCCTTGTTGGCAGAACCGGCCGGCCGGTGCGGGCCGACCGAACAAAGGGAAACCGGGGTAATTAATTCAGCTGGCCGACCTATAAAAACGGCCCCCATAAAAGGGGGGCTGCGGTAACACCAGGGGGGTAGGCGCCCCCCCTTTTCCAAACGGCTCAGCCGTTGGCCGAGCGCCTGGCCAGCGCGCTGGGCGCGCTGTGCCTAGGCCGGGCCGCACCTGGCCGGTCCTCCAGGCTGGACCGCGCCCAGGCCGGGCAGGGCCGTGCCGTCCGGGCCGAACCCGGACCCAGTTCAAGTCGACCCCTGGGGTATCGGGCCGGGTCAGACCGGGCCTGAACCCCTTAATACCAAACCTTTTTCGGTCGGACACCCATAAATGGGTTACAGGTCTCCGATTGACGCACCATCTGGTGCGATGCGATCCATGGATCGATACGGTCATTTCGGTATATCACAATCATGGTTTCGTAATACTTTGAGTTCAGCTAGGTTGGTTCGTACACGAAACCAACCGGGCCCTCGGAGCGGAAACGCTCATATCTTATGCTCCGGACGTCCGATTGGCATGCCGTCGACTTTGTCGGTTTCCTCTTAGTGAGATGGATCTTTTGGCTTACTCCGCCCAAGGTTTGGACGCAGGTGGAGTATGGTCAGGTTGGTTTTGCCTTAAAAACCAACCGGGCCCCTGGGACGAAAAAGCCAATAACTCTCAGACCAGGCGTCTGATTGACGCACCATTTGTTGCGTTGAGTTCCCTTTGACGATACGGAACTTTTGGATACATCAACTCTAGACTATGTGTCAGTTGATGTATCAGCCTCTCGGCTCATGGAGCAGACCCTCCCGAATGAGCTGGCTGTGTCCGTGAACCCTAGAGGTGGCTGCGACTACTACTACTACTACTACTGTACAGAGATCCTCAGTGGATTCGACGATGATGACTACAGCACTCAGCTATCCTATGTGGATCAGAGATACCGATCCTATGTGGGTCCGATCCTATGTGGGTCAGCGCTCAACGGTTCTATGTGAGCCAGTGCCTACATATCCTGTGTTGGTCTTGCAGGGGTTAGTTACCTATCGATCCTTTGTGGGTCAGATCCTATCTGGGTCATTGCGGGGGTTAGTACCTATCGATCCTTTGTGGGTCCGACAGCTTAGAAGAATCAGTGGATATATCTAGTCATCTTTATCATCATACGAAGAAGTATAACTGTGTGAGATGAATCCTATTTTGCTTTCCTATGTGGATTGTGTTGTGCTATCCTGTGTGGATTTACGTTTTGCTTTCCTGTGTGGACTGGGTTGTACTTGGGTTCGGATGTTGGAGTCAAACAAGAATTGATGACATAGGTTTATGTATGGGCATATACCTATATAGAGTTGGATGTTACTTTGTGATTGTATCTTTCCATTGTGGATTATCCTTTGTGGATTCTGGGAGACCTTAGGGGGTCTCGGGGTCCCTACTGAGTAGCTTATACTCACACCTACACGGGCTATGCCCGTACTACGTTGTGTTGGTTACAGACGACGGACAACGTTGATCGTGGTTGAGGCTTGCGGAGTAGGATAGTGCCTGGAGGGGGACCACTGGACAGGACGTACTCGGAGCGGTCGACTGGACCCGAGGAGCAGAGGAGGCTATCTGTACTCAGCCTTCATGTGGGATTTTCAGTGGACATCTCAGCATTGCGGATTTACTTTTCAGTTGCTGTTTTTCCCATTCCAGTTATACTTTACTTTCAGTTTGGGTTTATATACTGGCCCACTTACTTTCTGCACTTACTTTTGTACTCTGTTTTTAAATAGTGTTTACTTCTGCTTGCTTGCTCTGTAGTGTTTTATTACTTTACAAAGGCAATGCCTTCCCTTTTTACCGGGATTTACGCCTTGGTGCTAGTCGCCAGCCCCTGGCCTATGGATGACGGGTTTGGGGTAGTCACGGCACGGGGCCCGAGGACGGGTCGTGACAAACATTTTCTTTTAAAATATTCTTATAATCTTGTAAGGGAATCTTCGACGATTTTATAACTGTGGAAAATAGCCGCACCCGCCGTATAAGTTAAAAACATTCTTACATTAATTATGTCGAAAAGGTTAAAAATCACCTTGTTTGGAAAACGACGGAAAGATTCCTTTATAAAACTCTTATAAAAAATCAAAAAATTCTATAAATGACTTTAACCCATATTCTTGTAAATTGGAAAAATGTTTTGAAATACATTTTTAAGAAACATGAATGTGGATTCTAAAGAGATCCGAGTAGATTATTACGTATGAACAACCTCGGATAATGAAGATATTTCGAAATAAACCCTCACCTTGTACTTTTCCTTGGTTGGGGTAGGTTAACCTCATGTATAATGGTAAAATAATTGTTATTAAATTATAAAATAATCATATACATTAATATGATATCATATATGATCTTTTAACATTTATTTGTTAATAATATCTTAGTATTATCATTGTTTCGGGTGTTAACTTACTCGTTTGATTTTATATGTTTTGATACGTAAGATATGTTTGTCATGGATAGGTTGTATCTTAATCATATCCAGAATGATATGAAGTCCATAGATACTATTATTAATCCTCAAATGAGAATTATACTTGAATAGATACGATGGAGAATGAATCTCATTGCATTCGTGGAGACGGTAGTCCGGACGTACGCACGAGCGACAATATCAGTCTTTTGATATTAAAATAATATATAATTGGATGGTATATCATGTATAAAGAATCATTATCATGTTATATTTATTATTTACATGAGTTACACATCATTATTATACCCATCCAAATAATAATTTATTGAATAACAATTACACCATGACGTGGAGACAGTAAGCCGTACGTACACACATATGGTGACATGTTATTCAAAGGATGGATGGAATAATGAATATGGTTGTACCATATTTATAATAAAATCACAGTATATATAAGATACTGGAGTTATTATTTTAGAATTGTAATAACAAAGATGGAAGAAGTGGAAGAAGAAAGGAACTTGGAAAAGGGTGGTGAAATCATTAACTCTTCTTCGGGTTCTTCCTATTGATTTGATCAAAAGGGATATTAGGTTGGATTTATTACTAAAATAAGGCCTCTAGGATGAAGCTAGGGAAGTTTATAGAGTATTTTGGAAGAGTTTGGCTGAACCAAAAGGCTTTGAATGTGTGAATTAAAGAGAAGGGGGAGTGCCCTTTTACAAGAGGGGTGAGGGGCACCTTTTGAAAAGCTAGAAATATTATTTTATAATAAATTAATATTCGGTTTATAATGGCTCCAAAGTGGATTATTTAAATTTCAAGGTGGGTATAGGTCGAAAACCACTCAAGCAATAGAATTTAGACAGGTTTGGGTCATTATACTAACCATATCATTAAGTATAAACTCTTAGTTAATTAGTTTCACTTTTACAATGTCTTTTTGTATTTTTATATTATATGGTTAATAAACATACTATATAAATACAAGATACCCCCAATTGGTCCACTAATGATACAAATATCATTATATAAGTCTCTTGGCCGAACCAGTGATTTTTATGAATTTAATATCAATTAATAATATAATATTTGTTTTAAAAACATTTTTAGGTCGATTCTGACACTATTCAATAATTATTTTTTTTAAAAATGATAACCGAATGATTACGTCTAAAAAAGTTAATTAAATCATTCCTAACAAGTCATATAAACCTTTAAAATTAGTTTAATTCATAAAAAGTCTCAAATTATATTTATTTGGGTATCTATAATATCAATCATTTTATTTTTTTTACTATTATGGTAATTACTGCATCACCATTGTGTCAAAACTGAATTAAATTATTTAATGTCTAAAATTTATAAATAAAGTACTATTATGTAGTAAATCGTGTTAGACTTATAATGAATATTTATAGTCGAAAATCCAACATATAAAACCCTAGGTAAAAATTGTTTTTCTGAAAGATATATGCTTGTGTCATTTTTGTATTCATTTTAAATTAATTAAAATAAAGTGTCCCTATCACTTACAAGTGGCACCATGGGGTCCCAAAATCGACTAAAAGATTCCCATGGACGGAAATGTATCAACCAATAATGTTATGACACGTTTTAGGGTAATTTTTTATTATTATAATATTATTTTTTAACCTTCATTTACAGGATTTACCCTTTAACCATGGTAAATAAAATATTTACCGAAGTAATTATTCAAAATGTCTAAAAATTAAAGTTATCTATTTACACTATTTGAACATCCTGATTTCAAATATGGAATCCATTTTTTCAAATTCAAAACATATAAGTGGAAGAAGATAATTTAAAATTTATTCCCGCTATCAAAACAAAAAGCGTGTTTTTATGATATAATAACTATCAAAAGATTGATACTTGTTTATGTTCGGTTTAATTTTGAAATTATGTCCAATGACAAATATTTTATTAAATGGTAAAAGTATATTCTAAATATACTTTAAAACCATTCAAATACATAATTTATCACTATAAATTATTTTGATTAAAAAAGTTGTTTTTAATTATAATTTAGTAATTTTCACTATTCATCAAAATATTAAAGTTATCAAAAAAGTACCAAAACATCACCTTAGGCAAAATTCGATACTCCAAATCCAAAAATGAATTCCACTTTGAGAGATAAATTTTATAAAATTTCAAAAAATATGTATTACTATTCATAACAGCTAGTTTGATCGGTTGTGGTGTGTGTTAGAACTCGATGTTGCGTACAACACATGATATTGCATTATTCAAAGAGAAGTGTACCGTAGAAGATTGGGGTGTTACAAGACCTGTCAATGGTGCTTCTAAGTAGGAGAATTCCTATATGAATCATCTGTAGTAAACATCCGGCCCTAAGAAACTCTGTATCTCAATCATGTTCTTAGGCTGCTCCCAAGAAACTACTGCTCTCACATTTTCTGGGTCTTTTAAAACACTTTCCTCTGAGATGATATAACCCAGGAAGTGAATCTGGTCCATCCAAATGAGGCATTTTGAGAGCTTATCATATAGCTTTTTCTCTCTCAGTGTACACAATATGATCACAAGATGGGTGTCATGGTTGTGTCGAGTGTGAGAGTACACTAAGATATAATCCATGTATACTACCACAAAAGAATCCAGATAAGGATGGAACACGAGATTCATATGATCCATGAAGATAGCTGGCGCGTTCGTGAGTCCGAACGGCATAACCAAGTACTCGTACAGACCATATCTACTCACAATATTTTTAAGCGGTATATCCGATGGTCTCACACGCAGCTAATGATATCCGGATCTCAAGTCAATATTCATTAATACTCATGTCCCACAATGTTGATGAAAAATATCATCAATCCTCGTCAAGGGATATCGGTTCTTGACCATCAACTAGTTCAGCTTCTGGTAATCCACACAGAGTCCGAGGGTATCTTCCGCCTTCTTTACAAAACGGACTGGCGAACCCCAAGGAGAAGTATTGGGACACATGAAACCCTTTGCCTTTAACTGCTCTGACTGCCTCTTGAGCTCTTGTAACACTGGTGTAACCATTCTATAAGGAGGAATGGATACCAATGCTACTCCTGGCACAAGCTCAATAGAGAAATCTGCCTCTCGCTCTGGTGGTATACCTGAAATGTCGTCCGTGATGACATCCCTGAAACTATAAACCACTGGAGGGAAATCCTTCTGACAAGTCCCCTGATCATCCAGATATAAACTTTCAATATGGGCTGTGACTCCACCTCGGCCATGATGCTCTGGTCCAGCTCGACTCACCTGAACATCCCATTCACATTTATATAGAAACTCTCCACCCTCTGGTGATGTGAAACTCACCTTACGATGACAGGAATCTATAAAGGCTCAGAAGGGAACCTACTAGTCCATCCCGAGAATGATGTCATAAACTGTCATCACTAAGACATAGAGGTCCCAAAGAAAGTGAAACCATTAAACCTCAAGGTAGCAATCCTTTCACTGACGCACACAGGTCGTTCTAGTTCCCAACGGAGTGTTTAGTGTCATAACAGTAGAAGAAGATGAAACACAGAGCCCAAGGTTCTCCACAATGGGAACATATATGAAACTATGTGTAGAACCCATATCAAAAAGTACTGAAGATAAGACAAAAGCTACTAGAATGGTACCTCTGGCTATAGAAGGTTCGGGATCCTACTCCTGTTGGGTCTGCTGCACTGCATACACCTGCCCAATTCTGTGGCCCTACGACATAGCCTGACTACCTTGAGTTATCATGCCCTACTACCTATGAGATACTGATGTCTGGAAAAAATGGCCATGACACCATTTCGGCCTACATTCCCAGACATATTCCAGTTTCCTAACTGGTAAGAAGCTACTGGTCCTGCTCCCATATGTGGAGTCTACAAAGAACCCCTCTCAAAATCCACTGGTGGAAACACCCTTCAAAAGCTCGGTAGATGACCAATCTGGCCGCAAGCTCAGCACTCCACTCGGTCATATGGAAAATGCGGTCTCTTGTTCCCCTCTCTACCGCAATGGAAGAAAAATACTGGGCCACCTTTAGAAACTTCCTAGCTAGTACTGCAACAGTGCGTTAAAATCATCTGTCGCATCCTCTTTTCGGTAGAAATAGTACTAGAAACTGGTGTCAAACCACCCTGGCCTGAAACACTAGCCTCTCGAAGGTTCCTCTCTGTAATCAATTCCTGATTTATAATAGCATGTACTGAAGGAAACCTGAAAACATTCACCAGTGCTCAAATTTCATAAGGAAGACCATCCTCAAAACGTATGGGCCTCAACGTCTCATCACCCACATGTACAGGTAAAAAACACTGAAGATCGGTAAAACGAGCAGAATAGTCCATTAATGACATAGAGCCCATCTGCAGGTTCATGAACTCTCGAGTTATATCTTCCCTCAACGTCTCTGGGAAGAAGAAATCAAAGAAAGTTGTCTGAAAATATTCCTCCACCATGTCTATATGATGCTCAGACTGAGTGGTAACATTCGACCACCTCTTGGTGGAATCATGTAGCATGTAAGTTGCGAGCTTGACCCTCCACCCTGGAGGGATCTCAAGATGCTCGAAAATAGACTTCATAGACCCCATCCAAGACATCGTAGCTTGTGGTCCTCTATCCCATGAAACCGTAGGCTCATGCTGATGCTGGAATATATGAGTCAGATCATCCATTGAAGTGGCAACAGTCGGTGGTCCCTGAAAGGTCTGCATGAACCGCATAAAGCCTTCAAGGAACTGTGCCTCCATGCTTGTGTTCGGTATAACGGCTAGCGCCACCTCTGGATCTACTGGGGGATCCACTGGTATCCCATGGCCCACCATTTCTGGAGTAGAATCGTTTCCACTCTCTTGGTAAAAACATGAGGTCGTCTCGGTTGCATGACTCCAAAAGGTCAAACACACACCTTATATCAAGATTACAAAGACCTAAAACAAAGGAACCATAAAGGAAATAGGAGGAATAAGGCATTTAATGATTTTAAAAACAAGACTACACAGCATGTATACTGACTACACGGTGTGTACCTGACTTCTCTTCCACTTCCTGGGTCCTCCAAAATTGCTAAGCCACACGCCCCCCATTGAACAAAACTACACGGCTTGTATACAATCTACATGGCATATATAGTGAAATTTAAAACATTCTGTGTTTTCTGTGACACGGTTGACTAATCGGCTTGAAACTAACGGCGTGTGACACCCACACACGGCGTGTACACCACACCGTCTTCCCTGCCACACAGCTAACCCACAAGGTCTTTCCTCAAATGAGACCACACGGCGTGTCCCACAGCTACATGACGTGTACTAGACGAGCTTCGTCGACCCGTGTTGTTAGTTACATAGCCGAATACATGGTTCAAACTCCACGGAGTGTTCCATATACACATGGCGTATACACAAAAGGATAACACCAACCCGTGTTGTTAGTTAGACGGCCAGATCCCATGTCAGACTACACGGCGTGTTCCATAGTGGACACGAAGTTTCTGGCTTAAGGTCTCCTCCAACCATGTTGTTAGTTACACGGGTGGACTCCAGGTCAACACTACACGGCAAGTACATTTGATACACGGTGTGTTTTCCAAGCTTTTACCTTCCCCGTGTCCCTGCCCACACGGTCTATGAAACAGGATGAGACTACACGATGTGTACTGAGGGTATACGGCGTGTACTCAAAAAGTTTTCTTTTCTTCCCGAACAGAAGAACACACGGTGTGTGTCTGAGGAACTACATGGTGTGTATCATGGGTTTTCCAGACAGTATTCCTCTGAAACTACTATGGAATCCAAGAAAATACTGATAGAAACACATAAGTTCCAAATTCCAACCCGTGAGGGCCCATACATCCCACGAATCAATGTTTGGAATCTTATATGTGTTATAACAAGATAAATAGTTAATAGTCCACCAAAATCTGGTCAATGAGGGACCATACACCCCAAAAACAAAAGTTTGGCATCCATTCTATCAACAGTCTCACACAGAAATACCCTATCAAATAGCAGGTATTTGTCAATGTTGTTATCACAATAGCATGCTTTTCTAGTACAATAATTATCACAACAACATGCAACTTCTAATGCACCTACATGGCATGGAACTATGCATGGAATGTGATTTCTATCGTGTTACTAAATGGTGCATGAGATGGAATAACCTCATCTCATCGGGTTGCAACTAAATAGAACCCAAGGATAAAATAGAAACAGGAAAATCACAAGTGCGTCACCAAACGGTGAAATCAAATCAACTGTAAAATTTTTAAAATCAGAAGAATTGTAAAAATACGAGGTAGACTATATTTTCCCTATACACGGGTTAGATATTCCCCGGCGCAGATTATTACCAAATACCATTCCCATCCTATCCCTGAATAAAGTTCCAAATAATATGTCAAAGAAAAGAACCCCTCTGATACCACTTTGTAACATCCTGGATCCAGGTGCCACTTAACGGGTGCCCCGAATCCGGTTGGTCACATGACCTCAAGCGCATTTCCCTCATCACCATAGGTTGTCGACTAGCAGTGAGGGCCCAGGTTTGATAGTGGGGAAACTATTCCCTCATACGTCAAAGTGTAGCACAATGGAATAAAATATACAACACACAACAACAACAGAAGAAATAGACCATAAACATTTATAATAAACAATTGCAGTAAAAGATAACCAATTGCTATATAGATATGATGCAACATGTCTAATGTTCTAAGAAAATAGCTAGAACTTGTTACACAGTTGTACAATACAATACAGAGTACAAGATAGGAAAATAGAATAGATGGAAGCATTGCAAGCCTAAGCTCTGTCCCATGCTCCCCTACTCCTTAGCAAAGTCAAGTACCCGCATAGGGACCCTTGACCTTATCCACACATGTAGAGACGTAATTTTATTGGGCTGAAGACATGACCCAAAAAGGGTGTGAGAAATCAATCTCAATAGGCACCCACCAAAGGCACATGCTCAAGTGTGTGTAAACATGCAACAACAATGTGCAAAAGTAAATGCAATAACTAAGTAGTACTCAAAAGTATCTAACTTTACTAGTTATATTACCATTTTTTATTCATTTAATCATTAAATATAATGAAAGCCACCACAGTAATATTTCTATGTAACAATTAGTTAGTGTCCTCAGACACACAAACCCTTACCCTCAGGTAATCAGAATCATTCCCTTAGGCGAAGTGTCACCCTCAGGCATAGAATTCACTTCCCTCAGGCATACGAAAAGTATCCCTCTTGAGAAATTGAATGTTTCCCTTAGGCTAAGTAGTACCTTTCCCTCAGGCTCACC
Source organism: Viscum album (assembly GCA_963277665.1). Lineage (NCBI taxonomy): Eukaryota > Viridiplantae > Streptophyta > Magnoliopsida > Santalales > Viscaceae > Viscum > Viscum album. The sequence continues at coordinate 250,277,691 of OY728165.1, read as the reverse complement.
AATAATGACCTCAGGCTAAAAAGAACACTTCCCTCAGGGGCAAGAAACCAGGCCGAGCCCCAAAGCATACACATGAATTTTTTTATATAATTCCTCTCAAGGAAACAGTAATGCGTAACAGAAATATGTCATACCCTAGTGTATCCTAGTCAAATGACTAAAAAGAGTAACACACCCCAGGGGTGGTCTTGGATCCAAGTAGTGATCCCTAACATTAGGTTATTATCACATTTAATTACCTATACAATTCTAGGTATTTGAACAGCCAAGGCCTCAGCCACACGATACCCCTACATGGGTTTGTAGTACAATGATACACACAAACGCACAACAGTTGGAAATTAGACACCAAGCAACCTACCCTTAACGCCCCTGATCAGTTTACTCGAATGATGATCCACAAATAGTCCAAGAACGGGGTTGATCTGAGGTGAAATAAGACCTCTTTTAAACTAAAATAACTTCCCTTAGAGGAATAATTGGCAATAACTATTCAAGGAGAAGGGAGGGCTTACCCGTGCGGTTCCAACATGATCGACGGAAGCGGGATGGGATTCCCGGTGCTCGATTTGTTGATCCACAAAAACTCGGTCATCCTCCTGAGCTCCCCTCTGGTTCTATGCCAATCCTGTGAACAGGGTTGGCTACTGCCCATTTTTATGCGAAAAAAAGTAAACAACGTGTACTATCGACTACACGGCATGTACTTTTCTCATTTAAATGTTCCTTTGGCAGCACAACCAAACTGTTCATCCATTAACATGAGTACACAATGTGTATTCTTGACTACACTGCGTGTACTGTCACCCAGCTGGCTGCTGCCTCCACCGCCTTACTGTTTCCCTGCCGACTGACTACAAAGAATGTAAATACCCACTACACAGCATGTAGTCAGTTTTTACACCCTTCTACACCGAAATGGAAACACACCATGTTTACTCATCCAACACGACCAATGTAAACTGTGTGTGGAATAGTACATGGCGTGTAGTACTGAAAATTAGTATTTTCCCCCATTTTCCTTATTTTCTCAAAAACACTTAAGGAAAAGAGAAAAGAAGAAACCTTTACCTTAAAAATAAGAACTGGGTTCTTATAATTAAAATTTATACAATTTCCAAAAGTGGGTGTTACTATTCATAATGGCTAGTTTAATTGGTCATGGTGTGTTGGAACTCCATGTTTCGTACCACACAAGCTATAACATTATTCAATGGGAAATGTAACACAGAATCTTGGGGTGTAACATGGGGTGGCACCACTAGCTAGGTGAAATGAATGCACTGCATCTGGTTTAGTACAACCATCCCTCACACTAGCTGAGTTTTCTAAGCAAGCCAGACCTACTGGCCGGGCCGGACCCGCTGGCTGTGCCGGACCCCGACCCAACAGGTTTCATTTCATAAATTCTAAAGTAACTCACAAACTAGGCATGTGAATAGTGCTCCATCTATGGCATGAGTACCCTTGAGAAGAGGTGTTAATTTTGAGATATTGCACATGAGTTTTGGAAAAATTTGATGTATGTTCGGGTTGGATCAGACTCGAATCCAATCGGTCCCTATTTAACTTTTTTCCTATATTGTAAAAACTGGGTGTGTGATTGATGCGTCGTCTGTCACATTGGAACCATTAAGACAAGTAGGTACTTTAGGTTACATTTTCATGGGGCTTCATGGTGGTTGAGGTATGACCGATAGTATGAATAGAAGAACCTTCAGAACTCTACTAAACCAAGTGCGGAAATCATGTGGCAGGTTGTCAAGTGAAAAGAAACCCTCCATGGATTCACATGAGAGCAACCCTTCGTGGATCAGTATTAGTGCAATTCTATGTTGAACAGCACTATAGCAACAATCTATGTTTCTGTATTAGAGTGACCCTCCATGGATTTGTATCAGTGTGACCCTCTGTGTATTGAAAGTAGTGAAACCCACTATGGATCAGCAATAGAGAGACTCTTTGTGGTTCAGTAGTATATAAACCCTTTAGGGATCAGTAGTAGAACCCCTCAATTGAATAATATTATCTAGATTAAGAGTAATCATCTTTATTATAGTTCTATAAGTCATATACATGGTGATAGAAACATTTTACTTTGTACATTGTGATTGAGATCATTATTTGTGGTTTTTCCTTATGGAATTATGAGAAACCTTCTGGGGTCTCGTGGTCCCTACAGATTATAATTAAACTCATCCCTACACAAGATTCACCCACACCTTGTTGTGTCTTATGCAAACAACAGACAACTTGACTAGGAAATTGGGGAACCAAGGCTAAATGGTAAATGGAGGTGACCAATTGACGTGGTGGTCCACAGTGACGAGTTGTACCAACCTTTTAGGTAGGATCCTTGGTAGATGATCTCTGGATCATGGTTTTCCTTTTTTTATACTACTCTTTCAGTTGGGAGTTCGTACTATCCCCTTTACTTTCATTACATACTTTTACTCGTAGTGGTGATTTTACTGTTGGTTGTTCTACTTATGTTTCATCATGTTTTAGATGTATACAATGTTCCATGTCTGTGTGTGTATTGGATTAAAGGAAATTCCATCCCTTTTTTGTTTCCACTATTATGGATCTAGTCACAAGCCCCTGGCCTATGGAAGGTGGACTTGGGGTAGTCACGACATGAGCCTCGAGGGAGGAGTCCTGAAAAAGTGGTATCATACGGTAGTTTGTACTACCATAAGAAATAAGATTATGTATTTCCAATGGTAGAAATAGTGTTAAGTGTCTTGAGTTCGGATTTTAGTCTAGGGAGTCCAGTGTTGGTGTGGCGGATGACGTATCCATACACATGGACCCTAAATATTGTTTTCTGACTCGACACAGAAAAACACTAGTTTCATGTGTTTGGAAAATGTTTTTATCTTGATCTATTTTTAGTCAGATCACCAGGTATGACCTTTTTACAGTGGTTCATATTGATTCTATTTCAAGACTCATCCATGAAGATAACTAGCTAGGATTCCAGTTCGTGACCATGAGGATGGTCCACATAGTCATGAGGCTTCAGTACCATAACTTTTGCCCGTTATGGTACCTTCAGTTGGTGTCTCAGTGATACCCCACCCTATTGGACAACAGTTTCTACCGAAACTATCACTAGAGGAAACATATAGGCTCAGTTCCATACATGATTTTCAGTGATAGATACCACTTAGGATCCATGGTGATCCTACCTCACAGGAGGCTAATTACTGTGTTGTGGTTGTGAAAGAGTTTCCATCTACGTAGGGCACCATTAGATCATATGGTGGTCATGGAAGTAATCCTTCTACATGACTCAGTAGGGCAATGATAGGTTTTAGATTTCCCTAATCTTACAATATGGTGACATTTCCGTGAAAAGATCTTGAGAACCTTTCTCATAGAAGGGGTTTCATTCCAAAAAAAAGATAAAGAGTATAAGTTCCCAAGAGATTCATCAGCTTCGGTAAGATGACATGTAGGATGCTAAGTATCCGTCGAGGCATACAGATCCATCCAGGTAATCGATAAATATGATAATAATAGTGCTTTAGGGCTCCGAACGATGAGTGATATGTGTTTAGGAACATCTGAGCATGAAATATTCCATTATATATTCCAACTTATGTTAGGGGGATAAAAAGAAACTTTTTGGTTGAAATTTTTTTGGCTGGGTAGATGCAACCACTGAATGTGAGTAGTTGGAAAGTAGAAAACATAAGTCATTCTCAAATAACTGGATGTGTAAAATGATTAGGGAAGAGGAAGTGAAAGGGATAGATGAATATTTAGGGAAATATAGATGGAAAAGTTGCTAGAAGAGTATCAGGAGGGGGTATACATTTAGACATGTTACATCCACCACTCCAATGTGGTCCCCACCTGGCTCATGGAGCTATAGTATAGGGGAAGGGAGTAGGTGCATGCATTCTAAGAGTGTGAACTAAGGTCTCCATGAATGATTCGAGGTATGGTATATGTCTACTACAAGCTATCATATTAATAGACATGGGTACCAATCATTCCATATTATCCAGAATCCAGTTTAAGACCTAGCATTTCTGGTTTAACTGTTGACTTCATCATTACGTCTAGAGATACCTATAGGTGGATAATGGATAATCACACTTACGTTGATTGTGTGATCTTACCCTTAAGGTGTGAGTTTCGGTTGAAACCTCTTTATGGAAGTGTTGATTCCTTAAGTTGTTAGATTGGGTATGGACTTTTCATCCACAACTCGTGCTCATATTGACATTTTTATGCAAAAGGATGTGGAATATCAGTAGCTAAGTAATGGGTTTTTCCTTGGTCAGTGAAAAAGGAGACCTAGTAAGCAAGGTAAAAACTTGTTCATAAGAGAGTTCATCTGAGAACTCTTCAATCTACCGGCCTTACCCTCATGGAAGCATGTGTTTTCTGTTTTTAATTCCCAACAGTAGAAGCAGAGTGAAGGAACATCCTTTCCAAATATGATTCCAGGATTACCTCCCTGTAGGGGAGGGAATTCTGTATCATTACACACCCCATTATGGCACTAATATTGGCATTAGTATATCAGAGGACTTTTGTAGAGATTCAAAATTAGGGGGCGTAGGTGGAGGAATTACAAAGGAAGGTCTTAGTGAGATCCAATGTTCGAGTTTATGTGTGGGATACCATCACCATAACCTTGTGTTCTTGGAGGGTGAGTACAAACTACGAATGGGTCGATGGGCATACCAATTAGTTAAAGGGGGTAGCCTATTTTGTGGATGGAATGGTTCCTATATAATATTTATCTTTTGAGACAATAGATATGGTTGGAGTTCCTTGAGGACTATGACCTTGATGTATTATATACTCCTGGGAAGGGTGACGTGGTGAAAGATGTGCTCACAAGAGGTTTGGTTTACAATTGCTGAGTGAGGAAACAGAGAAGCTATCTGCGATTTTTATATCCTTTATAGATGATGATGGCATAGCTTACCTCTAATCTATGGTCATTACTCTACACTCCTTCAACGTGTTAGAGAGGCACAGGTTTTGGATGTTGACTATGAGGCCAGACGTGCTCAGATATCCTCAGGACTGGGTCCTGGTTGTTTTTTGAATTTTGGGGAGAACTTCATCCTCTTTATAGGATTCACCATGGTACTGGTGATATTACAGGAGGAGGTGTTGAGAGAATTCCATGAATCTCCCTTGGCGGTACATTTGGGTGTTGAGAAGATGTGCTATTCCATCCAAATTTAGTACGAGTTTTCAGGGAATAAGAAAGTGGTGGAAGAGCTCATTTTACGATGCCTTGCATGTCAGCATGTGAAAGCTGAGCATCAAAATCTAACAAGCTTGAGATCAACCATTACCCCCATATAGATGGTCAAATGGAGTGAACCATATACACCATGGTGTACATGATTCATGCTTGTGTCCTGGATTTTAGTCATAGTTGGGATGAACATTCTCCACTTGAGTTGTTTGCATGCAGTAATAAATATCACTCCCCATTTGGAACGGCATCATTTGAGGCCTTCTACGGGCGGTCATGAAATGAACACTATGCTAGACAGACCGAGGAGAGTCAACACTCATGGGTCCAGAGCAGGTACGTGCTACCACTGAGAAGATTCATATTATCTTTGAGAGGATGAGGATTTCACGAACCAGACATAATTCTTATGCCTATAGAAGATGGTGACTCTTGGAGTTCTAGGAGGGAGACCATGTTTTTCTTCCTGTCTTACCCTGATTAGGACTTCCATGATTTAGCCAGGGTGTCAATCTATCTATAAGGTTCATCAAACCTTTTTTGGATCCTCACTAGATTTGGTGAGGTGGAATACACCTAGCACCTCCCCATAAATGCACCAGGTGCATGATGTTTTTCACGTGTCACAGTTGAGGAGGTATGTGCATAAACTATCACACGTCATCGACTGGGGAAATCTGGACTTTGACGATGGGGTGACGTTTACGAAGATCCAGGTGGATATAAAGGATCGATAAGATATGATCCTTCATTTATGGTTGATTCCACTGGTACGCATTTGGTGGTAGCATATGAATCTCCAAGAGATCATAAGGGGGGGGGGGTAGTCTCAGATTCATGTTTAGTACCCCCACTTTTTTTCCCTTTGTTTTGGATTTTGGAAATGTAAAGCCCAATGGTGGGATGAATGTAATGTCCCATAATTTACATTTTTTTAATTATATGTAATTATTTTAAGGCCATGAAATTTGATGAAACCTGATTCCGAGGCCCAAAGTGCCTGGAAGGATCTGCCAAAAATTGTTAAGATTTAAATAGAAAGAGTAATAAATTCTCCTTAAATAGTGGAATCATTATTAAACAGTTGCACAGATTAGAAATCTATGGGAACAGTTGTGTTCAGGATGACGGGTTTACCCTAGGTGTTATTTATTTTTTTCAGCTTTGGCCTCTTGGGAGAAAAATTAATAATGGGAAACCGTTAATAAAATGATTAAATAAAATTATTATAATTTTACAGTGCTTATAACTCATAAACGGTGACTGAAATTAAAAATATGAGACCACCACTGAGCTTGTGAGGGTATTCTTTTCCTAATTAGGTCCTAACATTAGATGGAATAGGAAAACAATGGAGGATAGTTTTTAGTCATAAATAAATATATTAAGTGAAAAAATTTTTAGTGTAAAACCTGTATAACTCCTAAATGGTAACTCAGATTCAAATATGAGATATTGTTGAGCTCATGGGGGTGTGTTACCCTTAGGCAGAGCTTATCTTAGATTGGTGCGACTCAAAGGTGACTGTTAATTTTTTTTAACATTTTTTATGGTATGCTCATTAAAAGTGCATGGAGGGTTTTATATCTTTTAAAGCGGTGCTTGGATTGAAAATAAAAGGTCACCATTGAATTTAGAATGTTGAGATTATCTTAGAAATGACATAACTTCAGATGGAAAGGGATGAGCGGGAGAGTTATTTTTTTGAAATTTTTGAGAAAAATAATTAAATATTTTAAAATTAATATTTCTTTTCATTTCTCACCATTGAGTGACGGGTGACAAATATATGGTGCTTCGATGAGGCGGTGACGAGGATCATTAATGAAGGGTCAATAATGCTTCATTTGAAACCAAAAAACAGATATTTAAATGACCCATTTAATATGGCTCATTAAATATGGCTCATTTAATGACTGTCATGAATGGGTGAAACATCACTAAACTGATTATTTTCATTTAAATAATCCAGTGTGTTGGAGTTTTAGGATTTAACACTATGGGGGTTCTCTGACGAACCTCTAGAGGACTTCCACCCCAACCAAGAAAGATGAACCGCTGATAGTTTCCATCTCCAATGTAGAACAAAGATCCAAGAGCATACTTTGGATGATTCGATACAAAGGGCGACGAATGACGATCAACATCAAATGAAGTGGAATTCATTAATTCTTCTTCATCAGATTACCCCAAATCTAGGTTGTGCATTATATTGATTTCTTTATGTTTTATGATTCCTCTCATACCGTTCTTGTAAGTAAAACAAATGCGGATCAACCGACTAACTGGTTGACCCACATCTTGTTTGTTCTTTAGGGTTGTTGTTTTGGGTCTTAATTTGGGGATTTTTATTTTTAAATGATGGTTGTTTACACCCCTTGTTAAAAGAGTAGCCTAGAGGGGGTGGGCCAATCCGAACAAGCCATGGAGACCCCCCCCCCATAGTTGTTGGTTTATGTGAATTCTTAGTGCGTGACCCGACAACATGGAAGCAAGATGAATCCAAGGGCTTCATTGTGAATCGAGAAACTCGAGAGGCATGTAGGAATATATGGAAAAGAAAATGGACCAGCGAAGCATCTGCAAAAGCATGCAAAATCTACCACTGATGCGGCCCCATCAGTGCGGCACCATCAGCACAATGGCAGCGGTCGGCCTATGTCGGCCATGTGGAGACAATGGTGCCTAAAGGTATCACGGTGGCAAAATTTGAGGCCAGCTGGGATGTTGTGGGAGGAGAACGTCGCACTGATGCGCCGTGTTGGATTGGATCTGCCCACTCGGGTCCCTCGAAAGAAGTGCAATGGCCGATAGAGCCGGATTTTTCTGTAGGCGGGGTGGCGCCCTACTAGTGCTTCCAACTGGGTGAACCTAATACACCACGTTAGGTCCAGCAGAACCAGTGAACAAGCTGGCCGGAACCTTTGGCCGGACTGAACCCGCTGGCTAGACCAGACTCCTACATAACCCAAACCCACTCGGGACCATTTCACTAAATCTAACGTAACTCGCTTACTGGGCATCTGATTGAATCACCATCTACTGCCTGAGGACCCTTGCAACGAGGCTGTACTTTTTAGATATTTCACTTTATTGTTTGCAGAAGATGGTGTATGTACGGGTTGGATTAGAATCGGATCCAACATGGATTTTTTTATCTTTTTTCATATATCTTACAGACCCGGTATTCGATTGACGCGCCATCTATCATGTTGGAACCCTTACAACAAGGCTTTTCTATGGGTTACTTGTTTGTAGAACTTCATGGTTGTTGATGTACGACCGACTATATGTGGATCAGTACCTCTGGAACTCATGTGTGCATTGTATAGAAATATTGTGGCTAATAGTCAAGTGAAGAGAAACCCTCTGTGGATTGGTATCAGAGCAATCCACTATGGGTTGGCAGAAGTGTGACCCTTTGTGGATCAACAATAAGGCGACCCTCTGTGGATCAGAATGAGAGAAACCCTCTGTGGATCTGCAACAGTACATCCCTATGTGGATCGGATGTAGAGCGACCCTATATGGATCAGCAGTAGTGAAACCCATTGTGGTTCAGCAGTGTAGCGACCCTTCGTGGATCAGTAGAAGAAACTCCCAATAGAATGAAATTATGTAGATCAATACTAATCATTTTTATTCATATTCTCTATAATCTATACCTGGCACAACCTATTTGCTATTTTGTACCATGTGATTGAGATCTGGTGGTTTGGTTTTTCCTTGTGGAATTCCGAGAGACCTTCGAGGGTCTCGAGTTATCTATAGTGTATTTCTATACTCAACCCTAAATGGACATCGCCAAAACTTTGTTGCTTCGTGTGCAAAAAATTGAAAACTTGAATGAGACAATGGAGAGCCAGGGCTTGACGATACCTTGAGGTGACTGATTGACGTGGGGAGCCATAATGATGAGATGTACCTACCCTTCAATTAGGATACTTGGTGTACTATATCTGGAGCATGTATTTCCATTTTATGTACTACTATTTCAGTTAGTATTTTATACTAGACACTTTACTTTCAGTTCTTACTTTTACTCCTATTGGTGGTTTAGTAGTGGTGGTTTTTCTTCTTCTTTTCCATCATGTTTTACTTGTATACAGTGTGCCCTGTCTATGTGTGTACAAGTTTAATGGAAATGCCTTCCCTTTTTGGGGTTTTTCCTTTTCTAGTAGTAGTCACAAGCTCTTGGCCTACAGATAGTGGGCATGGGGTAGTCACGTCATGGGCCTTGAGGGGTGGGTTATGACAAAAATTATTTTTAAGAGTGATGAAAAGAGAGGAGGATGTGAACTTTTAGGGGAGAGGGGAGGGGTAATATTTTAAATACAATTATTATAAAATTAATATTGGTTAAATTTCAACATAAAATGGATCCAAAATGATAATATTTAAATCTATGTTGTGTATATTTCTAAATTCTCACATTTAGTAAATTTTGGAACTGTTTAGAAAGGAATTTTTCCACTGTTTTCTGGTTATAACCACCCTTTATTCTTTTTGACAAGTATAACAACAATGATTTTTCTTGCTATTTATGGGCAAATAATGTTACTATAAATATAATAATGGCCTATAATTTCACAATGGTTGATAATTTCAACCAAATCCCTTTAAAATGGCTTAATACATGTCTATTAGGAAATTTAAATCATTTAATAAAATTTTATTTTTAATAAAGTATCATTAATATCAATTTTAGAATTATTCATTTATAATATCATTAATAACAACAATAAAACCAAAAAAATTACAATATTATATATTTACACTTTGCTATAATTTTAAATTTTCTACTAATTCATTTAACATAATATATTCAAATTATATTATGTATAATAATTTTAAATAATTTATTTTACTTAAATATTAATTTAATTAATACTATGTTAGTGTTGTATAAGAATTTATTGTAATTACCTCATCAATAAATAATTTAGATAAATTTTCATGAATAAAATTACATTATATTAAAAATTACTATTTAGAATAAAACATATCCTCTTTTTATCCCTATTTAATAATATTATATATAATAAAACAAAATGAATGAAATTATTGATGTTTCATTATATAAAATATTATAAACATTAAAATCATTGGAAATTGTTAAAAATGATCAGGTATTAAAATTTAAGAAGATTATAAAATTTGAATAGAAATAAAATAAAATTAATTCAAGTGTTAGGATTACTTTTCAGTCCTAATAACATTTTTTTCAAGACTAACTCATTTTACATTTATCATGGTAACATTATTTACTATGATTATTACTCATAGTGAATAAAAATAAAAGGGGTGTATTTTACAAATATAGACCATTTTATTTGAAAAAAAGAATCTATTTTTGAATATTCATGTTATATAATCTGAAGAAATTAATTTTCAATTATACCCACAAAACTCAATGAATTGTAGTGTTCAAAAAATGTTTAAGGTATAGCAATGTTTTCTTTCTAAATTCACGTATAAAATTCATTCTATGATAAATTATTAAATTATTTATAATCCAAATTAACTAACTAAATCTTGAAAATAATCCAAAATATAATTGTAGTTTTAATATATTTTAATGTAAATTTGGGGTTTTAATAGATTTATGTTTTTTTAAGTATTAATTAGAAAAAAAACCTAAATAAAATTATAAAAAAGAATCATAATATATTTGTGACATGATTAATTGAAACTTGATGTTAATATTTATAAATTTTTATTCTATGATTTATAAAATAAATCTTCGAAATGAAACCCTATAATTCGTGAAATCCCAAATTTGTTGAAAATAATTGTTTTTTACTTCATGATGAATGTTTACCGATATATTTATAATGAATATATCTCTATAAAATATAATTAATTAATATATTTAAATTATTTATAATAACATTACCAGTATTTTTATAGTTTTAGCCACTGATCTCAATTACACATTTCTCGACCTTCCCTAGTCATTATTGTCTTTATATAGGTTGGATAATTCAATGTTTTTTGTACTCTAGGGAAACCTACACTACTCAATAGTGCCTCTGTTCACCACATTGTTACAAAAAAATATATTACAGCTCAAATATAATTAATTGGCTTATCCTACATCATAATAGTTCAACCAGTAGCCATTATAGAGGTCAAAAATTAATATTCATCAATAAATAGAATGGTATAAGGAAAGTAAAAGGATATTATATTTCTTACAAAAACATCCCTGATCCAAATTATAGATCACATGACTCAAATTTTACATATAACATGCATGGTTTGGTATTTCGGAAAATTATTCCATTATGATAAGTTGATCCACGAAATCTTCACCTTGAGAACATTTCAGAAAAAAATGGTTTGAATCAACCCATTGTATGTTTAATAATGACATCAAATTTATAAGTCTATCATTCTAAGTGAATAATTATAATTTATTTAAAAGGTGTAATTTAATAGAAAAGAATACTAATCAATTATGATATATCAAAAATACAATACAAAAAAATCTAAAATAAATATTGAATAATCCTTAAATACATAAATAAATATTCGATGATGATAACCTATGGAATTTTTTATGAAGTATAAGGGGGAAGGAAATATAAAATTTCCTACATATGGTCCTCAAAATAATATCATCAATATTTTACTCACCACAGACAAATTATTTCTCCCTATTCCCCTATCAAAATACATATCTACCTTGATTTCAATATAACCATCTCATCCACCCCTCTTAGGTATTGTATCAAAATTGAAAAATCATAGAGTAGAGCCATTTAGAAAATTTTAAAATAAAAAATTATGATATACTGGTAGTTCAACATAAAGAACTAGAAGCCTTGGATTTGTATCTCAAAACCCTAAACAATCAAAAATAAAAAACCTAGGAGAACACACATTCCCCAAACATAAAATATATTAAATAATTTAATTCTAATATTCCATATAGGATATATAGTTGGTTTCATATGTGAAATAAATGTTTATTTGATTTATTAATAATAAATATGAATTAATAACCATCCATCATGAAGATTTATGATAAATTAATACCAATGATAAATATAATCTATTAACATAAAAATAAAAAGTAAAAAAATTAAAAGGCATTTAGTATAGTGAATTAGCATTTTACCATTTATAAGGGACCCAAGACTCCACAACTCAATATTGACCAAAATCTAACTCTAGGAAAACCATATTCCTGGAAAAATAATTTATATATTATAACTGAATGTGTTTTAAATAAATTCATATATTTTATATATTATTGTAATATCTAGGATCAACATTACATGATTTTATTTACAGAATAATTTTTTAACATAAGCATGTTTAAAATTTAATAAATATGCATAAAAATTAATATCCTAAAAAATATTGATTATATTATGTAGTAATACATATAATATTAATTGAAGAAATTTTGTTTTCTATTATATAGTTATAATATATAATTTATACAAGAAGATAAAATAGTTATAAAATATTTTCTTATTTGGGGAATAATATAGTAGATCCCTTAAGAAGTTAATTTCTTATATAATTAGCAAGATTAAATTCTAGAGGGGTGGATATACGTAAATAATTGATAATAATAAACTATATGACTATTTAATCATCATACTATGTTCTATCAAAATGAATTATGATATTATTCCTTCAAAATAAATATTAAGATATGAAGGACCTAAACAAAATACTAATCTAATGTATTTTAAAAAAAATTAAAAGAAACCAATTAATATTGTGTTATTCAATATCAAGGTTGTGATCTTATCTCCATATTTTTAAATTTTATTGAAATATACAATGTATCTTTTGAAATAAATTTTTTTCTATAAATATATAATTATTTCATTAATTTCAAAAAAATTAATAATTAACTTTTTTCTCAAAAATAGAATGAACTTTTAGTTATAAAAAATTATTAATTGTTTAATTATTATTTATATATACATATTATAATATTTTATCATTTAATATGTACTAATATATAATAGTTTATAATACAAATATTAATACAATCCACTGTAAACCTACAGTAATATAATTATTGTTATGTTGAATTCTGAATTGAATATACTGATCTAAATAAATGTAACAAAAATATATACTTACTACTAAATAAATTCACCTTTTCAAAACTATTAATTATATAAATAAGTATCTGGGTTAAAATTTTCTAATTTTATATGTAATAAATTATTGTTTTCAGTTTTGATAACATGTTATTTTTAAAAATAACTGTTTAAAAAATTTTACATCTTAATATGATATAAATATAACAATAATAAAATACTACAAAAAGATTTTTTTATAAATTCTCAAAACTGTCTCCTAAAAAAATTGCTATATTTTTTAATACTATGAAATGCCAGATAGAGATTCCTATACTACATTTATTCCAATGAGACATGGAAATTAATTTCCTTTTATAGCAAAACACAAATCACTACTCTATGGGGAATATTTAAGAATAAAATGATCCCCAACCTTGAAAAAATATTATATTATATGGTTATCTTTAAAACTTTCATGCCTATTCTAAGCCATACTCATTAGCTACTGAATGATCTTCACAATATAAATAATTTGGTCTTCCAATTATGGTTTTAATAACCTTCTTTCACTAGATTCATCCCAAAAATATGGTTCCAGTTATGTATTTCTATATAAATCCTCAAAAGGTGTCATTTTTAGAATGGAGTGGAAAAATCCACGATATGAAAAATCAACCAATGTCCCATGTTGATCCCAGCATCAGATAAAATTCATTGAAACAGCTAAATGAATAAACTCTCGATTATTAATAATTCTCTATAATATTCCATCACATTGACGATAAAAATATGAAATTTAATTTATTTCTTTAACCAATGACATATAATGTATTTTACATAAATTATAGGTGAATCTAGGATCATGGTCAAATAAAATAGATCTGTGAAATCCACATAAACTAGTTATCTATTTAAAATAATGTCTGAAAAGTTGATTCAAATACAAATTATCTAAGATGGGTAGAAAATTAGTAGAATTAGTTAATCGATATTATTTTTGACTAATCACATTGTTGCTGAATTATATTCAGAAAATACACACATAGAATGTGTGGATATAATCTCTCATATATATATATATTATGTCACTAGAAAAGGATGACGCATACCCTGGAGTAATTATTTTTTAACATTAACCTTTTGTAAAGTCTAAAATGTCATCATAAAATCAAAAAATTAATTTTTTCTATCTATACCAGAAGAAATTTTCCAAGAAGGTCACAATATATATTTATGCCTCCATGATGAATAGAAAATGGAGAATTATGAGCCTCAATCAATAGTTATATATTCAACTATGGGACATGAAACAGAAAACCATTATCTAAATCTCAAAAATGCTTCTATTATACCATTAAATCCATGAAACATATCTCTATTAACCAACACTTCCCTTTCCAATATCTCAATGTCTTAATTTTGAACTTATTTAATTCTATTTGATATATATAAATATACTGACACCTAAAAAAGTGTGAGTTCCTCCATGCACAGTTTTTAATCAAAGATTCCTTGAATCATTAACCAATGGATCTTATTCCTAACATAGAATTGTTAATATTTCATTATATCTCAGACTTAATTCATCATCTACTCTATTTACATTACCTGGATGGTAATAAATTGTGCAATCACAACCCATTATCAATTCCAAATGTCTCATATGTCTCATTATTAACTCTGACACAGTGAATATATACATCAATCAATTCATATTAGTATATATTTAACACTTTAATTAATATAAATGGTCAATATATTTTTTTAAGCAAAGCATTATAGATACTAATACAAGGTTATGATTAAGATAATTTTCTTAATGATGTTTTATTTGATGGGAAGTATAAGTGTAACTTCCCACACCTCCTCATTGTCCTGAGTTGAGGTAGAAGTACTATGTGACCTCAAGAGACATCATCATGGAACCAAAGGCTGGTAATAAATATTGAGGTCCTCTTGAATGATCAGGGGATGTTTTCCCCATTTAAATAAAAAACCTTCCAAACATTTCATTACCAAATATCCTCTATATGTGACATGATAATGATGTATTAAAACTCAAATGATACCAAGGTCTGATAGAAAATAACTCAAACAAAACCAAGAAAACAAATTAGAGTACCATGCAGAAGAATAAAAAATCTAAACTTACAACAAAAAAACCCCAACACCATATGGTAAGGTCTATTATACATATCCACAACCACTCAAGTATCCCGAGGTGCCACTAGATAGAAGACATTTCTTACCAATAACCGGGTCATAGAATACGACATACACAAAATCAAAAAATCACCAAAGCATGGTGTGAGTTATGAAACTCATTTATCTTTCCCAAAATAACTTCCCTACTGATGTCGTTGGGATTGAACAAGTTAGAACATTATACAAAAAAGTTATATAATATCAATAAAGAGGTCAAAAATTTCTAGTAATCCAAACACAACACTTTTAAAATATATTACCCAAGTAATCTCGTGTTTAGGAATGTAAACAAAGAATTCATTAACCATTTCCCATTTCCCATTGGCATTACCCATTTCATTTCATTTGACCCAATACAAGCACCTAAACTACACCATAACCCAATGACCCATGATTTTTCAATCTATTGATGGGGGAACTTCATGAAAATAACTAGTCCCCTTTTTATTATGGTACATCCTAGCCATATTTCAATTCGTTGATGGTGGTTCTTCACAACAACAAACCATCCCAATTATAAATCAAACATAACCATTTAATCCCTGTGATAATTCCAATTTACATATATGAAAATCATATCAATCACAAATTCCAAACCATATATACCCTTTATACCAAACTATATTTTAATAAAACAATTTTTTATTGAATCACATTTTTAAAACATTTTCTAAAAAAAAACCTGAAATTTATTTTAAAATCATAATTTTAAAATCAAACTACAAGATATAATGCACAACACTATCTTATTTCCCCCAAAACTCATAAATCAACACCAATGGGGTTTAACTCAAGCTTCACACATCAATTTCAAAACCATTTTCATGAAAATAAATTAATTTTAAAATTAATCCATATAGTTCTAGGAAAAAGACTTAAATGTGAAGTGATACCCATTTTAGGGTTTTAGAACAAATGATTAGTGGAAAAAAAATCTTACCTAATCCTAGATAAAACTCAAAAAATTCCCCTTAGATCCTATCTACTAACATCAATACGGCCTAATTTCACCATTATTGGGATAAAAACCCTATATGTATTCTAAATGGGAGTAGATATAAGAATATATGAGAGAGATAGTCATGTAGATATAAGAAATACTATGAAAAATTATTTAATGGAGATTGCAAATGGTATATCTAGCTTTATCAAATAATAAAATGGCATCAAATTACTTCAGTAATGATGGAGTTATGTTCCATGACCATTGTGAGAACGAAATACAGAGCGAGGGAAGTAATTGGGCTCAAATGTGGTTTTTAAGGATTAAATCTCAAGGCATACATTTTAAAAAACACACATTTTAAACCACCATGGGGTAGCCCACATGGTTAGACAAATTGTGCGTTAATCGTGTTCCTCCTATTGTCCCAAGGGAGACCTCTCATAGATTGTGTGCATGGTTAGACAATCCCTATGCCAACTATGCCAATCACCAATATCCCAAGATTAACTATTTACCTAGGTAAGCCACATATATTATTAAACCATGTTACATAGCCATATTCAAACCCATAGCGCACATCCTCCTTCAGCGTAGTTTTTCAGAGAATCTCTACGATTTTCACAAACCATTCTTAAATAGAAGACCCATAAAAAATCCCCAAAACCATCATTAAAAAATCCAGACAATCCAAAATCATACCCAAACACTATATACAAATTAAAATTAATAAATATTCATTACATTACTCAAAAATAAGGTGCTACATTCTCCCCACTATTGGAATTTCTGTCCTTTGAATGTATAAAACCATCGTTCCATGAAAGAGAACAAACCATTGCTCGAGAATTTCTTTCTCCCATTCCGAAGCCTCTTTTTGAATAAGACTATGTTTCCAAAGAACCCATAATATACCACTACTCATTTCATTCCTGAAATTTTATTTCCTATTCAAAATATGCACTATCCCGTGCATGATCCAAGCATCCGACTCTAGCTCTACATGATCCCACTGGATGACATGGCTAGTATTTAGCTATTACTTCTTCAACTATGTTGCATTAAATACAATATGAAACATACCAAACCATGGTGGAAAGGAAAAATAATTTTTCCACCTCTCATACTCTCTCATGTAACTCAAAAGGGACAATATATCTTGAATATAATGTTCATTTCATTCCAAAAAAATGATTTCCAAGCCTAGGATAGGTTCTAAAGAATACGTGATTACTCACAATGAAAAAAAGATTGTTGATAATAATATTAATACTATTTCTGACAACTCTAATCCCTCTCCATTTTATTGTAATGAACATAAAATTTTTTGTTGCCTCTTGGAAATGGCTCGGCCCAGCCATCAAAGACACACCCATTTCCACACAACAATGTGAAGAATGACATAGATACATATCCAATGCTTCAAACCAAGAAATATGTATTGAGAATTTAAAACTGTATATATATGATATTTACATTAATAGTGATTTATCTTCCTATGAGACACTAAAATCCCTAACACAATCCCACAAAATATCTTCCAACATATGTATCATCCTCTCAGATTTCCCATACAACAGGGGATGATACACCACACTCATAGTAAACTGTGTCCCATGGTCATGTTACACAGATTTCTTGAAATTGGATGTGAACCTTGGATCTTTATCTGATTCAATCTAAATTGGTACACCATGATTGTTTACCACCTCGTGGATATAGATTTTGGATAGATCTTCATCTACAAGAGATTCAATAATAGGGATGAATTGGGCCCATATTGATAGTTAATCTACAATCACCCATATAAAGACATGTTTCCAAACCAATCTTGAGAGACCGATGACAAAATCCATAGTTATCTTCTCCCATTTACACGTAGTGATAAGTATATAATAAAACACATATATTGATTTCTGATTATCTTCCAAAACAATCTAATAAGTCAAGAATATTGAAACAAATTCTGTGTCGTTACTTTCCAAACCCATGCACCAAAACTGTGCTTTGAATATATCATTCATTATATAAATTCCATGGTGAATAGAGCATAAAAATTGATGGTATGAACTAAGGATTTATTCCTAACAAGAAATTTTTACAAAAATCAAATTTAGAAACTTTAAAACATAATTACCACCCAGTTTCCTCCCGTAAATGGCCTCCCTACCATTTAATTTAAACCTCAAATCCAAAAATTATGAATCATACATATTAACCTTTTAAACAAATTCAACCTTTCTAGGAACAAAAGAAACTAGAAATAAAATATCTATGTCACCTCAATCACCAAATAAAAAATGCATGTTGGCTTTATCCGACATCAAATGCCACTGATGTGAAGCATGTTTTTCCAATAGATCATATGAATCTCTACATAGAACATCTTCCACTGAATTGTCTTTACTTAGTGTTTACATTATGTCAAAGTAAAACATCTACTAATACTCCATCCTTATCTGTTATTTCAAATTCAAATATATATATGAGAAAATAAGTTATAAGTATTTATGTTTGGTAAACACTATGAATTTCTCATTGAAGATATAATGATTTCGTAGTTTTGAAGCATGCACCATAACCACTAACTGAAAATTATAAGTTAGTTAATTATTCTCCATCAAAATCAACTATCATAAGACATATGCAACCACATGATCCACTTTTATGAGAACTCACCCCAAACCTGCTCTTGATCCATCAAAATACACAATGTACCATTTCTCGGGTTCTGGAAAACCCATGATTGGTGATTATGTAAGGTGACCCTTAAACTCTTCAACAGGTTTTTGACATGACTCATTCCATTGAAATGGAAAATTATTACATTCTAATGTTTTATATAAGGAATATAATTTTGAGATGTCATAATGAAAGCATCAATGATAACTACCTTGAACAAGGAAGCATCATAACTTAATGATATTCTTTGGTTGTTTCCAAGAGATTACAACCTCAATCATTTCTGGATCCACTAAAACTCATTTTCTATGAAATAACACAGACATGGAAACATACCTAAAGTATCCAAAAATCACACATTTATCCTTTGAAAAAACTATGATCTACTATGATTATCACAGTATCTCCAAGTGTTTTTCATGCTCCACCCTTGTAATAGAATACACCAATATATCATCAACCCACATCACCACAAATGAATCTAGATATCTATGAAATATATGATTCAATGATTACTAGAATACTTATAATTAATTTGTATTACCAAAGGGAATAAAAACATATTAATAAGGGATATATAGACTCTTGATGCATTTATTTAAATATCCCCTTCCGTTATATTAGCTGATGATATCCTGATCAGAAGTAAATTTTGGAGAAACATAGAGCTCCCCTCAATGGTTAAAATAGATCATCAATGTGTGGGAGAAGTTATTGATTATTTATAACAAATTTTCCTAAAATTTGATAATCCACACTTAGATGGAGAGTTATATTATCCTTTTTAACGAACAAAATGACTGTCGTGCATAGAGATGTTCTAGGCTGGATGAATATTTTTTCCCATTTCATCCAATTGTATTTTCAATTCCAGCAATTTTATAGTTTCATCCAGTAATATGGATGTGGGATAGGACTAGTCCCAGAATGAGATCAATCATAAACTCCAATTCCATTACGGATGCCAACCCAATGAAATATTTTTCAAAGACATCCAAAAACTGGTCAACATGTATCAAAAAATGACTTATTAAAAATTTATTCCATTGATGTAAAAGATAGATCCAAAAACTGTTATGATATAATTTTATCTAAGGCCACTAAAATCCTATTAATAAAACCATTTAGTTCTTCTCCACTCTAAAGAGATACTCAGCACTATCCTTAGTCGTGAAACTAGCAGTTCACGCATAATAGTTGATGTGGTCCTTAGACATTGTCAACCAATCCTTACCTAGGATTATACCATACCCGTCAATATTATACATTGATATGTCCCATATCAACTCAACCCCATCGATAGCAATATGAAATGATCTTTACATAAATGCTCAACCCTATCTTTAACACAGAGGTGTTTGAGGATTCAAAAATTAAGGCATACATTCTATATTTAGTACCAAAAAATAAACACAAGAAGTGGTGAAATAATGAGAGAAAAACATATCAAGTAGTAATTTCTTAAAGATTGAATTCAATAGGAATTTACATCTCCCCATTTATGTGTTCATGTTTATCCTCGGTCCCAAATTTCATAGCTCTAATTACCAGTATAGTGGTCCCACTTTCCACATTATTACATTTCTAAAACTACCCAAACAGAGGAGTAATATTTTTTCTAGGATCCCCATGGATAACTCTATTTTTCTATAAAGGGTGTGCTACTACCCTCTCCCCAGGGAATCATAACGTGTTTGTGCCCCCTGAGAGGTTTCATGAACAAATAACGTTGGAGAATTCAGTTGACCACACTAAATATGTCCCATCTGGTTGAAATTATGACACAATATAGGTTTTTCCTTTCATTCTCACTTCATGTGCCTTAGAGATACACACTGAAAACGTCTATAATTACTCTTAGGCTTCATAAAAAGATTATCTGATCATAATGACTGATTTTAATCCATACTCCATCCTTGGAAATAGGTGACAGTCTTACTCATTCACTTTGTGTAATAGTTCCCACTATATCCCATGGGTATCAACATACATCCTCCACTCATACCCCCCAGATACTTCTTTCATCCACTATGGTTATACATACCATATCTATATATTCTATTATATAAATAATAGTAATCATCAAATTGATTTAATATCTCAATCTTGATTAAAAAATGTGTGACATCTAAGACACACTAGCATCAACCATTTATAAAAAATAGACTAACTTATTCAATTTATCTACATAATCAATCACTGAATGTTTGTCATATTTATATCTGATGAAATACGTTGTTCTATGAATTATGAATCAATGTGGATATAATTGTTAATTGAATTATTCCACGAAATCCTCTCATGATATTCCTTGGTCAACTTTAGCCTACACCACTATCTACCACAATAGACATACAACATCTTCAAACATATATTTGCTAGCTTGAATTTCATCTCTAATAGTGTTCCTATGAAATTAATAATTTTATTTACCCTATTCATCCATGAATTTTCTTTTTTGGAAATGAATCACCCCCAAATGTTAGTCGATCTTGCTTCTGAAACTAAACTGAATAATCCATGCGCCTCAGTTCATCATTTTTTCTTTCCTCTATATACAGCATAAAAAAATTTATTTATTCTTTGAATGAACTATTTTTTCAATTATTGTTTAGGTGACACGTCATTTTCAACTCTTTCCTCCGATTTGTGATTATAAGACATACTGTGTTATTTTTCTATTGAAAAAAACATAAGTTTAACTCTCTGGAAACTGAACAGATAAAATTTCAAATCCTATCACATTGAAACTATCACAACTGTACATTAACAAACCCTACATATCCATGATCAATAAACCTTAAAAATAATCCACATTTTTGGAAATTAAACCACATTCAAAAAAAATAAAAATTCACTCTTTTCAAAATTACACATTTGATATGAATTTTATGAATTCTCAACATATAAACAGTTATACCCAATAGATGAATAATTTATCCAAATGGAATATTAAATTCAAGTGGGAATTAACTTATAAAATTCATGACATTATGTTCTCATTGGATAAACCCATGACAATGAGATCACACTCTTATAAGTGTCTCCAAACACTTATGTACCCAAATCTCTGGTAACATAATGTTTTGCACAAATAAGTTAGATACTTATTTTTATGATATTCATTTACTATTTTTACAATTTTACTCCATTCAACAATCTGTAACTCAAGGAATACAACATGAATGAATTTCAACTCCAATATAAAAAATTGATGACAAAGGACTGAAAAAACTAATACCACATGTAACATCCCACCCTTCCTCATTTGCTGGAGTTGCAGTGGATGTGCTACATATCATTAAATGACATCCCCATGGTGACATATGATTGTAACAAATATTGAGGGCCTCATGAATGAATAGGGGAAAATTTATTAATTAAAACAAAAACAAACAATAAAACATTCCAATACCAAATAACCACTACATGATGCAAGATAAAAATGTATTTCAACTCAAATGATACTGTGTTCCAAAAAAAATCTACCAAAACCAAACCAAGACAAAAAATCATAGTTCACAATAGAATATGAAAAAAATCAGGATGTAATTAAATAGCTTCATAGTCCCACTCCATGATCCATGATACAACCCGAAAACCATCCAAGTATCATGCGGAACCACTTGAGAATTTAGATCCCTTACATTTACATGTGTCTTACAATATAACATCTACAAAAGAATTAAAGTGATAGAGAATGGGGTGAGTAATGAAACTCAGTAGGCTTGACCCAAATGGCTTCCAAACACATGCCACAAGGATAGAACAAGTTATCCCATTATATATACCATTAATGAAAAAATTAATAAACAGTTTAATAATTCCCAGCAAATGCAAACACACCACTACCAAAATAGTTTATCAAAGAAAACACATGTCAATAAATGAAACCAGACAAGTCATTAATCATTTCTCATTTTTTATTGGCATAACTGATTACATTTCATCAGACCCGATACATACACCTCAAATACACACACACACACAAATAACTAAACCACCCTTTTTAGGTTTTACCATTGACAGTGGAACATCACATTTATAACACATCCCCTTTTTATTATGGTACTTCTTGAGTAGATTCTAATTCATTGATGGTGGTGCATCACATCCACTAACCATCCCCATTCTAACACACACATATCAATTTAGGCTTAGAAACCCAAGAAATTAACATATACTAAAATCATATCGACCAAAAATTTCAAAACCAAACCAACCGTTTATTCTAAACAATATTTCAATAAAATAATGTTTTTATTGAAACCCATTATTATGAAATATTACATTAAAAAAGAAACCAAATGATTTTAAAATCAACATTTAAATTACAAAAACTAGACATAATGCACAACACTATCTTATTTTCCCAAAAACCCCATAAATTAACTCAAAAGTGGTCACACAAGAGCTTCCCACATCAATTTCACAACTAATTCCAAGAAAAAAATTAATTTGAAAATTATTCATTTTTAAGCAAGAGTAGTCAATAGTGAAGCCACCTACATACATGGTTTCGAGAAAAATAACTAATAAAACACATTCTAACCAAATATAGGTGAACACATCAAAAATACACCTTCAATCCCTTCCCCTAACATGAACAAGGTCAAATATCACCAATATTGGCAATGGAAACCCTAGATCCACCCACAATGAGTTTAGATCTTCGATTCTATGAGAGAGTGAAGTAGATCTATGGAGAACTAATAAAACTACCATAAAAGAGACTTTCTAATGTAGATCTGGCTTTACCATACCATGAAATGGATTCAAAGCACTTCCAAAATAATGGGTAGTGTTTAGATAGATTTGGAGAAAAGGAAATATAGAGTGAGGGATGAAATGGGGATCAAATGGGTTGATTAGGCTTAACATTAGGCGAAATCGGTTTTTTAAAACCCACTTTTCATACTATGCATGGTTAGACCACACGGTTTGGAAAACCATGCACTAGATAGTATCTCAAGGGAGACCTCACTTTTTTGGCTGACAATATTATAAAAAATGTGCACCAACTGTGCTAAATCCTACTCTCCCAAGTTTCATGGTTTACCTTGTGTGGCTGCAATGACCCAAACATTTATCAATGGAATTTATAACTTATGATATTTATATCATTAATAACATAATAACACTTATAGACCATAATAAAATATTTAAAAATTCAGATTTAATGAAATAATTATTATATCTTGAAGTTAAGGAACTGACATCAATTAAATAGTAACAGTACCATAAGATTAGTAATATGACACTGATGAATATTTAAATAGGAAAATGATTAGTAACCTCACCCATTTAATAAAAAATAAAATTTAGTCATCTTAAAAGTGAATATACTATATAATTATATCACACTATAAGTAATTAAATATTATATAAATTATTAATTAAGTGTTGGAATTATTTTAGTCATAAATATTAAATTACAATTTTATGGTTACTTAAATATTTTAAAAGAAAATATATTTATCATAAATTTATATTTTTATTTCCTATTATTTCAAGATAATTTTATAAGACCTTTAGTATTTTTTTAATAGTGATATAAAATCAGTTAAACATTTGAGATTTGTATTTTCCAAGTGAATGATGCTTTTAATGAATAATTGAATTACAAATATTATGAAAAAATATTAGGGTGAATATGTATGATTTTTTAAGTACATTAATTTTTATGAAAAATGAAATACAGTAATTTACAATATATTTACATTATAAGTTAAATACATTATCTATTGATTCATCATTGATGTAAACACCATAATACAAAGAATCACATTGATATTTTAATATTTTTTATTATAAGGGTTAAAATATTCATTATATAGAGAAAAATAATAATAAACTAAGGATTATAATAATGAGAAAATATCCCTCGCCTCTAGTATAAATACCACCCTCACCACCTCTTATCCTAACACCTCTAAAGCTTTGAGCCTTGTCTGATTTTTTCATGAACCACTCCCCCTGACCCTATCTCATGTTCAAGAAATATTGGCCTCATAAAAAGACCAAAACCATTACCCTAATGAGGTTCTCAAGGAGGAAAAATAAATGTGGTACAATCCACATCATTTTTCATTTAATTTAATTAGAATTTCATTTCATTTTTTCTCTTCTCCTCACATTATTTTTTCAAAATGCACTGATAAATACACAATGTTGATATTTTGGTATTATACTTTATTAATGGATGATCCATTATTAAACACCACCTACCCTCTCTTTTAAATTAAAATGAAATCATCACCCGTGATATTTTAATTTACCAACATCATGGACAATGAACATTCATTTTCCTTTAACACCTTAAAAATGATAAAAAAAATTAAATGGTTGATAAAGACATTAAATTTAATTTTATAGCCCTTTTAATGATCTGGAAGTTAAATTTATATATAATACTAAATGATAAAACAAAATGACTTCATTGTGATAAAAAACAAACCCATGTTGACTTATAATGGTCTATTTTAACATGTATCTAAGATTAATCCTCATTACATATATACAAATTATTTAAAATACCATAAATACATATTTAATATAATTAATAACATATAATAGCCATTCATGATATTTATCCTCATTTTACATGAACATCAAATCATGTATACATGCAAACCAATCATGACAACCATAAAAATGAATGCTCCTGAACCACGAAATTAAACTCTATAATTCTAAGAAAATCATATAAATGAACTTAATAAATAAATAATCATTAAAATCAGTTTTAAAATATTTTATTTGTAAATTATTGAATATAATTTTATTATACATGATATTAATTTGAATAAATAATTCAGACATAAGGTAAGTGATATTCTAGAACCCAACTCTCTTATTTTGTGTTTTCCCTATTTTAATCAATTTTTTATAGGGATATTCCATTAATTTTACTTATATAGAATTTATTCTGGATTATATTATTATTAATTTGATTTTAATTTTTAAAAATATGGTTTCATGAAAAATAAATTTTTTTTTCCAAAACAATTCTTCATTCAAAACAAATTACATCTATTACCTCTAATCTAATTGTTTCTTCATCAATAAAGATTAATAAATATAGTCTTATTAAATTTTTATCATGGGAAATATAATGTTTGGAATTTATTATTTATGAAATGAAACCCATGAATTTATATGGGTTATTTTATATCCATGATTGATATACTCTCTTTGTGTCATGCATTATAATGTAATTTTTTTGATTTGATAGGTGCTCCCTGAATTATATATTGCACCAATGCATTTGGAAATGTGATGAATCTCATGAGAAAAATGATAAATATGAATGATAGTGATGTTATAATTATTCAAAACTATGTGTGGTTGTAAAACACTAAGATATGATGTTTATTTTTTATGCCTTTTTAAATTCCATCCCTTTAGTTAATGTTTCCTCTTTTGCTGCTGATGATGATCTTATGCCTATGTTATTAAGATGGTTATTATATATACCCTTGTTATATTGTTTCTTTCTATCCACTTAATGGGATTTTATCTTACCCCATTATTTTATCAATATCCTAAGGTTACTATTTATACTAAGTAGAAATTATGGGCCAATGAGAATCTAGAGAATAAATAATTAAATAAAAGTTTATGTTTGCGGTCATACTATTGATCGGAAGGTATTGTAGTGGTGGAAGGACACTGTAGTGGAAGTGGGTACTGTAGAAATTGATTTACTATTAACAGAATGGGACATGGGCCACATTTTTGGGCCTACGGGCTATGCAATGGTCTATATGCCGACTAGCCCTTCAAGCTATGTAATGGGTCTCCCTCTACACAGTTAAAAGAGGTATTTTGTTTTATTCAATAATAAAATGAGGCTTTAGCCTCAACCTTTAAAAAAATGATTTCCTATTTTAGATAATGGGGGAAACCTAGAAAAACCATGCCAACCACACATGTAAGGGATAATGCAATGATTGCTTGAATGATATACCCAATGATATGGGAGGTGGAGTTCTAAATTTCATGGTGATTCTTACCCAACATTCTCTGGTTATGAATAATAAGCTAAATAATATGTAATTTCATAATTTACATAAGAGGGTGTAATTATAAATTGAGTCCTTTAAGTTGAAATAACCATCAATGATTGGTGGACCGTCAAATCCACCAGTCACAGAATAGTGGGTCCACTCAATGGAGATTATCATTTTTTTAATTCACTATTATGATATTTATAAGGTTACTATTTCAATTTATTGTCTAGATGGAGAGGCCGACCAATGGTGGGTGTTGATTAAGAACACCACGACGAAGGATAAAATTAAATAGATGGAGTGTGAATATATAAAGATAATGTTTGTTAACAAGTATTACCCTAGAACACTATATAAAAATATAGAGAGAGATTTTATAGAGCTAAAGAAAAAGAAAATAGATACTATCATAAAATATAACTAAAATCTTATGTCATGCATGTTATGATTCATATTTTATTATCAACAATGATAGAAAAATTGATAGACTCTTTTTTTGGTTTAAAACCAAACCTTTGAAAGGCAAGAGCAATTCAACACTTTAAGAGTTATGAAGAAGTTGTTCAATTTTCCCTCAATGTGAATATGGATTTGGGACAATCATTCCATGAATGTGGTGATAATAAATGAGTGATGGAGTTTCAAGCCGTAGGATCTCATGAAAAATGTGGAAAGAAAACACAATTACCCACATGTCAAAATGTGAGAAGAACCATCATGGTAACTACCTAAAAGGGATAAAGAAGTTCTTCAAATCTTGGAGGGAAGGAAATCCAGATCATGAATGTCGAAAATACATAATTATGTAAGAAAAATTGGTGGATTATAGGAATTAAAAATCCATGGTCTAATGTAACAACTATAGTAAGCGAGGGCCCTGTACAAGACATTTCACTAAACCTTGAGTCCATTAGGGTAATATGTATCATCAGCCACCAAATAAAATATATTAAGGGAAGGATTATGTCATCACTATGGAAGAAGGGGAGAAATAAAATTAATTATTACAAGGTAAACATTATATTTACTCAAGAATGGAAAAACTCTTATCTGAATCTAGTTCAACGCATTCTTTTATATCATTTATGTTTTCTAGAACAATTGAATCACAACCCCTAAACGTGGAAGTAGATATATTTATATAAACTCCTAGTTGTCAAAACATTATAACCAATGTGTTGGAATCTTCTCATGTTATCATATTTGGGATGATTCTTTGAGAAAATCACATGATACATCCCTTGGTGGAATTTGATGATATAATGGGAATGGATTGGCCCTCATTATATATAGTAAATATACTATATCATTAAAGAGAAATATATTTTCTTATTCTGAACTATGCCATGCCCCTTTAAAAATGAAATTAATATCATTAATCTCTAATGTAAAATTCTCCAATAGTGTGGGTGTTGATTACCTACGAAGAAAAATACCTCGCATAAATGGTTGAGTCAAAGGAAGTTAGCATCCTAGGGGAAATTCCCGGTATTATGGAATACAATGATGTATTCTGAAGAGTTACCCGGAAATCCCCCAAATCGTGAGGTAGATTTATAAATAGAACTCATACTCATAGCTAATCCTATCACAATGTGTCCATGTAGGATGGATCCTATTGAACTGGAGGTGTTAAAGAAGCAGTTGTAAGAGAATTCACAAAAAGGGTTCAAATTCCCTAATACATCACCTTAGGGTGCACCACTTATCTTTGTCAAGAAGAATGATAGATCATTACTAATGTGTATTGATTATATTAAACTAAAAAAGATCACTATAAAGAAAATGTATCATCTTCAAAGGATTTATGACTTGTTTGATCATCTATGTAGAGATCAGTGGTTCTCAATGGTGGTTTAGTATTCCTGATATCTACAGCAAAATGTGAAGATAGAAGACATTTAGAAAACTTCCTTCTATTCAATTCATGGGGACTATGTGTTTTTCTAGTGATTCGCATTAGACTTAATAATTCCCTACAATCTTCATGGATTTGGTTAATAGAGTATTTAGAAATTTCCTCAAAAAAAATTGGTAGTATTTATCAATCATATTCTCATCTACTAAAAGAGAAAGGCAGAACATGAATAACATTTATTGATTGTGCTGGTGACATTAAGGAAGAATAATTTTTACACAAATTTAGTAATTTGGGTCTTTTTTATGTAGCAAGTCACATTCATGGGACATGAAATCACAAGTGATGGAATTTTAGTAGACCCTGAAAAAAGGCAATTGATTAAGGACCCATACCATCTAGTGTCATTAAAATCCATACTTTTCCTGGTTTAGTATGGTACTGCTGATGTTTGTTGTGAAATTTAACTTAATAATCAATCCCAATAACTAATTTAATGTGGAATGGGGAAAAGTAGGTATGTATAAATGAATGTAAATAAAGCTTTATTGAGCTACAGAAGGGGTTGACCACTACACCAGTACTCAGAATAAAAATGTGAATTTTTTTGATATACTATGGTCCTTCAATGAAGGGATTGGGTAGTGTACTAATGAATGATGATAATGTGATAGACTATGCCTCATCATAGCAGATTATCTAGGATCAGAACTAGTTGACACATGATCTGGAGAGATTAGATGGATTTTTTTACTTGAAAATTTGGCGGCACTAATTTGTTGATGAGAAAAGTGAAATATATACCAATCACAATAGAATAAATTATATATTCACACAAAATGAGATAAACATGTATCACAGGAGTTTAATATATCTGATAAATGACTACACTTTCTCTATTTACTATCATCTTGACACAGAGAAATAGGTAGTTGGTTCTTTTAGTAGAATTGATCATTATACTCTATATGTGAGTTGGATTGATAAATAACCTATCTTATTGGACCTGAATTGGATAGATTTGGAAATAATAATGGCATGGGATACATAATACCCTTACTAAATGATTTCCCAACCATGTATCCATGAAAATATTACATTGGCACAATGTTCTGATCTAGAGTTTCAAAATAAGGTGAATTCTATAAAAGATGGGAATATGCAAGAGTTCCATATCAATGATGATGGTGTGATTCATTTTGTAAGGAAGACCTATGTGACTTCATTGACTAAGATAAACAAGGTTCTATTGAACAATTCATATAGGTAAACATTCTCTATTCATCCATTGAGTACCAAGATGTAACTGGATCCCTGAGAACACTTCTAGATGAAAAAAATGAAGAAGGATATTGCTGAGAACATATCAACATGCTTGATATGTAAGAAATTTAATGTCATGAAATGAAATTCCTAAGGGATTATGAACCCATTGAATATACCCATGTGGAAATGAGAGAATTTGCCTATAGAAATTGGCACGAGTATCCTAAAGATGTCCAAAAAATAATGTGATATGGGTTATGGTGGACAAACTTACCAAGACTACCAACATTATCTCTACTCAATAATATCTATCTCTAGAAAAACTCATATGTATATCTGTATATGACGTGTTGGGACTTCATGGGGTTCCACTCTCAACATTCCAATATCATGATCATAGGGTTACATCTAAATTTTAGAGGATTCTTCAAAAAATGCCTTTAATAATATATTTAAATTCGATAGGTCCCCCACCCCAAAATGATAGAAAATATTATAAAAATATTCATATTCTCAAATATATGTTAATAGATTACTCATTAAAATTCAAAGTTGGATGGGATAAGAATCTCCAATTGGTCAATTTATCATAAAACAATTTCATCCAATCGACTATTCAGATGGATCGATATGAAGCTATTTGTTGAATGAGTTGAAGAAATCTATCCTCTTATGATGAAGTTGGTGAATGAAATCTACATAGACATGATATTGTACATGATAGGAATACAAGGGATCATGATATACAAAAACATATCAAAGAATTATAGATTTGAAAAAAGAGCTATGTTGAAAACAATTGAAGGGAAATGTAATTCAACATTGGCAATAATATCTTCCTTTGAATTTCATTATAGAAGATATTCCAGTAGTTTGGAAAGAAATGGAATCTTATCCCAGGGTATATTGGACCCTTTGATATTCATGACCGTATTGGATATGTGGCCTATTGGATTTCATTTACACTGAATATGGCTCAATTTCCTGATTTGTTGCACGTATCACTCAAGAGAGTGAAGTTACCAGGTCCGTCACATGTACATATATCAATGGTAGTACATCTGGAAGATGATGTCTCATCCAAGGAGATGCTAATAATGATTATCGAATAGAGATATAAGTTTCTAGGTAACAAGAAAACCTACCTTGTCAAAGTGTAGTGCATGAACTATAATAATGAAGATGAATCTTGGGACCCAGAGGAGGCATTAAAGTATAAGTGACCACAACTATTTAGGTAAAATAAAATTCCAAGGGAAAATTTTCAAAAGTAGGGAAGAATGTATTGAACCCAAAATTTTATTAATGGAATTTCTCCCCTCTTATAGTAATTTATTAAATTACATAAAATCCCATGGAAACAATAATAAAATCCTTACAAAAAAATAATTAATCCAATAATAATTATTTTAACTAGTCAAAGAACCTATACTGATGAAATATTTAAATGACCATAGGAATAGTAATTTGAATTTTATGAATAGTAAACCTGCAAAATGAAGAGTATCTTCATACATTAAATTTTAAATATAATTTTGGCATCTTATATGGGAAAATATGATATAAATATATCATTTTATAAGTATGTAAATATTTTGAATAATATTAATTATATATTGGAATTTTAGTGAGTCATAAATATTTAATTATAATTTCATGAGTTATTTAATAATTTTAATGAAATTTATTTTTCATAAAATGTATTCGTAAATTAATATTTTGTGGTCTTATGATTTTAAGATAATTTTTTGAGACCATAACTAATTTTTTCAAAGTGTTATTAAATCTGTAATAATTATAAGGAATGTGTTTTCCATGAAAAAATGATTTTACTTGAAAATTATATTACTCATATTTAGAAAATTATTTTCATATAATAGACATCATTTTTAAATTCTAAATTTAATGAATTTTTAGGGTGATTTTTTGGGATTTTCCTAAAATACATGAATTTTGTGTTAATACTGAAATACGTTAATTAAATGTATATATACATTATATGTTAAATACAATATTAAATAAGTAATTGTTGATCTATAACTCATAATCTCTAACTAAACTGTATTATTTTAAAAATTTTGGTGATAATTATCAATAAATTAATAGTATTGAGCTAAAATAATAACCTAATGAAAATAATATTTAGAAAACACCCCTCACCTCCACTATATATACCACTCATCCCCTCCTCTTCACATTACACCTAAAAATCCATGATCTTTTACAAAATTATACCCAAATATCTCTCCAAAACCCTCTCCCATGTCTCGGAGATCTTGGAATCAATAAAAGGCCAAAACCATTTACCCAAGGATGTTCTAAATGTGGGTAAATCAATGATGTAAAATCCTCTTCCTATTTCATTTAATTTCTTTTCAATTTCACTTCATTTATTCTATTCTCCACAAATTTTCATATTCAAATGGAATTGTAAATCTATTATTATTGATATAATAGTATTATATCATGTTAATGTATAATCCATCAATAAAATGATCTCTCTCCCAGTTTTATTTAAACAATGAAATCATAGCCAGTGATGTACAAATTTACTAACATCGTTGATGATGAAATTTCATTTTCCTTTATCTCCTTAAATTATGTTAATAAAAAAAATTATTTAATTAACAATTATTGAAAAAATTATGTTATAAACCTTTTAATTTTTGTGATTTAACATATATACATAATACTAAATGATAATACAAAATCAGTTGTGATCGAAAAACCACCAAAATTAACCTAAAACATTCATCATTGAATTGTATCTAATGATTCATCATAATGAAATATAAGAAAAGTTTTTATAAGATAATTTTATATTATTTAATAGTAGTAATAATATATAATGAAAATTCTTTTTATCTATCCACATTTTACAGGAACTTTCAATCAGGTATACTAGCAAACTAACCCTAAAACAAATGCTCTCAAATGATGAAATTAAACTCTATAACACATTGAAAAGCCCAAAAATTAACTTAATAAAACCATAATGAATAAAAATTATTTATAAAATATTATTTATTTGTTAATTAACTAATTTAGTTTGATTATATAGGATATTAATGTGATGAAATCATTCATACATAACGTACAGGGAATTCTCAAACCCAACTCTCTTTCTTTGGGTTTCACCTCTTTCACTCAATTTTTATTATTGATATTCTATTAATGTTACTTATATATAATTTCTATATCATTTTGTTATACATTCATGGATACACATGTTACCAATCTATTTTTTTGAAAAAATAAATTATTTCTCTAAAAGTACACTTCTTTAAAAGAATTACATCTTTTACCACTCATGTGATTGTTTCTTCATCAATCAATAGTTATAACTTGTTTCTTATCCCATTTTTATCTTAAGAACTTGAATTTTTATGAATGTATGCATTAGGAAATGAAATCAATTTCATTACATGGGATATTTTATTTCCATGGTTGTTATATGCTCTATGTAGAATACATGATAACTTAAATTTAATGATGTGACAGGTGCACCAGGAATTATATAGTTGTCCAATGCAATAGGTAATGTGTTGTATATCATTAGAAAAATTAAAATAGGCATGATAAAAATTAAATCTTAGTTCCCAACTATGTTTGATAGTTGACCGCTAAGGCAATATGTTTCAATTTATAGCATTTCCCCATTTCATTCAATATTTAATGATTCTTATATTGATTATGATGATGGTCCAAAGATTATATTATGATTATAATTATTATTCTGAAAAATGTTATATTTTTCTTATTTATCCTCATAATATGATTTTATCTCACCTATTTCATTTATGTATTTCCCCAGGTTAATACTTTTACTAAGAATAATTTAAGGGATAATAAGAATCTAGAGAACAGGTGACTAAATAAATGTTTATGTTTTCTTTTGTAAATGTTATTTATGGTCCTAATTTTCCTAAGAAACTAATCTCTTGGATCTGGGTTGTGTAATACCTTTATATTTTATTCCTAAATGTAGTAAAAATCATAAAAGTAAAATAAGGGTCACTATAGTGGCCCATGGTTTTGTAATCCTTACACCTTAACTGTGCACCGAACCATAGAACACCGCCTCATTGTTCATGATTTCAAACAGAGGATTCACAATTTTCAGTAATCATTCATAAACCTTAAACCCTTATAAAATTACAAAACTATCCCACAAATCATCCAAACTCTCCCAAACCATACCCAACCACACTATACACATAAAAATTAATAATAAATATTACATACCACAAAAAATAGTTTTAAAATAATTTGTAACTATATTATTCTATATTAAAACACATCCCATTCCCTTTAATAAAGCATCTATCTAGATACAAAATTATCCATTTCAATATAGTAGGGCCAAAATAAAAGAATTATAAAATTTTCTTTTCAACTCATAGAGACATTAATAACATTCATTATTCTAAATAAATCTAACTCACATTTTTATTAAGTTTGATAGTGTTCTAAATAATGATGAAAAGTATTTAATAAACCATCAGTAAGAGAGAGGTAATCCATAGAAAATTTGAATCATAATAACATTCATGTATTAGAAATTTAGGAACCACATTATTTTTTGGGGGTTCAATTGGTATTCCCACATAATTTATGATTCTTCCAATGAACTAAATCATTTGAAATCAAAAAATATATAAATTTTATGTACAACTTCTTTTATTATTGGGTTTTAATGAATTTTACATGTTTCATTCATTATCCCCATATGTTTTTGAATTTATCAAGATATATTAAATAAAAAAATAACAAAATTTTATAAATATTCATGGAAAACACTATTCATGTGTCCCATAAGTACATATGGGTGCTTGTTAATCCAATAGAACTAACCAAAAATGCATAATTCCCATGATAATTATAAAACACTATTTTTTATTTTCATAAACCTTAACTTAGGAATAAATTTACATAGACCAGAGGTCATCTAAGAAACTACTAATCCCCTAGTGCTGATCAAACAAGTCATCAATATGAGGAAAAACATTCCAATATTTAGTAATAATTGTATTTAAATCCCTATAATAAATGAAAATCCACATTAAACCATTTTTATATTAATAAAAAAATGAATCACCTCATAGTGATGATTTAATAATAATGTAACCATTATCATGAAATTTATGCAAATAAGTTTTCAATTCTAGATGTTCTAAATGGTCCATTCCATAAGGGGGTTTTGAAATTGTCTTTGAATAATGATATAATTTAATAGTAAATTAAACATCTTGTTTCAATATTACAATCTGTAACTTAAAAGAAAAACAATATATATATATATATTATTTTACTACATACATTTCATTAATCATAATAGTTAATTTACTATCAATAATATGAGTAAGGTAACATTCATTTAATTATTTTATAGAAACTTTGTTTCTTAATATGTTATCAAAGGAATTAATTATTTATTTAATACTAACTAGATTTATTTTTGATAACTAACTTCTGTAGCTAAAATGTATATCTTAGCTTGGTAAAATATAGAAAAATCATTCCTGATGTAACGTCAAGATCTACATTGGTAAATACAATAAGGTTTCTAGTTAATGAATTTTAATGAGAAATAATAGGGAAAGTCTTATAATTTATTTTTTCCTCAATAATTCCCCTAATAGATTGAAAAAAAAATTTGATTCAATTATTGATGTGAAATTTTCAATTTAATAATAAATTATAAGAAATTAAAGAATAATTGGGCCTAGAATCATACAATATATTAGAATAATATAAATATAAATGTTACCACTTATTTAGATGGTCCAAAATCTATAGAATTAGTTTACAAATATTTTACCACAACTTTTGTCTTATGGTATTGTCACTTCTCTACATTCATTCTTTTCTTCTACTAGTCATTATCATAGTTTCCCATATTTCAAAATTTAAAAAACCACAATTCCAAATTATCTAAACATGTATTACTAATACCAATTTAATTTTATTTTCAACCAAGATCTATATTCCCAAATATACCATATCTAAAAAATATCCCAATTTTCATAAGATAATCACCCGGTTATTTCATATCAACCTTATCAAATGTTTAAAACATGTTTTTCTTACCATAAAATGTATTTGTTTCATTCCTATTGAATTTATTCTATCTAGATATTTTGTTTTGAATATTTTCATGGAATACATTGTCATCTAAAAACCCAATTCCTAACTTCTCAGTACATCAAAAAAGTTTATGATAACATTTTAATTAATGATAATTCAATTTTATTTGATATATTGGATTAAATCCAAAGTAAAACTGATTAATTATAATATTAACACCCCAAATAAAATATAGTGGATGAATTTATAATCAAGTTAAGATTTATTCAAATGAAGTTACTCAATATTCCTCCCCATTTATCAAGTCATATAATTTCATTTCAATCCTATATTGAACTTCCTTATGAAAATATTTATCAGGGAAAATATTTTTAAATATTCCCATTATATTTAATAAATAACATTTATATCTATGTTATTATTAACAATTGACCATACATGGTTGGATTCACCTTTAAAATGATAAATAAAAAGAGTAACATCTTGATAGTACAAAAAAGAAATCAAATTAGAAATATTTTATTGAGAATTCATATATCTTTCAATTTATAATTGGTCATAAGACCCAGTCAATTATATAGTGTATTGACTCTTAAAATTACTCAATTTTAACAATTTCCCCTATGGTAAATGTGTTTTCATTCAACCATGTATACAACCACAATATGTATCCTACATTATCTAATCCATCATAATAACAAACTACCGAGATCTAATTCCAATATTTATTCATTTCTAATAAAAAATAATATTGTACTCTTACTTCCACCCAATATTAGCGCAAATGTTTCATCTATGGAAAAACAATATAAACCAATTTATTTTTGATGATAAAACATTGTAATTTTTAGTTTTTGTAACAATCCAAATTTAAATTCAATTCAATTAAGGTTTCATAATTACTTTATCATTATCTCTAAAATTATCTATAACATTTATTTGATAGAAATTCAAAGTAATAGTTCTAAAAAATATTAATGTGGATTTGAAATTTAATTAAAGATTATTCATTCTTGTATACCATTTGTGTTTATAGTTTTATAGAATTAAGTTATTATATAAAATTTATAATTCTTCCACTTAGTATCCATTTTTTCAAAAAACACAACTTCTATGATATAAAATGTTTTCATTTCATGACACATATTCGATATTTTTATATCGACATGATCATTATCCCAAAAAATCCCAGGAACTAGGTGAAAATAATCTTAAAACATTTTTTGTGCACAAAAATTGTAGAGTGAGTCATAAAAATGAAATTATTATATTTTAATGAATGCTTATAAAAATATTTATTTTTAAAAATAAAAAATCAGATCAAGAATTGAATTGTATTTCATAAAAATCATCTTCTATTCACCAATATTTTCATAAAAAATTAATATTAATATTAAAGTAAAAGTAAATCTAATAATATATTATTCTAATTCATAAAAAACAAAAAAAAATTGGATAGTTAGATATTTCATCATTATTAAGTAAAAATTACTTTCTTATAAACACATTGTACTTATATTACATTATGAAATCATGAGATTTAATGAAAACACATATAATAAATAAATAAATTAATTATGTAACTTTAGACATCATTTTCCATATCACACATATAGATGGAATTACCAATTAAGTCAACTTCCAAAATTCTCCAAAGAACCCAATTAATTAGAGGGTTATAATAGACCCACCCATATATGGTTTACTACAGAACAACTGATACATGGTGAATAACATATTGTATAAGAACTATAACATAATATTAAAACATTTAATTGTACATTTTCATTATTAAACTCATAAAGGTATTCATAGCATCTATAATGATGCTTTTACAAATATAGAAATATTTATTCCATTTAGAAAACTTTTTGAAAATACATTGCACATAAGGATTGAGGGTTTTTATTTCCACAAACAATTAAATATGATAAATGAATAAAAAATAAAAAATTATTATTATGGTTTTTGTAAAAACCATTTACATCATAAATACTAAAAAAGAATATTCCTTTTTTTATTTTTGTCAAAATGTTTTGAAGTAAATACATAATAAGGTTCCATTTTCAAACCATTTAAATAAATTAAAAAGACCAAAAATATCAATAATAATTCATTCATGTTAATATAAATTAGTCCATAAAATAATTTTTAAAATATATTCTAGGATTTAAATTATTTAGAAAATAAATCATAAAAGTATTTGGAATGAGGATTTTAATGTAATGTGTCCCTTACCTCATGTATGGATCATCATGTACATTCGATATCCTCCAGAATTATAAAAATGTGTTGATTATTTAATTTTATAATATCCCATTCATTTTAAATATTATTTTTATTCATTTAGTACCATTTGATATTTATTTATTTAATTATGTTCACATTGAACTTTTCCACATCATTCAGAACATTGTTTCCAAAAGGACTTCGATGGGTTAAATATGATCAAGGTTGTAATTATTTAATCATATATAGAATAACAATAAAGAAATAATTATTATTTTTTAATATAATTTATTCTTTTGAAACCATCCATTAAAGTTTGATAAGAATAATTGACTATGTTACAATCCTCAAGATGGTATTCAGTATGTATGTGTGGGTAACATTTCCTTCTTTTTAATTATTATTATAAAAATATGTTATGTTTTATTTTATATTTAATTAATTATTTATATATCATTAATAGAATATTATTTATTTAAAATAAACTTATATACATCATCCATATGATTTGGTGATAAAAATGTATTACATCGCTCCATAAAGGGAGTAGTACACACATACACACAAACGATGTTATCATTATTTAGTGAATGATAAGTCAAGAAAATAGGTGATATATTAATTTTTCATAATGATATATATATATATTTCATCAATATTATAAATATATATATATATATAACATTATATCTTGGTATGTGTGCTGGTGATGTGAAACAAATTACATTAGTTTGTGAGGTGGTGATCTATCATACATAGGAAAGATAGTTTTGTTTCACATTTGATGGAAAATGAAGAAGTATATAGGTCTCCCACTAATGTAATAACATCTTATTATATGGAATATATTTCTATTACAACATAATCATGTTGGAAAAATATTTGAACGAGGTTGAAGAAGAAATATAACAAAAATGCTTGGTAAAAACAATGGCTTTTCTTCCTAAAACCTCTTATGGATTACACCAAATGCTTTCCTCTAATGGTTTTACTATCAATAACAGTCTCATAGAAGAAATTTTGAAAACCCTGTAATGTAATTTTGGTTGGAATTTTCTAAAATAAAAGGAATTTTAATTGTGATGAAAATAGGATAGGATGTGTCCTTTTAGAATAGAGCAGAGTGGAACTGTTGGAATTACATAAACTATAATATTAATATAATTTAATTTTCATATAAAATTTTTAAAAAATATTAATATTATAATATAAGATATTTATGATTCAAAATTATGTCATCCAAAACAATTATCCATGTATAGTGAGCATTTTTACCGTAATTGTTTCATTTTAACCTCTCTTTAATCGTTTGTACAATAATATTGATAATTGTTTAACTATTTTGTGGACAATAAGGTTTCTATAAAATAGAAGTTTATCCATAAAAGAAAAATGTTTTATAAATTAACTATATTCCACTCTTGTGTCATAACATATGAGTTTAATTTATTTTAAATCCTTTTATAAAATCTTATTTATTATAAAGTATCATCAATATTAATTTTTTTCTCACTAACTTTCTTTAACATTAATAACATGAAGATGAATAATGAATTAGTCCATAATAAGTGAACTCATTAATAAAATAATATATATATATATATCCATATACAAAATTCATTGAAATAAATAATTCATTCAATTTATATTAATTTAAATATGTTTATAATCATTTAGTTTATTTTTCAATTAATAGTATAAATTTTGTATCTGTGTTGCATAAGAATTTTAGGTAATTATATCATCTTGAAGCATTATAAATAAATTTAAATGCTAAAAAAATGAAATAATATTTAATATAACAATTTTTAAAAAAACATATCATATTTTTACCAATATGTTAAAAATTGTGTAGATAATAAAACAAAGAGAATGGATGTTTTGACAAATCTTTACATAAAATACTTTTTTCGTCAAAATCATGGCCCAATTAAAAAATGTGGTCATATATTCTAATATTCGATGATTATGAAATATATATAATCATAAAATAATATTATGGTTACATTAGGGTTACACTTTAGTCCTTATCACATATGTTTATCCATAAATTACACTTTTTACCAGGATAATAGTAATAAACATTTCTATGATTACTATTCAAAATGAATAAAAACAAATGGGAAATATTTACCAAATTTATCCCCCATTATTCTAAATATGGAATCATTTTTGCAAGATTTAATTAAAATTAGTTCATAATTAAATTTAAAATTAATCCCACTAAACATGATAAAAATCATTTCTTTAAAAAATCCCATTTAATTATAAAATTTTTTTTAAAAAAAATTCATGGTATACAATTAAATAAAATGAAAATAATTGATTTAGGCTTAATATATTATTAGTAATGAAAATTTACAACTAATAATTAAACGAATATTCCTTTGTAAATACTTTCAAATAAAATTTTGTTTTCGATTAATATCATGGTTTGTAATATTCATTGAAAAACCCAAAATTCACTTAAAATTCTTAAAGATTCATCTCAAGATAATTTTATCCTAATAAATTGAAAAATTATGGTAATATTTTAAAATTTAGATTCTATAAAATTAAAATAAATTTTTGAAATAAAACCATATAATTCATTAAATCCAAATTTTCTGAAAAAAGGGTTTTTTTTACATTTAACAAAAAATTAACTAGTATTCTTATAATGAATTTAACTCTATAAAAAATAATTACTGAATATATGAAAATTATTTATATTAATATTAACATTTTTTAAAATGTATCCACTAATTTATACCAAATAATTTCTTCAATTTTTTCCCTTCATCATTGCCTCTATGTAGATGGTATTATAGTATTAAATAACGACTCAAGGAAACCCCTCACTACTCAGAAAGGCCTATCTTCACCACTTATTTTTTCAAACGAGATCCTCCCTCATAGATCACCAGTTGAATCATCCTGGATAAAAAAATTCAACGAATACCCATTATAAAGATAAATTATTAACATTTATAAAGAAATAGCAGATAAATCTATCAAGTCTTATATGGAAATTTTTTATCATTGAATTTATATTGAATGATGATCCTTCTCATGTATGATTCCTTCAGTGATAAATTCATGGTTTTATAAATACTATAAAATTATAATTAACCAAGTCCTAACCATGACAATAATTTTATTTTCAAATGTAAAAGTTATCAACATTAATTAAAAGTAATTTCTTTCAACATAAGTATATTTTTTCTTACATTATACGAATTTTTTTCAAAAATTATGTTAAACCCCTATCAATCAGATATGAAATAACATTCTGTGGATGATATATATTTAATGTGGGTTTGATGTATTATTATTATGTTTTAGAATATTCTCTCATGATTAATTTTGATGTGTTTGATATATTATGGTAAAATATACACTATGCCTAAAAATAACAACAATATACAGTTGAAATATTATCATTTAAGTATGATTGTGATAATCTAGTTACTGCATTAGCTCGATTGAATAACATTAATATCATTATAATATATATTTATAAAATCATTCAATATTTATCAATTTTTTATTAATAAAGTAGTACTCAATTTAGAGTGACAATAATGATATCATATATGGAAAAAATAGTTAATGTTTAAAAGTGTTTTCTTATAAAACTGGTTTTCTATATATGTAATAATTTCATTTAACATATAAATTTATAAATCATAAAAACTTAAATAGATTAAAGTTATATCATTTTATATTTCATCATATTGATATTATCTTAGGGTGGATTTTCGGTATTCTTTAAAAATAGTTTGTTTGTGGTGACTGGTGAAAAATAATGATGTTATAAATAACTTCACTTTTATGACGCTATCATGATTTTTTATGTATCAAAAACCTTTTTTATTGAAAAAGTATATATTTACTAAGTAATAAAAATTATTTATAAAAAATATAATTTTTTATTACACAATTTTTGACATTTCTGAAATTGATGTTCTATTTTTATTAAAATGAGATCTATTTTGGTAAATTATCTATTAATTAATTTTGGACAAGGAAAATTTTGGTTTATAAAAAGTTTTAATGTGAAATAATAATAATTTTATTTAACATAATCCAATTATTTTAATGGGAATGAACATCATACATGATTCTAGTATAAAATCAATCTATGCTTAAAATATACATTATTCTGACATAGCTTTTCATTTTATTTTCAAAAATTATGTTAAAAATAATACAAGATATATAAAATATATCATAAAAAATGTATTCCATATCCAAAATTACAATGATAATAATTTTAACTTTTTAATTTTGTTTCATAATAATATTACTAATGGTAAAAGTGTATCCCCTTAGTAAAATGTAAAACTTGTTAAAAGTTGTTAAACTATGTGATAAGCACCAAAATTCACTCACCCACAATCATTTTTTTATTGGATGATGTTATTTTTACTAAAAATATCCAATATTATAAAATATCTAAATTATGCTCAATTTTCTATTGATAAGGACCTTTACTTTTTTATCAAATGATTAAGTACAAAATGGCAATATAATCATATTAATGTCACTAATATGTTGTCAAAATAATAAAAAAAGGAGAGAAAAGCTTCAATATGGTTATTTTTATGATTAATACATTATTTTAATGGTATTATTTTATTTTTAATATTTTTTCAAGGTATAATTCCATTTAAATATTAGGCATGAATGATAACAAATTTGTGTAATGTGTGAAAAATCCATGTAAATATTAAAAAAAATTATAAAAAGTATGTATTTTAGAATATTTAATATCTTTCATGATTTTTATGTGTAAAAATATTATTTTAGTAATATTTCAAGTAACAAGATTCAATGTATATTGTAATATTTATGTTTTTAATATAAAATTATATGAAATGTCTACAAAATAACAATATATATATATATTTCATGAAAAAAATAAATTTAATTAAT
Source organism: Viscum album (assembly GCA_963277665.1). Classification (NCBI taxonomy): domain Eukaryota; kingdom Viridiplantae; phylum Streptophyta; class Magnoliopsida; order Santalales; family Viscaceae; genus Viscum; species Viscum album. The sequence goes on along the minus strand of OY728165.1, from coordinate 250,234,211 downwards.
TTTGTTATAAATCATAAAAATTCTATGTTTTATTAATTAAATTTTATATGGATGATAATGTCATCATTTTCTTCTTAAAATCAACATTAACTTTTCATATAACATTGTGATCCCTCAAAGACTCTATATCTTGTTACAATAATATGGGTTAAAATTATTTAAAGGGGTTTAATCTAAGAGATATGTTTTAAAATAACATAGAAAAAATTGCAGAATATCATTGGTTAACTAGATTTTTTCAGCACCCTTATAATAGTGGAATCTATGAACATTTTTATCCACATGACCTATATAATATTTATATTATATAAAAAATATTCAAATATTTAGATGTTTTCCACAAACATCACTTATTTTAAGGTACCTCCTCTTCTCACTTATATAGGGACTTTAGCCTCTTATAATTGAAAATCACATTGAAAATAACTTTTTATCCTTACGTATGAAAACCAAGATTTCTTGTTCTCACCAAAATCCCATCTCATTAAGTGTTAAAGATAATACTAATTAAATATACCTAAAAATGAGGTAATTATCTTTACCAATATTTTTTGAGTGTTTTTTATTCCTCAAATGGAACAATCTATTCTATAACAACCACAACACTATAGAATATTTATATATATTATACATAAATTTAATGATTTTTATATGAAAATATTGTTATATGTATATTTTATATAATAGAAGAAACAAATTACTGAGGAGTATGTATGGACTATCATGATTCATAAGATATGTATTTTATTTTTCCTCATTTCCTCTAATAGATGATTATATAAATTTATTTAATGGATATATATTATTTTTATGAACTAATCATGAATTTATAATGATATAATATTATCTACACACTTTACATACCATATGTTAAAAAATTATAATATTGTTTTTGTATACATGGGGAATACCACTTCCATGACGAGATGTAATTATTATTTCATTTCATCATAGTCTATCTAATCATAATGATAGATTAAACAAATAAATAATAAATTTGTAATAAATTTTTTATTTAAAAATATATATAATTATTAATAATTAATTTCTTCATAATTTGGAAAATGAAAGCATCACTCATTTGGCCATATAGACTACCGTCTCCACAAAGTGATGTAATTCATTTTTTATCACCATCATATATAAGAGGTTATAAAAGTATTTATAATTAATAAATTTTATTCTAACTAAATGATTATGAATATGAATATGATTATTCTAAGATAATGATGCAAGGACCAAGCCCACCAAACAGATACATTCATTGGAAATGGAATAGTTAACTACCCAAATGTTGATTTTAAATAATAATTGTTAATAATTTTTTAATTGGAAACTATAAGGGAATATTATGTCATAATAAATGTTTGAATATTTTTATTTTATAAAATGTATAATAAATATTAATTTATTATACAACAGGTTATGAGAACATATGATGAATGATAGGACATTAGGTGAGTGTTATTCACCTCAATATTTTTTTTAACAATATTTCATTTTATTAGCCTATTTGGGTATGTATGGTGTATATAATTCTCATTTGATATATTAATTCATTAATCTCATCATATTCATGGATGTTTTCTTTATTTGATGAAATTTATTTTAGGCACATATTTTTATAAAATATTCTATACGGTTTGAGTGTCATGTATCACATTTATCCTTTCATTAAATATGTCATATTCACCACTATTTAGTGTGTTTTCATGTATATAATCATTGTGAATTTAATTTATTATTAATTTTATGATGTATATTTTAATTTAATAATTGATAAAATTTTATCTTAATCATTAATTTTCATTCAAATGTTACCAAAATATTAAATTTTTTTGATACAATATAATTTCAATTCAATATTGTATCGTTAAAATTTAAAATGAGGGAAATTTTAAGATACATATCTCATAAACCCTGTAAATATTATTTTACCCCAGTTACCTATCATATTACAATATATAATTATTATTTATTCTCTCTATGGTACACAAAATCAAATAAAATATGTTTTTAAAAATATTTAACCTTATTTTTATTTTGGTATGAAATAGTTTTCCTCCATGTCCATATTCTTCAAAATTGTTTTATTAAAATTTTTAACTCTATGTAATTTTTGATAAAGGTATTTTATTATTCCTTTTATACTAATTATAAATTGTACAATAGAAACATATGAAATATTGTCTATATGACTCACTTATGAATGATTAAAAACCTATGAAAATTTTTATCTTTTATCATATATGGAATACACTAGTATTCCAACCATAATGTCCTTTCTTAATCAATGAAATTACCTAAAACGTTTCAATAATTTTGAAAAGAATAACCTATCCCAATTTTCTATGAATTTTATTTTAAAAAAGCAACAAAATAAATGGGTTGTTTTCCCATGATTGTTAAATCCTATTTAAAATTGTTTTATAAATTGTTTTTTCATCAATTCTAATATCCAGTAATGTTTTTTATACTTTAATATGTATATGATCATATGATACACCCCAATTTATTTCTTTTTATGAATTATATTGATAATGTTTTGATGAAATTTTAATGAAACTCATTTCATAACATTGGTTAATTAATAGAATGCGGAGTAAAGGTATTTTAATGATATTATCATAAACAAAAAATATTTTCCATTTTTTAATTATGATTTGATCTAATAATCAATAATTTAAATTTATATATATGTCAATGAGTTGTTGTTATTACATAATAGGAGGGTCAAATATATAAGTCTAACACATTGGGTATTTTTTACATCATTTCAGGTAAATGGGGTCATGAGTGGTTGTGAAAATAACAATATAGTGGAAAAGTATTTACCCTAATACTAATTTGGTATATGGTATCATTCAAACATAATAATAAGGAATATGAATATTTATTCGATTTTAATGAAGTTACATGGGTTGTTATTCCAAGCCTACTATTTGAGGAATGTCTTAATGGGTATCCTTAATCTATGATGTGATGGATTTATCAGTGGATATCTTTTAGATATTATTTCTACGATTATTATTGTAACAAATATTTATGAAATATTCAAATCCCTATGTTTTTCTTTCTTGTATTATGATTTTTTCATAATATTCACTCTGATAACATGTATCACCCTGACCAGTTTAACCACACAAACAATGCTACTGAATGACTACCATTGGGCATTATGTGTGACTCTCTATATGCGAAAGGCTTCCAAATAAAATTGATGGTATAATGGGGTTAGAGTTTGGAGAATATAACATCTAGTAATGATATAAAAATGGTCTACATAGATATATAGTTTCATAAAAATGAAAAATAGTAATAGGACTATAAACTCATCCATATAGGAAGCCCATGTATTAAAAATAACTAACAACAATATTAAAGTATAAATTTTAAGATTTAAAACATTATAAGCTCAAAAGGTCATACAAACAATAATAATAGGGGTATCTAATGGCCAACCTCAAAACAAATATATAATAGCTTGCAGATATAGAAAGGAAAACAAATTGATAACATCATTTGATATTAGAACCTCATGGTCCCCTTCCGTACATCCCATGCTAACTCAAAAACTATGAACCGTACTTCATTTCACGAACCTTTATATGAATGAAAATACATAATGTCTACATGAAACCCAAAGGTCTTGTATAGGGTGAGAGGAAAATTATTTTTACGCAACCACCAACATGTACATATCATACATTTCATATTATGCATGTGAAAAAAAATCATTACACAACATCAAAAAAATAAACATTACTCCTATATTCTCACCATAAACAAAGTATAAATTACATGATTCAACCATTTTAGGTATCACTAAAGTCTAGGGGATCCTTAAAATAAAGGCCAATCCACCCCTGATGATATCCATTCCAGGTGGACACTCACCTTCCACATCTAAAATATTCAGTTGGCACCACATACCAACCAAAACCACATGTCCAAATGAAATCAATCATCAAGAAGGAATGCCCCAATCAAGTACCTAGTCCCTCATCCCCCTAGTCAAAAACTCCTCCTAGATCAAAGCCAGATGTCCTGAGGCACAATGTTATATATCCACTAAATTGATTATGTAACAAATACCTCAAGTAGAGTGAGTATCTTCCCCTATAAAACCCTCAACACTATCAACCGACAAATACTTACTATACCTATGGAATTCTATATAAACCCCCTTTAACTATTTTTCTATATTGAAAATAACATAGGCCTCTACCCACACATGCAGTCAATACTACCTCATCATATATTTATTACTATGTCAATGGTACTCCCAATGAAAAATTATCCAACAAAGGTGAGTGAAAATCAAAATATAATCCCCTAATACACATCATCCAACTCTTTGTTCCCCAACGACCATGTTGCTCAACCAAATAGTCATCACTATATCATATCACGTAGGCAATACATGCAACCTGAAGATATCATAGCCTCATCTTGGAAACCTAGCCTCCCAACTAGTGATCATAATCACTCACTATAATTGTGCCTCATCAAAACAAGATTGTATATCACCTCATCTCAGGTGGTCATCACCATCTCAATCCTCGGGTTAAGCCCATTAGTTCCAATGAAACACAGTAATGCATCGCATGTAATATGATCATATTTAATTATATAAAATAACACCAAAGAATATTATTCCCAATGTATGATGCATATAATAAATCTTATACCATTTTTATTCATGTTTGAGGATCCCAATGTTATAACATAGGCAAAATTAATTAATTAAAAGATAGCCATTAATTCATTAGGTCCTTACTCAGTTAAAACAACAACAAGATGAAATCCATACACCTTACATACAAGGAAAATATCATATAAAGGTAACATACACCAACCTTGTATTGGTATAAACATTCCCGCCCAATCATAGCCTCTATTTGAAGAAAATTTGAAATAAATTAGTGTTTTATAATAATGCTCGAATATATGGTAAATATTATTGAATCGATTTAGAGGACTGTATGGAAGGTGTAATGGAAAATAGAGGAAATAAAAGCTAGATCCTTTTTATATGCATCCAAAAATACAGAAAAATCAAGAAAATATGTTTATATGTGAGATATAGGTCAGTGGATTGGGGAGGAAAAAAATAGGGGAACCCCTCTATTGTGAGATGCTGAAGGAGGAAGGAAGTTGAAAAAGAGAAATAGAGGGAAGGGATAAAAATTCAATTTCACTATTTTAATGGGGCTCATGGTTAGTTCACTTGGTTCAGATAAATTTTTTCTAATATTGTGTCTCATGATGTTTAAGACCTTGTCCCCACATAGTTTGGTCACAGAGTTTGGCCAAACGGTGTTGAGTCCATGCATATCTACTAGTTTAGTGGCACTAAGTTTGCATCTTATAAATAGTTTCCCCAAAACATGGAAAATACATGAGGATCCCTCTACTAGAACCTGAATTGGTACTCAATTTACTTTTCACACCCTCAAAATTATTTTTCCAAAACCGTAATCAGTGAATTTGGAGGCTCCATAGTTCCTCCTTTGGGGGTTTCATGGATAGTCCAACCGTGTGTTGTAATATGTGCACCCTGAAATGTTGGATTTTTATCCTTTCATGGACCTAAATACAAATAAAAACACCAATGAATTTTCCAAACCCCTCACCCCATCCAAAAATAATTAATTGTGTTAATTAGACTCTTTATATTTAGTTCCATTAAATGGGATAGAGTTTGTATACCCAAAGAAATATGAAAATTCAAAATGGGTAAGGAATTCGACCATAAACAAAAACCTAAGGTGTTACATTATCTCCACCATAACATAGCTCATCAATGATATATAAATACATGGATATGGTACCAAACATACCCACCCCTTTAAAAATTAACCCATACTATCCAAATTTAATGGTCGTATGAAAAATCATTCAAGGAACTCCCTACCATAGGAGTTACCTACCCTGATCAATCCTTGACACTAAAAAAAATAAAATTGAAGATCCATAAACCATCCCCATTTCAAAAGTCCTCATGTGACACATCGTTACTCCTTCATGTATTCAGGTGCTCAAATCATACATGTGCAACCTTTGGCAATAATCTGGTACACCATCACTTCAGATGCATGCCTGAGGCCCATGTCAGACAAGGAAATATATAGTTCTTCATCTCAAATTATTTTTCTATTCATTATCAGAGCCACAAACCACATATAACCCTCATCAAATCAATTCCAAGATTCAAACACACCTCCAAATCTCCATTCCAAAAAATTCTCATATATGATCCTAGTGCCCCAGTCCTTATATTTACATGTCGACACAACACATTTCAGTTGAATCCAACCTACTAACCAACATATAGTGAGTCCTAAAGTAAGTCAGGTACACATTTTAGACCCAAATCTACGGTTCCAAACCATGGGCCATTAAAAATGAAACAAAATTACCATAGTTACATACATGTTGTACCATTGAAAGTAGTCAACTCACCATATTGCTCTGACCTAGGAAACTCTATGTAATGAATCTTTTTTTATGGACGACTTCCTGAAGCATGTCATCCCTATAGTGAAACCTAGCCACAGGTCACTGACACCCTATCGAGTCTTGATGTATTTTCCACATACTTTGCATGTGTTTGAAACTCTATTTCTAGCTCCTGACACTGCTCCTAGTCTGATCTCATAACCACAAGTCTCCCTCGGTCCCTTAGTATTGGTTTTTTGAGAAGGATTCCTACAGAACGACATAGGATGCCAAATAGTATTTTATGCTTGAAACTCCTTTGATACCCAATCACACTACTTCCAAACATGACCCGACTACCCACATTGAAAGAACACCATGAAAGACCCACTCTGATGTAATCATCTCATGTCCCTATCATGACATCAAAATTGAGACTCCTCTCATCATGGATTCTTTCTATCTGAAGAGTCATTATTAACCTCAATTAAATCCATCACCAAGCATGGATACAACAGATCCATCAAATTTTCATTGGCTATGAGAACCTTCTTCTATACAAATTAGAATGAGTCCAACTTGAAGATTTTTTCCTACTAAAAAATGGGGCTTCATAAACCATCCTCAAAACTCTGCGTCCATGATGTGACATCACCCACCATACTAGGTTTGCGGCAATACAAATCAGTTAATGTTGATGAATAATCCATGACAATTACTTTCTCCCTACAGTTGTACAAATAACTCTCAAGATCTCTCCACCCTTAGCATATATGGTAATATGTGCACAAAATACGTGGATTAAAGTCCATCTAGGCCAGTCCCTCATGACATCCCACCTAAACATTATTGTCCAGAAATCACTTATCCAATCCCATGATCATGAATGTAGCCAGATTCACCCTTCATCCAGAGGGTTTCTCAAGATATTTTATGATATTACACATCATTTCATTATAGTTATCAGATGCCTATGGTCCAGTTTTCCATTATATAGTAGAAAGTGGTGTGACTTGAACACTTGATTCAGGTATGTCGTAGAAGTGTATCATCCCAACCTATAATACCATCTAAATAATTATCTATGATGACTCCCCACTAACCAAAAGAGCATTCCGAATTACCATAGGATACTGATAAGCACATGGGCATTATAAAATAACGGTTGGGATTGATTTCACCCAAAAAATATTATAATAATAGGGTAAAATTAAGAAAAATCATAAGATATATATAAATTAATAAAAATATATATTGCATACAAAGACACACTAATAAAATTAAATGCGGAACATAACAACCAATGCCCGCCTCATGGTAGTCTATGGACACTATGATTTTGCAAGTCAACCATCCTTGGTCACCCATGTTTGTACCAATAATGAAATTTGAGATCATGAACAACATCTATTAGAAAATAACGGTTCTTAAACACCCAATGTTACAAGAAGTGTGTGATATAAAGAGCCCGGTATGATTCCACCAATGAATTTATGAAATTACCTAATATGATAATTAAAATATTCTAAAATTGGAATAAAAATAAGAGAGTATGATGATAAATTTAGGAATAGATTTTAAACATTTAATAATCATTTATTAAACTAAAAATATAAAACACTCCATTTCACCATTTACAAACTCAACATTTTCTTAAAAACTGTGAATACCAATCCTTAAAATAATTTCAGGTAATCAGGAAAACATGAGAATATAAACATGATATGTAATGAAGAATATACATAAATATAATAGAATCATGCTGTATAATAAAAATAAATTATGCATGTAAGGAAAAATGAGATATAGATTGTTTAACAACAAAGTAGAAAATATTTCCATTTTAAATAAACATATTTTCATTTTTAGAAGAAAATTTAAAGAAATATTTATTTCATTTCAAATGACGAAATTTTTATAAAAAAATGGATAAAAATTCTTACATAAAAAGTAGTTTATATAAATTTACATGTCATGTAAGACATTTACAATAATGAAATAAATACATTAAAATACAAACAAGCGAGCAACTTGGTTATATACCTAATAATCTAGAATAGTTCTTGGACATAGGCACCCCATACTCAATTTATGGAAGTATGTATATATTTCCATTAAACTATAGTTCAAGAGGACTCATCACCATCACCTAAGGGATTAAATATGTTGATATTAGGTTTTATATTGTTGTAATTCATATTGCTTCAACGAAATAGTTTACTAACTACCTAAGGATTTTTATGATTTCAAGAATAAAATCAATGATGGGAAATTGTTTATATGAAAAGACAATTAATTCCGCCAAACACACCTTTTCACCAAGATAAAACCTAAGGATTCTATTAAAACCGTGAATTTTTATCCAAGATAAATCCCTATGATTTCTATCAAGAACATTTTAAATCAAATTTCACAAATGGTTATTTGAAATAAACTCACCAAACAATTTCACAATCTTATTTTTAAATTAAATTCAACGAATTTTATTTTCAAAAATATTATATTAATTTCTTAATAAACACCCAATTCAAAAGAATTGTGTGTTCTAACAATTTTTAATAAATATTTTACTCTAAACCTTTTAAATAATTTCATCATTCAAAAAGGATAACAATACCATCTTCCTTTCATAATTCATCATTAAAATTTTAAAACATACCATTATGACTCATCATATAATTTCAAATTCTTTTAAACAATTAAATACATAAAAGAGTAAAAATAACTTTATCCAATCAAAAATTATCATTAAATTTTCAAATAGGCCTTTAAAATAATAATTTCTTTAAAATCATCCCTAAATCATTTAAAGGATGTATTTTAATTTAAAAAGGATTGAGTAAATTTCAAAACATGTGTTTACACCCTCTTTCAATGAAGATAAATCATTTATTTTAAATAACCCATGAAAACTAATTCCAAAGAAAGGTAAAATTAATTCATACGGATTTCATTGTCATTTAATAAATTAAGAAAAAATTAAAATATTTAGAAGAAATCAAATAGTTTAATTCAATTCACTAAAATTTTGGATGTTCATTTTATAAATCAATACCTAGGAAAAAGGGATAAATTCCCCCAAAACACACAACAAAATCCCATTAATAATAAATCTAACACAAAATGGAATTTATTAGTTCCCAAAAAGGTGATATAAATATAATTTATTTCCATTTAATTCACAGAGTATTTAAATCATAGAGGATAGGGTCAAAGTAGATTTTATTTGGAATTAAATGAAATAAATTATAGAACCTCTGTTAGAAATTGGGAAACACATATCAATGAATTTATTATGAATTTTTGAATTACAAAATAAAGTAAAATTGTAATGTAATGGTTCTGGATGCCACCAAGAGGCACCCCGAACCCGGTTTGCCTCATGGCCTCAAGTGCATTTCCCCGAATGCCAGAGGCTGCCGACTTGTAGCGAGGTCATTGGGTGCGATAGTGGGAAAACTATACCCTCATTGGGATAGTAACACAGATTACGATAAACCATTACACAATAGCGGAAGCAATAAATACCAAAAAACAGTAATTGTAGAAGACTGATAAAGGAAACAACTAGAGAAAATATATATAAATGATTCATGATACATATTTTCCGAGGAAAATGGCCAAACAAGTCACAATACTGGAATACATCAGTGCTAAAACAAATTGAAAAATAAATCAGATAAACTCTTCAGTATCACATGCCATAGCTTTTTCCATTGATCTCAATCTCTATAGAAATCATGAAAATGAAAAAGAAAGGTGCTTTCCCTTATCTATACCCTACAACAATTTAATCTGTTTGGGCCCAAAAGCATGACCCAAACAGACTGCGAGACAAAATCCTAGAAGGCAACCACCCGAAGATTAGTGCCTAATAGTCAGTGAATATATTCCAGGTAAAAGTATAGAAAGCAGTACACAGAAAAGTATTCAGTAGTAAAGCATCCATAGTCCAAATATCAACAAACAAGTAATCAAAGCAGATAAAACAAATAGATAACACTCTAGGAAGTACACATAGCCTATCCCTCTGGTCCAACCTAGCAGAAGCAAGCAACCCTTTGGGAAGCACACACAGTCTCACCCCTCTACTTTAGCTAATGTATAGACTCTCTGAGGCAGCACTCACCGTCAATTCCCCCTACAGTCTTGTATCGGTACTAAAGGTGCTCTAGGAAAACACATATGTCACATTCCCTCTGTGACCCGCGTCGAGGAACTAAAAATTCTTTGAGAAAGAAATCAAAGTCAATTCCCCCTATAGTCTGACATTATAAATTATAAAGACACTCTGAAGAGTCCCTTACGCCCATTCTCCCTATGGTCTACTATACTAGGTTCTCACAGCCTTTTGTAAATTCAGCAAGTATCACGTCATGTAACGGCCAATGTAAACCTCAATAACTACTTGGCTAACATTCTACATCATAACAACATGTCATATAAAAACATTCCATCCAAAAACACTAGTCATGGAACTGGCAATAGCCTAATCCGAAAAACAATACGAAATGGTCATAAAAAGAAATGCATGCATGGGAAATACATCCAAAGCACAAAAAATTACCCTATTCACATACAATAACCTCTACTCGGGCATGAAAGCAAAGAAAGCCAAAAATAGGGGCAAAATAGTAAACATGCAATACTCCGTTCAAACATATTGCTGGAATTTTCACATAATACACAAAGACATTCTACAAAAGGACACAAACCACCTACCTCGGCATTAGGAGATCAATATACATGAACCACAAGGCTTGAATTGCAATAGAATTTCATAGATCTAAGAAAATTCATAAATTATTCAACCCACAATAACATGGAAAATAGAAAAAATTATTAAATGAGGTTCCAGCAAAAGATGGAACTCACCGATGAAATTCCAACGCATTCGACTGAGTTCGATTCAGATGAAAGAAATATTCTTGGGGGTTCGTTGAAGATCCGCTGCTACTCAGCTCTCTCGGACGAATGTAAACTAAAAGAAGTGTGTTCAATCCATCAGACTCTATCCAGGTGCATTTATTGAAAAAATACAAAATATACGGTCTCTACTTTTAAACTACGTGATGTGTACTTTCCTTTTCTGTACTCTGCTATAGGCATCCTCCACGTCACCCCACAAGGTCATGTGTGTGGACATGACACGACTAGCACATGACCTCCTGTGGCAACGAATTACATGGCATGTACTTATAAAGTACAGAGAGTGTACTTGAAAAAGTTCCAGAAACACCTCTTTTCTCAGAAACACTAGTAAAAAGAAAAACTTACCTGAAAAGAAGATCTGGGTTCTTACGAAACATCCCCCCTTAAAGAAATTTGGCATTGAATTTCCCTATCATGGCGTAGAAGAAGAAACCTCGAACAACTCTAGCCTCTACGATCATATATCAGCCTCCCTCTACCAAGACTTGTCTTGTACTTGCCTGTGCTGCCTTAGCACCCGTATCGGAGGAACAGAATGACAACGGAGATCCTTCATACTACAATCAAAAATCCGGATAGGATTCTCCTCGAAAGATTCATCCACCTACACCTCGACATCCTCAGGTTGGAAAGCATGAGACATGTCTGAAAAGTATCGTCGAAGCTGATAAACATGGAAGACGTCATGCATAGCCCGGTACCTCTGAGGTAACTGCAACCGATAGGAAACCGGATCAACTCTCTCCAACACCTCAAATGGGCCGACGTACATCAGTGAAATCTTACCCTATCTCTGGATCTGATTCTATCCCAACCTTAGTGTGACATGTAGGAAAACCTGATCCCTGACCTCGAACTCCAAATGTCATCTCTGCTGATCAATATAAGACTTCGGACGAGAATTTGCAGTAGCCATCCTCTTCCGAATCAATTCTATTTTCGATGTGGTCTCCTGAACTAGACAAGGACCCAGCAAAGCTTCCTCTCTTGCCTCCATCCAACATAAGGTTGATCAGAATGGCCTACTATACAAAGCCTCATAAGGTTACATATGAATAGTTTCATGAAAACTATTGTTGTATGAAAACGCCACATGAGGTATTTGTTTCTCCCAATAACCTCCAAAATCTAGGATGCATGCTTGGAGAATTTCCTCAAGCACCTAAATCATATCATCAGACTGACCATCTTTTTTGGGATGGTATGATGTACTCAAAAGCACCAGTGTACCCAAATCTTTCTAAAGACCCCTCCAGACTCGAGAAGTAAAACGTGTATCCATGTCTTAAATGATGGTGTGTGGAATTCCATGAAGACGTACAATCTCACGTATGTACAACCTTCCCAGCTCATCAACACTGAAGTTCTCCTTAATTGGAATGAAGGGAATGACCTTCGTAAGCCTGCCAATGAAAACCCATACTACATTTTCCCCTCGAGGAGACCTCTATAATCCTATCAAAAAATACATCGCGGCGTCTTTCCACTTCCACTAGTGAATGGGTAACTACTGTAATATCCCTGCTGGTCGCTAATGCTCCTCTTTCACCTACAGACAAGTGGAACACCTCATGATGAAACGAGAAATATCCATCTTCGTACCTGGTCACCGATACTGATAGTGTTGGTCTCGATACATCTTGATGACGCCAGGATGAATTTCCCAATCTAAGGAATAAAAATCCCACATCAGCTCCTCGCTTATATCTTCAGGCACCCATACGCATCCCTGGAAATGAATGATCTCATCCTCGCCTATGGTCCACATAGAAATAGGTTCCTCTCCTTACACACTATCTCGTAGGACTAGGCCTTTAGAATCTGATAGCTGCCTAATTCAACTCGATCAAGAAGCATATAGGTAATAGTTATAGAAGAATGAAATGTCTGCCTCTGTCTGTTGTGCTCCTCCAGATGCATCTTAGAGAACAGAGCCATAAGATGCCACTCACTACTGGTCTCCTGAAATACATGCATCTGAGTCCTCCTGCTCAATGCATCAACCACTGTGTTGCCCTTTCCCAGCATATAGGAATGCTCAAAATCAAAGGAATGAAGGTACTCAACCCACCTTCTATGTCTCAAATTCATATCACGCTGAGTGAAAATGTCCTTGAGACGTTTTTGGTCAGTGAAAATCACAAAATGATCTCCCAAAATGTAATTCCTCCAATAGCGCAAGGCATGAACAACAGCTGCCAACTCAAGATTGTGGGTCGGGTAATTCCACTCGTGTGGCCTCAACTGCCGAGACCTGTATGCGACAACTCCATCTCCCTGCATAAGCATATCTCCCAAACCGACACCTAAGGCATCATAATAAATAGTGTAGCTCTTACCTAGTTCTGGCAAGACTAGTATCGGTGCTGATGTCATCCTCCCTTTCAGCTCCTGAAAGGCTGACTCACAAGAATCTGACCATAAGAACTCTGAACCCTTCTTGGTCAGACCCATTAGTGGTGCGGCAAAGTGTGAGAAGTCTTGTATGAAGCATTTTTAGTATCCAGCCTGTCCTAGAAAACTCCGCACCTCAATGATGTTCTACAGATGCTCCCAGGAAACTACTACTTTCACTTTCATTGGGTCTACTGATACTCCTGTCTCTGAGATAACATGACCCACGAAGTGAATGTGATCCATCCAAAAATGGAATTTTGAGAGCTTAGCATATAACTGATGCTATCTCAGTGTACTCAGAATGATCCCAAGATGTGTGTCATGGTCGTGTCGAGTGTGATAGTACTCTAAGATATTGTCCACGAAGACAACTATGAAGAAATACAAGTATGGATTGAACACTCGGTTCATATGGTCCATGAAAACTAATGGTGTAATTGTAAGACCGAACAGCATAACCATATACTCTTATAAACCATACCTTCTCCGAAAGGCTGTGAGAGGTACATCAGATGGTATAATGGACAACTGATGATATAGGAACTCAATTAAATCTTAGAGAACACAAGGATCCTCGAAGCAGATCAATGAGATCGTCAATCGTGGGCATGGGATATCAGTTCTTGACCGTTAACTGGTTCAACATTCAATAGTCCACACAAACGCTGAGGGTACCGTCTACATTCATCACAAATAGGACAGGTGAACCCCAATGAGAAGTACTGGGTCAAATGAAACCCTTTTCATGTAACTCCTCCAACTGCTTCTTAAGATCCTGCAACTCCAGTGTATCCATCATATAAGGTGGAATGAACATCGGTGCCACCCCTAGAACAAGCTCAATAAAAAAGTACTCCTCACGCTCTAAAAGAAAACATGAAAAGTCCTCTGGAATGACATATCCAAAATGATACACCACTGGAGGAAAGTCTAACTATGCAGTCCCCTAGTCATCAAGATAAAGACTAGAAATCTGGTCTGTAACTGCTCCCAACCCATGATGCTCTGGACCTACTCTGCTAGCATGGTCATCCCACTTGCCCTTATAAAGAAAAGATCCACAATCTGGTGATATGAAACTCACCCTGTGGCGATAAAAGTCGACGACTTTATGGAAGGGAATTAGACAGTCCATTTCGAGAAATAAATCATACCTTATCATCTCTAGAACATGAAGATCCAAAAGGAAGTGACACTCACCAACCTCAAGAGGGAACTCCTTGAACTAATGTACACTATTTGTTCTAGTCCCCAACAGAGTGTCTAGTGTCATGAAATTAGTAGAAGAAAATATACAGATCCCAATGCTCTCCATGATAGAAAAAAATATAAAGTTATGTGTTGCACTAGTATCGAAAGGAGTTGCAGATAAAATAAAGGAAACTAGGATCGTACCTCAAACCATAGAGGGACGGGGAACCTACTCCTGATGGGTATGCTCCACACAAAATGTTTGGCTTGCACCACGGCTCGGTGACCCTGCCTGACCACTCTGAGCTGATCCACCCTATTGTCATAGGTAGCCTGGTGACTAACCACTGTGGCCGTGACCTCCACCTCATCCTGAATGGACGAAAGAACTCCATTTCCTGGACTGGTGAGAAACTAGTGGAACAGCTCCTACATGAGGAGTTATAGAAGAACCCATGTCACCAGTTGCTGGTGAGAAGACCTGACAGAAATGATGAAGGTGTCCCAACATTCCACAAGATCCGCACTCCATCGAGTCTCTCTAGCACGGCTGCCCTATATGCCCACTCTTCCCGCACTAGTAGCATACCACTTAGATACAAGAATATGCATCTCGCCTCCTCGAATCAACACATGAAGACTTCCTATGGTTCTTCCTACTCTCAGTGTGAGGGACACTGACAGTAGATGCTGAGATAACCTAGCTCACAACTCCAAAATCCCTCAGATTGTGCTCCTCGATCAGTGCCTGGTTGACGATATAAGTGATGGAAGTCAACCAAAAGATGTTCTCCTAGAAATAGATGTCGTGCCTGAGACCATCCTCAAAATTCCTTGCTAGAAAAACCCATCTCCTCCCAGGAAGGTCCTAAAGCACTGAAGATCATTGAAGAATGAGGAATACTCTTTGAGGGAATGAGTAACCTACTCCAGACTCATAAACTCCCAGGCTGGGTCGGCCCTCAGGGTCTCTGGATATAAGTAGTCATAGAAGATGTGATGGAACACCTCCCAAACCATAACATGATGATGACCCGCCTGTGAGATCACGTCCCACCACCTCTTGGAGGAGTCCCATAGCATATAGGTAGAGAGCTTGAACCTTTTCATTGGAGGTGTCCAAGATGGTCGATGATCATCAGTATGGTTTCTTGCCATGACTCTGGAGCCTGTGGTCCTCCTTCCCCTAAGAAGGTGGGAGGATACTGCTACTGGAAAACCCACATCATGTCTGCCATAGACGTGCAAGAGGTGGAGCTCCCGTGAAGGTCTGCATCATCCTTATAAAGACCACTCTAAATTTAGCATCAGCTCCTGTGTCAGGTATAACGGCTGGTGCCATGACTTGCACGAAAGAAGGATCTGCTGGAAGACCCTAATCAGCCATATTTGTTATCTGATCACTGCTTGGAAACTGGCATACAATTGGAGGACATCTCAGTGCCATGACTCTGCAAGGTCAAACTCACACTTTAGATCAACATTATAAAGGACTGAAAACTAGGAGCGTATGAAGGGAATAGGGGAAATAAAGAATTCAACTTTCATAAAACATGACTGCATAGTCTATATAAAGACTACACGACTTTTTCCAAAATACACTTACATGGGTGTGCACTTCTGCCAAAACTTGTCGGGTAACAGCCCAAACATATGGAAATTTCTCCTAACAAAGGACAAGTACCTGAATCCTCTTCCATTAACTGAGTCCTTAAAAACAGTTAAGCCACATGACTCTCATAAGACAACACTACACAACGTGTTCAAGGTAGACACGACGTGTATTCAACAAGCTTCACCCGACCCATGTTGTTAGTGACACGACCTGTTTACCCAGGTCACACTACACGGCTTGTTCCAGATGAACACGACGTGTACTAAGAAGTCCTAAAAGATCATGTGGTTAGCTAGACAGCCAGCTACATGGCTAACACTACACGACGTGTTCTAGGAAGACATAGCTTGTATGAGAAAGGATAACACTGACCCGTGTTTTTCGTGACATGGCCGGGTACCTGGGTCAGATGACACGGTGTGTTCAAGGAGGAAAGGACATGTATAAGAATACACTCCTCCGACCGTGTTGTTAACTACACTGCTGGACTCCTAGGAGAACACTACATGGTGTGCACAACTGGTAAATGGTGTGTCCCCATGAGGTTTTCCCTATCCTATGTCTCTACCCACATAGCCTATGAAACGGTTAGAGACTACACAATGTGTACATAAAGTACACAGATTATACTTAAGAAAAATTGTTTCTTCCCAAATATAACAACACACAGTGTGTAGTCAAAACTACACGGCATGTCTTCTGGGTTTTTCCAGACAATATGTCTCAGAAAGAACTCCGGAGCCTAGAAAATACTAAAACAAACTCTGAAAGTGCCAAATTCAGATCCTTGAGGGCCCACACTCCCAATGAATCAATTTTTGGAATCATTAACAAGTTACAAACTAGGTAAACTAGTCAATGATCCACCAAATTCTGCTCCATGAGTGCCCATAACACCTCAAGAACCAAAGCTTGGCGTTCATTCAAACAAAACCTTACACAATCAATTCTCTAACAAGAAGAAGATATTTTTATCAAGGCTTCTATGACAATAGCATTTATATTCTACATAACATCTACCACAAAAACATGAAATTGATAATGTATCCTAGATGAAATGGCAAGAATACATGACATGTTATTTCTAGGAGTTTCGTATATGATGCATGAGATGTTATACCCTCATCAAATCAAATGGCGATAGAAATAGAACCTCAATAACATCAATGGTAATGGTAAAAAAATGTGAATCTCCCAACAGTGAAATCAAATCAACTGTAAAATTGTAAAACCAGAAAAATTGCAATAACTGAGGTAGGTTGGATTTTCCCTATACACGGTTTAGCTACTCTCGGGAACATATTATTTCCAAGAACCCATTTATTCCTATCCTTGGCTAATGTCTCCAAACAGTAAGTCAATATAAAATAATTCCTCTGATACAACTTTGTAATGTCCTAGTTCTAGAAGCCACACAGAGGTGCCCCATACCTTGTTGGTCACATGGCCTCATGAGAATTCTCCCAAACGCAAGAGGCTGCCGACTAGCAGCAAGAGCCTTGGGTGTGATAGTGGGGAAACTTTGCCCTCGTTGATAGAGTAACAGAGAGGAAGATAAACCATTATACAACTGAGGAAGCATTAAATATCAAACAACAGTAATAGTGGAAGGCTGATAAAATAAACAACTGGATGAGATATATATAAATGATGCATGAAACATATATGTCAAAGAAAATAGCCAAAAAAAGTCACAATTCTGGAATACAATAGTGATAAACCAAAGTGAAAACGAATGTAGAAAAACTCCTTAGTATCACAAGCCATAGCTTAGTCCAATGCTCTCCAACTCCACAGTAATGAAGAACCTGATGAAGATGGTTGATTTCCCTTATCTATAACTGCAAGAATATAATCTTTTTGGGCCCAAAAGCATGACCCAATCAGGGTGTGAGACAAAATCCCACTATGAAACCATCCAAATATTTGTGTCTAACAGTCAGTGAATATATGGAAGGTAAAAGTACATAATAATGAAAACATGAATGTAATCAGCAGTAAAAAATCCACAATCCAAATATCAAGCAACAACTAATAAAATCAGATAGCACAATCAGGTAACCCTCTGGGATGTACTCACAGCCTATCCCCTCTGGTCCTACCTAGAAGAAGCAAGTAACCCTCTAGAAAGCACACACAGTCTCATTCCTCTGGTTCAGCTAAAGTGTAGACTCTCTGAGGAAGCACTCACTGTCAATTCCACCCATAGTCTCGTATTGGTACTAAATATTCTCTAGGGAAGCACTTACATCACATTCCATATGTGGCCCGCATCGAGGAACTACAGACTCTCTGAGAAAGTACTAAACATTAATTCCCAATGTGGTCACACATCGTAAATTATGAAGACACTCTTGAGAAGCCCTTACATCGATTATCTCTATGGTCTACTACACTAGGTTCTAACAGCCCACTGTAATTTCAGGAAGTATCGTGTCACATAACGGACAAAGTAAACTTCACTAACTACATGGCTAGCATTCTACAGCATAACAGAATGCCAAAAAAAGAACATTCCA
This sequence comes from Viscum album, assembly GCA_963277665.1. NCBI lineage: Eukaryota > Viridiplantae > Streptophyta > Magnoliopsida > Santalales > Viscaceae > Viscum > Viscum album. The sequence continues at coordinate 250,215,116 of OY728165.1, read as the reverse complement.
TCCTACAACATTAAGAATTGAACTGGAAATAGCATAATAGGAAGAAATAGACCAAATGGTCATAAACAGGAAAAAAATTCATGGTAAATACGTCCAAAGCACAGAAAATTACCCTATTTACAAACAATAACCTATACTCAGGCATACAAGAAAAGCAAGCAAACAACAGAGGCAAAACAGTAAACACGCAATACCTCATTCCAGGGTATTGGTGGAATTTTCCCATAATACTCAAAGACATTCTATATAAAGGCACAAAACACCTATATCGGCATGAGGAGATAAATATACATGATCCATGAGGCTTGAATCTCCTTAGAACACCGTAGATCTATGAAAACACATAAAATGTTCAACCCATGATAACATGTCAATGAGAAGAAATCATGAAACGAGGTTCCAATAGAAGAGATAAATCTACAATATGATTCCAATGCAATCAACAGAGTTTCTTAGGATGACGAAAGAAGTCTCAGGGGTTTATCGAAGATCCGCGACTGCACGACGATCTTGGATGAACAGAACCTAATACAATTGTGTTCTGTCTGACATACACGATCCTTGTGCGTTCAATGAAAAAAAAAACACGGTGTGAACTTTTGATGTACATATTGTGTACTTTCCTTTTCCGTACTCAACTTTAATTAGCCTCTACATCACCCCACACGACCGTGTTTGTGGCCATTACATGACCAGAACACGGCATCCTACGGCAATGAAGTACACGACATGTACATGAAAAATTTCTAGGAACTCCACTTTTCTAAAAAACACAAGGAAAAAGAAAAACATACCTGAAAAGACGATCCAGGTTCATACAAAAAACATATAAACATCTACTTAGATATAAAACATTCTAACTACAAAAAAAACCATGATGTGTCTCCATTGATGTTGATCACCAGATCTAAGAAGATAGATCATGAAAGAAGAGAGTGGTGATCCAAGATCTACATTTCAACATAATTAAATCAAAATCCAATAAAAATCATCAATTTCACAACCTTTAGGAAGATGGAATGAAAAAAATAAGGGATATCTAGGAAAATAATATAAAAACTCATCGAAAGACAAGATCTCTACATCGATCCGGAATTTGATCCTCCAAGAGATGATGTTTGGGGAGACAAAATGGCATGAGATGGATCTTGAAATCCTAAGTACCAGATTATGATATATTGAGACGAATTTAGGGTGATTGGGGGGGGGTAAGGATTTGAGTTATAATATTTGAAAGATAAATTACAACAATCACAATTTTATAGGTCAAGTTGCAAGTTTAGAACCAACCATACACAAACAATGTTCCTAGAACAAAGAAAATGGATGCATTAAATTATTTACATGCAAAACATGTCAAACCTTTCACCAACCATGAAATCCCATACTATCTAGGATACAAACTTTTACAAACATTCTCAAACCATCCTCATACCATGCACAAGCCCCGAAATCAGAAAAAAAAATGTTCAAAAAAACTTTAGTAACAACCCAGAATGTGACCCAATCATTGGGTAATAAAATCAAAAGCTCAAAACAGATCAAAAAAACTAATGGGATGTTATAACCTCCCTACAATTGGAATTTCTATCCCAAAAGACCATTCAATACAAATTATTGAACATGATGACAGAAGAAGAAATCCATCACTCATCCCATGAGGTGAATGGTATGTGGTCCAGAAGTGAGACTCACCCATATGTTAACAACACACATAACTCCAATATCAAAAAACCAAAATCATCAGAGGTCTCCAAAAAAGATAAAGATTAGATACCTATCATAGGTCTCCCAAACATATTAATATTTACCAAAAAGGTATATCATAAGAGAATTTTGTACCTTAAAACTATATAAGAGGCATCAACTAATCACTAAGTAGAAGCATCGATGACCATGAATCCACAAGAAGGGTAATGAATTGAAAAGTATTTATACCATGCGTATGTACTCAAAGGTAACCAAGTATTTTTTAAACAATTACTCATACCTTGATGAAGGAATTAAATCAAACAACATAACCATTGTGTTCCTATTCTATCAAAAATTCACATTATCCTAGTTACCTTTGTATATTCCCAATGTCTATTAATATCTAATCAAAAACAGCTCACACAACATAGTCAGTGCACAATATGGCACTATACTCTCACATGGGAGATCATCCAACACATCATAATTGATATCCAAACATGATGTGAAAATAAGAGTAACACAATGGAACAACCAACATGCTGTCAGGAAAAGGAAAAAATTATAACATCTGTAATAAAAATATTCACCATCCCCCATTCCACAAGATACCATACACAATGGCCATAAAATAAATGGTTTCCAAAAATTCATAATAAAAAATTTGGGAAAATCATGTTTTTGCCACTTCGATATTTGAAGAAAAAATTCTAGATCAATGTTAAACAGACCATGAATGTAAAATATAAAAACTGAAATTTCTTAAACTACGTGAAAAGATTCACAGGAGGGTTATGGATGGAGTCCAATTATCATGAGGTATCTACTACCCCAGGGTCAAGAGTTGATATTCCTAACTAGAATTCCCTATTCTTGATGCCAAATGTACATAACCTCAAAATTTTAACTATGTGACCAAATTTTTTTACTATTGTAGAATTCAAACATATCTTCTTAGTACGACCAAGTGATCCACCATAGAAACACATGTTATTCTTCTTCTTTTCCCAATAAAATTTTTCATCCTCAATTGGGAAAGTGGAATTTATCCATTCCTGTTGTTTTTTCTAGCACCACACCAATTGAAAAGGTGATTTTGGAATCTATGGATAACATATAAAACATTTCATAGGCATCGAGGTTACATGGGCTAGGTGAATAACATCTTGGAATACTTTATAATAAGATTAGGTATGAAACATACCAAAAATGATAACTTCCTATAATACTTCTCAACCGATAGATCATCTTGAATGAAACTCAATAACTCGCACACTTTATCTATTTTCAGTTCCTCATAATAAAAAAATGAATGAAGACTAAAATTAAAAATTACCAATTCATTATTTATTACATATTATAGGTAATTTATATTTTCCACCACTCATGTTTAGGTATTTGAAATAACGAGTGGAGAGACATTACATTTAGTGATTCTATAGTATTAAGAGTATCAAATATCACATAATCATCTTCAGGCCACTTCATTTCCTCAAGATACCCTCATTAACATTTATAAGAAGTTGGAATTTTTTTTAATAATTCTATTATCCTGTTTAAAGGTTGGAAATTCACTTCATCCACCACTTGAAATAGATTCTAGGTAGTGTCATTAACTAGTGATTCAACTTCTAGAAAATGTGAAGAACTACATCGAGGACCTGGCCCTAGGGAGAACATTATTTATTTCATGAATGAATTATGGGAGATATTTATAGACATCATGAAACAAAATAATACCAACTCCGACATAAATGAACACTAAAAAGTAGCACATAATATTTTAAAAAAATCATAATATTTTTTATCAAAATATTATCAATTTCATAATGTAAAATATTTCACCCTTTATAAAAAATTATTCATTCATTTCAAAATGATAAATCATTTTATAATTCAATCACAGATTCAAAAACCCATTACCATTAGTTTTAAATTTTTCCATATTTTTTTAATAATTAACAATTTTATCAAATTGTGAAAGAGTGTCATATTTAAAATCAATTAAAACCCAAAATTACATTTAAGAACATTCTATTATCACATCACATAATAATATTTGATAATTTCTTTTACAAACCAATCATTTCATAAATATCATTTTTAGTAGTTAAAAAAAATTCAATGTACTTAACTAAAACATGATTTATGACCAAATTTAGTTTACCCAAAGGATTTAAAATGATTAACTATTTATTAAATTTGAAATAAACAAACCAGGGAATGACAAAGCCCACATCCACTACCATTATAAAAAACATCACATAAGTGAAGTCCCTCCTAAGAAAATAGATAAGGAATCAAGTTTATAACCAAGTTATATTAAAAAATGGGTTGGTCGTATAGGCTGGTAAACCACACACCAACCACACAAACATTCTAGGATGAATTTCCTAATCAACAACACTAACTACTCATTGTTTACTAGATGGTGAAAACATGGTTCTACTATTTTCACCCTTCCTCTATAGTTCAAAAACACCTTAGAGATTCCCCAAATCAATGATAGTCTCATTGGGAATATATATTTAATTTATCATCACAAAACCAATAACTAAAAATAAAGAGTCAAAAACCATCATCCCTCGTAAATCAAGTCTCACCATGAAGGAATGGTGATAAAGAACCAACTAATATAATACCAATTATGTCCTGAAACAAACTTAATATTCTTTCTACCATGTATCACCTCAAATAACATAAGGATTTAAAATTAAATAATTTCCTTTTAAGGAAATACTTCCTTTGATTAAATTTGAAACGAACCAACCCAGAATACCATATAATAGTTATCTATATAGATTAACCACTAACCTGAAGAACATTCCCAATCTCCATGGGCCAATAACAAGCACCTAGTCATTAATAAATAACCTTATAGAATGATTTCATCCTCAAAAGATTATAATAATAGAATACAATGTGGAAACATCATAAGATATATAGAAATAAATACATACATATCAATTACAAAGAGACACTAATAAATCCAAAAGTGGAACATAACAACCAAAAACCACCACCTTGTGGTCCACGACCACCCAACATGTCCCATTCCTCCCACCATTGGTATCCCAATCATAAAACCACAATTAAAGTTTATATCATGAATTCCTACTATAATACAATAGCATGATTATAACCACAAATGGTACATTCATTGTCTGAGCTAAAGACCCCAATAATATTCCACCAAATATTCTATTCAATGACGTCAAAATGTAAATAAAAAATGATAAAATAGTAGTAAAAATGGTATAGTTTTAGGATTAATTTGATAATTTATTTTTAAAAAATTAAAAAAATTATTCAAATAAACCTGTAAAACATTCCATCTCACATTTAAAAATAATACATTTTAATGAAAATCATTGAAAACCATTTCACAATCAATTTTCTTATAATCAATAAAAGATGATAATATTCTCTTCATAAATAAATATAATTGTGATTGTATACAATAGAGTCATGGTGAATGATAATAATAAATGAAGCATGTAGGGAAAATCCAAATCCATATGTTTTAACAAACAAGTAAAGTGCATTCCATTTTAAATATTCATGGTTTTCATTTCAAAAACATATATAAAAAAATAAAATATTTACATATCAAATGAGGGATGATTTATAAACAAATGGACTAATAAAACAATTCTTATAAAATATTATATATTAATTTATACGGCATGTAAAATAGTTACAAAAATGGTATATATACATTTAAAATACACATCATTTCATCAAAATGGTCATATTCCTAACATTGTATGAACATGTTATGGTATAGGGACCCCACACGAATGTTACGGCAGTATGTTCAATAGCTCTATGAACTCGGGATAAAGGGGACTCATTAGCATCTGTTTTGGGTTCTGATGCGCTGTTTTCATGTTTTAGAATGTCGTACATCTTAATGTGTCATCCAAATATCTAACTAACAACAAAAGTATATCATTTTCTCTAGTACAAAATCAATAATGGGAAATTCATTTTTTAATGAAATTCATCCCATTCCCCATTCCAAATATTCATATTTTCCATTAAAAACCCAAAATGGGTTAATATTTATAACTAGAATTTTCACCAAGATAAATCCCTATGGTTTTTATCAAAAATATTTTAATTCCATTTTCACAAATATGGATTTCAAATCAATTGACCCTTCAATTTCAATGTTTAATTTCCCAATTAAATTTAACTTTTTAATTTTCAAAAAAATCATGAAATTCATAATAAACCCCCAATTCAATGGAATTGGGGATCTTCATAATTTTCCATCATATTTCAATTCAATAACATTTAAATAACTGTAACATTCTAAAAAGTTAACCATACGTGCATTATTTCAGAATTCATCGTTAAAATTCCAAACATTCCATTAAAACAATCATCAATTAGTTCCTAAACATTTTAACCAATTTAATATTTAAAAGAGTAATAATACTGGATTCCTTTCAAAAATATTCATTAAAATACCAAAAAGTCCTTTAAAAACATAATTTATATCAATTTATTCCTAAATAGTATAGAAAAAGTATTACAATATAAAAAGGAATAAGTAAATATCAAAACAAGGGTTTACACCATATTTCAATGATTAGAAGTCATTTATTTTAAACAACTGAAGAACTAAAATTCCAAATAAAGGTAATAATAATTAAAAGGGGTTTCTTGGTAATTTAATAAATTAAATAATTATAATCTTTTTAGAAAAAATAAATTAGTTCAATTGTAATAATAAAAATCATTTAAGTTCATTATATAAATCAAAATTCGGGCCAAAGAATTAAATTTCCCAAAACACACATTAGAATATATATGATAATAAATACAAACAATCATGAATTTTATTAATTCAAAAAGGTTTGAGAATTAAAATTCAATGAAAATGATGTTATGGAATATTCAATTCAAATAGGATAGGGTTACCGAAACTTTTCAATGAAATCAAATGAAAAAATATCATAGAACATGTGTTAATTATTATGAAAAAAATATCAATGAATTTGGAAAGTAATTATGAATTAAATATGGTGTATAAAAATATAAATAGTAATTGAAAATTAAAAAATCTAACAGAAGACATCTGAGATTTGTCGCATTTGATGGTGATCACTGGATCAAATAAGATTGATCCTGAGAGAAGATAAAGGATATCCCTGATATCAAATTCCAATTCAATCAATCAACCATGATCCAAAAAACACTAGGATCTCACAACCTTTAATTATAAGTAATTTAGAGGATAATAATGATCTAAGAAAAGTATAGAAAAAATCAATGAATTAGAATATTCCCGCTTCGATTTTCAATTTGATCTACTTTGAAATTCAGTTTGGGGAGCCAAAATTATTTTGGATAGATCCCAAAAGCCTAAATAATGGATTATGATTTACTATGGGGAGTTCAGGGTTTATTTGTGGGGATTTAGGATTTTAATTTTCGTTTTCGTTACATTAATTACCGAATGCATGGTTTCTTGGGAAAATACATGTCGCTGCCGGCCACCATGTGCAAACTATGCTACTATAATAGAGCCACCAGAAGTGTTCCATGATTCAGCTACACAATTTGTCAAACTATGTGCTAACTGTGTGAACCCCCAACTGTCCAGGATGAATATTTTTCAAAAATGTGCTAAAATCGTGCACAAACCATGCACATTCCCATGAAACTTAAAAAATTCTAGAAACACTCTAGAAACGACACGTGAAAATACCAAATGTTTTGGTAATAAAATCATTTGGACAAACACATCCAAACAAGTAATTTGGTGTTATAGAATGCTATACTTCCTTGCCTCCTCTAACAATCCCTGGATGATATATACCATGCTCACAATGATCTACTTGTCAATACATGGAATGGAATTTTAACAAATATGATGTTATTCTACCTACATTGGAGCAGGTACCTATGAATCATCAATGCCTGACCCTCTGGTCAATCATATTAACCCTCACGGGTCCCAACTAATTCCTGATCCTTCTAAACCACATAATTTCCCTCCTAATGTTGTATTGTTTCCCATATAGGGGAGATCTGATTATACACCAATACCATGGTCATAAATCACATACAACTTATATATAGGACAAAAATTGTGAAAGTAGTAGTATCCAGTACAATCTCTCTACCCTTACACTCCCCTTATCGCAATTGTTCCCCATGACATCTGTCCTCATCTCCCCTTACCCAGCCACATCTGATCCATATATCACATATTAATCCAACCTCATGGCCCCTATTTTACCCACATTAGAGTTAGATTCAAGTATCATTTTTAGGTAAAAATTTAAATTTCTACTAAATAGAATCTGGGTAGGAAAAAACTTCTTAACTACCTTGTTTACATTTTAATAAGCTCAACCCCATATGACTCGGGGAATTCCATTCCTAGTGGAACATGTTACCACAATAAGATGATCATTTATCCCAACATAGTTATCAAATTCACCCTTTAATATCATCCCTTACCACTAATATAAAAACCATACCCAAACATATATATCACTTATCACATACAGATTCCCTTGGGTCCACTTTCCTCCGTTGCATGAGTAAGACACCACTAAATAAGGCTATGTTGTAATGATATTATTAGATCCCATTGTTGACATGCCCATCAACCAAATCCTTTTTAGTAAAATCTTGGTCCCCAAAAAAAATTTAAATAAAATTTAATATAATAGTCTCACACATATATATGAAAACATATGTGCCAAATCAGAAGGAAGAAATAAACAACAACCCATTCTCATACCTAGACAGTGGTCCATAATTCCACCTTTTCCATACTATACCAAGGGTCCATATATACCATCACTAGAATTAATCACATACAAGTTCATCATAATAGGTGTAGAAAATATCAACTCTAACACAAGTAATGAATAACCGTAATTTCCACTCATGAAAACATGGTTTTCCCCCCATTAATGGGGTTAATGGAACCTAAACAGAAGTTCAAAACGTTGTTCATAAATCATTATAATCTCAAATCTACAATAGCCAGGATATTATACCCCAAAAGAGTTAAAATAAAATCATCTAATACAATTTTTTTACACTACCTAGTTTATCAACACAAACAGTAGTACATGCTCAATTTAATGGACCCATAAGCATACCACCCTATATGCCAAAGGATGATAACTAAAAGTGATGGTGTAAGGATGTGGTAGTGTGCAAACTATCCCCACTGGTAAAGATATACTAATTTCTATATGGATATAGAATGTAAAGACCCGAAAATTTCAAGGAAAGTTTTTCATAATTTTCTTAGGAATTTTACAAGAATGCAGTTTCTGACGGCACCTGATTCCGAGGCCCGGTGTGCCCGGAATTAATTTCCGAAGTTTGGCTCGGGTACGTTTAGTGAACGAGCGAGTGAGAATTTCTATCTTTTGAACTGGTGCTCGGAATTGAAATCTGATTGCACTGATGAACTCGCAACACCGGTAATCGCTAAAGGGATCCTTTACCTTAGTTGGTTTTGTGCGGGAGGAGAAGTTAATTTTTGGGGTTTAATTAAAAAAGTGAATAAAATTGTTAACTCAATTTTATTTATTGTGAAGTTTTTAACTTCTCCCATGGGAAGTTGGTGGTGGGCCCACATCCATCCAACTTCCCATGTGTGGATATTTGAAAGGGTGGGGCCCACAAGAACTCCTCCCCACCTTTTCAAATTCCTTAAACTCCCTAGCCCTCCTAACCCCTCACTTTCCAACTCCCAATTAACTCACATTCTTTAATATTTGACAACTTGATTAATTAATGAGGTGAGTTAAGTATGGTTTATTTGAATTTCAATCTTTTGAAATTCTTGCAAACACTTTGCAATTAATTAATTAAACCAACTTAATTAATTATTTTGATTGTTTGAATTCTATTGAATTCATTTTGCCAACATTAAAAAGTGAGATTATATTCTTCTTTTTGGGTTGGCATAAACCTTGTGGGGAGAACTAAGGAGAGGAGAAGAACTCTTGGAAGATCACCAACCTCTCGAGGAAGAATGTTCCACGTTTCCGAAGAACGTGAAGCAACACCTCCGACCATCTTCAAACGGAGTAAGGAAGGGAAGCAACGCCGCCTACTAAGTATACAGAGGGTGACGTCTCGGCTCGACTTCACCGAGCTCTTCTCCCACCAAACTAGACGGAACGACGCAAGACCTCCGCGACGCTTGTCTTTCGCGGGTCGTTGAAGACCTCCGTTCTTGAAGCCGAGGTAGGGGAATTTTATTTTGGAATTCTCTTATCTTTTGAGAAAAGAACGACGAGCGCGGACCAACCAATACCGGGTTGATCCGCGGATCGTCCGATCAAGCGGTTGATGATTGAGGGTTTTTATTTATTTAATTGTTCGTGAATAAAAACTTGGTGATGATCGTGGATTAAAACCCTTTTTGTTATCGAATAACGCGAGGGGGTCGGACCGCAAAAACACGGCCGACCCTCTTCCTTTTTTTTCATGATGTTTTCTTGAGGATGATACGAGAAAACGTGGTGTCGTCGCACCACGCGATTTATTGCGGAAGATATGCATGGCACCGTCGCGCCGCGCCGTGGAAAGAAATCCAAGAATGTGATGTCGTTGCATCGTGTCAAAGGAAGTCAAAGGCGCCGCGGCCGGAGCGGGGTCGCAACAGAGGGGAGCGCTGCCGTCGCATTGCGTCGGACGGCATAGGCCGCGGCCGGTTCCGGGCCGCGGCGGAGCATGATGACCGGCGACCGGCACCAGGCCGCTGGTGTCGGCGAAGGAATGACCGGTCGTCGTCGGTCCTTGCTGGCGAAACCGGACGGCCAGTGTGGGCAGGTCGGGCAGTGGATACCGGGGGAATTAATTTCCCCCGGCCGGGTCTCAAAAGCTGCCCCAATTAAGGGGCCGCGGTTCTCAAAGGGGGGGGGGGGCTTTGCCCCCCGCTCGCGGCACCTGTACGGCGCCCAGGCCACGCCGCCGTGCCGGTCCACGCCGTCGTGCCGGTCCGAGTCGTCGCGCCGGACCGTGCCGCCGCGCCACAGGCCGGGCCGGGTATTTCGAGCCGGGCCGGGTCGACCCGGGAGGGGGGGGGGGGGGGTCGGCCCGGGCCCAGACCCCCAGTTTCGGACCACTTTTGGTCAAATGTCCGTATCTTGGGCTACGAGCCTCCAAACGACTCGCGGTCAGCGGCAACGCGATCCTTGGATCGAGACGGTCATTTCGGTATACTATACTCAAGGTACACCTTCCTTTTCGGGAGCCTACGTGGTTAAAACTCCATAGTTAAGCGTGCTTGGTCTAGAGTAGTGATCAGGATGGGTGAACTCCTGGAAAGTTTCCCAGGGCGGGTGTGAGACGGAAAAGCCAATAACTCTCAGACCGGGCGTACGATTGACGCACCGTCTATTGCATTGAGTTCCTGTTGACGATAATGAAATTTTGACATCCTCCGCCCGATAATTGGATGCAGACGGATAGTGGCCAGGTTGGATCGCACCGAAATCCAACAGGGCCCCTGGAACGGAAAAGCTCATATCTTTTTAACAGAACGTCTATTTGACGAACCGTCAGTGGCATTGTTGATCTTGTTAAGAAACGGTCCCTATGAGTATACACTATGAGAGTTCAGGATACAGTTGAGATACGGACGGGTTTGGTTCGCTCATGAAACCAACCGGGCCCCTGGGACGAAAAGGCTAATAACTCACAGATCGGGCGTCCGATTGACGCGCCGTCTGTTATGTTGAGACCCCTATGATGAGGCGGTCCTTTGAGATACTTCTTCATGGGACTTTGAGATACTTGGATTATCGACCTGTAGCTCGTGGAGCGGACCCTACCAGTGACGAGCGTGCGGAGTACGGAGACCGTGTAACTGGCTGAGACCTGACGAATGCTTGATCGACTCGACTTGGAGTGAGTCGACTAGCCCAGTGGACGGAGCACTGGTTTCTATGGTGCAGACCCATGGCGGATGGAGCACTATCTATGTGACAGTGCAGACCTGCGGTACTCATCCGAAGAGTACCTCAGTAAGCTACTAGGGGGTGTGCACTACTGTGTTTGGGTGACATACCTCGGCGGGAAGAACTACTGTGTCTGGGTGGCTGACCCGCGGTACTCGATAGGAGGAGTGCTTCAGCAGTCTTAGGTTAGTGAGCAGTACCTCAGAGTCGGGACAGGACCACTGTACACTCCAAAGAAGGAGCTCTTCAGCAGTTACGGTTTCGATAATGAAAATCCTGGTTTGAGCTGGGACTTTTGACCATGTGTTTACCTCATGATTGAGATGGTTCACTTGATAACTTAGGTATATGTATGGGCATATACCTGGGTAGTGGTTATCTGTTGATTTCACAATCCTTGTGTTTCCTCATGATTGAGATGGGTTACTTGATAACTTAGGTATATGTATGGGCATATATCTAAGTAGAGGTTATCTATTGAGATCTTCTTGTGGTTATCCTTGTTGGTTTAGTGAGACCTTTAGGGTCTTGGGGTCCCTACTGAGTATCGTTATACTCACCCCTGCACGGGATATGCCCACACCTCGTTGTGTTGGTTGCAGACGACGAGCAGTGCTGACGGAGGCCGAGTGTTCAAGGACTGGTCGGTACCCGGAGGTGGACTACACGACGAGTCAGTACCCTGAGGTGGACTACACAACGAGACGACAGATAGAGGAGGTTGACGGATGAGAGCGTGGAGGAGGCTATCTGTACCTACCCTTCAGGTAGGATCTGTGGTGGATGATCAGGAGCTACACTATCTGTACCAACCCTTCAGGTAGGATCCAAGGAGGACGACCCAGGAGCTGCTTCCTTCTTCCAACTGTTTTTCTTTTTGCTGTTGTACCTTGTTCAGTTGTAGTTGTACTTCTTTTTGGGTTTGTATTCTGGCCCATTTACTTTTCAGCATTTTTTTTACTTAGTGTTTTGTTTCCTCTTTTACTCTGTGGTGCTTGTTTTCTTTTATAAAGGTAATGCCTTCCCAATTATCGGGATTTACGCCTTTGGTGCTAGTCGCTAGCCCCTGGCCTATGGAAGGCGGGATTGGGGTAGTCACGGCACAAGCCCCGAGAACAGGTCGTGACAAATTGGTATCAGAGGAGTTCGGTTCTATTGCAGAACGTATGACTCTGAATTTTTCATTCTGTGAAGCAATAGTGTTAAGAGTACCGAGTGTGGATTTCAGTTCAGGGAGTCCAGTGTTGGTGCAGGTGGCCGACGTATCCATACACCAGGACCCTGGAAACTGATTTCCGACATTGTGCACGAAAACACTGATTGCATGTGTGTTTTCAAAGGTTTTCCCTTAAAACAGCTTAAACCAGATCAGCTCACCAGGTATAAACGCTTGACCGTGTCACGATGTTTCTTTCAGGATGCCTTTTCATGGAAGACTAGCTAGAGGCTAGAGGGATGTGCGTGCTGACAGCCTGTCGAGCGACGAGGCTCCGGTGCAGGGCCCTCTTGCAGTTGAGGCACCAGCGGAGGCACTAGCGGTACTACCATATGTTGGGCCACCGATGCCACCAGCCCCAACAATAAGCGATGTACGACGCTTGAGCGTGCTGCACGAGTTCCAGCGCCAGAGGCCACCCAGGATCCGGGGAGAGATGGACCCACAGGAGGCTGAGGTTTGGCTGGAGGCTATGGTGAGATTCTTCAGGCTAGTGGGGACGCTGGCAGACTTCATGGTGATCTTTGCTTCCAGCCTCCATCAGGCAGCAGCAGGCAGGTGGTGGAGCCACTTGTTTCAGTTTTGTGACGGGATGAACTTCGCATAGGAAGACTTCGAGACATTCTTCAGGGTGGAGTTTGTGCCAGTAGCTCTACACCCCGAGCATGTACAGGAGCTTCTGCCTTTGCCGTGTGTTTTTTGATTAGTAGCCGAGTCATCTGTGGGAAGTAGACAGATGATTCAGAGGTCCAGGAGGACCAGACTAGCAGTTGGACGATCTCGGGTTTTAGGACCGGTGGTTCGGGGCACCCGTGGTGGGAACATAGCTAGGCGTTCCAGAAGCAGGTTGTGTTACTCATGCGGCGGAAAGGGTCACCTGGCACGTGACTGTCCGACTCCTCGTACGGTTGATCAACGGGTGTTGGAGGAGCCACCGAGACAGAAGCAGCGGCTGGTGCTTGAGCAACAGCCGAGCAATGGACAAGGCAGTAGAGCTCCGTGAACAGGTGGACAGGAGAGGAACTAGTGTATACGACCCTTGTACTTCTAGTTCCATTTTGCTGTTGTATTCATGTCTTGTAATATGAGCTGCAATAATAAAAATACACTTATCTTTGAGATGTTTTATTTCCTGTCCTTTTGTTTGGTTGATACTGAGTGGTCCCGGTTAGACTGTTGACTAGACCCTCACTTTCGAGATTTCTACTGGAGGAGACCCAGTGACCTCACACTGATGCCGACAGTGTGACTCGACCCTTGGAGGTGAGAGTGACCGTTGGATCTCTTGGTAGTTACATCGAGGCCTTACGATGTCATCCATGGCATGAATGCATCATTCATGTTGGGATTGACTGTATTAGGCAACGAATGTCGTTCATCCAGGGGATGAGACCGGGTTTCTCTTATCAGAAAAAAAGAAATCATAGCAACTCTTGTGAGACTAAAGGAGATCCAGGTCATCCAAAAGCGGATGAAGACTGCACAGTGCAGTAAGAAACAGGAAACATGTGCCAGTCTTAGAGACTCGGGCGTGTTAGATGTTAAAGAAGAGGAAGCTTAAAGGAGAGATGAGTCTACGAAGTAGCAAATGTGGAGGCAGAGCTAGGAGAGCAGCATGAGGTGGTGTACATCCTATCATGGTACAACCACCCACCTTAGTTATCCCAGCCAGGCTCAGGGAGCTGGAGGGAGGAGGAAGAGTGCGGCTGCATGTGGTCAAGGAGTGTGACCCAATGGCTCTAAAAATGATTCAAGGGACGTCTGTGTCCACTACTAGATGCTATAGTAACAGACATCGATATGAATCATTCCTCACTTTCACAAATCTTGTCCCAGACCTAGAGTTTACAGTAAGCCGTGGACTTGACCCTCACGTCTGGAGATACCTTGGGAGGAGACTCGATAATCACACATATGCCGACGGTGTGGTCAGACCCTCGAGGCGAGAGTTTCGGTTGGAATCTCATGGTGGCAGCGTCGAGGCCTTATCACGTTGGTTTGAGTATGGACTAGGCAATGACAGTTCATACACAAATTGACGGTAATAAGAAAAAAGGTTGTGGTTTAACCACGACATCGGGATGGGTTTGCCTTGGTCGGCGGAAAGGAAACCCCAGGCAGCACAGGATAAACTCATGCACAGTAGGGTGCGACCAATCACTCTTGAGTCAGTCAACCTTGTGGAAGCAGTTGTTTTGAGTTTCAATTCTAGCAAGAATTGGAGACTTATGGAGTTCGAGGTTGACGATCACGTCCTTATACGGGCCTCACCTCGACGAGGTTTACGGAGATGTGGCCGAAGCGGAAAGTTATCTCCAAGGTTCATAGGACCTTCTTAGGTCCTCGGCTGGGTAGGCGTGGTGGTTTACCGCTTGACCTATCCACCTCAGTTGCACCAGGTGCACGACGACTTCCACATATCTCAATTGAGGAGATACGTGCTCGAACGTTCTCATATCATTGAACATGAGGAGATGGACGATGGTGATAGGGTGACAAGCACAGAGATTCGAGTGGGGATCAAGGATCGATAGGAGCAGATCCTACGAGGACGATCGATTCCTCAGGTGCACTTTCTTTGGCAGTACGGAACCTCCTGGTAATCACATGGGAGTGGAAGGCTCAGATGCGTGCTCTGTACCGCTTTTGTGACCCTAGTATGTGTTGAAGCTTTATAGGGACGTAAAGCCCTGAGGCGGGAGTAATGTAAAGACCCGAAAATTTCAAGGAAATTTTTTTATAATTTTCTTTGGAATTTTACAAGAACGCATTTTTCTGATGGTGCCTGATTCTGAGGACCAGTGTGCCTGGAATTAATTTCCGAAGTTTGGCTCGGGTACGTTCAATGAACGAGCGAGCGGGAATTTCTATCTTTTGAACCAGTGCTTGGAATTAAAATCTCATTGCACCGATGAACTCGCAACATCGATAATCGCTTAAGGGAACCTTTACCTTAGTTGCGTTTGTGCGGGAGGAGAAGTTAATTTTTGGGGTTTAATTAAAAATGTGAATAAAATTGTTAACTCAATTCTATTTATTGTGAAGTTGTTAACTTCTCCCATGGGAAGTTGGTGGTGGGCCCACATCCATCCAACTTCCCATGTGTGGATATTTGAAAGGGTGGGGCCCACACGAACTCCTACCCACCTTTTCAAATTCCATAAACTCCCTAACCCTCTTAACCCCTCACTTTCCAACTCCCCATTAACTCACATTCTTTAATATTTGACAACTTGATTAATTAATTAGGTGAGTTAAGTATGGTTTATTTGAATTTCAATCTTTTGAAATTCTTGCCAACACTTTGCAATTAATTAATTAAACCAACTTAATTAATTATTTTGAGTGTTTTAATTCTTTTGAATTCATTTTGCCAACATTAAAAAGAGAGATTATATTCTTCTTTTTGGGTTGGCATAAACCTTGTGGGGAGAACTAAGGAGAGGAGAAGAACTCTTGGAAGATCACCAACCTCTCAAGGAAGAACGTTCCATGTTTCCGAATAACGTGAAGCAACACCTCCGACCATCTTCAACCGGAGTAAGGAAGGGAAGCACCGCCGCCTACTAAGTATACAGAGGGTGACGTCTCGGCTCGACTTCACCGAGCTCTTCTCCCACCAACCTAGACAGAACGACGCCCAACCTCCGCGACGCTTGTCTTCCTCAGGTCGTTGAAGAACTCTGTTCTTGAAGCCGAGGTAGGGGAATTTTATTTTGGAATTATCTTATCTTTTGAGAAAAGAATGACGAGCGCAGACCAACCAATACCGGGTTGATCCGCGGATCGTCCGATCAAGCGGTTGATGATTGAGGGTTTTTATTTATTTAATTGTTCGTGAATACAAACTTGGTGATGATTGTGGATTAAAACCCTTTTTGTTATCGAATAACGTGAGGGGGTCGGACCGAACAAACACGACTGAACCTCCTCTGTTTTTCATGATGGTTTATTGAGGATGATACGAGAAAACGTGGTGCCGTCGCACCACACAATTTATTGCAGAAGATACGCGCGGCGCCGTCGCGCGGTACCGTGGAAAGAAATTCAAGAACGTGACGCTGTCGCGTCGCGTCGAAGGAAGTCAAAGGCGCCGCGGCCGGAGCGGGGTCGCGGCGGAGGGGAGCGGTTCCATCGCATCGCGCCAGACGGCATAGGCTGCGGCCGGTTCTGGGCCGCGGCAGAGCAAGATAACCAGCGGCCGGCACCGGGCCACCGGTGTCGGCGAAGGAAGGATCGGTCGTCGCCGGTCCTTGCTGGCGAAACCAGCCGGCCAGTGCGGGCAGGCTGGGCAGTGGAGACTGGGGGAATTAATTTCCCCTGCCGGGTCTCAAAAGCGGACCCCAATTAAGGGGTCGCAGTTCTCAAAAGGGGGGGGGGGCTTTGCCCCCGCGCGCGGCACCCGAACGGTGCCCAGGCCACGCCGCTGTGCCGGTCCGCGCCGTCGCGCCGGACCGCGCCGCCGCGCCACCGGCCGGGCTGGGTTTTTCGAGCCGGGCCGGGTCGACCCGGTTCGGCTGACCCGGGGGGGGGGGGGGGGGGGGGGGTGGGGGTCGGCCCGAGTCGGCCAGGGCCCAGACCCCTAGTTTCTGTCCACTTTTGGTCAAATGCACGTATCTTGGGCTACGGGCCTCCAAACGACTCGCGGTCAGCGGCAACACGATCCTTGGATCGAGACGGTCATTTCGGTATACTATACTCAAGGTACACCTTCCATTTCGGGAGCCTACGTGGTTAAAACTCCATAGATAAGCGTGCTTGGCCTAGAGTAGTGATCAGGATCGGTGACCTCCTGGGAAGTTTCCCAGGGTGGGTGTGAGACGGAAAAGCCAATAACTCTCAGACCGGGCGTCCGATTGACGCGCCTTCAATTGAGTTGAGTTCCTGTTGATGATACAGAACTTTTTGCGTCCTCCGCCCGAGAATTGGATGAAGATGGATAGTGGTCGGATTGGATCACACCGAAGTCCAACCGGGCCCCTCGAACAGAATAGCTGATATCTTTCTAACAGAACATCTGTTTGACGAAACGTCAGCGGCGTTGGTGATCTCGTTGAGAAACGGTCGCAATGAGTATACCCTATGAGAGTTCGGGGTATAGTTGAGATACGGCCGGGTTTGGTTCGCTCACGAAACCAACCAGGCCCCTCGGACAAAAAGGCTAATAACTCACAAACCGGGTGTCCGATTGACGTGATGTCTATTTTGTTGAGACCCCTATGACGAGGTGGTCCTTTAAGATACTTATTCGTTGGACTTTGAGATACTTGGAGTATCGACCTATAGCTCGTGGTGTGGACCCTCCCAGTGACGAGCGTGCGGAGTACGAAGACCGTGTAACTGGCTGAGACCTGACGACTGCTTGATCGACTCGACTTGGAGTGAGTCGACAAGCCCAGTGGACGGAGCACTACTTTCTGAGGTGCAGACCCATGGCAGATGGAGCACTACCTGTGTGACAGTGCAGACCCACGGTACTCTTCTAGAGAGAACCTCAACAGGCTACTAGGGGGTGTGCACTACTGTGTTTGGGTGACATAACTCGGCGGGAAGCACTAATGTGTCTGGGTGGATGACCCGCGGTACTCGACAGGAGGAGTACTTCAGCAGTCTTAGGTTAGTGAGAAGTACCTCAGAGTCGTGATAGGACCACTGTACACTCCAGAGACGGAGCTCTTCAGCAGTTACGGTTTCGATAATGAAAATCCTGGTTTGAGCTGAGACTTTTGACCTTGTGTTTACCTCATGATTGAGATGGGTCACTTGATAACTTATGTATATGTATGAGCATATAACTGGGAAGTGGTTATACGTTGATTTCACAATCCTTGTGTTTCCTCATGATTGAGATGAGTTACTTGATAACTTAGGTATATGTATGGGCATATATCTAAGTAGAGGATATATGTTGAGATCTTCTTGTGGTTATCCTTGTTGGTTTAGTGAGACCTCGAGGGTCTCGGGGTCCCTACTGAGTATCATTAAACTCACCCCTGCACGGGCTAGGCCCGCACCTCGTTGTGTTGGTTGCAGACGAAGGGCAGTGCTGACGGAGGCCGAGTGTTCAAGGACTGGTCGGTACCCGGAGGTGGACTACACGACGAGTCTGTACCCGGAGGTGGACTACACGACGAGACGACACATAGAGGAGGTTGACAGACGAGAGCGTGGAGGAGGCTATCTGTACCTAACCTTCAGGTAGGATCTGTGGTGGAAGACCAGGAGCTGCACTATCTGTACCTACCCTTCAGGTAGGATCCGAGGAGGACGACCCAGGAGCTGCTTCCTTCTTCCAGCTGTTTGTCTTTTTACTGTTGTACCTTGTTCAGTTGTAGTTGTACTTCTTTTTGGGTTTGTATTCTGGCCCATTTACTTTTCAGCATTTCTTTTGTACTTAGTGTTTTGTTTTCGCTTGTACTCTGTGGTGCTTGTTTTCTTTTATAAAGGCAATGCCTTCCCAATTATCGGTATTTACGCCTTTGGTGCTAGTCGCCAGCCCCTGGCCTATGGAATGTGGGCTTGGGGTAGTCATGGCACGGGCCTCGAGAACGGGTCGTGACAAATTGGTACCAGAGGAGTTCGGTTCTACCGCAGAACGTATGACTCTGACTTTTTCTTTCTGTGAAGCCATAGTGTTAAGAGTACCAAGTGTGGATTTCAGTTCAGGGAGTCCAGTGTTGGTGCGGGCGGCCGACGTATCCATACACCAGGACCCTGACAACTGATTTCCGACTTTGTTCACGAAAACACTGATTGCGTGTGTGTTTTCAAAGGTTTTCCCTTAAAACAGCTTAAACCAGGTCAGATCACCAGGAATAAATGCTTGACCGTGTCACGATGTTTCTTTTAGGATGCCTTTTCATGGACGACCAGCTAGAGCCTAGAGGGATGTGTGTGCTGACAGCCTGTCGGGCGACGAGGCTTCGGTGCAGGGCCCTCTTGCAGTTGAGGTACCAGCGGAGGCACCAACGGTACTACCATACGTTGGGCCACTGATGCCACTAGCCCTAGCAGTAGGCGATGCACGATGCTTGAGCGCGCTGCACGAGTTCTAGCGCCAGAGGCCACCCAGGTTCCGGGGAGAGACGGACCCGCAGGCGGCTGAGGTTTGGCTGGAGGTTGTGGTGAGATTCTTCAGGCTAGTGGGGACGCCGGCAGACTTCATGGTGATCTTTGCTACCAGCCTCCTTCAGGCAGCAGCAGGTAGGTGGTGGAGCCACATGTTTCAGTTTTGCGACGGGATGACCTTCGCATGGGAATACTTCGAGACCTTCTTCTGGGTGGAGTTTCTGCCAGAAGCTCTACACCCCGAGCGTGTACAGGAGCTTCTGCCTTTACCGCGTGTTTTTCGATCAGTAGCCGAGTCATCTGTGGGCAGTAGACAGATGATGCAGAGGACCAGGAGGACCAGACTAGCAATTGGACGATCTTGGGTTTTAGGACCGGTGGTGCGGGGCACCCGTGGTGGGAACAGAGCTAGGCGTGCCAGAAGCAGGTTGTGTTACTCATGCGGTGGAAAGGGTCACCTGGCACGTGACTGTCCGACTCCTCGTACGGTTGATCAGCGGGTGTTGGAGGAGACACTGAGACAGAAGCAGCGGCTGGTGCTTGAGCAATAGCCAAACAGTGGACAACGCAGTAGATCTCCTGGAACAGGTGGATAGGAGAGGAACTAGTGGATATGACCCTTGTACTTCTAGTTCCATTTTGCTGTTGTATTCATGTCTTGTACTATGAGGTGCAATAATAAAAAGACACTTATCTTTGAGATGTTTTATTTCCTGTCCTTTTGTTTGGTTGATACTGAGTGGTCCCGGTTAGACTGTTGACTTGACCTTCACTTTCGAGATTTCTACTAGAGGAGAACCAGTGACCTCACACTGATGCCGACAGTGTAACTCGACCCTTGGAGGCGAGAGTGACCGTTGGATCTCTTGGTAGTTACATCGAGGCCTTACGACGTCATCCATGGCATGAATGCATCATTCATGTTGGGATTGACTGTATTAGGCAACGAATGTGGTTCATCCAGGGGATGAGACCGGGTTTCTATTATCGGCAAAAAAGAAATCATAACAGCTCTTGTGAGACTAAAGGAGGTCTAGGTCATCCAAAAGCAGATGAAGACTGCACAGTGCAGTAAGAAACAGGAAACAGGTGCCAGTCTTAGAAACTCAGGCGTGTTAAATGTTAAATAATAGGAAGCTTAAAGGAGGGATGAGTCTACAAAGCAGCAGACGTGGAGGCAGAGCTAGGAGAGCAGCATGAGGTGGTGTACATCCTATCATGGTACAACCACCCGCCTTAGTTATCCCCGCCAGGCTCAGGGAGCTGGAAGGCGGAGGATGAGTGTGGCTGCTTGCGGTCAAGGAGTGTGACCCAATGGCTCTAAAAATGATTCAAGGGACATCTGTGTCCACTAATAGATGCTATAGTAACAGACATCGATATGAATCATTCCTCGTTTTCACAAATCGTGTCCCAGACCTAGAGTTTCCAGTAAGCCGTGGACTTGACCCTCACGTCTGGAGATACCTTGGGAGGATACTCGATAATCACACTTATTCCGACGGTGTGGTCATACCCTCGAGGCGAGAGTTTCGGTTGGAATCTCATGGTGTCAGCGTCGAGGCCTTACGATGTTGGTTTGAGTATGGACTGGGCAATGACAGTTCATACACAAATTGACGGTATTAAGCAAAAAGGTTGTGGTTTAACCACGACGTCGGGATGGGTTTTCCTTTGTCGGTGGAAAGGAAACCCTAGGCAGCATAGGATAAACTCATGCACAGTAGGTTGTGACCGATCACTCTTGAGTCGGTCAACCTCGTGGCAGCAGTTGTTTTGAGTTTCAATTCTAGAAAGAATTGGAGACTTATGGAGTTCGAGGATGACGATCACATCCTTATATGGGCCTCACCTCGACGAGGTTTACAGAGATGTGGCCGAAGCGGAAGGTTATCACCAAGGTTCTGCGGACCTTCTTAGGTCCTCAGCTGGGTAGGCGTGGTGGTTTACCGCTTGACCCATCCACCTCATTTGCACCTGGTGCACGACGACTTCCACGTATCTCAACGGAGGAGATACGTGTTCGAACCTTCGCATATCATCGACCATGAGGAGCTAGATGATGGTGATAGGGTAACAAGCACGGAGATTCCAGTGGGGATCGAGGATCGATAGGAGCAGATCCTACGAGGACGATCGATTCCTCGGGTGCACTTTCTTTGGCAGTACGGAACCTCCTGGTAATCACATGGGAACGGAAGGCTCAGATGCGTGCTCTTTACCGCTTTTGTGACCATAGTATGTGTTGAAGCTTTACAGGGACGTAAAGCCCTGAGGTGGGAGTAATGTAAAGACCCAGAAATTTCAAGGAAAATTTTTAATAATTTTCTTTGGAATTTTACAAGAACGCAGTTTCTGACGGTGCCTGATTCCGAGGCCCGGTGTGGCCGGAATTAATTTCCAAAGTTTGGCTCAGGTACGTTCAGTGAACGAGCGAGCGGGAATTTCTATCTTTTGAACTGGTGCTTAGAATTGAAATCTGATTGCACCGATTAACTCACAACACCGGTAATCGCTCAAGGGAACCTTTACCTTAGTTGCATTTGTGCGGTTGGAGAAGTTAATTTTTGGGGTTTAATTAAAAAAGTGAATAAAATTGTTAACTCAATTTTATTTATTGTGAAGTTGTTAACTTCTCCCATGGGAAGTTGGTGGTGGGCCCACATCCATCCAACTTCCCATGTGTGGATATTTGAAAGGGTGGGGCCCACATGAACTCCTACCCACCTTTTCAAATTCCTTAAACTCCATAACCCTCTTAACCCCTCACTTTCCAACTCCCAATTAACTCACATTCTTTAATATTTGACAACTTGATTAATTAATGAGGTGAGTTAAGTATGGTTTATTTGAATTTCAATCTTTTGAAATTCTTGCCAACACTTTGCAATTAATTAATTAAACCAACTTAATTAATTATTTTGAGTGTTTGAATTCATTTGAATTCATTTTGCCATCATTAAAAAGAGAGATTATATTCTTCTTTTTGGGTTGGCATAAACCTTGTGGGGAGAACTAAGGAGAGGAGAAGAACTCTTGGAAGATCACCAACCTCTCGAGGAAGAAAGTTCCATGTTTCCGAAGAACGTGAAGCAACACCTCCGACCATCTTCAACCGGAGTAAGGAAGGGAAGCACTGCCGCCTACTAAGTATACCGAGGGTGACATCTCGGCTCGACTTCACTGAGCTCTTCTCCCACCAACCTAGACGGAACGACGCCCGACCTCCGCGACGCTTGTCTTCCGTGGGTCGTTGAAGAACTCCGTTCTTTAAGCCGAGGTAGGGGAATTTTATTTTGGAATTATCTTATATTTTGAGAAAAGAAAGACAAGCGCGGACCAACCAATACTGGGTTGATCCGTGGATCGTCCGATCAAGAGGTTGATGATTGAGTATTTTTATTTATTTAATTGTTCGTGAATACAAACTTTGTGATGATCGTGGATTAAATCCCTTTTTGTTATCAAATAACGCGAGGGGGTCAGACCGCACAAACACGGCCGACACTCCTCCTTTGTTTTTCATGATGGTTTCTTGAGGATGATACGAGAAAATGTGGTGTCGTCGCACCACATGATTTATTGCGGAAGATACGCGCGGCGCCGTCGCGCCGTGCCGTGGAAAGAAATCCAAGAACGCGACAACGTCGCGTCGCGTCGAAGGAAGTCAAAGGCGCCGCGGCCGGAGCGGGGTCGCTGCGGAGGAGAGCGGTGTCGTCGCATCGCGCCGGACGGCATAGGCCGCGGCAGGTTCCGGGCCGCGGCGGAGTAAGATGACCGGCGGCCGGCACCGGGCCGCCGGTGTCGGCGAAGGAAGGAGTGGTCGTCGTCGGTCCGTGCTGGCAAAACCGGCCGGCCAGTGCGGGCAGGCTGGGAAGTGGAGACTGGGGGAATTAATTTCCCCAAACCAGGTCTCAAAAGCGGCCCCAATTAAGGGTCCGCAGATCTCAAAAGGGGGGGGGGGGGGGTTTCCCCCCGCGCGCGGCACACGAACGGCGCCCAGGCCACGCCGTCGTGCCGGTCCCCGCTGTCGTGCCGGTCCGCGCCGTCGCGGCGGACCGCGCCGCCGCGCCGCCGGCCAGGCCAGGTTTTTCGAGCCGGGCCGGGTTGACCCGGTTCGGCTGACCCGGGGGGGGGGGGGGGGGGGGGTCGGCCCGGGTCGGCCCGGGCCTAGACCCCCAGTTTCGGACCACTTTTTGTCAAATGCCAGTATCTTGGGCTACGGGCCTCCAAACGACTCGCGGTCAGCGACAACGCGATCCTTGGATCGAGACGATCGTTTCTGTATACTATAATCAAGGTACACCTTCCTTTTAGAGAGCCTATGTGGTTAAAACTCCATAGTTAATCGTGCTTGGCCTAGAGTAATGATCAGGATAGGTGACCTCCGGGGAAGTTTCCCAGGGTGGGTGTGAGACGGAAAAGCCAATAACTCTCAGACCGAGGGTCTGATTGACGCGACGTCTGTTGCGTTGAGTTCCTGTTGATGATACGGAACATTTGGAATCCTCTGCCCAGGAATTGGATGCAGATGGATAGTGGCCGGGTTGGATCACACTGAAATCCAACCGGGCCCCTGGAATGGAAAAGCTGATATCTTTCTAACAAAACGTCCGTTTGACGAACCGTCAACGGTGTTGGAGATCTCGTTGAGAAACAGTCCTTATGAGTATACCCTATGAGAGTTCGGGGTACAGTTGAGATACGGACGGGTTTGGTTCGCTCACGAAACAACCGGGCCCCTCGGACGAAAAGGCTAATAACTCACAAACCGGGCGTTCGATTGACACGCCGTCTATTGTGTTGAGACCCCTATGACGAGGCGGTCCTTTGAGATACTTATTCGTGGGACTTTGAGATACTTGGAGTATTGACCTGTAGCTCGTGGAGCGGACCCTCCCAGTGACGAGCGTGCGGAGTACGGAGACCGTGTAACTGGCTGAGAGACCTGACGACTGCTTGATCGACTCGACTTGGAGTGAGTCGACTAGCCCAGTGGACGGAGCACTACTTTCTGAGGTGTAGACCCATGGCGGACGGAGCACTACCTGTGTGATAGTGAAGACACGCGGTACTTGTCCGGAGAGTACCTCAGCAGGCTACTAGGGGGTTTGCACTACTGTGTTTGGGTGACATACCTCGGCGGGAAGCACTACTGTGTCTGGGTGGCTGACCCGCGGTACTCGACAGGAGGAGTACTTCAGCAGTCTTAGGATAGTGAGCAGTACCTCGGAGTCGTGACAGGACCACTGTACACTCCAAAGACGGAGCTCTTTAGCCGTTAAGGTTTCGATAATGAAAATCATGGTTTGAGCTGAGACTTTTGACCTTGTGTTTACCTCATGATTGAGATGGGTCACTTGATAACTTAGGTATATGTATGGGCATATTCCTGGGTAGTGGTTATCTGTTGATTTCACAATCCTTTTGTTTTCTCATGATTGAGATGGGTTACTTGATAACTTAGGTATATGTGTGGGTATATATCTATGTAGAGGTTATCTGTTGAGATCTTCTTGTGGTTATCCTTGTTGGTTTAGTGAGACCATGAGGGTCTCAGGGTCCCTACTGAGTATCGTTATACTCACCCCTGCATGGGCTATGCCCGCACCTCGTTGTGTTGGTTGCAGACGACGGGCGGTGCTGACGGAGGCCGAGTGTTCAAGGACTGGTCGGTACCCGGAGGTGGACTACACGACGAGTCAGTACCCGGAGGTGGACTACACGACGAGACGACACATAGAGGAGGTTGACAGACGAGAGCGTGGAGGAGGCTATCTGTACCTACCCTTCAGGTAGGATCCGTGGTGGACGACCATGAGCTGCACTATCTATACCTACCCTTCAAGTAGGATCCGAGGAGGATGACCCAGGAGCTGCTTCCTTCTTCCAGCTGTTTGTCTTTTTGCTGTTGTACCTTGTTCAGTTGTAGTTGTACTTCTTTTTGGGTTTGTATTCTGGCCCATTTACTTTTCAGCATTTCTTTTGTACTTAGTGTTTTGTTTCCGATTGTACTTTGTGGTGCTTGTTTTCTTTTATAAAGGAAATTCCATCCCAATTATCGGGATTTACGCCTTTAGTGCTAGTCGCCAGCCCCTGGCCTATTGAAGGCGGGCTTGGGGTAGTCACGGCACGGGCCCCGAGAACGGGTTGTGAAAATATAGAAATGAATAAAATAACCACAAAAATTGTTGACTAATAACCCACCAATGATGGATGCACAAATAATTGTAATAAGTAACAACAAGCTCAAATTTAAAATTTACATAATTAAAACATTAAAATACACCATTTTTGAGAATGAATCCAAATTATGTGATAGAGATACTAAGAATATGGATTTACAATGGCTTACCTTAGTACATATATATAATAGCTTGATGATATAGAAAAAAAATTGGTAGCTCCATCTAATATAGGAACCTCATGGTCCCTTTCAACCCATCCCATTTTGACTCAATCAATAAGAACCAGCTCCCGAGACTGAATCTTTAACTAAACATAAATTAATAAAGTATACATGCTTCCTGAAGGGCCTGTGTTGGGTGTGAGAAAGAATCTCCTTAGTCCACCAGTAATGTGGGCCTATCATATATCAATAATTACGTAGGTGAACACAAAAAAATAAATATATTTGTACACCACCTCCTTTAAATAAAAACACGTCCTATATTCTCAAAATCCAAAAAGAATCAATCACTTTATTTGTCCTTTTTCTGTATCACTGGAGTTGTGAGGTTCTTCAACGAAAGGGCTGAGGTATTGACTAATGTTATCATGTCCAGTTGAACCTCCAATTTCCACATCTAAAAGAATCACTCGACACTGCATGCTAATTCCACCCTAGGTCTAGAAAAAATGAACCATCACTAAGGCTCATACCAATCATTTAAATGGTTCCATGTACCATTTATTAAAAAATCCCTTATTCTAGAAGCGTTGATGTCCCAATGGATGGATTTATATGTCCTACAAATTTATCATGGCCCAACATTCTCAAGTACGGAAAGCCTCATCACCAACCAATAGCCACATCACTATCAATCGATGGATCCTCACCATCCCTATGGGTTTATATAGAATGAAACTCCATCCATTTTCCAAAGAAGAAACTTCCAATGGACTATACCCACACAATTAGTCCATAAGAAATCATCATATGAGTCACACTATGTGCACACGACTCCAAACTATGTATTGAGCAACATAGTGAGTGATAATCACCAAATAAATCCCTAATCAACGTCATACTGTTACTTATTCCCATGAGACCATGTAACTCAACCTTATGGTCATTAGCATCACATACCACTCAAGAAATTCCAACTACCAGAATACTTTATCATCTCGTTCAAAATCCCATGTCTCCCAACCATTCATCATCATCACTCATATTATCCAGGACACACCCAAACTGAAGTTTACATCACCTCAACAAACATTTTCATAACAACTGTACACCTTCATATGAGCCCACCATATTAACAAAGGGCACAATAATGCATCCCATTTAATACAAAAAAATATAAATAAAAGAATAGAATGACCTGTTAGGTGACACTTCATTTTCAACTCCTTCCTCCGATTGGTGACTATAAGGCATACTCTGTTATTTTTCTATTAAAGAAACAGAAGTTTACATCTCTGGAAACTGAAAGGATAAATTTTAAAATCCTATCACATTGAAACTATCACAACTGCACATTAAAAACCTACCATTCCCATATTTAATCATCATTAACAAATAAACCATATTTTTGGAAATTAAACCAGATTCCCAAATACTACAACTTCACTCTTTTCAAAATTACACATTTGAGACGAATTTCATGTGTTCCCAACAAATACACATTTATACCAAAAAGAGAAATAATTTATCCAAATGGAATATGAAATTCTAGTGGGAATTAATTTATAAAATGCATGCCATTATGTTCTCATTAGATAAAACCAAGACAATGAGATCACACTCTTATAAGTGTCTCCAAACACTTATGTATCCAAATCTCTGGTAACATAATGTTTTGAATAAATAAGTTAGACAATTATTTTTATGATATTAATTTCCTATTTTGACAATCTTACTCCTTGCAACCATCCTTAACTCAAGGAATACAACACGAATGAATTCCAACTCCAATATAAAAAATTAATGCCATAGGACTGAAAAAACTAATACCACATGTAACATCACACCCTTCCTCATTAGCTTGAGTTGCCGTGGATGTGCTACATATCACTAAAAGACATCCCCATGGTGAAATTAAATGGTAATAAATATTGAGGTCTTCATGAAGGAATAGGGGTCAATTTTTTCATTAAATCAAAAACAAACAATAAAACCTTCCAATACCAAATAACCACTACATGATCCACGATAAAAATGTATTACAACTCAAATGATACTGTGTTCCAACAACAATCTACCCAAACCAAACCAAGACAACAAATCAGAGTTCATAGTAGAATATGGAAAAAAATCAGGATGTAATTAAATAGCTTCATAGCCCTACACCATGATTCATGATCCAACCTAAAAACCTTCCAAGTATCATCTGGAACCACTAGAGAATTTAGATCCCTTACATTTACATGTGTCTTATAATACAACATTTACAAAAGAACTAAAGTGATAGAGAATGGGGTGAGTTATGAAACTCAGTAGTCTAGAACCAAATGGCTTCCAAATACATGCCACAAGGAAAGAACAAGTTATCCCATTATATATATCATTAATTCCAAAATCAATAAAAAGTTTCATAATTTTCAGCAATCCAAACACAACACTACGAAAAAAGTTTATCAAAGAAAACACATGTCAATCAATGAAACTAGACAAGTCATTAAACATTTCCCATTTTCTATTGGCATAACCAATATCCTTTCATCTGACCTGATACATACACCCCAAATACACACACACACACACACAACTAAACTGCCCCTTCTAGGTGTTACCATTGACAGTGGAACATCACATTTATAACACATCCCCTTTTTATTATGGTACATCTTGAGTAGATTCTAATTCATTGACGGTGGTTCTTCACACCAACTAACCATCCACATTCTAACACGTACTTATTAATTTAGGCACAAAACCCTAGAAATTAAAATATAACAAAATAAAATGACCCAAAAATTTCAAAACCAAATAAACCATTTATTATAAAAAAATCAATAATTTTTTTTTATTGAAAACCATTATTACAACATTTTACATTAATAAAAAAACCAAATGATTTTAAAATCATCATTTATATTCCAAAAACTGGACATAACGAACAACACTATCTTATTTTCCTAGAAACCCCATAAATCAACTCCAAAGTGGTTATGCATGAGCTTCCCACATCAATTTCACAACCAATTCTAAGAAAAAAATTAATTTGTAAATTAATCATTTTTTTTATCAAGAGAAGTCAGTAGTGAAGCCACATACATATAGGGTTTCAAAAAATTAACTAATAGAACACATTCTAACAAAATATAGGTGAAAAAAACAAAAATACACCTTAAATCACTTCCCCTAACACCAAAAAGGAAAAATATCACCAATATTGGCAACAGAAAACTTAGATCTACCCACAATGACTTTAGATCTACTATTCTATGAGAGAGAGAAGTAGATCTATAGAGAACTAAGAAAACTACCATAAAAGAGATGTAAGAATGTAGATTTGGCTTTACCACACCATGAAATGGATTCAAATCACTTCCAAAAGGATGGGTAGTGTTTAACTATCTTTGGAGATAAGGAAATGTAGAGTGAGCGACGAAATGGGGATCAAATGGGTTGCTTAGGGTTAACATTAGGCGAGATCGGTTTTTTTAAACCCACTTTTTATACTATGCATGGTTAGACCACACGGTTAGGAAAAATATGCACTAGCTAGTATCTCAAGGAAGAACTCACTTGGTTGGATGACAATATTAGAAAAAATGTGCACCAACTGTGCTAAATCCTACTATCCCAAGTTTCATGGTTTACCTTGTGTGGCTGCAATGACCCAAACGTTTATAAATGGAATTTATCCCTTCTTATGGTTATTTCATTAATCACATAATAACACTTATAGACAATATAAAAATCATTAAAAATTAATATTTAATGAAATAATAAGTATATCTTATAGTTAAACAAGCAACATCGATTAAATAGTAACATGACCATAAGATTAGTAATATGACAATTTTGAATATTTAAATGGGAAAATGAATAGTAACCTCAACCATTTAAGAATAATTAAAATTTATTCATCTTAATAGTGAATATACTATATAATTATATCACACTATAAGTAAATAAATTTTATAAAAATTATTAATTAAGTGTAGGAATTTTTGTAGTCATAAATATTAAATTACAATTATAGGATTAGTTTAATTATTTAAAAGAAAATATAATTTCATAAATTTATATTTTTATTTATTATTATTTTAAGATAATTTTATGAGTCCTTAAGTATTTTTTTAATAGTAATATAAAATCACTTAAACATTTGAGATTTTTATTTTCCAAGTGAAAGAATAGTTTAATTAAAAACTGAATTACTTATTTTTTGAAAATTGTTTTCTGAAAATGTATTTCAATTTTTAAAATTAAATTTAAAAAATTCATGGGGTTAATATATGGGATTTTTTTAAATACTTTAATTTTTATGAAAAATGAAGTACAGTAATTTACAATATATTTACATTATAAGTTAAATAAATTATTTTTTGATACATAATTGATGTAAACACCATCATATAAAGCATCATAATGATATTTCAATATTTTTTATGGTAATGGTCAAAATATTCATTATATAGAGAAAATAATAATAAACTAATGAATATAATAATGAGAAAATATCCCTCACCTCCAGTATAAATACCACCCTCACCACCTCTTATCCTAACACCTCTCAAGATTGGAGCCTTGTCTGATTTTTCTTGAACCACTCCCGAAGACCCTCTATCATGTACAAGAGTTATTGGTCTCATAAAATGTCCAAAACGATTACCGTAATGAGGTTCTAAAGGATGATAAATCAATGTGGTACAATCCACATCATTTTTCATTTAATTTAATTAGAATATCATTTCATTTCTTCTCTTATCCTCTCATTATTTTTACATAATGGACTGATAAATACAGAATGTTTATATTGTGGTATTATAATTTATTAATGGATGATCCATTATTAAACACATCCCTCCCTCTCTTTTAAATTAAAATGAAATCATCACCCGTGATGTTTTAAGTTACCAACATCATGGACAATGAACATTTATTTTCCTTTAACACCTTATAGAATGTTAACAAAATTAAATGGTTGAAAAAGACTTTAAATTTTATGTTATAACCCATTTAAGGATCTGAAAGTTAAATTCATATATAATACTAAATGATAAAACAAAATTAATTTATTATGATCGAAAACCAACCAATATTGACTTATTATGGTCAACTTTAACATGCATCTAAGATTCATCATCATTACATATAAAAAAATTATTTAGAAGACCATATAAACATATTGAATATAATTAATAACATATAATAACCATTCAGGATATTTATCCTCACTTTACATGAACTTTAATTCATGTATACATGCAATCCAATCATGACAACCATAAAAATGAATGCACTTGAACCACGAAATTAAACTCTATAACTCAACTAAACCCTATAAATGAACTTAATAAATCCATAATCATTAAAATCAGTTTTAAAATATTTTATTTGTAAGTTATTGAGTATAATTTTATTATACATGATATTAATGTGAATAAATAATTTAGACATAAGGTAAGGGAAATTCTGGAACCCAACTCTCTTCTTTTGGGTTTCCCCTATTTTAATCCATTTTCTATAGGGATATTCCATTAATATTACTTAGATATAATTTATTCCAGATTATATTATTCTTTATTTGATATAAATGTTAGAAATATGGTTTCATGAAAAATAAAAATATTTATCCAAAATAACTCTTCTTTGAAAACAAATTACATCTTTTACCTCTAATATAATTGTTTCTTAATCAATCAAGAGTGATAAAGATCATCCTATGAAATGTTTTTCATGGGAAATAGAATTTTTGGAAGTTATTATTTTTGAAATGAAACCCATGAATTTATATGGGTTATATTATATCCATGATTGATACAAACTCTTTATGTAATGCATTATAATGTATTTTTTTGATTTGATTGGTGCTCCCTGAATTTTATAGTGCACAAATTCATTAGGTAATGTGATGTATATCATGATAAAAAAAGATAAATATGAATAATAGTGTTGTTATTATTCTTCAAAACTATGTGTGTTTGTAAAACACAAAGATATGATATTTAGTTTTTATGCCTTTTCAAATTCCATCCCTTTAGTTGATGTTACCTCTTATGATTATGATGATGATCTTATTATTTTGTTATTAAGATGATTATTATAGTCACCCTTGTAATATATATTTTTTGTCTATCCACTTACTAGGATTTTATCTTACCCCATTTTTTAGGAATATCCTAAGGTGACTATTTATACTAAGTAGAAATTAAGGGCCAATGAGAATCTAGAGAATAACTAATTAAATAAAACTTTATGTTTGTGGTGGTACTATTGATCAAAATTTATTGTAACGGTGGAAGGACATTTTAGTGGCGGTGGGTACTACAATAGCTGAGTTACTATTCAAAGAATGGTGCTTGGGCCAAAATTATGAGCCTTGGGGCTCTGTAATGGGCTAAATTCCCACTAGGCCTTCGGGCTATGTGATGGGTCTCCCTCTACACAGTTAAAAGAGTTATTTTTTTTTCAATAATAATAAAATGACGGTTCAGACCCAAACTTTAAAAAAATTATTTCCTATTTAAGATAATGGGGGAAACCCAAAAAAACTTTCCAACCACACTTTTAAGGGAGAATTCAATGATTGCTCGAATGAAATGCCCAATGATATGGGAGGTAGAGTTCTAAATTTCATGGAGATTCTTACCCAACATTATTTGGTTTTGAATAATAACCTGGATAATATGTAATTTCATCATTTATATAAGAGGGTGTAATTATAAATTGAGTCCTTTATGTGGAAATGACCACCAATGATTGGTGGACCTTCAAATCCACTAGTCACGGAATAGTGGGTTAACTCAATATAGATTATCATTTTTGTAATTAACTATTATGATATTTATAAGGTTACAATTTCAATTTAATGTCTAGATGGACTGGCCGACCAATGGTGGGCTTGATTAAGAACACCACGATGAAGGATAAAGTTAATGGGATGGAGTGTGAATATATTAAGATAATGTTGGTTTACAAGTATTACCCTCGAACTCTATCTACAAATATGGAGAGAGAATTTATAGAGAGAAAGCAAAGGGAAATAGATACTATAAAAACTATAAAAAAAATATTATGTCATGCATGTTATGATTCATATTTTACTATCAACAATGATAGAAATATTGATAGACTCTTTTTTGGTTCAAAACCACACCTTTGAAAAGCAAGAGCGATTCAACACATTAGGATTTATAATAAAGTTGTTCAATATTCTCTCAACGTGAAAATGGATTTTGGAGAATCATTCCATGAATGTTGTTATAATAAATGAGAGATTAAGTTTCAAGTAGGAGGATCACATGAAAAAGGTGGAAGGAAAACACAATTACCCACATGTCAAAAATGTGAGAAGAACCATCATGGTATGTACCTAAAAGGGATAAGGAAGTTATTCAAATCTTGGATGGAATTCCACCAAGATCATGAATGTCGAAAAGACATAATGAATTAAGATAATTTGGTGGAGTATATTATTAAAAAACCATGGTCTAATGCAACAACTATAGTAAGCGAGGGCCCTGTAAAAGACATTGCACTAAACCTTGAGTCCATGAGGGTAATATGTATCATTAGCCACCAAATAAAATAGAGTATGGGAAGGATTATGTCATCACTATGGTAGAAGGGGAGAAAGAAAATGAATTCGTACAAGGTAAACATTTTATTTACTCAACAATGGAAAAAGTCTTACTTGAATCTAGTTCTACGCATTCCTTTATATCATTTATGTTTTCTAGAACTATTGAATCACATCCCCTAAACCTAGAAGTAGATGTATTATAAAAACTCCTAGTTTTTAAAACATTACAACCAATGTGTTTGAATCATCTCATGTTATTATATTTCGGATGAATCTTCCAGAAAATCTCATGATACATCCCTTGGTGGAATTTGATGATATAATGGGAATGGATTAGCCCTCATTATATATATTACATATACTATATCATTAAAGGGAAATATATTTTCATATTTTGAACTATTCCATGCCCCAATTAAAAAAGTAAGACCATTAATATATTTTGTAAAATCCTTCTATAGTGTGGGTGTTGATTACCTATTAAGAAGAATACCTCGCATATGAGTCAAAGGAAGGTAACATCCAAGGGGAAATTCCTGCTATGAGGGAATATAGTGATGTATTCTATAGATTTACTCATAATTCCCCTAGATCATGAGGTATATTTATAAATAGAACTCATACTCCTAGCTAATCCTATCACAATGTTTCCATATAGGATGGATCCTATTTAACCGGAGGAGTTAAAAATGCAGCTGTAAGAGAATTCACAAAAAGGGTTCAAATTCCCTATTGAATCACCTTAGGGTGCACCAGTTCTATTTGTCAAGAAAAATGATGGATCATTACTAATGTGTATCGATTATACGGAACAAAAAAAGATCACTATAATGAAAATGTATCATCTTCAAAGGATTGATGACTTGATTGATCATCTATGAGGAGATCTCTTGTTCTCAATGGTGGTTCAGTATTCATGATATCATCAGCAAAATGTGAAGAAGGAAGACATTTAGAAAACTGCCTTCTATACAATTCATGGGGACTATGCGTTTTTCTAGTGATTCCCTTTAGACTTAATAATTCCCTACAATATTCAGGTATTTGGTTAATAGAGTATTTAGAAATTACCTCAAAAAAATTTGGTAGTGTTTATCAATCATATTCTCATCTACTAAAAGAGAAAGGCAGAACACGAAGAACATTTATGGCTTGTACTGGTGACATTAAGGATGAATAAATTTTACACTGATTTTATAATTTGGGTCTTTTCTATGTAGAAAGTCACATTCATGGGACATGAAATCACAAGTGATGTAATTTCAGTAGACCCTGAAAAAAGGATATTGATGAATGACCCAGACCATCTACTGTCATTCAAATCTATAGCTTTCATGGTTTAGTATGGTACTGCTGATGGTTTTTGTGAAATTTCACATGATAATCAATCCCAGTATAAAATTTAATGTCGAATGGGGAAAAGTAGGTATGTATAAATGAATGTAAATAAATCTTTATAGAGCTACAAAAGGGGATGATCACTGCACCCGTACTCACATTAAAAAAGTGAAATTTATTTTTGATATGTTGTGGTCCTTCAAAGAAGGTATTAGGTAGTGTACTCATGAATGATGATAATGTGATAGACTATGCCTCATAACAGCAGATTATCCAGGATCAGAACTATTTGAAAAATGATCTGGAGATAGTAGATGGAATATTTTCCTTTAAAATTTGGCGGCACAAACTCTATGATGAAAAAATTGAAATATATACCAATCACAACAGACTAAATTATATATTCACATATAATAATATAAACATGTATCACATGAGTTTAATATAACTACTAAATGACTACAATTTCCTTATTTACTATCATCTTGGCATAGAGAAATAGGTAGCTAGTTATCTTAGTATTAATGATCATTTACACTATCTGTGAGGTGGATTGATAAATAACCTGTCTTATTGGACCTAAAGTGGATTGATTTGGAAATAATAATGGCATGGAATACATAATACCCTTACTAAATTGTTTCCCAACCATGTATCCAAGAAAAAAATACTGAGGCGCAAAGTTATGATCTATAGATTCAAAATATGGTGAATTCTATAATAGAGGGGAATATGCATGAGTTCCTTATAGATGATGGTGGTGTGATTCATTTTCTAATAATGACCTATGTGACTTCATTTCCAATGATAAATAAGGTCCTATTGAAAAATTCACATAGGTAAACATTCTCTATTCATCCAATGAGTACCAAGTTTTATTAGGATCCCTGAGAAGACTTCTAGATGGAAAAATGAAGAAGGATATTGCTGAGTAAATATCAAGATGCTTGATATGTAAGAAATTTAATGTCAAGAAATGAAATTCCTAAGGTATGATAACCACATTGAATATACCCATGTGGAAATGGGTGAATGTGACTATAGATATTAGCATGAGTCTCCTAAAGATGTCCAAATAAAATAATGTGATATGGGTTAGGGTAGACCAACTTACCAAGACTACCAACATTATCTCTATTCAATAACATCTATCTCTAGAAAAACTCATAAGTATATCTGTATAAGAACTGTTGGGACTGAATGAGGTTCCACTCTCAACTTTCCTAGATCATGATCCTAGGGTTACATCTAAATTTTAGAAGATTCTTAAAAAATTCCATGAATACTATATTTAATTTTGATAGGTCATACCACCCCAAAATGATGAAAAATATTATAAAATTATTCAGATTCTCAAAGATATGTTAATATCTTACTCATTATAATTCAAAGGTGGATGGGATTATAATCTTCCATTGGTCGATTTATCATAAAAAAAATTCATCCAATCGACTATTAAGATAGGTCAATTTGAAGCTATGTATCTAATGAGATGTAGAAATCTAACCTCTTGGGATGAAGTTAGTGAATGAAATCTACAAAGACATGATATTGTACATGATAGGAATACAAGGTTTCAATCCATACAAAAACATTTCAAATCAACTCAAAATCGAAAAAAGAGCTATGTTGACAACAATTAAAGGGAAATATAATTCGACATTGGAGATAATATCTTCTTTTGAATTTCGTTAAAGAAGATATTCCAGTAGATTGGAAAGAAATGGAAGCTTATATCAGGGTACATTGGAACCTTTAATATTCATGATCGTATTGGATATGTGGCCTATTGGATTTCATTTACACTGAATATGGATCAATTTCATTATGTCCTCCACGTATCACTCATTGAATGAACTTAACAGGTCCATCACATGTACAGATATCAATAGTGGTATAGTTGGAAGATTATGTCTCATCCATGTAGCAGCTAATAATGATTATCGAATAGAGAAATAGGGTTTTAGGTAACAAGAAAACCTACCTTGTCAAAGTGTAGTGCATGAACTATAAGAATTACGATGAATCTTGGGAACTAGAGGATGCGATGAAGGATAAGTGACCACACCTGTTTAGGTAAAATTAAATACCGAGGGAAAATTTTCAAAAGTAGGGAAGAATGTAGTGACACAAAATTTTATCAATGGAATTTCTCCCTTCTTATAGTAATTTTGTAAATCACATAAAATCACTTAGATACAATAATAAAAGCCTTAAAACTAAATAATTAAGCAAATAATAATTATTCCAACTATTCAAAGAACCTATAATGAGGAAATATTAACATGACCATAGGAATAGTAATTTGAATTCTATGAATAGTAATCATGAAAAATGAATAGTATCTTCATCCATTAAATTGAAAATAAAATTTTGGCATCTTATATGTGAAAATATGATATAAATATATCATTTTATAAGTATGTAACAATTTTGAAAATTATTAATTATGTATTGGAATTTTTGTAAGTCATAAATATAATATTATAATTTCATGAATTATTTAATAATTTCAAAGAAAATATTTTTTCATAAAATGTATTCATAAATTAATATTTTGTGGCCTTATGATTTTAAGATATTTTTATGAGACCATAACTAATTTTTTCAAAGTGTTATAAAATCTGCTATAATTTTAAATAATGCATTTTCCATGAAAAAATGATTTTAATTGAAAATTATATTACTTATATTTGGAAAATTATATTCATATGATGGATCTAATTTTTAAATTCAACATTTCAAGAATTTTTATGGTGATTGGTTGGGATTTTCCTAAAATACATTAATTTTTTTGTGAATACTGAAATATATTAATTTACGTTATATATACATTATATGTTAAATAAAATATTAAATAAGTCATTATTGAACAATGCCTCATAATATATAACTAACATTTATTAATTTAAAATTTTTGGTGATAATTATCAATCAATTCATATTATTTAGCCAAAATAATAAACTAATGAATATAATACTGATAAAACACCAATACCATCCACTATATATAACACTCTTCCCCTCCTCTTCACATCACACTAATAAATCCTTGATCCTATACAAAATTATACCCAAAACTATCTCCAAAACCCTTTCCCATGTCTCAGAGATATTGGAATCAATAAAATACAAAAACCATTTCCCTAAGGAAGTTTTAAATTTAGGTAAATCAATGATGTAAAATCCTCTTCCTATTTCATTTAATTTCTTTTCAATTTCACTTCATTTATTCTATTCTCCACAAATTTTCATATCCAAATG
The DNA here is from genome assembly GCA_963277665.1 of Viscum album. Classification (NCBI taxonomy): domain Eukaryota; kingdom Viridiplantae; phylum Streptophyta; class Magnoliopsida; order Santalales; family Viscaceae; genus Viscum; species Viscum album. The sequence continues at coordinate 250,176,666 of OY728165.1, read as the reverse complement.
GAATGGTAAATCCATTATTATTTATATAATAGTATTATATCATGTTATTGTATGTTCCATCAATAAACTTATCTCTCTCCTGGTTTTATTTAAACAATGAAATCATCGCCAGTGATGTACCAATTTACTAAAATCATTGACGATGAAATTTCATTTTCTTTTATCTACATAAATTATGTTAATAAAACAATTTATTTAATTAATAAAAAGTAAATTTTTTTTGTTATAAACCTTTTAATTTTAGGGATTTAACATATATACTTAATTCTAAATGATAACAAAAAACGAGTTGTGATTGAAAAACCACCAAAATTAACCTAAAAGATTCATCATTAAATTGTATCTAGTGATTCATCATCATGGCACATAAGAAACTTTTTTATAAGATCAATTAATATTATTTAATAGTTGTAGTAATATATATGAAAAATTCTTTTTATCTATCCACATTTTACATGAACATTCAGTCATGTATACTGGAAAACTATCCAAGAAAACAAATGCTCTCAAATGATGAAATTAAACTCTATAACACATTGAAAAGACCATAATTTAACTTAATATAACCATAAAGAATACAATTTATTTATAAAATAATATTTATTATTTAATTAATAAATCTAGTTTGATTATATAGAATATTAATGTGACGAAATTATTCAAATGTAACGTAAGGGGAATTCTCAAACCCAACTCTCTTTCTTTGGGTTTCACCCTTTCACTCAATTTTTAGTATGGATATTCTATTAACGTTAATTATATATAATTTCTATATAATTTTTTATACATTCATGGATACACGTGTTACCAATCTAGTTTTTTGAAAAATTAAATTATTTCTCTAAAATTACACTTCTTTAAAAAATTACATCTTTTACCACTCATGTGGTTGTTTCTTCATCAATAAATAGTGATAACATGTATCTTATCCCATTTTTATCTTCAAAAATCCAATTTTTATGAATGTATGAATTATTAAATGAAACCAATTTCATTCCATGGGATATTTTATTTACAAGGTTGATATATGTTCTATGTGGATTACATGATAACTTAAAATTTATGTTGTGACCGGTGCACCAGGAATTATATAGTTGCCCAATGCAATATGTAATGTGTTGTATATCATGTAAATAAGTAAAATAGGCATTATAAAAATTCAATCTTAGTTCCCAACTATGTTTGATAGTTGACGGCTAAGTCAATATGTTTCAATTTTATGCATTTCCCTATTCTATTCATTATTTAATGATTCCTAAGTTGATTATGATGATGGTCCAATGTTTTTATTATGATGATTATGATTATGCTAACAAATGTTATATTGTTCTTATTTATACTCTTAATATTATTTTATCTCACATATTTCTAGCATGTATTTCCCCAGGTTAATAATTTTACTAAGGAGAATTTAAGGGCCAATAAGAATATAGAGAACAAGTTACTAAATAAATGTTTATGTTTTCTTTTGTAAATGTTATGTATGGTACTAATTTTCCTTAGAAACTAATCCCTTGGATCCGGGTTGTGTAATAACTTTATATTATATTCATTAAATGTAGTAACAATCATAAAAGTAAATGAAGGGTCACTATAGTGGCCCATGGTTTTGTAATCCTTACACCTTAACTGTGCGCCAAACCATAGCACACCGCCTCCTTGTTCATGATTTCAAAGAGAAGATTCAAAATTTTCATTAATAATACTTAAACCATTAACCCTTATAAAATTCCAAAACTATCCCAAAAATCCCCCAAACTCTCCCAAACCATACCCAACCACATTATACACATAAAAAGTAAAAATTAAGTGTTACATACCACAAACAAGTGGTTATGCAATAAGCTGTAAATATATTATTCTATATTAAAACACAACCCATTCCCTTTAATAAAGCATCTATGTTGATAAAAAAATTAACCATTTCTATATGGTAGGGCAAAAATAAACGAATTATAAAATATTATTTTCAACTCATATATTCATTTAAAACATTCATTATTCTAAATAAATCCAACTCTCATTTGTATTAAGATAGATAGTGTGCTAAATAATGATGAAAAGTTTTTAACAAACTATCGGTAATTGATAGATAATCCATAGAAAATTTCAATCATAATAACATTCATGTTTAGGAACCACATTAATTTTTGGGGGTTTAATTGGTATTCCAACTTAATTTATGGTTCTCCTAAGGAACTAAATCATTTGGAAACAAAAAATATATAAATTTTATGAATAACATCTTTTATTATAGGGTATTAATGAAATATACATGTTTCTTTCATGATCCTCATATGTTTTTGAATATATCAAGATATATTAAATAAAAAATAACCAAATTTTATAAATATTCATCGAAAAAACTATTCATGAGTCCCATAAGTACATATGGGTGCTTGTTAATCCAATAGAACTAACCAAAAATGCATAATTCCAATGATAATTATAAATAATTATTTTATATTTTCATAAACCTTCACTTATTAATAAATTTACATGGACCAGAGATCATCCAAGAAACTACTAATCCCCAAGAGCTGATCAAACTAGTCATCGATATGAGGAAAAATATACCAATATTTAGTAATAATAGTATTTAAATCTCTATAATCAATGAAAATTTACATTAAACCATTTTGATATTGATAAAAAAACGAATCACTGCATGGTGATGATCTACGAGGAATGTAACCTTTATCATGAAATTTATGCAATTTAGTTTTAAATTCTAGATGTTTTAAACGGTCCATTCCATAAGGGGGTTTTGAAATTGTGTTTGAATAATGATATAATTTTATAGTAAATTAAACATCTTGTTTCAATATTACAATATGTATCTTAAAAGGAAAACAATATATATATATATATATTATTTTACTACATACATTTCATTAATCAGAATAGGTAATTTACTATCAATAATATGAGTAAGGTAACATTCATTTAAATATTTTATGGAAACATAGTTTATTAATATTTTATCAAATGAATTAAATAATTATTTAATAATATCTAGATATATTTTGAAAAACTAACTTCTGTAGCTAAAAAATCTATCTAAGATTGGTAAAATAGAGAAAATTCATTCCAAGAGTAACGTCAAGATCTACTTGGGTAAAGACAATAAGGTTTCCAGTTAATGAATTTTAATGTGAAATAACAGGAAGACTCTTATAATTTTTTTTCATTAATACTTCCCCAAATAGATTCTATCAAAAAATTTTGATTCAATTATAGAATTGAAATATTCAATTTAATAATAAATTATAAGAAATTATAGAATTATTGGGCCTAGAATCAAACAGGATATTAGAATAATATAAATATAAATGTTACCATATTTTCAAATGGCCCAAAATCTGTAGAATTAGTTTACAAATATTTTACCACAACTTTTGTCTTATAGTATTGTCTCTTCTCTGCATTCTTTCTTTTCTTCTAATTTTCAATATCATAGTTTCCCATATTTCTAAATTTAAAAAACCTTAATTCCAACTTATCTATACATGTATTTGTAATACCAATTTAATGTTTTTTTCAAACAAGGGCTATATTACCAAATATACCATATCCAAAAAACATCCAAAATTTCATAAGATAATCCCTAGGTTTTTTCATATCAACCTAATTAAATAATTAAAACATGGTTTTTTTACCTTAAAATTTATTTTTTTCATTTCTAATGAATTTATTATATCTAGATATTTTATTTTAAATATTTTCATGGAATACATTTTCATATAAAAACTAAATTTATACTTTATTTGTACATCAAAAAAGTTTATGATAACCTTTTAATTAATGATAATTCAATTTTATTTTATATATTTAATTAAATACAATGTAAAACTGATTAATTATACTATTAAAATCCCAAATAAAATATAGTGCATGCATTTATAATCAAGTTAAGTTTTCATCAAATGCAGTTACTCAACATTCCTCCCCATTTATCAAGTCATATAATTTCTTTTCAATCTTATATTGAACTGCCTTATGAAAATATTTCTCATGGAAAATATTTTTAAATATTCCCATTATACGTAATAAATTATATTTATATCTATGGTATTGTTAACAATTGACCATACATGGTTGGATTCACCTTCAAAATGGTAAATAAAAAGAGTAACATCTTGATTATACAAAAAAGCAATCATATTAGAAATATTTTATTGAGATTTCATATATCTTTCAATTTATAATTCATCATAAGATCCGATCAATTATATAGTGTTTTGACTCATAAAATTCCCCAATTTCAAAAATATCCACTATGGTATATATGTTTTCATTCTACCTTGTAATCAACCAAAATATGTTGCATATGTTATCTAATCCATCATAATGACAAACTACCGAGCTCCAATTCCAATGTTTATTTTTTTTCTAATTAGAAAGAATATTATACTCTTAGTTCTATCAAATATTAGGATAAATGTTTCTTCTATGAAAAAAAATCTAAACCAATTTATTTTAGATGAGAAAACATTGAAATATTTAGTTTTTGTAACGTACTAAATTTAAATTCAATTCAATTAAGGTTTCATAATTACTTTATCATTATCCTTAAAATTATCTATAACATTTATTTGATAGAAATTCTATGTAATCATTCTAATTTTTTTTGGTTCATTTAAAATTAAATTAATGTTTATTAATAATTTTATACCAGTTGTGTTTATAGTTTTATAGAATTAAGTTGTTATTTAAAAATTATAATTCTTCCACTTAGTATCCATTTTTCCCAAAAACACAACTTTTATGATATAAAATGTTTTCCTTTCATGAAACAACATCGATATTTTTATATTGACATGATCATTATCCCAACAAATCTCTAGAATCAGGTGAAAATAATCTTAAAGCATTGTATGAGCATAAAAATCATAGAATGGGTCATAAAAATGATATTTATATATTTCAATGAATGCTTATAAAAATATTTTTTTAAAATCAAAATCCGGATCAATTATTGAATTTTATTTCATAAAAATCATCTTCTCTTCACCAATAATTTCATAAAAAAATTCACATTAATATTAAAGGAAAAATAAATCTAATAATATATTATTTTAAATCATGGAAAATAAAAAAAATCGAAGAGTTATATATTTCACCATTATTAAGTAAAAATTACTTTCTTATAAACACATGGTATTTAGATTACATTATAAAATCATGAGGTTTTTAAAAAATCCATAGAATAAATAAATAAATAAATTATGTAACTTTAGACATCATTTTACATATCACACATGCAGATGGAATTACCAATTCAGTCAACTTACAAAATTCTCTAAAGAACCCAACGAATTAGAGGGTTATAATAGAACCACCCATATATGGTTTACTATAGAACCAATCATACAAGGCTAATAACATATTGTATAAGAACAATAAAAAAATAAAAAAATATTTAATTGTAAATTTTCATTATTACACTCATAAAGGTATTCACACCATCTATAATGAAGCATTTACAAATATTGAAATATTTATTCCATTTAGAACACTTTTCGAAGATACATTTCACATAAGGATTGAGGTTTTTTATTTCCACAAACAATTAAATCTGATAAATGAATAAAAAATAAAACATTATTATTAGTGGGTTTGGAAAAACCATTTACATCATAAAAACTAAAAAAGAGTACTCATTTTTCTTTTTGTCAAAATGTTTTTTAGTAAATACATAAAAAGGTTCCATTTTTAAACCATTGATATAAATTAAAAAGAGAAAAAATATCAATAATAATTTTTTCATGTTAATATAAATATGTCCATAAAATAGTTGTTTAAATATTTTGTAGGATTAAAATTATTTAGAAAATAAATCATAAAAATATTTAAAATGAGGATTTTAAAGTAAAGTGTCCCTTACCTCATGTTTGGATCATCATGTACATTCCATATCCTCCAGAATTATAAAAATGTGTTAATTAATTATTTTTATAATATCCCATTCATTTTGAATATTATTTTTATTCATTTAATACCATTTCATATTTATTTATTTAATTATGTTCACATTGAACTTTTCCACATCATTCAGACCATTTTTTCAAAAGGACTTCGATGGGTTAAATATGGTCAAGGTTGTTATTATTTAATCATAAATAGAATAAATATAAGGAAATAATTATTATTTTTTAATATAATTTGTTCTTTTTAAACCATCCATTCAAGGTGGATATGAATAATTGACTATGTTATAATCCTCTAGATTGTATGCAATATGTATGTGTGGGTAACATTTCCTTTTTTCAATGATTATTAAAAAAATATGGTATGTTTTATTTTAAATTTAATTAATGATTTATATATCATTAATAGAATATTATTTATTTAAATATACTTATATACATAATCGATGTGATTTGGTGATAAAAATGGATCACAACACTCCATGAAGAGAGTAGTCCACACATACACACAAATGATGTTATCATTGTTTAGTGATTGAGAAGTCATGAAAATAAGTGACATATTATTTTTTCATTATTATTTATATATATCTATATATTTATTTCATCTATATTAAATAGTTATATATATATATATAATAGTATATCATGGTATGTGTGCTAGGGATGTAAAACCATTTACATCTGTTAGTGAGGTGGTGATCTATCATACACAGGAAAGATAGTTTTGTCTACCATTTGATGGAAAATGAAGATGGATATTGGTCTCCCACTAATGTAATATCATATTATTATATGGAATATATTTGTGTTCCTACATAATAATGTTGTAAAAATATTTTAACGAGGATGAAGAAGAAATATAATGAAAATTCTTTATTAATAACAAAGGCTTTTCTTCCAAAAACTTCTTATGGATTACACGAAATGCTTTCCTCTAATGGTCTTACTGTCAACAAAAGTCTCATAGAATGAATTCTGAAAACCATGTAATGTATTTTGGTTAGAATTTTCTAAACTAAAAGGAATTTTAATGGTGATGAAAATAGGATAGGATGTGTCCTTTTAGAATAGAGCATAGGGGAACTGTTGGAATAACATAAACTATAATATTAATATAATTTAATTTTCATATAATATTGTATAAAAAATATTAATATTATAATATAATATATTTATGAGTCAAATTTATGTCATTAAAAAAATTATCCATGTATAGGGAGCATTTTTACCATTATTGTTTCATTTTAACCTCTCTTTAATCATTTTTACAATTATATTGATAATTGTTTTACTATTTTGTGGACAATAAGGTTGCTATAAAATGAAAATGTATCCATAAAAGAAAAATGTTTTATAAATTTACTATATCCCACTCTTGTGTCATAACATATGAGATTGATTTATTTTAAATCATTTTATAAAATCTTATTTATTATAAAATATCATCAATATCAATTTTTCTCACTAACTATCTTTGACTTTAATAACATGAAGATGACTAAAGAATTAGTCCATAATAAATGAACTCATTAATAAAATTATATATATATATACATATACAAAATTCATGGAAATATATAATTCATTCATATAATATTAATTTTTATATTTATATAATCATTTAGTTTATTTTTCATTTAAGAGAATAAATTCTGTATTTGTGTTCTGTAAGAATTTTAGGTAATTATATCATCCCTAAACATTATAAATAAATTTAAATGATAAAAAATGAAATAATATTTAATATTTAAATTTTTAAAAAAACTTATCATATTTATACCAATATGTAAAAAAATTTATAGGGAATAAAACAAAGGGAATTGTTGTTTTGACTATTCTTTACAGAAAATATTTTCATGGTCAAAATCTTGGACGAATTGAAAAATGAGATCATATATTCTAATTTTCGATGATTATAAAAAATATATAATCATAAAATAACATTATGGTGACATTAGGGTTACACTTTAGTCCTTCCCACATATGTTTAACCATAATTAACACTTTTTAACAGGACAATAGTAAAAAACTTTTATATGATTACTATTCAAAATGAATAAAAAAAGGGAAATATTTACCAAATTTATCCACCATTATTCTAAATATAAAATCATGTTTTCAAGATTCGATTAAAATTAGTTCATGATTAAATTTAAAATTAATCTCGCAAAACATTATTAAATTTTTTTTTTAAAAAAAGCCATTTAAGTAAAACAATGTACAAAAAAATCTAGTACACAATTCAATAAAATGACTATAATTGAATTATTCTTAATATATAAGAAGTAATGAAAATTTACAATTAATATGTAATAGAATATTCCTTTTTAAATACTTTCAAATAAAATTCTATTTTTGATAAATATCATGGTTTGTAATATTCATTAAAAAACCCAAAATTCTCATAAATTTTTAAAGATTAATCTCAAGATAATTTTAACCTAAGAAAATAAAAATTTAGGTTAATTTAATAAAATTTAAATTCATAAAATTAAAATAAATTTTTTAAATAAAACCACATAATTCATGAAATCAAAATTTTCATAAAAAAGTATTTTTTACATTTAACTAAAAATTAACTAGTATTCATATAATGAATATAACTATATAAAAATTCATTATTGAATATATGAAAATTATTTATATTAATATTGACATGTTTTTTAAAATTTATCCACTTATTTCTACAAATAAATTTCTCTATTTTTCCCCTTCATCATTGCCTCTATATAGATGGGATTATAGTATTAAATAACTACTCAAGGAAACCCCTCACTAGACAGAAAGGCCTCTCTTCACCACTAATATTTTCAAACAAGATCCCCACACATAGATCACTATTTGACTCATCCTAGATAAAAAAACTCTACCAATACCCATTATAAGGATAAATAATTAATGTTTATAAAGAAATAGAAGATAAATCTATCAAGTCTTCTAAGGAAAATGTTTTTTATCATAGAATTTATATTTTATGATGATCATTCTCAAGTATGATTATTTAAATGGTAAATTCACGGTTTTATAAATACTATAAAATTATAATTAACCTAGTCCTAATCATGAAAATAATTTTATTTTCAAAAGTAAAAGTTATCAAAACTCATTAAAAGTAATTTCTTTCAACATAAGTATATTTTTTCCTTTCATTATATGAATTTTTTCTAAACGTATATTAAACCCCTATCAATTAGACATGAAATAACATTGTGTGGATGATATTTATTTAATGTGGGTTTGATTTATCATTATTATGTTTCAGAATATTCTCTCATGAATAATTTTGATGTGTTTGATATATTATGGTAAAATATACACTATGCCTAAAAATAACAACAATATACAATTGAAATATTATCATTTAAGTATGACAGTGATAATCTAGTTTTTGCATTAGCTGGATTGAATAACATTAATATCATTATAATATATATTTATAAAATCATTCAAGATTTATCAATTATTTCTTAAAAAAGTAGTAATAAATTAAGAGTGGCAATAATGATATCATATATGGAAAAAATATTGAATGTTTAAAAGTGTTTTTTTATAAAATTGATTTTTTATATATGTAATAATTTCATTTAACATATAAATTCCTAAATCACAAAAATTTAAATCGATAAAATTTATATTATTTTATATTTCATCATATCTATATTATCTTGATGTGGATTTTTGGTATTCTTCAAAAATAGATTGTTTTTTGTGACTGGTGAAAAATAATGATGTTATAAATAACTTCACTTTTATGAAATTATGATGATATTTTATTTATAAGGAAGATTTTTATTGAAAAATTATATATTTAATAAGTAATATAAATTATTTTAAAAAAATAATATTTGTTTTATTACACTATTTTGGAAATTTCTGAAATTGAAGTTCTATTTTTATTAAAATAAAATCTATTTTCGTAAATTATCTTTTAATTAATTTTGAACAAGGAAAATGTTGGTTTATATATAGTTATAATATGAAATAACCTTCTTTTTATTTATCATAATCCAATTATTTTAATTGGAATAAACACCATACATGATTCTAGTATAAAATCAATATATGCTTAAAATATACATTATTCTGACATCGGTTTTCATTTTGTTTTAAAAAATTATATTAAAAATAATACAAGATATATAAATTATATCATACAAAATGTATTTCATATCTAAAATTACAATGATAATATTTTTAACTTGTTAATTTTGTTTCATAATAATATTACTCATGGTAAAAGTGTATCCCCTCCGTAAAATGTAAAACATGTTAAAAAGGGTTAAACTATGTAATAAAGACCAAAATTCACTCACCCACAATGATTTTTTTATTGGATGATGTTATTTTCACTAAAAATATCTTATATTATAAAATATGTAAATTGATCTCTATTTTATATTGATAAGGACCTTTATTTTTTTATGAAATGAGTAAGTAAAAAATGAAAATATAACCATTTCAAAGTCACTAATATGTTGCATAATAATAAAAAGAGGAGATCAAAGTTTCAATATGGTTATTTTTATGATTAATACATTATTTTAATGGTATTATTTTATTTTAAATATTTTTTAAATGTATAATTCACTTTGAATTTTAAGCATGGAAGATAACTATAAAGACATGTCAAATTCAAGGAAATTTTTTTCTTAATTTTATTTGGAATTTCAAAATAGCGCAGTTTTTGACGGAACCTGATTCTGAGGCCGGGTGTGTCTGGAATCATTTTCCGAAGTTTAGCTCGGGTTCCTTCAGTAAATGAACAAGCAGGTTTTCCTAACTTTTAAACTATTGCTTGGAATCGAATTCTGAGGGCACCGATGGAATCACAGCGCCAATAATTTCTTAGAAACTCTATTTCCAGAGTTGTGTTTGCTCGGGTGTGGTTATTAAATTTTTTGGGTTAAGTAAAGGAATAAAATAAAAATGGTGCAACCGATTTTTATTTTATTTAATGTTGATTAACCTAAGATATGTGATTCGAGTGGGACCCACTATATCCTACTCCACTAGGTAGGATATTTGTGGGTTGGGCCCATAAAAGCCCCACCTTTTTCAACCCCCTCCTTTAATTAAGTAACACACTCGAACCCCCCTTTAAATGAAGTCAACTCTTACGTTTAACTAGATATTAAACGCCTCTTTTAATTGGGCGGTTAAATCGTCTAAATTACCTAATTGATTCAATTTTGATTTTCAAAAACCATTTGCCTTGTGTGTTAATAAAATATGACAAGTCTTATTTTTTATTAAGGGGTTCGTTGTGCGTGAGGGCTTGGGAGATTTTTCTCAAATTATTGAAGTTCTTCTTCCTCGATGAAGAACATGAAGAACACCGACCTCCGACGACGTACGACGGTGAGAGACGCCTTCCTCAGAGATTGACGACCTGACGTGCATTCCTTCGTTCCTTCTTCCTGCGTCAAAGGAATGGAGACACTATTCCTCCTCAGACGATCTCCTTCAACGTGTGCAGAACCTTCTTCTGCGATGCCTTCTTCCACGATGTTCAATTCCGTGATGAGCCTACGTTCAACAACGCTCCTTGTAGTGGTTTTTGGTTCAATTAAATCTATGTGATTTATATCCTCAACATGTGTTTGAAATTTTTCGGAAGCCTTTTAAACCGCTAACGTAGTTGGTGTGGACCAACCAACAAGTCCAAACCCACCGTTTCATTGTTCTTGGTGTGCAGATCGACGAGCGATGACGAAGCAGGCCACAAAGGCATTTTGAGGTCTTCGTAGTGAAGAGTCGGTCCCAGGAGGACAGTTGGCAAAGACGGCAGGCAAAACAAACCGTCAGAGCGCGTCCGGTGGTCTGTGGAAAACCTCTCTAGCATGGTGGCACCGGCGGCCGGAGGCGGTGGCAGGCACCGGCCGGCCGCCAGAAGGCGGCGGCGCCCGGCCCACCTCCGGGAAGGACCGCCGTGGGTGAAGCTGCAATGGCAGACAACTGGTCTCGCGACAGCGTTGGACCGAGGAGGGGGGACGCGGCACTAGGCCACGTCTTTTGGCAAAGAGCAGCCCCCACGCGGGGGTCACGACTTCATTCAAGGGGTCAGCACCCCCTTTGCGCGGCCGCTCGGCCCGCGCCGGGTCAGACCCAGACTCGGGTCGGGATGACCCGGTTCGGGCCGAACCTAGGGGTTGTGCCAAGACGGTCGTTTCAGTATATTACACTCAAGGTTTCGGAGAACTTGGGGTTCGGCCGGGTTGGTTCGTACATGAAACCAACTGGGCCCTCGGAGCAGAAACACATATAACATGAGCTCTGGATGTCTGATAGATGTGTTGCCGACTTTGTTGGATTCCTCTTAGTGATATGGACCTTTTGGCTTACACTTCTCGAGGTTTGGATGCAGTTGGAGTACGGTTGGGTTGGTATGGACATAAAAACCAACCAGGCCCCGGGGACAAAATAGCCAATAACTCACAGACTGGACGTCCGATTGGCGCGTCATCTGTGACGTTGAGTTCCTGTTGACAATACAGAACTTTTGGATACTTCATGTCCAGACTTTGTGTTAGTTGAAGTATCAGCCCCTCGACTCATGGAGCGGACCCTCTCGAATGAGCTTGTTGTGTGTGGGAACCCTAGAGCTAGCTGCGACTATGACGACGTTGACGACTGTACAGAAATCCTCCGTGGATTCGATGGCGACGACTATAGCACTCAACGATCCTATGTGGGTCAGTGCTACCGATCCTATGTCAGTCAGATCCTATGTGGGTCAGCACTCAGTGGTCCTGTGTGGGCCAGTGCATACCGATCCTATGTGGGTCTGATCCTGTGTGGGTCATTGTGGAGGTTAGTACCTATCGATCCTTTGTGGGTCATTTCGGGGGTTAGAAAATTTCGATCTTGCATGGGTCCGACGGCTTAGATGAATCAGTGGCTACATCTGATCATCTCTATCGTCTTACGAAGAAGTATACATGTGTGAGGTAATTCTTGATTTTCAATCCTTATCTTCGATAAGATTGACTTGATATCCTATGTGGATTACTTTATGCATTCTTGTGTAGATTGGGTTGTGTTTTCCTATGTGGACTGGGTTGTACTTGGGCTCGGATGTTGGAGCTGAACGAGAATTAATGACTTAGGTATATGTATGGTCATATACCTATGTAGTGTTGGATGTTACTTCGTGATTGAATCTTTCCTTTATGGATTATCATTTGTGGATTTTGGGAGACCTTCAGGGGTCTTGGGGTCCATACTGAGTAGCGTATACTCACCCCTGCACGGGCTATGTCCGCACTATGTTGTGTTGGTTGTAGACGATGGACAATGCTGATCGTGGTGGAGGCTTCAGGAGCAGGTCGACACCTGGAGGTGGAGCACTGGACGGGACGTACTCAGAGCGGACGGCTGGACCCGAGGAACTGTGGAGGCTATCTGTACCCACCCTTCAGGTGGGACTTCTAGTGGACGGCTCAACGCTGTGGCTTTACTTTTCAGTTGTTGTACTCCTTTTTTCAGTTGTACATTACATTTAGTTTGGGTTTGTATTCTGGCCCACTTACTTTTCCACACATACTATTGTACCCATCTTTACTTCGTTATACTTCTGCTTTCTTACTCTGTGTGTTTTTTTACTTTAAAAAGGCAATGCCTTCCCCTTTTTATCAGTATTTTTGCCTTAGTGCTAGTCGCCAGCACCTGGTCTATGGAAGGCAGGATTGGGGTAGTCACGGCACGGGCCCCGTGGACGGGTCGTGAAAAATTGGTATCAGAGGAGTTTGGTTCTACCGCAGAACTCAGGACTCTGATCTTTTTCTATGTGAAGTAATATTGTTAAGAGTATTGAGTCTGGTTATCAGTCCAGGGAGTCTAGTGTTGGTGCAGCGGCTGACGTATCTGTACATGAGGACCCTGACTTCTGATATCCGACTTAGTGAACAAAAACATTGATTGCATGTGGTTTTTAAATGTTTTCTTTGTGATTACTTTGTGTCAGCTCACCAAGTATATTGTTTGACCTTGGCGCACCTACCTTTTTCAGGATGGCCCCACGACGGCAGCCAGCTAAGATTCCGAGTTTTGTATGTGACGACATCCCACCGAGTGAATAGGCATCGGTGCAGGGCCTGATTCCTGCAGAGGCACCAGCAATACCACTACCCTCCGAGCCACCGATTCCACCGGCCCCAGCCGCTGACGATTCACGTCGCCTTAGTGCACTGCATGAGTTTCAGAATCAGCGACCACCAAAGTTCCATGGGGAGATGGACCCTCAGGCAGCCGAGGATTGGATTGAGGCAGTTGTACGAGTTTTCCGTTTGGTAGGGACACTAGGAGACCTCATGGTGATCCTTGCAGCGATTCCCCTGTACGCGCCAGCAGGAAGATGGTGGAGCTTGATGCTTCAGGTGCACGACGAGGCATCACACCTCTGGACGGACTTTGAGAGCCTCTTCCGCTCGAAGTTCGTCCCAGCCACCCTCCATGCGGTGCGCATTCGGGAGCTTCTACAGCTGCGGCAGGGCATCATGACGGTCACCCAGTACTCAGCGAGATTTACCGATCTCTTGTGCGATTCGACAGACATGGTACGAGACCCATTTTCTGAGCCTGGACCTTCGATCAGGGACTGAGGCATGAGATCAGGTCATCAATGATCTCCATCAACATTCCAACATACGAAGGGGTAATGGAGCGAGCCCTTCTCATCTAGAGCTTCCTTGCTGAGCCTACATCAACAGCGAGACCTACAACAAGGCGGCACGTAGCAGAGTCTTCTGTAGCAGGCAGTCGACGGATGACACATGGGTCCAGGCAGACCAGACTCTCAGGCAGACGACCTTAGGACACTGGCTCAGAGGTATGGGTCACAAAACACAAATCTAGTCTTTTGAGAGGCAGACAGTGCTACAAATGCGGCGGGCAGGGCCACAAAGCTCATGACTACCTGACCCACCGTGCGGAGGAGCAGTAGACGGTTGAGGGACCACCCATGTAGAGGAAGAGGGTTGACCGTGGTGGTCCACAGGGAGCAGGAGGATGAGGCAGAGGAGCTGGCCGAGCAGCAGGTGGTGGGAGGCGCTTTGAGGCTCTACCACCACTACCACCAGGAGGTCCACCCCGACCACAGGGAGCTGGCGGGGAGAGATAGGAACAGCTTCAGGCAGCGGATGTCTACGACCACGGAATTCCTGAGTTGATTTGAGGTATTATCTATGTATATTCCACCCTTAGTGAAGTTATTATAGACATAGGAGAGAGTCATTCTTTCATAGCTGCTGCCCTTGTTTGGATCTCGGAGATTCCGATAGAGCCGTTGGCTCGATCCTTACGGCTAGAGACTCCTACGAGAGCAGACTCGACAATTACACATTGGTGCCGAAAATGTCAGCTTACTCTAGGAGGCGAGAGCTTCGGTTGGGATATTATTCTAGTGGCATCGAGGCCTTACAACGTCATCTTGGGCATGAATTGGTTATCTACAATCCCTGATCTGATTGACTGTATTAGGTGATAGGTGTGATGTGTATGCACCGACGGCAGCAGGTTCACCTTCAATGGTGAGAAGGGAGCATTTGTAGCACATGATGTACTAACACAGAGGAGAGGACAACCCATCACTAAACAGTTGGCTAGCCACATCCTAGGAGTAGTTGACATACAGAGTCCTGTTTTTCTTATAGTGGTGGATTAGTATGCTGACGTTTTCCCCGATGACATCCCATGGCTACCTCCTCACAGAGAGGTAGAATTCTATATTGACATGTACCCCGAGACAACCCGAATATCCAGTCCAACTTATCGTATGGCCCCCACTGAGCTTCGAGAGCTACGGGTACAGTTGGAGGACTTGCAGGGAAAGGGATTCATCTGACCCAGTGTTTCACCCTGGGATTCCCCAATATTGTTCACCAAGAAGTCGGACGGGAGATTGGGACTGTGTGTCGATTATCGTCGCCTGAACCAGGTGACCTTGAGGAACAATTATCCGCTACTAAGGATTGATGACCTCTTCAATCATCTCATGGGAGAACGATGATTCTTTAACAATGACCTCAGGTCAGGCTATCATCAGCTCAGAGGTCGAGACAAGGATGTGCAGAAGACGCCTTCAAATGTCGGTATGGACACTATGAGTTCTTGGTAATGTCTTTCAGCGTAACCAACACTCCATCAGTGTCCATGGGTCTCATGAACAATATCTTTCAGCCATACTTCGATCGATTGGTCATGGTCTTCATCGACAACATTTTGATATACTCAACCACTGAGGAGGAGCATGCCTACCACTTGCGGGTTGTACTAGACACACTCTGAGAGCACCAGATTTATGGAAAACCCTAGAAGTGTCAGTTCTGGTAACATGAGGTCCTCTTCTTGGGAAATTTCATCTCTGAGGTGGGAGTTGCAGTGGATCCTGTGATGATTGAGGCTGTGTTAGTTTGGGAGCCACCCAGGTGCGTGACGGATGTGCAGAGTTTCTTGGGTCTAGCAGGGTACTACCGGAGATTCATGCCAGACTTTTCCAGAGTTGCGGCACCAATCTCAGCTTTGACGAAGAAGCGGAAACCCTCTTTGTGGTTAGACAGATGTCAACAGAGCTTCCAGGAGATGAGACATAGATTGACCAGTGCACCTCTCTTGAGGCTACCAGAGGAGGGAGTAGGGTATGTAGTCTACCTTGATGTATTAGGGACCGGACTCAGATTTTTCCTAATGCTGGAGCAGTCCGTGATCACCTATGGATCACGTCAGTTGAGGCAGCATGAGCATAACTATTCTACCCATAACCTGGAGTTAGCAGTAGTGGTCTTCGCTGTAAAGATGTGGCGACACTATCTGATGGGTGAGCGCTTTACAGTCTATTCTGACCACCAGAGTCTTAGGTATATCTTCTCGCAGAAGGACTTGAACCTAAGATAGCTGCAATGGCTCGAGTTCCTCCAGGACTATGACTTTGAGATAGTCTATACTCCTGGAAAGGGGAACGTAGTTTCTAATGCTCTCAGCAGGAGGTCGGGAATTCAGCTACTCGGGGAGGCGACAATGCAGCTAGCGCTTTCTAGATATCCTTCGTGGATATAGAAGGAACAACCTTTCTTTAGTCACTCACAATCACTCCTCCACTACTGCAGCGGGTCAGAGAGGCACAACATGGGGGCGCCGACTATGAGACGCAGCGTGCACGGATATCCTCAGGACATGCACCTGATGGATTCTCATTAGTAGGAGAGAACGAGATCCTTTTTAGAGGATGTACCATGTTACCAGCTGCTCTATGGGAGGAGGTACTGAGTGAGTTCCACACATCCCCTTTAGCGGTACATCTAGGAGTAGAGAAGATGTACCAGGACCTCAGACGACATCACTGGTGGCCAGGCATAAATAAAGTTGTGGCGGAGTTTGATTCTCGATGCCTCACCTGTCAGTAGGTGAAGGCAGAGCACCAGGTACTAGCAGGCTTGGTACAACCTTTGGAGGTCTCGGAGTGGAAGTGGGATGAGATATCTATGAACTTCGTGACTGGACTTCCATGCACTTCCAGAGGTCAAGACTCCATTTGAGTGATTGTCGACCAACTCACCAAGTCAGCTCAGTTATTACCCATCAGAGAGTAGGGCTCAGTGGACAGCTTGGGACGTCTCTACGTTCAAGAGATTGTACGGCTTCATGGTGTGACATCATCTATCATCTCCGATAGAGATGCTCGCTTTACTTCCCGGTTATGGAAGGGGTTGCAGGAGGCATTCGGGACGCAGCTACTCCTGAGCACCGCCTTTCACCCGCAGACGGATGGTCAGACGAAGAGGACCATTCAAACTCTCAGGGATATGCTCTGCACATGTGTCCTTGACTTTGGTCATATCTGGGAGGACCACCTCCTCTTGGTGGAGTTCGCGTACAACAACAGCTACCACTCCACCATTGGGATGGAACCATATGAGGAATTTTACAGCCGACCTTGAATATAACTATTGTGCTAGACAGACCCTGGGGAGTCAGCACTTGTGGGACCGGAGATGGTCTAGGCCATGACAGAGAAAGTCCAGGTCATCCAGGAGCGGATGAGGATAGCTTAGAGCCAGCCGAAGTCTTATGCTGACAGGCGGATGAGGCCACTACAGTTTGAGGATGGCGACCACGTTTTCTTTCGGGTCTCACCTCGATGTGGTTTATGAGTATTTTTTCGAAGCGGGAATTTTTCTCTGCGCTTCATCAGAACATTCCAGGTCCTCAGCATGATTGGCGAGGTAGATTACCACCTGTCTCAACCACCTCAGTTGCATCGGGTGCATGACATCTTCCACGTATCTTAGCTGAGGAGATACGTGCACGACCCGACGCATATCATTGACCATGGGGAGTTGGACATTGTTAATGGGGTGACATTTATGGAGGTCCCAGTGGAGATCGAGGATCAACAGGAGTGGGTCCTATGTGGATGTTCGATACCTCTAGTACGCATCGGATGGCAGCACAGGAACCTCCAGGAGAGCACTTGGGAGCAGGAGGCTCATATGTGTGCACAGTACCCACATTTGTTCCCCAAGTTTATGATGTATATTTACGGGGACATAAAGCCCTGAGGTGGGAGTAATGTAAAGACGCGTAAAATTCAAGGAAATGTTTTTCTTAATTTTCTTTGGAATTTTAAAAGAGCATAGTTTCTAACGGCACTTGATTCTGAGGACCGGTGTGCCCTGAATCATTTTCCGAAGTTTGGCTTGGGTACGTTAAATAAACAAATGAGCAGGTTTTCCTTGCATTTAAAATGGTTCTTGGAATTGAATTTCGAGGACACCGATGGAATATCATCACCAGTAATTTCTTAGAAACACCTTTTCCAGAGTAGCATTTTCTCGGGTGTGGTTATTAAATTTTTGGGTTAAGTAATGGAATAAAATAAAAATTGTGCGGCTGATTTTTATTTTATTTAAAGTTGTTTAACCTAAGATAAGTGATTAGAGTGGGACCCACAAATCTGACTCCACTAGGTAGGATATTTGTGGGGTGAGGCCCACACGAGCCCTGCCATCTTCAACCCCCCTACTTTAATGAAGTAACACACCCGCACCCCACATTAAAAGAAGTCATCTCTAGCGTTTAACTAGATATTAAACACCTATTTTAATTGGGCTGTTCAATCTTTTCAATTAATTCAATTAAATAATTGATTCAATTTTTATTTTCAAAAAACGTTTTGGCATGTGTGTTAATAAAATAAGACAAGTCTTATTTTTTATTAAGGGGTTCGTTGTGTGTGAGGGCTCTGGAGATTTTGCTCAAAGTCTTGAAGTTCTTCTTCCTCGATGATGAACGCCGACCTCCGACGACGGATGTAGGTGATAGACGCCTTCCTCAATGATCGAAGACCCGACGCACAATCCTTCAATCCTTCTTCCTGCGTCAATGGAAGGGAGAAACAGTTCCTCCTAGGATGATCTCCATCAACGTGTGTGGAACCTTCTTCTGCGACGCCTTCTTCCGCGATGTTAAATTCCGCGATGAGCCTTCATTCAACAACGCTCGAGGTAGGGGGTTTTGGTTCAATTAAATATATGTGATTTATATCCTCAACATGTGTTTAAAATTTGTCAGAAGCCATTTAAACCACTAAAGCGGTGGGTGCGGACCAACGAACAAGTCCGAACCCACCGTTTCTTTGTTCTTGGTGTGCGGATCGACGGGTAATGACGAAGCAGGCCACAAAGGAATTTTGAGGCCGTCTTAGTGAAGAGCCGGTCCCGGGGGGACCATTGGCGAAGACGACAGGCAAAACAGACCACCGGAGCGCGTCTGGTGGTCTGCGGAAAACCCTGCCGGCGTGCCTCGCTGGCACGGCGGCTGGAGGCGGCAGCCGGCCGCCAAGAGGCGGCGGCGCCTGGCGCGCCTCCGGGAAGAACCGCTGTGTCAGGCAGCTGGTCCCACCACCGCACGAGACTGAGGAGGGGGGACACGGTACTAGACTGCGTCCGTTGGCAAGGAGCAGCCCCCACGCGGGGGCTGCAGCTTCATTCAAGGGTGCAGCGCCCCCTTTGTGCAGCCGCCTGGCCAGCGCCGAGCCGCCCAGGGCCGGACCAGCCAAACCGGGTCGGGCCGCCCAGGCCGGTCCGGGCCGCACCGATCAGGCTAGGCCGCGCCCAGCCGGGTGGGACCTGGACTCGGGTCGGGTTGACCCGGTTCGGGCCGACCAAGGGGGGGTCGGGCCGGGCCCAGACCCCCCATTTTCAGACTATTTTGGTATATTTCCCATAAAATGGTATGAGAACCTCCGATCGACGCGTCGTTAGCTACGATGCGATCCTTGGATCGAGACGGTCGTTTCGGTATATTACACTCAAGGTTTAGGAGAACTTGGGGTTCGACCGGGTTGGTTCGTACATGAAACCAACCGGGCCCTCGGAGCGGAAACACTTATAACATGAGCTCTGGACGTCCGATTGACGTGCCATAGACTTTTTTGGATTCCTCTTACTGAGACAGACCTTTTGGATTACTCCTCATGAGGTTTGAACACAGTTGGAGTACGGTCTGCTTGGTTTTGACGTAAAAACCAACCGGGGCCCTGGGACAAAAAAGCCAATTACTCACAGACCGGACGTCTGATTGACGTGCCGTCTGTGACGTTAAGTTCTTATTGACGATACGTAACATTTGGATACTTCAACCCCGGACTTCGTTTCAGTTGATGTATCAACCCCTCGGCTCATGGAGCGGACCCTCCTGAATGAGCTTGCTTCCTGCGCGAACCCTAGAGTTGGCTGCGACAACGACAGCGATGACGACTGTACCGAAATCCTCTGTGGATTCGATGGCGATGACTACAGCACTCAGCAATCCTATGTGGGTCAGTGCTACCGATCCTGTGTGGGTCCGATCCTATGGGGGATAGCACTCAGCGGTCCTATGTGGGCTAGCGCATACTGACCATGTGTGGGTCATATCCTGTGTTGGTCATTGCGGGGGTTAGTACATATCGATCCTTTGTGGGTCATTGTGGGGGTTAGTACCTATCGATCCTATGTGGGTCTGACGGCTTAGATGAATCAGTGGATACATCTGATCATCTCAATCATCTTACGAAGAAGTATACTTGTGTGAGCTAAGTCTTGATTTTCAATCCTTATCATCGTTAAGATTGACTTGATATCCTGTGTGGATTACTTTATGCTTTCTTGTGTGGATTGGGTTGTGTTTTCTTGTGTGGACTGGGTTGTACTTGGGCTCGGATGTTGGAGCCGAACAAGAATTGATGACTTAGGTATATGAATGGGCATATACCTAAGTAGTGTTGGATGTTACTTCATGATTGTATCATTCCATTAAGGATTATACTTTGTGGATTCTGGGAGACCTTTAGGGGTCTCAGGGTCCCTACTGAGTAGCCTATATTCACCCTACATGGGCTATGCCCGCACTACGTTGTGTTGGTTGCAAACGACGGACAACACTGATCGTGGTTGAGGCTTGCGGAGCAGGTCGGTACCTGGAGGTGAACCACTGGACCGGACGTACTCGGAGCGGATGGCTGGACCCGAGGAGTTGTAGAGGCTATCTGTACCCACCCTTCAGGTGGGACTTCCAGTGGACGGATCAACGATGCGTCTTTACATTTCAGTTGTTGTACTCCTTTTATTCAGTTGTACTTTACTTTCAGTTTTGGTTTGTATTCTAGCCCACATACTTTTCTGCAATTACTATTGTACCTAGTTTTAATTAGTGTTTACTTATGCTTTCTTACTCTGTGTGTTTGTTTACATTACAAAGGACATGCCTTTCCCTTTTTAAAGGGATTTATGCCTTGGTTCTAGTCGCCAGCCCCTGGCCTACGGAAGGCGGGCTTGGGGTAGTGAAGGCACGGTCCCCGAGGACGGGTTGTGACAATAACGAATTTGTGTAAAGGGTGAAAAATCCATGTAAATATTATAAAAATTATAAAAAGTATGTATTTTAGAATTTTTAATAACTTTGATGATATGTATGTTTAAAAATAATATTTTAGTAAATTTTCAAGTAACAAGATTCAATATATATTGTAATATTGATGTTTTTAATATAACATTTTTTGAAATGTCTTCAAAATAACATTATATATATATATTTAGAAAAAATATATTTAATTAATTTTTTTATAAATCACAAAAATTCACTTTTTTATTAATTAAAATTGATATGGTTGATAATGTCATCATTTTCCTCTTGAAATCAACGTAATATTTTATTATAACATTGTGATCCCTCAAATACGTTATATCTTGTTACCATAATATGGGTTAAAATAATTAAAAGGGGTTTAATATATAATATAAGTTATAAAATAACATAGAAAAAATTCCAAATATAATCGGTTAACTAGATTTTTTCAGTACCCTTATAATCGTGGAATCGATGAACATTTTTATCCACATGACCTATATAATATTTATATTATTTAAAAAAGTTTCAAATATTTATATGTTTCCCACACAGATCACATATTTTTGGGTACCTCCTCTTCTCACTTATATAGACACTTAAGCCTCATATAATTTAAAATCACATTGAAAATAACTTTTTAACCTCACTTCTGATAAACAAGATTTCTTGTTCTCACCAAAATCTCATCTCATTATTTATTAAAGTTAATACTAATGACATATACCTAAATAAGAAGTAATTTTCTTTTCCAATCTTTTTTGAGTGTTTTTTATTCCTCAAAGGGAACAAACTATTCAATAAAAATGACAACACTGTAGAATATTTAAATATATTATACATAAATTTAATTTTTTTTATGAAAATATTTTTATATCTATTTTTTATATAATGGAATAAAAAAATTATTCAGATTTATGTATGGTCTATCATTATTCATAAGATATGTATTTTATTTTTCATCATTTCTTCTAATATAAAGTTATATTAATGTATTTAATGGACATATATGATTTTTATGAACTAATCATGAATTTATAATGATATAATATTATCCACCAACTTTACATACCATCATTTAAAAAAATATAATATTTTTTTTGTATACATATGGAATAACACATCCATGATGAGATGTAATTATTATTTCATTTCCACTTAGTATATCTAATCACAATGATAGATTAAATAAATAAATAATATATTTTTTATATAATTTTTATTTCAAATGATATATAATTAATAAGAATTAATTTATTCATTTTTTGGAATATAAAAACATCACTCCTTTGTCCATATAGACTACCGTCTGCACAAAGTGATGTAATTAATTTTCCATCACCATCATATATAAAAGGTTATAAAAGTATTTATAATTAATAAATTTTATTCTAATTAAATGATTATGATTATGAATATG
The DNA here is from genome assembly GCA_963277665.1 of Viscum album. Taxonomy (NCBI): domain Eukaryota; kingdom Viridiplantae; phylum Streptophyta; class Magnoliopsida; order Santalales; family Viscaceae; genus Viscum; species Viscum album. Next base: position 250,153,431 of record OY728165.1, on the reverse strand, counting down.
ATTATTCTAAGATAATTATTCAAGGACCAAACCCACCCAATAGAGATATTCATTGGAAATGGAAGAGTTAACTGCCCAAATGTTGATTTTAAATATGAATTATTAATAATTTTTTTAATTGGAAACTATAAGGGAATAGTAGGTCATAATAAATGTTTCAATATATTTATTTTATAAAATGTATAATAAATATTAATTTATCATACAATAGGTTACGAGAAATTATGATGAATGATAGGACATGAGGTAAGTGTTATTCATCTCAATATTATTTTTTTAACAACATTTCATTTTATTAGCCTATTTGAGTTTGTATGGTGTATATAATTATCATTGGATATATTAATTTATTAATATGATAATATTCATGGTAATTGTTCTTATTTGATGTTATTTATTTCAGGCACTTTATGTTATTAAATATTCTATATGGTTTGAGTGTCCTATCTCACATTTATCCTTTCGTTAAAGATTTCATATTAACCACTTTTTAGTTTGTTTTCATGTATATAATCATTGTTAATTTAATATATTATTAATTTTACGATATATATTTTAATTTAAAAATTGATCTAATATTATCTTAGTCATTATTTTTCTTTCAAGGGTTACCAAAATATTAAATCATTATGATACAATATAATTTCATTTCCATATTGTCTATTTTAAATTTAAAATGAGGGAAATTATAAGATACATATCTCATAAACCCCCTAAAATTTATTTTACCCCAGTTACCTAACATATTACAATGTATAATTATTATTTCTTCTCTCTATGGTACACAAAATCAAATAAAATATGTTTATAAAAATAGTTAACCTTATTTCTATTTTGGTATGAAATAATTTTCCTCCATGTCCATATTCTAAAAAATTGTTTTAATTAAATTTTTATATTTTTTGAAATTTATGATAAAGGTATTTTATTATTACTTTTACAATAATTATAAATTGTTCAATAGAAACATATGAAATATTTTCTATATGACTCACTTATGAATGATTAAAAACGTGTTGAGAATATTAGCTTTTAATATATGTGTAATGCACTAGTATTCCCAGCATAATGTCATTTATTAATCAAGGACATTCCCTTAAAATTATCAATGATTTTGAAAAGAATAACCTATTCCAATTTTTATATGAATTTTATTTTTAAAAAAATAGAAAAATAAATATGTTGTTTTATCACAATTGTTAAATCCTATTTTAAATTATTTAATAATTTTTTTTTCATCAATGTCGATACCCATTAATGATTTTTATTCATTAATATGTATATGATCATATGATACACCCCAATTTATTTCTTTAAATGGATTATATTGATGATGTTTTCATGAAATTTTAATGAAACTCATTTCATAACATGGGTTAATTAAGAGAACGTGGAGTAATAGGATTTTAATGAGATTATCATAATACAAAAATATTTTCCATTTTTTAATTATGATTTGAACTAATAATAACTAATTTAATGTTATGCATATAACAATGAGTGGTTTTAATTACATAATTGGTGGGTCAAATATATATGTCCAATGTATTGGGAATTTTTTTACGTCTTTTGAGATAAATGGGATCATGAATGGTTGTGAAAAAAAGATAGAGTGGAAAAGTATTTAGCCTAATCCAAATTTGGTATATGGTATCTTTCCTATATAATAAAAAGTTATATGTGTATATTTTCTATTTTATGAAGTTACATGGGTTGTTATTCAAAGCCTACTATTTGGGGAATGACTTAATGGGTATCTTTAGCATATGATGTGATGGATTTATCAGTGGCTATCTTTTAGATAATACTTCTATGATTATGATTGTAAAATTTTTTATGAAATATTCAAATTCATATTTTGTTCTTTCTTGTATTATGATTTTTTAGTAATCTTCACTCTGATAACATGTAGCACCCTGACCCGTTTATCCACCCGAACAATACTACTGAATAACTACCACTGGGCATTTTGTGTGCCTCCCTATATGCAAAAGGCTTCCAAATAAAATTGATGGTATAACGGGGTGATATTTTGGAGAATATACCATCTATTAATGATATTATAATAGTCTATATTGATATATAGTTTCATAAAAAGGAAAAATAGGAATATGACTAGAAACTCATCCATAGAGGAAGCCCATGTATTAGAAATAACTAATAATAATAAAAAAGTATCCATTTTATGATTTAAAACATTATAAGAATCCATTTGTAGATATTGAATACAAAAAAGGACATACAAACAATAATAATAGGGGTCTCTAATGGCCTACCTCAAATCATATATATAATTTCTTGCTCATATATAAAGGAAAACAAATAGATAACATCATATGATATTGGAACCTCATGGTCCCCTTCCATACATCCCATGCTAACTCAAACACTATCAATTGTATTTCATTCACGAACTTTTATATGAATTAAAATACATAATGTCTACATGCTACCCAATGGTCATGTATAGGTTGTGAGAAATAATTTTTGTATGCCACCACCAACTTGTATATTTCATACATTTCATATTATTGATGTGAAAAAAATCATTACCGAACATCATATAAATAAACATTCTTCCAGTATTCTCAGCATCCACAATGTAGAAATTACATGCTTAGGCCATTTTAGGTATCACTAATTTTTAAGATATCCTTAAAATAACGGCCAATCCACCCCGTGATTATATTCATTCCTAGTGAACAATCACGTTCCACATCTAAAATATTCAGTTGGGACCCCATACCAACCAAAACCACATGTCCAAATAAAATCAATCATAAAGAAGTAATGCCCCAATCAGGTACCTATTCCCTCACACCCCTAGTCAAAAAATCCTCTTAGCTTAAAGACTCATGTCCTGGGGCACAATGTTATATATCCAATAAATTGATTAAGTACAAAATACCTCACGTAGAGTGAGAATCTTCCCCTATAAAAACCTCAACACTATCAACCGACGAATCCTTGCCATCCCTATGGAATTTTATAGATATCATCTTTAACTGTTTTCCTATATTACAAATATCATTGGCCTCTACCCACACATGAAGTCTATACCACCTTATCATATATGTCTTACTATGTCAATGGTACTCCAAATGAAAAAATTTCCAGAAAAGGTGAGTGAAAATCACAAAATAAACCCCTACTACACATCATCTGACACCTCGTTCCCCAACAACCATGTTTCTCAACCTAATAGTTATCACCATATCATATCACGGAGGTTATACATGCAACCTAAAGATATCATAACCTCATCTAGGAAACCTAGTCTCCCAACTAGTGATCATTATCACTCGCTATATTTGTTCCTCATCAAAACAAGATAGCATATCACCTCATCTCAGGTGTTCATCACCATCTCCATCCTTGGGGTAAGCCCATTAGTTCCAATGGAACATAGTAATGCCTCACATTTAATATGAACAAATTTAATTATATAAAATAACACTAAAGAATATTATTCCCAAGGTATGAAGCATATTATAAGTCTTATACCATTTTTATTCTTGTTTGAGGATCCCAAAGTTATATCATAGGTTCAATTCATTAATGAAAAGATAGTCGTTAATTTATTAGGGCCTTACTCAGTTAACATAACAACAAGATGAAATCCACACACCCTAAATACAAAACAAATCCCATATAAAGGTAACATACACCTACCTTGTATTGGTATAAACATTCACGCCCAATCATATCTTCTAATTCAAGACAATTTGAAAGAAAATAGTGTTTTATAATAATGCTTGCATATATGTTAAATCTTATTGAATGAATTTATAGGACAGTATGGAAAGTGTAATGGAAAATATATGAAATAAAAGATTTATCCTTTTGTATATGCATCCAAAAATACAGAAAAATACTTAAAAGATGTATATATGTGAGATATAGGCCAATGGATTGGGGGGAAAAAAATAGGGTAACCCCTCAATTGTGAGATGCTGAAGGAGGAAGGAAGTTGAAAAAAAGAAATAGAGGGAAGGGTTAAAAATTCAGTTTCACTGTTTAAATAGGCCTCATTGTTAGTTCACATGGTTTGGATAAATATTTTCTAATATTGTGTCTCATGTTGTTTAAGACCCTAACCCCACACAGTTAGGTCACAGAGTTTGGCCAAATGCTGTTGAGTCCATGCATATCCACTATTTTAGTGGCACTAAGTTTTCATCTTATAAATAGTTTCCCCAAAACAAGGAAAATACATGAGGATCCCTCTACTAGAACCTGAAGTGGTCCTCAATTGGCTTTTCACACCATCTAACTTAGTTTTCCAAAAACGTAATCAGTGAATTTTGAGGCTGTGTAGTTCCTCCATTGGGGGATACATGGTCAGTCCAACTGTGTGTCGTAATATGTGCACCAATAAATGTTGTATTTTTAGCCGTTCATGGACCTAAATCCCAATAAAAACGCCAATGAATTTTCCAAACCCCTCACCCCATCCAAAAATAAAGAATTGTGTTAATTAAAATCTTGATATTTAGTTCCATTAAATGGGATAGAGTTAGTATACCGACAAAAATATGAAAATTCAAAATGGGTAAGGAATTCTACCAAATACAAAAACCTAAGGTGTTGCATTATCTCCACCATAACATAGCCCACCAATGACTTATAAATACATGGATATGGTACCAAACATAACCATCATTTTAAAAATTAACCCATACTGTCCCAATTTGATGATCGTATGAAAAATCATTCAAGGAACTCCCTACTATAGGAGTTAGCTACCCAGATCAATTCTTGATACTAATCAAAAATATAATTGATGATCCATAAACCATCCCAATTTCAAAAGTCCTCATGTGATGCATCATTAATCCTTCATGTATTCAGGTGCTCAAATCATACATATGCCACCTATGAAAATAATCTGGTACTCCATCACTTTAGATGCATGCCTGAGGGCCATGTCAGACAAGGAATTGTACAGTTCTTCATCTCAAAAAAAATTTCTATTCATTCTCAAATCCACACACCTCATATAACCCACATCAAATTAATACCCAGATTCTAACACACCTAAAAATCCACATTCCAAACAACTCTCATATATGATCCTAGCGCCCCTGTCCTCATATTTACATGTGTACACAACACATTTGAGTTGAATCCAACCCACTAACCAAAATATGGTGAGTCCAAAAGTAAATCAGGTACACATTGTAGACCCAAAACTCTCATTCCAACCCTTGGGCCATGAAAAATGGAACAAAGTTACCATAGTTACATACATGGTGTACCTTTGACAGTTGCTGACTCACCATATTACTCTGACCTAGGAAACTCTATAGAATGAATCTGTTTTGAAGACTGACTTCCTGAAGCATATCCTACCTAGAGTAAAACCTAGCCACAGGTCACTAACCCCCCAACTATGTCTTGATGTCTTTTCCACATCATTTTACAGTGTTTGAAACTCTGTTTCCATCTCCTGACACTGCTCCCAGTCTGATCTCATAACCATGAGTCTCCCTTGGTCCCTTAGTATTGGTTGTTTGAGAAGGATTCCTACTGAACATCATAGGATTCCTAACTATATTCCATGTCTGACACTCCTATGGTGCCTGATCACACTATTTCCAAAAATGACCCAACTACCCACATTGAAATAACATCATGAAAGATCAACTCGGATGTAATCATCTCAAGTCCCTATCATTACATCCAAATTGAGACTCATCTCATCCTAGATTCTTTCTATCTGAAGAATCATTATTAACCTCAATTAAATCCATCACCAAGCATGGATACGATAGATCCATAAAATTTCCATTGGCTATGAGAACCTTCTTCTATACAAATGAGAATGAGTCCACCATGAATATTTTTTCCTACTAATAAATGGGGCTTCGTAAATGATCACAAAAACTCGGTATCCATTATGTCTCATTGCCCACCATACAAGGTGTGAAGAAATACAAAACAGTTAATATCATTGAATAATCCATGAAATTGTTTTCACCCTACAGTTGGACAATGAACACTCAAGATATCTCCACCCTTAGCATATCTGGAAATATGTGCACAAAATATGTGGCTTAAAGTCTATCTAGGCCAGTCCCTCATGCTATCCCACCTAAGCCTTATTGTCTAACATTCACTTATCCAATCCCATGATCTTGAATGTAGCCAGATTCACCCTTCATCCGTAGGGTTTCTCAAGATCTTTTAAAATATTACTCATCAAATCAATATAGTTTTCATATGCCTATGGTCCAGCTCACCATGATATAGTATAAAGTAGTGTGACTTGAACTCTGGAGTCAGGTATTCCATATAAGTGTAACATCATAACCTATAATACCATATAAATTATTATCTATGATGATTCCCCACTAACCAAAAGAGCATTCCCAATCACCACAAGATAGAGATAAGCACTTAGGCATTAAAAAATAACGGTTGGGATTGATTACACCAAAAAAATATTATAATAACAGAGTAAAATTAAGAAAAATAATAAGATATATATAAATTAATACAAATATATTTACATTCAAAGACACACTAATAAAATTGAAAGCTGAACATAATACCCAATGTCTACCTCCTGGTGGTCCATGGACACTATGATTTCCCAAGTGAACCATCCTTGGTCACCCATGTATGTACCAATAAAGAGATGTGAGATCATGAAAAACTTCTATTAGAAAATAATGTTTCTTAAACATTCAATGTTATAAGAAACGTGTGATCTAAAGAGACCAGTATGATTCCACCAATGATTTTATGCAATTACTAAATTTGATAATTCAAATATTCTAAAATTGGAATAAAAATAGGATAGTATGATGATAAATTTATGAATAGATTTTTAATCATTTATTAATCATTTATTAAACTAAACATGTAAAACATTCCATTTCACCATTTAAAAACTCAACATTTTCTTCAAAACTGTGAAAACCAATCCCTAAGATAATATCAGGTAATCAAGAAAACATGAGAATATAAACATGATATGTAATAATGAATATACATAAATATAATAGAATCATGTTGTATAATAACAATAAATTATTCATGTAAGGAAACATGAGATATTGATTGTTTAATAACAAAGTACAAAATATTTCCATTGAATATAAACAAATTTTTCTTTTTACAAGAAAATTTAGACAAATATTTTTTTTCATTTCAAATGATGTAATATTTATAAACAAATGGATTAAAATTTTTACATAAAAAATAGTTTATAATAATTTACAAGTCATTTAAATATTTTACAATAATGAAATATATACATTAAAAATAAAAAAAATTGAGTGACATGCTTATATACCTAATAATATAGAATAGTTCTTGGCCATAAGCACCCCATACTCCTTTTAGGGAAGTATTACATATTTCCATTAAACTATATTCCAAGAGGACTCATCACCATCACCTAAGGGATTTAATATTATGATATTAGGTTTTAGAATGTTGTATGTCATATAGTGTCATCAAAATAGTTCACTAACTACCTAAAGATTTTGATGTTTTCAAGTATAAAATCAACGATAGAAAATTCATTATATGAAAAAAAAATTAATTCCGCCCATTCACCATTTCATATATTAAAATTTTCTATTTAAAAAATGAAATGGGGTTTTAATAAAAAACATTCCATTTCACCAAGATAAAACCTAAGGTTTCTATCAAAACCATGCATTTTTATCGAAGATAAAGCCCTACTATTTCTATCAAAAACATTTTAAATCAAATTTCACATATGGTTATTTGAAATAAATTCACCAATCAATTTCACAATCTAATTTTTAAATTAAATTCAACGAATTTAATTTTCCAACATATTCCATTAATTTCATAATAAACCCTCCATTTCAATAGAATTGGGTGTTCTTACAATTTTTAATAATTTTTTTATTCAAAAAATTTTAAATAATTTCATCATTCAAAATGGTTAACAATACCATCTTACTTTCATAATTCATCATTAATATTCTAAATCATACCATTAAGACTCATCAAGTAATTTCAAATTGTTTTAAACAATTCAATACATAAAATAGTAATAATACCTTTATCCATTCACAAATGATCATTAAAATTTAAAATAGGCCTTTAAAATAATAATTTATTTTAAATCATCCCTAAATCATTTAAAGGATGTATTTTAATTTAAAAAGGATTGAGTAAATTTCAAAACCTTGGTTTACACCCTCATTCAATGAAGAGAAATCATTTATTTTAAATAACCCACGAACACTAATTCCAAATAAAGGTAAAATTAATTCATAGGGATTTCATTCCCATTTAATAAATTAAGAAAACATTAAACTATTTAGAAGAAATGAAATATTTTAATTCAATTCATTAAAATTTTAGAAGTTCATTTTATAAATCAATACATAATGAAAATGGATAATTTCCACCAAAACACCCCCACAAAATCCCATTAATAAAAAATCTAACACATCATGGAATTTATTAATTCCCAAAAAGGTGATATAAATAAAATTCAATTCCATTTAATTCACGGAGTATTTAATTCATAGAGGATAGGGTCAAACAAGATTTTATTAGAAATTAAATGAAATAAATTATAGAACATCTGTTAGAAATTGGGAAACATATATCTTTGAATTTATCATGAATTGTTGAATTACAAAATGAGGTAAAATTGTTACATCATGGTTTTGGATGCCACCCAGAGGCACCCCGTACCTGTTTGGTCTCATGGCCTCAAGCGCATTTCACTGAAATCCATAGGCTTCCGACTAGCAGTGAGGCCATGGGTGTGATAGTAGGGAAATTATATCCTCATTGGAAGAGTAACACAGCTAAAGATAAACCATTATACAGTAGCGGAAGAAGTAAATACCAAAAAACAGTAATTGTAGAAGACTAATAAAGGAAACATTTATAGAAGATATATATAAATGCTGCATGATACATATATGTCTAGGAAAATAGCCAATCAAGTCACAATGCTGGAATACATCAGTGCTAAAGAAAATCAAAAAAGAAATTAGATAAACTCTTCAGTATCGCAGGCCATAGTTTGGTCCCATGCTCTCGAGCTCCAGAATAATCAAGAACATGAAAAAGAAGGGCTCTTTCCCTTATCTATACCTTGCAACAATATAATCATTTTGGCCCCAAAAGCATTACCCAAATAGGGTGTGGGAAAAAATCCCAATAGGAAACCACCCGAAGATCTGTGCCTAATAGTTAGTGAATATATGGAAGGTAAAAGTACTGAAAGCAGAAAAGAGAAAAGTACTCAGCAGTAAACAATCCACAGCCCAAATATCAATCAACATGTTATCAAAGCAGATAACACAAATAGGTAACCCTCTGGGATGTACTCACAGCCAAACCCTGTGGTCCTACCAAGAAGAAGAAAGAAACCCTCTGGGAAGCACACACAGTCTCACCCCTATAGTTTAGCTAATGTATAGACTCTCTGAGGAAGCACTCACCTTCAATTCCCCCTATAATCTTGTATAGGAACTAAAGGCGCTCTAGGGAAGAACATATGTCACATTCCCTCTGTGACCTGCGTCGAGGAACTACAAAATCATTGAGAAAGAACTCAAAGTCAATTCCCCTTGTGGCCTGACATTGTAAATTATAATGACACTCTAAAGAGGCCCTTATATCCATTCTCCCTATGGTCTACTATACTAGGTTCTCACAGCCCTGTTTAAATTCAAAAAGAATCGCATCATGTAACGGCCAAAGTAAACCTCAAGAACTAATTGTCTAACATTCTATAGCATAACAGCATGTCATAAAAAATATTCCATCCAAAAAAACTAGGCCTGGAACACGCAACAGCCTAATAAGAAAAATAAAACCAAATGGTCATAAATAAGGAAACCATGCTTGGGAAATACATCCAAATCAAAAAACATTACCTATTCAAAAACAATAACCTCTACCCATGAATGCAAGAAAAGAAAGAAAACAGTAGGGGAAAAACAGTAAACACGCAATACTCCATTCAACGGTATTGGTGGAATTTGAAAAGAATACTCAATAAATTTCTACAGAAAGGCACAAAACACCTACCTCGATATTAGGAGATCAATATACCCTAAACACAAGGCTTGAATCATAGTAGAATGACATAGATCTACGAAAACGCATAAAACATTCAACCCAAGATAACTTGGAAATGAGAAGACATCATCAAATGTGGTTCCATCAAAAGAGATAACTCACCAATGAAATTCCAACACAATCAACGGAGTTAGATTCAGATGACAGAAAAATGATCGGGGGTTCATCAAAGATCTACAACTGCTCAGCACTCTCGGACGAATGGAACCTAAAAGAAGTGTGTTCTATCTGTCAAACGCTATCCAGGTGCTTTTAATGAAAAAATACAAAATATATGGTGTCTTACTTCTGAAGTACACGATGTGTACTTTCCTTTTCTATACTATAATTTAGGTGGCCTCCACGTCACCCCACAAGGTCATGTGCGTGGCCATGACATTACTAGCACACGACCTCCTATGATAATGAATTACATGGCATGTACCTATAAAGTACACGTCATGTACCTGAAAAAGTTCCAGAAACACCTTTTTTCTCATAAAACTAGGAAAAAGAACAAAATATCTGAAAAGAAGATCTTTGTTCTTAAAAACTTCCCCCCTTGAAGAAATTTGGCCCCGAATTTCCCTAGCGGGGAGTAGAAGAAGAAACCCCGAACAACTCCAGCCACTGGGATCATACATCAGCCTCCCTCTCCCAAAACTTTTCTAGTACTCGCCCATGCTTCCATATCACTCGTATCAGAGGAACAAACCGACCACAAAGATCCTTCGTACTACGATCGAAAATCTGGATAAGATGCTCCTCGAAATATGTATCCACCTCCAACTTGACATCCTCAGGTTGGAAAGCATGAGACGTGTCTGAAAAGTAACGTCAGAGCTGATAAACGTGGAAGACATCGTTCATATCCCGGTACCTCTGAGGTAACTGCAACTGATACGCAACATGATTAACTCCCTCCAACACCTCAAATGGGCTGACGTACCACGGTGAAAGATTACCCTATACCCTGATCTGCTTCAATCCAAACCTTAGTGTGACACGTATGAAAACCTGATCCCCGACCTCGAAATCCACATGTCATCTCTACTAATCAGTATAAGACTTCTGACAAGAATGTTCAGTAGCCATCCTCTTGCGAATCAACTCTATATACACTGTGGTCTCCTGAACTAGACGAGGTCCTAGCAAATCTTCCTCTCTTTCCTCTAGATAACATAAGGTTGATCGGCATGGCCTACTGTATAAAGACTCATAAGGTTCCATCTGAATAGTTTCTTGAAAACTATTGTTGTATGCAAACAACAAAAGAGGTATATGTTTCCCCAAGAACCTCCAAAATCCAGGATGCATGCCTGGAGCATTTCTTCAAGCACCTAAATTGTACGCTCAGACTGGACATCTAGCTGGGGATGGTATGATATACTCAAAGTCACTAGTGTACCCAATTCTTTCTAAAGACCTCGCCATACCCAATAAGTAAAATGTGCATCCCGGTCTGAAATGATGGAGTGTGGAACTCCATGAAGATGTACAATCTCACATATGTCCAACTGTCCTAGCTCGTCAACACTAAAGGTATCCTTAATAGGAATGAAGTGAATGACCTTAGTATGCCTGTCAATGAAAACCCATACTATATTTTTCCCTTGAAGAGACCTTAGCAACCCTGTCACAAAACCCATCTCGACATCATTCCACTTCCACTCTAGAATGGGTAACTACTGTAAAAGACCTTCTGGTCGCTAATGCACTGCTTTCACCTGCAGACAAGTGGAAAACCTCATGAAAAAACCAGCAATATCCCTCTTCGTACCTGGTCACCAATACTGATGGTGTAGGTCTCTATTCATCTTGGTAACGCTAGGATGAATTGCCAAAACTAAGGAATGAAAATCCCACATCAGCACCTCGCTTATAACTTCTGGCACCCATACGCGTCCCTGGAAATGAAATATGTCATCCTCACCTATGGTCCACCAAGGAATAATGTCCTCTCCTAACACACTATCCCATAGGACTAGGCCTTTATAATATGATAGCTGACTCATTCAAATTTGATCTTGAAGCGTAGAGGTAACAGTTACAGAAGAAAGAAATGTCCGCCCCTATCTATCATGCTCCTCCAGATGCATCTCAGAGAACAGAGCCATAAGATGTCACTCATGACCAGCCTCCTGAACTACATGCCTCTAAGTACTCCTGATCAACGCATCAGCCACTTCTTTTCCCTTTCCCGGTGTAACATCCCAAGTAAGTAATGAATAATAGATATTTTTATCTATGTCTATTAATGATTAAGATAGTGTTATAGAGGCTTAAAATGAAAATAAATACAATCTTATGCATGGAATACACTAATATTCTTAAAAGATTGTTTTACTGCCTTGTGACGGCAAACCATTTTTGAATCTATATTTTGACAATTTTATAAACTATGTTTGTCAAAATAAACTTATTCTTTATGATTGGGACATCAAAATTTACCTTGTGTGAAATTTTGGTATTTTTCCGACAATGTTCATTTTTAAATGAATAGTGAAAAATACTGCATTTTACATCAAAACTACTTTTTAATCTAATTTATTTATATGATTAGATTATGTTTTGAATTGGTTTTGAAGTGAAATTAGAATATATTTTTACCATTTTATCCAATGGTGGTCATTGGAATCAATTTCGATTTGAAATTAGACTTAAACTGGTGTCAATCTTTTGATACTTATTGTTTTGTAAAAACACGCTATTTGCTCTGGCAGCGGGAATTAATTATTAAATTAATTAATGTGACTTATATGATTTGAATTTTGTAAAATAGACTTCATTTTTGAATTCGTAATATCAAATATAGCTTAGAGTGAATTTTTGGTAATTTTCTGAAAAACTTCAATTTTGATGAATAGTGAAACCACTAAGTGGTAATCAAGCAAACTGTTTTTTTTCAGTTAAATTAAAGTTTACCACTAATGTGTATTGAATTTTGAAAATCCGACATACATGGTTGTCATTAAGAAGTAAAATGTGGTTCAATGAGATTAAAATAATTTTTTGGTGAATAGTAACTTATTAAGTTCTTAATCGCGATTAGTGGTAATTAGGGTAGTTTAATGTATAAATAATGCTTTAATAATATAAAATGACCTAGACACATGTCCCAACCTCATTGGTTGTGTCATGGCCGACCAAGACAAGTCATGGCCTAACTTGGGGACCCCATGTATCCACTTTTGTTGGGAAATAACATAAATTACTTTTTATTAAATGTTAAAGTGAAAATGACACAAACATAATATGTTTTGCGAAAACAATTTTTAAGTGGGGTTATACAAGTCCAAATTTTGATTATAAATATTCAATGGAAAGCTAAAAAGATTTCCTACATCATAGTAATTTGTTTATAATTTTTAGACATTAAATAAATTTAATTATTTATGACATAATAATGATGCAGCGATGACATCATTATTTGACGATTTAAATAAAATGGAAAGATAAAATAAAATCTATGAACTACACATGTCCAAAAGCAATTGGATGAATGGATTTCGATGCCTTATCACCTTATCCACGAATTCCATCAATGTGGGACCTTTTAAAACCGAAACACATTTTCAAATAATGTAATGTTTCTTTACTTTCCAAAAGTGCCCCTCCTCTCCCCTTATAAAAGGCCCCCACCTCTACCTCATTTCACACACTCTTCAAGCCATTGGCTCGGCCAACCCCTGCCCATTTGCTCTCTCCACATCCCTCTCCTCATCCTAGAGGATTCCCTTTGGGCAGAATCCTTTCAAAGGAAGCCTTTAGGCTCAAACCAAAAGAAGTTACACTTTTTAAGGTATTTCATTCTCTCATGTTCATTTGTTTTATTTTGCTTCTCCGACCCCCTAAACTCTTTTTATTTACTTCTTTTGTAACAACACCAGTATCTTCAATATACTAGGATGTTGTTATAAGATATATTTGAGCTACACTCTCACACAACTACATCAAATTGTTAAAGAACATACGGTTTCCGTGGATGGCGAAATTCTGCCTCCCGAAACGATGATTGTTCAATACTCATTTAACACCTTCAAAGGTGGCCATTATGATGTCACTATTTTTATATATGATATATTATATGTTTATGTTTTCCTTAAGCTTCTGTTTTTTTCATTTTGGGCATACCTTTATGGTTTCCATTATGGGTAAAACACGATATCTTCATTTTAGGAAGTGCGGACTACCGCCCCCTAAAAGTGATTTGATTCGTTAATACCATATGTGGGATGTGTAAAGGATAAAGTTAATGATATTATATATGTTGTTATACTGGAATTATAATATACTTTTATATCATTATGATTCCATTCCAGAAAATATGAAATAGAAATGGAAGTAGCGTTCATACGTACGTACGGCTTACCGTCTCCATGAACGATGCATTTCATTTCTTACCTCTAAATGTGATGTAATATTATAAATGAATGTATGTACTGGATATATATGACATATATGATATCTACATAATGAATACCATTCTGGATATAATGAACCTTTGACCAAATTAACAACTTGTAAGTATAAGAAGTCAATTTTTGACTTAAGAACCAAATACCGACAAAATGAACATTATTAACTTAAATGATTACATGATGTTCATAACATGGTATAAAAGGAATAATGAACTTGAAAAAGATTCATAAGAAAGTAGAGATTAACTCAAGTTTATTATTCAGGAGTTTAAAGAACGGTCGGGTCAAGTCGGATACGAGGTATGGGACTTCGTCTCAATCTCCTTTCGTTGAGGCATATTTTATTTTATACACAACTTTCTTTTATACGGTGTATAAACCCCTTTGACTTTTACGTTTACTCAAAAGGAATCTTTTTTATACGAAGCGTTTACTAAACGACAAAAGGGAATGTTTTTGTCGTACGTATGCGGCGACAACGACTTCTCCGCCGTCGTAACCGTTATTTGAGTTTTGGCTTCCTCTACAAGCCATACCTTTTTTTTTAAAAGAAAAATAAATACCATGTTTTACTTTGGTATTGAAAATGGTTTTCATAATGTTTTTATTATATCAATGTGTTGTATTGATATCTCGTGATTGAAATGTGGAAATGTTATGTTTCCTTTATGCATGTTTTATGTGATATGATTATGTTATGGTTCTTGGGCATTATTTCCGTGATAAACTAAGGGCGGGTGAGCCCGTTATAGCTCTCCAATGCATTGGGTAACGCGAAGGAGTGAAACGTTAAGGTTTCTCCGAAGAGATTTTAGGGAATATACTGTGATGGGTATTCCAAACGTAACCAAGAGAGTTACCCCCTACGTAAGAATGTTATGAATGCCTCAAGTTACCTTTACGTATTATGATTTATATGATTTATTCATGTTTTTATGAGGTATGTTAAAGTGCCTATGTTTTATGGGTAAAGTATGATTTCATTCTTATGTATATATGAACTCATGTTTCCTTTCCATGTTTTTATAACCCATACTGAGTTTTTACGCTCATCCCAAGTTTTTGAAATGTTTTTCACAGGTCAAGGGAAAGGTACATGATAAGATGATAGAGTCAAGGATGTGTCAAGAAATAATCCATGTTTTATTTTAAATGTGTTTCCATTGATGGGAATGAAGAATACTATCTTTATGTAACCACTTTGTTTATATGTGGAATGTAATGCAAGTTTTATGATCTAATTCTCTAAAACTCTAAACCCGAAAAGATCCTCAACGTGTAATCTTGTAATAACTCAAGATTAAGTAAGGTTTAAGGCTGGGGCCTTATAGTTGGTATCAGAGGTCGGTTTAGATAACTTTAGGAGTTAGAATTCTATTAAATGATTATCCAAAAATATTTTTTTTTTCTTTTTCGAAATGATATAGCATTTAAAGATTACCATGTTGCTTCATCTAAGACATGTTTGTTCAGAATGGTTTTCCGCAGAGGAAACAGGGAAGCAGTGCTAGGAAGGCATACAGAAGGAAATAACCTTCCGAATCAGCATCCAGAAATGGTCGGAATTGGAACTGAACAGTTTGTTGCAGTAATGGCGCAGTTGACTCAAGCGATAAATGGTGGAGGTATCCATGCACGAGATCAGCCAGACCAACCACAGAGGAACATGTCAGTGGTGGAACATTTCATGAGGCAACATCCACCATCATTCAGAGGATCATCTGACCCTGTGCAAGCTGAAGGGTGGATTAAAGCACTGGAGAAGATTTTTGATGTCATGGGGTGTTCAGACAATCAAAAGGTTAGTCTTGCTATTTACCGTTTGGAGGGTGAAGCAGATCAGTGGTGGTCTATGGTTAAAAATATCAGGGATGCCGATGAGATTGATGCTCTTGACTGGGATGATTTCAAAGGTATGTTTCTTGAGAAGTATTTTCCTAAGGCTGTTCGACTTAGGATGGAAAAGCAATTCTTGGAATTGAGGCAAGAGGAAGACTCAGTGGCTGCCTATGAAGAAAGGTTCACTCGATTGGCAAGGTATGCTCCCAATTTTATCCGGGACCTTGATAGTAAAATCAATCGTTTTTACTCAGGATTAAAGCCAAAGTATCGAAGGGCATTAGCTTCTCGAGAGTTTAAAAGTTATGAAAAGCTTGTTCGATGTGCTGAGAAGGTGGAAATGGAGTTTGCCGATGACCAAGTGTTCTATAACAACCAGCAGAAGAAGAGACCGAGGTGGCAGGAGAAAGGTAAGAATTCTTCAAAGAAGTCTGATGGTAAGAGAACTAAGTTTCCAGTTTGTGATAAATGTGGCAAAAGGCATGCTGGGGAATGTCTTCTGAATTCTGGGAAGTGCTACCGATGTGGTAAGATGGGACATAAGGCTCGTGATTGCACTGAAAAGGATCAAGGTGAAGGTAAAAACAAATTTGATTTACAGTTAGTGAAATGTTTTAAGTGCAATGAGATGGGTCACTATGCAAACGAGTGTCCGACAAGGAGCTTGAGTGATGGGAAGCAGTTAGACTACAAGCAGAAAGGGGTGGTGAAATCCTTTGCAACTACTTCAGCGGATGTCGGGCCATCAAATGAAGTCGTATCAGGTACTTTGTTTGTTTTTTCAGACTATGCCAGTGTGTTGTTTGATTCGGGGTCTACACATTCTTTCATCTCTGAGACCTTTTCTAGTAAAATGGGAATACCATCTCAAGAAATGACTCCTGAACTTTTGGTAAAAACACCTGGGGGAAGTGTCGAGGCAAAAAGAATTTATAAGAATCTTCCTATCCTTATCTGTGGAAAGAACCTACTTGCAAACCTTATTGTTCTACCTCTAGTAGAGTTTGATGTTATCCTGGGTATGGATTGGCTCTCTATTTACCATGCTAAGATTGACTGTAGAGCTAAAGAAGTTTCTTTTCAGAAAGACTTTCAGTTTGTTTACAAGAATGAACCCTTACTTTTAATAACATATGAAGAGGCCGAGAAACTTGTAAAAGATGGAAATGAATGTTACCTTGCACACGTCGTTGAAAATAAAGGAACTGTTCAGATTAATGATGTGCCAGTGGTAAATGAGTATCCTGATGTTTTTCCTGATGAGTTGCCTGGAATAATACCAGATCGGGAAGTTGAGTTTACTGTTGACTTAGTTCCTGATGCTAAGCCAATTTCAAAACCCCCTTATCGAATGGCACAAATTGAACTTTTAGAGTTGAAGGAGCAATTGCAAGATTTATTAGAGAAAGGTTTCATTAGACCTAGCACATCACCATGGGGTGCTCCTGTTTTATTTGTTAAAAAGAAAGATGGTTCTATGAGACTTTGCATTGATTATAGAGCCTTGAATAATATCACTGTTAAGAACAAATATCCTTTGCCTCATATCGATGATTTGTTTGATCAGCTCCAGGGAGCTCAGTTTTTTTCAAAGATTGACTTGAGATCGGGGTACCATCAGCTGAAGGTAAAGGAGGCAGATATTCCGAAGACCGCTTTCCGTACGAGATATGGCCATTATGAATTTGTAGTAATGCCTTTTGGGCTAACCAATGCACCTGCTGTATTCATGGACTTAATGAATAGAATTTTCCATGAGTTCTTGGATAAGTTTGTGGTTGTTTTCATTGATGATATTTTGGTGTTTTCTAAAAGTAAAGAGGAGCATGAAAAACATTTAAGGGTTATCTTGCAAACCTTAAAAGAAAAGAAATTGTATGGGAAATTCAGCAAGTGTGAGTTTTGGTTGCAACAAATTGCTTTCCTTGGTCACATTGTTTCTAAAGATGGAATAACTGTTGATCGCTTGACCAAATCTGCTCATTTCCTTGCTATACGAGATACTTTCTCTCTTGATCAACTTTCCCGTTTGTATCTTAAAGAGATAGTCAGGTTACATGGAGTTCCCCTCTCCATTGTATCAGATCGTGATCCCAGGTTTACCTCTAACTTTTGGAAAGGCCTTCAGAAGTCGTTGGGTACTGAATTAAATTTTAGTACAGCTTTTCATCCTCAATCAGATGGGCAGTCAGAACGAACAATTCAGACATTGGAGGATATGCTACGAGCTTGTTCTATGGATTATCAGGGAAGTTGGGACCAACATCTTTCTTTGGTTGAGTTTTCATATAATAACAGTTTTCATTCTAGTATACAGATGGCACCATTTCAGGCATTATATGGGAAGCGGTGTCGAACTCCAGCTTTCTGGGATGATGTGGGTGAAAGAAAGTTGATGGGACCAGAATTGGTAGAAGAAATGGCAGAAAAAGTTCAGCTGATTCAGAAACACATGAGAACAGCTCAGAGCAGGCAGAAGAGTTATGCGGATAACCGGAGGAAGGATCTATCTTTCGAGGTAGGTGATCATGTTTTTCTCAAGGTTTCTCCTTGGAAAAGTGTGATGAGATTTGGTAAGAAAGGAAAGTTGAGTCCAAGGTTTATTGGACCATACGAAATTCTGGAAAGAGTTGGATCAGTTGCATACCGAGTGGCTTTACCTCCGATTTTATCTCAGGTACACAATGTTTTTCACGTTTCGATGTTGAGAAAGTATATGCCAGATCCATCTCATGTTTTGAGCCCAGAGGTAGTTCAGCTGGAAGAGAACCTATCTTATGAGGAACAACCGGTCCAGATTCTTGACCACAGGGAGCAAGTGTTACGGAATAAGGTGATTAAGCAGGTAAAGGTTTTGTGGAAAAACCACATGATTGAAGAGGCAACATGGGAATCTGAAAATGCAATGAGGGATAAGTACCCCCATTTATTCGATAAGTAAATAAATTGCGGGGACGCAATTTTCTAAAGGGGGGAAGGATGTAACATCCCAAGTAAGTAATGAATAATAGATATTTTTATCTATGTCTATTAATGATTAAGATAGTGTTATAGAGGCTTAAAATGAAAATAAATACAATCTTATGCATGGAATACACTAATATTCTTAAAAGATTGTTTTACTGCCTTGTGATGGCAAACCATTTTTGAATCTATATTTTGACAATTTTATAAACTATTTTTGTCAAAATAAACTTATTCTTTATGATTGGGACATCAAAATTTACCTTGTGTGAAATTTTGGTATTTTTCCGACAATGTTCATTTTTAAATGAATAGTGAAAAATACTGCATTTTACATCAAAACTACTTTTTAATCTAATTTATTTATATGATTAGATTATGTTTTGAATTGGTTTTGAAGTGAAATTAGAATATATTTTTACCATTTTATCCAATGGTGGTCATTGGAATCAATTTCGATTTGAAATTAGACTTAAACTGGTGTCAATCTTTTGATACTTATTGTTTTGTAAAAACACGCTATTTGCTCTGGCAGCGGGAATTAATTATTAAATTAATTAATGTGACTTATATGATTTGAATTTTGTAAAATAGACTTCATTTTTGAATTCGTAATATCAAATATAGCTTAGAGTGAATTTTTGGTAATTTTCTGAAAAACTTCAATTTTGATGAATAGTGAAACCACTAAGTGGTAATCAAGCAAACTGTTTTTTTCAGTTAAATTAAAGTTTACCACTAATGTGTATTGAATTTTGAAAATCCGACATACATGGTTGTCATTAAGAAGTAAAATGTGGTTCAATGAGATTAAAATAATTTTTTGGTGAATAGTAACTTATTAAGTTCTTAATCGCGATTAGTGGTAATTAGGGTAGTTTAATGTATAAATAATGCTTTAATAATATAAAATGACCTAGACACATGTCCCAACCTCATTGGTTGTGTCATGGCCGACCAAGACAAGTCATGGCCTAACTTGGGGACCCCATGTATCCACTTTTGTTGGGAAATAACATAAATTACTTTTTATTAAATGTTAAAGTGAAAATGACACAAACATAATATGTTTTGCGAAAACAATTTTTAAGTGGGGTTATACAAGTCCAAATTTTGATTATAAATATTAAATGGAAAGCTAAAAAGATTTCCTACATCATAGTAATTTGTTTATAATTTTTAGACATTAAATAAATTTAATTATTTATGACATAATAATGATGCAGCGATGACATCATTATTTGACGATTTAAATAAAATGGAAAGATAAAATAAAATCTATGAACTACACATGTCCAAAAGCAATTGGATGAATGGATTTCGATGCCTTATCACCTTATCCACGAATTCCATCAATGTGGGACCTTTTAAAACCGAAACACATTTTCAAATAATGTAATGTTTCTTTACTTTCCAAAAGTGCCCCTCCTCTCCCCTTATAAAAGGCCCCCACCTCTACCTCATTTCACACACTCTTCAAGCCATTGGCTCGGCCAACCCCTGCCCATTTGCTCTCTCCACATCCCTCTCCTCATCCTAGAGGATTCCCTTTGGGCAGAATCCTTTCAAAGGAAGCCTTTAGGCTCAAACCAAAAGAAGTTACACTTTTTAAGGTATTTCATTCTCTCATGTTCATTTGTTTTATTTTGCTTCTCCGACCCCCTAAACTCTTTTTATTTACTTCTTTTGTAACAACACCAGTATCTTCAATATACTAGGATGTTGTTATAAGATATATTTGAGCTACACTCTCACACAACTACATCAAATGGTTAAAGAACATACGGTTTCCGTGGATGGCGAAATTCTGCCTCCCGAAACGATGATTGTTCAATACTCATTTAACACCTTCAAAGGTGGCCATTATGATGTCACTATTTTTATATATGATATATTATATGTTTATGTTTTCCTTAAGCTTCTGTTTTTTTCATTTTGGGCATACCTTTATGGTTTCCATTATGGGTAAAACACGATATCTTCATTTTAGGAAGTGCGGACTACCGCCCCCTAAAAGTGATTTGATTCGTTAATACCATATGTGGGATGTGTAAAGGATAAAGTTAATGATATTATATATGTTGTTATACTGGAATTATAATATACTTTTATATCATTATGATTCCATTCCAGAAAATATGAAATAGAAATGGAAGTAGCGTTCATACGTACGTACGGCTTACCGTCTCCATGAACGATGCATTTCATTTCTTACCTCTAAATGTGATGTAATATTATAAATGAATGTATGTACTGGATATATATGACATATATGATATCTACATAATGAATACCATTCTGGATATAATGAACCTTTGACCAAATTAACAACTTGTAAGTATAAGAAGTCAATTTTTGACTTAAGAACCAAATACCGACAAAATGAACATTATTAACTTAAATGATTACATGATGTTCATAACATGGTATAAAAGGAATAATGAACTTGAAAAAGATTCATAAGCAAGTAGAGATTAACTCAAGTTTATTATTCAGGAGTTTAAAGAACGGTCGGGTCAAGTCGGATACGAGGTATGGGACTTCGTCTCAATCTCCTTTCGTTGAGGCATATTTTATTTTATACACAACTTTCTTTTATACGGTGTATAAACCCCTTTGACTTTTACGTTTACTCAAAAGGAATCTTTTTTATACGAAGCGTTTACTAAACGACAAAAGGGAATGTTTTTGTCGTACGTATGCGGCGACAACGACTTCTCCGCCGTCGTAACCGTTATTTGAGTTTTGGCTTCCTCTACAAGCCATACCTTTTTTTTAAAAGAAAAATAAATACCATGTTTTACTTTGGTATTGAAAATGGTTTTCATAATGTTTTTATTATATCAATGTGTTGTATTGATATCTCGTGATTGAAATGTGGAAATGTTATGTTTCCTTTATGCATGTTTTATGTGATATGATTATGTTATGGTTCTTGGGCATTATTTCCGTGATAAACTAAGGGCGGGTGAGCCCGTTATAGCTCTCCAATGCATTGGGTAACGCGAAGGAGTGAAACGTTAAGGTTTCTCCGAAGAGATTTTAGGGAATATACTGTGATGGGTATTCCAAACGTAACCAAGAGGGTTACCCCCTACGTAAGAATGTTATGAATGCCTCAAGTTACCTTTACGTATTATGATTTATATGATTTATTCATGTTTTTATGAGGTATGTTAAAGTGCCTATGTTTTATGGGTAAAGTATGATTTCATTCTTATGTATATATGAACTCATGTTTCCTTTCCATGTTTTTATAACCCATACTGAGTTTTTACGCTCATCCCAAGTTTTTGAAATGTTTTTCACAGGTCAAGGGAAAGGTACATGATAAGATGATAGAGTCAAGGATGTGTCAAGAAATAATCCATGTTTTATTTTAAATGTGTTTCCATTGATGGGAATGAAGAATACTATCTTTATGTAACCACTTTGTTTATATGTGGAATGTAATGCAAGTTTTATGATCTAATTCTCTAAAACTCTAAACCCGAAAAGATCCTCAACGTGTAATCTTGTAATAACTCAAGATTAAGTAAGGTTTAAGGCTGGGGCCTTATACCCGGCATATTAGAATGCTCAAAATCAAAGGAATGGAGGTACTCAACCCACCTTCTATGTCTCAAATTCAGATCACGCTGAGTGAAAATGTACTTGAGAATTTTGTGGTTAGTGAAAACCAAAAAATGATATCCCAAAAGGTAATGTCTCCAATAGTGCGAGGCATGAATAATATCTACCAACTCCAGATTCTGTGTCGAGTAATTCCTATCGTGTGGCCTCAACTACAGAGACCCGTATGCGACAACTCCATCTCCCTGCATAAGCACAGCTCCCAACCGGACACCTGAGGCATCATAATAAATAGTGTAACTCTTACCTGGTTCTAGAAAGACTAGTATCGGTGCTGAAGTCATCATCCCTTTCAGCTCCTGAAAGGCTGCCTCACAAGAGTCTGACCATAAGAACTCTGCACCCTTCTTGGTAAAACCAATCATCAGTGATACTAAGCGTAGAATGTCATGTATGAAGTTTCTGTAGTATCTAGCCAGTCCTAGAAAACTCAGCACCTCCCAGACGTTCTATGGATGCTCCTAGGAAAATACTGCTCTCACTTTCTTTGGATGTACTGATACTCATGTCTCTGAGATAACATGTCCCAAGAAGTAAATCTGATCCATCCAAAAACGGAATTTTGAGAGCACTACATATAACTAATACTCTCTCAGTGTACTCAGAATGATCACAAGATGTGTGGCATGGTCGTGTCGAGTGTGAGAGTACACTAAGATATTTTCCACGATGACAACCATGAAGGAATCTAAGAATCAATGGAAAACTCGGTTAATCAGTTCCATGAAAACTAATGGTGCGTTCGTGAGACCGAACGACATAACTATATACTCGTATAAACCATACCTACTCCAGAAGGCCGTGAGAGGTATATCAGATGGTATAACCCACAAATGATGATAATAGGACCTCAATTCGATCTTTGAGAACACACGGTCTCCTTGAAGAGGATCAACGAGATCATCAATCGTGGGCAACGAATATCGGTTCTTGACCGTTAACTGGTTCATCATACAATAGTCCACACAAACCCTGAGGGTACCGTCTGCCTTTTTCACAAACAGGAAAGGCGAAACCCAACGAGAAGTATCGAGTCGGATGAAACCCTTTTCCTGCAAGTCCTCCAACTGCTTCTTGAGCTCCTGCAACTCCAGTGTAGCCATCCTATAAGGAGGAATTATCATCAGTACTGCCCCCTGGCACAAGCTCGATCGTAAAGTCCACCTCATGTTCTGAAGTAAAACATGAAAAGTCCTCTAGAAAGACATATCTAAAATGATACACCACTGGAGGAATGTCTAAATATGGAGTCCCCTGGTTATCTAGATAATGACTAGAAATCTGGTCTATAACAGCTCCCAACCCATGATCCTCTAGACCTACTCTACTAGACTGGGCATCCCAGTCACCCTTATGAAGAAAAGATCCACCATTTGGTGATTTGAAACTCATACTGCAGTGATAAAAGTCAATGACTACCTGGATGGGAACTAGAAATTCCATTTGAGAATGAAATCATATCCTGTCATCTCTAGAGCATAAAGATCTAAAAAGAAGTGACACCCACCAACCGTAAAATGGAACTCCTTGCACTAATGTACACTAGCCGTTCTAGTCCCCAATGTAGTGTCTATTGTCAAGACATCAGTAGATGAAAATATACAGAGCCCAAATCTCTCCATGATAGCAACAGATATAAAGTTATGCATAGCACAAGTATCGAAAAGAGATGAAGATAAAACGAAGGATGCTAGGATCGTACGTTGAACCGTAGAGGGGTTGGGATCCTGCTCCTGATGGGTCTTCTCCACTCAAAAAATTTGGCCAGCTCCACGGCTCTGTGACCCTTCCTGACCACTCTGAGCTGATCCACCCTGCAGTCATTGGTATCCTGGTGACTAACCACTGCAGCTGTGGCCTCCACCTCAGCCTAAATGGACAAAAGAAGTCCAGTTCCCAAAATGGTGAGAAATTGGTGGAGATGCTCCTGTATGAGGAGTCATAGAAGAACCCCTATCACCTACTGCTGGTTAGAAGACCTGACAAAAATGCTGATGGTTTCCCAACTTGCTGTAAGATCGGCACTCCACCGGGTCTCTCTGGCACTGCTTCCTCGTATGCCCACTCTTCCCGCCCTGGTAGCATACCACCTGGATACCAGAATATGCATCTCACCTCCTCGAATCAATGCGTGAAGACTCCATGTGGTTGTTCCTACTCTCATTGTGAGGGATACTAACTCTATATGCTAAGCTTCCCTATCTCAAAATTCCAGAATCCCTCAGATTTTGATCCGTAATCAGTGACTGGTTGACGATAAAAGTGATTGAAGTCAACCAGAATATGTTCACATGGAAAGGAATGTCATGCTTGAGACCATCCTCAATCTTCCTATCCAGAAATAACCCATATCCTGCCAAGATGGGCCTAAATCACTGAATATCATTGAAGCGTGAGGAATACTCTTTGACGGAAAGATTAAACTACTCCAATATCATAAAATCTCAGACTGAATCAGCCCTCATGGTATCCGAATATAAGTAGTCATAGAATATGTGATGGTACACCTCCCAAGACATAACATTCTGATGACCCTCCTGTGAGATCAGGTCCCACCACCACATGGAAGAGTCCCATAGCATATAAGCAGTGAGATTGAGCCTTTTCTTTGGAGGTTTCCATAGATTCTTGATGATCATCAGTATGGATTTTATCCATGACACTGCGGCCTGCAGTCCTCCTTCCCCGAAAAAGGTGGGAGGATGTTGCTACTGGAAAACCAGCATCAAGTCCACCATAAACGTGTAGGAGGTGGAGCTCACAAGGTGGTCTTCATCATCCTCATAAATCCTTCTCTGAACTGATCATCAGCTCCTATGTCAGTTATAACGTATGGTGCCAAGACTGGCACGATAGGAGGATCTGCTGGAAGACCCTGATCGGCCATATTCAGCATCTTATCATCACCTGGAAATTGGCATATAACCGGAAGACATCTCAGTTCCCGGACTCTGCAAGGTCAAACACACACCATAGATCAACATTATCAAGGAATGAAAACTAGGAATGTAAGAAGGGAGCAGGAGAAAGAAAGCATTCAAATTTCACAAAACATTACTAAGCATCATGTATAAAGACTACAAGGTGTGTTCCAGAAAGACATTTACATGGGTGTGCACTTCTGCCAAAACTGGTCAGGTAACACCACAAACACACTAAGTGTTCTCCTAACACAGGACGTGTACCTGAATCATCTTCCCCTTCCCAAGTCCTTCTACATGGTTAGGGCACACTTCTCTCCTAAGACAACACTACACAGCGTGTTCAAGTTAGACACGACATGTACTCAACAAGATTCAACTGGCCCGTGTTGTTAGTCACCCGGCCTGTTTACCCAGGTTACACTACAGGGCGTGTTCCAGATAGAAACAGTCTATACTAAGAAGTCCAAACAGATCATATGGTTAGATACACGGCCAACTACATGGCTGACACTACACGACGTGTTCCAGGAAGACACAATGTGTATGAGAAAGGATGACACCGACCCATGTTGTTCGTGACACGGTCAGGTACCAGGGTCAGATGACACAGTGTGTTCAAGGTGGACATGGAATTTATAAGAAGATACTCCTCTGATCGTGTTGTTAACTACAGGGCTGGACTCCTAGGATTACACTACATGGTGTGCACAACCGGTACACTGTGTGTTCCCACGAGGATTTCCCTATCCTGCATCTCTACCCACAAAGCCTATGACACGGTTAGAGACTACATTGTGTGTACATAAAGTTCACGATGTGTACATAAGAAAAATTGTTTCTTCCCAAATAGAAGAACACACAACATGTAGTCAAAAATACATGGCCTGTATTCTGGGTTTTTCCGGACTATATGCCTCAGAAACTACTCCGGAGCCTAGTAAACACTAAAACAAACTCTAAATGTGCCAAATTCTAATCCATGGGGGCCCATACTCCCTGCGAATCAAATTTTGGAATCTTTAACAAGTTAAAAACAAGGTAAACTAGTCATTTATCTTCCAAATTCTGGTCTACGAGGGCCTATAACACCTCAAGAACCAAGGCTAGTCATTCAATAAAACAATACCTTACAAAATCAATGCTCTAACAAAAAGAAGATATTTTTATCAGGGATTCTATGACAATAGCATGCATATTCTACAAAACATCTACCAAAACAACATGCAATTGCAAATTCATTCAAGATGGCATGTCAAGAATGCATGACATGTGATTTTTAGCAGGTTAATATATGATGCATGAGATGTTATACCCTCATATCATCGGGAGCTGATAGAAAGAGGTCCCCAATAACATCAACAGTAATAGTAAAAAACATGTGAATCGACCAACAGTGAAATCAAATAAACTGTAAAATTGAAAAACCTGAAAAATTTAAATAACCGAGGTAGGTTGGATTTTCCCTATACACGGGTTAACTACTACCAGGAACAACTTATTTCCAAGTACCATTTCTGTCCTATCCCTGGCTAAAGTCTCCAAATAGTAAGTCAATAGAAAATAATTCCTCTGATACCACTTTGTAATTTTCTGGTTCTAAAAGCCACCAAGAGGTACCCTATACCTGGTTGGTCACATGGCTTCAAGAACCTTTCCCCAAACGCAAGAGGCTGCCGACTAGCAGCGAGAGCCTTGGGTATGATAGTGGGTAAACTATGCCCTCGTTGGCAGAATAACAGAGAGGAAGATAAACCATTATACAATAGAAAAAGAATTAAATACCAAACAACAGTATCAACTGAAGGATGATAAAGGAAACAACTGGAGGAGATATATATAAATTATGCATGATACATATATGTCTAGGAAAATATCCAAAAAAATCACAATGCTGGAATAAATAGTGCTAAACCAAAGTGAAAAAGAATGCAGATAAACTCTTTAGCATCCCAAGACATAGCTTTGTCCCATGCTCTCCATCTCTACAGCAATGAAGAACTCGATGAAGAAGGTAGCTTTCCATTATCTATACCTGCAACAATATAATATTATTGGGCTAAAAATCATGACCCAAACAGGGTGTGAGACAAAATCCCACTAGGAAACCACCCAAATATCTTTGCCTAACAGTCAGTGATTATATGGAAGGTAGAAGTACAGAAAGAAGTAAACATGAAAGTACTCAGCAGTAAACAATCCATAATCCAAATATCAAGAAACAACTAATCAAAGCAGATATCAAAAATAGGTAACCCTCTGGGAAGCACTCACAACCTATCCCCTGTACTCCTACTTAAAGAAGCAAGCATCCCTCTAGGAAACACACACAGTCTCACCCCTCTGGTTCAGCTAAAGTATAGACTCTCTGAGGAAGAACTCACTGTCAATTCCCCATATAGTCTTTTATCAGTACTAAATTCAATATAGGGAAGAACTTACATCACATTCCATCTGTGGTCCACGTTGAGGAACTACAGACTCTCTGTGGAAGCACTCAACATCAATTCCCAATTTGGTCTCGCATTGAAAATTATAAAGACACTCTAGAGAAGCCTTTACATCGATTTTCCTTATGGTCTACTACACTAGGTTCTCACAGACCTATGTAATGTCAGAAAGTATCATGTCGCGTAACGACAAAATTAAACCTCAAGAACTACATTGCTAGCATTCTACATCATAACAGTATGTCAGAAAAAGAACATTCAATCCTAAAACAGTAGGCATTGATCTGGAAATTTCCTAATATAAAAAACTAGACCAAATGGTCATAAACAGGAAAAATATTCATGTGAAATATGTCCAAAGCATGTAAACTTACCCTATTCACATACAATAACCACTATGCAGGCATACAAGAACAACAGGAAAACAACAGAGGCAGAACAGTAAGCATGCAATACCCCGTTCAAGGGTATTAGTTGAATTTGCACATAATACTAAAAGACTTTCTATAGAAAGCCACAAACCACCTACCTCAGCATTAAGAGATCAATATACATGAAACATGAGGCTTGAATCCCTATAGAACACTGTAGATCTATGAAATCACATAAAATGATCAACCCATGATAACTTGGCAAAGAGAAGAAATCATGAAATGGGGTTCCAATAGAAGAGATAAATCAATGATGCAATTCCAACGCAATCAATAGAGTTTGATTCAGATGAAGGATGGAGTATCAGGGGTTTTTCAAAGATCCGCGACTACTCGGCACTTGTTTTCACTCAAATTTACCCTACTGGTAAAAGCGGTCATTGATGTACAAGTAGGGATCGAATCCATAGGGACCGAAGAAGAAACCTTGTGACACTAAGATTGGATACGGGATTGGCTATGCAGTGGCCAACTTTTAATTGAATTGATTTGAAGAAATATTGATTTAATTTAAAGAAAAAAAATAAAATTACTTGAATTAAAACAACTAATTTAGGTGAGTCGATCCTAGGTTGTCTCTTGGGCTTTATTGGATGTATTTTTTTCATTTGATTTTCTATTCATCGGTTCAAGAGGTATCCATTAAATGAAATAATTCCTCAATATCATTATCTGATTTAATCCATACAGAATTCCAAAGCTAATCACCAATTCACATAGAGGATCAATTAAATGAGCACTCCAAGGAATTGGATCATACTAGCACTCAAAATGTGTCATCGTTAAAGTCGGTGAAGACAAAGAAGAAGATAAATCAAAGAAAGGAACTCTTAAACTGAAGAACAAATTTAAGAATTTAAGAACATCAAATAACATTAAATCCAACTCATGCAACTCCCTAGGATCAACCCATAAAAGGTTAGTCATCCATTGATGCTATTCTATCAATGGAAGCGGGTAATTATCTTAAATAAGCGGGATTGAAGAAGAAAGAAAAAAAACATTAATCAAAATGAACACTCCACCGTTGTGTGATGAATTCACAAGTGCGGGTGTGAATAAATTCCCACTACGATTCAACAGTATCAATGTGTGAAGAAAAGGAAAATAAAAAGTGAAAAAGAATAAATTTTATTAAAATAATAAACGTGAATGAAAAACTTACATTATAGAAATTGACGATGCCATTACAAAACGAAAGCAGGAAATTACAATTGAAATAAAAACATAGATTCAAAGGAAAATGTTAGATGATTATTCCCTTCACCACTAGCTCCTTATATAGGCATATTAGGAGCCTTATGTCCACCCGAAACAATAAATTCACCCCCCAACAATTAAGAGAGTCAAAAGGAGGGTGAATAATCAAAATGAAATTAACGTTACAAAGTTGACCACAAAACCAGCCAGATTCATCCTCCATTTTGACGTCTGTGTTTGACACTTCATAATAACGAATAAGAAGGTGTCATAAATAGATCATATATTCATACATGTGTCTTATAGAATCTCTCAAAATTTCAGGAAATTTGGCTCAGTCGTTTGGATGTTATGGTCGAAATGGTTGGACGGATTTCTGTGCATTAATGTTGGGTCCACCATTTAAATCTCAACGTTAGATCCCGTTATCATCATGAGAACATCAGAATTAGCTCTGTCCACAGTTGAATAAAATTATCCTCATATTTCTATCTTTCTAATGTATAAATTTGAGCTTCATTGGGCTTGTTTTCTGGGCCCCACAGTTGTTTGATGTGCCTTAGGCCCATTATGCTTTTTCCAGCAAGTTTCTGCCTTCAGGCGCAAAATTCTACATCTTCATTTAGGATTCATCCAATGGACCTAAAAGATAAAATGTTCCTAACAATGTGATAAATCATATCCCAAAATTTAAAATTCATAAAATTAATATAATGTTGTCCAAAAACAAATTAATGATTGGGCCCAAATTAGAATTTTAAACATGAATTGCATTTAAGATGCGAAATGAAGTTCTATTTATGTAATTCACTAAAAAATTGTTTATGAACTTTGGAAAAATGAATATAAAGATATTAACATTTAATACTATCCACTTTCAGTAACTAATCACACCCCCAAACTTGAGTTTTGCTAGTCCCGAGCAAAATAAATTACAAATTTGAAATTCAAATCCCCTTTTCCAAAAAAATTTTAATACACATTGCTCACCCAAAGACCTCATACCAAAAAAAATTATGGAACCCATCAAAATCATTAAAAACAAGCTAGGTCCATAAGCATATCCCAAGCCCAAGCTCATTCCTTTGTTCAAATTCATCACCACATTTCATCCAATTCCAATTAAGCGTAATAAAGTGTTGTGCATCATAAAAGATATGGGGCCCATTTTATTGTTCAAGGGGGAAAAATGGAAGCTCTAGGTGGGAATCACATTAAATATTAATATGAGTATCCATTTATTTTGATTTTTTGTGATGATTTATTTTTTCACAATAGATATGAAAAACTAACTCTGAGCAAGACAACTATGGATTCGCGATCCCCATGTGCCGGACGCCACATATATTGTCCAGTTCATGCTCTAAAATAGAGATATAAAGCCTAACTCTGGGCAAGACAACTATGGAGTCATGATCCCCAAGTGCCGGACGCCACGCATTTGGACAAAACATTGCTCTATGTGGTCATTATTTTTTCAATTGTTTTTGTTTTTTTTTGTTTTTTTTGTTTTTGGATACTCAAATTAAACTAAAAGTGACACCACAACCCTATGCTATAATGAAGGGGACCCAATAACTCAAATTGACACCCACAATCCAGAAGACGTGTATTGTGGCATTTTTATTAAGAGGATGAAAATGTAAACATTGATAAATCTCATCAGACAACCACACTTTCCAAAAACTATGCTCATGAACTTAAACTTGCATTAAAATCAGAATCAAGGCATACAAAATTATTTGATATCCAATTTCAGAGTTTGCAATGTGTGTTATCATGTTCAAGGTTAATGGAATTTTTTCTTTTCATGCATGTTCTTATTGAAAAAAAAATCATTTTTTATCTCCCCCCAACTTAGAATAACACTGTCCCCAGTGTTTAAAGAAAAGAAAAGTTAGAAGGGGGGTAGGGGAGGATTTCAAAGAGTAAATGATAATCATGGAATGAAGTCACCTAGTGGTTGATGATGATAGTGTGTGCCACAGTCTCCCTTCACTCCTGGATTTGAGTCTCAATGGCTTGGATGGTGGTGAATGGATTTTCCCTATGACTTACGACTTGTCCTTTTATTTTTTTTAACCTATAAAAACATAAAAATAAAACAAAACAAAATAAACTGATGATACATTGTCTTCTTTATATTTTCTGGGTAAGGTATTAATCAGAGATCACACCACGTGACACGGATGAATATGGCGCTCCCCGTTCATACCCATCATTACTCATAAAAGAAGAACATGTCAACAGCTTATGGTAATTTATTATATAAAAAAGAAAATGATTCAAAATGATTAGAAAACATGAAAACCATGGGTTGCCTCCCATGCGGCGCTTTTGTTTAACGTCGTTGGCTTGACTTTTACCCCCCAACTTATCCAATTCCAACTTTCAGCATTTTAATTAACCCATATTTTTCCACTTCAATAAGATTGAGATTGATTATTTTTTTGAAATTTGTTTCAAGTAAAATCATATTTTCCACAATGATTGGTAAAATATAACGAATATCTGAAATGGTTGATTCGGTTGAATTTCTAGTCTTTCCTAAGACATCAATGACCATTCCAAAATTATTGGCTTCTTGAGAAGAATGAACTACAAATACAAGGTTTTTCTTATCTCCTATAGTGGGATTCTTGAGTTTGGAAGAAAGTAAAATAATTTTGAGCTCGGTTTCACTGAAATTTCCAAAAATAGATTGACAAATTAAATCAAAATCAGTTTCTTCTCCAAAACATTTAGAAATAATTGGTTCATTTTGAAAATAAGATTCATCCAGAAAATTTTCCAGTTGAATATCAGAAGAGTGTATGGGATCAATTTTTGGTATTTCTCCAAATTTTTCAGTGATTAGTGTTTTTGAAAAATCATTAATGGATTTATATTCAGGAAACTCAATCCATGATGTCAAATTTTCCTCTTTTGAGTCCAAAAAATCAATTTCCTCCTGATTTAAATACCCTTCAAAAACTCTTTGATCCTCTCCAATTATCCCAAATCCTAATGTTGATTCTTCAATAAAGGCATGAGGGGTTTGTGTGTTACAAGATTACTCTATCAATATTGAGTAAAGGATGGTTTGAGTGGGAATGGGGTCCATAAAAGTTTTAATGCTTTTTAGTTCTTGTCTAAAACTTGATACCTCTGAATTCATTTTTTCCATTTGTTCACACAATTTCTAAAAAATTGTTTTAGGATTAGGATTGATAGATGTTTTGACATCATGTACATTCTCATTATTCATCTTTTAAATCATTCTTGATAGGTATGGAAATTGATCTTTTAAACCTTCATCATTACAAATTTCGTTCATGTAATCAGGGGTGGGGTATTCATTCAAAGGTTGATTAAAAAAGGTTGGTGATTCCCAATGTGAATTTTCAAACTGATTCCATCCGGAGTTTGTGAAGGGATATTGTTGATTATACTCCATTGGATTTATTGGAAAATTTTGAATCGTGATTTTCGGGGGTCAAAAAAAAGAAAGGGGAAAAGAGAAGAGAAATGAGGATGAGAAAATAGAAATGAGGGAGAATAGAAATATGTTATAAGGTGACTTACTTGGTCCCCGGAAACGGCGCCAAAATTTGGTTGTGCCCAAATTTACCCTACTGGTAAAAGCTGTCGTTGAAGTACAAGTAGGTATTGAATCCACAGGGACCGAAAAAGAAACCTTGGGACACTAAGATTGGATACGGGATTGGCTATGCAGTGGCCAACTTCGGATTGAATTGATTTGAAGAAATATTGATATTATTTAAAGAAAAAAAAATAAAATTACTTGAATTAAAACAAATAATTAAGGTGAGTCGATCCTAGGTTGTCTCTTGGGATTTATTGGATGTATTTTTTTCATTTGATTTTCTATTCATCGGTTCAAGAGGTATCCATTAAATGAAATAATTCCTCAATATCATTCTATGATTTAATCCATACACAATTTCAAGTCTAATCACCAATTCAGTTAGAGGATCAATTAAATGATCACTCCATGTAATTGGATCGTACTAGCACTCAAAATGTGTCGTCGTTAAAGTCGGTGAAGACAAAGAAGAAGATAAATCAAAGAAAGGAACTCTTAAAATAAAGAACAAATTTAAGAATTTAAGAACATAAAATAACATTCAATCCATCTCATGCAACTCCCTAGGATCAACCCATAAAAGTTCAGTTCTCCATTGATGCTATTCTATCAATGGAAGTGGGTAATTGACTTAAAGAAGCGGGATTGAAGAAGAAAGAAAAAAAACATTAATCAAAATGAACACTCCACCGTTGTGTGATGAATTCACAAGTGCGGGTGTGAATAAATTCACAGTACAATTCAACGGTATCAACATGTGAAGAAAATGAGAATAAAAAGCGAAAAAGAATAAATTTTATTAAAATACTAAATGTGAATGAAAAACTTACATTAGAGAAATTGACGATGCCATTACAAAACGAAAGCAGGAAATTACAATTGAAAGAAAAACTTGTATTCAAAGGAAAATGTTAGATGATTATTCCCTTCACCACCAGCTCCTTATATAGTCATATTAGGAGCCTTATGTCCACCCTCAACAATAAATTTACCCCCAACAATTAAGAGAGTCAAAAAGAGGGTGAAGAATCAAAAGGAAATTAACGTTACAAAGTTGACCACAAAACCAGCCAGATTCATCCTCCATTTGGACATGTGCATTTGACACTTAATACGGCCAAATCTGAACGGGTCATAAATAGATCATATATTAGTCCAAGTGTCTTATATAATATCTCAAAATTTCAGGAAATTTGGCTCATCCATTTGGAAGTTATGGTCGAAATGGTAGGACGGATTTCTGTGCATTAATGTTTGGTCCACCATTTAAATCTCAACGTCAGATCCCTTTATCATCATGAAAACATCAGAATTAGCTCTAGACACAGTTGAATAAAATGATACTCATATTTTTATATTTCTACAGTACAAATTTGAGTTTCATTGGGCTTGTTTTTTGGGCCCCACATTTGTTTGATGTGCCTTATGCCCATTATGCTTTTTCTAGCTAGTTTCTGCCTTCAAGAGAAAAATTCGCCATCTTCCTTTAGGATTCATCCAGCGGACCTAAAAGATAAAATGTTCCAAACAAAGTGATCAGTCATATACCAAAATATCAAATTCATAAAATTAATATAATTTTGTCCAAAAACAAATTAATGATTGGGCCCAAATTTTCATTTTAAACATGAATTGCATTTAAGATGAGAAATGAAGTTATATTTATGTAATGCAATAAAAACAATGTTTATGGACATTGGAACAATGAATATAAAGATATTAACAATTAATATTAGCCACTTTCAGTGACTAATCACACCCCCCAACTTGAGTTTTGCTAGTCCCGAGCAAAATAAATTACAAATATGAAATTCAAATCCCCTTTTCCAAAAACAATTTAATACACATTGCTCACCCAAAGACCTCATACCAAAAAAACATTATGGAACTCATCAAAATCATTAAAAACAAGATAGTTCCATAAGAATATCCCAAGCCCAAGCCCATTCCTTTGTTCAAATTCATCGCCATATTTCATCCAATTCATATTAAGCATGATAAAGTGTTGTGCATCATAAAATATATCGGGCCCATTTTATTGTTCAACGGGAAAAAATGGAAGTGCTAGGTGGGAATCACATTAAATCTTAATTTGAGTATTCATTTTTTTTTGATTTTTTTTGATGATTTATTTTTTCACAATAGATATGAAAAGACTATCTCTGAGCAAGACAACTATGGAGTCGTGATCCCCAAGTGCCGGACGCCACACATATTGTCAATTTCATGCTCTACAATAGAGATATAAAGCCTAACTTTGGGCAAGACAACTATGGAGTCATGATCCCCAAGTGTCAGACGCCACGCATTTGGACAAAACATTGCTCTATGTGGTCATTATTTTTTCAATTTTCTTTTTTTGTTTTTTTGTTTTTTTTGTATTTTTTTGTTTTTGGATACTCAGATTAAACTAAAAGTGACCCCAGAACCATATGCTATAATGAAAGGGACCCAAGAACTCAAATTTACACCCACAATCAAGAAGACGTGTATTGTGGCATTTTTATTAAGAGGATGAAAATGTAAACATTGATAAATCTCATCAGACAACCGCACTTTCCAAAACTATGCTCATGAACATAAACTTGCATTAAAATAAGAATGAAGGTATACAAAATTATTTGATATCCAATTTCATAGTTTTCAATGTGTGTTATCATGTTCAAGATTAGTGGAATTTTTTTTTCATTCATGTTCTTATTGAAAAAAAAAATCATTTCTATCTCCCCCCATCATAGAATAACACTGTCCCCAGTGTTTAAAGAAAAGAAAAGTTAGAAGGGGGGTAGGGGAGGATTTCAAAGAGTAAATGATAATCATGGAATGAAGACACCTAGTGGTTGATGATGATAGTGCATGCCACAGTCTCCCTTCACTCCTGGATTTGAGTCTCAACGGCTTGGATGGTGGTGAATGGATTTTCCTTATGGCTTATAACATGTCCTTTTATTTTTTTAACCTATAAAAACATAAAAATAAAACAAAACAAAATAAAATGATGATACATTGTCTTGTTCATATTTTCTGGGTAAGGTATTACTCAGAGATCACACCACGTGACACAGATGAATATGGCACTCCCCGTTCATACCCATCCTTACTCATAAAAGAAGAACATGTCAACAGCTTATGGTAATTTATTATATGAAAAAGAAAATGATTCAAAATTATTAGAAAACATGAAAACCATGGGTTCCCTCCTATGCAGCGCTTTTGTTTAACGTCGTTGGCTCGACTTTTACCCCCCAACTTATCCAATTCCAACTTTCATCATTTTAATTAACCCATCTTTTTCCACTTCAATAAGATTGAGATTGATTATTTTTTTGAAATTTGTTTCATGTAAAATCCTATTTTCCACAATGATTGGTAAAATCCATGGAATATCTGAAATGGTTGATTCAGTTGAATTTCTAGTCTTTCCTAATACATCAATGACCATCCCAAAATTATTGGTTTTTTGAGAAGAATGAACTGAAAATACAAGGTTTTTCTTATCTCCTATAGTGGGATTCTTGAGTTTGGAAGAAATTAAAATAATTTTGAGCTCAGTTTCATTGAAATTTCCTAAAAGATATTGAAAAATTAAATCAAAATCAGTTTCTTCTCCAAAACATTTAGAATGAATTGGTTCATTTTGAAAATAAGATTCATCCTGAAAATTGTCCAGTTGAATATCAGAAGTGTGTATGGGATCAATTTTTGGTATTTCTCCCAATTTTTCAGTGATTATTGTTTTTGAAAAATCAATAATGGAGTTATATTCAGGAAACTCAATCCATGATGTTAAATTTTCCCCTTTTGAATCCAAAAAATCAATTTCCTCCTGATTTAAAGACCGTTCAAAAACACCTTGATCCTCTCCAATTATCCCAAATCCTAAGTTTGGTTCTTCAATAAAGGCATGAGGGGTTTGTGTGTTACAATATTCCTCTATCAATATTGAGTAAGGGATGGTTTGAGTGGGAATGGGGTCCACACAAGTTTTAATGCTTTGTAGTTCTTGTCTAAAACTTGATACCTCTGAATTCATTTTTTCCATTTTTTCACACAATTTTTGAAAAATTGTTTCAGGATTATGATTCATAGATGTTTTGACATAATGGACTTCCTCATTATTCATCTTTTGAATCATTATGATAGGTATGTAAATTGATCTTTTAAACCTTCATCATTACAAATTTCAATCATGTTATCAGGGGTGGGGTATTCATTCAAAGATTGATTAAAAAAGGTTGGTGATTCCTGATGTGAATTTTTAAACTGATTCCATCATGAGTTTGTGAAGGGATATTGTTGATTATAATCCATTGGATTTATTTGAAAATTTGGAATCGTGATTTTCGGGGGTCAAAAAAAAAGAATGGGGAAAAGAGAAGAGAAATGGGGATGAGAAAATAGAAATGAGGGATAATAGAAAGATGTTCTAAGGTGACTTACTTGGTCCCCGACAACAGCACCAAAATTTGGTTGTGCCCAAATTTACCCTACTGTTAAAAGCAGTCGTTGAAGTACAAGTAGGGATCGAATCCATAGGGACCGAAGAAGAAACCTTGAGACACTAAGATTGGATACGGGATTGGCTATGCAGTGGCCAATATTGGATTGAATTGATTTGAATAAATATTGATTTAATTTAAAGAAAAAAACAAATAAAATTACTTGAATTAAAACAACTAATTAAGGTGATTCGATCCTAGGTTGTCTCTTGGGCTTCATTGGATGTATTTATTTTTCATTTTATTTTCTATTCATCGGTTCAAGAGGTATCCATTAAATGAAATAATTCCTCAATATCATTCTCCGATTTAATCCATACACAATTTCAAGGCTAATCACCAATTCACTTAGAGGATCAATTGAATGAGCACTCCAAGGAATTGGATCGTACTAGCACTCAAAATGTGTCGTCGTTAAAGTCGGTGAAGACAAAGAAGAAGATAAATCAAAGAAAGGAACTCTTAAAATAAAGAAAAAATTTAAGAATTTAAGAACATAAAATAACATTCAATAAAACTCATGCAACTCCCTAGGATCAAACCATAAAAGTTTAGTCCTCCATTGATGCTATTCTATAAATGGAAGCGGGCAATTGACTTAAAGAAGCGGTATTGAAGAAGAAAGAAAAAAAACATTAATCAAAATGAACACTCCACCGTTCTGTGATGAATTCACAAGTGCGGGTGTGAATAAATTGACAATACTATTCAACGGTATCAACGTGTGAAGAAAAGGAAAATAAAAAGTGAAAAAGAACAAATTTTATTAAAATACTAAACGTGAATGAAAAACTTACATTAGAGAAATTGATGATGCCATTACAAAACGAAAGCAGGAAATTACAATTGAAAGAAAAACATGGATTCGAAGGAAAATGTTAGATGATTATTCCCTCAACACCAGCTCCTTATATAGGCATATTAGGAGCCTTATGTCCACCCGAAACAATAAATTCACCCCCAACAATTAAGAGAGTCAAAAAGAGGGTGAAGAATCAAAAGGAAATTAACGTTACAAAGTTGACCACAAAACCATCCAGATTCATCCTCCATTTTGACGTGTGCGTTTGACACTTCATAAAGCCAAATCCTAAGGTGTCATAAATAGATCATATCTTCATCCATGTTTCTTCTAGATGCTCTCAAAATTTCTGGAATTTGGCTCATCCGTTTCGATGTTATGGTCGAAATGGTAGGACGGATATCTGTGCATTAATGTTGGGTCCACCATTTAAATCTCAACTTCAGATCCCTTTATCATCATGAAAAAATCAGAATTAGCTTCTGCCACAGTTTAATAAAATTATCCTCATATTTTTATCTTTCTACTGTATAAATTTTAGCTTCATTGGGCTTGTTTTATGGGCCCCACATTTGTTTGATGGGCCTTAGGCCCATTATTCTTTTTCCAGCAAGTTTCTGCCTTCAGGCGCAAAATTCTCCATCTTCCTTTAGGATTCATCTAGCGGACCTAAAAGATAAAATGTTCCAAACAAAGTTATCAATAATATCCCAAAATTTCAAATTCATAAAATTAATATAATGTTGTCCAAAAACAAATTAATCATTGGGGCCATATTTGAATTTTAAACATGAATTGAATTTTAGATGAGAAATGAAGTTCTATTTATGTAATGCACTAAAAACAATGTTTATGGACTTTGGAACAATGAATATAAAGATATTAAAAATAAATATTAGCCTCTTTCTGTGGCTAATCAGCACTCTCCAATGAAAGAAACCTAACAGAATTGTGTTCTGTCCATCAGACACGATCCCGGTGCGTTTAATGAAAACAAAAACAAAATACACGGCTTGTACTTTTGAAGTACATGGAATGTACTAGCCTTTTCCATACTCTTCTTTAGGCATCCTCTGTAACGCCCCGACCCTAGTTACCCAGAGTCGGTGCATTATTACATAACATTGGCATGATCACAAGAATGATCAAATCTCGAAAGACCGATCAGTTTAGTAGCCTTGGAAACACTAAATATATTGATAAAGTTTTACACTACATCATAAAAATGAAAACTACAAAAACATAGTCTCCATAGTCTACACACTTATCCACTCATACTATCCCTGCAGGTCATTCATAATTTACATCTTCACATCCTGGGAAAAATAAAATATAGAAAAGGGGTGAGCTCAAATGCCCAATTAGGATAACAATATAGATGAAACTTTCATAAATAAGAATAAACTTTTAAGGAAATGTATAACTAAAACAAAATCCTTTTAATCTTTAACTTCAACATAATATGGAAAAAATAAAATGAAATAATTCCATATACTTATTCACATGGATATACTCTACTAATCGAATAATCCCATGCAATATCAATAACCACTTTCATAATGATGGAATGCATAATGCCAGACTATCATAACCACATATCCAAGGCCTCGTGCTAAGACTACAAATAAGATGTTGTCAAGGCCTTATTCCAAGACACTAGTTTTTCTCATGAGACCTACGGATGCATCAAGGAGCTATAGTGGGATCCACCCGTCACATATTAAGTCCAATGCATTCCCATATGAAAAGGTTTAAACATAACCAAAATATTGGTATTAAAACTAGCATAAAAAATGTAAATACTTCATCCATAAACCATGAATGGTATAAAAATAACATATCCACAGTCAAACATATCACAAAACCTTCAATAAAAAATAAGTATTGTATCATAATAAATCAACATCAAATAAGCATAAAATCCATCAAAATATGATGACATAGATGAAATCAAATCTCTTTTTAGAGAAATATCTCTTTCTATATTGAATTCATTTAAGATCCATATATTTATAAAATAAAACATTTTTTTGAAAATATTCTTATAAGCTTGTAAGGGAATATTAGACGATTTTATAATAGCATAACGTAGCCACACTCGCCCTATAAGTCAAAAAAAACATTCTTACCTTAATTCTGTCGAAAAGGTTATAAAGGAACTTGTTTGGAAAACGAAAGAAAGATTCCTTTATAAACCTCTTATAAAAAGTCAAAAAGGGTATAAATGACTTTAACCCATATTCTTGTAAATAGTAAAAATGTTTTGAAATACATTTTTAAGAAACATGGATGTGGATGATAAAGAGATCCCAGTAGATTATTACGTATAAACAACCTCAGATAATGAAGAGATTGTGAAATAAACCCTTACCTTGTACTTTTCCTTGGTTGGGGTAGGTTATCATACTATATAATGGTGAAATAATTGTTATTAAATGTAATGCCCCGACCCCAGCTACCCAGAGTCGGTGCATTACTTCGTAACATTGGCATGATCACAAAAGATCAAGTCTCGAAAGACCGATTAGTTTAGTAGCCTTGGAAACACTAGATACATTCATAAGTCTTACATTACATCATAAAGTGAAAAACTAATAACAAAGTCTTCATAGTCCACACTCATATCCTCTTCTGACTATCCCTGCAGGTCATTCATAAAATACTTCTTCACATCCTGGAAAATATTAAAACATTGAAAGGGGTGAGCTCAGATGCTCAGTAAGGATAACAATATTGCGGAAGCTTTCATAAATAAACATAAACATTTAAGGAAATGTATGACTAAAACAAAAGCCTTTTAAACTTGAACATCAACATAATATGGAAAAAGTAAAATGAGATAATGCCATTCACTTCTTCACATGGATATTCTACTGGTCGAATAATCACATGCAATATCAATAACCACTTTCATAATGATGGAATGCATAATGCCAGACTATCATAACCACGTAGTCAAGGCCTCGTGCCAAGACCACAAATAATATTTTGTCAAGGCCTCGTGCCAAGACACTAGTTTGTCTCATGAGACCTGCCAATGCATCGAGGAGCTATAGCGGGCTCCACCCGTCACTTATTAAGTCCAATGCATTCCTCATAATAATAGGTTTAAACATATCATAAACCATAACATAATCGTATCACATAAAACATGCATAAAGGAAACATAAAATTTCCACATTTCAATCACAAGATATAAATACAACACGTTGATATAATAAAAATGCTTTCAAAACCATTTTCAATACCAAAATAAAAGAGAGTTAAAACTTTGTATTTATTTTTCATAAAAAAAGATGGCTTGTAGAGGAAGCCGAATCTCAAATAATGGTCACGGCGGCGGAGAAGTCGTTGTCACCGCATAAGTATGGAAAGAAAAACATTCCCTTTTGTCGTTTAGTAAAACACTTCATATAAAAAAAGATTCCTTTTGAATAAACGTAAAATTCAAAGGGGTTTATACACCGTATAAAAGAAAGTTGTGTATAAAACCAAATATGCCTCAATGAAAGGAGATTGAGACGAAGTCCTTAAAAAGATCATTTTTTTATAAAGTAGGTATATTATGTGTATTCACTATAATTACACATAAATAATGTAAAAATACAAGATAGGACATAATAATATCATGACATAATTTGAAAGTAGGAGATTAACCCAAAGAATGGAAGTTGGGTTAAGAAATTACCTTACCTCATGTCCGACTTGACTCAACCGTTCTTTAACCTCCTGAATAATAAACTAGAGTTAATATATACCTTATTAAGAACCATTTTCAATTTCATTATCCTTTTTATATCACTTATTACAATGTTATGAATATTATGTATTTAAGTTAATAACGGTCGTTCTGTCGATCTTTGGAAACTTGAGTCAACAATAAACTTCTTATAATTACAAGTTGTTCATGTGGTAGAATATCCATTATATGCAGAATTATATTCATGATTTAGATGTCATATATATCTTATATATCCAGTATATACATTCATTTATAATATTACGTAACATTTAGAGGTAAGAAATGAAATGCACCGTTCATGGAGACGGTAAGCCGTACGTACGCATGAATGCTACTTTCATTTCAATTTCATATTTAATGGAACTAAATCATAATGATATAAATGTATAATATAATTCCAGTATAATATATTGTATAATAACATTTACTCCATCCTTTATACATCCCAGATATGGCATTAACGATTCAAATCACTTTGAGGGGGCGGTAGTCCGCACTTCCTAAAATGAAATTATCGCGTTTTACCCATAATGGAAATCATAAAGTATGCCATAAATGAGAAATACAGAAGCATAAGTAAAACATAATCATATTATATATCATATATAAAAATAGTGACATCTTAATGGCCATCTTTGAAGGTGTTATATGAGTGTTGAACAATCATCATTTCGTGAGGCAGAAATTCGCCATCCACAGAAACCGTATGTTCTTTAACCATTAGATGTAGGTGTGTGTAAGTGTAGCTCGAATCCTTCTTATAACAACATCCTAGTATATTGAGTATACTGGTGTTGTTACAAAAGAAATGAATAAAAAGAGTTTAGGGGGTTGGAGAAGAAAAATAAAACAAAACAAAATTAGAGAAGACATTACCTCAAAATCGGGTAACTCTTTTTGATTTGAGCCAAAGGCTTCCTTGGGAAGAGTTCTGCCCAAATTGAGGCTTCTAGGAGTAAGGGAGGAATGTTGGGAGAGTATTTTGGCAGAGGTTGGCCGAGCCAAATGGCTTGAAAGTGTAAATTAGGTGGGAGAGGTGGGGGCCTTTTATAAGTGGAGAGGAGGGCACTTTTGGAAAGATTGAAATGTTACATTATTTCACAATGATTTTCGGATTCTAAAGGTCCCACACTTATATAATTCGAGGATAAGGTGATAAGGTTTATAAAGATCCTCATAAAATAGGCTTTGGACAAGTTTATGCCTTGTATTTTGCATTATCTTCTCATTTTATTTAAATCGTTAAATAATGAGGTCATCGCTGCATCATAATGATGTCATAAATAATTTAATTTATTTAATGTCTAAAAATTATAAAAAAAATAATATGATGTAGGAAATCTTTTTAGCTTTCTAATGAATATTTATAGTCAAAATTTGGACTTGTGTAACCCCACTAAAAAACTGTTTTAGTAAGACAACTCATGTTTGTGTCAATTTACATTTAACATTAAATAAATATATATTAATGTCATTTTCCAACTAAAGTGGCTCCATGGGGTCCCCAAGTAGACCCATGGGTTGTATGGGTCGGCCATGACTCATCCAATAGTAGTAGGACAAGTGTCATGCTCATCTCATATTATTAAAACATTATTTGTACCTTAAACTACACTAATTACCTCTAATCGCGATTAAGAACTTAAAAGTTACTATTCACCAAATAATTATTTTAATCTCATTGAACCACATTTTACTTCTTAATGTCAACCATGTATGTTGGATTTTTGAAAATCAAATCACAGAAGTGGTAATATTTCATTTAAACGAAAAATCAGTTATTTAACTACCACTTAGTGGTTTCGCTATTCATCGAGAATTGAAGTTTTTCAGAACAATGCCAAAATTTCA
Organism: Viscum album; assembly: GCA_963277665.1. Taxonomy (NCBI): domain Eukaryota; kingdom Viridiplantae; phylum Streptophyta; class Magnoliopsida; order Santalales; family Viscaceae; genus Viscum; species Viscum album. Next base: position 250,109,024 of record OY728165.1, on the reverse strand, counting down.
CCCTAAGCTATAATTGATATTCCGAATTCAAAAATGATGTCTATTTTAAAAAATTCCAAACATATAAGTTTCATTAATTAATTTTATAATTAATTCCCGTTGTTACGACAAATAGCGTGTTTTCAAGAAACAATTTATATCAAAAGATTGACAATTGTTTATGTCCAATTTCAATGTTAAATTAATTCTAATGACCACCATTGGATAAAATTGTAAAAATATATTCTAATTATACCTTAAAACCACTAAATAGTATAATTTATCACAATAAATTATTTTGATTAAAAAAGTCGTTTTAAAGTATTTTTCACTATTCATAAAAATTAGAAGTTCTCAGAAAAATACCAAAAATTCAACATAGGCTAATTTCGATATTAGGAATACAAAAATGAAGTCCATTTTGAAATATAAAATTTCTATAATTTTAAAAAGTGGTTATTACTATTCATAACTGCTACTTTGATTTGTCGCGGTGTTTTAGAACTCGAAGTTGCGTACAATACAAGCTATTGCATTATTGAATGAGAAGCGTATCGTGGAAGCTCGGGGTGTTACATTCTCCCCTCCTTCAATAAATTGCATCCTCGCAATTTGAAATTTTTTCCTTTGAAAATAAAAGGTTGAAAAGAGAAAATACCTTTGTGGAAAACCCACATCGGAAATAAGATTAATAAAATTTAGCCTTAATAAGAGGGAAATGGAAATAAGAAAGTAACCACCAAATTATGATCTCGATAAGGAGAACATTGGTGGAAATTAGGGACATATAATTGGAGGAAAAACATAAATATTTGTAGGGAGTGATTGAGGTCATCAATCACAATCAACTGTCAAATTGAGGGCCTCAAAGCCTTCAATCTATGTTGATTTAAAATATCATCAGTTCAACAAGACATAAGGTATTAGGATAACACATTTTTTGTTTTAATATCCCTTTACTAAAGTTTAGGAATTAATTTATTCATTGAATAATAGATAGGTATATATATATTTATGCCTGACAATTGGAGTTTCAACCTTCAACTCACCTTTCACTCAAAAAGATAATAGAACCCAAAAATATTATACTTTTCCTAATTGTATAAGGTTCCAAATGTTAACACATACAATTTAGATTAGTAAAATTATTTGGTAATAACCAGGGACTTCCTGTAGGCTAGTGGTATGAAATAAAGGCCTGTCGCAATATGGTTGTGAGTTCGATTCCTGCAGCTTTGTCCGACGCGACGGGTTATTCCCCACCCTGCAGGTTGTCCTTTTCCTAAAACTATAGTATCATAATATTCCAAAAATAATATTCAGAAATGTTTTAACCTTAAACAATACTATCCAAAGTTCAACTTAATCCATTCCAACCTTAATAGTTATCCAAAATACCTCCATCCAGACTTTCTCTAAAGGGTCGTTAAATTCCAAAATCAATTGTAACCTCAGATTCCCCAAACAAAGTAACGTTTCTCTTATTGTCACATACTAAAAATATGATTACCTTAATCATATTAAAACCTTACTGAAATCAACATGTACTGCAGTACAATCCTTATATATATCACATTATTCTTATAACCATAATCTAGTTCTTGAGTCCAAAAACACAAATAAAATCATTATTCCGCTTCAACTGTAGTCACAGCATAAGATTGGCCTTGATCCCTTGGCCTTTTCTGAGGTAAGTTTCCCTGACGCTTAGGACATTCATTTGCATAATGACCCATTTCTCTACAATTGTAGCATTCAACTTTGATAGCCTCTTTCTTTCCCTTGCAATCACGAGCCTGGTGACCCTTTTCTCCACATTTATAACAAACTCTCATTCCTTTTAGGCAAGTACCAGGGTGATTCTTCCCACAATTATCACATAATGGAAAATCCTTCTTTCCCTTTTTCCCTTTATCTGTATCTTGTTCCACCGTTCTCTTCTTATCTTGCTTTACTTTGTTGTCATAAGACTTAGAGAATTCCTTTTCTGTCTTGATAGCACACGAGACAATATCTTCGTATGATGAGAAGGATTGTGATACTAAATCTCGACGGAGAAATGGTTTAAACCCATCAAAGAAATGATCAATCTTACTCCTTGGGTTACGTATATAATCGGCAGCATGCCTCGCTAACCTTGTAAAGTTAGCCTCATACTTTGCGACATTCTCATCCTCCTTCTGCCTCAAACTCAGAAATTGCCTTTCCATATCTGCTCGATGGTCACGAGGAAAATATTTTTCTAAAAACAGATCTTTGAACTCCCTCCATTCCATATTTGATACGTCATCATCTTCCTTTGTGTTTTGAATCAGCGACCACCATTGATCGGCATCTCCAGTGAGGCGGTAAACTGCCATGATAACTTTTTCCCTTTCACTGCTCCCCAAAGCCTGAAATATTTTCTCTAGGGAATTTATCCATTGCTCAGCTACTAAGGGATTTGTACTCCCATTGAACGTTGGTGGTTGTTGCCTCATGAATCGATCTAACATTGATCCTCCACGTTGCGGATCAGGGTGCTCCATACGAGTAAGGTTATTATTCATAACCTGAGTAAGTTGTCCCAGTATGGTAATAAGTTGATCAGCACCAGTTGTATCTCCAGATCCACAATAATTATCTTGGGCAGGAGGGCAATCCCTACACGGAGTTCGTGCATTGATACGGTTTCCATTCCTTCCACTAGGCGCCATTTCTAAACAATGGCATAAACTATATTAGTTTATGAATCAAAATACATAATTCCATACTTGTTAAACACTTTACATAAATTGAACTAGTTATGGATATAATCCATAATCATAAAAAGAAAATGTTTTCTTTGAGGAAGTATGTACTCATAACCCTTCATAGTGGTTTGTAAATAAAATGAGAATTATCCTAAGCATATCCCCCGGGAGTGTCGTAACCAAGAGTGCAGCAAGGCCCGTTGTCGTGCACCAGTTCCCGTTCGAGTCTAGCTCAAAGCGGTGTTTTCGGGTTTTACCCCTAGGTACATCTGTGCTAGAGCCGCCTCTACTTGCTCGTATCCAGACAGGGATGTATTGCTTGGAAAACTCATAACATCTCTATAATACCAAAATTCTAGAAAGTTCTTCTATACTAATCCTCAAAGTCTATCTTTGGGCTATGTGCTCTAATAAGAGTTTATCTAAATCTAGCTTCCAAGGTTAGTACTAAACAGCCTCTGATACCAACTGTAACGCCCCGACCCCAGCTACCCAGAGCCGGTGCGTTACTTCGTAACATTGGCATGATCACAAAAGATCAAGTCTCCAAAGACCGATTAGTTTAGTAGCCTTGGAAACACTAGATACATTCATAAGTCTTACATTACATCATAAAGTGAAAAACTAATAACAAAGTCTTCATAGTGCACACTCATATCCTCTTCTGACTATCCCTGCAGGTCATTCATAAAATACTTCTTCACATCCTGGAAAATATTAAAACATTGAAAGGGGTGAGCTCAGATGATCAGTAAGGATCACAATATTGCGGAAGCTTTCATAAATAAACATAAACATTTAAGGCAATGTATGACTAAAACAAAAGCCTTTTAAACTTGAACATCAACATAATATGGCAAAAGTAAAATGAGATAATGCCATTCACTTCTTCACATGGATATTCTACTAGTCGAATAATCACATGCAATATCAATAACCACTTTCATAATGATGGAATGCATAATGACAGACTATCATAACCACGTAGTCAAGGCCTCGTGCCAAGACCACAAATAAGATTTTGTCAAGGCCTCGTGCCAAGACACTAGTTTGTCTCATGAGACCTGCTGATGCATCGAGGAGCTATAGCGGGCTCCACCCGTCACTTATTAAGTCCAATGCATTCCTCATATGAATAGGTTTAAACATATCATAAACCATAACATAATCGTATCACATAAAACATGCATAAAGGAAACATAATATTTCCACATTTCAATCATAAGATATAAATACAACACATTGATATAATAAAAATGCTTTCAAAACCATTTTCAATACCAAAATAAAAGAGAGTTAAAACTTTGTTTTTATTTTTCATTAAAAAAAGATGTCTTGTAGAGGAAGCCGAATCTCAAATAATGGTCACGGCGGCGGAGAAGTCGTTGTCGCCGCATAAGTACGGAAAGAAAAACATTCCCTTTTGTCGTTTAGTAAAACACTTCATATAAAAAAAAGATTCCTTTTGAATAAACGTAAAAGTCAAAGGGGTTTATACACCGTATAAAAGAAAGTTGTGTATAAAACCAAATATGCCTCAATGAAAGGAGATTGAGACGAAGTCCTTAAAAAGATCATTTTTTTATAAAGTAGGTCTATTATGTGTATTCACTATAATTACACATAAATAATGTAAAAATACAAGATAGGACATAATAATATCATGACATAATTTGAAAGTAGGAGATTAACCCAAAGAATGGAAGTTGGGTTAAGAAATTCCCTTACATCATGTCGGACTTGACTCAACCGTTCTTTAACCTCCTGAATAATAAACTAGAGTTAATATCTACCTTATTAAGAACCATTTTCAATTTCATTATCCTTTTATATCACTTATTACAATGTTATGAATATTATGTATTTAAGTTAATAACGGTCGTTTTGTCGATCTTTGGTAACTTGAGTCAACAAAAAACTTCTTATAATTACAAGTTGTTCATGTGGTAGAATATCCATTATATCAAGAATTATATTCATGATTTATATGTCATATATATATTATATATCCAGTATATACATTCATTTATAATATTACGTAACATTTAGAGGTAAGAAATGAAATGCACCGTTCATGGAGACGGTAAGTCGTACGTACGCATGAACGCTACTTTCATTTCAATTTCATATTTAATGGAACTAAATCATAATGATATAAATTTATAATATAATTCCAGTATAATATAGTGTATAATACCATTTACTCCATCCTTTATACATCCCACATATGGCATTAACGATTCAAATCACTTTGAGGGGGCGGTAGTCCGCACTTCCTAAAATGAAATTATCGCGTTTTACCCATAATGGAAATCATAAAGTATGCCATAAATGAGAAATAAAGAAGTATAAGTAAAACATAAACATATTATATATCATATATAAAAATAGTGACATCTTAATGGACACCTTTGAAGGTGTTATATGAGTGCTGAACAATCATCGTTTCGTGAGGCAGAAATTCGCCATCCACATGAACCGTATGTTCTTTAACCATTAGATGTAGGTGTGTGTAAGTGTAGCTCGAATCCTTCTTATAACAACATCCTAGTATATTGAGGATACTGGTGTTGTTACAAAAGAAATGAATAAAAAGATTTTAGGGGGTTGGAGAAGAAAAATAATACAAAACAAAATTAGAGAAGACATTACCTCAAAATCGGGTAACTCTTTTTGATTTGAGACAAAGGCTTCCTTGGGAAGAGTTCTGCCCAAAGTGAGGCTTCTAGGAGTAAGTGAGGAATGTTGGGAGAGTATTTGGGCAGAGTTTGGCCGAGCCAAATGGCTTGAAAGTGTAAATGAGGTGGGAGAGGTGGGGGCCTTTTATAAGTGGAGAGGAGGGGCACTTTTGGAAAGATTGAAATGTTACATTATTTCACAATGCTTTTCGGATTCTAAAGGTCCCACACATATATAATTCGAGGCTATGGTTATAAGGTTTCGAAATATCCTCATCCAATAGGCTTTGGACAAGTGTAAGCCTTGGATTTTGCATTATCTTCTCATTTTATTTAAATCGTTAAATAATGAGGTCATCGCTGCATCATAATGATGTCATAAATAATTTAATTTATTTAATGTCTAAAAATTATAAAAAAAATACTATGATGTAGGAAATCTTTTTATCTTTCTAATGAATATTTATAGTCAAAATTTGGACTTGTGTAACCCCACTAAAAAACTGTTTTAGTAAGACAACTCATGTTTGTGTCAATTTACTTTTAACATTAAATAAATATATATTAATGTCATTTTCCAACTAAAGTGGCCCCATGGGGTCCCCAAGTTGACCCATGGGTTGTCTTGGTCGGCCATGACTCATCCAATATGAGTAGGACAAGTGTCATTCTCATCTAATATTATTAAAACATTATTTGTACCTTAAACTACACTAATTACCTCTAATCGCGATTAAGAACTTAAAAGATACTATTCACCAAAAAATTATTTTAATCTCATTGAACCACATTTTACTTCTTAATGACAACCATGTATGTCGGATTTTTGAAAATCAAATCACAGAAGTGGTAATATTTCATTTGAACGAAAAATCAGTTATTTAACTACCACTTAGTGGTTTCACTATTAATCAAAAATTGAAGTTTTTCAGAACAATGCCAAAATTTCACCCTAAGCTATAATTGATATTCCGAATTCAAAAATGATTTCTATTTTACAAAATTCCAAACATATAAGTTGCATTAATTAATTTTATAATTAATTCCCGCTGTTACGACAAATAGCGTGTTTTCAAGAAACAATTTATATCAAAAGATTGGCAATTGTTTATGTCCAATTTCAATGTTAAATTAATTCTAATGACCACCATTGGATAAAATGGTAAAAATATATTCTAATTATACCTTAAAACCACTAAATAGTATAATTTATCACAATAAATTATTTTGATTAAAAATGTTGTTTTAAAGTATTTTTCACTATTCATAAAAATTAGAAGTTATCAGAAAAATACCAAAAATTCAACATAGGATAATTTCGATATTAGGAATACAAAAATGAAGTCCATTTTGAAATATAAAATTTCTATAATTTTAAAAAGTGGTCATTACTATTCATAATGACTACTTTGATTTGTCGCGGTGTTTTAGAACTCGAAGTTGCGTACAATGCAAGCTATTGCCTTATTGAATGAGAAGCGTATCGTGGAAGCTCGGGGTGTTACATTAAATTATACAATAATCATATATATTAATATGATATCATATATGATCTTTTAACATTGCTTTGTTAATAATATTTTAGAATTATTGTTGTTTCGGGTGTTAACTTACTCATTTTCTTTTATATGTTTTGTCACATAAGCCTTGTTTTTCAGGGATCGGTTGTATCTTATTCATATCCAGAATGATATCAAGTCCTTAAAAATTATTTTTAAATCATTAAATGAAAATTATACTTGAATGGATACTATGGAGAATGATTCTCATCGCGTTTGTGGAGACGGTAGTACGTACGTACGCACAACCGACAATATCATTCTTTTGATATTAAAATAATATATAATTGGATGGTATATCATATATACAGAATCATTATCATGTTATATTTATTATTTACATGAATTAAAAATCATTATTATACCCATCAAAATAATAATATATTGAATAACAATTACACCACGACGAGGCGACGGTAAGCCGTACGTACGCACGTATGGTGACATGTCATTCAAAGGACGGATAAAATACTGAATATGGTTGTACCATATTTATAATAATATTAAATTATATAGGTTATACATGATTAATTATTTTATAATGGGAATAACAAAGAAAGATGAAGTTGAAGAAAAAGGAACTTGAAAAGGGGTGGTGAAAACATTACCTCTTCTTCGGGGTCTTCCTTTTGATTTGATCAAAAGGACTCCTTAGGTTGCCTTTCTGATCAAACTAAGGCCTCTAGGATGAAGTTAGGGAAGTTGAGAGAGTATTTGGGTAGTGTTTGTCCAAGCCAAATGGCTTCAATGGTGTGAATTAATGAGAAGAATGAGTTCCCTTTTATAAGAGGGATGAGAGGCACCTTTGGAAAAGCTAGAAATATTATTTTATAATAAATTAATATTCGGTTTATAATGGCTCCGAAGTAGATTATTTAAATGTTAAGGTGGTTTTGGGTCTAAAAGAACTCAACCAAAAGAATTTACACAGGTTTGGGTCATTATATTAACCTTATAGTTTAGTTTGAACTCTTAGTTAATAAGTTTGACACTTACCATGTCACTTTGTATTTTTATATCATATAGTTAATAAACATAATATATACATCCAAGAGACAACCAAGTGGTACATTAATTATACATATATCATGATATAAGTCTCCTGGCCGATCCATAGATCTTTAGGAATTTAATATCAATTAATAATATAATATATTTTTTTAAATACTCTATTATGTCAATTTTGACACTATTTGGAAAATTGATTTTTTTTGAAAATCATAACAGAATGATTACTTCGAAATATTTTAATTAAATCACTCCGAACATGTCATATGAACCTTGAAAATTTGTGTAATTCATAAAAAGTCTCAAATTTTATTTATTTGGGTATTTATAATATCAATTATTTTAATTTTTCACTATTATGGTAATTACTGCATCACCATTGTGTCATAAATAAATTAAAATATTTAATTTCTAAAATTTATAAATAAAATACCATTATGTAGAAAATATTTTTATCTTTCTAATGAATATTTACAATCTAATTTATCTTATGTATAACCCTATATTAGAAATTATTTAGTAAATAAACATTGATTTTAACTCTTTTAACTCTTCTTTGAATTAAATAATAATAAATGTCCTAATCTAATCCAATTGGACCTAAATGACAATATCTTATTCCTAAGGTTGTTTTTGGTCGAATTAATCTTATCCAATTGAATTAGGACATGTGTTAGGGTAATATTAATATCATTTTTACCCTTATTTACCCTATTTACTTTTAACCGTGGTAAATAAAAGTAAAAAGTTACTATTCACCAAAAATTATTCTCATCTAAATGAACCACATTTTAGTCCTTTATATTAATCATTTCTCTCAGATTTTCGAAATTCCACTCACAGAAGTGGTAAAATTAAGTTTTTATGAAAAATTTAGTTTTTTAACTTCCACTTAGTGTTTTCACTATTCATAAAAAATGATGTTTCTCAGAAAAATACCAAAAAATCACCCTAGGATAATTTCAATATTACGAATCCAAAAATGAAGCCCATTTTGAAAAATAAAATTTATAAATTTCAATAATGGGGTATTACTATTCATAACGGTTAGTTTGATTGGTTGTGGTGTGTTAGAACTCGATGTTGCGTACAACACACGCTATTGCATTATTCAAAGAGAAGCATATCGTATAAACTTGGGTTTTCAAATTCTCCCCTACTTCAAATAATTTCTTCCTTGAAATTTGTTGAATAATACCGCATGAAATGACTCGGGTGGTTCTTCATCATAAGTTCCTCAGGTTCCCATGTTGCCTCTTCCATCTTATGGTTTCTCCACAAGGCTTTTACGAGACGAGTCATCCGGTTTCTCAGTACTTGTTCTCTCGTATCAAGAATCTTGTTGGGCTCTTCGCATTAAGACAGATTGGGTTCCAGTTTGAATTCATCATAGGTGAGTACATGCGTAGGGTCAGGCATGCATTTCCTCAACAGAGATACATGGAACACATCGTGAACTTTGGAGAGACTTGGCGGCATTGCCAATCGGTAAGCTATAGCCCCAATTCGTTCTAGAATTTCGAAAGGTCTAATATACCTGGGTCTAAATTTACCTTTCTTACCAAAACGTATGACTCCCTTCCATGGTGATAACTTCAAGAAAATATGATCACTAACTTGAAATTCCAAATCCTTCCTTTGATTATTGGCATAGCTCTTCTGCTTACTTTGCATCGTTCCTTCGAGGAGTCTTTGGTATCCCCATGACAAATTCTATAGTAATATTGTCCCATTTCCACTCCCGTATGGGATGAGGATGCAATACTCCACCTGGCTGTTTCCTTCCAACTTTCACTTGTTGAAAAACTATACATATTGACATAGAATCGGCAATCTCCCTCTTCATGTTGTCCCACCAAAAATGTTCCATCAAATCAATATAAATTTTGGTGCTCCTAGGGTGTATAGAGAAATTGGAACTATGAGTATCATCCAACAATTCCATTTTTAGATCAGGTATATCAGGAACACAAAGTCTCTTCCCAAATTTCAAAATTCCATCTTCATACACAAATTATCCAATCTCCCATCATTCACAGCTTTAATCTTCTTTTGAAATTCTTTATCATTGGTATGAGAAATCTTAATACTTTCTAGTAATGATGGTTTGGAAACCATTTGAAAAAGAATTGATGTTTCACCTTTCCTGGTTATTCCCATGTCCATCTTCCCTAGATTCATGAAAATTGGATCCCATACAATTCTCATATTGTTTAAAACTCCATGGCCTTCTCTTCTCAAAGCATCTTCACCTTGTTTTCTTTCCTCGTGTGGTAGTGTATCGTGCAATCATAATCCATGAGTAATTCAAGCCATCTCCTTTACCTCATGTTGAGTTCTTTTTGTGAGAAAATATACTTCAAACTCTTGTGATCAGTATAAATCTCACATTTCTCACCATAGAGGTAGTGCCTCCATATCTTCAAAGAAATGATCACAACTGCTTACTCGATATCATGAGTAGGATTGTTTTTTTCATGAATTTTCAACTGTCGTGATGCATAGGCAATAACCCTTTCATTCTACACAAGGACACAACCATGTCATTTCTTTGATGTATCACAATAAATAACGAACCCATCATTCCTGAAAGGTAGAGTCAATATAGGTGCATCGACTAATCTTCTCTTCACTTCTTTGAAACATTCTTCACACTATTTTGTCCAAAAAAATTTATCCCCTTTACGTGTGAGCTTCATTAATGGGTTAGCCAATCGGGAAAAATTCTTGACGAAACGTCGATAATAACCTGCCAAACCAATAAAACCGTGTACCTCAGTTATACTCGTAGGTGTTGTCTTTTCTTGGATTTCCATCGTCTTAGAAGGATAAATAGAGAATCCATATTTAGAGACAATATTTCCAAGAAATAAATCCTCTCAAGCTACAATTCACACTTGCTAAACATCCCATATAATTCATGTCGTCTCAGACTCTTGAGGATAATGCGTAAGTAATTTTCATGATCTTCGTAGATTTTGGATTATACCAAGATATCATCAATAAATACCACCAAAAATTCATCGAGATATTCAATGAAAACTCTATTCATCAGATCCATGAATAAAGATGGTGCATTAGTCAATCCAAAAGGCATTACTGTAAACTCGCAATGCCCGTACCTGGTTCGAAATGCTGTATTCGGAATGTCTTCCTTCTTCACACATAACTGATGGTATCTAGATCGAAAGTCAATCTTTAAAAAGTATTGAGCTCCATGCAATTGGTCAAATAAATCTTCTATGTGAGGTAGGGGATACTTTTTCTTTATTGTTATATCATTGATCTCCCTGTAGTCGATGCATAACCTCATAGATCCATCTTTCTTTTTAACAAAAAGAACGAGGGATCCCCATGGAGAAACACTAGGGAGAATAAATACCTTATTACTCAATTCCTCTAGTTGTTTCTTTAGTTCAACAAATTCTACTATGGCCATTCTATAAGGGGTTTTCTATATAGGCCTTGATCCAGGAATTTAAACAATGGAAAACTCAACTTCTCGTTCTGGAGGATGTCCAGGTAAATCTTCCGGAAACACATCTACATATTCTTTCAAAATAGCTACATCCTCTATTTGAACATTCCTTTCCTCACCCACTGTAATTTCATCCTCTTCCTCCCCAATAATTGAATTTAGTTGAGCTACTGGGGGTGGATCTAGATAAGAATTAGGTGGTGACGATTCTACTCTAAAGATAAGGTGTTCCTTATCATCATCATAAAAAATCATAACCTCATTCTTCTTACAATAAATCTTCGCATCATATTATGAATGCCAAACCATAGTGAGTATTATATCAAACTCAATCATATTTATAACGATGAGATCATTAGATAAAGAACGTTTATGTGATCCAAGGGGGACTGATTCACAAAACATTGTTGCAATGATACTTCCCTTAAGTGTTTTAACTGACAACTCCCTTGTTGAATCAAATTGGAAATATCTAATTTTCTTAGAAAACTAGGAAGATATGAAACAATACGATGATCCAGAATCAAATAATTCATTTTCTAAACTTGAGGAGACCATTAAATTACCAACTAAAACATCTTTTGGAGCTTCTACCTCTGCAGTAGTGATAGAATAAGCTTGTCCTTGATCCCTTAGACTTTTCTGAGGTATGTTACCCTGACGCTTTGGACATTCATTTGCATAATGACCCATCTACCTGCAATTATAGCACTGAACATTGGTAGCTTCCTTCTTCCCTTTACAATCATGAGCTTGGTGGCCTTTTTCACAACACTTGTAACAGACACCCATTCCCTTCAAGCAAATACCAGGGTGTTTCTTCCCACATTTACCATATGATGGATATTCAACCTTTCCCTTCTTCCCCTTATTTCCATTACCAGATTGATCAGCAGATCTATTCTTCTCTTACTTTTCTCTAAAGTCATAAGACATAGAAAATTCCTTTTCTGTCTTGATAGCACATAAGACAATGTATTCGTACGATGATAAGGATTGTGAGACTAATGCTCGACGGATAAATGGTTTTAACCCATCAAATAAACGATCAATATTACTTCTTTGGTTATGTATATAATCTCCAATATACCTTTCTATCCATGAAAAATTAGACTCATACTTTGTGACATTCTCATCCTCCTTTTGTCTTAGACTCAGAAATTTTCATTCCATATCTTCTAGATGGCCACGAGGAATGTATTTTCCTAAAAACAGATATTTGAACTCCCTCCATTCAATATTTGATACTTCATCATCTTCCTTCATGTTTTGAATGAATGACCACCATTGATCTGTATATCCAGTGAGGCGGTAAAATTCCATGATAACATTTTCCCTATCACTACTTCCCAAAGCCTGAAATATTTTCTCTAGAGAGTTTATCCATTTCTCAGCTACTAAGGGATTTGTACTCCCACTGAACGTTGGTGGTTGTTTCCTCATAAAGCGATCCAACATTGATCCTCCACACTGCGGATCAGGGTGCTCCATACGGGTAAGGTTTTTATTCATATCCAGAGTGATTTATCCCAGTATGGTGATAAGTTGATCAACACCAGTTGTATCACCAGCTCCACTTTAATTGTCTTGATCAGTTGAGAAATCCCTACATGGAGTGTGTGCATTGATATGGTTTCCATTTCTTCCACTAGGTTCCATTTCCGAACAATGGCATAAACTAGATCAATTTATGGATCAAAATACATAATTTCATACTTATAAAACACTTAACATAAATAGAACTCTTTATGGATATAATCCATTATCATAAAAAGGTTTTCTTTGAGGATGTATATACTAAAAAACCCTTCATAATTATTTGTAAAGAAAATTTGAGTTATCCTAAGCATATCCCATGGGAGTGTAGTAACCAAGAGTGTAGCAATGCCCGTTTTCATGCACCAGTTTTCGTTCGAGTCATGCTCAAAGCGGTGTTTTCGAGTTTACCCCTAGGTACATCTGTGCCAGAGCCGCCTCTACCTGCTCGTATCCAAACAGGGATGTATTGCTCAGAAAACTCACAAAATCACTACAATACCAAAATTATAGGAAGTTCTTCTATACTAATCCTCAAAGTCCATCTTAGGTCTTTGTGCTCTAATCAGAGTATATCTAAATCTAGCTTCCAAGGTTTGTACTAAACATCCTCTAATACCAACTGTAACGTCCCGACCCCAGTTACCCAGAGTCGGTGCATTATAACATAACACTGGCATGATCACACGAAATATCAAATCTTGAAATACCGATTAGTTTAGTAGCCTTGGAAACACTAGATATATTTATAAAGTTTTACATTACATCATACAAATGAAAACTACAACAACATAGTCTCCATAGTCTATACTCTTATCCCCTCATACTATCACTGCAAGACATTCATAATTTACTTCTTCACATCCTGGGAAAAATAAAACATAGAAAAGGGGTGATCTCAATTGCCATGTAAGGATAACAATATAGCGGAAACTTTCATAAATAAGAATAAACTTTTAAGGAAATGTATAACTAAAACAAAAGACTTTTAGACTTTAACATCAACATATTATGGAAAAAATAAAATGAAATAATTCCATTTACTTATTCACATGAATATTCTACTAATCAAATAATCACATGCAATATCAATAACCACTTTTATAATGATAGAATGCATAATGTCATACTATCATAAGAAAAAAGCCAAGGCCTTGTTCCAAGAATACAAATAAGATTTTGTGAAGGACTTGTTCAAAGACACTAGTTTGTCTCATGATACCTATCGATGCATCAACGAGCTATAGCGGGCTCCACCCATCACATATTAAGTCCAATGCATTCCCATATAAAAAGGTTTAAACATAACATAAACATTCATATTAAAACTAGAATACGAAATGTAAATACTTCATCCATAAACCATGAATGGTATAAAAATAACACATCCATAGTCAAAAATATCACAAAACCTTTAATACAATATAGATGTTTTGTATCATAATAAATCAACTTCAAATAAGAGTAAAATCCATCAAAGGATGTTGTCATAGATGAAATCAAAACTCTTTTTTGAGAAATATCTCTTTCTATTTTGAAATCATTTCAGATATTTATAAAATTAAACATTTTCTTTGAAAATATTCTTATATTCTTGTAAGGGAAGCTTCAACAATTTTATAATGGCATAAAATAGCCGCACCCGCCATATCAGTTAAAAAAACATTCTTACATTAATTTTGTCGAAAAGGTTAAAAATGACCTTGTTTGGAAAACGACAGAATGATTCCTTTATAAACCTCTTATAAAAAGTCAACAAGGGTATAAATGAATTTAACCCATATTATTGTAAATTGTAAAAATGTTTTGAAATAAATTTTTAAGAAACATGGATTTGGATGATAAAGAGATCCCAGTAGATTATTATGTATAAACAAACTCGGAAAATGAAGAGATTGTAAAATAAACCCTTACCTTGTACTTTTACTTGGTTGGGGTAGTTTAACCTCTTGTATAATGGTGAAATAATTGTTATTAAATTATACAATAATAATATATATTAATATGATATCATATATGATCTTTTAACATTGCTTTGTTAATAATATTTTATAATTATTGTTGTTTTGGGTGTTAACTTACTCGTTTTTTGTTATTTGTTTTGTTAAATAAGCCATGTTTTTCATGGATAGTTTGTATCTTATTAATTTCCATAATGATATCATGTCCTCAATCATTATTTTGAAATCATCAAATGATAATTATACTTGAATGGATACGATGGAGATTGATTCTCATCGCGTTCGTGTAGACGTTAGTCCGTACGTACGCACGAGTGACAATATCATTTTTTTGATATTGAATTAATATATAATTGGATGGTATATCATATATACAGAATCATTATCATTTTTTATTTGTTATTTACATGAATTAAAAATCATTATTATACCCATCCAAATAATAATATATTGAATAACAATTACACCACGACGTGGAGATGGTAAGCCATACATACACACGTATGGTGACATGTCACTAAAAGGATGGATAAAAAACTGAATATGGTTGTACCATATTTAAAATAATATTAAATTATATATGTGATAGTGGATTAATTTTTTTAGAATAGTAATAACAAAGAATGAAGAAGTGGAAGAAGAAAGGAACTTGAAGAGGGGTGGTGAAAACATTACCTCTTCTTCGGGTTCTTCATTTTGATTTGATCAAAAGGGATCCTTCGGTTGGATTTCTGATCAATCTAAGGCCAATAAGATGAAGTGGGGGAAGTTGAGAGAGTATTGGGGCAGAGGTTTTCCAAGCCAAATGGGTTTGAAGGTGTGTATTAATGAGAAAGGGGAGTTCCCTTTTATAAGTGGGGTGAGGGGCACCTTTGGAAAAGCTAGAAATATTATTTTATAATAAATTCATATTCGGATTATAATGTCTCCAAAGTGAATAATTTAAAGCTTAAGGTGGTTATGGGTCTAAGACCACTCAACAAATATAATTTAGATAGGTTTGGGATATTATATTAACCTTATCTTTTAGTTTTAACTCTTAGTTAATTAGTTTGACACTTACCATGTCACTTTGTATTTTTATATTATATAGTTAATAAAAATACTATATACCTCCAAGAGACCCCCTAAGTGGTCCATTAATTATAAACTTATAATGATATAATTTTCTTGGAAGAACCTTAGATTTTTAGGAATTTAATATCAATTAATAATATAATATTTGTTTTAAAAACACTTTTATGTAAATTTGGACACTATTTGGAAAATTGATTTTTTGTGAAAATCATAACAGAATGATTACTTCAAAAACAGTTAATTAAATCATTCCTAACATGTCATATTAACCTATAAAATTAGTGTAATTCATAAAATGTTTCAAATTATTTTTATTTCGGTATTTATAATATCAATTATTTTAATTTTTCACTATTATGGTAATTACTGCATCACCATTGTGTCATAAATAAATTAAATTATTTAATATCTAAATTTTATAAATAAAATACCATTATGTAGGATATATATTTATCTTTCTAATGAATATTTAAACTCTAATTTATCTTATTTATAACCCTATATTAAAAATGGTTTAGTAAATAAAAATTGATTTTAACTCTTTTAACTCTTCTTTGAATTAAATAATAATAAATGTCCTAATCTAATCCAAGTGGACCTAAATGATAATATATTATTCCTAAGGTTTTTTTTGGTCGAATTAATCTTATCCAATAAAATTAATACATGTGTTAGGGTAATATTATTATCATTTTTACCCTTAACTACCCTATTTACTTTTAGCCGTTGTAAATAAAAGTAAAAAGGTACTATTCACAAAATTTTATTTTCAACTCAATGAACCACATTTTAGTCCTTGATATTAACTGTGTCTCTCAGATTTTTGAAATTCCACTCAAACAAGCGGTAAAATTATGTTTTATGAAAAATTTAGTTTTTTAACTACCACTTAGTGGTCTAACTATTCATGAAAAAATGAAGTTTTTCGGAAAAATACCAAATATTAACCCTAGGATAATTTCGATATTCCGAATCCAAAAATGAAGTCCATTATGAAAAATTAAATTTATAAATTTCAAAAAGTGGGTTTTACTATTCATAATGGCTAGTTTGATTGGTTGTGGTGTGTTAGAACTTGATGTTGTGTACAACACACACTATTGCATTATTCAAAGAGAAGCGTACTGTATAATCATGGGGTGTTAAATCCTCCACATCACCCCACACGACTGTGTGTGTGGCCATGAAATGGAAAGAACACGGCATCCTGTGGAAATGAAGTACACGGTGTGTACTTATAAAGTACACGGCGTGTAGTTGAGAAATTTACATATATTACACTTTTCTCAAAAACAGCAGGAAAAAGAAAAACATACCTGAAAAGAAGATCTCAGTTCATAAAAAAATCGTACAAAAATATACTTAGAAATTAAATAATCCAACTACAAAAAAACCACGATGTGTCTCCATTGATGGTGATCCACAGATCTAAGAAGATAGATCATGAATGTAGAATGTGGTGATCCAAGATCAACATTTCCACATAATTAAACCAAAATCCAATAAAACTCATGGATTTCACAACCTTTAGGAAGAAGGAATGAAAAAAATAAGGGATATCTAGGAAAATAATAGAAGAAATCATCGAAAGAGAATATCTCTGCATCGATCAGGTATTTGATCCTCCAAGAGATGATGTTTGGGGAGACAAAATGGCTTGAGAGGGATCCTGAAATCCTAAGGACCAAATTATGATATATTGAGACGAATTTAGGGCTGATTGGGGGGGGGGGAGGTCAGGATTTTCATTATAATTTTTTCAACTTTAATTACAACATTCAAAATTTTATTGGTTATGTTGCAAGTTTAGAACCAACCATATGAAAACTATGTGTCTAGAATAATGAAAATGGATGTGTTAAATTATTTAGATTCACAACTTTTCAAACCTTGCACCAACCATGAAATCCCATACTATATAGGATACATAATTTTTAAAAAATTCTCAAACCGTACACAAACCGTCCTCAAACCATGAAAAATCCCTGAAATCAGAAAAAAATTGTTCAAAAAAACTATAGTAACAACCCTGGGTGAGACCCAATCATTGGGTAATAAAATCAATAGCTCAAAATAGAAAAAAAAACATATGGGATGTTATATCCTCCCTACCATAGGACTTTCTATCCCAAAAGATCATTCAATACAAATGATTGAACATGATGACAGAAGAAGAAATCCAGCACTCATCCCATGAGGTGGATGGTTTGTGGTCTAGAAGGGAGACTCACCCATATGTTAACAACACACACAACTCCAATATCAAAAAACCAAGATCATCAGAGGTCTCCAAAGAAGATATATATTATATACCTCTCATAGGTCTCCCAACTATATTAATATTAACCAAAAAGGTATATCATAATAGAATTTTGTACCTTAAAACTAGAGAAGAGGCATCAACTAATCACTAAGTAGAAGCAATGATGACCATGAATCCACAAGAAGGGTAATGAACTGAAAAGGATTTATACCATGCGTATGTACTCAAAGGTAACCAAGTATTTTTCAAACAATTCCTCATACCTTGATGAAGGAAGTAAATGAAATGACCTAACCCATGTGTTCCTAGTGTATCAAAAATTCACATCATCCAAGTTGCCTATGTATATTCCCAAGGTCTATCAATGTCCAATCAAAAACAGCACACACAACATAGTCAGTGCACAATATGGCACTATAATCTCACATGGGAGATCATCCAACACATCATAATTGATCTCCAACTATCATGTCAAAATAAGAGTAACACCACGGAACAACCAATATGCTGTCCGGAAAAGGAAACAATTATAACATCAATAAAAAAAATTAACCAACCCCTCTTCCACAAGATACCATACACAATGACCCAAAAAAAATGGTTTCCAAAAAATCATAATTGACAATATGGGAAAACTAATGTTGTTTCCACTTCTATATTTGAAGCAAAAAAAAAGAAAGATCAATGTTAACCATACCGTGAATATAAAATATGACAACTTAAATCTCATACACTACGTGCAAAGCATCAAAGGAGTCTTATGGATAGAGTCTAATTATAAGGAAGTATCTACTACCCCATGGTCAAGAGTTGATATTCCTAAATAGAATTACCCATTCTGGATGCCAAATGTACATAACCTCAACAATTGAACTATGTGGAAAAAATAATTTTTTACTATTGTATAATTAAAACACATTTTTTTAGTAGAACCATGTGATCCACCATCGAAACACATGGTATTCGTCTTCTTTTACCAATAAAATTGAACATACTCAATTGGGAAAGTGGAATTTATCCATTCCGGTTATTTTTTCAAGCACAAAATCAATTGAAAAGGAAATTTTGGAATCTATTGATAATATATAACCATTCCATAGGCATCGAGGTTACATGGTATCGGTGAATAAAATCTTGGAATACTTTTCAATATGATTGGGTATGAAACATACTAAAAATGATAAATTCCTATAATACTTCTCAACTGATAGATCATCTTGAATGAAAGTCAATTACTCGCACACATTATCCTTTTTTACCTCCTTATAATACTAAAAAAATGAAGACTAAAATTATAAATTACCAATTCATTATTTCTTACATACTAGAGGTAATTGAAATTTTCCACCACTCATGTTTAGGTCTTTGAAATAACGAGTGGAGAGACATTACCTTTAGTAATGCTATAGTCTTATGAGTATTAAATATCACATAATCATCTTCAGGCCACTTCATTGCCTCATGATACCCTTATTAACCTTTATAATAAGTAGGATAAAATTTAATAATTCTAGTATCCTGTTCAAAGGTTGGAAGTTCACTTCATCCACCACATGATATAGAGTCTAGGTAGAGCCATTAACTAGTTATTCGACTTCTAGAAAATGTGAAGAACAACATCGAGGACCAGACCGTAGGGTGAACATTATTTATTTCATGCAGGACTTATGGGAGATATTTATAGAAACCATGAAACAAAAGAATACCAACTCTGACATAAAGGAACACTAAAAAGTATCATATAATAGTTTAAAAAAACCATAACCTAGTGTATTCAAAAAATTATCAATTTCATAATGAAAAATATTTCACCATTTATAAAAAAGTATTAATTCATTTCAAAATGATAAATCTTGTTATAATTCAATCACAGATTCAAAAACCCATTACCATTAATTTTAAATTATTACATTTTTTCTTAAGAATTAACACTTTATAAAATTATGAAAGAGTGTCTTATTTAAAATCAATTAAAACCCAAAATTACATTTAAGAACATTATAATATCACACCACATAATAATATTTGATAATTTCTTTTACAAACCAAATATTTCATAAATTTCATTTTCAGTCGTTGAAAAAAATTCAATGTACTTAACTAAAACATGATTTAAGACCAAATATAGTTTTCCCAAACGATTTAAAATGTTTAACTATTTATTGAATTCCAAACAACCAAAAAAGGGAATGACAAAACCCACTTCCACTACCATCATAACAAAAATCACATAAGTGAAGTCCCTCTGAAGAAAATGGGTAAAGAATCAAGTTTATATCCAGGTAATATTAAAAAATGGGTTGGTCGTATAGGCTGGTAAACCACACACCAACCTCACAAACACTATAGGATGAATTTACAAATCAACGACACTGATTACTCATAGTTTACTAGATGGGGAAACCATTGTTCTACAATTTTCACCCTTCTTCTGTAATGCCCCGACCCCAGTTACCCAGAGTCGGTGCATTAATTACATAACATTGGCATGATCACAAGGAAGATCAAATCTCGAAAGACCGATTGGTTTAGTAGCCTTGGAAATACTAGATATATTCATAAGTTTTACATTACATCATAAAATGAAAAACTACAACAACAACATAATGTCTCCATAATCCACACTCATATACCCCCATAATATCCCTACAGGTCATTCATAATTTACTTTTTCACTTCCTGGGAAAAATAAAACACAGAAAAGGGGTGAGCTCAAATGCCCAGTAAGGATAACAATATAGCGAAAACTTTCATAAATAAGAATAAACATTTAAGGTAATGTATAACTAAAACAAAAGCCTTTTAAACTTTAACTTCAACATAGTATGGCATAAATAGAATGAAATAATTCCATTTACTTATTCACATGGATATTCTACTAATCGAATAATCACATGCAATATCAATAACCACTTTCATAATGATGGAATGCCTATTTCCAGACTATAATAACCACATAGCCAAGGCCTCGTGCCAAGACTACAAATAATATTTTTCCAAGGCCTTGTGCCAAGACACTAATTTGTCTCATGAGACCTACCGATGCATCGAGGAGCTATAGCGGGTTCCACCCGTCACATATTAAGTCCAATGCATTCCCATATGAAAAGGTTTAAACATAACATAAACATTCATATTAAAACTAGCATACGAAATGTGAATACTTTCACCCTAAACCATTAATGGTATATAAAACAATAGCACATCTACCATCAAAAATATCACAAAACCTTCAATACAATATAAAAGTTTTGTATCATAATATATCATCCTCAAATAAGCGTAAAATCCATTAAAGGATGTTGACATAGATGAAGTCAAAACACTTTTTAAAGAAATATCTCTTTCAATTTTGAAATCATTTAAGAGACATATATTTATAAAATAAAACATTTTCTTTGAAAATATTCTTATAAGCATGTAAGGGAAGCTTTGACGATTTTATAACGGCGGGAAATAACCGCACCCGCCGTATAGGTTAAAAAAACATTCTTATCTTAATTCTGTCGAAAAGGTTAAAAAGCACCTTGTTTGGAAAACGACGGAAAGATTCCCTTATAAACCTCTTATAAAAAGTCAAACAAGGGTCTAAATGACTTTAACCCATATTCTTTTAAATATTAAAAATGTTTTGAAATACATTTTGAAGAAACATGGACGTGGATGATAACGAGATCCCAGTAGATTATTACGTATAAACAACATCGGATAATGAAGAGATTGTGAAATAACCCTTACCAATTTGGTAACTTATGAAACATATGACCCATGAAAGATGTATCATACAATGAATATGTAAATACCCCTAAATTAAAGTGTATTACACAAAGAATATAATTATGGGCAGTACATACACCACACAAAAGGTAATGGTGGCAATATGGCATGAATCTCACGGGAATAAGGAGTGAGATGAAAACCCCTTACCTTGTACTTTTCCTTGGTTGGGGTAGGTTAACCTCCTGTATAATGGTGAAATAATTGTTATTAAATTATACAGAATCATATATATTAATATGATATCATATATGATCTTTTAACATTGATTTGTTAATAATATCTTAGAATTATCGTCGTTTCGGGTGTTAACTTACTCATTTTCTTTTATATTTTTGTTACATAAGCCATGTTTGTTGTATCTTATTCATATACAAAATGATATAATGTCCTTAAAAATAATTTTTAAATCATCAAATGATAATTATACTTGAATGGATACGATGGAGAATGAATCTCATCGCGTTCGTGGAGACGGTAGTCCGTACGTACGCACGAGCGACAATATCATTCTTTTGATATTAAAATAATATATAAATGGATGGTATATAATATATACAGAATAATTAACATGTTATATTTATTATTTACATGAGTTTCACATCATTATTATACCCATCCAAATAATAATATATTGAATAACAATTACACCACAGCGTGGAGACGGTAAGCCGTACGTACGCACGTATGGTGACATGTTATTCAAAGGGTGGAGAGAATACTGAATATGGTTGTACCATATTAATAATAACATCACAGTATATGTGAGATACTGGAGTTATTATTTTAGAATTGTAAGAACAAAGAAAGAAGAAGTGGAAGAAGAAAGGAACTTGAAAAGGGGTGGTGAAAACATTACCTCTTTTTCGGGTTCTTCCTTTTGATTTGATCAAAAGGGCTCCTTAGGTTGGCTTTCTGATCAAACTAAGGTCTCTAGGTTGTAGTGAGGGAATTTTGGAGAGTATTTGGGCAGAGTTTGGCC
The DNA here is from genome assembly GCA_963277665.1 of Viscum album. Taxonomy (NCBI): domain Eukaryota; kingdom Viridiplantae; phylum Streptophyta; class Magnoliopsida; order Santalales; family Viscaceae; genus Viscum; species Viscum album. Next base: position 250,085,994 of record OY728165.1, on the reverse strand, counting down.
GATCCAAGTGGCTTGAGAGGTGTGAGGAATGAGTAGAAGTGGTCTCCTTTTATAAGGGAGAGGAGGGGCTCTTTAGGAAAGAGTGAAAGTATTACTTTATAATATAATTATATTCGGTTTATAATGGTCAAAAAATCATTGAGGTCGAAGATACGATGACTAATTTTCTAAATAACATCAACCAATAAGAATTGGACAGGTTTTAGATAATATTTTAATCATTATAATGTTATTTATTTAAATGATTTATTAATGAGGTAAACATTGCATCATTATTTTGTCATTAATAATTTAAATTATTTGATGTCTAAAAATTATAAATAAAATATCATTATGTAGGAAATCTTTTTAGATTTCTAATTAATATTTATAATCGAAAATTACAACATTTATAACCCTATGTAAAAAATTTTCTTCTAAAAGATGTAAGCTTATGCCATTTTTATTTTTATTTTAACTTTATTAATATAATGTGTCCCTACCACATAAAAGTGGCTCTAAGGGGTCCCCAAATCGACCCAAGGATGCCCATGGTCAGGTATGTGTCCACCAATAAGGTTAGGACACGTTTTAGGGTAATTCTGTATTATTATAATATTATTTTTTAACCCTTATTTACCAGATTTACCCTTTAACCATGGTAAATAAAATATTTACCGCAGTAATTATTCAAAATGTGTAAAAATAAAATTTATCTATTTACATAATTTGGACATCCTGATTCCAAATATGTAATCCATTTTTCCAAATTCAAAACACAGAAGTGGCAGAAATTAATTTAAAATTATTTCCCGTTGTTAAAATAAAAAGCGTGTTTTTAAGAGATAATAACTATCAAAAGATTGACACTTGTTTATGTCTGGTTTAATTGTGAAATTATGTCCAATGACAAACATTAAATTAAATGGTAAAAATATATTCTAAATATACTTTAAAACCACTCAAATTCATAATTTATCAATATTAATTATTTTGATTAAAAAAGTTGATTTTAATTAAAATTTAGTAATTTTCACTATTCATCAAAATATAAAAGTAATCCGAAAAGTACCAAAATTTCACCCTAGTCTAATTTCAATATTCCTAATCCAAAAATGAAGTCCATTTTGAAATATAAAATATATATGATTTCAAAAATTAGGTATTACTATTCACAACGACTAGTTTAATTAGTTGTGGTGTGTGTTAGAACTCGAGGTTGCGTACAACACACGCTATCGCATTATTCGAAGGGAAACGTACCGTGGAAGCTTGGGGTGTTACATTCTCCCCTCCTTCTAATAATTGCGCCCTCGCAATTTCTAGGGTATTACTATATAGAAAGACTCGGGTGGTTCTTCATCATAAGTTCCTCGGGTTCCCACGTTGCCTCTTCCATCTTATGATTTCTCCACAAAACTTTTACCAGACACGTCGTTCGGTTTCTCAGTACTTGTTCTCTTGTGTCAAGAATCCTGAAAGGCTCTTCACAATAAGACAGATCGGGTTCCAGTTCTAATTCCTCATAGGTGATTACATGCGTTGGGTCAGGCATGTATTTTCTCAACAGAGATACGTGGAACACATGGTGAACTTTTGAGAGACTTGGCGGCATTGCCAATTGGTAAGCTACAGCCCCAATTCGTTCTAGAATTTCGAAAGGTCCGATGTACCTGGGACTCAATTTACCTTTCTTACCAAAACGTATGACTCCCTTCCATGGAGATACCTTCATGAAAACATGATCATCGACTTGAAATTCCAAATCCTTCCTTCGATTATCGGCATAGCTCTTCTGCCTACTTTGAACTGCTTTGATCTGATTTTGGATTACCTTCACCTTTTCCACCGTTTCCTCCACCAGTTCTGGGCCTACAAGTTTTCTTTCACCAACCTCATCCCAACAGGTTGGTGTACGACATCTCTTTCCGTATAATGCTTCATATGGTGCCATCTGAATACTCGAATGGAAGCTATTGTTATAGGAAAATTCTACCAGTGGTAAATATTGATCCCACATACCCTGAAAGTCAAGTGAGCAAGATCTCAACATGTCTTCTAGGGTTTCAATAGTCCGTTCTGATTGTCCATCTGTCTGAGGGTGGTAAGAAGTGCTCAAATGAAGTTCAGTATCCAGGGATTTCTGAAGACTTTTCCAAAATCTTGAAGTAAAACGGGGATCACGATCAGAAACAATCGATAGGGGTACTCCATGAAGTCTCACAACTTCAATAATATATAGTCTTTCTAGACATTCTAGGGGTAGATCTTCTCTTATAGCAAGAAAATGTGCTGACTTGGTAAGACGATCAACAATAACCCATATTTCATCGTTCCTTCTAGGAGTATTTGGTAGCCCCATGACAAAGTCCATCGTAATATTTTCCCATTTCCACTCCGGTATGGGAAGAGGTTGCATGACTCCTCCAGGCTGTTGCCTTCCAGCTTTCACTTGTTGAAAAACCATACATCATGACACAAAATCAGCAATCTCCCTCTTCATGTTGTCCCACCAAAAATGTTCCTTCAAATCTCTATACATTTTGGTGCTCCCAGGGTGTATAGAGAAATTGGAACTATGAGAATCATCTAGCAATTCCATTTTCAGATCAGGTAAATCGGGAACACAAAGTCTCTTCCCGAATTTCAAAATTCCATCTTCATACACAAAGTCTCTCAATCTCCCATCATTCACAGCTTTAATCTTCTACTGAAATTCTTCATCATCGGTCTGAGAACTCTTAATACTTTCTAGTAAAGATGGTTTGGCAACCATTTGAAAAAGCATTGATGTTTCACCTTCCCTGGTTATTCCCATGTCCATCTTCACTAGATCCATGAAAATTGGATCCCTTTCAATTCTCATCATGTTCAAAACTCCATGGTCTTTTTTGCTCAAAGCATATGCCACCTTGTTTGCTTTCCCTGGGTGGTAGTGTATCGTGCAATCATAATCCTTGAGTAATTCAAGCCATCTCCTTTGCCTCATGTTGAGTTCTTTTTGTGAGAAAATATACTTCAAACTCTTGTGATCAGTATAAATCTCACATTTTTCACCATAGAGGTAGTGTCTCCATATCTTCAAAGCGAAGATCATAGCTGCTAACTCAAGATCATGAGTAGATAGTTTTGTTCATGAATTTTCAACTGTCGTGATGCATAGGCAATAACTCTATCATTCTGCATAAGGACACAACCAAGTCCTTTCTTTGATGCATCACTATAAATAACGAACCCATCATTCCCTGATGGTAGAGTCAATATAGGAGCATTGGCTAATCTTCTCTTCAGTTCTTAGAAACATTCTTCACACTCTTTTGTCCAAACAAATTTAACCCCTTTACGTGTGAGCTTCGTTAATGGGTTAGCCAATCGGGCAAAATTATGGACGAAACGTCGAAAATAACCTGCCAAACCAATAAAACTACGTACCTCAGTTATACTCGTAGGTGCTGGCCATTCTTGGATTGCCTTGGTCTTTGAAGGATCAACAGAGATTCCATCTTTAGAGACAATATGGCCAAGAAAAGAAATCTCATGAAGCCAGAATTCACACTTGCTAAACTTTCCATATAATTCATGTCTCCTCAGAGTCTTCAAGATAATGCGCAAGTGATTTTCATGATCTTCGTAGGTTTTGGAGTATACCAAGATATCATCAATAAATACCACCAAAAATTCATCAAGATACTCCTTGAAAACTCTATTCATCATATCCATGAATACAGAGGGTGCATTAGTCAATCCAAACGGAATTACAGTAAGCTCGTAATGGCCGTACTTGGTTCGAAATGCTGTCTTCAGAATGTCTTCCTTCTTCACACACAACTGATGGTATCCAGATCGAAGGTCAATCTTTGAAAATTATTGAGCTCCATGCAGTTGGTCAAATAAATCATCAATACGAGGTAGGGGATACTAGTTCTTTATCGTTATAGCATTGATCTCCCTGTAGTCGATACATAACCTCATAGATCCATCTTTCTTTTTAACAAAAAGAACAGGGGCTCCCCATGGAGAAACACTAGGGCGAATAAATCCCTTATTACTCAATTCCTCTAGTTGTTTCTTTAGTTCGACTAACTCTACAGTGGCCATTCTATAAGGGGTCTTCGATATAGGCCTTGATCTAGGAATCAAATCAATGGAAAACTCAACTTCTCGTTCTAGAGGATGTCCAGGTAAATCTTCCGGAAATACATCTACAAATTCATTCACAACAGGTACATCCTCTATTTGAACATTCCTTTCCTCACCGACAGTTATTTCATTCTCTTCCTCCCCAATAATTGAATTAAGTTGAGCTACTGGGGGTGGATCTAAATAAGAATTAGGTGGTGACGATTCTGCTCTAAAAATAAGTTTTTCCTTATCATTATCATCAAGAATCTTAACCTCTTTCTTCTTACAATAAATCTTCGCATCATAGTCCGAAAGCCAGTCCATACCGAGGATTATATCAAACTCAATCATAGGTATGATGATGAGATAAGCAGATAAAGAAAATTTATGTGCTCTAATGGGGACTAATTCACAAAACTTTGTTGCAATGATACTTCCCTTAGGAGTTTTAACTGACAACTCCCTTATTAAATCAAATTGGAAATATCTAATTTTCTTAGAAAACTGGGAAGATATGAAACAATGCGATGATCCGGAATCAAATAATGCTTTTTCTAAACTTGAGGAAACCATTAAATTACCTGCCACCACGTCTTTCGGAGCTTCTACCTCAGCAGTAGTGATAGCATAAGCCTGGCCTTGATCCCTTGGCCTTTTCTAAGGTAAGTTCTCCTGACGCTTAGGACATTCATTTGCATAATGCCCCATCTCCCCAGAATTGTAGCACTGAACGTTGGTAGCTTCCTTCTTCCCCTTGCAATCACGAGCTTGGTGGCCTTTTTCACCACACTTGTAACAGACTCCCATTCCCTTCAAGCAAGTACCAGGGTGTTTCTTCCCACATTTACCACAGGATGGATATTCAACCTTTCCCTTCTTCCCCTTATTTCCATTCCCAGATTGATCAGCAGGTCTCTTCTTCTCTTGCTTTGCTTTAAAGTCATAAGACATAGAGAATTCCTTTTCGGTCTTGATTGGACATGAGACAATGTCTTCGTACGATGAAAAGGATTGTGAGACTAATGATCGACGGAGAAATGGTTTTAACCCATCAAAGAAAAGATCAATCTTACTTCTTTGGTTACGTATATAATCACCAGCGTACCTTGCTATCCTTGTAAAGTTAGCCTCATACTTTGCGACATTCTCATCCTCCTTCTGTCTCAGACTTAGAAATTTCCTTTCCATATCTGCTCGATGGTCGTGAGGGAAGTATTTTTCTAAAAATAGATCTTTGAACTCCCTCCATTCCACATTTGATACTTCATCATCTTCCTTCATGTTTTGAATCAATGACCTCCATTGATCAGCATCTCCAGTGAGGCGATAAACTGCCATGATAACTTTTTCCCTTTCACTGCTCCCCAAAGCCTGAAATATTTTTTCAAGGGAATTTATCCATTGCTCGGCTACTAAGGGATTTTTAATCCCATTGAAAATTGGTGGTTTTTTCCTCATGAATCGATCTAACATTGATCCTCCACGCTGTGGATCAGGGTGCTCCATACGGGTAAGGTTATTATTCATAACCTGAGTAAGTTGTCCCAGTATGGTGATTAGCTAATCGGCACCAGTTGCATCACCAGCCCCACTATAATTATCTTGAGCAGGAGGGCAACCCCTACATGGAGTGCGCGCATTGATAAATTTTCCATTTCTTCCACTAGGCGCCATTTCTAAACAATGGCATAAACTAGATCAGTTTATGAATCAAAATACATAATCCCATACTTATAAAACACTTAACATAAATTGAACTATTTATGGATATAATCCATAATCATAAAAATGTTTTCTTTGAGGAATTATATACTCATAAACCCTTCATAATGATTTGTAAGGAAAATGAGAGTTATCCTAAGCATATCCCCCGGGAGTGTCGTAACCACGAGTGCAGCAAGGCCCGTTGTCGTGCACCAGTTCCCGTTCGAGTCTAGCTCAAAGTGGTGTTTTCAGGTTTTACCCCTAGGTACATCTGTGCCAGAGCCGCCTCTACCTGCTCGTATCCATAATGAGATGTATTGCTCGGAAAACTCACTAAATCTCTACAATACCAAAATTCTAGGATGTTCTTCTATACTAATCCTCAAAGTTCATCTTAGGTCTACGTGCTCTAATCAGAGTTTATCTAAATCTAGCTTCCAAGGTTTTTACTAAACTTCCTCTGATACCAACTGTAACGCCCCGACCCCAGTTACCCAGAGTCGGTGCATTAATTACATAACATTGGCATGATCACAAGGAAGATCAAATCTCGAAAGACCGATTGGTTTAGTAGCCTTGGAAACACTAGATATATTCATAAGTTTTACATTACATCATAAAATGAAAAACTACTACAACAACATAATGTCTCCATAATCCACACTCATATCCCCCCATAATATCCCTGCAGGTCATTCATAATTTACTTCTTCACTTCATGGGAAAAATAAAACATAGAAAATGGGTGAGCTCAAATGCCCAGTAAGGATAACAATATAGCGGAAACTTTCATAAATAAGAATAAACATTTAAGGCAATGTATAACTAAAACAAAAGTCTTTTAAACTTTATCTTCAACATAGTATGGCATAAATAGAATGAAGTAATGCCATTTACTTATTCACATGGATATTCTACTAATCGAATAATCACATGCAATATCAATAACCACTTTCATAATGATGGAATGCATAATGCCAGACTATCATAACCACATATCCAAGGCCTCATGCCAAGTCTACAAATAAGATTTTGTCAAGGCCTTGTGCCAAGACACTAATTTGTCTCATGAGACCTACCGATGCATCGAGGATCTATAGCGGGCTCCAACCGTCACATATTATGTCCAATGCATTCCCATATGAAAAGGTTTAAACATAACATAAACATTCGTATTAAAACTAGCATACAAAATGTCAATACTTTCACCATAAACCATGAATGGTATATAAAAAAATAGCACATCCAGAGTCAAACATATCAAAAAACCTTCAATACAATATAAAAGTTTTGTATCATAATATATCATCCTCAAATAAGCGTAAAATCCATTAAAGGATTTTGACATAGATGAAATCAAAACTCTTTTTAAAGAAATATATCTTTCTATTTTGAAATCATTTAAGAGAAATATATTAATAAAATAAAACATTTTATTTGAAAATATTCTTATAAGCTTGTAAGGGAAGCTTTGACGATTTTATAACGGCGGAAAATAACCGCACCCGCCGTATAGGTTAAAAAAACATTCTTATCTTAATTCTGTCGAAAAGGTTAAAAAGCACCTTGTTTGGAAAACGACGGAATGATTCCCTTATAAACCTCTTATAAAAAGCCAAACAAGGGTATAAATGACTTTAAACCATATTCTTTTAAATATTAAAAATGTTTTGAAATACATTTTGAAGAAACATGGACGTGGATGATAATGAGATCCCAGTAGATTATTACGTATAAACAACCTCAGATAATGAAGAGATTGTGAAATAACCCTTACCAATTTGGTTACTTATGAAACATACGACCCATGAAAGAGGTATCATACAATGAATATGTAAATACCCCTAAATTAATGTGTATTACACAAAGAATATAATTATGGGTTGTACATACACCACACAAAAGGTAATGGTGGCAATATGGCTTGAATCTTACGGGAATAAAGAGTGAGATGAAAACCCATTACCTTGTACTTTTCCTTGGTTGGGGTAGGTTAACCTCCTATATAATGGTGAAATAATTGTTATTAAATTATACAAGAATCATATATATTAATATGACATCATATATGATCTTTTATCATTGATTTGTTAATAATATCTTAGAATTATCGTCATTTCGGGTGTTAACTTACTCATTTTCTTTTATATTTTTGTTACATAAGCCATGTTTTTTGTATCTTATTCATATACAGAATGATATCAAGTCCTTGAACATCATTTTTAAATCATCAAATGATAATTATACTTGAATGGATACGATGGAGAATGAATCTCATCGCGTTCGTGGAGACGATAGTCCGTACGTACGCACGAGCGACAATATCATTCTTTTGATATTAAAATAATATATAAATGGATGGTATATCATATATAAAGAATAATTAACATGTTATATTTATTATTTACATGAGTTTCACATCATTATTATACCCATCCAAATAATAATATATTGAATAACAATTACACCACAACGTGGAGACGGTAAGCCGTACGTACGCACGTTTGGTGACATGTTATTCAAAGGGTGGTTAGAATACTGAATATGGTTGCACCATATTTATAATAACATCATAGTATATGTGAGATACTGGAGTTATTATTTTAGAATTGTAAGAACAAAGAAAGATGTAGTGGAAGAAGAAAGGAACTTGAAAAGGGGTGGTGAAAACATTACCTCTTCTTCGGGTTCTTCCTTTTGATTTGATCAAAAGGGCTCCTTAGGTTGGCATTCTGATCAAACTAAGGTCTCTAGGTTGTAGTGAGGAAAGTTAGGAGAGTATTTGGGCAGAGTTTGGCCGAGCCAAGTGGCTTGACAGGTGTGAGGAATGACTAGAAGTGGTCTCCTTTTATAAGGGAGAGGAGGGGCTCTTTAGGAAAGAGTGAAATTATTACTTTATAATATAATTATATTCGGTTTATAATGGTCCAAAAATCATTAAGGTAGAAGATAAGATGACTCAGTTTCTAAATAACATCAACCAATAAGAATTGGACAGGTTTTAGATAATATTTTAATCATTATAATTTTATTTATTTAAATGATTAATTAATGAGGTAAAAATTTCATCATTATTGTGTCATTAATAATTTAACTTATTTGATGTCTAAAAATTATAAATAAAATATAATTATGTAGGAAATCTTTTTAGATTTCTAATGAATATTTATAATCTAAAATACAACATGTATAACCCTATGTAAAAATTGTTCTTCTAAAAGATGTAAGCTTATGCCATTTTTTTTATTTTAACTTTATTAATATAATGTTTCCCTACCCCATAAAAGTGGCTCTAAGGGGTCCCCAAATCGACCCAAGGATGCCCATGGTCGGGTATGTGTCCAACAATAAGGTTAGGACACGTTTTAGGGTAATTTTGTATTATTATAATATTATTTTTTAACCCTTATTTACCGGATTTACCCTTTAACCATGGTAAATAAAATATTTACCACAGTAATTATTCAAAATGTGTAAAAATAAAAGTTACCTATTTACATAATTTGGACATCCTGATTCCAAATATGTAATCCATTTTTCCAAATTCAAAACACAGAAGTGGCAGAAATTAATTTAAAATTATTTCCCGTTGTTAAAATAAAAAGCGTGTTTTTAAGAGATAATAACTATCAAAAGATTGACACTTGTTTATGTCTGGTTTAATTGTGAAATTATTTCCAATGACAAACATTAAATAACATTGTAAAAATATATTCTAAATATACTTTAAAACCACTCAAATTCATAATTTATCAATATTAATTATTTTGATTAAAAAAGTTGATTTTAATTAAAATTTAGTAATTTTCACTATTCATCAAAATATAAAAGTTATCTGAAAAGTACCAAAATATCATCCTAGGCTAATTTCAATATTCCGAATCCAAAAATGAAGTCCATTTTGAAATATAAAATATATATGATTTCAAAAACTAGGTATTACTATTCACAACGGCTAGTTTAATTAGATTTGGTGTGTGTTAGAACTCGAGGTTGCGTACAACACACGCTATCACATTATTCGAAGGGAAACGTACCGTGGAAGCTTGGGGTGTTACATATTCTATAGTTCAAAAACTCATTAGAGATTCATGAAATCAATGATAGTCTCATTGGGAATTTAAATTTAATTTATCATCATAAAACCAATAACTAGAACGAAATAGTCAAAAACCATCATCCCTCGTAAATCAAATCTCACCATGAAGGGGTGGTGATAATGAACCCACTCATATAAGACCAATTGTGTCCTAAAACATACATAATATTCTTTCTACCTTGTCTCACAACAAATAACACAAGGATTTAAAATTAAAGAATTTCCCTTTATGGAAAGGATTCTTTTGATTCAATTTTTAATGAACCAACCTAGAATACCATCTAACAGTTATCTATGTGGATTAACCACTAACCTGAAGAACATTCCCAATCTCCATGGGCCAATAACAAGCACCTGGGAAATAATAAATAACCTTATAGAATGATTTCATCCTCTAAAGATTATAATAATAGAATAAAATGTGGAAGCATCATAAGATATATAGAAATAAATACATACATATCAAGTACAAAGAGACACTAATAAATCCAAAAGTGGAACATAACAACCAAAACCCATCTACTTATAGTCCATGACCACCCAACATGTCCCATGTCACCCACCATTGGTAACCCAATCATGAAACCATAATGTAAGGTTAGAGCATGAATTCCAACAATAATATAATAGAAGGACGAAACCCCAAAATGGAACACTCATTGTGTGAGATAAATACCCCAATAGGATTCCACCAAATATTCTATTAAATGACATCATACATAAATAAAAAATGATAAATGAGTAGTAAAAATTGGATAGTATTAGGATTAGTTTGATAATATATTTTTAAAACATTAAAAAAATTCAAATAAACCTGTAATACATTTCATCTCAAATTTAAAAACATAAAATTTTAATGAAAATCATTGAAAACCATTTCACAAGGTATTTTCTAGAAAAAAATAAAAGATGATAATATTCTCTTGATAAATAATGATAATTGTGATTGTATACAATAGAGTGATGGTGAATGATAATAATAAATGAATCATGTAAGGAAAATCTAAATCCATATGGTTTAACAAAAAAGTAAAGTGCATTCCATTTTAAATATTCATTGTTGTCATTTCAAAAACATATTTAAAAAAAATAAAATCTTTACATTTCAAATGATGGATTATTTATAAAAAAATGCATTCATAAAACATTTTATATAAAATATTATATATTAATTTATAATTCAAGTAAAATAAAACAAAAATGGTATATATACATTTAAAATGCACAAAATTTATTCAAAATGGTCATATTCTTAACATTGTATGAACATTCTAGGATATAGGGATCCCAAACACATGTTATGGTAGTATGTTCAATAGCTCTATGAACTCGGGATAAAGGGGACTCATCAGCATGAGTTATGGGATGTGATGCACTGTTTTCATGTTTAAGAACGTTGTACATCGTAATGTGTCATCAAAATAGCTAACTAACTATATATGTCTAGAATATTCTCTAGTACAAAATAAATAATGGGAAATTAATTTTTTAATCCCATTCAACCCATTATCCATTAAAAATATTCATATTTTCCATTAAAAACTAAAATGGGTTTTTATTAATTACTATAATTCTCACCAAGATAAAACCCTATAATTTTTATCGAAACAATTTTAATTCAATTTTCACAATTATGGATTTTAAATCAATTGACCATTAAATTTCAAATTTAATTTCCCAATTAAATTAAACATTTTAATTTTTTAAAAAAAATCATCAAATTCATAATAAATTCCCAATTCAATGTAATTGAAGATTTTTATTATTTTTCATCATATTTCAATTCAATCACATTTAACAAATGTAACATTAATAAAATTTAACCAAATGTCCATTATTTCAGAATTCATCATTAAAATTCCAAACAGACCATTAAAACAATCATCAATTCATTCCTAAACATTTTAACTAATTTAATATTTAAAAGAGTAATAATACTTGATTCCATTCACAAATCTTCATTAAAATACCAAAAAGTCCTTTAAAACCATTTTTTATTTTAATCTATTCCTAAATAGTATAGAAAAAAATACTAAAATATAAAAAGGAATTAGTAAATATGAAAACATGGGTTTACAGCATATTTCAATTATTAGATATCATTTATTATAAACAATAGAAGAACTCAAATTCCAAATAAAGGTAATAATAATTAAAAGGGGGTTCTTGTTAAGTTAACAAATTAAATAATTTTCATCTATTTAGAAAAATTAAAATAGTTCAATTGCAATAATACAAATCTTTTATGTACATTATATAAATCAAAATTCGGACCACATCATTAAATTTCCCCAAAACACACATGATAATATCAATGATAATAAATAAAAACAAGTAAGGATTTTATTAATTCAAAAAGGGTTGATAATTAAAATTCAATGAAAATAAATTTTTGGAATATTCAATTCTAATTGGAATGGGTAACAGAAACTTTTATAAGAAATGAAATGAAAATATATCATAGAACATGTGTTAGATATTATGAAACAAATATCCATGAATTTGGAAAGTAATTATGTCTTAAATATGGTGTAAAAAATTTAAATTGTAATTGAAAATTAAAGAATCAAATATAAAACATCTAAGATTTGTCACATTTGATGGTGATCACCAGATCAAATAATATTGATCTTGAAAGAAGATAAAGGATATCTCTAATATCAAATTCCAATTCAATCAATCAGTCATGATCAAAAATAACACTAGGATATCATAACCTTTAGTTAGAAGTAATTTAGAAGATAATGAATATCTACGAAAAATAGAGAAAAAATTAATGAATTAGAAGATTCCCTCTTCGATTTTCAATTTGATCTGCTGTGAAATGTTGTTTGGGGAGATAAAATTATTTTGGATAGCTCCCAAATATCTAAATATTGGATTATGATTTATTAGGGGGAGTTTAGGGTTTATTTTTGGGGATTCAAGATTTTAATTTTATTTTTCATTACATTAATTACTGGTTGCATGGTTTCCTGGGATGATTCATGTGGTTACCAGTCACTATGTGAAAACTATGCAACCCTAATAGAGCCACTGGAGGTGATCCATGATTTGGCTACATAATTTGTCAAACTATATGCTAACCTTGTGAACCCCCAATGGTCCAGGATGAAATTTTTTCAAACTGTGCTAAAATCATGCACAAACCATTCACACTCCCATGAACCTTAAAAAATTCTAGAACCACACTAGAAATGACTTGTGAAAATAAAAAATCTTTTTATAATAAAATCATTGGTTTAAACACGTCAAAACAAGTAATGTGGTGTTATAGAATGATATACATACTTGTCTCCCCTAACAATATCCTAGATGATATATACCAAGCTCGCCATGATCTACTTGTCAATACATGGCATGAAATTCTATCAAATCTGATGTTATTCCACCTACATTAGAGAATGTACCAACGAATCATCAATGCCTGAACCTCAGGTCAATCATATTAACCGTGAGGTGTCCCAAAAAATTCATGATCCTTCTAAACTAGATAATTTCCCTCCTAATGTTGTATTATTTCCCATATAGGGGAGATCGTATTATACACCAATACCATGGTCATAAATCACATACCACATATATATAGGGCACAAATAGGGATAGTAGTAGTATCCAGTACAATCTCAATATCCTAACACTCCCCCTATCGCAATTGTTCCCCATGACATCTGACCTCATCTCCCCTTACCCAGCCACATCTGTTCCATATATCACATATAAATCCAACCTCATGGCCCCTATTTTACCCACATTAGAGATAATTCATGTATCAGTTTTAGGTAAAAAATTTATTTTTTACTAAAGAGAATCTGGGTAGGAAAATACTTCTTAACTTCCTTTTTTTACATTTAAATAAGCTCAACCCCATATTACTCGGTGTATTTCATTCTTAGAGGAACATGTTACCTCAATAAGATGACGATTTCTCCCAACCTAGTTATCAAATTCACCGCATAATATCATCCCTTCCAACTAAAATAAGAAACAGACCAATACATATATATCACTTATCACATACAGATTCCCTTGGGTCCACTTTCCAAAGATGCTTGAGTAAGATGCCACTAAATAAGGCTATGCTGTAAAAAGATTCTTAGATACCTTTGTTGAAATTTTAATCAACCAAATCCCTCTTAGTATAATCTTTGTCCCCAATTAAAATTGAAATAAAATTTAATATAATAGGCGAACACATATATATGAAAACCTATGTGCCAAATGAGAAGGAAGAAATAAACAACCGCCCATTTCCATTCCTAGACAATGGTCCATAATTCCTCCTTTTCTATACTAGACCAAGGGACCGTATATACCATCACTAGAATTAATCACATCCATGGGCACCATACTAGGTGTTGATAATATCAACTATAACACAACTAATGAATAATAGTAATTACCACTCATGAAAACATGGTTTGTCACCCATAAAAAGGTGTTAATGGAACCTAAACACAAATTTAAAACCTTTTTCCGAAATCATTATAATATAAAATCTACAATATCCAAGATATTATACCCCAAAAGAGTTAAAATAAAATCATCTAGTACAATTTTTTTATACTACCCAGTTTATCCACACAAACAATGCTACGGGTTCAGTTCAATGGACCCATAAGCATACATCCCTGTACGCCAAAGGTTGTTGTCTAGAAGTGATGGTGTAAGGATTTTGTAGTGTGAAAACTATCCCCACTGGTAATGATATATTAATTTCTATATGGATATAGAAATTAATTAAATAACAACAAAAAATTTTGACTAATTACCCATCGATGGTGGAAGCACAAATAATTGTAATAAGTAACAACAAGATCAAATTAAAAATTTACATAATCAAAACATTAAAATAAACCATTTTTTTTAAAATGATTAAAAATTATGTGATAGAGATACTAAGAATATGGGTTTACAATGGAATACCTTATTACACATATATAATATCTTGATAATATAGGAAAACAATAACAGGTAGCTCAATCAGATATAGGAACCTCTTGGTCTCTTTCAATCCATCCCATTTTGACTCAATCAATAAGAACTAGCTCCCGGTATTGAATATTTAATTAAACGTAAATAAATAAAGTTTACATGCTTCCTGAAAGGCCTGTGTAGGGTGTGAGAAATAATCTCCTTATTCCAGAATTAATGTGGGCCTATCATACATCATTGATTACGTAGGTGAACTCAAAAAAAAATATATCCTTACAACACATCATTTAAATAAAAATGCATCCTATATTCTAAAAATACACAAATAATCAATAAATTTCATTGGCCTTTTTTTGTATCACTAGAGTTTGGTGGTTCCTTAGAAAAATGAACAAGTTATCGACTAATGTTAACCATTCCAGTTGAACCATTAATTTCCACATCTAAACGAATCACTCGGCACTGCATGCTAATTCCACCCCATGTCTAGAAAATACCAAACATCCCTAAGGCACATACCAATCATTTAAATGGTTCCATGTACCATTTATTAAAAAATATCATCTTCTTGAAGCCCTGATGTCGCAATGGATGGGTTTATATGTCCTACAAATTTATCATGGCCCATCATTCTGAAGTAAGGAAAGCCTCATCCCCAACCAACAGCATCAACACTATCAATCGATTGATCCTCACCATCTCTATGGATTTATATTGGATGAAACTCCATCCATTTTCTAAAGAAAAAAAATACCAAAGGACTATACCCACACAAGTAGTCCATAGAAAATCATCATATGAGTTACACTACATTCACATGACTCCAAACTATGTATTGTCCAACAAAGGTGAGTGCTAATCACCAAATAAATCCCTAATCAACATCATATTGTAACTTATTCCCATGAGATCATCTCACTCAACCTTATGGTCATTAGAATCTCATACCACTTGAGCAATTTCAATAACTAGAATACTTTATCATCTCGTCCGAAAACCCATGTCTCCCAACCTGTGATCATCATCACTCATATTATCCAGGCCACACCCAGACGTAAGATTACATCACCTCATAAAAAACTTTCATAAACACCATATAACTTCATATGATCCCACCATATTCACAAGGATCACAATAATCCATCCCATTTAATACAAAAAAGTAAATTTAAATAAAATAATAGAATGACCTGTTATTCCCTAGGTCTGAAGCCTCTCTCTAAGATCGTACCACTTGTAGTCTTGATTGATCATTCCTATTACAATATCATTGGATTAATTATTTAATTAAAAAAACCATTAAAATATAGGACCATCACTCAGTCAACATAATATCGTGGTCAAATCCACACATCATAAACAAAAGAGAAATCATGGAGAAATAAAACCACCAAATACATTGTGTTGGTAGATTCTCATGCATCTAATTGGAGCCTCTAACTCAATGTGATTCGGAGGAAATTTTCATTTTAGATTACTTCCCTAAAATAGGGCAAATCAGATCGAATTGATTTGTTATGCAATTTTGAATGTAAAAAAAATAGGAGCATGAGTTGTTGGAGTCTTACAAATATGTGTCAAATTCTGTAAAAAGATTCAGAAATAGAGTACAGATGTCACGTCAATCTCAAAGCGTAGAGGAGGAATACATTAAGAGAAACCCTCTATGTTTCGTGACCAAAGGCAAAAGGTAGATGAAAAGAGATATAAACGTCATGGGTAAAAAGGTTATTTCACATATTTAATGGGAAACATGGTTATTCCGCATGGTTTGAATAACCATTCTATAACTGTGTGGATATTATATATTATCATGTAGATATCACTTGGTTATCTCTCATAATTTTTTAAACCCATGAAGATAACATTCATAAACACTGGTTAAGTGTCACTAAGAATTTGACATGCACACACACTAATACCCAAACTTGCTTTATCAACGCTCAAAAGAGGCTTTATGAGTGCTAAAAAAGAACTGTAAAGCTCAACACTAATAACAGGGGTGTCCCCTTTATCAGGGCTCAATAAGAGCTTATAAAAGGATACTTTATCAGTGCTAAAAAGATCTGATAAAGGATACCTTTATCAGCGCTAAAAAGGCAATGATAAAGGACCCCTTTTATCAGCGCTAATAAATAACTGAAAAATATGTTGTTTTATCATCGCTCTATTAGCCTGATAAACTTATCCATTATTAGTGCGTTTTCGCACTGATAAAGGTGTATTTTATCATCGCTAAAAAATCACTGAAAAATGCCCTGTCTGCTACAACAAAAAATTCTGCAGCATTACACACAAACCACAAATGCAATAAATTCAGCATCTCAACAAGTAATTATACTCATATAAAATTAACACATAATTAATAAGGTAATTACCCAAGTATATCCATACAACATGTATAACCATACACCATTAACACATAATTCATAATTTAATTAAATACATGAAGAATTCAATTAAGAATTCAGGGGGTTGGGGGTTGTTCATGGGTTTGGGGTGGCTGTCCAAGGGGGGGGGGGGTAGGGGGTGTCCGTGGAGATGGGGGTGTCCAGGGGGATATGGGTGTCCAAGGGGTTGGGGGTGGTTGAGGAGTTTGGAGGCAGTCCATTGGGGGGTTGGGTTGTGTCCACGGGGTGGAGGGGGATGTCCAAGAGGGTTGGGGTGTCTAGGGGTGGGGGTGTCTAGGTGGTGGGGAGTTGTCTAGGAGGGGGTGTCCAGGTGGGTGTGTGGAGGAGGTGTCCATGGTGGTGTCTAGGGGGTGGGATAGTGTTTAGGGTGTCAGGGGGGGAATTTCTAGGGGTGGGGGTGTCATGAAAGTGGGGGCGGTCTAGGGGGTTGGTGGGGCTGTCCAAGGGGGTGGGGTGTTTAGGGGAGGGGACGGTCCCGGAGGTTAGGCTATCCAAGGCGGTGGGGTGGTGTGCATGGGGTGGTGGGGTCTATCCATGAGGGTGGGGGTGTCTAGGCGGAGGGGTGGTGTCTAGGAGGGGGGGTGTCTGTGTGTGTGTGTGTGGGGGGGGGGTGGTTGTTCATGGGTGTGTTCAAGGGGTGGGCTAGTGTTGGGGGTGTCAGGGGGGGCTTTTTAGGGGTGGGAGGGTGTCTAGAGGGTGGGGGTGGTCCATGGGGGTTGTGGGGCCATCCTAGGGGTGGGGGTGGTCGTCTATGGGTGCGGGGTGTCCCGGGGTTGGGGGTGTCCAGGTGGTGGGGTGGTTTTTAGGAGGGCTGGGGTGCCATCTAGGGGGATGGTGGGTGTCCAGGGGGTGGGGGGTGTCTGGGGGGGGGGGCAGTAGGGGTGTCCGGGGTGGGGGGCGGCTGTCTATCGGCGTGTCCCGGGGGTGGGGGTGTCCAGGGGGTTGGGGGGGCTTTATAGGGGGTAGGGGTTTCAAGAGGCGTGGGGTTTTCCAAGAGGTGGGGTGGTGTCCAAGGGGTGGGGGCAGTCCAGGGGGTTGGTGGGGCTGTCCACGGGGGTGGGGTGGTGTCCATGGTGGTGGGGCTGACTGTCCATGGGGGTGCGGTGTCCAGGGGGTGGGGGAGGTGTCCAGGTGGTGGGGTGGTGTCTAAAGGGGGTGGGGGCATTCCAGGGTATGGGTGACCATATAGGGGGTTGGGGGCCTCCCATGGAGCATTCTATAAAAGGATCAACAAAATCTAAATGTGTTTGGTCGGATTTGTGTATGTTAGTTGTTGTTTTCACTGAAAATTAGGTCCATTTTAAACAAAGGAGAGACCCTTTGAGTGATACCAGCGACACCGTGCATTGGATTGAAGCAGGGTTGACTCGTACATGTCACTAATGCACCCAAGGATCGTTATACTAATGGATAAACAAAAATTTAATGAATTTGGTTGGGTTTGCGTACGTCATTTGTTATTTTCACTTAAAATTCTGTCCGTTTTAAACAAAAGAGAGACACTTTGAGTGATATCGGCCACATTGTGCCTCGGATTGAGGTGAGGTTGACTCTTAAAATCCACCAACACACCCAATGATAGTTATCCTAAAAGATAAACATAATTCGAATGCATTTGGTTGTATTTTCATAGGTCATTTGTTGTTTTCACTTAAATTTGTTTCCATTTTAAACAAAAGAGAGACCCTTTGAGTGATATCGGCAACACTGTGCCTAGGATTAAGGAATGATTAACTTGTACAGATCAAAAATTACCCATGTATTATTCACCTATAGTATCAACACAAAATAAATGCGTTTGGTCGGTTTTTGGAACGTTGGTGGTTGTTTTCACTATGAATTCTATCCATTTTAAACAAAAAAGAGACTCTTTGAGTGATATCGGCCACACCGTGGCTCAGATTGAGGTGGGGTTGACTTTTT
This sequence comes from Viscum album, assembly GCA_963277665.1. Taxonomy (NCBI): domain Eukaryota; kingdom Viridiplantae; phylum Streptophyta; class Magnoliopsida; order Santalales; family Viscaceae; genus Viscum; species Viscum album. The sequence goes on along the minus strand of OY728165.1, from coordinate 250,066,821 downwards.
CACATCACCAATGCTCCTATGGATTGTTCTCATAAAGTATCAATGCAATCCAAATGCGTTTGGTCAGATTTATTTAGGTTAGTTTTTCTTTTCACTTAAAATTTTGTCCTTATTAAACAATAGACAGACCCTTTGAGTGAAACCGGCCACACCGTGCCTCGGATTGAGATGGGGTTGACTCTTACATGTCACTAATGAATCCATGGATATGTATTCAATGGGATCAACACAATCCAAATGCATTTGGTAATATTTCCATAGGTTAGTAGTTGTTTTCACTTAAAATTGTTTCCATTTTAAACAAAAGAGAGACCCTTTTAGTGATACTAGCCACACTGTGCCTCGGATTGAGGCGGGGATGAATCGTAAATGTCAAAAATGACCCATGGATCGTTCTCCTAAAGGATCAACACAATCCAAATGCGTTTGGTAGGATTTCCGAACGTCGGTTGTTGTTTTCACTTTAAATTCTGTCCATATTAAACAAAAAAGAGACACTTTGAGTGATAATGCCCACACCGTTCCATAGATTGAGGCAGGGTTGACTCGTTCACATCACCAAATCAGAAATGGATTGTTCTCCTACATTATTAACATAATCTGAATGCGTTATGTCAGATTTTCGTAGGTCAGTTGCTGTTTTCCTTAAAATTCTATCCTTTAAAAAAAAAAAGATAGACCCTTTGAGTGATACCGGCCCCACTGTGCCTCAAATTGAGGCGAGGTTGACTCATACACATCAACAAAGAACCCATGGCAAATTCTACTAAAATAACAACACAATAAAAATGCATTTGGTCAGATTTATTTTTGTCAGTTGCTGTTTTCACTTAAAATTCTATCCATTTTAAACAAAAGAGAGACCATATGAGTGATACCGGCCACACCGTGGCTTGGATTGAGGCTGGTTTGACTCATACAAGTCGAAAATGAACCATGTGTAGTTATCCTAAAGGTTCAACACAACCTGAATGCATTTGGTCATATTTGCGTTCGTCAGTTGTTGTTTTCACATAAAACTCTATCCATTTCAAACAAAAGTGAGACACTTTGTGTGATACCGGACACACCATGCCTCGGATTGAGGCGGGGTTGACTTGTACACATCATAAATTAAACATGAATAGTTATCCTAAAGGATAAACACAATAAAAATGTGTTTGGTCAGATTTTCGTACGTCAGTTGTTGTTTACACTTAAAATTATGTCCATTTTAAACAAAAGAGAGACCCTTTGAGTGATACCGGCCACACCGTACCTCGGATTGAGGCAGGGTTGAATCTTACACGTCACAAATTCACCCATGGAATGTTATCCTAAAGGATAAATACACTCTGAATGTTTTTGGTTGGATTTGCGTAGGTTAGTTGTTGTTTTCACGTAAACTTTTTTCAATTTTCAACAAAAGAGAGACCCTTTGAGTGATACCAGCCACAATGTGGCTTGGATTGAGGTGGGGCTGACTTGTACAAATCAAAAATAAGCCATGGATATTTCTACTAAAGTATAAACCCAATATAAATGCGTTTGTTCGGATCTGGGTACGTCTGTTGTTGTTTTCACATTAAATTATGTCCATTTTAAACAAAAGAGAGACCCTTTGAAAGTTAACAGCCACACCATGCCTCATATTGAGGCAGGGATGACTCATACTCATCAACAAAACACCCAATGATATTCATATTAATGTATAAACTCAATCCGAATGCATTTGGTTAGATTTTTGTAGGTCAATTATTGTTTTCACTTAAAATACTGTCAATTTTAACCAAAAGAGAGACCCTTTGAGTGATACCGGCCACACCGTGCCTCAGATTGAGGCATGGTTTACTAATACACATCACCAAAGCACACATGGATTGTTCTAGAAAATGATAAACACAATATTATTGTGTTTGGTTGGACATTCATACGGTAGTTTTGGTTTTCACTTAAAATTCTGTCCATTTTAAACAAAAGAGAGACTCTTTGATTGATACCAGGCACACTGTGCCTCGGATTGAGGCGGGGTTGACTCTTACATGTCACAAATGACCCAATGGATAGTTATCCTAATGTGTCACCACAATTCTAATGGAATTTTCCATATTTGTGTATGTCAGTTGTTGTTTTCACTTAACATTATGTCCATTTTAAACAAAAGAGAGACACTTTGAGTGATACGGGCCACATCATGCCTCTGATATAGGCAGGGTTGACTAGTACACATCCCCAACACACCATGGATTGTTCTACTATTGGATCAACACAATCCGAATTCATTGGGTTGGATTTCTGTAGGTTTGTTGTTGTTTTTACTTACTATTTTGTCCATTTTAAACAAAAGAGAGGCCCTGTGAGTGATACCGGCTACACCATGCCTTGCATTGAGGCGGGGTTAACTCGTACACGTAAAAAATAACCCACTGATCGTTTTTCAATGGTTATACACAATACGATTGCATTAAGTAATATTTTTGTACGTTAGTTGTTGTTTTCATATAAAATTATGTCCATTTTAAAAAAAGAGACATTTTATGTGATAACGGCCACACCATGCATTTGATTGAGGTGGGGTTGACACACACACATCAAAAATGACAAATGGATAGTTCTCCTAATGTATCAACTCAATCTGAATGCGTTTTTTTAATTTTTTCATAAATCAGTTGTTGTTTTAACTTAAATATTTGTCCATTTCAAACAAAAGAGAGACCCTTTGATTGATACCAGCCACACCATGCCTCAGATTGAGACAGGGTTGAATAATACACATCACCAACGCATCAATAGATTTTTCTCATAATGTATCAACACAATATGATTGTATTTTGTCAGATTTCCATAGGTCAGTTGTAGTTTTCACTTAAAATACTGTCACTTTTAAACAAAAGAGAGACCATTTGTGCGATACCAGCCACACTGTGGCACAGATTGAGGCAGGGTTGACTCGTACACATCAAAAAATGACCCATGTATCTCTCTACTAAAAGATAAACACAATATGAATGTTTTGGTCAGATTTTCGTACATCTGTTGTTGTTTTCACTTAAATTTCTTTACATTTTATACAATAGAGATACCCTTTGAGTGATACCGACCACACCGTGCCACAAATTAAGGTGGTGATGACTCTTACATGTCACCAACGCAACCATGGATCGTTATCCTAAAGGATAAACACAATTATAATGTGTTTGGTTTGATTTCTGTAGGTCATTTTTTGTTTTCACTTAAAAGATTGTCGATTTTAAACAAAATAGAGACCCCTTGAGTGATACCGGCCACACCATGGCTCAAATTGAGTCGGGGTTGACTTGTACGCACCAAAAACACACCCCTGGATTGTTATCATAGTGGATCAACACTATCATAATGTGTTTGGTCTGATTTTTGTAGGTCAATTGTTGTTTATACTTAAAATTCTGTCCATTATAAACAAAAGACAGACCCTTTGAGAGATACAGGACAAACCGTGCCTCGGATTGAGGTGGGGTTTACTCTTACATTTCAAAAATTACTCATGGATCGTTCTCCTGAAGGATCAACACAATCCAAAAGCGTTTGGTCAGATTTGCGTACGATCGTTGTTGTTTTCGCATAAAATTCTGTCCATTTTAAACAAAAGAGAGACCCCTTGAATCATACCAGCAACACCGTGCCTCAGATTGAGGCATGGTTGACTCGTAGACATCACCAATTCTCCCATGGACCATTCTCATAAAGGATTAACACAATAAAAATTTTTTTGTTTGGATTTCCGTAGGTTAGTTGTTGTTTTCACTTAAAATGTTTTCCATTTTAAACAAACGAGAGACCTTTTGAGTGATACTGGCCACCTCATGGCTCAGATTGAGGCAGAGATGGCTCTTACATGTCACCATCACACCCATGGATCATTCACCGATAATGTAAAAAAAATATGAATGTGTTTGGTCATATTTTCATTCATCAGTTGTTGTTTTGACTTAAAATTTTGTCCATTTTAAACAAAAGAGAGACCCTTTGAGTGATACCGGCCACACCTGGCCACATAATTAGGTGGGGTTTAATCTTACATGTCACCAATGCACCCATGGATCTTTATAATAATGTATAAACACAATAATAATTCATTTGGTCAGATTTTCATAGGTCAGTTGTTGTTTTTACTTCAACATTTTGTCCATTTTAAACATAAGAGAGCCCCTTTGAGTGATACTGGCCACACCGTGACTCGGATTGAGGCTTTGTTGACTCTTACATGTTAAAAATGACCCATGGATCATTATCCTAAAGTATAAACACAATATGAATGCATTTGGTCAGATTTTCATATGATAGTTATTGTTTTTACTTTAAATTCTTCCCATTTTAAACAAAAGAGAGACCCTTTGAGTGATACCAGACACACCATGCCTCAGAATGAATTGGGGATGACTCGTACATGTCACCAATGCAACCATGCACCATTATCTTATAGGATCAACATAGTCCAAATGCTTTTGGTCAGATTTCTGTAGCCCAGTTGTTTTTTTCACTTAAAATTATGTCCATTTTAAACAAGAGATAGACCCTTTGAGTGATACCAGCCACACCGTGCCTCGGGTTGAGGCGGGGTTGACTCATACACATAAAAAACGTACCCATGGATTGTTCTATTAATGGATAAACAAAATCATAATGCATTTTTTCAGATTTGTGTGTGACAATTATTGGTTTCACTTAAAATTATGTCCATTTTAAAAAAAAGATACCCTTTGAGTGATACCGGCCACACCATGCCTCGGATTGAGGTGGGGTTTACTTTAAATGTCACAAATGACAAATGTGTTGTTCTACTAAAGGATCAACACAATCCAAATCCATTTGGTTAGATTTGCGTCCGTTAGTTGTGGATTTTGCTTAAAATTCTGCCCATTTTAAACAAAAGAGTGACCCTTTGAGTGATATCAGCCACACTGTGCATCATATTGAGGCAGAGTTGACTCTTTTACATCACCAACACACCCATGGATGGTTATCCTAATAGAACAACACATTTAGAATGCATTTTCTTGGATTTATGTAGATCAGTTGTTGTTTTCACTTAAAATTTTGTCCATTTTAAACAAAGAAAGATCCTCTGAGTGATACCGGCCACACCGTGCCTCAGATTGAGGTGAGGTTGACTCGTACATTTCACAAATGACCAATGGATATTTCTTATGGAGTATCAACAATATGAGAATGTGTTTCATCACATTTGAATATGTCAGAATTTGTTTTCACTTAAAGTTTTTTCCATTTAAAACCAACGAGATACACTTTGATTGATACCGACCACATCGTGCATCCGTTTGAGGGGAAGTTAACTCATACATGTCACAAATGTCAAATGGAACATTATCTTAAAGGATAAACACAATCTCAATATGTTTGGTCAGATTTTCATACGTCAGTTGTTGTTTTCGATTAAAATTTTGTCTAATTTAAACAAAAGAGAGTCCCATTGAGTGATATTGGCCACACCGTGCCTCGGATTAAGGCAGGGTTAACTCGTACACATCTCCAATGCACCAATGGATCGTTCCCCTAATGAATAAACACAATCAGAATGCATTTATTATGATTTCCATAGTTCAGTTGTTTTTTCTCATTTCAAATTCTGTCCATTTTAAAGAAAAGATAGACCCTTTAAGTGATACCGGCCAGACCACGGCTCAGATTGTGGTGGGGATAACTCCAACATGTCAAAAATGACCCACATATCATTCTACTAATGGATAAACACAAGTAGAATGCATTTTGTCAGATTTCTGTATGTCAGTTGTTGTTTTCAATTAAAATTCTATCCATGTTAAAGAAAAGAGATACCCTTTGACTGATACCGGCCACACCATGCCTTAGATTGAGGTAGAGATGACTCAGATATGTCACCAATGCACCCATGGATCTTTCTCTTATATGATAAAAAATCAGAATGCATTTAGTCAGATTTCTGTAGGTCATTTGTTGATTTCACTTAAAATTCTGTCCATTTTAAACAAAAGAGAGACTCTTTGAGTGATACCGGCCACACTGTGGCTTGGATTGAGGCATGTATGACTCGTACACATCAAAAACTCATCCATTGACTATTCTTCTAAAATATCATCACAACCCGAATGCTTTTGGTCAGATTTTCATAGGTCAATTTTGGTTTTCACTTAAAATTCTATCGATTTTAAACAAAAGAGAGACCCTTTGAGTGATATTGGCCACACCGTGCCTCGAATTGAAGTCAGGTGACTCGTACACATCAAAAATGACCCATGGACCATTCTACTAAAGGATCAAAACAATCCAAATTCTTTTGGTCGGATTTAAGTACGTCATTTTTTTGTTTTCCCTTAAAATTTTTCCCATTTTAAACAAAAGAAAGACAGTTTAAGTGATATCTGCAACACTATGTAACGGATTGAGTCCGGGTTGACTCGTACACATCACCAATTCACCCATGTATTTTAATTCTAATTGAAGTACACAATAAGAATGTTTTTGGTTAGATTTATGTAGGTCATTTGTGGTTTTAAATTAAGATTATGTCTATTTTGAAAAAATAGATACCCTTTGAGTGATACCGGCACACCGTGGATCTGAATGAGGTGGGGTTGACTCAAACACGTCACCAATGCACCCAGGGATTGTTCTACTTAAGGATAAACACAATAATAAATTTTTTTTCGGATTTTCGTATGTCAGTTGTAGTTTTCACTTAAAATTATGTCAATTTTAAACAAAAGAGAGATCTATTGAGTGATACTGGCCACACCGTGCCTCAGATTGCGGCGGGGTTGACTCATACAAGTCACCAACGCACCCATGTATCGTTCTAATAATGGATCTACATAACTTGAATGCATTTGTTCAGATTTGTGTAGGTTAGTTGTTGTTTTCATTTAAAATACTATACATTTTAAACAAAAGAGAGACCCTTTCAATGATACCTGCCACACCGTGCCTCATATTGAGGTGGGGTTGACTCATACACATCATAAATGGGCCATGGATCGTTCTCATAAAATATAAACACAATCCGAATGCATTTTCTCAGATTTTCATATGTCTGTTGTTGTTTTCATTTAAAATTATGTCCATTTTAAATAAAAGAGAGACCCTTTGAGTAATACCGGCCACACCGTGCATCAAATTGAGGTGGGGATGACACATACACATCCCCTCCACAACAAAGGATCATTATCCTAAAGTATCAACACAATATGAATGTGTTTGGTCATATTTCTGTAGGCCATTTGTTGTTTTCACTAAAAATTCTGTCCATTTTAAACAAAAGAGAGACCCTTTGAGTGATACTGGCCACACCAAGCCTCATATTGAGGTAGAGTTGTCTCGTAAACATCACCAACACACCCATGGATCGTTATCATCAAATATAGACACAATATGAATGTGTTTCATCAGATTTGCGTACCTCAGTTTTTGTTTTCACTTAAAATTCTGTACATTTTAAACAAAAGAGAGACCCTTTGAGTGATACCGGCCACACCATGACTTGGATTGAGGCGATGTAGACTATTACACATATCCAACACACCCATGGATCGTTATATTAAAGGATTAACACAATCCAAATGTGTTTGGTCATATTTTCATAGGTCAGTTGTTATTTTCACTTAAAATTCTGTCCATTTTATACAAAAGAGAGACCCTTTGAGTGATACTAGTTAGACCGTCCCACAGATTGAAGGGGGGATTACTCGTACTCATCCCAAATGACACATGGATTGTTATTTTATTTTATGAACACAATCTGAATGCATTTGGTCATATTTGCGTATTTTATTTGTTGTTTTCACCTAAAATTATCTCCATTTAAAAAAATACACATTTATAGTGATACTGGCCACATCGTACCTCGTATTGAGGTGGGGTTTACTCGTACAAATTCCCAATGCACCCATGGATTTTTATCCTAAAATATCCACACAATAATAATGTTTTTTGCTTGATTTCCGAGGGACATTTGTTGTTTTTACTTAAAATTCTATCCATTTTAAGAAAAGAGACCCTTTGAGTGATACCGGCCACACTGTGCCTAGGATTGAGGAGAGATTGACTCATAAATGTCACAAATAACCCATGGATCATTATACTAAAGGAAAAACACAATATGAATGCGTTTTTTTGGATTTGTGTACATCAGTTGTTGTTTTCCCTTAAAATTCTATCCATTTTAAAAAAAAGAGACACTTTGAATGATACCAACCCCACCGTGCCTCAGATTGAGATAGGGTTGACTCATAAATGACACAAATGAAAAATGGATTGTTCTCATTAAGTATCAAGACAATATAAATGTGTTTGGTTGGATTTTCATACATCAGCTGTTGTTTTATCTTAAAATTGTGTCCATTTTAAAAAAGAGACCCTTTGAGTGATACTGGCCACACCATGCCATAGATTGAGGCGTGGTTGACTCGTACACGTCAAAAACATAGCCATAGATCATTATATTAAATGATAAACACAATCTTAATGCGGTTTTCAGATTTCTAGAGGTCAGTTGTTGTTTTCACTTAAAATTATGTCCATTTTAAACAAAAGAGAGACCCTTTGAGTGATATCGTCCATATCGTTGCTCGAATTGAGGTGGGGTTGACTCCTACACGTCACAAATCATAAATGGATCGTTCTCCTAAGGGATCAACACAATCTGAATGTTTTTTGATCTGATTTGCATATGTTAGTTGATGTTTGCACTTAAAATTATGTCCATTTTAAACAAATGAGAGACCCTTTGAATCATACCAACCAAACCTTTCCTCGGAGTGAGGCGAGGATGAATCATACATGTCACCCACAAACCAATTGATCATTATCTTAATTTATCAACATTATCCTAATGAGATTTGTCTGATTTCCATAATTCAGTTGTTGTTTTCACTTAAAATTCAATCCATTTCAAAAAAAAGAGAGACCCTTTGAGTGATACCGGCCACATCATGGCTCAGATTGTAGTGGAGTTGACTTTTACACATCACCAATGCAACCATGGATCATTCTCTTAAAGGATCAACACAATACGAATTTGTTTGGTCAGATTTGCGTAGGTTAGTTATTGTTTTCACCTAATATTCACTCAATTTTAAACAAAAGAGACACCCTTTGAGTGATACCGGCCCCACCATGCCTTGAATTGAGGGGGGTTTTACTCTTACATGTCAAAAATGACCCATGGATCATTCTACTAAAGGATCAACCCAATATTAATGCATTTGGTTGGATTTGAATTCATTAGTTGTGGGTTTCACTTAAAATTATGTACAGTTTAAACAAAAGAGAGAACCTTTATGTGATGTCGGCCACACCGTGCCTTGTTTTGAGGTGGGGTTGACTCATACACATCACCAATTCCCTCATTGGTCATTATTTTAAAGGATCAACACAATATGAATTTGTTTTTTCAGATTTCCATAGGTCAGTTGTTGTTTTCACTTAAAATTTTGTCCAATTTAAACAAAAGAGAGACCCTTTGAGTGATATCGGTCACACCGTTCCTCAGATTGAGGTAGGGTTGACACGTACATGTCACCAACACACCCATTTATTTTTCTCTTAATGTATCAAAACAATCCAAATGAATTCTGTCCGATTTTCATAGGTCAGTTGTTGTTTTCAATTAAAATTATGACCATTTTAAACAAAAGAGAGACCCTTTGAGTGTTACCGACTACACCGTGCCTCAGAATGAGGTGGGGTAGACTAATACACATCACCAATGCACCCATTGATATTTATCCTAAAGGATAAACACATTCTGAATGTGTTTGTTCAGATTTTATAGGTCAGTTGTTGTTTTCACTTAAACTTTTGTCCATTTTAAACAAACGAGAGACCCGTTGAGTGATACAAGCCACACCGTGCATCGGATTGAGGTGAGGTTGACTCATACACATCAATAATGACCCATGGATCGTTCTCCTAAAGGATAAACACAATACGAATGTGTTCGGTGGATTTTCGTAGGTTGGTTGATGTTTTTACTTAAAATTCTGTCCATTTTAAACAAAAGAGAAACCTTTTAAGTGACACCGGCCACACCGTGCCTCTGATTAAGGTGGGGTTGACTCGTACATGACACCAACACACCCATGGATTGTTCTCATAAAGGATAAACACAATCAAAATGTTTTTGGTCAGATTTCCATAGGTTAGTTGTTGTTTTCACTTAAAATTCTGTCCATTTTAAATAACACACCCATGGATCTTTCTTTTAAAATATTAAAGCAATACGAATGCATTTGTTTTGATTTTAGTATGTCAGTTATTGTTTTCACATAAAATACTGTCCATTTTAAACAGAAGGGAGACCCTTTGAGTGATACCGACCACACCGTGCCTCAGATTGAGGTGGGTTTGACTCATGCATGTAAAAAATGACCCATGTATCATTATACTAATTTATCAACACAACCGGAATGAGTTTGGTCATATTTTCGTACGTTAGTTGTGGTTTTCACTTAAAAATATGTCCATTTTAAACAAAAGAGAGACCCTTTGAGTGATACAGGCCACACCGTGCCTCGGATTGAGGCAAGGATGACTTGTACACATCACCAACACACCCATGGATAGTTATCCTAAAGTATCAACACATTTAGAATGCATTTGGTCAGATTTCCATAGGTTAGTTTTTGCGTTCACTTAAAATTCTATCCATTTTAAACAAAAGAGAGACCCTTTGAGTGATACCAGCCACACCATTTCTCGAATTGGGGCAGGGTTGACTCAAAAACATCAAAAATATCCATGTATAGTCATAGTAAAGTATAAACTCAATCCGAATGCGTTTGGTCAGATTTTCAGACATCATTTTTGTTTTCACTATAAATTATGTCCATTTTAAACCAAAAAGAAACACATTGAGTGATACTGGCCACACCGTGACCCGGATTGAGGAAGGGTTGACTCATACACATCAAAAATTACCCATGGATCATTCTCCTAATGGATCAACACAATACTAATGCGTCTGGTCAGATTTTCATACGTTAGTTGTTGTTTTCACTTTAACTTCTTTCCATTCTAAACAAAAGAGAGAACCTTTGAGTGATTTCGACCACACCGTGCCTTGTATTGAGGGTGAGAAGACTCTTAGAAGTCTAAAAGGACCCATGGATAATTCTCATAAAGTATCTACACAATAAAAATTAATTTGGTTAGATTTTGGGTATGTCAGTTGTTGTTTTCACATAAAATTATGTCCATTTTATGCAAAAGAGAGACACTTTGAGTGATACCGGCCACACTGTGTCCAGATTGAGGTGAGTTTGACTTGTACATGTAAAAAAGTTTAAATGGATAGTTTTACTAATGGATAAACACAATCCTAATGTTTTTGGTTGGATTTACATACGTTAGTTTTTGTTTACACTTAAAATTTTGTCCATTTCAAACAAAAGAGATAACCATTGAGTGATACCGGCCACACCGTGCCTTGGATTGAGGTTTGGTTGACATTTACATTTCAACAATGAACCAACGGATCATTATCTTAATGAATCAACACAATCTGAATTTTTCTGGTTGGATCTGCGAAGGTCAGTTGTTGTTTTCACTTAAAATTTTGTCCATTATAAACAATAGAGAGACCCTTTGAGTGATACCGGCCACACAATGGCTCGGATTGAGGAGGGGTTGACTTTTACACATCAAAAATGACCAATGGATCTTTCTCCCAGTGTATATACCCAATCCAAATGCATTTGTTCCGATTTGCGTACATTAGTTGTTGTTTTCAATTAAAATTCTGCCCATTTTAAACAAAAGAGAGTCCCTTTTAGTGATACAAGCAACATCGTGCCTCAGATTGAGGTGAGGTTGAATTTTACATGTCACCAACACACCCATGAATCTTTATATTGAAGGATAAACATAATACAAATGCATTTGGTCAGATTTTTTTTGGTCGGTTATTGTTTTCACTTAAAATTCTGTAAATTTTAAACAAAAGAGAGACCCTTTGAGTGATATCAGCCACACCGTGCCTCGTATTGAGGTGTGGTTGACTCGTACACATCACCAAATCACCCATGGGTCGTTATCTTGAAGTATCAATGCATTATGAATGTTGTTATCCATATTTTCATACATCAGTTATTGTTTTCACTTAAAATTCTGTCTATTTTAAACAAAAGAGTGACCCTTTGAGAGATACCGGCCACACCATGCCTCATATTGAGGTGGGGTTGACTCGTACATGTCAAAAATGACCCATGGATCATTCTCCTATAAGATCAACACAATACAAATGCATTTGGTCATATTTTCATATATCAATTGTTGTTTTCACATAAAATTATGTCCATTTTAAACAAAAGAGAGACTCTTTCAGTGATACTGTCGATACCATGCCTCAGATTGAAGTAGGGTTGACTCGTACACATCATCAATTCACTCATGGATCGTTCTCTCAATGGATCAACACAATTTGAATGTGTTTGGTGTATTTATGTAGGTCGGTTGTTGTTTTCACTTAAATTCTGTCCATTTTAAACCAAAGAGATACCGTTTGAGTGATACCGGCCACACCGTGCCTCGAATTGGGTCGGGGTTGACTCGTACTCATCACAAACGACCCATGGATCATTATTATAATGGATAAACATAATACGAATGCGTTGGGTCAAATTTTCATACGTCATTTTGGGATTTTACTTAAAATTATGTCCAATTTAAATAAATGGGAGACATTTTGAGATATAATGGCCACACCGTACCTCAGATTGCGGTGGGCATGACTCGTGAACGTCAAAAAGGACAAATGTATCGTTCTAAAAAATTATCAACACAATCATAATGAGTTTGGTCTGATTTTCGTACATTAGTTGTTGTTTTAACTCAAAATTCCATCCATTTCAAAAAAAGAGTGACCCTTTGAGTGATACCGGACACACTGTGCCTTAGATTGAGGTGGGGTTTCCTCAATCACATCACTTAAGCACCCATTTCTCGTTTTTCTAAAGGATCTATACAATCCAAATGCATTTGTTCGGATTTACATAGGTTAGTTGTTGTTTTCACTTAAAATACAGTCCATTTTAAACAAAAGAGAGACCCTTTGATTGATACTGGCCACACCGTGAATCGGATTGAGGCAGGGTTGACTTTTACAGATCCCAAATGACCCATAGATCATTATCCTAATGGATAAACACAATATTAATGTGTCTGCTCAGATTTTCATACATCTCATATTGTTTTCATTTAAAATTCGGTCCATTTTAAACAGAAGAGAGACCCTATGAGTGATACCATCAACACTGTGCTGCGGATTGAGATGGGGTTGCCTCTTACACATCAACAAAGCACACATGGATCATTATTATAAAGGATAATAAAAATATGAAAGCATTTGGTTGAATTTATGTAAGTCAGTTTATGTTTTCAAATAAAATTCTATCCATTTTAAACAAAAGAGAGACCCCTTGAGTGATACCGGCGACACCGTGGATCAAACTTGAGGTGGGGTGGACTCATACACATCACCAACGCACCAATGGATTGATATATTAAAAGAACAATACAATACAAATGTGTTTGGTCGGATTTGTGTAGGTCAGTAGTTGTTTTCACTTAAAATTCTGTCCATTTAAAATAAAAGAGGGACCCCTTGAGTGATACCGGCCACACCGTACGTTATATTAAGGTGGTGTTTACTCGTACACATCAAAAATGACCCATGGATCATTCTATTAAAGGAACAACACAATCCTAATGTGTTGGCCATATTTGCGTACGTCAGTTATTGTTTTCACTTAAAATTCTGTCCATTTAAAAAAAGAGAAACCCATTCAGTGATACCAACATCACCGTGCCAAAAAATTTAGGCGAGGTTGACTAATACATGTCACCAATGCACCCATGGATCTTTCTCCTAAAGGATAAACACAATCCAAATGCGTTTGTTCTGATTTCTGTAGGTTAGTTGTTGTTTTCAGGTAAAATTTTGTCCATTTAAAAAAAGAGAGACCCATTGAGTGATAATAGCCACACTGTGGCTTGGATTGAGGTGTGGTTGACACGTACATATCACCAACACACCCATGGATCATTATCATAAAGGATAAATAGAATCCAAATGAGTTTGTTCAGATTTTCATACATCAGTTGTTTTTTTCAATTAAAATTTTATCCATTTTAAACTAATGAGAGATCCTTTGAGTGATACGAGCCACATTGTGCCTCAGATTGAGATGGAGATGAATCGTACACATAACCAACACACCCATGGATCGTTCCCATGAAAGGTCAAGAAAATCTAAATGCATTTGGTCAGATTTGCGTTGGTCAGTTGTTGTTTTCACTTAAAATTTTTTCCAATTTAAACAATAGAGAGCACCTTTGAGTGATATCAACCACATTGTGCATAGGATTGAGGCGGGGTTGATTCTTACATGTCAATAATGACCCATGGATCATTCTCCTAAAGGATCAACACAATATGAATATGTTTGGTCGGATTTGCGTACGTCAGTTATTGTTTTCATTTAAAATTCTATCCATTTTAAACAAAAGAGCGACCCTTTGAGTGATACCGGCCACATCATTCCTCGGATAGTGGCGGGGTTGACTCACTCAATCACCAACACACCCATGTATTGTTCTTATATAGGATGAACTCAACCTGAATGTGTCTGTTTGGATATCCGTAGGTCCGTTGTTGTTTTCACTTAGAATTTTGTCCATTTTAAACAAAAGAGAGACCCTTTGAGTAATACTGGACACACTGTTCCCCAGATTGAGGTAGGGTTGACTCATACACATCACAGATGACCCATAAGATTGTTCTCATAATGTATCAACACAATATGAATGTGTTTGGAGAGATTTGCGTATGTCATATGTTGTTTCACTTAAAATTCTGTCCATTATAAACCAAATAGTGACACCTTGACTGATACTTTCCACACCGTGCCTCAGTTTGAGGCAGGGTTGACTCATACACGTCACAAATGATCCATGGATAATGATCCTAAAGGATAAAAAAATCCGAACGCATTTGGTCAGATTTAAGTATGTCATTTTTTTTTTCACTTAAAATTCTGTCCATTTTAAACAAAAGACAGACCCTTTACTTGATACCGGTCACACCATGCCTCAGATTGAGGCGATGTTTACTCATACAGATCACCAACCCACCAATGGATAATTCTCCTAATTGATCTACACAATCATAATGCATTTGGTCATATTTCTGTATGTTAGTGGTTGTTTTCATTTCAAATTATGTCCATTTGAAACACAAGAGAGACCCTTTGAGTGATATCGGCCACACCGTGGCTTGGATTGAGGTGGTGTTGACACGTAAACGTCAAAAACTAACCCATTTATTGTTATCCTAAAGGATAAACACAATAAAAATGCGTTTGTTTGGATTTTCTTACGTCAGTTATTGTTTACAATTTAAATTCAATCCATTGTAAACAAAAGAGAGACCCTTTGAGTAATTCCAGCCACACCGTGCCTTGGATTGAGGCAAGGATGACTCATACATGTCAACGATGCACCGATGGATCATTATAACATTGTATCAATACAATCAGAAAGCTTTTGGTAAGATTTCTGTAGGTCAGTTGTTGTTTTCACTTAAAATTTTGTCCATTTTAAACAAAAGAAAGACCCTTTGGGTGATACCAGCCACCCCGTAGATCATATTGAGGCATGATTGATTCATACACATCACCAAAAAACCCATGGATTGTTCACCTAATGTATCAGGACAACCCAAATGATTTTGGTTTGATTTTCATAGGTCATTTTTTTCAAATATAATTTTTTCCATTTTAAACCAAAGAGAGACCCTTTGAGTGATACCAGCCACATCGTGCCTCGAATTGAGTCGAGATTGACTCATACACATCATAAATTTTCCATGGGTATTCTCATAATGTATCAACACAATCCTAATGTTTTTGGTCAGATATTCGTACGTCAATAGTTGTTTTCACTTAAAATTCTATACATTTTAAATCGAAGAGAAACCCTTTGAGAGATATTGGCCACACGGTGCCTCAGATTGAGGCGGGGTTCACTGGTACACATCACTAATTCACACATTAATTTTTCTCCTAATGTATCAACACAATACGAATGCGTTTTTTCAGATTTCTGTAGGTCAGTAGTTGTTTTACATTATAATTATGTCCATTTTAAACAAAACAGATACCCTTTGAGTGATACCGGACACACCGCGGCTCACTTTGAGGAGTGGATGACGCGTTCACATAACCAATGCACCCATGGATCGTTATCCAAAATGATCACAAAATCATGATTCTTTTGTTCGGATTTGCGTACATTAGTTCTTGTTTTCACTTAAAATTCGTTCCATTTTAATCAAAAGTGAGACCCGTTGAGTCAGACAGGCCACACCGTGCCTCAAATTGAGGCACGGTTGAATCTTAAACGTCACCAAAACACCCATGTATCATTCTCATAAAGGATAAACATAATAAAACTGTGTTTTTTTGTATTTTCGTAGGTCAGTTGTTGTTTTCACTTAAATTTCTGTCCATTTTAAACAGAAGAGAGACCCTTTCAGTGATACTGGCCAAACCATGCCTCTATTGAGGCGGGGTTACCTCGTACACGTCGTAAATTACCCATGGATCATTCTACTAATGTATAAACACAATTTTAATACATTTTTATTGGATTTTCATACGTAAGTTGTTGTTTTCATTTAAAATTATGTCCATTTTAAACAAATAAGAGACCGTTTGAGTGATACCGGCCCCACAGTGCCTCTTATTGAGGCGGGGATGACTCTTACACATCACCAATACACCCATGGATCGTTATCCTAGAGGATAAACACCATACGAATGTGTTTGGTCAGATTCCTGTAGGTTATTTGTTGTTTTCACTTATAATTTTGTCCATTTTAAACAAAAGAGAGACCCTTTGAGTTATATCGGCCACACCATGCCTCGGATTGAGGCTGAGTTGACTCGTACACATCACCCACGCTCCCATGGATCATTCTCGTAAAGTATAAACACAATATAAATGATTTTGTTCATATATGTGTACATAAGTTGTGGTTTTCACTTAAAATTCTGTCAATTTTAATCAAAAGAGAGACCCTTTGAGTGATACCGGCTACACCATGCCTTGAATTGAGAAGACGTTGACTTATACACATCACCAACACACCCATAGATCGTTCAATTAATGGATAAACACAATCTGAATTATTTTGGTCAGATTTGCTTAGGTAAGTTGTTGTTTTCACTTAAAATTCTGCCCATTTTAAACCAAAGAGAGACCCATTGAGTGATACCGGCCACACTATGCCTCATATTAAGGGGGGATTGTGGATTACTCATACACATCTCAAATTACCCATGGATCTTTATCCTAAAGGATGAACATAATCCAAATGCCTTTGGTCGGACATGTGTATGGTAGTTGTTGTTTTCACATAAAATTATGTCCATTTTAAATAAAATAGAGACCTTTTGTGTGATATCGGCCACATCGGGCCTCGTATTGAGGCAGGGTTAACTCATACACGTCACCAATGCACCCATGCATCGTTCTCCTAAAATATCATCACAATCTGAATGTGTTTGGTTCGATTTCTGTAGGTCTGTTTTTGTTTTTACTTAAAATTCTGTCAATTTTAAACAAAAGAGAGACCTTTTGAGTGATATTGGTCGTACCATGCCTCAGATTGAGGCATGGTATACTCTTAAATCTCAAAAATGACCCATGGTTCATTATCATAAAGGATCAAAAAAATGAGAATGCATTTGGTCCAATTTTCGTACGTCATTTGTTGTTTTCACTTAAAATTTAATCCATTTTAAACAAAAGAGAGACACTTTGAGTGATACCAACTACACCGTGCCTCAGATGGAGGAGGGGTTGAATCATACACGTCAAAAATGACTCATGGATAGTTCTTCAAAAGGATCAAAAAAATCTGAATGTTTTTGGTTGGATTTTATTACATTAGATGTTGTTTTAACTTAAAATTATGTCCATTTAAAACAAAAGAGAGACCCTTTGAGTGATACTGGACACACAGTGCCCCATATTGAAGAGGGGTTGACTCGTACATGTCACCAACACACCCATGGATAATTATATTAAACGATAAAAACAATCTGAAGGCATTTTTTCCTATTTCTATAGGTCTGTTGATGTTTTCACTTAAAACATTGTACATTTTAAACAAAATAGAGACACTTTGAGTGATCCCGGCCACACAATGGATTTTATTGAGGCAGTGTTCACTCGTACTCATCAAAAATGACCCATGTATCCTTATAATAAAGGATCAACACAATCCAAAAGTGGTTGGTCAGATTTTCATACGTCAGTTGTTGTTTCCGCATAAAATGTTGTCCATTTTAAAAAAAATGAGTGACCATTTGAGTGATACCAGCCACACCTTGCCTCGTATTGAAGAGGGGATGACTCATATATGTCACCAAAACACCCATGGATAGTTCTCATAAAGGATTAACACAATCCGAATGCGTTTGGTCAGATTTTTGTACCTCAGTTGTTGTTTTCACATAAAATTCTGTCAATTTTAAACAAAAGAGAGAAACTTTGAGTGATACCGACCACACTGTGGCACGGATTGAGGTGGTGTTTACATTTACACGTCACCAACACACCCATGGATTGTTATCTTAAAGTATTATAACAATATGAATGTGATTTGTCATATTTTCATAGGTTAGTTTTTGTTTTCACTTAAAATTATGTCCATTTTAAACAAAAGAGAAACCCTTTGAGTGATAACGGCCTCACTGTGCCTCGGAATGAGGCGGGGTTTACTATTACATGTCAAAAATGACCCATGGATCATTCTATAAAAGGATCAACACCTTCCAAATGCGTTTGGTTGTATTTTCATATGGCAGTTTTAGTTTTCACATAAAATTCTCTCCATTTTAAACAAAAGAGAGACCCTTTGAGTGATACTGGCCACACTGTGGCTCGGATTGAGGCTGGTTGGACTCATAAATGTCACCAATGCACCCATGGATCGTTATCCTAAAGGCTCAGCATAATAATAATCCATTTGTTTGGATTTCCGTAGGTTAGTATTTGTTTTCACTTAAAATTAGGTCCATTTGAAACCAAAGAGAGACCCTTTGAGTAATACAGGCCACACTGTGGCTCAGATTGAGGTGGCGTTTACTCGTACATGTCACCAATGAACCCATTGATCATTCTACTAAATTATCACAAAAATAAGAATGCGTTTGGTCGGATTTTCATACGTCATTTGTTGTTTTAACTTTAAATTCTGTCCATTTTAAACAAAAGTGTGACCCTTTCAGTGATACCGGCCACAGCATGCCTCTAATGGAGGTGGGGTTGACTCTTAAACATCATCAACACACCCATGGTTCATTATACTAAATGTTCAACACATTGTGAATGTGTTTGGTCAGATTTTCGTAGGTCCATTGTTATTTTCACTTAAAATTCTGTCCATTTTAAACGAAAGAGAGACCCTTTGAGTGATACAAGACACATCGTGCCTCGAAAAGAGGCGGGGATGACTCGTACACGTCATCAATGTACCCATGGATTGTTCTCATAAAGGATAAATATAATCCGAATGTGTTTGGGTAGATTTGCGTATATCAGTTGTTGTTTTCACATAAAATTCTGTCCATTTTAAACAAAAGAGATACCCTTTAAGTGATACCGACCACACTGTGACTACGATTAAGGCGTGTTGACTCATACATGTCACCAACGCACCCACGGATCTATCTCCTAAAAGATAAACTAAATAGTAATGCATTTTGTTAGATTTCTATAGGTCAGTGGTTCTTTTCACCTAAAATTCTGTCCATTCTAAACAAAAGAGAGACCCTTCAAGTGATACCGGCCACACAGTGCCTTGGATTGAGGCGGGGATAACTCGTACATGTACCCAACACAACCATGGATTGTTCTACTAAAGGATCAACACAATATGAATGTGTTTGTTTTGGATTTGCGTACGTCAGTTGTAGATTTCACTTAAAATTATGACCATTTTAAATAAAAGAGAGACCCTTTGAGTGATACCGGCCACACCATGCCTTAGATTGAGTCTGGGATGACACGTTTACACTAAATGATCAACACAATACTAATGCGTTTTTTGGATTTGCATACATTAGTTGTTGGTTTCACTTAAAATTTTGTCCATTTTAGACAAAAGAGAGACCCTTTGAGTGATACCGGCCACACCATGCCTCAGATTGATTCAAGGTTGAGTCATACATGTCACAAATGACCCATAGGTTGTTATCCTAAAACAACAACCCAATCCGATTTTTTTTTCAGATATTCGTACGTTAGTTGTTGTTTTCACTTAAAATTCTGTCCATTTTAAACAAAAGAGAGACCCTTTAAGTTATACCGGCCACACCTTGCCTCTGATTGAAGAGGGTTTGACTGGTACACATCACCAACACACCTATGGATCATTATCATAAAGGATCAACACAATCCAAATGATTTTGGTCAGTTTCGCGAGGACATTTGTGGTTTTATCTTAAAATTATGTCCTTTTTAAACAAAAGAGAGACCATTTGATTGATACCGGCCACACCATGGCACAGATTGAGGTGTGGTTGACTCATACACATTAAAAATAACCCATGGACCATTCTCTTAAAGTATCAACAGAATATGAATGTTTTCAGTCAGATTTTTGTATGTCTGTTTTTGTTTCCACTTAAAAATCTGTCCATTTTAAACAAAAGAGAGACACTTTGAGTGATACCAGCCGCACCGTGCCTTGGATTGAGGTAATGTATACTTTTACATGTCAAAAATCACCCATGAATCATTATTCAAAATGATAAACACAGTACAAATGCATTTGATCTGATTTTCATATTTCATTTGTTGTTTTCACTTAAAATTATGTCCATTTTAAACAAAAGAGAGACCCTTTGAGTGATACCGGCCACACCATGCCTCAGATTGTAGAGTGGTTGACTTTTACACATCACCAAAAAACAAATGGATCGTTCTCCTAAAATACCAACACAGTCGGAATGCATTTGGTCAGATTTCCTAATGTCAGTTGTTGTTTTCACTTAAAATTCTGTCCATTTTAGACAAATGAGAGACCCTTTGAGTGATGCATGCCACACCGTGGCTCGGATTGAGGCTTTGTTGACTCGTACACATAACAAATGAACCATGGATTGATCTACTTATGTATCAACAAAATCATAATTCATTTGTTCGGATTTGCGGACATTAGTTGTTATTTTCACTTAAAATTATGTCCATTATAAACAATAGATTGACCCTTTTAGTGATACCGGCCACACCGTGCCTCAGATTAAGGTTGGGTTGACTCATACATGTCACCAATGCACCCATTTATAGTTATACTTATTTATCAATACAATATGAATGTGTTTGGTCAGATTTATGTAGTTCAGTTGTTGTTTTAACTTAAAATTCTGTCAATTTTAAACAAAAGAGAGACCCTTTGAGTGATATTGGTCATACCATGGGTCAGATTGAGGCGGGGATGACTCGTACACATCACCAATTCACTCATGGATTGTTCTCCTAAAATATCCTCAAAATCCTAATGTGTTTGGTTAGATTTGCGTAGATTAGTTGTAGTTTTCACTTGAAATTATTTCCATTTTAAACAAAAGAGAGACACCTTTTGTGATACTGGCCACACCGTGCCTTATATTTAGGCAAGGTTGACTCTTATACATAAATAAATGACCCATTTATCATTATCCAAATGGTTCAACACAATATGAATGCATTTGTCTATATTTGCGTATATCAGTTGCAGTTTTCACTTAAAATTCCATCCATTTTAGACAAAAGGGAGACCCTTTGAGTGATACCGGCCACACCGTGCCTCATATTGGGGTGGGGTTGACTTTTAAATGTCACTTACGCACCCATGGATTGTTCTTATAATAGATCAACAAAATCTGAATGTGTTTGTTCAGATTTCCTAAGGTCATTTGTTGTTTTCACTTAAAATTATATCCATTTTAAACAAAATAGAGACCCTTTGAGTGATACTGGCCACACCGTGTCTTGGATTGAGGTGGGGTTGATATGTACATGTCAAAAATGCATCCATGGATCATTTTACTAATGGATCAACACAATAAGAATGATTTTGGTCTGATTTTCATACGACCGTTGTTGTTTTCACATAAAATTCTATCCATTTTAAACAAAAGAGAGACCCTTTGAGTGATACCGACACACTGTTACTCAGATTGTGGCGGGGTTGACTCTTACACATCACCAATGCACCCGTGGATCGTTATCCTAAAGGATAAACACAATTCGAATGTGTTAGGTCGGATTTGAGTATATCAGTTGTTGTTTTCACTTAAAATTTTGTCCATTTTAAACAAAAGAGAGACCCTTTGAGTGATATCGGCCACACCGTGCGCCTAATTGAATTAGGGTTTACTCATACACATAATAATTGATTCATGTATTGTTCTCCTAAATGATCAAAACATTCCTAATCTGTTTGGTCAGATTTTCATATGACTGTTATTGTTTTCACATAATTCGGTCCATATTAAACAAAAGAGAGACCATTGGAGAGATACCGGCCACACCATGCATCATATTGAGGTAGGGTGGACTCATACACATCACCAACACACCCATGGATTTTTATCCTAAAGGATCAACACAATCAAAATGCATTTGGTCAGATTTTGTTAGGTCAGTTCTTGTTTTCAGTTAAAATTATGTCCATTTTAAACAAAAGAGAGACCCTTTGAGTGATACCGGCCACACCATGCCTCAGATTTAGGGGGAGTTCACTCATACATGTAATAAACACACCCATAAATCGTTCATATAATGTATCAACAGAATCAAAATGTGATTGTTCAGATTTGCGTACGTCAGTTGATGTTTTCACTTAAAATTCTGTCCATTTAAAACGAAAGAGAGACCCTTTGAGTGATACCAGCCACACCATGCCTCAGAATGAGGGTGGGTTTACTCGTACATGTCCAAAATGACCCATGGATCGATCTACTAAAGGATCAACACAACCTGAATGTTTTTGGTCAGATTTGCGTATGTCAGTGGTGGTTTTCACATAAAATTCGGTCCATTTTAAATAAAAGAGAGACCCTTTGAGTGATACCGGCCACAACGTACCTCAGATTGAGGCGGGGTTAACTTTTACTTATCACCAACACACCCATGGATAGTTATACTAATTTATTTACACAATTTGAATGCGTTAGTTCTGATTTTTGTAGGTCAGTTGTTGTTTTCACTTAAAAGTTTGTCCATTTTAAGCAAAAGAGTGACCCTTTGAGTGATACGACCACACTGTGGCTCAAATTGAGGTGGGGTTGACTCCTACATGTCTCCAGCGAACCCATGTATCATTATCCTAAATTATAAACACATTAATAATTTATTTGGTTATATTTTCATATGTCAGTTGTTGTTTTCAATTAAAATTATGTCCATTTTAATCAAAAGAGAGACCCATTGAGTGATATCGGCCACACCATGCATCCGATTGAGGCGGGGTTGACTCGTACACATCACCAAATCACCCATTGATCATTATACTTAAGGATAAACACATTCCGAATGCGTTTGGTCAGATTTTTGTAGGTCAGTTGTTATTTTCACTTAAAATTCTGTCCATTTTAACCAAAAGAGATACCCTTTGAGTGATACAAGCCACACTGTGCCTCGGATTGAGGCAGGGTTGACTTGTACAAGTCAAAAATGCCCCATGGATCGTTCTACTGTAATATCAACACAATAAGAATGTGTTTGGTCTGATTTTTATATGTCAGTTGTTGTTTTCAAATAAAATTTTGTCCATTTTAAACAAAAGAGAGACACTTTGAGTGATACTGGCCACACCGTGCCTTAGATTAAGGGTTGACTCATTAATGTCACCAACAATCCCATGGTTCATTATCCTAAAGTATCAACACAATATGAATGCTTTTGGTCATATTTCATGTAGGTTAGTTGTTGTTTTCACTTAAAATTAAGCCAATTTTAAACAAAAGATAGACCCTTTATAGAAACACTAGATCCATATTTCTTCTTAACAAAAAGGATAGGGGCTCCCCATAGAGAAACACTAGGGAGAATAAATCCCTTATTACTCAATTCCCCTAGTTATTTCTTTAGTTCCACAAATTCCACTTTGGCCATTCTATAAGGGGTCTTCGATATGGGCCATGAACCAGGAATTGAATCAACGGAAAACATTATTTCTCATTCTGGAGGATTTCAGGGTAAATCATCTGGAAACACATCAACATATTCTATCACAATAGGTACATCCTAAATTTGAAAATTTATTTACTCACCCACATTTATTTCACTCTCTTCCTCCCAAATAAATGAATTTATTTGAGCTATTAGGGTTGGATCTAGATATGAATTAGGTGGTGAATATTCTTCTCTAAAGATAAGGTGTTCTTTAACATCATCATAAAAATTGTATCCTCCTACTTCTTACAATAAATTTTTGTATCATGGTATGAAATCCAATCCATACCAAGGATTATATTAAATTCAATCATGGTTATGATGATAAGATCATCAGATAAAGAACATTTATATTCCATAATGGGAACTAATTCACAAGAACATTGTAACAGTGATACTTCACTTAGAAGTTTTGACGGAGAACTCCTTTGGTAAATAAAATTAGAAATATATAATTTCATTCAAAACTGGGAAGATATGAAACATTGTGATGATCCAGAATCAAATAATGCATTTTCTAAATGTGTGGAAACAATTAAAGTACATGCCACCATGCCATTAGGAACTTCATCCTCTGCAGCTGTGATTGCAAAATATTGTCCCTGATCCCTTGTACTTTTTTGTTGCATATTTCCTGGACGTTTTGGAAAATCATTAGCATATTCTCCGATATCCCGACCACTATATCATTGAACATCATTGGCTTCCTTATTCTCTTTGCAATCACCATCAAGATAGGTTTTATGACCAAATTTGTAGCATACTCTTTTTCCGTTGAAGCATGCACCTGGGTGATTCTATCCACAATTGCCACATGGTGGAAATATAACTCTTCCCTTATTCCCCATTTCCTTATTTCCTTTCCCCAGGTTTTTAGTAACCCTCATCTTTTCTTTCATTCCCTTAAATTCATAAGTCTTAGAGAATTAGTTTTCTATCTTGACGACACATGAAACTATATCCTCATATGATAAAAAAACATTGGGAGACCAGTGCCCTCCAGATGAATGGATTTAGGCCATCATGGAGTCAATCAATTTTTCTCCTTGGATTTCGTATGTAGTCTAAAATATGTTTTTCTAATCTTGTGATGTTAGATTCATTCCTTTAAATATCCTCATCTTCCTTCTGCCTCAGATTCCAGAATTGTCTTTCCATATCTGCTCGCTGCTCACGAAGGATATATTTATCTAAGAATATTTTCTTGAAATCCATCCATTCCATATCTTTTATCTTTTCCACCTCCTTTGTGTTTTGGATTAATGACCACCACTGATCCGCATCTACCGATAGATGATATACTGACATGACAACCATCTCTCTTTCATTTCATCCTAATGTGAGAAATATATTCATAAGGGAACATATCCACTTCTTTACTGCAAATGGGTTTGTAGTCTCATTGAATGATGGATGCTGTTGTCACACAAATCGATCTAGAATGGCTCCTCCAACTGGTGGGTCAAGATTCTCCATACGGGTAAGTTTATTTTTCATAACCTAATTAAGTTGTCTTAGTATAGTTATGTGTTTCTCAGAACAAGTCATAGCACTAGATACAACATCATTATCTTGTGTCAGAGGAAAATCCCTATAAGGGACACGTGTGTTCATGCGGTTTCCATTCCTTCCACTTTGCACCATCTCTAGATAAGGGCATACACTGGATTATGTTATGAATCATAATGTATAATCATAACATAAAAAAATACATAGAAAATATTGAGATCCTACAAATGGATAATCCCATATTCAAAAATATGTCTTCTTTGAGGAATATTGTAGATTTCCATCCTTCATAATGGAATATAAATAAATGTGAATTATCCTAAGTGTATCCCCCGGGAGTGTCATGACCAAGAGTGCAATAAGGCCCATTGTCGTGCATCATTTCCCGTTCAAGTCTAGCTCAATGCGGTGTTTTCGGGTTTTACAC
Source organism: Viscum album (assembly GCA_963277665.1). NCBI lineage: Eukaryota > Viridiplantae > Streptophyta > Magnoliopsida > Santalales > Viscaceae > Viscum > Viscum album. Next base: position 250,040,648 of record OY728165.1, on the reverse strand, counting down.
CTAGATACATATGTGCCAGAGACACCTCTACCTACTCAAATCCAGACAGGGATGTATTGTTTGAAATATCCACATAATCAATTTCTTACCAAAATACCAGGACGTTATTGTATGTATATCCTCAAAGACTATCTTTTGGACTCCTCCCTAATTATACATTTTCTAAATATAGTTTTCAAGTATTCTACTAAACTTCCTTTGATACCAACTGTAAGGGCCCGACCCCAATTTCCGGGAGCCGGTGCCTTGTTTGATTACGTTGGAATTCAAACATGGAAAATGAATCCCAATGGACCAAGTAGATTAGTATTATTGGAAACAAGTTACATACCTAGGTTTATCAATACATCATGAATGGACTGAAAACACTATTTTATTCCACTACAAACATAACATCTCTTATATTATGCTTACAAGTCATTCATAATCCACTTCTTCATGTACTGAGAAAATGATACATAAGAAATGGGTGAGCTCAAATGCTCAGTAAGAGTAATAAATACAGTGGTAGATTATATAAACATTATACATGGTGAATAATTGAAAACACATGCCTTTAGTAATAAACTAGAACACATTATGGCAGGGATATGAGCTGAGTAAATAATTCTATAATAAAAAATAATCATAGTAATTATACTAGTCGAATAACCACATGAACCTAGAATTACTAGCTTCATGATGAGGGAAGTGCATATGTTGGACATTCTGAAACATTTTTTCATGGCCTTGGCCAAGACGTCTAATGATTAAGGCCTTGACCAAAATCCATATATCACATTAGGAAAGGCCTCGACCAATTCCACGTCTATTTGTCTCATGAGACCTACCAATTAATCTAAGGGATAAATCAGGCCCCACCCATAACATAATGAGTCCAATTAATTCCACATATGAGCAAGGATAAACATAAAAAACATTTAAATTCATTATAAAAATATCATATGAAACGTAACTAAGTTTTCCCAATCATTAAACATAAAAACACTAACCATTTATAATAATACAGTGAATGGTTTTAAGATAGATCATCCACAATAGAATTAGTCATAAGCCATTAAATAAAATATGGTATATGACTTTATAAATAATTAAACCCAATAATACCATTTAATCTACTAGAGTGTTGAATTAGACGAAAACAATCTTATAAAATCATTAAGCAATTCTGGAGATAAATAATCTTTTATTTTGAAAATAAAAGTTCTGTTTGAAAAATCCTTGTATAAAACCATAAGTGAAGTAAGATAGTATTTTCATAATAAAACTAGTGTTTTTATTAGAATAATGGTTTCCAAAAACAGATTATATATTGCCCTTGAAGATAGATATGAGTTTGAGAAATTCCCTTGTATTAGGTTCGTATTTTTGGAAATAATTTTGAGAGATTTTATTAAAACGTGTATCTATCCAAAAAATAGGGAACAATTCTAGTTGGTGTATAGATATATAATACCCACACAGAATTAATGAGTAGTACATAACGATACATTAAAATTTCATTGGGGAAATTAGACAATAAAAGCAAACCGAATGAAAATTGAAGTTCAGGTGGAAAACCCTTACCTTAACTATAAACGTGTTCCGCTCTTGTACTTAAGATCCTAGAATATGAAATCATTATTGTTAATAACTTATTTCATAACCTATTATACATGTATTTAGTTTACCATAATTCTGGTTATTTCATTTAATTCTTTATTGACAAGTTATTGTATTGAATTTCGTCATTCTAGAGTGTTCGTTTCCTTTATTTTCATATTCAGTTCACATGTTTTTAAGTAATGAACATCTTGTGGAATGCTTATAAATCTACAGTATTGGAATTATATATTATTAATGAACATAAATAATTGATAATGGTCATTTCTATCATTTGGTTACATGGATTGAGGATGAAACATTAGATGACAACCACTTTGATTATTCAGCGGTATTTGGAATATTATGAACTAGTTTTGTCATATAACATAATTATATGTACATATTCTTGTTCTTGAATATTAATTAGGTTATAAAACATATATTATAGTCTGGTTAAATCATGAATATGGTTTCATGACCATTAATGAAGAATAAATTGATGAACCAACTTCATCGTCCCCGAAGGTTATAAATCGGAACCTCATGGACGTCGATTTCGTTTATAAACATAAAAGGGAGGGAGTAAGAATATTTATGATGGTTCTTCAATTAAAATGATATAAATCTAGTATATAGATGTTAATGGAGTTATCATGGTCATCTAGAAAGAGGAGGTTAGGATAGTATAGCAAAAAATGATAAATTGAAATGAAACCAAATGAAAAAGAAGGGTGCATTACCTCTTGAAATAACCTCCATGAAATACTCTTTAAGGGAAGGGGTTTGTCTTTTGGAAATACCAGAAGCTTCTTAGAAGTGGGGAGACACTAGGGAAGGGTAATTTGGAAAAACATTGAGGAGCTTCAAGGCTTAAAGGAGTGAAGAGAAGAGGGAGTGGTGAAGGATTTTTATAGTGGAGGAGTGAAGTAAATTTTGAATATTTAATTCATTATATTATTATTTCCCTCAAGACAACCAATAGTGTGGTTTCATGTGACCCCTAATAGTCATAAGTGAATTTTATTTCTAAAAGAGTGTCCTTGAATCACTTGGGATGTCATAAATAGTGTATTTAACTGATAATTTGTTTATACTGTATTTTATTGTATTTCACTATTCATAAAAACTTCAAGATTTTCAGAAAAATCCTAAAAAATCACCCCAACTATTTTTCGACGTGTAGAATTCAAAAGTGAAATACAATTTTATAAAATAATTTTCAAAATATTATTAATTTAATTTTTAAATAAGTTCATAGTTAATTTGAAAAATAATAATCATAAAGTGCAATAAGTTTTATTTCTCATTGAAAAATAAATGAAGATCTCATTACCTTATTACCTTAAGAAATTAAAATAATAATATTATTTACTATTTATAAGGGTTATATTAATATTCATATTACTATTCATAAGGGTATTTTACAATTCAAAAAAATAAAGTTTGTTCTATCAGCCTCCAAATGACTTACTGAATACAACTATAGATGGCCATTTTTCGAAATTCCAAACATAGAAGAGGCAATGTTGGGATTAATGTATAGATTATAAAACTTCATTCCATATTTATTTTCCAATCCTTTTGGTGTTACATATAATAACATGTTATATTATCGAAACTATTTTTCCAATACGGCACTTTGGGAATATGATTTGGTTTTTGAATGGTAACATAGTATTCTAGAATAATTTGGAAAAACAATGTGTTGACGTAAAAAATGGTATAATTTTTTTTGGCATGGTTCATAATTTTATGATTTCCTAAACATAGGATATAACCTAATATTAATCATGTATTGTTGTATATATAGGTGATTGATGTAACCAATGAACCAGAAATGTAATTTTTTTAGTAATTATAGTTGATCTATTTATTTTAATGAATAATTTCTAGGAGTTCTATATGGAACATAAAATATTTTTTTAATGTGGGAAAACAGAAAAAACTATTGAATTATTCTAAGTAGAATATTTTATAAAACGTTTTCATGAGTATATTAGACCATAAATGGTTTTTGAAAAAAAGAATTAATATTTAAAAATTCTTTAAGAAATTACATATTAATTTGGTAAATAAAATAATGGGGTGAATTTATTATTTAGAACTAGTGGTGATGATTTTTTTTGTGTTTATTACCATTAATAAGATTAATATATTGATATCACTATGTGGTTTTTTATTATCTTATAATATTTAATGCAAGAATTATAGGCCTTAGGTGTGAATTGGAATGTGTAGTAAAATTATTGGGTATGGATTGGAATAATAATTGAAAGACAAAATAAATAAGAACCCCTAGAATGCATATATTATGCATGTGGAATGCCTTGGGTATATATGGGAAAGATAACATAGGTATTGTTTCATGATCTATAATGATTTTTTAATATATAAGATCATTGAGATTATTCATTGATATATTTACCATAGATATAGGAGTTAAGATGTTAGTGGGTTCTGCAAAAAAATTTCCTACAAGTTGGTGTTTGATTAGAGACTCAGTATGGAAAACAGGTCATATATATCTTAATTTTGATCAATGAAAGTGGAATTATATTCCTATTAATCTAGGGGAATGTAAGACGATTTTACATAATACAAACTGTGTGATGATATTCCAAAAATAGTTTATTACATTTGAAATTTTTTGGAGCTATAGAGTGTTTGTAGATTTGTACATGGGTACATTAGGGAAAAATGTTTTGGGTTGAAAGAATTTGCATATTTCTATTATCGATTGAGTTAATTAATATTATGGGGAATGGTAAATGAATACCAGGTTAATATTTTAGATGGTATTCTATAAAAAGCTACCATATGAACTGATTATTTTAAATTTTAATGATTATTCTAGATTGATGATACATATTATGAAGATATCTTTAGATTATGAATAATTTTCATTTACTATCAGTTGAGTGGTATGATAGTGAATAGTTTTTCAATTCAGATGAGATATTGGAATGGAATGCGGTTTTAGTGTATAGTATTGAAGTGTGTGGTTGGTAAATAAATTTTTGGTGATATAGGATTTGTAAGATCCTGGTTTTTGGAAGAGTATGTTTTTGTTATGTCTTGGTTGAATCCCATGTTTCAGGCTTCAAGGAATGTATTCTGAAAGAATGAGTGGTCTTGGGGGTGTTTCGGTGGCTGGGGCACAAATGAAAGGAAAGCTGGGCAAGACAAGCCTGGGTGCACAACCTGCGCACGGCCAGGGAAAAATGTGCGGCTTGTCCAGGTAAACTGTGAAACCCTCTTCCTCCAAACAGTAGCATGCACACAGTTTGCGAATGGTTTTTCAAAATGTGCTGCCAAACCATGAGACCTCTTAATATTGGGAAAAATTACAAAATTACCACCCTGGGATTTTAAGAACCCACTCGGGATTTCCTCTCCGTTCCTCCCTATTCACCCTAGGAACAGACCAAATTCCCCAAGAGTTCCAAGAAGTCAACCTCCCTCATTTATAAGGTGTTTTTGGTGAAGTTTGATTTTGATCAAAGATCCGGTTAAGGATAATCCATTCCTTGATTCTCTTTTTGGTTTTGGGTTTGAATCTTCTCTCCCTCTTGTTTTGAATCTCTGAAACCATATCTTTTGGGCGAGTTCAAGGTTGAAGCTCCAAAGGCTGGTTGGATTGAGGTCTAAGTACTCGATCAACTGTACGTTCTACCATGGTTTCAATGTAAGTGGTCTACAAATGTTATCTCATAGTTTTATGGTGGATTTATACGCGTGTGGCTTTTCTCATGGTTTTGTTTTGAAGTGATTTGATCAACATGGATGTGTTTCATATAAAGGATTCTTAAAAACGGTAAATGGGAATCCTCACGATCCCCAAGGGATGCGTTGAGGATGGCTTGACCTAATTGGGACCATCCATGGGGTGTTTCGACTTTTCCCGGGCATAGGGATTATTATTAAACAAGTGACCTGGTCGTAATAAATGTTATATCCCTTGACGAATAAGTTTTCATGATTGGTTGAACTTGAAATAGAAGTTAAGTGATTCACCAAGACAGGAAATAACCTAAGGGTAGTTTGAAATGTGTTGAATGGTTGGTTCATTGAAATGATGAATGGGTTAAATGGTTTAATGTGTAAACTGATTAAAGACCATAATGGGATAGGTTATGGGTTTAGTGTTGAATGATTAGTAAGATAGACATAACACATGGGAATTGGGTGAATGGTTATATGATGTGAAATGGTAATGTGTTAATGGGTTAAGTTATAATGTGAAATCCCCTGTGGTTTGTTGTTAACGGTGATTGTCAAAGGAAAATGGTATGCTGGTTTTATGGTTACTTATATATATATATATAAGAATGTGCACATGGCTTGGAAGGGATGCGACTTGAGGATCTACGCCCACAGGTCGAGTGAAGACTAATGCTCCGAACTCCACCCTAAATGCATGAGTAAGGAATACGGACTGAGGATCTATTTTCGTAATGGTTGCATACACCTAGACTGATGCTTTGAGGTGAGGATATGGTTTCTATGTGGGGTTAGTCCTAATGAGATAGGATAATGACGTGTTTACCCTCTTGCATGTGATTGTTTTCCTTGGACCCATGTAACATAATGTATGTGATTAACCCATGGAAATGTGATGAAATGGTATGTGATGATAATTGGTGTGAAATGAATGGTAATGTAAGTGGTAGTGTCTTTGGTTCTGAACTGGTTAATGGAAACTTGAATAAATACTTGAAAATATCATTCATATTCTTTTTGCATGCACTAAATGTTCATACTGGATATTTTTTAGACACCATTGGTAGTGGCCTACTGAGTTTTACTCAAACCCGGCTTGGGATGCTATTGGGTACCTAAGTAGACTTCATGTTTTCTGGTCAAGAAAAGGGCAAGGTTCCTTTCTTGATATTTTAATGGATAGGGGTAGCACTTAGTGGAGGATTCGAACATGGAATCAGGACCATTTTGGGGATTTTGGCTGTTGTCCTTATTTTGGGCTTTTGTTTACTTGTGCACTTGTAGTAGGACATGACATATTTATTGTTCGAAATGTTTGTTATACATATCCTTGTTTATTGATTATTGATTCCACTATTGGTTATTTTATGTTGTGGATTACTCTGATTAAAAAAAGGGGGTATAGTCTCCCCACATGACCATAAAGACCCCCACTGCTAGTTGGCTGCTTTTGGAATACGGGGAGGCACACTTAAGGTTATGTAACTACCTGGCTCGTAGAATCAGTTTAGTGGCTTCCAGGTCAGGGACATTACAAGATTACTGGATAATGAGAATTGGATTTAATGTGTTAAATTCATATTTGAAAAATTAAATTTATTGTGGGAGTGTAATGGTGAGGTAAATATCTCTAATCTAGAATGTGAAACTCTTGTATGTTGTAGAAAGATGAGGTGAGAAAGTATGGGAAATATAATATCACTATTTTATAGTGTTTAAACATCTTCAATAGTTGGAAAATGATTCCCATATAATGAAATGAAATTTTTATTTGATATGATTTTGAGTATCATAAGGTAATAACTTGAGTTTCGTGACTCTTGAGACTTATCTGGAACACCATTATAAATTAAAAAGTATTTAGCTTATGTTATAGGTTTTATCTGGTTTCATTGGTATTAATGTAATGTGTTGTGTTATAACGGACTTGATTATGAAATATTTTGTAACTTCATTATAGAGATATAGGGAATCATTAAACTGTATTGAAACTCTCATGATTTGAATTTTTTAGATATGTTTTGATGTTATTGTGAGAGACAGTGTTTATCTTGCAATTCCTACTAGAGTTATATATGTTACTGGGATAAATATATGGTAGATAATTTACCAGGAAATATTCTATCAATCAGTCAGTGAGGTGAATATTTTTTCTATAAGTATCACAATGAATACTGACGGGAAAATGTGTGGAAATTCAAGATTATAGTAGTTGAGGTATCACTTCGGATAGAATAACAAAATAAAATCAGATATATCATATTGAAAAAAACACCAAACTTTTTAAATTGATCTTTGAAATTTAGGTGGATTATGTATATAATTAACCAAATCAATTCATCATTTATGATACTAGCTCCATTTCCCAACAGGGCTTATAAAATTCTCAAAAATTCTATAGGCGTGGAAAAAAATTCCATGGAATTAAACATTTAATATTGGAAAAAATTTCACATTGGTAAATTCATTAAAATTTCATTGGATTTCAATGAGAAATGTTAGATGAAGAATCCATATTTTATAATTTTGATTAGTTGAAAGAAAATATATTTAAAGTAAAATCAATGAAACTAGGAATATAATAAAATAATTCATCATAACTGGTAATAGATATATGATCCGAAAAATAAATTCATTCCAAATCAATCCAACTATTCCAAAAGGATTCAAACGCATTTTGTCTAAAAATATTATCATAATAAAAAAACGTTAAAGGATGACATAGTCCAAAATATGATACATTAATAAAAAACATGTTTGTCACAAACATGAAATAATAAATCCATCTCTATATGACTTTTTATCAGGTAAACATATCATCCATTTCATAGACTAAGTGGTGACAAAAAATGAATATAAGTGTGTATGTAGGGTGTGGGAAAAATTAACAACGAGAGACCATCATGATTCTATTCCATTTTTTTATAAACCAAATTAGACTTTCTATTTTGAAATAAATATATATATAACATTTAATATTTGTGAAAATGTTGTTATTTGAATGAAAAGATGTTACAAAAAATAAAATTTAAAATAAAATAGTTCCATAATTTTTATAACTTTATGAGGTGGATTTAAGAATCTAAAAGTATATAAAAAATACCTAAGGATATATAAGATCTTCATTCACTCTTCCCAAGTATCTATAAAATAATCTAATGTGGATATAAGAACTTGATCTATCCTATTAATAGTGAATTAAACATGAAACACATAATTTTATATTGATTTTAAATGGGTGCTCGAAAAAGTTATAGAAAAATTATAACTTATGGTACGTGTTACTCAAAGAAATATGATAACTAAATATGAATACTGACCGAACCATATATATAAAGCACTCATGATATCAACCTAAATAAAAATATATTATCTCTATTAAATAATAAAAACGAAATATATTTCAATAATAAAGTCACTCAAGTCACCCCAAAATTGCTCTTAAGAAAATTGAACATAGATCATTAATAACATCATTTTATTTAATCAAAACACATAATAAACAACTCTTATATTAAGAGAATAACAAAAAAACCACAATATAACCCATTTTTAAAGAACCATTTACATATATATTCAACATTAATAAAAAATTAACAATAAAAATGAAATGGAATTGTTATAGCGTTTAAAAAATATATCTATTCATCTAAAAACAATTTAAAAAACTCAAACAAATTGTATTTTCCTAAATTGTTATAAATAGAATTCCACTATTTATTTTATTAAATTACATTAATGGTTATAAAAATCACAAGAACATAGTTTTTTATTATATCCAATTGGATTTAAAAATATCATTAAGTATCATTAACATTGATAATATAGTCTTTGAATAGTGATTACATGATTTGTATAAATATAGGGGATTAACAAATATAATTCACACAAACAAAGGAAGTGATGACAAGTAAGATGATAAAATATAAAGCCCATTTATCAGAGCTTCCAAGGGAGAGAGAATCACAGGTTTATTCCCTTGACCATGACCATGCTATGATCTGACAACATAAGCATCAGAGAAACTGTTTGTTTGAGATGTTCATACTCATCGATATTAGGGCCCAAACGATGTATGTCAAACCACCCAATGAAACTATCAGTGCTGTGAAACTTAGTAATTGGGGTTTCTCATGTGTACTAAATTGATATTTTTCATGAAACTATAAATATAAGTATATACAATATTTTTTGTATAACAATGGAAATATTTTAATAATATTAGTGTTACTTTATATATGATCTTGATTTTGATTTTTATCCAATAAAGCACAACTAGAATTTTTGTGTCAATTTGAAATGAATTTAAAGAATTTATTTTAAATAAGTAATTAATTTTAGAAATAAAAAGTATTTTTATAAAAATTTATTATAAAATTTTTTCTTATCAAATATAAATGATCATATATTTTTTATGATGTAAACATAATTTTTAGAAGGGTTCAAATACTATTATTTTCAAAAAAACATAGAATTTCTCAATAAATGTAGATTTTATAATGAATGTGAAATTTCAAATGGTTATAAAATTATTTCTGAAAAAATTAGTATTATTTTTAGAATTTGAATATTGAAATTATCAAACAATGTATTTTTCATAATTTTGTATGACAGTCATATTTTAGGGTAAGAATTTAATACCATATAAATATATGGTGTGTATTCTGAAATCATAATGACCCAAAAGTTATGTAATAAATAATATAAGGGCTATCCATAAGAAAATATATGTTTCCCATTAATATAAGGCTATTTTAGTTTTTTTTTAAATTTTTATGGCATTTTTGAATCCTACAAAACCATTAATGTATTTTATAGTTTTAATTTCATTTCTTTAAGAGTATAACTCAACTACATAAAAGTAAGGGTATTATTTTATTTTGTTATTCCATCTTCTAAATAAAATAATGAAAAAACTCCCATGTTTTAGAATCCATGGATAAAAGCCATGCGAAAGTTTGTGGTTTTGGTTACATTATTATATAGAGTCCAAAACCCTCATTTGAGAGATATTGAAGAAATCCCCTCTATTTTCATATATAAACCCACCCAGGCTCTCATTTATCTTCACTTAAAATACTAATATCATGTACATACTCTTACCTACCCTTTTTATAGTCTTTACATGATTATATGATGCTCTAAATAATAATTTATCATTCATTTATAGTCAGAAAATCAAGTAAGGGATCCTCTCTTTCTCCCCTTTATTCCAAAATATTTTCCATTTTATTCCCTTTTATTTTCTATTCCTAATGTTGAGGTGTGTATTTTAACAACAAAAATTCATCCCTTATGATTTATAATTATTTATATACTACTTTATCTCTCATTAATTCTTCCCATGATAAATTACTTTCACCCATTATGCTGCCAAAGTTTCAATGCAACATCCCTTGCCAAAAAAGTGCATTAAATACCCAACACAAATTTCTATCAAGGGTGTTCACTATTATGAACGTATAATTATAATATTGAGTTAATAAATTTATATATTCCATATTCCATTATCTTGGAATAAAATGTGATAAAAAATTATTCTATAATTTTAGATCTATATGGAATTTTTAAGCATGAAAATGAAATGAAAGTGACAGGTGAACCTGGAATTATATAGCGCTCCAATTCATTGGGTAATGTTTTGTATCATAATTCATACTGTTTGGATAAAGAATTACCTGTATTCATTTATGAGAATTTTTCATTATGATTTCTTGGAGTTCATCATTGACCAATGTTTATGATTTAGTGTTTTACCTTGTTTTCACATTTCCCATGTTGCCTTTTTAAATATCATGCTATATCATGTATCATTGATGTTTATGATTCATGCTCATATTGATATAACTATTATCTAAAATGGATTATTATATTCAAGATATGTCAATTATATTCCCTTCCTAGGATTTTTTACTCATCACATTGTTATGTATGTCCCCAGGTTATCTCGTGCTGTTTTAAAAGCATGGAATTTTTGATTCATGGTATGGATGTTTTCAGATAATGGTGTCATATATCATGTTCAATATTTTATTCTTTATACCTAATTCCCAATGGAAGTAGACCTATCAATATTTCATGTTTTATTATGTGTAATTTTAGGTAATAAATCAAGTATGGATGTGAAATAAATTGTAGGGTGGTTTTAGTTGGTATCAATATGAATGTTCAGTTATTCTAAAAATTGATATTTGAAAACTCTAGAGAAATTCATAGGGATAAGACTATGTATAAGAAATAATACAAACTTTTTTGTATGTATATATTTATTGTTTTATCAATAAAATAAATCTATGTTTGGATAGTACTAGTTGATGTGGTTCTGACCTATATGTACCCAGGGGTAACAAATCTGAAAATATATGTCGAGGCTGGCTTGGTGAAACTTGGTACATGAAAACATGCTATACTTTAAACCCAAATTTACACTCCCAAGTTATATGATTTTAAAAATTCATTTTATCAATACAAAAAAATTAATGGGAATAAAAATACCAATTAGTATATATATTAGAAAATAGATCATTGATAAAATGGATTAAAACATATAAATTATTAGGATTATGAAATATATATAAATTATAATTTACCACTTTAATGTTATTATATTACATTTTATGTGTTTAATAGTTTAAAAATGTCCATCCATAATTTTCCCTTCATTCTAGCCAATGTCCTGAAATATGAGGAGTAAGGTAAAGAATCCATGCAACTTGCAATGTGATGAGTTCCCCATTGAGACGCCCAACTCAATGAGAGTACGAATTAAAATCTTTTTGATGCCACTCTCTCATATGAATAATTTTTTGAATTGAAAACCAGATCATGAGGAGTGCCCAAATCCCTCTAATAATGAAAAATCTAGATTTTAGTCCTTTAAGATACAAAGGCCTCTAACAATCAGTTGATCGGTTCATACCTTAATAATGGAACAATGGATAAATTACATTGATAAGATCATCTCTATCATTAAATTTTACAAAAAAGAGAATTTTGTATTGAATTTTCATCATAGAGTGGGAGAATATTTACAGTGGTGTACATTTATCAATAATATAACACCTATGGATAAGATTAAATCGAATGAGTGTAAGTAATTTTGTAAAAAAATGATAAATATTTCCCTCACACAATCCTATTTAATTTGAAAGGGATTTATCTGCAATAAAAAACATGTAGAATTAATTGGTACATATGAGGGAAATATCCCAAGACATGAATGATACATCTCTGACTTTATCATTACCCAGGAATTTATGATTTACCTTTCCATTGGTGGAATAATGCCTAGGCTATGAAAATCTTTGGTGATCTGGAATTGGATATCAATATATAAATGTTTTGAGATATCATCAATGTCTAAATGATGATCATAAAATATCAAGGGTATCACCAGGATAAGAAGAGGAGTTTGGATTTTAGCTATATTTCTCCAATATATAAATCTAATGGCGATAATAAATTTTAACATCTGATTATTAAAAGGTCTAGAAAGAATCACCCTGTAAATTAACAAAGTGGGAATAATTATTTAGATATTGGATTGAAGGACATGTATCTAAGGATTACTGACAGGATATAAAAGATAATTTTATAGAAAAATATAATTCCCTAATCAACCCTTAATGCATTGTTAATTTCTCAACAATAAGGAACCATGGTACGTAGAAAACCAATGCACTAAGACAGGGGTTTTTAGAGACAACCAACAACCACCAAAGTAGTAAGGGTGATATTTTTCTATCTCAATCACTGATGTTGATCAGGAAAACAAAGTGGTGATAGGTATGGAAGTTATTCATTGATGAATAACAAACATAATTTTTGATGTTATTTCTATGAATTCTTTTTTATCAAGACATTTTAGTAGTACTATTCAAACACCAACAAAAAATAATGATATTAGTCTTTCAATGAAAATGAATTTTTTTTAAATTATTTGATCCATAGTATATAAATCCTCCTAGTCACAATTTTTGGGATGAACTTCTAAGCGATCCTTAGTGTGGTGCCTTTTATATAATTTGATGCAATTATGGGAATGGATATTCTTTAGAAATATAAATTTTACATAAATTTCCATGAGAAGTAAATCACTCTTTGTATTACGAATCGACCCCTAATTATGTACAAGTTTGTGTCAGAGGATGAATATTCTCTAGTTCCTAAATCTCATAAATGGATATAATTTCCCTAAGATAAATAATATCTAGTTTAAATGATTCAATATATTTATATGAACCATCAATAAATACATGTGTATTGTGAGGTAATAAGTTGATGTGTTTCATGAGGAATAACATGTTCTTCCTCCTAGTTGGGATGCTGAATTTTTAATTGAGCTTATACGTGGTGCATTTCCAATATCCAAGATTCTTTATTGAAGCTATTTTGTGAAACTCATGGATATAAAGAAAAAACTTGAAAATAATATGTATAAACGGTTCATACGGTCAGGTCTATCACAGTGGGGTGCACCAGTACCCTACATCAAGAAGAAAGACTGGTCAACGATTCATTGAATTGATTATCATGATCTCAACAATATCATGATAACGAAAAAGTATCTTTTACCATAGATTGATGAATTGGTTTACTAGATACATGGAGCCTAATAATTTTCCAAGGAGGTTCAATGGATGAGATATTACAATGTTATGGTGAATATGGATGATATCCCTAAAAATTCCTTTCATAGAAGGTATATGAATTATGAGTTCCTAGTGAAACCATTCTAACTCACTAATGATGCATTAATTTTCATGGACATGATGAATAAAGTCTTTAGATATTACCTTAAAAAATTTGTGGTAGTATTTATAGATTATATCCTAATATTCTTGAAACCAAGGGGGAGTATGAGGAGCATCTGAACACTACACTAAAGAACATATGAAATGATATGCTTTATGAAAAGTATGGAAAATGTGGGTTTGGGTTAAAAGAAGAAACATTATTGGGTAATATCATAAAAAGAAATAAGATTTCAGTCGGAGAAACCAAAACACAATAAATAGAATGATGTATGAGGCAAACATAGGTGATAGATATCCATAGATTCCATAGATTATCTAGGTATTACAACCATTAATTGACAAACTTACCATTAGTTTCAAACCATCTAACCAAGATAACTCATAAGGGAGTTATGATTTCATGGAATGATGAACATGAAGTGGGATGTGAGGAGACTAAAAGGAGCCTCATCACAACACTTTTTCTTACACTACCCTCTAGTGGGGAACATTTTGCTGTTTTCAGCGAGGCATCGAAGAAGATCTTGGGAAGTGTGTTTATGAAAAATGAAAATTTCATAGCTTAGGCTTCATGGAAAATGAAATTTCATGAACAGAACTAACCAATGCATGATATAGAGTTAGTTTTAGTGATATTCTCTTTTAAAATTTGGTGGAATTATCTATTTAGGGATAATTGTGATATATTTATAAATAAGAAAATCCGTAGGAATATATTCACACAAAAAGTGTTGAAAATATGCTAACAGTAATGGTTACAGATGATGAAGGACTATGATTGGTACATCTACAACCATCATGGTAATTTGAATAAATTGGTAGATGATCAATGTAGAAAGTGTCCATTAATTATATCATTGATGAGAATTTGGAATGACCCAATATTCTTATACATGAAGATACATGACATGGGAATCATAAGAGAGGGAACATCATAAATCCTCTCACAAATGATATATCAACTCCAGCTTTTGGAGAAGATAAATGATTCTCAAATATATGATGTGGTAATTCAAATGAATGTGGAAACTATAAAAAAATATAAATCCCTGGCATTTAATGTTAATGAAGAACGATTCATTGAGATTTTCATCATAGCAATGTATACCATCAATTCCTGAACAAAATAAATTTTTATTGGATGGTACACAATGATTAACTTTCTCTTTACTCCTAGGGAACACAAATATGTATTGAGATCTATTAGAGAACTATTGGTGGGACAATATGAACAAAGAGATCACATAAGAGACATCAAGATGTATTGTATGTTATAAAGTTATAGAGTAATGGAATAAATATAAGTGGTTGGTGAAACCATTACCAATATGAATATAGAAATGGGAACACATCACCTTGGAAATTTTCAATAGACATATAATGATATTTCGGGGAAACAATGCTATCTTATTTATGGTACATCATCTTATAAATAATTCACAGTTCATTGGGATTTTGGAGGATTTATTTTTCGATCAACATGCACATATATATTTCAATGAAGTGGTAATTCTTCATGGATTAACACTATCGATTTTATCCTATGAAGATCAGAGATTCACCTCTAAATTTTGTAAAAGTCTTCAAAATTATCTATGCACTGAGTTGAACTACATCTTATCACCTTGATACTTAGGGGAAATCTTGGCATACTATCAATACACTTGAAGACCTGTTGATGTCACGCTCAGTTGGAATGAATTTTTGATGAATCCAATGTATTCCTCTCATTATGTTACCTTAAAACAATAGTTTTTACTTAAGAATCCAAATGGATCCCGATGATGCTTTTATGGGAAGTGGTGGAGAACACCTACATGTTGGGTTAATGATGGGGAACAAAAACTGGTAGGTCCTAAAATTGTCAGGGAAATGGAGTAAAATGTCCATACCATTCAAAAACATGTCAAGCGGACTTAGAGTTGAAAATTTTCTGTATAAAAAATCATTGAGGAGACCTATAGTTTGTTGTTAGAAACATGGTATTCCTCCACAAATCTCTCTATAAGAATGTTGTGGTATTTGGGAAGAAATGTAAAGCTTAGTATAAAATACATTGGTCATGTTTAGATCCATGATCTCATTATAGCTTGGGACTGCCAACTAGAAATCACTCCTAACCTATCTCAATTACATGATGAATTCCATGTTACCCATCTTGAGAAATTACATACCGTAACCCTCACATCTACTTAATCTATAGGTGGTACCGTCAGAGAATGAGCCTTCCTATGGGGAGTATCCAGTGAAGTTGTTAGATTATACATACAAAATTCTATAAAATACCAAAATGAACATTGTGAAAGTGATGTGGAGAAACATAAATTTTGATAATGTGATGTGGGGACCAGAGGAGGTGATGAAGTGTAGTCACCCTCATCTATTTTTGTGGGAAATTAAAATTGGGAAGGTGAAATTTGTTATGTGGTACAGATTGTATTGACCAAAACTATTATAAATTAAATTCACCTTTTGATTTAATTTAATTCAATATATGGGTATAGAAAAAAAAAGAAAGTATTTTTTTATTACATAAACTTGAATTTAAACTCACGTCATGTATCATTTTTTATAACCTAACTGTTGAACATCGATCACATTATTTGTATAAATATAGGGTTTTAACAAAGCCAATGGACACAAAAAAAGGAAGTAATGACCAATATCATTAGGATCAGACCCTATGATACACATTTATCTATGATTATGAGGGAGATAGCATCACTAGGATTATTCCTTAACCAATCCCAATCTATGATACAACAACTTAAGCATGAAAAAATAGCTTAAAAGAGAATTTCATGTTCATCCGGATAACAGCCCAAACCATGTATGTTAAACCAAAACATGAATATCTCACCATCATGGACCGAACTATTAGAGTTTCTGATGGTGTATTAAAGAGATACGAATCAAGAAACTAGAGATACAATTGTTAACACAATTTATTATAGAATAATCGATATATTTTCATCCCATTACTGTTACATTATAAATGATTTTTATTTCGATACAATAATACAATTTTTTTTAAAAAATTAAAACGTAATTAAGGATTTTTTTTAAATTGATGGTATTTTGAAATAAATAATATATTCATAAATTTTTATTATTTTAACAAATCAATTAAAAATGAACACATAATTTTAATGATTTAAAATGAAAATTTTATAATGGTTGGAAAAATATTATTATTAAAAACCCTAGAATTCCATAATGAATGTTGATTTTATTTTAATAGTTAGAATTAATATATTTGGAATATTATTTTCTTAAAATGAAAATTATTTTTAGCGTCAGAAAATTAAAATAATCAAATTTTGAATTATTTATAATTTTCAGAGATAATCGAATTGTTTGGTGAAATTTAATTACCGTATAGATATATGGTGGGTATTATGACATCATAATTACCAAAATGTGATGTAATAAATAATAATGGAGTATCCTAAACCAAGTCTACGTTTTCAACTTAAAAAAATATGATTTTATGTTTATTTTATTATATTTATAAATCCTTTATGAATCCTCTTATACAACTAATATATTATAAGGTTTCAAAAAAATTATTTAAGAGTTTGACTCACATACACATAAAAAAGAGGAATTATTTTATTATGCTTGTCCATTGGACATATAATATAATTTTTAAAAAAAATTATATGAAATAAACCATGGTAAAATCCATGGTATGGTTTTTGTTTATTATTATTATTATATATAGAGACTCAAAACAATATATGAGAAATATCAATGAAATCCATCTTTTACTAGATAAAACCACCAATTATCCCATTTCACTTCACTCCAAATCCCCAGATAACTTTCATACTCATCCCAGACTTCTATAGAGTCTTCCCAAGGGGACCCCTACCTCCCAAGAAGCTCTCCTCAATAATTTTCAGTCACACACTCATGAATGGCATCTTCTCTTCTAACCCTTTATTCAATAATCTTCTTATTTTTTCTATTTTATTTTCAATTCATAAATATTTGGTGTTTTATTCAGATAAAACATACTTAAATTATGATTTCTAAGTTATTAGACACCCATTTTATCTAATTAATCCCTCTCATGATCATTTATGCTCCCCCCGTTTTGGTGCCAAAATATCACCGATGAATTCCATTCAAAAAAAATTGTGTAGTGAATACCCAAACACAATTCTTATCAACGGTGTTCAAATTTATGAAAATATACATACTTGAATGAGGAATATATATATATATTTTAAATCCTTAGTCATGGAATAAAAGGTGATGAATTTTTTTTCCATTTTGTATGGTCTATGTTTCACACTTATGATTGAGATTGAAATGAAATTGATAGGTGTGATCAGGATTATATAGCGCTCAAAATCAATGGGTAATGTTTTGTATCCTGAGACATTATGTATGTACTAGCAGTAAACATGATTCCATTATGGTACTTTATTGATCATGATGTCTTGGAATATTGTATTGACATGTGAGTATGATGAAGTGTTTTATGTTGTTTCTATATTTCACATTTTTCCATTATGAATGTCATGATATATCTTGTCACATTTTTCATGTTTATGATTAATACTCGTTTTGATGTTACATTTTTCTAACATGATTTATTATCAATGTTATATTCCATTTATATTCCCTTACTATGATTTATAGATCATCCCTTTTTATGTATGTCCCCATGTTTTCCCTTGATGTTTAAAAAGTTATGGGATTTTAGAAGCATGTTGAATATGTTTTTAGTAATTTTATTGCATCCCATGTTCATGATGATATTTTATATTTCAAATTAAAAAATAAACTATAATTAATCAAATATTGGGGTTTTTTATGTGTACTTTGATGTAATAAATCTGGAGTAAATGTGATATAAAGGGAAGGGTTGTTATACCCATAATTAAAATTTAATCCAAAAACTCATTAATGAAAAAAAATTATATTCAGAACAAAAAATCAATATTTTTTTCATAAGAATAAAATAAAATAAAATCACCCAATGTGGTTGAGTGAAAATAACCCACTTCATTCAAATTTGGGTACGTTATGGCTTTATATGGACTTTTCACACACAAAACACATAAACTCCCATTTTAGCAGCAATCCCAGAAAACATATCTGCTCCATGTGGCTGTCTCAAGAATGATAACGGAACAAAAATATTTGATGAGAAAATAGAAATGAGGATTACTACCTAAAAATATGTTTTCAAGGATTCATTTCAAAATTTAATGGATAAATTCATTTGTAGAAAAAGGGTGGTTTTAATTGATCGATAGGAAAACCCAAAGAGGACCCATAAATTTTCTAGTTTGGAAAAGAAATTGAAATTAATTAAATAAAAATAAAAATATTAATGGAAGATGAATTTTTACTACCATTCACAGACCAATGGTATGGCCCCCATTTCCATGCATAGGTCTATGAATTTTTTATTGGTAAAAAATATCAACATTCATGGAAATATTTAATAGTCCTTGTATACAAGTATTTCATCACTTTATAAGGTCATTATTTATCACATATGGAAAACACTCACTCTATCATCTTTAGCATGATCATTATATAATTACGTGTTATTGATATGTAAATATTTATTTTTTTCATGAGAATTTATTCCAACACTATAAGTGATCGATTTCATCATATCAAAGAGGTATCATGGTAGAAGATTCTATTTGACTTTTCATCTAGGTAATAAACCTTAATATTAGATGTAAGAAAATATATCCCTAATCAAATTCCATATAATCAATGATTGTTGGACATTATAGTGACCTCAAGACTAAGATACTTTAATATAATGACTTTATCCACTAACCTAAAAACCATTAATTACAGAGGATTAGAGTAATAATTTTGTAAATGTTTTACCTCTAGGGTTTCAAAGTGTATCGATCCATGTCAAAAAAATTATTTTTTCCATTTCTAAATCCTAAATAAATATACTATATATAATATAAATCATTTTCATTTTCATATAAATAATTAATTTAAATTGTCTCCCATAGTATAATTTATTTAATCATTATATTTCCCTCTATGATGTCCAAACCTTGCATACCACTAAGACAATGGCTGGACCGGTTACCACAGGACCTCAAGCATGCCTCCACATATGCCAGAGGTGGAAAAACATAAACAAGACTTTAATGATGGTCAGTGGGGAGTCTAAACCCTATTATCAGGGTTTCAAAATATTATAACAAAGTAAATTACAATCAACAACGAAAGATTTAATAGGAATAATAATGTAGCAGAAGACAGATTTCATATAACTGAACAAAAGTGTTCAATACCAGTTTATACAATATATGAATGCATGACATTTTATTGGTGCATGATGGAAGGATGTAAATAGTAAAACATGATTTTTAATACAATATAATATAGGAATCATGTAAGGAAAAGAACTAAAATCTCAAAGGCAATCACCACAAGCATCCTGAGCTCCAGCTTAGTCATTTTCTCCCAACTTCTAGGTAGAAGAAAAATCAACTAACAAGGTCCAAGGACCTACAATCAAGAGATGTCTACTCAGGTACACCAGTGCAATGGCCGCTCGAGTAGGGTGTGAGATATAAATCTAAGTAGGCCAACACCACCAGTGTCTATCCCAATACAGATAGTGTATTAAAAACTAAATAGGGTGCAAGCATCCATAAATAATCTAAGTAGTACAATTTAACTAAATAACCAAGTCCCTACATCAGCCCTTGGCTGGTGTCTAGACATGTATTTAGTTCATTAATCAAGTATTACTAATATATTCCTAAGTCACATGTGATAAAGTTGCCTACCCAATCCAAGGAGTTTTTTCCAACGTAAAATGGGGCTATGAAATGACAAGGCCTAATGGGTTTTAACCATTGAAAGTACTTGTCAATGATAGACCCATGGAGTTTATAAAAAGAATCCTAGAAATATATTTAGTAACTAAGCATCATGGTAATGACCAAGTCAATAGCCTCGTGATGATATAAGTAGTGAAGGTCCCAAAACGTAACAAGGAAACCTGAAAAAGATATCTAGTGAGGGAGTTCCATGGTAATAACCAAGGTAACGTAGATCTCAGGGAATTCTTTCCCAATAGTATCTGGGTCTACCTATGGGGTAAGGGTGTAATAAATGGAGTTTAGTCCAAGGCATTCCATGATGAGGCACCTACCGAGTCCAAGGAATGCATCTAAGGTAAAACATGTCTATGTAAGGACTGGTTGCAAGGAGTGTATCCAAGGAACCAACTTGTCAATGCTAGATCCAAGGAGTGTATTCATGGAATCCTGTAGTACTACATGAAGACATGATAGTAGTATACTAGGTATCCTATGATAAGACAAGTTAGCGGATCTAGGTGAGTATGAACCTTGGAAAACCATCTTTTCATTTTCAATGGGGTAAACAAGTGGTCATGGTATTCTCCACTTTGAAACCATGACTACCTTGAGTCTTACCATTCATATATAATAAGGAAGTCATGTAATTATTCAATTTTATCCATTAATGTACCTCAATTAGTGTGGAAAGAACTTGTTTCATTGATCGAATTTATTTTTTGGTTCATGTCATGCCTTACATTAGTGTGGAAAGGTCGAGTACCAATGCAACCATTTAGTAAAAATGCATTAAAAATATTCATTAATTAAGGTTCACTATGTTAACTTCCATCAACATGGCATGGGGTTCTACGAACAATAAAACTTAATTCAATTACTCTTAATAAGGCCAGGTGAAATTCATAGTATACTTTTCAATTAATATTTCGAATTAATTTTTTAATTCAAATCACATAACTTTGGATGGTAAATTGATGTTCATACATGGTACATTCCATGAATCAATTCCTAGGATAAATCAAAATTTTAATATATAAGGTATAAAATTTATAAATTTCAAGCCATCGCACACTTGAACGGTGTCCCGAATGTGTCCAAAAAATAAATTAAAATTAGATCAAACATCCCTCATTGTTAACTCCAATTCAAAACTGGGCTATGTACTTAGGTGGTTCCTTGGACCTTTTAATTTTTTCAAAAAGGTATCTCTATTTTTCTATTGAAATTATGGCCATGTCCTAAACAATTCATATTTCTACCTAACATCAAGGCATAAGAATTATGTCAACAATGAAATTTATATCCACTACATTTTATCTTTAAGGGATAGCACATATTTTTGAGCTGTTTTATTATAAAATCATTATATTATATATCACAAAAATTATTTATCACCTTTCAAATTTTAAATATGAAACATGTTAAATTGAAATTTCTTCACAATTGGACATAATACTTCATCTCATGCGTTAATTTATAACTAATTACATTAAGATACTTTATTGATGCATTCATAGAGAGTTAGTACTTGGAAAGGGAACCTACCTCAGGGTGGAACCAATCAATATTCTCAGATAATAGATCTTTCTAACTAAAACCAGCTGCTCTCAACTGAGTATATTCACTTCCAAACATGTGAAAGGACACCTAGCCAAAATTTATCACACTCTCAAGGCCATGGGAATTCATAATGGGATACATACACATATTCTTATATGCATATAACCATCTACACTAACCAGAACATGCATTTTTTATATATACATGTGAACACCATGCCCCATACATATTCATTCCCTAACATGGATAAATTCCACAAAATGGGGAAACCCACAAGTATAAATATACATATCTATGAATATTCATGAGAGTCTCCCTTGAATCAGCTACTAAGAACCACATAAAAAATCCCAACGCACTAAGAGCACGGCGACAAACCAAGTCACCCTGAAAACACACAACAGAGTTCGACACACTACACACAACATGTCAGGAACTAATAAATTACAAAAGCCGCAAATATTAACTTTGAGAAAAAATAGAAATTTTCTTGAAGAAAATATGGTTGATTGAAACCAGCAGAACCACATCACCTTTAGCAGGGGTTGACTAAACACAAACCAACGAGACCCTGGGGGCCTGTCGCATGAACCTAGAAAAAAAATATGAAAATTGGATCACCCTAAAGAGATAGGGTTCTTACAAACACCATAGGGAGATGGTTAAGCTGAATCTAATCTGGGAAAGGGGGAGAAGGGATTTTAGACTCATACGTAGGATCTTCGGATGGAGAATTAGTAGAAATTTGGATAGAACCAGCAATGTATGAGAGGCTAAAGCAGTGGGTTGTGCGCGATGAAAGGGCATCCCTAACCTTGGGTGCATCGCATTTAAGAGTGGGTGAGGATAATAGATTGATATTTATTTTATTTTATTTAAATTTAATTATATTGAATTAAAATAAATATAATTATAAAATTGGGAATTGTGCATGGTTTAACACTCATGGTTTTCCAAACCATGGGTAAATTGTGGAGAGTCTACTACCTGAATGTGGTGAGGCCCATGCTTTAGAAAACCATGTGAAGGACAAGTGCAAAGACATTGTCCCATTACCTACAGTGGAACACATGATTTTGAAGACTGTGCACAAATTGTGTTCCCTCTACTACTTCTTAAAACATGACATTTTTTGGTCTCGTGATTCTAAAACTCATCTAACCACCCAGGGAACTAAACTAGCCTTCGCCCAAGACCAAAAACACTAATTTATGATGTTCTAACCCTCAAAATTATGTTCCGATCATTTGATTAAAAAATTACTTGCTCAAAAAAAGAATAATTTAAAAATCTTTTGTAACATTGTTTGGCTAAAAACATAGGATTCTATATTCTACCCACCGTAAAACTCTCATCTCCAAGAATCCTTGAAGAAGAATATAAACACCACCTGATTTAAAACTATCATGAAGTTTCATAAAAAAGGATTCATTGTGTTCCGAATGCTAGATGAACCTTAAGCACTTCCTATATATTCTACACATCTGGATTTACAACATGATTTGATACTGAATGTTCAACCTAAAAACAGAAATGGATCTTAGTTGAGCCTGTTCAGAAAGATACAAGATCATGTCAAAGTCATGATGAACACATGAATGATTGTTCATCCTACCATAGATATTCACTTATGGAAGGGGTAAATCCAAGCCATGGTACCTCCATTGTGGGATATGCGATAAAAATATTTCAATTGAGTGTTCTAATGACATTCCTAGCTTGCTTTCATCAAAATAAAATAGTCGAATTTCGATCGACCTAACAGAACTGGTCGAGCAAGCTCTCTTAGAAGACATTGTTGACCATCAGACCACACTTTATTTCACCAATAAATGTTCTTCAGTACAACCCCTTTCAATTATAAAAATTGAACTAAAGGAATACAGAATGAGTCGAGCCACATGGCTGATGAATCTTATAGAAGTCTGTTTTAGGTGTCCGACGCAAAAAAAGGAAACGCTAGAGTCAATGTGTCTAACAAAGGAATTTATACATAGGAACACATGAATCACTCAGACCATACCATACTTAAATAACCACCATGCTTTAGCATGTAACACTACTAAAGTTCATCCAATAATATCAAATGATTTTAAAGATTTAGCATGGTGTAAGACTCTTTCTCTCTCAGTGTATCAAGGATGACATCAAGATAGGGTACATGCTTGTATCTTAAGAAGAGTACACAAAGATGACATTAAATAGTGATTCCCATTTCACACACCTAGAAACTAGAAGATAAAGTAGTTGAACTAGATCATGGTCTTGTTGTCGAGTAAGCACTAACATGATTTATGACTTGAAGGCCTCAAGGGAAATAAAGAAATAACAAAAAAATCCAAAATACTTCTTAGGTGATCATTATACATGGATGGGAACGTTAAAAGACTCAATAAGAGACTAACCACCTTAAGAGTGTACTTGTCATAATGGAAGAAAAATGGCCCCTCATAAGTGCGCTGGATTAAAACAATCAGACAGTTATGTCAAAACATCAGAGTATTTCGTAAACCATCCTCAGGACTAGAATGAAAATGAGTCTTTAACTATCAAGTAACTATACCCAGAGATGACCTGATACCATACTGATGATTTCAAGAAGATTTATTACGGAGTTGTATTTCCTAATAAAACCATTTTCTCAGATGATGCCATACCATGATGTCCATCACTAAGTAGAAGGAGGAGTCAGATGGCCTACAAAGTTGCCAACAATGCTTGAGGAACCTCTAACCATATAAAGAAAATCATTAATAGATGCTCAAACTCATATCAAGGTCAATAATGGCATGAACACCAATCCTAACAAGGGTGTCACTTTTAAATTGAATTTCCTACTTGGGAAAACAACCCCCAAACAGCACCAAGAGTTTGAAAAGTCACTACATTAGGAAGACCTTTATGTTATGAGGGTGCTACCAACCACAAATAATCCCCTCATGAAGATCAAGTGTCATCCCTGACACCGGGTCACATCAAACAAAAGGCACTAGGATCAAAATACATTCATAAGGCCATTGCAAAGGAAAATAACACTTATGGAATGTAATCATGCTTTCATTCCCAGGAAGCTCGGGATAAGTCTGAAATACCCATTACACGAGTGTTTTAAACTTTGGAGACAACTACATGTTCAATTTCCAATCATCTAATATTTAATCAAATTTAGTCTTTTAATAATCCAATGATGTAATTAAAACATCAAAGCACTATTGTCAAAAAAATCACAAGGTACTTGATTTTAACTAACACCCTAAGGGAAAACAGTCAAGTTTTATAGAACATCCTTTTTAAACATTTTTCATTAGTTGATCACGTATCATTTTCTGGAAATTTATCAAACTAAATTTCTTTTCAGCAAATAAGGAAACCTACATGGGACCCATTTTAACCATCCAACGTTTTATATAGAGAAACCCAATAACAAACAAACAAATATTAAAATTTTAAACACCCAAAAAGGTCCTCTAATAAAAACATTCCCCAACTGACCTACCTGGGTCCAGTTAAATTTCTGAAAGATAACCATTTGATTTCCGATCAAAGCCAAAACTCTTTAACATTTATAAGTATTTCACAAGTGATCATGCCATCTGATTTAATATGGGTTGTAATTTTCCATTTTATGAAGTGACTGTACACTCCATGAATTGAATATTGGATCCCATTAAACGATATCAATGTCAATTTAGAATTTTCCAAGATCAAAAAAGGTTCAAATCATATGTGTGGCCATATACCAACATAAAAAGCACCCATACACATTACATTCTGTCATTTGGCTCTATTTATTCGAAACCATATTCACTTATTAATTGAATTTAATAGCCTTTTTACTATGGTTCAATTACACAGGTTACATTTTCCCAGCTATAAGGCACTTATCCACCATACAACTGAAAAACGGATCCCATTATAATCGTAATGGATAACATAGCCCATGCAACCATTTATATATAGCAATGTGTGCTAACATGTCACTACAAGAATCTAACACAATGAAACAAGATTAAATCAAAGAAGTTTGGTATAACGATCGGTAACCATAGAAGGAATTCTACGATACTACCTAAAAAGGAGTAAAAGTAAGCATGGAATATTTATAAGGAACAAAATCATACGTATAAGGAAACATACTACTTCGAAAACATTGCATGACATATATGAATGTCATGTGAATTTCTATTTTCCTAATATGGTGCATGTAATAAAACATCTTTGCTATATCAGGATAGAGAATGTTTCCAAAATTCCAAAAATCATAAGTAGTGGAATGTACACAATTCACTTTAGGTGAAATCATATCAATTGGAACAATAAAAATTATAATTAGCAATACCAATCATGGACACAATGTTATTCCACATTCAGGGATGATTAGTCCCATGAACGGCTATTAACCATGTGCCGAAAATTTTTTAGTATCATGTCTACCAACCCAAAATAGTAACACAAAATGAAAAACCACCTCTGATACCGCTTTGTAATGTCCTGGCCCGACTCACCATTAAGATAGTGACCGGACCGGTTGCCACATGACCTCAAGTGCATCTCCCCAGATGTCTGAGGTTTCCGACTAATAGCGAGGTTTTAAGGATAGTTAGTGGGGAGACTAAACCCTATTATAAGTGTTTCATAGAAGTATAATAGAGTAAATAACCATCAACAAGAAAAACAGTTATAGTAATAATAATGCAGTGGAAGACTGATTTCATATAACAGAACAAAATTGGTCAATACCGGTTTATAAAATAGATGAATGCATGAGATGGTATTGGTACATGACAGAAAGCAGTAAACAATAAAATATTCTTTTCAATACAATATAATATAGAACACAGGTAAGGAAAATAACTAAAATCTCTAAGGTGATACCCACGAGCATCCTGAGCTCCAACTCAGTCCATTGATCCAAAATTCCAAGTATAAGAAAACAATAACTAGAAAGTTCCATGTCAATGAAAACAAGAGAGGTTTACTTGGGTACCCCAGTACAGTTGTGGCCCGAGTAGGGGGTGAGATATAAATCATACTAGGAAGGCACCACAGGCGTCTAACCCAATTCTGATAGTGTATTATTAATTAAACAAGGTAGAACCGTTCATCAATAATGTAACCAGTACAATGTAAATAAATACCCAATTACCTGATTCCACCCTCATTGGTTTCTGTATATGTATTCAGTTCATTAATCGAGTATTACCAATTTATTCAAAAGTCACATGTGGGCAAGTCACCTACCATGTCCAAGTGGTTTTTTCCAAGGTAAAATGGGCCCATGTAATGACCAGGATCGATGGGATATACACATGGAACCTAAAAGTCAATGGTGGTCCTAAGGAGTGTATCCATGGAATCCTAGGTTGATATTTAGTAATAAAGTCCCAATGTAAAAAACAACGCAACAACCTCATGATATTATTAGTAGTGATGGTCCCAAGATGTAACAATGAAACCTGACAATGATATTTGGTAAGGGAGTTCCAGGGTAATAAACCTAGTAACGTAGATATCAAATAATTATAAAACCTTAGTATCTGGGTCTAGATAAGGAAAAAAGGTGTACTCCAAGGAGTTTAGTCCATAAAATTTGATGATGAGGTGCCTATCATGTCCATGGAGTGCATCCAAGATAAAATGGGGCTAAGAAAGGACTGGGTCTAAGGATTGTATCCAAGGAACCTTCTTTTCAATGATGGATCAAAAGAGTGTATCCAAGGAATCATGTATTACTACATAGGGACCCAGAGGTAGTATACCAAGCATTTAAATGTAAGACAAGGAACAATATTTAGATCAGTATGAAACTCAGCATCCCATCCTTTAATTTGGATTGTAGTACACAAGTGCTCATGGTATTCCCCACTCAGAAAACCTGACAAGCTCGAGTAAAAAAACTCATATTTAATAAAGAATTCATGAAATGATTTATTTGGGTCCTAGCCATTCCATCAATTAGTGTGGAATGATCATGTAGCATAGAAACCATTTATTTATTAGTTCAAGACTTTCCTTCAATTAGTATGTAATGGTCATGTAGCATTGCAACCATTTAGTAAAAATCTATTACGTCATATTCATTAATTAACGTTCACTCTATTAACATCCATCAACATAGAAAGGGGTGCTACGTACATGCAACCTTAGTTAATTTACTCTAAATAAGGCCAAGTTATATACTTAGTAAACTTGTAAATTTACATTTCTCATTTAATTTTTAATTCAAAGAACGTAACTTAGGCGGGTAAATTGGTGCACATACACGGTACTTTCCATGATTTAATTCATAAAAAAAATCATTAATTTGATATAAAAGGTCTAATCCTTATAATGTTAAAGACAAGGAACACTCGAATCGTGGCCAAAATATATTTAAAAACTAAACAAAATACAGGGAAAATATCACACATGGTTAAATCCAATTCAAAATTGGTCCTAGAACATAGGTGGTGCCTTGTCCCTTTTAATTATTTCAAAAAGATAAATTTGTTTTTCTAATTCCATTAGGTCCATGTAATAAAAATTCCATATTTTAACAAAACATCAATGCATATGAATTATAAAAACAACAAGGAACAGAAGAAAGGGATAAACACTAATTATTAGACTGATGGGAGTGCTCCTCTTATGGAGGGGTTTTATTATAAAATTCATAAATTACTTATCACAAAAATCATTTATCAAAATTAGAATTTTTAATATGAAACATGATAAATTCACATTTCATAGGCATTGGATATAATACTTTATCACATGAATTAATTTATAAAAATTTTTTGTAAGAAAATTTATTAATGCATTCATACAGATTGAGGACTTGGAGAGGGACCCTACCACGTGGTGGAACTAGCCGTCCACTGAGCTCTTAAAGCTTTCTAACTAAAATCATCTACCCTCACACTGAGTTTATGCACTTCCACACACATGCAAGGAAACATAGCCCCAATTTCTCACACCCGCATGGCCATGGGCATGGACATGGGGATCCTTACACGTACTCTTATTTGCATATGCCTATCTCCACTCACCAACATAAGCATTTTATATATATACATGGGTGCACCATGCCCCATACGTATTCATTCACTTCCATAGATGAATTTCACATAATGAGGGCACCCACATATACATATATACATACCTATTCATATGTAGGCAAGTCTCCCATGAATATGAAACCCAAAACTGCATAAAACATCCCAACACACTCGGATGGCAGTGACAAACTAAATCTCCCAAAAACCACATGACAGAGTTCAACACACTACACGCAACATTCCAAGAACTCATAAATACCCAAATACCCAAATATTAACTATGATCCAATGAGAAAATTTACCTCAAAGAAAAATGGCATACCAAAACCACCGGAATCCCATCACTTTCAGCTGTGGTTGATGGAACACATGCCAACGAGACCTGGGAGGCCTTACGCAACAACCTAAAACAAAAAAAAATATCAAAAAACCAGATCACCCCCAAGGAACTACAGTTCAGCTGAACCCCTTGGGGTGACGGTTAGGCCAAATCAAAGCTACAAAATTGAAGAGATGGTTTCTAAGACTCATACCTAGGAGATTCCGATAGAGAATCAAAATAAATTTGAAGAGAACTAATGAAGGAGGAGAGGCTGAGGGAGAGGTTCATGAATGTTGAAAAGAGAGCCCTACCCTTGGATGCATTGCATTTTAGAGAGGGATAGGATGAGTGTTTAAATATGTTTTTAATTTTTAATATAATTTAATTTAATTAAAACTAAACAAATTCAAAAAACTTGAAGTTTCACTTGAATTAACCTACACAGTTTTCCAAACAATGTGGAGTCTACTTCCCACACGGGGTGAGGCACACATTTTAGGAAACCATGTGCAGGCCATGTCGAAATTCATTTTCACTTTACATTAAATGGGACATGCAGTTTGGATGACTGTGCATAAACCATGAACCCTCTACGGCTTCTTAAAACATGACCTTTTCGGGCCCAGTTCTTCCGAAAGACATCGAACAATCCAGGGAACATAACTACACTTCCCCCAAGACCAAATACACAAATTTAAGTTGTTCCAAATTTTATTATTATCTTATTGATTCCTTTATTTAAAAACAACACATTCAGTAAATGATAAATATCAAAAAATTCTCGTACATTTTCCCGGTTAAAAAACATAGGATTCTACACCATCATGTGATCCAGCCATTTCATGATAAATCACTACGTCAAAAGATTAAAATGGAACTTCTATGGGTGAGAAAAATTAGTTGATTCTCAATCACGTACTTCTATTTCCATAACTGAACTAATTTTCATCCATGTAACCTTATATTTCCATTATACCTTCTTTAAGTTTCTCAAAATAAATCCATATTTTAAATCACTGGGAATTTTTTTTATAAATATGGTTATGTTGTATTTCATATATGTTCATGACAGATAAGGATATGTTCAAAATTGTTATATGAGCAGACGGACTTACAAGACTAATCTTAAGAGACCTCTAATACTCTTTTATATTTATACCATTAGTCGATAAAACATTACATTCATTGGTTATTTACTGGGAGATTAAAGGCATTTCATAATCAATCTTTGACTATGAACCAATAGTTAGTTAAATAAATATATAGAAATTTATGTTGGAAAAAATAAAAAACCAAATAGTAATAATCTAATAAGGCCATAAGTCCTCAATTCTTTCCACTGATACATGAAAAATCTATTTTGTAGGATATATTCATTATAATCCTTCCTTACCAGAAGCCAACGATGGAAAATTTTATACATTTATGAATCTAATGGACTGTGCTCTCTATCACCATTATATAAGTTCCCTCCATCATATGCATTATATTTGGGTTAGAGATAGAAGACAACAAAATCCTCCTATATATATCTACTTATTTTCAATCCTTAGTGGTTAAGTAGTTTTTGTTGATCGAATTTTAATCTCCTATGTTTTTTCAATTAAAAATAATGACATTATGAAACAAAAAATTTCTCGACATACATTTCATTATTTTCACATACTCATACAATAAAAGGAATACAATAGATTACTAGATAATTGATTTTTTTACAATTGATATAGAAATTATTCAAAAAATTTAACATATGTGGCAACACGATAAGCCTAAAAACTAGAGTATAGTACTCATGGACTAATAAGAAATATATTAGATACATTCATATTTCAATGAAAAATACAAAAAATAGAAATATACAAAATTTACATGATAATATGAATATATTAATAATAGATTTAGAATAAAAAATATACATAGTGTAATATGAACATTTGGTATCAGAGCATAGGTTTCAGATTTTTGGGATTTAGAACATTGGAAAATGACTACTGTAATAGTATTAAAATTTTTATACAAACATGATCACAATTAAATATAAAAAACCAATTACAAATATTATAAATAATAAATAATATTAATTTAAATTTACAAATAAATAGTAATGTAATAAACACATATATCATAGATAGAAAAAATAAATGAAAATAAAAGGTGTTTTTAGGTGCTAAATAACTGATTTCATAGTGAAATTATTTTAATTAATAATTAAATTTTTCAATGATAAAAAATTATTTATATTAAAAATTCATTTAAATGAATATTATTATTTCGATATTTTTCAATAATGATATTTTCATAATTTTCTTAGACAATCAAATTTTCTGCTAGATAACAAATGTATGGTATTAGTATATGATAACAATCATGAAATCATAAAGATTTTTAGATGATGTAATAATTGTAAATTTTTAATCACTAACAACAAATATGATATTTTATCAATATTATTTATTTAAATTTAATTAAATCATCTTCAAAACCATTATTAAACTTTTCTAAATTAAAAAAAATAAATTCATAAATAAAAATAATATTTTTTAGAAAAAAGTAATATTCATTGAAAAAATAATATACAATAATGAATTTCAGTCCTAAGTCATTATAATATTTAAAAACAAGTTTTTTATTCCAACTTCATCCATCATAAATATTTTTAATACAATGGTTTCGTACTTTCTACGATAAGAATTTCCAAGAATTATCTAAAAAAATTTATAAAATCATCCCCCATATTTTTTATAAACACCCATTTATTATATAATTTTTCTCAAAAAACCGTTGGGTATGTCCGTCCTCCAATTTTCACTCTCTATAATCTCTACACGAAATTTTGATTCATGAAAGATTATCTTCCATTGAATTAGAATATTATCTGATAATGTAAGAGTTCACAATAATTCTCATACATTTTCAATTGATATCCTTTTGTTATATTTTTTAAAATTTAATTTTCATATATATACTTGTGTGTGTGTGTTATTTTTACCATTTTTTATTATAATTAATTTGAAACATTATAAATATTATTTTACTTAATCCCTCTCATTATAGTCTTTTTTGAATCCATTATTATACTCATGTTGGGATATTGAAATTATCCCAATCATTATTTTTGCGATCCTTTTCAGTTCATTTAAATTTTAATAAGTAATTCTATTAAAATGCATTGTTATAAATGTATTATTTTTTACCAATAAAAGATAACTATTCCATCTCATTTTACAACCTTCATAAGATTTTTTATTTATAAAATTATAACATGGCCATAAAACCATCCTAAAATTTTTATGAAGTAAATTATATGTGGTTGTCCATGAAAATAACTCTATATCACGATATTGAAAAGTCGAAATGGTTTTAAAATTATATTAATCTAATGGTAATAACCATAAAAAGTGTTGGTAAGAATTATCGTCATCATCATTCTGGTACATAATGAATGGGACCTTACTATGAAACTAGTTTGAAACTCTCAGGGGATATTCTTGGGGTCATTTATATGAACATTTCAGACTATTGTGATGGATTTTTAAATTTTTTAAATTGGTCTAAAATACATGAAAAAAATTATTACGAATCCTAGGAATATAAATAATCTTAATCATTATGAACCCCTAAATCCCATATTCATTTGTAGATAATGGTGATAATCTTAGTGTCATTAATCCCTAGTTATTTTATAGGTATTAAAAATATATATCATTATTAATTCATTTATTGGGAAAATATCTTCATAACATATAATCCATTTCTTTATATTGCAAAACATTTTAAGATACACCTCTCAAATAAATTGAGTTTTTTATTTATTTTTTGTTCATTTATTGAATACTATTCAATTTATTTATTAATTATGTGATGGAATACATTGAACTTTTAATGTGGTGATTGGGGTCTATAATTATTTAGCCTCTTAAGTACATTCTAGTCACATTAGTTAACTATGATAGTGTAATGGTACCATATTTCCATTTTATATTAGATGTATTGAAATAAGGCCTTAGTTATATGTTTATGATGTCTAGAATTATGTATTCTCATTAATATATAAAGATTTATATGTTATCTATTCATTTTTTATACATGGATATGTTTTTACAAAATATTCATTTAATTATTTCATTATTCTATATATTTATCACATTCATAGTGATTAATCCATTCTTATGTTATTATAACATCAGTTTTATGCAACCCTTAATGAGCGTATTTTCCCACCCTAAATTGTTTTTTCATTTATCTAGGAATTCATGTAGTTTTCTACATCTAAATAATAGACTTAAAGAAGAATAATATCATTTTCCATTATTCATATGATGTATTTTATGTTTTCAATAAAATATAAATCTCATTTATCTATCAGGTATCATTAAACTAGTTAGATTTTGGTTCCTCTATATAGTTATCTTTTTTATGTATCAATGTAATAAGATAACCACTTTCTCCATGGATCTCGAGGTGAGGTTGTTAAATAGGATCATAAGTTCCTGGGATTCTCTATTCTAGTGATATAAATTTTTATTACAGAACACTGGATGATTTTAAGATTAGTTAAAATCACCCAATGATACATAGAATTTTCTTGATATAATGATACCCCCCATAAATTTCAGTCACAAATAATTCTGAAATAGGTTTAGAAATACCAACCATAAAAAAATGTTCAATGGGATAACACATAGTAAGGTTACTATGGTTAGAGTAGAAATAATGCCCCCCAAGTATCCTATGATCATGAAAATGGGATTTTGGAAGTGTATGGGTAATCCTAGGAGACATACAAATAATTCAAAATTTTATGGATCATGGATTATATTAAATTAATAAAAACTACTTATAAAATGAAATTTGAAAGGAATTTATTAACCTATATTTGTTAGACTATGCATTTACTATATGATCACCATGGGAAAAAAATTATAATTTATCAAGAGTCATGGAACCTGGCCAACTTGTGATCCTATGGATTCAAATTTGTGATGACATATCTATCAAACACATAAAAATATGAAATTTAGTGACCCAACAGATAAACCAATGATAAATCAAGAAATGAAATTACTAATGATAGTTTCATTGGAAGGATATCCCGTAATGGATCCCCATTTTTATACATTATAAACTTTTTGTTTAAAGTTACTGAAAAAAAATTGAAGACTAATTATATTGATGTTGTGGAAAAATAGACAAATGATCACTACATATGGAACTGAAACTCTATTAATATGTCCCTCCCATTTTGGAGGAGGATTCACCGTGCTAATAGGAATTTATATCTTATGTGAAAATCCAAGGAACAATAACAAAACTCCCACTTGAGAGGTCTATAATAAAATTTGAATACAGTTATATATTGTGTTAGATTCCAATTCTTTTCTCATATCATTACAATAAATAACATGTGACATATCAATATGATGTTTTTTATCGTGGATACAAGGAATATTTTGTTAAAAAAATAAACAGTGGTGGTAGAGTCAACTAATATCTTGATTTCCAAAGAAATTATATATTTTTAAAAGGAAATCACTCCATTGTCAATCGATTAATAATCACTCATATCATATATTCCTTTAGAGTATATAAATCCTTTATGATCATGAATTCCAAAAATATATCATCCAACATATATAATAAAAAAGGGAGGTGTGGAAAATCAATTGGTCTATTGATTCATATCTTACAATTGATGAAAAGTGGGGCATCAATTCACTTTGTCAGAAACATCACATCCCATCATAAGCCACCAATGTAATCATTTGAAATAATAATATTTCATTTTATCACATTGGTTAACATCATGAGTTGAATCACGTAAATATTTTATATTCACATTTCTCAAGGAAGGTAGAATCACAAGAATATTAATGAACTGAATAAATCAATCAAATAAAGGACAATAATTACCCTTGGTATACCAGATATTTAGAATTCCTATAATTAACAATAATTTTGAATATAATAACTAAATCTATTTAATTTTTCCAAACCTTTATATTGTGGAATGAAAAATTCCTTGAAATTTCGTATTCTCCTCTACCTCAACATCTTATTGATATTTTTTGGAAAAAAAGATAAAATATCATCTTCCCTCCATATATTTATCAATAATCATATGTAATTTATTATAATATAATATAATACCATAAGAAATATTCATAATATGTATGATAGAAAATTTAAAAGATATATAAGTATTATATCCATAAAATATACATGATATTCATTACCTTATATGTCTAAATCTATATTGGATTTTTATAATTCATATACATAATGTAATTCCCATTGAATAGATATTTTTACCAAAAATTTCATGAATATTTCTCTATGTCCAACATGAGTTTTCTTATGGAATAATTATTTATATTTGTGAAATTGAAAATCATGTTACATAAACACACATCAAGAACCCTAACCAATGGAATAAGAATACATGCGGTAACCTTAACTTTCTATAAGTTTATTTAATATTAAAATGATGTAAATGTTTCCCTAAATTAAAAAATGTAACATTACTGTTTGTCAATCCATAAAAACATAACTCCCTTTTATGTGGAAGTAGTTAAAGTAGAATCCAGGTTCAAAAAATCCTATATAAATTAATTATAGTGTCAATTGACACTAAAAAAAATTATGTTTCAAAAACATCTTTAGGACATTAAATAGATATCAAAATCTCAATCATCTCTATATTAACTAAAATTATTATTTCAAAGACCACAAGGACTAGTAATTTGACTTTCCACATCGAGAAATGGTATTTAGATATCATAACACACATTATGTATCCCCCCCAATGTTCTCCACATAACATCCAAATTATCATTATAGTGTTACATTTTCATAGAATAAAAGAACCATCCACAAATTACGTATAAAAGGTGTTGAGGTGTCTATGAATTATATTGTTTTCTAAATCTAAAAATTATAAGTTCATTTATATGCTATGATTCTATTATGGTATTTTCATAATTACCATATCATCCAATGAATTTTGTCTTATGAAGATCTATTCCAATGACTATAAATTGGAGATATCCTAAACAGAGATATATTGTTGAAAATAACCACACTAAACATATAGTATCATAGTGTTCATTGATCCAAGTTTCTGAGAATTGTTTATGCTTATATTATACATATTTTAATATTTAATAATGTTAAATGTACATTAATTTTATATTTTAAATAAAATATATTTTTTACTATATTTACACACTTAGATGAATGAAACCCTTTATATCCACATCAATAAGATATATTTTCATTCCTTTATATCACATAGAGCTACCATATTAGAGTATAATGAGTTGTTACTCAATCTTAGAAGAAAATAAATTGAAATTTCAACCAAATACTTTTTGAAAATTTTGATGATATCATTATAAAAAACCATTGGTATATCTATCTAAAATTTAAATATTTTAATGTCCAATATAATGTACCATATAATTGTGAATTAAATTTAATAAGAAAATACAGATGGACCTAAAATATAGAAAAATGATCATTTATCTTTCTAATCTTGTATCCCAGACACCATGAATGATTTCAGTATTCCAATAAGAAGAGATGATCTATACTATCAAATGATAATAATCATAATGGGATACTAAATTTATAACTTACTCAATAAAAAGTATGATTTCAAATAAATATAAATCATATAAAATAATGTCCCCTGCAACTTCCACATTTCCGATCATCACGTGAATGGAAGGATACATGAATCCTTTTCATTGTTTTTTCTAGAAAGAGTTGTGATCTCTTCCAAATGAGGTTAATGAACTACTAACAAACTCATTTCATCAAACAATTTAGAAGAATCAAATTAAATTGAAATACATGTGTCGATCAGATATTTAACCATTAAAGAAGTATTAAGTCTCATTTAAAAGAACATCAGTTGTTCGACTTTTTATTCTATAGATTTATTCTATATAGTATATAGTCCCCCATATTCAAGATTACATTGATATATACCTACATGATGTAAGGATTTCCAAATATGAATTGATCTAAAAAAATTAATGCATCCCCCATATATCTAATTTTAAACTAATCATACCATTTATACATTAGGCTGTATTAATGAAGAAATCAATATAGGCTAACCTTGATTACTACCCAACTGAGGTGGATTATTAAAACACCTCTATCAATTCACCAAGAATGAAAAAAATGAGATAACATAATGGATCCCTAAAAAGTTCATCTTACATAGAGTCTACTCTAGGACCAATAATTTTCCCACTTTATATGCTCATACAAATATAAGTAAATTATATGAAATGGTATAATTTTCCTTCCAACACCAACTATAATAACATTTTCATTCTTACTATCCTATCCCTGAGATTTACTCTAAATTTCACCAACTAGAAATATCATTTTTCACACTCTTCAACCAAAAACTATCTTTCTCATCCTTAAATTATTTGAAGAATTATTCATTATATATGGTTATGAATAAAATAATGACATAGGTATTTTGTACGATCAAATATAGATTTTGAATCCATGAAATTATTGAGTATCATTTTCATGAATAATTAGAAATAATAAAAATATTTTTTTCAATAATGTTTATTATTAAATTATTAAATGGTTCCATTGATGATGGTATATAATCTATTTGGCCTTAATAAAATCAATTCCTCTGGATAAAAATATTGGTTGAATATACCCTTGGATCATATACAAGTGAGGTCCTCAGGATGTTTTCCCTTAAAAATAGAAATCCCCAACATTGATCTTGGACCAAGTAATATATATATATATATATATATATATATATATATATCTGGGTGTGTGTGTGTGTGTGTAATCATTTAATATTGAAATATCAGTTTTAAATTGAAAATTTACGATCTATGTAATTTCATCAAGATGTTCCCCGTCTTTCAAAGGTCCAAGGACACTAACAAAAGAGAGTTGGGTCATTCATGGGGCACTCACAAAACAAAATCAATTAGTTCAAATCTAACATTTTATACCTATCCTTAGTAAGGCTTATATGGTTAATAATATCTAATATATTTTTAGAAATTTTTGTATTTATTTAACACACAATGTATGAGTTTTTATTTATATTTTGTTTGTTATTTTTTACCATAACTATATTTTAATGTGTTTTAAGAAGATCATAATCGTTTTGAAAATTAATTTTTTTATCAAAGTGCTCATAGTATGTTCACAATTATAAGAAACATTACAATACCCTATTAAATGGGTTATATATTAACAGAAATTAATTCAAAGTTGCATGGGTATCTTGGGTATTGGATAAATCATGAAATAATCCAAAATAATTTGAAAGAAATTTTTTTCTGTTTCTTGAATAATTTTTTCACATTTTGACACATTATTCAACTAAACCATGTTTCATGTTTTTTATCTGACAACACTTACATGTTTGTTGAGCGATTTCATAAACAATCCCAGATATTAAAAAGATGTGGAAATTATATATAAAAACTTTTTATTCATTGAATCGTCCATATTTTCCTATTTTACTGCACACTAAAACCCTAATCGTATGGTAGGTGATATTGGTGTCTTCTTGGAATCCTGATATCCACCTCCTTAAATCATGGATTTAATGGCTATTATATTGAAGGTAATCATTTTTTATTTTCCTATCCTCTTAGGTATTTTATATTTTCTATAGTATAAATCACTCTTCTTTTGTGATGGGCTCTCATGGAATGGTTGTGTTTTCATGTGTGTTTTTGTTCTTCATCCATAAAAGGATGTTATGAGATCCAAGATATACATGTTTCTATTCTAGTTTCACAAAGAAATATTTTTTTTGGGGTAGTTGAAATCTATCAGAGAATCATAACTTAAAAAAACATTAATGGTTTAGGATTTAAAGATAAATTCATGGGATTACAACTGAAAAATAATTGATAACTTCTATTTATATTATTCATTAATAATTAATTACTTCTTAAATAATCATTATGGTCAAATCCCATAAATTGTTATGTAAAATCTGGATGATTTATTTTGGTTTACAAAAAATGTGTGTAAATTTTTGTGGCTAGGGTTGGTTTTTGTTTATAATATATATGGATTGGGACCTATTGGTTTAGAAAATGATAACATTGATTTTTTGGGTATAAAATTTATTGTACTCTGAATGAATACATTGGTCCTAAAGGATATTTCTCATCCTATGAGTATGATATATTTACCTGGTCCATTTTATGGGTGATGATCTTGTTTTATAACATGATAACCTATTCGTACCAATTTTTATGAAATAAAAATAATTTATTTAGAAGTGTGTCAAGTAAAATTGTAATTTATCCTATGATATTATCTCAAATAATTTTTATGACCACTTATTTGGTACCGAATAAGGTTATTTTCCCATGTACGGTGGAATACATAATATTTAATTAATTCATTATTAATTTTTCAATGTGTGTTCATTTGGTGATGGTTTTTAGTAGAGAATAATATTTATATTTTAACCCATTAGTTTATTATAGAATAGGGTTTTCCGAGGGGAGAATAAACATGTTATGAGCATCATAATAAGGATCAGACCCCTTTAGATGTATTTTTTCATTCATGTTTCCCAACTTTTTTCCTTTCCTTTCTTGTTAAAAATGTATTCTAATTTGGGCACTAATATCCTGATGGTGATAAAGGATGTAATATATAATAGGTATATGGATCAACAAGAACTACCTAAAGAGATCATCAAGAGGTAGATTGTGTGTTGGTAGGTGCATGTGATAAATTCAATATGAACATGTATCATTTTACTCGAGGATATAAAACCATATATATTATTTTTCATAGATGTAAGTTTATTTCTTAATTTATATTTTTAATGGAATATATAAATTTCATGGGATAATGTGGGGTTAGATTAATTGGTTTGGGGATAAATTGGGAGTTTTGGTCCATTTTGGTTGTTTTTTGTTATGGAAGGCCTTTGTAAAAATGTTTTAGTTATGAAAAAACATGCAATGTGTTGTTTATTTCAAAAAATGGGGGGAAAAATTGCCTAAGTAAATGTTAGTCCAGGTGTACATTTTTTTAGGGTTGGATCGAGGTGAGGATGAGTATTCAACATGACACCCCATATAGAGGGTATATAGCTATGTGTGGCATACGACTATTACACGGGTGATGCATACAGCTACTGCCCAGGTACTGAAGTTTCCATGAACCTTTATAGATGAAATGATAAACAATTATAGGTACCCAAATATGGTAGTACACACCTAGTACCATAATAACCATGAGTGTAAATTCGTAAATTATATTCCATTTTGACTAAAGGAACATGAATTGGGTTAATATATGGTTGTTCATGATGGTTATATGAGGTGCACAACATGAAC
This sequence comes from Viscum album, assembly GCA_963277665.1. Classification (NCBI taxonomy): domain Eukaryota; kingdom Viridiplantae; phylum Streptophyta; class Magnoliopsida; order Santalales; family Viscaceae; genus Viscum; species Viscum album. The sequence goes on along the minus strand of OY728165.1, from coordinate 249,999,473 downwards.
CAACTCTTTGGAGGGATTATTTTAAATTCTATCACCTTTAATTTAGAATTTTACATGGGGGTAGTTCATTCAATTTTTTTTCTATATAGGTCATGATGGATATATCATTTCAATGTTTATTAGTTGTTAGGATGAAGTTATGGATTGGGAGAGAATTTTAATTATTTTGAATTTGAGGATTGGATTTGGAATAATTTAGAGTGTATGATTTTTCTAAATGATACATAGGAAAGGTTCATTGTATTGTTTATCGGATAAACATGAGGATTCATGGTTTGTTTTGTTTGAGGTTTTTCGGAAGGATCCCAGACGGCCGAATCAAGTTGTATCTCTAAGGAGATCTTGGATTTCTCTTGCACATTAATACCTGTATTTCAAGGATAGATGATTTGAGTATTATATCATGTTTTTGATGATTATTGTCATTTGAGCCATTGGGTTGGGTTAACATCATGGTATGATAGTTATGGTTGGCTATTGTTTTGATTTTTATTTGTGTTTGAGGGACCCATTTGGATTGTCTGATGGGTTAGATAGTACATGGGGATGGTTTGTATGTTAGGGTGTCCAGTTGAGGTTTTTTTAAATTAGCATTACCCCATAGTTTTTCTTATATTTTGGGCCCCTTATAAGGTTTCCAATATTTCAGGTTTTCATGAGGATAATTGATAATTCCATTTTATGAGTTCTCATACTTTTGGATTTCATAGTGGGTGAATTGTTGATAGAGGATCGGTTGGTGAACATAGAGGGTTATAGATGATATTTCACAGATTTGGACATGCCTAATTATTTTTGAATGATATTGGGGAACCCATTATAGGATATCTTTCTCTTTATTTGGATGTTATTTTATTTTCGAATAATATAATGGTGATGGAAAAAGATATAAAGTGATGAAGTGGAGTACCTAGTAGGACATTAATTTATGTCATGACATCAGGGACTATGAGAGGCTCTATTTTGCTGACCTAAGAATTACCTAGAACATTAGTTTATCTTTTTAGATGATTTTTTTGACATTTGATCGATCCAATTCATGGATTTCATTTATCTAAGGGTTGATTGAAACTTCATTTTTATATTTATGGATGTTTGGATTGAGAGTACAAATACCCATATTCTAGGGTCCATTGACTGAGATTTATAGGGAAATTTATTCTCAGCAAATAGTTTGATGAGGAGTCCCTAGGGATATCTTGGATAGGGAATTGTCCCAATGTTTTTATCTCATTATCTTCTATTTTGTTTTATTTTCAATATTTCATCCCTGGTAGATAATGGTAACCTATGTCAAGTTAAAACCACCATTTTATAGTTATGCACTAGCTAAATGTTGCATTCCACGGACATTGAGGACTCCTCGCTACTCAGATGGGGTCCCGAAGAAAATATTGTTGCATTTGGGCCCATAGATTGTTAGGACCTCACAATAATGATTTTATTTAGCCCATGGATATGGGGACCCCTGGAGAAATATATCTTTTGGGGGACATGTATAGATCTCAATTTCTTTTCTAGGTCTTTCAAGACATGACATGTTCTCTAAGGTTGATGTAGAGTCCTTTCCCTATTTTAGATTATTTCATTTGATTCATAGAGCCAATTGGTTGCATGATGTTGTGTGAACACATTTGATTACACCGTCAGTTACGAAAATTTTCCATTAAGATTTTTATATATGAGATATCCAATGTAGATATGTCAGACGTACCATATTTGATGAGTTAGAGTTGTACACATGCTATAAATCCTCTAATGTAGGCCTTTGTGGTGGTAGATTTACCTTAGTTGTTAGGATACAATCCCTAATTGAAAATTTATTTTTCCCCTATTTAATTTTGTGTAGATTTTTATTTTATACATGCTATTAAAAATTATGAACTGGGATGGTCATATCATTTATTAATGAAAATATATATGAAAGTAGATTTTATGTTTACCATTGCAGTGGCCAAATATGACTTATTTTTCACCCCATGCAAGTACACCTTGGTGTTCATGTAGAACATATGTCCTCTTTAAGATATATCATAGGTTGTGTAGTTGATTGAGATGGGGACTACTGTCACTTTATCTTGTGTCGATAATCATTTGGAGTCTTATGACCATGATAGTTCTACTCAAGAGTCATAGAGACCATTTATGTGGTTTTATTCATAGTTTTTAGAATAAGTAGCTGAATTTATTATTATTTGTCTTATTTTGGTCATGTGTTCTGCCCAATGGATTCACAATTTTTTTCATTTATTTTTATTTGTACTTGTTAATGTATTCCACATATTATTCACTGTAAAATATTTAACTTTTTCCAACAGAGACATAACTGTTGGTAAAAACTAATTTTTTATTGGTAAAACCTTTTACCAACATATATGTACTTGTCACTAAACTGTTAGAAAAAACTCGGTCTCTAAATGTTATTGCGACAGATAAAATAGTTCTATTACAATTATAATATTACCAACAGATAATATATGTGTTAGTTAAAGTGTTTAGCAACAGATTCTTATGACAAATTTTTCTGTTGGTAATAATATTATCAACATATAATATCTATTTATAAATTACATTTCAATTAAAATTATAAATTTTTATAATCAATTAAATTTCATATTATATTTATATCATATATAATTCATCTCCTTTAATTGTTACACAAAAGACGATTTACACGAATTCTCATGCTTAAAAAAATATTAATTATATTAATAATGAATTTTAACCGAAAATCAATCAATACAAAAATAGAGGATCCACCCCCACACACTCAACATGATCCATCACACCCCCACCCCCCAAGTACAAACGACCTATCCACGGCCTACCAACAGCGAGTCAGCTTCACCACCAATGACTCATCCATGCCCCAAGACCAGCGAGTCAGCGACAGCTATACGGCAGTCCTCAGCACACAATCCCTAGGGACCCATCTATGCCCCAGAAACAGCGAGCCAAATTCAGCACCAACGAGAAACCTCAAATATTTGAAAATCCTTCAGCTCCAATATCTCCACCACAAACCAATGAGCATACAAAAAACGAGTCAGCTCCAATACCAACAAGAAAAAAATTGAGCTAGCACTAATACCACTGAGAAACCTCATGTCATTGTTATGTCACACCCTTCAGCTAAAATATCTACATCACAATCAACCAAAAAACATACCCACAGATCAGTTAAAAACATATGAATGAATTGAAAACGAAATAAAAATAAATGAAAGAATAAAAAAATGACTTCATAGTGTGCCTTATTTATAATCCCTATTGAAATCTCAAGGATTTGTGTACTAAAATTTCAACAACCATAAAATGAGAAACAAATATATAGTTAATAGAAAAATACAACATAGTGTTGGTAGTTATTATAAATTAACACAAAAAAATACATGATATTGAGAAACTTATTCAAGAATATTTAGAAATCATAATGCATAGAAAAACCTAATATATCAAGGTTAATTAAACAGTATATCATTACCTTGTAAGCTCATCTCATCGATCTTCAATTCCCATAATCAACAAAAGCATGTGTGTGTGATGAACACGCCACTGAAAACAACATAAAAAATGGGTCATAAAATTTAAAAATTATAACATACATAAAAAGTGTATGAAATGACATGAAAAATGCCAAAAAAACTACCCAAGTGATGCATCTATCGCCGCAAATAAAAAAACATAAATTCAAAAATATAGAAAGTACTACATGCATAAGAGGTGAGAAAAATGACTAAAGAATGTCAAAATCCAATAAAAAATAATAAAATAAAACAGATGTATCCATAATCATAGGTTCTTCATTGTTTCATATTTAATTAAATATGCAAGCCAAAAAAACACATGTTGCACAAACATTTTTGTTTTTGAAAAAAAATGAGACAGAAAAACAAATTATCAATTTTGAAATACCACCTGCATTTTGAAGTAAAACATTTGTAATGAGTATTGTAATTAGTATCATCTTGAAGAGACTAGTGAAGAACATTTATGAGGCTGCTAGAAAATTTATTCAGTTACACCATGAAACATTGATGTTGATCCACCACTATTTTATCACTTGAGAACAAAGAATCAATCTGGGTTCTGGTTTACAATCAAACATGCAAGAAACAAACCATAAAAGAGTGGCTATTGGATAATAACACCCATTGGGTTTTCTACACTAATTATACATAATGACTCCTAACTATTCATTTATTTCTTACACATTTTTGTTATCAATTATCTTCAGTAATGTTGGACCAACAACACTTTTTGGATTCACAGTGCAATGTGGGATTATATGCCGACCCTGGGCCATGGGTATCCACTGAAGTTTACTCATCTGTGATTCACTCACGAACTCAGTCTTCTTTATCTAGTACCACTTCTAGATCTGCTGGTAACATTGATCTTGACCAATGCAATGATCTTGTCGACATGATACCCCTAGTTCAGTCTCTTGTTGATCAAAAACCCTACTCTTCATTTGTATGTCGTGGATCCCTGAAAAATAGGATCCACACCAATACTCCCTCCAAAGAGTATGTTTCTAAGAAGATGAGTGAATTTAAAGGAAAGAACATAGCCCAATGTCCTCCCAAAAAATAGCGAAGGGACAATGGTGACAAAGATGAGGGAAAGCTTTCTGAAGGTATCCAGAACTGAGCTAAGTCCTCCTCTTTGTCACCAATATAGAATGATAGAGAGGATTTTAATTTACTAAGGATGCAGATAGAGGATTTATAGAGGAAGATAGTCTAGAAGAATTAGATTTTAAGTTTAGAAAAATTTAAAAAGACCTAGGTGGTCACCAATCAGGAAAGACTCAATGAACTGAAACAACAGGCTGTGGAGAGGGATTCACTACTCAAATCCACTCAGTTAAATATTTTTTATGCAATAATCAAGCTTATAGAACAATATGAAGTCTTATAAAATATATAGCTGGAGGCACAAACATCTACTAGTAAAGTTGAAAAGCTCTAGGAAAATTTATAGTCCACCCAAGGAGAAATTTCATTTTTAATGGAATTATTTGATGGTTTGACAAAGAATGATTCATCACCTGCTACTTTTATGGAAGATTTAGATGTGTTGCTTAATCAGGCATGTTATCTTCCCGAAATAGATGACATGGATGATATGAAGATGTAGAAAATTAAAGAGGCCAGGAGGGCTTACGTTGATGTTGTGAATGTAGCAAAGGAGAAGCAAGATGAAGAGTCCATGGCTGCTGCAGGAAGATCAAGGGCATGTCTTCATTCTTGTGTTTTCAAAAACAGATACCACGAGAACAATCAACAGCTCCCCTATGTCTGACATTTTAATAGGTGCATCCAATTGTAATTTCTCTTGATATATGGCGTGGGATTTTCTGTCTTCAGTGTATGGAATTATCTTTATTTTTTTGTACTTTTTTGTTCAACCTATTTTGAGAATAAGAGTTATTTTAGTTTTTTATTCTTTATGTTAGTTATTATTTATGAATGAGTTTTTGATGAAACTACTCATATTAACATTGCTAAGAGTGACTGAATTTCTTACTACATCCCTTGCCTATGAAGCATCATGTTATAAAACATGGAAATTTGATATAATTGTGATGGCATAATATTTAATATATTATGAATCAACTATTTTTAAGTGAAAATGTTTGTAACATGATGTTGTATAATATACTGGTGTAGGATGAAATAATAATGTATCTTTAAAAGGGGTGTGATCTGTAATTATAAATGTAATTCTTGTAGTGCATTACACAATGGTATTCCTATATTTCATCTGCAAGTTTTACAAGTGTAGGTAAATCTGTTATTGTTTTAATCTATTGAAGTTTTTTTTATACTGTAATTTTAGGACTTTAAAGAATGTATCCATACCATATCCATACTGATAGAGGAATATAGTATAGATTTATAGAATTTATTCATAACACAAAAATGATAAAATGATCTAAGATAGCTTTTAACTATGTGCTATAAAACCACCCCAAAATTGCAGCCCTGGGAATTGAAAAAACAACATTGACTTAGGTTGAGGCAATGCAACGAACACCTAAAGTGCATCTATACAAAATTGAAGCATCAAAATAAATACACCTAAGAAACCATTCCCATCACAGAGTACAGAAATGGAACAGAAAACATGGAAAGAATGAAAAATACCAGATCAATATAGAATGTATTCCGAAAACGAACAAGATATAAATTTATAAACATGAAGAACCAAAATGAATTTAAAAACTATAAATGCTACTAGAGGGTTATTGGGGAACCAAAGTTGAGGAGTGATATGTTAGAGATAACCTATGAAATACCGATATCGACATGGGACCATTGGGTATCCTACTGAGGGTGGTTCCGAAAAGGGGATTTCGCATGAGGAAGCCGGTCGAGAACACGGAGGGGATTCGCGTGATGATGTTCGAGGGTGAATCTGGCCGATAACAGGCAGGGTTGTTCATGTGAATATGTCATCGATGAACGCAGGCCGAGAACAATGATGTGGTTCCGGGGAGGAGTTCCGCGAGGGACGCTGGCCGCGAGGGAGGTCGGCCGTGTGGAACGCCGACCGTGGGGAATACTGGCCGTGGGGAACGGCAGTTGGGTTGGGGGAGGGAGGTTGCAAGGATGGACAATAGGGTCAGGGGACGGTCGTGGGGAATTATATTTGGGGGTGGGGTCTTATTTTGGGACACATAGGGGGGGGGGGGGGGGTTTGCACATATATTTATTTATATATATATATAATGAAAAAAGATATGAATTTATATAAAAAAATAATTTTGTATAAGGATTATGTATGTTTGTATGTATCAATATATATATATTACCAATAAATATTACTAGATTATGGATATTTTAATTAATAATATATCATTATTATCAAAATGATATGCTTATAATGGGTAATGTTTATATATATATTCAATTTTAGGTAAAATATATGATATTATTGAATAATTTATCGGTAATAGATTTTTTAAATGGTAAGACTTGTTGGTAACAATAACTAATGATAACATATTTTTTTATCAGTAAATCAATGGGTTGTCTTATTATGATAAGACAATAGATTTAAATGTTAGTAAAAGATCTGTTGGTATTGGACTACTAATATAAACAGATATATTTGTGGGTAAAAATAATTTTTGGTAGCTATAGTTAATATCAAAATTATTTAATTTCTATTGTAATTAATCATTTTTACCAACAGATTGATTATATGTCTATAATTTTCTGTTGGTAAAGGTCACTTTTTTTTGTAGTGATTGAAAATAGAATGTTGTAGTTTTTTATTTAGTATGTGTACTATGATTTTTATCCATATTGGTGATTCAGCTATTTATGATTTTATTTTATTCTTGGCAGATTGTATATTCTATCTAATATATCTATCAGTCCCTCACTTCTAGTCCCCAGACATTGGATTTTGGGGTGTTTTACATTACGCCTTATGTAATGCTATATCGGTTGGTGTGTTAAGTCAACCAAGGCATGCTCACTACAAAATGGTATTAGGGGGAGATTGGTTTTATGATTTGTGGACCTAGAAGATAGGTGGTCTATAAATGTGTAAAGGCATGCGTTGGATATTAGATTGGTGTTTTGTGAAAAGCTACACATATTGAATGCCCAAATTTTTAGGTCATGTTATTTTTTGTTTTTGTGTCCATTTATATTTTAATTTTTGAGTTCACCTAGAATTATGCACAATGTTGTGTGGGTTTGGGATATATTTTAGTTTTTAGAAATTTGACCATAGGAATGGGGAATGTGTTCATGTATCATTCTTTGTATGTATTATTTTCATGACATAGTTTTATAAAGGTATTATTTCACATATAGTGGATGTTCAATTTCATAAAGTGTCTATAATAACCTATATATTTTGTCACATATTGAAATTTGGTGGAATTATACTGAACTAAATGGTATATATATATATATATATATTATTTAGATGAATGTTTTTTTGGATCTTGTGGGTAAACATTCACAAATTTTGGAGGTGAAAGACCATCATTGAGGGATAAAGGGAGACCCCATTTGGGATAGTACGGGCCTTGAGTTCCATTTTAGGAACTCGGTGTGGTAAAGGACACATGATAAATGTTTATATTGACCACAATTTTCTTTAAGGGGGGTTTTACCCTTAATCCAAGGTTTTGATTTATTAGGAGGACACTATTCTTTTCATGTGTTGTCTATCTGATCTTTTAGTGGGGCCCATGTGTTAGATATCACTAATGGATTAGGTGGGAATGATTATTCTCCTACTATGGGACTATTGAGGTATCACATCTATATGGATTGGATAGGTATAAGGATTTCTTGTATTTTATAAATGGAGTGTTGGGATTTCTCTCTATCTCATTTCTGGCTCAATAAGGAATCTTTTCTAAGACGCGTAGGCCTGTTCAATTTGGATACACTTTTGGTGGTGAAGTTATAGCATGGTGGAAGGGTTGTGGATTGGGGTGGTTTCCTTAATGGATGATAGTCATGTTGTTGATCATAAAATGAGTAAGATTACATAATTCAATAGGTAATAGATGAGGTTGATCCAGTTTATCAGAATTGGCTCAGATGAAGAACATGGTAAGTGGTTATATTTATGTTATTCTAGCAGAATTATAACAATGAAAGTGTGAGTGTGAGTCCAATATTTTATTTATGGGTGCTTTATGGAAATCATAATGGTGATGAGTGAACCGTTAGTCCTTGGTGGATTTAATCCTCGATTTAAGGAGTTTTTTTTGAACGGAGGTTTTTTTCTTGTGAAAAAGGAATGACCATTGGTCATTATGGTTTTTGTTAATGGTCCTATGATATGTGTTTTGTGGAGATATCCATCAATTTTTTTACTAATGGAAACACCATGAGAAGTTTGGTTTTCCTTTTTTATAGAGGTATGATCATAAGTAAACATCTATGTTGGGGAGAATTAGAGTGGTTATAGTTGAATTCCTCTAATGATGGGAAAGTGTTGTAGAAAATGTGTGACCAATTTTTATATGGGTATGATATTGTCTGCTAATCTAGTGCATGGAGTGAAAAACATTCTACTGGTTGACCACTATGTTTTCTTGGGGAAAAATAAGAATTTATGGGGGGGATTTTTTGATGACCTACATCATCAATGGTTATAAAATGTCATGATAATTTTGAACATCAATTCTCATTAGTGTTTTAGGGTCAATAAAGTAATTTATTCGATGATATGATCTCAAATAAATCTTATAAACACACTTTTGGTTACTGAATTGTTTTTTATGTATGGATATCAAATATATTGAAATTAGATACATTCAGAATTCATAGAATATGTAATATTTAATTAATTAAATTTTAATTTCATAACACACATTTGTTTGGTTATAACATTCAATTGGAGAATAATATTTAGATTTCATCTCTATTTTTGAGTCCATAATGGTGGTTTCTCCTAATAATTGAACAAACATATCATTAGAATTGGGTTCAGTGTTGGGGAACATCAATTTTCTTATTCATTTCTACGTTTTAACTTTTTCATTTTTTCCATTTCATTTAACCATTTAATGTATCAAATATACCCCTTGTGGATAATATCCAACATTAGTGAGAGATGGACTGGTAGGGAAGAGGGATTTATAGAATTGGATCCTCCCAGACAAGATATCTTGGACAATGATAGCTGTGTGTCATAGATCCAATGTGATGTTATGAAGTTCTATGTCTGGGGGTAGTCCCATTTTAATTCATTTAATAAATCCCAATAGATTTTATAAATCATATTTTTATTGCCTTATATAAATTATTAGGGACCACATTGGTGTGGAACTGTGGGGTTTTCATAGAAATTTGGAGTTTCATCCTATTTTTTCTATTTTTGGTTCCAGAAAACTAGTTTACATGTCACGTAGTCTAGTGAAAACACGTCGAGTAATATTCATTGTGGTTTAGGTGAACAATAATGGAATACATGACATGTAGTCCTAGTGGACACACTCTATAGTGGTGGCTCATTGTGTGTTTGAGTATTTAGAGAGACAACCCATGTCGGGAGCATATTTTCTTATAAGAAACATGGGAAATCTTATTCCATGTACATAGATAGTTGATATTTACAGTAGTTGGCCAAAAACAATGTGGGGAACACATCCAAGTACATGTTCAGGTACCCCATATGGGAGTACATTCCATGATCTAGAGGAATGTGTCATAAATGATTCAATATTTATTAAAATATGGATAGGGGTATAGATCTTTAATTTTTATGTAGTTTTATATTCCATGTACATAATATACCCATCATGTTCCTACCCTTTTAAAATTATTTTTCATGATTCTCACCCTCGAGTCATAATATGACCATTTTGAATTCCATATTGAGTTTTTTTCAACATATATCATGATGTGGGTATTATTTTAGTGTATAAAGGCTATTTGGATAGAATAATTTATTAATGAACCTTTTCCTGGGAGATTGCTTTTAGGGTTGGATTCAGAATCCTCCAATGGCTTAGGTTTTGTGTGTCCAAAAATGTGTGAGGATCATGGCCTCAACAGTTTTCTTGGATTATAGATTTCAGTACCCTCTTTTTGAGCTTATTTTGGATAGATTTAATAATAAATAATCATGATGTATCCATGATATGAACATGGATTATCTATAGATGTAACGTCCCAGACACGGATGCCACTCAGTATTTCTCTTGGACCATTTGTCTGCATGGCCTCAAGAACATATACCCAAATTCCATAGGATTGCAAATTGAATCAAGGAAATAGGTGAGTCAGTGGGCATATTATCCCCTAATTACCAGATTATCACAACAGAATTCAAATATATAGTAAATAGTGGATGTCAAAAAAAACACTAGTTAATTTGAAGTAAGACAAGAAATGAATACATATCAATAACCAGAAGTGTCTCATATAAAAAATGATGAAAAAAATACACATATCTAGAATGTATCTATGAAATAACATAGAAATTTAATTTATTACAAGTTGAAAAATGAACAAAAGACAATAAGGTATCTCGGCATCTCCATTATTAACTTGGTCTAAAGCTCCCGTGTTCAAAAGCCACATTAAACAACCTGAACAAGAGAGATTTCCCCTATCATCACCTACAACCATATAATATGTTTGGGTACGCAAGGAGGCCCAAACAGAGTGTGATATAAACATCCTAGTAACAAACCACCCTGGTCTATACAGTTCTAACGACAATATACAATGTTCTAGTAACTGTAAAAAAATACTAATGTATGTGGGTATTCCAATGGAATAATTCTACTCAATATTAAAAACATAATAGCCCAAACGGATTCCAGAAAAATATTTATCTTCTTTAAAAGTAGTTATAAGAAATAGTATACGAGGTACAGGACCATGATATACATCCACTAATACCATGAAATCCCCAACCATGCTATATAAAGAAGTCAAGAGTCCCACAACCACTCCGTATATTGAAAAGTAAAATCCCCCAGCCCTATTGTGTAGTGAAAGATAGGACCCCAAGGATAGATCGAAGGGTTCAAATACTAGGGAATCCATATATTATATCAATGGAATAATGTTCTAGATCCAATGATTTCATCCAAGGAATCCACATCGAGTCCCATGGTCATCCTAGTGGAAACTCGGTCTAGGCACGAGTTGGGTACCTAAGAGCATGGCAATAGAATGTTCTACATTATCCCAAGAATGTTGGATCTATGTAGTATCAAGGCCCATGGTATCCCATGGAATCAAGGCCATAGGGTATGAGTCAACCCAAGGAATCCAATACTATGTTCCTGACCCAGAGAGATATTACACAGCATCTACCAACCCATTCGTTGAGGCATTCAAAATTAGACATTCAATTTAAGGTGATTATACCCACTCGCATCAACAAGAATAATCCATTAGTATTCCCACTTGAGAAATCAATTAATAATTTTCCATGATTATATTCTTACCCTCCTATATAATCCAGTTAACATTCCATTTATAATTTATATAGGTATACCCACCCATATCAACCCATTTCAACAATACAATATATTCAACAATATGGACGGAAAAGCTAGAAAACAAGAAGATAGGAGTAAGTACATATTATAAACAATTATTCATAACTAAAAAGGCATTAATGGGATTCCTCTACCTATGAAATCATAAGCAAACACACCTTGGGTGGTTTAAAAAGCCATTAATCGGTTAAAACCATAAGGAGAAACCATTGGGTGACCATGAAACAAGAAACAGACACCAACACACCTAAAAAGAACTCACGAAAAACCTCACTAGGTCCAATTATATGCACTAAAAAAACACACTAAAAATTGAGGCCTCACTACAATGTCTGATGGTTGGAGAAAAGGCTGAATACCCGAAAACCACTAGAAAAGCCAAAAGAATGTATAGACCACCTACCTCATCTTGTTAGTATAGATATCATCTAGTATCAATCCTGATTCAAACTGGTTCATGAGAAATCTAAGAAATAGATAGTGAATGGAAAACTAGGTCTTACAATCAAAATATTATTTAGAACAAAGGATTTCTAGAAGAATTGAAAATGGTAAAAAAATAATGAAGGCCCTGCCGATGCGGATCCGGTGAGACAATCGATGATTGAAACATAGGTCTAAAAGAGATTAGGGATCAATCCCTACCTTATTATCCAAAGGGTATATATTTATATCTGTCATGTTCTGTGATGGATGTGAAACCAAAAAATTGGTTTAAAAGGATTTTTTAATTAAAATTTGAAAAAAAAAATCATCCAAAAGGCTCGCATGGTTCAACCCGCTTGGTTTCCTGAACCGTATAGCAACCGTATGAGCCAAACTGCCTCAAAAATGTCATATTTTATGGTTACCCTTCACAATTTGACAAACTGTGTGGTAACCATAAAAAAATCTATAAAAAACCTTTTACTTATCAGACATCTCGCACAACTCTCCATCCTCTAACACATGGTTTCTTTAAATGTTCGGACCATACTATCCCCTCCCTCATGCTCTTCTAACCATGATCAAGATGTACACAAACCATGATAAAGTCAATTATCATCCCAAATAATGTTCTCATGCTCTGAACAAGCCTCAAACACCACCAAAACACCAATGATCACCTGGGATACATATTTACGGCCATAGAAAATATTTAATGCTAAAAAGAAAAATATATATACATCATAATAAAATATGGGTTCTTATAATATTCCCCCCTTATATATATTTGACCCTAAATTTCTCTCCAAAGGGTGTTCATGATTCGTCTGAGAATATCTCTATCCACAGAGAAAGTACGTCATCCTCCAACTACAAAGTCCCATCTTGTAAATGGTCATGCTTCCATAACACAAGTACAAAAGGAACTGACTGACCATGGAGAATATTTCTTCTCCTGTAAATGATATGAATCAGATGATCCTCGAAGAACGTATTAACTTAATTCTCAACCTCCTCAGGATAAAAAACACGAGACCGGTCTGAGTGATATTGGTGTAACTAAGATACATGGAAGATGTCGTGTAGGGATCGGTACATCTGATGTAACTTGAACCGATTGGAAACAACATTTCTCTCTCCAGAATCTCAAATATCCTAAAAGATCATGATGAATTCATACCTTATATCCTAATACTAATGTGTGCCAAATTTAGTGGAACACGCATGAAAACCCAATCCCTTACCTCAAACACTAGAGTTCTTCTATTAAGATTGTTGTAATATGTCAGATGAGATTGTGTTGTATCCATCCACGTCTGTATCAACTAGACCTTCTAATAAGTCACCTACACAAGATATGGTCCCATTAAAGATGCCACACCTACATCAAACCAACACAGAGAATAATGACATAGACTACCGTTTATATCCTCATAAGGTGCCTTATGTATCATCACCTGATAATAGTTGTTGTAGGAGAACACATATAGGGGAATATGACATTCCAAAGATACCCCAAACTCCAAGATGCATGCTTGTAGAATATCCTCTTGCACCTATATCATATGATCCGAATTAAATCAAATTGAAGATAACATGTTCTGCTTAGATATACCTATGTATCCTGCACCCTATGAAAACTATGATAGAAATAAGACATAATGTGGGTGTCCATATCTGAAATGATAGTGTGTGGGAACCGACATAGTTTTACCACCAATAAAATATATATACATCCTATCTCATTAACACTAATGGTCTCCTTGATTAGAAAAAATTTTGTGACCTTAGTCAGCCTATCAAAAATAACCCACAAAACATCATTAACATGAGGAGACCTCAACAAACCCATCAAGAAATTCATCTCGACATCATCCCATTTCCACATTAGCATAGGTAATTTTTATAAAAGACTAGGTGAACACAAATCTTCTTCCCTCACCTAATGATAGGTGGAACACCTCATAACAAATCTATCCATTTTATTATTCATTCCCAGCCACAAGTACTGACTTTTCAAGTCGCAGTACATCTTGGTGACTCCGGGATGTACTGCCCAAGGTGAAGCACTAATACTCGCACATCAAATCTTCATGTATATCCACTAAAACAAAAACATCTCCATAGATAAATTGGATATCATCATCACCTACCTTCAAACTAGGAGGAGTATCCTCACCAGCCACAAACTTCTATAGAACTAGGCATTCTAAATATGAAAGCTACTTCATCCTAACTTTTCCTGGCATGATAGAGGTGACATTTATGGATGATAGAAAAACTTGTCTTTTTCTTTTATGAACCTCCAAATGAATCTCAAAGATAAATTCCATAAGCTTCCACAAACTACTAGACTACTTCACTGCACATACTTGAGTCCTCCTCCATGGTGAATCGACCACTTCATTTCCCATACCATTAGTATAGGAAAACTAAAAATCAAATGACTAAAGGTACACCACCCACCTTCGATGCCTCAGGTTCAGATCACACTGCATTAAGATATACATGAGGATTTTATGGTTAGTGTACACCCCAAAATTTTTAACCATCAAATAATGACTCATCTGAACATTTCAATCACCCTTGTTGATAAACACTAAATCATATAGTGATGTGATAGTAACTCATTAGCTATAGAAGTCAATGCACACTCGATAAGATACTAGCAAGTCCACTTCATGAATAAAATCATACCATATTATCTCAAGGACATAAAAATCCCAAACAAAGTGACCCACTCTGACCAAAGGGGGGGAAACTCTATACATTGGAACACATCATCCATTATAACTCTCAACGGTGTGTCCAACATCAAAAAACTCTTAAAAAGTAAAACAATAGGCCTGTGATTTCAACCACTCATGTAGAAATAACACTATGAGAGGCACATGTATCTAAAAGAGCAGATGATATAGTGTAATCGACTATGATCGCACCTCTCACTATAGATGGTCTGAGATCCTTCTCTTATTGGGTCTATTTCATAGCATAAGTCTGGCTTGTATCGTGGTCGTGTGACACTGCCTGGCAACCTGTAGATAATCCAACACGCTATCTCTGGGAACCTGGTGTCTGGAAACTATGGCCACGACCAGCACTTCCATGCCCTGACCAGCCTGCACTACTCCAGCTCCCAACCTAAAGAGGGGATAATGAACCTTCTCAGGACCCTAGCATCAAAGTTGTCCCCTTCCATTCATTACTAGAGATAATTTCGTAAAAAACCCCTGCCTGTTCCTCATGCTGACATAAGCTTGACACTCGAATTGGTCATGGTGACACTGATTCCTCATGTGACCTCAACTAAATATATGAATGAAATTAAACAAGCATACTACACCCACTTCCTGACTAGAACAAACCACAGAAGAGGCCTCTAAATGTTTCTTCCTTCCAAAACATTTTGATACACTACGGTGATATATGACACTCCAATGTTATATACCCCTAGCTTCCCTCAGGTTCCACTCTACGTTCAGCACTTGATTCAGAATCTTAGGGATAAAATTACACCTGAACACATTGACCAGATATTTGATTGCATGTATGAGACCTTCCATGAAGAGTATCTCTCTCTCGAATGATCCTCATTATGATACATATCTACAAAACACTTCAATTATTAAAAGAAGGTCATGTATTCCATAACAATCATTGCACCCAGCTCCAGACTCATGAACACACTTGCCTGCTCTGCTCGCATAGTCGCATGGTAAAAGTACTCATAGAAGTGGGTCTAGAAATCAGTCCAACCCATATATCCTAGCATATCAGTCTGGTTCCAAAAATCACACCAATTCTGCACTGCTCCACATAGCTTATAAGTTGAGATCTTGATCCTATGCTCCGAATGTGTCTCTAAATGCTCAAAAACAACTAATGTGATCACTATACAAAGAACCACACCCTATGGACTGCCATCCCCTGAAACATATGAGTATACTACTACTAGAACACACATTCCATCTCTTCTATAGACACGACATGATTTAGGGATCCCTAAATGTATGCATATATCAAAAGAAGAATTTTTGGAACTGTGCCTCATAACCTGTGTCTGAAACATCTGTAGGTGCCTTAACTAGCACTAAAGAATGATAAAATAGTAGCTTGTGGCCCCCTATCCCCTAAGTATGGTCATCACCTCTCTCACAGCTTACCACTAGAGGTTTTCATGGTCACATGTCTCGATATTACCAGCAAGACAGCTTAGAAAAGAGCAACATCAAAGTGCACACCTCAAAATCTTAGTACATGCCAAAACCCTCCTAAAAAAATTCAAACCCACAACCAAATCCTTAAAAGGGGACTGTATAAAAAATCCATCAAAATTAATGAAACTAGGACTCTTACCCATAAAAATCATGGTTTTGGTAAAACCTCTATCCATCATTTATAGTTTCCACTCTCATTTAACATTTACTTATCCTTGAAATTCCACCAAGTGTTACCAATTCTAGATCCATGAGGGCCCATAACACGTCACAATCCCAAATTGGTTCCCATTAAACCATATGTATATCAAGTTCATTTATCACATTAGTTTCATTGGTTCATCATTTACCAATTCATAAGGGCACATAAGGCTTATGGATTGAGATATGACACCACCTATTATGTAAACTGATCCTAAACTGACACAATCATAGGAACATCTATCAAACAAACTACCACAATGACATTCAATAAATAATGAATCATATATGTAAAAGCATAATGTATGAAATGTGATTCTAACAAGTATCTATATGATGTATGAAATGGAAACCCCTCATATCATCAGGCTAAAAATGAAATATAACCCACAATTTAATCAATATTAATAATAGAAATCAATCAAGTCACCTAACAGTGAAATAAAATAATTTATAACCATCCAAATCTAGAAAACCCAAAATCGATTTGAGTCCATTTGAGTTTTACCTATACATATGTGAGCTACTCTCAGGCAGAATTTATTACCAAATCCAATTTCCTTTATATACCTTCCTATTGTACAGAATATGTAATTCAAACTAGAAAAGAAAACTCCTATAATACCACTTTGTAATGTCTCAGACCGTGATACAAGTTAATAGTGCGACGAGCCCATTTGGCAACATGGCCTAAAGCGCATCTCTCCAAACACCAAAGGCTTTCGAATAGCATCAAGGGCCATGGTGAGTTAGTTGGGAGACTATGAACTCATAACCAGAGTATCAAAATGGAATTCAAAATTATAATAAATAGTGGAAGTGAAATAAAAAGCAGAGAACTAGAAGTAAGCCAAGACATCAATATATATTAATCATCAAAATTTTCTCATATATAAAAAGATTCTGATAATACAGGTATCTAGAAATAAGAAAAGTAGGTAAATGAAAATGTAATACAGTAAAATTAATAAAAATAAAAAAATAAAAAATGGTATCCCATCATCGTAAGCCTCAACATGGTCCTCTTCTCCACTACTCCAAATCCAAATTCAATAACATGAACCAAGATGCTTTACCATATCATCACCTGCAACCATATAGTCTGTTTGGGTCCCTAACAAGACTGAAATAGGGTGTGATATAAATATCCAAGTCGGCAACCACCCATGTCTATACAATTCTTATATAAATATATAATGTTCGTAAATGTGTAATCAAATAGTAATGTAACTTTGTATGCCCATGGAATGCGTCTACTTCAATATGAAAAATTTAACATCCCTACAGGCTTCATGGAAAAGAGTATGCTCCTTTAAAAAAGCTATAATAAATAGTAAACAAGTCCCATAGCAATACCATACATCCATCAATACCAAGAAGGTCTCAACCATTATATATAAATAATTCAAGAGTCCCATGTACTGGACATTTAGTAAAATTATATAATACCATGACCCAATCATATGGTGAATGGTATTCCACAATGGGTGAATCCAATGTGTCATGTAATAGGGAATCCATATAGTATATCTTGGCCATGAAAGGCTGGATCCAAGGTACTCTTCTGGGGATTCCACATCAAGTCCCATGGGAATCCCAGTGGAAACTCTGTCTTGGAAATAGTTGGGGTCTTTAGAGCATGGTAATGGAATGTCTTACGAATGCCCTGGGAAGCCAAATCCATGGAGTAGCAGGACCCGAGGAATCTCAAAAAATCAATACCCAAGGGGCAGAGTCAACCCAAGTTGTCCAATACACTTTTCAGACCCATGGATAGTAGTTTATGGAATCTATCAAACCATTCAATCAAGCATTCAATATTAAAAATTCAATTTCATGTGAGCATGCCCACTCAAATCAACTAGAAAAATCGATGAGTCTTTCTACTCATGAAATCAAATAATCATTTACCAAGCATATTCGCCGAACCTCACATATAATCCATTTAAAATTCCATTAATCATTTATATAGCCATTCCAACCCATATCAACCAATTTCAACAATATCCTCTACTCAAAAATAAGAATAACACAGAATGCTAACACTAATAAAGGAGTATGTACATCTTGTAAACATTTATTCACAACTATTACGGCATTAACGAGATTACTCAACCTTGAAAAGCAGAATAAAACACCCCATGGGTGGTTTAAACAGGAACAAACAGGTTAAAACCGTATGGTGGACCGCTTGGGTGACCACAAAACAATCAATGAGTGCCAACACACTTAAACCAAACCTATAGTAAATCTCACTATGTCCAACTATATCTACTAAATGAATGTCCATCAATAACGACGCATCGCTGGAAATTATGACATATGGAGAAAAGGTTGAACACCCATTAAGCACTAGAAAAGTTGAAAGGAATCATAACAACATACCTCAGCCCGATAGTAAAGAGTTCCTCCATTATCAAGTACTGATTCATCCCACTTTAAGAGAAATATAAATAATGGAAGATGAATGGAAAATTAGTGCTTAATGGCCAAAAATAAAATCGTTAAAATTATATCTATAAACAATATATAATGGCTGAAAATGAACATAGACCTTATCAATTTGGAACTGATGAGACAATCAGTGATAGAAACAGTGGTTAGGTGAAGAGTATGGATCAATTCCGACCTTCTGTGCTAAAGGGGAGTGTTCCATAGAGGGCTTGTTGTGCAATGGAAGAGAAACCCAAAAATGGGTTTAAAATGATTTTTTAATTAATTTATTTTGAAATACTCATCCTAGAGGATTGTATAGTTTACATGGATTGTTTCTGAAACCATGCATCTCTTATTTAAGGATCGCTACCTTTAAAAGGGAAAATCACATGGTTACCCTGCATAATTTGACTAACCATGTGATAACTGTACGAAACTGTCTATTAAGAACCTTCAATTTCTCAGACATGTCACACATCCATGTGGCCTGTACTGCATATTTTTCTTATCTATGTGTAATCTACTATCCCCTCTCACACAATTAGACTAACCGTGCACAGTTCATGCCCATACTGTGTGCCATACCATTTTTAGCCCAAAACATGATTTCGGGATCCATGCAAGCCCCAGAAACCTCCTAAATAGCCATGATCACCTAGGGTACATTTTTAAGGCTATAAAAATCATTTAAAAAGAAATAATGAAATTTAACTCATATGAAAACCTAGGTTCTTATAATCTATATCCATATCCTTTTCTCAATGTTAGTGCGGTTGAGTTTTAGATCGTATTTTTTTAGAATTAGAGCTATTGAATACATTGATATGGACCAACATTGTGTGATTTTGGTTATTTCTATGTTTTATTTTGATTAAGATATGGGTTTGAGGGTCCTTTTTGGATGACCATTTCTATAATATTGTACCTCAAGATGGGTTTTTTTATTTATATTAGGTGAGGTTTTCATATAATGAGAATTTCCCTGAGGTTTTCCTTATACTGATTAGACCTTTTATGTTTTCCTACATTTTATGTGGTTAGAGGACCACTTAGACTACTCCTATAAAATTAATTAATATTTTTTATTAATTTTGGAATATTATAGATTTAAGATCATTTCATTGACACTATGGGCTCTTTCAGGGTGTTTCTCATGGCAGACTTGGAATCAGTTTTATGAACCATTTGAGGAAACCCCTCATTGAGTTTTCAAATATTCTTTTGAAATTTTATATATTATATTATCATTTTATGAGTGTGTATTGAGATATTTGGTGTGTTAAGGGTGTCCATAGTAGGAAAACACATTATAATGTTTCCACAGAGATGATGGGAGCTCTAAAATTTGTGAGCATAGATTTGGTCGGAACATGTGGAATATATTTTATGATGATGATTTTGAGAAATGGGTTCCTGCACATCCTATATGAAATATATGTTAGATTTTATTGATTTTTCTTGGTCATATTATTAGATGGTGGGTTTGACTGTCAAATCAACCCTAGTCTACTAGACTTTGGCTGAGATTTTTGAGGCAGATTTTGCACAAGAAATGGTTTGAGGAGGAGTACTTAGGGATATCATTTACTAGGTGTTGAAATATGGTTTTATCTAGTCCCATAATTAATATTATGGATGTATTTATATGGAATTTGGTATCTAATTGGTGATCTTGATAAGTGAACCCCTCTAGTTGAGATTTATTCCCTATATTGAGTTTACATTTTCTAGATGTTCAACACGCTTAGCTAATCAAATGGGACACCTAGGACTAGGTATCTATCTAGAATATGTATGTATGGTAACCCTGTTTCTTTTTATTTCTTATTCCCAAGGACATTGGGATCACTAGGACAGTTTATATATTAGGGCATTATTTTGATCCTAATTTTATCTCAAGATTTTTAGACATGGAATGTTATATAGGGTCTAAAATAGGGTTATTTTTCCATATTGGATCATTCCATTGGATTCCTAGAGAATAGTGGTTTTGAATTACCATATTTATTTATAGTGTTAGACCTTGAAGTGAATCATTTTGATATTTAAATTTATATATATTGGAGACCCTATATAGATTAGGTGGATATTCCTAATGTTGTGTGGTGGGGATTTTCATATGTTATAAATCCTATGGGGGGGGGGCTATAGTAGGTGTAGATTTATTCCATGTGTTAGTTTAGAAACTATGGTTTGATTTTTTATTTTTTTTATTTTTCATCATTTAATTATTTTCTTATTTTTATTTTATTCCATATATTATTATCTTTCACAAAATCTAGGAATTTTTGTATGGATACACATTTTTATGATAGGAGATTATAGGTTCACTATTTGGGTCTGATAATGATATTTATTTCTCATCCCTAGTATATGCAATTATATATGTGTACATACCTTATATAATTTTCCAAATGGATCATTGATCGTGTATTGTATTAGGAGGAGGCCCATTATTTATTGATCGAGTGGGTCCAATCACATGGAGTCTCAGGATTGGGTTGGTATGGATTAAGTGACGTAGATATTCTATATGTGTTTTGGATTAGATTTCATAGTATATGTTAATGTATTTATATTCAGTTTTATAACTCATAATATGAGGTTTCAATAGTGGGTTACTGAATATTATTTATTGTTATTTCGTTGAAATTATATAATTGTATTCCTTCTTTTATTTTTTATAGAATTATATTATTTTGGTTTATTATTTATAAACACTTTAATATCTATCATTAATCTATTTTGATTGTTTCTATGAGTATTTTACTCTGGCTAGAGGGTATAGTCTACCATAATGTTTTTAGACCGTCACTACTAGTCTTCATCCTCTGGCCTATGAGGAGGAACTCTAGAGGACCCATGGATAACTAGATTAGGTGACATGTTAGGTTGACTCGAGTTGGTTCTCAATAAGTTTCATTCATCCAAAATGGTAGTGGTGGTGTATTTCAGGGATACCAATTTTTATTATCATTTATCAAATCCAAATATTTTCCTAATAATTTTTTCATTCCATACATCTATAATTCATAACCATGTTAATCATGATCATTACATACCATCCTAAAATTGGTAGGTAGATAGAGTGGATAATCTAAATGATAGAATACACATATAAGGCATGTGGGATAGGCCTAACAAAATCATTGGAATACCATTTCCCTTAGTGCACTAATAAAATTAAAAGTGTTAACCATCTTTTTTAGATATGATTCTAATGGAAGAATTCTATGTCTTTTGATGTCTCTCTCTATTATTTTTGGGTGGATGTTGGTAAAAATTCCATGAATGGTCTATATATTTCAGGTGAGGATACAAATAATTCTAATTAATCATGAAATGAATTGAAATATCATAATTACATTATATATTTTACTCACATTTTCATTATCATCCTCAATCTTTCCATATATGAGATAATGTATTCATGGGGGTATCCATATGCTTGAGGTACCTCCTTTTATAAAATAATAATAAAATTTATTCTTGTTATATTATAACACTTTAGATTCTAGGTCACAGGAATTTTTTTTCTTATTTAATATATTTCCAAAAAAATATTAGCATAATTTCGGATGTTTTCTATATATTTACTAATATTGTTCTATTCTGACCATACCCATGTGATTAGATGGGATCACATTACATTCAATCCATATGGAACATTTTTCCACACCAATTTTATGATTTTTTAATAGAATGAAAAGAGAATGCGAGTATGAAAAATATAATTAGTTTGGGTATAATGGAAACATGGCATTTTGGATAAACAATATTTGTAGTGAGATATTTTAATATCATAGAAGTGACTTATTATTTTTCTAAAAACCACTAATGTACAACTTTCTGTGGTCCTAATACCTAATGGTGTCTTGAATTTAACACCCATGATTTGATATTTTTAGTTACTTTGTTATATATATTTATGATATAATGTTATTGTGGTTGGTTTTAAGATTTTTTAAGGATTTTCTTTGGTTTTAGAGTGTTTTTTAAGGGAACATGATTACTTCATGATTCGGGGAAACCATACGTAATCACTGTAAAACCATAAATAGATTTATAGTGGTTTCAATTTAGTTCCATTTTTTATAAAATTTGTTGTGTAAAACATATTGAAAATATATTTCCTAAAAAGTCTTAACAAGTGAGTATTTAATTGTTGATGCATGTTTTGATAAACTACATGATCAACCCAATCATCTAGGGTAGATGGAGTAAATCATGTATTGTTATTTCAAAGGGTTTTATGAAGTTGAACCAAATCATTAGGAACATTAAGTTGATATGATATTTTGGCCATAACATAATCCCTATCATAGAACACTCTTTTTCACTCATTTAGTTATCAAAAGCTCATGGTTTCCTAAAGAGATTTTTGTGATTTCCATCACAACAGATCTAATTATCTTAAAAGAATTGAGTGACGTTCTTATAGATTAGGGGAATCTCTTTCAAATCTCTCAATCCTCTCATAAAATATCATTATTATATTGTAATAAACATTTTTATAAGGATTTAATTTAGAGATCATATTGAAAATGTGTGATTTTTTGTCTCTTTTATTCGAATCCAATATAATAGGGTTTTAATAGCCTCGATCTACATGTTTGTTTTCAAATTTCATTTGAATGAAATTTTTTGAGGTTTCCAGATTATCTTTGACTCCTAATATATGAATAAAATGAAGTATTGGGGTTTTAAATTTTTTTGTTTATGTTTATTATTGAAAAATCTGTGATAAATATTATTCTTAGTATCATGAATTTGTTGATCGGGTTTTGAATTAAATATTTTTGTTGATTATTATTTTGTGTTCGGTAAGATTTATAAGTGGTGTTTTTCTTTTAAAAAGATAGATTTTGTTGTAAGAAAACATATATTTCATTATTTTTATTATTTCATGATAGATATTTATGGGGGTGTATTTAATTCATACATGGGTACTAGTTTTGCTTACATGGGAACGCGGATTATTATAATATTTGATATATTTTTTGTAGTAAAAAAATTTTATTTATATTTTTTGGATTTTAGACGGTATATCATATGGGTGATGTGTCAGTTTTTTGACATGGATCCATATGGTTTTATTTCATGGGTTTTATTTCTCATATTTATTATGGGTATTTTTTAGTATGGGATATTTTATAATAGAAATATTAATTTTTTTGTCATGGTTTATAGATTCCTATTTTTTACACAAATTTTGAGTGAACATTTTTTGATGATGTAGTGTGTGTTAGAGGTATTAATTATATTCCTTAAATGGTCTATAAAATTACAGCTATATATAAATCATATTTATTTTGAAGATAGTGTTTGATATGATGAATGTAATTATTTGAAACACATTCTTCTCTTGAAGTGAACAATGATATTTTGATCATTGCTGAAGGTGGAAGGATCTTAGAAGTATATGTGGAATGTATATTGGTGTCGTGCTATTTTGGTATGCTAATTTTTATTTTTAGTCCCTTGGTCATATTCCCTATATGTATATTTTAATGGGTTTTTTATATTAATCCTTGAAAATTTTATTATGTATTAGATTTTATGTATTGTATCCTGCATTAAAATTAAAATCGGATATAGGATTTCATTTATTGATTATTTTGTCACATTCATGGTTCAATAATTCCTTATTGATATTCTAAACCCATATACATCTATTAAAAACATTGGTTCTAATTTTTATAAAAGAATTATTATGATCCTATTCAAGGTGATGGTTTCGGGCAATGATGTTATAGTTTCCCACAATAAATTTTTTTACTTCCATATCTAAGATTCACCAATGTCCATATATGAGGTATGAATATATAATAATGGAAAACCCATGAACAAATCAAGTTGAAAAACTTATAATGAACATCGTAAAATACAACTCAACAAAAAACCCTTAGTAAATTATAATATATTCACTCAACCCACCATAAAAACAAAATTGTATTGGATGAGGTTAAATAAAATCATGTTGCCGAAAATGAATATTGTAGCAACCCTAACCTTTTACAGATTACATTCAACTATTTTATGTAATATTATACATTAGAGTACATTCCAAGGATTGTAAATTCTAGTGTCTTGGAAGACTAGGTACATAATCAATCATTATAAATACAAATTTTTTATTTAAACTCCATAATGAGATCCTATCTTCCATTGTGATCATACATATCCATAGGATAACATAGGGATAACATGAACAAAGGGATGTGGTAAAATCCCAGTAAGGGAATGACCATTAGAAAAAATCATTATCACATGGTATATAAGGCATGACATAATGATACAAGAAGGCATGTAACATATGGGATAATAACATATAAATATGGGATCATTTAAAAATGTAATAATATAAATGTGAATGAAACATAAAACATGAATTTAGTATAACTCAAGGCTAACCTCCAAGACTATTTCCCATAGTATCACAAGACAATGCTAACCACTAAGACCATTACACCTAGTAGAACTTGCTAAGGCTAACCGCCAAGACCAGCACACATAACATCTCATGAGACTAATATTTTCCCAATGCATTGGAGAACTATCTAGGTGCCCCTATATTACATTTCATGAAGATGTTTTCCATATAAAAAATCATACATAATTAATCTTACATAAACATAAGGGTAACCCATGGATTGAATTGGGTACCACAATCATGACATAAACCATAACCAATGATTGTATCATGAATGTGTCCATGAAAAAAAACAATTAGAACATAAATGGGAGTTAATTATTTAAAATAGACATATATAATGGTATGTTATGTCAAACAGAAGTGACAACATGTATGACATGTGTTTGAGAAATTTTTACATTAAAACATTTTGTTGCGGTTTTAAGGAAAATACAATATATATTTTAAAATTGAAAATAAAACATTATTTAAAATATAACCAGAAGTGAAATGATATTTTTTCATAATAAAAATACTTATTTTTTCAATACAATGATGTATTAAAACAATGGATATAGTTCACTTTAAAATGGGTAAAAATTTGGGAAGTTCCCTTAAAACTAGTTTACTTTTTGGGAAGTATTGTGAAGGGATTCACATAAAAGCTTGTATATCCCCAAAAGAGATTGAGGGATGGATCAGGAAACATTTTCTTGGATCATATAAATATAACATAGACATTGTAAATAAAAATAAAATAATTCTTCATATGTTTAAAAATAATGATAGAGAAACCTGAAGAAATAAAGGTGGTTCATGGGGAATTCCTTTCGGTTTATCGACATGGTACCAGGTGTACATAAGAGTGATTTAGGAGAAATAATGGGGTTTTTAATAACTTATATATCATGAGGGTATTATGGGGTAGGCTAAAAATCATATTCCATCATTAGGGATTACACATCAAATGGAATTTCATAAAACACATTCATGAATAAAAGTGAAATGGGGATGATCACTTACCTTAATTCTATTGGTGTTCCCCACTTGTTATTAATGACCAGAATAAACAAATTAGTTTTTTTAATTATTATTTACATAACCTATTATATATGTAAAATATTTATTATATACTTTTTTTGTTCATTCATCACCTTTTTTGATGTGTTAAGTGGTTCAATTTCATTGTTCGGGTCCATTTGTTTTCTTGGTTTTAGTGATAGAATAACTTATTTCCATTAACAAATAATCATGTAAGATGAAATTGGTTGTCTAGAGGTGAATTTATATGAAATTAGTGAGCATCCATGAGATTACACAGTTGTAAATTTAATTTGGTTACTTAGACTGAAGTCAAATCCTAATATAACACATAATGATAAATGCTTGAATTAATTTTAGCGATTATGTTCAAAATTAACTTGTTTTGTCTTGTTATTTTATATCATAAATTAATAATTATTAAAGAACATTAAATAAGATAAAAATCACATTTAATAGTCTCATTAAACCATTATAATGGTTTAAGGTTCAGAATTGAATATAGTAATAGAAATTGATAACACGACATCCATGATTGTGCTAAATTAGCACATCTCAAACATTTTATTCATTTTATTCAAATAAAAGGTTTGGAAACACGATATGATAATCAATTATCCCATTATAATAATATAATTCCAATAAATTTACGTTACTTGGGTTATGATATCATTTGGGTAAAGGGAGGTGGGGAAATAAAAAAGAAAAAAAAACATAAATGAATTTGAAAGAGTAATTTACCTCTTTAGTTTATCTCCTCTGACAGCCTCTTAATGGGAAATTATTTGGCCTTTTATAAGGAACAAGGGAGGTTGGACGTGGGGGATGGTATTAAGGAGTGATTTGGGTAGAAATTAGATAAGGCACAAGTCCTGATAGAAGTGAATATAAGAGGAAAGGATGGGTGTTATTTATAGTGGAAGAGAGGAGGGTTTTCATAATATTTAGTTCCTTAGTTTAGTATTTTCCTTCAAGACTAGAAATAGAGATTATTCCATAAAAATTAGTAACAAGTGTATGTGAGTTTGAAACAATTTGGCTAACGTCATCATATATTCATCAATGATAAGTAAATCGATTATTTTTCATTTATCGTAAATTATTGTTTTTTATTTTTCATAAAAAATTCATGTATTTTAGAAAAATACCAAAAATTCACCCTAACAATTTTTCGACGTGAAGAAACCAAAAATAAAATCCATTTTTTAAAAATAATTTAAAACATATGATTAGTTTAGTTTTTAATTAAAATCACAATTTACTCGAAAAATAACAATTATAGAACATTTATTATTTTATTCCATGATATAGGTATATCATACTCCCTCTTGAATCTTATTTACATAATATCATATGTATGGTTAATATTCATTAGGGTATGTCACTATTCTTGATGGAAACATTACAATTAATAAGTGTATGTTTCTTTTCACTAAAAATTATGTTAGTCATATTAGACTCTAAATAACATACTGCTAAAAACTGTGTATGTCAGGTTTTCAAAATTCAAATCATATAACTGAAAAACATATGTTCAAAGGTCACATTGCACTTAGTAGTTAATTATGTAGGGATTTCACATGATTATATGGCATAACCATAAAAAATAAATTTCCATTGAATTTTTTTTGGTTGGTACAGTCCCCCCAAGGAAATTTCACCCTCAATATTTCGTTATACATTCTAGGTCTTAAACGAGTGAGGGTACTTTTCCTGCATTACCTTCTCCAGTTCCCATGTTTCCTCTTTATACTTATATTTCAGTTATATTACCTTGACCGGGTGATTACTCTTGTTATTTATTACATTATCTCTACGATCAGAAAACATCATTGGCTACACCTCATAAAAAAGATCATCCTTTTATTATAAAACCTCTAAAAAGAGTACATTTGAGGGGTCTGGTATGTACTTATTTAAGAGGGATACATGAAAGACATTGTTTACCTTGATCATTGTAGGTGGAAGTACAATTTTATAGGATGCAACCCCTACAAGATCAAGAATCTTCAAGGGGCCTATTTACATGGGACTTAACATTCCTTTCAACCCAAACCACATGTTCTTCTTCAACGAAGATTTGAATTTAAATATCATGTCTCCAACTTTGAACTCGAGGTCTTGTTGACAATTGTCTAAAAAACACTTTTATCAACATTGGGCTATGTTTATATGTTGTTGAATGGGTTTTACCTTCTCCACCATTTTATTGACTATTTCATGTCCTAACTTCAAAAGCTCACCGAATTTATCACAATACGTTGGTTTTATGCTCAATTTCCCACAAAGGCCTTCATATGCATCCATTCATATTGTCGAGTGGAAACTATTTTTTAAGAGAATTAAACTAGTGGAAAATATTGGTCCCATCCTTAGTTGATGCCCATATAACATTCTATAAACATATCATTCATTGTCTCAGTAGTTCACTCAGATTGGAAATTAGTTTAAGGATGATAGGCCACATTGAAGTTCAGTTCAGTGCTTAGATCATATTGGATAATTTTCCATGAATTTTTAGGTGAATCTTAGATCACAATCATATATAATAGATAGTGGTACTCCTTGCACCCTTACTACTTCTTTGGTGTAAATACATTCAAGTTGATCCAATGAGAAGTCCTCTCAAACAGTGATACAATGAGTTGTCATTATAAAACGATCCACAATGAGCCACATCGCATTGTTTCCTTTATACGTCCTTAGAAGCCTAGTGACAATGTCCATGGTGATGTTCTCCCACTTCTATGTTGGTATGGGTAGTGGTTGCATCTTCCCCTTGGAATTTTTCCTCTCATCATTATCTTGCTAAAATACTAGGTACTTTGATGTATATTCAATAGTCTCCCTTTGTAAATTTTCATGCCAAATGTTCTTTTGGAGATAATGATACATCATTATGCTCATTGGATGAATAGAGAATGATGAACTATGTGTTTCATTTAAAGGATCATTCTTTATCCTTGTATTAGATAGTACACATAATCGTGACCTAAATATTACTAATTCATCCCTCCCAACCAAGAACTAAAAATATTTCCTATTATTAATGGCTTCTACCCATTTTTAAATTTACACATATTTTCTTTGAGCATCCTTTATTATCACCATGAGGGGTGGTTGAAAAATAATTTGATAAATCATTCGTGATGTTCCCACCATAATGATTCCAATGACCATTCTCTAAAATCTAAGTAGATCAGATCCTTTTCAATTCTCATCGTTGATAAAGATGTATGACCTTTTTACCTAGAGCATCTACTACCTTATTTTCCTTAACAGGATGGTAGTGCATTGAGCGGTCATAATATTTGATGAGATCTATCCATCTTCATTGAAGAATATTAATATCTTTTTGTGTGAGTATTTTTTGAGACTCTTGTGATCAGTATATACCTCACACTTCTCCCCATAGAGATCATGTTGCCAGATTTTTAATGCGAAGATCATTACTGCCAACTCCAGATCAAACATAAGATAGTTTTGAACGTGGATGTTCAACTTCCTTTAGGTGTAGGCTATCACATTATCATTATCATCCGCATACAACCTAATCCCTTCATTTAATCATCATTGTACACCAAAAAGAGTTCTACAATTGTTTTGAGTGTGACTACTGGTATTGCAATAAGCCTCGTTTTCTACTCCTCGAATTATTCTTCATATTTCAGAGTCTATAAATACATTACTACATTCCTTGTCAGCATGTTCATTGGGTTTTAAAATTTTGAAAAGTTCTTCAGAATCATTGACAATACTCTTCCTGACACAAAAATCTATGGATATCCATTCTATATGTGGCCGTAGGCCACCCTTCAATTTCCATTTTCTTGGAAGGGTCCGCAAATATACATTTTGTGGTGATAACATTCCCCAATAATGATACTTAATCCTTCCAAATCTCACATTTACTATACAATTCATACAACATATCCCTTCACAAATACATTAACATAATATTCTAATTCTCTTCATGTTCCCCCTTTCTCATGGATTATATCAGAATATTGTCAGTAAAGACTCCCAAAAATTTGTCTTGGTAATCTCTAAAGACTCTAAACATTAAATCCATGATAATTTTTATGCATTAGAGATTTTGCATGGAATTAGTATGAACTCAAAGTGTCCATACCTCGTTTGAAATACAATCTAGGGAATATCTTCCTTCCTCGCCATTAATTGGTGACATCCTGACTGAAGGTCCACCTTAAAGAAATAACCGGCCCCACAAAGCTGATCTATCATGTCATTTATCCAAGGGAGGGGATACATGTTCTTTATCTTGATTTTATTGAGATCTTTATAATCAATGCAGAAGCGCATTGTTCTATCCCTCTTCTTGACAATGAGGACTAGAATGCCCGATGGTGAAGCACTAGAGCATATACAACCCTTCTCCAGATTCTCTTGTTACTACCTATTATTCTCTTCCAGCTCTACGACAGCCATTTTATGTGGTTTCTTTGATATAGGTAGATATCTAGTAATAAGATCAATTAATATCTCAACATGTCGATCATGAGGAAGAACAGATAACTCTTCATGGAATACATCAGTTTAATCCCTAATAAAGGGCATGTCTTCAAGCATGATTCTCTCCTTTGTCTCAATAATTTGGGCCAGATATGATTTCAGATATGGAAGCTATATCCACATTTGAGATGATGATTCTAATGTATAATCATCTTCATCCTTACACTTTTAATGAATTCGATGATTCTTTGGGATGTGAAGACTGATCTCCCTTTCCTGATAGTTGATGTTGGATTTATATAAAGATAGACAATCCATGCCAAGGATAACATCAAACTCCACTAAAGTATGAATGACAACATTTTCGTAGAGGTTTAGTCCACAATCATAATATTTGTGGAGTTATAAATCATGGATGCAATAATTTCACCATTCGATGTTCTCATAAATAACCTATCCTCAAAATTTTAAGGTGGTGTTTGAAACGTTCTACTAAATATGCAAGATATTAAAGAATACATAGAACCAATATCAAATTGAACATTCTCTATTCATGAATGAATAACTAGCGTACCTGTCACCACATCATTTTATAACTCCACCTCAGTAGTAGTGATAACATAATCCCTTCCTTGTATCCTTAGATGTAGTTTTTGATTTCCTCTAAAAACCCTTGGATTTTTGAAATTGATTACATAATTCCCATGATCCTTATAGTAGTAACACTACACCACTTGATGAGAATTTATCAGAACCTTCCTTTCTTCTTCTTCATTAGTAGTATTTTTCATATCTCTTCTGTAATTCTTGGCATGATGTCCCATCTTTCCACATTTGGATCAATTCTAGGTTCCCATTAGAAAGTTACTAGGATACTTGTTCTCCCAACATATATAAGTGGGATACATAAGTTTCCTTCCATCATGTGATTTGTTTTTTGAACAACCCATGTTGTTCTCCATTTTTTTCTTCCTATCATCAGGCCCACGTGACCACTAAGAGTCTCATATCACCATTTCAATATTGAGAGTGCAATGAACAATCTCCTAATAACTATCGAAGTCACGAATCAGCAACACCTTTCTTATACTCATCATTATCCTCTAAAAGAAGAGATCCACCTTTAATTTGGTGTTCATGACAAATCCAAAGGTATACCATTAAAGACATGTAATGTTTTCTTCATACACCCCTATGGACTCATTTTCTTTATGCCTGAGACTAAGGAACTATCTTTCCATCATGAGACAGAGGGTTTAAGGAAACTATTTATTTAAAAAAAACCTCTTAAATTTCTACCAATCCATAGAATGAATTTTCTATTGTGAAATTGTAATATTGATCAGTGTCCACCACTGATCAGCTTCCCCATCAAAATGATTCACCACCATTTCAAATTTCACTTATTCCATGCACCATAGGACATAGAATATCATTTCAATGGAGTTAATACACTGTTCCATGAGTAGGGGATCTGATGATATTCTAAACATTGGATTCCTTTTCCATTAAAATTTTTCTATGGATACTTTCTCTTTCATTGGAGGAGGAAGGTGTTCCACATGATTGAAGATATTATTCATAACTTGAGCAAGTTCGTCATGTATAATCATGAAGTTTTGAGCACCCATCCTCATCATATATGCCATATTATTTGGGAAATCTTCACATTTCCAATCACATTTGTTGTTGAAATTTTTTCACTTATTTTCTACCACAAACTAGGGAAAAGGGGGTAGAATTAGAGGCCTTGAATACATAATTATTGAACATCAAAAGGAAACAATTTAGCATAAAAGGATAAAGTTTTAAAGGAGAAGTATATCCTAACTTGTGATTCTATAGGATTAAATTTATGTTATCCTCAATCTATTTCATAACTTATATTCTTATGGGATTATTTATACCCTTAATAATGGTTCTTACTATGCTCATGAATTTAACAAAGAATACCCCAGGAGTGTCAAAATAAGAGTGCAGCAAGGCCCGTTGTCATATACCAGGATACCCCTGGTCAAGCCAAAAACACCTTGTCAGAGTTATCACTCCTTGCTACATATTCTCCAGAGTTTCCTCTACTTGTTTGTATCCAGTTAATGACATATTTTTCGATTCACCACTTACTCTATACATACATAAATTTAGTGATGTTTTCACATACTTCGTCTAATCCAAAAGGTTTTTACTAATTTAATCTATTCACAATATCCAAAAATTATTAGACCATCATATGTTTCCAACTATTGTGACCCTAGACTTTTACATATAACATTACCTGATTTATGCATAATTATACATTATAGTACAAGTTAATGATCGTCATGTCTTTTGTCTTGGAAGACTAGGTAAATAATCATAGATTATAAAAAGAACTTTTTATTTAAATTCTATAATGAGCTCCTTTATCCATTGTTCTCATACATCTGAGTAGGATAACCTGGGGATAACATGAACAATGTGATGAGATAAAAGCATATCACGGGAATAACTATAAAAAAAAAATCATTATAAAATTTTGTAGAAGGCATTCAATGATGATATAAAAAGCCATATAAAACATTGAATCATAACATATAAACATGAAATCATTTAAACACGGAATCATAGAAATATAGAAGAAACATAAAACATGAATTTAGTATGATTCAAGTCTAACTGACCTGACCATTTCCTATTGTATCACATGAAAAAGATAACCACAAAGATCGTTGAATGAAGTAGAATAATACAAGGGTAACTACCTAGACCGTCGTATATAATGTATCATAAGAATTAACTTTACCCAATGCATTGGAGTGCTATCTGGGTGAACCCATCCTAAATTTCATGAATATGTTTTCCAAATAATTAATCATACGTAATCAATCTTAAATAAACATATGGGTTACCCATGAAAGTAATTGGGTACCACAATCATGACATAAAGCATAACCAATGGGCGTATTGTGAAAGTGTCCAAGAAATAAAGAAATTGGGACATAAATGGATGATCATACGTTAAAAAAGGAATATATCATGGTAAGTGATGTCAAATATAAGTGACAACATGTACGATATGTATTTCATAAATTTTACCATTAAAACATTTTTTTGCAGTTTTAAAGAATATACATTACATATTTTAAAATAGAAAAGGAAAAAAATCTTTTATATAAAACCAGTAGTAAATAAAGAAGGTTTTAATAACCAAAAGGCTGATTTTATGAAGTCAATGGTGACTTAAAATAGAGGATAATGTGTACTTCATATTGGGTTAAAAATTTGGATGTTCAATTTAAGCAAACCTTCATACTGGGAAGTATCGCGGATGGATTCACTTAAAAGAAAGTATATCCCTAAAATCTAATGTGGGATGGATTTTAAATCATGAGTTTGGATAATGTAAACTACATGTAGATTTTTTTCATAAAAATCATAGACAATATCATTTGTGTAAATATAATGAAAGAGAAACCTGAATGAATAATGTTTGTTAGGGTATAATTCTTTACGGGTTATCGATATGGTATCAAGTGTACTTAGGAGGGATCCATGAGAGAGAATGAGGATTCCCATCACTTACATATCATTAGGTATGCATGAGTAGGTTCTAAATTATATTCCATCATAAGGGATTACAGATGAAATAGCATATCATAGTGGACAATCTTGAATAAAAGTGAAATGAAGAGGATCCCTTACCATAAGTCCATTGGTGTTCTCTACTTGTTATTAATGACATGAATAAACAAATTAGGATTTTTTAATTAATATGACCATAAACTATTCTATATGTTAAATATTTATTATAACCTATTTATTTTCTTTCGTGATTTATTTTTATGGGTTAAGGGGATTAATTTCATTGTTCGGGACCATTTGTTTTTTTTGGGTTTTTTGATGGATTTACTTATTTTGATGAACGGATAAAAATTTGTGAAGAAAGTGGTTGTCCAAAATTGAGGTTATATGAAATTAGTGAACATACCTGATACTACATGGTTGTAAATTTAATTTGGTTACTTGGAGTGATGTTTAATCGTTATATAAAACAACAATGATAAAATCTTGAAATAATTTTAGAAATTTTTCTCACAATTAACTAGTTATGTATTATTATATTACATCATGAATGAATAATGATTATAGAAAAATAAATATTATAAAATAAAAATATAAAATTATGTTTCAACCATAAAAATGTTTTCATGGTTATAATTGAAGATAGTAATAGAAATTGATAAACAGTCGTCCTTAATTGTGCTAAATTAACACACCTCTAATGGTGATTTCATTTCATTTTTAATAAAATTTTGGTAAATGAGAGATGATAATGATTTATAACATTATCATAATATCATTATAGTAAATTTATTTAATGGGATTTATCATACCAATATTTTAATGGTATATGATAAAATAAACAAGAAAAGAAAAGAACCTAAAAGAATTGGAATTTGGAACTTACATCTTCAGTTTATCTCCTTTGAGAGCCTCTTTAGGGGAGAGGATTTGGACTTTTGAAGAGACCAAGGGCTGTTGTACAAGGGCGAGGATCTTGGGGAGTGATTGGGGAAGAAAATATGAAAATAAAAACACTTTAGAGGAGTGAATAGAAGAGGTAAGGAGGGGCAGTATTTATATTGGAGGAGAGGAGTGTTTTCATAATACTTAATTAATTAGTTTATTATTTTCCATCAAGAACAGAAGTAGTGATGATTTCATGAAGAAACATATATTAATAATTTCATGTGTGATTGAACAAATTGGTCTTCAATTATCAAATCATCATCAACAACTCGATAAATCCATTATTTAGCATTTATCTAAAATTATCATATTTTACTATTTATAAAATATTCCAGTATTTTAGAAAAAATCCCAAAAATTCACCATAACCATTTTTCAATGTGTAGAAACAAAAAATGAAATCAATTTTTGAAAAATAAATTTCTAATTATTAATAATTTATTTTTTAATTACAATCACAATTTTCTTGAAAAATAAAAAATTTAAAACATTAATTTTCTTATTCTATGATATAGGTATATCATAATCCAATGTGAATATTATTTATATAATATCATATTTATAGTCACTTTTCATTTGGGTTTGTTACTCTTCATATGGGTAACAATACTATTCATAATGGTATGTTATTATTAACCAAAAACTAAGTTGGTCATATTAGACTAGAAATAACTTACTATTTTCAACTGTGTATGTCAAATTTTTAAAATTCAAATCCCAAAAGAGAAAAAAATATTGTCTAAAGATCACATTGAACATATTAGTTTATTATGTTGGGATTTGATGTGATTATATGGCATAATCATAAGAAAGATATTTCCATTCAAATACACTAGGTCGTTACAAATACGAAACATAATATTTTAAAAAATTCATTATTTGGAATGCATAGACCAAGAACTTAGAATCTTTTCATTTAACACCCTCAAGTTTTGTATTGAATCAACCATAGATATCCTATATAGATACATGATTTCTTCAACAATATGTCTTGGGGAATGTTTCTAATCACAACATATTGACAACAAGTGATATGGGCATCAAAGGATCTAAGGCAACGACTTCCCGTTTTAGATAATGTGCCTTTCGGTGCTAGTCGCCAGCCCCTAGCCTATGGAAGGTGGGCATGGGGTAGTCATGGAACAGGACCTGGGGGATGGGTCGTGATAAGAGTGAACAATTATCTGATTTGAAAACTATAGTGTTAGAGTTACAGATGGGTGTCTATGTTTCATGAGGATTTAATTGGGTATATCTTCTTATATATATAGTTATCCTTCCCTTATATCAATTTTATATGATTGTGTATCTTTATAGAGAATTATTTTATACATTATTTATTTAAATAGTGAATATTTAGTTGATTTACTGTGTATTTATTTCTTAATTTTCATATTAAATTTTTTATGAATCAAGAACTGGGCATCTTTTCATTTAACACCCTCTAGTTTTGTATTGAATCAACCATGGATACCCTATATAGATACATGATTTCTTCAACAATATGGTTTGGGGAATGTTTATGATCACAATATGTCGACAACAAGTGATATGGGCATCAACTATACATGTTGGGAATGATTTGATTCATAAATAAATTACTATGAAAATTAAGAAATAAATACACAGTAAATCAACTAAATATATACTATTTAAATAAATAATGTATAAAATAATTCTCTAGAAAGAGACACAATCATATAAAACTGATATAAGGGGAGGAAAACAATATATAAAAGAAGATAAAAACTATTAAATCCCCTTGAAACATGGACACCCATATGTAATTCTAAGACTATTGTTTTCAAATCAGATAATTGTTCACTCTTATCATGACCCATCCCCCAGGGCCTGTTCCATGACTACCCCATGCCTACCTTCCATAGGCTAGGAGCTGGAGACTAGCACCTAAAGGCACATTATCTAAAATGGTAATCCATTGCCTTTGATCCTGTACAAACACACTCTCCGAGAAGACAAAAAGAAGAAACGATGATGTAATCTTCTGTAGTAAAAGAGTGTTGAATGTAAAAGGGTCCGGAATACAAGCCCAACTATAAAAGTACAAGTATGACTAAAAGTAAAGTACAACTGAAAAAAAGGAAAACAGATACTGGGTCCTCCTCTGAGGTTCCTACCTGACGGGTAGGTACAGATTTCCTCCACTGCACTCCTCATCTACTCATCTCCTCAGCGTCACATCATGCCAAATGTTATACCTCCAAGCATCAGAGAGTTCGAGATCCCTCAGCCTTGATCAATGGTGTACGTCATCTACACAAGACACAACAAGGTGCAGGGGAAGCCCATGCAGGGGTGAGTATAATGATACTCTGTAGGGACCCCAAGACCCCGAAGGTCTCCTAGAGTTACAGAAAGAAAAAACCATAGGGTTACACCACGAAGGTAGATTACCACATAAGTAAAGTAACACAAAGAAAAACCTCAATAACAAGCACAGGGTAAAGATAACTCACACTAGGATTTATTTTAGGGGTTGTAATAAGTAACAACCACAGTCACAACATTGAATGCATCTACTGCTAGAGAACTCTTCCTCTATTGAGTACTGTGGGCCAGTCGCGTCACATAGAGTCACTTCCCACTAACCTTGAACTACTGAGGTAGTGATCCACATCACGTACTGTGGGTTTGCTGGGTCACACAGTGTCACCCCCCCAACACGGTCTTCTAAGGTACACCTCCCCATTGCGTACTGCAGCTGCTCACCACTATGGCCCACCAGGTCACATAGAACAACCCACCCCATCGTGTTCTACTATAGTACTCCTCCCCATCGCATACCACGAATGTAGAGTCACTCTTAGTCGAAAAATTCAGCATTCATTAGTTCTGAAACAATCGCAGGGTTCCGTAAATAGTGCGCTTGGGATGCGACTAATGGCTTGGGGAGTAGTCATCAGGTCTTAGGAAAACACACATTTACTGAATGTACCCATTGAAAAGTATAGAAATTCATTCTGGACACCCCAGGCCTTAGAAACACGCGTTTTCAATTTTTTAAGACTCGTAGAAATTCCATATATTAAAAAATTTTACATGGAAACTCTGGGACTTTATATTCTCCGACCATAGTGATTTACCTTCCCGAAAGCCAAAACATAGACTAAGGAAGAAAATTGGGGTACTGAGCACGAATCTGAGCCTCCTGCTCCCATGTGTTCTTCTAGAGGTTCCCATACTGCCATTGAATGTGAACTAGGGGTATCAACCTCTAATGAAGGACCTGATCCTATCTATCATGAATCTCTATTTGAACCTCTGTATGTGTCTCCCCATCATCTATGTCCAACACGCTGTGGTCAATGATATGAGATGGGTCGTGCATGCATCTTCTCAGCTGCAATACATGGATGATTCCAGCACCATCTCCAACTATAGAGGAATTTACGATTGATATGCCACCTCGCCTATCCTCCGATGTATCAGAAATTTCATGATAAACCTCAATGTTAACTTATCGCCTCGGCCAAATCTCTAAAGTCCCCATCGAGGAGAGAATAAAAAGAAAACATGTCCCCCTCCTAGAAATCCAATGGTATAAATCTTCTATCATCATAGGACTTATGTATGCTCTATACAGTCTTCATCCGCTCTTGGAAGATCATCACCTTCTCAGTTTTATCCCGTACCAACTCTGGGCCCATACGTGCTAACTCCCCTGGGTCTGTCCAACATATAGGTGATCAGTAGGGTCTGTCATATAGGGCCTCGAATGATTCCATACCAATAGTGGAGTAATAACTGTTGTTGTATGCCAACAAAACCAAAGGAAAGTGATCCTCTCAACTGCGGCCAAAATCTTGGATGAATGCACAAAGCATGTACTCAAGCATCTGAATGTTATGCTCCATGTGATTCTCCATCTGAGGATGAAAGGTGGTCCTCAAAAGTAGATATGTCTCAAATTCCTCTATCATTCCCTTCCAAAACCAGTATATAAAATGATTTTCATGGCCATATATGATCGTTGATGGAACCCCATGAAATCGGATGATCTCTAGTACGTAGATGCATCCCATTCCCTCTACTAAACCCTACAGTCAGATAATTTGGATGGGGTCTGACTTGGTGAGTCGGTCAATGATCACACATATGGAATCATGTCCCCTCAACATACGTGGAAGAGATGTCACCGTGTCCACAGAGATCCCATCCCACTTCTACTTTTACACCTATAGTGGGTGAGCTAAGCCTGCTAGAACCTGATTCTCGGCCTTCACTTGCTGAAAAGTGATGCATCGTGAAACAAACTCTTCCAAAACCTTTATCAACCCTAGCCACCAGTTCGGACACTGGAGGTCCTGGTATATCTTCAACACCCAAGTATGTCCTGCCAGAGGGGGTGTATAGAACTCCCTCAACACCTCCACCCGTAGCTCCACTAGTACCATGGTACGTCCTCCGAAGAGGATGGCATGCTCCCCACCTTTAGATAATCCATCAGGTGCCTACCCTATGGATATCTGAGAATGTTGAGCCTCTCAGTCAATTTCAATAAGTTGATCCTCCCTTACTCGCTAAAGGAGTGGGGGTGTGACTATCATTGACTAGAGGTATGCTGCTCTATCTCTATCCACGAAGTTTATCCCCAATGTGGCGAGCTGCTCTATTGCCTCACATGTCAACTATAGACCAGACCTCCTACTGAGTGTATATGCTACCATGTTCCACTTCCCTCGAGAATACACTATCTCAACATCACAGTCCTAGAAGAACTCTATCTATCACTGTTGTTTCGGGTTATGGTCCTTCTAATAGAAGATATACCTAAGACTCCTATGATCAGAGTAGACTGTAAAATGTTATCCCATCAAGTAATGCCGCCACATATTCATGGAAAAGACCACTGCTGCTAACTCCAAGTCATGGGTAGAATCGTTATTCTCATACTACCTCAGCTGTCGGGACCCGTAAGCGACCCCTGCTCGCTCATGCATCAAGATACATCCAGGACCAGTCCCTGATGCGTCGCAGTATACTACATACCCAATTACCTCTTCTGGAAGCCTCAAGATGAGGGATGTTGTTAGTCTCTTCCTCAGCTCCTGTAAACATTATTAGCATCTCTCCATCCAAAAGAAAAATTTCCCCTACATTGTCAATGTTGATAAGGGTTCTGCCACTCTGGAAAAGTCATGAATGATTCTCTGGTAGTATCCAGCCAACCCCAAGAAACTCTACACCTCTGTGACGCTCTTGGGTAGCTTCCAAGCCAGCAAAACATCTATCTTCATTTGATCAACTACAAATATAGAATCATAGATAATGTGAACCAAGAAGTGGAAGTCTCGTATCTGAAACTGGAACTTCGAGATTTTACCAAAAAGCTAGTGCTTTCGATGTGTATCCAGAACCATCAGTAGATGAAAGGTACGCTCCTCCTACACCGCAGATTAAATCAAGATTTCATCAATGAACACCACCACTAAGAGACCAAGGTATGACTAAAAGATCTTCTTCATGAGTCCCATGAACACTGATGAGGCGTTGATCACACTGATCGGTATAACCCAGAACACATAAAGGCCATACCTAGATCTAAAGGTCATCTTCGACACATCCTCATCTAGTATCCTAAGATGATGATAGCCTGATCGGAGGTTTATATTCAAAAACCAGCGATCTCCCTTCAGCTGATCAAAAAGATAAACAGTCCACGGGAGTGGATACTTTTTCTTAATGGTCACTTGGTTCAGGTGCTGATAGACCACAAAAGTCTCAAACTCCCATCTGGTTCAGAATCCGATGACCAATCAGGCCCACAATAGGGGCGGACCACAAGGGCGGCCTGACCCGAATAGGGAGAACACATATTAAGGAGGAAGCCTACTAGGGGAGCCTCCCTGATCGAGGGTGGATGCCCGCTCTGAGTGTCGTGTCCTGCTCTGAGGGAAACGTCCCGGTGCTATGGTGGTGGGCCGGTTCCCAGGGCGGTGACCCGACTAGAGGGAGGTGGCCCAGCAGGAGGTCGGCAGCCCGACTCCTAGGGCGGTGACCCTGCTCCGAGGGTGTTGACCTGCTCCAAGGGTGGGGGCCCGTTGTGAGGGCGGCTGGCCAAGTCCAAGGGCGGGGGCCCGACTCTGAGGATGCGACCTACTCTGAGGGCGGCAACCCAACATGAGGGCGGAAGCCAGGATCAGAGGGCAGTTGCCCGACTCTGAGGGCCATGCCCCGACTCTGAGGGTGATGACATTCTCTAAGGGAAACAGCCCGGTCCGATAGCAGTGGCTCGGTTCAGTCCGATGTAGGGGGTGTAACCCCAATCTCCTGGGTTCCCAAATGGCCCAGAGGCCATTTGGTTTGTGAGGTGACATCGCCACGAAAGCCGCGGAAGGTAGGTTTGGCTTCTTCCGCTGCATCGGTCATGGCTTACAATCGCCGATGGCATTCCAGTCATAGATCCTCCCATCCTGTGGCCGGTCGTCATGCTGGCCGCCTCCTCCGTTCTCCACTACTAATGAGATGTGGCCTTCCTCTTGCGGCGTGTGTCGACATGCTCTCAGTCTTCCAAGATGGCGTAAGGCTAGAATGATAGCAGAAATTTCATGATAGGTTTTTTTGGCCCACTCCCTCCGCTTAAGCACATATTATGTAGGATATTTAGGGGTTGAATAATCAATTGAATAAAACAACATGATTAACCACACAAGATTCCCTGCAATAACCTCCCACAAAGATGAATGAATCGCGGGTCAACCTTATGTCGGTTGACCAACGTTCTTTGTATAATTTCAAGAGTGGTGAAGAGGGAATAAAAAATGAAAAAATGAAAAAATAACCCCCTATCTTGAAATTTTGGAGAATGCTCCCAGTTGAGGGAGTCTCATTGTTTGTCATCTGTGCAACAACCAGTCCTCACCACCGCTCGAACGTCAAACTCCAGTTCTGGGTTTAGTGTCTCACTTCACCTCCTATCGGGGTCCCCCACATCCTCTAAGGGATTATCATTATGTCACTCCAACAGAACATTTGGCGAATCTTTTCTGATACCCCTCCCCCAATCTATATATTTATAGGAGAGGGGGAGAGTAAGTAATGACATGGGGAGTTAATGGATCTCATTAATAGGAAGCATCCTAATTTATCCCAACATTTTTGTTACTTATATTCGAGGGTCAAGACATTTTTTAGCTTGATGCCTCACCAGTCCCATCTTACCGCTTGTCCGTTGGATGGATAGAATAAATATTAAATAATAATGTTATTTTATTTATTCTATTAAAAAGTTCCAAAAACTAACTTTTTATCCAGACCTACTGTGGTCAAAGTGAATCTTCACTTAAGAGAATCTCATAACATCCGAATCAAAGGTTCCCTCAAATATTTAATCTAAGAAACAGTTCAAAAGTTATAAAATGTCGCTCATGTGATTACTGATCTTACCTGAAAAAATGTTAAGAAATTCATTCCGCACACACCGGGCCACAGAATCACGTGTCGTCAATTATCACAGACTCCTAATAATTCCATATAAAGAATATATATATATTTACATGAAAAATATGGCACATTACAACTCTATAAAAATATAGGATCAAAAAACAAACCAATTTTTTTATTGTGATATAATCTATATAAACCTGTGGGAATTTGTAGGGTGTGAATAAGAATTCCCAGCATGATCTCTTCTAATGTTCTATGAAAAGCCATTAAAATTATAATAGGTTATTTTATTTTAAAAAATTTCTAATGAAAATAATAATATATCCATTTAAAAATATGAAACTTGTTTTAGAATTTATAGTGACTGAAATGGTGATTAAATTAACAAAATTAAATATATTTGACAAAGAAATCATTGTGAAAAATATCAATTGTTAATAAAACTAAAAAATTAACAATTTATAGGGCCATTAGAGTCATTCTAATTAATAGTAAGGATTAATTATAAATTATTTAACAATAAATTTTTCTCCCAAAGAAAAAAATAAATTCTTATGAAAAAGTAAAGATAAAAATGGGAGCACCATGTCTTATGATTCAGTGTAAAATGAAGCATCATGAAATATATCAATTAAGAGAGAATAAAAACTAAATAATACTCACCTAACAAATAAAATCACTAATAATATGATCCTTCCCATGAATCCATAGGATTATTATTGATTGTTTTTTCAAAATAATTTTTCTAATCGTACAACATCCACTTTTTGGGGAACACAATATTCATATAATTAGAAATTTTTTATATGACCAATATTTCAAATAAACATAGTATATAATCAAAGAACATCTATACTAAGACTAGATATATTCATAAACAAGATATATTTTGGTGATTTCTAATTTTTATTTTTTTTATTTATAAAAAACCTAATTGTAATTAAATTTTAAAGATAAAACATCATTTTTGAAAGCAATTTTATTGAATTTATTTGAAAATTCATATAATAAATTTCTTAATCTCCATATTGGAAAAAGATATTTAATAATGAGAAATATATAATAAAATATATATCTTCCAAAATAATTGATATAAAAGTATAAAATAAATATATTCATCATCATTTGATCACAAATTATTAGAATAATAACTATATAACACAAAGAGTTCACTTTGGAAAGTAAAAAATATCTTATACTCTATAGAATGTGAATTAAATGTAGATCCTCATACCACCTTGGAAATAATTACATATTCAATGGGTATTATCCTAGTAATACAACTAACACAAACTTGTAATTAATGATTCTAAATAAAACCCTATAAAAATTGTGGATGACATATAGAGCAGCATTTATTCATCTGTGAGAAAAATGCCACTTGATTTTTAATGTTTCGACTTGACATGGAAAAATAATTTCTTCCAAAAAAGATAAGTTAGATAAAACATGAGAAGAAGGAGAGGAATAGGAGACGATTGAGACAAATATAAAATAAAAACATTATATGTTGGAATGCAATGGAATTTCATGGTATGACATGGATGATAATGTTAATGATGTTAAAGGTGACTGATCCAGTGTCCCCACTTTGGTGTGATTATAGTGAATGGAGGAAAGAAAATTTATCTTCAATTTTTACATAAAATTTAGGTTAATAATAATATTACAATAATTATGATAAGTAATTGAAAAACATTCAAATCACTCTTTAGGTACAAAATTTGTGTTAACAATTACACATTCT
Organism: Viscum album; assembly: GCA_963277665.1. Lineage (NCBI taxonomy): Eukaryota > Viridiplantae > Streptophyta > Magnoliopsida > Santalales > Viscaceae > Viscum > Viscum album. The sequence goes on along the minus strand of OY728165.1, from coordinate 249,954,600 downwards.
AATACCAAAGAAATAAAAAAAATGTTTTTATTTCATGTTAATATAATATAAATACAACTTAATATTCAAAATAAGAAAACATTTACTTATCACTTAACCAAATTTATATTATTTGATGAAATATATGTTATTAATTTTAAAAACTATTAATTAATATAAAAAATATATCATGTACCTTAAAATATTACAGTAAAAAATGAATACATATTTATAAGATATCATGGAATGTACTTACATGAACATGAAGCTTTTAGGTCAATCTAAATATATAAATGGACATCTGACATGGTTACTAAAACCATTAGTATTGACCATCTGAATAAAAAATTATAAAAAATCATTATAATATATTTATCTCAAATCCAAATTATAATTATTATTTATTTATATTAAAAAATTTAAAGGTAAGAGTTAAAAGATTTAATTGAGTGAGTTAAATGATACCTATACATGTTATAAAGCATATACAATGTTACTATACAACTCATATGTTTTATACCATTCACTACATTTTATAAATGACTGAGAATATCTTATATGTCACCAATATAAATCATAATGACACTATTTGGAATAAAATTATCCCAAAATTAATAAATAATAAACAAAAATAAAAGAAATATTTAAATAAAAACCCTTTACAACTCCAGTCTCATTACTAAAGGAAATTTTTATGAACCATCTTCATAACCTTCCTCATGAGTTCCTAGATTCCTTTACCATATCAACAATGTCTACACAAAAAAACACATAAATCTTTCTTTGATACCATATTGTGTTTAACTAACACAATTAATCCTTTCTGGTGCTTGATCAGTTTCCCTATAAGACCAAAAGTGAATTCCTAATCACAAAATGAATTAAAACAAAAAAAACCATCTAATATATATTTATCATAAATATAAATGAAACATAGATGATACAATTAATTCAAATATCCCATAACTATCACATTATGATAATATTTTTTGAATATTTATTCGCAAAAAATGTATCTGTAAAAATAAAGTTCAATGGATAACATGAACATTTATGAAACATTTCGAAAATGAACATAAATATAACTAAAAAGATAAATGTATATAACTCAATTTGACCCATGAAAATTTTCAAATTTTATTAACTATATATCCAACATTAATACCGAAAAAATCAATAAATGTGACTTTTCATGACTATAATCTACAATGTCCATGATTAAAAAACAGAAAAAATTATGTATATAGGGTTGGAACAAAAATCCTAATAGAATAATGATTGAAAAAAATTATTAAATTCTTTTAAATAATAATAATAATTTTAAAAATTAATTGATTGGACTAAATATTATTTTATTTTTAATGGTTTATTGTAGTATGTATATTACAAATGAATTGTGATGAGTTTGAAATATTGTGAAGGATATTATTGAAAGTCCTAGTATAGCATGATTTTTTCCCTAATTTTTAGATTTCTAGTTAGTGGAATTTCTGTTATGATGGTTGTAGATTTCGTCATAATGAGAAGCTTCATCTAAAAATCATAGTACAGAACAACTGTTTAATTTCTAGTGGCATTTCACAAAAATCACAAAGATGAAGGAGGGATCAATTTCAATTGGTTAAAAAATTATGGCCATATTAAAGGGATTGTAATTTTATAACATTAATTACCCTATAATAATGGAAGAAGGAATTAATATTGGGTTACACCATAAGTTCACACCAAAAAGTGTTATTACTCATAACACGCATTATTTTGAAATAGATATTAATAATTGAGTTCATGGTTCGATATCTAGTTGTTACTTCATGATTTATAGGGGATAAAATTCATTTTTTTCATGCCTTTTTTACTTGCACCTTAGTGAAATAAGATATGTAGATTTTATGATTTTATATCTCATCACTTATTCAGGATATTATGTTATATATTTTTTGATATGTTTGAAATTCCATTCTTATTTTGAATTGTATTTGGAAGTCTTTTAAGTTATAATTAAATTATTAATGTAATAGAAACCTAAAAATATAAATGGAAGGATTTTATCAATAGAAGGATACCATGGATTCGTGGAACAAAATTTAATTTTCAAATTATGGAACACTGTAGTACATGTATAAAGGATGCAAATTTTGAGAATCATGTTTATTTTTGGATTTTAAGAACCTTTCACAAGTAAAATATAGATATTGAACGATCATTATATGAAATCATTTTAGAGGTAGACCCTATTAGTTATAATTTTCATCAGTTGATGATTTACTTTTGATGTTATATTATGGGATCATCCTTTATCTAATTGAATAATATTTCTTTAAAAATAGATATTAGAAAGAGAAACATAAAAATTTATAAATGTGTTTCCACTATGTAAAATGTGATGCCTCAATGGTGGTAATATTTTGTCTAATTATTATTTAATATATATAAAATCATCAGGATATTTTCAATGATTGACTAAAAAAATATTTTCATTCCTACTTCATTTCATTTATTCATTTATTTATATTTAATTTTATCATTAAATGATATTTAGGTTATATGTCTTAAGTAAATATGTAATAAACTCAAAATAAAATTTATAAATTCATTTATGAACATTTTATATGCATTTTAAAGTTAGATAATATTTTTATAAGTCATAAAAATAAATAAAACATGATAATATTTTATTTTATTTATGAAGTAGATAACATCCTAAAATAAAAAATGTTTAGGAATATAACATTATAATATTACTAAATATCTTCTATTCTAATATAAAAAATACATATTCTTATATGTAAAATTTATATAAATTACTCTCAGGTGAAGTCTATGATCCAAAAAATGGTCGTAGACTCACAGTATTTTTATGGTCAGCCACATGGTAATCTGAATTCACACAGTTGAAGTTATATTGAGTGTTATTATATATTATAAATTAGTTTTAATTTTAATGATGTTATTAGGATATGTTATTTTATTCTTCAATGTGATTAAAATCTAAAGAATATATTCAAATCAGTGATCAACTTTCCTTAAGGAACCGTGCTTATCATAAATGGATATTACAACATTTTAGATGAATAATTAGATTATTAATAACGTAAATGCACAAAGGACCATAATATTTTTGTGTTTTTGGAAACACAGATCGTAATATACTAACTTTGTGAAATATATTAATTATATCCCACAAATATATTCCCCTTTTGAACTTCTAATGAAAATGTTTATGATGAACCTTATGTATTGAAACTGAAGATAGGGTAATATCAGAAGCTCGATAAGGGTCAATAAATGTTATACAAAATTGTAAATTGACTGTAATAACATTTCGAGATCATACCATACATATAAAAGGTCATATACATGTTTAATGGAATAAATTATGGATGTTCGTAAGACCTGAATCATAAGGTAATTATTATTATATTCCATGGGATCATAACATATAAATAAGAAAATGAAATTTTGGAATACACATAATCCTATGTAATCATTCCCTATACACCCTGGATTGTTTCAAAATATTATCAAGGAACATCATGGGGAATTCACCTACTCAGCGGAAAACACCACCATATTGAGCAATATAAATTACCTTATAGTGGACCAGCATACACCTTCAACCCACAGTTGACTAGGTTTCCCTTATTCACATAGTGGATCAATCTCATCGACTTGTTTCCCTTCATTATATCATGAGATATAAATCATTAACCAATTAATCAGAATGACATATCAGTCCCAACTATCATTTAATTAAATCATAAAGTAGTGTGGTAGAGGATAATAAAACATTCATCATTTCGTCACCTAAAAAAGATGGTTCCCATGAAATAATATCATAACCCATTAAATAAAATAGGTATAATAAATATTTCATCATATTATAACCTATGGAAAATAGAGATTTTTGTAAAAAAATTTATCAATTAATAACCCATGAAAAAGAGTGTGATTCATTAGAATATAGTATGTGAAAATAATTGGTTTTTATAAGTGTATATCTTATAAAAATAATGATGGTTTTAGAGTCAACAACCCAAAAAACACAATCCTTTAAAATAAAGAATATGAATGGTACCCTTATATGATATCCCTAATTAAGTATAAAATATATAATATGATATAATATGATAAAAGTATTATTTTGAATGATTCATTTTTAAAATTTATTGATAAAAATATATTCTCTTTGAGAAACACTTTGAAAATAATTTTCATTGAAAATGAATTTTTAAAAACATATAGAAGAATATTTGAAAATAATTAAAACACTTCATGAATATAAATTTTTTTGAAAATAAGTTTAATTTAAAAAATATTTTAAACCACATAAATTAAGATTTTAAATCATTGAAATAATTTTCTTAGAAAGAAACCATTTTAAAACATGTAATGGTTCTTGAAAATATGTTAGAAAACCGTTATTTGAAAATATCATCAAAAAATATATAGATGGTTAAAAAAATAACGAGAACCTATATAAAACATAAAAATAATATAAAACCATTTTCCATGATAATTATCTTCATATAGAATTTAAAAAATAATTTTGTAACCATTTTGTGGAAACATGGGTTTTGAATAAAGTTAATTTCCAATCAAAGAGATAAGTATGGTAAGATTTTCATAAAAACAAATCTTAATTATCACTACTACCAACGAGTTTAAAAATTACACCATTAGCTGAAGATATATTGAATAATATAATGAGATAAAAAATCATGAGAATTATTGAGATATGGATAATAATATTTCATTAATAGAAGCATAATGATAAATAATCATAATAAATGATGAGATTGTAGAAATAAACTCTTAAACCATTGGATACATTGAACACTAATCCCCCTGAAGGAATAAAGTGAGAAGAAGATTAAAATGAAATTAAAATAATTAAATTAAAGATATAACATTTGAAATGGAATTATATACCTCTCATAAAATATTATTGGTCTATAACAAAACTATTGTCTCAAAGAAGGAAAATGAAGACAAATTTAGCTTATTGATTTGGAAAATATTGAAGAAGAAAATATTAAATGGTGATCATCTAATTGATATATAAATACCATTAAAATTAGTGATCATAAACATATAATACATTCCTAGGATGTTTAAAGAAGAAAAAATAAATTATTGGTGAATTAAGAATAAGTCTCAACGAAATAAATGTGGGACTAGAAGTCACATTATTAATTTACTAACATATGAAAAATGATATATGTGAGTGAATAAAATCAGTTTAAAACTATAAATATAATTAAATAAATTAAATTAATGATATTATATATCATAGGGTTTTATATAATCTAAAAATATATAATGTGTGAACATGGAATCTATATTACAAAAATAAATGTGAGTGGAGAAAAATCATTCCATATCTCATAAATTTAATAATACACATTCAAAAATCATGTATAATAAGTGTGTGTTAAGAATAAATTTACCATAGAACCATATTAAATTTCATAATTCCATATATTATATTAGTAGGAACTTTTATTACCCGTTTTTAATAATTGCATGTTAAATTTATATTTGAGGAAATAACTGCTATGTTTTTCATATATATTTTGCCTTATTATTATTATTCATTTTGGATAGGTCATGATTTAAATATTTAAATTATGTAAAATATGAACTGAATATCATATATATTAATTAAAAAATTATTTATAATAATATATAAATTATATAAATATGAAATGGAATACACCGTCTATAGAGACCGCATGTCGTACGTACGCAAGAACATGATTTCCATTTTCTTATCCTGTTGAAAGGTAAAATGTAAATGAAATATGTTTATATATATATTTTCATTAAATTATATTTATTATTTAATTTTTATAATATACATTAAGTAATACAATCTTTAATACATTTCATATAATGTGTGAATGTTTCACATCACCACGATGAGGTGGTCGTTCACATATCCACAAACAAAGTTATTGTATTCCCAAAAAAGGAAATCATTGAGGTATATATTATATAATAATTTAAAAATAAAACATTAGTCTAAAATATAATAAATATAATATAAAAACTGTAATTCCATAATTATTGGAAACCATGACAGGTGGGAATGAAAGAACAAACGACATCAATTCACGAGGAGGTAGTTTATCGTAAACACAAATGATGACTCTGTTGACCATTTTATGGAATTAAGGGTCAATGTAGATAAAAAAATTAACATAAAAATAAATTATTATATTTATTGTATTTGATTTTCTATATTAAAATTTGATAATAATGTTATGGTGGATAAATAAATAAAACAAAATATCTTATTGAATGATTTTAATTATTCTTCGGGTAATTCATTTTAGAATAATGAAAAGGACTATATTGATTTTATTTTGGTGAAATGGATGGATTCTAGATTGATAAAATGTTATTTGGGAAATTTATTTGGTTATATTGTGGATGAGAAAAAAGGGTTTAAAATTTTGATGAAATGAGGGGTTCAGTTCCCCTTTATAGTAGGAGATGTGTGGTGTTCTTGAAAATTTTGAAATGTAAACACTACAGAGAGGTCACCCTTATATCCATTCCCTCCAGTGATATTTTAATTTTCAATAAAAGTTGTGATATAATATAAATATATAGATAAAATAGATTTTGGATACATTTCTTGAATTTGTTCCCATAAAATAATGTTTAACCACAAAATAATATCGTTTTTACCTAAATAATTATAATTAATATGAAATAAATTCCCAAATATTTTATTAACAAACGCCATGTTGAACTTAATAGAAATTATATATTATTTTTACTCAAAATACGGAATTTATTTTTTTAGATTCTAATCATTGAAGTGGTATAAATCAATCTAAAATGAATTGAGCTGATGGGACATAATAATGGGGTTTTAATGATAAATGTTCAAAAGAATAAAATATTTTATATCAAGTTTCAATATAATATTGAGTTTTATTTACTTAATTTGATTAATATATGTATCATTAATGTTAAAGTACATTATAACCAATTAAAAATATAATTTACATATAAAAATAAATTTGAAAAAGATACAGTTTTCAATTAAAATTCATTGTTCTTTCAAAATTCAACGATAATTAAAATTTCTCATAGAAATACCAAAAATTATCAAAAGGGAAATTTATATATTATTATTTAAAAAACAAGTTCATTTTTTAAATACTTATTATACTTTTCTTCAAAATATATTTTTAAAAAATGTGTTCTATTAGAAGGTGATAAAATTGACCATTAGAGAAATACCACTTTTTATTCATAAAATTTAATTTATTCTTATCTTATGACTATAAAATCTATTGTATGAGTGTTAATAAATTTTATTTAGTATATTATATAAAACATTTATTAACAAAATTCATCAAAATTGGTTTGTTTAATTTAATGAGATAAAATTATATTTGAACATAGAGAAATAGTTTTATTAGAAAAAAATTTCATTATTTTTAAATAATTATTACATTACTTTCAAAATAATTTATAGCCAATGGATTAATTTGCATACATCTAAAAATGATACATTCACAGTTCATTTAATCTTATTGATATATATCATTCTAATGGAAAATATGGTAACCATAATAATATTTTTATAACAATTTTAATAGTATATATTAGTTTGGTAAAAGACATCCTTTCATATAATATTGGATATCGAATAAAATTGGCATTGTGTGTAAGACAAGATACATATGGTGTTGTGTGTACTAAATAATAATCTATGTGTTGTGTGTAGGAAATTCGAAACATGGTCTTGCATGACAGAAAATACGAACTTTGTGATTTCATATCACACAATCTATATTCAGTGTTTCACTAATTATAGAATTATGAAAATATTAAATTAATATGAAAAAATATTTCAGAACATCTTGAGGTGTTACATTATATTCCCCTTAAAATTAATTTATCCTTCAAGATTAATCTAGGTCATTAAAGGATTAATACTTGAATGTTACATTCGTATAAATCCACATCGTAAAAATGAATAATGAAAATTCCTTTAAATAATAAAACTAGAAACCTAATGTTTACCCATAGTAACACATAACTAGGTACACGCATATGACAACATAGGTGGAAAGTGAAAACATGGTCATGGAATATAAATTAAACCAGTAAATTCAGATAGATGGGGATTTAGAAAATTTTCATGGAAGATAAAAATAACCATCTTGTTATGATGGAGGGTGATATAGAACATAGCCATGAGAATGTTAATAATAAAAAATCCGTAAAATAAGGACGATTGAAAAAATGCATTGATATCATAAAAATAGATGAGATCATGACACCATTTTTTTTCAAGACAATTTCTCTAATGTTAAATAATATTAATGGGAAGATATATTTAAATTATTTTGGCATAATCATAGAATTTTTATTTCCTTGAGCACATACAACATCATCTCTTATTATAATAAATTATGGTAAATTTTTCATTCCTGTAGCATTAACAGATCAAGAGATCCATATTTAGAATTATAGGCCATTACATATTTTATAATCATAAAAATATTCTTATAAAATCTTATCCAATATGCATAAATCCCCATATGATGATATTATACATTAATATATAAAAACTCATTTGAATTTTAACATTGAACATTCCATAAATAGTTAACCTTCCAACCCTTATGAAATATGAAATTCAAAGTCATTACAATGAAGGACACAAAATTTATCTAAACTAGGTTAACATTTATCTCATATATATCATAATGAGTCTCTTTGATTTTTAATTTCAAACATGTGAACACCTTAATCCTTTATTCTCCTCAAATATTTTAATAAAATTAATTACCAAAGAACATTAATGAAAAAATAAATCTTACATATTTCATGAATAAATCAATAATTTATTGAATATATTAATTAAATCTAAAAAAAATTAAACTCTATCAATAATATCATAAAATAATTTTTCAAAACTCCATAATCACCTAAGAGGTCATAATTACCATCCAATTTACATATTCCTATCCAAAATAACTTTATCAAAGATAAATTCAATTTTATCAAATTAAGAACCCATTAATGGTAACCTTATCATAATTAAAATATCGAACTTCCACTAAATCTCAATTCTAAGTCATTAAAACCATTTTATATATATTTTCATAAATTCAATAAAGTATATAATAAAATTCATCATTCATATAACACAATTATTGAATTCAAATAAATATACACTTCACAAATCCATGTTTATTCTTAAACCATTACATAGGCTTCACCATCTTATTCCTTAATACCCCTTTCCTAGAATATGAAACATGAATCATGTCTTGTGTTTCCTTAATATCAATATAATCATTAATGTCAAGTTTAACGTAAATAATAATTTTAGAATCTACTATACCTTCAACATTTTATTCATGGTATATTTGTCTTCAATAATATAACCAATATGCATTCCACCATCCTGATTCTCTTTATGATATTTCCACTTAGGGAACACGTTTTCATAATTCCATTACATTCCATATCTAAGAAATTATACATAATCCAAATTCCATATAGATCCTACCATTGATAAAAACCACAAATTATAGTTTGAAAAATATTTATCATAGAAGAAAACAATGTATTAAGAAAAGTACATATAGGTTGTATTAATAATGTCACCTTATTTTTAATAATTGCACCCTAGACCTATCCTTAAATAAATCTGTCGATATTTCTATATAATTAACCCTTGGATCTCACTAAATAGGCTTCATCATAGTCTTAAAAGACTAAATAAATAATTCCATTGATATCAACGATAGCTATCCAAGTTTAACATACATTGATATTACATCATATTAGATTAATATTGACCACAGTACAAGAGCACATGCCAAAAGATCATAATAGATTAGTGTATCTAGAAACATGGATTACAATATTCTAACATGGAGAAAGAACGGTAATGTTTCTCACAAGGATCTCCCCCTTTTGTAATAATATTTAAAACCATTCATTCAAACCACAGGAAAGGACATAATATAGGTTTATCTGATATGCTCAATAGGGGTAAATAATAGAGACACATAATTATAAAATGGGAATAATAACATTTTATGATTGTACCCTACATATCAAATATCATATACATGGGTCATGTCATATTTATTGGTAGTTCATATGACATTAATCATAAGTGAATCAAGAGAATAAGTCATGATAGAATATCATAAATAAAAGACATGGAATTTTGGGAAAACATTCATGTATATAAAATAATTCTATATTTTCAAGGAGTGTTGTAATAACTATTCAAGGATCATCATGGGTGATTCAACTACTTAACAGAAACCACCAATATCCCTTGTCCCAATCCATTCCTTATAGAGGATCAGGTTACACCTTATATCCAGAGTGGATCAGGTTTCCCCTTCTTCCCATAGTGGATCAAAGCCGTTGAATTTTTTCCCCATAATTATCTCATGAGATATAAATTTTTAACCAATGAATTATAAGGATATATTGGTCCCATCAAACATATAATGAAATATTACATATATGTGATTAAACATAATAAACCATTCATCATGTCATGAACCATAAAAATAGAATGGTTTCATAAAAGTCATATCATTACCCATGTAATGATATAGTTATCATAATAATTCCACCATATCATAACATGTTGGAGAGACTTAGGTTTTAAAATCATTTGACCAATTCATTACTCATGAAAATGACTTGGTTTCATAAGAATATAACATGTGTAAAGAAGTGGATTTCCTATTAGTATGTATTGTGAATAGAATCATTATATCATACACAACATGACAACAATATAAAATCCCTTCAATGAAAAAATATGAATGGTACCCATATATTACATACCTAGTAAAGAAAAAATATATAAAATGATTATATAATATATATAGTAGGATTTTGAATTATCATTTAATAAAATTAAAAAGAATATAACTTCTCTTTTAAAAGACCATGAAAATCATTTTATTTGAAAATAACCATTTAAATGGATATATGGAAGATTTTAAAATAGTTTAAAACACTTATTAAACATAAAACAATTTTGAATAATTTTTTTAAAAAATATTATTAAAACCTTATAAAATAATATTTTAAATAATTGAAATCCATTTACTTGAAATTAACCTTTTTAAAACATGTAAAGCAAGCATGAAATAATTTTGAATACATTTTATTCTAAAATATCATTGAAAACTTATAGAGGAAGATTTCAAAAATACAAAGAACTTGGATTAAACAAAACACACTTTTAAAATCCTTATCTATAAAAATGATATCAAATTATGATTTTAAAAAACAATCTTGATTTTTTTGGAATCATGGTTTTTAAATAAAACATATTTATGAAATAAGGGAGATGTAAATTAGGATTTACATAAAATCATTATCATAATTATCTAAAGTTAAAATTTGGGTAAAAATGATATCATTACTTTAAGACATCGTGAATAATCATACGAGAATAAAATTGATGAGCATTTTTCAGATATGGATCATAAGATTTCCTCAATAGAATCATAATCACAAAAAAAATACCCAATAAAAGATGTGATTGTACAAATGAAATATTATAACCTTAGAAACATTGAACAAAAATCCCCATTACCTAGTTATATTAAATTAAGAATAAAATATCATTAAATTAGTTACATTCATGAAATAACATTTCAAATGTTAGCATATAAAACTCTTAAAATAATATTAGTTCATAACATAACCCTTGTCTCAATGAAAGAATATTGAGACAAAATTAACTTACCGATTTGTTTACATTTGAAATGAACAAAAAAAAAGAAATTAAGATAATCTAATGTATATGTATATACACATAAATTTAATGGTATATATCATATATTAATTTTAATGGTTGTTTGTACACCACACAAAATAAATGAGTGGTGAAATAGGCATAAGTCTCACAAAAAAAAGTGAGATAAGAAATCCACTTTCTACTTTTGTAACATCTGACTCATGAGATTCGTGAGTGAATAACCAAATTTGAATCATTATATATCATTAATTAAATGAAATTAATGATATTATAACTCATAAGGATGTATATAAACCACAGAATAAGATAAAGTGGGGAATATAGCACATATTTCATAAAAATAAATGTGTGATGAGAAAACCCATACCTTAAATCTAGAATTTTTTCATACAGATTAAAATATCATATATATTATGTATAAATTTATTATAAATCTGAAAAATAATAATATTCAATTATATTATACCATATATGTTTTTCTAATGACCATTTATAAACTGTATTTAATAATTTTTTTAAAAGTTACGTTTTAGGTAATTTCTGCTTTGTTTTTCTTATACATTTTGAATGATTATTCTTCATCCCCTTATCTAAATCATTATTTACTTATTTAAATAAATTAAAACATGACATAAATATCTTATAAATATAATATATAAGTATTTATAATAATATATAATATTTATAAATATGAAATAGAATACACCATTTATTGAGACAGTATGTCATACGTATAGATGGATGATTTTTCCATTTTATTGTCATCCAGAAAGATTGAAATAAAAAAAAAAATATGAATATATATATATATATATATTATCGTACACTTATAATTATTTTTTCATATATTTCAAATACATTTACTTGGCCCTTCATTAATACAGTCAATGTTATGTGTGAACAAATCAATCACTTTGAGGAGGCGGTAGTCCACACATCCATTGATGAAGATATAGTGTTCCCATAAAATGTAATGACCAATTATATGTGTTATATAATAATTAAATATGAATAAATATATCATAAATATATTATACATAATATAAAATCAATCCATATAATTCATGTTCAATTAAGAAAACCTATTAGGGTACATCATTGGGGCTGCAGTAACTTGGTGGGACACACTACTATCCCCAGTCACATTCATTTACTTATAGTGGATCATGTTACACCTTCTTCCCAAAGTGAATTAGGTTTACCCTTCTTCCCATATAAGATCTATCCTATTTATGTGTTTCTTATCATTCTCTAATGAGATATAAATCTTGATATAATTCATAAGAAGGAGATATATGCCCCACTCTTCATATAATGAAATCATATATTCGGGTGAAATAAGATTATTGAACATTAATCATATGATTAACCATTTAAATATTTGGGTTTCATAAAAATAATATCATATCCAATGAAATCAAATGGGTATCCTAAAAATGTCATTATATCATAACCTATGTAAAAGAGATATTTTTCATAAATTAAAGCCAAACATAAGGATTTCATATAACACAGCCTCTATTCAGTGTCATATAAAATGAGGAATACTAATAATGTTTAATTAATTAAAAAAAATAATTCCAATAATCATGGTTGTTACATTATATCACCTTTAAAATTAACTTCTCCCACAATCTTCGTTTGGGTTGTCAAATGATTAAAATAATAAAGTTACATTCATAACAATCGACATCATAAAAATGAATACAAAAACGTCCTCAAAAAAATAATATCAAAAACAAAAATATTACCCATGGTAACTCTTAACTAGGTTTACACTCAGGTGAACAGAAGTTGTATTTGAATACATTTAAATGGAAGATAAATATAACAATCAAGTTCTAATAGAGGGTGATAGAGAACATAATCTTGATTAATATTACAATCACAAATCAAAAAACCAAATTGGATTGAAAAAAATCATTAGTATCATAAAACATTACTATAATAACACAAAATTTTATTTCAATATTCTTTTCATAATGTTGAATAATTTTCATGGGATGATATTATTACTTTATTTAAGCACAATCATAGCCTTTTTTTGCCTTAATAAATTTTCACTTCATCACATAATCCATGAAATGTATGTGATTTCATGATTCCTAAATCCTTACTATATCATGAGATACATAAATAAAATTAAGGTCATTCCATTTATTTTTAAGAAAAATAAAATGTTAGAACACGTTATCCATTATAGAAAAATCCTCAAATTCTGCAAGTATACATTAATCCCTAAAACATCATATGAATTTTGAAATAATCAATACCATAAACAGTTAACCTTATAACCCTTCACAATTATGATAGTAAAAATATATAGAGTAAGGGCCCCAAAATTTTTCAAAACAATCTTAATATTGGTCCCACATATATCATAATGTAACTCTTGGTTTTCAAATATCAGACATGTTAATACCTTCATCATGTATTATATTTAAATATTGTAATAACATGAATTTTCAAAGAACTGTAATGAAATAAGTAATTCATCACAATTCAATGAAAAAAATTACTTAATATATTCCCTAGATTCAATTTTTTTAAATGCATCAGCTATATGATGACCTTATTTATCAAAATTTACTTTATCGCTTTCAAGGTAATAAGTATTTTCCACTTTACATATTCGTATCCAAAATAAATTTATCAAAGATAAAGCTAATTTTATCAACACTAGGAAGACATTAAGGGTAACGTTCCCATTATCAAAATATCATATTTTCATTAAATCTATTTAATAGGCCATCTGCACCATTAGGTATATTTTTTAAAATCATTAATTAAAACAATATAAATCATGATTCATATAACATAAATCATGAATTCAAATAGATATACACTTAAATCGTACAACATTATTCTTAAAACATTAATTAGGCTACATCATCTTTTTCCTTAATACACCTTTTTGAGAATATGAAATATGGAAAATGTCTTAAGGATTATCAACCTCAATTAAATCATGTGTTTTCTGTATAATGTAAATAATATTGTTATAACATTGTATACCATTCAGATATCATTCACGATATCTTTATATTCAATATTATAACCAATACTCATACAACCACCTTGATTCTCTTCATTAGATTTCAAATTAGGGAATCAATTTTCATAATTAGCAGACATTTCACATCTAAAATATTCAATTTTAACCAAGATCCTTCTAGTTCATAAAATTGAATAAAACAAAAACCTACAGATTGAGAAACATAAATCATAGTATAAATCTAGATAATGAAAAAAACTACTTAAAGGATGTCTAAATCAGGATACCTTTTAAATCAATGATACATTACACATATCCTCAGTGAAATCCCTAAATATATCCTTATAAATATCCATAGGATATCCATATATTTTTCTCTTTAGTGTTTCCAAATATTGACTAACCCATTATTTTGAAACCAACTATAGAAAACTATGCTTAACATATATGTATATGAAATCATATTATATTGATATTCATTAAATTACAAAAGTACATTTTAGAGGACCGTAATAGTGTAGTTTCTTTTGAATCTTATATCAAAATATTTTAACTTGGTGAAGGATATCCAATGTCTCCCACAATGATCTTCACCTTTATTACTTATACATAAAACCTTTCTTCATTACCTAGGAGAAGGAAACATTAGAATGTGTGATTTTAGAAACATACTAAGGGTAGATAAATGAGATAAAAAGAATTACATGTGCGTAATAACATTTAAAGACCATACCATGCTAATCAAAGATCACATACCTGAGTCATGTCATAATGATTGACTATTCATATAGCATGAATCGTAAAGGAATCAATAGAATAATCCATGATGAATATATTAATAATAAGACATATAATTTTTTGGATACATGTAAGTATATATAATCATTCTATATATTGAAGTCATATTGTAAAAAACTTTTAGGGAAATTCAGGGGTGTCATGACCGGCCTACACCAAGGTGAGGGATGGGACATAAAATTGCCAGAACCATCCTTCTTCATATTGACGGAGAGATAATGACCCCCTATACCTGCCTTCAATAGGTCCCTAAGGGGTTCCTAGCACCAAGGGTATAAAATCACACACGAAATTGAAGGCATTTCCCTTTTTATTTAGTAGGATCAGGAGATAAGATAGTAAGTCCCAAAAAACACCAAAAATGGAAGTAAAAGTATATCCCAAACAATTCCTTTCCCATATGTATGTTTCAAATAATATGTGCTACAATACAAGAAAAATAAATAGGTAAATACCAAAGAAAAGAAAAATAGCAACAAAAACTATCCCAACGTCCGAACTAGTACATTCCTGCAAGGTCCTCAAATTCCTCATGGAAACCTGAACAAAACTCTATATGCGTAGGGTGAGTGTACATGTATACTCAAGAGGGAAAACCAAATGATCTCATGCACAAGTGGAGAGGAAATCTAATTTCCCTTGAGAAAAAGTGATAACAAAGAACCTAATAAATAATCTATCCACCCAAACCTCACCATGGAACCCTCACCAAATAACACAAGTAAAGAATCGTAATAGAAATAACACATTGATGTTTGGGTACCCCACACATCTTTCCCACTAGTTATTGAGTCATCCTATGCATCAGACCTCTCCTGCTATTCTTACCATAGTCCCACATCCATACCTCACTGACACACACCTGGGCTACTACAACCACATATCCCACCCACAAACTCCTGGGCCTCAACCATCACATGTGACCACACCTGCAGACACCTAGGCCAGAACAACAAACATCATGCCTGAAGACACCTCAGGCTCATCCCAAGAACAATTTGGAAACAACTTTCCCCCACACACACCTGGGTTAACCACCACCACTACCATCCTCAAAGAATATTGGTCTATAATGGGACCTAGTCCGTCACAACCTCCCCGAAGAGTATTGGGCTACTCAGTAAAGGGAGGAAAAAAGGAGCTAATAAGCAGCCACCCCTTGGAGTGTTGGGAAAAACACCCCCCCCACATGGAAATGGGGGTGTTCGGCACGAAGTGCTCAACATGGGTAAGTCGTGAGTAAGTAACATAAGAATTAAAAAATACATAAAGGTTAACAAGAAATCATCCTAACATAGGGGTTCCAAAACCCACCTACACACAAACAACCTAGAAAATATTCATTCATAAAAAGACCACCACCCATATCCAAGTTACAACACATTAGTAGAAAACAATATCCCATTGAACCTATTCTTGATATCACATTCGAGTGGTTATATTTTAAATAATTTTTCAGTACTAGGAAACTAACTGTCAATGCCACTAGCCAAGGAAAGAAAAAACAACCAAAAAGAATATTAAGAATTCACATCCAGTTCTCTTGTAAAGTCACAAAAAAAGGGATTCGTGAGATCCCATCATTATACTGTAACCAAACCAAGTCCCACCATACATGCAAATATGACCTTATATCCACAAACCAACATAAATACCACAACAAGGGATCCCATCCCCATCCATGTCACCCCACAAGGATCAAGCTGAACAACCACAGATATTACTAAGACAGATCAAGAGATTTTCTAGATTCTATCACATCATTTATTAAGTTTCTTCTTTTGGATGGGATAATTGTGGTGTTCACACAATGATTATTGTTTACTAAAAATTCATTTAATCAACACAGTTTACGTGATTAACCAAATTCCATGTTACAACCACTGAATCATCACAGAAGACCGTGGTACATTAGTGCCCAATGAAAGGCCACCAATATCCAGGATTTTCAGTGGACACAAGCCCATACAATTCACAATAAATAAGAAAGGGTAACAGAGTACTACAACATCATCAAACAAACCCCTTAATTCTTTAAAAGTCCATGTATTATCTTCATTATGGTTTGGTTTCATCCATACCCATAGAAACATTAGGATACCTACCCCACATGATATAGAGTAAAGAGAGATAAAGGAATAATCGTACCTGGATGATTAATGATCAATGTTTTTCTCCATGTGCAAGATTAGGGGATATGCGACTTGTAGGGGAGGAACTATTGGGGTTCTAAGAGAGGGATAGAAATGCTAAATCATTGGTGAACCACATTCCCTAGCGCTGCCGCCGTTTCGATGTGAGACTGTGACCGGTGCCACCATTTCGGTGGAACCATTTCATGGAAGTGAGTTTTTGGAAAACTCTTTAATGAGTCATAGCCTGATCCATTACATCAGATACCTCTCAGTTTATTCTTTCCCTCGAGAATCAAAATTGACCCATAGAGATGAGAGGGGTCCGAACAACCACCACAAAAGATAACTCTATATGGAAAACCACCTTGAAATCTAGGAACACCTCTCCCTCATGTAACCACACAACATATAATGTTGTCACTTTCCAGACATATGGATTAAGGAGTCCTTTCCCCCATGTCAAGATGTTTCCACTTCGAGCGGCACTAACTCGCATGCACGATTTTAATCGCATCCAATATAATACATCTTGATTAGAGACGAGGTCCTCCCTTCCCCATAGTCAAGACCCTTCATACACATTAAGAGAAAAAGGAAAACGACACATTTCATAGTTAAAAATGTTATGATATACATCATAAAAAAGTAAAAAAACAATATAAAATAAAATAGAAAACAGCTCTAGGTACTAGGTTTGGATTTGTGCCTCTCATTCCCAGGTACTCTCCTCGCGGCCACCATGAATCTATAACACATGAACCAATGGAATGGTTCATCAATGAAGAACCTTCCACTCACGAACATCATTCATCACTAGTCACTATATGAACATCACATCGTCCTCGATATCTATCATTCCCCAGTCAAGGTCATGTGAATCATCATATAGATACTGAAAAAGTTGAGACACATAGAAGATGTCATGTACTCTCAATAGTAGCAGTGCCAGTACTAGCTGATAAGCCACTTCACCGACCCACCACACCACTTCAAAGGGTCTGTCGAACCTAGGGGAAATCTCACTCCCCCAGTGGAACCTCTGTTTCCCACACCAAGGGTAGACCTTCATGAACATGTGGTCCTTGTCCTCGAACTCCAAGGGTATCCTCCAATTATCAGTATATGAATTATACTAGTCCTAAGCCACATTCATCCTCTCTTGTATAAGTTGAACCTTCTCTGTCAGGCTCTGCACCACTTCCTGGCCAAGAACACCTGCTTCCTTGACTTCTTTCTAGTACATGGATGAGAAAAACAACCTCCCGTACAAAGCATCAAATGGAGCCATGCCAATGGTAGAGAGATAGCTATTGTCATAGTCAAACTCTACAAGATCCAAGTGTCACACCCATGATCCCCCAAAGTAAAAAAACACATTCATGTAGCATATCCTCCGATGTATGGATGGTGTGCTCTATCTGTCCATCGGTCTGGGGGTGGAAAGTAGTGATGAGGCCTTACTGAGTGCCAAAATCATGTTGAAAAACTTTCCAGACATGTGAGGTAAACTGGGTATCCCGATTGTAGACTACGGAAACTAGAACACCATTCAACCATACCACTATGTCCATGTAAAACTGTTCTAGGGAATCTACTGTACTCAACTCCTTGATTACTATGAAGTGAGCTAATTTCATCTGCCCGTCCACCACTACCCAGGTGTCATTGCAACCCCCTTGAACTTTCGGTAGTCATGTGATGAAATCCATTGAGATGTCATCCCACATACACTCTGGGACATCAAATGTTTGTAACAGACCCCCTAGGATGCGATGTTCAGCCTTCATCTGTTGTAAAATGAGGAACTTCACCACAAACTATGACACTACCTACTTCACCCCAGGCCACCAAAACTGACCCGTCAAGCCCTGTTACATTTCGGAAACTCATGGGTACACTGCCAGGGGTGGGTTGTGGAACTCACCAAGAACTCACATGCACATTTCCATCGGGACAAACAACGTCCCATGAAACATCATCATATTTTACCTATCTTTTGACCATCCTCCCAAAGCATCACCCAGGTTAACATGATCGCGCATCACTTCACCATCTTTGTCTCCCCACTGAGACTCATACACCTTCAGCAACAGAGAAGACTTCACTATCATCTGGAATAGACAGAATCTTCCATCCTCTACACTTGCATCCAGGTGTAGGGTAGCCAAATCTACATCTACTTCCAAGAATCTAATGACTCTTGAACTGCATCCTTCTATGAATTTTTTCTCAAGGAATCATCCACAACATTACCCTTACATTCAATGTAAGAGATTTCAAAGTCAATGTCCTGAAGAAACTCCATCCACCACCATTACTGCATGTTCAGGTCTTGCTGGGATAAGATATACCTCATGCTCATGTGATATGTGAAGACCACAAAGTGCTCCCCGATGAGGTAGTTCCACCACAACTTTAATGAGAACAAAACCACTGTGATCTACATGTTGTGTTTGGTGTAGTTATGCTCATGGGTATGTAACATCCTAGACCCATAAAAGTTAACCCCCTATTATTTCATCAGCACACACCCCAATCAATGGCGTAAAACATCAAAGAATACCTCAAATATCACTCATTATTCTAGAACCTTCATTACTGGGGAACTAACCAGCCTCCCCTTCAAATAAAAAAAGGTTGTCTGGCACCGCTCACTCTAGAAAAATACCTGTTCTTTCATGGTCAAGGTTGTCAATGGTGCTGCAGCTTGGAAGAAGTTGAGCCCTATCCTCTGGTAGTATCCTACTAGACCTAGGAAAGTACAAACTTCTTCCACATTCATGGGTGATTCCCAAGAAACAACCGCTTCTACCTTCAATGGGCCCACTTCTATCCCCTTATTCGAAACCACGTGTCCAAGGAAGTGCACTTCTCTTGTCCAGAACATGCACATGGATAATTTCTCGTAGAGATGGTGCTGTTGGAGGATCTCTAAAACCTTACTCAAATGATCAGCATGATCCTCCTCTAATCTTTAGAAGATCAGGATGTCTTTAATAAGGAAAACTACGAACCGATTAAGATATTCCCAAAAGACGGAGTTCATGAGCCCCATTAATGTGGCTGGTGCATTCATAATGCCAAAAGACATGACTAAAAAATAAAAATTCCCATGTTAGAACCTGAAGGAAGTCTTAGAGACGTCACCCTCCTTCACCCTCAACTGGTGATATCCTGACCATCGGTCTATCTTGGAGAACCACCATGCCCCCCTTCAATTGGTCATAGAAGTCATCTATCCTTGGTAGAGGGTAAAAGTTCTTGACCATTACCTAATTCAGTCCCTGGTAGTCTATGAATATCATGAGGCCACCATCTGAATTCTTCGTAAACATTACTGGAGCACTCCATGGTTACGAAATAGGTCAAAAAAACCCTTCCTGATCAGCAATATGAATTTGTAACTCCTGCTGCTTAGAAAGAGCCATCTGATAGGGAGCCATCAAAATCAGATGGGCACCAAGTTTCAAGTTTATACCAAACTCAACATCACATCTAGGGGGTAGAGTCAAAACCTCCTCCGTGAAGATGTCCATGAACTCACTAAAAATCCAAGAGACATCTACCATATTGGTATCCAATAACTCTACTAACAGATTGACCGACAAGGAAAGAAGGGGATCCACTCAAGGATTTCCCTCCTCGCAACCCCGCTCACCGACGAAGGTCAAATGTTGTCTGCCCACATCTGAAAACCTGATCTTTCTTCTCCAGTAGTTGATAATAGAACATACAGATAACAGCAAGTCGATGCATTGAATGACATCATACGACTGCATCTACAGCAATGAGGGTCCCCACTAGACTGATGTGGACCCAACATTAGTATAAATTCTAGGAAAACACGAGAAAATATTAGCAGACCTCCACCTAGAAAATTCAAAACCAAGGGTACCGTAAGTGTCTATGAGTCTAGACCCAAATCACGGTCTAAATTGGGTGCATCAAAGGAGTGTGATAATCATAAATTAAAAAATGCATAAGAAATAGTACTAAACAAGTTGATCGTACGTCTAATGACTTCCAGCCCTACTGAAAATAGTGACTCTATGGCGTGTAACTACCCACGCCCAGATCCTATGCCCCTCGACTATTGGCTGCCTCCCTGACCATTCCCTGGTCGTGGACCTTGGGGAGCACCCTGAGGTTGTCCTCTCCAACAACATCATCTCTTGTAGGAGCGGAAGCTCGCTGTCCCTACTACTACTGTTGAAAATTAATGGCTAGAAACTGATACTACTGAGGTGGGCGCTGAACCGTGCCACCCCCATTATACTGCACTCAATCCGCACACTATTTATGAAGGATCCCACAACTACCACAGATGAAGCATCTCGGTCCTGAGATTGAAAGGAAAGGGTGGGGAATGTGAAATTGAAACTAGAACTGATGGGGTATGCTCCCCACTGTCCAAAAATTAGAAGGTCATGATGCTGGAGGCCTAGTATAGATGTCCATCTCCTTTGACAAGCCCAAATGGCTGCCTTATCTTTGAACAACTCCCAGCGTGTGCATCCTCTCTACCACTCCAGGCTTCTTCTGGACCTCCATGTACGTGACTAGAGTTAAGGGAGTAACAACATACTAATGAGAAGGTCGTAGTTCATCCTCTAAACATCTTTCCTGAGACTCCTCATCTGAGAAGAGGTCTGGAGCAATGTGAAATATTTCCTTGAACTTGATCCCCAACTCTCCTACTGATATACTCCCCTGCTAAAGGGAGAGTATATCTTCCCTCTTCTCAGCCTTCATCGTGGAAGAGAGGAATTCTGCCCTGAAATCTCTCTCATAGTCAATCCATGTAACCCCATCCTCCCTCTTCTCCACAAGAGAGTGTGTCCACCACTGACACGTTGCTCCCTACATCTATCTTACAAACAGAGGAACCCATTACACCATCAGATCCCAAATTAAGTTGAAATATATCACCTGCTCCACGAGCCAACTCTCTATCTCCATATCTGGGACACTGCCCTAGTACATTCCGAGTGTCTTCTGTTGAAAGGCATGAAATTTCCTCTTCCACTACTCATCCTACTCTCAGTCATCCCTTTTTCTATCATCCGAATCAACCTTCGGGGCCTCGATCACCCGCACAACTAATGATTGTCGCCTAGGTGCCATAGTGGCAAGGTAAATAAGGAATGCCTAAGCCTGAGTAGTGTAGAATATTGATTTTAAATTTTCGTAAACATATTATTCATTTTAAATCCCCAAAATACCCAAGACACACAAGAAAAAAAGTCATTATGATTCATGTACATTTCAAGGTTCTCTACCCTGAAATCATTTTAGCCCCACATGAACATTCAGCTGGCCTAGAGTCTTTGCATCAGATCACAAGGGGGCACTAAAATCATGTGTCCTAGACTCTCTTCCCTAGCCTATTTCCCACAACACGATTTCCTAACACCATTGGCCTACCATCTCGGGAAATACCCATTGTTCCTTACCCCGAGCTTCAACATGTATTTCAACCTCACTCCTCAGATACCATTCAGTCACGACCCACCTTCACCAAGGTGAGGGGTGGGCCAAAAAATTTCTAGACCCTTCTTTTTTAAAGTTAATGGAGAGATAATGACCCTTGAGACCCTCCTTCAATAGGTCTTGATGTGGATACTAGCACCAAGGTTATAAAATCACAAGAAAAATAGAAGTCATTACCCTTTTTATTTTGTAGGATCAGGAGAAAAGATATTAAGTCCCGAACAACACAATATCTGAAAGTAAAAGTAAAACCCAAACAATCTTTTTCCCATATGCATGTTTCAAATAATAAGTTATACAATAAATGAAAACTCCAATGGTAAATAACAATGAAAAAAAGAGAAAAAACAATTATACCACCATCCGAACTAGTACGGTCCCA
Source organism: Viscum album (assembly GCA_963277665.1). Taxonomy (NCBI): domain Eukaryota; kingdom Viridiplantae; phylum Streptophyta; class Magnoliopsida; order Santalales; family Viscaceae; genus Viscum; species Viscum album. Next base: position 249,931,048 of record OY728165.1, on the reverse strand, counting down.
CACAACCATAAAAGTCCTCCTTGAAACCTCAAAGTAGTTTTATATACGTAGGGTGAGTATATAGGTACACTCATTTGGGAAAAACAAAATATCTTATGCACAAGTGGGAAGGAATTCAAATACCCACTTTAAAAAAAGATAACCGAGAACCTAATAAAGAAACTATCCACCCAAACCTCACCAAGGAACCCTACCCAAATAATGCAAGTCAATTAATGTAATAGTAATAACACATCGATATTTGGGTACCCTAAACCACTTTCCCAAGGGTCATTGAAGTCATCCAACTTGTCAGACCTCTTCTGTCATTCTCACAGCAGTCCCACTACTATACCCCGCCGGCAAACATTGGGTGTACCACAACCAAACATCACACCCACAACCACCTAGGCCTCAACCACCACATGTAACCACACCCATTGAAACCTGGGCCAAAACAACTACTAACATGCCCAAAGACACTTCAGCCTCATCTTGAAGGAACTTGGGAAATAACCTTCCCGCACACACACCTGGGCAAACCACCACAACTATCATGCCCGATGAGTCTTCGGATATAACAGACCACATGCCACCACAACCCTCCCGTAGTGTCTTGGGCTACTCATGAAAGTGAGCCAAAAAGAATCTAATAACCAGTCACTCATATGAGTGTTGGGAAAACATCCTCCCCCATTGAAATGGGGGTCTTCAGCATGAAGTGCACAACTTGGGTGGGGCATAAATAAGAAATATAAGAACTAAATTATACATATATATAAACAAGCACTCATACCAACCTAGGGGTTCCAAAACCACCTATACCCATACACCCTCATTACTATTCATTCATAAAAAGCACACCACCAACAACCAAGTCACAAATCATTCCTAGAAAGAAATTTCCCATTGAAGTCGTTCTTGTTAGCACATTCGAGTGGTTCTACTTTAAAAAATTATTCACTACTGGGAAACTAATATGCATAACCACTAGACAAGGAATTAATGAAAATGAAGAAAAAGATTAAGAATTCACACTAGCTCTCTTGTAAAGTCACAATAAAAAAGGGATACATGAGATACCTCAAAGTAGTGGAACCAAACTAAACCACACCATATAGCCCCACACGACCTTAGATCCAAAAAACCAACATTTTCATCACAACAAGGGATCCCATCGTTATTCATGTCATCACAATAAGATCAAGAAGAACAACCACACATATTTACAAGATAGAGAAATGAAGTTTCCAGATTATATCAACCCATTCATTGAGTTTCTTCTTTTCGATTTGTTAACAGTGCTGTTCACGCAAGGATTCTTGTTCACTGGACATTCATTTAATCAACAGAGTTTACAAAATTAACCAATTTTCATGTAACATTCATTCAATCATCACAGAAGATATGGGTCCATTAGTGAACAAATAAAGACCACCAAATACCATGATTTTCAGTGGACACAAGCCCATTCAAATTCACAAGATATAAGAATGGGTAAAAGAGTATAGTAGCATCATAAAACACAACCATTAATTATTTAAAATTCCATTTAATATATTTATTATGTTTTGGTTTCATCCATACCTGTAGAAAAATTAGAATACCCAACCCACATGATACATAGTAAAGAGAGAAAATGGAAAAACCTACCTGGATGAGCAACGATTGAAGTTTTTCTACACGTACCAAGCACTGCGGATGAACGAATTTCATGTGAGGAACTACAGGGGATACATGAGTAGGCATGAAGGGCTACAACATAGGTGCAACACTTTCCTAGGGATTGGGGGGACCCCAAACACACCAAGGAGATGAAAGAAAAGAGACCCACCCTGAAGAAGAATTAATTCCTATGCGGTAAAAAGGTGAGATCCTGGATTAACATGATATCAAAATCATTAACGGATTTAAAGGTGGATCGTGGTTTCACCATGATATTCGGTGGTTACACATGATGAAATTAATTTTAATTTAATAATTATAATCTGAGAGGTGTCCATAACAGTTGTGCATTAAATTTTTTCCATTAATCAGACGAAAACTTGTAACTGGGCCAGAACTAGAACGCACGGGAAAAGGCGTGACACTGAGGAAAAGCCACATGTTTTTCTAAGTCAAGGGTCACCCAAATCTTGGGGGATTTATATATCATTTATGGGCATTTAAAAAGTCATAGAAAGATGAATAAAAATACTTTTACGTCAACATATATGTTGCGGGAGAGGAACTAGAAAAAGAAACAAGGGTATGACACTCTTTGGTGAGAAACTGTATGCGGTGCCACGGTCATGGGGCCACGGTCATGGTTCCATGGTCACGGTGCCACGGTCGTGGTGCCACCATCACGATGCCACCATCATGGTGTCACCGTAGGAAGTGCCCCCATTTCAGTGTGCGACCATGACAGTACAACCGTTATGGTGTCACCCTCATGTTGCCACTATCAATGGGCCATCATCAACGGTGAAACTGCTTTGTTGTGTAACCGTGAAGCTGTGACCGTTACGGTGCCACCTTCACTGTGCCACCCTTATAGTTCCACCAATAGGGTGCGAGAATAATGGTGCCACTATAAGCAGTGCCACTAAAGGTGGTTTCATCTTCAGCAGTGACACCTTTTCGGTGTGATACTGTGATCGGTGCAACCGTTTCAGTAGAACTGTTTGATGGAACCATGTTTTTTTAAAACTCTTTAATGAGTCGTTTCGTGGGACATTACAATGGGGGAATCAACTATTGGGTGGGACACACCCCCTTCCCATGTTATATACATTTCCATATAGTGGATTAGGTTACACACTCTACTATGTGTGGAGTAGATTACTATTTATTCCCATAGTTACTCAAGACCGTAGAATTGTTTACCGTTATTATCACATGAGATATAAATCATCCTGAAATGCATTAAAAGGAGATATAGGTCCCACCTGTCATATAATTAAATCATAAGTATGTATTACATTGTATAATAGATAATTCAAAATAATATGCCCCATAAAAATATATTGGTTTTATAAAAATCATATCATAAACAATGAAATGATACGGGTATCCTAAACATGTCATTATATCATAACCTATAGAAAAGAGATATATTTAAGAATAATTTCATCAATGAATAACACATGAAATAGGTTGGGTTTCATATGAATGTAACCTATGAAAAAATAAGGATTTATAAGAATGTATCCTATGAAAATAATGATTGTTTTGTAGTGAATGTGGAAAAAAACAAAAGCCATTATAAGAAATAATATGAATGGTACCCTTGGAAGATATCCATAGTAAATAATAAAATATATAGAATGATTCCATCTTAAATGGATGAAGATTTGGAAAGAGATTTTCTGAAAATTTCATGATAGAAATAGATTTTCAACCCAATACACTTTGAATATTATTTTTATTGAGAATAAGTTTTTGAATACATATAAAAAAGAATTGAAAATAAATTAAAACACTCATTGGAAATAAAAAATTATTGAAAAACATTTTCATTAAAAATATATATGAAAACATAAAAAATAATTATTGAAATCATTGAAATCTATTTCATTGAATATTACCTTTTTGGAACATGTGAAGAAGGATTGAATACATTTTGAAATACCTTTCATGTAAAATATCATTAAATACGTAAAAAGAATATTTATAACTTTTTTAGATCATTTCTCAAACATAACACACTTTTAAAATCAATTTTATTTAAAATGATCTAAATACATCATTTATAAAACATTACTGAAAAAAATATGGAAACAAGTTTTTTTATAAAACAGATTTCCTAAAAAAGAAATGAGTAAAGTCAGATTTAGAAAAAATATTCTTAATCACATTGACTAAAAAAAGTGAAAAATGATATATTTACTTGAATATATAATGAATAATCATATCGGAATAATAATCATGAGAATTATAGAGATTTTATTCATAATATATCATTAATAGAATCGTAATCCTAAATAATCCCAATAAATGATGAGATTGTATCAAAAAAACTATTTCATCCTTGGAATATTTAATATTAATCCCCATGATAAAATTAAATTACATTGATATAAAAACTTCATTAAATTTACTAGATACCTTATATAAAATTTCAAATTATAGTATATATTCCTAATAAAATAATATTGGTGCAAAACAAAACATGTGTCTCAGAGAAGGAAAACTGAGAAAAAATTTCTCTATTGATTCAGTATCTTTTGAAAAAAAAACATTAAATATAGATAATATAATATAAATTTAAATACCATTAAATTTAAGGATATGTATCATATAATACATTCATGGAATTTTTATACACACTAGAAAAGAAATGATTTGTGAATTAGGCATCAGTCTTGTAGAAATAAAAGTGAGACGACAAATCCCCTTACCATTTACATAACTTTTGAATCTGGAGATTACAGAGTGAATACAATTAGTTGAATTTTTTAATATCATGAAATAAATTAAATTCAGGATATTAAATTATATAGGAATATATATACACCACAAAATATTATTTAGTAGTGAAAAGTGTACATATCTAGGAAAAATAAATTTGAGATGAGAAAACCCCTACCTTAAGTTATGACATTTTTCATACACATTCAATCCTCTTTTATAATATGTACAAGGTTATTATAAATATTACACAAAGAAATATACAGTTATATTATACCATATATAATATTCCTATGACAATTTATTACATTTTCTATCAATTTCATGTCAAAGTAATGTTTCGACCAATAACTATTTATTTATTTATTTTGAATTATTATTATTTGACCTCTTACATATATAATGATTTGTTTATTTAAATATTGTAAAACTAAATTTAATATTAAATATATTAATTATACATGTAATTATAATAATAAATAAAATAATTAAATATGAAATTTAATACACCATTCATTGCAATGGTAAGTTGTATATATTCATGAACAATGTTTCCATTTTATTGTTATATTAAAGAAATGAAACGAAATTCCATATATAAATATATAAATATATTTATTCTTAATAATTTATAATTATTATTTGATATATGTCATAAAAATTACTTATCTCATCCCTAATACATTCCATGTAATGTGATAATGAATCACACTACGTTGAGGTGGCGGTAGTCCACATATCCACAAACGAGGATATACTATTCTAGAAAAATGGATGCCATGAAGTTATGTGATATATAATAATTATAGAATCATAAATATATCATATTTATAATATAAATAATATAAAAATTTCAATTTCACTATTATTCCAAACATAGTGAGGTGTTAATGGATGAACCAATGACATTAGTTCGTGAGGATGTAGTCCACCTTACACACGAACAATGATTGTGTATCCCATTTTTTGGAAGAGTGTGTGTTGATGCAGGTCCAAAAAATAACTTAAATACATCCTAGTATTTTCATTATTCATATTTTATTATATAATAATGTAATTATAAAAATTTAGGGGGTTGAGAAAGGAATAAAACCAAAGTTCATATTGAATAATATCAATTATTATTTTGGTAATTTCTTTTGTTTTCCACCAAATGAGTAATGTGGATTTCTTATTGAGAAATGGTACAATTCCGTATTCATATTAGGGATGTTTTGAGAATATTTTTTCAGGCATTTGATTATAAAAATTTCATCATATATGTGATGAAGTAAGGGGTGAGTTCACTTTTATAGTGGAGGAGAAGTGGCATTCAAGTAAATATTGAAAGGAAAACAACATTTATAGGTCTCAATTACATGATAGGACTCCATTAATTATAAATTTTTGATACAATGGATTATGTTGTATAAATATATCCATTAAATGTTTTTACTTGTTTTTATACTATTTTTACCCATAAGTTAATGTTTAACAACTAAGAAAACTCTTTTCTCCTTAATACTTATAATCAATTTTATTTACATTCACAAATATTTTTGAAAAAAACTATTTTGAAATTAAGATAATTTATAAATTATTCATATTAATAATGTTTAATTTTTTTTAAAATTATAAACATATAAGTTGTTAATATTAATATAAAATTAATCATAGTGACAAGATGTAACAATTCATGTTTTACTCTTAAATGATCAAAACTCTAAAATTCTTTTATATCCAATTTAAATGATAAATTTTTTAAAAAGAAATAAATTATATTTATATTTGTAAAATTTATTAAAATATACATTAAAAAAAATAAATTAATTTAATAATAAAAATTAATTATATAAAAATGTAGTTTTGAATTAAATTTTGTTGTTTTTTTACTATTCATTAAAAACTAAAACTTCTAAAAAAAAATTCAACAACTGAAAATATTGATATTATTATTTAAAAAATGAAATAAAATGTTTCAAATAAATAATATAAATTTATATAACATAATATTAAATATATGGGAACCATTAAAATGCGTTAAAACAACATTTTATAAAAATACCTCTTTTTTCCACTTAAATTGTATTTTTTTCTTACATTACGACTATAAAATCTATTGGATGAGTTTCAAGAAATAATATTGACTATATTATATATATTTTTTATAATAAATATTCACAAAAATTTCTTTTTTAATTTATTGGGATACATTTTTGTTTTTACGTAGAGAAATAGTTTATTAGAAATGAATTTCATTATTTTTAAATAGTTATTATTTTATTTCCTAGTAGTTGATAACCAAAGCATTAATTTTTCATAAATGTATAAATAAAATTATCACAATTCAGTAAATCTTATTCATAACATACATTAAAATTACAATGTGGAAAATATAATATTAGTTTCATACAAATATTAATTGTATATTATAGTTCGATGGAACTCGGTACTGTATGTAGCACTAGATACCGAAGGAACTCGACATTGTGTATAAGAGAATCCAAAAATATAATTGTGTTTACTTTAATATAATCAAATTTTTGTGTCTAGTGAATGGTTAAATAGGTCATACATGAAATAGAATACAAAAATAATGAATTCATATAATATAAGTTATATTTAGTGTTACATGAAATGTTTAATATTGAAATTATAAAATTTCATCAAAAAATATATTTCAAAAAATATAATTTTTTTTCATTGTATCGTAGTTAAAATGAATTTATCCCATGAAATCAAACATTTCTATGAGAGGTTTTATATTTTGAATTTTCTTTTATATAAATACCAATCATTAAATTTAATATTAAAAAATCCATTAAAAAATAAACTCGGAAACTTAATGGTTACCAAGGGTAACTCATAACTCAGTTTCTTCATTGGAAAACACAGGTGGAAAGTGAATGTATGGAAATAGAATAGAAATATAACTATTATGTTTTGAATCAGGGTGATTGATAGCATTGTCAATATAAATTAACAATCACATTTCTATAATCCAAAGTGGATTGAAAATGGAAATTGATTTCATAAAAAATTAAAATTAGAGGACACCTTTTTATTTTTATGACTTCTATCCTAATATATAAAATTTTTAATGAGAATATATATTTACATTATTTCATTATAACCTCACCCTTCATTATGCCTTGATCAATTTCCTCTTCATATATTATTCCAAGAAATAAAGGTGGTTTTTCATTCTTGAATAATTAGAAGATAATAAGATCCATAAATATAAAGATAGGTCATTCCATTTCTATTTATCCTGAAATTATGGTTATCACGAGTTTTACAGTATTCATTAATCTTCATATGGTGAATTTATACTTTAAAATTTAAATTACCATTTTAATTTTAACATATACCAGACCATAATGTTTTAAACATATAACCATTCAAAAATATGAATGTCCAAAATAGTATAATGAAGGCCAATAAATTTCTCAAAACCATAATAAATTAGTCCTTCATATAACATAATACATCAAGCTCAGTCAGAGGTGAACCCTTGACCATTTATTAAACAAAATAAATGGTATAGTAAATAGGAATGAAGAATGAAGGCGAACATCTTGCCCACATCCATCCCATTCGAACTAAAACAAGAAGACTACATGTCATAATAATTATACCCTTCGCTATATCCATAATAAGGCACTTTCTCTACATTAGCAATTCCAATTATGATGAGGTTTCATGTTTCTTCAATATATTATCATACTTATTTCTAAGGTACATATTCTCCAATGATGATTTCTCTTTACAATATTGCACACGGACATCGGGGTGGCCCCAGTTTCCCTCTTAGATGAAGCCTTGGTGGCCAATGGCTTAGGCAGATGAGAATAATCCTTCCTATGTTTTCTCCTTGGTGGAGTAGTAATAATGCCATCATTTTAAGAGTCCTTCCTTCTTCCACTCTGGACAATATCAATGAAAGAGGGTCTGATAGCACCACTATTTTCCTTATCACATTCAGAAATATCTACCCATTTTCCAATGACCTTCACAGAGACAAGATCATTGCATCAATCATCCTTCCACACCAGCTCATCCTTTGCAATATCTAAGCTCCCTCCTTTCGGAATTTGAGATTTCCTGTTCGAATCAATTGGGGAATGACATTGAGAGTTGGATGTGATGCCAATACCAACATATAACATCCTCTCCATTTCACTCTCATCAGCCTCTGTTTCCTAGGAAGCAGTCTGGATATCTTCAACTGTGTGAACTCCTTTAATCACAAGGGGTACCTCCTCGACATCCAATGCTTCAAACTAATTGCATGTGGTGAAAAACTGAATTTCCTTAGCCTCACAAGTTGTGCATTCAATAGTTCCAACAGATCTAGGTATTAATTAACATAAACCAGCAGTGTTATCCTGCAAGGGTTTCTTCCCAACACCCAGATCTCTCCTCAATATATCAAATATTTTCCGACCTGATGGATTTGGGGACACTAGCATCTTATTCATACCAGAAGATCATGGAGTAGCTGATGTAAAAACATCCCGGTTCACCCTCTGCAATTGAACTTGAGCCAATTGCTCCTCTATCACTGCACTGCTAGTTAGAGAAACTCCCACCCGAGTATTGTCCCCAGTCTCATCCCTACTATCTATCATTGAATTTTTAGTGTGGTCCATACTCAAGGCCTGATCCAAACCAGTAGAGACACCACCTCCAATGTATCTCATCTTCACCACTTTTGAGAAGCCACGCACCCTACCGCTATGACAAAATAAGGCCAAATGACCAAAACGGCCATAAAACACACAATTGGGAATCCACGACTCAAAAAAAACCTCTTGTTTCCCGCAAAAATATTTTTCATCCATCACCCAAATAAAACGGACAGGTGACCTTGCAATGTCAACTTCCTCACCGATTCTCAGACAAATAGGATGGCATACAACCTTAGTACGATGATCAGAACAAATATATCTCCCGACCATGTTTCTGATTGCACAAAGAATCAACGAATTTGGAATGAAAAGAGGGAGACCACGAAGGCTTAACCACGCCGCATTCATCAATGGGTCATGCCGCATGTGAAAATCGAAGCTCCTGAAAAACAGGTAGAATGGCGACCTGTTGCATCTTTGAGTGGCCTTGGACCATGCATCGATCAAATCTTCTTCAGATCCAAATCGAATCATGAAATGCCTCCAGTCAAGAAAAACAAGGACTGCACATTCCTGTAGCTTCCAAGAATCAGTGAAAAATTGATTAAACAATTCAACCGAAGGAAGATGGAGATGGAATCGATCAACCAAGGTAATCTTGTAGAGATCCGTAGCACTATTGAGATCCGCCGGAAGTAGTGAAAGTTGTAGAGCCTCGCAAAAGCGGTCTGGGACATTCGACGTTATAGAGATCCTTGGTTAGGGTATAAGGTAATTTGAGGAGGATCTTCTCTTCCCATGCGGATAAAGGCATGAGACTCCCCCCTCCGATTGGGAGGGGGAGAAGAGTCAAGATGCATTCAAACTAGGTCATCATAGAGAAGATGGAGCGTTCAATGGAGATACCCCATTATAGTGATATCCCACATATATCATAACATAGATCATTATATTCACATATAAAAAATGATAATACCGTGATAATTTATTCACTAGGAATATGCTAATAAATTTAATTACCAGTGAAACTTATTGAAAACCAACATTCTTCCTCATTATAAGAATAAAACCGTAATATATTGTATATATTTCATATATTCAATAATTGTTTAAATACAATCAATGATACCATAAAATACATTTCCAAAATATATATGTAATTGCTTCTAAGTTAATAAGTACCATCCATTTTACTTATTCATATCCAAAATAAAATTATTAAATCTAAACACAATTTTCTCAACATCATGAATACACTAAGTGTAACCTTCCCTTAATAAAATATGACAATTCCATTAAATAAATTTTATAGTTCATCGTCACTATGCGATATATTATGGAAAATAATTAATTGAAAACATGTACACCATTATAAATATAAAATAATTCTTGAATTCCAATACATAAAAACTTTAGTCATGCTACTTTATTCTTAAACCGTTACATAGGATTCATCATCATATTCCTTAATACCCATTTCCTAGAATATGGAAAATGAGTAATTTATTAAAGTTACTCAACCTGAATTTAATCACGCTTTATTTTCATAATTTTAAAAATATAGTATTAAAATCACATACCATTCACATATCATTCACAACCTCTTTATCTTTAACATTATAACCAACACTCATACCAAAATCATATTTCACTTCATGAGATTTCCACATAGGAATTCAATTTATATTATTTCAATACATTAGACATATGAAATATCTTATGTTAACCCAATTACTTACTATTCCCACTATTTAATAAAACCAAAAACAATTATTTGAAAATAAAATATCATAGAAGAAACCCATATAATGAAAAACATACTCACGAGATGTCAAAATAAAGGCTCCATATATTAAATATTTGACATTATAGAATTATTCTTTGATACATACCTATATAAATCCTTAAAAATATCTACAGGGAACTCACAAAATCATTATCATCTTATTTAACAAAGGATGAAAAAACCATTCCTTTAATAGCATCTATACTGAACCAGGATTATTATACATGAATATTACAACATTTTAGAGAAATATTCAGTACATTAAAAAAGTATATTCCTTAGGAACGTAATAGTTTGGTTCTTATAGAAACACTCATCAAAATATTATAAATTATTGAAATATATTTATTATTCCCGACAATTATTTTCCATTTTATTATATAGACATAAAATAAATCATCATAACAAGGTGAAAGAAAACATAATAAAGGTTTTTCTGTGTTGCTCCGTAAGGGTAAATATAGGAGATATGTAAGCATAACATGAGAATTATAACATTTAAAAATCACACCATGCATATAAAATATCATATGAATTATTCTTTCCACAAATATTGTAATTTCATATGAAATGAATTGCAAAGGAATCAAAATAATAAGACAAGAGAGTATATCATAATAATAAGACATAGAATTTAAGGTATGCAAGTAAGTGTATAAAATTTCTCCCTATATTGAATTTTTATTTTAAATACATACCAGGTATCTTCATGAGGGACTAACATACTAGGAAGGACACACCACTATCCCCTTTCAATTTCCTTTCCTTATAATGGACCGGGATACACATTCTTCTATAGCTAATTGGGTTTCCCAATCTGGACATATGGAATAAATCTCAACAACTATTTTCCAATAATTACCCTATGAGATTTAGATTTTTAACCAATTAATTATGGATGATATAGGTACCACTCCTCACAAAATGAAATAATAAATATACATGCAACAATAAAAAAAATTCATCAAATCCTGACCCATAAAAAGAGATAGGTATTATAAAAATCAATACATAACACAAAAAATGAATTGATTTTTATAATCATGTCATAATATCATAAACTATGTAAAATAGATAGGTTTCATAATCATTTCATCAATACCCAACCCATGATAATGATTTGGTTTCAGTTTCATATAACCCAAGAAGAAAAATGATGTATTCATAAGTATATAATCCATGAAAAGAATTTGGGTTTCAATGACATCATTCTAAAAAAACAAAAACCATTCTCGGAATGTATATAAAGGGTAACCTTGGGTGATATTCCAATTAAATAATAAACTATAGGGAAGGATGAAATTATATATGGAGGATGATTTTGAAATATATTTGAAAAGAAATTCATTACAATGATATATTATTTATGAAAAAAACATTGAACATCATTTTGGTCCAAAATAACTCTTTGATAACACAAAAAGAAAACATTGAAAATCATTTAAAACACATGTTTAAAATAAAAAATTTTAAAACCATTTTACTTTAAAATATCATTGAAACCATATAAAATAATATTTTAAATAAATGAAATTAGTTTCTTTGAAAATAATATTTTTAATCATTTTAATGAATATTAAAAACATATAGGAAATATCATCCTTGAAAATATATTTAAAAACATATAAGGGATGATTACAATAATTTTAATAATATATTTAAAAAATAAACCACTTTTATAATCCTTTTAAATTAAAATGATGTTAAAATATCATTTAAAAAATAGTTTTCGGAAGCATGGATTTGGAATAAAATATATTTTTTTCTGAAGAGGGAAGTAAAGTAAAATTTTGTTAAAAATAATTTCTTAATTATATGATGTAGAATTGGTTTTAAAAAGTTACCATTAAATATAGATTTATTTAATAACATTATTATAATAAAATTAATGAAAATTCATGAGATTTTGATCATATGATTTCATCAGTAGAAGCATAATCATAAACAGTATTGATAAATGTTGAGATTGTTGAAATAAAATCTCTAATCCTTGAAAACATTGAATATTAATCCCAAAAAAAAGAATTGCATTAAATGAAGAAAAAAATATCATTAATTTTAGTATAATAATTATATAACAAGGCAAATTATATTATATACACCTTGTAAATTAATATATGTTCATAAAAAACATGTGTCTCAAGAAGGAAAATTGAGACAAAATTACATGACCGATTTTGTTACTTTTGAACTGAAAAAACCATGAAATATAGATTATAAAATGGGTATTAAAATAATGATAAATGTAATGATAAATATCATATAATACATTTAGATCTAGAATATACACCACATATAAAAAATTTGTGGTGAATTTGTCATAAGTGTCACCGAAATAAAAATGAGACTTGAAATCCCATTACTACTTGAGTAACATGTTAATCCTGATATCCATGAATGAATAAAATCATTTAATACATTTATTTCCATGAAATATATTAATTTTAACATATAACAATTCATAGTGAAGTATATACAACACACAATAAGAATTAGTGGTGAGTATTACATACATCCCACAAAAATTTATGTGAGTAGAGAAACCATTACCTTATGTTTTCAATTTCGTCAAACAAAATCAATACTTCTATATAATAAGAATGAGAATATTAAAAATATTTCAAATAAACAAATACAATTATATAATACCATATATCATTTTCATATATCCTTTAATACTTTTTTTTAACAATTTCGTGTAAAAGATGCATTTCGGGTTATTACTGCTTTGCATTTAATATATATTTTGACCTGTTATTATTGATCCCATTAATTATATAATGATTTAAATATTTCATTAAATTAAAAAATATTTTCAAATATCATTTATATTCAGTATATCATTATTTATAGTGTTATATAAAATATTTAAATATGAGATAGAATACCCAATTTATTAAGGTTGTTGGACATACGTACATATGAACGTTATTTCAATTTTCATGTCGTATTGAATGAATGTAAGTAAAATAAAATTATATATATATATATATTATCATTAAACATGAATTAGTATTTCATATATATCATCTATTTTAAATAAACCCTTCTTTAATATATTCCATGTAACATGTTAAAGAATCACATCACTTTGAGGATGTGGTAGTCCACACATCCACAAATGATGTTTTCTTATTCCCAGAGAATTGATATAAAGAAGGAATGATTCATATACTAAATCAATAATAAATAATAAATAATATATATATATATATCATCTAAAAATATAATTCCATAATTAGTCTGCACCTTGAGATGTTGAAATTGAAGAATGAATGACATCATTTCCTGAGAAAATAATCCTCCATATACATGAATGGAGATTATGAATCGCATTTGATGGATTTTTGTGTAAGTGTAGGTAAAACCCTTAAAATAAAAACATATAACTATATTTATGAAACGTTGGTTATTATATAACCATGTAATAAAAAAAATATTTCTGGTTGAGAAAAAATGTATTAATGATTTCGTTGATGGATGTTACCTCTTCTTTGGGTAATTAATTTAGGTTTATACCAAAGGACTAATTTTGTTTTCATCCGGAAAGAATCTGGGATTCATGATTGAGATTATGGAAGTTGGTATATTATTTGGTAAGGGTTGGTATTGGAAAAATCTATTGACTAGTACAAATAAGTGAGGGGTTGAGTGCCCTTTTATAGTAGAGGAGGAGTGAATTCATGTAAATATAAAAATGTAATCACTATTGAAATGTCTCCATTTACAATTACGACTCCAATAATTTAAAATTTTTATTCTAAGGAATAATATTTTTGAAATATCATAATATAATTTATTTTATTCATGTGTATTGGGTATTTTTCATGTTACGATAATTCTTAACCACTAAGTAAACCTGTTTTTACCATAATCACTATAATTATTTTTAATTACATTGACTAATATTTTTAGTAAAAAAATAATTTGACCATACATGACAACATAAATTATTCTTATTAAAATTATGTAATAAATTTTTTCAATTTCATAATAGATATGTGGCGGAAATATTTTTAAAGTTAATCATGCAGATGGGATGTAACGATGAGTTTTTAGTGTAAAACGTTCAAAATCATGTATTCTTTTTGTATCAAAAATCAATATGATATTTATTATATTGTTATTTATTGGATTTATATAAGTAATATATATAAATATATGTTAAAAGGAATATAAAAAATAAATTTACAAAATAAATAATTCAGATGAAAATGTGTATTTTTATTAAAATATAGTTTTTTCACTATTAATCAAAAAATGAAACTTCTCAAAAAAAGAGAAAAATAACCTAAAGTAAAATTTTATATTCTTATTTAAAATTTAAAATTGAATTTTTAAACTAATAATTATAATTTTTTCATAAATTTTATTTAAAATATGTCTTCCATTGAAATAGCGTAAAATTGCCTTTTAGAAATATACATATTTTTATACAGAAAAATTTATTTAGTCTTATCTTATTCCAAAAAAAATCTATTGGATGATTTTTATGAAATTTTATTGAATGTAAAACATAAATTTTTTATTTAACAAATTCATCAAATGTTGCTTGTCTAATTTATTGAGATAAAATTCTGTTTGTATATGGAAAATTTTTTTAGAAAAAAGGCATTTTATATATTCAAAATGTTATTACATTAATTTCTATCTAATCAAAAATTAAATGATACGTTTAAATAAATTCCTGATCAAATTTACACTATTTTGATAATATTAATAATAAATTCCAATTCAATTTCTATTTAGTAACAATAATAATTTTTATTAACAATATTAATAGTATCACTAATAAAGAAACAGTCCTTGAAGAGTGATGGCATTTATTAGCAATAAAACAAGCCCTAATAAACGATACCATTTATTAGTTCTTTTTAGTACTATTTGATGGTACCCTTTTTAAGAATAGATAATGGTTACCCTTTATAAACACATTATTTTTAGTGTAGTTAAAGGGTCACTTTATCAACACTTAATTTTAAGTGCTAATAAATTGATTTTTCATCAGTGATTTTTTTATCATTGATAGTGGTCTAGAAAATGAATTAATTAAATAAATATGATTTTATTAAGTAAAATAAAAAAATTATTTAATTAATTATTTTAGAAAAAACTGAATAAAATTATTATTATATATATATTATATATAATAATAAATAGTACATTTTAAATATCTAGATATATTTAAAATAGAAATTATACAATTAAAAATTAAATATATTGAAATTGAGAAAAATATTTAACATTTTATCAATTAAATAATTATTCATACTTGTAATAAATAGTATATATCATATATATAAATATGTATATATATTTTATTTATCTGATAAAAAATATATTTTTTTATACACTAAATAGTAATATATAGTGAATAATGGTTTATATTTAAAAATTGATTTGAATTAACAATACTGACTAATTGCGTCGAGTAATGGACAAAATTAGATTTCACTTGATTTTTAAACATTAACATAGATTAACCATTTACTATATTGATTTCAAATACATATACATAATTTATATTTATATTGAACGAACACTAAAACATATTTATGCAATTAATAAAATCTTATATTGAACAGATATAATATTGAGGTAATTTATTCAAATGTTAGTATTCATTTAAGAATTTCATTATAAATTGACACATTTAATATAGTATATTTTGAATCATAAAATTTTATTTATTTATCTTTTATATTATTAATGTCATGAATTATTTAAAAATTGTAAATATTTTTTACTTTTTACTTTTTATTTTAATTTTTTTCATATAATTTATAAAATTTCAATTAGTTATTTTATATAAATTTATTTACTATGTTATAATGTTTTCAATATGTATTTATCATTATTTCAATATGTTTTCATATCTTTTCAATTATTTATTTTTAATAAATAAACCTCATCGATTTTTTTTAATATTATTAATGAGTTCCCATTTCTATTTATTCAATTTCACTAAAATCAAATATGCATTCCCGTAATATTAAATATTAATTAAAAATGTTAAAAATATATTTGTGAAAAATTATTTATATAAAAATATATTTATTAATTTTTATTCAATATTTTTTTTAAAATATATTAATTATATATGTAATTATACCAATATATATATTGATATAAATAATATTTTTTTCAAATATATTTTCATTATTATTTATAAATATAATTTATTTTTATTTATAATAAAAATTAAGAATCCTTTATCAATACTTATATAATAAGTTTTTATAAAATGAATATTTACCTATATCTTTTTTGAGCTAATAATGTTAGAGATTAATCAATGATAAAAAGTGTAGATAAAAGAAATATTTGTTGCTGTTAAAACATGAGTGGAGATAAATATTGATTTTATAAAATCTTTTTTAGCGCTAATAATTCATTATCTTTATAAGTTCTAAGAAACCACTAATAATGATTCATTTTTTCATCACTTATTAAAATAACACTGATAAAATGGATTTTTATGAGAAATTTTCTTGATGTGCTCATAAAAGTGGCTAAGTCAATTTTAAGAACCCTAACAATTCCAAAATAGTTCAATATATATGAATCTCCCAATGAAATCCACTTATTTTAGACACTCCTCATTGTCTAATATGAGCTCGAATCTAAGCACTAATCAAGGCTCCAACTATTCCAATGTGTGAATCCTAGGCTCAGATGATTCAATGGTCAGACAGAACTAATTATCTAATGAAATCAATGTTTTTTATATCTCTACATTTCCTTAGTTATCCATTGATCCATCCTCACCCTCATCAGTGTATCCCAACAACTCTAGTTGTACTATCCTAAAATAAAATAGGATAAAAATCATTGTTTTTCAAATACATTGAAGTACCATCATTCCTGATAGCATGTGGCTCTCCTTATTAAAAAATTGGTACAATGCAACTTGAAATATATCTATCCCAATGTTGGGTCATGTTGTTGTGTGGTATAATAGGCTCCCAATACCAATATTCCCTTAAAGGATCCTCTTTCCAATTCATAACATTTGCAAAATTTATCCGTATAGCGATTTTTGGTGTCATTAGATTAGGATATTCCATAAAAAATCCATTGGGAACCTTTTTTTAATATTCTGTTTGAGAAATTAAGGTACTATGATTTCTTGGATTCACCTATTGAGAAATAAAAATTTAAAACTCACCAATCATAGACATCTCAATATTGAACCCCATATGATCCAAAACAAATTGAATTATGCTTCTTCCAGTCATCAAATTTTGTGTCCTTTATATATATGAGTTCCAACATCATATGATAATTATCTTTATTGATGTAGCTTCTATGATAAACTCTACCAAGATAAGAAATAATAATTTTTTTTGTATTGATCCAAGTAATAAATATTAGGTCCTTAATTAATTCTTTATTTTATAAAAAATAATAATTAATTGTCACACATTTCAATCAATTTCATCCATAATAAACCCATCTAGTATACACCCCCCTTAAGACCTCCACTGAGGATTATTTGTTTGATATCCATTTGGTATACTTTTAACTTCATTTGAACTAAAATAGGTATTAAAATTCAAATTATTTTAAACCAGGAAATCAGAGTAAATTTATTATAGATATAAATACCATTGATCGATGGATTCCACTTTTCCACTATACATTCTATATTTAGAGACTCATTTCCATAGTCAACGTGATTATTACCGAACCCCCACATGGTTTTTATAACATTTATGTCTTCCATCCATTGACCAATTTCCCTTGACACATTGTACTTTTTCCGATTTGGCTCCACATGCATAGATTTAATCCAGTTATCATCCTTGTCATCCTCAAAAAATTATTTATGATCTACTTGTTAATAAAATGAGGATTTTATATAGATTACTACTCCTCCATGTTTTTAATTGAACATTCTAATCACCAAATAAATTTTAATAATTGATTTTATATGTTCTCGTATATATTTTAGTTGATATTCATTCTTCATTTATACCCCATTGATGTCTTATTTTATGTATTCATCAACCCCATGTACCCCCCCCCCCCAATGAAACTCAATTGAATATTATTTTCCCTTAATGTATCATCATTTTTTTAATTGTTAATATTCTTCACAATCAAATTGGTAACAATTTTCTATCATGTTTATCTTTTCAACAAAAACAACTCAAACCACTATTTTTAATTCCATGTTTAATTGTCTCATTGTTTAATATGATAAATTTTCTAATAAAATATATATAATATCTTCTTTCAAACACAATTACCACAAACATTCACCAACCCCAAATAAAAAAATGCTTAGTCTAGTTTTCTATACCATTGTAAAAATATAGAAATCTGTGAAATAATCATCAACTAATTAATACTTCTTAATAATCACATCATTTATTTCATCACACATCTAATAAACACTTTGTATTATTACATTTAATACATAGAAAATATAATTCTTTAATATTTAATTTTGGTTCCCCCTACAACAATATCTAATTATAATACATTCAGTTCTCACAAATTGGAGGTATTTCCCCTTTTAGTGAACATATGGAGTAAAATTGTCATCATCATCAGTTTCATCTTCCAAAAAATTTACATTCTAATTTGTTTCCCATGACGAAACCAATTTTTTTTATGTTTCACGTACTACTTTGGGTAGGATTCATCTTATGTATGGCTACATCTTTTAATATTTCAAGATATGTAGGGGTATTTCCATGAGAGATCAAGGATGGGTTCCAAACAACAAAACAAAATGATAATTATTTGAATGATGAGCATATGAGGATGACTGTTTTCTATATAATTTTCCTTTGTATGAATTTAGAGGATAACAAAAACCGTAGTTGTGTAATTAATTTAATAAATTCAATTACCCATTGTATTCAAATTATACTATAATTCATTGAAACAATCAAATGTTTTTTACTATATTATAATTATATATAACATTCACCATTAATAAGGATTATTTTATATTATATCTTTTTATTATATAAAATATAAATTTTATTATCGCAATATGATAGATATTAATTGAAAATGGATGAGTGCTAACTATTTGAAGAAAAGTACGATGATGGAGTTAAGGATTTCATCAAGTTTGAAATAGGGAATTCCTAACACCCCTGTGAAAATATTTTTTTTGTGTTTAGTTTGTTTTTATTAATTATAAATAACATTGGATGAGTTGTAAGAACAGGTGATTTTTAATGAAATAGATCAGATAAATAAATGTAGGACTAAATAAGGGAAAAACAAAACCTGAACACCAATTGGAATGATACTGCGTTTTATGAACCATTTGATATGAATACCTGTGTAAATTGACATTTAATTAAGATAGAAGAATTATGTATGGAATCTATGTCATCTAGAAGATTCTTATCAATGGGGGAAAATAGATTAGGAGTTTCCATAATATGGAAATGATCTATGAAACATTCATTTTTCATTCCCTACAGACAGAATAAATTCTTTTAGTGTAAACAAATATAACTCAAATTACATAGACCTTCATGTTAGTAAATTATATCATTCCACCTTTGTTATGCATGATGTAAAAATACATGATGTTGCCTCCGCTTATATTTGGAACAAAGAATCCTAGTAATGATATTGAGGTATATTTTTCTCCAATGATCAAAGATCTAAAATTGACCAAGTATACAAGTGTCAAAATTTATGATGCTTATAGAAGTGAAGAATTCACACCAAGGTCCATGTTATATGGGATAATAAATGACTTATTTATTATGAAAATATATCATTATATAACATTTAATAAATTTTACGGTGTCATATTTATGAAAAACTAACATAGTAATTTCAGTTGAAACACTCTTCAAAGATAATATTTTATGGGAATCGTAATTTTTTTCATCAACAACATAACTTATGATATGGGATGAAAACATTATATGGGAATTATAAATAAGATACAAAATTGTCTCCAATAATGGGTGATTAAATATTCCATAATGTAAATATTTTTACACTATTTTTAGTAAAGCATTTTTTAATAACATAAGAAATTAAGTTGGATGTAGAGTTGAAATTTCTATTAATTACAGAATTTGAATTTTTTATATCAAATAATTTTTCATTGATGTGGTTCATATTAATTTTTTTTGTAGTGTTATTAGAACATTACTAAATGTTAATTAAAATATGAAACATTAAATTAATAATGGTTTGACCTGATTTACATGGGCATTAGGGAATATTTGGAACTAGTGAGTGGCAACATGGAAGATATTTATCAACCATCCTCTTACACTCTAAAAAGAAAGGAAATATATTAATTTTTTTACTTTCCCCTAATAGTGTGAATTTTTCAGAGGTGTATTCATCAAATTTCAAGAATGTCATTTCAATAAATAATTTAAAGTAATAAGAACAAAAGTCACATGACAATCATATTTTTATGCAATGTTTTATTTGTGTGAATTTCTTTTGCATTTTTCATCAAAATATATATTCTACATTTATTAGAATCTATTTTCTTTCTAAAGAGTCATGTTCTAAAGTTATAAACTCGATAAAGTTTCTAATCTTGAATAAAAAGGTAATAGTCATATTGTGTGAATTAGATATATTCTTATTAAAATAATTTATTGATATAATTGTCCATATTATGGTTCACATTGTTATAGAGGTTCGACATTGTGGTCCCATCAATTATAGATGGATGTATCACATCCAGTAGAACACAAGATTTTTTGAAAGGGTCTATCAAGAATAGATGTTTTATAGAAGATTTTATTGTAAAACAATTTATTATTGATGAAGCTATTGAATTATGTATTGAATACCAATAATATTTTCAAAACATCGATATATCAAAGATTCATCATTACATATGTCTTATGGGATAAGGGACTTCTAGAAGATATTTGTTACAAATACCTTGATATAGAGGGGAAGAAGAACACCTTTACATTTTACATAATAGTGATGATGATGATCCATAAATTGAAACACACAAAGAAGTTATTAGTGATATTAATCCACAAAGGGAATCAAAATGGATATAAATTATATGTAATGAAAATTTTATAGTATGGTTTAGATATCAAATTTATAAGGAGTTATCGAAAAATCTGAATTAAATTGGTGAATGACTTCAATGGAATTCCTGGGGACCAAATGAAAATGTAATATCTTACCGTGGTTTTTTAATCAATGGTTAAAAGTTCTATATAAAAGAACATGATTACTGTATTATGATAAAAAATATTAGTGTTACACTTATGGTTGTTATAATTCAAATATCTTGTTCCAATGAAATATTTACTATTTAGAAAAAAAATTATATTTTTTCATTATCAAATATATATAGGAGTAGAATTATAGAACATTTCATGTGTCGATATCCCATTTCGAATGGTATGAAAGTAAAAGTGGAGTAAAACTTTACGAAATGGGTTTTGCGAAGGTGAATTTAAGTGAGCAAGGGGAAAAAGATGAGTCATTCATAATGGTATCAGAAATAGTGTGTGTATTTTATGTCTCAGATCTAACAAATAAGAATTGATCGATTAACCTAATGAAGACTAAAATATGTTTAGTAACATTAAAATTCAATCTAAAATGACCCTTTCATTTGAATATCACTATATATTCACAGAAATCTAAATGTAGTCAAATTTATTGTGCATTAGAGGTTACCAAAAATAGGGGATTTGGATTCCCAATAGAAGGACAAAATATCCAAGACATTTTAACTAATAAAGAGTGTTCAATGATATGGTAAATGTAATTTTTAATATATTATGTATTTCCTAAAAAAATATTATATGTTCTATTCTGCATTAACATAATCAAAATTAAATGTTTGAAAAATCATTTACACAATGAATTCTTCACATAATGAAATTACCAATACCATAGAAGAAAAAACTATACGGATTAAAAAACATTGGATGTAAAGGTGATTTTGTGATATACATTCTCAACTTTACCAAAATATTATATAATGAAATATTGATTTAATCATCATTATTCTTTGTAGATACCATTTCATTTAGAATATTTCTTTCCATATTTCATACCTTCTTCACAAAAACATCAATAGAATTCTCCTCCCTTAAAACATTATCACAATTATACTATTTCATTTTTCATTTTCACTAAAGCTCCCTCTATTTCATTTTCTAGAAGAGAGAAAATTCCGCCTCTACTCAATCATAGAGTTAATCATGATATTTTCAGAAAAAAATTAATTATATATAGAATTAATATACCTTTTTATATTTATTATTAACTTTATTATTTTTAATATTTTATCATATATGAATTGTTTTCTTATGAAAGTGGATTATTTTATTCAATTTGGGGTGGTCTTTCCAACATTAATTCCTTTATATACAAAAACATCCATAAACATCTCTTCAATCAAATTATTTTCACCCCTACAGTGTTGTAATTTATTAATTTTCTTCATGTTCCCAATATTTCCCAATCTCAGAGGTAATCTTGATGTTTTCATAGAAAAATCAGTGTTCATATAATTAATTTATTATTTCATAATTAACTATTATTTTTTTGTTTTGGTGTTAGTTTTACTCACAGAATGATTGTTTTCTTATATAGGTGGATTTTTTTGTTCACTACTTCAAATGTGATAATGAAAACAAATAAATGAAATAATAATGCATAAAACTATAATGAATAATTTAATTCCTAGTATTTATTTAATTAATATTCTCATTATTTTATTTAATATTTTTATGTTAATTTACTTATCTCTTTTATCTAGTATTTATTCAATTTATTTCAAAGAATATTTTGAAGTTATATTTTTATTTCAACTATCTACAACATGAAAAAATATATATAAAATGTTCATTTCTTGCAATGTTACCAGGCATTTTATTGTCCTTATGTTTCAATCTTCCAACACTGAATATTGGGTCGATGTTCATATCCTAATAACTTTTCATAATGATGAAAAACAAAAGAGTTGGGAAATATCCAATGACCAATTTGATTACATCTTAGGATAGAATGGTCATATGGGATCCTGTGTTCTTTTGGATTTCAATAATTAGAAAGGGTTTTCAGATAATAACAACGAGATACTACATGGTGTTGGAAGTTCTAAAAATAATGAAAACAGAAATCAATATAATAAATGCAATTTGGTTTTTTTATACTTATTGGTGTGTAATAATTATACACAGCTAAATCTGAGACAAATTATGAATGGTATGAAAAAAATTTATTCTTTTTGTTTAATATTGTATTTAATTTTAGTAAAAGGGAATACCATCACAATCCATACCAAGGAAAAAATTATAATTTTTTTACTTTATGAAAATGTTCTACAAGTAATTTTTTACGTGTATGAATTAGAAACACCTAAATATGATAAATGTTATTCCCAGTATGACTCCAAGGCACTTTAAACTATTTTTAAAAAATTAGATAAAAAGGATCATCACACTGAATACTTTGAAAATAAAATCTTATTTTCTTAATAATTTAATAGTATGATTAGAAAATAATTATTTATGTTTACAAAATAGTATCACATCAATATAATACAAAATGCCATCACTATGAGTCAAAATTCATGTTTCCAGTTTAAAATTATTTTTTAGTAAGAAAATATAAGCGACGTACTAAAAAACGAAGAAAATAATTTTTAATAATTTTTATAATTTTGTACAATGATACATAATTTCATTGTGACTTGTAGGAATACATTTTAACCCAATCTAAAACATGGTGTTATTGTTATGACTCCATGTTCTTCATTTATACAAAATTTAAATCAATTATAGTAAAAAGGCCTACTCACCCTCTCAAAAATGACCAAAAACTGTAATATTGTTTTGTAAATTTATTTTAATGATTCATAATTCATTTTAGATGTATAAGAATTGAAAACACCTCAATAAGATACATGACCTGCTCAGAATGACTCAATGTGTCGAATATCTATATATAATCGTAATCATTGTTAAAAAACACCACTCACTAAAAACCATGAAAGCAGATATATATTGTGTTAAAAATTAAGGACATCGATTCATATGTAGTATTTTAGATGTATGAATTATTATCTCATCAAACTGACCCATGATGTGATCGATAAGAGGTAAACTACATGCTTCTAGTTTAATCTTATATTTCTATATAAAATGCAAGTGATGCAATCAAAACTGAGAAAACACATTCAAATTATTTTGATAATATAGTAATAATATTCATAAATCTTTTTTTACATGCATGAATCAGCCACACCACAATACTATGAATGGAGTAACCGATATGACTCCAAAATCATCTTTAAATTTAAAATTGACATCAATTTTAGTAAAAAGACAAATGGCCAATTCAAAACCATAAAAACATCGATATTGATTTGATATTTTTTTACAATGATCCATATATCATTTGGGAAACATATGAATAAGTCACACCTCAAATGAAATACAGTGTGACTGGTATGACACGAAGTGCATCTTTTTATTTAAATTGAATTAAATTTTAGTAAAATTGAAAACTAAAAAAAAATTACATATCTTTTTGATACTTTAGTAAAATAATCCAAAATTCTTTTTAGATGTGTAGAAATTAACTTTTCCTAAATCCAACACACTGTTTGACTGGTATGACTAATTGTGTTTTTAATAAGTTAAAAATGATATATTAGTTCAAAAAGTGTCACTCACTGAAAACCAAGAAAAACTATTATATTTTTGTGATAATTTAGTATATCAATTGAGTAATATTTTTTGGACATTTAGGATCATTTTCAATTCAAAATTATACACTACATGATTGATATGAGTCTAAGTGTATATTTCGGATTTTAACGAGAATTATAGTATAAGAGAAATGTTACATTCTATAAAATGAGAAAAACATTCATATTTAGTTAATACATTATGAAAATTACTCCTAAGTCATTTGGTATGTGTGAGAATCATCCACACATCAATCAAATGCATGGTATTACCGATATAACTCCAAATATTTCTTTTTATATAAAATTGGAATCATTTTTAATAAAAAGGTTAACTGACCAACTCAAAACTAAAATAATGAATTCATACTATTTTTTAATTTTTTAAAATTATCCATTATTCATTTAGGTCATGTAGTAATAATAAAAACATAATGCAATGTATGTTTTGATAGGTATGACTCAAACATCCCATTATTAGTTTAAAAGAAACATTTTAGTTCAAAAAGTGTCCCTTACTTAAAACTAATCAAATGATCTCATATTTTCATTATAATTTATAATATAATATCATAAATCATATGATATGTCTCTGAATTGATGTCATATCAAACATGAACATGATGTGATCGATATGATTAAAAATACGTGTTTCCACTTTTTAAAAAAACATTTTTGAGAAAAAGGCATATGACATTCTCAAAAATGAGTGAGCGTATTATAATTGCTATAATACCTTAGTAAAATTATGAATAAGTCATTTTGGTCATTTATTAATCCTCTTAACCTCATACTAAAATAATGTGTGATAGTAATGACTCATTATGCGTCTTTTTATTTGAAATTTTCATCAAATTTATTAAAAGGACAACTAATTTACTCAAATATGGAAAAAATAATTCATATTGTCTTCATGTTTTTTATTAAAATGATCCAATAGTACTTTTATATGTATAGTAATAAACCTCATCCACATATGATTCATAGTGTTACCTATATGAATCAATGTATCAATAATTAGTTTAAAAAAGTAATTTTAGTTCAAAAGTTACCACAAACTAAAAGGTGAGAAAACATGCTCATATTTTACTGATAATTTTTAAAATAATTTTTTTAGTCATTTGTGACATGTATGAATTTTTATCTCCTAAAAATGATAGATGATTTGATCGATAAGATTCAATGTGTGTGTCTCCATTTTAAAATGAAATTTTAGTAAAAAAACGAAATGTTAAATACCTCAAATAAAGAAAACGCATTCAGAATATTTTGATAAATTTGGAAAATTATCCATAAATAATTTTTATGAGTTTTAATCAATTACAACTCAATATAATGTATTGTGTAACTATGATTACTCCATATTCATATTTTCAATATATATGTGTCAGGTTTTTGAAAGCATACGTCATATCACTTCTGATAAAATGAGCACAGACCGTTTTATAAGCATTCTACCAGTTATTACTTAATTAATTTTTATCAGTTTTACCTTAATGTTATTTAGTTTATCATTCAAAAAAATTATTTAATATGAACATGAAATAGTTTGATATGAATGAATCAACTAGAACTAAATCAGATAAATAGTGTTCTGAATATGACTCGTAGTTTATTTTAAAAGTATCACTTTTTACTTATTTATATTTTCTATATTATTTATAACATAATTTATTTTCTAATATAGGTATGTTTTTATCTTGATGTGGGGTTATGATCAAAATAAAAATATACATTGATGTTTTTAATGTATTTAATAATTTTTACTTGTGTAATTCTATAAACCAAAATTTAAAATGTCTATAATATAGTGTTTTTTAATTTTATTTTTATCAAAATTTTATTTTATTAAATAATATATTGGTACATTATATTACTAATTTTTTGGTTTCTTGGTGTTATAAGGTTTTTTTAGAAAACTTTACACTGGTGTTGTAGTGTGATGTTACAACATACAACATTGGTGCTTTACTATGATATAACACCACACATCATCAAGCACCTTTATCCATGATTTTAGAAGATCTGATAAAGGTAACCTTTATTAGTGCTTGTATACACTCCGATAAATGTCTAATCTATTGGTGTGTAATGAGGTCACAGATAAATGTTTTCCATTAATGGTACTTCTATCGGATCTACAAATATATTATGGGTTTTTATATCGACCTGTTAGTTAATGCTAATCGAGCAGTGATAAAGGCAATTTTTAGTGATCCTAAAGACCTCAATTCTAGTAGTTTATAATATAGTTAAGAAAAAATAATCCTTTCATGTAATGCATGGTATTAAGGTAAGTGTTTCATTTTCTGTAACAAAATACAAAAAATATTTTCCATCTTTCAAGAGCTAATCTATGTGTTTTATGTAGTACACGCCTAAACTAGTGTAGAGTGAAATATAATTCAAACATATTGATTTCATATAACACAATCTATATTCTATGTTTCATTAAATACAGAATATTTAAATGATTAAATTAATTTTTAAAAATATATATTTTTCACAAAATCTCACTGTGTTACACATTTTATCACTAAAAGTGTTGAGATTATAAATTTCTTATTAATAAAATTTTTCCCTCATCCAAGACAAATAATCTATTATTAAACATCTTAAATTTAAAAAAATTAATTATCAAATTAAAATTATTCCACAAGGGATGAAATTTAATGAATTATTAATAATGTTTCCCTATCATGATAAATATATATCAATAATCATAAAAACATGTTATAATTGTTTTCTTCAATGTTAAAAATTAACTATTGAGGCTTTTGAAAAATAAATGATGATGAATAAACATTCACATGATTTTTATGACTTGTTAGATGAAATGTTTAATACTAATTTTCAATTTATATATAAGGAAATATGACAATTAAATGGAGAACATATAGTGAAAAATAATGGATACACAAATTATATTCCAATAATCAATGATATAGTTATTTTTTCAATGAAGAGATACAAGTATTATACATAAAAGATTTTAATTTTATTTATTTTGGTCATCAAACTAATTTATATGGATGATGTTAATTATAAAATCAATTATACTACCAAATTTTAAGAACTCTGTATATTCAACTGTATTATTTTTATTCCTCACATTATAAAAAATCATTCAAAAGATGAATAATTATTTATATTCATTAGAAGCCCAAATGATTCTATAAATGAGTTTAAAAAGGATTCCATGGATCATAGATCCCCCATGATATATATATATAATTTCATAAGGGTCATATTACAAATAGGATAAAGGGGAGAAAAATATGATTATTTCAAATATTCAATATAACAACCCAAAACCCACACTCTTGTATTAGGAGTTTGAATTGTAAAATTTACGGTTCTGGATTTAATGGTGATAATAATGAACAAATTTTTTCCAATCTAACCATACAATATTGAAAAAAGAAAATTATATCACTTGTATCCTTGAGTAACTTTTTGATTTATTATTTTCTAATATTAGAATAAAAATATAATATAAATAATTAATAAGGTATTAATTGAACATTTTCTAACTTGACCCATCTTTTTCTTTTTCACATTAAGACATCATCATTATCAACATAAAATCCCTTCAATAAATAGATTTTTCAACATCATTCTTTATATTCTAGGGGAAAAGAAACATAATAAGGGTTATCTAAAATTATCATTAAGGGAAAATGTTATAATTAACAAATATTTTTCATAAGTGAGCATAAGATGTGAGTATTGGTATAATGATATAATCAAATACGATGTGTACAATATTAGAATATTATTACTCAAAAATACCTCGATAATAAAACATGAAAACCTGGAATATGGGATTAAAAATGGAAATACTAATAAATATAAATAATCATGATCTATGGGATATAAATCTTGATGAAATAAAGCTTCATAACACTATATTAGGCATGGATAAAACATATATGTATCATAGAACATAATTTCATAGAACCCATACAAAATGGATTAATTGTCTAACCCACATCCTATATAATTCTGTAGATAACATAATCATTACACAATTAATTAGATTTATAAATAGTTGTACTAAAAATTTAAGTATTAATGGGATCACCATTCACAATATAGGTTCACCCATCATATAAAATATCCAATAACCACTACATGGGTAAAGTATAATGAGTCTTTATTTAATCATAAAAAAACGTATAGAAAAATTAATTACTAATATTTTAAGTTGATTATACCATGAAAATTGTTTTTATTTCAAGTAAATCAGTTTTAAACCAGATTAACCATGTTAAATAAAGTGGTTTTATAATAATATCTTTTAAACATAACTAACCCAGAGAAGAGAAATGTGGTTTATAATAATCTATTTAAACAAAAATATTTCATCCAGAGAAAGAATGATGATTGTATCAATAACAAATATATCTAGTGGAGGATAAGTATAAACCATGTTTTTTACATTTATCAATATAAATAACATTATATGATTAATAAAAAAATTATTTGGGAATATATCCTTTTCATTTTGAAAATCAGTTTTTTAAAATATAAAACATTTTTAAAATAATTTTCATTACATATATGTTTTATAAAAACAATGAATTTATTGAAAATTATAAATAAAATCTTATTAAATATTACCATGTAAACATTTGATGTAATCCTAAAATAATCAAGTCATTTATGAGGGTAATTCCTTACATGTCTTAATGAACATTTATTTTCCACGGTATAATGGTTAGAATACTACCTTGCATGGAAAGTGATAAATGATTCATTTGAAATCATTTTGAAAAATGAAAATCTTATAATAAATTATTTAATAAATATTTACCAAAATTTTAAAAACATTTTTGAAAATATTTATAAAAAATAGGATTGTAGAAGAAATCAAATTCTAACCGAAAAGGTAAATACGCTCATATTTTTTAAAAAATGTTTCCTCAACATGTTTAAGTACAAAAGAGTGGAAAATATAATATTAATTGTAAATATATTTATTAAATATATTTTAATAATACTCTAGATTTAATTTAGATATTTATCATATTATATGATCATTGGAAGATAATCATAATTAAACCTCGTAATAGATGAGATTGTATAATAAAATGTTTACCACTTTGGTATCTTTGAATAGTATTCAATATGATAGGATTGAATTATTTTAAACACAAAATTACATTATAATAAATTAATTGATGACATTACTTTTCAGATTGAATGTATATTCACATAATAAGATATGATAGCTGTATGCGATTATATAAATATCATGGAAGAAATATTATAACAAAAACATATGACCACATTGGTTACATTGGAACTCTAAATTAAATAAAATATAGATCTCAAAATGGATGTGTAAATACACCTAAATAAACATATAATAAATAAAATTTACATTAATAGGTATTATATGCACAAAACAACAAATATAAATGTAGATTATGGCATATATCTCACATAAGTAAAAATAAGCTGAGAAAAATACTTAGCTTGAGTTAGTATTTTAATGAATATATTTATCTTCATGAATAATAACATTTGTTTAATTTTATCATTGATCTATATTTTTTTTATAATTTATTATATCATTTAATTGAATTATTAATTTGTTAAATACATTTCAATAATTAATTTGGTTTATGTCTGATTTTTTTACCACATTCAGTTTGTGTGTCTAAAATGACTTAGTTAGGATGAATATATTCAATGAGGTTATTATTCAAACGTATAAAAATATTAATAATTAAATTTTATAATATATATATCTAAATTAAAATTTTGAATCCAATCATGAAATATTTTTCTGAAAAATGAACTAACATTATGAGCATGGAGATGGTAGGTCATACATACGCTTGAGTAAAATTTCATTCTTTTCATTGATCATTATGGAAATATAAAAAGTAAAATTGTAACATCAAAAATGATAATAACATTATAAATACCATATTATGTAACTATATATACTTATATATATAATTATCATGGTGTAGTGGTGAAAAAAATAATCACATTGTTTGAGTAGGTGGTGGTCCACTTGTACATGAACCACATTATCATTGTTTCTGCGAGTGAAAAGGTGAAAAAGATTTAATATATTTATAGAATGATAAATATTTTACTAATATACTTAATATAAAATTTTTATCACAATTATTTATGATCTCTATACTTATTACCATCCATGCATTGCATTATTGAAACTGAATAATATTGCTTCACGAGGCAGTAATATGTTGTACTCACGAGCAATGTTATTATATCCATTATGTTCTGTTATGTGTAAATGAATATATTATATAATTAAAATATTGGTATAAATGTATTATAAATATCACACATCAGCTTTTTATTCATCATCATACACAACCGTGAGAGGTGGTAATGAAAAAATGAATGACATTGTTTCACGAGGTGGTAGTCCACCCCACGTAGAAAAGAGGAATTGATTACACATTTAATGGAAGTGTGTGCAGTTTTTTCCAAAAAGATAACATATCAGAATAATATTATATAGAATATACTAATCCTATTATATTATCATGGAATAATTGTATCGACCCAAAGTTTCATTAATGGAAATCCCTCTTGATCTAATTAAATATCTCTTTATGTTTATATAAAATGTCAACTTCCTTGGTTTTATGTTATTTATTTTGACCGTTGCTAATATAGCCGTTGAATAGTGATCACATGATTAGTATAAATATAGGACTTTAACAAATCCAATTTACTCAGACAAAGGAAGTGATGACCTCATCTAGTAGAATTGCCCCATACGAAGCCCATTTGTTGGAGCTTGGAAAAGAGGTGGAATATTTGGGCTTCTCTCTTGACCAAGTCCAAGATGAGCTTCATCATGTCAAGCTCGAATGTGACCGTCTACGGGAAAAGTGGAAGTTAATTGAAATTACCACTCGTGCGATGTTATCCGAGCTACCCCAAGAGTCTGTCACTGTCGCACACCTTACCCTTAGGTCTTATGCAACTTTTTAAGGGGTTATGTAACAAATTAGTAGAACTATGTTCATGTACATTATTTTTGTATATAATAATGAATATAACTTCTAGTCATGTTTGATACATTGTAAATAGTTTTTAAAGTACAAATGGTGTTTTTAGTTATTATTTAGTTAAGAAATTTATTTTTTAAAATTAAGGGAATTTTGAATTAAATAATATTTTAATAAAATAATAATATTATTAAATTAATTTTTAGTAAATATAAATGATCTTATAATTTTATGAATGAAGTTAGAATTTCTATTATGGTTTGAAAGCCATTTCTGTCAAAACCCATGAATTTTCGATAAATGTATGTTTTTATTTGAAAAGTGAAAATTAACATAATTAGAGAATTATTTAAATAAAAGAAATGTTATTTCTGGAATCAAGACGTCAAAATTATCCAACGGTGAATTTTTCAGAATTTTCTGAAATAGTCAAATTTTTGGGTAAAAATTTAATATCGTTTAAATATATAATGAGTTTTATGACATCATAATGACCCAAAAGTGATGTAATAAAATACTATAATCTTTATGTTCGGCCAATATATGTTTTAAAATTAAAATAATGTGATTTTGGGTTTGTTTGACTTACTTTTCAAAGCATTAATGGACCTCTCAAGACTTATTCAACACCTTGCCTTTTTAAAATAATTTCCATGGGAGTGTGACTCACCTCCACAAAAGAAACCTTATTATTTTAAGAAGTTCGGACTTTGGCCTTATAAAATATTGTTTTCATCTTCCCTTTTCAAAAAACCATGGGCAAAAACTATGGGTTGTTTTGTGGTTTGTATTAATTTAATGTAAGGGGACCCAAACCTAAATAATAAAGAATTATCTCACCTTTTCTATATAAACCCACTCAAGCTCCCACTTCCTTCCCAGTCAAAGCCTTTGGAGTTCGTCCAACCTCTGCCCAACTCTCTCTGAAATCCTCCCAAGGTGCCCCAAGCTCCCAAGAATCCTCTCACAATCCTCTCTCTAGCATTAGGAAGCACACTTCCAAGTAAGGGTTTTTCTTTCTGTCTCATTTTTGTTAATTTTATTTAAGTTGTATTACCCTTTTAATTTCAATTATGAATCTTGGGCTATGTTTTAAAACCTCTACAATACATACCTCTTATTGTTTGAATGGTGGGATACCCCTTTCTCTTTCATTAAATTCCTCCCATTTAAAACCCGTTAATATGCCGAAATTCCAAAAGGAACTTCCCTCTCTTCATTTATATTCAAGAAATAATTTTGAATCTTGAATCTAAATTCCATTACAATTGTTGGTACATTTATCTATATGACCTCCTTACTGTCCATTACATGTAAATATGATGAGGAACCCATTTCTCTCTCATCATCCTTTTTTATGAATTCTTATGTCACACCGTTATACAGCCAAAATCGCACCGATTTTCCAACCCAATTCCATTGTGTAGTGGATACCATGCCCATTTATCCATCAAGGGTATCCACCATTATGCACCTTTAATTATTGATTACAATGTTTTATGTATTAATTACACATTTCTTTATCACGAAATATATGATTATGTTTTATTAATCCATGTTTTATGATCAATGTGGCACACTTATGCATGAAATGAAATGTTTAAGAAGGGTGCGCCTTTATAGCGCTCCAATGCATTGGGTAAATTATAGTATCGTGATACTTCATGTGCAATGAGTGTTGACTCATTCTAATTCCTGCGAAATGAGGGTTTACTCGTGCTTCATGTGTAATGAGGATTTACTCATTCTCTATGTGCAATGGGCCTTTCCTCATGCTAATTCCATGTTAAGTGGTGTTGCCACATTTCGATGATATGATTATCATTCTTTATCATGACTTTATGTTCATGTAACTTTTATGATCTATTGATATTCCTATTTTCTAACATGTATTGTAATCCTCAGGTTATTCCATGTGTAGTCCATTACATGGCTTTATAGCTCACCCTTTTTTATGCATGTCCTCAGGTTATCCCATGAAATGCTAAGTACGAAGGAATGCAGTGGTCATGTAAAGGAAGTTTTCAATAAAGATGGTGTATTTAATGTTTTATGTTTTTATTTAATGATCCTAAGCCACAAAGACACTAAACCTCTTGATCTTCTTTGTTGTATCAAGTGATGTTTTATATAATAAATCATGTTTATGTTTGTAATAAAAGCAGGGTTGTCATAGTTGGTATCAAATGATAGGTTTAGTTATTTTTGGGATTAGGAAACCCTAGTAAAGCCTTAGATACAAGACTAAGTATAAAAAACATCCCTAAGTTTTCGTAAGTACTGAGTATGTTGTTTGTCAAACAAATACATCCCTGTCTGGATACGAGCAGGTAGAGGTGACTCTGGCACAGATGTATCCTAGGGATAAAACACGAAAACACCGCTTTGACCTAGACTCGAATGGGAACCGGTGCACGACAACGGGCCTTACTGCACTCTTGGTTACGACACTCCCAGGGGATATGTTTTGATAAATTCAAAACCATAGTATGAAACCTTATTAAAGTAATTAAAAAATGCCCCTACAAATATATGTTAGAAAGTAGATCATGAAAATCGTAGATTGAAGCCTATAGACTCATGAGTTAAGGAAATAAAAGTTAATTTATAAGTCATCAACTTTTTTCTTTGGATTACCCTTTATGTGTTACCCCTAACATTCCTTTTATTCCAGCCAATGGCCAGTAATAGGTGGACTCAGGCTAACAACCGTGGTGAAGATCAATGTGATGACTATACTAATGAGATGCCCAATCCAATGGGAGCGGGAATCACGAACTTTTTCATTCTTCTCTCTCAGCAAACTGATGTTTTGAATATAAACATGGGTCAAGAGGAACATCCAAACCCCCATAAGAAGGAACAAGTCACTATCGAGGGATTCATGAGGCAAAGGCCTCCAAATTTTAGTGGATCATCTAATCCCACGATCACTGAACAATGGATCAACTCCTTTGAAAAGATATTCTCCATCCTCCAATGTTCTGAACAAGAGAATGTTCTCCTAGCAGATTATCCTATGGAGGGTGAATCTGATCAATGCTGGATGTTGATCAAAAATACGAAGCATGAGGATGAGATAGTGGCGTTGGAATGGAAGGATTTCTGGAAGATTTTTTTCAATAAATATTTTCCACGCATCCTCCAACTTAAGATTGAAAGGGACTTCCATTACCTCAAGAAAAAAGATGAAGAATATGTTGGAGCGTACGAGGAAAGCTTCACAAGGCTTGCACGATACGCATCTGGCTTTATCGTTACCCCCGAATGAAAAGTAGACCGCTTCTTTGGTGGGGTGATTCCTAGCTTGCAGAAAGCATTAGCGATCCGTGACATCGACAGCTATGAGGAAACTGTCCGATGTGCCGTCAACGTCGCAATGGAGATCAGGGAATCACAAGGGTATCATGGGAACAAGAAGCGTAAGGTGGACTTCAATACTGGCAGTCTGATGGATAAATCCAACAGTGCTAAGAACATCCAGCACCCCACTTGCCAAAAGTGTGGAAAGAAGCACCTTAGAAATTGTCTTAAGGGGACGAGGAAATGCTTTAGGTGTGGTAGAGAAGGGAACCTAGCTGTTAATTGTCGGAAAGAAAGACCCGTGGCTGTGACAGGGGAGAGGAATGCTGCGTTCGAAACTCAACGTGTTTTTCAATGATACAAATGCAAAGAACAAGGTCATTTTTCAAATCAGTGCCCTAATCGAAGGGTTTTTAGAGGCGAACAACAACCTCCAAAGCAGCAAGGAAGATATTTTTCCATCACTTCTGCCGAAGTGAACCCCGAAAATGAAGTGGTGACAGGTATGCTAGTTATTCATTCAACAATAGTGAACGTACTTTTTGATTCAGGTTCTACATATTCTTTTATATCTCGAAAGTTTAGTAGAACAATCCCAGCACCACCACAAATCATGGAAGTGAAGATGTCGGTTAGTACAACAAATGGGGAAATCATTACATCCCATGAATATAAGTCCTCCCATTTTTGAGTCTGTGGGTTCATTTTCCCAGCGAAACTCGTCATACTCCCTCTAGTGGAATTTGATGAAATTCTTGTCATGGATTGGATTTACTTATATAGAGCCAACATAAATTGTCGGGAGAGGAAAATCACAATCCATATGGAGAATCGACCACCGATTCATTACAAGTGTCAGGAGGAAGATGAATCTCCTTTAGCTCCATCATCTCAAGAACAGATATTAATGCATTATGATCACGCATATCTGGCTCAGATGATTTAGTCCAAGGAAGAAACCATCCTTGAAGAAATTCCTATTGTGAGGGAATTCGATGAAGTGTTTCCCGAAGAACTTCTTGGTCTTCGTCCTAGAAGAGATGTTGAGTTCTCAATTTAAATTATACCTGGGGTGCTACCAATATCCAGGACTCCATATAGAATAGCTATTGTTGAGCTTGAAGAGCTGAAGAAACAACTATAAGAGAATCTCGATAAAGTGGTTATACACCCAAGTGCTTCACTATGGGGTGCACCAGTACTCTTCGTCAAGAAGAAGGATGGTTCAATGTGGCTTTGCATCGATTATCATGAACTTAACAAAATCATGATAAAGTTCAAGTATCCTCTCTCAAGAATCGATGACTAGTTTGATCACCTATGCGGAATAAAAAACTTCTCCAAGTTGGATTTGCGGTTGGGATATTATAAAGTAAGGGTGAGGAAGGATGATGTCCCCAAAACTGCTTTTCGTACATGATACGGGCACTATGAATTCATATTAATGCCTTTCGGACTCACCAATGCTCCAGTAATCTTCATGTAATTGATGAATAGATTCTTTAGAGATTACCTAGACAAATTTGTGGTAGTCTTTATAGATGATATTATAATATACACCAAAACCAAGGAGGATCATGAGGAGCATTTAAAAACTTTACTAGAGACATTGTGCAAGGAGATGCTTTATGAAAAGTTCAATGAGTGTGTGTTCTGGTTGAAGGAGGTCTCATTCATGGGAAAAATCATCACAAGAAATGGGATATTTGTGGACCCCTCCAAAATATATGCAATTGAGAGATGGCCCAGGCCATCATCGGTAACGAATATCTGTATCTTTTTGGGGTTAGCTGGATATTATCGATGAATTGTGAGAAATTTCTCACGATTGTCCAACCCTCTTACCAAGCTAACTCGGAAGGGAGTACAGTTTTCTTGGAGTGATGAATGTGAAGAAAGCTTCAAGGAGTTGAAAAGGAGGCTTATCACTGCACCTATGCTCACATTACCCACAAGTGGGGAACTTTTTGTGGTATTCACTGATGCTTCGTAGAAGGGCATAGGTTGTGTGATGATACAGAATGATAAAGTGATATCCTATTCCTCAAGGAAGTTGACAATCCAAGAGGGAAACTATCCAACACATGATCTGGAGTTGGTGGTTGTGATCTTTGCCTTGAAAATCTGGCGGCATTATCTCTATGAAGAGAAATGTGAGATATATACTGACCACAAGAGTCTTAAATATATATGAACACAGAAAGAGCTTAATATGTGCTAGAGAAGATGGATAGATCTAATCAAGGATTACGACTGTTCAATACATTACCACCCTGGGAAAGTGAACAGGGTGGCATATGCCCTAAGTAGAAAGGACCCAGTGATTCTATAAATGATGCGAATTGAGAAGGATCCAATCTTCTCAGACTTAATGAAGATGGACATGGGAATCGTAGATTAGAGAACATCATCAATCATTTCACAAATGATTTCTCAACCTTCTCATTTGGAATGGTTAAAGGATGCTCAAACGGATGATGCAGGAATTCAAGAGAAAGTGGAAGCTATCAAAAAGTGGAAATCCTCAGAGTTTAATGTTAATAAAGAATGAATTGTGCAGTTTGGGAATAGATTATGTGTTCCATTAAATCCAGAGCTTAAGAAGGATCTTTTGGATGATGCACAAAGTTCAGATTTCTCTATTCACCTCGAGAGCACAATGATGTATCGAAATATCCGAGAAAACTTTTGGTGGGATTATATGAAGAAGGAGATCGCTGAATATACATCAAAGTGCCTGGTGTGTCAGCAAGTGAAGATAGAGAGGTAGATATCTAAGGGGATGATGCAACCATTTCCCATACCAAAATGGAAATGGGAGGACATCACCATGGACTTTGTCACCAGACATCCGAGGACATCCAAAGGAAACAATGCAATCTGGGTTGTTGTGGGTCGTCTTAAAAAGACTGCACACTTCTTTTTCTATTTAGGAGAATTTATCTTTGGATCAACTGGAACGGATATATATCAGGGAAGTGGTAAGGTTGCATGGAGTACCACTATCTATTGTGTCTGACCGAGATCCAATATTCACCTCTATGTTTTGGAAGAGTCTTCAACATGCTCTGAATAATGAACTGAACTTCAGTACGACCTATCATCCTCAAACTGATTGCCAATCAGAGTGGACTATCCTAACACTTGAGGATATTTTGAGAGCATGCTAAATGGAAATTAAAAGAGGATGGGATCAACATATTCCTCTATTTGAGTTCTCTTATAACAATATTTTCCACTCAAGCATCCAAATGGCACCATATGAAGCCCTGTATGGGAAAAGGTGTAGAACACTGTCATGTTGGGATGAGGTCGGTGAGCTTAAGCTGCTCGGACTAGAAATGGTCGAACAAATAGTGGAGAAGGTGAAAACCATTCTGCAACATATCAAGGTAGCCCATAGCCGACAGAAGAGTTATGCAGATAATTGTCGAAGATACCATGATTTTAAAGTTGGAGACATGATATTTCTATGCATATTTCCGTGGAAGAAGGTCATGAGGTTTGGAAGGAAAGGGAAGTTAAGTCGAAGGTATGTCGGCCCCTTAGAGATTCTTGATCGTGTCGGGGTTGTGCCCTATTGACTAGAACTTACACCTGCCATGGACAAAGTACATGATGTCTTTCTTGTATCCCTCTTAAGGAAGTACATACCAGACCCTTCACATGTACTCTATTCTGAGGTGTTACAATTGGAAGATGATTTATCTTATGAGAGAAACCAGTGAAGATCATAGATCATAGAGAAAAATTTCTACAAAATAAGACAGTGACCCTCGTCAAGGTGTTGTGGAGAAACCACATGTTTGAAGAAGCAACTTGGGAATCGGAGGAAATGACGAAGCTGAGTTACCCACATCTATTTTAGTTTGGGAAAAGAAAAATTTCAAGGGCAAAATTTCATAAGGGTGGAATATTGTAACGACCCAAAGATTCATTAATGGAAATCCATCTTGATCTAATTAAATGTCTATTTATGTTTATATAAAATGTCGAATTCATTGGTTCTATGTTAAGAATTTTGACCGTTGCAAATATAGCCATTGAACAATGATCACATGATTAGCATAAATATAGGACTTTAACAAATCCAATTTACCCAGACAAAGGAAGCGATGACCTCATCCAGTAGAATTTCCCCATACGAAGCCCATATGTCGGAGCTTGAAAAAGAGGTGGAATCTTTGGGCTTCGCTATTGACCAAGCCCAATCTGAGCTTCATCACGTCAAGCTAGAACGTGACCGTCTACGGGAAAAGAGGAATTTGATTGAAATTACCACTCGAGCGATGTTATCCGAGCCACCCCAAGAGTCTGTCACCATCGTACACCTTACCCTTAGGTCTTATGCATCTGTTTTAAGGGGTTATGTAACAAATATGTAGTACTATGTTCATGTACATTATTTTTGTATATGATAATGAATATAACTTCTAGTCATTTTGATACATTGTAAATAGTTTTTAAAGTACAAATGGTGTTTTTAGTTATTATTTAATTAAGAAATTTATTTTATTAAATTAAGGGATTTTTGAATTAAATAGTATTTTAATAAAATAATAATATTATTAAATAAATTTATATTAAATATTAATGATCTTATAATTTTATGAATGCAGTTATAATTTTTATTAAGGTTTGAAAGCCATTTCTGTCAAAACCTGTTAATTTTCGATAAATGTCATTTTTTATTTTAAAAGTAAAAATTAACATATTTAGAAAATTATTTAGATAAAATAAGTGTTATTTGTGGAATTAGGATGTCGAAATTATCCAATGGTGAATTTTTCATAATTTTCTGAGATAGTCAAATTTTTGGGTAAAAATTAAATACCGTTTAAATATATAATGTGTTTTATGACATCATAATGACCGAATTGTGATGTAATAAAATACTATAATAATTATATTCAGAAAATATATGTTTTAAAATTAAAATTTTGTGATTTTGGTTTTGTTTTACTTACTTTTCAAAGCATTAATGGACCCCTCAAGACTTAATCACCACCATGCCTTTTTAAATTAATTTCCATGGGAGTGTGACTCACCTCCACATAAGCAACGTTATTATTTTAAGAAATTAGGACTTTGGAATTTTAATATATTGTTTTCCACATCCCTTTTCCAAAAACCAGGGGCCAAATCCATGGGATGTTTTTTGGTTTGGATTAATTTAATGTAAGGGGACCCAAACCTAAATAATAAAGAATTCTCTCAACTTTCCTATATAAACCCACCCAAGATCCCACTTACACCACACTCAAAGCCTTTTTAGTTCATCAAACCTCTGCCAAACTCTCTCTAAAATCCTCCCAAGGTGCCCCAAGATCCCAAGAAGCCTCTCACAAGCCTCTCTGTAGCCTTTGGAAGCATGCTTCCAAGTAAGGGTTTTTTCTTCTTTTCACATTTTGTCAATTTTCTTTAAGTTGTATTGCCCTTTAAATTTAAATTATGAATGTTGGGGTATGGTTTCTCACCTCCCCCATATATCTCTATTTTTGTTTGAATGATGGGAGGCCCCTTTATCTCTCATTAAATGCCTCCCATGTACACCCATTACTATGCCAAAATTCTGAAAAGAACTTCTCTCTCTTCTTTACATTCAAGAAATAATTTTGTATCTTGAATATAAATTCCATTACAATTGTTGGTACATTTATCTATATGACCTACTTACTATACATTAAATTTAAATATGACAAGGAAACCCTTTATCTCTCATGAACCTTTTTAATGAATTCTTATGTCACGACGTTACGCTGCCGAAATCGCACCGATTTTCTAAGCCAACACTATTGTGTACTGGATACCATGCCAATTTCTCCATCAAGGGTATCCACCATTATGCACCGTTACATATTGATTTCAATGTTTAATGTATTAATTACACATTAATTTATCGTGGAATAAATGATTATGTTTTATGAATCCAGGTTTTATGATCCATGTGGCACACTTATACAGGAAATGAAATGTTTAAGAAGGGTGCGCCCTTATAACGCTCCAATGCATTGCGTAAAGTATAGTATCATGATACGTCATGTTAAATGAGTGTTTAATCATGATAATTCAAGTGAAACGAGGGTTTACTCGTGCTTCATGTGCAATGAGGATTTACTCATGCTTTATGTGCAAGGAGTCTTGTCTCATGCTAATTCAATGTTAAGTGTTGTTTCCACATTTCCATGTTATGATTATCATGCTTTATCATGAATTTAAGTTCATGTTTCTTTTATGCTCTATTGATATGCCTATTTTCTAACATGTATTTTAATCATTATGTTATTCCATGTGTAATCCTTTACTGGGCTTTATAGCTCACCCTTTTTTTATGCATGTCCTCAGGCTATCCCATTCAATGCTATGTACGAGGGAATGTAGTGGTCATGTAAATGATGTTTTCAATAAAGATGTTGTATTTCATGTTTTAAGTTTTTATTTAATGACCGTAATCCCCAAAGACACTAAAGCCCTCGATCTTCATTGTTGTATCATGTGATGTTTTATGTAATAAATGATGTTTATGTTTGTAATAAAAGTTGGGTTATCAAAATAATAATTATTTTATGAGGTGGGTAACTGAGTAAAATAAAATTCCACATTTGAAAAAAATTATCACTTATTGTGTTAGCCTCCTTGGTTTGCACAAAATGCCTTAATCGATTGGATTTATACCCAAATAATCTTTTAAATGATAGTATTATGTAATATTTTAATTTATTTTTATTGGGTTTTAGGACCAATATTTCTTCAAATGTGTGGATAAGTGAAGGTGGTGATTTCCCTTTTATAGTCAAGGAGGAGTGGCATTATTGTAAGTACTCAATAATAGTCACTATTGAGAGGTCAATATTGCCTAAAATTGATCCAAATTGATAATTAATGTTTTTTAAGGACTATATGGTAGATACAAACATCAAATACATTTTGAAACAAATTATATAAACATTCTTTTCCTTGACTTATATTTTTCTTTTTTTTTACCATTATGGATTTCCTCTACGGGAACTTGTTTTTTATCTTAAGAAATTTATGCATTAAAAATAAATTAATGTGCAAATTATTAGAAAATATATACCCACTAGTTATATATATTGAAACCAAATTATAAAAAGGAAATATTTTTGTGTTTAAAATTCGTTTTAACACAAGTGCACGTAAAATGTTGAAACACCGCTTTAACCATAACCGCAGTGATAGAGTGTTTTAACTAATTATGGGAATATATTCAATATAAATGAAACATTAGTCAACTGATGGGATTTTCATGGTATTTATTAAAAATTTAAAACAAATTTTCATAATATAGCATTATTTTCATAATTTTAAATCAGTTGAAAATGTTATTTCCAAAAAATTAACATTAAGGAAAGATATAAAATTATGCAAATAATTTAAAATCAAAAAACCATACAATGATGTAATTAGAATTTATTTTTTCCAAACATAGATAACATGATATATTTATAAGAAAAATTAATATAAAATAATTATTAATTAAATTTATTTTAATTTTAATATGTTTTTTATTTGTTTAATTTTAAATTTTTACTAAAAAAATACTACATTCACATTTCATATAAAATCAACCTAATTATTTCATCTATAAAAATTGATGATAAATTAATATGATAAAAAAATGAATTATTTATTTCAAAAGATTATGTATAATAAAACCAATGCTTGTTTTGTCCCTATCATAAAGTATTATAGAAATTAAAAGAAAAAAAACTATCTTTTTGTTATTTTCATTACTGGATATATTATATGGGTCATATTCAATGGAAAGTCGTAACGAATTTTTTTATTTTAGATAAAATGATGTAAAAGGTAAATATAAACACTTTAATTAAAATTTAGATATTATTATTTGTTATTTTCAATTTTATAATTCTAGATTAATTCCATGGTAAATCAATTTTTACCTAAACTCTAGTTATAATATTTTTAATGAATTTACTGTTCATTTGGGTAATAAAATTATGTTGCTGTTATTATATATTTTAAAATATTATTATTTCAAATATGGAATCAATTATTAATTATTTAATTCACTAATTTGGAAAAAATAATTTAACATTAATCCCACACACGTAGCTAGAAAACTGTTTTGATGAAGATTATTTAAAAATTGATTTCATATTAACTCTATAACTAATAATAAACATTTTATAAAAATAATTTAGTATTTAATATTAAATAATATATACTATTTATTTTAAAAATTAACCATTAGGGATTAAATTAGTAAATTACTTTAGAGAAATACTATGTATTTCAAAATAGATACAGAAAAACATGGTTTTAAACCAAAAACAATCGTATACTAAAAACAAATATAAAAGTAATTAAAACTAAATGTGTTGATTAAATATAAATTTTTATACATGATAAAATATTGAAAACATATTTTTAATTTTATATTACTAAATATATTGACAAAAAATTCTTTTTTAAAAATAATTATGTTTATTTATTCATGGAAAATAAATATTTTAAAAAAAATACAAAAAACATAACCAAAAAGTAAAATTCGATATTTACATTTTTAAAATAATTTTTATTTTATAAAACATATATACTAAACAAGTATAAATAATTTATATTTATTAAGGCATAAATATATGTATATTATATATTTCATAATGTATTTAATATTATTTGTTGTCACCATTTTAATGGTTATGTTATAATAGTAATATATTTCTTGGGTCGTTCAATTTAATAGTTCCATGTTGAATACCCTATCATTTTTTTGTTTCATGTAATGAATGATAAACTGTGTGTGGCATTTAATACAATATGAACATAGTTTGTTCTATAATGAATGAAAAACTACGTGTTGTGTGTACTTCACACTATCAAATATAATTTTTCTCTTTCAAAAT
Source organism: Viscum album (assembly GCA_963277665.1). Lineage (NCBI taxonomy): Eukaryota > Viridiplantae > Streptophyta > Magnoliopsida > Santalales > Viscaceae > Viscum > Viscum album. Next base: position 249,886,406 of record OY728165.1, on the reverse strand, counting down.
CTATGATTTTTATATCTGTTCTCTATGAAATTGCATCCTCTTAATTTGAAATCTATCTTTGTAATTAATAAATGAACACATGAAAATAATTTTTCTACAATCCCTATTCATAAAATGGTATTATAAAAAATTGTTTTATTAATTGATAAAGTTAATTATAAAGGTCATATTGAATAATACATAACTAGGTTTCCAAAATGAAAAATATTGGACAGAAGGGAAGAGAAAAATAAATAATGATATAGAGTGATTGAGTTAATTTATTACATTTAATTGAATGAAATTTGGATATTTAGGTACATGAATATTGAAATATTTTTTCATTTAAATGATCACTTGATTAATCATATATTAAAGTACTATGATATTTATCTAATGATCATTTAGTAGAGTTGAATTATTACTTTTCTATATAGGATATCAGAAAAAGAAAATATAGCTACTTGATGAGTAAAATTTCATCCATTTTTCTATTTCCATTAAAGTATATTCATTTTCTAAAAATGATGAGTATTCAAGATGAATTTTTCTACCTGATGATCTATACTATAATTTTAATACCACATAATAATAAAAAGGATAAAAATCTATTTCTCATGTCTTTATACATTGGCCAAAAAAATGGTTAGAACTTGGTAAGATTATTTCTTAAATTAATAAAACATACTAATATAAATTATTATTAAAAACCAGATAATAATACCAAAAGCTAAAATGAAATAACTACATAAATCAGTATCATGAAAATTTATTAAATATTTCTTACCAATGTTTGAAACCCAAAAATTTGAAGGATTGGATCACATATTCCTTATACAAAAATCCATAATTACCCCTCAACTAAAATCCATTAATTTTTTTAAATAAACTAAATTTTTTCTTTTTAAAATATATTAAGTCTTATGAAATTATATAGCCCATTTCTGGATGATATACATTTGTCTCATTTATTTTTGGGTTCAAGCCTCACAACCATACTGGAAGCGACAGATTTCCACCCAGCCTTCAGTTTATACCTTTTTTTATTTAAACATAAAACAATAATTCACCCATAAATAACACTTCATGTTCATTAAAGTGGTTAAAGATACCCCTTCACAATTTAATGAATCCCAAACAAAATCCTTAATAACCTCAAAATTATTACTACTTAAAACCCTTAAAAGAGGATTCTAAGACTCTTAACATATGATCATCCAAAACATATAAACTAATGATTGTATCGATAACCCTAATGGTAAAATCACTTAATAATATCCAAATATATGATGTTTTCAAATCTAATCATTGATACTATAAAACCCCAACCCTGGTTACCCAGAGTCAGTGCATTGTTTTAATACATTGACATGATTACAAGGAATCAAGTCCCGAAGGACCGATCGGTTTAGAAGTCTTGGAAAATATATTACATACATGAATGTTACATTACACATTATAACATACAAAACAACATAAATAATCATTTATTAATACCATTATTCCCTTGGCTTAACCTTGCATATCAATCCAAATACACCTCATTGAATCCTGGAAAAATAAAACATAGAAAGGGGTGAGCTCAAACGCTCAATAAGGGTAATCTATACAACAGAAACATTCTTAAATAAGCATAAAAATATAAAGAATTATATTAAACTAAAACAAAAGCCTTTTAAACATGATCTTCAGAATAATATGGCAGAAATAAAATGAAATAATTCCATTCACTTACTCACATGGATATTCTACTAATCGAATAATCACATGCAATATCAATTACCACTATCATAACGATGGAATTCATAATTCTAGACTATCATAACCATGTAGTCAAGGCCTCGTTCCAAGCCTACAAATAAGATTTTCTCAAAGCCTCATGCCAAGACACTAGTTTGTCTCATGAGACCTACCGATGCATCGAAGAGATATAGAGGGCTCCACCCATCACTTACTAGGTTCAATGCCTTCTTCATAAGAAATGGTCTAAACAAAAAATTAACATTCGTGTTAAAACTATCATACGAAATGTCAATACATTACCCATAAACCATGAATGGTATAAAAAAACATCCAGAGTAAAACATATCACAAAACCTTCAACACAATATGGATGATTTTTATCATGATAAATCAACTTCAAAATAAGTTTAAAATCCATTAAAGGATTTTGAAGTTAATGAAAATGATTTGTAAAACTATTTTATAGAAATACCCATTTTTCGTGAAAACATTTTAATGTCACAAAATTTGGAAAAGAATTCATTTAAAGACATTTTTGAATCAATGTGTACCATACCACATTGAGACTATTTAAAGGAATTAACATTATCAAAAAATTCATGTCCATATAAATAAATCCTTAAAAACTATTTTGAAGACATGGACATTAATGAGAAAGATTAAGAAGAATAAATATTTAAAACATTTGAAATGATGTTTTAGTAAATTTTCCCTTAAAATAATCCCTTTGAAAAATCTTTCATAAAACATGGACATGGATAATAAATATGTCCCAGTAGATACTTATGTGAAAACAACCTCAGATAATATAGAGATTGTGAAATTAACCCTTACCAATTTGGTATCTTACGAAACAAACAACCCATGAAAGAGGTATCATACAATGAATATGTAAATACACATAAATTGAAGTGTATTACATAAAGAATACAATTACGGGGAGTACATACACCACACAAAAGTTAATAGTGGCAATATTGCATGAATCTCACGTGAATAAGGAGTGAGATGAAAACCCCTTACCTTGTACTTTTACTTGGTTGAGGTAAGGTTAATCTTTTTTATAGTGGTGAAATAATTGTTATTAAATTATAAAAGAATCATTTACATTAATATGATATCATATATGATCTTTTAACATTTCTTTGTTAATAATATCTTAGTATTATCGTCATTTTGGGTGTTAACATACTCATTTTATTTTATATGTTTTGTTATATAAACCGTGTTTTTTATGGATAGGTTGTGTCTTATTCAAAACCAGAATGATATCAATTCCTTATACGTTATTTTTAACCTTAAAATTAAAATTATTTTTGAATGGATACGATGTGGAGTGAATCTCATCGCGTTCGTGGAGAAGAAAGTCCGTACGTACTCAAGAGCGACAATATCATTCTTTTGATATTAAAATAATATGTAATTTGATGGTACATAATATATACAGAATCATTATCATGTTATATTTATTATTCACATGAATTACAAGTCATTATTATACCCTTCCAAATAATAATATATTGAATAACAATTACACCACGACGTGGAGACAGTAAGCCGTACGTACACACGTATGGTGACATGTCATTCAAAGGGTTGATAGAATACTGAATAGGGTTGTAAAATATTTATAATAACATTACAGTATATATAATATACTGGAGATATTATTTTAGGAAAGAAATAACAATGATATAAGAAGTTGAAGAAGACAATTCTTGAAAAAGGGTGGTGAAAACATTACCTCTTTTTCGGGTTCTTCCTTTTGATTTGAAAAAAAGGGATCCTTAGGTTGGATTTATGATCAAAATAAGGCCACTAGTTTGAAGTGAGAGAAGTATAGAGAGTATTTGGGCAGGGGTTGGCTGAACCAAAAGGATTTGAAGGGGTGAAGAATTGGTTTGAAGTTGTGTCCTTTTATAAGGCGGAGAAAGGGCTCTTTTGGAAATCATAATGTATTATTTTATAATATATTAATATTAGGTTTATAATGGCTCCAAAGTGTATTATTAAATTTATAATCTAGGTATAGGTTGAAAGCATTTCAACCAATAGATTTTAGACAGGTTTTTGTCATTATATTAACCATATCTTTTAGTTTTAACTCTTAGTTAATTAGATTGACATTTACCAAGTCACTTTGTATTTTTATATTATATAGTTAATAAACATAACATATAAATCCAAGACACCCCCCAAGTGGTCTATTAATGATACACCTATCATGACATAAGTCTCTTGTCTAAACCTTATATTTTTAGGAATTTAATATCAATTAATAATATAATATTTATTTTAAAAACTCATTTATGTCAATTTTGACACTATTTGGTATTTGATTTTTGTGAAAATCATCACAACTTTATTACTTAAAAATGATACTTTTAATCAGCCCTAACATGTCATAGTCACCTAGAAAATTCTTTTATGTCATAAAAACTTTGAAATTATGTTTATTTTAATATTTATATTACCATTTATTTGATTCTTTCATTAATAAGGTTATTACTGCATCATCATGGTTTCATAAATAACTGTAATTATTTAATGTCTAAAAATAATAATTAATATACCAATATGTAGGAAATATATTTAGGTTTATAATGAATATTTATAATCGAATTTATCTTCTGTGTAACCCTATATTAAAAATGATTGGGTTATTAAACTTTGATTTTAACTCTTAATTCTTCTCTAAATTAAATTATAATAAATGTCCTCATCTAATCCAATTGGACCTAAAGAGACATATTTTATTCCTAAGGTTTATTTTGTCGAATTAAACTTATCAAATAGAATAAGGGCATGCGTTAGGGTAATAATAATATCATTTTTACCCTTAATTACCCTATTTACTTTTTACCGTGGTAAATAAAAGTAAAAAGTTACTATTCACGAAAAATTATTTTTATCTTATTGAACCTAATTTTACTCCTTGATATTAACCATGTCTCTCACATTTTCAAAATTCCACTCACAGAATCGGTACTATTATGTTTTATGTGAATTTACAAATTCACCTAGGAGGTGGGTAAAAGTCGGTAAAAAAGTTCGATAAAATTTTTATATATCTAAAATTATTATAAACTGACTCCAATAAATTTCATTGAATTTATATAGGTATTATGTATCTATTTTCACCTAAAATAAATTTAAATAAAATAAATAATTACTTAAATAAAAAAACCATTTTAAATAGTAACTCTGAGTTTTTCACTATTCACAAAAAATTGAATGTTTTCAGAAAAATTCCAAAAATTTACCCTAAGCTATTTTTGATATTCCTAATTCAATAATGAAGTCTATTTTACCAAATATAAAACATAGAAGTTTCATTTATTAATTTAAAATTAATTCCCGCTGTTAAAACAAAAAAAATGTTTTTAAGAAACTGTAAGTATCAAAAGATTGACATTTGTTTATGTCCGGTTTAAATATGAAATTATGTCCAATGACTGAAATTGGATTAAATTGTAAAAATATATTATAAATATAATTTAAAACCACCCAAATTCATAATATATCCCTATTATTTATTTATATTTAAAAAGTTGTTTTTAATTAACATTTAGTAATTTTTACTATTCATTAAAATATGAATGTTATCCAAAATGTACCAAACAATTACTATAATATAATTTCGATATTGAAAATCCAAAAATGAAGTCCATTTTGAAAGATAAAATGTATAAAATTTCAAAAGTTGGTATTACTATTCGCAATAGCTAGTTTGATTGGTTATGGTGTGTGTTAGAACTAGAAGTTGCGTACAACACATGCTATTGTATTATTCTAAGAGAAGCGTATCGTGGAAGCTTTGGGTGTTACATATACTAACTATAAAAGACAACGACCAACACTCCCAGATTCGGTGTTGAAATCATGAACATTAAACTTTGGTATTCCATGTGGATAAATATGATGCAATTTTTTTACTTCCCACCATAAAACATAAAAACAGTATTTGAATCAATTATATCACCAAGGAAATTATAGGGGTACCATTTTAGGTATTTTTTGAAAACTCTTACAAAATAATTCATATGATATTAAATGATTACTTTTTCACATATCCCACCTATTATTGTTTACTTTAATTTATCATCATCATCCATTTTAAATGAGATCATGATATAACTCATTAAACCTCATTCATTATAACCTGGGGTAAAAGAAAACACAATATGTTTGAGTTCAAATTATTCGTAATGTAAAATGTAGTAATTACCAAATTTATGTCATTGGTGAGTATAATATGAACATACAAGTACATTGACATAATCAAAGATAAAGAGTATAATATAATAACATTCATAGCCATCAATTCCTGGATCATAAAAATGAAATCATGGAATAATGATATAACAAAGAAAATAGTTATAAAATTAAACAATCATGATCAATTTTATATCAATATTGATCAAATGAATTGTCAAAAACCCATATCGATCATAGAAAAAATATATTTGTATCTTAGAGAATCGTCTCATAGAACCATTACAAATCCCATATAGAACCCTAAAAATTGAAAATAACCTTTTCGATAACTTCAAAAAATAAAGATCCAAATAACATAATTGTTACCCAATGAATTTGAGATCTCACTAGGTGCACCTATCAATTAATATATAATGGTCTTACCCGACACTATCTATGTACACCCATTGTATATAAAGGCTAAGAACCACTACATTATAAAGTACATAGAGCTTTCAATTAGTAATAAAACTCAAATAATCAATCATTATTATTTGTATAATGTAATTTTCTAATGGAAAATAAATTGGTTTCATGTAAATTCATTTAAACCAGTAGTATCCCATGGAAAAGAAGTGCGTCTCAAAAAAATCTTCGTGAAAAATGAATAACCCATAAAAGATAAATTGGATTTAGAACAATATCTTAGATAAAAATCCAATTTTATCAAGATAAAGAATGAGGGTATTATAAATAATAAACATCCCCAATAGTGGAAAAGTAAAAAAATAGTTTTTCATGTTGATGAATATTGATATCATAAAAATTTTATTAATTTTTTTGAGGAAAATATCATTTTCATTTTGAAAATCTATTTTTAAACCTTAAAAAAGAACATATATAATTTTCTATAAAAATAATTTTTCAACACCATGAATTTATATATTATTATGAAAAAATATTCTTCAAAAAATAACATTGTTATTTTTATATGAAATAATAAAAGAAATTATGGTGATGTTAATGGTTAATTCCATACATGTTGTAGGGTACATTATTTTTCTTAGAATAAAAAAGAAAAATACCATTTTGAAAATACATAAAATAACATTACATTGAATATTTTAAAAAGAATTAAAAATGGGTTAAGTTATATTTAATAAATAATTATTACTAGAGTGATGACATTTTTTGGGATCATTTTTGGAAAACCTGTTTTTGGATGAAAACATTTTTTCCCTAAGAGAGATATATTTTTTTATTTTCAAAATAATTATTATCTAAAAATATTAGTACCAATGATTAAAAAATGGTTCATATTAATTTTAAATATAATTAATAACAATATTCTGAGGAAAATAAATAAATATTATGTGATATGGATTATAGGATCACAACATTGGAAACAGAATCATGAACAGTACCCACAAGGGATTAAAGTATAACCTAAAATTATTACATCTTTTTAATATTTGAATCATAATAACCATGAAACGATTAAATTAAATTAAAATTAAAATACCATATTAATTTACAAATTAACTAAATAACATATCTAATGTTTTGTATATACCCCTCTTAAATGAATATATGTTCATAACACAACATTTGTCTTAACGAAGGCTAATTGTGACAAAAAATCATTATCACTTTCGTAATGTTGAAACTATAAAAATAATGGAAGTGTGATCCTAAAATAGATATATAAATAATGATAATATTATGTATAATAATCATAGAATAACATCAATTTTATTTTATACACCACACAAAAAATAAGTTGTGAATATAGAATGTATCCCTAAAAATAAAAGTTGGACAAGAAATATCCAAACCTTATGTCTAAATTGTCATGTGTGTCTTTATTTTCCTGTGAAATAAAATTATTTAAAATAATTAATTTCTAGTGAAATTTTTAAATATTTATTATTACTTTTATTCCACTAATTTACATGTTAGAGGCAATTAACTGATCAATTATGTTTAGGATGGTTGTTTAGACCATATTCGGCTTGTGTGACTAAAAAACCTGGGTTGGTAGACTATGGTCAAGTTGTTCATTATTTAAGCATATAAAGTATAGTAATCATGAAATAATTAACATATTTATAAAAAAATTATACTTTTAACACTGATTTTGAATTTTGGTTATGGTAAATGAATTAATGTTACGATCGTGGAGATGGTAGGTCTTACGTACAAATGAGTAATGTTTTGAATTTGTCCATGATTATTATGGAAATATGTTTTGTTAAATTTTATAATTCCATATTGATTATAATATCATAAATAATATATTATTTACTTTTATATAATTTTATGTATCATTATTGTAATGTGGTGGGGAAAAATGTAATCACATCGCATCAAGGAGGCAGTAGTCCACACATCTATGAATGACATTATCATTTTTTAAAGTGAGTGGAAAGGTAAAAAATGATATATTATAAATCCAGAATGATAAATGTAACATTTTTATCCTAAATATGTTACTTATATCACAATATTTATTATATTTTCCCTAATTAACTTCTATTTAATTGGTTAGGAAAAAATGAATCACATCGCTTTGAAAGGTGGTAGTTCACCATAAACATGAGCGATGTTATCATATTTCCTTAGGGGAAATAAAGGTAATATATGATTTAAAGACTCCAAAGGTTTAATTATGTTTTCTATATAATATATAAACCTTATATACATAATAAGACCCAACATTTTGAGGTGGTAATGGAGAATTGAAAGACAATGTTTTATGAGGTGGTAGTATGACGTACACAAGAATGATGATTTCATAACCCATTTGATTGATGTATGATTGGTTTTTAGTAACACCATTAAAAAAGAAATTATTTATTTTTCAGTAAGTAGGTTATTATACAATAATGGTATGGGATGGTTTTTATGAGGTTCAGAAAGAATTAAAAAATAACTCTCATTGAAATACATTACCTATTATTTAGTAATACTTGTTAGGTATTCCATAAATTCCTTCCTCAGTTGGATTTATGACCAAATTAATGATTCTAGGATGATATGAGGGAATTTTATAAGTTATTTTAATATTGGATGGATTAATAAAGGTCATGTTATGTTTGAATAAGTGTTGGGAGTGTTTGACCTTTTATCATTTTGGAGGAGTGGCATTATTATAAACACTTAAAAGTATTCACTATTGTGAGGTCTATATTAAATAATGTGTCTTCTAAATTTAAAATTAAATGTGTTTTGGGAATATATGGTCTCGAATAACCAATACCAAAATATATAATTTAAATAATGATTGGTAATAATATTTTAATTTTTTGAAATCGGTTAATAAAATATAATTTATTATAAAATTACATTAATGTTAATTTTTCAATTATTTATTTAAATTGAATTTCAATAAAAGTAAGAAAAGTTGTAATTTCATTATATTACTCTCACACCCATTTAAAATTATATATTTATCATGAAAATAAATTTACCATGACAATTAACACAATTTACATCACATTTCATATTTTATATATAATTTATTTCATTTAATTTCTATCAAAATATTTATAACACTGGCATTTTGTAATCATCATAATTTTTTATTTCTTCTCCATAATATTTAATAAATATTATTATGATAATAAAAAATAATTTATATTTAAAATTAATATATAATATCAAACAAATGTTGTTTTTTCCAATCCCAATGATTTATTTAAATTAAAACGAAGAAAATTATCTTTTTTATCGTATTCATTGGATTAAATATTTTATGGGTCATATTCTTAGTAAATTTGTAATATGTTTCCATATTACATATAATATGATTCTAATTTTCTAAATAAACACATTAAATAAAATTAAGATAATATTTTATGTCATTTTCACTCTTATCATTCTAGTTTAACCACTACTGGTGAATCAGTTTTTATCGTATCTATAGTAATTAATATTTTTAATGTATTCAATATTTATTTTTGTACAATTAAATGTTAACCATATTAATAATTTTAAATTATTATGATTCAAAATTTGGAATCAATTTTGATAAATTTAATTCAGAGAATGGGGAAAAAATTAATTTAAAAATAATCTCACATACGTACGAGACAACAGCTTTTTAAGAGGGGTTTTTAAAAAAAAATTAATCTATATAAACAATATGATTAATAATTTTTATTTAGTATAATATGATATTTATTGAAAGGATAATTAATATTTTTTGAATGAAAAAATTTAAATTCATAAAAATGATTTTTTAAAGATGTCTATTTAAAAAAATTGCTCATACATATCAATGATTATTAATAATAAGAGTATGAATAAAATTTAATATTTAATTTATATAATCTATAAATATATTTTACAACACTCTCCATTAATTATTAATTTAATTAAATAAAATAGGTGTAAATTATGTATTTTAAAATAGTGGTTAGAGAAAACCTGTTAGGAAACCACAAAACAAACTTATTCTAAAAACTAATTTAATGTTTATTCAAAGTAATTAAATTGATTAAATATAACTAATGTCACATTATAAAATATTAAAAACTTATGTAGACTTTTATGTTACATTATTTATTGAATATAACATAAATTTTATAAAATATTTATCATTCACAATTCATCGAAAAAATTTATATTTATCAAAAAAATCAAAACATTTCACCCATTTAAAATTTTGATATGTTGATTCAAAAAATCATTTTAAATGAATAATATAGTTTTTTTTAATTTCAAAAAATAAACTAAAATATTTTTCGTTGAAAATAATTAAATGTCAATATTTTTTAAAATGGTTTTTTGAAGAATAAAATCACTTATCATAAAATGTATTTAATATTGACGATACATTTATGAATAATTTATATTGTATAAGATATATATATATATATTTAATAAATTTGTTAATACTGTTCATACCCCCCCAATTTAATGGCTGTGATATAACAATAATATATATAATGTGTTGTCTAAGTTTGTAGTTTTGTGTTAAATACTCTATTGAACATAAAAATATCAGGGTTAAATGAAAATTTTAGATAAACGGATTATTTCTTGTAATTCCAGATAAACATATTGTTTCATATATAGATAGATACACTCAATTCTTTGTTTCCTTGAATGAAATGAATATAATTTTCTTCTTTTGAAATATGGGGGTGTTATAATCCCTAAGATCTATCTCGTTAGGGACTTAAGGGAGGTCACCCTATGTTATAGAAATTCCATGGAGGAGAGGGATAAAGCAATGGGAGATAACAATAAAACAAAATATAAGAATATTAAATAATAGAAAAATTTGACAGAAATGATGAAAGGTAGTCAAAAAGGATTAAAATAATATTCTACCCCAAAATACAAACCACCACTACCATTATTGCAATGGATGGAGAATGAAATTATAGTCAGCCAAATGAGTATGTGTCTAAGAATTTGTTTAGAAACATCATATTTACATGAAATTTTAAAAAGCATTAGCATATATTAAAACACGTGAAAATTACTTATAGGTGGTGATATATAATAAAATAATGACCTATAAATGGGGAAAATTTCAAATATCTGATAATATTCAATTTATATATTGTGGAGTCTACTAAAGATTAAACAATATTCAAGTAATATTTTAATTCCAATTAGTATTTGAATATTTTTATGTAAGTTCATTATGTTATTTAGGTACATGTTTAAAAATCAAGTCACACTCGACATTAAAATGATTTTGAATTTGATTAGAAAAATCTAAAAAATTCATTTCAATTAGTAGACACTATAGTAATAAATATTTCCGATACAATTAAGGTTGTTTTGGTTAAAGTGAATAAATTTTATTTTAGTGTGAATTTCCTTATTTTTACTATATAAATATAAAACAAACATACAACGTTCAATTCAATTCTATGAAATGATATGGGAATTACTTTTTGTTTATTGTGTGGACATGTATTTGTGATTTGAGTGTAAGAAATTGAATTTCAATAGTCATCAAACGATCACATAATTAGTGATTAAGATGATGATTTTCCATATTATAACATATTAGAAGTTAGGGATATAATATTCATTTATGAAAGTAAATAATAATTATATATGAAAATTATTTAAATGGTATAAATCAATGAAAATTAGGTGGGTACTTAATGATTGAGGGGGTTATGGATTATATAACATCTTCTATGAAAAAAGAGATAATAAACAACCAATATGTTTAGTTTATAAATAAATTAATGTTTTATATTATAGTATTATATAAATATTGTTTTATTGTATCTATGAAAGTGGATAATATGATTCCCAATGTACTAGTAAACCTAATTTTATAAAGATGAAAAAGATCCTTCCGTTTTGAGAAAATCAACTTAGGTCATTCATTGATTTCAATTAGTTATCATCATATAATTAATGTATTATATTTAATATTGAGTTTATGAAAATACAAGTAATTAAAAAAATTATCTTATGCTAATAATGATGTTTTTTTATTTAATAGGATTTTTTTTTCAGATTTTTTTAAGAATTTTTATTTTGAAAAAAAATTCAATTATCCTAATTTTGTAGAATTTATTGAATAGATATTTTATATTCATGTGTTTTTTTGTATTTGTTAGATCCATGATGATATATAAATCCAAAATTATATTTATGGGTTGAATGGTAATTGAGTAGACTAAATATATAAGAGAATGTTTCTTTAAAAAATTTATAACTTTGTATTACTTATATTTTTTAGTCCAAATAAATTAGGCCATACATATAATCCTCAATATATTTTTTATCCCTGATACAAATAGTTTCTTATTATTACATCAACCATAGTTTTTTAAAAAAAATTCTCTAATTCTAATGATTATTATAATGAGTGAGTGACTGAATAAATGCATTGTAATTTTGATTTAATGATTCAAGAATAGTTAATATTGATTGATTAATATATATTATATTTCTGAAACACTTTGTGGCTTAAATTTAATAATGTTTACATAATTTATAATACTATTATTATTCATGAAATAATTTGATTTACTAATGGTTAAATTCCATATATTTGGTGGTATTATAATACAATTTTTCATATTATTTATTATAAAAGAAATCTTTATTGTCTCTTGTGATATGTATAACTTTAAGAACTAATATTTCAAAATATTTGGAAACATAATAATTTCAAAACATATTAGGATTATTATGGTGGTCAAATAATTATTTTAACTAATTTTACCACTGAGGCCAATATAATGGTAGAAATTTATTTACACCAATTAAGACCATGAAATTCCATTATAGATAAGTAACATTAAGATGAAATTTTTTATATCCAACCATATAATAATTTTTTCTATGATTTACATTGAATAAAATCTATGTGAAGTTTTTTTTATATTATTAATGGGTATTAAATATATTAAAATTGATGAATATAAAAATACATCATTAGTTAAGGGGAAGTGTTCATATATTATATTTCATAGTGATTTTGTGTATATCATCTAGAATAAAAGGATAAAGTTTATTGAAAATAAAAAAAATACTTGGTTTCATTTTAATGATTCATTATCCACTGAAGAATCTAAAAATATTGGATGGGTGTTGTGTGTTTAAAAAGATAAATATGATATGTATCTCATTGAGATTTGAATTGTATTTCATTCATTATTCTTAATAGAAAGCATCATTTCTAAGATATAATTGTTAATTTTCATATCTATTTATACCAAATATTAACCACATACAAAATAAAACTATTTTTTGTTTTCCAAATTTAATATTTTAAATTTAAATTAAAGAAAAAAATATCCTTCATTGATAGGGAATATAAACCACAGAATGAAAAATTATTTGATTAAATGATATTGAGATTGTGTAATATATTTTACATAGTGTCAGATCATATTTTGGTGAGAACATTAAAATCAAGAAAATAAATTAATAGAAGAATAAGTATAACAAATATAATAGGAAAAATAAGACATATATTTTATTGGATATATTAATATTTAAGTAGTAAAAGAGATGTTTTTATGTGATGTATGAAATTTTATCCAGAATGATAAATAGATTATTTTTTATTATATGTTTTCTATAATGGATGTGGTATGATTTTGTTTTTAAGATATTGATATATATAAATGAGGAAAAAAAGTTTTTTGTGTGGGTGAAATTGATAAGTTTGAAATATGTATTATTTAAAAAATTTATTAAATATTTTATTATAAAAAAAATTATAAATTAATATTTTGTAAATGGAATTATATAATAGAGTAATTTATAACTCCTTAGATGATTTGGGAGGTTAGAGGTAGAAATCTTGGAAAATTCAATGTGAACCTTGATTTCTCAACCATTACCAGATACATAGGATTAAACGTATAAGAGTAAAAAATTATATTTTTATCCAAAAAAGTCATAAAATTAAATAAAAAATATGGCCACACATTTTCATTGGGTAATACATTTCATCGTAATGTTAAAAAAATATGTTATAATCAAATAACTCACTACAATAAATGATGAATGAATGAAAATTGTGTTTAAAATTAATTTCACACTATAATGATGTGACCTAATGAAATTTTTTTGGAAATAATTAATAAAATTTATTTCATAATTAATAATATAGTTTTTTGGGATTATTTATAATAGAAAAAAGTGTTTCTTCATGGGGTTATACTCTTTCTATGATGAAGAAATTTGAAATTATTTTAATAATATATATGACAAAAATTTATTGGACTATTTATTAATTTTTATTTACATATTTGAATCATTTCACAACATTTTGGAATTTTATTTTTGGAAGAGTTTTATATAGAAATTAATTGGAAAATTATGGGAGATATTGGGAGTCATATGAGAGGAAATCCAATGTAATATTTTGTAGTGTCTTATAGAATGTCGATTTGTTTATTTGGTGTATCACTTGTTAGGGTACACGGTTAGCACTTATAATAATATAGATTCTTGTTTTTTATGAAAATTATGAACATAACTTATGTCTAAAAATGATCAAATTATTATTTTTAGTGATAAAATGAATATTTATTCTCATTATTCATTTATTTTTAAGGATGAATAATTGAATATAGAGGTTATCTTATTTTTAATGGTAGATTTTATTGGGGTTTTTGATTAACATGTTAATTAATATCATATCAACATTTAATTAACAAGATCATTATCTTATAGATTAGGGAATTTTTTTAAATGAATTATTTTTTTTATATTCCATCATGATCGCGGAGTTAGTTTAAGTTGATATTTTTAATATTTGTTTCATTAAATGTATATATTGTATGAATAAAATTAAATGATCAAAATAAAAGAAGAGTTACTTATAAGAGAATAAACAAAATGACCATGGATTTATTAATAACTTTCATTGAAAAAAAATTACTATACATTAATAAATTATTATGATTATTTATATCCTGCTCTAGGTTTCAAAACTCTCCTCACAATATCATTCATTTATAATTTCAAAAAATAATTTTCCATTTGATTTTAAATTTTATAAATCATTCATCTTAACATAATTACTGATGTTTTAATCCTACTGATCTATATCCCTATGGGTTCATCCTTGGATTGTATATACACTATAACATAGTAGCTAGTTATTATGAATAGAAATATAATAAATTTTAATCATTATTCAAATAAAGTATTAACTACACCTCAAAAGTGTTAATATTCCACCTATATTCTATATCACTCATAAAAAGCAAAACCACAAATTCTAATTAAAAAAATTAATAAAGAACATGACTTTATAAAATAATAAAATCATGGAAACAAATGAATGATATATATAATTTATTTTTAGAAAAATTTGTAACAAATACATAAAATCATTAAAGTGGTTTATATGAATCCAAACCCCCACCCCAAATATATATCATGAAAAAAACCATGTATTAAAAAGTTAGATTAAAAACTCACAACTATGATGTGATGATTTTATGAATACTATTAACAGAATTGAAAAAATGAAACCCAATAGTTGAAGGTTTTGATAGATGATCACACAAAAAAATTAAGTATAAAATTAAATAAATTTATATATGTATGTATTATTAGATTTACCCATTCATTTTTATTGGGAATTAATTAAACATTATATTTTACCATCATCCTCTAATGATATTTCCTATCCACACTTATCAACATGATAATGATAAATATCACTAATAAGTTTCAAAAGGTGTATCACCATAACTCTTGTAACTTATATTTGTTTTAAATTTTACATCATTTTCCTAAGATATTAGATATCACATCATGATTGTATGAATAGTTTAGACGTTTTGTAGAATAGATACATGCACTTCTCAGACGTTACATTTGAAGACAATAAATATAATATAAAAGTCTTATGATAGATTCATCATTTGTTTTGTTATATAACTAAAATATTTTATAATTCTTTTCTTGTAACCTAAGGAAATGATAATATAATAAGAGGTGATCTCATATTCTTAGAAAGGGAAGACATACAACACACAACATCATATAAAATGTAAATATTGAAAAATATAGTAAAATGAAATATGTTGTACCTCCGAATCTTTCCATCAAGGCATCAAAAAAAAATATCACAGATAAAAATTTTAGGATTACACCAAATAATAATACTAGTGCGTCTCACGAGTCCTATGGAATCATAAATGGGCAATAAGAGGCCCATTCCATCACAGACATTATCCAATTCATTATTTATAATAAATTAATAAAAAAAAATAAAAAATATATATTCAGTATAAACTTTCCTATTGAATAACTAGAATATGAAATGTTATTATTTTACCAATTCAATAATTATAAAAACATGATCCAAATAAATGTAGATAAATTAAGAGGATATTATCTTTAGAGTATATCCCCAGAAAATATAATTTTCATCAAAGGATATTGACGTAGATAGAAAATACTTTTAAATGGTCACTAGAAAATGATTTGAGGAAAATTCCCTTTTTATTTGGAAGTAACATCTATATAGATCCATAACAATTATAGAATATTAATAAAATTATTTTATTTGAAAATTAACCTCTTAAAAAGTAAAGGAACCATAAATTAAAATTATATTCAACATGAATTAAAAATCTATTCATGTAGTAAATTGTAAAAACATTGTCTATTCACATCTTTGATTAAAAGTACATAGTTTTGAAAATGAAAAGAATATTCCTTTTAAACCATTTTATCAAAATTATATAATTTGTAAAAATTAATCATCTGAAAATATTAAAAAATTATTGAAATAATTTAAATGAAAATTTTAAATGGAATAAAATATTCTAGTCTGGATAGAATAAAAATATCATTTTCTTGAAAATATTCCTTCCAACTATTCAGATCTTCGACAAATGAAATTTGAAGTAAAAAATAATAAATTATTTAAATAATTACAAAATAAAAAATTATATTTGGTTTAAGATAAAAATTAATCTGATTCATCTAATGAAAACATAAACATATCAATCTTGTATTAAGATGTGATTGTGCAATAAACTCATACTTCATGTTTTAATTTCATCATAATTGATTTTTACCTCATAAATACTAAATTTTAATTTAATATAGTTCTAATAAAAATATATTTAACTATAACATAATATATGAGCAACATATAACCTTTTAAAACACATTTTTTATTTATTGATTACTAAAATAATTGTTTCAGAGAGTTAAAGGCTAAATTTTTCATTTATGTTTTAGTTACATAGTTTTAAAAATTATACAATCGTTTAAATGAAGTAATATAAATATGTTACGAAAAATTATTTACATCACTACTTGGAACTAGTTAACTATACATATGCACGAGGTATGTTTTTAGTTTTTAATGGATTGAATGAAATAAATGTAAATAATAACTCACATTTTCAAAATAATAATTTTATCATAAATATAATATATATTAATTAAATCTTTCATTATTACCATCTTATTAATCCAAAATGAAAAACTAATTAGAATTCTTCGTGTAGGTGGTAGTCCGCAGATAAGCAAGTGTGGCATGATCATTTCCCAATGTTTTAGAAGGTAAGACGTTAGAAGAGATATTAATATTACATTAGAATAATTTTTTAATAATTATAATATATATTAATTATTTATTAAATTATAATTATCTATGAATAGTGTTGAAGAAAAAATAATTACACCACTATGTGGAGATGGCAGTTCATACGTATTCATGAGTGGTATACTCACTATTTTATACGAAGTTAAGGATGTTTAAAATAGTTTTCCCAAAATCGTAATGAAATATTAGATTAATTTTTATACTCTAATAATTGTATTATATAGTATTTAATAGATTTAGAATAATTAGAAGAAAATACAATAATTGAAAAAGGTAGTAAACCCGATGACCATTGGTTTAAAAGGCCTCCTTAGTAATAAAACTTATGCCTTATTATGATAGTTTTATGATAAAAATATAAGTTTATGAATGAAGTAAATAAATGTAGGAATTTTTTTCTTTAGTTATTTTTGGTAACACAGGACTCCAAATTTGTGAATAATGGTGTAGACGAGGTTCTATTTCATATGTTTTAAGAGGGACATACATGGAATTAATTAAAATTTTATAAAAATATAAATACATTTTCCAAATAAAGTGATATAAAATAGAAAATAATGAAATTTCAAGTTAATATAATGTATAAATATATTTAAACAACATGATTGGGACAGGTTTATGTGTCACTTTTACCCTTCTATTAATTATTAATAGCTAGAAAACCAAATTTAACCCTACCCATGGTAACACAATTTTTCCATTTTTAAAATAAACTTTGACAAAAAATAACTTTAAATTTTAACTTAATATTAATTATTTTTATTAAACCAATGTATTCCAACTTATAATATTCAATAATTGTAAGATGAATAAATTATATTTAAAATATTTGAGCAAAAGGAAATTAAAATGTGATTTAGAAAAATGTGTATTTTAGATATAAAAATGATTTTATAGAAAAATAATATTAAACAAGGATTCTGTTGTAATTAATTAGATTATGTTAAATTAAAGAAGGCAAATTTTCTTGTCAACACATAAGAATATAAATGATCATTATATATTGTAGATTTAGAGTGAATAAATTATAACATTTTTAATTTGAACAAAAACAAAAATTAAATTTAGAAAATGTTAAGAATATATTTCTATGTTAAATATTATATTTCTATATGACTTATATTGATTAAAAATTTTATATTTGTGATATAAATTTTTAAAAAATCATTCAATCTATTCTTATAATAATAAAATTTCATATGATTGATATTTTTTGAAAAATTTTTATTTTGGACTATTAATATAAAAATCATCTATTTCTAAATAATCTATATAATTTACCCTAATATAATATTTATTATATCAATTAAAAATTCATTTCATAAAATTTAATTTATGAAATTTTGAATTTTATTCCTAAATATGGTTATTTAATAATTTCATGTGCAATATATTATAGTTTCATAGAAAAGTAAATTTCAGTTAGTATAATTATTGATCAAGTGTTACAAGTAGAAAAATTCATCGAAGGTACCTATGGGGTTTGTGAATACTCTTATCATTTTATGTATTCACCTAAATTAAATGTTTTATAGAACATTGATTAAAAATAAAGGGAGTGGGTGTTAAAGAGATATATTTTTTCATGGAGTTTATTTCATGGAATATTGTTTTCAAAATCACCAATAGATCTTAAAAAGGTTCTATAGTCATCAGTGGGCCACAAAAACATTTCATAGAATATATGAATATCTTTGGATATATAAATATTTTTATAACAATATTAAAAATGATGATATAATATATCATTTTTAACTATTTCGTATGTATTATCAAAACCCCAATGAAAATCATTTAATTATATTCGTAAATTATGTAGAGTTCAATAGATTATAGAAATTAAATGAGACACATGTTACATAGTAACACCTAATCTAATATTCACAACACCATGATATAGAGACCATAACCATATCATTGATCAATCTGCAACATGCCACAATATAGCGTAATCCACTATGAAATGG
Organism: Viscum album; assembly: GCA_963277665.1. Taxonomy (NCBI): domain Eukaryota; kingdom Viridiplantae; phylum Streptophyta; class Magnoliopsida; order Santalales; family Viscaceae; genus Viscum; species Viscum album. The sequence goes on along the minus strand of OY728165.1, from coordinate 249,866,447 downwards.
TAGTTCTTTTTGTAACACCCCAATATTTCATAGTGTGTTATTTCTTCAAAATAACTCAATAAATTTCACTACACGCAACACCGAGTTAAAGCGCACCATGACTTACCACACAAGCCATCCAAAAGATGTTATGAATAATATTAACTAAATTTTAAACTTTATATAATCCTTATTATTTTAGAATCCATATTATGAGTTTCTTAGACATAATTTAAGAACAAATGTATTTTTTTCAGATAAAAGAATTATTTTACAAAAATTCACTTTTACCAACTTTAATACTGAACCCTTTTTAAATAAAATATTTTAAAATTTTATATATTTAATTTGACTAAATTAATTTATTCTTTAAAATGGGGACATAAATAAATTTACAATGTAACACCCCAAGCTTCCACGGTGTGCTTCTCTTTGAATAATGCAGTAACATGTGTTGTACGCAACTTCGAGTTCTAACACACACTACAACCAATAAAACTAGCTGTAATGAATAGTAATACCTACTTTTTAAAATTTTATAAATTTTATCTCTCAAAATAGACTAAATTTTTGGATTCCGAGTATCGAATTTAGCCTAAGGTGAAATTTTGGTACATTTCGGATAACTTTAATGTTTTGATGAATAGTGAAAATTACTAAATTTATATTTAAAAACAGCTTTTTGAATAAAAATAATTAATAATGATAAATTACAAATTTTAGTGGATTTAAAGTATAATTAGAATATATTTTTACCATTTTATCCAATGGTGTTCATTACAATTAATTTCACTTTGAAATTGGACATAAACAATTGTCAATCTTTTGATATATATTGTTTCTTAAAAACACACTATTTGTTGTGACAATGGGAATTAATTATAAAATTAATTAATGCAACTTATATGTTTGGAATTTTCTAAAATAGACATCATTTTGGAATTCTGAATATCACTTCTAGCTTAGGGTGAAATTTTGGCATTGTTATGAAAAACTTCAATTTTTGATGAATAGTGAAACTACTAAGTGGTAGTTAAAAAAACTGATTTTTTAATAAAACTTAATTTTACCTCTTTTGTGATTGAAATTTAGAAAATCCGAGAGACACGGTTAATATGAAGAAGTAAAATGTGGTTCAATGAGTTGAAAATAATTTTTGGTGAATAGTTACTTTTTACTTTTATTTACCACGGTTAAAAATAAATAGGGTAATTAAGAGTAAAAATGATTTTAATATTACGCTAACACATGTCGTAATTCTATTGGACAATTTTATATAGACCAAAAACATCCTTAGGAATAAAATATTTTCATTTTGGTCAACTTGGATTAGATTAGGACATTTATTATTATTTAATTCAAAGGAGAGTTAAAAGAGTTAAAATCAATGTTTATTTACTAAAACATTTTTAATATAGGGATATACATAAGATAAATTCTATTTTAAATATTCATTAGAAATATAAAACTATTTTATACATAATTATATTTTATTTAGAATTTTTAGACATTCAAATAATTAATTTATTTATAAAACAATGATGATGCAATAATTGCCTAATTAATGAAAAATTTGAATAATTGATATTATAAATACCAAAATAAAAGTAATTTGAGACTTTTTATAAATAAAAATTATTTTATAGGATAATACGACATGTTAGGATTTACTTAATTAACGTTTTTGGAAGTAATAATTCTATTATGATTTTTACAATAATCAATTATTGAATAGTGTCAAAATTGACATAAAAGAGTTTTTAATACAAATATTATATTATTAATTGTTATTAAATTCCTAAAAATCTAAAGTTCATCCAAGAGACATATATCATGATATGTGTATAATTAATAGACCAATTTAGGGTCTCTATGAATTATATAGTAAGTTTATTAGCCATATAATATAAAAATACAAAGAGACATTGTAAAAGTGAAACTAATTAACTAAGAGTTAATACTTAAAGATACAGTTAATATAATGACCCAAACCTGTCTAATTTATTTCGGTTGAGTGTTTTTATACCCACCCCACCTTTACCTTTAAATAATTTACTTTGGAGCATTTATAAATTGAATATGAATTTATTATAAAAAAATATTTCTAGCTTTTCCAAAGGTGCCCCTCACCCCTCTTATAAAAGGGCACTCTCCCTTGTAATTAACTCACACCTTCAAAGCCTTTTGGTTCGGCCAACCTCATCCCAAATACTCTCTAAACATACCTCACTTTATCCTAGAGGCATTACTTTAGTCATAAAGCCATCTTATGGATCCCTTTTGATCAAGTCAAAAGGAAGAACCCGAAGAAGAGGTAATGATTTCACCACCCTTTTTCAAGTTCCTTTCTTCTTCCACTTATTATTTCATTGTTATTACCATTATAAAATAATTAATCCAATATCTACTATATAATTTATTATTATTATAATTATGGTACAACCATATTCAATATTATATCCATCCTTTGAATGATATTTCACCATACGTGCGTACGTACGGCTTACCGTCTCCACGTTGTGGTGTAATTGTTATTCAATATATTATTATTTGGATGGGTATAATAATGAATTTTAATTCATGTAAATAATAAATATAACATGATAATGATTATGTGTATATGATATACCATCCAATTATATATTATTTTAATATCAAAATAATGATATTTTCGCTCGTGCATACGTACGGATTACCGTCTCCACGACGCGATGAGATTCAATTCCATGTTCACCATTCATCGACGATTATAAAAATATATATTAATAATAAGTATGTAATATATGAAATAATAATGCTACTAGATATATATATATAAATATATATATATAAGTATTTATGTACTTACATATATCTTATTCATTTACTTCTGTTCAATACTATATCAAAATAGAAACAACGTTTTTGCGTATGTACAGACTACCGTCTCCATAAACTGTGTTTTCCATTTCATATATATGTCAATTATATATATTTATATTCTAAATATATATGATATATTTATCATGTTTTATATTCTGTAAGTATTTAAATCATTATCTAAGTGATACAACAAAGAGTGACAAGTTAAAACACGTACGATAAAGAAAGTGATTATTACCCAAAATGTTAACTAAACATGGAAATTATTATAAAATGGGTAATATAATTTCATAAATGAATCTGGTATGATATCATAAATATTAATATGGTTCTGGTATAATTTAATAACATACTACGATCTTCGTATAAGAGGTTAAACTTACCCTTGACTAAAGGAATGTGCAAGGTAACGAGTTTTCATCTCACTCCTTATTCCCGTGAGATTCATGCCATATCGCCACCATTATCTTTTGTGTGGTATATGTACTGCCCATAATTGTATTAATTCTGTAATAAACTTTAATTTATGTGTATTTACATATTCATTGTATGATTCCTCATTCATGGGTTGTATGTTTCACATGTTAGCAAATAGGTAAGGGTTAATTCATCAATCTCATCATTATCCGAGATTGTTTATGTGTAAGTATTTATTAAGACATTTTTATCATACATGTCCATTTTTCATAAAAATGATTTCAAAATAAAGATTTTAAGGATTTTAAATGGTACCCTTTATCAAGATCAAAATTTCAAATGATTTAAAGATTTATCTTTCCAAATCTTTTCAATTAATGTCAATGTTTTCAAAATGATTTTACAGATTTATTTATATGAACATGAATGTTTTGAAATGATATTTCTTTTCAAATGTTTCAAAGTGGTATGGGACACTTTGATTCAAATATATCATTTAAATTACTTCTTTTATAAATTTGTGACTTTTCAATTATTTCAAGAAAGTTGATATTTCTATCAAATAGTTCTGATTTCATCTATGTCCACATCATTTGATGGATTTTAAGCTTATTTTATGTTGATTTATTATGATACATGACTTTTGTATTGTATTGAAGGTTTTGTGACATGTTTAACTATGGATGTGTTATTTTTATACCATTCATGGTTCGTGGAGAAAGTATTGACATTTCGTAAGCTAGTTTTAATACGAATGTTTATGTTATGTTTAAACCTTTTCATATGGGAATGCATTTGACTTAGTAAGTGACGGGTGGAGCCCGCTATAGATCTTTGATGCATCGTTAGGTCTCATGAGACAAACTAGTGTCTTGGAACAAGGCCTTGAAAAAATCTTATTTGTAGTCTTGGCACGAGGCCTTGTCTATGTGGTTATGATAGTCTGGCATTATGCATTCCATAACTATGAAAGTGGTTAGTGATATTGCATGTGATTATTCTATTTGTAGAATATCCATGTGAATAAGTAAATGGCATTATTTCATTTTATTTCTGATATATTTTTCTTAAGTTCATGTTTAAAAGCCTTTTGTTTTAGTTTTATACATTTCTTTAATTGTTTATGCTTATTTTTGAAAGTTTCCACTGTATTTCTTACCCTAACTAAGCATTTGAGCTCAGACCTTTTTATGTTTTATTTTTTCCAGGATTCCAAGAAGTGTGATCTGATTGATATGCAGGGTTAAGACAAGGGAATAATGGCATTCATAAAGGATTATTTATGTTGTTTTGTATGTGATTAAGTGTAATGTAACATTCTTGTATGTAATCTATTTTCCAAGACTGCTAAAGTGATCTGTTCTTCAGGACTTGGTTCCTTGTAATCATGACAATGTATTAAAATAATGCACCAACTCTGGGTCACTGGGGTCGGGGAGTTACAACTTTAATGCACATTTCCAATAATCTAACATATTCAGTAAAACCATGAATTATTTTTCTACATTCCACTTTAGTCACGTTATATATAATAACATTTGATTACATATCAAAAAATACCTATTGAAACCCTCTTAAAACCAATTTTTGATCTTCTATGAATAAATTTTTCCATAAGTTAAATAATATGTATCAACAAGTGGAAAATTATTCCAAAATATATTTTCGATGTCCTTTAAAAAATTATGTTATCTCTCAAAGGTTTATAATCACACATTTTTTGAAAATATTATCATCATTAAATAAATAAATAAGTGTGACTCAATGGGGTTATATAGTGTTTCAAACAATTACGAATTATATACATCTTAATAGTAAAAAATGAATAATGTCTATAAAACCATCAATACTTCCGATGATATAAACGAATCTTATATGAACTCCTTTATGTACATGAATCTCTAATCCAATGTCCACTAGTTATATCTTATATAAGTATAAATAATCATATTATTCTGTAAAATAAGACATTGTGTGACCATATAAAACATAGTATATTATTAATTATAGTCTATACACACTCTATGTATATGATACAATGATGGATGAACACATCACATGTTACAACCCCATAAATTGTACCCTATATAAAAGTGGTTATAACCGTACATTGGTATAGAAGACATAGATAACAAAACATTTTTTCTAATGAGTTAATAATTTCAAGGATCCATATAAGTAAATGTGTATTATATTATATTAAAAACTAAAATTTCAATGAAAACAAAAATTAAATTATCTGAATAAATGAGAATTCACTATTCTCATAGAAATATATTCATAATATGTATTACCCTTCATGCTTTCTTATCGAAATGGGAAACAATATTAATGGTGGTCTTCTACACTCGATAAAGGGTAGTGTATGATGGAATCTATAATTACGTTAGAAAGGAATAATCAATATGACAAGAATAAGTAATTAGACTAATGGGGAAATTAAATGAAACTTCAGGTATGAAATGTCCGTAGATTATAAATAAAATTATGAATTTCAATAAATGATCTTATAGTGATGTTAATATATTATATCAAAAATCCTAAATATAGATTCAATTTCTTTTTCAAATACAGCTTAAATAAAATTTAAGGATACTCTCATTACCATATCTTAGCAATCTTGTGAGACATACCATTACATTGAGAGGCAATATAATTTCAGGCCCCACCTATCATATAAATAGCATAGTGTATTCTAGAACATGATAAATAATTACATGTATTAATGTTATAAAATGGACAATATAAATATATATCACATTTTCTCAATGAGGCATAACTTATAATATTTTCATATATTAAACAAAGGATTATATGTTATGTAAATATTTTAATGAATTGTTGACATAAAATATATATATGTGTGTTATATCCTTAATAATCAAATTTAAATTCAAATTTTTAAAATAAAAAACATAAAAAATTAATGAATATTAGATATGGTTGTTAAAAATACATAAGGTTCTTTTGGTGTAATGGTAGTGGAATAAATGTATTTGAAAGTGTATTGTACTAATGAAAAGATTGATAACAACTTTATAATGTTAACAGAATTTCTTGTATATCAGCAAAATATTATCCCCAAATTGTGTCAAACCACGTGTGTAGTATATGATGAATCACCATTCACTAATATAATGATTGGGAAATACCTGAGAAAATATTTTAATAGTTATTATGATATATATTTATTTTTTTCGCAGCATGGAAAAAATTTCAAAGAAAACCATATAAACAATACTTAACAAAAAATTTAGGAAGGTTTTTTGCCTTTGGGACAGATATAAGATTATAAAGTCTTTTAATGATGAATTAAAGAGAATGAATTAGGATCTATCATTAATAAAATAAAAATGTATTTATAAAAAGGAATCATAAAAACATTTCTAATTGAAAATAAATGTAAGTTAAATGGATTAAAAATTAATGGTTGTAAAATTAAAAGGATCTCTTACGTTAGAATAATAATGAATTACAAAAAATCTGTAATGAGAAGATGTTATTTGTTATCCCATTTAAAATATTTATATTCGTTGATGATCAAATGTAATAGACATAATGTTTTCTATTAAAATGATTTTGAAAAGATAAAATAATAGTTTAATTGAAATTGAAAATTGAAGAGGATGATTGGGAACCCTTACATGGTGATATATCTTCCAAACACCTTATAATAGAACATTATAAGCTTATAATATTTTTAGAGAGCTTATAGTGAGGGAGAATGATAGGATTTACATTTACACAAGCTTTGGAGTGGAGAAAAATGGGGAATATGAGGGAATTTATATCATATGGGTAGTACTGTCGATTAATATATAAACATTGAATTTAGTAATATATGGGGTGGAAGATGCCAAACCATTTGATTACCCATTGTTTGGATTCATGTGTTTTGAATAGAATTCTTGGTTCTTAAATTTGTTATGACTATAGAAACTAAATCGATTATTTTTTATTATTTTGCCTATATAAATTAATTTTTTTCATCAAATATTTTTTTTAATTCATGATACATTTTTTAGAATTTGGAATGTCTGTTATATTTTTATAAATTAATTTTTATTCATTAAAATTACAAATATTTACAAAAGAAAATTTGATATATTATTCATTAATTTTAATAATTAAAAAAATTTAAATTTTTTTTGATATCATCATTTTCACCAAATATTTATAAATTACTTAAATATTTTTATAATACTTAAATATATATCTGAAAATTCAACTATATAAGCAAATTATGAAAATTTCACACCTTAAAATTTTTGATAGGTTAATTTAAAATTTGAGTTTCTTTTATTAAAATATTATAATATTAATTTAAAATTCAATTTAATAAATTGAAAAATTAATTATTTTGAAATCAAGAATTTGGAGAAAATATTAAAATACTCTTTTTCTTTTCTTTTATTACTTTTTAATTAATAAATACATGTATAATTACATATCAATTAACTGGTCAATATATCTAATAATGTGTTATTTATATATTTTTATATTTTTTCACTCATTTAATCAATATCTTGTTTGTATAACTATAACATTACAATTACAATAGTCAGATATATAATGGTCAACTTACGATAGTTAAACTCCCAATAGTTCGATTCCAAAGGTTAGATTCCCAAAATTAATATTACACAATATATATAATTCACTCTAAATATATCACTCATATAAATATTATTTATTCTAATCCATGTCAAAAACTAGTTTTCATTTTTTCATTATAATTTAAATATATGTCATATAATTACAATTATCCCTTGAGTACGATCCTCTAGAGTTCAATATTATAGTGTTTCTAATTTTTTTTTGATTTTTAATGATCATTATCAATTTTAATAAATTTAATTACTCTGTTTTATATTTTATTCCTTTGTATTGAACCATTTGGAGGAAATAATACAACATAACTTTTACAATAATTTAATGAATCATGTTTTTATTTAAAATGGTTGTATATCATGTGTTACATCACATGTCATTTGATAATGTTAACGATCCCACCACATTCCCATCACCTTAATATAAAATCACATAATATGTGCAATATATATGTATAGAAATTTATTTCCATAGATTATCATAAACAAGGGAAAATTTTAAACTCGCCATAAAATAGGGAAATACCTTCTCAATTACACTTAAACATATTACATGACCACCAATTCTCACAACCATGATGGGATAATTCATCCTCAAGAAAGGTGTAATAATATTATCAACGATCCATGGTTAACATTATAAATGTATTAAAAAACATAGTTATCGGGATTTATTGTAAAATATACACCCAATCATACTAAATGCATAGTTTATAATTCTATTTGTAGAATACATTGTAGGTTATCTAGCTTATAAATTTCCCTTTTCACCTATAGAGTATATTATAAATCACAATAGAAAACATCACCAAAATAACAAAAATATTTCACTATATTTAACAATACACCCTATAGTGAAAAGATTGGGGATAACTCAAAGACTAAATTTGAGAGGTAAATCATTATTTCACTTCATACAACACTTGTGTGAAAAAAAAATCTGGATGCTCATTTTTTTGACATGATTACTTTTATGTTCTTAAAATTCATTACAAATACTATTAAAACAATACCTAAAAAATACATATAATATTAAATAATATGATTTAATTTCATTTATTGTTTTGTGTTCAAAATGATTTGGGTTTTTTTAAACATAGTATATATCTATATAAATTTTACCATAGATCAGTGCACCAATGTGAAAAAACCCCTTCAACAAAAATCTCTTATTTGTGTAATGTTAATAAAAATATATTATTTGAATAATGGTGAGTGTAAGGAATGATATCCAAATTATAAACTCTTTAAAATTTGTATTCTAAATTATTTACTTCACAACATCAAATCTTTTGTTTCTAATATATCTTTTTGACATAGAACTACTTTTATTTTAATAATCAACAAATTATAATTTTTTCCATAATAATTTAGTTTATGACATTTAAAAATATATAAAGATTGATTCAATAGAATTAAATTACCATTAAACCTAATACTCTTTTGGATATAAAATCAATACTCCCTTAATTTTTAAAATTATCATCCCATATTTATATCACATTGATCTTATATGTTTAAATATAATCTCACTAAATTATTATTAACTATATTTTCTTAAAACTATCATTATTAGCTAAACAAACTATTTTTGGATATGAAAAAACAATTATTCACAATAATAGAAATATCTAAAATGATAAACATTGTATAAATATAATACACAGTACTCTATGTGTATAGATTCATATTATATTCAGAAAACATTATTTCAAAAATAATATTGTTAAGGGTTAGGTATTATTTTCCTAATATTGCCAATAATAAATCAGATAAGCTACTTTATTTGGATAAATCATATTTTATCTTTATCAAATTTCCAACTAAATTATTGCTATATATCAATTGTATTCAAATTTTATAAATAATCATATGATTTATTATAAAAACTCTTTAATTATAATAAAACCACTTTTGAAATAAGGGGAAAATAATATGAAAATACTGATTATTTTTTTTGAAAAATTTAGGATTAAATTATTATATAACATCAAGTAAATGAAATGAAATCCACATGACTCATAGAATGAATTAATATTACAAATTACAAAAATTATGTCCTGATTCTGAATTCTTGCATATTTATATCATTTAGATAATAAATATTTTCTTAATTTTCCCTTTAAAATTAATGCATTGTTTTATATAAAACTAATACATGTCATTAAATTTTCTTTGTTGTTTCACAAAACCAATTAATGTATTTTTTGATAATGTCATCACATATAGAACTATTTAATTTTCTTTTTGGCATGTTATTTATTTAAATATAACCATTTCCATCTATTGGAATATAAAAATATTCATTGATCGTCTCTAACCTTTTTTTCTATTATATTATAAACATAGTACCAAATCCTTAGAATCACATGTATTTCTTATTTATCATCTACATGGTGAAGTCAATGGATTGTTTAGTGATATTATTATTGGGACTTGGTAGGTAGGTGTGGGGATATTTTTATGTTCCCTTAAATTCATTTATCCTCGAGTTTCCATGTGTAATGAAAACATTTCCTTTGATATTGGTTCATTTTTTAAGATGTTATTGGATTATGTTATGATGACAATTGTGGATGTTTTTTTATCCTAAATAGAAAAACATGGTATTTATTGGAATTTTTTTTTAATTTTTGGATATATGTTTAAATAGGTGAATCAATGTGTGATGTTGACTAATATTTTCAGATAAACAAGATAGAATCCATGTTCATGATGAAAGAAATATAGTAGGGTCCAACGGAAGATTGGAATGTGGTAGTCACTAATGTAACCAAGACAGACATGGTTCAAAATCTTGGTTGATGTGTAACATACACCACCTAACCAATAGATTTTATAGAGTTCATAAGGGAAATGGATATGGTTTCCAGTTTGTCTTGTGATATGTTTTCATCACTAAATTTATTTTTAGTTTATGTTAGTGTTATGACATTATTTATTCTATTCTTCATGACGTGTAAAATTATTTTGTGTGAATTAAATTTAGATTTGAAGAATTTCTTATTGATTTTTATATAAATTAAATATGGATTATTTGGGAAATGATTTTAGTCTTATAATTTTTTTATGAAATAGTTTGTTTCATTTAGAATGAAGAAAGATATTTTTAAATCATTCATTCCAATTTTAATGAAAGCAATTATGTAATAATTTAGATTTTTACATTGGATTATATTTTTAAAAAGTGAAAGTAATATGTAAACTATTTGAAATATAGAATTTCTGTTTAATTTCGAATCATGGAATTGTATATGTGGGTTAATTAATGTATTTTTCGTTATTAAAGGATCACTGAAAACATTTTCAAATTTACCATGTTTGAAAAAGAAACTAAGATTGAATTTTTAAAATTGTTTTGTTGGTTTTTTGGATGGAAGGATAAATTTTAATAATGAATTGGGTTCAAAATTTATATTTTGGTATAGCCGTAAATTTGTAGTAATTCAATTTTTTGGTCCCCTATGTTGTTTGTGATATCTTTGTTTGATTTTAGAGACATAGGCATGTAATAGTCTATAATTTTTATTTAACACTATACATCTCCACGAAAGTCCTAGTGTGGATGTATAGTGACTATATTTGGGGTTCTTCATCATTTTTTTAACACTTCCCAAAATCCTAATGTAAAATCATGAGTGTTTTCCCTTTTAGAGTGATATTAGTTTTTATACAATGATGTGTTCCTTTAGTGCCTCCTTTGGAAGTTACTGGATGAACTGGTTTAGTCCCATGGTCCATGGAAGGTTTTTTGGATCAGGTAGGATATATTTTTCCATGGAGTGTGTGTTTTTCTCTCTAGTTTTAGGTTTGATGGGTTAGTGGGAATTATTTAGCGCGACCATCAGGTTCATAGTTGTGCCCCAATTTTAGTGAATTTTTAATTCTTTGGGATTTTAAAAAATTTAATTTATATGGTTTTGGCCCTATATTTTCAAGGGTTATTATTAAATTTTTAATTTATTATAACTGTTCCTTTTTTAAATTGTTTGTTCCAAATTTCAGGATGTTTTTTAACATATGTTATATAAACCATGGAATGTTTTTATTTCATGTCTCAAATATAGGATGTTCTTTGGTAAAATTATTCTATTCTGTGGGTTATATTAAATGGGGATTTGGATTCCATGAGGCTTTGTTTTCTATTATAATTTATATGGGATGGTGTTTTAGTAATTTGGATCTAAACACCCTCAAATAATGAATTAGGATTTTGGGGAGGGATATCTTATTTATTAATGTGGAATATTTTATTTTTTCATGCACTTGGTTTTCAAAATTATTCATTTTGTGATGAGGATAATTTTACCATTGGTATATTCCTTATAGTGGTTCTCTAATATTGGTTTTGATCTATTTTTTTATAGTTTTCATGGACATTGATCATTTTTATTGTGGTGTTTTGGATGATTAATATTATTTTCATTCTTTGGTGGTTTTATAAATGGTTTTTTATTATTGAATTAGGCCATTGGGGTTTTTGGAATCCCATTTGAGGATTTAAAAATTTGTTTTCTTATGGATGTTGTCTTTTTGTGGAAAGATGATGTCTTTTTTTCCACTATTTAGTGCAGTAATTAATGGTGGGGACACTATTGTTCAGTCTCAATTTCCTTAGAGACTTCTCTTTATCAGTTTATTATATATTTTTCTTTAGTATTTACTTCTGTGTTTAAATATGTATCATTTTCTTGGGGTATTTCATCATTCCCTTTCAACCCATATTTTCACCTGAGATTTTCTGGGGGTAGAAAGATTCATAGTGGATATTTTTTACAATATCACTATGAAATTTGTTTGATATTATTTTATGAACATGAGATTATTTTAATATTCCATGAAGTTTCTAACTCACACATGGATAATTTTGATAATTTTAATATATCCATGGTTAATTAACACCGTTAGAGGTAAACCATGAAACTACCGATATGTGAAGTTCCTTATGAATAAAAATGTTTAGGGTTCCTCATGTTGAATATGGTTTTTGAAAAACTCATGTGAGTTATATTAAAAATGGTGTGGGTTCTTTTGGTAAGACTAGGGTGTGGCACTTGAATTAACATTGTTCAGTAAACCATAGAACAAACATTGAATTATGATCAAAATTTTTATTTTTCTAATTGGTATGTTTCAATAATGATGTCTCCTAATGTGACACACATAGAAGAAATTTTGTGAGTGGGGTTCTGATAAGTATTTTACTATGCTTGGTTGGAACCCAGTAAGAAAAACTGTGTATCTTATCTATGTGTTCAACATTGGATTTTTTATAAAAAATTCATTTATTTTTAAAATTTTAATTCACTTAAAAATAAAACCCATTAATACAAAAACACCCTCACTCACCCAACTCCTCTTCCCCATGAGAAACCCAACCATGTTTCCCACTTATCTTTCATGACACCACCCTCCTCCCTCGAGACCTCTTACAACCTATGATTTTGACTATTTACTATTAATATTTATATTGGTATTCATACCCATATTTCAACTCATTCCACCCCCACAATAGCCTAATTTTCTTATATTTTAATCCTCATGTATACCCTAAAAACTACTATGATTTTTATTATTTATTTCTATGTGTCTAACATTTTGATATTTCATTATTATGGTTCAAAGAAACATTATACTTCGTGTGGGATCCCTCTCCTTCAAAGGGGACTTGTTTTTCATTGTTTCAAAATGATTTCAACTCGATTTCCATTCTACTGAGGTTTATGTTTCATTCTAGTAAATTTCTATTAAATGGCTTCAATTTTAAGATGTGTTCATATGGTTTATCTATTAAATTAAATATATATATATATATATGTCACAATAGGGTCTTAGATAATTTAATGTTGTGTTAAACCTTGATATAGGATGAAAATCCATTCCATGTGTTTCTAAAAAATTACACGTAGATTTTAAAAAATGATTTCTGTTCTAATAAGTGTTTATGAGCATCATGTTTAGGTAATAAAATGTATTATTGTATTAAATAAAATTATGCATTCTTATATGTCTTTTAAACATTTCAATTGAGTTTTTTAATTTCAGGGGATATGATGACCTTTGATTGGATAGAGAAATACTCCTTATTAACTTGAGTGATATTTATATCAAAAATTTGGGGTGTTTTATGATTTATAAGATTCTATTTAATATGGTTGATTTGAAAAGGCGGTGTTACACCTTAGGCAATTTATTTCAAAAATAATAGTGGATTTCAATGTTATTAAAGATTTTATAAAGATGGAAGATTGATTTCATATTTCAGTTTTAAAAGGGATTTGGTAAAATTGGTCTCAAGTGTGGATAAACACAACTTTTGATAATGACTAAATAGATTTTAATTTGACAGGTGTTTTAAAGAGATGATTCATTGATTATTTTATAAATATTCAGTTTATATAAAAGTTATAAAACCCATATGATATCTTTTTATTCTCATGTGACCATGGTGGCCAATGATCCCATAAGAGAATGTGTATATTTGAACATATTATATCATTATGTATTTTTTATTATGATTTTATTTAATTATGGGGTTTTGAATGCATTTCACGGGGTTTTATTTAAATTACATATCCTTGAGTTATAAGATGTTTCATTTGGAATACCTCCTTTTAATTTTCATGGTGACATTGGGTAAATGGGGTGGGTTATTGAAGAGATTAATTAGTTTTACAAGGGTAGTGATTAGTGGGGTTCTTTTAGACCATGATTTCCCATATAATTTATTGTTCACATAATTATTGTGTGCTCACGTGTGTTTGGGGAATAAGAGATACCTTGTGGGGACTAAGAATGTAAAGGGAGGATTAAATGATCCTCCAAATGTTTGTAGTCTCATCAACTGATATGCAAAACTAGGGTAATTCTTAGTGACACCATCACCCAAAAGAACCCATTTCTTTGAGAAAAAACACTATTACCAATTTATATTTATTATGGTTATTTTAATTTTATGAATAAATTATATCCCATGATAATATGATTATTTATTGGAATACATGTACTAATGATTTTCCTCTTTATTTTATTACTTGACAGAGTGGTGTGTACTTTTATTCATTCTTCCTTATAATGTAAGATTTCTTAAATGGTATGGAAAATGGATTTTAAATAGATTTTGATGATGGAAAAAGGAAATAAGAATTTTATAATTTTTTAAAACTATTTTATAAATGGGTTTAAAGGTTTGTGTTCTTTAAATATTGAAATTTTTATTTCTAAGGGGATTGGAGATAATTTTGTAAAAGTGGATATGGTTTTTTTGACTCTCTAAGTGTGTGTTCGTTTTGAAAGAATCATTTTGGTACATTGTAAAAATATTTATTAAAATTTGGGTTTCAATGTGGTTTTTGAAAACTAATGAAAAAAATATTAATCCACTTTGAGTTTTAAAATTGGTATTTCTAAAATGTGCAGATTATGAAATGTTTTTAGATTGAGACATTAAATGTTATAATACAAAATAGTCATTGGTAAAGGAAAATAATTTTCCAAATAATTTTATTAATTTAATGAAAAATATTTGAAAAAATTAGAGAACACTTTGATGTGTATTTTTTTATTATGTACATTTTTATAGAAAATGTTTTTATTTAGAAGTTTTATTTCCATATAGAAATTTTAGGTCGAAACAAGAATTTGGCTTGTTAGAATTGATTGATTGTTGTGGTGTACTATGTTCTTATATGCTCAAGCCTATTTTATCTCAGATTGAGGTTCTTAGATTAGTTTCCTAGCCACTTACGAGGGAATTTATTTATCTTAGGGTATTCTGTATTTTATTAAATTCAATTATCTATACCTAATACATGAATATGGCTAGAACTACTATTATTTTATTATAATTTGAATATAGTTTTTCTCATTAAAAGATTTACATTTTACAATGATGTTTTTACAACATTATTGGGGTGGATAATAAATACTGGTAATTTTGCCCAATGGAAATTATTATTATTTGGTTTCTTATACTTTATGTTGTGGGAGACTATATAGTGAGGGATGTTTTTTTTCTCTGAATGTCTACATGTTCAATAACTATTTTTTTTACAATTTACAATTTTTTTCTTTTGCATGGATTTCCGACATATATATTGAGAATTACTATTTTTTACATTCTAAAACATCATAATATTTTTTTACAATGGTGAAATCACTCCGTATATTCTTATTGTTAGGACAAGGATCTAGTGTCTAACCCATAGGGATCGGGAAGGACCTTCATTCTATGTGTTGGACTAGTTCGTGCAACTATTGGATAGATGACTAGGGTCATTACATTATTGGTATTAATTTTTATTTATAATTTATATTATTTGAACCTTTAGAGTAATATTAATTTTGTTGATTGAATAACCAAATATTTAATAAAAACCATACATCTCTCAAATTCTTTAATATTCTCACCCAAATTTAGTATATATATATATATAAGCTAATATTTCTAATGTCATTTTTCATGATATTTGTTGAAAAATCATATAAATAATTCTATTTATCCTATAAAAATATAGAACATTATAGGTAATAATATAATTTGTTTGATATATATGATAGGGGATTCATTTACACATAGAAAATAAATTCTTATAAATAAACAATTCTTATATTATATAATATTATATTAGATTCTATTATTTCATTATTTTTTCCAATATTAGTATCAAAGTCATGTTCAATGTAAATGAATCTATTTTATCTATTAAATTATCTTTCATATATTAATAATATATCGTACAATCATATTATATAGTAATATTTCAATTATTATCCAACAAAAATGATTCCCCATTTTAAAGTAATATATAAAAATTAATGGGTAAATTAACATTTATCAAAATAATAAGTTAAAATTAGTATTTATCACATAAATTATATATAATCTGTGTTATTGTTTTAATAAAATCACATATTAATGTTCCATAATTGATCAGAGAACTCTTTTTCTAATTTAACATATGAATAAACTCATTTTTCCCTCTATTATCCTATCTAAAAAGAATTAATAGCTACATGAGACACAATTCTCATAATGAGTTTTTATTACCTAACATTTAGAATTTTCCATTCCACTATATACTAAATAGGATAATCCATTAGCACCCAGATATTTAATAAAATTACAAAGTTTGATGATCAAGGTATTAATGTGTTTTTCATATTAAACGTATCTAATGTGTAACATTTAAATGTATAAATACCTATAAATATTTAGTTTAAATAATTATTACATAAATAAAATAAATAATTTTATAAAATAGAATTGATTAAACCTTTACAAAACCCATATCTTGTGCTACTAATCATAATAAAAAGATGATGATATTTATACATGCCTATACACATCACATGAGAATTTTACATCAATCATTATCACATAAAATCATAGAATCATATGAAATAAATAATCCATAAAATTTTAATCATAGAGAAACAATTAAACAAACCCCACTTTTCATGACATGTCCTATGCTACCCCAATAATGATTCATTTATCCAAAGGTTCCTCTACCATTGGTTCATTACTCAAGAGAAACTATAAATCTATCAAATTTCAAGTACCCAATGCATATAAAACATAAATAACATCTTTATTCAATAGTTTAACTTAATATAAGAGATAGTTAACATATAAAAAACAAAAATAATTATCACACCTAGCATGTAACTCATTAAATGCTTGTATGATAATTTAAAGAATTGGTTTAAACGCATTTACACTAAACCATAAAACAATTCATTGTATAAATAATTTATATATATGAATAATGAATTGAATTTACTTAATAATTAAATAGTTCATAAATTTAGTCATGGGAAATATTTATGAATTCATAAATAAAAAAATTATGTAATGCCTTATAATTTTAATACACTTTTCAGAAAATCCATAACATAAATAAATGTCATAATTTCTAATTTATTATAAAAACAATAATTCACAACCTTAATTTACAAGAAATTTGATATGAGCTCATTCATGTAAAGAAAATTTTCTTATTTTATGAAAACTTCAATAAAAACAATAAAAAATTCCTTTTTTATGTAAACTTGACAAATAAACTTAATATAAAATATTTTTAATTAATTCCTCTCAAAATATACATTTCATATTCACATTCACAAACAATTGATAAATCAAGATCAAATATTACATGTTTTATCTTATTTTATAAATATGGTATTAATTATTTATTATGTAAATAAACTATCATGAAAATTCGTAGAACCCCATGAATTCAAAAATACCTATAAAAGAAATAAATGAGTTAATGGCATTAAAATATTATTTTCAAAACCGTTCATGGCCATTGGTTCTAATGAGCACTCAAACCCAAAGTTCCTAAAACCACAATTCTTTAATCTAGAGATACGTCAATTCCATTACAATTCAAACTAGTAATATATTATAAATATAATGAACTTTGAAATTCATGATCATAACCAGATATAATATATGTTTAAGGTTCAAAAAAACTAAATCACTTTTCATACCAATCATGTAATGCTTTTAATGTATGTCTGATAATAAAATAAAAAAGACTAAAAACAATTAAACTGATGACTACCCCATTTTTTAAAATAAATATTATATATCTACTAATAAATGAAGTAATAAAGTAAACAAATGATGATTTTGTAAATTTTAATATGAGATATAAATATTTGAAAAAATCTTAAATATACTAATTATATACACATTATCATTAAAACATGTTTTATGAAAATTCCATAAAAATATATGTGATAATTTTAAATTTATTAGAATACGAACACTTTTAAATTCATATATTACAAGTAATTAGATATGAAATCCATCATATAAAAATTTATATGATATTTCATGAAGAATTTTTTTAGAATATAATCATTTTCAAATTTTTATAAATATAATAAATAATATAAATATCATATAATTTTCTAATAAAATATTTCATTATAAATTTTTTATGTTAACATTTATCTAAAATATAAAAAACAAAATAAACACTTTTACACATAAAGTTAAATTTTAAACACATTATTTATTCAATTTAATTTTTAATACCACATCTCGAATCATGGCTTGGATAATCCTAGTAACAAAATGAAAACTACAATATTTTTGGCTATTTTTAAATGTATTATTGTGCATGGTGGCCTCGACTTTATCATGGTGGCCTTATAAAATATCATTCAATGTAATTCTAGATAATTACTTCTATAACCAAGTTGATTTGAACATTATATTCACAAAATCCACTATATCAAGGTAATGCCAATAGATTTTGTTTGTATTTACATAGAAATAATCATGTAGTATTTGATATCATTATTTACATGAAAGACATAGTCTAAATGATTTTTTATATTGTAATATATAAAAAACTAGTCATTAAATATGAATATATTTATAGTAATAATCAAACTGTCAGAATTTTTTATAAAGGATTTAAGTAATGAAAATTTATTCATTAATTCATAATAAATATGTGTTTATTTTTTATTGAAATTATTTTTCTCTTTTAAAATATTTTTTTTGTAAAATTGATTTCATTTTATATTGTGCATATAAATTATATTTAATTTATACCAATATTATAAAGTACATTTTATGGACATAATATTATATTTTAATTTATCATGTTAAAATTATATCAAGGTGATTCTTTATGATTTTCGATAAATGATTTATTATCAATGAATTGAAATGATTAAAGATTATTTTTAAAGATTATCATTTCATATAATTGAATAAATAAATTTATATTACTAATGGGATTTAATGTAAATAATTAATATTAAACTGTAAATAATATAATAAATCTCCTAGGAATCATTATTATACTTTATTTTTGTATACACTCATTTTTATTGATTAAACAACCTAAAAAAATACATTTTTAGGCATGGAATATAATTCTTCATGATTATTTATACTACTCCCTACTTATTAATGATTTTAATGACATTTATATATTACATATTTATTAAATAATTTTCACATTAATTTTATGGGTTTTACCAAAACAATTGACTAGATTTAAACCCAATTTAATGATAATTGTTTTTCCAAAATAGCTTTTCATTTCATTTTGCATGTTTTTTAAAAATTAACTTCTAAAATATAATAAAAATAGCTCCTTTTGGAATATATTAAATAAATTAAAAGAACATTATTTTAAATAATTTATTATTAATAAATTTTTTAGTCATAATGAATGTTAAAAACATTAAATTTTGATAACAAGTTTAAGGTTATACTAGTTTTACCAGTATTTAAACCATGAGATAAGAGTATTAATGAAACATAATGTGGTATAGGAAGATATAAAAAACATATATTTTCCTATCCTATAATTATTTTCAATGTTGAGACACATTCTGATGAAATTTACAATATATTATTGAAATCATTTATATAATTCCACAAGTTACCCTCTCATCACTTATAAAATGATATAATATCCCCCTCATGTTCTCACAATATTCCGTTATATATTGGTCAATGCAATCTAAAAAACCGTAGGATATTACTTTCCTTCAACATAGTTATTCTTGTTCCCATACACTACCAATCATTTCAGACATTAGTTTTGATCAAAATAGTGTCTCGCAATGAATTTGTATAAATCATAACCAAACTCATTCAGTTACATCTCTTTT
Organism: Viscum album; assembly: GCA_963277665.1. Lineage (NCBI taxonomy): Eukaryota > Viridiplantae > Streptophyta > Magnoliopsida > Santalales > Viscaceae > Viscum > Viscum album. The sequence goes on along the minus strand of OY728165.1, from coordinate 249,845,931 downwards.
TACGCCATGTATTAACCTATTATATCCTTATGAAAATGATTAATTTTGTATCACAAATATACTGACATGTAATTTTAATGATTGCGTATCAAAAATATTACCTATTCTCCATCATATGTGATGTGAATATATCACTTCTATGTATGTGTGTACAACAACATTCATAAGGAGATAATATTAATATTAAATCACGACCATTCATGGTTGGTTATTATTAATGATTTAATGAATATGCATGGAATTTTTTATATAATAATTATTATTAATTTGAATTATTAATTAGTAATTTATCATTTCATACTTCTACAAATGGAAAACATCACATGTGTATGTATATGAACTACCATATACACAATGTGATGCAATTTATTTTTTACTATTTAAATTTTTAATTGGTATTAAAATATTTATTAAGGATTAAATATTATAATTATTACTTTTTTAATTTTATAAATATGGGGAAACCATGATCAATGTAAAAATGACTAGAACAGCTAAACTAAAACATATATGAAAAACTAAGTAGATAACACCCAGAAACAAGGATATAAATATTTAATTAGTAATAAACATGTTATGAAATTTTTCAATTGAATTATATATTATATTATATATAAAAACCCTATATTTATTAAATAATTATTATATCATTTTAAATATAAACATCATAAAGGGTTGCACAACCAAGATCCAATGGTTTTAGTATCTTGGAAAAATTAGCACCATCCATAAATATTACATAATAAAACATAATCATTTATTTAATAAATTATTTATTAGTTTAGTATTGGACTTCATGTTCTATTTAGTACATGTATTCACCTTAGGATATAGATAAATATAAGGGTTGATCTAAAATCCTGATAACATTATGAATAAGAGACAAGAAACATGGTTGAGAACAATTATCATTGTCATAACATAAGAAACGTACCATCATTATAATCATGGGAAGAGACACTGGATAAATTCTTGGAATATGGAAATGAATAAAAATAAAACATCATGTCTTGGTGGTCATATACCATACCTTATTATGAAAAAATTTAGCATCATGTGCATGTATAATGCAATTTATTTTAATGATATAACTCTCATTACCCAATTCATTTTATCACTATATAATTCCAGTCTCACCCATAAACCTATCAATTTTCTTTGCTATTTAATTCCTCGTGCACCCATAACATCATAAAATTTACATTACCATGAATCTACATAGAAGATATATCAATATTAGATATAAAATTACCCATGGATAAAAATGGGATTAATTTCCTAAAAAAATCATTCATGAAAATACTATGCGGTTTCCAAATGAAATAGGTAATATAATACATGGTATACAAATCATAAAACATGAGTGAAACAGAAACTATCTGATGAGAACTAAAAGATTTATTTTTAGAAAGAAGAGTTGTTTTGGAAAAATCAATTCATTTTTCATAAAACTATATTAGAAACATATATATCCAAAAAAAAGGATGAAAAAAGATATATAATTTAAGGAACATTGGAGGAAGTTCCGTAATGAAAATTATATGAAATAGGGAAACCCAAAGAAATATAATTTGGTTCAAGAATATCCTTAACTTATATATGAATAATTTATTCACTTTAATATTGTAGATAATCAAATTAAATTCATTAATTAGCAAATAGAAAACATTATATTTATATATGAATTTGATTAATTATAGTTTTATTAATTAAATTTACTATATTTTCGAGGAGTTATATAGTTTAATTTCATCATTCACAGCTGTATGTTTTCTTAGTTTTCATGGTTGGTTACCTAGTATTGGTGTATATAAAATTATGTAAAATTGAAAAAGTTATCCACAATTTATATTATAAGTTATTAATGAACATACATAATTGTAATTGATCATATATATTATTATTTTTTATTCAATTAAGATGATTCATTAGATATAACATAAAGTAAAATGATTTAATTAGTTTTTGTGGCCTTACGAACATAAAAACTTATTAAATTTTATTTAACATCATGTATATATATTGATTTAAGAGAATTATATAAGTTACTCTATGAATAACGAATATTTTTTCCCTATAATGATTGTTTTATGACCATCATTGAAGGTGGTAATGAAAAATGAAAATGTATTATCCTTGGTGGTGGTAAATCCACATATCATAGATGATATTTTCTGCTTTAGAAAAATAGGAATTGGTAATAGGATTAATGATGGATTATTTAATTAATATAATAACATTATAAAACATTAAATTTATCAAACTAATAACTACTCTTGGATAGGTGAAACATTTGATAAAATTATAAAAGCGTAAAATTTAAATGAAAATATAAGAAAAAGATATAGGATTATATCTCTTGATTATCTCTTCATTGAGAACCTCCTTAATAAAATATTTGGGTATTTTGATGAGGCCAAATAATCATTGATTTGGGGGAGGGGCTTTGGAAGGGTATTTTGAATAATTTTAACAAGGATCAAATAATTGAAGGTATGAGGAGGAGAGGTAGTGAGTGATGTATTTATAAGAGATGAGAGGGGTGTATTCTCATTATTTTATTCATTAGTTTACTATTATGCCTCAAGAATATGAATAGTTTTAGAATTATCAAAACATATATTAAAAATTTTAACTACAATTTATAATTATCGTGTTTACAATAAAATATGAATCATAGAATACTATTTATAACCTATAACGTATATATACAATAAATTACAACATGTCATTATTAACAAAAACATCAATAATTTTAAAAAAACAAATAATTAACCCTACAAATTATTTGACATGTTGAATTCAAAAAATGAACACCATTTATTAAAAAAAATTAAATATAAGAAATTATGTTTGTAATTAAAATAATCATTCACTTCAAAAATAAAAATATTAAAATTTTATCTGATTTTATAACACATTGAAAAAATAATTAAAATCTAATCAAATTGTATTACATAAATAAGAAAAATAATTATCAGTTTATGAATGAATTTTTAGAAAATAAATTTTCTTTTAAATAATTATATTATAAATAATATTTAAAATAAGAATTTATTTTTTTATAAAAATACTATCAATTAATTAATAATGTTTAAAACATTTATTTACATATTATATGATATAATTATATCATAATACCATTTATCAAATACCTCAATTTTTTTTATACTTTCATAGATTAGGTACCTATTCTATTTGTTGAATTACAATACTAAATCGTCGCATTACTATACCAATGGTCAAGTTACTATTCATTTGTTAAAGTTTCTTTAACATCCATAAATAATACTTATTTCATTAATTATTTATTTAGAAAGTGTGTCAAATTTTTGAAAAGTGATTTTATGTGGTTTATAATATATGAAATATAAATAATAAGGGAATTTCCATTGATAAATTTTTTGTTCGTTACATTATTCCCCTCTATAAAATTTTATACTTGAAATTTTATATTAAATTTTATGTTTAAAACAGGTGAGGGTACATATCCTTTATCACTTCCATAGATTCTCATGTCTCTTCTTCTTACATATGGTTCCTCCGTAGTATGTTGACCAACTGAGTAGTCTTTTTATGTTGAAAATTTTCTCTACAGTCCAATATTTTTAATGGATTATCCTCACAAGAGTGATAATTTTACAACTGTACCACCTATGGATTTAGTAAATGTTATTGATCTAGTTTATAATTCATCAAGAGGGATTCATTGAATATATAGTGTACTTAAAACATGGTAGGATGAAGTACCAGTCGACAGTTTATAGTTCTGACATGATCATGTATCTCGAAAGGGATGACATACTTGGGACTCAACATTCCATTCTTCCTAAATCTCAAGTTCCTATTCCATGGAGATATTCTATGAAATTAATTGTCTCAAGCCTCAAAATCTTTGTATCAGCAATAATTTTCTGTATAGATCTTCTCTCAACTTATGGTTTTCATTGATTTACTGATAAATGGTTTTCAACTTTTCCACAATTCAATCAGCCATTTCTGGTCCTTGCTACTTATAATAACTGACTTTATCCTATCACACTATTGATCTGCATCTTTTCCCATAAATGGATTCTTATAGAGCCGTCTGGATTCTTGAATCGAAACTGAGATGGTAACAGAACTCATCCTAAGAAAGATATTAGTCCCATCCTCCATCGAACTCGATAGAACATACTCTCAACTTATCTTAATGTTTCTTAATAGTCTGTTCTAATTGACTATAAATTTTTAGATGATATGATATACCGATGTTTAGTTTAGTATTTAGAGAATGATTGAAGATTTTCCAAAACATAGAGGAAAGTCATGGATCTCAATCTGATGACATCAATAGTAGTAATCCATATATCCTTAACACTTCATTGATGAGTAAATTTATAAATTTATCATGTGGTAAGTCCTCACAAATTGTGAAGAAGTTGATTATATTTTTTATTTGACCCAAAACAACCAATATAGGATATTATTCCATTGGATGTATTTAAATGTATGATGAAATAGTACATTGTGATGTTTTCTCATTTTTGGTTTGGTATAGGTAATAGTCTCATCATACCATTAGAATTTTTTATTTCATTCATCACTTGATGACTTATCAAGAATTTTTTTTAATATTAAATGATTTTATTTTCCATATTTTCCCTCCAATAGTTCTCTCAGATATCCTGATACATCTTTCTACTCCTTGGGTGAATAGGCAAGGATGAGCTATGTGTACCATTTATAACCTCTATATTTATCTTTAGATACAATGGTACACCAATTCATGACACAATATTTATAATTCCTTCCTCATCAATTTTGATCTCTCGGGATTTACCCTTTTCGAAATAATCATCCAACTTATGAATTTAAAAATCATTTGTTTGAGAATACCATGTTTTCTACTTGGGGGATGGTTGAGAAATCATTTGAGAAAGGATTGGTGTGGTTCCTTAGATAATTATTCCCACGTCCATCATTGGAAATTGGATAATATTGGATCCCTATCAATTATCATCATTGATAATGTTGTAGGATTCATTAAAATTAATCCATATGCCACTTTATTTTCCATACTAGGATGGTAGTACATTGAGAAATGATAATCCATGAGGAGATGTAACAATATTTTCCATCACATAGGAATCTATTTCAATGTGAATAAATATTTTAGTGTCCTATGTCCATTATATATTTTACACTTCTCCCAATTGAGTCAATTCTTGGAGATTTTCAATGCATAGATCACATATTCCAATAAAAGATCATCCATGGGATAGTTTTTTGATTAATTATCAACCACCTTGAGGTTTGGGATATCTCTTATCAATTTTTCATTATTACACATCCTATTCTATTATTAGAATCATTAATGTATACAAAATATTGTTCACCACTTATTGTATGTGTGGGTATTGTCCAAGTGATAATCCGTTTTTAGACACTTTGAAGAAAATTCACATTCACTGGTCTGGAAAAACATTTCTCAATTCTGAGTCATCTTGGTTAGTGAGTTGGAAAACTGTGATAAGTTTTAAACAAATCACTGTTAATAATGTGCTACAACAAGGAATCAATGAATCTCGATTACAAATTTCATCTTGGGCCATCCATCAATTGCATTTATCTTAGAAGGGTATATATATATACCATTTCAAGAGATAAAATTCCTAAATAATTATATATACCCAATCATTAACTGATATTTAATATACTTTTCATATTGTTTCTCCATTCACAAAGCCGTTATAATAATATTAATATTCTCATATTGTTCATTTTTGATCTTAAAGTATATTAGAATATAACCGATAATGACTAGTGTATATTTGTCAGGGAAATAACTTAAGACTATATTCATTAAGACAATGAATATTTCAATATTATTTTTGAGTCTTAAGGAAATCACTATAAAATTAATTTTCTCATACTTTTTCCAAAAGGATTCCATTGAAATATCATCTTTCCCCACCTTTAATTGGCAATATCCTCAATGAAGGTCAATCTTAGAAAAACACTTAGCCTCATGTATTTGATCAAACAATTCTTCTATCCATGGAAGGGGATACAAGTTTGTTATTGTGATTTTAATAAGAAAATGGTAATCAATTCAAAGGTGCAATAGTCCATCATTTTTATTTATGAAGAGGACTGGTGCACCATATAGTGAAGAATTCAAGAATATGAAACCCTTATCAAAATTCTCTTGAAACAACTACTTCAGTAACTCCAACACAAAAAAATCAATTATGTAATGATTCATTAATATCGTCAAATATCAATGAATAATTTCAATTGGGAACTCAATCTCTCAATAAGGATAAATACAAGTAAATTATTTTGGGAGAACATATGTGTCATCTCTCACAGTGGGTATGTATTCAATAATGATTCCCTCCATTATCTCAATCATTGGAGTTATATATGCTTTCTTATAAGGTAATAATATAAACAATTGAAATTATTATACTAGAGGAGATTCATCATTCTCCTCACATATATATAGAATTAGATGATTCATTATGATATAAAGAGTGATATCATATTTCTGATAATTGATGTTGGAATTGAATAAATATATCAAATACATGACAAAAATAGAATCAAGAATTAACCAAGGATATATGACTATATTTTCTAGGAGGTTTAGTCGAAAATAATAAAAAAGTATGAGTTATATACAGTGGATGCAATAATTTCTCCATTTTATATACTATTAGATAATGCAACCCCTATATTTTGAGGTGGTGTTTGGATAGTTCAAAAAAACATTCTAGTTATTATATAATTCATAGAACCAAAATCAAATAGCATGTTTTCTATTCATTAATGAATAACCATCGTACCTTTCAAAAAATCATTTTCGGTCTCCACCTCAGCAGCAGTGATCGAATATGATTTTTTTCCCATTTATCTTTGGTTGTTGATGATGTTGATTACCCTCAAGGACTCAATGTTTTGTTAACTGGATTGTAATGTTCCATTTCTCCCAAAAATTGAAACATTGAACCCTGGGGGGTTATCTCCATTTCTATATCATATTGTCCATATTTTTATCTCTCTCTAATATCCATGAGCTTGGTGGACTTATCTTTCACACTTATAACAATTTCCTATTTCATTGAGGCACTCCCCATGATGCTTATTAAGACTTTTTTTACATCTGACTGGTTTCGTTTTCCATCCACCCTTATCATTTGATACCTTGTCTTGAAGAGACATATTTCATTTCTAATCTCTATAGCCATGGGACTATTCCCTAAAATCCATCTCCGCATTGGGAGCACATCTAAAAGCGTTTATATAACTCCAAAATATAGAATTTCTATATCCTTTCAATTGTTTGATTTTGAATAACTAATGTATCAATAAATTTTATAGCATTTTTTATGACAGAACCCAAATAATACCATGAAATCCTATGTGAAAATTTCATCTTAGGTCCTGAATGATTCTCCAATATTTTTCTTCAACTCTATTAATTCAATCTCCATAGTTCAATGAAATATTCGACGGAAATATATATTAAGAAACATTATATTAATGTCTTACCATTTAATATATTTAATTTCATATTTCTGTTTGGTGTTCTTAATAAATTTCCACCATTTATTGGCATATCCATTTAAGAAATAAATATCCATATTCACATTATCCTTCCCATACTAGTGGAGCATTTAAAGGATCTTCTCCATCAAGTTGACCCACTATTCTGTGACAAGTGGACTGGAATATACATTAAATTTCACTGGTCATTTGTGTATAATATACTTGATATATATTTTATCCTACATTGGTGAAAGAGGATATTACACATTATTCATGTTATTGTTCTTATCATGAGAGAGCTTGTTAATAATCACCATTTAATTTTGAACTTCAACTCCAAAAGCAATGGGTATGACATTAGAGAAAACACTACATTGTCCATCACATAGGTTGTTGACCTAGTGTATCCTTCTTCCCATCATATTTTAAAGTAAAAAATAGTTGAAAAAAATATAAGTAAAGACGTCAAGAATATATAATTTATTCACTTTTGAAATTAACTATAAAGACATGTCATGTTTGATCCCTATGTTAAAATTTATCCTTAAACAATGATTATTTGGTGCTTTCATATTCGTATTTTCATTTTATGTGTTTTCACTGGGATTATCTAATACCTTTTCGAAAATTAACTAAACATTTCTCTAACACCAACTAGAGAAACCCCACTTTTCATACATGATTATTACATGATTTTAGATGTAAATATAAAAGATTATAAAAATAGGATCACAATGTTTTAGTATGCTGGGAAAATTATTATCATACATAGGTTCTACATAATAAAAGATAAATATTTATTTAATTCCATATTCTCTGTAATCATTGTTTCAATTATTTTCCCTATAGTATAAGTATTCATCTGAGGACATATATCCAATGAAGGGTGAGCTAAAAGACTAGTAATTGGAAAAATACGAGGCATGAATCATGGGTGAGCATAATCATCATTATCATAACATAACAAAATGATCATCATTATCATAATGATAGGATACATTATATTATGGAATATAATTCAGCAATGCATAAAAATAAAACATAATGTCTTAGTGGTCAAATACCACAAATAGTAGTGAACAAATATAGATTCATGTTCAAGAATATTGAAATTTATCTAATGAGATACATCAAATTAGATAATTCATTGAAGTTATATATAATTCCAAACTCTCCCATCACATCATAACATTAACATGATCTATATAGTTTTCGGCACACCCATCACATCATATCATTTAAATTACCAGGCATACCATATAGAACGTAAATCAATGTTGGATGTAAAATGTCCCATGGATAAGAATGGGTTTTATTTAATATCACATTCATGAATAAACCTTGTGTTTCCATAATAAATGTGAAATATCATACTTTTTATAAAAATCACTAGCCTTGTGTGAATATGAAATAATGACCAATGAAATAAAAGACATATTTTAGGGAAAAATACTTTTTCCAAAAAATAATTCCATTTTTCCACAAAATATATTCGAAAAAATATATCCTAGAAAATAAAAGTTAAGGAAAATTGAAATTATTCTTAATTAAAATTAATATAGCATCCATATAGAAAATGTAGTTAGAGAGGGAAACCCCATTGAATGACATTTGGGTTTGAGAGTCCCCTTACCTTATGTATGAATAATTTCATCCCATAAATATCCTAAATAATCAAATTAAATATAGTAATTAATAAGTCTACAAACAATGAAAATTAATTTTTTTCATTATTGTTTTACAATGTTCATTTATAGCCTTTTCAATGATATTAAGAGCCTAATTTCATCTTTCAGGACATTTCACTTTAATGGTTTTCTGGATCAGTTTGCTCGTATTTGAGTATGGAAGTTAATGTAAAATTAGAATAATTATCCAAAATTGAAATTATATGTAATTAATGAAAATAATTAATTTCAATTGTTCTTATATGTTTTTTTAATATGGTATGTGGATGATTTATTTGATATAATTTAATAAAAATGATTTAATTTTTTTTGGAGTATTTGCGACCATTATGAGATTATATTATTTTATTAAGAATCATGATTATATAATTCTTAATGAAAATTATATAACATATAATATTTATAATTAAAAAATATTTAACAAGTATTATGGATGTATGACCAGCCTCGATGGAGGTAGTGAAAAATGAAAATGCATCGTCCATTGTGGTGATAAATCGACACACCACGGGATATATTTTCATGTTTAGGAAAAAATTAAAAGTGAATAGACATGAAGATGATTTGTTCCATTAAAAAATTATAATATATACAATTTTTATAATTCCTCTTGGATACGTGATGGTGAGTATAGGATAAGAAAATAATGAGATAGAAAAGAAAATTAAAAAAGATAGAGGATTTTACCTCTCGAATTTCTTCTTGTTGAGAACCTTCATAGGGAAAAGGGGTTAATCTTTTGATGAGACCATGGGATCTTATATATTAATTAGGGGATTGGGTAAATGATTTTTAATAATTTTTAAAATGATCAATGCTTTTATGGTGTGCGGATAATAGGTGTTGAGGGTTGTTATTTATAGGGAAGGAGAGGGGCATTTTCTAATTATTTCATTTATTAGTATATTATTCAGGATCAAGACAATGATTAGTTTGAAAATTATCCCAAAAATATTTAATCAATTAAATTTAGTTTGAGACTATGGTTCTTATATCAATAATGGCTTTTGTTATAGTTTTTTTTAACTTATATGGTATATATAGAATAAATTACAGTATTTCATTGTTCAGAAAAATGAAGTATTTTATAAATGTCCCAAAAATTTACCCGAACCATTTAGAGACATATATTATTATAAATTGAACTCTATTTTTTATATTACTTATATATATTTGATAATTTTAATTTTTTATTACAATCATTTTATTCTTGGAGAATATAATCTTTAACATTATTACTGATTTTATAACATCTAGAAAAAATAATTGTGGTCTCATAAAAATTTCTTATAGCCATAAGATAAAAAATTATATGTTTTAGAATCTAATAATGAAAATGGTTTCTCTTTTAAATCATTATATTAATAATTAAATTGAAAATAAACATTAATGTTTAAAAAAATACCCACACTTATTTAACAATTTTTGAAATATTTATTTATGTACACTAGAATATAATTATATTCTATTACCATTCATAAGATACCTAAATTTTTTTATACTTTGATAGATGAGGATAATATTATATTATGAAAATTACTATTCTTAATGTTCACATTACTATTCCAAAGGTCATGTTACTATTCCAATGGTAAAATATTCATAACATCTATAAATTCCACTAATTCTATTCATTATTCATTGATAATTTCTTTATTATATTCTCAATTTGGTTTCTGGTGGTTTATACAATATGACATAATTTTAAGAGTAAAATATAAATTCATAAAATTTTGGGTCGTTACATTATATGAATGTAAATTTTTTTATTTAAAAATTATCATAAATCTAAATTAACTATACATTAGTTTAGTTTACATATTATTCTCATCGGGCATAAGGTAAGGCTTCTGAATCTCAATTTAGTTTCATTGAGACATGTTTTATGTTATACACCTATTTTTTCTAATATAGTGTAAAAAATGATACCTTGAAATTTGATATCATGCATCCTTCTTAATTTTGGGTATTTAAAATAATAATTATTTTTTTCAAAAGGGTTATTTATTTGAATATTACTATAGTTCTAAAAGTTTACCATCTAATTTTTTTTCATTGGAAAATAAGATATTGTATACAACCATTACATCTTATTAGGTTTGTCTTATGCCTGATAGATATTTTGAATCGTGAATAACCTTATTTTCATTGTATTTAAATTATCATTTTATTGTATATAACTCAGGGGAATTTTGATGAAAATGTCTCTAAAGTAGTAATGTTTTTAAATTAAAATCTCATTAATATCAAAACTATTTATGAATAAATTTAGGATGATGAAATTATATTATGTACCATAAGAAAATGTTATGAAAATTATTATCATATTTTTATTTTGGTAGATGAAAATTTTTCCATTCATTTTCTTATCATTACGTACTCGAGAGACTAAAAGAATGTCAATTTAGAAATCAAACATTATTTTTCTTTTTGGTCAAGAATATTTTTTTCATGACTATATTTCCATTAGTATTTTTCATGAATATTTTATATTTTATAAAAATATTTTTAAATTTAATTCTTAAATTTTTTTTATTTATATATAACTATTTAGAATGAATCTTGTTGTCATTATTTCAATGAGATACTTTTGTCTTTTTACTAAAAATTTAAAAGGATTTTTTATTTCACCTTACACTACATGAGAATATTTTCATCCCATCACCCCATCTATTTTATTTGATGATTCTTTAAAAATATTTGAAGGCTATCTAAAAAAAAGATTCTATAATAATACAACAATTTATTTAAAAAAAGATTGTAAATTGAGAATGGTATTTTTATCAAGAATTGTTTTAATCATAATTTAATGTTATTATCAACTCTAAAAATATATTTTTATATTTATTATGATTTAATGGGGATATAAACCATGTTTACCCTCATTATTCATTACCCAGATGGTTTTGTAAAATGATGATGAAATATTGATGAAACATTATATCAATTTCATAGGTTAATATTTAATTTAATGATACATGGTTTTCTGAACGTATGGAATACATATGATAAGATGTTATCCCAAGACCGGAGGAGAGTAAATGGTGAGTTATCCATAGACCAGAAGAGGATACATGAGTTGATATACCACATTCGATGAAGGAAAATTTGTGGTTATCACAAGACTAATATGTGACGAATGCCTTGGAGAGTATCCTTGACATAAGATTTCATTTATCATTATTATTCAACATATTATGTCACTCTTTTATAACATGATATGTAACTAGTGTTCTAATCTTATAGATTATTTTATTTGATTCCATTTAGCTTAATTTCATTATAATTGAAAATATTTATGTTAATACTCATGATTATATGAATTTATTGGTATAAATTTTTAATTTTAAGCTCATGTTTTCATAACCTCATGCACATGATATTTATTATATGATCATTTATGAATATCAACCTTATTTACCATTACTGAGTGTCTGAGTTATGGATTAATTATATTTCTTTTTCCCTAGGATATATATAATGGATTTATGTTATATATGTCTAGAAAGGGATCAAGTTGTAAATAATTAATCTATAGATTATGTAAATATTATTTTTCAGTTATTTATGTATCCATGTATTAAAATACACAAATATATTTTGGTTCTGGCATGAATCACACTATTATATAATTAATATTAATCATAAATGATGAAATATTTATGTATGAAATGATTGGGTCACTAAACTTTTTGTATACATTCACGTTTGAGATCAACCACAACATTTTTATTAGTTAACCATAATATTGTGTCTTGAAAAACAATATATTATTATTTATTAATATAAATTGATTTTTATTAAAAAACTAAATATTTTTTTATTTTATAATATTATACATAATTTTCATAATATCTATTCCATGGCTTGGAGTCTCAAAAAAACATTTCCTTCAAACATTTGGATGACATGGTTTCAAAATATAATATTTCTCAGTTTCATTATTCCATTAATATTTTCTTGCAAATGGGGTAGAATAGGATATGATACATCATAAGGGTATTGGAGGGGTAAAAAATTTCAAACATAGTTTAGAACAACAATCAATACTATTTATACCATAGTATCACCATATTCAATTCAACTAAAAATAAATAATAACAAATCATGAAAAATGTCCCATAATAAACTCACATGTCCATTAATGTCCATAAAATATTGAAGATTATCACCAATTATTATATAGTGAATTCATACATAAAATTATATCTTTGTTCTTTGAAAATATTATGACATTGGGGAAGGATTACCTATGATTCAAAATTTATAGGTAAATTTGTTTAAATACAAAAAAAGTGTGGGTAAAATATCGAGTTTCATCAAAAGATTTTTATTATGTAATAATTTTACACAAAACCTATCATTAAAAGGGGAAAATTTTATAGGAATAAAGGAACAAAAACCCCATTTATAATTTAATTGAAATAAATTAATACATTACAAAAAATTTATTACTCTATGACCAGTACTGGTGAATCATTGAAATACTAAAAAATTCATTCTCACCAACAGAACACAAATAAATATCATCTAATAATATTGAAAAATGATTAAAATGACTTTGGGGTAATAGATAAAGATAATTTTTTTTGAAAAACTTGAACAATTCCATAAAAAATATCATGGAATAATGACCCACTTAATTTAATGACTTACACCAACACAGACCATGATATAGTCCCAAAATCCACAACACAGTGGTTCCTTTATTGATAATTTTAATCAAGATTGTTGATTAGTAATATTAAAATCCTATAAATAGGTACCCATTAATTAGATAAAACTAATGAATAATACATTTATTCAATGAAAAATCATGTTATCTAGAACTATCATAATTGTTACAAAACCAGATACATTGATTTTCCCGAAAAAAATAAAAATATATAATTTGATAATAAAGTCATTCATGTCACTCCAAAACACCCTCTCAAGAAATATTCCAATGTATAATATATAACATAAATCCCTATTAGGAAAGGATATCATTAAAATTTTAAATTTTAGGGACATGATATGAAATCAATGTTAATATTATATATTAGGCATCTATTACACATTCATTTAGATTTAAAATACTAATAAATAAAATCCCTTGTAAATTCCATGGTTTCAAATGAGAACTTAAACATTTATAAATTTATGATGCAACAATCAAACCCATCATAAGATAATAATTTAAATATGTTTTTAAATTTATAAAATAAAATTTATTAAGCCCTTATATTCAGGTATCTGGAAATTAATTTATTGGAATAGAAAAATAAAACATAAAAAAAAGGAATCATTAATTTTCCATCATATGATGTTGTATTGAGGCTCGAGATTGATTATACACACCATTTTCATAAAAAAAAATTCATAATGAACCTCAAACCATTATATTGTTACTCATGGTATATTATGAGAAGATAAATTAATAAGAAGAAGAGTAGAGAAGAGGAAATAGAAGATGAATCCCTACTAATGAGTTTTTCTGGATGAATCACCAAAATCAAATAGAAAATGATGATGGAGTAAGAGGGATGAGGTAGTTATTAGTTGTGATCAAAATAATATATTATATAATAATATTATGTGGAAATGATAATTGGGTGATGTAAATAAAATTTAAAATAATAAATATGTGCACTTTTAAAAAAAATATTGGTTTGACTCTATGGTCTTCAATATTTGTATAGGACCAAGAAATATATATTGGATCAAGTTTCTAAAATATCATGATAATTCTTTTTAACATACCGACCCAGATCACCTCTAAGAAAGTGGCTGGACCAGTGGGTTACATGACCTCAAGTTCATCCCCCTGAATGTCAGAGGCCGCCGACTAGCAGCGATGGCCTTTTTGTGTCTAAGGGGGAGACTATACCCTTATAGGTAATAGGTATTGTCACAGTGGAAGTAAAAAAACAATTAATAATAAAAATGGGAAGCATATAAATGAATAAACTGTAGTCTAAGAAATATAAATAATCCATCTGTATAATACTCAACTGCGTAATACCATCAAATGATGTCATTCTATGATGTATGTCTAAACTGAATGTACAAAAAAAAGAACACAAGCATGCTATCAACTAAAAAGAAAAAAAAACATGGTTTGAGAACTGCATCACGAGCAAGGCTCGGTCCTCTACCCCAGTCTCTATTCTAAGCAGCAACAATCAATCATGAATGAGAAGTTCTACGCTTCCCTTTGTTAATACCTGTAATCATATAATCTACTCGGGTTTCAATGATGCCCGAGCAGGGATTCAGATAAAATCCCAGTAGGACGGCACTCAAGGTGTCTAAACCTTTCCATTTCATGCAATGATAAAATGAAGTGTTCCATTATATAACAATTTAATATAATTGATTGTGTGTAATGGAATAAATAAGTCTGCCCAGGTTTCAAACGACACCCATGCCTAATAACCTGCTTCGGTCTAAGATGAATGTATAAAAGGAGTACCTATATGTTGAATACCCATATGCATATATATGAAGCCTGGAAGAGTAAGGTAAAATAAGGGAGAGCCATACCTCCAATCTTGTGCTTTAACTTGGGGGGTCTAAGTCATGTGTCAACCAAGTGTGCATCAACATACCAGAAAATATTTCAAATCTCAAAAGACTAATGGTGACATTATTCTAATCCTTCAGTGCATCATTATTATTGTTCAAGATGATAGATGGAGTCTAAGCATGTCCCGAATATATCAATATGGAACATCCTTAAATTATCCAATACCAATGAGCACATCCAAGGAAATCTTTTGAAAGACCATGTATCACATTTGGAATGGATTTACCCTGAGTCCATCCCAATCTCACAAAAAGGGGTCGAGTGTCATCTGAGGATGGCTTTCCCACAGTGCTAACAAATCTGTCCTGATTGGACCTTCTGGAACCGGTATCACTCATAAGTATTAGAGATCATAGGGAAGTCTCGCACTGGTAAAGCCATGAACTCCACCCCCAGCACACAGAAGTAACTTTCAGGAACTAAGGGTCAAAATGTGACCCTTAATATGGGACCCACCTCCTTTCCCCACCCTGAATTTAATTAATGTTTTCACAGTAGGAGATATGATATCAACATATGTAATTGCAGCTTGAAACCAAACATGTACACCCAAGAACACACAGTAAAAACTAAATATTTTAGTATAACAACCTTAACAAGTCAAAGTACCGCATCAATATAATTAGACAAATACACTTTCAAAAAAATAAATAAATTAGACTATCCAACTACCAAGATCCCACAATTCCAAAATTTGTAATTAATCTAAATTATTTATTTAAATCAAAAACAACAAAATAGGTTGTTCACAACATGCAGCTAAAGACACTTTTTAATAATAAATAAACCAGAACAATGAGCTATGAAAGATTCATCAATTCATGATTCATAATTAATGTAAGATAATTATTTTAATTGAACACAAC
Source organism: Viscum album (assembly GCA_963277665.1). Lineage (NCBI taxonomy): Eukaryota > Viridiplantae > Streptophyta > Magnoliopsida > Santalales > Viscaceae > Viscum > Viscum album. The sequence continues at coordinate 249,829,276 of OY728165.1, read as the reverse complement.
AACAATAGTTTACGCAACACATGCAATTAAATAAATTAATATTTTGGGCTAACAGAAACTATACTGACCACATCGGCATGCCCCAAAGGGTGTCCAACCTTTTTATAACAAATTAAACAAATTAATTCATGATCAATACGGATGCAACAACTAGGAGAAATAAATTAATTAATGAATTTGGGTGAATTTCCATAAGTCGGAAGCCACCGACTAATGGCACAACAGTTCATTTTTATAAATCGCAAATAAATGGATGGAAAGAGAGTAGACACCCTACCATATAATCATAGATGATCCTATGATCCATGGTAGACTTTAATTTTACCTAAAATGTAAGAAAAAAGAATATTTTAGAAAACTCCAAAATAGGGTAAATTCCTTCTGTGGCAAACTGCGCAAAGGATTTGGAATGAGATCGCATGATTCTTGGTGTGTGGGATCAGCCTTACCGAGAGGTTCAAAGCGCACCTTACAGTGAAAAATAAACAGATGGCGAACGGATGCGCGACGATCTACTGAAGGTTGGAGAAGGTGGTGTACACCACATAGGGAGGAGTGGTGAGCCATGCAAAAGAGAGGACCAGGAGATGAGTGAAACAAATAAATAGGAAATGAAAAAAAATAAAAAGGAAAAAAATAAAAAAGATATAAATAAATAAAAAAAATGGTGGAAGAAATAAAATAAATAATTAAAATGGTTTTACCTCATTTTAATTATGTTTTACTTCTCTCCAACTGTATCTATTTTATTATTTATTTTTATCCCTCTTTAAATTTCATTAATTCCATTTCATAATTTTTAATTATTTTTATCCTGGACGTTGCGCTATGGCGTGACGTAATATTTTACATAATGCATGTACAATCGTTTAAATAATTTTAATAACTATTCAGGACTCGCAACAGGGTGCGCATGTGCGCTCCCTGGGTCGCTTTAATTATTTGGATTAAAAACATAAAAATCCAAAACATGATTTAAGTCGACATGTTAAATGCATTTTTGTAGGTGATAAATAATATTTTATTTAACCCAACAATACATTTCTTCCCATTTATATATGTGATATATATATATACACATATGCATATTCATATATAAACACCCACAGATGTATATATAACTATATATATATATATATATTTAACCCCATATTTATATACCTCATCTATATATATACAAATCAATGTTTTTGTCACAATATAATAATAATAACAATATTTAAAATTATTATTATTTTTTAATTCATCCCATAAATGACACCATTAATATTTTAATGACAACAACCATTAATAAAAAAGGTAATAGTTATTAAATAAATATTGATAGCAGATTTGTATTTAATTGGAACCATTAAAAATACCATATTTATTACATTATCTGGTTATTATTTACATCGTGACAAATTTAATAATTATGGAAGTGAATTTTCATTTGTTGACATCAGCACAAAAATAATAATAATAATAATAATAATATAATTATTATTATTATTTCTAACGGCCAACAAAAATAATTAATCCAATTATATTATCTATAGGAGAAATATGACCAAACGTCTGATGCTCACAAATGTTATAACCTACCTAGGGTAAACCCCATGTCATGGAACTATCGATGGTCTCAGATTTCTCATTTGTTGAACCATTTGTGAGAAAATAATTATTTATTATTTAAAAAACAGAATAATTAATTAATTAAAAATAAAGATTGAATTATCATGTTAGAGGGTGCCAAACACCTGATTTGAATCAAGGTTATACCCTGACTAGGATAAACCAAGCGTTCATCACCTAATGCGGATCACAAATATTTCATACGACGCACCGTTTGACGAAAAATAATTATTTTATATTTAAAAATATGAATAATTATTTAATTAAAAATAATTATGGAATTATCATGTGTGAGGGTGCCAAACACCTGATGTGAATCAGGGTTATACCCTACATAGGGCATACCTAATATTCTGGACCTAACGTTGGTCTCAGATATCGCATACAACGCACTGTTTGAGAGAAAATAATTATTTATTATTTATAAATGATAATAATTAATTGACTAAAAATAATTATGGAGTTATCAAGTGTGAAGGTTGTAAACACCCGATGTGAATCAAGGTAATAACCTACCTGGGTAAACCTGACGTTCTAGACCTAACAGTGGTCTCATATTTCTAGTACGATGCACCAGTTGAGTGTTATTTCCTTTTTTTGAAAAAATAGGTGTATTAATAAAATAAAATTAATATTTTTAGTCTATCAACGTAGTAGTGTCGACTATAGAAGGACAAAAGTTCTGACACTTGGTTATAAAACTGATCTACGTAGTTAACTGAAAATTTTTATTTCCTATACTTTTTTATCTAGTTCAAAACATGAAACGTAACATCCTTCCCACTTTAGAACTTATCATCTCTGATAAGCCTTTGGGAACAATGTAACTCTCACATGAGCTATAGGATCATGAAGTATCATACACAAGGTCTTTAAACACTCAATACATGTTCAAACGTTGGTTAGGAAAGTGGCACATAACTCATTAAGATATGAACCAAAAGCTTATTTAACAACTGATACAATGAGACTGTACTTATTCAAACACATTTAGCTAGAGACATGAACATTTCATCATCTCATTAAAAATTTAGTCAAAGTCACTTCCAACTTAGCTTTTAATGTTAGAAGATGGAAAATTCCATTTCATGACACCTTCCACCGCTAGAATTCCATACAAGACATGCCCTTAAGCATTCTAGTGATGCTTCTCTCTTGATTATCGAAATGGATAAAACTACTGATTCTCCATCTCCCGTAAAGCCCATGTCGAGACAAATTTTTATGAAAATCCCTCGTCAACCCAAACTGCACATGTCTCACCTGTTGACATGTCAGAAAAAGTTCCTTCACTGACCGCTTTATTAAGTAAGAGAGATAACTAGTCAAGCCACTCCAACCGACCATTTAAGAAGGTTATCAGCTTAGATGGTATTTGTTTATAGACTAAACTATGATGACTTATTCAATGGTATCTCACATTTACCATGAACACATCAACCAAAGATCATACCTGACCACCAATGACCTTCTTCGATTTAGGCATCACCAAGCCCAACAATATGTCTAGGGTAACCCTGTATTGGAATAACATGATTGAAAGGAAATAACCCAAGGTAGTCCATACTCCATGTTTACAAGTGAGACAATTGTATAAGAGAAATATGCAAATATATAAACATTGAATGAAGCCATAGCGACATCAGCTTGGTTGTCAACTTATATGAAATGGATGGTGTACAAGTGTTTGTCTAAGGAATTCCTACATTGAAATATGAGGGTCACTCAAAAATAAAAAATGTCTCGATAAGAATGACACATTAGTGTTCAATACTAAGAAAAACACCCTAAATAAGCCTAACATCTTTTAAATCCTTAGCATGGATTAAGACTGATGCTCTTTTAGTTTATCAAGGATTAATGAAAGATAGGGGATATGCTCAGCACATAAGGAATAATACACAAAGATTATTAGAGGAGTATAATAAGGGAGACATTTAAACAACTATCATGAAAGCCCAACTAAACTGACCGGTCTGTCAAAACACCCAATTTTCTAGAAGTCATCCTGAGCATTGGGACGAACATGATTCCATTTAACATGTAAGTAATTGTACTACAGAGATGAACTGAAATGTATTTAACAATGCAAGACTTGATGATTACACTGAACTCAACTGGTTCCTCAGAACATTAAGTACATGACGTAACCGCGTACGTGAATGCATACTACCCCAAGGAGATATAGAAGAAAGATAACTTTTAACATGGGTGACGATGTACCAATTCATCCATCTATGTGTATAAGAGAGGGTCAAATGACCTATGAAGAAACTAACTTTTCCTAAGGCATTCCTAATATGATGGAAATAAGCATTACAGATGCTCAAGCCCGAAACAAAATTCAAGAAAAACATGACCACTCGTCTGAATAAGGGTGTCATTTTAATCAAGGGGATCCAACTAGGGACAATAACATGTGAATGGATCTATTCCAAAGTAACTCAAGGATAAACTCAAACTACACTTCTACAAGGGTCTTAAACAGTGGACATTGCTACATGTTCCATATCAAAGCCCTTTATGTTTAATCACATTAAATCATAAATCATCAAAATATTTAATCCAAACTCCAGGTATCATTTTTTCAAAACAAAACACTAGGTAAATGATCTTAAACAATGCGTCAAGGGAAAATATGCAAGTTTTATAAAACTCCATATTAAAAAATTTTACATTAATTGACTTATTGTCCTTAATTATACATTCTATCCCATAATATCCTTTTAAGAAGATAAAGAAATCTACAAGGGTCCCACTAAGCTGACATGGGTTCATCAGAATGTAACCAGAAAATAGTTGTTTAATTATTAAGAGTCACAACACCCATACTTGTTTTTCTCATAAGGAACATTTACCAACTAGCCTACTTGGTCCTAGATGTTCCATTAGGTAGTTAACCAATTCATTAGAAATTACAACATGCTCAAACACATATCAGTCTAGACATATGTGTGGATATCTACCTAATAAGTGACAATACACTTTACAGTTTTTTCCATTTGGCACCCATTCAATGGAAACCAGTATATTTTCGCAGAGAAACCAATTACCTAACAAACAATCTAGGAGGTCACTCCAAGAATCTAACAGAGAGAGACATGTTGTAATCACAAAATTATAACATTTTAATCACAGGGACATGCTAATAGGCACAAAATCATGATACAAGGAAAACATAGTATTAAACAGACATCATGGAAATAGACTGGTATGAAAAATATATCACAGAAACATGGTATATAAAAAGGCATTCTAAATAATTATAGGACATGGAATAAATTCATGGAACACATTTTTAATAAGTAGGTATCCTAAAATGAAACTACATGGCATGGATATATGCATAGAATGTGAATTGCTATGTGCATATTATGATGCATCATCAATGCTTCATCCTTACTATAACAGGTCAAGGGTAAAATATTATAAATTCCATAAATTCATAAGCAGTGAAAATTACACCAATCTCTCAAGGTGAAATCATATCAATTGTAACATCAAAAATCATGAACAACAATCCCATCCCTGGACACTTGGTCATTTCTCATACATGGGGTGATCAGCCCTCGGAACGGTTGTTAACCAAGGACCAAAAGATTTCATGTCTCATGTCTACTAACCCAAAATAGTAAGAAAAATGAAAAATACCACCCTATGATACAAGTTTGTAACATCCTGACCCGGCTCACCTATAAGACGGTGGACAGACCGGTGGGTTACATGACCTCAAGTGCATCTCCAAGAATTCCAAAGGTTGTCGACGACCATTGAGGGACTTTTTGTGTCTGAGGGGTAGACTATGCCTTCATAGGTAATAGGTATTATCACAGCGGAAGTAAAAACAAATTAATAATAAATAGCAGAAACATATAAATTAATAAACTGTAGAAGAAGAAATATAAATAATCCAACGGAATAATACTCAAGTGAGGAAACCCTCAAAATGATGTCTTGCCATGATGCATGTCCAAACTGAATGTACAAAAAATAGAACACATGCATTCTATCAACTAAAAAGAAAAGAAACAAAGTGCGACAACTGCTTCACAAGCAAGGATTGGTCCTCTTCCCTAGTATCCATCCTAAGAATCAATAATCAATCAAGAATTAGAATCATCATGATTCCATTTATCAATACCTGCAATCATATAATATACTCAGGTGTCAACGACGCCCGAGCAGGGTTTGAGATAAAAACCCAGTAGGCCGGCACCCAAGGTTTCCAATACATTCCATTTATTGAATTTATAAAATGCATTGTAAAATTATATAAAAAATTCATATAATTAATTATGTGAAATAGAATAAATAAGTCATGATAGTTTCTAAATGACACTCGTGCCAAATAAACTACTTTAGCTAATGTCGGAAGTCTAAAAGGAGTTCTTGTGCGTAGAATACCCATATGCATATATATGAAGCCTGGAAGAGTAAGGACAATCAAGGAAGAGGCATACACCAAAGCCTCTACTTTAATGTGGGGTCTACGTTAGGTGTCAACCAGGTGTGATTCAACATAACAAAAAATATCTAAAATCTAAAGAGACTAACAACGACATTAATCTAAACCTTCAATGCATCCTTATTATGGTTAAAGTTGACCGTTAGAGTCCAAGTCCCTCTCAATGGTATCTCTATGAAACATCCTTCAATGATCCAATACAACTGAGCTCGTCCAAGGAAATATTTTTTAAGGCCTGGAATCGCTAGTGGAATGGTGTTAACCTGAGTCCATCCCGATCTCGCAAAAAGGGGATGAGTGTCATCTGAGGCTGGCTTAGGCACAATTCCAATAGATCTGTCCTAATGGTCCCTTTTAAAACTGATATCACTCATAAGTATTAGAAATCTCAAGGAAGTCTCAGTCCAGGAAATCCAAGAACACCGCCTCCCAACACATTGATGTAACTGTCAGGAACGAAGGGTCTAAGTGTGTCATTTAATATATGACCCACATTCTTTTCCCACTCTGAATTTAATTAATGCTTTCACAGTAGTAGATATGATATCAAAATTTGTAATTGAAGCTTGATACAAATAGGTTCACCCATGCATCACACAGTGAAAATTAAATATTTCAACATAGCAACCTTAAAAAGGCAAAGTACCTCATCAACAGAAGCAGAAACATACACTTTTAAATAAATAAATAAATTAGACCAACCAACTACCAGGATCCAACAATTACAAAGTTCATTATTAATCTAAATTAATTATTTAAATTAAACACAACAAAATAGGTTGTGCAAAACATGTAGATAAAGACACTTTTTATTGATAAAAAACCACCACAACCAACTGTCAATGATTCAACAATTCGAGATTCATAATTAATGTAAAATAATAATTTAAATTGAACACAACAAGAAAGGTTGTGCAATACATGGAATAAAATAAATTAAAATTTGGGGCTAACAAAAATTATACTGACCATGTCGACACGGACCAAAGGGTGTCTGAACTTGTGGAAACAAATTAAACAAATAAATTCATGATCAATATGGCTGAAAAAAGTTGGAGAAACAAATTAATTAATGAATTTGGGTGAATTTCCACAAATCCGGTAGGCACTGACTAAAAGCACAATGATGCGTTTTTAAAAATTGCAACAAAATGGAGGGAAAGAGAGTAGACTCCCTACCTTATGGACATAGATTATCCTTTGATTTATGGTCGGCTTTGAATTTCCTAAAACAAAAGTAAACAAAAAATTTTAGAAAACCCCCCAAATAGGGTAAAATCTTTCTGTGGAGAACTCCGCAAAGGATTTGGAATGAGATCGTATGATTCATTGTGTGTGGGATAAGACTTATCAAGAGGATCACAACGCACTTGACAGTGAAGAAAACTGATGACGAACAGAGGTACGATGATCTTCCGAAGGTAGGAGAATGTGGTGCACACCACCTAGGGAGGGGAGGTGCGCCACACAGAAGAGAGGAGGAGGAGAGGAGTGAAAGAAATAAAAAGGAATGGAAAAAAAGAAAAGGGAAAAAATTAAATGGAGAAAAATTTATAAAATAATAAAAATGAAATAGTGAATGAAATGAAATAAATAATTAAAATTAGTTTACCTCATTTAAATTATTTTTAATTTCTCTCAGCCGTATCTATTTTATTATTTAGTTTTATCCCTCTTTACATTTCTTTAATTTATTTTAATCCTTTCTAATTATTTTTAACCAGAACGTTGCGCTATGACGTGACATAATATGTTAAATAAAGCTTCAAAAATTATTTAATTAATTTTAATCACTATTTAGGACCCGCAAGTGGGTGTGTAGGCATGCCCCCAGGGTTGCTTTTAAAATTTCAATTAAAAACATAAAAATCCAAAACCTGATTTAAGTCAACATGTTAAATTCATTTTTTATATTATTAATAATATTTTATCTAACCCAAAAATAAATATCCATCCATTTATATAGGTGTTATATATATATATACACACAGATATCTATATATTCATGTATATACACAAACACGTTTATATATAACTATAAATATATTAAATCCCATATATATATATATACCTTATATATGTACATCAATGTTTTTTCCCAATATAATAGTAATAACAATGATTAAAACAATTGCTATTATTTATTTCATCCCATCAATGACACCATAAATATTTTAATGACAACAACTATTTATAAAAGAATAACGGTTATTAAATAAATATTGATTGCGAATTTGTATTTTATTGGAACAATTAATAATATAATATTTATTACATTATCTAGTTATTATTTGCACTGCAAAAAAATTATTAATTATATAAGTGAATTTTTATTTGTTGACATCAACGAAAAAATAATATTAATAATATTATTATTATTATTATTTCAAATGGCCAATAAAAGTATTTAATCCAATTAAATTATTTTAGTGTACGATATGACCAAACGTTCAACGCTTACAAATGTTATAATCTACGTATGGTAAACCCCATCTCCCGTAACTATCTGTGGTCACAAATTTCTCATTCGATGGACCGTGTGTGAGAAAATAATTATTTATTATATAAAAAATGGAATAATTAACCAATTAAAAATCAAGAAGAAATTATCATTTAAGCGGGTGCCAAACACCCGATGCAAATCAAGGTTATACTCTTCCTAGGAGAATCTCGACATTTTGAACCTAACAGGTGGTTTCATATTTCTAATATGACGCACCGTTTGAGAAAAAAATAATTATTTATTATTTAAAAATTATAATAATAAATTAATTATAAATAAAGATGAAATTATCATTTGAGAGGGTACCAAACACCTGATTCGAATCATGGTTATACCCTACCTACGGTAAACCCGACCTTCCAGACCTAATTGTGGTCTTAGATTTCTCCTATGACACACTGTTTGAGAGAAAAAAAAATTTTTATTAGTGAAAAATCGTAATAATTAATTAATTAAAAATTAAAATGGGATAATCGTGTACCAGGGTGCCAAAGACCTGATGCGAATAAAGGTTATAGCCTACCTAGGGTAAACCCGTTGTTCCGAACCTAACGGTGGTCTCATATTTTTTGTCCAATTCACCGTTTGAGAGTTATTTCATTTTTTTGAAAAAAAACACGTGTAACCATAAAATAAACATAATATTTTATATTCTATCAACGCTGTAGTGACACCTATCAGAAACAAAATGTTCCGATGCATAGTTTTAAAAAATAAATTCATAGTTAACTATAAAATTATATTTCCTGCATTTTTTAATCTGGTTCAAAACATGGAATGTAACACCCCAAGATTTTATGAAAAATATTATTTTAATTTAATTAATGTCTTGTGTTGTATTCTACTCCATGATTACCTTGCGCTATACGCAACACCGTATTAGCTTGCAGTATACGCAACACTATTCTTGGACCGTGTTACACACAATTTTGATAATAGTTATTCTATGCAACATTGAGTATATGTATATATATATATATATTAAATGTATAAATGAAATATGGTTGGATTCTGTTATACGAAACAACGAAGGATTCTTTCACAACACGCAACCCTGACTTGGCTTGCATTACACGCAATCGCGACCTTCCTCGATAGCGTGTGTTGTACGCAATACCGGGTTTTAATAAACAATGATATATTATTATAATATTGTCATAAACTAGCCGTTATGAATAGTATTAACTAAATTTTGAATTTTATAACATTATTATTCATCTTACACATTTTCTAGAACATGTTATAAGAACAAAATAAATTTTTCAGGTATAATAAGTATTTTTCAAAAAAATGTAGATTTGCCGCCTTTTGATGGCGCACCCACACTAAATCTAGTTTTTGACATGTTTATATGTTCAATTTGACAAAATAAAATTCTTCTTTTGAATAAGGATGTAAAAATTTACATTAGATAATGTTTTGAAATTTTTCCGATAACTTTCATATTTTAATGAATAGTAAAAACACGCTATATTTTATTTAAAAACATCTTTTTTCATCATAATATCTTATGTGGTTAAATTATAGTATTGAATGGTTTTAAAGTATAAATAGAATATATTTTTACCATTTAATATAATGAATGTCATTTTCATTTATTTTACCTTGAATTCGTAGGTTAAATCAATTCAATCTTTTGCAATGTTTTAAACAAAAACCCGTTTTTATTCGACAACGGGATTAATTTTAATTTAATTTCAGCAACTTCTGTGTATTGAATTTTAAAAAATGGATTCCATATTTGGAATCAGTGGGTCCAAATTATGTTAACAGGCTACTTTTTATTTTTGGGAATTATGAATAGTAACTACGGTAAATTTTAATTACCATAGTTAAAGGTAAATCGGGTAATTATGGGTAAATATAATATTATAAAATTATCCTAACACATGTAAAAATCCAATTTGATGACTAAAAGTAAGCCCTTATCACCTAAGGGTCGGATTAGAATCATTTAATGGACATTTGACCATGAAAATAACTTAATTATTATTAAAACCAAAGAAAGTGACAACATGTCACTCTCTGAAATCTTATAAGTATATTAATTTTAATTTAGTGATAAACTTCATGAAACTTCGAACATAAATAGTCTCCAGAAAGCTAATTAAATTATCTACATCATAAAAATTTATTTATAATTTTTAGGGATTAAATAATTATCATTAATTATGACACAATAGTGATGCAGAAATTGTTTATCTAGTGAAAAAATCAAGAATATTATTTTTATTAAACTAATAGTGACCATAAAATGCACAAATACCTAAACAAAACTTATTGGCCATGTAAATTTAAACCATAAGCATCCAATGGTCGAATATTGGACCATTTGGAGCCTTATAAAAGCGATTATGACACTTATATTATTTTATTGTAAATGATGCCAAAGTTGTCACCTTCATAATTTAATAAATATTACAATTTAAATATTGTAATTTTAAGATGCTAAATTCGAGTAAATGTATTATTGTGAAAGGTAATAGATTTAGTTTCATCATAGGATTTTATTTTTAATTTTTAGGCAACAAATAAGTATATGAAATAATTATACAAAAATGTTGTAGTATTTACTTTATTAAGAGATAAACCAAATAAATGGTTTTAAAAATTATAAAATAAATATTATATGAACTATTTAATGTTCTCCACTAATTTTATAGATACATATGACCTTTTATTAATATATTAAAGATTTTAGTTCGAACATATCTTCGGTATATATTTTATTTAAATTCAAATAAATGAATAGTGTCAAAATTGACACTATTGTTATTTTACAAAAATAACATATTATAAAATTGTTTAAAAATCACAAAAATATTTAAAAATTATAAATTTATATTTATATGGTCTATAATGTTATAAAGTAAACAATTATGGAAAATTAACAACAAATAAGTAATTATTTGTTATAATTTAAAATTTATAATTTTATTACCACAAATAAACTTAAATAGATTAAATAAGGATAAATCAAAATGATAAGGTTTAAAAATAGATCCAAACATGTATAAATTTGATTGGTTGATGAGATTAAAACCCTATCTCATCTAATCTTCGAATATGAGTCATTTTTGGAGGTTTTTAAGTGGGGTTAGATTTATTATAAATTAATATTTTTAAGAATTTCTAAGGTGCCCCTCTCCTCCCTTATAAAAGGACACCTCTTCCCCCTCCTCCTCACACCAATTTGAGCACTCAAGCTCAGCCAACCCCTGCCAAAATCCCTTCTCCACTTCCCTAGTATCATCCTAGAGGTCCTGATCTTCTTAAAAGACCAATTTTAGTTCCCTAAAAGGAGGTCTCAAAGAAGCACTTCAAAGAAGAGGTAATATCCATTACCGATCTTTTTCAATTTCTTTCTTCTTCAACTTATTCTTATTTAGTTGTTTCATGATAAATTAATAACATCAGTATATCTTATATACTGATATGTTATTATAAATATTAAACAACTCTAATTAACCTTCTAACCATCCTACGGAAAAAAGAAATCACCGCGCGTGCGTACGTACGGAATACCGTCTCCACGCCGTGGTGTAATCTATTTTCCGCCACCACCTTAATTGGATGGGTATAAAGGTGTAATGAGTAACTATATATGATTATTATAAAGTGATATTGATACTGAAATAGTATACATACACTTAAACACTATTCCACGACCATGGGAACGATATCATCGTTCGTGCGTACGTACGGACTACCGTCTCCACGATGCGATGAGATTCATTCTCAATGACTAACCATTCATGAATGATTATAAAGTATATATAATAAGTTCAAATGAAATATATGACATAATAACGATACTGGAATTATGTATATTTATATGTATGTCATCTAGTTAATTCCATTCAATTCAATAAGGAAACGAAAACAGCGTTCATGCGTACGTACGGACTACCGTCTCCATGAACGGTGTATTTCATTCCATTATCAATATATTATATATATATGTATATTATGAATATATATTATATATAAATCATGTTTTACATTCTGGATATAAGTAATCATGATCCAAGTAATCATATTAATAATTACAAGTTAAAAACACGAACGACAAATAAGACGATTTTACCCAAAATGCTACTTTAACATGAATTTACAAAAGACCGGGTAATATAAAGCCATAAGAGAACCATATATGATATAATAACAATGGATATGATTCTTTAATAAGTCAATAACATTATGTAAATCATTATACAGGAGGTTCGGACACGTACAAAGCAAGTCAGACCTAAGGTAAGGGAAAATACCACAATCTAATTTTTATCCGAGATTGTTTATTCGTAAGTATTTACTGGGGTGTATTTTATCATCCAAATCCATGTTCCCTCAATATGTAATATTGTTTCCATCCACTTACAATAGTTTAAATCCAATTTTACCCTTAGGTGAGTTTTTAGTAAAGGATATGAAAGGAATCTTATGTCGTTTTTCGTACGAGGTACTTTTTGACTTTTCCGACAAAAGTACGAGAAGAATGTTTTCTTTTAACTTATACGGAATGAATGGATTTTTAAAACATTATTTCCAAGAAGCTTCCTTTACAAGTTTTCAATTTTATTTTTAATCAACTTCTTTTACTTTATAATTGTATGACATGTTAAGAAAAGAAAAGTGTTTTTGAAGAAGAAAGGATATTTTCCTCAAGAATGGAGTTCAAGTGTTTTATCAAAATTATTTTCCATCTAAGATAATAAAGGGTTCTGTTTTTATCCCTACTACTACATTGATTTGATCATGTTGTGATGGAATTATTTTTATGAATTTCTTTATCTTATATGAATTTATTTATGATTTCTTGATGTTTCAAGAATCCCATTTTTGTTACATGTGTTATGGGATGATGTCTGTTTTATGATTATGTGGCACACATAAGAAAGGATTCATTATAAGATGGGTGGGTCCTATATCTCCCTCCAATGCATTGGGTAAAGATTTTATATCTCATGAGATAGACATGGCTGGAACGGTAGGTTATACCGGTTCAGTGAAACAGGACTGGAACGAGGGTGACTCGGTTCAGAAAGGGACTTTGTCCACTAAGATAGTCTTGGCAATGAGTCATGACTAACAAGAAATGATTATCCATGATTATGTGTGCATGACACAAAGTTTCATGTTTCATGTTATGATTATGGGGATCTCATTTTTACTTCTATTATTTATTAAGATTTTATGATCTCTTTTGCAGGTTATGATTTTCAAAAAGATATGATATGATTTTTTTTATTTCCTTTATTGCCCTTGCTGAGCATTTGAGCTCACCCTTTTATGTTTTCTTTTCCCCAAGTTATAAAGAAAAGTTTTAGGTAAAAAAAAGGAAGATCTTTATAGGAGATGTTGAAGATCTTTCACCACGATTAGAAGATTACGTTCCGAGTTTCCAAAGACACTAAACTATTACGATCCTTGTGTGTGTGTTTTGTTATGTATTAAGTATTCCGCAAATGTAATGTAATGTCCATGTAAGTCAGGCTTCGGGTCTCTACAGTTGGTATCAGAGGAAAGGATTAGTCAACCTTTGGAAACTAGGATGTGAGATCATTAGTGAGATCCCTAGAGATATTTATAAGGTATGTCTAGGGATGTCCCTAAGGATAAGTATACGTAGAGGATACATTCCTAGAACTACGGTAATGATCATAGAATTTAACCTAAGATGTTAGATATTGAGGATACTCCACCTTTATTATGTTGTTTTCCCTAGAATGATTTTTTCCTCTCACACTAATTTTTTTTTGGGTTTTAGAAAATGGATGGAAACAAGGTGATTCATGATAATGGAGGATATGCTGGACAATGGAATGATATTTTTCATGAGCAACCAAATGAAATGGGATTTGGATGTCCAAACATCATTATTATGCCGAATCAGCAATCTCATAATATGATTAATAAAGTAAAATTTGATAAGTTTCCTGACTCGGCTAATAAGAGAAAGATGGAGTTTCATGATGATCATAGAGGAAAGAAAGTTCAATTTCCCCTATGTAAATCATGTGGGAAGAGGCATCAAGGAGAATGTTTCAAAGCAACTAGAAGATGCTTTGGGTGTGGAAAAGAAGGACACAAAGCCAGTAAGTGCAAAGGAAAAGGTTCAGTTAACACCAGGGATGAGGATAATGGTATTTCTATGACATCAACAATGGTTAAATGTTTTAAATGTGGAATGTACGGGCATTATGCAAACCAATGCCCTAAGGGAAAGTCTCATGAAGAGAATCAGTATGGTCGTATGGGTAGTATTTATGTTGATGATGATGAAGAAACTACAAATGATATGTGAGATGAAAGAAATGTTTAAGCTCGGTCAATGGTCTAAGAATGTAGTGGAATGATTACATGTTTATCATGTGTAATGTTGTATAAGTAATCTCATAGAATAAGGAGACATCTAAGGATTGTTACACTATTGTCTTTCCTTATGTTTTGAAAGTGTATGATGAATGGTACCAGTAACCATGAAAGGTTATTCAGATACTTTTGGAAAGTAGATGATAAGTTCATAATGAAAGGATAAGACGATAATGAGATGTTTGATTGTATTCATGAGCTCATGATTGATATAAGGACTAAGTGATATCATGGTTTGAGAATAAATAATTTTGAGGATTTTGGTATGTGTAAAGTGTTATCTTTTAACTGCATTCATGTTTTCACTAAGGTTCAATGGGTATTCAAGAGAATACATGATTAAGGACTTTGAATGTTTGGTATGTGACAAAAAAAACATATCGTTTGATATATGGGGTTCAACGATGGTATTAAATCTCTGGTAATCGTCTTCACTATGTTATGAGAGTGGACTGCAGTTTTATGGATAAGCCTAAAGATTGAAATGGATTATGTTGGACATAAATTAGTATTGTTTAAGGATAGAAGTTTTTTTTCGATATTATTGATGGGATGTTATAGTAATATAGTTTTAGAAAAAGGACAACTTGCAGGACGAGCGACAGCCCATCGCGTCGGACAAGGCTATGGGAATCGAACCCACAACCGAAGTGCGACTGGCCTTTATCGCCTACCACTGGCCTACAGGAAGTCCCTGTTTAGTAGAAACTAGTTTTATTATATTAAGCAGTATGATATCTGAAGTATAAGTCCATTTTAGGAACCATATATGATTAATCTCACTATAGATCGACTTATGTATATAATTTTTGCTAACATTTTGTTTGAGACAGATGGAATGACCCGTCATTCTATCACATGATCTGCTAACACTTCATGAATAACAAATTCAACTTCATTTATTTAAGAGATGAAGTGGAAATTGTTCAAGGCACGAACAACAGTGAGATTGTACCAAAATAGTGTAAGTATTGATTCTAATTCAAATTTTCAACTTTAGGGAAATGATCTTGAAAACCAAAAATGTTGTCCTAGTGATCTTATACCTGATGAATCAGATGGTACCTTATATCATCACAAATCTATGGATTTGTGATTACTGGATTTTCCATAGCCATGTTCTCTACCACTCTCCATCAGAACATGACGGTTATATTTCTCTTCCATGTCCATATTTTCACCTATGTTCTCCTATGTGGATACCCAGTGATTAGTTAACTTGGGTAACCATTACATTTTATACTTTAGTTTTTAAAGATAAGTATTGGTTTTCCTTTTTACGATGTGGGTTTCTATCAAAGAAACTTTCAAATAGTAAACCATTTATAACCCCGACGAATTTCGAGGGCGAAATTCATTTTAAGGGGGATAGAATGTAACACCCCGAGATTTTATGAAAAATATTATTTTAATTTAATTAATGTCTTGTGTTGTATTCTACTCCATGATTACCTTGCGCTATACGCAACACCGTATTAGCTTGCAGTATACGCAACACTATTCTTGGACCGTGTTACACACAATTTTGATAATAGTTATTCTACGCAACATTGAGTATATATATATATATATATATATATATATATATTAAATGTATAAATGAAATATGGTTGGATTCTGTTATACGAAACAACGAAGGATTCTTTCACAACACGCAACCCTGACTTGGCTTGCATTACACGCAATCGCGACCTTCCTCGATAGCGTGTGTTGTACGCAATACCGGGTTTTAATAAACAATGATATATTATTATAATATTGTCATAAACTAGCCGTTATGAATAGTATTAACTAAATTTTGAATTTTATAACATTATTATTCATCTTACACATTTTCTAGAACATGTTATAAGAACAAAATAAATTTTTCAGGTAAAATAAGTATTTTTCAAAAAAATGCAGATTTGCCGCCTTTTGATGGCGCACCCAATTTAAATATAGTTTTTGACATGTTTATATGTTCAATTTGACAAAATAAAATTCTTCTTTTGAATAAGGATGTAAAAATTTACATTACATAATGTTTTGAAATTTTTCCGATAACTTTCATATTTTAATGAATAGTAAAAACACGCTATATTTTATTTAAAAACAACAATTTTCATCGTAATATCTTATGTGGTTAAATTATAGTATTGAATGGTTTTACAGTATAAATAGAATATATTTTTACCATTTAATATAATGAATGTCATTTTCATTTATTTTACCTTGAATTCGTAGGTTAAATCAATTCAATCTTTTGCAATGTTTTAAACAAAAACCCGTTTTTATTCGACAACGGGATTAATTTTAATTTAATTTCTGCAGCTTCTGTGAATTGAATTTTAAAAAATGGATTCCATATTTGGAATCAGTGGGTCCAAATTATGTTAACAGGCTACTTTTTATTTTTGGGAATTATCAATAGTAACTACGGTAAATTTTATTTACCATAGTTAAAGGTAAATCGGGTAATTATGGGTAAATATAATATTATAAAATTATCCTAACACATGTCAAAATCCTATTGGATGACTAAAAGTCAGCCCATATCACCTAAGGGTCGGATTAGAATCATTTAATGGACTTTTGACCATGAAAATAACTTAATTATTATTAAAACCAAAGAAAGTGACAACATGTCACTCTCTTAAATCTTATAAGTATATTAATTTTAATTTAGTGATAAACTTCATGAAACATCGAACATGAATAGTCTCCAGAAAGCTAATAAAATTATCTACATCATATAAATTTATTTATAATTTTTAGGGATTAAATAATTATCATTAATTATGACACAATAGTGATGCAGAAATTGATTATCTAATGAAAAAATCAAGAATATTATTTTTATTAAACTAATAGTGACCATAAAATGCACAAATACCTAACCAAAACTTATTGGCCATGTAAATGTAAACCATAAGCATCCAATGGTCGAATATTGGACCATTTGGAGCCTTATAAAAGCGATTATGACACTTATATTATTTTATTTTAAATGATTCCAAAGTTGTCACCTTCATAATTTAATAAATATTACCATTTAAATATTGTGATTTTAAGATGATAAATTCGAGTAAAAGTATTATTGTGAAAGGTAATAGATTTAGTTTCATCATAGGATTTTATTTTTAATTTTTAGGCAACAAATAAGTATATGAAATAATTATACAAAAATGTTGTAGTATTTATTTTATTAAGAGATAAACCAAATAAATGGTTTTAAAAATAATAAAATAAATATTATATGAACTATTTAATGTTCTCCACTAATTTTATTGACACATATGACCTTTTATTAATATATTAAAGCTTTTATTTTGAACATATCTTCTGTATATATTTTATTTAAATTCAAATAAATGAATAGTGTCAAAATTGACACTATTGTTATTTTACAAAAATAACATATTATAAAATTGTTTAAAAATCACAAAAATATTTAAAAATTATAAATTTATATTTATATGGTCTATAATGTTATAAAGTAAACAATTATGGAAAATTAACAACAAATAAGTAATTATTTGTTATAATTTAAAATTTATAATTTTATTACCACAAATAAACTTAAATAGATTAAATAAGGATAAATCAAAATGATAAGGTTTAAAAATAGATCCAAACATGTCTAAATTTGATTGGTTGATGAGATTACAACCCTATCTCATCTAACCTTCTAATATGAGTCATTTTTGGAGGTTTTTAAGTGGGGTTAGATTTATTATAAATTAATATTTTTATGAATTCCTAAGGTGCCCCTCTCCTCCCTTATAAAAGGACACCTCCTCCCCCTCCTCCTCACACCAATTTGAGAACTCAAGCTCGGCCAACCCCTGACAAAATCCCTTCTCCACTTCCCTAGTATCATCCTAGAGGTCCTGGTCTTCTTAAAAGACCAATTTTAGTTCCCTAAAAGGAGGTCTCAAAGAAGCACTTCAAAGAAGAGGTAATATCCATTACTGATCTTTTTCAATTTCTTTCTTCTTCAACTTATTCTTATTTAGTTGTTTCATGATAAATTAATAACATCAGTATTTCATATATACTGATATGTTATTATAAATATGAAACAACTCTAATTAACCTTCTAACCATCCTACGGAAAAAGGAAATCACCGCGCGTGCGTACGTACGGAATACCGTCTCCACGCCGTGGTGTAATCTATTTTCCGCCACCACCTTAATTGGATGGATATAAAGGTGTAATGAGTAACTATATATGATTATTATAAAGTGATATTGATACTGAAATAGTATACATACACTTAAACACAATTCCACGACCATGGGAACGATATCATCGCTCGTGCGTACGTACGGACTACCGTCTCCACGACGCGATGAGATTCATTCTCAATGATTAACCATTCATGGATGATTATAAAGTATATATAATAAGTTCTAATGAAATATATGACATAATAATGATACTGGAATTATGTATATTTATATGTATGTCATCTACTTAATTCCATTCAATTCAATAAGGAAACGAAAACAGCGTTCATGCGTACGTACGGACTACCGTCTCCATGAACGGTGTATTTCATTCCATTATCAATATATTATATATATATGTATATTCTGAATATATATTATATATAAATCATGTTTTACATTCTGGATATAAGTAATCATGATCCAAGTAATCATATTAATAATT
Source organism: Viscum album (assembly GCA_963277665.1). NCBI lineage: Eukaryota > Viridiplantae > Streptophyta > Magnoliopsida > Santalales > Viscaceae > Viscum > Viscum album. The sequence continues at coordinate 249,809,668 of OY728165.1, read as the reverse complement.
ACAAGTTAAAAACACGAACGACAAATAAGACGATTTTACCCAAAATGCTACTTTAACATGAATTTACAAAATACCGGGTAATATAAAGCCATAAGAGAACCATATATGATATCATAACAATGAATATGATTCTGTAATAAGTCAATAACATTATGTAAATCATTATACATGAGGTTCGGACACGTACAAAGCAAGTCGGACCTAAGGTAAAGGAAAATACCACAATCTCATTTTTATCCGAGATTGTTTATTCGTAAGTATTTACTGGGGTGTATTTTATCATCCAAATCCATGTTCCCTCAATATGTAATATTGTTTCCATCCACTTACAATAGTTTAAATCCAATTTTACCCTTAGGTGAGTTTTTAGTAAAGGATATGAAAGGAATCTTATGTCGTTTTTCGTACAAGGTACTTTTTGACTTTTCCGACAAAAGTACGAGAAGAATGTTTTCTTTAAACTTATACGGAATGAATGGATTTTTAAAACATTATTTCCAAGAAGCTTCCTTTACAAGTTTTCAATTTTATTTTTAATCAACTTCTTTTACTTTATAATTGTATGACATGTTAAGAAAAGAAAAGTGTTTTTGTAGAAGAAAGGATATTTTCCTCAAGAATGGAGTTCAAGTGTTTTATCAAAATTATTTTCCATCTAAGATAATAAAGGGTTCTTTTTTTATCCCTATTATTACATTGATTTGATCATGTTGTGATGGAATTATTTTTATGAATTCCTTTATCTTATATGAATTTATTTATGATGTCATGATGTTTCAAGAATCCCATTTTTGTTACATGTGTTATGGGATGATGTATGTTTTATGATTATGTGGCACACATAAGAAAGGATTCATTATAAGATGGGTGGGACCTATATCTCCCTCCAATGCATTGGGTAAGGATTTTATATCTCATGAGATAGACATGGCTGGAACGGTAGGATATACCGGTTCAGTGAAACAGGACTGGAACGAGGGTGACTCAGTTCAGAAAGGGACTTTGTCCACTAAGATAGTCTTGGCAATGAGTCATGACTAACAAGAAATGATTTTCCATGATTATGTGTGCATGCCACAAAGTTTCAAGTTTCATGTTATGATTATGGGGATCTCATTTTTACTTCTATGATTTATTAAGATTTTATGATCTCTTTTGCAGGTTATGATTTTCAAAAAGATATGATATGATTTTTTTTATTTCCTTTATTGCCCTTGCTGAGCATTTGAGCTCACCCTTTTATGTTTTCTTTTCCCCAGTTTATAAAGAAAAGTTTTAGGTAAAAAAAGGAAGATCTTTATAGGAGATGTTGAAGATCTTTCACCACGATTAGAAGATTACATTCCGAGTTTCCAAAGACACTAAACTATTACGATCCTTGTGTGTGTGTTTTGTTATGTATTAAGTATTCCGCAAATGTAATGTAATGTCCTTGTAAGTCAGGCTTCGGGTCTCTACATGGAACGTTACATTATTCATAGTACTAACATCTATATTTATTGAAAAATTACTGTGTAATTTATTACATTATATTTATGTTCCCTTGAAAAGTAAAAACAAATAGTATAAATAAAATGGTTCAAATATTTTTATATGGAATCCCTCAATTTTATTACATAACATTTTATTTTCATAGAAAAAAGGTTATTTTTAACATTATTTTCATAGAAATCAAGAAAATAATACATTAAAACATAAAGAAGATATCTAATCCACTTTAACAGCTTCTTAATGGGTTTATAAAATGATACATTTCATGAATTTCATATCCTTGGGACATATATCAAATGAAAGGGTTGATAATGAGTCCTAAAAAGGGAATAATAAAAAGAAATAGTTTACATATGATTTTGAGGAATACCAATAAGAACATGTGGAATATAATCGTGGAATGAGAATGTGAACATGAAATATATATTAATAAAAATAACTTGATAAATAACATGGAAATTTAGATAAAATTTTTTAACGAAGCAATCATAAGCTTATCACTATGGTTTATCTCCATGATTTTGTAAATGAAAATTGTCAACATTATTCACTAAGGTATCATAAAAAATGATACTCAAGAGATTCATTTCATTAACCAATGAATGAGATCAATATCAGAGAAACACCCTTTATATTAATTAATTAATTAATGTGACCCACATAGATCAAAAACAATCATTTCATTAATAAACTCTAAATAATGAAGATTTTGTTTCCTGTAAAAAATATTACAAAAAAAAGTCATTAAAGACATGATCGTTACATTATTTTTAGCCCACGAAAAGGTAATGTGGTTTTATTATTTAAAAATAAATAAATAAATAAAATTTTTTACAACTAGTTTATAAAACCTAGAAATGAAAGAGGATTGGTAATTTAAAAAATATAATATAATATATTTTCTTAATTAGAAAGTGAAATTTGAGGAGAAAATTTGAAAGGATAATAGATGAAAAATATAGTTTTATAAAATGGTAAAATGAGAGGGTAAAAGGGAGGGATGTTGATAAAAAAATTTGTAAAATCTTAATGATCAAAATATTAATCATAGTAATTAATCATAACAATTATAAGACACATTCAAAAAGCGGTTCTTCAACTGAAGAGAAAATAATGGTAATTCTCTTATATTGACGATTTACTGCTAAATACTGAGAAATAGCACCTTAGTGGATTTAATAAACCCTAGTGAACCCATTATATGGAAAATATTAAAGAACATTATGGACTTTTTATTTATAGTGTAATAAAATAGATAAACCAGTGGTTATTTTTTAAAAAAATTTACGATATTTTTAATAATTCTCAAATATAAGCCTTTGAAATCTTGTTTGTGGGAAAAAAATTGTCATAACCATATATATAGAAATTTGGGTCATATTTTATGTTATTTTAGCTCACATTAACCTATAATCAATTTTAATTACTTCCAATTGCATGAGAAAGTAAAATTTCCTCAAAGTAATGTTTTTAAAATCAATGCATCTATTTTAGAGTTTGGAAAGTCATTTATACGTTTAAAAATTAATTGAAATCTATTAAAATACTTGATATTAAAAAATAACGTATTTTCTGTATTTTATTGTGGTTAATTAAAAATTACATTATTTTTACATAATTAATAAGTTATTAATCATATCAGAAAACCCAAATTGTATTCTATTATTCACCGAAAAATAAATTATTTTATAAAATTATAATAATTTCACCCTACCGAAATAATTTTGTGAAGATTTGAATAATTGTGTTTATTTTATCAAAATAATTCTATAAATTTTAAAATTTTAATATTTATATATAGAAAAAATAATTAATTAAAAATGGTGTATTATAAGGATTCGTCAGATTTATGACACTTAAAAATTTCATAAGATATAATAAAATTATTTTGACATTTATATATTAATAATATATTTTTAACATAATATTTCATTATATTAAATATTATTCAGAATACATTTTCTTAATATAAATATTTATATCCATTCTAAAAATAAAGATTTGTTTAAATAAATCAATATATAAAATTTTGTTTAAATTAAATCTATATTTTATTAAGAAAAACTATTATTAAAATAGAAATGATGAAATATGAATTTTATTTATAAAATATAATTGCACTTTATGTTACTATGTTATGGAAATTTAAACCCTTATAAATCTCACTTAGGACCTACTGTAAGGTTTTTGATGGTAATATATTCATCGGGACGACTCAACTATCATATATCTGGTGGTAATTTCCAACCACTTGAACATCAACCATAAGAGATTTTGTTGTAACATCACATTGTCAATCTCTTCTTGGGATTGGTTATTGGATAACCTCAATGGTGCTACCTCCATCCCATGTTCTAACAACTTGGAATTCATACTGCATGACTCTACTAGTTGAATCCATTTCTTCTCTGTTCAGTATTAATTATACGTTGTCATTTCTACATATACTAAAAAAATAATGTTAAAATTATTACCAATTGTTGCAGTAATAACTGGTCAAAATCTTCAAAGGCTACATTGAATAATGGTCATATTTTACTGATGATCTTATACTATTATATCTCAATAATCACACTTTCTGTTAAAATATAAAAGTACAATTTAGTTATTTCATTGAATAATAAATAAAATCATTTTGTAATATTTTTATTGGTTTAGAAATATTTTATTTTATTTCTATAATGTTGGGGAGACGATTTTAATCAATTGGAGAGATCCATATTTTCTGATTTTAATGATAAATGTATTGATCATTATTAGAGATATATGGTTCTGTAGTGTACAAATAAATATAACAGACATTTTCATAAGACTAAAATATCATTTAAAAAGTCCAATTCATTACATTATTCCCCCTTATGAGAATTTCCCCCTTTAATATCAACTTGATTCCTTAGATGTAAAAAGGAGATGATATTTTTTCTTCATTACATCTTCTAGTTCCTTATTCCCCTCTTCAAACTTACGGTTTCGCCATAACACCTTGACAAGTTGGTAAGGCTTGTCATGTAGAACCTTTCCCTTATAGTAAAAAATATCCACTAACTTCTCCTCATAAGATTGGTAATGATTTGGTTGTACCACCAATATATTTAATACATTTGAGGTATTAGGTATGTTATTCATCAAGTGAGATACATGGAATTCTTTATTAAATTGGGATATATCTTTTGGATGTTCTTGTTTATAAGATAATTATCGTATGCGATCAATGGTTTCATAGGGTCCAATATAAATTAGGCTAGACATCCCATTCATTTGAAACATAATGACTATCTTTGAGGGTGATATTCAAAGGATAAAAAGTCCCCAACATGAAAATCGAAGTCCCATTAATGTTTTTTAGCATAGTTCTTTTTCTGAATTTGAGAAGACTTTGTGTGTTGTTGGATATATCGTTCTATTTCTATCATCTCTAATATATGATCAGGCCGAAGAAACATCCTCTCACCATCTTTACCCCTTAAATTTAGGAGTTCTACATATCTTTCAATATTGAGCATTATATGGTGCCATTTTAATACTCGTGTAGGAGTGATTAATGAATAAGAAATCAAAAAATGTGAGGTGTTGATCACACCCTCATTTAAATTCCATCGAACGTATTCAAACAAGTCCTTCTGTGTCTGAATATTTCATTCATATTATAAAAATGTTGGGGGTGATAGGTCATACTAATATTTAGTTTAGTATTCATATCATGATGAAAACTTCTCTAGAATAGGGATGTGAACCATGTGTCACAATTAGTAATAATAGTATTTGGTTCCCCACACAGACTCACAACTTAGTTTTTGTAATTGTGTAATGTTTTTGTAGTGATAAATCTTCTAGGATAATGATGAAATGGGAATTCTTGGTGAATCGGACCTATATAATGCATAACATGTGGTATCATTAGGATGTTATTAGAAGACTAGAGACAAAGTCCATAGTGATATTTTCCCACTTCCATGTTGGTATGGGTAGTGGTTGAAATACCCCTTTAGGTTGTTTTCCCTCTGCATAACATATTGATATACGAATAAACATTCATTTTATTCAAGAATTTCTAATTGCATATTATCCCTCAACTAATGATCATAAATGTACCTACGCATTTTAGTGCTTCCAGGATGTATATAGAATGTATATCTATGAGATTCATTCATCACTAATTACTTTATCTCTATAATATATGGAAAATATAACCTTGTAAATTTTTTTATTACAGAATTTTAATAATAATTCAGCATTCACAACATTTTATTCATTACATTATATATTGTCTTTTGTAAAACAGGATATTCTCCTTGATATTCCATAGTCTTATCTAGTAATGATGGTTGAGAAATCATTTGGGATTTTTTTCTGATAATTTTTCATCCCTTATGATTTCCATTCCCAATCATACTAGGTTCTAGATCAATATATCTCCTTGAATCCTCATCATTTTCATCACAATTGGGTATTTCTTACTTAATGCCTTAGTGGATTTTTTCTATTCTGTAGTGATATTGAATTGATTAGTCATTATTGTTAATAACTTCAAACCATATACTTATTGTCATTTTAAATTCCTTATGTGTGAATTTATACTTCAAAAAATACTTGTTTCTGTATATATAAAATTTCTCCATAAAATGATGGTTCCACATTATCTTCATATCATTAATAAATGCAACTAATTCTATGTCATATGTTAGATAATTCATCTCATGAGGCTTTAACTATGAAGATGAAAAATAAATAACCTTTTAATTTTCCTGAGGATTTACCCATTCACATTCATGGATTAACCACTCAAAATAATGAATCATTATCTGATAGATGGTAAAGTTAACAGAGGTGAAATAACTGATATTTTCATTACTTTTTGGAAGCTTTCTTCACACACCTATTTCTAGATAAATTTATCCACTTTTCCAGATTAATTTGTTAGTAGAATAGAAATTCATGAAATGTTTTTCTCTATCCTACTATAATATATTTCTAGACCAAGGATACTACAAATCATAGTGATTATTCGATTATGATTCCACTCATTATCCGAATTTTTATGGGCACGGTCAATTGTGAATTCTTCATTGATTATAATGTTCCCCATTAATGTAATATTGGTAACTAAAAATCCATTTTTTTAATTTTCTAAATAGAATTTACGTCCTAAGAGTTTCAAATATAAAACCCAGATGAACTTCATTCACCTTGAGTAATCTAGAATATATTAGAATATCCTCAAAAAGAAATTCCACCAATTTACCAAGGTAGTCCATAAAGACTCTATTCATTAAATCCATAAATACATCAAGAGATTTAATCAAGATAAAGGGAATAAAAACTAACTCATAATACTCATATCATAATTGGAAGTTAGTACTTGTAATGTCTTTCTTATTCACCCTTTATTAGATATAACTATATCAACGATCAATCTTGTAGAGGAATTAATACCCACAGATCCATTAAATTAAATCACCTATTCCTAGGAGAGTGTACCTATTATTTACTATGAACATAGTATGATTACAATATTTAATTAATATCGAATTGATCTATCCCACATATTCATAAATATAATAGGTTCTCCAAAAAAAGACACACTTGTTCATAAAAATCCCTTCCTCAAAAGATCTGTAATTTGGATCTTTAACTCCTCTAGCTCTTCATTTTCTATTCTATACGAGTTTTTTGATATCTGCTTGGAACTAGGTAAGTGTTGAATGGAGGACTCTACCTCTCTTTATGGGGGAGGTCTAGGTAAATCCTTAGGAAATACTTTGATGTGTTCTTAAATTATGTGATCATTTTCTAATATTATACCTTTTTCCATGTACCTCTCCAATATTCCTTACATAATGAAGGTTTTAGGAGGTTCTTCTAGAAAATTCCCATGTTGGAAAAACTCTCATTTGAAAATAACATTACGTTGTCCATTAAAGACTAAAAATATCTCCCTGCTCTTATAGATTATCATTTCAATATTCATTGAAATTCAATACAACCCTAGTATAGTGTCTAATCCCACCATGGATATGACAAATGGATTTTTAATGATATCGTACTATCCAATTTGAATAAATAATGTTTTATACACTATTAATTCTTGAATAATCCCTCAAGGATACTTGACGTATAAATCTACATATATATACTCATGGATTAATTATCTATTAAATATATAATTTGTGTAAATAAAACAATGTATAGAACTATAAGAAAAAAATTACTTTCTATATTTGAGAGAAAAATAAGATTACCCATTTCCACATAATTTGGATCGTCTACTTCATATGAAGTGATGTAAAAATACCGAGAATTACCCCTTCTCATATGATGAGTTTAATGATGACATACATCTATATAATCTTATATAAACAATTATTGTAAAAGATGTCATATTATCTACAGATGAGACATTGAACCTCTAGCTGAGCTAGGAAAATCTTCCATTTTCCCTTAGTATTGTTCCTTGGAGGATTCACCTCATCATGAATGTATTGAGATGTATGGACAACCCTTCTAAACTTATATCACTTTCCACTCCGGAGTAACTTGTTTCGAAAATATTATTCCCAAAAAAAATTTGTGTTTCATGTTTCACATTCTTTCATCCTATTTTGTAATAAAAGATCCAACTTTTATTGTGGATCCATTACCCTCTTCTATTAATTTGACTTATATAACTCCAAAATTACACCAAACACTAACTCAACAATTACAATACTCCACACTATCTCCTCCTATATTTTATAGTCATGATTTTATAGATTCATCTACAGATGGGTCTTATTTAATCAAAAATTATATCAACTATTCCCTTAGCATCCCGGATAATGGTAGATGTTTAATGGGAATGTCTGGAAAATTTCACCTAATATATTCACATTGATTCATTTCTATTATTCTTTATATCAAATTTTTTTTTCAATATTCACATTCACATCGAATAGGGGAAATATTTATTGGAAAATAACCCCATAAACTATTCATATTCCATAACCTCTATCTCCCTTGTTGTTTTTTTAATTAGTGTCCACCACTGATAAACTTCTCTTTCTAAGAAGTTTACATCCAATGTTACATTATCATATACTCAACAGTGGAGTATAGAAAATAATTTCTCTATTATTATTATATATATTTTTAGAAATCAATGTGTTTTTATATCCACTAAAAAATATGGTAATTATTTCATGAAGGAATCAATGGTAAGTTGTTTCGTTTGAGGTGAATCCAGTTGCTCAAATTTATTCATTTAATTATTCAAAACATGGGATAGTTGAATCATCATTATAATGGAATTTTCCCTTCTATAATTCATTAAATTGCCTTTAGTGAATTTCCATTTGTGCTCATCATTTATGTGGTTCTTCCTATTTGCTATTATTTTCTAAATAAATAAATACTAACTGAGAAATTTTTTTCATTTTAAAAAATATAATTATAATGAAATTTTGTTCTAATTTTTTTTATAAATATCTTATTATTTAATAGTAATTTCATTTTTTCCTTCATAATAATTTATTAAAATATTTTAATTAACCAGACATATCCTCTAAGACTGTCAAACTAGGAGTGTTTCAAGGCTCATGGTCATGCACAAGTTCTTAAAACTCTAGATCAATGTGGGGTTTTTGAGTGTTACCCATAGATGAAAATGTTCTAGAGCCACTTTTTTGTGTCCAGATAGGGATTTATTTATTTTTTAGCAACTTACTTATTACATCACTAAAATAACAAAATGTTTTACCAAATATAATCTTAAATCTAGGGTTCTTAGTATGGAATTATATTCCTAATTCCCACAAGTAAACATACATTCCATTGATACCAAATATAAAATCCTGAATTTTTATTTCCTAATATTTTAATTACATTGATAAAATAGTGGATCTTTTGTTTTTTATTTTCTTCGAATTCAATAATCATTATATATAAAAACATAAAAAAATTTCTAATATACTTAAAATAGTTATTCATGTGTTTTTACTAAGATTATTTTATTGAATCTCATATCCTAGGGACATACATCAATGGAACATGTTGAGAAAGGGTCTGAGTAAGGGAATATGCAAGGGAAACGATTTATATGTGATCATGAGGAATATTAATAAGAACAGAATTAATATCATATTGACATGTGAAATAGATCCTAAAGAAAGTCATAATATTAATTACTTTAATTTAAATATATAAATGTTTCTAAAACATTGTAATGAGACATCAATAATTATATCACATGGGTTTATAAAAATTGTGTTGTAAATGGAAATTACTAAGGTTATTCAACAATGTATCATACAATATCTAATCTATGTGATTTAATTTCATTATCTGATGTATTGGAGAACTATTAAGGATTAAAATTAATAATAATTTGTTGAGGATATCTAAGTAGATCATAATCAATAATTTCATTAATTATCCTTGGATAATAATGATTTGGTTTCTTGTCTCAATAGTGTTCAAATAAAGTTCTTAAAGAAATGAACATTAAAAGATTTTTTATCATAAAAAAGGACGTATGGATTTTTTATGTAAAAATTATAAAATAAATTATGTCATTTTTAAATCTATGTGACACCCCTAGAAAAAAGATATGTTTTCGAATTTTGAAAATGAAAATAAAAGATAATTTTTTAAAAAGAGAGATAAATTTAAGGTGTATATTAGGACGCATGACGAGTATAAAATATAGTTATAGAAAATGAGAAAATGGTTGGGGAAAATGGTATCCCTATAATAAAAAATAATTTTAATTAAGTGTATGATCAAAATTATGATAAAATTGTTTATTCATACTGATTTGATGGCACAGTGAAAAGTGGTTATTAAATTGAAGAGAAAAGAAAGGCAATTTTCTCACATTGAAGAGTTACTCTAAAAATTGAAGAATGGAACCTTGGGGGATTAAAGACACCATAGGGGACTCAATGAGAGTAAAAAAACAAAAAATCATGAAGTATGGATTTGGATTTAATGGAAACTGAAAATTGGTGGGAATTTATTGTAAAATTAGAGGATTTAGTTAATAATTTCTAATATAGGCCTTGGAAATCTAGGTTGGGAAAATGAAAAACCATTGGACTATCTATATCTTTATCCCATGGTTGTGGAAATATCTGTCATATTTTATGTTATTTTAACCCACAATAATCATGAATCATTATTAATACATTATTTTATTTTAAATGTAATGTTTCCATATAGTAACGTTTTTTCAAATCAAAGATTCCATTTTAGACATTGGAAAGTCATTTATAGGGTTAGAAGTTAATTAAAATATATTAAAATACATTTTTTCAATATGTAATATTTTTTAGATCATTTATTATGGTTAATTAATTTCAAAATGATGGTTAAAAAAATATAAATTCATTTAACATAACGAAAAACAAAAACACTATTTTAAATTCAAAATAAAAATTTATAGAAAATTCTCACAAATTCACCCTAACGTAATTTAGACTTTCTGTTTTAAAAAATACACATTATATTTTTAGAATAAATCTCTCAATATGATAATTTTATCTTTTAAATATAAAAATCCTTATTTATTAATTAAATAGTGGGTTTTAAGTCATAGTTGATTTTACGACAAAAAAATATTTCCCATGAGATAATTAAATGAAATTATAAATTATATTAAAAAAAATGTTTCAAAAAATACTTTTATTAAATTTAATATTATTAAGAATAACTCTATTTATTTTGAAAATTTATATCTTTTATGAAAACTTATATTTATCTTGAAAAATATATTAATTAAATTTTGTCTCAATTAATGACATTTTTTATCTAGAAATTTTTTTCTTAAAATGGAATTCATGGAATAAATTTTTTTATAAATAGGTGTTAAACATTAAGTAACAAATTACTGAAAAAATAACCCCTTATAACACCCACATAGAACCTAAAGGAAAGGAGTGCTTTGGTGATTGATCCATTGGGAGGACTCACTAACATCATTCAAGTGGTAATTTACACCAATGTGTACTTATATTTTATGATATTTTGTTTTAGTATTACATGATGAATATTGTCTTGGGATTGGTATAGGTTGAACCCAGTCACAATACCTCCCTCCCATGTTCGAAAAAAAGGGCCTCACAAGGAATGACTCTAGTGGTTGGGGAAATTTCCTCTAATTTCTATATTAATTTCTATTTTCATTACGACATATAAATAATTATTAAAAATTTAAAATTACTACCAATGGGTATAGTAATATCATTAAAAATACCCAATGGTTTTATTGAATAATAGTCATTTTTAAATAAATTTCCAATAATGGTGAAATTCAGATGGTCAAATTTCCCTTTATCATTTACAAATGCAACATTATTATTTCTCTCAATAATCCCTATAATCATTTTAAAATATGTAGAATGGTTTAATAATATTTTGTTTTATTTATGTATTCATGGGAAGATGTTTCTAATTTATTGGAAAGATCCATATTTTCACATTTTGGTGATTAAATAATTTATCATTATTAAGGAGATATTTTTTTCATAAATTAATATAGCACACTTTTTCTTAGGAAACAAATATCAATTAAAATTTTTGGGTCATTATACGTTTTATATTTGTGACATCATGGATGTCACACAATATGAGGTATAATTGATAAGAAATATAATTTAATGAAAAGTACTATGTGGAATGGATATTAGTGTATATTATTTTATATAAGTATAGTATATCGAGAAACTAGGTAAATCATTCTTTTATATATTTCATTAAGCCCCAAGTGGGAGCAATGTATGTGGTAAAGTGAAACGAAAAATGTATTTATAAATAATAAATATGGAAAGAGTCTTGATTTAACTATAAATGTTGAGTATTAGATTTTGATGTTACTTAATTATTATTGATGTGTTTTTCAGCTCATTAGAAAACATTGTTTTTTCTGGATGAATTCTTTTTCATTCATTGAGTATGGTTTATTGAGATTATAAACCAAGCCATTATGAAGAGTACTAAATTGTTAATTCATGTGTAATCAATTATAGTTATGTGGATTATGAGTAATTTCAATTTTTAATGGTATGGATAGTATTTTTTATGGATCGAAGTAAGAATACTCCACACAATTATAAAATTCTATGAGTTAAATGTGGTTGTATCACCACCAAAACATATGGGAACTAATGATTTTCATATGACATTGGAATCCAAGGAATATAGTGAAACATTAGAGTTGTATATATATATTATTCTTAGGGATTAAAATAACTATGGTATTAAATTTTAAAAAATTTAAAAAACACATATCAGTGATATAAAAAAAATAATCAAACACTATTTGAACTAGATCCAATGTGAATTTCAATTTTAAATAAGAATTCAGGGTTATGATATTTAAATGTTTTTATATTTATTACAATATTTTTTTGAGTTGAAAACATCTATAGAAAAAAACATGATCAATAATTATATCATTATATAAATGGATGCTCAATGGTGTAAAGTGTAGGTCCAGTGAGATATTGAACGATGGCATTGGGGGTGTGATGAGAAATTTTAATACTTTTAATAAATTTAATAAAACAAAACTAAATTTAAATATGCAAGGGAAATAGATAAATCTTCAATATTTCAAGTTAAATATTTCAAAATATATTATAGTTTAATAAATAGAAAAAATAAACAATGATTTTTGTAGTAGTTAAAATTTATTGGTCCAAAATCCAATCTCAAAAAACAATCTAACTCACTAATAGTGGTTTCATCCACTCTAAAAAAGAAATCCTTTTATACAGGTGTAACCTCAACCTAAAACACTACATTTTTTACCTATAGGATGAAAATAAGATTTTATAAGAAAAAATATATACTTTTTTTAATTTGGCTCAATAACATCCTTGATATACCTAATTTTTTATAGTGATTTGATGTTTAATATACAATATTTCAATGAACGTAGAAACGTTTAAAAGTTAAGTAACAACTCATGAAAAACAATAAAAAACAAAAAAAATATAATAGAAATAATGAAAAGAATAAACAAGAGGAAAAATGAATAGAATGATACAGTGAAAAAAATTTCCCCATTCATTAAATAATGATACAATATTTTGAAACATAGAGTGAACTGATAACCATTAGTTTCTTTAATCATTAGGGCGTGATCAATTTTTCATATAAACAGACAATGATTCTATAGTCATGAATCATATCATGTAATTCCTTTTTACATGTGTTACATAACAATTATTTTAAATTCAGTATATATAATTGTGAGAAAAAGAACTCCATGATCATAATCACATGGTTGATATCTGAAAAACAATCCCAGCCATTAACAATTATAAAAAATTGAAAACATCAAATTAAATATATATAAATATTTCACACATTGTTTGAAAAAATAAATTTTATCATATCCTTCATAAAAAGAAAAAAAATATCATTCAATAGCATCATTAAAAACTATAAGTGTTTTAAAATTTAATAAAATAGAAAAAAACTTATTCATTTAATATAAATAAAAATACTAAAAAAAGATAAAAATATTGTAACATATGAATTATTTTAATTCAAATTTATAATTTCTAAAAAATTAAAATATGATAAGGAAAAAATTATATAAACATGAAAATATTATAAGATTTATTATTCATCATTAAGGTAATTATACAACCATATATGTCATTTATAAAAAATAGGTAAACAAGATTTTTATTATCATTGATACTCTTTTAAAATATTTGGACATTAAAGAGGTTATAAAAGTCATTAAAAAATATAAGGTATCAAAATATATTTTTCAAGGCCTCAAATTAAATTAAATAATAATTTTTCAATAATTAACTGAAAATTAGAAAATTATAACATTTAAAATTATTTGTCTTTTTACTCTATGAAAACAATATAATTATTTCTGAACTTTTTTTTACTTTAATGATTTCATAAGACATTGAAAAATTATTTGCATTTTCCCATTCAAAAAATTATAAAATAATAAAAACATGATATATTGAATATAGATTCAAACCACACTCAAGCATAACAAATAAATAACAGAATAAAACAACAAGAATTATTATAATACCATTATATTTTAGTAGAATATTATGTTCTATAATATATATGGTGTGCACCACCAATCTTAAACGAACTGAGAAACAATATTATTTAAATGTGATAATTATAACCAAGTCATTGAGTTTTTAGATGCTAATAGGAATAACTAAATTATAAAATATTATTAAAATAAACATACTCAGTACAAATTAATTGATTAATTATTATGAAATATGCACTCAATTTTTAGTAAAGTAAATTCACCCTTCAAAAATATTGCTACGTCAATAATTATTATTATTTATTTTTGTGACAAAATATTATAATTAATTAATCCATCATTTATAAATTTAATTATTTAAAATAAAAAACATTTTTTATAAAATCCTATAAATAAATATCAGTGTTAAATATTTTGAATTTTCTAAAAAAATTATTTTCCATTGAAGAGTGAAAAATATAGATTACTGTAAAACTGATATTGATTTTCATTGAAAAGTTATGTAATTATTTTAATTTTATCTTATATTAGAATAATTTCCCTTTAATTATAAATTATATAATTTCTTGAAATTTAATTATACAAGTACTTTATTTTTGTGTATGTACATTTCAATGGTAAAATACACATTTTTCTAAAAAATATTTTTCATTTCATTTTAAAAATATATATATTAAATTTTATTTCGAAATATTATATAAATTTAATTATGAAAATTATATTTAATATTTATATTCAAGATGATAATGTTTTCAAAATTATTCTATTTTATTTTTAGCATTATGAATAGTAATTGTACTAAAAATTTGTCTCCTCGATAATAGTAAATTGGATAATTATGGATAAAAATAATGTGATACATCCAAAATATATTCCAAAAAAACTATTTATTTTATTATATATCATTTTAATTACATGAAATTTAATGGCCCTAAAATTTATTAAATTCTTGTCACATTTCATTGATAATAACCGTTATATTTTTTTAAATAATTTATAAAAACAAAATTCAACCCTCTTTCTTTTAATATCTCCAATATTTTTTATAAGGTTGACATGTTTTAAAGTTCGTTTATATAAGTTTTATTTTAAATATGAATAAATTTTTCTTATCATGGGATATTATTTTTTAAATTTTAATGATGAAATAATTAAATTAAATTCTTATGTAACTATGGAACAATTCTTGTGAAGACATTATAAAAACATAGGAAAATAATTATAATGGCATTAAAAGTAATAAATTTTTATAAATTATTGTAATACTATAATTTTTAATATAAATATTACATATTAATTATGTATTAAATTTTTATATTTTAATTCCATAACTATATTAATGAAATTAAAGTAAAAAAAGTGAATTGTCAATATAAATTTACTTTAATTGTTTATAATGTTAAATAATATTTTATTTAATGATTCTACATTTATAAAAATTATTTCTTTGGCCTTGTGAATCTTATATGGGTGGTATTACAAATCATAGTCCATTTATGGGTCCCTAATCCTTTTATAGTAAATTTCATGACCCCAAAAGAGAGAAAACTTCTGATATCATGGTAATCGATAAAAAGGATAAAGATTGGTTAAACCTAATAGATAATAGATAACACATTACCTAAAATGATCTAATTTTTATTGTATTAGAGTATATCAATTCATAAAAATACTATATTATAAATATATCAATTTTACCACTTTTCTGGGGAAATATTTTAATATGGATTTATTTTTTATGAATTTTTAATTATGCCCCTCCCCTTACTTGTAGATTGCCTCATATCCTCTCTTCCTCAAACATATAGTTCCCTCGTTTTCATCTTGTATGTGAAGAGATATATTAAAGAACTTTATCCAAAGACTAAAAGGCTTTTGACTCATCAATATACCATCCTAGTGGTCTTAAGGTTAATGTTGAATATGGTTTTCCAAAGAAGAGGAATACATCTTAGTAAAGAATTTTTCATTTCTTTATTCTTGTCATTTATCCAACTATTAATTAAACATGATGAAATAATTACATATTTAACTTATATTTAATGAAATATTATTAATGTTGTGGTAAAAACAACCTTTCATCACATTTTTTATCTTATGGGGAACAAAAACACCATTTTTTATACTTATTGACAACCACATCAATGAAGCAATGTGTTTCATCTTCTATCACCACCTTATAGGGATATTTATAATGATGTATTAATTGTATAATTTTATTATTAAATATATTTTTATTATTATGGAAAGATAATCTATAATATACTATAACACTATTCCATCCATTGAAAATGTAAAATGACATCCATGCATACATGTAGATTACGAGCATTACAAAGTGATGTGATTCATATTTAATCCCCACTTCACCTGGGTTGTATATATAATTGTATTTAATGAGTTAATTTGATATATATGATATAATCATCATTTTAGAAATATAAAATGATACTTACCTTCTTTCCCCTATTTTCATTGAATGATGGAATCGTAAATAATGTGTATGTATTGTATATTTTCTCCCAAATTATATTGTAATTATTTACTCATAACCATCATACATAGTTGGTTAAATAATCATAATTAATTTTTAATATTGACAATTACATATTGTTATTTATTCTTAAGATAATAGAATAATTACCACTTTTGATCATGGTTAATGTATTGACTAGTTTTTTCTTGTAAATCTTTAATATATATATATATTATTATTTTATAAACAATGTACTAATAAGGAATGGGATTATATGTCTGGGTGAGCCTAAAATAGAAATTTGAAAAATATTAAATACAATGATATCACTTGAGAATAATTTTCATAAAGAGTATGAATATCTCGTAAATAGTGTTTTGAATTAGAAATCTGAGACCTTCATTGAGTTTGAAATATAGGATTTAAACTATGAACAACATAATCTTTGTCTGTATTGGATGTTTTCTAATAAAAATATTATGGGAAAAAATAATAGAATAAAATAATTTAATTCATTTATTTAAAGAGATGATCATGAAGAGGGAAGAAATATACTTGCTCCTACATTGTGACAGTGGAGACCACTGTGTTATTTCTTTGTCCATAAGCTAGGGAGGGACCTCCGGTGTCCAACCTGGGAGTGGGTTCATTTTCCCCCCTTTTCTGACCTTAACATCTTTCCCCATTTTCCTCGAGCTTTGCTAAGCCCGAAAGCCCATGACTTGATTGATCAGATCCCTTACCTCTCGATCTCTATTTCATAGATAAATGAAACATCGGTGCTTCTAAATCTTACATTGGTTGATCAGTTCAAACTATGAAGACCCATGATTTATGGTTTTGATAATCATATTTTTGGTTCTTGGGACTTATAAGAGATTGTGATGGTGGGTTTTCTTGAAATCCAGAATGTTGTGCTACATTTCTCTTCAAATGATGGTTTAATTAGAGCCTAGTCCAGCGCACCCCAGAACATCAATGGATTCAATTTCTACCTCTTTAAGTGGACCTACTACTTTCAAATGAAGTGTGACTCTTCTTCGATGGAGATCTGAGTCAGTTTCCCTAACCTTATTATACCATTTCAAAACCCTTATGTGATTATGATTCTTGGAAACATAGTGGTTAGATTCTGGTGTTCGGATATCCGTAAAAAATCTGGTTTTCATCTTCTTAACCAACAAGTATGTGTAGAGGTGGATGCGTCATGGGTTCCATTCTAAAATGTTTGGATAATAATAAGTGAAGAGTTTTAGTATAAGCATCATGTGGTTTGTGAATCGTGGTTCGATTTTTGTGTTTCCTATAATCATATAGAACATTTGTTCTCTGCCTGTAGATGAGGTTCTTTGAATCCCACCAGGAAGATGGGTGATGACAATGGTAATGTTGTTGACTCTGGTGTTGAGGAATCCTTGTCTGGAAAAAAGTCCATGGAAGCAGACATTGAGTCTAAATCATGAAAGGATGTCAAGATTGGATCACAGGAAACGAATCCTTTGGTTTCTGGAATCGTAGGTCTCTTCTGGAAGGATTTGGGAGTACCCCAACTCCCTCTGCCTGATCTTTTGGGGCTAGAGGGTCCAATTGTTGAGACGGTGTGACCAAAAAGTGGTATCATTCATGTGGATCCAAACATGGTTGAAGATAGAGTCTCCATAAATCCCAAGACTATTTTAAATGCCTAGGGTGTGTGCTCAGGGACTAATAAGGGTCCAGATAAGGCCTATTAATATCCAAGGGAGGGAGACACATTTGGTTGTAAAGTGTTTCTGCCTGAGGAGGTGGATGATATTGTGCTGAGCAACAGTTTTAAAGAGCTACTGCATGTGAATCTAATTCAGGACGTTGAAATTGACCAGGTTAGGCCTTAAATGGATCAACAGGGGTCCTCTAGGTCCAAATATAGTGATGAGGTCTCTGTGAATTCATCAGGTGATATATAAGGTGACACCCAATGTGGTTTGATTTCCATTCTGAGACACACAAAGAACTAGAGGGGTACTTGTAATGTGGGGAAGGACTATTCTTTTCTTCCTATACTGAGGGAGACTAGATCAGTGAATAAATTAATAAGATGTTTTCCTCCCTCCAAGGTTTACTCCCGATAGCAGCGGGAGATTGGTGTGGTGAGTGACTCTTCTGTGGAGTTGCTTATGCACTCGGAAGAAGAAATTGTTGAATAATTTTTGAAAATTAGGGCTACTAATGAAGAAGATGACAATATGATAGGAAGGTCATTAAGGGTGGTTAAAAATGAGGAGAAAAGTAATAGGATTGACAAATTAATCTAATATTGATCAGGGGATTCAACGTTTGGAATATTAGTCATGAGGAATTTATCCAATCTTGGGACAAGCTGGCATATCGGTTTGAAGAAATTTTGAAGGGTGATCCCAAATCACAGGTTAGTACTTTTTCATGGAAATTATGTATGGATATCAAATAAAATAGACATAAATTGCCCTCAATGGTTTTATTATTTTTTAGTTCTTGAACTATGGTTTCTCACTTTTTCCATAAAAGTGTTTTTTATAATAAAAAGTTAATTTTTTGAAAATTTATTTATTTATAAATTTTGACATAGAGAACTCAGAAAATTCAAAAACAAATTATGGGTGAGGATCAATGTTATCCACTGAAAAATAGATATGTATATAATAAATCATGAATATAGTTTAGAGAAGGACATCAAATATAATGTTTGAATTTTTATCCCATTTATCTCCAATGACATCAAATTTCATTAAAATCAACAATAAAAATGAAAAAAGTTTTTTATTCATTAGAGAATGATCTAAATGTCATGTGTGATGATTATTTTATATTGTTTTTCCCCCTTTTCATATCCATTGAAAAAATCAAATCAATCATTTAACACATTGATTAATGGATCAATTATATTCAAGTGTGGAATTATTTTTTATTAAATTTGAATTTTCTCTTAATATTTAATTTATATATCTTCACTCGTCATTGTAACATAAATAAATCAAGTCCAACATTAAAATTTGTTCATGATCATTACATTTTTTATTTCTTATCATCTAATTTTTCCAAACATCACCAATGTTCATTATGGATGGTCGTTCAACAATTACCTGATCATCAATCGTTGTGTACCCATTTTTTTGATGGAATAGAATGATACCAAAAATATGGTACGTGATTGATGATGGGATTGATATGTGAAAACAATGGTAATGAATCATTCTAGATAAGAGTAATTTATGAGTGTTTTTTCATTTGGTGATGGGGTGGTTCAACAAGAGAATTCCTCTTATAAATAAAATGGTTGGATTCCTAGTCCAATGATGAGAAGGCTTGTCTAGACCACATCCTGAATCAGCATTGAGTATCATAGTTTGATCAAAGGTAAATGGTTTGGGTAAATATTTATGAATAAGATATGTTTTTTTGGAAAATCCATATATAAACAATGTGTAATCAAAAAACACAAGTCAAGTGGGGCCTGAGATGTGACAATGTTATTCATGGAGATCAAAATAATCACACCTTGTGTTACACATGTCACAAATTGTGTGAAAACTAGCTGGTGGATCATTGTCTATCCCAGAGGATAAATGGATTTGAACATGTCCAGCTACATAGAAAATGTTATATTAGATGATCACGACTATAGTTAAACAGAAAAAGACAATGGTGTGACTAGGATTAGAGGTACACAACACATACCATACATATATGACATGTACTTCATCAATTAAGACCTAGAGTCCATGTTTCACTCTATGTGGAATAGTTTTTTAAGGATTCATTCCCTCAATACATCCTTGTGTGTGTATATTATATTATTATATCTTTAGAACTTGATTTTAATCCTATCTAATGGATTGGTTTTTGATAAATTTGTATGATTACATCCTTGAAGCTTGGATGGGATCATCTGGCATCTTTTACCCTAGGTGGGGTTCTCAAAATCGATGTTCCAACCTAAAAATAACATCGATCCCAGAAATAGTTAGTAAATTTAGATTAGATTGTTCTTATACTCAATTGGAATAGTTGTGATCCTCATCTAGGTATAGATCTTTTCTAACATCTAGAATCTTCTTCTTTATGGTGAAACCTAAAATAAATGAAATCATCGATAGACACCATCAGTTCTACCAAACTCATGGAATGAGTTCTCAAAGGTAAGTGTAGTTATTGACCCTTAACCAGAATTAGGTGCTTTAAATGTTGATGTGATATTACCTTTAAACATAGTGTGTACTGAGAGTATAACTTTATATTTTATTTTATGTCTCATATTATGATTGAAATAACCTATGATGATATTTCCACTATTGAATCATTATTTTTATATATTTTAGGGTGTCCTACTGGGTATTTTTAAATACACCCCTGAATGGGTACTTCCCACACTTGCCATGTATTCTACATATGAATGACCATTCGATAGGGTTCTCGATGGATTAGAAGTAGATGTACAATAGATATTTTCAAGAAAAACAATGGGTTATACTATGAATCACATTTTCTATTGTCCCCTCATTCTAAAAGGTTGTACTTATATACATATTTTGATTTCCAATATTTGGACCTATATACCTACCATTATTATTCACTTTACTTTGACTATGGTTTTTAAATGTATGTATGGATTCGGTATCAGGTTTATTTTACATTTAATTATTGTATGGGCTTAGTGATGGCTCCTTGTTTATAGGTACCTTTGTTTAAGTCCTCTCATGTTAGTGTTTTCAATACATGTCACTAGTCTCAATCCACAGCCCTATTAGAAGCTGGCATTAGGTAGTCACACTTTACTAATCAACATCTAGGTGGATCATGGTGGGTTGGGTTGCAACATAGTAGTATCAATTCCACAATTTGATCATAGGAAAAGAGTTTTATGGTTCATCTACCTATGATGTTTAATTGGGTTTTATGGGAATATTTTTTAGTATTAAGAGTTTGGCTGTTAGTCTATAGAATATATTTATAGTGAGGTGGCTAATGGATTTATAAAACAAAACAATAATTACTTGATTTTTTACATGGTACATGTATACATTGGTTTCAAGGAATAAACTTGATACATGAATCATATAGGAATGTGTTGTGTTTCCATGTCCTTATCCAGTCACATCCTAAAATATAGTCATTGTATTTTTTTATATATTTACTATTGAATGATCCCTCTATGATGATTATTAGCATTAATTCAACAAAATTACCTCTAGGATGATCCCATATATTTTATTTCTTCAATATGGGGACCTGTTAAGAGGTAGTGCCTATCAGTATTTTCTAGTTAAGAATCCTCCCATCGACTAGTAGATGTAACCCATAGTATTGATGGATGTGGTATGCCTTCATAGTGTGATTAATGATTTTTGAATCAGGGAACCGTATGTTTCATGGGAGATAAATACACATACGATGTTGAGGAATAGATC
The DNA here is from genome assembly GCA_963277665.1 of Viscum album. Lineage (NCBI taxonomy): Eukaryota > Viridiplantae > Streptophyta > Magnoliopsida > Santalales > Viscaceae > Viscum > Viscum album. Next base: position 249,787,263 of record OY728165.1, on the reverse strand, counting down.
AAGGTAATTATGTGGATCTTTTTCTTACTCAATATACTTAATGACTTGATGGTGGTGTTTGAGATGCGGCTTTTTCATGGCTCTACAATTCAATGGTTGAGACATGTGGTTTTGTCTTATTATTAAGAGTCTCCTTCATGGAAATAGTTTGATTGTCTTGTCAGGGAGGATAACTATCCAAATAGTATGTTAGAAGTGTGTATATATGATCTATTACCACTACAACTGGGAAGCATGATTGGGGCTGAGTATTCATTGTGGTTTACCGACCTCTTATGAGACATGATGGATATCATTCAAGATCAATTGTTTCAGGGATATAAGATTGAATGAGGAATATGTATTGACATATATGCATGTTTGATAACTCTATGAATTCTTTCATATACTGGAGTAATAGACATTTCTTTGGATAGAGATATTTCATGCCAAGAACACCCCAATAATGGGTTCCAATAGTGGGAACATAGGGAAAGATACTTTGGAAATTTGTATCTAATGCAGAATAATTGATCCAAATATGCGGGACATTTTAATAGGAAATCACAAGAACATGTTTCTATGGGTTAGGGATTTCAAAATGGTTCTAGTAATCCCTAGGCGTGGTGGACCTACTCTAATCACAATTGGAGAGATCTCCTTAAGGATTTTCTAAACAACTAATAAATTGATATTGATATAGTGGATGGGTCACCTAGGAAAATTTTATGAAATAATTAGGGAGGTCCAAAGGGTGGTGGATACAGTACACGTGTAGGTAGAGTAGAGGATGGTGGGAGACATGTTGACTTGTTACGACAACCACCCACAAGTGGCCCTCCTCTATGTTTAGGGAACATATAGATATGGTCGTGGGCAGCTACATGCCATATAGGACTATGGCCCGGAGGATATAGGGATGACTATTGAGATGATATGTGTCTTTTGGATTTTATCTATAGTTTTGACAGACATATGAATGATCCACTTTTATATTGATACATCCTTAGTTCCATACTAAGAGGTTCTGGTTTATCCCGTGGCTCGACACTTATTCTTGGAGACTCCTACAGAAGAAAATTAGTGATCACCCACTTTTACTATTAGTGTGATTTAATGGTTGTTGGATATACTTTCTCATGGGATATCATTGTGGTAGAATTTAGGTCGTACTATTACATCTTATGCATGGACTTTTTATATACCATTAATGTATAGATCTTATATTTAAGAGGAGAATGAAGTGTGTCTACATTGATGGTAAATGTTTTTCCATATTATGAGCGAAGGATGCCTAGTGGAGATGGATAGAGTCATACATAAGAGGGTTTGACTGATTAATCATTAGTTAGATATCATTAATACTAAAGCAGTAAATGTCTTGGTTAGTTAATTTTATTGTATGATTGATAATTAAAAGGATGCATTTCCTGGGGGCATGTTAGGAATACCTCCCCAAAAAGAGGAATACTTAAGCATTTAATTACAACATGGGATGACCTTGATATTTGTTCCATCAATCATGTGGCTCCTATAGAGATTCATGATCTGAGGGTGTAGTTTGAGGTCTTATAGAGGAAGGGATTCATATGAACCAAGGATTCCCCCTGAGAAGCAACAAAATTTTTCTACAATATTGAAAATTGGAGATTAATTTTTATCATGGATTATTGGTCCATAAACCAGGTGACCGACCCAAATGAATATGTATCTACTACTTATGATTGATGATCTCTTCGAAAAATTTTGAGGGATGTGATGGTTCATAGTGGTTGACCTCAGATCACGCTATCATTAGTTATGAATACAGTATGTGGATATACTGAAGGTTGCATTCCTATGTTTCTATAGTCACTAAGAGTACATTTTTATTCCCTTTTTAATAATTAATTCCCCATTTTTTATCGGGATTCATGAAGCAAATCATTCATCCTTTCATAGATCAGTTGGTGGTGGTTTTATTGACTATATACTATTGTATTCAACATCCTAAGAGGTTCACGTGAGACACTAGTGGATATTTCTAGAGACACACACAGAGAACTATATATATGGGATGATCTTGAATTTTCATTTCAGAATTCCATAGTTCGACTTTAGGGGAAATGTTATCTCAGTCAATGGTGTATCAATGGACCCAAAAAAGCTCAAGGCATTGTTATCATGGGAGACAACCAATAGAATAATGGAGTCCTAGATCTTCATTTAAATGGAAGGATAAAATTTGATATTTGGTTCCAATTTATCTTAGATAAGGAACCTTATATTTCATTGAAACTGAAGTGGATGATTTTTGTATGGAAGAAAAGGAGGCATCATTACTTTCAATAGTTGCGGTAGATGTTGATGAGCTCCCCCATCAAGAGAGGTCTAGAGGTGGGTGTCGAGTACATGGGGTTCTATTATTCCTTAGAAACAATACTTGGATGTGTGTTGATTTTTATATAGAATATTATTTCTTATGGGTCTCACCATTTGATATCACAATATTTGAGCTACAGGACCCATGATATTGAGTTGGAAGTGGTGGAAATTTTCTTTGATTATGTGGTTCAACTACCTTTATGTGTGAGTGTTTTATCATCAAATATGACCATAAAAATCTCAATAATAACATCTATCTAGTGGATCATTACATGATAAAGAGTTTATGGGAATTGTTACGCCCAGACATTGACTTTGAGATAGTCTATACTTTTAGGAAGTGGAAGGTGGTAACAAATTCTCCTAGAAGGTATTATTATGCTGAATATTAGCCAAGGATTAAAATCAGTAAGACTCAATGTAGTTTCCCATAGTAGAAGAGTATTGTGTTTTATATATTTAGTTTATGGTTGTTTCTACACTACCTATATAGCATGTTAGGGTAACTCAATATGGATATATCATCTTTGAATCCTGGAATATTCACATATTTACTGGATGTTAGGGATGACATTATCTATTTAAGAGGATAGAGAGTGAGACCCGTGATTTTGGTGGAGGAGATGATGAGGGATTTTCATGCATCCACATTAATGGTAAAACCAAGAGTGGAATATATATACTGAGAACTCTGATTTTTATCTGGATTCTAGGAAACAAGAAGTGTTGAGCGATGTTTATTACTCAATGTTTCACTTGTCAGTAGGGGAAGGTTGAACACTATGATATGGATAGTTTAACACAACCCCTTGAGGTTATAGAGTAGAATTGGGATGTAATTTCAATAGAAATTATGATGGGGTAACCACATATATCTAGAAGAAATGATGTCATAATGATAATCATAGACCAACTCACTAATTTGTCCAACATTCTATTTATTTCAAAGTTGGGTGAAAATTATTGCATGGGATGATTTTATATGTTGTATATTTTCAAACTCTTTTGATTAACTTTTATGATCATTTCAAACAGTGATGTTTTCTTCAAATTATGGTTATAAAAAGGATTGCAGGAGGCCCGTTGGAATTAGTTGCATCTAAGAACAACATTTTACCCCAAACTAATGGCATGACTAAGCAGACCATTTAGGTTATCTAAGAAATTCTATTATCATTTATATATTATTATGGGAATATTTTTGAGGATCATCTTCCATTGTTTTATTATACAATTAGATCTATTATTCCATAATTAGTATAACAACATTTGAGGAATTATACAAGTTAAACTATAGGTCGAAAAATTGTTGTAATAATCAAAGTGAGTCAGTATAGAAGGGAATAGAGTTGGTATGATCTTTGAGAGAGAAGGTTTAGATCATCCAAGAGTGGATGAAGATGGCATAGAGCTGTTATAAGTCTGATGTGGATCAATGATGGATGTCAATGTATTTTCAGTATGAATACATTATGTTCTTGAAGGTCTCACCTTAATGTGGATTATAGATATTAGGCTTAAGGAGAAAACTGTCTAATATAACAATTGGCCCTTCTTAGATACTCTTCAATGTATAGGAGGTGGAATAACACTCCTCTCTACAATTTTAGTTATACAGATTAAATTATTACTTGCACATGTCATAACTAAGGATATATTTGCATCACCTATAATATATTATCGACTGGGGAGAGATAGAAATCAAGGATATAACACCCTTTTGTATATTACCTTATATAGATCTAGTATTAGCAGGATAGTGCCCTCTATGGGTAAGAGATTCCTTTAGTGTATGTTTGGTGGTATCACATGAATCTTAGGGAGAGAACATATAAGATGGAGATTCGGATGCAAGCTTCATACCCACACCTTTTTGACAAGTACATACAATCTATTGAAGACAAAAATAACAAGGGTTGGGAGAATACAATTACATATATTTTCCATGTATTTATTTTAATTATACAGAAAAATATTTTTGGAGATATGCACTGAGATGATATGGGATTACGAGGCGTAGTGTTCCCAAAATTGATACATGAGAAATATTATATATATTAATATTATGCACATGTATTTTTCCTAAAAAATGGAATAAATTATAAATTTAGTATCATATAATAAATATATTCTCTTCATTTATCCTAATACATCTGTTTTTTCTAAGGCACAACATATTCGTTTTTTGGTATCAAACTTTTTGTAAAAAGTCATCGTATGAGAAAATAAAACAAAAAATTAATTTATTAAATTTTATTAACACAAAAACCTTAGAAACCCTAATATGTAACCTATTATGGGTGAGTCTTAGGGTTACCCACAGAACCCAGTTGAAATAGATAGGATATCATGGAGGGAATTGGATAGTTAAAGTAGTTTTGAGGATTAAATTGATATTGTAGGGAACTCCGACGACATTGGAGTTCGTGGATCTCAAAAATGACTATGATGTAGGATCATCCTTCATTAGGGGAAAATATGAACTATAGATAGAAAATTTGTTTTTTTATTTATCCCTACTTACTTGTCCTATGATGAAAATGAATTAATCAAAAAGCAGATTGATTTCTTGAACTATTTTATTAATGGTATGGGATTATTTATAGGGAAATTGCGGTTTTCTATTTCAATTAAATTTATGTATCTTAATAGATAGTTATAAAAGAAAAATAATAAAGTTCAAAATGAACATTTCATAATATATGTTTCCCATTTTTTTAATAATTTCTTCCACTTTTCATTATTTTTTCACCATCGGGGTTCATTTGGGATGGTTTTTGGAAAAACAATAATCGGTAATCAATCAATATGAAAATGTTTCATGGTGAAACATATTGATACTATAGATCTAATTTTATATTGATAGTGATATCTAGATGACAGGAAAATAAATATGTATTAAATCTATTCATGTGAGGTTCATAATGTAGTGTTATGATTATGCTACTAGGTTTTTTTCTATGAAAACTAGACATCTATATTATGGCGAACAGTTATAGCAAGGCATATCCAAACTATATCCATTATTTTAGTGAGTTTCATTGTATAAATGGAGGCTGTTTTTTGGTTAAATTACATGTTAATCAGATCAATGGTTTCTATAAAATCCATATCTAAATGGCTTGTAATCTAGATATGAATGACATTGAAGTCCCTTGCTATGGCATTAAGGTTTCCAGGAAGAAAAATAGTATCACATGTCATGTAAAACATGTCACATGAATGCGAAAAATATCTAGTATCTTGGGGTTTATCCTAGAGGATAAAAAATACATGGACATGGATATGTACATGGACATTTTTTGTGTACAAATACACATGAATAAGTTCATGGGAACAGAAACTAGAAGGCTTTGGATTAGTATTAAAAATCATGAACTATACATACCTTACATGTAATACTTCAAAAATGACTTGGAGACTTTGTACCCCTCAGTGTGAACTAGTTTCTTTAATATTGAGGTCCCTCAATCCATCCATATGAAGCTATAGAATGGAATTCCATCTGGATTATAATATTTTGAAACACTCTAAGGGATTAGTTTTTTATAGAGTTTTTGGAATCCCTCTTAGAGGTTATTATGGGATCATCTATCATATTCTATCCTTGGTGGGGTATAAGAATCAATGTGACTAACTATACATGAGAATTCGTACCATAAATAGTTGGTTAAACGTGATTAATTTATTTTAAGAAACCTTGGCCTTAGGAGTGATTCCAATAAATTTATTGATCCCTTTACACATATAGTATAAAATTCATTAATGAACCCCCTAATGAGCCTGGCATTTTAGATATACACCATCTTTGTTATCAGACTTATAAAGTGAATTCCCTATCGGAAATTGTGGTAATTGACACTCAATTTAAATTAAGGCTGATAATATGTTTTTGACCTTACCTTGAGACTCATTTTCAACCATTAGTATATCTGGATTTTTATTATATGTCTCATATTGTGATTGGAATATCATATGATGAGAGGAAAACAATATATTCATTTTTCTTAATGATTTGTTTGGGATTCCAATAAAGTATTTCTATAATCACCACTGTATGGGGTCATCCATAATATATGTGTTCTTATGAAGATGGATGACTATTCGATTGGGACATCAGTGTACTTGGTGTATAAATAGATTTGATTTTTGATTGATAGGCAGTATATTGTATCAAAAGTCACATTTGACTACAATAACCTCTTTATAGATTATTGGACATCGTTATAATTCTATTGGGGTTTAATTTTGTACTTTACACAGTCCACTATAATTCATAATAATTAGATTTTTTTATTTAGATTTTTTAAAGAATTTAATATCAATTTTATTTTACATTTCAACATTTTATAGGCATGGAGATGTGTGTGTGAATAAAACTACCTTTGGATATGTATTCTCATGTTATTGTTATGACAACTCAACATTAGACTCTAGCCCTTGGCCTATTGAAGATAGTAGTTGGGTAGTTAACCTCGAATTATCAGTTTCCATGTGGGAATAAATGGTTTACCTTGTGGTATTCATATTACCAAATCCCTTTTTAAATTATGAACCAAACATATGTGAAACTCCCGACATTGTCACAACCAATATATTAATATAATATGTTATTAAAACAAATTAAATTAATGGTATAATGATAAGGGATTAATCCTTGAAAAGTTTCATTAGAAATTAAATAATTGGTAATAGTTTATTATGTATGATATAAATAATGTTTGTGACATTTTGAACTCAGGGTATTGGATTGGATGTCACACTAGTAGTTCATTTAGACTAAAGTTATTTTAGTAAAATGGTTTCTTTTTTTTTTGGTCTATTAACAACCACATAGATTTATTATACCATTATTATTCATATATTTATGTTTTTAAGATTCATTCATTCTAATTCTATCAATGTTTTTTTAGTTTATATGTTACTATATATTAAGCAAACCATAACTTAGAAACCATAGTTTAAATGATTTAAATATTAATTTTCAAAATATTTACCCAGAATGTTCATATTCACAAATATTAATTATTTCATGTATTTATAGATAAAAAATGAATTATAAATAATATTCTATGTCCCTTGTTTTGGTTCCTATAAATTTATTCAAAATGTATCTTTTTTAAATATTTTATCCTGAATGTTCTAACTAATTTTAGAAATGGGAAAAAGCAATGTTATTTTTTAACATATACTGAATCAATGAATTCTAATACAATTATAGAGGTTTTTTAATATTTATATTACTTTATAATGTCAAATGCTTTCTTCAACAAATATCATAAATTTCTCTAATAATTTTCAAAAAAAATTAAATTGAATGGATACTTCAATAATTAAAAAATATTTTCCATAAGGGTTAAAAAGAATATTATTATGAGTGGGATGATTAAAATTAAATCCTTCATGTGATGCGATTATGTTATGGTTCTTGAACATTATTTATAATGTAAATTAGGACTTATATAGCTTATATGATCATTTATCCTGATATACATCTCCAATGCATTGGCCAAGGGGATGTAGTTAACCGATTATAGGTTTCTCCCAATCAATTTTTTCAAATAACTAGATCTGTTTTTTCTTCTATAAGAACAATCGAAAATGTTAATGAAGAATACATCCCATGATAAATACATGATTTTCTATTTCATTATATGGTATTTTAATTGATTCATTTGACCATGGACTATTTTTCTGACATGGAAATGTTTTATTTTTTTCTCAATGTTTTATTCTGAATAAAATGTTTTTATGGTTTTCTAAGTTTGTAACTGGACTAATGAATTTATTTAATTTCTATCCCTTATACATATTTCATCCTCATGTAATGTTTTTAAATTGTTTATATAGGGTTTAATAATTATTACAAAAAATATTCACGTATAGCTGTAAATAAAAGAAACTAGAATAGTACAAAGAAGGTGTGTTAAGAAGGAAACAAAATTACAAGCTTGCGAATACTATTTTTATGGAAAAATTGAAATTATATTCTATTGTTTATTATGTACTATAATGGTATTCTTGATTATTTAAAAATTTAGACCTAAAAGGCCATTGGGAATGAAATAATCTGAATTATTTTCTATAAACTCGTGATTATTTTTGATTTATGGCCACAACTTATAGTTGATATTGAAGCAGGTTTTAGATAAATATAGATGTTAGGATTTAATTTTATAACAACCTTAGGGCACTTTATGACCCCAATGGTTAGTATGTTATTGATTATTGTATTTATTTTGTTTAAATAAAAATAGTTAAACAAAATATGAAATTTTTAATGATATCCTATTATTTATCTTCCACAAAATGTAGTTTATTATATTTTTATTGGATATACTGACGCTAAATATATATATAAAAAATAAATTAAGAGAACTAGAAGAAACATAATTAACAAAGTACGTAAAGGATAATGTTGGGGATATTTGAATGTGTAATCCAAGAGGCTGGTATTTTTTGTGAAAACTCTTGTCATTATTTTTAACAATCTATCACGAGTTTTGATTAAAAACATGAACATAGAAGAGTTTAATAATGTAATAAACAATATAAAAATGGAGTTACATGGATTTAAATGTGATAAATATCATAGATATTAAAAAATTTCAATTTCCTTTTTTATTAATAATGTGATATTTTGTACTCATGGAATCATAATAAAGGAACCAGATGATGATTTATATGTAACAATGGTTGGAATAAATAGATAAACTACCAAGGAAAAAGGTAGTGTTTTTTAAATACAGTAATAGTGAATAATGTTCTTCCCAATGATTTAATTGAATGGAGTAAATATTGAGAATATTTATATTATGAAAATGAATTGCAATGGGGAGAAGCTCAAAAAATTGAATTTTAATATTGTATAGATAATGGTTTAGAAATATAAATGGTTACTGTAGTTGATGATGAGGAAACTATGAATGAAATATAAATGTTAAGAATAACATTTTTTCTTATGTTTTAATATTTATCCATCCTATTAAATGATTCATATAATTTATTTTAGGATTTACATTTTAAGGATTGAGAATGGAAAACATTTTTTATGGATTCTCAAGTACCTATAAATATGGAATTGTCAACATATAGAGACTCAATAGTTCTGATTTATTGATAATTTTAACGATAGTCATAAGTTTTAAAACATAAACACTCCAATGATGTTTTATGTGATATGGGTAATGTTGAAGAAAATTATTGAATTTAAATAAATAATTGATGTATAAGTAACCCCTTTTTAATAACTATTTTGGTGAATTTTATATTTAGTAATGATTTTAAATTTTGGGTACATAAGTTTATTGGTATTGATAACGATTAGGGTTAGGTTGATCCATAATTTTTATTTAATTATGCTAAATTGTGATAAAATGGTTTTGACTATTATAGAACATATATTTTATCATATAGATAACAGTGGGATTGAAAATAGATTTAGTGACTATATGATTATTGTAAATTTTATCGATGTTCACTATTTTGATAACATTACAAGATTAAAGTAAATGGATGTAATTTTAGGTAAGATGTGATTTTATTATATGAATTTATATTTGATTTATGTTTGTGAAGTATATATTATTTTATTTTGGATTTATGGGTTTTTTTGTTATTTATGAAAATTAATATCCAATTTTAAGGATTATATGATTAGGGCATTAACATTCTTGGTATACAAATTTATTATTTATTATTATTATTTAGAGATAAATGTTATGTTAATCATGGAATTATATGTGATTATATCCTTCTAATATTTGTGTTTCAATTTTTCTCAGGCATTTTTTGTGATTATTAATAATGTTATATCAGATATTTGGTTTTAATTATTTAATATTATACATAAATTTATTATTTATTCATGTGTATTTTTTCATTTTGGGTATTACAATATGATATGAAAACCATTTTGGTTTTAGTGTACATTTGATGAAAATATTTTCATAACTATGTTTGCCTTGACATAAAAAATATGTTTATTATATTTCTTTTGGAATTAAATATTCATACATATCATTTAGCATAAAAGATTAGATAATGGTTCCAAGTATTTGAAACAGTAAAATAATTATAAAATTGTGCTTATGGATTTGAATAAAATATAGTAGGTATATTTCTTTATGTTATTATTTTAGATGGTAATGAACTGAATAAAAATTATAAAATGAATCACTACAAAATTATCTTATTAACTATAATTATAAATAATTTATAGTCTTATTAATCCCAAATTGATTTATTGTTTTGTGTTCATGACCATTTTTTTTATTTCATTCTCTAAAAAATACTTTTAATTAGTGATTTATCTTCTCCTCCATATCTATATTTTCTATTCCCACAAATTATTTCTTATTTCGGAATCTATACTACTATAGAATCAGAATTGATGGTTCTAGGATTTATCAGTAATAGCTAAAAGATCTAAAAAGGCCCCATTTATCAGTACTAAAAAAATGAAAGTGGTGCCTTTATCAACGATTAAACTAGTTCTACTAGGGGGAGTCTTTATGAATATTAAAAAAGTGTGGATTAAGGACCCATTTAAAAAGTGATAATAAAGAAAGAACTGATAAGGTGGTACCCTTTATGAGTACTTGTATAAAAGGGGTGATAAAGGAAACCCATTTATCAGTAATAATGAAAAAGAGCAAATAATGGGGGGACTTTATCATAACTTCTAAATAACTCACATGTAATGGGGGTATTTATCATCACATTCTTACAAGAACTGATAATCCCCCTCCCAATATCATCATTATTTTCATGCACTAATACAGGTATGATTTAAAAAAAATTCATTAAAGATAAAATTTTTATATTTTTATATTTTAATATCCATATTCATTTAATATTTATATATTTAAAATATTCTTTAGATAAGGATAAATAAGAATTTACACTTAATATATAAGATATTTAGTGAAAATGTGATATCAAATAATTAAAAATATTATTAATCAATATGAACCTAATTAATATTGATTAATATTAATTTAATAATAATCAGTTGACATTAAAATTAAATGAATTAATGAACAATCTATGATATGATAAAAAGAAATATCTATCTTTCAATATACTTATCTTTTAATCCCAGTGTTTGTTAGGGCTCTACCACATTTTAAATCAAAAACATCGCTGAGCTCTACACCCTTTTGACATGGTGGAACCCCGATCACATTTATTGATTTCATAAAAGGCCTAGAATGTGTCAAAGGCTGAGATTCTATTTAGGGAAACCCTTTTTTATACTTGATAGAATTTCATCATTCTTTAGTTTTATCTTATTGTTTTTTCAATGAAGACTGAATTTATTCCAAGTGAATACAATCATATTAATATTATGGTTTTTGAATTTGTAATTTTTTTACATAATATTGTTTTATTTATATTTAAATATATGCTTATTTTCATATTTTTCCTTAATAGAAATAACTTTTATTAATACATATATGAAGACAATTATGTAAAAATATATATTTGAATATATGAAATTAAAAATTATTGTTCATTTTATTTAATATAAAAAATTATCCATATTATTTTCCTTATAAAAATATACTAATATATATGTATGTACCTATAAAAGAAATTTTTATATATAAACAGGTGTGTGTAAAAAGAGTATATATATTCTAAAAATTTATTTCAAACAACATCAGAAAATTTTTTACATTCTAAAAATATATTAATATATATATATATACTCATAAATATATATATATATATATAATGTTTATATAAATATATAAGGGTGTATTAATAAAAAAATAGTTTTATATTTTATTCTGGTATATATAAGTGAATATAATATATAATATGTTTATATAAATGTAAGAATATAAATATATCACTCGTACTCCCACAAATATGTATTTCAAAGATGCATTTCAAAATATTATTTATATATATGAATAAAAAATATATATGAATTTATATATATATATATATAAAGAAATATCATAAAATAGATAGTAAAACATCATGGTGTAGAAGTAAAGCCATTTCAAAACCAAAGTATTATTAAAATGATCGAATCCTAATACATGAAAGAGGATATAATTTCACAAATCACTGATAAATTTGGTGGGGAATCACTGACGAAAGGGTGGTTGGATAGTGGGTGAAAAGAAATGATAATGAGGGTATAGTGATAGAGGGCTTCAGGAAGTGTTGATAGGGGGTTAGAGAGGTCCAAAAATAATCCCCATGTAGAAGTGTTTAAAAACAAACTTAAATAAGGAACCCCTTTATCAGATCATTATTAGAATTGTTAATGGTTTCCTTTATTAGTACTTTTTGTGAGTGATAATAAAGTCTCTCGTTTAACTACTCTTTGTTAATCAGTTCTTTATAAGAACTGATAGAGTCCACTTACAAGTGTTTTTTAAAACAAATTTTGCAGTGGTTCTAGTTATCTATTATTTAAGGTGGCCATTATATTTTCCATCTCCTATTTTAAAAATGAATTTTTATTAACTCTTACTATATAGTGGAACATCAAAAAACATATTTTGAAATTTTAGACCCATAAATTACTCTTTATGAGAAAAGAATTAACTGTCTAAATTTATTAATGTGGGAGGAAATGTAACACAATGATATTTTAAAATAACAGTATGTTTGACAGCTTATATATCACACAACAATGATATTTATAAAATTCAAGGTGGGGAGCTAAGGCGATCAATGATGTAGAAGCTATGGATGGAAAGTTCTAGTGTGTTGGGCCTACGGGTCATGTATTGGGAATAGTATGCATCTAGGCCTTCTGTTCATGTATTGCAGGTCGTCTCTGGCCTTGTGCCTTGGGCCTGTAGGTCATTTATGGGTTCCCCTTCATCCCTTAAAAGAGGGATTATCCATAATAAAAAAAAGAAGGCATTCGGGCCAATAGGGCTAAATATTGTTTTTCGTTGCATTATACAAATTTTTATTAAAATTTATCTTTTCAAAATCTAGTAATTAAATATTGACAAATCGTTTCCATATTAATAATTAAGGTGATTAAATTTGGAAATATATCCCTTATATTTTTTTCATTATGAATAGTTTCCATATTAAATATGTGTCACCATTGTAATAATACATTAGTTAATTAAGGATAAAAATAGTGTACAAAAAACGTAATCAAGGTCAAAATAATGTGATAATTTCTAAAAGGCACCATATTTTTTATTTTATTGGATATTATTTATCTGACCATGGCCTTCCACGGGTCAAACATGCAGAAATTGTTTTTGACATTCTTATAAAGCTGAAATTAATATGATTTTACATAAATAATTAAAAAAATTGGCAATCTCTTGATTTTAATATACAAAACTTTTTTAAATATAGTTAAAAATAAGTTATGTTATGTTTGGTTATGGCTGATTAATTTAAATATTAATTATTTTTTCATGGGGATAATATATTTTAAAATTTTATTTGTGAAAATTGTTACTCAACGATGATATGATTCCTATAAAAGAAATTAAAAAAACTAAGTAAATGATTTATAAAATATTAAAAGTAATAAAAATTTTATGAATTATTATGTCACACTATTTTTTAAATAAATATAAGATATTTTTTTCATTGAATATTATAATTTTATTATATTATTGACGTTATTATACTCATGTTATGTGATTAGTCCCCAAAATGACATTAATAATTTATTATGCTAAATAATATTTTATTTAATGATTTAAATCACATAAAAATATTGTATTTCTATAATTGAATGGAACAAGGTATATAATTTAAACCATTTCCAATTGATTTTCCCCATTTTATTTTTTTTAATTCATTTTCCCCAAATTTTTAAAAATAATTAATATCAAGATAATCCTAAAAAAGGTTATTAGGGGTTTAAATTAAAAGATATGTGTTTAAAGTCATGAAAACAAGACTCGATTATATAGGATGATAATAAATAGAATCATAATCATCCTATATTTTAAATATATCATTCTGGTTCTTCTTTTCCCAAAAAATTACATTATAATAATTTAACACTTTCTTATGTTTGTAGGGTTACCCTATCCTCACATACAAAAGCACATCTTGTCTCCTATTTTTATGAATCCTAGTAAGCCCTCTTATTATAAAAATTACAACCAAAACCTCCCAAAAACCATCATAGTCATAAAAAATAAGATATGGTCTCATCAATATATTATCCTAAAAGATTTTTTTTAGAAGAAGGTGGTTTTTCATTGAATATGTACAACTCCTAACTATTATTTTCAATTAATTACCTCTTATAAATATTTCAAATAATATTAAACCATGATGAAATAAATAAATAATTATCTTATATATTCGTCCATTTTATTACGATTATGGTGAAAAAAAATTCACCAATATCTCCCTCCCATGGGGTACACAAACATAGTCTATGAGTATAAATGGAATACTATATATGCAATGTGACGTGTTTCATTTTAAATAACTTCATCTCATCAGTACTTATAATGATGTATTTAATGTAAATATAAATATATTATTCATGAAATAATTATCATTTCATATAGATAATGTATCTTATATTTTCGTTCCATTCCATCCATTGAAAAATCATAATGTCGTTGATTCATATATGTGAATTACCACCTATAGGATGTGATGGTATTTTTTCATCCCACCTCACTTGGGTGGTATATATATGTGAATTTAAAGATATATTATATTATTTTTGATATTATCATTCTTATTGGAGAATAAAATTTTATTTCTAATATTTAACTCATTGTTTAATAAAAAAATAAAAACCTTACTCATGTTTATGTGATGCCTACTATCTCCATGACTGTAACAAAATTCATTTATTGTAACCATATTAAATTGTTGGTTTGAAAAACAATAATTAATGTGTAAAAATGATTATTATATCATGATTATTATTCTTTAGATGATGTAATAATGAATAGAATTTCTATTTTCAAATTAGCAATGTGTTTTTTGAAATTATGAACTGAACATCCTGAAAACACCATATGCAGACATAACATATTATGTAACTAAATATGTCACTAATATAAAGGAAATGAATGGTTTATTGGTAACATATTAATCCTGGAAAAGGATATTAAGAAATAAAATATTGATAAATGGTAATTATATAGATGATACAAATGTACATAATAAGTTGGTCTTACTATAATGGATTTATATTCCCAAAACCATTTTTGTGAGACCAAATATATTTTCACCAAATATTTTATTCTGTGAGGTGTATAACCTACCTTATGGATTTTTTTCTAGAACCATGTAGGACAGCCATGTATCCCAACACCCAACCCAATATATGGCATGGACCAAAGAGTGTTTCTGATCCCCATGGACCGAAAACTATTTCCTGGGAGTTATCAATCATCTTTGGGAACAATTTCACCCATTTAGATAAGTAGAAATGACCAACAATAATAGAAAACAATATAATCAGTAGTCAAATCCAAAATAGGTACAACAATTTTTAGATTAAGAGTTTTACAAATTAACCAAAACCAATAATACAACAAAAGATGAAAAATCACACACACAAAATTACAAAAACCTCTATGAGAATAAAGGGACATATACATCAATCCACTACCATCAACTCCCACAATAAGGACCACTAGAAATCAGATCCACCATTCACCTCACAACACATCATTCGGTTACCTAGTTCATTGAAATAAATGTATATATACACCCAAAGGTGTATGTGTGGTGTGATCCAAAGCCTAGTAGGATGACACACAAAAGGAAAGGATTTCATACCATAACATCATAAAAAAATTAACATGATCATCATTATTCATAATCCATTAAACTATTTTCCTGAAAATATTTTAAAGAAAGCCGTTTTTGTCACGACACATTGAGAGGTAATTTTTGTAAAAGATAAATTTTACTACAATAATCATTCATTAAAAATTAAATACAATAAATTACCCCTATATACCGATGAATAGAACCACATCACATAAGTCTCGTGTCATGAGAGAGAACTATGGGTAAATACTTAAGGGTAATCTATCTCAAAAGGGACATTAGAACCTCATACAACAGTGAAAGGTGGTATATTAACAACATCCATCCACTTTCTTATTCATGAGAAACTAGGAGGGGACACCCCCAATGGAATAATTGTCTATAATAATGATCAATATCTTGTTAGTGTTGTAATCATCAATTCAGATAAGTGAAACTGGGACATTCCACTTCTGTATCATTATCATACTATAAATTTTCATTCCACCTAGATTCCCATGATTCCCTTTGTGTTTAAATTCTCATTTCACCTGTGCCACAAATAATCCTTTTCACATACACATTACATGTATTAAAAACATACTAGGAAATCCCTATATTCTATAAACCAAAAAACGTTCCTTTTTTTTACCCACCAAAACCTCTATAAAATACAATTACCACTACTTATATAATTAATATAGCCCCATTTGAAAAACCCATGAAAGTCACACAATTGTTTAACCAATTTCATGGTACAAGCCCCTTTAAAATCAACATATAAACTAATTTCATTTTTAAAAAAAGATTCTCATTATTTAAAATATTGTAAATTTATACCAATGGTGGGAAACAAGGAATGATATATGAAAAAAATTCTCATTTCATTGATAAAACACACTTTAACCAATAAATCCCTTCAAAATCCAATTTTTCAATTTACACAAAATGAAAAAACCCTTTATTAAGAAACATCACAATAAGACCTAAATAAACATAAGAATTCAATTTATTAAATCCAATTTCATCATGAAATAATGGAAATAACCTCCAAAATATATTTTATTTGACACAATTAGACCATAGAACATGATGAAATACACAAAAAAGCATATTAAAATCGTCTAAAAATGTAAGGTCAAGGATCTACCTACCTTATACATAGAAACTCTTTCAAATTGGTGAAAAAAACAAGGCCACAAGCCCCAATAATGTAAATATCCTACCAAAAAAATAAATATTGAACCATAATAAATAGAACTCAACCCCATATATACCACTGACCACGATAAAAATAAGAAACTCTAAGGATGAAGGAGATAAACCCTAGAAAAAAGGGGAAAAGGAGAAGGAAGGGAACTTATATGAGAGATCATGGTGAAAAAGCACAAAACCTGCCAAATGATGGGAGACCGAGGGAGAAAATAGGGGGAGATTGATGTTCCTATAGATGGAGAGGTGTAATGGTTCAAATAGAGAGGGAGTTGGGGCTAAAACCTGCGATGACACCAAGGGGATTTTAAAAATATTAATGAACTGGACATCACGCATGAGTTTCCCACATGGTTTTCAAAACTATGTAAAAACTATACACCCCTATTTGTCTAACAAGTACCTACCCAATGGTTAGTCTATATGGATTGACTCACCGTGTGAAATCTATATGGTAGCTTCTTACCAAAACCACCAAACCACACAGTTACCTTGGTAGGGGCATATAGTTTCCCCTAAAAATGTGCTAACTATGTGCCTCATACTATATAGACCAAATTTCCCATTTTCCCCAAAAACATAATGAAACCCCAAGGGTAAAAAATTAGAATAAAAAAGGTAGAAAATTATATAAAAAATTCAGACTTGTCAAACTCGGTATTCGAGAGAAAAAATAAATACCCTTAAATGAACAAGATCTAAAAACAATAATCAAAAAACAAGGTTTGACAATTCTCCCCAACATAATGCTTTCCACCCCCATGAAATCCATAAATAGGATTGATCTGAAAACAAATACTTACTATCCCTTATTGTTTAAGGAGATTCTGAAAAACACAAAATGTGATAAAAGTATGAATAGCTTGAACAGAAAAAAAGTATTCACAATATTTAACATTGGAGGCCACAACGGACTTCCCACAACTCACCTTAGTTCACGTAGAAAGATGAAACACCTCTATTAGATTGATAAAAAAAATTAACTCTCAAAATGCTCAATAACACCACTCAATCCCTGAACACAACAAACATAATCAAATGAAACTCATACCATTTACCCAAAATGATAAATCAAACTAAAACAACATTTGAAATAATACATCATCAACATTGATTTAAAAAACATACGGGTATATTCCAAAAGAAACATTTATTCAATGGAATAGATAAAAATTTGATATCTTAAAATCAGACTACCCACTACAAAACAAACATGAGAATCTAAACTAGATTATCAATATGGGGAGGCCTAAATAAACTCCCCAACATTTGAGATGATCTCGCACTAATTTCTTCTAGATAAAATATCAAAGATAAACTTGGTTGGAATTTCCATAAAACTAAACAACCAACTCAAAAAACTTTCATTGACCAGTAAACACGAGCCAACAAACCCATCCACCAAATTAATAGAAATTGAATATAGTAATCACCCACACATGATAAATAAAAAAACTGAAATTGATTGAAAAAGGCCAACTGAACAAGGGTACCAAAACTTGGAATCAAATATAGAATGTTTAGACAAGGGAATATCAATAAAATCGGAATACCATTCATCATTATGACCAAGGAGGAATTATCATTCCGTATTGGGCATAATAAAAAAATGATTTCACAATGCCTTTTTCAAAATGGAAGACATTCCAAGGTGAAGAATCTACCACATGGAACAAATATTGTCCCCATTTTAACATGCTGGAAAAGAAAGACCAATGTCCTTCACATCAAACGGGGTCCTAACTGCTTGAGAACTCCACTCATAGGCTTATGGATGGATCAATAATGTTTGAATCATCTCTTATGTTGCATCCAGAAGCTGGAAATCATGGATCAGAACACTTATTTGTATTACATTAGTAAACAAACATAATTCAAGGTATAAATAAAATAAAAAAATTTCTTAGAGAGTAACTTTTTTCCAACATGGATCTTTCACCCAGACATGGATATAGAAAATGCAGATGCATCCTCCCATTTCACCTCGAGTGAGGAAAAAAGTAAATAATGAACACACAGAAGCCACTTCCATTTTAAACATATGAATTCAGAGTTTATGAAACAAAAACATTCATTCATTAAATAGTGAGTTCTAATAATATTCCACAACATCCACATCTACATTTGAATGATAATATGACACCACTAAGAACCACTATAAATGACCATAACAATAGAGGACGAACATATTGGAAGATACTTAAAATAGATCCCCAAACTATGCACTACTCCTACAAACAGAAATGGGTGTTTCTTCAAATAGGTAGACGTATCTCCATGATTCCCTCAAACTCTAACACATTCGAGTATAAAGTGTGTGAATTTTATCATTAAATACTCCAAAAACATAGAAAAACTGGAGTTTATTTCAACTTCATGCATCCACATTACAGCTTTGAGGGGATCCAAATTACTAGAAAATATAGGTGACTTAAATTTTCTAAATATAATTAATGAATTGTATTGGTTGATCAATAGGAGGTTCCTCCATCAGTGAACTACAAGTGGCAGATCCTTAAAAATTCATCAAATCTTTTGGGAGAATATATTAGCCATCAACAAAAGCGGGAGCTTCGCCAAACCAATATGTCTGTGAAAACTCACCCCAATCCTACAAGAGACACACAAGGACCTACACAAAAAAATCCTAGAACTGTTCTCATAAAACCCCACTAACCATTATCTCAAAAACTACATATAGACAAGAACCCAAACATTAAACACCATTCAAACACAAAAAATTATAAAACATAAAACCTTTCAAAACTGATATTCCCAAATCACATGGAGACATATCTCATCGATATTGGATGTCAAAACATCACACTCTCAATCAAAATTTCCTTTAAATGAAAACAATTATTAGGGGTTGTACATTCACTAATGGTATTCCATGGAATCTCACACGTGCATGTTCTCATTCCAAACTTGGTACTCATACTCCATTCAACACATATTCAATGCATATAATAATTCATTGAAATACCAATGTCAAAATATAAACATTCCAACCTTAAAAAAACATTCAACAACCCACTTTCCACATTTCAATATACTGCGCATTAAAAATGAAAATAGATTCTCATAATATCAATCACCTCCAAGTCAAATACAAATTCAAATCCCACAAATTAAATTATTTCATATTTTATATAAATAAAATTACATGGACTCAATAGAAAATACAAAATAAATCACATTCAAAATATTTTTTTCCTCTCAACAAACTGCTCATAAAATAGATTTCCAAAACCTTCCTAGAAATATTTCATGTTTTCGACGAAATCAATTTAAATAAACCAAAATTTTTAATTATGAATATCCAATTCCTGATAAAATCATCCTGCATTTATTCAAAAAGAATTTTTTTAAAATAAACTTTTCTAATGATTACATCAAAATTAATCTAAAAATTCATTTTCTATATTTACCAAACCAAACAATTACCAAATAGAAATCATGTTTTTTACAATTCCAAAATAGGGGTTCCCCAAACAATATCATAATTTTAGGAAGTCCCAAACAATTCAAAATGGGAAAACTTGTGTTGATGGGTGACTAGTACATATGGTTGGAATCCATAAACCAATCACACTACAATCATGGGGAGAATTATAGGAAACATTACCCTAGCTCTGAATGTCTTTGTTGGCCATGTGGGACCCCTAAGACATTTAATGCAACTCCCTTTAAATTTAAAAACACACAAAAAACCCTCAAGATCAAATGAAGTCAATATAAACCAAACATTCAATGAAAAACCAATTCCTCTCATGAGGTGTGCTGTTCAGGCACCCAACTCCTTTCAATAATATCAATTCCCAACAATCCTAGCTCTGGGCTACACAGAATCTTACCAAAATAACATGACCCAAGAAGAGTGTCACATCCGTTGATACCATTTTGTCACGAACCGTTCTGGTGTTCTATCAAACCTGACACCTGACCCAGTATGTGGCATGGCCCAAAGAGCATTCCCAATCCCCATATGCTCGAAACATGTGCTTGGGAATCAACAATAAGATTTGGGAATTATTTCTCCTATTCATCTGAGTAAAAATTACCAACAATAATCGAAAAAACAATAATTATTTATCATAACCTAATGAGGTAAAATAATTTATAGATTCAGAGATTTAAAAATTACCAAAACCAAGAGTACAATAATAGAAAGGAAATCACATAAAAATTTACCCAAAAACCACCATGCGACTAGAGGAACATCTCCCTCAAGCCACTACCAAAAACACCTATATACAATGGGAACTACAAACCTAGTCCACCATCATTCTCATGACAAATATTTACATTACTCTAGTCATAATAATCAAATTATACATACACCCAATGTTTTATGTATGGTGTCATCCAAATCCCAATACATTCAACCCAAAGGAAAATGAATCCATGTTATAACATCAAAAGAAAATTTGACATGTACTTCTTTACTCTAATAACTTTTGACCATTTTCATGGTTTTTTAATGAAGATCATGTTATCCGCAACATATTGAAACATAAAATTTCAAATGGAATGTTATAAAAAAAATTATGTTACATTAAAAAGGATATATACTCATGATCAATCATATCCTGATGGATGGTATCACATCACAAAAGTCTCATTTCACTAGAGAGAGCCATGGGAAAATTCTTAGGGGTAGTCTTGCATAAATGGGACACTAGAACCCAATACCTTATTTAAAGGTGGTATTATAATCAAAACCATATTATTTCTCATGAACAAGCCATTGTGAGGGGAAACAATAATGGTCTTGTCATCTCTATTCATCATTAATAGATTTTCAGTGATTCAAACATCAAACTAGATATATGAAACTGAGACTTTCTACTACCATATCACTAGTGTACTAGATATAGTTATCCTAACTAGATTCACATGACTCCCTTTGTTCTCAAATTATCATTTCAGATTTTTCAAAAAGCCCCATTTTTACATAAACATGTCAATAATTATAAATAAACTTGTAAATCGCCATTTTTATAATCCAATAAAATTTACATTTTAAAAACACCAATACACATTCAGATACGTTTACCACCACTAATAAAATTCGAAAATCCCCATTGAAAAAATAAGAAGAGAATGTAATTTATCAACCAATTATTCGGGCCAAGCCACTTTAAAATCCACACATAAAATAAGATCATTTTTAAAAAATGATTCCCATTATTTAAATAATTTATAATTCATACAAAAGGTCCAAAATAAGGAAGAAAATATATAAAAATTCTCATTTCATTTAGAAAACTCATTCACACATTTAAAATCCTTTGAAATTTTATTTAGTACTTTCCACACAAAGCTTAAAACCGTTTTTTATAAATATCTCAAAAAGTCATACACAAAAATAACATTTCCCTTTATATAATCCATATTCATCCTGAAAACATGCCAAAATATTTACAAAATTCATTTGAAACTAATGAATTAAACCATATTACATGTTTAAATTCATGAATAAGAATATTAAAATCATCTAAAATGATAGGTCATGGAGCCACCTACCTCATGATCGGAAACATCCTAAAATTAATTCAAAACTACAATTTCACCACCATAATACCCTACCGAGGAAATATCCAAACAAATACATAAATATTGAACCGTAATAAATAATATTTGACTCTAAAGAGACAACACAAAACACCTGAGTTATGAAATCCTATAGAATAAGGATATAAACACAAGAAAAGAGGGAAAACAAGAAGAACAAGTAGTCACTTGAGTAATCATAGAGAAAAAGACCAAAATCCTCCAATCTATTGTAGCAAAAGGGAGAAATGATGAAAAGATAGAGGCACCTAGGGATCAAGAGGCTGAATGGGTCATGAAAAGGGGGAGTTGAGGCTAATACCGTTGAGAAAAAAATGGTATTTTGAAAATCATAATGAATTGGACATTTCACATGGTTTTCCCACATGGTTTTCCAAATCATGTGGAAACCATGTGCACCTATATTTCTATGTGTATCCTACCGTAAAATTATCTAACATGACATGATGTACATTACACATTCTTTGTGGTAGCTTCTTCTAAAAAACTACCACATCCCAGATGGTAATAAGGATATTGGTTCATGATTTTACCTAACTGTGCTCCAACCTTTCCCCACATGTTGTATGGCAATTTTTTTTCATTTTTCATCAAAAACAGAACGAAAACCCATGGGGAAAAATCTAAAATAGAAAATAAATATAATACTTCCTTAAAAATTAAGACCCATCACACCCAGTTTCTTTTAAGAAAATTTGAGACACTTAAATAAAAAAGGTCCGTGAGTGAAATCAAAAACCCGAATGTGACATATTTTATAAATATTATCTAAAACATGTGTTTTTGAAATGAATTTAATTTTTTGTTCAAATGTTTTTTTGGTTCAAAATTTATTATGGTTTAATGGACATGTTTCATTAAAAACCTCATTTTTAATGTGTAAATTTATTATTATTAAAATAATTTTCTTCTTTTCTAAATTTCATATAAATTCAATTAATAATGTATATAAATGTATATTAATGTATTATCTATTAAATTTTATTTCCCCCTTTTTACATTCATTGCAATGTCTTCAAATTAAATATTTTTATATATTATACACAATATATTTCGATTCTCTTTAAGAAGAGTAAAAAATTAGGTTCTATTTTTTCATGTACACAATCAATATATTTTTCTAATTTCATAGTCATTATATGATGTTACACGTCGATTAATATACTCCATGTTTTTTTATATATAAACACTTCTTCCCTCTACTCATTACATTTTCAAAATTTATTTTAAATTGAAAAGAAATTTTGATATCAAAAAATTTATTTCTTATGGGATAAAAGAATATATTTCTGAGAGTGATGATGGAAATGAAAGCGTTGACGTGTTATTATTATGGTATGGTTATATAAATTTTTTTATTCATTGGGTAATCCTAGTATAACTCTCCAATGAATTAGATAATGGAACTTAGTTATAAGGTTATTGGTTCCTCCAAAGACAATTTTGGAATTAACCAGGTTTGATGTTCCATTGTTAAGAGTGATAGTAATATTGAATGAATATGTATTGTAAGTTTACCTACATGATTTTTCTCTTTCATTATTTGAGTATGTAAATATTTTCATTGGAATGTAACAATTTTTTGATGTGTGTATGTTTAATTTATCCTTTAAATGTTCTCTTTTGAAAAATGAAAATATTTTATTGGTTTCTATGTTTTTCAGTAGGATAATACATTTCATTCCTTTTTATACATTACAATGAATTCATTGAGATCCCTTTTTTCAAATATTTTTCATATGAACTATATATGACTAAATTCAATAATAAAGCCTCTCTCGGAATAAATAAAATTTACCTTTATGGGAGAATGTGTGTCATTGGAGTGAAAAGGGACTATAAACATATGATTCATATTTTTTTGTAAAAAATGGACAATATGTGTTAGTGTTCACAATGCAATGTAATGGTTTTAGTAGTTCTATAAAACACTAATGATAGAAGGAATTGAGGAATACATTTTTTTAATTCTTATCTATAAATTCAAAATTATCTATGAATTAAATAAAGGCCCTTATCATTTAAAAAATATCATATGTAATAAAAAATATGACTTTACAAATCTTTGAGAAATTATAACTATAAAATTGAAATGTCTATTGCAATTGAAAAAATGAGCAATATTTTTACTATTTAAAACAATGAAAAAAAATAACAACAAATAATATGTAAATTTATATAAACTACCCCTTATAATATCCCCATTTTGGGAAACTAAAAATATTAATGGTTTTTAAAAAAAATATCCCAATTTTTTAAATTTATCCAAAATATTTTATAAAAAGAGAAATAAATCTCTCATTCATCATGAATTAAAAATATTTTCTAATGAAATACTCTCCCCCATTTTTAAATAATAAAAATTCATATTTATTATAATATATTTCAAATACATTTTACAAAATTTCATTAATTCTCTCTAAACCAATTGAAAAAATTTCTAAAAAAAATTTACTATATTTCTAAAAAAATTAATATATAAATATTCTAGAAATTTCATGAATCAGATCTGTTCTCCAACTTAACCGATGCCCGACCTGGTATGTGGCATGTCCTGAAGGGCATTCTGGAACCCTACAGGCTGGAACTAGTGCTTGGGTATAATCAATTAAGTCTTGGGAATGATTTACCTCAGTTTAGAAACATTAAACTTCCAAAAATGATAAAAAAACTGAATCTGAATATTCACACCAACCAAGCCTTAAAAAAAATTCAGAGTTGAATTACATGGTTTATTTAGAAGACCAGAGACGACCACAAAAGAATAAATCCAAAAATAACAACCCAATAACCACCTCATCACAAGGGGATATCTCCCACAAGCCATTTCCTCGACACCGAAGAAACAAGGACAACTAGTAAACTAAACCACCAACTCTAAAATATTTACCCATACCTATGCCAATCATTACCAAGTATACTTACACCGAAGGGTTTAATTAAGTTTTGAGCCTAAGCCTATAAGGATTCCACCCCATAATCCTCCAATCTATAAACTGTATTGGGAAAAAATATTGCAAGTTTTCAAAGACAGGAACTACTAAAAACAATATTAAAGAAAGCAATTTTAAAATAAAATCGATTTGATGAGGGGGAAATATAAGAATGAAAATTTTTAAAGAAAACACACATGTTTCTAAAATTATAATCCAAACACATTTTTTTCTAATATTTGGTACAATATAACCAATGAACACTATTAATTGGAAATATCCTATGAAATGGATTGCCATGGGACCCTACGTACAACGTATCTTTGTGTAAAAGTAACCATAACCAATAAACTTCTTGGAAATGATCCACTAAGAGGAAAAAACCCAAGGTCTTAGCGGTCCCCAAACATCATCACTGTTTAGTAAGTGTTTTTATCATCATTATAGCTTAGTGAAATATGGACCAATCCACTGCCCTTCAATGGCATACTATTTCTAGTCCTCCCATCTCGATAAATAGGTTTCACTCTTTATTCTCATAAAAGTTACACAAGTGAATCAATATCATTTTCACATAAAAACATCCTTTCTATGTTATAAACACAAGAAACATACTGAAAACATGTTGTCCACCATCAATGTAGTTCAGCATACACAATAAAAATTTTATAAAAAAACATAATGATGTGATATAAGGCCTTTAACACCAAATTCATTCAAAAGTACCCCATAACGGAAAAAAACCATACAATACCACACTAAAACCAAATCTATTTCCTAACATAATTTATTAAATCAAATTAATGAATCATAAAATAAACCCAAATGATATGATAATGAACAGACATGAAAAACACCCAATTCCATGTCAAAAAGAAACATTAAAATTAAACTGTTAATTAATGCTACCAAAAATGGTTTTAACATTTTATGAATGAAATTTAAAAAATGTTACTCATAAATAACAACCATTTCACTACAGAAGTACCATTTAAAAAACATACAAAAAACCAAAATAGTTTCCCACATTATTTAGCTTCTTATATTATTCAATAAACTATTGTGACAACATATTAAAAAACCCAATAAACAAAACATGATCTTACACCAAATTCATTTCAAAAATCCCCCTTTTAGAAGAAAACAAACACTAATACCATACCACCACAAAATTTTCATCCCTTTTAACATTTGAAAAAAAATCACAAATTATGAAAAAATACCAAGTGATACAAAATAGGGTTACACCAAACATACTCTCTATTATCCACAAGTATTCCATTTAAAAATAAAACAAAAATTATTCTATATGAAAAACCAATTTCTCACCACATATAATAATCAAAGAACATACTAAAAATTAGGTAAGAAAAATAATTCTTCAAACAATGTTTATATATTGAACCCGATAACATTGATGTCAAAAAAATCAAAAAAACATGTGTGAGCATCAAACGCACCTCAACCCCAAAACATTCAAGTAAAAATGAATACTAAAAAAGATTGTTGCATCTAAAAACCCATGTTTAATCCTTAATGTCAAAAACCTAGATGCTGGAAATAAGAAACCACAATAAAGGCGGATGAATCCTAAAGGGAAGGAAGAAATTAGAGAGAAACTCACTTACATGATGTCTATTAATGTTTCCTCACCTAATCTACCCTCAAAAGTGGGTTCCAAGGGATATTGAAGGAGATTAGAGAGCTCCTAGAGATTATAGGGTTGAATACGGGAATAAAGGGGTGCATATAGTTTATTTATGGAAGGGAAAAATGGTCAACCCCCAATTCTTTTACACTTGGACAACGTGCACATGATTATGGCAACCCAAACTTGTACATTTTTTAAAAAATTAGTGGAGGACTTAAGGGTCACCTAGGGAGAATATTTTTCCTAGAATAAAAGGGAAATAATGGCTCATAATTTCAATCCTATCAAACCGTTATCCCAAGAAAATGACCAAGAACCTAACCTGAATCCGAACAATGTGTAACTTAAATCCCTGAGTGTGACAATTCTTCCCACCATAATGCTTTCCTCCCATTGAAATCCACTTCAAAGTAGATGGATAAATAAAACCCTATAATATATTCATGTTCAAAGGGGATACCCAATGAAATGACAACAAATACGCTATAACTTGTAAAAGAGGGATCTTAGCATACTCGATAGGCTATGACGGACTCCCCCACTAAGTTTTACCTTCACCTAAAAGCCAAAACACCTCTATATGACCAAACAGATTAAAATATAGTATCACAAAACAAAATTTACAACACTTTATTGAAATAGGAAAACAAAATTGAACCACAACCCACGAAAATACATCTTCAACACTAGAAGATGATGCTCAAGAAATTTACTAAAAACAATCAGCAAATTTTAATTAGGTCACCAAATCCTTACATCAAAAAAACCATAAGGCACCCTCAAATCCCAACATTTAACCCAAAATTATGTTTGTGGTTAGATATATTTGAAAAATTTTACATACATCCATGCCATGACAAAGGACCAAATTATGTTACTGGTATGGGGAGACCCGGATGGACTCTCCACCATATAATCAAACTATCACCCAAGACAGAACCCGAGCACCTATTTAGGGAGCTCCAAATATACTCCCCACTTTAAGGGTTAGTCTAAAATTTGACTTATTCCAAAATAAATTACATGAGACCCATATTTGTTCTTTGAATAATAAGATCTAACCATCTTAAATAACTAGAACAATCCAAAATAAAAAATACCCCATAAGACAGAATTTCTATTATAAGGGGCAGGATCAACGAAACTCCAAACCAACATAGAAACTTCCCGGCTCCCCAATCCCATGAACATTACCATCCTCTGATGAGTACAATGAAAACCAAGATCAAAAATAGCGTAATTTTTTTTCATACATGAACAATCATATAGAGTGTTCAACCAAAAATGTTTCAAACACTGGAGTTTGAAAAAATATAACCTCTTCTCCCTATAACCAATGAGGAACTCTTCTACCAATTTGGATCACAGCCATGCGAAACAGGGTCCCCACGTCAATTTACACTACATGGGACCACTTTAAATGAATCCCCCACATTAAATCCTCAAACTTTTTCCACCTCCCACACCATATACAGATTTAAAACCATGATCCATTATATCCCTAGGGGTTTCTTTACTACATGTCAGCTTCACTCTTAGAAATACGACTAGAGATCAGATGATATAATTATTTCCTACCTCAAATTTAGTTGTTGAATACCCCAAAAAAAATCATATCCTTCTTGTTCCATAGGCAACCACATCCCCTCTTGGATGAAACAACCAGGACATAAGACACACTGAAATACAATTTACTATTACATGGGACTTTCAACATAACAGGGGAATCAAAGATGCATACACATTTCCCCTCTCACCCGGAAGAAGAAACAACAGTTGAAAGAACACAAGGAAGGCCGTTTCATTCAGGATAGAGAATTTTAATAATTAATACAAGAAAAAATGCATTCCTTTTAGTGATGTCCTCAAAAGGGTCTGCAACAACAACGTTCCCTTAAAAGTAAACATAAAATAGCAAGACACCACTGAATATGACCACTGCAACAAAAAGTGACATTACTAGGAGTGGGACCTTGCACGTAGTTCTTTGTAGCATGAGATTACAATAAGAACCCCTAACTTCCTCTAATGAAAGTATTCCTCCATTCTAGTGGCCTATCATTAACCCTTACTTCGAAGAGTCTGACAAAACACCCTAAGGCTAATTATGACAAAAATTTTCACTGACAACCCCAAACTGCTTTCACTTTCCACAATAGTATTCCCCTTCACCATTCCCATATAGGACCTTCAAGATTAAATATTCCAAACTTCACCATATATTATTTAGGAAACTTATGATAATAAGGCCTATTTTACCCACCCACAACCACTCTCCTACTACCATAGATTACATTTAACCAAAAAATGAATATTTATATACTCATCCCTAAAACTCAAGCAAGGATTAGGTACTCTATACAACTGGTGGACCTTCCGATGGGGAATCACTCTTGGTTTCTCTGATGTGTTGTAGTGCCTCCGGTGGACCCTTATGTATCATTTAAGAGCTGTGAAGTCCTAGCTTCCAGTATTCAGGCTCTTTGTGGACTCTTTGGGTTTAATGGATCATGCGAAAATCTCCTCACTCCATCGGAATTTGTTCTCCTTGGTCCTGGCATTAGAAAAAATAATTTTTTCGTGCATTGTATATTGTGCCCCGGTCCTTCAGCAGTTTGCGTTTCAGCCATTCATGGTGTTCGATGGAGGCCCCACAACTGAAAAAATACTATATACCAAAGGTTTGGAGAACCATTTCCATGTAATCCATGGGGATAGGTCTATACCAGCAGTTCTATAAAACCATTGGTATTTGTAATTCAAAAAATTATCATTCGGTTGGTTTTGATCCCATCACCTCCCATTTGTGATTGAATGACCTAACCACTATCCTAACATACTTTTGTGAACATAATTTCATAAATATATATATGTATTATCATAATTATTTTAAATTTTGATTTATTTAATGTCCAATGTAAGAATATTACCTTAAAAACACATGTATATATACCAATGGTTCTCAAAAACGTTGGTATAGACATATACAAACGGTTTTAAGAACCGTTGGTTTAGATTCTTTGATTTTGGGACCTATACCAACGGTTTGGCCAAAACCATTTGTATAGGGTCTATATAATGGACTTATACCAACGGGTTTGTCCAAACCGTTGGTATAGGTCCAAATTAGTGAACTATACCAATGGTTTTCCCAAAACATTGGGTATAGCTCCAAATTAGTGACCTATACCAACAGTTTTGGGAAAACCATTGGTATAGGTTCATATAAGTGACCTATACCAACTGTTTTGTCCAAACCATTGGTATAGGTCCAAATTAGTTAACTATACTAAATGCTTTCCCAAAATAGTTGGTATAGATCATATTTCTAGTAGTTATCACTGTGTGAAGGAGATCCCCCATGCTGCGGTCTAGGTCTTCCTCTCAGGTGTACCCCTGGCCTTCCAAAATGAAGCTCTTCTCAAGGAAATTGGGGAATCGCTAGGGGATTCCTCTGCTCAGGAACTCGTACCCGTGGTGGTGGGTATTTTTTTGGAAGCTCGGATATGTGTTGAGATGGAAATCCCCCTACCCCTCTCAGATAGCTTATCCCTGAATGTTTATGGTTCACTAGAGTGGTTGAAGGACCTATTCTTCATGGTGTTACCAATGTACTGTCCTTATTGATCTCTTCAAGGCCATTCGGTTTAGTTGTGCAGGAACAGAAGATATGGAGGGCGACGACCGTCTCCCGGCGATGCTCCCATATATTCAGCTGCTTCTAAGCAGGGTCCTTCCCATATTAAATAGTTTGTTTGAAAAACAATAATTAATGTGTAAAAATGATTATTATATCATGATTATTATTCTTTAAATGATGTAATAATGAATAGAATTTCTATTTTCAAATTAGCAATGTGTTTTTTGAAATTATGAACTGAACATCCTGAAAACACCATATGCAGACATAACATATTATGTAACTAAATATGTCCCTAATATAAAGTAAATTAATGGTTTATTGGTAACATATTAAACCTGGAAAAGGATATTAAGAAATAAAATATTGATAAATTGTAATTATATAGATGATACAAATGTACATAATAAGTTGGTCTTACTATAATGGATTTATATTCCCAAAACCATTTTTGTGAGACCAAATATATTTTCACCAAATATTTTATTCTGTGAGGTGTATAACCTACCTTATGGATTTTTTTTTCTAGAACCATGTAGGATGGCCATGTATCCCAACACCCAACCCAATATATGGCATGGACCAAAGGGTGTTTCTGATCCCCATGGACTGAAAACTATTTCCTGGGAGTTACCAATCATCTTTGGGAACAATTTCACCCATTTAGAAAAGTAGAAATGACCAACAATAATAGAAAACAATATAATCAGTAGTCAAATCCAAAATAGGTACAACAATTTTTAGATTCAGAGTTTTACAAATTAACCAAAACCAATAATACAACAAAATATGGAAAATCACACACAAAAAATTACAAAAACCTCTATGAGAATAAAGGGACATCTACATCAATCCACTACCATCAACTCCCACAATAAGGACCACTAGAAATCAGATCCACCATTCACCTCACAACACATCATTCTGTTACCTAGTTCATTGAAATAAATGTAT
Organism: Viscum album; assembly: GCA_963277665.1. Taxonomy (NCBI): domain Eukaryota; kingdom Viridiplantae; phylum Streptophyta; class Magnoliopsida; order Santalales; family Viscaceae; genus Viscum; species Viscum album. Next base: position 249,755,222 of record OY728165.1, on the reverse strand, counting down.
ATATACACCAAAAGGTGTATGTGTGGTGTGATCCAAAGCCAAGTAGGATGACACACAAAAGGAAAGGATTTCATACCATAACATCATAAAAAAATTAACATGATTATCATTATTCACACTCCATTAATTGAATCCTATCCGGAAAATTTGGCCTAGTGGTTCGGGGAGGGTTCGGTGCCCGTCCAGCGACGGTGGTGGCCTTCGAGCTGGTTCCTCCCCCTTCAGGGGAGGGACCTCCGCAGTATTTCACTCCATTTTCAAACCCGGACATCCTTCCACAGTTTCCCCCATGTTTTTTAAGCCCTAAGGTGCAAGAGCTTCACGATGGGCGCCCCAACCTTCCGATTTCGATTGCTGAGTTTAATGAGGCGTTGGGCCTCCATAGCTTCTCTTTAATCACTCGATTCTCGAAGAGAAGACCTCTGGTTGATGTTTTTGACAGGTTTGTGTTCTGTTCCTCGGATTTACAAGAAAGGGAAACAGTATGTTTGCTGGACAACCGAACCATTTTGATTCGTTTTGTTTCGAAGGAAGACCTAATAAAAGCATGGTCGAGGGCTCCCCACATCTACAACGGCTCCCGATTCTTCCTATCCCAATGGTCATACGACTTCCATATGAAGCGCGACTCTCCGTCAGTGGCGGTCTGGGTAAGTTTTGCGAATCTACCGCTCCCTTTTCAGAATCCTTCAATTGTTAAAGCCATGGGTAATCTTCTGGGTAGATATTTGTGTTCGGATAGTCGGACCAATGCGGTATCTCACCCGATTAATCCTCGTGTGTGTGTGGAGGTGGACGCATCCAAGGATCCTTTAGACTTTATATGGATTACCGTCGGGGAAGAATTCTAGTGTAAACAACCTGTGGTATATGAGTCGTGGTTTCAATTCTGTAAGGCTTGCAAGCAGTTGGGTCATTCGCTGGAGAGTTGCAGTCGAGAAGATAAGGTTTCTAAAATTCCAGGGGACGTTCGCAATGGAAATCGTGAAACTCCTGTGAACGCTGTGAGGGAGGGTGTTTTAGCCGAAGGAATTGATGGGGATGGATGCAGTAGGTGTTGTGTGGGAAGTGGTCCACTGAGTGATGTTATGATGACTCAGTTGGCAGATTTGGGAAAAAGTGATACAGGGTCTGGCACGAAGGCTATTGGCACGAGGATGCTTTCTTGGGATAGTCAAGTGAGGAAGGAGAAACCGCAAGTTGGTCCTGCTAGTCCGAAAGTTAAAGAGGTGTTTAGCAGACTGATAGGTGATCTCAGTGGTGGGAGCAGACCTGTAACAGGGCGCAAAGGCAATGCAGTGGACAAGAATGTCCAATATCAGCTCCCATGTGACTTCACTCCTAGTATAAATGTGGACTGTACTGGAATACAGACTAATGGGGATATGTAGATAGTGGTTTTTGAGGAATTCTTGCACGCTACAATAGTTCATGGGACATGGCTTCATTCAACCCAGCCAGGCTGAGAATCTTGGTATGACAATGACAGATGGGGAGGTTGGTTTGAGCGAGGAAAATTCTCTGCTGGGAGTTAATGCAGACCGGAGGTTGGGAAGGCAGAGGCGGAATAAGGAGGTGGTACCTCCAAGCAATGTGATATCTTCAGGGGCCGAGCGTGCTGGTGTTTCCCCCTGTGAAGAGGTGGTCAGGGGGGTCCAGTACTCCATACCGGTGGGAAATCAATTTGACGGCCTCAATATGGAAGGGCTTAACAAAAATAATGAGGAATCATATTGTGCAAATGGGGACCGAGTGGAGCCTTCCATGGGAGGTAGTAAGTGTACCTCGGCTCGTGAAACAAGCCCGAGGGGTAGGAGCAACAGAAGGAGGAAGTGCAAGAAGAACTACTCCTCCTTGCCACCTCCCGCAAGGACTCGGTCCACAAAAAAGAGAGTGGATGAGAGGGTGGCCTGGGAGGCGGCAGGTAAGCCGGAGCACCCTGATCAACCCGGATCATGGGGTTTAATTCTGAGTTCAGTTGATGAGGTTAAAGAGCAGGTGTTGTATCTCAATGCGTCGGAAGAGGATGCATCCAAGATGATGGGCCGGAATATTGAAATCAATCTTAAGGAGGAGGAATACTCTTGGGTTGACAAACAAGACTCGATTATTGTTTGGGGATTCAACCAGGGGTTGTTAAAGCTTGAGGAATACATAAAGGTATGGGATAAACTATCTTCGGCTTTAGAAGTCCTGTTAACGGAAGTGCCACATATTCAGGTAACAGATATCTCATGGAAGCTCTTTAGGGATATGAATTCTAGCAGGTTGAAATTTTATTTCAATGACTCTATTCTTTCTTTTTCTGACTAAAGCTCGGTCTTTCTTTTGATTGAGTATTTGATTATGAGGACCTATCTTCAGGCAGTGGGTTAAAGGTGATTTTGGGGTTATATTCCCACCATTTTCTGATTCTACATTGGATGGGGTTTAGAGCATGAGTTCACCACTGCGGCATGACACTTGGACTCTGAGAGGGTATGGCCTGGCCATCGGGATTGTGCCTGCACATCTTTGCAAGGGACCGTCCGAGTGCTCATGTATTGCTGGCGGACCCAATCACGGCGAATATGCTGGGCAGAGGTAGACTCTTTTGTGCTTGGGAATTTTATGTTTTGGTTGTTTTGCTGAACATTACGGTTTCTCACATTCCTTAAAAAGTGATTTGATAAGCAAATAAAAAATAATTTTCAGTCAGTCATAATCCATTAAACTATTTTCCTGAAAATATTTTAAAGAAAGCCATTTTTGTCACAACACATTGAGAAGTAATTTTTCTAAAAGATAAATTTTACTACAATAATCATTCATTAAAAATTAAATACAACAAATTACCCCTATATACCGATGAATAGAACCACATCACATAAGTCTCGTGTCATGAGAGAGAACTATGGGTAAATACTTAAGGGTAATCTATCTCAAAAGGGACATTAGAACCTCATACAACAGTGAAAGGTGGTATATTAACAACATCCATCCACTTTCTTATTCATGCGAAACTATGAGGGGACACCCCCAATGGAATAATTGTCTATAATAATGATCAATATCTTGTTAGTGTTGTAATCATCAATTCAGATAAGTGAATCTGGGACATTCCACTTCTGTATCATTAGCATACTATAAATTTTCATTCCACCTAGATTCCTATGATTCCCTTTGTGTTTAAATTCTCATTTCACCTGTGCCACAAATAATCATTTTCACATACACATTACATGTATTAAAAACTTTCTAGGAAATCCCTATTTTCTATAAACCAAAAAACGTTCCTTTTTTTACCCACCAAAACCTCTATCAAATACAATTACCACTACTTATTTAATTAATATAGCCCCATTTGAAAAACCCATGAAAATCACACAATTGTTTAACCAATTTCATGGGATAATCCCCTTTAAAATCAACATATAATCTAATTTCATTTTTAAAATAAGATTCTCATTATTTAAAATATTTTAAATTTATACCAATGGTGGGAAACAAGGAATGATATATGAAAAAAATTCTCATTTCATTTATAAAACACACTTTAACCTATAAATCCCTTCAAAATCAAATTTTTCAATTTACACAAAATGAAAAAACCCTTTATTAGGAAACATCACAATAAGACATAAACAAACATAAGAATTCAATTTATCAAATCCAATTTCATCATGAAATAATGGAAATAACCTCCAAAATATATTTTATTTGACACAATTCGACCATAGAACATGATGAAATACACAAAAAAGCATATTAAAATCATCTAAAAATGTAAGGTCAAGGATCTACCTACCTTATACATAGAAACTCTTTAAAATTGGTGAAAAAAAACAAGTCCACAAGCCCCAATAATGTAAATATCCAACCAAAAAATCAATATTGAACCATAATAAATATAACTCAACCCCATATATACCACCCACCACGATAGAGATAAGAAACTCTAAGGATGAAGGAGAGAAACCCAAGAAAAAAGGGGAAAAGGAGAAGGAAGGGAACTTATATGAGAGATCATGGTGAAAAAGCACAAAACCTGCCAAATGTTGGGAGACCGAGGGAGAAAATAGGGGGAGATGGATGTTCCTATAGATGGAGAGGTGTAATGGTTCATATAGAGAGGGAGTTAGGGATAAAACTTGCGATGACACCAAGGGGATTTTAAAAATATTAATGAACTGGACATCACGCATGAGTTTCCAACATGGTTTTCAAAACTATGTAAAAACTATACACCCCTCTTTGTCTAACAAGTACCTACCCAATGTTTAGTCTACATGGATTGACTCACCGTGTGAAATCTATATGGTATCTTCTTACCAAAACCACCAAACCACACAGTTACATTGGTAGGGGCATATAGTTTCCCCTAAAAATGTGCTAACTATGTGCCTCATACTATATAGACCAAATTTCCCATTTTCCCCAAAATAATAATGAAACCCCAAGGGTAAAAAATTATAATAAAAATGATAGAAAATTATATAAAAAATTCAGACTTTTCAAACTCGGTACTCGAGAGAAAAAAACAATACCCTTAAATGAACAAGATCTAAAAACAATAATCAAAAAACAAGGTTTGACAATTCTCCCCATCATAATGCTTTCCACCCCCATGAAATCAATAAATAGGATTGATCTGAAAACAAATACTTACTATCCTCTATTGTTTAAGGAGATTCTGAAAAACACAAAATGCAATGAAAGCATGAATATCTTGAAAAGAAAAAAATTATTCACAATATTTAACATTGGTGGCCACAATGGACTTCCCACAACTCACCTAGTTCACGTAGAATGATAAAACACCTCTATTACATTGATAAAAAAAATTAATTCTCAAAATGCTCAATAAAACAACTCAATCCCTGAACACAACAAACATAATCAAATGAAACTCATACCATTTACCCAAAATGATAAAACAAACTAAAACAAGATTTCAAATAATACATCATCAACATTGATTTAAAAAACATACGGGTACATTCCAACACAAACATTTATTCAATGGAATAGATAAAAATTTGATATCTTAAAATCAGACTACCCACTACAAAACAAACATGAGAAACTAAACTAGATTATCAATATGGGGAGGCCTAAATAAACTCCCCACCATTTGATATGACCTCGCACTAATTTCTTCTAGATAAAATATCAAAGATAAACTTGGTTAGAATTTCCATAAAACTAAACAACCAACTCAAAAAACTATCATTGACAAATAAACACGAGCCAACAAACCCATCCACCAAATTAATAGAAATTGAATAGAGTAATCACACACCCATGATAAATAAAAAACCTGAAATTGATTAAAAAAGGCCAACTGCACAAGGGTACCCAAACTTGGAATCAAATATAGAATGTTTAGAGAGGGGAATATCAATAAAATTGGAATACCATTCATCATTATGACCATGGAGGAATTATCATTCCGTATTGGGCATAATAAAAAAAATGATTTCACAATTCCTTTTTCAAAATGGAAGACATTCCAAGGTGAAGAATCTACCACATGGAACAAATACTGTCCCCATTTTAACATGATGGAAAAGAAAGACCAATGTCTTTCACATCAAACGGGTTCCTAACTGCTTGAGAACTCCACTCATGGGCTTATGGATGGATCAATAATTCTTGAATCATCTCTTATGTAGCATCCAGAAGCTGGAAATCATGGATCAGAACACTTATTTGTACTAAATTAGTAAACAAACATAATTCAGGGTATAAATAAAATAAAAAAATTTCTTAGAGAGTAACTTTTTTCCAACATGGATCTTTCACCCAGACATGGACTTAGAAAATGCATATGCATCCTCCCATTTCACCTCGAGTGAGGAAAAACGTAAATAATTAACACAAAGAAGCCACTTCCATTTTAAACAGATGAATTTAGAGTTTATGAAACAAAAACATTCATTCATTAAAGAGTGAGTTCTAATAATATTCCACAACATCCACATCTACATTTGAAGGATAATATGACACCACTAAGAACCACTATAAATGACCATAACAATAGAGGACAAACATATTGGAAGATACTTAAAATAGATCCCCAAACTATGCACTACTCCTACAAACAGAAATGGGTGTTTCTTCGAATAGGTAGACGTATCTCCATGATTCCCTCAAACTCTAACACATTCGAGTATAAAGAGTGTGAATTTTATCATTAAATACTCCAAAAACATAGAAAAACTGGATTTTATTTAAACTTCATGCATCCAAATTTCCGCATTGAGGGGATCCAAATTACTAAAAAATTTAGGTGACTTAAATTTTCTAAATATAATTAATGAATTGTATTGGTTGATCAATAGGAGGTTCCTCCATCAGTGAACTACAAGTGGTCGATCCTTAAAAATTCATCAAATATTTAGGGAGAATATATTTTCCATCAACAAAAGTGGGAGCTTCACCAAACCAAAATGACTGTGAAAACTCACCCCAATCCCACAAGAGACAGACAAGGACCTACACAAAATAATCCTTGAACTGTTCTCATAAAACCCCACTAACCATTATCTCAAAAACTACATATAGACAAGAACCCAAACAATAAACACCATTCAAACAAAAAAAATTATAAAACATAAAACCTTTCAAAACTGATATTCCCAAATCACATGGAGACATACCTCATCGATATTGGATGTCAACACATCACACTCTCAATCAAAATATCCTTTAAATGAAAACAATTATTAGGGGTTGTACATTCACTAATGGTATTCCATGGAATCTCACACGTGCATGTTCTCATTCCAAACTTGGTACTCATACTCCATTCAACACATATTCAATGCATATAATCATTCATTGAAATACCAATGTCTAAATATAAACATTCCAACCTTAAAAAAAATTCAACAACCCACTTTCCACATTTCAATATACTGCCCATTTAAAAATGATAATAGATTCTCATAATATCAATCACCGCCAAGTCAAATACAAATTCAAATCCCACAAATTAAATTATTTAATATTTTATATAAATAAAAATACATGGATTGAATAGAAAATACAAAATAAATCACATTCAAAATATTTTTTTCCTCTCAACAAACTGCTCATAATATAGATTTCCAAAACCTTCCTAGAAATATTTCATGTTTTCGACGAAATAAATTTAAATAAACCAACAGTTTTAATTATGAATATCCAATTCCTGATAAACTCATCCCGCATTTATTCAATTTTTTTTTAAAATACACTTTTCTAATGATTACATCAAAATTAATCTAAAAATTCATTTTCTATATTTACCAAACCAAACAATTACCACATAGAAATCATGTTTTTTAAAATTCCAAAATAGGGGTTCCCCAAACAATATCATAATTTTAGGAAGTACCAAACAATTCAAAATGGGAAAACATGTGTTGATGGGTGACTAGTACATATGTTTGGAATCCATAAAACAATCACACTACAATCATGGGGAGAATTATAGGAAACATTACCCTAGCTCTGAATGTCTTTCTTGGCCATGTGGGACCCCTAAGACATTTATCGCAACTCCCTTTTAATTTAAAAACACACAAAAAACCCTCAAGATCCAATGAAGTCAATATAAACCAAACATTCAATGAAAAACAAATTCCTCTCATGAGGTGTGCTGTTCAGGCACCCAACTCCTTTCAATAATATCAATTCCCAACAATCCTAGCTCTAGGCTACACAGAATCTTACCAATATAACATGACCCAAGAAGAGTGTCACATCCGTTGATACCATATTGTCACGAACCGTTCTGGTGTTCTATCAAACCTGACACCTGACCCAGTATGTGGCATGGCCCAAAGAGCATTCCCAATCCCCATATGCTCGAAACTTGTGCTTAGGAATCAATAATAAGATTTGGGAATTATTTCTCCTATCCATCTGAGTACAAATTACCAACAATAATTGAAAAAACAATAATTATTTATCATAAACTAATGAGGTAAAATAATTTATAGATTCAGAGATTTAAAAATTACCAAAACAAATAGTACAATAATAGAATGGAAATCACATAAAAATATACCCAAAAACCACCATGCGACTAGAGGAACATCTCCCTCAAGCCACTACCAAAAACACCTATATACAATGGGAACTAGAAACCTAGTCCACCATCATTCTCATGACAAATAGTTACATTACTCTAGTCATAATAATCAAATTATACATACACCCAAAGTTGTATGTAGGGTGTCATCCAAATCCCAATACATTTCAACCCAAAGGAAAATTATTCCATGTTATAACATCAAAAGACAATTTGACATGTACTTCTTTGCTCTAATACCTTTTGACCATTTTCATGGTTTTTTAATGAAGATCATGTTATCCACAACATTTTGAAACGTAAAATTTCAAATGGAATGTTATAAAAAAAATAATGTTACATTAAAAAGGATATATACTCATGATCAATCATATCCTGATGGATGGTATCACATCACAAAAGTCTCATTTCACTAGAGAGAGCCATGGGAAAATTCTTAGGGGTAGTCTTGCATAAATGGGACACTACAACCCAATATCTTATTGAAAGGTGGTATTGTAATCAAAACCATATTATTTCTCATGCACAAGCCATTGTGAGGGGAAACAATAATGGTCTTGTCATCTCTATTCATCATTAATAGATTTTCAATGCTTCAAACGTCAAACTAGCTATATGAAACTGAGACTTTCTACTACCATATCACTAGTGTACTAGATATAGTTATCCCAACTAGATTCACATGACTCCCTTTGTTCTCAAATTATCATTTCATATTTTTCAAAAAGCCCCATTTTTTCATAAACATGTCAATAATTATAAATAAACTTGTAAATCGCCATTTTTATAATCTAATAAAATTTATATTTTAAAAACACCAATCCACATTCAGATACATTTACCACCACTAATAAAATTTGAAAATCCCCATTGAAAAAATAAGAAGAAAATGTAATTTATCAACCAATTATTCGGGCCAAGCCACTTTCAAATCCACACATAAAATAAGATCATTTTTTAAAAATGCTTCCCTTTATTTAAATAATTTATAATTCATACAAAAGGTCCAAAACAAGGAAGAAAATATATAAAAATTCTCATTTCATTTAGAAAACTCATTCACACATTTAAAATCCTTTGAAATTTTATTTAGTACTTTCCACACAAAGCTTAGAACCGTTTTTTAGAAACATCTCAAAAAGTCATACACAAAAATAACATTTCCCTTTAGATAATCCATATTCATCATGAAAACATGCCAAAATATTTACAAAATTCATTTGAAACTAAATAATTAAACCATATTACATGTTTAAATTCATAAATAAGAATATTAAAATCATCTAAAATGATAGGTCATGGAGCCACCTACCTCATGATCGGAAACATCCTAAAATTAATTCAAAACTGCAATTTCACCACCATAATACCCTATCGAGGAAATATCCAAACAAATCCATCAATATGGAACTGTAATAAATAATATTTGACTCTAAAGAGACAACACAAAACACCTGAGTTATGAAATCCTATAGAATAAGGATATAAACACAAGAAAAGAGGGGAAAACAAGTAGAACAAGTAGTCACTTGAGTAATCCTAGAGAAAAAGACCAAAATCCTCCAATCTATTGTAGAAAAAGGGAGAAATGATGAAAAGATAGAGGCACCTAGGCATCAAGAGGCTGAATGGGTCATGAAAAGGGGGAGTTGAGGCTAATACCGTTGAGAAAAAAAATGTTATTTGTAAAATCATAACGAATTGGACATTTCACATGGTTTCCCACATGGTTTTCCAAATCATGCGGAAACCATGTGCACCTCTATTTCTATGTGTAACCTAACGTAAAATTATCCAACAAGACATGATGTACATTACACATTCTTTGTGGTAGCTTCTTCTAAAAAACTACCACATCCCAGATGGTAATAAGGATATTGGTTCATGATTTTACCTAACTGTGCTCCAACCTTTCCCCACATGTTGTAGGGCAAATGTTTTTCATTTTTCATCAAAAAACAGAAAGAAAACCCATGGGGAAAAATCTAAAATAGAAAATAAATATAATACTTCCTTAAAAATTAAGACCCATCACACCCAGTTTCTTTTAAGAAAATTTGAGACACTTAAACAAACAAGGTCCGTGAGTGAAATCAAAAACCCGAATGTGACATATTTTATAATTATTATCTAAAACATGTGTTTTTGAAATTAATTTAATTTTTTTGTTCAAATGTTTTTTTGGTTCAAAATTTATTATGGTTTAATGGACATGTTTCATTAAAAACCTCATTTTTAATGTGTAAATTTATTATTTTTTAAATAATTTTCTTCTTTTCTAAATTTTATATAAATTCAATTAATAATGTATATAAATGTATATTAATTTATTATCTATTAAATTTTATTTCCCCCTTTTTGCATTCATTCCAATGTTTTCAAATTAAATATTTTTATATATTATACACATTATATTTCGATTCTCTTTAAGAATAGTAAAAAATTAGGTTCTATTTTTTCATGTACACCATCAATATATTTTTCTAATTTCATAGTCATTATATGATGTTACACATAGATTAATATACTCCATGTTTTTTTATATATAAACACTTCTTCCCTCTACTCATTACATTTTCAAAACTTATTTTAAATTGAAAAGAAATTTTGATATCAAAAAACTTATTTCTTATGGGATAAAAGAATATATTTCTGAGAGTGATGATGGAAATGAAAGCGTTGACGTGTTATTATTATGGTATGGTTATATAAATTTTTTTATTCATTGGGTAATCCTAGTATAACTCTCCAATCAATTAGATAATGGAACATAGTTATAAGGTTATTGGTTCCTCCAAATACAATTTTGGAATTAACAAGGTATGATGTTCCATTGGTAAGAGTGATTGAAATATTGAATGAATATGTATTGTAAGTTTACCTACATGATTTTTCTCTTTCATTATTTTAGTATGTAAATATTTTCATTGGAATGTAATAATTTTGTGATGTGTGTATGTTTAATTTATCCTTTAAATGTTCTCTTTTGAAAAATGTAAATATTTTATTGGTTTCTATGTTTTTCAGTAGGATAATACATTTCATTCCTTTATATACATTACAATGAATTCATTGAGATCCCATATTTTCAAATATTTTTCATATGAACTATATATGACTAAATTCAATAATAAAGTCTCTCTCGGAATAAATAAAATTTACCTTTATGGGAGAATGTGTGTCATTGGAGTGAAAAGGGACTATAAACATATGATTCATATTTTTTAGTAAAAAATGGACAATATGTGTTAGTGTTCACAATGTAATGTAATGGTTTTAGTAGTTCTATAAAACACTAATGATAGAAGGAATTTAGGAATACATTTTTTTAATTCTTATCTATAAATTCAATATTATCTATAAATTAAATAAGGGGCCTCATCATTTAAAAAAAATCGTATGTAATAAAAAATATGATTTTACAAATCTTTGAGAAATTGTAACTATAAAATTGAAACGTCTATTGTAATTGAAAAAATGAGCAATATTTTTACTATTTAAAACAATGAAAAAATAACAACAAATAATATGTAAATTTATATAAACTACCCCTTATAATATCCCCATTTTGGGAAACTAAAAATATTAATGGTTTTTAAAAAAAATATCCCAATTTTTTAAATTTATCCAAAATATTTTATAAAAAGAGAAAGAAATCTCTCCTTCATCATGAATTAAAAATATTTTCTAATGAAACACTCTCCCCCTTTTTTAAATAATAAAAATTCATATTTATAATAATATATTTAAAATACATTTTACAAAATGTCATTAATTCTCTCTAAACCAATTGAAAAAATTTCTAAAAAAATTAACTATATTTCTAAAAAATTAATATATAAATATTCTAGAAATTTCATGAACCAGATCTGTTCTCCAACTTAACCGATGACCGACCTGGTATGTGGCATGTCCTAAAGGGAATTCTGGAACCCTACAGGCTGGAACTAGTGCTTGGGTATAATCAATTAAGCCTTGGGAATGATTTACCTCAGTTTAGAAACATTAAACTTCCAAAAATGATAAAAAAACTAAATCTGAATATTCACACCAACCAAGCCTTAAAAAATATTCAGAGTTGAATTACATGGTTTATTGAGAAGACCCGAGACGACCACAAAAGAATAAATCCAAAAATAACAACCCAATAACCACCTCATCACAAGGGGATATCTCCCACAAGCCATTTCCTCGACACCGAAGCAACAAGGACAACTAGTATACTAAATCAGCAACTCTAAAATATTTACCCATACCTATGCCAATCATTACCAAGTATACTTACACCAAAGGGTTTAATTAAATTTTGAGCCTAAGCCTATAAGGATTCCACCCAATAATCATCCAATCTATAAACTGTATTGGGAAAAAATATTGCAAGTTTTCAAAGAAAGGAACTACTAACAACAATATTAAAGAAAGCAATTTTAAAATAAAATCGATTTGATGAGGGGGAAATCTATGAATGAACATTTTTAAAGAAAACACACATGTTTCTAAAATTATAATCCAAACATATTTTTTTCTAATATTTGGTACAATATAACCAATGAACACTATTAATTGGAAATATCCTATGAAATGGATTGCCATGGGACCCTAGGTACAACATATCTTAGTGTAAAAGTAACCATAACCAATAAACTTCTTGGAAATGATCCACTAAGAGGAAAAAACCCAAGGTCTTAGCGGTCCCCAAACATCATCACTGTTTAGTAAGTGTTTTCATCATCATTATAGCTTAGTGAAATAGGGACCAATCCACTGCCCTTCAATGGCATACTTGTTCTAGTCCTCCCATCTCGATACATAGGTTTCACTCTTTATTCTCATAAAAGTTACACAAGTGAATCAATATCATTTTCAGATAAAAACATCCTTTATATGTTATAAACACAAGAAACATACTGAAAACATGCTGTCCACCATCAATGTAGTTCTGCATACACAATAAAATTTTTATAAAAAAACATCATGATGTGATATAAGACCTTTAACACCAAATTCATTTAAAAGTACCCCATAAAGGAAAAAAACCATACAATACCACACTAAAACCAAATCTATTTCCTAACATCATTTATTAAATCAAATTAATGAATCATAAAATAAACCCAAATGATATGATAATGAACAGACATGAAAAACACCCAATTCCATGTCAAAAAGAAACATTAAAATTAAACACTTAATGAATGTTACCAAAAATGGTTTTAACATTTTATGAATGAAATTTAAAAAATGTTACTCATCAATAACAACCATTTCACTACAGATGTACCATTTAAAAAACATACAAAAAACCAAAACAGTTTCCCACATTATTTCGCTTCTTATATTATTCAATAAACTATTGTGACAACATATTAAAAAACCCAATAAACAAAACATGAGCTTACACCAAAATCATTTCAAAAATCCCCCTTTTAGATGAAAACAAACACTAATACCATACCACCACAAAATTTTCATCCCTTTTAACATTTGAAAAAAAAATCACAAATTATGAAAAAAATACCAAGTGATACAAAATAGGGTTACACCAAACACACTCTCTATTATCCACAAGTATTACATTTAAAAATAAAACAAAAATTATTCTATTTGAAAAACCAATTTCTCACCACATATAATAATCAAAGAACATACTAAAAAATTAGGTAAGAAAAATCATTCTTCAAACAATGTTTATATATTGAACCCGATAACATTGATGTCAAATAAATAAAAAAACATGTGTGAGCATCAAACGCACCTCAACCCCAACACATTCAAGTAAAAATGAATACTAAAAAAGATTGTTTCATCTAAAAAACCATGTTTAAACCTTAATGTCAAGAACCTAGATGCTGGAAACAAGAAACCACAATAAAGGTGGATGAATCCTAAAGGGAAGGAAGAAATTAGAGAGAAACTCACTTACATGATGTCTATTAATGTTACCTCACCTAATCTACCCTCAAAAGTAAGTTCCAAGGGATATTGAAGGAGATTAGAGAGATCCTAGAGATTATAGGGTTGAATATGGGAATAAAGGGGCGCATATAGTTTATTTATGGAAGGGAAAAATGGTCAACCCCCAATAGTTTTACACCTGGACAACAAGCACATGATTATGGAAACCCAAACTTGTACATTTTTTTAAAAATTCGTGGAGGACTTAAGGGTAACCTAGGGAGAATATTTATCCTAAAATAAAAGGGAAATAATGGCTCATAATTTCAATCCTATCAAACCGTTATCCCAAGAAAATGACCAAGAAACCAACCTGAATCCGAACAATGTGTAACTTAAATCCCCGGGTGTGACAATTCATCCCACCATAATGCTTTACTCCCATTGAAATCCACTGCAAAGTAGATGGATAATTAAAAACCAATAATATATTCAAGTTCAAAGAGGATACCCAATGAAATTACAACAAATACGCTATAAAATGTAAAAGAGGGATCTTAGCATACTCGATAGGCTATGACGGACTCCCCCACTAAGTTTTACCTTCACCTAAAAGACAAAACACCTCTATATGACCAAACACATTAAAATATAGTATCACAAAACAAAATTTACAACACTTTATTGAAATAGGAAAACAAAATTGAACCACAACCCACGAAAATAAATCTTCAACACTAGAAGATGATGCTCAAGAAATTTACTAAAAACAATCAGCAAATTTGAATGAGGTCACCATAGCCTTACATCAAAAAAACCATAAGGCACCCTCCAATCCCAACATTTAACCCAGAATGATGTTTGTGGTTAGATATATTTGAACAATTTTACATACATCCATGCCATGACAAAGGAACAAATTATGTTACTGGTATGGGGAGACCCGGATGGACTCTCCACCATATAATCAATCTATCACCCAAGACAGAACCCGAGCACCTATTTAGGGAGCTCGAAATATACTCCCCAATTTAAGGGTTAGTCTAAAATTTGACTTATTCCAAAATAAATTACATGAGACCCATATTTGTTCTATGAATCATAAGATCTAACCATCTAAAATAACTAGAACAATCCAAAATAAAAAATACCCCATAAGATAGAAGTTCTATTATAAGGGACAGGATCAACGAAACTCCAAACCGACATAGACACTTCCCGGCTCACCAATCCCATGAACATTACCATCCTCTGATGAGTACAATGAAAACCAAGATCAAAAATAGCGTAATTTTTTTTCATACATGAACAATCATATAGAGTGTTCAACCAAAAATGTGTCAAACACTGGAGTTTGAAAAAATATAACCTCTTCTCCCTATGACCAATGAGGAACTCTTCTACCAATTTGGATCACAGCCATGCAAAACAGGGTCCCCACATCAATTTACACCACACGGGACCACTTTAAATGAATCCCCCACATTAAATCCTCAAACTTTTTCCACCTCCCACACCATATACATATTTCAAACCATGATACCTTATATCCCTAGGGGTTTCCTTACTACATGTCAGATTCACTCTTAGAAATACGACTAGAGATCAAATGATATAATTATTTCCTACCTCAAATTTAGTTGTTGAATACCCCCCAAAAAATCATATCCTTCTTATTCCATAGGCAACCACATCCCCTCTTGGATGAAACAACCAGGACATAAGACACACTGAAATACAATTTACTATTACATGGGACTTTCAACATAACAGGGGAATCAAAGATGCATACACATTTCCCCTCTCACCCAGATGAAGAAACAATAGTTGAAAGAACACAAGGAAGGCCTTTTCATTCAGGATAGAGAATTTTAAGAATTATTACAAGAAAAAATGCATTCCTTTTAGCGATGTCCTCAAAAGGGTCTGAAACAACAAACTTCCCATAAAAGTAAACAGAACACAGCAAGACACCACTGAATATGACCACTGCATCAAAAAGTGACATTACTAGGAGTGGGACCTTGCACGTAGTTCTATGTAGCATGAGATTACAATAAGAACCCCTAACTTCCTCTAATGAAAGTATTCCTCCATGCTAGTGGCCTATCATTAACCCTTACCTCGAAGAGTCTGACAAAACACCCTAAGGCCCATTATGACAAAATTTTTCACTGACAACCCCAAACTGCTTTCAATTTCCACAATAGGATTCCCCTTCACCATTCCCATATAGGACCTTCAAGATTAAATATTCCAAACTTCACCATATATTATTTAGGAAACTTATGATAATAAGGCCTATTTTACCCACCCACAACCACTCTCCTACTACCATAGATTCCATTTTACCAAAAAATGAATATTTATATACTCATCCCTAAAACTCAATCAGGGATTAGGTACTCTATACAACTGGTGGACCTTCCGATGGGGAATCACTCTTGGTTTCTCTGATGTCTTGTAGTGCCTCCGGTGGACCCTTATGTGTCGTTTAAGAGCTGTGAAGTCCTAGATTCTTGTATTCAGGCTCTTTGTGGACTCTTTGGGTTTAATGGATCGTGCGAAAATCTCCTCACTCCATCGGAATTTGTTCTCCTTGGTCCTGGCATTAGAAAAAGTCTTTTTTCGTGCATTTTATATTGCGCCCCGGTCCTTTAGCAGTTTGCGTTTCAGCCATTCATGGTGTTCGATGGAGGCCCCACAACTGAAAAAATACTATATACCAAAGGTTTGGAGAACCATTTCCATGTAATCCATGGGGATAGGTCTATACCAGCAGTTCCATAAAACCATTGGTATATGTAATTCAAAAAACAATCATTCGGTTGGTTTTGATCCCATCACCTCCCATTTGTGATTGAATGACCTAACCACTAACATAACATACTTTTGTGAACATAATTTCATAAATATATATATGTACTATCATAATTATTTTAAATTTTGATTTATTTAATGTCCAATGTAAGAAGATTACCTTAAAAACACATGTATATATACCAATGGTTCTCAAAACCGTTGGTATAGACATATACCAACGGTTTTAAGAACCGTTGGTATAGATTCTTTGATTTTGGGACCTATACCAACGGTTTGGCCAAAAACATTTTTATAGGGTCTATATAATGGACTTATACCAACGGGATTGGCCAAATCATTGGTATAGGTCCAAATTAGTGAACTATACCAATGGTTTTCCCAAAACATTGGGTATAGCTCCAAATTAGTGACCTATACCAACTGTTTTGTCCAAACCATTGGTATAGGTCCAAATTAGTTAACTATACCAAACGCTTTCCCAAAATAGTTGGTATAGATCATATTTCTAGTAGTTACCACTGTGGGAAGGAGATCCCCCATGCTGCGGTCTGGGTCTTCCTCTCAGGTGTACCCCTGCCCTTCC
The DNA here is from genome assembly GCA_963277665.1 of Viscum album. Taxonomy (NCBI): domain Eukaryota; kingdom Viridiplantae; phylum Streptophyta; class Magnoliopsida; order Santalales; family Viscaceae; genus Viscum; species Viscum album. The sequence continues at coordinate 249,737,862 of OY728165.1, read as the reverse complement.
AAAATGAAGCTCTTCTCAAGGAAATTGGGGACTCGCTAGGGGATTCCTCTGCTCAGGCACTCGTACCCGTGGTGGTGGGTATTTTTTTGGAAGCTCAGATATGTGTTGAGATGGAAATCCCCCTCCCCCTCTCAGATAGCTTATCCCTGAATGTTTATGGTTCACTGGAGTGGTGGAAGGACCTAGTCTTCATGGTGTTCCCCATGTACTGTCCTTATTGCTCTCTTCAAGGCCATTCAGTTTAGTTGTGCAGGAATAGAAGATATGGAGGGCGACGACCATCTCCCGGCGATGCTCCCATATATTCAGCTGCTACTAAGCAGGGTCCTTCCCATATTAAATCGTTGGTTTGAAAAACAATAATTAATGTGTAAAAATGATTATTATATCATGATTATTATACTTTAGATGATGTAATAATGAATAGAATTTCTATTTTCAAATTAGCAATGTGTTTTTTGAAATTATGAACTGAACATCCTGAAAACACCATATGCAGACATAACATATTATGTAACTAAATATGTCACTAATATAAAGGAAATGAATGGTTTATTAGTAACATATTAAACCTGGAAAAGGATATTAAGAAATAAAATATTGATAAATGGTAATTATATAGATGATACAAATGTACATAATAAGTTGGTCTGACTATAATGGATTTATATGCCGAAAACCATTTTTGTGAGACCAAATATATTTTCACCAAATATTTTATTTTGTGAGGTGTATAACCTACCTTATGGATTTTATTTCTAGAACCATGTAGGACGGCCACGTATCCCAACACCCAACCCAATATATGGCATGGACCAAAAGGGTGTTTCTGATCCCCATGGACGAAAAACTATTTCGTGGGAGTTATCAATCATCTTTGGGAACAATTTCACCCATTTAGATAAGTAGAAATGACCAACAATAATAGAAAACAATATAATCAGTAGTTAAATCCAAAATAGGTACAACAATTTTTAGATTCAGAGTTTTACAAATTAACCAAAACCAATAATACAACAAAAGATGGATAATCACACACAAAAAATTACAAAAACCTCTATAAGAATAAAGGGACATCTACATCAATCCACTACCATCAACTCCCACAATAAGGACCACTAGAAATCAGATCCACCATTCACCTCACAACACATCATTCTGTTACCTAGTTCATTGAAATAAATTTATATATACACCCAAAGGTGTATGTGTGGTGTGATCCAAAGCCTAGTAGGATGACACACAAAAGGAAAGGATTTCATACCATAACATCATAAAAAAAATTAACTTGATCATCATTATTCATAATCCATTAATTGAATCCTATCCGGAAAATTTGGCCTAGTGGTTCGGCGAGGGTTCGGTGAGGGTTCGGCGCCCGTCCAGCGACGGTGGTGGCCTCCGAACAAGTTCCTCCCCCTTCGGGGGAGGGACCTCCGCAGTATTTCACTCCATTTTCAAACCCGGACTTCCTTCCACAGTTTCCCCCATGTTCATTAAGCCCTAAGGTGCAAGAGCTTCACGATGGGTGCCCCAACCTTCCGATTTCGATTGCTGAGTTTAACGAGGCGTTGGGCCTCCATAGCTTCTCGTTAATCGCTCGATTCTCAACGAGAAGACCTCCGGTTGATGTTTTTGACAGGTTTGTGTTCGGTTCCTGGGATTTACAAGAAAGGGAAACAGTAGGTTTGCTGGACAACCAAACCATTTTGATTCATTTTGTTTCGGAGGAAGACCTAATAAAGGCATGGTCGAGGGCTCCCCGCATCTGCAACGGCTCCCGATTCATCCTATCCCAATGGTCGTACGACTTCCATATGATGCGTGATTCTCCGTCAGTGGCGGTCTGGGTAAGTTTCCCGAATCTACCGCTCCCTTTTTAGAATCCTTCAATTGTTAAAGCCCTGGGTAATCTTCTGGGTAGATATTTGTGTTCGGATAGTCGGACCAATGGGGTATCTCACCCGATTAATCCTCGTGTGTGTGTGTGGAGGTGGACGCATCCAAGGATCCTTTAGACTTTATTTGGATTACCGTTGGGGAAGAATTCTGGTGTAAACAACCTGTGGTATATGAGTCATGGTTTCAATTCTGTAAGGCATGCAAGCAGTTGGGTCATTCGCTGGAGAGTTACAGGCGAGAAGCTAAGGTTTCTAAAATTCCAGAGGACGTGCGCAATGGAAATCGTGAAACTCCTGTGAACGCTGTGAGGGAGGATGTTTTAGCCGAAGGAATTGATGGGGATGGAGGCAGTAGGTGTTGTGTGGGAAGTGTTCCACTAAGTGATGCTATGACGACTCAGTTGGCAGATTTGGGAAAAAGTGATACAGGGTCTGGCACGGAGGCTATTGGCACGGGGCTACTTTCTTGTGATAGTCAAGTGAGGAAGGGGAAACCGCAAGTTGGTCCTGCTAATCCGAATGTTAAAGAGGTGTTTAGCAGACTGATAGGTGATCTCAGTGGCGGGAGCTGACCTGTAACAGGGCGCAAAGGCAATTCAGTGGACAAGAATGTCCAATATCAGCTCCCATGTGACTTCACTCCTAGTATAAATGTGGACTGTACTGGAATACAGACTAATGGGGCTATGCAGAGAGTGGTTTTTGAGGAATTCTGCACGCTACAACAGTTCATGGGATGTGGCTTCATTCAACCCAGCCAGGCCAAGAATCTTGGTATGACAACGGCAGATGGGGAGGTTGGTTTGAGCGAGGAAAATTCTCTGCTGGGAGTTAATGAAGACCGGAGGTTGGGAAGGCAGAGGCTGAATAAGGAGGTGGTACCTCCAAGAAATGTGATTTCTTCAGGGGCCGAGCATGCTGGTGTTTCCCCCTGTGAATAGGTGGTCAGGGGGGTCTAGTACTCCATACCGGTGGGAAAGCAATTTGACGGCCTCAATATGGAAGGCCTTAACAAAAATAATGAGGAATCAGATTGTGCAAATGGGGACCGAGTGGAGCCTTCCATGGGAGGTAGTAAGTGTACCTCGGCTGGTGAAACAAGCCCGAGGGGCAAGAGCAACAGAAGGAGGAAGTGCAAGAAGAACTACTCCTCCTTGCCACCTCCCGAAAGGACTCGGTCCGCAAAAAAGAGAGTGGATGAGAGGGTGGCCTGGCAGGCGGCAGGTAAGCCGGAGCACCCTGATCAACCCAGATCATGGGGTTTAATTCTGAGTTCAGTTGATGAGGTTAAAGAGCAGGTGTTGTATATCAATGCGTCGGAAGAGGATGCATCCAAGATGATGGGCCAGAATATTGAAATCAATCTTAAAGAGGAGGAATAATCCTGGGTTGACAAACAAGACTCGATTCTTGTTTGGGGATTCAACCAGTGGTTGTTAAATCTTGAGGAATACATAAAGGTATGGGATAAACTATCTTCATCTTTAGAAGTCCTGTTGACGGAAGTGCCACAAATTCAGGTAACAGATATCTCATGGAAGCTCTTTAGGGATATGAACTCTAGCAGGTTAAAATTTTATTTCAATGACTCTATTATTTCTTTTTCTGACTAAAGCTCGGTCTTTCTTTTGATTGAGTATTTGATTATGAGGACCTATCTTCAGGCAGTGGGTTAAAGGTGATTTTGGGGTTATATTCCATGCATTTTCTGATTCTACTTCGGATGGGGTTTAGAGCATGAGTTCACCACTGTGGCATGACACTTGGACTCTGAGAGGGTATGGCCTGGCCATCAGGATTGTGCCTGCGCATCTTTGCAAGGGACCGTCCGAGTGCTCATGTCTTGGTGGAGGACCCAATCACGGCGAATATGCTGGGCAGAGGTAGACTCTTTTGTTCTTGGGAATTTTATGTTTTGGTTGTTTTTCTGAACATTACTATTTCTCACTTTCCTTACAAAGTGATTTGATAAGCAAATAAAAAATAATTTTCAGTCAGTCATAATCCATTAAACTATTTTCCTGAAAATATTTTAAAGAAAGCCATTTTTGTCACAACACATTGAGAAGTAATTTTTCTAAAAGATAAATTTTACTACAATAATCATTCATTAAAAATTAAATACAACAAATTACCCCTATATACCGATGAATAGAACCACATCACATAAGTCTCGTGTCATGAGAGAGAACTATGGGTAAATACTTAAGCGTAATCTATCTCAAATGGGACATTAGAACCTCATACAACAGTGAAAGGTGGTATATTAACAACATCCATCCACTTTCTTATTCATGAGAAACTAGGAGGGGACACCCCTAATGGAATAATTGTCTATAATAATGATCAATATCTTGTTAGTGTTGTAATCATCAATTCAGATAAGTGAAACTGGGACATTCAACTTCCGTATCATTAGCATACTATAAATTTTCATTCCACCTAGATTCCCATGATTCCCTTTGTGTTTAAATTCTCATTTCACCTGTGCCACAAATAATCCTTTTCACATACACATTACATGTATTAAAAACATACTAGGAAATGCCTATTTTATATAAACCAAAAAACGTTCCTTTTTTACCCACCAAAACCTCTATCAAATACAATTACCACTACTTATTTAATTAATATAGCCCCATTTGAAAAACAAATGAAAATAACACAATTGTTTAACCAATTTCATGGGACAAGCCCCTTTAAAATCAACATATAAACTAATTTCATTTTTAAAAAAAGATTCTCTTTATTTAAAATATTTTAAATTTATACCAATGGTGGAAAACAAGGAATGATATATGAAAAAAATTCTCATTTCATTTATAAAACACACTTTAACCTATAAATCCCTTCAAAATCCAATTTTTCAATTTACACAAAATGAAAAATACCCTTTATTAGGAAACATCACAATAAGACATAAACAAACATAAGAATTCAATTTATCAAATCCAATTTCATCATGAAATAATGTAAATAACCTCCAAAATATATTTTATTTGACACAATTTGACCATATAACATGATGAAATACACAAAAAAGCATATTAAAATCATCTAAAAATGTAAGGTCAAGGATCTACCTACATTGTACATAGAAACTCTTTAAAATTGGTGAAAAAAACAAGGCCACAAGCCCCAATAATGTAAATATCCAACCAAAAAATCAATATTGAACCATAATAAATAGAACTCAACCCCATATATACCACCCACCACGATAGAGATAAGAAACTCTAAGGATGAAGGAGATAAACCCTAGAAAAAAGGGGAAAAGGAGAAGGAAGGGAACTTATACGAGAGATCATGGTGAAAAAGCACAAAACCTGCCAAATGATGGGAGACCGAGGGAGAAAATAGGGGGAGATGGATGTTCCTATAGATGGAGATGTGTAATGGTTCATATAGAGAGGGAGTTGGGGCTAAAACCTGCGATGACACCAAGGGGATTTTAAAAATATTAATGAACTGGACATCACGCATGAGTTTCCCACATGGTTTTCAAAACTATATAAAAACAATACACCCCTCTTTGTCTAACAAGTACCTACCCAATGGTTAGTCTATATGGATTGACTCACCGTGTGAAATCTGTATGGTAGCTTCTTACCAAAACCACCAAACCACACAGTTACCTTGGTAGGGGCATATAGTTTCCCCTAAAAATGTGCTAACTATGTGCCTCATACTATATAGACCAAATTTCCTATTTTCCCCAAAAACATAATGAAACCCCAAGGGTAAAAAATTAGAATAAAAAAGATAGAAAAATATATAAAAAATTCAGACCTGTCAATCTCGGTACTCGAGAGAAAAAAACAATACCCTTAAATGAACAAGATCTAAAAACAATAATAAAAAAACAAGGTTTGACAATTCTCCCCAACATAATTCTTTCCATCCCCATGAAATCCATAAATAGGATTGATTTGAAAACAAATACTTACTATCCTCTATTGTTTAAGGAGATTCTGAAAAACACAAAATGCAATGAAAGCATGAATAGCTTCAACAGAAAAAAATTATTCACAATATTAACATTGGAGGCCACAATGGACTTCCCACAACTCACCTAGTTCACGTAGAAAGATGAAACACCTCTATTAGATTGATAAAAAAAATTAATTCTCAAAATGCTCAATAAAACCACTCAATCCCTGAACACAACAAACATAATCAAATGAAACTCATACCATTTACCCAAAATGATAAAACAAACTAAAACAACATTTCAAATAATAAATCATCAACATTGATTTAAAAAACATACGTGTACATTCCAACACAAACATTTATTCAATGGAATAGATAAAAATTTGATATCTTAAAATCAGACTACCAACTACCAAACAAACATGAGAAACTAAACTAGATTATCAATATGGGGAGGCTTAAATAAACTCCCCACCATTTGAGATGATCTCGCACTAATTTCTTCTAGATAAAATATCAAATATAAACTTGGTTGGAATTTAGATAAAACTAAACAACCAACTAAAAAAACTATCATTGACCAATAAACACGAGACAACAAACCCATCCACCAAATTAATAGAAATTTAATTGAGTAATCACCCACCCATGATAAATAAAAAAACTGAAATTGATTAAAAAAGGCCATCTACACAAGGGTACCCAAACTTGGAATCAAATATAGAATGTTTAGACAAGGGAATATCAATGAAATTGGAATACCATTCATCATTTTGACCAAGGAGGAATTATCATTTCATATTGGGCATAATAAAAAAAATTATTTCACAATGCCTTTTTCAAAATGGAAGACATTCCAAGGTGAAGAATCTACCACATGGAACAAATATTGTCCCCATTTTAACATGCTGGAAAAGAAAGACCAATGTCCTTCACATCAAACGGGTTCCTAATTGCTTGAGAACTCCACTCATAGGCTTATGGATGGATCAATAATGTTTGAATCATCTCTTATGTTGTATCCAGAAGCTGGAAATCATGGATCGGAACACTTATTTGTACTACATTAGTAAACAAACATAATTCAAGGTATAAATAAAATAAAAAATTTTCTTAGAGAGTAGCTTTTTTCCAACATGGATCTTTCACCCAGACATGGACTTAGAAAATGCAGATGCATCCTCCCATTTCACCTCGAGTGAGGAAAAACGTAAATAATGAACACACAGAAGCCACTTCCATTTTAAACAGATGAATTCAGAGTTTATGAAACAAAAACATTCATTCATTAAAGAGTGAGTTCTAATAATATTCCACAACATCCACATCTACATTTGAAGGATAATATGACACCACTAAGAACCACTATAAATGACCATAACAATAGAGGACGAACATATTGGAAGATACTTAAAATAGATCCCAAAACTATGCACTAATCCTACAAACAGAAATGGGTGTTTCTTCGAATAGGTAGACGTATCTCCATGATTCCCTCAAACTCTAACACATTCGAGTATAAAGAGTGTGAATTTTATCATTAAATACTCCAAAAAAAAGAAAAACTGGAGTTTATTTCAACTTCATGCATCCACATTTCCACTTTGAGGGGATCCAAATTACAAGAAAATATAGGTGACTTAAATTTTCTAAATATAATTAATGAATTGTATTGGTTGATCAATAGGAGGTTCCTCCATCAGTGAAATACAAGTTGTAGATCCTTAAAAATTCATCAAATCTTTTGGGAGAATATATTATCCATCAACAAAAGTGGGAGCTTCACCAAACCAATATGTCTGTGAAAACTCACCCCAATCCTACAAGAGACACACAAGGACCTACACAAAATAATCCTAGAACTGTTCTCATAAAACCCCACTAACCTTAAACCAAAAACTACATATTGAAAAGAACCCAAACATTAAACACCATTCAAACAAAAAAAATTATAAAACATAAAACCTTTCAAAACTGATATTCCAAAATCACATGGAGACATACCTCATCGATATTGGATGTCAAAACATCACACCCTCAATCAAAATATCCTTTAAATGAAAACAATTATTAGGGGTTGTACATTCACTAATAGTATTCCATGGAATCTCACACGTGCATGTTCTCATTCAAAACTTGGTACTCATACTCCATTCAACACATATTCAGTGCATATAATCATTCATTGAAACACCAATGTCCAAATATAAACATTCCAACCTTAAAAAAACATTCAACAACCCACTTTCCACATTTCAATATACTGCCCATTTAAAAATGAAAATAGATTCTCATAATATCAATCACCGCCAAGTCAAATAAAAATTCAAATCCCACAAATTAAATTATTTCATATTTTATATAAATAAAATTACATGGATTCAATAGAAAATCCAAAATAAATCACATTCAAAATATTTTTTTCCTCTCAACAAACTGCTGATAAAATAGATTTCCAAAACCTTCCTAGAAAGATTTCATGTTTTCGACGAAATCAATTTAAATAAACCAACAGTTTTAATTATTAATATCCAATTCCTGATAAACTCATCCCGCATTTATTCAAAAAGAATTTTTTTAAAATACACTTTTCTAATGATTACATCAAAATTAATCTAAAAATTCATTTTCTATATTTACCAAACCAAACAATTACCACATAGAAATCATGTTTTTTAAAATTCCAAAATAGGGGTTCCCCAAACAATATCATAATTTTAGGAAGTCCCAAACAATTCAAAATGGGAAAACTTGTGTTGATGGGTGACTAGTACATATGGTTGGAATCCATAAACCAATCACACTACAATCATGGGGAGAATTATAGGAAACATTACCCTAGCTCTGAATGTCTTTCTTGGCCATGTGGGACCCCTAATACATTTATCGCAACTCCCTTTTAATTTAAAAACACACAAAAAACCCTCAAGATCCAATGAAGTCAATATAAACCAAGCATTCAATGAAAAACCAATTCCTCTCATGAGGTGTGCTGTTCAGGCACCCAACTCCTTTCAATAATATCAATTCCCAACAATCCTAGCTCTGGGCTACACAGAATCTTACCAAAATAACATGACCCAAGAAGAGTGTCACATCTGTTGATACCATTTTGTCACGAACCGTTCTGGTGTTCTATCAAACCTGACACCTGACCCAGTATGTGGCATGGCCCAAAGAGCATTCCCTATCCCCATATGCTCAAAACTTGTGCTTGGGAATCAACAATAATATTTTGTAATTATTTCTCCTATTCATCTGAGTACAAATTACCAACAATAATTATTTATCATAACCTAATGAGGTAAAATAATTTATAGATTCAGAGATTTAAAAATTACCAAAACCAACAGTACAATAATAGAAAGTAAATCACATAAAAATTTACCCTAAAACCACCATGCGACTAGAGGAACATCTCCCTCAAGCCACTACCAAGAACACCTATATACAATGGGAACTAGAAACCTAGTCCACCATCATTCTCATGACACATATTTACATTACTCTAGTCATAATAATCAAATTATACATACACAAAAAGTTGTATGTAGGGTGTCATCCAAATCCCAATACATTTCAACCCAAAGGAAAATGATTCCATGTTATAACATCAAAAGACAATTTGACATGTACTTCTTTACTCTAATACCTTTTGACCATTTTCATGGTTTTTTAATGAAGATCATGTTATCCACAACATATTGAAACGTAAAATTTCAAATGGAATGTTATAAAAAAAATTAAGTTAGAATAAAAAGGATATATACTCATGATCAATCATATTCTGATGGATAGTATCACATCACAAAACTCTCATTTCACTAGAGAGAGCCATGGGAAAATTCTTAGGGGTAGTCTTGCATAAATGGGACACTAGAACCCAATACCTTATTGAAAGGTGGTATTGTAATCAAAACCATATTATTTCTCATGCACAAGCCATTGTGAGGGGAAACAATAATGGTCTTGTCATCTCTATTCATCATTAATAGATTTTCAGTGCTTCAAACGTCAAACTAGCTATATGAAACTGAGACTTTCTACTACCATATCACTAGTGTACTAGATATAGTTATCCCAACTAGATTCACATGACTCCCTTTGTTCTCAAATTATCATTTCAGATTTTTCAAAAAGCCCCATTTTTACATAAACATGTCTATAATTATAAATAAACTTGTAAATCGCCATTTTTATAATCCAATAAAATTTACATTTTAAAAACACCAATCCACATTCAGATAAGTTTACCACCACTAATAAAATTCAAAAATCCCCATTGAAAAAATAAGAAGAGAATGTAATTTATCAACCAATTATTCGGGCCAAGCCACTTTCAAATCCACACATAAAATAAGATCATTTTTAAAAAATGCTTCCCATTATTTAAATAATTTATAATTCATACAAAAGGTCCAAAACAAGGAAGAAAATATATAAAAATTCTCATTTCATTTAGAAAACTCATTCACATATTTAAAATCATTTGAAATTTTATTTAGTACTTTCCACACAAAGCTTAAAACCGTTTTTTAGAAACATCTCAAAAAGTCATACACAAAAATAACATTTCCCTTTAGATAATCCATATTCATCATGAAAACATGCCAAAATATTTACAAAATTCATTTGAAACTAAATAATTAAACCATATTACATGTTTAAATTCATAAATAAGAATATTAAAATCATCTAAAATGATAGGTCATGGAGCCACCTACCTCATGATCGGAAACATCCTAAAATTAATTCAAAACTGCAATTTCACCACCATAATACCCTACCGAGGAAATATCCAAACAAATCCATCAATATTGAACCGTAATAAATAATATTTGACTCTAAAGAGACAACACAAAACACCTGAGTTATGAAATCCTATAGAATAAGGATATAAACACAAGAAAAGTGGGGAAAACAAGAAGAACAAGTAGTCACTTGAGTAATCCTAGAGAAAAAGACCAATATCCTCCAATCTATTTTAGCAAAAGGGAGAAATGATGAAAAGATAGAGGCACCTAGGGATCAATAGGCTGAATGGGTCAGGAAAAGGGGGAGTTGAGGCTAATACCATTGAGAAAAAAAATGGTATTTTGAAAATCATAATGAATTGGACATTTCACATGATTTTCCCACATGGTTTTCCAAATCATGCGGAAACCATGTTCACCTCTATTTCTATGTGTAACCTACCGTAAAATTATCCAACATGACATGATGTACATTACACATTCTTTGTGGTAGCTTCTTCTAAAAAACTACCACATCCCAGATGGTAATAATGATATTGGTTCATGATTTTACCTAACTGTGCTCCAACCTTTCCCCACATGTTGTAGGGAATTTTTTTTCATTTTTCATCAAAAAACAGAAAGAAAACCCATGGGGAAAAATCTAAAATAGAAAATAAATATAAGACGTCTTAAAAAATTAAGACCCATCACACCCAGTTTCTTTTATGAAAATTTTAGACACTTAAATAAACAAGGTCCATGAGTGAAATCAAAAACCCGAATGTGACATATTTTATAAATATTATATAAAACATGTGTTTTTGAAATGAATTTAATTTTTTTGTTCAAATGTTTTTTTGGGTCAAAATTTATTATGGTTTAATGGACATGTTTCATTAAAAACCTCATTTTTAATGTGTAAATTTATTATTTTTTAAATAATTTTCTTCTTTTCTAAATTTCATATAAATTCAATTAATAATGTATATAAATGTATATTAATGTATTATCTATTAAATTTTATTTCCCCCTTTTTACATTCATTCCAATGTTTTCAAATTAAATATTTTTATATATTATATACAATATATTTCGATTCTCTTTAAGAAGAGTAAAAAAGTAGGTTCTATTTTTTCATGTACACCATTAATATATTTTTCTAATTTCATAGTCATTATATGATGTTACACATCGATTAATATACTCCATGTTTTTTTATATATAAACACTTCTTCCCTCTACTCATTACATTTTCAAAATTTATTTTAAATTGAAAAGAAATTCGGATATCAAAAAATTTATTTCTTAAGGGATAAAAGAATATATTTCTGAGAGTGATGATGGAAATGAAAGCGTTGACGTGTTATTATTATGGTATGGTTATATAAATTTTTTTATTTATTGGGTAATCCTAGTATAACTCTACAATGAATTAGATAACGGAACTTAGTTATAAGGTTATTGGTTCCTCCAAAGACAATTTTGGAATTAACTAGGTATGATGTTCCATTGGTAAGAGTGATAGTAATATTGAATGAATATGTATTGTAAGTTTACCTACATGATTTTTTTCTTTCATTATTTGAGTATGTAAATATTTTCATTGGAATGTAACAATTATTTGATGTGTGTATGTTTAATTTATCCTTTAAATTTTCTCTTTTGAAAAATGTAAATATTTTATTGGTTTCTATGTTTTTCAGTAGGATAATACATTTCATTCCTTTATATACATTATAATGAATTCATTGAGATCCATTATTTTCAAATATTTTTCATATGAACTATATATGACTAAATTCAATAATAAAGACTCTCTCGGAATAAATAAAATTTACCTTTATGGGAGAATGTGTGTCATTGGAGTGAAAAGGGAATATAAACATATGATTCATATTTTTTTTGTAAAAAATGGACAATATGTGTTAGTGTTCACAATGTAATGTAATGGTTTTAGTAGTTCTATAAAACACTAATGATAGAAGGAATTTAGGAATACATTTTTTTAGTACTTATCTATAAATTCAATATTATCTATGAATTAAATAAGGGGCCTCATCATTTAAAAAAATCATATGTAATAAAAAATATGATTTTACAAATCTTTGAGAAATTATAACTATAAAATTGAAACGTCTATTGTAATTGAAAAAATGAGCAATATTTTTACTATTTAAAACAATGAAAAAAAATAACAACAAATAATATGTAAATTTATATAAACTACCCCTTCTAATATCCCCATTTTTGGAAACTAAAAATATTAATGGTTTTTAAAAAAAATATCCCAATTTTTTAAATTTATCCAAAATATTTTATAAAAAGAGAAAGAAATCTCTCATTCATCATGAATTTAAAAAATTTTCTAATGAAACACTCTCCCCCTTTTTTAAATAATAAAAATTCATATTTATGATAATATATTTCAAATACATTTTACAAAATCTCATTAATTTTCTCTAAACCAATTGAAAAAATTTCTAAAAAAATTAACAATATTTATAGAAAAATTAATATATAAATATTCTAGAAATTTCATGAACCAGATCTGTTCTCCAACATAACCGATGCCCGACCTGGTATGTGGCATGTCCGGAAGGGCATTCTGGAACCCTACAGGCTGGAACTAGTGCTTGGGTATAATCAATTAAGTCTTGGGAATGATTTACCTCAGTTTAGAAACATTAAACTTCCAAAAATGATAAAAAAACTGAATCTGAATATTCACACCAACCATGCCTTGAAAAAAATTCAGAGTTGAATTACATAGTTTATTTAGAAGACCAGAGACGACCACAAAAGAATAAATCCAAAAATAACAACCCAATAACCACCTCATCACAAGGGGATATCTCCCCCAAGCCATTTACTCGACACCGAAGCAACAAGGACAACTAGTAAACTAAACCACCAACTCTAAAATATTTACCCATACCTATGCCAATCATTACCAAGTATACTTAACCAAAGGGTTTAATTAAGTTTTGAGCCTAAGCCTATAATGATTCCACCCAATAATCCTCCAATCTATAAACTGTATTAGGAAAAAATATTGCAAGTTTTCAAAGACAGGAACTACTAACAACAATATTAAAGAAAGCAATTTTAAAATAAAATCGATTTGATGAGGGGGAAATCTAAGAATGATGATTTTTAAAGAAAACACACATTTTTCTAAAATTATAATCCAAACACATTTTTTTCTAATATTTGGTACAATATAACCAATTAACACTATTAATTGGAAATATCCTATGAAATGGGTTGCCATGGGACACTAGGTACAACGTATCTTAGTGTAAAATTAACCATAACCAATAAACTTATTGGAAATGATCCACTAAGAGGAAAAAACCCAAGGTCTTAGAGGACCCCAAACATCATAACTGTTTAGTAAGTGTTTTCATCATCATTATAGCTTAGTGAAATAGGGACCAATCCACTGCCCTTCAATGGAATACTAGTTCTAGTCCTCCCATCTCGATACATAGGTTTCACTCATTATTCTCATAAAAGTTAGACAACTTAATCAATATCATTTTCACATAAAAACATCCTTTCTATATTATAAACAGAAGAAACATACCGAAAACATGTTTTCCACCATCAATGTAGTTCAGCATACACAATAAAAATTTTATAAAAAAACATCATGATGTGATATAAGGCCTTTAACACCAAATTCATTCAAAAGTACCCCATAAAGGAAAAAAAACCATACAATACCACACTAAATCCAAATCTATTTCCTAACATCATTTATTAAATCAAATTAATGAATCATAAAATAAACCCAAATGATATGATAATGAACAGACATGAAAAACACCCAATTCCATGTCAAAAAGAAACATTAAAATTAAACACTTAATGAATGGTACCAATGATGGTTTTAACATTTTATGAATGAAATTAAAAAAATGTTACTCATCAATAACAAACATTTCAATACAGAAGTACCATTTAAAAAACATACAAAAAACCAAAACAGTTTTCCACATTATTTCGCTTCTTATATTATTCAATAAACTATTGGGACAACATATTAAAAAACCCAATAAACAAAACACGAGCTTACACCAAAATCATTTCAAAAATCATCATTTTAGAAGAAAACAAACACTAATACCATACCACCACAAAATTTTCATCCCTTTTAACATTTGAAAAAAAATCACAAATTATGAAAAACTACCAAGTGATACAAAATAGGGTTACACCAAACACACTCTCTATTATCCACAAGTATTCCATTTAAAAAATAAACAAAAATTATTCTATTTGAAAAACAAATTTCTGACCACATATAATAATCAAAGAACATACTAAAAAATTAGGTAAGAAAAATCATTCTTTAAACAATGTTTATTTATTGAACCCGATAACATTGATGTCAAAAAAATCAAAAAATCATGTGTGAACATCAAACGCACCTCAACCCCAACACATTCAAGTAAAAATGAATACTAAAAAAGATTGTTGCATCTAAAAACCCATGTTTAAACCTTAATGTCAAAAACCTAGATGCTGGAAACAAGAAACCACAATAAAGGCGGATGAATCCTAAAGGGAAGGAAGAAATTAGAGAGAAACTCACTTACATGATGTCTATTAATGTTTCCTCACCTAATCTACCCTCAAAAGTGGGTTCCAAGGGATATTGAAGGACATTATAGAGCTCCTAGAGATTATAGGGTTGAATATGGGAATAAAGGGGCGCATATAGTTTATTTATGGAAGGGAAAAATGGTCAACCCCCAATTCTTTTACACCTGGACAACATGCACATGATTATGGCAACCCAAACTTGTACATTTTTTAAAAAATTCGTGGAGGAATTAAGGGTCACCTAGGGAGAATATTTTTCCTAGAATAAAAGGGATATAATGGATCATAATTTCAATCCTCTCAAACCGTTATCCCAAGAAAATTACCAAGAACCCATCCTGAATCCGAACAATGTGTAACTTAAATACCCGGGTGTGACAATTCTTCCCACCATAATGCTTTCCTCCAATTGAAATCCACTGCAAAGTAGATGGATAAATAAAACCCAATAATATATTCAAGTTCAAAGGTGATACCCAATGAAATGACAACAAATACGCTATAACATGTAAAAGAGGGATCATAGCATACTCGATAGGGTATGACGGACTCCCCCACTAAGTATTACCTTCACCTAAAATCCAAAACACCTCTATATGACCAAACACATTAAAATATAGTATCACAAAACAAAATTTACAACACATTATTGAAATAGGAAAACAAAATTGAACCACAACCCACGAAAATACATCTTCAAAACTAGAAGATGATGCTCAAGAAATTTAATAAAAACAATCAGCAAATTTGAATGAGGTCACCATAGCCTTACATCAAAAAAACCATAAGGCACCCTCCAATCCCAACATTTAACCCAGAATGATGTTTGTGGTTAGATATATTTGAAAAATTTTACATACATCCATGCCATGACAAAGGACCAAATTATGTTACTGGTATGGGGAGACCCGGATGGACTCTCCACCATATAATCAAACTATCACCCAAGACAGAACCCGAGCACCTATTTAGGGAGCTCCAAATATACTCCACACTAATGGTTAGTCTAAAATTTGACTTATTCCAAAATAAATTACATGAGACCCATATTTGTTCTCTGAATCATAAGATCTAACCATCTTAAATAACTAGAACAATCCAAAATAAAAAATACCCCATAAGACAGAATTTCTATTATAAGGGGCAGGATCAACGAAACTCCAAACCAACATTGACACTTCTCGGCTCACCAATCCCATGAACATTACCATCCTCTAATGAGTCCAATGAAAACCAAGATCAAAAATAGCGTAATTTTTTTTCATACATGAACAATCATATAGAGTGTTCAACCAAAATTGTTTCAAACACTGGATTTTGAAAAAATATAACCTCTTCTCCCTATAACCAATGAGGAACTCTTCTACCAATTTGGATCACAGCCATGTGAAACAGGGTCCCCACCTAAATTTACACCACACGGGACCACTTTAAATGAATCCCCCACATTAAATCATCAAACATTTTCCACCTCCCACACCATATACAGATTTCAAACCATGATCCCTTATATCCCTAGGGGTTTCCTTACTACATGTCAGCTTCACTCTTAGAACTAAGACTAGAGATCAGATGATATAATTATTTCCTACCTCAAATTTAGTTGTTGAATACCCCTAAAAAAATCATATCCTTTTTGTTCCATAGGCAACCACATCCCATCTTGGATGAAACAACCAGGACATAAGACACACTGAAATACAATTTACTATTACATGGGACTTTCAACATAACAGGGGAATCAAAGATGCATACACATTTCCCCTCTCACCCGGAAGAAGAAACAACAGTTGAAAGAACACAAGGAAGGTTGTTTCATTCAGGATAGAGAATTTTAAGAATTATTACAAGAAAAAATGCATTCCTTTTAGCGATGTCCTCAAAAGGGTCTGCAATAACAACATTCCCTTAAAAGTAAACATAACACAGAAAGACACCACTGAATATGACCACTGCAACAAAAAGTGACATTAGTAGGAGTGTGACCTTGCTCGTAGTTCTATGTAGCATGAGATTACAATAAGAACCCCTAACTTCCTCTAATGAAAGTATTCCTCCAGGCTAGTGGCCTATCATTAACCCTTCCTTCGAAGAGTCTGACAAAACACCCTAAGGCCCATTATGACAAAAATTTTCAATGACAACCCCAAACTGCTTTCACTTTCCACAATAGGATTCCCCTTCACCATTCCTATATAGCAACTTCAAGATTAAATATTCCAAACTTCACTATATATTATTTAGGAAACTTATGATAATAAGGCCTATTTTACCCACCCACAACCACTCTCCTACTACCATAGATTCCATTTAACCAAAAAATGAATATTTATATACTCATCCCTAAAACTCAAGAAGGGATTAGGTACTCTATACAACTGGTGGACCTTCCGATGGGGAATCACTCTTGGTTTCTCTGATGTGTTGTAGTGCCTCCGGTGGACCCTTATGTATCATTTAGGAGCTGTGAAGTCATAGCTTCCAGTATTCAGGCTCTTTGTGGACTCTTTGGGTTTAATGGATCGTGCGAAAATCTCCTCACTCCATCAGAATTTGTTCTCCTTGGTCCTGGCATTAGAAAAAGGCTTTTTTCGTGCATTGTATATTGCGCCCCGGTCCTTCAGCAGTTTGCGTTTCAGCCATTCATGGTGTTCGATGGAGGCCCCAAAACTAAAAAAATACTATATACCAAAGGTTTGGAGAACCATTTCCTTGTAATCCATGGGGATAGGTCTATACTAGCAGTTCCATAAAACCATTGGTATATGTAATTCAAAAAACAATCATTCGGTTGGTTTTGATCCCATCACCTCCCATTTGTGATTGAATGACCTAACCACTAACCTAACATACTTTTGTGAACATAATTTCATAAATATATATATGTATTATCATAATTATTTTAAATTTTGATTTATTTAATGTCCAACGTAATAAGATTTACCTTAAAAACACATGTATATATACCAATGGTTCTCAAAACCGTTGGTATAGACATATACCAACGGTTTTAATAACCGTTTGTATAGATTCTTTGATTTTGGGACCTATACCAATGGTTTGGCCAAAACCATTTGTATAGGGTCTATATAATGGACTTATACCAACGGGTTTGGCCAAACCGTTGGTATAAGTCCAAATTAGTGAACTATACCAATGGTTTTCCCAAAACATTGGGTATATCTCCAAATTAGACACCTATACCAACAGTTTTGGGAAAACCATTAGTATAGGTTCATATAAGTGACCTATACCAACTGTTTTGTCCAAACCATTGGTATAGGTCCAAATTAGTTAACTATACCAAACTATTTCCCAAAATAGCTGGTATAGATCATATTTCAAGTAGTTACCACTATGGGAAGGAGATCCCCCATGCTGCGGTCTGGGTCTTCCTCTCAGGTGTACCCCTGCCCTTCCAAAATGAAGCTCTTCTCTAGGAAATTGGGGACTCGCTAGGGGATTCCTCTGCTCAGGCACTCGTACCCGTGGTGGTGGGTATTTTTTTGGAAGCTCGGATATGTTTTGAGATGGAAATCCCCCTCCCCCTCTCAGATAGCTTATCCCTAAATGTTTATGGTTCACTGGAGTGGTGGAAGGACCTAGTCTTCATGGTGTTCCCCATGTACTGTCCTTATTGATCTCTTCAAGGCCATTCGGTTTAGTTGTGCAGGAAGAGAAGATATGGAGGGCGACGAACATCTCCCGGCGATGCTCCCATATATTCAGCTGATTCTAAGAAGGGTCCTTCCCAGGATGATCCTTGTGATTTAGATGATAGTTGGTGTGGGCCTACCTAGACTGCTCATCAAACTTTGGTTAAGGTTCATCCAGTTTCCTATGTTCCGGAGGACCTGGTTGTTTCCAAATGTCCCCTTGAAATGTCTTGTTCATTCAGCCCGAAGTCAGCGTATCCCGTATCTGTGTCCTCATCCCTACTGGATCAAGCTTTTTGCGGCTACTTCTTCAACCCCAACCAATTTCTACCATGTAGGTGTTTGATTGAATGAATTATGGGTCATTTTAGGCTACCAGTGGATCAAGAAAAGTACCCCGTCAGGAAAATGGGTTCTCTAGATGTTACCAGATGGTTGAAGCATGCCAGACCTATATTGTGCCTTCCTTCCCTAGCTGTTGTTATCGAGCAGTCGGTGCCATGTGACTTCCAGTCAGTTGTTCCAGTTCCCTTGGCCACTACGATTCCAGATCCTCAGTCCATCTCCCCCTAGCTTAGTGAGGGGGAAAACCATCACAATGGATTTCACAATGGCTCATCCTTCACCTTATCACCCTGATTTCAGTCCTAGGGTTTGTACCCTCCTTAAATGGAAAAAGATGTGGGGGAAACTTATATCCCGATTGAGAGAGACCAAAGGGCCTGAGCCCAAAGCCAGGACACAGTTTGTTCAATTATTATCCTCTATAATCTTGAACTCTCGGGGCCTCGGAGCCTAGGAAAAAATTGATTTCATTTCTATGGAGGTAATAGAGAATCAACCAAATCTGGTTGTTGTTATTGAGAACAGTCAGAAGCCTTTTAAGCTTCAAGAGTTTCACCGTAGGATAAAATGAATGGTGCGATGCAGTCAGATCCTTTGAACAGGCCCATATAGTAATTCTGATCGAATGTAATTATGGTCGATCTCAACTGTCTGGGACACCAATTCATTATGACGAAGGTAAGAAAGGGTGGGGATAGTATGCTGGTGTCTTTTGTGTATGGTAGCTACAACACCGAGTTTCAGGAATGGTTGTGGCAAGATCTCTGTTCGTTTGACCCGGGAGATTCTCCTTGGCTCATGGGGGGGGGGATTTCAACTTCATTGCCGATCCAGAGTAGAAGAATGGCCGAGGGGAATTTCCTATGGGGGCTATCTTGTTCATTGTTCATTTCATGGCTGAGAATGTTATGCTTGACCTAGGCTTCTTAAGAGATCCGTTCATGTGGTGAAATAATCTAAAAGGCAGCAGGAGGTGCTAGATCTAGATGGACCATTGCCTTGAAAACATCAATGAAACCTACAAGTTTTCTAATGCCCATGTTAAGAACCTCACTTAAGGGATATCAGATCACTCTCCCCTACTAATCTCCCTTTCTCAAAGACATGAGACCATGGAGGGCTTTAGGTTCTATTACTACTGGACTCACGTACCCGGATACAAATAGATTATTAGTGAGTTAAGGGGAGAGCCGATGCAAGGACACTCATGGGATGTAGTTGACAACAAAATGTGGCATCTGAAATTGGGATTGAAGGTGTGAGACAAGGAACTTTCATCCCTTGATCAGAACATAGAGAATATGAAGGGATGAATCGAATGTCTAGACTCTAGTCTGGAAGAGAAATGGAGTGACTCAATGTTTGATGAGCTCTCGGAAATGAATAATTCAGGGGGGGGGAGATGACTCATAATCATGAACATGTGGCACACGAAAGGTCCTGTATTACATAGTTGTAGGAGGGTGAAAGGAACTCAGCCTTTTAAATGCTTTCTTGAAGGAAAAAGGTGTCCCATGGAACCACAAAATCAGCTTGACAAAGATTCGTACACGGATGATAGAGATGTGGTGGGGAGCATGGCGAAAATGTTTTTAGGGAGATCATGGCTGGTCCTAATCCATGGATGGCCATGAGATACCCCAATGGGAATGAGGCCATTTGGGAGGCAGTGGACACCTATGTGTTTAATATGGACAATAAATTTATAGAAATGACTATAGATGAGGATTAAATACAGTAGTCCATGATGAATCTAAACCCAGACAGTGCCCCATCCCCTGATGGCTTCCATGGTTCTTTTTATAGGGATTCTTGGAAGGTGGTGAAGGATGACATCCCTACTCCTATTTAGGATTTCTTTCTGGGGGAGACTTCTGAGGGTTGTATGTTCCTCTACCTTATTTCTCATTCAAAACGTTTGAGATCCCTCTTTTCTCTCTCACTATAGACTAATGAGTTTGTGAAAATTCCCCTATGAGATCCTGGAATGTATAATCAACCTGAGGATGCCCAAATTCTTTCCGCTTTGGATGTCCTTTGAATAAAAAGGTTTGTCAATGGAAGATTCATCCAAGTGGGAATTGGAATGGCTCAAGATATTTTGAGATATATTAACACAAAAACCCATGGACCGAACTTGGATATGAAATTTTAAATGAATAAGCCCTATGATAGGATGGAGTGGGTATTCATTAACAGAGTGCTTAAAATAATGAGTTTCTCTCAATAGGCTCTGGACCTCATCTTTAGATGATTCAACTCCTCTTGGATGGCTATTTCATTCATGGGAAAGACCTATGGGTTTTTCAAGGCTACCTGAGGGCTTCAGTAGAGGGATCTTATTTCTCCCATTGTTTGCATTCTAGAACTTGACATGTTTAGATACCTCATTAGTATGGGCCTATCTAATGGTGACTTACTCCCTTGTCGTAGGAGATTGAACCCCCTCCTATATCCCACCTGATGTTCTCGGACGATACTTTTATCTTCATTAGTGCAGGTAGGGGATCATAAATGGAATAAAAAGAATTCTTGAAGACTATTGATTCTGGAGTGGATAGGTTATTAATAATGCCAAATGAAGTCGTTACATCTCCAAAAGGTTCCCACCAGGTAGGGCCTCTTCCCTTTGCACGAGGCATAACATGCAACATGATTCATTTACCATGGATTACATAGGAGCTCCTATATCTCCATGGAGGCTAAGGATTCGTGAATTCGATCATATTGTATGTAGGATCACAAGTAGAGTTCTCAACTAGAAGAACAACTTTCTTTACTCTATGGGTGTAGAATTAACTTGGTTAATATTGTGTTGTCAGCTATCCCCATCCATGGTTTGACCTCTACTGCTGTGCATAATGGCGTCATTAGATGTGTTGATAGGCTTCTGACTTTTTTTTTTGTGGGATGCTCATTCCGCAGAAAAGCGTCATTAGGTTTCATGGGAATTAATGGAATGGCCAATACAGGCAGGGGGTGATGATGTAATGGGGTTTAGAATTCATGCATCACTGTATGTATTCCATGCATTCATGGGAAGTGATTGAATGGAATACCCTTTGGGGGTAGTCTATGTCTCATAGCTGGGTGGGTGATAAAGAGTACACTAGAAGTACTGCACCAACTTCTACTCCAGGATATATCACTTCATTAGAACCCTTCGTCAGAACTCACGCTTGATTGTAGGGTAAGGTAACATTTTATTTTGGAAAAAAAATTGGTCTGGCTCTGTTATTGGCTATCCAGGTGCCTGGCCCCTTGCTCTTCTATAAGGATGCCTGTCTCCACCCTGGAATTATCAAGGCAGTGCTCGATATAGAACAACATGAGATTTTAGAATCCATTTCTATTACCTTAGATCATGACACATGTGTCTTCCCCACATCCTCCTCCGGACGATTCTATACTAAGGATTGTCCCAAGCTCTTGTTTTTTCTAGGCCATAATAACACTTGGAATAACACAGTTTGGTGTAAATAGATTCCATAGAAATATAATTTTCTAACATGGAGGATTAGGAAGAAGGCTTCGACCCTGGATGAGTAGGTTAAAAAGGTGGGCATCACTCTAGTTTCCATATGCCATTGCTATTGTAGTCTGAGGGAAGAGAGCACTGCTCACTTATTTTTTGATAGCGAATAGGCCCAAGCCATTTGGTCTGTTTTGTGAAGCCTCACAATTTTCACCTCCAGTTCACACGAGAACACCTATTTTTTGGATAGATGGTATCACAGGATGGATAATAAAGACATGGAGAGGGGGTGCGTTCCCTGATTTTCTGTACAGGGTGCCGGTGCATATGGTAATCTTGGAACCATGCTCGATTTGAAGAGGCTAATCCTACAGCAAGGGCCATCGTGGTGCGGTCGCATAACCTACAGGAGGACCTGGTTACACTTGTTCCAAGATGGAAGTAGGCTCCTTAATTGTAGCTGCTTTAGGTGAGTGAACTCCCAGCTAACTCCCCATGAAACAGTCCACAAAGAAAAATGGATACAATGGCAACCTCCAGTTTCAGGATACAATCTCATTTCAGATTTGTCAAATTAGCTGGGGTAAATGAAAGGAAGGGGCCTTATTAGGGAAATGTGGGGTAGTGTCTTGATGGATTTCACCGCATCTTACGAGAATGGTTCCCCACTCTAGGTAGAGGTCAATTCATTTCTTACAGAGTTATCTATTTGCAAGCAGAGGAACATCGTGATTACCCAAGTTGAGACTGATTCCCTGATTCTATATAACACTCTCAATGGTAAGGGTCAAATACCCATGTAAATTTATTACACGGTTAGGAAATTCCTTCCCCATCTCCATAATATCAAGGTGACTCATTCCTGGAATAAGGGGAATAAAATTGTGGATCATCTTGCATCTATTGTGAAATCAGTTCCCATCATTAGTTTCATTACTTTGATCAACCTCATGAAACCTGAGGGAGTTAACTTTATTAGAGGAGACAATCTTGGTCTACATTACTTTTAGCCCCCCTAGTCCCATGGTACTCATGAATATTGCTTTTGTATGTTTCTTTTGGCTCATTGATTGTCCCTTGTTTTTTTCTCGTTTCATTTTCTTGTATCCCTTTGGACTTCTTATTTCTCTGTTTTTCTTCATTAGTAAAACATTTAACATTGGATGGACGTGAGCCTCTCACAATCAACCCACACCTCTGCTCAAAACCACTAATCAAAAAGTTAATCTCATTCCAAATTTTACAAAAATAAACATTAGAAAAGAACCAACCCTTCAAAGAATAAAAAATTTTAATATCAAAAAACATTTTTGATAGGAATTAATCATTCATACAAAAGTTCATTCTCAAACTATACACATCAATTAAAAATCATTTCATTCCACTGAAAACAAAATTTTAAAATCCACATTAAAATCATCCTTATTTTCAAAACCATATAGTTTGTGAATCCACGTGTTTTTATTATAAAAATCCAATATCATCATACACAAAGTTCATTTAATGACAATATACCTTTTCAAAACCACATTCAAAACACTTAAAAAAACCAATTTTCAGTCCCATTGAAAATCACAACAATCCCACGTTAAAATCCCATTTAAAACATATTTCCAAAACCCACATTATCCTAACTTATATTTTCCAAAAAATTAATTTTACTACACCACATTTTTATAGTATTAACATCAAATGATGATAAACTAAACCCCATTCACTATGAAAATTTCAATTTAATGTCTCATTTACTAAATTTTCAAACAAGACTTTTCAATATGATTTATTAAGACCCATAAAGATGGTGAATGAGTCAATGGGAATATAGAGTTGATCTGTGAATCAGAAATTTGGTTGGAGGCCATACTTCAGTCACACCACCATCACAAAGAGTGTTTAAATGAAAAAAACCTTGGCTCCAAATGTGTTTCTAGGCCCAATGAGCTCACTAGGACCATTGGACTAACTCACATTTAATTTATCAAATAATGAACAACCACAAAAACAAAAAGACATAGATGGGACCCAACTTCCCATGGTAATTCATATCCCTCCATGAGGTGTCAGGGTTAGGCACCTAACCCATTACCATATCATCTTCTTCGGACAATCGTAGCTCCAGTCTACCAAGACACATTCCCAAACGAACATGACCCAAAAAGAGAGAAGCTACTCTGATTCCATTTAGTAATGAACTAGATATGGTCTCTATTTGAACCAGTACCCGATCCAGCCCTTGGAATGTCTTGAAGGGCACTCTGTATCCCCATGGGATGTCACAAGCACCCAAGTATAATAAATAATGGATTGGGAATGATTTTTCTAGGGTTATAAAGTTTAAACAACCTATAATGATAAATAAAAATAATTCCCAAAATCACACCAACCATGTAATAACAATAATTCATAATTGAATTAAAAGGTTTATACAAAATCACAAGGACAACCACAAATGAATAAACCCAAAATAACAACACACGAACCACCTCTTAGAAATGGTGTATTTCCCTCAATCCATCTACATGACACCGTAGTAAGAAGTACTGCTATAAAACGAAACAACCAACTCTAAAAACTTTACCCATACCTACGAAAATCATTAAAATGTATAAAAAATACAAATGGTTAATGTAGTGTGTGAGACTATGCCAAGTATGATTCCAACAAACAAGGTTCCACGATATAAACATTATAATGAAAAAATATTGCATGTTTTCATAAATTAGAAATGATAAAAAAATATATGAGAAAGAATTTTTATATAAAAACAGTTTTCAAGGGGAACGTCATTGAATGAAAATTTTAAAAGAAAACACCAATAATAATAAAATTATCATCCAAAAAAACATATGTGGATGTTGGGTAAAATATAATCAATAAGCACTAATTTCAGGAAGTTCCCCTAAGAACTAGCTAGTTGTGGGGCCCTAGGTACATCGTACCTCAGTTTAAATGTAACCATAACCAATAATCTTCTTGTTAACGAGCCACTATGAGGGGAAACCAAAATTTTGTAGTGGTCCTCAATCATCATCATAGTTCAGTTAGTATTCTCATCGTCAATCTTTCTATGTGAAAAAAGGACTAAGACACTATAGTGTCACTAGAATACTTGTCCTTATCCGCCCACCTAGATACCTGGGCTTCCCTCTTTTTGCTCAAACAAGTATCACATGTTATTAAATACCATTTTAACATGAAAATTCAATTTCTAAAAAATAAACACACAAAAAAGTACCCCAAATTGGTTTTTTAACTTCAATGTAGTTCATTAAAAACAATAAAAATTATATAAAGGAACTTCAAGAGGAGCTACATGGCTTTTCACACAAAATTAACCCAAAATTACTCTTTTAAGGACAAATACCCAAAAATTCCACACCAAACAAGAATTTATAGCCCTTAAAAACATTTAATAAGTCAATTTCATGAATCATAATATAACCCCAAATGATATAACATGAAAAATACATTAAAACACCAAATTCAAGGTCAAAATGAAAGTGTAATATAAAAAACAAAATCAATGCAATAAAAAATGGTTTCTATTAGTTTATAATATATATTCAAAATGATACACATCAAAAACATCCCTTTCACTTAAAATAACTATTCTAATAATATAAAATAACCATAATAGTTTCCAACAAGATCTCTCCTCTTATAATGTAACACCCCAAGATATTATGAAAAATATTCTTTTAATTTCATTGATATCTTCTATTATACAGCCCACCAAGTTTAACTTGTACTATACACAACACCGTATTAGCTTTCAGTATACGCAAAACTATTCTTGGATCGTGTTACACACAATTTCATGTTCATTTTATAATAGTCATTCTACGCAACATTGAGTGTGTGTGTATATATATATATCCAATGTATAAATGAAATATTGTTGGATTCTGTTAAAAAAAACGAAGGATTATTGCAAAACACGCAACCCTAACTTGGCTTGCATTACACGCAATTGCGACCTTCCTCGATAGCGTCTGTTATACGCAATACCGTCTTTTACTAAACAACGATATATTATTATAATATTATTAGGAACTAGCCGTTATGAATAGTATTAACTAAATTTTTAATTTTATAAAATTATTATTTATCTTACACATTTTATAGAACATGGTATAAGAAAAAAATAATTTTTTTGGGTAAAAGAAGTATTTTAAAAAAAATGCAGTTTTGCCACCTTTTGATGGCGCACCCCCTTTAAATCTAGTTTTTGACATGTTCATAAGTTCAATTTGACAAAATAAAATTTTATTTGGATGCAGGATATAAAAATTTACTTTGGATAAAATTTTCATATTATTCTGATAACTATCATATTTTAATGAATAGTAAAAACACGCTATATTTTAATTAAAAACAACATTTTTCATCATAATAATTTATATGGTTAAATTATAATATTGAATGGGTTTAAATTATAAATACAATATATTTTTACCATTTAATATAATTTATTACATTAGCATTTATTTTACATTGAATTCATATGTTAAATAAATTCAATCTTTGGCAATGTTTTAACTTTTAAAACCCATTTTCTTAACAACGGGATAAATATTAAATTAATTTCTGAAACTTCTGTGTTATAAATTTTGAAAAACGGATTCCATATTTGTAATCAATGGGTCAAAATTAAGTTAATAGTTTACTTTGATTTTTTATGATATTATGAATCGTAACTACGGTAATTTTTATTTACTACGGTTAAAGGTAAATAGGGTAATTCAAGGATAAAAGAATATTATAATAAATTGAAATTACCTTGAAACTTGTCCTAACCTTATTGGATGAGTAGTGGCCGCCCATGGACATCCTTGGGTCGATTTTGGGACCCCAGGGGGCCACTTATGAAAGACATTGACACATTAGATTAATTAATTTAATGTAAAGACAAAATTGGAATTAACAAAAATCATTTAGTAATTAATTTTTGTAAGGGGATATATAAATTATATTTTGGACTATAAATATTAATTGTAAAGCTAAAAATATTTCCTACATGTTGGTAGTTTTTTAATAATTTTTATACATCAGATAAATTAAATTATTTATGACACAATATTGATACAGTATTTACCTCATTAATAAATGATTTTAATAAATAAGATTAAAATGATTACAATATCATCCAAAACCTATAAAAATCTTATTGGATGATTTTATTTCAAATATGTGTCATATTATCATCGAAATTAATGTGTTTTTGTCCTCTACAAACTGAAGATAAGTTTATAATAAAATAATGTTTTCACACTTTCCTAAAGAGCCCCTCCGCTCCCTTATAAAAGGAGACCACTTATTTGCAATTCCACACACCTATCAAGACTTTTTTCTCCTCCAAACTCTGCCCAACTAAGCTCCCTACATCCCTCTAATCCCCCTTCAAGCCTTATATTAGGCAGAAGACTCTCCAATAAGTCCTTTTGGTTCAAACCAAAGGAAGTTACCAAAATTAAAGGTATTAGTTTCTCTTAAGTTGTTTTCTTTTATTCTACTTCTCCAACCCCTAAAAACATTTTAATACTTTCTTTTGTGACAACACCAGTATACTCAAAATACTAATATGTTGTTTATAGAATTATTCGAACTACCCTTACACACACCTCCATCTAATGGATGAAGAATATAATATTTCTGTGATGGCAAACTAACGCCTCACGAAACGATGATTGTTCGATTTCCTCCTACAGCCTCTCATGGTGGACATTATGATGGCACAGTATTTAAATATAATATATATTATGTTTATGATTTCCTTATTCTTCATTAATTTCCAATTATATCAAGCCTTTATGGTTTCCATAGTCGGTAAATACGATAATCTCATTTGAGGAAGTGCGGACTACCGCCCCCTCAAAGTGATGTGATTCGTTAATACCTTACGTGTGATGTATAAAGGATGTGGATAATGATATTATATATGATATTATACTGGAATTATAATATACCTATTTATCATTATGTTTTAATTCCATTAAAATGATAAATAGAAACGAAAGTAGCGTTCATGCATACGTACGGCTTACTGTCTCCATGAACGGTGCGTTTCATTTCTTACCTCCATATGTTATGTACTATTATAAATGCTTGTATATGTTGGATATATAATGAATTTAGATGATATATAAATCATTATTTACATTTTGTAATTAAGTAAATCATGATATAAGTAATAATAAAATCAAGAACAATAAGTCCAAACACGTACGATAAATAAGGTGATTTTACCCAAAACACTACTTTAACATTAATTTACAAAACAATGGGTAATATAAAGTCATAAGTGAACCATATATGATATCATAACAATGAATATGATTCTGTAATAAGTCAATGAAATTAATAAATCATTATACAGGAGGTTCGGATACGTACGAAGCATGTCAGACCTATGGTAAGGGATAATTATTCCAATCTCATTCTTATCCGAGATTGTTTACTCATAAGTATTTACTGGGGGTTATGTTTATTATCCATGTCCATATTCTCTCAAAATGTTGTCATAAATTTTTTACATTCCTTCCATGTATGTTTAAGACATTTTTACCCTTTTATTACTTTTACCACATCGTATGGATGGAAACTTTCTTTTGTTTACCATACAAGGTACTTTTTAACTATTCCAGAAAAAGTACGAGAAGAATGTTTTTTTAACTTATATGGCAAGAACAGATTTTTATGGTTTTATAAAGCCTTATTTTCCTGAAGCTTCCTTCATGAATATTTTCAATAAAATCTCTTTCTTTTAAAATTTCATGACATTTTGTGAAAAGAAAATGATTTTGCAGAAGAAAGGATATTTTCTTCAAGAATTCATTTCAAATGTTTTATCAAAACCATTTCCATATAAGATGAAATTATTTCATATCTGTATGTTTCAAGTATAATGTCTCTATGATTTACATGGTTTCACTTTTCTTATGATGAAATGATATCAATTTGTTTTATATGGATTATGTAATGATGGGATGATGTTTATGAAACCCATTTTATTCATTG
Organism: Viscum album; assembly: GCA_963277665.1. Lineage (NCBI taxonomy): Eukaryota > Viridiplantae > Streptophyta > Magnoliopsida > Santalales > Viscaceae > Viscum > Viscum album. The sequence continues at coordinate 249,708,191 of OY728165.1, read as the reverse complement.
GGTTATTATGAATGACATATGTTTATTTTGTGGCACAAGTAATAATGATTTCATTATGATATGGGTAGAACCTATATCTCTCTTCAATACATTGGGTAAAGATTTATATCTCACTATATAGACAAGGATAGAACAACAAGTTAATCTGGTTCAGTAATACAAGACTGGAACGAGGAGTGAACTCGATTCAGAAAGGGACTTTGTCCACTAAGATGGTCTTGGCAGCAATGCCTTGGATACTAAGGAAATAATATCATGTGCTTAATGGTTTCCATAATTACGTGTTTTATTCCCATGCTATTTTATCATTAATAATGTTTCATTATGATATATGCCTTATGTACTTCCAGGTTTTATGACATTGCTCATACTTTTGATGTTTAAACATTATGTTCATGTTTTTATGTTCAAATGTATATGGCATGTTTTATTTTATCCATTCTTACCCTTACTGAGCATTTGAGATCACCCTTTTTATGTTTTCGTTTCCCCAAGATATAAAGAAATGTTTTAGGTAAGAAAACAAAAAAGGGAAGATCTTAATGGGAGATGTTGAAGATCTTTCACCACGATAAGAAGATTACGTTCCAAGATTCCAAAGTCACTAAACTATTACGATCCTTGTGTGTCTGTTTTTGTTATGTACTAATTATTCCACAAAAGTAATGTAATTTTCATGTACATCAATCTCTGAGTCTCTACAGTTGGTATCAGAGGAAAGGTTTAGTCATCCTTTGGAAACTAGGATGCGAGAACTTTAGTGAGATCCCTAGAGATATTTCTAAGGTATTTCTAGGGATATCCGTAAGGTTAAGTATAAGTATAAGTTATAGTCCTAGAATTATGGTAATGATATTAGATTAAAACTAAGATGGTAGATATTGAAGGTACTCCCCCTTTATTATGTTGTTTTCCTATCATGATTTTTTCTCTCACACTATTCTTTTTGGGTTTTAGACGATGGATGGAACCCGAAGGAACCGTGTTCATCAATGTAATGGATGATGCAATGATTGTCCTCTTGAACAAACAAATGTTATGGGAGATGGAGTGAAAAATCTTATTGCTATACTTACACAAGCTATGAATCATTCTAGACTTCCAAATGAGCAGAGAAGGGAACAATATTCAATTGAGTCCTTCATGAGGCAACACCCACCTTCTTTCCGTGGGTCTTCTGATCCACTTGTTGCTGAACAGTGGATCAGTACCACTGAAAAGATATTTTTAGTTCCTCAATGTTCTGAACATGATAATTTCATCTTAGCAGTATATCGTCTGGAAGGTGAAGTTGATCAATGGTGGAATCTTATCAAGAATACGAGGCCAAGAGATAAAATTGAGTCCATGGAATGGGACGAGTTCAAGAAAATATTTTTCAATAAGTACTTCCCTCATATTCTTCAAAAAAAGATGGAGAAGGATTTCTTGAGCTTAAGTAGAAAGATGATGAATCTGTTGGTATATACGAAGCGAATGTTACAAGGTTTGCAAGGTATGCATCCGGCTTTATCATCCAGCCTGAATGTAAAGTTGATCGTTTTTTCAATGGCTTAAAACCAAGTCTTCGAAGGGCATTAACTATAAGAAACTTCAGTGGCTATGAAGAAATTGTGCATTGTGTTATCAATGTAGAACTGGAAGTTAGTGTAACATATTCGTCTCATGGTTTTGACAAGAAATGAAAGATGGAGTTCAAGGAGAAATCATAGAACAATGGTGAAATGATGATGAATGTTTCTTTATGCTCAAAGTGTGGAAAGAAGCATGGTGGAGATTTCCTAAAAGGTACTATAAAATGATTTAAGTATGGAAAAGAAGGTCATCGAGTATCTGAGTCTCGAAGTAATGAAAAAAGGGTTGCTAATGAAGTGAATAATGAAAAGACTGTAGAGAGAACACCACCAACACTTCAATGCTTCAAGTGCAATGAAATTGGGAATTGTGCTAATCAATTCCCTAATCCCATGGTTAATGATGAACGACATGAGCAACCGCTTACGGAAAAGGACAAAAGGAAGTCACATGCGATCAATATTGGAGATGTTGAATATGACAACGATGTGGTGGAATGATTAAGTGTTTATGTAATGGATTCCAAAACGATGGTGTGTATAGTATCATGGAATATTGGAATATTTATGTATTGGTATATTGTGGTTTTCAATAATTTTATTGTACCGGTAACCATGGAATGCCATTGAGATATTTTTTGAAAGAAGATGATATGTGAATAATGAAGTGATAAGGGGAAAATGAAATGTTTAACAGTATTCATGAGCTCATGACTGATATAAGGAAATAGTTATATCATGGTTTGAGTATATAGAATTTTGGGGTTTTGGTATGTGGAAGGAGTTAACTTTTGACAACACTCATGTTTTCACTAAGATTCAAAGGGTATTAATTTTTCAAGAGAATACATGATTAAGGCCTTCGAATGTTTGTAATGTGACCCACAAGACATATCTTATGATATATGGGGATCAACGATGGTATTAACATTCTTGTTATATGAAATATCTGGTAATCATTTTCACTATAATATGATAGTGGATTTCAGTATTATGGATAAGCCTAAATATTGGAATGGATTACGTTGGACATAAGTTAGTGTTGTTTAAGGATAGGAGTTATTTCTATATTATTGATTGTATGTTAGAGTAATGTATATTTAGGAAAAGGACAACCTACAGGATGGACGACAGCCCATCAAGTCGGACAAGGCTGTGGGAATCGAACCCACAACCGAAGTGAGACTGGCCTTTATCACCTACCACTAGCCTACAGGAAGTCCCTGGTTAGTAGAAACTGGTTTTATTTTATTAAGCGGTATGAAATATGAAGTATAAGATCATTTTTGGAATCATATACGATTAACCTCAACATAGATGGACTAATGTATATTTGATAACATTTTGTAACCTTTTTTTGAAACAGATGGAATGACACATCATTCTATCACATGATTTGTTAACACTTCACGAATAAAAAATTCAACTTCATTTCTTTAAGAGATGAAGTGGAAATTGTTCAAAGAACGGACAACAGTGAGATTGTACCAAAATAAAGTATGTATTTATTCTAATTCAAATTCTTTAACTTTAGGGAAATGCTCTTGAAAACAAAAAATGTTGTCATAGTGCCCTTATATCTGATGAATCAGATGGTACCCTAGATCATCACAAATTTATGGCTTTCTGATTATTGGCTTCCTCATAACCACGTTCTCTACCACTCTCCGTCAGAACATGATGGTTAGATTTATCTTCCATATCCATATTTTCACATATGTTCTCATATGTGGAAACCCGTGGATTGGTTAATTTGGGTGACCATTACATTTCATACAATATTTTTAAAAGCCAATTTTTGGTATTCCTTTTTACGATGTGGGTTTCTATTAAAGAAACATTCAAGTAATAAATGATTTGTAACACCGACGAATTTCGAGGGAGAAATTCATTTTAAGGGGGTAGAATGTAATACCCCGAGATTTTATGAAAAATATTATTTTAATTTCATTGATGTCTTCTATTATACAGCACACCATGTTTATCATGTACTATACACAACACCGTATTAACTTTCAATATACACAACTCTATTCTTGGATCGTGTTACACACAATTTCATGTTCGTTTTATAATAGTCATTCTACGCAACATTGAGTGTGTATATATATATATATCCAATGTATAAATGAAATATGGTTGGATTATTTTATACGAAACAATGAAGGATTCTTTCATAACACGCAACCCGGACTTGGCTTGCATTACACGCAATCGCGACCTTCCTCGATAACGTGTGTTGTACGCAATACCGGGGTTTACTAATGAACGATATATTATTATAATATTATTATGAACTAGCTGTTATGAATATTATTAACAAAAATTTGAATTTTATAACATTTTTATTCGTCTTACATATTTTCTTGAACGTGGTATAAGAACAAAATAAATTTTTTGGATAAAATAAGTATTTTTCAAAAAATGCAGTTTTGCTGCCTTTTGATGGAGCACCCACCATAAATCTAGTTTTTGACATCTTTATAAGTTCAATTTGACAAAATAAAATTCTTTGTTGGAATCAGGATATAAAAATTTAATTTGGATAAAATTTTCAAATTATTCTGATAACTTTCATATTTTAATGAATAGTAAAAACACGATATATTTTAATTTAAAAAAACTTTTTTCATCATAATAATTTATATGGTTAAATTATAATATTTAATGGTTTTATAGTATAAATAGAATTTATTTTTACCATTTAATATAATGTATGACATTATCATTGATTTTACATTGAATTCATAGGTTAAATAAATTCAATCATTGGCAATGTTTTAACTTTTAAAACCTGTTTTCTTAACAACGAGATTAACTTTAAATTAATTAATGCAACTTCTGTGTTTTGAATTTTGAAAAATTGATTCCATATTTGGAATCATTGGGTTCAAATGATGTTAATTGGTTACTTTTATTTTTTGATATTATGAATATTAACTACAATAATTTTTATTTACTACGGTTAACGATAAATAGGGTAATTCATGGTTAAAAGAATATTATTAAAATAAAAAATTACCTTGAAACTTGTAATAACCTTATTGGATGAGTAGTGGCCGACCCTAGGAATCCTTGGGTCGATTTTTGGACCCCATGGAGCCACATATGAAAGACAATGACACATTAGATTAATTAATTTAATGTAAAGACAAAATTGTAATTAACAAAAATCATTTAGTAATTAATTTTTATAAGGGTCTATATATATTATATTTTGGACTATAAATTTTCATTGGAATCCGAAAGAGATTTCATACATGTTGGTATTTTTTTATAATTTTTAGACATCAGATAAATTAAATTATTTATGACACAATAATGATGTAGTATTTACCACATTAATAAATCATTTAAATAAATAAGATAAAAAAGATTAAAATATGATCCAAAACCTGTCCAATTCATATTGGATAATTTTATTTCGAATATGAGTCATCCTATAATCAACATTAATGTGTTTTTGACCTCTTGAAAACGAAGATAAGTTTATAATAAAATAATGTTTTCACACTTTCTTAAAGAGCTCCTCCACTCCATTATAAAGGGAGACCACTTCTATGCAATTCATCACACCTCTCAAGACGTTTGTCTCATCCAAAATCATCCCAAATAATCTCCCTACATCCCTCTAGTCCCCCTTGAAGCCTTACATTAGGCATAAGACTTTACATAAAGTCCATTAGGGTCAAACCAAAGTATGTTCCCAAAATTAAAGGTAACAATTTCTATTATGTTGTTTTCATTTATTCTACTTCTCCAACCCCTAAAATCCTTTTAATCCTTTATTTTGTGACAAAACCAGTATCCTAAAAATACTAGGATGTTATTATGAGAAGAATTCTAACTACACTTACACACACCTCCATCTAATGGATGATTAACATAATGTTTCTGTGATGGAAAACTAACGCCTCACGAAATAATGAATGTTCGATTTCCTCCAACCGCCTCTAATGGAGGCCATTATGATGGCACCGTATTTATATATAATATATATTATGTTTTTGATTTCCTTATGCTTCTTTAATTCCCAATTATATCAAGACTTTATGATTTTCAAAGTCCGTAAATACGATAATTTCATTTGAGAAAGTGCGGACTACCGCCCCCTCAAAGTGATGTGATTCGTTAATACATTATATGGGATGTACTAAGGATGTGGTTAATGATATTATATATGATATTATATTGGAATTATAATATTACTATTAATAATTATGTTTTAATTACATTAAAATAATAAATATAAATGAAAGTAGCGTTCATGCATACGTACGACTAACCGTCTCCAGGAACAGTGCGTTTCATTTCTTACCTCCATATGTTATGTACTATTATAAATGCTTGAATATGCTAGATATATAATGAATTTATATGATATATAAATCAGGATTTAAATTTTTATAGTAATTAAATCATGATATATGTAATTATAACATCAAGAACAACAAATCCAAACACGTATGATAAATAAGGTGATTTTACCCTAAACGCTACTTTAACATTAATTTACAAAAGAATGGGTAATATAAAGTCATAAGTGAACCATATATGATATCATAAAAATGAATATGATTTTGTAATAAGTCAATGACATTATTAAAATTATTATACAGGAGGTTTGATACGTACAAAGCATATCGGACCTATGGTAAGGGATAATTATTCCAATCTCATTCTTATCCGAGATTGTTTACTCCTAAGTATTTACTGGGGGTTATGTTTGTTATCAATGTCCATATGCTCTCAAAATGTGTTCATAAAATGTTTACATTACCTACTTGTATGTTTAAGACATTTTTACCCTTTTCTAACTTTTACCACATCGTATGGAAGGAATCTTTCTTTTGTTTACCATACGATATACTTTTTGACTTTTTAGGAAAAAGTACGAGAAGAATGTTTTTTTAATTTATACGGCATGAATAGATTTTTACAATTTTATAAAGCCTTATTTTGATAAAGCTTCCTCCAAAATATTTCATTACTATTTTCACGAAAATATATATTTTTTTAAAATTTCATGACATTTTGTGAAAATAAAATTATTTTGAAGATGAAAGGATATTTTCCTCATGAATTCATTTCAAGTGTTTTACCAAAACCATTTTCCATCTAAGATGACATTATTTTATATCTGTATGTTTCAAGCATAATGTCTCTATGATTTAAATGGTTTCATTTTTCTTATGATGAAATGATATCCATTTGTTTTATATGGATTATGTGATGATGGGATGATGATTATGAATCACATTTTATTCATTGGTTTATTATAAATGATGTATGTTTATTTTGTGAAACAAGTAAGAATGATTTCATTATGAGATGGGTGGGACCTATATCTCCCACCAATGCATTGGGTAAAGATTTATATCTCAAGAGATATACATGGATGGAACGACAAGTTAAACCGGTTCAGTAATACTGGACTCGAACGAGGAGTGAACTCGATTCAGAAAGGGACTTTGTCCACTAAGATGGTCTTATAAGCAATGCCTTGGCTACTATGGAAATCATATCATGTGATTAATGTTTTCCACAATTAAATGTTTTATTCCCATGCTATTTTATCATTCTTATTGATTCTTTATGATCTATGCCTGACGTACTTCCATGTTTTATGACACTATCCAAGCTTTTAATGTTTAAACATTATGTTCATGTTTTTAAGTTCAAATATATATGGTATGTCTTATTTTATCCATACTTACCCTTACTGAGAATTTGATCTCACCCTTTTTATGTTTTCTTTTCCCCAGGATATAAAGAAATGTTTGAGGTAAGAATACAAAAAAAAGGATGATCTTAAGGGGAGAGGTTGAAGATCTTTCACCACGATTAGAAGATTACGTTCCATGTTTCCAAAGACACTACACAATTATGATCCTTGGGTGTCTGTTTTTGTTATGTAATAGGTATTCTGCAAAATTTATGTAATGTTCATGTACGTCAAGCTCCAGGTCTCTACATATAACATTTATTAAACCAGTTTGACTATATATAAAAAATCCATTAAACAAAACATGGCCTTATACTAAAATAATTCCCAAAATACCTTTTTAAGAATAAAACACACTCTTCTACCATACCTAAATAGAATTTAGTTACCAATATACTTTTAATAAAAAATAAAAAATTATAAAACACTACAATGTTATACAAAATTTTCTTACACCAAAAACACACCCCATTTCACACAAATATGACATCTAAAGATAAGAAATGTTTTAATAACTTTCCAAACCCACATTCTCACAACATATTATAATCAAAGAAAATTATAAATATATTTTTCAAGAAAAATAATTCATCAAACTTTTTTTATAGATGGAGTCACATACATATTGATGTCAATCCTGAAAAATAACATGTGTGACATTCAACCGCAACTAAAACATTCCACAAGAAAGTAGAAATATACCCTAACCAATAATATTGCACACACAAAACCCAGGGTTAAACCATATGGATGAAACACTCTATGTAATTATAATGTTTGGCACTATTTATAAATGTATTCTTTTTAAATTTTGGTATTCATTGAGAAAAACCGAAAGACTTATTATATTTCTTATATATATTATTCTTTTTTAATATCAAAATTTCTATTAATCATTGAAATCCAATAGTAAATTTATAAATCTTTTATTTAATACATAGATGTATAGCATTATAATATATTATTTCCATTTGAATTGTATCCATATCAGTGTTGAGTTTTTTTCATTAGTAATTAAAATAGAAATTTACATAAAATTATTCAATTTTCCAATATTTTAAATATTATCCTTTATAATCTTATATTCTCCCATTTCATTATCAAATTTATAAATTGTATCATTTAACATTTATTTTTCCAAAATTATATTCATCTAATCTTTTAAAACATTCCTATGATCCAGAGTTAACATATTTTAAATTTTAAAATGTTTTCAATTTCCTCTTGATATATTTCAAAAATTTCATTTAGAACACTATTTCAAGTGTTATTACAATCATTATTATAATTAGAAGAATAATATATCTAATTTTCTTTTTGATTAACCATATATGAAGGCATAAAATTGATATTTCCATCCATGTAAGACCATCGCAAATAATAATTTTAGATCAGAACAATTTCACATCAAAGTAAGGTTCAAAATATTCTTTTCACTTTTAGACTCCTTACTAAAATCATATAATTATTTATTACACAATCATAATAAAGATGTTTATCATATTTCATCATGTTTTTCTTATCATTTCATAGATGATTTAGATTCCAAAAATATTATTTAATATTCAACTATTTCTAAAGATCATACCAGGTTAATTAAGAATCATCAATTTATTTACATGTATTACCTCTTACCGTGACAATTTTATTAATCTTATTTAATCAATCCAGGGAAATTTTTTTCATCTTCATGAATCATATTATTATTTTAGAAATCCAGTTTAATTCATCTTTTATCTCAATGTAAGATAAACCTATGAATTCACAAGAAAAGTAAAAAATATATATGTTTAGATGATTCTAAATATAAATCTTTCTATTTTTTAAAAAGAATCACAATCAATATTTTTTAGAACTATATAATGTTTAACATGAGATACAATGAGTTAATTATTGGTATAATAAGTAAATTTCATTTATTAAATTAAAAACTTCATGGAGGGATATTTTTTTGGGCTTAAGGTATCATTTGGATGAAAACTATGTTCCTCAACATTTATATATAAAAATGTATATAGATATATAGTTGAATAATTATTTTATTCACTTCAAAATATTATTCATATTCAGGATTAATGATTTTTTATGTATATCCATGTGATTAACTAACTGTGTTCTCTAAAAAATTATCAGTTCATGGATTTGTGACTTTTAAAATCCTTTAATTGTTAATAGATGTTTTACAAGATAATATATGTCTATAAAACATCAATTAAATGAATATCGGTTAAACATCATAACCTTATAGATTAAAATTTATTTAGTCTAATCTTTTCAGTTTAATGTTTCATGTTCAACTTCTGGAAATTTATATGGTCTATAAATTATATTCCAATATCCAATACCAATATTTCCCAAAAATTATTTTAATACATCTTTCAAATTCCCATAATAAATCCCATTGAAATTGGGTGTTCTAATAGGAATAATGAACACACATTCATGAGATTACATAACAGAAAATTGATCAGACCTTGTCCAATTATGGAATAGGATAAGTTTTAGCTCAAAATTAAAAATAATAGAAAAGTTTCAACAAAGATAAACTATACTTTAAAAGTATTTATTTTATATTAAGGTTTTTATCAATGAGAAAGGATTGCATTTATAGAAGTGTTTGAATGAAACTTTTAATAATATAAATTATGTTAATTGAATTGGAGTATATTAAAATATGAAAATGGAATTTATAAATCCTAAATAGTGTTAGTGAAATTTCAATATACAAAATGCAGTATGAATAAAAAAGAAAATAATACCACCAATAAATTTATAGTATTTTGTTTCAAAAGATCCAACATATACTCTCAATAACATTCTAACCCATAAAGATTTTTGGTATCCCCTATAAAAATGATAGAACCATTTAAATAGGTTCTCAAGAAACCTAAAACTAAACCATTTATAGCTAAAGGAAGAACCTACTATTTTCATTGGAATAACCCTAGCATGTGAGTTTTACCATCATTAACCAAAACCTTCATCAAATATAATTTTGATTAATATTCTATAATAAAAACACTAACATTTAATGGATTTAGAACCATGTGAGAATTGAATCACCACTCAATAGAAAATATACCATTAAAAACATGAATATTAAATCAAAAAAGTGACATTATTAAACCAGTGAATGAATTAAAAATTTTATGTAGTATAATAGGTTGAATCATACCTCTAACATTTATTATGAAAATTGAAACATTAGGCTAACAAATATTCTTCAAAACTCAAATCAATAATTATAAACAATGTAAATATGAAAAATTCATAAATTTCTTTATAGATGAATCACAAAATATCTCATTCAATTCCATTTCATACTAGTGTTTCATCCATTATTTTAAACAAAATCTTTCCAATGTTAATTGTAAAAACACAGAATCTCCATCCCATGGGTTATTCATAAAAACAAATTTCAATTGTCCAATGTAATAAATATAAAATAGGAATGATATCATTACCACTATATAGAATTATTAAGGGTGGTTTTAAACATTATACCCATGAATCTGCTTCATAAAAAATTCATAATAGCTTCAAATTTAATTTATAACAGTTCTATATGATTTAATATACAATATAAAAAATAAAATAATTCATTTAATTGTTATAAAAACTGAAATATTAAAAATATAATAAATCATAGTATTATATAATTTTTTAAAAAATTAAAATCTATAAACAAGAAAAACTTATATTTCTGAAAATATTTTAAACATTAAAATCATATAAGAATTATTTTTCACTATAAGGATAACATCACAATTGATGGCATAGTTTATAAAAATCTTGTAATTATGATATAAATTTTATTCAATATTATTATAGAAATTATTATCCTTTAAGTTGTTTATTTAGTCTTTCAAAAAAACACTATAATAAAATTTTCATGACATCAAAAACCAATTTAATGAAATTTTCCCAGATAAAATGTTTTTGAAAAAATATATAAATGAAAAAAAATTATTTTATCATTTTTCAGAAACAATAATACGAATTTTCATGACTTTTATTGAATTTTATACAGTTAATAGACCATGAATAATTTTATGATTTTTTATTTTATTAGATTTCTAAAATAATTTAAATGTGTGACTTCAAAAAATATTAAACTGAACAAAACACAATCATGTAAAAATATGTATCAAACAAAAATAATTATAGATAATATATTCATATAGAATAAATAAAATTCGAATTATCAAAGCTATGGTAAAATATAATTATCCAATTTAAACATGTTGCATGATTTTAAACAATGGGAGACATTTTTAATATTTAAAACAAATAAAAAACCCACCAGTAACACCATCAATCAATACTATCACTAATACAATGTTGCATCTACAATTAAGATCTTTGGTAAAATTCATTGGGAACAAAATGGACCACTAGATTCTTATCTATCATCGATTATAATGAGAATAATAATCAGTACTCAAATCGTTGTGGGGGTACAATGGTTACTTCAGGGATGATCCCATTTCGAAATTTGATTTTCTTTTTGTATCTCAAAAATCATCGTCTCTCTAACCACTTCTTTTCCAAATATCTCATTTTTATTAGATGATTTAATATGATCTATATTTCTCTTATATTGTTGGATCTATGAATTATATATACCTACATACTTTTACATCCACGTTTATTCTATAACAGCATTGAATTTTCATTTTCCCTCGATATTTTATGGCACATCACCGAAAATCAATAAATATTTTATTTATTTATGTTTTGTTCTATCATGATACTATAGATATATTGAACATTGATAATGATTATTTAACTCATTTGAGATGAATGTATGTGTTCCTTGAGTTGTAAAAAAATATTCTAGAATATTCTATTTGATCTGGTATATAGGAATGAGTTATAATTACCCTACCTGAAGAACCATATTCCATCATAAATTAGGGAAACAACATAGAAAAAATTATTCCTCCCCATATATTGCATTCTTCCAACTTTTAAAAAGTGTTGATAAAAAATAATTTTATGACTATAATTATAGAGTCATCACCTAAAGTAACCTATATATAGTAAAATCGTTGGAACAAAACTATAATTAAAAGGGTTTATATCAAATAACAATCCATAAATAATATATATTTACAAAATAATTTTTAAAAATGTAATTAATTAAAATCATACACCATAAAAACATCCAACCACTAAACCTGTCAAAATAAAGCAAACAAAACAAAGTGAATTTGAACAATAATAAATATTCCCCTGTAATATCCAATATCCAAAATATAAAACTAACTGCAGTAAATATCTAAAATACAAAAAACCAAATAAAATTTTATCATGAATATTTTAACACACTCCAAGGTACTCTTTTCGGGGGTTAGAAGAAATTTCCATTAGGAAACTGACTATGGGGTTCCGAGATATAATACAATATGTTATGTGTTTATGTTTATATAAATATAAAAACTAGTTCAGTTGTATATATGTCATATTGAAGTGTACTAAATATTCCAATATGATGTATGATATCACATTTCCCAGCCACAAATATTTGAACAATTTATCTCAATATCAAACCAACTCCTGGTCCCAACACTATGTCCTAGATACATTATCATAGTCTAATCTTGAACCATCTCACATAGGTTATGTTCATATACCATGTAATAGTATCATATCCCATACTTTCATGTTAAACCACCCTTTAAATGATGGTGGGATCTATAGACATGGATTAAATAAAATCACATACCACCACCTTATACCTCAGGTTTAGTAACTAAAAAAAATTATACCTCAATACCCTCTCACTTAGGGTAAATTGGGACACTATCCTCTCAATCAAGGATAAGACCCGTAATAAAAACAATCCTTGTACACTCACATTCAGGGTGGTTCCTCCTCATACCCTTCTAATGAGGATAGTGCTTATTATAATGTATTGAGTCTAGTGAACTATCACTCATGGTGGTATATTCCATCATGTCCTCACATATGCTTTGGCCTTACCTTGTTTGTCATATTCAACATTAGTATCAAAATCATGGAACATTCATCCAAAAACTATCATTATAGCATAGATATGAATCATACCATAACTAGTTATGAATAAAATCCTAGAAAACCTATAGATAATATTATCTAACATGGATCACATTAAGTTACTACTACATATCCCACTATTTTAAATAACTTCTTAACTAACCAATAATTGAAAAAATTCTCTAGGTATTTAAATAGTACATATTCCTTAATCAATTCACACCCCCAAATCATTTTTCACAATTAGTTACACCGACACAAAAAATTTGTATTATGAGTCACCCAATACATAAGGTACGAACATACACACATTTTTATCCCCACATGAATTATATTAACTAAAACACGTCACTAAAACATAATAAATTTGTGGGATCCTTTTGGGGTTTCCTCTAACTAATCCTAAAATGAATTTATATATTCATCTCTGTTTAAAATATATCAAGGGTTCCCCTTATGAAAGATACCTTAGTCAAGAAAATAACACACCTTGTATATATAATAATTAATTCAAAAAGATAACTCAAAAATGAATAAAATCATGGGACATCATTTTTTTCAAAACTCATCAACACTAATACAATTCACTTTACATGGAACCCCCATGAATTCATAAAACCTTGCACAATTGAAACCTGTTATGAAGTATTTTGGGTCACCATTCATCATAGTTTATATTTTATTGATCAAAAACTACTACTGAAAAGAGAAATGTAATCATAGTATACAATATGGGAAAGATTTATCAAAATAAAAATAATTAACCTCAATGTTGAAATATATTATAATTCAGACATTGAGCATCCATAATTATTTTCTCATTCTCAAACATAATAAATGGATAGTGAAAAATTATGTACTTTAGATTCATAACCATCATACATACCCCTAGTAATGCTAAAAATAAATAAAATTAGAATGAAGCTAATAAAATATTCAAAATACATATTAGCTGATAGGGATGATAAATTTCTGATACAAAAGGAAAACAAAAATACCTGATAGGACCTCCAAGTGACATCAAAGTCACCATCGAACATTAAAAAGTCTGAATATTAAATCTAGAACTAATCCTAAACATTTAAATGTCAATATTTTTTTCTATATACGTTGTGGGGTGTACATTGGGTGTGATCATAACAACCTATCATCAAATTAGAAATATTCATTAATTTTTTGGGAAAAGACAAAACAAAAACATACAACCCATGTAATATTAATAATTAAATAATTTCATGTCTAATTTATATTTATAATTAAATTTTATAGATATATTTTCACTATAATATTAATTAATTAATTGTCTAATCATCAAATAAATTGTTTTATTCTAACTAATTTTTTTTCCATGTATTATATGGTATTTATAAAAATTATAAAATTTAAATGTAAATAAAAATAATTTTAGTAAATGGTATTATATTTTTATATCATCATATCATATCATTATAAGGGTAATTTGTTAGTGTTTTTTAGAAAAGGTGTATTATTTAGTGATTAATAATTAATACCTACTTCAATATAAACAATCATTTCTATTCAAATATTTTCAAAGAAACACAATGTTATAGACATATTTAAATGTAAAACTAGTTCCATTTTATTTAAAAAATTCAATTAATATAATATTAAGAACATTATTTAGGTCTAAATTCACTTTAATGATCAAATTTCCATTGGAAAAAGTTTTTTGTTTAATTATTTAACATATATTGAATTTAATTTCATCCACTTGTATAAATTGAGTCATGGAAATGGATTTTATTTTTTTAATTGTGATTATCAAATTTAATAATGATTACAATTTAATTTCTAATTATAATAAACAATAACCATGGTATAAAACTTTCTTCATATTAAATGGTAAAATGGTTTAATTATATATAAAAATAGTTTATAAGGTAAAAAATATCATATTGAATCTAATTTCATTATATTTTTTATACCATTAGAAAAATATATTACAAATTGGATATATTTATTATGACACCCTATCTTTTTATTATATATAATTACATTACATTGAAGAAATTTTTATCTTTTAACGTTTAGTTTTATTGGAATAAGTAGCATTATTCATGAAAACATAGAAAATTTGTCAAATATAGTTTAATAAATAATTCCTAGGTTAATACTAAGTACAATTAAGAAATCTTATAACTTGGGGATTGACATCTAAATAAAGCTTGAGCATAAGGCCCAGTAAGGTAAATCAAGGCATATAGTTTACATATGAACAATAAAAATATCAATAAGAATGTGAGAAATATCATAAAGGAATGAGAATGTGGAAAATATTAATAATAAAAATTAATAACATAAAAATGTATCTACAACATTTAAATGAGACATTCATAATCTTATCAACTTGGTTTTTCACTAAGGTTTCATAATTATCACCAACGTTATTCACTAAGGTATCGTAAAACATGTCATCTCTAGAGATTAAATATTTTTATCAATGAATTGTAGTGATATTAGGGATAAATATTTATATATATTACATAATTTTAGATACATACATAATAATAAAATAATTCATAAATATCCCAGGTAGAATAACTGAAATGAGTTTCATATACAATCATGGTAGTTTAAAAAAATGCTTAAAGAAAACATATTTATGTCATTTAAACAACATAAAAAATGAGGGTTTTCATTTTGTAAATTATAGAATACAATAATTCATTTATATATATATATATTTAAATACACAAATAAAAGAAATATGTTTGGTTATTCAGATAATGAAAATAAAAACTAATTTATTGAGAAAAAGAGATAAATATTGGGAATAAAATTTGGCAACACAATGGGTATGAAATATGTTTTTAGAAAAAAGTAAAAAGTGTTAGAAGAAGATTTTACAATTAATTAAAGACTATTTACAATGTAAAGGGATAAAATAATTTTTACACAATAATATATTTTGTAATTTTTAGAGACATATGACACAAAAAGGGATCTTTAATGGAAATGAGAAGTGGATAATTACCTTACATTGAAGAGTAACTCCAAAAACTAATATATTGGAACCTGGGGGGACTAAAAAACCATGGGATGACTCATTGGGAATAAAAATAACAAATCATAATGGATGATGAAATGTGAGTGAAATGAAATAGAGAAATGGGTGGGAATTTATTTAATAGTGGATGATTTGTTTATTAATTTCCAAATAAAGGCATTGGAAGATGTGGTAGTGGAAATTGAAAAACCCTGTGATTTTCTAGGGTACTGGACAATTGGATCATATTATAAGTAATTTAATCCCTAATAATATACTATGATTTTATATTAATTTTTTTTGGAAAGGAAAAATAATGTTTCCACACAATATCTATTTTTTATGATAAAGATTCCTTTTTAAAATTTAGAATGTAACTCTTATATATAGATATTTTTTAAAATATATTAAAATACATTATATTAAAAAGACAAATATTTTGAGTAGTGGATTATGGTTAAATAATTATTACATCAATATGATATAATTATGGTGTCATTAAATAAACCAAAAATCTCATATTGTATTTTTACTATTTCATGAAATTTTTTTTTTAGAAAATTCTCATAAATTCACCCTAACTTAATTTCTACTTTTTTATTTCAAAAATGAAATTTATTTTTCAAAATAAATCTAAAAAATATTAATTTTAACTTTTATGTATAAAATTCTTTATTTATTAAAAATAATAGTTTTTGGAAAATTCATTGTAAAACATCTAACACATGAAAAAAACAAAATTATTTTATCATTTATATTTAAATAATTGTGTTTTTTACCATAAAATTTCATTTAATTAAGAATTATTAATAATTCCTTAGTTTATTTAAATTAATATTAATTTTTTATGAATATAATTTGTACCCAAAATAACAATTTATCTAAATACTACCGAATTTATTAAGAGAACCTATCATTAAAACAAATTTTTTCGAAAATAATTTTATTCATACAATAAAATTGTGCATTTAAGTAATAATGGACAACACAGATAACCCCTTGTTACAACCTCACACACATATACAGTAAGATGAAGAATGGTGACAGTTTTTTGGGGTTCCATAACTGACCTAAACTAAGTGGTAATATACACTATTTTGAGCTTCTCTATGTGTGCTTTTGTTCAAGCATCTCTTGTTTAAGCTACTCTTGGGATTGGTCAATAGAAAATCCTAGTTATGATACCTCCCTCCCATGTTCTGAGAGTGGTATTCAAATGGAACACCTCTACTAGTCAAGGCAATCAACTTGTTTTTTCATATAAAAATTCCATTGTCAAAGTTTTACTTATATACACTAATGATATAGTCACAATTTTTTATCAAGAGAATAGTTTCCAATGGTCATATTAACCAAAATTTATAATTGACCTATGGTCATATAACGGATAAAACCCAAAAGGTTACTTTTCAATTTATACTCACTTCCTTACTAAAGTGATATGGGTTTCTGTCTATAAAACCCACACTTTAATGAAACATTTATCTTTCAAAAAATTTGTGCCATTATATTCTCCCCCATTAAGAAATTTCATCCTTGAAATTTCAAATTAATCCCTTTGTTGAGAAAATGTGTGGGTAATTCTACATCATTGATTCCTTTGGTTCCCACATCCCTTCTTCATATTTAAGGTTCATCTACTATACTTTTCTGAGGTGGGTAGTCTTGCTGCATATATCCTTGTCTCCATGGTCAATGATCTCTATAAACTATTCATCATAAGAGTGGTCATGATTATGTTGTACCCCTTCATGATTCATTACATGTTTGGGACCACATATGTAATTTATCAAGAGAGATATGTGGAAAAAATCACGAACATTATCTAGGTTTAGTGGATGTTCTCACCGATAGGCCACTTCTTTTATGATATTAATGATTTCTTAGGGTAAAATGTACACGGGGATGACCACCCCTTTCTTCCGAAACCACATGAATCTCTTCCATGGTAAAATTTTATGGAATACAATCTCAAAAACTACCAAATTCATATCCTTTCGATAGTTATAAGAATCGATCCTATGCACACTCTTACTAGTATTAATGTATTGTTTGATGGCATAGACCTTTTTTTCATCTCTTGCACATGTTCGGACCCATAAATACTTCTATCGCCAGCTTCATCCCAAGATGTAGGGACTCTATATCGCTTCTCATATAGAGCTTTCTACGGTTCTATTAGAATACTCTAATTGAAACTATTCTTTTATAAAAACTCAACTAATGGGAGATGTTGATGTCATCCACCATTAAATTCTAATGAGTATGTTCTCTACATGTTCTCAAGTGTATGAATAGTCCTTTGAAATATTTCATCAGTTCGTGGGTGATAGACTGTACTGAAATTCTATTAATTATTCATAGTATGTGGAATAATTATATATAAATTTGATGTAAACATTAGATCAGGATCATAGAAAATTGAAAGTTTCACTCCATGCAACCTCACCACATCATTTATATAAATCATGGCATGTTAGTCAAGAGATAAATCTTACTTAATAGAGATAAAATGTTCAATCATGGTGAGACGGTCTACTATTATCATTATTTCATTATTTCCATTCGACGTTCACTAGAGACTCGTGGGAAATTCCATAGTGATATTGTTCCACATTCATGTTGGTATGGTTAGTAGTTGTAATACCCCTTTAAGAAGTTTTTATTATTTCTTCTCATGTTGACACACTATTCAACATATAGTGTTGTTGGAAACCTTCCTTTTAATTTTATACCATCAATAATGATCATGATTGTATCTATATGTTTTGGTGCTTCCATTATGTATAGAGAAATTAGATCTATGAGCTTAATCCATCATGACCTTCTTTATTTCTAGAATAGAAGGATTACATAGTCTTGAATGAATTTTTAGTACACCATATTGATAAATATTGAAATCTGTAATATTCACTTTCTTTGTAACTTCTATTATCTTTTGAAAAAAAGGATCTTCAATTGGATATTTATTGACCTGTTCTAATAATGATGGTTTCGAAATAATTTTGGATAGGGTTGAGGATCTCCCTTACCTGAAGATTCCCATATCAGGTATTACTAAGTCATTGAATAAAGGATCTCAATGAATCCTCATCATTTCCAGAACAATATGGTCATTCCTAGTTAACTATTTTGTGACATTGTTTTCTCTTACATGATGATAATGAATTAAATAATCATACTTTTTTGAGAATTTATAACCTATCATCTAACTAAGCTTAAATTCACATAATTTGAAAATATACATCAAACTTTGGTCTTATGTGTGTATATCACATTTATCCCCATTAGATATACCCCCATATATATATAGAAAAAGAAACTGTATCCAATTCCAAGACATGTGTTGGATATTTCTTCTCATGAGGATTTAACTATGAAGATTAATAAGCAATCAGATTGTCATTTTACAAGAGGACACAACCAATATATTTTATAGATTAAGCACTATAAATAACAAATTCATCTCCGATAGAGGGTATAGTTAGAATACATGCAGTAACCAATCACTTCTTTAGATCTTGGAAACATTCTTCACACTCATTTTTCAAGATGAAATAATCCCATTTTCAATTCATCGTAGTTAATGTATTTGAATTTCATAAAATGCTTTCCCCAAACCTCATATAATATATTGATATGAAAAAGAAATGATGAATCTCAGTTAATGTTGTAGGATGAGGAAACTCCTGCACAATGTTCATCTTGGAAGCGTAAACTGAGAATCCTTCATTGTATATAATGATACCTAACAAAGCAACATATTGGAACCAAATTATATATTTTTTTAATGTTATAAATTACCTCCCCTTTTTAGTGTTTTATTAATAATCCATAGATGATCCTAATTCTCCTTGATAGATTTGGAATATATCATTATATCATCAACAAAAACTACAATAATGTTTTGAATATGGTCCTCAAAAACTATATTCATTAAATCCATAAAAATATTAGGTTCAATAGTCAAGTTGAAGGGAATAACATAAAAATGGTAATTCTGATTCCTTGATTAGAATGTAGTATTTTGAATATATTCTTTCTTCACCCCAAATTAATGATAACTAAAATGAAGATCAATCATTGTAAATAATTTTCCCCTATGAAGCTAGGGATATAAATCATCAATACATGGATAATGGAACTTGTTCTTTAATGTGATAATGTTAACCTCTCTATAATCAATTCCTTGCCACATTGATCCACAATTATTTTTCACAATGAGAGATTATTCTCTCCAATGATACACACATAGTTTGATATACACCCACTCCAAATAATATTTGATTTGTATCTATAATTCATTAAGACCCACATCTTCTTTTCTTTACGGGGTCTTTGATATCATCTTGGATCCAAGAAAGAGTTCATTGGAGAACTCCACCCCTCATTCTAGGGGATGTCATGTTTACTCCTTTAGAAATATGTTAATGTTTTCCTAAATGATAATGAAATTTTCAATTGGAATAATTTTACTTCCTTCATCATCATCAATAATAATCAATATAATGTAGGCAATGTGAGGTGCTTCTAGAAAAAGCTCATGTTGAGATATCTCCCCTTTAAAGAAAACTGTAGGCAATTAATTCATGACTAATGTGATTCCCTTCTTTATATTGTTGATCATTGAATTAAAAATTGAGATCTAGTCCACCCTAATTATAATGAAACATTAGGACATTGGAATGACGACTAAATTCATAATGAGATCCTTCTATATGATGTTAATATTATATTTTCTACTCACCAATAATTCTTGTATAATCACACCAAGTGTATTAAATGATAACTCTACATAAATAAATATATATATTGATTCTATATTTAATTCCAACATGGTGGAAATAATGTAATGTGTGTAGAAATAATCATATAATTTTAATTATAGAATTGTGATAATAACGATAGTACCTTCCAGTACATAATTAGAAGCATCAACATCGTCTTTTGTGAAAAAAAAGGCCCATACATTCTCTCTTAGACTATATTGATGTTGAGGGTGATTCTCTTCCATTTACATTAGACTTGGATAGAGATTTGGAAAGATACCAAGACGCATATACTTCAATCATTAGACTTCAAACAAGGCATTCACCATCTTCCCTTTGTTGTTAGTGATGCGATATTGAGGATTCACCTCACAATGATATTTATGAGAAATATTGACTTCTCTTCAAAAGTTATAACATTTACTGATCACGATAAAGTACTTACTTGAGTTCTTCATCACACATTTTCTTCATGTGGAAAGCTGAAATTTATATTATCCTCTTTTGTGTTCAATGTTGTTCCCTAATATTTGATAAATTGATCTCTTCTTCTCATTCAATCTATAAGACCACTACATCTCTCAGAACGCCAGTTCAACCTTCATTACACATCACACGTTCTCCTCAGAGCTATCAAAGTCTCAAATGGTGATATTATTCAGTAGATGGTGTCTTATTCCATCAAGGAACTAATTAGTATTTCCATTATGATCCATGAAAAATATATAAGTACAATAAAAAATAATTCTAATGTTCATCTCATAGCGACCATAGATTCATTTTCATTCCATTTCAACCCTATAAATTACTTCTCTATTTTTTTTTTATCCAATGAGAGAAATATGTTTTGAAAAAAGATCCCTTGATTTTTTCCCACTCTATAGCTTCAATATCCCTTCATTTAATTGTTGTTCAAATCAATTTACACCATTGATCAACTTCTACTTCTATGTGGTATATATCCCGAGTGACTTTATCTTGTTCCAAACAATGGAGTACATATGAGATCTTTTATATATATCTTATCCATTGTTCAATAATCAACGGGTCCATAGATCCACTAAAGTAAAGAGGTTATTTATTCTAGAATGACTCAATAAAAAGGTGTTCCATTCAATTAGAATACAGTCTTTGAGATTAATTTAAGTTATTTCTCATAACTCGAGTTAGTTGATTCATCATCCCCATGTACCTTTCCATTCCATCTTCAATTAGAGGATCATCAGCACCTAGTCCATTGTACTCACCATTTATGTAGTTCCCCACATTTCCCATCATTTTCAAAAATAATAAAACCATACTGAGAAACATCATTCATTTAATAATCATATAACTCTCACGAAATTTTATGTCTTAAAATATCACTCTTAAATACATTATTATATAACAACAATTACATTTTATATAAATCCGTCATAATGTTTCCAAAAAATCATGTGATTAAGAAATCATATCCCCCAAGAGTGTTAATCTCGGTGCATATTAAGACCTGTTATCATGGGCTGCATTACATAACGATGGGTGAGACAATCCTTTTGGATTTGTTTCTACCAGGTATATCAATTCTTGGACCACATCCACCTATTTGTATCTATACTATGATTTCATGGTTTAGAAACAACTTACATTAATCTTTACCAAAATTCCAGGATGGTTTCTTATATCATATCTTATTTATAAGGTTCTTCTTAAATTTTGAAAATATAAATTTCTATAAATATCTAAACCATCATTTTATACCAAATATGTTATCTTCCATATTTATTACATCACATTACATTACATTGAAAAAAAAGATATTTTAATGTATTGTTTCATGAAAAAAGTTACATAATACATCAGAATTTAAAAAATTATTATAATACACCTTAATGAATTATTCATATGTTCATACAAAGTACAGTTATATCATCTTAGGACCCAAGGACAAAATTATATGAAAAGGGTGACCATAGGGCTATGTAATGGAATGGAAGAGAAAAAATTTACATGTTATCATTAGAATTATCAATAAGAACAAGAGGAATAACATAAAGGAATAAAAAACAAAGAATATCTTAATAATAATAATAAAAACAAGAATCATAACTTATAAATTTGGTTAAAAACATAAATGAGAATGTCATAAGTATATCATATAGGTTTTTCACCACAGTTTCATAAGAATTACCATGGTTATTCACCAAGGTATCGTTAAACATGTCCTCTCTAGGGATTAAATTCTTTACCCAATGCATTGAATAATTATCATATAGCACCCTTCATATGTCTTAATTAATCTGATAAACATAGATTATAATAAAAAATGCATAAAATGCTTGTGGCGAATAAAAAATGAGTTTCTTATAATAATCATTGAGTTTAAATAAATTCATAAATATTAGATCTAAATGAAATTTAACCCACAGAATGATAATAAAGGTTTCATGCATATCAATTCCATAATAAAATAAATAATTTTATGATATTTTTTAATACCCTTTGAAAATAATGAGGTGTGGGAATTCAAATAATTTAAATAAAATGGAATTTATTTAGAAAAAGAGAGAATTTTTGGGAAGAAAAATCGTCTACATAACAGGTGTGAAACATGGTTTTAAAAAAATAGTAAAGAGAGGAGGGAAAAGGGTCTGAAATTTATAAATAATCTTAATATATTAATGATATTGAATAAAAAATATAAAATAACATAGTTTGTAAATTTTAAATACAAACCACATAAAAATGGATCTTGAAAGGAAAATAGAAGTGAAGATTTCATGTAACATCAAGAGTAAATCCTAAAAGATGATGATTGGGACCTTGGGGTCCCTATGACTGCTTGTGTGGTAAAACTATTATACCCTCAGGGAGGAAGTCATTGTATTGACCTATAATGGATAAATGGGTGCGTATTTATAGAAAAAGTGACTGATTTGTTTATTAATTACAAAATAAATGCATAAGACACATAAGTAATGGTCATTATAAAACCAAGGGCATTCCCTTGGTATTTTCCTATAGTATAAGAACATGTATCAATTTTTATGTACTTTGTTCCCAAATTTTTAAACAAGATTTTTATATTACTAATTATGTAAATGAAATCTAATGTTTCCACAAAATATAATTTTTATGTTAATGTACCCAATTTAAAATTTGGAAACTTAATTATATATATAATAATTATTTTACATATTTAAAAATACATTATATAAATAAAATAAAATAATTTGAGTCATGCATAATATTTAATTAGTTATTACATAAATATGTAACAATTATGATTTCATTAATCATACCAAAAAACACTCAAACTGTAATTTAATTAATCACAAAAAAAATTATGCTATTAAATTCTCATAAATTCACCCTAAACATATTCTTATTTTTTTCTTTCAAAAATGATATATTTTTTCCATAATAATTCTATAAATTTTATAATTTTAACAATTAAATATAAAAAATATTATTTGTCAAAAATAATAATGAATGAAAAAATCCTAGTAAAATTTTCAACACTTAAAAACGAAAATTATTTTTTATTTATTTTTAAATAAAAGTTTTTTATGCATAATATTTCATTAGAATAATCCTTATTAATATTAAAATAGTTTATTATATTAATTATATGTTTAGAAGAAAGAACAATTTATATCCGAAAAAACTATTTATAAAATTCCATCTAAATTTATCAAGAAAAATTATTCTTAAAACAAATTTAATAGAAAGAAATTTTACTTATTCATAAGACCTACACTTTTAAGTAACTAGGGCCTCGACACATAACCCCTTATTACACACGTATATGACCTAAGAGTATTTTGTGCAATGTTGGTAGTTCTGTGGGGTGCATCGACTAAATTTGTTCGAAGGGTTATCTGCCCAAGCTTGAAATTCTTTCATTGGCGGTTTCATTAAATCTTCAGTTATTGAGGCTCTAATTGGGCTTGGTCAAGAGAGAATCCCATTGGTGATACATCCATCTCAAATTCTGATATATGGAATTCAAATAAAACAACTTTACTAGGTAATGACATTGACTCTTTTTTTAGTGTCAAATTTTCAATGCCGAAATTTTACTTATATTTTCTAATGATAACATTAAATTTTTTATCAAGAGTATTTTTCGAAATGATCATATTGACCAAATATCCAAATTGATCTACTATAAAATAATAATCAAAAACCAATATGTCACATTTCAATTTATGCTACAATTATTATTAATGATTTGTAATTTGTTTGTATATAAAACACACAATTTTTAAAAAAAATTATCATTCAAATAATTTTGGTCGTGACCTTGATTCCACATTTTCCATTAATGATAAGATATATTATTTTAGACAAAATAAAAAAAATAAAAATTATACCACTATCATAAATTATAAATTGTAACCCCTATCTATTACCTTTCCCACATACATATTGTAACAACCCATGAACTAATAGATTAAATTAACTCTATATTTATTAAAATTCCTGAATTAAATTGTCATATTCATAAAAAATAATTCTTAAATGAAAAAAGAAGTGGTTTTATTAAAATCAACTGATTTTATTTGGAAAAATAATTTAAAAATTTATAATTTTAATTTCGAAAAAATTCGTTTAATCTTTTAATTTATTATATCAAACTAATCATTGAATAAATTGTAAGAATTTTTTTAATATATAGATTTTGTCAATGAACTATAAAAAATAACAGTTTTTACTTTAAATATTATTTTAGGTACACGGTTTAATTATTATTTGGAATATTGTTTAATTTTAATTTAATCACTTTAATTTAAAATAATATATTTTTGGTTTTTGAAGTGGATTTTATACCGGAAATTTCTATAAAAACATTTTGTATTTTAAAAGGATATTTTTCCAAAAAAAATTCTTCTTTATTTCATTTTTCCAGTTTATTTTAAATTAACAACTAAAAATATTTAATTTTAATTTATATAATTGGATTCTATGTATGAAATCCGGGGGCTGAAATTTATTAAATGGATCCATTTTATTTATGGCCAGTGTGAATAGTAAACGTAGTAATTTTTATAACCAAAGTAAATGGTAAAATTAGAAATGAAGGGTAAAGATAATGTGATATGGACTAGTAAATGACACTAACACATTCCCATGTTTTATTTTATGGGTTAGTTACGACAATAATCTTCTATGTATAGAAATTCTAACCATTCAAATCCACATGTAAGTGCTTATGAGATTTATAATATTTTATTTCATGAAAATTATATGATATTATTTTCATATTTGTTATAAATATTACTCATTTAATTATCTATGACCTAAGAGATATGTTCAAATATAAAAATATATTTGAAATATAAAATATATTTCAATAATATGGATTTTTTTATAATTATTCTGAAATGGAAGAGTTAACTTGTAAGAATTCTCAACATTAACAGGGTAATTATTTTATTAATAGAAATATCAAATAAATGTTATTAAAAATATTAAAATAAATAAAATGTGTGACTATTAAGGCAATCGGAGAATTATCTAAAATAACATGGCATGTTATTAATGTACTGAAATAGTTTGTCCAAATTATAAGAATTATTTTGATATTATTAAAATTTAATGTAATGAATAGTATCAAAATTGAATTTAATGGTATTTTAAAATAAATAATATTTTTTAAAATTTAATAAAATTCCTCAAAATCATAACATCATCCAACTAAATGGGATAAAAGTTATCATATCAACCATGATCTAATTACGGGTCTTTCTTAATGCTATATTATCTATATTAACCCTCAGTGAGTAAAAATACATGTGTTCACATTAAGAGAAAAGTGGTTAAATAAGGTTTAAAGACATTAAGGAATAAATAAAAGACAAAAAATGTCTAATTTTCATTGGATAAAGTAATTATTACCCATAATAAACAAATATTTGAAATAAAAAATTTTATATCCATTTTGAAAAGGGGATCAAATTATATTAATTTAATATTTTGAGAAATTTCAATAGATCATCTCCCCTCATGTGTAAAATGGAACATATCCATGTCAATTTTTAACATATAAAACCCATTTTATATTAGCCATGATTTTCTCAAATACCTTCCTATACTACCTCCATAAAAATAAAGATGTCAATTTTTTTTGATTAACTTCACCCTTTAGGTGTCATGGTGCAAGTTAAATGAGGTTTTCCAAAGAAGTGGAAGATAAAGCACATACATGACGATTAGAAGTCAAGGTATGGGAAATTCTATACACAATTTTCATTCATTGATTTCATGTCATAAATCATGGATTATTACATGTTGATATTATAATTTAAATCACTTTTAATTATTTTAATTGTTATTTCCACTTGTTTTAGGTGGATTTACACTCAATGCACTTATTCTCTTCAATTTAATAATTCTAACATTAAGGATATTATTTTTAAGGGAAATTCATTAAAAACAACTTTTAATGTTTCTTTTTCCTTACTTATTAAAATGGTAAAAAAGAAACGTTTTTTAACATAAATAATATGACTCGAATTTCTTACTTATAAGATGATATAATTATTTAATGACTCATTTATATGTTTTCATACTTATTTATAAATAAAATGAATTCATTTCTATTTTCCAGGATTTTATATTTTCATACTGATTTTTATAAGAAAATGTTATATTGATATCCAACCATGTTTCACACTTTGGATTTAAAGATATTTCATGATTTTTATTCATGATTTGTTCTATAGAATATCATTCTGATGGGTACGCCTAGATATAATTGGGAGACCACATTATATACTATATTATGGGTGTTCCCAAATACTTCTTCAATGGATTGGGAATAGGTTTTTCTTCTTTGAATAATTATAATGGATATAAGGTATTTGGTTATTCCAATTTTTAAGGGTTATTTTAATGGTTTTATAATGTCTTTATAATGATGATATCCCAAGGAACCTATAGGACTTTTATATTATTTTTAATTCTTGTTTCTAGAAATCATTTGATATTAAGAAGGAAAGATATTTATATTTCTGAAAATAATATTCCTTTTTCATTGTAGAAATGCATGTTTTTAAGAAAATGATTTAATGGTATTTTCACTAGACAAATGGTTTCCTTTATTTTATAACCCCTACAGTGATTTTTCTACTCATACCAGGTTTTTAAAAAAATCATAGTATAAGGCCCCAGCCTTAATCCTTACTTAATCTTGAGTTATTACAAGATTACACATTGAGGATCTTTTCAGGTTTAGAGTTTTAGAGAATTAGATCATGAAACTTGCATTATATTCCACATTTAACCAAAGTGGTTACATAAAAGACAGTATTCATTCTTACCATCAACGGAAACATATTTAAAATAAAGCATGGATTCTTTCATGACACATCCTTGACACTATCATCAAATCAGGTACCTTTCCCTTGACCAGTGAAAAACATTTCAAAAACTAGGGATGAGCATAAAAAGCTCAGTAAGGGTTATAAAAATATGGAATGGAAACATGAGTTCATATATACATAAGAACGAATTCATACTTTACCCATAAAACATAGGCACTTTAACATACCTCTTCAAATCATGAATAAATCATAGAAATCATAAGACATAAAAGGTAACTTGAGGCATTCATAACATTCTTACTTAGGGAGTAACCCTCTTGGTAACGTTTGGAATACCCACCACAGTATATTCCCTAAATCTCTTCGGAGAAACCTTAACGTTTCACTCCTTTGCATTACCCAATGCATTGGAGAGCTATATCGAGCTCACCTTCCTATAGTTTATCACAGAACCACCCATCTTCATAATAATTCCCAAGAACCTTAACATAATCGTATCACATAAAACATGCATAAAGGAAACATAACATTTCCACCTTTCAATAACAAGATATCAATACAACACATTGATATAAAAACATTATGAAATCCTTTTTCAATACCAAAATAAAATAAAAGTAAAAAATGGTATTTATTTATCTTTTAAAAAAAGTATGTCTTGTAGAGGAAGCCGAAACTCAAATAATGGTCACGGTGGCCGAGAAGTCGTTGTCGCCGCATACGTACGACAAAAACATTCCCTATTGTCATTTAGTAAACGATTCGTATAAAAAAGATTACTTTTGAATAAAAGTAAAAGTCAAAGGGTATTATACACCATATATAAGAAGGTTGTGTATAAAACAAAATATGCCTCAATGAAAGGAGTTTGAGACGAAGTCCCTTACAAAGACGGTATCCTTGGTTTAAGGATAAATCAATTACATAATTATGTGTGACAAACAAATACTCCAAATATAAGTGGATATTGAGTGTAAAATAATAAAAGGACATTCACACATATTCAAAGGATGGCATATTCAATAACTACATGTTGAACCCAAAGAAATCGAAATTGGGTTAAGAAGTTCCCTTGACAGCCTAACGGCGTCACATCAAAATGAGTTTATGAGAGATAAAAAGTGTATCTCATCACTTTGAAAAAAAATTTACATCAATAAGGATATATGAGAACATATCCCAACATAACAATATGTAAATTAAAATACCCAACAAAAGAAGTCTTTTAAAAAGAGGAGGGTGAAAGGTTCCCTTACCGACTTGCGTATCTTTCGAAACATACACCTAGTGAAAGAAGGACAAAACAACATTCATGTAAATACTCATTAAAGAAAGTATATAACACAATGAGTGAAATAATGGGCATTAAATACACTACTGAATGGAAATTATGGAAAATTTAGCATAAATCTCATGGGAATAAAAGTGAGATGAAAAATCCCTTACAAAAACTCGGCAGCCTAACGACGCCACATAAAACATACAAAAATGGATTAACGAGATAAAATAGGGTATCTAATCATATTAACGTAAAGTTTATAGAAATTGTAATATAAAAGAACATACCCCAACATAACAAAGAGGAGCTTAAAATAAGTGACATAAAGGAGAGTACTTAAAAAGAAAGAGAGAGGTTAGATCTCTTACGAAAATTCGGCAGCCTAACGGCCCCACTCAAAACATCCAAAATGGATTGATGAGAGAGAATAGAGTCTCTAATCAAATTAACATAAAAATTTCTGTAAGAGTAATATAAAAGAACATCCCAATAACAAGAAATATGAGCTTTAAAAGGAATGACATAAAAGAGTGTAATTAAAAAGAAAGAGTGGAGTAGGATCCATTACCTCATGTCCAACTTGTCTTGTTCGTTTCATTATATTCCTAAATAATAAACTTTGGTCAAATTAATAATTTCCTAAGTACCTCCTTTATTGATTATTATTCAGTTAATATCACATATTATAATGTTATAATAATTGTTTAATAATGTTAGTTAATATCAGACTGTTTTGCCAATGTTTGGTACATGAGTCCAAAATGAACTTGTTTGAAAAAAGATTGCCCATGTAGTAATAAGTAAATAATTTCCATAATAGTATTAATGTTTAAAATATCATATATATCCATTAAATATTCATTTTATACTATTCCATATCATTTGGAGATAAAAAATGAAAAGCACCGTTCATGGAGACGGTAGGCCGTACGTACGCATGAACGCTACTTTCATTTTTTGTCATATTAATGGAATTAAAACAAAATGGGAGATATATATATATGTTATAATTACAGAATTATATCCATAATTTAGATTTAATATATTACATATATATCCATTATATATATGTACTTATAATATTACATAACATTTTGAGATAAGAAATGAAATGTACCATTCATGGAGACGGTAAGCCGTACGTACGCATGAACGCTACATCCATTTCTATTTCATATTTAATGGACTTAAAACATAATGATACATAATAGTATTTAAATTCCATTATGGAAACATATATAATATCATTAAATATATCCTTTATACGTACCACAGATGGTATTAACGAATCAAATCACTTTGAGGGGGCGGTAGTCCACACTTCCTTAAATGAAGATATCGCGTATACCCATAATGGAAGCCATAAAGCTATTCCACAAATAAAAAATACAGAAGCTTAAGGAAAAAATAAAAATATTATATATCATACATAAATATATTGACATCTTAATGGAGACCTTTGAACTTGTTAAAAGAATTTTGTACATTCATCATTTCGGGAGGCAGAAATTTTCCATCCACAGAAACATTATGTTCATTAACCATTAGATGTAGGTGTGTGTATGTTTAGCTATAATCCTTCTTATAAAAATATCCTAGTATATTTAAGATACTTTATTTGTTACAAAATAAATGAATAAAAAGAGTTCAGGGGGTTGGAGAAGCAAAATAAAACAAAAGGACAGAAGTGAAGACATTACCTTAAAATCTGGTAACTCCCATTGGTTTGAGCACAAAGGCTTCCTTGGGAAGAATTATGCCCAAAGTGATGCTTCAAGGAGAAAGAGAGTGATTTGGAGAGTCAAAACGGGTAGGTATGGGCCGATTCAAAGGCTTTGGGAGTGCGGGTATGGAGGTAGAGGTGGGGGCCTTTTATAAGAGGAGAGGAGGGGTACTCTTGTAATGTTACAAAATGTTACTTTATTTTCAAAAGTGTTTTGGATTTTATAGGTCCCACATTGATTTATTTCTAGGGTAAGGTGATAAGGGTTTGAAATCCACTCATCCAAGAGGTTTTGTACATGTTTAGGTCTTAGATATTACATTATCATTCCATTTTATTTAAATCGTTAAATAATGAGGTTATCACTGCATCATCATGATGTCATAAATAATTTAATTTATTTAATGTCTAAAAATAATAAAAAATATAATATGATGTAGGAAATCTTTTTATCTTTCCAATTAACATTTATAGTCAAAAATATGACATGTATAACCCCATGTAATTTTTTTTAGTAAAACATCTCATGTTTGTGTTATTTTTACTTTAACATTAAATAAAAAGATATTTATGTCATTTTCCAACCAAAGTGGCTCCATGGGGTCCCCAAGTTGACACATGGATTTTCTTGGTCGGCCATGAGACATCCAATGATGGTAGGACATGTGTCTAGGTCATTTCATTTTATTAAAACATTATTCTTCCCATAAACTACAATAATTACCTCTAATCGCGATTAAAAACTTAATAAGTTACTATTCCCCAAAAAATTATTTTTATCCCATTGAACCACATTTTACTTCTTAATGACAACCATGTATGCAGGATTTTTGTAATTCAAAACTCAAAGATGGCAAAATTTCATTTAAATGGAAGAATCGGTTTTTATAAGTACCACTTAGTGGTTTCACTATTCATCAAAAATTGAAGTTTTTCAGAAAAATCCAAAACATTCACCCTAAGCTATATTTGATATTCTGAATTAAAAAATGAAGTCTATTTTACAAAATTCAAAACATATAAGTCACATTAATTAATTTAATAATTAATTCCCGTTGTTAGAGCAAATAGTGTGTTTTTATGAAACAATAAGTATCAAAAGATTGACACTAGTTTATGTCTGATTTCAATGTGAAATTAATTCCAACGACCACTATTGGATTTAATGGTAAAAATATATTATAATTTCAATTTAAAACCAATTCAAAAGATAATCTAATCATATAAATAAATTATATTAAAAAGAGGTTTTGAATTAAAATACAACATTTTACACTATTCATTAAAAAATGAACTTTATCGGAAAGATACCAAAAATTTACACAATGTAAATTTTGATGTCACGATTATTAAAAAGAGTTTTATTTGGTCCAATAGAATGTATAAGATTGAACAAAACAATATTTAATGACGGTTCTCCATCAAAAGGCGATAAGTGAACCTTCAGTGAAAACTAGGGCATATATGCCAAAAATTGAATTCTTTCCGTATTTTAAACCTTTATATTTTATTGGATAAATGTAAAAACATTTAGAAACATATATAATCATATTTTAGTTATTTATATCCATTCCAGCCTATAAAATGGCTACATGTTAACTACAATTTGTAATAATAATATTTTATTATTAGAGTGCAACGTAAGATTCCCAAGAAACTCGTTGTTGTGTGTTGGTTACGCCATCGAGAATAGCATCCCCTTTAAAGTGATATTAAAATTTTATTCAAAAATATGGATAAATATGAAAATGTCATATTCTTTTTTTACCTGGGGTGTTACATCCTTCCCCCCTTTTGGGAATTGCTTCCTCGCAATTTTTAAAATTGAGCTTGGAAACATCCTTGAAAGTCCCACATTGGAACACGAGTCGGTAAAAAAATCACTTTAAAATAAAGGAAGATAAGTACAGAGGTCACCCGAGTTAACCCATTCAAGGATTCCATGTGGAAAAACATGGACAAGTAAGAAAAAGCAAAGGGTCATGTTCTTGAGGGAGAGTGATAGTAAACATGTCTAAGAGATAGTTAACCATAAGAAAATCACAAACTTGTGATGGGTTAAACGGTATTCGATTCCCCAGTATGAAAATTTAATAGAAAACATTTTTGTTTTAAGTTTATTTTTATTGAGGAATTTATTCATAAGGAAACATAATCACTTATCATGTTGACTTTCATATTTTACTAGATTCCTTAATCAAACTCATATTTTTTCCAAAAGACGAGTATTTAGGGAGACTTGTTCGCATTAAGAGTACTATAATCAACTTCTAGAGAATCACCTAATCCACCAAAGAGAACTATATAATTCCCATGTCTTTAGACATTAACCAAAACCAAACCAAAAAGGTTAGTAAATGATCAGATAATCCAAGAAAAGGATAACCATTTATAAAAAGAAAATCTATTCTTAATCTCCATAATTTGTCCAACAAAAACCAAAGTTCAACGAGGACCATTCGATAAACCATTTGTCCATAAAGTTCTTCAAAGTAAACCAAACTAATATTGAAACCCAAATTGTTGAAGGATTTATTCACATAGTCTTCCATGTTAAATCGTAACATTTATCTCCAAACAACATCAGCTGCTCTTAATGTCTTGTATTGAAAAGTAATTAACCTAATTACATATCCTCCATGATAGGTTAATAAATTTCCATAGATAACCCAAAATCAACATACTCTTAATTCATAAAATCATATAACTAAAAATAATTAGTCAAACTAACCAAGGACTTCACGTAGTCCAGTGGTAGGCGATAAATACCAGTCGCACTTTTGTTGTGGGTTTGATTCCCGCAGCTTTGTCCGACGCAATGGGTAGTCACACGGTTTGCGTGTTGTCCTTTTTCCAAAACTATATAATTCTCAAATAATTCCACAAAAAGAGATAATATCATCAAAAATAACCATAACATAATTTAACCTCAATTTTATCTCATGCCTTTCACTTCCATCAGAACATATAGTAACCCATAATTACCTCAAATTTAAGGATCATATAAACTCTAATGGTTACCTTTATAATTATTAACTGAACTTACACATTGATTGGTCATCTCATACAAGATGCATTAAAGATATTACCAAGGTTAATGTGGTTGATCATGACTCCTTGATAGTTGGTTTAGAAAAAACACAAGTTTCCTCATTGAATCCCCCATTTTATCTAGTATCTTAATCATAGAACCACCACAGTTTCCTTCAAACCTGTTGTCTCTTTAGTGCCTGCTAGATCCAGCCATTTACTAAAACAGAAAAGGTTAGTGTAAGTATATCAACATAACCATCAAGTACTAATGAGTAAGATAAACACTAAGATATACTTACTCATTCACTTTATCTAAAAACAATGACACTTTCTAAAATCCTTGCCAATATGTTAATGTCACTTATGCTTTAATAATACCCTAACCTATAATGTTAACTAAACCGACATTTGATACCAAATATAAGGCCCCATCCTTAAACCGTACTTAATCTTGAGTTATTACAATATTACACATTGAGGATCATTTTAGGTTTAGAGTTTTAGAGAATTAGATCATGAAACATTCATTACATTCCACATTTAAACAAAGTGGTTACATAAAAGACAGTATTCATTCTTCCCATCAATGGAAACATATTTAAAATAAAGCATGGTTTCATTCCTGAAACATCCTTGACACTATCATCACATTATGTACCTTTCCCTTGGCCAGTGAAAAACATTTCAAAAACTTGGGATGAGCATTAAAAGCTCAATAAGGGTTATAAAAATATGGAAAGGAAACATGAGTTCATATATAACTAAGAATGAAATCATACTTTACCCATAAAACATAGGCACTTTAACATACCTCATCAAATCATGAATAAATCATAGAAATCATAAGACATAAAAAGTAACTTGAGGCATTCATAATATTCATACGTAGGGAGTAACCCTCTTGGTTACGTTTGGAATACCCACCACAGCATATTCCCTAAGTCTCTTCAGAGAAACCGTAACGTTTCACTCCTTCGCGTTACCCAATGCATTGGAGAGCTATGTCGGGCTCACCCGCCCTTAGTTTATCACGGAACCACCCGTCTTCATAATAATGACCAAGAACCTCAACATAATCGTATCACATAAAACATGCATAAAGGAAACATAACATTTCCACCTTTCAATCACAAGATATCAATATAACACATTGATATAAAAACATTATGAAAACCATTTTCAATACAAAAATAAAAGAAAAGTAAAACATGATATTTATTTATCATTTAAAAAAAGTATGGCTTGTAGAGGAAGCCAAAACTCAAATAATGGTCACGGTGGCGGAGAAGTCGTTGTCGCCGCATACGTATGACAAAAAAATTCCCTTTTTTTGTTTAGTAAACGCTTCATATAAAAAAGATTCCTTTTTAATAAATGTAAAAGTCAAAGGGGTTTATACACCATATAAAATAAGGTTGTGTATAAAACAAAATATGCCTCAATGAAAGGATATTGAGACGAAGTCCCTTACAAAGACGGTATCCTTGGTTTAAGGATAAATCAATTACATAATTATGTGTGACAAACGAATACACCAAATATATGTGGATATTAAGTGTAAAATAATCAAAGGTCATTCACACATATTCAAAGGATGACATATTCAATAACTACATGTTGAACCCAAAGAAATCAAAATTGGGTTAAGAAGTTCCCTTGGCAGCCTAATGGCATCACATCAAAATGAGTTTATGAGAGATAAAAAGTGTATCTCATCACTTCAACATAAAATTCACATCAATAAGGATATATGAGAACATATCCAAACAAAACAATATGTAAATTAAAAGACCCAACAAAATAAGTCTTTTAAAAAGAGGTGGGTGAAAGGTTCCCTTACCGACTTGGGTATCTTTCGAAACATACACCTCATGAAAGAAGGACAATAAAATATTGATGTAAATACTCCTAAAAGAAATTATATTACACAATGAGTAAAATAATGTGCAGTACATACACCACTCAAAGGAAATTATGGCAAATGTAGCATAAATCTCACGGGAATAAAAGTGAGATGAAAAATCTCTTACGAAAACTCGGCAGCCTAACGACACCACATAAAACATACAAAAATCAATAGATGAGATCAAATAGGGTATATCATTATATTAACATAATGTTTATAGAATGATGAATATAAAATAACATCACCCAACATAACAAATATGATCTTAAAAGAAGTGACATAAAAGAGAGTACTTAAAATGAAAGAGAGAGGTTAGATCTCTTACGAAAATTCAGCAGCCTAACGGCGCCACTCAAAACATCCAAAATAGATTTATGAGAGAGAATAGAGTCTCTCATCACATGAACATAAAAATTAAAGTAGGAGTAATATAAAAGAATATCCCAATAAAAAGTAATATGAGTTTTAAAAGGAATGACATAAAAGAGTGTACTTAAAAAGAAAGAGTGTAGTAGGATCCCTTACCTCAAGTCCAACTTGTCTTGTTAGTTTCCTTATATTCCTGAATAATAAACATTGTTCAATTAATAATTGCCTAAGTACCTCCTTTAGAGATTATTATTCAGTTCATATCACATATTATAATGTTATAATAATTGTTTAATAATGTTAGTTCATATCGGACATTTTTGCCGATGTTTGGTACATGAGTCAAAAATGAACTTGTTTGAAAAAAGATTTACCATGTAGTTATATGTAAAAAATTTCCAGAATTTTATTAATGATTAAAATATCATATATATCCAGTAAATATTCATTTTATACTATTCCATATCATTTGGAGATAAAAAACGAAAAGAACCGTTCATGGAGACGGTAGGTCGTACGTACGCATGAACGCTACTTTCATTTTCTGTCATATTAATGGAATTAAAACAAAATGAGAGAGAGATATATATGTTATAATTCCAGAATGATATCAAAAATTTAGATGTAATATATTACCTATATATATATTATATATATGTACTTATAATATTACATAACATTTTATGATAAGAAATGAAATCTACCGTTCATGGAGACGGTAAGCTGTACGTATGCATGAACGCTACTTCCATTTCTATTTCATATTTAATGGAATTAAAACATAATGATACATAATAGTATTTTAATTCCATTATGGTAACATATATAATCTCATTATATATATCCTTTATACGTACCACATATGGTATTAACGAATCAAATCACTTTGAGGGGGCGGTAGTCCGCACTTCCTTAAATGAAGATATTACGTATACCCATAATGGAAGCCATAAAGGTATGAAATAAATGAAAAATACAAAAGCATAAGGAAAACATAAACATATTATATATCATATATAAGTATAGTGACATCTTAATGGCCACATTTTAATGTGTTAAAAGAATGTTGAACAATCATCGTTTCAGGAGGAAGAAATTCGCCATCCACGGAAACAGTATGTTCTTTAACCATTACATGTAGGTGTGTGTAATTTTATCTCGAATCCTTATTATAAAAACATCCTAGTATATTTAGGATACTGTATTTGTTAAAAAATAAATGAATAAAAAGAGTTTAGGGGGTTGGAGAAGCAAAATAAAACAAAAGGACACAAGTGAAGACATTACCTTAAAATCGGGTAACTCCCTTTGGTTTGAGCTCAAAGGCTTCCTTGGGAAGGCTTCTGCCCAAAGTGAGGCCTCAAGGAGTTAGAGAGGGATGTGGAGAGACAAAATTGTCAGGGTTTGGCCAAGCCAAAGGCATTGGGTGTGTGGGTAAAGAGGTAGAGCTGGGGGCCTTTTATAAGAGGAGAGGAGGGGTACTCTTGTAAAGTTACAAAATGTTACTTTATTTTCAAAAGAGTTTCAGATTATAAAGTTCCCACATTGATGTATTTCGAGGGTAAGGTGATACGGGTTTGAAATCCACTCATCCAATAGGTTTTGTACATTTTTAGGTCTTAGATATTATATTATCATTCCATTTTATTTAAATCGTTAAATAATGAGTTCATCGATGCATCATCATGATGTCATACATAATTTAATTTATTTAATGTCTAAGAATTATAAACAAAAATCTATGATGTATGAAATCATTTTATCTTTCCAATGACTATTTATAGTCAAAAATATGATTTGTATAACCCCATGTAATTTTTTTTAGTAAAACATCTCATGTTCGTGTCATTTTTACTTGAACATTAAATAAAATGATATTTATGTCATTTTCCAACCAATGTGGCTCTATGGGGTCCCCAAGTTAACCCATGGATTTTATTGGTTGGCCTTGACACATAAAATGAGGGTTGGAAATTTTTCTAAGTCATTTCATATTATTAAAACATTATTCTTAACATAAACTACACTAATTACCTCTAATCGCGATTAAAAACTTAATAAGTTACTATTCACCAAAAAGTTATTTTTATCCCATTGAACCAAATTTTACTTCTAAATGACAATCATGTATGTCGGATTTTTGAAATTCAAAATAAAAAGATGGAAAAATTTAATTTAAATGGAAAAATCAGTTTTTATAAGAACCACTTAGTGGTTTCACAATTCATCAAAAACTGAAGTTTTTCAGAAAAATCCCAAAAATTTACCCTAAGATAAATTTGATTTTACGAATTCAAAAATGAAGTCTATTTTACAAAATTAAAAACATATAAGTGAAATTAATTAATTTAAAAATTAATTCCCGCTGTCAGAGCAAATAGCGTGTTTTTATGAAACAATAAGTATCAAAAGATTGACACTAGTTTAAGTCTGATTTCAAAGTTAAATTAATTCGAACGAACACTATTGGATTTAATGGTAAACATATATTATAATTTCACTATAAACAAATTTAAAAGATAATCTAATCATATAAATAAATTATATTAAAAAGAGGTTCTGAATTAAAATACAACATTTTACACTATTCATTAAAAAAATAAACTTTATCGGAATGATACCAAAAATTTACACAAAGTAAATTATGATGTACCAATTCATAAAAAGAGTTTTATTTGGTAAAATATAATTTATAAGAGTGAAAAAAACTATATTTAATGATGGTTCTCCATCAAAAGGCGATAAGTGAACCTTTAGTGAAAACTAGGGCATATACGTCTAAAATTGAATTCTTTCCGTATTTTAAGCCTTTATATTTTATTGGATAAATGTAAAAACAATTGAAACATATATAATCATATTTTAGTTATTTATATCCATTCCCTCCAATAAAATGGCTACATGTTAACTACCATTTAATATAATACTATTTTATTATTAGAGTGCAATGTAAGATTCCCAAGAAACTCGTTGTTGCGTGATGGGTACGCCATCGAGCATAGGGACACCTTTAAAGTCATATTAATATTTTATTCACAACTATGGATAAATATTAAAATGTCATATTCTTTATTTACCTGAGGTGTTACACATAGGGTCTATGCAGAGTAGGGACAAGGCTGAAATCAATGGGAAATTGAGGAGATTTTTCAAAAAGTCAAACAATGTATGATTTTTATGACTTTTATAATAAGAAAAAATTGATTTTGTGTCTATTATTAAACTTTTAATACATGGCTCTACCATATAAGGGTTATTATTATTTTCTAAAACTATAATCTAGAAAAGATACTCAAAATAAAGAGAATGAATTATAGTATAAAAACTCAATATTGTGTATTGTTTAAGTCCATGTCGTACACATAGATCCATTTTACATTTACAACAACTACACAAATTCCATCCCTAAATCTATCCCAACATTCTAAAGGTATTGGTTTTACAATATTAAATAATCTATAATTCTTAATGTGTAATCAAAATGAGGATATCCGATGAATGGGTATATATTTCATTATAGTGTTTTCTTGTTTACTTCCTATTTCACCTCCTTAAAATCATCTATAACCATGCTGATATGGAATTATAAGTTCTTTTAAATAAACAACCACAATATTTAATGGTTTTTTAAAACAAATTCATATACTTTTACACTATATGGGAAATAAAAAATTTCTTCATGTGTTTGAGTGGACTACCACCTAAACCATGTGACGTGTTCTATTTTCCATCACACCATTAAAAAAAATCATTTATAAATGATTTAATGATTTTATAAATTTATATGATATTTTTGAAATAAATACGATTTCTTAAAAATAATATATTTCTTACCTTCATAAACATTTATTTGATGGGAAATCATAACCTCGCTCATCTTTATGTATAGACTATCACCTCCACGAATAGATATTATTTATTATTCATGTCTAACATTTAAGGATGGTTCTAAAATTTTATTTATTTTATAAAAATAATAATTATTCCATTATTCATATTATATATATGATGTAACCATGAAACCATTAACCATATTCATCCAAATTATGTTTTGTTGATAATATAAACATAGTGTCCTCAAAACATATAGCATAAACATAATTGATTTAGTATCTATATAAGACATCATAACATATAAAATAAAAGGGATTATAATAACTGGGAAACCATGAAATTGGTCTTAATAATTTAAATATTTAATATATGTTAATTATAAATTAGTTTTAGAATGTATGTGGCTAGTCAGACATGCTGATAAAGATTTTTTTCTCTAAAATGATATATTAATAGATCTAATATTTTTCTTCTCTATTTCATCGATATTAATACTAATTAAAAAATTTAGGAATGTTATTCATATAATTATATTTATGTTAAAATTCATTTTTTATCAAGTTTTACATTAACTGTGAATGTTTGAAAACGAATCATTATCATTTACTAAATTTTCTATTTTTTACCATCTTAAAAAAGTAAGAAATGAGCACAATTCTTATTGTATGTAGAAAGCACAAAATTTCCCAAATAAATAAATTTTATTCATAAAAAATTTTACCTTTTCATTGTTAATATTTTTCAATAGAATATCCTCTTTCATATTGTTTTCTAAATGTTATATTTTATGACTTATGAAAATAAATTGTCTTTATTTGGTTTAAACCTATAATTTCTAATACAAATGACATAACTACATATATTATGATATATCATGGTATAAATTAAATATTTTTTTTTTATTTTTTGCATCCTTTTAAATTATTTTTTATTTTTTGATCATGTGATATTGATCTCCATTACATTTGATATTTATCATGTTCATTAAAGAATTATATTTTAATTAACCTAGTCAGTTGGTCCACTTATAAGTGTTATTTTAAGCTATCTCATAATGCACTATGAAGTGTTTGTCCAAAATAACATATCGTAAATTTCTTAAATTATAATAGTATTATTTATGGAAATTTTTTTATTTCATATGAAATGAAATTCAGATTAGGTTTAAATAATGATTATGATCCTTTTATGGGTGAATGGAATGTTTTTTGAGAATCTTTTTTCCATGGGTAGTTGTGTCTTCAAAAAGGGTACTCATAATAATGATCAATCCTTCAAAAATTATTAATAAATTTTTATGATTTTTTTAAAGACTCAAAATTCCCATGTAATTTTTTTTAAAAAAATTAGGAATTTTACGAGTCTGCAAAAATTGACGGCACGTGATTCTGATGCCCATAGTGCCCGGAATGAATTTCTTAACTTTTGGTATAGTATGTTCAGTAAACGTGGCAAATGGTTTTTATAATTATTGAAATTGTTCTCGGAATTGAAATATGAGGGGACAATTGAACTCACAGGGCTGGTTTTTGTTTAAGAATACTTTCACCTCGACGGCATTTGGTGATTAGTGAAAGAGAGTTTTTGGGTTTTTCGTGTAAGAATAAAGTAAAAAAAAGTGTGTGACATTTTTATTTATATTTTCAACACCCATGTTGTTGTTGGGAGGTGGTGTCCACTACAACTATACCTCTATGTGGAAGTTGGAAGTGGGGACCAACAGACCATGACCTTTCTTGGGAGGTTATGGTGGTGGGGACCACCCAAACCGTAACCTCCCATGAGAGGTTATGGTGGTGGGGACCACCCAGGATTAAACCCCACATTTTTTTAGAGAAACTCTAAACCCCCTCATTAATTTGGAGCAGCCTCCTAACCTCCTCTACATTAATTGTGCCATTTCATGTACCTTTAATTGT
Organism: Viscum album; assembly: GCA_963277665.1. Lineage (NCBI taxonomy): Eukaryota > Viridiplantae > Streptophyta > Magnoliopsida > Santalales > Viscaceae > Viscum > Viscum album. The sequence goes on along the minus strand of OY728165.1, from coordinate 249,665,728 downwards.
GCCAACATAGTTAATTGACTTTCCCCTTTTTTAATTTAAGTTACAAAGTCGTTGTGATTTAGGAAGGTTCCTATTAAATGAACCATAAAAATTTCCATGATTGTTACCTTCCATTCCCCCATATCTAATATATATAGCGCTTGGGAGGACGATTTGGGATGGATTCACCAAGAAACGAAGCATTGGTAAAGTGACGCAAGGCCCAACAGATGGAGGATTAAGCTCTCCAACGTATAACATGTTCTCCATTGAAGAAAACCCTCCCCAATGAGGAACGATCCACCAACGAAGAACACTGACCTCCTTCGACATTATTCCTCGGGACTTCTTATGACGTGGGACATCCTCTTCTATGGCAAATAGACATCCATAATTCCTCTTGTGCCAACATCAACGAGCGAGGTAGGGTTTAATGTTGTATGATTATCACTTCACAAGTACACCCCCTTCCCTTTATTTTGCGGTTGGGGAAGAATCTTTGCGGGAGTGTTTGATGTGCTCTGTTCTTGTGAAACTCTTGTCACCTCTATAATATGGAGAGTGTGTTCCAAACTAGCATGGACCATCCTCTCCGTAACAGTCGTGTTGTTTTGTGGTGTTCTTCGAAATGGAGGAAGGCGACGAAGGCGATGAAGGCAATGGCGCCGCTATCTGCGGCCTCTGCCACCCACACCGCCCCTGCTGCACTCCGGCCACCTGTCCAAACAGGCCCCACGCGGACGCTGGGCGAACAGGTCTTGAGTCGCGCTACTTCCTGAACGAACTAGCCCCCAACCACCCTAGTCTCTCGGTCGATCCTTCCTGGCTATGCCATCTACCGATGGAACCACCCCGGTCACTTCGGCCTCTCAGGCAAACTGGCCCCATTCGTACCACCTGTTGGATGAACAGGCCCCAAACACGCCTCCCCAGACCACGGGCCGAGCCGCGCCTCCGCGACCCTCTGAGCCGAACCATCCCCACGCCCCGGGCCAATCTTCCCTCGTGGCACCCTCCGGGATGAGCCTCCCACGTAGTTCCCATCAGGCCCAACTTCCCTCACACCAACCCGTGGCTAATTAGCACGCTCATCGCTCTCTGCAGCCCCTCGCGGCCTGCTGGGCTGGGTAGAGCGGGTCGGGCTGATCCCAATGGGCTGGCCCTTACAATGGGTCAGGCCAAACACAACGGGTCAGGCCGGGTCGACCTGAACTAGGTCTGCCTAGGCTGGGTCAGGCAGGGTCGGTCTGACCTGGTTGGATAGGACCCGATCCCACTACGACCCAATTACGCTCATTTTCCCATATCATTGGAACCAGAAGTTCGTTTGGAAAACCGTCAGTGGCGCGGGAAGTCATGGAGAATGATGGTCCGTTTGAGTTTGCCCTACTACAATTTGTGGTATAGTTTAGATATGGTAGCGTTGGATTGTGCTTGAATCCAACTAGTTCTCCAGGATTAAAAGGGATAATGACTCATAGATCGGGTGTCCATTTGATTCTCCGTCTGTTGCATTGAGACCCCTATGATGTGACATAACCTTGAGATAATTCTTTGCAGGACATCATGATATTTGGTGTATTGGCCACTAACATGTGGATAAAATCATCTCAGAGACGAGCAAGTGTAGTTCAGAGACCTTGTAGCTGGCTGAGACCGGATGACTGCTGACCGTTTTGACTCGGAGTGACTCTACTAGACTAGTGGGGAGCGCCTTGGTGTCGTGGAAGACCCATAGTGGGGAGAGACTTGGTGTCGTAGTAGACCAATGGTACTTGACAGGATGAGTACCTCAGTAGTCTATGAGGGGGACTATGCTTGGTGACACGGCAGACCCACATTGGGGAGCCTACTTAGTGATGCAGTAGATCCACGGTACTTGACAGGAGGAGTACCTCAGCAGTCCAAGGTTAGTGTTAAGCAGACTTGGTGTCGCAATTGGACCACTATACTCAATAGAGGAAGATTTCTCCAGTTGCCGAGGTTTCTCCATTGTGACTGGGGATGTTACTTGATACTACCCCTAGAATAAAATCTTGTTTGAGCTAAGTTAGTTTTTCTTTGTTTTCCTCATGATTGAGATGGATCACCTGATAACTTAGTTATATGTATGGGAATAAACCTATGTAAAGTTATCTGTTGATTTTATACTTTGTAATTTATCATTAATTGATTTTGTGAGACCTTGAGTCTCTCGGGGTCCCTATTGATTATTTTTATACTCACTCATGCATGGGATATGCCAGCAGCTTGTTGTGTTGGTTGCAGATGACAGACAGCGCTGACTGGGGTAGAGAATACCTGGACTAGATGGAGCCCAGAGGTGGACCATATGGCATGTTGGTACGTGGTGGATATGGACATACTCGGAGTGCTGAGGAGGCTATTTGTACCTACCTTTCAGGTAGGAATCCCGGATGACAACCTAGTAGCTGCTTTTCTTTCTTTTTCATCAGTTGTATTATTTTTAGGTACTTGTACCTTTACTATTGGGCATTTATTCCACACCATTTTACTTTTTGAAATCTTTTGGTTATACAGTTTACACATGTTCGTATCATGTTGGGGGTGTTTACAGGTTATAAAGGAAATGCCTTCCCACTTTTAGGTAATTACACCTTTGATGGTAGTTGTCGGACCCTGGCCAATGGAAGGCATGCTTGGGGTAGTCGTGGCATGGGCCCCGGGGGACAGGTCGTGACAACATTGTTCTATAAATATAATTTCATGAGTATGAAAATTAATAATTGTTCTCAATGTTTACTATGTAAAAAATAAAAAAATTTATTATTGATTTTATAGTTTCTCAAAAAAAATGGTTTCCTTTGTTTTCATATAACATACATTAATTTTAGTGGTCACCATATGTTTTAAAATGTTTATAATATTTTGTAATGATTATTTGGAACTATTGTATTTTTTTATCCTCTTTATTGATTCCTCATAAAATAAAGAACACATATTTTGAATAAAACATGTGTTTAAATTTAAGAAAAACATTTCATAGAATAATATATATATATATAATAGAGGTGTCTGCATTGTTTGTAATGGATTTATATTCAATAGCATGTTCTTGTTTTAGAATAATATATTCTTAAAAAATGGAATAAAATTCAATCGATTTTATGAAACTATCAATGATGGGTTGTTAATAGAATGAGTCATTATAGTTGATATCAAAGAAAAGTTAAAATCAATTTAGAGGTTAGGCTGATACTATGAAAATATATTTTAGGGGTGAAAATATATGTATTATAAAATCAAGATAAAAATTTTGGGGCTGTTATATTACTTCCCCTAATCTATGTCTATTTCATAATGGTTTTCTATAGGGGAAACAAGTCAAATGATCATAAAAGGAATAAATAAGATCATGTATATCCAAATTAACAACCCAGAGTAGTGGAAATTATAAAATACCAGTACATATATATATATATATTAACTAAATTTATGTACTATTTTAGTGGTGGTACCATTGGTATATAGTATATAAACTCTCTAAATAGGATCATTTATATAATGAAGAATCTCACAAAATGACATGCTATGACATTAAGGGAAACTTTAAATTTAGTATCAGCAGAAGGATGGATCTGTTCTCTATAAACAAAATTGTGGTTTGGGGTAAATTTTAAAATTTCAAGATAATTATTAAAACTTATCACTTTTTTGTTTATGTTTATTATTTATGGTTATTGATTAAATATACCAATGAGAAAGTGAGATTGATTACAATGAATGGTAAGTATTTAATGATATTGTCCATTAGATATATTTTTCTATGGTTATCTGATATAGAATGAATATTATGTTTTTTGGGACTAATGTAAATAGAGTAAAACTATGATGGAACCTAAAAATATAATTTTACTATATTGTCTATGTATATCCTAAATTAAAATCTATATTATGTTAGTAAAATTTAATGATTTTACTCATTATTGAAACAAGTTTTGTGATGATAATGGTATAATCATGATTTTAAATCTATGAAAAGTTGTGTTCTGTTCTGAGAATACTGATATAAAATCATTATAATTTTTTAAAAACAATTATAATAATATGTCTTAGTTGAATGTAATGGGGAACCAAACTTTTAATAAATCTAACAGAAAAAATACTGAATTTAATTTTTTTAGTATGTGTGGAATAAATAATCATGCTGAGTGAATCATGAAATCATGGAATTTCTAGTGTTGTTCTATGTTTGGTTATATGGGATATTACTTCATTGAAAATGTAATAGTAATGGTTATAGAAATAATAATAATCCGGTCTAATGGATCTATAATTGTAATCATTTGGGCCATTATAAACATGTGTGTTTAAAGTGCACATGAAATATTGAAGTAATCAAGACCATAAGTTTAACGTCCCGGACCTGGGTTCCACTCAACGGGTGACCCGAACCCAGTTCTCCACGTGACCTCAAGCACATTTTCCCAAATTATAGAGGCCGCCGACCAGCAGCGAGGGCCCAGGTTTGATAGTAGGGACACTATGCCCTCAGTTTTCAATGTTTAGCGCAGCAGAATTTTAATAAAACATACAAAAACAGCGGAATTAATAAACATAGACAACTGAAATAACTACAGTAGTGGATATAACCAACAGTAAGTGATGATTCTACATGTTTCAAGTTCTAAGAAGACATCCAGAACATGTTATACATCAATAATGTACTACAAAATACAGAGTACAGTAAAACAAAAAAAAAAGCTGGCAGCGGAATCACGAGCCTAGGCTCCGTCCCATGCCCTCACACTCCTCAGCAACAGTCAAGTACCTGTATAGGGACTCATGCCCTTATCTATACCTGCAGAAACATAATCTATTTGGGCCAAAAAGATTTTCCCAAACAGGGTGTCAGAAATATATCTTAGTAGGCACCCACCAAAGGCTCGTTCCCAACTGCATGTAAGCATGCAACAATAGTGTGCAATAGTAAAATGAGATAAAGTAAGAAGTTGTAAAAGTAACTACTTTAAAATTAAATTTCCATTTTATTATTCATTTAATTTATTTAATTTAGTTTCATTCTTATGCTCAACAGCACCAAGCCCTCAGGCCAATAAGAACCATGCCCTTAGGATAAAATAGTAACCACAGCCTCAGGCTTGCCCTCAGGCCATACAAAATCCAACCCGCAGGTATTTCCCTTAGGCATAACAGAAATTCTCACCCTTAGGCATACGAAGTGTCTCCCTCAGGCACAAAAGTCAAGCCCTTAGGCATGAAAGGTTTCCCTCATGAGAAATAGAACATCGCTCGTCAGGCTAAAACAGTCACGCCCTCAGGCTAATCACAACAACGCCCTCAGGCTAAACAGGTAACCGGGCCATGCCCAACATTTCAAAATGAAGTAAACAAGAAGTAACAAGAAATTTCTCTCATGGAAATTCTACAATTACTACTTTGAAGGCACACTGTCAGGTATCCAGGCCAAACAGCTAAACAGTGGAACACACCCCTTGGTGGTTCCAGATCTAATCAATGATTCCAACTAGCATTTTATTATCACAATTTAATCACCTATGAAATTATAGGCATTAAATATTGCAACTTCCTCAGCCACACGACACCCCAACATGGGTTCGTGGCACCAAAACACACAAAAAAGACACGACAATTTGAAAATAAACACTAAGACACCAACCTTATACGCCAACGAACCTTATACCCGAACGCCGACTCTAGAAACACCCAAGAACGACGTAGATCTGACCAAGAAAAAAACCCATTAAAATGTAAATAATTTATGTTTGGAGAAGAATTGGTAAGAACGGTACTAGGATAGGAGAGGTCTTACCTGTGTGGTTCCAACGAGATCGTTCGAAGCCGAATCAGATTTCAGACGAACACCTGGTGGATCTTCAAAGGGTCGGTCATCCTCCTCAGCTCCAAAATGGATTAAATGCCTCCTCTACAAAAAGAGGAGGCTAGTGCCTATTTTAAGCTGAAAAAACAAAGTACACACCGTGTACTTCTGAGTACACATCGTGTACTTCTTTCATTTAACTATTCATTTGGAGGCACCGCCACACTGTTCATCCATCGACATGAGTACACGACATGTACTCCTGAGTACATAGTGTGTACGGCCGCGAAGCTGGTGGTGACTCCATCGCCTTACTGTTTTCACATGCCGATGGACTACACGGTGTTTACTCGGTTCCTACACCCTTTGCCACCGGCATGACTACACACCCCGTGTACCCATCCCACATGGCCAAGAGTACACGAAATGTGGAAAATTACACGGCGTGTAGTTCCAATATTTAGGCTTTCTCCCCATTTCCCATATTTTCTCAAAAAAACATAAGGAAAAATGAAAAAGAAGAATCTCATACCTCAAAAATAAGAACCGGGTTCTTACAAACTCCCCCCATATAGCAATTCATCCCTGAATTTCCCTCCCAAGGGTGGCAAAGATAATGCTCAGAATAGCCCTGGCCACTGAGCACGTACGTCAGCCTCCCGCTCCCTGGTCTCATCCTGCACTCGGCCATGTTTCCATAGCAACCGTACGAGAGGAACTGATCGGCCTCGAAGAACCTTCCTGCTCCTGTCAACGATATGGATCAGATGCTCCTCAAAGGACGCATCCTGCTGAAGCTCAACCTCCTCTAGCTGAAAGGTGTGAGATGGGTCTGAATGTTAGAGACTCAACTGAGACACGTGGAAGACGCCGTGCATGGTTCGACACCGTTGCTGTAACTACAACCGATTGGAAACCAGCCTGACTCTCTCCAGAATCCCGAATGGCCCCACATACCTCTATGAAATCAAACCGTGTCTCCTGATCCGCTTGTGTCCCAGCCTCGGTGAAACACATATAAAAACCGGATCCCTAACGAAGAACTCCAAAGGTCATCTATGGCGTTCAGCATAAGACTTCTGATGAGACTGTGCGGTAGCCATCCGCATCCGAATCAACTGGACCTGCTCAGATGTCTACTGTACGAGCTATGGCCCTAGTAAAGCTGCCTCACCTGCCTCTAACCAGCACAAAGGGGATTGGCATGTCCTACCATATAATGCCTTTTATGGTGTCATCTCAATAGTTTCCTAAAATCTATTGTTATAGGAAAACTCAAATAAGGGTATATGCTTCTCCCAAGAGCCCCCAAAGTCTAGGACATATGCACGCAGCATTTCCTCTAGCACCTCTATAGTCCGCTCTGACTGGACATCATTCTGAGGGTGGTATGATGTGCTCAGAAGAACCTGTGTACCCAGCGCCCTCTGAAAAATCCTTCAGAAACAAGACGTAAAGTGGGAGTCCCTATCTGAAATGATAGAACGAGGGACCCCATGAAGACGTAAGATCTCTCGAATGTACCGACTTCCGAGCTCGTCAACACTGAATGTCTCCTTGATCGGAAAAAAGTGAGCTACCTTTGTGATTCTATCCACAACAACCAACACAGTCTCATTGGCTCGAGGTGACCTCGACAATCCCGTCATGAAATCCATCACGACATCATCCCATTTCCACTCTGGAATGGGTAACTACTGTAACAGCCCAGCCGGCCTCTGGTGCTCTTCCTCCACCTACTGACAGGTGGAACACGTCGTAACAAAACCAACTATCTTTCTCTTCATACCGGACCACCAGTACTGATGCCTCAAGTCACGGTACATCTTGGTAACCCCGGGATGAACTGCCCAAGCTGAAGCATGAAACTCCCACATCAGCTCCTTGCATGTATCCCTTGGAACCCATACTCGTCCATGGAAACGCAAAAAATCATCATCGCCTATAATCCAACCGGGAGGAGGGTCCCCACTTGCCACCGACTCCCGTAGAAATAGGCCTTCTGAATTAGATAGTTGTCTCATCCTCACTCTATCCAGGAGGGTAGACATTACAGCTAAAGAGGAAAGATAAGACGGCCCCTGACTATCATGCACCTCCAGATGCATCTCAGCAAACAAATCCATGAGCTCCCACTCACCACTGGTTTCCTGCACTGCCTGTATATGAGTCTTCCTACTCAGTTAATCAGCTACTGCATTAACTTTACCAGGTGTATAGGCAAGCTCAAAATCGAAGGAGTGTAGGTACTAAACCCACCTTCGCTGCCTCAGATTCAGGTCACACTGAGGAAAGATATACCTGAGGCTTTTTTGGTTGGTGAAAACCACAAAATTCTCTCCCAAAAGATAATGTCTCCAATAGCGCAACACATGCAGAACTGCAGCAATCTCGCGATCATGCGTCGTGTAATTTTTCTCATGTGGCCTCAACTGCCAAGACCCGTATGCAACAACTCGGTCTCCCTACATCAAAACGGCTCCCATCCCAATCCCTAATGCATCACAGTAAATTGTAGAGATCTTCCCATGCTCAGGGAGTATCAGGATCGGTGCTGATGTCAACCTTCCCTTCATGTCTTGAAAAGCCGTCTCGCAAGATTCTGACCAAACGAACTTCACAACCTTCTTAGTCATAGCCGTCAACGGTGCTGCTTAGCGAGAGAAGTCCTGTATGAAGCGTCTTTAGTAACCACTCATCCCAAATAATCTCTGTATCTCAAACATTTTCATAGGCTACTCCCAGGAAACTACTACTCTCACATTATCTAGGTCTACCGAAACTCCTACCTCTGAGATAATGTGACCCAGGAATTAAATATGGTCCATCAAAAAGTGTCACTTTGAGAGCTTAGCATATAGCAGATACTCTATCACTATACTCAATACGATCTCAAGATGGGTGGCATGGTCGTGTTGAGTGTGAGAGTACACCAAGATTTCTCCCAAGAATACTACCACAAATGAATCAAGAAACAGATGAAACACACAATTCATCAGATCCATGAAAACTGCTAGTGCGTTCGTCAGTCCGAACGACAGAAACAAGTACTCGTACAAACCATATCTACTCCGAAAAGGTGTAAGCGGTATATCCGATGCTCTCATGTGCAACTGATGATATCCAAATCTCAAGTCAATCTTCGATTACACTCGTGATCCACAAAGCTGATCAAACAGATCATCTACCCTTGGTACGGGATATCAGTTCTTAACCATCAACTGTCATAGTTTCTGATAATCCACGCAAAGTCTGAGGGTACCTTCCGCCTTTTTCACCATAAGGACAAGAGAACCCCATGGAGAAGTATTGCGTCGGATAAAGCCCTTTGCCCGTAACTCCACTAACTGCCTCTTGAGCTCCTGCAACTCAGGAATGGCCATCTTATAAGGAGGAATGGACACAGGTGTTGCACCTGGCATGATCTCAATAGAGATATCCACCTCACACACTGGAGGTAGACCGGAAAAGTCGTCTGGGAAGACATCCAAAAAATGATCAACAACTGGAGGGAAATCCCTCTGACAAGTCCCATGATCATCTAGATATGAGCTCGGAATTTGTTTTGTGACTCCACCTCACCCATGATCCTCTGGTCCTTCACGACTCGCCTGAACATCCCATTCACCCTTGTATAGAAACTCTCAGCCCTCTGGTGACGTGAAACTCACCCTACAACAATAGCAGTATACGATGGATCGAAAGGGAACCAACCAGTCCATCCCGAGAATGACGTCATAGCTCATCATCTCTAAGACATAGAGGTCCCAACATAAGTGACACCCACCAACCTCAAGGGGGCACTCCTTGCACTGATGCACACCAGTCTTTCTAGTCCCCAAAGAAGTGTCTAGCTTCATGATATCAGAAGAAGAAGAAGCACCGAGCCCAAGGCCCTCTACAACGGGTACAAATATGAAACTATGTGTAGAACCCGTATCAGAAAGTATTAAAGACAAGACAGAAGCTACTAGAATAGTACCTATGCCTGTAGAAAGTCTGAGATCCTTCTCCTACTGGGTCTGTTGCACTGCATAAGCCTGCCCAGTGCCACGGACCTGCGACATTGCTCGGCTACCCTAAGCTATCTTGTCCTGTTGCCTCTGCAATCCTGGTGTTTGGCTACCACATCCATGACCACCATCTCAGCCTCCACGCCCTGACATATTCTAGTTCCCTAACTGGTATGCAGCCACTGGTCCTACACCTACATGCAGAGTCTGCACAGAACACCTCTCACTAGCCACTGGTAGAAACGCCCTTCAAAAGTGCTGTAGATGACCCATCTTGCCGCAAGCTCGGCACTCGACTAGGTCTCGTGGACACTGATGCCTCTTGTGCCCCTCTGTGCCACACTGGTAGCACATGATCGTGCCACTTGAAGAAGCTGCCTGGCTGGTACTGCCACCCTGAGAGAAGTCCATCTGTCTCTTCCTCTTGCCTGTAGAAATAGTACTAGTAACTATTGGTGAACCGCCCTGGCCCACACTAGTAGATTCCCACAGGTTCCTCTCAGAAATCAGAACCTGGTTTACAATAGTGTGTACTGTAGGCAACCTGAAAACATTCACCAGTGCTTGAATGTCATAACAAAGACCATCCTCACAACGTCTGGCTCTAAACATCTCATCACCTACTAGCATGGGTGAAAAACGCTGATTCTCCGTCAAACAAGCAGAATAGTCCATCACCGACATAGCGCCCTGCTGCAGATTCATGAAATCTCTAGCTCTATCTGCCCTCAACGTCTCGGGAAAGGAGAAGTCATAGAATACTACCTAAAAATCTTCCCACGCAATGTCTCTATGATTCTTTGACTTGGTGGTAACATCCCACCACATCTTGGAGGAATCACACAGCATGTAAGTCGCGAGCTTGACCCTCCTCCCTAGAGGCGTCTCAAGATGCTCGAAAATAGTCTGCATAGACCCCAACCAAGACTCCATAGCATAAGGTCCGCCATCCCCTGAAAACGTAGACAGATGCTGCTGCCGAAGATACGAGTCAGATCAGCCCTAGATGTAGCATCCTGCGGTGCTCCCTGAAAGGTCTGCATGAACCACATAAAGCCTTCACGGAACTGCGCCTCTGTTCCTGTGTCTGGTATAGTATCTGGTGCCGCATCTGGCTCTCCTGGAGGATCAACTGGTAGCCCATGGCCCACCATCTCTGGATTATAATCGTCACCACTCTCCTGGAGAACAACTCGTTGTCGTCTAGGCGGCATAACACTACATGGTCAAAAGCATGCCTCAGATTCAAGATTATTAACACTGAAACGATGGAACCACAATGGAACATGAGGAAGAAGGCATTTCAAAATTTGAAAAACAAGGCTACATGGTGTGTACAATGACTACATGGCGTGTACTTGACTTCCCATCCCCTGCCTGGGTCCTTCTACATGGCTATGCCACACATCTTCTATTGACCAAAATTACACTACGTGTATAATATCTACACAGTGTGTATGGTGTTATTTTACAACTGCCCGTGTCATCTGTGACATGGCCAACTACTCAGCTTACAACTACACGGCGTGTTACACCCATACATGGCGTGTACAACACCCCATTTCCCAGCCACATATCTAACTCCACACAGTCTATCCTTGGAAAAGACTACATGGCGTGTCCCATAGGTACACGGCCTGTTCAGGGATAGGTGTCACTGGCCCGTGTTGTTTGTTACACGACCAAGTCCCCATGTCATACTACACGGTGTGTCCATAATTGAAACAGTGTGTTCTGTCAAGGAGTACACCGACCCATGTTGTTAGTTACACGGCCGAGATCCAGGTCACACTACATGGCGTGTCTATTATTGACACTGTGTGTTTTGCCCTAGCCTTTCCCAACCCCGTGACACCGCCCACACGGTTTGTGACACGAGAAGAGACTACACGGCGTGTACTCAGGGTACACGACATGTAATAAAAAAGTTCATTTTTCTTCCCGAATAGAAGATCATACACGATATGTATACAAATACTACACGGCGTGTATACTGGGTTTCCAGACAGTATGCCTCAGAAACTTCCCTAGAACCCCGAAAATACTGAAACTAACACCTAAGAGTAAAAATCCAACTCATGGGGGCCCATACTCCCCATGAATCAGTGTTTGACATCTTATTTGTGTTATAACCAATAAACAAACAATAATCCTCAAAATTCCTGTCAATGGGGGCCCATACTCCCCAAAAACCAAAGTTTGGCGTCCATTCTATAAACTTTCTCAAAAAAATACCATTTCACAAGGTATGTATTTATCAAGCATCAATCAAAACAACATGCTTTATTAGCACAACAACTATCACAACGACATTCAAATTATAATGCACCTACATCGAATGGAATCTATGCATGGCATGTTATATCTAGCATTTGCCCATATTATGGATGAGACGACATACCCTCATCTCATTGGGTAGCAACTCAATAGAACCCACAAATAAATTATAACAACACAATCTCAAGTGCGTCACCCAATGGTGAAAACATATAAACCGTAAAATTGAAAAATTAAAACAATGAAAAATGCAAGATAGACTGGAATTTCCCTGTACACGGGTTAGCTACACCTAGGCACAACTTATTACCAACTACCATTCCATCATATCCCTGACTATGGCTCCAAATAATATGTCATAGAAAAGAAAATACTTTGATACCACTTTGTAATGTCCCGGACCCAGGTGCCACCCAATGGGTGCCCCGAACCCGGTTCTCCATGTGACCTCAAGCGTATTTCCCCAAACGTCAGAGGCTGCTGACTAGCAGTGAGGGCCCAGGTCTGATAGAGGGGAAACTATGCCCTCATTTGTCAAAGTGCAGCACAACAGAATTTAAATAAAACATACAACAAAAGCGGAAGCAGTAAACATATGCAACTAAAATAAATACAGTAGTGGATATAACCAACAGTAAATAAGTGATGATGCTACATGCTTCATGTTCTAAGAAAATATCCAGAACATGTTATACATCAATACAGTACTACAAAATACAGAATATAGTAAAACAAGCAAAAAAAAGCTAGTAGCGGGATCACGAGCCTAGGCTCAGTCCCATGCCCTCATACTTCGCAGCCACAATAAAGTACCAGTATAGGGACTCTTGCCCGTATCTACACCTGCAAAAATGTAATTTTTCTGGGACGAAAAGCATAGCCCTAACAGGGTGTCAGAAATATATCTCAGTAAGCACCCACCAATGGCCCGTGCCCAACTGTGTGTAAGCATGCAACAACCGTGTGCAATAGTAAAATGCAATAAAGTAAGCAGTACTAAAAGTAACTAACTTAACAATTAAATTTCCATTTTATTATTCATTTAATTTATTTAATTTAGTAACATTCTTGTGCTCAACATCACCAAGACCTCAGGCCAATCAGAACCGTTCCCTAAGGCTCAAATTGTAACCATTCCCTCAGGCTTTCCCTCAGGGCATATAGAATCTAACCCGCAGGTATTTCCCTAAGGCGTAACATAAATTCTCACACTCAGGCATATGAAGTGTCGCCCTCAGGAACAGATGTCAAGCCCTCAGGAAAAATAGAACGTCGCCCTTAGGCTAAAATAGGGACGCCCTCAGGCTAATCACAACAATGCCCTCAGTCTAAACAGGTAATCGGGCCATGCCCAATATATCAAAATGCATTAAACAAGTAGTAACAAGAAATTACACTCAAGGAAATTCTACAATTACTACTTTGAAGTCATACCCTCGGGTATCCGGGCCAAACAGCTAAACAGTAGAACACACCCCCGGGGTGGTTCAAGATCCAAAAAATGATCCCAAAAAGTATATTATTATCACAATTTAATCACCTATGAAGTTATAGGCATTAAATATAGCAATGACCTCGGCCAAATGTCACCCTAACATGGGTTTGTGGCACAAAAATGCACAAAAACGCACGACAGTTGGAAAATAAACACTAAGCCACTAACCTTATATTCCAATGAACGTTATACCCGAACGCCAACTCGAGAAATGCCCAAGAACGACGTAGATCTGACGAAGAACAAAACCCATTCAAAGGTACATAACATACGTTAGGAGAAGAATTGGTATGAATGGTACCAGGAGAGGAGAGGGCTTACCCGTGCAGTTCCAACGAGATCGTCTGAAGCCGAATCGTATTCCAAAACAACACCCGATGGATCATCAAAGGGTCAATCGTCCTCCTTGGCTCCAAAACGGCTGAAATGCCTCCTCTGGAAAAAGTGGAGGCCACTGTCTGTTTTATGCCAAAAAAAGTACAAGGCGTATACTTCTTGAGTACACGGAGTGTACTTATATCATTTAACTATTCATTTAGCAGCACCGAAACACTGTCCATTCGTCGACATGAGTACATGACAAGTACTCCGGAGTACACGGCGTGTACTGCTGCCCAGCTGGCGGCGACTCCACCGCCATACTGTTTTGGCCTGCCGGCTGACTACACTGTGTGTAAGTACCACTACACGGTGTGTAGTCGGTTCCTACACCCTTCGTCGCCAGCATGACTACATGCCCCGTGTACCCATCCCACACGGCCAAGAGTACACAACATGTGGAAAAGTACATGGCGTGTAGTTCCGAAATTTAGGATTTTTCCCCATTTTCCATATTTTCTCATAAACACATAAAGATAAAGTAAAAAGTAGAACCCCGTACCACAAAAAAAATAACCGGGTTCTTACAATAAGTTATAGGGTTTGTAAAACATAGTTGAGACTAACTCAGGAAATAAATTATAGAAACCTGAGTCTCTCACAAAAAATGTCACATGATTTAAACCAAAATATATAATAAACACAACCTATGGTTTGAGATTCCTAGTATATTTATAAGACTACGTTCATAATACATCAAAATGTTACTATAACATAGTGTATTTATTTAATTATTGATAATTGTCCCTAAAATATCAATGATCTAAAAAAATATAACAGATAAAATAGGGTGTAAATAAACAAAATAAGTATACTAAATATCCAAAAAAGAAAATACACATGATGATGAACCATTTAATATGAACAAAATGATGCATAATTATATTTTATGAGGCAAGATACATTGTTAGTCACATGGAATCCGAAAATATGAATTAATGAAACATAAGATCAATAAATTATTATATTGTTTATCTAACATATGACTTGAAATTAAAATATGTAAAGGATAAACAAAAATACAGGATCACAAGGTAAAATGATACCCATCAAGGATTTGGTTTACGCTTTACTACTATACAAATCTACTTATAAAAATATACCCAATTCATTGGAGTTATATTTTGGTGTCCCAATAAGAACATGTATAAGAATTTGTGTTATGTGAATAGAACTCGTGAATAACACATAAGAAATAAATCCTATGGAAAGGAAATAGATTTCATAGTAAAGTTTATAACATATGCAAATGGAATATAATAATTAATTCCATAAAAGAATCAATGAAAACATTGTTTTATATTCATGTTTAAATAATGTTTCATAGTAAATGAAAATGTAGAATAGGTGAATTGGAGACATAAAATGGAGTGGAGAAATAATTTTTGAAATATTTATTTTAAATAAGGTTGAAAGTAAAAGGGTAATGAATCATTAAATTGGCTATGTGAATAATAATTTACATAAAAACCAAAAAAGAACTACAATTTATTTTCAAAAATAAAATTAATTTTTTTTAAAAATATTGAATGTTTATTTACATTTCATTGGATATCAATTGAAATAGGGAAATTAAATGAATAAGTTCATCTTAATCTTCTCATGGGAATGTATCTATTAAAACATATATATTGAAATTTTGTAAAGGTGATTTAAACTATGTATAAATATATGGGTCAAATAGCAAGACTATATTATAATTTAGTAATAATAATATTTAGATAATTTTGGTAAAATTATATAAATCGTAATCAAATAATATATGGAGGTTTTGATAGATCGCTTACGTTGGGTCAAGAATTATTCGTCATTAGTACTTAAAATCCCAAGTAATCAAATTATACTCAATAATGAATTAATTCAAAACATTTTCCATATATATATATATATATTTATATATATTATTTTCTATAATTATATTTTGTTCATTTAAAACTATTTCAATGAGATGTCAAGTTTTATTTTTTTGTTCCTTTGGCATTCGTTTAATGGTTTCATGGATGGGTCACTTGTTAGTCATTAGGAATGTTCTTATCAAATTGAAACCCAACTCCATAAGAGAAAAAAAATTATATTAATTTCATTCAGGAATATGGATCATTAATTAAGTTTAAATTCTTTCATTATATAATTAGTTCATTTAGGAAGTTTTATCGACCATCGTGAACTTGATTAATTTTATTTAATTAATATTTAATTAATATTTTATAATCCATAAAATAAGTTATTGTTTAAATATTATAATTAAATTTATCTCTAATATTATTTTTATAACCATCCTTGAAGATAGTTTTTAAAAACAAATTATGTCTTTCGTGGATGCAGTGAACCAACCATGTTGTGAACAACCTTAAAATTTTAGAATGAAATGAGAAGAGTTTGCATTGTGGATATTACATTAAATTAATAAAATTATAGCATTTTAAATATACTAGATTATTTAAGTCATGATGGATGGAATTTGTTTAGAGTATAATGGGGAACATAAACTAAAAGTCATGGTTGAAGGAATTACTTTATATTTTTTATTTCTCCACTTAGGAACCCCACTAATGAACCTTGTATATATCTATATATATTATTTTATGGCTCGAAGGCTGTCTTTTTTATTGATTTTATGATAACCCCCCTTTCAATGGATGAGGGGGAACCCTTACAAGGCACAGAGGCTTTAGGTGTTACCTTTCCCATATGCTTGAAGACATTACATGACCTATATGTCTTATGGAAAACATACAAACTATGACTACTTGAAACTGCTCCTCCTCAACATCTGCATCATGATCAGCTCTCCACCTTTTCATGACTATTTAGCTAGCATGTCCATATACAGAGGTGCACAGGCGTGGTACCGATGGAAAATGGCATACCCTTTCATTCTTCCTATGTTTTTTAGCGCTACTCTATGAATGTACATTACTCTCTCCTCCTCTGGAGCAGTTCCTTGTAGAATATGTCTTTGAAACTACAAATCTGGTGGCCCTGAATGACATGGGGTTCCCCGAAGTCCATGAGGTGGCTCAAAAGCCTTACTAACCCAAATTCGTGGGTGGCCCGAAGGCCTTGAGGACTCCAAGCCAAAATCGGTGGCCCAAGCTGAATAGTTTCGGCTACTATAGTACTGAACAGTACCTGCTATATTAACAGCTACAGAGTCAGATACAATACTTATGATACATTTGGGTAGATTTTCCATAATCTCTATGTCTTGTAAGGTGCGATGATAGGGGAAGGTGAGTGGTTGTATATATAATAGGAGGGGAGGGGTGTTTTTGGAATATTGTATTCTTTAGTATTTTATTCTACATCGTAAATACCAATATTGTTGACTATTATAAATATATATTGTAATTGATTTTTATTAATTTTAAATAGTTGTTTCTTGCATCATAAATGACACAAAAATTATTTTATTTTGTAATTTTTTTAAGTATCATATTTTATCGTATTTCACTAATCACAAAATTTGCAATTTCTTTACATTGTAAAAAATTCACCCTATTATTTTATATATGAGTAAATTATAAAAATAAAATAATTTTTTATAAATAACTTTTTAAATCCGAAAAAATTAATTTTTCAATAAAATTGGTATTTATTTAAGAAATTTAAATTTAATATTGTGATAATTTTGTTGAACCATTAAAATATTATATACGTTTTCATAGAATTATATAATAATTATAATATAATAATTTTGTAATAATTTTTTTAAAATAAATTTTATTCAAAACAATTATATTTAAAAATTATAAAATATATTTATCTAATTTAAAAAAATTTAGACACTTATTTTATATTTTTTAGTAAATTATTTATTTGTTTCATGATATATGATTTCAATATTTTCACTTTATAATGTGAATATATTTTATTATTAAATTACATTTGATTGGTTACTGTTTTAATAAGTTGGTTAATATTCATAACAATCATATATCTATTTAAATAGATAGATTACTATTTCAACAATTAGATTATTAAAGGACATATGGGTTCCCTACATTCTATAAATACCCTATATTTTATTCAATATTATTTTTCTTATTTTTTTCACTCAGTTTTATATATATTATCATTTATAAAGTTAATATTACATAACTAATATTCTATATAATAACTATAGTGTTTTTTTTGAGTGTGGATATTTTGGGGGATCGTGGATATCAAAATTTTCATATTACACTTATCTAATTTTATTCTCCTTCTATAATAATTTCACTTATTATTTTCATATGTATTATTTTAATGTAATTTCCATGTCAAAATAAAAAAATGTTTTTCATTATTTATTTCATGTTCTTGATATAAAACTACATCTGTAAATATGACTCGTTTATATAGTCTGAATGGGATATTCCATTGATAAATTTTTGGGTCCATATAGCCATCCCAACTTAATAAAATTTATCAATGAAATTTCTATTTAAATATTAATTAAAAATCAAGTGGGTTTATTTCTGCTTCATTACATCCTCTAGTTTCGATGATGCTTCTTCGTACAAGTGGTTCCTTCTGAATATTTTCACTCTGTCATCTACTTCATTTTATAGTACAATATCTCTATGGTCCATGATTTTCACCAGCTATTATTCATAATAAAGATCATGGTCTATCTAAAAATCTTATGGATTTAGTACACATGAAGGATATGGTATGTACATTTGGAATAGGGACATGTGAAGCATGTCATACACTTCTGATATGGTTGGTGGAAGTACTAGACAGTTTGAAAAAACTATATTGCAATTAAGAATCATAAAGGGATGATGTTTCCAGGACTTATCTTTCCATTATTCCAATATATAAAGAATCTATTCCATATATATAAATATACGAAAACATTATATCCAACATTTAACTCTAGGTCCCATTAAATATTATCAGTATAGCTCATTTCTCTTCTTTGAGTAGCTCTGATGTGGTTTTGATGGTATTGACCTTTTATTCTATTTCATCAACCATATATGGTATCATTATACTGTGTTCACCAAGTTGATCCCAAAACATAGATAATCAACATATCTTCCCATAATGATCTTCATATTGACCCATTTTTATGCTTGAGTTGAACCTATTATTGTACTGGAACTCAAAAAAAGGTATATATTGATCTCATTCTCCTTTTACGTCAATGGAGTATTCTCTAAACATTTCATCAAGTTTCTAGATAATACGGTAAGATTAGAAATCATTTTGGGGGTAATAATCCATATTGAAGATCCAATTAATGTTTATAGAATTTGGAAGATTTTTCTATAAAATAGAGGAAAATCCTCAATATTGATCTGATAATATGGATTGTTGTATTTGATTCAGATTCATTACATCATTGATGTATATTATTTTATATTGGTTGAGTGAGAAATACAGTAAAATTTAAATGAAGTGAGAAATATTTATAAATTGATAATTATAACCCATATGGAATTATTTTCCCTCTATTTCTTTGGAACACAATTAGAAAATTCTATGGTTATGTTCTCACATTTCATTATGGGTATGGGTAATTATTGCATCATCCACTTAGACATTTTTCTCTTATCCTTCTCTTATAGATATACCAGGCACTCTGGTGTATATTATGATATTCAATTCTGAATGTGGTCCCACCAAAATTGTTCTTGAAGTTCAAAATACATATTTTCCTCCCTAAGTCCACTGAGAATGTGGATTTATGTGCATCATTTAACAACTCATTATTTTTATATTTATTATATGGTTTACATAATCAGAACCTATACGAACCAATAATTTTTATATAGTTTCCTAGGAATCATTTACTTATACACCATTTTCTAATTTTTAGTATATCTATTTTTGCTATTACCTTAGATTTTTTTTTGTGTAAAATAGGAATACTTTTGAATGAAGTGGGGTAGTCAAGGGTTTGATCGTGGTTTCCCCAAACCAGGTGCACGAGATAGAAAAAGTTGAGAACCTAAACATAGAATATTCAAATGTCTCACACATAACATTCCAAACCATGTGACACCCATAGGTGACACACACAGTTAGTCCCACAGTTTCAAAAAATGGTGTTCTCTATACAAGAAATTGTGAACATAGAAAATTAAACCACTGATAATTAGATTAAAAATTCCCAAACCTTCAGATTTTGAACAATGTTGTCCCAACTCGACACTATATTATTTATATCTATTTTTTAACCATTAAATGAATTTGTAGGCACTCAAACACTTTTAATGATGAATACCAGGCCGAATTTTCTATCTACAACTCTCAAGGTATGTTCATTATTTCCAATAAGGATTCTATCTCCCT
The DNA here is from genome assembly GCA_963277665.1 of Viscum album. Classification (NCBI taxonomy): domain Eukaryota; kingdom Viridiplantae; phylum Streptophyta; class Magnoliopsida; order Santalales; family Viscaceae; genus Viscum; species Viscum album. The sequence continues at coordinate 249,645,477 of OY728165.1, read as the reverse complement.
CATATCGGTTTTAAGATAAAATGGGGTGGTTTTCCTCTATTGATGGTGGTTTAATATCTAGTACTGATGGATCTTTATTCTTTTGAAATTGGATCTAGTTTTTGTATCTAGATCTTGTTCATCTTTGTGATCTTTGATTCCCCACTTTAATTGGGTATTTCTATTAGAATGAATCGAAAAATAATCTCAAGTTAGTTTTTCTAATTTTAATTCCCATTTTATTGAATTCTAATTTGTGTTTGTATTATGAAATTTCAAATATCATGTTTGATAATTGAATGCTGAATTGAATAAATTAATTGACTAATTAATTTATGGAATCATGGAATTGATTAATTATTTTTCCATGTGATTACAAAATTATTCGAAAATGGGAAAATTGAATTTTAATAATTGAGATTATTAATTTTTTTAAAATAGATTAATTAGTTGTTTAATTAATTAATATAATGTAATGATTTTTGAATTGATAGTTAATTGGGTTTGTGTAATGGGTCAATTAATGTGTTTATGAACTAATGTTCAATGTCAATTATGATATTATTGACTTTTACTTAATTTCTTTATAGGATATATGATTTAAATAATAAAAATTGTATAATGATGAAATATTCAAATTATTCCATGTGATTAAATTGGATTAAATTGTTTGTGGTGATAAATTATAGTGGTATTCCATGATTATAAAGGCTGATAAAAGGTTTAATTAGGAATAGTATCATTTTTTTAATATATGTGATATATGTATATATGTGATTGATTAATATACAGTATGTGAGTGGGACTGAGGATCAAAATACCCATATGTGATTATTATTGTATGAGATAGGGACTAAAGCTCTAAATACCCTTATGTGTTAATAAGTGTTGTATAGTGACTCAGGCTCTAAATACACATATGAGATAGAGAGTGAGGGTTGGGGACTAAGACTCCAAATACCCATGTTACATTGAGTTGTGGTATAGGGACATAGGCCCTAAATTACCACGGTGTGTATGAAATGACATTTTATTCCCATGAAATTAGCATTAGACTATGGTACCAAATAGCTATAATGTGAAATTTAACAAAATAGATAATGTAATAACAAGTGTTATAATGAATTGTGAATTGAGTTTTTTTATGGTTTAGAATGCATGACAAACTATAGTAGGCATTGGGAGCTTGGGTGTAATGATGTTTTGTTGTGGTGTTTGATCGACGATGCCGATGGCAGTGGTGGATCGGTGTTTTGTGTAGGCGGTGGACTTCATATGAGGCCAATGGTGAAGATGATGATGTGACATTGATGACAGTGTTGTGATATTAGTACAGTGAGTTATAATCTAGTTAGGTCTTCCTTGAGGGTGGGTTTCTCGAAGGCATGCTTTTCCAGGGATTCCAATTTTTTAATTTGAACATTGTTTTGAATGTGGATTTTTGGATTCAGGTTTGTGGTGAATTATGTTTTACGTGTGTTCTATTTGAAATTGTTTTTCGTTTTTTTTGTAAGGTTCTCACTTCTCCAAAAAGTGACTTTTTTAAAAAATGAGAAAAAAATTATTGGAGGGGGGTAAAATTGAATACACTTTTATTGGTGGGATATAGTTTTGGACATCATTGGTGGTAGCCTAATGATATTTACTCCCACCCATCACGGTCTGCCCTATTGATACCCAAATAGTTTATATGGTGTTAGAGAGTATAAGGGAAATGAGATTATGTTAGATGGATGGGTTTGAATTAAGAATGGACGAGGGGACTAGACATGATTTTGAGACCCATTTTGGAGTTTCAATGCATGTTTCTTTTAATTATTCAATTTAAACATCACACACACTTGGCATAAAATATCTAATATTTTGTATGGGATATTTTATTTCTATTTTAGTCATCATCTGACACTGGTTTTTGTAGTTATTAGTTATATTATTATGTTAGTTCATATATAAATACACTATTTTTCCTCTTTGATACCAAGGGTATAGTCTCCCCATGATTGATATTAGTCCCTCGCTAATAGTCAGATGCCTCTAGTATACGAGAAGGTCTGCATGAGGTCATGTGATCGACTAACTCGAAGAACGAGTTTGGGGATCATGGGTTGGGAAATTAATTATTTGTTTCCTTAGGGTTTAATTTTTCACCTCATAATAATTAATATTTATGAAAGGTATAGTGTATACTATAAATATATTGACCTTGTACATGACCTCATGAGTGTGATTAGCTAGCCCATGTTTAATGGAAAACCCATGTACCCTAGGTGAGATTGTTTTAATTTGTATTTTCTGTTATAGTTGGATGTCATTTCACCTTGGTGATGCCCTTGTTGTGTGATGTGATTATTAGTTGAGATATTTTATGATATTTAAATCATGGATAGGTATTTGAAGATATTTTATTATTCATTCATCATTCTATGAAGTCGTGATTTTTTGTGACATATATCAGTTTAGGAACACACATGAAAAATATGTTTCATTGCATGATATTGAATATTAACTGTTTTCCCTTTGTTTGTGTAATATAATTGAAAAAAGGGGGTTAATATGTAATATAATGTTGTAAAATATTGTAATATGTTAATTAATGGGTATCTATTATGACATATGAATAAATAGAAAGAGTTTAGCCTTGTTAACCTTTTCCATGATTTAGTAAGGTTAGGGTAGTGATATCACTTTTCTTTTGACCCTGAGTAGGCGGATAGGGGATGACATGTTATGGAAATACATAAATACAACTTGTTAAATGTGTTAATGTTGTGATAATTTTCTGTTATGTTTCTTGAGATGTTTTCTTGTAATTGTAGATATATGGATCTGTGATTAAGCTTATTGAAAGTAAACATAAGGAGATAGATGGAGAATATCTCCCAGTAGTGGAACCTAAGGCAACAATAGTGTCGGGTGAAGGTGTTTGGGTGAAATTACATGATAAATATTCTCACTTCTGGTATTTTTGGAAGGGATACTAAGAGAGGGTCAAAATTGTAAGTATAACTTAATATGATAATTCTATTTGTAGTAGCCTCTAATTTTTTCCAGTGAGGGTGGGCCTATGGTAGCAGAATTATGATTGGAGTCGATCCTTAAATACATTACCATTTAAGGAATCCTACTGAGAAGAGGGTAAAGGTGGATGCATATATGTAATGAAGATCAGTAGAGCATTGGTGGGATGTCTATTCTCAGACTGAGTAAGATGAGGATATGGTATTGAAATACTTTTTTGATATGTTCACGAAGAAATTTTATCCAACAACACTAATATAAGAGAGGGAATATGAGTTCAAACTTTTAACCGAGGAGAGTATGTATTTTACGGACTATGAATGTAGTTTTACTGACTTGTAGCACTAATTACAACACTAGAAGTGGATAATATTTAATTGAAAATTAATTTCTAGGAATGAAATAAGTGTGGTATTATGTCCCAACACAACAGATCTTGGTTAAGGAAGTTTACAAAGGTAGTGGATTAAGCACTCATATCTTTGGGGAACATGAATGAGTTATCTAGAGAAATAAAAATGTTTTTTGATGGAATATCACGGGGTATGTCTTGTAAGGGAAAGAAGCGTCATTAGGAGAATGTTGATGAGATATTTATAAGTAAGAGTGGCCAGGGGGAAAGACCAGTTTTCCATGATCTTACATGAGAAATTCTACATCAGTTAGGTGGGTCGGGACACATTCATACACATTTTCCCCAACCACTAATAGAGTATTGAGATTATGGTAGGATGGTACATCTACATAGGATTTGCAGGAACTCACGACTTATAGGGAGTGATGGAGAAACTAGCCATTACTAGGAAGTGGGAAAGGGATCCTCTATACTATATTAGTTTAGAAATTATAATTTTACTATGAGTGGGGGTATAGGTAGTCGACATGGTGGTTCTGGGTAAGAGTTCCTTTCTTTGTAGAGTGGTGCAGCTCGGGGAACTCATAATACATTACATGGAAAATTGGAAGGATAGTTGCATTCCATTCATCCTATACTAGTGAATAGTGAGGCTAGACCGTTGATAGTTAGAGGTATTATTCTTATATATTATACACTAGCTAGTGCCTTATTTAATTAGGGTACCTATGAATATTTTATATATTTACAACATCTAAATGGGTTGAAAATGATGTTCTAGTATCTAAGTGGGTGATGATGATTGATACACATTTGAGAGTATGGTAAACAGACACTAGTATTTGTAATGGGTGTTCACTTGAGGTTGGGAGTATCATTTTAGGTTGGATCTTTACATCCTTGACATGTGAGTATTTTACTAAATTATGTGTACGGAACTAGTTAGTAGAACTATGAGCCCACATTGATTATCACCATATAAGATGGATATTTTATTCTCTTTAGGGTGAAAATTTCTTTCACCGTGAAGAGTGGCATATCAAGGTGGGCTGTGCAGGGACAATTCATGAACATGCGGGGCTCATTACCCAAGTTTCTAGTCTACTACTAGATGACATAGGTGTAAATAAACACATATTTGCACCCATAGTTGATAGGTTCAAGGAAGTTTCTCAGGATGAATTCTAATGGTTTCCACCTGAGTGATATGTGGAATTAATAATTGTTCTCATGACGTTGGTTGGGAATAATTTCCATTCCACCATATAGAATTCCACTAACAGAGTTTCAAGAGCTCAAGAATCAGCTAGAGGTGTAAATGGATAAGTGGTTTATCTGTACAAGTACATCACCTAGGGGTTCTCCAATTTTTTTATAAGAAGGATGATGGGACTCTATGATAATGTGTTGATTACCAGAAGATGAAATGTATGACAATGATGAACTACTATCATATTCCATGTCTCGATGATCTATTATCCAGTTGAGGGGATCCTATGCATTATCTAATATTGACATGAGATTGGGGTTTCACCAGTTGAGAGGTCGGACTAATAATATACCATGGATTGATTTCATGATGTAGATATGTCTATAATGTGAACATTGTGATTTAATTTAGGCTAACAAATTCACAGACAAAGTTGATGGCCTTGATGAACATACTCATCCCCCAATACCCGGATCATTTTGTCATCATGTTTGGGGATGATATATTGGGTTACTCCAAGACTCTTGAAGATCATGAATAACACCTTGAAATCATCATGAGTAAACTAAGATTTTATAATCTATAAATAAATATATCTAAATATATATTTTCGATCCATCATTTATACATATTGTGTCACATCATCTCATCAGAATGATGTTCTGTGTATGCAAAGAAGGTGAAAACAATGTTATCATGGGAGTAGCTGAAGATTGTTTTTAATATAAATAGTTTTATAATATTGGTGGGTTATTTCATAGGTTTCATCTCATGAATTTGAATATTGTAATCACAACTTTTGAGAATGACTAACAATGGAATAAATTTTGAATGGTATAGAGTAAGTGAGAATGCTTTCCAATAGTTGAAGAATCATTTGAAAACTACACCAATATTGATCCTACCAGAGTCATATGAGTAGTATATGATGCCTTTTGACTCTTATGGGATCATAATTGGATTACTATTAATTTATAGAGACCACGTTATTGTTTATCGGTCGTAGATGTTGAGGTCACATTAACAAAACTACCCTACACATGACCTCGGTCTTGAAGTAGTGGTTTATGATTTGATGTGTTGGTGGAATTATCTATTGTGTGAAAATATTACCATGTATTCAATGCTAATATTTTAAATTATTTATTTTTTTCAAATAAGACTTGAATATCCCACAATATAGGTGGATTGAGATTGTGCAAAATGTTGATTTTTAGATAGCATATACACCTAGGAAGGGAAATAGTGTTGCTGATCCACTAAGTAGTAAAACATAGACGTAGAGATTTCAAGAGCCTAGAACTGACTGGAATGTTTTGGAATCTCCAGAATAAGTGTTTATTTGAGTTTATCAAGGTCATTAAAAAAACTCATTCATTATTTTTAGTGGATTCTACACTTTGGAGCCAGATTATGGATATAAAGTATGAAGACCTAAACTATTTAACCATGAGGGAAAGCCATGGATGTAGGGATTCTCCTTCATATTTGAAAATAGATGAGGTTGAGATAATACATTTTAGGAATTGATTTGTTGTGAAGTAGAGTATTCCATATGTTATGATGTGTGAATTTCATTCCTCGAAGTGGGCGGTGCATCTAGGATTGAAAGAAAATGCACCATGATATACAACAATAAAAATGGTGGTCAGGAATATAAAAATTGATAGTAGGGTTAGAGAAATGATGTTATATCTGTCAACAGGTGAAGGGAGATCATTAATAACTTGTTCATTCACTACAACCATTTCCCATTCCAAAATGGTCATGGGGAAGTGTTACCATATACTTTTTGGAGGGTATCTTGATGATACATCCGAAGAGTGACGATATTTGGTTGGTTTCGGATCGACTGGTGAATGTAACACATTTAATGCATATTTAAGAGACCTTTTTAATAGAATAGTTATAATATTGTTATCTTCATGGGATATTCCATTTTCCTGGGGTTCTACAAAGTATAGTTTCAAATGATGAAACTTCATTTACTTATCACTTCAATAAGGGGTTATAGAAGGTTCTTGGTAAATACGTTTTATTGATTGTGTATTTCAACCCAAAAATATATGGCCAATCAAAGAATACTATACAAGTGATTTAGGATACATTTTCGGTGTGATTATAATATTTTGGTGCGTCATGGGAGGAGAAAAATGAATTGGTGATGTTTTCCTATAATAATTCTTATCCAGATTCTATAAATATGGAACCATATAAGTCTATTAATGGTGGGCCATGGAGATAAGCTCTATGTTGGATGAATGAAGACGTGTCGTGGCTATTAGGACTGAGTCTCATCGAGGAGAATCCACATTAGGATAAGCTGATTCAGAAATATATAGCTACACCTCATCGCTGAAAAAATTTATATTATGATAGACATAGATAACTCCTAGAATTGACAAAGGGTGATTGTGTATTCCATTAGTGGTCTCCTAGATTTTGTCACCATAGGATTCAATGACATGGAATATTCGAAGATAGGTTTTTTGGAACACATTAGATAGTGCAGAGAATCAGGATGGGGGATTACCAATTGGTTTTTTCGAAGAGGTCAAGTTCTTTAAAAGATGTTTTTCATTTTTACTAACATCAGTGATACCACCCTGACCCCTCTCATGTGATCGATGGGGATGATGTTGAGATTTAGGACAATGAGCACATCAAGTACATCAGATATGTCTGTTGGATCATAGTGAAAAAAATATGTAATAGAAAATGCCATTAGTTATCTTGTGAGTGAGAAGAAAATATATGGGTTTAGTGGCCTGATATTTTTTCTTCACAATCCTAGGGATTCTCTGGAGTATATATTGAGGAAAACTGTTATATAGTAGGGAGGTTGTAAGAACCCTAGAAATTTTTTGTTTTTCTAGAGATCATTTATAGGTACTTTTTTTATTTTTTTTTATTACACATTGGTTTGGTGTGACACTATAGGGTTTTTTGGTGAAAATGTAAAATTTTGGAAGGATGTGGGTTAGTAAATGATTGGCGCACGATATAACAAACCGTGAAACCTATCCATAAAACATTGTAAACTCAAACATATGGGATTCAAATAGATAGCATACTATTTTTCATATAGGGTTCGATTTTATTAGTAACCATGTGACAACACTAGGTGAGGCACATATTTAGGAAAAATCATATTCCCCATACCAAAAAACAGTGTGCTCCAAAATTTAATACCCTCAAAATTAGATTTAAAACTCCCTAACCACATTTACTTCACCCAAATACCACCCAAATCATCCCAAACTCATTACTTTAATTTTTGGAGACTTCTAGAATAATTCATATTTCTCTCAAACATCGTTCTTCATGAATCAAAAATTATATTTACAGATCACTATGGCTCTCGGTATGTGGTTTCTTCTCTATAAGGGTTCTCTCCCTCTCATCACTCAATTCAAATAATACGGGATTTTTTTCCTCTATAAGTGGTTGGTATAGATCCAGGGTTTACAGATCCTGATTATTTTTATCTTGGTTATTGGTTTTGGATTAGAATCACATTATTCATCACAATCTTTGTCTCCCTGCTTCAATTTGGGATTTATGTTGGAATGTGTATGACAATGATCTCAATGTAGGTGGTCTATGTTCAATTCATATAGTCATGAATTCTAATTATATTTTTTTATATTAAAATTCAAATGGACATGTAGGAATATTTAATCAGGAATTGAATAAAAAGATTTATTTGTCAATTAATGGAATCATTGATTTGACTAACTGATTTTCTATGTGATTACAAAATGAATTAAAAATTAGAAAATTAAATTTTTGTAATTGAGATCACACAATTGATGGTATTTGATTAATTAATTGAATTGTGATATTTTTAATTTTGATAGGGATTTGGGTTTGTGTGATGGTTAAAATATATTGTTCATGAATTAATTATGATTGGGAATTATAAGATGATTAAATTTACCTTAGTTGGTAAATCAGTTATATGATATAAAAGAAAAATATTTTTCAATGGTGAATTGTTTATATTATTCAATGTGATTAAATTGGAGTATCGTGTTTATGGTGAGAGAATTTAATGATATATAATGATGTGAAATATTGATAAAAGGGTTAATGTTGATTATCCACGTTTTTTGTTATATAAGTGATATATATGTGTGTGTGGATGTGTGATATATGATTGTGGGACATGGAATTAGGTTCCAAAAACTTATATGTGATTATTATTGTATGAGACATAAATTTATTATCTAAATACCTATAGGTGTAAATAAGGGTGGGATAGAGCATGAGGATCCAAATATGAATATAAAATTGTCAGTGTGGGTAAGGGAAATAGGCTCCAAATACACAGGGGACATTGAGGTTTGCGACAATGAGAGATGCTCAAAATACCCAGGGGTGTTATACACAATGTTCTATGACCATGAGATTCGTATTCGACTCTGGGTCTAAATGACCATTATGTGAAATTGAATGAAATGTTTAGTGATATCCATTGTTTTATAATATATTTAAACAATGTTTTTGTTAGAGTTAGGACTTTTTCATGTGGAGAAGAAGTTATTGAGTGTTCAAATGTCTTCACAAAAATGGGGGTTATGTGGTTAAATAATGAATAATTGAATATGTAAATTGTTTACTTTAATGCATATAATTTAAACTTCATGCAACTAAATACGATATTATTGACTGGATATATTCTTAGACACCATTGATGGTGACCTACATAGTTGTACTCACACTCGACTTGAGCAACCTTATTGATACCTTAATAGAGATCATGGATGTTAGAAAGGATAAGTGAAAGGGCCCTAGGAAAAATGGTCCAGTCATGATGGAGCACATATGAGGGAACCATGCATGGTTTTGGGACCCACTTTTGTGTGTTAGTGTGACTTTATCTTGCTATTTCATTTGACACATGTCATGTACTTGTCCATACATATCAAATATTTTGGATTGGATTTTTAATACCTATTGTATTCCACCTGTTATAAGTGTTTTTATTAATTTTTTTATATCATTTGGCAGTTAATTTTGGTGCTACATTGATAAAGATTGTATTGTATTCCCATTGTCGATATTAAACCCTTTCTTTTAGTCATCAACCTTGGGCATATGGGGAGGTATGCATGAGGTCTTGGGACCATCAGGTTCAGGGAACCAATGTGTGAATCCTAGGATTCGACATTACATAACCCAAATCTTACAAATCCTTCATCAATTTTAAACTCTAAGGGTTTCCTTTTTATATTACTTTTGATTTATTCAATATTTCCATATCATCATTTTGAGAAACATGAATTTTTTTATAAAAATTATAGATGAGAAATCATTTGTGAAAGGACTGAAATTTATTTTTTCCTTTATGATTCCCATATTCATTCAATAAATGACTATGATGATTGGATCCATCCAAATCCTTGTCATGGATATTGCTATAGGATGCATTATACTTAGAGAGGTCCCTATATTTTTCATTTTCATTGGATGGTAGTGAAATGAGAAAGAATAATCACATGTCAGATCTAACCATATTCATTATCTCATATTAAGAACATTCATTATGAACATATACAAAAGTTTATTAGGATTCATATATATATATATATATCACTCTTATCTTGATAATTTTAATTGATAAAAAATTAATGAATATGTTTCTACAACTAACTAAGGATCATATGTTGGTGAGTTCTATTAAGAAACTATAAATGTATATGTGGTATAGGCCATCACATTAGACTTTTTCATCAATACACCTCCCATGACCACATTTTAGGAATCCATATGTTATATTAATGTTTCACATCATGAGGATTTCATGAGGACCAATTCTATGACAAGTATCTTTTCTAGATTCTTGATTCTCTCTACACATTCATTGGTCTAGAAAAACAAAACATCCGCTAATGTCATCATGGTCATTGGGTTTAAAATTATTTATAATATCCTAAAAAATCATCATTCATGCACATCATGTCCAAAGAATACATAGATATTCATTATAGATATTCTTATGGGATACTACTCAATTGAAAGTTTCTTAAAATAATCTATAGATATACCTTTTTTGGTGATAATGTTCCCCTATAATGATACTTCCTCAATCCAAAATGAATATTTTTTTTAAAAACAATTTATTGATTATCCTTTTGAAAATAATATATCGTGTTATTTAAATTCTGCTCATGGCAATGCATACTCTTGGAGTATATCAATAAATGATCTATAAGTACCACAATTTGTTTTTGAGGTAATCTTAAAAAGTTTATTTATTATTTCCTTGAATATTGTTAGATAATTAAGGATTCTGAAGGTCATCACAATGAACTCATAGTGTCCATACCTTTTTCTAATGGTGGATATAGTAATATATTCCTTATATACATATCTTAAGTGATATACTGACAGTAATTCCACCTTTTAGAAGTACTTGACCCCACATATCTAATCGAACAAGAAATAAATCTTTCATAGGGGATAAATTTACTTAACTATGATCTTGTTAATTTCAAGACAATAAATGAACATGAACATTTACATATCCTTTTTCTTGATGAATATGATTAGTTCACGCCTTCATAAATCACTTAGGAATATAAAATCTTTTTACACATTCCCCTATAATTTCTTCTCCAGTTCCTCCAAGTCAATGGGATCCAATATATAGGGATTCATGGATATAGAAAGAGATATAAGTATATATTTGATTGAGAACTCATCTTACTTCTCATGAAGAATGCCCAGAAGTGATTTATAGAATACATTAGTATATTCCCTCACAATGGGATTGAATTCAATCCTGATCATGCCATGTTTTCAATAATTTGAGTTGGATATGCTTCCATAAAAAGAAAAAATATCCATTCCTGTAGGGAATATTCTAAAGCGGATTCATAATCTACCATACACTTCTATATAATGGATTACTTGGGATATAGATGGTGATTTTCCAATCCTAGAAGTTGATATTTGATTGATAGAGGGACATATAATCCATGCCCAATATAGAATTTAATTCCACAAAATGATTATCTATATGTCTAGTTGAGAGGTTAGCTACAAAAATTACCTAGATTAAGTTATATTGTATGGAAGAAATAACTTCCACATTTTCAGTTATCACTAATAACTCAACTTCTATATTTTAAGGTGGTGTCTGAATAAATCTAAAAAAAATAAATTATGTTAAATATCATTTTGAACCATAATAAAATAACATGTTCTCTATTCTTGAATAAATTACTAGTTCAATAATCATTACATCATTTTTGGAATCCACATCGGTATTAGTGATTACATAAGACATTCCATTCTATCTTAGACTAGGGGGGTTACTATCGTTGGATATAATAGACAACATGGTTCTTAGTGATGTGGTTTGCATAGTTCTTATATTCCATTTAATTGAATGACTAGAAATTATACTGTTCCTTTACTGGAACCTTATTTCCCTCATTTTAATTTCTGGGATTCATAAAATTTAGTATTTATTATCCCGATCCCTTTAATTTTCACAATTGTAGAAACTCATCATTCCTTTGAGATATTCTTTATATTAGTCTTGTCACACGTTTGACACTTGGGATGTTTGGTTTCCCTTCCACCATGGGATCTTTCAAATTATAGTCCATAGTTAAATTCAAACATATAATTTCTTTCTCCATCACCTAGATACCACTATGAATCACCAATATCAACCTCCTCCTTATGGTAATATAGAACAACCAATTCACACCTAATTATGTCTCAAATAACCAGGGATTTTCAAAGAATATACTTAAACCACTGATAAAGAAGTCCACTTTTCATTAAGAATTGAGAGTAAATCTAGATGTGTTCTATAAAATCCTTGTGATGTTTTACTCAAAAACACAAATAGAAATATCTAAATTTCCATTATGTATAAGGAAATGCAACCCTATTTTAATATATATAGTTTGGTAATTATATTTTTGAAAAAAAAAATTAAAAATTTTCTCCATTTCTTGTAATCGAATTCCTCATTGGATTTCATGTTCTTGATAATTTTATAACACTAATATAATTTCTAATCAATATTATAAATAGAAAATATAAATATATATTGTATAGATAATTAGAGGATAAAAATATATTTATAATGGTCTTATTCTATATTTTTCAATAATAAGATTAAAATATTCACTTAATTTTAAAAGATGTTGTCATAAAAAGGACTCAACATAAATAGGTTCTTACATAGTGTCGGGTGAGAATTCTACATGACTAAATATACTATTTATAACTTATGTTAGTTGGAATATTACAACCATAATATTATCATCTCCCACTCCAATCATGTTAGTCACCTAATTCTAGAAATCATCTCAATTCCCATTACATTTTTTATTGGTGTATTTCCTCATGTTTCCATATATTAACTAAAATATGGGAAATAAAATTAGGGGAGAGAATAATCAAACTAAAATTCAAATAAAATGGAAAATTATGAACATATAAGAAATAAAATATAAACAACATTTATATGATAACTTGTGAGTATATAGGTAATATGTGGTAATTTTTATATACTCTTTTATATATTAACAATCTATTCAAGTCTTTCATAATGGTTTCTATGTTTATGGTGAAATTTCCATAGCATATCCCCCAGGACATTAAAAATATGCATACATCAGGGTCCATATTTTATACATGGTGTGTAATTTGAGTTAATATTAAAATGTTCCCTTTTAGGGTTATTAACCCTATGTGCATTAATGCCAAATCCACATCCTATTTTTTTTCCAGTAAATGATATAATTTCATATTAACTAGATGATCTATACTTCAACATAATTTAATAACGTTTTACTATTTTTTGATTGATTAGAAGGGTTTTTTCTAATGTATTTTTTTCATAACCAAAAAAATAACTAGTCTTCCTAATGATACTAACTATTGTAACCCATATCTACTACACATATTATTAAATGATTATAATATAAATATCAAATAAACAAAATCCAAATATCAATATACCTATTGACTTTTAATGACTAGGTTTACAAATATAGGAAAATTTGATTAAACCACAATTTCTTTATCTTATTATGCATAATGAGTTCCAAAAACCCATTATTCACATAAAACATCATATAGGGAATACATAAGAAAAATGGATGATCTAAAATGCCTATAAAAGGAATAAAAAAGATAAATAAGTATGACATATGAATTAAATGAAATATCATAATATTATAAGTTTAAGGAAACATGTATGATCACATGGGGGTATGAAAAAAGCATAAAATAAACATATGTTCAAGGAATCAGTGGATTTTTGAAATAAAATATAACAAGACGTAGGCTTAGGTAAAATCTAAACTACTCGAAAATATCAGATGGTTGATATATTATCATCATATATTAGGTTTACTTTCTAATCCTGAAAATTTATTCTCATGATATTTAAAAATTACCTAGTGTATTATTTCACTATTTAGGTGCACTGATAATAGCATTTAAATTCATATGTATTCCATGACAGGAAATCATACATAAGGGAAAATCATAGTAAAAACATATGGAATGGAACTAGGATACATAATTATATATTTTTTAAATAGACGAATAAAATATCCTAATGAATTCTTTATAAAATTTAATATAATATTTCTTAGGAATTCATTGATAACAAATAAATTTAGGGACTTGAAAATGAATACTAGTAGAACTGATGATATAAAATTGAGTGGAGAAATAATTTTGGAATTATTAAATTTATTGGGGGTTTTAGGAAAAATGTTAAATAATAGGGAATTTGTGAAAGTGAGAAATAATTAACATAAATATAGAAATATTATAAAATGTTTACCCCTAATAAAATTATTTTTTTAGAAATCTTGTAATTTTAAAAAAAAATCATGATGTGGTACATCAAATGTCACAGAAAAAAGAACATCCCTTTCATTAGAGTTACTTAACAAATGAAAATGTGTAGATAAACATTAATAAATGTATATAGACATTACAGAACAGTGAATTAAAATTGGTATATATGTTTGGGAAATAAAAATAAAATATATAATATGAAAATAATATTAATTTAGAATGAAATTGTGTTAATGAGAGAGAAATCATATCCAAAAGAAAATTATGTTGGTTCAGTGAGATCTCTTAACATAGGTCCAGAATCATTCTTCAGAAGCACTTAATATTCTGGAAAATAAAATTACAAAAATTAAATAATTATTTAATTAAATTTCCATTTAATATTTGATTTAAAATAATTATATTTTTTCCATTTAAAACCATTTCATTGAGTTGTTGAGTTTAATTCTAGTGTTCTAGGGTTTTTTGTTTCATGGTTCCAAGGTTGAATCACTTCTGGAAACTAATTAATGTTCTTGTAAAATGGGTTTTAAATGAAATCACTAAAATTAAAATTTTTTAATTTAGTTCTATAAATTTAAATATTCCCAGTGATCCATATGTGTTCTGACATACTGATGATTAATTTTTTTTAAACATTATAGTCATACATCAAGTTTATTTAGTCAGTCTTACAAATAACCATGAACTAAATAGATTTTATTTACCAGATAGACTATCAATAAATTATATAAAAGAAACAAGTTATAATGTACATATTATAATAATGTTTAACTATAATATTATTTTTATAACCATCCTTGAATTTGATGGTGAAAAATAAATAATGTTGTCCATGGTGGTAATGAAGTGATCATAATATGAACTTCAGTTTCATTTTACATTGAATAAAGATGTAGTTGGATGATGGATATTCCTTTTAAAATATAAAATTACATTATATTAATAACATTTTATTCATTATTTCTCAATGATTGGAGTTTATAAGGATGATGAGGAGGAATAAAAATTTAAAGGCTCATTTGAGGGTATTACCTTCTCCTCCAGATTTATCCTCTTAGGTTTCCCATTAAGAAAAATTAGATTTAAATTCTGAAGAGACTGAGGATTATATAAACATATATTGAGAGATAGTGATAGTGTTTGGATTATTTTGGTTAATCTGTAATTCCTATAAAATGTAATGAGATGAGGATGTTAGGTGAGGTATTATTAAGAGGATGAGATGGGTGTTTTTGGAAAATTATGTTCATTATTGTATTATTTTTCGTCAACACAACCAATAGTGTCAATTTATATTGATCTATATTGTAATTAATTTATGTGACTTTGAAATATTGTCTTCTTACATTATAAATGGCTCATAAATTCATGTATTAACTTATAGTGTCAAATATCATATTTTTAGGTATTTAAGTTCAATGAATATTCACCTAAACCATATTTCAATGTTTAAATTTCAAAAAGTAATGAAATTTTATGTAAATAATATTAATATGTTGGGATATTTTGTTTTTAAATAAAATCATTATTTTATTATACATTTCTATTATAATATAATAATCATTTTCAAAACATTTGAGAAATTACATGTGGTCTCATAAAATTGTATTATGATTACTATAGAGAAAAATATATTTTTATTAAAATATTTTGGAAAATAAAATTTATTTAAAATAATGATATTTAAAAATATATAAATAAACATATTTGTTTTAAAAAAATACTATAAAATATTTTATAATTATTAAAACATTATGTTATTTATTTTATGATATAAAATTTTCATCTTTCCCATTTATATGGTAGTAAAATGTTATCATTAATTTTAATAGAAAAGGTTACTATTCTCATGGTAATGTAATAATTCCTAATGATAATATTACTATTAAAATGATCATATCACTATTTTAATAGTAGTATTACTATTCTGAATGTATAATTTTTAACGTTTATATGGGTTCCCACCATTCTCTAAATGCATCATATTTAAATCCTTCCCCATTCCCACATAATTTAATTTAAAGGTATATCTATTTAATTTTACAAAACAGATATTTCATTACTAATATTATTATTTATAACTATAGTATTTTTCATGAGTGATATTATTTTGGGATAATGAGCATACCCAATTTTCATATTATAATTATCATATTTTTTATCCCATAATAAATCTGGTAATTCATAATTTCGTATCCATTCTCAAAATATAGTGTCTATTTTCAAATAAATTACTATTTTTTATCATTTTTTGTTGCAAGTGATTTAAATAATATTACTTTATTAAATTTTATATGTTTTTAAAATCACATGGTGAAATTACACTAATAGTATTCTTTGTTGTAATCTGAAATACCATTGAATGATGTGGTGAATGGTTCATAATTTGTTTAGTCAAATTATATAAAAGTATAATTTGATTTTTTTTAATAATTATTTTATTTCCAATAAATTTTCTACTGAAATAAATATATCACCTATATAAATGATGGTACAATATTTTTCAAAAATCATAGTGGTTATCTTAAAGATATATACATTTATTGGAAATATCTTATGATTATAAGTTGAATGATTTTTCCTAAAAATATATTTTCCTTTACCATATTTTTTTTATGTAATCAGGTGAATTTATTGTCTTTAATTTTTTTTATAAAAATATATATTAAATAGATAAGATAGTTATATTAAATTTTCAATGTGATTTTTATTTTCTATAAAATAATTACATATTACATTTGATGACAGATCATCATTCTGATAAGTTAATTAATAATGGTTGTGATAGTTATCTTGACTGTATTGTTCATAGAATATAATTTAAATATATTAGTGATGTTCAATAAGAAAACAAGTATATGAATATATATATTTATTAATAATTTTCTAGGTGTTATTCATGATAAGTTGGTTGAATTCACTTTTGATATAATTCAAGAAGCAAATATGTTTTGAAAAACTACTTATTGAATGGATCCAATAGAATTATTGTATTTTGAAAAATAATTTCAAGTGATTCTTGATAAGGGTTTAATTCTACCTAGAACATTACCATAGGTTTCCCCTTTTTTGTTTGATAACATGTAGATTTTTCTATAAGGTTATCTATCGATTTTATAGAACAAAATAAAATCACTAATAAGAATATGTATTCATTTCTATGATTAGAAAAATTATTTTATCATCTCTATAAGGCATATTATTTTTCAAAGATTAATATCAGGCACATATAACTTCAATTGAAAATGAAGGTGGAATACATCCTAGGGATAATGTACTATTCTAGATAGAATGATTATGAGTTTTTTGTTATACCAATGGGTCTAGAAAATGAACTTTTTTAATTTATGTATATTATGAAAAATGTTCAATCATAATAGGATAAATTTGTGATGGGTTTCTATAGAGGTATTAAGGTATATTCTAGTGGCTATAAATATCATGATAAATATATAATGTTTGTTTTAATATCCTTAAAGAAAAATTTTATGTCTTTTAAAATTATATACATATGAATTTTTTCTACAAAATATTACATTCTTTTATATTATTGTTTCTAAATATAGAATAAATATTGACCCATATAAATCTAAATTTGTGGTAGAGTGGAGAATGTATACAAATTTTACTAAATTTTAGTGTTTTATTGGATTATAAGGTCAATATATATAGTTTTTTGAAAATAGTTATCTCAAAGATAACTCTAAAAGAAGATTTTTTTATGGAAAAAGAACTATGAATAGTTTTTATAGGAACTAAAAATAATATTGATTACTAATCCATTGTTATCCTTTACGACATGAAATGGTGATTTTTTCATTTATAGTGAATCTTCTCCAAAGGTACATGGTTTTTTCTAGATGTTATATGATTTGGTAATTTAATATGACTCACGTCAATTGAAAATAAATGAGTAGAATTACCATAAGCATGATCTTGATACTATAATATTACTTTTGTACATAAAATGAGGAGTCATCTATTGAGTAGGGTAAGATATGAAATATATAATAACAAAAATATTTTAACGTATATATTCACATGAAACAGTTAAACATAACATAGAAAAGATGGTTGTAAATTATAAAGGATTATGAATTCATAATTCAATTCCCTCCTAGTAATGAAAACAAAGAAGATGATTCCATTAGAAAAAAATATAATGCAACATTTTCTACTCTAAATTTAGAACATCATTTTAATGGCCCAGACCTCTTCGGTTCATTCCTTTGTGAAAATATGGTGTTTGAGGTTTTCTGGGAGGTCAAGTTGACAAATCCCCAACACATGGCCAATTTTCCAGTTTAGTGAATAGTTCAATCGGTGAACAGTTCTATTAGTAACATCTAACGGTATCCTCTATCAGTAACCTCTAATAGTAACCGCTCTTTCCTTTGCCAAATTCCCAATTCTAGGAACAGTTCCATCAGTGAACATTTCTATCAGTAACCTATAATTGTAACATCTCTTTCCTTTGCCAAATTTTGTGTTTGTGAACAGTGTTTCTAGAACGGTGACCTTCTAACTATCACCTCTTCTTTCCTTTTCAAAATTTGGTGTTCGTGAACAATGTTTCTATAATAGTGACCTTATAACTATCACCTCTTCTTTCCTTTTACAAATTTCATGTTTGTGAATAGTTTTTCTAGAACGGTGACCTTCTAACTGTCACCTCTTCTTTCTGTTTCCAAATTTTGAGGTCATGAACAGTGTTCCCAACATCCCACAAGCTTCGCCCCTTTA
The DNA here is from genome assembly GCA_963277665.1 of Viscum album. Lineage (NCBI taxonomy): Eukaryota > Viridiplantae > Streptophyta > Magnoliopsida > Santalales > Viscaceae > Viscum > Viscum album. Next base: position 249,626,329 of record OY728165.1, on the reverse strand, counting down.
TCATTTCACTTTGATATAAATTGAATTCCATGCCTTTTTTTAAATATTCTACGGATTATTCAAAGGTCATAAATCCTAGATTAATTATTCCTATGGAATGGGATGTTTTTACATGTTCTAACTGCGTTGTTTAATGTGATCCGCCTTTAATGGGAAATTGTGTGTATCTGAAACTGTCACTCTGTTAAATCTTCTAAAGGGATGGGATATCATCCTCCATAATTCTTTCTCCTTGTTCCCGGGTGTGAGATGCTCAAACATCCCATTCCATCTCATTGAAGTTCACAATCATACTTTCTCTCCTAGGATTGGTTCTACTCTATTTTGATGTAACCAAGTTGTATCGATCAATATTTGATATAAGGTATGTTTTATCATCATTATTTTGGGGTTCATCTTCTCATGTTTCTCCTTTCCAAATTATAGTATGTAATCTCCATGCTTCTAATGGGATTATTTGGGTTTCGATTGGTGTGGTCATACCATGGCATCCTCGGGTGGATGAAGTTGATGCAAGAAGAGGATCGTAACTCATTGGGAGGATAAAGAACGTCGAGAACTGTTTGAGTAATGGGATTCATTGCTACTATTTTCTTTTACATTCACCTGTATTGTTAGAAAGTTTTATCCCCCCTGGACCACAATGTAATAGACATAATAAAAATTTGATCCAGATAAATAAATCGATATCGGTCCTATGATATTTCTTTTTGTTTTCTAGATAGGGTGATATCGATGCTTGCCTCGCTTAGCTATTTGTTCTTGATGAAAATTTGTAAAGAATTTATACTAGAATTAATTGATATTTCTTTGGATAAAGATAAAAAGTCATATAAATAATCTGATTCTTGTAGTAATTTGATGTTAATCAAATTTTCATAGTAAGCATTTTTAATCATTTGTGATAGCTTACTAGTTAGGTTTCCTGAATTTTGGAACCAAAAAATTATAAATCGGTTAATCCAATATGGAATAAAGAACTGGTGGTCGTTATTAAATAATTTCTTGTAGGGTTCTATGTTACCCTCTTATTGTTTTAAGGGCCAAGAGCCCAGTTGACATGATGTTTTTTCCTACTGTTTGGGTTGTGATGTGAGCATGGATGGTTGTTGAGATATGTGGGGTAGGGAGGCCTTTTGGTTGTGGTAGCAGATGACTCCTGGAGTGGCGAGGTGCATCGGTTTATGCATGTGGGTGTTGGGGAGGACACCAGGGATGATGGAATGGGATGGATGTGATTGTTGGATTCTTCTTATTTCTTAATGGTTGATTATCTTCTTTAATTTTCCCCATTGCACAAGGTTGTTGTTCTTTCTTACCCTTCTTCTGAGAGAGGCGAAGATACGGGGTTAATGCCATGTGATTTCCATGTTTATAATCTCAAGTGAGGATGGGTATACTCTCTTTCTATAGGCGGAAAAGACTTGACAGGTAGTATATCTACTCACCGTGTTGAGCCCCCTTGTGTTTATAAGCATAGAATGTTTGTATAGAATGCCTAGGAATATGGGAAAGTGATTCTGTAATGAATAATTGAATAAATTATGTTAACCCATGGGTTGGAGTTGTTATAACATAATGATAAGGTTTTAATTTTAAAGGGACAATGTACCTTGGGTGTCATGCTAATGAACATTACTGTGGAATTGGTACTAGTGAATTAATGGTAAATTAAATAATTAATGTAATGTGAAACTGATAAAATGGGGAATGAAATAATGTATTAAATCTCATTAAATGGTTATATGATAATAACCTACTTAGTCTTAGAGTTTGCAGCCCAGATTCTGAGAGGCGTTACCTGCAATTATGTCTAAGAATATGTTATTCCCATAGTGTAGTTGTGAGTTATAACATATTCTTTAATTTTTGTGTTTCTATACAATATTCCACCCTGTTAGTTAGGGAAACTGACACCCCAGGTATTCTGAGCCCTGGGGGTATTTTCCCCAACATTCTGGTGGGAGGATGAATGGTTGACTACCCCCTTTGTCCCCACACATTTCTCTTGGTAGTTACTTGTGCTGGTAGGCACATTGGTCTGTTTTCCCCATATATGTGTGTAGAGGGTTGTAATGGATTGTGGTTATTCATACAAAAATATTATTCATATAGTTTTCTATAGACTACTGTAGGTGTAATGTGTATGGGTTGTGATAGATTGAGGATCCTTACATGGTGTATGGGCTGTGATGGCTTGAGGAATAATACCCGATGTATGGTACACATTCTGCAAGCTATGTTGGATCCTAGAAACTAAATTGTTACTTTGATTACGTGTACGTGGTGGTTTTGTTGCATGAGTTTCATGTTTTGGTGCTTTGCCCAAGTGACTGTGGGAAAGCCTTTTTGGAGAGAGATGCTTAGGACATGTGATTTTGTGTCAAAGTGGCAAACTAGTGGGGAAGTAGTAGAGGGGTACCCTTGATGTTATTTATTATATGATATATTATTGTATGTGTTACTTGGTGAGAGTATCCATGGCAAGGCTGGGAACATAGTATACCTGTTTAGGTGATGAGTTAGTTTCACTTGTTGTTCACTGTGCTTTAGCATTCATTCGTTACATTTTCACGAGAGGCTTTAGGGATGATCCTATTGAGTATACGGTTATACTCACCCTATGTATATATAAACTACTTTTCAGGTAACATGGAGAAGGTTGGAGATCAGGCTGGTTACTATTAGCTGGTGGTTGTAGGAGTTGTTCGGACCTGTGGTTGTTGTTGTTTTAATTTGTTTTGGGTACTTGCAGTTTTTTTCCTTTTAGTTGTAGTATTTTTGTGTGAAATTTCATGTGTGTACTTGGGATTTCTATTATCATACTGGTTGAGTTGCAGTTATTTGGTGTCAATCTTATCTCTCTCTTCCGCATGTGTTATATTAGAGGGTAATGCCTCTCATTTGATTGTTTTATATACCCTCGGTGCTAGTCTCCAACCCGAGGCCTAATAGAGGCGGGAGATGGGGTTCATTAACTCCATTATCACATTGTTGGCCCATGAAGGGTACACTTTGTGAGGAGGGGGTCATGCCAGAGTGGTATCAAAGTTCTAGTTGAGGGATAGGATGGAGTTTGATGTTAGGTACAGGTGAGGTTTCATGGGTTGGTAGAGAAACAATGTCATTTATGTTTAGCAAGTGATGTAAACACTTGAAACCAGTTGAGACATAAGCGTTTAGGTCCCCCTATGATCTAATGTATGGACCTTTAAGTTTACAATGGCAACTAAATAAGGTTATTGAAGTTTCAGCGTAGATATCTAGGAAAGAATCTTGCATCATCTTTCTTTGTACCTATGTTTGAATGGGTAGACCTTGGGATAGGTTAACCGAAAATGAATAAAAGAAAAAATTAATTAATTAACATTGGGGTTATTATATTCATGTATTATGAGCTCTAAAAGTTTTTTATTTTACAGGTATGTATCCAGGTCGAGGTCCTCATTAGGATTACGTAGAAAATGTCTAGCAGTCTATTCTAGAAAATCGTCGCAGGGTATAGGTTGATGACAACGAAACTTGGAGGAAGACACTCTGAGAGTTTCACCACTAGAGTTTACAAAAGTATGGGGGATCGGTTTCAGATTCAGTCATAGAATACTAGTTGGAGGAGTTCAAGATAGGCTTCAGTTCGATCCATGATCAGAGGGAGCACTGGGTGTCCTTGGTTGTGATGATGATGTCTGGAGCAGCGAGGTAGTGGTGGTTCTTGTTCCTCGTGGATCGTGAGGAGTCAACGACCTCATGGGAGGAGTTTCAAGACCAATTTATAGTGGACATTCATTCTTAGACTGTGAAGGCATCCAGTCTCCAGGACCATTTTACCCTTTGACATGGGAGATTCAGTGTTCGAGAGTTTGGAATCCGTTTCCAGAACCTTTTACGATATGCTTCAGACTTTCTGCCAGATGAGGAGGCCAGGGCAAGGCATTTCGAGGAGGCTTTGCATCCAGAGATCAATAACCAAGTCACCCCATTTATGCTGAAATGATATCATGAGGTGCTAGCGAGGGTAGAGGTTGTCGAGGGGACTTTGGACAGGAAAAGATCATCAAGAGATGGGAATCAACATGATTCCTCACGAAGAAGAGCTATGGTCCGGGGTTCCTGATTTTCAGGGCAGAAGATTTTTCGTTCAGCAGGTGGTAGGTCCCATCCCTTCACATATCATTTCCCCAAAGGCATCAAATCTTAGGAATATGGCAATGGATCAAGAACTTTTTTTATACTTTTGGTTGGGGTCCTCAGTAGCGGGAGTGCCTGACCTTTCAGAGTGGTCATCGTGAACTAGGTGCTACACTCCAAGTTTCTCCGTTGAGGCAGTTCAAGCCGAGGCAACAATAGCCTGTTGCACCAGCTTTAGATCAGTAGAGGGTAAATGGGGTAGGAAGAAGACAGCCCCATGACACTCCCCATCCTCAAAGAGTAGAGCGTGGCTATGGGAGTGGTCATCATTAAGGTCATAGAGGTCGTGTAGGATGTCATGGTCAGCTTCAAGCTCTAGTGTGGACAGCTCCATGTGAGCTAGACATCGTTTGAGGTACTGTTTTCTTATTTTCTACCATGGTGTATACCTTTTAAGATTCAAGAGAAAAACAATCCTTCATATCACCTACCCTTTTCCATTCTTTATGACTTAAAGTAGAGAGGCTTCCAGTGCCCTTGGCATTGACTACGCTCGTTGGAAGTCGAGCTGACTTGTTTGAAGTATGTAAAGATTGTGAACCAGTGTTGGGGCAACACCGATTTTGGGGAGATTTCCTATGTTTAAAAATACAACCATATAATGCTATCCTCGGAATGGATTGGTTGTATTTGGTGCAGGATATAGTAGAATTTATCACGAATAAGGTCATTTTTATTAGCTTGGATGGAGAGCCAATGGTGTATATTGTCAAGAGTGATCCTCAGATGGGTCATAGGCACGTTCTGTCCTTATCATCCATGATGGATGAGATGATGCATAGTTTTTTAGATGTTCAACAATTGGAATTTCCTAGGGTCGTAGAAGAGTACCCTGATATTTTTCAAGAAGTTGTTGTAGCATTACCCCCTTGACAAGAGATCAAGTATCCGATCGTGATACAAATAGGAGTGTCTCCTATCTCTTTGACTCCATATAAGAATTCCCCTTCTAAGTAACAAGAGTTACATATTTAGCTTGATGGTCTGTTACAGTGTGGTTTTGTTCGTCCAAGTGAATCGCCGTGGGGTGCACCAGTTTTGTTTGTGAAGAAAGATGAAGGCAGTTTGCAGTTGAATGTCATTTATCATTTCTTAAATAAAGTGACAACAGAGAATTTCTATCCTCTTCTATAGATTAATGATTTATGTAATCAACTGAAGGGTGAAATTTGGTTCTAAAATATCTACTTGCGGTCAAGATATCATCAGATTCATGTGAAGGATGAGGATATCCTGAAGACTGCATTCCATTGTCGTCATAGGCATTATGAGTTCGTTGTAATTCCATTTGGCATGAATAATTATACAGTTGTATTCATGGGATTGATGAATGTTGTGTTCCGTGAGTTCCTAGACAACTTTGTGCTAGTTTTTGTCGATGACATCCTTGTGTACTCCACATCTGAGGAGGAGTATGGAGAGCACCTACAAGCCGTTTTGGGATTTCTTTGTCAACATAATATTTTTGGGATGTTTTCAAAGTGTGAGTTTTGGGCCCAAGAAGTCTATTTCTTAGGTAATTATTTGTTATAACAGGTAGTAGATGTGGATCCATCGAAGATAGAAGTAGTTGTATCTTGGGCGGCCCCCAAGACAGTGTCAAAGGTGAGATGTTTCCTTGGCCTCACTAGCTACTACAGGAGGTTCGTAGCCAATTTATCTCAAGTTGTGAGTCCTTTAAAAGCTTTTAACAGGAAGGATCAAGCATTCATATGGACTGTTCTGTTTCAGGTAGCTTTTGAGTATCTAAAGTAGAAGTTAGTAAGTGCTCCAGTTCTTTGACTTCTAGTTGTGGGAGTTGAGTTTGATGTTTTCTGCGACGCTTCACATCTGGGGTTAGGTTATGTTCTAATGCAATAGAGGTCAGTAGTTTCTTATGGTTCTCGGTAGTTGTGTCCCCATTAATGTAACTATACCACTCATGATCTTCAGTTGGTATCTGTGGTGATTTATCTAATGTTTTGGAGTCATTACCTCATTAGTGAGTGCGTTGTGGTTTTCAGCAATCATAAGAATTTTAGGTATGTTTTTTCATAGCGTGACCTAAACTTATGACAGCAAAGGTGGACGGAGTTCCTACAAGAATATGACTTCGATATATCATATACACCTAGAAATGGGAATGTTGTAGCTAATGCGCAAGGTCGAAAGTCACATAGTTATGCTGTGCATGAATCTGGTGTTTCATGGAGAGTAATAGAAGAGCTGTCAGCATTATATCTTGATATAAGATAATTTTTGGGTAGAGGTTTTCTTTTTCAGATGATGGTACAGTCATCCCTGATGAAAAAGGTTGAAGTGTCTCTGTTGAGGGATCTTGTGGTGGAGGTCTAGAGAGACTGAGTTGTTTGTGGCGAGGCCCCTGATGGTTAGACTAAGGATGAACCACACCGAGTGTTGTATCACATATGGATTTCTGTTCTTTTGATGATGCACGAGATGGTTATCAGAGAGTTTCATTGTTCACCTTTAGCGGTGCATCATGGCGTGACAAAGATGTACTGAGCCTTGAGGAGCACGTTTTGGTGGCCTAGGCTGAAGCATGCGGTTTCAGAGTTTGTGTCTCGATGTTTGGTCTTCCAGAATGGGAAGGCTGAACAATGTATTCCGGGTGGACTACTCCAGCCATTATATATTCCTCAGTGGGAGTGGTATTAAATCTCAATGAACTTTGTTAATAGTTTACCTCGAGCTATGGGAGGATGTGAGGAAATTGGTGGTAGTTTATTGTTTAACAAAATCAGCCCACTTCATAGAAATCATGGAGTCGAGCACAGTGGATGTTTTGTCGAGGAGGTATCTGGAGGTGGTGGTCAGACTTCATGGAGTCCCATGGAAAATCATTTCCGATCAAGATACTAATTTTAACTCCAGGGTGTGGAGAGGTCTCCAACAAGATTTTAGTTCTCAACTATGCCTTAGAAGTGCTTTTATTCCGCGAACAGATGTCCTGATAGAGCTAACCATCCACACTATTGAAGATATGTTACACTCTTGTGTTCTTGATTTTTGAGGCTCATGGATAAGGCACATACTCTTGGTGGAGATCACATACAATAATAGTTTTCACCCCTCCATCGGTATGAAAACTTTTGATTTCATGAATGGTGTCGACCATGCCATTCTACATTGTGCAGGACTGGGTTTGGAGAGTCTGCAATTCTCAGAATGGAACTAGTGTAGAATAAAACAGAGATGGTTCAGATGATTCGTGAGAGGATGAAGACAACACAATATTTTTAGAAATAAAATGTTGATCAAAGAAAGTGACCCTTAGAGTTTAATGTTGGGGATCATGTGTTTCTGAAGGTGACTCCCTGTCATAGGCAGCGACAGTTAGTTCATGGGAGTAAGCTTTCTCCCCGGTTTGTTGGGCCTTTCGAGGTGTTAGCTCGTGTTGGAGTTGTGGAGTATCATGTATCACTTACCCTGCAGATGAGTCAGATACATGATATTTTCCTTGTATCACAGCTCCATCATTATCATCATGGTGACGCTTACAACATCGATTAGTGAGAGATCGAGGTTGATGATGATGCAACCATTGAGGAGCAACCTGTGATGACCCAATAACGCAAGGAGAATGTGTTGCCCGGGCGTTCAGTCTCCTTGGTTTTTATCTTGTGGAAACACGACGACATAGTGGAGAGTTCCTAGAAACGTGATTCACATATACATGCTATGTACCCAGAGCTATTTGAGGTTTAACTATTTTCATGTATCAATGTAGCTTATATGGTTATGAACCTTTCATGTTTATGATATGGCTCCCTTTGTGGTTTTTGTGGCTTTATCTCTTTTGAGATTTATCTCTAAGGGTGGTTGTTCAGACCCCGTTTCGTTATCACTTTATTTGGGTTTTGAATTCTCGGGAACGAGAATGTTTTGAGAGGTATCTGCTGTAATGGCCTGGACCTTTTCTGTCCATTACATTGTGAAAATATGGAGTTTGAGGTGTTCTGGGACTTCAATGTGACTTATCCCCAACACTTTGCCAATTTTCGAGTTCAGTGAATAGTTCCATTGGTGAACAGTTCTGTCGGTAAACTCTAATGGTCACCTTAATCAGTAACATCTAATGGTAACCTGTATTTCCTTTGCTAAATTTTCAATTCTATGAACAGTTCCATCAGTGAATAGTTCTATCGGTAACCTCTAATGGTATCCTCTCTTTCCTTCTCCAAATTTTGAGTTTGTGTATAAATTTTCCAGAACGGTGACCATCTAACTGTCACCTCTTCTTTCCTTTCACAAATTTCAAATTGGTGAATAGTGTTTCTAGAACGGTGACCATCTAACTATCACCTGTTCTTTCCTTTTCAAAATTTTGAGTTTGTGAGCAGCGTTTCCAGCTTCCCACAAGTTTCGCCACATTAGCATTTCACTTTAACGTAAAATGAATTTAAAACCTTGTTATAAGGACTCTAAGGTCAATCCAAAGGCCATAAATCCTAAAATAATTATTTTTATGGCATAAAATGTTTTTACTCAGTCAAACTGCGTGGTTTAATGAGATCTCTTTTTAATGGGAAATTAAGCATATCTTAAACTGTAGCTCTATTAAATTATCCAAGGGTACAAGATATCTTCCTCCCTAATTATTTCTCCTTGTTCTTGGGTGTGAGAAGCTCAAACATTCCATTCCTTCTCATAGAATTTGCACAATCAGACTTTCCCTACTAGGATTGGGTCTGCTCTATTTTGATGCTACCAAGTTGTATCAATCAATCATTGAAATAAGGTATGATTTATCGTCATTATTCTGGGGTTTAACTTCTCCTGTTTCTTCTTTCCATATTATAGCATGTAATCTTCGTGCTTCTAATGGGGTTTTGTTGGGTTTCGGTTGATGTGGTCATATCATGGCATCCTTGGGTGGATGGAGTTGACGCGAGGGGAGGATCGTAACTTGTTTGGTGGATAAATAACATTAAGAACTGTTTGAGGTAGGGGATTCATTTCATATCTTTTATTTTATGTGCAACTATATTGTAATCATGTTTTATCCTACTAGACCACAATGGAATTGCCATAATAAATATTTGAACTAGATAAATAAATTGATATCAGTGGTATGATATTTCTACTTGTTTTCTAGATAGTGTGATATCCATGCTTTCCTTGCTTAGATCTTTATTTTTTATGAAATTTTGTAAATAATGTAAACCAGAATTAATTGATATTTCTTGGGCTAATGATAAAGAGGCATGAAAATGAATCGGGTTCTTTTTGTAATTTGATGTTAATCAAATTGGCACAGTAAGCATGTTTAATCATTTGTGATAGCTTACTGGTTAGGTTTCCCGAATTTTGCAACCAACGAATAATAAATTGGTTAATCCAAGATGGATTAATGAACTGGTGGTTGTTAGAAGATAATTTCTTGTAGGGTTTGGAGCTACCATCTTGTTTGTTTAAGGGCCAAGAGACTAGTTGACATGATGTTATTTTCAGGCTGTTTGTGTTGTGATGTGATCCTGGATAGCTTTTGATATATGTGGGGGTATAGAGGACTTTTTGTTCTGGCATTAGATGATTCCTTGAGTGGAGAGATGCATAGGTTTATGCATATGGGTGTCAGGGAGGAGACCAGGGATGATGGAATGAGATGGATGTGATTGTGGGATGCTTTCTGTATCATAGTGGTTGATTATCTACATTACTTTTCTCCACTACTCAAGGTAGCTGGTCTTGCTTACACTTCTTTTGAGATATGTGAGGACACGTGGGGAATGCCACGTGCTTTCCATGTCTAGCTTATCAATTAGAGATGGGTCTACACTCTTTCTATAGGCGGTAAATACTCGACAGGTAGTATATCTACTCACCGTGTTGAGCCCCCTCATGTTTAGTAACATAGAATGTTTTTCTAGAATGCCTGGGAATATGAGAAAGTGATTCTGTATTTACTAATTGAATAAATGATGATAACCCATGGGGTTAGAGTATCTGGAACATAATGATGAGGTTGTATTTTTAATGGTACAGTGTTCCTTGGTTGTGATGCTAATGAACATTAATGTGGAAATGGTACTGGTTAATTAATGCATAAGGAATTAATTATCCAAAAGTGATACTAATAAAAAGTGGAATGAAATAATGTATTAAATCTCTATAAATGGTTGTGTTTCTATAGGATACCTATTCTTAGAGGTAGAATCCCGGAGTCCGAGAGATGTTAACTGCAGTGGTGCCTTAGACTAGGTTATGCCCATACTGTTGTTGTGAGATATAAAATATTCTATACTTTTTGTGTTTCTATATGATACTCCACCCTGTAAGTGAGGGAAAATAACACCCCGGGGATTCTGAGCCCTGGAGGTGGGGGGTATTTTTCCCAACATTCTAATGGGAGGATGAATGGATGACTACCCCCTTTGGCACTTCAGTCTTCTCTTGGTTGTTAATTGTGCTGGAAGGCACACTGGTTAGTTTTCCCCATTTATGTGTGTAGAGGGCTGTAATGGCTTGTGGTTATTCACACACAAATATTCTAGATATAGTTTTCTATGGAATACTATAGGTGTAACGTGAATAACCTACGATGGCTTTAGCATCCTTACCCGGTGTATGGGATGTAATGGCTTGAGGTATAATACACGATGTATGATACACATTATGCAAGCTATGGTGGCTCCCAGAAACTACCTGGTTACTTTTCTTATGTATTTTTGGGGGTTTTGTTGCATTCAGTGCATGTTTTGGGGCTTCGCCCAAGTGTCTATTGGAAATCCATTTTAGAGAGAGATGCTTAGGACGTGCGATGTTAGGGCAAAGTGGGAAACCAGTGGGGAAGTTGTAGCAGGGTACCCTTGACATTCTTTATTTATGATATATTCTTTTATGCTTAACTTCGTGAGAGTATCCATGGTGAGGCTGGTAACTTATTATACCCATTTAGTTGATGAGTGAGTTTCACTTGTTGTTCACTAGGCTTTAGCAATATTTCATTACTTTTCCATGAGAGGCTTTGGGGAGGATCATACTGAGTATACTTTTATAGTCACACGTTGTTTATATAATCTTCGTTTCAGGTCACTTGGAGTAGGTTGAATATCAGACTGGTTACTACAAGCTGGTGTTTGTAGGAGCTATTCGGGCTTGTGGTTGCTGCTATTTTACTTTGGTTTGGGTACTTGCAGTTTTTTCCTTACAGTTGTAGTAGTTTTGCATTGAATTTCTTATGCGTACTTGGGATTTCTTTTATCTTACTGGTTGATTTTGAGTTGTATGGTGTCTATAATATCTATCTCTTTTTCATGTGTTCTATTAGAGGGTAATGCCTCCAATTTCTGTGTCTTTTATACCCTCAGTGCTAGTCACCAACCCAAGGCCTACTGGAGGCGGGACTTAGGGGTCATCATCTCTCTTCTCAAATTGCCAGCCCAACAGGGGTACACTTTATGGGGAGGTGGTCATCACAATAATCCTTTAGTTTATAATCTAATTATTTTTGTTATAGAAATTGTGAATAGAAAAAGTTCCTATTTTTTTGTTTAAGATTGAGTTGAATCAACTTTGACAAACATAAATATAAATGATAAGAAATAATTTAATGATTTTCATGAATGATTAGTTTTTTCAGAAGTGTATGTTTCATTTATTTAACATTGTAAAATAACTATCTTTAAGATTTGTAAAGAATTTTTTATTATAATGTGATTCCTAGTGGAAGAATGAATTATTGATTAAAGCTCATATCACTTCATTTTATGTCTATAATCGTATTACTAAGATGTATATAAACATTCTAACAATATTTCTAATAAAATATAAAGTAAAATGATATTTATAATTATACTATTAATGTTTTGACATGTTAATAAGTTAAAGTTGTGTGACATGAACCAAAGGGGATACGTAAAAATATTATTCTTATTTAACAGAAATGACATAATATGTCTTCATTTTTAATTATGGGATCACTAATGAAATATCAATAAAATAATTTGATTTGAGTTTTTTGAAGGATTAAAAATATCATTTAATTTTAATCATATTCATTATACAATGTCTTTGGACCACATTTCCAAATGTTATATTTTGTAGATATTAATTTTATATGATGTTCCTCTCTATATTTTATCTTATTATGATCCCAAATTTACCTATAATATTTGGAAAGGACACCAAAAGTCATTGAGTAATAAATTAAATTTTAGAATTGTTTTAAACCACAGTATGATATAGAGTCAAGGAGAATGATTTAAAATTAAAAATAAAAACTTTGAGATTTCTCATTAGATTTATATTGATGTTGGGATTAGAAAAATTCCTTAACTAGATATTCTTATAATAAGAGTTTCTATTAGATTATACAAATTATGCCTTTTTTCGCATTATATGGAAAGTGGTGTCAAACAAAATAATTTTGGGATAAATTTGTTGAGAGGATGTAATTGGGAAAAAATAGATAAAATAAATTAATGATAAGAAGAACATGATTCAATCAAACAAGAGGGTAGATCAGATCAAAGAATATATTGTTTTATATAGTATATGTAAAAAATATCATTTGAAGTAGGAGGTTATGACTTTCTTAAAATATCTTTATAGAAATATCTTATGAATATTAGTCAAAAAGAAAACTTAAGAATATTGTTTATTCAACTAATTTAAATTATACAAAACGTGGGAACATTTTATTATAGAGTATCTTTTCCCCTAAGCATACCTTAGGTATATGATGTGTTTTATGTTTCATTTTTAATTTTATGTATATGATGAATCTCATGTGTTGAGCCATAAATTTATATAGAAGGATGATAATATTTATTATATTGAAATTCCATTTAATATTCTATATTTTAGAGTGTAAGATTATTGGAATAAGGTGATAAATAGTGTCAGGTTATTTTTTAATTTTCGTATGAGTGAAAAGGAAACATTGTAATTGTGAAAAAGAAATAAGGGAAAATTACCCCCACATGATTCAGTAATGAATACAATTATGAGGATGTAACTTATTTAAGTGATAAAGAATATAAAAACTCATATAAGGTTTATAATAAATCTATTTCATGTCTTATTAATATTCATTATTATATTTAAGAGATATATTTTATCTATGCTAATTATATTTAATTTTTTAATTACAAAGTGAATTTGTTCAATTATAATTGAATTGTTTTTCATGAATTATATAGAATTATTTAAAATTTATAATTATTGAAAAAATAAATTAAATTTCACAAAATATAATTTGTTTTTTATATCATCATATAAAATTTTATAATCGTGATTTTTTGGAATTTTTGGATTTTTTTTTGTTAATTGGGAAAATATTGATTTTTATATAAAAGAAAATTTTTTCAACTATATAAAAAGATCTATTATGTTAGCTATAAATTCTACAGGCAAATTAGTACAATTTTATTAAAAATAATAAAATAAATTCTATACTAATCATTGATAGTCCTGGTGTGGGTATTAATTCATTTTTTAGAATAAATGATTTTTTAAATGAAAAAAACCTGTCTTTATTATATTTTCAAGGCTGAAATTTCATGTACATTATTTCATTTAAAATATTAATTAATTAAATAATTTAATTAATGAAAATATTTTTTATTTTCAGATTTAGTAAGGAGTTAGTCTTCATTTTAGTTCATAATGGATAAATATCAGGGTAAAAATTTATCACTATAGTAACATGTAAAAATGTTAATTAAGATTGAAACCAAGTATTATGATCCAAAAAATATTAAATCATTTTTGATTAGTTTATTTTGAAAATAATAACTATATATATTAAATCAGATATATTTTGTGCCACTTTCTAATGAATATTAATTTATATTTTCTTAAAACCTTGAGACAGTTACAAGAATGGAACTCCCATCACATATGAGAATCTTCCACCTATCATATATTAATTACATAAATTTAACCATTTTTTCACAGAAAACATATGCCCAAATACATTTCTAATATAACTACCCCTTTTCTAGTGGTCCTAGTTTCAAAAAAACTACCAATCTATATTGCATTTGGGGTTAGTCATAAGTGGCTTACCAAAGAAGATGTATAAGTCGTAACACAATGTTTTCATGTTTATTTATTCTTTCCCATTCATCAAATCATTTATAAGAATTATGATATAAATAAATAATTATGATTCATATACTAATTTTTTTTATCAAAGAAAATTTTTCATCTCTTTATCTATTCTATGGTTAATTCAAACTCTGCTCATGTATACACTTGCACTATTGCCATAATGATGGATAAACTTTTCGTTTTCAATATTGTCTCGCAATATTGGATTTAATAATGGAAATAATGATATTATATTATATTTATGACTTAATTATTAATTTTTAAAACAATATGTCACTTACCTTTTATCCGATTGATCCATTGGAAAATAAAAATGCCGCTAAAGCTTATGTGTGGGCATCGACCACCACAATTCCATGTGATTTAAATTTCATATATACCTTTAAATGATAGATTTAAAATTTTATTAAAATAATAAACATGAAATTTATTCCATGATTAATATTTTGGAGATTACTAAACCATGAACCATTTTTCCAAGGTCAACCAAATAGAAACTTTTCCAAATTATGTATAAGAGGTTACGAAAAACGTCCAACTTGAACACAATAAATTTAGTAACGATATATGAATTGGTAATAAAAGATATAAAAATTGATCCTGATAATGGAATAATAGAAAAAATGGTTCTTCATAAATTAAAAAATTAATATAATTTCATTATATAGGAGTCAAATAATTTGCAAGGTGAGGCAGACATAATGTAAAGGATTTTTCATTATGACCATATTTTAAAATCAGTGTTTTTCTTCTATTTTTCCTTAATATACATGTTATTTAAATATTTTATAATTCTTATTAATATAATTAAAATTATATTTAACATCATTCAATTCAATTTATTTACATTGTATAGAATTTTCTAAAAAAATCATTTTATAATTTTATTAAACATTAATTTTTTATCTTTTTATAAATGTGTCAAATGACTATTTATTTTAAAATTCATGACATAAATATAATTTAAAACTATTAGGACCATTATAATTTAAGAATATTTATGAATAAATAGTTTTAAATTTGTTATACAATATCTGATATCCTATTGTTCTCAGAATTTTTTTATTTTTATTTTCAAATGATGATTCATTTTCCCTTTATTTTATGCAAAAAAAGTTATTTTACACTTCCATTAAACTATATATTTTATGCTATTAAAATATGTTTACTCACGATTATGTGTGGTTTATTTATGTTATAGTCTGTGTACACTATTTATTATTATGGTTGAGCCCGATATAGCTCTCTAATTCCATAGATAGTAATTTTTCCCCAATAAATCATATTATGATTACCTAAGTTGGTTATATCACATTTAAGTGTTCTATTAAGGGTTAATATAAGATTTCATTCATGATGATGTTCAAGGTAACCTTTTTGAATTATCATTTCATGGAAAATATTTTTTTTATGTATTTTGATTTGACTAGAAAAAAGTCATTCTTATGATTGAAGAATGTTTATAACACTTTTCATGGTGAATGTTATGTTATTATAAGAAATGTATTTTTCTTGGTTATCATGTTTTATAAGAAACCCAGTTGATTATATTTTTTCTATCACTATTTTTTAAAAAATACTTTATAAATAATTTTCTTGGAAATAAAACTTATTTCATGAGTATGTAAATGAATATCCCAGCTTAAATTTTATTATCAGAAAGGGATAAAATATTTGTATTTCATATAATTTCAAATTACCTAATGTGTTCACAACCTTTTTATATCTATTATTAGTATTTTTGTGCTCATAATAAGTAAAAAAATGTTTTCTGTAGGGAATAAGTATTAGTAGAAACTATATAAATTTCTATCGTTTAGCTATGAGGATTCATCATAAAAAATTTATTGAGTTCTTCATAAAACAAGTGTTTAAATATTGGAATTCTAGTTTTTTATTAAAATTGTTTTTTAGACCCACCAAATGAGAATAAAAAATTATAAAATTGAATAACTATCGAAATCATGGATATTATTTTTCTTGAAAAATGATTGAATGGTTTGTATATAAATCCAACATATTGGGTAAACATTAGAATGAAAATGTGATCTCATGGCCTTCATAAGTTCATAAATATTGGTCAAATGATGAACTTTATATCCATATGATCATGTAAATCCCCTTCTACAAGTGTTTCTATTCTGTATAAGGATTCTTGAAAATCATTGATTATCATGAAAAGAAGGCTAGATGATCTCTTCTGATCATGCGACTTATCAACTGACAGAAGGCTCATATTCATCCAAAACACCTTAAAATTAATGTATAAGAATGGTTAGAGCCTCATGAGTGGAGAATTGTGTTGATCTTTATGTAGCTTTCTTGTGTGATTTGAAAGACCATGTTGATCCCCTGATGTCATATACACCTTGTCATAGAAGAGGACGTTGGCATGTCACCTTCAGTATGTGAAGGGCCAATGACATGTACATTCAAACATGTGATGCCCCTATGGATCCACAAACAAGATTAAGGATTGTGTATGGAAATGAAAGGGTGAAATCATGATATCCATCATTGATAATGAAATACATTGGGGAAATCAGCTGGATTTTCCATGAAAACGCATGATCAATATGTCAACACCCCTATCCTTGTAAAATAAAGAAGAAGAATAAAATGAGAAATTTTGGTTCCTATCCTCAAAAGGAAGAAATAATATTGTTCAAGATAATGAATTATGCTCCTCATGTGATTAACATTTGTCTTATAAAGGACCTTTTATGATCCAACTCTTTATTCTAAAATATCCCTCGACAAACCATTGTGATCTCACAAATAGTCATTGTCTCCTAACTATCCCTAGAAAAGTCTTCTTTAATCACACGAAATCCTTTTCAAGGGTGACATTATATTTCCAACACTCCTATACATTTCATCTATAGCTAGTAAAGAATATTTGAAATGTCACCATGGTATTGAAAACCCCCTTTGATCAAACATGCTCTAACAAACATAATGATGGTAGAAAATTCTCATGGTTGTTTTTTATACAAAGCCCTGGATGACCCATGGAAGGATTATGTAAAGAGCGTGATGAAAAAATACCTCCACCCACTCTAGATCATTTTTAAGAGATATGTGATGCACAAGTAAACATATTAACATCGATGAGAGGCCTATAAATCAACCCCATTAGAATAAAAAAACAGAAATAGACAATGATGACTTTGTAAGGAAAGGAGAAAATCAAGGAGAAGATTTCATAGAATGGAAGGTCACATGATCATAAATTTTTTCCACCAGGAAAAATCAGGGGAAAACCCTAAGGGATCATATAGAACAAATATTATCTTTAAGTGATCACTCTATAGATCACATAAATGACTTCCAGATTGTAAGAAATATTATTCGAAGTGTCCCTTCAAGTTGACGTCGTCACGTGAAACCTAAAAAAACTATTTCATAACAAATAATGAAGAATATATGATATAAATACTGAAAAATAAAGAATAATTAGGTGGATATGGATATTCTATTTCTTTTGATTAGGAATTTTCCACTTCACTTGATTTATCCAGACCGTGCGATTGTGTGAGGACATGTAACCTAGGTCTCTTGAATCCCTCATGACATGTCACAAAGGACTCAAGAATCGATCCTGGAATTCCAATATGGTATCATGAATCACTTTTGTCACATAATCTATATCACAAAATTCCATACGAACACAACATTCAAGTCATTCAATAACACTCAAACCTGTAAAAAAACTCTCGCGACACCCTCTAGGTGTATCATGAAATGATTAGGAAACACAAAGGAATGTGAAAATAGTCATGATAAACCTGTTATTATTCCATTTAGATCATGATAAATCTCATGATCATTTCAAAAGATTCATGTGGAATCATTTTTGAATCTCACCCAAGTCCAGCATGGTCCTTTTGACATATCACTTGGGTCATACGATTTCCTCCATATATGTTATCTAAGTCTTGTGATTCCCTCTAGATATATGACCCATGTCTTGTGATGTCCTCCATACATGGAATCCATGTGTTGAATTGCCATCCAAAAATGTCAGTTAGGTAATGTGGCACCCACTAGACATGTTATCCATAATCTTGCAACATACACCAAACATTTCATCATATTGTTCTTATTCCCTACAGACATGTCTGATATCTCCCGAAACACCATGAAGAAGTGTTAGATATATATTGTGACATGATCCATAATTTTCATCAGCATCATGAAACACCCTACTGTAAAGTCATCCGGGTATTTCAAAAACCATTAGACATGTTTTCAAGGTCACTTTTCACTCTCCAAACATGTCATCCTTGATCATGTGACCTCTTTTAGATCTATCAACATCCAATGGAAAAGACATCTCAGTTATGGGATTGTATTTGGAAATTTTTTTCTATAAACTATGAAATATCCAAACATCTTCAGAAATGTCTAAAAACCACCTGAGACACCTTTGGAAGACATTCATGATATATCAGGAAGTTATCACCGGACATGATAACCATGCCCGGTCGACATATTCAAACTTACACCCAAACTGGGATACAAGAAATCTGATTCCTTCTATAACCATTTTCTGTATGAATCATTCCTAAGGTTTGTCACAAAATTTTCATCCACATTGTTATAAGACCCTACATATCATTGAAATTCTAACCCATTTGGACTAAATCGATCACATGGCATTACCATTATTCTCCAACTATTAGTTGATCATGGTTCCAACTGAACGATGAAAACTCTAATTCCTATCATACAGAGATATGATGGACACCTTCATAAGGATAATGAAAAATTAACATCTACCTTTTTGTTTGTCCCTCCATATCTCAAACATTATGACCCATAGGACTGAATCTCTATATTTAGTTTACCAGAATTTTTCATCTATCAATGGATTGAGGAGCCAATTGAACTATAAAGAATCTGATTCCTACTATAATTGAGATAAGTAGGATTCCTTCTAAAGGCATGAGCTATATATAAAATACCCCAGTATGTTTTCCTTAGTGCACACATACCTACTCCATATGTGATGAGATTGATCACTTATTATTCATTGTTTCTCACAGCGATCACGGCTCACATGGTTATAGGTACATGTAATGATCATATCATTCCTACAATCAATTTACACTGTCATTGAAAATATCCATATTTACACCCAATTTGGTTGTATTGTATGACTGCTCCCGTATGAGGGATTCCACCAAAGGGTATATCCCAAAGGAATATTGTACAAAGATTACTGAGATTCCTGTTAGAAAAATTTTCTGTAGGAAACCTTTATATTTTTCTATATGAATACCTAGTTCCCATTTTCCCTCATATATTCCCTTTTTTCATGACATTAATTTAAAAAAAATTAAATTACTACATGTTTTTTATCATTTCATGAAAAATATATTTATGATTCCTCAAAGTGGATTAATCCCATCCAGAAAATATTAATCTCTATCAGGGATGGTTACAAACTCTAATGTTCCTAGTTATATGGATTCAAAATATATGTAACCACCCATTGCTAATAATTTTATCCAAATAGATAAAGAACATTAGATACATATAGATGGACTTATTAATAGAAACTCCTTACATATTAATGTATTCATAAACGGATCATTTTATTGCCATAACTAGTTATGTATTGGACCTCGGAAGAGATTAATGAATATATATTAAATATATAATAGAGTCTCATAGTAGGTAATAGTTACTAACATAAGGGTTTAATGAGAACAACAACCCATCCCCTCATACAATAGGAGTTATAAATGATCATTGGATTTAAAATCCCATAGGGTCACCACCTTTGGAAAGGAAGTTCATAAATTTTTATGGATATGAGTACCATTGGGAGATTCCATTAAGGATCAATGTAGTGATACAGACATGAATGGTTGTACAGAGATGAAACCGCACCACAATTAATTTTATATGAAAACCGTGCATTTTATTCAATGGAAATAATACTTTTGAACCCAACATGAATCTATAAAATGAAAAAAAATACTATCTACTGAAAAAATCCAGTCAAGGTTATCATGACCTAAGTCAATCCATGTTGTGAAAAGTCAACTTGATTGAGATATCCAAAACAGATTTTGTCAATTTTCGTCACTAGCTCTATCCCACAAGTTCCCCTCATTATCTTGTTGGAGGCAACACCCACCAAATTTCCACTTCGAACACTCATTCATGGGAAATATGGAAGTCCTACATTTTGTATAAATCAGTGGATAAGAATGAGTGGGATGAAATATGAAATTCCATTAATGTAGCACATTGGTATATTTTGTGTCCATCGTTGCTCGCATGGATCAATAATATCGGTGTATTCCTAAATGATTCATAGGGACCCAAATCCCTACACCCATTTTGAAGCACATATTAATATTACTATAAAACATATAGGAAAATAGTTAATTTATATCCCCACATCAATCAAATATATCTTCCAACACATATTGGTTACATTAAATATAAAGGCCCTCATTCTTGTGCACAATTTGATAAAATGTCACTATATTCTTGAAATGACTGAAGAACTCTTTTGGAATGTTCGATCACTTATTCAGATATAGAGACATGAAAATATTGTTATCTTGAAATCTAGGGAAGCACAACAATCTGGTTTGTATGAACATGTGGCTAATTCATTGAAATCATTCATTTTTGTTATTTTACAGGTGGATTATCAGTATAGTCTAGTAAAGGATAATTCATCAAAACATGGGAATATTCCTGTTCCAACTAGGAATCACTAAATTAGAGGGGCAAATTCCTTATGAATGTCTTTCACTGTTGTCTAAAAAAACATGTGGCATTTTCCCATGCCACCATATTGGGCTCATCTTTCAGTTCTAATTAGGTTTTATCATTTGAAAGTGATAAATTCCTATTGAAACGATCATATTAATGTCTAAATACTACTAGCATACTTCATAATCACAAGGCTAGGATCATTTTCAGGTTCCAACATTGTATCACCATGTAAGAGTGGAACATGACTATTGATAGGCCTGTATAGATATCTGTGAAACTACAAGGAATATTCCAGCAGCTCATGGATGTTGGGATTCTTTCCTTAAAATTATTGATGAGAGACTACAATAACATCCTTCAGAGACTATACATGAGGATTCTCATACACCTTTCTTCCATTAAAAATTTTTATATCAATATTTTTATGAGGAATTCATATTTAAATGAGGATTATATCCATGATTCTATTAGGGATGAGACCAATATTCTAGAAACTAGTCGTGGGAATGTTCATGTTTATTTTAAAAATACCAAATCTATTCAGCATACTATAGAAAATTAATAGTTTTGGTATCATTTCCCCTAAACACCATGAGGTTTTTTATATTTTCTGGTAGCTGTTAGAGAGTTAGATCATATCCCTTACCAACCTCAAAAAGAAGATCAGTATATTCTGGACACAAAACTAAATGAGGAAAATATTTAGGATCGTTTAAATTTTGGAGTCATTGATTCTATCCAGCACAAATATATAACACTTCATGTGTATGTTGTCTCTTCAACCAAAGAATAATTCCACCATTACATTGATATTCCTCTTAATGTTATTGTGGATACATATCATAGGGATTCTACTTCTGACATTTATCATAGTCAACCTCCCAATGATGATATCCCCATCATATAAAGAATATTCCACTTTCCCTGACACCACCATATATGTATGAACTCAAAACAACAACACATTCATATAGATAGGTGTTAGAAATAATATTGTCAAATATATATAGTTCATGATGAACTGCCATCAACACATCACCAGGATCAACAGGAGACAAAAAGATGTGGTGTTTTTGGTCTGATATGTTTGAGGTGTATAATTCTAAGGAATAATAGGAAGAATAGAACATATGGAGATATTTATCCTAAAAAACCTCCCAACCAGGTTCTCTCCCCTATTCAATTTTGACTATGAGATCCCAGATGAGCTAGAGAAGGAGTTTATGCCTTAGCAAATCCAAATTATGGGGGAAACTCATCACCATTTGATATATAGACATATCCCTTATCCATGATATTAATATAACCATCATACCATAAATAAACTATGTTTTCATTTAGATATGAACACTATTTCCATATATTGGATCCCATGAATGGAATAGTATGGAAAATGACTATGTAGTATTTCTCTTCGGATCATGAAAACTCTTCATAGACTAGTTTCTAGATCCTATTCAGACATACGAGTCCTTGTATATGGAATATATGTAGTATTTAACAACAATATGTAACCAAAATAGTAGATCCCATCCAATATGGAATATTTTAATGATATAGCCTCTGTTGTGATAAGGGAACTAGGTAATGTACCCTCCAGTTGGTCACTATAGTAGAATTCCCACACATTAAATATGAAAAGACATCAGAAATGGATGGATAGGGACACCAAAATAGCTTGGATATAAGCCCCAAAAAACAATGGAAAAATAATTTCAAAACAGGAATATGTTGTTGCAGCCAACCCGACAACATCCCATAGAAAATGAATCATATAGTGAACTACCACTACCCCTAGTTCAAACAAAAGAACAATTGTTCCAAATAAAATTATTCACTACAGAATCTATCATAGAATCCATCTAGGAGAGAACCCATACTACCAATATAATGGAATATTTGACATTGCCTCCTCCCCTCAGGTCATCAATCTCTTAGAGGGTTTACAATGTATTGGCAGTTGCTGCAAATCAACCCCATCCCATAGGAATATGGAAATTTTTATCTCAATCACAATCACTAACTTCATCACACCCTGAGAGGGTCTAAGAGAAATCAACATAAGTTCATGATCAAACACAACCCATAAGTATATAGTCATTATTTTCTAATTTCACATCCCATGAATCATCAAATCCATATTCGTAATCACCAAATCCTAAAAAAATGGGATAAAAAAGATTCTATGGTTACCTCGTATAGTGCCCGTCCCATTAGACTGGGGAAATGTTCATCATTAACATCGCCATAGAGGGAATTTTTATTTTCTATATTGGGATGTAAAAAATGATGGTCTGCATCCCATCTGTTCCTCCTACTCGAAGAAAAATCTACAATTTTTTGCCCATTTGGAATGCACAATCAGAAACACCCTCAGATTCATTACTCATATGATATGATATGAGGATTTTTTGGAAAAGGAAATAATACATAGTGGGGGTGTAATACAAAAAGTCCAAATATTGTTTGTGTTTAGAAAAATGACCCCAATGCATGCATTACAGAATCACACTATTTCATAGGGAGTAATGGGATAACTACCATTTCCCTATACACATTATTAGATTTCGTCACTATCAAAATGACAGCTAGTGTGAATCATGTCTTAATGTCAAATGAAATAAATAAAAAAATTATAACATAAGTGGAGGATGATCTAGATGTTCAAACTAAGGCTACACACACATATAGTGTTATAGAAGATTCCAAAACTTGAAGCCTTCATATAATGAGTGGAAAACTATATGTAGAAACAATGAAAGGATAATGGTAATGGAGTGAATACATCCCAATCACCACCTAAAATAACCAAAATTACTCTTATAGAGGAATATATGACTATATATGAAAATACTATTAAAAATAAAAAACAACTCAATGAGGAGTTAATGAGGGGAAAATTTCTCAATAGGTGTCATCTTTGGATAGAGGTGAGTATATATCCTCTAACACATCAAGAATGATTTGATATAACAATAAAAGATATTTATGATAATTATGTTGTCTATGGATCAAAAGTCAAGTCTATATAAATTATGAGGTAAAAGATGATTGTAACTTCCATCAACTATGAAGATAAACTCCAACCAGGGATATCATTCTGACCTATCATGAATGAAAAATTAGTGGGATAGAAAAATGGGTCCCCCTCATTAGGGAACACACACTTCCTATAGATGGGTGGCACCCCATACGGTCATACTAAAAGAAATTATCAATTCCATTGAGTTGTTGGCTATTTGAATGGATGATCTGGAATGGAAACATGTACCTGTGTATCCTTAGATGAAGCCACATCCTATATAGCTGGATAATATTTTTTTCCCATCCATTTTCGACAATCCAACCTTATCAACCATTGGTAGCAGGAGACACCTGGATTAGATTCTCAAGGGTCTTATATCCAAATAAATCCCAATGAGGGGCCCTCATTATTAGTAGGTTGTGACAAAGCAATGGTGTTTTTTTAAAAACTCTAGTATAGATATAATTAATATTCAATATTATCTTTCAATCATGATCCATAAAAGGATGGGGAGACCTTCCTTGACAATCCATATATTGATTTACCTCCACGGTAAATAAAAATGACAATTGTAGAGCTTATACACTATAAAAACCATGAAAATGATATGCTTTTTTTACATTATATCATTCTTGAAGGGTTAAAACTATTAACTCAGAAATACACTATTGTAATATAAATTTCAGAAACACTTATGAAAGTCATTGAGGTGTAATGTAGATATATCTGATTCAAATGTAGTATCCATGTTGATTTTTTTGAGTTTGTAGTAGTGGAAAATCATTTAGTATATTCCATTTAGAAAACATTATTTCAATCTCAAAACATGAACTAAACCCCTGGAAAAAGACTTGGTAAGATAGAAACTCCCACTTTTACCTGAAAACCATGAGAAACACCCATTAAATAACCTAGAAATTCCTATATTCACTAGTAACCTCCCATTGAGTGGCATCAAAAACAAAATCACCATCGAACAAATGATAAAAGTGATATGTTATCAAAAGATTTGAGTAATGGATGAATAAAGCATAATCCTTACAAAATGAGTAGGTCCCTATATATTTATTTATATCCATGGAAAATAACCTACTCAAACTTACACAGTTTAAGAAACATGATGAGGCTAACCTCACTGATCACCCAAAATACTACCCTATCCCAAGGAGGATGTGTCACACCATATTTTATTTCTTTTTATTCAAATATATCTTCTAGATAATGGTTGATTCATGGTATGTGATGTTGGGTAATTCCCCCACACAGGTGACTTATGTAACCCTTATGTAACCATGTGAAGAAGTTGATTGGAAAGAAGTTTGGTAACTGGAAAACTGAAAACATAGTTGACCATGTGCATTCCAAACTTAGATAACATCTTCAAACCCTACAATGACCTCGACATCTCAATAGGAGACATAGAAAAGATTTAGTAGTGGTTCATGAAATCCATGATCATATGAAGGGGAAAATGATGAATAGTCAAGTTATTCTCCTACACATACTAAAAAAATTGATGATTTATTTCATACAACATCTAGAGAACATGAACTATCCTACCAATATAACCCACCTTTGATGAAGATCTCATATTTAATTCTCTTAACATAATACACAATGAATACACATTATACGATAATCAATATGCCTCCAAATATTGGTTAGCAATACCTGAATGGGTAGTCTAAGGATGATGTCATAGAGGAAATGATGCAGAGGAAAACATGTGTGTGGTTAGACCAAATATCATGGATGAATCCTCATAAAAGATATATATTGGGGTGAGACACATTTTAATGTAGTGAAACATACCCAACAGAAACATGACGGTGTACAAGATCCCTACAACGGTCGAACAAGTCTGGTCATATTGAATGAATAACTAGTGGGGTGAAACTATATGCTAATACAAGACAAAGTAAAAGGTTGACACAAACTATTAAATAAGAAATGGATTCTCCCTAAACTTGTACTAATGCTCCATTCCTATACACCATGATGACCACATCTCAAAATCAACATTATATGGAGTAGTACCATAGTGAGAATTGATGTAATTTGGAACAAAAGTATTGCATTATGAAATAAATAGAGATTATCCTAGTGTAACTCTCAATCATAGATTCCCCTAATATTTCAAAATTATTCATAGAGGCGTTCATAATGGCCCTTTAGAGCCCATAAGTGTTAGAGTTAAGAAATCACTACCATAGATGATTATTGATATGTTACTACACCATCATAATTTTGATGTCTTTATATCAGTAACACATCATGATCAGGTGGAGGTTATCCAGGGATATATCAAACCACTATATGTCTTTAGAAAATGTGATGATTTAATTATACAAACATAATTAATTAACAATGATTTTGGTATCAACCTCATCCAAATTAAGAACTTTCGATGTTTTGGATATTTTGAAAGAGACTTAACTATTCCAAGATAACCGTAGAGAGATATTATTAGATCATGAAAAGGCATCTTGGGAAGATCAAGATAAATGAAAAGTTGGGGGATCTCAGATCCAACACTGAGTTAATTTTTATCATGCAAGACACAAGATATAATGCCCTCCTCAATGGAAGTCAGTTTCATAGCCATGCAGCAGTAACTTCAACACTTCATAAATACATGAAATAACCATTTGATGTGAATCCTAGAAACTACCATGTGGCAGATCCCCTCATTGATTCCTATGAAGAAATAAATTTTTAATTTAGATTCTAAAAATGGGAAGGGGAAAAAATGGGGGATGTAAACATACAGGTTGCATCCCCCAATGGATTTGTTATCGCACCAAATAATCTATTTAATATTATTGAATTTTATTTTGTTCTAAAAAAACAACATGTTCTCATTGATATAATAAAAGATAATAACCAGCTTTGAAATCTCTCCCTTAAGACTCTAGATAGTTGTGTGAACAATATTTATTCTAATGGCCTCTCATAAGTTGACAGAGATATATATTCTCTCAAGTTAACTATCATATCTAAAAATTAATCCATAAACACATAGGTGAAAAAATAATATAATGAAATTGGAAATTCCCCTCCCTCATTTGAGGAAGGCATTGCACCTCCATCGATGAGCTCAGTTTTTTGAATTTGGAATACCAGAAGGCCCATGACCAATGTTGATAAGTTATTTCATACCTCTATAGGAGGATGAAATCGAAACTAAATTTCAAAAGAAATATTGGTATGTTTTAACTTGTAATTATACACAAATTCCCAGGTTGAACCGTAATGTGTCCACACACAGTCATGGATTTCCAAATGACTATCGAGGATTCAAGATAATAGCTACATGGATGAGCCCCTCCCATCGTACTAATATATAATCAATGGTTGAAAATTTTATTAAAGATATTTTTACCTTTGAAGTGTAATACCCATTATTTCTCACCAAGAACCTCACAATCAATAAATATAAAAAAAAGAATTAGTCTCTACATTGATTTTAAAGACCCCAACTAAAACTACCCATTGGATGAATTCCAAATGGAATTAACATGCCACTTTATAAATGAAAATATTGACTTCTAGGACAATTTATTCTAGGAGGATTATTCAGGTTATAATCATATATAGTTTTCCCATAATGATTACGAATAAACATCCCTTATACTACCATAGGGTATCTTTTCATATTTCTTCATCTTCACTGGGTTGAGTCTTATCTATAATATCATTTTGATGAAATATAATAATTATATGTTGAAGTCCTGGTTATCAAATATCAACAACGATATGACCATTTAATAGATCTTCAAACTATCCTCAACAAGTTATGATAGCACGTTTTGAGGATGAATTTGTTGAAATTCATTATGTGGTAATGTAAAAGAAATTCCTCTGATTTGTGGTACTCATAAATATCATTGAATTCCAATAATAGACATAATTTTCATACATACATATTAAATTGAAATATTAATAATATTAATTAAATAACATCAAAAAATTCAGCCAAAACTGTATAGGTTTAGTGACTTTGGAAACATAGAATTATAAAAAATGGATTAATAAATCACTTATATTGCATCCCTCTTATTACATCATAACTAAAACCCATATATATATATCATGCCTAATACCTTTATTCATATCCTAGTGTAATGAATCATATGATATGGGTGAGCTCAGATGCTCAGTATGGTTAAAGAAGGGAGATATCATAAGTTTAATGGAATAAGAACATGAAAATAGTTTTTAAAAATTATACAATGCATATCAATTATC
Source organism: Viscum album (assembly GCA_963277665.1). Taxonomy (NCBI): domain Eukaryota; kingdom Viridiplantae; phylum Streptophyta; class Magnoliopsida; order Santalales; family Viscaceae; genus Viscum; species Viscum album. The sequence goes on along the minus strand of OY728165.1, from coordinate 249,598,068 downwards.
ATCATAAAATGAACATAATTAATGGGGGTATAATATATGAAATAAAATTTTGGAATACAAAAAACAATAAAACATAATTTTTCTATTTTTCATGGCTCACTTCCAAGACCATCATAGCAGAAAAAGTCTCTTACTAAACTGAGTTCAGTCCTTGTTCAAACCCTGTATTGCTAAACTGACTTTACTCTATTTTTATTCTTATATTACTGAGCAGAGTACACCTCCATTTATAATACATTATATCCAATGAGGTATAAATATTTACGAATTTCATTCAGGGGGTATATCAGTATCAATAATCACATAATTAAATCCATAGATATGATTTATATAAGAACATAATTAATTTATCATATCATAGCCAATTAAAATAAATGAGTCTCATTAAAATTTCATCATAGAATAGCCCATGGAAAGGAAACATGTTTCGTAAATATCATTCAATCATATAGATAAAACAACAAAAATAATAATAATTATAGTATTCTTGAAAAATATCTCAACTAAAGCATAAGTAACATCAAATAATTTTTTCTTGTATGGAAAATTATTTTTAGAAAATAATTGAAATTATTCTTTAGGAAAATACCCTTTTGGTTTTTAATTTTTTTTCTTAAAAGCCAATCTAAATATAAATTAAAACAATTTATTTATGAAAATTGTTTATGATTTTAAGTGAAAACTCATGTAATCATGCAATCAAAAAAGTAGGAAAATATCTGCATTCGATATAAGTAAAAAATATTTTTTAATACATTTTCTATTAATATCGCATTCCTTGTTTTGAAAATGACAAAATATTGCTTTCTATTTGTTTAGTAAAAAATCAAAAACTTATATAAATGAATTTAATAAATTTCCTAAGAATATAAAAAGTATTTGGAAATGAAATTATTAAACAGAGACATGGAAGTGAAATATTCCCCATTAGATACTTAAGTATAAACAATCCTAAATAAAATGGGAATTGGAAATTTATTGTTACATTAGTTCTGATTTCCTTCATATATATCATAACATCCTGCATAATAGATTAATTAATGTTATTAACTTATTGAATAACCATATACATATTTATGATATAATATATGGTCATATTATATTATATTATCACATGTTTGTTAGTATTAATTTATTATTACCCTTCTTATGGGTGTTAACTGCTTCATTTTCCTATGCTTATTTTATCGTATAAGTAATAGTTACTATGAATAATATATAGTTATATCATTTGAAGAATAATATTAATGAAATATATATAATATTTTTCAATTATATAATTTTATATAATCATTATTAAATTTTGAACATGAAAAATGAATCGAATCTCGTGATGGATATGGTAGGACATACGTATGCACAAATGATGATATCATTTTTTTAATGGTGAAATGATAAGGAAGTGGATTATATATTAATTTTTTAAATGAATAATTGCAATTTTATAATTATCATATATATATATATAGATATATTTATTATTTCCATCATTATACACATCCATGTAATGTGGTGATTAAAAAACATCTCACACCACGCCATAGAGAGGATTAGTCATACGTACAAATGTGGGGTACTTTTTTTTCATATAATAGATAAAAGGTGAAATTTGGATGTTCCATAATCATAATAAAAACTCATAATATAGTTTATATTTTAATAATTATTTTTAATGGAAAACACACTAAGAGGATGTAGAATATGAAATAATCATGAAAGAGTTATTGAATATGATCACGTGTTCTTTGGTGAAATTATTTTATATCTACTCTTAGGGACACTAGGTTTGGTCTTTTCAAAATATAAGAACCTATAAAATGTGGTTATAAAATTTGAGAGTATAAATTGGTAGGGAGTGGCTGATCGTTAATTCTCCATGTTATGTTAATAAGTGAGGCATTTGGTTCCCTTTTATAATTTGCATGAGGGGATCTTTTGGAATTTTGAAAAGTAATAATTTATAATAAATTAAGTAGGAATCTGATTACCTCAAAAATTTCATGCATTAGAATATAAAATGATATTAAGTGGTACTCTCATCCATTAATATTTTTTAGACATTTCTTGGTGTTATTTTAATCCTTATCCTTTTCATTAATCCTTAGTTATCCTATTTTAATGTTAATTATGACAAAAAAAATTCCAAAATAAAAAGGTTTTGATTTTTACTTATTCGATTTAAATTAAACATTAAATGATAAATTAATAACATTTTAGAGAATGTTATAATTATTTTGAATTTTGAATTATAATTTTTTATTTTTAAAAATTAAATAAAATATTATTTTGATAAATTATCATTTGTGTAAATTTTGATACAATACATTGCATATAATTTTAATGTTATAAATATGAAAATTTAACTTAAAAATATATTATATTAAATCTATAAGTGGATAGAGTAATATAAAAATTTATTTTATTGTTTAATTATCTCAAAATATATGTATTTTTACATTTTTAATATCATTTATTCGATATTTTCATTTATAAAATAAGTAATACCCCAGCATTGTATAAATATTTAATATACATATTTTTTCCCAATAAGTTAAAAATAATGTACCATGATGATGATAAATATTCTATATGTTGTAATAATATTTTTAGTCGATTATAGTTTTCAGGTAACCCAATATTAAAATTGATATAGTATTTTAAACAGGAATGTGACATCATTGAATTTTTTTAAAGAAAATATTATAAATATTATAATCTCATCTAAGCTGCTCAAAAGGTAAGAAATAAATTTATATCATTGAAATATTTATTTTTTAAAATATTTACGTTTATATTCTTTCATAATAAACATTTCTTCGTATGTGGTAACAAATGGGATATTTTAGACAAAGAACGTCACATTTTCTGACTTATTATGATTTAAATACTATAAAAATCATTTTCAGGTATTTGAGTCCATTAAAAAAAATTAATTTCAATAACTAGGATTTAAGGGTCTAATTTTTTCATCCAATAAAATTTGGGAATGCCTTAGTGTCATTTTATAGTTCTTACAATTTTATTTCTAACATAAATTACACAATTTACCATTTACCATGGTAATAAAATTATCAAGATTTCTATTCATAATCAAAATAAATAAAAGAGAAATATTCACTAAATTTGGAACAAAAAACATCAAATTTGGAATCCCTTTTTTCAAAATTAATAAATCCAAAGTTTCACATATATTAATTTAAAATAAAACCTATAGAATGCTATGAAAAATTGTTTTTCCTAAGAATTCCCTTTTTTAAACGTGAAATGATTTTATAATAAACTAGTTTATAAAATCCTTTTTTAAACCATAATTGTGTTATTTTAAATAAAAAAAAATTAATTAAAATTTAAAACTAATCCAAAAAATATTATGAACTTGTAAATTCATTAATGTAAAATAATTTTTTTAATAAAAATATGTATTTTCATTAATCTTTACAAAATTAATTTTTTTTTTGAAAATTATTAAATAATTTTAAGATAAATTTTACATGATGAAATTAATATTTCTAACTTCCTTATCTATTACTTTCTTAAAATAATATTCCTCAAAAAAAATTAACGCACATTTTATGAAAATGCATTTTTGAAGAAAAAAGTGATATTTACTGAAATCTATGTGATTATTTTATAAAAACATACCAATACATTCATATTGTGTCATAAATTTATTTTTACTTCATAAATTCGTTATTTACTTTTATTCCCACCAATTTATAAACTAGATTATATTGAAAATTTTATACAAATGGCTCACATTTCTTTTAAACTCATGGTTTTGGCAAACATAATATATTGAAGAATTAAAATTATTTATAGTGACACATTTAATTAAATATGAGGGTGTTATATTCTACCCCCTTAAAATTAATTTCTCACTTATTATTCATCACATGTACACAAACCACTGAGAATACTTATGCCTCATCACATCTAAAGGTTCCCATGTAGCATCTTAAAGTTGGTGGTTCCACCCAAAAACAATAACCATTTGAGTTTTCTTATATCATAAAACTTTTTATCTATGATTCAGGATTTCTATTGGCTATTATTAATTGGAAAGATAGGGATCCAGTAGAATGACCTTTAATATTAGTACACGTGAAGGTTTATGTAAGTACTTTCTCAAGATATATACATGGAACACATTATGAACTTGAGATAGATTCGGTGGAATATAAAATTTATAAACTACCATCCCAACAACCTTAAAAAATTCAAAGGACCATAATACCTAGGTATTATATTTCTATTATTTCCAAATCTCATCATCCTTTTCCATGGATGTTTTCATAGAAATACCTTATTACAGACATCAAGCTCTAAATATTTTTTTTCTCATAATTTTATTGTCAAATATGATTTGATCATATGTGTTATTGAATAGATTTATCATTTTATAAAATTTACATAACTATATAAGGAAAAAATAGCATTATTACTTAACATTATTCCATAATTTGGGATTTTTTATCTTCATACCATAAATGGATTCATTAGAAGCTTTCTGAATAAGGAAGTGTATACTCTTGCTGAAAAAAATTGTTCCAAATGTTAGTGTAGATCCTAACCACCTTTGAAATCTGAATATCAAGATTTCAAAATGAGTTATACAATTAGAATTTCCCACTTTGGATCACCATCTATCTATAAATGATATTTAGTGTCGAAACATAACTCTATAACCAGAGCCAACTAATGACTTCTCAAGAACACTAAGGAAACCCACAGGTCCCTATATGATAAAATGAAACATTATAATACTTGAAATCTCATCACATCCATAATATAAATTATTGAATGATGATAAAAATAAATATATTTTATAATTCAAATGAAGTGTGCTAAATTCGTAATGTGATCAATTATAACCCATATAGATTACGGAACTTCGTTGTTTTTAGAATTTCAGTGAAAAAATCCTTGGTGATGATTTCCCATTGCCATCTTGGCATGGCTAATGGTTGTAACATCCACTTATGATTTTGACTGTCAAACTTAACTTACATAAAAACCATGCACAGATAAACATACATGGAAATATATCTCTTCATGTCATACCAACAAAAATAATCCTTCATGTCTCCATACATCTTCGTGCTTCCCTAATGAATAGAAAATGATGAACAATGATCATCATATAACATCTCCTTCTTTCAGTCTAGGATGGGAGTGACACAAACATGGTTCCTGAAACTTATTATTTCATCATAATCAAATATGTGCCAAACAAAATTATCACCATCTTTCAAAGTTATACATATTCCTTATACACCTCCGTTTGATTCACTTGTATAGGTGGTTGATCATTAATTTGAGAAATAAAAGATTTATACCCTTCCTTTTTTATTTCCATAATCTTCCTTTAAAAATCCATAACTATTTGACCTTTTGGGATCCTCATAATATAAGGGGTAACATGGTCATTTTTACACAACATATATTCCACCTTGTATTCTTTCCTAGGGTGGTTATGTATTAAGTAGTCAAAATCATTAATCAACTCTAAACATTTTCTTTGGTGCTTATTTACCTATTTTTGAGTGAAAATAAAAATTAAAAATTTATGATTGGTATATATTTCTTAAATTTCACCAGGAATATAATTCCTCCATATATTTAATTAAAAAAATACTACAACTATCTCTAAATCATAAATTGGGTAATATTTCCAACTTTTTTTTACAATTTTCGTGTGGAATAAGCTATCCCCGTAAAAAATTGTAGGAGAAGACATTCCATAACCTTTATTAATTCATCACTATAGTTAATAAACCATTCTACAGTATAGGGTAGTGTGAGATCATGTTCAATGACTATCCTAATTTTAAATTCCTCAAAATTCCCTTCAAATTCCTCTGTCTATGTGTAGACAACACCTTTCGAGTAAACATGTTTAGTGGATTAGATAATCCTCAAAAAGAATTCAAAAAACATTGATAATATATATCCAAACCAAGAAATCTATGGATATTAGTTAATGTTTTTGGTCTAGGCCAACATTTAATAAATTTTTCCTTTACTAGATCCATATATATCCCATCTCTTTATGGAATGTGACCAAAAATAAAACTTTTTCAAGCCCGAATATATACTATGTAATGTTTACATAATGATTCTCCTTTATCAGGGTCTTTTATACAATCCTCAAGTGATCATTATTTTCTTACTTACTCATTGAATATACAATAATATAACCTATTAAGACTACAAAAAATAGATAAATATAGTCCCTAAAGTCTATTCATTAAATCCATGAAAATAGTTGGTTTATTAGTTGGACCAAAATGAGCCACTGTGCATTCATAGTGTCTGTACCTTGAGTGGAATGTGGACATGGGTATATCCTCCTTCTTTATAGTCAATTGATGATATTGAGACTGAAGATCAATCATAGAAAATTATTTATCTTCATTTAGTTGAACAAATAATCTATCAATATGGTGGAGAAGATATTTATTTTTTAGTGTTATTTTTATGTTCATTATAATCAATGAAATTTATCATTGTTCCAGTTTCTCCTTAATAAATTGAATAGGTTCACCCAAAAGTGATACAGCTGTGAATATAACTCCTTGTAATGATTACATGGTATTTTCCTCTTCAATTCATATGACTAGATTTGGTCCAATCTATAAAGTGTATTTGAAATAGTTATAGAACTAGGAATGAGTTATATTGAAAATACAAATTCATGATTTGGGGGAATACCAAGAAAGTATTCTGGAAATACATCAAAAACAATCGTATGATTGGTGTTTCCTTAATGGTGAGTTTCTCCCCAACTATTAGAGACAAATAAACATCATTTTCAGGAATTAATAACCAAATTTTGGATGTAATTACTATCCCATCCCTATATATCTCATTAGATATAATTATTTACTCAATGCATTTGAGGGAGATATAGGTCCCACCAATCTCATAAATAGACCATTCTTATGTGTTCCAAAAAAACATAAATCATTCATCATTGCATTACCCAAGTAATAAAATTTGTCTCATAAAAACCATTCCATCGTATCATAATCCACGTAAATAAAATAGATTTAATAAATATAACTCCATATTAAACATAATAAAATATTAGGAATAATAAGGATAGTATACATGAAACATAACCCTAAAAAATTATTCCATCTTATATGGAAAATATTTTTTATAGAACACTTGAAATTAATTGTTGAAGAAATTATCCTTAATTCTTTATAGATAATTCCTTTTCTCAAAATGACAATGACATTTTAAAATAAATGAATTTCCTTTAAAATTACCTTAAAATCATGTAAGGGATGTTTCATGAAAATTCGGCATTATAAAAACCTAAACACCATTAATGTCATATAAGTTAAAAGAAAACATTATTCTCAAACAGTAGTCCGATAAGTGAAAAAGTAACTCATATCAAAAATAAAACAATGTTCATTTTATACTGTTTAATAATAAATTTAACAGTGGATTAAATTGATGATAAATTATTGTAGAAGAATATAAAGACAATTTCGGAATACGTAATTAGGAAACATGGACATGGATGATAAATATACCCCATTAAATACTTACATATAAACAGTCTTGGATAATAATGCGATTGAGAAATTATACCATACCTTACGTCTTATATGAATTGATTGTATATAAACCTTTATTAAATGATTTAAAAAATGCCCATGACATATTAACGAATTAATTTTATTTTTATGATATCATGTGTGATCCTATTTTAATTTGTTTGTTGATAAAATTTCATTACAACTTTTTATGTGGGTTTTGAGTAACTGGATAGTATATATTTATTATTCAAACATATTTATAAAAAATTTATGAAATCAAGAGTTCAACCACAAAAATAAGTAATAGATCCATTAAAGGATATTTTATTCAATAGATATTTAATATTGCTAAATAACATCCAAGATATATTGTTCACATGGGTGTCTTGATTATCCATTAGAAGATAATCAAAATAAATGGCCAAATTTTATTAGGACTCGATGTACTCTTTACGGATGGTAGTCCCATTATTGAATCCAATAGCAAGAATCAGGTCCTACTTGTCCATCTAGGTATATTTCTTGTCATTGAGAGTCACCCTCAAGGACCTCCCCATCATTCTGGTATGTTTCTCTTCAGTAGTATTAAGTGACTTTACTTGTTCAACCACTTCTTATTCCAAGATGACATGAAATCCAATGATTTCTCAATCACATATTCTAACATTTTCTGATGATAAGCATCATCGATATATTTCTTCTGGGATTTCAACTTCATCCCTGATAATGTCTATATAAGATGTGGAAAAATGAGTATCATTCCTCTATTTATAGATACCCATATGGATCCTTCTCCTCATTGGGCATGGAGGAAAATATAACAGAACCACATCATATATTTCCCATATAATGGAATCTATACTAAAGAACTTATTCCAATCCATGGAGGTGCTGACCATATAATCCTCGAACTCCTGAACCAGATCATTAATGGGTAATCATTCAAATCGATTACCCAACTCAATGGCTAACACCACCCGACGTATACTTATATTGATCATGTCTGAATCCCCTAAATCATTTCTCAAGAAATTTTAACCTATATAATTACCATCCCTTGGTACATTAGAAAACACTTCCTAGCCTCCAACACTAATACCGCTCCCTAGTCACTCAACCTCTATATATGATACACCCAAGCGAGTCTTAAAAGGAGCCTCATCCAATTCAAGTTTCCCTTCACTAATATGATTATAGGATTCTATAACAGCTCTAGTTTCATATTTATCATTTTCGATCGTAGATAATGTTTCATCTACAACCATTTCCATCATAGAGTGATTTTCATTTGTATCCCTTTACATCCCAAAGTGAGTTGCATCATCAGAACCACCCAAGAAATCTTAATTAACATGATGGAACCACTACCACTACATTATTTAGTCTATTAAGATCATGTTCCATTATACATAATAAATCCATAACCTTCGTATTAGGATTCAGATATGTTTTTTTTCTTTAGCCTTACCTGGGTTGCTTCATTAGAATTTTAAATAAAAACATTTTTGATGATCTAATCAGAGCCTGAAAATAACGTCTTGTAAAGGATTACTTGCATGATAAATTAAATCCTCTACCACTGTCAACATACATCCCAAATAGGGACCTACACCAATTGGTTTTCACCCAATCTGTAATCATTCTGAACTCAATTTTAATGCCTAAAAGCCTCAATCTTTTAACCCAGATGATTGCAAAAAGAACCAGACCCACACAAAGACTCAAATACGACCGATTCTTAACCCTGAACCCCTCACCAACGAGCACCCAAATGGATCTAATAGGAATATTCAACACATTTATATCAACACATATCTTTAGTGAAATAATATGGGAATATACCATTTTCCGACAACCAGAACACAAGAACCACCCAAATAGGTTCCTAAACATACAATGTGGAGACGACAATCCGTACGTACGTATGGGTGGTGATTCTTTTTCATATGATGGATATAAGGTGGGATATTGTTGTTATATAATTATAATAATATATCTGTATATTGGTGATACTAGATTTATTAATTTATAATGGAAACTACTCGTGGAAAGGATGTAGCAGAAGAAATAAGTTTTATAGAATCGGAAGGAAATGTTACTTCTTCCTCGACGAGCTCCCTCTATATCTCGTCTTAATGAACTAAAGTCTTCCATAGAGAATACCAAATCCTCTATAATATGACTAGTGAAGATTAAATCTAAAAATGGGATATTTATTTCTGATAATGAATGCCCAATGAATAGTGATGAAGTGATGGAGGATGTGCCCTCTTATAATTGAAGTGGGTGCACTTTTGGAATCTACAAAAATATATATTTATATTAAAATAAAAACCAATCCAAAAACATCCAAAATTTAATATATTCGATGATGATATTTCATAAGTTTGTAGTCATAAAAACAAATTATTTTTAGACATGTTTTTCTATTAATTTAATCATTTTTATTTTAATTCATACTTAGTTAATCTGTTTAAGTTGTAACTAGGGTGTAAAAGATTTCAATATTAAAAGGGTAAAATATTTACATTTTGATGTTAATTAGACTATAAATGATTAATATAGAACATATAGACAATATTATAATTATCTTATATTTTTATAAATGATCTAATTTTTAAAATAACTTAACAATACTTTATTTTGATAAAAAAATAAATAGATTCAATTTGGACACAATTAAATTCATTGATTATTAAAATTATAAAGATAACAAGTTATCTTAAAATAAAAATTTTATTATATTTCTATGAGGTCATGGTCATCTAGAAAATTCATTGGATATTCTCATCACTAAAATTTTAATTATTTTTAATATTTTTAAAACATTTATTTGTTATCTTCATCAATAAATTAATTGCAACATCAGTTTTGTGTAATTATTTAATATTACTATATATTGAATAAAAATTAAAAATAAAATAAATTTAAGAATATAGATCCTCTAGAGTAACGAATAATACATATAATCTAATATATCTTTTAGAAACTTTTAAATTTTAAATTTTATATTTATTGAAATAGGAATGTGACAACTTTAAGACCACTTTAAATATAATATTGTAAGATTTATAATATTTTATATATGTATCTAAATATTCCTTAACTTAAAAATGGATGATTATAGATGTAATATACTATTATAATATGATTTTTTAAAGTTAAATTTATTTTAATGGTTATTATAATTTTATAAATAATTAATTTATTGATTTTTAATCAATTTAATATTATATGCATCATCAATGTATATGTATTTAAGGTAATTATTTCCTTACCAACAATTAAAAATAAATTACAATGACCAAAAAATAATGTTATATTTTAAATGATTATTTATTTTTGAATTTATATTCTGAATTTCCTTATATTAATAATGATATAATTATTAAAATTTGAGTAAGCCATATTTAACTTTTCATTAAATAAAATAAATTCAGTGTCCTAATCTCATCCATGTGGCTTCTAAAGGATACCATTTCAAGATGATTACAATTTAAGTAATAAAAACTCATACACGGATATTAGGAAAAGATTTAGCTTGAAAATATTAATTTTACCCTCAATTACCTGAATCCCTCTTTTACCGTATTAATATAAAATCGTGAAGTTACTATTCATAATACCAAAAAATAAAAGAAATAAATTTAATTATTTTTTCATATAATGATTCCAAATATGAAATCCATTTTTTGAAAATTCAAATCATAGAAGTTTTAGTAATTAATTTAAAATTCATTTTGTAGTCAGAATGATAAAATATGTTTTAACAGTTAAAAAATAGCAAAATATTTAAATGCTTTTATATTTAAAATCAATGTAAAATTTAATCCAATGAATTAATTTATATTAATATATAAAAATATATACTATTTATTCTTTAAAATCATTCCATAACCTAATTTATCTATGTAAATTATTTTTATGAGAAACATTTTTTCAATTAATATTTAGTATATTTTTACTATTCATAAAAACATGAAAGTTATCCAAAAAGTAACCAAAAATCATCCACTGTTAATTTTCATATCCATATTTCAAATATGATGATTATGCTTTAATATCATTATTATTAATGAATAAAAATGTCAATTTAAAATCTAACTCAAAAGTTTGGAATAAAAACATCAGAGTGAAGGTTCGGAGTGTAAGGAAAATAATAAAGAGTAGAGAAAATATAAAGGCATAAGCAAAATGAAAGTTCGGAGTCTAACTGAAAATAATTTTCGGAGTCTAAATTAATTCGGAGTGTATAAAACAAAGATTATTAGATTCTGTTTAATCGGTGAATTCAGAATGAGAATTAGGAATGATAATTCGTAATGAGAATTCATTATCAGAATTCGTAATGAGAATTCGTAGTCAAATTTCATAAGGTTTCGTATCCTGAAATTGGAATTGAGCTTAGTCAGAGTTCATATCCGGAGTTCGGAATGGAACTCTATCACAGTTCTCATCTGGATTTCAGAGTGAAACTTTATTACAGTTCTTATCTAGAATTCGGATCCTAAAACAGAATACTTCATATCAAAGTTTAAAATGATTTCGAGAAAATAGAAATGAATCCGAATCTCATACTTAAGAAAAATATTAATGAAAATATGATAAGGATAATTTTTCTTACAAAAATGATTTTCCATATAAAAGCAACTTTTCTTATAAAAGCAATTTTCCTTATAAAAGAAATTTTCCATATAAAAGAAATTTTCCTTAAAGATAAGGTGTTTGTGATTTTAAAAACAAGAAGGAATGGAATAGTCATAAGGAAAACCTTATTGACTCAACACATCGCCACGTCTACCGCCCTGCAGACCTCCAAACGCGAGACATTGATGCTTCCAAGAAGACCTATCAATCGTCTCCGTCTCAGCATCATAATCTATCAATGAATCTTTAACAAGATTTCCCTGATTGTCTATGTGTAACACCACCTCTCCTGCTGCTGAACAAAATAGTCATGTGGGCCTTTGGTCCCTGAGCATCCAGATCCTCCATCCTGGGGTCGCCTCCCGAAATGTCGACCACTTCCAGACCCTTGCACCTACCGCTATCTACTAGTTTGTGATGTCTCAGCTGCCACATGCCCAACACTGACATGATGATTCTGCTTAGCCATAATGCTCTCCACCACTAAGGCTCACTCCAGAAACATAGCATAGGTGGGCCGACACAAGAAAACCACACCATCCGGAATGTCTCTTCATAATCCCTGCTCAAAGGTCAGAGCTCTAATGAATGAGTCTCGAACCATATCTAGGGAGAAGTGTGATAGGTTTGTAAACCACACTGATTACTCTGACACAGTCATGCCCTCCTGCTGAAGCTGCAGAAGCTCCTAAATCCGCAATGACCTCAACATCACCAGATAGAAGTCTTCCCTGAAGAGCAGCTCAAACTCTGACCACGTGAGCGTCTCTTCATCATTAGACTATATCACAAAACTCCACCATCTCCTGACCAAAACACGATTAAGGCTCACCACAAGGACCACCATCTGATCTTGGGGTGTCCTCAGCAGACGGAAAACTCGGGTGAATATTCAAGAAAGTCATCAGCTGCTTGAGGGTCTAGATCACCCTGGAACCTTAGAGGTTGATGCCTCAGTAACTCTTGTAGCGCACTTAGCCTGCACGCAACCTCATCCTGCACTTCCAGCACAACCATCTACTCGACATGTGGTGGCTCAACTTTTGGAACACCTGGAGGTGCAGCCTCTAAACAAGCACCCTGTTCTACATCCTCTACATGGGGCAGATCGTCACCATAATCCTACTGAAGAACACTCATTGGCTATCACTGTTGAGGCAGCTTTCTATACAATCAAGACACACCACAGTCAAAGAGAATATCTGTAGAGATGACTCAAAAAGGACAGGGAAAGACCAAAAACCCAGTCTTAGGTGATGTATGTACCATTATTTCCCAATGACCAGTGTACGAATGTCCCGAGTCGAAAGGAAAGTTATCAGAGTCCTGGTGTATGGATACGTCAGTTGCCGCACCAACACACAAGTCCCTGGCCTGAAATCCAAACTCGAAACATCATAACATTGCTGATATGAAACCTAAACCAAGTTCAAAACAAAATCAAATACTCTCAGAGATCCCAAAGGGGGATCCAAATCTGATTAAACTCTTTCATGACCCAGACCAATGTGGATCGAGCTGTGACTCCCTATGCCTGCCTCAAATATGCCAGGGGATGGCGACTAGCACCGAGTAAGCTATCACACAAATGGGAGGCATTGGCCTAAGGTACCTGTACACAAGAAACCACACACAACTCCATGAAACCGTGCATATATATATATAAACTGAAATGAAATGCATACATATATCTAACCCACAACCAGTGTGCAACAGAAGTACAAAATGGAAAAATAGGGTCCAACAAAGGAAAACCACAAAAGCATCCAACCTTCTTGGAAGAAGTGGTATGATGCCAAAAGAACTGACGGAAAGCACCTCATCATAGCTCTAGTAAGACATCATAGTCATTCCCACTCACTAAGCTCTGTCTGCTCTGGGTCCTCCTCAGACACTGTTGAAAGGCCTCTGGTCTTCATAAGAAACAAACATGTGTGGGAAAAGCCCGTGTAGGAGTGAGTATAATAGTACTCAGTAGGAACCCCAAAAAACAATAAAAAAAGAGAGAAAATGAATTGAAATAGTCCACTTATCCCAGCCAGAGGGAACCCAGATGAGAGAGAAACTCCATCTCAAGACCATCCTCAGCTAAACAAAACTAGACCCGTGAATACAGGTGTATGCCCATACATACACCTTGAACATCCGCTCAGGAATACACCCAAAAATATATCTCAAAAATCTGCCAATGTATACATCCATACATATAAATTGAACATCCACTTAGATATATGATCTTACATATACAAAAAACATTCAGATATACTTTGCTCACGCACCAAGGAAAATGAGGTACCGACCTCATCACAAGAAATGGTACACAACTAGGAGAGCACACTCCACAATCACTGTCATCCTAGATGACACTCGTCCGAGGGATACACTCCATCAGGTCCCACACAAACATCTCATACGCTCACCCAAGAGATCACGCTCGTTGGATATCATCACTGAGGAAACCTTGCTGAAACAACATAAACACCAAACTCCCTGGATATGGTATTTCTCTTAGTGTCCACTAGGGGATACTAGAACCCACACCAGTACATGAAGATCTCACAGATAGAGGATCACTCCCAAGGTTCGCTGGGGGATACCAAAACCCGATCTGGAATTCAAAGATTTCATAGACTGCGTATAACTCCCTGGATCTGCTGGGGGGTACCACAACCTGATATAGCCCTATTAAGAAACACATCACTTAAATAGAGTATCATCACCCCTGACATGATAGTCATGATGACAATGAAACCCTATATGGTACATCTCGCATTGTAGGGGTTTGAACTGATGATGCCGAAACCCTTTAAAAACTACACGGTATGTAGGGGATCATATAACAAATGATACCGCAACCCTACTATAATCCTCATGATGAGTAGGAGATTGTATACCCGATGATTCCACAAACCTACTAAGCATGGCCCACTGTGTAGGGGATCATATTCCTGATGATGCCAGAAACCCTACGGGGTTATCCTTCTAGATTGGGGATCATCGCTTGTGGATATGCGGTCACAGTGGTACCAAGAACCCAATATAGGGAAACGATTCTAGAGGATACCACTTCGGGCCCACCGAAGGGATTCCACAACCCTAATAGATTAAACATCCCATCGAGAGAATCACAAACCTATACTAAGGTTGTGATGTTGCGTGAACCCTCATAGGAACGATACAATGGATTACACTCAATCACTAATGGTCCAAACATTGCTAACCCGAACGACCTACCACAACACCACACCACACACCTCCAAGGTTGATACCGAGGCCACCATCATGATCCATGCAGAAAAACACGTAAGATAGGCTGTTACTCGCTTGAAATGGAAAATCAGAGAAAAATACACTTTTCACCATAGCTAAACCATATGGGGCCCACAAAACGATCCCGAAACTCATCAAGAAGATCATACCACTGCGATCCCATCATAAAAACACACTGGTTCGAAGTTGAAAATAATAAAATATTATTATTATTTTCAATGTTTCATGGACACAGGCCAAAAAAATGGACTCAAAAAAAATCCATAAGGAATCTCAAGATGTCCTTCTTGACTCAAGATTTTCCTCTCCGCAAACGGCTCTTAAATCGTACTTCCAGTTTGTGAGTTATAGGGGTTTAAAGAGCCTCGAGAAAAACCTAGTCGGACCACCGCCTGCCTCACCAGAAACCACCGTGCCCCCGCCGAAAACCACTATGCCACCACCAAATTCTATCACGCCGCCACCGAAAACCTCTGTGTCACCGCTGATACACAAGAATCTACCTTGGATGCTGCCCTTGCAGCCGGAAAACCGGGTTTTCAACCAAAAAACATGAGGGAGCCACTGGGAGCACCCCGGTGCTTCAAATTCAGATCTGAAACATCTTTCGGAAATCTTTGGACCCAAACTGCCAAACCATAATAAAATTTGAAGAAAAAAACATTAAAATGTGTTTTGGGATTTTGAGACTGAAACCGCCTACCTTTTGGTGGATCATCGAGGATTTTCACGCCCTGCTGCCACTACAGCACGATCTGGGAGCATCTGCTATCAAGATCTGAGCTCATGGGTGCTTAGTTTGCTCGATTTAGAGGATCGTCGGTGAAGAACGGAGGAGGAATGTGTAGGGGCTCATTGGCGCATAGAGTATGGAGGGGTGGGGAGTTGATATTTATTATTATTTTTAAAAAAGTGAAATCACACACATGACCCCGCCTCAGACCAAACCTCCGGGTGCAGAGAAGATGAGGTCACCCCTAAGGTAAACATGTCGTTCTAAACGCAATGGAGGACTTGAGATTTCTATCGGAGACTCCATTCAGAAGTTATTTGAGCCAACTCTCATAAATAATCTTTTTCATTTATTTATGAAAATTCTCCTTGTGGCTTTTCTCACAGTAGGCCCGCACCCGTAAAGTTTACACCCCGACAAGGGTAAAAGGTAGGCTCCGGACACAACTAAGCCCTCAGATTCCCATTCTGGGTTAACATTTAGGAGATAAACCCCCCCCCTCCTCCCCACCACCACCACCACGTTCATAGTATAAACATACTTAATATTTTTATAAAATTAATTCAGGGAACACTAGGGATTGAAATAGCACGCTGTCATCGCGCCTAGATCAGGAATTATTCATTGGAATATTCCATAGTCTGAGGGGGCCATAACCCAAGTATCTACAGTATTATTTGGTATATCATCCTTTTTGACCCTTAATTAATGATATCCTAAATGAAAGTACATATTGGAAAATAATTGATCTCTATTTAGTTGTTTGATTAAGTAAACAATGTGAGGAAGAACACATTTATTCCTGATAGTTTTTTTATTCACTTCTTTATAATAATACAGAGGCTAATTGATCTATCTTTTTTATTAAAAAAATATAATAGGTTCAAACCAAGTTGATGTACTAGGAAAAATTAATTCCTTGTCTAGATTCACTAGAAGTGGCTTCTAGAATTCATAAAACTCAATTAGGCCCATTCTATATATTGTCTTTAAAGCATGAATATCATCTAATATGAGGTTTATAGATAACTAAGATTCCTGATTTGGTGTAAGACATAGTAATTCCATCAGAAAGAAAACAAATAATTCTAGTAAAATAGGTGTATTCTTAATGATGATTTTATCCCTAGCTATTTTATATAGATAATCTTAATTTATAAGAATCAAGGCCTATAAGAAAAATGAAATTTCTAATATAAGGACTCCATCCTTGAACTTATTGATGGTTAAATATTAATCTAAAATATGAAATGTGACTTTCCATCCTGATAAATTTATATGAGATCTATATAGATAGAGAAATCCATTCCAAGAATAACCTCAAAATCCAATAATGGAAAGATCACATGATTTTCATGAAGCACTTTCCCAAAAACACCACGTAGAGAAGAATTTTAATCATTTCATGCAACAGTTGTTTCATTATGAGGTGTCACATCCAACTCAACAAATAATTATTAAGGTAATATGTTAATACTTTTAGGAAGTTATTTTAAAATATAAGATTTGGTATATCTAGAATCAATTAAAACACTTTCTACTTTATAGTTATTGGGTTGTGTACCTTTCACAACTTCATTATAATATTCCATATCACACATAGTTATCACATGTGACAATACATTGTCTTTGGGACCAAGTGTTTTCTAAGGTTGATCATCCTCGATAACCCTTGGATTGGTTAATTGGATAGCATAATTCCCCCTTTCCATGTACTTATATCATTGAAGTGTGCGAGGTGAATTATTTCTATACTATTATCTATTCCCTTCATTAGAAATATTTTTCCCATCACATTGGTATTCAAATACCTGATGACCTTCTCTCCCAAAAATAAATCATTTTCTTGTCCCTTTAGTACAATTTCATCCATTATTATTTCCACATTTTCATCATAAGGAAAAACACATCTTATTTTCAATGTGGTCTTTGGATTATCCATTGAATTTAATTTTTCTCTTATTATTTATCCCATTGGACAAATGTGTTACAACAATGTCCAAATAAACCGTGAGATCCCATTGAATGATTTCATTATTTCTATTCAAGTACCTTATTGCTAATTCACTTTGTATAATTGTTTTCAAGAGGCTTAATAATTAGTCAATATTTCTCTCATGTAGGATAAGAATTCCATAAGATTACCTTGAATGTATTTTAAAATCTATTTTTTATTTACCAAAAGATTCATCATCATTTTTTATAAACACAATGAACTAAATCGTTTTCATTGTTCAATGAATATGGGGAATGTAATTATTGAAACATATTTACATAAACCCATTCCATTTCATGGATTCAATTTCAGATCTTTGTCTTGTATTCTTGATAAGATTACACCATTAATTGGCTTCACCTTCCAAACAATAGACTTCAAATATAAATTTATCATGCACTAAAATGTATTTCTTAATCATTATTCCATCATAACATAATCCATTTAAAATAAATCAATTTAATAAATATCATTACATCATAAAAATAATAAAACCATAAGAATAATATGGTTTGTATTCATGAAACATAACCCTGTTAAAGAATTATATCTTAGATATAAAATAATATTGATATATGCCATGAAATTAATTCCTGAGGGAAATACCTTTTCTTCTTTAAAAATATTTTCTTTTGTTAAAATTCCATGAGATTTTAGAAGAAAATAATGTAGTTGAAAATAACCTTTAAAATTTATAATTGAATACTTATAGGAAAATGGTGCTATGAAAATTTATAAATTCGTTCAATAAATATAAGTTAAAAGAAAATTTTTTTATCATACTTTTCGCTGATTAGAAAAAAATTACATTTTATGAAAAATGAAATAATATTCCTTTAATACAATTTAAAAAAAAATCACCAATGGGTAAAATTGAATTTAAAAAATTTCATAATATTGGGAAGAATATTTTGGAATATATAATTTGGATTCATAGACATTGATGATAAATATGCCATAGTAAATACTTAAGTATAAACAATCATAGATAATTATAAGATTGTGAATGTATCCCCTAACATTGGCATGATATATTTTGTGTGTATTTGAAACACCGCTGTAATTATTTAAATAATGATAGGGACTTATTTTAGAATTATAGTAATTTTTATGATATCATATATGATCATATTGTCTTCCATTTGTTATTTATATTTCATTATTACTCTTTATTTGGTTATTAACTACTACATTTTAATATGGATATTTTGTTTAATAAGTTCTGGTTATCCTTCTTAGGTCACATTTGTATCATGAAAAATAGAAATTAACATAATATATTTCTTATTTATCCATTATATATATTTATATAATCAATCTTCAATGTATATCCAGTTGAATGAATCACATTGCACTATAGAGACAGTAGGTCGTAAGTAGACACGAGCAACGATATCATTCTAATAATTGTAAAAATGAAATACAAGTGGGTGGTATAAATTTTCTTTATAATCCATAACATGTTAAAATAATCATAAATATTTATTATCCCGCCATTATACTTGTCTATGTATTTTTTTAGTGAAAAATATATTACACCATGACGTGCAGTCCCTAAGTTGTGCGTACACATGCAGGGTGTCTTTTTCATATGATGGATAAAAGGTGGGATATTTTTGTTAAATAATTAGAATAATATATCATTATATAAGTGATACCTGATTTATTACTTTTTATTGGAAACATCTCATGAATATGAAATGTAAGAAGAAATAAGTTTGAATGAATCAGTAGAGGAGGTTCCCTCTTCAGCAACGAACTCCCTCTAGATCTCCTCTTAAAGAACTTGAGTATGTCATTGTAGAATACTGAAATATCATTAATGTGACTAGGGAAGTTTATAATGGAAAGTTGTAGGGTATGAATTATAATTAAGGATCAATGTGATGTTAATATGTGTAGGAGGATGTACCAATATATAATTTTAGTGAGGGGCACCTTTTGAATCTCCAAAAAATTTAATTTACAAAAAATCAAAACCTATACAAAAACATAAAAACATCCTTATTTTCTAAGATAACATGGAATAATGTTATAATATCATTATAAAATACATTATACATATTTTTTTCTCATAATTTGAAACATATCATTTTATTTAATTCTTAGTTATTCTATTTATGGATTAACTAAGGTAACAAATATTTTGAAATTAAAAGGGAACAATATTTACATTATTGCTATTAATTAGATAATAAATGATTAAATAAGAACATTTTAAACCATATTGTAATTATTATATATTCTTAATGTTTTTTTAATAAATTTAATAATAATTTATTTTGATAAAAAACAATAGTGTTAATTTGGACACTATTCAATTCGTTGATTATTAATAACATAAATCTAACAAGTTAGATAAATTTTTTTATATTTATTAGAGATCAGGTTCATATATAAATTTCTTTTTATTTTTTAATTATCCCAAATATTACTTATTTAAAAAAATTTAAAATCATTTATTTATTAACAATATTAATAAAATATAACAACATTTGTTTTCTGTAATTATTTAATATTTTTATATAAGGAATAAAAAATAAAAAAACAAGGAGCTAGATAAATCTAATATATTTCTAAAGAATAATTTATGTTTAATATATCTTCTGGAAAATCCAACATAAAAAATGATATATTTATTAAAACATGAATGCGACATCATTAAAATCAAATTAAATAAAATATTATAAGTGTCATAATATTTTTCATTTAAATCGAAATAATCAATAACTATACTCTTGGATGATTATGGTGGATTTATACTCTATCCATAAGAATTTTTCAATTATTGTTTCTTTTAAGGGTAATTATCATTTTAATAAATTTTATTTTATTGATTTTCCATCAATTAAATAATTTCTGCATGATGAAGGTATAAACTTTAAAATTAATTATTTCATTCCTAAAAAATATAAATAAATTATATTTATAATGAAGATTTTTTTATATTTTAAATTATTATTTATAGTTGACTTTAACATTATTATAACATTATATTAAAAATGATGTAGATATTACAATTTGAGTATGACATATTTAACTTTGCTTTAAATTAAAAAATTAAAATTTTTAATCTCATCCAAGTGGCGTCCAAAGGATACCATTTTGACTAAAATATTATTTATGTCCAAATAAACTCATCCTATGACATTATAATTAGTGTTAGTTTTGAAATATTATTTTTTACTCTCAATTACTTGATTTACCCTTTTACAATATTAATAAATATTACTGAAGCTATTATTTATAATTTAAAAAAATAAAAGAAATAAATTTATATAATTTGGAAGAACTAATTCAAATTAAGGAATCTAATTTTAAAAATTAATACACATAATTTTCAATAATTAATATAAAATTTATTTTATTTTCCAAATGTGAAAATGAGTTTTAAAAGTGAAAACATTTCAAAAGATTGTAATGTTTTTATATTTAAATTCCATGTAAAATTAATTAAAATTACCAAAATTATACTAAATTGAAAAAAAATATGATATATTTATACTTTAAAATTATTAAATAATAAAATTTAATCATATAAATTATTTTGGTGGAAAAAAATGTTTTTCATTATATTTTGTATAGTTTTACCCTTCATCAAAACATGAATTATATCAGAAAAATATCAATAAATTATCCAAATTAAATATATATATATATATATATATCAAAAAAAATATGTATTCCTTCATTTAATTATAATTATTTTTAAAAAAAATTTATATGAATTTGGTTCTCCATTAAAAGGAAGTAAAATTACCCTTATGAAAAATATATAATTTTTTACATAAAATTTTGTTTTATTCATAACTTACGACTGAAATATCCATTAGATGAATATAAAAAATATTATATAACATAAATAAAATTTATTTCATTAATTTCATTAAATTAATTTATTAATCGTATTTTAATTAATTTATTAACAAAAAAATACAAATAGTTCTGTTACATTGAATTTGTTAATGTTTTTCATAAATAATTATTTCTCAATGAATTCAATTTACATTTTCCAAGGTTATTTATTTTAGTCCGGTTGACGTTGCAGTTGGGTTATAATGTAAATTTTATACTTTAGCTTCTCATGGTACATTTACTCTCGTGCTTACATGTAATGAAATCTATTTAATAATTAAATTTATATAAATAAAATATTTCCTAAAAACATATGGGTGTTACAAGTACTG
Organism: Viscum album; assembly: GCA_963277665.1. Lineage (NCBI taxonomy): Eukaryota > Viridiplantae > Streptophyta > Magnoliopsida > Santalales > Viscaceae > Viscum > Viscum album. The sequence continues at coordinate 249,575,682 of OY728165.1, read as the reverse complement.
ATTGCATGTGATTTGCCTTTATCGTCAAACATTAGATTTTTTTTGACATCGATCATCATTGATAATCCTTGTATTTGGAAATTGTTTAGAATAATGACTATTTTCCTTGCACACGAACCAATGAAGTATGGGTGAATCATTCAGTGTAACCATTTCTCTATTCGCATGATTAGCTATCTTTTTCCCATCACTTCAACATTCAATTTCCAAATAAACTTATTTCCCTCAATAAAATCATTTACTAGTTCCCTTAAGATAGTTTTCTCCATATTTATTTCCCAACTATGATCATAAAGGATATCTTATCTTCATTTCACTATGGTTTTTATATTTTCCATTGAATTCCATATTTCTCTTCTTATTGAGCCCATATGATTAATATATAACTTCAACATTCATATCATCTGTTAGACCACATATAATTATTTACTCACAGCTAATGGAGTCCCTTATGGATAAAACACTTAATAGGCTTATTTTTAATCCACATAAGAATCAATAATCCTTAATCTCATGTTTGATGATAATTCTGGAAGTGTATCCTAAAAGTTGTGTAAATTATCCTTATATGTCATAATAGATTCATGATCCTTTTCCCCAATCTCATGAAAATATATCTCCATCTTGGATTGAATAAATCAATAAATGTACATATTAACGAATAATTTTTTGAGATTATCCAATTCAATGTATTCAATTTCATCTTGTAGGATCATATTTTTTGTGAGATTCCACCATGGATCGAGATTACCTTCCACACAACAGAACATAAAAATTACTCTTTCATGTTCTGAAAATTTCTTTTCATTAGCATCGACACATTGTTCAATCACTATTAGATTAGATGAAAAACTAAAGTAAGGTGGATACTACCTCATCAAGGGATAACTAAAATGAAGCTCCCCCCATTTATGATATGAATTACATACATGATTAAAATCTTAAGAAAGGTTTGTGAGCATAGAAAAAAGACTTTTCATTACAACTCCCATAGAAATCAGTTTCTAAGGAGGAAAATCATTACATTTACCTTGTCATTCATGATTAATGTGATTCCTTCGGGTAGGAGAAGTTGACTATAACAAAAAAACCATAGTGTGAGAAACACTAATCAAACTAGGAAAACCACAGAGTCAAGGTAAATTACATAAAAAATCAAAATTCATGAAACCATATATTATTTATGATCACTGCCAAATCTCAAGGAATGTATTATATACTTAGAGTTATCCTTTGGGTTCTTAATTTCATCTTCCCACCACAGTTTCTAATGTTTTAGTAAACTTTTCTCTGATACAAACTAAAATAGCCCATACATTACCAACATATATATTAAATATAAATATATTTATATTCATTATATAAAAAAATCATGCAATAACCGTATAGGTTTTTCTTCTAAAAAAACATGTAAAAGTAAAAACATGATTCATAAAACATCTAAATTGAATCACTCTTATTACTTCATATGTTAAAACCTTTTTGAAAAAACATTTATAATACAATTCATCATATCCCTATGATAAGAGACATAATAAAGGTTTATCTCAAATTCTCAGTAAGATTAATCAATGGAGATATGATACGAATAAAGTAATTATAATTTTCAAATAACTTTTAAATAATATAATCATCATATCAGGATCATCATATAAATAACGTAATTCATGGGATTATAATATAAGACATTAAATTATGTAATAAAAAAATCATAAAAAGTTATTTATATATTATTTAAGGAATGATAATAGGACCATCATAGAATATAATGTCACTTACATAATCGAGTTCACTTATTGTTAAAGCCCTTCAAAACTGAATCGACTTTACTCTTGTTTTAGTTCGATATTACGGAAATGCTTACACATCCCATTATAGTCATATCTATCTCATAATATATAAATATTTACCAAATTAATAGTATGTAGATATTTGTATCACCCATCACATAATGAAAACCATACATTTCTATTGCATAAATATTTAATTCATTTATCATATCAAAACACATGAAAAGAAATGGGTTTCATAAAAAACAATTTGTATTATAGCCCATGGAAAACAATTAGGATTCCTAAATATCATTCCATCAGATAAATAAAGCAACAAAAATAAGGATTATGAATTTTATTCTCAAAAATTACTTCCAATAAATCATAAGAAAAATAAAATAATGTTATTTTAGTTGGAAAATAATTTTTAGATATCACATGAAATAATTCTTGAGGAAATTATTTTTATTATGAGGATACACAAAATAAAAATTATAGCACAATTTTAAACGAAAATATTTTAATTTATAATTAAAAATTATATATTTTAATATAATATTATAGGAATTAGGGAATCTTAAAATCATAAAAATACATACATTCTATATTAGTTAAAAAACACACATATAATGATTTCATTAAGAAATGTCTCAAATATCCTCTTCGGGAAAACAAAAAAATTATTCCCTTCAAATAATTTACTAAAATTCATACATGTGTAAAATTAAATTAAAATTTTTTAAATATAAAAAAAAAATTGAATTTGTTTTAGGAAACAAGGAAATGTAATTGAAATATTCACTAGTATATACTTACCTATAATCAATCCTGAATAATATAAGATTATGAAATTAAACCTTACCTTAAGTCCGATTTTAATTTTATTTATCTAAGCCTCGTATATAATAAATTATAGAATTTAATTAACTAATTAAAGAAATATATTCAAATTTATTATATCATATATGATTATCTTTTATCATCTAGTCAAATATTTCTAAATAGTTTTTTATTACCCACCTTTTTGGTGTTAACTGCTTCATTTTCATATGCGCGTTTTATCATATAAGTAATATTTATTATAAATATGATATAGATTAATAATTTATATAATTTTATTAAGGTAATATATCTGATATTTATTAATTATATAGCATTACATGTTCATTCTTTAATGGTAAATAGGTGAAATGAATCAAATCTCATCGTGGAGAAGGTAGGGCATACGAACGCATGAGCGACAATATCATTTCATTAATGGGGAAATGGTAAAGAATGAATTGTATATTAATTATGTTCTAGAATATGTATAAATTTATAATTATCATATATATATATATTATTTCAATTATTATAACCATTCATGTAATGTGATGATTAAAAACAATTACACCGTGGCGTAGAGACGATAATTTTACCAAGCACATGTGCAATGTTTTTGTTTGTAGTAGAATAGATAAAATAGAGAATGTAGTTGTTCCATAATCATAATAACAACCCAGAATATATTTTATATTTTATTTATTAATTGATAATTTTAACAACCAACAAATATGAAGTATATGAAATAATAATCTAGAAACATTTCGTAAAGAAGATTACCGCTTCTTTAGATAACAACTTTATATATCCACTTAGAGAACTAGTGCTGGACATTTTAAAAGACTATCACTTCTTGAATGTATATATACAATTTTTTAAGATATTTTGCAAGGGTATGGTTGATCTTGATTGCTGAACTATATGTGAAGAAGAGAGGGAGTACGTAAGCTTTTATAATCAAGGAGAGGGATACTTTTGAACATTATCAAAATATTTATTTATAACAAATTAAATATAAATACAAATACCTCCATAATTACATTTATTTTAATATAATATTATATAATTATGTAATATCATAAACAAATAAATTTGAGACATGTTTAGGAATTATTTTAGAGTCTGTCATTTTGATTACCCCTTAGTTAACCTATTTTAATGTTAGGTAAGGTAATAACACATTCAATATAAAAAGGTTTCATTATTTAATTTTTTTATTGAAATTAAACCATAAGTGAACTATTTATAAAATTTTAGATCATATTATAATTATTTTTTATTTTAAAATTTCTTTTATTATTTGTAAATAATTTACAAATTTATTATTTGGATGAAATGTCATTCGTGTTAGCTTTGATATAATTCATTAAATATACTATTAAAAATATATATTTGACATGTTTATATAGAAAAATATATTGTATTATATCTATAGGGTGTCAAAGAAATCTATAAAATTAATTTATACATTAATTATCTAAAATTAAAATAATTTTAATATTTATATTAACAATTATTTGATATTTCTATTTATAAGAAAATTTCTACATCTGTGTTATGTAATCACTTAATACACATATTTTTTCACTAAAAATTAAATATTACAGAACATGATGAAGATAAATCTTCTGTATTTAATAATAATTTTTATAGTTTAATATATATTTTATGAAAAAATATTTTAAAACATTTATATTAATTAGAACATGAATGTGACAACTTTGAATTCCTATTAAATAAAATATTATAAATTTCATAAGGTTATATAAGTCTCAAAAAAAGAAAAAAATTAAATTTATATGATGAAACCATGTTTATTAAGTTAAAAAATTACATTTATATTTATTAATGAAATAAATTTTTTTCCTTGTGGAAACGTAAGTTATAATAAAGATAAAGAAAGTGACAAATTTATGTGTTCTTAGATTTAAAATTATATAAGTCATTTTCATGGAAAAATTCTATTAAAAAAATAATTTAGATCCATATCTGTTATTAGATGAATTTTATATATCTAAAAAATTGGCTTCTGTTTGGGTCATTTTATAGTTCATAACATTTTGTTTTTATCCTTTATTATAAACATTTCCCTTTACTATTGTAAAATAATTTACATGGTTACAATTCATATTAGCCAAAAAAATGGACTTATTCCCCAAATATTTACTATATAAACCCAAATTTTTCATCCATTTTTGAAAATTCAAAAAAAAAAATTGAATTTAAAATAAAATAGTATAGTTAAAAATCCAGTAAAATTAGTTATTCAAAAAAATACCATTTTTAAACATGATGTTTTTTATAACAAATTTGTGTATAAAATAATTTTCACAAACCATAATTGAATTATTATATTTTAAAATAGAATAATTAATATTTAAAACTAATCCAAAACAAAATCAATCATTGTAATGACTTTAAAAAAATATTCAATAGTCAATAAAAATCATTATTTTCACTACTCTTTAAAAATAAATGTCTTTATAAAAGTATAAATTAATTTAACGGTATTTTTGAAATTCTAAACATTTTATTTCAGATCACTTTCAATAACTTAAAAAAATTAATAATCATTCATAAAAATAAAATCAACCCATTTATGAAGAAATCATATTTTTGAAAAATAATTTGATTTTACTAAAACATGGGTAATTATTTTCCAAGAGCACAAAAAATTATTTTTTTGTTGAACATTATTTTTATTTCATAAATTTTTTATTCGTATGTATGCCTTAAAAATTAAAATATATATTGTAATGCATATTTTATATAAATTGTGTCTTTGGGTTCATTTATACCCACAGTGGCATGTAACACAAGCTATTGTTGTGTAAAATTTATTCAAAGAGAAATATTTATTAAAATATTAGCCCAGTAGATTATGACCATGAAAATACTATTTAAATTTTTTAAATCTCAACCCCTTAGAATCTCAAAGAACTGAGGATATCCAAGGACTCCTTGCTTACATTAGAGGTTTCATTTCTCACATGGATGAAAAACCACTCCTGATCTCGAATTTAATGTAAAAGGGATATTCCTTGTAACGACCCAAAGTTTCATTAATGGAAAATCCCTCCTGATCTAGTTAAATGTTTCTCTATGAAAAATTTTTTTATAAGATGTCAACTTCTTTAGTATTAAGTTAAGATTTGTGACCGTTACTTTTTATCCGTTGAGCAGTGATCATCTGAGTAGTATAAATATAAGGATTTAACGAACCCGTTTCTACTAAGACAAAGGAAGAGATGGCCTCTTCCAGTAGAATTGCCCCTTATGAAGCCCATTTGTCGGAGCATGGAAAAGAGGTGGTGTCTCTGGGCTTTTCCCTTGACCAATCCCAAGCTGAACTTCATCAAGTCAAGCTCGAACGTGATCGTCTACGGGAAAAATGGAAGTTGATTGAAATTACAACTCGGGCGATGTTATTCGAGCAACCCCAAGAGTCTGTCACCATCGCACACCTTACCCTTAGGTCTTATGCGGCTATTTTAAGGGGTTATGTAACAAATAAGTATCACCATGTTCATGTACATTTTTTTTATAATAATGAATATAATTTCTAGTCATTTTTGATACATTGTAATTAGTTTTTAAAGTACAAATGGTGTTTTTAATTATTATTTAATTAAGAATGATATTTTATTAAATTAAAGGATTTTTGAATTAAATAATATTTTAATAAAATATTATTATTAATATAAAATTAATTTTTATTAAATATAAATGATCTTATAATTTTATGAATGCAATTAAAATTTTTATTAAGGTTTAAAAGCCATTTCTGTCAAAACCCGTGAATTTTTTTATAAATGTAGGTTTTTATTTTAAAAGTGAAAATTCACATATTTAGAAAATTATTTAGATAAAATAAATATTATTTTTGGAATCAGGACATCGAAATTATCCAATGGTGAATTTTTCATAATTTTCTGGGACAGTCAAATTTTTGGGTAAAAATTAAATACCATTTAAATATATAATGTGTTTTATGACATCATAATGACCCAATGGTGATGTAATAAAATACCATAATCCTTATTTTAGGCCAATATATGTTTTATCATTTAAATAATGAGGTTTTGGGTTTTTTTGACTTACTTTTCAAAGCATTAATGGAGCCCTCAAGACTTATTCAACACTTTGCCTTTTTAAATTAATTTCCATGGGAGTGTGACTCACCTCCACATTAGAAACCCTATGTTTTTTAATAAGTTCGGACCTTGGCCTTGTAAAATATGTTTTTCCTCTTTCCTTTTCCAGAAACCATGGGCAAATACCATGGGAGGGTTTGTGGTTTGGATTATTTTAATATAAGGGGTCCCAAACCTAAATAATAAAGAATTCCCTCACCTTTCCTATATAAACCCAACCAAGCTCCCACTTACTCCACACTAAAATCCCTTGGAGTTCATCAAACATCTGCCCTACTCTCTCTAGAATCCTCCCAAGGTGCCCCAAGCTCCCAAGAAGCCTCTCACAAGCCTCTCTCTAGCCTTTGGAAGCACACTTCCAAGTAAGGGTTTTTTCTTCCTTTCTCATATTTGTCAATTTTCATTAAGTTGTATTGCCCTTTTAATTTCAATAATGAATGTTGGGGTATGGTTTCAAACCTCTCCCATACTTCCCTATTATTGTTTGAATGATGGGAGACCCTTTTATCTCTCATTAAATGTCTCCCATGTACACCCGTTACTATGCCGAAATTCCGATAGGAACTTTTTTCTCCCCTTCTATATTCAAGCAATACTTTTGTATCATGAATCAAAATTCCTTTTCAATTATTGGGATGTGTTTATATATGACCTACTTACTGTCCATTACATGTAAATATTATGAGGAACCCCTTTCTCTCTCATCAACCTTTTTTATGAGTTCTTATGTCACGCAGTAACGCTGCCGAAATCGCACCGATTTTCTAAGCCAATGTCATTGTGTAGTGAATACCATGCACATTTCTCCATCAAGGGTATTCACCTTTATGCACATTTACTTATTGATTGTAAAGTTTCATGTATGAATTCCACATTCCTTTATCCTGGAATAAATGATTATGTTTTATGAATCCATGTTTTATGATCCATGTGGCACACTTATGCATGAAATGAAATGTTTAAGAAGGGTGAGCCCTTTATAGCGCTCTAATGCATTGGGTAAAGTATAGTATTATGATACGTAATGTGAAATGAGTTTTTACTCATGCTAATTCAAGTGCAAAGAGGGTTTACTCGTGCTTCAAGTGCAATGAGGGTTTACTCATGCTCCATGTGCAATGAGCCTTGGCTCATTCTAATTCAATGTTAAGTGTTGTTGCCACATTTCCATGTTATGATTATCATGATTTATCATTCCTTTATGTTCATGTTTCTCTTATGCTATATTGATATGCCTATTGCCTAACATGTATTTTACTCCTCATGTTATTCATTGTGTACTCCCTTACTGGGCTTTATAGCTCACCCTTTTCTTATGCATGTCCTCAGGTTATCCCATGCAATGCTAAGTACGAAGGAATGTAGTGGTCATGTAAAGGAATTTTTCAATAATGATGTTGTAATTCATGTTTAATGTTTTTATGTAATGATCCTAAGCCCTAAAGACACTAAACCTCCCTATCTTCTTTGATGAATCAAGTGAAGTTTTATGTAATAAAGCATGCTTAAGTTGTAATAAAAAGCAGGGTTGTCATAGTTGGTATCAGAGGATATGTTTAGTTATTTTTGGGATTAGGAAACCCTAGTAAAGCCTTAGATACAAGACTAAGCACAATAAAAACATCCCTAAGTTTTGGTAAATACTAAGTAAGTGGTTTATCAAACAAATACATCCCTGTCTGGATACGAGCAGGTAAAGGCGGCTCTGGCACAGATGTATCCTTGGGGTAAAACCCAAAAACACCGCTTTGAGCTAGACTCGAACGAGAACTGGTGCACGACAACAGGCCTTGCTGTACTCTTGGTTACGACACTCCCGGGGGATATGTTTTGATAAATTCACAATGTTAGTATGAACCCTTATTAAGGGAAAAAATGCCCCCAAGAATATATATTAGAAGGAAGATCATGAAAATCCTAGATTGAATCCTATAGATTCATGAGTTAAAGAGATTAAAGTATATTTATAATTCATCAATTATTGTCTTTGGATTAACCTTTATGTGTTCCCCCTAACTTTCCTTTTATTCCAGCCAATGGCCGGTAATAGGAGAACTCGGGCTAACAACCGTTGTGAGGATCAGTGTGATGATTGTACTTATGAGATGCCCAATCCAATGGGAGCGGGAATCGCGAACTTTGTCATTCTTCTCTCTCAGCTAACTCATGTTTTGAATAGAAAAACTGGTCAAAGGAACGTTCAACCCCCCCTAAGAAAGAACAAGTCGCTATTGGAAGCTTCATGAGACAAAGGCCTCCTTCTTTTAGTGGATCATCTGATACCACGATCGCTGAACAATAGATCAACTCCATTGAAAAGATATTCTCCATCCTCCAATGCTCTGAAAAAGGGAAGGTTCTCCTGGAGGCTTATCATATGGAGGGTGAAGCTGATCAGTGGTGGACGTTGATCAAAAATATGAAGCCTGAGGAGTAGATCGAGGCTTTGGAATGGAATGAATTCCGGAAGATGTTTTTCGATAAATATTTTCCGCGCACCCTCCATCTTAAGATGGAAAGGGACTTCCTTTCCCTCAAACAGAACGATGAAGAATCTGTGGGAGTGTACGAGGAAAACATCACAAGGCTTGCACGATACGCTTCGGGCTTTGTCGTTACCCCCGAATGCAAGGTTGACCGCTTCTTTGGTGGGTTAAAGCCTAGCTTGCGGAAAGCATTAGCGATCCGTGACTTCGACAGCTATGAGGAAATTGTCCGATGTGCCCTCAAGGTTGAAATGGAGATCGGAGAATCACAGGGGTATCATGAGGACAAGAAGCGTAAGGCGGACTTCAATGCTGGTGGTCCGATGGATAAATCCAACGACGCTATGAAATTCCAGCACCCCACTTGCCAAAAGTGTGGAAAGAAGCACCCTGGAAATTGCCTTATGGGGACAAGAAAATGCTTTAAGTGTGGAAGAGAAGGGCACCTAGCTGTTAACTGTCAGCAAGAAGGACCCGCGGCTACGACAGAGGAGAGGAACGCTCCGTTTGAACCTCAAAGCGTTGTTCAATGCTTCAAATGCAAAGAACCGGGTCATTTTGCGAATCAGTGCCCTAATCCAAGGGTTATCGGAGGCAATCAACAACCTCCAAGACAGCAAGGAAGAGCTTTTTCCATCACTTCTGCCGAAATGAACCCCGACAACGAAGTGGTGATAGGTACCCTAGTTATTCATTCATGAATAGCGAACGTACTTTTTGATTCAGGTTCTACGCATTCTTTTATATCTCAAAAGTTTAGTAGAACAATCCCTGCACCACCACAAATCATGGAAGTAAAGATGTCAGTGAGTACGGAAAATGGGGCAATCATTGCATCCCATGAATATAAGTCCTACCCTGTTATAATCTGTGGATTGAATTTCTCGGAGAACCTCGTCATACTCCCTTTGGTGGAATTTGATGCAATTTTTGGCATGGATTGGCTTTCCTTATATAGAGCCAACATAAATTGTCGGGAGAGAGAAATCACACTCCATATGGAGATTCGACCACCGATTCTTTACAAGTGTCAGGAGGAAGATGAATCTCCTTTAGCTCCATCATCTCAAGCATGGATATTACGGCCTTATGAGCACGCATATCTGGCTCAGATTATTGAGTCCAAGGAAGAAACCACCCTTGAAGAAATGCCTATTGTGAGGGAATTCGCTGAAGTATTTCCCGAGGAACTTCCTGGTCTTCCTTCAAGAAGAGATATTGAGTTCTAAATTGAACTTATACCTGGGGCACTACCAATATCCATGACTCTATATAGAATGGCTATTGTTGAGCTTGAAGAGCTGAAGAAACAACTACAGGAGAATCTGGATAAAGGGTTTATACGCCCAAGTGCATCACCATGGGGTGCACCAGTCCTCTTCATCAAAAAGAAGGATGGGTCAATGCGGCTTTACATCGATTATCGCGAACTTAACAAAATCACGATAAAGAACAAGTTTCCTCTCCCAAGAATCGATGACTTGTTTGATCAGCTACGTGGAGCACAATACTTTCCAAGGTCGACCTGCGGTCGGGATATTATCAAGCAAGGGTGAAGAAGGAAGATATCCCCAAGACTGCATTTCGTACAAGGTACGGGCACTATGAATTCATAGTAATGACTTTTGGACTCACCAATGCTTCAGCAATATTCATGGACTTGATGAATAGAGTCATTATAGATTACCTAGACAAATTTGTGGTAGTCTTTATAGATGATATTCTAATATAATCCAAAACCAAGGAGGACCATGAGGAGCATTTAGAAACTGTACTAGAGACTTTGCGCAAGGAGAATCTCTATGAAAAGTACAGAAAGTGTGAGTTTTAGTTGAAGGAAGTCTCATTCTTGGGCCATATCATCACAAGCAATGGGATATCTGTGGACCCCTCCAAAACAGATGCAATTGAGGGATGGACGAGGCCAACATTAGTAACTGTTATCCGTAGCTTCTTGGGGTTAGCTGGAAATTATCGACGATTTTTGAGAAATTTCTCATGATTATCCAACCCTCTTACCAAGCTAACTCGAAAGGGAGTAATGTTTTCTTGCCATGATGAATGCGAAGAAAGCTTCAAGGAGTTGAGAAGGAGGCTTATCACTGCACCCGTGCTCACTTTTCCCACAAGTGGGAAGCTTTTTGTGGTATTCAGTGATGCTTTGAAGAAGGGATTAGGATGTGTGCGGAAGCTGAATGATAAAGTGATATCCTATGCCTCAAGGAAGTTGAAAATCCATGAGCGAAACTATCCAACGCATGATATGGAGTTGGCGGCGGTGATATTTGCCTTGAAAATCTGGCGGCATTATCTCTATGGAGAGAAATGTGAGATATATACTGACCACAAGAGTCTTAAATATATATTCACACAGAAAGAGCTTAATATGCACCAGAAAAGATGGATAGAGCTCCTCAAGGATTATGACTGTTCAATACATTACCACCCTGGGAAAGCGAACAAGGTGTTGGATGCCCTAAGTAGAAAGGATCCAGCTATTCTATCAATGATGAGAATTGAGAAGGATCCAATCTTCTTAGAATTGATGAAGATGGACGTGGGAATCATAAAGAAGGGAACATCATCAATAATTTCACAAATGATTGCTCAATAATCTCTTTTGGAAAGGATAAAGGATGCTCAAAAGGATGATGCGGGAATCCAAGAAAAAGTGGAAGCTATAAAAAAGGGAAAATCCTCAGAGTTTAATGTTAATGAAGAAGGAATTGTGCGGTTTGGGAAAAGACTATGTGTTCTATCAAGTTCGAAGCTGAAGAAGGAACTTTTGGATGATGCACATAGTTTAAATTTCTCTATTCACCCACGGAGCACAAAGATGTATCGAGATCTCCGAGAAAACTTTTGGTGGGATAATATGAAGAAGGATATCACTGAATATACATCAAAGTGCCTGGTGTGTCAGCAAGTGAAGGCAGAGAGGCAGAAGTCTAAGGGGATGATGCAACCATTGCCCATACCAGAATGGAAATGGGAGAATATCACCATGTACTTCGTCACTGGACTTCCAAGGACATCCAAAGGCAACAATGCAATATGGTTTGTTGTGGATCATCTTACAAAGATTGCACACTTCATTGCAATTTGAGAGGATTTATATTTGGATCAACTGGCACGGATATATATCAGGGAACTGGTACGGTTGCATGGAGTACCACTATCTATCATGTTTGACCGAGATCCAAGATTTAACTCTATGTTTTGGAAGAGTCTTCAACATGCTCTGAATACTGAACTGAACTTCAGTACGGCCTATCATCCTCAAACTGATGGCCAATCCGAGCGGACTATCCAAACACTTGAGGATATGTTGAGTGCGTGCTCAATGGACTTTAAAGGGGGATGGGATCAACATATTCCTCTAGTTGAGTTCTCTTATAATAATATTTTCCACTCGAGCATCCAAATGGCACCATATGAAGCCCTGTATGGGGAAGGTGTAGAAAACCGGCATGTTGGGATGAGGTCGGTGAACGTAAGCTTCTTGGACAAGAAATGGTCGAAGAAATGGTGGAGAAGGTGAAAACCATTCAGCAGCATATCAAGGCAGCCCAAAGTCGACAGAAGAGTTATGCAGATAATCATTGACGAGACCTTGAGTTTAATGTCGGAGACATGGTGTTTTTACGCATATCTACATGGAAGAAGGTCATGTGGTTTGGAAAGAAAGGGACGTTAAGTCCAAGGTACATCGTCCCCTTCGAGATTCTTGATCGTGTTGGGGCTGTGGCCTATCAACTAGCACTTCCACCTACTATGGCCAAGGTGCATGATGTATTTCATGTATCCCTCTTAAGGAAGTACATACCAGACCCTTCACATGTACTCTCTTCCGAGTTCGTACAATTGGAAGATGATCTTTCTTATGAGGAGAAACCAGTGAAGATCTTAGATCGTAGAGAAAAGTTTCTACTAAATAAGACAATGACCGTCGTCAAGGTGTTGTGGAGAAACTACAAGTTTGAAGAAGCAACATGGGAGTCGGAGGATGTGATGAAGCTGAGTTACCCACATTTGTTTTAGTGTGGGAAAAGGAAAATTTTGAGGGCGAAATTTCTTAAGGGCGGAATATTGTAACGACCCAAAGTTTCATTAATGGAAACTCCCTCTTGATCCAGTTAAATTTTTCTTTATGAAAAATGTTTTTATAAGATGTCAACTTCTTTAGTTTTACATTATGATTTGTGACCTTTACTTTTTATCCGTTGAGCAGTGATCATCTGAGTATTATAAATATAAGGCTTTAATGAACCCATTTCTACTCAAACAAAGGAAGAGATGGCCTCATCCAGTAGATTTACCCCTTTCGAAGCCCATTTGTTGGAGCTCGGAAAAGAGGTTGTGTCTTTTGGATTTTCCCTTGACCAATCCCAATCTGAGCTTCATCAAGTCAAGCTCGAACGTGATCGTCTACGGGAAAAATGGAAGTTGATTGAAATTACAACTCGAGCGATGTTATCCGAGCAACCCCAAGAGTCTGTCACCATCGCACACCTTACCCTTAGGTCTTATGAGGCTATTTTAAGGGGTTATGTAACAAATAAGTAGCACCATGTTCATGTACATTTTTTTATAATAATGAATATAATTTCTAGTCATTTTCGATACATTGTAATTAGTGTTTAAAGTACAAATGGTGTTTTTAATTTTTATTTAATTAAGAAATATATTTTATTAAATTAAAGGATTTTTGAATTAAATAATATTTTAATAAAATAATATTATTAATATTAAATTAAATTTTATTAAATATAAATGATCTTATAATTTTATGAATGAAATTAAATTTTTTATTAAGGTTTGAAAGCCATTTCTGTCAAAACCCGTGAATTTTTTTATAAATGTCGGTTTTTATTTTAAAAGTGAAAATTCACATATTTAGAAAATTATTTAGATAAAATAAATATTATTTTTGGAATCAGGACGTCGAAATTATCCAACGGTGAATTTTTCATAATTTTCTGAGACAGTCAAATTTTTGGGTAAAAATTAAATACCATTTAAATAAATAATGTGTTTTATGACATCATAATGACCCAATGGTGATGTAATAAAATACCATAATCCTTATGTTCGGCCAATATATGTTTTATCATTAAAATAATGAGGTTTTGGGTTTTTTTGACATACATTTCAAAGAATTAATGGAGCCCTCCAGACTTATTCAACACTTTGCCTTTTTAAATTAATTTCCATGGGAGTGTGACTCACCTCCACATTATCAAACCTAATTTTTTTAATACGTTAGGACCATGGCATTGTAAAATATTGTATTCCTCTTTCCGTTTCCCGAAACCATGGGCAAATACCACGGGATGGTTTGTGGTTTGGATTATTTTAATATAAGGGGTCCCAAACCTAAATAATAAAGAATTCCCTCACCATTCCTATATAAACCCACCCAAGCCCCCACTTCCTCCTCACAAAAATCCCTTGGAGTTCGTCCAAACTCTGCCCTACTCTCTCTAGAATCCTCCCAAGGTTCCCCAAGCTCCTAAGAAGCCTCTCACAAGCCTCTCTCTAGCCTTTGGAAGCACACTTCCAAGTAAGGGTTTTTTCGTCCTTTTTCATTTTTGTCAATTTTCTTTAAGTTGTATTGCCCTTTTAATTTCAATTATGAATGTTGGGGTATGGTTTCACACCTCTCCCATACTGCCCTTTTATTATTTGAATTATGGGAGACCCCTTTCTCTCTCGTTAAATTCCTCCCATGTACAGTCGTTACTATGCCGAAATTCCAAAAGGAACTTTTTTCTCCCCTTCTATATTCAAGCAATACTTTTGTATCATGAATCTAAATTCCTTTTCTATTGTTGGGACATGTTTATATATGACCTCCTTACTGGCCATTACATTTAAATATGATGATGAACCCCTTTCTCTCTCATAAACCTTTTTTATGAGTTCTTATGTCACGCCGTTACGCTGCCGAAATCGCACCGATTTTCTAAGCCAATGTCATTGTGTAGTGAATATCATGCCCATTTCTACATCAAGGGTATTATCCTTTATTCACATTTACTTATTGATTGTAAAGTTTCATGTTTTAATTCCACATTCCTTTATCGTCGAATAAATGATTATGTTTTATGAATCCATGTTTTATGATACATGTGGAACACTTATGCATGAAATGAAATGTTTAAGAAGGGTGCGCCCTTTATAGCGCTCCAATGCATTGGGTAAAGTATTTTATCATGATACGTCATGTGCAATGAGTTTTTACTCATGCTAATTCAAGTGAAATGAGGGTTTACTCGTGCTTCAAGTGCAATGAGGGTTTACTCATGCTCCATGTGCAATGTGCATTGGCTCATGCTAATTCAATGTTAAGTGTTGTTGCCACATTTCCATGTTATGATTATCATGCTTTATCATGCCTTTATGTTCATGTTTCTCTTATGCTCTATTGATATGCCTATTGCCAAACATGTATTGTACTCCTCTTGGTATTCATTGTGTACTCCCTTACTGGGCTTTATAGCTCACCCTTTTCTTATGTATGTCGTCAGGTTATCCCATGCAATGCTAAATACGAAGGAATGTAGTGGTCATGTAAAGGATGTTTTCAATAAAGATGTTGTAATTCAAGTTTAATGATTTTATGTAATGATCCTAAGCCCCAAAGACACTAAACCTCTCGATCTTCTTTGTTGTATCAAGTGAAGTTTTATTTAATAAAGCATGCTTAAGTTTTTATAAAAAGTAGGGTTGTCATATTCCTACCAATGGGAAGATGAATTACAAGAATCCATTGAGTGTATCAATTAATACATGGTTCACCCATAGGACCTCAGGTCTCTAGCAGAAGGAATGAATCACAACATATATGGGGCCACCATGGAGTGATCATTGGGTGCCTTCCTTGTATAGAATAATAATGTGTGGTGTGAAAATATTATTTATTTCATTAGTCAAACAATGTTTGGTAATGATAATAAGTATTTTGATGTTGAGAAGAACTTCCTCGTACTTATATTTTCAATGAAAAATATTTGGCATTATATTCATAAAAAAGTCCATTTGGTCTTTCAAATCGACACGATCAAGTACATTCTTTGTCATCATATGCTAACTGGATATTTGGTATGATGGGTAGTAATTTAGAAAAAGTATGACATTCAATTCATTTAACAAAATGTAGTGAAATGGAAGGTACAAAATGATTTCCTTGCAGCACATGCCACCCTTGTAAGCACCCTCGTGGAAAAAAATATCTAGAAAAGAGGTTTTAAATGCACATGACAGTCCTCAATCATGGGAGATTTATATTAGTGACTCCACCAAAATTCATATTGGAAAGATGTTATAAAACATAATGTTTAATTGGATAATTTTAGATATTTTATTTGATTCTTTGGAAAATGAATTTTTTTATACTCATTTTCACCATTTGAAGCCTACGGTAATAATGTGGTATAATACAAAGGACTCATCCCTTGTTTGGAACTGTCCCAACTGCTATAGATAGCAAAAAAAATTTTAAAGGTGATTCAGAGGCAAAGAGTTTTTCATCAGTGGATGAATGTGGAACTTCAACAAAGAATCTATTTATAACTGAGGATGTATTCATTAGAGAGAATAAAGAGACCCACAGGTCTATAAACTATGAGTGGATCTTTTGAAAATCAGCGAGCTCAGATCAGTTGAGAGAGCATTTATTTCACAAATTCTGAATGGTTGTAAACTAAGAGGGACCATGAGTCTACTTCAAACTTGTAAACAGCAGTGCACTTTTAGTGGATCTGGTACATCGGCACATTGTTGGTGTATGATATTTGGACATAGCCCAGTGAGGGTGTACCAAGAAAAATTTTCGTGTCTTGTGCATTATTTAAGATTTTTTCATATTCTGTAATGGGAAGGGGAGAGAGTAGATATTTTTCTAACAATGAAATAATATCAAAGGCCAACTCATTTTAATCTATCATACCCTAATTCGGACCACCCCCATTTGGGTATCTAGCCTATTGAACCTAACAATTGGTATTAGAGCGAACATGTTGATATCAGTGTTTCCCTCTCTATAGAGGTAACCAATCATAAAGATATTCGGATCTTTGATGGAAATTATTTTTAGGAATGGATGAATCAGATGCAACACTACTTTCTATCATGGGAAATAGAAATATTTGACTTAGAATTGAATGGTATAATTTCTGATATTAATAGCGATGCATTATAAAAAGTTGGGCGAAGAGAATTGGATTTAAATGCCAAGGGAATCAATTCTTTTGGGTGATCCATATCTAATGTTATATATACAATTTTAATGTCATTTAAAACATCACATGCAATATAGGAAAATCAATTGAACATATATGAATGAGATCCAATGGTCAGAGAGGAAAAGCTACATATGTTAAGGAACAAGAATGAAGATGTGAGAATGAATCCTAATGAGTCCATTTATGCATTATTTAATAAGGTAAATGTTGTATTGGAGGATATTTTAGGTCTTGTGAATGTCATTGAAGATATAAATATTGTCATGTGTATCCTGAAGAAAATTTCACATTGCTTCAATCCGAAGGTTTCTCTATTGGAAGACAAAGTCACAAAAGACTTGAAACTGGATAATTTCTATCATACCCTTATAGCATATGAAATGTGAAATTATGAAAATGATACTTTGGAAAGGGGGAAGTCCAAAGAGGTGTAATTAAAGGACATGAATAATATCACTATTGAATATTCTCTAAAGGAAAAAAGAGACAGATGATGTGATGTCATACCTTTCTTTAAATCATCGAAGAGTAAAAGGAATCTTTAATGGAAAACATCCACTTTCCTTCTTTAGTTGGGGAAACAGTTGTCATCTTGCGGCAAGGTGTCCCAAAAATTCCCAAAAAGATGATGATGTCGATAAACCCAAAATTCCCAAGATTAATTATTCGGCCTATATTAAAGGAAAGAAATAGTTAAAGAGAAATTTATTTAAGAAAAAAGAATTTTCTTTCATAAGAATGTTAATGTTCTAATTAGTCTGTGCTTGAGGAGGTTGAAGAGATAGGGAACTATAAAGTTCAAGCAGAAAATGATCTGGTGGTAGTTTTTGGTAGTTCTCATAAAATGGATGAAAATGATGGTGTTAAAGAAGAAGAAGAAGTTGAAGGAAGAGTTGACATGGAATCTAAATTAGAAGAAAATCTCAAAAATATAGATTCTTGGAGAGAAAAAATGAAGAAATCCAATAATGAGGCTCATGATTCCAAATGATATATGCATCAACAGGAAAAATAAAAGTTTGATTTGAATAAAGAATTTGAAAATATTAATTATTCTAGGAAATTGATCTCACAAAAGGTTTATGAACAAAAACTCAATGTTGATGAATAGAAAAGGTATATATATGTCTTGAAAAACATTATGTAACCTCAAATAAATCATATTGAATAACATGAATTAGTTATCGTTCTACAATGAAAAGTAATGTTTCATGAAAAACACTTGACTCCTAGTATGATACTAGAAAAATAGATCATTCAGATGACCAAAAAAGATACATGTAAAAAATGGAGATCTAGAAAAAAGGAAGCATTAATAATGTTCAGATTCTATGGCTGATGTAGGGATTGATAAAAAACAAAACCTTGTGGAAATTGAAATCAGACTACAAGAACTCGTTCTGATATTGAGGTGGATTTTGGTATGAAGGAGAATCTAATGATTTAGATAACCCAAAGAAGGCCAAGTTGTGTAGAATTAAGGTTCATGAATGCACCATATATCAGGTTCTATTTTTGTGGAAATATGGGACACTCACAAAATGTGTGGTCCCTAGCTAAGACGTATAGAAGAGAACAAGTAAAATAGTGGCATCCAAACAAAAGTCGATACACGAGAATATATTTAGAGGGAAATTTTTTGGTGTGTAAGATTTGGAATTTTGGCTAGATTCTATACATCGTTCATGCGAATAAATCTGCATAACTGTAACCAAACTATTCACAAGAAACTGATCAAAAAATCAATGCGTGAGTTGAAAATGAGAAACTGATTTGAAGTCTAATATAATGAAGTTGGTCCATCATTCATTGAGAAAGATTATGATTCCTAATCTATGGTGAGTGTGAAGACAAAAATAGGGATCAATAAGAAAATATCTGAGATGGAATAGGTTGATGAAATTTCCCTTAAAGCATCAGACTGTTAGGGCGTATGGATCATTAATAGTTGTTGAACATCATACATGACTTGTAATAAGGCTATTATAGGCATAAAATATTACAAATAATTATTTTTAATGTTTGGAAATAATGAATTCCTACAAATTTTTGGCTCAGGAAAGGCCATGTTCATGGGAAATAAGTGAGACTTGCTGATATCTTAGTAGTAGATGGTCTTAGTCACAATTTTCATAGAGTCCATCAATTATGTGACTGAAGGCATTCTACAAGGATTACTGAGAAAACATGTGTCGTCAAATGAAAATATGTTGCAATGGTACTTTAGGGAATAAGAAGAAAGGGAAATATATTCCTAGTAAGTGGAGAAGATGATATGTTCTTTCTATCTAGAGAAGAAGAAAACAAGATGTGGCATAAACAACTTGGTCATCTATGCCAATCTTCCCTGAAGAACTGGTAAAGTGTGAAGTAGCAAGAGGCATATCTAAGATATCACATGATCATACACATACGTTTTAATTCTTTCAAAAAGTCTTGATCGTCTAAAAGACATAAAACGAAAAGGAAAATAAGTCATCAAGAGTAATTGAATTAGTTAATGCTGATGTATGTGGACCTATCTCAACATGATTCATTGATGAGAAGAGGTAAAACATTATTTTAATTGATGAATACGGACAAATTGTATAAGTATTTTTAATTTACTATAAGTATGATGTGTTTAGGTTTTTAAAACATTATTAGATGGAATTAGAGAAGATAATTGGGAGGAAAATTATGATTTTTGGTACAGATAATGGCACAGAAATCACAGATTGTCAAGTGAAACAAAATCTCTAGAAACATGTGATAAGGAATCAAGATTATTCTGAAATAAATCCCTAATATAAGGGAGTGGTTTAAAAGAGAAATTGGATCACCATCAATAATGATAGAATAATTCTTATTGAAAAAGTCATACAATATAAATTTTTTGAAGGAAGTAGTATTGACATTGGTCTTTATTTCTATCTGGGCTCTATTGTGTTCGACAGAAGGAAATAATTTATATGAGATGTGGTATAGAAAGATTCCAACATTCAAGTAATTTTGAATCTTTGGATGTATGTGATTTACACTCAATAAATAAAAAAACAATAATTTTGAGTCACGTAAAGATGAGGGTATATTCCTTAGTGAATAAGGAAAAAGAATAGCATATAAATGATTTAATAAAAGGCTGGGAAATGTATTTGAGAGTAATTATTTCAAAAATATGGAAAATGAAGAGAATATTTTATAATATAGTGAAAAATTTATTGATAGAGGTGATAGGAAGGAAAGAAACACGGGGGGGGGGGGGGGACCATTAGTGGAAGATGCTGATTCAGAAGAAGATATGGATGATGAACCAAAGGAAGTCATGTTTTTATCAACAAAGAATCCAAGGAATGGAGCTTAAATTGATAAAAATAATATTATTAGTGATTAGTTAGCTCCATTTCAGAAAAGAAAAATTAAATCACTAAGCATACATCTCTCCAATCTCAGTTAGATCCAAAATGCTTTGATGATGCAACTGAAGATGAAAACTAGGTTAATGCTATGAATGAATATCTGGAACAGATTGACAGGAATAAAATGTGGGAGATTTTTTTGATGTCAGCAAATAAAAATTTCATTGGGACTAATTGGGACT
Organism: Viscum album; assembly: GCA_963277665.1. Lineage (NCBI taxonomy): Eukaryota > Viridiplantae > Streptophyta > Magnoliopsida > Santalales > Viscaceae > Viscum > Viscum album. Next base: position 249,554,622 of record OY728165.1, on the reverse strand, counting down.
TTTTTAACAAGATTAATGAAGTCGGATCAATGATTCTGTAACACCCCTAGATTCCACAGTACGTTTCTCTTTTATTAATGCAATATCTTTCATTGTACGTAACATGGAGTTTTAGCCCACCACGACTAATCAAACTAGCCATTATGAATAGAAATAATCAATTTTTGAAATTTTATAAATTTTATTTTTCAAAATGGAATTCAATTTAGGATTTGTAATATGAAATTTATCTTTGGTTTAATTTATGTTATTTTTATGAAAACATTCATTTTTTGTTGCCATTGTGAAAAACACTATGATGTTGATTAAAATTTTCCTTTTATTTAAATAATTATTTATTTTATATAATTTTATTTTAGGTGCAAATAGATACATAATACCTATATATGTTCAATGTTATTTATTGGAGTAATTTTATAATTATAATAGATATAGAAATTTTTTTTGAACTTTTAACGTCTTTTACTCACCTTCTATGTACATTTGATCATTTGCATAAAACATAATTTTACTGCATCTTTGAATTGAATTTTATAAATTCAAGATACATGGTTGATACATGTAAGTAAAATTGTGTTCAATTGGATGAAAATAATTTTGGTGAATAGTAACATTGAAATTATATTTAACATTGTAAAAATTAAATAGGGTAATTAATGGCAAAAATGATATTATAATTACCCTAACACATTTATTAATTCTTTTTTTAAGTTTATTTCATCCAAAATAAAACTCATGAATAAAAAATGATCCTTTTGGTCCACTTGGATTAGATTAGGACATTTATTATTCTTTTCTTTAAAGAAGATTTAAAAGTGTTAAATTAAAATTTTAATAGCCATAACATTATTAAAATAGGATTATACTAATGTTAAATTAAACTACAAATATTAATTATAAATTAAAAAAATTCCTACATGTTGGTATTTTATTTATAATTTTTAGACATCAAATAATAAAATTCATTTATGACACATTGATGATGTAGTAATTACCTTATTTTTTATAAATTAAAATAATTGATATTATAAATATTAGAATAATTTTAAATTTATAATTTTTGTTTATTCAAAGAATTTAACGATAATATGAAATGTTATGGTTGATAAAATAAATTTTTTTGTAAATGATAAAGTTTTTCTGACTTTTAGAAAAACCAAATACTAAATAGTGTCAAAATTGACATAAATGTGGTTCTTAAACAAATACAATTTTATTAATTAATATAATATTCCTAAAAAAAGTTTCATAAAATGGACTTATATAATGTTAGATATATCAATAATAAACCACTTGGGGTTTTCATGGCTTTTTATAATAAGTTCATTAACCATTTATTATAATAATACAAGAATAAATGGTAAAAGTTATACTATTTAACTAGGAGTTAAATATAAAAGACAACGTTAATATAGTTACCTAAAACACTCTAAAAACTATTGGTTGAGAGTATTTAGACCCACTCATCCTTATCCTCAAAATAAATCATTTTGGAACTATTATAAACCTAATATGATTGTATAATAATATACTATTTCAAGATTATTCTAAAGTGACCCTCACCTCTCTTATAAAATTATACTTCCCCTTATCTAAATTTCACAACACCAAATCCTTTTTTCTCAGACAAACCTTGATAAAATACCCACACCACTACCCTCAATTCATTCAAGAGTCCTTAATTTGATTAGAAAGCCATCCTATGGAGTCTTTTTGATCAAATCAAAAGAAATCACCCAGAGAAGAGGTAATAATTACATCACCTCTTTCAAAGTTATTTTCTTCTTCCGCATACTCTTTATTTGTTGTTTCCAACCCAAAATAATAACTCCAGTAATTTCTACATACTGTGATGTTATTATAAATAGGATACAACCATATTCATAATTCTATAAATCCAATGAATGGCAAGGTCACCATACGTGTATACGTACGGCTTGCCGTCTCCATGTCATGGGGTAGTTTGTTATTCAAAACATCATTATTTGGATGGGTATAATAATTTGTATAATTTATGTAAATAATAAATATATTATGTTAATTATTATTTATATATGATATACCATCAAATTATATACAATTTCACCATCAATAGATTGATATTGTCACTCGTGTGTACGTACAGATTACCGTCTCCACGAATGCGATGAGATTCACTACCCATCGTAATAATTCTAGAATAATTTTTATTTTATGATTAAAAATAATTTTTAAGAACATAATATCATTTTGTATATGAATCAAATACATCATATCCATAATTAACAAGACTTACATAAATAAACATATAAAGGAAAAGGAATCAGTTAACACCCGAAACAATGATACTACTGAAATATTAATTACAATGAAAATTTATAAGATCATATATGATATCATATTTATATATGTGGTTCCTGTATAATTTAATAATTATTATTTAACTATTATACAAGAGTTTAACATACTCTTGATCAATGAAAATTACAAGGTTAGAGTTAATTCTACAATCTCGACATTATCAGAGGCTGTTTATACCTGAGTATCTACTGGAACCTCTTTATCATCCACATCTGTGTTTCTTAAAAATGTATTTCCAAAAAAATTACTATTTTCTAGACTATGGGTAAAAATCATTTATACCCTTGTTTGAGTTTTTATAAATTCTTATAAAGGAATCATTCCAGCATTTTCCAAACAAGTTCCTTAAACACCTTTTTGACAAAATTAAGGAAAGAATGTTTTTTACCTTATACGATGGGTGCCGTTATTTTCTACTGTTATAACACCTTTGAATATTTATTTACAATATTATAATAATATTTTCAAAATAAATGTTGTCTTTTATAATTACATGATTTTTAAATGATTTCTAAATGGAACGAGATATTTCTCTCAAATAATGCTTATTTCATCTATGTCAACATCCTATGATGGATTTTACACTTGTTTGAAGTTGATTTATTATGATACAATCTCCCATATTTTATTGAAGGTTTTGTGATATGTTTTATTGTGGATGTGTTATTTTTATACCATTAATTTTTTATGGTTAAGCTATAAACATTTCATATGCTAGTTTTAATATGATTGTTTAAGTTATGTTTCAACATTTTCCTTTGAGGAATGCATTATACTAAGTAAGTGATGGGTGGAGCACGCTATAGCTCCTCGATGGATTGTTCGGTCTCATGAGAAAAATTAGTATCTTGGAACAAGATCTTGAAAAAATATTATTGTTAGTCTTGTCATAAGGTTTTGACTATGGGGTTATGATGTCCGACATTATTCAATGCATCATTATGAAATAGGACATTGATATTACATGTGATTATTCAACTAGTAGAATATCCATGTGAATAATTAAATAGAATTATTTGATTTATCTTTTCAATATTATTCTTATGTTTAAGATTAAAAGGCTTGTATTATAGTCTTATACATTACCTTAAATGATTATGCTTATTTATGAATGTTTCTGTTATTTTGTTATCCTTACTGAGAATCTGAGCTCAGCCCTTTCTATGATTAATTTTTTTAGGATGTGAAGATTATTATTATGACTAACCTATTGGGACATACTAAAAGAAATGAATGTGTTAAATTTAGAGACAATGTTGTTGTTTTTCATTTTATAATGTAAAGTAAAACTTATGTTTGTATCTAGTACTTCAATGGTTACTAAATTGATCGGTCTTTCAGGATTTGATCCTTTGTGATCATGCCAATGTAATGTAATAATGTAACGACTCCGGGTAACTAGGGTCGAGGCATTACAATTGGTATCTTAGGATGTTTATTACAAACCATGGAATCTATATATAGAAAAAAACCTTGATTAGATAACATTACCTTAAGATAATCATTGAGGATTAGTATAGAAAAACATCCTAAAATTTTGGTAATGTATAGATTTTGTGTATTTTCTAATAAATACATCCATGTCTGGATACATGCAGGTAGAGTCAGCTCTGGCATAGATTTACATAGGAGTGAAAACCCCAAAATGGAGTTTCGGGCTTGACCCAGGGTATTCTGGTACACGAAAACAGGCCTTGCGGTACTCTTGGTTATGACACTCCTAGGGGATAGGCCTTGGATAATTCACATTTTCATTACAAAACATTATGCAACATTTATGATTAAATACTTCCTCAAAGAAAACAATTTTTATGATTGTTGATTATATTCATAAACTTTTCAATTTATGTTAGGTATTTTACTAGTTTGGAATTATGTATCGTGATTCATAAACTAATCTAGAGTATGCCATTATTTAGAAATGATGCCTAGTGGATGGAATGTAAACCATATCGATGCACATTATCCATATAGGGATTTTTCTCCGACTCTAGATTTTTATATTGGAAATGGTAATGCAACCCATCATGAACAACTTATAACCAAACTGGGACAACTCTCTCAGGTTATAAATAATAACCTTACATGTGTGGAGCACCCTGATCCACAAAGCAAAGCATCAATGTTAGACCACATTATGAGTCAATAATCACAATCATTCAATGGGAGTACAATTCCATTTTTTGATGAACAAATGGATAAGTTCCTTAGAGAAATTATTTCATGCTTTGGGGAGTAGTGAAAAAGAAAAATTTGTCTTTCCAGTTTATCGACTCAAGGGAGATGCGGATCAATGGTGTCCATTGTTTCAAAACACAAAATATAATGAAAAATTATCAAATATGGAATGTAATGAGTTAATGAACTTCTATTAGAAAAATAATTCCATCGTGACCATCGAGCAGATATGGAAAGACAATTTCTGAGTCTGAGGCAATTAGAGGATGAGAATATCACAATGTATGAGGCTAACATTAAAAGGTTAGAAAGGCATGCAACAAATTATATACATAACCCAAGGAGTAAGATTGATTGATTGTTTTATGGGTTAAAACCTTTTCTCCATCGAGCATTAATCTCGTAATCCTTCTCATCATATGAATATATTGACTCATGTTCTATCAAGACAGAAAAGTAATTATCTACATCTTACAACTTTAAACTATAGTAAAAGAAGAATAGACCTTCTAAATACTCTGGAAATGGAAATAAGGGGAAGAAGGGAAAATATAAATTTCCATCCCGTAGTAAATTTTGGAAGAATCACCCTGGTACGTACATTAATGCAATGGGAGTCTATTACAAGTGTGGTGAAAAAATTCCACCAATCTCGTGATTTTAAGGGAAATATAGAGGCTATTAGTGTTGAATTCTACAATTTTAGAAAAATTGGACATTATGTAAATGTATGTCCTAAGAACCAAGTAAAATTACCTCAGAAAATTCCAAGGGATCAAGGAAAAGCTTATGCAATCACTACTGTTGATGTTGAAGCTCTGAATGACAAGATGGTAGGTAATTTAATGGTTTCCTAAAATTTTTCCAATTCTTTATTTGATTCAATATCATCACATTGATTAATATCATCCCATTTTTCTAAGAAAATTAGATACTTATAATTTGATTAAACAAGGATGTGGTTAGTCAAAACTCATAAGGTAAGTATAATTGCTATAAAGTATTGTGAATCAGTCCCCATTTACAAATATAAATGTTCTTTTTCTGCTGATCTCATCATCCTACTCATGATTGAATTTGATATAATCCTCAGTATGGATTGAATTTTAAACCATGATGCCAAAATTTATTGTATGAAGAACAAGGTTACAATTGTTAATGATGATATGGAGTACCTTATCATTAAGGAAGAAATATCACCACATTATTCTAATCTAGTTCCACCCGCAGTTGCCCTACTAAATTTAATTATTGGGGATGAAGAGAATGATATAACTATGGGTGACGAAAAAAATGTTCAAATAGATAACATACCTATTGTGAAAGTATTTTTGATTTGTTTCCAGAGGATTTACCTAAAAATCCTCCAGAATAAGAAATTGAGTTTTCCTTGATTTAATTCCATGTTTAAGACCATATCGAAAACCCCTTATAGAATGGACATTGTGGAATTAGTGAGACTAAAGAAACAACTATAGGAATGGATTAATAAAAGAATTTTTTCTACCTAGTTTTCTCCACGGGGAGCCTTTGTTCTTTTTGTTAACAATAAAGTTGGATCTATGAGTGTGTGCATTGACTACAGGGAGATCCATGCTATAATAATGAATAATAATTACCCCCAACCTGTCATTGATAATTTATCGACCAAATCCATGGAGCTCAATATTTTTCAAAGATATAACTTCGTTCTAGGTACCATTAGTTGTGCGTGAAGAAGGAAGGCATTCCAAAAACAGCATTTTGAACTAGGTACGTGCATTTTAAGTTTACAGTAAGGCTTTTTTGGACTGATTAATGAACCCTATATTTTAATAGATCTAATTAATAGTGTTTTCAAGGAATATCATGATGACTTTTTAGTGGTATTAATTATTGATAACTTGGTATACTCAAAATGATTCAAAGATCATTAAAATCACTTGTGCACTATTCTAAAAACCCTTATAAGAAATGAATTACATAGGAAGTTTAGAATGTATGAATTTTGGCTTCAGGAAAGTTATTTTCAATGCCATATTGTCTATATGGATGGAATCTCTATGGATTCTTCAAATAATAAGGCAATCCCAGAATGGCCATCACCAACAAGTGTAACTGAGGTACGCGGTTTTATTGCTTTAGCATGTTACTATCGGCGTTTTGTTAAGAATTTTTACTGATTGGAAAACCCATTAACCAAGATCACACAGAAATGTTCTAAATTTGCGTGAAAAAAAAGAGCATGAAGAATGTTTTGAATAACTGAAGAGAAGATTAGTCAATTCTATTATCTTGACTCTACCATTGGGGAATGATGGGTTTTTTATTTATAGTGATGCTTCAAATAAAAGACTTGGTTGTGTCCTTATTCATAATGATAGAGTTTTGGAATATACATCACGATAGCTAAAAAATCATGAACAAAACTATCCCACTAATGATCTTGAGTTTGCATCTGTAATATTTTGTTTGATGATATGGAGAAAATTTCTCTGTCGTGAAAAATTTGAGATATATACCGATCAAAAGAGTTTGAAGTATATTTTCTCAAAAAAAGAACTCAACATGAGGAATAGAAGATGGCTTGAACTGCTCAAAGATTATAACTACACTATACACTACCACCCGGGGAAGGAAAATAAGGTGGTAGATGCTTTGAGCAGAAAGGATCTGGGGGTTTTGGACAAGTTGAGAGTTGAATGGGATCCTATGTTCATTGATCTGATAAATATTGATATTAGAATTATCATGGAAGGTGAAACATCAATACCTTTTCAAATGGTTTCCTAACTATCTTTACTAGCAAGGATATAATGTTCTCAAACTAGTGATGAGGAGTTTCAAAAGAAAATTAATGTTGTGAATGATGGGATATTGATCGACTTCGTATATGAAGATGGTATTTAGAAATTCGGGAAGATAATTTGTGTTCCAGAAAAACATGATCTAAAAAGGGAATTGTTGGATGATTCTCATGTCTCTAATTACTCTATACACCCTAGTAGCACTATGATTTATAGATATTTGAAGGAAAATTTTAGGAGGGATACCATGAAGAGGGATATTTCTGATAATGTGTCAAGAAGTATGGTTTTTCAATAAGTTAAGGATGAAATATGACATCCTAGAGGAGTTATGCCACCTCTTCCAATACATGAGTGGAAATGGGATGATATTATGATGTACATCGTCCTGGGGCTACCAAAGACTCCCAGAAGGAATGATTCAATATGGGTCATTTTTGACCATCATACTAAGTCAGCGCATTTTCATTATATAAGAGAAATTTACCACTTGAAATTTTAGAAAGAATATATATTAATTATGTTTTAAGACTTCATGGTGTACCCATATCGATTGTTTCTGATCGTTTTCTCCATCAAACATCAAGATTCTGGAAAAGTCTTTACAAAACATTGGAGCCTGAACTTCCTTTGACCACTGCCTACCACCCTCAAACTGATGGACAATCAGAATGGACTATTCAAATCATAGAATTCATGTTGAGATCTCAATCACATGACTTTAAAAGTATGTGGGTTCAATATTTACCTCTGGTTGAATTTTTATAATACAATATCATCTATTTGAGTATTCAGATGGCACTATATTAAGTGTTATATAGAAAGAGATGTTTCACACCATCTTTTTGGGATGATGTTGATGAAATAAAACTCGTAGGCCCAAAACTAGTTGAGGAATGTATATAAAAAGTTATCATTATCCTAACACACATCAAAGTATCTCAATGTGGGAAAAAGATATATTTCAATAACTGAAGGAAGGATTTGGATTTTCAAGTTGGAGATCATGTTTTCATAAATGTATCTCCATGGAAAGGTGTTTTACAATTCCGTAAGAAAGCTAAATTGAGTCCTAGGTATATCATACCTTTCGAAATTATATAACTAATTGGAGTTGTAGGTTACCATTTTTTAATACCACCAAGTCTCTCAAAAGTTAATGATGTGTTCCACATATCATTGTTGAGAAAATACAAGCCTAACCCAATGAAAGTGCTCACCTATGACGAAATAGAACTGGAACTCAATCTATATTATTGTGAAGAGTTTTTAACGATTCTTGATACTAGAGAACAAGTGTTGAGAAACTAGACGACTCGTCTGGTAAATGTTCTATGGAGAAACTATAAGATGGAAGAGGCAACGTGGTAACTCGAGGAACATATGATGAAGAACCACCCAAATCTTTTTATCCGGTATAATTATTGAAATTTCAAGGACACAATTATTTTAAGTAGGAAAGAATATAATACCCCAAGCTTCCGCAGAACGTTTCACTTTGATTAAGGCAATAGCTTACGTTGTACACACCTTCGAGTTTTAGCACACCACGACCAATAAAACTAGTCGTTATGATTAGTAATACACACATTTTTTAAATTTTATACATTTTATTATTAAAAATGGATTTCATTTTTGGATTCCGAATATCAAAATTAGTTTAGGGTGAATTATTTGTATTTTTTAGAAACAATAATTTTTTGATGAATAGTGAAAAAATCTATGTTATTGTTTAAAAATGACTTTTTATTTAAATAATTAGTTATTTTATTTAAATTTATTTTATGTCAAAATAGATACATAATACCTAAATGTGTTAAATTTTATTCATCTGAGTCATTTTAAAATAGAATTATATTTATAAAAATTTATTGAACTTTTAAGGTCTCTTACTCACCTTCTAGGCACATTTGCAAATTTGCATAAAAATTATTTTTACCGCTTTTGTGAATTTAATTTCAAAAATCTGAGAGACAAGGTTGACATCATTAAGAAAAATTTTATTTAATTTGATGATAATAATTTTTGGTAAATAGCATCTTTAGAAATTTATTTACCACGGTTGAAAGTATATTGGGTAATTAAAGGAAAAAATGATATTATAATTACCTTTACACAAGTCCTAATTCTATTAGATAAATGTATTTCAACCAAAATCAACCTTAGGAATAAAATATGATCCTTTTGTTCCACCTGGATTAGATTAGGACATTAATTATTTCTTTATTTAAAGAATAGTTAAAAGTGCTAAATTCAAATTTTAATAACTAAAACATTTTTAATATAGGGTTATACATAAGATAAATTCGACTATAAATATTAATTAGAAATATAAAATTTTTTTCTACATATTGGAATTTTATTTATAATTTTTAGAAACTATATAATTAAATTTATTTATACCCATTGATGATGCAGTAATTGCATTATTATTGAATGATTAAAATAATTGATATTATAAGTATTAAAATAATAGTAAATTGAGACTTCTTATGTATTCCACGAATTTTATAGTTTAATATGACCATGTTAGGGTTGATTAAATTATTTGTTTCTAAATGATAACATTTTTATTACCTTGATAAAAATTAAATACTAAATAGTGTCAAAATTGACATAAATGTGTTTTTAAAAAAATACTATAATATTAATTGGTATAATATTCCTAAAAATGTAAGTATCATCCAAAGTACATATATAAGGTTAGATATATAAATAATTAACCACTTGAGGTTCTCTTGTCTTTTTATATAAGGTTTATTAAGAATTTATTATATTAATACTATAATACATAGTAAAAGATAAACTATTTAACTAAGAGTTAAATCTAAACGATATGGTTAATATGGTGACCTAAACCTGTCTAAAACCTATTGGTGGAGATTATTTCCACTCATTCCCACCATTAAATCTAAATAATTCTTTTTAGAGCTATTAAAAATAGAATATGATTGTATAATAAAATAATATTTCATGATTTTCCTAAAGTGACCCTTACCTCTCATATAAAAGGGAACTTCCCCTTCTCATAATTTTTCACCTCCAAATCCATTTGGATCAGACAACCTCTAAACATTTATCCTCCAAACTACCTTTAATTCAACCTAGTTGCATTAATTTGATCATAAATCTATCCTATGTATCCCTTTTGATGAAATCAAAAGATAGCACCTGAAGAAGAGATAATAATTTCATAACCTCTTTCAAAGATATTTTCTTCTTCAAATTCCTCTTTATTTGTGGTTTCTATACAAAAATAATAACATCTATACGTTCTACATACTTTTATGTTATTATAAATATGGTACGACGATATTCATTATTCTATCCATCCTATTAATGACAAAGTCACTATACATGCGTACAAATGGTTTACCTTCTCCATGTCGTGGTGTAGTTTGTTATTCAACACTACATTATCTGTATGGGTATAATAATGAGTATAATTAATGTAAATAATAAATATATTATGTTAATGATTCTTGATATATGATATAACATCCAATTACAAAAAATTTAACCATCAATAGAATGTTATTGTCGCTCGTGCGTACGTAAGGAATATCGTCTCCACGAACACGATGAGATTCACTCCCCATCATAGTCATTCTTGAATAATTTTCAATTTATGATTAAAAATAATTTTTAAGAAATTAATTTAATTATTTATATGAATAAAATACATCCTATACATAACAAACATGAATTACGTAATGAAACATGTAAAGTAAAATAAATCAGTTAACACCCGAAACAATGATACTACTGAAATATTATTAACAAATAAATATTTAAAGATCATATATGATATCATATTTATGTATGTGATTCATGTATAATTTAATAACAACTATTAAACTATTATACAGTTGTTTTATGTTCCCTCTATCAAATAAAATTACAAGGTGTGGGTTAATTCTATAATCTCTTCATTATGCAAGGTTGTTTATACTTGAGTATCTACTTGGACCACTTTATCATAAACATTTGTGTTTCTTAAAAATGTATTTCAAAACATTTTAAAAGTTTCAAAAATTGTAGGTTAAATTCATTTATAACCTTTTTTTACTTTTTATAAAAAATTTATAATGGAATCCTTTTTTTGTTCTCCAAACAAGGTTCATTACGACCTTTTCGACAAAATTTAGGGAAAAAAGATTTTTTATCTTATATGGAAGGTGTGAATATTTTCCACCATTAGAACACATTCTAAACATCATTTACTTGATTATAAAATAATTTTCCAAATAAATGTTTTATTTTATAATTTCATGACTTTTAAATGATTTCTAAATATAAAAGAGATGTTTCTCTCAAACAGTTTTTATTTCATCTATATCAACATCATTTGAAGGATTTTAGACTTGTGTGAAGTTGATTTATTATAATACAATATTCCATACTATATTGAAGGTTTTTTGGTAAGTTTGATTGTGGATGTGTTATTTTTATATCATGAATAGATTATGGTTAATGTATAAACATTTCATATACTTGTTTTAATACGTATGTTTCCTTTATATTTCATCCTTTCAAATGAAGAATGAATTGGACATAGTATGTGATTGGCGGAGCCCGTTATAGCTCCTCGATGAATTGGTAGGTCTAATGAGAAAAACAATTGTCTTGGAACAAGCCCTTGATAACATATAAATTTTAGTATTGGCATAAGGACTTGACTATGTGTTTATGAAGTCTGGGATTATGCATTCCATCATTATAAAATTGGCTATTGTTATTACATGTGATTATTCGACTTGTAGAATATCCATGTGAATAAGATAATGTTATTAATTTATTTATCTTTGACATATTTTTTTGAAATTTAAGTATAAAATTATTGGGTTTTAGTCTTATACATTTCCTTAAATGTTTTTTCTTATTTATGAATGTTTCTTCGATATTGTTATCCTTACAGAGAAACTAAGCCCACCCCTTTATATGTTTTGTTTTTTCCAGGATATGAAGATTTATATTAAGACTGACCTTTAGGGATAGTATAAGGGAGATGAATGTGTTAAATGGAGACACAATAGTGTTGTTTTTCTTTTCATAATGTAATGCAAAACTTATGTTTGTATCCAGTACTTATAAGGCTACTAAACTGATCGGTCATTCGATACTTGATCTCTTGTGATGATGACAATGTTATGCAATAATGCACCGACTCTGGGTAACTAGGCTCACGACATTACAGATTTGAAACAAAGTACGACTAGTGTGCACATGCTACTCCAAGATAGTGGGTATCAATGTAGATATGAAATTTTGACATGTTTCTAGGATAGAAACAATTAGATTATTCTTGGCCATTACGTTGAAACAAAAGTTCAAGGTTTTCCAAATGGATATCAAATCTGCATTTCTGAATGGGGTTCTAGAAGAAGATGTTTTTATAGATCTTCTAGATGATTTTCTCATTCATGAAGATGTCAACAATGTTTTTTGGTTTATAAAAGAGCTATATGGGCTGAAAAATGCACCAAGGGCATGGTAATCAAGGCTTGATGAGTATTTGAAGAAGCTTGTATTTCAGTGTGGTGAAGTTGATTACAAAATCTCTTTCAACAAAAATAGTAATAAAAAGATTATTGTTGTTGTTTTTGTCGATGACATAATATTTGATGAATCAGATGAATCTCATTGCTAGTAGTTTTCCGAATTCATGAAAACTGAGTTCTAAATGTACAACCACTTCTTAATAAAAATATTAAAAGGAGGTTCTTGGATGATTTGGAATGGAAATTCATGAGGATATGAATACTCAAGTTTCTACATGGATGATATTATCAAAATATTATGGTATCAAGGCAGTTAATGTAACAGATTACGTGAAGGTTATTTGATGTTTATTATACCTGACAGTGACAAGACCTGATTGTTTATCACATGACAAGTAACAAAATATAAAATCAATCCCAATAAAATACAAATTATTTTAGTGAAAATAATACTTTTGTAAATTAATGGCACTGTGGATTTCATGGCCAGAGATTTTAGGATATACTGATGAAAATTAGGCTGGATCAGTAGATGATAGAAAATATATTTTGGGAGTTTATTTCAATTTTTGTGGTTTTTTTATTTCATAGCTATTAATGAATCGAGATTTAATTTCATTGATCACTGAATAAGCTGATTATATTTCTGCCACTCAAGCATGTACACGATTATTGTGGATGATGTAGTATCTTGATGATATGTGAGTTGAAGTGAAGTCTTTGATCAGGAATCTAGTGTGATAATTTCAGTTCTATAAATTTTGTAAAAATCTAGTCCATCACTCAATGACAAAAAAACATAGAGATCAAATATCATTTTATCCAGGAGAAGGTGGAGCAAGGACTAGTGATGTTGTTGTATATGCCTATAGAGCAACATGTTGCATAAATTCTGACAAAGGCCTTACACAAGGATGCTTTTGAAAGACATAGACTGGTTCTGGGAGTCCATTCGTCTCCCCTCACTTAAAAATGTGTGGATGTGGACCCCCCCCCCCCCTGAGGTGTAGGGTGATTTCTTCAAATTTAATGAACTATTTTCTTTCAAATGTTGCGGACTATAAAGGATCTACCGTTTGGTTCATTGAAAAAGGGGGAGAAAGTGGGACTCTTTAAAAGGAGAAATTGTTGGAAAAGAAGGAAAATGTGTCTTTTGTCTTATTCAATAAACGAAGAGAGGATGACAGGTGAAGAAATTAGATAGGGGGAGTTAAGCATGACAGTTCGAGATGATGATAGGTGGAGGGACATGATGAGAATTCTTTGGTGTTATATGTGATCGGGCAGATCTTAGCATGGACAATTAAAGAACCCAAGAAGATAAGAAGGAGGAGCTTCAAATTTAACAACTCTTGATGTGGTCAATCAATGATTAAATTTCATGATAGATAAGGTTCATGATGAAATCATTTTATTGTTATTAGTATAGTACTAATGACTGTTGTCAGAAATGAAGTGATTCATTGATGAACTATTTATACTACTCTTGTTTTTCACACTGATCATTGCTCATGTGTTATTAGAGTATATGACGAGAGAATATTTTGTAACTGTGTAAACCACAAGAGGCGAATAAATTGACCATGACATAGAAAGAATTTAGGCAGAAATTTTAGAGCATTTCTATTTGAGCTGACGTGGCACTGACATTGCATGGAAGGTTCTCCAGTTAGTAGAATCACCCATAAATAGACCTCGACCCCCTAGATAAATGTAGATAGATAATATAAAAAAACCATAAACTCTCAAATTGAAAAGGAAATTCATGGAGTTTGGAGGTTCATGAATAAAAATTGAATTTGCAGAGGTAGTTGAGATCTACGAAAAGAAGGCACACTTGGAATGAATGTTTGGATTTGCAGATGACGTGCGCTTCGTGAAGGCTTCATTAGATTTTCAAAATCGCAATGACTAGTGTGATCAATGATAATAAGTTCGATCTATGATATAAAGATCTTTGTGATCAAGTGATCATTGAGAACATATATGATCTGTGATAGTATGAGTTTTTTGAAGAGGGTAGAGCACTACAAATTGTTTTTTAACTTTAAAAAATTAAGAGCTTCTAAAAGCTATTATGATTAGCTAAATATTTTTGAAAGGAAAATCATAGTGTTCCAAGGAAAAGTGTTTTTCAACAGTAGTTGAATGTAGAACATAAATAGATAATATATTTATAAATGGGGATGTATTAATTAGTGATTATGAAGAGACTTACAGGCCTGTAAACTATGAGTGGATCTTCAGAAGAAGCAGTGAGCACACATCAGTTTATAGAGCAGTCAGTTATCAAATTGTGAATGGTTGTAAACCAAGAGGGATAGTGAGTCTACATAGCAACTGTAAATCACAGTTTACTTTTAGTGAATTTAGTACTTTGGATCATTGTTTCAAAATTAACCTTGGATGTATCCTAGTAAGGGTGAACCAAGTAAAATTTATATGCCATGTGCCTACTTTATGATTTTTTAATAGTCTTCAATGGAAAGGAGTGATAAGATATTTTTTTCTATTCACGAAACAAGATCAAAGGGGAATTTGTTTTAATCAGTCATGCCTTTATTCAACCCCCCATAGGGTATCCAGCCTTGTGGACCAAATAGTTGTGCTTCATGTTCATAGACATTATAGCATGGGTTTGAAGAATGTTCATTTATGTGTTATATTAATGGATTAATTAATATTCATGATTCTAACTTTATTGCATGAACTTATTATTAGGTTGTTCATGTTTAGACATAGTGGTGTTAACCTACTACGTTTAACCCACACCAAATGCAGTCCTCCATGTTTTACATGAGATGATTACATAGATGTGGGTTTAGTCAAGGGTAAGGGGCCTTGTTGCATATTGTTTCTGGGTAGTTGGGTTAGAGTTTGGATATGGAACCAATATGGGGTTCAAGACCAGGGCCTTTTTAGTTTATTAGTGTTATCTGATTATTTTATTTTTATTTTTTAGTTATACATTTAGATAAATGTCATCCTTTTATTACATGATTCATTATTAATGGTTTTTTATTCTTATTTCTCTTCCAAATTGTTTAATATATATATTCTTCTATTTTAGTTACTCTAATTTTTTATCAGTATTTATTTCTATTATGTTGTTCCTTTTTATTTGGGGGTATAGTCTCCCCACTAGATTTATCATGGCCCTAGTATAGGTGGGAAGCCTCTTTCATAGAGGGTGGCATGCTTGAGGTACCATAACCTACCAGATTTGACCAGGTGAGAGAGGTCAATTTTATTTGATGTTGCATAGTTGTATCAAAGTTTTAATTTTAGTTTCAATTGATTTTCTATTTAATAAAGATATAAATTAGAATAAAGTGTGCCGGGACTTAGTAATGAGCTTCATCATGGGAGTATGTAACCAATATATGTGGGAAATCCAAATTCTCTAGTATGGGATTGTGGTACCTGATGTTTTATTGTTATAATTGATGATATTTTACGCAAATTGATTCACATATTGTGTGATGTTATTGTTTATTTATATTTACAATAATGGTCTATTACAGAATGTGATTAGTATGCTTTCATTGTGTTTGGAACATAGGGATATATCTTGAAATTCATTTTTCAGGATATGGGCATATTTATTACGTGTGATATTCTTGCCCATATGAATTGTGAACTAATATACCTGTTATATTTAATAAATACAATAAATAAATTGCAATGACATGCTAGGAATTTTTTTAGACATGTTTAGAGAGACCAGGACTAGTGGATTTTGGTTTTTATTTCCAATTTAGTTGTCCTTATTTTTAGTCAGTTTTATAAGAATTATATTTTTCTTATAGAGAAAATTTATCCTACTCAACATTTAGATGATTGTAAGGAGATTAGGAATCATATTTCTCATAACAATGCTGTATTATAGATTTTTGTAGATTTTATGGATCAAATTGATGTTCAACTTCATGACTTCTACTCGAGGGTTATGTGATCCATGTAAATGGATACTTTTTTCACCATTTCATCGATGTATAAGAAAAAGAGCTTGTTTCAACCATATAATCAACCTACATTTTCCTGGGGAATCTCCTACGTAGCAGAGTTCTATATCAAATTTTTTCATATGATCTCTATGTATTTTCATACACCCATAGATTGGTGGTTGAAGCTTTTTGTATATAAGGTTTGAGGACCTACAGACCATTGGTGGGTCATTATAAAAAACTATAATTATGAATAGTTGTTATCTTGTAAGGATATCGAGGAATATTTTCTAATCCACTTCTATTAATGTATGTTGAGTGATGAGAAGGCTAAAATTTCCAAATCCTATCACATGAGGGACTGTCCGTGATAGAATATGCTTGATGATTCACTGTCCTATAAAACAATGCACCATCTTTATCAACTATTAATACATCCATATAATTATATTTTAATGATGATATTCACAAGGGGATCTAGTCATAGTTTATTTTCTGTCTCTTGAGAAGTTTTTTTGATTTGACGAATCCGACACTCAAAAAAAAGGGAATCTAAGAGAGGCCTTAAATAGAGGATAAGATGTTTCAATAGGGAGGACAGATATCTATTCTTCTTTTATAAATAACCCATTTTATGATATTTTTTTCTAGGTAATTAGTGGGAAAGAGAAGTATGGGTAGTAGGCTTCCATTTTGGATTTTTTTTTTCTATTTCATTTGTATTAATGTTGAAAGTTGGTCCATAAGAGGCCTTACTGTCCATACATTACTTTACTGTCATTTCCTTATGGTAATATATGTAATCATGAGACATTTTGTAATAACATCATGATGTTTGGTATTGGAAGGGGGTCCGGAATGGTACCAGAGTCTGGGAGGGACTTAGATACCCCGCAACAGGCAGGTAATTGGAGTACAACTAGACATTCAAGGTGAGGCATGGAACATGGTACAATCATGTAGGAGCTGTAGTTCCAGTAATATGGAATATATTATGGGATTCAGTGTGGTGCTCATGGTTGTTGTGTTATTCAATTGCAACCTATGTAGATTACTCCAAAAAGTGTGGATGTAGGATCATCTGCCATCATAGGTATGATTCTTGTATCATCTACAATTTTTTATAGGAGAAATATATTCCTTTTGGTCTTCCCTTTTTGGAAACAGTTTGGGATTTTATGTAGAAATATTGGATGGTGGTTTGAAAATTGATACACTATTCGGAGTTTGATCATATAATATGAAATAATGTAAGGTGTATTCTTTAGAGATTAGTGGTTACTATTTCTTGTGGGAACTATTTGTGCTAGAAATGATAGGATTAATTTGATTCATTATATGTATTTTCTTCTTCTATACTAAGATTATATGAACTATTACTAGTGGGGAGTTACCTCTCTATCCACCGAAGCAAGATGTTTTTCTAACTATGGTGAGTGGGATCCTGAAGCTAGCCATGGATGACCAATTCAATATAGATTAGATTGTCCCATGGATTAGACAAAAAGTATTATTTTGGATCATGGTAGAATGAATCCAAATACTTTTTTCCAATGGTATACCATTTCCGCTGAATCATTATTAATATTTATACATCTTAACACATGAGAAAGAGATGGAGTTCATGATCAATTAAGTGTATGGAGCATAGAAAATTTCAATCCCCTATACTAAAATCCACCAAAAAGATCATGAGTTGAAAGTTATATAGGAATATATGAAGAAAAACATAGATTTTATTCAGTATAGTATATATCTATGGGGTTCTTAGGTTGTTTTCATTAATAATTTTGATGGGAATTTTTTTTACGTTGGTATTATTAGAGATTAAACCCGATAATGATCGAGAACAAATATCCCCTTCCATGGATTGATGATATATTTGACAGGATGAGAGGTGGTAAGGTCTTATATAATATTTGTTTGATATTGGGATATTAATAGTTGAGGTTGAGACCGTTATACATACTTTAGTCATCATTTAGAAGAAGGTATATTTGGTATGAGTTTTTTGGGATGTTGTTTGGTTTGAAGAATGCACTGGAGGTATTCAGGAACCTGAAGAATTTCATTTTCATCATTTTCTGGATCATTTTTGGGTATTTTTTGTTAGTGAAATATAATTTTACTTATAATTGGTGTACAATTATTCCCAATATCTTGAAATTAACTTTATTATATTGTGAGAGAATTATATTTACATCGGGTTGACCAAACATAGTTTTTGGATTGATTAAGAGAACATCCTTGGTCGTGTCATCTCAGAGGCTGCAGTGTTAGTGGATAAAGATAATGTTGCATCTTTATTTTCTAGTGAGAGACCCATGAATGAATTCAATATTCATATATTTTTTGTTTTAGAGGGTTATTAACATTGCATTATCTGGCATTTCTTTCTTCGGGAAGCACTGATGTCAAGGCAGACCAAGAAGGGAGTGAAGTTTGATTGTTCTGATGCTTATGTAAGATATTTTTATTAGTTTAAGAGCATGATTTACATGGTCCCTATCCTCGATTTACCTATGTCGGGTAATGAAAATATGGTTTAATGTGATTTATCCAGAATTTCACTCTGAGCTGCATTATTGTAGGAGCATAGAGTCATTTCCTATTATTATAGACAGTTGAGTCTACATGAGAGGAATCATCATACATATGATACAGTGGTACACACCTTAAGATAAAGGAGATACTATCTATTACGATATTGTTTTGTGGTGTACATATACTATGAGGGCCTCATGTACTTATTTTCTCACTATGTTCTAAACCTTCGGTAAAATAGATGGGTTTTGTGTGTTCATTCCTTCTAATGTGAGCTATCATATACACTAGAAAAGATCAGCATTGTTGGTTATGATTTTAGAAAGAATATGATAAAAGAGAGGCTGTGGTGGACTTATGACGAGTTGATGATGATGGAATTATTTACAGACTATAATTTAGATGTTCAAGTGTATCAGGGATAAGTAGCTCTGAATTCGAGATCTTTCGTACCATTTATTTTTGATCATATAAAGACAGAGGAGTTATATTTTTTAGAGGGATTAAATCTCAGAGACAACATATTTGGTGGGGAGACACCATCAAGATGTACTATTGAAAGTAGAAATTCTCTTCTATTCCAGGGTTGATTATGGGTTCCAACAATGTTGCACGAAGATCCAGTGAGAGAGTAACAATATTTTATATGGGCGGTACATCCTAGATTGAAAAATAAGTATCTTAATATCTATAGACTATATTTATGGTCATTAATTAATAAAGAGGTATATATATTTTTGGGGAGATTTTTCACTTCATGTTTGCTGAAATCTGAGCACCATTGCCCAGTGGGGCTGTTTTAGCCTCTTCCCCCTCATGATTGTAAGTGGGATGATGTAACGATTGATTTCCAGATTGGTTTACCCAAGACTAACAATAATAATGATACAGTTTTTATGATCATTTATCCACATAAGAATGTTTTCCGCTTATTTCCTAGTAATGATACATTTACCATTAATGATCTAGGTATTCTTTATGGGAATAAGGTTGTTCAAAAACAAGATTTCATGAGGACTATAATTTCTGAAAAATATACTAATTTCACATTGTAGTTCCAGAATGGTCTTAAGAAGGCAATGCGATTATAGGTTATTATGAGTAAATCTCATCATCCTTTTATTGATGGTCGATCTAAAAGGATTATTATGTTTCTATAGGATATGTTACAAGAAACATTTGGGATTTCCATGTTTCATAAGATAAATGTATGGAACTCGTTGAGTTTTTAAATAATAATAGCTTCTTGTCATTGATCAAGATGGAATAGTTTAATGAATGTTATGAAAGGTAATGTCGTTCAACATTTTTTTGTTCGAGGTTGTTGAGTTAGTGTAGGTTATACATAGTGTCATATAGGAAACTTTCGAGCAAGTACAGTTGATCAGGAGGTAGTTGGTGACTACACAGAGTAGGAAGAAATCGTATGCTGGCCATTGGAGATATCCTCTTGAGTTTTAGGTTCATCATCAGGTTTTCTGTTGAGTGTTTCCAAGTATTGGGAAACATTGTATCAAGAAATATGTAATGTTATTTCCCAATGTTTTGGGTCATTTGTGATAGTGGAAAGGGTTGGTCCTGAAGAATACCAATCATCCCTTCCGCAATTCTATACATCCATGGACGAAATGATTCCCATGTATCATCTTCACAGATATTATCCTAACACTTCTCATGTGGTAGATGTCGAGGAAATCAAGCTTTATGTTGATTTGTCCTTTGACGATAATATGATATGGATTATGAATCATAGTAAGTAGTATATCTAAGGAATTATTATACCTTAGTTCAAGTGCATTGGATAAATAAGCATGTTCAAGAGGAGACATGGTAAAGGGAATCTAATAAGTGATCACATTTTCCAATCCATTACACTGAGACCCCATATTGATGGTTAGAGGAACTCAAGTACGAGATTTTATATGTCGGTTTGTTGTAAGATTCATTATTTTAATAGGTATGCCACTCTTTATTATTTCATTAAACCTATTTCCATTTTTTTTCTATTTTCATTAATCATAGGTGGATGAGTCTTGTTTGAAGATAGAGATATTTTTTATGAAAAATGATATAATTTCTAGGAATGAATGTTTCTTTAAATTAATGGAATCAAAGTATAAATGGGTTAAATGGGATCAATATAGTATTTTTTATAATTAGAAATCATCAAAGGTGGTTCAATGGATGTGGTAGAATCTTGGATTAAATATTTCTGCAAAATATTTACATGTGATGTAAATGGGTTACACAATGTGTAACTGCCACTGGGTAAATGTCCTAAAATGAGTACATGTTGTGAACTCGTTCATGGAATGAACTTGTTAAAGAATAGGAATCCTTATTATGTAACATTTTCAGACTGGTTTTGAATCACCTATGGTGATGAGTCTTCTAGTTAAACTATTTATTATTAAATACACAACATGAAATTGTTTTTCACGAAAATTATTTCACATGATAAGTGGTTTTAATTGATTCTTACATTTATGATTCTCATTGATTCAGTGCATCCCACTAATTTATCAAGCTTTAAGTCTCTCCAGTCATTTTGAGAGTTTCGTCCACACATCTGAATGTCATTTTTGGGAAATATATCCCTAGTGAGTGGTTTTTCTTGGGATTTCACCTTTTCATCTCTTATCAGTTTTTTCAGTGTAAATATCTTCGCTATTGTCGAACCAGGGTCTTGATCTTTGTCTTTTTTATCTTGTTTCCTTATATTGATCTTCTTAAAAATCACACTTATTGTTGTTACTAGTTTAAATCATTGAATGGACATTGGATAACGTTAGGGGGTCTAAAACATAACAGGATGGTCTATTTAATTGTAAAGTATGTGAAATATTGTGATTGTACCAATGTAGCATGTAATCTAATTAACTGATTGATTGAATAATGCTTAATCATAAATCAGATTATTGATTGTATCCCTTTTGATTCTATTGATGTTGAATCTTTTCTTGTGAATATACATTGGGTGAGAAACCCATTAAACAATAATGAATTGGAAACTGAATTAAAGTGATTTTAGCATTTTTGAGAAACTAAGTGATTGCATGATATAGAATTGCATTGGTAATGGATTTCGATTATCAATATCATTGGAGATAATTTAATAAATAAATGAATGTTTAATTGAAAGATAATTTTTTTTTCATAATTAACCATTGATGTTTAGAGTGTGATATTGCGATATAATTATAATTGGGGGATTCCCTATGATTCAAGTTGTAATTATTTTATAGTATTCTTGGATGTGTTAGATATTGTAGATCTTGTACATAGGGATTTTCCTAGTTTTATATTGATATTATTATATTCAAGGATTTTCCTAGAGACTGATTGGCTCATATAGAGGGTTTTGGTTGATTATTGTATTATGTCATGAAATATGGTTATTGTTGGCATGGTTGGGATATATAATCAAATACATTCATGTATGGTACTGAAGAAGGTTGATTTATGTATTTTGATAATTGATTAATTAATACTTTTTATCACATTATTTTACACCCTTATTATCAAGAGAGTTGTGTTTAGACATGGTGGTTTCAAACTAATGAGTTTAACTCACACCCTATTCGGGTCTTCATATGGTACCTGAGAAAATTGCACGGATATAGGTTTGGAAAATGGAAAGGATCCTTGTAAATAATTTTTATATGTTGGATATATAAGTCCCCAGCCTTAAACCTTACTTAATATTGAATTAAATGAGTAATTCACATTGAGGATCTTTTCAGGTTTAGAGTTTTAGAGAATTAGGACATAACTATTACATCTCAAAAGATTACAAAGTATTCTCTTCTACTAAATTTCCATAAAATAAAAACTCTTTAAAAGAAACATGTATAGTTCCATGTTTTAGGTAGCATGACATTCCCTTGATCCCATCCTTGACCCTAATACACACTATGTCCTGTGAAAAACATTTCAAAAACTTGGGATGAGTATAAGAAGCTCAGTATGGGATACACAAAGAATGAAAACTGTTAGTTTTTCAAAACAACAAGTAAACCATGAATACTTTATCAATGTAATACTTTTCACCTTTATGAAGTAGTAAAAACTCTTCACTGAAAAAAAAGTATCATTACTTACCTTTTTGTAACCAAAGGATTACCATAAAACCCATATAAAGAACACATAACATATATAAAGGCAACTTGGGACATAAACATACTTAAGTGGAATAACCATACGGTCGAATTCCACACATATCATTTAATGGAATAGCCATATGGCCAATTTCTATACATACTTAATGGAATAGCCATACGGCTGACTTTCATACCCAATGCATTGGAGGTTATAACGTAACCACCCGTCCTGGTATTCACGGCACCACCCGTCATATGGTTTATAACGTAACCACCCGTTAAAATGTCCAAGTACCAATATAAAATCATAAAACATAAAACCAATATAAATGAATGATAACATCACAATATATCATAATAGAATCCTTTATCAAAACCATTTTCAAAACCATTTAAAACATTTAATAAAGAGATTTTTGAATCAAAGTGTCCCATACCTCCTTGAAGCTTAAAATTTTAAACCATTAATATCCATATAAATAAATCCTTAAAACCATTTTGAAAACATGGATATTAATAAGAACAAATAATTAAAACATTTAAAACGACATTTTGGTTAAAGGGGTTTTACCAAAATTAGAGACACTTGAATACAATAATTGAGGAATAACATTTAGTCAGAACTTTATAATATCATGAGAATAAAAGGATTCATGATTTAATACTCCAAAGGATAGTATATACACCATATAAGATTTAATTGGTGCATAACAACAATGAACCCTCAATAGAAATGTCAAATGTGACGAAATCCCTTATAAAGAAGGTATCCTTAAATTAAGGACAAATCAATCTCAAAAATATATGTGACAAATATAAATACACCCAATATAAGTTGATATTAAGTGTAAAACAATAAAAGGTCATTCACATATATTCAATGGATGACATATTCAATGACTACATGTTGACCCAAAGAAATCGAAATTGGGTTAAAAAGTTCCATTGACAGCCTAAAGACATCACATCAAAATGAGTTGATGAGAGATAAAAAGTGTATCTCATCACTTGGACATAAAATTTACATCAATAAGGATATATGACAACATATCCCAACATAACAATATGTAAATCAAAAGACCCAACAAAAGAAGTCTTTTAAAAAAGATGAGGGTGAAAGGTCCCCTTACCGACTTGGGTATCTTTCAAAACATACACCCCATTAAAGAAGGACAATAGATCATTGATGTAAATACTCATAAAAGAATTTATATTATACAAAGAGTAGAATAATGGGCAGTACATACACCACTCAATGGAATTTGTGGCAAATGTAGCATAAATCTCACAGGAATAAAAGTGAGATGAAAAATCCCTAACGAAAACTCGGCAGCCTAACAGCGCGACATAAAACATCTGAATATGGGTTGATGAGATCAAATAGGGTATCTCATCACATTACAATAAAATTTACAGAAATAGGAATATAAAATAACATCCCCCATGATTACAAAGAGGAGCTTAAAAGAAGTGGCATAAAGGAGTGTACTTAAAAAGAAAGAGAGAGGTTAGATCTCTTATGAATGTTCGGCAGCCTAACAGCGCCACTCAAAACTTCAAAAATGGATTGATGAGAGAGAATAGGGTATCTCATCACATGAACATAAAAATTATAGTATGTTTAATATAAAAGATCATCCCAATAAGAAGAAATATGAGCTTTAAAAGGAATGACATAAAAGTGTGTACTTAAAAAGAAAAGGAGGAGTAGGATCCCTTACCTCGGGTCCGACTTGACTCGATCGTTCTTTAATCTCCTGAATAATAAACTTGAGTTAATTTCTACTTGATTAAGAACTTTTTTAAAGCTTATTATTCCTTTTATACCACTTATTTCCATGTTATAAACATTATGTAATCATTAAGTTAATAATGATTGTTTTGTCGATATTTGGTTCTTAAGTCGAAAGTGGACTTCATACAATTACATGTTGTTCGTGTGGTCAAAGGTTCTTTATATCCAAAATGAAATTCCTGATTTGGATATCATATATATCATATATATCCAGAATATACATGTATTTATAAAATCACATAATCATTTAGAGGAAAGAAATGAAATGCGCCGTTCATGGAGACGGTAAGCCGTAAGTACGCGTGAACGCTACTTTCATTTCTATGTCGTATTAATGGAATTAAAACTATATGAGAGGTATGTATATTTTAATTCCAGAATTATATTAATAATTTATATGTATCATACATCATATATATCCATTATATATATGTACTTACAATAGTACATTACATTTGGGGATAAGAAATGAAATGCACCGTTCATGGAGACGGTAAGCCGTACGTACGCATGAACGCTACTTTCATTTCTATCTCATAATTTAATGGAAATAAATAATAATGATATAGAGGTAAATAATAATTCCAGTATAACATCATATATAATAACATTATGTCCATCCTTTATACGTCCCACATATGGCATTAACGAATCACATCACTTTGAGGAGGCGGTAGTCCGCACTTCCTAAAATGAAGATATCGCGTATACCCATAATGGAAGCCATAAAGGTAAGACACAAATGAAAAATACAGAAGTATAATTAAAACATAAACATATTATATATCATATATAAAAATAGTGACATCATAATGGCCACCTTTGAAGGTGTAAAATGAGTATTGAACAATCATCGTTTCGGGAGGCAGAATTTCGCCATCCACGGAAACCGTATGTTTTTTAACCATTTGACGTAGTTGTGTGAGAGTGTAGCTCGAAAAAATCTTATAAAAACATCCTAGTATATTTAAGATACTGTTGTTGTTACAAAATAAGTAAATAAAAATAGTTTAGGGGGTTGGAGAAGCAAAATAAAACAAATGAACACGAGAGAATGAATTACCTTGAAAAGTGTAACTCCTTTTGATTTGAGCCTAAAGGCTCCCTTTGAAAGGATTCGTCCCAAAGGGAATCCTCTAGGATGAGGAGAGGGATGTGGAGAGAGTAAATGGGCAGGGGTTGGCCGAGCCAAAGGCTTGAGGTGAGTGTGAAATGAGGTAGAGGTGGGGGCCTTTTATAAGAGGAGAGGAGGGGCACTTTTGGAATGTAAAGAAATATTACTTTATTTAAAAATGTGTTTCGGTTTTAAAAGGTCCCACATTGATATAATTTGTGGATAAGGTGATAAGGGTTCGAAGTCCACTCATCCAATTGGTTTTGGCCATGTGTAGTTCATAGATTTTACATTATCTTTCCATTTTATTTAAATCGTCAAATAATGATGTCATCACTGCATCATTATTATGTCATAAATAATTTAATTCATTTAATGTATAAAAATTAAAATCAAAATACTATGATGTAGGAAATCTTTTCAGCTTTCCAATGACTATTTATAATAAAAAATATGACTTTTATAACCCCACATAAAAATTATTTAAGTAAAACATATCATGTTTGTGTCATTTTTACTTTTACATTAAATAAAAAGTTATTTATGTCATTTCCCAACCAAAATGTCTCCAAGGGGTCCCCAAGTTGACCCATGGATTTTCTTGGTCGACCATGACTCAACCAATAAGGTTGTGACATGTGTCTAGTTCATTTCATATTATTAAAGCATTATTTATACCTTAAACTACATTAATTACCACTAATCGCGATTAAAAACTTAATAAGTGACTATTCACCAAAAAATTATTTTTATCCAATTGAACCACATTTTACTTATTAATGACAACCATGTATGTTGGATTTTTGAAATTCAAAACACATAAGTGGTAAAATTTCATTTAAACGAAAAATCAGCTTTTATAAGTACCACTTAGTGGTTTCACTATTCATCAAAAATTGAAGTTTTTCATAAAAATCCCAAAAATTCACCCTAAGCTATATTTGATATTCCGAATTCAAAAATGAAGTCCGTTTTACAAAATTAAAAATATATTAGTCACATTAATTAATTTAATAATTAATTTCCACTGTCAGAGAAAATAGCGTGTTTTTATAAATTAATAAGTATCAAAAGATTGACACTAGTTTAAGTATGATTTCAAAGTGAAATTAATTCCAACGACCACTATTGGATTTAATGGTAAAAATATTTTCTAATTTCACTTTAAAACCAATTCAAAATATAATCTAATCATATAAATAAATTAGATTAATAAGTGGTTTTGAATTAAAATACAACATTTTACACTATTCATTAAAAAATGAACTTTATCGGAAAAATACCAAAAAATTACACAAAGTAAAATTTGATGTCCCGATTCTTAATAAGAGTTTTATTTGGTCCAAAATAATTTTTAAGAGTGAACAAAACTATATTTAATGACAGTTCTCCATTAAAAGGCGATAAGTGAACCTTTAGTGATAACTAGGGCATATACGCCTAAAATTGAATTCTTTCCGTATTTTAAGCTTTTATCTTTTATTGGAAAAATGTAAAAACATTTAAAAAAAATATATAATCATATTTTAGTTATTTCTATCCATTCCCGCCAATACAACGGCTACATGTTAACTACCATAATATTAATTTATTATTAGAGTGCAACGTAAGATTCCCAAGAAACTCGTTGTTGCGTGTTGGGTACGCCATCGAGCATAGCATCCCCTTTAAAGACATATTAATATTTTATTCTAAAATATGGATAAATATGAAAATTTCATATTCATTATTTACCTGGGGTGTTACATCCATCCCCCCATTTGGGAATTGCGTCCTCGCAATTTTAAAATTGCACTTGGAAACATCCTTGAAAGTCCCACATCAGAACAAAAGTCGGTAAAACAAACACTTTAAAATAAAGAAAGATAAGTACAAAGGTCACCCTAGTCATCCCATACTAGGATTCCAAGTATGAAAAGATGTACATGGAGTAAAAAAACAAAGGTTCATGTTCTGATGGAGAG
Source organism: Viscum album (assembly GCA_963277665.1). Lineage (NCBI taxonomy): Eukaryota > Viridiplantae > Streptophyta > Magnoliopsida > Santalales > Viscaceae > Viscum > Viscum album. The sequence goes on along the minus strand of OY728165.1, from coordinate 249,526,353 downwards.
TGATAGAAAACATGTTTAGGAGAAAGTTAACCACGAGAAAATCACAAACTTGTGATGGGTTAAACTGTAACGCCCCGACCCCAGCTACCCAGAGTCGGTGCATTATTACATAACATTGGCATGATCACAAGAAAGATCAAATCTCGAAAGACCGATTGGTTTAGTAGCCTTGGAAACACTAGATATATTCATAAGTTTTACATTACATCATTAAACGAAAAACTACTACAAATACATATTGTCTCCATAATCCACACTCATATCCCCACATAATATCCCTGCAGGTCATTCATAACTTACTTCTTCACTTCCTGGGAAAAATAAAACATAGAAAAGGGGTGAGCTCAAATGCCCAGTAAGGATAACAATAAAGTGGAAACTTTCATAAATAAGAATAAACATTTAAGGCAATGTATAACTAAAACAAAAGCCTTTTAAATACGAACTTTCAACATGGTATGGCATAAATAAAATGAAATAATGCCATTTACTTATTCACATGGATATTCTACTAAATGAATAATCACATGCAAAAATCAATAACCACTTTCATAATGTTGGAATGCATAATGCCAGACTATCATAACCACATAGCCAAGGCCTCGTGCCAAGACTACAAATAAGATTTTGTCAAGGCCTTGTGCCAAGACACTAGTTTGTCTCATGAGACCTACCGATGCATCGAGGAGCTATAGCGGGCTCCACCCGTCACTTATTAAGTCCAATGCATTCCCATATGAAAAGGTTTAAACATAACATAAACATTCGTATTAAAACTAGCATACGAAATGTCAATACTTTCACAATAAACTCTGAATGGTATAAAAATAGCACATCCACAGTCAAACATATCACAAAACCTTCAATACAATATAGAAGTTTTGTATCATAATAATTCAACTTCAAATAATCTTAAAATTCATCAAAGGATGTTGACATAGATGAAATCAAAATTCTTTTTAAAGAAATATCTCCTTTTATTTTGAAATCATTTAAGATCCATATAAAATAAAACATTTTCTTTGAAAATATTCTTATAAGCTTGTAAGGAAAGCTTTGAAGATTTTATAACGGCGTAAAATAACCGTACCCGCCGTATAAGTTAAAAAAACATTCTTACCTCAATTCTGTCGAAAAGGTTAAAAAGGACCTTGTTTTGAAAACGACGGAAAGATTCCTTTATAAACCTCTTATAAAAATTCAAAAAAGGGTATAAATGACTTTAACCCATATTCTTGTAAATAGTAAAAATGTTTTGAAATACATTTTTATGAAACATGGATGTGGATGATAAAGAGATCCCAGTAGATTATTACATATAAACAACCTCGGATAATGAAGAGATTGTGAAATAACCCTTACCTTGTACTTTTCCTTGGTTGGGGTAGGTTAACCTCCTGTATAATGGTGAAATAATTGTTATTAAATTATACAAGAATCATATATATTAATATGATATCATATATGATCTTTTAACATTGATTTATTAATAATATCTTAGAATTATCATCGTTTCGGGTGTTAACTTACTCATTTTCTTTTATATGTTTTGTTACATAAGCCATGTTTGTTGTATCTTATTCATATCCAGAATGATATCAAGTCCTTAAACATCATTTTTAAATCATAAAATGATAATTATACTTGAATGGATACGATGGAGAATGAATCTCATCGCGTTCGTGGAGACGGTAGTCCGTACGTACGCACGAGCGACAATATCATTCTTTTGATATTAAAATAATATATAAATGAATGGTATATCATATATACAGAATCATTAACATGTTATATTTATTATTTACATGAGTTACACATCATTATTATACCCATCCAAATAATATTATATTGAATAACAATTACACCACGACGTGGAGACGGTAAGCCGTACGTACGCACGTATGGTGACATGTTATTCAAAGGGTGAATAGAATACTGAATATGGTTGTACCATACTTATAATAACATCACAGTATATGTGAGATACTGGAGTTATTATTTTAGAATGGTAAGAACAAAGGAAGAAGAAGTGGAAGAATAAATGAACTTAGAAAAGGGTGGTGAAATCATTACCTCTTCTTCGGGTTCTTCCTTTTGATTTGATCAAAAGGGCTCCTTAGGTTGGCTTTCGGATCAAACTAAGGCCTCTAGGTTGTAGTGAGGGATGTTGGGAGATTATTTGGGCAGAGTTTGGCCGAACCAAAAGGCTTTGAAGGTGTGAAGAAATGAGAAGGAGGAGTGCCCTTTTATAAGAGGGGTGAGGGGCACCTTTGGAAAAGCTAGAAATATTAATTTATAATAAATTCATATTCGGTTTCTAAAGGCTCCAAAGTTTACTATTAAAAGGCTGAGGTGGGGATAGGTCGAAAACAACTCATCCAATAGAATTTAGACAGGTTTGGGTACTTATATTAACCTTATCTTTAAGTATTAACTCTAAGTTCATTAGTTTCACTTTTACAATGTCTCTTTGTATTTTTATATAATATGGTTAATAAACTTACTATATACATCCAATCGACCCCCAAGTGGTCCATTAATGATTAACCTATCATAATATAAGTCTCTTGGCCGAACCTTAGATTTTTAGGAATTTAATATCAATTAATAATATAATATTTGTTTTAAGAACTCTTTTATGTCAATTTTGACACTATTCAATAGTTGATTTTTGTGAAACTCATAACAGATTGATTACTTCGAAAAAAGTCATTTAAATCAATCCTAATATATCATATTATACTAGAAAATTAGTTTAATTCATTAAAAGTTTCATATTATATTTATTTGGGTATTTATAATATCAATTATGTTAATTTTTTACTATTTTAGTATTTACTGGATCATCATTGTGTCATAAATAAAATAAATTATTTAATGTCTAAAAATTATAAATAAAACATAATTATGTAGGAAATCTTTTTATCTTTCTAATGAATATTTATAATAGAAAATCCAACATGTATAACCCTATGTAAAAATTGTTCTTATAAAAGATGTAAGCTTATGCCATTTTTATTTTTATTTTAACTTTATTAATATAATGTGTCCCTACCACATACAAGTGGCTCCAAGGGGTCCCCAAATTGACCCAAGGATGCCCATGGTCGGGTATGTGTCCACCAATAAGGTTAGGACACGTTTTAGGGTAATTTTGTATTATTATAATATTATTTTTTAACCCTTATTTACCGGATTACCCTTTAACCATGGTAAATAAAATATTTACCGCAGTAATTATTCAAAATGTCTAAAAATAAAAGTTACCTATTTACACAATTTGAACATCCTGATTCCAAATATGGAATCCATTTTCCTAAATTCAAAACACCGAAGTGGCAGAAATTAATTTAAAATTAATTCCCGCTGTCAAAATAAAAAGCGTGTTTTTAAGAGATAATAACTATCAAAAGATTGACACTTGTTTATGTTCGGTTTAATTGTAAAATTATGTCCAATGACCAACATTATATTAAATGGTAAAAATATATTCTAAATATAATTTAAAACCACTCAAATTTATAATTTATCACTATTAATTATTTTGATTAAAAAAGTTGTTTTTAATTAAAATTTAGTAATTTTCACTATTCATCAAAATATAAAAGTTATCCGAAAAGTACCAAAATTTCACCTTAGGCTAAATTCGATATTCCGAATCCAAAAATGAAGTCCATTTTCAAATATAAAATATATATAATTTCAAAAATTAGGTATTACTATTCACAACGGCTAGTTTAATTAGTTGTGGTGTGTGTTAGAACTCGAGGTTGCGTACAACACACGCTATCGCATTATTCGAAGGGAAACGTACCGTAGAAGCTTGGGGTGTTACATTCTCCCCTCCTTCAAATAATTGCGTCCTCGCAATTTCTAGGGTATTACTGCATAAAAAGACTCGGGTGGTTCTTCATCATAAGTTCCTCGGGTTCCCACGTTGCCTCTTCCATCTTATGATTTCTCCACAAAACTTTTACCAGACGCGTCGTCCGGTTTCTCAGTACTTGTTCTCTTGTATCAAGAATCCTGACGGGCTCTTCGCAATAAGACAGATCGGGTTCCAGTTCTAATTCCTCATAGGTGAGTACATCCGTTGGGTCAGGCATGTATTTTCTCAACAGAGATACGTGGAACACATCGTGAACTTTGGAGAGACTTGGCGGCATTGCCAATCGGTAAGCTACAGCCCCAATTCGTTCTAGAATTTCGAAAGGTCCGATGTACCTGGGACTCAATTTACCTTTCTTACCAAAACGTATGACTCCCTTCCATGGAGATACCTTCAGGAAAACATGATCACCGGCTTGAAATTCCAAATCCTTCCTTCGATTATCGGCATAGCTCTTCTGCCTACTTTGAGCTGCTTTGATGTGATTTTGGATTACCTTCACCTTTTCCACCGTTTCCTCCACCAGTTCTGGGCCTACAAGTTTTCTTTCACCAACGTCATCCCAACAGGTTGGTGTACGACATCTCTTTCCGTATAACGCTTCATATGGTGCCATCTGAATACTCGAATGGAAGCTATTGTTATAGGAAAATTCTACTAGTGGTAAATATTGATCCCACATACCCTGAAAATCAAGTGAGCAAGATCTCAACATGTCTTCTAAGGTCTGAATAGTCCGTTCTGATTGTCCGTCTGTCTGAGGGTGGTAAGCAGTGCTCAAATGAAGTTCAGTATCCATGGATTTCTGAAGACTTTTCCAAAATCTTGAAGTAAAACGGGGATCACGATCAGACACAATCGATAGGGGTACTCCATGAAGTCTCACAACTTCATTAATGTATAGTCTTGCTAGACGTTCCAGGGGTAGATCTTCTCTTATAGAAAGAAAATGTGCTGACTTGGTAAGACGATCAACAATAACCCATATTGCATCGTTCCTTCTAGGAGTCTTTGGTAGCCCCATGACAAAGTCCATCGTAATATTGTCCCATTTCCACTCCGGTATGGGAAGAGGTTGCATGACTCCTCCAGGCTGTTGCCTTCCATCTTTCACTTGTTGACAAACCATACATCTTGACACAAAATCAGCAATCTCCCTCTTCATGTTGTCCCACCAAAAATGTTCCTTCAAATCTCTATACATTTTGGTGCTCCCAGGGTGTATAGAGAAATTGGAACTATGAGCATCATCCAGCAATTCCCTTTTTAGATCAGGTATATTGGGAACACAAAGTCTCTTTCCAAATTTCAAAGTTCCATCTTCATACACAAAGTCTCTCAGTCTCCCATCATTCACAGCTTTAATCTTCTTCTGAAATTCTTCATCATCAGTCTGAGAACTCTTAATCCTTTCTAGTAAAGATGGTTTGGCAACCATTTGAAAAAGCATTGATGTTTCACCTTCCCTGGTTATTCCCATGTCCATCTTCACTAGCTCCATGAAAATTGGATCCCTTTCAATTCTCATATTGTTCAAAACTCCATGGTCTTTTCTACTCAAAGCATCTGCCACCTTGTTTGCCTTCCCTGGGTGGTAGTGTATCGTACAATCATAATCCTTGAGTAATTCAAGCCATCTCCTTTGCCTCATGTTGAGTTCTTTTTGTGAGAAAATATACTTCAAACTCTTGTGATCAGTATAAATCTCACATTTTTCACCATAGAGGTAGTGCCTCCATATCTTCAAAGCAAAGATCACAGCTGCTAACTCAAGATCATGAGTAGGATAGTTTTGTTCATGAATTTTCAACTGTCGTGATGCATAGGCAATAACTCTATCATTCTGCATAAGGACACAACCAAGTCCTTTCTTTGATGCATCACTATAAATAACGAACCCATCATTCCCCGATGGTAGAGTCAATATAGGAGCATTGACTAATCTTCTCTTCAGTTCTTCGAAACATTCCTCACACTCTTTTGTCCAAAAAAATTTAACCCCTTTACGTGTGAGCTTCGTTAATGGGTTAGCCAATCGGGCAAAATTCTGGACGAAACGTCGATAATAACCTGCCAAGCCAATAAAACTACGTACCTCAGTTATACTCGTAGGTGCTGGCCATTCTTGGATTGCCTTGGTCTTAGAAGGATCAACAGAGATTCCATCTTTAGAGACAATATGGCCAAGAAAAGAAATCTCCTGAAGCCAGAATTCACACTTGCTAAACTTCCCATATAATTCATGCCTCCTCAGAGTCTTCAAGATAATGCGCAAGTGATTTTCATGATCTTTGTAGGTTTTGGAGTATACCAAGATATCATCAATAAATACCACCACAAATTCATCGAGATACTCCTTGAAAACTCTATTCATCAGATCCATGAATACAGAGGGTGCATTAGTCAATCCAAACGGCATTACAGTAAACTCGTAATGCCCGTACCTGGTTCGAAATGCTGTTTTCGGAATGTCTTCCTTCTTTACACACAACTGATGGTATCCAGATCGAAGGTCAATCTTTGAAAAGTATTGAGCTCCATGCAGTTGGTCAAATAAATCATCAATACGAGGTAGGGGATACTTGTTCTTTATCGTTATAGCATTAATCTCCCTGTAGTCGATACATAACCTCATAGATCCATCTTTCTTTTTAACAAAAAGAACAGGGGCTCCCCATGGAGAAACACTAGGGCGAATAAATCCCTTATTACTCAATTCCTCTAGTTGTTTCTTTAGTTCGACTAACTCTACAGTGGCCATTCTATAAGGGGTCTTCGATATAGGCCTTGATCCAGGAATCAAATCAATGGAAAACTCAACTTCTCGTTCTGGAGGATGTCCAGGTAAATCTTCCGGAAATACATCTACAAATTCTTTCACAACAGGTACATCCTCTATTTGAACATTCCTTTCCTCACCGATAGTTACTTCATTCTCTTCCTCCCCAATAATTGAATTAAGTTGAGCTACTGGGGGTGGGTCTAAATAAGAATTAGGTGGTGACGATTCTGCTCTAAAAATAAGGTGTTCCTTATCATTATCATCAAGAATCGTAACCTCTTTCTTCTTACAATAAATCTTCGCATCATAGTCCGAAAGCCAGTCCATACCGAGGATTATATCAAACTCAATCATAGGTATGACGATGAGATCAGCAGATAAAGAAAATTTATGTGCTCTAATGGGGACTGATTCACAAAACTTTGTTGCAACAATACTTCCCTTAGGAGTTTTAACTGACAACTCCCTTATTAAATCAAATTGGAAATATCTAATTTTCTTAGAAAACTGGGAAGATATGAAACAATGCGATGATCCAGAATCAAATAATGCATTTGCTAAACTTGAGGAAACCATTAAATTACCTGCCACCACGTCTTTCGGAGTTTCTACCTCAGCAGTAGTGATAGCATAAGCCTGGCCTTGATCCCTTGGCCTTTTCTGAGGTAAGTTCTCCTGACGCTTAGGACATGCATTTGCATAATGCCCCATCTCCCTGCAATTGTAGCACTGAACGTTGGTAGCTTCCTTCTTCCCCTTGCAATCATGAGCTTGGTGGCCTTTTTCACCACACTTGTAACAGACTCCCATTCCCTTCAAGCAAGTACCAGGATGTTTCTTCCCGCATTTACCACAAGATGGATATTCAACCTTTCCCTTCTTCCCCTTATTTCCATTCCCAGTTTGATCAGCATGTCTCTTCTTCTCTTGCTTCGCTTTAAAGTCATAAGACTTAGAGAATTCTTTTTCGGTCTTGATAGCACATGAGACAATGTCTTCGTACGATGACAAGGATTGTGAGACTAATGCTCGACGGAGAAATGGTTTTAACCCATCAAAGAAACGATCAATCTTACTTCTTGGGTTGCGAATATAATCTCCAGCGTACCTCGCTAACCTTGTAAAGTTAGCCTCATACTTTGTGACATTCTCATCCTCCTTTTGTCTCAGACTCAGAAATTGTCTTTCCATATCTGCTCGATGGTCGCGAGGAAAGTATTTTTCTAAAAACAGATCTTTGAACTCCCTCCATTCCATGTTTGATACTTCATCATCTTCCTTCATGTTTTGAATCAATGACCACCATTGATCAGCATCTCCAGTGAGGCGGTAAACTGCCATGGTAACTTTTTCCCTTTCACTACTCCCTAAAGCCTGAAATATTTTCTCTAGGGAAAATATCCATTGCTCAGCTACTAAGGGATTTGTACTCCCATTGAACGTTGGTGGTTGTTGTCTCATGAATCGATCTAACATTGATCCTCCACGCTGCGGATCAGGGTGCTCCATACGGGTAAGGTTATTATTCATAACCTGAGTAAGTTGTCCCAGTACGGTGATTAGCTGATCAGCACCAGTTGCATCACCAGCCCCACTATAATTATCTTGAGCAGGAGGGCAATCCCTACATGGAGTGCGTGCATTGATACGGTTTCCATTTCTTCCACTAGGCGCCATTTCTAAACAATGTCATAAACTAGATCAGTTTATGAATCAAAATACATAATCCCATACTTATAAAACACTAAACATAAATTGAACTATCTATGGATATAATCCATAATCATAAATATGTTTTCTTTGAGGAAGTATATACTCATAAACCCTTCATAATGATTTGTAAAGAAAGTGAGAGTTATCCTAAGCATATCCCCCGGGAGTGTCGTAACCAAGAGTGCAGCAAGGCCCGTTGTCGTGCACCAGTTCCCATTCGAGTCTAGGTCAAAGCGGTGTTTTCGGGTTTTACCCCTAGGTACATCTGTGCCAGAGCCGCCTCTACCTGCTCGTATCCAGACAGGGATGTATTTCTCGGAAAACTCACAAAGTCTCTACAATACCAAAATTCTAGGAAGTTCTTCTATACTAATCCTCAAAGTTCATCTTAGGTCTATGTGCTCTAATCAGAGTTTATCTAAATCTAGCTTCCAAGGTTTGTACTAAACTTCCTCTGATACCAACTGTAACGCCCCAACCCCAGCTACCCAGAGTCGGTGCATTATTACATAACATTGGCATGATCACAAGAAAGATCAAATCTCGAAAGACCGATTGGTTTAGTAGCCTTGGAAACACTAGATATATTCATAAGTTTTACATTACATCATTAAACGAAAAACTACTACAAATACATATTGTCTCCATAATCCACACTCATATCCCCACATAATATCCCTGCAGGTCATTCATAACTTACTTCTTCACTTCCTGGGAAAAATAAAACATAGAAAAGGGGTGAGCTCAAATGCCCAGTAAGGATAACAATAAAGTGGAAACTTTCATAAATAAGAATAAACATTTAAGGCAATGTATAACTAAAACAAAAGCCTTTTAAATACGAACTTTCAACATGGTATGGCATAAATAAAATGAAATAATTCCATTTACTTATTCACATGGATATTCTACTAAATGAATAATCACATGCAAAAATCAATAACCACTTTCATAATGTTGGAATGCATAATGCCAGACTATCATAACCACATAGCCAAGGCCTCGTGCCAAGACTACAAATAAGATTTTGTCAAGGCCTTGTGCCAAGACACTAGTTTGTCTCATGAGACCTACCGATGCATCGAGGAGCTATAGCGGGCTCCACCCGTCACTTATTAAGTCCAATGCATTCCCATATGAAAAGGTTTAAACATAACATAAACATTCGTATTAAAACTAGCATACGAAATGTCAATACTTTCACAATAAACTATGAATGGTATAAAAATAGCACATCCACAGTCAAACATATCAAAAAACCTTCAATACAATATAGAAGTTTTGTATCATAATAATTCAACTTCAAATAATCTTAAAATTCATCAAAGGATGTTGACATAGATGAAATCAAAATTCTTTTTAAAGAAATATCTCCTTTTATTTTGAAATCATTTAAGATCCATATAAAATAAAACATTTTCTTTGAAAATATTCTTATAAGCTTGTAAGGAAAGCTTTGAAGATTTTATAACGGCGTAAAATAACCGTACCCGCCGTATAAGTTAAAAAAAACATTCTTACCTCAATTCTGTCGAAAAGGTTAAAAAGGACCTTGTTTTGAAAACGACGGAAAGATTCCTTTATAAACCTCTTATAAAAATTCAAAAAAGGGTATAAATGACTTTAACCCATATTCTTGTAAATAGTAAAAATGTTTTGAAATACATTTTTAAGAAACATGGATGTGGATGATAAAGAGATCCCAGTAGATTATTACATATAAACAACCTCGGATAATGAAGAGATTGTGAAATAACCCTTACCTTGTACTTTTCCTTGGTTGGGGTAGGTTAACCTCCTGTATAATGGTGAAATAATTGTTATTCAATTATACAAGAATCATATATATTAATATGATATCATATATGATCTTTTAACATTGATTTATTAATAATATCTTAGAATTATCATTGTTTCGGGTGTTAACTTACTCATTTTCTTTTATATGTTTTGTTACATAAGCCATGTTTGTTGTATCTTATTCATATCCAGAATGATATCAAGTCCTTAAACATCATTTTTAAATCATAAAATGATAATTATACTTGAATGGATACGATGGAGAATGAATCTCATCGCGTTCGTGGAGACGGTAGTCCGTACGTACGCACGAGCGACAATATCATTCTTTTGATATTAAAATAATATATAAATGAATGGTATATCATATATACAGAATCATTAACATGTTATATTTTTTATTTACATGAGTTACACATCATTATTATACCCATCCAAATAATATTATATTGAATAACAATTACACCACGACGTGGAGACGGTAAGCCGTACGTACGCACGTATGGTGACATGTTATTCAAAGGGTGAATAGAATACTGAATATGGTTGTACCATAATTATAATAACATCACAGTATATGTGAGATACTGGAGTTATTATTTTAGAATGGTAAGAACAAAGGAAGAAGAAGTGGAAGAAGAAATGAACTTAGAAAAGGGTGGTGAAATCATTACCTCTTCTTCGGGTTCTTCCTTTTGATTTGATCAAAAGGGCTCCTTAGGTTGGCTTTCTGATCAAACTAAGGCCTCTAGGTTGTAGTGAGGGATGTTGGGAGATTATTTGGGCAGAGTTTGGCCGAACCAAAAGGCTTTGAAGGTGTGAAGAAATGAGAAGGAGGAGTGCCCTTTTATAAGAGGGGTGAGGGGCACCTTTGGAAAAGCTAGAAATATTAATTTATAATAAATTCATATTCGGTTTCTAAAGGCTCCAAAGTTGACTATTCAAAGGCTGAGGTGGGGATAGGTCGAAAACAACTCATCCAATAGAATTTAGACAGGTTTGGGTACTTATATTAACCTTATCTTTAAGTATTAACTCTAAGTTAATTAGTTTCACTTTTACAATGTCTCTTTGTATTTTTATATAATATGGTTAATAAACTTACTATATACATTCAATAGACCCCCAAGTGGTCCATTAATGATTAACCTATCATAATATAAGTCTCTTGGCCGAACCTTAGATTTTTAGGAATTTAATATCAATTAATAATATAATATTTGTTTTAAGAACTCTTTTATGTCAATTTTGACACTATTCAATAGTTGATTTTTGTGAAACTCATAACAGATTGATTACTTCAAAAAAAGTCATTTAAATCAATCCTAATATATCATATTAGCCTAGAAAATTAGTTTAATTCATTAAAAGTTTCATATTATATTTATTTGGGTATTTATAATATCAATTATGTTAATTTTTTACTATTTTAGTAATTACTGGATCATCATTGTGTCATAAATAAAATAAATTATTTAATGTCTAAAAATTATAAATAAAACATCATTATGTAGGAAATCGTTTTATCTTTCTAATGAATATTTATAATCGAAAATCCAACATGTATAACCCTATGTAAAAATTGTTCTTATAAAAGATGTAAGCTTATGCCATTTTTATTTTTATTTTAACTTTATTAATATAATGTGTCCCTACCACATACAAGTGGCTCCAAGGGGTCCCCAAATTGACCCAAGGATGCCCATGGTCGGGTATGTGTCCACCAATAAGGTTAGGACACGTTTTAGGGTAATTTTGTATTATTATAATATTATTTTTTAACCCTTATTTACCGGATTACCCTTTAACCATGGTAAATAAAATATTTACCGCAGTAATTATTCAAAATGTCTAAAAATAAAAGTTACCTATTTACACAATTTGAACATCCTGATTCCAAATATGGAATCCATTTTCCTAAATTCAAAACACCGAAGTGGCAGAAATTAATTTAAAATTAATTCCCGCTGTCAAAATAAAAAGCGTGTTTTTAAGAGATAATAACTATCAAAAGATTGACACTTGTTTATGTTCGGTTTAATTGTAAAATTATGTCCAATGACCAACATTATATTAAATGGTAAAAATATATTCTAAATATAATTTAAAACCACTCAAATTTATAATTTATCACTATTAATTATTTTGATTAAAAAAGTTGTTTTTAATTAAAATTTAGTAATTTTCACTATTCATCAAAATATAAAAGTTATCCGAAAAGTACCAAAATTTCACCTTAGGCTAAATTCGATATTCCGAATCCAAAAATGAAGTCCATTTTCAAATATAAAATATATATAATTTCAAAAATTAGGTATTACTATTCACAACGGCTAGTTTAATTAGTTGTGGTGTGTGTTAGAACTCGAGGTTGCGTACAACACACGCTATCGCATTATTCGAAGGGAAACGTACCGTAGAAGCTTGGGGTGTTACATAAACGGTCTTCGATTCCCCAGTAAGAAAAGTTAATAGAAAACATTTTAGTTTTAAGTTACTTTTTATTGAGGAATTTATTCATAAGGAAACATAATCACTTATCATATTGACTTTCAACTTTTATTAGATTCCTTACACAAACTCATATTTTCTCCAAAAGACGAGTATTTAGGAAGACTTGTTCACATTAAGAGTACTATAATCGACTTCTAGAGAATCACCTAATCCACAAAATAGAACTATATACTTCCCATGTCTTTAGACTTTAACCAAAACAAAAACCAAAAAGGCTAGTACAAGATCAGATAATCCAGAAAAGGATAACCCTTTATAAAAAGAAAATCTATTCTTAATCACCAAAATTTGTCCAACAAAACCCAAAGTCCAGTGAAGACCATCCGATAAACAATTTGTCCATAAAATTCTTCAACGTAAACCAATCTAAGATTGAAATCCAAATATTTGAAGTATTTAGTCGCATAGGCTTCCAAGATAAATCGTAACATTTATCTCCAAACAACATCAGTTGCTCCTAAAGTCTCGCATTGAAAAGTAATAAACCTAATCACATATCCTACATGATAGGTTAATAATTTTCATAAATAACCCAAAAACAACTTACTATTAAAAAAAAAGAATCAGTCAAACTAACCAGGGACTTCACGTAGTCCAGTGGTAGGCGATAAATACCAGTTGCACTTAGATCGTGGGTTCGATTCCCGCAGCTTTGTCCGACGCGACGGGTAGTCACACGGTCTGCGTGTTGTCCTTTTTCCAAAACTATATAATTCTTAAAACATTCCCCAAAATGAGATAAAATCTTCAAAGGTGATCATAACATATTTTAACCTCAAGTTTATCTCATGCCTTTCATTTTCCATCATAACATATAATAACCCATAATTACCTCAAAAGTAAGGATCATATAAACCCTGATGGTTACCTTAATAATTATTACCTAAATTTCCACATCGAGTTGGCCATCTTGTACATGATACATTAGAGAACTCACCAAGGTTGAAGTGGTTGATCATGACTCCTTGATATTTGGTTTATAACAATCACGAGTTTCCTCATTGAATCCTCCATTTTATCTAGTATCTTAATCAGAGAACCACCACAGTTTCCTTCAAACCTGTTGTCTCTTTGGTGCCTGCTAGATCCATCCATTCACTAAAAATAGAAATGTCAGTGTGAGTATATCAACAAAACCATCATGTACTAATGAAAAAGGTAAACACTAAGATACACTTACTCATTCACTTTATCTAAAATTAGGACTCTTTCTGAAATCCTAACCATTATGGGAATGTCACTTATGCTTAAAGAATACCCTAACCTCTAAAGTTATCTAAACCTCCCTTTGAAACCAACTATAAGGCCCCAGCCTTAAACCTTACTTAATATTGAATTAAATGAGTAATTCACATTGAGGATCTTTTCAGGTTTAGAGTTTTAGAGAATTAGGACATAACTATTACATCTCAAAATATTACAAAGTAGTCGCTTCTACTAAATTTCCATAAAATAAAAACTCTTTAAAAGAAACATGTATAGTTCCATGTTTTAGGTAGCATGAATTTCCCATGATCCCATCCTTGACCCTATTCCACGCTATGTCCTGTGAAAAACATTTCAAAAACTTGGGATGAGCATAAGAAGCTCAGTAAGGGATACACAAAGAATGAAAAATGTTAGTTTTTCAAAACAAAAAGTAAACCATGAATACTTTATCAATGTAATACTTTTCACCTTTATGAAGTAGTAAAAACTCTTCACTGAAAAAAAAGTATCATTACGTACCTATTTGTAACCAAAGGATTACCATAAAACCCATATAAAGAACACATAACATATATAAAGGCAACTTGGGACTTAAACATACTTATGTGGAATAACCATACGGTCGAATTCCACACATATCACTTAATGGAATAGCCATACGGCCAATTTCCAGACATACTTAATGGAATAGCCATACGGACGACTTCCATACCCAATGCATTGGAGGTTATAACGTAACCACCCGTCCTGGTATTCACAGCACCACCCATCATATGGTTTATAAAGTAACCACCCGTTAAAATGTCCAAGTACCAATATAAAATCATAAAACATAAAACCAATATAAAGGAATGATAACATCACAATATATCATAATATAATCCTTTATCCAAACCATTTTCAAAACCATTTAAAACATTTAATAAAGAGATTTTTTAATCAAAGTGTCCCATACCTCCTTGAAGCTTAAAATTTTAAACCATTAATATCCATATAAATACATCCTTAAAACCATTTTGAAAACATGGATATTAATAAGAACAAATAATTAAAACATTTAAAACGACATTTTGGTTAAAGGGGTTTTACCAAAATTAGAGACACTTGAATACAATAATTGAGGAATAACATTTAGTCAGAACTTTATAATATCATGAGAATAAATGGATTCATGATATAATACTCCAATGGACTGTATATACACCATATAGGAGTGAATTGGTGCATAACAATAATGAACCCTCAATAGAAATGTCAAATGTGATGAAATCCCTTATAAATAAGGTATCCTTAAATTAAGGACAAATCAATCTCAAAAATATGTGTGAAAAATATAAATACACACAATATATGTGGATATTAAGTGTAAAACAATAAAAGGTCATTCACACATATTCAATGGATGACATATTCAATGACTACATGTTGACCCAAAGAAATCGAAATTGGGTTAAAAAGTTCCCTTGACAGCCTAACGGCATCACATCAAAATGAGTTGATGAGAGATAAAAAGTGTATCTCATCACTTGGACATAAAATTTACATCAATAAGGATATATGAGAACATATCCCAACATAACAATATGTAAATTAAAAGACCCAACAATAGAAGTCTTTTAAAAAAGAGGAGGGTGAAAGGTCCCCTTACCGACTTGGGTATCTTTCAAAACATACACCCCATTAAAGAAGGACAATAGATCATTGATGTAAATACTCATAAACGAAAGTATATTACACAAAGAGTAGAATAATGGGCAGTACATACACCACTCAATGGAATTTGTGGCAAATGTAGCATAAATCTCATAGGAATAAAAGTGAGATGAAAAATCTCTAACGAAAACTCAGTAGCCTAACGGTGCCACATAAAACATCCGAATATGGATTGATGAGATCAAATAGGGTATCTCATCACATTACAATAAAATTTACAGAAATAGGAATATAAAATAACTTCCCCCAACATTACAAAGAGGAGCTTAAAAGAAGTGGCATAAAGGAGTGTACTTAAAAAGAAAGAGAGAGGTTAGATCTCTTATGAAAGTTCGGCAGCCTAACGTCGCCACTCAAAACTTAAAAAATGGATTTATGAGAGAGAATAGGGTCTCTCATCACATGAACATAAAAATTACAGTAAGTTTAATATAAAAGATCATCCCAATAACAAGAAATATGAGCTTTAAAAGGAATGACATAAAAGTGTGTACTTAAAAAGAAAAAGAGGAGTAGGATCCCTTACCTCGGGTCCGACTTGACTCGATCGATCTTTAATCTCCTGAATAATAAACTTGAGTTAATTTCTATATGATTAAGAACGTTTTTAAAGCTTATTATTCCTTTTATATCACTTATTTCCATGTTATAAACATTATGTAATCATTAAGTTAATAATGATTGTTTTGTCGATATTTGGTTCTTAAGTCGAAAGTGGACTTCATACAATTACATGTTGTTCGTGTGGTCAAAGGTTCATTATATCCAAAATGAAATTCCTGATTTGGATATCATATATATCATATATATCCAGCTTATACATGTATTTATAAAATCACATAATCATTTAGAGGAAAGAAATGAAATGCACCGTTCATGGAGACGGTAAGCCGTACGTACGCATGAACGCTACTTTCATTTCTATGTCATATTAATGGAATTAAAACTATATGAGAGGTATGTATATTTTAATTCCAGAATTATTTAATCATTTATACGTATCATATATCATATATATCCATTATATATATGTACTTACAATAGTACATTACATTTGGGGATAAGAAATGAAATGCACCGTTCATGGAGACGGTAAGTCGTACGTACGCATGAATGCTACTTTCATTTCTATCTCATACTTTAATGGAAACAAATAATAATGATATAGAGGTAAATAATAATTCCAGTATAACATCATATATAATAACATTAAGTCCATCCTTTATACGTCCCACATATGGCATTAATGAATCACATCACTTTGAGGAGGCGGTAGTCCGCACTTCCTAAAATGAAGATTTCGCGTATACCCATAATGGAAGCCATAAAGGTAAGACACAAATGAAAAATACAGAATTATAAGTAAAGCATAAACATATTATATATCATATATAAAAATAGTGACATCATAATGGCCACCTTTGAAGGTGTTAAATGAGTATTGAACAATCATCGTTTCGGGAGGCAGAATTTCGCCATCCACGAAAGCCGTATGTTCTTTAACCATTTGATGTAGTTGTGTGAGAGTGTAGCTCGAATAAATCATATAACAACATCCTAGTATATTTAAGACACTGGTGTTGTTACAAATTAAGTAAATAAAAATAGTTTAGGGGGTTGGAGAAGCAAAATAAAACAAATGAACATGAGAGAATGAATTACCTTTAAAAGTGTAACTTCTATTGATTTGAGCCTAAAGGCTTCCTCTGAAAGGATTCGTCCAAAAAGGAATCCTCTAGGATGAGTAGAGGGATGTGGAGAGAGTAAATGGGCAGGGGGTGGCCGAGCCAAAGGCTTGAGGTGTGTGTGAAATGAGGTAGAGTTGGGGGCCTTTTATAAGAGGAGAGGAGGGCACTTTTGGAAAGTAAAGAAATATTACTTTATTTAAAAATGTGTTTCGGTTTTAAAAGGTCCCACATTGATATAATTTGTGGATAAGGTGATAAGGTTTCGAAGTCCACTCATCCAATTGGTTTTGGCCATGTGTAGTTCATAGATTTTACATTATCTTTCCATTTTATTTAAATCGTCAAATAATGATGTCATCGCTGCATCATTATTATGTCATAAATAATTTAATTCATTTAATGTCTAAAAATTAAAAACAAAATACTATGATGTAGGAAATCTTTTTAGCTTTCCAATGACTATTTATAATCAAAAATATGACTTTTATAACCCCACATAAAAATTATTTAAGTAAAACATATCATGTTTGTGTCATTTTTACTTTTACATTAAATAAAAAGATATTTATGTCATTTCCCAACCAAAATGTCTCCAAGGGGGCCCCAAGTTGACCCATGGATTTTTATTGTCGGCCATGACACAACCAATAAGGTTGTGACATGTGTCTAGGTCATTTCATTTTATTAAAGCATTATTTATACCTTAAACTACATTAATTACCACTAATCGCGATTAAAAACTTAATAAGTTACTATTCACCAAAAAATTATTTTTATCCCATTGAACCACATTTTACTTCTTAATGACAACCATGTATGTCGGATTTTTGAAATTCAAAACACATAAGTGGTAAAATTTCATTTATACGAAAAATCAGCTTTTATAAGTACCACTTAGTGGTTTCACTATTCATCAAAAATTGAAGTTTTTTCAGAAAAATCCCAAAAATTCACCCTAAGATATATTTGATATTCCGAATTCAAAAATGAAGTCCGTTTTACAAAATTAAAAACATATTAGTCACATTAATTAATTTAATAATTAATTTCTACTGTCAGAGAAAATAGCGTGTTTTTATAAAATAATAAGTATCAAAAGATTGACACTAGTTTAAGTCTGATTTCAAAGTGAAATTAATTCCATCGACCACTATTGGATTTAATGGTAAAAATATTTTCTAATTCCAATTTAAAACCAATTCAAAATATAATCTAATCATATAAATAAATTAGAGTAAAAAGAGGTTTTGAATTAAAATACAACATTTTACACTATTCATTAAAAAAATGAACTTTATCGGAAAAATACCAAAAAATTACACAAAGTAAAATTTGATTTCCCGATTCATAATAAGAGTTTTATTTGGTCCAAAAGAATTTTTAAGAGTGAACAAAACTATATTTAATGACAGTTCTCCATTATAAGGCGACAAGCGAACCTTTAGTTAAAACTAGGGCATATACGCCTAAAATTGAATTCTTTCCGTATTTTCAGCCTTTAGCTTTTATTGGAAAAATGTAAAAACATTTAAAAAACATATATAATCATATTTTAGTTATTTCTATCCATTCCCGCCAATACAAAGGCTACATGTTAACTACCATAATATTATTTTATTATTAGAGTGCAATGTAAGATTCCCAAGAAACTCGTTGTTGCGTGTTGGGTACGCCATCGAGCATAGCGTCCCCTTTAAAGTAATATTAATATTTTATTCACAAATATGGATAAATATGAAAATTTCATATTCATTATTTACCTGGGGTGTTACATCCATCCCCCCTTTTGGGAATTGCGTCCTCGCAATTTTAAAATTGCGCTTGGAAACATCCTTGAAAGTCCCACATCAGAACAAAAGTCTGTAAAACAAACACTTTAAAATAAAGAATGATAAGTACAAAGGTCACCCTAGTTAACCCATACTAGGATTCCAAGTATGAAAAGATGTACATGGAGGAAAAAAACAAAGGGTCATGTTCTGATGGAGAGTGATAGAAAACATGTTTAGGAGAAAGTTAACCACGAGAAAATCACAAACTTGTGATGGGTTAAACGGTCTTCGATTCCCCAGTAGGAAAAGTTAATAGAAATTTTTTTTATTTTAAGTTACTTTTTATTGAGGAATTTATTCATAAGGAAACATAATCACTTATCATATTGACTTTCAACTTTTATTGGATTCCTTACACAAACTCATATTTTCTCCAAAAGATGAGTATTTAGGAAGACTTGTTCCCATTAAGAGTACTATAATCGACTTCTAGAGAATCACCTAATCCACAAAATAGAACTATATACTTCCCATGTCTTTAGACTTTAACCAAAACAAAAACCAAAAAGGCTAGTACAAGATCAGATAATCCTGAAAAGGATAACCCTTTATAAAAAGAAAATCTATTCTTAATCTCCAAAATTTGTCCAACAAAACCCAAAGTTCAGCGAGGACCATCCGATAAACAATTTGTCCATAAAATTCTTCAAAGTAAACCAATCTAAGGTTGAAACCCAAATATTTGAAGTATTTAGTCGCATAGTCTTCCAAGATAAATCGTAACATTTATCTCCAAACAACATCAGTTGCTCCTAAAGTCTCGCATTGAAAAGTAATTAACCTAATCACATATCCTCTATGATAGGTTAATCATTTTCATAAATAACCCAAAAACAACTTACTCTTAAAAAAAAGAATCAGTCAAACTAACCAGGGACTTCACGTAGTCCAGTGGTAGGCGATAAATACCAGTTGCACTTAGATCGTGGGTTCGATTCCCACATCTTTGTCCGACGCGACGGGTAGTCACACGGTCTGTGTGTTGTCCTTTTTCCAAAACTATATAATTCTTAAAACATTCCCCAAAATGAGATAAAATCTTCAAAGGTGATCATAACATATTTTAACCTCATGTTTATCTCATGCCTTTCATTTTCCATCATAACATATAATAACCCATAATTACCTCAAAAGTAAGGATCATATAAACCCTAATGGTTACCTTAATAATTATTACCTAAATTTCCACATCGAGTTGGCCATCTTGTACATGATGCATTAGAGAACTCACCATGGTTGAAGTGGTTGATCATGACTCCTTGATATTTGGTTTATAACAACCATGAGTTTCCTCATTGAATCCTCCATTTTATCTAGTATCTTAATCAAAGAACCACCACAGTTTCCTTCAAACCTGTTGTCTCTTTGGTGCCTGCTAGATCCATCCATTCACTAAAAATAGAAATGCCAGTGTGAGTATATCAACAAAACCATCATGTACTAATGAGGAAGGTAAACACTAAGATACAATTACTCATTCACTTTATCTAAAACTAGGACTCTTTCGGAAATCCTAACCATTATGGGAATGTCACTTATGCTTAAAGAATACCCTAACCTCTAAAGTTATCTAAACCTCCCTTTGAAACCAACTATAAGGCCCTAGCCTTAAACCTTACTTAATATTGAATTAAATGAGTAATTCACATTGAGGATCTTTTCAGGTTTAGAGTTTTAGAGAATTAGGACATAACTATTACATCTCAAAATATTACAAAGTAGTCGCTTCTACTAAATTTCCATAAAATAAAAACTCTTTAAAAGAAACATGTATAGTTCCATGTTTTAGGTAGCATGAATTTCCCTTGATCCCATCCTTGACCCTATTCCACGCTATGTCCTGTGAAAAACATTTCAAAAACTTGGGATGAGCATAAGAAGCTCAGTAAGGGATACACAAAGAATGAAAAATGTTAGTTATTCAAAACAAAAAGGAAACCATGAATACTTTATCAATGTAATACTTTTCACCTTTATGAAGTAGTAAAAACTCTTCACTGAAAAAAAAGTATCATTACTTACCTTTTTGTAACCAAAAGATTACCATAAAACCCATATAATGAACACATAACATATATAAAGGCAACTTGGTACATAAACATACTTAAGTGGAATAACCATACGGTCGAATTCCACACATATCACTTAATGGAATAGACATACGGCCAATTTCCATACATACTTAATGGAATAGCCATACGGCTGACTTCCATACCCAATGCATTGGAGGTTATAACGTAACCACCCGTCCTGGTATTCACGGCACCACCCGCCATATGGTTTATAACGTAACCACCCGTTAAAATGTCCAAGTACCAATATAAAATCATAAAACATAAAACCAATATAAATGAATGATAACATCACAATATATCATAATAGAATCCTTTATCAAAACCATTTTCAAAACCATTTAAAACATTTAATAAAGAGATTTTTGAATCAAAGTGTCCCATACCTCCTTGAAGCTTAAAATTTTAAACCATTAATATCCATATAAATAAATCCTTAAAACCATTCTGAAAACATGGATATTAATAAGAACAAATAATTAAAACATTTAAAACGACATTTGGGTTAAAAGGGTTTTACCAAAATTAGAGACACTTGAATACAATAATTGAGGAATAACATTTAATCAGAACTTTATAATATCATGAGAATAAATGGATTCATGATATAATACTCCAAAGGACTGTATATACACCATATAAGAGTGAATTGGTGCATAACCACAATGAACCCTCAATAGAAATGTCAAATGTAATGAAATACCTTATAAATAAGGTATCCTTAAATTAAGGACAAATCAATCTCAAAAATATGTGTGACAAATATAAATTCACCCAATATAAGTGGATATTAAGTGTAAAACAATAAAAGGTCATTCACACATATTCAATGGATGACATATTCAATGACTACATGTTGACCCAAAGAAATCAAAATTGGGTAAAAATGTTCCCTTGACAGCCTAACGGCATCACATCAAAATGAGTTGATGAGAGATGAAAAGTGTATCTCATCACTTGGACATAAAATTTACATCAATAAGGATATATGAGAACATATCCCAACATAACAATATGTAAATTAAAAGACCCAACAAAAGAAGTCTTTTAAAAAAGAGGAGGGTGAAAGGTCCCCTTACCGACTTGGGTATCTTTCAAAACATACATCCCATTATAGAAGGACAATAGATCATTGATGTAAATACTCATAAACGAATGCATATTACACAAAGAGTAGAATAATGGGCAGTACATACACCACTCAATGTAATTTGTGTCAAATGTAGCATAAATCTCACAGGAATAAAAGTGAGATGAAAAATCCCTAACGAAAACTCAGCAGCCTAACGACGCGACATAAAATATCCGAATATGGATTGATGAGATCAAATAGGGTATCTCATCACATTACAATAAAATTTACCGAAATAGGAATAGAAAATAACATCCCCCAACATTACAAAGAGGAGCTTAAAAGAAGTGACATAAAGGAGTGTACATAAAAAGAAAGAGAGAGGTTAGATATCTTATGAAAGTTCGGCAGCCTAACGGCGCCACTCAAAACTTAAAAAATGGATTGATGAGAGAGAATAGGGTCTCTCATCACATGAACATAAAAATTACAGTAAGTTTAAAATAAAAGATAATCCCAATAACAAGAAATATTAGCTTTAAAAGGAATGACATAAAAGTGTGTACTTAAAAAGGAAAAGAGGAGTAGGATCCCTTACCTCGGGTCCGACTTGACTCGATCGTTCTTTAATCTCCTGAATAATAAACTTGAGTAAATTTCTACATGATTAAGAACGTTTTTAAAGCTTATTATTCCATTTATATCACTTATTTCCATGTTATAAACATTATGTAATCATTAAGTTAATAATGATTGTTTTGTCGATATTTGTTTCTTAAGTCGAAAGTGGACTTCATACAATTACATGTTGTTCATGTGGTCAAAGGTTCTTTATATCCAAAATGACATTTCTGATTTTTATATCATATATATCATATATATCCAGCTTATACATGTATTTATAAAATCACATAATCCTTTAGAGGAAAGAAATGAAATGCACCGTTCATGGAGACGGTAAGCCATACGTACGCATGAACGCTACTTTCATTTCTATGTCGTATTAATGGAATTAAAACTATATGAGAGGTATTTATATTTTAATTCCAGAATTATATTAATGATTTATATGTATCATACATCATATATATCCATTATATATGTGTACTTATAATAGTAAATTACATTTGGGGATAAGAAATGAAATGCATGGTTCATGGAGACTGTAAGCCGTACGTATGCATGAACACTACTTTCATTTCTATTTCATACATTAATGGAAAGAAATAAAAATTATATAGAGGTAAATAATAATTCCAGTATAACGTCATATATAATAACATTAAATCCGTCCATTATACGTCCCACGTATGGCATTAACGAATCACATCACTTTGAGGAGGCGGTAGTCCACACTTCCTAAAATGAAGATATCGCGTATACCCATAATGGAAGCCATAAAGGTAAGACACAAATGAAAAATACAGAATCATAAGTAAAACATAAACATATTATATATCATATATAAAAATAGTGACATCATAATGGCCACCTTTGAAGGTGTTAAATGAGTATTGAACAATCATCGTTTCGGGAGACAGAATTTCACCATCCACGGAAACCGTAAGTTCTTTAACCATTTGATGTAGTTGTGTGAGAGTGTAGCTCGAATAAATCTTATAAAAACATCCTAGTATATTTAAGATACTGCTGTTGTTACAAAAGAAGTAAATAAAAATAGTTTAGGGGGTTGGAGAAGCAAAATAAAACAAATGAACATGAGAGAATGAATTGCCTTTAAAAGTGTAACACCTTTTGATTTGAGCCTAAAGGATTCCGTTGAAAGGATTCTGCCCAATGGGAATCCTCTAGGATGAGGAGAGGGATGTGGAGAGAGTAAATGGGCAGGGGTTGGCCGAGCCAAAGGCTTGTGGTGTGTGTGAAATGAGGTAGAGGTGGGGGCCTTTTATAAGAGGAGAGGAGGGGCACTCTTGGAAAGTAAAGAAATATTACTTTATTTAAAAATGTGTTTCGGTTTTAAAAGGTCCCACATTGATATAATTTGTGGATAAGGTGATAAGGGTTCGAAATCCACTCATACAATTGGTTTTGGACATGTGTAGTTCATAGATTTTACAGTATCTTTCCATTTTATTTAAATCGTCAAATAATGATGTCATCGCTGCATCATTATTATGTCATAAATAATTTAATTTATTTAATGTCTAAAAATTAAAAACAAAATACTGTGATGTAGGAAATCTTTTTAGATTTCCAATGACTATTTATAATAAAAAATATGACTTGTATAACCCCACTTAAAAATTATTTAAGTAAAACATATCATGTTTGTGTCATTTTTACTTTTACATTAAATAAAAAGTTATTAATGTCATTTCCCAACCAAAATGTCTCCATTGGGTACCCAAGATGACCCATGGATTTTCTTGGTCGGCCATGACACAACCAATAATGTTGTGACATGTTTCTAGGTCATTTCATATTATTAAATCATTATTTATACCTTAAACTACACTAATTACCACTAATCGCGATTAAAAACTTAATAAGTTACTATTCACCAAAAAATTATTTTTATCCCATTGAACCACATTCTACTTTTTAATTACAACCATGTATGTCAGATTTTTGAAATTCAAAACACAAAAGTGGTAAAATTTTATTTAAACGAAAAATCATCTTTTATAAGTACCACTTAGTGTTTCACTATTCATCAAAAATTGAAGTTTTTCAGAAAAATCCAAAAATTCACCCTAAGCTATATTTGATATTCCGAATTCAAAAATGAAGTCCGTTTTAAAAAATTCAAAACATATTAGTCACATTAATTAATTTAACAATTAATTTCCGCTGTCAAAGCAAATAGCGTGTTTTTATAAAACAATAAGTATCAAAAGATTGACACTAGTTTAAGTCTGATTTCAAAGTGAAATTAATTCCAACGACCACTATTGGATTTAATGGTAAAAATATTTTCTAATTTCACTTTAAAACCAATTCCTAATATAATCTAATCATATAAATAAATTAGATTAAAAAGAGGTTTTGAATTAAAATACAACATTTTACACAATTCATTAAAAAATGAACTTTATCGGAAAAATACCGAAAAATTACACAAAAAAAAGTTTGATGTCCTGATTCTTAATAAAAGTTATATTTGGTCCAAAAAAATGTTTAAGAGTGAACAAAACTATATTTAATGACAGTTCTCCATTAAAAGGCGATAAGTGAACCTTTAGTGAAAACTAGGGCATATACGCATAAAATTGAATTCTTTCCGTATTTTAAGACTTTAGCTTTTATTGGAAAAATGTAAATACATTTAAAAAACATATATAATCATATTTTAGTTATTTCTATCCATTACCACCAATACAACGGCTACATGTTAACTACCATAATATTATTTTATTATTAGAGTGCAACGTAAGATTCCCAAGAAACTCGTTGTTGCGGGTTGGGTATGCCATCGAGCATAGCGTCCCCTTTAAAGTCATATTAATATTTTATTCACAAATATGGATAAATATGAAAATTTCATATTCATTATTTACCTGGGGTGTTACAGGAGAGGCTGGAGTTTAGAGATGGGACGAACATAGGGACTGGGGAAAAATTATTTTAAGATTATTATGGACAGTTTAATTTTTATTTGTATTGTTTATAATTTAATATTTAGATTATTTTCATCATGTAATTGTATGATTCATTATTACTAGTTTAATGAAACATCATTCGCTTCCCAGTTGTTTGATCTTCTATTTTTGCGGTTTTCAGTTACTCTGATATTTAATATTATGGTTTATTTTTGATGAATTATAATTCATTACTTTTGGAATAGTCTCCCAACTATATTGACCACACCCCCACTGCTAGTCAGTAGCCTCTAGCATTTGAGGAAGCACACATGAGGACCATTAACCAACCCAATTTAGATACGTGGAAGGGTGTCATATTTTAGGATGTCAAGCCATTATATTTTGAATATGGTTGATTCTTATTGTTTTCATGGAAGTCTTTATGATTAGTGATTTATGGTGCTTGAATGATTCATAATTTATGAATTATCTGGTTAGGGAGGTGTATCATATCATTATTTTTAATTTTTAGAGTATAAACTTCCAATCCTTTAAATATTATAACATATTGTGGTTTAAAATCCATTATCTTTACTATTTCATAACTATACATCCTCACATGAATAATTATTCATTCATATTTCTTCCAACATAAATTACTATAATCAACTCTATAATAAAATTATGTGTTATTACAATTCATCCAAAACACAAATACATTGAGTAACAATAATTCAATACTAGAGAAATAGGCTTTGAAGCCCCCTGACACAGGCAACCTCCAAAGGCGGTCACTGGGATTTTCAAAACAACCACTTCACCAGCACCCCCCCCCTCGCGATTCCCCTACCCCCCTCAATTCCCCTACCCATCCCCTGGCTGCCACCCATCCCCCATCCCCTGTCCCCTCACCATTGTCCGCCCTCCACCCGTCCTACATCCACCATCCCCTCACCACCCTCCACCCCCTCGCCCATCCCTCATCCCATGTCCCCTTACCGCCCTCCGCCCATCCCTCATCAAACGTTCCATCATTTCCCTTCACCCCTAACTTCTTGTCCCTTGTCCTCTTGCCTCCCTCTAATCTGGATCCCCACCATTCCCCTTACCCTCCCTCTTTGTCCCCTCCCTCACTGCATAGCCACCGCCCGTCCCCTCCCTCACAATCCCATCCATTGTCACACCGTCACCTCCCAGTCCAATCCCTCACTGCACGGTCGCTACCCGTCCCCTCGTTGTTGCAGCCCATCCGCTCCGAATACTCATTATGCTATGTCCCCTCCCTCGTTGTCCCAACCATGCAGCACCATCACCACCTCACCGCCTCCTCCTGCAGCTCACCGCCACTACTTCCACCTGTCCCCTCCCTCGTCGCAATGCCTTCATCTCCCACTCCCATCTGCTACCTCTCCTCTCCCTCGTAGCACCGCCTTTGTCTCCGCTCCCTTTTATATTTATAGGTAAATCATGTATGCCTGAATTTCCATTTATGAGTTTTAATTTTGGAGAATTAATAGCACAAATTTGGGATGCTTGTGGAATATATGAATATTTTGTGTGAATAATGAAATTGGGAATAGAAGTTCGTGTGTATATGGGCTTACGTTCCTATGAAACAATGTGTATTGACAGTGTGTGTATGCAAGAATTCATAGTTTACTTGAGGTTTGGAAGTTAAATATAATTTTTGAGTCCATGTATATATTGACTTAATTAATATTTACTTGTATTGTTATTTGATTTATACCATTATTGAGTTTTATCACATGTCTTTGTGTGTGTTTATCCCATGAGAAAATGATTGAGGTTTGACCACATGTGTGTGCTTGCATATCCCATGAGACAAATGTTTTAGTTTGATCACATATGTGTGTTTCAATACTATATGTTATTATTAATATTATATATTCTTCCTCTATATGATATTCCATGTTTCAATGTTACTTAATTTGTGTATATTTTATATTGTGTTGTTTTATGAATGGTACCAATGTTACTGATGTACTTATTGTGGCTGAGTAGCCCTTAAGGGGGAGCATGATAAGATTATGTATGTTCCATGATGATTGGACTGAGATATCACAAGTCATGATAGATTGGTATTTTTTTCTTCTAGAATTGTATAAATTTGATGTCATCCTGAATATTGATTAGTAAGTTTTCTATAAATTAGAGACTGATTGTTATCATTGATGGTTACTCTGTACTGCCTATGATGGAATAAAGGTAGTGTGAATATAATTGGCAATGAGACATTATTTATACAAAGATACAGTTTCTCTGAGTTTGAGAAGATTTCACATATTCTTGCATGATGTATTCACTATTTGATCAAAATATGATTACTGACTCTTGAATATAGATTCATCATTATATTTACCATATGAAATGACAATGATGAAATGGGATTTCACTTACATTCCATTACCAATTCTCTAGTTTATTATTCATAGGTATAATTTGATTATATTATCAATGGACCACAAGCAATTGGTTAGTATTTATTTTAAATATATTTGATATAAAAAATACATGAAATAATTCTTGTTTAAAGGTTTGTTATACAGATATTCTTAGGGATAAGAGTTGGGTGGATCTTCCAAATTGAACGTCTAAAGAATATTTCAATGGCATTATGCAGTTTATTGAGTTCACTGGAGGATTTTAAAGTGACTATATTTGGTGTCCATATTGAATTTTTTTTAATAGATATCAAATCACATGAGATATTGTGAGGGTTCACCTATTCATTAATGGATTTCTGAAAATTTATAAGAATTGGACTCTTCATGGAGAAGAATATGTTCTTTGTCAAAATAAGGATACAGTCCAAATGGATATTGATGAAAGGATGAATGATCTAATGCATTAAATGCTTACTGAAATGGTACGTGGGTTGGATCCTCAAGGCATTGACATCCAGAATCATGAGACCGATGAGATAAATCATTGTTCTGGTACAGATCATGATTCAAGGAGGTTTTATGAAGCACTTGATGATGCAAAACAGAATTATATCCTGGATATACTTCATACAATAAATTTTTGTTTATCGTGGAGTTGTTGCATTTGATACTTTGAATCATTGGTCAGACACATCATTCGAAAAGATGTTGGTGTTATTGAAAACGATTCTTCTTGTCAATGCTATGATTCCAGAGTCATATTACCATGCAGATATGTTGACAGAGAACATAGGTTATACATATGAGACCATAGATTCATGCGCAAAATATTGTATGTTGTTTAGAAAGGAAACATCCCATTTGGATATTTGTATGGTTTGTGTTTCTTCCACGTGGAAAAAGAACATGGGAAATTGGACTCACCAATGTTAGATCACGATATAGGATAAATAGATTTCCATAAAGCAAATGTGTTACTTTCCCCTAAAACTGAGGTTGAAATGATTTTTTATGTCATCTAAAATTTCTAATTTAATGAGATGGAATGCAGAAAGAATTCATGAAAGTGATATGTTAACCCACCCAACAGACTCTCATGAAAGGAAGGATTTTGGTAAGATACATCCTATCTTTGCTAAAGATGTTAATAATGACCTATTGGGGTTGGAAGCAGGTGGTTTCAATCCATTCAAGTAAATGGTTGGTGCAACTCATAGCACATGGCCCATGATGTTGGTTCGGTATAATATTCCTCAGTGTCTTTGTTTGAAGCATCAATTTATTATACGTTCCACTCTTATTGATGGACCTAGAAGTTTTATGGATAATATTGATGTTTACCATCAGCCATTGATGATGATTTGAATTAATTTTGGGTTGATAGTGTGATGAATTATAAATGTGAAATGAATGAAATGTTCAAACTGCAGTCTATTTTATTGTGGAAAATCAATTACTTCACGTCTTATGAAAATTTATCATTCTAGAGTAAGAAATGGAAATTTTCATGCCCTTTTTGCAATAAAAGTAAAAAATATATATGGCTTACACATTCCAGGAAATGGGTATACATGGGTCACATACGTTTTCTCCCCCTTCATCACAAGTTCCAAAAGGACATAGTGGAATTTGATGGTTCTAGAGAGTTCAGCCCAACACCAAAGATCATGTCAGGATTCCAAATGATATCACAGATTGAGGAAGAAAACATCCACATGGTATTTGAAATTCAGGATTTGGTGGCTCATCCATTATGTAATATTCGTGCTGTAGTTAGGAAGCACAGTCACAATTGGAAAAAGAAAAGTATTTTTTATAGTCTTCTGTATTGGAAAACGAACACGCTAAAGCATAATTTAGATGTCATGCTCATTGAAAAAATTGTTTGTGATAATATATTGTGGACGATTTTAGTTGTCAAAGGAAAATCAAAGGACCGTGTTAATGAACATCTTTATTTAGAAGAAATGGGTTTAAGGGAATAGTTGCATTTACAGTTAGTAGAAGGAAACTAGACATATATGCTTGATTCACAGTATACGATGACCACAAAGGAGAAAGAGACATTTCATTCCATTTTGAAGATGATCAAGGTGCCTGATGGTTACTCTTATAATATTTCAAAGTGTGTGAATCTGACGAGCAGGACATTGAATGCATGGAAAAGTCATGACAATCACATACTACTTCAACATTTGATTCCAATTTCAATTTTTGATTTTCAATCACCCAATATTGTTCAGCCCTTGATTTAGATGAGTGATTTTTTTGGACATCTTTTTTTAAGAATCCAACGAATGAGTGATTTAAAAAATTTGCAGGACCAAATTGTACATATGCTTTTCCACATTGAGAAACTATTTCCCCCCTCATTTTTTGATCTTATGGTTCACTTGATAGTGCACATAACTGAAGATGTAATGGCTACTAGTCTAGTGCAAATTAGGTGGATGTATCTTATTGAGCATTATTTGAGTACATTGAAATGATTTGTACACAACAGATCTTGTCTGGAGGCATCAATATCCAATGGTTATTTTATTGATTAGTGCACTTCTTTTTGTGCAGAATATTTTATGGATGTTGAAAAAAAATTAGATAGGACCTCTCAGATTTATGATAGTCCAGTTGGTGTAGGAACTATATTTGAAATGGAAAATATAGAGTGGATAAAAGAGCATCGATATATCTTGTTGAATACTCCATCAGTTGCACCATTAATGTACAAAGTGTCATATCTCTTTTATTGTTTAACTTCTAAATTTTTTGTTTGAATAAGTTGATAATTTAAACAACGCATTATCATTTATAGGAAACATAATTAATGAGATAAAAGAAGAGATTTATCATGCAACTGAGTATCAAATTCAAGAGTCTCATTTGGCATCATTTCCTGATTGGTTGAAGGATTTTGTACGAATAAATTGGTGTTCATTATGAGTGATGTATTATACTAATTTCATCTTGTATAAATAATTATTAAATTGTATGAATTATGTAGGTTCATAAGCTGGGAGAGTTAGGGGACCCCATGCCAACTGAATAATTTATCCAACTGGATGAGGGTCCATCTATAACAGCTCGTCTTTATAAAGCTATTGATGTTAATGGTTTTCGATTTCTCATTAAAGATGTTGATGAAAAACGAGAAACTGAAAATAGTGGAATCAGTTGTCCTTTCGTCGATTTTGGTTCTTACTATGGTTACCTGATATAAATCAGTGAAGTTGTATACGTACATGGGTTGAAGTACATATTTTTAAAGTGTAATTGGGTTGATCCAGTGCGTGGATGTAAAGTCGATCAATATCAGTTTCCATTGGTGAATTTTAACTATATGTTTTAAGAAAATTAATGAGTTGATAATGAACATTACATTTTGACATCACAAGTGGAACAAGTGTTTTTCATTACTTTTCCTTTGAATCCAAGTAGGCATGTTGTTGTGAAAATTTCCCAGTACGGAGTGTTTTTAGTTGAACAATACGAACCTGAGACTATTCCCTTTGTTTCCCAATAGCTTGATCAACATACCATATTTCAACATGAAGAAGATATTTACTGAGTCAGAGCGGCCGTTGAAGGAAAAATAGTCGATTTTCATGTTTAATGAAAGGTATAATTGTTTTCCTGCTATTAAATATTGAATGTCCTAGGATACCAAAAATTATCTAACCATTTTATAAATCCATGTAAGTTGTAATCCACACTTTTGGATGTTTATTCATTTATAAATATTTAGGGAAATTGTAATTTTGGAATATTCATGTTATTGTTGGTGTATCTTCCCATTTAGATATTCTTCATTTGGTTCATGTGCTATTTGAATTTTTATTAATTCAATCTGAAATTTGGCTATGCATTTATTGGTTTTGTAAATAATTTTATATCTGTTGTGTTAACATTCTAATTTTTTAAAATCAATTTACAACAAATTATTCAATCCCTTTTGGTTTGATTAAAAACTGTACATGATTTATTTTCTTAAAAACAATCCAATTTGTCTTTTGGACACTTTTGATTGTCCCCTTATTAATATTTTCAATGACTGAAAGCATGTTAGGGGAAGAGGCAGTAGATTCACATCATCATCTAAGCCATCTACATTTCTAGGTTGAGGTATGTTTGAATGCAATCGTGTTTATTTCTTATGTAATATATATATATATATAATCATAACATCTATCGAATTATATATAAAATTGTTTTCAATCGGATCAGACTCAACCACATTTTCTTCTTGAAAGAGAGGCCCTAGTCGTGGCATTTTATCATTGCATTCCGTCACAACATTTGATGTTTCCTTTGATGAGATATTTCATCCTGTGCGACCGAATGCCCCAGCATTTATTCTTCTAATAGATCATATCATACATGACCCACATCTAATTCTATTTACCAAACTTGACCGGGCTTCTATCCCTTCAGACACATTAGATTGTCTTTGGAGTGAAGTCTAGGTAAGAAGACCATTTTAATTTCTTCCATATATATAAACAATACTAACATATGTGATTTTATTTTCTTAAATAGAATAATCTGAAAGTATTAACAAATGAGTTTTAGCCCATATTTATGAGAAAATGTCATAAGATGTGGAAATATTATAAAGGCAATGTTAAGAGGGACCATTGGGTACCAAATGTGGGTGTCCCATACATTATGGAAAAAGACCTGAGAGGTTTTCT
This sequence comes from Viscum album, assembly GCA_963277665.1. Lineage (NCBI taxonomy): Eukaryota > Viridiplantae > Streptophyta > Magnoliopsida > Santalales > Viscaceae > Viscum > Viscum album. Next base: position 249,493,434 of record OY728165.1, on the reverse strand, counting down.
CCCGGCATAGTGGTGTGACATATTTGGATATTTTTATACTGAGGGTGTTGAGGATTTTTTATTTATTTTGGTATATATATTTTCAAAAATGTGTGATTTTTTTGAAATTAGAATTAATTGAATGTAGGAGGTGTCAGCATGCCATTCTGAGAATCGAGCTTTGTAGGGACCACCTCACGGGCTCGGGACTCGTCACATGTCATAGATCTGACATGAGGTATTTATTATTCCTTTTTTAATTTTTTAATTAATATTTTTTTGTTTGTATTCTATTTGTATACAGTTATGGGAGCAAGGTGCACATACTGATAAAATGTTGGTGTGGATGAGGACTCATAATCGAAATGATCCAGAGGCTACCACACTGATAGTAAGTGCTTGTACAAATTACCAATACATACATAAATCTTTATATTAACATATATATGTATATATATTTAAATATTTCATAGGCCCAATTTTATACTGAGTAAGAACAGCTGTTAGAGGACCAGCGATAGCTTCCCATGCGAAGGGATGAGATCTTCCATCACATTATTGGTCGGGACGGGCATAGATATAGTATGACCTATTGAACATGGATTCCTCATTATATAGTATCATGCACTACATGTAACACCCCATGATTCCACGGTACACTTCACTTTGAATAATACAGTAGCGTGTGTTCTACGCAACTATGTGTTATAACAAACCACAACTAATCAAACTAGCTGTTATGAATAGTAATACCCACTTTTTTAAATTTTATAAATTTTATCATTGAAAATTGACTTCAATTTTGGATTCAGAATATCGAAATTATCTTAGGGTGAAATTTTTTTGCTTTTGGAATAACATTCATATTTTAATGAATAGTGAAAATTACTAAATTTCAATTAAAAACAACTTTTTTATTTGAAATAATTAATTCTGATAAATTTTTAATTTGAGTGGGTTTAAAGTATATTTATAATATATTTTTAACATTTAATACAATTTTTTTCATTATACGTAATTTCACATTTAAACCAGACATAAAGATGTGTCAATATTTTAACAGATATTATTTCATAAAAACACGCTATTTGTTATGACAAAGGGAATTAATTTTTAAATTAAATAATGATACTTATATGTTTTCAATTTGGAAAAATAGAAATCATTTTTGAATTCATAATATCAAATATATCTTAATCCTAATTTTTGGTATTTTTCTGAAAACATTCAATATTTGATGAATAGTGAAAAATGTTGAGTTATAGTTTAAAACCAAATTTTTATTTAAATAATTATTTATTTTTTTTAAATATAATAAAGGTCAAAATAGAAACATTATACCTATATATGTTTAATTTAATTCATTGAATTTAGTTTAGAATAATTTTAGATATATAAAAATTTTATTTAACTTTTCACCGTCTTTTACCCACCTCCTAAGAGAATTTGGAAATTTACATAAAACATAATTTTACTGCTTTTGTGAGGGGAATTTTGAAATTCTTTGAGACATGGTTAATATCAAGGAGTAAAATTTGGTTCAATAATATAAAAATAATTTTTGATGAATAGTAACTTTTTACTTTTATTTACCACGGTTAAAATTATATAGGGTAATTAAGGGTAAAAATGGTATTAATATTACCCTAACACATGTAATAATTCTATTGGATAATTTTATCTTGAAAAAAAGAACCTTAGGAATAAAATATTATCATTTTGGTCAACTTGGATTAGATTAGGACATTTATTATTATTTAATTCAAAAAGAGTTAAAAGAGTTAAAATCAATTATTAATAACTAAAACATTTTTAAAATAGGGATTTACATAAGGTAAATTCGAGTATAAATATTTATTTGAGAAATAAAAAGATTTCCTGCATCATTGTATTTTATTTATACTTTTTAGAAAATATATAAATAAATTTATTTATGACACAATGATGATGCAACAATTACCTTATTCATTATAAGATCAAATAAATGGTATTATAAATATTAAAATAAATATAATTTTAAAGCTTTTATGAAATACACGAATTTTCTAGGTTAATATGACATGTTATGATTTATTAAATTTATGTTTTTGATGTAATCATGTTGTCATTATTTTAACAAAAAAAATACCTAATAGCGTCAAAATTGACATAAAATAGTTTTTGAAATAAATATTATATAATTAATTGATATAATGGTCCTAAAATCTAAGGTTCAGACAAAAGACTTATATAATAATTTATAAGACATTAATGAACCAATTGGGGTTCTATTGGTAGTATATAATAAGTTTATTAACCATATATTGTAAGAATACAAGAAGACACGGTAAAAGTTGAATTATTTAACTTAGAGTTAAATGTAAATGATAAAGTTAAAATGGTAACCTATACTTGTATAAACCCTATTGGATGAGTTTTTTAGACCTATCCTCACCATAGAATTTAAATAATAAACATTGGAACTATTAGAAACCAAATATGAATTTATTATAAAATAATATATTATGTTTTTCATAAGGTGCCTCTCACCCCTCTTATAAAAGGGCACCCCCTATCTCTAATTCACACCATATAAGACATTTGGCTCAGCCAAACCCTGCCCAAATACCCTCTCAAATATCCTACATTTAACCTAGAGGCCTTAGTTTGATTAGATATCCAATATAAGGAGCCCTTTTGATCAAATCAAAAGGAAGAACCTGAAGAAGAGGTAATGATTTCACCACTATCTTTCAAGTTCGTTTCTTCTTCCACTTCCTTTTTCATTGTTGTTTCCATTATAAAATAGCTCTAGTATATTCTATATACAATGATGTTATTATAGTTCTGGTACAACAAAATTCATTATTCTATCCACCCTTTGAATGACATGTCCCCATACGTGCGTATGTACAACTTACCATCTCCAAGTCGTGGTGTAATTGTTATTCAATGCATTATTATTTGAATGGGTATAATAATAATGTGTACTTGTTGTAAAAAATAAATACAAGATGATAAAGGTTATCTATATATTATATACCATCAAATTATATATTATATTAATATCAAAAGAAGGATATTTTCACCCGTGCGTACGTACGGATTATCGTCTCCACAACGCGATGGGATTCACTTCCAAGTTCACCATTCATTGATGATTATAAAAAATATATATTACTAATAAATATGTAATATATGAAATAATAATTCTATTTGAGTTATATATATTTATATATATAAGTATTTATATACTTACATATATCTTATTCCCTTACTTTTGTTCAATACTATATGAAAACGGAAACCGTGTTTATGCGTACGTACCTACTACCGTCTCCATAAACGATGTTTTCCATTTCATATATAAGCCTATTATAAATTTTTATATTATAAATATATATAATAAATAAATCATGTTTTATATTCTGGAAGTATTTAAATCATGATCTAAGTGATACAATCAAAAGTAACATGTTAAAACACGTACGATAAAGAAATCGATTATTACCCGAATTATTAATATAACATGGAAATTATTATTAAATGAGTTGTATAAATACATAAATGAAACATTTATGATATCATAAATATTAATATGGTTCTGTTATAATTTAATAACATACTATATTTTTCATACAGGAGGCTAAACGTACCCTCGACTAGAGGAATGTGCAAGGTAAGTGGTTTTCATCTCACTACTTATTCCAGTGAGATTCATGCCATATTACCTCTATTACCTTTTTTGTGGTGTATGTACATCCCATAATTGTATTCTTTGTGTAATAAACTTTAATTTATGTGTATTTACATATTCATTGTATGCTTCCTCTTTCATGGGGTGTATGTTTCGTATGTTTCCAAATTGGTAAGGGTTAATTCCTCAATCTCATTATTATTCGAGATTGTTTATTTGTAAGTATTTACTGGAACATTTTTATCATCCATGTCCATTTTTTCATAAAAATTATTTCAAAATGAATATTTTAAGGATTTTTGAAAGTTACTCTTTATCATGATAGAAATTTTAAATTTTTTAAAGATGTATCCTTCTAAATAATTTTAATTAATGTTTATGTTTTCAAAATGATTTTAAGGATTTATTTATATGGACATGAATGTTTTTAATTGATAATTCGTTTCAAATGTTTCAATGTGCTATGGTACATTTTTATTATCAAATATCTTTTAAATTACTTACATTATAAATTTGTGACTTTTAAATGATTTTAAAAAAGGATATTTCCCTCAAAAAGTTTTACTCATCATTTTCAACTATGTCAGCATCCTCTACTGGATATTATTTTAGATTGAGGTTGATTTATTATAATACAATATTTCATATTGTATTGAATGAGTTATCATATGTTTTACTGTGGATGTTCTATTTTTATACCATTCATGGTTTATGGGTAATGTATTGACATTTTGTATGCTTGTTTTAATACGAATGTTTATATTATTTTTCAACTATTCTTATGATGAATGCAGTGGACTTAGTAAGTGATAGGTGGAGCCCACTATAGATCCTAGATGCATCGGTAGGTCTCGGGAGACAAACTAGTGTCTTGGCACGAGGCCTTGACAAAATCTTATTTGTAGTCTTGGCATGAGGCCTTGGCTATGTGGTTATGATAGTCTGGCATTATGCATTCCATCATTATGAAAGTGGTTATTGATATTTCCTTTGATTATTTGACTAGTAGAATATCCATGTGAATAAGTATATAGAATTACTTCATTTTATCTTTTCCATATTATTCTGAAGGTCAAGTTTAAAGGGCTTTTGTTTTAGTTATACATTTCCATAAATGTTTATGTTTATTTATGAAAGTTTCTGCTATATTATTATCCTTACTGAGCATCTGAGCTCACCCCTTTATTTGTTTTATTATTCCCTGGATTCCAAGAATTCTATTGTGATTGATATGAATTGTTAAAACAAGGGAATAATGGTGTTCATAAAGGATTATTTATATTGGTTTGTGTGTAATAAAGTGAAATGTAACATTCATGTATGTAATCTATTTTGCAAGACTGCTAAACTGATCGGTCCTTCGGGACTTGATTCCTTGTTATCATGCCAATGTATTAATATAATGCACAAGCTCTGGGTAACTGGGTCAGGGCGTTACATTTGGTATCAGAGGAAGTTTAGCAATAACCTTGGAAACTGGATTTAGTTAAACTCTGATTGGAGCACATTACCATAAGATAAACTTTGAGGATTTTTATAGAAGTACTTCCTAGATTTTTTGTATTGTAGAGATTTTGTGAGTTTTCAGAGCAATACATCCTTGTCTGGATACGAGTAAGTAGAGGCGGCTCTGGCACAAATGTACCTAGGGGTAAAACCCGAAAACACCGCTTTGTGGTAGACTCAAACGGGAACTGGTGTACGAAAACGGGCCTTGCTGCACTCTTGGTTACTACACTCCCAGGGGATATTCTTAGGATAATTCTAATTTTCATTAAAAAACGTTATGAAGTGTTTTTTAGTATATACCTCCTCAAAGAAAACATTTTTGTGATTATGGATTACATACATAAACTATTAAATTTATGTTATGTATTTTACATGTTTGGAATTATGAATTGTGATTCATAAACTGACTATGTGTATTCCATTATTTAGATATGGCGCCCAATAGAAGGAATGAAAACTCGAGCAATACATATCATCCAAAGAGTAAGAAGGGTCATATCATTCATGGTATTAGGAAGACATTTAGAATGGAAATAGTCTCCCATGTATTATCATCATATGAAAAAATAGTGTCAAAAGATCAGTAAAGAACTCTCTAAATCCTATGGCTGTGAAGGGATGCCAGAGAAGAAAATGACGGTAGAAAGAAATATGGATAAAGGGAATAAGGGAAAGAAGGATTTTCCAATATGTGATAAATGTGAATGAATCACCTTGGTAAATTATTGAAGGGAATGTGAGATTTTTTATAAGTGTGGAGAAAAAGGACACCAAGTACGTGATTCCAAGTGTAAGAAAAAGTTTTCAAATGTACAATTCTTCATCTACATGGAGTCAGGACACTACGCAATCCAATTTCCAAATCATCAGAGTATGCACCAAATGATGCTATTGGATAATAATAAAGCTATGATATTACCAAAAATGAATTGGAATGTCTTGTGTTCTTATGTTGTTATTAAGGAATTATTTCATTTGGGTGTTGTATCAATGATGTACTGGTTATATTAATTATAGAGATAAATAAGGATTGTACAACAGTACTATTTCATTGATTATTTGAGATATTATGGTACTATGAAAAGTGACTCAACAACAAGTTAAACATTTTTTTTTGAAAATACATGGTTGAATGAAAGGTAATCCTTAATATGGTCTTGATACTAATGTAGTAATTTTGGAATAAGAGATGGTTTATTTGGATGAATTATATTGGATATTCTTGACTACCTTGGCAATGATTAATGGTTTATTTATTTCATCATTGTTGGAATATTCAATGTTTTTGGATATAAGGAATATATCTAATATTCTATAAGGAATAATGGAGCATGAATGTAATCTATAAAGTTTTATGGTAATTTCGGGTGTTACAATATTTTAAAAGAATTCATGGTGAAGGTGTTCACATGCTATTACGTGAAATAAAGGATCTTCATTGTGTTTACCTACCTTATATATTTTGGACTGTGAGTTTGGGCAGAATTATTTTCGATAAGACTAGTTTGAGATTATTTTTGGATTTCCATAAAAAGAACAACCCGGAGGTTGGGCGCAACCCGTCGCATCCAGTAAGGCCGCAATACTTGAACCCAAAACCGAAGGGCGACAAGGGTGTATCACCAACCACTAGACCACGTGATATCCTGGATTTATTAATGTAGTTTTCTTAAAGGGGTCTGATATGTGAATTAAAATTCATTATTTTTTGGACCCTATAAGATTAGGATAAATAGAAAATATATATATATTTTTAAATCATTTGGAGTGAAAGATGAGTTTGTAGTAGGAATTAATTGAAGGATGAAACTCTACTTGTCATGTATATATAAATACATATATATATATATATATCCTCTTATTTAATGGATAAATGAATTATTAAACATTAGGGAAGGGATCTTAAAACCAAAAACATGTTATCCTGATACCTTAAATTTTGTTGAACCGACATTTTTTTGAATCATCCAAAATTGGTGTCTTTGAGGCCCACAATTCTACAATTGTTTGTGATTGATGACCTCAATCACTCCCTATAAATATTTATGTTTTCTACCAATTAAGTGTCTCTTATTGCCCCAAATTGTTTTCCTAATCGAGATCATAATTTGGTGGTGACCCTTTAATTTCTCTTTTCCTCTTATTAAGACTAAATTTTATTAACCCAATTTCCGATGTGGGTTTTCCCACAAATATATTTTCTATTTTCAACCTTTTATCATCGACGAACAATTTAAAATTGCGAGGAAACAATTTATTGAAGGAGTGTAGAATGTAACACCCCAAGATTCCATGGTACGCTTCACTTTGAATAATACATTAGTGTGTGTTATACGCAACTTCGAGTTATAACACACCACAACCAATCAAACTATCCGTTATGAATAGTAATAACCACTTTTTAAAATTTAATAAATTTTATCGTTCAAAATGTAATTCATATTTGGATTCAGAATATCGAAATTATCTTAGGGTGAAAGTTTGGTGATTTTCGGATGACTTTCATATTTAAATGAATAATGAAAATTACTAAATTCTAATTAAAAACAACTTTTTTAATTGAAATAATTAATTTTGATAAATTATGAATTTGAGTGGTTTTAAAGTATATTTAGAATATATTTTTATCATTTAATACAATTTTGGTCATTAGACGTAATTTCACATTTAAACCACACATAAACAAATGTCAATATTTTGATAGTTATTATTTCTCAAAAACATGTTACTTGTTTTGACAACGAGAATTAATTTCTAAATTAATTAAATCAACATATATGTTTTGAATTTGGTAAAATAGAAATCATTTTTAAATTCATAATATCAAATATAGCTTATGCATAATTTGTTGTATTTTTCTGAAAACATTCAAGTTTTGATGAATAGTGAAAAATACTGAGTTATAGTTTAAAACCAAATTATTATTTAAATAATTACTTATTTTATTTAAATTTAATTAAGGTAAAAACCGATATATAATACCTATATATGTTGAATGTAATTAATTTATGTTAGTTTAGAATAAATTTTGTTATATAAAAATTTTATTTAACTTTTCACTGTCTTTTACCCTCCTCCTAGGAGAATTTGGAAATTTACATAAAACTAAATTTTACCACTTCTGTGATGGAATTTCAAAAATCTAGAGACACGGTTAATATGAAGGAGTAAAATTTGGTTCAATAAGATAAAAATAATTTTTGGTGAATAGTAACTTTTTACTTTTATTTACCGCGGTTACAAGTAAATAAGGTAATTAAGGGTAAAAAAGATATTAATATTACCCTAAAACATGTACTCATTCTATTGGACAAGTGTATCTCGACCAAAAACAACCTTAGGAATAAAATATTATCATTTAGGTCCACTTGGATTAGATTAGGACAATTATTATTATTTAATTCAAAGAAGAGTTAAAAGAGTTAAAATCAATGTTTAATAACAAAAACATTTTTAATATAGGGTTTTACATAAGATAAATTTGATTATAAATATTCATTAGAATGATAAAAAGATTTAATAGATCATGAAATTTTATTTATAATTTTTAGACATTAAATAAATAAATTTATTTATGACACAATGATAAGGCAGTAATTACCTTATTCATGAAAGAATCAAATAAATGGTATTATAAATATTAAAATAAATATAATTTCTATGTTTTTATGACATGAAAGAATTTTTAGGGTTAATATGACAATTTAGTATTGATTAAATGTATTTTTCTGAAGTAATCATGTTGTTAGTATTTAAAAAAACAAATACCAAATTGGGTCAAAATTGACATAAAATAGTTTTTAAAACAAATATTGAATTATAAGTTGATATAATGGTCCTAAAAATATAATGATCGGCAAAAAGGATTATATAATAATATATGTGATATTAATGAACCAATTGGGGTTCGATTGGCAGTATATATTATTTTTATTTCCCATATAGTGTAAGAATATAAGAAGACACGGTAAAAGTTAAATTATTTTAACTTAGAGTTAAATCGAAATGATAAGGTCAAAATGGTAACCTAAACTTGTCTAAAACCAACTGGATGAGTTATTTTAGACCTATCCCAACCTTATACATTAAATAAATAACTTTGGAGCCATTAGAAACCGAATATGAATTTATTATAAAATAATATTTTATGTTTTTTCTAAGGTGCCCTTCACCCATCTTATAAAAAGGCACTTCCCCTTCTCTCTAATTCACACCTTCTAAACCATTTTCCTTAGCCAAAACCTGCCCAAATTCCCTCTCAAAAATCATCCCTTCATCCTATAGTCCTTATTTTGATCAGAAAGACAACCTACGGAGCCCTTTTGGTCAAATCAAAAGGAAGAACCCGAAGATGAGGTAATGATTTCACCACCCTCTTTCAAGTTCCCTTCATCTTCCACTTCCTTTTTCTTTGTTTTTTCCATTATAAAATATTAACTCCAATATATTCTATATACTATAATGTTTTTATAATTATGCTACAAACAAATTAATAATTCTATCCCCCCTTTGAATGACATGTCACCATACGTGCGTACGTACAGCTTACCATCTCCACGTCGTAGTGTAATTGTTATTCAGTACATTATTATTTTGATGGGTATAATAATGATTTGTATTTGATTTAAAAAATACATATAACATGATAAAGGTTCTGTATAAATTATATAACATCCAATTATATATTATATTATTATCAAAAGAATGATATTTTCGCTCGTGCGTACGTACTGATTACAGTCTCCAGGACACAATGAGATTCATTTCCAAGTTCACCATTCATCGTCGATTATAAAAAATATATATTACTAATAATTATTTAATAAATGACATAATAATGCTACTAGAGATATATATATATATATTTATATATATAAGTATTTATGTACTTACATATATTTTATTCACTTACTTTCGTTCGATACTATATGAAAACGGAAACAACGTTTATGCGTACGTACGGACTACCGTCTCCATAAACGGTGTTTTCCATTTCATATATACGTCTATTATAAATTTTTATATTCTAAATATATATGATATATAAATAATTTTCTATATTCTGGAAGTATTTAAATCATGATCTAAGAGATACAATCAAGATTAACAAGTTAAAACACGTACGATAAAGAAAGTGATTATTACCTGAATTGTTAATATAACACGGAAATTATTATTAAATGGGTAGTATAATTTCCTAAATGAATAATGTATGATATCATAAATATTAATATGGTTCTGGTTGAATTTAATAACATACTATAGACTTCATACCAGAGGCTAAACGTACCCTCGACTAAAGGAATGTTCAAGGTAAGTGGTTTTCATCTCACTCCTTATTCCAGTGAGATTCATGCCATATTGCCACTATTACCTTTTGTGTGGTGTATGTAATTCCCATAATTGTTTTCTTTGTGAAATAAAATTTAATTTATTTGTATTTACATATTCATTGTATTCTACCTATTTCATCGGGTGTATGTTTTGTATGTTTCCAAATTGGTAAGGATTAATTCCTCAATCTCGTTATTATCTGAGCTTGTTTATGTGTAAGTATTTACTGGGAAATTTTTATCATCCATGTCTATTTTTTCATAAAAAGGATTTCAAAATGAATATTTTGAAGTTTTTTTAATGGTAATCTTTATCAAGATCTAAATTTTAAATGTTTTAAATATTTATCTTTCTAAATATTTTTAATTAATATCTATGTTTTCAAATTGATTTTAAGGATTTAGTTTTATAGACATGAATGTTTTGAAATGATAATTCTTTTCAAATGTTTCAAATTATTATGGGACAGTTGGATTGAAAAATATATTTTAAATTACTTACTTTATAAATGTGTGAATTTTAAATGATTTTACAAAAAGGATATTTCTCTCAAAAAGTTGTAATCATCATTTTCAACTATGTCAGCATCCTCTACTGGATATTATTTTTTATTGAGGTTGATTTATTATAATACAATATTCCTTTTTGTATTGAATGAGTTATGATATGTTTGACTGTGGATGTTCTATTTTTATACCATTTATGGTTTATGGTAAATGTATTGACATTTCGAATGATATTTTTAATACGAATGTTTATGTTATGTTTCCAATATTCATATGAGTAATTCAGTGGACTTAGTTTGTGACGGGTGGAGCCCGCTATAGATCCTTGATGCGTCGGTGGGTCTCGTTAGACAAACAAGTGTCTTGGCACGAGGCCCTGAAATAATCTTATTTGTAGTCTTGGAATGAGGCCTTGTCAACGTGCTTATGATAGTCTATCATTATGCATTCCATCATTATGAAAGTGGTTATTTATATTTCATGTGATTATTCGACTAGTAGAATATCCATGTGAATAAGTAAATGGCATTATTTCATTTTATCATTTCCATATTATGCTGATGTTCATGTTTAAAAGTATTTTGTTTTAGTTATACATTGCCGTAAATGTTTATGTTTATTTATTAAAGTTTCCGCTATATTATTATCCTTACTGAGCATCTGAGATCACCCCTTTCTATGTTTTATTTTTCCTAGGATTCCAAGACGTATAATGTGATTGATATTCAGGGTTAAGACAAGAGAATAAATGTGTTCATAAAGGATTATTTATGTTGTTTTGTATGTTATTAAGTGTAATGTAACATTAATGTATGTAATCTATTTTACAAGACTGATAAACCGATCAGTATTTCAGGACATGATTCCTTGTAATCATGCCAATGTATTAAAATAATGCACCGAATCAGGGTAACTGGTTCTGGGCGTTACACTACGGTTGTTGGTCCTGATATTTCTCAGATGAAATAGTAGTTGTCAGATTTAGAGGCATGACTAAACGCTTCTGAAGAGCAAAATGCACAATTGATCCCTAAGGTTTGAACACTACGAGAATATGTGTGTCCAGGTGACGGTGCAAGGGATCATAAGATGTAGGTTTATAATCAATTTATTTATTTATATTCTATTATTATTTTTTATTATAATATTCATAATTTTTATTTTTTGTAGGCCCCTGGCCCACCAGATGGAGGTAGGAGTCATGACCATGCATGGCACATCATATTCATGTGGTGTGTTTATTTTTTTATTCGTGGGGTTTTTATTAATGTTTCCAAAGGTTAATTTATTTTTTATGGTGATAATCAATAATAATTTAATGTTTTTAGGATGTCGACACTTTTGGTGAGTTTCTAGCAAATTGATGTGCTTGAATATGAATTTATAGCCGAGATAAGAAAGGATACTCATGGACCTTAAGTCCGACAGTGTTGGGCGCTGTCTGGGGGTATGGAGTGGGTTGTTCGGTGGGTGGGGCTTGGGAGCATTCTGGGTGGGTTGGGAGGGGGGCAGTTCAGTGTGGGTGTTGACTACAGGGGGTTGGGAGTGGGTTGTCCGGGAGGTGGGAGAGGGGTTTTTAGGGGGGGTTGTGTGTGGCAGTGTGGGGTGGGTTGGGGTTTGTGGATTGGTGATGTCCGGCGAGAGGGGTTGTCTGATGGGAGTTTTTTGGGACAATTATCTATTAGTATAATTTTACATTAGGTCACTGTCTATTATACCATTAGGCCTATTGTCCAATTAGTCATTATTTGATTATTCCATTTGGCCAATTGGCTAATCGGTCCATTATAAAAATTTTCAACCAGGACATTAGGTCATTGGATGTTTTTCCATTAGGCTATTTATCAATTTGGACAATTATCTAAGAGACTGTTAGATAGATTGGAAATTATATCTATACACCATTTTTATAAGATTTCATTAGGACAATTGACCATTAGTTCATTATAGAAGTTGATAATTAGGCTGTTAAGCCATTAGAGAAATTGGTTAGTTGGCCAATTGCCCAATTGGATGTTAGGTGATACATTTTTGTGCATAAGGCATTTCCACATGGTTTAATATCTATAAAATGGGTTTTGTGGATGTTTTTGCATGAATTTTACAATTTTGATGTAACTTATTCTCTATTTTTCGGTCACCATAGGATAAAGCACAGAGTCTATGAATTTTGGGGATTTATAAGTGAATTAGATGCTTATGGTCCCTTTTACCCTGACTATTCCGGAATGGAGTCACCCAGATCAAGCACTAGACATGATGGACGGGTGAATTCATGAATTTCAATGACAGAGGCAACCTGCACGGTCGCCACACGGTTATCCAAACAATGGGCCAATCGTGCGGGATTAGATACCATTGATAGTACCCTCTGCATGGTTGGCGCACAGCCTACCCAAACCATGCGACCTATCCAGGAAAACCGTGCGACTCAGGGATTTGAGATAGTGGAATGTGCATGGTTGGCGCACGGTCTACCAAACCGTGCGACCAATCTGTGCAGACCACTATATCCTTACTGTTTTTGTTTTTCATTTTTCACCAACTCTATAACACGGGATTTCATTTTCCACCTACTTTTGGACAACTAGAAAAAGGCCATTTCGGACAAAGGAAGATTTGGGAAGTGAGCTAAAACAAGGGTGATTGAGGAAAGAGGAAGAAGCAGGCTGGGAACAAAGCTTGGAGGGTGGAGGAAGGTTTTTAGGCACTTGTTCTTGAAGTTTTGTTATACTTCAGATTCTATTATTTTCTATTTTAATGAACTCTCTAATGAATATTAGTAAGTTTCTTATCTTTTTTTGTGAGTATCTAACACCCTTATGTTGGGGCTGGGGAAAATGTGGGTTTGTTAGAAAAAATTTCTCTATTAATGTCTTTGTTCACTGTCTCTCACATAATTCTCCCAACATCCATTTCTTATTTTTCTAGAAACCACATATTGGAACAAGAATGGAGTTTCCATAGATATTTGGAAGAATTACAATAAGGGTATCCATGACCATTGGATATACTTGTTGTTTCTAGGGTGAAATTCATAAATTAATAGTTAGTAGAAATCAATTTCCAGACCAAGGGATTGATTCCTACTGACTTGATCGGAACTCACCTAATCAAGGAAGTCCCGACACAAATGAAACTTGGAAATGTGGGTTATTATAAACAAAAAAACACAATAGGGAATAAGGTTTAATGTCATACATGAATGTCTAGCCCCAACAAATTTTCATAGAAATCCAAAATCCAGTTTCAATTCATTTTCAATTTTCAAGTTTAATTCATAGTGAATTAGAAAATTCAAAATAATTAGTTATCATTTGTGATCCTTATCATGAAACAACCAATTGTATTTAAATTCAGCATCTCCACGGAAGTGATTTTAAATCAAGAGAGTGGCGGGGGTGGGGGTGGGGTGGTGTGGGGGGTCGGGAGAATGGTGTTGTCCGACGAGAGGGGGCTATTCGGTGGGATATTTTTTGTATAATTATCCATTAGGCCATTTGGATAATTTCACATTTGGTCATTGGCCATTATTCCATTAGGACTATTGGCCAATTAGTCATTATTCCATTTTTCTATTAGGCCAATTGGTTAATCAGGCCATTAGAAAAATTGTCCATTAGGCCATTAGGTCATTGGATGGTTTTCCATTAGGCTATTCATCATTTAGGAATATTTTCTAAGAGACAGTTAGATCGATTAGAAATTATATCCTTAGGCCATTTTAATTGGATTTCATTAGGACAATTGACCATTAGTTCATTAGGGAAATTGTTCATTAGGCTATTAGGCAATTAGGAAAATTGGCCAGTTAACCAATTTTCCCATTATATGTTAGGACAAATGTCCATTAGGCCATTATTGAATTATTCCAATTGTAGAACTAGTCAATAGTCCATCATTAATATTGTACAACATATGTGGTGTGCGCGGTACGACCAGATATATTGTTTTTAATAGTTTGGTGTGCTCTAATAGGGTGTGTCGGTTGGTCACAATCAGTTGAACGACCTCGGAATATCATGTAATCATATGACAACAACTATGGTGTGAATTTTAAAATGTTCGGTCAGACAGTACGTCAATCGGAGGTGTTGTTTGACCTCGGTGACCTTAAACTCATTTCTAGAGGCATAAAACACCAAAACAATGTGTAATGATCAAATTCTAAGAAAACATTCTCATAATGACTTGAAATCACATGAAACACAATATAAATATTATTTGTGACATGTAGGATGAGAAAAAACGTTAATCGAATGTGCGGTGTGCGCGGTAAGACTGAATATGTTGTTTTAAACAGGTTGGCATGCTCTAAAAGGGTGAGTTTGCTGGTGAAAACCAGCCAAATGAACTAGGAATGTCGTGAAATTATATGATAACAATTTTGGTGTTAATGGTAAAATTTTGAGGAAGAAGGTACATCAATCCGAGGTGTCGTTTGACCGCGGTGACCGGAAACACATTTCTGGAGTCATAATACACCAAAACCACATGTAACAATCAAATTCAGAGTAAATGACATCAAATTGATTTTAAATTACATTAAGAAAATAGAAATATTATTTGTGATATGTAGGAGGAGACAATACATCACTAGGACATGCAGTGTGCACAATACAACTGAATATGTTGTTTTTAACAGTATGGCATTCTCCAAAAGGGTGTGTTGGGTGGTCAAAACAAGCCGAACGAACTCAGAATTCCATGAAATCATACAACAACAAACATGGTGTGAAATGTTATATTTTTGGGTAGAGTTTACGTTAATATGAGGTGCCTTTTGACCGCGGTGACCAGGAATTCATTTTTGGAGTCATAAAACACCAAAACGACGTGTAACGGTCAAGTTCATAGAAAACATCCTCATAATGACTTGAAATCACAAGAAATAAATATAAATAGTATTCGTGGCATGTAGGATGAGATGGAATATCAATTGGATGTGTGGTGTTCACGGTACGACCGAATATGTTGTTTTTAATAGTTCGGTGCACTCTAAAAGGGTCTGTTGGGTGGTAAAAACCTACCAAACTACCTCATAATGTCTTGAAATCATACTAAAACAACATTGGTTTGTGTTTTGAAATGGTCGGGTAGAAGGTACGTCAATCAAAGGTGTCGTTTCACCGTGGTGACCAGAAACGCTTTTCCGGAGTCCTAAAAAATAAAAAACGACATGTAACGGTCAAATTCAGGGAAAATTTTCTCAGAATGACTTGAAATCACATGAAAATAATACAAATAAGATTAGTGACATCTAAGAGGAGACGACATGTCAATCAAATGTGCAATGTGTGTGGTACGATTGAATATGTTGTATTTTGTAATTTGGTGTGCTCTAAAAGGGTGTGTTGTGTGGTACAAACCATCCAAATGACTTCTAAATGTTATGAAATAATACGACAAAAAAATGTGGTGTGAATTCTAAAATGGTCAGGTAGACGGTATTTCCATTGGATGTTTCATTTGACAGTGGTGACTGGAAATGAATTTTCGGCGTCGCAAAACACCAAAACGATGTGTAAAGGTCAAATTCAGAGCAAACATCCTATGAATGACATGAAATCACACATAAACTATAGAAATGTTTTTCATGGAATTTTCGAGGAGATGACATGTCAATCGGACATGCGGTGTGTGCGGTACACCAAATATGTGGTTTTTAACAGTTTGGCGCGCTCTAAAAGGGTGTGTTGGGTGGTCAAAACTAGCCGAACGAACTCATAATGCCAAGAAATCATACGAAAACAACAATGGTGTCAACTGAAAAAAATTTATATGGATGGTTTGTCAATCGGTGGTGTCGTTTCACCGTGGTGACCGAAAACACATTTTCGAAGTCATAAAACAATATAACGATGTGTAATGGTAAAATTCAGAAAACAAAGACCTCAGAATGACTTGAAATCACAAGAAAAAAATAGAAATATTATTCGTGAGATGTAAAATGAGATGGCACGTCAATAGGACGTGCGGTGTGCACGTTAAAACTAAATATGTTGTTTTTAACAGTTTGGGGTGCTCTAAAATGGTGTGTTGGGTGGTCAAAACCAGCCGAACAACATCAGAATGTCATGAAAAATCATACGAGAACAACCGTGGTGTGAATTCTAAAATGGTCAGGTATACGGTACGCCAATCAGAGGTGTTGTTTGACCGCAGTGTCCAGAAATGCATTTCTGGAGTCACAAAACACCAAAACGACATGTAACAGTCAAATTCAAGGGAAACTTTCTTAGAATGACTTGAAATCCCACGAAAACAACATAAATATTATTCACGACATGTAGGAGGAGATGAAACATCAATTGGACGTGCGGTGTTTTGTATGAATGAATTTGTTGTTTTTAACAGTTTGGCACACACTAAAAGGGTGTGTTGGGTGGTCAAAAGAATTCGAAGGACCTCATAATTTCATGAAATTATAAGACAAAAACCATGGATTGAATTGGGAAATGGTAGGGCATACGATACGTCAATCAGAGGTGTTTTTGAGAGCGGTGACTGAAAAAGATTTTCTGGTGTCAAAAAACACCAAAATGATGTGTAACGGTTAAATTCAGAGAAAACGTTCTCAAAATGACTTCAAATCACACAAAAACAATAGAAATAATATTTGTGACATGTATGAGGAGACAACACGCAATCAGATGTTCTATGTGCACGATATGACCGAATATGTAGTTTTTAACAGTTTGGAGCACTCTAAAATGGTGTGTTGGGAGATCAAAACCAGTCTGACGACCTCAGAATGTCATGAAGTAATATGACAAAAATTGGGGTGTGAATTTTGAAATAGTTGGGCAGACGGTACGTCAATTGGTGGTCTCGTTTGACTGCGGGGACCGAAAATGCATTTTCGGGGTCAAAAACACCAAAACGACATGTAACGGTCAAATTATGAGAAAACATTCTGATAATGACTTGAAATCACACTGAACCAATAGAAATATTATTCGTGACAAGTAAGAGGATATGAAATTTCAATCGGACATGCGATGTGCACGGTACAACCGAATATATTATTTTTAACTGTTTGGTCTGCTCTAAAAGGGTGCATTGGGTTGTAAAAACCAGTCGAACGACATCAGAATGTCATGAAATCTTACAAAAACAACCATGGTGTGAATTGTGAAATGTTCAGGTATATGGTACATCAATCAGATGTGGTATTTGACCGCGGTGATAGGAAACACATTTTCGGTGTCATAAAACACCAAAACGACATGTAACGTTCAAATTCTATGAATACATCCTCAAAATGACTTTAAATCACATGAAAGTAAAAGAAATATTATTCGTGACATGTAAGATGAGACATCACATCAATCGGACGTGCGACGTGTGGGCTATGAACGCGTATTTTTTTACAAGTTTGGCACGCTCTAAAAGGGTGCGTTGGGTGGTCAAAACTAGCGAAATGAACTCAGAATGCCATAAAATCATATGACAACAATCGTGGTGTGAATTCTGAAATTTTCGGGCCTACTATACGTCAATCAGAGGTGTCGTTTGACCGGGGTGACCGAAAACACATTTCTAGAGTCATAAAACACCAAAATGACGTGTAATGGTCATATTCCAAGAAAAAGTCCTCCAAATGACTTATAATAACTTAAAAAATTATAAATATAATTCTTGACATGTAAGAGGAGATGACACATCAATCAGACATGCAGTGTGCATGGTACGACTGAATATGTTGTTTTCAACAGTTTGACGCGCTCTAAAAGGGTGCGTTGGATGCTCAAAAGTAGCCGAATGACCTCAAATTGTCATGAAATCATATGAAAACAACTGTGTTGTGAATTGTGAATTGTTCGGGCAGGCGTTACATCAATCGTAGGCGTTGTTTGACCGCGGTTACTAGAAAAGTCTTTCTAGAGTCATAAAACACCAAAACGACATGTAACGTTCAAATTTAGAGAAAACATTCTCATAATTACATGAAATCACATGAAAAAATAGAGATATTATTTATGACTTTTTGGAGGATACACTACATCAATCGGATGTGTGGTGTGCGTGGTACGACCGAATATGTTGTTTTTAATAGTTTGGCGCACTCTAAAAGGGTGTGTTGGGTGGTCAAAGAAAGACGAACGACATCAGAATGTCACGAAATCATACGAAGACATCCTCAGTGTGAATTGTGAAATGGTTGGGCAGACGGTACGTCAATCGGAGGTGTTGTTTGACCGCGTTGATCAGTAACGTATTTCTGGAGTCATAAAACACCAAAACGATGTGTAACAGTCAAATTTAGATAAAACGTTCTAATAATGACTAGAAATCATACTAAAACAATAGAAATATTATTGATGACATGTAGGGGATACAACGCGTCAATCAGATGTGTGGTGTGCACAGTACGACCAAATATGTTGTTTTTAATAGTTTAGCGCGCTCTAAAAGTGTGTATTGGGTGGTCAAAACTTGCCGAACGACCTTGGAATGTCATGAAATCATATGACCACAACCACAGTGCGAATTGTAAATTGGTTGGGCAGACGGTACGTCAATCAGAGGTGTCCTTTGAATGCAGTTCCAGGAAATGGGTTTCCAGAGTTATAGAACACCAAAACGAAGTGTAACGGTCAAATTCAGAGCAAATGTCCTCAGCATGACTTGAAATCAGATGAAAATACTAGAAATATTATTCGTGACATGTAAGAGGAGAAGACACATCAATCAGATGTGCGATGTGCGCGGTACGACTGAATATGTTGTTTTTAATAGTTTGGCGTGCTCTAAAAGTGTGTGTTGGGTGGTGAAAACTAGCCGATCAAACTTAGAATTCGATGAAATGATACGAAAACAACCGTGGTAGTAATTTTGAAATGTTTGAGTAGACGGTACATCAATCAGAGGTGCGGTTAGGCCGCGGTGACCAGAAATTCATTTCCGGAGTCTTAAAACACCAAAATGACGTTTAATGGTCAAATTCAGAGAAAACATCCGCAAAATGACTTGAAATCATATGAAAATAATAATAATGTTATTCTTGACATGTAACAGGAGAAGAAACGTCCATCAGATATGCAATGAGTGCGGTTCGACTGAATATGTTGTTTTTAACAGTTTAGTGCGCTCTAAAAGGGTGTGTTGGGTGGTAAAAACAAGACGACCAACCTCGGAATGCCATGAAATCATATGACAACATCCATCGTGTGAATTGTGAAATGTCCGAGCAGATTATACATCAATTAGAGGTGTCATTTGACCGTGGTGACCTGAAACACATTTCGGGAGTCATAAAACACCAAAACAATGTGTAACGGTCAAATTCAGAGAAATCATTCTCATAATTACTTTAAATCACATGAATAAAATATAAATATTATTCTTGACATGTATAAGTAGACAGAACGTCAATCGAACTTGCGGTGTGCCCGGTACAACCAAATATGTTGTTTTTAACAGTTTTGTGTGCTCTAAAAGGGTGTGTTGGGTGGTTACCACCAGTCAAATTCCCTTGGAATGTCATGAAATAATATAAAAACAACCGCGGTGTGATTTGTGAAATGGTTGGGCTGACGGTGCGTCAATCAGAGGTGTCATTTGATTGCGCTACTGGAAACACATTTTCAAAGTCATAAAACACCAAAAAGACATGTAATATTCAAATTCAGAAAAAACTACCGCAAAATGACTTGAAATCACACGAAACTATAGAAATATTTTTCATGACATGTAAAAGGAGGTG
The DNA here is from genome assembly GCA_963277665.1 of Viscum album. Classification (NCBI taxonomy): domain Eukaryota; kingdom Viridiplantae; phylum Streptophyta; class Magnoliopsida; order Santalales; family Viscaceae; genus Viscum; species Viscum album. The sequence goes on along the minus strand of OY728165.1, from coordinate 249,472,721 downwards.
ACACGTCAATCGGACATGCAGTGTGCGCGGTACGACCGAATATGTAGTTTTTAACAGTTCGGCGTGCTCTAAAAGGGTGCATTAGGTGGTCAAAACTAGCCGAACGAACTCGGAATGTCATGAAATCATACAAAAACAACCATGGTGTGAATTTTAAAATGTTCGGGAAGACAGCATGTCAACCGAATGTTTTGCTTGACTGTGGTAACCAGAAACACATTTTCAGAGTCATGAAACACCAAAACGAAGTGTAACAGTCAAATTCAGGGAAAACATCCTCAGAATGACTTGATATCACACAAAAATAATAGAAATATTATTCGTGACATGTTGTAGGATATGACATGTTAATCGGACATGCAGTGTGCGCGGTATGACCTGATATGTTGTTTTTAATAGTTTGGCACGCTCTAAAAGGGTGTGTTGGGCGGTCAAAACCAAATGACTGACCTCAGAATGTCATGAAATCATATGACCATAACTATGTTGTTAAAATTGAAATGGTCGAAAAGACGATACGTCAATCGGAGGTGTCTTTTGACCATGGTTTTTGGAAATGCATTTCAGGAGTCATAAAACACAAAAATGACATGTAACGGTCAAATTCAGGGGGAATGTTCTCAGAATGACTTGAAATCACATGAAAACAATAGAAATATTATTCATGGCATGTAGGAGGAGATGACATGTTAATCGGACAAGAGGTGTGGATGGTATGACTAAATATGTTGTTTTTAATAGTTTTGCACGCTCTAAAATGATTACATTTATTAAAATGAAAATATTTCATAAATTTGGGGATTTAAATTATTATAGCACCAATGATTTGATGTCAGACTTAATTTTATTATATATATATACTAACTGAATAAATATGTCTAATTTAGTTTTTTTTGTTTAGTTTTTGTTTTTTGTATCTTGTTGTAGGTATATTAAAGCAGATGATTTAAATGGATTGGACCTGTTTGGATTATTAAATATGAAGCATGTCTGTCATTTATTGTCTATGAGGATCCTAATTTTTATGCTGTTTGGAATTGTTTTCTTTTTTTTTGTTGATTTTTACCTTTTTTCTGCTATTTGGGAACCATGAGTGATATTTTTTTTAAAAAAATTCTACAGGATAGTGACCGCCATTGGCGGTCGCTAATGGTCTATCTGGCAGCAGGATAGAGACCAACATTGGCGGTCGCTCTAGATCATCCGAGCAGCAGGTCAGAAACCGCCATTGGTTGTTGATATTGCTAGGCCGAGCAAGAGGTCAACCGCCACCTGTTTGTCCTTGCATGCCAAATTTTTGGGCCCATTCAATGACCGCCATTGGTGGTTGCTAAGCTGTCTCAAAAGACCATTAGCGACTGCCAATGGTGGTCAGTAATGCTTGAATTTGTAGTAGTGATGTAAGAATGGATATGTAATTATAGAAAGGTAATTTTCATGTTTCATCACATACCTAATTAAATGTTTAACTATCTCCTCATATTATTTTGATAAATTATTATAATACATTCATTTATAATTCATATTTTAATCAATTTTTTATTACCGAAAATATTTCCGGGGATATAGTTACCATTAAATGTTAAAAAACATCATAAATCCTTTAAAATTTATAATTTATATGATAAAAACTACAATAATTTTTTGTTCTTTTTCATTTTGCATTAAATAAAAACATAAGGTATAAAAAAATCTACACGTCATAATTATATATATACATATTTATTTGTTTGTGTGTGTTTGATAGTTATATATTTTCTTACATATATGCATAAACATATGTGATCATTACAGAGACATGCCTATAGTTATATTTATATATATAATTAATCCAGATATGTTTTGTACATATAAATATAAAAGTGTGTATATATATATATATTTGTTTTTGTAGACAATATATATATATATAATGTACATAAATATTATGGTTTATGCATATATAATCTTTATATATTTATCTATTTATTTGTAACTGCGTATAAATATGTATATATATATATATATCCATGTGGGTGTGTAAATTTAATCGAGCATGTCTGTGTGTGTACATATATATGTATTTACACACACACACACACATATATATATATACTGGACTATGTATATGTATATATATATCATATACGAAATATATAAACACACACATCTAAATATAAATTAATAATTTCATAACTAGACGAGTCACAAAACTAAAGAGGCACTACCATAGATCCACACATACGCAGTGTCTCATTATATCAATGCTACATAGAAAGCACTAAAAAAGGGCTACCTTATTCAATTCTATAAAAATGATAATAAAGATACGTTTTACCAATGCTAAAAATCAGTGATAAATATGTTCCCTTATCCAGCACTTTTTTTATCATTGATAAAGGTTAATCGTTATCATCTATATTCATAATACTACTATTTTTTTTGGAAAAATATATTAATATATATATATATATATATTATTTTATTTATATTAAAAAATAATGTTTATTTATATATATTAATAGAAAATGAATTCTTATAAATAATATTAATATGGCATATTAATATATATTTTTTTAACAATTCAAATATATAAATAATGTTTTAAAAAAGTATTCTTAAAATTATAAATAAATATATGTATTTAAATAATTAAAATATTATAATAAATATATTTAAATGTATATATATATTTTAAAATACATAAAATTATAATAAATATATTTTAATGATAAATATGTTTATTATATTTATAATTATATTTATTTATACATTAACATATATATATATATATAATTATATATATATATATATATATAATTACTAATAATTATTTATATTTATATAATTATATTAATATATTCATATTTATATACATATATTTATAAATATGATTATTTACAATTAGAATTATAAATAAATATAAATATTTAAGTAATTATAAAATAATAGTAAATATATTTAAATTACATATATTTATAAAATTTATAATTATATATACTTATATATTAATAAATATATATTTGTAATTATATATATAATCATATAATGATATATAATTATTTAGATATATTAATAATTCTATAAAAATATTTATAAAAATATTTATTTATTATTATAATTATAATTATATATGTATATAGGTTTTATATTATGATACATATATTTATATTTAATATATATATATATATATATTAATTATATAAATTTTATCTATAGAAAATTATCAAACATACTGAAATAGTTCTGAGTTCAAGGTGGAAAGCCAATGCATAGGCATCAAATTTATTTGAAAAAAAGTAAATGACATCAAAATAGAAGAGGATGGGGACGTACATGCATTCTTGACCTCCTTTAACGTAAAAGGGCTATGAATCAAATGGATTGGGGTCATCCACATAATCACACTCAAAGTCATATGCATCATCAATAGTTCCCCACTTGGACTGTGACTTCATTTCATTGAATATCATAGTGTATTTCACTATGAGCTTTTTAGGCTCAAGAGTGATATGAGTCTGAGGATCCTTCGTAGAAGACCTATTAGGCATTGTTCTTCCATGCCCACATGCAGTAGCCCAATCATCTCATCCACACCCCCATCCAGGGATTTTTGGATGATGACCATATGTCAAGGTTTAAGTTGTTTCCATGTCCCTTCCACTTCATCTAAAGGAGAGTGTTCATTTCCAGTGATGTCAATACACATAGAATAACCACAATCCTATCATTTCACCATAGTTTTGGAATCAAACACATCAATAGTGTTTGTGGTATGACCCATCATGTCATTCACACTCTCCTTAGAATGATATTTTATTTTCTATAAGAGACTCTTTGAGAACCTTCACCATCCACAAGTTTCTTCCATTTGGATGATTTCATTTCAAAATCTACCACATTGAAAATAGGGTAACCAAAAACCAATATATTTTTTCCTCTTATATTTCTTGATTAACGACTTTTCTTCTATAAAAAAAGTCCTTCAACCAAAACTTGAGTTTCAACTTCATTTACTTATCTATTAGTCAAGGAATTACAATCCATTCTCTTGTAACATATGTGATCATTAACATAATTGGAAACTGGTTCCTAAACTAAAATATCTTCCCAAGACCGATTGTGTAGAGGAGGAGAATGATCCTGAGAAATCAAAAGAGTATCCTATTCTATGTTCCTGCTATCTGATATAACAGAATATTCCAGTTTTTTCTCTTCGGGCTATGGAAAAGCTCCCTACATGGCCCTCTCTACTGAATCATGAAGATTTGGACCATAATGGGACATATCCCCATAGGAACACAACTACTTATTGGAGTGGATTAAATCATTCCCACAAATTGAACATAATGAGCAACAGACATCCCTTATGCAACAAGAACGACTATGACTAATTATCATGAAATTTGGGAAAAACATTTTCACTTTTTTATAAATAGATTTAATTTCAAACTCATCAGAGTTAGTGGAAAGAAATGTTTTATACAAAATGGTGGATCCCATTTCAAATACAACCCAAAAAGCCCGTATAATGCCCAAACTATACAACCTTGGTTTCTTTGTCCATTCTAATTGGTACTCCAATCACAAGTGCGATATCAAACTATAATTTTAGATTCTAATATAGACAGTTTAAGATAAATATTTTCACCCAGACATAGACAAATGAATGGTAAACAACAATTGGATTAAGGGTCCTATTCCATTCATTAATTTTAAAGACAGTGGTCATTATAGAGATTTATCCAAGCCCCCACACATGCTACTTCAAATCATCATTGGGAAAGAGGATGTAGAAACATTCAATTCCAAGTGAAATTAACCTCCAGATGGTGACCCCCCAATTAATAAAAAACATAAAACAAATTATTCCATCTTAATCATCTTGGATCTTCACGGAATAATTAATATCGTAATATTCAAATGATTACATAGAACATGATTCTCGGAAACTGCAGCTGCATCCGCAGTAACATTTGTGACGCTCCTCATTTGAAGAATTGAATCATAAGCGGACTCTTTATAGAGGGATAATTTATTCAAGACAATGGTCTCTTACATCTTGGACATGCCACATCAATATTTTCATCTTTTGATTTTGGAATACTAATCTTGTGTGAATCAAAATTCTTTTTTTCAATGAGAGAACCATCTAAAGAAGATACACACATCACTATTATAGAAGAAGATAAGGCCATGTAGACCATGGATAGACTTGTTAGAGATGAAAATACCCCTTTGAATCCATCGTATCGCTTTCCACCTTGAGATTTGATAGATCATGAAATGAGAGACTAGTGTGATCCATCACTGGATGAAATACATGACGAGCAGAACTATACCTAGTAAGCAAAGATTAACAATGTCGGAGCTTGTAGATCAATGAAAACCTAATCACCATGAACACTTCCTGAGAATCTCAACTTTAGAGCTCTCTTCCTCCTCAATTATCAAATTTATATTAGTCAAAAAAATTAATAGTTTATTTATATACATTGATTAAAAATGAATATAAAATGAATATATATATATATATATATTTGGTTTTTGGGGGTAAAATTATGTAAAAAATACACACCACAGACTTGGACACAAATGGAGCACATACCCGCCCCCCCAGGGATAGCTTAACCATCAAGACATATTTATTCAGTATGTGGTCCGAAGTCCTAGTGGGCATGAAACCAGTTACATAGCCCAATGGGCTAGAAACTAGTTATATATTAGTAATGATATTAAATAATTTAAAATATAGTACATTTAGAACTTCATGTGGGTATGTGTATGTGTGTGCATACATGTGTATGTATATGGGTCTCTATGTGTAGATTTGTAGGTTTGTATATTTATTCTTGAAATTCATGTAAATTTTATGAATTGATTCAAATTCAACTACTCATATGATCCCAAAAAAATGTGACACGTACATTGTTGAAGCATGTCCTATAATACTCACTAATAGTCTAGATGACTGTAAGAATTCAATTATTACTCACTTGTCTTTTATACAGAAAATTAATAGGTTGAATCAACAAGAATTATGATCTTGACTCAATGATTCATCAGGATTTGATAATTAAATATTTACATCCATTGGTATGGGATACAAAAAAATTATTTTCTCATCAACCATATTGAAGTCCATATCCTTGAGATACAATTTTCTCATTTGGAAGCCTATAATTATCAATATTCTTGACTGGGATCCACTATTTAATCCCATGAATTTGAAAAACAAAATCACCCAAATATTGATCATAATTTTGGGACTAATATCTTTTTTCTGAAATCCCCACATTTTATAGGAATTTTCCACTGCATTTTTGGTCCCAATAATGATGGACCAAGAAATTGAAAGGGTCATAAATGGAACTTTTTCTCATTTTTTTGGAGGTTGACCATTTATATAATCTAATTATGCTAGATGTATTAACTTATGATAATCACATATTTGATATGATTATTGATTTTGATCTGTTGCATGAGTTTTGTAAATGATGTTATATTATAGGGCACACCTTTGATAAATTTCATATGAAGTTATTCTACAACTCTTGTGGAATAAATGTTCATTCTAGTTATCGTGGTAGAAAATGAAGAAACCATAGTGATCACCTGGGTGTAGTTCCACCTAAGAATAAAGAACCTAATCATGGATTTTGAGACAAAGAAAAAGGACCTCAAAATCAAGATTTTACTTGTGAATATTGTGAAGGAGGTGTTAATTATGATCAAATTACAAAAAATATAAAGAAGGAAAGAACCATTTGAGGGATCATAATGAAGAACCTAAATTCATATTTCCCTATAATGCAATAAATCAATTCTCATCTCTATATGGGAATATTGTGGATGAGTACAATAAATCTACTGAGTCTCAACCCACTAAAAGTGAACATGATATGAATGTAGCTGGATTATAGGAGGAATTGTACTAGTCATTTGGTGCAAGAATGGGTAAGAAATCCATGGAAACGTCTGTTCAGATGATGAATGCCAAAAAATTGAATTCTTTCGCTCCAGTAAAATTTGAATCTAGTATACAAGGGGACATTCCTAACCATTATGAGAAAAATGGTTATAATTTTAGATAGTAGCTAGTTTTACCGATTTTCAGGGGTTAAAGATCTATTTTATTTAGAATGGGTCACGGAAACCCCTCTAATAATATCTCTCTTGATGCCTCCACACATGATGCACCTATTGAGAAGGTGATGCACGCTGACCAGATGGACAATGAAACTAAAGAAGATAATATAGCTTTATAAATAGTGGTTTATAAAGACAATTGAAAATTTATATGAACCCATGTGCATGATGAAATGAAAATAGAGATACAAACTTGTGTTTTTGGTGATCATGTAGTTGAAATAATCCTCATGGTGAGGTTGTGGATGTGGCTATGATTCATATATAGAAGGATGTTTTCATGCCTCATGAAATGGATTTGAAATCAAAGAAGTTGGTGGAGGAGGTTCCTACCAGATCCCAATATACTTATAAAAATTAAATATAGTTGGTATTAGTAGTGAATTGTAGATCCAAGGTGTGTTGGGATGTCAGACTCAGGCAGAGCGAACCATTGATTAGACTGACCATAGAAATGCTGAAAAAGCACCTATGGATGTTGATAAAGTCATGGTTGAAGTGGTTTCCAAAAAAAGTGGTGGGGTTGAGAGGGTAAATTAGATGGTATTGATGAAGGTATTGGTAAAATAGAGTGTGGGAGTGGTTACTGGATTTAAGAGTGTGTTAGGGGTGTGGTCTCTAAGGAAATAGGTGATGCAAATTTGGCTAAACTATCTTTAGATGCAGGTCATGAGCATTGGGAAATATTGATGACCTGGAAACATGGATGTCATCAACAGTGAAGATGTCCTCATAGTAGAGATTAGTGGGGTATCAACATTTCCCATACCATTGATTTTTCTATGTTTTAGTATCTTTGTTGGACTTTTGACACTTTTTTTGGGTAGTCTTGTCATGTATAACCTATTTTCCTCTCTTTGTATTTCTATTTTAAAAAATGGATTGGAACATTGTGCCTCATCCCAAACCTGTCCATATATATATATAATTATATATAAATATTTTTAAAATATATTTAGTTATAATTACTAATATAAATAAATAAATTCATATTTAAATATTTAAAAAATATAACAAAATATATTTAAATACTAAATATATTTTTTGTATTTATAATTATATATAAATTGTTTATATATATATATAGAATTATAAAAATTAATATATATTTATTTGTTTAAATAATTACAAAAATTATAATAAATATATTTAATAAATAAATAATGTTACTATATTTATAATTATATATATTTATATATTGATATAAATATATATAATTATATAAATATACCAATGTGGTGTGGACCATGAAATATAATTATATAAATATATATAGTTATATAAATATATTTATAATTATATAAAACTATATTGAATAAATAAATAAATAAATAAATCTATATATATATAATTACAGAATTAAAATAAATATACGCAAATAATAAATATTTTGGTAATAATTTTATAAATATATATATTTATATATTAATAAATGTATATAGAATTATTTAAATATCATTATAATTATATACAAACATTTATAGAATTATATTAAATGTATTTAAATAATATATATATTACAATAATAAATACATTTATAAAATTATTTATAAAACTATAATAAATAAATTTAAATAATAAATATATTTATTTATTATGATCTTTATCAGCACTAAAAATAGTTGATAAAGAGTAGTTTTATCATCACGTTCTATATAAGTAGTGATAAAGCTAATCTTTATTCATGATTTTTTGAAAGCTCTCATGAAAGTATTTAAGGTTCTTATAAAAATAACATTTACCGATTCACCCATTCACGTATCTCTGAGCTCTCAGAAAATAGATGTGCCGCTACAATCGCCCTCATTGTAGTTGGTCCCTACAGTCACTATCACAACTATCAAACCCTCTCTACCTCCCTCTCGATCATTGCTCCCTCAATTTGGTCAGCTTCATTGATCCCTTTGTACTTTTCATCAATGAATGGATTATCTCAGGATCTAAGGTATAATATGATTTATTCTCCTTTTTAATTACTTCTTCCATGTAGTTCATTACCCCCTCTGACCTCCATGCATGTGGTTCAGACTAGATTCACCCCCTTGGTTATATACCCACACCATACATGTAAAATAATAGTGTATAGATTGATTTCAAAATAATTTACAATTTTTGTATTAGAATACAATCATTTTTCATAGGGTCTGAACATAGGTTCATTGAGGATTTTGTATAGTAGGTTTCAAGAATATATGTATTGTGTGTTGAATAGTAATAATTATATGTTTTAATTTTATTATTTGTGTTGATGATTAATTTAAGACCATGGAAACCCATTTAGGGATTTATTTTTTCATTTTATGTAATTCTATTTCTCAAAATTAGAGTTTGACATAAAAAATACATGTTATAAAGGATTATTTTAATTTTTTTCTTAACATATGATTTTTTAAATATGTTTTAAATATATAATTTTTTGAATCAAATGATTCAATTCATTATGAATTTATTTTGGTTTTCAAGATGTTTATATTTTAAATTACTCATGTTTTAACTCGTAAAAAGTACAAATAATTATAAATTAAATGAGCTATTATGATTTTAAATTAAATGATTAATTGTTATCATGTTGTAAATGGAACTAAAAAGGTGTAAGGTTTAAATTTTTTTTGATTTGAATGACAATATGGATGTTTTGGATATTATTTTAAAATGGTGATAATGTGTTATCTTTTATTAAAAGTAAAATTTAGATTTTTCACAAATCAATATTATATAAATTAACTATGAATATATTAATTTATTTCATGCCATTATATTTTTTAATAGATCTTAAATACCATAGGTGTATTTTTTATGATTTTATTTATGTCGGGGGATGATAGGAATGTTAATGCAAATTTTTTCATTATTATAATTATATATTAATTATGATGGGTGTTTTTTGTATGATTTTTTTTCTTGTTAGGATAATGTAATATTTTCCTAACCCGATGATTATTTAAATTTCAAATCTTTAGAATATAACATAGGTTAAATGGTTCAATATAATTGTTTCATATTTGGTTAAAGGATTATGATACACATTCTAATTATTTTCATTTTTTATTTATATATACATATATACATATAATTATTATTTTATTAATGAGATTGTATTTTATTAATGAGAATGTACTAGGATTTTATGATTTTTAATAGTCTATAGTTTCATGATTTTTGTGAAAATGGTTGATGTTTATTTTAATAAATGTGTCATTTATTTGATTTAATATCATTATTTTAATTTAATGAATATCATGAGTTTCATTATACATATTGTTTTTCCAAAATATTCAATGGTATTTTAAATTTAATGAATTCTACCACTATAAACAATTTGAAGAGGGACAATAAATATTTTATTATAGCAAAATTTCCCTTATGATGACCTTAGATATCATCACAAACATTTTTATTTCAATACTTATGAGAAGTCTTGTGTAATGTTGTATTTATTTGTTCATTCTGGACATCAAGGTAAAAATTTCACCTTCCCTGATAATAATAATAAAATTGTGATTCAAGGTACCTAAAAGGGAATACTAAACCAATGGTAAAATTTATAACAACTACTGTATATGATTTTTGATTTTACCCCTTTTTTAAATATGAGATAATTCTAAATTTATTTAACCGAGAGATGTTGGAGTATTTATTAGAATTAGTACTTGCACAAATTTTTTTGTTTCATGCATAAAAAATTGTAGATCCACAAGGTTTTTGTAGTTTAAGTTTCTCCAAATGAGATATATCATGACATTAATAATAGTAATGAAAATATTCTGCAAATGAGATGAAAGAAGATCATTTAAAAAGTGGAATATAGTATACATGAGACATGAAGAAGGTGAAAATAGAATATCAGATTTGCCAAAAATTGAACCCTAGAGAGCCTTTTCATATGGACAGTGTATAAAAAGTAGATATATAGTATTCTACCTATAAAAAAATCAATAGATGAAGCTGATTGAGATTGAAATGGATTATAATCATTAAAAATTTACCATGAGAATAATTTGAGATAGTTTGTACCATTGAAGGTGGAATCCTATTATTTAAAATTGATTTTATCCAGATAAAATATTTATTATGAAATTAACTTATATTTTTTGTAAAAACATTTACAATTATTGTTAGGATAATGTGAATGTTCCCAAAAACGAATATCTAGACGGAATAAATTATAATTAACAATAATTTACTTATTCAGAGGATAAATAATTTAGTTAAACATCTAATCATGTTTCCATTTATAATATATAGATATAAAATCAATTCATAATATGGAACCATCTTTGGGAGTGGAGTTATCATCCAATTCAATTTCTAGAATTTAATTTTAGACCCACTTGAAACTATCTACATGTAATGTAGCATAATAGGAGAAAACTAATTTCATTATTTAGGAGAAATGTACGAATCAAAATAATAAAAGTGGCCATTTTAATCCCCTTGATGAATATAGTTTCAAAAATAGGTTAGTATGTAAATTATCTCTCAAAAACCATCACCAAAAATTAAATTTACGAGATTAATCATACAACAATATGTTTTTTATTCTATGTCAGACTGATTTTGTGTGTTTTAGAGAATGATTCAAGGACATTTTGGTAATATTTCATTCTAAAATTCTACCAAGGTAAATTATATTATTAAATAACACATAGAGATTTTTGATAATATGGATAGTATATATAAAAATCATAAAAATTGTAATCAATATTTAATGTAATAACTAAATTAATTAGGAATATGATACTAGAACTGGTAAGGATCTTACCATTCCATGAGTTCATTTTATTGATCACCTAACTAGATATTCTGTCAGTGTTAGCAGCCTTGGGTTTTCCCCCAAATAGAGGCTCCCTGCGATATTCAATGGGAATATATCCCTCATGAATTCCCAAAGAGACAGTAATATCTTAATTTCTATGTTTATTAAAACCATTACCAAGTTAAGAAAATATTTCATACAATTAATCACATATTTGGAAACCACTTCATAATTTGGGAATATATCCTTTATTTTATAAATATTTTTTTGATCACCTAAAAAAATATGATGTGGTTATCTTCATAGACGATTTTTTACTAAACTTTTTATCAAAATGAATTCATAAAATTATGTATTGGTCTGTTATTTATATCTAGAATGAAACTATATAAGATAAAATATTTATTTACTTGGTATCATCCAAGAAAACCATCCAGTCCAATCAAGGAGCCCCATATAAGGATCTTAGAACTTATACTGCTTCATTTTTTATCATCAGAAAAAATACAAAGAAATGTTGTGTCGTGCTTTTCAAACTCCCCAACATGATAAAATCTATCTTTTAGGAGACAACTCTCAATCACATAATCATAATCTCCATTATAGTTATTATTAAATATTGTTATCTAAAACTCATATCCCATTACATCTGGATAGTCGTTTATATTTGCTGAACTACACAATGAATGTGTTGGGTTCCCCTTACTTGAAAACCCCGTTTTGTGTAGTTATTTATCTTGAACATTTTTAATATTATCAAATAAAATTTGATGAAATTGAATCAAAAGTGTATGGATATCAAATACACACAATAAAATGTTAATAAGATGGTTTTGAGACCATATTTTTAATAATTTAGAAAATAACCCAAATTCAATTTTATGGTGACTTCGATTGATAGATTGTAGACCAAGTGTGCATGTTTTGTCATATATAGGTTATGTAATTAATGGTTGTAAGTTATATTCCAATGAACATGATGAATTTAGTAGAATATAAAATAGTTGATTTACACTTGTGGATGATGCGATTCAGGTATCAGGTAAAAGGATTTAAATCCAATTTAGGTTAATATAGCATAAATTTTAATCACAGAAAAATATTTTAGTTGGATAATACAAATATACCAAGTTCTTATTTTTCAATGAATGTATGTTGATAATAGGAGTGTTATTATAATGGATTAATTTGTATTCCTAAAAGTGGATGTCAGTAAGGAAAAGGCTGAATTAGAACATTTTATAATTGTATCATGGGCAATATAAGTATTTTATACTCCATATCCATCTACCAAAAAAATTTCAAATGAACTTTTATCAACCAAACCCACTGAATGGTTAGATGAAAATTTGAATAATTTATACCATTTAAATAGAATGTAGTAATAATTTTATAGTAGTCCCATGGTAGATGCGGCCTTTTATGTTAGAGTAAACCACATTGAAGAAATTTAGATACTCGATAGAGGATCAAATGTCTTCATCCTTTTAAAAGAGAGTAAAATTATAATGTTATAATTTTTTAATATACATTGTGTTACCTCATTTTCATATCTGTTCACTAATAAATATTTTTAAAATAAATTAAATATTGAACAACTTAAATTAATAATGACATATGTATGATATTATGCTTTGAATCATTGGGAACAACAGGTTTCCTTACAAACCATTTCTCTCAATAAATAAGAACATTGACCTTATCCACAAGCTGATGCTACCAATCTAGAGGAACGAAAAATGGATGATGTTGATTACAAGAAAATCAAAAATTTTGAAGAATTGATATTCCATAATAATATAAGTTTTGTAGTGTGATGTTGTTTGGAAAAATATTAAGGTAAAAAAAAGCATCAAATTTGATGTCGGATGGAATGTGGATGACCAACCTGTTAAACCAAACAGGGCAATGTTTTTTTGGTTCATTGGTTTAATCAATCAGCAGTGATATTCTGATGATGTATATTTTTGGAACCATGTTGTTCCCAGGGTTAAGACACCAATTTCGGAATGGATTAATGTGACATTGTTATATCCTTTCATTGTTTATAAAAAAATAATGAAAGATTTACTTACTCTTCATTATCCCTAATTGATTTTATTTATAGAATATGACTTCAAAAAAAAGTCATTTTGATTCATACTAGATGGGATCAAACAGGATTTACCCCAATTATATAGAAGATTTATCTTAATGATACTGAAGGAAAAAAATAATCCCACACCCACCACATAAGTATGCACACCTGCTATGACAGAATCATGGGATGCGTTCGCTGGCCATCTCGAGGAGGTATCTTGTCAGGTATATTTTGGTTTGTAATATGTTTTTATAAAATTTGTTTTTTTTATCACATTGAAAAATAAATTTTAATTTATGAAACAGAAATTGAGTGATGAAAACATGAAATGTACAAAAAACCAAATTTACCCCTACAAAAAATTGAATGATAGAGTACACTGCACTTAAAAAAATGTATGTATTTTAAATGTATCGTAATAATTATATGTCACATGAAATATCAAAATAATTATGTTTCTCTATTTATATGTAGATTGATGAATCCAAATTCACTCCACTTCCATCCCACATCATGTTCTATGAAAGGATACACGTGTAAATAAAGATGGAATTGTAATAGATGAAACCCTGCACAACCTGTTGGAAGAATGTGTACATATTTAATAATAAAAAATTGTTTCTCTTTAAAACACTATTTCAAAACAATTATTACTTATATTCCTATATTTACATTTTGAAAGAAATATAGGAATCATAATCACCTATACCGAATGAACACCTACTATATATCTATGGGATTACATCAGCCAAAATAGAATGGGCACATTAGAGGTTTGGGATTTTGGGTGACACCATGAACATATTCTTAGAATGGATAATAAAAGGGCGGACAAATATTAACAAATGGAAGATATGCACTCATGATTATATACACTAGAAAAAATATCTCATTGGAAGTCCGAGTTCCTAGAAAATGTTATGGGGGGTGAAAAGAGAAGAAATAACTCTTGAACAACTATTGTATGAAGATCCCTGCCACCACCACCATATTTGAGGTGATCTATTGACATAAAAGAGTAATCATAGATGATTTAATAAATATTATCATAATTGTTTCAATGAATATTTAATTAGGATACCACTAATATATTTCCTATACTGATATTATCTAGGGTGACAATGAATGTGATTTATATCTATCAACACCCACACACCACATTATTGAGAGGTTTACCAAGATAAATATATTTTAATACACTCTATTCAATATAAAACATCCAGAAGGTCATATGAGAATGGGCATTTTTATATCTCATGATTTGAGTGCCACGATACATGTTCCAATTGATGGTTTAGTTATTCATATGGTCGAGTAATATATTGGAACATTTATAAAATGGCAAACAAATCTTGTAAAAATCATGTTGATAAGGAAGTATTAATTTCTAATTTATTTGTCAAGATAAACCTGTAACAATATTTGTTAAAATAGCCAAAACAATGAAGGTTATTATAGATGGAAAGTGGTTGGGGATAAAATAAAATGTCAAATCATAATGATTTAACGGATCAACGAACCAAATGAAAATATATTCCGAAAGCACCATTACCCAACCCATTGGATATCCAAATTCAGTAACATTTATAGTTCATGTGGATATGAAGATACAAATTAGTAGTAATCACATACTAGATTTTGATGAACATATGTATAGAGAGGCTATTTCAAACTTCATTTCTCTTGAGAATGTAAATTAAATCCTAAAGTATGAATGGATAGGATTCTGAGTTTTAAATTTATAAATGAGGTATGTTTTCATTTTTTTTTTCAATATAAAATATACAAAGGTAATTATGACTGACTACAATTCACATTTTTTAGGCATCTATACAATTACTACTTGAAGAGAAAACCCTTTGAACATAAATATTGACTCATTAGTCCTCCCATAACCTCTATATAAAAAACAAAAATGGAATAAACTAAAATTGATGAAATAGTGGAAACCCTAGAGATGATGTTTGAAAGTAAACATATGAATGAATGACACTTATTAATACCAATGATGCATGGTTAAAAATATAAAACATACTTATATCAAATATATTTTCATTACTTTCACAAATAATTTCTTTTTATTTTTTATGAATATTTGGGTACTAAATGTTCTAAATTTTAATACAAAAAATATTTATTTATCGGATTCACTACTTGGATACCCAATAAATAGACCTCAGATGATGACATTATTCAATTTTTAATACAATACATCAAACGTTGTAGAAATAAACATTAAATTATATATTCTGTGTGATGTTTTTAATGATAATTATTTTATGATTAGGATATGTTTAAATATTGAAAAATTCTTGGAATGAGGATATATCAAGAACACAAGGATCTTATATACTTCTACATGTAGAAAATTATTATAGTATATATAAAAATACATAAAAAATTAATAATTATTCTCAATATTCTTGTATTGTCTAAAACAAAAAAATGTAAAAGATTATGTTTGTTATATTTGTAAAATTATAAGATATATCTCACACCATCGACAAACTACCATTCCTAAAGGGGTATTTTTGAAGATGTCTACTATTTAATTTAACATATTTACTAATCCTTTGTTTATTTATATTTTTCATGTAATACCATGACTGTTAAAAATTCTCACATTGACAATCTAAAATTGATTTTCATCGATTCAAATGGTCATCATACCTAGAGTTATAATGTACACATATATCATTAAGATGTGACTTACGACTACTTAAATAGTTTTTTTCTCATTATTTCATCTAATTCTATATAAAATTTCCTCATTATTTCAATCTGTTACGTAATTAGTTAATTTCAAAAGATACCATGAAGAAATGAAATAATCAACAATGATGAGTCACTCATGTAATATGATCATTCAATCAATCTAATACATGGTGTACAGAATATGACTCAAATTTTATTTCTTTAGTTTAAAATTGGGATTTGATTAATGTATTGATTCATTTATGTGTTTGATTTATTTATTTATTATATTATTGATGTAATATTTATTTTATTATATGGTTGGATTCTTTTTTCAGGTTGGGTTGGTTTGTCAAAAGGTACTCATGCTTATAATATATTATAGTTCAAGAATACAACTATGATAATGAAAATTAAAAAATGTGTCGGGAATGTATATGACCATCATAAAAAGGTTAATTCATACTAGATATGTATTTGTTTTTATCATTATTTTATCTTCTATGTGTAAGTTTATTTCCTTTTCATTTTAATCTAATACTTATTAAGTTATTTTATGTACTCTTTTTTGGATTATTATTATTTCTTAAACATTCCAAAAAACCAAAAAAAAGAACATGTTCATTTATAATGGAAAAGGAAACCCCAAGAGGCCAAAAATGTGAAGTGTTCGAGGTAGCATGGAGTTTCCTCTTACACCAAAATGGAACTCATTCTCTATTTTTTGTATATTTTCAGGTTTTTGAAATAAAAACACATATGAAAAACTCAATTAGCCACTCCCCAATCAAAACACATATGACATACTAAAATATACACTATATTAATGAGTGACTCATGTTTTGAACTAAAATTTCAATTTTAAACTGATAATGGACACATTGAGTCTATTGGGGACACTATGTATCGGATTGAGGTGTAACTGATTTCTAAATTATAAATATCATTAATTATAAAATAAAATGAACTCTATTGGGGATTTTTATTTAGAAACTGATACTATGATTGGGATTTTTTGTGAGTGGGTCCAGTGTTAAAGAAAATGATGTATTGATTTTTCTATAAAATTATCCAATGTAATTGTAAAAAACATTGTTTTAAATGTTTATAATATAGTTGATTTTTGTATTTGGGATGTAATTTTTATTTCAATTAAATTATTTTGGAATTTCCATATGTGTGTTGTTGGTTCCTGCTGCAGAGTGATTAAATTTTAATAGTACCCTACATCAGTAAGGCCTTGATCAGTTCTAATTCTAGTAATAGGCCCCCATTTATTTGGGCTATCAAAAATGATGATGAATGATCCCTCCTTTAATGACAATGAGGACAATATCACTTTTGCAGTGGTATTAAAGCTCTTTTTGTGCACTATTAAGGAACTGATTTGTGGTAGTGATTGGAACAATTCAATTGTATACCACATCGATCTGCAAAAAAATATGGTTCAATCAAATCAATATTTTATTTATTTTTAATATGATATTATAATTATATATATGAAAAAATTAGTTAAAATGCTAGTGATGGGGAAAATTATTTTACTACGATCCATTTCGGCTAGGAATTGGTTAGTGTGATTATTTGCGCTATAGATTATATCATCCCAAACCAGTCCAAAATCAAAAAATATTTAATCACCCAGACTAGACTAGAAACTCCACTGAATGATAGTTCATCCAATCCAGTGCATGTTTAATAATAATAATATAATACTAAATAAAATATTATTATTTTTCAATCAACATATGATAGGTTTTAGTGTTGAATCATCAAAGATAAAATAGATCAACTCACACGAGGAGCGCATACTGAAGGAAATACAAAGAGGATAGTTGGTGGGAAACATGGTTTTAATTCTATATTGGATTTCATTTCAAAATCAATTTCAAATAAATTAGTATGAAATTTATCCCATTTAGTATTATAATTCTATAAACTACCACTTACATTATGTATTCCTGGTTCTTGTTTTATCACTATTTTTTACAATTTCTTATTGGTAAAAAATAGATAAGAAATGCCAAAATATATAGAAAAAACATAAATATTGAGAAAATCAGGTTATTCATTTTAAAATTCTCAACATAACGCACATCACATCTTCCAATCATCATAGTTATTTTACCCAATTATATATGTGTAATTAATATATACATTATTATATATTTTTTAATTTTAAAAATATATATATAATTGGTATTAATTTATTTATTATAGTAATTTAAATATAAAAATATATATTTACATATTAAAAAAGTTCTATTATTTATATAGATTATATTTATTTTTTTACTCACAGATGCCTGTATATTATTAACAAAAGTTATATTAATTTTTCAAAATTTATTTTTTAATTTTTAATTTATTTATTAATTTTTTTCAAATTTATATATTTATATATAACATATATAAATCTATAAATATTATTAAAGTAATATTTCAATTTAAAATCATTTTTTATCATCATCCTCACTTTTTTTATTTTGATATTAGTTTCAATTTTAATGTACTTTTTATTTACATATATATATATATATATATTGTTTTATTAAAAATTTAAAATATTGTTTCAATTTAAAATTTCAATTATATATATATAATTTTATAAAATTTGAAATGTTCGACACAGTACATCCTTGTAAATCTATTCCCAAACATTATGAGTTTTAAGGTGTATTTTTTTCATTTGAATTTATCATAATCTGTTAGATGATAAAAACCTGTATTTTTAGTTCAAAATAAGGTTCATAATGAGACTTTTACCTTTTAGTATGAATTTATTGGGAAATAGGTTGTTGTTAAAAAAATATGAATGTTTTTTTATATGTTTCATTGTTTTTTTAACAATAAAAATATTTTTATACTTCTCGAAAATTTTAATTAATTCATTGAAATATTTTTTACACAATTCATTTCAAGGATAAATAAAAATGTAAAAATACCATTCACGCTAATAATTTTTAGACAGAAAGGGTTTATTTGTTAAATAATTGTGAAATATAATCATGTAAATTAATTAAAAAACTGAAATAAACCATATATCACCCACTCATCACCATCATTGTCACCATTGAATATCCCTTCAAGGTTTTAGGGATTTTGTAGTGTTGATTTGGATGATTTATTCTATGTTTTTAGTGATTATCATTATTGTTTATTGATTGAACATCATACTATAAGCGAGGGTTTTATGGATCTATTTCCACTAATGGTATCTTTTCCTCTCAATTTTGAATCTTTATAATTTTTTTAGAAAAATATAATGTTGAAATTGATCATGGGTTTTTTAATAATAAAATGAGTTTTATGTTTATCTTGGATTGTGTTTATATTAAATTTAGTGTAAATGGATATTGGAAAAAGGGATCATCATGGATGATTTGGGGAATGATTTTAGATCTATTTTATTTTGTTAATTATAATCATGTATTTGAGGTAGGTGAATATATGTCTCATAATTTAATTCTAGGTGATTAAATAATGATTATGTATTTGAGATTACTATATAATTGATGAATATACAAATAAAAAAAATAAAAGAAGAAAATTAAATGATGTTTGAATAATGATACATGGTGAAATGTGATATAATTTAGGAATTATTTTTAATTATATTAATTTATAAGTATATAGAGGAGGATTAAATTTTTTTTATAGATACGTGGTTTTATGTGCATCTGATATAATTTAATATGATCTGTTGTCATTTTCACTAATTTTTCCAAGGGAATGACATTGTATTTGATGATACATTTAATCATTTTTAAATAATTTTTTCATCGATGGGAATATTTAATATGTTGTGTTTTCACAACTTGAAAAGGTGCCTATACCCATTCCCATATCGAAATTGGTTATAGAAACTATTGTTATAGGGGGGTTATGTGTGAGAGGTTCAATGAAACCACTCTGATAAGAAATTTTTATGAATAAAATCCCATGGTTTTTACAAACTAGTAGTATAGATACCTCTATTCCAACTATTTTAAAAAACTATTGGTATAGATTTTCCCTAAATACTAGAGTGGACATCACCTACTCAATTATGAAATTGATGCACATTTTACCCTATTGAGTGGTCTCATATTCTTCCGTAGGAGTGTTTATCCATATTCGGTTTCAATTTTCATTAGTTTTATCAAAATAAATTTTTTACGTTCAAAATGGGTCATATATACTACCAAGAATCATTTTCTATTTTTATTTATATATAAAACATTGATATACAACATTCCATTTTCTTCCCCTTCCACAACAATCTCAAATCTATTAATGGTTTAATTCAATTATTCATGAATATAAAATTGGTTTGATCCAAATAATTTATCTCTTATGTCAACCATTACATTCATTTATTTTATATGTCTGAAATAATAACAAATATTTTTTCAAATTCCAAATTCATTAAATGAAGTTTACTTTTAATTATATTTTTTATTAAATTTCATAATAAATATGATTATGGGTAATGTATTTATTTTAATTTAATGAATCTCTTCTTCTATATAAATCAAATATGAACCTATTATTATTTTTATATTTTTATAATAAAAAGAAAATTGGTTTTTTGTTAAAAAATTTTAAAAGTGTTTTTAATTTATAGTTATTAGTTTATTGACTTCTATTCAAAATGATTATTAATGAATTTTTTTGTTTAATTATATTAAATTTTAAACATATTATATATTTAAAAAATACAATATTGTTAAGAAACAATATCACCTAAACGTTTTCAATAATTTTAGATATATAAATGAACTATAGTCTATTTAATTATTTATACTTAGCATATTATTATTTTAATAATGATTTAAAATTTCGTATTGTATAATACCTAAAAAATATAGATAATATAATTTTTCATACATTTTATTATATTTTGTGTTTTATTGTGAAATTATTGAGAACCATTATATTGTTTTTCGTGGGAAAATCCCTCAAGGTGTCATCTTAGTGTTTTTTGGGTGCCTGAGTTTGTTGAAAAAATTTGGTGAACTTGAATCAATATGGTTTGTGTTTTCAAAGAATATATTTATGGTGGCATAGTTTCTTAGTGATTTTAAAATTTCTAGTCCTAAAAATTAGGAATCTGTTTTCTGGAAAATGAATTATTTCTGCATAGCAGATATAATATGTGGACCACCAAGGATTAAATGGTTCACGAAGTGTGGGGTTTTCAGAATGTAAAATTGGTTTGATGAATTGAAATGTTTGTTAAATTTTGTAGTTGAGGTCACTGTTTTTTGCTACGGTAAAGGATAATGTGCTATATAGACCGTATAGAGAAATAAATTCATGGGAGGCTAACTGTTCAAGAGAGGATCATCATTTTTCGTTGAGAGGTAGTGAATTAAGTTGCCACAAAGTGGATTTTTCTTTGGAAGACATTATCTTCCACAAATGATTAAGAAGATATGTGGTATGCATTGAAATTGACAGTAATGGTTGTACCACATTGATGTATTGGGTATTTTTTATTGGGAGATTAAAAAGATATATTTTCCGATATAAATTCACCTAATCAGATTATTAAATAGATAAAATTTCTCTAGAAAATATCATCTCTCCCAAACTAATTTGATAAATTTTGGGGAAGTTCGCGAGGGGAAATTGAGTGATGTAGAAGAGTTTTTTAGGGAGGATTCTATGAAGGATAAAGCAATTCATGAAAATGGTTCCTGAAATGTGGTTTTTTTGGGATCATTATCCCATAATGAAAAAGGCTTTGGGTGTTATAAGTAGACCTCAAGGTTTCATTTGTCCCAAATGTAGGGGTAGTCCGTAGAAGAAAGCAGGAGACCACAAAGCAATCACACCACATGGTGAACTATCTTTTGTGAAGGATTCAAGATAGTTTATGGAAGATTCAAGATAGTTCATCAAGGGACAAAAACTATTTGTGAATGAAATAAATGCAAACTAACTATATGCGGATATGATGGACATCATTAGAGAATCTACCTTTTGTTGAGGATACATTCATAATTGATAATAAAAGGACATAAATGTCCACAAACTATTAGTGAGTTCTTTCCAGAGTAGTGAGAAAATTGAGAGGAATAAGCTGATCCATTCTAGCGATAGTGATCCATCTAATGAGAATTAGGGAGTGACCCTTAAGAATGTAGTGAGATGAACCTTTAGATTATAATTTTAGTTATCCTAGGAATATAAGTTATATAACCCAAACCATGTATTTTGTAATTAAGCCTTATTGGATTTGGTACATCAGTACATCTTCATTGTATGCTCCTTGAACATATCCTAGTGAGGGTGAAGCATTTAAAATTATTGTGTCATGCAAATGACATAATTTATTTTCGTACATTTATATGGGAAAGAGAGAGAAGAGTGTTTTGTTTAATAAATAAACAAGATCTGAAGGGGAAGTAGTTTTAACCATCCATACCCTTACTCACCCCCTCTCTATGTATTTAACTGAATTGGGGAAACAATTTTAATAAGGCTGCTTCATTTCTAGAATATAAGGATATCATTCTCCAATATTGTGTTTTGTTTCGATTCCCTAACCATAAGAGACATTATACACCTCAACCTCATCAAAACTAGTTTCTTATAAATTTTATTAAATGTTTAAAAATTAATTATAACTTGGGGAGGTTCTATATTTTTTTTAATATTCGTGAAAATTTAAAAAAACATACCCTTTGTGATAGAAAGTAATTATATATTAGTATGTTACATCATGACATCATATTTAATTATACTTCTGTATTATAAAAATATATTGAAAGGGGTATTATATTTAGTATTGTACAAGACTCAAATGTTAGAGAGTGTATTAAGAGGTAAATTACTTAAATAGGATAAATTTTTTAGACTACAACAATATAAGAATCCCACTCACATTATTTTATAAGCCTTAATATTCAATGAATAACAATATAGCGGTAATCATATCACATCTTATATGATATCCTATATTGTCACAAGACTCATCTATAGAGGAATATAAAATCATATAGCATCATATATATAACCATATGAGTTTTATAAAAGTCATTAAAAGAAATGGAATAAAAATTGATAAATACAATTTGACAAAAAAATGAATTTTTATTGGATGGTGACCTTATAAACACACCGTATAAAAATTATCATCTTCAATAATGTATCAACTATTTAACATATATACCATACTATTATAATATTTTTATTATCAAAATATTACACTATGAAATCATTGGTCATCAATACTATATTTCTTATTCCATAATACCAATACACTAAACAAATACTATTACGTGATGGTCACCATTGATAATAAATATCATTAATTATAATATTTAATGATCTCTACAAATTTAGACTTAATACCAATAGTTTCTCATAAATATCCTAGAGGGATATTTCTTTATACAATGATATTCCATCATATCCATTATGATCTACATAATCTCTCATGTTATTCCTTAATACAATGACCCACTAAATTTTACTGTTATTATTGATCTATAAAAAACTAATGTTCTAGGATCCCATAAATGTATTATGTCTAAAAATACATTTCATGTAACCCAATTAAAATGCATTCCCCTAGAATTAATTTTTTAATTTCACTCATGTTGTCATTACATTATTCACTTGCTCAAAATTTTATCACATAAATTAATTTTTCACACATTATAATTACTTCTCACACATTATACCACACAAAATTTTATAATATTTTTGAAACGTTATTATATATTTTATAAAATGTATCTACTCTATCTCGCAATCCTTAATTTTAGCAAACACTTAAAATGTTAATTGAATAATATAAATATTTTGAATCATCCAGAGTTCATTTTGAACATAATGTAATGGTGGGAAATATAAAAAATAATTCATATGTGTTCTTATTCATTTTTTTATATCTACTTGGGTGGTAGATGTTGGTACTTTTCAAATTTATTTAACATTTATTACAAATATTTTTTAACAAACATGACATTCAATTTCATTATCAATATATTCTAGTTTATTTTTTCTTTGATTTTCATTTTCTAATATTCAATTGAACTATATTTGAACCTAACAAACCAAAAAAACTAAAAGAATTAATTGTAACAAAAAAATAATATCAATTTATTGATGAATATTAAACTAATCAAAAATAATATCAAAGTAAATGAAAATAATAACCTAAATAAAAAAATATAAAAACGACCTAAACCAAAATAAGATCTTAATAAACCAACACAATGAACTAATCAAAATTAAATAGTATTAAATATAAAATAGAAGAAAAATATATAATACCCATGATAAACATACTAATTTTAACGTAATGAATTATCTCTGAAATTTATTTTATGTTTTTATATTTTTCTCGCTAAATGTAAGATGATTTTTTTTGCTACATTGAGTACAATATTTATTTTTACAATTGGTATTCCTTGATTATGTCATTTCCCATCATCATTCTTATATGGATTACATATTAGTTATGTATTTATAATTAATTCCATTTCTCTAATGGAAGAAATGAAAATAATTGATGAGATATTAAGAAAAAGAATGACAGACAACAATCAAAAAAATTAGAGTGATGGGCATCCCTCTATTGATGCGTTTTAAGAGTATTTTATTTAAAATATATATCAATAACATATAATTTCATGTGATTAACTTTTTTAACCTTCAATAAGTATCCACCGCCTAGGAGATTGTTATTCTCGAATGATTAAAGTAGTAGAAATGCATAGTGAGATGATAGGAGGGATGGTACTAGAGAAATTTTCACTACTAGATATATGCAATCACACTATGTCCCTACCTCTAACATCTCATCTATCACAAATTATAATAATATACAATCGTTAGATGCACATGAGGTATTTAGGCTCCCTAGATTTCAAAACCATTTACATCTAATCATATTCTCCAATAATTCATGTATTTGATGGTGGAACCTTCTCCCTGTCCTTATTATACCTTTCCATAAATGAGTATGTCATCATATTTACATTATACTTCCTTTCCCAATTATTTTATGTTCATTCTCCAAGAACATATGATCTAACACATTCTGAGCCTCTATAGGAGACATTGGGCCCACTCTTTTTGTATAGGTTTGCATTCCATCAGGGCCTAGGAATCCCGCATCAGCCACATATGAGACTACCTCTGGTATATTTATATTACCCCAGTTATTTTTCACCATTTTTTATTTTCATTATATAATGTATTGAATAATATTTTTTCATAGTTGGATCATTCACTAGTAGTCATTGGAGTACATGAATTTGTGTGGTGTGTAACTGTCACGCACATCTGAGGGTTGATTACAATGAGTAAAATCAAATGACTAGAAAAATAAGGCAATAATGTAAAAGTTTTATGGATACACTTTCCAAATAATTTTACATCATTCTGGGTTAGGCCACTCTCCTAGAGACACCATCCAAATGAAGTAAAATACAATGATTTTTTGAAAATATGGGTATGAAAATTCATTTAATTTAATTTTATATTATTATTTTATAAATGTGAGTTAATATTTTTGTGTGAGATTCATTATAAATTTCTTGATGGTGAGGTTGTGAGGACATCACGACTCATGGTATTAAATGATTTATGGTGATCATAAAATCTTGGGTTTTAAAGTGTCTTATGTGATAGATTTGGTATGTATATAGAGGCCACACATATCATGGATGAGTTTCTAGTAGCATAATATCAAGATAAAATTTATCTTTCGAAGAGTACCATGTTCAAGGTATTAATGAAATTTGAGGTTTCTGAATGAAAATTACCATGATTTTCCTAAAAAAATTGTTTTGTATCACTCAATATTATTTTTTATGTTATTTTGGAAATAAATAAATAAACAAGGATTCTATGAAATACCTCCACACTTTGTGTTTGACTATGATGTTGGACCACAAGATGATATATGAAGGACACTAATTTAAAAAACATATTCTATTAAAATATTTTAATTGATCATTAAATTTACCATAAGATAAATTATGAATTTATTATAACATCACATATCTAATATTTGAAACACTTTTTTATATAAATTACCATTTTCTTTTTCAAAAGATAATCCTGGTGAATTATTGAATAAATTTTAATATATTTCTCTTAGATTATGATGGTTTTCATGTTATTGTTCATGTTCTATGAAACACAATTAAAATAGATTCTTTTACTAAAATTAATTTAAAAAAAATATTATAATGTTTCAACAAGTCATAACTATGATTATAATTGTTTAACATATTTAAAATTTTATAAAAATAAACCATTTTCAAATTCTCATAATGTTTTATCCTGCTAAAATTATGCCTAAATTTATACTTTTTTGGTAGAATGGTAGATATTTATTTGTGAATCTATATTCATCTTTTATCACCTTAGAATGTTGTGATAGATTTCCTTGTGGTTTTATCCCATAGAGGTTACACATAATCTCTAATTTTACTATTCTTGTGGTTCCATTATAATTTTTTTAAATAAGTAAAGGGGTTTGTTTGAAATATGTTAATTGATTCTGAAACAAATTGTTATGATCAAAAATGTTATATGAATAGGTAAAATATAAAAAAATTGTGATCTGGTTTTCAATTTGGAGTACACATTCTTCATTGTGTATATAATTTTATCCTATTGAATATATTAATATCTTATATAACACCATAGAATGTGAAAATAATCTTACATGTAATATGAACTGAAACCATATTATTGATGTTGTTCATCCTCTAAAAAAGATAAAACTACATAATAACCATCATGTAATAAATACTATAATTAACATTTCCCTTACAAAATATCAAGATTATAAAATTTAAACATAAAAAATTTAATTTACTTTCATTTAATGAACAAACAATATTCATCACAATCAATAAATGAAACCACATTCACAAATAAGGTTATAAAGTGAATAAAAAATAGAATAATAAGAATTATCACATTTTAGAAAAAAAAACCTGTTTAATGATTAAATAATAATTCCATAAAAATTTTGATATAGGAAAAAAGAAATATGTATTTCGAAGGGAATACATTAGTCGTTAAAATATCAATATGGTAATGTACATAGTTGTACATTTCCCAATCATCACCCATCAATCTTTTCAACAAAATCAATCATAAAAACCTATTTATAAACACATTCATGTTTCATATGATTTTTACTCTTTGATTTTCAAAAATACATATCTTTGAAATCATTCTAATCTTCCAGTTTTTTAGTGACCTCGTTAAAATTTTTAAATTATTGATTTTTATTCTTCTCAATAAGATTAATTAATTCAATAATAACTAGTTATGATAATATATTTGATGGTCAAGTATCATAAGATTCACTCCACACTATAAAACATTTTCCTCGAATTGTTTTTGAAAGTACATGGCTCTTATGTATTCCCTTTAATTTGAGGTTAACCATTATACCACATCCCAAATAACCCATTTGTACAAACTATTCCTCATACTTGGGAAAGGCTTAAACCATAACATATCTATTAAGGACTTTTAAATATTAGTATGTAAACTAGGCTAGGATCCTACCCTATGGTAATTAAATGACTTTTAAATATTGTTTTATCTATTTTTTTGACGTCGATGCATGCCAATCAAATAAAAAAACAAAAACTGTCCCAAACCTAACATAACAAATCAACCTCGATTTAATGTAACTCAAAATGAACCATATTGAAAAAATGAAACTAAACCAAAATTAATCTACAAAAACTAAATCAAACAGATATAAACATTAAAAAACTAAACATGATGGAATGTTTCCAACTAAAATTAAAATGAAATAAACAAAAAAATAAACTATAATAAAAAGAACTAATGTAAACCAAAAAATGTAAAATGACCAATCCAAATTGAATAAATTATATAAAAAAATATGAACAAAGTATAAATTTTTTTACCAAAAACATACACAAAAAATAAAACCATCCAAACCAATTCAACTAAAAATTAATTTATGTGTATTGAATCAAACCGAATTGGCCCAAAAAACCCAAATCCAATTTTACCAAAAAAAATAGAATCCATCAATAAAGAATTAAATTCAAATAAACATAACAAAAATTATCGATGTTATAAAAAAAATTAAACATAACTATCATAATTTTAATCATAAAAATATAAATATACATGACTAAACTACTCCTAAATCAAACACAACTGAATGAATATGAATCTATAGAAACCAAAAATAAAGGAACAAAAACTAATAAATGCATCACAAACCAATCAATCCAAAATAAATCTAAATCAATAATGAATAAAAATTAAAAATACCAAAATGAAATGATTGGAATATGATGAAACTCAATCGTTCTAACTTATTGTGAAACCAACATGAAAAGAGAATACATAAATTTACTAGTTTCTACCTGATAAAAAAAGATACTAAAAATTTATGAAAATCAAACTAAAAAATAAAATTTAATTTAATTTAATTTAAATATTTAAATTGAAATATAACTTGAAAAAATGAATGTAATGTAACATATACCAAATTGAATCATATAAATGATGAAATAAATAATTCAATTTTGAATGAAATGTTACAAGAAAATATAGGTGAAACAAAATAAATAAATATGGTATACAATAAACAAAATTGAATTAAGATGATAAAAAATAATCTAAGCATAATGAAATGGATTTAGATTAATAAAAATGAAATATAATTGAAACAAAATGAATTTATTTGAACAATACATAACAAAATTGAATTATAAATAAATAAATAAAATTATACCATGTAAAACGGAATATGAACAACAAAGATTAAAACCAATCTGACCTTACATACAATAATTCCAACTAAACATTAATATTTCTTAATCTATTAAACAATAAATACAATTATTTCATGTTTCCTTTAAAAAAACCCACCCCAATATTGACTCTATGAGTTCATAAATATCTATAAATGAAATATTTACCATAATTTTCCTTATTTTATCCCCTTTCAAATTAAATCATTGAAATATTGAAAACAAAATTGGAACACATCTGACATCTATTTCCCCTTTTCATTTTACCATATTATACATTCATTTAAACTTGATTATTATTTTTTCAATGATTTCATTCCATTTATAATATTCTATAATTATATTTCACTTATATTCAAGTATGAAATATATACAAATAATTATCCATAAATCCCACTTTATGTTAATTTATCAAATAATTATTTAATCATATTCACAATTCTACCAATTTTCTATATAAATTTTTTTATTAACCAACAAATATTATATGGGAAAAATATAATCATTCATTATAGAAAATCATATTTCATCATCGAGGATATCCATTTGATTCTATTTATGAAATTCATTATTAATATCCTATTTTCAACTATGGTTCTCTAAATTTAATTTCATTGTAGTGGGAGGTTTGAAATATTGAATGATATCTGCTTGGTGAAAAACAAATTCAAGAAAAAAGAGGAATGATTGAAGCATGGAAATTTAACCAAAAAGTAATTGATTGAATGTTTTAGAATATTGATTTCAAATTTTACATATATTCTTAAAAAAATACTCTATTAATAATTATAAAAGTGATCTTTAGAGGTCCTTATTTAGAAAGAAGATGAAAACATTGGGCCAAATGATCATTTACATAGTTGTTTTGGGAGATTAGATCCAGGGAAAAGTACATTGTTGACCAAGGAAGTGTATTTTTATTACTAGAAATCGGCCAAATTCATGTTCCATTTTGGGTACCACAGATAACACCATGATTCACTTTTTTACTTCACCATTAAACAACTATTTTATACTAGGTTTGTGCTGAAATTTAAAAATATGAAAACATATTTAACATCATGATTTGTTTAATTCATTAATTTTTATCTCCATTTGAAATAATATTTTCAATTGATTTGATGTTTTCAATGTAGGTGGAGGTGATTTTGAGGTCCCAATATTACGTTCAAGAAAAATGAGCCAAACAACACAAGAATCCATGCATACAGATGGACGTAATTGCACCCTGAAACTAATACGTGCACCCAATTTGGATGAAATTTTTTTCCCATGTCAAAAGCGAAAGGGGAAAAATCCTATAAATTATACTAAGACCAATTCATCCATTAGGGGGACAAAAAATTCTTATTTTTCTTGGAAAAATAATCTAGATGAAGTAAGAATGTATATTCTTTATTTTTTAAACATATCCCATTATATAGTTTTTTTGCCCCAAAAACATAACATGTGGATAAAAGAGTTGTCGAAAATTATTTATTTTTTTTAGGTTTTGATACGTCTGTTTACAATCCAAAAACGATGGGATATGTGGTATATCTAAATTTGTGTGCACAAAAACACCACACACTGGTAATAAAAAGGAACCTTGGGAACCTCATTTGGGAGTTCATCCAAGATGAATATATATATTATTTTGGGTACCTAAATTAGTACTCTACTCATTCCAAGAATTTCTGGAGTCTATCAGATGTGATACTTCAAAATATACAGATTCCTCCCTATCTACGGAGTTTAAAATTCCTTGTGATTACCCGAGAAGGAATGTGATGTAAATCCCATGATTAATGTTTGCAATATTTGAATGATCTAGTAAATTACATGTATTCATATTTTTTAGTCATATTCTATTATTATTTTTTTATTCATATACTATTTTTTCACAATCAACTCATATGATTAGGTTTTGGGGTACTCATTCAGGTGATGTTTTGCACACTGTTCACCACTTCTTCTTCCCCCATTCAATTACAATGCTTGTGTGGTTCATATTGATCAATTGAACTCTCCTAAAAAAAATTGGGCTAGTAATTTTATTTCAGGGTAAAAAATATAGATAATATAAAAACCTAGAAATCACATCAAGCTCTTTATGTGTTTCCTTGATTATTTTTGGTTTTGAGGTCAAACACTAATCACACAATCGTCAGTGGAAACCAATGAATCATTGTGTTTGTCTAACTAAACCCTAGGAGGTATCCTGGTATAAACACAGTAAAAATATTGTTCTAGGTGTTAAAACCCAGGTATTAGAATATGTATACCCTTTCTCAAGAATCGATGAAGGGAGAGAATCATCAGAGTTCCCTAGGATGATCACACTTAATTAAAATTGTTAATTTCCATTATTTATTGTTCAACATTATGTATTGGCCTAATAAATCAAAAAACCAATGTTTTCAAAAAATCCATTCTCATTTTATCAAAATAAAAAGTTTAATTTTAAATTAATGATATAAGGCTCCATCAATAGATGACTTATGCTTCCTAATATACAGTAGAAATTCTAGTAAAACAAAAAAATATATGTACTCGACAATGAGATCATATTTTTGTCATATTTTCAGGGATAAAATATCTTTATTTATGTTTTTCAATTTTATTTTGTTTTTTTACTTAATCTTGTTAATCCTTTGAATATCCCCCATTTAATTTTTTGTTTTTTGTTTTAATTTTATTTTTTTGTGTATTTTTTATCTCTATATCTTATTCTCTCTATATATCTACCTATAAAATTATATAATAATGAGGTATCTTTTAATTTTCCCAGTAATTCATCGTATTTAATTATAATTTTTTATCTTTCATTTATAAATAATAATTAATTCAAAAAATAATCTATCAATAATTCTTGACGTCATTATTTCATGAAAAGATCTCACAGATATATACAACTTGAATTTGATCTATTAATTATATAGAAACTAAACTAAAAATATTAGGTAACCTAGAGTAGTAAAATAACGTAACATTAATGAACCACTTTTGGGAACTCAAGTAGTCCCAAACCAATAAAAAATTGAACCAAATGAAACCCTATAAACCATAGATGAAAATAATCAATCTTTAAAAGATCAAAACACCCCATATTTGGAGTACGAACCTTTATATGTCCAATATCCTATGGATGCAGCAAACGTTAATCTTAGATCAGGTCACATACACCTACATAAAAAATTATATGGTCTTACTGGTGAGGACCCTTATATACATCTCAAATAATTTCACATATTATGCACCACCATGAAACCACAAAACGTCTTTGAGGACATTATAAAGTTTAGGTCTTCCATTTCTCCCTTGATTGGGATTCCACGGAGTTTATATACTATATTTATAATATAATTGGGTGTCAGAATGACCAAATTTGAATGTTCATATAGAATTTATTTCTATCTACTTGAAATATATCAATTTGAAATAAATCTTTGTAATTTGGAAATTGCAAGGAGAGACCCTTCATGAATATTGGGAGAGATTCAAAAGAATTTTTTCTTGTTTTCGCCACCACAAAATTAGTGAAAATTTGATATTTCAATAATTTAATGAGGGACATGAAGCCATGGATTATGGAATGATAGTTGCTGAATCTGGTGGTCCCCTGATTTATAAAAAATTTTCCACCACTTTTGAAATAATATCCAACATGGCTCAAAATGTACAACACTTTCGTACATGAGTAAATGAACCCA
The DNA here is from genome assembly GCA_963277665.1 of Viscum album. Taxonomy (NCBI): domain Eukaryota; kingdom Viridiplantae; phylum Streptophyta; class Magnoliopsida; order Santalales; family Viscaceae; genus Viscum; species Viscum album. The sequence continues at coordinate 249,439,607 of OY728165.1, read as the reverse complement.
CTTGAGGATTTCATGAGGTAAATAAATAACCCTTTGAAAGAAAGGTATATAATAATCATGATGAGATTCATTCCATTATAATAAAATTATCTCAAACTCATTGTAATTCACACTCTCCCATAATTTTATTTCATTGTGGAATTTTTTCTGATAATAATCATTTTCTTTACCAGTCTCCCCTACCTCATAATTCTTCTTATTATTATGTATAATTACTTTTTAAGTGCCCATTTTAAACAGAACCACTCTTCCATAATGAACCATTTTAGCATAATTTAAACCTCATGTGGCAAGCACAACCATAATAACAATGAGGAAGAAACTCAATCTAACCTAAAGAACTAATACTAATAGGTCCCTGGTAAGAAACCTTCTTATCCTTAAACATTATGAAACAATCCTCCTCCACTAAAATCTAATCCAAACTTCAAGGATACTGTAAAAAAATGGGAACCTAGAACCTATCGTTCCAAAAGACTACACAATTGGCTATTTGTTACCAATAATCTTAAGTGGGACAATTGTAAAATATTATTGGTGAGTTAAAGATGAAAATTCATAGAAAAATAAAATCTCATCTAATTTATAATCTAAAATATAAGGTTAATGTTTCTAAAATCATACTTTGTAGTGGTAAAGAAGTTTCTTATTCCACTGATTATACAAAATAGGTAATTCCCCCACTTGAAAACTCTGTTTTTCTATCCCTAAAAGACCCTAATGAAGAAAAACATAACAAAAATGGAAAACAGTTATTATTTAGGATTACCATAAACAATACATTCCTTTTTTATTCCACCAAGGACTCTCTAAATCATAGAATCCATTTTATAATGAGATTGATAAATAAATATTGGACACATTTACAAAGGTGAAAATTAAAATTTAATTGTTGGATGTAGTTAAAAAAATCCCTCATTATGAAAATTATCATAAAGATCATTGCACCTATAGATGAAAAATAAAATTGAATGATATATTCATCCTTGGAAGGAGTGTCCTTCCTTTGATCCAACCATCAATTCCAACTAAATATTATGATTGTAGAACATTCAAAATACCTAGAAATATAGGGGAGATCGTATATTCAAGTACAATGCTAGTTTTTGGTGATTTGATTAATGTAATGACTCAATCAAGGTATACATATATGTAGGATTAATATCACCAAAAAATAGGGATAGTAACGAAACATGCTAATTGGAGCACAAAAAACCATTATAAGTGATTGAGGATGTCCTTGTAAGAGTGAAAAATTCATCTTCCCGGTAGATTTATATATTATTGATAGAGAAAATACTCGAACATATGATCATTTCCCTCTTATACATGGGAGGCCATTCTCCAAAACAGATATGAAAATCATCAACATTCAAAATTATACATTGACCATGGAGTTTATTGCGGAAAAGGTAATATTTTATATCCTTGATGCCATGAAACACCCTATTGAAGAGAAATAAACTCTTCCTATTTATTAGATGGAAGTGAACTCTAAATACACCCACACACAAATTTCTGTCCTCAACCTATACTCTAATTCATTTCACTCTTATTCACCCTAGGATTATTTGGGTTTTGATTCAGATTTTGAGTGTTTTGTAGGTTAATAAAAGTGTAAAAAAATAGCTAATTGAAGAGTGTGTTCAATCAGAGGTACCCAAGACCTTTGAGGATTATGAAAATATCATTCCCATTAATTATATTTCTTTATAGAAGAAAATGAGTAGATAGACAGTTTCATGGACCTCACTCCCCTTAAATCCTCTTCCTTATTTCAAAACCCAATTATGACGGAATTAAAACAACATCCATATAATTTAAAATCTGTCTATCTTGACGGTATTGAACAGATACAAGTCATTATTACCAGTAACCTCTCTCCACTATTAGAATCAAAACTAATATACATTTTTAGGGAATTTAAAAAGGTGATATGATGGACATTGGATGAAATTTCAGGGATTATCTTAACTATTTTTTTCAACATATACTTATAGATTATGAGGATAAACCCATAAGTGAATATAATTGTTTGTTGAAACCTACCCTCATTGTAGTTATAAAATTAGAAGTTAGTAAAATTCTTGCTGTTAGGATCATTTATCCCATATCTGATAGTAAATGGTTTATCCAAGTGAAAAATGTGACAAAAAATTTGAATAACTGTTGTGGCGATTTAAATGAATTAATTGGTTCCAATATGTGTAAAAAAAAGTTGCTGAGTCTGTATTGACTACAATTGACTGAATCAAGCCATGTGAAATGACCAAATTCCAATACCATTCATTGAACATATGTTCGGAAAATTGGATAGTAAGTCCCATTATTGTTTCCCTGATGGATATTTCGGTTATTTTAACATCCATATAGCCCATAGGGATCAAGATAAGACAATATTTACCTATCCATCCATAAAATTTTCATATATAAGTATGAATTTTGGTCTCTATAAATCTCATCGTACTTTTTAGTTATGTATGTTGAATATTTTTTTGAGTAGATTGATAATTATTTGGAAATTTATATGGATGATTTCTTGGTTTATCGATCTTCCATTAATGTGGTTTTAACACTAATAGGTTCTTTACTCTATTGTTGCATTGAAAAATATCTCATATTAAATTACAATAATTGTCATTTCATGTTTTAAAATGGATTTTTCAAGGGAATCTTATTTCCAGTGGGGTAATTCAAGTGGATTAATTATAAATTGAATGAATTTCAACACTAAACAAAAATGTCTTCATCATGTGCAATATTTTAGGGGTTATGTTTGCTTCTACTATCGATTCATTAAAGTATAAATTTAGATCACACTTCCCTTATCATGTTTATTACAAAATATTATGTTTTTTGTTTCATATAAATTGTGATGATGCCATCAAATCCCAAAAAATGGAGTCTCACATCACCTCTAATCATCCAACCACTAGGGTGGGGTCTCCACTTACAACTTATGTGTGATTCCTTTATATTTTCACTTTTGGACGTTTTATCACAAATGACTAAGAATTCTACACATGTGATTGTGTATCAATCACATACCCTTGACCCTGCCACATTAAACTACAAAACCCCTGAATAATTACTTATTTAATTTTACTTTTTCTTGGAAAAATTACTTTAATATCATATTGGGTGAAAAACATTTTGAATTGTGATCCCAATTCACTTTTTTCTCCTTAATAAAGAAGAAGCTAAGCCCCACCTCATTTAGTTGATGCTCCTTCTATAGGTATTTGACCAAGAGATTCGAGATAATAGAGGAGTAGAAAATGTGTTAGCTAACCACATTAGTAGTTTTCCCCCACCATTGGATAGCAATGTTGAATCATCCCTCCCAATTAGAGAATTCTTTCCTCATGGAATCATTTTCTATATTTTGAAAATACCCCATGGTATGTGGATATTGTAATTTTCTAGAAACAAATTCATTCCCCCACTAACATCATCACTTCAAATACAATAGTATTAAGAGTGATTCACGATGGAACAGTTGCAAGGACTCATACTTGTAGAGAATTTTTTGTGACCATGTTGTCTATTGGTGTGTCCCTGACCATGGATTCACCATTGTTTTTACCTTCTATCAGACTTTATCTTTTAGGGACCACTTTGTCTCTCTGCGAACAGCTCGAAATTTCCATGACATGGGAATTTATTACGCAACACTGTGGAGAGAATCACATCAGTTGTGTAATTCATGTAATCAATTTCAATTCATAATAAATATCTCCAAGTGGAATTCGATGCCCCCAAAAACCATGTTCTTATATAAAATATTTGATTCATTGGTAATTTACTTAATAAGTACTTTTCCAAATTGATCTAGATGTTAGTACAGCTTAATAGCTATTGACTATGCCTTTAAATGGGGGATGAAACCGATACATGGACCCATGAACCATTATTGGTTTTTGATCATATGATGTCTCATATTTTCTATAGGTTTGGTTTTCCTAGATTCCTCATTAGTGAACAATGTTTGCACTTTTGTAATCACAAAATGAAAAACATACAACATAAGTATGAGGTTGTTCTTAAATTATCAACTACATATCACCCAAAAACTAAGGGAAAAAAATAAATCTTAAACTTTGATGTTATGTGAATCATTTAAAAAAACCACCCAATAGGAATTATTTAATTTTTCACTTGGATGATGCAAGTTGGGTGTACCTTATTTCTTTTAAACCCCATATCTGAATGTCACCATATAAGACAGTGTTTGGAAATGTAGGTCACCTCTCAATGGAGGTAGAATACCAGGAATATTGGGATGTTAAAAAATGTAATATGAATATTTTAGATGTTGGTGAGTATAGGAACATACAAAGTCTTGATTTGGAAGAAATTCAATATGAAGCATATGTGATCTCTCAGGTCTATAAATAAAACAAAAACGCAATCCACGATCAGATGATTCATAATAAGAATTTTTGTATCATTTAGAAGGTCCCCATGTAAGACTCAATGATAAATATCTACCTAGGTATTATTATTCCAGATATATTGGTCCTTATATTGTTAATAATGCTTACACTTGCTGTTATACAGTTCTTTCATGAACAAACTGCAAATAGAGTTACCGACAATGGGTAGAGTGTCAAAAACATCATTATTTCTTTTCCAACCATGTAGTGGAAGAAATCTGGCTGATAGATATCATATATGACACCACACAATAGGTTTTACCTTCTCCATACCTTTGTTTATTGATCTATTTATATAAACAATTTTCATTAATGATAATGTAATTTTTATGTGTGGTGGTGGGCGATATGAGATACTCATGATTTAAATTAAAAAACCCAAAACAACAAATAACTTTTGTGTTTCCATTTTATTGTTCATTTTTAATTATTTTTCTTTTTAACAAACATTAATCTTAAAGATAATATCCAAATTATTTTTTTAATCTAGGGTCAATTGAGTGAAAAATTCCATCGTATTTGGAAAAATTATTTTCAAATGAATATTGATAAAAAATATTTTTTAGGAATATGTATTTTCAGTTCATTCATAAAATCTTAATCTATTTGGGAATCCCATTACTCATTATCACTAAATAATATTTTAATTCTCCACCTGAGATACATTCTAATCCATTTTTGCATATTATTCATTTTAATAACTTTCATGAGAGTCTCAGGTCATATAGAGAATCATGAATCTTCCTTGATAATTTTTAAGCCATAAGATCTTAGTGTGCTACATTCATGATATATTCCTTCATTCATTGATATCCCTTTGTACAATTACTATTTATTTTCCACATTAAATTTTTACAATTCTTAAACCATTGAGACCACAAAAGTCATGTTAGGTAGCCAAATTACAAGATAATTTATCCCTACCTACTCATCAATTTTTTATGTTAAATATCTATGTTCATCATGTGTGGGGGATAGTTTGTTCAATGGTAATTCTAGGTAAATGTTCATTTATAATGGGTGATTGACAGGGTGCCTACATATTTGGGGGAGTGGGTCCAAAATCCATATTATACAATATATTAATAAATGTTTCCATATATATCTAAAAAAAATTGTATTTTAAAAAATTAAAATAGTTTTGAAAATAAAAAAAAAAATAAAAGAAATGGTGAAAATTGGGTGTTTACTAATTTTTATTCATTTTTTGGTTGTGGCCCACACAAATGGAACAGACGGAAGATTGAGTAAACTGTGATGCACTATATGAGAGGTTGAGTGAGTATATTCATAATGAACACTTGATGAATTTTGACACTATTATTACTTAAGCAATTAAACACTCTTTTTAGCCTTATATTTTTAAACATCAAATCCATCCAACCCATGAACCATAGAAAGAACCTGTTGTAATTCTGCTTGAGTAGAATGGAAGTTTCTACTTGTACAAAATTTTGAATCATCTAAATCATATGGTATGATTATAGGAACTCTAGGAAATGAGAATATATAATCCTTTATATTTTCTTGATGTGTGTAGGTAATATTGTTAGATGAGGTAGGTTACGACATGTTTCATGGGAGAACAAATTAAATTGAACAAATTTTAATGTGAGAAAATAATAATGAGAAAAAATTGATCTCATAAATGAGGAATGACAGATTTTATTTGAAAATAAATTTGGATGTTTTATCACCTTCTATTTACGAATGGTAATTGATTATGATATGTCACTTTTCATAGGATCTCAAATTTTTAGGTGTGGGGTGTGATAGGACAATGATTTATTATTTTACTTTACCATTAAACCACTATATTAAAAAAAAATTTATTTAAATGTACAAATATAATAAAACATTTCAAATTATGTTTTGTTTAATAATAAAATTTTTATCACTATTTAAAATAGTAATTTCATTTTTCATTATTTTTTCATTATAGGTGGAGATGATTTGGATGTGAATATATAAAGTTGATGAAAAATGGGAAAAATTAGGTCTGAATCCATGCATATTAGTGTACGTAAATGAACACTAAAACTAAATAATGCATCTAATTTGGAAGAAATTTTTTTCTCTCATCCTAAATTTATGAGGATACAACTCTTCTTTAGGATATTTATCCCAATTCATCCATTATTGGTACTAAATGAACCTATATTTCTAGTAAAAAGAATATGTATGTAGTTATAAGTTCTATTATGTATTTTGGTAATACATACCATTTTATGCACTATCTAAACAGAAACATTTACATGGAGACATATGGGAGGATAGAAAATAATTTTTTTCCTTTTTAAAACTATTTATTAGGCTTTTTTACAATATGATCACCATTGGATAAGTGGTTTCTCTAAATTGTGTATTCAAAACCACCTCCCATTTTGTATATAAAAAGCCACATTGGGCATTATATTTGGTAGTTCATCCAAGAACAAAATATCCCCTATTTTGAAGACCCAAATGAGTCATTTACCCATTCCAAGAAGTTATATAAAATATAGGATGTTCTACAAAAATATATATTGATTCCTTTATCTACCTTAATTTATACACTATTTATGATCACACATAGAGGAATGTGATGTAAATCCCAAGATTCTTATTTGTAATATTTGAATTATTTGTTTATTAATAGTTTTTATATTTTTTCAACATTTTATTTTTGTATTTTGTTGATTTATTTACTTTTATGTCATACTCAACTCATTTGATCATTTTTTGGGGGACCAATTGATGTGATATTTAACACACTATTCATAACATCATCTCCCCTTTCAATTATGGTGTTTTGTGGTTTATATTGGTCAATTGAACTCTCATAAACACTAATACGAACATTTTAATTCATGTAATTAAAATAAATTGTAATAATAAAAGAATAGAATAGTGAAACTAGTTCTTCATGTGTTGCCTTGGTGATTTTGGTTATGAAGTTGAACAGAAATCTCTAAATCATTGGAGGTAACAGGTGATCCATTTTGTGTTTTAGTCTGAAACCTTGGAGGTATACTAGTATAAAATTAGAAAAAAACTGGATATTGGTGTTAAAAATTAGGTATTAAAAGATCTACATGCATTATCTTGATGAGATAAATTTTAAGCATCCTAACAGTTCCCTAGGTTGAAGACACTTAATCTAAAGTGTTAATTTCCATTTAATATTACTTACCTTTCTATATTATCTTATTAAATGAAAACCACCACATTTTCTAAAATTTCATTTCACTTTTTTTCATAATAAAAACATTTATCTTAAATTAATGATCTATGTATCCATTGAGAGATGACTTAGGGTTATTTCTATATATTATAAATTCTATTAAAACTAAAAATAAAAATTTTATGAACTCTACAATTTAATCAAACTTCATGTAGGAAAATGACAATGCATGGGAAGAAAAGGCTCTTGATGAGGCTATTGTGGCTAAAAACTGGTCTTATAGCAGCATGAAAAAAATCAAAGGGATAATGATGAGTTTATGAAATTTATGGAAATCTTATATCCATCACATCCACCATATACCTCATTAACTAATGATGGATATATGTCAATTATTTTTACATTATATAGTTTATTTTTTGGTGTTCTGGGAGATGATCAAGATGATGGAGTTAATGGTGATGGATTTGTTGATGGTGATGTGGATGGAAATGGTGAGGATGATTTGGATGGTGATGGTGAGGGTGACGATAAGGATGACTTGTATAATGACGGTGAGGATGATGGTGAGGACGATAGGGAGGAAGACTATGAGTTTGATGGTTATGGTGATGGTGATGAGGAACATATTGATCCTTTACATTTTTTCTGTTATTTATAAAATATGATTTTTTTTCTAATTAGTTCTCAATGAATATATGTCATTTTTCAGTACATGTTTTCCATATTTGAATGAATTAATAGGTTTATTATATTATAATCGTTTTCATATTGGTTGGTAATGTTTTTTGCAGGTAATTGACCATGGTGAGATTTGTCTCTAATTTTTTGTGTCATATAGTGTCTATTTGGGTAGTGTGGGATGTTGATTCTTGTGGAATTATGGGGGTGGTGGGACTATACCAATGGTTTCAAAACAAATAGTATAGTCCTATACCAATGGTTCTATGAAAAATATTGGTAATATAAAAATCCATTTTTCCTATAGAAATTATTCAATAAAAAATGTTGGTATATGCCTATACAAACATCCAATTTGCCAATGGTTTGAAGAACCATTGGTATAGATTATTCCAATTGTTCCCCAATCTATACCAATGGGTTCAAATCATAGGTATATACATGAATTGAAGAATTTTTTAATATGGCAAATTTAAGAATTACATGATGTTTTGAAAGAAAATATGAAACATTGTTTTCTTGTATAGGGGCCCCCAATGGGAAAATATAGTATTATCCAAAAAAGAAATCATCTTAAAATCCAACCATTATAGTATTTCTCAAGAACTGGCCTTTCACATTCCAGAAAAATAATAAAAATATAGGATCAGTTCCCAAACCATGATCATTTTCACTTAAAAAAATGATTCAATGCAAAACATACTCATTAGTCATGTATTTCAAGTTAAAAAATATTCATAAGATTATAATGTAATGATGGTCTACCTCTGAGTGGGATTTCTATATCATCTACCATTATCTCCACTTATTCACATTAATTATTATATTTAATTATATTATTTTGTTTTTACATCAATTTATTTAAATTTGAGAGAAAAAATAATTTATTAAGTGAAATGGGGTAGTTTGTTGGCTATCAGTCACAAACCATCCTTCCCTACCAATGGTGTAGTAGTCGTTATCCATAGTAGAATATGATATTGTGGATAAACCTCAATTTATTAACATTATTATAAGTTCAAACCACACATTAATCTATCACAGTGGTGTTAATCTATGGAGGATAAGTAGAAGAGTAGTTCAAGATCATCAGTTTTGGATCTCTGCACACATGATTATCAATATGAGGAGGATATATAGATTATAATTTAACAATGTGATAGATACCACATGTCTATTTCCTTATGATTATCTAGTTAAGGGTTCTATTGGGGGTTTTAGATCATGAAACAGAGTTGTTCACTAGTGCTCAATGGCTATGAGAGCGGAGTGGATAGTGAAAAAGGCTCATAGTCATCTTTTCATCTGGTGATGGTTTATCCATCCACAACAATGATTATGGTTTTTTCATGAAGTGGTATAAGAATTTTCCATCCAAACAATATTACAAGGGATTTATTAGTTCGTATGTGATGTACTAAGGTGGGTAAGCCCCTTGGGTAAGTAGAAAACCAACCACACCATACACACAGGAAAGAAAAATCAATAAATAGATTCATAGAGGACTCGACCAACTACCCCCACATACTAAATAAATTTATGAAATACATGAGAATATCCTCTACTGATTCATGTGCCTCCCTTCCCTCCACAACATTGGCACCGCATGATGAACTGTAATGTCCATCAAATGGTATATTGTTTCAAAATATATATTTTGTAGATAATAATTTTAGTGGTTGATTATTTTAATCATATAACACATCAATTTTTTTCATGTAAATTATTATTGTCTTATTTTAAATAATATTTTACATTTAGTAATAGAATCATTTATCATTTTAAGTATTTAAACATCCCCTTTAATGGAAAATTTGTTTCGAAAAATTCTAATGCTCCCATTGTGTTCATTTTATCAATTTGATCATGATAGTTAATTGACTATAGTTATTTGGATCTCATAAGAAATAATTTTTAAAAAAATATACCTTGTACATGGATGCACATGATTTCACTCTATTAAAGATAGTTAAAAAACAACACATTGGAAGCTCCTAATGTTGGAAGTAAGAAATATTGTGAAGTTGTTTTAGTTAAGATAATTTTTTTGATAATGGTGATTTTCATTGATACCATATCAGTTAAATATTTTGACATGATAGGATAACATAAGGTTTAATCCCCCATTTTTTATTATTCCTAGTTATCGGTGGTTACTGATTTATAAAGTCAATTTATTAGAGGTGAAGATAATCCACTTTTCGTCAATGTAACTATGTTTCTAAAATAAAATTGAGAATGATATTGGTAAATGAAACATTTTATTGACCTTCTATTTCATATAATGATTAAAACTATCACAAAAGACAAAGGTATTTATATTTTGTTATCTCATCAATTAGTTTGATTATTGAAATTAGATAGTCTTATGGGATTTTTATTCATATGAGTGATAGAGTCATTGAGATTTGTAATCTTCTTGCAATGTATTATTAGTATGATGATTATATAATCGATTATTCATTGTATATATGGTTGTGGTGATGGGTTTATATATGTTTATGATGATTTTTTCCAAACTATTCCGTGATAGTGACATAATGGAAAGCGAATTTTAAATAATTATTGGGGTCACCCTAATACCATGGTGGTGGTTTTGTCATCATAATTGTGTATTTTATCTAACATATGGGTTATAAATAACCATGATATATCCTTTCCTCAATAGGAATTAGATCCTCTATATTATTATTTGGGTTAAAAATATCTATATATGATGAAATTATATATGGGATTTGGCCCCCCATATATTAGATTGGTTCAACAATCCTCTAGATCAAGACTATCATCATTGATATATAGTTCATCCATTGATGTGGTTAGGAATCCACATAACAAACACATTCCCTTTGTGGCTATGGTTCTTAATCCTTGTTATTATTATCTAGGTGACTATATTTCTTTATCAGGGTGATTGATGTCTCATATTAGTTAAGCATATGGTCCTCGAGAAAACATTATTCATATGTGAGTAACCCATCATATTTTCTATTTTACGGTTAATTATTATTGTGATACAAGGTAATTATTTATAGAATGGTGTGACTTTGAGTGTATCAATTTATTTAATTTTAACTTAGGGGTGATTTTAAGATTCTAGATTAGGACATTCATTAGTTATATCACTAATTTATCATTATTCATATCTAAAATTATATTTCATTTATTTAGGTCCATGAATAGTGTTACTTATAATTCTATTCTAACATCTACATAAGAAATCATTTGTTTTATTTTTTTTGTTTTGTATACGATATACATTTCATGTTTCATCATAGTGATTGTGAAATAAGGGGAGATGGTGATGAAAGGTTATTAGAAATAGTATTTGAAATTTCATGCTATAATATTTTGATATTAAGAAGGTATATTATTATTATTATAATAATTTATATTATATAATACCTATTTATTTTCATTTATGAAATCTCTTATGTAGACTAAATGTGGATTGGTTAACATTGCATTAATGAATTTATATTGTTTTTCAAAATTTTCACATTTCCTAAATTGGTGGAAGTATGATATTTATATATTTTTTAGATATATGTTCTTTTATTATAGATAATCTATATGGAAATTCATCCCATGATGTTTCATTCCCTTTTGGCACTACTCACAAGCCCTTGTATTATTAAAGTGAGTCTTCAAGTGTGACAGTCATTATTTAAAATGATATGGGTAGGTTCTTAATGAAACATTTAATTCAGATTGGTGATAGAGTTATTTCTAGCATGGGACTAGTGTGGGATATAGCCACAAGTTATAATTTGTTTCACTGCTATAATAGATACCTTTAGCGACCACTAAAAGTGGTCATTAAATGGAATTAGTGGTTGAAAAAATGACCTCATTTGGCAATCATAGTTGCTTATACATTGATTCTCAATATGTGCTGTCATTGGAATCCACAAAAGATACCCCCTAATCTAATTTTTCTACCAATAAAACCATGGTGTTCCTAGGACATGGAGAGGGTTGATGAGGGATCCCAAACCTTCTGATTTGATCCATGGATGACACACGATGGAGGGAGGGAGTTCGGTATATGAAGGGATGTCATGTGGGTACTGTGGTGTTTTTGTGGGAAGGATCTGATTATTGATTGCATGATTTCAGGGGAGTCTATTATTGATCGGGGAGTGTCGAGGGTGGTCAGGGGAAGAGGAGCCATGGTGGGGGAGATGATTTTGATGTTGTTGTGGGATATTGGTAAGGACACTTGTGGTGTTGGGGGAAATCCATTTTTTTCATTTTTGAATACGCGAAGGCCATTGGCGATCGCTAATACTAGCCATGGCAATCACAAAAGGTTTGGTCCATCTTCCATAGATGTAGAATTTAATATTGATTACAGTGTTTGAAAAACATGTGCAAAATACTTTTCACAGTAACCAAACTATAGGGAGTGAATAACTAAAGAAATCTAATATAATGATCATAATTATTTTACTAAAATACTCAAGTTTTTTTTATTGTGATGAGGTACATTTTGGTTAACGAATTTATCATATAATGGTTAGGTCATGACTAGTGTACATTCATTCTTATCATAAGGGAACTTATTTTTGGTGGAATACTGGGAAAAATACCTTATCCTTTATATAGTAAGGTTTTTCAATGTTTTTATATAATTATGGAAGAAAACAAGTACCAGTTAACTAGGTACCCAGTCTAATTAAACCATTTTTGGGTACCCCATAATCTGGTCAAGGTAGTACTGAAGTTTTAAATTCATTAACCAATAACTAATCAGATTGAGTTCCCATATCATTTAGAGGATACCCAATACCAAAAAAATATGGCCAAGATTTTATAACCATTTAATTCATCTTACTAAAAATGGGAAGAAATTTTCTATATTTGGGTTGAGCCTCTTTCCCTATCCATTGCTAGATTGCGTTAGAGTACGCTACTATAAACGCATGAGAGAATAATTTTCTACCCATTAGAAATAATAAATCTTGAGGGAATCACACTATGCAGGAATAGTTGTTATGGAGGAGACATGTCACCTGTGCTGAGAGAATCGCACATATGAATACCCTCTAGGGTCGATGATAGACCTCTAGGGAAGCTCTCATCATAGAAATAAGTGATTGATGTGTGGAGTTCCCCCACAACCAGAATCATATTAACAATTATTATGTTTTTTTTAATTTTATAAGACATCATTATATGAGTTTTCATGGGATTTATATTAAAACCAATATAGAAATTTAATTCTAAAAAACATAATGGTTATTTAAACATGTCAATATCTAAAACAGCTTTTGAATTCATGTTTTGAGTTCAGATTTTGATATTTTTAAAAACGTATTAATCACCTTTATATATCATATTTCTTAATTAGGTTCAGGTTCATGTACATGTAATGTTTTGAAAAAAAGTAATAATATGATGTTAAACATAAACCCATTTCATTATATTTTATTATTCCATTCCTAATACTTCATATCTATATCAAGATCCATGATCAAGATGTGCATATAATCATTGTTGTGGCACACATATGCAATCTGTTGATGGATTATAGTTTTGTTAAATGGACTATACACTACCATAGGTTTGATCTTACGCATCAACACCCTTTATTAGAGAAAAAAAGGATAATAAAGGGGATAATTTTATCAGTGCTTAAAAAGGTATTGATAAATTCACTTTTTATTACTTCTAAAAAGTCGTGATAAAATTAACCATTTATCTATGTTTTTTAGCATAAATAAAATTACCCTTTTCTCTGCACTTTTTATTAGCTTTGATAAATGGTACTTTTAACAATTCTTTTCATATTACTAATAACATTATGTCATTTATGATCGCTGAAACAACACCTTTAAGTGACGATAAAAATAAAATTTCATATAAAAAATATATCGTCAAAATTAATATACAAATATATAAAAATGGTTATATATATATATATAAATATAATATATTTTGCAAAATATGATTCATATAATAAAATTTATGTAATCACACTTATTATATATAACGTATTTAGAGAAAAATGTTTTATGAAATAATTTAAAAAATATAATTAATTGATAATTTGTTAATTATTATTCAAGAATAGTCATTTAATAACAATTCTGAGATATAAAAAATAAATAAATTTATAAACAATCTAATATAAGTTGAAAATGTTACTCGAACTTCAGATGGTCGTAACTTTTGATCTATGAGTCTGTTTCAGCTTTACCACATATCAAATTGATGCTTAGGATTATATATGCCATAGTGATCAAGGATAATCCAATTTATATTTTGGGCGGGGAGATTCCGAAAGGCATCTGAATTTTTTTTAGGTTACCCCCATTTTTTAAATTTGATGGAATTTCATCCTTATGAAAGGGAGTCTTCTTATCATTTTTTAGTGGAGACTAAATTTATTTTCAATTATTACACTCATAATTATATGATGAAATTAAAATTTAATAATTTTTTATCATGTAATATTATTTATAAATAAATATATTGAAATGTATAAATATTTGTATGTATTCAAACATAAAAATTTAAATTCACAAATAAATATGTAAACTTATTTACAAATAAAATAACTTTATAAATTTATATAAAATATATAAATGATAATTAATTTCCATTTTATTATTTAAAATAAAAACTATGAATATTTACATATCTATATTATGTGTATATATAAAAACATATTTTTGTGTGTGTCTATATTAACAAACTAAAATATATTATCACTATATTCTAAATAAAGTATAAAAATATTAATATATAATTTTTGTAATGAAATTTCAATATGATTAATTTTATTTATACATGAACATACACACATGTGTGTGTGTGCATCTGTATATATTTATAACCACACACACACACACAAAATATATTTTATAAACATATTTAAAAATAATCCTATAAATAAATATATAAATATCCAAATAAATATAAATATATAGATATAAAATGAAAAGTAATATATCTATATATTAAATAAAATAAAAATTCAACATGAAGTTGTTGTAAAGTTACATACCAGTAGTTCCAATACAAGGATGTGGGAAAAGGTGATCAAAGCGGTTGATCTCCACCTCTAAATTTATAGGGAAACAATATTTTACATTTATCAGTGATTTCTATAGTGTTGATGAAAGACCCCTTTTATCAGTGCTAAATAATATAATTCATAAAATTATGCCTTTTTCATCTCTTATTTCAGAACACATAAATTACCCCTTTAGGGGATCATAGATTTACAACACTTTTTTAATATTGATAAAATATATTTATAGTACTTTAAAAAGATCTATCCATTTTATTGATATATAAAAATATATTATACCTCTATCTTAGTGTAGTTCATATATTTGTATGAAGGATGATATTTCCCTTGGATTTGATGTGTTTTATAATATTTAGTGGTTGAGACTTCCTAGATTCCAAGTAGTGATTGATCATTAGGCTATTAACGATTTTATTTAGGTTGTGAGTAGGGTGTTTTATTTAGATATAACCCATAAAACAAATCATTGGTCCTAGCATCGATCCACCTCTACTAAATAATTAACCATTGGTGGTCCCTAATTACACAAACACATGAACATACTATGATTTAATGGGTAGACCTTGAGTGTCAGTTCTAAGATGAGTAATACCTAGCATAGTTAAAGATGGTACAAGTCCATGAACGTTTGGACCTCCAACTGGTTAGTAAGTTAATTATAGATTATACATTTATTATAAAGGACAACGCGCAGAAATATCTAAATTTAATTTAAAATTGATTTCTCAAGGATCAAAATTTTGAGAGGTGAATTGAGAGGGGGATCGGAGTTAGATTAGTACCACTTCGTATTCCCTCATAAACAAATGTTCTATATATGGTTCATGTTTGGGACAATTTTTTGATATGTTATAGTTGTGGATTGATGGATCTCCTAACATGGTGTTGGTGATCTATCAGCATCACGATGAAGATGAAGTGCCTATAAGTTTTTGAAGGGTGTTTTTATTCATTCTTACACCCAATATCATGGGCTATTATCTGGTAAACGTTTATAGATTTTTTTAGCATTGTGACTTGTTATATTATTAATTTTGTATGTATGGTAACATTGGACAAGACTTCCCAACTTGGAAATCATCTTATGGTGACTATGGTGGGATTTTTTATATACCCTCATGAAATAGGCTATGTTGAGATTAGTGATCTAATAATGGTGGCCTACATATAATTGTATTAGGAGGTGATTCAGTATGAGTTATGGGAAGAAAACACTACAAACCATATCTACCACTTCCTATGATTTTTGGTCTAATACACTCATCTAGAGGTCAACTCAAAGTAATGGGTAAATAAGGGTGTGAGAATAATCATAGCCTATAATCCATGAATATAGTTACACTATACACAAATATATGTATAATATATGTTTACTCTACATTATCACGAGTCCTTATATACTCTAGAATAGACTATTACTATATTACAACTATAATATTCTATGTTCTTGATGATGTAATATATGGGGTCATCTGTGCTATTTTGGTTGGAGACTCCAACCAGAGGTAATCTCTATTTCACTCACATATGTCAATAATAAAAGTCTACATTTAAAAGGAAGAAGTTTATATAAGATCTCATTATATTGGATATAAGGACATATGATATCATTCTCATTATAGATTAGTATTTTGGATTCTAATTATGGATTGATTTACATTAGAAGTGTGTATTATACTTTCAAGGTGATGGGGTGAGGATCATGTTCACTAGTGGGATTGAGTCATGAGTAGGAAATGGGAGGCCTAGAAAAGGGTATGTTCATCTCATCACACATCAAAAAAATAAAATTATTCTTTTTCTCAAGGATTCTTAATTATATAATATTTCAATAATGGTAGAGGGTTATATAGATTTTATACCATAAGATTTATTATAATTACTCTTACTATGGGAGATTAATTTTAGCAATGTGTTGCACCTTTGAACCACACTAATTTCACTTGGACGATATAATATAAACCAAAAAGATCTCATGGAAATAAAACTGTTGTTATATGATGAATTGGAAAAAAATTATTTAACCAAGCATACCACACTGGGAAAATTTGATTTCTCTCACCAAAATAGAACATAGGAGTTGGAGTGTTTATATTAATTATCTTCACTGATAAAAAGTGAACATTAAAAAAATCTATTAATGATAAATGTAATATTCTTCTAGGTGAAAGAGGGAAACTCAGTTTCCAAGTTCACTATTAGGAATATTTATCATCAACTTCATGTTCGAGGTGAGGAAATCCCAAAGACAGATTTTTTAAGTCTCTATATGAATTACAATTTTATGATACTGTTGTTCGGGGTGATGAAATCCAATGTTATTTTCATTGAACTAATGACATGTATCTCATTTCCATTCTAAGATATTTCATAGCAGTTTTTATTGATATAATCATCATCTAAATTTTAATAAAGTATGAACAATCATAAAAACTAAATATTATCCTATATTTTCTTTAGGGGAACACATTATATAGAAAATTAATTAAGAGATAATTTTATATCTATTAGAATAAAATTATGGGGAATTTAATTTATATATGATGGGTTTTAGATTTACCCACAATTATTAGGGCATTAATTAAATAAAATCCACCAAATAATTTTTCTTAGGTATATAGTTTTCTCAAATTAGCTAGGTACGATGAGTGGTTTATTGAGGATTTATCATAAACAGAATCTATGAAAACTGACCTTTCCAATAAAGTGTATCCAATTATATATTCTAAATAACATCATTATTATTATATGATGTTCATGATGGGGATTTCAATCACAAAAATTTTGTGCTTACCTTACGTGGGGTTTGAGTATGTGATGCTCTATGACGCTTCTAGGACAACATTATCGTGTACCCTAATAGAAAATAAAGAGGTTATTGATTATGGTTTCAAATAGATGATTGATCACAAGTAAAACAATGAAACCCAACACTTGGCCTTGGTAGTGGTGATATACACATTGTTGTATGGGAGGCATAATCTTCTTAGCAAACACATTATAGTCTTTATAGTGCACAAGATTCTGAGATATGTTTTATCATTAAGGAATTAAAATGTAACACACAATTTTTTTAAAATAATAACATTCTATTTAATTGTGTATATTACTCACATTACTGAGAATAAATGACCCATAAAATATATTTCTTCAAATTTAATCTATTCGATAGATTGTGATACCTACAATCCTAAGAAGAAAAAGAATCATAAAATAAATATTAATGTCTAGGGTATGAAAATGAATTACTAAAATACGAAAATTATATGGCTTAAAAATATATAAAATAAATTAAATTTTGACTAATCAATTAGATATTAAAATATAAAACATTTGAATGAAAATGAAATTATTTAAACAATATTCATAAAATTTATTTTAATTTTAATATATTAAATAAATATTTAATGGTGAATTACTTGAATCAAATTTCATCATTATAAATTCTGTAAAAATTTTAATCATTCATATAATATTTTTTCAAATAATGGAATAAAAATAAGTCCAGTTTTTATTTAAATAATGTATTTTTTTCTAAAAACATGTGCTCTCTCTCTTTGCACACATACATTAAAATTAAGTTTACCATGTTTAGAAAATATATTTTTAAAAATTTACTTACATTCATCAATATCTATGTCCAAATTATACTAAATTGAATTTTTAATATTTTTCCAAAAAAAATTAATTTTTTGATGAATAGTGAAAATACATATATTTATAGAAAATTGTATTTTTTATTTTAAACATTAATTTATATTTTTTAAATGGTTTTAAAATTTACATTAGATAAATTATATTATGAATAATCCAATTTTTTACATTTGAATAAAATTTACATTTTTTTTGTAATTAAAACTATTGTTAGGAATAATTTCTCTTTTGAAAACCGCACATTCATCGTGTTTGTGAGTTATATTTGAAATTAAAATTTTCCAATTATATTTATTAAAATTTTAAAATATAATTTTATATTTTTAATAAGACTAATATATAATATATAGAATTGTTTCAACATAAATTTTTTTCATACTTAATAATAAATAAATAAAATATTTATTATTTTGATTAAGATTAAAACAGGATTTTGCACGTCGCATGCTGTTGTGAAAAAATTATTTTTCTTAAATTATGGGTTTTTATATGATGAATTTGAAATCATATTTAGAATAAATGTTTATATAATTTATAATAATTTTCATTTTAGATTTATGCTTATTTGATAAATCAAAAAGATTAATAAATAAAAAATAGTTTCTATGGTGGAATCTAACATTTTAAAACTTATTATAATTAAAGGTTACATACTAAAATGTTTAAAATATTATTTTTTGTATTTTATGTATGGCTAGACCAAATATTCCCAACAATCCTTTATTAATCAAATTTTTAGGCACTTGACGTGAGAGTGATATTCCATTATTGAATAGTTTTGGGTATTTACAAAAATGCCACTCCTCCACATTTATAAATGGACAGTTCCTCCCCTCACTTCTCCACATCCCTTAGCCCTTTAAAACACCACTAGATAAATTATATTTCTTCTGGTTATCCAGAAATACCAATCAAATTTTCCTTAATAAGGGATCGAAAGGAGTTTTTTCTAAGAGAAGAAAATTTTATCCACTAAACTCGTTATTTTTACTTATTATATTGTCAAATTCATTCATAACCTATTAATATCAACTTAATAAGACTTTTATCTAAAATATATATGGACTTTATTATTTTTTATATAATAATCTATATACATATCCTCTTCCATCAAATGAGAAACGAAACTGTTGATAATGTGTACAGGGAACTAGCGCATCATGAATTGATGTAATTCGTTTTCTTTGTCTACCACTCACATATACAAATAATGATATATTTAAAAAAATTATGATATTTAGGATATAATTATTCATATATAATTATGATATTACATACACCATTTAACATTACATTTTTTGGGAAAACGATAACGTCGCTCGCGTGTATAGAAGATTTCCACCTCAAAAAGCAATCTTATTCAATTTCTACATACACTTTACATGGATGGTAATAAGGATAAATTTATTGAATATGATTTATGTATGTTAAATAATACAATTTTAAAAAATGATAAATAATATTTTCCCTTATTTCTTTTGACCTATTATAAAAATGAAAATAGTTTTCATGCTTACGTTCAAATTACCATATCCATGAACGGTGTAACTCATTTTTTTAAATATAACATTTATTTATTATTATAAATACTTATATAGTTAGTTTATATGGTATTTATATCATTTTAATCCTTTTATAGATCATTAAATGATGATAAAATTTCATGGAATGAAACAATTAAACCACAACATATGTGATAAATAAATTAGTTATCAACAAAATAGTGTTTTTAATAAATATATATTAATGAACGGGTGATAAAATGTAACTAAAAAATAATATATAAAATATTAAATATGATTTTTTCAATTTAAAATATTTATAATAAATCTATTTTTATTATTAAATATTTTCAAGAACATATGAAGGAAATAAATCCTATGGTTAGGTTTTTTCATCTCATTTTTACTTTCGTGAGACATATGACCTATTTACCAATTACTTATTTTATGTGTCGTTTAAGGTAAAAATTTGATATTATTTATAATGAATCTATTTATATTTATTTTTTTAAAAAATAGATATACATAAAAAATTCCCAATGCCATCTATATAAAAAATTAGAGGAGTACAAACATGCAAGATAACCTACCCCAAATCAATAACTTGGCAAAATATTATAAACAAATATGCTATTTTCACAACCCAAATATTTCCTAGAACATTCATCTAATATATCATTTCTCTCATCATTAACATTATCTTATACCCCTCCCATTAGGAGCTCTCCTGTGTGGATGATGACCGTGCTTCCAAGTCTCTCTTACTTCATTCCATGGATCACGAATAGAAAAATAATAAATCGTGATGGATCCATCATCAATTTTGATAGATTCCACTGCATGAGATGTAAATCCTCCATAACTAGTATCTTTACAAGAACACACCACGTATCAATTCTTTCCATCATATTTGAATCATTAATTTTGCTCAATTGTTCAGCATGAGCACATGAAGACCCTACTTCATCACCAAGACAAGAAGGATCCTCAGAAGGATCTTCATGTATTGGAGGATTTCCCACCATCAAATATATAGAATTCTATTAATATGAAGGAATATAAATATTATACTACTTTATAGTATCTAAAAAATTACAATTATTAGTAATGATAGTTAAAAATCAATATTTTTTTCTATAATATAATGGTAGTAACAAAATCTATTAAACTAGATCGTTCACTATGTCATTGAAAATGATGTCCAGAACTGAGTTTCATGTCATAAAGTTTTATTATATTAAGAGAAATTTTGGGAACAACAACTTGTGAAGAAAAAACAACAATGGTATAAAGAAATAATCTCCTGAGGGACTAAGTTTTTTGAAAAAAGTTCTAGGATTAGTTATACCCTCTAAAACATATTCTTTATAAGAAAATTATAAAATATATATCATTTATTATTTATCAATGTCTTAATTTTTATCATAAGACATCACCTACACATTGTTAGTCACCTCATTGAGACAATATTTTAGTGTAGTTACATATTCTAAAATTCTTTCAGTGGTAGGAGAAATCATGGAACAAACAATTGTAGATACATCACTATAATCGATTTTGAAGACAAAAATACCTCAAAATATTTTACTAAGTATTTCTATATCATGAAAATTTGGACAAATGTTTACCTTGATAACAATATCATATTTAAACACAATTTAATCTTTATAGTATCAAATGGGAGTAGTAGATACATCCTCCTATATAGAAGTAGCATCCATAGATTGCTAAAAAATATCTAATGAAAATTAAAGGAAAATTTCTATAATTGTTAAATATATACCTATATTGAAACCAACATAAGGAACATTATTCTAAAACAGTATAGATCTATATAGTCTGCGTCTAATCGATTTTTTAATATCATTATTTAGAAGATCAATAGCAAACATAAACATGCACATGTCTACCCAATGGCATAATCAATTTCAATTAGAACAATGAATACCCCATAGACATAGATCATTATTATTCACAATGTTGAAACACTTGTGAAAAAAATCATAACAATTTTTAAAGATAATGTGCAGTAAGAATTGTAAATCATTATTATCCAATCAAATAGTATAAATCAGTGTTCTAATCAATTCTTTCTCAATAATAACATGATAATAATGATAAAACCATTACCATTCAGTTTATTTGTGAATATTAATTGGTCTAACTATAACAGATTTAACTTCCCACAATATTTGGGGACAAAAAATATACCAGTTGAGATTCAATATCTGAATCTATACATATGTTGAAGAGTTTCCAGTAGTTATTAGATTAATGCTTAGTTCAAAATACTGATTTCTCAAGACAACAGGCTTAAGTGGAAATAATACCATTCCCCAATCCCGCATTTTAAAATAAAAATAAAGGAATAAAATGTAAAATAATCTTTCAATGATAGATACAATTTTACCTCAATCAGACCCTCAAAATTGAAGAAGATAGTTGTGTTGATCCTCTAGCTTCCATGTGATTATCCCTTATTTATTAACCCCTCTTGTGATGATTGAGTGTTTTCATTCTCAAATACTAGGATATATTACCAAATTATTTGGTTCAATGAAGAAAAGCAAACAAATTTTTTATAGACATTCCAGATGAGGAAGAATGTCAAGAATCATCAAGGAATCTTGGAAAGGGAGAGCGACCATTCCCCAAACCTTCTTGAACGAAAACTAGATTTCAAATCATAGAAATATTTTCATTGTGGGAGATTTATTTATGCTCATAAGATACATTTACATTACCTTCAAAAATAACCTTTTCAGAATCATCTTTTTTGAGGATGTATGAATAATAATCACCTTTAAAAAAGGACCACAATCTATATCATTCTCTAAGGAAATAATAGGGGAAGAATAACAATTTTGATTAGAATCCATGAAAACATGCACTATGAATATGTCACTGAAATATGTTGTCATCTCCCATGAAAACCATATCATAATTCCCCCAAAACATAGACAACCCTCTATCTTAATGGGATAGAAAATTACAGTTTTTGGTATATAATTCATGGAAATAGTGATAATAATGTTACCAAAGTGGTAGTGGTTTCCCTCACAATATCATCATTAATCATGATTATTTATGATTAATCCTCCCTTAGTGGACTTGTTTGATATTATAGTATTAATACTAATCTATTTTATTATGAACTAGTTACTCATGAACTAATCAACAAATAATATAATTATCCTATATTTCACAATTAAAATTATTGAGAAAATTTTATTAAAAAATATGACTTTATTTATCACTTGGAAAATAAATCTTTGTTCTACCATGTTTTTTAAAAATATTTTCAATTTTTTCTAACATTATCCAAATTATTGAATAAAGACAATATTACCCATGTTATACTTTTTTAAATATGGTTTCAATGGAATCAATTTTTTCTTTTCTGAGTGAGGTACATTTTGAATTTTATCACAAATGTGAAATTTTTCTTTTATAAAACGCTCGTTATGTATTGAACTTTTCACTATGAGGGCCTCTCAGTGATTTGATGATTACTTTAAATGATTACATGCTTCTTTTTAAATACATTATTTTCCTAATATTCTATTTTTTTAATATTTTTTCTTTGTGATAAGTATAATTTCCTCATGAATTTTTTATTATAATTTTTAGGGTATTTATATTCATCAATGAAAACCCTCAATTAACTTATGTTTCACTAGGAATATGTTGTAATGATACTACCTTTTTTATTCATTTGGATGGTTTATGATCAGTTTGACTGGAGATGTACTTTTTGGATACCATTCTCCATATTTCTTTGGATAGTTTATGATTATGAT
Source organism: Viscum album (assembly GCA_963277665.1). Classification (NCBI taxonomy): domain Eukaryota; kingdom Viridiplantae; phylum Streptophyta; class Magnoliopsida; order Santalales; family Viscaceae; genus Viscum; species Viscum album. The sequence goes on along the minus strand of OY728165.1, from coordinate 249,415,332 downwards.
CATTTATTAGGGAAAGTATTAACATTAGTATTCTAGGGTTCAAATATTAATGATTTTGTTAATTATGATAAAAAATCAGAGAAATTATTAACATTTCTTATTTTTAATTTTAAATGAGAATATTGATGCAGATTATATTTCTCCCCTTCATATGAGTAATTCATTAGACTATGTATGTGATAGGTGTGGCCCACTATAGAACCTTTATGCATCAGCAAGTCTCATGACCCAAACCAAATTGTGTTTTTCTAGTTATTCCCTTAACCATTTAAGTAATATTTCATGGCACGTGGCCTTTATGGTGTGTTTATGATTTCTAACATTATGAATTCCATAATAATGAGATTAGTTATTGATGTACACAAGATTTTTTTTAGTTAGAATATATGTGGGCAAGGTTTAACATTATATGATTATTTATATGGAGTTATTTTGATCATAAGTTATTCCTGCAATATTATTCATCATTTTCAAGTTATTCATTAGATGAAATTTTATTAGTTACATACCATGCCATATTATTTATGAATTATGTATACATTATATATTCTATTGTATGCATACCATTACAGAGTATTAGGCTTCACCCATTTTTATTATTTCCATTCCCAAGGAGGTCACAACCAAACTTTTAGAATTATTTTTTTATTAATTATTCACATATGGTCCGCGCTGTAAGGTCATGGTATGGTCCTGAATTAATTTTATTTTCATTGACTATTTTTTCAGGGCTTTAGACCCGTGCGCAGTCACCGCCTGGTTGGTGGTAGCAACACAGTTAGCCAAATATTTGGGCAATTTCTCATTTTTTTACTATTATTATTTTTTTATATATTGTATTATAATTTCAATTTTTATAATAATTATTTTTATTATCTTTATCTTTATTATTGTCATTTTTATTAATGTTATAATTTTTTGGTTTTATTATTATTATTATTATTATTATTATTATTATTTTACCATTTTTATTATTTCTATTATTTTTATTATATTATTATTATTATAAGATTGAAAAAAATACAAACCTATCCCTATTCCATCCTACACCCCAGCCTCATGCCACCTCCTCCCTCAACCCCCTGCACTATGCAGGCCCTTCGCACACACGCCCTCATGCATATGCCCCAGCCTCATTTCGCCTACTCCCTTGACCCCCAACTATGTGCTCTCCCTCTACACACTCGTCCTCCCACTCGTGCCCTAACCTCATGCCCCCTGAAGTTCCCAACAACCCTCGCCTCTTGTCCAAGTGTTGGCCTCGCCCCACCAATCGATGTCTCACTTCCCTGTCGGAGCCCCGACCTCACATCGGCCTTCAGTTGACCAGACACGCTTCTCAAGCCCTCTCCCACTCTAGCAGCCCACTCTAGTCATCCATTGTTTTCTTTGTTCACCTCCTCTACTCAACGCCCTACAGCAAACCATGACCCCCACCACCTCTTATTACTCCATCTTCCATCCTCCAGCCTTCCACACCTCAGTTCAGGCCGCGCTCAGGGGACCCACTACCCCGAACCCCCCCTGAAATCCCTATTTTATAGAGATATTAACCCTCCTATGTGCATTATTTCATTCGTTATTCTGGTGTGAACTCAAATCTCTTTTGCCACGACTCCACCTCCCCTCTTGTTCATGGAATCCTCCATTCTCATGTGTTATTCCTCTACATCTGTGTTCCTCCTTCAAATTTATCTAGACCTTGTGTTTAGTTTAAGTCCCTTGTGTTTTTCTCTTCATATTTGGTGTTCAATCCATCTGAAGGGCATTGCTCCTTATTCCATTGTGGATCTATCACGTCCACTCTTGATTTGAGGTAGATGAATTTTCATTTTCCTATCCGAATAGTTTCATATAATGCTTTATTGTTATTAATTTATTCTTTACTTTATTCTTGCCTTTGAAAATTAATTGGTCAATATGATTTATTGTTTTCAAGTTAGTTGGTTTTGTTAAAAATAGTTTGATAAAGTGTTTTTTAGTTTTTTAATTTGTTTGATCTATTTATTTAATTTTTAATAAACTATTTGATTTGATTATTTGATTTCTAGTAAACTATTTGGATTTATTTTAAAAAAATAATTATAATTATTTAGTTCTTCTTATAACTTTTTTTCATAAACTCGTTATCTTGTGATAAAACTATTTATAAACTTGATGGGTTGTTTATATAATTGTTGATAAATTGATTGGATTTTTGATAAAGGAATCATTATTTAAAATCTTTGATAGATTTTAATGGAAATGATTTACTGTGAGTTTGCAAAGGTTAATGGCCTTTTGTAAATTATGAAATGTTTGGGGTGTGTGTGTGTTCAAAACCTAAGGGCCCGTATGGAACTTTCATATTCCTTGTGTGTTTGAACTTGTCATAAAAAGTTATTTGGACACTTTTTGGTAATCTTGTGGTGTAAATTCCCTCATGGACATATTTCTGTAAAAGTGGTGTTTTTTGTTTTGGAAATGGATTTGTCGTGTGTATAGTCATTCAAGAGGTATTTGGGTGTGAATTGATAGAGAAGATTTGATGTGTTACTAAAAATGTTTTATAATGTTATTTAATGGTATAATAAATTATAAAAGTCATGTGAAACAAGTTTGAAGGTTTTTTGGGGTGTGTATGGTTTTAAAAGTGTTTTTTAACATGTCTGGCATTTTTTTGGGTTTTAAACACCAATCATTGGGTGAGTAGCCATGTTGTCTCTTGCATATGGTTTATGATTATTAGAAATATATTTTGATTTTTATTAGTGTAATTGGCATGCCATAAAAATTATTATAGGTGCTTTCAAATGGTTTTTCACACAAAGTGATTGACGTGATGCCTCATTGGCCATTGTAAATTGTTTTTTGAATGAAGTTATTTGTGTATCTGGTTGTTTATAAAAGTATGGTTTTGTAAAAAAATGTTGAAAAGCCTGGTTGGCATCTTTGAAAGGGTTTTTTGGAAAACCCCTACTGGATTAGGTCTCCTACCTCGTAGTTTGATCATGAGATAGTAGAGTGCCAAGATAGGAGTTTATTTATAATATTAATTTTAAGGCATGAGACAAACCTTGAGCTAGGTTGGGTGGTGCTGGGTTGTGTAGAGAGCTTGGTTATGTATATATATATGGCTTGTTGTTTGAATATGTGGCACACCTCTTTATAAACGTAGCATAGAAACCTAACATAGTAATGTGGTTACAAATAACTATTATTTCACTATAAGTTCATGTAATGTCTAGTGGCCCACAGTACATGGATATTTGGGACTATTGCTATGGGATTGGGACCCTTGACCAGACCTGAGAAAGGGTGGACGAGAATTATGGAGTTTGATTATATCATGAGTGGAATTTACCAGGGATGGAGTTGTAGGTGTTAGTATGTTCTGGTGCTCCTCCATGTGTCTAGGTTTTTTAGGATCCTTGGATATTAGATCTATTTGTACAATTTCCCTTACTGTGTGATGAATCATACCCTTGATCATGGTTTTGGTGTTTTCTTGTAAAAACATTGTACATATGGTTGGTTTTAAAAAAGGATTTCAAAGTAGATATTTGGAAAAGTTTGTGTGCACCGCTCTTTGTTTATTTTCCTTGTTTTTGATTTATAAGGGAAATGGAATTTTGATTGTTAGTTTTCAAAATGAATTGTATATATGAAAACCATATTTGTATAACTGTAATTATAATTAGTTTTATTGGTCTATTCTGGAATTATAAAATTCATGGATTCTATGGTTCACTTTTGCATCCCTACTGAGCATTCTTAGTGATTACATCTATTTTTATCATTTTAGTTGTAGTTTTTCTATGCTCAGGTGTTCTTTTTTGAGTTTCTCATTGTTGGAGAAAGGTCAGCCATTGGTTAGGAGGTGACCTAGATGGTCACCAAGAGGTATGTTGAGATGTTATATTTTTTTCCACCTCTCAAGATTAGTTTTATTATTCTGTTTATGATTGTTTATTTATTTATCTTTTATGGTCCAAATCATTCCCAACGAATAATTTTTTATGCGCAAAACTAGTTTTCAATCAGGGTGGATTGGGAATGATCCTTAGGACATGTCGTGCACTTGATCGGGAGCCATGTTTAGGTTTGAACCAAGTTGGTTCATGAAAAAATGGTATCAGGGGGGCCTTATTATTTTGGGATTCTAGTAGATTAATATTAGGACTATCAGGACTCGAGATGTATGTACGAGAAGGACGTCATGAAACCTCACTTGTGATGAACCTCATGTTTCCAGGGGTAGTATGGGAATTGATTCATTTTCTGGTTTTGGTTTGTTTTAAATTGAGGGATGACAATAGAGAAAAGCCGATGTTAAATCATAATTTCACATGGAGTAGTGACCCATGTGAATCATGAGTACACATTTTATATTCCCCCTAGTTGTTGATCCTTAAATGGGGCATGACTCAAAATGATTTCACCAGGTTAAGAATGACCACTAGTCTCTCACTCTGGATGTTTGATGAATGTTGAGTGTCGTCTCAGTTATGGTTGGTGCAAGTGCACATATTAAAATGAAGAAGGGGTTTTGAAATGTGAATAATTTTTTATATAGATTTTAATCCATGAAATGGGTTTTAAAACTGAATGGTCTTTGTCTAAAAGTCTAGTATTTGGTTGGAAAATTGGTTGAGAAATTGTTTAGTTGCAACCTCGGGTACACTTTATGAACATTTGATCATGTGAGGGAATTTATTGGAATTTCATGCTGGTGCATATGTATGAAAGAAAATAAAGGCACGTGACACGGTTCATGACATTACTAGGGTGTGTACTTGGAATTAATGGCTTGACCTTGATTATCTAAATTTCTTTTTTTATGGGAAACTTATTTTGGAAATTGAATTTGGATTGAAAAGATTTTTTGGTATTTGGATATTTTCCTTGTTAAGAAGCGTTATTGAAATAGAAAATGAAAAGTGAATTTTGGGTTGACTTTGATTTTTTTAAATTTTTGAGTCAGTAATTTTGGCTTAGTATTTAACTTTTAATTATAATTTTATTTGATATCAGTTTCGTCTTGGTGTTTTTTATGTCGTTTGGAAAATTCCACCTAGAAAGGTACTCATGGATTTTGATAATACATGCCTAGTTTTTGGTCCTTCTTATACATTGTCAATCCTTAATGGTGATCGAGGTCCGTTAAAGGCAGGTGTGTGGTTTGAATATGTTGTGTGTGTTTTTGGGAAGTTGGGAACTCCTGAAGTTGACAGAGTGTGTGTCGTGTTGGGTCTATTAAAAGGTCCATCACTAGATGAATGGGAGTTGTTTTTCATATCATCAATGAAAGTTGGTATGATAAGGGATTTCTTTAAAACAATCTTTATTCAATGGTTCATACCTGAAGAGGTGATGATGTAGAAAACAGAAGAGCTCATGCGTATTAAATAGGTCCAACAAATAGTGAATGCATATGTTGACCATTTCAAGGAAGTGGTTTCCTTTTCTTCGGAGGTAACATCGCAGGATTTGATGAAGACATCTATCCTCATAGTTGGTCTTCAACCAGAGATCATGGAGTCGGTCCCCCAATCTAAGGATCATCGTTTTGAGGAGCTGATGGATGAGGTGTCTCAAGCTAGTTTCGAATCCAGGGAACCGATGCTTGGCAATCAAGCATAGCCAATTTCTAGTGAAGGTTCCCCATATGTTGAGAAAGGTGTTCTACATGGACATGTTTCTAAAGAGCCCTCTTTAGTGGTTTTTGATTCCAGTTTAGTGGACCAATCAATGTTGTTCCATCAGTGTGCGTGTTTAGGGCACATGAAGCCATCATGTCGCATCCCTCTAAAGACATGCCGTCATTGCGGGTGTTTGGGTCATCTAGAGAAGTTATACAGGAACCATCACCTGAAGAAGAATCTATTACCGGTGGATTCCAGTGACAAACTGTGAAGAATAATATTCTTCAACCATCAGATCCCCAGCCATAGGTTTTAGGGTGAAGCTCCCTTGCAATCAAGAGATGTCGGGGGTGTGAAGCCCCAGTTCGAGTTTTGTTTTATGTGTTGGCAGTAGAACATTTTAATGTCTTTCCTTTCTTGTTTTTAAGCTATTGAAGTTTTGACGTAGTTGTGGGTTCATTTTTTTTCTTAATGTTATGATGTACTCTATCTATTACAATCCAAGAAGTCTTGTTTATGTGGATGTGGTTTTTTAAATCGTGAGTATTTCTTAATAGTGTGTGTATCCCTTGTCTAGGTTGATCTCGGTTTAGTAGTGTTCATTTAGAGATGTAAGTACGTATGGAAGAGTTGTTGTTTGTAGTTATACATGGTTCCATTGCTTGGGTTCAGTTTTTTTCTTAGGTGTTTCATGATTGTTTTAGGTTTTTAGTTTAGGTTTATATTTCCATGTTTCAATAGAGGTGTGGTTCGCTCATACTACAAAAGTTAGTTGGGATCGTTTTGGAGTTCCCATGTTGGCTCTCCCCCCTTTCCGGTGTGGTGTGTTTACTTGTTAATTTTCTGCTTTAGTTGAGTTCATGTGGTGGGTACAAACCTTTCGTCTTCTCCCATTCTCTTGTGTTATGGTTTCATTTGGTTTCCTTCGTGCATGGGATTAGGTTCGTTCTATTGTTCGACTAGGTGACTTTCTGGGAGCAGAAAGTGTCTGTGGTTGGAATAATTGTAACACCCTGACTTTTTAAAATAATATTTATTTTATTAATTCTTGAAAATGGGTCCTCTTTCCAAGGTCTAATTTAGGTCCTAGATTAAAATTTTTCTCATTTAATATTTTTGTTAGGATTTGAACCCATGCATGATCACCACGCGGATGGCGGTAGTCGCGCAGTCGGCCAAGGAGTTGGGTAATTTCTCTTTTTTCTCTCTATTATTATTATTATTATTGTATTTATTGTATTATTATTACTATTATTTTTATCATTTATATTTCTATTTTTATTAATTTTAATATTTTTAGCTTTATTATTGTCCTTATTATTATAATAATTAGTTTTATTATTATTATTATTATTATTATTATTATTATTATTTTTATATTAATTATTATTATTATTATTTGTATTATTATAGTTTTTTCTATTATTAATATTATTGTAATAATAATAATATTATTATTATTATAAGAATGAAAAAAACACATACCTAACCCTAATCCCACATGTTCCCCAACTTGACAACGCCTCCACCCTCGACCCCCAGCTCTGTGCTCTCCCTCTGCACACCCGGCCTCCAGCCTGCACCCCAACCTCACACCACCTCACCCCCCCCACCCATAGATCTATGATCGCCCTCCTCACACCCATCCTCCTGCCTGTGCCCTAGCCTCAAGCCCCATGTAGGTCCCAGCTTCCCTCGCCTCGCACCCCAGCCTCTGGCATGCTCCGCCAACCCCTGCCTCACTTCCCTTCCAAATCCCTAACCTCGCCTCTGCCTTGCGCCGACTAGACACACTCCCCATGACCTCTCCCACTCCATCTACCCACTCGAGCCGACAATAGTTTTTTCTCGAGATCTCCCCTTCTCATCACAAACCAGCTAGCATTGCTCCCCATGGCCTCCTAATGCTCCATCCCCTAGTCCACAGCCTTTTGCACCAATTTTCGGGTTGCGCTACGGCAACCTGCTACCCTGAACCCCCTACATGCCCCATTTTCTAGAGTCCTGAACCCCCATGCACGTTCTGTTTCTAGAAGTCTTCCAACATGAACTCAAATCTCTTTTACAATGCCTCGGCCTTCCCTATAGCACATGGATGCTTCCCTTCCAGTGTGTTTTTCCTCTGTTTTTACATTCTTCTTTCAAATTTATCAAGCCCTTGTGTTTGTTTTATGTTTTCTGCTTTATTTCTATCTTCATTTTAGGTGTGTGCTTAGTCCACAGGCATTTTCCCTCATTCTATTGAGATTTTTTCATGTCCGCTCATGATTTGAGGTAGGTGAATCCGCATATTTCTTTCCAAATAAGTACTTTTAATTCTCTCTTATTTGTAATTAATTATTTTACTTGATTCTTGCCTTTGAAAATTAATTGGTCAATAATCTATAGTGTCTACATGTTAGTTGGTTTTGTTAAAAATTAGATTGTTATAGTGTTATCTAGTGTGTAATTTTTTTTATCTATTAATAAAAAATTTAATAAACTATTTGATTGGTTTATATGAATTCTAGGAAGCTATTTGTGTTACATATAAAAAATTTATTATACTTTGTTTGGATTGTATATCAAAATTGTCATAAACTAGATAAATTTCGATAAAATTGTTTATAAACTAGTTTTGTTGTTTATATAATTGTTAATAAATTGATGGGATATATTTATAAAAGAATCTTCATTTTTAATATTTAATTTATTTTTATGGAATTGATTTATTTTGAGTTTGAAATGGTTATGGTCCTTTTGGAAATTGTTAAATGTTTGGGGTGTTTGTGTGCTTGAAACTTTAGGGCTCATTTGGAACTTTCATATGATTTGTGTGATTCAACTTGGATTGAAATGTACATGGACACTTTTTTGGTATAATCATGGTGTAAACTCCTATTTTTCCATATTTAGGTAAAGTTGGTGATTGTTGTTTTGGAAATAGTTTTTGAATTTATTGGTATTTCTAGAGGAATTTGTGTGTGTATCGATATAAAATCTTTGGTTTGTTACTTAAAATGGTTTTATAAAGTGATTAAATGGTTTAATAATTAATCAAATGGGTGAAAACATGTTTTGAGGTTGTTTTATGGTGGGTGTGGTTCTAAAATTTGGTTTTAACATGTTGCAAATTTTGTGGGGTCTTGCTCACCAAACATTGTTTGAGAATCCCAGTTGGCTCAATCATATGGTTAGTAATATTTAGAACTATATTTTGATTTTTATGAGTGTAATTTCTATGAAATAAAAATTATTATATGTGCTTTCAAATGATTTTTAGGCTAATTGACCGATGTGATTCCCCTTTAGCCATTTTAAAAAAATGTTTGGAACTAATGTGATTTGGGTGTTTGGTTGTTTTAGAATTATGGTTTTGTAAAAAAATTTAATGGCATGGTTGGCATCTTCAAAAGGTATTTTTGGAAATCCCCTCCTATATTAGGTCTCATTCCTTATAGTTTGATAATGAGATAGGAGAGTCCTCGGTACAAGCCTCCTTTTGAGATTATTTATTTTAAGGAATGAGACTAATTTTGTGTTGGTTGGGGTGGTGCCAGATTGTTTAGCGTGTTTTCTTATGTACATATATATGTATTCTTGTCTGAATGAGTGGAAAACCTCTTTGTGAACATATCATAGAAACCTAGCATAGAAAAGAATTACTAAGAATGATTTTTTCACTAAATGTTCATGTACTGTCCAGTAGCCCATAGTAGGTAGTTATTTTGGATTATTGCTATGGGATTGGGATCCTCAGCCTAAGATGAGAATGTTTGGTCGTGAATTAGGGCATTTGATTCTATCTTGTGTGGCATGCTACTAGAGATGGAGTCATAGGTATTAGTATGTTATGGACATCCTTTTATTTCATAGGGTTTCTATGATAATTTGATACAATCACTATTTCTACCATTTCCATTGTCCTGAGTGGAATCATACCCGTGAACTTGGTTATGGGGTTTACTTGAAAAAACATTGTACATAGGTTTGGTTTTTAAAAAGGATTTCAATGTAGCTATTTAGAAAAGTTTTTTTCTCCTCTCTTTGTTTCTTTTCCTTGTTTTTGAATTATAAGGGAAATGTAAATTTGATTGTTGTTTTTCAAAATGCAATGTATATTTAAAACCCATATTTTTATAAATATAGTTCAATCTACTGTTATTGGTTTTTTTGGAACTAGAAAATGTACGGATTCCATGGTTCACTTTTGGCATCCCAACTAAGCATTCTTTGTGCTCATACTTATTTTTATCATTGTAGTTGCAAGTTTCCTTTGCTCAAGATTTCTTGGATGAGTTTCTCATTATTGGATAAAGGTCAACCATTAGTTGGGAGGGGACCTGGATGGTCACGTGGAGGTATGTTGAGTTTTTATATTTATTTATTTTTCCGCTGCTCGAGTTTAGTTTTATTATTCTATATAATCATATTTATTTATTTATCTTTAATTTTCCAAATCATTACTAGCGATTAATGTTTGATTCCCAAGACTGGTTTCCATCCTAGGGGGATCGAGAATGATCTATAGGACATGTCGCAGACCGGATCGAGTTACCGGTTTAGGGTAGAATAGGGTTGGTTCATGACATAGGATGTCATAAAGTGTTTTATGATTGATATTCCACGATATTATAAAAGTAATAATGTTGTTATCAAATGAATTTATAAGTTTTATTTTACATTTCAAATATAATGTGAAATTAATGTATATATCTAATTTTCCAATAATAGAATACTATTTGGTTTCATATGATGCGATAACATGTATGTAGAACTAATGAAATAACATAAAAACCAACTCTAGTAAATAGGGTTATAGTGGTTATAGTTAATATTATGGAACAATTTGAAGAAACCATTGGAAATTGATTTATGAAAAAATACATTATATAACATAACACTATAACTAACTTGAAGATAAGTATATGTATTAGATAACATCCCAATGTTATAATAAGTTATAAATTTTGTTTTTTTCATATGAAATCATCCATTTCTAGAAACAACACGGTTATTGGTTTTGGAATAGTTGTACCTTTGGGTAATAACTCCAAAAAGGGTTCATTGGGATTTGACTTCATTTTATCCTAGTACATGACAACTGGCCTTTCTACACACATATTTTGACACTCCTGATTGATATTCATGAGACAATACACGTTTTATTTATAAACCACGGGGAAGGATTTAAAATTCTTATGTTTTTTAAATATTTCCAATGATTCCTAGCTTATGATTATGAAAGAAGCTATGAATAAAATTTTCAATTTAGGTTAAGTGTGTCACTAATATAGAAATTATATATTATGCTTCATAATGTTCTAATATATTATATTCACTTATTTAGAAATGGATAATATTGTGTGTAATGAAAACCATATCAATACACATAATCCAGGTAGTTATTTTCCTGCTTTGCAAAATAATAAAGTTGGGGATAGTGATAAAGCTGGTGATGATCAAATTAAAACTATGTTGGGGGTGTTGACTCATGTTTGATCTAATAACATTTCCCATATGGAGTTTCCTTCTGAAACACAATGTGGTGTAAAAATGTTATACCACTTCAAGAATCATAACCCCCCATCATTTAATGGTAATACAAAAACATTTTTATCTAAGTATTGGATAAGTTCCTTAGTGAAGATATTTATTTATTTGGGGGGTAATGAAAGGGAGAAGGTTATTTTGATAGTTTATGATATCTACTAGGATGTAGACTAATGATGTTTATTTATTCAAAGCAATAATGATTGGGAGAAAATATAGTTCATTAAATAAAATATTTTAAATTACTCTTCATGGAAATATATTTTCCTCACGAACATAGATATGATATATTGAGTCAATTTTTGAGTTTGAGATAAATGGAAGAAAAAGATTTTGTTAATTATTTACATCATTTAAAAATATTAAGAAGACATGATAATGATTACATATGTAATCTAAAGATAAATATTGACCATTTATTGGATGGTATTAAGCAAATCCTTCGAATGGCGCTAGTATCACAAACATTTTCATCACACAAGGATATAGTGTAATATGGTATCAAGAAGGAGAAATATTTATAAAAAACATTTGTTTTTTAAAGAAATTGGGATACTAAAATGGTGTATGGTGACTTTGGAAAAAGGGAAATGTATAATGAGTTTAAGGGATGGATGATTTTCTCACCTGTGATAATTTTTTAAATAACCACCCTAGTAATTTCATGAAAGGAATGAGAGTTTCCATTATTTTTTAGAGAAATGAAATTCAGACATGTGAATGAGACACTAAAAAATAATCCTCAATTGATTAGTTTCTGAACATTAAAAAGATAAGTAACTATACAAATGATTTTATAAATCTTAAAAGGAATATACCTTAGAATAATCCAGGGGATCAAGGTCAAGATTTTTTCATTACCACATATGAAGTGGAATAATTAAAGTTCTTCTGTATTTTGTTTTAGGAATTATGATTTCATTATAAGAATTAGGTATAATATAGGGACTGCGCTGAAGTGATTTCTTTTTAAATATTTGAAAGAATATGTTGAATGGTACTAATGCCCAAGATAAGTGATTCAGTGGAAAATTGATAATTTTAAGAAAACACATGATTAAGTGAAGATAAACATTAACATGTTCCAGAAGTTAATATAATAATAATATCGCTATGTTTATTGAATAGTATTATTGACATCAAATATATATAGTCAATTGATATTCTATGACATTTTTTTCTAGAATTTACTATTTTTTTTATTTTTTGAATATATTAAATAATATGATATTTTATTTTTGTAATAATGCGTGTTTTCATTATGCTTTTATGGGGATCAAGGTATTCACATTATTGGTTTTTGATATTAAGTGCTACTTTATTATAGGAATCTAATGTTGTAATGATTTTGGAAATGTAGTGAGATTTATAAAAAATTATTAAACTTTAAATTTAGTTATAAATAATTTGTAGGTGAATTAAGGTTAAATAATAATAAAAAGAATTAGGTGAAACTACGGGCTTATTGTTGGGGTTTTATTGGTTAATGAAAAACTTCTTTTAACCAGTTTGATTGTGGTAAATATTTAAAGAAGGGTGTAATGACATATCTTTCTTTTATGGTATTATTGTATTGAAATTATATTTGATGAATCAATGGTCATTTTACTCAACACATATTTTTAAAATTGTGTTGGTTATCTTTCCCTTGATCGTTAACATTCTTATGGAAAATGATCTATATAAATCTACATAATTATTTGTGATATTCATCCATTTCCATATATTCCCTTCTCGCTAATGTTCTCCAACTTGGAAACCATGTAATGTGTTATTTTGAATTTCCTTTTATCTTCATTTTCCCTACTTTAAGGGTATATTTTATTAAACTTTTTTACAATGTGATTTTTCTGCAATAGGGTTTTCAAATGATAAACGGAGTATATATTCAAAAGCGTGAGCATGAAATTTATTTAAGGAGGTAGAATGTAAAAACCCTAAGATTTTGTAATATGAAAATTGTGTTTGATAACATATGTGACACAAAAAATTAGGTTAATATGTCATAATATATAAATTTTAAATTTAATCTCTTCCATAACTGACGATACACATAACCTTGAGTCTAAAAGAAATGTAAAATATTATACAGTTATAAAAAATATATTAAATTAGTGAGTATGAATAGGAATAAATAAATGAAAAAAATGATCTACACAAATATAAAATATGTTCATTTGTTTTTAATTTATTATACATTAAAATAAAAATTATTTGAATTTTTTTTGGAAAACTGTTTTTATTAGTATATTTTGTTTTTTACTAAAAAATTAAATTAATCATTATTGGTCAATTATTTAATTGATATTTATATAAAAAAATATTCAATCATATTTTTTATCATTTATCTCATATTTTTTAAAATCATGTTATTACAATAAATATTGTTTTATGTTTACAAAATGTATTTTCTCCTAAAATGCGGCTTCATTACGATTTGTTCACACGCACTACACATATATTTTAAAAAAATTAAAAAATATATTTTAAAAATGAATTTATTTTTTATATCATGATTTCATATTATTGTAGATTTAATTTATGATATTTTTTAAAAAATATTGATTTTTTGTTGAATATTTAAAAATACAAATCTTTATTGAAAAATGACTCTTCTATTAAAGTATTAATCAATTTTAATTATGTTTTAAAATTGTTTCATCACTAATATTAGTTAAATTATATTATTAATAATATAATATAGGTAATTAAAATAAATTTAATTTTATTTTTTGATATGAAAACTTTATATAGTAATGAAGATTTTCTATTTGGATAACCACTTCACCTTCATGTCTATGAGTTTTATTTTAAATTAAAAATTTCAAATTCTATTAAATAAATTTGGAAAAATTCCATTTAATATTAGGAATAAGAATTATTATAATTATATAATAGCTTAAACATATCTTTTTCACATATTTAATAAAAAATACTATAAAAATCGATAATCATGATTAAGATTAAAATAGTGTTTTGCAAATTACATATGCTTGTGTTAAAATTAATTTTCCTCATACATATAGTTTTTATTTGATAAATTATACTTCATATTTATAATAAGTAGTTCTATATTATCTAATAATGGTAATTTTATTTTATGTAATAAGGGTCAAATCATATAGGTAAATAAATAAAAAACTAGTTACCATGGTGAAAACTACAATTGTTATAGTATGTAATCCTAAAAGAGAATGAATAATTTCTTTAAAAAATTGCTTTTGTGGATGTTTAAATTGACCATATATATCCTAAAATACATTATCAGTCAATTTGTTAGGTTCCAGTGGTATGTGTTACTTCCAATTATTGAATATTGTGGGATATTCAAAAAAATTCCACTCCTCAATTAAAAAATATATTCATCCACAAACATATTCACACCAGTGAATCACTTTGGCTAAGCCAACCCCTAAAAATATCTCCTTTGTTAGGCCCATGTTGTGTTTTGGTTGTATTTTTTTGTTAATTGATGGGTATTTTGAAGAAGAATTGATGTGGATGAATGAGTATTCAGAATGAAAGGGATTGAAAGAAGTGTTTTTTATGGGTGACAGGTTTTTCTTGGAAGGAAGAAATGTATTCCGATTCACATTGTTTCTGGAAATAATTATACTACACGTGGTATTGATAGAAGTAGGAATCACTATAAAAGTCCATTGTAATGAGAAGAAGTGTCATTGAATGTGAAAACATTCAGCTGGAAGTATATGGTCATTAGATTTACTATGAATATAATGAGATGGAGGTGTTTATTTTTCTAGAGAATCTGTTTCACTATGACTACGATTGAATTAATTTGAAAAGAATATTTGATGATTTGTATTTCATATAAATCATGAGTTGTATTTTGAACTTGTGATACATGTTTGATGGAAAAAATGGGCAGTGAAAGGAATGCTACCAATCTGAAAAGAATCTTAATCATATTTATCTTATTCGGATGGGAGAGAGAAAGAAGTGGTATCGATTGGTTTCCAAAATTATCATATCTATATTAAAGAGGTGGTGTAGATTGAACAATCTTTATTGATATCAATTGAAGGAGACTGTATCGATTGTTTTTCAAAATAATTGGATTTCGGGTGGATGTAAAGGTATTGGGGTTGTTTTACAATTGTAGGTGGTTGCGATTTCACTATAGTAGATGCTTATGATTTCACTTGAGCAGCTAGTTAGGATTTCACTGCATCAGATGCTTACGATTTCACTACAACAAGTTGTTGTGACTTCACTGTTGAATCCGGTTACGATTTCACTGAAGCATCTGGTAATGATTTCACACTAGTATGTGGTTTTGATTTCCCAAGAGTAGGTGCTTGTGTTCTCAATATAACATATAGTTATAGTTTCACTATAGTAGCTGTTTACGATTTCATTACAATAGTTTGTTACTATTTCACTATAGATGGTGGTTATGATTTCACTATAGTATGTGGTTAAGATTTCACAGTACTAGGTTGTTACAATATCACTATATCAGTGTGGTTATGATTGCACTATAGTAGGGGTATCAATTTAAAATCGGTGTCGATTGAAAAGTGGAACTAATTGAAAAGGTGTGTTAATAAATGATTAAGATATTGTGGTGATTGTTATGGAAATTGTTCGTAACAGGTGAAAGTGAAAGAAAAAACATGGTATCGATCAAAGATCAATGCAATTAGATTTTATTTCATCATTCTTGTGTGGATCATCATTTTTAGATTGTATTGTATCGTATCTAGGAATATCATCATTTTTAGATTGTATTTAATGATACCCAAAAAAGGAATGTACCTAGGAAATGATCATACCCTGGAAATGATCATACCAAAAAAATTATCATACCCACGAAAAGATCATATATAGAAGAAGTATTGTTATTATATTGTAATATATCATACCTAGTGATCGTACATAGAATGATCATATCAATAATGATCGTAACCAGAAATTATCATAACCAGAAATGATCATATCTAGAAAGTATCGTACTCTAGTTCTAATTCAAAATACATCATCAAGTGGGGTAAGTGTATAATGGTTTTTTTTCTCTTAATATGAAATTTAAATGGGGGTCAAATTCAATCAATATAAATAGAGAAGATGAATTTTTTATTTTAAGTAGATTAAGAGTTGTGTTAAGAAAAGAATTTTCTGGAAAGAATGGAAAGTTACAAAAAATTCTGATCAATTTCAGAAGATGATAAAGATGATCCTAAATGATTTCAATGTCCCGACGGTAGACATGATACAAGAACTATTTTTTGAATGAAGTTTTGTTTCTCAGGTGGGTCAAGAGAAAAGAAAAGGGACGAAGATTGTTGTATGATAGGTTGTGGTGGAGCTGAACTATTAAATACAATATTTTTAATAAGATCATTTTTTGAATAATTGTATTTAGCAATCATAATCATCCATAAAAATCTATAAAATCGTACTCAACCTAATTTTAAAAAATTTAGATATTGGTGAATGAATTTTCAAATAGGGAGTCTTTCGTTCGAAAGATTGTTTTGTGGAAGATTTAATTTTTCAATAATTTGTTTTCAAATGGTATAGACCTTTGTTTGGAAGAATTCAGTATAATAAAATAAGACTCAGATGATCATACACATGTATTCCTACTAATTGAAATCAGTATCATCAATTTGAAAGGGAAACTGATGAAGAAGTGGTGATTCTTGTAAAAGTTTCGAGAAGAATCATGAATATTTGATGAAGTCATAATTGCTCAGAGATTTCAGGAGAAATTCAGATTTGGTTGAATTTATCTGAGGAGGAAAGTGTTTTAGTATTCGAACCTAAAATTGTTTTGGGTCACCAATACAAGAGAAACAAGTACATTGTACTTTTATATGTGGTGTACTATTCACAACATAAGAGAGATAAGCTCTGAGTCTTCAGTGAGAGAACGTGATACCATTTTTATTTGTATTGAATATATTTCGATAGGTATTGTATTCATCTGGGTTTGGTATGAGGATAAATTAATTAGAAAGGGATTCTCTATAATGGGTATCACTGTATTGAAGATTTCTTGACTGAGGAAGTATCATACTAAGTTTTATAGTATTCTAGGATTGAATTTGTGCTGATTCATTTCAACTACATTATATCAGAAAACTGGACTAGGAGTGTTGTTTTGTAAGAATCAGACTCAGAGAAATCAGACTCAGAAATGAACAAACATAGTGTTCCCTTACAAAGTCAAGCTGATTCTTACATTTATTCTAGGTAAGTAGTTTATTAATTTTATTTCAATGGAATAAATTTTTTTAAATGAAAATATGCACATGTAACTTGAGTTGTTTCAAAACAATTGTATTAGCCTATTGTCTTTAGAGGTTTAACACACACTAGTGGAATTGTTTCATAGAGATACATGACTGTAAGGATACGTTATACTTGTTTTAATCCAAGGATTGTTTTATTGGTGGATTGTATGGCATTGGATCATTTCCATATCATACTAAGGACGTAGCTATTCTTATTGAAAAGTGAACCATGTGAATATTTGTGTTCTTGAGGATGTGTGTTGAGTTTTTTTCATCAAGTCATAGAAATCTCTAATAAGTGGTAAAGGTTGATTTAATTGAAAAGAAACATAATAGAAAAATAGTATCACTAATTCACCCATCCCCCTCTCAGTAATACATTACACTAACTGGACACTTTCATGTGGTATCAGAGTGAGGTTCCCTTTACTATTCCTTGCTAATGGAGAACGCGAACTGTGTAAATAGTAAAGGTATTATGGTATTTGATGGAAAGAACTATCATATCTAGAAATATTGAATGATGCCATATCTCATGTCTATCAGCTATGATGTTCTTGAAGTTACAATAGTTGGGTTTCATCTAATTTATGATAAAGCTCCACTTAATACTGTTGAAAAGATACATCTTGTTAATGTTGGATCGGTATAGAATTAATTATTTTCATCACTTTATGATAGTGAATTATTGAGTGTAAAAGTTGTTTCCATAGAAATAAGTATTTGGGATACATTTCATGTCATATATGAAGTTAATACAAAAGTGAAGAAAAAAAATTTAAAAATATGTAGATTGAAGTATAAAAATCTAAATATGTGTAACACCCCGACCCTAGTTACCCAGAGTCAGTACATTATTACATAACATTGTCATGATCACTAGGGATCAAATCCAGAAATACCAATCAGTATAGTATCCCTGGAAGTACTAGATACATTCATAAGTTTAATATAACACTATAAAATGAAAAACAAAAACAACATTTTCTCTATTGAACACATTCATATCTCATAGACTATCCCTGCAGCTGAATCATATTATACTTCTTCACATCCATGGAAATATAAAACTTAGAAATGGGTGATCTCAGACAGTCAGTAAGGATAACAATATTGCGGAAACATTCATAAATAAGCATAACCATTTAAGTCTATGTATATGTATAAAACATAAACCTTTTAAACATAAAATTTTACATAATATAGGAAATATAAATCGAATAATTCTATTTACATAATCACATCGATATTCTACTGGTCAAACAATCACATGAAATATCAGTATCCAATTTAATAATGATGGAATGCATAATTCTAGATTTCATAACCACATAGTCAAGGCCTTGTTCCACGACTAGAAATAATTTTTTGTCAAGGCATTGTTTCAAGACCCTATTTTCACTCATGAGACCTACAGATTCATCGAGGAGATATAGTAGGCCCCTAACCATCACTTACTAAGTCCAATGCATTACTCTTATGAAAATATTGAAACACCACATTAAAAATCATATTAAAACCAGTGTATTAAACGTAAATACAATAACCATAAACAATGAATGGTATAAAATAGAAGATCCATAGTCGAAAATATCATAACTCAATAAATACAATATTGAATATTGTATTATAACAAATAAATTTCAAAGAAGTTTAAAATACCTCATTGGATGTTGACATAGATGAAATGAAGACTTTTTGAAAAAAATACCTCATTCTATTTTGAAATAAATTAAAAGTAAAATAATTATAAAAGAAAAAAATTATTTTGAAAATATTCTTATAATAATGTATGGTAATCTTGGACAATGTTGTAATGGTGAAAAATAGTTGCACCTGCCGTACATGATAAAAAAGACATGTTTACTTTAATTTTGTTGAAAAGGTCATAATGTACCATTTTTTTAAATTGATGGAATGATTCCTTTAAAAACATATATAGTCAAATAAGGGTATAAATGACTTTAACACATAGTCTAGTAAATAGTCAAAATGTCTTGAATTTCATTTTTATGAAAACAAGGATGTGGACGATAAAGAGGTCCCAGTAGATGCTTAGGTAATAACAACCTCGGATAAGTGAAGAGATTTGTGAATTAACCATTACCATGTACATTTCCGTGGATGAGAGTACGTTAACCTCCTGTATAATAGTTAAATAATTGTTATTAAATTATAAAATAACTCTATACCTAAATATGATATCATATATGATCCTCTAATATAGCTTTGTTAATAATATTTCAGTAGTATCATTATTTCTGGTGTTAACTGATTCGTTTACCATTTTATTCTTTGTTAAATAAGACACAATTATTATGGATAGAATTTATTTGATTAATATCTAGATTTATATTATGTTCTTAAAATATATTTTTATTCAGAAAATGAAAATTATTCTTGAATTATTATAATGGGGAATGAATCTCATCGTGTTTGTGGAGATGGTAATCTGTATGTGGCATGAACAACAATATCATTATATTGATGGTGAAATCATATGAAATTGGATGGTATATCATATATAATGAATAATTAAAATTTTATATTTATTATTTACTTGAATTATACTGATTATTATACCCATCAAAATAATGAAGTGTTTGAATAACAAACTACACCACGACGTGGAGAAGGTAAGCCGTACGTACGAACCTATGGTGACTTTGTAATTTATAGGATGGATAGAATAACGAATATGGTTGTACAATATTTATAATAACATCATAGTATTTATTAGGTATTGGATTTATTATTTTGGTATGGAAAAAACAAATAAGGAGGAAATGGAAGATGAAAAGAACTTGAAAGAGGTTGGTGAAATTATTACATCTTCTTCTAATGTTTTATTTTGAGTTGAAAAAAATGGATACATTGGTTTGAATTATGATCAAAGTATGGACTCTAGGTTTATGTGACATAATTTGAGAGGATATATGGGTAGGTTTTGGCTAATCCAAATGGCTTTGGAGGTGTGATTTTGAGAGAAGGGGAAGTGACCTTTTATAATAGGGGTGATGGGAACCTTAGGAAAAGCTTGAAATATTATTTTATTATAAAATAATTTTCAGTTTCTAATGGATAAAAAGTGATTTATTTCTAAGGTATGGTGGTTATGTGTTGATATACCCTCAAACAATAGGTTTTAGAAAATCATAGGTTACCATATTAACCATAACTTTTAGATTAAACTATTAGTTAAACAGTTTAACTTTTATCATTTCATCTTGTATTCTTACACTATAAGGTTAATAATCATACTCTAAACTTCTAAAAGAACCTAAAGTGGTTAATTACTGACAAATAAATATTATTTCATCCCTCTATCTGATAATTTTGTATTAATAATATTATATCCTCCAATAATATAATATTTATTTTAAAAACTCATTTATGTCATTTTTTACACTATTTAGTATTTGGTTTTGGTAAAAATAATAACCGCATGATTAATTTGTAAGAAATTTAATTAATTAACCCTAACATGCCATATTAACTTTGAAAATTAGTGAAATTCTTCAAAAGTCTTGAATTACATTTATTTTGATATTTATAATATCAATTATTTTAATCTTTCATTAATATAGTAATTACTGCATCATTATTATGTCATAAATAAATTTAATTATTTAATTTATAAAAATTATAAATAAGATAACATTATATATGTAATATTTTTATCCTTATAATGAATACTAATAGTCGAATCTATCTTATGTATAACCCTAAATTAAAAATCGTTTAGTTATTTAAATTTGAATTTAACATTTTCAACTCTTACTTAAATAAAATAATAATAAATGTACTAATCTAATCCTAGTTGACCAAAGGGGATAATATTTTATTCCTAAAGTTTTTTTGGTCGAATAAAATTTATCCAATATAATTAGGACATGTATTAATCTAATTATAATATCATTTTTACCCTTAACTACATGATTTAATTTTAACTGTGGTAAATAAAAGTCAAAAGTTAATATTCACCAAAAATTAATTTCATCTTATTGAACCACATTTTACATACTGATGTCACCATGTCTTTATATTTTTAAAATTCAACTCACACAATTGGTAAAATTAAGTTTTATGAAAATTTTCAAATGCACCAAAAAGGTGGGTAAAAGATGGTAAAAAGTTCAATAAAATTTTAAATATCTAAAATTATTATAAAATGACTCTAATTAATTAAATTGAACATATATAGGTATTATTTATCTATTTTTTCCTAAAATAAAATAAAACAGAATTACTAATTATTTAAATAAAAATTTAGTTTTAAACAGCAACGCAATGCTCACACTATTCATCAAAATTCGAATGTTTTTAGAAAAATACCAAAAATTCTCCATTAGCTAATTTTGGGATTCTGAATCCAAAAATGAAGTCTATTTTTAATATTAAACATCATAAAATTGGGAAAAGTGGGTATTACTATTCATAACGGCTAGTTTCATTGTTCGTGGTGTGTTGAAACACCAAGTTGCGTACAACACAAGCTACTGCATTATTCAAATGGAAATTTACCATTGAAGCTTTAGGTGTTATAAAGTGGATAAGCATGAATCTGCCGGGTACTTTTTTACTAGTGTAAATGACATAGTGAGTACTATCAGAAGCCTTGGTAAAATTTTGGATGATTTTACTCTAGTTAAAAAGATCTTGAGAATCCAATCAGAAAAATTCGATTCAAAAGCATTTCATTGGAAGATAGAGATCCTGAAACATTATATCTTCCTGATTTGCATAGTACTATCATTACACATGAAATGAAAAGGGATAATACTATGAATGGAAAAAATAAATCTGATAGATAAATGTCTTTCAAGGATTCCAAAAAATAAAATATGATTCTTGAAGAATAAGAAGCTAGAGATTCTAACTCAAGAAATGAGTTTTGTAAAAACCATGATTCAATTTATTCCTTGTTTTCTAAAAATGTGAAAAGAGTTACATCATGGTATATAGGGAAACATCTATTAATGTGTATTGAATGTAAATACATTTTTAATTTTGTTTCCAATTTTCCTCAAAGATGAAATTAATAAGAATGTGATGAAGAATAAAGTGAAGATGAAGAAACAAGGACAAGAATATCTTGGAAGAAAAAGGGGGATGAAGAAAAATTCTATTCTAAGAGGGAAGATAAGATGTTCTCCAAATCGAAAAGGATACTATTTTTTCAATGAATTATTATATTGGGGGTGTTACAAATGATGGAGAATACAACACATTAATTAAAATAGTTAATGAAGAAATTTATTCCAGTAATGGAAGTAGTTGTGATGAAGAAGAAGAAGAAAGTAAATATGAATCCAAAAATTTAATTGAGCTTGTTGCGAAAATAAGTTTATTAGAATAATGAATAATGATGAATTCAAATGCAACAGTTTTGAGGTATAATATACTCAACTTGAGATGAATTTGAAATAATAATTCAAATAAAGCTTGAGAATGATTAGAAGGCATGAAAACAAAAACAAAACAGTTAAGGATAATCTTTCATAACAATAAATCAATAATACTTTCTCAAATAGAATAATAAGAATAATAAAATTATTTCAGATTAGAATAAATGTCTTGAAGAATAAAAATAATTGAAATGTGCATATGGAAGTGATGTCAAAGGATAATCAAGAAGAGTTGGGACTTGTCTAAAAAAAGGTATCTGAAGATTTATTTAGAAATATATGTTTCCAATACTATATCACTAAAATTAGTGGATGTTCTCAGAATGATAAACATGAGAAGGCTCAAGAAAAGTTACCTTCAAAGGGTTAGATGATTAATGGAATTGTTTTTTAAAATAATAATTATGGTAATGCTATGTATGTGCCCAAGACCAAAATGTTGGTGGATTGAAAAAGAAAGAGAATAAGGTGGATAAGAATCACATTAACCATTTTGGACAATATGGATGTTTCAGAGGCAAACAATCATCCTATGTATATTTTTGGTATTGTGTTGGATTTGTACACACATAGAAAATGTATTGGATAAACCATAAATAGTACTATTATTACACTAGTTATGGAAGGAATTGTCTGAGGGGGAGTCAATTTTGTCCAAAGAAGAATACTGAGAAGGTTGTGTCGAAGAAATATGAGAAGAAAAAAGTAAGGATTTAAAATAAGTTCCAACCATTGGAAACAATTATTGAAAGTTGGGTGAAACATGGACACCTTGTAAAAGGATGACTTGTTTTGTTACTGGAATAACAAATGATTCTTAATAATCTTCAAAATCCAAATGTTTTTGTAGTCAATAAAGACAGGTCTGAAAAATTTCAAAATAACGAGTGTTTAGTTATTTGGAAAGAACACATTGAACTAGCTAGGAAATTAGAGGAATCACAAAAGAAACTTAAAGAATATATGTGGAATCAGAATTCTTATGATATGTGAATTTTTGAAAAAAAATTATCAAAAGATGGTAAAGATGATCATGAAGGGAATGGTATTAAAACTTGTTTAACTATATTTCTTGAGCAAAATATATGAATAGACTACATAGAACAAACTGATTATAACAATGATGTTCCTAAAGATGAAGAAATGATTTCATTCTCATAAAAATAGTATACAGATACAATAAATGAGAAGGATGAATAAATGTAAGAAGGAACATCCAATGAAAATTCTGTGATGAAGAATAAGAAGGAATGTATGAGAGTGTATTCTATGTCTGGTTATTGATTCTAACAATCAATCAAAGTTCCTCTTTATTCTTATTATCTTTGCATACTGGTTATAACATTTATGTAATTGAAGGAGTTTAAATAAGGTATAAGGAATTGACGAGTTTCTTATTTTTATTGAAAAATAATGTAATGAGGATGAAAAAAGTATGTTTTTAAAAGTTTCATTTTTATACATATGAATATTCTGATGTGTTTGTTGAGATGGGTGTAGCTTACTTTTTTCATAGACAAAATCCTTCATGGTTTCCCCCCAGTCATGAGAATTTTGAAAGAAGTATGGAAAATGTATTAAATAAAATTTGTGATAAGGATAACATTGATGTCCTTGATTATTCACTCTTGTTTTCAACATTGGGTTCACCCACATAGACAAAGAGTTGTTTAATTAAAGGTTCTCTGTTTATATAATCTTGTGATATCCTTGTTAAAGAAAATTCCCGACCTATAGAATTTAAGATCGTTTAATAATAAGGGAGAAATGTATTATTACGGATCCTATGAATTTGGATGTCAATAAGGGGGATATATAAGAGAAATGGGCAGAGACAAAAGAAATACGGGGAGGAAGAAATGAAACAATTCCACTCATTGTTTTAATTAATGTGTTTGAAGTTAGTATTCACAACAAATACAAAGGGGGTATTTTTAGGCCCAATTTTTATTTCGATTGTATTTTTTTCAATTGATACATATGATGAAGAATAATGGATGTGGATGAATGAGAATTAAGAATGAAAGAGATTGAAATAAGTGTTTGTTTTGTCGGTGATAGGTTTTTATTTGACAAAAGAAATGTATTCTGATACAGTTTTTTCTAGAAAAAAAATGGACTATTGGTGGTTTTGATAGAAATAAGAATAACATTGAATGTGTATTTTAATGAAAATAAGTAGCTTGGAAAGTGAAAATATATTTCTAGAAGTATATGATTATTGGATTCCCTACGAATACATTGAGAAAGAGGTGTTTGTTTTTCTAGAGAATCAGAGTCACTATGATTATGATTGAATAAATTGTGACAATGATTTGTTGATTTTTATTTCATATAAATCATGAGTTGTATTGAGAACCTATGATAGATGCTTGATAGAGGAAAGGGGGAGTGATAGAGATGCAGCCAATTAAAAAAGAATGGTATTCGAATTTATCAAATCTAGATGGCAGAGAGAAAGAAGTGGTTCTAATTGTTTTTTAGAAAGCTCATATCTATATTGAAGAGGTGGTGCCAATTGAAGAAGCCATACAAATAAGGGGATAATGGAACAATATTGATTGTTTTTAAAAATAATTGGATTTTTTGTTGAAGTCATAGAAGTTGTGTTGTTTTTACAATAACTAGTTGTTATGATTTCACTACAAAAGGTTCTTAAAATTTCACTATAGCAGCTGGTTATGAAATCACTATAGCAACTTTTTATTATTTCACTAAAAAAGGGGTTACAATATTACTGTAGCAATCACATACAATTTCATTGTAGTAACTAGTAATGATTTCACTATAGTAGCTAGTTACGATTTCTCTATAGCAACTGGTTATGATTTCACTACAGTAGTTGATTATGATTTCACTGGAGAAGCTGGTTTCGATTTCACTGTTGCAGGTGGTTATGATTTCACTGTAGAAGGTGGTCACAATTTCACTATAGAAGGTGGTTATAATTTCACTATATTAGTGCATTTAGATTTCACTATAGAAGGGTATTACAAAAGAAAAGTGGTTTCAATTGAAATGTGTTGCCAATTGAAAATGGGTGCTGATAAAAGAGTAAGAGATGGTGCTAATTGTCTATCAAAATGATCATAACAGAGAGAAAGTGAAATTATAGATGTGGTACCATTCAAATATCATTTTTTAGATATTATTGCATTGTACTCAGGTGGATTTTCATTTTCAGATTGTATTGTATTGTTTATTAGAAAATCATCATTTTCATATTATTTTTTATTATACCCAAAAAATGATCATATCGAGGAAATGATCAGACCCAAGAAATGTTCATACCCAAAAAATGATCGTACCCATGAAATGATTCTACATATAATAAGGATCATTATCGAATTGTAATATATCATACCCAATGATTGTATGCATAACGATCATATCTGAAATGTTCGTAACCAGAAATTATCATAAAAAAAATGATTGTATCTAGGAAGTATCATACTATATTTTTTTAAAATTGGCTTTATCATGTGGTGTAAGTGTTTTTTTTGTGTTGTTTTCATATTAAATTTCAATGGGGGCCAAGTTCCATCAATAAAAGAGGAGAAGATGAAGTTTTTATTTGAAGTGGATCAAGAGAAGTTTGATGAAAAGAGTTTTTTGAAATATATGGAAAGTTACAATACATTCCAATCAATGTCCAATGATGCTAAATATGATCCTCAATGATTTCAAATTCATGTAGGTAGTTATAATACAAGTGCAGGCTTTTGAATGAAGTATGGTTTCTCAGGTGGTTCTAGAGAATATAATAGGGAAGGAGAACTATCGAATGTTTTGTTGAGGGTGAGCTAAAATTTCAAATAAAATATTTTAGTTCAAATCCTTTTTGATGAATTTTATTTATCAATCATACTATACAATAAAACTCTAGAAAACCTTACTCAAACTGAGTTTCGAATAATGTGGATACATATGAATGAATTGTAAAAGGGGGAGTCTTTCATTCGACAAAATATTTTGTGAAAGAAAAAATTCTTGCATACATTTGTTTTCAAATGGTACTGTCCTTTGGTTTGTAGAATTTAGTATGAGAAAATTAGACTCAGATGATTGGACCGAAGAATTCCTAATAATTGAAATCAGTCTCAATATTAAAAATTGGTTTCTGAAGAATAAGTGTCAAATATTGTGGGTGTTTTGAGAAGAATCTAAAAGCTTTGACGATGTCATAATTTCTCTGAGATTTTAGGAGATATTCGCATTTGGGTGAATTTTAGTGAGCAGGTTAGTGTTTTGGGATTCCCACCTAACATGTTTTGGATCACTGAAAAAAGGGAAATAAGTACATTGTACTTTTTTATGAGGTGTAGTGTTCACTGCATAAGAGAGAGAATATCAGAGATTTCAATGAGAGAATGTGATACCATTTTGTTTTGTATTGAATAAATTTCGAAGGGGATTCTATTTGACTGGGTTTGTTATCAGGCTGAATTAATCGAAACCATATCTTCTATACTAGGTATCACCGTATTGAATATTTTTGGACTGAGGAAGTATTATACTAAGTTTTAGCATAGTCATGTTTGATGTGGTAATGATTCATTTCCATTGTATTCTATCAAAAAATCAGACTGGGAGTGTTTTTTTGTAACAATCGGACTCAAAAGAATCAGGATCAGAAAAGATCATACTCAATGTTTCATAATAATGTTCAAGAGATTCTTACATTTCCTCTAGGTAAAAAATTGATGAATTTTATTTCAATTTAATGCATTTGTTTAATTGAAAAGAAGCATAGGTAACATGATTTGTTACAAAACAATTGTATTTCCCTATTGTGCTAAGAGGGTGCACATGCACTAGTGGGATTGTTTCATAGTGATACATGAGTGAAAGGATATTTCCTACCTGTTTTAATCAATGGACTGTTTTCTTAGTGGATTATATAGTGTTGGATCATTTCTAAACCATACCAAAGACATATCTATTCTTATAGAATAGTGAACCCTATAAATCTTTATATTCATGAATAAGTGTGTTGAGTTTGTTTTCTACAGGTAATTAAAATCTCTAAGGAGAGGTTAAGGTTGTTTCAATGGAAAAGAAACATAAAAGAAAAATAGTGTCACTAATTCACAGCTCCTCATATAAGTGATACATTACTCTGACTGAGGAATTTCATCCCCAAAACTCCTTATCCACATTATA
Organism: Viscum album; assembly: GCA_963277665.1. NCBI lineage: Eukaryota > Viridiplantae > Streptophyta > Magnoliopsida > Santalales > Viscaceae > Viscum > Viscum album. Next base: position 249,387,345 of record OY728165.1, on the reverse strand, counting down.
GAGCTATTGTTCATCAAAAAATACCAATCCTATGGTTCATAATAAGATATTGAACGGTGTTTTTTCTAAGAGAAATTAATTGTCTCCGCTAATATCTTTCTATTTTAATTTTCATATTAACACCTTAAATTATATAAAAATAATTGAAATACAATTAAATGAGAATATAGAATATAATTTTTTAATTACGATGATTTAATAAACTATATCAATCGTTTCATCTATCAAATGGGAAATGAAACTGTCCATCGAGTGTGCAGCGGACTACCGTCTTGCGAATAGAAATAATCTTATTTCTGTAAAAACCTCTCATGTCTAGATATAATTATTGCTTTAACATATTTATATGATATTTTTTGACATAATTATAATTAATAAATTATAATTTCATAGATAAATTCTTAAATTCATTTCAGTGGAAATGCGATAATGTTGCTTAGGTGTATGGCGGACTACTGCCTTGCGAAGTGATGTGATATATTTTTCACTTACACTTTTCATGGAATGTAATAATAATAAATATATTGAATATTTTTTTATATATGAAATCATAATGTTCTTTTAATGATTAAATATTATTTACTTTTATTATATTTTATTCGTTAAAAAAACCATAACAGTGTAAATTCATACGTACAACCTACCGTCTCTATGAATGATGTAACTCATTTTTCTATCTCAAAAATTTATGGATTGTTATAAATTTTTATATAATGAATTTATAGTATATTTATATCATTTTTATCATTATTGAAATTATGGAACCATGATCATTGTACAAGAATAAAAAACCTAGAACTATAATATACGTAAAAAATAAAGCAGTTATCACCTAGAATATTATTTTTAATAAAATAATTATTAAAAAATGTTTGATAGAAAGTAATAATAAGATAATTTATGGTATTTTGTACGTTATTATGGTTACATAAAATATTTATAATAAAAATATATTAATTATATTGTAGTTTCAAACAAATATGAAAGACACTAGACCTAAGGTAATGGTTTTTATTCTAACTTTTACTTCCATGAGACATATGTCACATTCACATATTATTTAATTTTTATGTTGTATATGCTGGAACATTGATATGTTATTTAATGAATCAATTTATCTATATGTTATTTAGTGTTTCATTTTAAATTATTTCTTTCATGGGGTTTATGATAAAATTTTTCCTAAAGTGTTAATGATTAATTTTACAATTTCATTAACACTCAACATTGTTTATGTTTAAGCATCCCTTATGAGATTTTTTGATATTTCTTTCTTAATCCCAATATATGATATTATGAAATATTTATTCAAGAAATTTTCAATTAATAGTACCACTCTACTCTCTTTGGTACTTAAAATGATTGAGAATTTTTTTAAGAAAAGATAGATTTATTCGTATCTTTTGTCAAAAATTATTTATTAATCCATGTTTTCTAAAAATATTTTCCAAAATATTTTTTAGCATTATCAAAATGTTCTATTAAATACATTTATTACCATGATTAATTTTTTTTAAATGTTTTCAAAGGTGTATTCTTATCATTATCCAAACATGGTTCTTTTTATCTTTTTTGTAAATGGGTGTGGAATTTTTTTTGGATGTACTGAGCATAAACAATATTTTCCACCATCCAAAATACTCATTGACATGAATAATATATTAAAACCCCACAAGTTTATTTCAATAAAAAATTTCCCTAATATTTGGGAATTTTTTTTATTTTTTAAATTAACTCTCAAAGTGAAAATGATATTTCCTCAAAAATGTTTTTAATTTAAATTTTATGATATTTTTATTCATCAATGAAAATTGCCTTAATTTTTCCTTATGCACAATTGGGAACATGTTATAATGATACCATCCTTATTATTTCTCTGGGTGGTTTATGATCAGTTTTACTCATGAAATACTATTATCATGCAATTTTCTATATTACTCTAGTTGGTTTATGAATATGATTATAGATTGGGGAATGTATTATCATTCGTATGCTAGTATTCCAAAATAATAGTTTATGTTGATTATGATTATTAATCATGGAAATTATCAACATCTATTCTGCTATTTGTTCAATATTAATGTTTATATTGATTATGTTTCCCTTTTTCAATATGAATATTTTATTAGACATAGTAAGTGACAGGAGGGACTCAATATAGTCCCTCGATGCATCAATAGGTATAATAAGGCCAAATAGATTAGGTTTTCAGAATGGGCCTTAACTATTAATGTAAAATGACTTGGAATGAGACCTTGTAGGTATAATTATGATGTTTGAAATTATCCATTCCCTTGTTATGATATTTGTTTTTGATTTCCATTTGAATATTAAACTAGTACACTATATGAAAAAATATGTTTCGTTGTTGTTTTTAGTGGAATATTTCAAAAACACTCATAAATGTTGTTTTAATATTTTTTTGCATTTTTTTTATAATTTAAATTTTTTTAATTTTTTTGAATTTATTTTTAGCATCATTTTTCTAAAATTTCAATGAAATTGTAGTGGTTTTTAAAAGCAACTACCGCTGAATTAATGGTGTAAATATATAATTTAAAATATATAATTATTATTAATGATTTATTATATACTATAAAATATTTTTTAAAAAATTTAATTCATTATAATAACTTAATTAATAAATATTTATAATTATTCATTAATAAAAATTTGAAATTTAAAATAATTCTCCATTAAGTTGAAAATCAAACATTGATATTAAATGATTTTATCTTTTCATCTAAGGGTCAATTTTAACTCAATAAATAGTCAAATTGTATCTTATGAAATGAACTAAAACCAAATTATATAATAATTTAGTAATAACAAAAATAAATTTTTTATAGTTTTATGAAAAGTGTAAATATAACATGAACTTCAAATGAACATAAATCTTGATCAGGGTGTCTATTTTGACTCTACCACATATCAAATTGTTGCGTGTAAAGATATCTCTTCCATAGTGATCATGGGGAAACTTGATCACATTTTATAGGCGAAAAAGGCCCATAAGACCTCTAAAACTATGTTTTTAGTCATGGTATCCCATTTTTTTAACATTCAATAAACTTTTCACTTCATTTATGTAGGTCTTATTGTCTTTTAATTCGGGAAGACTAAATTTATTCCGAGGGATTACATTTATATTGATATTATCGTGTTGATATTTTATCATTTTCCAATATTTAGTTTTATTTATAATAAAATGTAGGAATATTTTATAATATTTACTTATAATAAATAAATTTTATAAATTCATATCTAAAAAAATAATTTCCAAATATATAAAACTTTTTGAAATAAATATTTATTATCAATTTCATTTAAAATAAATAATTTTCGATTTTATTTTCCTTATAAAATTGAATAAATATTTATATGAACCTATAAAATATAGAATGTTAAAATAAAAATGTGTATGCATTAATAATAAAATATATATTTATCTTTATATTCCAATATATGTCAATAAATACATATATATATTAATATTCATGTTTGTATGTGAGAAGTATACATGTGTACTTGTGTGTGCAAATATGTGTGTATATGTTTGTGTATTGATATTATTTGTATAGACCGTATATAAATTTATTTTTATATAAATATATAATTATTATTAAATATAGTATATAAATGAATTTTCTGTAAATCTATATGAATATATATGTATGTATGTATTTTTTATATGTACATATGTGTGTGTACTGATATATATTTGTATTATAATATATGTAAATGAATGTTAATATATGATAGATAGATATATATATATATATCATTGACATTCTGTGATATTTCATCTTCATTTATGATTGTCTTCATATGTTTTTTTGTCATTTATGATGTTATTCGATTGATTTACATTTCTATTGATTTGATGGTGTTGCAATTATTATGGTTTCCACTCATTTTATGATTTACATTCAATTTTATATAACTGTTTATAGGTATTTATGAATAATTTTGTATATTTAAATTATTTTGAAGATATTTATAAATATTTATGTTCATATATTTTTATATCATATATGTGAAAATATATATGGAAATATTTATATTTACTTGACTATATAAATATATATTTATATTAAAATACACTTATATATCTGAGTGTGTTCACATATACTTATGCCACATAAATGTGTGTTTATATATATTTATGTAAAGTTCATTATATGTATATATATTTATAGATGTTCAGGCTCATTTATTATATATTATATATTATATATTATTTATTATCTATTATTTTTTTACGTTTTATTTATTATTTATTATTCTCTATTTTAATATTTATTTACTAAAAATTTGTTATTTACTGATCGATTTTGGTTATTAAATGATATTTAAATAAATATTTATTATTAATTAATTATTTTTTATATATTATATACATTTACATATTGTTGTTAATTTATTAATAATAAATTATTAATTATTTAATTTAAATTTGTTACTAATTTATATTGAATGTGTTATTTATTATTTATTTTGTAGTTATTAATTATTTATTATTAATTTAATAATATTTTACTATTTATTTATTTCTGATTTATTATTTTGGGATTTATTTTTATTATTAATGATTTGTTAAATATATATTTATTATTTATTTATTATTTATTATTACATATTAATTTTAATTTATTATAATTATTTTAATTTATTATTAATTTGTCACTAACATGTTTTTTATTATTTATATAGTAGTTATTTATTTTTTATAATTTTACTTATATATTTATTAATTAATATTTATGTAGGTGTTATTTATTAATTAATTATTTATTATTATTTATTTATTTATTTATAATTTATGTACAGTTTATTTATAGATTATTTATTATTTAATATTTATGTAATTTTAAATAATATTATTTTGTTTATATATTATTTAATTTTTTAATGTTTTTATTTTTTATTATATATAATTTGTTTATTATTTGTTTAATTTTTAGGCATTATTTATTAATTTATTATAAATTGACTATTGATTTATTTTCAACATATTATTAATATTATATTATTTATTATTATTATATCATTAATGATTTATTTATTACATATTTATTTAGCATTATTACTTTATTTTATATTTCTTATTTATTGGTTTATTATTTATTTATTTATTATTTTTTATAAATTATTTAATATTTTAATTTTTTTTATTTTTTTATTTATTTATTATTAACATATTATTTATTCAATATTTCTTTATTGATAATATATAATTTATAATCTATTATTTATTTATAAATTTTTTATTTATCATAGATTAATTGATTTTTTAAATTTTTTGTTATTTATACATTACCTTGATTATTTGATATTATATATTATATATTATATTTTTATTTTTTATTTTTTATTATATCTATTTACCATTTATTACCATATTATATATTTATTTACGTAGTAATCATTTATATTTTATTTGTTAATTATTAATTAGTAATTAGTAATTATTAATTATTTAGTTTATGTCTATTTTTTATGTATTATTTGTTTTTTCTATCGATATGTAAAAGTATATATATAATAAATTCTATTTACTCACCACGTGAAGGGCCTGTTGGAGTGGTAAAGTCTTTGAAAAAACTAACTAAGAGGTATGTCATTCAAATCTCATCTAATTTAGAATGTATATAAAACATATATGACATATGTATCACATGTTCATGTAAATGGTAATAAAATATTAAAATAATATTAAAATAAATATATTATGATAATTCATTAATTAATTAATTAAATTAATTAATTACAAAATTTACTTATGAAACTAAAAAAAATTAATTCATAAAAATTTAAAATAAAACAAATAAATAAAATTTTTAATACAAACCACAGTAAAATTATTTATCAGCAATTTAAACCACCCTAAAAAATCACTTGATTTTAATAAGTGATGTTAAATTATTCCACAATAGTTTGGAAAACCCTTCATGAAATTATTATCGACTTGTAATTTAGTGATAGTTTTTTAAAATCATTGGGAAATTATTTAAGAGTGATTTAAACTGCCGCTAAACATCTACTTTGGAATAGTGTTTAGAAAATACATGTATAAGATTTATACTTATGTGATAATTTATATGTCATTATTTTGATAATCAGTTTTCCAACCATATTATTCTCAATGTTCATTTTATTGATTACATGAAATATATTTTAGTTATTTATATTTTCATATTTTTTATGACGTATTTGTTGATTCAATAGGGTTTCCTTATAACCTTTCTATTCCTTTATGTTTTGAAAATCACAAACACTCTATCTTAAGGCAAATTTTTTTCCATAAGTTTCATCTTGATAAGGGAAATTTTCCTTTCCCAAGGAAATTTATCCTTTCCTTGTTTTCATTGATCTTATTTTCAGTCTCTCTTAATATAACTCATTATATTCCTAGGCATAAAATTCGATTTCACATCTAAAACCTTGTAATTCTATAAATACTTAGATACAGAGAATTCTATTTTCAGGATCTGAATACAGGTTCCGAATTCTTATTCAGACTCTAAATTATTCCGAATTGCACTCCGAATTCTTATGAATTCAGACTTCGAATTCTTATGAATTCAGACTCTGAATTCCTTAGAAATTCAGGTAGCATATTCTTCAGAATTCAGACTCTGAATTCCGTAGAATTCAGGTTCCGAATTCTTCAGAATTCAGACTCCAAATTCCTTAGAATTCAAAATCCAAATTCCTCAGAATTCAGATTCCAAAGTCTATGGAATTCTGATTCCAAACTCCTTGAAAAATAGAATCCAAATTTCATAGAAATATAGTCTTCAAAGGTTAACATGGTTACACTTAGAATTCTTTTTTACATAGACTCCAAAAAATTGAATTTGGTTGAACAACCATATTTTACTTATTCTTGTTTGAGTTATAAAATGATGTTGTTCTTTCTATTAATATATTACCGTTGATTGAGTGACACATGTATAGGTCCCTCCGAAATTAATTGAATATTTGACTGTTGGAGGAGGGATCCAAATATTGGAAATGGGCCTATAAATAGGAGCTCATTTGAACGAGCTCATATCAACAATAACAACAACTAATGGTTCTAAAAATCTAGATTTTATATGCTGATGAATTTATTTCTAGAGAGAGACTCTCAAGCCTTGTGTGTACTTAACATCTTGTTCAGAATTGCTTAATGCCACTCTGAATGTTGCTGAGTACCTTTGAGGGCTTCTGTGGAAAGAAAGACAGAGGTGCCAACTACCTTAATGTTCAAGGACTTCCTTGGTGAGGAAGACTGAGGTGATGAATACCATGAAGTTGAGGGCATGTGGGGATAGTAAGAAAAACTCTGATATTCGTATCGAGGGCTTACCCTATTGTGAGTAAGTTAGAATTTCATGAAAGTATATATCAAGGGACCTTTATCCAAGGTTGTTGGATACCTTTCTCTTTGGGTTCAAATATTTTTACTTGTTACTAGTATTGTTTAGTGTTTTTTCGACAACATTTTGATTACGAACGAAAGTATAACTATATATTCTTTCTTATTCTTGTACATTGATTAAATAGATTCTATACGAATTAAGGTTGAATCTTTAACATTGTAAACTATTCTTAAGATTCATTTTCGGGACCACATTCCCAAAAACAAGCAGGGTTGTAGAACTAAGAGGTCTTGTGAATTTACTTTGTTTAACTTTGTTAATCATTACCATCCTTAAATGTTCCATAGGTATTTTTTAATGTATAGAATTCACCCCCTATTGTATATTGAGCATCTACATAATAATTTTGATCTTAAAATTGGTATCAGAGAGGGTCTCTAAAATACTTATATTCATATATAATTTTTCTTCCTCAATTTTTTCAATGTTCTATATTTTCCTTGAATAGGATATTTTATCCTCGTTTACAAAATTTTATTACTAGCATGTTTTTGTGGAATGATTCTTTTTAAGATTCCAATAATGAATGTTGGTTCAATTGAAAATATTAATCCTACTAGACAACCTATATTTGATGGGAATGATTATGAATATTGGAGATATCGTATGAGTACATTTGTCATTAATACTAGAGTGGACAAATTTTTTAGTTTCACTGCAGATTACATGATTCCTGATAAGGATGTCAAAACTTTTACTAATAAAGAAAAGTTAGAATATCAACTAAAATATAAAGTTTGCAATACATTGTTGTGTTCCATGACCAAGAATATATATATCTAGATATCTTCTTGTGAAGCTGAAAATTGTATTTGGAAGAATGTTGAAGTAACTCATATGGATCTTCCAAAGTTATTGAAACGAGAAGTGCTATGCTTAGAGATGAGTATCAAGGTTTTTTCTCTTCTTGTGGGAAACCTATATGTAAGGTACAATAATGATTTATGACTATTCTCAACAGCATACAATCCATGGGTGAAAAAGGATTAGATTATGAGGCACTTGTAGACAAGATTATCGATATCATGTCTAATGAGTGGGTATAAAAAAGAACAGTTATTGATGAGTATAGGAATGTCTCACAGATTACTCTTGATAAGCTTTTCAGAACTATTCTTCAACATGTGACTAGAATAAATATAGTTGTTGATAATGTTATGAAAAAGAATGGTGGTGGAAGTGTTTCTTATACAACTACTTCAAATCATATGAAAGCCAAGACTCCTCAGATAGTTACAAGATCTATGACCAAGAAGGTTACTGTTTTATCAGAATCAAGTGAAATTGGACATTCTGGGGATGAAGTAGCTAATATTTCTTGAAGGATGAATAAGATAGTTGGGAGGAAAGAATTTTATTTTAGATATAAAATAAAGAACGAAATGAAAATAAAGACTCTGAAGTTACTTATTATGAATGAAAAACAGCTGAACATATAAGGCCATACATTCCTATGATTAAGAGAAAAGATAGACAGGAAAATAATTCTGAAAGGAATTGAAAAAAGTACTATAAAGTAAAAGCTAAGAAATTTTTGAAATCTAATGACTCCTATACTTCTAGTGGTGGAGACTCCTCTGATGAATCCTCAGATTACGAATCCTCTGGATAGAAGTATCTTGGTTTACTTGCCATGTTACCTATCAAAAATCATTGTTTAATGGACATGGTACACAATGATGAATCTATAAACAATGTATCCTTGAATTCTAGTTATAGTTACAGTAAATACTATGAATCCTTGGATAAATAATCTTCTTCTGAAGAAGATAATACTTTACGTACCTATGAAGAAGATTCTAGGTTTTCTAAGCTCCTTGAGAATGAAAATTCTAAAGTCAAGATAAAACATGATAAGAAAAATTCTAGAATTTTAATTATTACTAAGAAAATATCATATCATTCTAAAGATTTTTATAACACAATTTATGATTATTAAAGTATTTCAAAAACCCTTGAGGATGTTAATTCTGAGAAGGATAAACTTTCTAAGGATCTTTAAAAAGTAATTTCTAAGACAAATGTTTTTGAGCCTAACATTAGTGCTAAAACTATTTTTTTGAGGATAAAAAAATATTTATTTGACTGATGTATGAAATATTTTCTATGATGAAGTGTTTGTAAAAATATACCTTAAGTAAGGAGAATATTGATAAGATGTATTGCCAAATTTGACATCTAAGGAATAATTATGGTTTTGTTTATACTACTTCAAAACCTATTTTATGTAATAATTATTTTGTTCCTCAAAGTTCCCCATTCTCCACTAAGTGTCAGTGTGGGGGTGATGAGAAAAGCATTGTAGGTTAAACAGAACTCAGTCTTAAGGTTTTTATAAATCTTATTTTTCGATGAAAATGTGGATTCCTAATATTTTTCTTTCTGATCTTTCTAGATCCAAGAAAGTTTGGATTCTAAAAGTCTAACACTCTTATTTTTAGAAAACTAAGGATAGTACCAACATCAATATATGGTACATACATATTGGATTTTCCCGACATATGATTGGTAAAAAAACTTCTTTGAAAAGATTATCAAGATGAATGGAGGAAAAGTATCTTTTGAAGATAATGATATTGGAGAAATTATTGGTATAAGTAACATTTTTCTCCTTGAAAAAACATTGATTTCAAATGTTTTATTTGTTAAGGGTCTTAAGAACAACCACATTAGAATATGATAATTATGTGATGAAGGTTACCATGTGAATTTTAGGAATGACTAGTGCTTAGAACACAATTTCAGGGATGACTTTATTCTTTCTTCCCATAGGCAAGAGATTGTATACACACTAAATATAGAAGACCATAAGATCCAAGATATAACATTCATTAATGCAATGAAAGATCATTATTGGTCATGGAATAGAAGGCTAGCACACTGTAACCTTAGGAATATATGCAAACTCTCTAAGAAAAGACAAGTTTAGGATCTACTAGAGTAAAGATTTGATTCCTCAAATGTTTTTGATCTGTGTCAATATAAAAAGAAACATAAATCATGTTTTAAATAAGTTAGTGAAGTCTCAACCATTGATGCATTACAGTTGGTGCATATGGATCCTTTTTTTCAAACACACACAAGAAGCATTAGAGGAAAATATTATGTATTTGTATTAGTTGATGATTACACAAGATTTAGGTGGGTCTATTTTATAGAAAAGAAATCTGAAGATTTTTCTTATTTAAAAACATTAATAACCCAAGTTAAAATGAGAAAAAACATATTTTTATAACTATCCATACTGATCATGGAGGTGGATTTCAAAATTATGAAATTGAAACAATTTGTAGTAGAAAATGAATTACTCATAACTTTTTAGCACCAAGAAGCCCTCAACAAAATTGTGTTATTGAACGAAGAAATAGAATTATTCATGAGATAACAAGAACCATGTTGAGTGAATATTCGATAGCCAAGCATTTTTGGGTTGTAGCTGCAAGTACTTCTTGTTATATTATATATCGTTTTTTGATTAGACCTTTTCTTAATAAAACTTCTTATGAGTTATGAAGTGGTAGAAAACCTATACTTTCCTACATCAAGGTTTTTGGTTGTAAGGTATTCATTAAAAATACGAAACATAATCTACAAAATTTTGCACCAAAATCCGATGAAGGAATTTTCTTAGTCTACTCCACAACTTTTAGGGCTTATAGAGTTTTCAATAAAAATACTTGTATAGACGAAGAAATAGATTATGTCAAATTTGATGAAACTGATCCTTTTATTTTTAAACAAGCTCAACCTACAACATCAGATGTGTTTTCAAAAACCAATTATCAAATCTTGATAGAATATCCTTCTGATAAGAAAATTGTCCATGAAAATGATTCTAAATCATTTACCCCATAAAAATTACTACCCTAAATTGATGAATAGGTTTTACAAAAATGAAGTCAGTTGTTTCTTAAGAATCATCCCTATGATAATATCATTGGTTATGTAAATCAACTCATAAAGACTATAAGTTCCATAATAAATGAAGTAGAACATCTAGCATTCCATTCCCAATTAGAAAAAAAATCACTGATGAGGATTTATGTGATAATGATTGGATAAAATCTATGCAAGATGAGATAAATGATTTCAAAAGGATTAAAGTCTGGACCTTGGTTGAAAGATCTAAGGAAACTTCTTTTATTAGAGTAAAATGGTTCTTCAAAAATAAATGAGATGAAAATGGAATCATATTAAGAAATAAAGTTAGATTGGTTACTAAAGGTTATATTCAAAATGTAGGAATAGACTATGAAAAAAACTATACTCCAGTAGCTATAATTGAATCTATTCGAATTCTTCTTTCCCTTACATCATACATCAATTTAAATCTATTTTAAATTGATGTTAAATGTTTTCTACTTAATGGTTTTGTTCAGGGGGATGTTATTTTTGAACAACCTCTTGGGTTTGAAGATACAAAGCATCCTGAACATGTTTTCAAAATTACCAAATCTTTGTATGGACTTAATCAAGCCCCTTGAGATTGGTATGATAGACTTAAAAGATTATTGCTTCAAAATCATTATGTTAATGTAAATTTTGATCCAACACTTTTTTATAAAAATAGATAAGAAAAATGTTTTGATTGTTCAAATTTATGTTCATGACATTATATTTGGTTGATATCAGAAATCTTTAACTGATTCCTTTGCAGATTTAATGAAATATGAGTTCGAAAGGAGTTTGATGGGTAAATTAACATTTTTCCTTGGTTTTCAAATTTATCAAAAACTAGAAGGAATGTGTATATACCAATTGAAGTATATAAAATATATTCTTAAAAAGTATGGATATGACAACACAAAGAGTCTAAGTGCTCCCGTTGGTACCTCAAATTCACATGATATTGATCAATCTAGGAAACCAGAAGATCAAACATATTTTAGAGGAATGATATGAAGTCTACATTACTTGATAGTTAGTCATCCAAACATAATTTTTTCAGTATTCTTATGTGAATAATATAAATCCAATCCTAAGGAATCTCATTCAAAGGTAGTGAAACAGATTTTTCTCTACATAATGGGAACCATGGATCTAGGACTCTTATAATTCTGGAAAATATTATTTTAAAATATTTTTTCTGATGCATAATTTGGTGGATGTAGAATGGATAGGAAAAGTACATCTAGAAATTTTCATTTCATAGGAGATTCATTAGTTTCTTTGTCATGCAAAGAGACAACACTCAGTAGCACTTTCCACTGCTAAAGCTGAATATGTTGCAGATGGAAGTTGTTGTGCTCACGTGGTGTGGATGCAACACACACTCACTGAATGTGGTATGAGTTTTACCAAAACACAAATTTTTTGGGATAATACTAGTGCCATTACCCTATTTAAGAACCATGCACATTACTCTCATGCAAAACAAAAAAATATTAGGCATCACTTTCTTAGGGATAACACACAAAAATAAGATATAATTCTTCAATTTATAGGAACACAAGATCAAAAATCTAATATTTTCATATAATTTTTACCATCCAAGAGATTTGAATACATTAAACATAAGTTAGGAATGATTACCATAAGTTATTATTCCATGTTAACATCCTGTTGAAAGAAATCTCCTTACAGTATGTAACTCCTTTTCATAGGGGAAATACATTTTTTGGTTTATATTTTGAAAAGTTTTTATAGACTATATTTTTCTCAGTTTTTTGTTTAAAATTTTCGTAATGAAGATTTTTGTACATAAAAATTTTTTAATGAAGAATTTCAGACTTAAAATTTTCATTATGAATATTTTCATAGTAATAATTTTCATAATGTTGTTTTTCATTTCTAAAACATTCGTAATAAATATTTTCGTAGTCAAAGATTTCGTAATAGAAATTTTTAGTATATAAAGTTCTTCAAGAAAAATTTTCCTCATTACAAATAATCTTCCTAGAAAGTCTAAAGGTATGTTTCCTTTATTAAATTGTCGTAATCATATTTTACTTATTTGTATTTTCATTTTGTTTTATATTTTTTAGATTCACTTTTCCTTAAATCCTAATTTTTTATTCCTAAAAAAACTCAAATGATCGAATTCAATCAAAATACTTCTTCTGCTATCATCTGAACCATCAGATATTCTCATGAAGCATTCAACCATTGGATCATTCATGGGAGCTGAATCGTCATCCCAATTGCCTATATAATGGTCCCCTGATGGTTGTCCCACATCGATCTCAATGCACTTTCGTACTGAAGCTCTTTCCTACATACATAACCCCATTCTGAACTTCTCAGATCTTCCATACTTCCGAATGTTTGTCGAAGTGTCTTCTCAGAAAAAAATGTCGGCTATGAAGCCAATCTCTGAATGGAAGATATACATATAAAAGTTAGTTGATATAATGTTTTATGCCAAATATGTGTCTATCATTTCCAAGAATATCAAACTCAATGGATGGGAGAGTGTATGTATTTCAAAACCCAGAGATCATGATTTGGTATATCCAGAGTTGATAATAGTGTTCAATGAGTCAGTAATATTCTTCAAGGAATAAGGCAGGAGTAAATATCCTTTCACGTGTAATGGAATGTCATATTCAATTTCTTTAACCAAGGCTGCAATCTTTTTTGGTATTCTTTATGAAGGGGAAGCTGAGTTCTGTACTCACAAGCTACATTATGTTCAAGGAAGTTTTGATAAGGTGAAGACCATATCTTTCCTTGGTCTCCCAGATGTAAAGACTCCTAAGATTCTTCACCTGTCTACAAACTTTGAGATTCTTGAATTGGGCTTCAAGGAATCATTATTCCAAGAAATGGTGATAAGGATGCACTAAAGAAGAGTGACATCTATATTTTGGATTTCTTGGTAAATATAAGGAAGGAAAATTTGGTTAAGTACATTCAAATTATGATTACGAATATCACGAATGGGAATTTGAAATCTCAAAATATTATGTATCCTGCCATTATGTCAAAGATGATTGTTCGTTGTTCATAATCCTTCAAAATCCCTTGCAGTTCTAAGTCAAGTAATTGAAAAGTCATGTTGTCGAGGGATGATACTATGAGAAGAATGAAAATTGGTTTTTCCAAATATTCTGAAGAATTTTATAATATCCCTAAAGAGGAAGTTTAAAGTCTTTAAAGAAAAAAGAGGTGGTTTAAACCTCTAAAAATTGTGGGAGGAAGAGGGAGTTGAAAGAAGTATAAGAGAAAGAAAAAAACTCCAATGGAAAAGGAAAATCAGTCAGCACCCCTAGATCCAAAGAAACCAAAATCATATCCTCATGAGGTAGTAGAAAAGTGGAGAGAAGACAAGAAAATTTAAAAAGAAGGGGAGCCTATGTTTGCCTCAGACACTGTCGATGAAAAATATTTAATGGAAAAGGCAGTTAAAGAGCATGAGAGGAAAGAGAAAGAGAAGAAGAAAAAGAAAAATATGTTTGAGGCCGAGATTGTATAATCACTTCTGAAGGCTACTGAGAATGAAACTGAGAATATTCCAGTATCATTATTCTTTCAGATAGAATCTTTACCAATGAATCTAGGAATTAATTATGTGAATCGAGAAAATTTAATGAAAAATAAGTACAAGAAGAAGAAGAATAAGAGAGTGGTGAAACAAAATATTTGATAAAGAATGTTGATAATTTTCATGAGAGAAAATTACTTCTGAAAATTTCTCAATTAGAACCTCTGAAGTCTAGTCTTCAAAACTTTCTACCCCAGATAAAGATGAGAAAAGCGGAGAAGAAGTGAAAATGTGTCTGAAGAAGAAAGTTCCAACCATGATTTAATTCAGGAAGAGGATGCTGATATAGGAGATGTGAAAGAAGAGGTAGATGAAGATAAAATTGTGTAACTGTCTGATAGTGAACATGAATCACCCAATCAAGAAGAATTCATTCCTAAAGATGATAAGGAAAAACAGGTGGTTGTTGATACACCTAGATTAGAAGTGGTGAAGAATAAAGAAGTGGGTTCTTCATTAAAGATGAAATCTACTGATATAGAAAAATAATCCTAACCAAACAAAATCTCTTATTCTAAATTGTCCTCTCTTGGATATGATTTTTTAGTCCTGTATTTTAAAAATCATGTTGGAACTATCCCTATATTTTCAAGTGTAGACTCTAGATTCCAGATGATTCAACATTCCATAAATCAGATCGAAATTAGATTCAGTATCCATGGTGATGGAGAAGTGCATCAAACTTGAGGCTGACCTCAAAACCTTTTTCATAAATTACGAAGCCCACAATAAATATTGTAAGAATATGACTAGTTGGTCAAGGAAAACAGTGGAAGACATGAGAATTCTTGATGAGTTTTACGATAATGTCAAGGACGAATTTGAAACTGAAGATCGTATGTTCAAATATCTCACCAAGTCTTTTGAAGAAAATTTATCTCTTGAAGAAAATTCTCAGAAGCAAGAATTGAAAGATCTGAATGGGACATTATATTCTGTTGCTCAGATTTGGAAGAGAGAAAGGGATCTCAGGATTGAAATAGAAGAGAAGGTTGCTATGCAGGAATAAGTTCCAAAGGGTTATGTTGAATCTCTTATGGATCAGGATGATAAAATCAAAGCCTTAGAGAATAAAACCTAAGTTCAGGATCAGCTTACCAAACATGCATAGGAGGATCACAAGGAACTGAAGAAGCTAAAAACCATTGTAAATAAGATGATTCCAAAGGAGAAGGAAGAATAATTTAATAATAAATCTAATCTTTTGTTGTATTTTACTTCATGTACATATTCTGCCAATAATAATGAAAATTTTTGGATGTTCTGCATTTTTGGTTATCTTGTACAAATATTTTAGGTACCATATTTCCTTTTCCATTCCCAGTATTTCTTGTTGAAAATCACAAAGGGGGAGAAAAAATATCAACAAATAATACTTATTGAAGTAAAAATTTCCCCAACTAAGAGAGAGTTCATCTAAGGGGGAGATCTTATCATGAATATTATTGTATGCAAGAAAATGGAATACCTTATTTAGGAAATTCAGAATACAATCCTTAGGTTTTCTGAGGCATAAGGGGGAGTTAGTCGTATTCATTTTGATTCAGAAGTAAGGGGAGATAATTCTTATTTACATGTCCATAAAATTTTTAAGTCCTTATATTCTTTTTTATAAGGACGTTTGTGATTTCCAAAAACAGAGATATTGTTGAGTAAATAAGGCTTCCTTATGACTTTTACATTCATTTATGTTTCGAAAATCATAGACACTATATATTAATGCAAATTTTATTTTCCATAAGATTCATATTGATAAAGAAAAATTTTCCTTCCCTAAGGAAATTTATCCTTACCTTGTTTTAAATGTTTATATTTGTAGTCTCTCTTAATCTAACTCATTTTATTCCTAAGCCTAAAATTTGGTTTCACATCTAAAACCATAGAATTCTATAAATACATTGATATAGAGAATTCTATTTTACGGATCCAAATACAGGTTCTGAATTCTTATTCAGACTCTGAATTCATCTGAATTTAGTCTATGAATTCTTTTGAATTTGGACTCCGAATTCTTATGAATTCAGACTCTGAATTCTTATGTATTAAAATAACTAATTCTTATGAAATTCAGTCTCCGAAATCATTGAAATTCAGACTCTAAATTCTATGAAATACAGAATTTTATCCACCTAAAATTCCAATTCCGAGTTCATTTGAATTTTGATTCAGAATTCCTTAGAATTCAGTTTCTGAATTCATTAGAAATTATGGTTCCGAATTCTTCAGAATTCAGACTCTGAATTCCTTAGAAATCAGGTTCCTAATTCTTCAGATTTCAGACTCCGAATTCCTTTGAATTCAGATTCTAAATTCATCAGAATTCAGACTCTGAATTCATCCAAATGCAAATTCTGATGTCTACAGAATTCTAATTCCAAACTCCTTGAAAAACAGAATCAAAATATCCTTTTAATATATACACTAATGTTTAACTTTCATTGACTTCGAATTCTTTTTCCCTTAGACCCTGAAAATTGATTTTGTTTGAACAACCATATTTTTCTTATTCTTGTTTGAGTTATAAAATGATGTTGTGCTCTCTATTACTAATTAACCGTTGATTGAGTGACACATGTATAGGTCCCTCCAAAATTCAAGGAAAAATATGACCATTGGAAGAGGGAGTCGATCATGGGAAATGAGCCAACAAATAGGATATTATTTGAATGAGATCATAACCAAAATAACAACAACTACCTATTCTACAAATCTAGAGATTAGATGTAGCTGGAGTGATTTCTAGAGAGAGACTCTCATTCCTTGTGCGTACTGATCATCAAGTTCATAATTTCTCTGTCCGACCCTGAATGCTGCTGAGTAAATTTGAGGGATTTTGGGATAGGAATATAGAGGTGTCGACTACTTTATTGTTTGAGGACTTCCTTGGTGAGGAAGATAGACGTGCCGACTACCTTGAAGTTGGGGGTTTTCAAGGATAGCAAGACAAACTCTGATATTAGTATTCATGGCATACCTAGGTTTGGAAAAGATAAAATTTATTGAATGTATAAATCAAGGGACCTTTTTCCAAGGTTATTAGTTACCCTTCTCTTTGGGTTAAAAGATTTCTTACTTATTACTTGTGTTGTTTAAAGTTTGTTTTCTACTGCATTTTGATTAACGAGGAATGTATAACTATCATATAATTTCTTGTAATTGTACTCTAATTAGTTGTATTCTCTAAGAATTAAGGTAGAATCTTTATCTATATATAAATTTCTTAAATTTCATTTTCAGAACCACATTTCTGGAATATAGAATGTTTGTAGAACTAAGCGGTCTTGTGAATTTACCTTGATTATCTATGTTAAACATTACCATCTTTAAAATTTACAGAGGAAGTTTTTAAAGTATAAAATTCACCCCTCATATATATTGAGAATCTACATCATCATTTTGATCATATATTATGTATTCGTTATAGCATCAGATATATGCATACCCATAATGATCATTGGATCTCACCCCTTTCTTTTGTTTCCATTCTCAAGAATATTGAGAAGTGTATTAAGATTGGTATTCAAGGATATGATAAATGGAAAATTGGTGTTCGAAATGGAATTTCTATGTTGTTTTTTATGTTTAGAATATAGATTTAAATTCATTTATATATGTATTATTCCAATAATAAATAACTATTGAGTCCCTTAGGATGAAATCACTTATATCTAGCACCAATTTAATAATGTAACCACTGAATCAATGCTACTTGGGTTGGGGTATTGAAATAAAATATAACATTGTTGGGGATTAATGATTTTATATAGGGTAATGATTTCAAGAAGTTTTCTACACTTTGTATGTTTAATGCATTTGTATGTGGAATAAGTAAATATATGCAAACCCATCAAGTACTGGAGGCAACTGGGGAGTGGTGAATTATAAGAAGGATTTTCTTAAAATTGATGGAAATTTTTTATGAGGGAGAATCAATATCCCTTTATTATATTATTGTGAATCCCACAGTTTTTTGTCAAGAGAAAAAGGATTTTGTTAGAGATTTGGTTTCCAATAGTTTTTATCCAAACTCTATAATCCCACAGTGAATGTGGGATGGTATTTCGACGGGTTTCCCAATTAAAATTAAACTATCACTGAATGGGTATGATTCTAATGTAGTTATAACTGAATTATAGAAAAATTCAATACATTATCTTCTTATTAAATATTAGTTCTATATTGATAACATGGGTTGTTTATTTCTATTGGATATTGTATTAATTATGCACTAAATGACAAAACCATTGTTTGGTGTATTAGAACATTTTGTAATGTATGTAAGAATCTACCACAAACCCTAGATAACCTATGAGGGAAACTATTCAGTATGTCATTGAGGATATTGATTAAACACTTTTTTGAAACATAAATATGTTATATGATCAAGATGAAATATAAAAAAATTATTCTTCTTTTTATTTTCCCTCCAAACATATAGTTAGATTCTATAATCAACCAGATTTTTGAATTTTTATTCTATAATTTTTTGATGATAGACCTCCCTGGGAAATCATTCAATGGTTTCAGAATAAATCTACCAATTTTTCATTTAATTTTTAAATCATTTATGAAAACTAAGAAAGATCATTGTATCCAAAAAATCATGGGAACATACCCAAAAATTGTCAAAAGGGTTATAGAATCCATTTAGAATTAGAAGAGATATCATGAGATCCAACACATTTATAACCAATTAAAGAATAGATAAAATTAATTAATCTGAAACTCAATGATCATTTAATAAGTGAATTTATCCCCAATAATTTCAAAAAGAAAGTCAATTATACATACTTTTCTAAGGAATGAGGTGATTTAATCCACAAAGCTGGATTATTTGACATTGAGATGACATCAGAGGAGAATACTATTCTTGCTAACAGATGTACTCCTTATATACCAGATAAAGAGTTTATTAAATGGAAATACTCACACTACATGTAAATGTTTTTATCTTAAAGGTTACATTTTTTCCTTAAATTCTTTCTTATGTTTATTAATTTCATTTTTAAACAACATTTAATATTACCTTTATATATTTATTTATTATGATGTAATAGAATTAGACTAGAAGTATGAGACTATCATGTAATGCTTGAATGTTTGGAATGGATTTTGATTCTGTGTTCTGGGTAGTTCTTATGGTGTTTTTGAATATAAGAAAATGTTTTATGAGGGTTCCCACTTATCGTAAAAAATTGAAGTTTTCTAAATTAAAAAAATATTGGATTGCAGAAGAATTATAAAAAAAAGAATATTAGATTTCCAGGAACTATGGAATTTCTATTTTGTAATAGATGATTCAATTATTCAATATTGATTTCCATGGAGTAAGTGTTCTACAAAATATATATGTTATTATAAAAGTTATAAGACCAAAAAACAGTTCAAGTGAAATTATAGTAGATTAAATCATGAAATGATTTAAGGAAAAAACGATATTTTAAATCTATATCACCATGACGAGGTCACTAGGTTTCTTCACCATGGATATGGGAACCATAGTGAAAAAACATTCCATAAAAATTTTTAACCATCCATTTTTGAACTCATTAAGTCCTTCCCAAAATTTATGCTTATGTTAAATGTCTTGGACAACATGAGAAAACTCAAATAGCTTGCACCTAAATTAGCATTCAAGATAGCCATTTTATACTCATGATAATTGTTTTCACTATAGAAAGAACGATGGAACATTGAAAATCATGTGATGTAATTTTAAAGAAACCTTATTTATTTTAAACATCTCGAAAAATATCACTGATCCAAGCCTAATTAAAAATATAAGGGGATATAAATTAAAAAATAAATTGTGGATGTGATCTAGGTTTTACGTTGATTTACGTGGTGAATAATTTTAAAAATGTTTATAAATTATAAAAATAAGTTAAAATATTAAATTTACTATGTTTATTCATCAATAAATAAAAAATGAAAATATAAAATGTTATATAATGGAATTATTTGAAAAAAAAATTTAATGTAATCCAATAGAAGTTTTGGATGATGACGTGATCAATAGTTTAAATAAAATTAATTATATAATATTTAATTTATGAAAACAGGGTATATAAAATATGTAATGTATATTATTTTATTGAAATTTTTTTAATTAAACATATTTTTAAATGTGAAGGGGTTCATAATAAAACTAAAAAAAATCAAATATGAAATGTTTGTAATGTATATAAGGGAATTGTTCATGTTTCACAATTCCTTAAATATAATGTGTCTATAAATTATTAATGTATTTTTCATAAATTTTTATCTCAATTTTAAATTTAAGAATTTTTCATTTATTTATTTTTATTCCCAATTTTATTCATGAATATATATTTTTTATTTGTAATTATGAATATTATTTTAATTAAAAGTGTTTAAAATACCTCAATAAATTAGAATAGAATTTGTTAAGGAGTTACATGCAAGGTATGATACTGGTTTTAGTTTTCATCTACGTTGAATAAATATTGTGTTAGGATATAATCTTCTATTGAGGGAAAAATAATTGTTTGCACATATTTGGTGTTAGAATAATAATGTAATAGAAATCTATCATTAAAAATATTAATGGGTAGTGAGAATTTGGGGTAGGCTTCTCCCCAGTTTTTTGGCTTATGGATTGTCTATAAAAGTAAGGTTAATATTATAACTACCATATTCATTATTAGACGTTAATTCATGACTTATTATATACCATTACACATAATACAACAAAAAATATTGATAAATTTAGTGTATTAAGAATTATATACATAGAATAACATCATGAACAAGAGATGAAATAACATTATTTTAAACCTCCTTTACACGATTCTAAAATTCTATTGCTATTAGTACTAAACAGGATAACCTATAGACAATTTTATAAAAGTGGTCAGTTATAAATCCTAGTAAGTGAGTAAACAAGGCATAAGGTGATAAATGATATACATTAGGAATACCAATTAGGTATAAAAATAGAAGTAATTTTAAACATACACAATGATTCATGATATAGCCTGATAATCGTAACCTGGGAAACGTGGAAACAACATAAAACACTACTTCATAAACATAGGTTTATGATAAACCTCCAAGAAATCATTGTTTAAAATGTCCTATAAAAAACCAGATTCACTCTCTATCCAAACCTGATGGCTCTTGAGACAAAATATTACACAATGAAGTGGAGTGGTATATAATTATGGGCACACCAGTCTCTTTCGTTTCATTTGCATGCTTATGTGTTCCACATATATCATTCAACATGAATTAATTCATCTACATAATTTATTCTATTACAAAGGAGAGTTCAATAAATACATTTATATCCCAATTAAAATTGGTATATGTGTATAATAGTGAATACCCTTGATATGAATTGGGAATGGTATTCCCAACACAGCTGTTTTGTTATGGAAATCAAGGTGAAATTTCGGCATCCTAACGACATTGCTTAAAATTTTGTAATAATGGGTTGATGTAAGAACCCAGATCTTCATTTCATGTATGTTTTTCCTTTTCTAATCCTTTTTGAGAAAAAAAAAGGTTTTCGAGAAATTTTTGAAGTACATGCCATGTAATTTCATTGTACATGTCGTGTGCACCCTTGCCGCGCCAGGCCATGTGCTGGCCCTGTCCGGGCCACACACAAAGTGAGTTGGAGTGAGGTGGAGGCTGCTTAAAGCGTAGTATGGAAAACCAAGGTACACATCATGAAATCTAAAAGTACACATCATGTACTTTTCTTTTTTATTTCATTAATCGGACCGGGGTCATGACTTAACCATGTTTTTGTCTTCTTCTCCACCTAATTCCACCCAGAGCATCCGAGGAGGCTGAATCTTCTCCGAGCCACCGATCTGTCACCAGCTATCCAAATCAAACACCATCGATTGCAATAGAATCGTAGCAATAAGTTATTTGTTGTTCTTTATCCTTGTATCATGATTCCTCCTTGTTTTCATTTTATCGTGGGTTGAGTGTTTTGGACGTTTTCTCAGATCTTAGACATTCTAAGTAGAATCAACCTTTGTGGTTCACTTTTATTGACCTCCTAGCATCGAGGTAGGTGGTTTGTTTCCCTACGTTGAATGTGTTTTAGTTTTGGTTACAAAAGTGCCGGATACCCATGTATCGGGTATCCCGGGATTGGGATTTTGATCCTATTGTTTAATCGCCTTAGTTTTCTTATTACCTAATGATTAATTGATAATAATTTATTCTTGGTTGCATGTGTGAGGATCACCTCATGGGTTTTTTTCCCTGTTTGTCAGTTATTCGCCATTTGGAACTGTTTTCCCGTGAGGCAAACCCTATTGCAATTACTAGTTTACTTGTTATAACTGATTGGATGTGTTTCTTGTTGTTTAAATGTTCTGATGCATTATATCTATTAGCCAAATAGTTTCTGAACTTACATAGGGCTTCTAGAAGTTGATTACATTCGACTGGACTACTCAGGGCTATGAGAACCTGGTATGGGAGATTAAAGAAGGAATAGACGATTAAGTGCTTCCCAAGAGGGTCTATTGGATTAAGTTTCATACATAGGACCTACGGTAATATGACTTTGTGCTTCCCAAAAATGTTCTTAGTTTAAACATGTATCAAGACCACAACTGTAATTAGATGTAAGTGCTTCCTCAGAAATTCTGTAGTTATCGTTGCAAGACCATTGGGGAATTGACGTGATAGATTCCCAAAGTGTTTGTGCCTTGTTCGATTTCTAGACTATAGGGGTCTGCTAGTTTGAGCCACCCGGAGAGTCAATGTGATTTTTTTTGTTGGTTGTGATGAGTTCACCAAGCCAAGGAACAAGCTTGGGTTTGTACTGCTAGAGGAGTAGGTAGTCTTTCTAGTTACCTGTTGCGCTACTTGCTTTACCTTAGAATAGAGAGATTTTCTAGTTTCACTATTTTTTTTATTAAATAAATGTGAATAGTAATTTGTAGGATTTCTTCTGGTGTACTCCTAGTTCATTAATGTATTTATTTCCTTTACTTTTGCTATATTGATCACTGACAGTATAAGACAAGTCTTGCGGTGGCTTCCTACTGGGATTAGACTCGCACCCTGTTTGGGACCTGTTTTTTCTTTTCAAATAGAATATATGGTTGCAGGTGTGGATAGGGATTATGTCCCTTCCATATAAGTTTCTTGATTGCTGGTTGGAGTTGGAGATCATGGGACCGGGCTTTGGCTCGCGATACTGCAAGAGTTTCTGTTAACTTTTAGTTTTTGGTTTCAGTTCTATTTCAGCATGTTGATTTGTTTACTGCTTTCATAGACACATGTACCATATTGCATCATTGTTATATCAGACATTGCTTCCTTTTTTAGTTCAGTTGTCGTATGCTGTTACGGCTTCCGCTATTGTGTATATTTGTTCTTCCACTATCTACTTTACCCAATGAGGGCATAGTTTTGCCCACAGACCAACCAGGGCCCTCACTGCTAGTCGGCAGCCTCTGGCATTTGGGGAAACGTGCTTGAAGTCATGTGGCGAACCCGGTATGGGGCACCAGTTATGAGGCTCCGGATTCGAGTCGTTACAAAGTGGTATCAGAGGAGTTTTTCTTTCATTTCTATTGCCTTACTATTTTACAACAATAGATAGGGATAGGAAGGAATTGGTAGTTAGTGCTTAACTTTTCCTGGGAGTAATTAACCCGTGTATAGGGAAAAGCTATATTTCCTCGTCATTTCAATTTTCAGTTTTCGTTAGTGTTATAGTTTATTATATTTCACCATTGGGTGATGCACATGTTTTGTACTGTTACATTTCATAGTATTCTGGTTATATTTTATTGCAACCCGATGAGATTAGGGAATTCCATCTCATACATCATATAGGCACGGGTTATGAAATAACTTGTTGTGCCTTTTTCTATGTCATCTAGGGTGAATTAGAGACTTAATGCTATTGTGATAGATGTCGTGATAGATCATGCATGATGTTTTGATAGTACCTAGGATATAAATACCACTACATTGATCGGGTGTGTTTATTATTGCAGTTAATTTATAATGCACGCCAAACTGTGGTATTAGAGGTGTTATGGGCCCTCACGGATCAGAATTTGGCAGATCATTGGATAGTTATACTGTTTACTTACTATACGCATTGTTATGATGCCAAGATTTGATTCACGTGGAGTATGGGATCCCATAGATCAGAATTTGGCACATAGATGTTTTTTTCCAGGGTTTCTGGTGTTCGGTGTAGTTTTGAGCTACTGCCCGGAAAACCCAGAATACACGGCGTTTACTTTATTAATACAAGCTGTGTATTTTTTTAAACATGTCACTGACTATGTGAAAAAAGATAGGGGGTTGTAGAATGTCTTCAGGGACATGCCGTGTACAATTAGTACATGTCATGTAGTGGTCACCCGTGTACCCGACCATGTCACTAACAACACGGGTGGGGGTAGCTAGTGTAGTACACACCGTGATTTGTAAGAACATTCCTTGTAGCCTTGGTCTAGGTATCCGGCCGTGTCATAAACAACACGGGTTGGTGTTATTTTATCCTATACACTCCGTTTTTGTTTGGAACACGCCGGGTAAGGGTCAGTCGTGTAGCCGACAGTGTAACCTGCTACACGGGTCGCCGAACCTGTCTAGTACACGTTGTGTCCATAGTGAACATGCCGTGTAGTTTAGGATTAAGAGGACCGTGTAGGTCAGCTATGTAAAGAGACTCAGGAAGGGGAGGGGAGTTCAAATACACGATGTGTGTTGGGACAACATGCCGTGTAGTCTGGGGTGTTACACGACCAGTAGTGGAAGAATTACACGCCCATGTGAATGTCTTTAACAAACATGTCATGTATTTTAAATACACGCTGTGTTGTCATGTTTTGAAAATATAAATTTTTCTCTCTCTTGTTCCCATTTTATACCCTTTTGTTTTTTGTCCTTGTTAGTCCTAAATCTGAGGTGTGATTTTGACCTTTCAGGGATATGGAACCAATACGTCCTCCCGTTGCATGTCAGGAACCAGGCAGTGACCGTACGCCATATACGACAGACCAGGGACTACCAGTAGTTCTGCCGATCATTCCGGACATGGAACCTATAGATATTTCAGACACTGGTGCTGATGCTCAGTTCAGAGAGGGTTTCATGAGATTCATGCAGACCTTCCAGGGAGCTTTGCATCTAGCCTAGTCTATGGAAGAGCTGACCCGGGTTTTTCAGCAGTAGCATCCTCCAACTTTTACAGGGGATGGAGGACCTCAGGGTACAAAGTCATGGCTAAAAACCTTTATTTACATCTTTGAGCATCAAGAGACACCGCTTGACAAAAGGGTGAATCTTGCGACTTACATGCTGCGAGATTCCACCAATTGATGGTGGGATGTAGTTTCGCAGGTAGGGCGCCAACTGACTATGGCTTGGGACGAGTTCCAACATACGTTCAACGACTACTTCTATCTGGTGATGCTGAGGGATGACAGAGCCAGAGTGTTCATGAACCTGCATAAGGGGACTCTTTAGGTTATGGAGTATTCCTCCTGTTTCACTGAGTTACAGTGCTTCACTCTTGTTCTGGGAAATGATGAGCTGTTTTTGGTATGGATGTTTGGGGAAGGCCTAAATCCAGAGAACAGATTACAGGTGAATGTCTTCCAAGTGACTTTTGTTACTCTGATAGTCAACCAAGTGCTAATCACCAAGTGAAATATGAGGGATTATGGAGCTTTTGACCAGGGTGGTTCAGCATCCAAGGCTGATTCATTTCATACTGACAGCCGGAAGTGCCACCGAGAGTCTACTCGAGGTGACTCGAGCATGCAAGGTATTTCTTCTGGTATACGGGATCTCCCATATGGAAAACATGTGGTGTGCTATCAGTGTGGAAAGTGAGAGAATAAGAATTCTCATTTCCTGAGAGACCTAGTAGAGTGATGATGTTGCGACATGATGGGTCACCTGCAACATTTTTTCAGGGTTTTTCTTTTAGCAGCTAGTAAAGGAGGATCTGTTTCTATACCTCGTTCAAGAACAGGATTACCAGTTCTGCAGCAGACTGTGGGCTAGAGTTCTTCAGGCTGTTCAAGCTAGGGCAGAGGCTGTGGGTGCAGTGGTCAATCTCAGAGAGTATCACCTCTAGGATATCAAGATGCTACAGAGGGCCACAGTACGATCCAGATGTTTGCGGTACAACAGATTCATTAGGGGCGAGTTCTGGGACCTTCCACAGTTCGAGGTATGATCTTAATAGCCTTGATTTTATCTTCTGCACTTTTCAATACCAAATCATCTCATATCTTTGTTTCTATGCACACTGTGGAGATCTCTAGACTTACTGACTTTACTTCTGAGGATATGATGATACTAGACACTACCTTGGGACTTATAACTGCAAGTATGCGTCCGTGCAAGGAGTGCCCCCTTGAGGTTGGTGTGTGTCACTTCATGTGGGATCTTTATGTCCTTGAGATTATGGGTTATGATGTCATTCTCATGATGGAATGGTAAGTTTCCTTCGAGGCCTATGTCGACTGCTATCGCTAAAGAGTGATTCTCATGTCATCGGAAGGCGTATCTTTTCTTCACATGGGTGAATGGGATGTCCAGGTGAGAAGAGCTGGAATAGAGTATCATGGGTTGGGCAGTGTTACAGCCTATATTTCTAGTTTATATCTAGATGACCAGGGGACTTATCAGATAGATTTTCACCCGGTAGTTGTTCTTTTTCCGGATGTCTTTCAAGAAAACATTTCTGGGTTTCCTTTGGAGCGAGAGGTAGACTTCCTTATTGAGCTTGTGCCAGGAGCAGCACCGATATCCATACCTCCATATAGTATGTTGACGCATGAGTAGTAAGAGCTCAAGAAACAGTTCTAGGAGTTGCAGGTAAGGGGTTTTATCTAACCCAGTACTTCCCCATGGGGTTTTCAATTTTTGTTTGCGAAGAAGGAGGATGGTACCTTTTGGCTGTGTGTGGACTATCTGAAGCTGAACCAGTTGATGGTCAAGAACCGATATCCATTGCTGAGGAATGATGATCTTTTTCATCAGCTTCGGGGAGCCATGGTGTTCTTAAAGATCGACATGAGATCCAGATATCATCAGTTGCGCGTCAGACCATCGAATATAAATCTTACAGCCTTCTGGAGCAGATGTCGTCTGTACGAGTACTTGGTTATGATGTTCGGTCTCATGAACATGCCAGCAGCCTTCATGGCACTGATGAATAGAGATTTCCATCCTTATTTGGATTCCTTCATGGTGGTTTTCATGGAAGATATCTAGGTTTAATCTCACACCCGACACAAACATGCTACCCATCTTAAGATCGTATTGAGTACGCTGAGAGAGAATTGATTATATTATATTCCCTAAAAGTGCCACTTTTGGATGGATGAGATTCACTTCATGGGTCATTTCATCTCAAAGACTGGAGTATTAGTAGAAACTGAAATGGTGACGGCGGTGGCTACATGGAAGCAGCCAAAGAATGTCTTCGAGGTATGAATTTTCGTCGGTCTGGCTGGTTACTAAAGGTTGTTTATACAAGACTTTTCATTCCTAGAAACACCACTAACAGGTCTGACCAAGAAGGGGGCGAAGATTTTATGGTCAGATTCTTGTGAGTTTGCTATTAAGGAGCTGAAGGGAAGGTTGACATCATCACTGATACTGGTCTTACCAAAGCCAGGCAAGGGATATACTTTTTACTGTGATGCTTCAGGTATCAGAATGGGAGCTGTTCTTATTTAGGGATATGGAGTCATTTCTTACGGGTATCGGCATTTGAGGCCACATTAGAGGAACTACAATGCACATGACCTGGATTTGGCTATTGTTGTTCATGCTTTGCATTGTTGGAGACACTATCTGCTGGGAGAGAATTATTAGGTATATACTAACCACAAGAGCCCCAAGTATATCTTCAAATAACGTGACTTAAATCTAAGACAGCAGAGGTGGTTTCAGTACCTATAGTCTTTTGACTTTGAGCTTGCTTATATGTCTGGGAAACGCAATGTCATGGTAGACACAATGAGCAGGAGGACTCAATTACAGGCAGTTCAGGAGGCTAGCAGCGTGTGGCAACTTATGGCTCTGTTCCCCGAGATGCACATGGAGGTGAACAACAGACACGAATAGGCTTTACTATCTTCTATAGCTGTTACCTCTATACTTATTGATCAGGAATGGATGTGGAAGATATCATACTCAGAGGGATTAGTACTGCGGGAGAGTGTGTCAGGAGAGGACCCTCTCCCTGGATGGACGATGGGTGAGGATGAGATCTTGAATTTCCAAGGACGCGTATGGGTGCCACCAGACATACACGAGGACCTGATGCAGGATTTTCATTCCTCAGTCTAGCCAGTTCATCTTGGCATCACCAAGATGCATCGGGATCTTCATCGCCAGTAATGGTGGCCACGTATGAAGATAGATGTTGCTGGTTTTTTCTTCCGGTGTTCTACTTGTCAGCAGGTGAAGATAGAGCATCAGCGACCAGCATGCCTTTTACATCAGTTATCCATTCCAGAGCGGAAGTGAAATGATGTTGCGATGCACTTCGTGACCAGATTCCCGAGGTTGCCTCGAGGGAATGATGTTGTTTGGGTTGTCATCGACTGGATTACGAATTTTTATCACTTCTTACCAATCAAGGAGACCATCAGTGTCGATGATCTAGTATGACTTTACATCTGAGAGATTGTACGTCTACATAGAGTTCCACACTCCATTGTTTTAGACAGGGATGTGCACTTTACTTCTCCGTTCTGGTAGGGGCTTCAGAGGAATTTGGGTACACATGTACATTTATTTTCAACATACCATCCCCAGACAGATGGCCAGTCCGAGAGTACGATCCAGGTGCTTGAGGATATGATATGAGTTTGCATTATAGACTTTGGCTGTTCTGGGGAGAAGCACATACCTCGGGTGGAGTTCACCTACAACAATAGTTTTCAGGAGACTATTCATATGGAACCATAAGAGGCATTATACGGTAGACCATGCTGATCACCCTTATGTTGGATCGAGGTAGGAAAGGGAGATTTGTGGGGACCTTGTCTTGTTTAGGAGACCTCAGAGAAGATAGAGTTGATTCAGAAGAGGATGGATACAACACAGTATCGTCAAAAGTCTTATGATGATCAGCGGAGATGACCTCTGGAGCTCGAGGTCATGGATTATGTCTTCTTGCGTGACGCACTGAGGTTAGGACACAAGAGGATCTGGAGGCAGGTAAGCATTCACTGTGTAATATCATGTTGTTTGAGGTGTTGGAGAGAGTTGGGGCGGTTGCCTATCGGTTGCAGTTACCTCAGAGGTACCGAGCTATGCATGGTGTCTTCCACATTTCCCAGCTCTGACATTACATTTCATACATGTCTCATGACTTTCAACCTGAGAAGGTTGAGCTTGAAGCGGATGCATCGTTTGAGGAGAATCCTATCCGGATTGTCGATCGTAGTATGAAATATCTTTGCGGGCAGTCAGTTCCTCTAGTATGGGTGTTATGGAAGCGTGGGTGAGTGCAGGACAAGACTTGGGAGTTGGAGGCTGATGTACGATCACAATGGCTAGAGCTGTTCGGGCTTTCTTCTTCAACGCCTTGCTAGGGAAATTCATGGATGAATTTATTTAAGGGGGGAAGTTTTTAAGCACCTGGATCTTCATTTCATGTATGTTTTTCTTTTTCTAGTCATTTTTGAGAAAAAAAGGGTTTTCTAGAAATTTTTAAAGTACATGTCGTGTACTTTCATAGTACACACCGTGTACGCCCTTCCCGTGCCAGGATGTGTGCTGACCGTGCCCAAGAAACACACACGGTGTGTAGGAGTGAGGTGGAGTCCACTTAAAGCTGAGTACAGAAAACCAAGGTACATGTTGTATACTCAATAACAAAACTCCGTGTACTTTTCTTTTAATTTAATTAATCGGATCGAGGTCGCGACATAACCATGTTTTCATCTTCTTCTCCACCTAATTCCGCCCAGAGCATATGAGGAGGCCAAATATTATCTGAGCCACCGATCCGCCCCCAGTTATCTGAATCAAACACTATTGGTTGCAACAGAATCGCAACAGTGAGTTCTTGGTTTTTCCTTTATCCTTGTTTCATGATTCCTCATCATTTTCAAGTTATCTTGGGTTGAGAGTTTTGAACTTTTTCTTAGGTCTTCGACGTTCTAAGGAGAATCAACCATCATGGTTCACATATAACGATTTACTAACATCGAGGAAGGTATTTTGTTTCCCTACATTGAATGTATTTGTTTTTTGGTTTCAAAAGTGTTGGATACCTATGTATCAGGTATATCGGGTTTGGGATTTTTATCCTATTGTTTAATAGCCTTTATTTTCTTGTTATCTTATGATTAATTTATTCTAATGTATGCTTGGTTGCATGTGTGAGTATCACCCCATGGGTGTTTTTCCCTATTTGGTTGTTTATCGCCATTTGGCACTGTTTGCCTATGAGGAAAACCCTATTGCAATTTCTAGTTTACTTGTTCTAACTTATTTAATGTGTTTCCTGATGTTTAATGTTTTGATTCATTGTAACTATTATCCATGTAGTTTTTTAACATACTTATGACTGATGACAGTCGATTACGTTCGACTGGACTGATCAGGGCTGTGAGAACCTAGTGCGGGAGATCAAAGAGGGATTAGATGATTAAGTGCTTCCCTAGAGGGTCTGTTGGTTTCAGTTTCGTACAAAGGACCTACAGGAATATGACTTTGTGCTTCCCAAGAGTGTTCTTATTTTACATACATATCGATACCACAGGAGGAATTAGCTGTAAGTCCTTCCATAGAGAGTTTGTATCTATCGTTCAAGACCATAGGGGAATTGACGTGAGAGCCTCCCAGGGTGTTTGTGCCTTGGTTGATTACTGTACTATAGGGGTCTGATAGTATGAGCCACCTGGAGAGTCAATGTAAATTATGTTTGGTTGGTTGTGACGAGTCCACCAAGACAAAAAAACAAGCTTGTTTTTGTACTGCTTGTGGGATAGGTAGTCTTTCTAGTTACCTATTGTGTTACTTGATTTACCTTGGAATAGAGAGCTTTGATAGTTTCCCTGGTTTTTTATTAAATAAATGTGAATGGAAATTTTTAGGATTTCATCTTGTGTACTCCTGGTTCATTATTGTATTTATTTCCTTTACTTTTGATATATTGCTCACTGACAGTAGGGCACAAGTCTTATGGTGGTTGCCTACTGGGATTAGTCTCACACCATGTTTTGGTCCCTATTTTTCCCAAACAGATTACATGGATGCAGGTGTGGATAAGGATTGTGGCCCTTCCATCTCAGGTACTTGATTGCTGGTTGGAGCTGGATAGCATGGGACTGGGCTTTGTCTCACGATGCAGCAGGAGTTGCAATTTACTTTCAGTTTTTGGTTTCAGTTGTATTTCAACACGTTTATTTGTTTAATACTTTCTATAGACACATGTACCATATTGCATCATTGTTATATGAAACATTGCTTCTACTTTTAGTTCAGTTGTCGTATGCTGTTACTGCTTCCACTATTGTGTATGTTTGTTCTTCCGCAGTATACTTTACCCAATGAGGGCATAGTTTCCCCACCGACTCACCAAGGCCCTTGCTACTAGTCGGCAGCCTCTGGAATTTGGGGAAACACTCTTGATGACATGTGGTGAATCGGGTATAGGGCACCCGTTATGAGGCTCCAGATTCAGGTCGTTACGATTTATGAGAGAGAAATTGGTATCTAGTCATCTATAGATAAATTTTACAGTAAGGGGGTTTGTAATAAATTATCCAATCATGATGAAATGAATATAAAGGACATAAGGTAACAAAGATACTTTAACAAAGAGGAGGGAAAAAATCATACCTTACATGAGTGTGTGACTAAAAATTCTTGGGAGGGGATTCATGAGATTTTGTGGTGCATTGGGAAGAATATTAAGATTTTAGGTAATAGTTTGTATATTCTCCTAGGATTTTTAATTAATATAAGTGTGATCTTGTGTGATTTTATATAGGAAAATAGGGGTATTTTTTTATTATTATGGTTTTCAACTCTACATTATAAAATAACCTAAATAAAAGACAATCCCATAGATTTTCACCATTTATTATACTAAATGGGAGTTATTATCATAATTTTATAGGATTAAGGGACAATCATAATAAAATAATACTCTTTCTTGAGTGGACGTGAGTCATGATCTTAAAGAAATGGTTTTACAACATTAAAATGTATTAATGGTTTTTGTGGATTCATAAGGGATTTATAAAATTAATATAACAAACGTAAATTCAAATTATTTTAAATCTAAAAAATATATTTTGTTATTCATACCCATTATAGTCTATATTACAAAACTTTTATGTCACTATGATTTCATAATACAAAATGTATATTTATACGGTATTTAATTTTTTCCCAAAATTTCAACTATCATAGAATATTATGAAAAAAGTACCATTGGATAATTTCAACATTAAGATTTTAAAAAAATTCTCATTTTATCTAAATAATTTTCTAAATTTTTGAATTTCACATTTAATTTAATTCTCATATTACACAAAAAAATTATTGGGGTTTTTTAGATTTAAATAAAAATCATTTATATAGTAATAATAATAAGGTGAAAATATATTCATTAGTCTATAAAATAATAATTTACACACTCTTAATTCTAGGTTCTTGATACATATCCCATTAATGCACTAGAAAACATCGTTTGCGTAAGGTACAAAATGATGAGACATTCATGGGGTGGTTTGGTGTACATGGTTTCAGACATGATCTCAATGAGAATGAAATTATGCCGTAAATGGTTCCACTCATGCTTAACTTGTTCGATCTGAGGTTTGTCCTAGTCAAAAGAAAATACTAGTGATGTTATCTCCCCCCCAAAAGCTCTAATAAATGGACTTTATAGGGTACTATCCAACTAGTTGAGTTCATCACTTCCTTTGTCTTTGTTAATTGGATTTTCTAAAACCCAATTTTTAAACTAATCATGTGATCACTCTTCAATGGATATTTTATAAATGGTAATGTTAATTAAAGGTTTTTGAAATCATTCAGTATATAATTAAACAAAATAATCGTATGTTTTTTCTATAGTTATATTACATAATGAGACCATCAATTAAAAAATAGAATTTTATTTATAATATTTTGGGTAAATACAATGGTCCCCCAATAATAAATTCTTCCCAAAAAAATTACATTTCCCACAATAAAATTGATAAATGTAACTCTACTTCATCACTTCCACCAGTTTCTATGTTGTGTCATAAAACTTGTGGTTTTTTCACAGCACATTGACCTGGTGAATTTTCATATTTCATAGATATGTTTCTCTATAATCGTTGAACCTCACCAGTTGCTCCTCATTTGAGATATCAATCTCCAATGATATCGTATATGGATTGAGTACATGTGATAGTTCTAGTATATACTTTCCCGATAAGGATAGATAGAATACATCATGTACTTAGGTTTTGTTAGGTGGGATTGAAAGTTGGTAGGCCACCGCTACCATGCGATAAAGGATCCAAAATGGGTCTATGTATCTTTTACTACATTTTTCTATCTTCCCAAATCTCATCACTTTCTTTCCATAGATATATACTGGGGAATACCATTTATCTGGCATCAAACTCTTGACCTCATCAATGATTTCTAGAATAGATATTCTTTTGACAGTGAGAATCCATGATGTGTTGTTGAATGGTTTTAACGATTTCCACCATTTCCTTGACCATTTAAAGACCAATTTGTTTTGATTCTCCAACTTCATCTAAACATGGAGGTGTTCTGTACCTATTCCCATAACTGGCATCATGGGTGCCATTTTTTTATTGAATGGAAAATTTTGTTATATAATAACATGACCATAGGAAGATGTTGGTCCAATCCTACATTAAAGTCCATATAACATGCAATCATCATATCTATCACTATCTGAATAGTCCACTCATACTGGAAATAAATGTGAGGATGGTGGGCCATACTTGTGTTCAATTGAGTTTTTCGATCATGTTGGATACTATTCTAGAGCATGGAGTAGAATCATGAATCTCGATCAGATATAATTGATTGTGGTACTCCATGAAATCATACCACCTCTCTGATTTATATCATTGAAATTTTATCTAGTGATAAATCCTCTGAAGTCATAATAAATTGTGCAATCTTTGTAGGATGATCCACCACAACCTAGATAGCATTTTTTCCTATGGTTGTATTCAAATGTTTTGTGACAAGTTCCATGGAAATTTAGTCCTACATTCTGTGTAGGTAATTTTAATAGTTTCATCATCCCTCAAGATTTTTTCCTTTCCACCTTATCTTGCTAGAATACAAGACATTTTGATATGTATTTTGTGGTCTCCTTCTTCAAATTGTCCCACTCATTGTTTTCTTAGAGGTCCTGATACATCTTTGTTCTTCCAGCATGGATCGAGAAGGTTGATATATGTCCATCATCCAACAACACCATCTTGAACTCTGGATTTGAAGTTATACATACTCTTGAACGAAATATTACAACCCCTTATTCATTAACATTGAACTTATAGGATTTCCCTTTATTTATAGTTTCCCATTTTTTCCGAATTCTCACATAATATCATTGAGAATTGTTTAACCTCTCAATAAAATATGGTTGATAAATTATTTATGAAAGGATTGATGATGTTAATTCCTTTATTATTCCCATTTCCATCCTTCCCAAATATAACATGATGTCCCTCTCAATTCTCATCAATGAGGCAATTGATAGTTCCTTCCTACATACAGAATCCGCAAATTTTTTCACATTACCATGATAGTAGTGGATTGATCATTCATAGTTATGGATCATTTATAAGCATATTCATTTTTAAATATTCATATCTTTTTTTGTGAATATATATTTTAGACTTTTTTATTCGTATATATTTCACACTTCTCCCCAGAAAGATAATGAGGACATATTTTCAAAGAAAATATCACTATAGCCAACTCTTGATCATGCATTTTGTAGTTTAGTTTGTGACCTATCGAATACCTTGATGCATTAGATATGAATTTTTCATTTGGAAGTAACAAAAAATTCAATCCCTTTTTCAAAGCATCACTGAAAACTACCAAAATTTATCCACATGTGGGTGGTGTGAGTACAGGGGCAATGATAACCCACATTTTCAGCTCCATGAACCTCTCTTCACATTCATAATTGTAAGATAACATGACTCCATTTTTAGTAATCTTGGTCAGAGGGTCTGAAAATAAAAAATATTTTCTCAGAAGTTGAAAATATTATTGAGATAATCTTGGGAAACTACAGAGATATTTCATAGATGTTGGAGTCAACCATTCTTCAAATGCATCTATTTTTTAAGGGTACAATGACCCATAATTTTACCAATGAAATTTACCATATTATAATTATATTATAGGGTATCAGTAACATAAAAATATAATATAGAACCCAATAAAAACATTATAAATTAATAAATAATGAAATAAGTTGTTCGTCTATAAGTTAAGGAACCTATACCAATGGAATAGTAACTTGACCTCTGTAATTGTATGGTAACCCTTCTGATTAGTAAATTGGAAAATAGATTAGTAAACATGCCTATGAATGTATAAATAAAATTTATTCATATTCTAAATGTAAATATGATATTTTTTATATCATAGTATAAGAAAATAAAAGTTTTTGAAATTATTAATTATGTGTTGATATTTTTATAAATCATAAGTTTTTGGTTTCAATTTTATAATTTATTTAATGTTATAAAAGAAAATTTGTCTCCTTCAAATTTATTCAAAAATTAATATTTTTTCTTATAATTATAATATAATTTATTGAGACTGTAATTAATTTTTTAAAGAGTTATAAAATCAAATATATTTTTTGAATTATCATTTTCTAAGTTAATGATGATTTTAAAAAAAATTAAATAAAAAATATATGCAAAACTATTTTCCTAAAATGGAGTTCATTTTAAAATTCTACATGTTAACAAATGGATTGGATTGATTTTTTGGTATTTTTCTACAACACATGAATTTTTTGTGAATAATGAAATACAATAATTTACAGTATATATACATTATAAGTTAAATGTCTTATTATTTGAGTAATCTATGATGTAAGAACCAAAATTTTTAACTCCCCAACTTTAATTTAATATATTTTGTTATTATTATGAATCCATTCATAGTCTTGAGGAAATATTATAATTTAATGAATAAAATATTTGTAAAATACCTCCATCCTCCCTTATAAATACCACCCCTCACAAACTCTTATCCCTTATCCTATCAATATTTGATACCTATCAAAATTAATTTCAAATATATTCTGAAGAACCCACACTAAATACGGGTGCCATTGGTGTTAATTTATCACAGTTTCTTTTCCCTCCCCTATTTTACTAAAAATGAAAACGTCATTCATGATGTGTTAATTTATCCCATTCAAGGTTGAA
Organism: Viscum album; assembly: GCA_963277665.1. Lineage (NCBI taxonomy): Eukaryota > Viridiplantae > Streptophyta > Magnoliopsida > Santalales > Viscaceae > Viscum > Viscum album. The sequence continues at coordinate 249,349,990 of OY728165.1, read as the reverse complement.
AATATTTTCAAATTCCATTACCTCATTCAAGACAGACCATAATACAAATTTTAGGGCTAGTACAAATTATAATATATGTATTACATTTTATCTAGAACAATTTTACATACATAATATTAATTAATAAATGGAAACTAGTTTTTGATGATTAAAAAATGACCAAATAATCTAAATTATTTTCACTAATATGTATCTAATGATTCATCCTCACCGAAAATTAAAAAATGAATTAAATAAAGATTTAATCTTCTATATGTTAATTAATATAATATAACTTCAATTCAAGACAACCATTCTCATTTTACATGAGTCTCTATACATGTATATAAGTAACTGATCATGAATACCAAAGAAAAGAATACTCTCAAGGGATTAAATTGTATTTTATTACTCAGAAAAATAGCCATAAAAGAAATTAATAAAATTATAAGAAATCAAATAAATCTAGAAAATGTTCTGAATTAATTAATTAATGGATTCAATTTTATTATCTAGGACATTATGATTAAGTTCAAAACACATTCATACAAAATGTAAGGGTTTCTTCCCAAACCCCTATTTTTCTTTCGGGTTACCCTTTCTCTCTCTTTACCCAAATTTAACTCTTCATTATTTTTATATAATTTTTCTAAATTCTTTCAATATGTTCTAAAATCATGTATCTATTTCATTTCATCCTTCCATTTTTTTCTCAATTCATCCTAACAAGAAGGGACATTTAAAGGTAACCTCTTAATTTCCTACCAATTTTCATGTAGCATTAATAATATGTTTAAATTCAAAATTATTTTAAAAAAATTACACTTTTATAATGTAAAATTACATTGTTGTTTTATAGTGTTATGAAAACAAATATTTTTTTTCCGTTAAATTATCAATAGTATTTTCCTTAACCATAGTAAAATTATTCATTTATAAAGTTTCCTAAAAACATATTTTAAACTTTTCCACTTCAATTAGAGAAAATATATCAATATATATACTTAATTTTACAAATTAATTTTCATGTATGATTTAAATCCATTATTTCATAGAAACCATTATGATATTATTTTTTGGTATGTCTTATGACATGACTATGATACCCAATTATTTCATTGGTTAACCCTTACGGTTGATTATTCATGTGGCAAACATATACCAATACATGTCATGATGGATGCACCTAGATAGTGCTTCAATTAATTGGGTAATGTTTAGTCTCTGGAGACATAATTTTGGGATAGGGAATGAACCTGATTCCTTTATGGGACGTTTTCCACCATGTGATTTAGTTATGGAAATTAGCCTTAATTCATGTTTATATCTTTTTTTATGATATTTCCGCATTCCAATGATGTCATGGTTATATTTTCACATGTTATACATGTTTTTCATCCCTATGTAAATTCATATTCCATGCCTTTCGGTCATCATGTTATTAACAGTAACCCATGTGTTATGTTTTACTCTTATGCTTATTCCATAACTGGTCTTTTTAGATCGTCCCTTTTGTTCATGTATTCCCCATGTTATCCTATGAAATACAATGTCTCATAGGGAGTTAAGAGCTCGTTATGAAGATTAAATAAATGATATTTTGATGTTGATTTCAGGTTTTCAGTTCTATGTACCTAATAATCCAAAGACTCTAGAGTTTGCGTTCCTTGGTAGTATTTGATGGTTAATTATTCTTAATATCATGAAATAATATGTGTAAAGGGATGGAATCATTATACTTGGTATCAGAGCTAGGTATGGTTATTTTAGGAGATTAAGACTAGAGCACTTCAGTGAGAACCCCATGTATAATTCAACAATAATGGATAACCTAGAATTAAAACATGGTGAATAAAAAGTTAAAATAATCTTTTCATTGAAAATTTTAACTTTATACGTTAACTGTTTCCTTTTTATTTGGTTATTAGATATTTATTCAAAGTCTCACATCTGTTCACCTTATAAGGTAAAAATTAAATTTCAATAAATAAATTTTATTAGAGGGGAACAATTTAATGAACCTAAATTTTATCAATGAAAATATCCTTCTAATAATTATGTTTTGTAGTAAAAATAAAATAAACATCACATAGAGAGCATAATACAAAATTAATAAACTAATATTGAATGAAATAAGAGGTATTTCAAGAAGTTAAGGATTCTATATCAATGGAATAGTAACACAACCATTGGAATAGTAATGTGACCCTTATGAATAGTAAACGGGAAAATAGAATAGAAACCACACTTATGAATGTATAAATAAAGTTTATCCATCTTATAAATGAAATTATGATATAATTATATCATAGTGTATGTAAATAATGGTTTTAGAAATTATTACCTAGGTGTTGATATTTTTATAAAACATAAGGGTTAATATAATATTTTATAATTAATTTTATGTTTTAAAATAGAAGATAATTCCATCATAATTATGCATAAGTTAATATTTTTCTAAATTCTCACATAATATCTTTGAGAGTTGTTTATCCTCTAAATAAAATATGGTTGATAAATGATATATGAAATGATTGATGATGTTAATTCCTTTATTATTCTAATTTCCATCCTTTCCAAATATAAGATGATCAAGTCCCTCCAAATTCTCATCATTGAGTCAATTGATGGTTCCTTCCTACATGGAGAATACACAAATTTATTCACATTACCATGATAGTCGTGGATTGATAATTCATATTTATGGATCATCAATAAGAATATTCATTTTTAAATATTCATCTCTTTTTTTGTGAATATATATTTTATACTTTTTTATTCATATATATTTCACACTTCTCCCCAAAAAGTTAATCAGGCCATATTTTCGAAGAAAATATCACTATAGCCAACTCTTGATAATGCATTTTGTAGTTCAGTTTTTGACCTATCAAATAACCTGATGCATAGGATATGAATTTTTCATTTGGAAGTAACAAAAAATTCAATCCTTTTTTCAAAGCATCACTAAAAACTACCAATATTTATCCACTTGTGGGTGGGGTGGGTACAGGGGAAACGATAACCCACATTTTCAGCTCCATGAACCTCTATTCACATTCATAATTGTAAGATAAAATGACTCCATTTTTTTTTATCTTGGTTAGAGGGTCTGAAAATAAAGTAAATTTTCTCATAAGTTGACAATATTATTGAGATAATCTTGGGAAACTACAGAGATATGTCATAGATGTTGGCGTCAACAATTCTTCAAATGCATCTATTTTTTAAGGGTGTAATGACCCATAATTTTACCAATGAAATTTACTATATTATATTTATATTATACGTTATCAATAACATAAACATATAATATAGAACCCAATAAAAACATTATATATTAACAAATAATGAAATAAGTGGTACGTCTATAAGTTAAGGAACCTATACCAATGGAATAGTAACTTGACCTCTGGAAATGTATGGTGACCCTTTTGATTAGTAAATTGAAAAATAGATTAGTAAACATGCCTATGAATGTAAAAATAAAATTTATTCATCTTCTAAATGTAAATATTATATTTTTTAAATCATAGTATAAGAAAATAAATGTTTTTGAAATTATTAATTATGTGTTGATATTTTTATAAATCATAAGTTTTTGGTTTCAATTTTAAAATTCATTTAATGTTATAAAAGAAAATTTGTTTCCTTCAAATTTATTAATAAATTAATATTTTTTTCTTATAATTATAATATAATTTATTAAGACTTTAATTAATTTTTTAAAGAGTTATATAATCAAATATAATTTTAGAATTATCATTCTCTAAGTTAATGATGATTTTAAATAAAAATTAAATTAAAAATATATGCAAAACTATTTTCCTAAAATGGAGTTCATTTTAAAATTCTACATGTTAACAAATGGATGGGATTGATTTTTTGGTATTTTTCTAAAACACATGAATTTTTGGTGAATAATGAAATACAATAATTTAAGGTATATATACATTATAAGTTAAATGTGTTATTATTTGAGTAATCTATGATGTAAGAACCAAAATTTTTAACTGCCCGTCTTTAATTTAATATATTTTGTTATTATTCTGAAACTATTCATAGTCTTGAGGAAACATTATAAATTAATGAATAAAATATTGGTAAAATACCTCTCTCTTCCCTTATAAATACCACCCCTCACAAACTCTTCTCCCTTATTCTATCAATATATGATACCTATCAAAATTAATTTCAAATATATTCTGAGGAACCTACCCCAAATAAGGGTGCCTTTGGTGTTAACAAAATACCCAAACTAATACCCCTACAGAGGTTTTCATGAATAAGGATTAAGGAGGTAAAATAATCTTTCTTTTCTTTTAATTTATTTTCATGTTCTTTTCTTTTCTTATTCTCTCCTCACCTCCCAAAATAAAAATGGTTTATTTACTCTAGTACATTATATATACTAGAATGTTTTTCTAATAATAGAATAATCCTTCATATTTTCTTTTCCCTTCCCTATTTTACTAAAAATGAAAACGTCATTCATGATGTGTTAATTTATCACATTCAAGGTTGAAAATATTTTTAAATTCTATTACCTCATTCAAGACTGACCATAATACAATTTATAGGGCCAGTCCAAATTAATATATATATATTACATTTTATCTAGAACAATTTTATATAACCAATATTAATTAATAAATAGAAACTAGTTTTTGATGATCGAAAAATTCCAAAATAATCTAAATGATTTTCACTAACATGTATCAAATGATCCATCCTCACCCAAAATTAACAAATGAATTAAATAAATATTTAATCTTATATATGTTAATTAATATAATATGACTTCAATTCAAGACAACCATTGTCATTTTTCATGAGTCTCTATACATTTTTATAAGTAACTGATCATGAATACCAAAGAAAAGAATACTCCCAAGGGATTAAATTGTATTTTATTACTCAGAAAAATAGCCATAAATGAACTTAATAGAATTATAAGAAATCAAATAAATCTAGAAATGGTTCTGAATTAATTAATTAATGGATTTAATTTTATTATCTACGACATTATGATTAAGTGCAAAACATATTCATACATAATGTAAGGGTCTCTTCCCAAACCCCTATTTTTCTTTCGGGATACCCTTTCTCTCTCTTTACCCAAATTTAAATCTTCATTATGTTTATATAATTATTCTAAATTCTTACAATATGTTCTAAAATCATGTATCCATTTCATTTCTTCCTTCCATTTTTTGTTCTCAATTCATCCTAACAGGAAGTGACATTTAAAGGTAACCGTCAAATTTCCTACCAATTTTCAAGTAGCATTAATAATCTGTTTAAATTAAAAATTATTTTAAAAAAATTACTCTTTTATAATGTAAAATGACATTGTTGTTTTATAGTGTTATGAAATCAAATATTCTTTTTTCGTTAAATTCTCAATAGTATTTTCCTAAACCATAGTAAAATTTTTCATTTATAAAGTTTCCTAAAAACATATTTGAAACTTTTCCACTTCAATTAGAGAAAATATATCAACATATATGCTTAATTTTAAAAATTAATTTTCTTGTATGATTTAAATCCATTATTTCATAGAAACCATTATGATATTATTTTTTGTTATCTATTTTGAAATGACTATGATACCCAATTATTTCAATGGGTAACCCTTATGGTTGATTATTCATGTGGAAAAAATATGCCCGAACATGTTATGATGGATGCACCTAGATAGTGCTTTAATTAATTGGGTAATGTTTAGTCTCTTGAGACATAATTTTGGGATAGGGAGTGAACCTGATTCCTTTATGGGATGTTTTCCACCATGTGATATAGTCATGGAAATTATCCATAATTCATGTTTATATCATTTTTATGATATTTCCACATTCATCCGATTTCATGGTTATATGATCTCATGTTATACATGTTATTCGTCCCTATGTAAATTCATGTTCCATGCCTTTCTATCATTATGTTATTCACTGTAACCCATGTGCTATGCTTTACTCTTATGCTTATTCCCTAACTGGTCTTTTTAGATCATACCTTTTGTTCATGTATTCATCATGTTATCCTTTGAAATAAAAAGTCTCAAAGGGAGTTAAGAGCTCGTTATTAGGATTAAATAAATGATATTTTGATTTTGATTTCAGGTTTTCAATTCTATGTACCTAATAATCCAAAGACTCTAGAGTTTACTTTCCATGGTATTTTTTTATTGTTAATTATTCTTAATATCATGAAATAATATGTGTAAAAGGATTGATTCATTGTACTGGGTATTATAGCTAGGTATGGTCATTTTAGGAGATTAAGACTAGAGCACTTTAGTGAGAACCCCTAGTGTAATTCAACATCAATGGATAACCTATAATTAAAACATGGTGAATAGCAAGTTAAAATAATCTTTTCTTTGAAAATTTCAACCTTATATGTTAACTGTTTCCTTTTTATATGCTTATAAGATATCTATTCAAAGTCTCACATGTGTTCACCTTATAAGGTAAAATGAAATTTCAAAAAATAAATTTTATTAGAGGGGAACAATGTAATGGACCTAAATTTTATCAATGAAAATATCCTTCTAATAATTATGTTTTGTAGTAAAAATAAATGAAACATCACATAGAGAGCATAATACAAAATTAATAAACTAATATTGAATGAAATAAGAGGTATTTCAAAATGTTAAGGATTCTATATTAATGGAATAGTAACACAACCATTAGAATAGTATTTTGACCCTTATGAATAGTAAACGGGACAATAGAATAGAAACCACACATATGAATGTATAAATAAAATTTATCAATCTTATAAATGAAATAATGATATAATTATATCATAGTGTATGTAAATAAATGTTTTATAAATTATTACCTCGGTGTTGACATTATTATAAAACATAAGGGTTAATATAATATTTTATAATTAATTTTATGTTTTAAAATATAAGATAATTCCATCATAATTATGCATAAGTTAATATTTTTTTTATCTTATAATTATAATATAATATTAAGCGACCTTAATTAATTTTTCCCAGTGCTATAAAATTTGTTATAATTTTTCAATTTGTATTATCCAAGTAAATGAAGATTTTAATTAAAATTAAATTTAACATATTCAAAATATTTTTATAAAATAATGTTTATTTATGAATTATACATGTCTAAAAATGGTATACATGAATTTTTTATATTTTTCCAAAATACCTAATTTTTTTGGAATGTGAAATACGGTAATTTACTGTATATATACATTATATGTTAAATACATTATTCCTGGAGGCAATGATGATGGAAAAACCATAATAGAGAAATAACCTTCAATATTTTAATATAATTAGTGATAATTCAAATACTATACATATTTTTGAGAAAAAAATAAATTAATGAATAAAATGATGTGAAAACACTCCTCTCCTCCACTATAAATACCACCCCTCACCACCTCTTCTCCATACACCTCACATGATTTTATAATTATATATATAATGATAAAATTTCTTCATAATATGCTCCCCCACATCAAGGGGACTTTATTCTAAACAGAATAAAAAACTGATCCCCCTAAGGAGGATATCAAGAAGAAGGATTTAAGAGGTAAAATCCTCTTTCATTTCTTTTAATTTATTTCCAAGTTATTTTCTTTTCTTACTCTATCCCCACATAACCTCATAAAAATGTCATGATAACTATAGTACCTTAAATATACTATAATTATATTATTATAATGTAAAAAATCCATCATAATTTATTTCCCCTCTCCTTTTGTACAATAAATGAAAACATCGTTCGTGATGTGTTAATTTATCACATTCAAGGATGAAAAAGTATTCAATTTCCATTACCTCATTCAATAATGATAATTAAACCATTTATATTGTTAAAATGGATTTTTAGTATATTTTTTACTACCTATATAATGTTTTGGAACCATTCTATATACATAATATTAATTAATATAACAAAACTAGTTTGTGATGATCAAAAAATCGTCAAAATAATCTAAACTATTATCAATAATGTGTTATTAAATGATTCATCCATGTCACACCCCAGACATTAATTCAATTTTCTTATTTAATTCTTGGATCCGAGTTCTCTCGCCAAGGTCCGGGCTTGATCCTAGATTAAAATTTTTGTCGTTTAAGATTGTTAGCGGTTTTCGAGCCCGTGCTTGGTCACCGCATGATAGGCGGTAGCTGCACGATCACCCCAGGTGCTTGTGCAGGTGACCAAGTGGACTGCGTTGAGGCATGCAATTTGTGTGACCTTTTTTTAAGTTGTGCAATGAGCGCACAGGTACTCGATTTCCAGAATTTGATCATTAATTGAATTATGTTTAAAAAAGGTTGTTAATAATAATAATAATATTTTATTATTATTATTATTGGGATTATTATTATTCTTTATATTACTTTTATTATTATTATTAGTTGTTTTATTATTATAACTATTGTTATTTTATTTGATTGGACAAAAAAGGAAAGAGAAACCCTAGATCTATCTAATCTTCACCCCACTTTCCCCTCTTCCCCTACCCGTGGCTTACCCCCACTATGCGAACCCTTTCCCCATCGTGACCCAGCCCCTTGATTCCCTGTGCAACACCCAGCTGACCACCTGCTTACACTTAGGCCCTCGACCACAGGCTCCCGCTCACACCACCTCTGCACTCTCCCCCCTATTTACCCCCTGCGCAGCGGTCGCTCCTTGCGCGAGCCACCCCTCCCCGCAATCAGGCCACCTCGACCTCCACTGTCCTCACCCTGCCCTTAGCCTCAACGCCTCCTGCCACCCGCGCTGCACGCTGGGCACTCGCCTGAGACCTTGCACCCTGCCGCCCTCAGGCTCCTCCCGCATCCATCCTGCTCTGACGGTGACAACCTCACTGAACCCCAGCCTTGCACCTCCACCAGCCACGACCACTCCTGACCGACTCTCCACCAACAACTATCACCACCCGCATCCAACGCACACCCCCCGGCTGGTCGGATCTGTCCTAGGCACCCATTTTTTTCTGCCAGCGCCTCTTCCAGCATCCGTGACCACAACCCCTAACTCCACTTCTAGTGCGTCGTCCCCCGGTAGTCTCTTCTTTCTTCTTCCCAAGGTTTTTGTTAATGTTAATTTATGTTTGGGTTTTTTGATGGGAAGACTGTCTGAATTTAGTGATGATTCTTGATGATTTTGGTTTGGTTCATTTTTTTAGGGTTTATTCGTGTTTTCTTGTGGTGCGATTGACGTGCGTTTTGGTTTTCACACCGAAATATTGATGTTTTCTACCTCAAGGTACGTGGTTCCATACCCTTGCATAAATTTATTAATTTAATATGTTATTTGGTTTTATAAATGTGTTTTATGATCAAATTTTGTGGTGCGAAATGCGTTTTACAAATGTCTTGGCATGCATGCGTGATGAAATTGTATTTTTTATTAGAAATGGTGTGTTGGTCATTTTGGTTTTGTTTTTGTTATTTTTTAAAAGTGTTTAATAAATTTTTTATTGGGTGTGAATAACATTTTTTAGGTGGTGAACAGGTTTAAGTGTGGGGTACATAATTTTTAATGGAAATTAGTGATGTTTTGTGTGTGCAAACAGGTGCATTATTTTATAAAATGTTTAGTGGGTTGGTTGTTAGGTGGGAGACATGTTTTGGTGTGATGATGTTGTTTGTTTTTAAAGTTTTTTCTTATGTGAAAGTGAGTATGTTTTGATGTGAACTTTGGTTTCATCATTGGCGGATTTTTTATAAATTATTCAAATGGTTTATTACATTAATCTTGTGTTTTGTATGGTGTTTGGAAAGTGGTTGGTGTGTCTAAAGGTAGTGTTTGGATTCTAATAAAGAGTTTGGTTGTGTTTTGAAACGGGTTTTGAGGTGATATTTTCAAAACATGTAGATTATGTTATTTTGTGTGGTTTGTTCATTTGAATTGTTTTGGGTCTGTGTTTATATACCTATGTTGTTGTGCATTTATTATAGCGTGTTGGCGGGGTAACCCCACATTACCGAGATCATCGGTTTGAGTGTGCTTGTGCACCTATGTGAGGTGTGTCGTGTTTTTGCGTTGTTGCGTTCGAGCTGCGAGTTGAGGTAGGTTCCCATTGCATTGCTTTTTAAAATTTATGTTACATTATTTCCTACTGTTTGTGCACACTATTTCATCAAATTAAATATTTTATTAATTTTAATGAATGTAAAATAATATAAGACCACTAATTTTTATATGACAATTTAGTGTAAAAAGAGTCATTTATTTAACACAGGACACTTGAAATATTTTCTTGATGAATGGACACCAAGTAGTGAGAGATTTCCAGTTTGGATTTTAAACATAATTCATAGAATTTCAATTATAGTTCTGGTTTTAATGATAAATGATTTCTTCTGAAGCATGAACAAGCATTTTGGTTCTTTTTAAATTGGTGATTGTGTAATGTATTTAATGCCCGTTTGGAACATTATGGAAAACAATGAAAATGTTTTGATAAAAACCCTCATATGATAAATCTCTTTATTTGGATGAAATTGACAGTTTGGGAGGCCGCACTTAGAGGCTCCCAGGTACTTGAGTATTTTAAAGGAAAGTGGTTGTCCCATGGAGTGACTAGGTGTGATTCTAGTTGTGCTTTATATATATATATATATATCTGATTGGATGCTCGGTTGGCATCAGTTGGATCACCCCCTTTCCAAACACATGAGACATGGGAATCTGGAATATTAAGAGAATATTCTAAGAATGATTGCAGAACTGGTATATTATTGTACAGACCAGTGGCTCATAGTAGGTGGATATATTGGGTTTATTACTATGTGATTTTCTCTCGACCATCATGAGAAAGGATGGTCGAACGTATTGGGTGTTTTGATTTTATCGTGTGTAAAATGTCAATGAGGATGATTTCTCATGTATTGGTGTCTTCTAGTTTATTCTCAATCTCCTAGGTTCACCCATGTCTGTGACTTTTCAGTTACTTTCTGTGATGAATATGGTACTTTTATATATTTTCTTTTCATTTTCCTTACTATGTAACTACTGTAGCATTTTCATATGAAATGTTTTAACTAGAAAGAAATGTGTGGTTTTAAAGTTGTTTATGAAAACTGTTTTCAAAGAAAAGTGTTTATTAATTTTTGTGCAAATTGAAAATTTAACAATCACTTCCCCTTTGAAAAATGCTAACGTCTCACTAAAATAATGACTTGGGTTTTTGAGAAATGAAGAGGGGAAATTACTCGTACATTGTTTTTGAGTAACATGTAAAAAACCATACATTTATAAATTGTAGTTCAAATATGAAATGGTGTTTATTTTATTTTAAAGTTAGTGCATTGGGAATAGATATCGGGCTAGCCTAATGAGTTTTAATACTCACAACTATAGTTATTTTCTTTTTTTAGTGTTTATGTAGGCTACAGTTTGAGTGCACTCTCCTTGGGAGATGCTTGATTGTTGTGTATGAGAGTGACCTGCAAAGTCGCACGGAGTTAGTTCAGACGTCATGTTTGGTTATTTTTATTTTCCTTTTGTTCATGATTGGAATGTTTTTGGTTTACTTATTTTTGGTTGCTCTGTTTTATTTCTGATGCTTTATTTATTTATATTAGGGGAAATCTTTCCCACAGCCTCTGTTGATGCCTTGTCTCTTGTAACCAGCCTGAGAGGATTTGAAACGGCTCTCGGGCCATGTCGCGGACCGGCTCGGGGGACCGTTTTTGGGTCGACCTAGGATTTTTCATGAAAAAATCGTAACAGAGGGAGGATCCTGTTATTTGGGGTGTCTGGTAGATGGAGATTATGACTGTCGGGACTCGAGATGTAGGTATGGAAAGGATGTCATGAACCATCACCAATTCCGATCCTTGAGTCGCCAGGGTAGTCCGGGAGTTGAGTTTTTGTCTCGTTCTGATTTGTTTTGGATTAAGGGATGAAAACAGAGGAAAATTGATGTTAAATTGTGTTTTTATGTGGAGTAGTGACCCATGTGGAGTCCGTGTACATGTTTTATGTTCTTCAAAGTCATTGACGCTTACTTAGGGCATGGAACACTACCATGTCACTTGGTTAAGCATGACTACTAGTCCCTCTCTTTGTTGGTTTGATGCAAGTTGTGTGTTTTCTTGGTTCATGTGGGTGTAAGTGAAATTTTGAAAAGGAAAAATGGTTTTTGAAATGAGAATGATTTCTTTCAAAGGGATTAAAATTTATGAAATGGATTTGTTTTAAAACTAAAATATATTTGTCTAAAAATCCATTGTTTTCATGGAATTGGTAGTGATTTGGCTTGGGTGGAACCTCGAGTACTATTTATGAACTTTTGAACATGCAAGGGAATACATGAGAAGTGTTTGTCAGTGCATATGGATGAAATTAGATGAAATCATTTGAAACGGTTCATGGGATTATCGGGGTGTGCACTTGGAATTAAAGGATTGAACTTGTTTCTCTAAAGTAATTTTTAAAAGGGAAATGATTTTTTGAATATTGAATTTGGGATGGAAAGATGGATTGGTATTTGGGATGTGGCCTTAAAGAAAGGTGATTTTGAAATCTAAAGTGAAAAAAAGATTTTTTGTTGTGTTGGTATTTGTTTTGTTTTCGAGTTGGATGTTTTTGGATGAAAACCCTTTCAGTGATATTACTTCATCTTGATATTGATATTGACTCTGTGTTTTATATTTTTTTCAAAACATGCCACCCAGAAAGGTCCCCAGAGTTTCCAATAAGTCATGCCTAGTTTTGGTTCTTCTCGGACATTGTCTGTACCTAACAGAGATTGAGGTATGTTAAGGGTAGTGGTGGTTTGAAGAGGTCGATCATTTATTCAGGGTATTGGTCACTCCTAAAGCTATCCGAGTACAATCTGTTTTGGGTTTGTTTGAAGTTCAATCTTTTCAAGTATGGGAGTTTCTCGACCCACCATCAATGAAAGTTGGGATGACATGTGATGTCTTCAAATATTTCTTTCCCTGATGGTTTATACTTGAAGAGGTGAATATGGAGAAAAAAGATTGAACTTATTTTCATTTAACAGGGCCAATGGATGGTTAAGGTATATGTTGTCAATTTGAAGGAACATGTGTCCTTTTATCCAGAGGTAGAATCACATGATTTGAGGAAGACTTCTCTCTTCATCAGGAGTCTTCATCCAGAGATCAAGGAGCATGTCCTCCCTTCAAGGGACCATTATTTTCAGAAGTTTGTGGATGATGTGTTTTAGTGGAGTTGGTGTCTGGAGTGCAGATGGTTGGAAATCCAGCGTGTTCGGTTGCTTGCAAAGGTTCCCCGTCTGGAGAGCAGGGTGTGCCAACAGAACAGGTTCTTAAAGATTTATCTGCAGTGGTTCTAGTTTCTGGTTCGTCAGACCGATCAGTGGTGTGCCACCAGTGCATCCAGTTCGGGCATGTAGAGCCATCATGTCACATCTCTTTGAAGACGTGTAATCGTTTCGGATGTATAAGTAATCTAGAGAAGTTTTTCAAGAAGCATCGCCTGAAGAAGACGCTGCGACTGAAGGATTATAGTGTCTGACTGTGAGGCAGGAGATACTTTAGCCATCAGATCCCCAACCAAAGGACTTGGGGTGAAGCTCGTGCACAGTCAGGAGTTTACAAGGGTGTAAAGCCTTGGTTCGGGTTTGGTGTTTCATGTTGGCCGTGGAACATTTAAATTCTTTTTGTCCCTTCCTTTTCTGCTGTTAAATTTTTTTCGTCATTGTAAGTTCATTGATTCGTCATCGAGTTACAATAGATATGTTCTGTTGTAATCCAATAGTTTTGTTTGTCAGATTATGGTCTTCTGAATTTTGAGTTTCTCATAAAAGTGAGCATCACCCTGGTGTGGGTTAATCTTAGTTTTTCTGTTTTTGTTTGGAGATGTAAGTGTCTATGGATGAATCAATATTTCTAGTTGTGCTCAAATTCACTGTTTGTGTTAATATTTTCTTGGAAGTGTTTCTATAGTGTTGGGGGGTTTTGTTATGAGTCGAGAGTTCCATGTTTCATCTGAGGTGTTGTTTCGCTCGTGATATAGAATATAATTTGGATTGGTTGGGAGTTCCCATGTCGCCCCCCCCCCCCTTTTCAAGGTGATATATTTGGGTGTTAAATTTCTTCCCTTGTTGAGTTCTTGTGGTGGGGAGAACCTCTTCATGTTCTCCCCTGAACCTCGTGGTTTAGTTTTCTCTTGAATCTGTCGGGTGTGGCCTATGTATGGTAAGGTCATTATGAGATTCTCAGTTTTCTTTGGCCCTTCTAGTTCAGTCCGGGAGTGTACTTATTTCTTGACCCACGTACAACTTCTTGACTTTCTGGGGGAAAATAGTGTTTGAGGTGGGGACAATTGTCACACCCCAACCTTTATTAATTTTTATTTATATAATTCATGGCTCCAGGATCTCGCACCATGGTCTAGGTTAGATCCGGCATTATTTTTTTTCATTTAATATTTTTAGCGGGTTTTGAGCCCGTGTGTTGTCACAGCATGATAGGCGGTAGTCGTACGATCACCCAGGTGCTTGTGCGGGTGCCCAAGTAGACTGCATTGAGGCATGGAATTTGTGTGTGCATTTTTTTAAGAAATGCGATGAGTGCATGGGTACCCGGTTTCAAGATTTTGATAATTAATTTATTTATATATAAAAAAAGGGTTGTTAATAATAATATTATTATGTTATTGTTATTATTATTGGGATTATTATTATTCTTTATATTATTGTTATTATTATTGTTATTAGTTTAATTATTATTACTATTGTTATTTTATTAGAAATAAAAAAAGAATGTGAACCCCTATATCTACCTAAGCCGCACCCCACTTTCCCCTCTTCCCCTAGCCGTGGTGCACCCCCACTCTATGAACCCTTTCCCCATCATGACTCAGCCCCTCGGTTCCCTACGCAGCACCCGGCCGACCACCTTCTTGAGCTTAGGCCCTCCACTGCTGGCTCCTGCTCACACCACCTCCACACTCACCCCATGTTTACCCCCTATGCAAGGGTGACTCCAAGCACGAGCCGCCCCCTCCCCATGATCTGGCCACCTCACCCTCCATTTTCCTCTCCCTGTCCTCAGCATCACCGCCTCCTACCAACCGCGATGCGCGCTCGCCTGAGGCCTTGCACCCTGCCTCCCTCGGGCTCCTCCCGAGTCAATATTGCTCCGTCGGTGACAGCCTCGCCAAACCCCTACCCTGTAGCTCCACCACCTGTTGTAACTCCCGCCCGGCTCTCCACCAGCCGTGATCATCTCCTGCGACCAATGCACACCCCCCTGATTGGTCGGCTCTATCTTTGGCGCCCCATTTTTGCTGCCAGCACCTCTTCCAACAACCGCGACCCCATCACCCGACTCCTCATCTGGTTCGTCGTCCCCCGATAGTCTCATATTTCTTCCTCACAAGGTTTGAGTTATTGTTAATTGTAGTTTTGGTTTTCTAATTTGAATAGTGTGAAATATTTGTATAGATTCATGATAATTTTGGTTCGGTTCATTGTTTTAGCGTTTATTCGTGTTTTCTTGTGTTGCGATTGAAGTGCGTTTTTGGTTTCTCACTAAAATATTGATGTTTTCTACCTCAAGTTATGTGGTTCCATACGCTTGCATAAATTTATTAATTTAATATGTTATTTTATTTTATAAATGTGTTTTATGATAAAATTTTGTGCTGGTAAAGGAGTTTTACAAATGCCTTAACATGCATGCATGATGAAATTGTATTTTCTATTAGAAATGGTGTGTTTTTCATTTTGGTTTTGTTTTGGTTATTTTTAAGAAGTGTTTAACAATTTTTTTAATGGGTGTGAATTATATTTTTATGTTGGTGAACATGTTCTAGTGTTGGGAACATAATTTTCAATGGAAAGTATAGATGTTTTGTGTGTGAAAACGGGTGGGTTATTTTATAAAATGTTTTATGTGTTGGTTTTTAGGTGCAAGACATGTTTGGGAGTGATGATGTTTTGTGTTTTGTTTTAGAGTGTTTTATTATGTGAAACTGAGTACGTTTTGATGTGATGCTTGGTTTCACTATGGGTGAATGTTTTATAAATTATTCAAATGGTTTATTACATTAATCTTGTGGTGAGTGTGGTGTTTGGAAAGTGGTTGCTGTGTCTAAAAGTCTTGTTTGGATTCTAATAATGAGTTTGGTTGTGTTTTGATACGTGTTTTGATGTGATATTTTCAAAACATGTCAAGCTAGTTATTCTGTGTTGTTTGTTCGTTTGAATTGTTGTGGGTCTGTGTTTATATACCTTTGTTGTTGTGAATTTATTGTATGATGTAGGTGGGGTAACCCCGCATTAACAAGATCATCGGTTTGTCGGTGCTTGTGCGCCTGTGCGACGTGTTGTTGAGTTGTCGCTTTCGAGCTTCAAGTTGAGGTAGGTTCCCATTTCACTTCTTTTTAAAATTTAAGTTACATTATTTCATGCTGTTCGCACAAAATATTTTCTCAAATTAAATATTTTAATAATTTTCATAAATGTGAGATAATATAAGACAATAAATTTTAAAATGATTATTTTTTGTAAAAAGAGCCTTTTATTTTATATATGACACTTGAAATATTTTATTCATGAATGGAAACCCACTAGTGAAAGAATGCCAGTTTGTATTTTAATCATAATTCACAGAATATCAACTATTGTTCTGGTTTTAATGATAAATGATTTCTTCTGGAGCATGAACAAGATTTTTGGTTCTTTTTAAAGTGGTTATTGTGAAAATTATTTAATGCATGTTTTGCACTTGATGGAAAATTATGAATGTGTTTTGATAAAAACCCTCCAATGATAACAACCCTTCATTGGTTGCAATTGAATTTTTGGGAGGACGTGCTTAAAGTCTCCCGAGTACTTGAGTAGTTTAATGGCAAGATGTAGTTTCATGGAGTGACACAGGGTGATGCCTTTTGTGCTTTATACATATATATATCTGATTGGATGCTCGGTTGGCATCGGTTTGCTCACCCCCTTTCCAAACACTTGAGACATGGGAATCAGGAATATTAAAAGAATATTCTACGAATGATTGCTACACTGGTAGGTTATGGTACTAACCAGTGGCCCATTTTAGGTGGATATATTGGGTTTATTACGATGGGATTTTCCCTCGTCCTGCCTAAGAAAGGATGGTCAAGTGTATTGAGCGTTTTGATTTCTTCTAGTGTGACATGTCAATGAGAATGATTTCTCCGGTATTGGTGTCTTCTAGTTTATTCTCGATCTCTTAGGTTCACCCATGAATGTGACTTTTCATTTACTTGCTATGATGAATATGGTACTTGTATATATATTTTTTTCATTTCCCTTACTTTGTAACTACTGTAACATTTTCATATGTGGTGTTTTTCCCAGAAAGTGATGTGTTTCTTTAAAGTGGTCTATGAAAACTGTTTTCAAAGAAAAGTATTTATTACTTTTTGTGGAAATTGAAAATGTAAATATCGCATCCCTTTTCAAAAATGCTAATGTCTCACTAAAATAATGACTTGGGTTTTTGAGAAATGAATAAGGGCAATGACTCGTACTTTATTTTTGAGTAACATGTAGAAAAACATACTTCTATAAATTGTAGTTCAAACATGAAATGGTGTTTCTTTTATTTTAATGGTAGTGCATTGGGAATATATATCGTCTTAGACTACTGAGTTTTAATACTCAAGTATATATTTATTTTCTGATTTTTTTTGTATGTGGAGGCTATAGTTTGAGTGAACTCGCCTTGGGAAATGCTTGATTGTTGAGTCAGAGAGTGACCCGTGAGGTCGCACATAGTTAGTTCCGACGTCGTGTTTAGTTTTTTATATTTTTCTTTTGTTCCTACTAGTTTGTTTTGTTCGGTTTATTTATTCAGAATTTCTATGTTTTATTTCATTTAATTTATTTTTTTATATTGGTAGAAATCTTTCCCACAGCCTCTGTTGATGCCTTGGCACTTGTTTCCCGCCTGGGGGATCGGGAACACCTCTCGGGCTATGTCGTGGACCGGCTCGGGTGACGGGATCAGGGTCAACCCGGGTTGGTTCATGAAAATCCTCACACAAAATTTCTAGATAGATTATATAAAAAATTACACTTCTAGATTTACATTAATAATATATAAATTCAATTCTATAAAACCATTCAAATTTTACATTATTTTCCAAAGACGTATACTTGTAACGAATCATGGAATCAATGGAAACGAATGCTCTGAAATGATGAAATTGTATCATATAACATATAAAAAGGTTCATAAATGAACATAATAATATTATATTAAATAAAATTTAATTTTAAACGGTTATTAGTTAATTAAATTTGTTATTTAATTTCATTATCCATGACATTATGATCAACTGCAGAACACTTTTGGACATAAGGTAAGGGTTTCTTCCCAAAACTTGATTTTCTGTCAGTTTACGATTTCTCTCTCTTAAACATAATTTAAATATTATTTATTGTTACATAATAATTCTACATTATATGTATATGTTTGAAACTCAAGTATATAGATATTTATACACATTATTTTTAGGGATATAAATGTTTTTAATAAGGTTCTTTTCTCAATTCTTCCTAACAAGAAATCCCATTTAATAAGAACTTTCTAATTCAGTACCCATTTTCAAGTACAAATTTTTACATGTTATGACCAACATTATTTTTATAAAATCACAAATTCTAGAATGAAAAACAATCTTTTTATTTCTGGTTTTATGAAAATAATAATTCCTTACTCGCTTGAAATTCTCTTTAAGATTATCCATAAACCACACTATGATGTATCATTTCTAAAGTTTATTAAACTCTTTTTTACATGTTTCCATTTCAATTGGACATAATTAATCCATTTATATTCATTTTTTAAATATTTAATTAAATTTATGATTTTAATCCTTTCTTTTAAGGTAAAAATTATGATATTCTATTTTGTTATGCGTTATGACATGACTATGATACTAAATTCATTCCATGGGTAACTATTATGGTTGATTATTCATGTAGAACACATATGCATAAACATGTTGTGGTGGATGATACAAGAAGGAAATCCAATTAGTTGGGTAATGTTTATTCTTCTTATATTTCATGTTGGGATATCGAGTATACATTATTCCTTTATTGGAATTCTTACACCATATGATATAGTCTTGGAAGATAGATTTTACTCGTGCCTATATCATGTTATATTAAATTTCCACAATCCTAAAATTTCATGGGTATATGTTTCAATTTTGTACATTTTATTCTTCCTTATGTTTATTAATGTTTAATTCATATACATTATCATTTTACGCCTTTAAACCCATGTTCTATGTTTTTTCCCGTTCTTATTCCCTTACAGATCTTTTTAGCTCATCCTTTGGGTTCATGTATTATCCAAGTTATCATATAAAGATATAAGGGATCAAATGGATTTAAGTGATCATTATGAGGATTAAATAAAAGATGTTTTTATTTTGGTTTCATGTTTTCAGTTTTATGTTCTCAATCTTTCAAATACACTACAATTTATAATCATTGGTTTTATTTGATGATTAATTATGATTAATATCTTGTAATTATATGTGTAATAGGCTGGGGTCAATATAGTTTGTATCAAAGAAAGATTTAGTTTTTTTGAGATTAGGACTAGAGAACTTTAGTAAGAACCCTTTGGATAATTATATCACCACAGATAAAATCTAATTAAAACAAAAGGAATGACATGTTAGGATATAATTTTCATTGAAAAGTTAAACCGTATATTTTAAATGTTTCCTTTTTAATATTCTTACTAGTAAAGTTATTCAATCCATCAAATGTTTTTATCTATAATGTCACTTCTCATCATAAAGTGTTAAATCCAATTTCAATGAAACTCTTGACATTCATGTCAAAAATGATTCACCAAAACCATTAGGCCTCAACCCATATATAATCTATCACTGATCCTCAATTCAGGGATAGTTTGTATGAATAGAGTATACCACCTTGATTATATCCAACTCTAATGGTGTATTCTCATGTACGAACCTATCACAAAACAAAACTCAAAATCGCATGTGTCTAATGACATAATTCCACGGCTCATATTCTTTAAAACCAATCATCCATCTTGTGAATATAATCCTCATCTATCTTGATGCGCCCACGACACTCATCATTATAATTTGTCATTTCACCCATAGAGTATTTATCTACATGAAACACTTATATTCTAAATCATATTTATATAGGAAGTCGCTACATGTAATATTTTAACCCAATATTTGATCATATTAAATCATGATTAGTTATATCATCAAATACTTTGCCCAAAATAACTTTGTTTAGGCATCCATCCAACCTTACTATGAAAATCCACCCTTGGTATGGAACTAGCACAAAAGTTGTTTAATCCGTGAAATTTTAAGAAATATTGCATGATTATAAAACATACATGAGGTCACACATTGTGAAATAATCTCATCAAATGAAGAATCAACCCATGATTTAAGTTTATAAGGATACTCCCATGTTTGATCTAACATGGATATCAAGATTCTCAAGCACACAACACCTGAATCTCCAATATCTTAACGGACATTTAAAAAGTTATTGTGGATCTCCCACTAAACCCATAAACTTTGAATCTCCCAAACCACTACCCATAGTCAATCCCCTCTATATTATCTTATCACATATCACATTGAAACTCATTTTCTAAGCACCCATGCTAGGGTCTCACAAATCACACACACACACCTCAGACTTCACAGACCAAGTCATTAGCCTAATATGAGTGTGATCCTCATTGAGCATATGTATATGTGTTTACCCCCTTGTGGACCGTGACCACATAATAGTACTCACATATATAACGACATCATACGATGAATATATCTATTAGGTATAATATAATATCTGGGCCTATGTATGAATAATGATTCTAAGAAGAAATATAGGAAAACCATATGATTTTTTATCAACATAATATATAAACAAACCCATTATATTTCCAAAATATGTACCAAGGCACTAAGTGCATATACTAGCTACTAAGGATCACTATACATCCCTCATATAGGTGAACTGAATACTCATAATCAATTATCCACTACAATAAATCGGAGTATTTGCGACGTTATCCCGTCACAAATAACCCATCGTGAAAAACTACGTCGCAATTAAAAATAATAGTGACGGTCCCGTCGCTAATACTGTTAATAGTGATGGGAAAGATTACCGTCGCGAATACTTCTCGGGTTATTTTTAAAAAACCTATTTGTGACGAGGCCCGCCACAAAGAACTTTCGCGACTGGTATCTTTGCCCACCGCAAATAGTTATTTTGAAAAAAATATTTTCGACGGGCTCCTATTTCCGCCACAAATACCTTTTCGAAAAACACTATTTGTGACGGCTCGCCACAAGTACATTTTGTGACGGGCCTCTTTTGCCGCCAAAAATAGTTATTTCGAAAAAACTATTTGTGACGGGCCAGACGCAAATACGTTTTCAATGGGTCCTTAGTCACTTCACAAATAAGTATAAAAAAATAAAAAAAACGAAATAAAAATATAATAAAAAAATATTTTAATAATAATAATGATAAATTTATAATTCAATAAAATATTAAAATAAAAAATTGTTCCAATATTTAAAACATTATAATTAATTATAATTTAAAATATATATATATAAATTCTTAATATAATAAAATATGAATAATATTAAAAAATATTAACAATCATATTAATACTATAATATAAAAATTGTAATATTATATAATATAATATTGTTATTATTACTATTAAAATTTATGAAAATATATTATTAATATTAATAAAATAATTAAAATATGAAAATTATCAATATTTGCAAATATATATATATATAAACATTAATAAATAATACTAGTAATAAATAATTATTTTTTTAAATAATAAATAATAATTTTTTATCAATATGTGCAACAAAAAAATATAAAAAAAATAATAAAATAGTAAGAGTAATATTATTATTAATAAAATAAAGAAACATTAAAAAAATAATACTAATAATAAACAATAAAGTATTAAAAATAAATATTGTGTAAATAATGCAACATTGACTCCAATATAAAAAAGATAGAAACTATAAATAGAAAATAATTCATATTTTGATTTTAAAAAACATTATAACATCAAAATAAATCACTGGTCCGAAGGAGGGGGGATCTGGTCACTTGTCCGAAGGATGGGGGAGTTGGAGGATCTGGAGGAGCTGGTGGAGGAAACTCTATCCCAAATGCATAATTCAGACTGTGCATGTACTCCATCTGCTCCTAATGTTGCTGCTACCACTGACTCATCTGCTCCTCGTGCTCCTGCTGCTGTCGTCGGCGCTCCTCCTCCTGTTGTTGTTGCTTCTGATGCATCTCCTCTTCCTGCTTACAGAGACTCTCTATCATTTCAGTTTGTGATCGCAACTGATTCCTCACACTGTGATACGGAAGATGATACATGAGCTCCTCTCGAGCTGTACGCTGGCATCGCAACACTACCATAATAAGCTGCATGAGTCAACTGAGAGATGATACCAACTACTCAGCCCTTCTCGAAGTCATACTTGGTAGCCTGCATCCATGAAGCCTTATCAAAATGATGGCCACTGGTCTGATCAGATGTCTCAGACTAACCCTCAGCCTGGGTATGTGACATCGCGGCCTCATATGACTCCTTTAGTTGCAATTTGAAATTAAATTTGTGAAGATATTTTATGCAGTTAATTTTCAAACTTAAAAACAAATGATACCGAACACAATCTGACGCTGGCGATCACCTTTAATCTCCCCAGTAACTAGATCACTATACATCTTCCAATATACGTAGAACTCCATAATATCTGGCTGCTCGACACCCTATAAGAATATATAAAATAGTTAATATTTAATGTTATATAATTTTTTTTAAAAATGTATATACCAGATGTTGTCTATGCATACTAAATGTACGACTCCCAACTCGATGAGTCACCTCCTGTCTCCCCCAATTCTACCTCCCCAATGATGATCTAATCTGAAAGCCACCACTCAACTAGTGTGAACATAATCCATCCCGTACGTGGGATTAAATGTACTCTGGTCGGTGGGCTCTACATGACTCATCAAACACGGTCACTCCAACATTTTTATGGTCATTTTTCTTAAATTGTGTAAAAAATAACGTAATTGCTGATGCATCACCACCTCCCATGCCTTGTGGATGGAGTTATTCATGGTATCATCGATCAAATATCATAAAACCTACAAATAATTTAAAATATCATGTAATAAATGAAATAAATTTCAAAATATAAACTATTTATTTACGTACCAACCAATGTCCGAACATGTCCTGCTGCACATCAATGAGAATCTGTTCCCATGTGGTCAATGGCTGAGAAAAATAATTGCGCAAAATAGAATTGCCATGTCTGACTCCTATATGAGGAAAACTGTAAAAAAATAACCAAACATTTATTATTTAAATAAATTAATGAAATCTTAATAAAATGCACAGGTTATCATACCTCTGCGTGCGTTGATCGAACCCACGACATTGAAATCTCTCAGGGATGGGGTAAGGGATCATCAATCTTGCAAGACCACGACCCCTCCGTGTACTCCCTGAAGTGTTAGTAGGTTGAGGGTCAGATGACCTTAAATCATCTTCATCCAAAGGTAGGCCAGCCTCCAAAAACTAACGAAATAGCTCATCATTCATCTGAAATAGAAAATGAATATTGTTAGAAAATAAATAAAAATTATTATTATATATACATATATATAAGTTATTATTTTATATAAATAGCATTGAATTGTATTAATGTCCACCTTCATCATCATCTTCATATCTGACGATGTCATCTTCATATGCCTCCTCAATATCATCGATATCCATTTGTGTTTCAGTTCCATCATCTCTTACCATTTAAAATTCATTCGTGAAATCATTAACATCATCGTCACCATCGAATCTAAATTGTGGGATTTCATCATTGATACTCATGTTTCTTTGGGAAAAGGTGGATTTTGAGTAGTCTCTTGAAAAATATCAATTACTTGCACTTCAGTGAATCAATCTTCATTTTGAGAAAACAGATTATCTCAAATTTTGATTTTTATTATGCTCCACCAATCAATCAGGTCTCTTGATGTAGCACAATACATTTCATAATAAACATGATGTGCCTGTTGAGCCAGTAAATATGGTTCATTTACTGCAAGAAGACTTTTATATTTAATATTGATGATTCCATGAGTATGATGAACATGAACTCTTATCTTAGTATCCAACCACTAACATTTGATCATCATTATATAATGCTATCCTAGATAATAGAGTTCCATAATTTCATCAAGAATTCCATAAAAGATAAAATCATAATCTCTATGATGAGATACTCTCAAGAAAATTCCACTGTTCATTGTTTTTTTATTCTCCATATGCACGTGTATGAAATCGAAATCCATTCACCATATATGGATTATAAGATTTAACCATTTTTATGGTGGGTTACTCAATATACACAGACGTTGGTCAATTTTATCAGCATGTTGAGACACTGAAAATTTGTAAAATAATTATCAATATAATAAACAATAAACTGAATGATATGTTAAAACATAAATAATTTATGTTACTAGTTTTTGAAACCACCGAGAAAATTTTTTCTGCCTCTGTTCTTCGAGATCAGCTGTTGTAATTTGTGGAAGTTATTTCTTGATATGATTATCATATAACCTAAAAAAATAATGTTACTTATTGTAAAAAAAATGATATAATAAGTGATAGAGGCACTTACAGTACAAATGATGTCATCTCTTCACAGTTGAGCAGAACATACGTATGAGCTCTGTGATGTTCATCATCTGAAAGCCCTCGTTCATGAACTCCACTGAAACCATAATCTGATTGATTAAAAACTGATAATTTATTGTCCATTCCATCATCAACATTCCCTTTATTCTGTCCCATGTGGTTTTGTTTTGAGGGATATTCAGATTCAAAATAGTGAGAGCAGAAACAAGATATTTCTTCTTGCAAATAAGCTTCAGCAATTGTTCCCTCAAAAGATGTTTTGTTATGTAATTTTTTATTCAACTTCGGTATGCATCTTTCGAATGGGTACATCCATCGAAATTCTACCAGACCTCCACACTTTTATTCATGTAGAAAATTTAATATTAAATCTTCTATTGAGTGAAAGAATGATGGCAGAAATATTTTTTCTAGTTTACATATAATTAGAAGAACATCTTCTTCATGTTTTCTTAGAACATCCTAATATGCTGTCGCTGCACAAATGTCTTGAAAAAAATATGAAATGTCTCTTATCGAATCCAAAATCATGCAATTAAATAGACCTCTTAATCCAATTGGCATAAGCCTTTCCATTATAACATGAGAATCATGACCTTTTAATCCACTAATATAACCATTCTTTACACATCTACCCAAATTGGAAACACATCCATCTGGAAGTATATAATCTGTAATCCACTGAAAAAATAATAAGAGACTTTCTTTGGACAGTTTATAAGCTGCTTTTGGATTCATTATCCTTTGTATTCAGACATTCTCAAACAGTTCGAGTTCTGGGCACCTGCAAATTTGGTCAAAATCAAATCGTGCCTTTACATTATCATTTCTCTAACTAGGTGTATCCAAAACTGTTTGAAATAAATTATCAAAATAGTTCTTATCAATATGCATAACATCAAGCATGTGGAGGACAAAAAAATAAGGCCAATATGGAAAATCCCAAAAAATGCTCCTTTTTATCCAATTGTGATTTTTCCCAATGCCATAAATTTTCTGTTGGTTTATTGTGGGTCCAAATGTGATGGGAGGTAGTTAAAATAAAACTGATTTTTACTCCGTACCTGATAGCATTTTTAGAGGTCCATATCTTTCAATTGTACCTTTTCTAAAATGAGATTTGTTCCTCCGAAAAGGATGATCAGTTAGAAGAAATCTTTGATGACAGCCAAAATAACAAGGTTTTTTCCCTGAAAAAGCATAAATTCTTTGTTCTCTCCCATACCGTAAGGATGTGATTTCGGTCCATTTTCACTCCAGCCAGATAACATGACATATGCCGAGAAGTCACTAATTTTCCACATCAATTCTGCTCTTAGTATGAAATTCTATTTCGCAGTAACATCATATGTATTGACACCAGTCCTCCACAATAAATTTAATTCATCAATAAATGGTTTCAAATATACATCAATATTTTTTCGGGTGTCCTGGGATTAATAAGGTCAAAAAGATATAGGGCTCCTTCATCAGCATCCATGGAGGTGAATTGTAAAGAGTTATAAAGACATGCCAACATGAATACTGACTACCATATGATCCAAATGGACAGAAACCATCAGTTGAAAGACCAAGTCACACGTTTCGAGCTCTTAAAACAAATGATGGATGCACTCTATCAAAATGTTTCCATGAATTGCCATCGGCTGGATGATTCAAGCTTTTAATGGTTGAAATATTCTTTTTGTGCCATGACATTATTGTTGCTGTATTCTTAGACATGAAGAAACACTACAGTCTAGATGTAAGCGGACATAATGTCAATTGTTTTATAGGAATCATGCCAGACATCCCATGTTGAGCTTCTTTATACCGCGATTATCCACATGTGAGACAACTATTAAATGACACATTTTCACTAGAATATAAAATGAAATCATTTGAACATGCATGAATCTTCTGACAACTAAGTCCCAAATTCCAAACCAGCCTCATACTTTCATAGTAATTTATAGGAAAAACATTTCCTTCAGGTAATAGTGTTTTAACCAAAGAAAATATCTGATCAAAAAAGTTGTTTGACATTCCATTATCTGATTTGATAGCCATGAATTTTGTAACTGCTTCTAACATTCTTATCTTGCATCTAGGATATAATGCATCCTCAGGAAACCTCATCAACTCATAAAATTATGTTGGTGCAAAAATAGGAGTTGAATCAATATCATCTTGATTTTCGGTATGTTGAACATATATACCTACAACATCAGGTACAAAATTTTGAAAGCGCGATGGATCCGGAATCAACTTAGAATCACCTTCTCGGGAACTGCGTTCACCATGTTGATACCAAAAAAATCCCGTTGAAAACCATAATACAAGAGATGTCCCCCAACATAATCAAATGTGTCTAACGTTCTTAGGGCACATTTTTTACAAGGACATTTTATTGTTCCTTCTGAAACAAATTCAGTATTTGATGATTCAAATGATAAGAAAGTCTCTACACCCTTAATATATACATAATTTAAACCAGAACCGTTTGGATTTCTACATTGATTTATCCATTCACGGTCTTCTAATAATGACTGTTTCCAACTTTGTTGTTCCATATTTTTTTACAAAACATTAAAACATTAATGGTTTTGAATATTTTGATATTAGAAAATTTTCCAAAGAGAAGATATTAGAACTACTTCTTAATAATTAACTCTATTTACAAGAGACACAATTTTAAGTAAAATTACGGCTAATTATCGGTAATTATTACTAATTATTATAAATTATCGGTAATTATTACAATTATTGGTAATTACTGGTAATTATTTGCAACATGATTTGATCTATTCTTAACATGTTCAAATCATAAATGGTCTTTAATATTTAGGTCATGCCCAATAAAAATTTGGTGTCAGCTGTATACAATGTTAACATAGAAAAATCCCCAAAAAGATAAGATATTAGAACTACTTCTTAATAATTACCACTACATACAAGCGACACAATTTTCACTGAAATTACTGGTGATTACTGCAAATTATTGGTAATTATCGGTAATTACTGATAATTATTCAAAACATGATTTTATCTATTCTTAACATGTTCATATCTTAAAGGGTCATTAATATTTAGGTCATGCTCAAAAAAATTCTGTGTCAACCTTGTACAATGAATACTCTATAATTTTCTTTGCTTGGTTGATCACCTCGCAAGTAGCGTAGCAATAAGACGACCCAACTCATGTCGTTCACGTCTCTAAGAATCATCTCACATTACCGTTTACAGAAATCATTGTCCTTAAAATTTTAATTCCTTAAATTTTCATTGATCAATGGTATGTAAAGGGTTATTTGATATGATTCTTATAGATATTAAAGACATGACTTTGATTTTCTAATTGCAATGCTACTTACGATGAGATCAACCAAGCAAAGACAATTATAGAGTTTACATTGGACACGGCTGTCGTAAATTTTTTATTGAACATGACCAAAATATTAATATTATTTTTTCATAAATATTAATCATATAATAATAACATTTGGTACTAATTATATACTAATTATATACTAATTATGTCACTAATTAGTAATGGGAAGATATGCAGAGACCAGGTTATTAACCACTCGTTCAATAGAAAATCAGACGTGATTGACCACTCATCTACCTCAATTCTCTTTTCATCTATGTGTTCATGATTGACATGAAACTTCTATCTCCATATGTAATATTCACATTCACTAGCAGGTTGATTTTGACAGTGAATGCAAATATTACATGTGGAGACAGATGTTTCCTGTCAAGCGTCAACACATAGTTGAAAAGAAAATTGAGGTGGATGAGTGGTCAATCACATTTTTTTCATCAAAAGAGTGGTAAATCATGATTACTGCTAATTATTTTAATCACTTGCTAGTTATTTTAATCACTTGCTAATTATTTTAATCACTTGCTAATTATTTTAATCACATACTAATTATTTTAATCACTTGATAATTATTATTTTAATCACTTGCTTATTATTTTAATCATTTGAATTAAATAGCTATTTATTTTAATTCCTAATTATGTGAATTAAATCGCTATTTATTTTATTTTATAATTATTTTTATTAATTTCTATTTATTTTAATTAATTATTTTAAATATTTTCTAATTATTTTAATTATTTATTCGAAT
Organism: Viscum album; assembly: GCA_963277665.1. Lineage (NCBI taxonomy): Eukaryota > Viridiplantae > Streptophyta > Magnoliopsida > Santalales > Viscaceae > Viscum > Viscum album. The sequence goes on along the minus strand of OY728165.1, from coordinate 249,321,121 downwards.
TAAATAGCTATCTATTTTAATTTCTAATTATTTGAAATAAATCTCCATTTATTTTATTTGATAAATATTTTAATTATTTGGTAATTATTTTAATTAATTATTTTAATTAATTATTTTAATTAAATAGATAATTATTTTAATTCCTAGTTATTTGAATTAAATCGCTATTTATTTTATTAGATAATTATTTTATTTATTTTCTAATTATTTTAATTAATTGTTTTAATTATTTGCTATATATTTTAATTAATTATTTGAATTAAACCACTATTTATTTTAATTATTTCCTAATTATATTAATTAAATCCTTATTTATTTTAATCACTTTCTCTTAATTATTTGAATTAAATCACAATTTATTTTATTTGATAATTATTTTAATTATTTGATAATGATTTTAATTAGTTATTTTAATTAATTACTAACTATTATAATTAATAATTTTAATTATTTTCTAAATAATTTAATTAAATATTTGGATTATTTTCTAACTATTTTAATTAGTTATTTGAATTAAATCTCTATTTAATTTAATTATTTAATAATTATTTTAATTATTTCATAATTATTTTAATTAAATTCCTAATTTTTTTAATCACTTGCTAATATTTTTAATCACTTCCTTAATATTTTAATGACTTTCTAATAATTATAATCACTTGGTTATTATTTTATTCACTTAATTATTTTAATCACTTAATTATTTTAATCATTTGCTAATTATTTTAATTCTTAATTATTTGAATTAAATCGCTATTTATTTTATTTGATAATTATTTTAATTATTTGATAATTATTTATTTTATTTGGTAATTATTTTAAATATTTGATAATTATTTCATTTATTTGATAATTATTTTAATTACTTACTAATTTTTTTTAATTATTTATTTAAATTAAATCGCTAATTATTTTAATTATTTTCTAATTATTTAATAACTTTCTAATTTTTTTTAATTAATTTAATTATTTTCTAGTTGTTTTAATTATTTTCTAATAATTTTAATTATTTGCTTACTATTTTACTTATTTGCTAATTATATTAATTATTTGCTAATTATTTTATTTATTTTTTAATTATTTTAAATATTTGCTAATTATTTTAATTATTTGCTAATTATTTGAATAAATCAAATTATATGAATAAATCTATTTTAATTATATGTATGTTTCTAATTAAACCTAATTATTACCAAATAAATATCCCCTGGGAGTGTCAAACCAAGAGTATAGCAAGGCCTGTTGTTGTGTACCAGGATACCCCGGGTCAAGCACGAAACTCCTTGTCAGAGTTTTCACTCCTAGGTACATCTATGCCAGAGCCGTCTCTATTTGTTCGTATCCAGACAAAGATTTATTTAATTGATATACCAAAAACTATACTAATTATAACGAATTAATTATGACTAATTATTTATAACAATATCATTTTATTAATAAAACAAAATATAAATAATAAATTAATTTAAATCTAATTTAATTAGAACAATAATAAAAATTAACAAAAAAATGAAATAAATATAATATTAAATAAATCATTAATACCTTTGAAATATTGAAGCTATGGACCCCTTTGATTGCCTTCCGATGGTCTCGCAACTAATGCTTTGAAAAGAAGAGAGGAGAGGAAGAAGATTTGATGCTTTCCAAAACTGAAATGGATGGGGGTATATATAGGTTTGTGTATTTGCGACTAGATTATTTTCGACGGGTTACTCGTTGCAAATACTGATATTTGCAATTGGTCACGTCGCAAATTCTCACCTCCCGCATTAATTACAGTCAGCAGTTAAAAAGACTTTTGCGACGGGAATAGTCGCAAATACTTACCTGTCGACATAACTTTAGCGACGAGTGGAGTTTCCCATGGCAAATACCCTGATGTAGTAAATAGTATTTGCGATGGGATTATTTGCAACAGGTACACATCGCAAATTCCCGCCGCGCGCATTAATTACGGTCAGCATTTTAAAAGGATTTTGTGATGGGAACCGTCGCAAATACATACCTGCCGATATCACGTTAGCAACGGGTGGAGTTTCCCGTCACAAATACCCTAACGTGGTAAATAGTAGTTGTGATGGGAAGCTTTACCCGTCACAAATAGTATTTACCACAACGGGGTATTTGCGATGGGGAGTAGCCACCCGTCGCAAATACTTTACATGAGTTTTGGCGTGAAATCCGCGCCAAACCTATTGCGATGGGGGCGTTTTCCCCGTCGCAAATGATAAGTTATCTGCGGCCGTAATATAGGCCCTTCCCAAATATCCCTTTCGTCGAACTTGTTGCGACGTGAATATGTCCCGTCGCAAATAACCCGTCGCAATAAACCATTTTTCCCGTAGTGATCACCCATCCATTAAATATCCATTAAGTATCATTTGAAGAAAATATATTGTGGTTTAGCTAAATATAATATCATCTACAATTGAAATGGGAAACCACCATATATAGTTTTTTCAAAACATAAAACAACATTACCCATTTCAATAATGATATCAATCACACATAGAAAATTTATTTCATTTGAATTTGTCATTATAAGAATAATCCTTGGAATATTCCTCTTACCAATAGTCCAAGAGACAGAAATAATTTTAATTCATAAATCTATGAAACCCAATGTGTCCCACTCTATGAAATCAAATATCTATAAAAGAAAAAAATCCAACAATAATAATATCATTCTTTGGAAAAATGGAATTTCTATAAAAAATGTGTTCTTAATGTAGAATTTCAAGGTACAACCCAAATTAAAACAAAATCCTATGTAAACATTATATCATATCCCAAAATAGTATGAAAACCCATTCTATGATGTGCTCCCTTAGTCTGTGGCTGCAGAATGGTGCCCTGATAGATTAGTTACCATTCTGACCTCATGTTTTATGACTTATATTCCATAGGTAATTGAAAACAAGAGAGGTTCTAGGGTATTATAATCGGAATACTATAACCATGTATCATAGTATAAATGGTAGTAGAAAAAAACAACATCTATAAACAAAAAATAGAATATGATAAATTAGTAACCAAAATCATAATATATAAAAAGTAAATTTTTATGAAATAAGTCATATAGACTCACAATAATTCCACCATACATAAAATAATATCCCACTATGGTGATCACACATACTCAGTAGAAGAAATGGAAAATTAATATACAAGTATCTACTACCTTCACCTATCCATAACTCAATCCTAGTTTCCAATTCCACATAATCCATCCAACTCACTCATGTTTTAGTGGGCCTCTGCTCCATATGGACTAGTAAAAACTATGATCCTATTATGTACCCATGTGAAATTTCCACACAATCATCATATGAGTACAGATATGTAAGGTACAACCAACATGGTAATGTACATAATTATTAAATAATTTGTGTGTACATGTGATATGCCCAGATGGAATGTCTCTGATCATGTCAAATGATTGTTCCCACAAATATAAGGACCAATGATAGTATATTAGTCGATTAAATCCACCATTCCTATAATGTAATCCTACAAAATCTAATATAACCAGGCATACAACCAATTCACAGGGTTATATCCCAAAGAAAATCTAGTATTAAAATCAAACAAATAGTTGATTCCTATAGAGATAACCCTATAAAATCATGTAATAACATAAGGTATGCATCATATTCCTATGTAGGTGACATTATAAAATCCATATATACCTCAATGGTTGAATCCTATTTTCATGGGAATAACATAAAGGTTTAAGTATAGTCCAATTCCATTTCCCAATTCATTTAATATCACAGAGGCATCATAGTCAAATCCATGTAGCAAGCCCAAAGAATTCCAGTAGTTTTAAGAATACTAGTCAAATCTTGGGTAACAACCATGGAATTATTTTTCTTATAATAAATATAATAATAAATACTATTGGGTGTATCATCCGTCCCATAGTATCTTGCAATTCATAACACAAGGTCTTTCCATCTTCCTAACCTTGCCCACTTAATAATGGTCATTTGCTAAAGTTCCAAACCTATCCTCATCATATCCCTAACTAGATTACACCACTTATTAAGTTTAAAAGTTAAAACCCACTATTAAATATACCCATAACTTACTTAATTATATTTACCATCAACATATCCCTTGATCTCCCTCCGTGGCCCCCTAGGTCACCTTATAGTACGAACACCTAATACGACTTCCTCGAAATATAATTCAACTCTCATTTCAATGACCATGAATTAGAGGTCATTATATCCCATGGCATATTTATAATCATATAATTTCCCTAATGTCCTACTAAGAAAATATATGTAGGCACATCCCTATAGAGATCACATAAATTCTTTTTAAATACCTATATTATCCTAAGCTAGTCATCTCACCAAAACTATAACACATCTACACATATATTCACTTCTTATTAATCATTTTTCTATGGGTAAGGAATTATTTCGCCTTCTAATCTATTCTAGACATAGGATATAATGGTATATCAATGATATTTAGAGTTATACTATGAAAAATCACTCCAACCCAACTGATTCCTCTACATGGAGTTCACTAAGAATCCTATAGTAATGTGCCAACTTTTTTACACTATATTAATGTTATCACCCTTCTATATTTTTTTATAGTAAGGCATAAAATTATAATCAAGGCCTAATACATCACCAGTATATTAATCAAGCTAGTGAAAAAGGGGCTATCATGGATTTTAGAAGTTTTATATATCTAGAAATATGCATTTTGAGTTTAATAAAACAATATATTTTAATTAAAAAATGTATTTACGTGACAACCCCATCTCCAAAATCCCAAAATTTGTAGTTATTTTATTACATTATCGTAATATATAGGGAATCAGTACACCTAGGATTGATGAATATAGTGTTCCAAAAGAAACTAGATACACAGTTGGTTCTATTATTACTTTTGTAATAAATCGTAGAACATAAAAATAGAAATTAATCTATATAATTTAAATAATTCAAATATTCTATATTTAAATGTTGGGGAAAGAAAATAAAGGTAAGGGTTATCTCAAACACACATAAAGGGTTACATAAACAGGAAACTATTATTAATAAATATGTAATAATCAATAAGGAATGGTAAATAATTGAAAATTCATTCAATTTAATCAATAACATGAGAATTAAATACATCTATAGATAACATACTTATAAACTCTCATGGGTTATAGTAATAAATGAATTATCAATGCATGAAATAATTAATATTATATGTCTTGATCCCAAGAATCATGATACCTCTATTGTTAAGAACATTCACAATATAGATTAAAATTATTGGTAAATACCCCTTTAATTCGGCCAACTAAATTGTTTCTTGAGACCTTTCAATGCATTGAAGGGAAATCTATAACCGGTCCCCACCCATCATGGAATGTTGAAATTACTCCTAAAATAATGAATGATAAATTAAATTAATAAAATATATGACTAATAATACAATCCTTATTAGATAAAGGATACATATTTATCAACAATTTCTATAGCCAATCAAATTAATTCAACAGTAATAAACTATATATAAAATGATAAGTTTTTTAGTAAATAATCATATATATGATACAAAGAATATGTATATTTAAAATAAATTTAATATAACATGATCAAAAGTAAGTCAATATTTTAAAGGATTGTATTATTACAACATATCCCTAGTGATTCCTAATAATGAGTTATTTTCATTTATGAATATATATTCCATTAAAATATCATTAAAACTATCTTCAGGAGAACAAAATTTCCATTTTTGAAATAACAAATTTAAAAAACTAAACAAATACCCGAAATTGTTTTTAGAATAGTCATTCAAAATTTAAAAGGAAGCTTCAAATCAAATATTAGTTATTAATTGTGGATAATAATCCCATTTTTTATTTGTTTAAAAACACTCATTATGTACTATTTTCGTAAAAGTCACAATGTACATTGTTTGGAAAATAAAAAAAATATTCCCTTAAAACCATTTTATAAAAAATCAAACATGGGTAAAAAAATTTATTGATAAATTATTATAGAAGACTAAAAAAATGTAAATATTTTATAAAAAATATATATATGGAAGAAATATGTATCCTTTGAAAAGATAAGTGAGTTGGGTTTTTCTTTTAAACATTTATTTTATTGATTGAAATTCCAAAGAGAAGAAATATTGGAAGAAAATATGGGAACCCTTTAAGGGAGTGAACATGAATTGAAATTTAATCATTATAAATAAATAAAAATTAATTCTAATTACCTCAAAATGGGTTGTATATTCACCACATAAAAATAAACAGGTTCATAATACCAAATATATTCAAATACAGTGGAAATTGAGATGAAATCTCTTACCTCACACTTCCCTTCAGTTGAACAAGATTTAAACTCAGGTATAGTGGATTTAAAAAAGACCATAATTCCTATAAGGATTGTATTAATATTTTTAATTTCATATTTAATCCTCCTATATCTTCTTATCACCTAATGGTTAATAATATTTCATTGTTACATTTCTTTTGAGTGTTAACAACTTCATTTTCACTTACATGTTTAGTAATGTATGTTCCGGTTCTTGGGTATAGAATATAGTTCAATAATATCAAGAATTATATTAATGTTATATATATCATAATTATTCATTATAAACATCTTTGAATAATTATTTAAATGTGTACAAAGGAAATGAATCCAATAGCATCATGGAGACAAAATGGTGTACATATGTATGAGTGATGATATAATTTCTAAATAGTTTAATTGGTAATGAATTATATAATATATTAATATTCTAGAATCAATATAATATCATAATTATCATATATATCACTTAATTACAACAATTTAACCACCCATGTAAAATAGTTATGAATATCAAATTACTCCACGACATTGAGGCAGTAAGGTGTATGTATTCATGTACGATGCCTTGATTTTTCTGAGGATGTATAAAAGTGGGAATATGGGTTTATCATAATCAAAATATAATATCATTAAACATATGATGTTGAATTTATTTATTTCTTCTGGAAACAACACATAAATATGAATTATGAAAATAAGAAAACTTGAAAGATTTTGTGAAGACAATTACCTCTTTTTTAGTTTCATTCATTTATATATATTCTTAAGGGATATATGACTTCAATTTTATAACATCAAGAACTAGAAGAAACCATTTAATGATGTCTAGAAGATGAATCATTGTGTTTTATTTTTTTGAGATATATTGCTCAATGTTGTGTAAATAATTATAGAATGTAGGTTCTCTTTTATAATTTTATTGAGGGGTATATTTGGAATTTCATATAATAATAAATTTACATAAATAAGTTTTCAAGTAAAAAATGCATATTAACTAATTTATTACAAATATACGATTATGGGGACTCTAAATTCTCATATCCATTAAATTTTATATAAATTTATGTGATGCGTTTACCATTGTTTTTTGTTCTAAACTACCATAGACCTTTTATCAATTACAATAATTTAAAAATTATCTACACTCTACGGGTCTATAACATTAATATAAAATTCCAAAACACACATATATGAACAATGGTAGATTTCATTAAACATATTCCATTAATATTGATGAATTTAATTTTTTTATTTATTAAATAACGTTTAATAATATTATATATATTATACAATATCTACAATATAATGATTTAGAACTATTAATTATATTGATTCTAATAATATCACGACGAAAAATATAATTATAAAAAATAGGTAATTATATCTTTAGCATGTCATGTTCATCTACGAAATTTTTGGATCACATTATATATCTCAGATTCTATTACATAAAATAATTTAAATATCATTTATATGATATTTTCTTTAATTGAATAATTATTACATCATCTTTGAATTGGAATTTAAGGTTATGTTTTCTTCAATATAATTTTTAAAATAAAATACTTTGATAAATATATATCATTTATCTTACAAAAAATAGTTTAAAATCATACTTATATGAAAATATATTGTGATGTCTTAACATGTGTTTTATTTTTTTGACAACTAATATGTTTGAAAAATAATGTTTTTGTTACCAATCTGGAGTATGTGATAAAAGTTCAAAACTCAACACAAATGGGGATATAGTTTTTTTCTAGTGATATTGTATCAGACAAAGTGGCACAAAATGAAGATGACTTCAAAATGATAATGTTATCCATAGGATGCGTCATCAATCTTAGATCCATGGGAATGAATTTGAAGATTCATTAGACTCGATGTTGGTTAGGAATTCAGAAGATCCTGAGTGAGAAATTTAATATGATTCCTCATATAATGAAGAAAAATAGCAAACTCAATAGTTGAAAATTTCTTTACATTCTAACCACATGTTAGATAATTATTTTTAGATCTTGTAGTTCTCATAAATCAAATTAATTTATCATGAATAAAATATTTGAAAAATAGTGGATGTTAAACATGTTTGTAAAGACTGTATTGGTTCTAGTGTTCCAAAACTAGAAACCTTGACACCATCTATAGATATATAAGTAACACTCATATATTTTTTTAGAGGTTCAAATAATTTATTACTAATTATGTTTAAAGATTTCGGAATTTTTTGATTTGGGTCATCATTGGTTGAAGACACATCATAACATGTATTCTATCATAATGAGAAATATTTCTTAACAAAAAATCAATCAATCTGAGTTGAGGAAGAAATATAGTCATATTGACCTGAGGAAGATCTATCAGACCCAGAGTAGACACCAATCCTTTGGATTAGGAATATGAACTAATCGATAGGAATGGTTTTTTACATCGATAAAAACAATAGATGCAGATCATCAGATGGACTAGATCTAATGACATACATTTATCATCAGTCAAATCAATTTGTATGATGAATTTCATTGGGAATAGAGGGACATAATAATGATGATGAATTTTGAAATTTAGAAAGTGCTTAATTTCTATATGTATCTAATGTATTTAAAGGTTTTAACCATGTTTATGGATGATTCACTTCAGTTGGCTATCTCATCAGATAAGAACCACACGCTAATATTTAATTAGGTATAAAAAATCAATTGGTATAGTTTCCTTATCAAAGTCCATCAGACTAATACTGAGGTAGAAAGAACAATAATAGTCACAAAATTATATGTAATCAGACTCACCTAATCATACTAATGAAACTTTAGTATGTTTTAGAGAGTTAATCTCGGAGAATACTCAGGATTATTCGATAAGGTTCAATAATATTTTAGAAGAGTTTTATTAGTCAAACATGAAGTTCAAATGTGATTAAATTTCAATGTTTTTTGAATTTGAGTGAGAGGAAAATGTTTTTCACTCCCCATATTTCCTATTTTGTGATACCTATAAATCGATCCATAGTACTTCTTACAAGGAAACTATTCACAAGATAAAAAGGTGGAGCACTATAAAGATTGAGTCAGACTATATTTCTAGAAAGATATCTTAAAAGAGGATTAGACTACTAAAAATTTTCTTACCATAATGAAAATACCAAACTAAAAAAGTTCATTCTAAGTAGTTGATAAGAGTTTGGGAAGTGTTGTCTGAGAAAAAGGTTCATTATATTAAGTCTATCAAATAGAGTTCTTCATACTGAGGCAATTCGACCTAGGGGCATCATATTGATGTTCCAGATAGAGTTATCCTGGGAGAAATTTTGTAGGATCATTTTATTTTTTGGATCACAATTTTTTTCAAAATATGTTGTAAACTAATGGTAATTAGTGTAATATTTCTTATCGGGATACATAATGTGTCTAATGGGATTTAATCAATATAATTATTCACTTCTTCATAATAGTTAATTTTGATAAACCTATGTGAGTGGCTACGTAATTGATGTAGGTTCTCACACTAATGATGAACCTTGTATGTCTTGTGTGCTTTACATAATTTTTTATTTTCTCACGCATAAGTATTTACCAAAAAATGATAAGGTAATTGACTTTAGTAGGTTTTAGAGGATAGTTTTATAAAAGTATTTAAGCTTTTAAAAATTATTAACTAATTCACCCCCAACTCATGTTTTTTGATCCCTTGGTTCTTCAATTGGTATCAAAGATAAGTTTTCCTTATTGAATCCATATCATGTATTTTCCTCATTCTATCAAAATTAGAGGAATTCCAAAATTCTATGGAAAAAAATATTATTATTGGAAGATTATGATTATTCGATATTTATTTTCTCTTATCATGGAAGTTGTTATTTCTTATACAATGGGGTTTCCTCCTATTCTGAAATATGATCCTATGAAATTTGTTTATAAGAGAAATATTTAAATTGATGGAAATGATATAAAATAAATCCTTATGACCATGTTATAAAATGTTTATATGAAGGTTATGGTTCTCAAAACATCAAAGAGTATGTGGGAGTAGTTGGAAAATATATTCGAAGGGAATAATAATGTGAATGAAGTAAAGCTACAAATCCTGAATATTAATTTTAAAGACATAAGAATGATAGATGAATAATATATTGAAGACTAATTTTCCAGATTAAATGAAATCTTTTTCAACATTAGGGGATTTTTAGATGTCATTTAAGAGTCTATAACTGTGAATAAACTCATGTGAAACATTCCTCACAAGTTTTATTCTAAAAATATTTCTTTAAAAGATAAATATAATTCTTCTATTGATGAGTTTTATAATATTATTTTTTTCTTATAAAATGAACAAGTAAACAATGTTAAAAAATAGATTAAAGAAAAAATGGATTTTAAAGATATGAGAAAAATGACAATTAAAGATGTTGAAGATGTTGATCTATAAAACTCCAAGGATAAAGAGGACGATGAGGTGAATGATAGAATTATGTATCATATATCCAAAAACTATTGAATAGGAAGAGAAAATTATGGAGGTATAATTCCTATCAAATGTTTTGAGAATAGTGGAATTAAAAACTTTTCTATGAACTGCCCGAAGATAAAAGTTGTAGAATATCCAGATGATTCTGATGAAATGCCTCAATGGAAGAAGCAGAACAAAAGTTATAAAGAAGAAAAGTCATCCAAAAATGTAAGAAAAAGTTTACTAGAAATAAGAGAAGAATTCTGGGTAATAAATCTAAATTTCACTCAGTCAAAAACAATTATTAAAGAATATAAATTTTGAAAAAGTCTAAAACAGTAATTGAAAAATGTTGATAAAACAGAAGACTCCTCAAGTAGTGAAAAAGAAGAAGTTGAGGAATCTTATAGAGACTATATTTTATGTATTGAGAAAAATAGATATCTTAATAAAGAAATTAGAATCACAAATTATGACAGTGGAAAATATTCTAAAGGTGAAAATGTTTTTCTTGGGAAAGAAGAATAATACATCCCATAGATCATAAGATACAAACTTATAATTTCTGAACAACAGAAATTTTTTGAATATCTAAGAATGAAGATTAAATTAATGCAAGAATAAGTTAAAAAGTTTCAATAAAAACATCTTTATTTCAAAATTACCCTGTGTATCATGAATGAAAACATCAAAAAAATATTAGATGTAAAATACAAGAAATATTACATTGCTTAGATAGATAAATTCAATAATAAAGTAAAATAAGCACCCTACAAAATTATGTTTAATATAATATGTATATCATTTCATGTGACAAGAAAAGTGTATGGAAATTTGGGAATGAGAACACACATGAGAAGCCAATCACATATATAAAATTTGAAATCTCTATCAATAGGAATGTCGGTCTACACCCATGGCATATTGAATCATGGATAATTCATCAACATTAAAAATGTTTCTATAGATAAGGATCTAACATTAAAATAAATTGATAGATTTTACTATTCCATTGGAGTATATAGAAAGATGGATTATAATTGTCGGTATAAAATTTCACTTCCTTGAAGAAAAATTGAACAATGTTAGTGCAATGGTGGAAGAATAATGAGAAACGTTCCTAACCGACAAAAAGAGAGAGAAAAATCTCAAGATGATAGAGAATTTTTTAAAAAATAAATTTAAATATCTCATTTGAGTTTATGGAATATGGGATCAAGATGTTTATCATGATGAAGGGTGTACCAAACTCCTTCTAGAACAAGTTTCGTGTGGTAGAAAATATAGGGATGATGGAAATAGGAATGTTGAAAAAGTGTGATTTCTTATTGAGACTTCATTGAAAGAATGTAAATTGATCAATCCATGGATACTTGGTAGTGGTTTTTCTTCACACATGATAGGTGATATAAAAGTCATGATATCTGTTCAAACACATGATGGTGGAGTATTTAATTTTGGAAATGATATTTTCTTTTAAATTTATAGTAACAAGATATCTTGAGATAGATCCTCAAAAATCAAAAACAAAATAAATTTTATTTGTTGATGGACTCGAACTGAAGAGAATAAGTGTGACACAACTTTGTGATGATGGAAATGTTGTTTTTTAAGAAAAATATTATTCTATCATCAGAAATATTAAGAGATGAAATTTTTTGATCATGCGATAAAGTACATGTGGGAATCATTGTCATATTGGAGAACTTAACAACTTATCTAATCAATGTGCTGATTGTGAGAATAAGTTATGTAACCAAAGACAATACCATCATGGGAAAAAAATTATGAACAAACTCTCTAAATTTGATCATTTGTGAAATTTTCTATAATTCAAAAGAAGAGAATAATATTCTTGTGTAACTTTTCACAAAGAGGTGATGATTTTTAAAAGTCATAATAAAGTTGAGATTCAATCTAACATATTTCATGAACATTTTAATTCTAACTTTTGTGGTTTGATGAGGCATCAATAAAAAAAGTGATTTTTTATTTATGACATTCATTGATTATTTCACATGAATGAAAAACATCATGTTAGTTAAAAACAATTCAATAGATTTTTAAATGTTCATATATTTGAGAAGATAGGTTGATAAATAAATTTGGGTTTACATAAAGAAGTTGAGAACTGTTAATGGTATAGAACTCACATGAAATAATATATAAAATTGTCTGAGAAATAATGGAATAAAATATCAGAATATTACGACATATACCCAATAATAAAATGGATTATCATAAAATAAGAATATAAGATTATAGGAAATGGGAGAAATTGTTTTAGAAGATTTAAAACATTCGATGTTCGGATGTAGAGATGTTGTTAATTATATTGTACATGTTGGGAACATATGTTTTTTGATATTAGAATCTTACATGACATCTTATCAAATTTTGTATACAAAAATGATAATTAATGTACATAAATTTTTTTAATTAAATGTTTTTTTAAAAAATGGATCTCGGAAAAGGTAATGAGAAAGTCAGGGAAGGATTTTTTTTGGGATATTCACCTAGTAGAATAAGATAAAAAAGTTGGAATAAATGTTTACAAAATATGGGGGAATCATATGAAGTGAAATTTATAGAAATTAAAACAAAAGTTATTGATAATATTAAGGAAAATAAACTAAATATTTCTAATAAAAATGTGGATGAGAGAAAATAGAATCATTAAGATTCAAAATGATCATGTGATATAGAAAGAGAAGTTCGAAGAGAAATATCAAAATTTCCTACTTTATAAAAACATGTTGAGTCTGAAACATTATTTGGAAATATAAGGCTGTAGATCAGACCATAAAAAATTGAGATTTGAAAATCATAATTCACATATCTAAAAATATGAACAGAAATAAATTTTATAATCTATATAACATAAATAATGGGTGGATTATATGAATGAATCATTTTATCAAATTGAGAAAATTGATAAATATGAACTTGTTCCTTGGGAAACAAAAATAATTTTTTTTAGAAAAAGTGGACTCACATAAAATAATTGAATGAATATGGGGAAATTTTAGTAAAAAAAGCTGCACTTGTTTGTATACTATATAAATAGGTAGATGGTTTGGATTTTAAAGAATTATTTTCCAAGGTTACAGGATTAGAAAATATGAGATTGTTTCTAGAAAAAATTATAATTTTTTTTACAAAGTCTATTATATGGATATAAATTCATCTTATCTAAATAGATAGATTGAAGAAAATGTTTATATTGTTCATACTTATGGGGTTCTTTCCTGATAACAATAAAAGGAAAGTTTATAGATTGATTAAATCTCTGTATGGGTGGAATCAAGACCCACATACCTAGTATTAAATACATCATAGTTGAGTAAGAATATTGATTTTTTTAAAAAGGAAGGGTTGATAGTAACTTTGATGTAAAATAATTTATCATTATCCCAATAATACAAATTATGTATTTGGATTATATAATTATTTATGGGGATTAAGATGATTTTTTATATAATTTAATGAAGAAATGAAGAAGAATTTTTAAATGACAATTTTGAGAGAATTTAATTTCTTCTTTAGAATACAATTTTTAAAAAGAAAATGGGAATTTTATTTCTCAAGAAATTTATTCCAAAAAAAATTAATGATTTTTTATAGAATAATCCTAATAATTGTCTAATATTATTTCAGTGAGCACAAATTTGAATTAATATGGATCCAAAATGTGTGAATCATAATTAATATTCAAATATGAGAGGAAGTTTTCATTATATCATAACCCCAAGATATATTATTTTTTATGATATGAATTTGTGTGCTATATATCATAATTAACCAAAATATCTCATGTGTTGTAAGAAAATATTATCCTAAGATAAGTTAAATGAGAAATCTATTATGTTCTGATTTATAAAAAAATTTGTGATATTTACCATCATGGTTTTATAGAATATGATTAGGCTGAAGATTATAATAATAGAAAATAAAATACAGTAGTAATATTTTACTTGGTATAATTTTGTGTGACGTTTCATAATAAGAAATAAAATTCTGTATCTTTGAGCAGATCAAAATCCGAATATGTTTCTTCTACCCAGGCTTGTAATAAAATGTTATGGTTTAATTATTTATTGAATACATGAAAGATAAAATTTTCAAAACATTATAAATAATTTGTGATAATAAGAGTGAAATTTATTATTCTTAACTCATATCTAACATTCAAGATAAAAATCACATTAATATAAAATTTACCTTTATAAAAGAGAAATTTATTACTAGAGATGTTGTGATTGAATATGTTTCAATAAAATGTTATATTATAGATGTTTTCACAAATGAAATTTAAAACTATTTATTTTAGATTTCATGATACAACTACATGTTCATCCTCCTCTAATGATTTCATAAATCAAATACGGAAGTCCCACACCATGATTTGGATCATCTTGACAAATGGGGAAAGAATATAAATATTATTTAAATTTTAATATGTTTTTACATATATTTAAATTATGAATATGATGTTATGGTTAATAGATAATTGGAGATATAAAAATATGGGGGGAGATAAAATTAAAATTTAGTGGAAAATAAAATCTAAGAAAGATCAAATTAAGGGTAGGTTACCTTTACAAGGGTTATATTTAATTGTTATAAATTGAGAAAATTACATTTAAAACATCATGTTATCGAGTATTATGGTTTTAAGATAATATTTTTTTGATAAAATCTATATTTTGATAAAATTGGAAAACTTTGAGATGTTTCAAAAACAAGTTGTGAAAATTTTTGAGTGTATGAAAAATGGTGTTTCGAAAAATATATTAATGAGTGTTGTCAAATAAATATAAAGGGAGATATTAGAAATACTTTGTGTTGTTTTAATGTTTTTTTCATGGGATACTAATTTTTTTGAAAATTAATTTTTTTAATCAAATACAGGTAATTAATGAGAGTTTGAACCCAAACACAAAGAGGGACACTTTTTTTAATGGTGGATTATCGGATTATGTATAACTTGAAATAGAATATGTTAAAAAAGATCAAGTTGTTAATAGGATGAATCGTAATTCTCAGATCTATCATTGTGACATTGATGAATCATTGGACTCATTGTTGGTTAGAAATTCATAACATTCTATGTGAGGAAATCAGAATGATGATAATGAAAATGAAGGAAAATAGTGATATCTAGAGTCAAGAAGTTCATAACATTATAACCTCATGTAACATGATGATTTTTAAAAATTTTAGTTCCATAAATCATGCTAAATTACCCAGATAAAATATTTTGAATAATTAAAGATGTTGAATGTCATTGTAATGAAAGAACTAATAAATAAAATTATCAGAATGAGTTGAGGGAGATCCATAAGATTAAGAGAAGACACCTATCCTTCAAATCTGTAACAACCACCAATTTATATAAAGGATTATTTAAATACAAAAATGATGAATTTAGAAAATCATATAGACCATGGTTGATGAAAGTAATTAATAATCCGTCTGAGAACATTTTATGAAGAATGTTGTCTAGATTAGAAGACTATTTTAATGAGGCTTCATTTTAAAATGTGGGTAGTGTTGTTTTGTATAAGGTATCTGATGTCTTTATTATTTGAAACGATGATAATAGAATATTCACATTAGTTGGTTACTAAATTGGATAAGAACCACACACTAATATTTCATTGAATACAGAAAGATAATTTTATGTAGTTTCTATAACAAAGTCTATCATACTGATTTTGAGGAAAAAAATAACAATCAGAGTCACAAAATGAAATGCAGTCAGACTCACCAAATATTAATGAATAAAAGTTACTATCTTTTAAGAGGATGAAATTTTAGAAGACCTAAGAGGATTTAATAAGGATTCAAAATAGTTTAGAAGATTTGGAGTGGCCAAAATGAAGTTTAAATGTTAGCAAATTTTGAAGTATTATGAATTTGAGTGAGTTGGAGTTTTTCAATTTCCGACCATTTCCATTATGGGGTACCTATGAATAGATGCCCAATAATTCAAGAATGGAAATTTTGAATTTTCACAAAAGATAGAGCACAACATAGATTGAATCATAGTTTCATTCTATAAAAATATTCTATAAGAATATAGGACTACATAAAGTATTGTATACTCGACATAGAAGATCTAACTCAGAGAGATCAGTCTGAGTAGTTGAGAATAGTTTGAGAGGAGAAGTTTGATAAAACATTCATCGTATCAAGTCCATCAGAATGAGTTCATTATATTATGACAATATGACCTACAAACATTGGACTGAGGTTACATATAGAGTTTTATGGACAATTTTTTTTTCATTTTCATTTTTGGCACAAAATATTTCTAAGGAAATTTTTAAAACTCACTAGAGTTAGTAAAATCATTGTTATCGGGTTATAAAAGATGTCTAATGGTAGTTGAAATAAGTTTTATTAACTTATTATTAATAGTGAATTTCTATAGACTAATGGGAGTGGATATGGGAACGATGTAGGTTCTCACATTAAGTCCAAACATTGTAAATCTTGTGAGATTGTCTTTCTTTTATACTTTTCCATGCATGAGTATTTACTAAAATAAGACAAGTCTATGAACTCTAATTGGTTTCAGGGGTTATGTTTGTAAAATAATTAAAACATATAAAAACTGAATAATTGATTCCCATCCAGTTCTCAGTTATTATTTGAACTTTTTGAAATTCAATGTCCTTTGGAAAACCCCATAATAAAAATTAATAAATATTAAAAACAAGACTGTGACATGTTTGATATTTCAGGATATAAAATACTATAATAGTTGTAACCTCATCCAAATAGTGAAAAAATTGCACATAAATGAATTTTGTATGTCTATGGATGAAATTTAATCATAAAATATGATTAAGGAAACTGTTAGAGTGATTTTATAGTCCTTATCATCTTATTTTTATCTTTATTTGCCTAATGTACTCTTTTATATGGTAGCAAAATATACTAAGGATACTATTTATATTAACCAAAAATAAAAGGTAAGTATTTAAAAAATTTGGAACTATTAAAAAATATGGAATCCATTTTCTAAAATTAAAATCATAGTTGATGTATAATTTAATTTTAAATTAAATGTGAAAAGTGCAATGAAAAATAATTTTTCAAAAAGTACCTCCTTAAGTGTAAAAATGTATTTATACCAAATTCCACAATGAAATTTATTATAATAAACTTTATTAGATTATTAATAAATTAATATATCTAATTTTACATTAAAACCATTTTAAAATAAAATTTATCAATGGGAATTGTCAAAAAACAATTTTCAATAAAAAACAGTATTTTTCACTATTCACTAGAAAATCAATCGTTTTAGAAAAAAACAATAAATGGACCCAAAGAAAATTTTAACATAATGATTTATTAAGTGATGTTAATTTTATTAAATAAATTATATGTATGTTTTGAAGAATTATTATATTTTTTTACTCATTGAAATTAATAAAAATCATTTATGATGAAAACATATTATTGAACATTAACATTACACTACTAAAAATTGAGTGTTTATATCATAAGAATAAATTTTATAGAATATGAAATTCACATATATATTCTATAATAATAATATTATTATTTATACCTACCAATTCAATAACTAGCTTAAACCGTTAATATTTAAATAATAATATAACATGGTTTGATTAAACATGGTTTTTCATGTTGTAAATGCCATTAAATATGGTATTCTTCTAAAAAAAACATGGGATATTACATTATACCCTATAATAAAATTTCAACCTTGAAATTTTTGTTAATATTATCTTTTTAATATGAGATTATGGATTTTCATTTATATTATCATTTGATTCCCATGTTGTTTCCTCCATTTTATGATATCTCAAAAGTATATTTACGAGTAAATACTATTAATTACTTAAAACTTTCTCTCGATGGTCAATAATATATTAATCATATTCGTATTAAGATAGATTATGTTCCATTATATTTCGTTATATGTGATAAAATTTTTTGGGTTTTGAATATATATACTAAATAATCATATAGGGATCTAATCGTATACTTTATAGAGACTGTGAAACATTTCTTTTTGGTAAGACATTCCCCAATTTATTTCCAATATTTCAAAGGGTATGATTTTCATTGGTATTAGTTTTAATTCATTACCTAACTTATTTACACAATTCCATGGAAATACTATCAAGAAGACATGATACCCCACATGAAATTTCAAATACATCTTCTTGTTATCGGTATAACTATTTTGCATACTTTGATCTACTTTAATATGAGTTAGAAAACTCTTAACATTTAATAATGCCTCCTCAAAATATTCCTTGCCTAAAATCTTTCATTCACCAATATCATCCCAATAAGTTCTACTATGACACCTCTTACCGTATAATACATTATATGGATACATTTGAATAATTTAGTATAAGCTATTGTAATATGTTAACTATTTAAAAATAGTAAATAGTGATCCCACATATTTTAAATGTCATGTTAGTAAGATATCAACAGGTATTAAAATATTTTTTTAGACATTTTTGAATATCCATTAGTTTGATTGTGATAAGCATTACTCAAATGAAGCTCATTATAGAAATTATTTATAAGAATTTTCCAAAACGTTTATATAAATCTTGGATCATGATCAAACATAATCAAAAGAGGAGAAACATAAATTTTTAAAATTTAATTAATATAGAGTCATTCAAGGCACTAAATAGGTAAATCATAACTTATAGTAATGAAATACAAATATTTGGTATGGTGATCAACAATATCCAATATTGCATCATTAATTATAGGATCCTTTGGTAATCCAGTAATGAAATACAAAATAATGTCATCCCACCTCTATATTGGAAAAGGTGTAGGTTTTATGGCTCATCTAGGATACTATCTTTTGACCTTCACTAGTTAACAAACAAAAAATCTTCTAATATAATCTGAAATTTCATGCAACATTTTATGACACCAAAATTGTTCCTACAAATCTCTTTTAATCTTGGTTCTTAAAGTGGAATTTGATCTATGATCATCATCCAAAAAATTCTTTTTCATATCAGGTATTGATGACACATATAGTCTCTTCCCAAATTTCGAAAATCTATCTTCCTTTACACTGTATAAAAATTTTATATCATATATATCCTTACTTTTAGTTTAAAAAATATCATTAAAATATTGATAAGTTTTTTCATTTTACAATATTTATGGTTTTGAATGTATTTGAAAAATATGTAATGCTTCCCTTCCCTTATAAATTCCCATATCTATCTCCCCTCAATCCATGAATATATAGTCTCGATAAATATTTGTATTGTTCAAAGATCTATGTAACATCCCAGGTAAATAAAGAATAAATAATTTTCGTATTAATTAATATTTACGAATTAAATATTAATTTTAATTAAAAGGGGTTTCTACATTCGATAGCGTACTCGATACGCAACGATGAGTTTCATTGAAATCTTACGTTGTACACTAGTAATATAATAATATTATTTTAAATGATGTTAAAATGTAGTCGTTGTACTGGCGGTAATGGATAGAAATAACTAAAATATGATTATATAAGTTTTTAAATGTTTTTATATTTACCCAATAAAAGATAAAGGCTCAAAATACGGAAAGAATTCAATTTTAGGCATTTATACCCTAATTTTCACTAAGGGTTCACTTATCACCTTTTGATGGCGAACCATCATAAAATATAGTTTTGATCAATCTTATAAATTCTATTTTACCAAATATAACTCTTCTTTAGAATCAGGACATCAAAATTTACTTTGTGTAAATTTTTGGTATCATTCCGATAAAGTTCATTTTTTTAATGAATATTGTAAATGTTGTATTTTAATTCAAAACCTCTTTTTGATCTAATTTATTTATATGATTAGATTATTATATGAAATGGTTTTATAGTGAAATTAGAAAGTATTTCTACCATTAAATCCAATAGTGGTCGTTGGAATTAATTTCAATTTGAAATTGGACTTAAACTAGTGTCAATCTTTTGATACTTATTGTTTCACAAAAACATGCTATTTGTCATGACAACGGGAATTAATTTTTAAATTATTTAATTTGACTTATATGTTTTGAATTTTTTAATATGGACTTCATTTTGGAATTCGGAATATCAAATATATCTTAGGGTGAATTTTTGGAATTTTTCTGAAAAACATCAATTTTTCATGAATAGTGAAATTACTAAGTGGTACTTATAAAAACTGATTTTCCATTTAAATGAAATTTGTCCACCATTGTGTATTGAATTTCAAAAATCCGACATAAATGGTTGTCACTAAGAATTAAAATGTGGTTCATGGAGATTAAAATATTTTTTTTGGTGAATAGTAACTTATTAGGTTTTTAATCGCGATTAGTGGTAATTAGTGTAGGTTAATGTAAAAATAATGTTTAAATAATATGAGATGACATAGAAACATGTCCTACCCTAATTTTATATGTCATGGAAGTCCAAGACAAGCCATGGTTCAACTTGGGAACCCCATGGAGCCACTATGGTTGGAAAATGGCATAAATACCTTTTATTTAATGTTAATGTAAAAAATGTCACAAACATTATATGATTTACTAAAACAATTGTTAAATGGGGTTATACAAGTCATATTTTTTATTATAAATTTTCATTGGAAATATGTAAAGATTTCCTACATCATATTAATTTTTTATAATTTTTAGACATTAAATACATTAAATTATTTATGACATAATAATGATGCAGCGATGACATCATTATTGGACGATTTAAATAAAATGAAAAGATAATGTAATATCTAAGACCTACACATGTCCATAACATATTGTATGAGTGGATTTCAAACCCTTATCACCTTATCCACGAATTACATCAATGTGGGACCTTTTAAAACCGAAACACATTTTCAAATAAAGTAATATTTCTTTACTTTCTAAAAAAGCCCCTCCTCTCCTTTTATAAAAGGCCCCCACCTCTACCACCATACCCACACTCCCAAATCCTTGGGCTCAGCCAACCGCTGCCCATTTTGTCTCTCCAATTCCTTAAATTACTCCTTGAAGCCTCACTTTGGGCAGATTCCTTCCCAAGGAAGCCTTTGAGCTCTAACCAAAGGGAGTTACCTGATTTTGAGGTAATGTCTTCACTTGAGTCCTTTTGTATTATTTTGCTTCTCCAATCCCCTAAACTCTTTTTATTTATATCTTTTGTAACAACTCCAGTATATTAAATATACTAGGACGTTTTTATAAGAATTATTCTAGCTACACTTACACACACCTTCATCTAATGGTTAAAGAACATACTGTTTCCGTGGATGGTGAATTTATGCCTCCCGAAACGATGATTGTTCAACATTCCTTTAACAGCTTCAAAGCTGGCCATTAAGATGTAACTATATTTATATATGATATATAATATGTTTATGTTTTCTTTAAGCTTCTGTATTTTTCATTTTGGGCATACCTTTATGGTTTCCATTATGGGTAAACACGATATCTTCTTTTAAGGAAGTGCGGACTACCGCCCCCTCAAAGTGATGTGATTCGTTAATGCCATATGTGGGACGTGTAAAGGATGGATTTAAAGTTATTATATATGATGTTATACTGGAATTATAATATACCTCTATATCATTATTATTTCATTCCATTAAATTATGAGATAGAAATGAAAGTAGCGTTCATGCGTACGTACGGCTTACCGTCTCCATGAACGGTGAATTTCATTTCTTATCCCCAAATGTAATGTACTATTAAAAGTACATGTATATAATAGATATATATAATGAATGATATATCTAAATATTTAATATAATTATGGAATTAAAATATACTTAACTCTCATTTAGTTTTAATTCCATTAATATGACAAAGAAATGAAAGTAGCGTTCATGCGTACGTACGGCTTACCGTCTCCATGAATGGTGCATTTCATTTATTACCTCTAAATGATTTTGTAATATTATAAGTACAAGTATATGCTGGATATATATGATATATATGATATCAAAATCAGGAATGTCATTCTGGATATAAAGAACCTTTGACCACACGAACAACATGTAATTGTAATAAGTCCACTTTCGACTTAAGAACCAAATATCGACAAAACAAACATTATTAACGTAAATGATTACATAATGTATATAACATGGAAATAAGTGATATAAAGGGAATAATTAACTTTAAAAAGTTTCTTAATCAAGTAGAAATTAACTCAAGTTTATTATTCAGGACGTTAATGAACGATCGAGTCAAGTCGGACCAAAGGTAAGGGACTTCGTCTCAATCTCCTTTCATTGAGGCATATTTAGTTTTATACGCAACTTTATTTTATACGTTGTATAAACCACTTTTACATTTACTTTTATACAAAAGGAATCTTTTTCTATGAATCATTTTACTAAATGACAAAAAGGAATGTTTTTTTTAACGTACGCGGTGACAACGACCTTTTTCGCCGCAGCGAGTATTATTTGGTCTTTGGCTTCCTCAACAAGCCGTAATGTTTTTAAAATAAAATAAATACCATAAACTCTTTTATGTATTTTGGTATTGAAAATGGTTTTGATAAAGGATTCTATTATGCTATATTGTGATTGAAATGTGGAAATGTTATCTTTTCTTTATATTGGTTTTATGTTTTATGATTTTATATTGGTACTTGGAAATTTGACGGGTGGTTACGTGATAAACCATTTGACGGGTGGTGTCGTGAATACTAGGATGGGTGGTTACGTTATAACCTCCAATGCATTGGGTATGGAAGTTGTTCGAATGGCTATTCCATTAAGTATATATGGAAATTGGCCGTATGGCTATTCCATTAAGTGATATGTGTGGAAGTCGACCGTATGGTTTTTCAACTTAAGTATGTTAATGTCCCAAGTTACCTTTATATATGTATGTGTTTTTTATATGGGTTTTATGGTAATCCTTTGGTTACAAAAAGGTAAGTAATGATACTTTATTCAGTGAAGAGTTTTTACTACTTCATGATGGTGAATGTATTACTTTGTTAGAGTATACATGGTTTACATGATGTTTGAAAAAGTAACAGTTTTCATTCTTTGTGTACCCCTTACTGAGCTTTTTATGATCACCCCAAGTTTTTTTCAAAATGTTTTTCACAGGACATAAAGTGGAACAAGGTCATGGATGGGATCAAGGGAATGTCATGCTATATAAGACATGGAACTAGACATGTTTCTTTTTAAGAGTTTTTTTTATTATAGAAACTTAGTAGAAGTGTCGACTTTGTAATCTTTTGAGATGTAATAGTTATGTTCTAATTCTCTAAAAATCTAAACCTGAAAAGACCCTCAATGTGAATTATTCATTTAATTCAATATTAAGTAAGGTTTAAGTCTGGGGACTTATAGTTGGTATCAAAGGTTGGTTTAGTCAACTTTAGGAGTTAGAAAATTGTTAAATTATAAGTTAATTTATGATATGATTGAAATGATATATCATTTACATATTACCACATTGCTTTGCCTAATATATTTCTATGTTCAGAATGGTTTTCTGCAGAGGAAACAAAGCAGCTATGTTGGGACGACATCAGGAGGAAGACAACCTGCCAAATCGGCAACCTGAGATGGTCAGAATCGGAACTGAACAGTTTGTTGCAGTGATGGCATTGTTGACTCAGGCTATAAATGGTGGTGGTATCCATGCACAAGATCAGCCAGATCAACCACAGAGGAACATGTCAGTGGTGGAACACTTCATGAGGCAACATCCCCCATCATTCAGAGGATCATCTGACCCTGTGCAAGCTGAAGGGTGGACTAAAGCACTGGAGAATATTTTTGATGTCATGGGGTGTTCAGAACATCAAACAGATAGTCTTGCTGTTTACCGTTTTGAAGGTGAAGCTGATCTGTGGTGGTCGATGGTGAAAAATATCAGGGATAGTGATGAGATTGAGGATCTTCACTGGGATGAATTCAATGGTATGTTTCTTGAGAAATATTTTCCTAAGGTGGTTCGTCTTAGGATGGAAAAAAAATTCCTAGAATTGAGGCAGGAGTATGATTCAGTGGCTGCTTATGAAGCAAAGTTCACTCGATTGGCAAGGTATGCTCCGAACATCATACGAGATCTTGATAGTAAAATAAACCATTTTTACTCAGGGTTAAAGCCAAAGTATCGAAGGGCTTTAGCTTCTCGTGAGTTCAAAAGTTATGAAAAACTTGTTCGATGTGCGGAGAAGGTGGAAATGGAGTTTGCCGATGATCAGGTGTTCTATGACAAACAACAGAATAAGAGGTCTAGTTGGCAGGCAAAGGGGATGAATTCATCAAATAAGCAAGGATGTAAGAAAACCAAATATCCATCCTGTGAGAAGTGTGGTAAAATGCATCCTAGAGAATGTTTATCCAAGTCTGGTAAGTGCTTTCGATGTGGTAAGTCTGGTCATATTGCTCGTAACTGTAAGGAAGATGATAAAGAAGGCAATGAAAAGACAACTGTAAGATCTTTTAAGTGTAATGAAATGAGTCATTATGCAAACAAGTGTCCAACGAAGAACTCAACTGGGGGAATGCACCCAGACTACAAGCAGAAAGGGGTGGTGAAATCCTTTGAAACAACTTCAGTAGATGTTGAGCCATCGAATGAAGTGGTATCAAGTACACTATTTTTTTGTTCAGATTATGCCAATGAGTTGTTTGATTCAGGTTCTACACACTCTTTCATTTCTGAGAAGTTTTCTAGTAAATTGGAAATTCCATCTCAACATATGAACCCTGAACTTATAGTAAAAACACCTGGAGGGAACGTTGAGGAAAAAAGGAATTATAAGAACCTTCTTATCCTTGTGTGTGGAAAGAATCTACCAACAAACATTATTGTTTTGCTTCTATTAGAGTTTGATGTTATTTTGGGCATGGATTGGCTTTCTGTTTATCATGCTAAGATTTACTGCAGAGCTAAAATGGTTTATTTTCAGAACGATTTTCAGTTTCTTTACAAGAATGAACCCTTGATTTTAATAACGAATTATGATGTTGAGAAACTAGTAAAAGATGGAAATGAATGTTACCTTGAAAATATTGTTGAAAATAAAGGAACTGTTCAGATTAATGATGTTCTAGTGGTAAATGAGTATCTTGATGTTTTTTCTGATGAGTTGCCTAGTGTTGTTCATGATCGGGAAGTTGAATTTACTGTTGACTTAGTTCCTGATTCTAAGCCAATTTCAAAACCCCCTTACCAAATGGATCGAGTTGAATTATTAGAGTTAAAGAAACAATTAGAGGAGTTATTAGATAAAGGTTTCATTCAACCTAGCACATCACCATGGGGTGCTCCTATCTTGTTTGTTAAAAAGAAAGATGGATATATGAGACTTTGCACTGATTATAGAGCCTTGAATAATATTATTGTTAAGAACAAGTATCCTTTGCCTCATATTGATGATTTGTTTGATCAGCTCCAGGGAGATCAATATTTTTCTAGGATTGACTTGAGGTCGGGGTACCATCAGTTGAAAGTAAAAGAAGCAGATGTTCCGAAGACTGTGTTCTGTACTAGATATGGCCATTATAAATTTGTAGTTATGCCTTTTGGGTTAACCAATGGACCTTCTGTATTCATGGACCTTATGAATAGAATTTTCCATGAGTTCTTGGATATGTTTGTGGTTGTTTTCATTGATGATATTTTGGTGTTTTCTAAAAGTAAAGAGGATCATGAAAGTCATTTAAGGGTTATCTTGAAAACCTTAAAAGAAAAGAAACTATATAGAATATTTAGCAAGTGTGAGTTTTGGTTACAACAAATTTCTTTCCTGGGTCACATTATTTTAAAAGATGTCATAACTGTTGATCCTATTAAAACAAAAGTTATTGAAGAATGGCCGAGACCCACAAATGTAACCGAGATCCGTAGTTTTCTTGGGTTGGCAGGTTACTATCGAAGGTTTGTTGAAAATTTTTCACGATTATCTAGTCCAATGACTAAGCTAACTCTTAAGGGTTTTAAGTACATCTGGATAAAAGAATGTGATGATTGTTTTCCGTAATTGAAAAGAAGATTGGTGAATGCTCTAGTTACGGCACTTCCTTCTAGGAATGGTGAGTTTTTTATATACAGTGATGCTTCGTTGAAGGGACTTGGATGTGTCCTAATGCAGAATGATCAGGTAATTTCTTATGCTTCACATCAGTTGAAAACTCTTGAGGTAAATTACCATACACATGATTTGGAAGTAGCTGCTGTTGTCTTTGCTTTAAGAATTTAGAGGCACCATTTTTATGGAGTAAAGTGTGAAATATATACTTATCACAAAAGTTTAAAGTATATATTCACTCAGGAAGAATTGAACATGAGACAAAGGAGATGGCTGGAATTAATCAAGGATTATGATTGTACAATCCACTACCATCCAGGAAAAGCAAATAAAGTGGATGATGCTTTGAGTCTAAAAAGTAATGCTTCATTAACCATGCTACGTTTGAAACGAGATCCTTTGGATTTTGATTTAATGAACTTTGGCATAGAAGTTGTTGGTTCAGGAAGTCCTTCTGTTTTGTTTCAAGTATCAGTGTAATCTTATCTATCAGACAGAATAAAGAAAGCACAGAAGTAAGACAACAAGTTTCAGAAAAAGGTAGAGCTGGTTCAGAAAGGTAAGTTTCATGAATTCAACATTGATAATGATTGTGTTTTGAGGTTTGGGAAGAGATTATGTGTGCCTTGTGATTCATATTTGAAGAATGAGTTGTTATGTGAGGCTCATAGTTCTCCGTTTTTAGTTCATCCTGGACGTACTGAGATGTACAAAGATCTGCGGGAGTATTACTAGTGATATGGAATGAAAAGAGATATTTCTGATTTTACTGTGAAGTGTTTGAATTGTCAGCAGGTTAAAGCAGAGCGGCAGTTACCTAAAGGGATGCTTCAGCCTTTACCAGTGCCAGAGTGGAAATGGGAAGGCATATACATGGACTTTGTTGTGGGATTACTGAGTAAATCTCGAGGTAATAATGCAATGTGGGTTATTGTTGATCGCTTGACCAAATCTATTCATTTCTTTTCTATACGAGATACTTTCTCTCTAGATCAACTTTACCGTTTGTATCATAAAGAGATAGTCATGTTATATTGAGTTCCCCTCTCCATTGTATCTGACCGTGATCCCAGGTTCACTTCTAACTTTTGGAAAGGCCTTCAGAAGTCGTTGGGTACTGAATTAAATTTTAGTACAGCTTTTCATCCTCAATCAGATGGGCAGTCAGAATGAAAAATTCAGACATTGGAGGATATGCTACGAGCTTGTTCGATGGATTATCAGGGAAGTTGGGACCAACATCTTTCTTTGGTTGAATTTTCTTATAATAACAGTTTTCATTCTAGTATACCAATGGTTCCATTTCAGGCATTATATGGGAAGCGGTGTCGAACTCCAGCTTCTTGGGATGAAGTAGGTGAAAGGAAGTTGATGGGACCGGAATTGGTAGAAGAGATGGCAGAAATGGTTCAGTTGATTCAGAAAAACATGAGAATAGCTCAGAGTAGGCATAAGAGTTTTGCGGATAACTGGAGGAAGGATCTATCTTTTGAGGTAGGTGATCATGTTTTTCTCAAGGATTCTCCATGGAAACGTGTGATGAGATTTGGCAAGAAAGGAAAGCTGAGTCCAAGGTTCATTGGACCATATGAAATTCTGGAGAAAGTTGGACCAGTTGCTTACCAAGTGGCTTTACCATCGAGTTTATCTCAGGTACATAATGTTTTTCAAGTTTCAATGTTGAGGAAGTATATGCCAGACCCATCTCATGTTTTGAGTGCAGAGGTAGGTCAGCTGGAAGAGCACCTATCTTATGAAGAACAAGCAGTCCAGATTCTTGACCACAGGGAGCATGTGTTACGGAATAAGGTGATTCTTCAGGTAAAGGTTTTGTGTAAAAACCATGTGATTGAAGTGGGAATTTGGAATATGAAAATGCGATGAGGGATAAATACCCCCACTTATTTTGATAAGTGAATAAAATTACGAGGACACAATTCCCAAAAGGGGGGAAGGATGTAACATCCCAGGTAAATAAAGAATAAAGGATTTTCATATTAATTAATATTTATGAATTAAATATTAATTTTAATTAAAAGGGGGTTCTACATTCGATAGCGTACTCAATAAGCAAGGATGAGTTTCATCGAAATCTTACTTTGCACACTAGTAATATAATAATATTATTTTAAATGGTAGTTAACATGTAGCTGTTGTACTGGTGGGAATGGATAGAAATAACTAAAATATGATTATATAGGTTTTTAATAGTTTTTATATTTACCCAATAAAAGATAAAGCATTAAAATATGGAAAGAATTCAATTTTAGGCATTTATAGCCTAATTTTCACTAAGGGTTCACTTATCACCTTTTGACGGAGAACCGTCATTGAATATAGTTTTGATCAATCTTATAAATTCTATTGGACCAAATATAACCCTTCTTTAGAATTGGGACATCAAAATTTACTTTGTGTAAATTTTTGGTATCTTTCTGATAAAGTTCATTTTTTTAATGAATATTGTAAATGTTGTATTTTAATTCAGAACATCTTTTTGATCTAATTTATTTATATGATAAGATTATTATTTAAATTGGTTTTAGAGTGAAATTAGAAAATATTTTTACCATTAAATCAAATAGTGGTCATTGGAATTAATTTCACTTTGAAATCAGACTTAAACTAGTGTCAATCTTTTGATACTTATTATTTCACAAAAACACGCTATTTGTCATGACAGCGGGAATTAATTATTAAATTATTTAATTTGACTTATATGTTTTGAATTTTGTAAAATGGATTTAATTTTTGAATTCAGAATATCAAATATATCTTAGGGTGAATTTTTGGAATTTTTCTGAAAAACAACAATTTTTAATGAATAGTGAAATCACTAAGTGGTACTTATAAAAACTGAATTTCCATTTAAATGAAATTTTGCCACCTTTGTGTATTGAATTTCAAAAATACGACATACATGGTTGTCACTATGAATTAAAATGTGGTTCAATGAGATTAAAATAATTTTTTGGGTGAATAGTAACTTATTAAGTTTTTAATAGTGATTAGTGGTAATTAGTGATGTTTAAGGTAAAAATAATGTTTTAATAATATGAGATGACCTAGACACATGTCCTACCCTCATTTTATGTGTCATGGAAGACCATGAAAATCCATGGGTCAACTTGGGGACCCCATGGAGCCACTTTGGTTCGAAAATGACATAAATACCTTTTATTTAATGTTAATGTAAAAAATGGTACAAACATGATATGTTTTACTAAATCAATTTTTAAATTGGGTTATACACGTCAGATTTTTGATTATAAATAGTCATTGGAAAGATAAAAATATTTCATACATCATAGTAATTTTTTTATAATTTTTAGACATTATATATATTAAATTATTTATGACATAATAATGATGCAGCGATGACATCATTATTTTACTATTTAAATAAAATGGAATGATAATGTAATATATAAGACCTTCACATGTCCAAAACCTATTGGATGAGTGGATTTAGAACCCTTATCACCATATCCACTAATTATATCAATGTGGGACCTTTTAAAACCGAAACACAGTTTCAAATAAAGTAATATTTCTTTACTTTCCAAAAGTGCCCCTCCTCTCCTCTTATAAAAGGCCCCCACCTCTACCACCTTACCCAAACTCCCAAAGCATTTGTCTTGGCCAACCCCTGCCCATTTTGTCTCTCCACTTCCTTATCTTACTCCTTTAAGCCTCAATTTGGGCTGATGTCTCCCCAAGGAAGCCTTTGAGCTCAAACCAAAGGGAGTTACCCGATTTTGAGGTAATGACTTCACTTGAGTCCTTTTGTATTTATTTTGCTTCTCCAACCCACTAAACTCTTTTTATTTATTTCTTCTGTAACAAATAAAGTATATTCAATATACTAGGATTTTTTTATATGAACTATTAGAGCTACACTTAGACACACATTCATCTAATGCTTAAAAGACATACTGTTACTGTGGATGGTGAATTTAAGCCTCCCGAAACGATGATTGTTCAACATTCCTTTAACACCTTAAAAGGCGGCCATTAAGTTGTCACTATATTTATATATGATATATAATATGTTTATGTTTTCTTTAAGCTTCTGTATTTTTCATTTTGGGCATACCTTTATGGTTTCCATTATGGGTAAACACGATATCTTCATTTAAGGAAGTGCGGACTACCGCCCCCTCAAAGTGATGTGATTCGTTAATGCCATATGTGGGACATGTAAAGGATGGATTTAAAGTTATTATATATGATGTTATACTGGAATTAAAATATACCCCTATATCATTATTATTTCTTTCCATTAAAGTATGAGATATAAATGAATGTAGCGTTCATGCGTACGTACGGCTTACCGTCTCCATGAACGGTGCATTTCATTTCTTATCCCCAAATGTAATGTACTATTAAAAGTAAATGTATATAAAGGATATATATAATGAATGATATATCTAAATTATGAATATAATTATGGAATTAAAATATACATACCTCTCATTTAGTTTTAATTCCATTAATATGACAAAGAAATGAAAGTAGCGTTCATGCGTACGTACGGCTTACCATCTCCAAGAACGGTGCATTTCATTTCTTACCTCTAAATGATTATGTAATATTATAAATACATGTATATTCTGGATATATATGATATATATGATATCCAAATCAGGAATGTCATTCTGGATATAAAGAACCTCTGACCACACGAACAACATGTGATTGTAAGAAGTCCACTTTCGACTTAAGAACCAAATATCGACAAAACAAACATTATTAACTTAAATGATTACATAATGTCTATAACATGTCAATAAGTGATATAAAAGGAATACCGCACTTTAAAAAGGTTCTTAATCAAGTAGAAATTAACTCAAGTTTATTATTCAGGACGTTAAAGAACGATCGAGTCAAGTCGGACCCTAGGTAAGGGACTTCGTCTCAATCTCCTTTCATTGAGGCATATTTCGTTTTATACACAACTTTATTTTATACGGTGTATAAACCACTTTTAATTTTACTTTTATAAAAAAGGAATATTTTTCTACGAAGCATTTGCTAAACGACAAAAAAGAATGTTTTTTTAACGTACGCAGTGACAACGACCTTTTCCGCCACCGCGAGTATTATTTGGTCCTTGGCTTCCTCAACAAGTCGTAATGTTTTTAAAATAAAATAAATACCATATACTCTTTTATGTATTTTGGTATAGAAAATGGTATTGATAAAGGATTCTATTATGATATATTGTGATTGAATTGTGGAAATGTTATCATTCCTTTATATTGGTTTTATGTTTTATGATTTTATATTGGTACTTGGACATTTGAAGGGTGGTTATGTGATAAACCATATGACGGGTGGTGTCGTGAATACCAGGACGGGTGGTTACATTATAGCCTCAAATGCATTGGGTATGGAAGTCGGCCGTATGGCTATACCATTAAATATGTATGGAAATTGGTAGTATGGCTATTCCATTATGTGATATGTGTGGAATTCGACCGTATGGTTATTTCACTTAAGTATGTTTATGTCCCACATAACCTTTATATATGCTATGTGTTCCATATATGGGTTTTATGGTAATCCTTTGGTAACAAAAAGGTAACTAATGATACTTTATTCAGTGAAGAGTTTTTACTACTTCATGATGTTGAAGGTATTACTTTGTTAGAGTATACAAGGTTTGCTTGATGTTTGAAAAAGTAATAGTTTTCATTCATTGTGTATCCCTTAATAAGCTTTTTATGTTCACCCTAAGTTTTTCTCAAAAATTTTTTCACAGGACATAAAGTGGAATAAGGTCATGGATGGGATCAAGGGAATGTCATGCTATATAAGACATGGAACTAGACATGTTTCTTTTTAAGAGTTTTTTTATTATGGAATCTTAGTAGTAGTGTCTACTTTGTAGTATTTTGAGATGTAATAGTTATGTTCTAATTCTATAAAACTCTAAACCTGAAAAGATCCTCAATTTGAATTATTCATTTAATTCAATATTATGTAAGGTTTAAGGCTGGGGCCTTATAATCTATGATCATTTCCACTCAATGCACCTACTGCTTTATTTTCCATCATTTGGTGGTAGTGTATTGAGAAATCATAATCCTTGAGTAGCTCGATCCATCAAACTTTCCTCATATTAATCCCTTTCAATGAAAACATATATTTTGGGGTTTTTTATTAGTGTATATCTAACATAATCCACCATAGAGAAAATTTCTCCTTGTCTTGGAAGCAAATATTAATTCTTACAACTGAAGAGTAGGGGTTAGATAGTTATTCTCACGAATCATAAATATATTTAATGAATATTAAATAAAATTTATCATTATTCAAAAGAAAAAAACAAAGTCCCTTCTTCAAAGCGTAATTGTATATACCAAATCTAAAATTCTCTAATTGAAGAGTCAAAATTAAATAATTGACAAATCTCTTCTTCAATTATTCATAACATTATTTGCATTCCATTTTATATTAACATAAACCCATTACATGTAATCTGGTTTAATATGTTAGATAATCACAAAAATGTTTGAACAAATTACAGATAATAACCTTTCAATCCAATGAAGAAATGAACCTAAATTATGTTCTTTAGGGTTGGAAATTCATGTAATGTTTTATATTGATAGGTTCAATTAAAATTACATCTATGGAGACAATATGACTAATAAAGGAAACATTCTATGTCTAGAATTAAAACTTCTTAAATTTACCATATAATTCCTTTTCTCTAGGTGCCTTCTGAATCAATATCAAGTTATTTTTAGTATCCTAATATATTTTAGAGTACACCAATATATCATCAATAGACACCACAACAAAATTCTTAATATATTCCTTGAATACTCTATTCATAATATCCATAAAAATATAGGGTGAATTAGTTAAAACAAATGGAAATACTCTAAACTCAATATTTGCTTACCTCACTAATAATTTTGTTTTTGTAATATCATTTGTATTCAATCATAATCTTTGATACCCATAATGAAGGTTAATATTTTAAAAATATTCCTCCTTATGAGTTTGACCAATTAATTTATCAATGTAAGGTAGATGATAATTTTTCTCTAACGTAATTGGATTGATGTACCTATAATCAATCCAAATCCCTTTAGATCCATACTTCTTTTTATTGAGAAGAATAGGGTCTCCCCAAGGTAATTCAGGTGGGTGTATAAATACCTTATAAAAATATTGTAGTTTTTTTCAACTCCAATATTTCGATAGTGATCATTATATTGGTATTATTTGATATAGTTATCACACAAGATATTAATTCAATGAATAAGTCCAATTTACATTTTGGTGGATTTTCATGTAATTACTTATATAATACATCAATGTCTTCCTATACATGTTTTAGATCTTCAATTTGGATATTACCTTTTTGATCGATAGAATATTTCTACTATTTCCCTCAAAAAAAATTTTTGAAGACTATTATGGGTGGGTTTAATAATTAATATGGAGATGAAGTATCCACATTAAAGATAAGTAATTCCAATTCTTCATCATTAATCCTAACAACCATCTAATTACAATATGTTTTTGAAATGTATTTTGAAATATAGACCATGCCATGGATTATATCAAATACAAACATTGGTTTGTATTAAATTCAGTTAATAGAGCATGTTTTTTTGTCATAATGGGATCTTACTAACACATCCTATTTGGAGTAATATCTCCACTATGTGTTTTGACAGAAAATATTCCCTTTGAGGTGGTAGGGAAATATGTAATTTTGTTGGAAAACATGGAATATATATAAGAGTGTTGGGATTCATAATTAAACAAATCTGTAGATAAATTTGAAGATATTATTATAGTACCTTCTAATATATCATTAGGAACTTCAACCTTAGTAGTTGTGATTGAATATTCTTATTAATCTACCCTCAACAACTAATGTGGTAATTTTCCTTGATGATTGAGATGTTGGATTGAATTACGCCACATTTCATTACATTTTAAGAATATGATATTTGTTTTTTATTTCTTCTCCATGCACAAATTATCCTAATTACCCTTATCCCAACATATATAAATATTTTCATTTCCTTTAATAATTATCTTGGAAGTCTCTTTCAACATTATTCAAATGATGTAAATTTCTTCAATCTCTTCTTCTTCTTTGATATTTTCCCTTTTCCATAGTGTTATGTTGACCTCTTATTTTCTTTATTTCCCTTGAATATATAGGATCTAAGAAATTTATTTATTGTTTTTGGGGAATATAATATTGTTTCATCATATGATGAAAATGATGGTCAATTCAATTACATTCAGAGACTCGATATAATACATTCAAATAAATTGTATTATCTTCCTTTATGAATTACGTATATAATCAATAGCATACATAAAGGTATCATCATACTCCTCAATGCTATCTTCATCCTTTTTCATTATAGTAAATAACAATCTATTCATTTACATTCATTTATAGTGAAGGAAGTCTTTTTCAAAGAATTTTTATTTACGAGCCCCATATTCCTTTTGTTCTGTTTCATCTTCCACCTTATTATTTTGGATCAAATAAAACCATTGATCATAATATTTCATGAGGTAGTATATTTTCAGTATGAAGTATTACATTTCATCATATTACAAATCTTGAAATATCTTTTCAAGGGAATTGATCCATTTATCAACAGCAATTGGATTAGTATTTTGACTAAAATATGGGAGATTCAACTCCATGAAAGGATACAACATTGTTGTATCATTTCATGGAGTATCATGTTGCTTCATTCGGGAAAGGTTATTCATCATAACCTAACTAAGTCTCCCTAATATTTTTAGGATCTTCTCAAATCCAAAAAAAACTATATTTTATTTTCTCAGTAGGTAAACCCCTTCAGTGACCATAAGTATTGATTCCCTTTATTCCATTAGGCACAATCACTAAATAATTGATGGAAATGAGTTAGTTTATAATCATCATGAATATTGAACCACAAAATTAAAATCCCTCTAGTTTTAATTTGTTTTGAAAAAAATATGGAATTATCCTAATTCTAATGTTAGATATATTTGTTTAAAATCTAGTTCCGAAGATTTAAAATAAAAATACTATGATACAAATTGAAACAACCCATATGCCTAAATATTAGATTCATTATTTTATTTATTATATTGGCATAAGATATAAGGGATCACATAACCATAGATCTATCAATTTAGTAGTCATGAAGAACTAGATAAATATGTTGGCACCTTATTACATTAGAAATAAAATATAGAACATTATATAAGAAATTAATTGGTATTATCAAACTCAATAAAATATAACAATTTAATATCACAATGAAAGAATAAAAAATAATTTTGAGCTCAAATTCTCATTAATAAATGCATACATACGAACTATTATGACTAAATAAGGAATAATCAACACAGAAAGGTAAATAAATCAAAAATAAATCCATTTAATCAATATCTTGTGAATGAAATTCAGTAATAATATTATTAATGTGAAAATATCATAGATAATAATAATAACTAAATTCTCAATGAATTAAATGATTAAAATTGGATGTTATAATCATAGGAATCATGATACATATACTATCAAGACCATTCAAAAGAGATTTTAAAACAATGGGTTAAGAACCATTTAATTTGGCCAACTAATTTTCCTCAAGAGGCATGTCGATACATCGAGGGGTTATCTATAACCAGTTCCAACCTGTCACTTCATGCCAGAGGCATTCCTTATATGTTGAATCATAAATTAATATTAAACATAATATGACTTATCAAAATATATCCATATTTTATAATGGAAAAAATTTGTTGATATTTTGTCCATTTAATGAAATAATTTATATAGTAAAACATTTTCTGTGAAATAGTATATTGTTTAATAATTAATCATATCCACGATACAATAAAAATCGATATTAATGAAAAATTTAATATCCAATGATCAAAATTATGTGAATGTGTTAGTATATGGTATCATTTAAATACATTTCTGGGGATAAAAAATTGAGTTTTGTTTTCATTGATGAATACAAATGCCATTAAAGAATTATTAAAATATTTTTGAGAAAAATAACCATAAACATTTTAAAAACATTTATTTAAAAAAACAATAAAATATGAAGTAAAAAACATTAATTGAAAATATCTTTGATAAAATTTAATGTAATATTAAAATAAAATATTATTCATGAGGATAAAAAAATATTCTTATGTTGTATATGTTTTAGAAAACATTCCTTTTGTACTTTTTCAAAAAATCCAAAAAAACAATTCATTTGGGAAAGAGATTCATTTAAAACTATTTTGTAAAACATATAACATTGGAGAAAGTGTATTCAAATTAATAATAATATAACTGTGAAAATATATTTGGAAACATTTTACAGAAAATATGGATATATAAGAAAATATATATCTTATCAAAATTGAAATAATATCTGTTTTTCTTTTACACAATGATTTTCTTGATTCATGTTTCAAAGAGTGGAAATAATAAAGAAAAATATTAAAAAAATTTAAGAGAGTTAACCTGAATTGAAAATAATCATCATTAATAAATATATAATCATGTTAATTACCTTAAATGGTTAGTGTATACACCACATAAAAATTAACTTGTGTATAATACCAAATATTTCTGAATAGAGTGAAAAATGTGATAAAACCCCTAACTCAAACTTCCCTTCAGTTTAATTTTCATTAAAAAAATGTGTAGTTGTTTTTTTTTGGGTTATTAATTTATAATAGATCTATATTCATATTTATATGATCATATTATATCATCTTATAAAAAATATGTTAATAATATTTCTTTATTACCCTTATTTTGGGTGTTAACTTCTTTATTTTAAGTAGCATGTTTTATCATGTAAATTATAGTTCTTTCTCATAATATATACCTCTATAATATCATTAATTTTATTATGGTTATAGATATATTATTTTTCATTAGATAATTTTTTTATAATCATTCTTGACTAGTGGAAATTTTAAATAAATCGCATTACTCCGTGGAGACGGTAAA
This sequence comes from Viscum album, assembly GCA_963277665.1. Taxonomy (NCBI): domain Eukaryota; kingdom Viridiplantae; phylum Streptophyta; class Magnoliopsida; order Santalales; family Viscaceae; genus Viscum; species Viscum album. The sequence goes on along the minus strand of OY728165.1, from coordinate 249,283,260 downwards.
CAGTATGTTGACATGCGCAACGATATAATTTCATAATAGTTGAAATGGTAATTATTTGCATGAAATGTTAATTTTATAGAATCAGTATAATTTTATTATTATTATATATATCAATTATTTATATCATTTTAACCATCCAGGAAAAAATGTGATGAATAAAAAATAACATAGTCGTGTGGATATTGTAAACCATACGTAGGCACACATGCGATTTTTTTTCATACGATAGATAAACGGATGAATATGGTGTTATAAAAAACATTATAACATATAATTATATATATGATACTAATTGTATTAATTTTGTATGGAAAAAACTCATTTTTATAAGGTATAATAAGAAATTAACATCAAAGATTTCATAAATTTGATTACCTCTTCTTCAGAGAACTTCCATTATATATCGTTTTAAGGTATCGTATATTGATAAATCTGATGTTCTAGAACATCAATAACCTTTGGAATGACATTGATAAGGTTAGTGTCCAAGGATTGGTTGACCTAGATGGCTCAAATTGCACTAAAGAAGTGATGAAGGCAGGTTCCCTTTTATTATTGAGGCAAGGAACGTCATTAGAATTTCTTAAAATATTTGAATAATATGTTGGGGAATTATATCCATGTAAATTTATTTAATTACCATTATGTATCCGAGAAATGTAATGGTTCTACTCTACCCAAATATATTTCATTTATTTCTGTAAAATAGATTCTTTGATCCCAACATAAAAATATATAAATTAATTTTGATGGAAAAATAGCCCAATTATAAATTTATTTAGAATATGTGATGAGAATGTGTTGATGTACCCTTATCCAAAAAAAATGACACTTTTATGTGATGTTTTTCCCCGAATATGTTTTTTAACAACCCGTTATCCCTTTTGAAAATCACTAAAGTATTAAAATTTTGAATTATATAAGCGTCAATATTGATACTATAAAATGCCAAAAGACCCATAAATGGACCATGGTATATGTAATTAACAAATAAAATTATTTTTTGTAAATATAATATTTTGTTCAAAATTTATATATTTAAATATATTATTATTTATTACAAGATATCAATTATATAAATTTTTAGATATATTCATTATTTTGACTTTAATAATATCAAGAAAATCCTTAAAATTTGAACAAAATATTTAATTATATACAATATTTTATGATCATATATAGAATTTATGGATCACATAATTTATCTCAAATTATACTACATTTAATATTTTAAATTTCATTAATTTGATGTTCCTATTTATTAAATAATTATCACATCAACATTGTGTAAGCATTTAAGGTAATTGTTTAATAACTAAAAAGTTTAAAATAATTTACCATCATGAATATAAATCATTTATATTGAAAAATACTACTTATATTCTAATATATTCTCAGCATAACCCCATTTTAAAAATATTATACATAATAAAAAAAGATTGACTTGTTTTTCTATTCATGAAATAAAATACAATAATGATAATAATCACCTCCAAATTACCATTAAATAACATATGAATAAATATTGGATGATTATGGATGAAATTTAATAATAAAATATGATTAAGGAACGTGTTATGGCTATTTTATAGTTCTTATCGTTTATTTTTAACATTAATTACTGATTTACCCTTTACTGATGCAACAAAAATTACCAAGGATACTATTTATATGGACCTAATATGTAATGTAATTAGTTAATAAATTTAGAACACATGAATCCGAATATGGAATTAATATTTCAGAATACAATAATATGCAAGTGGTATAAATTAATTTAAAATTAAATCACCAAACACAATGAAAAAAGTTTCTTTGAAAAATACATTAAAAGTAGAAAAATGTTTTTCTTACAAATTAAAACATAAAATTGATTATAATGAAATTAATTTAATTTATAATAATGTAATATAAATAATTTATTTTTAGATGTATTTTGAAATATAATGGATCTTTTCAAAAGGGTGAAACAAATAAAACAGTTTTTAATTAAAAGCATTATTTTTTGTCATTCAACAAAAAATAAATATTTTCAGAAAAATACCAAAAATCACCATGGGTTCATGTGTCCATTATGATTTAAGAAATGTATTTAATTTTATATAATATTTTTTATAAATGTTTCATAAATTATTTATACTTATTTTCTCACGGAAGGAAATAAAAATTATTTTTGAAGAATAATATTTTTTAAAATTATAATGATTTACAAAAAACTGGCTGTTCATTTCATAAGAATAAAATTTTATTGAATTCAACCTTCAGAAATAATTTCTAAATTATTTATTCCTCATTATTCCCTCAAATTATATGCATAGTTATTAACAACCACAGTTTAATAATAATATTTCATGCTCTGTTTAAACTCAATGTTTTTTGTTCTGTACTCTATAAAACATAGACTTATATTAAAAAAACTCATGATATAACATTGATCCCTCCTAAAAAATTTCATCCTCAAATATTTCCTATAGAAAATCTCATGAATACTACCTTTTAAATTCCCTAGTTTTTTTTTCTTCATATTATCCTCTAGTTCCCATGTTTCTTCCTCTATTTTGTAATTTCTCCAAAGTACCTTTACCAATCAAGTCATATAGTTCTACAAAATGGTCCATCTAGTGTCATGAATCATTATAGGCTCTTTATAGTAAGATAAATCATGCTTCAGTTCTATTTCTCTATAGGTAAGAACATTCATTGTGTATAGTATGTAATTTATTAACAATAATATATGGAAACCATTTTTCTATAGAGAAATTTATATTCAATTTCAAATGGTAAGCCACATGCCCAATTATTTCTAGGATTTCATGAATTCTGATTTACGTATGGCTCAATATCCCTTTCTTACCAAACCTAGTAACAACCTTCTGTGGATATAATTTGAATAATAAATGATCTCCCACTAGAAATTTCAAATCATTTCTGTGGTTATCGATATAACTATTTTACCTTTTTGTGAGCCAATTTCATATGAGTCTGAATAGTGTTCAACTTTATCATTGTCTCCTCTACTGGTTTTGGTCCTACAGGATTCGTTTATACAATTTTTTCCAAAAAAGTTAGAGTGTGACACAATTTTTCTATATAATGCTTCAAATTCCCCCATTTTAATCCTTGAATGGAAGCTATTTTTATAGGAGTACTCGACAGAATGTAAATATTAATCCTACATACCTTAAAAGTCAATTGATCATGATCTCAACTTGTATTCCATTATTTTAGTAGTCCTTTCAGACTATCTATTGGTTTTAGGGTGATAAGTAGTACTCAAAATAAGAATATTTTCCCAATAATTCTAAATACTTTTCATGAATTTTAAGAGGATCTCAAGAGGTAAATCTTCTCTGATAGTAAAGAAATGATTATATTTGGAAAGGTGATCAACAATAAACCATTATTCGATAATTCTTTCTTAAATTTTTTGTTAATATACTAAATAAATCCATAGTAATTTTTTCCCAATAACAAATAGCAATATGTAGAGGTTACATGACTCCCCTAAGATGATATCCATCAAAATTTTGTTATTGAGAAACCATAAACCTTGATACATAATTAGTAATTTCCCACTTCATGTTAAACCATAAAAAATGATCCTTCAAATTTCTATACATATTGGATATTATATAGACATTGAAGCTATATACACCATCCAAAAATTCCTTTTTTATCTTAGGTATAGAAGGAGCACATTGTATATTTCCAAATTAAAAAAAACCATCTACATATATGACTTTTTCAAATTTTTAGTCATCTATGATTTTATTTTTTCTTTGAAAACAATAATTGGTAGAATGAAAAGATTTTATATTTTACAGTATATATGGTTTCACAATCATTTTAAAATGGAGTTATGCTTCCCCTTCATTAATAATTCCTATATCCATCTTTACTAAATCAATGAACATATGATCTATATCAATCCATATTATTTTAGGAATCCATGTTCTTTTTTTTCATAGAATCTACTTCCTTATTTTATTCCTCAGTTGGTATTATGTTATGAAATAATAATACATGAAGATTTAGATCCATTTACATTACCTCATATTGATCTCTTTCTATGAAAATATATGTTTTAGTTTCTTATGATCGTTGTGTATCTCGCATCTTTCACCGTTGGGATAATATCTCAAGAAAATGAATATGCTCTGTTGAGCTTCTAAGAATGCACCCCAAACACCTATTATGTGTCTCTCCATCATGGGTCTTTAAATGAAACCTTGTACAACCTGGATTTGGGCCCCTCTACTCCCTGATTCTTGAAGGTTCCCCTTCCCGAGCCAGTGGATTAATGAGATGGATCATGCCTATCGGTTGAAGTCCCAGTGGAGTCTCTTTTTCAAGCTAAGGCTTGCCTCTAATGGACCCTAGTGGCGAAATTTGGATTGGAAAAATCCCTCTTTTTACTCTTCCAATAGTTCGTGTGGTACTGGGGCTTGAACAGTATAGTGTAGATCCCTAACATACACTGAAATTCCTTCTATCTGGATTAGGGTTTGGAGCTTGGTTTTGTCCACGCTTGGTGTAGGGCCCCTCATTCCCTATGGAGGTGGAACATTAACCATGTGTGTGGGTTGCTGGATGTTTACAAGGGGAGGGAGAGTCCCCTCTTATTGGTTTAGTGGCATATCCCATGAATCCCACTTAAAATTAAAAATAAAGTTTTTCTCAAGGTCATCAGAGACTCCCTTGGTGGTTTCCTAAGCTCATATGATGGGACTATTAGTTTCTTAGTTGTCTCATAGGTGTGCATTTGTATGGAAATAAACCTCTCACATCCCCCTCAAGATAGAATCGAGATCATGGTAAATGACTCGTTCAGCAGGTCCTCAGATATCATTTATCATGTCTTTCAGGATAACATCTCTTCTACCTTATTACACGGAAATTACTTTCAAAAATGTAAAAAATGTTTTCAAGAAGGGAGGAAGTATCCTCAACGAATGGCCCCTAGAGATGATCTTCATCTTTCCGACACCCCTCAGATAGTATCCCCTCATGTGAAGTGTCAAATAAACAAATTGGGATCCACGTTGGTGGTTTCTGGCCTTGGATAGTTATCTCTAGAAGCCATGTTGGATTCCCCTCTTATGAATGATGAGTCGTCAGGGAAAATAATCCCCTCATTATAGAATAGGCTGGTGAACGTTGTCGGGCCGGATATGCATTTTGTTCTCCAATCTTCATATGGCTCCTGATGTTATTTCAGTGGGTAGTATGCTTAGCCTCTGGATTATTCTCTTTCCTTAAATATCCTTTAAATTGTTGCTCCCGAATCCTCATATAGAGGTTCGAGTTACCCGACTCCTTGATGCCCTGATAGCCATCACCCATAGTAAGAGCTCATCGAGTTTGTTTCTCCAATCCGATGACTGAATTCCTATCAGTAGGGAAAGGGATGATCCCTACCATAAATCACCCCCACAATCCATGAAAGTGGAACCTTATGTGCCCCCAGGGTGTTTAGCAATAGTAGCCTCGTCCACATCTAGTAACACAGGCATGTGCATGAGAGACCAAAAAATATGTTAAGGGATAACTCCCCCCTCCCCATGTCGGCCGAATGCTATGAGTCTTGGGGCCACTACTATGTCTCTCTTCATTAAATGATTCCATGTATCATTTTGAACGCCCTTGGACTCGGAGCCTGGGTGAAACCAGAAGCAGATTTCCTCGCATCTGAAGTCTGTAAACACAAGGCATCTCTTTTTTCCTTCTTAGATCATAAGGATAATAGAGCTATTATCGGTGATTATTATTTCATAATCAAATTTCATTGTAACCCGCATGAATATCCCTCAAATATTCATATCTAGATTTTTAGGAATAGGAAAATTTAAGTGTATTTGACTCAGGTAGGTGACCAATATACTATGAATAAAGTCACCCATGATGGTTTCTCCTTCTTCTTTTCTTTTTTCTATGTGATATGTGACCCTCATCATAGATAACACCTTTCCAATAATCTTAATAGATTCAACCATAGTAACCATTCTTGGTTGCTGGGATCATATTTTAACAGAAATGAAGATTCAGCTGAGAAGAATGGTAGGGGTCCATTCCCTATAAAATCATGTCTCAAGTTTGATCTCTTCATTTTAGGATATTTCCTAATGGACCTTGGGTACCGAGGAGACCAGTTCACATGGTGCAACAACCAACATAGGGCTCAATGGTCGAGAAGCTGATTGGACTTCTACCTGGCCAACATGATGTCCATTTCTTAGTTCCCCAACATTAATGTGTATCACCTTGTGTGGGTATTATCATACAACTCTCCACTTCTTTTTCCCATGTTCCGAATCAGGAATGTCGTGACACGTTTAGATTCTACCAGTTTTGGGCCAGTTTCCCTTGTTACCATGAAATTTTAAGTAGCTCATGGTCTGAGCCTACCCAGGGGAATCTCTAAATTTACTTCCACATAAAATTAAGGATACCTAAAACAAATAACTAGGTCTGAGTGAAAATATTCCCACAAATTAATATTTTCATGATTATTTATAAGATATCGAACTCCTCAAAGCTTCCCATGATGGGGCCTATGACAATAGGGTTTTCAAATAACTATCCAAGTGAAATGAAACTCTATCAGGCATGATCCTTTGATAGGAATTCATGGTGTACGAGACATCGCGGATTAAATGGAATGATGAAAGAGACAAGAACACAACATATTTTCATGCATGTATCAATAATTGGAAGTTCCTGGTCCAACCCAACATTCTACTTGTGTACGGTTCAAACTCAAATGATAGGGATGTGGTTTGGAACGACATGCACTCCGTATTCAAAGACATTCTCACTGGTCCAAATATGAACATGCTAGAGGTTTTCCCATGTGGTGTGGTGAAGTTCATGGATTTTATAAGAAATCAACTGACCCCGTGATAATGAAATGCTGGTGAAAATTCAAGACGAAGAAGAAATTCATAAGGGCATCATGAATCTGAAATCAAATAACATACTAGGACCTGAAGAGTTCCCAATTACTTTCTATAGGGAATCTTGGGTGTTGATTAAATCTTATCTAACTAATTCCATAAAAGTCATCATCTGGGGAGTCAGTTTACCGAGAGTTTTTTTGACAACCACACAGCTTGATCATCCTATGAACAAAAAAACCTCTAATATTCTTCAATTTCACCCGGTTAGTATGTGTAACATCCCATGTAAAATTCATGCAAGAGTTATCAATTCCAAGATATATTTCCATCTATCGTGACGGGTCTCCAATAAGAAACACTAGTTTTTGAAGGGACGTTCTATTCAGGGTTCCATTTCACCTACACAAGATATTGTTCAGGACATCAACACAAGGACACATGGATCAAATTTGGCCATTAAATTGGATATGATCGAGTCCTATGATCAGGAAGAATAGATCTTCATTAACAACAACCTATCAATTATGTGATTTTCCCCCTTATTGACCAACCTCAAATTTAGATTTTTTTAGTTCTTCTTGGTTGGTGGTTATTTTCATGGTTATGTCACATGGTTTCTTGAAGGCGACTCAGGGCCTAAGGCCAGGTGAACCTATCTCTCCAAGCCTCTTTATTATCAACCAGGACATCCAGTGTCCCCTCATTAACATAAGTGTGAGAAATGTCGTGATGCTACCATATCAAAGGAAGTAGAACTTCCCACCCATATCCCATCTAATTTTCACAGATGATAACTTAATCTTTTTGAATTCCAGTATGACTTAGATTCAAGCCCTTACGAAGGTGTTTGAAGTTTACTATCATTGGAGCTATCAGGGCATTAATAGGTCCATGATAAATCTATTCGTTTCCAAAATATGTGATACACGGTGGGCTTCCTACTTATGAAATACCCTAGACATGGATTGTGGAATCCTTACAATGAAATATATGGGCATCTCTATCTCATAAGGAAAGCTTCCAATCCAATAATTTGACCCCATTTTTACCACGATCATGAAAAGAGTCATCAACTCGAATAATAAATTACTCTCCCCTACGGGGTGTATAGATCTGATTAATAGTATCCTCTTATCCACTCATGTCCATGGCCTTTCTTTAATTAATGACCAAAAGAGATCTATCACCAATACCAACATGATTTTTTCCCAGTTCATTTAGGATTCTTGGGAAGAAGGAAAATAACATAGGCTAACATGGGAGAAGTTGTAGTTACCCATAAAGGAAGTCGGGATCGACGTACAGAGTATGACATATACTCTCTATTTCATGCATGAAAAACATTATTTGGACATTCATGAATAGTGTACCCTATAGTGAAATACCATAATTTTTTCTTTGAGGGAAAAAAGTTAATGGAGGATGGAGACATATCCCAATTTTATTAAATGTTTTCCCCGTCTTATTTCCATACAACCATTGATTCGTTGGATTATCGAGGAGGAGAAAGTATCTATCTAGCACAACAACTGGTTTGGATCAATCCTAGGTCTCCCGAGCTGTCCATCCTATAACATGATGTTCAAAGGGACGTCCTTCTATCCATATTTCACATAGTCCAATTTAGAAAAAGATCAACATTGGTCCTTCCTTTTTATTGAAATTATTATGGACCCTAATAGGTGCGTGTTCTCTCCAGCCAACTGAAGGACATTCTATTGTATGGATTTTAGGTAGACAATACACTCCCATGTCCAGGGGGACTAAAGGAATTAGGATTTTTGGTTTATGAAAATCCAATCCAAGTACTATTTCCTCACTTGGAGGCTACATAATAATGACGTACCAAAATATGATAAGGTTTTAATGTTTTCTGTTACACTAGTCTCTAATTTTTCTTGCAGAAAAAACATTAAGGAAGAGAATGATGGTCATGTTTTCTTAGAGGGTGAATGGTTAAGAGATGTATTGACCTTCTTCATCACTTTTTCTGATTTTACCTCCCAATACCACCTACATTCATATTTCCTAGTTTGACGGTTTCTTGGAGCCAGTGACAAAGGCATAGAGATAATTGCAATGATAACCATTTTGCTAGCATTCTGTTGGTGCCTCCGGAAGGATGGAAATAAATATTGAGAGAAGGGTATATGTTCTTCCTGGAGGGACATCAATTATAGAACAGAAATAATCCTCCTCAGCCTTATTAAAATTATTGATAACTAGCATGAATCAATTTCACTTTGACTTTTTCAATCTTACACTAATGTCTCCCTATCCAAAGGCAACTTGGGAGGTAAATGGGTTCGATGGCCCCTACCACTGAAGGGATCAAAACTCAATACAGATAGATCTAGCATCTCAGGCATTATAAGAGGCGGGGGAGTGGTTCCGAATTCTATGGGTTCTATCATCTTCTCATACATTTCCCATATTCGCACTAACACATTCCTTCAAGAAGAGGATCTTGCTTCACTCAGTAGTCTCTCCCTCTACCGATAGTGGGGCATTGTCATTTTAGAAGCTGAATGAGATTCCCCAATCCTCCATAATGTGATGAATAACACAGGTTTAACACCTTGGTTAATCACTTACACAATCCAAAACATCCTGGCCTAATCTCTAACATCCAATTGAAGCACACATATCATGAGGGTAATATGGCTACTGATCGTATAGCATCATTTGTAGTTCATGTGGCAGGTATCTTATTCTTTGACAACTTGAATTTCATTATCCCGAATGGGGTGAATATTTTTATCTTGGAATCCCTCATCTTTCACTACTTTAGACCCCCCAAGGCACATGCTCTTCTTGTTTTACCCCTGGTTTCTTTATTAATCATTTTTTAATAAAACAAGATGATGATGAAGAGATAATGTCTCCATATCTTCAAATAAAATATTAAATCATCCAACTGAAGATCATAGATTTTATAGTTCTATTCATGAACCATTATCTTGTTTAATAAATATTCAATAAATTTATTATTTTATATATAGACACAACCATGTCCATTCTTCGATGAATCATAATATATCTGAAATCCATCATTTACTAATGGTAGATTCTAAATTGTACAATTAAAAAATATCCTCTTCCATTATTCAAAACAATATTCATAGTCCATTTTCCATACAATATTATCCCCTTTGTGTGTAGTCTAGTTTAATAGGATAAGTAATCGCACAAAATATTGAAAAAATCATCGATAATAACCTTCCATGGAAATGAAACTAAATACCTTAGTGATGTTCATTGAGGAAGTCCATTATGTGACTCTTCTTTTGGTAATATCAACTAATATTCCATCCCTACAGATAATATGTCCATGAAATGCGACTTTATACAGTCATAATTCAAACATGATAAATTTATCATATAATTCTCTTTATATAAGTGGCATAAGAATAATCCTCAATTGATTTTCATGATCCAAGTACCTTTTAGTGTAAAACAATATATCATAATTAAAAACCACAAAAAACAATCAATATATCCCTTGAATATTAGTTCATTAGGTCTATAAAAACATAGGATAAATTAGTCAATCCATATGGAATTAATATAATATCCACACTTTATACCGAATACATTATTCATAATATCTCCCTTCGTGTCTCACAATTTATGACACATAAAATGAAAGTTAATATTTCAAAACTAATGATCTTTAGGAAATTTATCAAATAAGTAATCAATGTGATGTATATGATACTTTTTATTTGTTATAATAGCATTGATGTCCATATAATAAATGTAGATCCTCATAGATCCATCATTAATTTTGGAAAAAAATAATTGGGGTGTCCCATGGTGAAACACTATGGTGTATAAATCCATTATCACACAATCCTTGTAGTGGTTTATTTAAATATGAAAATTTCATAGTTTCTATTATATAGGGACTCTTCCATATATGTCTCAAATAAAGGATTAAATTAATGTGAAACTCTACCTCACGTTAAGGTGTATTACAAGTAATTTCTTAGGAAAAATATCATTGTATTTCTATGAAATTAGTAAATCTTCAATTTTATATTACCTTTTCCATACCTAAACTATTATTTCACTTCTCCCCTATGAATATAATATATATGAGCTAATGAGGGTGGGTCTGTTCATGGATCAAGTGACAAAGTATCTTCTATAATGATATGTAATTCTATATTTTCATCCCAAATTTTAACTTCATTCTCCTTACAATAAATTTATGAATTATATTTTTAAATTTAGCACATAACAATAATTATGTCAAATTAAACCAACACTATGATAATAATTTTAGTAAATAGATACCGTTAATGTGTTATAATGGGAACTTCCTAATGAATCCTTATTATAGTGATATTTCAACTTGGTGTATTTACTAAAAAATCTACATTTATGGTGGTAGGGAAATATCTAATTTTCTTGGAAGACATGGAATTTATAAAAGTGTTTGAGGATACATAATCTGATAAATCATAAGATAAATTTGAATAAATTATTAATGTACATTTCCCATCATTATTAAGAAAAACAACCTTAGAAGTAGTGATTTAATACTATTGGCCCTCTTCCATAGACATCTTCTTTGTAAATTTCCCTTGATGTTTGGGGAATTGATTTAAATAATTTCCCACTTATTTATTACTAATGAATTATATATAATTTTTTCGTTATTTCTCGTGCAGTAATTATCCCAATGACCCTTATCTATACTCCTACAAAAAACTCCAATGTCCTTAAACCACTTTTCAAGTTTTTTCTTCTAATTCCATGACCCAGAAGATCAGAGACCGTGAATATTTTAATAAATTTTCAGGATTCTAAGGAATCACATCCTGTAGGACCGATTGGATTAGAATTTTTTGAAAATATATTACATACATGAACATTACATCACAATTTCTAACTTAAAACACAACATAGATAACCCTGTGAGAACTCTAGTATTCCCCTATCTTAATCATAAAACACTTCCTAGAATCATGGGGAAATATAACATAAGAAAGGGTTGAGCTAAAATGCTTATTAAGGATATACAATATTGTGAAAGGTATCACAAATAACACAAAACTTTTAATATAAGTATCGAAATTAAAACACACTCCTTTTAAAACATTATCATTAGAATATTATGGAAATATTAAATGAAATAATTCCATTTAAACATACACACGAATATACATCTAGTTGAATAATCACATGTAAAATCAATAACTAATCTTATAATGAGGGAATGCATAATACATGACATCTTAAAAATATTTTCAATGCTTCATCCCAGACACCATACAAAATTTGGTATGCCATTAGCCAAAACTAAAACATAATTGTATCATGAGACTGTTGATGCCTCGAGGGGCTATAATAGGACCTGACCGACACATAAAAATTCCAATGTATTCCCCTTTGTAAAGGGGTAAAACATAACCAACATTATCATTTATATTAAAACTAGCATATGAATTTGACTACATAAACCATAAGTTGTGAATGATATCAAAATAGCATATACATAGTCAAAAATATCCAAAAACCATGAATACCATATCGAATATTTTATCATAATATATTAATAATAAAGAATCATGAAATCAAAAATAAAGTATGTTGAAATATATTAGAGTGATCCGAAAAAATCATTACAACTCTTTTTGAAGTATCCCTTTTTTTAACATTGAAATCATTTAAAAGTCTAAATAATTAGAATAGAAAAAATTTACTTTAAAAATAATCTAGTATACTTGTAATATAAGAATAAAATTTTTAAGGCATCATAACAGCAGAAAATATCCACTCACTGCGTATAAGTTAAAAAAAATAATTTTTCCATAAATTTTCGAAAAGGTCATATAGTACCTCATTTTGAAATTGACAGAAATATTCCTTTTAAATAATTTTATACTATATAAAACATGGGTATAAATGAATTTAAAAAATATTATAGGAATATATATATATTATTTTGAAATAAATGTATAAGAAACATGGATGTGGATGATAAATATATCCCAGTAGATGCTTTCGTATAAACAATCTTTGATAATAATGAGATTGAGAAATTAACCATTACCATAGGTTAGATACTCTCTATACATGTCTGAAACTCCTGCATAATGTTTTAAAACATATTTTTTATTTTTTCATAATAATAATAATTATTATTATGTCATATATGATTCATTTATGACTTTATATTACCCGTTTCTTAACAATTCCATGTTAATGAAACAATTCTGGTAATAATAACTTTTTTATCCTACATGTTTTGACTTGTTATTCTTGATAATATTATATAGATAATGATTTAATTACTTCCAGAATGTATAATAAGATTTTTATATCATATATATTGAGAATATAAATATATATGATATATATATAAGAAATGTAATAAACCATTCCTAGAGATGGTAGGTCGTATGTACGCATGAATGATGTTTCAGTTTTCTTATCGTATGGAAGTAAGTGAATAACATATATTTAAAAATATATATATATATTATAGCAGCCTTATTATTTCATATATTATATAATTCGTTGATATATATATATATAACCATTCATGAATGGTTAATGTGGTGAATGAATCTTATCGCTACATAGAGATGGTAGGTTGTATATACTGACGAGCCACCATGTCGTTCGTTTAATGGTTAAATGATATAGAAATTGATGGTATATTAATTGTACATAATCATAATCATTTAATATTCATTATTTATGTCTCTTATATTCATCATCCTATCCATCCAAATAAATTAATGTGGGAAGACAAATTACCTTACGATGTCGAGATGGTAAGTCGTACGTATGCATGTATGGTGATATTATTATTCATAGGATGGATTAAATGATGAATATAATTATACCATGATTATAATAACATATAATTATATGTATTATAATGTATTTATTAATTTTTTATATATAAAACATTGAATTATGATGTAAACGAATAATATAACACTGAAAGAAGGGAAAAATTGATTACCTCTTCTTCGGGTGTCTTCTTTTGGTTAGAAAAAAATGACTCCTTATGTAGGTTTTAATTATAAAGGGATGACTCTAAGATAATGTAGTGGAATTTGTGAGGATAATTTTTCAGGTGTTATCCGAGATAATGGTAATTGGAGGTTTGAATTATAGAGAAGGAGAAGTTCCCTTTTACGAGAGAGGTGAGGGGAACTTTAGGAAAATCTTGAAATATTAATTTATTATAAATTTATTTTCAGTTTCTAATATACAAAAAGTAACTTATTTAGAGTGTAAGATTATGATGTGCGTGAAACCTCTCATACAATAGGTTTTAGACATGTATTTTTCTTGAATTTAACCTTATATTTTGGCTTTAACCCTTTCTTAAAAAAATTAACTCTTACCACGTCTTCTTGTATTTTCAAAATGTATGGTCATTATAGTTAATATAAAATGCCAAGAGAACCAAAAGTGGATCTTTAATGAAATTTTTAACATTATATAAGTAATTTTATAGAATATTATATTTTTATAAATATTATATCATTTAATAAAATAGTATTTGTTTTAAAAACACATTTAAGTAAATTTTGACACTATTTAGTAATTAACATTTCATAAAGTCATAATAACTTGATTACTTAGAATGAAAAGAATTAAATAAAATATAATATGTCTTAACAATCCATATAATTTTCTATGGCATAAAAACATTCAAATGACATATATTTTAATTTTTATAATATTATTTATTTGATTCCTTCATTAATAAGGAAAGCACTAAATAATTATTTTGTTATAAATAAATATAATTCTTTAAGGTCTAAAATTTAAAAATAAAATACCATATTTTTGGAAATATTTATTTTATTTTCAATGACTATTATTAGTTTACGATATAACTTATATAAGGCAGATTAAAATTGTTTTAGTATTAAGATACGTGGTTATGTTATATTTCCCTTTATTTAAATTAACTATTAAAACATGTCATTTTAACACACTAGTGGATCCATGGGAACCTAAAATTGACGTAAGGATTCTAATGGTAAGAAATATATCATAAAATAGGATTAGTACAAGTTTTTGGGTTGTTTTATATTATTAAAATATTATATTTTACCCTTATTTAACTAATTTACCATAAACCATTGTAAATAAAAATAATTACTGAAGTTACTATTAATAATGTCTAAAAATAAAATGTAAATATTTTCCCAATTTGGACCTTATGATTTAAAATATGGAATCCATTTTCCAAATTCAAAAAAATTAACTAGATTAAAATTATATAAAATTAATTCTAGTTGTCAAAACCAGAAAGTGAGTTTTTAATAAGTAAAACTATCAAAGGATTGACATGTGTTTTTGTCAAATTTCAATGTGAAATTACTTCCAATTACATAAATTGGATTAAATGGTAATAAAATATTCCAATTAAACATAAAACTCAATTAAAATATAATCTATCTATATAAATAATTTAGATGAAACTACAATTTTGTATTAAAATGCAGTATTTTTCACTCTTCATTAAAATAGGACTGTTATCAAAAGAACAACAAAATTAATCCAAATAAATTTTTATTTTCCTTTTATAAATACAAATTTTATTACTTCTAATTGAAGATATAAAAGTTTCAAATAATATATTTTAAAAAGGTTCTCCATTAAAAGGTCGAAAAAAATACATTGTTTAAAAATACTTCTTTTATCTATAAAATTGAATTTGTCATTTAATTATTTCTAATAAAAAAATTATATGAAAATTTAAAGTTATATTAGATATATAAAATTAAAAATTTGGTTACTACTATTCATAACCTCTTTTTAAATGGCTAGTTTGATAGGTTGTAGTGCACTAGAACTCGGTATTGGGTGTAGCACAAGCTATTAAATTATAAAAAGAAGCGTATTGTTAAAGATTGATGTGTTACATTATACCTTCCCCCAATAAATTGCAGCCTCTCAATTTAAACAGTGGATTTAATATTAGGTTTTTGACCTTTCAAAATATCATAGTAGGAATCCCACATCGAAAAATGGATTAATTAGAACTCTATTTTAAAATAAAGTAAGGTAAGTATGAAAGTTACTAGAAATAACATATACTAGGTTTCCATGTAGGAAAACATGGACATGAACGAAAAACATAACCATAATGTACTTATGGAGAGTAATAGAGAATATTATTATTAGAAAGTTAACAACCTGAAAGAAATAAATCTGTGATGATCCAAGAGACCATTTTATTCATCATAAAAGAATGAACAAGGAAAACATTTATTGTTTTATGATATTTTCCCTAGAGTTGAATAATTAATTAATATAATAATAACACAAGGAATCATACATAATTTACATTTAATGTGTAATCTGTTAACTAATTCAAACCACAAAATCATCTTTCCCATCAAAATTTTAAAAAACACAAAACATATATTCCATTTATGTTAATTTTATAAGGATAAAAATGTAAATTTATACCTTTTAAATAAATAAAACTATGTTATAATTACCAAATACATCTTGTAGGATAATGGTAGGCAATAAAACCCTATCACACTTTAGTTGTTGGTTTGATTCCTGCATGATTTTCTAATGTGATGGATTTTTTCCTAGCCAGTGGGTTGTCTTTTTTCTCAAACAATATTATTATAAAATTACTAAAATAACCATAAAAATGTATTAAACCTAAACAATAATATCCAATGTCCCAATTAATCCTTTCCAACCATTAGAGTTATCCAAAATAATTCTTTCCAAACTCTTTCTGAAAGGTCACTGAATTTACAAAATCAATCATAACATCTGATTCCACAAACAACATAATATTTCTCCTACTGTCACATACTAAACACATGATTACCTTCATCATATTAAAACCTTATTGAAAAAAATAATGCATTTCAATCAATATATATATATATCATTCTTCTTTTAACATAATATAATTCTTGAATTCAAAAACATAAATACATTTATTATTACACTTTAACCATAGTAACAATATAAGATTGACCTTGATCGATTTTCTTATTCTGAGATATCTATGCATGATCGGTTGGACAATCATTTGCATAATTTCTCATACATTTACAATTATAGCAATGAACAACTTATTTCTTTCCCTTAAAACCACAAGAATGGTGGCCTTTTTCTCCAAACTTGTAACAAGATCCTTTCACAAATAATAATGTTCTAGGATGTTTCTTTCCACATTTATTATAGGGTAAAAAATCATCCTTTCCATTTTCCTCATTATATTTCTTACCTTCCCAGAATTCTCACCATCCCTCTTATTCTCCTACTTCCCTTTACAGTCATAATAAGTCGATAATTTTGTCTCTGTATTAATGGTTTGTCAGACTATATATTTATATGATGAGAATTTTTAGGACAAATACTACCTTCTAAGTAATGGTTTAAACCCATCAATGAATCGATCAATCTTACTAATTTGGTGACGTTTGCAGTATGTTGCATATATTGATAACCTTGTGAAGTTATCCTCATACGTTTTTCCATTCTCATCCTCCTTTAGCTCGAGACTCAGAAATTTTCCTTCCATATCATCTTTTTGTTCAGGTGGAAAGTATTTCTCTAGGAAGATTTCATTAAACTTCCTTCTTTCCATTTTTTCTACTTTTTTATCCTCCTTCGTGTTTTGAATCAATGACCGCCATTAATCCAAATCTCTATAGATATGGTAAACTTCCATGACAACTTTCTACCTTTCTTATCATTCCAAAGAAATAAATGTTTTCTCTAAGAAAATTATCTATTTCTCAGCAAAAAATAGTTTTATAATCCCATCCAATGTTGGAGGTTGTTATATCATGAGGCTGTTTAACATTTATCCTTTTCCTTGGGGATCAGGGTTCTCTATACGGGAAAGGTAGTTATTTATAACCTGATTGATCTATCCCATTAGAGTTATATATTGTTCATCATGAGTTGCATCGTTAACTCCACAAAAATTATCATTAATCATATGGAAATCCTTATATGGAATATGTGTATTAATATGGTTTCCATTCCACCATCTAGGAACCATTTCTAAACAATGGTATACTCTATATTAGGTTATGAATCATAATTCATAATTCCAAACTAGTAAAATACTTAACATAAATTGAAAAAATTATGTATATCTTATCCTTAATCATAAATATGGTTCCTTTGAGGTCATATTTACTGATAAATCCTTCATAATGGTTTGTAAAGAAAATATAAATTATCTTAAGAATATCCCCTTGGTGTCTCAAATTAGGTTTGTAGTAAGGCCCATTGTCATGTAGCCGGTTACCCCAAGTCAAGCCCAAAACACCTTATTGGATTTTTACCCCTAGGTACATCAATTCCAGAACCACGTCCACTTGTAGTATACAGATAGATATGTATTATATGAAATATGTTGATAGTCCATACTTTACCAAATTTCTAGGGGGTCCTTCAATACATATCCTCAAATTCTATCTTTGGGTTATGATCTCTAATATAATTTTACTAAATCTATTTCCAGGCTAATTGCTAAACATTCTTTGATACCAAATATAATTCTCAAAACCAAAAATCTCAAAGCCGATGCACTATTTAAATAAATTTTCATTATTATAATGAATCATGTCCCAAATATCAATTAGTTTAACAGTTTTGGAAAATAGATTAAATACATGAACTTTACATCGCAATTTCTATCATAAAACACAACATAGATAATCCTTTTAGAACACCATTATTCTCCTAGCATAACACTGCATATCAGTCGTAAAACACTTAGTGACATCATGGGAAAATAAATGATATTAAAGTGGTGAGATAATGTGCTCAATAAGGATAAATTATATAGCATAAGCTATCACAACTTACCATAAACGTTTAAGGAAATGTACAAAACATAAAAACTAGTCTTTTAAAACATTTTATTCAACATTATATAGGAATAATAAATCAAATAATTCCATTTAAACCTTCATGTGTGTATTCCAATAGTCTAATAATCACTTGAAAAATCAGTAACTAAACTCATAACAATGTGTGGCATCATAAACATACAATCAAGGCTTAGTCAAAGGAACCATACCTAATTGTGTAAGAAATTAGCGAAAACCCAAAAATAATTGTCTCCGGAGATTACTGATGCATTAAGAGGAAATAGAGGGTCCCAACCACCACTTAAAAAGTCCAATGCATTCCTATTATGAAAGGGGTAAAAATAAACAACAAAAATGTTCATATTAAAACAAGAATATGCATTTTAATACTTACACCATAAGATATGAATGATATAAAATAACACATCCACATCCAAACACATCATAAAAACATAAATATAATATGGAGGATTGTATAATAATATAATAACCATAATTAATCATAAAATCCAGCATAGGATGTTGACATAGATGAATGTGATCCAAAAAAATCACTAAAACTCCTTTTCAAGTATCCCATTTTATACATTGAAATCATTTGAAAGTATGTGTAATTATAAATGAAAACATTTACTCTGAAAATAATATAGTAATCTTTTAAGGGAAGATTAAAGATGTTAGGAAATCATAACGGTGGAAAATATCCGCCCACACAATATAAGATAAAAACATTATTTCTTTAATTTGTTTAAAGGTCATATAGTGCCTCATTTGGGAAAAAAAATATTCCTTCAAAAACGTTTTATAAAAATTAAAAAATTGGTATAAATGAAATTGAAAAATATTCTGGGAATATAAATATTATTTTGAAATACATTTATAAGAAACATGGATGTAGATTATAAATATTTCCCACTAGATACTTGCATATAAACAATCTAGAATAATAATGAGTTTTCGAAATTAACCATTACATTAGTTCTGATACTCTCTGTACGTGTATGAAACTTATGATTAAAGTTTTTAAACATACTATTCAATTATATAATAATAATAATAATATTTTTGATATCATATATGAATATTTTATGACTTTATATTACCTTTTTATTAACAATTTCAAGTTAATGAAACATTCTGGGTAATAATCGCTTTGCTTATGCTACGTGTTTTGACTTGTTATTTGTCACGACCTGTCCTTGGAACCCATGCCGTGACTACCCCAAGCCTGCCTCCCATAAGCCAGGGGCTGTTGACTAGCACCAAGGCATAAATCCCAACAAAAGTGGAAGGCAATGCCTTTATAAAGTAAACCAACACCACAGAGTAAGAAAGAAGAAGTAAACACTAAGTAAAACTGGGTACAAAAATTAGTGAGGAATAGTAAGTGTGCCAGAATACAAACCCAAACTAAAAGTAAAGTACAACAGGAAAGAAAGTACAACAGTTGAAAGTAATGCCGCAACGTCGAGCCGTCCATTTGAAGTCCCACCTGAAGGGTGGGTACAGATAGCCTCCTCAGCTCCTCGGGTCTAGCCGTCCACTCCGAATATGTCCCGCCCAGTGGTCCACCTCTAGGTACCGACTTGCTTCACAAGCCTCAACCACGATTAGCGATGTCCGTCGTCTACAACCAACACAACGTAGTGTGGGCATAGCCTGTGCAGGTGTGAGTATACGCTACTCAGTTAGGACCCCGAGACCCCCGAAGGTCTCCCAAAATCCACAAAGGATAATCCACAAAGAAAGATACAACCATGAAGTAACATCCAACACTAATTAGGTATATGCCCATACATATACCTAAGTCATCAATTCTCATTCAGCTCCAGCATCCATGCCCATGTTCGATCATTTCCTCATAAGAGTACAACCCAATCTACACAGGATAACACAACTCAATACACATAGGAAAGAAATTAAATCATATCGAAGATATTGAATGAAGTCAAGATTTAGCTCACATAGGTATACTTCTTCGTAAGGTGATAGAGATGATCGGATGTAGCCACTAATTCATCTACACTGGGACTCACGTAGGATACCAAACCATCCAAGTTGATGAACCGATATAGGATTTCAGTGAAGTCTTTATCTCCATCAAGCCCATATAGGATTTCAGAACGGTCTTCATCACTGCCAAACCCACACAGGATTTCAGTACAGTTTTCATCACCGTCAAACCCATAGAGGATTTCAGTATAGTCTTCATTGCTGCCGAACCCACATAGGATTTCAGTGCAGTCATCATCACCATCGAACCCATGGAGGATTTCAGTATGGTCATCATCGATGCTAAACCCACATAGGATTTTAGTGCGGTCTTCATCACTGTCGAACCCTTGGAGGTTTTCTTTACAGTCTTCATCGCTGCCAAACCCACATAGGATTTCAGTGCTGTCATAACAATCGCATTCGCAGTCGCAGCCAACTCTAGGGTTCCCGCACACAACATGATCGTTTCCGGGATGGTCCGCTCCACGAGCCAAGGGGTCGATACATCAACTGACATGTAGTCCAAAGATTATGTATCTCAACATTCCATCTCGATATGAGTAACTAAACATGATAGACGGTGAATCAATCAGACGCCCGGTCTGAAAGTTATTGGCGTTTTCGTTTCAGGGCCACGGTTGGTTTTTAAGTCAAAACCAACCCGGCCACTTGCCTACTACGTACAAACCATGATCAAAGTAATCCAAAAGTTTCGTCTTACTATCAAAAATCTAACAAAGTCGACAACACGTCAATCGGATGTCTAGAGCTCAAGTTAAAATCATTTCCGCTCCAAGGGCCCGGTTGGTTTCATGTTCGAACCAACTCAAACGTACCCAAAGTTCTCTGAAACCTTGATTGTAATATACCAAAACGACTGTATCGATCCAAGGATCTCATTGCAATTTAAGGTTCCTCAATCGGAGGTCTGTAGTCCATGATATGAGCATTTGAATGGTACTGTCTAGAAATAGGGGGTTTTGGGCCCGGACCGACCCGACCCAAGACCCCCCCTGGGTCGTCCCGAACCAGGTCCGGATGTAGCACATTAGGGCATGGCTCAGCCCTGTGGGTGCGGCCCGGCCCAGCTTAGGGCGGCCGGTCCGGCCCGGGGTAGCTAGGCGCTGGCAAAGCGGGGTCGGCTCGACGCCGGCCGAGCGAACACGCAAAGGGGGAGGCTTCCCCTTTTATTGAAGCTGTTATCCCATGTGGGGGCCGGTCCCTTCTTCCAGCGGATGCGACGCTGGGCGCCGCGTCTTCCCTGGGTCCCGCATGGCCGCGGGGCAGTTTGCCTGCCCCCACGGCGTCAGCCGCGGTGGTACCTCCTGGCGGCGCGTCAGGACACTGCCTCCGGCCGCCTCCGGCTGCCTCCAGCCTTCGGTGCCGCCGCACCGACGTCCGAACTGCAGATGTAGTCTGTTGGACACCAGAGCTGCTCCGGTGGTCCGTTCTTGCTCTCTTCTTTGCCTGGGGTCGTCTCAGGACCCGCAGATTTCTGCGATGGCCTCCAGTCGCTCAACGGCCCTGTTTCATCATCGCCCAATGTTTCGCGCATCAAGAACAGAGAATCAGTGGGTTCAGACTTGTTCGTTGGTCTTCACCCACCGCATTAGTTGTTCAAATTACTTTCAACAATTTAATCAAAGGCTGAGGATATAATCTAAATAAAATAAATTAAACCAAACCCCCTGCCACAATGCATCGAGAAAATAAGGTTCGTCATGGGAAATAATCGTCGCGAAAGAAGATTCCGAAAGCGGCGTCGACGTCTCGGAGAAGAGAATTGTTGGCGTCGCGGTACACGGTGTCGTGTCGTCGATCACTGAGGATTCAGCGTCCTTCGTCATCCTTTGTCGGAGGCTGAGATTATTCATTGGCGATGGTGTGTTCTTCGCGTTCTTCAAGGAGGAAGATGAGTATTCCAAGACTTGAGCTCTCCTCTTCAAATCCTTCTCGCACAATGAAACAACATAATAAAATAAGGCCTTGCGTTATTTTATTTCTCTTGACAACTGTTTTTGAAATTAAAAATAAGTTCACTATTTAATAATTGAGCATTGACCAATTAATGAGGCATTTAATAATCCAATTAAATGCAAGAGTTTCCTTGGTAATTAATAGGGGGTGCAGGTGAGTTGCCAAAATAAATTCTTGTGGGAGGTAAAAAGGAAAAAAAGGGGGTGGGGATAGTGTGGGCCCCACCTCACTAATATCCTACCCAGGGAATTAGGATATTATTAGGTCCCACTCCAACCACCAAGCATAGGTTTAAACAATGATAAATAAAAATAAAATTGGTTGCACAAATTTTATTTTATTCATTACTTAACGCACTATTTTTAAAAACCACACCTGAAAAAACACAACAACAGAAAATGTGTTTTTAAGTAATTATCGGTGCTGCGGTTCCATCGGTGCCCTCCAATTTCAATTCCAAGCACTGGTTCAATATTTAGGAAACCCCTCTCATTCGTTCATTGAACGTACCCAAGCTAAACTTCCAAAATTGATTCCGAGCACACCGGCCCTCAGAATCAGGTTCCGTCAGAAACTGCATTCTAGAATGCCTCCAACTCCCAAGTGCCCTCTTGGAGGTTCCTATACTGCCATATGATGTGCACTAAAGGAATTGACTGCCCATATAGGACCTGCTCCTGTCGATCCTCGATCTCCACCGGGACCTCTGCAAAAGTCGCCCCATCGTCATTGTCCAGCTCACCATGGTCGATGATATGCGTCGGGTCATGCACGTATCTCCTCAGCTAAGATTCTTGGAAGACGTCGTGCACCCAGTGCAACTAAGGTGTTAGAGCCAGGTGATAAGCCACCTCGCCTATCCTGCTGAGGACCTGGAATGGTCCGATGATGTGTGGAGATAACTTGCCACCTCATTCAAATCTCTGTAATCCACGTTGAGCCAAGAACTGCAAGAAGACGTGGTCGCCATCCTTGAACCCCAGTGGCCTTCGCCTCCTGTCAGCATGAGACTTCTTCCGACTCTGAGATGTCCTCATCCGCTCCTGGATGACCTGGACCTTCCCTATCGTGGCCTAGACCATCTCCGGGCCCACAAGTGCTGACTCCCCAGGGTCTGTCCAGCACAAAGGTAATCTGCAAGGTTGGTCGTACAATTCCTCAAATAGTGTCATCCCAATGGTGGAGTGGTAGTTGTTGTTGTATGCAAACTCCACCAAGGGTAGGTGGTCCTCCCAGCTACGACCAAAGTGAAGGACACATGCGCAGAGCATGTCCTCGAGAGTCTGAATGGTCCCCTCCGTCTGACCATCCTTCTAAGGGTGAATGGCGGTGCTCAAATGTTACTACGTCCCGAATGTCTCCTACAACCCCTTCCAAATCCAGGAAGTAAAGTGAGCATCTAGATCGGATACTATAGATGATGGCACACCATGAAGACGTACAATCTCCTAAATGTAGAGACGTCCCATACTCTCTACTAAGCCCCTCTCTCTGATGGGTAAGAAGTGACCCGACATGGTGAGTCGGTCGACAATCACCCAAATGGAGTCGTGACCTCTGAAAGTACATGGATTTCCCGTCATGAAATCCATAGATATCCCATCCCACATCCACTCTGGGACCTCCAAGGGATGCACCCAGCATGCTGGTACCCGGTGCTCTCCCTTCACTTACTGACAGTTGAGGAATCAAGAAATGAACTCAACTATAGCCTTATTCATTCAAGGCCACTAGTGCTGTCGTCTTAGATCCTTGTATATCTTTTCCATTCCGGGATGTACCACTAAAGGTGAAGTTTGAAACTCTCTCAGCACCTCCTCCTGTAAAGAAACTGGTACCATGGTACGTCCTCTAAAAAGGACGACAGGCTGTCCTCCTACAGAGAATCCATCAGGTGCCTATCTTGAGGTTATCTGCGGACACCGCATCTCATAGTCAGCATCCCCACATTGTGCCTCTCTGACTTGCTGTAGTAGTGGAGAAGTGACTATGAGTGACTGAAGAAAGGATGATCCATCTCTATCCACGAAGGATATATGCAAAGCAGCTAGTTACTCCGTCGCCTCACCGAGTAGCTGAATTCTCATCCTCCTGTTGAGGGCATCAGCTACCACGTTCCCCTTTCCAAGAGTATAGACTATCTCAAAGTCATAATCCTGGAGGAACTGGAGTCATCGCCACTGTCTCAGATTCCGTTCCTTATGCGAGAAGATATACCTAAGACTCTGGTGCTCAGAGCAGACTGTAAAGCGCTCGTCCATCAGATAGTGTCGCCACATCTTCAGAGCGAAGACCACTACTACTAACTCCAGGTCATGGGTAGTGTAGTTCTGGTCATGCCAACTCAACTAACATGATCCATAGGAATTCTCTACCTACTCGTGCATCAGGGAACATCAGAGTTTGGTCCCGGATGCATCACATTAGAGTACGTACCCTACTCCCTCCTCCGGTAGCCTCAAGATTGGCGCGCTGGTCAATCTCTGTCTCAGCTCCAGGAAGCTCTGTTGACATCTGTCTGACCACACGAAGTGTTTCCCCTTCATCTTCAAATCTGGTAGTGGTGCCACAAATCTGTAAAAGACTAGAATAAATCTCCGGTAGTACCCAGCTAGCCCCACGAAACTCTGCACCTCCGTCACGCTCCTGGGTGGCTCCCAAGCTAGCATTGCCTCGATCTTCGCAAGATCCACCGCAACTCCCGCCACAGAGATGACGTGTCCCAAGAAGTGGACCTCACGTAACCAGAACTGACACTTTGAGAGATTTCCATAAATCTGGTGCTCTCGGAGTGTGTCTAGTACAACCCACAAGTGGTAGGTGTTCTCCTCCTCAGTGGTCGAGTATATCAATATGTCGTCAAAGAAGACCACAAAACATCGATCGAGGTATGGCTGAAAGATCCTGTTGGTGAGACTCATGAACACTACTGGAGCATTGGTTACACCGAAAGGCCTAACCAAGAACTCATAGTGGCCATAGCGACATCTGATGGTTGTCTTATGCACGTCCTCATCCCGAACTCTGAGCCGATGATAGCCTGACCTGAGGTCTATCTTCAAGAACCACCGTGCTCCCTTGAGCTGATCAAAGAGGTCATCAATCTTCGGTAGATGATACTTGTTCCTCACAGTCACCTGGTTCAGGAAACGATAGTCGACAAAAAGTCACAATCTCCCATCCGCCTTCTTGGCAGACAATATCGGGGAAGCCTAGGGTGAAACACTGGGACAGATGAATCCCATGCCCTGCAAGTCCTCCAACTGTACCCGTAGCTCTCGAAGCTCAGCGGGGGCCATCCGATATGCTAGAGTGGATATCGGGTCTGTCTTGGGGTATAGGTCAATATAAAAGTCTACCTCTCTATGAGGATGTAGTCCTGGAACGTCGTCAAGGAAAACGTCCGCATACTGATCCGCCACTACAGGAAAACAAGGACTTTGCATGTCAACTACTCCTAGGATGAGGCTATCCAACAGATGAGTAATGGGATTTCCTCTCCTCTGCCTGAGTTCATCATGTGATGCAAAGTCTCCCTTCTTTCCAGTGAAGGTGAACCTGCTCCCATCGGTGAGAACACACCGCACCTTGCGCCTAATACAGTCGATCTGAGCATGGACTGTAGATAACCAATCCATGCCCAAGATGACGCCGTAAGGCCACAACGCTGCTACAAGAAGATCTCAGCTGAAGCTCTCGCCTCCTAGATTAAGCTCACAATTCCGGCACCAGTGCGTAATCATTGATTCTGCTCTCGTAGCAGTCTCTAGCTGTAAGGATCAAGCCAACGGCTCCGTTGGAATCTCCGAGCTCCAAACAAGGGTAGTGGCAATAAAAAAATGACTCGCTCCTGTGTCTATAAAAACTACAGAAAGGGTGGAGTAGACACAGATAGTACCTCGAATCATCTCTGGTGCGCCGTGGACGTAGGCCTCCGCTGCCTGAAGCTGAGACAATCTCTTCCCACCAGCTCCTTGCGGTGGGGGGGGGGGGGGGGGGTGCTCCTAGTGGTGGTGGTGGTAAAGCCTCAAAGCATCTCACACCACATGCTGCTCCGCCAGATCCCATTCCTCTTCCTCCTGCTCTCGATGGACCACCAAGTTTGACCCAATGCCTCTGCCTAGGAGGCCCCCAATCGTGTGCTGCTCCTCTGTACGGCGGGTCGGGCAGTCACGAGCCATGTGGCCCGGCCCGCCGCATGCGTAGCACTGTCTGCTCCTTGGAAGGCTGGCTTGGCGCCCTGTGCCCCGCACCTCTGAGATAGTTTCCTGAGGTCATCTACCCGATGGTCCGGTCCGCCTAAACTCCTGTGACATCCGTCGGCTGCCAGCTTTATACGACTCTTCTACATGCCGCCCTATGTAAGGTCTCGCTGCTGGCGTACGCTCGGAATGAAATCTATCAATGGGAAGAGCTCGCTCTAGTACTCCTGCCTATGTCTGAATGCTGAGGGAGATCATCGATGCCCTGATCTCATGCCTCAGTCCCGGCTCGAAGGTCCAGGCATGGAAGAATGGGTCACATACCATGTCCGTCGAATAGCGCACGAGGTCGGTAAATCTCGTCGAGTATTCGGCAACTGTCATGCAGCCCTTCCTCAGCTGTAGAAGCTCTTGGATGCGTACCGCACGGAGGGTGTCTTGGACGAACTCCGAGCGGAAGAGGCTATGAATGTCCTTCCAGAGGAGTGATTCCTCGCCATGCACCTGGAGCATCAAGCTCCACCATCTGCCTACTGCCATGTGTAGGAGGCTCGCTACGAGGATCACCATGAGGTCAGCTGGTGTCCCCATTAACCTGAAAACTCACACCACCACCATCATCCAATCCTCGGCTGCCTGAGGGTCCGCCTCCCCGCAGAACCTGGGCGGTCTCTAACGCTGAAACCCATGCAGCGCACTGAGGCGACGTGCACTATCAGCGGCTGGGGCTGGTAGCTGTTGAGTCAATAAGGTTTTCCTCATTACTTTTCCATTCATTCTTGTTTTCAAAATCACAAACATCTTATCTTTAAGGAAAATTTCTTTTATAAGGAAAATCGCTTTTATAAGGAAAATCACTTTTATAAGGAAAATCGTTTTTATAAGGAAGATCACTTTTATAAGAAAAATTATCCTTACCATATTTTCATTCGTATATTTCTTAAGTATAAGATTCGGATTCATTTATATATTCTCGGAATCGTTTGAAACATTGATATGATGCATTCTCTTTTAGGCTCCAAATTCTGGATGAGAACTGTAATGAAGTTTCACTCCGAATTCTGGACAAGAACTGTAATGAAGTTTCATTCCAAATTCCGGATACGAACTCTGATATTTTTATACTCCGAATTCTGGATACGAACTCTGATAAAGTTATACTCCGAATTCTGGATATGAAATATGGTAATGTTCTACACCGAATTCTGGATACGAATTCTCATGAAGTTCGACATCAAAATCTAATAACGAATCTTGATTACGAATTCTCATTACGAATTCTGATGAGGAATTCTCATTCCGAATTCTCATTCCGAATTTACCTATTAAACATAATCTGATCATCTTTTCTTTATAAACTTCAAATTTATTTAGACTCTGAAAATTATTTTTGGTTAGACTCCGAACTTTCATTTTTCTTACACTTTTATAATTTTTCTACTCTTTGACATTTTGTTTACACTCCAAACATTCACTCTGAACTTTTTAGATAAACTTAAAACGATGTCGTACATTCTGTTACACTTGTTTTGTTATTAAATGATTTTGTCTATTCTATTATAAACTAACCATTGGTTGAGTTACACGTGTACATATCCCTCTGATTTTTAAGTAAAACATGGCCATTGTAAAGGAGGCCGACCTTGCCTATAAATAGGAGCTCATTTGAAAGATCTCATAACGACATAGAAGTTGATCGATCTAGAGACCACATGATGCTAAGGTGATTTCTAGAGAGAGAATTCTTTCCATGCCTTGTGCGTACCAAACCGCTTGTTCATTTATTGCATTGTGCGACTCTGAATATTGGTGATTACATTCGAGGACTTCTGGGGATAGGAAGACAGAGGTGTCGACTACCTTGAAGTTCGAGGGCTTACTTGATGAGGAAGACAGAGGTTGCTAACCACCTTGACGTTCAAGGGCATCCTTGCTGAGGAAGACAGAGGTTTCCAACTACCTAGAAGTTGAGGGCTTGCGGGGATAGCAAGACAGAGACTCCGATCTTCGTATCGAGGGCTTACCCTGGTGTGCGTAAGACAAACTTGCTTGAAAGTATAAATCAAGGGACTTTATCCAAGGTTGTTTGATACCCTTCTATTTGGGTTAAAAGACTTACATCTTGTTACTTGTAGTTTTACTACTTGATTGTTTCCGCTGCATTCTGTATTATAAGGAATGTATAACTTTCTTATACTTACTTACTTGTACTCTGTTCCATTTAGATTCTATATAATTTAAAATAGAATCTCATATTGTAATCATTAGATAAAATTTCAATTACCAGATCCATATTTCTGGAACCTACTTTTGAAATCTCTTTATAACTTCATTCCTTATTCCAAGTTTTCATTTGGTGTTAGAGGTGTTGTGAATTTACTTAGTTTAACATGGTTAAACTTAGCTCTTTCCTTTCTTTAAGGAAAACATAGTTATTCATAACAAACATTAATGGTTCCAAAGGAATTTTTAAAGTTTTCAATTCACCCCACCCTTTGTATATTGAGCATCTACATCATTATTTCGATCCTACAATTGGCATCAGAGGTTGGGATCCTCATACTCTATACCAGTCATACAATTTGTATCAGAGCAGGTCTCTGAAATTCTTGTACTCACATATAAGTTTTTTTCTTGCTCACTTTATCATTCCGAAATTTATCATTCTTAACTTTCTCATTCCAAATTTTTTCATTCCGAACATTGTGATTATGAGCATTTTCTACTAACAAGTTTGTGTGCCAAAGGTTATTTTATGTATGGCAGGAATTAATGTTGGATCCATTGATAATCTAAATCCTACAAGACCACCAATATTTGATGGTAATGAATATGAATATTAGAGAAATTTAATGAAGAATTTTGTTATCAATACTGGAGTGGATAATTTTTTTATGCTTACTAGAGATTATAAAATTATTGACAAGGAAGTTAGAATGTTTACTAACCAGGAAAAGCAAGTGTATCAACTCAATTATAAGGTACACAATACCTTACTTTTTTCAATGACTAGAAATATATATAGCCAAATTTCTTCTTGTGAAGCAGCTAATTGCATCTGGAAGAAGCTAGTAGTTACACATTTTGGAACTTCTAAAGTGATTGAGACTAGGAGAGCTATGCTTAGAGTTGAATACCATGGATTCAGTTTTCCTTATGGTGAACCAATTTTTAAAGTTCAATAGAGGTTTATGACTATCGTCAATAGTTTACAGTCTAAGGGAGAGAAAGGGTTAGACGATGAATCACTTGTGGATAAGATAATTGATATTATGTCCAATGAGTGGGAATCCAAAAGAAATTCTATAAATGAGAATAGGAAGGTCACTCAAATTTCTATTGATGAGTTATTTAGAACTCTTGTTCAACATGAAACCAGAATGAAGAGAGATGCTGACAACATCCAAAAGAATAATGGGAATGGTACTGTAGTTTTTACAACAAAATCAAATCAGATGAAAGCTAAGACTCCTGAGAGAGTAACCAGATACAAGTCTAAGAAAGTCATTATCCAATCCGAATCTAATGAGATTGAAGTCTCTAAAAATGAGTTATAAAATCTTTCTTGAAGGATGAACAAGATAGCTGGACAAAAAAGTTTCCAATCCATGTATAAGAAAAAGGAAAGGAAAGATTGGAAAGATGAAGAAGTTGTGTGTTATGAATGCAAGAGAGCTAGAAATATTAGACTAGATTTCCCTTTGCTCAAAAAGAAAGAAAAGAAATAATGGAATTCAGACAGGAATAGAAAGAAGTATTATAAAGCCAATGCTAAGAATGTTCTGAAAGCTAATGACACCTTCAGTGCCAGTGGTGGTGACTCTTCAGATTAATCATCTGATTATGAATCTTCAGGACAGAAGAATTTTTGTCGTATAGCCAGATTACCTATTTACAATAATTGTTTTATGGATAAGGTACAAAATGATGAATCATTGACTACTGTATCTTTAAATTCTAATGATGGTAAGTTTTATAACTCTTCTGATGAAGAATCCTCTTTTGATGAACAAAATACTTCACCTACCTTGGAAGAAGTCTTTATGTTTTCTGAACTTCTTGATATTGAGAACTCTAAACACAATAAGAAACTTGATAATGAAAACTCAAGGAATTCTATTCATACGAAAAAGATATTAGATCTTTCTAAAGATCTTGATAGGAAAAATACTGATTTTGAGAGTGATTCAAAAAATCTTGAGGAAGTATGTTATGAAAAGAACAAACTTTCTAAAGAATTAGAAAAAGTAATTTATAAGAAAAGTATTTTAGAGCCTAGATCTAGTTCTAAATCTAATTATTTTGTAGATAAAAACTTGGTAATAAAACTCAAGTCCGAATTCTTTTCCTTAAATAAGTGTTTATCAAACTTTACCCATGGTAAAGAAAATTTTGATAAAATGTATTCCCAAATATGACCATTAATATATAAATCTGGATTTGGTTATACCCATGCAAAACCTTTTTTTAGTAACAATTATTTTTTTCCACAAAGTGCCCCATTTTGTACTAAGTGACAATGTGGTGGTCACTAGGCAAAGAATTGTTCCTTAAAAAAACCCAATCTCTAGGATTTCATAAAGCTTATTTTTCTAGAAAGATGTGGGTACATAAAATTTTGTTATCTCAAAATCTCGGATCCAAAAAAGTTTGGATTCCGAAAGTCTAATTCTCTTCTTGATTTCTGGAAAATAAAGAGAGTACCGGCAGAAACACATGGTCCATGGATAGTGGATGTTCCCGAAACATGACTAGTAACAAAAGCTTTTTTGAAAAGGTTATCAAAACGAAGGAGGAAAGGTAACTTTCAAAGATAATGCTAAGGGAGAGATTGTTGGTATTGGTAATATTGTTCTTCTAGGTAAAACATAGATTTCAAATGTTCTTTTTGTTTAGGGTCTTCAGCACAACCTCATTAGAATAAGTGAGTTATGTGAAGAAGGGTACCTTGCGAATTTTAGGAATTATAAATTCTTAGTTCACAATTCCAAGGAAGAATTTATTCTCTCACCCAATAGGTAGGAGAATGTTTACACCATAAATTTAGAATACCTTAGGAGTCAAGATTTACCTTGCCTAAGTGCAATGGAAGATCCTACCTGGTTATGGCATAGAAGACTAGGTCACTGTAACATTAGGAACATATGCAAACTCTCTAAGAAGAAACTAGTTATGGATCTACCAGATCTTAGATTTGATTCTTCTAATGTTATTGATCCTTGTCAATATAGAATGAAACATAAATATAGTTTTAAATCAGTTGGCGAAGTCTCAACAACTGATGAATTGCAGTTAGTGCACATGGATCATTTTGGTCCAACACAAACTGGAAGTATTGGAGGTAAATACTCTGTGTTTGTTCTAGTTGATGATTACACTTGATTTACTTGGGTCTATTTTCTAGCAATGATGTATGCAGCTTTATCTTATTTCAGAGGTTTTAGAGCTCAAGGTAAAAATGGGAAAAACCTTCCATTGAAAACTATTCATAGTGATCATGGAGGAGAATTTCAAAATTCTGATTTTGAAACATTTTGTAGTAGAAAAGGCATTACTCGCAATTTTTCAGCACCTAGAACTACTCATCAGAATGGTGTAGTTGAGAGAAGAAATATAATTCTTTAAAAGATAACAAGAACCATATTGAGTGAATATTCTATAGCTAGATATTATCTGGGCGGAAGCTGTAAGTACTATTTGTTATACTATAAATCAAGTTTTGATTAGAACTTTTCTTAATAAATCTCCTTATGAGTTATGGAATGGTAGAAAACCAAGACTATCCTACTTCAAGGTTTTTGGTTGCAAAGTATTTATTTTTAATACTGTAGATAACCTACATAAATTCGCACCAAAATATGATGAAGGAGTTTTCTTAGGTTATTCCAGAACTTCTAAGGCTTATTGAGTTTTTAATAAAAATACTAGTACTGTTGAAGAAACAATGCTTGTAAAATTTGATGAGTCTGATCATTTTGTTTTGAAACCATCCCAGCCTACATCCTCAGATGTATATTCAAAAAATGATTATCAATTTTTGATAGAAGATACTTCTGATAAGGATAATGTTCAAGAAGATACTTCTGAAACATTTACCCCGGAAGACTTTCTACCCTATGTTGATGAACATGCTTTTTAAAACCCAAATCAGGTGTTTCTTAATAATCATCCCATTGATTGTATCATTGGTGATGTAAATCTACCAAAAAGGACTAGAATTTTCTTAAGAAATGAAGTAGAACATCAATCATTTCTTTCCCAATTAGAACCAAAAATAACTGATGAAGCTTTAGGTAATGATGATTGGATCAAAGCCTTGCAAGACAAACTAAATGAATTCGAAAGGAATAAAGTTTGGAATTTGGTTGAAAGACCTAATGAAACTTCTGTTATTGGAGTAAAGTGGGGTTTCAGAAATAAATGTGACAAAATGGAGTCATAATAAGAAATAATGCTAGAATTGTTGTTAAAGGCTACAATTAGTAAAAAGGAATAGACTAGGAAGAAACCTATTCTCCAGTAGCTAGACATGAATCTATCTTTATTCTACTTTCCTTTCAGAATTCATTAATTTTAGTCTTTTTCAAATGGATGTGAAATGTTCTTTTCATAAAGGTTATGTTCAAGAGGAAGTTTTTGTTGAACAACCTCATAGATTTGAAGATATAAAACATCCTGATCATGTTTTTAGACTTACCAATGCTCTATATGGTCTTAAACAAGCCCCACGAGCACAGTATGATAGACTCACTAGATTTTTACTTCAAAATAACTATGTTAAGGGAAACGCAGATCCAACCCTTTTTATAAAGAAAGATAAGAAAAATGTTTTTATTGTTCAAATTTATGTTGATGACATCATATTTGGTTCAACTCAGTAATCTTTAACCGACTCCTTTGAAATTCTAATGAAATATGAGTTTGAAATGAGTATGATGGTTGAGTTAACTTTTTTCTTTGGTTTTCAAATTTCTCAAAAACCAGAATGAATCTATATATCTCAACATAAGTATATTAATTATCTTCACAAAAAGTATGGTTATGACAACACTAAGAGTATAAGTACTCCCATTGGTACCTCAAACTCTATAGATCTTGATAAAGCTGGGAAACCAGTAGATCAAAAATCTTTTAGAGGTATGATAGAAAGTTTAATTTACTTAATAGCTAGTCGACCAGACCTAATGTTCTCAGTATGCTTATGTGCAAGATATTAATCCATTCCTAAGGAATCTCACTTAAAGGCAGTAAAAATAATTTTCCGCTACCTTAAGGGAACCATGGATCTGGGATTATTTTATACTTTTGGAAATGATTTTGTTCTAAAAATCATTTCAGATGCTGACTTGGTGGATATAGAATGGATAAAATTAGTATATCCGGAGCTTGTCATCTCTTTGGAGATTCATTAGTTTCTTGGACTTGAAAAAAAAACATTCTATAGCACTTTCCACTGCTGAAGCCGAATATTTAGTAGCTAGAAGTTGTTGTGCTCAAGTGTTTTTGATACAACACACACTCACAGACTATGACATGAGTTTTACTAAAACTCAAATTTTATGTGATAACACAAGTGCCATTTCCCTAAGTAAGAACCCTACACATCACTCTCGTGCAAAACACATAGATATTAGGCATCACTTTCATAGGGATCACACACTAAAAGGAGATATAATTCTTCAGTGTATCGGAACGCAAGATCAACTTGTGATATTTTTACAAAATCTTTGCCTTCTGATAGATTTGAATATATTAAACAAAAGTTAGGAATGATAATCATGAGGTAATCATTCTTAATTAACTTCTTTTTGAACAATTATCCTAACAGTAATAAACTCATTTTCATAGGGGGAGTACATTTCATTGTTATAGTAACTAAATTTTTTCAAAGTTAGTTTTTCATACATTTCAGAACTATGTTTCCAGAATAGAAATTTCCAGAACTAAAATTTTTCAGAATGGAAATTTTCGTATTGAAAACTTTTAGAATGGAAAATTTTGTACATGTATTTCCATAACAAGATTTTCATACTGAGACATTCTTAATGAGATTTTCATTTTCAAACTTTTGTAATGAATTTATTTTTCGTTGTGAGTTTTGCGAACTATGTATTTTCGTAATAATGATTTTTCGTAGTAAATTTTTTTAAACAAATGTTATCCATTATAAATAATCCTCCTAAGAAAATCTGAAAGGTATGATTTTCTTACTCATGTTTTTGTAATCATATTTTACTAGATGGTATTTTCTTATATTTTGTTTTCGTATTAGAGTTTTCATAAATTCATGTTTTAACAAAAACCTCAAAAGATCGGATTCAAGTTTTCTTGTGGGATTGTTCTCAACCGTCATATCAGATCAAAGTTTTTTTCAACCGTTAGATGGCATTTGGAAGACCAATGGTCTAATTTGTTTCATAAATGAAGGGGACCCTAAATGGTCGTCCCACATCAGGTTTTCAAGCTTCAGCATCCCGAAGCTCTGCCTCTCTCTTTTAAGGCCGTTTTGATCTTCAAAAATCTCCGTTCCGAACATCTCAGAAGTCTACAGATCCGAATGTCTATGTAAGTAGCCTCTCAAAACATGTCTTACTCTAAACCTATTTCCATGTGGTTAGTATATTGAGAATGGTTGGTTCATCATGATTTCTTCAACAAGTATGATTTTCTTATATCCAAGAACATTAAGCTTAATGGATGGAAAGATGTTGTTGTGTCCAAGCCCGAAAATCAAGATGAAGTTTATTCAGATTTTCTTATAGAGTTCTATGAGATAGTTTCCTTCCTTATGGAAGATGGTAGGGAGAAGTTGTCATTTAAGTATTATAGTAAGACTTATAATCTTTCTTATGCCAATACAACTAGCTTGGTAGGGCTGAACCATAAAGGAGAAGCTGAGTTCATCTCTCATGTGTTGCTGGATTCGAAGGGAAGCTTCAACAAGGAGAAGGAATTGGAAACTCTCAGACTGTCAGATGACAAGGCTCCGAAGATTGCTACTCTGTCTACAAATTTTGTGATCTAGAATTATGGGTACAAGGCCTTATCATACCGAGAAAATGTGACAAAGACAGTTTGAAGAAAAGTGAGATCTATATTCTAGATTTTATGATTACTCTGATGAAGTTTAATATGATGAAACACATTATTAATACAATTTATAATGTTAAGAAAGGGAATCTGATAGATCAGATTATAATTTATCCACCAATCATCTCGAAGTTAATAGTTTGGTTCCTTGAGTCTTACAAGGAGGCTTGCAAATCTATGCCAAGAGTTTGAAAAATTATGTTGGTGAGTGCTGTTACCCTCAAAAATATAGATGTAGCCTTCGACAAAAATACTGGTTAGTTCGTTGATTTACCAGCTCAAGAAGAAGTGGTTCCGAATGTTGGTGAACCTGAATCTTCTAAGCCGGTGAAGAAGAGAAAGTTGAAAGAAGTTAATGTTGAAGTAGAGAATCCCAAATCTAAGGAAGTTCATTCCACACCTCCAAAACCGAAGAAGAAGAAAGCTTACCCTGATGAGGTAGTTTCTAATTGGAGGGAAATCAAAGAGAAAAGAGTGCAAGGGGACCCTCAGTTTGGCTTGGATCCTATATAGGCTAAGGCCTTGAAGTAAAGAACAATGAATGAGCTAGAAAAACAAGTGAAAGAAAAGAAGCTCAAGAACAAGATGTCTTAAGATGAGGTGGTTCAGATGTTATTTAAGATTACTGAGATGGCCTATGAAAAAATTCCTATTCCGAGATCTTTTTCTTTGGAATCTCTACCTGAGACTCCAGGAAGAAAATTTGTCTCTTCTAAAGATGGAGTTGCTAAGCCTATTGAGGAATTTGGGCAAATTGAACATGTGTAAGAGGAAGAAGCAGTTGCTGAAGGTAGTGGTGAGACCAGAGATGATTTGAATCAAGTAGATGATTATAAGGGGACACCTTCGGAACATTTTTCACTCCAAACTTCAGAAGCTGAATCATCGAAGTTAGTCACTCCAGGGAAGGATGAGGAGGATGGAGAACAAGAAGTAGCCTATCATGCAGAGGAAGAACAACTTCTACATGATGTTGCTCAAATGGAGAACGTAGAGGATGGAAGTCAAAAAGTTGCTAATGATGAAGACAATATTGTTCTTGTTTCTGATAGTGAACAGAAGACTCCGGAACAACAATCTATTCCGAAAAAGGACAAGGGAAAGTAACAGGTTGTTTATACACAGAGCTCAGTGGTTGTAAAGATAAGGGAAGTTGGTGATTCTTCTAAGAAGAAGGATGAGCATTTTGAAGAATAAAATTCTCCGAGCAAAGTCTCTGATTCGGAGTCATCTTTTTTGGGGAATGACTTTGTTGTTTAGTCATTAAAGAAGTTGGTGGGTACTATTTCGACTTTCTCAAGTATTGATTCAAGATGCCAGATGCTCCAACATGCTTTGAATCAGAAAACAGACTCTGTATCCATTTTTATGGAAAAATGTGTTGAGCTTTAGGCTTAGTTCAAAACTTTTTTTGTCGGCTATAAAGCCCACAAAAGGTCTTGTAAGAGAATGACTAGTTGGTAGAGGAAAACTGTAGAAGAGATGAGGCTCTTTGATGAATTCCAAGATAATGTAAAGGATTCTTTTGAGATAGAAGAAAGGAAGATAAATGAAGTTACTTTATCCTTTGAAGAAAAAATTTGACAGATGAAAAGAATTTCTGGATTCAAGAAGTCAGAGATCTGAACGGGAAGCTGAATTCTGCTTCTCAAAACTAGAAGTATGAAAGGGATCATCAGATTGAGTTTGAAGAGAATTTGTTAAAGGATAAACAAATCTTGGAGGCACAAGAACAAAATCTGCATGCCCGGGAAGAAAAAATTTAAGCTCAAAGTGCAAGAATAGTTGTGTTAGAGAAGCAAGCTGAGGAAGACCATAAAGACTTGATGAAGATAAAGACTATTCTTAAGTGTCTCATGGCGAAGGAAAAATATCCAAAATAGACAAATCCGATATTTTATTGTATCTTAACTTCATTGTTGTTGAACTTTCAAACTTAATGAAAATTGTGCTTGCTCGTCTATT
Organism: Viscum album; assembly: GCA_963277665.1. Classification (NCBI taxonomy): domain Eukaryota; kingdom Viridiplantae; phylum Streptophyta; class Magnoliopsida; order Santalales; family Viscaceae; genus Viscum; species Viscum album. The sequence goes on along the minus strand of OY728165.1, from coordinate 249,245,292 downwards.
TTGTTTTTGTTACTAATTTTTCAGGTACATTGTTATATTTTCCATTCCCTCTAATTATTTTTGAAAATCACAAAGTGGGAGAAGGAAAAGAACCCAAATAAATGTGGAAAGGGAAAAAGAATCTGAAAAAGGGGTGAGAAAGAAAAAAAACTCTAATAGAGTTTTTCTAAGGGGGAGTTTTTCATTAATGAAGACATTCTTATTCTTAAATAAAATATCATTCCAGAAATCTAGAATATGATCCTTATAGTTTCAAATCCCAAGGAGGAGTTAGTCGTATTCATCAAAAACCATAAGCAAAGGGAGATAAGCTTTAATGTATTCTTTCTTATTAGAATTTATTTATCGTAAGGATGTTTGTGCTTTCCAAAAAGGGGGAGATTATTGAGTCAATAAGGTTTTCCTCATGACTTTTCTATTCCTTCTTATTTTGAAAATCACAAACACTTTTTCTTTAAGGAAAATTGCTTTTACAAGGAAAATCACTTTTATATGTAAAATCACTTTTATAAGGAAAATTACATTTATAAGGAAGATCGCTTTTATAAGAAAAATTATACTTATGATATTTTCATCCATATATTTCTTAAGTATAATATTTTGATTCATTTCTATATTCTCGGAATCATTTGAGACATTGATATGAATAATTCTGTTTTAGGCTCCAAATTCTAGATGAGAACTATAATGAAGTTTCCCTTCGAATTCCGAATAAGAACTGTAATGATGTTTCATTCCAAATTCCGGATACGAACTCTAATAAAGTTCTTCTCCGAATTCTGGATAAGAACTCTGATAATGTTCTACTCCGAATTTTGGATACGATTTCTGGTAAAGTTCTACTCCAAATTCTGGATACGAATTCTCATGAAGTTCGACATCGTAATCTAATGACGAATCCTGATTACGAATTCTCATTACGAATTCTGATGACGAATTCTCATTCCGAATTCCCAGTCCGAATTTACCTATTAAACAGAATCTGATCATCTATGCTTTATACACTCTGAATTTATTTAGACTCCAAAAATTATTTTTGGATAGAATCCAAACTTTCATTTTGCTTACACTTTTATAATTTGTTTACTCTTTGACATTTTGTTTACACTCCGAACCTTCACTAAGAACTTTTTAGGTAGACTTAAAACGATGTCATACATTCTGTTACACTTGTTTTGTTATAAAATGGTGTCTTCTATTCTGTTATAAACTAACCATTTGTTAAGTTACACATGTACAGGTCCCTCTGATTTTCCAGGAAAATATGACCGTTGGAAAGGAGGCCAACCTTGCCCATAAATAGGATATCATTTGAAAGATCTCATAACGACATAGAAGTTGATTGATCTAGCCACCACACACTACTAAGTTGATTTATAGAGAGAGAAAGTGTTTCAATTTTTGTGCGTACTGAACTGCTCATTCAGTTTTTTCTTCGTGTGACTCCGAATGTTGGTGATTACATTCGAGGACTTTCATAGATAGAAAGACAGAGGTGCCAACTACCTTGATGTTCGAGGACTTCCTTGCTGAGGAAGACAGAAGTTGCCGACTACCTTGAAGTTCTAGGGATTCCTTGCTGAGGAAGACAGAGGTTTCCAACTACCTAGAAGTTGAAGGCTTGCGGGGATAGCAAGACAAAGACTCTGATCTTCGTATCGAGGGCTTACCCTGGTGTGGGTAAGACAGACATTATTGAAAGTATAAATCAAGGGGCCTTTATCCAAGGTTGTTTCATACCCTTCTCTTTGGGTTAAAAGACTTATATCTTGTTACTTGTAGTTTTACTACATGATTGTTTCGACTTTATTCTGTATTATATGGAATGTATAACTTTCTTATACTTCATTACTTGTACTTTGTTCCATTTAGATTCTATACACTTTAAGGGAGAATATAATATTCTAATCTTTAGTTAATGTTTCAATTTTTGGATCCATATTTCTGGAACCTACATTCAGAATCTCTTTATAACATCATTCCTTATTCCAAGATTTCATTTGGTGTTAGAGGTTTTTTGAATTTAATTAGTTTAACATTGTTAAACTTAGCTCTTTCCTTTGTTTAAGGAAAACATAGTTATTCAGAACTAACATTAAAGGTTCCAAAGGAATTTTTAAAGTGTAAAATTCACCCCCATTTTGTATATTGAGCATCTACATCATTATTTCGATCCTACATTAGCATCGGTGGCTCGGTGGGTAAAGGTATTGTCGGTGCCTCCATTGTCAAAGGGCCCTGCACCGAGGCCTCGTCGCTTGGTGGGTTGTCATCTCACACAACGCTCGGAACCCTAGCTGGCTACCGTCATGGGACCATCCTGAAAAGAAATAGGTTCGCCATGGTCATATAGTATACTTGGTGAGCTGACGCAAAGTAATCACAAAAAAACACTTTTGAAACACACAAGCAATCGATGATTTTGTGCATTCAGTCGGAAATCAGAAGTCAGGGTCCTAGTGTACGGATACGTCGGCTACCGCACCAACACTGGACTCCCTGGACTGATAACCACACTCAATACAATTAACACTATTGCTTCACATAGATAAAATATCAGACTCCTGAGTTCTATGGTAGAACCGAACTCCTCTGATTACAATTTGTCACAACCCATCCTCGAGACCCTTTCTGTGACTACCCCAAGCCCGCTTCCCATTGGCCAGGGGCTGGCGACTAGCACCAAGGCGTAAAACCCGAAAAAAGGGGAAGGCATTTTCTTTATAAAGTAAACAAACACCACAGAATAAGAAAAAAGACATAAAAACTAAGTAAAACTGGGTACAAAAGTATTGCGGAATAGTAAGTGGGCCAGAATACAATCCCAAACTAAAACTAAAGTACAAGTGGAAAAAAGAACAACAACTGAATGTAAAGCTGCAACATCGAGTCATCCACTAAAGTCCCACATGAATGGTGGGTACAGATAGACTCCTCAACTCCTCGGGTCCAGCCATCCGCTCCGAGTACATCCCGCCCAGTGGTCCACCTCTAGGTACCGACATGCTCCACAAGCCTCAACCACGATCAACATTTTCTGTCATCTGCAACCAACACAACGTAGTGTGGGAATAGCCTGTGCAGGGGGGAGTATATGCTACTCAGTATGGACCCCGAGACCCCCGAAGCTCACCCAAAATCCACAAAGGATAATCCACAAAGTAATGATAAAACCACAAAGTAACATCCAACAACACATAGGTATATGAACACACATATACCTATGTCATCAATTCCCGTTCGGCTCCAGCATCCATGCCCATGTTCGATCATGTCCACATAGGAGTAAAACCCAATCTACACAAGATAACACAACTCAATCCACATAGTAATGTAAGTCAATCATATCGAAGATATTGATTGAATTCAGGACTCATCTCACATAGGTATACGTATTCTTAAGGTGATAGAGATGATCAGATGTAGCCACTGATTCATCTAAGCTGGGACCCATGTAGGATACCAAACCAGCCAAGCTGTCGAACCCACATAGGATTTCAGTGCAGTCTTCATCGCCGTCAAACCCACATAGGATTTCAGTACAGTCTTCATCACTGTCGAACCCACATAGGATTTCAGTGCAGTCTTCATCTCCATCAAACCCACAGAGGATATCTTCATTGTTGTTGAACCCACATAGGATTTCATTGTAGTCTTCATCACCATTGAACCAACGGAGGATTTCTGTACGGTCTTCATCGCTGCAGAACCCACATTGGATTTCAGTGCAATCTTCATCACCGTCGAACCCATGACGGATTTCAGTATGGTCTTCATCACTTCCAAACCCACATAAGATTTCAGTGCAGTCGTCACAGTCGCAGTCATAGTCGCAACCAGCTCTAGGGTTTCCGCACACAGCATGATCGTTTTCGGGAGGGTCCGCTCCACAAGGCAACGGGTTGACACATCAACTGACATGAAGTCTTGAATTGATGTATCTCAAAGTTTCGTCTTGAAAAGAGTACCACAACGTGACAGACGACGCGCCAATCGGACGCCCGGTCTGAGAGTTATTGGCTTTTTCGTTCCAAGGGCCCGATTGGTTTTTAAGTCAAAACCAATCCGACCATACTCCAACGACATCCAACCCTTGATGGATAAATCCAAAAGGTCCATCTCACTAAGAGTAATCCATCAAAGTCGACGGCATGTCAATTGGACATCCGCAACTCAAGTTATAAGTGTTTCCGCTCTGAGAGCCTAGTTGGTTTCGTGTTCAAACCAACCCGACCACACCCAAAGTTCTCTGAAACCTTTAGTGTAATATACCGAAACGACTGTCTCGATCCAAGGATCACATCGCAACTGACAGTGCATCGATCAGAGCTCCATAGACCAAGATACGAGCATTTGAACAGAACTGTCTGGTAATAGGGGGTTTTGGGCCCAGACCGAACTGGTCCAAGACCCCATGGGTCGGCCCGAACCAGGTCAACCCGAACCGGGTCTGGGTCTAGCCCATTAAGGTGCAGCCCGGCTTGGGCAGCCCGGCCCGGTGTGGCCGGTCCGACCCGGGGTGGCTCGGCGCTGGCCGAGCGGGGTCGGCTTGGCGCTAGCCCAGCGGATGCGCAAAGGGGGTGGCTGCCCCCTTGATTGAAGTCGCGGCCTCGCGTGGGGCCGCTCCCTTCTGCAAAAGGACATGGCGCTGGGCGCCGAGTCTTCCCCAGATCCCGCGTGGCCATGGGACCGGTTGACTACCACTGCGGCTTCAGCCACGACGGTCCCTCCGGGAGGCGCGCCGGGACGACGCCGCCTCTGGCCGCCACGCCGGCGAACTGCGGCACCAGTGTAGTCTGCATGCCACTAGAGCTTCTCCGGTGGTCCGTTCTTGCTCCCATCTGCGCCTGGGATCATCTCGGGACCCTTAGATTTCGGCAACGACCTCCAATCGCTCAATGGTCCAGTTTCATCGTCTCCCAACGTTCCGCGCATCCATAACAGAGAATCGGTGTGTTTGGACTTGTTCGTTGGTCCGCACCCACCACGTTAGTGGTTTAAATGACTTTAAACAATTTAATCAAAGTCAAAGGACATAATCCACATAAATTAAATTAAAAAAAACCCTCTACCTCAAGGCATCGACGAATGAAGGTTCATCGAGGGAAATAATCGTCGCGGAAGAAGGTTCTGAAAGCGTCACCGATGTCTCGGAGAAGAGAATTGTTGGCGTCGCGGTACACGATGTCACATCATCGATCTCCGAGGATTCGACATCCTTTGTCAAAGGCTAGCATTCATTGTCGGTGACAGTGTGTTGTTCTCGTTCTTCAAGGAGGAAGATGAGGATTACAAGACATGAGCTCTCCTCTTCAAATCCTTCTCGCACAACGAAACAATATAATAAAATAAGGCATTGCCTTATTTTTTTCACATGCCAACTATTTTTGAAATTCAAAATCAGATCACGATTAAATTATCGAGCGTTGACCAATTAATGAGGTTTTTAATATTCAAATTAAATGCAATAGTTGACTTGGCATTTAATAGGGCTGTGCGGGTGAGTTACCAAAATAAATGCTTGTGGGAGGTGAAAAGGAAAAAAGGGGGTGGGGCTCCTGTAGGCCCCACCTCACTAATATCATACATAGGGAGTTAGGATATTAGTGGGTCCCACTCCAACCAGTAATCATAGGATTAAACTACCTTAAATAAAAATAAAATTGGTTACAGAAATTTTATTTTATTCATTACATAACCCACTATTTTTAAAAACCACACCAGAGCAAACATAACTCCATAAAAGGCGGTCTTAAGTAATTACTGGTGCTGCAGTTCCATCGGTGCCATCAGTTTTCGATTCTGAGCACTGGTTCAAAAGATAGGAAAACCCGCTTGTTCGTTCACTAAATGTATCTGATCTAAACTCTGAAAATTGATTCCAGGCACACCGGGCCTTGGAATCAGGTGCCGTCAGAAACTGCATTCTAGTAAAATTTCAAAGAAAAGTATGAAAACATTTCCCTTGAATTTTACGGGTCCATAAATTATTCTTATTCATATTTATTAGATCATAATTTACATACATAAATATTTTATAATATGATTTATTTATCAAATGTATTCATAATATAAATATATATTTGATAGATAGATATATGAAATGGAAGACACCACTCATGGAGACAGTAGGCTGTACGTATGCATGAAAGATTTTTCTGTTTTCTTATCGTATAAAAGAAAGTGAATGACATATTTGTATATATATATATATATATATTATTTTAGAGGCCTTATTATATAATATATTTCCTAATTATACATAATATATATATATATAACCATTCTTGAATGGTTAATGTGGAGAATGAATCTCATCACATCGTGGAAACGGTGGGGCATACGTATGCACGAGCAACGATATCATTCCATTAATGGTTAAATGACATGTTACATGATGATATATTAATTATAAAAAAATCGTAATCTTTCCATATTAAATATTTATTTCAATTATACTCAAAATCATACCAATCCAAATAAAGTAATGGGGAATAACAAATTACACCACGATGTGGAGACGACAAGCCATATTTATGCATGAATGTTGATATTATTATACATAGGATTGATAAAATGATGAATATTGTATTCCCATGATTATTGTAGTATCTCCATATATGTATGATAATATTGTTTTATCCTTGATATTGAAATAACATATAAAGAGGAAGTAGAATACGAAAAGAACTTCGAAAGAAAGGATAAAATGATTACCTCGTCTTCGGGTGTATTCTATTGATTTGCACAAAAAGATGAAATAAGTTGATTTTATTTCCAAAGGATGGACTCTAATATGAATTTAGGGAAGTTTGGAGGTGATATTGATAGGATTTCGCTGAGCCAAATGGCTTTGGAGGTGTTAATTAAAGAGAAGGAGATGTTCCCTTTTATAAGAGAGGTGAGGGGAACATTAGTACAAGGTTGAAATATTAATTAATTATAAATTTATTTTCGATTTTTAATAGCTAACAATTAATTTATTTATTGTTTATTATGATTGTAGATCTAAATCCTCTCACCCAATAGGTTTTATGGAAATTTAGGTAATCAATTTAACCTTATAATTTTCCTTTAACCATTAGTTAAAAACATTAACTCTAACCATGTCTTCTTGTATTTGCATAATGTATGGTTACAATAGTTACTATAAAATGCTATGAAAACCAAAATTTTATCATTAATAACATTTTTTACATTATATATGTCATTTTTCAGAATATTAGATTCGTAGGAATATTATATCATTTAATAAAAAAATTTTTGTTTAAATTACTAATTTAAGTCAATAATAAAACTATTTGGTAATTGATTTATCATAAAGTCATATAAACATTATTTCATTGAAAAAAAGGAAAAACTGAAATATAATAATTCATAATTTTCTATAAAATTATTTTATGGAATAAATACTTCCAAATAATAATTATTTTAATATTTATAATATCATTTATTTGATTCCTTCATAAAAAAGGAAAACCCTCCATCATTATTTGGCAATAAATAAATTTACTTATTTAATGACTAAAAATTACAAATAAAAGACCATGATGTAGGAAATATTTTTATCAATACAATTAATATTTATTTTTGTATTAATCACTTATATTACATGACTGTAAATTGCTTTAGTAATAGGATACATGTTTAGGTTATATTTATCTTTATATTAAATTTATTATTGTAATATGTAATTTATTACACTCAATTGGCTACATGGAGTCCTAAAATCAATTTATGGATTCTCATGGTCGTTCATATAAAATATATTAGGATTAGTACATGTTTTAGGGTAGTTTTATATTATTGTAATATTATTTTTTACCCTTACATACCTGATTTACCCTTTAACCATGGTAAATAAAAATAATTACTGAAGCTTCTGTTCATAATGTCCAAAACCTAAAAGTATTTATTTTCACAATATGGAACTTATTATTACAAATATGGAATCCATTTTTCAAAATTCAAAACATATTATTTTTATAAATTAATTTAAAATTAATTCTCGTTGTCAAAACAAGAATGCGTGTTTTTAAGATGTAAAAACAATCAAAAGATTGAAATGTGGTTATGCCCAATTTCAATGTGAAATTGCTTCTAATGACCAAAATTGGATTAAATAAAAAACATAATCCAATTACACATTAAATATAAATAAAATTATAATATAAATATATAGATAATATATATGAAAACCTAGTATAGAATTAAAATTTAGTATTTTCACTATTCATAAAAATATGAATGTTATGGGAGAAACACCAAAAAATTTTCCAAACTAACTTTTTATGTCTCATTTATAAAGAATAATTTCATTTGAAAAAATTTAAGATATAAAATTATCTAATATTAGATTTAAAAATGGTTCACCATTAAAAGGAAGAAAAAACTACATTTTTAGAAAAATACTTCTTTAATCATAAAAATTATATTTTCATTATATTATGTCTAAGAAACCCATAATATGAAAGTTAATAATATAGGGTATATATATAAATAAAAATCTTGTTAATAATATTCATAATAGATTTTTAAACGATAATTTTTATATGTCATGGTGCGCTTGAACTTGATGTTGTGTGTAGCACAAGCTGTTGATTTATAAGAAGAAGCGTATCGTGGAAGCTTGGGGTATTACAATTAATTAAATTGTTTTAAAATGATGGAAATTTATTCATTATCATTCTATTATATTATGTGTTCCCTTATCCTTGTTCTCTCGCCTACTTTTTATTTTCTAGATTATCTTCTGAACATATAGGACCTATAAAAGTCATTGTCATTTGTAATGATACATAATACTATTTTGTCATATTATGAAAATGTTTTAGAAGACAATTACCATTGGATACATAGAATAGACCATAAAATAAATTATCAATATTTATTTTTGAATAATGTATGTATTATTTATCATACCCTGCTAGTATTATGAAGGTAACCTCATCCAATGAAACTCATTCTTCCTCCATTTTCTTTAAGACACTGAAGTTTATCTTCATTTCCATTCATAAATCCAAAGTGAAAGATTTTTCAAATAATGTTTCATTAAAAGTCCCCCATTCCATGTGTTATGATTTATTTTCCTCACTAGTATTCTGAATCAATTCCATCCATTGATCAACATCACCCATTAGACTATATATTACCAGTAAAACCTGCCCCCTTTCATCAAATCCCTAATATATAAATATATATTGTAGGGACATGATTCATTACTTGACCACCATAATGTTAGTTTTCCCACTATAATTCTATTGCTTATTCCATATGAAATGATCCAACTTTGGTGTATCAAGTGTTAGAGAATCATGTTTCTACATTTTTGAAAGGTAATTTATCATAACAAATATATGTTTCCCTAATATGTTCATGATCTTCTCATATCCAACCCAACTATATTGGATATATTAGTGGTGAAATCCCAATGTTGACCATGATCATAGATTCCATTTATTCCCTTAGGTTTATTCACTGAATAATGAAACACACTGGTTTAGTTCATTATTATCATGAACATTGACCCAAAACATAGGAATTCCACAAATTTCATTTTGTTGAATAATATATTGAGTTATTATAATTCTAATTTTAGATATATTTTTTAAAATTTATTTCCCAAGCATTATTCTAATCTTCCTATCATACCAATTCTAACTACCCTAACTCCAAAAAACCAAAACTAGTAGTTATTTTATTACATTGGAATAAGATACAAGGGATCACATCTTCAAAGATCAATCTATTTAGAAGTTTTGATGAACTAGATATATACATGGTTCCATAATTAATTCGATATAAAATATTGAACATAGAAATGGAAATTAATATATATCGATGAAGTCATTAAATGATTTAAACTTTATATTATTTGGAAAAAATAAAATATAGGTTAGCTAAAATGTTTATTAAGGGTTACATATTGTGGAAATTTATTACGACTAAATAAGGGATAATCAATATGAAAACAAAAATAGCTAAAAATTATTTCCATTTAGTCAATAACATGAGAATTAAATTCATCCATAGATAACATCAATGTGATAATAACATGAATAATAATAATAATAATATTATTCTCAATGAATGAAATACTTAATATTTTTTATCATGATATTAGGGAACATGATACCTATAATTCCATGACCATTGAAAAGATGGTATTATATTATTGTAAAATACATATTTATTTTTTCCACTGATTTGTCTAATGAGAAATTTTAAAACATCTAGGGTCTATGTATAATTGGTCACCTCCCATCATGGCATGGCCAAAGCATTCCCTAATATACTAGATTATCAATTGAATTTATAAATTATATGAATTATAAATAATTATATATATTGAATAAAGGATACCGATTTATCAACATTTTCTATGGTCAATTAAATAATTTTCCTAGTAAAACATTATATGTCAAATTGTATGGTTTAGGAAATAATACATTCTCAGATAAAAATAATATAGATATTTAATATTAATGTAATATATAATGATCTTAATTAAGTGAATGTATTAATGGATGGTACCATTAGGATATATCCCAAGTGGTAAAAAATAATTTCTTTTATCATTGATGAATTTAAATTCCATTAAAATTTCACTAAAACATTCTTGAGAAAAATAAGCTTTCCTTTTCTAAAATAATTAAATTTAAAGAAATTATTCAAATAAAAAGAAAAAATTTTCTTTAAAAAACATCAAAAACACGTAAAGGAAAACACTATTCAATTACTATTCATGATTTTTTGAATATCCTCTCATATACATTATGTTAAAAGAACAATCCTTCGGTACTTGTTTCATAAATGTAACAAAGTTAATCCTTTAGAAAATAAAAAAAATACTCCATTCAAACTATTTTCAAAAAATTAACACTTTAGTTAAAATATTTTATGATAAATAAATTTTTCAGTGTAAAAAGAAATTGGAAATATTTTATAGAAAATACAGATAAGGAAGGAAAATATATCTTAAGAAAAGAGAAATCAGTGCAGTCTATCTTTTAAACATTTCTTTGTTTGATTAAAGTTATATAGGGGTAAAATTTAAAAGAAAATATAGAAAATATTTTAGTGGGTTAGGTGAAATGAACATTGGTCATAATAAATAAATAAATATTCATTTTAATTTCATTATATGTCCAGTATATACCCCACATAAAAATGAAAAGCTACTGCATACAAAATATGTCTCAATTGAGTGGAAGTTGAGGCGAAAACCATTAACTCAAACTTCATTATATTTTAAAATGATTTAAGATAAAATATAATTTTTTAAACATTTAATTAATTTATCATTGAATGATATTTATATATATAATATCATAATTAATCTTTTTATATCATCTTATTACCCATTTGATAATAATATTTCATTGTTACCCTTATTTCGGGTGTTAACTGCTTCGTTTTTCCTTTCATGTTTCTAATGTATGTTATCATTACTATGCATAAGTTATAATTACATAATATAAATAATTACATTAAGTTTATTGATATCACATTTATTCATGAGATACATTCTTATAACCATCCAAGAAAGTTGTCCATATAAAATGAATTACATCGCTTCATGAGAACGGTATGTCATACGTATGCACAAGTGATGATATTATTTCTAAATGGTTGAATGGATAATGAATTATATGATACAACTATTTTAAATAATCAATATCATTTCATGATTTTGATATATATATATATATAGACATAATTTTCATTATTATAAACATCTATGTAAAGTGGTTAGGAAAAATGAATTACACCATTTCATAGAGATATAAAGTTGTACATATGCATGTGTGGAGCTGTCATTTTTAGTAGGATAGATAAAAGGTATCATATAATTTTATCATTATAATAATAATATCTTATAAAATATATGATAATGGATTTATTTATTTTGTATGGAAACATAACATTAAGGTAAATTATATGAATAAATAAACTTGAAAGAATTGGTAAAGACGATTACCTTATCATTGGGGGACATCCTTTAGATCTCTTTTAAGCGATATAGGGTTTCTATTTTTTAAGACATATCACCTCATTAAATTTTATAAGGACTTTTATAAGAGTAATTATTAGGTTTTTATCAATATATATGGCTCAAAGTGGTGAAAATGAGTGAATGAAGGGGGTTCCCTTCTTATAATTGAGGAGGGGAGTATCATTGGAATTTCCTAAAATATTAAATTAATATAAATTAATTTTGATGTATAAATAGATTGAAATTATTTATTTATAATATAGCATATTCATTGGTTGAAATAATATTATAGAATAAAATTTTTACTAGTTTAAGTGATGGTTTTACACTTATTTTTATGTCTTAACCTCCAGTTAACCCTTTTGAAAACTACAATACATATAAAACTGTATACTCTCTATGGGTTGATAATGTTACTGTTAAATGAAAAAAACCCCTAAATTCACCATGTAAAATTTAACTAACCATATAAAATTCCTCTGGACCAATTTATTATTTTTAGGAACATTATATCATATTATAAAAATATTAGTTTTTATATATTCTCAATTATATTAATTTTTCAAACTATTATTTTTTATTTAATAATATCAATAAAAAACATATAATTCAAAATAAATAATTTTTTATACCCATAAAATGTCTTCGTAATCTATATAATTTGAGGATAACATTATTTATCCAAAATTATATTACATATATTATTTCAAATACCATTTATTTGATATTTTGAATAATTAAATAATTACATCATCATATTTTTTAAATAGCTAAGTAATTATTTATTAAATATAAAATAAATAATAAATTATCATGATGATTTTAAATCATTTATATTTCACTATAATATTTATTTTCGATCAACTTATCTATATAAAACGATATTATATATATCATAGTCATTAAAGTCAACGTTGTGACAGGTTTGACTTTTCTTGAAATAAGATACTGTTACAGTCATAATCTATTATAAATGGCCATAAAATTACATAAAATCTAATATTTTATGATTATAGACAATATTTACTAGAAAATTAAGATTAAGGTATGTGTTAGGGTCATTTTATTGTCATTATCTTTCTATTTTATACATTAATTGTTTGATTTACAGTTTACCCTTATAACAAAAATTAGTCAGGCTACTATTAATTTTGACAGAAAATAAAAGGGAAATATTAAATAAATTTTGATCTCTTGAATCTAAAAATTGATTGAATTTTGAAAAATTCAAATCCCAACGGTGATTAAATTTAAATTAATACTAATCTAGTAAAATATAATGAAAATTAGTTTTGTAGAAAAATACCACTTTAAGAGTTAAAATGTTTTTATACCAAATATAAACATGAAATATATTTCAATTAACATTATTGGATTATTAATAATATAATATTACTATTTTTAATTTTAATAAATTTTAAAATAAGATTTAACATTTTGAATGTGTGAAACAAAAATAAAATTTTCAATAAAAAGATATACTTTTTCATAATTCATTATGAAAACAAATATTCACATAAAAACTAAAAATTCAGCCCAAGGTAAATTTCATATGCTAATTTCAAAAATTAAAATCAATTTATTAAATATATTTTCTAAAAGTGAAAAAACATAATTTTATTTATTTTCACAAGGAATAAAATATTTTTTGATGAAAACATATTTTTGAAGAAAAACATACCTTTGAAGAAAAAACTAGTTCTTATTTACTCTACATATTAACATTAAATATATATATTTTTGTATCATTATTCCCATTAATATCCTTCAATTGAATAGTGAGGTTATATTGGTCATATTTAAGTAATAATATTTCTTGGTTTTGTTTAAACTCTATGTTTTGTGTTCTATACACTATCAAACAGAGTATTATTTTAAAAAACCTAGGATATTAAAATTTATTTTATGAGGTTTAATTGGAAATATTGGTGAGAATTAATATCACATTACATAAAAATAAATCATATTAAAATTTTGTTGTGTATAAGTGATCACATTTCCCAATTTCTAAGTTATTTCATTTGTATGAATGCTTAACCATCCTCTCTAAGACCCACCAATACTCATATCAAATTTTCAAGCACCTATTTATTTCCCTATTATATAATTAACAATTAAAATGTTTATGAATTTTTATTTATAAAAATATTAATAATTAATAATTATTAATAAATTTATAACTTAAATCCATTAATAATAATTGCTTAAATACTCATTGTCTGGCACCGTGACATTGTAAAAATAACAAACCACGTATGGAAGTTCCATAGAACACTGCCAACACCTACAACACATACATGGTAAAAATATTAAACATTATACATCAATTTAGATTCAAATTTAATTTATTTTTAAATAAATATTTTATAAATTTATACTATCACATGCATCCAAAAATACATAATAAGAGATATTATGTGTTTTTAATATTTGGATTCCATTTATCTAGGGAAAGCCAAAACCTCATCGCATCAAGATGATTTAATTATGATATGATGAAATAATATTAAAACTTTAGGATCAAAATAATGATGTAGATGATCAATATACAAGAGGGGGTGAATTGTATACATTTAAAAATTCTTTTGGTACATTTAAAGATGGTAATTTTTAAAAAAGTTAAACAAGATAACTTCACAATACCACTTAGTTATACAAACTTGTTTGATTCCGGAAATATGGTTCCCGAAATGAAACATCAAAAAATTTTACAAGGACAAGGATTATACCTCAAAGTGTATAGAATCATACTAATTAGAGTACAAGTATAAGAATTTATAAGATAGTTATACTTTCCTTATCAATAAAAATGATATGGAAAACAAACATGAAAAAATACAAGAAACAAGTATGAAATCTTTTTAACCCAAATAGAAGGGTATCCAACAACATTGGATAAAGGTCCCTTGATTTATACTTTCATGAAAGTCAATCTGAACCACACTTGGGTAAGCCCTCGATATGAATATTGGAGTCTGTCTTGCTATCCCTTCATGTCCTCGAACTTCAAGGTAGTCGGCACCTCTGTCTTCCTATCCCTGTATGCCCTCGAATGTACTCAGAAACATTCAAAGTTACAAGAAGCAATTCTAAACTAGTTGTTTAGTACACACCATGAATTAAAGTCTCCCTCTATAGAAATCACTCTAGCAGTATGTAATCTCTACATTGATCAATGTGTATTGAGCTCATTCAAATGAGCTCCTATTTATAGGCACATCTTCAATGGTCGGCTCCCTCCTCCAAAGGTCATATTTTTCCTTGATTTTTAGCGGGACATATACACATGTCACTCAAACAATGGTTAGTTAGTAATAGAATGCAGAAAATCATATTATAACTCAAACAAGAGTTAGTAAAATATGGTTTCTCAACCAAATTCATTTTTTCAGAGTCTAATAAAAAATAGAATTCAGATACTAAGAGAGTAAACCATCGGAGTCCATCTTAAAATGATATACATAATCTATTTTTTAAGGAATTTGGAATTATAATTATATATATTTAGGAGTCAGAATTCATAGGAATTCAGAGTCTGAATTCTGAGGAATTCTGAGTCCAAATTCCTCAAAATTCAGATTCCAAATTTTAGATAATTCTAAATCTGAATTTTAGAAAATTTCGAACCTGAATTCCACTGAATTTGGATTCTAAATTTCATAGAATTCATAACCTGAATACCACAGAACTCGGATTTTGAATTTCAGAGAATTCGGAACCTAAATTCGGTACCTAAAAACAGAGTACACTATATCTATGTATTTATAGAATGATGAGGTTTCAGATGTGAAATCGAATTTTTAAATAGGAAAAAAATGAGTTAGACTTAAATATGAATAGTTAAAACGGGTCAGGATAAATTTTCCTTTGGGACGAAAATTTTTCCTCATTATGAAAAATCCTAGGGAAAATGAAATTTGCCTTAATATATAGTGTTTTTGATTTTCAAAACATGAATGAATGGAAAAGTCATAAGGAAACCTTTTGGACTCAACAATCTCCCCCTTTTTGGAAAGTACAAACATCCATATGAAAAATAATATAAGGTCATAGAAATTTTAATGTGCTTGTAAATAAAAACATATCTCCCTTTACATATGAATCAAAGTGATTAGGACTAAATCCCGTGTAGTAATTGTAAACACGAAGGATTGTATTCTGAATTTATTGAATGAGATTTTATATTTTCTTGAAAACTAAAATCTTCCTGATGAAAAGTCCCACTTCATTGAACTCCCCCTTACTTAATGAAATTTATTCCCTACTAAGTATTATTTTTTGACATTCCTTTCACCCCCTTTATGATTTTAAAGAAGAAATACAGGGAATGGAGAATAAATATAGTACCTCTAAAATACAAAAAAAAATATGAAGACCAACTAAAATTTCATTATGATTATAACAACGTGTACAACTGGAAAATAAAAGAAAAGATCAGATTTGGAAAAGAATATACTTTCTTCTCTTTCAAAATCAGCTTCTTCACTATTGTTTTTAACTTCAAGATCTCCTTGTGATCCTATTTTACATGCTTGTGCAACTGATCATGATCTTCTTTTTTCTTCTCTAGGGCTTTAATTTTCTCTTCATGAGTCTTAAAAGATTCTTCATATGCCTTCAGAACATCTTCTTGCATAGAAATATTATATTCAATCTCAATTCTGAGATCCCTTTCCCTTTTCGAACTCTGATAAAATGATTTTAGCATCCCAGTCAAATCCTTAACTTCATGCTTCCGAGAAGTCTGTACTATAGTAAAATTTTCTTCAAAACTATTAGTGAGATCCTTGATCTTCACATCTTCAGTGTAAAAAGAATCCTAGAAATGTTCTTGAAATTCATCAAATATTATCATCTTTTCTATTTTATTTCTTGACCTGATTTTTATATTTTTGCATGATCTTTTATGAGCCTCATATCTAATGAGAAAAGTGTTGAAGTCTACATCGAGTTTGACACATTTATCTATAACCATGGATACTGACTCTAATTTTTGATTTAATAAATGTTGAAGCATTTGGCATCTCAAGTCTGTACTAGGGAATATTTGAATAGTCCCAACAAGCTTTTTCAAAGACTGAACTAAAAATTCATGTCTAAGAGAGGACAATTCTGAATCTGAGAGTTTGGATGGTGAGGATTTCTTTTCTATTTCAATGACCTGCCTCTTCGATGTACCACCAACTTCTTTATTCATTAACAATTATTTTCTAGGTGTATCCACAACCACATATCTTCATTTATTATCATTCGGAATGACTTATTCATGATCAAGAGATTTATGTTCACTATCTAATAGATTAAAAATTTTGTCTTCATCAACATCTTCCTTCTCGGATAATGCCACAACATCCTATGGGTTAATGAAATAATGGTCAATACAATCATTTTTTAAGAACATGCTCACTACTTCCTCACCCTTCTCCCCTTTTCTAGGGGTAAAATGTTTTGAAGACTCTGCTTCAGAAGATTGGATAGATAATTTCTCAGAGGTACTCTCCTTCTCATGATAATAAACTAATTTCTTTATGATATCTTCAATATCACCACTCCCTTCATCCTCTTCTTCTTCTAATTCTTCTTCTCTCACTATTTCTTAGACTTGATCTTTTTTTGGAATCATTAACTTCTTTCCTGTAGTCTCTGTTAATGGTTCTAACAAAAATGATTCTGGTATCAAAATATTCTCAGAGACTTTCTCAGAAGCCTTTAGAAGGGATTGCACTATCTCAGCCTCAGAGTCTTTCTTGTCCTTTCTTTTTTCTGATATCTGTACTAAAATTATTCCCTCCCAACTATCTTGTTCATCCTTTGAGTAAGATTAGCTCGTTCATTCTCTAAATGTTCACTTCCACTTCATTCAGATAAAACAATTACCTTCTTCGATTTAGATCTTGTAACACTCTTAGGAGTCATGGATTTTATATGATTTGAGGTAGTTGTAAAATTAACACATCCATTCCCATTGTTCTTATTAACATTTTCAGTATCTCTTCTCATTCTAGTCTCATGTTGAAGAAGAGTTCTAAAAATCTCACCTAGAGTAATCTGTGAGACATTCCTATTCTCATCAATAGTTGTTCTCTTTGATTCCCACTCATTAGGAATGATTTATATAATCTTGTCAACAAGTGACTCATAATCTAAAGCTTTTTCACCCATGAATTTTAAGTTGTTGACAATATTGATGACTCTCTACTGTACCTTACATATAAGTTCTCCATAAGGAAATCAAAAACCATGATACTCAGCACTATGAATAGGTCTTCTAGTTTAAATAACTTTTGACGTACCAAAATGAGTAACTTAAAACCTCTTACAAACACAATTTGCAGCTTCACAAGAAGAAATCATTCTATATATATTCCTGGTCATGGAACACAACAAATTATTATTTACCTTTTAGTTTAGTTGATATTCTGAATTTTCTTGATTAGTAAATGTTCTGATTTCCTTTTCTGGAATCATATAATCTACAGTCAGTATAACAAAGGTGTTTACTCTAGTGTTAATAATAAAATCCCTCATACAGTATTCATAATCATTCCCATCAAATATAGGCGGTCTAGTAGGATTAGGATTTTTAATTGAACCATCATTCATTCCTTCCATCATAAAGAAAAAATCTTCCTACACAAACATGTTTGTAATAAAAGTTTCTAAACAAGAATAAAAATATCATAAGCTAGGAAAATATAAAACAAGGAAAAAGATGAGTAAGAAAACATATATTTGAATAATATTATTTGAGATTCCTACTCTGATACCAATTGTAAGATCTAAATAATGATGTAGATTCTCAATATTCAAGGGGGCGGTGAATTGTATACTATAAAAAATCCTTGGGATACTTTAAGAATGGTAATGTTTAACAAAGTTAAACAAGATAAATTCAGAAGAACACTTAGTTCCACAAACTTGTTTGATTTTGGAAATATGGTTCTTGAAATGAAACATAATAAAATCTTTCAAGTACAAAGATTCTAACTCAAAGCATATAGAATCATACTAATCAAAGTACAAGTATAAGAAAGTATAAGATAGTTATACCTTACATATAAATAAAAATGCAGTGATAAACAACTTGAAACAATACAAGTATCAAATATGAAAATTTTTTAATCCAAAGAGTAGGGAATCCAACAAACATGGATAAAGGTCCCTTGATGTGTAATTTCAAGAATGTCTATCTTACCCACACCAGGGTAAGCCCTATATATGAATATCAGAGTCGGTCATGCTATCCTCATAAGCCCTTGAACTTCAAGGTAGTCAGCACCTCTGTCTTCCTATCCCCAGAAGCCCTCGAATGTACTCAGAAACATTTGGAGTCTCAGGAAGCAATTCTGAACAAGATGTTCTATATGCAGAAAGTATTAAAGTCTATCTATCTAGAAATCACCTCCGAAACATGTAATCTATATATTGATCAACATGTATTTAGCTCATTCAAATGAGCTCCTCTTTATAGGAACATCTTTAACAGTCAGATCTGTCCTCCAAAGGTCATATTTTCCCATGAATTTCGGAGAGACCAGTAGACGTGTCACTCAAAAAATGGTTATTTAGTAACAGGATGCACAACATCGTTTTATAACTCAAACAAGATTAAGTAAAATATGGTTTCTCATCCAAATTCAATTTTTCGGAGTCTAAGGAAAAATAGAATTTGGAGTCTAAGTGAGTAAGCCTCCAGAGTCTTTGTTACAAGGATATACAGATTCTTTTTTCCCAGGAATTTGGAATCAAAATTCTATAGATTTCATATTCTAAATTATAAGGAATTCATAGTCTGATTTTTGAAGAATTCAGATTACAAATTCTGAGGAATTCGGAGTCATAATTCTGAGGAATTCAGAGTCTAAATTATGATGAATTCAGAGTCTTAATTTTATAGAATTCATGTTCTGAATTTTGGAAAATTCAGAATCTAAATTTCACATAATTCGGATCAGGAATTCCATTGAATCAGGATTCTGAATTTCAAAAAATTCAAAACCTGAATTGAACAGAATTTGGATTCTGAATTTTAGTGAATTTGGAACCTGAATTCAGATACTGAAAATAGAGTACTCTATATCTAAGTATTTATATAATTACGAAGTTTGAAATGTGAAGCCAAATTTTTACTTAAGAATAAGAAGAGATAGACTAAAATATGAATAATGAAAAATAGGTCATGATAATTTTTACTTGGGGAGGGAAAAATATTCTCAATATGAAAAAGCTTATGGAAAAATAAATTTTCCTTAATATAGAGTTTTTGTGATTTTCAAAACACGATGAAATGGAAATGTCATAAGGAATCCTTATTGAATAAACAAAAACCCTAATCCAAAATATCTTGAATTTGAGGATAAGAAAATGAAATAATAATCGAATAAGAATATATGTATATCTCACCAGTAAAAAACTGAACATTTTCCACTAAAATCCACCCTAAATTATGCGACTAGAAGTCTGAATTAGAGGAGATCTCCTGGTTGTCATACGCGAGAGAGAATAAGTAGAGGGGAAGAAAAATTATAAATTATCAAAGAGGGGTAGGTGGTAAAAACATATATATTTTAAAACTAAGCATCTGCCATGTTATACACTATAATTTGAACTATTCTATGTGTCATCCCCAGGTAGCCACTGAGGAGCCTAACACACCCATGACAATGGATAAGGCTCTTCTACACTCATTATTTCAAATAGGAAACCCCTCCTTTATTCTATATTTAGTTTTCCTTAATTTGTAATTATTTTGACACATTTTCACCAAGATATAATTTTATATTTTATTTAAAAATGATCATTATTTGAATATATATTGTGTTTAGATAAATTCTATGTGAACGTAGTATTTCTATCAATTTTGTATTTCAAATATTGGACTATTTTATTTAATAAATGTGTTTTTATTTACTATCACTTTTATATTTATTAGATCAAATTATTTGAATATTTATTATGAAATTTAATTTTAAATTTAAATTCCATAGAGTTTCAATGAATTTACAATTTTTGTATTTAAGTCATCATGGTTCATGATTATATTTTTGAAACAAATTTAATTCTCTTTTTACAAATCAGTAAATTCCTTTTTTATTTTTTTTATTTTGAATTTTGAATTTATTAATTTCATAAGTGTTGACTTTTTTTGTTTTGAGATGGAAAAGGTAATCTTTTCCATGGACATGAAATACAGCAATGAGTTACTCATTACATAAAAAAATTATATCATAGAGATTTAAAGTTATGTAAAGGTGTAAAATCAATGAAGATTGGTATTTTAAACCAACCAAGAGATAAAAAACCATTATATAGTGGAACTATTATGCCATCCTATTGTACCAATCAACTGAAAGATAGGGAAGAATATACATGAAAAGGAACTAATACAAAAATAATGGGTTGAGCTACCATGGACATAGATTTTCCACAATGAGATAGGAGTGAATTTGAATCACATCTACCACTTTTTATCCTCTAGTGGACTCTAAGAAGGCCGGAATGGTTTTGAATATTTCCTATCAAAAAATAGGACAACTAAATTATGTTTTGAAATAATTTTGTGAAATAGATAAGAAGATGAATAAGTATTTTGATAATATTTATGATACTAAAGTCATGAAATCCCAATATATGATGGTAAACACCAACCAAGTTAGTGAGTATGTTTATTAATATCTGATTGAAATCAAATTGATATTGGTATCTAGTAGACAAATTATGGAAGTGCGAAACTATTTAACTCAAACCATTCTTCAATAATGATTGAACATCACCATGTCAGTCACCGACCTTCATTTAATCAATGAAAATCCCATTAATGAGAGTCTAGATTGGATAATATTAGATTGGGGTTCATGGAATTTGAGTTCCACTATGACAAAATAATGGAGGATAATATAAATTTGATTCAAAACAAATATGTCTAAGGATGGAGTTACTAAATCCAGCAATGATCTATTACTATAGTGAGGAAAAGAATTTCATTCACCAGTTTTTTATTTTCTAGGTACATATGATAAAGAAAAAGGGTCCTTATTTCCTCCCAAAATTACAATTATAATTTAATAATTGGATTCATATTAGGAGTACATGGAACCCCCCTAGATTTTGGTTTATAAGCCTGTTGAAACAATATTCAGTGGTCAAGGCTTATGGTCCTACCTTTATAATAGAAACATTGTCATTCTATGATGTGAGTGCAATTGGGATTGGGTATCATGGATGAATGCGAGATATAATTGTTGAATAAATATATGTGGGTAGGTCATTGGTTTGTACTTCTATATGGGTGTTGGACACAGCTTGAATAAGTGTCACTATGCCTAAACCATCTACATCGTGGTAATTCCTTTCTCTCATTATTGAATATCCATATCCAAAAGATCAATATTAATGTACTACTTTATCCACTTGGACCCTAAAATATAAAATCAAAAATTATTGGAGGTTAACTTAGATCGTTTTAATGATCGTGTTCCCTACATCAAAATATCAAAGAAAATGGTGGATCATTGAATATATGAACATGAAATCATGATGAGGAATCTTATTTAAATTATTATGAATCTCTCATTAGTCGACTAGGATAGATCAAAGAGTATAACTAAATATATAGGAATCATATGATCAATGGTGACAACATCCTAAAGAATATTGGGTATTTGAGGCACACTGGCATAGATGACTTTGATGCCAGAGTTTTCAAGAACATCCATTTTAAGAAAGGGGCTATTTTATTCATTCATTAATCATTAAAAATTTGGATAACATTGAAATTGAGTGGAGTAAATGAGGATTTCGTGACTCAGCCTCCAGTAGGTGCTGAAATTAGAACTCTTTTATAGACGGGGCCATTCTTCAACACCTAGGTTCTGGACTGGCTACTATGAAATTAATTTCTATCGATAATTTGAGTATTATTATTTAATAAAAACCATTTAGAGGAAATTAAATTTCCTATAATAATAATTTTACAGTTATATATCATTTTAATTTTTGAGATGTTTTTCAATTCAGGTATCTTATAGTTAATTTATAACCTTCAAGAATAAATTCCCAATGATATTGATTAAATAAATTATTCAAATGTTATAAACTCGTTGATTAAGATCTTGTGAAAATATGTTTTTATCCTATGAATATCACATCCACATCAATGATAATTTGTTATTTTGGGATGAACTTCAGCATCTATCTCCCCATGTATATTCTATTGTATATAAGAAGATGAACATATGTACTAAAATATAATACCATTGATATGTTGGAGGTTATATTCTTTGATTTCATTCCTCAATCTTGTTTTAATTCTGAAATAAGTGATATCAACGTCAAAGAATGTTGTATAAATTTTCCCTAACTCACTTAATTTTAGTTATTTATTTTTATTATTTTACTTTCATCCATAATTTATTTGATATTTCACTACTATCTCGGGATCACATGAACATTACCACTCATTATTTCATCTATTTAGTTCTTCGTGTTCCGTTATTTCCTTAAGAGTTTGTTATTTTATTGGATATATCACATCATTTATTTTGTATTGGGCCCCTTGTGATTCCTAAAATAATTATAAGAAGGGTACAAATAACTAACTGTTTGACTTTTCCAAGGATATCTAGTCACATGGAAAGAATCATGAGATGTGACACCCATTAGACATATCAAAATTTCAGCTGACATCCCACCATGTCATAGACCATGGAGTTTCAGGCTTCGCAAAAAAAACCTCAAGATACTCACTTGATTAGCTTCATAGTGACACCCATTCCCCCCTCATGGTGGGTTTACTGAGAAAAAAATGGGTAGGAACCATATTGACCCCTAAATATTATCACCATTGTAACAAATCCGTAGACATATAATGGAAATTTTGGTTCTTTTTTTCCAATGAAGACAATCCCCCAGGGTGCATTCTCAACCTTGTAAAACTCTCATAGAATAATCACATCAAACACCTCACGGATCTCAATAAAAGTCTTAAAAAAACTATTAATTATGTTCATATTCTTAGATTCACAATCTGAATTTCATTTTTTGAGATGAACCTTCAACAAAATAATAAATTTACATTTTTTGGAATTTAACAACCATACAAATTTAGTTTTTTAAATTAAAAAAAATTTATGATAGGAATTACATATATATTATATTATTTTCAAAAACATTAAATGTTTATTATATATTTTTCTTATATGGATTTATACCACATAGTATATAATTTGGTGGGTTCTTATGTATAAGTTTTCAGTTCACAAAAAATTATGAATATAAAATGTACCATGTTATATAAAAGTTAGTATGCACTTTATTATTATTTCATGGTAGCTACATATATTCTTTAAAGTTAAAATGATAATTAACTTTTAAAAATTATGAAATTTAGTTATCCATAATCAATGTTCATCATGGATTATTATATGTTTTTATGTAATTTTTTGGGTAAGAAGAGTATGATTTTGTATGGGGTTATTGAATACGCTCATAACAGAAAAAAATTGTGCACTACATGACCCACCAGGTGTACCACAGAGAGTGTTATACAATATATCTATTGTATTATTGTGATTTTTGTGTCATATTGAAACACCATGCCTATTTTTAGAAAGATACCTACCCTGAGAACCTTTATACTTTGATAGCATTCTTACCAATATATTTTGTTTTTTCTAATCAATGGGTAGGTGGGTATGTTTCTGATTAAGTCATCAGTTAAGGATTTAAAAATATTTTATTTTCCCTCTCAAATGAAGAGTATGACATTTTACACCTTGATTAAGATAAAAATAGGATGTTTTTGTTAATTTCTTGAAAAAATTGCATGTGATGTTCTTATCAACATGGATAAGGGGAATATGATGCCCTCATCATATTAGATGAATATCCTGTCATATATTCCTCAACCTTGTCAGTCTACTGTCATAGATTCAAGAATATGTTAGATAGTTATTTTTTAATGACATATTACATGTCACATGGTACCTATATGTCATGGAGAAAAAAATATTACATGATTATGCATTATTATATATGATATGACTAGTAAAAAATTAAATATAAATACATAAGTTTGTTAGAAAAAAAATAAAATGCATTTTTATCTTGAATAGAAATGACATATTTCTAGATGTAAGCCATTACATTAAATTATGTAATTAGTAGTTCATAATTTCTTTCAAAGCAATAAATTCCTATGAAGTTCCACATTGGTGTTATTTAAATGATTTTCAATCTTATGAAACCTTGAGAGATTCCCGAAACACAATTTGGATGATATATGGATGATGTTTTGGTTGGACTTTTAGAAATTGTGACATATAATATAACATGTGGTGAAAATATATGATATAATTTCTAAAAGTGGATTTGAAACTGTCCAAAATGGGTTATAAATTTTATTTCCTAAGTCTCTATATATAATTTTAGTTATGATGAATGTATTCCAGGTCTTTCATGCTATAATGAAGGTAAGATATTGATGAAATTTTGATCTAAAGGAACAAATCATGTCATTTTGGATTAAACCATGTTTACGAGTATCTTAGAATCCACCATGTAATAATGACTTTTATTACTCCATTGTTATATGAATGAACATGAATGTAATAAAATAACATACTATATCTTTTTTCCTTCTATTTTGATTGATATAATATTCATTTTTTCATTATATGATTATGGTATTTAGGAATTTTAAAATTTAATATGTTCATTTAAAAAAATGGCCAATGTGATGAATGAACCAAATTTTTCAATGATTTGAAACATTATTATAATTATTAAAATTTCTCTATCAGTATAAGTTTTATGTTTTAAATTCCGTGGATGTATCTATTTGTTAGTTTCGTCCTAAAGAAACTTACTATGTTAATGAGACAAATTACTCCGATTGAAAACTATGGAAAATAATATCATTATTAGCTCTTAGTCCCTTATAACAATAAAAAAGTATCTAGTAGTTATTGAGGTTGATACATAACCTTCCAAATCATTATTAGATTTACATGATAAATATATTAACAATGTTAAAATAGTCCCTCAGTTTTTCTTCATTGATATTGATCAAACAACTATTCGAAGCATCTAATGGAAAAATAATCATGATGTAAGGGTTGTTGTTTATTTTTTCTTTTATTATTTATTCCAAATGTATAGTTATATTATGATCATATCCATGTTATTGAGTTGTTCTTCCACTACATTTGGATTTTAGACATTCTTATTAAGTTTGTTATATATCATGTAGTTTTATTGAGTTCCTTCAATAATTATATATGATCATTATTATTTCATTACGTCCTAAATACGAAGGATCATGAATGAAAATTTAAGAACTTTAATATAATCCAGAAATGTTTTACACAAAGAAAAATAGTTATATAGGTATGATCATTCATGTTTTACGGGATACAAAATTATACAATGTGAATAATTTCTTATGGGGTTAATATGACTCTATACTTCAAGTGTATATATAATAATAAATTTCTAATTCTCTACCATAAGTCTATTTCATTTGAGACTCTATATGGGTGACATTACTCATCCAACATTAAATTATAGTGGGTTGTGAGATTTTTATTATTGGTACCAATATGTCTTTCTAGAAACCTGATAATATAAATATGATCTTGGTTTATATGTGAATAGATAATGATATTCGTAAGTCACTAGAATTTGTGGAAAGAGACCATATTATTCAAAATATTTCCAAGAGTCATTTCACTATGAGAAAACATTCTTTTAAAAATGTTTGTAAACCAATAGAATATGATATACAAATGATACCCACAGTCATCGGATATTATGGAATGGGGATAAAAATATTAAAATAGTTTCTATGTAACCACTGGTGTAGGTTATTTGAGGTTGGAAGATACTAATGGTTTGGTAAATTGTTGGTATAGTCTTACTACACTAACAATTCTATGAAAAACTCATATAGTACCCTACATTAAGAAGACATCCCAAGTATCTTGCACCCACTCTCCAAAAACTATAATACTAATATATAAAAAAATATCTATTAAATAAATCACATACAAAATTATAATAGTATATTTTCAATGTATTTTAAATATAATATGTTAATAGGTTCAAAAAATACCCTAACATAAAAATACATTATGTATCAATCCTCAAAATCCATCCACTCAGTCATATGATAAATTTTAAATAAAAAAACATGTTTAATATCTCCCTCTTTCCATTACTACCATTGAGTTAATCACTATAAACACTATCATCATGAAAATCCTCACTAGAATAGTCACCTTCAATATCCCTATCACTATTGTATCATCAAAAATTGTTGGCCACCCAACACTAGAAACTTCATCATCATTTCCTGGTACATCATATAATGAGTGGTCATCACCCTAAATGTTTCTAAATATACATCTTTATATTGTATAAGTTATTTATATAATGTTTTAAAATATTTCATATGTCTCTTTGTGAGTTTTTTTCTTCCTTCAGACTCTTTTACAGATAATGTTTCAACCATTATTTCTTTAACATAGATTAATTGAAACTCTATGATTCAAGAGCTATCATATTCACAAGAAGTGAGCCAATTACTAGTGGGGATAATACTTTTTCTAGGTTGATAGTGGACTATCTCACATTTCAAATCACCTAATATAAATCACAGATGAATGAATTTCCAGAATTGGTCATATTCTTACAAGTCCAGGGCCACAAAAGCACATTGTGGATAATATAAAGGGATTGATTAGTAAAAAATTTGATATTAAAATATAAAATTTATCATCAAAAAATAAAATATTTTACCCTTCCTATTTTTTATATAACCCTAAATTATATTATTTCTGTCAGATTAAAATAATTTTACATACGGAACATTCCATTTAAAATTCATTACTTCCTACTACAAATAACATTGAATAAAAGAAAAACCTATTCAATAAAATTTTATTAATAAATAAAATTAAATCATTCTAACCAATTATTCACTAATAATAACCAATAAATAATACTAACTTTCATTTAAATGAATCATATTATCCCCAAACGAGAGAAACATGAATCAATCAACTCAAAATGAACAAGATTTCATTGATTTCTTCAAGTTATATTCATAATAGTTCAAATTTTTTATTAGTGTGGTTTAGTTTAGTTCAGTTCAGTTGAGTTCATGTCAATGTTGATTTGTTTATTTTATATTGGATCAATATTAGTTAATTTATATTGGTTTATTTAAGTTCTATTTAGAATTATCAATAAAATTTGATTTAGTTTGTATTAATTTAATTTTTATCATTTTATTTTTATTCAATTTAGTTCTATTGGATGTAGTTCCATTCCATTAAAAATATTATTTATATTTTTTTGTACATATTGTTATAATTTAGTTTGGTTAAGGTATGATTTTATATAATTTGGTTCACTTTAATTTTATTCATGTACAAATTGTTCATGATTGTAATGATATGTTTTTCCTTTTAAGTGTAATTTTTTTATTATGCTTGATTTGGATTTGGTCAGCTAT
Source organism: Viscum album (assembly GCA_963277665.1). NCBI lineage: Eukaryota > Viridiplantae > Streptophyta > Magnoliopsida > Santalales > Viscaceae > Viscum > Viscum album. The sequence goes on along the minus strand of OY728165.1, from coordinate 249,216,784 downwards.
AGATAGTTATGTTTATTTATATTTATATATTTATATTGCCACCATTTTAGTTATAGTTTATATTTTATAATTTTATATTTTCAAATTAAATTTATATATTTAGAATTTTATATGTTAATATCAATTAAATAAATTACATGTTAACATAGTTTGGAGTTCAAATTTTGAAATGTAAAAATTTTATATATTAAAATGTTAGTATAGTATTCATTTTTAAATTTTATATATAAAAAATATGTGAAATATTTTCATAATTATGTGTTAATATTAATTCTAACAATTTATAATATACAAATTGAAAATTTTAATGATTTTATAAAATTATTTAGATAATTATACTCATTAATTGTCATATTATTCTACATACTAATATGAAACCTAAAATAATATATAAATTTTTATTTCTTTAATAGAGTTTACTATTTATATTTTTCATATCAACTAGATTGAGACTAAAAATTATAAAAAAATGATTTATGTATTTATAGTGTTGTGAATTATTCTTCTATATGATGTCAAGATTTTTTTTATTAATTCATAATAACAACCAATTAATATCCTATATTTATAATTAAACCTCTTAATGAATAATTAAGTTATCTAGGAACTATATGAGATAACAAAAGTTTTCTAAAATATTCTTCTTTTTTATTTTTAATGTTTCTATTATTTAAGTAATAAATTTTAGTTCAATAGCATTCAATATTATCCTTTTATTTAATAATTAATTTATTGAGTGGTTTACCAAAAATTCATAGTCAATATGTGATTTATTTTATGCAACTGCATCATACTATGTACAATTATCATTATTAGTCGTAGAACCATGGAATTCTTTACCACCATTTATTACATGATTTTGTAGGACACTAGAACAATTTCCAGAATTTTCGTCAATCAGATTCACATTAACTATAATCTGTTTACATTTTTCTTTTAACTTGTAAATTATATATAAAGTATTTAAATTCTACAATGTGTTTTCAATCAGTTCACATGTAAACATTTCCAATGTTATATTTTATTTTATATTTATTTAGATTTATTATATCAGAAAGTTTTTTGATAAACTTACATTCATATATTTCATTTCTTTTTGAACCAATTTCAATCCTTTTGGAATGGTTTGGTTTAGATAATTTTTATTTTATAATGAAATTGTTTTATTAATTTATGTGTTTTGTAACATTATAATTAGGTTCTGGTCGGTTTATATCTTATTGAATCATATCATGTGAGTTCAGTTTTATTTGGAAAGGTTCATTTCATTTTTATTTGGGATGGGCCAGATCTTCCTTAATACAATTAGTTCACGCCAGCTTCGTTTAGTTTATTTCCTTTCAGTTTACATTAATTATTAAATTTTTTGTTTTATTCATGTTAGGTGATTTTAGGTTTGGTTGAATTGATTTTTTTGGTAAATTTCTATTAAAATAAATTAAACTCAATTTTATATGAAAAAATTGGTTTTTATTTATGCTCCATCATAGTAGTCACCACCAATGTTGTTATACATCATACTATACTTAATTTTTATTCAATGTGATGATTCCATAAACAAAAATACAAAAAATACAAAATTAATTATTAATATAAATCATATTTATTTTCATTAAAATAGTAAATATGATTAATTCTTATGACTCTCCACCCTTCCAATAAGAAATCATTTACTACAAATATGTTACTGTAATTTCAATAAGGGTTGGTATACCATATAAATATATGCTAACTCTACTGTCCCATCCATTATATAATATATTCTTATATTCACATCATAACTCATCTTATTCTATAAGTCATGTAGCCCTCATAACATCACTATTAGTAAAATTATATCAAATTTGGTTCCACAATCTTAATTCATATTAAGTCATAAAAAATCAATAAAAATCTAAAATTTAGTCTAAAAAAATTTATTACCCACATTTTATCCCATTAATTATCCATTATTTAATTTTTAATTTGCCTCTATGATATTAGTTTCATGAGAATCGTATCTGGTTTTTTGAAAAAAACTCAATAAAATCCATATCTTCTTTCATAATTTTACTAATCTTTTGACTTTATTCATTAGGCATGGAAATAACCTTTTTATGGTATATCCATATTTCATACATCATGGTGTTCCAATTTATCCCTATAGTATTATTTTGAAATATGATTAAATAAAAGAAAATTTATACATTTATACATTTTATAATGAAAATTATTTATAGATACTAAATTTACTAGGGTATTAAGGAAATAAATTACTGAGGATGATCACTTATAACTGATAGATCCCATGGTTATGAAAAAAATACCCTGTATAGTTCCTATTAGGAGGTCATAATATTAGGTATGGTTGGGATGAATAGAATTATCTACAGAAAATGTTTTTGCACTATGAATATAATATATCTAAAATGATAGAGAACTAGGAAATTAAGGCAACATAAAATTCAATGGAAATGAAAAATAGGGATGGGGAGAGGGATCCAGCATTAGATAAAGAAATTACATATGTGAAGGATGAAAAAAATAAAATATTATTGATATTATAGGTGGTTTAAATTTCCAAAATTATATAAATGTAATTATGGGTTACGTTATTATTCTATACAGTATATTAATTGACGGTTCAAGGTGTAATCATGTATGGTTAGTGTTTTATGTTTCTCTTGTCACATCCACCATGAACTATTTGGATGGTCACTATTGTTAGTATTCTAGTGATAGATTATTTTTCACATGGATAGTGGATCTAATTTAGTGTTAAAAAATAATTAATGATGTCACATTATATATGCATATATAAATTTAATAATACATTCAAAACTGGCATGATATTTTTATTTCCCATATCTCGAATACTCGAATTATTTTCACACATTCTTTTACATTATTTCTCTACAATATTTTAGATTTTGTGCATTTAAAAATAAATAAATAAAATTAATTAGAAAATTATTACTAATCAGAAATCCAAATATGGCACAAGATGTTATATTACTTAATTAAGGAATATAAATTTTCATTCCAAAAAATGGATAGGTTGTGACATGACATATTCCTGTCAAATTTAGTGGAATGAAGATAAAAAACATAAATGGGGTGGAGAAACATATTCAACACATATATATAATCTTGTTAAACATTCTATTATTATTATTTTATTCTATGTTCAATTCGGTATGATTAATCCACTAACCATATTAGATCAAACATTCCATCATCAAAATATCATATCACAATAAGCAATAAAAATATGCAATCCTTTCTGTTAACTACTTTTAACCTATTATTTTACACTTTAAAAATACATCATTGAAATATTTTCAATGTAATCCTAGGTTTTCAAAATTTTTATTCTTACACTTATGTTCCTAACATAGTATCCGTAATCTTTACACATCGTATTCCTTTTTTTTTCTATTTTTCAATTACCCATGTATTTTAACTTCCAATGTTATACTTTTTACGATTTCATTATCTATCCAACTTATAAATACAATTTCAAATTGATAGTATTGTTATACCCTTACATAATTTACTTTAACACATATAATTTAAAACTTTAGATATCATCATTCGCAAAATAACATCACAATATATCATGATAGACCTATTTCATGTATATAAATTTTTAATTTTAATGTAATAATTTTTTAAAATTATAATTATTCTTCTCGATATTTAATTTAAAAATTATTTTATTATAAAATTTATTTAACTTAATATGAAAAAATAGAAAAAAATATTTTTGTTTTTAAGAGTTTACATTGACTAAACTATGGATAATTTTTTAAAGAGAAAAATTTTTATTTTGAAGGAGAAAAATGTTCATGACAAGACACATAGAGGTCGTTGTAAATAAGGGTACATAATATTCCTCAGTTGTCTGTGTAAAATTATAACATCGAGGAAAAATAAAGGTTGAATGGATTGGATAGATATCTACATGAATTCCATTTGAATTCATGTAATGGTAATGCAAGCTGGTGTGTCAAGGTAATGGAGGTCATAGATTAGGTTGTTCTATGTAATGGTATATGTCTTGTAATTTAAATGTATGAAGGTTGATCTTCATAAGGGTAATAAGATCGATTAATGATCTATATTAAGATAAATTGGATGTTACATAAATGAAAATTGAAATAGTAGTGATGTTAAATTTAATATTCATTGTGGTGTGTCATGATCTAGAAATATATGAAAATAATGTCTTATATAAGGATTCATTACATAACCCTTACACTCCCTTGAAAATAAAGACCTATTAAAGGATACTTTTAATTAACCATTTTGAAGTGTACAAAATAGGTGCCTATATGAGGTAGCGTTGGTACTACCATTACATTGTGCAGGGGAGGGTAAATCTCATGTAAGGGAAATCATGTTCTTATATGGATTGTGCAAGGGACATCCCATAACTAAAATCATTAGGTAAGGATTATCTCATAGGTAAGGTGTTGTGTAGAGTTAACTCAAAATTAAACCAAAATAATATTAACACCCAAGGATCATTGAATCATTTAAAATTATTTTAATAAATACCACAAACTAACCCCAACCAAAAAACTAGTATTCAACATCCCTGGACATGCTGGGAACCTATGGAAATATAAATGAAAATATTTAAGGAAAATTTCACATATAAGAAATATTATATTAAAATAGATACAAACACATTAATATATATTTGTTTAAAATAAATACATCCAACTGGATTAAAATCATTTTTAGTTTAGAATATCAGAATCCATAACTGGGGAACAACTTTGATTTATCAAAAAAATTATTAGTAAACTAAAGTTAAAAAACATTATCTTCTCAATGTGGTACTCAAACACTATTAAATTTTATTAATTAAATCCACATCATCTTCAAAATAAATCGTATGATCATATTGGATTCAAAAGGAAACAAAAATAAAGTAATTTGAATAGTACCAAACTGAATGACCCATGTAAAGATAAACTTAATGAACTAATAACACATATTACTCTTTCTATATAGTACACACCAATAGATTATGTTCACAATAAATTGAAACAATTGAAATATTTAATTCATCATATATAATAAATTTTTTATAATCAATGGAGGCAGTGATAGTGTCAATTTCATCCCCACCATCAAAAAAAATATAATGGGATAATTTCAATAATGACAATGAATTTATGTCACGTAAGTTATTTAATATGGAACATTTATTTCACAATTGATACTGAAATATTAGGCTTGTTGATTTCTAGGATGTGAATGATTTCAATAATTGTAAATTAATATTCAATGTTTCTTCCTCGAATAAAACAACTTTTATTTCATCACAGAGACTCAACCATGGGATTATTTATCCTACTTTGGTATTTTCTCAAAACACAAATAATATGATATATTTTAATATGAAGAGACATTATTCACCACACTTGAATAATATTATGTTGTTTCAATTAATATAACCCCATCAGGTTGTGTTCTCCGATTTACTACTCAAATAGTTATAATCAAATTTCACCCACTGATCACTAGTGATTTTCATTATTGAATCATATATTTTAGACCAAAATCCAACACTATTATTTTTATAAAGAAAGATTCAATAGTTATACTCAAGTTTCATATATATGTATGAATATGATTATTAAATAAATAATTTTTACTTTTTTATAAAAGTAATAATTATACCTTTTATTTGTAACAAAAATTAAACACATTTCTATGAAAAGTATCCAACCTTATAAGAGATATCGAATGAGGAAATCAATATATATATTTTTATTCCCCTTATGAAATTATAATAAAACTCTATGACATATGTGAAAATAAATTGTTAGAGAAAAAATATACATATTCAAAGTACTTACCTGACATTGTAATCAAAAAATTATAGTTAACAAAGGCTTTGTAATGTTCTATCTCTCGATCTTTATGGATCAATGTTGTCAATGTATATGATCATGGAATTCACCGAATTTGGGGAAATAATGTAAAACTGGGTTCAATTTTCTTATACTTATCATTTTTATTTCTCATTTTCCAATTACATATCAATCTCACATCATCCAAATACATTAAATATAAATCCATAGATTGTTTTGCCATGTAAACTCTCACAATGGAACCTATTTGGTTATTCGTATTCATAACATATGAATTCATTGTATAAATAGTTTTTTCAAATATATATAACCAAAAATTCAATGGTTTCCCCTTCAATATTGTTTGTGTAATGATAAAATATTGAATACACAATGAATGTTATAAAATATATAGGAATAATTTTCTCTAAATCACAAATAATTGGTAACTATTCATATATTTCTTTAAATAATTACTTTAAGAAACATTTAACAAAAATATCTACATTAAAATGGAAAAATATAATCACCATAACCCATTTGTAAAATGATAATAAATAATAGACATCTATTGCAACCATTTATTGATAAAGGATGTGGGACAAATCTGATGATTTTAGTTTCAAATCATTATTGTTAAACTATTATGATTTTTTTATCTTGAATAACCATTGATAAAATTGAAATCGATAATATTTCTATAAACTAGTTTTCTCTGAATTTTTCATCACATTAAAATAACATGAAGCATTCAAGTTATTTTAAATAATATAGATTTGATATCATTCTAAACAAATATGCTAATTCAACAAGTCGCACTAAGATCAGAAATTATCATTAGTATTTACCTTGACATTTGGAAGAATGATAAGTCACATTTCACATATTGTTTTCTGAATATAAATTATATCTATACAATTATGTAACAAATCAGTTGACCAATAAGTTAAATCAAAGAATATTCTATTCTACTACCTATTATAATTGGATTTAGTAGAAACATTATGCCTTTCTCTAAATTTCATCTTATCTTTACCAAAATAAAAACTTAAATATTTCAATTCATTAATTATAATAGATCTTGGCATTCCTTGTGGTTTGATCTCTATATAAATAATAATTTCAGACCATTAAAAATTATTAGATAAAGGTTGATCCCTTAGAAATAATTGTCATTGTCTATTGACACCAAAATTAAATTATATTTAAACATTTTGGAACATGTATTACTCATAAAAATAGTACATGATAGTTTTACCATCTTACTTAATATGAACATAATTGCATAAGAATAAAAATAATTTATAATCCATATAATTGGAACAATACTCTATAACATTCATTTAAACGAATCATTATATGTGTGAAAACATAGATTCCACGACTCAATAAAATATTTAATTAAAAATTTCAAGTACACCAATATATCCTTTTTGGAGAAAAATGTATTGATATGAGTATACATAAGAAAGTGAACATCAATTTCTATAAACATACATAGCAAAAGGTCATAACTGTGATTGAAAACTTTCAATATTCTATGTGATGTAATCTAATAACAAAACTAATTAGAACTATAACATGTTATACCCAACCCAAGATTAATCAATTTAAAAAAAAATTCCAATATTCTTCATCTAATTTATAAAATGATAATTCATTTGATGGTTTAAAAAATTCATCATTGTCCATAATTATCTCAATATAATGTAATTTCATATTTTTGAGATTTCATCAGATACCAAAACAATTTAGAACATAAGAATCAATGAAAAGTAACACAATATATTTTTTGGCACATAATACTATGTTCCATATACATTTGTCTTCCATAAAGATGTAACATAATATTTAAAATTATATAAATGATTGTTTCATCTGAGAACAATCTACATTCATTTTAGAATGTATTGATTTTATTTATAGAAAATCATTTATAATCTATTAACTTCCTTGATATATATTTATTTTAGAGAATATTTATATCATTATGATGTGATCCCTACTAAAATTAAATAATATAATTTATGGTAGTATTGGAATCCCATACATGATTTTCCCATGATACATTTGCATTTAAAATTATAACTTTTTCATCTTTCCACATTATCAGCATATTGGAGTCCTAGAGAAATATATTAGTTTTTTATACCTTTAAAAAATATCATTTTCATAATTTTCATCATGTTTTTTCATATCACTAAGTTTTTTAAACTATATAAATTCATAGTTATCATGAATAAATATAAACTACTCCAAAATCAAATTCTTTATTCTTCTCCTTTCATATGGATGATGAATAGTTTGATATTTTATTATCCGTAATGATTCCATATATAGTAGTTTTATTGAAAACCAACTAATATTATATTTTAAGCAATATATTTGAAATTAAATGAAGGTATTTCAACACAATAATAATAAGGATAGTGTATAATACCTCAATCTAAATAATTTTTAACTGAATAATCTTAAAAAATTAAAAATACATTTGAAACACATATAATATTTTATTAATATCAAACATATGAAATCTATCTATTATATTAAAAAATGTTTTTTAATATTAAAATATTAGATTATAATGACAAAATTTATGAATTAATTTAATCTTTTGAATAAATATGAAAAAAATAATTCCACAACTAAATAATTATAAAAACCATTGAAATTCCATACATGGTGAAATTCCAGTGCTATTATTTATTTAATTAACATTTTTACAATCAATAAAATATTATAAATCAACTTCTAAATGACATATATATATATATATATGTTATTTTAGTTATTAATTTACTATGAATATGTAATTAAAATAATGATAATTTGGAATTGGCATTACTATGTTATTTCATTACTATTTAAAATTTTTAATGATCAATGCCCATTTAGAAAATACCTCAAACATATATTTCTCCCATACATAATATGAAATATCATATTCTAATAATATGAAACTATTATATTCCATTTCATAAAATCCATCTCTAATGATAATGTTGAATTTATTTGGTGTATTTAGTTCTATATAAATTCTCTATATCATAATTTTTGAATAAAATAATAAAAAATAATATTACCTAAGAGAAATGATATATCCAAGTAAAAAATTATTATATAATCTTACAACATCTATTTTAATTATAAAAAAAATTCAAAATCAATCTTCTAAACTAATTCATAGAGTTTGAATTATTTTGAATAAGTATTATGACAAAATGGTCTCTTTTAATTGTTAGTTTTTTCAATATGTAATTGCATTATTAAATTGATAATTATGTTTAAAAAACAAAAAAAAAGACCCCAAAACAACAACATCATCTCATATATGGTGACATCAATATTCGAAACCATGAAAAATTCTATTCAAAATTGTTTTAATAATTATCATTTAAAAATAAATCTATAACTTAATCAAATATAACATTCATAAAATATAGGTTTTTTTAGATGTTTATATTCCTAAAATATAGTGTAATAAAATCATATACTCAAACCATGATTGAGTGAGTGAGATTTTTATAGAATTATCAAACTAAAGATGAAAAGGTATACATGTAATGTCACTATCAAATTTACATCAATGATGATTGATGAATAAATTTTATCACAAAAAATATATATTTTGACATCTCATGAAATACACATAATAATAACATATTGGGTCAACTTCAAAATATCTCTCATTCCATGAATTATTCTAGTAAATAACTATGTAAATTTGGGAGTAATGACTATATTTTTTCAATCAAGGAGTTCAATGTTATCGTTTCTGTAATTTTATCAATATAAATCCCAATATATTTCTTTGACTAACTTAAGTATTTATAATCAAAGGATAAATTCAATTTAAAGAAAAAATGTTATAAATAAAATGTAGTAGTTTCACATATTACTAGTGAAATTTTGATAACAGACACCTATTAAATGTTACATGATGTTTCTATAAGGTATCATTATATTGATATCATTATTAATATCTATTACGATTCATTTATTTGGAACCACATAAATAGGTATTACAAAATTTAAATTTATTACAAGGTGTATTATTAAAGTATAATGTTTTTCATACTTTAATGTTATATTATCATTATATTACTCTATGAAATAAAATTATTCAATTAGTGAGTGTCTTGATATAATATTCAATATGTAAAATATACATCATTATCACCTACCTAAAAAAACCACCCTTAACAGAATTTACATATTACTCAACAAAAAGAGATATTAGATGAATTTACATCAAAATAATAAGATTATTTTATGGATGAATATTATTCATGTAAATTTTTTGGAGAAGTCGACAATCAATTTAGAAGTTTTGATAATACAGATACACCTCCAACATTCTAATTTGAGGAAAACACAAGACTATACATAGAAATAATCCATAGGAAAGAAAAAATTTCATAATCACTCATGATCATGGTTATATTAATGACCAAGATATTTTATTATGTATATATTTTAATTCTAATGGGATGGAATTGTTGAATATATAATTATAAATGAAATATTTTCAAATAAATATCAATCCATTAGTCAAAAAATGGCACTAAAACTTAGATTCTTTTGATTTCACATTTTATTTTATAAAAAAATAGAAACATGTAAATTATATTAGTTAAGTTGGTTATTTTAAATCTAGGGAAAAAAATAAAATTATTAGAGTAAAATATAAGTAAAAGAATGAAGGAAAGAAATAAAATATGTTAATTTTAGAAAAACAATCATTATTAAAATGATGAATCAACATATACTAAAAAGGGGAATGAATAGAATCATGGTGGTTAACAAATTGGGTGCATGGGGGAAATTATTTCATGTGATGTAACAGTTATATACATGATACTATACATGTTCCTATAAAAAGTGTAGGTATAAAATGATAAAAACGTATTAATACCTATAGATTGTAAAAACAACCGGTGTTGGGTACCTATATGAATGGTTTTCCAAATATATTGGAATAGTTATATTAGTATTTAAAAAATTGTAGTAGCTTAACCTAAAAATATTTCGACTGCTAAGATAATTTTCCATGATATTTGGCAATCCTTTTATGATATCGAGTATAGTTGCTAAGATTGATTATCAATCAGAATTACCTCCACAATTGGAGTGGAACTATGATATCATAAATTTTAATAGTTAATAGAATATTGTTATATCTAGTATAACATCATCGGTTAGGGTGAGATTTATCTAGATATTTCCATCTAAATTAGGAAATAAATATTAATCAAGGATCTCTAAGAGTGAGTTCATTGATAATTGGTAGTCTTTTTTTTTGTAATTGTTTTAGTTATATATAATAAGTTGTAGAGTAATTGGGATAAATAGACTTTTATATTATCCCCATACCCTGAAAAGTTTAACTGATTATTGATTTTAAATATGGGAATTCCTTATCACAGTGAGAATGTAGTTTCTAAAAACAAAATAGAATGAAATAACCTCTGATTATAATTTGAACCACATTTTTGTTCCATTGGGTTATTTTGCTGTCATATTTAACTAAATATTATTTCATGATGACAAACTAACAATAACCAAATTTACTGAAACAAAATAAATTATTTTTTTTTTCATTAATAAGTGACTTAGTGGGAAAAAATAAAAATTTATTACCAATAAGATATTATATAAAATTTACATCACCATATAATTCTCAAAGAATAGTATTTTCCTTAGTAGAAACATTAATGAAATACTAGATATTGGAAAAAACTGAGCCTGTTTGTGTCTATAAATAAATTATTACGTGTAATACCACTCTTTTAGCATGTTCTTCATGGATTTCCTTATTATAGGATTCTGGGGAGATGGTGGTTCCCCTGAGGTAATATTTCAAAACCATATAACGTTTATTCTAATTATACTCATAAATTTTAAAATTTAATTATAATATAAGTTTTTTTGTAATGTATTATAGTTTAAATTTTTTATTAACATAATATATTGTTGAAAATAAGGTATTCAGCTTATAAATGACCACTAAACATCCTCTAACCACCATAATGGAATGTATATTGAAACTATTATCAATGTATGCGGTAATTATTGGGCCTCTATTTTCCTACCAACATGGGTAACAATGATATACTTTATTACTCATATGGTTGTGTAAAAAATAATAATAAAATGAAGTATTTTTTATGTTCTTTAGTGTTGAAACACTACAAATGTTGTAATTTTCTACAGCAGGATGCCAAATCTAGGATGTTTGAATCACAATAGAGAAACCCCAAGGCCATCGATATCATTAGTGGCTGGATAATGATTAATTCTGGTATGTGATGGAATATAAGGTGTTTGCTATATAAGGCTTTCAATGGCTGAGGTAATTGATAATTTGGAAAATAAGGTTACATCATCATTTGATAAACCATGGAAGTTCAATCCTCTACCCATATAATAAGTTTTTTTATTAAGTGATAATATCATTTTGTCCCAAAAACTATCTGATATAAAAATATCTCAATACTTAAGTCCTCACCCAAGGTGTGAGTATGTTTTTTAGACTAGTGGGAACTAGGGCTTGTTATAATATTGGGGAGATAAAACCACTAATCCAAGTCAGCATGGTCCCAAAACACTGTGTATCGTTCAATGGTTCATGTGAAATCAACATGTAGAAAACATGATAGGTTAAATTCCTCCCTATTAGAGAACCAAATTTTGTTATTCCATCCATGTCACTGGTATTTTGTGTTCTAAATATGTACTATCTCTTCTGAGGATTGAGATATTTTTTGGATTTTGTGGTTAAACATTTACTATTTTGAGAAAAAAAAGACAGTCACATGGTTAAAGTTCATGGTTAGTCAAACTATATAGTAACAACGTAAAATGGATTTTTATGTTCTAGTGGGATTCTATATGGTTTTATCATGATTTATAAAATTGTATTGGTCTCACGGAAAACTATGTGGACATTTGGAATTTGTTCTAAGGGTTATTAGAAGGATTTACAATTTTTTTCAAAATTTTTATCATAATCTTGTAAATTATGTGATGTGGTTGTCCAAATAAAGTGGCTAAAACATGGTTAGTTAATTTTTTTAAACTATATAGCATAACCACACACGTAGATCTTAAACTCTTAGAATTATAATTTACCATGAAACCCTTGGTCATTTTAAGCATAATTCTCTCTAAATATTTAATTTTCCAAAACTGTCCTTTTCATGATGATATGTATAGTTCTCACCTTGAATCATTTTTGATTCCACATTAGTATTTATATATTTTATTAAGATATATTTCTGGATACAATATTCTATCTTTTATCAATATATCATCTTGATCCATTTTCACCTTTTTTTATTGGTACTTAATGGGGTTGTGATTGAAGGATCTAATGGGTCTTGATTGGCGATTGATGACTTTTCATGTTTATCTAGCCTTGTGAGGACTAGATCTCCTCAATTAAAATATATTTTTTCAAAGGTGGCTAGTTTTCCTCCATTTGAAAGGTATGTGAATCTATTTTATGATACAGTCACATAAATTAATCCAATTTCTTATAAAATCATATAGTTTGGTTTATGAAATTGATTTTTTTGATATCAAACGATATGTTTTTGGTGAAATTCATCATTGGAGGTATAAAAAATTGGTTTTAAAATTTTATTAAAAAAATATTGATTATGAAAATTATGTGTTCAATAAAATATCTAAAAAATTATTTTTACTCTAATATATTTTTCAAAGCATGGTATCATTTATTATTTTTTGATGAAAATTATTTATAGAATTATGATCATGGTTTCATTAATTTTTTTAAAAAACACAGGAAATCAGGAACTTTAGTTGCATTGCGTTATGGAAATATGAAAACCTTTGAGTGGGTGGCCCCACTAGGGGGTGTTATTGTCATTTTGATAGACTATAGTAAGACTAGATATTAATAGGATTCATGATATTCCATTCTTAATGTAGATTTTTGTGTCATACTATGTATCCCCATTGGATAGAGATCAAATATTTCTTGGTTATATACATTATGGTGTTGTATAATTTTTTTAGGCTCACATATTTATCTTTTCATATTTTGTTACTCTTGATTGCTAGTTTATTTTAAATCACTTGTTCCAATAATCATAGGCTTTTGAATTTTCATATGGATTATGTTTTGAAATCCAAAATGATTTTTTAGTTAAATAATTCTAGGGAAATTTCTTTATAATATTTTCTTATATTAAATCAATAAATAATAGTTTCATGGTTATAGAAATTATATATATTCACTATGTCATCCTACTATGTATTATAATCAAACTCCACATATTTGTTTGTGTGTATGTATATCTCGTTCTGTAAGACATTGGTAAATGGTAGTTCATCGTTTAGTTCTCTAATTTATCTCATATATTGGATTCTTCTTAGTGATATGGTTTATTTCTTCTTATTTTTTTATTCTATTTTTACCCTTTTTGGATTGTATTTATATATATAATGGATTTACACTCTTATTCCATGTTGTATTTTGATTGTTTATATCTTTTTAGTAACATTGTTTAGATGTTATGTTCTTTTTGTTGATAAATCCCTAAAATTAAGTTATATTGGTTGATGTGTCATGAAGAATTGGGTGGTGTTGTTACAAAATGATATCAATGAAAATACACAACCATGACTGTAATTAGACTACCTAGGTTTGGTTTAGGGTTTTTGCTATACAAGAGTAAGTATAGTCAGAATTTGGGTAGTAGGTGTAGAAGGGTGCCTAGCTAGCTTATATCTGTGTATGAAATCGATTTATCATGAGTGGTTAGGTATATATATAAAACATGATATTGGTTTCATGTTTTTAAAATAAACTTAATTTATGGATTATTTAGATAAATAAATACTTTTTAATTTTTTTATCTTATTCATTGATTCCATGGTTTCTTTATCATTTTTATTTTAATGTATTAATATGTATTAATGAACCCATATATTGATTCAATAAAATTCATTAAATAGATTAGAGGATGTATTTAATGATTATTAGATAATTCTCCATAGAAGAGAAATTTTGAATCTATGAGATAGGTTTCACAAGTGAATCCTTCAAGAGTCCCTTTATTAGATGATGCATTTATACACAATATTGATACTCTAGGTCAATATGGTTTGGGAAACCCAGAAATAAAAATAGATCATGGATTTTAATTTACCCATAAAAATCTACTAATAATATTTGGTGGTAATGAACCTCATGAATCTTATGTATTTATCATGCATATTGATAGTATATTCCACTTATTGAAGACTTAGAAAGAAATTAAGGTGAATTTTTTCCTTATATTCCTGAAGTATCTAGGATAATATAGTGGGACTCCATCATGAATGTTAATTTACCCTATGAACATAGCGAGATTTATAACACCCAGACCCCTCTAGATCAGATTTAGTTAATTACATGTTATGTTGGAATGGTTAGAAGGAATAAAATACCAAACAAATGATTTTTTTAGTATTCTTGAAGAAACTAGGTACATATTTGTAACCTATTTTACATTAGAAAAGGACAAAAAATATAATACATTACAAAAACTACAAACAGAATCCATAAGAACTCAATAAATGATCTCCTCTTCATCACCTATTGAAGGTAGACAATGAAAGGGGTGAGCTCAAATGCTCTGTAAGGGATAAAAATATCCGAAGCATGAATTCAATAATAAGTTAATCATAAACAACTTGGCATAAACAATATGGAACGGTGAATAAATGAAAAACTAATTCCATTAATAAATCGAGAATGAAACTGCATCCTTAGATTTTGTCACAGTGAAAACATCATGGATAGTAATAGATGATTATTAATAAATATATTGCTTATTAATTAGACATCATGTATCTAGAACATGATACTATAATACCACTGAAATGGTTTAGTTCTTTTGATAGAAACTCATCAGATTTTTGTTAACAAAATTGAAGGGTTTGTCACAAACTGATTTGTCACATGAGATCTGTCGATGCATCAAGGGGCTATAGCGGGCCCCACCCACCACTTCATGTCCAAATCATTCTTTATATATTTATCCAATACAATAGAAAATTTCCTTTTCAATATCCATATAGAGTAGAGTATACTAATTCATCAATATTTCGATAGTTAAAATAACATTCCAAATAAACACCATATGTAAAATGGTATACAGTTTAGAAAACTAACATGTCCATGATATTAGATTTTTTATATTTAATATAAATATAATTTCAAATTAAAACTGATCTCAAATGGGAATCATGTACACCACATAAGGATTATTAGGTGCACAATACAAAGTTAGTCCCAACAAAATAGTAGTTGAGAAAAGTCTCTTACCACAATGTAATTCATGGAATCACATGACCAGAACTTAATAACCCTCATATGAGTAATTTAATACCATGAATATAAATAGAATCATGTTATTATATATCAAATGGAAGTTCACATATACCTCATTCAAGAAATAATTAGCGAACAATTGAAATCTCAAAGATATAAAAGTGAGATGAGAAACCCCTTACCTTATGATCGAGTGTGTTATTCGTTTTTTAAATGACTTGAATATTAAATTTTGGCTTCATTAAATAATAATTCCTAAACCTCTTATAAATGTAATTGGTTTATTATAACCTTATTATGTTCATAAGAGGTTCAATTTTATTGTTTTGGAAGCATTTTCTTCCTTGGTTTTCATGATTCATTTACTTTCATTCATGAATGGAAGTTCATTTGAAATGTTTTTAAACAGACATAATTGATAATATATATTATTATTTGAATTGAAAAGATATAAATTATCTTATAATGATTCCAGGTTATATACTTGAGGATGAATCATTAGTTAAATTTTATTTGATAAATGATTTGATTTAGCATGGTAGTTTTGTATACAATGAACTTTTTTGTATTATTATTCCTTATTTGAGTGTCTAGGGATTTCCAAACATTAATGAGATGCATGACATATATTCTGATCTAGATAAACTGTAAAAATGGTTTAATGATCATAATTTAACATGGTAATGATGATTGAGAACTTGTCCCCCTTGAATGTGATAAATTAATACATCTTGGATGGTGATTTTAATTTTAGTATAAGAGGAGGGGGAAAGAGAGATGATGATGAAATACTACATTAGAATAATATTATTCCATTTCATGTAAGTTTATTTAATTTTCATAGCATTTGGATGAGGGGAGATTATGAAAAAAGTATAAAAGAAAGGAACTCAAAATAAGAGAAAAAATGAGAGATCTCTTATGAAATTCGGTAGCCTAACGACATCACTTAAAATATAATAAAATTGTTTAATGAGAGAAAGGGGGTATCTAATCACACTAAAATAATATGTGTAGTAAGGGTAATATTGAATTAAATATCCCCACATAATCATATTGAAAATAAAATAGAAAACATAAAATGAAATCTTTAAGAAACGAGAAGGGTGGTTGATTCTCTTACCTTGTTGAGTAATTCCCAAAACATGAATGTTGGGACATTGGGTGGTTTGAGAACACCTTGGGAGGACTCCTAGAAAGGTAATACCACCATATTTTCAAGGATATTGAATATGTAATGAATTGAAATGAAGGGGGTGAGTGGTTATTTAAAGTAATTAAGAGGGTGTTTTTTATTAATTAAAAGGGACACCTCATTAGTGGTTTATCCGAAACCATGGGATTTACCATGGTATTTGCACATGGTTTTTGCCACTTGTGACACCTCATATCATACGTTACTGTACAAAAGTCTACTAGCCTTCTATATTTAAATATTACACCATTATGATGTCATCAAACTACTAAAAACTCAAAACTATATTTTCACTATTCATGAAAAATTCTAGTATATTAGAAAAATCCCCATAATTCACCATAAACATTTTTAAACATGTAGAATTAAAAAATGAACTCCATTTTTTGAAAATAACATTCTAAGTATTTTTAATTTAATTTTTTATAAAACATAGTTAATTCAAATAAAACAATTTTAAAGATATAAGAAGTTCTTTATCACATTGAAAAATTAATTAAGATATCATTATCTTATTACCTTAAAAAAATAAAATATTATCATTATTTACTATTTATAATGGTAATATTACTACTCATATTACTATTCATAGTGGTATGTTACTATTTATAAAAAATCAAATTGGGTCTATCAGACACCAAATAACTTACTGGTCACAACTCTAGATGACCGTTTTTCAAAATTCAAAAAATAGATGTGAAAATTTATGTTTAATGGATAGGTTTTGACTATCTCTTAAATTACCAATTCTTGTTTCAAAGGAACATAGTGATAATGAAATATATCCTATGAATAGAATTTATTTATGGAAAGCATACAATAAAATGTTTGGGGTGTTATGTTATTCAATCCTTTAGAAATTTTATCCTCATAATTGTTTGTATAAAGCCCACAAAAATTATGTGGGTGGTTCTTCTTCATAACATCCTTAGGATCCCATGTTGCTTCCTCTATATTTTGTTTTTTTTAAGGAACCTTTACTAGACGATTTGTGTGATTTCTCAATACCTTCTCTCTTTTTGAAGAATCTTGATAGGCTCTTCACAGTATGATAAATCAGCTTCCAATTCTATTTCACCATAGGTTAGTACATGCATTGGGTCTGATGTGTATTTCTTCAATGATGACAGATGGAACACATCATGAACATTGGAGAGACTTGGTGATATTTCAAAATGGTAAGCTACAACTCCGATTCTTTTCAAAATTTTAAATGGCCCGAGGAGCCTAGGGCCTAGTTTCCCTATATTACTGATCCTTAAGACACCCTTCTATGGAGATACTTTCAGAATGACTTGATGTCCCTCTTGGAATACCAAATACTTTCTCTAGGTGTCAGCATAACTATTATTCCTTCTTTGGGATGCTTTAATATGAGATAGTATTATCTTCACTTATTTTGTGGTCTCTTCTATAAGTTCTGGGCCAATAAGTTTCCTCTCACCAACTTCATCCCAACAAGTTTGAGTTCAACATCTCTTACAGTATAATGCTTCATATGGAGCCATTTGAATATTATAATGGAAACTACTATTTTACACAAATTCCACCAAAGGAAATTATTGATCCCACAAACCTTTGATTTCATGAGAGCATCTCCTCAGCATGACTTCTACAATTTGAATATTCCTTTAAGACGGTCCTTTAGTTTGGGGGTGACAAGCAGTACTCATATGAAGCTCAGTATTCAAATCCTTCTGGAGACATTTCTAGGATTTGGATGTAAACTGGGGATCTTGGTCATACACAGTCAATAGAGGTGCACCATGATGTCTTAAAACATCATTATTTTAATTACTTCTCGGGCGCTCAACTAGTAAATCCTCTCTTATAGGAAGGAAATGTACTGATTTTGCTAGACGGCCAACAATTACACATATTGCATCATTCCTTCAAGGTGTCCTCGGTAGTCCTATGAAAAAATCCAACATAATGTTATTCCACTTCCACATAAGAATATATAGAGATTCCATCATGCCTCTTGGATTTTGTCTCTCTGCGTTCACTTTTTGATAAACGAGACACCATGACACGTAGTCAGCAATTTACCAATTCATATTATCCTATTATAAATATTCCGTCAGATCACTTTATATCATTATGCTATCCTAGTGTATATTAAAATTTATTCTATGAGCACCGTCTAAAAGTTTTATGTTTAGCTCGGGTACTGATGGAATGCATAAACACTTCCCAAACTCTAAAACTCTTTCCTCATACACAAAGTCTTCCAATCTCCCATCATTAACAGCAGTAATTTCTTGTGTAGATTTTCATCATCAGATTGAGTGCTTTTTTATATTCTCTAGTAAATATTTTTTATCAATCAATTTATTGAGGAAATATGTTTCCCCTTCCTTAAAATTTTTATATCCATAATTATAAAATCCATGAATATAGGATCTCTCTCAATCCTCATTTGAGTCATAATTCCATGATATTTTCTACTTAATGCATCTTACACCTTTTTTTCCTTTCCTGGGTGGTAGTGTATTGAACAATATTAATATTTAAGTAACTGAAGACATCTCCTTTGCCTCATGTTGATTTCTATTTGTGTGAAAATGTATTTCAAACTCTTGTGATATGTGTATATCCCACATTTTTCACCGTAAATATAACATCTCAATATCTTCAGAGAAAATATTATAGGTGCTAACTCAAGATCATGTGCTTGATAATTCATCTCATGATTCTTCAACTGCCTTGATTCATAATCAATGACATTACCATTTTGCATAAAGACACAACCCAACCCATTTTTTGATGCATCACTATATATTAAAAATCCATCACTTTTATATGGAAGATTCAAAATTGTAGCATTGACCAATTTTCTTTTCAATTATTCGAAGCATTCTGTACATTTTTTTCCACTAAAACATAACTCCTTTAAATGTGATCTTGGTTTGTCGGTTATCCAGTTTGGAGAAATTTTCAATGAAACACCAATAGTGACTTACTATTCCAATAAAACTACATACCTCAGTTATGTTTATTGGCATGGACCAATCATGGAATTCCTTTTTCTTCACAGGATCAACTAGGACTCCATCCTTAGAGAAAATATGTCCTAGAATATAAACATACTGAAGTTAGAATTAAAACTTTCTAAACATCCCTTATAATTCATTTCTTCTAAGAGCTTTTAGAATAATCCACAAGTGATTCTCATGGTCTTAATAGATTTTGGAGTATACCAGAATATCATCGATGAATACGACATCATATTTTTCAAGATGTTACTTGAAAACTCCAATCATGAAATCCATGAAAACAAATGATGCATTCTACAGTACAAAAGGCATCACTGTAAACTCATAATGTCCATACCTAGTTCGAAATGCAGTATTTGAAATATCATCCTTCCTCACATGCTGTTAATGATATCCATATCCAAGGTAAATCTTTAGAAAGTATTGAGCTCCACAAAGTTGATCAAATAAATCAACAATCCGGGGCAGAGGATACTTATTAATTATTTTAATAGCATTTATTTCTCTATAATCAATTCATAGACTCATGGATCCATTTTCTTTTTTTGCAAAGAAGATAAGGGATCCCCATGGATAAACACTAGGTCAAATAAATACATTGTCACTCAAATCCTGTAGCCGTTTTATTAGATCTAATAACTCCACAATGGTCATTCTATTGGGGTATTTGATATAGATCTTTCACCAAGAATTAATTCAATGTAAAACTCAATTTCACAATTTAGAGGATATCTAGTTAAATCCTTTGGAAACACATCAATTTATTCTTGAAGTATATGCACATCTTCAATTTTAAGATTTCTTTCCACACACATAGATATTGGGTTCTCTTCCTCTATAATAATTTCATTCCATAGAGCTAATGGGGGTGGGCCTAGATAATAATCAGATTGTGAGGTATCTCTTCTAAATATAAGATATTCCACACCGTTTTTAAAAATTGTAACTTCCTTTTTCTTGCAACAAATCATCACATCACAGTTTGAAATCTAATTCATACCATGAATTATATAAAAATAAGTAATAGGAATAATGTTAAGCTTAATAACTAAAGAAAATTTATGTGTCACGAGGGGTACCAGTTCACATGCCTTTTTTGCAATAATTCATCCCCTAAGAGTTTGGACTGATAACTCTTTTATTAAATCTAATTAGACATATCTAATTTTCTTGGAAAATTGGGAAGATATAAATGAATGTGATGATCTAGAATCCAATAAATTGTTTTCGATGTTTGAGGAAAAAATTAAAGTACATGCCACCACAACATTAGGAACTTCAACCATTGCGTTTTTAATCACATAAGCTCCCCCTTGATCTCTTGGATTTTTCGGAGGCATGTTTTCCGGGTGCATAGGACACTCATTTTCATAGTGTCCAATCTAACTACAATTTTAGCATTTAACATCATCAAATTGTTTCTTCCCATGGAATTCATGAGATTGATGTCCCTTTTATCTACACTTATATCGGACTCCCATGCCTTTCAAGCATTTACCTGGAAGATTCTTTCCACAGTTCTCACATAATGAGAATTTTTTCATTCCATTTTTCTTCTTTGGAGCTCCACCTTTACCTTGGTTATCAGAATAGCTCTTTTTATAATGGTTTACCTTGAACAAATTTGATCTAGAAAATTCCTTATCTGTTTTGATGGAAGTTGATACAATTTCATAATATGATGAAAATGTGTGAGAATTCAGTGCCCTTTAAATACATGGCATAAAACCTTAAAAGAAATGATCAATATTTTCTGCCTATTAACTTATGTAATATTGGGCATACATGGCTAGCCTTGTGAAGGTAGCCTCATACCCCACAACACTGTCTTCTTCCCTTTTCATTAAGCCATGGAATTTTCTATTCATTTCAGTTCATTGCTCACGAGGGAAATATTTTTTGAAGAAACTTTCCTCAAAAGTCCTCTATTCCATATTTTCTATTTCGTCTTCTTTCATGGTATTATTAATCAAGGGCCACAATTGATCAGGGTCACCCTTGAGACAATATACTTTCATTATTACCTTTTCATTTTCATTGCATCTTAATGCCATGAATATAATTTCATGGGACTTGATCTATTACATAGAAACCACTGGATTAGTAGTCCCACTGAAAGATGGGGGTATTTTCCGCATGAAATGATCTAACACAAGTGTGAAATGGTTATTTGTTACAACCTACGTTAGTGTTCCCAATATGTTCATGATCTGAACTGCTCCAACATTGACTGTGCGGACTTACTGAGTGGAGAGATACCTAAATTTTCCATGAGTATTTATTCCCCTTCATCAATTAGATGCCTTTTCTAAATAATGGAACATTATAATAGGGTATGAATCATAGTGTATAATCTTAACTTAACAAAATACTTGGCATAAATTGAGATCATATGCATGGATAATCCCATTATAAAAAATTGTTTCTTTGATGAAAATTTACATTTAAATCATTCATAATGGATTGTAATGAAAATAAGAATTATCCTATGCATAATCCCTGGGAGTTTCATAAAAAAGAGTGTTGTAAGGAATGTTGTCGAGTACTTAGATACCCCGGGTCCACCCCAAACTCCTTGTCCAAGCTTTCGCTCGTATGTACATCTGTGCCTGTGCCACCTCTATCTGCTCGTATCCAGACATAGATGTATTTTCTTGAAATATTCAGATAATCTATTCCTTACCAAAATACAAGGATGTTATTGTATGATTATCCTCAAATACTACCTTAGGTATTTGTTCTCTACTATACATTTCCTACTCTAGTTTCCACGATTTCAACCAAACTTCCTCTAATACCAACTATAAGACCCTGACCCTTCTAGCCCAGAGTTGGTGCATTAATTGTTATATTAGAATGGTTAAAAGGAATGAAAATTCTGAAAGAATGAGCAATTTAGTAATCTTGAGGAAACTACGTACAAATAAGTAACTCAAATTACATTGGAAAAGGTTAAAAAATATAATACATAACAAAAACTAAAAACTGCACCCATAGGATCCCAATAAATTATCTCTTCTTCATCGCCTATTGAAGGTTGAAAATGAAATGAATGAGTTCAAACACTCATTCAGGGTTAAAAATAGAGGAATCATGAATTCTATAATATGTGAATCATAACCAACTTGATTTAATCAATATGGCATGGTGAATAAATGAAAAACTCTTGCCATTAATAAATCGAGAATGAAACTGAATCCATAGATTTTTTCATAGTGAAAACCTCCAGGATAGTAATAAATGATATTGAATAAAGATAAATCTTATTAATTATTCATTGTGTATCTGGAACATGATACAATAATACCATTCAAATAGTTTAGTTCGGTGGGTATAAACCCATCTAATTCATGTAAACAAACTCGAAGGGTTTGTCACCAACTGATTTGTCTCAAGAGACCTGTCGATGCATCGAGGGGCTATAGCAAGCCTCACCCCCGACTGCCCATCCAAATCATTCTCTGTACATTAATTAAATACAAGAGAAATATTCTTTTTCAATATCCTTATAGAGTAGAGTATACGGATTCATCAATATTTCCATAGTTAAAATAACATTCCAAATAAACACCGTATGTAAAATGGTATTTGGTTTAGACTAAAAAAATATCCATGATATGAGATTATGGATATTTAATATAAATATAATTTTAAATTAAAATTGATCTCAAATGGGAAGTAGGTACCCCATATAAATATTATTAGGTGCAAAATACAAATTTAGTCTCAAAAAAATAGTAGTTGATACAAAGTCTCTTACTATAGTGTAATCAGTTGAATCATATGACCAGAACATAATAAACCTTGAATGAGTCATTTAATACCATGAATATAAAGATAATCATGTTATTACATATCAAATGTATGTACACATAAATCACATACAATAAATAATTTGTGAACAACGGAAATTTCATGGAAATGAAAGTGAGATGAGATCCCCTTACATAATGCTATAGTGTGACCATTGTTTGTTTTAATGACCAGAATAATAAAATTTATTGTCATTAATTAAAAACTCTTGAACCTCCTATACCTGAAATTATTTTATTATAACCTTATTAAGTTCATTCATAGACTTTTTTATGGATTTAAGAGGTTCAATTTTATTGTTTTTGGAAGCATTTTCTTCCTTGGTTTTCATGATTTATTTACTTGCATTCATGAATGGATGTTCATTTCAAAAGTGGTCAAACAAACAGAATTATGAATATATATTGTTAGTGGAATAAAATATATATAAATGATCTTATAATGATTATGGGTTATATACTTGAGGATGAATCATCAGTTAATTTTTTGATTATAAATGCTTGGATTTAGATTGGCAGTTTTGTATACAATGAACTTGTTTTGCATTATTATTTCATATTATGAGTGTGTAGGGATTCCAAAAAATTAATGAGTTGAAATTAATATATTATGATCTACTTCAACCATAAAAATGGTTCCATTCCCAGAATTAAAAATGTTAATGAAAATTGAGAACTTGTTGTCCTTGGATGTGATAAATTAACACATCTTAGACGGTGCTTTTATTTTTAGTATAATAGGAGGAGGGAAGAGATATGATGATGAAATATTACATTATGATAATATAATTATAGTAAATTTATGGTACTGTAATTATCATATAATTTGGATTAGGGGAGCTGATTAAAGAAGTATAAAAGAAACAAACTGAAAATAAGGGAAAAATTTAGAGATCTCTTACGAAATTCGGCAGCCTAAGGACATCGCTTAAAATTTAATAAAATAGTTTGACTAGAGAAATGGGGTATCTCATAAATAATACATAACATGGGAAATAAGGTTAATATTGAATGGAATATCCCCAAATAATCTAATTAAAAATAAAATAGAAAACATAAAATGAAATATTTATGAAAAGAGAAGGGTGGTTGATTCTCTTACCTTGTAGAGTAACTCCCAAAACAAGATGGTTGGGCACTTGGGGGTTTGAGGACACCTTGGGGGGATACTAGGGAGTTAATACCACCATATCTTCAAGTATATTGAGTTTTTAATGAATTAAAATGAAGGGGGTGATTGGGTATTTATAGAAATTAAGAGGTAGTTTTTTATTAATTAAAATAGACACCTCATTAGTGGTTTTTGCAAAACTATGGGCTTGCCCATGGTTATTGCCGCTCGGGACACCTCATGTAATAAGTTAATGTAAAAAGTATACCATCCTTCTATATTTAATTATTATATAATTATGATGTCATTAGCCTACAGAAAACAAAAAACTGTATTTTTACTATACATGAAAAATTCATGTATTTTAGAAAAACCGAAAAAAATCGCCCTAACCATTTTTAGAAATGTCGAATTTAAAAATGAACTCCATTTTATTGAAAATTATTTTCAATGTATTTTTAATTTAATTTTTAAATAAAATAATAGCTAATTCAAAAAAATAATCGTTTTAAACATATAACTAGATCTCTATCACATTGAAAAATTTATTAAGATCTAATTATCTTATTACTTTATGAAGAATAAATATTATCATTATTTAAAATTTATAAGGATAGTATTACTATTTATATTTATTATCATAGGGGTATGTTACTATTCTCTAAATAAATCATGTTGGTTCGATCAGACTCCAAATGGCTTACTCGTCACAACTCTAGATGACCCTTTTTCGAAATTCAAAAAAAGAAGTGGACAATTTATGTGTAATAGCAAGGTTTTGAGAATATCTTAAAGAAAAAAGTGTTGTTTCAAAGGAACACTTTTCTTTATAAAATATATTCTATGAATATAATTTATTTAAAGTAATCATACCATAAATTTTTTTGGGTGTTATAAGAGTTGATAAAAGAATTTCATCAACACATAGTTTTATCCAAAAACATTTAAATTGGTGAAGAATTAGAATTTATGGCCTTGGAAAAAGGGTAGAATTATATTATAGAGTGTTCCAATAATTTCATTAATATATTATACTTGGAACTTGATCTTGATTCCAATGATAACCTCAAGGATCATAGGTTTAAGATTGGTCTAATAGATGATTTGAGGTTGATGCTAGTTCTCATATTCCTGTCAGCCTTTGTTGAGGTGGTTGAAAAAGTAGATATGTCTTAGGATGAAATTTCATGGTAAATGGGTTTACGTGGAGCATTGTTTGTAGTGGGATGTAGGTAAGTTCTTTCATATCTTCAGAAAAGGAAGTTTGATCTTCATCAGTTTACATTTTGAGTAGTCTTCGGATATTATTTTGGAAAGTACAAGGTGATTTTATATCAGTATAGGAGGATAGTACAAACTAACTGTAAATATATGTAGTCTCCCAATATGTTCCATATTTTCTGAAAATCATGCCACATTATGTATTTTAATAGAATAATTTCCCTTGGTAACGGAGCTACATACACTCTTACAAATGTCTCTTAGGTTAATTATTATGCATCAAATGGTGGTGGATTACATTCTATTACCAAGGAGGATAACATAGTGAAGAAGTCATAGGGAGGATATTAGGTCATACATATTTATATAGAAATGTAGGCACTATATGAAACCAAAGTAGGACCATCTAATTTTAGTAGTATATTGAGCATTTAATCCCCAATGGTCCATGAATTATTTGACATATGTTGATATCATTCTTTTATATAGTCAAACTCTATTGATATGTATGGATTAAATTTATAACTTATGCCATACATGATAGATATATCATTTACCTTGTGAATGTGGAAAGAAAAAGTTTTAAACTATCCCACATGTCGAGTGTCAATTATATAATTTGAAGTTGGGTTGGATATCATAGATTCTAATCATGATATATTCAACCTAATTTTTGGCATGGATTAGATGGTCATTGTTAGTGTTCATATCAATTTATATCATCATTTAGTCCAGTTTCATTATCCTAATAGAGTGTCTTATGTCCAATACAATTAGTGTGTCCTTTGTGAGGGACAAGAGGTCCTTTTGTTCCTTATGCTAGAGTGAGATCATTCTAGTGGTCAGAGACTTTTCTAAACACTATTGAAAAATGATTGAGAAGTCCACTTCTTTTATTGGTGAGTTAGAACTACGAGGCCTTTACCAATGATTTTTCTTGATTACCAACAAAGATAGAGTCCAAGTTCAATGGTCTCCTACTTCCTAGAATGACTTGTATTTCTATAAAATCATGTCATATGAACGTTGTATGGTTAATGTATGAAAAAGTTATGCATTTAGACCTTGAGTGCATGGGATTAAGTTTTCCAAGAGTGTATCATTGGTATTTTCATATCCTCCTTGAATATAATAGCTATGAATCCCTAAACATTGTATTTATTATTGTAATATTTATCCAGTGACCATTAATAAAACAAACCACTTTCATAGTATTTATGATCTCATTGATCGAAATAAAGTGGAACAGTTATTTTTTAATATTGACATGTGGTTTTGATACCATCAGATAAAATTTTAATGAATGGATTAACATGAAACCAGGTTTTGATGGTGTTATGAGAATTTTGAGATCTGGTTACCCCATTTGGTCATGCAAAAACTTCTGCATAATTTATGGAACTCATATCCCAAATATTTCACCCATTCTTGAAATCGGTTTTGTTTTTTACGATATTTTTGAGTATTCCATGTTAGAGGAGGACCAAAGGGATTATTTCGATGTCATCCTTATAATATTAAAAGCACATCACTTATATATAAATATTTGTAAATGTGAATTTTGGATATAAGAAGTAACGTTTTCTTACATGTTATATGTGAGGGGGAATTCATAGTAGATCCTAAAATGATCTAGAAAATGATTTTATGAGGAAAATACACTAATTTATTGGAGATTCATTTCTTCTAATTATTAGTTATTAATTAAATGTGGTTTTTTAGAATTTCCCATGCTAGAACTTCAGATGATAGAATTAATCTATAAGGGTGTTATGTTTGATTAGAATGATATGTTGGTTGGAATTTTTATCCATTTTTTATTCTTTTTTAACTTGGTTTGGGATATAATGTTTTTCTATGCATTGTGTACAGATTTATGGTGTGTATTGATGTAGGGAAAATAGGTGGTAGCCTATGGATTCCATTAATTATTATCTCATGAGAATAACTATACTACCATGACATTGAGTTGATATCTATAATGAATTCTCTCAAATCATAGTTCCACTATCACTTAGGGGAATTATTTATAGTATATTTAGATAATAAAATAATGATGTATAATTTTACTCGGTGGGATCTAAACTTTTAACAAATATATAGGATTTAGTATAATCATGATTTTTATTTAGATACTACATAAATGCCTAGAAATGTTTAGGTGGTCACTAATGAATTGATCATGAATTTTCTAACTGAATTATTGATGGATTATGTTGTGGTGCATCTAATTAATTTGTCCAATGTGAAGAGGATAAGAGTGTATGATGCTTCAAGATAGGTGTTATTAGCTTCTGTAAAAGATGATTTATTATTTTTTAATTCAATTTATCCCAAACATGTGACAAAAATTAATTTTCAATTTTCTAGTAAAATCTTTAATTTTGTCATTACATCAATTTATTATTCTCACTCTACTATTTGTGAATTATATTTTAGTGATAGGTTATTTGTTTTTGTATTTATGAGGAAAAATTTGATGGATTACAAAACTTGTACTAGTTGGTCCATAAAAACTTGGAGTACTAATATGTATCTTGATCTGAGACATCATTATTACTGTCCTTAGAGGGGGTGTTTGATCACAGAATATTGTGTCATGATACCTTACTTTATAGAAGATTATGGAAGGGAAAAGTAGTTTTACTATTTTTTTGAATCATTTACCCATTTTGATGTGGAAGTGAGATGAGATATCACTTGAATTTATTATTAGATTCCCATGAACTTCTTACTAGATAGATGAGATTGGGTTGTTCATTGATATTTGTATGAAATTGAATCATTTCCTTTAATTAATGAAATTATGGAGGTTAATGAGCATGGGTAATTTTACTCCCAATAGATTTTTAAACCTCATAGAGTTTTTATTCTATTATTCAAGAAAGATGCACTTATTTTACATCCATGTTTTGGAATGTTTTACAAAAGGTGGTGGGTAACCAATTGAAATTAATAATGGTGTATCATACTTTGAAGGATGGGATGATTAAGGAATCTTTTCCAAATAAAAAAGATATTATTTCAGAATGTGTTATTTATTTTAGTGGTTTATGGTGATATCAAAATATATTCGTTCAATATTCATATAATATAATATTTCATGCTTTGATTATATTATAACATCTCAAATCATTGTTTGGATGGAAAATTTGATCACTTTTATGTTTTTTGGAGTTGGGAGAATGGTCTTTGGTAGGACTGAGTCCTATTCAATGGATTATAGAATTTTTTTAATTGATATAAAATATGTTATTAATGGATTAGAGTCATAAAAACCATATGTTGACCACCATCATCTGCCATTGCAGTATCATGTCGGTGATATGGTTTCTATTGGAGTGTCACCATTAAGGGGATGTCATCATTTGGGTAGGTAATATAAGTTAGAACTGGGGTTTTTTTGGAACTTTTGATATTGTTGAACATCTTATAATGGTATATTATTAGTACAACTTTCCATATCAATTGATGTTGATTCATGAAATGTTTCATCCGTCCCAACTGTGGATATATCATATAGACCATTCACATGTGTTTAAATTAGATTATATTTATCTTGAACAATACAACACTATAGTTGATAATCTAGTTAGTATTAAATATCATTAGGATATGTTTTTAAATAGTAAAATTATTCCATTAGTTTGTTCATTGTAGAATAAAAAATTGGATAGAACTAAGATATGAGAGTCGGATTCATTGATGAGGAATTAGTTTCCTTATATTTTTATGATACCTAAACCATGATCTATTTTTGGGATAATAAAATCATCCTGGTGGGGACAACTATAACACCCTCTAGGTCACATGTATGTTTTGTTTTGAACTTGGAATTTCTATTATGATATTCAAGAGGTTTTATGGTGTTGGTGGTTGAAAATTTATAGATTCAGGTATTAAAGTTCAAGGAAATAGTTCAAATTCAAGGTTAGCCAAACTGTTTGGTAACCATGTGAAATGGTTATGTGGATTCCATTTGTATTAAAATTATTTTATGAAAAAGTTTTCAAATAGTTTTATTCAAAGGGTAAAACTTATTGATGTCTGGGATTTGGTATTCTATTTATCACACAATTTGAGAATAGATTTTATTATTGGATGGCCTTATCATAGAAAGTGTGTGACTTGGTAATCTAATGATAGTAGAAAATGTAAATTTAGTGTATGTTTTATCAAACAATGTGACCAAACCATGAACATATATCTGAGCCACTTAAAATATGAATTTTTCCTCATTCCCATTGTCATTTATAATTCTAATCATCTATTAATCTGTCATTATTCTGACCTAACCTCACTTTAATTCTCTAGAAGTTTCTCTCCTTATATCTTTAGTGTTTATCATTATGTTATGTTCTATTATTTATATGATCTCCTTTCCTATTTCTAGATCACATCTTGATCACATATCTACTTGATCTAATGGAACCTAAGTAGGCTCTGTTTACTATATCTGGAGGGTATGATGGGTAATTGATATTGTTTCATATAGATATAGGTTGGTGAGGAACATTTCTCCTTATTTACATTTTTTATTTTCCAAGATGGTTAGTTTTCTTTTGTTGTTGGTTTTTGTGTCTGTATCCACGGTTATGTGACATGAATTTATCAATGTTCTAACAAATATCATTCTTTTGGTTTGTAAAATTGATTTATTTAAAATCAAAGATGAATTATTTGGTGAAATTTATCTTTGGTGGCATAAAAAGAGTGGTTTCAATAAGATTTTTCTTTAAATAGTTTATGTACTTTATGTGCACTATGAAATTAATCACATATTATTTATGTACTAAAATGGATATTCGAGCATCAGACCTATTATAATTTTCTCATGAAAATAATTTATAAAATTATGAGGTTGTTTTCATTAATTTTTCTAGTAATATAGCTCACTGAGAACCTTAGGTGCATAAGATTATTGGGGTATACAAACCATAGGGTGTGTGGAATTACTATGAGTTATTCTTCTGATATTTATAGATTTTTTTAGGAATTGATATTTTTAGGGTTCAAGGTATTATAGGATTTTTGATCCTTTTTGTTTCCTTAAATGTATTACCATTTAGTAGATCTAAATGTGAAATTGATTTTATATAGGATGGTATTATTTCATGTTTGGTTATTCAAATGTATATAATTTGATATATAGTTGGTCAAAATTAATCCCCTCCTTTAAGTCACAGTTTCTATAATCATATTCCTATGGATTTAATTATATTCATTTTAAAGGAAAACTAATGGTTTTTATGTAAGACAATTTCAAGGGATTTTACTAATTAAATTTTTTTTAATGTATAAATAATAGCTTCCTAGTGATATACATTATATAGATTCATGGTGGTATAACAATTGTTGTTTATCGCCCACCCTTCATATGCCTTTGGTTATATAAGGATATAGTTTTTAAGGACATAATTAAAGGGATGGGTGTCAAATAGTTCTCCATATTCTCTTCTATATTTTCCCCTTTGTAGTGAGATGGGATGGTGCTGACAGTTGGTCACATGAAGACTTGGTTTTTTTGATATTTAGTTTTTCTTCCAGGTTTAACTGTTTTGGATTTTATTTTTAAGTCACATTGATATGTACCCTTATTATACATTTTAATCTAATTTCTTATCACCATTCAGTTACCCATGAAACATGTTTTGTTTTTTTTGTTGATAAATCCATTCTGTAGGGTCATCTTAGGAGATTTTTCATGACGTTCTTGGATGGTTCATTATATAAAGGGTTCTTTTATAGTCTCCACAATTCCTATTTATCATAAAAATATATTTATACTAAATATTTTACTATACTTTCTATCTTGAAAAAATTAATTGTTTATTTTACACATTATTTCATATAAATCTTTATAGTAATGTTATTAATTCCATTTTAGACCATTTATGTGGCACTATTTCTTTCATATTAATCATTAGGACATTACCTTTGATAATTAATCAATATGTTAAATATTGATTCGATTTATTTTGTTTTTTGTTGAGTATAATGAAATAATGAATTTTATTAGTGGATTTAAATATACTAAGATGGAATTATTTACTACAATTTATTTTGGATATATATTCACATGAGTAAAGTCTATCTATTATTAGGGAAAATTATAAATATGAAGTTCTCCATGTTGGACATAGTAATTTTTTAAATAACTATAAAAACTATTGATTATTAGTAACCAAGATAAATATAATTTTCTAGTGATCATTTCATTAGAAATGATATGGATTTCCATTAATATAACTATAACCTAATATTACAAAACATTTTAATACTTAGAGGGTTAATATTTTTTTAAATTCATCCTTATTATAGATGAATAGAGTGTATAGAGTTTGGGTTTATGACATGTGAGAATTATTCACTGGTCCTCAATACATTTATGGTTCCATGACAAACTTGAGACCAAGGCCTGGTCAACATAATATTTTTTACTAGTTATTTCAAAAACATATACAAATTATAACATGACACAATTATATTATTGTTAACTTATCCTATCAAATATTTTTAATTCTTTTATAAGTTAAAATATTTGGAATATTTTTGATATGAGTGCTTCTAAAATTTGGACTATTTAACTTTTTAGGTTTTCATTCTGTTGATTATTCATCATGGATGTAGCTCTTGAGATTGGTCAATATATATTCCCATTTATATTTTCTGTCTTATTTTATTGATATCCCTAACATTTTCTACCATCTATAGATTCATATCATTTCTATCCTAACATCTAAATAAGGTTTTCATTTTCCTAGGGTATTTATTCAACTAGACATGTAGCATAATGAATCCCCATATTCAATACATTATGTGGTAAGGTGTGGGTCCTCTGTGTTATTCAAAGATTTACGAATCCCCTTAATTGATTTTTAAAATATTAATTATTAATCATTAATACAAGGAATATTTATTTTAAAAAGTAAATTTAAATAATTTTTCAATTATTATGGAACATGTTCTTGAAATTTTTTTATAGATAAAGAATGATTTTACATATTTTTAATAAAGTCTAAGATGGTAAAAGTTTTTAGAATAATACGTATGAATATATTTTTGAATCACAATGAAATAATATATGTTTATATAAGTATTAAAATGTGATATTTAATTATAATTGTCATCTTAAAATGATAGATGATATGTTTGGTTCTATGATAATTATAGTGATGATAAGTTGTTATTTGTTTGGGAATTTTGATTGATTAAAAAAACGTTTACTATGTTTATGATATTTTTTAATTTGATTTGTATAGATATGATAGTAGAGATTGAATATTGTTATAAATTTACCATGGATATGAGGTTGTTATATAGTTTTTTAACAATTTTTCATTATTAACTATATAGTGTAATAAATTAAACATACGATGTAGTAAATAAAAAGAGGGGATAAATGAAAATGAAATTCTGTTAACTGAAATAAAGTTATCGTATGGTACTATAGGTTGGGGGAGTTGGTTTTGATTATAATTATGATTATAGTTATTATTGTTCCAAATATTGTGGATGTAGATTTTGAGTTCATTTATATTGTTATTTTTATCATTGCTAGATTAACAGATGGTTTGGGGGTTATAAACACTCTATCATAGCTATATGGAAGAGTGGGATGTTAGGTTCCTTAATAATTATGTGGTGGTGGTTGAATAATATGAGAAAAATAGTAGGCTTGTTGATTTATAAAAAAACTACAGTATTTTAGTTATTCATAGGAAGGTATTAGTGGATGTGAGATGCTGGATGAGATGATATTAATCATTTTTTAACTATTTTTCTATTATTTCATTTAAATATACATTATTTCACTCTTTTCATATGGACATAGGAGGGTATGGGTTATAACGTACTGGTTATATTAATATTCTCACCCCACAGGGTATATTTTATTTCGAATTTTCAGAATATTTGTATATGTGAAGTAGAATGATACTACCCTGAGCATGAGGACTTCAAGTTAGAGTATGATTTCTAATGTAATATCTTTTTGGTTGAGTTTCTAATATTTTACTTCATGATATATATATACATATATATCATTTAATTTTTATAAATTAAAATTTTATAAAATTTTAGGCCTTACTTTTTCATATTTAATATTCATATTTGTAAAATTACTACCTCATCCCCTGATATACATTATTCAGAATAATGGAGTTTTGTTTTCCAAGTATAACACCTATAATTATTATGTTATTAACACCATAGGCCCATATGGGTCCAATCATGAATCTTGATAACCTATTGGTTATTATTAATGAATAATGTATAGATTGTAGTGTATCTTCATGTGAATAGTTTTATATATCATGTAGGACCATATACAAATGATTACATGTTTTAAAAATTGAATGATTATATTAGGGTGATATTTCAGAAAGTAGTTGTGTAACATCTTCATATATATATATATATATTATAAGTATAATGTGCCTTTGTAGATTATTGTGATGTTACATATTAATTGTAATCACGAGATAGAGTTTGAAATGGTGAAGGAGGTATTAACACTTCTGTTAAAGGGTATACCAAGATACTAATGAGGCTCAGATGATACAATTTTATTAATTTTGGTGGGTTTATTTTCTTACTTATGAAATGTCAAATTATTATAAATAGACTAATAATTTTTTGGATAAAGTAGAGAAATATTTTTAGTTGATTCAAGTGGATGAAGAACATCGATTATGATTTTCAAGGTTCTTTTGATAATGAATATTTCATTAGTGTGAGAATATATTCCATGGTGATATTGACATATCTATGATATTGTGGAGCCATTTTACGTATCATTTAAGTGAGATGATATTGTCAGTAAGTCTTACTGTTGAGAGTTAAAATAAATTGTCAAAAATTCAGTAGGTAATGTTTTTTTACCTGTTTAACAATCAAGAGTCATTAATTTTTTATACTAAACTTCCTGTTAGATTAGGATTAGGAAGCTCATTACATTCTATAGGGATTTCACCTAAATATTGATTAGAAAAATTGATTATTTAAAATATATATTTAAACATAAGTGATTAACAATGATGGTCTTATGGAGAAACATTAACTATAATTTGTTCTACTTGAGTAAGTGTATGCCTAATTCCTATTTAGGGAGGATCTTAATAAAAAATTTAACATTGAATTGAAGAGCTGGGATATCAATATCCCAAAGAAACATCCATACTATTCATTTTCTTTAAGATATATAAATTCATAATCATTAGTTGAATCTTGGTAAATAATCAGTTATATATGTAGCGATAGAGTTATCCATTAGCTTCCATATCTTTCTTACAAAGATGGATAGCAGGGACCAAAACGTAACATAATAGTTATTTATACACCCAATTATCAACAATCTACACCGCAATCATTTCCATTGCATTAATATTGATAATCTATAAAAACATAGATGATATGTGGTGTTAGAGAGAATTAAACTATGGAATTTGTTTCTCTATTGCTACAATCCAATGTCTTATATGGGGAAGGAAGCAATAATTACCTGTAGAATTAATTTTCCATGAAAACATACTTGCATTAAAAGTCTATATGGTCAAAGGACATTAGTTTTTTTGAGTTACAACTAGTATCTAATCTAATATTGTATCTAGTTTTTTTACACTAGTGCTTATAATTCTATTATTACACCCACCCATGTTACGGTATTATATTTTCCGATAAGAAATAATTGGTAACTATTTGATTTATCTTCTACAATGGAGAGTTGTGTAACCTTCAGGGAACATTTATTTAAAAGAAAAAATAGAGTGACAGTTGATTTTATTTTTTTATAAATATATGAATATTATTTTGTAATTGTTATAAAATCGTTTAATCCAGTACATTCATATGTTAATTTTTAGAAATAAAAGGTGATATATTCTAATTTTGATGGGGGGAAACATGGTTTTCATAAGAAATGGGGATATTTCTATTGTATCACTACATAGTGAGTAATTTACTATCAAATCATATGTAAAAAAATAATGATTCATGATGCTGATGTAATGGTAATGAATTTTCTTATGGTGGCATGTGACTATTGATGTTTTTTAAAAAATAAATTACGACTCAAATAATATGTTGGGAAATAAATTATTCTATTTAATTTTATATAGGAGAATATATTATTTTGAGTAATCTATAATAATATAACATGTGAGTGTTATGTTGTTAAGGGTTAAAATATGAAATATATTGAAAAGTAGATTTATTAGAACAATTATACACCATTTTGAGTGAACAAGTTTTAGTTTCTAACCATTCAAATTTTTTTATCAATTATATATCAATTATCAATTATTGAATTAGGTGAAACTAAAAATATTATATCCAATAACGGGTTTTGAGGATTTATTTTACCAATTTATGTGATCATCCTAGTTATAAAATCTAGATATGTGATTAGTTTTTCAACAAATCATAGTAAAATATAAGGGCATCACTAAGATAAATTTTTGATGTCATTATGGAACTATAATTTTTTTAATCCATTTGAATTTAACAATGCACAAATTTATTTATATAATAATTAATTATATATTTTAAACATTACATTATTATTATGTGTTAGGGTTCACTTATGATATTTTGGTTTATTTGAATATAAAGGATAATTATTCATGACATCTATATTCATATATTATAAAGAACCATCAATTATAAAATAAAGTATAAAAATTTCATGTTCATACTCATGAGGATAAAATAATTGTACATATAATCACTATGAGTAGTTTTTTTGAGGATACATCTATGTTGGATGTGGTCTTATCTTTAAATTTTTTAAAAAGAAATTCTATGTATGTTTTTCTTGGCCCTTGTAAGTTATTAATAGATATTTTTAATTAAATTTTCACATATAGTGACACTACTTAAAATTTAACAATGTTGTTTTATCCTTTTGAGTATATCCAATAACATCAGTTAGTCTTTAAATACCCAAATAAAATATTAAAACATCCACACACACTATAAAACATGGAGAATGTATATCATTTCAGGTTTATTAATTTTTTTCCCCTCAGGGATTCAATAGTATATTAATAAAAGGGAATATTGTAACCATAAATGGGTCTATAAAATTATGTTTTATTGAATGATAATATGTAACTTATGATATCAATTTTGAAATGATATTTTTTTCATTGAATTTATGAAGACATTATTTACCTGGTGAGTGAATCTAGGTTTTTATATTTTATAAAAACTTTAATATATTTTCTCATAAAAATATAACAATATATGTAAATAAAGATGATTGGATTTTCCATTAGATCATCAAATTGAAATCATTTATACCATCAGAAAGGGAAACATGGTTAATAATTTCTTTACATGAAAATATTATAGTGTTGTTTCTCATCACCTAACTTATGAATAAAATATGGTTGAATAATAAAAATACGTATATCCTTATCCTTATAAAGATAGTTAAAAAACAAAAATTTATCAAATGATGATATTATTTTCAGTGGTTTAATATGTGGTAGACTCTAATATTAGTTATTTTGATATTAAAGTGTGTTGAGATTATATTACTTTCGGTTATTATTTAAATTATTCCTCTAAATGAATAAAATATCAAATAAAAATCTTTTTATGGATTTATTTTCTTACGTATATGTAGAAAGAATTGATTTAATAATTATGTACTTCAACTTTTAAAGAATATCTAGGAATGGATAACAGTTATGTAAATTATAAAATATGATTTAAATCAATTGGTGATTTCAAATTTTGATCTAGGAACTAAGGTGGGTTTCTCTTAATCTTATCTTTTAATTTTATGAGATTAAGTCATGACTACGTATTTGTAATGGTTAAATAATTCATGAATCCAAAAATAATATAATTATATGAATTGAGTAAAAACTAGTTCTTATGAAATTATGATAAATGATTAGATATTAATTTATTTATAAATTTTTAATTTTTTTGTTTATTTGTAATGTTATGATGGGGGGTTAAATTTTTTTATTTTAATTCTATTTTATTTTATGGGCATTTGATATTCTCTCATTCGATATTCTATCATTTGAAAATTCATTTTATTTATAATTTATTTGACTCTTTAAAATATTATGTGGATTTTGGTTTGGGAAAATATAAAAATATTAGTTTCATTATGATTAATTATTAATGTAAGGAATAAGTGAATTAAAAATAAAATTAAAATAATTTTTCATATTTTATAAAAAATAATGTTTACATGTATTGAGAGATACATACTGTTGTTAATATTTAAAATATGTAAATTAAGAAGTAATTTTTCTTTTTTTCCAAAATATGAATGAATATTCTATTTTTTTAAAAAAATATGAAAGGAGTGTGTTATAAGTTTAAATTTTATATCAATATATATATTAATTATCCTGAAATGCTAAATTTTGAGAAACATTTGAATATATATTTTAATGATGATGATGTTATGATGATAATTTTCTTTTGATTTTTTGATAATCATATATTGTGTAATTTTTGCTGATTATGAGGAAGATGATTTGTTTAGATTTTGATATTTTTATGTTTGGTGTGTCTATGGTTGTATATTTGAAAGATAACTATGAAATATCCAAGTATTTTAGGGTATTATGTGGTTTATTGATAACCAATGTTTGATAATTATGATTTGAAATATATTATATAGAATATTTAAAAATTAATGTGGGGGTAAATGAAAGTGAAATTGATATTTCTTTTGGATATTAGGGACAATATATTTATATAGGTTGTGGTGAGGAGTAGTTTTTTATAAAAATCATTGATGATGATTTAATTGTTTAAATATAATTTTTTTATTATTGTTTTAGAGATATTATATATGGTTTTTATTATTATCATAGTAAAAAATGGTTTATGTTTGTGTATTCACTCTTTCATAGAGTTTATAAATAATGGGATGATTTATTTGTTTGATTTTAGAAGGGAAGCATTTTTCTAAATGAAAAAAATGAATTTTAACTCCTTTTAAATAAGATCTTATAATAGTTTTTTAAATTAAATATATAAATAAATCATATTCATATATTCATTCTTATGAATAAATATATCAGTTTATATACATGTGGAATAAAGAAGTTTCTTACAACCATCCAATGGTTTCTTTCTTCAAAAGTTATCCATGATTTGCTTGAATTACATAATTCCTTTAGCTGAGTTTCTCTCACAATCATGAAATTTAAGATCAATTTAATTTAATAGATGGGAGATATTTTTGATATGGATTATATAGTTTAAAATGATGTCGAACAACATGTTGGACCCAAAGTGAATATGGATGATTACCCAAGAGTGGGGTGAATTGAACTTATCAAATAAATTAAATAATTTATTGTTATATATGAGTTATAAAATTATTTTAAAAAAATTAATAAACCAAACTAAATGGAGAAATTTTTTTAGTTGAACGGATATAAATGATCCTCATCTACTATTCCCTACTCTCACAGAATGATAGAGATGGATCCCACTAAAAGAAAATCATGCAATGACCTTTTCACATATGGAGTAACAACGCAATTAAAATACCTTTTACCTGGGAGGCTTAAACAGAAACCAAAACTACCATTTTCTATCTAAAGGAAGTAGATGAATAGTTCCTTCCTTTTTCCCACATGGAGACACAACCCAGTGCCCAAATTTTTATTAGGAGTCACAACCCGCTATCATAACATTTATCGGTAATTATATCCTTTTACAGTTACACAGACAAAATAAATAAGAATACGTAAGACCACAAAAATAGAAAAAATCATCAATGTCTAAGTGTGGTGATAGTGAGTAACTCTGTAGTAAAAAGTTATTAGACAATTGAAGTTTAGTTACGAGTATTAGATGATCTCAATATTATGAAACAAATTCAAAACTCAAAACCATCTATCGTATTCACATATTACACTAGTTATGTCAAATTTAAATATATATAGTTTATTTTTTAATTTTATACAATATATTAAATTTTAAATAAATTATATCTATATTTCTTAGAGTAAAATTTGAGAATGTTAAACTAACAAACTTCATCACATTTTTTCAAGTATATTTCCTATATAATGATACATGTGTTAATTAAAAGTATTACTCTTTTAATTCTTCCTCGATACCCTAAAAAATAAAAAATAAACTATACAATGGATCCTGATATAAAATTCCCTATAGTATTAAATAACAAGGATTAATATCCCTGGACTACTCTCTGAAAAAAATTCAAGACCAACCCTTCATATTTCCTCCATTTTTTTTAAATATTAAAATTCGCATAATTTATGCATGAATATAAATATTTGTTAATATCATAAATTTAACATTTAATTTATCATAAAATAATTTAAAACATTTTATTATGGTTTATAAATAATTAATAACAAATTTTATAATGAAAAAAAAACATAAATTTATATTCATAACAAACTTATAGCAAGTGTATATATGAATTTATATAAAAAACAAAGCATATTTTAAATTTTATTATGTTCTGTAGAAAATTGTTTTCTACACTTATGTTCAATACACACTATGCATAAGATTAGCATAATTTTACCCATACATGGTTAACTATGACTTCAAAACATTTGGAGAACAATTATTACCATTACACGAGACTTATTTTACCTGTACGTGGTCATTGAAAAAATGGTGGTGCTCTCACATAAGTATGCATAGCCCTTACATGAAATTTTAAAATATGTAGATACCTCTTATGAATGAATGTATTACCCTTTTTAACCCTTAAATTACCCATTAAAAATCATTTAAAAGGACATAATACTGTTATGCAACATTTGGGTTTCCCTTATGTAAGAAATAGGTCATACATATTACCCTTACACAAGGTTCATGATACCCTTATATATATAATAGAATATAAATGTTACCCTTCCGAAATATTTAAGTACCCTAACAAAAGTAATTGAATTTGTTTTTTTCCATTACAAAACTATAGAAAATTTGTTGATTACTTTATGTAATTAATAGGCAGTAATACTTACCTTTATGCAAGAAAAAAATAGTTAGGCTTATGAAACTAATATAATGCATTTCTTGCACTTACATAAATACTAGAAAGTATTATTCACTCTTATGTAACTTATAGAAAGTGTAACATTCCATAAAAAACAGATAAAAAGTCATTATTAATTTTACATAACTAATGGAAAGATATGTTTACCATTATAAAACTTATGGAATTTTGTGGTTACCCATACAGAACATAAGTAAACTCAATGTTACCTTTGTGCAAGTCTATAAAAATCACTTATACCCTTATGTAACCCATTAAAACCTAATTATAACATTATGTAACACTATAAAATATTAAGTACCATTTATTAACAAATAAAAACATGGAGTTACCTATAAACAAATTTCAAAAACATGTGTAAATGATATATAAAGGTATAAATGATATTTTTATCCTAGTAAATAAAAATGAAACCTATAAAACAAGTTATAAACAATGAAAAAAATGAAATATAAAAATAATTTATATAAATAATAAAATTATATAACAAAATTAAATCACACTTCATTCAATATATAATATAACAGGATAATGAGAACAATTAGTAAATTAATGAAAATTATATTTAATCATAATATGATATTTTTTTCATAATCAAAACATTATTAAATAAAAGTGGTCCACTGATCCCCCTCAACTTTCACCCACTTTTTTAATTATATATAAAATTATAATTTTAATAGATCTACACCCTTTTTAAATTATCAATAATATAACATTTTAAAAGAAAAATTAATTCATTGAAATTTAAGATTTAACTCCATTAATGAATTAAATTTACTTGGATTGATACCCCTTATATTTATTCATTATTGATAAACACATTGTATTTCATGATTTTTAATAGAGTATAATGTCTTCTTAAACATTATAATTTCATAACATATTTAAAGGATTTACTATAAAATTTCATTACATTGAGACATGAATTGAATATAATTGGCATAAATTTAAATGATTTTTGTAAAAAATAATGTAAAACACTTCATGAAATTATATTTTATATAAATTAAAAGTTATAAAAGTACATTTTTATCATCTATTATGTATGAGAACACATGAAACAGATATATAATAAAAAAATTGTTTAAATATTAAAAAAATAGTAAACTGAAAAATAGATTCCATGTTTAATAGATATGAAAATTTAATTATTAAGACACACTAAAACTCCCTTTAAATTCATTCCAAGTAAATATAAATTTAAATCTCTATAATAACAAGTTACAAATTTATTTTCTAAATATTATTAATGTTCAGGGTATTGGTATTTATATCAGTAAGTGGATTTTATATAAAAATAAATTCCAAAACTTTATTTCGTTTTTGAACATGATTTCAAGGAAAATTAAATTTAACATCATTGTTATTATTCCTAAACTGGTCTAGGGGATTTTTTAAATTATAAATATAAGTACTATTGTCACATAAAAGAGGAATCTTATCAAAAGGAAAACTAAAATAAAAAAATGTTTTCAAATACCTAATGAGTGTGCATAAAAATATAGAAAAGGTATATATTTATATTAATTTGTTGAACAAGAAATAGAATTTTTTCCCATTTAACCCCAAGAAACTAAGGATTTACCATGTTAATTAAACATACTTGTAGTGATTTTTATATCCATATAGAACCCACCCATATCAAAATCAAAATATCCTATGAAATAAAAATTAGTTCCAATAGGGTAAAATAAACCAAGATTCAAATTCATTTAACATATATAATAATCAAATTAACATGTTTAATGTGAATTCCCTGAGGGAAACATTGAAATCTTGTTCACATGTAAATTGAAAACATTAAATAAATAGTTATAGTTTTAAAATACCAAAAAATTCCAATCACCCATCTTTAAGTTTTAATTTCTATTTATTTTCTAGATTTATATAAATCTATTTTCAATTAGTATCCATGAGACTATTTTCACTTTTAGGAGACTGTAAAAAAATCAATTAACTAACTCTATATAATTCTTGTATTGATTTGGAGAATATACTATAATTTATTTAAAATACTAATAAACCATGGAATAATTTCAATTCCCCCATAAAACTCATATCAAATTCAAAAGTTATCAATTTAAGAACCTTTTTAAAAAGAAGATACCCTGACGATCAAAAAAATAACATCATTATATATTTTAACAATCAAAAAACTATTAATAAATTATTAATAAATATTGTAGGATCACAATTTCCTTTCTCAATTTTTTTTTCAAAATATAGTTATTTAACCTATTATACCAATCTCTAGCAGTAAGTTTCAACCCATATAAATCCCTGAACTGTTTAAAAATTTCATCAGGTATATTTTATTTTTTAAAATTGGGGGTATTACTAACATATACTTCATAAAAAATATAACCATTTAGAAAAGTTTCTTTCACAGCCTTTTGAAATAATATAAATCTATTAAAAGAATCATAAAATAGTAATATTATAATTTATTTTATCTAGATAAATGTAGAATATATTCCTAAACATCAATACCTTCTTATTGAGAATATTCATAAGAAACTAATCTAT
Organism: Viscum album; assembly: GCA_963277665.1. Lineage (NCBI taxonomy): Eukaryota > Viridiplantae > Streptophyta > Magnoliopsida > Santalales > Viscaceae > Viscum > Viscum album. Next base: position 249,172,710 of record OY728165.1, on the reverse strand, counting down.
ATTTATTTTTAATAATATTTCAATATTCAACAAGTTTGTTTATAAATATCCTTTTTTTTCAAATAATATGAGAATAATTTAGTAGAATAACTATATTCAACACATTATTTCTAGTAAACTAATTTAACTCATCTTACATGGCCCAGATACAATTTTAAACATTTAAATCCTCATCAGTATTCATTGGAATAATATCATTATTTAAATAATGATAAGAATTATTATTTATAATAGACATTCTTTTTGGAAAATTTGTTTCAACATCACCAGTCATGTTATCTATAATATTATCTCTATGAGTCTTCCAATATCATTCATAAATAGTTTCATATTGGGAAGAAATATTATCCCCCTCAATATGTGAATGTTTTTTTTGAGGCTCACCATCTTCAAAAGTAAATTATATAAATTCATCATCAATTTGACCAATATCATCATTATTTGTATTTAATTATTTTTTATAAAATATTAAAATAATTATTTCTTCAAGAACCATGGTTATTTTTATAAAAACACGATATAACATAATATTATTTGAATATAATAAGAAAAGAAATTAATCATTTTTTGTATCAAATTTATCAAAATCATATTTTGGGTTAAGAATAAAAATGATACATCCATAGACTAAAAAATAGACAATTTTAGGTTTTACCCCTTTCCAAATATCATAAGGTGTGTTTTTCAAAAAAGGTGTTAAAATAATTATATTTTTAACAAAACAATATATATTAATATATTTTCTACAGAAATATTTTGTAATATAAAACTTATTTAACATAGTCTTATCTATTTTTTGATGTTTTATATTTTTTTTCTATTAAGCAATTTTATTATGGTTTTCTAGGGGTTGAAAAATAATAAAAATTGTTATTTTCATCAAATAATTGAATAGATTCTAGATTTTGGAATTCACCCTCATGGCCAGTTCTTATTTATTAATTTAATTGTCCTTTTCTATTTTAAAAAACTTTACCTAAAGTAATAAAAATACATAATGTTTCAAATTTTAGTGTAATAAAATAAACCCCTGTTTACCATGTGAACTCATATATAATAATAAAAAAATATTCCTTACCAACCAAACTAATATGTTTTATAGGATCAAACAAATCCAAATTAATATGATCAAGAGGAATTATATTTTTTACATTATAAATTATATCCTAAATGATTCTATGTTGTATATCTTTCAGTCATGATTTAAAAACAATGGTGATATCCACATTAAGTTCTAGTAATGGGAAACTATTTTGATCTTAGAACACTTGTGAATCAATATAAAATTAGTTTTTCACGACCTCCAATGCAAGAAAATTTTATACAATTGTATATAATTATAAAATTTTAAATTTTGTTTTATTAATTTAGAAAAATAAATAAAAAACATATTGTCTTTTCAATTTTCCTAAAATAAATGAGATTTATATTTAAATAAAAACACCTTTATCATTTGGAAATTTAAATACAAAATCCATCATTATAGAGTTTTGAAATTATTATTAAATTATTTTTCCATGATTAAATATATATATCTTTTTAAATAATAATAAAATTTTACATTTCAACCTCATCGAAACCTTTTACCCTACATTATAATTATAACCAAAAGTAACAGTGACTTGATCTAATTTATTAATTGATATAAAGTTTGATATAACACAATTCATAATCCTTGAGAGTCTGTTATCAATGTATAAAATATTCTTTTTCATGCTCCTAAGACACATTTACTACAATAAATAGATTTAAGAAATCTTTCATACATATGAGAATTTGGGATTTACTGGATTAGAATATTAATTACTATGAGCCAAAACAATTTTAAAACAATTTATTATCGGAAATATATAAGTTAAATACTGGAAATGGATCCCTTAGTATGCCTAATTTATTTTGTAAATCTAAACAAAAAATAATTTTTATAATGACCTTTTATTTTACATCTAAAACAAGTAGTTGTATATATACATCCATTAATTCTTTGTAATAATAAATTTTGATACATTTTAGTAAAATTTTTATCATAACCATGCTTAAATCCGCCTTTTTATTGAAACTCATCCCTTCTTTAATGTTTTATCTACATATAAAAAGTGGACAGATTTTACATTAATCATTTAATTTCATATATGCGATATTCTTTCAAATTAAGAATATTATAAGAAAATATTTACTTTAATTTCATAGAATTTTGAAATTAAATAAGCAGACCTATTTAATTTATCATTTAAGAAATTGAAAAAGTTTTTTCATGAGAAAATTTCTAGTAAGAATGCGAAAAAAATTGTCATCCCGAAATACATTTTTTCATTCTTTTATTCTTTTTTAATAATAACATTATGTTGAATCTCAAGGTTCTGATATAAACTAGTGATCTTTTCAACTTTATGATAAATTATTTCAACTTCTTTAAAAATTCATTTACATAATATTTTTCTGAATAAGATTTAGAGGAAAAAAATAAGTAGAGTCACATACTTGAATAATTAAGTGAAAATTATTTAATTGAAAAATCCATAAATTTTAAATGGTAACTCAGATTAGAAATTAGAGAGTATCTTTTGGGTTTGTTGGGGCTTGTTTCACTTAGGTAGAGCCCAACCATGACTGACGTGGGTCAAGGGTGAATTTTAATAATTTTCTTAACTTTTTTGGGTACATTCAGTAAATGTGCGAGCATCATTCTCTATCTATTGAACTGGTGTTTGGATTAAACATATGAGGGCATAGTTGTATCCAAAATTCTTAGATTCCCTTAATGGGGGCTTTACATTGACTTTAGTAGGTTGAGAGAAAAAGTTATGTTTTGCAATTTTTTTAAAAGAAATAAAATAAAATAATTTTGTTATTTTATTTAATATCCTCAAACAGACATGTAAAGGAGCGGGGCCAGTGATTTTTCATGCCAATAAATGGATTGACCTGTCAACCCTAAGTAACGATATCTTTCTAGAATTAGGGAGATTCCTAATTAATGAACCCCATTAAACTCCGATGTCATTACTTACCATCCCCCTTTCCTATATATATGGAGCATGGGGGAAGATATGGGACATCTTCGCCAATCAACGAAGTGCTGAAGGAGCGTCGTGATGCTGAACCCTTAGAAGATAGAGAAAACCTAGTGGGAGGTGACTGAATACACCAAACTAAGAACAAAAAGGTGATGTACGAGTGGTGTCATTGGAAACTGGTTGTTGGATTGAATAACATGAACCCAACTTCAAGTGTGTGCATTTATATGACGATTCGAGGTAGGGGTTAATTCATTTATGATTTTTGAATGATTTCCTCCTCCCCATTTTTGAATAACACAAAAAATGTGGGTCAATTGACTAATGGGTTGACCCACGATTCATTTGTCTTTACAGGAAGATTGTTGTGGGGAATCTCAAGGGGTTTATCTTGTTTTTTAATTAAATTGTTATAAAACCCTAAACCCCCCATCATGTTATGAACTAAAATGGAGGGCGTGGGCCTAATGAACCAGGGCCAAACCCTATGATATTTTTGTTACATCCTTATGCCTCCATAGAAAAACAATAATGCGATGAAACTGACCAAAAACATGGTGGGTAGTGTGTTAACAGACGCCACATGAGGAGGTCCCATCACAAAGCTACAGAGGTCGTCAGAGCGGCCAGCACTAGCCGACCGTGAAGGTGGTGCAACAGTCTGTCACGTGCCATAGATGAACATGGAGGCTTGCAGCTCGTCAGCTACAGCGACCGGAGGAGATTTCATCTAGCATGTCGGCCAGTCGCGACAGAGTCGGGGGAGCGGAGGTAAGGCGCACCCCCGACGGTGCCCCCCACCCCTGCAACCTACTATAGCCGCAGCCGGAGAAAGTGGCCACCAGATCGACCAACGACTGGTGGACAGGGCATGCGCCATCTATGCACCCAACAGTTTGGGGGACCCATGGTTCTACATGGCGCCGTATTAGGGTCAAACCCCACGGTTTGACCCACTAACGTGGCCCCGCACCACGTCAACCCTACCCAGAGACTCCGCTAGGTGGGTGGCACCACCGAGTCAGTCCTGTGGACTGCCCGTCGCACGGAAGGCTGGCCCGCGGCTCATCTGGGTCAGGCTGGGCCCTGCAAGAAGGGATGACCCGGGTCAGGTTTAACCCTAGATAGGATGGGTCGACCCGGATCATACCGGGTCGGCCCATGCCAAACTGGGTCGGGCCGGTCCCACCGAAGCGGACCGAACCGAGACCCCGAACCGCCCAAATACACTTAAAGGGCCTAATATTCATAATTGGATGTCCATTTGATGAACTATTTGCAGCGTTGTGATCCTTGGAGAGGGATGGTCCTTTTTTATTACTCTATGATAGTATTGGTAAAATATAGAGATTCTCCAGGTTGGATCATACCCGAATCCAACCAGTACCTCGGCATTGAAATAACAATAATGCACAGACCGAGCATCCAATTGACTTGTCGTCTATTTTATTGGAACCCTTATGGTATGTAGCTTCATCGGGTAACATATTGTGAGACTTTTATCTTGTAGAAATACAACCTATGGCTTGGGGAGCGTTCCCAATAGCACACTACCTATGGAACCCTGTGACTGGATGAGACCTGGCGATTGCTAACTTTTCAACTCGGAGTGACTTGACGACCACAGTACGCGATGGGGAGGAGTACCTCAACAGAACACAAATGGGGAGCGTCCACAGTATGATATGGGGAGGTGTACCTTAGTAGTCCATGGTGGGATATGGAGCCTCTGTGTGACTCGGCAGACCCACAATATGCGATGGGGAGGAGTATCTATGTAGTTCAAGGTTAGTTGGGAGTGGCTCTATCAGACCCGATAGGACCACTATACTCGATAGTGGAGGAGTTATCCAATATCTGAGGTGTTTGACGTCGTGATTGGGGATGTTAATTGTTACTATCCCTAGCGAATCTCGTGGATGGCTATCAACATTCATAGCGATCATGTGGAGGTCAACATCATAATCTTTTTCCTCTGAGTTGTATACCTTGTTTGAGATGAGACTCTAATTGATTTTCATATATTTCCTTGTGATTTGTGATTGATATCATGTTTTTTGGTTTTCCTTTGTGGAGTTCTAGAAGACCCACTGTGTCTCGGGGTCCCTACTGAGTATCGTTATACGCACCCCTGCATGGGATTCACCCGCACCTTCTTGTGGCTTGTGTAGACAATGTATATCATTGATCGAGGCTATGGAATCCTAGGCTAGATGGTTCTCATAGTTGGACCATTCGGCATGACGTGATGCAGAGGAGAGTGTTAGATGTGGAGTACTATGGAGGTGATCTGTACCTACCTTTTAGGTAGGATCTGTGGTGGAAAATCCAGGAGCTTCGTTTCACCTTTCACCTGTTTTTTTACTTTTCAGTTGTACTTGTACTTTTAGTTGGGCCTATATTTGGGCCCCATTTAATTTTAGAACTCCATTTACTATATAAATTAAGTACATAATTTATTTTTTTTGTGTTCTCTGACCATGTGTTGGAATAGGTTTAAATGCAATTCCCTCCTGTTTTAGGGAATAAGCCTTTCGGTGCTAGTCTCAAGTCCCACGCTTATGGAAGGCGATATAGGGGTATTCATGGCACGGGACCCAGGGGTCGGGTCATGACAATGTGGTATCAATGGAGTTTGGATCTACCGATAAACAACATCTCTAATCTTTTCTATGTGGAAATAGTGTTCACTGTTATGAGTGTGGTTTTCTGTTTAGGGAATCCAGTGTTGGTGCACCAGCCGACGTATCCATACACCAGGACCCTAAATTCATATTTCTGACTCAGTGCATGAAAACCCTGATTTCATTTGTTTTTTAAAATTTTTTCTTTTGATTTATTTGGAGTAATCTCACCAAGTATAAATTAATAATCGCGGTGCACCTGTTCCTTATTAGGATGTCGCCGGTTAGATAGCCAGCTAGTATTCCTGAGAGTGTGCACGATGAAGTCCCATTAAGCGATGAGGCCTCAGTATATATCCCTCTTACGGTTCTAGAAACTTTGAGTGGTTTAACAGCTACACCACTACCCATTCGGCAGCCGTTGACACCAACCAACTACCAGAGGGTGCATGTCGACTGAGCGCATTGCATGAGTTTCAGAGGTAGAGGCCTCCACGGTTCTGAGGTGAGACGAACCTGCAGGCTGCTGAGGACTGGATTGCGGCTGTGGCTAGAGTTTTTTACCTACTTGAGACTTAAGTAGAGAATATGGTGATCTTACCTTATAGTCTTTTCCAGTGAGTGACCATGATGATATTCCTCATTGTGATGAGGCTTTGGTTTGTGGACCATTGCCGGATATAATTCCTTTGGGTAGTATGTCAGCTATATCAACGTCTGTTGGTCAGCAGTTACAACTGATGGTACCCGTAATGGAAACATGTTGGATTAGTGCCTTACATATGATTCAGCATCAGATACCCCTCAGGTTCTGAGGTGAGCCTGAACAATAGGTGACTATGGACTATCTTGAGGAGGTGGTAAAGATTCCATCTAGTTAGGGCACCATTCGATCAAATGGATGTCCTGGTAGAGAGCCTTTTATGTGGCTCAGTAAGACGATTACAGGGTTTAGATTACCCTGATCTGGCAAAGAGGTGACTTTTTATTTGGATAATCTAGACAACCTTCCTTAGATAAGGGGGTCTCTTTCCCTAAAGTGCAAAGGGATTAGAGATCCCTAGAGCTTCTACACTATCATCAGGATGACATGTTAGTAGATGAATATTCATCGAGGAATACAGACCATCCTCAGTACTTGATGAATAGAGAATGATCAGTGCTTCAGGGCTCAGACCTCTGAGTTAGGTGTGTTTAGGGACATCTAATAAAGATCAATTCTCTATGCATTACTACTTATGTGAGGGTTCTTGAGATAACCTTTTTGGTTGATGTTTTTTGGCTAAGAGAATACATCCAGTGAATATTAGCAACATGAAAGCATGAAACTGATGTCAGTCTCGGAGACATGGGCATGTAAAAAGTTTGAGGAAGCAGAAATGATAGGTATAAGTGAATCTGCATAGTAGTAGATGTCAAAGTGGAGTTTGGAGAGCAGCATGAGGGGGTATACATTTTGACATGTTACAAATTCCACCTCAATGTGGTCCCCACCAGGCACAGGGAGCTGGAGGATAGGGGAAACAGTAGATGCATGCGGTAAATGAGTGTGACCCATGGAATCTAGGAATTATTAGAGGTACGATGTGTGTCTACTACTAGATGTCGTATCAATAGACATAGGAACCAATCATTCCTTCCATGAATCAGGTCCAAGACATAGTGTTTCTGGTTAATCCATTGACTTGACCCTCACGTCCTTATATTCCTTTGGTGAGACTCGATAATAACACTTGCACTAATGGTTTGATCTAACCCTTGAGGTGAGAGTTTCTGTTGCAACATCGTGGAAGAAACGTCGAGGCCTTATGACGTTAGTTGGGGTATGGACTAGGCATCCACAGTTCATACTCATATTGAATGTATTAGGAAAAAAAAGGTTTTGGTTTATCTACAACATGGGAATGTGGTTTTCCTTTGTTGGTGAAAAAGAAAAACCAAGAAGACAAGATAAATTCATGCATAAGAGGGTGCAGCTGATAATTATTGAGTCGGCCAAACATACCCTCATGGCAGCATGAGTTTTGAGTTTTTTGTTCCAAAAAAGAGTGGAAACGCATGGGGATATCTTTTCACAATATGATTATAGGATTACCTCTTGGAATAAAGAGGGACGTCTGCTTTGGCTATGTAATACATATGATTTGTACGTGACTTCTCCAGGGTAGCAGTGCCCTTTTCTGCTTAGATGAAAATGGGGGAGCCTTTCTTATGGATGTAGAATTGTCAGTAGAGATTTCATGAGCTGAGACAGAGATTGAAAAGTATAACTATGCTACCAATGACCAGGAGATAGCAGCAGTGGTCTTTGCACTGAAGATGCAGTTGCACAACTTGATGGGTGAACAGTTTACTGCTTACTCTTATCAAAAGAGTCAAAAGTGTATCTTCTAAAAGAAGGGCCTTAACTAGATACGTAGATGATGGATAGAGTTCATCCAAGACTATGACCTTAAGATAGTTTGTACTCCTGGGAATTGGAACATCGTAGTATACCCACTCAGTAGGAGGTATGGACTACAATTGATGAGTGAGGTGTTTGAGAAGCTAGTCACACTGTGGATATCTTTCATGGATAAAGATGGAATAGCTACCTCTTATCTATAATGGCCACTCCCCCAATTCGTCATCAAATTCATGGTGGCACAACTTGAGACATTGATTGTGAGGCCCGACGGGCTCAGATATCCTCAGGACGGTCTCCTAAAGGATTTTCTGAAGGTGGGGATCATGTCATCTTATTTAGAGGATGCACCATAGTACCAGTGAAAATTCAGAAGGAGGTGTTGAAGGAGATCCGTACGCCCACTTTAACGGTACATCATGGACTGAAGAAGATGTACCAGGACATTCGACAACAGTACTGATGGCCCAGGATGATGGATGTAGTGGATGATTTGGTATCATGATGCCTCACTTGTTACTAAGAGAAAACTACTTAGAGATGGCATAAGTCTTATGCCTATAGGAGGAGGGAGTCCATGTCTTCCTACGGGTCTCACCTCGACGTGGTTTGTGGAGATTTGGTCATGGCGGCATGTTATCACTTAGGTTCATCGGACCTTTATAGGCTTTCAATAGAGTGGGAGAGGTGGTGTACAATATATCTCTTTCCCCATTGATTCACTTGGTGCATAGTGATTTCCATGGGTTGCAGCTGAGGAGATGCGTGCAAGATCCATCACATGTTATCAACTAGGGAGAGTTGTACTTTGACGATGGTGTGACATTTACAAAGTTCCTGGTGGACTTTGTGGATCGACATGAGTGGGTCCGTAATGGGGAGTCGATACCTCTAGTGCATGTAAACTGGTAACATTGGAACCTTCAGGATAGCACATGGGAGTAGGAGGCTCAGATTCAAGCTCAGTACCCCCATTTGTTTCCTTAGTCTCTGTTTTGGATTTTGGGAACAAAAAGTCCTAATGTGGGGAGAATTTAATGTCCCAAATTTTCCGTATAATTTTTTTTAATTATATATAATTATTTCGAGACCGTTGAATCTAACAGCACATGATTCCAAAGCCCATAGTTCCAGGGATTATTCGTCGATGTTTTGTTAACCTTTAAATAGTGCACATAAGCAGTATTCATGGAAAAGTGGAATAAATCATAAATGGTTTCCTAGATCAAAAATCTGAGGGCATCATTATGCTCAGGATGGCGGGTTTACCCTAGGTGCTACTTAATTTTAGTCATTTCACGCCTAATGTGAGAAAACCCGAATATGGCATAACCGTTAATAAAATAATAAAATAAAATAATTTTATTTTTCAAATGCTTATATATCACAAATGGTAACCCAAATTAAAAATATGAGACCGCCACTGAACTCATGAGGGTATGCTCTCTTTAGGAAGATACTAGCAATGGACGGTGCAGGCCCCCAGTGAAAGTTAGTTTTTCGCCGTAAATAAAATAATTTAGTGAAATTTATTTTATTATAAAATCCATAACATTAAAATGGTAACTCAGATTGGAAATCTGAGAGTACAGTTCGGTTTTTTGGGGCATGTTTCACTTAAGCAGAGCCAAACCTCAACTGGAGTGGGTTGAGGGTGCCTACGAATAATTTTCTAAACTTTTTTTTGGGTACATTCAGTAAAGGCGCAAGTGGTGTTTTCTATCTTTTGAATTGGTGCTTGGATTAAAAATAGGTGGTCATCGTTGAATCTGCACCATCATGATTTTCTTAGGGGATGCATTACATTGACCGTAGTATATCCGAATAAAAGTTTACGTTTTTCTATTTTTTTTTGAAAGAAATGAAATGAAATAATTTTGTTATTTTATTATATATCCTCCAATGGACAAGTTAAGGGGGTGGGGCCAGCTATGTGTCAAGTCAATAAATGGCTTGACCTCCCAAACCAAACTAACGACATCTTTGGGGAATTAGGAATCTTCCTAATTAATGAACCCCATCAAACTCCATCATTGTTACTTACTCTCCCCACTCCTATATATAAGGTTCTTGGGGGAAGATATCAGCACAACTTCTCCGAGAATTGAAGTGTTGATGGAGCGCCGTGACGTCTAACCTTAGAAGATGGAGCTGACACAAATGATAGTGACAGATGACACCGAACCACAAACTGAAAGGCGACGTATGAGTGGCATCATTAGGAACAGTTTTCAGGAATGAAGACAACTAACCCACATTCAAGAACATGTATTTATAAGATGATTAAAATTAGCGATTAATTCATTTATGGTTTTTGAATGATTTCCTCTTCCCAGTTCTTGAATAAAACAAAGAACGTAGTTCAACTGACTAATGGGTTGACACATGATTCATTCGTCTTTTCGGGAGGTTTGTTGTGTGGAATCTCATGGGGTTTATCTTGTTGTTTAATTCAATTGTTATAAAAACCTTAACCCCCCACGTTCTAGGAGCTAACGTGGAGGGTGCGGGCCTAGAGAACTTGGCCCAAACCCTCATCTATTTATGTTACATCCTTATTCCTCCATAGAAGAGTGATAGTGAAATGACACCGACTGACTACATGGTGGATAACACGTTGATGCATACCACAAGAGGAGGCATGACGTGCCATCATGCACTATCGACGAACCTGGAGGGTCACATCTTATTAGCTGCAGTGACTGGAGAAGAGGTTGGATAGTATGCCAGCCGGCCGTGATGGAGCCGACAGAGAGGAGGTGGGGGGCTCCCCCAGTGGTGCACCCATGCGACAGTAAGACCACAACCAGCATTGGTCACGACAGGAGAAAGGGCCGCCAGATCCACCAGAGGCTGGTAGATGTGGTGCACGCCAGTGGATCGCTCGATGGTACATTGGACCCACGACACCACGTGGTGCCGCGTTCGGGTCAACCCCTATAGGTTGACCTTTTTACGTGGTCCCACTACACATCAGCCCTACCCGGACGTGCCGCCAGGCGGGTAGCATCGCCTGGTCGGGTTGGGCCCAGCGGGCCAAGTTGACCTGGGTCAAGTCAGACCATAGATGGTCAAGGACCACCTAGATCGACCATGGTCAGCCCATGCCGGACCAGGTCAGGCCGGTCCAACTGAGGCGGCCAAGACCCAAACCCAGTACCGCCCAGAAACAGTTAAAGGGACTTATCATGAGAATAAGACGTCCTTTTGAAAAACCTCATGTGTCATTGGGATCCTTGGAGCGAGACATTATTTTTGACATACTCCATGTTAGTTTTGGAGAATAATAGAGTATGGCCGGTTTGGATCGTACCTAAATCCAATCGGGCCCTAGGCACTAAAATGTGAATTACGCATAGACAAGGCATCCGATTGATGCATCATCTATTGAATTGAATCCATTATGACATAGAGGTTCATTAAGTCATTTCTTCAGTCACTTAGTTCTGGTTGAAATATGACTGATGGCTTGGGGAGAGGTTCTCTCAAGGACACTATGTGTGGAACACTACGAATGGCTGAGACCTAACGGCTGCTAACATTTTGACTCAGAGTGACTCGAAGGACACAGTGGGGAGAGGCCACGGTATGCGATGGGGAGGAGTACCTCAGCAGGGCAAGGTGGGGGAAGGAGGCTCTATGTGTCCTAAGAGACCCAAGTTACGCGATGTGGAGGAGTACCTCAATAGTTAAAGGTTAGACCCAGAAGGCCCATTGTACTTGATAGAGGAGGAGTTCTCTAGTATATGAGGTGTTCGATGTTATGGTTAGAGATGTTACTTGTTAGTATCCCAATAGAATCACGTGGATGGATATCAGCATTCATAGTGTTCTTATGTGGGTCAGTATCATAATCCTGTTTCTCTGAGTCGTATACCTAGTTTTAGTTGAGACTCTAATCGAGATGTGTCTATTTCCTTGTGATATTTGATTGAGATCATACATTATGGTTATCCTTTGTAGATTAATTAGAGACCTATGGGGTCTTGGGGTCCCTACTGAGTATCATTATGCTCACCCCTGCATGGGCTTCAGCTGCACCTTGTTTTGTTTTGTGCAGATGACGTAAAAAATTGATTGAGGATGAGGGAGCCTGGACTGGACGATGCTCGGAGGTGGACCATTCGGTGTGACATAACACAGAGGAGACATGTGGATGTGGATTACTGTGGAGGCGATCTGTACCTACCCATCATTTACAATCCGCGGTGGACGATCCAAGAGATTCCTTTCACCTTTCAACTATTTTTTTACATTTCAGTTGTACCCATACTTTCATTTGGGATAGTATTCTATCCCCTTTTACTTTCAACACTTCTTTTACTACAACATTTTACATCCCTATTAATTCTTATTGTGTTCTCAGACCGCGTGTTTGTACAGGTTTAAAGAAAATTCCTTTCCATTTTAGGGAATACACCTAACAGTACTAGTCACCAGCCCTTGGCCTTTGGAATATGGGCTTGGGGTAGTCATGGCACTGGCCCTGTGGGATGGGTCGTGACATTTATTGAATTTATTCCTATTATCAGCTTCCTTCATTAACATTGATAATTTATTATTTATGTTCCTCCTTTTCCCACACTCATAATATATTGTATCTTGAGCATCATTAAAATTAAAACAACCTTTCTTCTTCTATTAAATATCAACATTAGGATAATATTTTTTGGATCTCATGGAATATCATTTATTAATTATATAACTCTCTTTCTTCTTATATGCAGTATCATTCTTATCACCACATTGCAACTCAGAATAATAATAATAAGTAGAAATCTTTGACTAAAATGTAATTCCCTTCATCATTAAATTTTCTTCTTCAAAAAGTTTCATATGCCTCAACTCATATTTTATTAATGATCAAATAAAATTATCAAGTGTATATTCCTAGAAATCATAACATTAATCTACAAAAATGATTTTATCATGAAACTTATTAGGAAGTGATCTATGAACTCTTTCAAAAAAACCTTATTACATAGAGTTTATACCAAATAAATCATTCCATTTACAATAATTTTAAATCTATGAAAAATTTGATTACATGTTTTTGAAACTCTTTTAAATTATTTATATTCATATATTAATAGTATTAACATAGTTATAATAAGTTTATCTATGACTAGATATGTAACCTGATGAATTTTCCTGATTTCATGTGAAATTTAACATTCTGATACATGACTATTAATGATTTTATTTATTGAAATATATAAAATATTCATCACTATGTAATTCAAAATATTATTTTCCACATCATTGATAAATAATGATTTATTTTAACATCAATGAAACTTTTAATATTTTATACTGATTTTAGAATGATCAATTCTATTCTTTTTTAAGAAATCATTCATCTGATATTTCTAATATCCATAATTTATATCATAAAATTAAGTGTATTATGATATATGAAACCATCATTCAAACTATTTCATTTTATACTAAAATAGAATTTTTCCATTAATTTTTATGTTAGGTATGTTTAACATATATATATATATATATATTTGTGTGTGTGTGTGTTGAGCTTAGGGGCAAACGTGGAGGCTAATTTCTTGTCCTAAAGGGAATATAGATGATTATCCAAGATGGGGTGAATAGGAATTGTTTAAAAGTTAAATAATTTAAGTTACATAAGAGTTATAAAATTAAGTTAACTTTGTGGAAAAATTAAAATGTATAGAAAAAGTGATTTTTATAGTTGTTTAGATCTAATTTATCCTATTGAAATCACTCCCCTCTCTAGAATTGGGAAAATGAACCCCACTAAAGTGTAATATTATAATATTTTTTAACACATTTATTCACAACCCAATTCAAAAGTTATTTCCTATTGGAAGAATAAACCCACGCCAAAATTACCTTTTTTTGCCTAAAGGCACAACCTAGATTGTTCTTTCCTTTTTCTCACCCAAAAGAAAAACCCAATGTTTGATTTTTTTGGAGTTAAAAACAATTTTCCTACCTATTTTTTGGTAGTATAACCCTTTGAAATTTTACACCTAGATAAATAATATGAAGAAGTCAATCCATATAACTATGAAAATTCATCAAATTATGAGTATTAAGGTTATGATGAAACTCTCCAGAAACAAAGAATTAGATAGTTTTGTTCAGTTAAGGGTACTATATGGATTTTCATGTATAAATAAGTTTTACATTTCAAATATACTTAACCTCATTCTTCTCCTAAACTAGTTATATCAACTATAAAAATAAATAGTTTTTTTTTCATAGTGAAACATCTATTAAATTTGGAATCCATTAAAACAAATATTTACTAGAGAATAATCTACACATGTGAAAGTAAAAAACCACTTCATATTTCACATTAATTATTTCCATGATAATAATTCTTATATACATAAAAAATAGTAACTTTGTTATTATTCCTCGATATCATATAATAAAAATAACAATATTTATAATTGAAATTTTTTGAACATTTAATATAGAAGTATATAATAATAATTAATACCCTCAGATTACTCCATGATAAAATTAAATATCATCTCTCCATATTTCATCTAGTTTTAATTTCAATAATAGGATTCATAGAATTTCAGCATGAATATTGATATCTGTAAACCACATGAAGATCTAATTTAATTTATCATAAAATTATTTAAAACATGTTCACATGGATTCAAAATAATTAATAAGTAATTTTGTAACAATGAAAACACTAACTATGTTCATAATAAACTTACAAAAATGGTAAATATGATTTATTATAATAAAAATACCATATTTCAATGTTTAGAACATTTTGCAGGGAAATATTTTCTACCCATATATTAAACAAACACTCTACCTAGGGGTAACTTATTTTCCCCCTTATATGGCTCACTACCATTATATAATAGTTGGTGAACCCTTTTTACCATTACATGACACTTATATTACCCTTTTTTGGGATTTGAAAAATCTATTTGTACTCTTACACTATTATTTATTATCCTTATGTGAGTTTAGGAAATACATCGGTACCCTTACACAAGTATGGATTACCCATATGTGAACCTCAAATTAAACTTGAATATGTATTAAAAAGGTTTTACAACCCTTATGCATGGTTTAGGATACCATTATATAATAAAAATAATTTCTAGATTACCCTTTTGAATGGTTAAGTTACCATTATGTAGTTAATATAATTTATACAATATCATTACACAAGGATTGGGTACCTTTAGACAAGTAATAGAATTTGAGATTTCAATTTGCGAAACTATTGAAATTTGAGGGTTACCTTCATATAAATAATATAAACTAATTTAACCTTTACATAACTAATAGAAAATAATAAATATTCTTACAAAACTAATATAAATTGTTCGTTACCCTTATAAAACTATTATGAAGTATTTATTACCCTTATATAGCTAATAGAATGTATCACATACCCTTACTTAACTAATAAAAAGTTACGATTAACAATATGTAAATTATAAAAGTAATGGTTACCTTTATGCAACACATTGAAAATTATGGTTACCCTTGTGAAAAAACATATAAACATAATTTTTCCATTACAAAAGTCCTTGAAAATCACTTATACACTAATGTATCCCATTATAACCAAATTTTTCTTTTACATAACGCGGTTAAAAAACTATTACCCATACGAAAACTATATAAATAAAGTGTTACCATTACACAACAATGTAAAATCATATAGAAATGATATTTTATGGTATACATGATATTTTTTCTTACGAACTCAATATGGAACATGTAATACATGTTATAAATTTTAAAAAATGAAATATAAATATAATTTAATTATAAAATAATAATATAAAACCAATGATAATCATACTTTATTGAATAAAAAATAAAAAAAACATAAAGATAACACTTATTAAAGGTTTGATAATTACAAATAATCATAATATGATATTTTGTTATGGTCAAAACATAATAAAATAAAAGTGATATTGGTAGTCACTTCAACACATCATTAATATATAGGTATATATATATTCATATATATTTCTCATGTCTTGAACTACTTTATATATACCACTAAGAATACTACTATGTTTCTCAAGGTTTGATAAGAATTCAAACATAATTATTTAAAACTTTATATAAAACTATAAGAATGTTCCTAAGTTTCTAAAAGTTTTATAAACACTAAAACATAATTACTTAAAATATCATTAACATTTTAAAATGTATTAACACCTTATATGGTTCTGTTTAACCTTCCATTGATTTTTAGAAAATTAAAAAATTAATAAGAAAAACTGAAACTACTTAATATCAATATTCATAATGATAAAAAAATCATCATTGAATGTGTAGAATAAATATTAGTTTCTTGTGTTTTCTCACAACACATGCATCGTGCACATAACCACAACACAATGACATTACCCTTCTTATGAATTTCTTTAACACATACCATCACTTAATGAGTTTCTTCACACTATGTTCTTTATATTTTATATGATTCCATTAATCAATCAGTTTAACTAATCCCTCATAGAAATTATAAACTTTCACATTATATTATATATTATATAATAACATGTGAAATCATAATTGAAACCCCTTTTGTATATCTTCTAAATAATCTATTTATGAAGATATCATTATTATCTTAAATTTTGGTACAAACACTTTTTAACGATGTTTGTATTTATTCATCCAAACATTGCATGTAACCCCATGGGACTTTTAAGCTTTGAAAATATTTATGAATTATTAAATCTCTAACTGTAAACATATAACAACATATAATATAGAATTTATGATATTGAAGATACATATGGGTTTTACATGTTCTCCATTATACACATATATCTATAAAATTGTGCCCACTATATGTATATTATAAAACTAACATAAGCATATATTCAATTATTGTGAGACATAAAGTTATCATTAAACTTTCAGTTTGTTAATATTGTAAAAAATACTTATAGATTCAGTAATATCAAATTAAATACTAAATATAATTGTTGGAAAATGTAACATCCCATCCTATGTTGACCGTGAAATCAAGGTGACACATCACATGACTTCAAGTGTGCTTCATGGTCACTAAATTATACTAACTAGCATTAATAGTTTATGAGTATCACTTATTGATTGAATTAACCTCTAATGTTTATTCATATAAAAATTCTAAAATAATAAATGTATCATTGATAAGTAGTGGAAACAAGGAAAACATGATCAAATATGAAAATAAAAAATTTGTAAATTGTCCATCCATAAAAGACTCTAAATTCAATCCCATTAATCAAAAAATCAACATAGATGAAATGCGCACAAAATTATTATATTGAAAACCCATTTATAAGAACCCAAAAGTAAGATAGATAAACTAAAATATATATCATGTCATAATCCTTTAACTACTAAGACATATTTCCTTTACATAAAACATCATGAGTAAAATAATTATGTATAAAATGTCTATACACACATAGACTATGAAATAACTTCCAAGTAGAAACCACTACATCCATAAAAACCCATGGATCTTAAATTTATAGTATATAAGAAATATGAATTGTATAATTAAGTGAATTTAAGATAACATTATTATTAATCCATAGATGTAAATTGGAGAATTATCATGGAAATATCATATTGATTCTTTATGTGGGGTTGCTGGTTGTGTATTTTATTTCCTGAGAACAACATTCTGTCTAAATTTTTTGTGTTTAATATTTTATTCCCATGAATGATGGTTTTTTATTTGTTTTTAATAATCAATGATGTATATATATATTATAAATATAATTTAAAAATATATTGATGTATACAAGAAAACATAACAATAGGTGTTGAGTTTATAATGATTTAAGAACACATTGAATAATATAACATGAAGTAACATTAGTTTTTATACATGATAAACTATAAATGGGATGAATAAATATGTAGTTTAATGTTTGTAATGATTATTTGTGATTCATTCTTCTATTTCTTAATGAACTAATGATATATTTGTATGTTTGAAACAAATCAGAATGTTTATTAGATGAAAAATATAGTTGCATCTACTTGAAGAATTCACTATATACAATCATAAATATGCATGAAAATATTATAAAGTTGAGGATATGGGTTGATTATATTAAATACTAGGAAATGATATTATTTATTTGTTAGATATTTGAACATATAAATAGAGATTAATGATATTTGTGGTTGGAGTTTTAAGGTATTATGAATTCTTGTTATGTATAATAAATCTATAATTTGTTGCCTATATTGAATATAAAAATACGGTAAGACAAAGGAATCCCATGGAGTGAAAATATTAATATATATGATGTATCTATAATGATGAGAAACTGGATATAATATTTAGATAGCCAATCATATGTTATGAGTCTTGAAAGTTTCAATAATATATGGAATCTACAATTATATATTGATGTTTGTATGAATTATGTATTTTTGATGTGTGATAGATTTGGGATTTATTGACGAATATATTGAACACTAGGAATTTATTGAATAAATTGATGAGGGGAACAAGAAATTAGAGAATATTAATATTCATTAAAATAATTTTTTTTTGGTAATACAAAATAATAAAAAAAATTATTTAATATAAAAAATATTTGGATTCATTTTGATATATCTAAATATAATAGAGAGATATGTAGATGTGATTTGAGATTTATAATGTCAGTGATGATGTTTTGTATAAATTTTTAGTTGATTTAGAAATGTCTAAGTTAGTTGGATTTCATACATAATATCCCGATACAAGAAAAATTTGGGAAAAGGTATATATAATATCTCTCAAGCGAAGAGTTATCAAAGGAGTATGAGCCTATAGTGTGATAAGTAATATATCTCTAATGATATATAAGATTAATTAGAGGATGTATTTTATCACATCGAACATATGAATGAGTAACTATAAATTCACACTAAGATACACAAGAATAAATCGATGGAAAATGGAAAAGATGAACTATGATATGTAAAATTTACACTAATAATACAAAATATAAAACTGACAATACACTAGAGGAACTCAAAATATTCAAAGTGAACATAAGACTATGTTTGGATTACATAAGAAATAATATGCTATTCCAAAAAATATGAAATTTTTTTTCTCATGTAAGAGTAACATTGGTGATAAGTAATAGTAACTTGATATTTGAATTGATACGTGAGATATTTTGAAGGACACATAGGTGAAAATAGTTTAAACGTAATACTAAATATCATGTTTCTTTTTTATTCATGAATATTCACATATCAAAATGCTTTTTTAAATCTGTAATTCAATCCAAGATTGGTGATGAGATCTGAAAATAGAATTTCCATTATGTGGTGATGATTCACACCTCAATGATATTCTTACATTGAATAATGAAAAAAATGTAATAAAAATATTTTAATTTATAAAGTTTGAATGTGGAATATTCTATGAAGAGGCTGAGATTATTAGGAGGTCAAATTTGGAGATATGATCTTAGTATGTATTCAATATTTTTCATATATTTTCAGAAATTGTAATTGGTTATCTAATGGATTATTATCATAGAATATATTATGGACACATCTTGGTCGGATACCTATGCATTCAAATATATATAAACTGACTCCATTATTTCATGGGGCCCAACTAAAAGTAATTCAATATTAAATAAAGTTTTAATAAAAAGATCACACTTTAAATATTAATTGATTTTTTACTATTAAAAAATATATAAAATATCAACATGATTTTTTATATGGTTATATATATAAAAATATTAGTTACGGAACAAATTATTAGAGGATATAAAAATATAGTAGTAGAATTGATCATCCTATTGTCATTGAATGAAAAAATAGTGAGGGAAACTAATTTGTTTCAATTGAAAATTTACAATGTCAATTATTCTGTAAGATATATATATATATATATATATACCACTAAGAAAAATATTGTTGTTAATATCAAAATTCCATCAATTATCTTGACGAAGAAAAGTGGTATACATTATTCATATAATGGCAGAAGTAGATCAAAATTTTTTCAAGTCTATATGAGACTGACACTATGTTATTAATCTTGATTCATGGAGGAGTCAGTCAAATATAATTATTAAAGAAAAATATATTTTTTTCTATTGTCTTAAGAAAATTAAGTATGTGATTTATCATAAAGTTAGTTTTGTATGTTAAATATGCCTTATTGAAAATATAAAGTCTTTAAGTCCAACACATTTTCTTTTGTTTTTCTAGATAGTAAAATATCATTCACGCATGTGTGAGATAATAACCATCATACACTATAGAAATAGTCACAGATTATGAGTTAACATCATAAAAATATATGTTATTAGACATATGTTGTTTTTTACCAGTCATGTATTCAAGACTTTTGTGAGTTGTAAATTTGAGATATATTCACTCAAACTAGTGTAGAGGTTAAAATGAAAATGGGGTTTAATTTGTTTTAAACCCATCCACACTAATTCACTCTACACCAATACATACAGTTGTTTCACTAATCCATGTGGGAAAAATAAATTGAATTATTAACCTTGTAGAAACCTAGGTTGTTATGACCTGTCCCATGGGGCCCATGCCATGAGTATCCCTAGCCTTCCTCCCATAGGCGAGTGGTAAGAAACTAGCACTGATTAGGCACATACCAAACAAATGGGAGGCATTTGCCTATGTACTATTACACAGACACACAACTTAGAGCCATAGATGTTGGAATGTAATTACACTAATTAAACAAACATAAGTTATGACAGTGGATTACTTAGGGAAAACGGGTCCAGAATAAAGCCCTGAAAAATGAAAAGTAAAAGTACAACACTCTTGAACTCCTCGACAGAAAACCCTACCAAAAGGGTAGGTATAGAAACAGATGTCTGAAGCCACCGAATCACACCTCAATAGTTGGGTCACTCTAAGCACCACATGTTCCCAATCCACCAAGGACTAAGTCAAATAATCGATCGTCTACAGAAGGCAAGACACATGTGCGAAAAGCCTATACAGGGGTGAATAAAACAATACTCAACAGGGAACTCGGAAACACAAAATAAAAGACCAAAAAAACACCATTAATAAGATACAGTCATCCCAACACATGTATGTGTCGACAACACATAAAACAAGAACATCTAGGTATACTCAAAAAGGATTCCAGGACTCATGTTATCATCCACTACCTACCATATGGTCCTACTCATAGCATGTGTGATCAAGGAGATCTCACTCCCTGAGCTATCTAATAGTAAGCACATAGAACTATTATACCAAAGTATCTAAGACAAAACCTGGTCTTAGTATGTCACAAAGGTTCCCTAAGACATTAGGTCTCTCTAAGACAAGGTGTCTCGATATCATATCCAATGGAGTCACTAGAGTCGGTTCACACATTCACATGTCTATAGCATGAAAATACTTCAAAAAGTCCAGGCATATTCAAATATGATGAGACATAAAGACTCTACAGGGGACTCACTCTGCATCATTCTAGGAGACCTACTTTGTGTCTTCACAAGAGACATACATGGAATTTTCGTAGGTGACCTACTCCACATCTTCACAGGAGACCTACTCTACGTATTCACAAGAGACCTACTATTTGTCTTCGCAGGAGACATACTCTGCTTCTTGGAAAGATACCAACTCTATGAATTCACCGGAGACCTAATTTGTGTCTTCATAGGTTACCTACTCTGTGTCTTTTTAGGAGATGTACTTCATGTTTTCATTGGAGTCCTATTGCATATGTAAGAAGGAGACCTACTCCACATCTTCCCATGAGACCTACTCCTCATCTTCGCCGGAATCATATTTCACATCTTTTCCTGAGACCTACTCCACATATGTAAAAGTTCGTAGGAGACTTACTCTGCATAGGTCTTTGTCACAGGATTCCTCTATTATTGAACCTGTTTCAGGAACACTTACTCCTGAAGAGAAAATTCTGTCTGAAAAACTCCATGAAAACTCATATAGAGTATCTCATAAGGATCATCTCATCGCAAGGGTCCAAAAACTGAAAATGGCTCATCCAACGAACACGCATTTTGAGAGTTATTGGAATTTTAGTGAAAAGGGGAAGGTTCGATCTATGAAACTGCTATACTGAAAATCCTAACTAATGGACTGGTACGTCAATAGTTTTTTGAAGCCCAAGAAGAACACCTCATCTATTGGGTAACTCTAAGCCCTACATGGCCCTGATACCCTAAGGACTACGTTAAAGAGTCGATCAGTTTCACAAGACATGACACGTGTGGGAGAAACTCTTTCATGGGTTATTAAAAAAATAATCATTTGGGCACCCTGAATCACAAAGTAAAATACTATAGTGGAAACACCACTAAGAACACTCAGTCATCTCATCCTAGGTATTCCATAATAACACATATAACAAGAATATCTGGGTATACACACAATGTATTACAATAATCAAGTTCTCATCCATTGCAAGCCATATGGCCCTGCTCGTTGCATGCTCGATCTGGGAGATCTCACTCCTTGATCTATATAATATTAATCACTAAAAACTAGTATACCAAATGTATCCTAGAAAAAACCAGGTCTATGTACATCATTATTTTTTCCTGATACATCTGGTATCCCAAATACAATGATTCATGATATCACAACCAATAGATTCACTATAGGATAGTAACATAGGGACATGTATATGGCATTAGAATACATACGAAAATCTAGGAATATTCAAATACGATGAGACATACAGTCTCTATAGGGGACTCACTCCATGACTATGCATGAGACCTACTCCGCGACATTGTAGGATACCTACTCTACATCATCACTGGAGACCAACTCTACATATTCATATGAGACCTACTACAAAACATCCTAGGAGACCTACTATGAATATTCACAGGATACCTACTCTGTGTATGTCATTGTTAAGAGGAGACTAACTACTTGTATGCCTCATCCAAAAGATTCATCCCATAGCGTTCTCATTCTGAGAACACCTACTACTCGATTCAAATGTTCATATTCTAAACTTCACAAAAACTCAGATAGATTATCTCAAAAATGCCGCCTCATCGTGAGGGTCCCAACGATGAAAATGGATTATCAAGCAGACACATGGAGTGATAGTTATAGACATTTTAGTGAAAGGGGTCCAGTTGGGTTTGCGTCTGAATCGACAAGGTTAGACTGACCTATTCAGACCCAGGTCCGCCAGGCCTGATCCGCTAGTTCTGACCTGACCTACCGGGTTGACCCGACACATTACTCTAACCTATCCCACAAATGGGTTGGACCACCTCTCTTCTACATAGACCACATGGTCGCTATGGACCCTTGGTCCACATGGTGCTAACTGAATTGTTCCACCAGACGTTGCCAGCATCAATTCCCTACCTTGTCAACGTGGTGGGCCAACATGGGTCCTATCACAGTCCCTCATAGATCTTGGTTCCTGACCACATGACATGGCCTCCTGGCACATCTCGATCATGGCTGCTATAGCGTCCTCCACCAGCGAGGTGCCAGACCACACCCTATCACCGCCATCCTACCATCATGTCACGCTGGTGGCCTTTGCTCCATAGACAACCACATTTTCTCAAGTGCCCTATTTTATTAAGCAGACACACTATTTCAATAGTCGATGTTACCTCTTCATTGTTGTGGGATCCAAATCATTGTTCCCTCACTCTAAGGTTCTGGCCACGTTCAAAACCACCCAAAAAAATATTCCATGACTACGAGGGTCCACTAATGAAGAATGAAGAATATAGATAGATGAAAAAGAAAAAGAACACCCTTAGAACAGACTTTGGCCTTATTAAATCATCCTTTGACTGTTCATGTCAGTAGGATTATGAAGAAGAATAATCATCACTCTATTACCTCTAATCTTGCATTTTATCCATCCAATAAGAACGATCGTACCATGAATCAACCTATTGGTGGGTGGGTCCACGTCCATTATTATAATCCATAACAAGAACATAAATACCATGAATAAATAAACCCCTTACCTTGAGGTTTGGATCTATCGTCGGTGACAAACAGAGCTTCACCTCCATCATTCGTTGATCCCTGATCTGTGATCCATGATCCGTGAACGTTCATTATCATTTGTCGTTCTCCAAAATTAGTTAACCGTCAATGTATTTAACCAGAGGTTCAAGGGAATTCTAGGGCTATTCATTAAATCTAAATTCCTAGTTAATTAGGGAGAAAAGAAAACATGTCAACCCATTGCAGCGTCGCCACGTGGTTTCAATAATGGAATGAAATGGATGACTCATCACTACATCATAGCGATTGTATGGAATGTTTAAAAAGAAAAAATATAAACTTATTTATGTTTATTTTATTCTTCATTAAAACATATTAAAATTTAAATTCGCAATCTACCAACGCTGGTTGATGTTAGGCCATGCCTAAAGAAAATTCCACATTACTAAATCAATGGTGGTCTCAGATTTCCAATCGGAGTCACCATTCATGAGTTATTAGGATTTAAAAGTAAACTGATTTTACATTTTTATTTTATTTATGATTATGTCCTTTTCGGGTTTTATCACTAGAGACCTGCACCTAAAAAGGTTAAGTCACATCTTGGGTAATCCTGTCATTCGAAATGCAAGGGTGACCTCATATTTCTAATCCAGGAACCCATTTAAGAGCTTTTCCACTTTTTTAGGAAACTAATCAAGCTCTCAATTAAAATTGTAACATTTTTTAATGAAAAAATTCAGGAACACCAGGCCTCAAGAATCATAAGCAACTTCGGTGCACAGTCTGAGATTTTTCTCAAAAAAATTTCTAAAAATAAAACTAAGAAATAACGTGACATTACACAAGTAATTATATAAATAATTCATTATTATGATTTATATTTATTTATTATATATATTCACATTCATAATTCATTTTATATGTGTTTTTAGTTGAAAATGATATAAGTTTATTTAACAGAATTGTTTTCCCATATATTACATGGTTTTATTTAAGATATACATTTCTCAACATTAGGAACTGAATTCGATAAAATGGAAAATATTTTTGAGGCTATCATATAGAATTTTTCTAAGAATTTTTTTTTGGGAATTTTCCCAAAATAATTAATTTTTATTGAATAGTTAAACTTACATTTTTTGGAAAATTACCATGTTATTCTATACATATAGTAAGTTAAAAGTCCCATTAAATTTAACATTTTCTTTTAAAGTAATAAAAAATTCTTTTTATTAATCATAACCAAAGTAATTTCATATCAGTAAAAATTTCATTTTATTTTTGTATAAATTTATTTTCAAGATTAAAAACACAATTTTCAAAAAAAAAGTCATTTCGTTTTAAAAGATAAAAGAAAATGTAATATTAGCTATTTAAAAAATCCAGAAAATTTTATCCCATATTTATAATCGATAGTTTTACATTTATTAATTAGGTTAATTTTTGTTTTTTTCATTAAGAAAATTAGACATGATAAAAATGTGTTACCACATTAAAATGGTAAAGGTTATTAATTAATGTAAAAAATAAGTGATATTGTCATAAAAAACTAATATAAACTATTATCAGATGATTTTATTTCAACCCATATCATATTTTATTTTAGTTTTAATTTTTTATGTTCCACTTTACCATGATTAAGACATTATATTATATTGAAATATTGAATAATTACAAGTGTGTCACTCCCCCCTTGCTTACAAAAGGGGACTTTCTCTCTCCCTTTCATAAAAATTTGAGAACATTAATTTAGTAAAATACTAACCAAATATCTCCCCAAAATCAATCCACACATCCTAAAGTCCCTGGTCTCATCAAAATACCAAAACTCTAAGGATTAAGCTCTAAGGCAAAGAAATGTTTCCCAATGAATGTGTATAACTCTTAATAGCATGTTTTAATGTTTATTTATTCATCAAAATACATAAAATATTATTTATCCATGATAAAATAATAACATCAATATCATCCATATATTGAAAATTTATGATGATTATGTAAAACAATATTTTATGTGTCGTTTTCCATCTATTTGAAATGAACACATCGCTCATAGGTACTTGTGGACTACCACATCCATGGAGAAATGTGTATCATTATTCATCACTGGATTATATGGATAGTTAAGATTAAAGAACCAATTAAGATATATAATTTTTAAAAATTAGTTATCCTTATGTATTGATAATAAATTACTTAACTTCTTAACTTTTCTATCATTTATAAATTGAAATTTTCACTCTTATGGATGAGTGAAATACTAACTCTGTGAAGCGGTATGGTTCATTTTTCATCTCCACCTAACAAGGATTGTCATAAGGACGAAACTAATGAATTAATATAAGATATATGATATTTATAATATTCTTTAAAAGTAAAATATTACCTTAATTATTTATTTTCCACCCATTTGAAAAGTAAAAATTTCATTCATTTTTATGTATGGACAAGTGTCTCCATGTAACGATGTATATCATTTTCCATGATTGCATTATGTGGTAGGTTTTAAATGTGTATTAAATGTATATATAAGATAAATTTTAAATGATTAATATTTTTCTGTATTTTTAACACTAATCATTTTGAACATTGGTAATGCATCAATGTTGTTTTTTGGTTATAAACAGAATATCTTCAAAATGTCCAATACCAATTTAACCATATATGTAACCAAATTAAACATAAAAAAATAAAGGGAATTATTATAATGGAATGAAAATTAAAAATACTATTAAGAAATTATAAAACTAAGATAATTTCATTACTTATGAGGTTAGAGATATGAATGAAATGATTCACAACTCAGGGTAATGGATTTTTTGTTACATAATCATTTTAAATGTTTTTAACTCTTTATCCTCAAATCTATATTATTTTAAATATTTCAAGAATTTTTTTCTTTATGATTGAAAAGATTTAATGCTTAGTTTAATCTATATAATATATCATTTACAATGGTTTAAAAAGTAATCTTTTCAACATTTCATGTATGGGTTAATTTTAACATTTTACAAAAGTGGAGAAACAATTTTTTAAAAGTGTACATATTAGACACAATTTTCTTCCATCATATACATTTTTAATTAAAATGATTACACTATAAGTTAACATGGTTTTTAAGAATATCACATTACCTCTTCTTAGGGAATTTTTTTTGTTTGCAAAGGAAAGTGGATATTTTACCTTCTGATAACATGAAAACTAAAAGTAACTCCCTTAGGATAAATTTATCTATAATAATTATTACATGAATTAAACATGAATAAACATGGTTTATGACAATGATGATCGAAGATACCAATATAATGATTTCTAAAATAGGATTTATGGAAATACTTTTATATTATAGAATAATGAAAGATTTAAATGTGAATGGTGTGTTTTTCATAAGAATTTTTTCATTGGTTATATTATTCCTTAAGAGGACTTTATGGATTTTTCGTTGATTTATAATGGGTTTAAAATGTATTATTTGATAAAATATTTATTTTATCATGTGTAAATGTATTATTTATGATCTCAAAATTTCATTATTTAAATGGAAGATCATTATGTTAGTTTCATATTTTTCATTGGGTTAATGAGATTATTATATTTTTATATCCATTATTGATATTTGGATTATTCATTCCATATATTTAAATAGTTTTTATAGGATCACATGATGAGTAAACAATTCAGTAAGGACAATATTTCTACTTTCGGGACTTGTATTAAACAAAGAAAAAGTGACTTTAATGAAATATGGATTTAAACATAAAATATCAATTTTCATTGAAAAAATTTACACTGTGTAAAAGTTTCCAATATCTTATTTAATTGTTTTACCTCTATATCTAAAACTCTAAACCAAAAAGATCTGGGAAATGTAAGAAAATCCATTTTTTATAAATCATGTAATTATGGGTTGGTTATGTTACGTGGTTTTGAAGTTGTCATAATATAAATGGTTTACAGACCGTTAGAGATCATATTAATATTAAAACAACACTATAGAAAATTTGATTTATGGTTATATTATTATTATATAGCTTTTTAAGATTTTCATTCTGCTTCATCTAATCCATATTTGTTCAAAATGGTTTTCCATAGAGGAAATAAGGAAGCTAAATTAGATGTAATAACCTTCTAAAGTTGAAACCTTGAATGGTTAGAACATAGATGTTTGTGAAATTATTAAATTAGCTAATACGTGATATTAAAAGTGTAACTAATTATAGAGAGTGAAATAATTATCTATATAATAACATTTCCACAGTACATCATTTCCAAAAACATCACTCTCCATATTTTTGTGTTCCTTCAGAACTTGTGAAAGATGAAGGATGGATGAATGGACAAGATCAGATATTTGAAGTTTTGCGATGTAAATAACAAACAATGTAACTATTTTTATTAATTATTATGATGGTTAAATCGATTGATTATGTTGTGTAATCAATAATACTATGAGAAAAAAATATGATATTGATGAAATTGGGATTATATAATTTCAATATATTTTTTGAGATAAGTATGTTCCAATTGTTCTTCCAAGTAGAATAGAATTTTTTTTCCAATTTTTAAACAAAATGAAGATGCCTTAGTGGCCTATTATGTGGAAAATTTTAAAAGACATTCCAACTAT
Source organism: Viscum album (assembly GCA_963277665.1). NCBI lineage: Eukaryota > Viridiplantae > Streptophyta > Magnoliopsida > Santalales > Viscaceae > Viscum > Viscum album. The sequence continues at coordinate 249,144,066 of OY728165.1, read as the reverse complement.
GCTATGAATTATTTCAGTTATGGAGAGTAAAATTAATAGATTTTACATGGGTCTAATAAGATGCTTACAAAGTGTGTTGGCCCCAAGTGAATTTCAAAGTTATTTGAATGTTGTTATTTTTTATGTGAAATTTGATATATATGTTTTTGACACTTATTTAATTAATAGAAACCAAAGTAAGAGCCTATAACGGTGGTAAGAAATAGGGATGTAGTTAAACATGAATTTTAATTTAATAAACCGAAATGTTTTAAATGTTTTAAAATAAATTTTAAATAATCTTCGGCATGATTAGGAAATCTTTAATGATGTAGATAGGTTGACCATTTGGATTTTTACTACATGAAAATGATTTCTAATCAAAATAGTATTGTAATAATAGATAGTTTTCTAGTAGTGATATTATTAGTTGCAAATTGTTGAGTCATTTCTATATTGCATGTCTGAAGTTAGTTAATCAGGTTTGGAATAATAAAGACCAAAAGTAGAATTATTTATTCTAGCTTCAACTATTATATATGTCAGTACAACCAATAAAGAGGTTCTAGTATATTAAATATTTATAAAGATTATTAAAATGCCTTATTTGATTCAAGATCCATGAATTTGTTATATCTATCAAATTTTAATGTTAATTTGAAATAAAAAATTAGTAAATCATGTCAAAAATTATAGTAAATACTTATGTGGGTAGTATTAAGGAAACAAGAATTTATATAAAACATCCTAATATTATATATATAATTTTTCTTTCTACAAACAATTTTTCCATTTTCATTGTTGATTTTTATGTTATTCTTGTTATGGTTTGGGATTTAATTTATCATACCAAGATAGATTACAAAGATAATGAATTTATATTTAATTTTCATAATGAGATTCAATTCTCATATAAGAGTTATTTTTTTACATTTTATAACATATCAATAAGAACTAAAACAAATTAAATATTGGTACGAATGTTATTTTTCATGTATTTTTGAAATGAATGAATCCTTTTAAATCATTGATTTTCATTAACAAATAAATATATGGATATATTTTCTACTGCTTTTATTAGTGTTATTCCTTATTGTGAGGTCCAATTTATTATTGAATAATACATCATGATATACTAAATTTAAAACCCCCTTATTGAATGGTATTTTTTTAGTTATTATAATTGGAAAATAATATATACGAGTTGATTGATAATGGTTTCATCTTCCCACAAACCTGAGTTTAGGGTGGCATATTTTTTTATTAAAATAAGGTTGGTTCAATGATAATTTTCATTTATTATAAATCACTCTGAAGAATTTATTTAATGAAAAATTATTTATTTCTTTATATATATGACTTTTTTTATCAAATCCTAGGTGATTAGTGTTTTTCCAAGATTCAACTCATGTTTGTGTATCACCAGATGAAGGTGAAGGAGGAATACATTATGAGGATGGTTTTTTATATTATATATGGTCATTATGAGTTTTCAGTTAGGAATTTCAGGATAAAAAAACCCACAATACTTATGGATCTTATTAATAAATTTATTCATGGTTATTAAAATAAATTTTTGGTGGTTTACATTAATTAAAATATAGTTCATTATAAAATATATGAAGAAAATATGAAACATGGAAGGATTATTTTTCAGACATTAAAATGAAAATAAATTTATAACAAATTTAGTAATTTTGACTATTGGGTGCAATGGATATATTTTCTTGGGAATATCATTTCTAAATATGGTATAATGGTTTATCCTACTAAAAATAACATGGTTTAAGAATGTCTTATACCCACAAATTCACAATTATTTAGGGTTTTCTTGGATTAGTGGGTCACTACTAAATAAAATTGAGAACTTTATAATGTTATACAACCCAAAAACTAAGATAACACCAAAAGAAATTAAATTAATCATGAAAAGGGAATGTGATGATTGATTTAAGTAATTTATAATATGATAAGTTAATGAATTAGTGTTATCATAGCCAAAAAATGGTGAATATGTGATTTATAATGATTCTTCTTTAAAAGCACTTGTTTTTAATTTAAGGAAACATGATAATGAAATATCACATTCTTAATATAAATTTAAACTCCATGTGTAGTATTAATCTATGAATGGTCTTTAGTATGTAGTTGTTAATATATATTTACACAGTAATAGTTGAACATAAGGCATAAAAAATGTTATAACTGATAAAATATTATGATTGTATAATTCAATACCGTCCAAAAATATATTCCTTGAGTCAAAAAAGAAAGATACCATTAACAATATTATATCTGGAATAAGATCCTTTGGTTAATGATTTAATGAAATTGGACTTTGAAAATTTCATATGAGAACACCCTCACTTTTTTTAGGTGTTAGTATTGTCATCCTTTAAAAAATAATTAATAAGGAATGGATTGAATATTATAAATTTCAAAAAAAATTAATTTGATAAGAATGGTAAATTTCATGAGATTAATGTTGATAAAAAAAATTATCATATTTGTAAATTGGTTATGTATACAAAATATTTTTGATTTAATGAAAAAATTCTTAAGTAAAGTTTATAGTTGTTTACTTTTTGTTCATCCATGTTTTTATAAGATATATAAAAGATTTTGGAGATATTATTGGACAGAATTTGTGAAGAAATATATTTTTTATTTTAAAATGAAATGTTTTAATTTCTATACAGTTAAAGTAAAGTGACTACTACTAAATTGGATATTCCACCCATTACCGTTACCCGAATAAAAATTGGATAACATATCCATGAATTTTTTCATGGGATTAACATACACATTTTTAGTTGATAATGTGATTTGGGTTATTATTGATCGATTTACTATGTCCATACATATTCTTCATATTCGAGGTACTATTTCATTGGATCAACTATATAGATTTCATTTTAAATATATACACAAATTTTAAGGATTCATTCTTTACATTTTATTGGATCGTGGAACTAGAGTTACCTAAAATTTTGGAAAGGAATTTATAAGTAATTGATTACTTATTTTAATTTTAGTACAACATTTCATACCCAAACTAATGGATATTAGTAATGAATAATTTGTACATTAGAATATATGATTCTATAATTAGGGATTATTATCCTTTCTTTTTTTAATTGATTATATAATAAAAATTTTCATTATATTATAAATATATTATGTTATAAGGAATTATATGGTTAGTAGTGTCAAACTACATCATGTTGGGGTGGAATCAGTGAAATGAATTTTATCGTACCAGAATTGGTAGTAGACATGGTTGAGAAGGTAAATATGATTCCACAAAATATTAAGGGAAATTAAAGTAGAAAAAATAGTTATGTAGATAATATAGAAAAGGTGTTTCATTAGAGGTAGTTGATTATGTTTTTCAAAAACAATCTCCTTGGAAAACTGCTATGCGAATTGAAAAAATGGAAAGTTCAATCTTTGGATCATCGGTCCCTATGAAATTATTAGGAATGTGGTGGTTCATTTTCTTATCAATTATCCATATATCCATGTTTTTATTATAAACAAAATGTGGTTAATTCTTATTTTTTTATGAAAATGGATACCTATTACATCTCAGTTTTTGAGCCCAAAAGTGGTACAATTGTTGGATAATCTATATTACCATGGGAAGTTAGTTTTGTATCAACCCAAACCCTAGTAGACCAGAGCATTATCCATATATCATTACATTGGAATAAAATACAAGGAATTTCATCCCATGAGGCCAAATAGTTTAGTATTATTGGAAAACTAGATATATAATTGAGTGTTACATTGTATTTAAAACTTCATATTACAACATAATTTTTTTGATAATAACATTTTTCTCCATTGGATATCCAATCATATCAATAATAAAATAATTCGTCCCATCCAAGGGGAAATAAAACATATGAAAAGGGTGGTCTAATATGCTTATTAAGGGTAAGTGTACAATAAAATATATGAATAAATCACGTATAATGAAAATGGAAAGGCAAATAACTGCAATAGATTAATTTTTTCAATAAATGATCAAATAATTATATATAAATAATCACATTATCATGAAACTTAACCAAGAATATTCTTATTATATTAATATTCACAAAGAGTATCGATAACAGAATTCATAATGACATAATTCAAAACCATGAATATTTAAAACATACAGTTGTGTCTTTTTCCTAAGACATATAATAATGTCAATTTTTCATTCTAAGAATCTAATACCAACAGGGTTTCACCAAAATAATATAATATCATTAATTCTTCATTATGACATCTAATAAATATGTAAGGAATTGGTGAAAACGATATCTACATTTCTCATGAAATCTTCTGATGCATTGAGTGTCTATCTATAATGATAACTAACCATCACGTATTATGTCCAATGTAGTCCTGGTATGAAATGGGTAAAATCTAATCAACATAAACATTCATATTAAAAACTATAATATGAAATCAAAATAATTTCCCCAATCAATAAATATAATCTCAAACATTTATAGTGAAAGGAATGGTATCAAAATAGTATATCCATAGTCAAATGGATCAAAAACCATCCAAAAAATAAAGATGATATAAATAAAAAACATATCCATTGGAGTAATGTTAAATGGTTTTTTCATTTATAAATTGAAATACCATAAAAATATCATTATAATATTATTCAGTAAAATATCCTTTTAATTGTTAAAATATCTTTCTGAAACATAAATCATTTTGAGAATCCTTTTTTTGAAAATAAATTTAAAACAATATTTGAAAATAACCTCATAGACTTACAAAGAAATCATTGAATAAAGATTGTGGGACATTATATAAAATCCATTAAATGAAAAAAATATCAATCCTTTTTCACAATGAAATGATTAAAAAAGTTTCTTGTTCAGAAAATGACAATAATATTCCATTCATATTTTTAGTAATAGCCAAATGGGAATTGTTTTGAAAAAAAATAATATTCCTATGAAAAAATTTTAAAAAGGGTAAAATTTTAGAAAATACGTTTTATAAATCATTTTAAAAAGGTTAAAACATTTTTGAAGATATTTACACAAAATATTGTTTTTGGGAAAACATATTTCCAACAGAAGATATAAACGGAGTCATATTTTCTTAAAAAAAATTTCTAGAATATTTTAGGTTACCAATAGTTTATAATTGGAAAAATTACTAAAAAATATCATGGATAAAAAAATTAAATGTGTTTGTTATGAAATTTTAATGTAGTTTCCTTCAACTTATATTAAAAAATAAAAAATATCGATTAGAATGAGATTTTGAAATAAAACACTAAAATGATCTTAACATTGATATCAGAATTAATAAATGGATTAATTTTGTGTATAAACTATAAATAAACAGAAAAAATATAAATACACAATAATATAATAATAATTTATTACAGAAATGATCTTTAAATTATTTAATCAATGAAGTATATGTTTAACCTAAGGAGTATAAATTGAGTTACGAAATACCTTACCTTATTTTTTCTTTTGGTTGAGTAGTAATTAATGTCATTAATAGTGGATTTAAACATTTTATTAACATAAAATAGAACCATATTTGTATTTATAATATCTTATATGATCCTTTTATTCTTATTAATCATTCATTAAAAATATTTCATTATTTTCATTGTTTCAGTGGTTAATTTATTTTTTTCTCTTATGTGATTGGTTATGGATGTTATGGTTATTGAATATATTATATAGTACCATAACATCCAGAATAATAATAATGAGATAATTATAATATTTATATATCAATTATACTTTTAATTCCAATTCCAAAATATGGTTTTGAGAAATGAATTATGTAATCGTCAGGGAGACGGTATGTTTTATGTGTGCATGACTTAAAATTTCATTTTTTAAAGATCATTATAAAAAGAGTTTAAGTAATATTTTTCAATTATCTAATGTTCATAATATAAAAAAATTCATATTATATTATTATATATATCATCCACGTGGTGTGATGATTAATATAGAGTCACATTCCTTCGTGAAGGCCATAGTCCACAAGTACATAAACAATGTCATCATTTTTACCCTAGTGAGGGAATGAAATAAAATGATATATATTATCTATATAGATTGGAAAATATGTCATCAATATCATAAATATTTAATTTATATCACATATAATTATAAAATTATCTTTATCTCATTAAATGTGAAGCATTTTTGAATGATGAATCTCATCACTTCGTGATGCAGTAGTTTGATGTGCACTTGAGTGACGTTATTGTGTCTCCTACATAATAGAAGGTAAAAATATTTATGTGATATAGTTAGTAAATAAGTATAAATATATTAGAAATATAATATATATATATACATTATATCCACAATCATACCAAACCTTAATAAGTGGAATTGGAAAAACAAACGACATCAGTTCGCAATGCGGTAGTCTACTGTACACACGAATGATGAATTAATACCCCAATTCATGGAAGTGGAGTTAGTTGTAGGTCATAACATTATTATAAAAAAATACCATAATATTTAATATTATTAATATATTATATCATCATGGTATAATAAAAATATATGGAGGTGGAGAAGGAAGAAAAATAAAATTTTCTTTGAAGAACATTACCTTTTCTATTAGTATCTTCCTTAGGTTTTCACTAAATCCATCCAAGGCTGGATTTATGCTTAAGATAAAGATTTTTTGATGAGTATTGGAAAGTTGGGAAGTTATTTCAAAAGGTATATTCTCAACAAATTATTTTTTAATTTTTTAAGAGAGGAGGATAGGGGTGGCATTTTATAAGTTGTGTGAGTGGTAAACTTGTAATAGTTTTGAAAGATTGATTTCCACAGACATATTTTTCAAGTCACCAGGCCCCTATAATGGTACGGTATTAATAATAGAAGGTAAATGGTCTAAATATGAAAATAAAATGTGTTTTTAAAAAGTTTTTATGTCATTTAAACTCTTGTTTTTAATGTTTAATCCTTCATTAAACTCATTTTTACCTTAATTTTAGTAATAAATTTTATCTTTTTTCACTAATAAAATTGTTAATAAATTATTTTTTACATATTAGATATTAGAAATTTTTATGATTCCAAATATTTAATTAATTTTTTCAGTTTCAATTCACAAAACTATAAAAATTTAATTTAAAATTAATACACCAGATTAGACGAGATAGCTATTTTTGATGTGAAAATGTTTAACAGTTTTTAAAGTCTTTATTTATAAATTAAACATGAAATTTATTCCAATTAACTGGATTGGATAAATATATATAATATTAAAATAAATTTTCTTGAAACCCAATATATATTATATTTCAGACTAATAAATTATTTAAATGAAAAAAATTTCAATTAAAATTCTGTATTTTTCACTATTCATAAAAAAATAAATATTTTAGAAAAATAAAAAAAATTATTCATAATCTACATTTTATATTTTAATTAAATTATTTTTTCATATATATTTTTTAAAAGTGGAAAATTTAATTTTAAATTACATGTGAAAGGAAGCACTAATCCGTCTTTTAGAAAAAAATGAAATTTTTATGAAATATTTTTTTAGATTATTTTTATTTTATTTATAATTAATATATAATAAGAAAAAACGGATAAAATATATATTTAAATAATTTATTTAATAATAATTATAACCTCAATTCCAATATCTAAGAGATAAATATCATGTTAAATAATAATATTAATAGTATACTACTGTTTGGTAAAACTCGTCCTTTGCATATAATGAAAATAATCGTAAAAAATCATTTTTTCATGAATTTCAAGATAACTCATCATTAATGTTAACATAATATATCCAATAAAATTTTATTATGTAACATTTTTAAGTATATTATATTCACCATATTTTAAATAAATAGATTCTTCACATTTTAAACATTACTTTGGTACTTATGTGTTTGATATTTGAAAATACCTTTACTGAAAAATGCACAACATAAAAGTGTTAATAAAATATCCTCATAATAATAGATAAAGTGTTGTACAATGGAAATATGGTATATTCACATAACATCGAATTTTATTAAAAAAACATAATTGAGAAATGAAAACATGGATATAGAAGAAGAATCTGACACCCAAATACTGATAAAGAGTGACATAAAACATTAATCACAAGAATGTGGTTGATCTAAAGATGGTTAATGAAAACAATCCCATAAACAAAATAGGTTTATAAAAGTAATTTTTGTGATCATAAATGATGATAATAGGATGTTATATTATTCTCATATCCATTTTCATAAAGTTGAGGAATTAATTTATTATCTATGAATACAATAATATATACTTACATGATATGTTTCTAATTCATAAGAAAAATTCCATCCTTTGGTTATGTATCAATATATTTTCAATTCATACATGACATCATGAAATGAATATCAAAAAATAATATTTTTATTCCTAAAGCACTAAAATTAAATTTTAACGTATTGTAAGACACATAAACTAGTGACAAGTCTTCCCATCTATCTCTAGTTTTTTTCAAAAACCAGTATACTTATCATAAGTTATCCAATATAATAAATTAATCTATAAAACCACTCTACAGAGATAAAACTAAACCATTTCATAAATTTTTAACCTTATGACTATTCTAATAGACTAAGGTACATAAATTTAGAAATAAGGTGATTGAATTTATAAAAATAACTTATCATTAATTAGTTAAAAGGTAGATAGTACTATCTTATTTACTTTATCCATATCAATCATCTCTTTATCCCAGCATAATTATCATAACAATAGAAAAATATTAGGGGTTATAAATCCCTCAATCATGTGTTTTACATGATGGTTAACTTTCTATTGAATCTTTTTCCTTGGCCATCAATATCATTCAACATTCTCTTTTAAATCCTTATGTACAAATTATTTTTGTACAATCCTTATAACTTTTAATAAATCTTACTACTAGGCTATTAGTGATTAATGTACAATTATTACATAATTCGTGAATCCAAACACCTAAAAATTCATTATTTTACATCCTCAATCATAATAACATAATATTTAATCTCATCATTTAGATTCTTAAAAGGAATATTTCCTTCGTTCATAGGGAATTAATTTTCACAATTCTATATATCCTTATAGATTAAGCATTGATCATTGTAAAAATCATTATTTCCCGTATAATCCAAAGAATTGTGTATGATTTCACCACACTACAAGAAAAATCATTTTCCTTTTAATCATGTACCAAGGGGTTTCCTTCCATAATTATCACATGTTAGAAAATTATTCATTCACATATTTCATTTATCCATTTTTTATCTATTTTCCTCTTCTTATCATTCATCACTTCAATGAAATAAAAGTTCAATAATTATTTCTCTATTTTAATAGCACATGATATCATGTCATCATACTATAAGAATGTTTGGGAGACTAGTTATATTCATTGAATTGGACTAAAACCTTCAAATAATTGGTCAATCTAGCCATATAGATTATCTATGTAGTCTGAAATATACCATTCAAACCTTGTAATGTTTTCTGAATACATATCAATATTTTCCACTTCTTTATACCTTATATTTAAGAACATTATTTCCATATATAACCCTTTCTGAGGTAGATAATTTTTTTACAGGAATATTACTTTGAAATGAATCCACTCCATGATTTCTATTTCGTCCCCATCCATAGTGTTTTGAATCATTGACCACCATTGATCTACAACTCATGAGAAATTATAAACTTCTATTAATAATTTTCCGATTTTACTACTTCCTAGATTTAGAAATCTCTTTTCTATGTAACTTATCCATTTCTCATCTAAACAAGGATTTTTAGTCCAATTTAATAATCCATGATACTAATGAATAAAGTACTTTAACATTGTTACACTACATATGGAATTTGTATTATTCTCTATATGGGAAACGTTAATTCTCTAAACATCAGTCATTTTCCCCATTATGGTTATAAATTTATAATACCCATTTACACATCCATCTACAACTTTATTATCATTCCCTATTGGGAACTACCTAAATGAAATACATTAATTGATATAATTTCATATATTTGGTTCTATTTCAAAATAATATAATACACTATATTAGATCATAACATTATGAAAAATAATTTAACATCCCATAAATAAGGAAATAAATAACAAAACATTAAAACATTATTCACAGATAATCTCATAATCAAAAAATTGTTTTTTGGGATATCTTTATTCAAATACTTCATAATGTTGTGAAAAAAAAATTTGATTTTTCCTAGGCATGTATTTTGAGAGTATTAAATTAGGTGCACACTATGGCCTATTGTCGAGTACCATGTAATTCTTGAGTCACACCCATCAACCTATTTTTTTGATTTTTTTCCCAAGGATCCTCTATGGTTGAACCATGACCATATGTAGTATCAATATTTGGATGTATTTCTATGAAAGGCTAAATAATTTATACGTTACCAAAACATCAGTATGATTTTCTCTACTTATCCTCAAAGTCTGAATTAGGGTTATGGTCCCTAATCTATATTTTCTTAAATCTAGTTCCCATGGATTCTAATAAACATTATCTAATTCCAACTGTAGCGACCTTGACCCCATTTTCCTTGATCATGTGTCATGCTAGATTACATTAGCATAAGATACACGGATTTGCATCATGTAGAAGAAAATTGTTTAATAGTCTTGGTAAACAAGGAACATACTAGATTATTATATTATATTTGAAAACTAAAAGTATAATATAATTTATTTTTTGAGAATAACATTTCCCCCATCAGCATATATTTTAATATAAATCACAAAATACTTCCTTATATAGTGGAAAAAATAAAAAATAAGAGAATGCGGTGAGATCAGATGCTATGTAAGGGTAATTGTACATTGGAATCTAAGAATAAATAATTCATAATATAAATATATAGGTAAATAATGGAATAAAATTAAATTTAATCCAAACATGATCCTAATATGAAAAGAAAAAAATATAATCATATAATCCCATATAAATAATAAAATAAGCATAAAACATAACCATAAATATTATAACTAATTGAATATTATCAGGGAGTATTGATAGTTGAATTCATAATTATGGAATAAATAATGATAGATATCTAAAATATATCATTAAGGATTTATGATAAAACATAAAATACAATCAAGGGTTCATGATATGAATATAATGTCACTAATTCTTCATTAAAATAATCTAATATCATCAAGTCTTCATAATGACATCTAAAAAATTTAAATGGACACTGCCAAAGCCATGTATACATTGTCTCATAAAACCTAAAAATTCCTCAAGTGGTTACATATACCGAGCCCCACCAATTATTTACTACGTCCAACGAATTCCTACTATTAAAGGGATAAAACATAATCAAAATAAAATTTTTTATTAAAAACAATAATATAGAATTTAAATACCTACATGAATCAATAAACACAATTATAAACCATCTAGAGTAAATTGAATGGTATCAAAATATTGTAACCCATGTAAAATTGATCATAACCAAGATAAAAAAATAATATGGATTTTTTTATTAAAAAATATATCCATTTGAATAGGTATAAAATGGTTTTTTCATTGATAAATTGAAATAAAATAATAATATATAAATAAATGTTCTTGAAGAATATATTCGTTTCATTTGGAAAATATTATTTTAAAACATAAAACTTTTTGAAAATCCCTTTATTTGAAAATAAATTATAAAAAAAAATTATTTAAGAAAATATTTGTAATATTTTATGGGATCATTAAATTAAAATAATGCAGGTAATTATTCAAATGTTGTAAAAGTAAATAATAAAATTTCTTTTAGACTGTAAAAATTAGCATAGTTCCATATTTAAAAAATGACATGAAAACTACATTCACATTTCCTATAAAAACATAAAGAGAATTGTTTTTAAAATGGAATAATTATTCTTTGAAAAAAAATTTATAAATGCAAAAAAAAGTGAAATTACCTTTTATAAATCATTTTGAAAATGTTAAAATATTTTCAAAAACATTTTTAGAAAAAATAATTTTGATAGAAAATTAATTTCTTGTCAAAGTGAAAAATAAAGTTGCATTTTTAATAAAATAACATTTTAGAAATATGTAATGTAAAAAAGAATGGAAAAAGGTAAAATTACTTGAAAATAACATGAATAAACATGTTAAATAAAATTAAATCGTTGTATTATGAAATATCCATGTAATTTCTTTTAACTGCTTTTTAAGAATAAATAATCTCGATTAGAATGAGATTGTGAAATAAACCCTTCAAATGATAATGAAATTTATGTGGAAATTAATAAAGAATTAATTATGTTTATAAAGTTTATATACAAAAAAAAATTAAATATAAAAAAATATAATAAAAATTCATTACACACATAATCTTATCAAGACATAATGAATGAAGTAGAAGTTTAACACAATGAGAGGAAATTTAGTTAAGAAATCCCTATACCATATGCTTCTTTTTGGTTGAGAATTCTCAACCTCTTTATAGTGGTTTTAAACAAGTTATTAACATAAAAAAGAACCATATTAATATTTATAATAACTTATATTATCCTTTTATGTAATATTATTACTTATTCATTTGTAATCATTCATTATTTATATTTTTTTGGGTGTTAATTTCCTTGTTTTCAAAAGTGTGTTTCATTCTGAAAGTTCGTGCTCTTTTATATATTATATATTACCACACAATACATAATAATACACATGAAATAAATATAATATTTATACATCAATTATACAGTTAATACCATTCATGAAATATGGTTTTTTTTAATGAATTACATTACGATCATAGAGACGATAGGTCATATGTACACGTGAGTAATGTTTTCATTTGTCAGTGATCATTATATAAATGAGATAATTAATTATTTACCTTTATATAATGGTCATAATATTATAAATTCCATATCTTATATTTATATTTATAATCCTTTTGGTTTAGTTATGAAAATATTTTCACATCACTTCATGAATGTGGTAGTCCACACGTACCCAAACAATGTTATTATCTTTACATGAGTGAAATAGAATGAGATAAAATGATATATATTATCATTATATAATATTAAATAAGGTATTAATATCATACTCATTTCATTTATGTCAGATATAATCATTAAATTTATCCTTATCACCTTCCATGTGATGTTTTAGTGAAATACAAATCTCATTACTTTAGGTGAATGGAGTTCGCCATTCACATGAGCTATGTTATCTTTCCTCCTATGGAATGGAAGGTAAAATTTTTTATATGATATATTGACTCTATAGTTACAAATATTCTATAAATATCATTTATAATATTTACATCTATCATCATACCCCATCTGGAAAAATGGAATTGTAAAAATAAATTACATCGGTTTGTGAGGCGACTGTCTGTTGTACAAACAAATGATGATTTCATAACCCATTTGAAGGATGTAGAGTCAGTTTTAGGTAATTACATTGATATAAAAAAAATCCTAGTATATACTCAAAAATAATGTTATTATATCAACAAATTATAATTGATATTTAATTATTTTGAGGAACAAGTAATATAAAGATTCTCATTGAAGACTATTACCTCTTATTTGGGTATCCACTTTTGGTTTGTGCTAAAGACTTCCCATGTTTTATTTATGTACAAGATAAGTATTATATGAATTGTTAATAAAATTTATTTTGTTAGTTATATTAATAAACAATTGGTTTTTATGGTGTTAATAGAGGAGTATAGGGATGGCCTTTTATATTTGGGTTGAGTTGCACACTTATAATTTTTTTGAAAGAGTGAATTGAAACTATATTTTTTCATGTCACCAAAAAACAGTAATTATCTAATATCTAAAATAAAAGGTATAATGTGTTCATATTGAGAGAAAATAGATTTTTTGAAAACTTGTTTTTATCAATTTTTCCCTTATGTTTAATGTTTTATCTCTCAGTAAACTGATTTTAACCTTAATCAGTATAATTAATTTTAGTTATTTTCACTAATCAATTTGTTAAATACATAAAGTATATATTAATGGAAATTATAAATTATTATTATTATTATAAATATTTAATTATTTTTTCTTATTTCAATTTTCATAAGTGGCAGAAATTAATTAAAAATTAATCTTACAATCATGAAGAGAAAGAGGGTTTTTGATGCGAAAATGTTTATAAGTTCGCAAATTTTTTATATATAAATTAAATATGAAAATTATAATAATGACCCAAATTAGATTAATTAATATAATATTGAACTAATTTTTTATTAATATAAATACAAAATATACTTTAAGATTACAAATTATTTAAAATAAAAAGTAGTTTTCAATTAAAATTCAGTATTTTTCACTATTCATCAATAAAAAAAGAAATATTTCAGAAAAATACTAAAGAAATAACCCGAAGCTAATTTTGATATTAGGATTTAACAAATTATGTTTATTTTTTAATAATAATTTTCTAAATTTGGTAGAAATTAATTTTAAATTCTATATGCAACACGCAACTAATTTGTCTTTTAGAAAAATATAGTTATTTCGAAAACATTTTATTTTTAAATGATTATAATTGTATTTATAATCATTACATAGTTAATAAAAATGTGGAATATATATCTTCATAAATTAGTTAATACTATTCATAATTTCCATTGTGATGTGTAGGATATAACAATCTAGTAATATAATAATTTGAATAGTGTATTATTGTTCAGTAAATATCAGTCTTGCGTCCAGTACAAGCTATGGAAGAAACCCATTTGTTGCTTGCATTCCATGCTAATTTAGTTTCTCATGTAACACAATCTATTAAAAAAAAGTCATTATTTTGTAATTTTCATGGTGTTATTGGTTTATATTTTGGATCATATAGATTAATTACTACTGAAGAATTGTATTAACCATGTAAATGTTTTATGGAAGAATAACCTGATTAAGGGACCCACATGGGAATCAAAAAAATATATGAGGGAAAAATACCCTCAAATATATAGGTTATTAATTAAATTATAATGATTGAATTTATTTTAGTGGAATAATTAAAAAAATAAATAATTTTATAAATAAATCAAACTTATGTATTATAAGTATTCATTTTATAGATTCATATTTATAAATGCATTTATATAATTTTTCAACAAAAAAGGACTAGTTTTATAGACTAAATTGTTTTCCAATTTAATAAATGGTTTTATATAAAGGATTAATTTATAAACATTATAAATTTAATTTTATAAAAGGGAAATAATTTATTATATCATCATATTAAATTATTCTCAAGGTGAATTTCTGTGGATGTTTTTGAAAAGATTGGTATTACAGTGAATAATAAAAATATTGATTTTTAAGATAATAATATTTAAAAAATATATATTTTAAAAGTTTAATTATATTTTGTATTTTATTAATTGTAAATCAAGATTAATTTTAGTAGAAGTAATATAAATAATTATATTATAATCAATATTTCATTTTATTTTCATATAAGTTTATTTTTATGCTAAAAATATAATTTTCAAAAAATTATTTTTCATTTAATTTTTCCCTCTAATATTAAAAGTAATTAATTCCCATTTATAGAAATTAAATCCTATAAAATGGATTGTATTTTTGTAATATATAGTTTTGAGTTTCCAAAGTCAGATTGGGGTCACTGAGAGGGGGTAAATCAGTGGTTCCTTTTTCTTTTATAAGAATGTTTGTTAACATATTAAAAAACATTATTAACCTCTAAAACAAGTTAGAGTTACGATCCACTCATGTATAAATCAAAACCATAAAGTTCAGGTTGAAAAAATATAAAGATAATATATCACACGAAATATATATGGTTCAATACATTTACTAGCTCTTTTACATGTTGGATTTTACCACCAACATGGATTCTTTCACTATGTTCTTTCTAGAATGAATGTCTCATGAAAAGAATAATTATACCAAACTAGTAGCCACATTCCTGCTATAGTTGTTTATACCACCGAACAATCTATTAGAGTATCCACTTCTTAAAATAGGCCTTTTCAGCAACCAGTAATCATCCATAGTCACAAGCTTCAGTTTCCTTATTATTTTTTTAATGCACCTCAGAATGTCTTTACTTCATCTACAAGTATTTTGAATCAAATTTCACATGCGTACCTTCTTCAAGAACATCAACAATTCACTTAAAGAATATTATTTCCTCGAATAAACTTCCAAATCCTCAGTCTGAAAATCCTTATCATCATCAACCTAATACATAATGTTTATTTGGATACTCAATACCTATCACAAAAATTTTGAGGCTTTAGTTCTTGAATTTCAAGAGTCATGCAAACAAAAGAACTCATCTCTCATTTTATATGGGACCTCACAAATAGTTTAGGAGGGGTTCTAACATGATTCCCCTTATAACAAAATTTCCCAAATCTTCAATTCTCATTAAATCTTGTTTATATATTTGACTTATTAAATTAATTTTAAAATATTCAAATATACTTGATTTTTATTTCATTATTTGACTTATTCAATGATTTAATCTTTATTGAAAACTTTTTCTCTATGAAAAAATTCATTGAATTAGAATGTTTTCTATAAGAAAAAATTACTTGGGAAATATCATATTCCTATGTAAGATATTTCTTTTAAGAAAGATCTTTTCTTGAGGAAGACCATTTCCTTGAGAATGATCTTTTCTTGAGAAAGATCTTTCTCTTGAGCAAGATTTGTTCTTAAATATGATATTTTTCAGGAGAAAGATCTTTTTGTTGATCAATATCTGTTTTTGAGAAATATATTTTTCTTATGAAAGGTAATATTATTATGCAAGATCATTATCGACCACAAGCTCAGTGATATATTCATTAACATCATTTAATTCCTAAATTTTTCTTTCATAAATATTTTATCTTCATTTTCACAACATAATTGTGATTTATAAGAAATCCAAGATCAAAAATTCCTCATCTAATTTTTTTGTATCTGATTATCTCAAAAAACATGATATGATCTTCATAGAAACATAGATCAAATTTAATGAAAAACATGCTCAGAAATGTGGATCCAATTTCATCAAAAAATATTTTTCGATTTTCTCAGAAGACAGGTTCTAATTTTCTCAAAAAACAAGTTCTGATTTGAAAAGAAACATGATTCTAATTTTTCTCAGAATCATAATCAGAAAAGTGGTTATGATTTCTTTAAAAAATAAGTACCGATTTACCTAGAAATATGTTTTAATTTTCTCAGAAAACAAGTTCCCATTTGTTGAGAAACTTGGTTTCGATATTCTCTAAAACATTCCCAGAATATTAATTCTTATTTCCTCAGAAAATAGGATCTGATTTTTAAATGACCGATCCAATTTTCAAATATTGGATTGTATTTTCTCTCCCCCTTATTGATAATCAAATTCAATCTGATCGTCAAAACATGTTTCCGTCTTTATTGAAAATTCCCAATTTTAATATATTACAAATTTTTTCTCAAAAACATTAAAATCTTCTTTAGAATAACTTAAGTATTAAATGAGTTTTTAAAAAATTATACCTTAAATAAAATAATCTATGTTCATGTGGGATAACCTAGTGTAGAACACATGAGTGTATAATCATGGTTATCAAACTTTTCTATTACACTACATTCATATAAAACCTTTTCATGTATCCTTCAACATTATCATTTTTGGGGAAATATTGAAAAGAATTTATTTAAAATAGAAATAACTTATAACCATTTCTACAAGAATTTCATGATGTTTAGGTTTATAAGCATAACTTTAAAAAAAAATTCATAACATCGTTAAATTATTAAAAATAGTAAGAGGCCTAGAAATATCAGCTTCCATACATCAACTCCTTCAATTCTCTGCATGTTTGTATGAAAAAATTGGGAATAAGGAGGAACCAAATAAATTCTCAAAAGAAAATATCAATCTGAGATTCTTTTATAAATCATGAATTTTTCTTCTTATTCTACTTATATTTTGTGTTGTTAGTATTTTCTTCTTTATAATAATCATTCTCAGATTTTGTAACAAATGTTTTTCATCCATAGAATTTTCTAATAAGGATGTAAACTTATTTTCTTATTTATTAAAATTTTTTAACAATGTTTTTGTAACAACACTGTTATCCCTTATTTTTATTCTAAAATGATAGTCAAATAACTTTTTGTAAAATTCTCGTCTTCCTCACATCTCTTGCATCTTTCATGAATTATCAACCCCCAATCTGTTCATAACTTTTAATCATCTTTTCACATATCATCAAAGGCCTTTTATCTTCCCTCGTTCTTAAACAAGTTTTTGTGATTCTACTTAAACTTGTTCTTCCCAAAATTCTAATCACTCTTTCCTTTTGAATTCATAACGTTGGGTTTTATCTACATCCTTAACAAACTCATATTTAATAACTTTCTCAAATTTCATAACATACTCATATTTCATCATCTTCTTAATTTTATTTTACAATTTTACATAATATGTATGAACATTTAATCTTATTTCCTCATCATATATCAGCCTTTATATTTCTAGGTAAATACAAGTTATACCAACATAGATAAGCCCGAAATTCATATATTAATCAACACCAACAGTGACCTATGAATAATTATCGTTCATATTGAGAGTAACTCCAATCATAACTAGATTGTTATTTCATCAAAAATAATGTAAAAATTTTCTTAGGAGAATAACATCCTATGGAATTCCTATCTTTCTTGATGAAATTATATTTCTCATAAATAGACATTTATAATACCTTATTTTAACCTTATTTAAATGTTTCACCTTTAACATCAACTGATTTGGTGATGTTTTATGTCATATTTCTTATCTCACTTTATGTTGTAATAATCATTTATTTTGTTTTTAATAACCATTCTTCTTTCTCAGCAAACGTACTTCGTATAATATCTATTCTTTTTTCAAATTCATATATATTTAACTTGTTATTTTTACTTTCTTCAACTAGAGTAGATTCATTCTTGTCAATATTCACACTATCGACTGACTTTTATTCATAAATTTTTATTATTTATTAAAGATCAACATTATTATAAGTTATACATTAAACATATTTCATCAATTTCTTTCTCTATTTCAGGAGTTGAATATTTCTCTCAATTTCTTTCTCCTGATCCTTTTTGAGAATCCATTTCATTTCTGCCATCTCATTATTCTCTTCATAATTTCTAGATTAATTGCATCAATTTCTAACTTGTGTAATAAATTTGATTTAATGATCAGATTCATTATTAGATGAGTAATCCATCTTCTTTCGTCAAATGAGATAATTTTTCTTTTCTTTCATAAGTTCATCATTCATTTTGTTTTGTCCACTTTTTTTATGTGGTTTATCTTCATCATCTTTGTACTCATATTCTCCAATATTCTTCCAATGAAAATTTTGTGCAAAATGTCTTTTCCCTTCACAATTCCATCAGTCGAGAGTTTTATGTTTCCTTTTTTCCATTATTGTATTTATTTGAAAGAATGGAAAAAATTAGGTACAAATCATCACCTTCTTCATGAGCTTCTGAATTACTCAATTCTTCTCTAACTTCTTCATCTTGGTTTTTCCTTTAAAATAATGATTTGAAGGTCATTTCTTTATCAATAAGTTCATTATTTCTCACAAAAATTCCAATTCTAATTTCGTAAGGTATGTTAAAACTATATTGATCTTCTAGAGATAGAGTTTCATGATATTTATCTTCTAATGATGAATCCTTGGGATCAAACATATCAGGAAAAATTCAAAAGATCTTTTCAACAGTATTTTATTCTACTAATTTCCCACCATGACATGGGGTGGTGAAAACAATATCATTTACCCTTATAAAAAAGTAACCAATATATTCGTGCTTATCCATTTTCTGATCTTCAATGTTCAGCCTCTAGAGTTGTAAATTTTCCATCATAACCTTTATATGTAGTTCATAAATGGTTTTGAAATCAACCCATATACCTTTGGTGGTTACAACTACCTTCACACTGATAAACTCTCTTTCAGTAAGTGATAAGAGTAAAGCGTTATATGAACTTCCATAATTCTCAAGATTCTTCTTATCAACCGTAGTAATAAGATTATTCTCAACTTGAGGTGAAATTCCTTCTGTATTAAATTCCATAACATCATTCCCAAGAGACATAATATATTGAAGAATCCAATATTTATAGATATGATAGTTTTTTATAATCAAAACCGGAATCCATTTATATTTCACATAATTGATGTTCACTATTCTTAGATATGTATCTTTGAGAGGTAACCTCCTCTGATACCAATTGATGTTCCCAAGTAGGATCGAGACCACTCAGAGGGGGTGAATCAGTAGTTCCTTTTAATTTTTTAAGTAATTTTTTTTACTTCTTATCAAAATAATTCTAATCCCCTAAAACTTGTAAGAGTAATAATCCACTCAATTAGAACTCACAACCTCATATTTCTTATGCAACATATATTAAGGGAATTTAGCACAAGATATATAAAATCTTTAGTACAAAGACATACTCCTTGCCATGTCGGATTGTCCCACCAACATGGATTCATTCACTATGTTCATTCTAGAATACAAAGGCACAGTAAAATAATAATTCTACAATCCCATTTGCAACTTTTTCTATTATTGTTGGTTATACCCCCAACTATCGTTCCTTGTATCCACTTCCCAAAAAAAACCTTTTTAGAAACTAGTAATCATCCACAGTCACAAGCTTCACTTTCCATCTTATTTTCTGATCCTCTTTATAATGTCTTCATTTCATTCAAAAGTAATTTGAATCAATCATTACATGTGTACCTTCTTTAAGAACATAAAAAATTCACTAAAACAATATATTAGTCTTGAATAGTCTTCCAGATCCTCATTCTGAAAAACATCCTCATTATTTTTATAAAATAAAATGTTTAGATGGATACTCAATTCCTATCACACAAATTCTAATGTTCAATCCCTTTAATATTAATGTTTCATGTATATAAATGTAAACAACTATCCTTTTATACATACCTCACAAATGATTTAGTTAGGGGTTGGAAAAGCATTCCCGCTTAACAAATTTCTTGAATCTTCAATTCTCCTAAAATCTTGAATATATTATTTACTCATTCAATTATTTTTTAAATTTTAAAATCTCTATGATTTTTGAATCTTCCTTTGAGTTCTTAAATTATTCAAAAATTATTGATAAACTTTTTATGTAAGGAAAGTTTCCATAAATAATAAATTTTTCTATTAGAAATATTTCCTTGAGGAAGATCTGTTTCTTGAGTAAGATATTTTTCTTGAGGAAGATATTTTCATGAGGAAGATATTTTTTGGAGAAATATAATATCTTGAGAAGGATCATTTTCCTGAGAAAGATGTTTTTCTTGAGGAATATATTTTTCTTGAGAATGATCTTTTTCTTGAGTAAGATCTTTTTCTTATGGAATATCTTTAACTTGATCTTGATATTTTACTATAGAAATATCATTATATTGAGAAATATTTTTCTCTACCTCAATATTAACAACATATTAATTAAAATATTTACTTTACTCAATTATTCATTCATAAGAAATTTATAAAATGATTAATAAAATAGTTATGATTTATGAGAACTCCAAGATCAGTAAAGCGTCATCATATTCTATAATGTATCTGGTTATCTCAAAAAAGGTTCTGATTTTCTCAAAAACATTTTTTTGATTTTCTCATAAACTTGATGTGAAACGTGTCTATGATATGTTCAAAAAAAATTATGATTTTCTTCAAAAATATGTTCTAATTTCTCAGAAAATAGGTTCGGATTTTCTCAGAAACATGGTTCTAATTTTATCAGAAACATGCTAAGAAAAGTGGTTTCAATTTCTTCAAAAAATAGGTTTCAATTTTCTCAAAAAATAGGTTTAAATTTACTTAGATTACAATTTATAATTTTATCAAAAATTTGTTCTGACTTCCTTAGAAATATGCTTAGAAAATTGGTTCTGATTTATTCAAAAAATTGATTTTGATTTTCAAATGATGGATCATATTTTCAAATGCTAGATCTGATTTTCAAATGATGGATCTTATTTTCTTCCACCTTCAAAATAATTTCTTAACGAACATGTTAATATATTGTTAGAAAAATACAACTAAAACTTAATTGGGTTCTAAAAAGTTTCAGATTTATTAATGAGTCCAATTTAAATATTTTGGTTAGTATGAATACTGATAATGGTAAAAATGTGTCCACGTTGTTAAAGGGTAAAATGGGTTAATTAAAGTAAAAAATAATAGATAGGGTAACAAAATATTATCTAAATTATTATTGTATGATGTTAACTAAACTTTTATAACATTATATTATAGTTTTAGTTTTTTAAATGTCACTTTTAGAAAAATAATACTTTATATTATTTTAAAACATTCATTAATTACAAGTATGTCACTCCCCTCACATATAAATGATCATATTCTATACAACCATTCTCAAAAAAAAATTCACTATGTTTCATCTGATAACTACCCAAAACCCTCCACAAATTCCCTACCCACATACTAGAGTTCATGGTCTCACAAAATTACCAATCCTATACCGATTTAGGCATCTAGAAAAAGAGGTTTTTAAAAGAATACATATAATTGTTAACTGAGAGTTTTCATTTTTATTTCTTCTTATACCCATATTAAATATTATTCAAACAAGATGAAATAATAAAATAGATATATTTAATATATAATAAATTTATTATGGAAATGGTAAAACAATTTTTCAACTCTTTTCCATCTTATGGGAAACAAAAACATCACTCGTGTTTATGTGTGGACTACCACCTTCACAAAATGATGTGTAAATTTTTTATTATCAAATTACATGGATGGTAATAATAATGGAAAAATAAATTTAAATGATATTAATGAAATAAATATTATTCTTTAAAGATATTATATTACTTACCTTATAACCCTTTACATCTGCTAGAAATTTATAAGGTCACTCATGCATACAGGTGGAATACCACCTTCCCAAAGTGATATGATTCAATTTTCATCTCTTCCATATAAGAGAGGTGATGAGGATAGAAATAATAAATGAATATGACTTATAGAAAACATATATCATTTATAAAAAGTAAAATATTATAGAATTATTTTCATTTCCCACATTTTAAAAATAAAATTAACGTTCATGTGTACATATGGACTACTATCATAATGAAGCGATGTGGCTCATTTTTCATTAATAGATTACATTGTTTCTTCTAAAAATGTATTTAATATATAAATATGACAATTATAACATTTTTATGATTATATATTTAATTTTACTATAATCCCATTGAACGCAATCAGTGCAACATTATTGTTTAGAGGTTCTAAACTGAACTTCCTAAAAGTTTACAACATAAACGTAATAATTTTAGTTACTAAATTAACAAGGTAAAATTTTTAATAATGGTAACAATGATAATTTAATAAACATATAAAATTTTCTCATGTAAGTATAATAATAATATAAATTTATTAAAAAATGATTATTAACCTGCGAATGAAACTTGTTGGGACTTGAGGTATTGGATTTTTCCTTTAAATAATTATTGTTAGTGTTTTAAAATCATTCTACCACATATCCGTGTTCATTTAAATGTTCCTTGAATATTATTATTTATACATAGAAATTATTTAAAATTCATTATAAAAAATATTTTACATTCTTTAGAGATGATTGAAAATGAATCCTTTCAATATTTTTTTAAATGTTATTTATGACTTTTTACAAAAGAGAAAAAAATAATTTTTTAACATATATGGTTTGGATGATTATTTATTCATAATATAAATTATTTTTTATAAACTTATATAAAATTATACATTATTTATAAAATAATATTCAATTATTTCACTTTAATGAAATTTTAATTTTTATGATTTTTAATGAAAATGGGTGTTTCACTTAATAATTATGTGAAAATGGAAAGTTCTTTTCTTATGGGATCAAATGGTGGATTTTGCTGAAAAGGTAAAATATAAAAAATATTTTTTCATGATATGGTAATTAAGATTTTTATTTGATTATGGGTTATCTCAATTTATATCATGATGATGGGTGAGCCTGATATAACTCTCAGATGCACTAGGTATTGAATAGTCTTTAAAAGTAAAAAATGAGGAAGATTGTTGGGTTGTTTAATCCTATGAAATAATGTGTGCATATTTTATTAGAATATAGTTTAATAATAATTTTAAAAAATCTATTAATATGATTCTAAAATATGCCTAAAAGATGCTTGATAAAATTATTTATAGAAATCATTTGATTTCATGAGATAAGGAATGTTTTAAAGGTGAAAGGTATTCTTTTAAAAGGAATTATATCATGAGTTCTTATATGCCTTATAATGACTTCATGCTTTTTCCTATTCTTTCTAATTATTTTTAAATGTTTTATTTGAAAAAAAAAATTATCTGAACAAGTGGAAATATTTTATTTATATAAATAAATTTTAATTGTCAAAAAGTCAATTGATTTCATAGGGTTAATGTACTTTATTAGGATAACAATTTTTTTTTAATTTTATATCCCTTATTGATATTTTTTCTCCCATCCCATATTTTTAAATATTTTTAATATTATTTAAGGTTCATTATAAAATTTATCAAGGGTATTATTTCTATTTTGGTCAGTCATATTAAATGAAGTAAACGTTTCATGAACGAACCATGGGTGTAAACAAAAAAGATCTATTTTTTGTTGAAAAATATATACTATATGAATGGTTTGACATTATTTAATAATATTTTAACTAATTATAATAATATGAAAACAAAAAATATCCAATAAATGTATGAAATTGAAACCCTCTTTATAAATCTTATAATTATGGTTTTTAAGTTATATGGTGTTATATCATCGGCTCCACTTCTTATTGGATTATCAATGGTTGAAGATTTGAATATTTAATTTTTCTCTTTTAAAAGGATTAATTATGTGAATAATTAAAGAATGTATATATATAATACTAATCTAAAATCTATGTAGAATGAATAATGAGAACAAAAATGAACAAGGAAACCCCTATGATAAAATAAGAAAAAATCATTTCTTCCACATATTTTAATGCTAAAAAAATCACACCCAGAAGGAATAAATAATATTCTATAGAAAAATCCACATTCGAGAATATTGAAAAAAAATTTACCTCATAGTTTTTATATTGTTAAAAATTAGTTAAGGTTATCTAATTTTCGTGACAAGACTTTACTTTAGATAAACCAATTACAAGTGGAGACTAAAATTTTATAAAAGGTAAAATATAATACTTAATACGTGTTATTGAAAAAAAACTATTGAATTTTGTTAAATACATTTTCGTGTTTATTTTTTAACTATTTAAATATATAAAAGAGGAAATTAGAAAACATGGGGATGATACAAAATGGATTGTGTAAACCCATACACAAAATTTGTTAACATGTAAAAACATCATAAAAAAGTAAAGGTAAAAAGTAAAATGAATGAGGTTCATATATAAGTGTTTACAAAATCTGAGTTGGTATTTCTTAAATCATTAAAATTAGAAGAATAATCTTAAAAATGGCATGAGGATATGTCATATTCACGATAATAAAAATTAAAATATGTTATTTATGTAAATAATTATCAACTTGTAATCTAATAAAACATGATAATGGAGTCTGAATATCCATTTCTAGAGAAGAGGAATATGTTTCAATAAAACATTATATATATTAAGGGGATAAATATTGATTATAATTAATTGTTGATGTCTATATAATATCATAATAACACACCTAAACTAAAGTGTCTTAACCTTGATGGAGAATTTATTAATCTAAAAGTTTTTCAAGTTGTGTATTCATATGAAGTATAGAAAATATTTATTTAAATACATATTTTTCATTGGTATATGTATTCTAAAATATCATAATATATTTTCAAGAAGTTACTAAAATCATCTACGGATAAATATAAAAAAATATCAATGAAAAATGTAAATCGTATTCCAAAAAAACATATTTGTGCTATTTTTTTCATCCACAATGCATATTACAATGAAAAATATGAAAAAATATGCGTACATAAAATTCACAAGAAGCTCAAAACTACATAAATGTTGGATATAAAAAACTATAGATAATCTCCAAATCCAAAATATGTTTAATTTATGGATAACGATACACAAAAAAATAAGGGTTTGTATCTGTTCCAACTTCTTTTCATAGAAGAAGATAAATATTTATTATGCATTTATGGTTCTATGAAATAATTAGGAAAATTGATATTTATTTTCAATGTAATGTGTCAATCCATGATATATAATGAAGACCTGTATCAAGGATATAACATCTATCGAAAATAAAAGTGTATAGAAAAGTGGTAAAAATCCATATATGTAAAATATATCCGAATATCTTGGAATTTTCTATCAAAATTGAAATAAAAGTTGTAAATGTGATGATGGGTTTTTTTATTTAAAAATAATCTTTCATAGGATTCTAAAAATAGAACTATAAAAAAGAGAAATAGTCATGAGAATAATGAAAGTGAGTTGTCCTTGACTTATAAGGGAATGCATTATATTGAATAAAATACTCTAGAGATGGCCAATATGGATCCTACATTACATAGATCAAATTTATTCAATTTTGAATGAAAAGGGAACACTAAGTACTATTTTAATAACTCAATTAGTATTTATGTTAATCAAAGAAATCTAGATCAACAAAAACCAAATCAATCAATGAAATAAACCAAATTAAGGTTATAGTGGAAGAAATTTATGAGATTAAATAATAATTTAAATTTCATGAGAAGTTGCAAATAAAAGGTATTCTTATATTTTTGGGATGCTTTTTAGCAGGTGAAATCAAACTTAATGTATTTCAAAATATTATATGATTATACTATCACCACATTAATATATGTAGAAAAAAATGATGTTATCACTAATAAGTACATGTTATTTATAGTTACATCAAAAAGAAATTTCTACACAAATAGAAATTTGGATGGAACAAAAAGACCATTCTAACCATTGATTTTACTAATTAGAATAATTAGGGGTAAATCATTAAAAGCTGTTTAAATAATAAATCTAAAAAGAATAAACCTTATTGGTTACAAATAAAGGCCCAGCCATGTTTCTCCCACTAATGATCTATGATGATCCCACCATATTCCCAAATAGTTTTTGTTTTTTTCAATTATCTGCAAAATACTTAAGGTGATGCAAGATGGAGAACTAATATTTTGAAGAATATAGTGTAAATAATATATAATATTTAAAGATAATATATTATGTGATATATAGATGTTGTATCAGTTCATGAAGGAATATTTTGAAAAGTATAATTTATATTATTTGAATATGTGATTTAAATTGTTGAAAAATTTGTGGGATTATACCATTTTAGGGGAGAAACTTTTGAAAAAGTATCCAAAAGTTATTATTTTAAATTAATATGGTTATTATAGATTGGTCATGAATTTTATTTTTGTTATGGTATGTTTTTCACATTCTAATATCCTTAAGTTGAATAAATTAATTTTAAAATTACAGGGGAGAAAATCGCAAATACAATTGTTTTACCATTAGAAAAATTTTCATGGAATTTGAATGTTTTGTTCTGGCGGGGGTGTTATTTTTAG
Organism: Viscum album; assembly: GCA_963277665.1. Classification (NCBI taxonomy): domain Eukaryota; kingdom Viridiplantae; phylum Streptophyta; class Magnoliopsida; order Santalales; family Viscaceae; genus Viscum; species Viscum album. The sequence goes on along the minus strand of OY728165.1, from coordinate 249,116,459 downwards.
AATTGGGATTTGGATAAATATTTCTAGATTTGGGATGTCATTGTAAAAAAATTGATACGGTTTGAGGATTAAGTGATTACTTCAATTTTTGGGTGTACTATTTCATGTTGGGTTATGAGATATCCTTTTAAAAATGGAATTCAACATTTGAGTTTGTGTATACCAACGTGTGGTCACCCTTACATGTGTGAAACATATGTGTAAATACACATGTGTGTGAATACCATTACATGGATGATATTTTATAAAAATATAAAATACTAATCCACCATGTAGGTTCACACATGGGTGGTTCGAATAGGGACACCCCTAAGAAGAAACTATTATGCGAGTGTCCCTTATATGGTCACCACTACATAAGTGTGATTTCCATTACAAGGAAAAATATCCTTACATGGGGTAACCATTATATGGGTAATCCTATTACATGGGGGTATATCCTATTTCATGGGATGACCCCTATATGGGTGAACCCTTACATAAGAATCCACCATCCTAGGTGGAGCCCTATATGAGTCCCCTTATGTAAACACTTAAATCAATCTCATTATGTACAATTATTCCAATTGTGTTTTTAAAATTTTAAATTAATGATTAAAAACACATTTAATGTTGATTTTGGTGTGTTTTACGCTCTATACATAGGTGATATGTGACCAATGGGCTCTCACCCATCCCTTTAATCAAATGGGCAGTACAACACTTAATTATCTATATAATTTTGTGTAATTTGATTTGGAGGAAATATTATGATAAATATAACATTCCACATGGATTATTTCATAATTTATTCCTCTATTTTCATTATTTTGTTGTGATACCTGAACTAGGCTTTTTACAATGATTCCACAAAAGCATGCTGGGATCATCTTTATATCAAAAGGTTTTTTCTCAGTTTATATAAATGAACATTCAAGAGGATTTTCCCAATATGTTTATTACAAAATAAATGAGTTATATCAATACCATGGATTTATTTAGTGTTTTACTAATTTTTTTATTATTAACTAATAAAATGGAAAAATATGAATTTATAGTGTTAAAGGTATCGATTGATGGTAGGGGTAGTGTGAACCCCTTTTCGCGAGGATTTCACATCAGAAGTTGATAGGTGAGTTATTAGATGATATACCTATTTTAATAAAATTATAAATTTATTTATAAATTATTTTAATATATTTATTTAAATTTTATGGATTGAGATAGGTAATCAGGTTATAATGTGAGCATGGGAGAGGATTATATGCACTTTTTCATCAGTGTTTGAGCTTTTCTTATAAGGGATATCACTTTCCGAATTAAGTAGTTGGTTCCTTTTTCATACCCCATTATTATATTCAATTTATTTATATATAATGTGATATTTGGAATCACCATTGAAAGTGACTATACTTTTGAAATTAAATAAATTATTTTAGTAAAATAAAATATGTATGGATAAAATTTAGGTGCCAAGGGAAATAATGGGCCCTTGGGCCTCAATTGATGCCATAACTGCTAATGGAAAATGTTATATATATATATTCATTCTATGTTACACTTATACCACATAGGGGTATTAATTTAATGAAATAAGTATGGCATGCCACCTTTTTATTACAGAAAATTTCATTTACATGGTCTAACCAGAGGATCTATTAATGTTTAGATTCTTAGGAAAAAGGTATGTAATACATGAAAACAAAAAAAAATCATAAAACCCCCTTGGAAGGATTCATCCTAGGTTCATCCTATGTATATTTAAAACATCTCATACATGGTTACATACATAAACAGAAAGGGTGAGCTAAGACTAAGTAACGGAAAGCAAGGGAAACAGTTTACATGGAACCATGAGAAATATCAATAAAAACATGAAGAATATCATAAGTGATTGAGAAATAGAAAAATGGTAATATCATAACAAAAATAACAGGAATAACTACATTTATATGTGGCTGAAAATTTTAAATGACACATTTATAAGCATAACACCATGTTTTTTCACTGAGGTGTCATAGAAATTACCAAGGATATTCACCAACGTATCATAGAAAATGTCATCTATACCGATTAAATTCATTTACAAATTCATTGGAGCTATAATGTATTACCATTACAAAATATTAATTAATTTTATACACATATATCATAATAAGACAATTCATAAATTATCTATGGAGAATAAAATAAATGATTTTCAAATCAAAATCACGGTATTTTAAAAAAGGGCTTAAAGAACATGATCATTATGTTATTTTTAATCCATGTAAAGGGAATGTGGGTTTTATTTATGTAAATTCCAAAATAAAATAAATCATATTTATATCATCATGAATACATTTATAAAATTAATAGGTTTCAATATTCATAAAAATAAAATAAAAGAAAATTTCTTGAAGTGAAGAGATAAATTATGAGAAGTAAATTCGACAGCATAACGGGTATAAAATGTGATTTTAGAAATGAGGGAAAAGAGAAAGAATATAGCTCACTAATTGATAAAATAAAATTTGTTAGTTAGGTGATTAATAAAAATTAAATATAGATAATGACCAAAACATTTAGAATTCATATACAAAAATAGGTTCTCAAAACTAAAAGAAAAGAAGTATATCCCCTTACATTTAAGGGTTGTTCCTAGAAAAATGAGGATTGGGACCTTGGGTGATTAAGGACACCATGTGAGAAATATTTGAGAGGTAAAACTACAAGATCATCATGATATATGGATTTTTAGTGAATGTAAATTGAAAAATATGTGGGTATTTATAGCATAAATGGAGGATTTGTTTATTAATTAACAAATACAGGCTATGGAAACCTAGGTTGGGGAAAATGTAAAACCTTGATATTGACCATGGTATCATCCCATGAATTTGAAACATGATCATAGTTTATTATATTTTAATCAATAATAGTTGATTATAAATTTTTATTACTTTCTTTCATGGAAATGTAATGTTCAAAAAAATAATTTTTTAAAGATAATCTTTCCATTTTTGAAATTGGAAGGTAAATTATAGGTGTATAAATTGATTAAAATATAATAAAATACAATATATTAATAAAATAACATATTTTAAGGTATTTATTGTTGTTAATTTGATACTAAATCATTACGAAAAAATTATGAAGTCATTAAACATACCAATATTGTCAAACTGTATTTTTACTATTCATGAGAAACATAATGTATTTTATAAAATTTTCATATAATAACCCTAACATAATTTTGGAATTATAATTTAAATAATGATATTTATTTTGTCATAGTATTTCTATATAAATATAAAATATAAATTTTAAACAAAAAAACACTAATTTATTAAAAATAATAGTGAAATATAAATGTATAGTAAAATTTATTACACTTGAAAAAAAAAATTAACCATTTATAGTTAAGTATGAGTGTTTTTCAAATTATATTTAATTAAAATAATTATTATTCACAATATATTAGTTTATTTAAAATATTTATATCTTTTTAGGAAAGTACAATTTTTTACTGAAAAATATATTTATCAAAATTCGTCAAAATTTTATTAAGAAAAACTCTTCAAGTAATTGAATTGATGGAATAAAAAAATTATACAATTAAATTACACTTTAGGTAACTATGGTGGGGAAATGTAACCCCTTATAACACCCATGTACGACCAAAGGGTAAGTTGTGCGATGGATAAAGATTCATGGGGTGGCTCCGCTTACATCACCCTAGTGGTAATTTCCACTAACGTTAACATCTAATATAGGGGATTTTGGTCAAGATTCAGTTGTTGAACCACAACTTTGTCTTGGTAAAGCATATGCCCCTGTGATTCTACCTCTATCCCATGCTTTGAGAAATGATCTTATTATGTAATGACCCTACTGGTTGAAATCATCATTTCTTCATTCTACATTAATTATCTTTTTTCATTTCTAATTATAAATAAAAATTATAAAGTTAAAATTATTATAAAGAGTATAGTCTTCAATAGACATATTGATGAAATGTCATAATTTTCCAACGATCATGTAACAGTTTAAACCTAAGGGTTGCATTTAAATTTATACTCACGTAATTATTAATGATACATAGTTCTGTTGAGTAGTATAACACACATTTTTTTAAGAAATAAATATCATTAAAAAATTTATGTTGTTCAATTCTTCCCCCTTAATAAATTGCAATCCCTAAATTTAAAATCATTATCTCGGTTGAAAAAATGTGTGGGTACCTAATTCTTATTGTCTCCTTTAGTTCCCACATCTATTCATCATATTTATGGTTCCTCCATAAAAATTAAATTAGGTGGGATGTCTTGGTGAGTAGAACCTTTTCTTTATAGTTCAATATCTCTACTAGATGCTTCTCATAAGATAGGCCTTGTTCTTGTTTTACCACCTCAGGATTCAATACATATGGGGGATTATGTATGTAATTCCTCAAGAAAGATATAATAAAAACATCATGAACATAATATATATTTGGTGGGTTTGAAAACAGATAGGCCACTGCTCCTTTGTGATAAAGGATTTCGTAGGAGCAATATACTAGGGGAAGAGCTTCCATTTCTTCCAAAACCACATGACTCATTTCTATGGTTATAATTGAAGGAAAACTTTGACACCAACACCAAACTCAAAATACCTTCAAAGGATGTCATCATAACTATTCTTTTGGCATGGAGAATCTAACTCATGCATATCATAGGGAATGGAAAAATAATTTTTTGTATTCGTTAATATAGTCTAGTGATTAACCCTAGGATTTCTTCCTAAGAGAAGTGAACAATAAATAGTTTTCACTTGTAAACTATGTTAAAAATTGTGTTTTTTTAGAATAAATTAATTAGAAAATGATTGAATGGAAATTTTAAATTCAATTGATTGATAACTATGATATTAAATGGGAGATTACGCCAGGGTCAGTTTCCCAATTGTAATGCTATCCTTGTTCAATTTAATTCAAACCTCTTCTTCTTAGTTGATTAAAGTGAGTTTCCACAATCGTTTCCTCTCACTTACTTGGTGAAATTATGATGGTCAGAGAAAACCTTACCAAGGTCTCATTTTGGTAAACTCTACTTCCATGTGAAAACGAGTTGTATTTAATATCCTCAATTGACTTGGGAAATACCTAATCTGGACTTGTTTACCCCTAAAAATCAAGAACATTGACTACCCTGTTTACATGTACTAATGATCATTGACTACTTCACCACTAATCCATGGTTTATTACATCATATGTAAACCAAAAATTTGTGGAAGGAGATAATGATTATTTAACGAAGGAAAAAATAAATAACGGAATTAAAATTCATGAATGGTTGTATTTTATAATAAAATTCTGTATATGAAATTGAAAACAACTATGAAGAAGAAAGAAATTTTATTCAATTATGTTCAATAACTCAAGTATTACAAAATAGAAAACAAACCCTTCACTAATCACTCAAAATGATTCCCCCAACATATTAAGGGTAATCAAGATGAATGAGGAAGAATAAGGCATTTAAAATATATTCAAATGAAAAGAAATAAAATAAATAAAGCCAAAATATTCTACTCTTTGGTGTCCCAAAGGGAATGTGATCGAATGAGATGCTTTGAGGGGGATCAGATCCGCTCCTTTTGTAGCCAGAATTTGTCACTAAAAGATAACTCATTTTAGACCACTTACATGAATTCTTCATGTATTTCAACCTTCTTTAATATTTTTCATTATTATTTAGGAAGTGTCCTCTCAAAATGATGGCGTATTGAGAAAACTATTCAGAGAGTTATTCCCATTTTACTCTAATAATTTATTATGTCTACTCAGACTCTCAAAATTGCAAACCTCCAGATTAGGATGCTTTAATGACCACTAAAACAGCCAATTCACACGTCCTCTCCTCACTAAAAGTTGTTCTAAAACGTCTTTCACATCCACATACTGAATTTCATAGCAATTTTGCCCACCATTAATGATTTATGGACCCCACAAAAAAAATAGACAGATCTGTAAACATTTTTTATAGTCCATCTTTCGAGCTTCTTTTGAGCTTTCATATAGACGATTCAAATTTTGGTCAAAAAGGATTAAATGAATACATGGATGTGTGTAATATTGAAAAGAATGAATTTTTTAATTATTATTAGTGTTGAAATTTTTTTGGTCAAAATACATAAATATATTGAAATATTTTGAAATATGAAATGGGAAATTTTTATTATTAAGCTCAAAATATCACCAATATCATAAAATGTGGAAGTTTATCTTAAATTTACACATTGGTGGGATTTAAAACAATCAAATTAAATTTAAATTGCTTGACATTTTTTTCACTATTAGAATCGTTTATGTGTTGTTGTATGGAATAAACATTTTCAACCATCAATTTTATAAGATCAAGCCCATTAATGTTTGTCTCACCAACATCATCATAAAAAGTAGGAGTTATACATCACTTTTCATATAGTGATTTATTGGGTGACATTTGAATACTCCAATTGATGTTGTTGTTGTTTTATGTGAACTCAATTAATGGGAGATGTTGATCCCATACACCTTTAAATTCTATTGAGTATGTTCTCAACATGTCCTCAAGTGTACAAACAGTCCATTCAGAGTGGAAATCAATTTTGGGTGATAGGCCATAATGAAGTTCAATTCAGTATTTAGAGTTTGTTTAAGGCTTCTCTGGAATTTTGATATGAACCTTGGAACAGGATCATAAAAGATAAAAAGTGGTACCCCTTGAAATTACCCCAAAACCTTCATATATGTCATTGAATGTTGATCAAGAGATAAATATTCATGAATAGTGATGAAATGGGAAGTCTTGGTTAGACAATTCACTATAACACATATCACATTGATTCTTTTTAATTTTCTCAACAGACCAGTGACATAGTATATAGTGATATTATAAAACTTACATGTTAGTATGGTAAGTGGTGGTAATACCACTTTAGTAATTTTTCACTTTACATTCACTTTTAGACACACCAAGCACCTTTTAGTGTAGTTGGAAATCTCTATTTTAATGTTTTCAAAATAATAATGATGACGAAGTTCCTTATGTAAATTACTGCTTGCAAAAATTATAGATTATGTAGATCTATAATAGTCATCCCTAATATCCTTATTTATTTCCATAATAGATGGAACACCTATCCTTGTATTAAATTTCATCACACCTTCTTGATCAATACTGAACTCGGGATACTTCCCATTCTCCACATCCTCTATCTTCATTTGTAATAATGGATATTCCCTTTGAGATTTCTTGATCTTCTATAGTGATCATTCTTGAGAATAATTTAGGATATAGTTGATGATAGCCTTCCCTTAGGATTCACATTTCCAATTTTACTAGTTCTTTGATAAACAGATCTCCTAGAATCCCCATCATTGTCTGAAAAATAGGGTATTTCCAACATAATACATCAATGAATTTGATTTCTCTTCTGGGGTGATAATGAATTGAATAATCATAGTATATTAGAAGTTTCCACCATATTCTATGCCTCATGGTAAATTCATTTGGCATCAAAATATACTTCATTTATTGGTGGTATGTGTATATATCACATTTATCCCCATAAAGAGACTCCCTCCATATTTTAAGAGAAAAAGTAACTGCAAAGAGCACCGGATCATGCATAAAATAATTCTACTCATGAGGTGTCAACTTTCAAGATGCACAATCAATCAAATTTTCATTTTTCATGAGGACACATCCAAGACCTTTCAAATATTCATTGATAAAAATAATTAATCCTTCTCTAATAGAGGGTATAATAAACACAAATGCAAAATACAATATCTTTTTATTCCCAAGGAAACATTATTCACACTCATTTGTCAAAAAGAACTTCATCCCTTTTTGAGTAAACATGGTTACTAGATTATAATTTCATGAATTTTTTTCAGATACCCAATATAATATCCTACTAAACCAAAGAAACTATGAATATTAGTTACTTTTGTAGGATGAGGTCACTCCTCCATAACCATTATCATGGAATTATTAATTAATATTCCTAATTGGTTACAATGTTCCCCCAAGAGGGAAACTTATTATAAAAAAATCACAATTGATAAACCTTCCAAAATAGTATTAACTATCCCATAGTTTTCAATATAACCCTTAGATGATCCTCATGACCCTCGCAAATTTGGTAATATATCCTAATATTATAAAAAAATCTACCACAAATTTATCAAGTAATTCCTTAAGGAATAATTTCTTAAAATCCATATATATATTTGGTTGATTATCTAACCTAAAGGTCATAATTACAAACTCATAATTCCCATATTTTGATTGGAAATCAGTCTTCAGAATATATTCTTTATTTACCCTAAATTAATAATAACAAGATCAAAAATAAATCAGGGTGAAGAATTGAGCCCCATAAATCTAGTGAAATAAATCATAAATCTATGAATGAGGGCACTTCATCTTCATTGTGATCTTGTTATGTTATCTATAATCAATATATTTCTATATTTATCTATCACTATTCTTCACAAATAAAGTAGATTCTCCCCAAGGTGACATGATTTTTCAGAAAAAATCACATCTCCAAAACATATTGAAGTTGTTTCTTTAATTCCTCCAACACGACTTTTTAAATTCTATATGGGGTCTTTTATATGGGCTTGGATCTAGGAAAGAGTTAAATGGATAAATCTACCTCTATTTCTAGGGTATTTCTAGGTAACATTTCAAGAAATATGTCAATATATTTTTGAATGATAGGGAAAATTTCTATTCATAAACATTTATTTTCTTCATTGTATTCATTTATCATCTTTATAAAGAAGGATGTGAGAGGTGTTTCTATGAAAATATGAGTTCAATATATCTATCCTTTGAAAACAATTATTGTTTTTCCATTCATGACTATCAATATTGTCTTACAAATTCAGTTGATCTTAGCATTATAATTTGAGATCTAGTCACCACATAGTATAGTGTCAAATTAAATAATGGGAATGACCAATAGATTTACAAAATAATTTTTCTATCAAAACTCAATACGGGAGTTTCTATACACATTGGATGCCTGGATAATCCCTTCTTTAGTCTTTAATAATAACTCTACTTTTTTCAGTTCCATGATTGATTGTATATTCTTTTCAAACATGGAAAAAATAATAGAATTCATAGAACTATAATGAAACATTGCTAGATTTGAGAGAGCAATAAGAGTGAATTCCACCACATTTTTGGATCATATTATTCATCAATCTGGATATCAATATACCGATATTTATCCCTTGAACTTTTCTAAGGTTTATAGTGATTCCCTTCTAATAACATTGTATTTGGATAGTGATTGGAAAAGTTACCATGATTTCCACACTAGAAGCATTCGACATCAGGCTAGTCCTACACCATTTTCCCTTTGATGTTAGTGTTTAGAAGATATGGATTCACCTCACTATTATAGTTATAATAAATATGGACATCTCTTTTATACCTTTGAGATTTTCTACTTCCAAGAAATAAGTTCCCTAAATAATTTTTCCAACATTTGTTGCATGTGGTATGTTTTACTTTCTTTCCTCCTCTTAAACGATCAATGTTTCTCCCATAGAATAGCTCTATTGATATATTCTTTTCATTCGATTTATGGGACCATTAAATATCTCCAAACTATAGTTCAAATGTTAAAGAACTTCTCAATATCTTCGCACAACTATTGAGGTCTCGATTGGATTGATTATTCTATAAATGGGGTCTTAGTGAACCAAATAATCTATCAACCTTTCCATTAGGATCCATGAAAAATATAAAGGAATAATTGGAAATTATTTTAAATTTCATCTTATAAAATCCCATAGATTTATTTTCCTTTAGAATCAAATTTAGGAATTCCTTCTTTATATTTATTCTCAAAAGGTGAGGGAATTTTTTTAAAAAGGTTCCCTTAGACTCTTCTCACTCCATAGAATCAGTCACCATTAATGGCTTTGTGATTTTAATCAGTTTCTTCCAATGATCAGTTTCACCGATTAATTCGTACATATTATGGGCTACTTTCTCTTATTCCAAACAAAAGATTAAAAAATGTTCTTTTCTATAGATCTTATCAATGTTCAGCTATCAATTGTTCAGTAGATCTACTAGAAGAAGGTGGTCATTGATGCATAAAGAACTCAGAAATAAATTTCTTCTATTTGAGATCAATATGGTCTCTCTAATTTATTCAAATTATTGCTCATAACTCAAGTTATTAGGTTCATCATTCTAATAAAGGTTTCTATTCCAAATTCCATGGGACGTCCATTAGTGCATGGTATGTGTCGCTAACTATTTTGATAGTTTCCCATACTTTCAACCATTTTCTAAAATAAAAATACCTTAGTGAGAAATGTTATTCATTTAATAATATTATAATTATAAATTAATTTTTTGGACTTAAAATATCATTCTTCAATATGTTATCCTTTAACAATAATTAAATATTCTATGAATCCTTCATAATGGTTCATAAAAAGATTGGGATAAAAAAAACATATCCCCAGAGAGATGAAAACATGGTGTGAAGAGTGGCCCCATGTTGTTCAAAAGTTCCCATTTGAACCTTACATTATGTGTTGTTTTTAGTTATTACACACAGATACAACAGTTCCAAAGCTACATCCTCCTGTCCGTATCCAGAGATGGCTTTTTTTTCTCGAAGACAACTAACTTAATAAATTACCAAATTAATATGATGATTTCCTATACTTTAACATATCCATAAGGTTATTCATATATTTTTAAAATCCTATTTACCATAAAAAATAAACCATCCTTTGTTACCGACTATGGGATCACTCAATTTTATTACACATCTTCTTATTTACATTGCACAAATAGAGGATCTTTGAATGATTAGTTTCTGGAAAAAATGGAACATAATACATGAAATCATAAAATATTATTCTAATAAAATTGAAATTATTAATCATCAGTTTATTATAATTATATTTATTGTATCTCATAACAATTGGGAATATATCAAATAAAATGTTAAGCATAAGTTCCTATAAGAAAAAGTAAGGGAAACAACATACAAGTGACCACGAGAAATATCAATGTGAAAATGAATAATAATATAAAGGTGAGAGATGGGTAAATGGTAATATATTAATAAAAATAACATGAATTATAAATTTTAGATGTGTATAAAATATTTAAATGATACATTCATAAGCATATCACCCAAATCTATCGCTGAGGTGTTGTACAAATTACCAAGGTTATTAATCAAGGTATTATAAAACATGTCATCTCTATCGATTAAATTATTTACCCAATGAATTTTATAAATATCATGGCTCACCCATAGTGTGTAATAACTATTGTGATCGACATATATCATAATGAAAAAAATTCGTAAATAACCCATGGAGAATAAAAGAAACATGTTTCATATCAAAATCAAGGTGTTTTATAAAGTTCTTAAGGAACATAATCATTATGTCATTTTTAAGCCACAGAAAGGGAATGTGGGTTTAATGTTTGTCAATACTAGAATAAATTCAAAAAAATTTACATATTGGTGAATAAACCTAGAATATAAATAGGTTTGGTCATTAACAAAAATAAAATAAAAGAGAATTTATTGAGGAGAAGAGATAAATTTGAAAATTAAATTTGGAAGTGTAGTGGGTGTAAAATGTGGTTTTAAAGAGGGTAAAATGATAGAGTACAATGGAATCAAATTGATAAAACATAATTTTTATGTAATGGAATGAATAAAAATAAAATAATATAGATTTATCATAACATTCATAAGACATATACAAAAACATGTTCTTGAAACAAAGAGAAAAGAATGATATTTTTCTTACCTTAAAGAGTTGTTCCTAAAATTTAAGATTGGGACCATAGGGGCTTTATAACAACTTTTTTGGACTTGGGAGGTCAAACTAACATTACTTCGTGGATTATGTATTTGCAGTGAAATTAAATGGATAAATGGGTGGGTATTTATAGAAAAAGTGGAGGATTTGTTTATCAATTTCTAAATATAGGCCTTGGAAACTGTGTTTATAGAAAATTAAAAACCATGGGCTTGTACATTGTATTTGACTGTGATATTGAAAAATAAAGACTTATTTTATTTTATTGTAATCCATAATAGTTTATCATAATTTTATAATACTTTTTTTGTCATGGAAAATAATGTTTCCACAAAATAATATTTTTAAAGTTAATGTTTCTGTTTTAGAATTTAGAAAGTAAACTATTGGATTGCAAATTGATTTAAATATTTTAAAATACTTCATATTAATAAAATATATTAAATTGTGAGTTTTTTTTTTAATTTTTTTTTACATCATTATGACATAATTATTAAGTCATTAAACATATAGAAAATCTAAAACTATATGTTTACTACTTAAAATAAATAAAGTATTTTAGAAAATTCTCCAAAATTCACTATAACCTAATTTTATCATGATGATTTGAAAATTATTTTTTATTTTTATCAAATAAATTATTTAAATAAGAAAATTTTTACTTTTAAATATAAAAATACTAATTTATTAAAAATACTTGAGGATTGAAAATTTGTGGTAAAATTTCTAATGCTTGAAAAAAATAAAATTATCTTTTTATTTATACTTAAATGAAAATATTTTATCATACAACTTCTTTAAAATAAATATTATTCATAATACCATAGTATAAAATAAATATTTATTCTTTTCTAAAAAGATCAATTTTTTAAAAAAAACAGTTTATCAAATTTCATCAATATTTTATTATAAAAAACAATTATTAAAAATGAATTGACGGAAAGAAATTTTTTTTTTATAAAATGGAATTATATATTAAGTTACTAAGTCCAAGACAAGTAAAAACTTATGAAACTTTTATATAGATTATGGATAATGAGTGATATGATGATATATTCATGGTGCAGCTTTGGTAACATCACCAGAATGGTAATTTCCACTAACTTTAACCTATCCTATAGACAATTTCATTCATGATTCGCTTATTGAAGATCGTCTAGGGATTGGTTAAGAGAGAACACCAGTGATGCTACCTCCCTCCCATGATCTGACAAATGAGCTTCAAAAGTCATGGCATTACTGTTTGAGGTTGTCTTTTCTTGTTTCTATATTAATTTTCTTTTGCCATTTCTATTTATAATCAATAATTATAATTTTAAATCAAGATCATAGTTTTTAATGATATTATTGACCAATAGTCATAATTGACCAAAATTCATATAAATATTGAAACTTTATGTTTATATTTCTATTTATAATCAACTCATTGTTAAATAGATATTGTTTTGTTGACTAATACCACAGATAATTTCACATGAAAATAACAATTAAAAAATTTGGGTCATTACAAAAATTAAGACATACAGTCCCTTTGTAATTGTTCCTCCATATCCATTTGGAGTGGATTTGAGATAAACCTAGCATGGGTTACCATGGGTTTCACCACAGAACATAATGGTGTACAATAAAGGACTCAACCATTGGCATGATTCCCTAATCACCGATGGTATATTCCGTGACCAAAAATGTATGTCTTATGGTATGCTGACCATTGATGCAATATTAGAATCTTGGTTGTAATTGTTTTAGGGATTGGTTATGAAATTTTATATGAGATAAATGGGCCACTTAATTGTATGCATTAAAAATTAAAACATAATGTGGTGGACCTAGTTTATGGATTTTTAGATACCTGCTTTTAGTAAAAAGCGATACACTTAGTGTAATAATCTTGAGTAGTCCATAATATAACCCTGAGATACATTATATTCTTTGAATATTTTCAGTTATAGAATTGGTGGATTATTCCTTTCTAAAATCATGTGTCTACCTAATGGGATGGTTCTTGGAATGAATTCTGGTGTAGGTCAAGTGAATGAGAACTAAAATAGAATTATTTTTTGATGTGAGATGGGATTCATTGTATCTCTCTAATGTAATAATAAAATGGATTTACCTAATAAGATAATGAGTCCATGACATGATTATGGTATTATTGAGGGATGATATTCCCTCTTACTGACATGATTAAACTGAGAGATTATATAGAGAGAGTGGAACATGTGTATGGTTTCCAACCTATGATTTAAATAAGAGGACCTAATTGGGTTCCCCATCCATATGGCTTCCATTAGACAGTTATTATAGAGTGGTAGGTATCTAAAACAATGGTTGTCCCCATAAAACCCAAAATTCAATAGATTAAGACCATTATAGAGATGGTGATCATTTATAGGTTGTGCAATTGAGATTTAAACCTAGGAGATGTGTGATTTGTTTTTTTATGTGGTTAATCCATGTGATGAATATGACTTTTTATATGATACATCACCTGGTATATTTCATCTCACATGCTTATGTGATCCAATCAGTAATATTTTCTCCTATGATTTTTATAGATTCTATTGGGTGGATATTGTCCCCCATGTCATTTGATATTGTCATTTCGATATGGAACCTGGTTTTTTCATTACTATTGAATGAATATGGTTTGAAATTTGTTATGATACTTTTAACTAGATATTTTCCCATACTATTTATATTATACTTCTAGGTGGATAATTGTATATGACTATAGTTATTGAGATGATATGGGTTGGTTTTATTTCACTTAAGTGATCAGTTACATTATGAGATTCTATGGTAAAACATGTATCCACTCCCAGATAATTTATAACATACTCGAAGTCACTTAGGAAATGGATGAATATGTTTTAGTCAGTACCTTGTTTCACCTTAGAACTGAATGAAATATCATGGTCATTTGTTTACACTTTGGTGTAGTATTTATTTATTCATCTAAAAATATCACATGGGTACAGACTTCTTTGTTGGTTATATCTGGGATCCCATTGGTGGTTCCAAAATAATTTTATTCACACCATTCTTAAGAGTCCATGGCACTTGGGTAACCATGTAGGCATCATTGATCATAGGTTTGAGTAAGGAAGAGTCTCGATGTATCATGATCGAACAACATAGCTCTGACATGACATGGATAATGGTATTTATTAATGAAAGTATAGAGTAGTACATAATTCTTCATTTCATTGTTTTATATAACATGTATATGTGATCATCCTAGGGTGATGTAAATTTTTTCATCCCGGTATGACTGTGTGTCTGTAGGACTATATGCTTCTGCATTGAATTTTTTATAGCATGATTGTGTTTATTTCTTTTTTTTACTATGATTATTTGTGAAAAAATCATTTATTTATTTTTATATTATATTTTTTATTACATTAGTGTATAGTATCCCCATGGTAACACCATAGACCCTCACTAATAGTTAGTAGCATCTACTATATGGGGTGGCATGTCTTAGACAATGTGGAACCCCCGGCCTAGAAACTAACCAAATGTCTTCGGTGATGGGCTGTTAGAAATTTTTATCACATCAATATTTTCTTTATCTTAATAATTTTTTATACAAAATATAGGTATTAGGTATGTGTCATATTTATTGATAGAAATTGGACTGGGAGAATCAAAAACACCATTTTCTATGGCATGTATTGGTTATAAGGGATAGAGGATTACTATTCATATATTATGATTTTATACTTGGGTGATTTCACTTAGTGTGATGAAATTTTTGTTTATATTTATGACTTCTATTTTTTGGATATGAAATAATTGGAATGAGGAATATTTACATGAATCATTATTGGCATGTTGGACTCACATAATGTTCAACCACTTTTATGTGATTGATATCAATAATAACGAGGGTTCATTTGTTTAATGTTTTAATATTAACTTGTATGTTTTTTATTAAATATCTTTTCTAGTGGTGTTATACTTAACAAAATAATAATAAAAATTTCCATTCTGATAATTCATGTTAATTCTATAGAGGGATGATACTTGATGAAAATTTTATGGTATTTCTTGTAAAGGATGCACAATGGCCCTTAGTTGGTCAGTATAAGAACTGTATGCCTTATTTATCAACCTCATGTGGGAAATTATGATACTTTTTTAAAACGTAAAATAGATTTATATTTCTTAATATATCAATAACATATTATATGGTTTTTTCAATAGATATTATATTTGGGATTCTTCCGAGATGAAACATATGATTATGGTATATTAGACATGGTTCATCATTAGAAAATTTCACTATATATATAAGTGTAAGGACGAGATCATAATCCTTAAGGGGGTAAACTCACATAAAAATTCTTAGTGAGGATTAGTTCCCTAGTATGATAATTAAATATCATGTTATTCTTGATATATATGTGTTTATGAGACCCTAGAGTAGGTTTTTTGTCATGTAAGTTTCTAGGAGAAAGTTGAGATATAAATCTTGGGTAGATACCTTGGGTTATGAAATTTGTAAATGAGTAGTTCTATAAAATGTGTGATATAGTTATAGAGGTTCTATATCATTTTTAATATAAATAACTTGTGGGGTTTTAGTATCAAGGTTATATTATGAGTATTGGGTTAGTATGATGCCTATACTAGTGGATTCCAGATACAATTTCAATGGTGTGGTAAGAGAGTGGAGGACACTTGTAGTTGTGTAACTACACTAGAGTGATGTGTGATCCTTTAGTTGGCCTTCGAATGACAGAAATGTTAAGTAAATTGGAATGTAAGCATGAAGGTACATCTTATTAGATAAAATTGACATGTTTTAGTGTGTGGTCAGTTGTTAGCCTCATGAGATTAGATTAAATGATGTGAAAATTTAGGAAACATGAGTCGGGTTGTTAAAATTAGTTTTACAAGATCATACACATATTGGGTTCAGATGAAATTGTGAGGAATTTTTTATGGGAACTCTTGAGTGGGTTCTTGGAATTCACCATAGCTCAGGATGGGTTTAATGAGTTTTGGTATGACTTTTCAGGAAAAAGTATCACGGCATGAGGGAAATCGTAAATTTTTTTTGGTGCCATTATGTATGGATTAGTGAGAAACTTTATGAAATATTATGATCGATGAATTATATTAAATCTTGAGGGATTGGTTTCTTCAAGAAAACATCCCTGATATTACCCTTGATTTCCCTAAAATCACTTTTACCCTAAAGTCCTCAATTTATTTGAAATTTTTACACATATTACTCTCTCAACATTGGAGTTGGTGAATGAATCATCCCCTCATAAATCTAAAATTGGTCACTCATTTTAAAAATCTCCATCCATCATTGGATTTTTTTGACTAATTTGTTTTAAATCATGGGGTTTACATGATCGTGCAACAGTCATCCTACTAGAAAATTATCAAATTACGCTTCATTTTTATTCGGAATCATATATAATGTTTTAATAGTCTAGTTACCCATGGGTCTATAAGGTATTTGTTTCATCCTATTCATGTTTTCCTTCAATTTCCATATGAACCATGACTCACCTACGAAGGCCATTTGGGTATGATTTCTATAGATTCCCCTTTCATTAAAAACTCCTTCAATTCCTCATATAACTTGGAACCTTTTGGGTCAGTATTTAGGATCTGAAAATTGAACTCATGAGATATGCCATTTGATATCTCCAAGAATTGGTGTCGAGGATGATGTTTCCTGGTTACCAGTTGACTATGTGTCGATTTCAGTTCTATAAGAATTTTGATAGAAAATAATCAGTTCTCTATGAAAACTACGTTGATTTTTTCTCTTCCTGAAATTATCATGGACACCTGAAGGCATCTTACAGGTGTTGTAACTGCCTT
This sequence comes from Viscum album, assembly GCA_963277665.1. Classification (NCBI taxonomy): domain Eukaryota; kingdom Viridiplantae; phylum Streptophyta; class Magnoliopsida; order Santalales; family Viscaceae; genus Viscum; species Viscum album. The sequence continues at coordinate 249,098,793 of OY728165.1, read as the reverse complement.
TAGAAGCTGAAAGAGGGGATTCCAAGTCATGGTGGCAATGTTCGGGAGATTTTGGGAGATGATGGGATTTGGAAAGTTGATGGCTTCATGGAGCTAGTAGCTCCAGATCAGAAAGAGGTTCATCTGAGGAAGACTGATCCAACAGTTGTGGATGTTTTTAGCTGATTTAAGCACGACCTGGTAGTTCCTATTATTTATAAAAAACATGGATTATGGTGTATGTAGATGTAGGAATCTATTTTTATCTTAATTCGTTGTGTGCGGGAAATGACACGAGTGTCATAGAGGTGTTATAGGAGTTTGGGGAAGTTCTTAGCCCGGGCTATGCCCCAGATGTGCCAATCCTCTTACATGTTGAAATGGTTGTTGTGGATGTTTAAACTCAAGGAAACAATTAAACATGGGATGTTGAGGTTACTACTAATTGGATTGGCCTCAGAATGTCATTCCATAAATTAGGTTGGGAAACCGGTTTGAGGTTCTTTCCAATAACTGATTGGTATAGGGACCATCAAAATTAACACCAGTTGAGGCTTCTTATGAAGGAAAGGGTTTCACTGGGGTAGGGGACGGTAATTAAACCTCACTACGAGGTTCAAATGTTAGTGTGGAGGTTAATTTTTAAATAGGGACTCAGAATATTTGGAGGAAGAAGGGGAAAAGGAAATAATGATTGTGGAAGCGACATTCTTACAGAAAAACACAAACCCAAATGTCATAAGGATTATTCACCTCAACCAAATCCAATGGAGATTAGATCTGTTAATAATTTGATTCCCATGGAGAATAACATAGAACATAACAGTGCATTGGAGGTGGTCCAAAATTGAATGAAATTTTCTAGCTAACGCATATAAAAAAGATGATATGATGGGAGATACTAACGGGCCTTAAGAGACACTGCTGGTGGTTGAATGTGACTACACTGAGAGGGCCTATGATCAGTTTAATCTAATTGTATAGTCCAATTTTCTCCCGCAAGATACATCTTAAAAGGACTAAAAATTGAATCTAATTTTTCACTAAAATGAGGTTATGTAGTAATATATTCTTACAATTAATGACTCATAAGATTATTTTAATAGCATGTCTGAGAGACTTCTTCTGGTGGATACTAATAAAGAGAAGACATAGTTGATTAACAAGCCAGAACTTATTATAATAAGAGGTTTTAATGTAGGTAAAATGAATATGGAGGAGTACATCCAAATGTGTGAAAAAATGGATTACTGGTTTGAAGATCTCATCATGGATGATCCGGCTAATGAGGTAAGATTCCTCCATTGGAAGTTATTTAAGTATAGCATGTGGAATAGGCTTAAATTAGATTTTAAGTGTTTGGCCATCTCTTATGTTATTTGATGTTTGTTTTATTTGGGCTCTCAATTTACTATAAAAGGCCATGAAAATAAAAAAAATTAATTTTCAATCAGTATAATGGGTGACCATCATTTTAGATGGAATTTAATTGGATTCCAAATATGACATTATTTGGGAATAATAAATGATTATCAGTTGATTTTTTTTTAGGTACGTCATGTATGAGTGGGATAACCACATCTAGTAATTATGTGTGGTGATTGAAAAAAATATGGTCAATGGAGATCAATGTTTTATTCTATAGAGTTGTGGTGGGTTTAAACCTATTATGGGGAGAATCTTATTATGTGTGGGTATATGACTCTCATATAGGTGGAGTTATGGGTGTAATGATACTAAAATTTGGATAGTTCAGGTGGAATTATAATATTAGTACGAAGATGAGTTTTGTTTCATTTTTTCATATAGGGAATATTATATTAAAGGCTAGTATATGGTATTTTTTGGATTCCATGAATTTTAAATGGGCTTGGGTTAGTGTTTATGTGATCTAAGGGTGATCTAGATAAATTTTACTTTGGTGCTCATGGTGAGAGCATGATAGATTTATTTTTTTTGTTGAGGATCCAACCATGGAATTATAATAAGTAATAGTTTTATACTTTGGTTCATGTATTTAGGTGATATTTTAATGCCTATGAGTATTTAGTAAATTTCAATCGGATAGATCGATGTCACAACAGTGGCTAAAGTTGAGAAATTTATGGATTACTCTGCCTGAGGAATACCCGACTGAGATTTTTCTTATTATTGGGTTCATTGATGTGGAAACTACATCTATCATGACATTTTACCACTAATAATGAGTTTTAGATGGTGATAATGATGGTAGGAATAACTATGGAATAAAATTAGACTTTTTGAGATGAAACTTATATATGGGAGAACTATAATCCCATAAATGAATTTATTTATGATACCATTGTGTATAGGGATAGATTGGATTCGGTAAATATTTAATTAGTGTTTTAGTGACGGTGGAATGAGCTACCATGGACATTTAAAAATAATTTTTCTTGTTTTTTCAATTGCACAAGGGAACTGATTTTGTGTTTTGGGATAGAACACGGTGAGATGGTCATTATCTAATGACTATAATAACATATGATTTTTATTTAAAGACCACCAGGGATTCTATGGATTAGAATTTTTAATGCTGTAGATGTTGCAATTCCCTACATATATATGAGTTAAAAAAATTCAAGGTAATTTTAATTTTTATACATAGTGAGGGGTTCATTATAAGAACTAGAATTTAGAAAAAGAATATAAGAGTTAAGTTATCCCCATATAATGTATTTGGACATGGATTTTAACTTATGTAATGAATTGAGTGTTCAAGAGTAGTATTTTATTTTGGGTCATGGGTTGGCCTTGTGATAAAGGAATCTATCCTGTGGGTTTTTGAAGACCAATATGTGGTCACCCTTGTGTGGGTGACCCATATGTGGGTATACCATTATGTGGGAATCAATTTATGTGGCTAGGGTTTTTCCCAAATTTCATATATAATATCCCTTGAGAAGACACCAATAGGGATGATCATAATGGTAAGACTCCTACATTGTGTCCCATACATGGATTACTTGAGTTGGTGAACCTTATATGGTAACCACAATATACGAGGAAATCCTCTAAAGTATGGTAAATATCCTTACGATTGGTGGCCCTTAACTAGGGAATCACCAAACATGGGGGGAGACCACTTACATTCAGTGATCCCTACATACAAAAAACCGTTACATGGGAATCCATCATCATAGGTGAACCCCTATGTAAATACCCTTATGTAGACCATTAAATCAACCTCTACATGATTTTTTCCATTTTTTAATGTTAAATAAATTATTGAAAACACTTTTGACCATGATTTTGGGGAGCTTTTATAGCCTTTATGAATTAGATACATGACTATAGAGTTCCCAACCCACCCTTTCATTCAAGGGGGAAAACCACTAACAATTTTTATTTAAATTCAGTGTTATTTGATCTGGAAAAACACTTAAGGTAAATATAATGAACCACAATGATTATTCCCTAATTTCTACCCGTATATCTTATTGTTGGCTTATATGACTCTAAATAGGAATATTACAATTTTTTCAAATGATCATGGTGGAATCATAATGATATTGAATTGATTTTTCATGGATTCGATGAAGGAGGTCCTTGGAAAATGATTGTACTTTTTTTAAGTAGATTTAAATAGGAATTTCTATATGAATAAATTATTTAGTGTTTTGTAATTTGGGTTGAAATTAATTTATTAAACATAGAGATAAATTATGGATTTTTTGCATTAAAGGTCTTTATGGATGTCCGGCGTATTTTTCACCCCTTTTCTCAACTATTAGACCTCTAAAGGTGACCTAATAAGCTAATAATAATTGTTAAAAATTAAAATAAATTTGAATTAATTAAAAAAAACTTATTTAAATGTTATGGCTTGAGATAGGACCTTAGGTTGTGATTCGAGCATGGGTATGGATTACAATAGCATTGGTGAGGGAAGATGAGAATCACTTATAAATGTTAAAACTCAATGAATAAGGTATGTGGATTGTTGATCACACCCCATTGGTATATTAATTTTATTTCTATATAATTTTATATGTGGTATCTCCACTATAGGGGATTCAAAATTTTAAATTAAAATAATTATTTTATTAAAATAAAATACTTATCAATAAAATTTATGTCTTAAGATCTATGACAAACACATATACCCCAGTTGATGCTTTGGATATCGATGGCCAAGTGACTATGAATAAGTACATTCTAAGTGATAGTTATACTCTATAGGGGTATTAATTGAATTAAATAAGTGATAAAAATAACCCTATGATATATTACCTTACATCCTCAAGGAAAGAAGCCATAATTATCCTAACAAGGGTGACCCCGTGTATAACCATATAACCTAGTGGTGTAACATAAGATAGTTGAGAAATTGATTAATTCCTTAGTAATTGATGGTATAAATGCATTCCATAATTTATGAAAACCAATTATGTTATCTTAGTTTTTTGGTCATTGATGGTTGAGGGATTGATTATCACATGGGAAATGAGATAGATGGGACCCCAATTGATATAAGTTGAATAAATATGATATAAAATAGTATCCCTAATATAGGATCAATCATACACTTCCATAGAGAGGTTTCTTTTGGAATGAGAGTAATTTCTCTGAGTAGACAACAATATGAACCTAAGATGCCTTATATGATTAGAGGCTTATCAGTTGGATAATTGTGTGGTTGTTCCTTTAATTGTCTCGGGTATACCTATGAGGTTGGATATGGGAATTACTACATTTCTTGACCATTCATTTGATGACTTTACTAGTATGATTTGGGGATGTGATATGGGAATCATGGAATATCTATTATATGATACACATAAGTATTTACACAATATTTGTATGAGGTGATAAAACGATTTTGGCAATGATGATGAATGTTATTTCCATTGAGTGATGTAATTAGACCACAAGATTATAATGAGATAAAATAAACCTTGTTTGTTTTCTAGTATATTATGTGAACCTAGAAACCTTAGTGGGATCCCACCCTTATGATGAACCTAAGATGGTTGTTTTTAAGATGCAAGTATCATTGACCATGGGTGTCACCTTAGAAAAGTAGGGTTAATGAGGTTATTATATTAAAATTATGCTGGTCATTTAATTATAGTATGCTTAATCCAGAAACCTAGGAGATGTGTGAATTTTTATGGAATGTGGTAAAACTGTGTGAGGATAATAATATTCTGGATGACATATTATCAAGTGGATGATGTACCCCTCACTTATGTGATACTATTGGGTGTATACAGTCTCCTAATGTTTTTTGATAGTATAGTGTGAATGTTGGCCTCTGCATTTATTCTTACTATTGGGTGATTTTTACCCCTACTATTTATTGATACTATTATATGGATGATATTCCCCACAATTATGATCACTATCATGTATATTTTGACCCTGTGATATTTGATATTTATTGGTGGACAATAGTCTATGCTACTCAAGAGATATTACCCGGTAGATGATAGCCCCTAACCATATTCATTAAGAGGATATGGGTGGGTGATCATTCTCATGAATGATTGACTATGTCATGATATTATGGGACAAGAAATAAACCCCCACCCCTCGATAATATGTTACATACTCATAGATACTATGGCATTGGCCAAAGCAAGTATAGTTAAATCAGGGTGTCACCTTAAAAAATAAGGATTAATGGTAATTATTTTTTTACTCTGACACATGCTATTTATTTATTCAGGTAATAATATAACATGTATAAACAATACCCTAAAAGATATTTCTAGAACCCTATATAAGGTTCCTAACTAATTTATACTCACACCCTACTTTGGAGGCCAGGACACTTGTGTTCCTAAGAAGACTTCACTGATAATAAGTTCAACTAGGGATGATGGACAGTACTGCATTGAATATAGAAACTCATATCGATCTTAGAGACTGAGATATGATGAGGCTCTAGGGTGGTATTAGATCCCTTTATATTTTATTATTTTACTTAAATTGTTTATGTGATTGTCCTAATGGGTTGAAAATTAGTGTATTATAGCATGAACATATTTATATATTAATTTAGGATTTCGCATTTCATTGGTTATAGAGTGATTATGTTTATTTCTTCCTCTTACTCTAATTATTTTAAATGGATAATTTTGATAATATTTCCACTATGTTTCAAAGTGATATATGTATATATTTTCCCAATAGAAAGAGTCTATATCCTCATTGATAGTTAGAAGTCTCTGGATTATAGAGTGTCATGCCTGAGGCAAAGTTGTATTCATATCTAAAAAACTAATAAATTGTCTCCGACTGAGGGATATTGCAAAAATGGTTTTCCTAAAGGAAATGAAGGGAATAATATATTTAAGAATGCAATTATATGAAAAATATTTTTTTAGTTGATTGAACACACATTTAATCGACAACAATAATTTCTCAAGCAAAAATAGATGTGGTTCATTAATAATAGTTATTTGAAACTAGCCATTTTATATACTATCAATAAGGGGATAAGGGTGAAGAAAATATTTAATACATATTGACCTGTATTTTCATTATGGGTAGTGATAATATATCTAAGGGGGTGAACTATTGGCCTCTTAGATGATTAAGATTTGTATTTGTTTCCAACAATCCATGATGTCAATATGTGTTAAGAAGATAATGTTGGATGAAAATTTATTTAACTGATAAAAGATACCAATATGTTCTATTTTGATGAATATCAAAGAACATATTGAAGCTTTGAGTTTGAACAACCCATAGATTTAATACCTAATAGACTATTAATAAAGGGTAAGAATTGAGATACATCTTTGAGAAATTATATATTATTTGTGATGTTTTATACCAATGTAAAATTTTCTAGTCATATTTTCATATATTAGAAAAGGAAAAACTTTAATAAGGAGATAATTTGTGTTGCTAATACATGATAAATTCTCTATGTAAAATCATAGATAATTTTTATATGTTGCTTAATTCTATGAATTTATGTAAATAAAAAAAATGCAAGAAGAATATTCATTTATTAATTATTATAAATTGGTTAGAGAGTAATGATATGATTCATTGGAGATGGAATTCCTAGTGAAGGCTTTTTATATATAATTATTCCTATAGGTTATTGTATTTTTTTTAATAGGATGATAAGTAGAACGAGTTACATGATGTATGGATATTGTATAATATGATGTATCTATGAGGATAATATGTCGGATTAAATTTTTTGATATATATTTTTATATTTTCAATATTGAGGGTTGGTATAATATTTGGATGTTACACTCTAATGATGATATATTAATTATTTAATTTTCAACGGAGCTAAGATAAGTGTAATATTTTTTACAGAATATGTGGTAAATTTTGAATTTTCAAATCAAATTAATGAAGGGAATAAGAATTTAATGATTTCATATATTTTTTTAAAATATTCTTCCATTTAATTTAAATACTAAAGAAGATATTAAATATATTAAAAGATTTGGGATCTTTTAGATATTTCTAAAGATAATTTGGTGATTTCATAAAGTGATTTGAGTAAAATTAATGTTAGTGAATTATTTTAGAGATTATTTGTGTCGATATGAAGTAGTATGTGTTGCATTTAGATTAAACATAACATCCGGGCAAAATAGAAAATAAGATAACTTAAATTTAAGTTCTCCTAGTACGTCAGGGGATTATGGACCCCAGGATAAAGTGAATGCACCCAAAAAAGGAAGGGGATACAAACTCTACTATACAACTACATAAGGAGGACCCACACCCTGGGTAGACAGGGGAGTACCTACTCCTAACATAGAGGACTCACACCCTACTCAGTAGGGGAGTACCTGACTCTATCTGGGTTATTTATGGAGGAATCTCACCCTTTTCCAATAGGGGAGTACCGAAACCAAAGATATAAAATGAAATTAGAGGTAAAAAACCATAATTCGGATGTGGGGAGTAACATCTCTTCCGGAGTAGAGGAGTAAGGAATACCTATGCTATGAGTCATCAAGGGAGTAGCCATCCTAACTATCACTACAAGAAGCACCCTATTTTACTCCTCCGATTATCATATTTAACTCAACTTCCACGATGTTCCACAAGGAAGTAACTCTATTATCTATCGTGTCATAAGGGTTCCAACACAACAGACGACGCTTCAATCGGATACCCAGTTTGTAAGTGATTTGCATTTTAGTGCCAAGGGCCTGATTGGATTCTAGTACAATCCAACCTATCCAATCACCAACATTCTTTGAAAGTCATGTGGATTATCTCAAGAAGACATTCTCACACAAAGGTTTCTAGGGCCACAGACAGTTCGTCAAGCAGACGTCTGGTTCGCAAGATATGACCTTTTAAGAGTATCTGGGCCTGAGAGGGGTCCGGGTCTGGTATGACCTAGTCGGACCGACCCGACCCAGCCGAGTTGGGCACGAACCACCGGCTGGAAAGACCCATGAGGGGTCTCATGGTTTGATACTCTTAAATGGATCAAAGGAGTCATTTATCTCTTTTATTAGCGGCGCCAGGTTGTGCCCCCCATCACCCATGGCACCCGTAGGGAGTGGGTCCCCTGCATCACCGCGTCATCGAGCTACAGCTCCATTCAGTAGGGCGCATGATGACGCAACACCTCCACCTCTACGATCTGCTGCTACCAGCCAGCTTTCTGACCGCCAAAGCTTCGAGCAGCACTGCTCTTCCACCGCGGTTGGTGGTTCCTGCCCACCGCCCTCGTCTGCCGGCACAGTTTTCCGGTGCCGCAATAGCGCTTAATCTGCGGGCCACCAGGTGAGCTCATGTGGTACATTACTCCTTCTACATGCTCCTAATATCCTCTCAGGATGCCTTCGTCATTGGACACAACATTTTTTCAAGGTTCTTTCATGTTGGAACAACCCGCCTTTGAAGAACGCAATGAAAAATAAGCGGTAGAGGGTCTGGGACTTATTCATTTGGCTCGCTCCCTCCATGTTAGCATTATAATAAGTGTGGGTAAATTATACATCACATTTACATAATAATAAACCCTGTTCAGATACCGCACAATGACCACCCACAAATTCAATAATGAGGAGCATAAATATGGGAATTTCATGATTTAAAAGACAACCCCTACCTTGAAATTATTTGGAGACGTAGCGGTGGTGGAAGAAGATTCTACATTCGATGACGCCATTGGAATTCATCGATCCTAGTTATTTTCTGCCTGATATATTGTCTATGATGGTGGAAGGTGTCACGTCATATCACTAGAGGTTCCTCACTTAATGAAGTCATACCAAAAAATCCACCTCGAGCCCCATTTAAATAGAGGGGAAAAGGGTGAGTAACACAGCGAGGAATAAATGATATGAATTAAATGATGTAATTAATGGGCCATATTAATTTCATGTGGTGTGGTCACACTACCAAAGTTTATCCAATCTTTTAATGTCCCATATTAAACATCTGACTACCTCTATGGTCCCAGCCACCGCCGCTCAGAGGTTGTAAGATAAAATACTGTAACAATTTTGTTATTTTATTAATTCATAAAAGTTTCAAAAACTCTCTTTTTCACCCAACCTACTGAAGTGGAATTGAAGCCTCCATTTAATTAATCCTGACGCTATGAGTTCAATAGTGCCCTTAGATTTCAATTCTGAGAATTGGTTCAATAGATAGAAATTGTGGCCCGTAGGATTACTGAGCGTGCCTTGAAAAAGATTAAAAAATTATTAACTGTCTCCCTTGACCCACATCGGTCGAGGTTAGGCTCTGTCAAATAGAAAAATTCCCTCACGAGCTAAACGACACTCTCAGATTTCCAATCCATGCTACTGTTTTGGACTTATAGAATTTAACAATAAAATAATTGTTGCTTAATTTTTTTATTTGCGGCCAAAAACTAACTTCTACTATTGGCCAATGCCACCCAAAGTTAGTATCTTCCAAATGAAACCATACCCCATATGTTCAGTGGTGGTCTTGAATTTTTAATCTGATTCATTATTCGTGAGTTATAAGCATTTGAAAAATTAAAGAAATTTATTTAATTATTTTATATACAATTATTACATTTTTAGTTTTCTCACTGGAGGCATGTTCCGACTAAACATAAGTCGTTCCTAGGGTAAACCCACCATCTTTAACACAAATGTGCCCTTAAATTTTTGATCTGGGTTGCTGTTTAAGAGTTATTATGATTTCATAAGAAAACTACTCACGCATGCTATTTTAATAATAAGAATTTTTTAAAGGATCATTTCGGGCACTGGAGGCCTCAGAATCACGTGGTGTCAGATTTTTCAGTCTCATAATAATCCCAAATAATTTAAAAATTTATTAGGAAATTCTATGACATTACATTTATTTTTGAAACTATGTCTACGTGAATTAATTCAAAGAGGAGATAGACCGTTACAAGATTCGTATAGAGGAGTTGTTTATTTAATTCAGTTGAGAAAATATTGAGTTCTTTGTTGTGAAAAGTATACCATAGGTGTGATAGTGACTCTATTGTGAAAAATATATATAGAATTTCACATTAGTTAATATAATTAATTTGATCCTTTCGTTGTATGATCCATGGATTATCCTGTTTGTGGTGAAACAAGTAAAATTTTCTATGCATCTTGAATGTTTTTAATTTTATAATATATTATAATGAGATTAAAGAGAGTGGTTTTTTTTAATGATAAAAAAGGTTGTAAATGGGGATTATTTTAATATATCATAACCTAATTATCAAACCCCAAGTTATTTAACATTATGCATCCAAAAACTATTATCAAAGCTAAACGTTAAAGGAAGTTAAATAATCTCCCATTAGAAGTCAAGGAATTTGTTAATCATAAAGTGATTTAGATCTTTTATAAAAAAAAATTAAAAATGGTATAACCAGATGCAGTATTACTTCCAATTTTTATGCAATGTCATTTATACTACTATTATCCACAGAATTTAGGTTAGTGTGTACAATGTATCTGTATCAAAAATATATCATAAATAACTAGATATCAATAAAAAATCAATCAACAAATAAGGGGTACCCGTATCCAACATAATATACATGATGTGAATGTTATTTAAATCCTCGAATTTCATATGGGGAAAACAAATCAATTTCTATGAATTTGATTCAGAAGTATAAGAAGCTTATCTACTAGTCCTTTGCAACAAACATAAGCACATGAGGGTACAACCAAATGAAATAGTTGATGCATTATTTTATTGGGTGAATGTGATTATAGAAGATATTAATGGTCTTATAGAAACCCTATATGATGTTAATATTATCAATTACATCTTGATAATACTTCCACTGTCTTTTAATCAAAAGATATCCAGGCTTTTGGGCAAGGGTACAAGGAAGAGTACATTAAAATGTATTCTAAATAAACATATCATATATGAAATGAGGAATGATGATAATTTTGATATATAAATAAGGATATATATGAAAGTGGAATTCATGTCATTAATGTATCTCACCATAGTGGTTATCCAAGAAAAAGAATATGTTGATAAATTCATTTTATTTCATTCTTAAAATCAAAAAATGGGGAAAAGTAAATTCAAAGGGAACTTTAAATCAGGTCATTTTGATGTGTAATGAAAATAGGATTACTAATAAAAAACTCTAGAATAATAAAAAAAATTATTTTATTGAAATAAAAAATCTCATAATATATAGGAGAGGAAAGAATTGAGGACTAAAAAGACCTCAAAGAATATGATCTCAAAATTTTTGTAGGAAACTCCAAAGAAACAATTTTGGTGATGAAAATATAGAAGGGCCAGTAGATCTATATGAAAAATTACATAATCCCCTTTATGATATATCTCATTGGAGATAAATAATGAAAAATATAGATTGGTCCACGATGTCAAACTCCAATTACAATACTAGGAAGGGGAAAATTATTAAATGATATTAGATCATGGAAATATCAAATATGAATAACCAAAATTATAGAAGAAGGTTTTGAGTGATAGATCAATATTAAAGAGTATTCTAGTGTTATCAATGGTTTGAATAATAGAATAAAATATAAATTAAAATATATCTTAGAGTATGGAGTAGAATTTTTCAATATGAAATAAAGGATTGAAGATTAAAAGAGACTCTTGACTCTTAGTACGACATTAATAAATAAAATTTAATTTGAAATATAATATATGAATGAGAATATTAGAAGTCTAAAAATGAAGTCTGATTATTTTTGGTAGAAAAAAAGGCACATTAGGGTGACAAAGTAAGTGTGGGGATTGAATATATGTAAAAGGTAAAGTTCATTAAAGTCTATAAATTAGTATCCAGTCTAATATTAATGATTTTGGGTGTCAATGGCCATGTATTCTCTTAGGAATCCATCTTCATAATTACTTTGTGATTTAGGGTTTATTCATTATCCACATTAGTTGTCATCCCTTTTATTCCTCCCTTGATGATTCATGGCTTTTTTTATGTCCTCTCGAGAGTTAGTCCTCTCTTAACTACCGCATACCCACAATTCCCTTATTTATCTTTTTCCACCTATAGATTGTTGTTTTTATAGAAATTCCATGCCTTTATTTAGTATTATGGTTCATATTTCTAGAGTTAGGGTGCTTCTCTATCTAGTGGTCCCATTCAACCCCATCAATTCTTTTGTCACCTTCCCCATCATGCTAGAACCCATTTTGGGTCAAGCATAACGGTGTACTTGGAATATTCGGATTATGAGTTTGAGTTAGTTGGGTGATCGATTTTTTTATGTTCATGTGTGTATATCATAGTTTAGTTCTTAATCATAGTATTTTCTAGATCTCATTCATACTTCCTCTTATCATTCCACAAGATTCAGTACACTTGACCCCATTTGGTTTAGTGTGATGGTCATCAGTGGTGGTTTGGGATCATGTTGAGGGAGTGTTCACCTTCATGAGTCCGCGACATCTGTTTGTGGTGTCATATTACATATGTGTTGAGGCTACTCATGTTTGGGGTTGAGTCAACACACTTGAGATGCCTCGATAACTAATTCTTTCACTCAGGTGGTATCGACTTCATCTAAATGTTTTATAGTGGACAAGCTGACATTTTGTGATCTTGTGATGTTTCAAATGTTACTCTAGGGATGATCCAGCAATGTATGGTTGGTTTTTGAGAGATTTATATGTAACATGGTTTAGTGTTTATCAAATATTGTGAGGTATTGTTCATTGAGGTTCTGGTGGTGCTTGTCTCATTAGATTTGTTTTTTAAAGTTTTGTAGAGGGGATGAAATTTGGAATGGAATTCAGATTTGATTGTCTAGGTGATGCCATGGGTTATTTCATTGATATTGGGCTTGAGGTGGTGCCTATATTCCATCTTAAAATTTCATGTTTTCATTTTGAAATTTAAATCTATTTTGTATTGAATACTATAATTATTTTCATATATATTTTATTTAGTATTTTATCATGTAAGTCTTGTATGGATTTCCACTTAACCCATAAAATTGGATATCCTAAAAAACAAAAAAATTAGTTTTTGTAATGTTAATGGTTGATTTATGTATGAATCAAAATCAAAAAACAAATAGAATCTATGAGATAAATAATTTTGTATCAAATGCACAAATTAATAAACTCTGTATCAGGATTTATTATTTTTGAATAGTGGGATATTCTAAAATTTTATATTTCATATCAAAAAGTTAATTGAGGACACATGATCAATGAATATAACTATTTAGAGTTTAATATTAAAATAATTATTTTGATATTAAAAATATCTACTGTGAGGATCTGGATATATTTCCTACTATTTCTCATTGAAAATGAAAAGGAATTTTGTTATAGAGATCCAAGGGTTCATATGAAGTAGCTCTAGGAATCATCAAGCAGTATGAAAATAAAAAATAAATTTCATTATTTTTAAGATGATGATGGACCATAATAATTATAGTATGATCTAATATGAAATATTTTTCCAATTTTGATGTCAAAAATAGGTAACACAAATAAAATATCTAATAAGGTAGTGGTTTTATACAGTTCCCTCAGAGATTTAGATCATTCTAGTACATGGATTATTAGAAGTTGATGTACTTATCATATAGAGTTAAATAAGGATCATATCATAGGTATTATGTATGATAAGTAAGGATCCACTATAATTGGAAATGATGAAGGCATAATGATTATTTGGTCTGGAAAATATGTGTTTGGGGTGAAATAAATGAGATGTGAAGATGTATAGGTTGTTAAATTCTAAACTAACAATATTCTAAGTGTCAATAAACTGTCTAAGTAGGTGTATGCAATAAATTTTAACTACAATACATGTATCTTAAAGGGAAATTATGGTGTTACAGTATTGAAAAGAAATTTTGAAAAATGAAAACATTACCATGACAATTGGGATGAATATATGTTCTTTCTATAGAATGAAGAATAAAATAAATTATGGTGAAAACAAACTTTCTATTTGAGCCATCAATACATGGAAGATTCGGTGAATAATGATGGTGCTTGAAATCACCACAAACATTCATGTGATTGTTCAAACACATGAAGTGTTTGTCAAAAATGAAATATAATTTGAAAGTTTAACAAACCATAGGACGATTAATAAAAAAGGACACTTGAACCATTTCCTGTTGATGTATTTGTACCTGTACCAAAAAGCGTTGTTTATGGATATAAATATTACATATTTTTAATTTATTATTATAGTAGGATGGTACAGTTTATGGGTATAACAAACAAGTCTTAGGTTTTTAAATTTTTAATCAATATCAGAGAAAGAATGAAAATATACTTGCATATAAAATTAAAAAATTATGGACTGATAATATAATGGAGTGACAAAAAAATAAAGTGGTGAATTATTTAAAAATAAATTGGATAAGGTACAAAGTATATGAATTTATAAATCCTACGAAAATGGTTAATTTTCGAGAGGAGAAACTAGATCATATGTGACTTGAGTGGAATGATTCTTTTCGAGAAATACCTACAATAAACATTTTTGAAGGAAACTATATTCGAATTGGTCTATATTAGAAATATATATTTGTTTTGTCATTGGGAATAAAATACTATATATTATATAGGATATGGAGGGAATCCAATGATAATATGATTCTAAATTTATATAAGTGATTCATTCTGAATAATGATAATTAGGGGATGTCTGTGTCTCATAGAGGTGAAGTAATTTTCCTTAAAAACATACCAAATATAAAGGCATATAAATGATTCAATTAGTGGATGACATTTGTTTTAGAAAATGATGTCATTATATTGGGTAAGGAGTATAATATATACAAAAAAATGAACATATTCTAAATAAAATTAATGAGAAGGTGAAAAAACCAAGTGAAAAACAAGAGGATGAGAAAAAAAATTATGATGTCATTGATGATTGGTAGGATAAAGATAGACTTATATATACATGGAAGCCAATGATTCAAGATGAAATTGGTGAGAATATTATCATTTGTGACTTGGGGAATATAAAATTTGTGGAATAATTTTGTGAATATGAAAATTTATATTTAGTGATGTATAAAGAGGTTGACCAAATTGAAAACAATCAGTCATGGGTGATTTTTTTGTTCAAATGGAAGAACATTGCCGAGACAAAATTGGTTTCCCCTAACAAAATAAATGAGTATGGATAGAGGATTTCCAGAAAATTATGATTACTATGAAAGATGAATTAGATATGATGTATTAATATAAATATAACATTTTCTCTTATAGAAAGGGTTAACTGTATTTGATAATTCTTGGTCATAAGTGTAATAAAATGATTCAAGGTTTTCAATATGGATATCAAGTCATCATATAAAAATGGATTAATTAAAGAAGAAGTATAAATTGAATATTAAAGTGGTTTTATTTTTCATAAATATGAGAATAATTTTTTTGGATGAATAATTCACTATATAGATTAAAGAAATAACCAAAATTATGGTATTCTTGACATGACTAGTATTTTAAAAAGATCAAATTTCTACATGGTGGGCCTGATCCTAATATATATGTCAAAGTGGATAGAGAAAAAAGAATAATGGTTCTTATATATATTGATGAAATAATATGAGGTGGATCAAATTAAAAATTGAACATATACATTGAAAAATTCATGAGGTGTGAGTTCTAGATAACAATTATTATAGAGTTAATTTTTACCATTAGTTTATAGGTGACTCAAATAAGGAATAACACATTAGTCTCTCAAAAAATTCAAGGAGGTTCTAAAAGTATATGGAATAAAATATTACAGATTAATGAAAAAACCAGATTCAAAACAGATTAGGTTTTCAATGGATAATGATAGAAATAATTTCCATGTCACATAATATAGGAAGATAATCAAGATCAAATTATACTAAAGAGTAATAAGACTCGATATTTTATTGGAAACATTTCATGTTTTGAGATACCATATAAACCTATTGAAATTTACATGTTATTGGTGAATATTTTTTTATTATAAATTAATGTCCTAGTATATTTCAATTATATTTATAATGAGGCATTAAATTAGGAGATATTCAGATATTTATACACAAATTGGTCAAATTATAAAAATAATAGAAATTCCACAACAAGAAAGGAATTTTATCTTGAAGAATTGTACATATTTATTGGTTAGTGATAAATAATAATTTATTTCATAGAGCACAATAAAAGCTGAACACATTTTAGATACTCAATCTTAAATGAAATTATTGTGGATGAATAATCATCTTTAAGATATGGGTGTTTATGTAATTTTTTATTGGAATAAAATTTTATATTTGAAGTGATATCAATCATATAAAAAATAGAATCAATCATTGGGGGAAGAGGAACATTGAAATCACTTATCAACTTCATCATGGATAAATTGGATCATGATATACGAAATATTTAATACGTTCTGAATAATCTTCAAATAATAGATGTCATGGAAATATCATTACATAAGGAATAACCTTAGATGCGTCATTTGGATCTTAGATTCTTTTTATCCCCCATACATTGAAAGGGTGGATATATAACTCCAAATCCTAGAGTTGTGTTATAAATTTCTATATATATTTGTAACTATTCATTTCCCTATTACAGATCACAATGAATTGACAATTGGATCTATAGACAAAGGGGTAAGAATATTATTTATAAAATGGGGATTGATTATTGAAACTAGCTATGGGGGCAAGTAAAGATCGTGAAGGGGGAATATATTCAATATAAAGTATGGTGGAGAAAGGATTTAGGGATATTAGTTAAACAAGATATTGATTATGATGTTTTTATAATTAATATCATTAAAACCTTTGGGGTTATAATATAAGTGGATTAAAAAGTGCGGTTTAGAAAGTGGTGTCTATAATGCAGTGATTAATTAATGATCATTTCATATTACTGTTGTTTCTTATGCCACGCAGGAATGTTGTGGGTGTAGAGTACATTTTGATAAAGTATTTTATAGATATATGAAGTAACATTTTGAGAATGGTGTCTAAATCAGAAATCATGCAATAACATTTAACATGTTGATTACAGATTATTTGAGTATTTAAAACAAACACATAGGGATATATTATTATAAAAAAATAACTCATTATGATTGTTTCGTGGTTTTTTCATTGTTTTTTTGTTTAAAAATTGATATTTATGTGGTTATTGAAATACTAGGTTAAAAAAGTCATTCTAGAATCACCTTGAGGTTTTCAAGAATAGTGTTGAAAATTGGAAAACGAATGATTTTTCTGAAGGAAATATTTTCATGAAAGAGTTCAATGACCACAATGTATGTTTTTAGTCATATATTGTGTTTTTGGAGACCACATAAGATTTAAACAACAGAATAATCATTATTTAAGTGCATGAATCCAGGAAATAATTCCATGATGTAAATCTAGTAAAGGTATGGGTTTATATAGAATGGTTGTGAAACCACAAAAAAACATGTGATTTTAATTTACACACCTATAAGTAAGGTATGTGGTTATTATGTCATGTGTGAATAGATGGTGTTAGTATCCCTAGTCTATGATAATCATGCATTTTCTGAGCCCGTAAATAGAAGACCTGTATTGATGTAATTTTCCAAAATATGAAACAATAATGTTTTATTTGTAAATTTTTTACTATTATTTTACTATATAGGGATCTACTAATAAATTCATTCAAAGGACATTGAAATTAACATGGGATCCTATTATTGTAAAAATATAAAAAAATTGAATGTAGTTCATAGAGAAGCGTATTCTATAAATTATAGTAATCCAAGAATAATAGTGATCCTTGAAGGGTAATTAAGTTCATGGAGAAGTACTATAAAGTGTAAATATAGACCAATATATGGGGTAGATTTTACAATATTGTTTTAAAGAAGGATAGTTTGTATAAGGATTACGACATGAGGAAACTTCCATAATTGTATTTTGAAGTAGACCTATCTGATGAATAGTTTTTGTATCATTACATGATGGTAGTTTATTAATTCAGAAATCATATTGTGAGGAAGCAGTATATGGAGGGTAGATTTTGTAGATATATCGCATAATAGATAGTTAACTAATAAAAAATTTTCATGAATTAATTATTCATGAATAATATATTATATGGTAAAAAAATCTAATCAATGAAGAATAAGGATATTAGGTAACACATATGTTATGGTGAACCAATTTAGAGCTTATACAGCTCATCAAAAAATTCTTCTTGACGAAAAGTGTGTTATATTAAATTTAGGGAATAATGAATTCTAAATTCCAAATAGTTCTAAAAAAGGTATAATTATTCTTCTTCAAACTGTGTAAATAGATGTGCACTTTACAAATTCTATTATTCTGGAAAGTATCATTGTATGCTCCTTAGATTAGTTGGGTTTGGAAGAACCAAGTAAAAAAAATTGTATCTTCCTCATATTTAATTTCTTCATATATTATTGATAGTTGAAATAGAGAATAGTGTTTTGTTTGATAGTGAAACAAAGTAAAAGGGGATGATTATATTAATAATTCATAACTTGATTCACCTCCCCATTCATGGTTTTTCATATTTTGGGGCTAACACATGTTCTATATATATTCTTGAGAGGGAGGTGGAGTTTTTCACTCTAGCAATTAATACATTTATATAAGGTTTCAATACTTTTTCAATAGAAAAAAACTATAAAAAATAGATAATTTAGAAAATATATGCTTAAGGTTGAAAATCAATAATTACATGAAGCCCCTTATAAAAATATTTAACCTAATTAAAACTCCATGTTAAATAATTGTACAAAAATTATTCTAATTATATTTATAGACAAGGGTTTAATATAATTTCTAAAATTAATTAATTAATATTTCATTAAATTATATTAAAATTAAACATATAATTTGCATTGAGATAAAAAACTCAACCTTAGTCCTCATAAATAATTTATCAAATTGTTATTAACAAAAAAATATTAACTTGAAAAAATAAACTATATAATTTTTTCCTAAATAATTAAAATAATTGTTTAATTAAATATTTATGTACCTAAAATAAATATTAATTTTAATTACTTCACTAAACACTTTAATAAAAAATTATTTATTACCAGGTGAAAAAATAAGATTGAGGAATCGACATAATTTTTCTTTTACCATGTTACAATTATAATTTTGTTAGGTGCCTAATATGCAGTGATAGAATACTCTAGTAAAATCCACCACCACACTTACTTTATTCCTTACAATACACTAAAAATTAACCTCTCTATAGAACAAATTAAATCCAAAAACATAAAAATTTAAATAAAATACTTTCACTAAGCTTAAATTTGTTACAAACTCACCATCATAAGGATTGTTTTACTTTAGAAGAATCATTGAGAAACCCTAATGAATAACTCCATCCATTGGAATATCATTTCAACTTCTCAATCCCAACATTCCCCATATATACATCCCTATTTCCATAAAACATATACAAATTGTAAATAGTTCCCCAAGATCACTTCTAAATATAATAAATAGTATAAATTAATCTCTAGGTAAAGGATAAATCTATATATAACTACATAAAATAATAAAAAATTATATAATACATATTCTTATTTGTTAGCTGCACAAGGGCCTTTAATGAGAGATAAACCAAAATAAAGGATAATCGACATAAAAAAACTCCTTCCAAATTTAACTAGTTAATACTCTAAACAAATACTACCCTAAAAATCTTGATATCATGATCAGTAGGGTAATTTTAAATCTCTTATTTCATAGGTCATATAAATGATACACTATTTATCTTTTCATTATTCAATCTATTCATTGATTTATTACCCACGTATGAATTTCATTCAATTTGAGAATACATAATGTGTGTAGGGATGAAAAAATATTATACATTGTTCACACACACCATTATACAACCAAGGAGAATGAAAATTAAATATATTTATATACCAAAAATCACTAAACAAACTACTTATAGTTGGTTTACCAAAAATCAATTCAAAATAAGGGACACCCATTTTCAATGGTTTAGGGATGGGGTACTATATACCAAGGGTCACTGTTTAACTCCAACATTTTTACTCACTACTCAATAATGGAAACATATTGATGTACTTGCCAATAAAAGAACAATATCAAGAACTAAAAAATAATTATTCCTTTTAAAAAGAAACCATATTAAAGGAAAGTGGAGAACCATAATAGAAAAAAATTAAACCTTGATTGGAATTGTTTTTCTATAACAATAAAATATTATATTGTCTGTATCTTTTATTTGATGCTGACTAAAGATGATATAAAAATTGTTTCACCTAACTCATTTTGAATACAATCCTAAAATAAATATTTCATCATGTCTCATAACTTAATGATTTATTTCATAATTATTTACATTTAATTGAAACTATGAAGTAGGATGTGGTCTGGAGAATTTTTCTATTCTAGTTGTTCCGTGGAATAAAATGTCTAAAATGTAGAGTTCATCAACATTTGGTCTTCCTTTGATGCATTTATTGAAATTTCTTATGATGCACTTTTCCCTATAAAAGAATTAATTATGGTATTTTCACTGTATTTGGCATTAACATTTTCTCTAGTTCTCCATTTAGCTCTCATATCCAATATTTATCAAAATTGTTTTCATTTTCCTTGATATTACCTTCTAGATTCATATGACTCCTTTATTTAAATATGTTATTCTCTTGAAGAGGTATCTCATTAACTTATTTGTATTTATAAGAAGCCTCATGAGAAGGTGGAAACTCTATATTCATTGTAAACTTATTAAGATCAATGTCATTTGAAATCCCTTTTATGTAAATCTAGATAGGCATACTAATATGAACATCTTTTCTTACTGATCTAGTTATCATATATTTTATAAGATATGAATAATATTTCTGAGACTTAGTCTTCTACATTATATAAACTAGATTATCACTAATTGTAATGTACCTTTGCTTCCCTTTCATCATCCATTTCAGAAAATATTTATGGGCTCGTCATCCTCTTCATAATCTAATGAACATTGAGGAGGATTAACTTTTATTAACTCATATTCTGATTTGTTCTCAGATAGTGAGGGACCCACTCTCTTATCCTTTATATTTGAAACCAGGTTATATTCCCAAAATTCATATGTATTAGATTTTCAAATTCATAAATTGGAAAATCTATTTTTTCTGAGGATAGGGGTGTTGTCTAATGGTGATGAGGAGTTTTTATGTGCGTTAGACCCTGAACCAGTTCCCTAACTAGTTCCCTAATCATTAATGGATGGGAGAAGAATGTGGCCTCATTCACATAAATCAACTCCCACCAGACCCTCTTAATACCTTCTGAAAATAAAACATTATCCATACTACTTCAACATCTATATTCTTCATACGATCGATGACTATCTCTATAGGGGTATAAACTATAGATGCACAATTCAATTTCTCATGTGAATAATTTCTAAGAGATGGAATATTGGTATGTATGGAGTTATTCAATTGGAAACCTTCTTTGATGGATCTATCAACAACTCCATCCATCCACGACGATGCTTCTTCCCTACTATAAAAACCTATATCAGAGCCATCTGAGGATATCATTAAACATAAATGTGTAAGGATCATCATAAGATGGGGAAAACTACACTGGTGGATCACAGGGTTCCAGTCATTGAAAATATCATATAACCCTCTAATTTATAATGGATGATAAGATATTGGGTGTCTATTTGTTCTATGATAGCATGATATTGTAGATCTCTTGAATAAAAGACATGATAGTTGAAGGCGTCCACTAGTGGGTGATTATATCCAAAGATATCCATTATGGTGATCGAATATAATACTAATGAATTTATAAACTTTAGAAATGAGGTTGTGATTTTGGGAAACCCCTTATTAAAATAGGGGGCCTACTAATTGATATCGATGCCTACATTGGGATAGAGATCATATGGATTGGTAAGGGAATGAAGGGATGAGGTCCAGAAGATCTTAAGTGGACCTTCCCCTGTAATGTCTGATCCCTTCTTAACATAGAAATGGTATCTGAACAAGTGGGTCAAATGGCCCCAAGTGTATCTCCCCATATCTAAGAGGCTTATGACTAGCAAGGAGGGTCTCGAGAGGTGATAGTGGAGATACTATGCCCTCTTATCAGATATTTAGAATACTATAACAAAATTCTAATGGAAGACAGTAGCAGAATTAGTAAATAAGGAATGATAATGAACTGGAAGACACATTTTTTAATCCAAAAAAATGTGGCCAATGCTAATATATATAAACCATGTATGAAGGATGATGATACTAAAGATAAAAAATTATCACAAAAAATTATTTACAAGACATCCTAAATACAGGACTCAAATAATGTAATGAACTTAAAATACAAAAGTTGATCTCCATGATCATCCTATGCTCTAGCTCGGTCCCTTTCTCCGAACTCCTAGTACAATCACATAATAACCAAGAAGGTCTATGTTCTAACCAAGAGAATGTCTACTCAGGTACCCTATTGTGATGGTGGTATGATTAGGGTGTGAGATATAAATCATAGAAGGCCATCACCCATGGTTTCTGACTCAATACAGATAATGAAATACAAAATAGTGTGAAGTTATAAAATAATAACAACAAATCTGAAACAAACCTCCCATTTGGGTTCCTAAGGTACAGTTGATAGTTATACCTGCTTCAACTTATAGCTGTAATAAGATTCTGATCAAGTCACCATATACATAGTATATATATATATATATATATATATATTGGTCGATAATGACGTAACACACAGGAATCCAACACCAGTATACGCGCTGATAAGCTCTTTTAATGGGGTAGTGAGCCCAACATATCGATGGAAAGGAGTTTTGAGTCTCCATGCTCATCGGGCCTCCCTTACCATTATTTTCAACACCTATGTATATAAATTTTGAGATGGTATTTTCATAAAACCTACCCTGCCATCATTTTCAATACCAATGTAAAGGGGCATTGAGTTTCAATACTCATCAGACCTCTCTTACCATCATTTTCAATACCGATGTAAAGGGGTGTTGAATCACAATGTGCGTCAAACCTTCTTTTTTGTCATTTTCAATACTAATATAAAGGAGTGTTGAGTCTCCATGCACATCAGACATCCTTTAATAACATTATCAACCTATATAAAGGCATGTCATATGTATAAATGGAAAGGGAATTTACCTCCCACCCATACAAATTTTTATATCCCATTTTCATTTACGAAATTTAATCAAGGTAATAAATACATTAAAACTAAAAAATTTAATCAAGGACTTCCATTTTATGTGAGAGATACTACTCAAGGTCACCTCACTCAATTTTCCTAAAAAGGAAGATTGATTTAAGGTGCATGTACAAAAGGAAGGGATTGTGTTCATTATCCATAATGGATACATTCAACTTGAATAATCCATTCTAATCATTATAATAACCTTAACCAAAATATTCTCTCAATTATAAGAAACACCACATACAGAGAGCAAGGGTCAATTTCAAGGAAAGGTTAATGGTAATAACTCAGTTATTCACTTTGGTAATTCTAATTATATGTTGACCAAACACCCATGGGGTGCATTGGGATTATTGAAACACACTTAAGATATTGGCCACATTATTTAAAAGACAATAAAAAGTATTCCCTTATAAGGTACATTGATTCCATATACACTTATAATAAAAAAGGGACAACTCATTTCATAACCATAATGAATCCCAGGTCTCAACATACACTTTACCAAACATAACATCAAGGAATAATCAAATAACCAAGGAAATAAATAAGGCTAGTAGTAAAAAACAAATCGCTACTTTTATTTGGAAGACAGTACACCTCAATTGAAGGTGTTTGATTATAAAACTGTTAAATTACTTAACAAATAATAATTGGTCAATTTTTAATCATTTAATTAAAAATTTTCAAAGAAATAATTTTAGAATGAATTACTATACCTGGGAAACCATAAAATAAAGGTGTGAGTAACAAGAAATTAAATAATTATTTATTTATTTAAAAAAAACCTTGGAAAGGGATCCTACCTCGAAGGGGATCCAAATCCAAACCAAACACTTTGACACTTAATAGTTTTATTGATGACCACTCAAAACTAATCTTCACTTTCACACACGTAAATATATATATATCCCTTAACACAATGCATATATTTCCCTCTCCATGAGGGAGTATGTACAAGAAATATATATATATGTATATACACATACACATACACATACCTATGTATATGATTTCACTCCATGACGGAGTCACCAAAACCTCTATAGATTATACAAGGGACTCAAATTCAGATAAAGTGACTTAATAAACAAGGAAAAAAAATCAAACAACAGATGGAGAACATACATTAAAATGATGATGGAAATCTAAATCGAGCCAAACCGCTTCACCATCGACAGTGATTGTCGAAACATGAAAGAAGGGATCTTGATAGACCCTCCACACAACCTACCATCGAAAGAAACAACCAAAATCAGCATTATCCTTACCCTAGGTTTTTAGCCAAATGATATTGGAAAACAGGACACCAAAAATAGCCAATGTGAAGGATCTGAAGGAGGGATATAGGCTTACCATGGTGATTCAATTGATAATAAAAAAGAAACAGGTCATAATTGTGGATTAATGGAGGATTCAGATGATAGGATCACATCGTTTGGCTAAGGGAAACCCCCAGGGGGTTTCATTTGAATTGAGGGGAGAGAGGGGTAGATTGGGTTTTTGATTAAATTTAATATTAAATTTAGTTAATTTAATTATCTAAAAATAGTTCACAGCATACGGTTTAGGTCACAATGTTTGGAAAATTGTGCACCAACCATGTGCCCTCCACTGGACACCTGGTGAACCTCGCATGGAGTTGATGCTCTGTTTGGAAACTATGTGCCAACCATGTGATGAATAGTGTCTACATGCAGTCCAATACCACTAAACGTGTTAGTTAGGTACATATTTTTGTAAATCAGGTGCATCCTATGCGACAGCCTCTATCCACATGTATAACTCCACATGGTTTCATATTAGGGGAATATGGTTTCATACAAACCTTTCACCAAGTTCAGACCCAGTAAAAACTTAATGTTTCGAGATCAGCACTCCTGAAACAAATTGACACACCCAAGAAACTTATCTGGCCTTTTCTCTAGTCCAAAAACAATAACATGAAAGGTTCTAACTCTTGTAACTTCATTATAAATATTATTTTTAAATTTTCCCCACCCATAAAATGTAAAAATCTTAATAACCCTTTTCATTTTTTCTGGTTTAAAATATGGGACATTACATCCCCCCACTTAGTAGGGGGAGGAATGAATGCGACGAACATCACAAGAAAAACATAGTAACTCCCAATTATTGATGGGAACTTTTAAATCTCTTTACTATTCATATTCCCAAAGAGGATATGAATATCAATAGGATATCTACATCACATTCCCTGAAATTTTCTTCAACAAAAATCAATAGAACATATCCTTCTACTTATTTTTTTTGATATCTTTAATAACTTCCAATGTATATTACTCTCATTATTTTTCTAAACATTAGCCTTAGATATTTCTATTTATTTCTCTAGGTTTTAATTACCATGCAGAAATATATCTATTTATAGTGATAAATAATATATCTATAACTGTAGAATTTCCATTCTCTATGTCAAGAGATATTCCTCATGTAATCCTTGATGAAATTAATCAAGATAATTCTAATTTATAAAGAACATTATTCTATCTATGTATAAATAATCCAACTTACACTCATCCGGTTTAAATTATTAGATATCTTTTAAAAGATATGAAATTAAAAAATTATAATCCTTTTTACCCAACCATGTTGTGATGTAAACTCCTTCAATTATGATGAAAAACACCGATTAACTTCTAGGACCAAATAATCATGAGGTTCACCTTATAGCATAGTCTTCACCATCATAGCATAGTATGATAGATTACAACACAAACATCCTATTATAGCCAACTAATTATTATTTTATAAACCTTCAGTAATTATTCTTTTGGTATTTTTATTCCTTAAACATATTTATATTCTCTATTTAGCTGAATTTTATCAAATAAAGAAAATAATATTTCTGTAAAATGAAGATATATTTTCCATTTCAATATTATCCACAAATCTCTAATATATAAACATATATATAGAAATAAATTATTATATTTAATCAAATTGTTTATTAAGTCGCACATTATTGAAATATTCTACATTATTATTCCTTAAAATATACACTAAAATTGTCTTACGATAATTTTATAATTCTTGTTATATTTTTCAAAAGGTGTTACATTAAAAAAACATCCAAATATCATTTCAAAGAAATTTTTAACACCTGCTTTATCCATACATTGCATGTTGAGTTGTCATTCTACAATCACATGATTTATGGACCTTCATTTTTAATCTTATTATAGCCTGAGAAGACTGTTAAGGAAGACAATATTCTTATTTAAAGTGACAATAAACTTCATATTTACTCATACATGAGTATAAAACTTTTGAATTTTATCTTATAAGAATAATTATCCTTTATAAATATCTTACATCATACGATTATCAATCTATTTGTTTCTATATGAGTCTACATCAGTATTTGTACTTTTATAACACTTATTTTTCATTTTAAGATACTATTATATAGAATATAATAATACAATTTTAGTCAAAAAAAATAAATACCAAACTAGAGCTTTATCTTATTATCCAAAAAAACCGCCTAACTTCACTAGATTCTTTAATATTAAATATAATCCTTATATGTGATGCTCACATTTCCATAAGAAATAATTTCTTAAATAATTATTAATGTATTATAATAAAATTTTGCATTTTTATGTGAAAAATATAACTTAACTACTTAACATTTATAACAACATATAGTATACACAATAGTGTCAGTATCATGACACACACACTCCACCATCATGTAGACTGTCATTATTTTTTAACAAAAAATCATTGTGGTTGATAAATTTTTTAACACAATGTAGCATCATTTTATTATTGAAAAATAAAAACTCCGACATAAGTTTTTGGAAACACACATTATGAATCTAAGATGATTTTTTATACCAATAAAAATATAATGAGATTTATAATAGAAAACTCTCATATTTTAGATGATTTCTTATATCCCATTAACATCAAATCTAACAAATGATAATCTATAAAAACACATTTACATTGATAGATAAGGGTTGAAAACTCATCATATGTATTGATTACATTATCCCCTATATTCCTAATTTAAAATTTCACACCCATTGATAATAATTATTATGTTAAATGGGAAAATTATTGATACAAATAGTTATAAAAAATTTCTATTAAACCCTCCCCCTTTATATGTAAAATTCATTGGGATATCATAAATTTATCTTATTCTATTTTTTCAATAGAACCCTTTCTTGATATTTAGAGTGAAAATTCTCCCACTGTGAAATACACACTAAATATTAAATAATTTGTAGCTCTATAATATCTTGTTATGAAATCATAATTTAGAGCTTATGAAATACCGCATTGAAATAAAAATACGTTATATACTTTACAACCTAAAGATCATTTTTAGCTATAAATTTTCACTTTTCATTTTTATTTCATCTTTATTTAGCAATTGGAGAGATTCGTTAATTACAATTATACTTTATCAATGATTTATTCAATAAATTCTTTTACCAAGAACTCCAAAAACAATGTATATTTTTCAATCATAAATTATTTAAGACATTTCCAAATTTTTTATTTCAAGATAAAAAGCCTATTATATCTGTATAATAACTATAATTTTTTTTAATTAGTTAACATATAACATGGATAATATAAATTAATCATGGAATTTATTGTTATTTTCACATCCCCCTTAAGGTTTCCTTTGTTTTATTCATATTATGATACCAATTGATATAAATATAAATTGATATGTACTCTTAATATAGAATTTGTATTAGTTCTTGATACATTGTATGATTTCTCTAAATACACTTATTGTATTTTTGTCCTTGAAATTTTATATTTATCATTCCATCCATTATAAATTCCCCCTATATTGTATCTCATACTTAAATGTATAACACTTTAATAAAGATTATAAAATTTATATACTATAAATTTTAGGATACAAAACATAACTATAATTAAATATTGAGATGAGTCATGGTTGTCCACCATTATCCTTTCATATATTTTCTAATAAATATTGAGATGTGAATTTTTTTATATAGAATATAATTCTTCTTTAATATCCATGCTATTATTATTTTATATGCAGAAAATTAAATTTTTGTCTTACTGACAATGTTCCAACCCAAATTCCCCCTGAAAGATCATTGACATTTTCAATCCAAAATATTTTTTTGGATAATTATTTTATATTGTGTTTATTTTATTTTGAAACAGATTAACGTTTTTCAAATTTAAAAATCTTATTTAATCCTTAAACAAATCATTCTCTTGTCAAATATTTTGAACTTGTATTTAATACACTTTTTTCATTTTTCTATTATTCAACAAAACTAAAAAATTGATTCTTTATTGTGTTTTTTTTTCAATCAATATTTTACGAATATATTTGATCATTATTGCTGAATTTATCTTGAGATTACCATTAAACACACGATTAAAATTTTACGAATTGTTTGAAAAAATTATTACCCACTTCTGATGTGATTTTTAACTGGACATTAATCAAATTCCATCAAATTTATAGAAATAAATATATTCTAATTATTCATAATAAATCTATTAATATATAAAATAATTTCACAATGAAACCACATGTATTTATACCATTTATTTCTAAAATTAGTTCATTTATCCATACCACTTCTTTGGAATTTTTTTATGTGATTTTGTGAAAACAATTATATCAATTTTCATAATTCCAAATAAGGATTCCCTCTTCTTCAAACCATACAAGGTTACTTTAATTTCAGATTATGGTGAGGCTCTATTAGAACCAATGTAATGTTTTTTAATATAATATGTAATTTTTATTGTAACATATTCTAATGGATTTACTCAAATTTAACATAATTGGTCTTCTTCAAATTATCACTCTCCAATGCATGATCATGTAATAAACATATGAAATATTTTATAATAGTCCTATACAAATATTTTGGTTTCCTCACATGATTATTAACTATGAACAATTATTCCTTAAGGTGTTAGTTCCTTTTATTTATTTCTTAAGATGATATTTCACATATCTTTTACTATCATTACCTATGAAATTTAATCCCCCAAATCATGATAAAGAGAAAATAATGTTCTACGATTACAATTAAGTAATAGAATCTATAAAACGCATCTTATATTGTTTCAACCATTAATTTTTCTTTAAAAAATCATTTATATGTGAAAAAAATTCATAACTCTTAGCCTTTATGTTTTGAAATTCTATTTAAATCAGTATTTTATTTATAGAACTTTTTTTAGTTTTTATATCTTTGAATGTAGTTTCTTAAATTACATTATTTGGAATTCATTCCACACTGGGAGAACATAGACTAATTTAACCAATCTCTTGTTCAATATTGTCAATTTTCCAATATCAACATTTTTTCCTCAACCATAAAATCATAGAATCTCATTCTCTTTTCCTAATATAATTATTTCATCTTGTAATAAACGATCCTCTAACTTTTATAATTTAAAAACGTCCTCTAATGTATTTCTCAATATCTCATCATCATCAATATATCGAATATCACTATGTAAATCAGGTTCACAGGATAATCCTACATTATAATTGAATAAATCAGTAGATTTCAAATCTAATATATATATATATATATATTACATTAATAAGCTTATAGATTATTTTACCATAATATCAGTGTCTCTAAAAAAATTAAAGCACATAATAATTAATATTATATGTTGTTATATTCTTGGTCAACCACATTGATTACAAACAACCACTGATAATGGTATACATATTATTTTATATGATTTTAGGATATTTAATATGGAATTGTTATTATATATTATTTTAATTGATAAATAATTATCAAAACATTAAGTTATATTTTCTAGATGAATCCTTTTTTCTTGTATTTTTAGAAAAGGATATTTTTAGTTAAAAGGATTTCCTAGTGATAAAGATGTTGAAAAAATAATCGGATAATGTTATTAAAATAATGATAACTTGAGATTATGGGTTAATATTGAAACTTTTCTTGATTTCATGTTAAATAATAATTGGTATTTCTAGGAAATTAAGTAAATGTGTAAAATTAAATTCGAAATCTCAGAGGCTATATAAGAGTGAATTGAGAAATCATCATTTTGTATATAATTATAAATCAATAAAATAAGTTGTGAATTATTAAATAGAGAAAATATCTAGAGACATATAAATAATTTTAAAATTGAGTATTTTTTTTAATAATTAAGTTGATTCTTTGAAGGATACACGTGACTATGTTAGGAAATCAGCTGTCCATATATGAGTAAATTGAGGCATATATAAGATCAAACATGAAGGTATACTATTCAGGTATGATTAATGTAAAGACTAGGCTATAAATTTTAATAGTGACAAATATATTCCAAATAATGTGTAAGTAATATCTAGTGGGTTTCCCAAGTAATTTTTTTTAAAAAAAACATGGATTTATTTAACGTGTCATAAATCAAATTTTATACGGATTTAAAGGAATAAAGACATGGAATGTGGAAAACTTGTGGGATAAATTTTTTAGGTGGATCAAATAGAATAATTTTGTATCCATTTTAGATATTTAAAGATTAGATATTTTAAAGAGATATTAAAATGATAAATATGAATTCATATTATGGAAATATTATTTTTATATCCATATGTGCTATTTTTGAGATGAGAGGAGATTAAAATTGAAGAATAATTAAAGACATTAATCGAAGGAAAAATGGAGAATTTATATTGAATTGGAAAATAAAAATTCTAAAGAATAAGAATCTAGAAGATATGGGGATGATATCCATATATATATCTCTCTGTGTGTGTGTAGAGCAGTTTTTTCTAGGATTAAAAGAGTGGGATCAAAATAATGAAAAATTAGAATTCTAGAATAAATTGAGTGCTGCAAAGAAAGAATATTTTCTGAGTATTGTAATTTATTAAAAATTTCCGGAAATTTAATAAGTGGGTTATTC
Source organism: Viscum album (assembly GCA_963277665.1). NCBI lineage: Eukaryota > Viridiplantae > Streptophyta > Magnoliopsida > Santalales > Viscaceae > Viscum > Viscum album. The sequence goes on along the minus strand of OY728165.1, from coordinate 249,067,228 downwards.
CATAAATATAAATTACATATATTATTATGGAATGTTAATTTATTTCCATGATTCTATTCACACTATACTTTTTAATGAGGATCACCACACGAAGATTAAAGAGAACCCATCTACACTTGGTGAAACACAAAAATTATGACATCCTTCACCGATTAAATTATATGAAAAGTAGTTCTTCTTTATTGTTTAGTGAGAATACGAAAAGATATAGGGAGTGAACCTTGTGAGGTAGTGATCTATACTAAATCTTTAGAAAAGGATTTAAAAATCTCATGAATTTATCTTTATTAAACTCGTAATAAAAAATGATTTAGTATATTTTAGTATATAATAATGTTGTCATTATATAGTCATTTAATATAACCCGTCTATGATTAACCCAATGAAATATTATTTTTATGTGTGAATTCGTTACATATTCTCAACATAAAATAAATTTATGTTTAAGTTATGTGTTTAATGAATAAAGTGGATTAAGGGAGAGAAAAAAATATAATATCAATAATTTCATCATCATAAGAAGTAAAAGGAATTGATATTTATAATCATGAGGTAAAAATATTCTAAGTATTGGGTTATGAAATTTATTTTGGGAAAAGTTTTCATACACTGATTAGGCCCGAAACTATTTCTCACTAGGGTCCCTTTTAGAAGTAATAGATCTTGTTTCCATTTCCATGGTTGTGATTCTTGAAAAAATAAAAAAATTAAATATATATTTATGGAAATTCCTACTGATAAAATACCTCCCCATCCCACTCCATGAATTAAAAAATCCTAAAAACATTGGACTGACATCACATTCTTTAATAATAATCAGTATCCTATCCTTAAAAATATTTATAACATCAAACTAGAGAGATTAAAATTATTAATTATTATATGACTTATACCTAATCTGAGCCTTGGAAAATATATTCTTGATTACTTATACCTAATCATAATTCTATTAAACCATTCTTGTCCCACAGAAAGATTCATTTGTTGATTCAATCCAAAATGAAACAGAATGACATGTCTTTCCATATAATTCCACAAACGTATCCATCTAAATAAGCTCCAAGTATATTTAGTTATAAACAAATTATTCTTAAGGCTTAGTAATTCCCATGAATCACAAAAATAATAAAAGAAATTAATTAATAATATTATTAGAAATACAAACAGTGAACTCATATGGATCATCATTAGGTAGATGATTAGTTGTGCCCAACTTTACTTTTGTATGAAAATATTTTTTCTTTCCTTGAAAAATATGAATGTAAATATTTCATCATGATCAAAATTATTTTTTTGAGTATTTAATTTATTCATACAGTATCCCAATTATAAAACATTCAATGTTCATAAACTCTTTGATATTCCTTGATTATATAGAAATGTATAAAATTTAATCAACCGGTAAATAATAACAAAAAAAATTCCTTGCCTTTACGTGACATCAATAAACCCATCACAATATCTGTGGTAAAATAATACCATTTCAACATTAAAATGGTTAATTTTGGAAGCACTAAAATAGGTATATGATGTTATACTCTTAAAAAATAACCAGTAAAGTATCTTAAAATGAGTCCAGTCGTGTATTGTTTCATACCCAGACACTAAATGCTCTATAAAACAAGCTAGAATATTTTGGTCACTATGATGAACTAATAATCATAAAATGTAATAATATTCCATTGTTTTATCTCACTACTCTATCAAAACAAAATTCCATGTAAATACCAGGATTTTTTCATTTAATTGTTTTTAATTAAATGGTATTATTACAAGTCCACAAAAATTTACAGCGCAATATTCTGAGGCCCGGTGTGCTTGGAATGAATTTATGATCATTTTTTTAGGTACATTGAGTAAACATGTGAGTAGGTTTTTTTAACTTTCGAACCTGATCATGGAATTGAAATCTGAGGACACCGTTGAACTCATAGAGTCGATATTCTCTTAAAGAGACCTTCACCTCGAACTCAGTTTGACCAGGGTAAAAGTTTGTTTTCTGGATTTTAGTGGTAGAGTTAATAGAATAAAAATAAAATAAAACAACATTTATTTTCTTTTTACATTGAAACCATCCATTTTAATTCATGATGGTGGGGACCACCTGAACCCCCATTTAATGTGGGGAAACCCTTCGAATCCTCCCAAATTAATGTGCCAAACTTAACTTAATTGATGTGCCAACATTAATTTAATTAATTACATAACGTATTAAGATTGGTGCCACACTTTTGGTGGAGGAAATCATTGGATAAGGAATAGAGATCTTGGGAGAACCTTTGGTGAAATAACCTCCTATGAAGAACTTTCTCCGGATCAAGAACGAAGAAAGAAGCACGGTCCCAGAGTGAAAACGTGTTGCGGGAGCGATGAATGTCGGTGTCCCATTGACCAACCTAATCCTTTTCCTCACGAAACATCCAACAACTGAATAAGGTAGAGGTTTTTAAATTGAATTATGATTAAATAAATTTTTTTTTGATTCTTCATATTCTGGATTCACAACGACGATGGCCAAAAAAATATGGCCATCATCCTACACTTATACTTTGACACTTTTACTTTTGTTCTTCGTGCATTCCTTGTGCGTTCATCAACACCAAATAATTAAGTGCACTATAAACACAATTTTTTTTTGAGTGCGACGTATGGACATGGAGCCCCCAACCCGAGGATCGTGAATATGTGATCGTTATTTTTTGGGATTAGAACGAAGTAGTGGTGACCAGTAGAAGAGGAGGGAGGCCGACACACTGGCCGACCACGTGGAGATAGGGCAGCGCACATCCGCTATAAGGCCCCAGCCTTAAACCTTAATTAATATTGAGTTATTACAAGATTACACATTGAGGATCTTTTCAGGTTTAGAGTTTTAGAGAATTAGATCATTAATCTTGCATTACATTCCACTTTTAAACAAAGTGGTTACATAAAGATAGTACTCATTTTTTCCCATCAATGGAACATATTTAAAATAAAACATGGATTTTTGTTTGACACTTCTTTGACACTATTATCATATCATGTATGTTTCCCTTGACCTGTGAAAAAAATTTCAAAAAAGACTTGGGATGAGAATAAAAAGCTCAGTATGAGTTATATAAAAAAAATATGGAAAGGAAACATGAGCTCATATATACTTAAGAATGAAATCATACTTTACCCATAAAAGATACCTCATCAAATCATGAATAAATCATAGAAATCATAAGACATAAAGGTAACTTGAAGCATTCATAACATTCTTACGTAGGGAGTAACCCACTTGGTTACGTTTGGAATGCCCATCATACTATATTCCCTAAATCTCTTTGGAGAAACCTTAACGTTTCACTCTATCGCATTACCCAATGCATTGGAGAGCTATATCAGGCTCACCCACCCATATTTTATCACGGAACCACCCGTCTTCATAATAATGCCCAAGAACCTCAACATAATCGTATCACATAAAACATGCATAAAGGAAACATAACATTCCAACCTTTCAATCACAAGATATCAATACAACACATTGATATAAAAACATTATGAAAACTATTTTTCAATACCAAAATAAAAGAAATGTAAAACATGGTATTTATTTTCCTTTTAAAAAGATGGTATGGCTTGTAGAGGAAGCCGAAACTCAAATAATGGTCACGACGGCAGAGAAGTCATTGTCGCCGCAAACGTAGGACAAAAACTTTACCTTTTGTCGTTTATTAAATGCTTCATATAAAAAATATTCCTTTTGAATAAACTTAAAAGTCAATGGGGTTTATACACCATATAAATGAAGGTTGTGTATAAAACAAAATATGCCTCAATGAAAGGAGATTGAGACGAAGTCCCATACCTCGGGTCCGACATGACTCGATCGTTCTTTAATTTCCTAAATAATAACCTTGAGTTAATTTATACATTATTAAGAACCTTTTTCAAGTTCATTATTCCTTTTATATAACTTATTTCCATGTTATGAACACTATGTAATTATTTAAGTTAATAACGGTCGTTTTAACGATCATTGTTACTTGAGTCAAAATAATCCCTTTATAATTACAAGTTTTTCATGTATCCATTATATCCAAAATTATAATAATAATGTATATATATCATATATATCTTATATATCCAGTATATAAGTGCATTTATAATATTACATAATCATTTAGAGTTAAGAAATGAAATGCACCGTTCATGGTGACAGTAAGCCGTACGTACGCATGAACGCTACATTCATTACCATTTCATATTTTATAAAATGGAATCATAATGATATAAAGGTATATTATAATTTCCATTTTAATATCATATATTATATCATAACTCCATCCTTTATACGTCCCACATACGGTATTAACAAATCAAATCACTTTGAGGGGGCGGTAGTTCGCACTTCCCAAAATGATGATATCGCGTTTACCCAAAATAGAAACCATAATGGTATTCCCAAAATGAAAAATACATAAGCATAAAGAAAACATAATCATATTATATATCATATATAAATATAGTTACATCTTAATGGCCACCTTTGAAGGTGTTATATGAATGTTGAATAGTCATCGTTTTCGGAGGCTGAAATTCGCCATCCATGGAACTAGTATGTTATTTAACCATTAGATGTAGGTGTGTGTAAGTGTAGATCAAATACATTATAAAAACATCCTTGTATATTGTTTATACTGGAGTTGTTACAAAAGAAATGAATAAAAATAGTTTAGGGGGTTGGAGAAGAAAAATAAAACAAAAGGACTCAAGTGAAGACATTACCTTAAAATCGGGTAACTCCCTTCGGTTTGAGCTCAAAGGCTTCCTAGGGAAGGCTTCTGCCCAGAGTGAGGCTTCAAGGAGTAATAGAGGGAAGTGGAGAGACAAAATGGGCAGGGGATGGCCGAGCCAAAGGCTTTGGAAGTGTGGGTATGGAGGTAGAGGTTGTGGCCTTTTATAAGAGGAGAGGAGGGGTAGTCTTGGAAAGTAAAGCAATATTACTTTATTTGAAAATGATTTTCGGATTTAAAAGGTCCCAAATTGATATAATTCTAGGATAAGGTGATAAGGGCTCTAAATATACCCACCCAATATGTTTTTGACATGTGTATGTCATAGATTTTACATTATATTTTCATTTTATTTATATCCTTTATTAATGAGATAATCGCTACATCTTTATGATGTCATAAATACTTTTATTTATTTAATTTCTAGAAATTATAAAAAAAATCTATGATGTAGGAAATATTTTTATATTTCCAATTAATATTTATAGTCAAAAATATTACTTTTATAACCCCATTTAAAAATTGGTTTCCTAAAACATATTATGTTTGTGTCATTTTTACTTTTACATTAAATAAAAAGTTATTTATGTCATTTTCCAACCAATGTGGCTCCATGGGGTCTCCAAGATGACCCATGGATTTTATTGGTCGGCCATGACACATACAATGAGGGTAGGACATGTTTGAAGCACATATCATATTATTAAAACATTATTTTTACCTTAAACTACACTAATTACAACTAATCACGATTAAAAACTTAATAAGTTACTATTCACCAAAAATTTATTTTAATCCCATTGAACCACATTTTACTTCTTAATGAAAACCATGTATGTTGGATTTTTTAAATTCAAAACACAAAGGTGGCAAAATTTCATTTAAATGGAAAATCAGTTTTTATAAGTACCACTTAGTGGTTTAACTATTCATCAAAAATTGATGTTTTCAGAAAAATACCAAAACATCACACAAATATATATTTTATATCCCGAATTCAAAAATGATGTCTATTTTATAAAATTCAAAACTTATAAGTTTCATTAATTAATTTAATAATTAATTCCCGCTGTCATGACAAACAACGTGTTTTTATTAAACAATAAGTATCCAAAGATTGACACATGTTTAAGTCCAATTTCAAAGTGAAACTGATTCCATTTACCACCATTGGATTAAATGGAAAAAATATATTCTAATTTCACTTCAAAACCAATTCAAAAGATAATGTAATCATAAAAATAAATTAGATTAAAAAGCAGTTTTGATATAAAATGCAGTATTTTTCACTATTCATTTAAAAAAATGAACATTGTTAGAAAAATACCAAAAATTCACAAAAAGTAAATTTTGATGTCACAATCATAAATAATAAGTTAATTTTGACAAAAATAGCTTATAAAATTATCAAAAGATAGATTTAAACATGGTTTTCCATCAAAAGGCAGTAAAACAATATTTTAAAAATATTATTGTATTCCATGCTTAAGATTGGATTTATTTTCATTTTAAGCCAATAAAACACTATCTAATTCATTAATAGACATAGATTAAAATATCTATTATTAATTACTTACTTGCGATGTAACATCCACGCCCCCAGATGAGCAGGAGTTCGTGGCCGACAGGCCGCAACCCGTCGGTCGTGGCAGAGAAGGGGTGCAGCCCGCATACTGACCGGCCACGTGGTGAAGCGGTGGTGCGCGTCCGACCCACTGGAGTTGGAGACCGTAGATGCAAGGCTACAGTGGAGGTCGAAGTGCGGATGACACCCAGCCGGCCATGGAGGACAACAACACCGTCGCGCCGCTAGGAGGAGGACCGGCCAAGAATCCAGCCGGTCGGGACGCACAAAGCAGGACCTGCTCCAGAGGGTCTCACTTACAAAAACTAAACAGTCTTTTAGACTATTTGGGTCACCTGAAAGGTGCCTTCCCTCCTAGGAGTCAGCCAAGGAGGAACCCTTTATGGAAGTACACCCAACAGCGAGATGTAGAGCAGTCCACCTGACCGTCGGCCGCCCCGCGGTCAGAGCCAAGCGGGTCGGGGTCAGCCGTCCCATTTCCGAGTCAGGCCGGACCATGGCATAGCTGGTTAGACCAGACATAGCCAGGACATCTGATCTGGACCCGGGTCAGCCCAATCCGGGTCGGGCCATGTCATTCTGACAGAGACAGACCAGACCTGGGCCAGCCGGACCCAGTTTCGCCTCTTTGGCCATAACTTGTGATTTGGGCATCCGTTCGACGAACTGTATGTGGCACTGAAATCCTTTGATAGAGAAGGTCTTTTTTTCATACTACACCTTAGTATTGGATAATTTTGGAGTTTGACTGGGTTGTATCAATCACCGGATCTAACCAGTCCCTTAGAGTGGAAACGCTAAAAACTTACAAACCGATCATCTGATTGACGCGCAGTCTGTTGTGTTGGGTCCCTTATGATGTGACGAACCTTTGGGGTGATTCTTCATGGATCATCGTGGTAATTTAGGTATTAATGATTAACTGAGAGTTGGTTCTCCATAACGTTATATTAGTGGGAATCCTATGGCAGGCAGTGAGGCGGAGGATGAAGACACATCATATGGAGCTTAATACCAAGTGATCCTATGAGGGTTAGCACCGATCCTGGGTGGGTCAAATCTTGTGTGGGTTAAACCTCAGTGATCCAATGTGTTTCAGTGCATACCGATCCTATGTGGGTCAGATCCTATGTGGGTCATCTCATACCGATCATGGGTGTGTCATTATAGGGGTTAATACCTATCGATCATGAGGGCGTCAGACTCTATATAATCAGAAGACATACCTCTTGATAGAATAAGATGATCTAGCTTCGTGACTGATCATCTGTACTTTTATACCTCACTTATACCTGGGGTGAGATGATTGTTAACCTATGTGGTATTATTTCCTTTGTAGAACTGTTGAACTGTTGGATAAAGATTTGGGCCTTGTTTTTCTTCATGATTGAGATGCGTATACTAGACAACTTTGGTATATGTATGGGAATATACCTAAGTAGTGTTGATTGTTGTTTTCATGATTTGTCGTTATCCTTTGTGGATTCTGAGAGACCTTAGAGGGTATCAGGGTCCCAACTAAGTATTGTTATACTAACCCCTGCATGGGCTACGCCAGTACCATATTGGGTCTCGTGCAAACGACGGACAATACTGACTAAGGACTAGGGTACCTGGACTGGAGGTTGCTCGGCGGTGGTCATTAGGTGAGATGATCTGCAGAGACGACCATTGAACATGTGTACCTACACTTAAGGTAGGATCCTTGGTAGGTGTTCATAGGAACTGTGTTCAGTATTACACGTACTTTATGATTTTACTTGTACTTTTTAGTTGGGCATGTATTCTGGCCCATTTACTTTTTGTACACACCCTATTTACTATATAGTTTACACTTTCCTTGTATCTTGTCATGTCCTTGGTTTGTGTTAGTTTAAAGGTCATAAACGCAATGAATTCTCATTTTATGGAATACGCCTTTCGGTGCTTGTCACCAGCCCCTGGCCTATGGAATGTGGGCTTGGGGTAGTCACGACACGGGCCCCGAGGGATGGGTCATGACAATACACCCATAGAAAGGTAAAAGCGATATACCATATGAATTTTATCTTAGTATCTACTCCATACTATATATTATATCTTGAAGAACGTAAAATTTAGAATCTGAAGTATATTTATATTATGAACAAGGTATTTTAAAATTATAGAATATTTTTTGTTTAATTAATATTTATACAATGAATTTTTATTTAATCAATTAATATTTATTTTAAAATGAAAAAAATATATTTTTCCATATAAAAAATGATCTTATATAATAAAAATGGTTACTTATTATTGGTTAATAAATATTATTTTTTATTTATGATAGATTAGAAGTTTTATTTTATGTAAAAATATGCTTTCAAAAAAATATTTCTTATTATGATCCATTTTAAAAATTATTTTATTATTATATATTTTATAAATGGATATTAATGTTAATTATATTGATTTATAATATAATTTTATCAATGCATGAAACATGAATATGAGTTTTCATTTGAGAAATGAATAATTGTTATTTCAAACAAATTTATTTCAATTTATTATATAGTCATCCTTGAAATCTAAATTTATAAATTTTGGAATATCAATATAAAAAATTGGAATTTTTTTATCTTCATGTTGAAATTAATTTTATGTGTTTTTTATTTCTCTAAATAAGTTTATTTTTTTTGAATAGTTAAATATATAGTTTTTAAGAATACTGCCTATTTTATGAGATCATAATGATATAAATAAGAAATAAATATTTATAAAACTTATTTGAATGATATTAAATTATTATATAATAAAAATAGCCTTGAAATTTATTCAATTGAAAAAAATTATTTTTTATTTCAAGATAAAAAATTAATCATTTATTGGAGCTGATACTGTTCTTGCACGACATTAGAAAAAAAAGGAATTATAGATAATAAGAGAGAGGTTAAAAGGATATTATAAATATAAAGGATAATAACTATTACTAATAAATGTTTTTATGTATGCTTTTAAATTTTAGAATTATATAAATGTTTAATTATCTAAATGTTTACCTAGTGCTTGCGCAAAGCAAAAAAATCATATCTTACAAATGATATCATAATACAAATGAGAATAAATAGTATTATGAATAGTTTGGTAAGATTATATTTATTATTAATAATTTTTTTTTATTTATATGTTTTTACTAAAAAATAATGTCATTATTATTCAAAATGCATATATGGCATTGATGCAACACTTTTGTAAGTAGGATAAAAGTATTAGTAAATAGTTTTAAAAACAAAAAATGTGATAATATTTAAATTAGTTAGATTATTAAATGATATTGTGGTATTAAATTGTTGGTATGAAACTATTCAAATGATTAAATTTGAACTAAATAGTTTATAGAGTTATTGATTTCCAATTATGATAATAACCCTAAAATGATATTAAATGGTATTTAATGTTAAAAATGAATTATAATTTCATAAAATATATTAGAATTTATCTTTATTTTATTTTGGATGTTTAATGATCTATATAGAATTTATTATCTCATTATAGTATTCATAACACATTAAACTTACATTCATGACCCTTAAGGATAGAATATTTTTGGAAATATCATCTAATTTTTCAGATAAAATTTCAATCATTATAATCTTTCCAAAACACATCTCAAGTTATGTATTCTCTAATTTTTATTTCAAAATACATTTATAATAATCCATTTACATATTATTAAGTCTATTTCCTTTCCAAATTTAATTTATTCAAATCCTTAAAACTCAATATGAAGGATACGATTTAAAGAGAAACACAATGGTTTCCATTCCTCATTCTCCTTTCTTATTTTTGATCATATATCTTAATAATATTTCAATAATAATCTTATTATATTTACATGGTTCCCTTATTAATCAATTTTAATAATTATAATTTATAAATTATATGATATCAACCATTACCGATCACCGAACGCTTTTTCATATGTCGCCACAACATCCAAATATGGGGTTTTCTGAAATTATGCCTTTTTTAATTTCAAGTATCCTTTAAATATTTTCAATAAAAATTAATATTTAAAATTAAAAATAAAATATTAATTTATTTTTATACAATTTCTTATAAAACATGAGTTTTTTTCTTCTTATAATCTCTTTCAAAAAACATCACTTACAAGGGTAGTTTTACGCTTCCTATCTAAAAGATGGTGTTTGTATAATATTACGTCATTATTTTATATTACAAAAAAATTATTTCATGATTTTATATAAAATTAATATCAAAATAATATCATAATTATGATTCTATAATGATAAAATATCTATCATAATGATGAAATTAAAGATAAACAATCATAGTCATTTTTTAACGTAAAAATAGGCTTATCATGGAAGATTCCATGAATGGTTACTGATGTATATGGACTTCACTAGTATTTTTTTAACTTTCTTACATAATTTTTTTTATTATTATAACCATTTTTATTATTATTAGTTTAGTTTTGTAGTTTTATAGTATTTTAGATATTTTGATAATTATTATTTAATTTATATACTTATATTAGTAATTTAGTATTTTTTAGTTATATTAATATTATATATTATATTTAACACTATATTTTAAATATTAGTTTCTATAATTTTAGTTTATTTTATTTTATTAATTTTTATTAGTATGTATATATTTTAATTTTCTATTTGTATATTATTCTAATTTTTTATTTTTTTGTATTAATAATATAAAATAAAATTATTGGTTATTATTATATTTAATAGTATTATAATATTTAAATTTTTAGTTGACAATTTTTTTAAATTTTTTTATTTCCCCCTATCTATCCAACCCCCTCCCCCTTTACATTCTCCCCTATCCTATTTTCCATCAACCTTCCCCAACCCATGTCACCCCTCTTCATTCTCGCATTTCTCTCTCTTGTCAATTCTTCCCACTCCCCCTCCATATTTCCCAACACCACACCCCACCAACCTGGACCCTGCTCTCCACCCGCCTCCCCCTCCCCACCATTTCCCAAACCCTCCTACCCAACCCACCCATCTCCACATCTCCTCAGGACAATCCCCCCATCCATCCCCTCACATTGATATCCCCACGCCCCATATTCCCATCCCAATCCCCTCCCCTATTCTCCTTCTACCCAAAAAAACCCATGGCCCCATACCACTTTAGCGCGAAGTAAGAGGTGATGGCCCCTACACTGTCTGAACCAGTAGAAAACCATCCTTGGCTTCAACATACAGCCAAATCGACAACCTCTGTGGATGATCACAAAATCCAGTGACCACCCCTCCTCTATTTTAGAAGCACAATAGTGGTTTAGATGTATCATCGACATGTGTGGTGGTTCTCCTGGTCTTCTATAGATTGAAGCTACATGATGAGAGAGACTGTAGATCTGATCAATTTTTCAGTGGTGAGATGGTTTGGATCAACGTTGCGTTGATCAGTAGAGTGATGATTTTTATTATTCCATCATTGAACATAGATTGTAGTGACATCTATGATGACATGATCACTACGATACCTGTTAATTATTTTATTAGTTTGGTTGTCATCATGTAAGGCTAATTCTTTTGTGTCAGAGTTGCGATGAAAGTGATGGTAATTGCATGTCATTTTTTGAACCATTATTTATTGCCTTTTGAATTAACATTAATTGGACTTTTATTAAATTAATTATATCTACATTTAAATTAATTATCATTTGGTCTCTACATTCATTCTTTGGTTCCTATTCGTGGGATACCAAATAACTAATCTGGGGTGGTACTTCATTAGAGAATTTATTTATATGGAATTCAATCAAGTGCCTGAGATAATTCAAAAAAAAAATATTTTAATTGAAAAAATTAATATTTAATGTGCGCTCTCCTTCAAAATTTCATGATTGATACCTAATAAGTAATCTCACGTGAAAGAACCTGACACATTTAGATACTTTGACATTGTGAGAAACATGTCGTTGTATTTGAAAAAAGTTATTTAATGCTACAATGAAGCACAAATTATTCATCAGGATAGAGAACGAAATGACAGATATGTTCTGTGAAAATTATAATACTATCTAACATTATAAAATTATACATTATAGTATTTTTAATAAATTTTGAATTGGTGAATGTTAAATAAATAAATTTTTAGATGTGAGTAGTAAATAATTGGCATATCAAGCACCTGAATGGATGTCACAACTCCGACACTTCTATCTCTACAAGTTTCTTTCATAGCATAATTCTCTTAAATAGTTCTATATAATTTAAATATTAATTTTTAAAATATCATTTTTTTAGAACTCATTGGTTGTTAATATAATTGAAAACTCATATGCCTAAATATTCTTCCAAGAGTATATTCCTAGTGTCTACTCACATTCTATCTATGGTTTGTCCCTACTCACTACTTCTCCAATAGTTGGTCGGATAATAAATATTGAAAGTTTTCACACGTTGTGATTCACATGCTAGTTACTATTAAAATTATATTGAACTCCATTTATTATAGAATGGTGTAAAAAAATACCTAATAATTCCATATATTTTGTAACTCTTATCCCAACTAGGTTAATTACCCTGAGATGGGGGAGGGAAAATCAGGGTATGACAGATTAAAAAAACATCCCCATCGGAGCCTTTTTTTTGAAAACAAAATTTTCATCTCCCTATTTCCCATTGAAATGTATGAACAGTAATTAAATAATGAATGAGTCATACAAAATTTACTTGGATTTCTCTCACTATGCTACTTCCAAATAGAATACAACGAAAATGTTCAGATGTACCAAATCCACTAATTCTCGCTCCCAAAACAATGTTCAGGATAGATCACTTCTATACCCAAAATCATTGCCTTTATAAATTTTGGACTGGACTCATTGTAACTGTTGGATTACAACCAATCAAAATTAAAAATCTCACTTCTCTCTCAACTGATGTGTTTTCATAGATCCTCTAGGAGAATCTTCTTATTTTTTTTTATCAACTCAGATTTGTTTCACACATATTTGAGTGTTCCATTAAGTCATGTTTTCACCTGAAATATGATATTCACTTTTTTATGAACTCTTAGTTTGAAAATTTTATTTAGAGAACTAATTTAGTCCCTTAAAAAACATTCTTTCACCCTCCATCAACTATCATGCATCATTTGTGAACTACCTTGCATGACATGGTGTGAGTGCTACACGTATGACCTTTTCTTCATAGACCACCTCTACTTCATAAACAACTGATTCCTCACAAACCAATGATTATTCATGGACCACCACTACTTATTGACCCCCTTTTATTTGTATGCTACTAAACCATTTAAACCTATTCTATGAACTATCTTTGTGAACTTTCTCTTTTTTATGATTTCCCCCTCATGAAGCTCTTCTCTTTCAAGGAATCCTCTCTTATGAACTACTTCGGACACACTTGAATTCTACCAGTGATGAAATTATTTAATTAAATCGACACTCATTTAATTTTCATATTATGGGTTTTTATATAGGAAAATAGATCATTGAAACCCACAAAAAATTAGTTACTGAAAACTCTTTTTCAGTAAAGTATTCACCGTGATCTTTCTATATGATACACATAGTGAATTTATTTGTTTATAGTGGACCTTAAATCAACACCTCCCCCTATAAATGATTATCCCTTTGTTGGTCACATAGAAAAAAATTCTATGTGGAAATAATGATATGTGGCACCACTAAAACACTACCTCTAACTACAAAACAACATGCCTCTTTCTGGAATTATATACCTCCTTTGTTGTCTACATAGTGTAGTTATTTTGTGGTCCCCAAAGTCCAAAATATTTGGTTCGTGAACTATACCCTTCATGGTTTCACTAAATATGATAGGTGGTAAACATTAATTTTACACAAATAAAATCCTGGTTTTTTAGGACCAATTACTTGGAAAACACTTGGAAATTATGTCACTTAAAAAGAATCTCCTCCAGAAACACCTACCAAACTAAAAAGCAGTCATCTGGATTTTTCAACAAACACAATAACCATAAAAACAATATGACAACACCTTAATGGTTCTTTTCCATAAAATACCCCCTTATGGTTTTGTTGACTACACTTAAATACATTTACTAGAAATCAAAGATTTACTGAACACATACGTTAAGACCCAATTATCCATGCTCCGAATAAGAAAAAAGACTTGCATGAAAATTTCATCAATGAATCACTTTGTTCCCAAAACACTTCACTACTTTCTTCAAAATCCCCATTTTCTATGATATATAACCACTTATTGAACTTCTTCTGCATTTTCAAATTTAAAACACTCCCTTTTTACTTCTCCTAGTATTAGCTTCTACCCCTTGTTTCATTAATACATTTTCTCCATTTTCATAGCCACAAATTATCCCCATTTTTCAATAAACCCAATGTTCACTCCTTTGATGTTTGAAATATGGTAAAAACAAAAGTCAAAAAATTATAGAAATAAATAATTCCTTGTAGAGAGGGGTCCCACATCTGCACTTATTCAAGTGTGGAGAATGGAGTGAACAACAAGAAAAAGTCAATGATGTTCAAATGATTCTTTTGGTATGGCCTTTATCAGAATTTATGAATCCTATCTATAGGCACATAATCCAACTTCACAATCCATCTATCCACACTCTCCAAGATAAAATGATAATTGGTTTCAATGTGATTTCTCCTTTAGTGATGGATTGTATTTGTTAAAATATTTATTGCACAATAATGGTCTCAAAAGATTCTAATCGTAGAATTCACTTCAACTCCTGTATCATCAAGCTACTATTTCATCCACAATTACTACATGAAAGCATGACTAGACTTAATATATTCAGCTTCTGCATTGCACAGTGAAATTTAATCTTGTTTCCTACTTAAAAATATATAAAAAATCATCTAAGATTGAATGCACCACCTAATGTTTATTTCTATCATTTCTTGAACCAGCTCAATTTGAATATTTATTTCCCAATAAATCATGATAATAATTGACATTATAGAAAACCAAAGTCCACCAATTACCTTTTTATTCTGAATTATTCTTTTCTACTTTAATTATCTGGATTTATTTGGGATTACATTGTTATCTTACTTCTTGGTATGCGGTAAAATCAATATTAGGTCTTTTTAATATCATGTATAATAGACTATCCATTATTTTCCAAAATTCAATGATATTAACTACATTTATTTCATCATTATATGAATGATTCATCTAAGTAGCCACTGGATATGTAATCCCCTTGTAATTATCCATTTTAAATCTTCTCAAAAACCCCTTATCATATTTAGATTAAGAAATTAAAGAAACATTCATTCTTTAGGTCACTTGTAAACCAAGGAAAAATGTCAGTTCACCTATCATTGAAATTTTGTATTCACTTTTTGATGAATTTTGTGAACTGGATTCATTCTACTTCATTTGATCCACCAAATAATATTTCAATGAAAAACACTAAAACCATCATCCTTTGATTACTTTCATTATTGACATAGAGATTGTAATAAACTCTACCACACTGAAAATTAAGCTTATTCAAAAACCAATCTACTCTTGGATACCTTGCTCTTGGTGCATGCTTCAACCGATATAGTGCCTTATTATTCTAAAAATACTCGATTATCATCATCATGAATGATGAATCTATCTGGATTCTCAATATAAAATTATTATTCTATATCTCCATCCCAGAAAATTGACTTGTTGTCCATCTGGAAAACATTGAACCATCTTTTCAATGTTATTACCAATAATAATCTAATTTTTTCTGGCCTCACACCAGTTGAAAATTTTTCATCAACATCAATACCCTCAGCCTGGGAGTTCCCTTTTCACACTAATAGTTCTTTGTTTCAAATCATTGTTCTATCTTTATTCAACTTATTATGAAAGTCCCATTTTATTCCTATTATATTTTAATATATTTATCATTATGAAATCTCTCATGTATGATTCATCTCAGTTTAATCAAGATCCTCATTCACATCTTGAACCTAGTTCTTATCTTTAGTAGATTCATCAAAACGTTTAGGCCCTACTTTATATTGGATTGATTCTTGTTATAATGATATTTTTTTGTGTTTGAACATACTTTTACTGATCTTAAATGATGTTAATTCTATCAATATAAGATTGAATTTTTTATTTTCATTCATATAGAGATTTTACTTTCACCATTGAATCATTTATATATTCTTCTAAATTAGTATTTTACACTTCAACTCCCCTTGATGTGATTACCCCCCATAACTTTCATATGGTAACTGTTCACAATGTCATTAAATATTCTGTTCGTACTCTACTGTAGATACATAATTGATTTCACCTAACATTATCACACCTCCTCTTGAAACATTTATATTCTTTGACTTTTCTTGAATATCCATGAAATATCCTTCCATTTTCACATGATTCAAATTTCTTATGTTTATCCCTGTTCAGAATAAAACAATTACATCCAAATATTTGAAAGTATTTCTACATTAGATTATTCCCATACAACAACTCATATGGAATCAATTATTTCATTCCACATAACAAATCCATGTTGGAAATACACATTGATGCCAAGACTTATTCCTTCTATAATTTTACCGGTAGGCCCTTATAAATAAGTATTGTTCTAGACACATTGTTTATGATCCAATTTACCCTCTAAACCACTCCATTTTGTTGAGGATTTACCACTTATGAAATTTGATTACATATCATATGTTTCTTTAGATAATATTCCACTTTACTATTTGTAAATTAAAAACCATTATATGTATGAAACTTTATAATCATCTATCTAATCATCCTTTTAGATTCATTATAATGTTGTTTTATGAAACTAAACACAAAAGACTTGTTGAAAATTTAAAATACACATGCATCAGGAATAAATCAACAATGAAAATAATTTAATACCTCTTCCCACAAACGTATCTCGCTGAGATAGGTCTATATAAATTTTAATGCACCAATTCAATCACTCTTATTGAATTTTGATATTTTCCCCTGTACATATTTCTAAAAAATTTACCATTTTGACAAGAATCAAAAAAATGAGTATGATCACGTGATATATTAGAGAGATCATGAGTTAAATCCCATTTATCTATATATACCAGGGATGGTTGGCATAGATGGCCATGTCATTTATTCTGAAACATATTTTTTCCTCTCTAGATAAAAAGTACATATATTTATCTCCACATACAATGTAGAGATTACCCTACATTATTTTTCCCTACAGAAAAACTGCCCCATATCTCCCTTTTATAATAAGAATCTTGTTAGTAAAGCTTATAGTATTCCTTGATTCAAATATTTTTCTGATAGTAAACATGTTGTGACTAATTCCATCAATAATTAAGACATCAACACAACTCATTTATTTAAATAAACTTTTGGATTTCATTGAGAGAATAATCTTCTAGCCTTCGTCATTTGAAAATATGAAAACACATTCTTTATGATATTTTATGCCTATAACAGGATCCTTATTACCTATCATATGGTATGTGCATCCACTATCAAGAATCCATACAACAATGAAATCTGATTATTTATGGGAAATCACTATAAACACTCCCTACTAAGATCTTTTCTTTTTTATCCATGTTTTGACTTCATACCTAGTGAGGATTGATAATATTGATATTCAATAAAGCATGATGAACCAGATTCATCTTGTAGAGATAAAAATTTATTTTTTATTTTTTGGTAATTTTATGACACATTAAGATGCTTCTTAGGATCACCTTCAGTAAGATTTAGCGCATCCCTCTTCATTGTTGATGAGAAATATCATTCTATGTTTCTGAATCCTCTACACCAAAAAAGTAATCATAAAATGATATCTTGAAATATTGAACTCTATATGACTACATATATCAGTAATGTTTCTTTTCGTACTACTTTTCAATGGAATACACATTAGTATCCCATTTTTTCACAACAATAACAACTAATGAGGATTTCATTTCAGTGTCTTACCATTTCACTACAAATTCCATCATTGGATCTCTGAATCTTATTATTATGATTCATACCAAAATAAATATTCAATATCTTAGAAACTGATTTTGGAATGACATCAACCATGACTAATTTCTATTTTTTGATCAAGTCACATACTAGATGTATTGTTTATATCTATCTTTTTATTCACCTAACATTACATTTTTCTATTTCACTGAAATGTTGAACTAGAAATTTCCATTTTCTATCACCATTGAAACCTTATTTTCTAGAGTTACTAGTTTCTCTAGATCTTTTTTTCTTTTTTCAGTTGATAACCACCTCCATGATATTTTAGATGTGGTTTTCTTAAACATCCACTATGTTATTCAACCCATCGATCACCCTCTCATGTTCTTCAACATTGTGCTTGTACTCACTGATCATTTCTATGTTCTTTGGAATTAAAGACATAATATTTTCAATGTTTTCTATTAGACTAAACTACTATCCTTCATGTTTATTCATAAATAGTTATCATCATGAAACACTTTGATGGATTTCATTGTTTTAGCTCTACAAACAATTATCTACTCAACAGTGACTACTAATTAATCATAAATATCATGTCTTCCTTTGACTTCTTTTTAATCATTATCAACTTATTTATTTTTATACGAGCCACCTACAACTTCCACCATATAATTTTATCCATGATTTTTTATGTTTTACATCTCTTCAACCTCATACTATCTTGAACTTTTGAGTCACCATCATAAATATTTTGCACATTTTCCCACATAGCATGTGATTACATACATGACATCAAATTTTTATAGATTTTATTTTGTAGGTCTCACAATAAACCATTGATTTCTTTGGAATCAGCATCCAATTCCCTTCAGTCAACTTTTAATAAGGCAACACTATCGATACATTCTATAATACCATGAAATGCTATTTTATATAGATGAATTCCTAATGATATGAAGCTGTGTTGCATTAGATTTTTCCATAGTTGAAAATTTATTCCATAAATGATCATTATACCTTTATGACTATAAACCTACATTAAAAACACATAGATAGAAACTATAAAATAAACCCTTTTCTCAGATACCAATTGTTTTCCCAACTAGATTACATCCATTGAGAGGGGGTGAATCAAGGTAATATGTATTAAAATAACTATCCATTCAAATATTTCTTCATTTGTTAAACAATAAATTATTCTCTAGATTTTCTATATAAATTTATGGATATAAATTGAATCTTTTATGACACATATCAATTTTATTTAGTTCACCATCATTGGGCTACATAAAATGGAAATATAATAAAAATGTTTCGATGTAATAAATCCAATAAGGATCACTGCCAAAATAAGTTTTGTGCTAGATCACTTATATGCACAAGATCATTTCCCTTAAAATGTATGGAGAGGACTCAATATCTATCTTGGTTTAAAACTAATCCCAATTTGAAAGGTCAATAGTCTCCTAATAGATGTGTATTTGCAGCTCCTCTAGAACACTCTCCAATTATATTGAATAACCCCAGAATTATTTCACACATATATGAGTGCTCCAAGAAGTCAAGTTTTCAATTGGTAGATAAATCCACCTTATCTCATATAGTTATTATATAAAAATTTCTTTCATGATCTATTTTATTCCCTTTGCAAACTTCCGTGCACCCTCTGTCAACTATCTTGCATCCTCCATGAACTACCTTACACCACATGGCATGAGTGATTCACAATCATCCTATTATTTGTAGACTACATCTACATCATCATTGATTGATGCCTCAAAACCAGTAATACTTCATAGAATTCATGTTCTTTATGACCCATATTTTGTAGTGACCTATTGGACCCCGCAAAACCCTTATGTGAACTTTCTTCACATATTGTCTCCATCATAGAATTGATCACTCATGAAAATATTCTTCTTTCTAGAATCCTCCATCATAAACTACTTCATACTTACCCATATTTTTCCATAAATGATCATATCTAATGAAATTAACTCCAACCTAATGATATGATTATGGCTCATTATATAGAAAATTAGATCTTAAAAACCCATAAATCATAATTACTGAAAAATCCTTTGTAGTAAATCCTTAACTAAGAACTGGCTATGTAGTTCGTGTAGCATATTTATTCATTCATAGTGCCCCTTAAATGATCAACTACCTCCCGAAAGTGAAAATACCTTTATAGGCTTCATAGTGAAAAATTCTATGTGGCACCTCTAACACACCACATCTGATAGAAAAATGACATTCCTCTTTCACATTCCTGCATACTTATTTGACGATACTTATAATGCAGCTAATATATGGTCCATAAATACTTTTATTTCTGTACTAAAAACTATGCATTGGGAAACTACACCACTTTAAATGCATCTAAATCAAAAACGCCAACCAATCTAAAACACATCCATCTAGCTTTGTCAACAAACACAATATTCCCAAATTAACCGACATGGAACCTTGAGGGATTTTTACCAATATGATCATTTTTATAATGAACATTCACCATTACTATTATACAATAATATTTTTAGAGATTATGATTTGACCAACCCTAAAATGAATGACGTGTAAAAGTGTAATTTCATAATGTAATGAAGTATTATAACAAGTGGGTTTAATGGAATAATTATAAATAAATGATCATGAAATTTATATTTAATGAAGTAAATAATCTGTATAATTTAATTATGGAAAAAGTTAGAGGATGTATGAGGTGATTTATTATTCAATGTAAGGGGCTTCCTAACTCAATATCCTTTCATTGAGATAAATCCTTTCTTCGTTAACATTATTATTCTATGATTTTGTACATTATAGCCTATAATTGTTTTTCTGTATTTCTATTTTATTATGGGGATTTATATTTATTTCACATAATGATTTCATTGATTGATTCTTAATTACTATAATTAAATATTTTTAAGGTTTTTTTTATCAATATCACATTGAATCATGATTATTTAGGACTAAATTCAATTTTTAAGAGGTTATATGACATTTCTATCTAAACCCCATATATTTTATTTTTCTTCATGACCAAATTCTTAAATTTATAGATGTTTTTCTATAAAATTATATGATTTCAAAAGTTAAATTTTCTAATTTTTTGTTTTCATTACAAAATCTTAAAAGGATTATAATTGTTAATATTTTCTAAATGATCATATTTTCTCATTATATTCTTCATATTTCATTCCTAAGATTCACATATAAATCTTAATAGTTTTAAAACGTAATTTATATTCTCATTATACTATAAATTATTTAAACTAAAATTATAGTTATTAAAAACATAATGGGATTTTTTTTTCAAAAATTAACTTAAATTTTTTGAATCCATTCTCAAAATACATTCCCAATTGTTTTTCTAGGAATTTTCATTATCAATGGTTTCTTTAAAATAATTTTAATTTATTGATTGTTTTATGATATTTTGATTATGTAATGGAAATTATGATTAATTGATTTTTATAATAATAAATTAAAACTTATAAATGTTGTTTTCTGAATTATGATACTTCTTCATTGTATGTGATAACCGTTGAACCCATGATATATCTCTGAAATAAATTATGTAATTATTTTTCTCTAGATATTATATTCTGGTAGTAAAAAAATATATTATTATATTTTAAGGGTGATTTGTAAGGATTATAGGAATGTTACACCCCTAATATTAGGTCATGGTATTTCTATTCATTGATAAGGATTTTAAATATAAAACATGAGATTTTATAAAACATGGAGCTAATTTTATCTGAAATGGATGTGTACGATATTTTTAAATATAAAGGATTTTATTTGAAGGAATGATTATAATATTTTAAATAATTTATGTTTTCAATTTTTTTTGTTTTCTATATTAATATTTATGGCCTTTTAATTTTATTATTTCAAATTATGATTTTTTTTATAAAACTAGTTTTAGAAAGGAAACTGAATATATGTTTGATGGTAAATTTCATACACACTCATTGTTTTATGATTAAATGCAATAATTTTTCAAAGGATTTAAATTTTTTTAATGTATTACTAGTAATTATCCTTGTTTTACACCCCTTAAATATCTTTATGTTATCATAGCATGCTTTAAATTTATTTTTAATGGGAATAAGGATTATTAGGAATGATTGTGATGTAAGAGTTTCAATTATTTGGTTTTTACCTGTAATGAAGTAGGAGTTTCCTTTAAAGAGTTTCGATTAATTGAAAATTATCTATTTTATAGGAAAAATACATGTTTTTTTATGTATTGGGATTTCCTAGTTATATAAAACTATAACCCTTGAAGGTGGTGGTAGTCTATATATTGAAATATTTTCTTTATGTCATGTAATTATAGAGTGACTATGTACATGTATTTACAATTGATAAAAATGCAAGGTTTAGATAAATTTAGAGGTTATGATGTAATTAATTAAGGATAATTTAAGAGTTATTAATATCATCATGGGTTGATATGTTTAGTAGTGATCACAAATTTGGATGCATAAATAGCCACATGAGGTCTTATGACATTATATTTTAAGGAGGCTTATTATATTTTGGGATACATTTATTGGGTTTCTAGAATAATAAATGACTGATATTTATGTAAAAAATTATGTTTAATATTTGATCATATTGAATTTTTACTTAAAAATAATTTAATTATATTTTTTTGGAAAAAATATGTAAGGTATGAATTACGAGGTGGGTTTTTATGAGATTTTATATTAAGGTAATTATGGTTATTTGACTCAATGATTATTTTATTTTGAGAATATAATTTATGTAATATAAATATTTTTTTGTAATGGAAATTGATTTTAGGGAAAGGAGACTAAATATATTTAGAAAATATTATATATGTTTTTGATAAACTTATTTATTTATGGTATATATAGAAAATTATTAAGTAGTAAGTTACTTTATAATTTGAGGGGAAAATGTTAAGTGGTTTTTCATAAGATTTTATGTCAGGGTGAATTAAGTTATTTGGAGAATTTAGTAATACATTTTGGGTATAGAAAATAGAAATAAATATTTTTTATGAATTGTTGAGCTCAAATTATTATTTGTAAAATGATTAATTTTTTTTCAAAAATGTGATCATTGATTTTTTGATTTTTAGGGTTTCCTTTCCAAGTATTCAATATCTTCATGTATTTTTCATCTATTATTCCCTATATGTATCAAATAAATGATCTTGAAATTAATTTGTAAATTTTTTATATTCATTTTTTATTAATGGATACTCTAATTTCCTCATATCTGGATTTATTGTTCATAAATTATGAATTTTGAAAGGACTTTATTAACTCAAGCTCCTTTAATTGTTTCATATACTATATTCACTAAATATATTCTTATAATTTCTTTTTATTCTATGATATGATAGTATTATATTTTATTTTATCTTTATTTTATGAGGATTTACACTTGAATACCATAATTTCCTTATCAAATTATTATTACATTAAAATTTATGATGCTTATAGTGGTGTCTTTACCTTAATTATTATTCTTCAATTCATATTTTATATGCAATAATTAAAATTTTCAGGGAGTACATAATACACCATTGAAAAATATAATCATAATTTATAAATGATTCAAATTATTTAAATTTCCATTAAATGTTTTCTATTTCATTATTTTTTAATTTGTATGCTTCTAATTTTTCTTCTTTAGCCATGTTATTCTATGATTGATATATCCTACCACAATATTTCCCAATTTTATTTTCTATTTTCCAAAATGGAAATAAAAATATCATGTCATGTTCATCTCCATTGATGAATTTTTGGAAAAAATGAATTTTCTAAGAATAATTACACACCAATTTATTGAATATTTTCTCCTTTATCTCTATTTTCATTCTTACTAAAATATTTGAACAACTTATTTAGGAAGATAAAACAATTTAAAATCTCACATTATTTTTATTCAAAAGGAAATGATATATTTATTTTATTGTTTTGGGTTTTCTTATATACATTTAAAGATCCTAAATGTTATTTGTTACCTCTTATATATATTATTTTATCTTATATTCCACATCTATTATCCTTAACATTATTTATTTTTATGGTTTCACTATTGTAGATTCTATTATGATTTGATTTAACAAATACATATTTCACCGCTTGAAATGGAAATTGATTTTTTTAATATATTCTTCCACATCATAACCAATTTATCATTGGAGTGACATAAGAATAAAAAATGGGGAATTAGGTAAATTTTTACATTATTTTAATTATTTTTTCCTTATATTTTTATTATGAACCCATTTTTAAATGTAGATTGGAATAACATTATTCTTAATAATTGTAAGGAATTATTATTGAATAAAAAATATATGTAAATTTAAAACTTTAAGGATTTATATTCTCTAATAGTAGGATGTTGGGATGTTTTTACATGTTTAATTGAGAATAAAAAATTTTTAGGATGCAATTTCATTTGTTTGGAGAATGTACAATCCCATGTATTTTAAATTAATATACCAGTTTTATGTTTAATGAATATTAATATAGTGAATTTAATTTTTTTAAATACATATTTATTATATAATGTATAGATATATTCATTCCATTTCATAAAATATATAATATAATAAAATTTTATATTCATTTTTAATTACAAATTATTATTTTTAATTTACATAATGAATGAAGTTTTACTAATTATGGGTTAAATATGTTTCTTTAAAGTGAACTATTAGGATAATCCATTTTATGAATTATTAAATTATTGGGTATTTTATAAATGTATATTTATATTAATTATATGGTTATAAAATATAATTGTATCAATGATGGATTTCTCTATAGCACTCTTTCATATATATTTAATGACAACATGAATCAGAACATGAAATATAATTATTATATTGAATTATACTAATAGATGTTTATCACTCCCTCAAGTATCCTCTTGAGCCACAAGATATACCTATGAAGGAATGAAAAAATCCTTCAAAAGGAATATCCTTAATTAAAGCTCTGTTAAAGGAATCTAATATGTAGGGGGCTCATCTACGTTGGCCTTATAGAAGGAAAACGATTCTAGAAACAAGGATGGAAAATTCATTATCTATATTTGTCATGACTCACTATAAGAGATAATAGATCTTTTTTGATTTTTACTTATTTTTAAAATCATCTTGGTGAAGATCGAATTTTTTTAAGGAAGACTTGAAATTGATGCTCTCTCTATTCTATGGCTTTTCCAATGGGAAAATAATTCCAATTAGAATTGGTTATATTCATCTTGGTTTTTTAATATGGATTTCACATATCAACTTTTTGAGAGTTTATTTTTTATAATGTAAATATTAAGGCCTTCATAGTCATAGTTTGGTAAATGGATTTTAATCCCCATTATCAAAATCAATCTGACGCTCAGATATTGGTTTGGATTCATGGTCATGATTGGTTATATGTTTTTTTACAGTTAGGATATGTCAGAAAGGACAAGCCTCACATATTCAATTAAAATAAAGTGAATAAATTATAAAGTAAATACTTTAAAAATAGTAATCATACAAAAAAGTGTAGAGATCTTCAGAAAAATCATTGTGCAAAGTCAATCCACCTGCCATCACCAGTTTGTTAGCCAATCCACCAGATGCATAATTTTCTTCACAAAATACATTTGTAATAATGCAATTCATGGATGAAAGAGATTCCAAGCAGCTAATCCATCTACTAGTAAGTTTTGAGGACAAATGAATTATTCCATTTCTAATTTCATGAATTACTTTGGTAGAGTCACATTCAATCCATATATTAGACCATCCATTTTGTTGTTCAACATAAACCATATTGATAATGAGAAGGATTTCATCATCCAAGTAAGTAGAAAAGACTTATTGGATATATAAAATCCTCTTGTACTACATGTGTGGTCTCTAAACTATAACCATATCGGGTGGGACCAGGATTACTTCTTAAAGAACCATCTATATTACATTTAATCTAACTAACAAGTGGAGGTGTCCATAACTCTTCCATTGTTCTATAAGGGGGATTATAATTTCATGTAATCCTGAAATATTGGAGAACAAAATTATCATGTCGAGAGTTATCAAACATACCCTTTTGAATGGAATTATCCCCTTATGTTTCTATAATGATACATATTAAATCACATCGAAGATATAATGGTATGATATAATGGATTAGGTGATTTTGGCTGCACAAAATTTTATTAATAAATTTTAGTAAGGCTACATGAAGCCGATTCTACATTTTCTACAATTATTGATCTTATAGATAAAAAATAGGTGGTCTATGATCGATAAATAGTTAATAATCTAAACCTAAAACAAATATAAAAAAAATCCAAAGGGTAGCATCCATAATACATCTATGGAATATATGATAAATTTATTCTCTATGTTGATTACAAATAATGCATATAGAGAAAACATTAATACCAAAAGTTTTAAGGAAATCGCCAGTGTAATGTTTTGAATAAATCACTCTCTAGAAAATAGTAAATCTAGAGTGTATAATGAAAGGATTGTTGAGGATTTTCATCTAGTTGCTAATGTTTTAAAGAGTTTCCATATGGTACAAAGCCTTTATGTATGGAATTCCATTAGTATCATGCTCCCGAAATAGAATTTCATCTCCACCGGTGAAATTGTAATTTTAAAGAGTTTCATTAATCACATTAGGAAAGGTATCTAAAGGAATATCATATTTATATTTAATTAAGACATTGGTATCCAATGTCTTGTATTGTGAAACAAGGAAACTAATGATAAGAGTTGTAAACCATTTTTTCAACTTGAAATTTAGATAGGAATTAGAGAAAAAATTCCAATATGAGTCATTAATTATTTTGGAACATGATTTATTAAAATTAGGAAATGTGGAGCATTCAAAATACATCACTTACCTATCTGTAAGTTTTCTATTGAATCTTTCTAAGATAAAATTAAGGTCATGAAAATTATTATTAATGAGTATCCACACAAAACAATTAAATTAATCATGATTAAACTTAGTGATATTTTTAGTACTCATACATCCACAATCAATTTATTTGTAGAATTGTTTCTAGGGAACATTGAAAATTTTCCTTTGGAGGATCCTTCCACTCCAAATAATTTATTTATATAAGTACTGATAATTTTTATGATAGTAGATGAGAATATTTAAAATACAAAATAGTGATTTAATTTGGAACAATATTGTCATTAACGAGGGTAATTTTCTCATCCATTGAAAGCATTTTCTATTCCATGAATATATGTTACTCTTAATTTAAATTACAATATGACAGAATTGTAAGGATTCTGTTGTTACCTAGAAAATAATTATAAAAATATAACTACATTTAATATTACCTTCTCTAATACCTAACTCAGTACTCATGCTCAAACTTCTGGTTACATCTATTGTTTAACTTATGTAGAGGAATGATTTTTTCCAACTAATTTCCAGATCTGAGATTTTTTAATAGTGAAGAGGTAATTTTTTAAGTTTATAATGTTTATTTTATCCTCTTGGATGCAAATAATGATATAATTATTCTATAAAATTTGAGAGGGGGAAACAAGACATCTACAACGCCTGGTGGGAGTAGACTTGTCCTCGTTCACTAAATTGAGAAAAAGCCTTGTCAAGTAGTTCTCATAAATTGAGAACATAATTTCTAAAAAGGGTTGCATTGTCTGAAACCTTTTGAGCATGAGAAATTTCCTTCATGAGAGTCAATTATTGGCACTAAGATATCGCCAAATCTCAAGAGGATTTTAACCCAATTTACAAGGGTTTCATTGTGTCCATGTCTGGTTAAGACATCACAAGTGATGCTCCAACCAAGAATGTAAAAGGTGTTCCTCACATCTAATTTAATATAAATGTTCCATACAATACTAGATTTCCTAATGATGTTAACACATTCATTGTCCATAATAAGAGAATCATGTATGGTCCTACCTTTGATGAAACAAAAATTATTAGCAGACATAACCTTGTTGGAAATTCTTACAAATCTAATTGTAATAATCTTCAAAATAATTTTATAAGTGATAAACATTCTTGAAGAGATTTATGTGGTTATCATTGTCAACATTATGGATGAGGGAAAGGAATTTAGCATTTATACCTTTAGTTATATGACCAAATTTGAAAAAATGTCTATCTATTTTACATACATAATTGTGAATGATATACCCAAATGTGTTTAAGAATGAATTTTTAAAACCATATAGGCCAAGAGAACCCCTAGAATTGAGGCCAAATACTACCTATCTAATCTCATAAGCAGGGGGAATGATATTGATATTCAAATTAATCTCTATGGTGACAATATTAGAAATGATATCTTCCATGATTTTGATTGGGTTATTGGAGGAATCAAAGAGATTTATATAGTAGGAGACAATATGTAATAGAATGTTTTATCTTTTTTCAAAGAAGTTTACATTGTCATTAATGATAAAAAAGGCCTATTAATTTTACTTATCCTTTTAATATAATTAAAGAACATGGTGTTTCTGTCACCATCCTTTAACCATTTTTTTTAATGTTTCCATATACATTTTTTCATTAACATTAAGAAAAACATTCAGATCATTTGTGACCTTATTATCCTATTAAAGGTCAGCATAAAAACCACTCCCAATGCCTTTCTCTTAAATATAAAATGGTAAAGAATCAAGATATAAAATATTTTCATCAATGTGACTGAAGAAATTTTTACTCCATGATTTCAACTTTTTCGGTAAAATTTTTAGCTTCAAAACATAATCAAGAAAATTATCCCATAAGTTAAAGGAATTCTATGTTTCCTGGATAAGAGGTCTGTATCTAGGGTGTGAATTCTAAGTACTGTTAATTAAAAACATGAAGTGTGGCTTGTCTACATTATAAATAATTTTCCCAAATTAGTGTGGTGGTCAATGTTAAATTTTTCAAGGGTGTAACAAGACATAGAGTACAAAAAAATTAAGGGCCACAACATTGAAAAAGGATCTATCCAATTTATAAGAAACAAAAAAATGAATTTATCTTCTATACCAAGTATATTTATCTCCAACAAGATTAATATCAAATGTTAGATTGTCTCCAACACATGCCATGAAATCTCTCTTTTATTACTAATAATTAAAAAATCCAAGTTACTCATCAGGATTAATAATAGCATTAAAATCACCCATGATATTCCGTGGGCAACTTATAATTCTACTGATTTCAAAAACGATCTTCCATTGACCTCTTCTTGGATAATATATATTATAAGAATAAATTATTGAGATACATTGTTCAATTCCATCATAATAGTAATAGAATGCTACAATATTCTCATGTTAAATAATGGAAGAAATTCCTACTAGTCTATAGTGTATGAGCACCCAGAGTCTCTTAATGTCATTATTGAATCAATTTTTTCCCATAAGTTGATAACCCAATTTATCAAAAGAATTAATCTTCTATAAGAGATTCTTTTTAGTTTCAAAGATTCCAAAAATGAGTAGATTATTATTTCCTAAAAACAATTTATAGGACTTAATTGTCTTGGGATTGGATATCCCTTAATAGTTTTAGAACACAATCTTTATTTAATCCTAGTCTTGGAAAAAATCACCACCTTTTTTTAACCAATTTGTTTTTTTGCTGTTGATGTTCTAATTGCAGGGTGTTTTTTTTCATACTTACTAGAAACACCACCGTCTAGGGAAACATGATAATATGGAATTCAAAAGACCATTTAAGTGTCCAATATAGAATGTTTATCATCACCCGTGTGAGGAGATTTTGATTGTTTAATTGTAGGATGTAAGGAATTAAGAACCTTATAGTAGCCAACAACTTATATTGGGACTTGATTAGATAGACTTGAGAAGTCCATTATGATGTCCAGTATAAAGGTTTTATCAGATTTAGTCTGAGGTGATGTTGATTCTCTAGGCTATTAATCATCCATGGTTGAATTTTGATCAACAATACTTGGGAAGTCTACTATAATATCCAACATAGAATACTTTCTAGCATCATTGGTTACTATAAAAACCTAGATTAATGATCTTTCCACTACCAGTTACCGAAACTATCTTCTAAATAAACCCAATAGAAATATTTTTAATTCCCTCACTAACATTATTATAATAAGGAATATATAATTCATTTTGTAATTAATCATTATTCAAAGAATCATCTAGTATGGAAGAAATTATCAATATGTTGGGTTTAGGGATTATAATGAAATTATTAATTTTTACACTCTATGGTCAATCACCCTCAATGGGTTAAGGAATTTCTGATAGATGATTTCATGTATTACATAGAGAGGTGGTGGAAACATCTCTATAAGAACCCCCATTGATAATGAAATGAGAATTCCGTACCAAAGTCACATGAGGAGTAGCATGTGAGGAATCTCTAATAGTTCTAATGGGAGAGTCATAAATCTAATCATAATTAGATAATGATAAAGCAGAATGAATTAAATTAAGAATAGTCATAATATCATGTGGGATATCAAGTGAAATATAATTCTCCTCACTTATTGTGATCTTATATAAATATAAAAAATTGTTAAGAGGTTCATAAATAATGAGAGACCGGGAATCAACATCATCATTTTCTTCCCCATCAACAAGATATATCCAGTTTTTCCTCTGATTTATTTCACATCAAAGGTATTTGTCTATTTTTCATCAAATTTCTAGGTTCTATTTTTACAAAATTCCTAATTATATCTATGTAAATTGCCTTTCCTTTAATTATCTTACTTTCCACTTTCCATTAATCTTTTTAAGCTATGTATTTCATCTACTTTTGAATATTCATGAAAATATAAATTTTGTGCCCAACTATTCTACAACAACAAAAAAATGGGATAACAAATTCAAACTATAGTTTTACCAAAATCTTGGTGTCATTATCATTGAAACAGATAGTATATGGAGGTCTCATATCAATTTCATCTTCAACAAGGACTTTGTAATACATCCCCATATATTCGTTCATAGTCTAATGATGAATCTCCAAAGGGATTCCAATGCAGGTAGAAATACCATATAAATCTTGGGATGACAATAAACCCAATTCATCCCATAAAATATTACCCAAATTTGTGAAATAGAATTATTTTGATTAAAAGGGATAAAGTTATTTTTCCACTCAGTTATTATTAATGTACCTATCTTTATGTAGTTATTCCTATTATTTTATATGGAATCAAGATCATATTTTCTTCCCAAAATAATATAGAAGAAGCCCTTACCAATCATAATCGTCATCTAATCATATTTATGCCACCATTGGGAGATCTGTAACATTAAATCATCATATGAATATGGTTTGTCTCTTTTTGAGTATAAAATATAGCTATGTATGGAGAATCTACATAAACTAAATCTCTATTAAAGCTCTTTTGGATCTTCCACAACTAGGAACCCACTGACCTTAGATTTTATGAAATAATAAGGTATGGGTAGTTTTTAGGTGCCAACATCAGATCTACAGAGAGCTTCAACAAATAAAATTCATTTTCTCTTTAATGATGATGAGGATGAGGTTCCATGATGATTTACCTTATCCTTGATATCCTTGTTTCAAAAATATTATTCCGGATTTCCATAATTGAAGGACCTCTCCCAATATGAGAAAAAATAATCCATGGATCATGAGGGGAATTAAGAGGAAGAGAGGTAATTTTTTTCATTGTAGGTGGAATATATCATTAATATGCTTGATTTAATTCCTCAAAAGAATGAGAGCCATCATACAATGCTCAACATTCTGAGGAGAGAAATGAAAATTAAAATCATGGGCCTGTTGAACAATTCCATGATAGGATGAAGCATGGATTGTAAATTACCTTAACAATGCCAATTGATCTCCAATTTTAGAAGATGTTGGGTGGTCGATAATGATTTTAGAATACAAATTTTATGATGAAGAAGATGATTCAAGATCGAAATAGAGAACCTCAATGCGATATCTTAGCACTATTTTTGATCCTGATATAAATTCTAAAATAAGAAACATCCATCAAAGGTTGATGAAGTCTCTATCAAAAATACAGATTTCGACACCAAAAATCCAAAAAAAATGATCTTGAAGAAGAAGTTTTGAACCCATC
This sequence comes from Viscum album, assembly GCA_963277665.1. Classification (NCBI taxonomy): domain Eukaryota; kingdom Viridiplantae; phylum Streptophyta; class Magnoliopsida; order Santalales; family Viscaceae; genus Viscum; species Viscum album. The sequence continues at coordinate 249,034,829 of OY728165.1, read as the reverse complement.
ATTAATGGATTCCATCATGTGTAATAATACCCAAACACCGAGATGATGACATCTAGGATTCATATACACTCAAGTTTGTGATAAAAAATATGATCCTAGATGAAAATATAGCATCACCTTGTGAGATCTTTCCTGCGCTATTGATCTTGATTTTAATCCTAAAATAATATTTCATTTCCTTAATTGGGAATAATTGCATCTTCATATTTTAATGATATTTTATCATGTGTTTGGGCTCCTATAAAATTTGATGAAAAAATAATAGAATTAAAAATTGGATATTATTAATGGGTGATTTTTATTTTATATCTTCTGAAGCCTAGGAAGAAAATTCCACTTTATTGGATGGAAGAATCATGATAGATTTCAAATATGAGTATAAGATTATTATTAAATTTTTGAAATCATGTAAAATTATTGTACTTGTGGTTACAAGAATATTGAAGGATTAAATGTTATAGGTGAAAACATATAGTCCTTAAAATAGATGGAAATTGGTGCTAATAAGAGGATGGTTGTGGATAATGTAGTAGTACCAGCATCTTTAATGGAATGGGAGGCTATCACACCTTTTGGTGTCAAAGAAAAGGGTAAATAGGTTGTATATTCAATCAAGGAACCCCATTTTATATTTTAAATGATCAATGGAAAGGATGAAAAATATAGATTTTGTCCTAGTTCTATCAATATCACATCACCTAACACCCAAGGGAATTTTATTTCAAGAGATGAATACATGGTTGAAAAGGAGAATGGTTAGCTAGAAGAAGATAAGGAATAAATCAACAATCTCCAACTAAGGAATCTAATGATATTGGATCTATGGCTCTCTTAAAGGATAAAATTCATAAGTATATCTTGGGGAATTCAATGTTAGAAAAGGGGTGTGGGAACCAATAATTAATTTCGGTCAATTAGGAACCAAAATATACATTATTAAGGACGTAAGGTCAATAGATCATAATTATGGGGTAGATCCGAAATGGAAATGGATTCTCAAGTGATTTTTCGTCAACATCCAAAATCCCCTAGGTAGTATGTACCTTGTTAAGGGGAAAATTTGTTTGTTTCATGTCAACCTTCTCAGGGTATAGGGGTAATAAGGATGTTTTTTTCAAAGGGTATGTTTGAAAAAATTTGAAGTTAATTATTCATAACCTAATCACCCTCCATCATTTCATGGGTCTATAAAGGGTATGATAAATGATGAAATTTTCTCTATAAATATATCCCTATCTGGTAATAGTTAAAAATCAATGAAACTTAAGAAAGGAATATTATTTTTTGAAGATTTCATGGTCTTTCAAATCTACCCACATATAATAATCTTAAAACTAATCTCCTGAATCATCATGATATTCTAGTATAATTTTTGAATTGATGGATAAATATATCCTCATAATAGGATTTAATATCAATTATCTGTGATAAATTGTTTCCCTAAATATATCCCTGACTATATGGAAGGCATTTTGTATCATAGACAAAGCAACCATTACCTTGAGGAAAAAAACTACGTTTCATTATCTCTTTTGAAATATTTTTGATTTTATCAAGGAATTACTGTAATCCTTCCCTATGTAAAAATATAAGCACTAATCCCCCCCCAAGAAAAATTGAACCCAATATGATTAAAAAGTATAAAAAATTGAGGTAAATATAACTTTATAATTACCTAATATTTTGATGCGTACTTTGTTCTAGGGAGAGATCATGCACTCAAGTGGTGTGTGGAAATATATTTATCCAACATGCATTCATCAATAATTATTTGGTGTGATACATATGTTGTGGGAAAATTAATTCTTCTATTGTTATTAAGGGTCCACTTCTTAAATTTAAATCAGTAACCTAAGTGAATCATATAAATGAGTACCTCTCTTTTCACTCATGCCACTCACTAAACTCTTGGTATGTCCTGAGATCCATATCCTATAATGATTTGGGAATGGGAGATATAGAATTTGAGTAGGGATTAAATTGATAAGAAAATGATTTATAGGCATATTTTATTGTTTAACCACTTATGGGAATGAAAAATTGATTTTCATTGTCTAAGAATCATGACCTAAAATCAAGGAGTTGGGTTAAAATAGACACTTAATAACAATTTTACCCACACATTTTGTGCTATATCTCAAACACCTACTCTTTAATTCCATTTTTATTCTTTTAAATTAATTATGATTTTAGCTTCACTGAATTATTCTATATAAAATGGAATGATATACAAACACAAAGTCCATTGAGGTAGAAACTTATCACATTAAATAGATGTTTGAAAAAATAAATCTAGTTTAATTTTATCATATCAATCCTTGTCATCAATAACTTGAAATACCTCTTATACAAACCCTATAAAAATATCCAACATCATATAGGTTTCCTCTATATGGGTTTGGCCTCATGACTAACATTTCAATACCATATCTATACATTAAATCTCTCATCATTCCATTGCAATAATAATTATACATTTATTGAAAAAATATCTACAATGATGGATATTTTTTATATGAGGATAGTGATAATGAGTCGTATTTTGGATTCATGAATATAAAAATAATCTGTGACTATCATGATTTATATTTATCCATTAATCAATATTCTATGTAGAATCTGTAGAAAGAATGTATTCTCTAACAGGATTGTCAATCTGGGGGACATTTTCTCTAATGAATGATCATTGAAATACTGGGTGAATTAGAGTTATTCTAAAATTGAGAACCATTTAAGAGATTTTGGATTTTCAAAGTTATTTAGAAAAATAGTATCTCAGTCACTCTATATCATGGTATCATTCCAAATTGTTCTAGATGATTATATTATGAAACCAATACCTTTTATTTATTTCATAGGGTAGTTTTCAGAAGTCTCTAGAACATTCAAATGATTAGGGTTGACCCAATACTTAGTAAAATTTATGATGAGTTTCCCCTTCCTCAGAATGTATAGGACAATATATAGTGAACACCTAGTATGGAGAGGGATTAACAAAATTGTTCAAATATAATCATAATAAATAAGTTCACTTTTCTCTCATCATCAGTTATATAACCAAGATGAAGAACTCTCAAAATCCTTTTTTTTAATTTATACATAAACCATTTTTTGGATAAGTGGGAACCACACAAACAAAATTCAAACAACGAAAACATATCTCAAACCAAAATTAAATCTTTAACAAATGAACTAGTATATTTTTTAAAAACAACAACATGATACAAAATTTATAATTCAGATACGACAAAATCCCATACTAAAACATTAGAAGATATTGATGAGCATATTATAGAGACATGTATCAAGCCTTCATGATTACCACCTATCATCATTGTTACACTAATATAACTAGAACCCAATTCAAAATAAGGTTTTCCAAGAAGAAAAATTTGGAAAAAATCTCCACCAACTATTTTTAAAGACATCATCACTTTCATCAATGTGAAAAAAAATTGATGCCTCCATTCAAGATCCCCACCATACAATATGATCACCTTCGGATAAAACGAAAATAAACCTGAAACAAATCATTGTCGCAAATGAATATTTCTAACCATTAAATCACATATTTGAAAATAATAACTTCTTCCACCACAACACACCACCAATTAAATAATGAAATCTCTAGGAAAACAGATTTTGGAGGAGATTTATTGGTTACTATTTCTTTCTAGGGTGTATTATCTAGATAGAAAATAAACCATAAAGGTTGCCAGTTTTCATAAGGAAAAATTTCAGTGTCTTCATCTAAACTGTATTTATTTCTTCCTAATGGAGTGGGTGGACTATACATTACAACCCTAATTTTATGGATTCTCTCAATAATTTTCATTTTAGTGGAAAATATATCCATTTGAAACATTTCTAGGAATGTATGACCAAATTTAGTAATCTAGAAAAACATTCACTAAGGGATCTTAAGTTTTTACTTATGCTTCCAATGGTGGTGTGTCTTATCCACAGGCTAAGGGGTTGTTCATATGGCATAAAAAGAATTGGGGGAGATAATAATGGAAGTATATATGTGTTGAAGTACGAACCAGAGGAATATTAAATCATGGACCACCATAGTTAGAGGCACAATATTTATATTATCTTTTATGGTTCTAGATTTGTTAGATATAGGTTATACTTGTTTTTATATATCATAAAATCTATTTTACATGTTGGTATTTAATTCGATGATTATCCTTTCATTTTTTATCTTTCCATGCATTTGGGAAAGAGGATCAAACATGTTTTTGTGTTCCCATCATGTCGATTGATGATTTTAGACTATGAGGTGGAGTTGGAATTTCTTGTGCTCAATCATAAAATTTTGAAATTTATTATCATCAGGGATTAGATAATAATTTTAAATCCCCAGATGGACTGTTATCGATGTAACATTAAGTTCTTATATATAAATAGTGTCACTTAATTTTTTCTGGGTGAGTGGGACTCTAGATCTTGAAAGGTGGGGTTGGATGATCCTTATGTTGGTGTAATCTTATTTTAGTTGTTAGATGTGTTTCCTGATACTTTTAAACCTTTTTTGGGAAGATATATTCCTTCATTGGTGTGTGTGTATCCTGAGGAAATTCATGATTATTTTTCTAGTTTACTAACCATGAGTTAGTCTGAGTCTACCATAGGCCTTATACTTTGTATGATGCCCATTTTTATTTATATTATGGTATGGAACCTTTTGAGTTGGTAGATCTTATGTTCAAGATTTTAGATATCGATGATAAGTAATTTATTCATCATAGCATTTAATCAGGGGCTATGGATATCTTCTATACTATGTAGTTAGATGTGAGCCTCAAAATTTTTATAGATTATTTTATGTTTTTTCAGGTGATCATCAAGAATAAATATCCCTTTCCTCGTATTGATTATCTCATTGATCTCACGAGATAGGATAATTGACTTTTATATATTGATCCATGGTCAAGTTACCAACATTTTATTTCACAAGGATAGGATATACCATAGACGATATTTATGAGACAGTATGTCCATTTTTAGTTTCTGGTTATTCCATTAAGACAAACTAATGTTCATGAAGTTTTAATGGTGTTGATGAACTGGATATTTCATTGGTTTATAGACTCTTTTTTAATGTTGTTCATGTATAATATTTTGGTTTATTTTATGATAAAGGATTATCACATGCATAACTTGGATATCGCTCTTATAACATTTAGGGAACATCTCTTGTATGGTAATTTTTCTAAATGTTATTTTTTGATTCATGATGTAATGTTTCTAAAGAATGTTATATATAAGAGATAATTCTCACTAGATCCTGAAAAGGTATAGGATTTTATGTCTTGAGAGTTTTCCAAAAAATTTTTTGATATCCCAATATTCTTGTCTTTGTCTAGTAATTATAAGAAATGTTTTTGCAACTTCTCCAAGAAATCATCATTAATGAAATTTAACTCTTAAGGGAGTAATGTTTTAGTAGAATTATATGTGTTAGTGTCATTTTCAGGAATTGATGGTGGGATTTATTTCATTTCAAATATTGATTCATCCAGAACCCTGTTCGTGTTATGATATTTTCTATGATGCTTTCGGCACAAGATTGGGGTGTGTCTTCATTCATGAAGAATAAGTTGTAGCCTAAGACTCTCTCTAGTTACACCCTCATGAGAAGAACTAACATACCCATTATCTTGAGTTAGAAGAGTTTATGTATGCACTCAAAATGTGTAATAACTACAAATTTAGTGAGTGATTTATTATATATTTTGATCATATGATCTAGAGGTATATCTTCACTAAGAGGGATTTGAACATTTACCATAGACCCTGCATGGAGTTTCTCTATATGTTTGAATTTGATATTGCTTATAATCTTAGAAAATGGAATGTAGTATTCGATGTGTTGACCATGAAATTATAGACACATGCAGTGAAGGAATCAGTGTAAGATATTCCTTTAATAACATTATTTTCTATGATGATCATGGGAATGAAAGAAGCTTGTGGGAAGGTATGTATGGATTTTATGATGAATTAATCATAATTTTATGATTGGAATTGGATCAAAGAGATGTATGACCCTGATTTCTAGAGAATTAGTAAAATAAATTATGATTGGAAGACCTCGGGTGAGTGGAATCAATCTCTCAGTGCTGCATTATATTTTCAAAATAGGTTAGTTGTATCCTTTTCCCTAAGACATGGGTTCATCGAATGTGGTAACAATTATTTTTGGTATATGCACCTAGTTTCTACAAATATATATCATGATTTCATATTTTGGTATTGGTTGTTGAGGGTGAGATGGATGATTGTGGATATAATATGAAAGCATTTTACTTTTTAGATAATTAAGGAAGAACACCAGAGAAATTATGTTTTGTTGCAAAACTTATCCATTTCAGAATGGAAATGGGATGATATTTCCATTGATTTCATCATTATTTTCCCAAGGACTCCTTGTGGGAATGATGAAATTTGGGAAATCATTGATCATATCCAAAATTGATGCATCTCCTCCCTATCAAGGGGATGATGATGGTGGAATAACGTGAGGAATTTTATGTTTGAGAGATTGTGATACTTCACGGGGATCTTTATGTGGTAGTTTCTTATAGGGAAATGAGGTTCAAATCAAGGTTTTTTTAAATTTTTTTGGAGGAAATATGTTCCCAATTAAAATTGGCAATGACATATCATATTTATATGGATGGATAGAAAGAGATAGAAATATATGTTCTTAAGGATATTTTTCATGGCTATGTTCCTGATTTTGGTTGTTATTGGGAAAATAATTTTCCTTTTGTTGACTATTTATTTAATAATAGTTTTTATCCCTCTATGAAAAATTTCACCCTTAAAAGATATTTTTGGGAATGCATGTATATCTCCCATGTTCTAGGTAGAGTTCGAAAGTGTTTATTAGTTAGGAACGTATTATTTATGAGATAATGGAGATTGTGTAATTTTTTCATAAGATATTGATCGTGGAAGAGTCATATGAAATATTATCTGTAAGGTCATAAAAAACCAATGGGATCTTGGTTATCTTGTATTTATTATAGTTTCATATCACTTTGGAAATCATTTTTTGGATAAGTATGGTTATTTGGAACAATGGTTTATAGATCCCTTTGATATCATTAGATGACTGTGAATGGTGACCTAAAAGTAATACATTACGTCTTTCTTTCCTTCCATTCACGATGTGTTTCCTACTTCCATGTTGAGGAGGTATCGAACTAATACTTACCAAGTGATTGAATAAGATGATGTTATTCATGAACCTTGCATCACTGTAGTTGTGAAACAAGTTCACATTGTGGATAGCTGAGAGAAGATGTTGTGATGTAAAATGATTCCATGGGTTTCTATCTTATAGAAGTGAAGAAAATAAGACCATGATATTTGGGAGTGAGAATTATTGATGAGGTAATAGTTTCATTTAATTTTTACAATTTCAAGACCTATATTACCATTTGGGGAAAAAATGTTTTTATATTGGGGATATTATAACACCTCATTACATTCCTTTAGGCATTATTTGATTATAGTTTTGGATTCCCCGTTTTTTGGATAAATTCTGTATTCTCGGGAATAGGGTTCCTTTGTTGGGGAAAATGACCAAATGATGGGGGATTCATTATTTTTTGGATTAATTAAACCTAGTTATAAATGGTTAAATTGATTTAAAAGATACTCTTTGCGTATAGAATTATTTAAGTGTTTTTTTGGAGGGATTTTGTACAAAAATGGGAGAAGGATGGTTTAATGGAAACATTCATGTCATGAATGAGTTACATGACATGAATCTATTATAGGGAATATTTCATGAGTCTTGTGAAAGAAGTTAAAATTTTACCACACATAAAACCATTACATGACATTAAAATATTGATATCTATTTAATTTAACCTGAGGAAATACCTTTTAGTGTAATTTTAATTCATTTGATTGCAAGCCATGAATGGGATTCACAGTATTAATTCTTCTGCACTAGATGTTTTAAAAATGTTGTATGCCTATTTTTCTAATTTGGTTCATAGGATTTCTTCTCAAACCCTATAGGTATTTTGGGAGATTTTGTGTAATCTACCCCTACCTGATCACTCCATTCAGTGCCAGACTTTTTTGGTGGTTGCGTCACATAGCAGTGGTAAGTATTCTTTATACATATTTATTGATTTTTGTAATTCCCTGACCCTAGTTACCCAGATTCAATTCATTATTACATAACATTGTCATGATCACAAGAAAGATCAAATCTGAAAAGACCGATTAGTTTAATAGAAATGGAAACAGTAGATATATTCATAATGTTTTACATTACATCATAAAAATTAAAACTACAACAACATAGTCTCCATAGTCTACACTCTTATCCCCTCATACTATCCTTTCAGGTCATTCATAATTTACTTCTTCACATCCTGGGAAAAATAAAACATAGACAAGGGGTGAGCTCAAATGCCCTGTAAGGATAACAATATAGGAGAAACATTCATAAATAAGAATAAAATTTTAAGGCAATGTATAACTAAAACAAAATCCATTTAAACTTTAACATCAACATAGTATGGAAAAAATAAAATGAAATAATGCCATTTACTTATTCACATAGATATTCTACTAATCTAATAATCACATGCAATATCAATAACCACTTTCATAATGATGGAATGCATAATGCCCGACTACCATAACCACATAGCCAAGGCCTCATGCCAAGTCTACAAGTAATATTTTGTCATGACCTTTTTCCAAGACACTATTTTGACTCATGAGACCTACCGATGCATTGTGGAGCTATAGCGGGCTCCACCCGTCACATATTAAGTCCAATGCATTCCTATATGAAAAGGTTTAAACATAACATAAACATTCGTATTAAAAATGGCATAAGAAATGTAAATACTTCATCAATAAACCATTAATGGTATAAAAATAACACATCCACAGTCAAACATATCACAAAACCTTCAATACAAAATAGAAGTTTTGTATCATAATAAATCAACTTCAAATAAGTGTAAAATCCATCAAAGGATGTTGACATAGATGAAATCAAAAAGCTTTTTAGAGAAATATCTCTTTATATTTTGAAATCAATTAAGATTCATATATTTATAAAATAAAACATTTTCTTTGAAAATATTCTTATAAGCTTGTAAGGGAAGCTTCAGCGATTTTATAACGTTGGAAAATATCCGCACCCGCCGTATAAGATAAAAAATCATTCTTACCTTAATTCTTTTGAAAGGGTTAAAAAGCACCATGTTTGGAAAATAAAGGCAAAATTACATTATAAACATCTTAAAAAAGTCAAAAAAGGGTATAAATGACATTAACCCATATAATTTAAAATAAAAAAAAAAAATTGAAATACATTTTTAAGAAACATGGATGTGGATGATAAAGAGATCCCAGTAGATTATTACGTATAAACAACCATGGATAATGAATAGATTGTGAAATAAACCCTTAACTTGTAATTTTACTTGGTAGGGGTAGGTTATCCTCCTGTAATATGGTGAAATAATTTTAATTAAATTATACAAGAATCATATATATTAATATGATATCATATATGATTTTTTCACATTTCTTTGTTTATAAAATTTTAGAATTATTGTTGTTTTTGGTGTTAACTTACTCGTTTTATTTTATATGTTTTGTTAAATAAGCTATGTTGGTAATGGATAGATTTTGTCTTATTCATATACAAATTTATATCAAGTCCTTATACATTATTTTGAAATCATAAAATGATAATTATACTTTAATGGATATGATGGAGAATGATTCTCATCGCGTTCGTGGAGGCGGTAGTCCGTACGTACGCATGAGCGACAATAACATTCTTTTGATATTAAAATAACATATAATTGGATGTTATATCATATATAAAGAATCATTATCATGTTATATTTATTATTTTCATGAATTACAAATCATTATTATACCCATCAAAATAATAATATATTGAATAACAATTACACCACCACGTGGAGACGGTAAGCCGTACGTCCGCACGTATGGTGACATGTCATTCAAAGGATGGATAAAATAATTAATATTGATGTACCATATTTATAATAATATTAAATTATATAGGAGATACTGGATTAATTATTTTAGAATGGTAATAACAATTAAAGAAGAAGTGGAAGAAGAAAGGAACTTGAAAAGGGGTGGTGAAAACGTTACCTCTTCTTCGGGTTCTTCCTTTTGATTCGATCAAAAGGGCTCCATAGGTTGGCTTTCGGATCAAAATAAGGCCTCTAGGATGATGTTAGGGATTTTTAGAGAGTATTTGGGCAGATTTTGGCCGAGCCAAATGGCTTTGAAGGTGTGAATTCATGATAAGGGGGAGTGCCCTTTTATAAGAGGGGTGAGGGGAACCTTTGGAAAAGCTAGAAATATTATTTTATAATAAATTCATATTCGGTTTAAAAATGCTCAAAAGTGTATTATTTAATTTTTAAGGTGGTTATTGGTCTAAATCCACTCAACCAATAGAATTTAGATAGGTTTGGGTCATTATATTAACCTTATATTTTAGTTTTAACTCTTAGTTAATTAGTTTGACACTTACCATGTTACTTTGTATTTTTATATTATATAGTTAATAAACATACTATATATCTCCAAGAGTCCCCCAAGTTAACCTTTAATGGTAAAACTACAATTATATAAGTCTCATGGATGAACGTTAGATTTTTAGGAATTTAATATCAATTAATAATATAATATTTGTTTTAAAAACTATTTTATGCAAATTTTGACACTATTTTGAAAAATGATTTTTTTAAATTTTAACAGAATGATTACTTCAAAAAAAAGTTAATTAAATAATTAATAACATGTCATATTAACCTAATAAATTAGTTTCATTCATAAAAAGTCTCAAATTTTATTTATTTGGGTATTTATAATATCAATTATTTTAATATTCACTATTATGGTAATTACTGCATCACTATTGTGTCATAAATAAATTAAATTATTTAATGTATAAAATTTAAAAATAGAATACCATTATGTAGGAAATATTTTTATCTTTCTAATTAATATTTAAATTATAATTTTTTTTATGTATAACCCTGTATTAAAAATTTATTAGTAAATAAACATTAATTTTAACTCTTTTAACTCATCTTTGAATTAAATAATAATAAATGTCCTAATCTAATCCAAGATGACCTAAATGATAATATTTTATTACTAAGGTAGTTTTTGGTCTAATTAAGCTTATAAAATAGAATTAAGACATGTGATAGGGTAATATTAATATCATTATTACCCATAATTACCCTATTTACTTACCATGGTAAATAAAAGTAAAAAGTTACTATTCACCAAAAATTATTTTCATCTCAATGAACCACATTTTAGTCCTTGATATTAACCATGTCTCCCAGATTTTTTAAATTCCACTCACAGAAGTGGTAAAATTAAGAGTGATGAAAAATTTTGTTTTTTAACTACCACTTAGTGGTTTAACTATTTATCAAAAAATGAAGTTTTTCAGATAAATACCAAAAATTAACCCTAGGCTAATTTCGATATTCCAAATACAAAAATGAAGTCCATTTTGAAAAATAAAATTTATAAATGTCAAAAATTTGGTATTACTATTCACAACGTCTATTTTGATTTGTTGTGGTGTGTTAGAACTCGATGTTTCGTACAACACACGCTATTGAATTATTCAAAAAGAAGCGTACCGTAGAAGCTTGGGGTGTTACATTCTCCCCTCCTTAAAATAATTTTGTCCTAAAAATTTCTAGAATACTACCGCATGAAAAGACTCAGGTGGTTCTTCATCATAAGTTCCTCGGGTTCCCATGTTGCCTCTTCCATCTTATGGTTTCTCCACAATACTTTTATGAGATGAGTCATCCTGTTTCTCAGTACTTGTTCTCTCGTATCAAGAATCTTGGCGGGCTCTTTGCAATAAAATAGATCGGGTTCCGGTTCTAATTTCTCATAGGTGAGTACATGCATTGGGCGAGTCATTTATTTCCTCAACATAGATGCGTGGAACACATCGTGATCTTTGGGGAGACTTGGCGGCATTGCCAATCGGTAAGCTACAACCCCAATTCATTCTAAAATTTCGAAAGGTCCGATATACCTGGGACTCAATTTACATTTCTTTCCAAAATGTATGACTACCATCCATGGAGATTCCTTCAGGAAAACATGATCTCTGACTTGAAATTCCAAATCCTTCCTTCGATTATTGGAATAGCTCTTCTGCCTACTTTTAGCTACTTTGATTATGTTTTGGATTACCTTCACCTTTTCTATCGTTTCCTCCAACAGTTCTGGGCCTAAAAGTTTTCTTTCACCAGTGTCATCCAAACAGGTTGGTGTGCGACATCTCTTTCTTTATAACACTTCATATGGTGCCATCTAAATACTCAAATGGAAGCTATTGTTATAGGAAACATCTACCAGAGGTAAATATTGATCCCACATACCATGAAAATCTAGTGAGCAGGATCTCAACAAGTATTCTAAGGATTGAATAGTTCGATCAATTTATCCATCTGTTTGAGGGTGGTAGGCAGTGCTCAAATGAAGTTCAGTATCCAAGGATTCCTAAAGCCTTCTCCAAAATCTTGAAGTAAAAGGGGGATCACGATCAGAAACAATCAATAGTGGTACTCCATGAAGTCTCACAACTTCATCAATATATAGTATTGCGAAACGTTCCAGTGGTAGATCATCTATTATTGAAAGAAAATGTGATGATTTGGTAAGACGATCAACAATGAACCATATTTCATCGTTCCTTCTATGAGTCTTTGGTAGCCCCATGACAAAGTCCATCGTAATATTGTCCCATTTCCTCTCCGGTATGGGAAGAGGTTCCAATACTCCACCGGGCTGTTGCCTTCCAGCATTCACTTGTTGACAAACCATACATCTTGACACAAAATCGACAATCTCCCTCTTCATGTTGTCCCACCAAAAATGTTCCTTCAAATCTCTATACATTTTGGTGCTCCTAGGTTGTATAGAGAAATTGGACCTATGAGCATCATCCAGCAATTCCCCTTTTAGATCAGGTAAATCGGGAACACATAGTCTCTTCCAGAATTTCAAAATTCCATTTTATACACAAATTCTCTCAATCTCCCATCATTAACAGCTTTAATATTCTTTTGAAATTCTTCATCATTGGTCTGAGAACTCTTAATCCTTTCTAGTAATATTGTTTAGCAACCATTTTAAAAAAGCATTGATGTTTCAGCTTTCCTGGTTATTCCCATGTCCATCTTCACTAGATCCATGAAAATTGGATCCCTTTCAATTCTCATACTATTCAAAACACCATGGTCTTTTCATTTCAAAGCATATTCCACCTTGTTTTCTTTCCCCCGGTGGTAATGTATCGTGCATTCATAATCCTTGAGTAATTCAATCCATCTCCTTTGCATCATGTTGACATATTTTTGTGAGAAAATATACATCAAACTCTTCTGATCAGTATAAATCTCACATTTTCACCAAAGAGGTAGTGCCTCCATATCTTTAAAGCAAAGATCACAACTGCTAACTCGAGATCATGAGTCAGATAGTTTTGTTCTTGAATTTTCAACTATCGTGTTGCTTAGGAAATAACCCTCTCATTCTGCATAAGGACACAACCATGTCCTTTCTTCGATGCATCACTATAAATAATGATCCCATCATTCCCCAATGGTAGAATTAATATAGAATCATTGACTAATCTTCTCTTCAGTTATTCGAAACATTCTTCACACTCTTTTGTCCATACAAATTTAACCCCTTTACGTGTGATCTTCATTAATGGGTTAGCCAATCTGGCTAAATTCTGGACGAAACGTTGATAATAACCTGCCAAACCAATAAAACTACATACTTCAGTTATAATCATAGGTTCTAGACATTCTTGGATTGCCTTGGTCTTAGAAGGATCAAGAGATATTCCCTCTTTAGAGACAATATGGCCAAAAAATGAAATCTTCTGAATCCAGAATTCACACTTGCTAAATTTCCAATATAATTCATGTCTTCTCAGAGTCTTCAGGATAATGCGGAAGTGATTTTCCTGATCTTCGTAGCTTTTGGAGTATACCAAGATATCATCAAAAAATACCACCACAAATTCATCGAGATATTCTTTGAAAACTCTATTCACCAGATCCATGAATACAGAGGGTGCATTAGTCAATCCAAAAGGCATTACTGTAAACTCTTAATTCCCATACCTGGTTCGAAATGTTGTCTTCTGAATGTCTTTCATATTCACACACAACATATGGTATCCAGATCAAAGGTAAATCTTTGAAAAGTATTGAGCTCCATGCAGTTGGTCAAATAAATCATCGATGTGAGGTAGGGGATACTTGTTGTTTATTGTTATAGCACTGATCTCCCGGTAGTCGATACATAACCTCATAGTTCCATCTTTATTTTTAACAAAAAGAATAGGGGCTCCCCATGGAGAAACACTTGGGAGAATAAATCCCTTATTACTCAGTTACACTAGTTGTTTATTTAGTTCAACTAATTCTATAGTGGCCATTCTATAAGGGGTCATCGATATAGGCCTTGATCTAGAAATTAAATAAATGGAAAACTAAACTTATCGTCCTGGAGGATGTCCAGGTAAATCTTCTAAAAACACATCTACATATTCTTTCACAATTGGTATATCCTCTATTTTAACATTCCTTTCCTCATAAACTATAATTTAATCCTCTTCCTCCACAATAATTGAATTTAGTTGAGTTAGTGGGGGTGGATATAGATAAGAATTAGGTGGTGATAATTATTTTCTAAAGATAAGGTGTTCCTTATCATGATCATCAAAAAATTTAACCTCCTTCTTCTTTCAATAAATCATCACATCATGATCCGAAATCCAATCCATAGCGAGGATTTTATCAAACTCAATCATAGTTATAACGATGAGATCAGCTGATAAAGAACTATTATGTTCTCTAATAAGGAATGATTCTCAAAACATTGTTGCAATGATACTTCCCATAGGAGTTTTAACTGAAAACTCCCTTGTTAAATATAATTGTAAATATCTATTTTTCTTAGCAAACTAGGAAGATATGAAACAATGCGATGATCCAGAATTAAATAATTCATTTGCTAAAATTGAGGAAACCATTATATTACCTTCCATCACGTCATTTAGAGATTCTACCTCAGCAGTAGTGATAGCATAAGTTTGGCCTTGATCCCTTGTAATTTTCTGAGGTATGTTCCCCTGACTCTTAGGACATTCATTTTCATAATGTCCCATCTCCCTGCAATTGTAGCACTAAACATCAGTAGCGTCCTTCTTCCCTTTTCAATCACGAGCTTGGTGGCCTTTTTCACCACACTTGTAACAGACACCCACTCCCTTCAAGAAAGTACTGGGGTGTTTCCTCCCACATTAACACACGATGGATATTCAAAAATTCCCTTCTTCCCCTTATTTCTATTCCCATATTGATCAGTATATCTCTTCTTCACTTTCATTGCTTTAAAGTCATAAGACATAGAGAATTCATTTTCTGTCTTGATAGCACATGAGACAATTTCTTCGTACGATGAGAAGGATTTTGAGACTAAGGATCAACAGAGAAATGGTTTTTACCCATCAAATAAACAATCAATCTTACTTCTTGGGTTACGTATATAATCTACAGCATACATTGCTAACCTTGTAACGTTAGCCTCACACTTTGCGACATTCTCATCCTCCTTTTGTCTTAGACTCAGAAATTGAATTCCATATTTGCTTGATGGTCACGAGGAAAGTATTTTTCTAAAAACAGATATTTTAACTCCCTCCATTCCATATTTGATACTTCATCATCTTCCTTTGTGTTTTGAATCAATGACCACCATTGATCATCATCTCCAGTGAGGCGATAAACTGCCATGATAACTTTTTCCCATTCACTACTACCCAAAACCTGAAATATTTTCTCTAGGGAATTTATCCATTTCTCAGCTACTAAGGGATTTGTACTCCCATTTACCAATGGTGGTTGTTTCCTCATAAAGCGATCTAACATTGACCCTCCATGCTGCGGATCAAGGTGCTCTATACGGGTAAGGTTATAATTCATAACCTGAGTGAGTTGTCCCAGTATGGTGATATGCTGATCAGCACCAGTTGTATCACCAGCTCCACTATGATTATTTTGAGCAGGCGGCCAATCCCTACAAGGAGTGCTTGCATTGATAAGGTTTCCATTTCTTCCACTAGGCCCCATTTCTAAACAATATAATAAACTAGATCAGTTTATGGATCTAAATACATAATTTCATACTTATAAAAGACATAGCATAAATTGAACTATTTTTGGATATAATCCATAATCATAAAAATGTTTTCTTTGAGGAAGTATATACTCATAAATCCTTCATAATGATTTGTATAGAAAATGATAGTTATCCTAAGAATATCCCTCAGGAGTGTGGTAACCAAGAGTGCAGCAAGGCCCGTTGTCGTGCACCAGTTCTCATTTGAGTCTATCTCAAAGCGGTGTTTTTGGGTTTTACCCCTAGGTACATCTGTTCCAAAGCCACCTCTACCTTCTCGTATCCAGATAGGGATGTATTTTTCAGAAAACTCACAAAATCTCTACAATAACAAAATTATAGGATGTTCTTCTTTACTAATCCTCAAATTCCATCTTAGGTCTATGTTCTCTAATCAGAGTTTATCTAAATCTAGATTCGGAGGTTTGTACTAAACTTCCTCTGATACCAATTGTAACGCCTCAACCCCAGTTACACCGAGTCAGTGGATTATTACATAACATTGGCATGATCATAAGAAAGATCAAATCTCTAAAGACCGATTAATTTAGTAGCCTTGGAAACACTAGATATATTTATAAAGTTTTACATTACATCATAAAAATGAAAACTACAACAACCTAGTCTCCATAGTCTACACTATTATCCCCTCATACTATCCCTGCAAGTCATTCATAATTTAATTCTTCACATCCTGGGAAAAATAAAACATAGAAAAGGGGTGAGCTCAAATGCCCAGTAAGGATAACAATATAGCAGAAACTTTCATAAATAAGAATAAACTTTTAAGGCAATGGATAACTAAAAAATCCTTTTGAACTTTAACTTCAACATAGTATGGAAAAAATAAAATTAAATAATGCCATTTACATATACACATGGATATTCTACTAATCAAATAATCACATGCAATATCAATAACCACATTCATAATGATGGAATGCATAATTCTAAACTATCATTACCACATAGCCAAGGCCTCGTGCCAAGAATACAAATAATATTTTGTCAAGGGTTTTTTCCAAGAAACTAGTTTGTCTCATGAGACCTACTGATGCATCGAGGAGCTATAACGGGCTCCAACCGTCACATATTTAGTCAAATCCATTCCCATATGAAAAGGTTTAAACATAACATAAACATTCGTATTAAAACTAGCATATGAAATGTAAATACTTCATCCATAAACCATGAATGTTATAAAAATAACACATCCACAATCAAACATATCACAAAACCTTCAATACAATATAGAAGTTTTGTATCATAATAAATCAACTTCAAATAAGCATGAAATCTATCAAAGGATGTTGACATAGATGAAATCAAAACTCGATTTAGATAAATATCTATTTCTATTTTGAAATAATTTAAGTGTCATATATTTATAAAATAAAACATTTTATTTGAAAATATTCTTATATTATTTGAAAGGAAGCTTTGACAATTTTATAACGGCAGAAAATAGCCACACCCACCATATAAGTTAAAAAAACATTCCTACCTTAATTCTGTCGAAAAGGTTAAATAGCACCATGTTTGGAAAACGACGGAAAGATTACTTTATCAACATCTTATAAAAAGTCAAAAAAGGGTATAAATGACATTAACCAGTATTTATTTAAATAGTAAAAATGATTTGAAATATTTTTTTAAGAAACATGGATGTGGATGATAAATAGATCCCATTAGATTATTACGTATATACAACCTCAGATAATGAAGAGATTGTGAAATAAAACCTTACCTTGTACTTTTCCTTGGTTGGGGTAGGTTAACCTCTTATATAATGGTGAAATAATTGTTATTAAATTATACAAGAATTATATATATTAATATGATATCATATATGATCTTTTAACAATGCTTAGTTAATAATATTTTAGAATTATTGTTGTTTCGGGTGTTAACTTACTCGTTTTTTTTATATGTTTTATTAAATAAGCTGTGTTTGTCATTGAAAGGTTGTTCCTTATTCATATCCAGAATTATATCAAGTCCTTAATCATTATTTTGAAATCATCAAATGATAATTATACTTGAATGTATATGATGGAGAATGATTCTCATCACGTTCGTGGAGACGGTAGTCCGTACGTACGCACGAGTCAAAATATCATTCTTTTGATACTAAAATAATATATAAATGGATGGTATATCATATCTAAAGAATCATTATCATGTTATATTTAATATTTACATGAATTACAAATCATTATTATAAGCATCCAAATAATAATATATTGAATAACAATTACACCACGACGTGGAGACTGTAAGCCGTACGTACGCATGTATGGTGACATGCCATTAAAAGGATGGATAAAATACTTAATATGGTTGTACCATATTTATAATAATATTACATTATATAGGATATACTGGATTCATTATTTGAGAATGGTAACAACAAAGAAAGAAGAATTGGAAGAATAAAGGAACTTGAAAAGGGGTGGTGAAAACATTGCCTCTTTTTCGGGTTCTTCCTTTTAATTTGATCAAAAGGGCTCTTTAGGCTGGCTTTATGATCAAAATAGGGCCTCTAGAATGAATTGAGGGAAGTTGATAGAGTATTTGGTCAGATTTGGCCGAGAAAAATGGCTTTTATGGTGTGAATTAATGAGAAGGGGGAGTTCCCTTTTATAAGAGGGGTGAAGGGAACCTTTGGAAAAGCTAGAAATATTATTTTATAATAAATTCATATTCGGTATATAATGGCCCCAAAGTGGATTATTTATAGTTTAAGTTGGGTATAGGTCCCAAAACACTCAAAAATAGAATTTAGATAGGTTTGAGTCTTTATATTAACCTTATCTTTTAGTTTTAACTCTTAGTTAATTAGTTTGACACTTACCATGTCACTTTGTATTTTTATATTATATTATTAATAAACATACTATATACATCCAAGAGACCCCCAAGTGGTCCATTAATGATACACCTATCATGATATAACTCTCTTTGCCGAACCTTAAATTTTTAGGAATTGAATATCAATTAATAATATAATATTTGTTTTAAAAACTCTTTTTTGTCAATTTTGACACTATTTGGAAAATCGATTTTTTTGTGAAACTCATAACAGAATGATTACTTCAAAAAAAGTTAATTAAATAATTACTAACATTTCATATTAAACTATAAAAGTATTTTAATTCATATAAAGTCTCAAATTATATTTATTTGGGTATTAATAATATCTATTATTATAATTTTTCACTATTATAGTAATTACTACATCACCATTGTGTCATAAATAAATTAAATTATATAATGCCTAAAATTTATAAATAAAATACCATTATGTAAGAAATATTTTTAGATTTATAATGAATAATTAAAATATAATGTATCATATTTATAACCCTATATTAAAAATGTTTTAGTAAATAAACATTGATTTTAACTCTTTTTACTCTTCTTTGAATTAAATAATAATAATTGTCCTAATCTAATCCAAGTGTACCTAAATGATAATATTTTATTCCTAAGGTTGTTTTTGGTCGAATTAAGCCTATCCAATAGAATTAGGACATATTTTAGGGTAATATTAATATCATTTTTACCCTTAATTACCCTATTTACATTTAACCGTGGTAATAAAAGTTAAAAGTAACTATTCAACAAAAATTATTATCATCTCAATGAACCATATTTTAGTCCTTGATATTAACTGTGTCTCTTTAATTTTAGAAATTTCACTCATAGAAGTAGTAAAATTATGTTTTATGAAAAGTTTAGTTTTTTAACTACCACTTAGTGTGTTCACTATTCATAAAAAAAATGAATTTCTTCAGAAAAATACAAAAAATTCACCCTAGGATAATTTAGATATTTGGATTTCAAAAATGAAGTCCATTTCGAAAGATAAAATATATAATTTTCAAAAAGTGGGTATTTCTATTCATAACGGCGAGTTTGATTGGTTGTGGTGTGTTAAAACTCGATTTTGCGTGCAACACATGCTATTGCATTATACAAAGAGAAACGTATCGTAGAAGCTTGGGGTGTTTCACCTTTGGTATCAATAGTGGTGTTATATATGTTTTTTGATTGATTGGTTTTTTATATTGATCCTTTATAGTTTAAATACATGCCTTTTCTTTGGAAGGATGATTAATTGTTTTTCAATCTACTTTGTTGAAGGTGTATAGGATTCCACCATTATTGATGTAGGTTAATTTATTCAAGTGTTTATAATTCTTGAATTTCAATATTCACTTATTGACCCCTTTTATTTTTTCATTAAAATGGGGTTTCTTTGATGTAAAGGAAATGAATTTTATTAAATGTGATCAAGTATTTAGGAAATGGTTTTGGTAAAATTTGAATATTGGGAACCTTGGGCATGATTGGAAATAGACATAGGTAATCCTAGACTGTGTGATGCCATTAGGGGATAACTTTGTGATATCAAAAACTATATAAGGACTCAATAATGGTAGAAACTGAAAAATTACTGATTTGGGATTAATTTATGTTTATTACATGTTCCAATAGTCTAGAGCTTAAATGGTATGATTCATCATTTAAACCTTGTTGATTGAATGATCATTTATTTCATTTATATTTTCTCATCTATTTAACTTACCAATTTTATTTTATAACTTATATATTCCATGATTCGAGGAATATGGTAAGAATTTATAGAAAATAAAGGAATTTATATAATTTTTTTATTTATGAAGATAATTTATAAACATGTTCTTTTTTGAAATATGGAATTTATAAAATTTTTATATTATAAATTGTATAGATTCTACTATGATATCCTTTATGTATATATGATCATACCCTTATTTTTTAATTTAGGCAGTTTTTGAAATTGATTTGTAGAACTAATAGAAAGTTAATAGAATAATATAGCATTCTAGGTTATCTTTTATCTGTCACCTTTATAGTGAGATGAATTTGTGGTGATGGATGGTCACATGGAGACTTGATTAGTTTGGTCTACTTTATCATTCTGTTTTGGTTGGTGGGGCTTAACATTTTTGGTCTCATTGATATGTATTGCTTTCTTATTTATTTTACATTGATTTTTCTTTATTTTTATATGAAACTTTTGGTTTTTTTCTATATCTCACCATATTGGGTACCGTGTTGGGTGACTTGTCTAATTTAAGTAAGATGGTTCCTTAGAGAATGAATTATAAATAGATATCAACTAACGTGCTAAATCCAACATATACTCTACCTTCTTGAGATGTTAGGATATTCTAAAAGGTCAAAAATATATTTACATGTGTTTACCATGATTGAATAATCTCAAGTGTCCCCACCAAAGAGATATTTTGAGAAAAACTTGACCACTAACTTGAAATTACAAATATGTTAATAATAATTTACATATGATTAATGAATACTTTGAGATAACAAAAATATATTTAAAATCAATTAAATCATACTCATTATATCATGGCCAATTCTCACCCCTAAAATATATTGCTCACCACTTAATCCTAATAATGATTGAACTATAAATGAAACCCATGAATGGATTTTAAAGGAACTATATTAGTTCATGATTTATAACTATTCCTGTAAGATAACTTAATAATTGATAGAAATTTCACCTATGAAGATTCTAATTTGATCACATACCCATATCAAACATGCCTTTAGGGATCCAAATTGATTGGTTGGTCTAGAAATTTTTATATGGGTGATAATTTTCCATCAATTTTAACTTAGAACCAATTAATTCATGAATAAAATTCAAAATATGGATTTAAATCATGGTTCATAATAAATAAAAAAGGTATGATGCCACCAACAAGAGCTTCATAATGACATTAAAAATTGATTTCCTAGATATTTTTCATTAATAAATTACACTATGAAAATTAAGTTGTAGGAATTTATCAATTGATAAATGATCACACAAATAGATTTCCTCCCATTAGAGATCACATAATACTAATAATAAGGTAAATCGAGATCTTATCATGTTTTTATATAGGAATGGGTAGTTTTTTCAATAATATTATAGGATTATAATGATCAGACTTCAATTTTTGATAGGTGATGAAATGATACACATAATAGAATATATCTATCTATGTGCTTGTTCACCAATATCAACACATCGGGTCATAAAATATCTTTGTGGAACCTTTGTGAGATTCCCAAATAGAATAATCTCTATCATTCATTTCATATTTTCTAAAAGATAAAGAAACCGCCAAAATATTTTGGAAATAAATTGAATCATTAGGAGACTAAGAACAGTCACCCAAGATCTTACCACCATTTATGATTCCACTTATAAAACAATAATATAGATTATATTCTTTCTCTTAATGAATTTAATCAAACGTGGAAGGTGTGACTTGTACAATAGCCAAAAATAAAGATTATCTAATTCATTTACATCCTGATTAGAGTTAAAAAAACATTGTTTATAAAAATACATTATTTATTAGACTCTTTCATAGCATGAAATTTCAATTTCATTCTCATGGAATTGGGGACCGTGTTACCTTATTTAAGTGTATTGTCATCACTGTGATTTAAATGTTTTTGTAATTACATATTCCCTCTTAATTTGTTTTATGTATTTTTTTAATTACTATTCCACATACATAATTAAATTCTTTCTCAACATTTATTTGTTTATTATTATTATTATTTTGAATTTATTTTTCCTAGAATTTATATTTTTTATTATATTTACTATGTCTTGAAACATCCAAATCGGGTAATGTATAAAATATTACATATGGGAAGACACTTACTTATGATTTCTGTGTTGGAAATATTTACCAAGAAATATATATTGTGTATGAAGATAAGAAGAATATTATATATCATAAAATGGAAAAAAATATTTTTATTATATAAAATTATGTGTTGAGGGATCTATATGTAAGATGTTGATTTCTGGAATTTTATTAATGTAAATGAACCTTGTGTATTGAATTTTTTAGTTTTATATATTGGTTTTTTGAAAATATTCATGACCACTACATATGATGATATGATTCTTATGTATGATGTATATTGAGAATTACCATATGTATGAGTCCCCTATATATTGAATTTTTACTCCTCTGTATTCATTATGTCTAATTAAAATGACTATTAAATGTTGATAATATAGTAATGTAAATACTCTCATAGAGAAAAGGAATGACTCCAAAAAAACAATTATTTAATATATCATATTATGTGTTAAATATTATATTATTTTATTTAGAGAAGGAAGTTTCTATAATGTATGAGAACATGTTTAAATTAATTCTTATATAATTAAATAAATTACTCTTATGTATTTATTTAATATATTTTAGTGGTTAAGTATTTTGAACAAAAGTATTCTAAACATACTTTACCAATAAGATTTTTTTTTGATTTATAGCAGAATTATCAATCATAAATTATCATTGATAATGGATTATGATTTATTATGTTTTGAGGAAATCATCTTATAATGGTAATATATAAATATTCTATGAATATTGGGTTATACAATTCATAACAAACCAAGAGTAATTTTATATAATATTTGAATGAATACTTCAAGTACCATAAATTAATGAGACTATTTTGAAGACATATTTAGGAAAAAAATTATATAATGGATATGAGGATATAAATATGATTATTGGGAGATCTTATTATAAAATAGAGATCAAGTAAAACTAGAGATAGAAAGAGATAGGATTTGGATATTTTTCAGGAACATCTATCTTTTTACAACTATTATTATGGGAAATTCATCATTATAGGATTAATTGTCTAGTGTGATCTTGTTTTTATATATTATTACGATGTATATATCTATGTATAATTTTCTGGTTTTGGATTTTATCTTATTTATTTATTCCTCTTTATAATAATTATAATTGTTTTTTATTTTTCATATAAATGTAAGTTGTTTATTGTTTATACCCCCATAAAATTCATGTTTCTTTAATTAGTTGTGCCTCATCAGTAAAATTAAAGTTGTATATTAATTATTCATAAAATAGAAAAGAATTTTTTTAAATTTGATTTTGACTCCCCATGAAAATTATGGTTTATTTATTTCATACCAAACATTTAAAGGGGTAGAGTGGTGTAAAGAGTAGTCATATCATCTATGTGATCCAAATTACTATTAAAATGGACTGTATTATAATTTATACTTATAAATGTTTCTTAAAATTTTAATTTTGATCATTTAACCCATCCCCCTTGACTTTTTACCATCTATTATTATGGGAAAACAACTAGTTCCAAATCCCTCCCTTTTATGGATAGATGTTATCTTTGATTATACTTGATAGTAAATAATTATTATCTGTTCCATTCCCAAAAAGGATTTGTGTTTCATCCATATTTTTCATGATACCAAAAAATTAGAATAAACACATTTTCCCTATCAGATTATGTATTTTTCCCACATTAATATATATTTAACTGTCTAAGGGAAATAAATTTTCTGATGGTAGGATAGGGAGCTAATGGTGGACTGATTTCGTAAACAATGCCCTATATTAATGGGAATTATAACAACCCTTCTCTTTATTACACACATAAATAAAATCTATTAAACAAATATGCACTTAAGAAAACTATGAGGGTCAAGAGGTCTAGTGTATTGGGGAATTAAGAACATTACATAATAACTTAAAACATGAAATACAACATCTTTATTGGAAACTTCTTTTACATGACCACAACATTCCTTTGTATGCATTTCATGGGATAACCAGAGGGAATATATAAGAAAATGGTGAGTTATAAATCACAATAAGTGAGTAAAAAAGGCTTAACCTGATGAATAAAATACATGTTAGGAAATATTCATATCAATAGAGAACAGGAGAAACATGAACATAAAGGCTTGACATTACATGGTTATCATAACATTGAAATGTGGCAACAACATACAACTTGATATTAGAACGAGACAAGTATCATTAAACGTATATTAACATGAATAAACCCTAATTACACATCAATTAGTATGATTAAACCATCATTTCACATGTTGTATCGTGATACTAAACAATACCCAATGCATTTAAGCATTATCTGGGTGCACCCTTTCATAATCATTTTAATCTCATGCTTAAGTCTTCCACATAGATCATATAACAAGGATTCCATTATCATCATCATTTATTACATGATAAATAAATGTTAAATACATAGATGAATGAATATAATCAATATGTACATGATAATAATTGTGAAAACCCTTGACAGGGAAATGGGTATCGTATTCCTTGCATGATGATTTTGGCGTGGAAAATTGCAGTGCAATTTCAGCAGCATAATGGCATCATATTGAAATTAAAAAATTTTGGTTAATGAGAGAGAAATGGGTCACACATCATTTATACATGAAATATATTTTAATTGTATCATTGAACATAATATCCTAACATATTAAATTGAATTTAGATACATAGTATAGAATAAATTCTGGAATGGAAATAAGAAGAGGGATATCCCATACGGAATTCCGACATGGTAACGGGTGTACACGAAAGGAATTAATGAGAGAAAAGGGGTTTATAATCATTAAAACATTATGAGGACAATATGGGGGATGTTAGAAGTCATAACCCAACATTTTTAATTGAAAATAAATGGGTATAACAAGGTAAAATTTCATTGATAAAATGGGAAAGGAAGGAAATTAATGATCCATTTCTTGAGTGTGTGATTTTAAAAGCTTGAAAAGGGGATTCTTGAGAGATTGGGTCACCTTAGGAGGATTATATAGAGAGTAGGGAAGATTAGTGACATGAAATAAGGATTTAGAGTGAATAGAAGTGGGATCTTGGGTGGGTTTATATAGGAAATGAGAGGGGAATTCTATAATATTTCACAAACATAGGTTTAGGAATCTATATAATTAAATTATCAAAACCACAAAACATACCATGTTTTATGCCCATTTTTTTTCCAAATATCTGCATAAAATAATATTGTATATGTAAAAATTCCGAACATATTAAAATATTTCCATTTCTTATGTGGAGGTGAGTCACGCTCTCAAAGAAATGAATTTAAAATCAAAAAATATATTATACATTTTGCAGGATTCACTAAGTATTTATGAAAAAATTAAAAAAAATCTAAAATCACATTTTTTTAATCGGAAAACATATATTGGGTCTAGAATACCCATTATAGTATTCATTATATCATTTTGAGGACAATACGATGGTATAAAACACATGTTTTATTTATACAGTATTTAACTTTTACCCAAAAATTCAACTCTCTTGGAAAATATTGAAAAATCAACTATTGTATATCTTAAACATCCCAATTACATAAAATAATATTCATTTTATTGAAATAATTTTCTAAATATGTGAATTTTCACTTTTAAAATGAATACCGGCATTTATTGAAAATTCACGGGTTTTGAGAAAAATAGTTTTCAAATGTTAATAAAGATTACATTTGACTTCATAACAATTATATATTAATTTATTATTAATAAAAGTAAATTTATAATAATATATTACTAAAATATTCATTATTCAAAAAAATCATTAATTCCTTAAAATATATACTTTTAGTATTATTAGATAAAAATATAATTCATATCAAACAGATTACCAAATCATTTAGAGATAAGTAACTGATATAATCATCCTTTATTAGTATTTTTTATAATATTATTAATAAAAATCATAGTTTAATATAATAATGTATATATTTCTCAAAAGTACCATTTTTTCCTAAAATTTGTTTTTATCGAATTCATCATTTTTTAGGAATGACTATTATAATAACGGAATTGATGGAATAAGAATTTATTTATAAATGTGGAATAAAGAATAAGTATGTGAAAACTTCTTACATTACCTCATATAACACCCACATAAGACCTATGGTTATGGTTTGAGATGGTGACAAACTCTTGGGATGGCTCGAATAGCATCACTCAGGTGGTAATCTCTATTTACTTGAACTTCTCCCATAGGAAATTTTGTTCAACCTTAATATGTTGATTCTTGGTTGGGGTTTGGTCAAGAGCTAATCCTAGTGACACTACATTCTTTCTAAGCTCTGAAAAATGAGATTCGTATGTCCTAAGTCTATAGGATGAGCTCATCCTCTCCTTTGTCTATGTCGAAAAAAACATTTAATACCATATATTAATATCATCAATGTGATCACTGTTCAACAACTATATTTTCAATGGTAATTATACTTAATGGAAATTTAAACCCAATAATAAAAATAAAAACAAAATTTCATGTGTTTTTTATATTTATAAGTCATTAAGAGAAATGGAATATTATTCATAAAAGATTTATTCATTACATGAATTAATATAGTTTCTAACAATATTTGATGGAATCCTACCTTAGAAAATTTATCATTGAACATTGTAACATAATCGTAAAACCATATATACTTTCATTAGCATATTAATATTAACTTAATAGTTATAATGTAGCTAAATATATTATAAAATATACTATCAATAATATTCTTTATATTGTTTTTAATTGAAATATTTTAGTTATCTTTATTTTTATATGAAAAAACAATATATTAGGATAATTTTTATTTATTCTCATTATAGTAGAGATAAGTTGAAAATAAATAATCTTGTAATATTTTGAGTTGGGTTTCATGACATAAAAATGGTATAAAATTATAATATAAATCAAATGTTCCATAGGCTCACACACATTGTAAATGGAATGATATATCTTGTTTAAACCCTATACAACATTATAATAGTTGAAAGAGTTATTAGATCGCAACCAAATAAATATTGTGCTTATAAAGTTCCCATTGATCAAAGAAAAACATCAAGAAGCACACACATAATGAATAGATCATTTCACTTCTGTTAATTGAATAGGATTATAAGAACTTAATAGAAGTATTTAATAGTAATAAAAAAGTTGTAGCATTCCGATATAAATTTTTTTTTCATCAGACACTTTTTATTATTAGATTTAGGGAAGTGAAAAATTTTATGTAGCTCAACTTGTGAAAGGATTATATATATACATCAAAAAATATATTCTTCAAAACATGATTTAGAAGCTATAATTAAAGAGATAATGAAAAAGGAAAGAATAAACGTAGTTCAAATTAAAATTTTAATACCTTAAATCTCACTTATTGTGATTATAAAAAGTATGAACATATCAAAACCAATTATACTATACTAATGAAGGAATGGAAGGAAAAAAATATAAATAATAAAGAAAAAAATCATTACTTATATGATTGATCTAAATCGAAAACTCTAACACAAGCGAATAATATAATGGTGATGGCCTCTGAACAGGACCCTCCTCACTTGGTGGGGGGTGGGGGATCTTCCCTGCCACGTCCTGGGGATCGTCACTTCATCCCCTTCATGGATCCTAATTCCCTACCACCATTTCCCCATATCTCCCTCTCTCCCAATGTTCTAGATCATTTTGATGGGATCCCGCAGCTCTCAATCTTGAATTAGGAGTACATGAATGCCTTCTTCTTGATGAATACGACCTTAATAGCACGATTCCAACAATAACATCCATCTGTGGACATTTTTTCCGGCTTATCTTCGACTCTTGGGGTCTAAAAGTGCAATCTATCATGGGTCTCCTAGACTCAAGGCATATAATGATCCGTTTTTCATGCGAATAAGATCTAATTTTGGCATGGTTGTATGCTCCTTAATTTTTAGATGGCTCAAATTTTTTCTCTTCCGATGGACATATGACTATCATATGAAATGGGATTTTATGACTATTTCAATTTGGTTAAGTTTTCCAGAACTACCACTTATGTTTCAAAATCCATCCATGATCTGTATGCTTGTAAATATGGTCAGATGATATCTTTACATTGATATTAGAACTAGGGAAGTATGTCATCCAGTTTATCTATGGATTTGTGTTTAAGTGGATATCTCCATCCCCTCAGTGAAATCATTGTTTATTTCTATGGGTGAGGATTTCAGGTTTAAAAAATTGGTAGTTTTTGATTCCCCTCTTGATTTCTGCTCCTGGTGATTCAAAATTGGACATCAGCTAGAAAAGTACAGAGGTTGGAAGTTGATTCTCCAGGCTACTGAGGATGTGCAGGCTGGTGTGGTTCCCTGTTCTCAGTAGAGGTATCAGGGGCCAGCCGATGGGGAGCAGGAGGGGTCTAGTCATAGTATTGCATAATAAGGGATCGTGAAGAAGTAAGTGCAGAATTCTGTGAACCCGAGAGTTGTTGCGGTGTACGAAAGACTAAAACGTGATCTAGGGATGTGGAATCCATGAGATTTGGCTTCTTAGGATTGCACCAAGATCAGGGGTGCTAAAATTGAAGGTTTGGTAACACATCAAGACACAGTTGAACCTTCAGGTTGCAATGAGGAGGTGAGGGAGGGCCATGAAAAGGACATTAAAGAGTCATAGAAAAGTGTATTAAATGAAAATAGTGGTGAGTGGTTTTGGATTTTAACTGGGATAAGATCAAGTCCTGGGAAGGAGTTTCCAAACATTGATCTTTCCTCTAAAGGTCAATTCAATCATGTTGAACTAAAAGGTCATGGCTTGGAAGATAATAATATTAAGCCTCAATTTATTGTTTGAGGATTCGAGCAACACATAATCCCATATATGACATTACCCTCTTGTAGTGTTGCCCCTGTTGGTTACAATAACATGGAGGCTGGGGATTCTGAAATGCCACTATAGGGGAAAAAATTTCAAGCTGCTACAGATTCACTGAGTGGACAAATGAGGCAGGATGGATTACTGTCTTGGGGTCCTTGGACCCAAACACTCCAATTTTTAACTCCTCATCCATTGAGGCTGGGAAAGAGTTGAAGAAGTATTACTTGGAGGTCAAAGTGGGCAAGGCAGATTTTTGGTGTAGGTTGAGGCCCCTTAAAGAAGCATCAGGGGTGGAGTTGAAAAACCGTTTTGAAGTTCTAATGGATCAAGACAAAACAATGACGTGGGAGGAGGATGATTCTGGTGATGATGGTTATAGCCAATTTTCATCAGACAGTGTAGACCATTACTAAGGGAAAGGCCCTCATAGCCCAAGAAGGATGAAGGGGAAAAAAGGAAAGTGTGACTCGGGGAAATGAAATGTGGTCCAGGGGAAAACCCCCAAGGGATGCAAATACTACTATCAAAAGCCTAAATCGATGGAAATTAGGTCGACCATGAATGATGGAAACAAGGAAAGGAAAGGCCAACAAGAAAGGGAATGTGGAGACCCAAACAAAGAACCAAGAGTGATCGAAGAAGAAGCAGGGGTGTCTAAAGCATGTCCTCCACTCTAAGGAAGAAATGAATGAAAAAGTCCTTCGGCCCAACACCTCATATGAGTAAATTTTAATAATTTATAAAAGAAGTACGAATATTGATTCCACATAGGAGCATGAATTGTGGATAGATAGGAAAGACCGAATCATAGCCTGGGGCTTCAACCAATGCAAAATGACCTTGGAGGAATTCATTCAGATAATGGAAATAATAGTTACTCATCTTAAAGAAATTTTCAGAGTGGATCCAGACACCCAGGTTAGTACTCTACACTTGGTATTATATCAAGTGTCTGACTCAAATAATCATATTTTTGTGTTTACTCATTCTTTGAGCTCATTCCTTACGTAGTGTCTTTGTTTTGAGAACAATGGTTTCCCACTTGTCCTTAAAGTGGATTTATAATAAAAATTATATTTGACGACGAATAGTATAAAATAAATAAGGAATCTGAAAACATGTACTTCATGGAAATAGTGAAAGAGATCAATGTTTCTATTTTTTATTATAACACTAATTCTTATATCGAACTCAATAATGACAAATTTAGTATTAATTATTTGAATTAAAATATTGAAAATGTTAATAGAGATTTTTTTATAATTTATGATCTGTATAAGGAATTTAAAGTAAGTATTAAGAAAATTATTATGTAAAACATAATTCTTTATAATGAAATTTTGATGATGGAGTGCACTACTTCTAGAACAATTGTAAACGTTCGTTATAATTTTGATGTGATTCAAAAAATGAAAAAAAAACTTGATAAAGTGAATGAAATCCCCAATTAATTCCAAGGAACATTTTTTAAAGTATGATTAATTTTATAGATAGATGATTTTAATGAAAAAAATTAAAATAAAAAAACATTTAATTTGTCAAAATAATTAACTACCTCATATTCATAAGAACATTATTTGGAAAAAGTTGGAAAGGTTGTATCCCAACTACCATTTGATTAAGATGTCGATATAGGAACACTATTCTAGTGAATACTTCTTTATATATCTATAATATTGGGAAACACTAAAAAAATTATCTATAAATATTTATATTGTATAATTCTGGTTAATACCTATTTAAAATCAATATGGGTACTGATGAATTAATTAACTAATCCAATTATACCCCATGTTTCATGGGAAACAAAATTTTCTAATATATAAATTTTTATAAATTTTTTTTGGAAGTACAAGGAAATATTTTTTGTACATGGGTAGTTTATTCTTTTTTAATATGATTGGAGACCCATCAAACTTCATTTCTTACACCAGACGTGATGGAAAAATGGTCGCTTTTAAGTATTATTCCAAAAGAAAGGTATGTGGTTTATGTATGGTAAGAATATCGAACTCTAGTATTAATATTATTAATATATATATAAATTGATTATATTGTAACATGATTATCACATTAAAATACGTGTTTATGGATTTAAAGTTAAATTTTAGTATATCAAATTACTCATTTTTACATATGATATTCAGTTTTTTTAGACTAACAACATAGATAATTTTTGTCCAATTAACACTGTTGAGTCAATCACATTACATAAAATGTGTTTAAATATTTTATAGATATATAGTATCCTATGACATAGGATTATATGAAATTTAATATTTGTTATTATTTATAAGCCTTTAAAGAATCAAAAAATATTGAAATCTTCAGAACTTAAGGCGTAAAAGTATCATGTATTTTCACTGTGCATGAGGGGAAAATCACAAGTAGACATTTATACTAATCAAGAAATTGAATAACATCATACCAGTCAAGTTGGTTTATCATGACTTATTTTGACCATTTTAAACTACTATACATTTAGGAAATAAGTGGGTATTTTTTATTCTAAATGAAATTAGCAGGTTTACTTGAATATATTTCTTAAATCATGGGAGTGAAAGTTCATAAATGTTTCACATTTTTTTAAAATTTATTTCAGAATGAGAAAAGTTATATGATTGTCTCTATCATAATATGCTAATTAGAAAAAAAATTCAACCTAGAGTTTGAGAAATAATGTGAAAGTAATGGTAATTATGACAACATTTAAGCCCCTAGGAATCCAATGAAAAAAGGAGTGATGGATATAAAAAATAGGATATTTAAGGAAATGGTGAGGACCATCCTACATGAGTATGGGTTACCTAGAATGTTTTGGGTAGACATTGGTAACACAACATATTTTGATTCAAAGATAATTATTATCTAACATGTTCTAAAAAACACAACATGAATTTGGAATGGTAAAAACTGGGATTTAGGACATTCCATAGTATTGCATATAAAGTTATTATTCTTAACTGTAAGGATAATTTTGAAAACAATGATTCGAATTTAAATGAAATTATTTTTATAGGAATTTTTAGTATAATTAAATCATAGAGATTATATAATAAAAGGTATATGGTTGTGGGAAAATTTTTTCCTTACAAAATTGATGAGAATGGTTCTAACTATAAGTACACTAATTAAGATCAAATTTAATGATATATTATAGAATTCAATTTTGGTGATCCAATATCATTAAAAATTAAAACTCAACTGGTTGATGAACCAATTGAGGGAGTGTATCAATCATATCAATATAAGGTTTGGATAGAACAATGATATCACCCACTAATATAGTGATTATAAATACTAATTCATAAATTCAAACTAAAATTTTGTTTTTAGGGGGTTCAAAGAAATAATTTTTAGTATATTTATCAATATCTGGTGCTAAGTATGTCCTGGAAAAAAGTATTAAGCACAAAGTTTATCAATAAAGTATACATTTTTTATTTTGGATATTCATTTTGAAATGATACTCATTATTTTTGATAATTCAATATCCATATAGATTTTTATGAACCATCTTTTATATTATAAAACAAATAATATTAAAGTGATGTATCAATATATCAGAGATCATCTGCAGAATGGTGATATGAGTTTAGAGATTCTACTTACTGAATAACAATAAGATTTTTTATATACAAAGATATTGGATTATGAAAATATTGAAAAGATTATTTATCATATTTAAGGGTTGAAATATTGAATAAATTACTCAATAATATCCCAACATTAATCTAATTTAGATTAGTTTAAAGAATATCAAATATATGTATAATTAAAATTTTTTATTTTGATATTCTACAATTATATTTTCAATATTATACACTTTTCCTTGTCCCTTGAATCTAATAATTTTTATTGGTAAAATGGATTAGTGTTGTTGATATTTGAAGATAGTTTCTTCACAAGTGCAGTATTTTCATAATGGATTTTATGTTTTTTAAAATTATTCTATCAATTTGAAAATTTTATTTTAATTTAATTACACATGTTTTTATGTTATATTATGATAATTATATTTTACTGTGGTTTTCATATGACGTTTTAATAATTATCATGTCTTTCATATATTATTTGGTGCCTTTTTATGATTATCGTGTTATTTATTATTTAAATATATATTGGGGGAGTTTTAAATTTATTTGATGTTTTTATAAGATCTTTCAATATTTTGTTATATTATTATCTTTACAATGAATATGATAGATGTTTCCATTATTTAGTTATCATTTTGAGTGTCTCAGTACCCCTTTTATTTATACGTTTTGATAATTATATATTCCCTTTCACTTTGATTTATGTATTTAATTAATTATTATTCCTCTTTCATCATTTTATAATTTATAATTGTCAATTTTCTATTTATGTAGTCTTAATTATTATTAATTTTTTATTCTTGAATTTATAAAATATGATTTATCATATTTCTTATATATTATAATTTCATTATTCTCTAATGTATAGAATATCATATTTTGAAATACCTTTTCCTAAGGTGCCTATGTTGGAAAAATATTCTTAGTAAAATATATTAAATTTGAATAATGGAAGAATATTTAATAGCAAGACATAGAAAATGAAATATACTACTCATCCAGAATTTTATGTAATTAAATACCCTTATATATCATTTTGTTGTAATAAATTTTATTAACGTACATGACCCAAATTTATTGACATTATTACAATTACTTATTGGTTGTTCAGAATGTTTAGAAAATTCTTAAACCTTATATATAATAATTTGATATTTACATATATTGGCTATGAAGAATTATTAAATATATAATACCATTAGTTATTGGATTTTTTACCCTTATTTATCGATTCATTCTAAAATAAATGAATCTTATGTGTTTATAATTAAAAAAACTAAATGCTATAATATATTTATATTTTGAAAAGGAATTTGTATTATATATTGAGTATTTACCACTACATATTAAATTTTTATTTTTTGATGTTTTTATATATGGAAAGGGAAATTAATTGTATATATGAATCATGATTTTAATTTATTCATACTTATTGAAGAAAATTATTCTAATGTATACAGTTTGAAAATTTTAAAAGTCAAGTATTCGTAATATAAGGATTTTGAAGGTACTCTTTCAAGATGAAAAATTTTGAGATTCATATAAATATTATCAATCATAATCCATGATTAATAATTTATTCTATTATATTATGATGTGAGAATATAATCACATCATGGTAATAATTAAATATTCAATGCATTTTATTTATTATTTTTCATAGAAACCCCATATAAATTTACAAGATCATTTACTTGAAGATTACAAGTGCATTTAATTAAGGAGATTATTTAAAATTATTTTTAATAGGAAATATAATATCAGATGAATTTGGGTATTTAAATATTATTACTGCGGTACATTTCCATAAATAGTGATTATGAAAAACAAAAGAAAAAAATAGATAGAATTTATAAAAATTCAATCAAAATATTTTTTCTACTATTATTCTTGATATAAATTCATTGTACTGTGATTCATGGAAAAGTTTAATCGAGATTCTACATCAATTCAATAATTTTCTATCTAAATTTAGTTACAATTTTTGGATTATAATTTATTTATCTATTCTTCTATAATATGATTGTAATTAGTTTATTCTTTTTTAGTACCAAATAATGTTTTATATTGGTTATACTTCTATATCAGTTACAATATATAATTGGTTTTTACCCCATGATAAAAGTTAGGTTGTGAATTTATTATTAATCCACTATAAAAGATTAGATAAAATTGGGTTGTGACTTCAATTGAAAATTCATGTTGATTTGGATTGTACCACACCTTTACAAGAGTATGTGGATGTGAAAAGTAGAAATAGGTTCTTTGTGATCCAATATACTATAAACATTTATGGTTTTTCTTATTTAACTTTCTAAATATTTTATTAATCGTTAATATTAGTTAATGAACCTCCCCCCTCTTGTCTTCTGTCTATCTACTCATCTAGGAAAACACCCTTACTAAGTATACAATCCACATCAATGTAATATGATTGAACGCAATCCACCATCAATCTACTCTTTATATTTATGACTTCTGGTAGAAGATAAATTTATTAATTTCATGATCATTATACATGGAAAACTTCTCCCTAATGAGTAAGTGGGGTAATGTTTTTAATGAATTCATCATCATAACCAATTTCAAGTCATGAGACATGAGAAAGATAATTCATTTCATAAGGGTATAGCTAGTGTGATTAAAATTATACAACATGATCCTTATAAAACAAAACAAATAAAAATTCCTATATTTGAGTTATCTTAATAAAAAGTATTTCACTCACTCCAATTAAGAAGAATCGGGAAGGTATACGACTTAAATTTTTTGATCAACACATCAACAGATTCATGGAATCCATCTCTCCATTCAAATTTTACTTCCTTTTATGTCAAATTCCTTAACGGAGATACAATCTTAGACTAGTCTTGAATAAACTATCAATAAAATCCAACCGGACCTATATAAATTTTTATTTCAAAAATATTCTTGTACATCTACCAAGATATCACTACTAGATATTCTCAAGATCCTCAAACAACTCTTTTAGAAAAAAAAAATGACTGACTAATTTCAAATCTAGAATCTAAAACTGGTACTTAAAAATTTTAGTTCATATAAGATTCCCCTTCAAATACATCAAGATGATTTATAAATAATTCTATAATTCTGATATTTCCATGAAATTATTGAAGATATAACCCAAAAATACAACATAAATGTGTTAATATATTAATAGAAGCTATGATTCATCAATTATATAAATACTGTAGAGGAATTCATAATTACAAAAGGCATAGAAAGATACTCATAATGTTTATACCTACTTCAAAAAGATGTATTATGAATGTTATATTCCTTCTCTCTCTACTAGTTTTATCCTAATTTAATTTCAATATTAGATAACCATATTTATTTAAAGATATGTCCATGAATATTGTAAATATGAGGATTTAGGTATTTCTTTTCTTTAGTGTCCTAATTAATCAATTAATAATCCAAAAAAACCATAGACTTCTATCTTCATTCTTTACAAAGAGAACTCGGTCTAGCCATAGTGAAAAACTATGGTATATGAAATCCTTACACTTGAGATTCTAATATTTCATTTTTAATTTCCCCAAATTAATTGGAGTAATTCAATATAATGGAAATGAATTGGGGAATGTTTTAAAAAAATTAATCAATAAAGA
This sequence comes from Viscum album, assembly GCA_963277665.1. NCBI lineage: Eukaryota > Viridiplantae > Streptophyta > Magnoliopsida > Santalales > Viscaceae > Viscum > Viscum album. The sequence goes on along the minus strand of OY728165.1, from coordinate 248,997,746 downwards.
ATTCAACCTATAAATTTGGTATTAACTTCAAAAAATCATTACCAAAAACCATAGGATACATGTCCACCACCATATCATGTTGATCACATGTGCTTACATAAACAATATCCAAGAAAAAATTTAATATATAACATGTGAATGATATGAAATTAAAAATGATTGGTCCTAACCTACTAGATCTCGGATCCCACTCACCATGAAAAACAATAGTTTTTTCAACATGATAAAGAAACATGAACTGTATATAATAGAAATTAATATGAAATTTGGATCTGATCATCCAATACATTATAAATATAATATCTACGATATCCTGATTCATAATAATAAAATCCCATGTGATCTCGTAATTAGTTTCTATCACATATCATAAAGTACACTGAAAATAATTCAAGGATGATAATATCCCTTTCCCTATATCAATCAATTCCAAAAGTATATAAGAATAAATAAGCATTATAAATCTTAAATTGACCAATATAGCCTTGTATTCCATAGGTTCCTACATAGAATCATATATTAAACCATAAATAAGGTCTCTCAAAGACATATTAATAGAATTATAATCTCCTTTCATAGGACATTATCCCTCTCATATCTGAAAATAAAACCTTTCTCCATGTGATGTTTTAAAGTTCACCTTGTGTCTTTGGTATGGGAAGAACATCCATTACTTCACTTAATATAATGAAATAATTTTTTTATAGTTTACCTATTTATCTAAATAAAATTAAATCCTTGAGATATCCTTTATAATATCATTTATAATGGGCATATTCCCACATTAAAAATAGATCAATTGTTCACATCCTGAAGGTATCATGGAGATGGAATTAGGTGGGCAATGAAAAATTTACCTTCCATAAAAAACTAATCAAGATTTTGTATATTATAAGATAAATATTTCTATATTTCTATTATTTCACAAGAAGCACAACCCAAAATTGTATTCTCTTCTAAAATGGTCTAATTTATCACATCCATATTTAACTCCTCGTCATAGTTCATATAAAAAATATAATAAATATATATCTATTTTTTTGTTTCATACCTATCTCGAATTACCAATACCTGTAGATTTAATTATATATTAGATCTGAAGAAAAATTGAATCATCACGGAAATTGAGTGGAATATTCAATGATGAAAATGATTCCCCTACACCATAGTCATAATTCCGTTTATTTTTTCATCCTTACTGTCCCATGGTAAAATTACTTATTGAACAACTCTTTTTTATTTTTACAAGACATATGTTCATAAAAAATTCCCTACAATAAAGTATCCCATAACTTATATCTCGTTACTTCTAGCATGTACATGGAAAACATGACATTATATATCTATAGAATCTAAATAAAACTAAAAAACAACTGGATTTTTTCCATCGTTTCTTCAGGTTCCGAAGAGCATTAGTCACCATGAAGGGTTGGAGAATTATACATAGTAAATTATTCATCATGATCCATAATTCATGTTGGATCACACTCATATTCCCCTCCCATGGATTGAATTTTTTAAATAGCCAAATGAATGAGATCTTGGATGATATGAGGGTTAACTTGCAAGAAATGGTATGTTGTTCCCTATCAATTGTTTTTAAAATATTTTACTAAGGAGTAATACATAATATTTGAAGAGTTAAATTTAATAAATACCAAAATAAATAGAAGATAACATCAATAGCAAAAAAATATCTCAATTACACATTAATACTTAACCTTGAAAAAATGGGTTGATATAGAATAAAATAGTGAAAAAATAATATTTTCAAAATTTAAAAACTATGAATGGATTTTTCAAATGGTTTAAAAGAAAATTTTGAAAAAATTTTGTTTTCACTAAACGTTATTTAGAATTTTATTCATGGCATATATTCAATTTTTTAGACTATTTTTATAAAATCTAAAAACCTATTTTTTTATTTTCTCCCCCATTAATGAATTTTTCTCAAAATAATTCATCATACATCCATAAAACAAATACTAAAAAACATATCATAATAGCTAAAAACCCAATAAAAATACAAATCAATGTAAAATTACTTTACAAAAAATGGTAACTCGAGGTTTAGCAGGAAGAAGTGTTTACTAGAAACTTTTGAATACAACCTCTCAAGTCCCTATGGTCTTATCGCCCTTATAGCATTACTTATAAAACAATATGGGGATCTAAACCACTTTTTTAATAAACTATATTGGTCCAATATATAATTCCATACATATTATCCCAATCTATGTCGTAAATCATGTTTTGTCTATTTATATGCTGGTGATAATCTCTATGAAAAATTAACATAACCAATGGGAATTATTTTATCCTCTAAATTATTTAAACAACATCAAAAATTCAATTAGTAATTTGAAATATGATATCAATATATTAGATATTCATGTTATGTTAATAAATAGTTTAATAATAAGGACACAACCAAAGATGGAATAAGTGATATAATTCCTTTGTTATGATCTTGTATAAATTGATTAAAAAATAAAAGTTGAGTGAAAAGTCATGAATAATATAATGAGAATAAAATTAGGATGAGGACATGGAGGCCTATAAATGAAATTATCATTATCCCAAAATGTCTTAAAATGACTACACAAACCATGTCTTATAATCCATAGTATCCTCCAATTAATACAACTCAATAGGTATATAGAATTCATTAATAGAATGTCTCTATGAGAAGGATAAAATTTACCATTACCTACATTAGATATAATAGGGTTTACATACACATAAAGGGTGTATGTATAGTTTGGAAAAGGAACCTAGTAGGTAACCACTATGAATTTAAATATATCCTTTCATATAGAAAATTATTAGCACTAGTTAAAAGTATAAATACAAAACATTTATCCATTTTTATTTTAGATTAATAAAAATTCATTTTCCACATTATTTAGTAATAATAGATTCATTGATGGTAAATAAGATCATTGTAGAAGGAAATAAGTCCAACTAATCACAAATAATTGGAAATATAGAACAATAAAAGTAAGAATTTAAACAAACCTTGAACCAAGCACATGGGATTCCACCTTGATCCAAATAAAAGTGAAACCTAGTACAATGTTTGTGGAACAAATATTAATCATTATTAAACACAACCATGTCGAACATCAAGTAACCCTTGTCTTCATCTGGATACATCACTTATTTAGAGAAAATTAATGAATAGATGAGGAAGAAAAGATTTCAATGAAACTAAAAAATTAAAATAAATTTTATAAATTAAAAATACCCTCATTTATAAATAATAATTCTCAAATAATGAAAAATTAAATTTAATAAAAACCCTCCTTTAAAATACACAAACCCCTCCAAATGAAAATTATAAATTCATTTGACCCCAAAAACTACATTTTAATAATTTGATAAAATTATAGTAGGTACAAAAAAATTTCAAAGATAATAACACTTATAAATATAGAAAACATCACATTTTACATTACATAATTATATGTATTATTTTCTTTATAATTTTTTTATATAATAATGTTATAATGAAGTGATGTTCCTTTTAAAGACATGCATAATAAGATTTTGTGTTTCCCCTTATGGTCATAAATACATGACCAAGTTAATTTCTCTTTAAGTTAATAAATATAGGATTAATTTTGATTATTTTAACAATATTTATAATATATGTAATGTTATGACTTTCATAGTAATATAGCTAGTAATACTAGTTAAAATGTGCATAGAAATGATTTGTTTGGGATTTTTTATGATTATAACTTTTTGGTTTATCATATCCAATAGTTACTAAATATGAGAGGTTATGGTTGGGGTTTATACCTATTAAGAGGCCCATATATGGAATATTTCCTCATTGATATGGATAACTAGATGTGAAATACATTATTCACATAGAATATGTATAAATTAAGATGGTTTGGGGATTTCAACATATCAGAGGCCCATTTAGACCTATATGTTTGTTTGAACATACTGTGGATAAGTTAATCTATGTTGGCATGGTTTGGTCTTACATATATTAGGAAGAAAATATGGAGTTATATGGCTCTTTTAGTACACAAAACGGGAATATTGGGTTCTTTAAGGACATAAAATTGAATGATATAGGATATCCAAGATGATCATTTTGAGCCAAGATAGGTTTCAATGTAGTCAAATGATAAGGAACCTCATTATTAATGGTACAAATGATTGTAAACACCTTAAGGGTCCTTAAATTAAGACCAGATAAAATCCATTTTTAATAGAACCCATGATTTATGTGGATTATTCTGGTGTATATAACTCGATGAGGTATTTTAGGAAGCTATGGAGGAGGCTTGGGGGGGGGGGGTTGGCACATCGATAGGTGAATCAGGTGAATGGGGAACCATGGTTGCTGACCTGGGTGAGGGTCACTCAACCATCGGACCTATGTAGAAAACCATAGTATGGAGGAATAAGAAAATGTGGGACCCTATTAGGAAGGCTTCCATAGATATATCACCCTTGTATGGGGGCATGGGAATGTTGTCTCCAGAATAGGAAGGTTTGTGAAAATATGTCATGCTAGTATGGAGGCCTAGGTGAAGTGATACCCAATTACAGATGACTAAAAAAATATGGCACCCATGTATGGAGGGAAGGGAAAATGGAATCCGGAATATAGAGGCATTGGTGAATATGGATCCCTATTAATGAGGAATGTCTGAAGTTTCACGAAAATATGGATGCTTGGGAAAATATACTACCCTATAAAAGAGACATGAATAGATTCTCATCTTAATATGTAGTGCTAGAGAAATTTATATCCCTATTATAGAGACATGGGTGGATATGGTTCCCTATTATAGAGTCCAAAGTCATGTTTCACTTGAATTTAGTGGTCTATGAGAATATAACACCCTATTATAGCGGATTGGGAGAATATGGAACCCCATTATAATGATCTTGGCACAAATTATATCGATTGACCTCAATGCATCACAATTGATTAAAAAATTATTCCTAAATGGAACTCATTTATAACTCTGGAACACCCCTTGAGGAGGTTACATTTCCTATTCATTTATGTGACCTAGGAAAAGTGGTATTTTAAAAATTATAATCCTTGAAAGACAGAAATACTATTCCCTTGAATCCTCTTTCTCTTTCTTTAACGTCAAAACTCACATAAGATGTAACATAGAGGTGATATGAGTATATTATTTTGTTCATTTGCTGCTATGGATTCTACATTATTCTCATCTCACATTATATTTCATTTATTATCAAAATTTGTGTTCTAGAGGTATTTATATAGAAATTGGGAGCTTGGATACCATTTTAATGTTGGTAACAGCTCAAGGAACCTCACTCTTTTTAATATATCACTTGATATATGTTTTGAGAGGGTTTGGTGTATGGGGATATGCGATGCAACAGAGTATATGGAAGGAATTTTGTATCATAGAGAAAGCATTTGTTACCTTGATAAAAAAAACATAGTTCTCATTATCTCCTTCGAAATATTTTTTATTTTATCAAGGAATTACTGGAATCCTTCCCTATATTAAAATTAAAGCACTAACCCCCCCCCCCCCCAAAATATAAATTGGACCCAATATAAATAATTAGGATCAAAAAATGAGGTAAATATAACATTGTAATTATCTAGGATTTTCGAGCATACTTCGTTCTAGGTAGAGATCATGCACTCAAGTGGTGTGGGGAAATATATCAATCCAACATGTTTTCTTCACAAATTATTCGGTGTACAACATATGTTGTGGGAAAATTAATTCTCTTATAGATATTAAGGGACCAATTCATAAATTTAAATCTGTAAACTAAGTGAATCCTATAAATGAGTACCTCTCTTTTCACTCAAATCACTCACTAAACTCTTGGTATGTCTTAAGAGACATATCCTATATTGTTTTGGGAATGGGAGATAAGGAATTTGAGTAGGAATAAAATTGATAGTAAATGGATTTATAGGAATATTTTATTAGTTAACCACTTTTGGGAATGACAAATTGAGTTTCATAGTCTAAAAATAATGACCTAAAATCAAGGATTTTGGTGAAAATAGAATCATAATATAAATTTTACCCACATATTTTGTGTTATATCTCATACACACACTATTTCATTCCATTTTTATTCTTTTTAATTCATTATGATTCTAGATTCACTGAATTATTCTATATAAAATGGAAAAATATACAAACACAAAAGACATTGAGGTAGCTGCTTCTCACATCAAATAGATGTTTGAATAAATAAATCTATGTTAATTTTATCCTATAAAACCATGTCATCAAGAATGTGAAACACCTCTTAGACCAACCCTACTAAACTATCCAACATTATATAGGTTTCCTCTATATGGGTTTGGCCTCATGAATAAAATGTAAATCCCATATCCATACATTAAATATCTCATCATTCCATTCCAATAATTCTTATACATTTGTCAAAAAAATAACTGCACTATTGGATATTTTTTATATGAGGATAGTATTGAGGAGTTATATTTTGGAATCATGAATATAACAATAATCCATGACTAGCCTGATTTCTATTTATCCATTAATAAATCCTCTATGTGGAATCTGTATAAAGAATGGATTCTCTAATAGAATTGTCTCTCAGGGGGACATTTCTATGAAGAATGATCATAGAAATAATGGGTGAATTAGAGTTTTTCTAAAATTGAGAACCATTTAAGAGCTTTACGATTTTCAAAGATATTTATAAAAATAGTATCTCAGTCTCTCTCTATCCTGGTATCTTTCCAATGTTTTCTAGATGATGGTATTATGAATCCAATACCTATTATTTATTTCATAGTGTAGTTTTCATAAGCCTCTAGAACATTCAAATTATTAGGGTTGACCCAATACTTATTAAAATGTATGATGAGTTTCCCCTTTCTCACAATGAATGGGACAATATATAGTGAACACCTATTAGGGATATGGATTATCTAAATTGGTCAAATATAATCATAATAAAGATGTTCACTATCCTCTCATCATCCCTTATAGAACCAAGATGAAGAAATCCCCAAATCATTCTTTTTATTATCTATATAAACCATTTTCTTGATAAGTGGGAACCACACAAACTAAATTCAAACAATGCAAACATATCCCTAACCAAAATTCAAACTTCAACAAAAGATCTAATATATTTTTTAAAAACAAGATCATGATAAAAAATTCATAATTCAAATACGAAAAAATCCCGGACTAAAACCTCAAAAGATATTGATGAGCAAATTATAGAGACATGACACAAGCCTTCATGATTACCACGTATCATCTTTGTTACCCTAATACCACTAGAACCCAATTCTGGAGAAGGTTTTCCAAGAAGCAGAATTGGGAAAAATCTTCCACAAACTGTTGTTAAGGACATCATCACCTTCAAAAATGTAAAAACAAAATTGATGCCTCCATTAAAGATCCCCACCTTACAATATGATCACCTTCAGATAAAACCTAAACAAAATAGAAACAAATCATAGTTGCCGATAATGATTTCTTGCCTGCACATCACATCTTTGAAAATCATTACTTCTTCCACCACAACTCACCACCAAGAATAGATCTTGTCTTCTAGAACACTACTATCCACTCTAACAACTCATCCAAAATATTCCTTGAAAACCATCATGAAAACCCAACGTGGGGAGGAGAGGAGAAACACAAAGCCATAACAATGAAAGGATTGGATAACTTTAGAGGTTTTGACGTAATCAATTAATGTTAATTTAAGAGTTATGAAAATCATCATGGGTTGATAAGTTTAATAATGATCACAAATTTGAAGGCATTAATACTCACTTGAGGTCTTATGTACTTAGATTTTATGGTGGTTAATTATATTTTGGGATACATTTTTTGGGTTTCTAGAATAATATATGATTGAAATTTATGTAAAAAATTAGGTTTAATATGTGATCTTATTTAATGTTTATTTAAAAACAAATTTATTATATTTTTTTAATAAAATATGTAAGGAATGAATTATGATTAGGGTTTTTATGAGATTTTATATTAAGGTAATAATGGTTAATTGAATCAATGATTATCTGATTTTGAGAGTATAAGTTATGTAATGTAAATAGTTTTTGTGGAATGAAAATTGATCTGTGGGAAAGGAGACTAGATATATTTAGAAAGTATTTTCTATGTTTTTGAGAAACATATATATTTATGGTATAAATAAAAAATTATTAGGTAGTAACTGACTTTATAAATTGAGGGGAAAAGATAATGTGAATTTTTATAAGATTTTCTGTTGGGTGAATTAAGTTATTTAGAGAATCTTTTAATCTATTTTGGGTATAGAAAATAGAAAGGAAGATTTTTTATAAATTTTCTTATGTAAAATTATTATTTGTAAAATGATTAAATTTTTTTTCAAAAATGTGGTCATGGATTTTTTGATTTTTAGGGTTTCCTTTCCAAGTATTCGATCTCTTTATGTATTTTTCCTCTATTATTCCCTCTATGTATGAAATAAATGATCGTGAAATGAATTTTTATATTTTTTTATATTCATTTTTTATTAATGGATACTCTAATTTCCTCTTATCTGGATTTATAGTTCATATATTATGAATTTTGAAAGGAATTTATTAACTCAAACTCCTTTCATAGATTCATATACTATATTCAATAAATATATTCTTATAATATCTTTTTATTCTATCATATGATAGTATTATTTGGTATTTTATCTTTATTTTATGAGGATTTACACTTGAATACCATAATTTCCTTATCAAATGATTATTATATTACAATTTATGATGCTAATAGTGGTGTATTTACACTAATTATTATTCATCAATTCATATTCTATATAGTAATTATTCATTACAAATTATTATGTTTACTTTACAGGAGGAATGATGTTTTACTTATGGGTTAAATATATTTCTTTAAAGTGAATCTTTATGATAATCTATTTTACGGTTTATTAAATTATTAGGTATTTTATAAATGGATATTTATATTAATTATATGGATATGCAATATAAATTTATCAATGATGGATTTCACTATAGTATTCTTTCACTGATATTCAGTGACAACATGAATTTGAACATGAAATATAATTCTTTAATTTAATTATACTAATATATGTTTTTCACTTCCTCATGCAGCCTCTTGGACAACAAGATATACCTTGGAAGGAATGAAACAATTAGTGAAAAGGCATATCCTTCATTGATGGTCTATCAATGGGATATAATATGTAGGGGTCTCATCTCTATTGGCCTTATAAGAGGCAAAGGATTCTACAAACAAGGATGTAAAATTCATTATCTATATTAGTCATGACTCGCTATAGGAGATGCTTGATCTTTTTATATTTTTACTGATTTGTAAAATCATCTTGGTGAAGATAGAAAAAATATTCTAAGGAATACTTGAAATTGATGATCTCTTAGTTCTAAGGATTTTCTAATTGGAAAATCATTCCAATTAGCATTGGTTCTATTCATCCTGATTTTTTAATATGGACTGAACTGATCAACTTCATGAGTTTTTATTTTTTATAGTGTAAATTTTATGGTTTTAAGAGTCAAAGTTTGGTAAATGGATTTTAAGCACCATTATCAAAATTAACGCTCAGATATTGGTTAGGATTCATGGTCATGATTGGGAATATGTTTTTTATAGAATGAAGATATGTCTGAAAGGACAAGTCTCATATATTAAATTAAATTAATTTAGAAAAAGTATTAAGTAAATTATTTAAAAATAGTAATCATTCAAAAAAGAATAATGATCATCAGGAACATCATTGTGCAAGGTCAATCTTCTTGCCATCACCATTTTGTTATCCAATCCACCAAATGCAAAATTTTATTCACAAAATACATGTGTAATAATGTAATTCATGTATGAAATAGATTCCAAGAAGCTAATCCAACTACTAGTAAGTTTTGAGGATAAATGAATTATGCCATTTCTAATTGCATGCACTACTATAGTAGAGTCACATAAAATCAATATATAGGACCATCCTTATTATTCTACCACTTCAACCATATCGATAGTGCGAAGCATTTCAGCATCCAAGGAAGTGGAAAAGACATATTGGATATATAGACAACCTCTTTTACTACATGTGTGGTCTCCAAAACTATCACCATATCGGGCAGGTCCTGGATTACCTCTTAAAGAACCATCAATATTACATTTAAACTAATTAATATGGGAGGGGTCCATAACCCATCCAATGTTCCATAAGGGGGATTATAATTTCATGTAATCCCGATATAATGGAGAACAAAAATATCATGTCGAGAGTTATCAAACATACCATTTTGAATGGAATTATCCCCTAATATTTCTCTAAATATAGATATTAAATCACATAAAATATATAATGGTGTGATATCATGGATTAGGTGATTTAGACTGCACTAAATTTTATAATTAAATTTCATGTAGCCTACATGAGGCAGATTCTACATTTTCTACGATATTTTCACTTATAGATAAGAAAATAGGTAGTCTATGATCGATAAATTGTAAATAATCTAAACCTGAAACAATTCAACAATAAAAACCCATAGGGAAGAATATATAAAACATCTATAGAATAGATGATCAATTTATTCTCTATGATGATTAAAAAAAGAGAAAACAATGACACCATAAATTTGAAATAAATCATCTGTGTAAAGTTTTTAATAAATCACTCTATATAAAATAGTAAATCTAGATGGTATAATTCAAGTCTTGTTGAGGATTGTTTTCAATTTTCTAATGTGTTCAAGAGTTTTTATATGGTACAATACCTATATGTATGGAATTCCATTAGTAACATGCTCCCAAATAAGAATTTCATCTCCACTGGTGAAATTGTAGTTTAAAATAGTTTCATTAATCTCATTAGGAAGGGTATCCAAAGGAATATCATATTTCACTTTAATTAAGAAATTGGTATCGAATGTCTTGTATTGTTAAACAAGGTTGTTGATGATAAAAGTTTCAATCCATTTTTTCTTCTTGATTTTTAGAGAGAAATTAGTGTCAAAATTCTAATATGAGTCATTAATTATTTTGGAATATGATTTATTAAAAGTTGGAAAAGTGGATAATTACACATTTTTCGAATAAATATCATTATGTTTTTTAAGGAATCGTTCTATGAAAAAATTAAGGTCATGAAAAATATTATTAATTAGTATCCACACAAAACTATTCTATAAATCATGATTAAACTTTCTGATTTTCTTAATTCGCATCCCTCCACAATCAAGTTATTAGTAGAATTGTTTCTAGGGAATAGTGAAATTTTTCATTTGGAAGATTCTTCCACTCCAAATAATTTTTTTATATAAGTGTTGATACATTTTATGAGAGGATATGAGCATATCTAAAACATAAAATATTGATTTAATTGGGAAACAATATTTTCATTAATGAGGCTAATTTTCCCATCCATTGAAATCATTTTTCGTTCCATGAATATAGGTTACCCCTCACTTGAATCACAATATGACAGAAGTGTAAGGCTTCTGTTATTACCCAGAAAATAGGTACACAAAGATAAATAAAGTTAACATTACCTTCTCTAGTAACTAACTCAGTAGTTATTCTCACCCTTTTGGTTACATGTATTTTTAACTTAAGTAAAGGATATATTTTTTCCAACTAATTTCCTAATCAGAGATTTATTAATAGTAAAGATGAAAATTTTAAGTTTATAATGTTTATTTTATCCCCTCAGATGAAAATAATGATATAATTATTATAAAAATGTTTAGGGGGCAACAAGACCTCTACAAGCCCTAATGGGAGTAGACTGGCCCTCGTTCACTAATTTGAGAAGAATCTTGGTCAAGTAGTTCTCATAAATAAAGAACATTATTTCTAAAAGGGTTAAATTGTCTGAAACCTATTGTGAAAGAAAAATATACTTCATGAGAGACAATTATTAGCATTGAGATATTGCCAAATCTCAAGAAGATTTTAACCCAATTGACTAGGGTTTCATTGAATCCGTGTCTGGTTAAGACATCACAAGTGATGCTCCAATCATGAATGTTAAAGGAATTCATGACATCTAATTTAATATAAATTTTCCATAGAATAGTATATTTCCTAATAATATTAAAACATTCATTTTCCATAACAAGAGAATCGTGTGTGGTCCTACCTTTGATGAAACCAAAATTATTAGCAAACACAATCTTGTTGGATATTCCTACAAATATAATTGCAATAATTTTCCTAATGATTTTATAAGTGGTATTGACAAGATCAACATTCTTAAGGATATGTATCTCATTTTCATTGTCAAATTTATGGATGAGGGAATGTAATTGAGAATTTATACCTTGATTGAGATGACCACATTTGAAATAATTGATATCTAGTATACATACATCATTGTGAATGATATACCCAAAAGTGTTTAAGAAGGAATTTTTAAAACCATATATGCTAGGAGAACCCCTATAATTGGTGCCAAATATTACCTATCTCATCTCATTAGTAGAAGGAATGATATAGATATTCAAATTATCCTCTAGGTTGACAAGATTAGAAATGGTATCTTCCGTGGTTTTGATTGGGGTATTGGAGGAATCATTGAGATTCATATAGGAGGAGACAACATGTGCAATAATGTTTTCACTTTTTTCAATGCGGTTTACATTTTAATTATGGATAAAAAGGTATATTAATTTTACATATACTTTTAATATAATTACAGATCTTAGTGCCTATGTCACCATCCTTTAACCATTTCATTTTGAAAGATTCCCTCTATAGTTTTTCATTAACATTAAGAAAATGATTCAGATAATGTGTGACCTTATTGTCCTATTCAAGGTCAACATAAAAACCACACCCAGTTCCTTTCTCTTAAATAAAAATGTTTAAATAATCAACATATAAAATATTTTCATCAATGTGACGGAAGAAATTTTTACTCCCTGCTTTTAGATTTTTCATCAGAATTTTGAGCATCAAGAAATAATCAAGAATATTGTCCCATAAGTTAAAGGAATTCCAAGTATCTTGGATAAGAGGTCTGTATCAAATGTTTGAATTCTAAGTACTATTAATTCTATACGTGAAGTGTTTCATGTCTACATTATAAATAAATTTTTCCAAATTAGGGTGGTGGTCAAAGGTAAATTTTGCAAGGGTGGAACAAGACATAGAGTACAAAAAATTAAGGGATGCAACATTGAAAAAAGCACTATCCAATTTACTAGAAACAAATGAATGAATTTATCTTCTATACCATTTATATTTATCTCCAACAAGATTAATTTCATAAATAATATATCCTTCAATACATTCCTGGAAATATCTCTTTTATAAATAATAATTACCAATGCCACGTCACTCATCAGGATTAATAATATAATTACAATCATGCATGATATTAAATGGGTAACATATAATTCTACTAATGTCAAAAAAAAATTTCATAGACTTCTTCATGGCTAATAACCATTATAATAATAAACTATTTAGAGACATTGTTGAATTCCATCATAATAGTAATTGAATGTAACAATATGCTCATGTAAAATAATGGAAGAAATTCCTACCGGTGTATGGTGTATGAGGACCCAAAGTCTCTTAGTGTCATTGTTGAATCAATTTTTTCCCATAAGTTAATAACCAAATTTATCAAAAGAATAAATATTCTATAATATATTGTGTTTTGGTTCAAAGATGCCTAAAATGAATAGAATATTATTTCCTAAAAACAATTTATAGGACTTAATTGTCTTAGGATTTGAAATACCTTAACCGTTTTAGAACATGATCTTTATTTGATCCTTGGCTTGAAAAAAATCACCCTCTTTTCTTTCCACCAATATTTTTTTGTTGTTGATGTTCTAATTGTATGGTGTTTTTTTCAACATTACTAGAATCACCACCCTTTAGTGGAAAATGATCATATGGAATTAAAAATACCATTTAAGTGTCCATCATATAATGTTAATCATCACCAGTGTGAGGAGATGTTGATTGTTTAATTGTAGGATATAAGGAATTAAGATCCATATAATATCCAACATCTTATATTGGGACTTGATTATCTAGACTTGATTAGTCCACTATGATTCCCAATATTACGGTTTTATCAGTATTTGTTTGAGGTTATGTGGATTTTCTAGAATATTCATCATCCATGGTTGAATTTTGATCAACTATACTTTATTAGTCTACTATAATATCCAAAATAAGATAATTTTTAGAATCTTTGGTTACTATAAAAACCTAGATTAATTATCTTTCCACTACTAGTTACAGAAACTCTCTTCTAAATGAACCCAATAGAAAGATTTTTAATTCCTTCAATAACATTATTATAATAAGGAATAGATATTTCTTTTTGTAATTAATCATTATTTAAATAGTCATCCTGTATAGAGAAAATTATCCATAATATAGGTTGAGGGATTATAATGAAATTATTACTTTTTTCACTCTATGGTCAATCACTCTTAATGGGTTTCGAAATATCTAATAAACGATTTCATGGAATACATTGAGAGGTGGTGGAAAAATCTCTATAAGAACCCCCATTGATATTGAAAGGAGACTTCTGTACCAAAGTCACTTGAGGAGAATCATGTGAAGAATCATTAACAGGTTTAATGGGAGAGTCATAAATCTGACTATAATTAGATAATGATAAAGAAGAATGAATTAAATTAAGAATATTCATATTATCATGTATAATATCAAGTGAAATATAATTATCCTCACTTATTGGGATCATAGATAAATCTAAAAAAAATTAGAGGTTCATAAATAATGAGAGACCAAGAATCAACATCTTCCTCATCAATAATATTTGTCCAATATTTCCATTGATCTATTTCACGTCAAAGGTATTTTTCTATTTTTAATCAAATTTCTAGTGTCTGTTTTTTCCAATGTCTCAATTATATATAAGGAAACTACATTTCCTTTAATTTTCTTAATTTACACATTCCATTAATCTTGTTTATCTATGTATTTCATCTACTTTTGAATATTCATGAACATATAAATTTTTTGATCAACAATTCTACAATAATCAATAAATGGGAGAACAAATTCAAACTATACTTTTACCTAAATGTTGGTTTCATTATCAATGAAAGATATAGTATTTGGAGGTCTCATATCAATGTCATCTTCTTCAAGGAATCAGTAATACATCCTCATATCTCAATTCATAGTTTGATGATGAATCTCTAAAGGGATTCCAATGCAGGTAGAAATACCATATAAATCATGGGATGAAAATAAACCCAATTCAACCCCTAAAATATTACCCAAATTTTGTAAATAGAATTATTTTTATTGAGAGGGATAAAATTATTTCTCCACTCAGTTATTTTTAAAGTAAATATCTTCAAGTTGTCATTCTTCTTCTTTTATATGTCTCCAAGATCATCTTTTCTTCCCAAAATAATTTGGAAGAATCCCTTACCAATAAAAATAATCATCTAATCATATTTACTCTGCCATTAAGGGATCTATAATTTTAAATCATCATATGACTTTGAGTTCCCTCTTTTGGAGTAAAAAATATGCATGAGATGGAGAATCTACATAATCTAAATCTTTATTTAATCTCTTTTGGATCTTTCACAACTAGGAATCTACCGACATCAGATTTTATGAAATAATAATGTATGATAAGATTTTAAGTTCTAACATCATATTTATACAGATATTTAACAAATAAAATTCATTTTATATTTAATGATGATGGGGATAAGGACCCATGAAGATTTACCTTTTCCTCGAGATGCTTCTTTCAAAAATAAGATTCAGGATTTCAGAAATTGAAGGACCTCTCCCACTCTGATAAAAAATAATCCATAGATCATGAGGGGAATTAAGAAGAAGAGAGGTAATTTTTTTATATTAGGGGGAATATATCATTAAGATGCTTTATTTAATTCCTCAAAAGAAAGAGAGCCATCATACAATGATCAACTTTCTAAAGAGAGAAATGAAAATTACAATCTCGGGCCTGTTGAATAATTCCATTATAGGTTGAAGCATGGATTTTCAATTACCCTAACAGATTCCGTTGATCTCTAATTTTAGATGAAGATGGGAGGTCTAGAATGATTTTAGAATGCCAATTTTGTGATGAAGAAGATGATTCCAACTCCAAATAGAGAACCTCCATGAAATATCTTAGCACCATTTTTTATCATGATATCAGGCCTAATACAAGTGACTTCCATCAAAGTTTGATGAAGTCTCTATCAAGAATATAGATTCTGACACAAAAAATCCCAGAAAAAGAATATATGAGCGTGAAAAAGATGTTCTGAACCCATCATTAATGGATACCATCTTGTTTTAGAATAACCAGACACCGAGCTGATGATATCTAGGATGCAGATACACTAACCTTTATGGTGAAGAAGATTATTCATACTCAAAATATAGCACCACCTTGTGAGACCTTTCCAGCACTATTGATCTTGATTTCAATCCTGAAACAATTTTTCATTTCCTTAATTGAGAATAATTACATATTCATATTTTAATGATATTTTATCATGTGTATGGGATCCTCTATAATTTGATGAGAATACAGTTGAATTCAAAATTGGATATTATGATTGGATGATTGTTATTTTTTATCTTCTGAATCTTAGAAAGAAAATTCCACTTTATTGGATAGAATAACAATGATTGATTTCAAATTCGAGTATAGAATTATTCATAAATAGTTTAAATCATGTAAAATTATTGTACTTGTGGTTTCAATAAGATTGAAGGTTTAAAAGTTATAGTTGAAAACTTATTGTCCTAAAAATGTATGGAAATTGGTGATAATAAGAGGATGGTTGTGGATAATGTAGTAGTACCAGTATCGTCAATGGAATGTGAGGCTATCAATCCTTCTGGGGTCAAAGATAAGGGTAAATATGTTGTATATTCAATCAAAGAGCCCCATGTTATTTTTCAACTGATCAATGGAATGTATGGAAAATATAGACTTGGTTCTAGGTCTATCAAGATCTCATCACCTAACTCACAAGGGAATTTTATTTTAAGAGATGAATGCGTGGCTCAAAAGGAGTATGGTTAGACAAAAGAAAACGAGGATAAAATCAAGAGTCTCCAACTAAGGATTATAAGGATATTGGCTCTATGGCTCTCTTAAAGGATTCTATTCATAATGATAACTAGGGTAATTCTCCATTAGAAAATTGGTGTGGGAACCAATCATAAATATGGGTCAATTAGGAACCTGAAGTATACATTATTAAGGATGTAATATCAATAGGTCATAATTATGGGATAGATCCAAAATGGAAATGGATTCTCAAGTGATTATGCCTCAACTTCCAATATCCCCTAGGTAGGATGTACCTTGTTAATGGATAAATTATTATGTTACCAGTCAACCTTCTCAGGTGATAGGGGTAATTAGGAGGTTTTTTCAAAGGTTATGTTAGAAAAAATAGGAAGTTAATTAATCATCACCTATTCACTCCCCATCATATCATGGGTCTATAAAGGGTATGATAAATAATTAAATTGTCTCAATAAATATATCTTGAAGTTGTAACAGTTCAAAATCAACAAAACTCAATAAATGAATATTCTTTTTTGAAGTTTTCATGGTCTTTCTAATCTACCCATAGCTAATAATATTAAAAATAATCACTTGAATCATCATGATTTTCTAATATATATTTTTGAATTGATGGCTAAATATATCCTCATAAATGTTTTGATTATAAAATATGTTGGGTAAAACCCTTTTGGGGTTAATATAAACAATGAATATGTGGAAATACTTTATGTTATGATGTCTCGGATGATATAAATATTTTATATGACACTAGATAATGAGAAATTTATTACTACTATGATTACCATGGATGGTAGTTACTTAATTTCATCCATAATTTTTCACCTTTATAATTATTAGTGGAAAATGGTATTATGAGAGGATATATGGAATCTTAATAATGATATTCAAGGGCCGTGTGTGCTTAATAAGGATTTGAATACTATTTATATCTCATTTTAGAGAAGTGGGCATCCTAATCTATACATTTAAAGGGGTGAATTCATGGAATTAATTGATTTTAATGAATATGTGTAGGTCTCCATTCCTGGGGATTAATTGACCATAAATAGGTAAATTTTGAATTGATTTGTGTCTACAAGACATGAACCCAACTTTGATAATCTCAGTGCACTGGTGGAGTGGGAAGAAATACAATCCTCGAACGTTTTAAATAATAACTATAATCATCATCCTATCTAGAATTACAATATTAAAAATAAGGATATGAGGCTATTTCACTTCAATTTTAATAATAAATGGGTTAATAACCTGTATTTTAGAGGGACTGTTAAATAGGTTTCTGATAAAACTCCATGATCTGAGGATCTATATGATTGTGTCTACAAACTGGATCAGCATAAAATAAAATTTTGAACTTAGATAAATGATGTGTTTTCTAATATGGATGGGGAAATATTTTCTTGGATAAAGAATTAGAAGAATTTAAGACTATTTATAATAAGGATTATTATTTTTCCACTTTAATATGTAGGTGAAGAATGAATGGAAGCTCAATAATACGATCTCCTTGAAAAAATTCTATCTTAAGAGGAGTTTTAGGAGATAATAGATGGTAGAGGGTGAAAAATTTATTAAATAATATATAGATATTTTAGAAGGATTTTAAACTTATAACCTACTTAAATAATGAGAATTAGTTCATTTCTAGGAGGAATGAGATCAGTTATTACATTTCTATACTTTAGGGATTATTTTAATAATGTTCAAAATGATAAAATTGTAATATTAGAGATGTAATTACAAAATAACTTGATTATATAGACAGAGTCAAGCTCAAAAGTCCTATTTATTTGATTAATATTAACTCTTCAAAATTTTCTCTAAATATAGGGAGTTCTCCTATGACTGATGGTTTCCCTGATATTTTTTTAGAATATCAGGATATTATTCAAGTTGATTTTAGGATATGGCTCAGGTATTTTTTAGGAATAACTTTTTTTATAAAGGTATTGATTCCAAATTATTTTTTATCATCCATAAATATGAATTTTTTGAAATTATCAATGCATATACACTTATTTATATATAAAAATAGTTTAGAAATTCAAGAGTAAGACCCTTTCTACTAGGATGCCCACTATTATTATCACAGAGGTCTCCCATAACAAATATATTTTTTAAACATGGTAGAAAAATTCAGGAATATTTTTTTCAACATTTTAATACATTGATTTGATGAGGAATCATGTTTTTAATAGGATAATTTCATCTAATCTTGATGTTAGGAATGCTTTGTAAGCCATCTATTGGGATTTTATGATTGGAATTTTACAATGATTTGGTATAAAGGATTTTGTTAAAAAGATGATCTTTAATATCTTCCAATGTATTCAAAATGATAATTATTTTAAACAAAATCCTTATGTGTTTCAATGCTAGTCCATGTGTTATAGTTCTATGGGATCCATTATCTATCATTCCAATTTTCATTGTTGAGGATATCCTGAGTAGTTGAATTCTCAATAGAGTGGATGAGGTCTCCATTAGGACTGTTCCAACTGGAATAGTTGTAAGGGGTCCATCTCATCATTTTTATAATGATCATTTTATTTATTTTCATTATTTGTATATTCATAATATTTAGATTTATGAAGATTTTATTAAATAATATGGTTCTATTTCAAATTATCACATTAGTAAAAATAAATCATAGGTTTTATTCATCTATAATACTAATTATTATAAGTGGAAGGGTATTTAGAGAATTCATGACAACAAGTAGTCCTATATTCCATTTTTATATAAATTCACCCCATTATTATTGAAAATTAATATGTTCTCCTATTTAAATACTATCATTGAATGAATTGTAGATAAACATTTATCATGGAATGGGAATTGACATTACTTTACTTGAAGGATATCTCTAGTGAATGTATTTTCCATTCCTTAGCTCATCTACACATTTATGCTTTGTAAATTACCACATTCTTTAATAGAATGTTTGAATAAATAATTTAGAAACATTATCTTTCATGGAATAATTTTTAAAAGAACTTTTTTCACTATTAACTAGAGAAGATTATTTAAATCGCTGAAGGATAGTGGGAAGGAAGTTATGAATGTATCATTACTAAATGATTCTATTAAAGAAAAATTTATATGGATCATTCTTACATATTCTAATATAAAACAATTTATAAATACCATATTTGGTTCTATATATTCTTATGGGAATTATTCATATATTTTCAATTCTATTTGGCCCTCCATAAAAAATTCTTATGTTTTTATGAAGAAAGTTTTATAGTTTCCTTTCCTAAATTATGATATTATATTCTAGATGGATAAATGGTTGGTCACTCCAAAAAACTAATATTATGCATTATTATATAGATGAAATGAATATAAAAATTAAAAGGAAAATATGTCTACCCCAGGAACATATTTTTACATATTTGAGGGATTCTTTTATTATTTATCCATTAATGACATTGAATGATATTCTAATTGGGAAAACCTCATGTAATGGAACCCTTACCAATACGTTTTATTTTATTTATTTCATGAATAGACTAATATAGATTTCTCCTTTAAATTAACCATTTTTAAACCTTGTATTTCACCATATAGGTACTTACTAATGTGAAGGTAATTAGCTAAATTATTCCAACAAGTTATAATTTTTTAAAAAGTATCTACAATTAGGTTCCAGATGCTATGTTTTTAAATTTCAAGAAGACTCAATATCTCACACATTCTTCCAATTTATTTTTTATAAGTCCATGTGGATTAGAATTTTGAGTATTTTTTAAATTCATATCATTTCTTATAATGAGATCAAAACCTTGTTGGTGTAATTTAAATCTCAAGAGGAATCCATTTACATTAAAAAATTGTTAAGTGCTATTATGCAAGATGTTGGATACAAAATTTTGTGGAATAAGAACATTATTAGTCATATTAAGCATGAATTGGATATTAATTTATCAATGATAATTTTCCTTTAGGTTATAAAAATGGTTGGTTTTATGTGCATGGATATGTTTGGAAGATCTATTAAAGAGATTTCTGTTTATGAGAGGTTCTATATACAAGGTAATTTTTAGGAATTTAATAGTTTTTCTCATAATGTTTGGAAACCCTATATCATAGTAGGTATCAATATCACCATAAAAGTTTCCTCAAAAGAAAAGTTGGGATATGTAGGATATGGGATATTTTTCATAGAAGACCATAAAAGAGTTTTTTCCTACATCTCGAAGGATTGTGGGATATCATTTGTTTATGAAGTGATTTATGAGGGATTCATCATTAGTCATCCCAAAGAGATGACCACAAAATTTCTAGGATCGAGAAAATTTTACTTGTTAAGTAAATTTAATTAATATTTTTATTTTTAATGTTAATAGAGTGTAAATAAAAAAATTCCCTAATATATTTTAATAAAAGTTCTGATCTAAATGATCCTACTCTACTCTTCACCAATTTCATGAAATGAAAGAGTTAGAACCCAATATAATAGACTCTTTAAATATATAAGGGAGATCACATATCTTTTAAAAATTCCTTATTAACCCCAAAGGCATAACCCAAGACAATATATTTTTTGTCATTGGGTGGATAAACCCAATAACTCGGCCATTTGATCACTTGGAGGAACAACCCAAAATAAATCTTTTGAAGTATTGGTAGAAACCAAACCAAAATTTTAAATCTTCCAAGGCAAAACTGAATCCATATAATTTTGTGGGTTTTGAAGAAAATAAATTACCATATTTTTTTCAAACCAATATGTACAACCTAACCGATGAATTTTTTATTAGAGTATAAATACACTATCCTACCTTTTAATCAGTAGTATATCCCATTAAAAATACACACATAAAAAATAATATAAATAATTAAAACCATATAACTAGATGAACACATAAATATCTGAGTTTGGATACAACAAGGAACTCTCTAGCATAAAAGGATCATATTAAGGATGTTCATTGGAGTGTTGTAGTGGATCTGTAATGTATGCAACTATTGTACAATTAAATAATATTCTCAACATAATTTTCATGAACTGGTCTTGTTAACACTATATATAGAGTTTCTCCATGAATATTAGATTTCAAATTTTTTGTTTTGTCATTATATTATTCTAACACCCTCATAAATTAGGTGAAAATAATAATAATCTCAATATATTTCTTAACATGCAACACTGATTTTTAAGAGAATTGTAAAATATTGTAAATATAATATGTTTTAAATGAGATTGTTATAACCTAGTTTTCAAATTGGTATGTATGAAAATTATTATTTTCAATAAGAGATATATTTATAATGGTCTAACTAAATAAAAATTTATAGATTAATTATTAGTAAACAAGAACTCAATTTTTCCATAATTTGTGTTTATTATTTTGAATTTCATTTTCTTAATAACTGGTATTTATTACATTATGTGTGTGGAAATTATAAATAATTTTGGTAAATTTTAGAAATTTTATTTTAAAAAATAAACATAACTTTTTAAATAATCATATCTAAGTTAACATAGGGTGAAATTTCCAGGATTTCTCTAAAATTATAGATTTCTCATTAAACAGTGAAAAAATACTGATTTTTTGAACATTATCATGTATTTTCTTTGAATAATGTAATTAAAAAGTCCCATTAATGTTTTTTTCTAGCCATAAAAGTTAAATATTTTACAATTTATTTAGAATAATACACTTAATCTTGTTTTAATCTATAATTTTCATGATTTTAATATATGTAAATTTTTATGCATAAAGAAACGATTTTTCTAAAGAACTATTTTTCATTGTGTTTAAGGTATTTATAATAAAATTTATGTCATATAACTTTAGAGATTTAATATTTAAAATTAGAAACAATATTTTTATTTTCTGTTATCCAATTCAGAAAATAGGCTATTTTATTTTTGGTCATTGTGCATTGTAACCTTAGAAAAATTTATCACCATGGTACAAGGGGAATCATGTAATTGTAGTAAAAATATTGTCATAAAGCATTTAAAATATATTCAACATTAGAATTTGTTTCCTTGTATGAGAGTAATTTCACATTATTTATCCTATATTTGAATATATGTCATTTTGGTGTTATTTTTCGTCGATAATGCTTTTTATATTATTTTAAAAAATGAAAAGTACAAAATGTTACTCTATTTCATTTATATTTATTTTATATATTCATATAGGAATAAAAATAAGTTATGAATGAGTATTAAATCTTATTTTTCTCAAAATTAAATAATTTTAATTTTGGTAATTTATTTAAAATTTTCAGTTATTATATAATTACCTAAATACATATACAATGCTGATTGGGTTTTTATTCAAGAATTCCCAAAAATCCATGTAAATAATTTCTATATAATTTAAAATAACATTTTTTAGATTAATTATGGTTATGAAAAAATTTTAGTTCATTCTATTTTATTATTACTTTTAAAAATGACTATATTTTAATTTCTACTTTGTTTTTATATCATCAAAGTCAAATTAAGTGAATTGGGACATAAAATATTATTGTTTTTAAAAAAAATATTTTATGAAATTATTAATAAAACATAAAAATGTTTCTTGGGGAAAATTCATATAAAAAATTCTAAAAAATTTCATACCAAAGAAATTTCTGTGCAAATTGTAACCTTATAATTAAAATTATAATCCTTTAAGATTTTGAAAGTCATTACTATAGTTAAGGATACAAATGGTTAGGGGTTAATTAAAAATATATGGTTAAAAATGATATCAAAAACTATATAAATTTTATTATATTATTATATTAGAACCATATACTTCCTCTCATTTAATACATGTAATTTTGGAATCATTTTTCGTGATTTAGACATATATTATATTATAAAATTACACAAATTTTAAAACGTCCCTTCCCCTCAATTATAAAATGAAACCCTCTTATTATATTATTTACACCAAATTGATCAATATAAGATGGATAAAATATAAAAATATATCTTATAAAAATCCTTGCCCATGTTCTATTTATTTTTTTCTTCTGAAAATACCAACCATAGGTCCATTAAGAGGATATATAATGGAATTCTACTAAAAAATTATTAATCATATTTACAGACTCTTTCAAAATTATTTCATATAATTCTTTATATAAATATATTATAACAATTATAAATAATAAATATAGTATCATACATATACTATGATGTTATGTTTTTTATGGGAAAATCATTTTCAAAATCTTTTCCATCCTCTTATAGCCAAAAACATTGTTTATGCGTACTTATGGCTTACCATCTCCACACAACTGTGCAATTAATTTTTTCATCACAAATATATTTAGGTGGTTATAAAGATGAAACTAATGAATATATATTATATTTATAAAAAAATTATTATATTTTAATTACAATATCTTATATTCTTTCATACCTTCCAATTCATTTAAAAATTATTATATCGTTCATGCGTACATATAGACTACCACCTCAATGAAGCGATGCGATTTGTTTTTCATTTTTGTTTTCAATATATGTTAGTATGGATATATTTAATTAATATATATGATATATATTATATAATAATTATTCCAGATAGTTGAATTAATATTTAACTTTCTTTCATTCCATCCTTCGAAAAGTGAAAATAATGTTCATGTATATGTATGACCTACCATCAAATTTAATGTCATAATTAATTTTTTATCTCTACCATTGTTGATGACTATAGATATATTTATAATTAATATATATGAAATTTTTTCCATGCTTAAAATTATAGAGATTATGTATCCAATGTCAAATTACAAGACTACTTAACCAAAACATAAGTGAAAAATGATGATGTTTCCAACTGGAACGATGATATTAATAAAAAATGAATAAACAGGAGACAAGAGGTTATAATAAAATCTTATATGGTATTATATATATTATTATGGTTATCTAATATATTTATAATAAATATATATTTATTATACATGAGTTATGAACATGTTTGAAGGAATTCAGTCCTGAGATAAGGGTTTTTCATATCAATATTATTTCATTGTCAAATGTTTGACTTTATGCACCTATTTATGTTTTTGAGGGGTATATACTTATCATTTTTCATTTTAATCTGTATTAATATTAATTAAATGTATTTAAATTTAAAAATAAATTTATTTCATTTATTGGGTTTTCATTAGAATGTTACCAATGTGGTAATGGTTTATTTCACAATCTCATCGCTATTCAAGATTGATAATATTTATGTCTATGCATAAGAAATGATATGATCATTCAATATTAAACATAATATATTTTTTATCCCTATGTTATTTCTTAAAATTATATCTTTTCATTTTAATTTTCATCTTTTTGGTATTAAATTGACAGATTTTGTTTTTAAATACAACTTAAAGTTTTTTTATTTTTTCAGGAATTGTTTTTCCATGAAAATATTTTCATTAAAATGTTTCTATAAATGTTTTTATTATTTTAATATGATTATTTGATGTAATTTTTACCCATATTTGACTTTATCTATTTTTTTTTTGACAGAATCTTTTTTTATTTTTTAATTGAGGTACATTTTTCCTTTTTACTAAAAATGCTAAAGGACTATATATTTTAACTTATTTGGAATTAATAAAATTTCTCACCAACATAAACAACCAATTATTTGAATATTTATTTTGAAATTTTCATTATTATTTTCAAACAAAGAAAATCCTAATATTTTTCGGAATTTGATTAGTTATTAAAAGTGAATTTCAATGTGAAAATAGTATTTTTTAAAAAAAATTTTAATGATATTTGTATTTTTTTTCTATTCATGAAGTCCAAAAACCCTTTATTTTACATAATATTTACTAGGTATGTGTTTTAATGATATTATTATTCTTCTTTATCTAAATATTTATGATCAATTTTACTGGTAATGTATTGACATATGGTTTTATAGTTCTTTCCATAATGAATGTTTTTATTATAAAGGCTTGTTGATTAAATTTTATGGTTTATTAATATAATTAATTCATTTAACATATTATTGGATTAGTGGGACATATTTATTTATTTCCCCTTGATACGTTTTTAGAAATCATAAAACCAAAAAAATTTGTTCCATGGCCAAGGCCTTGCCCATTTATGTAAAGGTCTTGGCATGAGGCATCCTTGTTAATTTTCAAATGTCCATAATTATCCATTCCAACATTTTAAAATTAGATGCTAATTTGCATGTATTTATTTAAATAGATATAATATCCATGGATAATTTTCGAGTTCATGTGATTATTTATATGGAGTTATTTGATTATCATTTATTCATTCCATATTATTCATTCCTTATTTAGATTCTTTGGTAAAAATCCCCTTCTGAGAATCTATGCCCAATCTATTATTATATTCCCACATCCCTAGAATTCTAGGATATTTACATTGAATTATATATGAATAAATTGTACATAGACTAATAGTGTTCTAATATAAAATAATTTCTTTTATTATGTTTTTTTTAATATAATGTGAGAATCAAGTATATATCTAGATTAACATGAATAATAAATAATTTGTCCATTTGGGATGTGATCACTTATGTCAAGTTCTAAGTTAATAATGTACCCACCAAGTTTGGGCTACTAGGGTTAGGTTATCTACATTCTACTTTACCAATGTATGAGTTTCCCATGTAAATTCAATGAACTAATTCTGAATTGATCATTCTTATTTTTCAGACAATGTTCACTGTAAACAAATTTCATAAATAAATAACAATATTTATGTGAGTCCTCCTTTTATTCCATAGACAATAGTAGCATTTACATTGGAATATGTTATAATTATTTATTTAGTGGTAAATAGTAAGAATTAATATCCTTATGAAACTACCTATTAATATATGAGACTCACTCTGCATATTTTAACCAGTTCAAATTTGAATATCTCAAGTTCCAAAATTTGAATGTGAATATATATACATGATAAATACTATGTAAATATCTATAATTCCATGCACCTTTACATTGGCTTGAAAATAGTTAGGGACATTACCAGTCCATAGGTGACATCCCCAAGACACAAAATGTTAGAAATAAATACCAAGGGCTTAATAAATAGTTGGGGGATGATTTGGACTTTGAAAATAAAGAAACTAATAGAAAATTAACCATAAACTAGAAACCACAATATGATTCTTGAGAAAAATACAATGCCACAAAATGTAAAACCAACTCCAAACAAAACCAATCTATAACAAGGAACCATTTCCGAATAAAATGAAGAGGCAAAACTAGAATCAGAGTACAAATCAGAATAAAATACCTAAAAACCAAAATACCCCCTTGTTTCAAATCAACAGCTCCCAAAATTCTCCATGATACAACTCCACAAGACATTCCCATGGTATCAGGAATCTTTATTAAATAAATGATATATCTTTCCTTTACCAGTGTCTTGATATACACCATCTATAAACTGACCAAAGATTCCAAGTAGGGAGTGACTGTAAAACAATGTAAGATTTTCACAAATTACTTTCCTACTCACAAAAAAATGATAGAACATTCTATAAAATTTATATAAAACCTTTCATATAGAAAAATTAAAAATACATTATATCAAAACTAAACCTTTTTCTAAACCAACCAATTTCCAAGTAAAGTGACCAATGGTTCTTTGAAACCATTTCTCACATTCCATTTTTCATAACCCATTACATTCCATGCATCCACACATTCATTCCCATGTGACATTCCATACTCATGGGGCCTCTAATAGATATACCAATTCAACACAAGGTAACCATATTCCAACTTCCCCAATGGCACATACCCCTTCCATAGGGTCACAAAAATGAAAATGAACACACCCCAACAGCTTATGCCAAGTCCAATTCCAAATCAACCCTTTCCAGAAGTTTAAATAAAAAAAAATTGAAAACATTTATATCATAATATTTCCATGAATAAAAAAACATCGTATTTTTAAATAATCATTTTAAAACCATGAAATAATGCACATTTTACTATAACGAAATTTCTACAATTTCACACCCCATCATTAAAGAGGGTTTCTACTAATATTTTCTCATCAATTTCACAATTAAAATAAAACCATCCAATGAAATTAAAACTCTTCTATGAATTTATAATAAATTTAGTCTAGAGTGAATCCACATACCTCACAAACATAGTCTGCAGTTATGAACTACCCAAATTCTTCAACAGACATGGCTTTGAAATTCCAAAACCAGCATTAGAACTTGTTTGTTATAATCAAAACCTCAATATTTAATAATTTTTAGAATCAAACAACATGAATCTATACCCAATGGATTATATCAATGAATCAAATGGAGGTAAGAATAATATAAAAAAGGTAATACACTAAGAACGAAAACATACCAAGGAATATGGCCTCCAACGCACTAAGATAATCCAATAACTCACTCATGGATCTATGATAAAGGTCTTTATAGCATTGGGAGTGAGAGTAATTAGAGTTCTGGTTGGATTAAAAGAAAAATGAGAGGTTAATAATGTTATTCCCATTAAATACACAATATATGGATCTAATTTTTAACACTGCATGGTTTAGGTTCACGGTTAGAAAAACTATGCATAAACTGTGCACCATCCACTGCCTCCAAAAACCCCCCACATAATTGTCTTGAACTATTATTCAAATAGTTCACAAACCATTCTAATTACCTCTATACACACTTATATGGTTTTATATAGGTGGCCACTGGGTTTGGACAAATCATGAAACAACCATTATCCTGCCCAGTGACATCAATTTCTCCTTGAACGGTTACTTAGTGGGGTTTTATGGTTTTTACTGACTATATTCAAACAATGAACCTCTATAATGTCCCAAAAAAACAAGTCAAAACTCCTAAAAATATTCCTAAATATAGCTCAATTACTTTATATACTTAAATTAAATAAATAAAGGGTTAGTGTTTTGAAACCATAGGTGCTACATTCTCCCCAGCATTGTTCATTCAGCCCATGAAAATTTGAAAACTTCAATTTTCCTGAATGATTTTGGGCCATTTCATGAGAATTTATTTATCGCATTCCCATATTTATTATTGAGGCTAAAAATGCTACTATAAAACACTCACTATAGAAATAATTTTTCTACAAAAGGTATTACATTTCCCATCTACATTCTACACTAGCATGTGAACCAAGGTAGCATCAAGCTATATGTTAATGTAATCCCCTAAATTCATATGGAAATTATAAGGTAGGTACTTCTTCAATTATGATCCATCAAATCTAATATGCACTAAACTGAAACTTGTTGTGAAATCCAACCAATATTTCACCACAAAAACCTATTAATGTATCTAAAAATGGTATATGCGTCCAGTTTATAACATTACCTTATTCCCAAAAAGATGATTCCCAAACCATTCATATATTGTCAAGGAAAAATGATCACTAAACTGGAATGAATACAGTCATTCATGATGATATACAAAATATTTTTTAAGACATTGAGCCATATCTATTCTCTTCCCAAAATAATTTTATCTTCTATATTGTCTCTTGTAAATGTGTTGGTCCAAATAGTAAAGTCTCACATGTTTCCACCCAATAATGTGAGTAATGACAATGTATCCCATGAAATGTTACATAAATAGCCATATGTATCACGTATTGATAATTATTGTTATTAGGGAGCTCCAAAAATGGTATGTGATTCACCCATAAGAAAATAAAATCCATTACATAAGCCTAAACATGTCTTCCATCGTTTTAATATTATTTTTGGATTTTCTATCCATCTTGGGATGATACTTCATGCTTATAGTTAACTATGTCCCAAGGGAATATTATAAGTATTTATAGAAATGAAACATAAACCTTGGATCACTGTCCAACAATTTAGAAACTAGAATTACATACCTCATTAACACTTCTTGGATATATATTTTAGACAATTCCCCTACCACATAATATTCATTAATAGGAATTAGATGGGTCGACATTTTTAGTTGATTCAGTTTTACCAATATGGAATCATGTTTCCAAACGATCCTTGGTAGAAATGAGAAAAAATACATCTATATTTTTTACTATTTCAAAATAGGAATCGGTGAATACTATAATATAACCAATGTCCACTGGTGCTCTACCATAACAAACTGATAGGTAAGACATCTCATCACTAACACATCCAATTTTATTTTCATACCTACCAACCTAAAATGAAATTTAAATTTCTTATAAATAATTTGTATTATAGGATGAAAAACTCATCATGATTGGTGGTGAGAATGATGAAGTTATTGCTGAAAAGATCTAGGTATGCGCATTCAATCTCAAAAACACAAAAATGAACTCCCATCAATCTTTTATCCCACAATGTCTTTCCTACCATTGACTAATTACCTAATCAAAACACCTTTGGAAATATATTTCTTTGCATGTTTTACCTTTTCCTATAAATTGGGAACAAAATAAAACATAAAGAAAACTACAAAAATACCTCGGTCTTCATAATCCATGTGCATTTCAGCTATCACCAACATCAGATGCCACTAATCTGACGCCACTTTTTCAAACTTACAATATGATTTTTTGTTTAATGAATCATCCACCAAATTTCCTTTCCCATAGTATAAATTTAGTGGCATCAAAAATTTAATAATAATTCATCCATCTTTGTTATCTAATATTCAAATCTATCTGGGAGATAATTTGTTTAAATATATTATGATACATAAACTCTGTAAACCATTCACTAAAGAGGTAATGATTCCATGTATTCAAATCATGGACTAGTGAAACTAATTCCAAATCATTTTTAGGGTATTTATTCTCACGTAACCATAACTTACATGAGAAATAAGTAATGACTTGATCTCATTTCAAGATATCACATCCCAACCCCTATCCTAAAGCATCACATAACACCACATCACCCTATCCTGATTCTCAAAAAATCAAGATCGATGATTATATATGGAGGGACTTAATATCTTGAATGTTCTTCTAAACGTACTCATTCAATTAGAATGGATAATTTTTCATTTTCAAGTTTTTCTTTGATGAATATATCCATGATGATTCATGATCAAAATGTTGTTAATAACTATCTAGACCAATGAAACCATGTATCTCAAAAAAATTATTTGGTGGTTTCCATGATATCACTGCCTCTATCTTTTATGGATTAATTTCATCACCTTTTTTATAGATTACATGGCCAATAAAACTTACCTCTTGAATCCAAAAATAAAACTTTGAAATTTTGGCATACAAATGATGATTCTAAAAGATTTCCAACACTATCTGCATGTGTTTCTCATGATCAACCTCTATCATTGAATACACCAATTTTTCATCCACAAAAACCACTACAAAAGAATCCAGATACATTTGAAATATATGATTCATCAATTTCAGAAATAAACTTAGTGAATTTATAAGAAAAAAATCCATAACCACATAATAAAAGTGACCATATCTACTCTTGAACATTATGTTGAAAATATCCTCCTTCCAAACCCATATTTGGTGATATCTTAATTGTAAGTCAAATTTAGAGAACTGTTGGACTCCCATGAATTGATAAAAAAATCAATTTGGTGGAAGTTGATGGAATTATTATACTTTAACATTGTTAAGCATACGACAATAAAAACAAACCCTTAGAGTTCAATCATCATTTTTCACAAATAATATTGATGCTTCCCGTTGAGATATTGTAGGACGAATGAACCCTTTAGATTCTAGCTCTTACGTCTTGATATTAAATTCCCTAAATTATATTGGTACCATCCAATAAGATTTAATTGGGATAGGACTAGTCTGTTGTAAGAGATCAATCAAAAACTCTACTTCTCTGGTGGGTGGAAATAATAATAAATTCTTAGAAAAAAAACATCCCTAAAATGATCAATAATTTTTAGAAAACTGCTACTCCTAATCTCATTCACTAATTCCAATGTTTTTATTTCCATATGGTATGAGATAGTTCCAAATTCTAGTTCTAATAAACCTTTTAAACCTGTATTTTCATTCCTGTCTCTCCTAGAGAGATACTTGACTCCATCATCCATTATAAAACTAAGCCTTCATGAATAAAAGTAGATGTTAGAATTAAAAATTGTTAGCTAATCCATACCCAGAATTATTTCATAGACATCTATATAAGGAAAAAAAATCCATATTAGCACATCTCCATAAATAATTATACAATATGATTTGTACATAGAGGCTCAGGATTATCCTTGACCAAGATGAGTTTAAAGTTTCAAAACACATGGCATCATCTCAACATGAAAACAATGAAGATCAACACCGCAAGAAGTAATAAACGAATTGGATTCACTTATATCAAACAATTATTGTATAATGGTTGAACTCAAAAGAATCATACTTATCACCACTGATGGTCCACACTTATCATCCGTGATCACTTTCTCATCTATATACAACTACGTTCTCACGGTACCGTGTTATTTATTTTCCTATATAAATTTACCTTTCTTAGACGTCATAGTATTTATTGAATCACTACGTCTATCTCAATTATACTAATGATAGGTATCCTACTACCCTCATCCCATTAAATAATATAATATCTGTAAAATATGAGATGTTTCCCTAGACCTCACTTTATAGAACTGAAACAATAATTGTAATGATGTCCAATACTGTTGAAATTATGCCATTATATAGGTGGTGACATAAAATATTGCATCATGTGGTCGAATGATCAACATTCAAAACACCCAGATATTCAGTTTGGTTTTAGAGAAATATTCATTGATCTAACCATCTGATTTTGAGTCATACCACTACCTTGGATAATAGTGTCCATTTTCAGTGATTTTCAAAAATTAAAACATTTTCATCAAATAATAAATAATTACTAATAATGAATTATACACTCCAAGTGGATATTCATTCCCATAAATGAATTTCATTGTATTCTCATTGTCTAAACCCATGATGATGTGGTTAAAACTATTATATTTTTGTCAAATAAACTTATGTACCAAACTCCCAAGTATCTTAATGTTCAATATAAATATGTTAGTTATGCCTTTTATGATCTAGATTTCATTTTAAGATAATATTAATCTTTTCTACCATACCAACTCATTGACTAATCTAAATTTATTTTCCAACTCCATGACCGAGAAAGAAATAAAATTTTTTAAAAAATGGAATATGGTTCATCCAAAATGATATGATTTGTAACATCCCATCCCAATCCATTAGATTGAGAAGATGTGAAGACATATCTGAGATTTAGATGATATCCTAAAGACACCAAATGATAACAATGACTTCCAAGAGCATGATAAATAGTTGGAGGATCATTTTCCCTTTTGATAATAAATAAACCGCATCACAAATGATTATAACCAATAAACTGTTATATGATGCATGAGAAAAATGTAAAAAAACATAAATTAAATCCAATTTTCAATAAAAACGAACTAAAACTATGAACCATATTAGAGTATAACGGATAAAAAAATAGAATCATAGAATAAAACAGAAGACAAAGTCAACAAAACCCAAATATTCCCATTGTGTCAACTCGACAACTCCAAACATGATCCATGATCTAAATACACAAGCTATTCCCAATGTATAATAATGTATTGCTAAATAAATGATATATCATGACTTTATTTATGTCTTGATATATGACATCTGAAATATTCCAAAAATTTCCCAAGAAAGGGGTGAGCATAAAACTTAGTATGATTTCCCAAAATGGTATCCCTTCTCCCACCACTAAAATAGAATATGTTATCACATTTATATGAAACAATTAAAAATACTAAATATCAAAACCAAATCTAATTATAAGAAAACTAATTTCTAGGGAGAGAATCCAAAAATTATTTGAAATCATTCCTTATATTCCATTTGTAATATCCCATTACATTACACATATCCACACATCTAAACATTCATGCCCAGGTGATAATATCATGGTCATGAATGACCTCTCTTAGATCTACAAAGTCATAAAAAAAAACAAATACCAATTTCCCC
This sequence comes from Viscum album, assembly GCA_963277665.1. NCBI lineage: Eukaryota > Viridiplantae > Streptophyta > Magnoliopsida > Santalales > Viscaceae > Viscum > Viscum album. The sequence goes on along the minus strand of OY728165.1, from coordinate 248,963,720 downwards.
AATGGAACATTCCCCTTCCATAGATTTACATTAATTAAAATGAGCACACACGCCTTTTTATTCTGGGCCTCATGCCAAATCAACCATTTTAGGACAATTCAAAAAGAATATTGAAAACATTTCTACCAAACCATTTCCATTAATAAAAAAATACATATTTTAACATCATCATTTTTAATGCATAAAACAAAGAACTTTTCATAAAACCATTTTCCAAAATTTCATAAACCATCACTAAAGATGGTTTCTACAAATATTTTGACATCAATTACATAATTAATATCACAGAACTCAAAATATTTGAAATAAATCCTTGAATTTATAATAATAGGAGTCGATAGTGAGGCCACAAACATTGAAAACATATAATTAAAAGAATAACGACACAAATATTTAAACAAACATGGATTTGAACATCCAAAACCTTCTTAGATCTTGTTCAAAAACATAAAAACATCCATATCCAATGATGATTAGAATCACCCAAAATTTATCTATACTCAATGGATTATATCCATCAATCAAAGAGAGGGAAGATGGAAAAAACTAAAGTAAACCACTAAGAACAAGCACTTACCTAGGAATATATCTTCAAATGGACAAGGATTCACCGACAGATCACTCCTTGATCAAAAGGAAAGGTATCTACAGCCTTGGTTGGAGAATAATTTGATTTAGGTTTGGTTTATGTAAAACATTTAGTGTTATAAGATTTGATTCAAATTATTTCTATGAAATCCAGATTTAATTATTATCATTGAAAGGTTTTAGTGCGTGGTTCAGAAAACCATGTAGAAACCATATACCAACCACTATCTATAAAAACCCCTAAAATGGATGGATTTCCTAGTTAGACAGTCCTTGTTTCAATCATGCTCATATCCTTTATTCACATTTTCATGGTTTCACATTGGTGGACATGTGGTTTGGATAAATTGTACTACAATCTTGAACCTAGATAGTTACCTATGTTTCCCATTTCATGGTTTTATTAAGATGTTTTTTGATTTCTAATAAGAATTATAAAAATATGGACATCCAAAAAATGCATAGGAACATTTTAAAACTACTCCAAAACTATCCAAACATGACCCAATTGCATTATATAATTAAAATGCATAAATAGAGTGCTAATTACATAAAATAGGGGTGCTACAATCACATTTAATTCATCATCAAGAAATTTAAAAAATATTCACATCAATTCTATATAATTAATGAAATGTTTTAAAATAAATAAATACTAATAATATTCATAATTCTGTTTCAGAAAATGGAAAAAATAATGTAAAATGGATTATAATTCCAATTTCAGAACATCCTATCAAAAATTGCATACCCACATATGAAAATATTTCCATATGGAAACATTTTATGGAGGAAAATTCATGTAGGAAAATCTATTCACATAGATGATTTTGATGTAGATATTTTCACATAGTCGATTCTCACCATGTAGTACATTTCATGTAAGAAGCACTTTTAATGTAATCAAATTTACCACATAATCAAACTTACACTACCCTTATGTGAGGCATACCTACTATGTATAATCAATATAGCCATTCCCATACACACCTTACTACCCTACATAGGTATTATAGATCCCATGATACCTTAGAATAAGACTGTTGTTACCCTTATGTTGGTATGGAAAATTCATTGGTAACCATACACAGGTATTGAAAATGAGCTGGTACCCATATAGAGGTATTATAGAAACCAACTTACCAATATGTGAGTCTCGGGTTAAACATACTTGGATAATAGAAATTTTTAACCACCCTTACTCAAAGTAGTTTAAATTCATTGACTTTACATGGGAATAGTGTACCATTGTAAGAAATATCCAAAAGGATTTACCTTTAAGAATGAATTATAATTTTTAGGTTACCCTTATGTATGAATTTGAATTTATGGGTTACCTTTATGAAATAATAAGAATTCATAGATTACTATAACACAACTATAGATGTATCAATAAATATCACTTTGAATAATAAGGTTACCATTATGTAACATAAAAAAATTCACTCAACCCATTCGTAACCCTTATAAACCCAGTTTTACCATTATACAACACTAGAAAATTAACTTACACTTATGTAACACTACAAAACATGTAAGAATAATAATTAGAGGTCCTAAACTAAGTATTTAACCTAATAACTCAATACGAATCTTATAAAAATAGATTCAGCAGCTATGTATTCATATTTAGTTATTGAAAGAGTAAAAAAATCTATTTCTTTAAAGACCAAAAAATTAATATTTTTTATGTAAATAAAACATACTAAATTTTATTTTTTATCTATCATGAATCCTCCAAAATAAAACTCAACAAATCTTGTTAAATCAAAAATAATTTTAGTATGATAATATAGTGTAAGATTCAATGGTCCATTAACATGTCTTATAACTCTCTAAAATTCATTAATGTGACTTTCCATGTGGTCACATTGAAATATAAAAAAATTGAAAATAAAAAACACTAAATTAGGACTAGAAGGAATTAAGTACAACAAAAATCCAAGAATGCCTCTATACGATTTAATATTAGAGGATTTTATTGATTTATTTCAATCTGAATTTTTATTAGCACCCATGAAAGTACTCTCACTTTTAGAAGTGTCTAAAACAAATAACTTAACAATATATTTAGAAAAATTTTATTTATTTAGAAAAATATCATTATTTATTTGAAATATTTTCATACCTTGAAACAATTTAAATAATAACATTGTACTAATATAAAATTCAGAAGTCATTAATTATAAAAATTAATTATATATATTTACACCTTGAAGATCCTAACACAATGAAATCATCATAAATATTCATAATCAAGATATCATTACAAATTTTTTTAATAAATAATATAGGATTATATTTTCCCTTCAGAAAATTGTTTTTCAAAAGAAAACTCGTAAAACATCTATATCAAGCATGAGAGGATATTTTAAAATAACATAAATACATGGATAGATTTAAAACATGATTAGAATGATTTTTCATTTAATAATAGTTGGTTAACAAAAAAATATTAACAAAAATAACCATTTAGAAAAGCGATTTTTACATCCATTTGAAATAATTTAAAATCATGAATAGAATAATAATATAATATTATTCTAATTGATTATAATATAGAAATATATGAAAATTATTATTTTAAATAAATAACCTATTATTGAAAATATCATTAAGAAACTAATCTATATTCATTTTAAACTAGATTTACTGATTCAACAAATTGGATTCTAAATATCAAGTTTTATTTAATAATATGAGAATAATTTGGTGAAACAAAAAAAACTACACGCTTTGTTTTTAGAATAATGAATTAAATCATCTTATATAGACAAGATATAATTAGAATCTCTTAATGATTCCTTGATATTATTCGGTAAAAAATAAAAAATAAATGCATGATATGTATCAATATTAATAACATATTTTGTATTTTGGACATTTGAATCATAATTTACAATCACAAAATCTATTGTATAATCTATATGAGTCTTTCGAGATCATTCATAAATAAGTTCAAATTATGTATAAATCTTCCCTTCCTCAATATTTTCATCTTTATCTAGATTTTTCCCTTAAAAATTTAAAATGTTAAAATTCATCCTTAGGTTGATCAATATTATAATCCCCTTTATTCAAATAATTTTCATAAAACTTAACATGACTTAATTATTCAACATAAATGGTTCTTTTTTTATAAACTCTATATGGCTTACTATAATTTGAATATCTAAAGAATATGACTTCATTATATTTTTCATCAATTTTTTCTAAATTATCCTTACGATTAACCATAAAAAATTTACACCCAATACTCTAAAATAGTATATTTTAGGTTTTCCCCTCCAAAGTTCATATGTAACTATTTTCAACAATTTTCTTAAGTTAATTATATTTTTAACATAAAAATATGTATTCATAGATCCTTCACAAAAATATTTACATTTATTAAACTAATTTAACATCATTATATCCTTTTATTAATGGGTTCTATTTTTATTTTCTAGTTCTACATTTTTTTGTGGTGTTTTAATGGATTAAAAGTTATTAAAATACACATTTTATTCACAAACCTAGATAAATTATATATTTTTTAATTCATAACGATTATCACTTAGAATTTATTTAAATAAATTTTAATTCTAATTTTTATCTAATTTACAAAAAGTGAATAACTTATGTGAATTTTCAATTTTAGTGTAAGAAAATAAACCCATGTGTAGCCATTAAAACCATCAATAACGAAAAAAATATCTATTTCCACCCAAAATAACTAGTTTAGAATCAAAAAATAAATACAAATGAATAAGATCAATAGGGATTATTGTTTAAAGTTCATTAATTGAATTAAAACTTCTTTTATGTTATTTACCTTTCAAGTTGGATTGAAAAGCAATTATGTTGTCTTCTTTATGATTAGGTAATTGAAAAAATGTTTTTTTCTTGGATATCATGATAATAAAGTTAAAATTAGCATCTCTCAACTGCTTATTCCATAAGGTGTTATCATAATTAATATCATTTTAGAATTTCAAATTTTTAGTAAAATTAATTTAATAAATATTGACCTTTTTATTGCAGAAAATAAAATATATTTGTCTTAAAATAGTATACATTTATCATTTTAAAATTTAACAAACATTATATAATCACATAGTTGTAATATTATTATTAAATTTTGTTTCAATCTATCATTATATAAAATTATATAAATGATAACAGAATTTGAGATTCCATCCTCACTGAAACCATATAACATTCCTTTGGAATTATCAACCAAAGTAAAATTAATCACATATCATTTATTAAATGATAAAAAGATACATATATCCCATGTAATATGTTTTTATCATCTAAAATCCATGCACTAAATATAATTTTTTTTCTTCTAAGACATATTTTATATGAAAATATTTTTAAGAATGTTTTGGTACCCATGAAAAATGAGGTCAAATGGGATTATCATATAAATTATAATGAATACAAACTGATTTCAAACACTTACTTATAGATAATCTAGAAGATAAAGATTTATTAATGAAAGAATTATTTTTTCTACGAGATTGTGGAAATATCAATGATACCTCATTTTCATAGTTACATTTCATTTGACATTTAAACATGTAGTAGTATATGTAATTACTTTAGTTCTCCTAATATAGAAGGTATAATATATTTTGGGTAAAGTGTTTTTATAACCAAGATCATACTGCTTTTTGTTCATTTTATTACAACTCGCCATTTTAACATTTTTTATCATACTTGAAAAAAAGTAGACATAATTTACTTTAAATTTTAAATTTCATTTATATGTTTCTTCATTATTTTTAAGAATAGTATCAAAATTACTTAATTCAGTTTTGTTACATTTTGATATAAAATCAATTTATCTCATTAATTTTTAATTTTTAAAAAGATATAGTTTTTATATTTTCATTAGAATATTTTAGATATGTATATGAAAATTTCACATCATACAGGAAAAATTAATTCAGTTATTTATTTTCTTTAAGAACAACCTTATGTTGACTCTTAAGGTTCCTATATAAACTTGTGATCTTTTCAACTTTATGCTCAATTATTATGAAATCTTTAAGTAGATCTACTTTAATGGATTATTTCAGATCAGATTAACATAAAGAATGATAATTAGAGTCACTTAAATGATGTGATAAATCCATTAAGAACAAATTTTCCACATCCATTTTTGAATTGTATGCTATATCAAACAAGAATCCGGAGTGAAACTCCATCCAGTTTTCATTTATTTCTTTTCATTCTCATTTTTTTCCACTTTTTCCCCTATTTAATATTTGGAAATCATTATTGATGTTCCCTAGTTCTACACTCAATATATATTATATATTGAACATCATTATAAATAAAATCAACAATATTTTTATCCTTCAATTCATATTTATGATGGTATTTTAAAAATATTATTGAAAATTATATCTCACATATCCACCCTTTGTAACATATATAGTGTCATCCTTATCATTTATCTATAACTCATAATTAAAAGAGTAAGTTGAAACATTTGAGGTAAAAGAGATACCCTTATTCTCTAAATTATTTTCTCTTAAAAGTTTTTATGTTATAAATCATATTATATTAATGAACCAATAATATCATTAAATTTATAATCCATGATGTTTTTTACATTCATCTATAGAAACATTTTTAGAATTAAACATATTAACAATCTCCCTAATAACTCATTAAAAAAATTATTTCCCATATTTTCTCTAAAATAAATCATACCATTTAAAATAATCTTAAATATATAGAAATTGTTTTGAAAAATTCCCTCTTCACTCATTTTAAATTCTGAATATTAAACTCTTAGCATTCCTAAGTTAGTTATAGTAAGAATATTTTAGTCATGCTGTATAATTTATTGGATTTTTCAAAATTTCAAGTGTAGTTTTACATGAAGATTAATGTATATAAATATTTATATTTATTATGAAATATAAAACATTCATCACCCTGTAACTAAAAAAATACACTTTGCCACATAATTTCCAACTAATGATTCAGCTTTACCTTTGATTATTTTTTTTGTTTTTTCATGATTGTCCAATGATCAATTCTAAGTTGTTTTAGGAATGATTCCGTCTGAGATTTCTAGTATCCATAATCATTACCATAAAAAAGAGGTGTTCTTTGATATATATATCTGTGTGTGTGTGAGAGTGTGTGTCCATCATTTTAACTTGTTTCTGTATTCTTAGATAGATATTTTCCTCACTAGGGTTACGTGAAGAAATGGTTAGAAGAATTAAAAATATATAGAAAGCTCAAGGATAATCTTGGATAACAATTGTTTGTCCTAAAATGAAAATAGTAGAATATCCAAGAGGGGGGTGAATTGGACTTTTTTAAATAAACTTAAACATTGTATCATAGATTTAATGTTAAATCATAGAAAATAAAAATAAATAGCCTTAAGATATTTTTATATTAGTTTGGATGTAAATGACCCTAATATATATCACTCCCATTTTGTAAATTGAATAATATATCACCCACTATAAATGACTCTTTTCATATTCATGGTATACCATAATCCTTTTGAAACTAGCTTTTTAACTACTAGAGGCACAAACCAAGAAAGTAGATTTTTTCTCACATGGTGGATTAATCTAATCACCATTACATTTACACACCTAGAGACACAACCCAGATGAAACCTTTCGAAATTGTGGTAAAATACCAGACCAAAATTTTAACCAGTTGAAGGAACAAGAGAATCCCCTATGTTTTTCTGGTTGTGGAAGAACCTAAATTACCATACCTTTTTCTCCTCAAGTCACAAATAAAATCGAATCTTTGGTTGAAGATTTTAAACCATGTTAAGGCCTCAATGTTGAGGTAGTAAGGAACTCTCTGACAATAGAGTATCAAAATATTGAATTTTAGTGGAGGTAGGTTAGTGATCGCTAAAGTATGCAACACTTGTAAGATTCAAGAATATAATCAACATTTTTTTATTTCACCTATTCTATGAACTCTATATTTAGATTTTTTTATGCACATCATATTTCAAATTTTAATACCATTGTATATTTCTTTATCCAAAAAAATAGTTTCTCTTGTAACTTTAACAATAAAATTTATAGTTGTCCATATTTATTTCCTAAATAATTGTTCACATCAAAATATTTTATAAATAAAATATAATATTAATGTAATTCATATTTGATATCTTTTAATTAAAAATAAAATATTGTGTATTGGAATAAATTAAATTAAATTATAGGTGTTAACATCTTCGAATAACTCCTTAATAACATACAATACTAAATATCTATTTTTTAACAGGTTTATAGAATCTTTCATAACCACAAAACAAAATTTGTTTATATAGTTGAATTTTACAATTAAAAAATCATATAAGAAATTGTATTCACATAACTGATTTTCAAGTAGAAATTTCACATAGCTAATTTATCTAAGTAACTGATTTCATGTAACACTATTTATATAACTGAATTAACCCTATAATATAATTTATGCTACCATTTTATGACACATACACTATGTATTAGAGTAATAGAGTTTTATACTTACATGTCTTACAACACTTACGAAGATATTATATATCATTGATTACCTTTATTTTTGACTTTGGGTACCCTTATATGGGAAATGAAAATGAAGTAGAACAATTATGAAGGTTTTAGAAATGCACTAGAACCCTTACACATGTATTATATAACACAACATAACTTTAAGTGAGACTCTGGTTATCATTACGTGGGAAATATATTTGAACCAGAATCCTTACATGACATAGTCTGAACACTTTACCTTTACATGAGAATTATATACCCTTACGTGAAACAACTTGAAGGATATACCTTTAACAAGCATTAGAGATAAGGGGTTACCCATATGAAATCATTATAATTTGTGGGTTACCTTTTCTAAAGAATTAGAATTTTTGGGTTCTGATTACACAACTATAGATGTATATATACGTTGTTCTTGGGATATTCTGTCTACCCTTATGAATCATTAGAAAAATCACTCTATCTTTAAAAAACCATATAATCCTAATGTTACCATTAAGACACACTACTAAAATAATTACCCTTACACAACACTAAAAAATATTTATAAATGATATTTAAATTTCCTAAATTAAGTATTTATCCTTGGAATGTAATATAAATCTTCTAAATCATGTCATACAAAAATAAAACACAAAATACCAAGAAAAGTTAAGTAAATAATAAAATATATTAATAAATTTTAGTATACTTTAATCAATACATAAGATAACAACTAAACGACTAACCTTTTAAAAGTTTCGAAAATACAAAATTAATTACAATATGGAATATTTTTAATTATCAAAACCTAATTAGTGATTGTTATCCAAGGTTACACTTCAAGAATTATAGCTATATATACTTCCTTATTTATGATTTGGAAGATAATTTTTCATAATTAGGATTCATCTGTTATTATGCCTACCATTAGGCTTGGAATTTCCCCCATTTTGGAGGCCTTATACAGTATAAAATTATTTCAATATCATTTGTAAAAATATGAATTTTTGGTGCCTTATATATATAGAGATTTCGATTCCATTTCTGAATCTCTTTTTAATTTGAGGGGTTGGGTCGGTGGGTAATATTTGAGATTTTGATAAGCCAGATTTGATTGAGGAGAATTTGTTCTTTGACATCCATTCAGTTTTATAATATTTTGAGCACCTCATATTTAGAATTGTGTAATATAACAATAATAATAATAATAACAGTTTTATCATGGATTGAAATATAAAAAATGTTTTTTATATGAAAAATGAATATTTTTAATTCTAAATAAATTTTCTACATATACTATATAGTTTTATTTACAATTTAAATTTATATATTTTAACGTCATAATTTTATAAAATAGTATTTATTTATTGTGTCATCATGTTGAAATTATCATGATGTTATATTTTTTATTTTTTACAAGAAATTGATTTTTTTGGTGAGTGGTTAATAATATAGCTCAAAGAAATACTATATATTTCATCACATCAACATGATTTAAATATTAAATAAAAATTAATAATATTTATAGAATATGTCTTATATGATTATATACTAGTAATATAAATTAATTATTATTCAATGATGATAAATTATTTTTTATGTGAATATAAATATGAAAACAATTTTTGGGGCTGACGCAATGCCTACGCAACTTTGTAAAAGATAAAAATTGGGTCTTTGAAAATTAATTTAAGAAGGTATAATTCCATTGTTAACTTAAAGGATAAAAAATCATATATAATAAATTATGTTTATGTATATTTATGATCATAATTATTATATAATAAGTTTATTATCAAATTTATTACCCACTGCTTGTGAAATTTGTTTAAATTAAAAATTCTTATAATAAAAATGTTATTATGATACAAATTTGGAAAAATAGTATTATAAATGGTTTTTTAAGATGATATTTTTTAATAATAAAATTTATTTATGTCAGTAAATTATTTTTAATATTAAATATAAAGAATTTTAACAAAATTTTTTATGTAGTGATGACAAAGTGCGTGTGTATGATAGATAAAAATAATTATAAATGGTTTTTAAAATATTATAAGTGATAATATTTAGAAGAATAAAACTGTTTCATGGTTTTATGGGATTAAATTATATTTAGGAAATTATGTAAATGTTTAAATAAAAATTATATAGTAATATTTTTATTTTTAAACACAATTTGTGAAAATAACACTAAAAATTACATCTATGGGTATATAATAAGAAATAGTATTTCTAAATTAATAAAAACACAATAAAACATCATTATGAGTCTCTTATGGAGAGGTGAAGATGTGAATCACATGATTTGTTCATGGTTTTCCCAAATCATACTCCTATCCCGCATGGTTATTTCCACTTCAGTAGTACCCTCACATTATTCATCACATGGATTTTTCATTGTTACGGTAACCATGTGGGGATAACCGTGTGAGGTGATTTCTTAAGAAAGGTATTTCACACGGTTTATGCATTGTTTGGGTAATCATGTAGGACAAACCATGTAAGGTGATTTCTTAAGTAGAGGATGTCCCACTATTGGCACATTATTTTTCCAAGTCATGCATCCAAACCATGTAACATGATTTTTGGGGTGAAATTATTGAAATTCCCATACTGAGATTAAATTATCTATTCTTCTTTCTTACTCCTCCTCCAGAATGAGTGTCTCTCCTCTCCCAGTGGTTTTCTCATACCCAATCATAAACTATACATTGATGTTTCTCTTTCTTTTTTCATCCATTAAGATTGTTTTCATTCTATATAGATCCTCATCAGTATTCTATAAATTCAACTCTAATTTATTACGGTTTCATTATCCCATTTACTCTGTTATTTTAGTAAAATTTCATTTTCCATTTTTTAAGGAAAATAAATTGTCAATATATTTCTTCCAAAATAGACCAAATAAGACCTCAATAATTGATGAGTGGGATGTCCTAATAATGAGGTATGTTGTCTATAACATTTTCCCCACATATCTATAATTTTGGGAATTAGTTTCACTGTGTCACACACCAACCTTTTTTATTTGTTGTATTATAATTTGTTCCTTCATAAAAAATTTATCATTAAACATAGCTACACTCTATTTGATCATTGGTTAGTAGTATGAGTTTTCCATCCATTATCCTAGACACCAAGTGGCTGAACCGATGTAATTTTCCCTTTTAATGGAATGTTTTAAATTTCTATAATGCCTTCTACATGTTTTTATTAGGCCATAATATAATTTTACCTTCTATGTACGTGTCTAAATGATAATTAACCCTTGTTAATTCCTTTTTAAATTATATATATTGAATTACCATGATTGGTAGTTAATTCAAAATGATTTTTTTGATGAATTCTGACATGCCTTTGGAATGGGTTTTAAAATATTCTAAATGAATTCCATGTAGAAAAGTGTCATGTTTTTATAATAAAACACTTCTATTGAGGTGAACTGTCCTGTAAGATAAAAAGTATTGATTAGTTCATTAAATCATGATTGGTTTATTGTTTTTGAGTTTCATATTCCATTATTTTATAACTTCATTAGTGGAATTCTAGTATGTAGACTATTTTTTAATTCATAAATAATGTCCCCATATATATATAAGTGTTCATCATTCAAATACACCTTATAATTGTATATCTTGTCCTGAACTACAATGGGAATTACCCATGTTGTTAATTTCCTCAATGACAATTGCACCATCTATAAGAATATTTAAGATTTTTAATTGAATTTTTTTGTTTTTTTAATTAAATGACATGTATTTATTTGAGTGTCTTGATGATGATGAATTGTATTACTTGAATGTAACAAATGGTTTAAAATGAAATTAATAAAATGTAATGTATGAAAAGGCCCTATTGTTTAGAACATGTTTAATTTTAATTCTAATAAAAGGAAATCCATTATTTATGAATGGGATTTTTAAATGCAAGTCATGAGAGGTAATGCCTCATGGATCCGGTTATTAGTAATTTTATATTATAATTATTTTATACAAGATCAAAAAATGTTACTAATGAGAGTTATTTCATCATAACTATTTATTATAAAAATTATTGTTCCTTGTATATAGGATATGGAATGATGGTAAGTGTTCTGTTGTGCTTGGACAAATCACACTCCCTTGAATTAGCTATTGAGCATGATGTATCAAACTGGGGATAATATAAGGGTGATGGGATTTATGCGCCACATTCCATGACTAGAGTGCTTCCATGGAAGATCACTTTCCATCATGAGTGTTATAACATGAATTATCTAACTCAATAAAGATATAAAGAATTTACCATGTTGCTTGATCTTATATTCTTTTTAGACTAGTAATAGGTGCCTGAGTTACACCCCAGTCTATATAGTAACTAGTATTCTAGGTATATGGCTCATAGGCATTTGCACACACTTGGTTCACATTGGTGGATGTAATATATAACTAATATATAGTTACTGTTTAGAAATATTATTCCAAATATGATCCAAAGTAGGTGTAGCTTCCATGTATCTCTTAGGATCCTAGGGAATTTGTGGTTTATTTATTTATCAGTTCTTATTTATCTTTCTTCTTATACATTCATGTAGTATAAAATCATATTTCATGAACTAGATTCAATAATAGAAACTATCTGTGTGAACCTACTTGGATTATTATCTCTCACATTGTTTGGGCCACCGTTGCAATGTGTGTACCAGAGTAAACCCTATATTTGTAGGACCTTGATTGACTTCTTGTGTTGTTTTTCATATACCTGGGGGTTAAGAGAACCGGACCAAACAATCACTAGGGATTCTCATGGGGATCCCCTGTTGGGATTTTTGTTCCTTTTCTTTATTCATGTATTTTATTTTATATCTTCATATTAAATGTATTTTTTTTATATTATGTATCATCCTCAGGACATGAATCCATATATTTTATATCAGCATTGGCCACTATTTATTATTTAGTTTATATTATTATTTCACCAATCTGTCTTATGATTATTACTGCTTCTTCTATTCTTGGTTGTTTATTATCTATAATACCATTGTGATTCTCTAATTATGAGGTTATAGTCTCCCCATTATCATATCCAAATAACCTGGATACTATTTTTTAGCCTCTAGTGTATTATGAGGAACGCTTGAGGCCATGTAACCCATCAGTATAACTACCATCTTAGTGGTTAGTCGGGTCGGGTCATTACAAAGTGTTATTAGAGCTATTTATTTTCCTTTGTCTTACTATTTTGGGTTGGTATATAAAATACTAGGAATGTGTGAGAACATAGTAAAATGTTGTCTCTAGGATTTACCACCACATTTATGAAGGAAATTACCATGTGGTTAGGTATGAGACTATTATTCATGTTTTTTGATGTTACAATTGATTATAATTTCACCATAAGTGATTGGTGTACTTTCCATTGTGTATTGAATTATGAAATTAATGGTATTCTTTACATGGCCCAGAGTGGAAAGGAATAATCATTACATGCATCATAATAGACACATAGAAATTAATATTCCATACAATGTAGTGGTATTTACTAGCATCCATGCAATATGTCATGTTAGGTATTCTGGTAATATGCTTAGTTTGTAGAAATATAGGTAATTTTCATTAGCATCCCTATTATAATTTATTTCGTGCTCTTTTTCCCTTTATATATCCTATTTATATAACATTCCTAGGTCAATAAATGCAACATTCCTTGTTTATTTAGCATGTTTTTCATATATTCCCTATTTCTATATTTATATATTTTCTCTCAATTTTAGTACATTTGAAATCATTATAGTAATATTTTGATATGTATAAATGGATTAATGTGCTAATTTTAATGGTTTAGATTAAATGATAACCAGTTTTCAATTATAAGGTGTATGGGTGCCTTATACTTGGTAATAGGTAACCCATATACTCGAACCATCATTGAGCTTTATATATGTTTATAGACTGTTAGTTATACATGTAAATTATTTCTAAATAAAAATGTTTAAGTGGTATGATTTCAATTAATGGTAACCTGGTCACACACAATTTTACCCAAGTTTTTAGGGTGAAGTGGTCGCACTGTAGTGTAGCTTGGGTTGTCAAATCCATAGATACCTAATAAGAAACCAGCAGACACATACACTTTATGTATTTTATTCCTACAAAGTGGGAAAATTTGGTTCGATTTTAGATGGCCTTAAATGGCCCCTAATAGTTCTATATGAATTCAAATTATGAGAAAATGAGTTGATCATAGGTCATTACTTAGGGTGGATTAGATGAATTCATTTTTGAATTATTTAAATTTCATTAACTTGAGAAGGATTCAATCCCTAAAATAAATTTAACTTCATTACTTTCTGGTTTAACACCATCACATAAACATTCTAATCAGCTATACACTTCAAGGATCATTTTTATGCGAAATCCTAGCTAAAATATCTTATTATAGCATGAAAATTATCAAGATAAAATTCAATAAAGGTCGATGAAAAGAGAAAATCATTGAATAAAAAACTAAAATAAAATAAATCATTAAAAATTTATAAAGTGATAAATAGAATCTTGTCCAAACCCTTAATACTCACTTGGATTAACCCATGATAGGGTTATCAGTATTTTTATTTTAAACTCTTAATGGAAGCAGGAACTAGACTCATGAGGACAAAATTGAAGAAGTGAAAAAAATGAAATAATTAACACTTCATCATTTTGTGAAAGTTTTTTCTCTTCTATGTCTGAATAAATTCATACCTTCATGAAAATATATCAATATGTTAATAATAATAACAAAAAATTAGAGGAATATGATGTTTAATTAATAATATAAGGTGATTCAAGAAACATAAAATTGAATAAAAGATATTACAAAATCAAATTGATAGTATATCATTGAAATTAAAACTGATATCAAAGATATCTCAAAATATCCAACACCACTACCTTAAATAAGAATTTTGGAATCCTTGGGTATATCCTATAATAGTGGAAATTACCCAAAATTATGTTGCTAATCCTATGTGTGTATACATTTATTAAAGATAATACATGTCCAACCTCAACAAAAATCCAAGACAACTTGTATAAACCATACAGAGGTGCCAAAATATCATACTTGGATGAATAATTGGGGTGTTCAATATATGGAAAAAATGAATCTCCATATGTCCCCTAACATCCAATAAAATTTCATCACAAATGGATGTTGTGGTTTCGAGATATGGTCTAAATAGTGGGATGTTTTTTGGGATCACATAATCTAGAAGGGAATTTCATCTTCAGAATGGGCTACCAAGAACACTATTCAAAATTCTGAATTATCTTGGAGCAACTTTAAATTAAACATTCCCTAGGAGGTCCTCTATATCTGGTTCAAATTTTTGATTCATTGGGCTTGGATATTGGCCTCTATATTTTTTTGTTGGGTTTTTTTATTCACTTCACCTAGAATATGTTGACATGAAATCCCACTTTGTTAATCTTATGATGTTATTCTTCAAGTGGTCTATAAAAATGAGAAATTTTTAATGGAATGGTAAACCTGAAAATTAAATATGAAATTAAAATTAATATAATTGACTATTTTAGGAGGTGTTCATAAATGTATCATTTAATAATTCATTTGAACAATTAATTATGATCATAATGTGAAATAATGTTCAATTTGAAAAATATACAAAAATTTTGTTTATAAATAATTAATCACATTGAAATTATAACTATTAATAATGAATGTTATCCTCTTTTAGTGGCTAACTGACCCCCAACATGAGTTTTCTTAGTCCTGAGAAAAAAGTATCTCAAAAATTTGAAATTTGAATTCCATTTTAAGAAAAATTAATATACAATTCTCACCAAAAGACCACATGCCAAGAAATTATGAAAACAATAAAAATCAAAAAATGCAATATAGGTTCATAATAATATCCCAAGCCCAAGCCCATTGTGTTGTTCAAAATCATTGTCACATTTTATCCAATTTCAAATACGCATAATGGTGTATTGTGCATCATAATAGTCGTGTGTTTCATCATTATTTAAGGGGTAAAAATGAAAGAACTATGTGGAATCACATTTTAAAATTAATATGAGTATTCTTTAAAAAATATTCTATTTTTCATTTTAATTCAAATTTAATTCAATAAATTCAACCCCTTTAGTTGGACTTTGTTGATGACTCCCAGGCATAATGGCCTTAGGGAACTAGGTGAAGATCACATACTCAGGAATTATCTCAAGTTAACTCAAAAAAATTAAATTAAATTACCAAAATTATGCATAAAATGACCAACTATAGGCCAAACAACTATGGAGTCATGGTCCCCATGTTCTGAAAGCCACACATAAGGTCAATCCATTTCTCAATAAGAAATTATATTTTTATTGATATTTCTATGAATAATCATGTCAAAATTAAAATTATCAAGAAACCTAGTCCACTTATTATGGGACCCAAAAACGCTAATTAATACCCCACAATCCAAAGGACATGCATTGTGATTTTATGTTATTAATCAGATAAAAATGTAAATGGTGAAAAATAAAATTCTACATCCAAACTTTCGAAAATCTATTCTTGTAAACATAAACAAGGATTAAAATCATAATCAAGGCATTCGAAATTATTTGATATTCAGTTTAAAATTTTACAATGTGTATTATCATGTTCAATGTGAATGAAATTTTTCCTTCCATTGCCACACAATTTTTATCATTTAAAATATTTTTTTATGGACACAAAAACAAATTTCTTTTCATCCCCCCAACAAAGAATATCATTATCCCCAGTGCTTAAAGAGATAAAATTAGAAGGTAGTGGAGGTAGTGGAGATGATTTGTAAAAGGAAATTTAATTAATAAAATAAGAACAATTCCATCTGGTGGTTGAAGTTGAAGTTCATGATGCTCTTTTTTACTCCTTTGATCTTCACATCACTCAAATATACCACATCAATGACAGTCCTATTTCTAATCCGAGGAGAAATTTTATTTTTCAAAAAAATACATCAACATCATCCTCAGTTGAATCATACACACCCACACCATTATAATTTAATAGAAACTTCTTGATATTTTCATTAATAAATCCAAAAAAATTAATGAAAAAAATGTATCTATTTTTTTAGCAGGTCGATGATCGATACATGGAACAGGTAAAAATAATAAAGAAAATAATATATATATATATTGAAATATAAGTATATATATAAATAAAATAGAATATATAAGAACTATAATATGTAGGTCAGTGGAAGGCACACTCCCATTTCTCCCTTCTATCTCATGTTCGAGTCCTAAAGCTTCTCTATTCATGATGGGGTTGTCCCCATGACCTACGGTGTGTACTATAAATATATTTATCTTTTTTTTATTAAATTATCATTTTATTTTATTTCCCCATTTTTGATATATATATATATACATATATGTATACGTACCCATAAAATAAATAATATATAACATAAAAGAACACCAAATTGAAATTAATGAAAATAAAAGAATAAAAAATTAAAATAAAGAGAAAGAGTTGAAATAATTATCTTAATCTGGAAGTTTATCTTTATTACACAAAAATGAAAAAAATAATAAATAAAATAAAATAAAATCATGTTGATGTTGGGTTGGCTCCCATAAATCAGTCAGTTTAATGTTTTTAACTCAACTTGTACCCCCCTAACTTACCCAATACCAACATAAAACATTTTAAGGACCACATTTTTTACTGTTTATACATTATTTATATTGATTCCTTCTTTACAATTTGATTCATATACAAACCTATGTTATACAATTAGTGATAAAATCAAAGTAATATCAAAAATGTTTTATCCAATTACTTTCATACTGTTTCTAAAGACATCATGGATAATTATTATTTTTTTTGTTTCAAGAGAAATATTAATGGCAACCATATGGTCTTTTTTATCACCTATGAAGAGATATATACCAGAATCTCTATCCAGAAGATTTTCTTCTAACTATTTATTAAATAAATGATAAAGGTACAGAGGAGACAGGTGGGGTTAAATAAAGAAAATTGCCCTCATCCATCAAGCACAAAATTATAGATCTTAATATGACATGCCATTTCCATAATAAGAGTCATCAGCAGTCCCCCATATAGAGTGGGACATTCCCAGATTGATCATCTTAAGAATATCAAAATTGAACTTACCTGAAGGCTTATATGATTGTGTAGACACAGTGTGAGGTGTGTTTGAATATTCCTTCCTTGGTTGTCTCTTTGAGGGAGCATGATTGGAGACTAAACAATCATCACCCATCCCCTTTCCAGAAAGGAGTGAAACATTAAAAGTTATAGGACCCCCATAACCCACCGTAGTCTCTTCTACCACATAGATGTCACCCCACATCCTAGAAATCATAGAGGATATTAAAATATTCAAAATTTCCTAATAAAAATCAATATTTTGAGGAGGTTGCAAATTCAATAGAAAACTCAATAGTTTCATAACTAATCAAGCCTCCACTAGGATTATCATTCATATTTATATTTGGGGGTCAGAGCAAGAAGGGGATCAATCCATAGAGAGGCTAGAAGCATGTCTAGTATCAACTAACCATGTTGGAGTAATAGCACGACCATACGTAGATGTATTATCCTTGTAAATATCAACTTGAGTTTTAGATGGACCAATCATCGGAGAATAATCCACTATTAGTCATTTTCCATTCAAATGGTGAAATTAAGAAACAGATTTACTAGAAGACAACATCTTATCCTGAGTGGAAGTTGATTTTTATAGAAAATATCAATCATGATTCGGAGACATTGACATATCCATATGCTTCCTCTCATGATTCCTTCTACAAAGAGTAGTTGAATGGCCCTTCATCCCACATATCTCATAATAAATCTTCCACAGACATAACTCTATCATGTGCCCAATAACCATACATTCGGTATAAAAAAGAGGATTCCTTTCATACTCGACATCAATATCGATGTTATCTGTGGGAGTATAAATAGTTATCTTATCAATCAAGGTGGAGCACAAATCAACCTCTACCAGCAATTTGAAAAAATTTGCAAACCGAACAACTTCAGTTTCCTTGTTACGGAGAATAGGAGATCAAATTTCCATGACAATTTCATGAAGAAACTTTGGATTCCAAAGGGCCCAATTAAGCCCATAAAAATGGAACCATACTTGAGAAAAAGTATTTCTTGCATGAGAAGCATTGATATCATGTGACCATTCATGAAAATGAATCCATCCAGGATTCAAAGATATGGAATCAATTCTCCATGGATGTATTTTGAAATCATTCGATGGATAAATGCAATGGACGAATCCATGACCAAGAGAAACACACCACCAATCAGAGGAACTCCACAAAAAATGGGACCCATATGACTATATCATCAAACATCTATGATGTCTCACCCTTCACTAAAATAATGAGCACAATTAGTAAATTTTTTCAATTGCATCAACATGAGCCACTAGTCCCTTGCAAAAAATCTTAATTGAGATGGACTCAATGAATGATGAAAATGAAGTTGCGAATGTAGGAAAGCTTTCTCAACCAATCTAGTCTTCTGTAATGTCATTATGTACCATCGAAACATCCTTAAAATTCATTTTATGAGGATTATAAATCATGGAGGCAGAGGCCAAACTCTTCAGCAACACCCTCTTCAACACAGACTGCAGATGTGACCTAGTTGAAGCCAGATCCCACCCAACTCCAGCCACAAAATTAACACGCCTACCACTATTATCAACCATGGATCTGAAATCACAATCCATAGATTCACGATTCACAAGCGGAAGATTAGAAAAATTAAAACTATTGACCATATTCACATGATCCAAGTCAATAGAAGTCAGAATTTCAGATCTAAAGACATCATGAACATCAGATGAGGGAGCCACCCTCGTAGAAGACAGAAGATCTTGGGATCCTTTATCCCGGCGAGAAATGGTCTAATAATCACTTCTCGGTTCTAGAAGAAAGGCTTTCACCACGGCATCACCATGACCTATTGTGCCATCATTACAGGCTGAGCCTGAATCTCCTGTCACAAGCATAGAGTGAAGAAAGTGAGGAAGATTCGTGATAAACCCTAGATAGAATAACCTCGACAGCCATGGCCACAAGTCACCTGCACCCCCTGAAACCCGAGCGCCATCCAAACCTCTATTTTCACCTATGAAGAGATACTTGGGCGGGGAAGGATAATAATTTTGATTTTGGGTTGATTGAAATTTCATAAATAAAATTGTAAATGTTAATCAAAATAAATTTCTTTTCCCAAACTATTAGAAAACATTTTTTCCATTAAAAAATATTTTCAACCCCCAAATTTTCCATATAAGTGTTAGGAAGGGGTATGAATTCGATGTTTGTGGTATATCCCAATGGTAGAATGATTGTTGGACCTTGAAAGTCATCAATAGAGATATGTTTATGGTACTCAATCTGTGATTCAAAATTAACCTTCTCGGAATACATAAAATCAATTTTCTCTTGATTTAAAGACACTTAAAGAATTAATTGACTTAATGAAGGTCTCCTAGATTAAAAGGTTGTTTCATTATAACCTTCATGAGAAGTTTTTGTGTAAAAATATTCTTCTATCAATGAAGACGAATGGAAATCCAACGTTAAAATGGGTTCCATAAACATTTCAATGATTTTTAGTTCTACTCTCAAGGATAAAACCTTATAATTCATTATCTCCATTTTTTGAAAAAAAATCACAATTAATGGTTGTGGATCTGTATGGACAAGGGTTTGAGCTAGTTGATTTATTCTATGAGGATAATTAAGTTATTGTAATTCCCTAGGGTGATTTTAATATTGATATTTCTATGATTGAAACATAATATATATTGGAATGTTTTGAGTATCCTAAGAGATAAAACATAGTTTCTTTACCAATTATTGATTTTCTCACCAAATGAAACTATGATATTTATTGTACAACATAATTGTTGTGGGGTAGACAATTTAGGGAGAGGTTCCCCATGTTTGGGTTAGCTTAAAATATCCATCCAGGAGAATGAAATTGAGTGTGAGGATAGAGAAGTTTGGTGAGAATAAGATGTGATTATCTAAAATAACTTTCATAGGTACCTAAAAGTAATTCCAATATTATTCCTCAAAAAAAATTATCATGTTTTTAGGGTTAAGAAGTTTCCTGTAGTGTAGCTTTGGTTTATTAATCCACTATAACCTAAGAAGAAACCTACATACGTGTACATTATACATGTTTTTTTCCGATAAACTGGCCAAAAATAATCTTTGATTTTCAATCGGATGAAATGAGCACCAATAAATCTATGTGAATTCAAATTATGAAGAAAAAAGATTTGATCCAATGTTATTTCTTGTGGTGAACTGGATGAATTGATTTTTAAATTATTTCAATTTCATTAAATCAAGAAGGATTAATTCAATGAAATCAATTTAACCTCATTACTTACTAGTTTAAAACCTTTAAATATGTATTCTAATCACCTATACACTTGGATGATCATTTTCATGAGAAATCGTAGGTAAAGGATCTTATTATCATGTTGAATGTATGGTGATATGCTTCAATAAGGAAGAAAAAAATAGGAATTCATTGATTGAAAAAATTAAATAAATGAAATTATTCAGCATTTATTGAGTTGTAAATAACACCCAATTCAGACCATTTTTAATCCCTTGTATTAACCCATAAAAGCATTAGCACTCTATTGATTTTATACTCTTAATGGAAGTAGGAAGTAGTCTCATGGGGATATAATTGATGAAGTGAAAAATAAATAAATAATGAACACTCCATTTTTTTGAAGGATTTATCTCTTTGTTGTTTGAATAAGTTCACACCTTAATGAGACAAAATCTACTTGTTAATAATACTCAAGAAAATAATAACAAGAATTTTAATTAAGAATCGAAATTGATTTGATAAACTTATAACTGATGAATTGATATTACAACATAAAATTAACACCATAATATTTAAATTAATACATAACTCAAAAATCTAAATAATACTCCAACACCACTACCATTAATTGTAATTTTGAAATAATTGGGTCTTTAATACCATAGTTTAAGTTACCCTAATTAATAGTGGTTGTCCTAGGTGGGTAAAAAATTATTTGAGAGAAGACTTTTCAACCCTTGATTAAAATATTTCCCAACTTTCATACTCTAAACAAGGGCACCAAAATTTTCTTCAAGATAGAAGAATTGGGGTGGTCCATATAAGATGAGAATAAATCTTCATATGTCACTTCACTTCCAATATAATTTAATCACAAATTAATGTTATGTTTTTGAGATATGGTTAAAATGGTGGAATGTTTTTTTGGTCCAAAAAATCTCACCCCAAATTTCATTTTTAAATTAGGTCGCCTGGAACACCATTCAGAGATTAGAATTATCATAAGAAACGGTCAAATTAAATATTCCCAATTTTTTTCTCTATATTCCATTAAATTTTAGAGTCAATGGACATGGATATTTACATGTAAAATAATTTTATTGGTATGATGTCTAGTTCATTTGTCCCTGAATATATTGGCATGAAATCCCACTTTCGTCATCTTCTAATGTGATTCTTCAAGTGATCCAAAAAACTGAAATATTCATAATGTAATGGAAAATATAAAAATAAAATATGGAATTAAAATCAATACAATTGGTTATTTTATGATTTGATAAAAAATATAGCATTTAATAGTTCATTTTAATAAGTAATTACAAACCTAAAGTGAAATAATGTTTAATTTCCTTAATTCCATAAAAATGGTGTACATGAATAATGAAGAACATGGAAATTATATATATTAACAATGAATACTAACATCTTAAGTGGAAATTCAGATCCAAATTCTGAACTCTTAATTTTATGGGTGCTTTATAAGTTGGTAGATTTCCACTCATATAACTAAACCATTTTAAATGTTAGCCTGTTATAAATTGAAGTGGTATAGTTTTAGATTAAATGGGAGATAGAATGTGTTCTATTAAGTGTATGGTAGATTTAAAAATTAGTGTGGTGTAAACCCATGTAATTGAACCATCATAAAACATCTTTGTATACATGTTAGTTATTCTGATAACATGATTACTTTGTAACTATTTAGGTCATTTTAATTAGCATGACTATTATATTCTATGTCATGATCATGTTTTATCTGTCCATCATGCTTGTATAGCATGCTTAAGTGATTCTATGCAATGATGTCTGTTTATTTATCTATTTTTTCCTTTGTTTCATTATTAAGTTTTTATAGCTTATTTTAATGTGTTATTTTCGGTGATAGTATGCCAGTATAGTTTTGATATGTGTAAATGGTTTCATGGGATATATTTAGTGGTTATGATTTAATATGAACCAAATTTCAATTGGAGGTGTATGGGAAGCTTAAATTTACGAAAAGGTAACTCATATACTCTAAACATCCTTCAAATTCAAACATGATTATAGACTATTGGTTATAAATGTAAAAGATTACAAAATAAATATATTATATTGGTATGATTTCAATTAATGGGAGACAAATTAAAACATTTAATGTTTATTAGTGATTTATATCTTGGTATTTAACCACCCAGGTAATTGAACCATTATAAATATGATCATGTTATAAATTTAAATGGGAATAGATTCGATTAAATGGGAGATAGACTTGATTCCATAAAGTGTATTGGCTCTTTATAGATTGGGGTGGTTGCAACCCAGTAAATTAAACCATTTCATATGATCATTGTATATATATTTTTAAATGGATGTAAACATATGAACTATTTAATTTTAACCTAAAGTTGTTTGATTAGATCCTAAATACAGAGATGGGCCCATGTAGGTCATTTAGGGCTTGTTTCATATGAAATAACATTTTATAGGCGTTTGAAACGTTAATAATTTATAAAATGCTATTATATTTTATTTTGATGAGGCTAAGTGGGTTAAAATGGGACCCTTATAGGTTGCCTTTTTTGTTAAAAGGATGTTTGATAAGACTTTCCAATTATGATTAATTTTATTCTTTAAATCTTTTTAATGTTTTGATATTGATTTTAATTAATGTAATGACTTGAAAATAAAACCTTATGTTGTTTCCTTTCATTTAAAACCTCATGTTAGGTTAGTTTAAAATCTCATTGAGTTTACTTGGAATGGAATCATGAGTTTTTTCCATAGGGATTAATTTCCTTTTTAGTAATGAATTAAATGATAGAACATCGATCTGGTGACTTTTGTGGTGTGGCCCAGTGATAGTTTCATTGTTTATACTTTATAAAGAGATAACATGTGGTAGATAACACCCTTATAGCTTTAGTTTATTGCTAAATGCCATGATTTTTCTATATTTCAGTGTCATGAAGGTGTCATTGTCCCTAGTATGACTTTTAGTTTCAAATTACACCATTTTTTAGATTGGTTTTCATGTTTTCGTTGACCCTTTTTATCAATATATTCCTCAGGTAATGCTTGGTTTCAGTAGGTTATACATGCCTTGGGAATGTTTGGCTACTTATTACATCTATTTACCAAATTTATTATTCCTCGGTGATGAATGACTTGACACATCATCATCTAGTTTTATGGTCATATGGGGAAATATGAATTTGTGTTAAATATCTTGAATGGACCACCTAATACTTGGATGCATATGAAGAATAGTCTATCAATAGTATCATGTATATGTTGTTTTCTTATGAAATATTGAGGTAGTGTACATTCACATATGTAGTTCCCATAATGTTTTAAAGGTTGTAACAATCTTTTATAGATTAGTAGAATCATTAAGCCTGGTGTTGTTGAGTGCAGTAGTGTGTTATCAATATAGTAGGGTAACCTGGGTGTTAAATGAATAAAGTGTGTCCCAATTTGTTGGAATGAAATCCTTGAGACTTATGTGTTTAGACACGCCGATTGGGTTGGATTTGGTTTCGTGCTTGATGCTTTGATGTGGGGATAATGACTCAGAGGAGTGACACATGTATGTTTAATCTAGGTTTGATCTAGAATTATTATGAGAGGATAGTCTCTCAATAATTTTGATGACATTGACACTCTTAATGTGGGGATCATCATATCAGTTCTACTTAGTGCATGCCATTCTTAGTAGAAAGAACACATCCAAAGAGGACCATTGTGGAATTGTCAGTTTTTCTTGAATGCCTTTGAGGCTAGAAGGTTTTTAATAGTTTTATTGATTTCATGGAAGCATAAATTTGTAATGGTTGGATATGTATAAAACCCCTAAGAAAAACCAGTTATTATTGATGGAAATCAATAGTTATGTTTACCAATCATATAATTCGTTCATTTGATAAAGGTATTGTGTTTTCGTTTCTGATGTGATGACAGATGAAGCCTATATCATTTAAAGAAGTTGACCAAGAGTTGTTTTTCTATTATTTATACTTTTGTATTTCTTGGTTTCTTCTTAGTGTTCTCTTCTAAAAGAGACGAGCATGTCTCATATCTTTATTTCAACATTGATTCACTAAGAGAGAATTGGTCTTACGCTGTATAAAAGTTTTAAAAGGCATGGGGCATTTTTGGGTGGTTTCCTTAGTGTTTCACATTAGAAATGTGTTTACTATCAATGATTGGTTATTCTGGTGTGGTACCAAGATTACCATGTAGGAATTACTTAGACGGACTCTTGGACACCATAAATTTTCCTTTGACATGGCCACTAGGTGGACGCTACCATGGGCTCAGCCAATGATCTATATTGGATGGCTTGTCCATGTGCCAATATCCCTATTGTAAACCTGTAGTATATAATAATTTGGTTAGTTCATTTAATATTATGCTATCCCGTAATTAATTATTGGCTGTGAGGTGATTTTTAAATAGGGATAACAATTCTAGTGGGATGGATCTGGATTATACTCTTTCTTATACTGAGGCATGACAGTTGAAATGAATAGGTGGTGGTTTGATCACGAACCTACCCCGAAGTCAGTTATAGACATCAATGGATGTGTTTGTAGTGGGTGTGGGATGCCTTAGAAGAAATCATCAAATTTCAGTAGGAAATGTGTCGGCCATCTAAGCTGGTCATCTTTGGAATAGTAAAATAGAGGTGAATGGACCTATATTTCCTTCGTTTGGATGAGTATAGTTGGTGAATAACCATTTTCAAGATGTCTTTGGGGTATGAAGGATTTGGTTTTAAAAGGGCCGACAACAATTTCATGGAAAGTTTGCATGATTATTTTCATATTGGTTGATCGAAATTCAACAGTATTTTTGGTGAGGTCTATATTATGACCTATTATGTAATGATGTTCACACCATTAAAGAAAGCACTCTAGGAGCATCTTTAGAAAGATTAGGACGTGCTTTGTAGGAAATTTTGTTATTTGGGTGTATCAAGTTTCGAAATTGGACATCAAATGTTACATCCTGAGGTGGGGAGAACTGTTTTACATATGTCAAAAGATATGATGATGTGATCATGTGCTTAGCCAAATAGGATCGGGTATGAACTATTTCGGTATCTTAGTTAGAAAACAAGCATTATCTTGGGCATTCCACATCTTAAGTATTTTGTGCCTAAATGAATTATCCTATTTTTTTGGAATTTGGAAATGTAATACAGGAATTTGAATTTGGAATCATGGCACTCATAGGTTGGGAGATGTTTTAATTTTTCCCAAAGGCATCTCGGGGATAAGGGATTGTAAGGTGGTGAGGTTGTAACAACCCTTGTTTTATAATAGAACAAAAATCAAAAAGAATTTTTTATTTTCATTTTTATTGGATTTTCAATTATTTAAACAGAGTTTTGGAACATAATTTTGATAGTTGGAATAGCCTAATGTGTTTTTTTGGACATAAATGAAGGACATAGAGGTCCCTTGGAGGTCTTGTCGAGTTTCGAGAGCATTAGGGCTAGAAATTCCCTATTTGGAGGGTCTGTATAGGGTTCAGGGTTTGTCTAAAATCATAAAACTACCAGTAAAAATTCATGAATTATATTAAGAGGTGAATATAAGAATCATAGAGGTTTTTCATGGTTTTTTAAACAGTCTTTATAGCCCACACGGTTAGTCCCACATTGGTGGTACCGTCACACTATTCATCACATGGTTTACACACAGTTATCCAACCTGTGTAAGAAAAACTGAGCAAGGTGATTTCTTAAGCATATAATGTCACAGAGTTGGTGAATGGTTTGGAAAATCCTTGATGACAAAATATGTGACATGGTTTTGGGGTGAAATTTCTCAAAATTCTCTTAATGATATTAAATTCTATTTTCTTTTCTCTTCCTCCTCCGACAGCAAGCATGGATTTCTTCTTCCATGTGTTTTCGCATCATCAAGACTAACTTAGGTTTTGTTGTTTCTCTTTTGTCTCTAATCAGATTTGATCTTCGTCACTCTTTACAGATCTAAATTGGTATGTTCTTGAGTTTTCTTTAATCTATTCCTAGTTCTTTGTTCCATCTGATACATTATTTTGGTGTGATCTAATTTTCCATATTTTTAGGTTTAATGTATATTTTGATTATTTATTCCTAGCCAAATAGAAACGGACCTCAATATTGGACGAGTGGACCATCCTAAGCATAAGGTAGGTGGTCTATGACGTTTTCACATTTTTATATTATTTTATGAATTATTGTCATTGTACCACACACCGAAAATTGGTTTGCTTTAATTTATAATTGGTTCTGTCATATCAAATAGATCATTACACCTAGATATACTATCTATGACCATTATTTAGTAGTTTTATGTTTCCATCCTCAATCATGGACATCATGTGGGTGTTTCGATGTGATTTACCCTTTCAATTATATGTTTCTCATGCCTTTAGTGCCTTCTAAGAATTTTTCTTAAGCCATAATTCAAACTACCCCTTGTATATATGTTCTCAAATGATAATGCCACCTTATTAATTATTTTTGAACTTATATGAATTGAATTCCCATGTTTGGTAGTTAATTGAAAATGTTTCCTCTTATAAATTGAGACAAGACTTTGGAGTGGGTGTTTAAATATGCTAAATGAAATATTTGATGAATAATGTATTGTTTTTATAATAAAAACCCTCAATTGAGGTGAGTTGTATTATAATATGAAAATATTTATTAGTTATTTACACCATGCTTGGTTCATTATTTTGGAGTTTTCTTATGACATCATGTTAGAGATTAATAAGAGGCATGCTAGTGGGGGGACTCTTTTTTTATTATTAAATGATGGTTTACCCTTTATTTATATGTGATCGTCAAACTAATGTACCTTTTAAGTGTATTACTTGTCCTGACTTGTAAGCGGAATTACCCATTTACATAATTTACAAAATTAAAAGACCACCTTCTAAGTGAATCTTTATAATTTCTAATTAAATTTTCATGTTTTTTAATTAAATGACACGTATTTATTATAGTAGATTGATCATGACGGATTTTATTCCATGAATATGAAAAATGGTTTAAATTTAAAGGAATTAAATGTAAAGATGGGAAAGTCCAAGCCATTTAGAACAAGCTTAATTTGAGTTCTAATAAATAGAACCCCCTTATTTCTGAATGGGGTTATTAAATATAGAGTATGATAGGTAATTCCTTATGGATCTAGTTATTAGTAATGTTACATTATAATGAATTTATAAGATATTGATAAATGTAAGGCATGATAGGTATTTCCTCATGGCCATTTATTATAAATATGATTTCACATTATACATAGGATTTGGAATGATGGCCCGGGTTCGGTTGAGAATAGAGATATCATGCTCCCTTATATAGGGTGTTGAGTGTGACATGTCTCACTAGTGATACTATATGGGTGATGGGATTTACATTCCACATTCTATGAATTCAGTGTTTTCATGATGGATCACTCTCTATCTCAAGTGTTTTAGATTGAAATCTCTCACTTTATAAAGATATAGCGATTGTACCCTATTGCTTTAGATTATATTCTCTTTTATACTAGTTATTAATATCTAAGTTATGCCTCAGTCCTTCCAGCAACTAGTATTTTAGGTATATAGAAATTAAGTGCCTTCATGTACTTGGTTTATGTAGGTGGATAATGTATAAAATACTATATATATATATAATTTTTATACATATATATTTTTTCTAGTCCTAAAACTTATTCTGATTATGAGATGAAGCAGGTATATCTTCCAGGTGTCCCTTAGAAACCATGGTAGGCGGTGGTTTATTTATTCATCATTGCTTATTTATCTTTCTATTTATACCTATACATTACATTACATAATATTTTATGGACTATATTCATTCATTGACATCGTGGGTGGGAAAAAACTGGGATTATTATCTCACACCCTTCTCGGGCCGCCAATTCTTTGGGGTACCTAAGTAGACCCAATATTTCTAGGACCATGGTGGAATTATTAGGCTACATTTTCTGTACCTAGTAGTTATAATCACAGGAATGAGATAGATTTTATGATGCTCATGGGGTTCTCCCTTGGGGATTTTTGTTCCTTTTATTTATTCATGTATTGTATTATATCTCTTCGTATTATTTGTATTGTGTTCTAGATTATGTATAACCATCAAGAAATGAATGAAACTATTTTATATTGGTTTTTTAAATTGTTTATTATTCAATTTATAACATTCTTTATCTTCGTTGTATAATTTTTATTACTACTTCAACTATTGTCTAATATCTAGTATATGATATACCATTGTGCTACTATGATTATGATGGTGTTGTCTCCCTGATATCACCTCCATTGACCCTTGTTGGTAGTCGATAGCCTCTTGTATATGAGGGGGTGCCCATGAGGTTATGTGATCCAACATCCTATCTACCGTCTTAATGGTCAGTTGGGATAAGACATTACATCCATGAAACACTATGTCTATCTCACGTTCTTCAGTAACTTAATTCTTCTCATTTAACCTATGATAATGAGATCCATACACAACTACATGACCATTCCATATAAATAGATACCTAAAACCACACCTACGGAATCATAATATTCCTTTTATAACTTCCATGATTTGGTAGAATAAGAATATTATTTTATTACAATATCTTTTTCAACTCTTGAAATGAGGTCTCATATCTATCATCCCATTAAAACTTTACTTCCTATTCAACACAATATTTTTTTATTCTAAAAGGGAGAAATTGTATATGAAATAATGATAATAACTTTCAAGACTCAAAAAAACTTAATCTCAAAAAAATTATTTGGAATTACACAAGACATAAAAAATAAAAATATGTCAAGATCCATTGATATTTCAAATTAAAATACAAAAATCCTATGAAACATAACTTCTCAAATTAGAAAATTGGAACATCTATATACTTTCAAAAAAATGGCTACATCATAATATATATAAGAAAATAAAAAATCTTCACAGGAGTTCATGAATATATCAACATACCTTTTATTGTCTTTTTTTAATGAATCTAGCTAAGGATGAAAATATAGTTTATTAAATCCATAACCACAACTCATTAATTTTTCACTATAAATGATATCATGAATAATTTAAACTGGTCACCCAACATTTTAGAGGTTATATTTGGGACATAACTATCTCATTCCCTCAACTAATGAAAACCAAATTGAATAAAAATATTTAAAAATTAGAGAAAATGCTCTCAATTTAAAAAATATATCCTTGATACATGGAAAATGATATGGATTTTTAATTTTAACCTAGCATAACTGTAACACCCCAGGTGAATAAAGAATATGAAATTTTTATTTTTATCCATATTTGTGAATAAAATATTAGTATGACTTTAAAGGGGACTCTATGCTCGATGGTGTACCCAACACGCAAAAACGAGTTTCTTGGAAATCTTACGTTGCACTATAATAATAAAATAATATAATTTAAAATGCTAGTTAACATGTAGCCATTGTATTGGCGGGAATGTATAGAAATAACTAAAATATGATTATATATGTTTTTAAATGTTTTTACATTTATCCAATAAAAGATAAAGGCTTAAAATACGAAATGAATTCAATTTTAGGCGTATATGCCCTAGTTTTCACTAAAGGCTCACTTGTCGCCTTTTCATGGCGAACCATCATTAAATATAGTTTTGTTCACTCTTAAAAATTCTATTGGACCAAATAAAACTCCTCTTAAGAATCAGGACATCAAAATTTAATTTGTGTAAATTTTTGGTATCTTTTCGATAAAGTTCATTTTTTAATGAATAGTGTAAAATGTTGTATTTTAATTCAAAACCTTTTTTAATCTAATTTATTTATATGATTATATTATCTTTTGAATGGGTTTTAAAGTAAAATTAGAATATATTTTTACCATTAAATCCAATAGTGGTTTTTGGAATTAATTTCACTTTGAAATCAGACTTAAACTAGAGTCAATCTTTTGATACTTATTGTTTCATAAAAACACGCTATTTGCTCTGACAGCGGGAATTAATTATTAAATTAATTAATGTGACTTATATGTTTTGAATTTTTTAAAATAGAATTCATTTTTGAATCTGGAATATCAAATATTGGTTAGGGTTAATTTTTGGTATTTTTCTGAAAAACATCAATTTTTGATGAATAGTGAAACCACTAAGTGGTACTTATAAAAACTGATTTTTCAGCATAAATGAAATTTTGCCATATTTGTGTTTTTAATTTCAAAAATCTGACATACATGGTTTTCATTAAGAAGTAAATTGTGGTTCAATGTGATTAAAATATTTTTTTGGTGAATAGTAACATATTCCATTTTTAATCGCGATTAGAGGTAATTAGCGTTGTTTAAGTTAAAAATAATGTTTTAATAATATGAGATGAGCTTGATACATGTCCTAACATCATTGGATGTGTCATGGCCGACCAAGACAACCCATGGGTTAACTTGGGAACCCCATGAAGCCACTTTTGTTGGGAAATGACATAAATAACTTTTTACTTAATGTTAAAGTAAAAATGACACAAACATGAAATTTTTTACTAAAACAATTTTAACACGGGGTTATACAAGTACGATTATTGACTATAAAAACTCATTAGAAATCTAAAAATATTTCATACAACATAGTATTTTTTTATAATTTTTATACATTAAATAAATTAAATTATTTATGACATCATCATGATGCAGCGATGACCTCATTATTTAACGATTTAAATAAAATGGAAAGATAATGTAATATCTAAGACCTACACATGTCCAAAACCTATTGGATGAGTGTATTTCGAACCATTATCACCTTATCCTCGAAACATATCATTGTGGGGCCTCTTAAATCCGAATACCATTTTAAAATAATGTGTCTTTTTTTTACCTTCCAAGTGTGCCCCTCCTCTCCTCTTATAAAAGGACCCCACCTCTACCTCCTTACCCACACTCCCAGAGCCTTTGTCTCGGCCATACTCTGCCCATTTTGTCTCTCCACTTCCCTCTCTTACTCCTTGAAGCCACACTTTGGGCAGTAGTCTTCCCAAGGAAGTCGTTGAGCTCAAACCAATGGGAGTTACCCGATTTTAAGGTAATGTCTTCACTTGAGTCCTTTTGTTTTATTTTGCCTCTCCAACCCCCTAAACTATTTTTATTCATTTCTTTTGTAACAAATACAGTATCTTCAATATACTAGGATGTTGTTATAAGAATTATTCTAGCTACACTTAAACAAACGTACATCTAATGGTTAAATAACATACTGTTTCCGTGGATGGCGAATTTCTGCCTCACGAAACGATGATTGTTCAACACTCCTATAACACCTTCAAATGTGGACATTAAGATGTCAATATATTTATATATGATATAAAATATTTTTATGTTTTACTTAAGATTCTGTATTTTTATTTTGTGGCATACCTTTATGGTCTCCATTGTGGGTAAACATGGTAATTTCATTTTAGGAAGTGCAGACTACCGCCCCCTCAAAGTGATGTGATTCGTTAATGCCATATGTGGGACATATAAAGGATGGATTTAATGTTATAATATATGATGTTATACTGGAATTATAATATACCTCTATATCATTATTATGTCTTTACATTAATATATGAGACAGAAATAAAAGTAGTATTCATGAGTACGCACGACTTACCGTCTCCATGAATGGTACATTTCATTTCTTATCCCCAAATGTAATGTACTATTATAAGTACATATTTAAAATGGATATATATATAATATAATTTTTCAATTAAAATATAAATACCTATCATTTAGTTTTAATTCCATTAATATGACAAAGAAATGAAAGTAGCGTTCATGCGTACGTACGGCTTACCATCTCCATGAACGGTGCATTTCATTTCTTACCTCTAAATGATTATGTAATATTATAGATACATGTATATGCTGAATATATATGATATATATGATATCCAAATCATGAATATCATTCTGGATATAATAAACCATTGACCACACGAACAACATGTAATTGTAAGAAGTTCACTTTCGACTTAAGAACCAAATATAGACAAAACAAACATTATTTACTTAAATGATTACATAATGTTTATAAAATGTAAATAAGTGATAAAAAAGGAATAATGAACTTGAAAAGGTTCTTAAGAAAATAGAAATTAACTCATGTTTATAATTCGGGATGCTAAAGAATGATCGAGTCAAGTCGGACCCGAGGTAAGGGATCTTACTCCTCTCTTTCTTTTTAAGTACACTCTTTTATGTCATTCCTTTTAAAGCTCATATTTCTTGTTATTGGGATTTTATTTTATATTACTCTTACTGTAATTTTTATTGTTCATATGATGAGAGAACCTATTCTCTATCTTCAATCCATTTTTGATGTTTTGGGTGGCGCCGTTAGGCAGCCGAATTTTCATAAGAGATCTAACCTCTCTCTTTCTTTTTAAGTACTCTCCTTTTGTCACTTATTTTAAGCTCCTCTTTTTTATGATGGTGGATTTTATTTTATATTTCTCTTTCTATATATATTATTGTAATATGATGATATACCCTATTTGAACTCGTCAATCCATTTTGGAAGTTTTATGTGGTGTCGTTAGGCTGCCAAGTTTTCGTAAGGGATTGTTCATCTCCCTTTTATTCTCGTGAGATTTATGCTACATTTTCCACAATTTCCATTGAGTGGTGTATGTAATGCCCATTATTATACACTTTGTGTAGTATAATTTCATTTATGGGTATTCAAATAATCATTGTATGACCCATCTTCCATGAGATGTACGTTTCGAAAGTTACCCAACTCGGTAAGGGGACCTTTCACCCTCCTCTTTTTAAAAGACTTCTTTTGTTATGTCTTTTAATTCACATACCATTATGTTGGTATATGTTCTTTTATATACTTATTGATGTAAATTTTATGTCTAAGTGATGAGATTCCCTTTTTATCTCTCATCAACTCATTTTATGAATTTTGAAGTGATGCCGTTAGGCTGCCAAATTTTTGCAAAGGAACTTCTTAACCCAATTTTGATTATTTGGGATAATCCTGTACTCCTTGAATATGTCATTCTATGAATATGTGTGAACAACCTCTGAATGTTTTACCCTTAATATCCACTTATATTTGGTGTATTAGTTTGTCACACATTATTATGTAATTGATTTATCCTTAATCCAAGGATATCGTCTTTGTGAGGGACTTCATCTCAATCTCCTTTCATTGAGGAATATTTTGTTTTATACACAACATTCTTTCATACGATGTATAAAACACTTTGACTTTTACTTTTATACAAAAGGAATCTTTTTCTACGAAGTGTTTTACAAAACGAATAAAAGGAATGTTTCTTTAACGTACGTGGTGACAACGACCTTTTCCACCGCCGCGAGTATTATTTTGTCATTGGCTTCCTTAACAAGCCGTGATGTTTTGAAAATGAAATAAATACCACATACTCTTTTATATTTTTTGGTATTGAAAGTGGTTTTTATAATGTATTTGTTATGTCAATATATTTTAGTGATATGTTGTTATCAAAGTGTGGAAATGTTTTCTTGCCATTAAGTTTGTTTTATGTCTTATGATTTTATAATGGTACTTGGACATTTAACGGGTGGTTACGTGATAAACCATATGACGGGTGGTGCCGTGAATATCAGGATGGGTGGTTACGTTATAACCTCCATTGCATTGGGTATGGAAGTCGGTCGTATGGCTATTCCATTAAGTATGTATGGAAGTTGGCCGAATGGCTATTCCATTAAGTGATATGTGTGGGAGTAGACCTTATGGTTATTCCACTTAAGTATGTTTTTGTCCTAAGTTACCTTTATATGTTATGTGATATTTATATGGGTTTTATGGTAATCTATTGGTTACAGAAGGGTATGTAATGAAAATTTATTCAGCGAAGTATTTTTACTACTTCGAAAAGGTGAAAAGTATTACTTTGATAAAGTATACATGGTTTACTTGTTGTTTTGAAAAACTAACAGTTTTCATTCTTTGTGTATCCCTTACTGAGCTTTTTATGCTCATCCAAAGTTTTTGAAATGTTTTTCACATGACTTAGCGTGGAATAGGGTCAAGCATGGGATGAAGGGAAAGTCTTGCTACCTAAAACATAGAACTTGACATGTTTCTTTTTAAGAGTTTTTATTTTATGGAAATTTAGTAGAAGAGACTACTTTTTAATCTTTTGAGATGTAATAGTTATGTCCTAATTTTCTAAAACGCTAAACCTGAAAATATCCTCAATGTGAATTACTCATTTAATTCAATAATAAGTAAGGTTTAAGGCTGGGGACTTATAGTTTGTATCAGTAGTCGGTTTAGATAACTTTAGAGGTTAGGGTATTCTCTAAGCAAAAGTGACATTACCATAATGGATAGGATTTCAGAAAGAGTCCTAGTTTTAGATAAAGTGAATGAGTAAGTATATTTTAGTGGTTATCTCCCTCATTAGTACATGATGGTTTTTTTGATATACTCACACTGACATTTCTGTTTTTAGTGAAATGATGGATCTAGCAGGCACCATAGAGACAACAGGTTTGAAGGAAATTGTGGTGGTTCCCTGATTAGGAGACTGGATGAAATGGGGGATTCAATGAAGAATCTCATGGTTCTTCAAAACCAACTATCAAGGAGTCATGATCAACAACTTTAACCTTGGTATGTTATTTAATGCATCATGTACGAGATGACCAAATCGATGTGGAATTTTAGGTAATAATTATAAAGGTAACCATTAGAGTTTATACGATCCATACTTTTGAGGTAATTATGGGTTATTATATGATATGCTGGAAAATGAAAGGCATGAGATAAAATTGATGTTAAAATATGTAATGATCATTTTTGATGATTTTATCTCTTTTTGGGGAATGATTTATGCATTATATATGTAACACCCCAAGCTTCCACGGTACGTTTCCCATCGAATAATTCGATAGCGTGTGTTGTACGCAACCTCGAGTTCTAACACACACCACAACTAATTAAACTAGCCTTTGTGAATAGAAATACCTAATTTTTGAAATTATATATATTTTATATTTCAAAATGGACTTCATTTTTGGATTCAGAATATTGAATTTAGCCTAGGGTGAAATTTTGGTACCTTTCGGATAACTTTTATATTTTGATGAATAGTGAAAATTACTAAATTTTAATTAAAATCAACTTTTTAAATCAAAATAATTAATATTGATAAATTATGAATTTGAGTGGTTTTAAAGTATATTTAGAATATATTTTTACCATTTAATGTAATGTTTGTTAGTGGACATAATTTCACAATTAAACCATACATAAACAAGTGTCAATCTTTTGATAGTTATTATCTCTTAAAAACACGCTTTTTATTTTAACAACGGGAATTAATTTTAAATTAATTTCTGCCACTTCTATGTTTTGAATTTAGAAAAATGGATTCCATATTTGTAATCAGGATGTCAATATTGTGAAAATAGGTGACTTTTATTTTTAGACATTTTGAATAATTACTGTGGTAAATATTTTATTTACCATGGTTAAAGGGTAAATCCGGTAAATAAGGGTTAAATATTAATATTATAATAATACAAAATTACCCTAAAACGTGTCCTAACCTTATTGGTGGACACATACCCGACCATGGGCATCCTTGGGTCGATTTGGGGACCCCTTAGAGCCACTTGAATGTGGTAGGGACACATTATATTAATAAAGTTAAAATAAAAATAAAAATGGCATAAGCTTACATCTTTTAGAAGAACAATTTTTACATAAGGTTATACATGTTGGATTTTCGATTATAAATATTAATTAGAAAGCTAAAACGATTTCCTACATAAAGATATTTTATTTATAATTTTTAGACATCAAATAATTTAAATTATTAATGACACAATAATGATGCAATGTTTACCTCATTAATAAATCATTTAAATAAATAAGATTATAATGATTAAAATATTATCTAAAACCTGTCCAATTCTTATTGGTTGATGTTATTTAGAATATGAGTCATCTTATCTTAGACCTCAATGATTTTTGGACCATTATAATCCGAATATAATTATATTATAAAGTAATACTTTCACTCTTTCCTAAAGATCCCCTCCCCTCCCTTATAAAAGGAGACCACTTCTACTCATTCCTCACACCTCTCAAGCCACTTGGATCGGCCAAACTATGCCCAAATACTCTCCAAACTTCCCTCACTACAACCAAGAGGCCTTAGTTTGATCAGAAATCCAACCTAAGGAGCCCTTTTGATCAAATCAAAAGGAAGAACCCGAAGAAGAGGTAATGTTTTCACCACCCCTTTTCAAGTTTCTTTCTTCGTCCACTTCTTATTTCTTTGTTCTTACCAATCTAAAATAATAACTCCTGTATCTCAAATATACTGTGATGTTATTATAAATATGGTACAACCATATTCAGTATTCTATCCACCCTTTGAATAACATGTCACCATATGTGCGTACGTACGTCTTACCGTCTCCACGTCGTGGTGTAATTGTTATTCAATATATTATTATTTGAATGGGTATAATAATGATGTGCAACTCATGTAAATAAAAAATATAACACGTTAACTATTCTGTATATATGATATAACATCCATTTATATATTATTTTAATATCAAAAGAATGATATTGTCGCTCGTGCGTACGCACGGACTACCGTCTCCACAAATGCGATAAGATTCATTCTCCATCGTATCCATTCAAGTATAATTATCATTTGATGATTTAAAAATGATGTTTAAGGACTTGATATCATTCTGGATATGAATAATATACAACCTATCTATTACAAACATGGCTTACGTAACAAAACATATAAAATTAAACAAGTAAGTTAGCACACGAAACAACGATAATACAAAGATATTATTATCAAATCAATATTAAAAGATCATATATGATATCATATTAATGTATATGATTCTTTTATAATTTAATAACAATTATCTCACCGTTATACATGATTTTAACCTACCCCAACCAAGGAAAAGTACAAGGTAAGGGGTTTTCATCTCACTCCTTATTCCCGTGAGATTCATGCCATATTGCCACCATCACCTTCTGTGTGGTGTATGTACTGCCCACAATTATATTCTTTGTGTAATACCCTATAATTTATGTGTATTTACATATTCATTGTATGATACCTCTTTCATGGGTTTTATGTTTCATAATTTACCAAATTGGTAAGGGTTATTTCACAATCTCTTCATTATCCGAGGTTTTTTATACGTAATAATCTACTGGGATCTCGTTATCATCCACGTCCTTGTTTCTTCAAAATGTATTTCAAAACATTTTTAATATTTAAAATAATATGGGTTAAAGTCATTTATACCCTTGATTGACTTTTTATAAGAGGTTTATAAGGGAATATTTCCGTCGTTTTCCAAACATGGTGCTTTTTAACCTTTTCGACAGAGTTAAGATAAGAATGTTTTTTTTAACTTATACGGAGGGTGCGGTTATTTTCCACCGTTATAAAATCGTCAAATCTTCCCTTACAAGCTTATAAGAATATATTCAAAGAAAATGTTTTATTTTATAAATATATGTCTCTTAAATGATTTCAAAATAGAAAGAGATATTTCATTAAAAATAGTTTTGATTTCATCTATGTCAACATCCTTTAATTGATTTTACGCTTATTTGAGGATGACATATTATGATACAAAACTTTTATATCGTATTGAAGGTTTTGTGATATGTTTGACTGTGGATGTGCTGTTTTTTATATACCATTCATGGTTTATGGTGAAAGTATTGAAATTTCGTATGCTAGTTTTAATACGAATGTTTATGTAATGTTTAAACCTTTTCATATGGGAATGCATTGGACTTAATATGTGATGGGTGGAGCCCGCTATAGCTCCTCGATGCATCGGTAGGTCTCATGAGACAAACTAGTGTCTTGGCACAAGGCTTTGGCAAAATATTATTTGTAGTCTTGGCACGAGGCCTTGGCTATGTGGTTATGATAGTCTGGAATTATGCATTCCATCATTATGAAAGTGATTATTGATATTGCATGTGATTATTCGATTAGTAGAATATCCATGTGAATAAGTAAATGGCATTATTTCATTTTATTTAGGCCATACTATGTTGAAGTTAAATTTTAAAAGGCTTTTGTTTTAGTTATACATTTCCTTAAATGTTTATTATTATTTATGAAATTTTCCGCTATATTGTTATCCTTACTGGGCATTTGAGATCACCCCTTTTCTATGATTTATTTTCCCAGGATGTGAAGAAGTAAATTATGAATGACTTGCATGGATATTATGAGGGGTTAATAGTGTGGACTATGGAGACAATATGTTGTTGTAGTAGTTCTTTTTTATTTTGATGATGTAATGTAAAACTTATGAATATATCTAGTGTTTCCAAGGCTACTAAACCAATCGGTCTTTCGAGATTTGATCTTTCTTGTGATCATGCCAATGTTACGAAGTAATGCCCCGACTCTAGGTAGCTGGGGTCGGGGCGTTACAGTTGGTATCAGAGGAAGTTTAGTACAAACCTTGGAATCTAGATTTAGATAAACTCTAATTAGAGCACGTAGACCTAAGATGAACTTTGAGGATTAGTATAGAAGAACATATTAGAATTTTGTTATGGTAGAGATTTTGTGAGTTTTCCGAGCAATGCATCCCTGTTTGGATACGAGCTGGTAGAGGCGGCTCTGGCACAGATGTACCTAGGGGTAAAACCCGAAAACACCGCTTTGAGCTAGACTCGAACGGGAACTGGTGCACGACAATGGGCCTTGCTGCACTCTTGGTTACGACACTCCCCGGGGATATGCTTAGGATAACTGTCATTTTCTTTACAAATCATTATGAAGGGTTTATGAGTATATAATTCCTCAAAGAAAAATTTTTTAGGATTATGGATTATATCCATAAATAGTTCAATTTATGTTGAGTGTTTTATAAGTATGGGATTATGTATTTTGATTCATAAACTGATCTAGTTTATGCCATTAGAAATGGCGCCTAGTGGAAGAAATGGAAACCGTATCAATGCACGCACTCCATGTAGGGATTTCCCTCCTGCTCAAGATAATTATAGTGCGGCTAGTGATGAAACTAGTGCCGAACAACTAATCACCATACTAGGACAACTTACTCAGGTTATGAATAATAACCTTACCCGTATGGAGCACCCTGATCCGCAGCATGGAGGATCAATGTTAGATCGATTCATGAGGCAAAAACCACCAACGTTCAATGGGAATACAAATCCCTTAGTAGCCGAGCAGTGGATAAATTCCCTAGAGAAAATATTTCAGGCTTTGGGGAGCAGTGAAAGGGAAAAAAGTTATCATGGCAGTTTACCGCCTCACTGGAGATGCTGATCAATGGTGGTCATTGATTCAAAACATGAAGGAAGATGATGAAGTATCAAATATGGAATGGAGTGAGTTCAAAGATCTGTTTTAGAAAAATACTTCCCTCGCGACCATCGAGCAGATATGGAAAGGAAATTTCTAAGTCTGAGACAGAAGGAGGATGAGAATTTCGCAAAGTATGAGGCTAACATTACAAGGATATCAAGGTACGCTGGTGATTATATACATAACCAAAGAAGTAAGATTGATCGTTTCATTGATGGGTTAAAACCATTTATCCGTCGAGCATTAGTCTCACAATCCTTTTCATCGTACGAAGACATTGTCTCATGTGCTATCAAGACCGAAAAGGAATTCTCTAAGTCTTATGACTTTAAAGCAAAGCAAGAGAAGAAGAGACCTGCTGATCAATCTGGGAATGGAAATAAGGGGAAGAAGGGAAAGGTTGAAAATCCATCCTTTGGTAAATGCGGGAAGAAACACCCTGGTACTTGCCTGAAGGGAATGGGAGTCTGTTACAAGTGAGGTGAAAAAGGCCACCAAGCTCGTGATTGCAAGGGGAAGAAGGAAGCTACCAACGTTCAGTGCTACAATTGCAGGGAGATGGGGAATTATGCAAATGAATGTCCTAAGCGTCAGGGGAACTTACCTCAAAAAAGGCCAAGGGATCACGGCCAAGCTTATGCTATCACTACTGCTGAGGTAGAAGCTCCGAAAGACATGGTGGCAGTTAATTTAATGGTTTCCTCAAGTTTAGCAAATGCATTATTTGATTCTGGATCATCGCATTGTTTCATATATTCCCTGTTTTCTAAGAAAACTAGATATTTCAAATTTGATTTAATAAGGGAGTTGTCAGTTAAAACTCCTAAGGGAAGTATCATTGCAACAAAGTTTTGTGAATCAGTCCCCATTAGAGCACATAAATTTTCTTTATTTGCTGATCTCATCGTCATACCTATGATTGAGTTTGATATAATCCTCGGTATGGACTAGCTTTCGGACTGTGATGCTAAGATTTATTGTAAGAAGAAAGAGGTTACGATTCTTGATGATAATGATAAGGAACACCTTATTTTTAGAGCAGAATCGCCACCACCTAATTGTTATTTAGATCCACCCCCAGTAGCTCAACTTAATTCAATTATTGGGGATGAAGAGAATGAAATAACTGTCCGTGAGGAAAGGAATGTTCAAATAGAGGATATACCTGTTGTGAAAGAATTTGTAGATGTATTTACGGAAGATTTACCTGGACATCCTCCAGAACGAGAAGTTGAGTTTTCCATTGATTTGATTCCTGGATCAAGGCCTATATCGAAGAACCCTTATAGAATGGCCACTGTAGAATTAGTTGCACTAAAGAAAAAACTAGAGGAATTGAGTAATAAGGGATTTATTCTCCCTAGTGTTTCTCCATGGGGAGCCCCTGTTCTGTTTGTTAAAAAGAAAGATGGATCTATGAGGTTATGTATCGACTACAGGGAGATCAATGATATAACGATACAGAACAAGTATCCCCTACCTCGTATTGATGATTTATTTGACCAACTGCATGGAGCTCAATACTTTTCAAAGATTGAACTTCGATCTGGATACCATCAGTTGTGTGTGAATAAGGAAGACATTCCGAAGATAGCATTTCGAACTAGGTACGGGCATTACGAGTTTTCCGTAATGCCATTTGGATTGACTAATGCACCCTATGTATTCATGGATCTGATGAATAGATTTTTCAAGGAGTATATTGATTAATTTGTTGTGGTATTTATTGATGATATCTTGGTATACTCCAAAACCTACGAAGATCATGAAAATCACTTGCACATTATCTTGAAGACTCCGAGGAGGCATGAATTATATGGGAAGTTTAGCAAGTGTGAATTCTGGCTTCAGGATATTTCTTTTCTTGGCCATATTGTCTCTAAAGATGGATTCTCTGTTGATCCTTCTAAGACCATGGCAATCCAAGAATGGCCAGCACCTACGAGTATAACTGAGGTACGTAGTTTTATTGGTTTGGCAGGTTATTATCGACGTTTCGTCCAGAATTTTTCCCGATTGGCTAACCCATTAACTAAGATCACACGAAAAGGGGTTAAATTTGTTTGTACAAAAGAGTGTGAAGAATGTTTCAAAGAACTGAAGAGAAGATTAGTCAATGCTCCTATATTGACTCTACCATCGGGGAATGATGGGTTCGTTATTTATATTGATGCATCAAAGAAAGGACTTGGTTGTGTCCTTATGAAGAATGATAACGTTATTGCCTATGCATCACGACCATTGAAAATTCATGAACAAAACTATCCTACTCATGATCTTGAGTTAGCAGCTGTGATCTTTGCTTTGAAGATATGGAGACACTACCTCTATGGTGAAAAATGTGAGATTTATACTGATCACAAGAGTTTGAAGTATATTTTCTCACAAAAAGAACTCAACATGAGGTAAAGGAGATGGCTTGAATTACTCAAGGACTATGATTGCACGATACACTACCACCCGGGGAAAGCAAAAAAGGTGGAAGATGCTTTGAGCAGAAAAGACCATGGAATTTTGAAATTGATGAGAATTGAAAGGGATCCAATTTTCATGGATCTAGTGAAGATGGATATGGGAATAACCAGGGAAGGTGAAACATCAATGCTTTTTCAAATGTTTTCCAAACCATCTTTACTAGAAAGGATTAAGAGTTCTCAGACAGATGATGAAGAATTTCAGAAGAAGATTAAAGCTGTGAATGATGGGAGATTGAGAGACTTTGTGTATGAAGATGGAATTTTGAAATTCGGGAAGAGACTTTGTGTTCCCGGTTTACCTGATCTGAAAAGGGAATTGCTGGATGATGCTCATAGTTCCAATTTCTCTATACACCCTGGGAGCACCAAAATGTATAGAGATTTGAAGGAACATTTTTGGTGGGACAACATGAAGAGGGAGATTTCTGATTTTGTGTCAAGATGTATGGTTTTTCAACAAGTGAAATCTGGAAGGCAACAGCCTGGAGGAGTCATGAAACCTCTTCCCATACCGGAGTGGAAATGGAACAATATTACGATGGACTTTGTCATGGGGCTACCAAAGACTCCTAGAAGGAACGATGCAATATGGGTTATTGTTGATCGTCTTACCAAGTCAGCACATTTTCTTGCTATAAGAGAAGATCTACCCGTGGAACGTCCAGCAAGACTATACATTAATGAAGTTGTGAGACTTCATGGAGTACCCCTATCGATTGTTTCTGATTGTGATCCCCGTTTTACTTCATGATTTTGGAAAAGTCTTCAGAAATCTCTGGATACTGAACTTCATTTG
The DNA here is from genome assembly GCA_963277665.1 of Viscum album. Taxonomy (NCBI): domain Eukaryota; kingdom Viridiplantae; phylum Streptophyta; class Magnoliopsida; order Santalales; family Viscaceae; genus Viscum; species Viscum album. Next base: position 248,919,591 of record OY728165.1, on the reverse strand, counting down.
AGCACTACTTACCACCCTCAGACAGATGGACAATCAGAACGGACTATTCAAACCCTAGAAGACATGTTGAGATCTTGCTCACTTGACTTTCAGGGTATGTGGGATCAATATTTACCACTGATAGAATTTTCCTATAACAATAGCTTCCATTCGAGTATTCATATGGCACCATATGAAGCGTTATACGGAAAGAGATGTCTTACACCAACCTGTTGGGATGAGGTTGGTGAAAGAAAACTTGTAGGCCCAGAACTGGTGGAGGAAACAGTGGAAAAGGTGAAGGTAATCCAAAATCACATCAAAGCAGCTCAAATTAGGCAGAAGATCTATGCCCATAATCGAAGGAAGGATTTGGAATTTCAAGTCGGTGATCATGTTTTCCTGAAGGTATCTCCATGGAAGGGAGTCATACGTTTTGGTAAGAAAGGTAAATTGAGTCCCAGGTACATCGGACCTTTCGAAATTCTAGAACGAATTGGGGCTGTAGCTTACCGATTGACAATGCCGCCAAGTCTCTCCAAAGTTCATGATGTGTTCCACGTATCTCTGTTGAGAAAATACATGTCTAACCCAACGCATGTACTCACCTATGACGAATTAGAACTGGAACCCGATCTGTCTTATTGTGAAGAGCTTGTCTGGATTCTTGATACGAGAGAACAAGTACTGAGAAATCGGACGACGCGACTGGTAAAAGTTTTATGGAGAAATCATAAGATGGAAGAGGCAACGTGGGAACCCGAGGAACTTATGATGACGAACCACCCGAGTCTTTTTATGCAGTAATACCCTAGAAATTGCAAGGACTCAATTATTTGAAGGAGGGGAGAATGTAACACCCCAAACTTCCACGGTACGTTTCCTTTAGAATAATGTGATAGTGTGTGTTGTACGCAACCTCGAGTTCTAACACACACCACAACTAATTAAACTAGCCGTTGTGAATAGTAATAACTACTTTTTGAAATCATATATATTTTATATTTCAAAATGGACTTCATTTTTGGATTCGTAATATTGAATTTAGCCTAGGGTGAAATTTTGGTAGCTTTCGGATAACTTTTATATTTTGATGAATAATGAAAATTACTAAATTTTAATTAAAATCAACTATTTTAATCAAAATAATTAATATTGATAAATTATGAATTTGAGTGGTTTTAAAGTTTATTTAGAATATATTTTTACCATTTAATTTAATTTTTGTCATTGGACATAATTTCACCATTAAACCAGACATAAACAACTGTCAGTCTTTTGATAGTTATTATCTCTTAAAAACACGCTTTTTATTATAACAACGGGAATTAATTTTAAATTAATTTCTGCCACTTCTGTGTTTTGAATTTAGAAAAATGGATTCCATATTTGGAATCAGGATCTCCAAATTGTGTAAATAGGTGACTTTTATTTTCAGACATTTTGAATAATTACTGTGGTAAATATTTTATTTACCATGGTTAAAGGTTAAATCCGGTAAATAAGGGTTAAAAAATAATATTATAATAATACAAAATTACCCTAAAATGTGTCCTAACCTTATTGGTGGACACATACCCGACCATGGGCATCCTTGGGTCGATTTGGGGACCCCTTAGAGCCACTTGTATGTGGTAGGGACACATTATATTAAGAAAGTTAAAATAAAAATAAAAATGGCATAAGCTTACATCTTTTAGAAGAACAATTTTTACATAGGGTTATACATGTTGGATTTTCGAATATAAATATTCATTAGAAATCTAAAAATATTTCCTACATAATAATATTTTATTTATAATTTTTAGACATCAAATAATTTAAATTATTAATGACACAATAATGATGCAATGTTTACCTCATTAATAAATCATTTAAATAAAAAAGATTATAATGATTAAAATATTATCTAAAACCTGTCCAATTCTTATTGGTTTATGTTATTTAGAATATGAGTCCTCTTATCTTCGACCTCAATGATTTTTGGACCATTATAAACCGAATATAAGTATATTATAAACTAATACTTTCACTCTTTCCTAAAGAGCCCCTCCTCTCCCTTATAAAAGGAGAAAACATCTACTCATTCCTCACACCTCTCAAGCCACTTGGCTCGGCCAAACTCTTCCCAAATACTCTCCCAACTTCCCTCACTACAACCTAGAGGCCTTAGTGTGATCAGAAATCCAACCTAAAGAGCCCTTTTGATCAAATCAAAAGGAAGAACCCGAAGAAGAGGTAATGTTTTCACCACCCCTTTTCAAGTTCCTTTCTTCTTCCACTTCTTCTTTCTTTGTTCTTACCATTATAAAATAATAACTCCAGTATCTCAAATATACTGTGATATTATTATAAATATGGTACAACCATATTCAGTATTCTATCCACCCATTGAATAACATGTCACCATACGTGCGTACGTATGGCTTACCGTCTCCACATCGTGGTGTAATTGTTATTCAATATTTTATTTTTTGGATGGGTATAATAATGATGTGCAACTCATATAAATAATAAATATAACATGTTAATTATTCTTTATATATGATATAACATCCATTTATATATTATTTTAATATCAAAAGAATGATATTGTCACTCGTGCGTACGTACGGACTACCGTCTCCACAAACGCGATAAGATTTATTCTCCATCGTATCCATTCAAGTATAATTATCATTTGATGATTTAAAAATGATGTTTAAGGACTTGATATCATTCTGGATATGAATTATATACAACCTATCCATTACAAACATGGCTTACGTAACAAAAAATATAAAATAAAACAAGTAAGTTAACACCCGAAACAACGATAATACTAAGATATTATTATCAAATCAATATTAAAAGATCATATATGATATCATATTAATGTATATGATTCTTTTATAATTTATTAACAATTATTTTACCACTATACAGGAGGTTAACCTACCCCAACCAAGTAAAAGTACAAGGTAAGGGGTTTTCATCTCACTCCTTATTCCCGTGAGATTAATGCCATATTGCCACCATCACCTTTTGTGTGGTGTATGTACTGCCCACAATTATATTCATTGTGTAATACACTATAATTTATGTGTATTTACATATTCATTGTATGATACCTCTTTCATGGGTTGTATGTTTCATAAGTTACCAAATTGGTAAGGGTTATTTCACAATATCTTCATTATCCGATTTTGTTTATACGTAATAATCTACTGGGATCTCGTTATCATCCACGTCCATGTTTCTTCAAAATGTATTTCAAAACATTTTTAATATTTAAAAGAATATGGGTTAAATTCATTTATACCCTTGTTTTACTTTTTATAAGAGGTTTATAAGGGAATCTTTCCGTCGTTTTCCAAACAAGGTGCTTTTTAACCTTTTCGACAGAATTAAGATAAGAATGTTTTTTTTAACTTATACGGAGGGTGCGGTTATTATCCGCCGATATAAAATCGTCAAAGCTTCCCTTATAAGCATATAAGAATATATTCAAAGAAAATGTTTTATTTTATAAATATATGTCTCTTAAATGATTTCCAAATAGAAAGAGATATTTCTTTAAAAGGAGTTTTGATTTCATCTATGTCAACATCCTTTAATGGATTTTATGCTTATTTGAGGATGACATATTATGATACAAAACATTTATATTGTATTGAAGGTTTTGTGGTATGTTTGACTGTGGATGTGCTATTTTTTATATACCATTCATGGTTTATGGTTAAAGTATTGACATTTCGTATACTAGTTTTAATACGAATGTTTATGTTATGTTTAAATCTTTTCATATGGGAATGCATTGGACTTAATATGTGACAGGTGGAGCCCGCTATAGCTCCTCGATGCATCGGTAGGTCTCATGAGACAAACTAGTGTCTTGCATAAGGCCTTGGAAAAATCTTATTTGTAGTCTTGGAACGAGGCCTTGGCTATGTGGTTATGATAGTCTGGCATTATGCATTCCATCATTATGAAAGTGGTTATTGATATTGCATGTGATTATTCGATTAGTAGAATATCCATGAGAATAAGTAAATGGAATTATTTCATTTTATTTATGCCATACTATGTTGAAGTTAATGTTTAAAAGGATTTTGTTTTAGTTATACATTTCCTTAAATGTTTATTATTATTTATGAACGTTTCCGCTATATTGTTATCCTTACTGGGCATTTGAGCTCACCCCTTTTCTATGTTTTATTTTCCCAGGATGTGAAGAAGTAAATTATGAATTATTTGCAGGGATATTATGAGGGGTTAATAGTGTGGACTATGGAGACAATATGTTGTTGTAGTAGTTCTTTTTTATTTTGATGATGTAATGTAAAACTTATGAATATATCTAGTGTTTCCCAGGCTACTAAACCAATCGGTCTTTCGAGATTTCATCTTTCTTGTGATCATGCCAATGTTATGTAATTAATTCCCCGACTCTGGGTAACTGGGGTCGGGGCGTTACAATATAGTTTTGGAAAAAGGACAACACGCAGACCATGTGACAACCCGTCGCATCGGACAAAGCTACGGGAATCGAACCCACAACCAAAGTGCGACTGGTATTTATCACCTACCACTGGACTACGTGAAGTCCCTGGTTAGTTTGACTGATTCTTTTTAGTTATATTATTTTATGAATTAGGAGTAAGTTGATTTTGGGTTATTTATGAAAATGATTAACCTATCATGGAGGATATGTGATTAGGTTAATTACTTTTCAATACGAGACCTTATGAGCAACTGATGTTGTTTGGAGATAAATGTTACGATTTAACATGGAAAACTATGTGGCTAAATCCTTCAAATATTTGGGTTTCAATCTTAGATTGTTTTACTTTGAAGAATTTTATGGACAAATTGGTTATCGAATGGTCCTCGTAGAACTTTAGGTTTTGTTGGACAAATTTTGAGATTAGGAATAGATTTTCTTTTTATAAAGGTTTATCCTTTTTTGGATTATCTGATCTTGTAGTATCCTTTTTGGTTTTAGTTTTGGTTAAGGTTTGAAGACATGGGAAATGTATAGTTCTTTTTTTGTGGATTAGGTTCTCCTCTAGAAGTTGTTTAGAGTACTCTTAATGCGAACAAGTCTTCCTAAATACTCGTCTTTTGGAGAAAGTATTATTCTGTGTGAGAAATCTAGTAAAAGTTGAAAGTCAACATGACAAGTAAGTATGTTTCCTTATGTTTTATTTAAGCTCAAAAATAAATTCCTCAATAAAAAGTAACTTAAAACACAAATGTTTTCTATTAAATTTTCCTACTGGGGAACCCAACACCGTTTAACCCATCACAAGTTTGTGATTCTCTTATTGTAAGCTTTCTCCTAGAAATATTTTCTATCACTCTCCATCAGAACATGACCCTATGTTTTCTCCTCCATGTACATGTTTTCCTACATGGAATCCTAGTATGGGTTAACTCAGGTGACCTCTATACTATAACGACCCATACTTTACATACATTGTTAATACTTCAAAATTGAAGCATACTTATTAAAACATATGACAAAACCACAAAGGACCGTATAGGTATAGTGTATTTAGAAATTGGGAATCATAAACAACTGGTTCATAAATCTTCTACAGTGTCTCCCATTTATTTCATCATATCTAGGGTCCCTTTTAGCATATTCTACTTAATATCCATCTTCCTGACCTGGGGAAAAGAAAACATAAAAGGGTGAGCTCAAATGCTCATCAAGGGCAAATAAAGGAAATAAAAATCATATCATATCTTTTTGAAAATCATAACCTGCAAAAGAGATCATAATATCATAACATGGAACAAATCATAGAAGTGAAAATGAGATCCCCATAATCATTTCATGAAACTTGAAACTTTGGGGCATGCACACATAATCACGGAAAATCATTTCTTGTTAGTCATGACTCATTGCCAAGACTATCTTAGTGGACAAAGTCCCTTTCTGAACCGAGTCACCCCCATTCCAGTCCTGTTTCACTGAACCGGTATAACCTACGGTTCCAGCCATGTCTGTATCATGAGATATAAAATCTTTACCCAATGCATTGGAGGGAGATATATGTCCCACCTATCTTATAATGAATCCTTTCTTATGTGTGCCACATAATTATAAACCATACATCATAGCGTAACCCATGTAATAAAAATGGGATTCTTAAAAAACATGACATCATAAAACAATTCATATAAGATAAAGGAATTCATAAAAATATTTCCATCACAACATAATCAAACCAATGTAATAATAGGGATAAAAATAGAACCCTTTTATTGTCTTAGATGGAAAATAATTTTGATAAAATACTTGAACTCCATTCTTGAGGAAAATATCCTTTCTACTTAAAAAACATTTTTCCTTTCATAACATGTCATACGACATTAAAATAAAAGATGTTGATTAAAAATAAACATTAAAACTTGTAATGAAAGTTTCTTGGAAATAATGTTTTAAAAATCCATTCATGTCATATAAGTTAAAAAAAACATTCTTCGTACTTTTGTCGGAAAAGTCAAAAAGTACATCGTACAAAAAACAACAAAAGATTCCTTTCATATTCTTTAATAAAAACTAAGCGAAGGGTGAAATTGGATTTAAACTATTTTAAGTGGATGTAAACAATATTACATATTGAGGGAACATGGATGTGGATGATAAAATACACCTCAGTAAATACCAAAGTTTAAACAATCTCGGATAAAAATGAGATTGTGATATTTCCCTTACCTTAGGTCCGATTTGCTTTGTACGTCTCCGAAGCTCCTGTATAATGGTTTAAATAATGTTATTGACTTATTACAGAATCATACATATTGATATGATATCATATATTGTCATATTCTTAGTTTCTTGTTAGTCATATTTTATTGTTACTTGTTACTCGGGTCTTTATTGCCTTTTGTTCTTCTGCGTGTTTTGCCGAATAAATTATTATTCTTCTTTTAAGGTTATAGATACCTTATATCTAGAATTGTATTAGTGTAACATATATCATATTTATTCATTCAATTAATTTATATAATTACTATGTAATGATGATCATGTAGAACGAGTCGCATCACATCGTGGAGACAGTATTCCGTACGTACGCACGAGTGATGATATCATTCCTATGATCGTGGAATTGTATTTGAGTATATATATATTATTTCAGTATCAATATTACATTATAATAATCATAAATAGTTACTAATTACACCATTATACCCATCCTTGTAAGGTGATGGTGGAAAATAGATTACACCACGGCGTGGAGACGGTATTCCGTACGTACGCACGCGCGGTGATTTCATTTTTTCGTAGGATGGATAGAAGGTGAATTAGGGTTGTTTCATATTTATAATAACATATCAATATTTAATTAATACTGATGTTATTACTTTATAATGAAACAACTAATAAAGAAGAAGTTTAAGAAGAATGAAATTGAAAAGATCGGTAATGGATATTACCTCTTCTTTGGAACGCCTCTTTGAATCCTCCACTTAGGGAACTATGATTGGTCTTTTAAGGAGACCAGGACCTCTAGGATTATTATAGGGTAGTGGAGGGGAGAAAATTGTAGGGTTTGGAATAGCTTGAGTGCTCAAATTGGTGTGAGGAGGAGGGGGTGGAGGTGCCCTTTTATAAGGGAGGAGAGGTGCACCTTAGGAATATCTCAAAATATTATTTTATATTAAAGTAAATATCGGTTTATAATGGTTCCATAGGGTCTTATTTCGAAGCTAAAGTGGGTATGGGTCGAAATCCTATCAAAAAATAGGATTTATACAAGTTTAGGGTATTATTTTAACCTTATCAATTAGATTTAACTCTAAGTTAAATAATTTAACTTTTACCATGTCTTTTTATTTTCTTTCACTATATGGTTAATACACTTACTATAAAATGCCAAACGAACCCCAAATTGTTTATTATTTATATATAAATCATTATCTATGTCATTTGTCTGAACCATTGATTTTTAGGAATAAAATAACAATTAATAATATAACATTTGATTTAAAAAATATTTTGTGTCAATATTGACACTATTTGATATATGATTTCTGTGAAAGTCATAACAGAATTATATGTTCGAAACAAGTTGACTAAATCAACACTAATATATCATAGTAACATAGAGAATTAGTTTAATTCATAAAAAGTATCAAATTCATTTATTTTCGTGTTTATAACATCAATTATGTCAATATTTCATAAATAAGATAATTATTGCATCATCGTTGTGTCATAATTAAATTAAATTATTTAATGTCTAAAAATTATAAATAAAATACCATTATGTAGGAAATCTTTTTATCTTTCTAATTAATATTTATTGTCGAATTTATCTTATGTATATCCCCATATTAAAAATGATTTAATTATTAAACGTTGATTTTAACTATTTTAACCCTTCTTTAAATAAATTAATAATAAATGTCCTAATCTAACTCAAGTGGGCCTAAATGATCGTATTTTATTCATAAGGTTGTTTTTGGTCGAATTACACTTATCTAATAGAAATAGGAAATGTGTTAGGGTAATAGTAATATCATATTTACCCTTAGTTACCCTATTTACTATTAACCGCAGTAAAAAAAATTAAAAGTTACTATTCACCAAAAAATTATTTTAATCTCATTGAACCAAATTTTACTTAGTGATATCAACCATGTCTGTCGGATTTTCGAAATGTCATTCACAGAAGTGGTAAAATTAAGTTTTATGCAAAATTCAGTTTTTAACCTACAACTTAGTGGTTTCACTATTCATCACAAATTGAATGTTTTCAGAAAAATACCAAAATTTCACCCTAGGCAAATTTCGGTATTCCGAATCCAAAAATGAATTCCATTTTGAAAAATAATATTTATAAAATTTCAAAAAGTGGTTATTACTATTCATACCGGCTAGTTTTAATAATATTTTAATAGCATATCGTTGTTTAGTGAAACTCGGTATTGCGTACGACGCAAGCTATCGAGGAAGGTCGTGATTGCATGTAAAGTAAGCCAAGAAAGTGTATAGTGAAAGATTCCTTTGAACAAAATATTACTCATAAAAATCTCGAGTGTTACATTATACCCCGCTTAAAAAGAATATTGCCCTCGAAATTCGTCACTTTGTAACAAACAGATGAGGATACTTCTCCCTCATCATATCCTCAAGCTCCCATGTAGCTTCTTCAAGTTGGTGGTTCCACCATATAACTTTCACCAATCGAGTGGTCTTGTTTCATAGGACTTTTTCGCTGTGATCCAGAATCTCTATCGGCTGTTCTTCATAAGAAATATCTTGCTCCAGCGGTACAACTTCTGAGTTGAGTACATGTGAAGGATCAGGTATGTACTTTCACAGGAGAGATACATGGAACACATCGTGAACTTGAGAGAGATTCGGTGGAAGCGCCAATAGGTAAGCTACCTTTCCTACACGATCCAGTATTTCGAAAGGACCGATATATCTAGGGCTCAACTTCCCCTTCTTTCCAAATCTCATAACCCTCTTCCAGGGAGATATTCGTAAGAAGACTTTATCACCCACTTCAAACTCTAGGTCTTTTCTTCGGTTGTCGGCATAACTTTTCTGTTGACTCTGAGCTGCTCTTATGTGTTGTTGAATTGATCTGTCCTTTTCTGCCATTTCATCAACGAGATCAGGTCCTAATAGCTTTCTTTCCCCAACTTCATCCCAGCAAGTTGGAGTCTTACATTTCTTTCCATAGAGAGCTTCATAAGGAGCCATCTGAATACTGGAGTGAAAGCTATTATTATAAGAAAATTCCCCCAAAGGTAGGTGTTGATCCCAACCTCCTTTGAAATCCATAGAGCAAGCACTCAACATATCTTCTAGGGTTTGAATTGTTCTCTCAGACTGACTGTCTGTGTGGGGATGATAAGCAGTGCTGAAACTCAACTCTGTATCCAGAGTATGCTGAAGACTTCTCCAGAACTTCGAGGTAAATCTCGGATCCTGATCGGATATAATAGAAAGTAGTACTCCATGAAATCTTATCACTTCCTTTACATATATCCTGGAAAGCTGATCTAGAGAGAAATCCTTTCTAATAGCAATGAAGTGTGTAGACTTTGTAAGATGATCAACTATGACCCAAATAGCATTATTGCCTTTGGATGTTTTAGGAAGTCCAGTGACAAAGTCCATTGTGATGTTTTCCCATTTCCATTCGGGTATGGGTAATGTTTGTAACATCCCCTTAGACTTCTGTCTCTCAGCTTTTACTTGTTGACAAACCATGTATCGAGAGACATATTCAGCAACATCTCTTTTCATGCCATCCCACCAGAAGTACTCTTTCAGGTCCCTATACATCTTCGTGCTTCCAGGATGAATAGAGAATGATGAACTATGATCCTCATCCAGCAACTCCTTCTATAATTCGGGGATGGGAGGAACAAAAACCCGATTCCTGAACATTATTATCCCATCACAATGAAGGTTAAATTCAGGAACATTTCTCACCTTCTTTTGTAACTCGACATCTTCTTTCTGTGCCTCTTTAATATTCACATGTATAGATGGTTGAACATTCATTTGAGAAAGATAAGATTTTTCCTCTTCCATTATAATTCCAGGATCCATCCTTTGTAAATCCATAAATATTGGATCTTTTGTGATCCTCATCATGGATAAACTAGCATGGTCTTGTCGACTTAATGCATCTGCCACCTTGTTTGCTTTACCAGGGTGGTAATGGATTGAGCAGTCGTAATCCTTAATCACCTCCAACCATCTTCGTTGACGCATATTCAACTCCTTGTGTGTGAAAATATACTTTAAAATTTTATGACCAGTATAAATATCACCCCTTTCACCATAAAGGTAATGCCTCCAAATCTTTAATGCATAGATTACCGTAACAAACTCCAAATCATGTGTTGGTTAATTTTGCTCATAGATTTTCAACTGTCGTGAGGCATAAGCTATCAGCATATCATTTTCCATAAGATCACACCCCAATCCCTTCTTGGATGCATCAATGTAGATCACAAACCTTTCTCCACTACAAGGCAGTGTGAGCACAGGTGCACTGGATAACCTTCTTTTCAATTCCTTGAAATTCTCTTCACATTCTTCTGTCCAAACAAACTTAACTCCTTTTTGAGTCAACATGGTGAGTGGATTAGATAATCGTGAAAAATCCTTAACAAAACGTCGATAATATCCAGCCAAACCAAGAAAACTTCGAATCTCAGTTACTGTTGTTGGTCTTGACCATCTTTCGATAACCTTTGTTTTTGCTGGATCCATAGATATCCCCTCTTTTGAGATTATGTGACCCAAAAATGCAACTTTTTGAAGCCAAAATTCACACTTGGTAAATTTGGTATAAAGCTTCTCCTTTCTCAGGGTCTTCAATATAATTCTCAAGTGATCTTCATGCTCTTTCTTGCTCTTTGAATAAACAAGAATATCGTCTATAAACAGTACCACAAATATATCAAGATAGTCTCTAAAGACTCAATTCATTAGATCCATGAAGATAGCAGGGACATTAGTAAGACCAAATGACATCACTATAAATTCATAGTGTCCATACCTTGTACGGAAAGTCGTCTTTTGTATATCCTCCCTTTTGACCCTTAATTGATGACACCCTGAACGAAGATCAATCTTGGAAAAGTATTGAGCTCCACGTAGTTGGTCAAATAAGTCATCAATGTGTGGGAGAGGATATTTGTTCTTGATAGTGATCTTGTTAAGTTCTAAATAATCGATGCATAGTCTCATTGATCCATCTTTCTTCATAACAAATAGAATAGGTGCTCCCCAAGGTGACTCACTAGGGCGTATGAATCCCTTATCAAGATTATCTTGGAGTTTCTTCTTCAATTCCTGCAACTCAATAGGGGCCATTCTATAAGGTGTCTTTGAAATAGGCAAAGCACCCGGTACGAGTTCTATTGAAAACTCAACTTCACGATTTGTTGGAAGACCTGGTAATTCCTCCGGAAAGACATCATCAAACTCCCGTACGATGGGAATATTCTTAATCGTATGTTTCTCACCAACCATTTGAGATAAATAACCTTCATTTAGTGGAATCAAGACCCATAAGATGGAAGGAATTTCCACTGGAAGGTTATATTCATCCTTGCATCGATAGGCGATCGTAGATTGATCTGGAATATGAAATGTGACATCCATTCTTTGGCAATTGATATGAGATCCATGTAGATAAATCCAATCCATGCCCATAATAACATCAAATTACACTAAAGGAAGGATCACAAGATTTGTAGGAAGCACATTCCCACAAACTTCGATCGGAGAAGAATTATAAACTTTTGATGCGACTGTTGTTCCATTAGGGGTTTTCACAGTTAACTCAACATCTAATTGTGGAGGTAATACGGTGATACCCTTAGAAATTTTTTCAGAAATAAAAGAGTGGGTGGATCTAGAATCAAATAAAACATTTTCTACTTTAGAGTGGATGGTAAGTGTACCTTTCACCACTTCGTTATCGTACTCCACATCGCTGATAGAAATTGCATGTGACTTTCCTTTGACTTTAACCTTAAGATTTTGTTGATGTTGACCATCATCATCAACCCTTGGATTTGGGCATTGATTGGCATAATGCCCCATCTCCTTGCACTTGAAACATTGAAGTGTAGTAGGTTGATTCTATGTATCCCTTCCTTTTTTTCATCATTAGACATCTTCTTCTCATTATCGCGGCATTCAAATGCCTTATGACCTTCCTTTCCACATTTGAAACAATTACTTGTCCCTTAAAGACAACTCCCTCCATGTTTCTTTCCACACTTTGAGCATAAGGGAAAGCTCATCTTCTTTTCAGTGTTCTCTTTTTATTTTCCTTTGAATTCCATCTTCCTCTTCTTATCAAACCCATGTGACTGATGGGTTACTCTAATCTCCATCTCGAATTTGAGAGCACATCAGACGATTTCCTCGTAGCTATTGAAGTCCCTTATGGCTAACGCCCTTCAAAGACTTGGTTTTAAGCCACTAAAGAATCGATCGATCTTTCTCTCAGGTTGGATAATAATACCAGAAGCGTACCTTGCAAGTCTTGTAAAATTTGCTTCATAGGTACCAACAGTTTCATCATACCTTTGCTTCAGTTCAAGAAACTCTTTCTTCATCTTTGTTCAGAGAATACGAGGGAAGTACTTATTAAAAAATATGTTCATGAACTCGTCCCATTCCATAGACCCAATTTCATCCCTTTGCCTTGTATTCTTAATAATATTCCACCATTGATCAACATCTCCTTCCAAACGATACACTGCTAGGATGACTTTATCATGTTCAGAACATTGAAGAACTGAAAATATATTTTCAGTAGTACTAATCCATTGTTCAGCAACTAATGGATCAGTAGACCCACTGAAAGAAGGTGGATGCTGCCTCATGAAGGATTCAACAGAATGTTGCTCCTTCCTTTGCTCGTTTGGAAGTCCTGCATGATTCATAGCTTGAGAAAGTTGTGTGAGCATGGCTACAAGATTTTGCATTCCAGCTCCCATATCGTTTTGTTGCTCAGGGGGACAATCATTGCATTGCCCATCGCATTCCGCATTAACACGGTTCCTTCAGGTTCCAGCCATTGAATAAAAACAAGAAGAATAGTGTGAGAAACACTAATTATAATAGGATAACCACATAATCATGGATAATATTTCACACTTAAGGTCTTATCCTAGGGTATTCATGGTCATTTCTATAACACTAAGATTGTGTTCTATGCTTAGACTTATCCTTAGGGTTCTTACTAAGGCTTTCACATCCTAGTTTCCAAAGGTTGACTATACCTTTCCTCTGATACCAACTATAATGACCCATACATTACATACATTGTTAATACTTCAAAAATGAAGCACACTTATTACAACATATGACAAAACCACAAAGGACTATATAGTTATATTGTCTTTAGAAACTGGGAAACATAAACAACTGGTTCAGAAATCTTCCACAGTGTCTCCCATTTCTTTCATGATATCTAGGGTCCCTTTTAGCATATTCTACTTAATATCCATCTTCCTGACCTGGGGAAAAGAAAACATAAAAGGGTGAGCTCAAATGCTCAGCAAGGGCAAAAAAAGGAAATAAAAATCATATCATATCTTTTTGAAAATCATAACCTGCAAAAGAGATCATAATATCTTAACATGGAATAAATCATAGAAGTGAAAATGAGATCCCCATAATCATAACATGAAACTTGAAACTTTGTGGCATGCACACATAATCATGGAAAATAAATTCTTGTTAGTCATGACTCATTTCCAAGACTATCTTAGTGGACAAAGTCCCTTTCTGAACCGAGTCACCCTCGTTCCAGTCCTGTTTCACTGAACCGGTATAACCTACCATTCCAGCCATGTCTATATCATGAGATATAAAATCTTTGTCCAATGCATTGGAGGGAGATATAGGTCCCACCCATCTTATAATGAATACTTTCTTATTTGTGCCACATAATTATAAACCATACATCATAGCGTTACCCATGTAATAGAAATGGGATTGTTAAACAACATGACATCATAAAACAATTCATATAAGATAAAGGAATTCATAAAAATATTTCCATCACAACATAATCAAACCAATGTAATAATAGGGATAAAAAAATAACCCTTTTATTATCTTAGATGGAAAATAATTTTGATAAAATACTTGAACTCCATTCTTGAGGAAAATATCCTTTCTACTTCAAAAACATTTTTTCCTTTCATAACATGTCATACGACTTTAATATAAATGATGTTGATTAAAAATAAACTTGAAAACTTGTAAAGGAATTTTCTTGGATATAATGTTTTAAAAATCCATTCATGCCGTATAAGTTAAAAAAAACATTCTTCTTACTTTTGTCGGAGAAGTGAAAAAGTACCTCGTACAAAAAACGACAAAAGATTCCTTTCATATTCTTTACTAAAAACTAACCGAAGGGTAAAATTGGATTTAAACTATTGTATGTGGATGTAAACAATATTTCATATTGAGGTAACATGGATGTGGATGATAAAATACACCCCAGTAAATACCAAAGTATAAACAATCTCGGATAAAAATGAGATTGTGATATTTCCCTTACCTTAGGTCTGATTTGCTTTGTACGTGTCCGAAGCTCTGGTATAATGGTTTAAATAATGTTATTGACTTATTCCAGAATCATAAATATTGATATGATATCATATATGGTCATATTCTTAGCTTCTTGTTAATAATATTTCATTGTTACTTGTTACTTGGGTCTTTATTGCCTTTTGTTCTTATGCGTGTTTTGCCAAATAAATTATTATTCTACTTTTATGGTTATATATACCTTATATACAGAATGGTATTAGTGTAACATATATCATATTTATTCATTCAATTCATTTATATATTTACTATGTAATGATGATCATGTAGAACGATTCGCATCACATCGTGGAGACGGAATTCCGTACGTACGCACGAATGATGATATCGTTCATATGATCGTGGAATTGTATTTGAGTATATATATATTATTTCAGTATCAATATTACATTATAATAATCATAAATAGTTACTCATTACACCATTATACCCATCCTTGTAAGGTGATGGTGGAAAATAGATTACACCACAGCGTGGAGACGGTATTCCGTACGTACGCACGCGCGGTGATTTCATTTTTCCGTAGGATGGATAGAAGGTGAATTAGGGTTGTTTCATATATATAATAACATATCAGTATTTAATTAATACTGATGTTATTACTTTATAATGAAACAAATAAAGAAGAAGAATTTTAAGAAGAAAGAAATTGAAAAGATGGTTATTGGATATTACCTCTTCTTTGGAACGCCTCTTTGAATCCTCCACATAGGGAACTAAGATTGGTCTTTGAAGGAGACCAGGACCTCTAGGATTATTCTAGGGATGTGGATAGGAGAAAATGTCAGGTGTTGGCCGAGCTTGAGTGCTCAAATTGGTGTGAGGAGGAGTGGGAGGAGGTTCCCTTTTACAAGGGAGGAGAGGGGCACCTTATGAATATCTCAAAATATTATTTTATATTAAAGTAAAAATCAGTTTATAATGGTTCCAAAGGGTCTTATTTCGAAGCTAAAGTGGGTATTGGTAGAAATCCTATCAACCAAGAGGATTTAGACAAGTTTAGGGTATTATTTTAACCTTATCAATTAGATTTAACTCTATGTTAAATAATTTAACTTTTACCATGTCTTTTTGTTTTCTTTCACTATATGGTTAATACACTTACTATAAAATGCCACACGAACCCCAAATTGTTTATAATTAATATATATGTCCTTATCTAAGTAATTTGGCCGAACCATAGATTTTTAGGAATAAAATAACAATTAATAATATAACATTTGATTTAAAAACTATTTTGTGTCAATTTTGACACTATTTGATATATGATTTTTGTGAAAGTCAGAACAGAATTATATGTTCGAACCAAGTTTATTAAATAAACAGAAATATTTCACAGTAACCTATAAAATTATTGTAATTCATAAAAAGTCTCAAATTACATTTATTTTGGTGTTTATAACATCAATTATGTCAATATTTCATAAATACGATAATTACTGCATCATCGTTGTGTCATAATTAAATTAAATTATTTAATGTCTAAAAATTATAAATAAAATACCATTACGTAGGAAATCTTTTTAGCTTTCTAATGAATATTTATTGTCGAATTTATCTTATGAATAACCACATATTAAAAATGATTTACTTTTTAAACATTGATTTTAACTATTTTAACCCTTCTTTAAATAAATTAATAATAAATCTCTTAATCTAACTCAAGTGGGCCTAAATGGTCATATTTTATTCATAAGGTTGTTTTTGGTCGAATTAAAATTATCCAATAGAATTAGGGCATGTGTTAGGGTAATAGTAATATCATATTTACCCTTAGTTACCCTATTTACTATTAACCGCAGTATAAAAAATAAAAAGTTACTATTCACCAAAAAATTATTTTTATCTCATTGAACCACATTTTACTTACTGATATCAACTTTTTCTATTGGATGTTCGAAATTCCATTCATAGAAGCGGTAAAATTATGTTTTATGCAAAATTCAGTTTTTAACCTACCACTTAGTGGTTTCACTATTCATCAAAAATTGAAAGTTTTCAGAAAAATACCAAAATTTCACCCCTAGGCTAATTTAGGTATTCCAAATCCAAAAATGAAGTCCATTTTGAAAAATAAAATTTATAAAATTTCAAAAAGTGGTTATTACTATTCATAAAGGCTAGTTTTAATAATATTTTAATAGCATATCGTTATTTAGTGAAACTCGGTATTGCGTATGACACAAGCTATCGATGAAGGTCGCGATTGCGTGTAAAGTAAGCCAAAAAAGTGTGTAGTGAAAGATTCCTTTGAACAAAATATTACTCATAAAAATCTCGGGTGTTACATATACTATCTTTCTTTATTTTAAAGTGATTGTTTTACCGACTCTTGTTTCGATGTGGGATTTTCAATGAAGTTTCCAAGCCCAATTTTAAAATTGCGAGGACGCAATTCCCAAAAGGGGGGAAGGATTTAACACCCCAGGTGAATAAAGAATCTGAAATTTTTATTTTTATCCATATTTGTGAATAAAATATTAATATGACTTTAAAGGGTACTCTATGCTCGATGGCGTACCCAACACGCAACAACGAGTTTCTTGGAAATCTTACGTTGCACTCTAATAATAAAATAATATTATTTTAAATGGTAGTTAACATGTAGCCGTTTTGTTGGCGGGAATGGATAGAAATAATTAAAATATTATTATATATGTTTTTAAATGTTTTTAAATTTATCCAATAAAAGATAAAGGCTAAAAATACGAAAAAAATTCAATTTTAGGCGTATATGCCCTAGTATTCACTAAAGGCTCACTTATCGCCTTTTGATGGCGAACCATCATTAAATATAGTTTTGTTCACTCTTAAACATTCTATTGGACCCGATAAAATTCTTCTTAATAATCGGGACATCAAAATTTACTTTGTGTAAATTTTTGGTATCTTTCCGATAAAGTTCATTTTTTTAATGAATGTGTGAAATGTTGTATTTTAATTCAAAACCTCTTTTTAATCTAATTTATTTATATGATTAGATTATCTTTTGAATTGGTTTTAATATGAAATTAGAATATATTTTTACCATTAAATCCAATAGTGGTCGTTGGAATTAATTTCAATTAGAAATCAGACTTAAACTAGAGTCAATCTTTTGATACTTATTGTTTCATAAAAACACGCTATTTGCTCTGACAGAGGGAATTAATTATTAAATTAATTAATGTGACTTATATGTTTTGAATTTTTTAAAATAGACTTCATTTTTGAATTTGGAATATCAAATATTTCTTAGGGTGAATTTTTGGGATTTTTCTGAAAAACTTCAATTTTTGATGAATAGTGAAACCACTAAGTGGTACTTATAAAAACTATTTTCTCAGCATAAATGAAATTTTGCCATCTTTGTGTTTTGAATTTCAAAAATCCGACATAAATGGTTTTCATTAAGAATTAAAATGTGGTTCAATGGGATTAAAATAATTTTTTGATGAATAGTAACTTATTAAGTTTTTAATTGCGATTTGAGGTAATTAGTATAGTTTAAGGTAAAAATAATGTTTTAATAAAATGAGATGAGCTTGAAACATATCCTAACATCATTGGATGTGTCATGGCCGACCAAGAAAACCCATGGGTCAACTTGGGGACCCCATGAAGCCACATTGGTTGGGAAATGACATAAATAACTTTTTATTTAATGTTAAAGTAAAAATGACACAAACATGAAATGTTTTACTAAAACAATTTTAACATGGGGTTATACAAGTATGATTATTGACTATAAATACAAATTGGAAAGCTAAACATATTTCCTACATCATATTATTTTTTTATAATTTATAGTCATTAAATAAATTAAATTATTTATGAAATCATGATGATGCAGCGATGACCTCATTATTTAACGATTTAAATAAAATGGAAAGATAATGTAATATCTAAGACCTAAACATGTCCAAAACCTATTGGATGAGTGGATTTAGAACCCTTATCACCTTATCCTCGAAACACATCAATGTGGGACCTCTTAAATCTGAATACCATTTTAAAATAAAGTGACTTTTCTTTACCTTCCAAGATTGCCCCTCCTCTCCTCTTATAAAAGGCCCCCACCTCTACCTCCTTACCCACACTCCCATAGCCTTTGGCTCGTCCAACCTATGCCCATTTTGTCTCTCCACTTCCCTCTCTTACTCCTTGAAGCCTCAATTTGGGCATTAGTCTTCCCAAGAATGCCTTTGAGCTCAAACCAAAGGGAGTTACCAGATTTTAAGGTAATGTCTTCACTTGAGTCCCTTTGTTTTATTTTGCCTCTCCAACCCCCTAAACTATTTTTATTCATTTTTTTTAACAAATCCAGTATCTTTAATATACTAAGATGTTTTTATAAAGATTATTCGAGCTACACTTACACAAACCTACATCTAATGGTTAAAGAACATACTGTTTCTGTGGATGGTGAATTTCTACCTCACGAAACGATGATTGTTCAACACTCATATAACACCTTCAAAGGTGGCCATTAAGATGTCACTATATTTATATATGATAAAAAATATGTTTATTTTTTACTTAATATTCTGTATTTTTCTTTTGTGGCATTCCTTTATGGTCTCCATTGTGGGTAAACACGATAATTTAATTTTAGGAAGTGCGGACTACCGCCCACTCAAAGTGATGTGATTAGTTAATGCCATATGTGGGACGTATGAAGGATGGATTTAAAGTTATTATATATGATTTTATACTGGAATTATTATATACCTCTATATCATTATTATTTCTTTCCATTAATATATGAGACAGAAAAAATGTAGCGTTCATGCGTACGTACGGCTTACCGTCTCCATGAACGGTGCATTTCATTTCTTATCCCCAAATGTAATGTACTATTATAAGTACATATTTATAATAGATATATATATATAATATAAATCTGGAATTAAAATATATATACCTCTCATTCAGTTTTAATTCCATTAATATGACAACGAAATTAAAGTAGCGTTCATGCGTACGTACGGCTTACCGTCTCCATGAACGGTGCATTTCATTTCATACCTCTTAATGATTATGTAATATTTTAAATACATGTATATGCTGGATATATATGATATATATGATATCCAAATCATAAATATCATTATGGATATAATAAACCATTGACCACACGAACAACATGTAATTGTAAGAAGTTCACTTTCGAATTAAGAACCAAATATCGACAAAACAAACATTATTTACTTAAATGATTACATAATGTTTATAAAATGTAAATAAGTGATATAAAAGGAATAATGAACTTGAAAATGTTCTTAATAAAATAGAAATTAACTCAATTTTATTATTCATGAAGTTAAAGAATGATCGAGTCAAGTCGGACCTGAGGTAAGGGATCTTACTCCTCTCTTTCTTTTTAAGTACACTCTTTTATGTCATTCCTTTTAAAGCTCATAATTCTTGTTATTGGGATGTTGTTTTATATTACTATTACTGTAATTTTTATTTTTCATATGATGATAGAACCTATTCTCTCTCGTCAATCCATTTTTGATGTTTTGGTTGGCGCCGTTATGCTGCCGAATTTAAGTAAGAGATCTAACCTCTCTCTTTCTATTTAAGTACTCTCCCTTTGTCACTTCTTTTATGCTTCTATTTGTTATTATGGGGGATGTTCTTTTATATTCCTCTTTCTGTACATTTTATTGTAATATGACGAGATACTCTATCTGATCTCGTCAATCTATTTTGGATGTTTTATGTGGCGTCGTTAGGCTGCCAAGTTTTCGTAAGAGATTGTTCATCTCACTTTTATTCCCGTGAGATTTATGCTACATTTTCCACAATTTCCTTTGAGTGTTGTATGTACTGCCATTATTATACACTTTTTATAGTATAATTTTATTTATGGGTATTCACATCTTCATTGTATGACCCTTCTTCCATGGGGTGTACGTTTCGAAAGTTACCCAACTCGGTAAGGGGACCTTTCACCCTCCTCTTTTTAAAAGACTTATTTTGTTATGTCTTTTAATTCACATAATATTATGTTGGGATATGTTCTTTTATATCCTTATTGATCTAAATTTCATGTCCAAGTGATGATATTCCCTTTTTATCTCTCATCAACTCATTTTCTGAATTTTGAAGTGATGCCGTTAGGCTGTCAAATTTTTGCAAGGGAACTTCTTAACCAAACTTTGATTCTTTGGGATAAGCTTGTAATCCTTGAATATGTCATTCTGTGAATATGTGTGAATAACCTCTGATTGTATTACACTTAATATCAACTTATATTTGGTGTTTTAGTTTGTCACACATAATTATGTAATTGATTTATCCTTAATCCAAGGATATCGTCTCTGTGAGGGACTTCATCTCAATCTCCTTTCATTGAGGCATATTTTTTTTATACACAACATTCTTTCATACGGTGTATAAAACCCTTTGACATTTACTTTTATACAAAATGAATCTTTTTATACGAAGTTTTTTACAAAATGACAAAAAGGAATGTTTCTTTAATGTAAGCAGTGACAACGACCTTTTCCGCCGCCGCAAGTATTATTTGGTCTTTGGCTTCCATAACAAGCCGTGATGTTTTTAAAATGAAATAAATACCACATACTATTTTATGTATTTTGGTATTGAAAGTGGTTTTTATAATGTATTTGTTATGTCAATATATTTTAGTGATATGTTGTGATCAAAGTGTGGAAATGTTTTCTTTCCATTATGTTTGTTTTATGTCTTATGATTTTATAATGGTACTTGGACATTTAATAGGTGGTTACGTGATAAACCATATGACAGGTGGTGCCGTGAATACTAGGACGGGTGGTTACGTTATAACCTCTAATGCATTGGGTATGGAAGTCGGCCGTATGGCTATTCCATTAAGTATGTATGGAAGTTGGCCGAATGGCTATTTTATTAAGTGATATGTGTGGGAGTAGACCTTATGGATATTCCACTTAATTTTGTTTATGTCAAAAGTTACCTTTATACATTATGTGATATTTATATGGGTTTATGGTAATCTATTGGTTACAGAAGGGTATGTAATGAAATTTTATTCAGCAAACTGTTTTTACTACATCGAAAAGGTGAAAAGTATTACTTTGATAAAGTATACATGGTTTACTTGTTGTTTTGAAAAAATAACAGTTTTCATTATTTGTGAATCCCTTACTGAGCTTTTTATGCTCATCCCATGTTTTTGAAATGTTTTTCACAGGACATAGCGTGGAATAGGGTCAAGGATGGGATCAAGGGAATGTCATGCTACCTAAAACATAGAACTAGACATGTTTCTTTTTTAGAGTTTTTATTTTATTGAAATTTAGTTGAAGCGACTACTTTTTAATCTTTTGAGATGTAATAGTTATGTCCTAATTCTCTAAAACTCTAAACCTGAAAAGATACTCAATGTGAATTACTCATTAATTCAATATTAAGTAAGGTTTAAGGATGGGGCCTTATAGTTGGTATCAGAGGTCAGTTTAGATAACTTTAGAGGTTAGGATATTATCTAAGCATATGTGACAATGCCATAATGGATTGGATTTCAGAAAGAGTCCTAGTTTTAGATAAAGTGAATGAGTAAGTATATCTTAGTGGTTATCTCCCTCATTAGTACATGATGGTTTTGTTGATATTCTCACACTGATATTTCTGTTTTTAGTGAAATGATGGATCTAGAAGGCACCATAGAGACAACAGGATTGAAGGAAACTATGGTGGTTCCTTGATTAGGAGACTGGATGAAATGGGGGATTCAATGAGGAATCTCATGGTTTTTCTAAACCAAATATCAAGGAGTCATGATAAACCACTTTAACCTTGGTATGTTCTATAATGCATCATGTACAAGATGACCAAATCGATGTGTAAGTTTAGGTAATAATTATAAAGGTAACCATTAGAGTTTATACGATCCTTACTATTGATGTAATTATGGGTTATTATATGATATGTTGGAAAATGAAAGGCATGAGATAAACTTGAGGTTAAAATATGTAATGATCATTTTTGAGGATTTTATCTCTTTTTGGGGAATTATTTAAGCATTATATAGTTTTTGAAAAAGGACAACACGAAGACCATGTGACAACCCGTCGCATCAGACAAAGCTACGGGAATTGAACCCACAACCAAAGTGTGACTGGTATTTATCGCCTACCACTGGACTACGTGAAGTCCCTGGTCAGTTTGACTGATTCTTTTTAGTTATATTTTTTTATGAATTAGGAGTAAGTTGATTTTGGGTTATTTATGAAAATTATTAACCTATCTTGGAGGATATGTGATTAGGTTAATTACTTTTCAATACGAGACTTTAGGAGCAACTGATGTCGTTTGGAGATAAATGTTACGATTTAACTTGGAAGACAATGTGACTAAATCCTTCAAATATTTGGGTTTCAATCTTAGATTTTTTTACTTTGAAGAATTTTATGGACAAATTGGTTATCGAATGGTCCTCGTTGAACTTTGGGTTTTGTTGGATAAATTTTGAGATTAAGAATAGATTTTCTTTTTATAAAGGGTTATCCTTTTTTGGATTATCTAATCTTGTAGTAACCTTTTTGGTTTTAGTTTTGGTTAAGGATTGAAGACATGGGAAATGTATAGTTCTTTTTTTGTGGATTAGGTGCTCCTCTAGAAGTTGTTTATAGTACTCATAATTCGAAAAAGTCTTCCTAAATACTCGTCTTTTGGAGAAATTATGAGTCTGTGTGAGAAATCTAGTAAAATTTGAAAGGCAACATGACAAGTAAGTATGTTTTCTTATGTTTTATTTAAGCTCAAAAATAAATTCCTCAATAAAAAGTAACTTAAAACACAAATGTTTTCTATTAACTTTCCCTACTAGGGAACCCTACACCGTTTAACCCATCACAAGTTTGTGATTTTCTTATTGTTAACTTTCTCCTAGACATGTTTTCTATCACTCTCCATCAGAACATGACCCAATGTTTTCTCCTCCATGTCCATGTTTTCCTACATGGAATCCTAGTATGGGTTAACTCAGGTGACCTCCATACTATCTTTCTTTATTTTAAAGTTATTGTTTTACCGACTCTTGTTTCAATGTGGGATTTTCAATGATGTTTCCGAGCCCAATTTTAAAATTGTGAGGACGCAATTCCCAGACGGGGGGAAGGATGTAACACCCCAGGTGAATAAAGAATATTACATTTTTATTTTTATCCATATTTTTGAATAAAATAATAATATGACTTTAAAGGGGACTCTATGCTCAATGGCGTACCCAACACCCAACAACGAGTTTCTTGGAAATCTTACGTTGCACTCTAATAATAAAATAATATTATATTAAATGGTAGTTAACATATAGCCGTTGTATTGGCGGGAATGGATAGAAATAACTAAAATCTGATTATATAAGTTTTCAAATGTTTTTACATTTATCCAATGAAAGATAAAGGCTTAAAATATGAAAAGAATTCAATTTTTTTGCGTATATGCCCTAGTTTCCACAAAAGGCTCACTTATCGCCTTTTGATGGAGAACTGTCATTAAATATAGTTTTTTTCACTCTTAAAAATTCTATTTGACCAAATAAAACTCTTCTTAAGAATCGGGACATCAAAATTTACTTTGTGTAAATTTTTGGTATCTTTCTGATAAAGTTCATTTTTTTAATGAATAGTGTAAAATATTGTATTTTAATTCCAAAACTCTTTTTAATCTCATTTATTTATATGATTAGATTTTCTTTTGAATTGGTTTTAAAGTGAAATTAGAATATATTTTTACCATTAAATCCAATAGTGGTCGTTGGAATTAATTTCACTTTAAAATCAGACTTAAACTAGAGTCAATCTTTTGATACTTATTGTTTCATAAAAATACGCTATTTGCTCTGACAGCGGGAATTAATTATTAAATTAATTAATTTGACTTATATTTTTTGTATTTTGTAAAATAGGCTTCATTTTTGAATTTGGAATATCAAATATAGCTTAGGGTGATTTTTTGGGATTTTTCTGAAAAACTTCAATTTTTATGAATAGTGAAACCACTAAGTTGTACTTATAAAAACTGATTTTTCCACATAAATGAAATTTTTCCATATTTGTGTTTTGAATTTAAAAAATCCGACATAAATGGTTGTCATTAATAATTAAAATGTGGTTCAATGGGATTAAAATAATTTATTCGTGAATAGTAACTTATTAAGTTTTTAATCGCAATTTGAGGTAATTAGTGTAGTTTAAGGTAAAACTAATGTTTTAATAATATGAGATGAGCTTGACACATGTCTTAACCTCATTGGATGTGTCATGGCCGACCAATACAACCCATGGGTCAACTTGGGGACCCCATGAATCCACATTGGTTGGGAAATGACATAAATAACTTTTTATTTAATGTTAAAGTAAAAATGACACAAACATGAAATGTTTTACTAAAACAATTTTAACATGAGGTTATACGAGTCCGATTATTGACTATAAATACTCATTGGAAAGATAAAAATATTTCCTACATCATAATATTTTTTTATAATTTTTAGATATTAAATATATTAAATTATTTATGACATCATGATGATGCAGTGATGACCTCATTATTTAACGATTTAAATAAAATGGAAAGATAATGTAATATCTAATACCTAAACATGTCCAAAACCTATTGTATGAGTGGATTTCGAACCCTTACCACCTTATCCGTGAAACACATCAATGTGGGACCTCTTAAATCCGAATACCATTTTAAAATAATGTGACTTTTCTTTACCTTCAAAGAGTGCCCCTCCTCTCCTCTTATAAAAGGCCCCCACCTCTACCTCCTTACCCACACTCCCAAAGCCTTTGTCTTGTCCAACCTATGCCCATTTTGCCTCTCCACTTCCATCTATTACTCCTTGAAGCCTCACTTTGGGCAGAAGTCTTCCCAAGGAATCCTTTGAGCTTAAACAAAAGGGAGTTACCCGATTTTAAGGTAATGTCTTCACTTGAGTCCTGTTGTTTTATTTTGCCACTCCAACCCCCTAAACTATATTTATTAATTTTTTTTGTAAAAAATCCAGTATCTTCAATATACTAGGATGTTTTTATAAGATGTATTCTTTATACACTTACACAAACCTACATATAATGGTTAAAGAACATACTATTTCTGTGGATTACGAATTTCTGCCTCACGAAACGATGATTGTTCAACACTCATATAACACCATCAAAGGTGGCCATTAAGATGTAACTATATTTATATTTGATATAAAATATGTTTAGGATTTACTTAGGATTCTGTATTTTTCTTTTGTGGCATACCTTTATGGTCTCCGTTGTGGGTAAGCACGATAATTTCATTTTAGGAAGTGCGGACTACCGCCCCCTCAAAGTGATGTGATTTATTAATGCCATATGTGGAATGTATAAAGGATGGATTTAAAGTTATTATATATGATGTTATACTGTAATTATAATATACCTATATATCATTATTATTTCTTTCCATTAATATATGAGACAGAAATAAAAGTAGTGTTCATGCGTACGCACGGCTTACCGTCTCCATGAACAGTGCATTTCATTTCTTATCCCCAAATGTAATGTACTATAATAAGTACTTATTTATAATCGATATATATAATATAATTCTGGAATTAAAATATACATATCTCTTATTCAGTTTTAATTCCATTAATATGACAACGAAATGAAATTAGCATTCATGCGTACGTACGGCTTACCGTCTCCATGAACGGTGAATTTCATTTTTTACCTCTAAATAATTATGTAATATTATAAATACATCTATATGATGGATATATATGATATATATGATATCCAAATCACGAATATCATTCTGGATATAATAAACCATTGACCACACGAACAACATGTAATTGTAAGAAGTTCACATTCGACTTAAGAACTAAATATCGACAAAACAAACATTATTTACTTAAATGATTACATAATGTTTATAAAATGTAAATAACTTATATAAAAGGAATAATTAACTTTGAAAGGTTCTTAAGAAATTATAAATTAACTGATGTTTATTATTCAAGATTTTAAAGAACGATCGAGTCATGTCGGACCCGAGGTAAGGGATCTTACTCCTCTCTTTCTTTTTAAGTACAATCATTTATGTCATTCCTTCTAAAGCTCATATTTCATGTTATTGGGATGTTATTTTATATTACTATTACTGTAATTTTTATTTTTCATATGATGAGAGAACTTATTCTCTCTCGTCAATCCATTTTGGATGTTTTGGGTGGCGCTGTTAGGCTGCCGAATTTTCGTAAGAGATCTAACCACTCTCTTTCTATTTAAGTACTCTCCTTTTGTCACTTCTTTTAAGCTCTTCTTTGTTATGATGGGGGATGTTATTTTATATTCCTCTTTCTGTACATTTTATTTTAATATGATTAGATACTCTATTTGATCTCGTCAATCCATTTTGGAAGTTTTAAGTGGCACCGTTAGGCTGCCATGTTTTTGTAAGGGATTGTTCATCTCACTTTTATTCCCGTGAGATTTATGCTACATTTTCCACAATTTCCATTGAGTGGTGTATGTAATGCCCATTATTATACACTTTGTGTAGTATAATTTATTTTATGGGTATTCACTTCTTCATTGTATGACCCTTCTTCCATGGGGTGTACGTTCCAAAAGTTACCCAACTCGGTAAGGGGACCTTTCACCCTCCTCTTTTTAAAAGACTTCTTTTGTTATGTCTTTTAATTCACATACTATTATGTTGGGATATGTTCTTTTATATCCTTATTGATCTAGATTTTATGTCCAAGTGATGAGATTCCCTTTTTATCTCTCATCAACTCATTTTCTGAATTTTGAAGTGATGCCGTTAGGCTGTCAAATTTTTGAAAGGGAACTTCTTTACCCAATTTTGATTCTTTGGGATAAGCTTGTACTCCTTGAATATTTCATTATATGAATATGTGTTAATAACCTCTGATTGTTTGACACTTAATATCCACTTATATTTGGTGTATTAGTTTGTCACTCATAATTATGTAATTGATTTATCCTTATTCCAAGGATATCATCTTTATGATGGACTTCATCTAAATTTCCTTTCATTGAGGCATATTTTGTTTTATACACAACATTCTTTCATACGGTGTATAAAACCCTTTGACTTTTACTTTTATACAAAAGGAATCTTTTTCTATGAAGTGTTTTACAAAATGAAAAAAAGGAATGTTTCTTTAACATATGCGGTGACAACAACCTTTTCCACCGCCGCGAGTATTATTTGGTATTTGGCTTCCTTAACAAGCCATGATGTTTTTAAAATGAAATAAATACCACATTCTCTTTTATGTATTTTGGTACTGAATGTGGTTTTTATAATGTATTTGTTATGTCAATATATTTTAGTTAAATGTTGTGATCAAAGTGTGGAAATGTTTTCTTTCCATTATGTTTGTTTTATGTCTTATGATTTTATAATGGTACTTGGACATTTAACGAGTGGTTACGTGATAAACCATATGACAGGTGGTGCCGTGAATACCAGGACGGGTGGTTACGTTAAAACCTCCAATGCATTGGGTATGGAAGTCGACCATATGGCTATTCCATTAAGTATGTATGGAAGTTGGCCGAATGGCTATTCCATTTAGTGATATGTGTGGGAGTAGACCTTATGGTTATTCAAGTTAAGTATGTTTATGTCCGAAGTTACCTTTATATGTTATGCGATATTTATATGGGTTTTATGGTGATATATTGGTTACAGAAGGGTAGGTAATGAACTATTATTCAGTGAAGTGTTTCTACTACTTCGAAAAGGTGAAAAGTATTACTTTGATAAAGTATACATGGTTTACTTGTTGTCTGGAAAAACTAACAGTTTTCATTCTTTGTGTATCCCTTACTGAGCTTTTTATGCTCATCCCAAGTTTTTGAAATGTTTTTCACAGGACTTAGCGTGGAATAGGGTCAAGGATGGGATCAAGGGAAAGTCATGCAACCTAAAACATAGAACTAGACATGTCTCTTTTTAAGAGTTTTTATTTTATGGAAATTTAGTAGAAGTGACTACTTTTTAATCTTTTGAGATGTAATAGTTATGTCATAATTCTCTAAAACTCTAAACCTAAAAAGATCCTCAATGTGAATTACTCATTTAATTCAATATTATGTAAGGTTTAAGGTTGGGGCCTTATAATAACCTATAAAAATTAATACACAAACATAAACTGACATATATATTCATACCAAAAAGCACTGGTGGTCCCAAAAGAAACACACTCTTCCAAATTTAACCTTTAAAATCAAGATCTTCAAAATAAGTTTTTGATTCATTGAGCTCTGTCAAATCTATATGATAAGTAAAAATAGAGATAAATAAGCTAATTTTTACCAAATCAATAAAAAACTCAATATCCCTCTCTAATGTAAATCCTTTAAAATCATATTAGAACAAATCATAATAAATGTCAATAAAAAGAGGGAAAATATAACTAAAACTCCATTATTGACAAAAAAACCTCCCTTCAAACTGAGGGGTGATTATCCTCAGCTACCCAAAATCAAAAATAGTTCTACTAGCATGATATTCTGGTTAACATAGAAAAACATTGGATTCATTGTAATATCAAACTAAGGTTACTCATCTCTAGTAATAATAAATATGAACCAAAAATCTTGTTAACAAATCTATTTAAATTTTTAGCCAAATGATTTTCATAATTAAAATGAAAAATTCAAAATGATGACTAAATACACTGATAAAAATCACCTAATCTAGGAACCTTATGATGGGTTCCCCTATTATTCCTATAAAAATATTCATATAAAAACTCCAAATATAAATTAAATATGAATATTTTTGTTATAAAAAAATAAATAAAATAATAAAAAATTGGAATATAACATTTCAATAAGATATTTTTGGTCAATAAAATCATACCTCTAACAATTAAAGAACCCCTACCAATATCTACTAGGGCCCACCAAAATGGGAAATTAACTATCCCCTCCACCTCAACCATTCTCCTCAATATCTTGTCTCCCCTACACTATATATCCCAGTTGAACATTTTGTTGAGAAGCCCTTACACACTTTTGATTTGACCTGCCATGTGATATAAAGGTAGTGCATTATTCTGGTGCATTATCCCATACATGATATGTGAACATGGAATTCAAGTCAATTCCTCCACCAGTTTGAAATTATTTTGAGTAAATCTTATAAATATATCCATTTTATCAATGCAATTACACTACTTTCATCCACTAAGACATAAAACATTATTAAAGGATTTCTGACAAGGCCCATCCAACTCTAATAACACCCTTACTTTATAAGAGTTAGAAAAAAAATAGTGACCACTTTACAACTCATTTTTCATGACATAGTCATCCCATTTCCACTTCTTGCAACATCTATATCCAAAACATTCATACTAAATCACTCTATTCTTTATTAAGATCCATTTCATCCCTGAAATCCTTGTTCCCCACCTTCATGAAAGTTAGTAAAAAAATTATAAATTGATTAATAACTGTAAAATGTCAAAACATACTTAAAATAATGTGATTTATAAGTCCCTTCACTTGCCACGGTTAGAGGGAAATAAATAAAGTCCATGAATTTGAAATCATAATCAAGAACATACATATTACCTTACATGGGATCTACATGCTCTTGAACTATATCCTTCCTCAGTTTCTATGGGTGTAACTTCTCAGATGATATATCCTAAAAATAATCCTATACTAACTCGTTATTCCTCTTTATCTGGACCAGAATATACTATAAACCTCAAGCTAGTCCCTCCAGTCAAAAGACTATAAATGTAATTTTCTTCTACTATGGTGTGTTAATCATATCAAAGATCATATCCACACATTTGGACCACTATTTTTATGTATGAGGCCCAACATCAACCTTAGGAACATGTGGATATGTCACTCATAAATCAATCAAAATGTCAATATCCTCTGCTAACATCGGGGATAGACTCCCTTTCAGGTTCAAAATCACTCATTGAATTATCATGATAATATTTTTCACTATTAGAGATTTAGGGTCTCCTAAAGTAAGAAGATTATCACCTTCTAACTCTATATTCCCATTATCAAAATTCCCATGTTTTAACATACTAACCAAGTTCAACCTACTACACAACCTAAGTGGTCCAACCACAAGTCCAGGAGTGAATTCATGATTTCTACATGTTGGGAAAAAGTGTTATGGGTAATAAACATAACTTATAGGAATGATTTCAACCTCAAAATTTTCTAAATCACATAACTAACTTCAATGATGAATTCAATATGAATTATATATAATTTATATATCCAAGTAAAAGTAGTAAATGTTTTTATTATTATTACCTAACAAAATATTGAACAGGAATATAAAATCAAAAATAAATTTCCAAAATAGATTTATTATAAAAACAAATCATTTGTCACACATCATGTATAATATAAATATATATAAATAGGAATATGTTACGTAATATTATACATGAGCATCCTACAATACAAAAAAAAACATAACTAGACCTCATGATTTTTTATTATGAAGTATTATCATAAACCTATTAATAAAACATCATAAGTATGAGAGAGGAATCAATGAAACGTCTATAAGAAAATTTTAACTCTTACATTTACCTCTATTATGTATAACACGGTATGAATACACATGATGTTTGAATATAGGGTGTCAGAAAAGATCCATGTAACATTAAACCATGAATATAAATAATTACTTTGATAATGTAAAATGTTATTACTTGCTTAAAATAAAATCATAAAACATTTTTAATTTTAAGTTTTACATGAATTAGAAACCAAACCATTATATTATTTATTTAGAAAAAAATAACTATTTAAATGAAAAATATATCAAGTAACCATGAAATATGTCAAAATATCACATATTATGATAAATATATAATAAACCATAAAAAATAAAAAATTTCCTTGAACACGGCACAACATTAAATTCTAACCGTGATTATAACAAATAAATAACCAAGTACCCAATATTGAAAAAATTATTGGCATCTACTTAACCTAAAATACATTTTCCTAAAATTACCCATGGGTCCACCAATAGACACCCCCAATTGAAAGATAAGTTATTACTAGAAGAATGGGTTATAGAGATATCATTACCTATGTTGAGCTCATCCCAGTTACCAATATAATTACCTGAGGTCACAATGTGTATTTCAAGTAAATAAAAATTCATGACATAAAAATCAATATTTCTATATCAACTACTAAAGAAATCACCAAGGAATGTATTGAAAAACATTATCAATATAAATGATAAGTAAACTCATTTTCAAAAAAGTTTTCTTTAATTATTATATAATTTAATTTCAAAATATATTTTTTAAAAAATTTCACATCCCACCAAATACCAATTATAAATCCATTTTATCATAAAACCCACCATTGATTCATTTTGAAAAACTCTCAATAGGAACAAAAACATGTTTTAGGTAAAATAAGACTTGTAAATCATGAAACCCTCAAGTTTTTAAAATAAAAACTCATGAAACATGAAGAATAATTTTAAACATATCAAATTCAATTTATATCAACAATAGATTAGTAATAATTAATCTTTAAAAATTGAAGTTTCAAGATTAATCTAAAGTAAATTGATTTATGTAGAGATACCAAACCAAATCAATAAAACCCATTTATTTACATATTTAAATATGAAGATATTTTTTAAAGGGGCAATTTATATATTCCTTATTAACCAACACTCTTAATATTAAATCATACCCATGCCAGGATAGTTTCCACCAATTCCAACCATGGAAAGAGAACAAGAAGATCATGTGACTAAGGGATATTGTGAAAATAATGGAAGGATAAATAAATTATTAACATGATTAAATCCACTTAAATCATGTTAATAAGAATAAAATAATCTTAAGAGGTGGATACCTAATATAGAGAGGTAGACCTACAAGTTTCAGATGAGAAAGGCGAGGGATAATCAAGGATAAAAATAAATTAAGGGTAATTTTTTATTTTATGTTTTGATTTCTAGGAACATCATAATGATTGGGCACATTTTTTATCCATTTAGACTATAATATTATTCTCTAACCATGAATAATATTATTTAATACTTGAAGAAATACAAAAATATCAGGCACAAAGTTATAAGAACCATGAACCAACCACGAATATATATCTAGAGTGCCTCCTCCCTCTTCGCACAACTAGGATGCACAATTAGTAATAAACATGTTCTAAACATAGATCTTGTGTTGACTTCAAAATTTTCAATTATTAAATTATAAACAATCACAACTTCTAATAGTGAAATATAAAAATAACAAAAATAAAATAAATACAAAATAGTGATAGGCAAGGTGTCATAATTCTCCCCATCATTCAAATTTTTACCCTAGAAAGTCCTCAGTGCTCTCAATTAGAAAATAATTTGGGTTATTGATATTTAATCATCACCTCATCCTTTTTTTCTCATATATATCTTTATCAATAATCCAAAAAACATGTATTAAAAGAATACATTTATATAGCATTGCCATTATTAAGTAATCAAATAATTGAATTGTTTTCTCCATCATTATGCTGTCTAATTTTAAATCAAAATTCTCCCCTATTAATTCATGATAATACTATATAAGATATTTTAAAATTGGGATATTTAAAATTTGTAACACCCCATTAACTTTTTTAGGTATACGATGAGTCTTTTTTTAGATTCAATTTTTTTCAATTAGGTGCACTATTGGATTATTTGGATTAAAGATAAATTTATTTTAAAATGACCGAATTATATATATGTACATTTATTTAGACTAATGGAGTCGAATTGTGTAAATAGATTTATAAGGTTCTACTTAGGTCAAGAGATCCTCCAGTTTTGGTTTAGATGTTTTCTATATAAAACTAGGTTGAGCACTTATTGTTGGACACATTCACATATTGAATGGGTTATATAATTTGAATTTATTATAGGGAATATGATTTAATTCTCATATAAAGATTGAAGATTTTTTATATTGTGAATCCATTACCTAAATTTAAAATGTCTATTGGGTTTTAATTTTACATGAGCTGATGCCTTTTTCTACTAATTTTTAATTCTTGGGATTTTATGCAGTGAAAGGGACTCACGACATGAATTCCTTAAGTCCAGTGGTTTTAAACACACTTAATTCATAATTTTTTTTTCATTTCATTAATATTCCTTTCTCTAAAATCCAAAAAATATTTTGGGAGATTTTTATTGATCTTCATCCTTGTGGACTTCTTTTTCGTTGTTTGATCATGTGGTGGTTGTGTCACATATTCTTGGTAAGAATTCTTCTTCTTCATTAACTTTGGTTGTGATAGTAGTTTTGGTAGTGTTTGTGCTTTAGATTCATGATCAATTATGGTTTTATATTGATACATTGAGGTTTCTAGTCATGCCTTGTCTTTCAAAGGCTTATTCATGGTTCCTTAGTCTCCACTGTTGAAGGCAGGTAGCTTTCCATCAATCCTGGGGTAGGTGTATATAATCAAGTGTTTATATTTCATGATTTTCAATATGTTCTTTTTTCCAATTTGGGGTTTTATTGAAATGGATTTTCTTTTATGTAAATTTTTTTATTAAATGTTATCATGGATTTTAGAAATGATTTTTTAAATTCTTAGCTCATTGGAAAGCTTGGGTGTCTTAGGAAATGGACACAGGTAACCCTCATATGTATGAAACCATTCAATGTTAGTTAATGATATCAAAAGAGTATGGGAGAAATCGACCTTTATTTTAACCAACATATTCTTATTTTATGATTCTTTTATGTTTAGTCTGCATTCTCATAAACTAGATCAAATCGGTGTTCATTTTTATTTATACCTGGTTAATCGCATGATGGTTTGTTTTATGGATATTGGCTCACTTGTTTATCTCATATTTATTATTTTATATGTGATATATTCTTGGATTTATGTGAATATTCTATACATTTATGGGACAAAAATTAATGTTCACAAAAGGTTTCATTTAAGAAAATCATTTATAAACAATATTTTTTAAAATATAGAACATTTTCATTAATGGTATAAGAAATTTTATAGATTATTTATTGATATATTATTAGGATATGTAATCACACCCTAACTTTTATTTTTGTTAGTTGTAGACCTTTTTATGTCGGACTTCGGGAAAGGTATGGGAGTCATGTAGCATTCTAATTTCACTTTTCATTTTTAACCATTAAAAATTTATGGATTAGAGGTGATAGATGTTCACATGGAGACATGTTTAGTTTTTTCTTCTTTATATTTATGATTTGGATGGAGTTTCTCAGCATTATATGTATCATGAATAATTTTTTATTTGTTAAATATTTTAATTTTATGTTTTTTAGTGTTACATGACAATTTGGGTTCTTTTTTGTATATCAACATGTAGCAGACCATATTGGTTGACTTGTATAGTTTACATGGGACGGTTCATTAAAAATTTGTATTAAAGGGAATACCGATCCGGAAGTGTTGTCAACAATTCCATGGTGTGTTTTTTGTCTTAGTGTATAGGAGTTATGACCATAGAATTTGGATAGTAGGTGTGGAAATGGGGTTTTCAAGGTCACTACCATGAATGAATTTGAGTTACCATGGGTGGTCAGGGACATTTTTAAGACGTATACTAGTGTTTGTGGTTATTTGAATGAACAAGACATGAGTTTTAATTAAATAAACTTGTTCTTTTCTTAAATTTTCATGCTTTTTTGATGAATTCAAAATTTCATTAAATTATTATTATTTTAAATAAATTATATTGATATATGAAGTTGGTCCTATGATTTTGGAATCTTCCCATGATTGATTGGTTTTTATCTCCTAATTATTAGAAAATTAATTCTAGAAGATCTCTTCCAAATATGAGTGATGAAGCTATAAAATAGGTTTTTAAGGAAAATCCTCTAGTGGACCCTTCTTTGTTATAATTTTTAATCCTAACTATTAAATCTCTTGGTCAGGAAGGTTTTTGGAACCCTAGTCATGGAGTGGATCACAACTTCATATTTTCAATGTAGCATCTACCTGTATTATGTGTTGACAAAGGTCTATAGGAATATGAAGAATTTCCTAAGCAGATTAAGAGGATATTATACTTTTTGAATACTCTTGATGACTCTATGGTGGTTTTTCCATGTATATTCTTGAAGTGATTGCACTGATACTATGGGACTCAACTATGCTAGTTGTGCTGTATGAGGATATCATAGGGATATATTTCATTAAAATATTCATTAAGAGTCTATATCTTGAAACATTACATAGGGAATGATCCTGGATTTGTTTACCTTATTGAAGGGATTGCATTCTGTTCAATAGTATTCCACCGGTTTTGATGAGTTAGAGAAATTAGTATAAGTGCTAGTCACCAATGCTTACATGATGGCTCCAATGTTTGGGTCAGGGATGGTGGACAATATTAATTCAATATTGATTATCATGTGACATTAAACCATTGTCGAATTCATAAATAAAGAAAAATTGGTAAAGAATGGCATCACAAGGAAAACATGTTTTGGAGGAGGTTTATTTGTTACTATTGCTTTCTAGGGTGTATAATATAGCTGAAAAATAAATCATAACGTTATCCATTTCTGTTAAGGAACAATTTTAGAGTCTTCATCTAAACAATAGTTGTTTGCTTTCTAACAGAGTGGGTGGACTATTCATTCCAACCCTAATTTTATGGATTCTCTCAGTAATTTTCATTTTGGTTGAAAATATATCCATATGAAACATTTCATTGAATGTATGTCCAAATTTAGTAAGCTAGAACAACATTAACTAAGGGATCGTATGTTTTTACGGATGCTTCCAATGGTGGTGGGTATTATCCAGAGGCTAAGGGGGTGTTCATGTGGCATAAAAAGCATAGGGGGAGATAATAATGGATGTATTTATGTGGTGAATTATGAACTAGAGGAATATAGAATCATGGGTAACCATAGTTAGAGGCCCAATGTATATATCATCTTCTATGGTTCTAAATTTGATTGATATAGGTTATACTTGTTATTTTATATCCTAAAATCTTTTTTACATTTTGGTATTGCATTTGATGATTATCCATTCATGTTGTATCTTTCCACGCATTTGGGAAGGAGGCTCCAATAAGGTTTTGTGTGCCCATCATATCGAGTGATGATTTCAGACCATGGGGTGGAGTTGGAATTTATAGTGCTCAATCATAAAATATTTAAATTGATTATCATCATTGATTAGATAATTGGTGTAAATCCCCATATAGACTGTTATCGATGCCACATTATATTCTTATATAGAAATAGTATCACTTAATTTTTTATGGTTACTGGGACTCTAGATCAGGAACTGTGGGGTTGGATGATCCTTAAGATGGTATAATCTTATTCTTGTTGTCATATGTGTTTCTTGATGGTTTTAAACCATTTTTGGGAAGATAGATACCTTCAGTGCTGTGTTTGTACCCTGAGGTATTTCATGATTATTTTTCTAGTTTACTAACTTAGAGAGAGTGTACGTCTACCATAGGCCTTAACCCGGGTATGATGCCCATTTTCATTTCATATTATGGTATGGAACCTTGTGATTTGGTAGATCTTTATTTCAAGATTGCAGATATTGATGATAAGTTATTTATTCGTCCTAGTGTGTCACTATGGGCTATGCATATCATCTTTAATAAGAAGGTAGATGGGAGCCTCAGGCTTTTTATTGATATTTTATGTTTTATCAAGTGATCATCAAGAACAAATATCCCTTTCCTCATAGTGATGATCTCATTGATCAACCTAGAGAGAATCATAAACTTTTACATTTTTGAATCATGGTCAGGTTACCACCATTTGATTGCCCAAGGATAGGATATACCAATGATGGTATTTATGAGACAGTATGGGCATTTCATATTTTTGGTTATTCCATTATGACAAACAAATGCTCATGCAGTTTTAATAGAGTTGATGAACTGGATATTTCATTGGTTCATGGACTCTTTTGTAATGTTGTTTGTGTATGATATTTTGGTTTGTTTTATGATAAAGGAGTATCACATGCATAACATGGATATCACTCTTAGAACATTTAGGGAACATCATCTGTATGGTAATTTTTCTAAATGTTATTTTTTTTATTCATGAAGTAATGTTTCTACAAAAGGTTATATATAAGTGGTTAATCTCAGTAGATTATAAAAAGGTATTGGATTTTATGTCCTGATATTTTTCCAAAAAAAATTGATATCCCAATATTCTCGTCTTTGTCTAGTTATTGTAAGAAATTTTTTAGGACTTCTCCAAGAAATAATCTCTAATGAAATCTAACTCATAAGGGAGTAAAGTTTGAGTATAATGATATGTGTGAGAGACATTTTGAGGAACTGATGATGGGATTTATTTCATTTTTAATTTTGATTCATCCAGAACATTGTTCGACTTATGATATTTTCTATGATGCTTTCGGCATGATCTTGGGGTGTGTCTTGATGCATGAAAAATAAGTAGAAACTTAATACTCCCTCTAGTTACATCCTCATTATAAGAACTAACATACCCATTATCTTGAGATAGAAGAGGTTATATAAGCACTCAAAATGTGGAATAACTACTAATTTAGTGAATGTTTTATGGTATATTTTGATCATATGATCCAGAGGTATATCTTCACTAAGAGGGATATGAACATTTACCATAGACATTAGTTGGAGTATCTCTATATGTTTTAAATTTTATGTTTCTTATAATCCAATAAAATGTAATTTGTTGTTCTATGTGTTGACCATGAAATTATAGACACATGCAGTAAAGGAATTAGTGGAAGATATTCCCTTAATTACATTATTTACTAAGACAATCTTGCGAATGAATGAAGCTAGTGGGTAGGTATGTATGGATTTTATAAAGAATTACTCATAATTTTATGAGTGGATTTAGATCAAGAAGATGTATGAAACCAATTTCCAGAGCATTAGTAAAATAAATAATGGTTGGGAGACCTTGGGTGAGTTGACTCAATCTCTCAGTGGTGCATCATATTTTCAAAATAGTTTAGTTGTTTCATTTTCCTTAAGACATGGGTTAATAGAATGTGGTAACAATTATTGTTGTTATATGCACCGAGGTTATAAAAATATATATCATGATTTGAGATGTTGGTATTGGTTGTTAAGGGCGAGATGAATGATTGTGGATATTGTATCACAACATTTTACTTTTTAGAGAATTAAGGAACAACATGAGAGAACATGTGGTTTGTTTCAACACTTATCCATTTTGGAATGGAAAATTTATGATATTTCCATTAATCTCATCAATATTTTTCCAAGGACTCCTAGTGGGAATGATGAACTTTGGAAAATCATTGATCATCTCGAAAAATTGATGCATCTCCTCTATATCAAGAGGATAATGATGGTGGAATAACTTGTGGAATTTTATGTCTGCGAGATTGTGATACTTCTTGGGGTTCCCTATATGGTAATTTTTTATAGAGTAATGATGTTCAAATAAAGTTTTTTTAAATGTTTATAGGAGTAAATAGTTTCCCACTTGAAATAGGGAATGGAAAATCAACTGTTGTTAGATGGATTGAAAGAGAGAGTTATCTTAGTTCTTAAGGATCTTTTTCATGGATATGTTCTTGATTTTGGATGTTATTGGGAAAAAAATTTCCTTTTGTTGAGTATTAATTTAATAATAGTTCTTATCCCTCTATAAAAAATGTCACCCTTATAGGATTTTCTTTGGGTCTCCATGTAGATCTCCCATGTTCTAGGTATAGTTCAAAAGTGGTTATTAGTTATGAAAGTATTGTTTATGAGATAATGTAGAGGGTGACATTTTTTCAGAAGATATTGATCATGGAAGAGTCGTATGAAATATTATCTTAAAGGTAATAGAAAACCACAGGGTTCTTGGTGATCTTTTCTTTCTTATAGTTTCATATCACTTTGGAAATCATTTTTTGGGTAAGTAGGGTTAGTTGGTACAAATGTTTATAGGGCCATTTGAGATCGTTGGATGATGATGAATGGTGGCCTAGAAGATAAACATTATATATTTTTTTCCATCCATTCATGATGTGTTTCTTACTTCCAAGATGAGGTGGTATCAAACAAATACATACCATACAATTGTATTGGATGAAGTTATTCATGAACCTGACATCACTGTAGTTGTGAAACCATTTCATATTGTGGATAGCTAAGAGAATATTTTGAGTTGTAAAATGATTCCTTGGGTGTGTGTATTATATAAGTGAAGAAAATATAACCATGATATTTGAGAGTGAGAGTTTTTGATGAGGTAGTAGTTTCATTTAATTTTTAAAATTTCAAGATCTTGAGTAATTTTTGGGGAAAATTTTTTTTATGTTGGGGATATTATAATAGCTTATTACATTACATTATGCATTATTTGATAATATTTTTGGTTTCCCTTTTTGTTTTATAGAATTTTGGTATTCTTTGGAATATAGTGCCCTTGTTGGGGAAAATGACCTAATGTTGGGGATGCATGTTTTTTTGGATAAATGAAGCCTAGGTATAAATGGGTTAATTTATTTAAAATTTACTCTTTGGGAATAGAAAGCATTAAGTGTTTGTTTGGAGGCATTTTGTAGAAAAATTGAAGAATGACGGTTTGATGGAAGCATTCATGCCATGAATGGGTTACACGACATGAATCTATTATAGGGAAGATTTCATGAGTCTGGTGAAAGAAGATAACATTTTACCATTCATAAAACCATTAAATTACATTAAAACATTGATCTCTATTTAATTTAATTTGAGGAAATATGTTTTAGTGTAATTTTAATTCATGGGATTGCATTCCATGAATTGGAT
This sequence comes from Viscum album, assembly GCA_963277665.1. Lineage (NCBI taxonomy): Eukaryota > Viridiplantae > Streptophyta > Magnoliopsida > Santalales > Viscaceae > Viscum > Viscum album. Next base: position 248,878,691 of record OY728165.1, on the reverse strand, counting down.
TCACAATATTAATTCATTTGGACTAGATGTTTTAAACATGTTGTATACCTAATTATTTTTTAATTTTTTGTATACAATTTCCTCTCAAACCCTATATGGATTTTGGGTGATATTCCCCCCTTCCAGATCACTCCATTCATTGCTTGACTTGTTTGGTGGTTGCGTCACAAATCAGTGGTAAGTAGTCTTTGTATATATTTATTTCCATTGGTATCGACAGTGCTGTTAGCTATGTTTTTGGTTCATATTTGTGATCGATTGGTTCTTTATATTGATCCTTTATAGTTTTATTTCATGCCTTTTCATTGGAAGGATGATAAATTATTTTTCAATATACTTTGTCGAAGGTGTATAGGATTCCACCACTCTTGATGTAGGTTAATTTATTCATGTGTTACTAATTCTTGAATTTCTATATTCACTTATTGACCCCTTTTATTATTACATTAAAATGGGGTTTCTTTGATTTAAAGTAAATAAATTTTATTAAATGTGATCAAGGATTTAGGAAATGGTTTTTGATAAAATTAGCATATTTGAAGCCATGAGCATGATGAAAAATGAACATAGGTAAACCTATATTGTGTGACACCATTAGGGGATAACATTGTGATATCAAATGACTGTAGAATGAATCAATTTTTGTAGAAACTAAAATATTAGTGGGTTGGGATTAATTTATGTTTATTACATGTTCTCATATTCTAAAGCTCAAATGGTATGTTTCATAATTTATAACTAGTTTATTTAATGATCGTTTATTTCTTTTATAGTTTCTCATATATTTAACTTACCTACTTTATTTTATACCTTATATATTTCAAGATTTGGTGAATATGGTATGAATTTATAGAATATAAAGGAATTCGTATAAATGGTTTTATTTATGAAATTTATTTACAAACATGATATTTTTTGAAAGAAGGAATTTCGGAATTTTTTATATAAGAACTTCTATAGATTCTTTGGTGATATCAAACATGGATCTATAATAATACCCTAATTTTTACCTTAGGAAGTTGTGCAATTTGTTTTGTAGGATCAACAGAAAGGTAAGAGAATAATATTGTGTTCAAGGTTATCTTTTATCGGTCACCTTCATTGTGGGATGAATTTGTGGTGATGGATGGTCACAAAGAGACTTGATCTGTTTATTCTACTTTATCTTTCTGGTTTGGTTGGTGGGATTTAACATTGTTTGTCTCATCAATATTTATTACTTTCTTATGTATTTTACATTAATTTTCCTTCATTTTTATATGAGACTTGTGGTTTATTTCTATATCTCACCATATTTTGTACCATGTTGGGTGATTTGTCCAATTCATTTGGGATTGTTCATTAGAGAATGAATTATAAATAGATATCAACTAAGGCTGTAAATCCAACATATACGCTACTTTCTTGAGATGTTAGGATAGTCTAAATGGATAAAACTATATTTACATGTGTTTACCATGATTACATAATATCTAGTGTCCCCACCAAATAGATATTTTGAGAAACACATGACCAATAACCCTAAATTACAAAGATGTTAATAATAATTTAAATATGATTTATGATGAGTGTGAGCTATGGAAAATATATTTAAAATTAATTAAAACATATTCATTATCTCATGAATATTTCTCACTCCTAAAATATAATGCTCACCACTTCATTCTAATAATGATTGGACTATAAATGAAATCCATGAAGGGATTTTGAAGGAACTATATTAATTCATGATTGATAACTATTCATATATGATAACTTAATCATTGATGGATTTTTCACCTATGAAGATTCTAATTTGATCACATACACATATGAAACATGTCTTCAGGGATCTGTATTGATTTTTTTGTCTAGAAATATATATGTGGATGATAATTTTCCCTCAAATTTAACTGGGAACCAAATAATTAGTGAATAAAAATCAAAAATATGGATTTAAATCATGGTTCATAAGAAACAAACAATGTTTGATGTCACCAATAAGAGCTGCATAATAAATTTTAAAAATAGATTTCAAAGATATTTTTCATTGAAAAATTACTCAATGAAAATTAATTTGAAAGAATTTATCAATTTATCTATGATCACCCAAATAGATTTCCTCTCATTAGAGATCACAGAAAGCCAATAATAAGGTAAATCGAGATCTTACCACGATTTTATATTGGAATGGGTAGTTTTTTCAATAATATTATTGGATTATAATTATCAGAATTCACTTTTTGATTGATGAGGCAATGACACACATAATAGAAAATATCTATCTTCATGATTGGTCACCAATATCGACACATCTGGTCACAAAATATCTTAATGGAATCTTAGTGAGATTCCCAAAAAGAATAATCTCTATAATTCATTTCATATTTTCTAAATGATAAAGAAACCTCAAAAATATTTTGGAAATAAATTAAATCATCAGGAGACTACGACCAATCACCCAAGATCATCCCACCATTTATGATTCCACTAATAAAACAAAAATATATATTATATGATTTCTTTAAATGAATTTAATCAATCATGGAAGGTGTGACTTGTACAATAGCCAAGAATACATATTATCTACTTCATTTACATCCTAATTAAATTTAAAAAACATTTTTCATAAAATTATATTATTTTTTAGTCTCTGTGATAACTTGAAATGTCAATTTCATTCTTAAGGAATTAGGGACCGTGTAACCTTAATTAAGTGTATTGTTGTCACTGCGATTTACATGTTTTTATAATTACATATTCCCTCTTAATTAGATTTATGTATTATTTTAATTACTATTCCACATACATATTTAAATAATTTCTCATAATATATTTATTTATTATTATTATTATTTTGAATTTATTTTTTCTTTAATTTATATTTTTTATTATATTTATAATGTCTTGAAACTTCCAAATCAGGTAATTTATGAAATATTACATATGGGAAGATGCTTACTTATGATTCCTATGTTGGAAAAATTTACTAAGAAATAAATATTTTATATGTAGATAAGAAGAATATTATATATCATAATATGGAAAAATAAATATATTTTGTATAAATTAAATTATGTGTTGAAGGATCCGTATGTACGATGTTGATTTCTAGAATCTCATTAACGTACATGAACCTTATGTATTGAATTTTTTAGTTCTATATATTAGTTGTTTGAAAAAAAATATTGACCATTGCATATGATGATATGATCCTTATGTACGATGTATATCGAGAATTATTCTATGTATAAGTCCCATGTATATTTAATTTTTACTCTCTTATATTCATTATTTCTAAAGGAAACGACTCGTAAATGTTGAGAATATAGTAATGTAAATACTCTCACAGAGAAAAAGAATGACACTTAGAGAAGGATGTTTCTTTCATGTATGAGAACTTGTTTAAATTTATTATTATATAATTAAATAACTTACTCTTATGTATTTAGTTAAAATATTTTAGTGGTTAAGTATTCAGAAATAAATTATTATAAATATATTTTACTAATAAGATTTATTTTCTGATTTATAGCAGAATTATCCATCATACATTATGATTGATAATAGATTATGTTTTATTATGTTTTGATGAAATCATCGTATAATGTTATTACTTAAATATTCTATGAATATTGGGTTTTACATTTCATAACAATCCTAGAGTAATTTTTTAAAATATTTTAATGAAAATTTAAAGTACCATAAATAATGAGACTATTTTGAAGACATATTTAGGAAATGAATTTGATAATGGATATGACGATATAAATAAGAATATTGGAAGATATCTCTAAAAATAGAGATCATTTCAAACTAGAGGTAGAAAGAGATAGGATTTGGATATTTTCAATCACATCTATCTTTTTACTACTATTATTATGGGAAATTCATCATTATAAGATTAATTGTCTAGTGTGATCATGTTTTAATATATTATTAAGATTTATATATCTAAATATATTTTTCTGGTTTTGGATTTTATCTTATTTATCAATTCCACTTTATAATATTTATAATTGGTTTTATATTTTCCATATAAATGTAAGTTGTTTATTGTTTATACCTCCATAAAATTCATGTTTCTTTAATTAGTTGTGCCTCATCAGTAAATTTAATGTTTTATATTAATTATGCCTAAAATAGAAGAGAATTTTTTTTAATTGGATTGTGACTCCCCATGAAAATTATGGTTTATTTATTTCATACCAAACATATCAAGGAGTAGAGTGGTGTGAAGAGTAGTCGTATCGTCTATGTGATCCAAATTATTATTAAAAAGGATTTTTTAATTTATACTTATAAATGTTTCTTTAAATTTTAATTTTGATCATTTACCCCCTCCCTCTTTAATTTTTACCATCTATTATTATGGGAAAACCACTAGTCCCAAATCCCTCCCTTTTATGGATAGTTTTTGTCTTTGATTTTACTTGAAAAAAAATTATTAGTTCCATTCCCAAAAAGGTTTTTTGTTTCATTGATATTTTTCAAAATACCAAAAAAATAGAATAAAAACATTTTCTCGATCAGATTATATATTTTTTCCACCTTAACATATATTTAACTGTATAAGAGAAATAACTTTTCAAAACGTAGGCTAGGTATCTATTGATGGACTAATTCCATAAATAACTCCCTGTATTAATGGGAATTATAATAACCCTTCTCTTTATTACACACTTAATTAAGATTTATTACATAAAAATGCACTTAAGAAAACGTTGAGGATCAAGTATTAAAGTGTCTCATGAAATTAATAACATTACATAACAACTTAAAACATGAAATACAACATATTTATTGGAAACTTCTTTTACATGACCACAACTTTCCTTTGTACGTATTTCATGGGATTACCTAAGGACGTACATAAGAAAAGGGTGAGATATAAATCCCAATAAGTCTGTAAACAAGGAATAACATGATAAATACAATACAAGTTAGGAAATATTCATATCAACAGAGAACAAGAGAAACATGAACATAAAGGCATGATATAGCATGGTTATCATAACATGGAAATGTGGCAACAATATGCAACTTGATATTAACACAATCCAAGTATCATTGAACAAATATTAGCATTAGTAAAACCTAATTTAACATCAATTTGTATGATTAAACCCTCATTGCACATGTTGTATCATGGTACAAAACATTACCCAATGCATTGAAGCATTATCTCGGTGCAGCCTTTCATAATCATTTTAATCTCATGCTTAAGTGTTCCGCATAGATCATATAACAACGATTCTTTCATCGTCATCATTTATTCCATGATAAATGAATTTTGAATACATACATGAATGAATATAATCAATATATACATGAGAATAAAGGTGAATACCCTTTATAGGGAAATGGGTATGGTATTCCTTGCATGATGATTTTGGCTTGTAATATTGCGGTGCAAATTTGGCAGCATAATGGCGTCATATGGAAATTCATAAACTGGGTTAATGAGAAAGAAATGAGTCGCACATCATTTATACATGAAATATATTGTAATGGTATCATGTAACATAATATCCTAACATATCAAATGGAATTTAGATATATAGTATAGAATAAAGTCTTGAATGGAAATAAGAAGAGGGAAATCCCGCACAGAATTACTGCATGGTAATGGGTGTACATTGAAGGAATTAATGATAGAAAAAGGGGTTTATAATCATTAAAAAATAAGGAGTAAAATATCTGGGATTTTAGAAATCATACCCCAACTTTTTTAATCGAAAATAAATGGGTATAACAAGCTAAAAAATCTTTGATAAAAATGAGAAAGGAAGGAAAGTAATGATCCCATTCTTGAGTGTGTGATTTCAAAAAGCTTGAAAAGGGGATTATTGAGTGCTTGGGGAACCTTGGGAGAATTATAGAGAGGTGAGGGAAGATTAGGGACATGAAATAAGTATTTTTAGTGAAGATAAGTGGGATCTTGGGTGGGTTTATATAGGAAATGAGAGGGGAATTCTATAATATTTCACAAACTTAGGTTTTGGAATATATATAATTAAATTATCAAAACCAGAAACCGTAAAATGATTTTTGCCCAATTTTTTTTCCAAAGAGGAGTGGAAAATAATATCTTATATGTAAAAATTCTGATTGTAGTAAAATATTTCCATGTCTTATGTGGAGGTGTGTGACACTTTCAAGGAAATGAATTTAAAATCAAAAAATATATTATACATTTTGGAGGATTCACTAAGGATTTAAAAAATTTAAAAAAAAATATAAAATCACATTATTTTAATGGGAAAACATATATTAGGCCTAGAATACCCAGTATAGTATTCATTACACCATTTGGGGGTCATTATGATGGCATAAAACACACATTTTGTTTATACGGTATTTAATTTATACCCAAAAATTCGACTGCCTTTGAAAATAATGAAACATTAACCATTGTATAATTTCAACATCCTAATTCCATAAAATAATATTCATTTTATCGAAATAATTTTTTAAATATGTGAATTTTCACTTTTAAAATGAATACCGACATTTATTGAAAATTCACGGGTTTTGAGAAAAATAGTTTTCAATCATTAATAAAGTTTACATTTGAATTCATAAAAATTATATATAATTTTATTATTAAAAAAAGTAAATTTATAATAATATTTTATTAAATTTTTCATTATTTCCAAAAATCATTAATTACATAAAATATACACTTTTAGTATTATAATATAAAAATATAACTCTTATCAAACTGATTACCAAATCATTTACAGATAAGGACCTCATATAATCATCATTTATAAGTATTTTCAATAATATTATTAATAAAACCAATAGATTAATATAATAAGTTTTATATTTCTCAAAAGTACCATTTTTACCCAAAAAAACAATTTATCAAATTCATTATCTTTAGGAAAGATTATTCAAATAAAGGAATTGATGGAATAAGAATTTATTTATAAATGTGGACTACACAATAAGTAACTAATAACATCTTACATTACCACTTATAAAACAAACATAAGACCTACAAGTATGGTGTGAGATGGTGACAGTCTATTGGGGTGGCTCGAATAATGTCACTCAGGTGGTAATCTCAATTAACTTGAACTTCTCCCATAGGGAATTTCGTTCTAGCTTAACATGTTGATTCTTCGCTTGGGTTTGGTCAAGATCTAATCCTAGTGACATGACCTTATTTCTAAGATTTGAAAAATGAGTTTCGTATGTCCTAAGTCTATAGGATGAGGTCATCCTCTCCTTTGTCTATGTCGAAAAAAAAATTTAAAACCTTATATTTATATCATCCATGTGATCACTGTTCAAAAACTATGTTATCAATAGTAATGATAGTTTATGGTAATTTAAACCAAATAATTAAAATAAAAAATGGTTCATTTGTTTTATATATCTATAATTCATTAAAAGAAAGGTAATATTATTCATAAAATATCGAGTCATTACATGAATTAATATAGTTTCTAACAAGCTTGGATGGAATCATACCTTAATAAATTAATCATTGATCGTTGGAAAATAATGGTAAAACCATATATACTTTCATTATAATATCAAAATTTACTTACTATTTATAATGTACCTAAATATATTATTAAATATAAATTAAATAATATTCTTTATTGTGTTTTTAATTGAAGTATTTTAGTTATATTTATTTTTTACATGAAAACACAAGATATTAGGATAAATTTTAAAGATTCACATTATAGTAGAGATATGTTGAAAATAAATAATCATGTAATATTTTGAGTTGGGTTCTATGACTTGAAAATGGGATAAATTGATAAAATAAATCAAATGTTCCATAGTCTCACACCATTGTAAATGGAATGAGATATCTTGTTCAAACTCTATACAACATTATAATAGTTGAAAGAGTTATTAGATCGCAACCAAATAAATATAATTCATATAAAGTTTCCATGGATCAAAGAAAAACATCAAGAAGTACACACATAATGAATTTATCATTTAAATTATGTTATTTGAATAGTATTATAAGAACATAATTGATGTATTGAATACTAATAAAAAAGGTGTAGAATTGGAATATATAATATTTTCATAAGACACTTTTTATTATTAGATATAGGGAAGTGAAAAGGATTATGTAGCTCAAATTGTGAAATGATTATATAAATAAAATAAAAAATAATTTTTTGAAAACATCAATTAGAAGCTATAATTGATGAGATAATGAAAAGTTAAATAATAAATGTAGTGCAAATTATAATTTTAATACCTCAAATGTCACTTATTGTGAATAGAGAATGTATGAACAAATCAAAACTAATTATACCATACTAATGAAGGAATGGAAGGACACAAATATAAATAATAAATAGAACAAATCATTAATTTTATGGTGGATATAAATAAAATAATCTAACACAAATGAATAATATAAGGGTGATGGACTCCGAACTGGCCCCTCCCCACTTGGTGGGGGGTGGGGGATCTTCGTCGCCTCGTCCTGGTGATCGCCGCTTCCTCCCCTTCTTGGATCCTTATTCCCTGCCCTCATTTCCCCACATCTAAATCTCTCCCAAAGTTCCATATCATTTCAATGGTATCCCACAGCTCTCAATATTGACTCAGGAGTTCATGGATGCGTCCTCCTTGCCGAATAAGACCTTGATAGCATGATTCCAGCAACGACGTCTGGCCGTGGACATTTTTTCGGTTTATCCTCTAATCGTGGGGTCTACAGGAGCGATCCATCGTGGGTCTCCAGGACTCAAGTCATATAATGATCCATTTTTCATGTGAAAAAGATATGATTTTGGGATGGTGGTATGCTCCTCGGTTTTGTGATGGATCCCGTTTTTTTTCTCTTCCAATGGACATACAACTATCATATGACACGGGATTATCCAACAACGGAAAATTTGGGTACGTTTTCCAGAACTTCCACTTCCAATTTAGAATCCATCCATTATCTGTATTCTTGGAAATAATGTCGAACAATATATTTTCTATGATAGTAGAACTAGGGAAGTATGTCATCCGATTTCTTAGATGATATGTTTTTAAGTGGATATCTCCAGACCCCGATGAAATCATTGTTGATTGATATGTTTGAGGAGTTCAGGTACAAACAATTAGTGTTTTTTGATTCGGGGCTTGATTTCATCTCCCAGTGCTCCAAAATTGTACATCATCTGGAAAAGTGCAGTGGTAGGAAGTTGATTCTCCAGGCTGCTGAGGATGTTCAGGCCAGTGTGGTGCCATGTTCTCTGCAGAGGCATTAGGGTCTAGCTAACGGGGAGTTGGTGGGGTTTAGTCCTGGTATTGAAGAACAGGTCATCATGAACGAGACAGTGGAAACGTCTGTGAACCCGAGATTTATTTTGGTCTATAAAAGACTAAAACACAATCTAGGGGTGAGCAATCCAGGAGCTTTGGCTTCCAAGGATAGTGTTAAGATCAAGGGTGCTAAAATCAAAGGAGTGGAGACAAATCAAGACACGACTGAATGTTTAAGAGGCAATGACGAGGTGAGGGAGGGCTATGTAAATGACATGCAAGTATCTAGGAAAGGTGTCTCAAATAAAAATAGTGGCGAGTGGGTGAGGATTTTAACTGGCATGAGATCAAGTCCTGGGAAGGAGTTTCCAAACATTGAACTTTCCTTTAAAGGACAATTAAATCATATTAAACCACAAGGTAGGGGCTTGGAGGATAATAAAAAGAATCCTCAATTTATGGATCAAGGATTCATGTAGCACATAATCCCAGATATGACAATACCCCCATGTAGTGTGGCCCATGTGGGTCACAACAACATGGAGGATGAGGATTCTGGAATGCCACTCCAGGGGAATTATTTTTTGAAAGTTTCTAAAGATTCATTGAGTGGACAAGGGAGGTAGGATAGAGTTAGTTTCTTGGGATCCTTCGACCCAAACACTCCCATTATTAAATCCTCATCCCTTCAGGCTGAGAGAGAGGGAAGGATGTATGGCTTGGAGGTCTAAGTAGGAAAGGCAGATTTTCAGTGTTGGCCGAGGACCATCAAAGAAGCCTCAGGGGTGGAGTTGAAAACCCATTTTGAAGGTCTGACAGATCAAGAACAAACATTGACATAGGAAGAGGTTGATTCTTATTATGATGGTTATAGCCAATTCTCAGTGGATGGTGTGGAACATTACCAAGAGAAAGGCCCTCATAACCCAAGAAGGATAAAGGGAAAAAAGGAAAGCGTGACTCAGGTAAATGCATTTTTGTCCTCGGGAAAACCCCAAGGGATGAAAATACTACTCTAACTTTCCTAAACTGATGGAAACCAGGTCGGCCAAGAATGGTGGAAATAAGGAAAGAAAAGGCCTATAAGAAAAGTAACGTGGAGACTCAAACAAAGAACCAGGAGTGATTGAAGATGATGGAGGGGATGTCAAAAGCTCATCCTCCACTCTAAGGAAGAAATTATTGAAAAAGCCTTTCATCCCAACACATAAAATGAGGGAATTTTAAGAATTTATGAAAGAAGGTTGAATGTTGATACCACCGAGGAGCAAGAATTGTGGATAGACAAGCAAGACCGAATCATATCCCGGGGCTTCAGCCAATGAAAAATGACCTTGGAGGAATTAATTCAGACAATGGAAAAAATGGTTACTCACATTTAATATCTTATCAGAGTGGATGCAGACACCAAGGTCAATACCCTACACTAGGAATTATATAGATTGTCTGACTCAAATAAATTTAGTCTTGGGTTTAATCATTTTGTGAGATCTTTCAGTACGTAGTGTATTTGTTTTGCAAACCATGGTTTCCCACTTGTCCTTAAAGTGGCTTTATAATAAAATTTTATATATGAGGAGGAATACTATAAAATCAAGAAGGAATCTGAAAACATGTACTTCATGGATATAGTGAAATAGATCAATGATTCTATTTTTTATTTCATCAAAATTTCTTATATTAAACTCAATAAGGATAAACTTTTTATTGATTATTTGAATTAAAATATTGAAAACTGTAATAGTGATGTTTTTAGAATTTATGATGTGTTTAAGGAATTTAAAAGAATTAGTATGAAATTTTTTAAGTAAAACATAATTATTTATTATGAAAATTTGATTATGGAGAGCACTATTTCTAGAATAAATGTAAACGTTTGTTATAATTTTGATGTGATTCAGAAAAATTAAAAAAACATGATAAAGTGAATGAAATCCATAATTAATGCTTAGGAACATTTTTTATTGGAAGGTAAATTTATAAAAAGTTTATTTTAATGAATAAAATGAAAATAAATAAACATTTAATTTGTCAAAATAGGTAACTACTTCATATTCATAAGAACGTATTTGAAAAAATTTGAAAGGTTATATCTCAACTACCATTTAATTCAGATGTAGATATATGAACATTATGCTAGTGAATACTCCCTTATATTTCTATAATATTGTGACACACTAAATAATATATCTATAAATATTTATATTTTAAAATTATGGTTAATAACTATTTAAAATCAATATGGTTACTGAATAATTAATTAACTAATCCATTTATACCCCTTGTTTCTTGGGAACCGAAGTAATCTAATATATAAATTTTTATAAAATATTTTTTGGAAGTACTTGGAAATATTTGTGGTACATGTGCTTTTTATTCTCTTGTAATATGATTATCAACCCATCAAACTTCATTTCTTACACTAGGTGTGATGGACACATGGTCACTTTTAAATATTATTCCAAAAAAAGGTAGGTGGTTTAAGTATGGTTAGAATATCGAACTCTAGTCTTAATAGTAATTATTTATATATAAATCGATTATAGTATAAAAATATTATCGCTTTTTAAATACGTGTTTATAGATTGAAAGTCAAATTTTAATATAACAAATTACTCATTTTTACATATGATTATAGGTTTTTTTAAAATAACAAAAAATAGAATTTTTATCCCATTAACCTTGTTGAGTTAATTGCATAACATATAAAGTGTTAAAATAGTTTATAGATATATAGTATCCTATGTAATTGGATTATATGAAGTTTAGTGTTCGGTATTATTTACAAGACTTCAAAGAATCAAAAAATATTGAAATCTGTAAAACATAAGGCGTAAAAGTATCATGTCTTTGCTCTGTGCATGAGGGAAAAATCACAAGTAGAAATTTAAACTAATCAAGAAATTGAATAACATCATACCACTCTAATTGGTTTATCTTGATATATTTTGACCTTTTTAAACTATTATTCATTTAGGAAGGTATTGGTTATTTTTTATTCTAAATGAAATTAGCATGTTTAATTAAATATACTTCCTAACACATGAGAGTGAAAATCCATCAATGATTCACATTTTTTATAATTTAGTTCAGAATGAGAAAGGTTATATGATTTTCTCTATCATAAGAGAATAATTAGTTAAATTTTTCAACCTAGATTATGTGAAATTATGTGAAAATAATGGTTATTATGACAACTTTTAAGCCCCTAGGAATCCAATGAAAAAATAATTGTTGGATATGAAAAATAGGATATTTAATGAAATGGAGAGGACCATCCTACGTGAGTATGGGTTACCTATAAAATTATGGGTAGACATTTTTAACACAACATGTTTTGGTTCAAAGAGAATTATTATCTATCATATTCTAAAAAACACCATATGAATTTTGAATGGAAAGAATCAGGATGTAGAATATTCCATGGTATTTCATATAAAGTTATTATTATATACACTAAGGATAATTTTGAAAACTATGATTCCAAATTAAATGAAATTATTTTTCAAGGATATTCTTGTATATGTAAATCATAGAGAGTATATAATAAATGGTATATGGTTGTGGGAAAATTTGTTCATTACGAATTTGATGAAAATGGTTCTAACTATAAGTACACCAATTAAGATAAAATTTAATAATATATTAGAGAATTCAATTTTTGTGATCCAATATCATTAAAAATTAAAACTCAAGTGGTTTATAAACCAATTGAGGGAGAGTATCAATCATATCAATAGATGGTTTTGATAGAACATTGATGTCACCCACTAATATAATGATTTTTAAAACTAATTCATAAATTCAATCAAAAATTTCAGTTGTAGGGGGTTCAGAGAATTACTTTTTAGTATATTTATCAAAATCTGGATCTAAGTATGTCATGGTAACAACATTCTAAGCACAAAGTTTCTCGATAAAGTAGAATTTTTTATATCTGGATATTCATTATGAAATGATAATCATTATTTTTTATAATTCAATATCCATAAAGATTTTTATGAACCATCTTTTGTATTCTAAAACAAATAATATTAAAGTGATGTATCAAAATACAGAGATCATCTGCAGAATGGTGATATGAGTTTAGAGTTTCTTCTTACTGAAGAACAGTATGATTTGTTTTTTACAAAGATATTGGATTATACAAATATTGAAAAGTTTATTAATGATATTTAAGGGATGAAATATTGAATAAATTACTCAATAATATCCCAACTTGTATCAAATTTAGATTAGTTCAAAGAATATCAAATATATGTATAATTAACATGTTTTATTTTGATATTCAATAATTATATTTTAAATATTATACTATCATTTTTATCCCTTGAATCTAATATTTTTTATTGGTACAATGGATTAGTGTTATTGATATTTAAATATAGTGTGTTCACAAGTGGAGTATTTCCATAATGCATTTTATTTTTAAAAAAATTATTCAAACAATTTGATACATTTATTAAATTTAGTTACACATGTTTTTATGCTATATTGAGATAATTATATTTTACAGTGGTTTTCATATAATGTTTCAATAATTATCATGTCTTCCATATATTATTTGGTGTCTTTTGATGACTATCATGTTATTTATTATTTAAATATATATTGGGGGTATTTTAAATTTATTTGATGTTGTTAAGATGTTTTTTTCAATATTTTCTTATATTTTTATCTTTTCAAAGAACATGATAGATGTTTTAATTATTTAATTATCATGAAGGGGGATTTTGAGTGTCTCTATACCCCTTTTATTTATATGTTTTGATAATTACATATTCCCTCTCACTTTGATTTATGTATTTTTTTAATTTTTATTCCCCTTGCATCATTTTATAATTTATAATTGTCTATTTTTTGTTTATTTAGTATTCATTATTATTAATTTTTTATTTTTGGAATTAATACTACATGATTTATTATATTTCTTATGTATTATAATTTCATAATTAAGTAATGTATTGAATATCATATTTTGAAATACCTTTACCTAAGGTGCCTATGTTTGAAAAAATTTCTTAGTAAAATTTATTAAATTTGAATAATGGAAGAATATTAAATAGCACGACGTAGAAAATGAAATATATTAACCATTATGAATTTTATGTATTTAAATACCCTTATGTATGATTTTTTTGTAATTAATTTTATTAACGTACATGACCCTAACTTATTGACAGTCTTACTATTACTTATTGGTTGTTTAGAAAGTTTAGAAAATTCTTAACACTTACATATAATAATTTCACAATTACATTTATTAACTATGAAAAATTATTCAATATATAAGACCTTTACGTAGTGTATTTTTTTCTCTTATGTATCGATTCATACTAAAATAAATTAATTTTTTGTGTCGATAATTCAAAAAATTAAATTCTATAACTTATTTATATTTTGAAAAGGAATGAGTATTATGTATTGAGTATTTAACCTTACATATTAAATGTTCATTTTTTTATGTTTTGATATATCGAAAGGGAAGTTAATTGTATATATGAATCCATATTTTAATTTATTATTACATATTCAAGAAAATTATTCTAATGTATACAGTTTGAAAATTTTAAAAGTCATGTATTCGTAATATAATGATTTGGAAGGTACTCTTTCAAGATAAATATTTTGACGTTAATATAAGTATTATCAATCATAATCCATGATTAATAATTTCTATTATTCTATTATGAAGTGAGAAGATAATCACACCATGGTAATAATAAATAATTCTAAGCATGTTCTTTATTATTTTTCATAGAAACCCTTAAATAAATTTACAAGAAAATTTACTTAAAGATTCCAAGATCATTAAATTAAGGAGATTATTTCAAATCCATTTCAATATGAAATATAATATCAGATGAATATGGGGAATTAGATATGATTATTCTGGTACATATCCCTAAACGGTGATAAATGAAAACTAAAGACAAAAATAGATAGAATTTTTAAAAAAAATCAATCAAATTTTTTTTTGAACTGTTATTCTTGAAAGAAATTCACTATACTACGATTCATGGAAATGTGTGATCGAGATTCTACATCAATTCAATAATTTTCTATGTAAATTCAGTTAAAATATTTGGATTATAATTTTTTTATGTATTCTTCTATAATACGATTGTAATTAGTTTATTCTTTCTTATCACCAAATAATATTTTATATTGGCTATACCTCTATATATGTTATATTATATAATTGGTATTGACCCCATGATAAAAGTTAGGTTGTGAATTTTTTATCAATCCACTATAAAAGGTTAGATAAAATTGGTTTGTGACTTCACTTGAAAATTCATGTTGATTTGGAATGTACCATACCTTTAAAGGAGTATGGGGTTGTGAAGAGTAGACATAGGTTTTTTTTCGTTCAATCTACTATAAAAATTTATGGTGATTCTTAATTACTTTTATAAATATTTTATTAAAAGTTAATATTAGTTAATTACCCTACCCCCACCCTCTTGTCTTCAATCTATCTATTAAACTAGGAAAACACCCTTACTAAGGTTATAATCCAACTCGAATTAAAATGTTTGAATGTAATCCGCCATCAATCTACTCTTGAGATTTAGGTCTTCTGGGAGAAGATAAATTTATGAATTTCATGATCATTATACATGGAAAAATTCTCCCTAAAGTGGAAGTGGTGTCATGTTTTAAATGAATTCATCACCATAACTAATTCCAAGGCACGAGAAAGATAATTGTTTTCATAAGGGTATAGCTAGTGTGATTAAAATTTTACAACTTGATCCTTATACATCAAAACAAACAAAAATTCATATATTTGAGTTATTTCAATACAAAGTATTTCATTCACCCAAATTAAGAAGAACTCGGAAAGGATACGATTTAATTTTTTTGTTCAACACATAAAATGATTCATGGAATCCATCACTCTATTAAAATATTTCATCTTTATAGGTCAAAGTCATTAAGGGGGATTGTATCATATATTAGTATTGAATAAACTATCTATAAAAATCAAATTGACTTAGAAATACATTTATTTAAAAAATATTTTCTTGCCTCTACCATGATATCACTACTAGATATTCTCAAGATCCTAAAACACCTCATTTAGAAAACAAATGACAGATTAATTACACATCTATAATCCAAAACTGGTACTTAAAAAATTTAGCGCATATAAGATTCCCCTTCAAATACATCAAGATAATTTATAAATAATTATATAATTCATATATTTCCATGAAATTAATGAAAATAAAACCCAAAAACACAACAAAAATGTGTTAATATATTACTAGAAGCTATGATTTGTCAATTATATAAATAATATAGGAGAATTCATAATTACAAAAGGCATATAAAGATACTCATAATGTTTACACCTACTCCATAAATAATTATTATGAATGTTATATTCCCACTCTCTCTGCTAGTTGTATCCTAATTTGATTTCAATATTAGAAAACCATATTTCTTTATAGATATGTCCAAAAATATTGTAAATATGAGGGTTCGGGTATTTATTTTAATCAGTGGACTAATTGATCACATAGTAATCCAAAAAAATCATGCACTTATATCTTCTTTCTTTACAAAGAGAACTAGGGCCAGCCATGGTGAAACACTAAGGTATATGAAATACTTACCCATGAGGTTCTAATATTTCATTGTTAATTTCCCCAAATTAATTGGATTAATTAAATATAACGGAAATTATTTAGGGAATGTTCTAAAAAAATTAATCAATAAATAATTCATCCTATAAATTAGGTAGTAACATAGAAAAATAATTAAGAAAAACCATTGGATACATGTCCACCACCATATTATTTTGATCACAAGTGCATCCTTAAACAATATCCAAGAAAATATTTAATATATAACATGTGAATGATCTAAAATTCAAAATGATAGGTCCTAACCTACTATATCTCGGATCCTAATCACCATGAAAAACAGTAGTTTTTTCAACATGATAAAGAAACATGACCTTCATATAATAGAAATAAATATGAAATTTAGAGCTGATCTTCCAATACATTATAAATATAAGATATAAGATATCCTGATTTAGAATAATAAAATTCCATGTGATATCATCATTAGTTTCTATCACATAACATAAATTAAACTTAAAAAAAAATCAAGGATGATAATATTCCTTTCCCTATGTCAAACAATTCCAAAAGTATATAAGAATAAAAAAGCACGATGCCTCATAAATTAACCTGTCTAGCCTTGGATTACATAGGTTTCTACATAAAATCATATATTAAACCATAAATAAGATCTCTATAAGACTTATTAATATAATTATAATCTCCTTTCATAGGACTTTATTCCTCCCATATCTGAAAATAAAACCTTTCTCCCTTTGATGTTTTAAAGTTCACATAGTGCCTTTGGTTTGGGAAGAACAACCATTAAATCACTTAACATAATGAATTAATATATTTTATAGGGTTTTTAATTATATATATAAATTTAAATCCTTGAGATATCCTTGATAATATAGCTTATAATGGGAAAGATTCCCATATTAAAAATAGATCAATGGTTCACATCCTGAAAGTATCATGGGGATGGAATTAGGTTGGCAATGAAAAATTTACCTTCCAAAAAAAACTCATTATGATCTTGTATATTACTAGATTAATATCTATATATTTCTATTATTTCACATGAATAACAACCTAAAATATTATTCCCTTCAAAATTGGTCTAATTTATCATAGCCAAATTAAACTCCTCGTCAGAGTTCATATAAAAGATTGAAAAAATTGATATCTATTTTTATGTTTCATACCTATCTCGAATTACCGATCCCTGTAGATTTCATTATATAGGAGATATGAAGAAAAATTTAACCATTATGGAAATAGAGTGGAATATTCCATGATGATAATGATTCCCCTACTTCATTGTCATAATTCCATTTATTTTTTCATCCTTAGTGTCCCATGGTAAAACTACTTATTGATCATCTCTTTTTTATTTTTTCAAGAAATATGTTCATAAATAATTCCCTAAAATAAACTCTTCAATAATTTTTATCTCATTACTTCTAGCATGTACATGGAAAACATGACATTGAATATCGATAGAATCTGAATAAAACTAAAAAACAACTGGATTTCCTCCATCCTTTCTTCAGGTTCTGAAGAACTTTAGTCACCATGAATGGATGGATAATTATAAATAGTAAATTATTCATCATGTTCAATAATTAAATTTGGATCTCACTCATATTACCCTTCCATGTATTTAATTGTTTAAATAGCCAAACTAATTAGATCTTGGATGATATGTGGGTTAACTTGCGGGAAATTTTATATTATTCCCTATCAATTGTCATTAAAATATTTTACTGAGGAATAATAAATAATATGTGAAGAATTAAATTTAATAAATACCAAAATCAATATAAGATAACATGATTAGAAAAAAAACCCTCTCAATTAAACATTAATAAGTAACCATGAAAAAAATGGGAGGATATAGAATAAAATAGTGAAAAAAATCATATTTCAAAAATTTTAAAACAATGTAAGGATTTTTCAAATGGCTTAAAATAACATTTTAAAAACATTTTCTTTCACTATAGGTTATTAATAATTTTATTCATGTACTGTAATCATTTTTTATACTATTATTTTATAATCTAAATACCAATTTTTTTATTTTCACCCCCAAAAATTAGTTTTTCCGAAAATAATTCATGATACTTCCATAAAACGATCAATAAAAAAACATATCATAATAGATAAAATCCCCATAAAAATTCCAAATCCATGTAAAATTATTTGACAACAAATGGTAACTCGAGGTCTAGCAGAATGAAGAGTTTACTATAAACTTTTGAATACCAACCTCTCAAGTCCCTATGGTCTTATCACCCTTATACCATTACTTATAAAACAATATGGGGATCTAAGACACTTTTTTAATAAACTATATTGGACCAATATATAATTCCATACATATTATCCCACTATATGTCCTGAAGCATGTTATTCATGTTCATATGTTGGTGATAATATCCAAGAAAAATAAACATAATCAATGGGAATGATTTCATGCTCTAAATTTTTTAAATAACACAATAAATCCAATTTGGAATTTGAAATATGGTTTCAATATGTTAGATATTCATGTTAAATTATAAAATAGTTTAATAATAAGGACACAAAAAAATAAGGCATAAGTGATAGAAATCCAATGTTGTGATAAAATTTAAATTGATTTAAAATATAAGTTGAGTGAAAAGTCATCAATAATATAAAGAGAATAAAATTATGATTTGGACATGGAGGCCTATAAATGAAAATCTCATAATCCCAAAATGTCTTTAAATGACTACGCAAACCATATATTAGAAACCATAGTATCCTCCAGTTAATACACCTCAATAGGTATATAGAAGTCATTAATAGAATGTCTCTATGAGAAGGATAACATTTAACATTACCTACATTAGATATAACAAGGTTTACAAACACATGAAGGGTGTATTTAGGTATTGAAAAAGGAACCTAGTAGGACACCACTATGAATCTAAATTACTCCATTCATATATAAAATAATTAGAACTAGTTAGAAGTATAAATATAAAACATTTATCCATTTTTATTTTACAAGAATAAGAAAAACCAAACATTTTCCACATTATTTAGTATTAATAAATTCATTTATGGTAAATAAGATCAATGTAGAAGGAAATAAGTCCAAAAAATCACATATAATTGGAAATATAGATTAATAAAAGCAATAATTAAAAAAAATCTTGAACCACGCACAAGGTATTTCACCTCGATCCTAATAAAAGTGAAACCTATGACAATGTTAGTTGAACAACTATCAATCTTTATTAAACATGACCAAGTCAAACCACAAGTAACCCTTGCCTTCATCTAGATACATCACTTATTTAGAGAAAAATAATGAATAGATGAGGAAGATGAGATTTCAATGAAACTAAAAAATTAAAATAAATAGTATAAATTAAAATTACCCTCATTTGTAAATAATAATTCTCAAATAATAAAAAAATAAATTTCATAAAAATCACCCTTTAAAAATCACACACCCCTTAAAATATAAATTATAAATGAATTTGCCCCCAAAAACCAGATTTGAATCAATTGATAAAATCATATTAGGTAAAAAATTCAAAGATAATAACACTTATAAATATTAAAAACATCAAATTTTATAATACATATTTATATGTATTATTTTATATTTATATTTTTTAATGTCCTAAAGCCATGACCAAGTTAATTTCCCTATAAGTTAATGAATTTAATATTAAATTTCATTATGTTAACAATATTTATAATAGACCATATATTATGTATTTCATAGTAATATATCTAGTACTACTAGTTAAAATGTGCATAGAAATTATTTGTTTGGGATTTTGTATGAGTAAACTTTTAGGTTTATCATATCCAATAGTTGCTAAATATGAGATGTTATGCTTGGGGTTTAAACATATTAGGGGGCCCATATATGGAATATATACTCATTTATATTGATTACTAGATGAGGTAGACTATATTCACATAGAATATGTATACATGAAGATGGTTTGGGAATTTCAACCGATCAGAGGCTCGTTTAGACCTCTATGATTGTTAGAACATACCATGGATAAGTTAATCTTTGATGGAATGGTTAGGTCCTAAGTATTTTATGAGGAAAATGTGGAGTTATATGGCTCATCGAGTACACAAAAGGGGGATATTGGGTACTTTGAGGACATAAAAATGAATGATATAGGATATCCAAGATGATCATTTTGAGCCATGATAGGTTTCACCATAGTCATATGATAAGGACCCTCATTATTAATAGTATAAATGATTGTAAACACCTTCAGGTTCCTTAAAGTAAAACTAGATAAGATCCATTATTAATTGAACCAATGATTGAAGTTGATTATTCTGGTGTATATAACTCGATAATGTATTTTTTGAAGCTATGGAGGAGGCTTGGGTGGGTTGGCACATTGATAGGTGACTCGGGTGAATGGGGAACCTAGGTAGCTAACCTAAGTGATGGTCACTCATCCATGGGACCTAAGTAGGAAACCATAGTATGGAGGTATAATAAAATTTGGTACCCTATTAGGAAGGCTTGCATAGATACATCACCCTTGTTTGGGGGAATGTGAAATTTGTCTCCGGAATAAGAAGGTTTGTGAAAATATGTCATTCTAGTATAGAGGCCTAGGTTTAGTGATACCCAATTACAGATGACTAAACAAATATGACACCCAAGTATAGAGGAAAGGAAAAAATGGGATCCGGAATATGGAGGCATGGGTGAATATGTCTCCTTATTAATGAGGTGTTGGTGAAGTTTCACTAAAATATAGAGGCTTGGGAAAATATACTAACCCAGAAAGAAGGCATGAATAGAGTCTCACCTTAATATGGAGGGATAGAGAAATTTATATCCCTAGTATAGAGACCTGGGTGGATATTCTTCCCTATTATAGAGTCCAAGGAAATGTTTCACTTGAATATAGTGTTCTATGAGAATATAACACCCTTGTATGGCGGATTGGGAGAATATGGAACCCTATTATGAAGATCATGGCACAAATCATATAGAATGACCTCAATCCATTACACTTGATTATAAAAATGATTCCTAAATAGCACACATTTATAACTCAGGAACACCCTTTAAGGAGGGTGCATTTCCTATTCATTTATGTGACCAAGGTAAAGTGGTCTTTTAATAATAATAATCCTTAAAAGAGACAAATACTCTTCCCTTTAATCCTCTTTCTCTTTCATTAGATTCCAAACTCACCTAAGATGTAACTTAGAGGTGATATGAGTATATTATTTTGTTCAATTTTTTCTATATATTATCCATTATTCTCATCTCACACTACATTTCATTTATTATAAAAATTAGGGGTCTATAGGTATTTAAATAGAAATTGGGAGCTTGGATACCATCTTAATTTTGGTAACATCTCAGGGCACCTAACATTTTTTAATATATTACTTGATATAGGTTTCGAGATGGTTTTGTGTATGGGGATACATGATGCTAAGGAGTATATGGAAGGCATTTTCTATCATAGACAAAGCATCCATTACCTTGAGAAAAAAATATAGGTATCATTATCTCCTTTTAAATATTTTTGATTTTATCAAGGAATTAGTGAAATCCTTCCCTATATAAAATTTTTAGCACTAACCCCCTCGCCACAAAGATAAATTGGATCCAACATTAATAGCGAGGATCAAAAAATGAGGTAAATGTTACTTTTCAATTATCTAGGATTTTTGTGTGTACTTTGTTCTAGGGAGATATTATGCTCTAAAGTGGTGTGTGTAAATATATTTATCCAACATGTTTTCATAACAAATTATTTGGTGTACCATAGATGTTGTGGGAAAATTAATTCTCTAATAGATATTAAGGGACAACTTCTTAAATTTAAATCTGTAACCTAAGTGAATCCTGTAAATGAGTACCTTTTTTTCACCCACGTAACTCACTAATCTCTTTGTATGTATTGAGAGTCATATCCTTTAATGTTTTTGGGAATGGGAGATAAGGAATTTCAGTAGGGGTAAAATTGATAAGAAATGTATTTAAAGGCATATTTTATTAGTTAACCACTTCTGGGAATGAGAAATTGAGTTGCATAGTTTAATAATCATGACCCAAAATCAAGGAGTTGGGAGAAAACAAACACTTAATAAAATTTTTACCCACACATTTTTTGATATATCTCATACACCTACTCTTTTATTCCATTTTTATTCTTTTAAATTCATTATTATTTTAGCTTCACTGAATTATTCTATATAAAATGGAAGGATATACAAAAACAAAGGCCATTGAGGTAGCAGCTTCTCAAATTAAATAGATGTTTGAATAAACAAATGTAGTTTAATTTTATCATATCAAACCATGTCATCATGAACTTGAAATACCTCTTAGACCAACCATGCTAAACTATGCAACATCATATAGTTTTCTTCTATATGGGTTTGGCCTCATGACTAACATGTTAATACCATATCCATACATTAAATCTCTCATCATTCCATTCCATTAATTCTTATACATTTGTCAAAAAAATTGTTCCCTGATGGATATTTTTTATATGAGGATAATGATGAGGAGTTTTATTTTGGATTGAAGAATATAACAATAATCTGTGACTAGCCTAATTTCTAATTATCCATTAATCGATCCTCTATGTATAATTTATAGAAAGAATGGATTCTCTAACAGGATTATCTCTCCAGGGGACATTTCTCTGAAGAATGATCATAGACATACTGGGTGATTTAGATTTGTTCTAAAATTGAGATCCATTTAAGAGATTTAGGATTTTCAATGATATTTAGAAAAATAGTATCTCATTCTCTCTCTATCCTGGGATCAATCCAATGTTTTCTAGATAATGGTTTTATGAAACCAATACCTTTTATTTATTTCAAAGGCCAGTTTTCATAAGTCTCTAGAACATTCAAATGATTAGGGTTGGACCAATACTTAGTAAAATGTATGATGAATTTCCCCTTTCTCACAATGAATAAGACAATATATAGTGAACACCTATTATGGAGAGGTATTATCTAAATTGGCCAAATATAATCATAATAAAGAAGTTCACTTATCTCTCATCATCCCTTATATAACCAAGATAAAGAACTCTCCAAATCCTTTTTTATTTTCTATATAAACCATTTTCTGGATAAGTGGGAACTGCACAAACAAAATTCAATCAAAGCAAACCTATCCCAAACCAAAATTCAAACTTCAACAAAAGAACTAATATTTTTTTAAAAAAACAACATGATAAAAAATTCATAATTTAGATACGACAAAATCCCAAACTAAAACCTCAGAAGATATTGATGATCATATTATATAGATATGTCTCGAGCCTTCATGATTAGCACCTAATGTCTTTGTTACGTTAATACCACTGGAACCCAATTCAGAAGAAGGTTTTCCAAGAAGCAGAATTGGAAAAAAGTGTCCACCAACTATTGTTAAGAACATCATCACCTTCATCAATGTCAAAACAAAATTGATGCCTCCATTAAATATCCCAACCATACAATATGATCACCATTGTATAAAACTTAAACAAACCTGAAACAAATCATAGTCACCGATGAAGATTTTTTACCTTAACATTGCATCTATGAAAATCAGAACTTCTTCCATCACAACACACCACCATGAAAATAAATTGTCTTCTAGAACACTGTTATCCACTCTAAAAACACCTCAAAAATATTCCTTAAAAACCATCATGAAAACCCAACCTGGGGAGGAGAGGAGAAACACAAATCCATCGCATATTTGAAGTAGAATTAAGCCTCTATAGAGAGTCATAAACATTACCAATAATTCTCCCAGCAACCTATTGATAAAATTCAGACATCAAACCACAATAGAGACCATCCGAATAAAAACACCAATGAAGAAGGTACCAAGGAGATGAGAATAGGAAGTGGTCTCAATGTAAGAACTAGTTTAGAGACCACTATCGGCCCCCTCTAACACCAATCCAAGGAGACAAGAAATTTTCATTAATCCTAATGAAACATTGGGTTGAACATGATGGTTTTACCTAGAAGGTCATAGGAGTGGAAAAAACATGATTCCACCACCATCACCAACCCAATCCTTCTAGAACACTAGCACACATACATGAAATGGAGGTATGATGAGTGGGGATATGAAGTAATAGGGGTGGTGAGAGTCAACTGATATCTACACCTACAAACCACCCCAGTTGTGAAGAGGGGATGATATAGAGAGATATAGATGATGGAACAACCTAAAGTGAGGTTAGAATCACCGTCGCATTGAGGATATTTGCAAAACAAAATCCTAAGTATAAGGGGAATGGTGGAAGAGGTAGATAGGGGAAGGGGGAGCAATATGAGCACTAGGTGACTGTGGATAAATATCAAGAATCAAGATATTCTTAAGTTTCTATTGATTTAACCACGAGAAAAAATAACAAAGGACCTTCCAAACCCATAAATATAATGGTACATGACATAATTAATAGTCTATCCTAGTTAAATATCTATACATGATGTGTGGTAACCATATATGGTCAAAATATATTTTGGATATTTTGTTAGAAAGATTTATAATAATGTTTCTTAGAATATCGATATTATTTTCTAGAGATTCTCACACTAGGGTAATATCCACCAACCTCATAATTTATGTTTCTATAACATCATATAGATGGTAAAATATTCTCATAAAAATATTTAGTGAACTCTAACAACTGATGGGTCAAGTTCAATGTTGAGTACTAATCATAGGTCTTATGGTCTGTTCTAGTCTCTACATGATTTTGTAGTGGAACATCCTGGTGGAAATTTCATCAGAAACATGATTTTGGCCCCTTGGTTCACATATAGACCCATTTACTTAGTAATTTGGTCATACGGTCAGTAAATATCAATTCCCATGTTTTGTGTCACATCAATGAGTATTACTTTAAATCATTTTTTACTCCTTATATAACTCATATAATAATTTTATTGGTAAAAATCACTAGTTTAGTAGACAAACACACATATAAATTCTCACTATAGGATGTGGTTATCTTGTGAAGACTTGATTAGGTATCTATTTATAAGCCTTAAATTCAATAATGGTTTGGATTACAATATTTGGTCATACATGTGGTGAAACAACATCATTACTATGATTATAAATGGAATAACATCCTATGATTCTATTTTAATTATAAATGAATTTGTTTGTATATACACTATAATTACATTCAACTTCACACAAATAAATTCACAATTCAGTCTATCATTGAAGTACACTAAATCATGGATTGAATGTTTTCATGGCGTGGTACTAAGATCTTATACGACATGAATTCTTGGACCAACCTTCTAGGATAAGGGGAATAACTTAAAGGAAACAAAGTGGGATGATGATGTCATCTAGATGGATTCCAAAAAAATTGAATTTGTGGCTTATAATATTGACCATTATTTTTTGGTATACAAGACTACTAGGAAATATAACAATGAAACATTATTAGAGGTATCTTTCAATTTAGATGTTCATGGTGTGAGAACCATTAAAACTTCCCCAATGTATTCCACTAATAACATGAAAGACTTAAATGAAGTTATAATTATAACTTATTCAACGGTGCGTACATTTCCATTAGGAAAACTCAAACTATTTTACATCCTATTTCCAAT
Organism: Viscum album; assembly: GCA_963277665.1. NCBI lineage: Eukaryota > Viridiplantae > Streptophyta > Magnoliopsida > Santalales > Viscaceae > Viscum > Viscum album. Next base: position 248,852,250 of record OY728165.1, on the reverse strand, counting down.
GGATGAATAAAATTATAGGCTTAAAGATAACACCATGAATCAACTAATGTTTGAAAGGGAATAGAAAAATTTATAGGCTTCAATCACTTAGACTCTAATTACTGAGATAAGGAATAAGGTAAATAACCACTTACAACAATGGGGGGACAAGTTATGGGTAAATTCAACTATTATGAAATAAAATCATATATTATTGGGTGTATTAAGTAGTTTATAAGGGTTATATAAATAACTTTTATGTTTTTAAACACTAGGGAAGATCCGTGGAATGGTAAAATCAATATTTTATTTTCCAAACTACTGATGAACTGCAACTTCATAACCAGTTGTCCACTTCAACTATAAAAATATATTAATCAAGTGTTGGGTAAAAATATAAAAATTGATTCCACATTTTTGAGTATGTATATCTTATACTTGAAACCACTATGTAGAGGAATCAATGTTTGGATGAAAAAATCAATCACAAATGTCCACTGGTTGAATCTAAAACTTCTATGTAATAGATATTGGGAAATCAGCCACTACAACCCATAATACATTAGTGGACTCACATAGAATGGCTAAAAAGGTTCATTCATAGATCCGTTAATCAATTTATTTTCATTTTATTCATTACTATATATTTTTTAATGTTAATGATTTAGAGTGTAGATATTCTCCCTCCTTTCTTAATGAATTATAAATGTATTACCACAAATAATCATTAATCTTATAACCCCAATATTTCTTTGACTACAAATTCATGGTGATTTATGAAACTCAAAAATATTAATATAAAAATATCTAAATACATCTACAAATTTTATGGGCATGGATGAGGTAAATAGTAAACTTCAAACACATGAGTCAATGATGATATGTATGAATTAATTCATCAGGTTTTAAACATGTACTCTTTGATGAATGTACGCAGGCCAAATAAGGTAGAACATATTTTTTTAAACAAAGGTAATCCTAGAAATTAATAAATATAATGATTTATAGGTATTAAAATTTATGGATTCAAATTCGTCATAGTTATATAAATGACATTATATAATTTCTTCATCAAAAAATGAACGGTATTATTTAACTAAATTGGTTTCTATTAATTACATTATTTTAGTTAAATGATAAATTTCTAAATTTTATAATTTTAATTTAATAAAAATTAACCCATTTAAATATTTATCATATAAAATTTATCTCAGGATGAATATGTTGGATTTTTCTATGAACATATCTTTAGTTAAATAGTAAAAAATATATATTTTTATTAAAATTTTAAATTATTTTCTAATATTTAGAAATATATTTCTATTTTTTATTACACTTAAAGTTAAATTGGTATCATTTGACTAAACATAATCCAATTAATTATATATTTGTCACCATTATACTGAATTTTAGAAGAAATCATTTTTATGCTTAAAGAGGGGATTTGTCATAAAATAATTCGTTGTGGCCTGTGTATTTATACTAAAATTAAATTTTACAAATTATAGTAACTAAATATGTTAAAATGGATTTTATATTTTAAATTATAGGGTTCTAATTTTTAAATAATGAATATTTTAGTTTTGATCATTACTAATAGAAACGTTGATAAAACATTATCACCACATTAATAGTTTAAAGAGTTAACGATGGGGTTAAAACTAAGAGAAAACATTTAAAATATCATAATTTTTTTTAAAATTTTTTAGTTGGGTGTATTTATACTCATACATATCTTATCTTAGAAATATTTTCAATTGTTAACCTTTCTTTGAGAAATACACATAATATAGATTCATAAGTATTAGATATTTACATGTGTTCCACTCCACTCACTTATAAAAAGACTCTTTGTCTCCTCACTTTTTCACACACATTAAACCTATTATTATACAAAAACATTAAAATACCTTCCCAAAATTTCTAAACATATTTTAAAGGTCTTTTTCTCATTAAAATACCTTCTTACAAAATTCGTAACGAATAAACTGAGGGAAGATTTACAAAGAAGTTGTATAATTATTAACTGAGTTTTTCAAGTTTACTTATTCTTTTATATCCATAAAATCATATTTTAAATTGAAAAAATAATTAATTAATTATCATAAATATAAATAAAAATTATAATTACTCTCTTAAAACCCTTTTTCATCTTCATTTCTATCTAATGGAAGATGAAAACATCGCTTGTTCGTACATGCGGGATTTGATCCCCATGAAGCGTTGTGTTTCATTTTTCATTGCAAGATCAAATGGATTATTAAAATGATGGATAAACTAAATATATGTGAAATTTATAAATTAGTTATGTTTCTAAAAATATAATATATTACTTACCTTCTTATCCTTCCATCCTTTGTAAAATGATAGAATCCCACATGAATATGTGTACACTACAACCTCAATTAAGAGAGTTGATTTGTTTTCTTTTCCTCCTTACAAGGCTAGACATAATAATAGATGAAATTAATATATATGAAATTGATAACATTTTTTTTAATATATATATAAGTAAAATATTGTAAAAAAATTTCTTTCTCACTAAATATAAAAGTGAAAATGTATTTCATGTGTATGTAAGGACTACAATCTCCCTGAAGTAATGTGGTTCATTTTTCATCACCAACATAGTTTGTTAGTGTTAAATGTGTATATAATTTATAAATATGTTAATTATAACATTTTAATGAGTTTTTATTTATGGTAAACACATCCCTTTTGATCATAGTCAATGCATGGATGTTGTTTTTATATTATAAACCTAATGAAACCAAAATATCCAAAGGGAACTTAGTAATTTTATTAATTAAATAAAATATGGTAAAAATTGAAATAAAGGTAATAATGATAATAGAATTAATAGGAAAAAACAATTAATAAATAACTAAATATAATTTTATTACAAAGGTAATAAGACGTATAAAATAAATTATTCTGGACTTGTGTTAAGGGAATTCCCTTTAAAGTGTTGTTTTAAAAGTTTTAAAAAATTTGTCCTACTTATATATGTTCCATTAAATGTTTCATGAATGATATTATTTATGATTAAAAGGTATTTAAATTTGAAATTTAACTATATTTTATTTTCATTATAAATGTTTTAAAATTATTCTTTTCAATGTTTTCCATATAAATCATGTTTTACTTTATCTATCAAAGTACAAAAATATGTATTTTAATGCAAACGACTTGGCCTCTTTTTCCAAATTTCATATATTTTATTCATTATAAATATTAATATAAAGATTAAAATCGTTTTTAGAAGTATATAATGTTTTCAATATTCTAGTAATTTTAGTTTTTATGATATTTCAAAGAAAAAGGTTATTTCTCCATGTGATTATAAGAAAATGTAAAGTGTTTTAATTAAGAGTTCAAAATATTTTCTCAAGGATTTTATTAGGAAGAAGTGAAATATTGAAAATATTTTATTCATGGTTTAGTGAATTAAATTTATATATGATTTTTGGTGATACCAAAATAGATATTGATGATGGGTGGTCCGGATACCGCTCTCTAATGCGTTGGGTAATGATTTAGTCTTACACGGGAAAAAATAATTGTGATAACATATATGGTTACTCCAATAGAATAGATTGGGATAAGGTTATTATGAAAAAGGTTAAACATGAGTTAACGTGGGTATTTAATATAATAATCTTAGATACCTTTATAATTCATTGAAAATAATATTTTTATGAAAATCATTTGAGTTCCTCAAGTAACGATGTTTATGAACACTTAAATTGAAAATGTCTGTTTTTCCTAACGTAATGTTTTTATCCAAACCCATTTTCATTAATATAAATTGATGATTTTTATATGATTAATAATGTGTTATTAAATGTTTTATTTGATAAAATTATGTTTTTCACATGTATAAATGTTTTATTTACATTCTCATGTTTTTATTGAAAAAAACGTAAATGTTTTTAGGGGTTTTCATATTTTTTATTGGGTTGGATTGTTTTATTTTTATATATATTAATGAGAATTTTTTTATCTTCCCATGTTTTCCAATGTTTTACATATGATCCAAGTATTGTTGAAAATTTTATCAACATCTATATTTTTACTATGGAGACTTGACAAAAATAAAAAAAAAGTGTCTTGAATGAAACAATGGTTTAAACTTAATGCCTTATTTTGGTGGGAAAATTTTGTATTTTTTAAAATACTCAAACATCAAATGTAATGGTTTACCTAATTATATAAAAATTTAAATTAAAAAATCTTATAAATAATGTAAAGTGAAACCCTTGTTGTAAGTATTGTAATTATAGGTTGATTATGTTATTGGGAATTATAGTTGTTATCAAAAGAAAAGTTTAGATATATTTAATGGTTATAATAATTTTAAAATACACTCTTAAGAGATGATGATTTATGTTTATATTATTGTAAGATTAATTTTAATTATTTCCTTGTTTCTATATTTATGCATTGCCTATTTTAAGTTATTTTCTGCAATGTAAATCAAGCAACTGATGTATGAAGGAACCAAGGGGATAAAAACCCTCTAAATCAGTAAACAAGAATTTTTGGAATATAATATATGTGGTGGTGTTAACTCAAATGACATATTCTATTAATAGTGGTACCCATGAAAGAGACTAAATGAATTATCCAAATAGGGAAAAATCTATATTGTATCATTTCATGAGACATATCCATTCAACATATAGACATTATTTTGGGCCCGATTAAAGCTTAATGATGGGTAAATAAATTGGAGAAGATATTTTATGTTTTTTATGTAGGGAATATTAAAAGGTAATTCTTAATATTCAATATTTTTATGTAAAAGTTGGTTGATGGGGGTCTCTGATTAATAATAATAATGAAAAAATAATATTGATTACATAGAGTAAATGGTGTTTAAATATATTTTCCTAGAGAGTTGTTTACCTAAATATCTCAATCTTGGAATGGAAAGGTAATTTTTGGAGTCAAATAAAATGGAGTAATACTCAGTGGATATTTTTGAAGAAAATTCTACCAGACAATCATAATATACACTGAATTTTGATCAATATCATAAGATAAAATTTGATAGACTCTACATATATTTGAAACAAAGTTTATAAAAAAATTGTCCTCTCTTTGATTTAAAAGTTATAAGATATTTTTTCATTATACTTTGAAAGAAAAGTTGGATTTCTCTGAAATTTATATACTTAATGAAACAAGGGTGATCAATAGTTAAACTAGAAATAAATGTACAATAGTTTAACCAAGAACGATGGAGGAAATCCCCCCCCCCCCAATTGTTGAAAATGTGGTAAAAATAATTTCAAATTGTTTTTAATGGGATTATTGAAGTGTTACTGATGTTGTAAGATCGGTTATTTGTATTATGTAAATAAGAAATATAATTATGATAATAAAATAAATGATAAAATAGATATTCATCTAATAATGATATATTTTAATTACAATGATTTTTTTATAAAGATAACACATGTTTGAAAAAAGTATATCAATGTGAGAATCATAAGGATGAGAAATAGTAATGTTTGATGAAGCCTTTTGTGAATATAATAGAAGCTGCAGGACACTAAAATGAATTGGTGGAAAGTACATTGCTTTTTTATTTTGATTATGTCAATTTTTAGTTTGATTCGAGATCTATTTTTATTTTATATGTATGAAATTTAAAAAAAAAATCCATATCATGAAATGAAGTAAGACCTCTCGAAAAAATCTCCTCAAAATAATATAAAGGAAACAAAAATTTATATAAATATTTTTTTATCATCTATGGAATTATTTTTTATTAAAATATTATTACCTTTTTCATTATAGAGTTTTATTTTTTTCTATGTATGGAATGGATTTAATTTTATCATGATAAGATAGATTTCAGATCTCAAATAGTAATTTATCAGAATAGGTTTTGGATTCTATGTAAGAATCCTTTCATAACACTGATATCATATCATTGAGGAATATAATTCATTATAAAATATAGTCATATCAATGGAGCGCAATAGAAAAAAGAACATAAAAATTGATAATGCATGATAATCATAACATTAAAATGTGGAAAAACATTTAACATGATTTTATCATGAGGAAAGGATCATTGGACATGGATCATGATTAAATCCTCAATTCACTTTAATTTTAATGATTAAACCCTCATATCACTTGACGTTTGAAGACACTAATCTTCACTCAATGCATTGGAGTGCTATCAGGGCACACCCTTCTTAAATATTTTATTTCATGCATAAGTCTGCCACATGGATCATATAACATGGAATTAATCAAAATACTAAGTTATTATAAGATTAAGAAATGTGGAATAAATATATGTAAGTACCATTAAATATGTATATGTTCATTAAGGAGAATACCCTTGATAGATACATGGGTATGGTATTCACTGCACAATGATCTTAGCTTAGAAAAACATGGTGCAATTTCGGCATCATAATGATGTGACATAGGGATACATGAAAATGGTTGATGAGAGAGAGATGGGTGTCTCATCATATGTAAATGGAATGGATAGTAAGGGGGTCATATAGATACATGTAATGAAAAATGTAATGGAATTTATATGCATAATACAAAAGAATTACTATGACGTAAAAGAGGAGAGTGAAATCCCTCACGGAATTTTTGCATGGTAACAGGTGTACATGGGAGGAATTAATGAGAGAGAAAGGGGTCTACCATAATCCAATCATAAAGAGGGAAGTATGGGGGAGGTTTGTAATCATACCAAAACAAATTTAATTTCAAACAAAAGGGCATGACCGCTTAAAGAAAATTGGACAAAAATGAGAAAGGAAGAAATCCCTTACATGGAAGTTTGATCCTAAAGGCTTTAGAGATGATTGAGAGTGGATTATAGGGAGCTTGGGGAACCTTGGGATTATAATAGAGATATGAGGGTAGGGTTTGGTCTTACTTCAAAGGCTTTGAGTGAAGAGGAAGTGGTATATTGTGTGGGTTTATATAGAAAAGGAGAGGGAATTCATTAATATTTAGGTTTGGGACACCTCACATTAAACTAATCAAAACCACAAACCAGACCATGGTTTTTGCCAATGGTTTTTGAAAAAGGTTAGTGGAAAACAATATTTTATATTTCCAATGGACTAACATCTTAAAATAATAGTGTTTCTTATGTGGATGTGAGTCACACTCTCAAAGAAAACAATTTAAAAAGACAAAATGTTTTATAATCCTTGAAGGGTCTACTAATGCTTTGTAAATGAAATCAAACAAACCCAAAATAAAATTATTTTATTGGTAAAACAAATATTGGATGAACATAATTTTTATATTATTTTATTACATCACTATTGGGTCGTTATAATGACATAAAACACATTATATATTTAAACGATATTTAATTTTTACCCAAAAATTTGACTGTCTCAAACAATTATGAAAAATTCACCGTTGAATAATTGGAAAGACCTGATTCCAAAAATAATATTAATTTTATCTAAATAATTTTATAAATATTTGAATTTTTACTTTTATTATAAAAACAAACATTTACCGAAAATTCATGGTTTTGGACAAAAAAATCATTCAAACCTTATTAAAAATTACAACTGCATTCATAAAATTATACGATAATTTATATTTAATAAAAATTAATTTAAAAATAATAATAATATTTAACTAAAATATTATTTAATTAAAAAATCCATTAAGTCATCAAAATAGATTTCTTAGTTGAATATTAACTAAAAATACTATTTGTGTTTTAAAAACTTATTTAAAAAGTAACCATAATTGAATGAATGCACATTATTTATACAAAAATAATGTACATAGTCATAGTGCTAGGTTATTGTTACATAACCCCTTATAACACCTTCATAAGAATGATGGGTAAGGTGTGTGATGGTGATAGACTCTTGAGGTGTCTCGAATAACATCTTTCGGGTGGTAGTCCTTATTAACTTCCACTTCTCCTGTAGTCAATTACACTCAAGCTTAATTTGTTCAAGCTCGGCTTGGGCTTGGTCAAGATCAACGCCCAATGATGCCACCTCATATTCGAGTTCTGACAAATGGGCTTTGTATGGGTCAAGTCTACTGGATGAGGTCATCGCTTCCTTTATCTGAGTAAATTGGATTTGTTAAAACCCTATATTTATAATAATAATGTGATCACTATTCAGTGACTATATTAGTAATGGTCACAATTCTTAACAGTATTTTAAAATCCAGAAACATAAAACCAATGATGTTCACATTTTATATAAATATAATAAGACATTTAATTAGATCAAGAGGAATTTTCATTAATGAATGTTTGGGTCAATACAATCTTTACCGCTTAAGATATTCCACTATTAAAATTTTCTTTTCCCACACTAAAAAAGATGACGGTAACTCTACTTTGCCACTTCCGTCAATTCCTTATCTCTTATTCAAACTTGTGGTTTCTCCAAAACACCTTCATGAGGGGAATTGTCTTGTTTCAAAGGACTTTTTCCCTATGATTTAAGATCTTCATAGGTTGCTCCTCGTAAGAATGATCATCCAATAATTGTACTATCTTTGAAGAGAGTACAAGTGAAGGGTATGGTATGTAATTTCTTAAGAGGGATACATGAAAGACATCATATACTTTGGCCATTCTAGGTGAGAGTGCTAGTTGATAGGCCACATCCTCGACACGGTCAAGAATATCGAAGGGACCGATTTACCTAGGACTTTACGTCCATTTATTTCCAAACCTCATGACCTTCTTCCATGGAAATATTCATAGAAATACCATGTCTCCAACTTTAAACTCAAGGTCTCATGGATTGTTATTAGCATAACTCTTCTGCAGACTCTGGGATACCTTGATATGTGGCTGAATGGTTTTCACCTTCTCCACCATTTCTTCTACCATTTATGGTCCTAGCAGCTTACGATCACCAACTTCATCCCAACATGCTAGTGTTCTACACCTCTTCCCATATAGGGATTCATAAGGTGCCATTTGGATGCTCGAGTGGAAACTATTATTATAGGAGAATTCAACCAGAGGAACATGTTGACCCCATCCTCCTTTAAATTCTATTGAACAAGATATTAACGTATCTTTCAGTGTCTAAATAGATCGCCTAGATTGGCCATCAGTTTGAATATGATAGGCCATACTGAAGTTCAGTTTATTATCCAGAGCATGTTGAAGACTCTTCCAAAAATTAGAGGTGAATCTTGGATCTTGATCGGATACAATAGATAGTGGTACTCCATGCAACCTTACCACTTCCCTAATATATATTCATGCAAGTTGATCCGATGAGAAATCCTCCCGAATAGCAATGGAGTGTGCAGACATTTTAAGACGATCCACAACAGCCCAGATTGCATTTTTTCCTTTGTATGTCTTCGGATGTCTGGTGACAAAGTCTGTTGTGCTGTTCTCCCATTTCCATGCGGGTATTAGTAGTGGTTGCATCATCCACTTAGACTTCTGCCTCTCCGTCTTCACATGCTGACACACAATGAACTTTAATGTATACTCAGGGATCTCTTTCTTCATATTATCCCACCAATAATGGTCTTAGAGATCTCGATACATCTTTGTGTTTCTTGGGTGAATAGAGAAATTTGAACTATGTGCATAATGAAAAAGTTCCTTCTTCATCTCTGGACATGATGAAATACATAGTCTTTTCCCAAATCTCACAATTCCTTATTCATTAACATTGAACTCTGAGGATTTCCCTTTTGTGATAGATTCCACTTTCTTTTGAATTTCCACATCATCCATTTAATAATCCATTAACCTTTCCAAAATTGATGATTGAGCATTAATTTGTGAAAGGATTGATAATGTTCACTTATTTATGATTATCATGTCCATCTTCATCAAATCTATGAAGATTGGATCCTTCTTAGTTACCATCAATGGTAGAATCATTGGGTCCTTTCTACAAAGAAAATTCGCCGCATTTTTCGTTTCTCAGGCTGGTAATGGATTGATCAGTCATTGTCTTTGATCAGCTCTAACCATCTTTTTTGGTGCATGTTCAACTCTTTCTGTGTGAATATATAATTGAGGATTTTGTGGTCCATATATATTTCATACTTCTCCCCAAATAGATAATTCTACCAAATTTTTAAAGTGAAGTTCACCAAGGTCAACTCCAAATCATGTGTTAGATAATCCTTCTCATGAAATTTCTCTTACCTTTAAGCATAAGAAATTAATTTGTCATTTTTCTTCAACACACAACCCAGGACCTTCTTCGAAGCATCACTGAATACCAAAATATTTCTCCACTTGTGGGTAAACTGAGCACGTGCAATGTGATAACCCGCTTTTTCAACTCCTTGAATATTTCTTCACATTCATCACTCCAAGAAAACTTTAATCCCTTTTGAGTTATCATGGTAAGAGTGTTGGAAAATCATGAGAAATATCTCACAAATCCTTGATAATATCCAGCTAACCACAAGAACCTATGTAAACATGTTACCGATGATGGCCTCGGTCATCCCTCAATTGTATCTATCGTTGAGGGATCCAGAGATATCCCATTACATGTGATGATATGGACCAAGAATGAGACCTCCTTCAAATAGAACTCACACTTTTTCTACTTTTCATAGATCTTTTTATTTCGCAAGGTCTCTAGTACAGTTATTAGATGCTTCTCATGATCCCCCTTGGTTTTGGAGTATATTATAATTTAATCTATAAAGACAACCAAAAATATTTTAAGGTAATATCTAAAGACTCTATTCATCAAGTCCATGAAGATTGTTGGAGCATTAGTGAGTCAGAAAGGCATTACTATGAATTCATAGTGCCTGTATCTTGTACGAAAAGTAGTCTTGGGGATATCTTCCTTCTTCAACATTAGTTGATAATATCCCGACCAAAAATACACATTGGAGAAATATTGTGTTCTACATAGCTGATTGAACAGGTCATCAATTCGTGGGAGAGGATACTTGTTCTTTATCATGATTTTGTTAAGCTCGCGATATTCGATGCAAAGGATTGTTGAATGATCTTTCTTCTTGATGAAGAGGACTAAGGCACCCCATGGTGAAGAACATGGGAATACAATCCCTATATCCAGATTCTCCTATAGTAGTTTTTTTAGCTCCGTAAGCTCAACAAAATCAATTCTATATGGATTCTTGGATATTGTAAACACCTAGGTATAAGATCAATTGATAATTCAGCATGTCTTCTAAGAGGAAGACTATGCAATTCCTTGGGAAACACTTCTGTTAATTCCCTCACAATATACATGTCTTCATGGAAGATCTCCTCCTTAGACTCAATCATTTGAGCTAGATATGCGTGCTCATAGGGAAGTAATATCCACACTTGAGATGATGGAGCTAAGGAATATTCATTTGCATCCCTGCACTTCTACAGAATCGGGGGTCGATTATCTACATGGAGAGTGATTTATATCTCTTGGCAATTTATGTTGGTTCTATATAAATAAATACAATCCGTGCCAAGAATTGCATCAAATTCCACCAGAGTGAGTATTATGAGGTTTTCTGGGAAGTTCAATCCAGCAATTATGACAAGGGTGGAGTTATATTCATGGGATGCAATGATTTCCCCATTTTTCGTACTCACCAACATCTCTACTTTCATGATTTTTGGTGGTGTTGGGATTGTTTCACTAAAAATTCAGGATAAAAAAGAATGAAAAGAACCTAAATCAAAAAGTATATTCACTATTCGTGAATGAATAATTAGCATACCTATCACCACATCATTGTTGGGGTTCACATTGGTAGTAGTGAGGAAAAAATCATGACCTTGATGCCTTGGAGGTTGTTGGTTGCCTCAGAAAAACCCTTGGATTTGGGCACTGGTTTGCAAAGTTCCCATTTCTTTGCAGTTAAAGAAAATAAAAACGTGTTAAGGGTATAGCAAAGAGTTCCTCTCCTCTATCGTAGTGGTAGGTTTTTCTTGCCTATGGTTAATAGCTAGGTTCCCTTATCTTCCACACCTAAAGCCTTTCCTCGTCCCCTTCAAGAAATTTCAAGGGTGATTCGTTCCACCCCTTTGGAAAGTGGGGTACTATATTTTCTTTGTACCGTTGGATTTATCCATTGGACCTATAGAATTTAATTCGACCTTACACTTTTTATCTCCATGATACTCCTGGTATTCTCCGATCTCCATTTAGACTTTGAGGTCACATCGAACAATTTACTCATAGTTGTAGAAGTCATGGATCATCAACGCTTTCTACAGGATAGGTTTCAGCCCACCAAAGAAGTGATCAACCTTGAATTCGGGGGTAACGACAAAGTTAGAGGAGTATCGTGCATGCCTTTTGAATTTTATCTTACACGCTAAGACATATTCGCCATCTTTTTTCTTGAGGGTAAGGAAGTATGAATTCATCTTAAGATGGAGGGTGCGCAGAAAATATTTATCAAAAAACATCTTCCAGAATTCCTTCCATTCAAATGCATCTATCTCCTCCTCAGGATTTGTATTTTTTATCAATTTCTACAATTGATCCACTTCACCCTCTATACGATAAGCATCTAGAAGAAACTTCTCTTGTTCAGGACATTGAAAGACGAAGATGATCTTTTCCATGGAGTTGATCCATTGTTTGGAGATTGAGGGATAAGATTATTTATTAAAAGTAGGAGGCCTTTGTCTTATGATGCTCTCGATAGCAACTTTTACTTTATTTGGGGGTGCTGAACGTTCCTCTTGACCCATGTTTCTATTCAAATCATGGATTAACTAAGAGGTAAGCATGAAAACATTTGTGATTCCTTCTCCCATTAGATTGGGAATCTCATTAGCATAGTTATCACATTGATCTCCACATCGGTTGTTAGACCAAGTCCTCATATTACCGGCCATTATCTGGAATGAAAGGAAAGTTAGGGTTAACACATAAAGGTTAATCCAAGGACAAAACTGATGAATTATAAATAAATTTTATTTCCTTAACTTAGTAATCTATAGGGTTCAATCTATGTTATCCATGATCTACTTTCTAACATATATTCTTAGGGGAATTTCCTTAACAATGGTTAATACTAAGCTTGTAATTTTACCAATACATATCCCCCAGGAGTTTCAAAACAAGATTACAGCAAGGCACATTGTCATATACCAGATACCCGGGGTCAAGCCCAAAAATCCTTGTCAGGGTTTGAACCCCTAGGTACATCTGTGCCAGAGCCACCTCTACTTGATTGTATCCAGACAGAGATGTATTTACTTGATAAAATAGTTAATCAATACCCACCAACAAATAGGGATGTTATTTTTATACTTAGTCATATCTCTAAGGCTTCACTGGGGGATTCTAATCCTAATCCCAAAAATAACTAAACATATCCTCTGATACCTACTATAACAACCCTTCATTTAATTACACACATAAACATGATTTATTACTTAAAATTCACTTGATACAATATAGAATATTGAGATGTCTAGTGTCAATGGGGATTAGGATCAATACATAACAACTTAAAACATGAAATACAACATCTTTATTGAAAGCTTCCTTTACAGTACCACTACATTCCCTCGTACATAGCATTGCATGACATAACATGAAGACATGCGTAAGAAAAGGGTGAGATATAAAGCCTAGTAAGGGAATAAACATGGAATAACATGAGGAATACAATTCATGTTAGGAAATAATCATATCAATGTAGCAAAATAAGAATATGAACTTAAAGGAATGATATAGAATGATAATCATAACATTGAAATGTGGAAACAACATTTAAATTGATTTAATCATGAGCCAAGGATCATTGCACTTGATGAATGTGTAAATACTCATTTCACTTGAATTATCATGTGTGAAGCCTCATTGCACTTGATGTGTCATGATACTAATCTTTACCCAATTCATTGGAGTGATGTTAGGGAAAACCCTTATTAAATATTTTATTTCATGCATAAGTATGCCACAAGGATCATATAACATGGAATCAATCAACATCCTAAGTTATTCAACGATTAATTAATGTGTAATAAATACATGAAAGTATCATTAAATATGTATTTTTTTCATTAAGTAGAATACCCTAGATAGATACATTGGTATGGTATTCACTACACAATGATCTTTGCTTGGAAAAATGTGGTGCTATTTCAGCACCATAACAGCATGAAATAAAGATACATGAAAATGGATTATGAGAGATAGATGAGTGTCTCATCATATGTACATGAAATGGATATTATGGGGTCATATAGATAAATGTCTCAAAAAATGTAATGGAATTTAGATTCATAATACAAAATAATTACTTAGATGTAAATGAGGAGAGAGAAGTCCCTCACAGAATTTGGGCATGGTAACAGGTGTACATGGGAGGAATTAATAAGAGAGAAAGGGGTCTCCCATAATCCAAACATAAATAAGGAAGTGTGGGGGAGGTGTGCAATCATACCCCAAAATTTTTAATTGAAAAAAAGGCATAACATTTTAAAAAAATTGGACAAAAATGAGAAAGGAAGAAATCCCTTACTTGGAAGCTTGATCCCAAAGGCTTGAGAGAGGCCTCAGAGAATCTTCTTGGGAGATTGGGGAACCATGGGTTGATTATAGAAAGAGTAGGGAAGGGTTTTTCTAACGTTAAATTCTTTTATTGATGATTAAGTGGTAGCTTGGGTGGGTTTATATAGAAAAGTAGAGGGAATTCTTTATTATTTAGGTTTGGGACACCTCACATTAAACTAATCAAAACCTCAAACTAGCCCATGGTTTTTGGCAATGGTTTTTGAGAAAGGGTAGTGGAATAAATATTTTATATTTCCAATGTCTTCACTTCTTAAAATAATAGGGTTTCTTATGTGGAGGTGGGTCACACTCTCAAAGAAAACAATTTAAAAAGAAAAAATGTTTTATAAGCCTTGAAGGGTCCACTAAAGCTTTGTGAAATAATTAAAAAAACACCAAAATCACATTATTTTAATGGAAAAACATATATTGTATGAAAATAATGTTCATATTATTTTACTACATCACTTTTGGGACATTATGATTTCATAAAACTCATTGTATTTTTAAATGGTATTTAATTTTTACCCAAAAATTCGACTTTCTCAGAAAATTATGAAAATTTCACCATTGGATAATTTTGATGTACTGATTCCAAAAATAATATTAATTTTATCTAAATAATTTTATAAATTTTTGAATTTTTACTTTTAAAATAAAAACCCAAATTTACCGAAAATTGATGGGTTTCGATAAAAATTACTTTCAAATCTTAATAAAAATTACAACTGGATTCATAAAATTATACAATAATTTATATTTAATAAAAAAAATTAATAATAATAATAATTTATTAAAATATTATTTCATTAAAAATACATTAATTCATCAAAATGATTTCTTAGTTGAATATTAACTAAAAATACTATTTGTGTGTGAAAAACTATTTACAAAGTAACCATAATAAAATGAATGAACATTATTTATACAAAAATAATGTACAAAGTCATAGTGCTAGGGTCTTGTTACATAACCCCTTATCACACCCTCATAAGACCAAAGGGTAAGGTGTGAGATGGATCGAAGGGTAAGGTGTGCGATGGTAATAAACTCTTGGGCTGGCTCGGATAACATCGCTTGGGTGGTAATATCTATTAACTTCCACTTCTCCCGTAGTCGATTCCGCTCAATCGAAAATTGTTAAAGATCAGCTTGGGATTAGACAAGAGTGAATCCCAATGATGACACCTCCTTTCAGAGCTCCAAAAAATTGGATTTGTACGAGGAATGTCTACTAGATGAGGACATCACTTCCGTTGTTTGAGTAAATTGGAGTTGTTAAAGCCCTATATTTATATAAATAATGTGATCACTGTTTAATGGCTATATTAGCAATGATCATAATTAATAAAATTATTTTAAAATCTAGATACATAAAACCAATGAAGTTCACATTTTATCTAACCATAATAAGACAATTAATTTGACCATGAGGTATTTTCATTAATGAAAGTTTGCATCGTTACAGTTGCAACTAATAAATGA
Organism: Viscum album; assembly: GCA_963277665.1. Classification (NCBI taxonomy): domain Eukaryota; kingdom Viridiplantae; phylum Streptophyta; class Magnoliopsida; order Santalales; family Viscaceae; genus Viscum; species Viscum album. The sequence continues at coordinate 248,836,282 of OY728165.1, read as the reverse complement.
CTATGATTACATAATTCACTATCATATAGGTAATGAAAACAGTGGGGTTGATTCATTGAGTTGGAAAGATGATTTATTATTAGTAATGTTATGTTTATAAATTCATCCATTGGTTAATGATTTGACAAATTTTTTCCTAGAAACATTTCAATTTGGAACTCCCTTTTTTTTGTTCCAGGTGTCAGTGCAGCAAACTTTGCTAGATATAATTATGCATGCTCTAATAGAAGATCGTAATTTGAAAGAAATGGTAGAATTTGTTTTAAAGGGTAATTTTTCTAAATTTAATACTGACAATGAAGTTGTTAAGAGATTTTTTAAAGAGGATGAGTATACCAAGTTATTACTATTTTATGTAGGAATTATTAATAAAATCTCATAGTTCTATATTTTCTATTCATCCCAAACGTATGAAAACGTATAAGAACCTTCTTGAGTAGTATTGGTTGGGTGGAATAAAGAAATATATTACTGATTTTTCCATGAAATTATTCCCTCTTCAATAAGTTAATGCTGAGAAAAAACTACCAAAGGGGATTCTTCAACCTTTAGCAGTTATTAAATGGATATTTTAGAATATATCCATGGATTTATTAGTGATATTACCAAATACATCTATTTGTAATGATGAAATTTTGGTTACTATTGATTGATTGACTAAATCTATACATTTTATTCCTATTTGAGATAATACGTATTTGTATTAACATTATAGACATTAAAATACATACATATTCATATTACATGGATTCCCGCCATCTATTGTATCAAAATAAGATCTCATATTTTACTCTAATTTTGTTAAATTACATCTTAAGTTATTAGGTACAAAATTAAATTCCACTATAAATTTTTCATATCAAATATGATGGATATTTATAGTGTAAGATTTATATATTTTAAGTTATTCTTCATTTAATACCATTAGTTTATTAGGTATGTAGGGATCAATATATTTCATTGGTATAATTTTTTTATAATAATAGTTTTCATTATAGTATACTAATTTCACTATTAAATGCATTATATGGAAGGTGGTGTTAAACTCTATAATGTTGGGATGAAGCTGGAAAAACCATGATATTAGAACCATACCTAGTAGAAGAAATGGTTTAGATGTAAATTATGATTCAACACTATATGATTTCCTCATAAAGAAAGAAAAATTTTATGTGCTTAACCAGAGTAAAGATCTATTCTTTTAGATAGTCAATTATGTATCGCTTAGAATGTCTCTATAGAAAAGAGATAGGTATTTCTGTAAATAAGAAATTTTAATCCCATGTTTCATTACACCCTATAAAATTCTTTAAAATTTCGGATTTGGTTCATACCGATTGTCCATACCTTTAATTTTATCTCAAAAACATGATGTGTTTCTTATTTCTTTTTTAAAGAAGTATGCGCCTAATGTATCTCATTTTTTGATCCCTGATGTGGTAAAACTTGGGGAGAATATCTTTTTTGAATAAAATTCATATTATATTTTAGATCATATGTATTTTATGCTATAAAATTAGTTAAATCCTGATGTTAAATTTTTCATCATTAATCTCATTATGGAAGAAGAAACACGGGAAAAGGAAAACACATTGAGATAAAAATATCCACACTTGTTTACATAATGAATAAAATTCGTAGAAAACAATTTAATAAAAGTTAGACAATTTGAAACCCTATATAACACAATAAATAAATATTTATTATTATTTATAATTATTAAATTTCATGGATTCATATTCATTATAGTTTTATAATTACTATAATATAATTTTCCAATTGAGGATGGAATTTTTTTATTTAACTATATTGTTTTCCATGTTTTATATGGTTTTAATTAAAAGATAAATTTATGAATTTTAGAATTTTAATTTGAAAAAAACTGAAATTATTTTAGGATTCATCATTTTTAATTTATCATAGCGTGAATATTATGAATTTTTTTTAGTGGATTGAATTTTTTGTGAATAGTGAATGATGCCAATTTTATTAAAACATTCATCGATATAAAATTATTTAAACAAAATTATTATATTATTCATTGGTTTTAAATTAAAATTAGTATCATATAATAAAAAAAATCCAATTAATTCTTTATTAAACATAATATACATTATTTGTGCATAAAATGATTTTTTTGATTAAAATTGAAATTTTTCTAAAATGTTTTTGTTACAGTTTTTGTATTTTTTTATAATTATTTTCAAAAAATTATGGAAATTAAATATTTTAAAATATAATTCATATTTGGAATCAGGATGTTCAAATTTTTTAATAGGTTCAATTTCCTTACTAAGTCATTGTGAATATTAATATTGCTAAAATCTTATAACCACGATAATCCTAAAAAGAATTAAAGATAGAGTTAAAACTAAGTGATAAGGTTTAAAATATCATAATTTTTTTAATTTTGATTGTATGAATTTATTTCAACTCATGATCTCCCTATATTCTAAATAATTTAAATTTTGGACCCTTTTCTTTGAAAAATACATTAATATTTTAAAAACTATAAAATTGTATCACACCCATAACTTATAAAAGTACATCCCGTATCCATAATTATTCACACATGTTAATCCATATATCTTTACTAAAACATAAAAAATTCCTTCCCAACATACTTCTCCACATATTATATTTCTTAGTCTCACAAAATAAACATCCTAAGAAAGCATAAAGTGTAATAAAATAGAATTTCCCAAATTAGATGTATAATTCTTAACTAAGTGTTTCATGTTTATTTATAATTCTACTTCATTAGAATATTATTTAAAAATGATGAAATAATATCATAAATATATTTTATATAATAAAATTTTATCATTATTCTATTTTAATCATTTTTCATATTCATTTTTGTCCAGCGTGAAATGAAAACATCGCTTATGTGTTCATGTGGAATACTACCTCCACGAAGTAATGTGTTTCATTTTTCATAACTAGATCATATTATGGTTAAAATTATGGAAAATATATATATCATTGTGTGTGTGTGTGTATTTATGTATGATATTTATAACATAATATTGTTATCTAAAGATAATATATTAAATACTTTCCTTTAATTTCATCCATTGTAGAACGATCACATTATTCGTGAATTCGTGTAGACTACCACCACCACAAAGTGATCTAATTAATTTATTATTTCCACATTAATAGGATGGTAATACTAGTGGAAATGAGGAATATATATAAAATTTATAACATATTTATGATTCTAACATAGTAAAAAATTAATTTCATTATTTATTTTATACCAAGTAGAAAAATAAAAATTTTATTCATGCATAAATACGAACTACCATCTCCATTAAATGATGTGGTTCATCATTAATACCTTTCATGGATAGTTTTTTAAAGAGTGTATAATTTATAAATATGATATTTATAACATTTAAAATGTTATATAGGTAATTAAACCACAAGACGTTTTACCATAGTCAACACAGTTGTGTTTTTTGAGGTCATAACTCGGACAACCCTAAAAAATTCAACCTAAACTTAACAATTATAATAACTAAATAAAACATGTTATTAAATGAGATATATTGAATAATGATATAGGAATGAAAATGAAAAATTTTATTAACTAATTATAAAACTAATAAAATTTTAATACTCAATGGTACATACAAACAAATGAAACGTGTCGGGACTCGAGGCAACATATTTTCTGTTAAAACATTATTCTAATTATTTTAAACTATATATACTTCATTTCCTTTTTATTTTAAATCTTTAAATAATATTATTATTTATGATTGAAAAGTTTTATAATTTTATTTTCAACAATATATTAATTTCTATACAGTGATTTAAAAAAATATTTTCAATGTTTTCTATATGATAGGTTTTTACTTTATTTACTAATGTGAAAAAATAATGTTTTATGTAACATATATATCTTAAAATATTTTTCCCACTATCATAGAAATTATTTTTAATTAATATTCCCCCATAATGTAAGATGGGTTTTCAGTAGAGATAATTTACACTACTCTAAGAATTTCCCATTTTTAAATGTTTTCAAATAAAAATTAAATAATTCTTATGATTATGTGAAAATAGAAAATGATTTACATAAGTTTTCAAATGATTTATCTAAGGTATTTAGGATAATAAATAAAGATATAAATTGAAATAATTATATAGTTCTTTATCATTCTTTATTATAATGGGTTATCCTTATATAGCTCATGATTACAGGTATTCCCTATATAGATCTCTATTACATTGCTTAATGATTTGGTCTTATAATAAGAAAATAAGGCACATAATCTGGTTTATCACTCTTATAGAATAAATTTGGATTTTATTATTCTAATATAAAATAACAATATGTGAACATTTTAAATGTATACAATACTCCAGGATACATATATTATGCTTGAAAAGGGGTTTTATGGGAATTGTTTAATTTCATGTTGTGTAGAAAGACTATGTTGTTTTAAATGTGAAAATGTTTTTCGCAAAATAAATATTTTCCTGAGTTCTCGTGTTCCTTAAGATTACTTTATGGGTTTTATAATATTAACAATGAGTTATCAAAATTTTAATTTGGTAAACTGAAAATTTTTTAAAAATAGAAATGGTTTATTTATGTACTCATAGTTTTTTTTTGAAAAATGTAAATTTCCTTATAGGTTTTCATTTTATCTCTAGACTAACTAAATTTATTAATTTTTATATCATTAAATGAGATTTTTATATCTCATCCCACATTTTTAATGTTTTTCACATGATTTAATGATGAAAATAAATTATATGAACGTCAATATTTATTTATGAGGACTCATGTTAAATAAAAAAACTGTGTTGAATGAAACATGGGTGTAAACAGAAATCATTATTTTTGTGAAAAAATTAACATTGTGTGGAATTATCCACTTTGTGATTTAATGTTATAACTAATTCTCTAAAACTCTAAACTAAAAAGATCATGAAAATGAAATAAAGTGAAACCCATATATTCAATCATGTAATTTTGGCTTTATTATGTTATAAGGAATTATAATATAACATACTTTTAAGCTAAGGATTTCTTATGAAATAAAAGACTATAAGATTTAATCAACTCCAAAACTTTTACACTTAGATGATATGTGAGGGATGAATGTGGAAACACATATTAAATCATTGTAATTTATGGTTAGTCGATTAATATATTATATAGTTGAATGAATCATCTTAATTAAAATCATAAGGTGGATATTGGAATAAGGATTCAAATTCTTTAAAGGAATATAGTTCCCTAAAATTATCCTTATATTCATTTCACAAGGATAAGCTTCGAAAATATATATAAGGAGCAGATTGGTTCACTATACTTTTTCAAGTTTGATGGTCCTAGTGATCTAATATTAAATTTTTTAGGGTCATAAGGTGGTCCATACAAGTGTAATTACATTATATATTTCTTCCTTATCTTTTAAAAAATTTAGGAATTTGAAGAGGATATGCAAGCAAGAACTTATCTTTTTTTCAAGAATCCATTTATGGGTTTTCAAGATGAATGGTTTTATGACCTTTTCCTTTTTAAAATATTTAAAAAAATCTAAACTATTGGAGGTTAATCTGTTGGAATCATAAACTCAACATTTTCATAGGATTCCCATTTCGATTTTAACATGGTGAGTATCATGCTTGTTTCCTTTGTCAGTTTATGGTCTTACATGCTAAACCATCAATGATAGTGTTTAAAAAACGTACCTCTAATAAAAATATTATGTAGTCTATATGGGAAGGTAAAGCTAAAATCCTTATGAATAGAGAGCCCAAATTTCAAGACAAAATACATCCGGGAATGTTTCTATGTGCATCCAAAATGGGTCCCAATATCTAGGAGTGCTCTAAAACCATTAAAAAGGAGTTAAAGAATGTAAATAACAACCTGGGGTATTTGAGTTAGTGATTTATGAAATGAAATAAGCATAAAGAGGATGAATATTTCACAAATTTGAGTTATAGGTTCTGTTTTAGTACTGTTAAGGGAAAAAGGGGTATAGGACATTCTCCTCAAGATAAAACAAGACTCTATTTGGTAGGAAACATTTGGATACATGGATATCATTACCAAATATAAGTTTCTATTGAAAGTCAAATTTTATAATTACTAATATCCATGTAAGATTAATTATTATTCGAACCCTTATCATAAGAAGTGTCTTCTATGGTAACAGGATATTCAAAAAGTTAATGGAATGTGACAATACAAAACTAAACATGGGTGGTTGTTATTAAATTTTTAATATGAGTGTATGTGAATGATGATCTGTACCTGGGCACAAAATATATAACTCAGAAGTCACTGCACGTCATGTGATGACATGAATTATGTTACAAAAAGTTTTTACATTGCATATCTATGTAAATTGGACTCATGAATAGATTGAAACAGAATAGTTATATATCAAGTACATTGGAGAAGACTTTTTATGAATATGGACAAGACATAAATAAGGATTCAGTGGGAATAAGATATTTTATATGGACCTAATACAATAATTAACATTATCAATATGTTTCTAAAAATAAAAAGAATCAAAACACATATAGTTATTATTGGCTTCTTAGAGGACTCAATCGAGTCATGAAATTTAATTTATTATAGAAAATGAATACGTTGATATAAATGAAGTAAAAACACAAGATATCATATTCTCTCCAAGAAAATTGGTATGATAAAAATATACGTAGTATTGAGAGTATTTTAGTACTCCTTAATTATTTTTTAATGGAATATTTAAATCATAATGTGATAAATTTTTATTGATAAATGATTGGATGGAACAATCATGTCAAGGATGATCATTGATAACATTTGAATAGAGTGCTCTACAATAGCATTATTGGGGTACATAGGGTTATAGGACCATATCATAAGGTAGAAATCATACTTTTGGTTAATATTATAGATATGTGGAAAATATATTGTTACCATGTATACCTGTCTTTTTGGGGATGGATAATCTCATTACTAAAAACCATAAAAGGATTATGACGATTCAAACATGTATAGAATAAATTAGTTTTTATAGATAAAAGATATCTAGTAAGGGTTTGAACACATTAATGGTCATGAAACTATGTATTAAAATAACAATTTATGGGGTGGGGATGTATATAATAGAAGATTTATTGGGCATATGAAAACGTAAATAGTAGCATACATGTTATGTAAAGAGGTGTTCATTCTTTGAACAATGATGTGCCTATGGAACATTTTATGATCAAGTATATAGGGAAAATTTGTTTTGCCTTAAAATATTACTATAATAGTGGAACTAGTAACATTATATTTAATTTTTCTAGGGTTAGGATTTAGTCCTCAAATTATATATGACTTTTTAATTTTTTCAATCTAAATTTTTCATATCCCATGAAATAAATAACCTAGAGAGAAGCGACTAAATTTTTTTTGAGAACAATCTTTCTGGGTTTTTGACCCAGTGATCAATTATATATGTTTCATTTTGAGCTCCAACTATTTCCCAATCCATGAAAGAGAATGGATTAGAAATCATAGACTCAAATTTTTCCCAAGACACCCTTTATGCATTTTAATCCTAATGAGACATTGTGTCTATTTTATTTTCAGTTTAAGGTTATGAAATATGGACCATGGAGGGTTAGATTTTATGGTCATAAAGCTTTTATCAACAGTGGTCATGTTTTAAGGTTATATAGATTCAAATAAAAATGAGTTAAAATTTCTAGAGATTGGGATGAATTGACTTGGAATGATTAAAGAATCCCATGAAGGACATGAAACCTAGATTGAGGGGAAGATATAACCTTATATGAATGATATACTCTACATTAGAGTAGAAAACCATAAATGGGATACAACTATAAGTATATTGGTAAAATGAATCAACACATATATAGTTTATGATAATGTAATTTCTTACCAACTAAGTATATAATATAGAAATATCTAACATAAATTAATAAGAACATACACAAATAAAGTGTATTGAAATTGATAGAAATGTGTTATGTGGACTAAGTGGAGAGATACAAGAATCACTATATATCCATATATAATAAGAATCAATCCACATGTGGTTCCCAGGAAATAAACCTCTGCATATATTTGACTCATATAGAGGGGCGGTATAGTGATTCCATTATCAGGCCAAGACAAATAAGGGAAAAGAACAACACGGATTATGAAGACCCAAACACTGGGATAATGTTATGGAGAATGGGGAAATTTTATATGATTATAGATTTATAAGATTTTAGTTTTTAATTGATGGCTATCATATGGATCTATCTCTTATTTAATGAAATATATTCAAAAAAATATCTAGCATGTTAATTTTAAGGTTCATGTGGGTAGAATGTATGTCATATAGTTTAGAATCATTTGACTAAAAATTAGACATTCTTTCATTTAAGGTTGAATGTTGTGAACCATGGGTGATTATTTATAAATCTATATCATGTAAAAAGTAAAATAGATTCATATTAATACCATGTTAATGAAGAAAAATCAATGTTGATTGATGGAATCTCATATTATAAGATGGAATATGAGTTTGAAAAATGTCAAACATACATCTTTGTCGAAGATAGAAAAATTATATTTTAATATGTATCCAACAATAATATAACTTAATCCACACATAGTTCTTGAAAACATGACTCAATCCTAATATAATCCCATTGAAGGACCGAACATCCATTAGAATTCCCTGAACATTATGATTGAGAGGGGATTAAAGACCTTCTAACTAAACCCGAGTCAAAGCCTATAGAAATAACTATGTATCTTAGGATAATATGAATTGAAATATATGTATTTTTTAAAATAGGTGTCTATATATAGACCAGGAGCATGTATAGGGAGAAAATAATAATGTCTTCCACCCAATGTCAGGTTGTTGTGATATTGACTTGATGTGAATAAGTAAGAGTTTAATCACTGGGATTAAATCTTATGGGGTTTTTTGGATGGAACATGTATAACATCTTTGAGGGTAAATATGAAACCTTGTTTTATAGGAATAATTCCACATACTGTTATTAAATGGGTTATTTTATTCTTTAATGGGATTTATACCAAAATATGATTCATTGTTGTGCTTAGGATATGAGATCTAGTTTTATATATATAGTGTCCAAGTATATGACTAATATAGAAAACTCATAATAAAAATGGATACCACATAATAGGTTAATTTGGATAAAAGAGATACTTATGGTTGGATCTAGGATAATAAATCTCAATATTACTATATATCCTACAAAAATTAGAATCAAACCACATGTATTTCATAGAATAGAGCCCATGTGCTAATCCAATACATACATAAGAGATAATAAAATGTTTTTTCATAATGGAGGTTTTTCATCACAAACACAATATGATTTGGTAAACACGTACAATTTTAATACTTATACTAATCTCGATCATACATAAGTGAATTGGGGGTTAAAAATAATGCTCTGAGAAATTTAAGTTCTTACTGGATAGACTTTTGTGTCTCATAGTTTTATCTCATATCACTTACACAGGATCCATGAAGTTTAAATCCATGTGTAATGAATTAAATGACATGTAGATTAAAATCATAGGATTGTAAGGAATAATTTTTTCAAATTATGGTTGTAATATAAGAAAAAATATGTCATGTACAATAAAGTTTGTATAATGAGTATATTTTTGAGGTTGTTCAATGTGGAAATCTATATTTTGTAACATCCCAGTAAGATTAACAGTAAACATGTTCCATAAGATGATATGTCACATGACCTCAAGTACACCTCTTCATACATAAAATGTTGTTGACTTGCAGTGATGGTCAAATAAAACAGGTGGGGAGAATACATCATCTTTACTAGAGTGAAAAAATAGTGGAAATAAAAATAAACAAAAACAAGAAATAATAATACATAACTAATATTTTCATAAGCAACACCCACAACAAGGTAAGTACAATGTTCCAGTAAAATAAATGTTTCATGCCATGTGAGTCCAATATTACAATGGGAAATGGAAGTAAGACACAAATGAAAATCCCTAAATGGGTCTTAATTGTATGTATGGTCCCATAATTCATTCACTAACCCAACTCCCTTGGAATCCATAAAACATAGGGAATTTTCCCTTATGCTGACCTAAAACCATGAAGTCTACTTGGGTAACCAATGGTGGCCTATGCATATTGTGAGTAAAACTCAGTAGGTCAAGACCAACAATATGTATAATAATATCCTAGAAAAAAAACTGTATTAATTTGTATAGAAATAATATAATAAAAATAAATAATCCAAGATTCATTATTAAACATTATTTAAATTAATCACAATAATAGTTTTTCCAAGTGAGAATTATACCCATAAAACCTACTTGGTTTCTTGTTGGTCATTTGAACCATATTTCTTATGGGTCGTAGGTTGATATACAATGATCATCAATCCATGTATCTAACTGGGGTTTTTTACACCATGTACTACCATCTGAATAACGATATGGAACACCATGTACATACCATTGAAGTTAGGGTAATTAGTCCATCTACCAAAAAACAATGCATCAGGGTTCGTGGATCATCAATATGGCCCACCCAACAGAGAGGAGCATCAGTCCAGCATCTTACTAAACATTAGATATATTTTCAAGGTCAACATTAGCAACCTTATCATCAAACACTAACAATAGTGGTACAACTTTTAATTTTTCACATTTCCATATTTTAATTACATTCAACATGTTCTCAATTTCCATATAAATCACATTTCATCATTTAAGAACATTACAACAATTTATCAGCACTTTCAATCCATTTAACCACTTAGACATTCCCCTTTAACCATTTATCAAATTTATCCATTTAAAACCATAACTCATTTGACTTATTCCAATTAAGAGAAACCCCATTATTTCATGTTAATATGATAGACAAATTTTCAATTGGTTTGATCACATAAACCCTTCAATTCACCATTTAACTAACTTATTTCCATGTTTAAGGGAGTGAAAAACCCCATGGGTGACCATATGCCTTGAATACTCTCCATAAATGGATCCAATTAGTTATGTGAAAGGTACAACATGCCATTAAGACAAAAAGATTATAATTTCATATCATGGAATCAAATTCACAACATTAAAACACAATATCAGAACAAAATTCACAAGAATAAACATAAGTACTATGTGATATTACTTATACACAACATTTCTCAAGATAGAAGGAAAGTACACTCCTAGGATCAACCCTTTATTAAATCCAAAACAACTATTAATGCCCCATTTAAGAATCCACGAAAGAAATAAGGGTTTAAGGTTTTGGTATGCGTCAAAACATTCCATTATGATTTTCCTAGAAAATATAAGAATGAGTAGTGGTAGGCTCACTCAGATATTTGAATCTCAACCAAATGCACTTTAAAGGACAAAATATTTAAAGATAATGATACTTGTAAGAGGATATATCTCCTAGTTTATAACCCTTTATTTTGGAGGAGGAAATGGGAGGAAAATTGGGTAATAAATTTGAAAGCCTGAGCAGGAAAAATAGGAATATCTTTGATTTTAAAGAGGTAATTAGTTTGGTTGCATGGTTTACTAAATCATGTACTGACCATTAGGTAGAATCTATACAATAGGTGTCCATTCTAAACAGTTTGTCTAGGATATCCACATGGTTTGACAGAACCATGTAGGGTTTATGTATCGCCTCTATCTAAGGGGGAACCATTCAGTCTCTTAGGCTAGGACACACAGTTGTCTCTAACCATGCACCGAACAAGAAGTATGCACTGGTTAACCTCTTTTCTTCCTTTTATATGTCCCAAACCCATATAACACACCCAAATCCCCTTTTATTCTTAGGATGAAAAATTGTTCCAAAAAAATGAGTTAATTTTTTTTTCAAAGAATCATACCTTAAATAGAGGTTGTGATCTTACAACATCCCATTCTTAAATTAACTCATATTTAAGATAAACTCCCAAGAACCACTAATAATTTATATTAAATGTATGGGGGCACTGGAAAAACATATAAACATCTCAATCCCATTTTTACATCTAAAGATTACTATACTACCGCGTCACTCAGATCAAAGGCACAGTCTTATCAATAGGTTTCTTCTCACTAATATCCACAAAACAAACTTGATACTATTTATAGGATATATCAACCTCAAGATCAACATCATCCACATAAATCACATAATATAGGTTTGTGTGGTACTAAAAAAATTTTCATATATAAAAAAAATCTTAAATAGAACTTTACCATTTTCAAAGAGCCAATTGGTACACCACCTGTATTATCCTCTCCATAATCTCAAACGGGCCAATATACCAAGGCATCAACTTACCCTGTTTCTTAATCTGGTGGTGACCTAATCTTAGTGAAAACCTAATTAACACATGATCCCCCATAATAATTCCCATGTTTGTTCACCTCATACAGTTCCATAAAAATTGTTTCTAATAAGTATTTTTTAGTAAACCTCAACAAGCACTAAGTTCTTTATTTAAGATCATTCAAATTCTATGATAAATTCTTTGATATTTTCCCATAATACTAGGATATTTCGTTCTGGTTTCCTATCTATCTATGTTTAAAAATTCATACTAATAATTACCTATGTACCAAGATCCTTTTTCAACCTTTTCCATAAGTTTTATGTAAAACAATTGTCATGATCTAAGACTGTTGTTCATGGAACCACATGAAAATGTACTATATATGAAACATATAATTTATCCAACTTGTCAATGGTTAAAGTCTCCCAAATCTATAATAAATGATATACCATTATAATCCAATCAACAATCACCCATACTGTGTCATTCATCTAATTCTTAATCATATTTCATAACACAATATCCATGGTGACATCATTTAACATCCATTACAGAATGGGGAAGGATAGTAAAATTATAGCAATGTCATTGAATCTCAGTGTACTCCTATTAATAGGTGTAGCATCATTTCATGAAACCTAAAACTTACCTTTTTATTCCTATAATCCAATATAATGTCAGAAGATCATAATAAATTCATATTAAACAAGAGTGGAATACCAACATTAAGACATGCAAATCACATATCATATCACCCCGTAAACTTGTTGGCACAACAACAAGACCAAAAAAAATGAAAAATATTATCCTCATCATTATTCCAATCGTAAGGTAAATCCACACCTTATATATTGTCCCTTAAATGAACAAATTTGGAATCCTTATATTTCCTTCTCTTAATGTGGTTCAAAAGAGATTAATCAATGGGAAAATGCATGATTTTTATCAGATTATCCTCCTCCTAGAAACTTATATGCATTAAATAAAAAAACTAAAAATTATTCCACTCATAACTAGACACTTAATCTTCTAGAGTCTTTGTCTTCCTACTTAATGAATCTATAACACTATTCTTCTTTCATAATATATATGAGAGCTCAATGTCAAATGACTGCAAATACTCAACCCAACCATACTATCAATGATTGAAAGAAAACTGTGAAAAGATATATTTAAGGATATTACGGTCAATATTAATAGGAAAAACTTAAATAAAATATAATTCCATCAAAATTATATTTTATAAACCACTTTTCGAAATCTACAGATCCTATGTAGGATATTTCCATTTATATGGCCTCAACTACTATGATCTATATGCCATGAATTAATCCCCCAATATCAAAATTTCTCCAATTCCAACCCTTTATGTGTTTCAAAACATGGTATAATATTTACATAACAAAAATATGATCAATATAATTATAGTAGGAAAACAATTATTATACTCTTATAATGAATTATTATATGGAACATTCCACTCGAACATGATTCTCTTCTTGGTTAGGCCTGATATTTGCATTGATAAGTGAGAAACTTCACTCACAAACCATCGATAACAACCTTCTAAACCATTAAAGATTTGAATATCAAAAAAAATATTAGTATCTGTCGTGAATCTAATTCATTATCCTTCTCTAGGTTCACTAAAACACCTTCAACTGAGATAAGGTGCCTTAATAAATACACCTTGTTGAACCAAAAGTGTCACTTTGAAAGCTTCATATTAATTTGGTTCTCTCTTAGTGTGCTTGATATTATGTTAAATTTTTTAACATGATCATCGTGAGTATATCAGTATATTATCAGTTCATCAAAAAACAATAACCAAAAATTGATCCAAGTATGGAAGAAATATTTTATTCACCAAAACCATAAAAACAGAAAGATATTTTTTCCACTTGAACAACATCTTGATAAACTAATACAATCTATAATTGATTCTAAAAGTAGTGAATTTTTTTTAAAAGGTCTCACCCACAACTAATGATACCATGATCACTAATAAATTCTTAAGAACAAAAAATAAACCTTTAGATGATCAAAAATATCATCGATACATTGAATAAGATATCAGTTCTCATCTTTCATATGGTTCAAATTCTGATAATCAATACAAAAATATAAGTTTCCATCAGCCTTATAAGAAAGAAAATTGGATATACCCCAGGTGAAATACATGGATGGATAAATCCTTTATTATATAATTCCTAAAACAGGTCTTTATGCTCATAAATCTCTACTAGTTCCATTTTATATGGAAAATGGAAACTCGCTCTGCTCGAGGTACAAGATCATTCATGAAATAAACCACTCTATTAAGTGGAAAAATAAAAAATTTATCAGGAAACACATTCTAAAATTGATCCATGATAGGAGTGAAGACACCATGTTTCACTACCTCATCAAAAATCATAATACATACCACATGGGTTGTTATTTCACACAATTTCCATCATATTGGACCTATATAACCTCCTGGGATATTTTATTCCTTATGATGGACATAGGTGTAACCCTTAGGAGATGAGAAATCACATTATTATAGTAACAATATATGTGATCCCAGTATGCATCCCATAATAAATCCCCAATATCATGTCAAAACCTATCATCTCAATAATATACAAGTCCAAAATGAAAAATTACCCACTATAATTAATGGAACACTCCTTACATAGATAGATAACTTCATTTTTCACTTCTAATCATGTGTTAGTCAACATAAATCCAAACATAAGCACCACTGACTAAAAAAATCAATTAAAAACTCGGTATATATATAATAATGAGAGTGTCATGTATCAAATAAAGCAAAATAAATTATGGAAGTTGCATGAATTATACCTCAAACAGTCAATGATCCAGCCTCGGTAACATCTAGAGCATACAAAATAACCTGCAGATTCCATGTTCCTCCACCCCGGGTTATGGTTTGAGTCCCTTACCATTCATTGCTTCACTAATATAGACACTCTTATCTATAAGAACTATATTCCCCACCTCGACATGTAATATAAGTAAAAAATAAAACTTCTAGAATGATAAGGGGTAGAATACCCCTTTCGATGCACTATACCATCCTAGATCCTCCATCATTCCCTAACATTCATGGGATCCTTTAGAACCTCTCTATGTGACCCATTCTGCCACATAGATAATAGAGTGCATAATCATTTCCTTGTGATACTAATCTTTTCCCTTGTCTATTCTATTTATAACCACTCTTGTGGAATTTCTTAAAATGAGACATCCTAATATCTCAAGATGAATCACGAGAATACCTAACTAAAAACTTCTTCCCTCCACTATAAGCCACCTTCATGTTCTTTATTAAATGAGATCCTGATCCACTACCTCAATAAACCACTTCAATTGAAATATATTAACCTGGGATTTTATCTCACGTACAATTCCATCCTAAAAATTTCTACCCATATATTCATCATCACCTATCAACATCGATGAAAAATGCCATCTAAGTTTCTAGGACAAACCATCACTATCATGCATCACTATAGAAAACACATAAACTCATAAACGTTTCTTTTCCTTATGGGCTCTAGGTGAAAGTGTTCTAGTAAATTCTCTTCCAATTCCTTCTAAGACAAACCTTAAAATTTCTCATCTGAAGCCTAAATATCCCACAAATGATTTTTTTGTTCTCATAAAATATATTCAATAAACTAGAGTCTATTTTTCGATGGATTTTCTAAGTGATCCAAAATCATTAAGATTGATTCCATCCAAAACATGTATTCTTCTAGTCCACCCTCATTGGCAATGTTCGTAGGGTGCTATAGTTGAAATTCACTCATAAGATTAAACATAACTAGAACATCCCACCCTGGGTGTCTCTTTTCATATTACATAAAACATATGAAGTTCTAATTAAAATTTTCACCCCTGCTACATATAACCACTGATGGTTCTAGTCCCACTACTCGAGGCATATTCTTTGTAATATCATCTTGTCACCCAACAAGTAAACATTTTCATGGTGGCATGTCTCTATAATTCTAAATTAACATCTCAAAAAACATAACATATAGATTCCATGGTTTACATAAAATAGGTGTAACTACTATCTATAAACAACCCACACAACATACACTATCCAAACGGATATAATCGTATCTAGGACACTACCGTCAACTATCCCTATTGTGGGACATGGATAAATTAGGGTAAACCAAACTTATATAATCAGAAACCTCTCATTTGGCACTATTTTAACCATTTAAATTTTGAACTTCATAGTTGAATATAGTTAAAAATCTTCTTTAGGAACTATTTTCTAAAAACTGTAAAAAAAAGATAAATTTTTTCATTTCCCATAACCCACCATATCTTTCTATTCAATGATTTTTTAATATGATTCATGGAAAATTAATATTGAGTACCTATAATGGATTGTGAATATGTAAGCCTTAATCTATATCGGGAGATAAATAAAGTCTCTATAGATAATAATATTATACCACAAGTGTATCACCCAATGGAGATATATCATCCATCTGAAATATGAAAACATCCAGAATAGTAATCCCACCTTGGGTATATGGTTTTTACCTCACACATGGGTTATCCATTCATATGGATGAACCCATTTTCAAAACATTATAAATACTAATATGTTTTCTACCTATCCAAAATAATAAAACAATTGAATATAAAAACTCTCTAATAATGCTTTGTAACATCTCATCCTGATTGCCACTGAACTGGTGCCCTAATACGATGCCCCACATGACATCAAGAATGAATTCATGTACACTAGAGGCTACCAATTAGTATCGAGGGTCTAATGAAACATGTTGAGACACTATTAACTCTTTACCAAAATGAAACAACAACAAAAATCATAATAAAAACAACCTTAAATAATAATACATAACCAAGACTCACATAATGAACTCCCATAACAAGGTAAGTATAACAATCCAATATAATTAAGGTGCCATGTAATGAGATTCTAATGTTCAAAACAATAACTAAAATAATAGACAAAGGAAAATACTTGAATGGGTCCTGATATCAAGTCTTGTCCTTACATCCTTGCTCAAACCCCACCCTCGTACTAACCATCTATCATAGGGCTTTTTACCATATACTAATTTGAAACCATGAAGTCTACTCAGGTACCCAAGAGAAGCCTGAGTATGGTGTGAGTAAAACATAGTAGGCCACCACTAATGGTGTCAAAAACATATTTTCTATAAAAATTTATGCATAAGTACAGTAAACAACAGAATAATCGTAAATAAACCAAGTTTCATTTTTAAAAATTGTTTAATATACCACATTTATACTTAGTTCCAACGAATACTCTTACCCTTAAAACTTTATTAGGCACATTACAGTCATCTAAATCAAATGTAATTGGGGATACAAGTTGACATACATGGAGAATTCGAACAAGTATCCAACTGATATTTAGATCCCCATGTATTACCATCCCACCAATGATATGGAACCCCATGTCTATACAATTAGAGTAAAGAGGATGGGTTCATTCTCTTGGACTATGATACATTGGGGACCCTAAAGCCTCATTTCAACCTTCCTAATGGATAGGAGCGTCATTCTAACAGCCCACCAACTATTATACCTATTTTAGATATTATCATCATTGAAATTTTCATCAAAAAATAATAAGGTTGTACCTTTTCCTTTTTCACACTTTCATGGTTCATTAAATTTGAAATGTTTTCAATTTACACATTAATACCATTCTACTATTTAATCGCATTACTATAATTTTCACCAATTCCAATCCATCTAAACATATGGACATTCCTATTTAACCATTAATCATATTTATAAATTTACAATCCATAACTCATTTGACTTATTCATGTTAATCAAAACACCCCTTAATTCCATGTTAAATTTCTAAACATAGTTCTAATGGGTTTAATCCCATAAACCCATTAATTGTACTTTTAACAACCCCATTCCCATTTTTAAGGAATTTTCACACCCCATGGGTAACTATAGGCCAATTCTACTCTCTATCAAAAAAATAAAATGAGCTCTATGAAATGTCTATCACATCATTTTGAAACCCATTTTTTCATTTACTATCAACTAATAAAATACATAGTATTAAGAAAAAAATCATAACCACACACACATGAATAAACATCAATACTATTGTATATAACTTGTATACTACCTATCACATTGTCGAAGAAAAGTACTCATCCAACCTAATCCCTTGATTTAAGCCCTAAAAAAATCTTAACGCCAAATCTATGATTCTATTGGAAAAATAAGGGTTAATGGATTTGGAAGGAGAGAATATGTACCACCATTATTATCCTATAAAATAGAATAAATGGGGTTATAAACTCAATAATATCTTCGATTCACAACCAATGGAGCTTCAAATGACCAAATATAAAAGGAAAATGATAATTAGAAGATGGTAGAGATCCTAGTATGCAACCCTTGATGCTATAGAAGGAAATGGGATGAATATAAGGTAAGAAATTTTAATTTATAAGAGGAAAATGGAATTTCTCCATTTTTAATAGGAATATGGTTAGGCTACATGGTTGGAAAAATTGTGCACTAATCATATGGAACCCTCTATCTAAAAGGGGTTTAGGCTACATAGTTTGTCTGGGACACACACACGGTTTGAGAAAACTATGTGGTGTCCATGAACTATCTTTATCCATGGGGGATAAGACACACAATCTTCAGGTCTAGGGTGTATGGTTATCACTAATTGTGCGATAACTGTGAATTTTGCACTAGTTGGCCTCTTTTTTATCTTTTTCTTATCCTAAACCCCTGAAACACCCCCAAAGCTTCTCATATTCTCTGTAACCATTTCATTAACCAAATAATGGATGTTAAATGAAAATTTAAATGATATATACCATATACAAATGTTGGGATCCTAAATGTCGTATATTTTAAGGATATATGATAAGGACCTTTATGTCACAAATTATAATTTTGTATATCAAATACCTATATTCATCGATGTTTTAGGTTGTATAATGAGGTCATGTATGTCATTAAATTTAATGTTGTATCATGAGGGCCTATATTTTCCCTAGATGAAATTATGAAAAATGTTTCTTATGTAACATTGTATTACTATAAAACATGATATACTCCCAATCTATTCTAATCAAGGAGTATGCCTCATTAGAATAGTCGTTATGTTTAGTGTTTATCTCTTTCAATTTCAACTCCATAATTTAATGTTTCATTAAAGTTATCATGGAGTTTCAGAGATATAGTATTAATTCCCCTTTGATTAAATTACAGAGTTAAGCCTTCTTATTTAATTCTTTCATTAAATGATTCGGATGGACTATAAGGTTTAGCAATGTTCACAACCTTTTCTCAAAGAGTATATCAAACTCATATTAATAAATTTAAAACATATCATATTTGGTTAATTAATTTATTAGTGTAATGAAAGGTGATTTTATTTAAAGATTTATGGGAAGGACTACCCATGTCCCATAAGAAATGAGTATTGGGTCACCTATGTGGTGGTGTTAGTTGTGTTCTGATAATCACAGTCATGCATGAGTTTATATATCCATTAATATCTATCCTTTTCTAATATCTTTTAAAGGTTATTATATAGAGTTTTATTAAATGGCTTTACATCTTTCTTCATTGTATCATGACAGTGGTATGAGTGGTTAGATATGATATTATATTCTTAAAACAAACTCTTCTCCTTAAATGCGTAAAAATTGGTTTCATTTTCCTTTAATGTGGTAAAATATAATAATGATATTAGACTTCACAAAATTTATGACAACTCTCATTATGTATTATTTATGGGTAACCACTTTGGCTGATTTAGAGAAAAAATCAGTTGCAATATGTATGAACATGAACTTCATATTTGTGGATATAGGGTATGGATCCATGACATATATCCTCTATAGATAAAATCTCCATGAATATTTAGAATTGGTAAATAACTATGTATGTTGATTAATATTGATATAATGTATCTAAAAAATATATAATATCTTAGTGAATTTCATGCATTCCTTCGTCATTATTAAAGAGAAGTACTTAAGTCTATTGATTTAATGGAAGGTCTTGAATCCTGACTTTTAGGCACCACATTCACTTGCTTATACCACCTCAATAATAGTGACGGTCTCTCCTATTTTGATACACCAAACATAGACCCCATAAATCCTCATTTTTAGTGTAATTTATTATAATTCATTTTATCGAAGTAGAAGAAATCTATTTTATAATGAAATATATTTTCCTTCTTGGCTCGATCATGTGGGAGGAATATGTTTTTGGGGTAGTCTATTATTGGATACATCCATATCATTATGGAATAAGATGGTGGGAATATAGGATCTCTTATCTTATAGTGTGTTTTCTTTAAATGATTTATTTCATATCACAAATGATGAATAGATAAACCACCATGTGATGTGTGATATGGATGATTTTTTTATATTGACCTATATCAGAAAATGTTGTAGCTACTTTATCTAGTAGATCCACCTTGGAATTCTGTGAATGTAGAATGTGAGATGGTATTGGTTCTTAATGGAATTCCTTTTTCCACCCATGTATGTAACAAATCATGGGAATTAACTCTTCTTTTTTGATTCCATAATAATATTTATTTCATTGATCACCAACTCTGAATCGCCTTTAATGTTAAATAAGGTCACTAATCTCTATAGATCTAGATTTAAGACTTATATAATGGCTTTTTATTATGTCTCAATGTTATTTAATAAATCTAATAGTTGGTAGGATTAATGTAGAATTCATGTTGGGGAAGTGAATATAATTATATTATCCCCAAACCAACACTCTTAGATCTGGTGTTAAACATATATTCTTTATATGAATAGATTGATACCAATAAATGTGACCCAATTTTCACAATCCCAGACTTAAAACATAAAATAAAAATATTGGATCACTTACTACCCAATGACCTATTAGGATTAGAGTTTTAGAGGTTTAGGAAAAATATTAACAAAAAAATACAAAAATTTTAATATTCTATATAAATTCTTCAACATATCCATTAAAAATTCATCACACATGAAATATTTCCACACATATTTTACTTTAAAACATTCTTTATAAACCATGGAAGATGAAAACATAAGAATGGTATGACCAAATGCTCATTTAGGGTAAATATAAGCATTGGAAATTGAATTTCCACAATGAAATAAGATCCGCATAAACAAAACATTTTGATATCTTAAAACATCATTACCACATCACTCTATAAATCACTCTTAAAAATAGAATAACATACACTATAAACTCTTACAATCTCTTAGGAGAAACATAAAATAGGTTAACTCTATCTCTTTACGCATTATATTTGAAGGTTATAATGGACCCACCTTCCATAAGTTTATAACATAACAATGAGTACTTAGTTTATAACAAAACCCCATTCCAAGGATCTTTATTAAAAAAGAAACATCATCAAAAAAATTAAAATAACCATAACATGAATAAATTTTAAATAGGTTTATTTTCATCATAAAAATCATAGAAATAACTATTATTCATTTCATACAATTTTTAATCCATGGAAAAAATGGGTCATTGACACTCTCTTTGATAAATCATAATCCAGATAGAAAAATAATTATTACGATATTAATATAATATATTCAAAATAAAAAATAAGTCACAATAATCTTGTTTATCATTGGTGAATATATATACTATGAAATTATTTTAAAAAAATTATTTAGGAAAATATCCTTCAACTTTTAAAATCATTTCAAAAAATTTAAAAATAATTAATTTTCTTCAAAAAGAACCATGGAAACATATATATAAAGCTTTAAAATAAAATAACAGTAATGAATTTGAGAAAATAAATTCATGTAGTAAATGTTAAAAATAACCAAATATATAAAAAAAAATTAAGAGAGTGAAAAGTGACCCAAATGAAAATAATAAAGGATATGCCTTTAAGAAACTTTTAAAATATGCTCAAAGAACTGGAAAATAAGTTTAAGAAATAATTAATTATTATAAAATAATATTCTTGAAAACCTTTTAGAAAACATGGAAATGAAAGAGAATGATTCCCAGTATAAAAAAATATACAAGATCGGCTTCACATACTAATTACTTTATTGATATTTATTTAATTATTATGGGTGGAAATGGAAACTAAAAATTTAAACCACTTTCATAAATAGAGGATAAGTTAATTGATTTGGTTTAATAAAATAAAATTATATTTTTTCCCAAAGGAACCTTAAATATAAAAAAATCCCAAAAAATTTTGTAACATAAAACATTTTTAGCATCAGTAACTTTAGAAATAAAAATTAAATGAAATATAGAATATTGTAGGGCTCTATAAATCCAATAAAATACATAAAATAATATTTAAAATTATTTAATTTGTTTTTAATTACACCATTAACGAAATCATGTTGAATGAAATGAAACATATTTCAAAAAATGAGATTAAAACAAAGAAAACCCCTGAACGGTTTAAAACATTTAAATTGATAATTAATCCATCAAATTATTATGTGAACATATTTAAATCCAAATAAAATAATTTTAAATATATAAAAAAACAATTCATAGATCAATTCACACATAATCATGTAATAACAAATTCAATTAAAGAGAAGTATGTCCCAATGTTAAGAAAGTGAGTTAATAATCCCCTTACAACTTGGTAACTTTGTAGTCAAATCCCCTTACATGAAATGATTTTAATTGAAACATAAAATAACATAAAGTATTAATGATTGATGAAATAAAATTTAAAATCTGTAGTACATGCAAAAAAAAATTAATTAGGTTCAACGAATTAAAACATACCTCAATGAAGAAAAATTGTGACAAAATCCATTTTCATGAGTCTCGACATTCCATGTATATCCTTTAACTACTATATAAATAACATATATAAATTATCTAACTATTCAATAAAATTTTAAAGGTCTTTAATTAATTATTGATCAATTTTTTTCATTTGTTACAATGACATATTTAATTACTTAATAGGTCATGTCTATGTTGTGTGTTTTGAGGATGTTTTGTTCATAATTTAAAACAAATTTGGTATGTTTACCATTTTCAAAGTTATATTAATAAAATAATATCCATAATAATATTATTTACATAATTATAATTTTTATACATTAACTATACATTTTAAACCAATTATTAATGGTGGTTATGAAAATTGAATTATTTCAGAATCTTGGTGATGGTAGGTCATATGTACGCATGAATAACATTTTAATTATTCCAAGATCATGATGGAGTGAAGGAAAGTATTAAATTATCTTTAAATAATGATAATTATATCATATATATCATATTATCACATTAAATGAACATATATATATATCATTCTTGTGTTGTGGTTTTAAAAAAGGAATTGTTTCGCTTTGTGGAGGTGGTAGTCTACACATATGCACAAATAACATTATCATTTTTTTAATAGATGGAATGGTGAGAAAAAGTGCTGTAATTATCTTTATAAAATGATAACTATGTCATTAATATCATATATATACATTAAATCCATCATTTAAACTTTTTATAATAGGTGGTTAGGGAATACAAATTACAATGGTTCGTGATGCAGTAATTTTTTCATATACAAAAATGATATATTCATTTCCAATTTGATGGGAGAATGATATGTGTAGAGGTTATTCTGTTAAAATAAAAATATATAATTATATATAATATACTATTGTTATTATTTTAACATGTTTTAATAATTTTTTAATAATTTGCATGAATAAATAAAACTAAAACATTGGGTTAAAAGTTATACCTCTTTTTTAGAGAACCTTCTTTTCTCTACACCTTAAGACATATAAGGTTGGTATTCTACCCAAAATATAATATCTATAACCTGGTTATGGATTTAATAAATTTATATTTCTAGGGTTTATACGAACTAAATGTCATTTTAAGTGTGAAGAAAAGAGGATATGAGGTACCAATTTATAAGTGAGGGGAGAGGCACTCTTGTAATTACTTGATGTATTAAATTACTATAAATTACTTTTCATGGAAAAATGATCCAACAATATATAATTAGAATTTAGGATGGTTATAAGTCAAAATAATGTTATAAAATAAAAATTTTATAATTTTTTGTTATGTTTTTACCCTTATATCTTAGTTTTAATCGCCTATTAACACTTCTGACAATTACAGCTATAATAATGTTTTTTACTCTTTATGGGACAAGGAATTTTCTATTGAAGAAACAGTGACCCATAAATAGAAAATTTTTGGTATTTTCAAACATACACAATTAAATTTACAAATATATGAATTTTTAAAATTTTAAATCATTTAATAAAATCGACGTTTTTATAAAATTTCATTAATGTCACTTTTAGAAATACATGAAATATTACAATGTAATATGTATCTAACTCTAGTAAAATTGTTCCAAAGTGATATTTATTTGAAATTAAGTATTTTATGGTCTTAATATAATCTTAATATAAAATTAATATAATTTTATATGTCATTTTAACATTAAATTTTTTTTAAACCTTGGTTAACAAATTTTAACTTCAACCTAGGTAGCGTATTTTTCAAAATTAAAGAGTTATAATTTTACTTATAATATTACAATTGACTCATAAATGTCCATGGGATAAAATTTTATACCATTTTTATCAAAATTTTAAAATATTAAAAAATATAATTATTTTATAATTAAATAAAATATTAGTTCACAAAAAATTTCATTAAATTCATTTTTGACACTATTAATTAAATTTGAATTTGAAAACTACATGATAAAAAAAATATAATCCTCTAATAAATAATTAAAATGTTATATTTATTTATAAAATTTATTATATCCTACAAACCAAACAAAATAAATTAAGTTTATTAAATTTTTTAAAATTTTTTAATTTTTTTTGTTACTTCAATAAGAATTATGTG
Source organism: Viscum album (assembly GCA_963277665.1). NCBI lineage: Eukaryota > Viridiplantae > Streptophyta > Magnoliopsida > Santalales > Viscaceae > Viscum > Viscum album. The sequence goes on along the minus strand of OY728165.1, from coordinate 248,811,004 downwards.
AGTGTGGCGTAAGAATTTAGGGTAATTATTTCATTAATAAAAATTAAAAAATAATAAAAATAATATTAAATATTTCTTATTTCAAATAAAATTTTTAAATTCAATATAATTTTGTTTTTATCCCTAGGACACAATTTTATATATATTAAAAGCCAAAGAGTTACATTTTCGGCTCTATATTTAATATATGTAATTTTCAAATAAAAATGGCACAATTTTGCTGTAAATTATAATAGTTGATTATGATGGATAAAAAAATCATAGAATATATTAAATTAAAGTGTTAGAGTTATTTTTATTCCCTATTATATTATTTTTGACCATAATTACCTGGTTTATCCATATAGAGAAATCAATATTTAATAATTTTACTATTCATAATGACCAAAAATAAAAGAGACTATTTACTAGATTTAAGCCTCTTAATTAAAAATATAGAATCCATTTTTCAGGAAAAAATTCCAATTATTTTAGATATAAATTTTTATATATTTTTTTTTTAAATGAAGGGAATATAGTTTTTTGATGAAAAAATATTTTTCTATGAACAAAATTAAACTTATACCAAAATCAAGAATAATGATGATTAAAAGGATATTAATTTTATTATATCTAATAAATAATAAATTATTTTAACAAATGATAAATAAAATTAATAATATTATTTTTCTAAGAAAATTATTTATAATTTTACAAAAAAAATGTGTATTTTCACTATGCATTAAAAAAATAATCCTTTTCGAAAAATACCAAAATTTTACCAAAAGTTAATTTTTCTATGTTGAATTGAAAAACAAATTTCATTGTATGAAATAAAGATTATAATGTTTATATAAATTAATTCTAATATTCACCCAAAAAATATATACACACAAATTTTTATTAAATTTTTTTTATGTATAAAATGACTTTACTAATAAGTGGGTGATTATTTAGGAAGAATTTATCAATAAATTTTTATAGAGATAGAACCATATATATATATATCATAACGTGGATAATACTATTTATACCATCTAATTTAATGTCTAGGCTATAAATAAAACATTTTTATAATAATATTTTCTAATTCTTTAGGATCAGTATTGTGTGTTGTATACGATATCAAACATAGTGTTCTTTTTAATCATAGGATATTTCATCCCCATTTAATAAATTGCATCCTCAAAATCGGAACATGGTCTTTGTAATAAAGGGTTTGACATTTGAAAATACCATTATCGAAAACCCACATCATAAAAAGGGGTAATAAAGAATCTACTTGGAAAGATAAAAAGAGAAATTTTAAGGTTATCTAGAATAAAACAAATCTATATTTAAAAATATGAGAAATTTTGTGTGAAGTGAAAATATGGGAATGAAGGAAAATTTTAATGTCCAAATTACATTGGAGAGTTATACAGAAGTTTGATCATAAGAAATCGAATGATCATGAACAAGTCAATAACCACAAAAACCATAAATTAATGAGTTGTGAAAAAAACATTGATTCATCAGAAATGACGGAAATAGGATAATATTTTTTATTTTAAGATCATTTTTCCTATAGTTGAAGAATTAATTTACCCATAGAGACTAATAAAATAAGGAAATATACTTACTTTATGTGTATAATTTCATCATTATTCTATTTCCTCTTAAATATCATCTTTTTCTCCAAATAATGAGTAATCATGATGAGTTTTTCATACATGAAACAATAAAATAATATTCTAAATAATCGCATAATCTAGACAAGGATAATAATACATTACTCATGTATTTGCTGACACTACTAGAAACATAACCTATAACCATGGTTTGTAATCATGGGTATAGCCCATAATACTGGGGGTATAGGTTATACCACGGTACAAATAATCATGGGTGATCAAGCCGTCAGAATAGCTCGACGTTATAGCCCCGGTTTGTAAATGATATTTACACTATTATACACCATGTAAATAGGTTTATCAGAAATATAGCTACATACATAGTTTTCAATTGTAGGTATAGACATATTTCCATGGGGGTAGTTATTTCAATATTCCACCAAGTCAATAATCCTATAGCTAAAATTCTAAAACTAGGGCAATAAAATATAAAAAAAATGAATCTCACCGAATTTAAACCCTGGGCCGCCACTTGAAATTCCATGTTCCTAAAAACTACACTAAATATCATTATATCTATATTAATATATATTTAATTATATTTAATTAATTATTTATTTATTTATATAAACCATGTATATAAGTGTTAAATTGTGGTAATAGGTTTTCCTGTGGGTTTTTTCTGCACTTACGCAAGAAAGATATCGTGGTGTTTTACCAAAACCAGTGCTATAGATTTTATCTATAGCCATGGTCTCAATAAATCGTGTCTATTGGTTCTAAACCAACCCATGCAACAACAATTTTGGGAAAACATGGGTATAAGGTTGCTTAAATCCATGACTTTTGGAGAACAATGGCTATAAGGTTTTCCCACATCCTCAACACAGAATACCCCCCCCCCCCCCGTGAAACCTATTATCATGGTTTACAAAAACCCTAGGAATAGAGTTTAAACCAAAAAATCTGCCCACAGTTTTTAGAAAACCATGGGTATAGGGGATCTCTATTTCCCCAATTTTGGAATAAACCATGGCTATAACCTTATTTTCTAGTAGTGTAAAAACAATATCATTAGTATATGATATGAAAATACACAAATGAATAAACATTCATATTAAGAAATAAAAAATTAATTTTAAAATAATCAATAATATAACCTTATCCTCAACCTAGATAATTTGATAAATAACTTTACTTAAAATTTTTCAAAATACTCCCAACCAAGTTAGAAACCCTAAAATCGGAATGATATTATCTAATATTCTTCATAGATAAATTTGACCTTAACTCCAACAAACATTCATCACTTATGATTTTATCTACAAAAAAGTATATATCCTTATAATATAATCTCTAAAATATGATAATTTTTCGATAAATTAACTAAATCACAATAATGAAAATATAAAATCATATATAAGTCAAAAATAATATTGAACCTTTATTCCTAAAAATAAAATCAAATCATATCCAAAAGAAATTATATTTACCATAATCACATAATTTCTGTAAAATGGGGAACTTCTTAAATATAACATTAATGAAATAACCAAATCATGTTCCAGTCTCATTGTTATCTATGTGATAAATTATATATTCCCAAAAAATAATAACTCTGTTATCTCTATTAACCATAATTACCTAAACATCAGAGACCATACTAACTCTAGAGCTTATAAAGGCCTTTGAAATTATATTTATTAAATATAAAATAATTTTTCTTAGATAACCTTTTCAATTAAATTCATATTAAACCCAATGGTTAAATTACCATAAATACCTCTTATAATATTCTTAATCAACTTAAACTCTCATCACTTAAAACCAAAAAGGCGGTGTATATGCCTTTGAAAATATGATAAACATTAAACTTATAAACCCAGGATGGTATCTATAACTTTTATTTTATCCTCACATGAAAACATCCAAATCTCAAAATTTTTCTAAACCTTACTATAATAACAACTATAACATCCCTAAAACAATATTCCTATATCTCGTTATAAAAAACTATTCTTTAGATTTTTGGCTTGATACCATTAAATGTAACATAATTACAACCATCCAAAACATACAACATAAAAAATAAATATTGGATCACTTACATACCAAATGTGATTTTAGGATTATAGTTTTAGATAATTAGGAACAAATATTAAATAACAATAATCATCATTTCATATTAATTTATAACTCTTCAACGTCACCTATCAATGTTTCTCAAAAATAAAATCATTATAGACATAATTATTTTAACATCATTATTTATAACCAAGTCATAAGTAAAGAATAAGAAGGGTGATCTTAAATTATTAGAAAGGATAAAAATAAACACTAATAATTGAATGTGATCAGTGACCTTAATATAAGCTAAGGGTGTGATAAAATAATCAAAATTCATGATCATAACATAATATAATTCATACCTATAAAAAAGTAGATCATAAAACATGTGACATTGAGAAAATATTTATCAAACACAAGAGTATTGTTAATCAATAATAATGATCCATGTGAATTAATCATGATCAAATAATCTATTAAAAACTCTTAGAAAGTGTAAATAAAATATGATGGTACCTTGGAACATAATTATTATATCACTCATACAATCACTCTTAAAAATGGAATAATCTACAAGGTAAATTACAAAAGATCTTAGTATAAACCAACGACTGACTAAGCCCATTTATATACCCAATTCATTTGAGGGATATAATGAACCCACCTGTACTTGGATTATAACGTAACCACCAGTCCAATATTTACAATGGAACAACCCTTAATTGGTTTATAATGGAACCAACCATAATTATAAAAAAAAATATATGAACCATAACATGAATAAAGTACATAGATCTTACTTTTCATAAAAAAATCATAAAAACAACCTTTATTTATTTCATTCCTTGATTAATCCATGGAAAAAAATGGGTTCTATGAAAATCTTTTTATAATAATTACAATCAATATAGGGAAATAATAATAATGGTATCATTGCATCATACCTTCAATGGGGAATAAATACCATCACGTTTTTTCATTGGTGAGTAGAAATAAAAATAAATGATCTTTAAACAAATTCTTTAGAAAAACACACTTTCCACTATGAAAATAATTATTTAAATTGAAAATTAAAAAAAATTGTGATAATATTTTTCTTTAAAAATAACCATTGAAATTTATAATGTATGATTCAAATAAATTATCTGTTATAATGGTGGGAAAATCCATTCATGTTGAGTGTGTTAACTATAAACATTCTTATCAAACTTTTATAAAGAGTTTCAACAGTGTCCCATGTGGAAATTGTTAATAAATTTCCATGTATATGATTTTTAAAGAAGATAAAATAATGTGTAAAATACCGTTGAGAAATAATTTATGTTTTGAAAAGAATATTCATGAAAAAAATAGAAAAAATAGATATGAAAGAGAATGATTTCCCATCTGAAAAAATATAGATGGTCAATATCACATACAATCATAATTCTTGATGTTCCTTTAATAAATAAGGTGTGGGGGTGGAAATTAAACATATAAACCACTTTAATAAACTAGTTATAATAATATCTATGTTATTATAGAAAATAAAAACATATGGTCTCCCCTAAATAGACCATGAATAAAAAGAATCCCAAAATTAAATGAAATTGTAACACGATGGATTTAATACTTTGGTAACTTTAAAAAACAAAAATAAATGAAAGAAAAAATAGTATACGGCTTTATAAATCCATATAATTACATGAATTAATATTTTAAATTCATTAATGGGGTATTAAGGCAACCATTCAATGAAATCATGGTGCAAGACATGAAACATGCCTCATAAAAATGATATTGAGACAAAGAAAAAACCCTTAAAGAGTTTATAAATTTTAAAGTGATAATTAATACATTAAGTTATTATGTGAACTTATTTAAAACAAAATAAATTTTGTTTCAATATATAATAGAAAAAATTGATATAAATTCACACAAAATCATATCATAAGATAGTAATTTAAGTATAAGTATAACCCAATGATGAGAAATTGAGTTAAAAAACCTTTTATTACTTGGTAATATTCAAGTAAAATCCACATGGATGGAATTATTTGAATTATAAATTAAAATAAGATTATTTATTAAGGATTCATGATATAAAATTTATAATGGAAATTATATGCATCATATAAAATGAAATAGGTGTATAACATTAAAAGGTGGCACATTGAAGACAAATTGAGACAAAGTCCCTTTCTTGAGTACAGACAGTCCATGAACCTCCATGAACTCCAATATATTAAGCTTATATCAATTATTTTATTTTTTAATATAATTTTATAGATTTATTAAATTATCTATAAATAGTTTTTTATTATAAGGACACATTTAATTACTTAATTTCTTCTCTACATGCCAGGTGTTTTGTGGACATTTATTTTATATTTTAAAAACATCTTCGGTATGTTGAAACATTTTAAATAGATGTCCATTAAAACATATATTGAATTTCAGTCATTTCATAATTATTTATTTTATATTATAGTTAATATTTTAAAAATATTCATGAACGGGTGTTATGAAAAATGAATTACTTTACAATCATGGAGACCCTAGGTTGTACATACGCATGAGTAATCTTTTCAATTTTTAAAAATCATGATGTAAAGAAAGAAATTATTGTTTTATATTTACATTATGATTATTATATAGTAAATATCATTTGATGAATTTTAATGAACGTATATATACTATATATATGATGTGGTGATGAAAAATGAATTGCATTGCTTCATGGAGGTGGTAGTCTTCACGTACACATGAATGATTATCATTTCTCAATAAATAGAATGGTAATAGAAAATATGATATTTAATATTTAAATAATTATAATAATATCATGAATATAATATATATATATATATATTAAATCCATCATTATAACCATTCATAATAGGTGGTTATAGAAAATTAAATACATCAGTTTGCGAGGTGGTAGCCTATTTTACACACAAATGATGGATTTATTTACCATCTGATAGAAGAATGAGATAGATATAGGTTATTGCAGTAACATAAATACATTTTATTTATTAAATATATCTGTTTTATTATTACATCATTTTCTAATAATATATAAATGTGGTATAAGAAGAAAGAAAAGTAAAACATTCGGTTTAAAGTTATACCTATTCCACCGAAAACCACATTTTCCTTACACCTTAATCTGTATAAGGTTTGTATTATACCAAAAATAAAACTCTATAACATGATTAGTAATTTTATTAAAGTTTATATTTAGTAATTAGAAGATAAAAATGGATCTTAATGTGTGAATAAAATAGGATATGAGGTTCACATTTTTAAGTGAAGGGGGGACACTCTTTGAATTATATTAAGTATTAAATTAATATATATTAATTTTCATGGAAAATGGATAAAAATTAAATAATTATAATATTGGATTATGATGATTCTAAAAACACTCATGTAATAAAAATTTTAAAATTTTTTGTTATATTTTTCCCTTTATCTCCTATTTTAACCCCTCATTAACCCATTTGATAATTACAGTGATATCAATGTTTTTTACACTTTAGAGGTCATGAATGTAAATATAAAAGAGAAATTGAACAATATATTGAACATGGTTGATATTTTAAACCATATATATAACACCCCTCCCCTCCCTCATTGTCTTGAGGAGGCAGTGAGGGATACTTGGCCTTACGCGACATTCCCAAGACGCCAAAGGCTGGAAATAAATGCTAAGGGCTTCAAGATCAAATTGGGGAACGATTTTCCCTTAAGACAAAACCATCCACACCATCAATTAACAACCACAATATGATGCATGTCAATAAAATATCGCAGTATGTATTCCCGAAGGTCAACAAAGTTTTTCCACAATAAAACCCAAAGCCAATACAACTAGACATGTCTATCCCACATCAGTGTAACATGTGGAAACTAAACAACAAAACCCAACATGAGACAAGACACACTCCATGGCTCCACACCAAGCTCCATCCTCCAAGCTCCACTCAGACATCACAATTCCCCACTAAAGGTGGGTGATTCCTTATATTTTCCCATGTCATGGTACACAACATCTGCAAATACATGAACATGCCAAAGAAGGGGGTGAGTACTAAAACACAGTACGATTTTCCCAAATGACTTCCCAACACATGCCGCTATAATAAAAAAGTTATCACATTTAAATAAAATAGTATATATAAAATAATCATCAGTGCATCCATTTCCATAAACCAAACACACCCATACCAATCCATTGTACCCAAACCAAGTAACCCTGGAAAATCCAATCAATCGTGACGTAGCCACACATGCCACACAAGGAATCCAAATCAACCATTCCACAAACTGATTACATTTTTCATATTTCACTCACAAGCCCCATCTACAAACATAACCATCCAAGCACACAACCCATCATGGTGGCATTTCCTACCCAACCCATGCATGCAAAAAACCATGGTGGAACTTCTCGTCCACTTGCTATTGATGGTGGCACTTATCGTCCACTATCCATCACCTTTTTATAGTGGCACTTCTCATCCCCTTACAATTTATGGTGGAACTTCTCGTCCGCTATCCATCTCCTTTTTATAGTGTCACTTCTCATCCAATTACCATTGATGGTGGCACTTCTAGTCTGCTGTCCATCCCCTTTTTTATAGTGGCACTTCTAGTCCACTTTCACAACATTCATGCAAACCAACATAACCGAGCATATAACCCATCAAGGACACAACAACATGAAATTATCCATTTATAATACATTCCAATCCACTTCAATAAATCAGACATATATTGAAAACTCCCTTTAACCATTTTCCATGCCGAACCCCATTTCAATAAAACAACCCTTTTTAATGAAAAACATTTACTCAGTTCATCATAATCAACCAACAAAACATCTCACTTTAAAACCCCATTTTAAAATCACATCAAGAGAACTTCACTACAAGCCCTTCTTCCCCAATATTCCCAAACCATTACCAAAGGGATTTCCAACCAATTTATCACATCAAAAACACAATAAATTTTAAACAACAAAAATCAATTGTAACCAAACCAAGTTCTAACCAAATGGAGTCGAGAGAGAATCCACCTACCTTTAGGGTTCTGGAAAAATCGACCCATAAGAAATTGCAACTCAAACCATGAAAACACACCACCGAAAACTCTCTATATCCCATTCCCTAACATTCATAATCCTTAAAATCATCATCCAAGGAAACCACAACCCTAGATCTACACATAAAATATGTATATCTAGAAAACCAAGAAATAGAGGGATGTAGATCTAGAGGAAAACACAAGGAAACCAAGAAGAGAGACTTAGCCGGATGAAACCACCCCCAAAACACCTTGAAACCCCTTTGAATCTCTTCCAAAACGAGTGGGAGATCCCCTCCAACCCTTGAAAACCAAAAAACCCGAGTGAGGCTCGAGTGGGAGAGGATTTAGAGAGGAATGAGGCAATCTCGAGTGAGCCTAGGTTTTAAAACCCTAATTTTAAGTGGTTGCATGGTTAGCCCGCACGGTTTGGCAAACTGTGCACACGCTACTACCTCGGGAGCAAGAGTCTGCACGGATTCCTCGCACAGTTTGGAAGACTGTGCGTAGGTTGTGCGAAGCCTACGGTCTCCCCCTGTACGGTTTCCTAGAATATCTGCACGGTTTCCCCAAACCGTGCTCAAACTGTGCTCCCCTATAAAAGCCTCCAAACTTGTCCAAAACCATTCCAAACTCTTGCAACCTCTTCCCAACTCATCTCATGAACATTAAACACATATTAAATTCATAACCAAAGGACACATAATTTAAAATGGGGGTACTACATTCTCCCCACCATTGGACATTCTGTCCTCGAAAAGTAGTGAACCCGCCCTTGGCCAAAAGAGCTCGGGCCACTGCTCGACTATAAGGACCCAGATTTAATCCTTACTTAATATTGAATTAAATGAGTAATTCACATTGAGGATCTTTTCAGGTTTAGAGTTTTAGAGAATTAGGACATAACTATTACATCTAAAAAGATTACAATGTAGTCTCTTCTACTAAATTTCCATAAAATAAAAACTCTTAAAAAGAAACATGTATAGATCCACGTTTTAGGTAGCATGACTTTCCCTTGATCCCATCCTTGACCCTATTCCATGCTATTTCCTATGAAAAACATTTCAAAAACATGGGACGAGCTTAAGAAGCTCAGTAAGGGATACACAAAGAATTAAAACTGTTTGTTTTTCAAAACAACAAGTAAACCATGAATACTTTATCAATGTAATACTTTTAACCTTCATGAACTAGTAAAAACTCTTCACTGAAAAAAATATATCATTACATACCTTTTTGTAACCAAAGGATTACTATAAAACCCATATAAATAACACATAACATATATAAAGGTAACTTGGGACATAAACATACTTAAGTGGAATAACCATACGGTCGACTTCCACACATATCACTTAATGGAATAGCCATACGGCCAATTTCCATACATACTTAATGTAATAGCCATACGGCCAACTTCCATACCCAATGCATTGGAGGTTATAACGTAACCACCCGTCCTGGTATTCACGGCACCACCCGTCATATGGTTTATAATGTAACCACCTGTTAAAATGTCCAAGTACCAATATAAAATCATAAAACATAAAACCAATATAAAGGAATGATAACATTTCCACATTTCAATGAAAATATATCATAAATATATTGACATAATAGAATCCTTTATGAAAACAATTTTCAATACCAAAATACATAAAAGAGTATATGGTATTTATTTTATTTTATAAACATTTCGGCTGGTTGAGGAATCCAAAGACCAAATAATACTCGCGGTGGTGGAAAAGGTAATTTTCACCACGCACGTTAAAAAAAACATTTCTTTTTTTCATTTAGTAAAACGCTTCGTAGAAAAAGATTCATTCTGTATAAATGTAAAATTCAAAGGGGTTTATACATCGTATAAAATAAAGTTGTGTATAAAACAAAATATGCCTCAATGAAAGGAGATTGAGACGAAGACCCTTACCAAGACGGCATCCTTGGTTTAAGGATAAATCAATTGCATAATTATGTGTGACAAACGAATACACAAAATATAAGTGGATATTAAGTGTAAAACCATCAGAGGTTATTCACACATATTCATAGAACGACATATTCAAGAAGTACAAGTTTATCCCAAAGAATCAAATTTGGGCTAAGAAGTTCCCTTGCAAAAATTTGACAGCCTAACAGTGTCACTTCAAAAATTCAGAAAATGAGTTGATGAGAGATAAAAAGGGAATCTCATCACTTGGACATAAAATTTACATCAATCAGGATATATAATAACATATACCAACATAATAGTATGTGAATTAAAAGACATAACAAATGAAGTCTTTTAAAAAGAGGAGGGTGAATGGTTCCCTTACCGACTTGGGTAACTTTCGAAAAGTACACCCCATTGAAGAAGTGTCATACAATGAATATGTAAATACCCATAAATGGAATTATATTAAAAATTTAGTGTAATAGTGTGAAGTACATAGACCACTCAATGGAAGTTTTGGAAAATATAGCATAAATCTCATGGGAATAAAAGTGAGATGAAAAATCTCTTACGAAAACTCGGCAGCCTAACGACGCCACTTAAAACTTCCAAAATGGATTGATGAGAGGAAATAGGGTCTCTAATCACATAAACATAATGTTTACAGAAATAGGAATATAAAATAACATCCCCCAACATAACAAATAGGAGATTAAAAGAAGTTAAATAAAGGAGAGTACTTTAAAATAACGAGAGAGGTTAGATCTCTTATGAAAATTCGGCAGCCTATCGGTGCCACTTAAAACTTCCAAAATGGATTGATGAGAGAGAATAGGGTCTCTCATCACATGAACATAAAAATTACAGCAAATTTAATATAAAATATCATCCCAATAACAAGAAATATGAACTTTAAAGGTAATGACATAAAAGTGTGTACTTAAAAAGAAAGAGAGGAGTAGGATCCCTTACCTCGGGTCCGACTTGACTCGATCGTTCTTTAATCTCCTGAATAAAAAACTTGAGTTAATTTATACTTCCTTAAGAACCTTTTTCAAGTTCATTATTCCTTTTATATCACTTATTACCATGTCATAAACATTATGTAATCATTATGTTAATAATGATTGTATTGTCGATATTTGGTTCTTAAGTCGAAAGTGGACTTCTTACAATTACATGTTGTTCGTGTGGTCAAAGGTTCATTATATACAGAATGACATTACAGATTTGGATAACATATATATCATATATATCCAGCATATACATGTATTCATATATTACATAATCATTTAGAGGTAAGAAATTAAATGCACCGTTCATGGAGACGGTAAGCCGTACGTACGCATGAACGCTACTTTCATTTCTTTACCATATTAATGGAAATAAAACTAAATGGGAGGTATGTATATTTTAATTACAGAATTATATGAATCATTTAGATGTATCATTCATCATATATATCCATTATATACATGTACTTATAATAGTACATTACATTTGGGGATAAGAAATGAAATGCACCATTTATGGAGACGGTAAGTCGTACGTACGCATGAACGCTACTTTCATTTCTATCTCAAACTTTAATGGAAAGAAATAATAATGATATAGAGGTATATAATAATTACTGTATAAAATCATATTTAATAACATTAAATCCATCCTTTATACGTCCCACGTATGGCATTAACGAATCACATCACTTTGAGGGGGTGATAGTCCGCACTTCCTAAAATGAATATATCGCGTATACCCATAATGGAAGCCATAATGGTAAGAAAAAAATGAAAAATACAGAAGCATAAGTAAAACATAAACATATTATATATCATATATAAAAATAGTGACATCATAATGGCCACCTTTGAAGGTGTTAAATGAGTATTCAACAATCATCGTTTTGGGAGGCAGAATTTCGCCATCCACGGAAACCGTATGTGCTTTAACCATTTGATGTAGTTGTGTGAGAGTGTAGCTAGAATAAATCTTATAAAAATATCCTATTATATTGAAGATACTGGTGTTGTTACAAAAGATGTAAATAAAGATAGTTTAGGGGGTTGGAAAAGCAAAATAAAACAAATGAACATGAGAGAATGAATTACCTTAAGAAGTGTAACTCCTTTTGATTTGAGCCTAAAGGCTTCCATTGAAAGGATTATGCCCAAAGAGAATCCTCTAGGATGAGGATAGGGATGTGGAGAGTGTAAATGGCCAGGGGTTGGCCGAGCCAAAGGCTTGAGAGTGTGTGAAATGAGGTAGAGGTGGGGGCCTTTTATAAGAGGAGATGAGGGGCACTTTTGGAAAGTAAAGAAATATTACTTTATTTGAAAATGTGTTTCGGTTTTAAAAGGTCCCACATTGATATAATTCGTGTATAAGGTGATAAGGGTTATAACTCCACCCATACAATAAGTTTTGGACATGTTTAGTTCATAGATTTTACATTATCTTTCCATTTTATTTAAATCGTTAAATAAAGAGGTCATCGCTGCATCATCATGATGTCATAATTAATTTAATTTATTTAGTGTCTAAAAATTATAAAAAAATACTATGATGTAGAAACTCTTTTTATCTTTCCAATGACTATTTATAATCAAATATATGACTTGTATAACCCCACATAAAAATTGTTTTAGTAAAACATATCATGTTTGGGTCATTTTTACTTTTACATTAAATAAAAAGTTATTTATTTCATTTCCCAACCAAAGTGGCTCCATGGGGTGCACAAGTTGACCCATGGCTTTTCTTGGTCGTCCATTACACATCCAATGAGGTTAGGACATGTATAAATTTCATTTCATATTATTAAAACATTATTTTTACCTTAAACTACACTAATTACCTCTGATCGCGATTAATGAAAAAAAGTTACTATTCACCAAAAAATTATTTTCATCCCATTGAACTACATTTTACACACTAATGACAACTATGTATGTTGGATATTCAAAATTCAAAAAAAAAGATGGCAAAATTTCATTTAAACTGAAAAATCAGTTTTTATAAGTACCACTTAGTGGTGTCACTATTCATCAAAAATTGATGTTTTTTAGAAAAATCCCAAAAATTCACCCTAAGATATATTTGATATTCCAAATTCAAAAATGATGTCCATTTTACAAAATTCACAACGTATAAGTCTCATTAATTAAATTAATAATTAATTCCCGTTGTCAGAGCAAATAGCGTGTTTTTATGAAACAATAAGTATCAAAAGATTGACATTGGTTGAAGTCTGATTTCAATGTGAAACTAATTCCAACGACCACTATTGGATATAATGGTAAAAATATTTTCAAATTTCACATTAAAAACAATTCAAAAGATAATCTAATCATATAAATAAATTAGATTAAAAAGAGGTTTTGAATTAAAATACCACATTTTACACTATTCATTAAAAAAATGAACTTTATCGGAAAGATACAAAAAAATTACACAAAGTAAATTTTGATGTCCCGATTCTTAATAAGAGTTTTATTTGGTCCAAAAGAATGTATATGAGTGATCAAAACTAAATTTAATGATAGTTCTCCATTAAAAGGCGATAAGTGAATCTTTAGTGAAAACTAGGGCATATACACCTAAAATTGAATTCTTTCCGTATTTTAAGCCTTTAGCTTTTATTGGATAAATGTAAAAACATTAAAAAACATATATAATAATATTTTAGTTATTTCTATCAATTCCCGTCAATACAACGGCTACATGTTAACTACCATTTGAAATAATATTATTTTATTATTAGAGTGCAACGTAAGATTCTCAAGAAACTTGTTGGTGCGTGTTGGGTACGCCATTGATCATAGCGTCCCCTTTAAAGTCATATCAATATTTTATTCACAAATATGGATAAATAAGAAAATTTCATATTCTTTATTTACCTGGGGTGTTACATCCTTCCCCCCTTTTGGGAATTGCGTCCTCGCAATTTTTTAAATTGGGCTTGTAAACATCCTTGAAAGTCCCACATCGGAAGAAGAGTCGGTAAAACAATCACTTTAAAATAAATAAAGATAAGTACAAAGGTTACCCGAGTTAACCCATACTAGGATTACAAGTATGAAAACACGGACATGGAGGAGAAAACATAGGGTCATGTTCTGATGAAGAGTGATAGAAAACATGTTTAGGAGAAAGTTAACCACAAGAAAATCACAAACTTGTGATGGGTTAAACGGTGTTGGGTTCCCCAGTAGGAAAAGTTGATACACAAAATTATTGTTTTAAGTTACTATTTATTAAGGAATTCATCACATATCATGTTGACTTTCAACTTTTACCAGATTCCTTAATCAGACTCATATTTTTTTTTCCAAAAGACGAGTTTTTAGGGAGACTTATTCGCATTAAGAGTACTATAATCAACATCTAGAGAATCACCTAATCCAAAAAAGAGAACTATATACTTCCCATATCATTAGACCTTAACCATCACCAAAACCAAAAAGGTTAGTACAAGGTCAGATAATCCAGAAAAGGATAACCCTTTAAAAAGAAAATCTATTCTTAATCTCCAAAATTTGTCCAAGAAAACCCAAAGTTCAATGAGGACCATCCGATAAACAATTTGTCCATAAAATTCATCAAAGTAAACCAATATAAGATTGAAACCCAAATATTTTAAGGATTTAGTCACATAGTCTTCCAAGTTAAATCGTAACATTTATCTCCAAACAACATTAGTTGCTCCTAAAGTCTCGTATTCAAAAGTAATTAACCTAATCACATATCCTCTATGATAGGTTAATAATTTTCATAAATAAACCAAAATCAAATTACTCTTAAAAAAAGAATCAATCAAACTAACCAGAGAATTCACGTTGTCCAGTGGTAGGCGATAAATACCAGTTGCACTTTGATTGTGGGTTCGATTCCCGCAGCTTTGTCCGACGCGACGGGTAGTCACACGGTCTACGTGTTGTCCTTTTTCCAAAACTATATAATTCTTAAAACATTCCCCAAAATGAGATAAAATCTTCATATTTTAACCTCAAGTTTATCTCATGCCTTTCATTTTCCAGCATATCATATAATAACCCATAATTAACTCAAATGTAAGGATCATATAAACTCTAATGGTTACCTTTATAGTTATTACCTAAAATTCCACATCGATTGGCCATCTCATACATGATGCATTAAAGATCATACCAAGGTTTAAGTGGTTGATCATGACTCCTTTATAGTTGGTTTAGAATAACCACGCGTTTCCTCATTGAATCCCCCATTTTATCTTGTATCTTAATCTCAGAACCACCACAGTTTCCTTCAACACTCTTGTCTCCTTGGTGCCTGCTAGATCCATCCATTCACTAAGAACAGAAATGTCAGTGTGAGTATATCAACAAAACCATAATGTACTAATGATTAAGATAAACATTAAGATATACTTACTCATTCACTTTATCTAAAACTAGGACTCTTTCTGAAATCCTAACCATTATGGTAATGTCACTTATGCTTAAAGAATACCCTAACCTCTAAAGTTATCTAAACTGACCTTTGATACCAACTATAAGGCCCCAGCCTTAAGCCTTACTTAATATTGAATTAAATGAGTAATTCACATTGAGTATCGTTTCAGGTTTAGAGTTTTAGATAATTAGGACATAACTATTACATCTCAAAAGATTACAAAGTAGTCGCTTCTACTAAATTTCCATAAAAATAAAAACTCTTAAAAAGAAACATGTATAGTTCCATGTTTTAGGTAGCATGACTTTCCCTTTATCCCATCCTTGACCCTATTCCATGATAAGTCCTGTGAAAAACATTTCAAAAACTTGGGATGAGCATAAGAAGATCAGTAAGGGATACAAAAAGAATGAAAACTGTTAGTTTTTCAAAACAACAAGTAAACCATGAATACTTTATCAATGTAATACTTTTCACCTTCATGAAGTAGTAAATACTCTTCACTGAAAAAAAACTATCATTACTTACCTTTTTGTAACCAAAGAATTACCATAAAACCCATATAAAGAACACATAACATATATAAATGTAACTTGGGACATAAACATACTTAAGTGGAATAACCATACGGTCGACTTCCACACATATCACTTAATGGAATAGCCATACGGCCAATTTCCATACATACTTAATGGAATAGCCATACGGCCGACTTCCATACCCAATGCATTAGAGGTTATAATGTAACCACCCGTCCTGGTATTCACGACACCACCTGTTATATGGTTTATAACGTAACCACCCGGTAAAATGTCCAAGTACCAATATAAAATCATAAAACATAAAACCAATATAAAGGAATGATAACATTTCCACATTTCAATCACAATATATCATAAATATATTGACATAATAGAATACTTTATCAAAACCATTTTCAATAACAAAATACATAAAAGAGTATATGGTATTTATTTTATTTTATAAACATTTTTTCTTATTGAGGAATCCAAAGATCAAATAATACTTGCGGTGGCAGAAAAGGTCATTGTCACCGCATACGATTAAAAAAAATTTCTTTTTGTTGTTTAGTAAAACTCTTAGTAGAAAAAGATTCATTCTATATAAAAGTAAAAGTAAAATGGGTTTATACATCGTATAAAAGAATGTTTTGTATAAAACGAAATATGCCTCAATGAAAGGAGATTGAGACGAAGTCCCTTACAAAGACAGTATCCTTGGTTTAAGGATAAATCAATTGCATAATTATGTGTGACAAATGAATACACCAAATATAAGTGGATATTATGCTTAAAACAATCAGAGGTTATTCACACATATTCATAGAATGACATATTCAAGGAGTACAAGTGTATCCCAAAGAATCAAATTTGGGATAAGAAGTTCCCTTGCAAAAATTTGACAGCCTAACAGCGTCACTTGAAAAATTCTGAAAATGAGTTGATGAGAGATAAAAAGGGAATCTCATCACTTGGACATAAAATTTACATCCATAATAATATAGAAGAACATATCCCAACATAATATTAGGTGAATTAAAAGACATAACAAATGAAGTCTTTTAAAAAGAGGAGGGTGAAAGGTTCCCTTACCGACTTGGGTAACTTTTGAAAAGTACACCCCATTGAAGAAGTGTCATACAGTGAATATGTAAATACCCATAAATGGAATTATATTACAAAAGGAGTGTAATAGTTGGCAGTACATATACCACTCAATGGAAGTTGTGGCAAATATAGCATAATTCTCACGGGAATAAAAGTGAGATCAAAAATCTCTTACGAAAACTCGGCAGCCTAACGGCGCCCCTTAAAACTTTCAAAATGGATTGATGAGAGGAAATAAGGTCTCTCATCACATCAACATAATGTTTACAGAAAGAGGAATATAAAAGAACATCCCCTAACATAACAAATAGGAGCTTAAAAGAAGTGAAATAAAGGAGAGTACTTTAAAAGAAAGAGAGTGGTTAGATCTCTTACAAAAATTCGGCAGCCTATCGGTGCCACTTAAAACATCCAAAATGGATTGATGAGAGAGAATAGGGTCTCTCATCACATGAAAATAAAAATTACAGAAAATTTAATATAAAATATCATCCCAATAACAAGAAATATGAGCTTTAAAAGGAATGACATAAAAGTGTGTACTTAAAAAAAAAGAGGAGTAGGATCCCATACCTCGGGTCCGACTTGACTCGATCATTCTTTAATCTCCTGAATAACAAACTTGAGTTAATTTATACTTCCTTAAGAACCTTTTCAAGTTCATTATTCCTTTTATATCACTTATTACCATGTCATAAACATTATGTAATCATTTAGTCAATAATGATTGTTTTGTCGATATTTGGTTCTTAAGTCGAAATTGGACTTCTTACAGTTACATGTTGTTCGTGTGGTGAAAGGTTCTTTATATCCAGAATGGCATTCCTGATTTGGATATCATATATATCATATATATCCAGAATATAAATCTATTTATATATTACATAATCATATAGAGGTAAGAAATGAAATGCAACGTTAATGGCAACAGTAAGCCGTACGTACGCATGAACGCTACTTTCATTTCTTTGTCATATTAATGGAATTAAAACTAAATGAGAGCTATGTATATTTTAATTACAGAATTATATTCATCATTTAGATGTATCATTCATCATATATATCCATTATATACATGTACTTATAATAATACATTACATTTGGGGATAAGAAATGAAATGCACCGTTCATGGAGACGGTAAGCCGTACATACGAATGAATGCTACTCTCATTTCTATCTCATAATTTAATGGAATGAAATAATAATGATATATAGGTTTATAATAATTCCAGTATAACATCATATATAATAACAATAAATACATCCTTTATACGTCCCACGTATGGCATTAACGAATCACATCACTTTGAGGGGGCCGTAGTCCGCACTTCCTAAAATAAAGATATCGCGTATACCCATAATGGAAGCCATAAAGTTAAGACACTGATGAAAAATACAGAAGCATAAGTAAAACATAAACATATTATATATCATATATAAAAATAGTGACATCATAATGGCAACCTTTGAAGGTGTTAAATGAGTATTGAACAATCATCGTTTCGGGAGGCAGAATTTCGCCATCCACGGAAACCGTATGTGCTTTAACCATTTTATGTAGTTGTGTGAGAGTGTTGATCGAATAAATCTTATAAAAAAATCCTAGTATATTTAAGATACTGGTGTTGTTACAAAAGAAGTAAATAAAGATAGTTTATGGGGTTGGAGAAGCAAAATAAAAAAAATGAACATGAGAGAATGAATTACCTTTAAAAGTGTAACTTTTTTTGATTTGAGCCTAAAGGATTCCTTTGAAAGGATTCTGCCCAAAGGGAATCCTCTAGGATGAGGAGAGGGATATGCAGAGAGTAAATGGTCAGGTTTTGGCCGAGCCAAAGGCTTGAAGAGTGTGTGAAATGATGTATAGTTGGGGGCCTTTTATAAGAGGAGAGGAGGGGCACTTTTGGAAAGTAAAGTAATATTACATTATTTGAAAATGTGTTTCGGTTTTAAAAGGTCCCACATTGATATAATTCGTGGATAAGGTGATAAGGGTTCGAAATACACCCATACAATACGTTTTGGACATGTGTAATTCATAGATTTTACATTATCTTTCCATTTTATTTAAATCGTTAAATAATGAGGTCATCGTTGCATCATCATGATGTCATAAATAATTTAATTTATTAAGTGTCTAAAAATTATAAAAAAATACTATGATGTAGGAAATCTTTTTAGATTTCCAATTCCTATTTATAATCAAAAATATTACTTGTATAACCCCACTTAATTTTTTTTTAGTAAAACATATCATGTTTGCGTCATTTTTACTTTTACATTAAATAAAAAGTTATTTATGTCATTTCCCAACCAAAGTGGCTCCATGGGGTCCCCAAGTTGACCCATGGATTGTCGTGGTCGGCCATTACACATGAAATGAATTTACGACATGTGTCAAGTTCATTTCATATTATTAAAACATTATTTTTACATTAAACTACACTAATTATCTCTAATCGCGATTAATGAAAACAAGTTACTATTCAAAAAAAAATTATTTTCATCCCATTGAACCACATTTTACATACTCAAGACAACCATGTATGTCGGATTTTCAAAATTCAAAACACAAAGATGGAAAAATTTTCATTTAAACTGAAAAAATCAGTTTTTATAAGTACCACTTAGTGGTGTCACTATTCATCAAAAATTGATGTTTTTCAGAAAAATCCCAAAAATTCATCCTAAGATATATTTGATATTCCGAATTCAAAAATGAAGTCCATTTTACAAAATTCACAACATATAAGTTGCATTAATTAAATTAATAATTAATTCCCACTGTCAGAGAAAATAGTGTGTTTTAATGAAACAATAAGTATCAAAATATTGACACTGGTTTAAGTCTGATTTCAAAGTGAAATTAATTCCAACGACAACTATTGGATTTAATGGTAAAAATATTTTCTAATTTCACTTTAAAACCAATTCAAAAGATAATCTAATCATATAAATAAATTAGATTAAAAATAGGTTTTGAATTAAAATACCACATTTTACACTATTCATTAAAAATATGAACTTTATCGATAAGATACCAAAAATTTACACAAAGTAAATTTTGATGTCCTGATTCTTAATAAGAGGTTTATTGGGTCCAAAATAATGTATAAGAGTGATCAAAACTATATTTAATGACAGTTCTCCATTAAAAGGCGATAAGTGAACCTTTAGTGAAAACTAGGGCATATACACCTAAAATTGAATTCTTTCCATATTTTAAGCCTTTAACTTTTATTGGATAAATGTAAAAACATTAAAAAACATATATAATCATATTTTAGTTATTTCTATCCATTCCCACCAATACAACGGCTACATGTTAACTACCATTTGAAATAATATTATTTTATTATTAGAGTGCAACGTAAGATTCCCAAGAAACTCGTTGTTGCGTGTTGGGTACGCCATCGAGCATAACATCCCCTTTAAAGTCATATCAATATTTTATTCAAAAATATGGATAAATAAGAAAATGTCATATTCATTATTTACATGGGGTGTTACATCGACCATCTCTTTCTCCCGCTCCCAAGTCTCCTCTTGAATTTGACCATGTTTTCAAAAAATACAAACTAAACCGATGCGTTTACCATTAAAGATGCTATCATTCCTATCCACAACCCGCACCGGCACGTGCACCAATGAAGCATCAGGTTCTATCTCAACATGATCCCATCGAATCAAATGGTCACCATCTGGGTGATACTTTTTCAATTGTGACACATGAAACACATTATGCACTGCACTGAACCTTGGTGGAAAAGTCAAACAATAAGCCACCTCACCAAACCACTCAAGAATATCAAAAGGCCCAATATACCTCAGAGATAACTTTCCCTGCTTCCCAAACAGCCGATGTGCCAACCTAGGAGAGAACCTCAAGAACCCATGTTCACTCACCTCAAACGACAATGGACATCGACGATGATCCGCATACGAGTTATGAAGACTCTGAGCCGTCTCCATTCTATTCCTGATCAACTTGAGCTTCTCTATCATCTCCTGGATAAGGCTCGGTCCAACCATTGAGGACTCACCCGTTTCCACCCAACATAGCGGAGAACGACATGGTCGCCCATACAATGCTTCAAAGGGAGCCATGTGTATGGATTCCTGATAACTGTTATTGTTCGAAAACTGAACCAACGACAAGTGATCCTCCCATGAGCCATCAAAATCCATGATAGAATCCTACAACATATCCTCCAAAGATTTTATCATCCTCTCGGATTGACCATTTGTCTGAGGGTGATATGTCATGCTCATAGTCAACTGTGTCCTAAGTGTTTCTTGTAGGGATTTCCAGAAACTAAATGTAAACCTCAGATCTCTATCTGATATAATCAAAACTGCAACACTTTGACTCTTTACCACCTCCCAGATACAGATTTTCGACATATCCTCCACCGTATGAGATTCACGACTCGGGTTGAAATGAGCTGACTTCACTAGTTGGTCCACTATCACCCAGATGGCATCATGATTTATGATTGTTCTTGGGAGACCTGTGACAAAATCCATCACTATCTACTCCCACTTCCAAACAGGGATTGGTAAAGACTACAACATTCCTGCTGGCCTCTGATGTTATACCTTGGCCAACTAACAAGTCAAGAATCTCGATACAAACTCAGCCACTCATCTTTTCAAACCAGCCCACCAGAACATGGCTTTAAAAGATTTATACATTTTCTAAATTCCAGGATGAACAGCCCACCTGGAATGATGATACGCCCTAAGAAGATCGTCCTGAAAACAAACAGGTACAACCATCCTATTCTGAAAACACAAAACTGAATCTTCATTCAGTTTCCAACCCTCAATGGTCTCACCACCATTGAGTCTCGACCCCCTGGTCACACACTCAGAATCAGATTTCTGTGCCTCTTTAACCAAGACAACCAAGTCAGGAATCATCAAAACTGGAATAAAGACAGCTCTATCACCCTGGTCCTCATATTCCAACTATATATCAGCTATAACTGACATCAACTGCCACTGGTCCGATGCCTTTTTTACCACCTCAGCATATGATTTTCTACATAATGCATCCGCCACCTAATTTACCTTACCTAGTGTATACATTAAGTCATAATCAAACATTTGGATATATTCCATCCATAATTTTTGACAATTTGGAAAACAACAGATAATCCCTCAAGATCCCCAGCACTATCGCCATGTGATGCTCATGCTCCACCCTTGTCTTTAAATACACAAGGATTTCATCTACCAACACCACCACAAATGAATCCAGATATCTCTAAAATATCTGATTCATTAATTCCATGAACACCACTGGCGCATTCATTAGAACCAAGGGAATAACCACATATTCATAATGGCCATATCAACTTCTGAAATCTGTTTGGTAAATATCCTCCTTCTTCACCCGCAATTGATGAATTATCAATTCATGGAAGTGGATATCTTTTATTTATCATAATTGGTTTTGTCTGCGATAATCAACACATAGCCTCAAAGTTCCATCCGCCTTTTTCACAAACAACACTGGAGATTCCCACGGAGACGTGCTAGGCTGGATAAACCCTTTGTATTTTAATTCTTCCAATTTGACATTCAATTCCCTCAATTTAGATGGGGCCATCGGGTAAGATAGAAGTGAGATAGGATTGGTCCCTGGAAGGAGATCAATAATAAACTCCACTTCTATTACGAGAGGTAACCCAGAGAATTTGTTAGGAAAAACATCCATGAGCTGATCCACCACTGCCGGAGGAACACTCTGCTCAACACCCTCTACTGATTCCAACGACAAAACCACCAATAGATACGATTATGTACCCACTTCTAGTGCCATAAAACCCGTTTCACCCTTCCTTTCATGCCTCTCTCCTATAAAGAGATGTCTATCACCATCATGTGTTGTAAAATCCACCATTCGTTCATCATAATCAATGTGGGCCTTAAACGCCACAAGACAATCCATTCCCAAGATTACATCATACCCATCCATCTCAAGAACAGAGAAATTACAGGTTATCTCAACCTCGCCCACAAAAAAACAACATTCTCTACACAAGAAGGCTTGACACTCTCTTATACCCAGAGGAGTTTGAAGTTTCAAAACCAAGGGCATCATTTCTACCCTTAAACCCAGCAAATCAACAACACATGCAACAATAGAGTTCCCACCCTGTGAATAAGTGTCCCTCCTCTGCTTGTAGACATCATTAGAGATCCCACTATTACCCATGGGTACCACCATGCTTCCCCCGCCTGGAGCTCACAACAGATCCCGCTCAGCCACCAAGTCTCTATTCACCATCTCTATGTAATCATCTATACACAGCACTGCTATCTATGAAAAATTATCTTTCCATAACCATGCTTCAAAGATCTTTTCCTTCTATGACATGCTACCCGCCACCTCGGGTGCAAACCGCACAATGTTTATAAACTTATCTGCATACTCCGTCACAGACATAAGCTCTTGCTTAAAACTGAAGAAATCAGTCCTACAGTGATTCCTAAACTTATGTGGGTATAATTTTTTGTTAAATAGTTCCTCATGGCCTTCCCATATCATACCATGGTCCATCCCCACTTGTACTAACAACTCCTACCACTAAAGGGTAAGATCTTCCAACATATACATGCTAAGCTTCACTTTTAACTCTATCGGCTTTCCCAAGAACTCGAAAATCTTGTTCATTATATAAAATCCTACTTCTACCCTCTCTTGCTCGGAATCACCCATGAAGATGAGCAGATTCTGCTTTTGAAACTGAACAGCTTGATCCACATGCCTCGGTTCATCCACATTGTTTTCACTTTCCACAGCTTGGAAAGCTTGCACTATACTGTGCACTAACTTTTGGTTCACCTGAGGCTCAGGTGCAACCATGTTCTCATCAGCCACTTCTGATTAGTCTCTACGATGCCTACCCGGTGTCATTTATATAAACAAAAAACGAAAAACCATGTGTCTCACTTTTGAAGACATCACGAAATCCCATTTCAAATCACATTACACAACACTATCAGAACAAGGCTTTACACCTTTCCACTTTTATCATATTTCACCATTTTGAAAACCAAACCATTTTAAAAATACCAAATTTATTCACATTACAATTTCACACATTTGAAATACCATTTCTCAATTTACCCCATAAATCATTATGCCCAATGAAATAGGCATCCTAGAGGGAAGTCATTTCTAACATGCATGTCATGCTCATCTCATTGGCAACACCCACCATATTGAGATACCAAATGCCTATAAGTGTCTCAAAAACACATTTCTACCCAACTCCCGGGTAACTTGAATTTCAGCATAAAAGCGTTAGCTATGTCCTTTTATGTTACACCTTCCAAGTTCTGACATTCCTATGCCTTGATACCATCCCGACTCAAGGAATATAACACAATGAATGTCAACACCAAATCTAAATATAAACTCCATAGGACTGAACATACAGATACCACTTGTAACACCCCACCCCTACCTCATTGGCATGAGGAGGCGGTGTGGGCTACTTGGCCTTAAGTGACGTTCCCAAGTTGCCAATAGCTGGAAATAAATGTCGAGGGATTCAAGATCAAATTGGGGAATGATTTTCCCTTAAGACAAAACCAACCAAACCATCCTTTAACAACCACTATATGATGCATGTCAATAAAATATCCCAGCATGTATTCTTGAAGGAAAACCAAGGTGTTCCACAATACAACCCAAAGCCAATACAACTTGACATGTCTGTCCCACATCAGAGTACAGAGCGGAAACTAAACAAAAAAACCCAACATGAGCCAAGACACACTCCATGGCTCCACACCAAGTTCCATGCTCCAATCTTCACCTAGACAACACGATGCACCACTAAAGGGTGGGTGATGCCTTACCATTTTCCACGTCATAGTACACAACATCTACAAAGACACCAACGTGAAAAAGCAGGGTGTGAGTACTAAAACTCAGTAGGATTTCCCCAAATGACTTCCCTAAACGTGCCACTAGAATAAAAACCTTAGACGATTTATATGAAATAGATTATATATAATAATCACAAGTGCATCCATTACCATAAACCAAAAAACACCCTTACCAAGCCATTGCACCCAAACCAAGTAACCCAAGGAAATCCAAGCAATCATACCTTAGCCACACATGCCACACAAGGAAACAAAATCAACTATTCCACAAACTGATTACCTTTTTCATATTTCACTCACAAGACGCATCTACAAACATCACCAGCCAAGCACACAACACATCATGGTGGAGCTTCCCATCCAACCCATGCACACAACAAACCATGGTGGCCCTTCCCTTACACTTGCTATTGATGGTGGCACTTCTCATCCACTATCCATCCCCTTTTTATAGTGGAACTTCTCGTCCACTTACCATTGATAGTGGCACTTCTCGTCCACTATCCATCCCCTTTTTATAGTGGCACTTCTCTTCCTCTTACCATTGATTGTGGCACTTCTTGTCCACTATGCATACCTTTTTTATAGTAGAACATCTCGTACACTTTCACAACATTAAATAAAGCCAACATAACCGATCATTTAACCCATCAAGGCCACAACAACATGAAATCAACCATTTCCATTACATGCCAATCCACTTCAATAAATCAAACATTTATTGAAAACACCCTTTAACAATTTTCCATGACGAACCAAATTTCAATAAAACAACCCTTTTTATTTAAAACCATATACTCTGTTCATCACAATCAACCAACAAAACAACTTATTTTAAAACCATATTTTACAATCACATCAAGAGCATTTCACCACAAGCCTTTCTTCCCCAAAATTCCAAAACCATTACCAAAGGGATTTTCATCTGATTCCGCACATCAACAACACAATTAATTTTAATCAACACAAATTAATTGCAACCAAACCAAGTTCTAACCAAGTGGAGTTGAGAGAGAATCCACCTACCTTTAGGGTTCCGTAGAAATCAACCCACATGCAATCGCACCTCAAGCCTGGCGAACACACCACTGAAACCTCTCTAAATCCTCATCCCTGACATTCATAAGCCTTAAAATCATCATTCAAGGCAACCACAGCTCTATATCTACACACAAAAAGTGTAGATCTAGAAAACCAAGAAAGAGAGGGACGTAGATATAGAGGAAAACATGAGGAAATGAAGAAGAGAGACTTACTCGGAAAAACCACCCTCAAACTGCCTGGAAACCCCTTTGAATCGCTTCCAAAATGAGTGGGAGAGCCCCTCCAACCCTTGAGAACTGAAAAAACTATGTGAGGCTTGAGTGGGAGAGGATTTGTAGAAGAATGAAGCAATCCCGAGTGAGCCTGGGTTTTAAAACCCTAATTTAAAGTGGCTGCACGATTATCCCACACGGTTTGTCAAACCGTGTGCTAACCGTGCGCACGCTACTGCCTTATGAGAAAGGGTCTGCACGGATGCCTCCTACGGTTTGGAAAACCGTGCACAGGCTATGAAAAGCCTACTGTCTCCCCCTACACGGTTTTCAGGAGCATCCACACAGTTTCCCCTAACCGTGCTCAAACTGTGCTCCCCTAGAAAAGCCTCCAAACTTATCCAAAACCATTCCAAACTCTCCCAACCTCTTCCCAACTCATCCCATGAACTTTAAACACATAAAAAATGCAGAAACTAAGGCCATGTACCTCAAAATGGGGGTACTACAATATACCCTTAAACATTCATAATATATGATTTATATGAATTCTGAATCTTTTAACAAATTATTGTTTATTATAAAATATCATCAATGTCAATTTTAGAAATACATGAAATATTATAATGTAATATGTGTCTAAATCATGTATAGTGGTTCCAAAATGTAATGTATTATAATATAATTAGTATATGGTCATAATATAATCATAATATTAAATTTATACAGTTTTATATTTCATTTTAGATGTTATATTTCAGTTTAACCCCTTGGCTAACCAATTTTATCCTTAACCTCAGTAATGATTTTTTCAAATTTAAAGTGTTATTATATTTCATATAAGGTTTAAATTATCCTAAAAATAGAAAAGGGGTGAAATTTTAAACCATTTATCATCCTAAAGTTTCTCTTGATATATTTTTATGATTTTCAAATAATTTGAAACAATATTATTTAGTATTAAATATTATTAAAGTCATTTCTAACACTACTCATTTAATTTGACTTTGAAAACAATATGACACCAAATGAATTTGAATAAAAACTTTTAAAACATCCTTAATATGTTAAATTTATCTATAAAATTTTTTGGACACTATAAATAATGAAAATAATAATAATTTTAGTTTTTTAAAAATGATTTACATGATTTTTCTTCAGCTTGCACAAGAATTATGTCTGCGCTGTGTAATAAATTAAGGTGATCATTTCAACAATAAAAACTAAAACAATTATCATGATAAAAAATTATTAATATCTCAAATAACCATTTATAATCAAATAAAAATTTTTTATCCCTCCCACATCATTTTATAAATATTAAAACAAAGAGAGTTACATTTTTGACTTTATATTTTCATAAAATGATATATAATTAATTTTAAAAGAAAAAATAGAGAAAATAAAAATAAATTATAATATTAGATGAGTATGGTCCAACCCCATTCATAAATTAGATTGAATTTAACATTTAGAGTTATTTTTAGTCTTTGTCATATTATTTTTAATCTTAATTACTAGATTTACCCATACTATGGTGACAATATTTTCTGAGGTAACAATTCATACTGGTAGAAAATAAAAGGGATGCATATTAAAAATTTAAAAAACCAAATTAAAAATATGGAATCCATTTTTTATTATTAACTTTTTATACTTTTGTAAATCAATTCTAATATAACCTCATAAAACGCAATGAAAACACACTTTTAGAATAAATGTATTTTTTATCCAAAAAATGATCTTATACTAAAAATATAATATAATTTGGATTAAATTGTAATTAATTTTATTATATATAATTAAATAATACTTATGTTACATTTATATAAAATTAAAATTATATTTTTACTTTTAATGAAAAGAAATGACAATTTTATAAAAAAATACTATTCTTTACTATTCTATGAAAAATCAATCATTTTAGAAAATCCAAAAAAAATAAACCTTGGAAATTTTTGATATGATTATTTAAAAAATGAAGTTAATTTTATAAAATAAATTTTACAAAAAAATATAAATTTTAGTTATAATAATTTTCCATAAAATGGAATAAAACCCATTTTTTAAGAAAATGTATTTTGAAGAATAAAATAACCTTACTAAAACTTGAGTTATTATTTACTAACAATTCATCAATACATTCTTTATTGATTAGGACCCTTATATATATATATATCACAATTTAGTTAATATAATTCATACTCATATATTTAATGTGTGGTTATAACTATATCATTTAAATAATAATATTCCACATTTTATTTAAACATGGAGTTGTGTATTGTTTATGATATTGAACATATTACCCAATTAAAATATAGATATATTAGAAAAAACCATAAAACTAACTTTTCTAAACATTTTATTCATCGTTTTTATACATTTTTTGGATGCGAGAGGCACTTTCAAAATAGAACTCTTGTGATTAGGAGGCTATTTGGATAAATAAGACTAATTCATTAGGGAGATATATATCCAACAACAACATCCGTAGTTTCGGGTGTGTAGTGGGGATTTATGATAATTTTTTCCCTGTTGTTTCCTTATGAAACATAAACTAGATACAAAACTACTTAACAATTACTACTCACCACATTATATGGACATTTTTCATTGGATGACTATGGATATATTTGATAAGATCCTTATGAGAGGCCAAATTTACCCCACGATGCTAAGAATTGTGTTTGAAATTTTACACTATAAAAATAAATGAAAACAATTATTATTAATGAAATAATGTCATTTCTCAATATATAGGCTTATTCTACTATGATTATTGAGTTTTATTCTATTTTCCCATATCACTGTTTTGAGTAATAATTGGTCAAGAGATTACTCCAAGGTTTCCACATTGAGGATGGGAGGCCTCCCTTCAACAGGTAGTATATAGACTGATGGGGGAAAAGATAGTATTTGGGGTTATTAGAGAATTATTGACGACACTCATCCCACTAATAGGTATCCTAGTTCATTATAAATATTTTTAAGGGTGTTAATTTGACATTAAATATTACATATATGAACTATGAACCAAAATTTCTCTCAACTATTTTAGACTTTTAGAAGTAGGAATATCGAGTATAAATGTGGTCATTCTAGAATCGAAATTGATTTCATGATAACAAATCATATATCTAGGTAATTTCCTTGATTTTACCCCAAATTCACATTTCATGGGGTTTATTCTCAAGTCCTGGTTCCATAATTTTTTTTAATAATTTCTCTATACTGATAAAGTGATCACAATATTGTTGAGTTTTGACCACCATATCGTACACATATAACTCCCTAGTTTTCCCAAGAATTATCTTAAAGGATTTCTTCATAGAACAATGGTATATAGATATTTAATTATTCTAGCAAAATGGAATTACTTGTTTATAATACACCCATTAGGGTGTTATTAAGGTAGTGTAATCTCCATTCATATGAAGAATTAGTGTGTTATTTATAGCTATAATATCTATCCTTAATGAGAAAGACCTGAAATATTTTCATTTCATTAATCGTTAACTCCACGATTAGGACTAGGAAATCATCCTTTGGATAGTAACAATTAAGATCTCTAAATTCATATCAAACCATTATTTTAAAGTTATTTTTTAATAAAAATGGTTTTTGTAAGCCTCTTTAGTTATTGAACTTTATCTATGAAGTTTAATTAGATGAAATTATCAAATTTGGAATCCACCATGGTAGCATGAGTTGGATGTATTATTTTTACTACCTACTTATAACTATATAAATAATTTGGAATACCCAAATGATGAGTGTCCACATGGTGAAACAACCTGATCATTTTTGTATAATTCCACACAAGCACATCTAATTTTTTATTAATATATGAAACTTATTCCTCGGTTTATTTTGGTTGTATGTTTTCAGTAATCAATATAGGTCATGGATCTTCCTACATACATATAAACACATGTTTGAGCTTATAGAAGGTATTCTATAATTTTTCCTTGAATATTATTGTATCATATTTTATATTCTACTCCTCATATTCCCCATTACTAGAAATAGAACATGGACTATCATCCTGATATCTGGGTATAAGTATGAGGGAATTGTTATCTTCATTGAGATCAAATCCTTATTCATAAGAATTAGGTACACTTGCTGTACCTGACACTGTATGAATGGGATAAAATGTTTCTTTAACTCATTCAATTTTTTTTGGATTTATATCCAATCATTTGAATATATTTTGTTGTTTTATATGAATATGATCCAAACCAGAACTCATGTAAAGATGCTCAGGGATAAGATTGATTCGCAATGATTTTGAAATGATTTCTTCCTCTATTAATGATAAATTCTCAATGGGAATAATAAATTGACCAACATTTGAGAAGTAATTGATCATAAGATTCATATCATTGTTAAATATAATCTAGATATGTCCTAAATTAAGAATAATAACCTCAGTTCGATTAATGGGAAATAGGAAATCTTCATTAATTTTTCTTCATAGGGTGAAAAGGGTGATTTCTAGGCTATTAAGTGCAACAATATGAATTTTTTTATCTACGGATGACTATTTTACAATTCTTTTATATTAATATCCATCTATGTATGTAAATTCAAAGGACTCTAAGGTGTAATTATCACCATACATTGCCCCAACATTTCTATTAACAATTTATTTCTTCCATTCATTATATGATGAGGATATAGTTTCATTCATAAGGATCCATGGTCTTACTAGAAATATTTTATAATATTTTTCCTGATAGACCACTATAATTTTAGAATCATAAATAAGTTTCCGGAATTGGGTTCTAAGACTGATCCATCTTAGAGGTATATGTTCACTCATCCTGTATTTTATTATTGTAATGGGGTAATTCATTCTCACTATTTTATATGCACCTATGGGCTCCAATAAAGATGAGATTTATCCCAAAAACATTATAAATTATTTCCTGAAGGATGTAGATATCATCAATCTTTCCAGATATATATAATCTTATGATTTTCTTCTATATAATAGTTCCTAGGTGTTGTTTTGTGAAGGAAACAATTGTATAAAATTCCATATAATTGGTCTCTAAGAAATATAATTTGAATACATCAACTTTAGTCATGAATTTATAGGGAATTGAATGATCATTAATAGAGATTATATGATATCATTAAAAAGGTGAAGGGAATCCATGAAATATAGACTAGTCAAAATGTCAATAAGATTCATCAAAATATTATATTTCATTATTGAGGGTTAATGGTTCATATCATGAGGTTTATCTATAGATTTAGGTTTATGTTATTAATCTAACTATACAAGAAAATCCTTACCTTAACTGAAATTGGGTAATATAATTATAGTTATCCTCGTAAGTTGAGCCATCCATCTCTTACTTTGACTGGACTAGAATATTGTATTTCTACTAGCTGGTCTCCAATATGATTTTAAAAAAAATGTGCCCTAAGGGGTTTTGAATAATATTTATAATGTCATTAGTCTTTTTAGAGTTTTTTTTATCGGTTTAAAATTCATATATAGACTCAATGGAAACAATGCCTAACGATCGGGGTTCAACAAGGTTTTTTATTCCCCTACCTCTATGAACATTTCCCAAGTTATGTATGAGAAACTTGACTTCATTTGATTCATCTTCTTTTGTGAAGGGTTCAATCAGGTTGATGATGTTTATAAATTTGTATCCTGGATCTTCCTCGTATGATTTTTTTATTTGGTGAGGGTGGTTTATATCCTTTAAGTGAATATGGAAAAAAATATAATAGATTGAGGACCGGACTGGCCACCTCTGAGGACTCCTCTTATTATATATCATTTTTTCTATGTCAGTTGCTTCATATAATAGAATACTTTGATGATAATGATGTAATATCTGACATCACAAAGGGCTCTAGATTCACAAAAAGACGATTCTATTAAACCGTAAGTATAGGGTTTTCCTAACCAGGAAATTTCCTAGTCATTCATCATTATATTTATTTGTACGCCCATATGGAATCTTCAATCACCCTATTAATTCCACTAAAGGAGTGGTGGATACACGTGTCACTTGTTCTAGGGGTTTTCCAAACATCACATACCTAAAAATCATCTTATTCAGTATATCATTGAACAAAAGGTATTAATGGATGTTATACGAGAAATCCATTGGTAGGGTTAGTAGTTTGGGTGATCAGTAATACTAACTTCATTGTGTCTCTTGATCTCCATAAAAATGACCATGTTCTTCTCTGAGGCTTCTATGAATAAAAATGGTACATTTTTATCGAAATTAACCTTATTCTTCCCATATTCATATTTTTAAATAATTTTACCCTTCATTATATCATATGGTGGGTGTTTTTTAGGCTACTATTTTTTATTAGCCCAGGTATGGTATTGAGTGGTTTAGTGAGTTGGAGCTGTCATTAGTTCTAGCGTGAGTGAAACATTTGTTTTCTATTCTCTACTAGATTTATTAAATTATGATAATGGTGTTGATTGGGACTTGGATTTTTAATGTAGTATATAATCCTATATGAATTTAACTATGTCTATGAACACCTAACAAATTTTGGGAGTAGATATGTGTAAGATTGAAACTTATTTATGCTAAACCATTAGATGTATAACCTTCAATCCAAGATATGTTGATCTCTATATAGACTTCACATGAATCGGCACACCAAACCTCCCAAAATTTAAATCTTCCAAATATAGGGAAATAAGTTTCAAACTAAATCACCACTATTAATGTCAACCAATGATAATACCTAAATATAAAAAGAATGAAGGTTATAACAGAAAAAGTAAAGAACAATTTATATTTATATGGTTTTTTATTTTCATCCAAACTCCATGTAAGAAAAATAAAATGATTATTTTTCTATGAATGTAAAAATATTACAAAGGAATTTACATTTTGTGAAAGTGGATCAATATAAAAAAATTCTCATTAAAAGTCACTATACACCTTAGTAGGTGGTCCCACACCTATATATTGAGGAGTTCAAAATATAATTTTCTTGCACAGACCTCCAATAAAGGTGTACCTCAATCCATTCACAATAGTGATCATTGTTCCCTTGTATAAATCCAAAAACAAAATATCATATTTTAGTAATCATTTGACATCACTATTCTATTATATACCCATCAAAACTATAAAACAACTTCCACTGAACTCATAAATTCCATCAAAAATTCATCCTTATCAATCTATCTACTTCTAAAATTACACTGAAAACACCATCTTCGGGTGAACTGAACTTCAAACTTTTGGTGAATGGAATATAATAACCAGAAGAGGCTTCACTGTCTTGAAAATATCCCACTTGAATACTATTTCAAGGATCACCCCAGGGTAACCATCAACACTTAGATATATTTTAAACACAGAGTATTATATTTTCATACATATAGTGATCTTTTTCTACATTATGATCTCCCTAATCTCACATTCGAATAGTGATACCTCAAGTTATCCATAGTAGAAACATAGTTTACATATTAAACATATTTTCATTCCCAATGATATTATATCACTCTAACTCCCGAACTTCAGGAAACTAAAAATGTAATGGTATTTCCTGTAAATATGTTTATTCCATTAATAAAACATGTGATTTATTTTCAAAGTTAACCATTCTCTAAAAATTATAGAAAAAAATCCATTATATTATGACTTTCCATGTTCTAATAGAATACAAATCAAACAAGTTATCACTTTAACAAATTTTTTTATGGTTATATATTCAAATTCCATTATTGAAATTGTGCCTACAAAATGTAACTTGTATATCAAAATGGTTTTTGTTCCACAAAATGTAAACATAAATCTTGTTTTTCACTTTAAAGTATCAGAATCACCCAAAAGATGAACATCACAATACCCTTATAATGGTTTAGACAACTTGAAGAATAAATTACTATATTCCATTTATTTAATATATCTAATGATTTATTTCGCATATTTTCATTGATATTCCTTGGATTTACTATATATCATCTGGCATACCAAAAGGAAAATGCAAGTTCATGGTAGATGTAAACCATTTCATACATGAATATTAGGAGTTATAAAGAAAATGTAACTTTTTTTAGTATCTCTCCTCATCATTCCTTTTTAGCTATTTCCCCTTTCACAAGTTAAAGTGTATATATATCATAATTAAAATTGATTTAAATTCAGTAAATTCAACCCACTCAATGACATTTTATATTTACTATCTTTGAGAAAACTCTATACATCCACTATTTTTTCAGATTTCAATACTCATACCATGAATATTCTTTGAAACATTGAGATCCTTCATTTGAAAAGTTCCAGACAACTCACACTTCAAATCATAGATCCATTAAATTTGTTGCCCTGCTTGAATTATATCATCAACGTGCTAGAGTAGGATGATAAATTAACTATCCTTCTATACTTTTGGATTGAAATACTTATTTGATTTGTTTTACATGGAAGCTTTTCCACCAAATAATTGTTCAACATTCAATTCTATTTATGTGGTTCTTTTTTAATGCTGTATAAACTCAGTTTAATATTAAACACCAATTTAACTTTTATATTAACCTAAAAACGAGTTGGTTACCTCATTTTAATGTATTATTCTAAATAACCATAAATAAACATGTTCTTTATATCCATTTTCTAAAAACATGGATCATAGAAACCAATAATAATATCTTTTGGATGGTATTATGGTATTAAATAGGTGAAAATTTAAAAGATAATTAAAGTACCTCTTTCTATGGAAAACACTTTAAAACTATACTATATTTTTACCTATTTTTTCATTAACCTAATCCTTAAATAATAAAACCCACTTATTTTCAAGTTATTTCTTAAATAATTATAGTTAACTTAGCACATAAGTTTCATTTGAATATAGTAAATCATTTTCTTCTTATGTAATATACCACCACTTACAATAATAACTATGTTAGGCCACCTATTTCATGTTTTCAGGGTTTCCTCAATCATTTTAATTTACAAAATGAAAGTCATGGAGGTATATTTCTATAGGTCATCTGACATAGGAAAACTATCATAATTCAATAATTTGTTCTTACACTTATTGTGCTATATTTTTTTCTACTCAAACATCGAGTTCCAAAACATTCAAAGATATATTTTTTTATTCTTTATCCCTTATATATTTAGGTATATTAGCCACTGGAAATTTTTTTGGACAACTTATTCACTCATATGGATGCCAAAGAATTAGAAAACTTATCATATTTCTATCAAGATAAACCTATGTTTAAACTTTTGATTTATTGTCCTCGACATAAGGATATACCAAATTTATGTATTTTTATGGAATCCACTCATTAGAGAAAACATTTTGAGCAATATATATCTTCGAATGATTTTCCTCACAGATTCGATACCCAAAGTTTTTATCTCTATATCCCACATATAGAAAAATTCGAGGCTTTACAATAATTATATCATTATTTTACCATCAATGTTAACAAATGTTGAACTTATGAGAACATTAATATGTCGAATTCCCATGGTTCTTTTGACCCCAAAAACTCTAGAAAAAAAATTCCACTGGTGTTGATAGACTTTATTTGACTAAGTATGCACCATAATTTAGTGATTACATCTAAATTCCCTTATACATACTAAATGACAACCACATGCTATATGCCTTCTCAATCAGTGTTTTTTTAATCTTTTAAGCCAAAAAAAATTTCAGTCTAGTGTACATGGAATAGTTTTTATATTTAATATTATCTTATTAGGGTTGTTCAACATGAATTACATTTCACTGTATTCACCTCCATTTCTTTCTCTACAATATTTCATTATACATTGTATCTCTCTCTCAATAATGGATTTCCACTAAGTGAAAAGTTTAGAGACTTTATACATGTTGTTTAGAAAATATACCCAAATTTTTCTCTTAGTTTCATCAATAAACATAAAGAATATAATGAATTAGGGATTGTTCGTGAAAATCATTGTGGATAAGTTGAACATTCTAGTTGTAAGGATTCATTCTATTCAAATTAATTGAACCAATTCATTTATTGAGTATACAACTCTCACAATTTCTTATATTTATATGATCAAGATTTAGTAAACCCCTTGCCACTATAAATTTAAGGTCATTATCACTAATATATCCAATCCTATGGTGACATAAATGGGTAATTCTTATAGTTTTAGTTTTTTCTATAGAACACCCATCTCAAATTCTAGTTAGATAAAAGGTCTCATCCTTAACTTCTATTTCCACACCCATTAGTCATTAGGTAACATTCCATAAAACATTATAAAATGTTGTACTATATCCCACATCTTCTATTTTTTCTATGAAGATAATATTCTTTCATAACCCTATTATGTGATTTACTTACTTTAGTATAAGAAGCCTTCCATTTTGTATCTAAATATTCACATAACCCTTTCTAAAAACATTTAAATCCTCATCAGCCAAAAAATATACCGTTCTAAATATTATGGATACATAATCCTTCATTTAACCATTCCTTAATGTAGAATGTAATAATTCACTTGAATCAATTACCCATTATTATGTTAGAGAATCAATAATAAAAAACAACACACACCAATATTATATTATGTTCAATGAATTGGACCTTCCATAGGTAGATATTTTTTACCTCACTCTATTATATTTTAAAATATTCTAAATATGACCCCTCTTACCACAATTTTAGAAATCGTTTTCAGGTCTAGTATATTTACCTCAAATCTTATCTCTTTATTTTTTTCTTTATTTTGATATAACATTCAACTGTGTGACTATCCCATACCTTTTACATTAAATGTAATTTTTATAGATACGTAAACTTCCCACTTTCTAATCTATTCATTAAATATCAACTTCTTTACATATTTAAATTATTGATTTTATTTTCCGATAAAAGTACTAATAGATGCATCCATCACATACCAACTCTCTAGTAACAAATACAATAGAATAAATGCCCAGACATCATCTGTAAAATTGACTTTAAATAACTTGAGTGAACATTGGATCATGTTAATGTTATTAATAAATTTTTAAGATGGTATTTCTTATGAAATGTTCATGTTTAATAACCTTATTAGAATAATAACTTTGATTAGATATTTTTTCACTAATTTTTTTCATTGTATCCATCAGATCTACAATTGTTTTCTTCTCTCGAATTTTGAATGTAAGATTCCTTTCCAATAATAGTTGTATCATAATGAGTGCATTATGATCTAGTTGATCCCATTTTGATTTCTCCATATTATCATTTATGACTCAAGTTAATGGATTATATGGTTTTTATATATGTTACAATATTCTATATGCGTCCTCTTGAATCCAATATCCTTTTTGTAGAACTTATCAATCCTAATAAAACCATATTTTATCATCATTACACTGATATGATAAATCCCCATAAATAAAACAATTTCATGTTAATAAAATTAAAATAAAGATATTTGAGAATAATAAATGAAACCCACTTTCATAAACCGTGCTCTAATACGATTTTTTGGGAATACACATGTGCAAGAGTAAAACCTATAGAAGTTAAATCACCATGTACAGTACATTCCATCAACTAGAAGTTCAACTCCCCTAAGAAATCATAGAAAAAATCATGTCATATCCCCTAAAATAAAATATCTTTAACTTAAGGAACCACATTAACCCAAAATCACCTCACTTATACTATACCAAAAAAGTACACCCAAACATAAAAATAATTACGTTAAAAATAAAAAGTAAAGAACACCTTAGTTTTATATAATTATAATTTTCATCTTTACTTCATGGGAGAATAGATAAATGATTTTATATTTCAATAAGAACAATGATTACAATAAAAGCGACTTGTCTTCTACAAGGCTCACATTAACAAATGATCTCATTACAAGTCACCATACACATTAGTAGTTGGTCCCATTTCCCATATATAGTGGAGTTTAAATAAAAATCCAATTTCACCAATCTCTTATATATATGGGCCTCTATACATCCACAACATTTAGCAAAACTCCCCCATATAAATCCTCAAAGTGACTAGATACTTTAGATAAATCAAGTGAAACAGTATTCTCATAGATACCCATCACTATGGTGATACAAATTCTGTTGAATTCATCACTCCCATTTAAAATTCCCTTCAATTAGTCATTTGGAAACTCAAGTCATTCTACTATAAACATATTCCATTGATCAAAATCCCAATCATTTAGTGAACTAAATCTTGTGACCAAAAGAGGATTTACAATCCTAATAAAAATAATAGGGTATTTATAGGGTATAAGTGGTGTTCAAATATCATCAAGAATTTTTTCTAGAAAGATATTCATTAGATGTAAACCTAAAAATAGACTACCATAAAAAACATTTCAATTAGAAACATACCAAGTCTTTATGTTTTTTTGGAGATCGAATTAACCAAAACGACATTCAAGGTGGTAAATCTGGATGATATCTGATTAAAATTTTCTTTGTATTGATCCTTTTATCCTTATGGATCTTTTTCCCATACTAGTAGGAACACATTAAATCTATATTTGATATGTATAGTGATCACACTAATATATAAACTAAATATAAATAGTAAAGGTACATAAGACATATATATTTTTTTCTTCACAAGTAAGGGATAACATACACACAGTATTGTACGGGTTTACTAGAATCAAATATACTCACATCAGATGGATACATGGTCTCAGATTATAACACTACTAATCTAAGAGAAATCACCCATAAAATCATTTTCCCATTATTCAGGGATAAGGATTGAATAGTTATAGACATGTGGTTCCTCTTAAAAAATTTAAGGATGTGTCAGTTTGTGCTTATTCTAAATTAGACTCCAATTTCATTATGCTTATAATTTTATGTTTATTTTTTCATCACCTTACATAACTTACCTTATATAATACTTGATAATATCAAATGTTCACTATTAGTGTAAAATTTACGACATAATAGATTTCATAGCAGAATAAATCCTCTTTTAATGATGAAGATAATTCTAAAATTATATTATCTTATTGACTTATTTATATATCAAACAAATATATAAGTTTGATCCACTTTATACTTCTCTGGTCATAGTTTTGATAATATTCCCTAGATTTAATTGTTTTTATTATTCTCTAGAAGATGTATCTTTCAATATGCTTCATTTAGAATTCTTTTCCATATGAATTAAGAAATATTTTAGAATCCCACATATATTTAAGCCTTAATCAAAGGGTTCGTATCAATTATTCATTATATATTATAAAAAGATACTCTTATGTGTCCAACACAATTAAGTATGGTCATGCTCATGTATTCATAGTGTTTTAATCCCTGTAATTTCTTCAATACTTGTTTATTTTAATTTCTAATCAAATATAATAGATGTTATGAAAATTAATCATGTATGTCACGACATGAACTATTATTTTTTATCCTCATCAAATCAAGCCATTTTATAGCATGTTATCCATTGTTTTTAGAATGGTGTTTAGTTAATAACCAGATTAAAAAATCTTATCATATCTAAAAATATATCCCTTTATCTTTCTCTAAGAATCATGGTATTATACATCCATATCTTCTTAATTAATCTAACATATCATGGAATTCCACTGTTTCTTAACCATGAAAGACTTCCAAGGCATCCTGGAAAAAATCATTGAATTCTACTCTAGGTCTAGTCATAATGCAAACTTCTTCTTCACGGAATGTGGATCACCTAGATATTGTCCACCATTATTGAGAACAAGAATTTTCCTTGAGAATAACAGTATAAACTCATAATGTATTATTCAAAGAATATAATTTTCATGATTTGCATAAAATAATTTCATTTCTTATATGTTAAAAAACAATTTTCCTTTAAATCTTATAATAAAATTCAAAAGTTTGTGGTACATAAAACATTTTAAAATATTTATTTTAATAATTTGAAAATAATGCCAAATGAATTCGAAAATAAACATTAGAAATATTTGAACCATGAATAAAAAAACTCATGAAACATTTCATAAACATGTATATAGAGTAGAATTGCTTTTAAAGAAAAACATTAAAATAATTCTTCAAATAAAAATCCATTAATTTGATTTTGAACACATTTCATACATTCTAAAACTCCAAAATAATAAATTTATATTAGTCTTCTACATGAATAAAGAACCCTTTTCCTTTTCATAACATCATCATTATTTATTTTATTTAATTTATTACCATGAATTATCATATTACAAAATCAGTTATTTTTAAATCGGTAGTCTTGAGGATGCTTGATTTATAATCCCAAAACAACATTAGTAGGTTAACCATGGTCAAATAGATGTATGGTTGCATCAATTCCAGTATATTAATCTTGATATGATTTTAATTTTTTGACATTAAATGCAATTTTATAATCATCTAGAAATGGAATATATAGAAAATAAATCAAATCAATTTATAGAAGTGGTATACCGTATGTATGCGTAAGAAACATTATCACTATTTAATGGGTGAAAGGGAAGAAGATAAGTAATATATTATCTTTAAAAAAATAATTTTTTAATTAATATCATATATTTTATTTTAATCAATAATAATAACAATCCTTGTGATTTGTTGATGAAAAACAAGAAAAATCACTTCGTGGAGGTGGAAATCCACATGTACGCATAGGTGATGTTTCCATTTCCCATATGACGAAAAATGAGTTGGAAAAGGGATCTTCCATAAACATAATAACATTTAACTATATTTAAGATATATATTATATGATATCATCATGTTTAATAAATACTTTATGGTTCTGTAACAAGAAATAAACATGAAAATTCTCAGTTAATAGTTAGACCTCTTGTTTGGAAAACCACATTTGGATTACACCTTAAGCCTTCTATATTAGTCTTTCCTTGAG
Source organism: Viscum album (assembly GCA_963277665.1). NCBI lineage: Eukaryota > Viridiplantae > Streptophyta > Magnoliopsida > Santalales > Viscaceae > Viscum > Viscum album. The sequence continues at coordinate 248,769,244 of OY728165.1, read as the reverse complement.
ACTAATACCTCAGGAAAATTGTAGGGAATATTTTTATACATTTGGGTTGGGTTAGTTTATGATAAATAATTTAATATGTGCGATTAATAATGGGGAAAATGTACCCTTTTATTAGTGAGGTGGGGGGAAATATTGTAAATACAAGAAATATTAACATATAATATGTTTCTAACTCATATAAAATGAATAAAAAGTTCCATATATATTATTTTTAGTATTTTAAGGTTGAAATAAATTTAAAAAATAAAATTTCCAAATTTTCATTTGTCATTTTAAACATTATCATTTTGTTTAACCCTATCATTAACCCTTTTAACCTTAACTATGGTAGAAAATGTTTATACCTATAAGGGTTGTTAAAGTAATTTATAAAATAACAGGTGGAACATACCTGGAACATTCCTGATATCCTATTAAATTTCCAATCCAATTGAGTTATCATCTATGTTTATTGATTTTTTATTGATTTATAAATTATTTTTAAACATTAAATACCATTTCAAGTCATTTTCATGACTATTATCGTATCTTGACATTGAAGGAAACAAGTAAATAATTGAATTGGAATATTAAAATATTAAAAATAAAATAATTTTTTTTAATTTTATATGAAATTCATATAACAACATAGTTCATCCAAAACATATTACTTTTATTGTTTTAAAAATAATTTAATTACTTTTTTTGTTACTTGTACAAGTGTTGTGTCATCATATTGTAAAAATTCAAGATAACTATACCATTTATCAAAAAAATCTATAATAAAAAATATTTTATTTATCTTTAATTTTTTCATTTAGATTCATTCATATGGTTTTTCTTTTTATATTTACATCATGAAAACATAATTAGTGAGAGAGAAAGTTAATATTATAGAAATTTAATTTAATTAATATTAAAAGGATAGTAATATTCATGTAAATTTCAAAAAAATTATACCATTAATAATTATGATATTAATATAGGTCAATCATAACCACATACAACCATTTTAAGATGATTTTTTGTGATATTTTAAGATTTTAACCCTAGATTTAACACTTTTACCCAATTTTAGTCTTTACTGTGATGATAAATTAATACCATGGCTACCATTCATTATGAATAATAATAAAATTGAAATCAGAATTAAATAAAGAAATAATAAATAAAATTTAACACATTATATAAGATTCAATTTCCAAAAATTACTATTAATATAATTTCTCAAAACACAATTAAAAATTCATTTTAGAAAAATGCCTATTATAAGAAAAATTGATTTTATAAAAAATAATTTATAAATTCTCATGGAATTATTTATAATATGATTAAAAAAATGAAAATTAAATTACTTTAAAACAATCATAAAATACATGTAATATTTAAATTACATTGTATAAAATTAAATAAATGACAGAGTTTTCAAAATCAGTATTTTTAACTATTCACCTAAATAAAAACCACTTCAAGAAAAATACCCAAATTATAACTCATGATTATTTTAAAATGATAAATTAAAAATTTATATCTTTTTTATCAAATAAAAATTTATTTAAATAGGTGTAAATTATTATTAATATCCATACAAAAAATTAAATAAAACCATTTTTTGAAGGAAATGTCTTTTAGTAGTATAAAATGTATTTATACTTATTTAGTATCTAATAACTATAATATTATGTATTTTAATTAATTTATTAAATATATGGCCCATAAATTTAAATAATATCATTCATCTATTGTGATTAAATTAATTTATTTTTATACAAACACCGTGTCTGAATAAATTAGTTTTCTAAAAAGTAACTCCTTCTATATTTTATGATCTTAAATAAAATTATATTATCATTTTATATTAATTAATCAATAAATTTTTAATAATAATATGTTTTATACATATATTTCATAATTTATTTACTTCTATTCATACCCAAAAATCTAATGGTTAGGTAATAATAGTCATATTTTAATAATAATATTTCTTTAGAATATCACATTAGTTTAAATTTGGTATTGTGTATGGCACGTGCTGGAGTTGGTGACCCTGAACCAACATCTTTTGTAATTTATGGTAAACATATATTCATTGAATTGATATTAGTAAATATATTATCACTTCATGGTTGTTCTTCTGCAAGACATTGTATTCGATAATGTCCTCAGAGTAGTTGTCACACTAAAAGGTCATAGCGGGTCTTTTCTATGATTCCAACCTGGAAGTGTCATGACATTATTCTTGAACATATATAATGAATCCAAATGATATTATTTGAAGGGACACATATGATATAGTCTATCATGGGTGTATACTCATAGGACTTTGAGGTGCCTTATCATGGAGTACTCACATGGTAATGTCTATGAGGATATTATGAGAATGAGACCCGCCAGTAGGAAATCAAAATTTATAAGTTTCATTCGGTATTCCTTTCTACAGATGTGTTTATTGGTCCTTAGACAGTAATATTATTATTATTTTGTATTATGACTCACGTACTTATATGTATTAGTGAAAAATGAGGGGACATATGTTCGAGGTGAGATAGGGTATGCTGGGTGTGTCACGAATAATACGAAGTTAATGAATAATGCAAAAAAGTATTTTTCCCATCTGTTCCATACCGAAATTTTATATCTCAGGACCTTTGATGGAAATTATATATCATAAATAAATCAATGGCCATGGTTTTCTATAGAAAATTTTATTTTACAGAAAGTTAAAGAATGAGAAATTGAGAACTTTGGTTGATGGAACTTGCATACAACCTTCTTCATTAGAGATTTCGAGACAAATGAATTTTATTACACTGTATGTGTTTTGATGAGGTGACATGTCATTGTGGCAATAACTTATTTCCTTGTGGTTTAATTTTCATGTTTCAAGAAGTTAACCTTGTAATTTAGGCAAGTTTTCCTAATTCCACTGGGAAAGTGTCCTAGAGGGTCACACACTAAGTGTATCCAGAATCTCAGTTAAATAATTTATCATTTATAATTTTGATTTAATATTTTTCTTGATTGTGGTTTAATAATTAGTCATGTATTCTGGATAATATTTATTTAATAGCTAGTTATTTTAGTGAATATATTACAGACATAAAATTTATTTATCAGTGAATAATGTCATTATATTTATTTAATAAATAAATATTCATTTTTCAAGGCCTGATAAATATTAAAGAGGATGGGTGGACCGAGTTTAAGGGTCCAATGATAAATAATATTAAATAATATTTTATTAAATTATATTTAAATATAACCTTCATGTTAAGCACATGTCATGAAAATAATGGAATTTTTACTATTATTTTACATGGGGGTTTCACATGGAATAATAAAATAAGTAACAACACTTGTGCCAATTATTTATTATTACCTAGTGAATTAAATTCCTAGTTATGTTATTATTTTCTCATTTAGCATAGGGAAAGTGAGTTTTACCTGTAGTAGTTCTGCAAAAAAAATTAGAGAAATATCTCAAGCCTCAATAGCTCTCTTTTCTTTAATAACATTCTCAAGAATAAGAGTTGACATCTTCCACTGGATCTAAGAATGCTTTGGAATCGTCTCTCAAGGTGAACGAAAGTGGATGACGCAAGCTCAAGGATCTTCTGTTCTAATACCACAAGAATCCTTCACAGAGATCTAGAGAATAACAGAGCATGTTTGGATCACTGTTAGAGTAGATCTACTCTTGATCTCTACAATGAAATAAAGTCACGCCACAAATTTGTGGTTAGACACATCAATGAAGAAATAAAAACATTGAGGTATTTCTTTAATTAAATTAAATTAATTATATTCAAAATATGTCGATCCACTCTTTGGGTTATAAAAAAAATTATTCCTTGTCTAAATATTTTATTTAATTCTGTGGATACTAGAATTTATCATCGTATTTATCTGGGAATGATCATTGATTACAACAACATCAAATTTAGGCACCGCCCATCCCGTACATCCACTACACCCAGAACCGAAATATTGTATCAGAGCAGAGGTTATTTTCATTTATAATTATTTAAATAATTCATTATTGTTCTACACTTTAATAATTTAGTTTTTCAGTTCTAGTTTAATAATTATTCTAATTTAAATATCGGGATATGTTACTCTTTTATCATTTCTTACATATCTAACAGAAATGAAAAATTTTATAATTAAAGTTAAATCAAGGATATCATCTGGAGGAATCGAGGATTCTGACCAGTTAATAATTCGGTAAATGAATTTTATTTGGAGTTACACCCTATGTATTCTTCCACACACGAGGTGTAATCCATATTACACACCATGTAGTTGTGTTCAACATATCGAGAGTAATTCAGAAATTACTCAAGCTGTTTGTATTAATGACAAGTGGTGTAGTTAATTCTTTCACTGCATGTTTAAAAGGACACATTGGAACACTATTATCCAAACTACACACCGTGAGGCCCCTTGGACATGGTGTGTAATCCATTCCGGTCAGGGTCTAGTCGTGTATCCCATACACATCTTGCCCGGCTGGTGAATGTGTAACACTGATTCTACACAGCATGTTGCCCACTAGACAAATTGTGTACAATATAGATTTATAGAGTACACCTCACACATCGTTTCCCTATGCAGTTACTTTGGATGTATGGTGAGGAGGGTACCTTCCATGTATTTGGATCTACATGTTGTTTACATTTCCCATATTATATAGATTTAAAATTTATTATTATATTATATAACACTTGAGACATCTACATTCATGTGGGTGTAAAGCTGGGACACAACATGTGATTGGTGTTTGGTGTGTGTGTGTATATATATATAACATTTGGGTAATGCTAAAAGACCTTCACATCATGTATGAGTTGTATTTCAATTATAATTTTGTGTTCATGCTGTATGTCATGAAGAATAATGTTTATAAAATTATTACACATTTTGGGTAGTTTTGGATGGGTATTCACCATGTTTCCTCCAAGGTAAATTTAAGTACAAGGTTAATTTTAAATGAATTTATTTATATAAAATTATTATTGATGATAATCTCATGGAATTCATAAAATGATTAAGATAAAACTATTTATTAATTAGAGAAAATAATTAATAGATTCAGGTGCAATTTATCTTAACAAGAAATATTAAATAATTGAATACTAGTTTTATTAAATGTTTAATTCATTTCATGTATGTGGATAATCATGAGCTAGAACATACCTGTGTATGTGATTGGTTTCATTTTAATTTATTTATTAAATTTAATTGTTGCCTTGTGTGGCTTATCTCCTCCTTAATATGTTGGGCCTACATTCCCATGGTTTTTTATTTAAACCCCATTTTACCCCAAACATGTGTGTGAGTAATAGAATATGTAATGGATGGATCTCCTAAGCTAGTGTAGGCCGTTCAAGTTAAGCATTGAGTTGAATCCAATCTAAGTAGATACAAAGGTGGATCGGTGGAAAGCTATAAACACGAACCTTAAATGGTTCAAGGTGTTACTCCCCAAGGTCTGGGTTATTTTATCAACCACTAGATAAAATAATTGATAGAAAATCTCATGGTTATACCCATTATTTTATTTCTATTAGTTTCATGGTTTTTCAATATGGATGTTTTGTTGTGATCAAATATGTAATGAATTAACAAGAATGAAATATGGAACTAAAATAAACTGGCTTATGTGTTAATATTATACATACATGGTTAATCAATTAAGTATATCCCACATAATATTAACAAGCATGTAAAAAGATAATAATAATCAATTTACACATAATGGATAAAATCAGTCAATAAAATAGTAAGTCGATATATCATTCCATTACTTCAGTTAGAATCAAACCAATAGTTCAAAGAGCTTGACTTCAATTATCAGGGAATTCTAATTTGAGTTTTTGTGTTAACATAACTTGGTTTACATCAAGGGTTGACTTATAAAGTAAGAATTGGTGTAACTGAGAGGAAAAGTTTGATAAATATCGAATTATGGATTTCAGGATCAGGGAGTCGACTCAACAGATCAAGGAGATATGGGTTAATGCAGTTTTCATTGGGAATACCTACCTAAAACCATTCAAATTTCTTGAACAACCATATTTGGGGTAATTCGAATGGAAATATGGATCCTTGACACTATAATGTTAAGAAAAATAGGATATTCCAAATCAAATGGTGAGGGATATTCAGTTTTGATAAAATAGTGGGAGACTAATGAATATTTATTTATTTATTTTTCTTAATTTTATCAAATAAATTACTAATTACTGTTTTCATCTTATTGGTAGAAATGGTATTAAAAATAACATCGAACCTATCATTTTGATCCAATCATGAGAATGGAAACCTTCTCAAAGGCACTACTTTCAATGAGTGGAAAATTCACCTTCAGGTAATCCTTCATCATGAATAGAATCAATTTGTGTTGGAAGAACCCTTACCAATTTTTCCTGGAAATGAAGCATGTGATGTGGAGATCTCTATGTATGAGAAGCATCTGAATTATGCTATGAATGTTTAATGTATTGTGATATCATCCATGACCAATGATCTCTTGAAAAAACATGAGAAAATTGATTCTTATTTCATCATGCCTCACCTTTGGGATCTCTGTCAAGAGTAGGTGATACAAGAGAGGTATGTAATATCTATTAATTTGTTCACCACTAAACATGAAGAGTAAGTTCCATTTGGGCCTCATATAATCAATATTATCAGCTACATTGACCATCTAGACATATAATGTATTAAATTTCAGGATGAGTTACATATAGATCTCATTTTATCATCACTACCAATGGTCTTATCTTGTTTTATTGTGAATTATTATATGAGCAAAAATGAGATGATCATATCAGCACTTCTGAGCAGAATTTTCCAAGTGGATGAGGGAATAGGGCATGACAAACCTGCAATCCCTATACTGAGTAGGAAGATAAAGGAAAAGGAAAAGGGGCCTAATATTTATAAATAGTCAAAATCCACCATGGACCATCCGACTAAGAATAAGAAGATCTAGAAGTAGGTCAAGAAAGGAGGAAGTTTGTTTTGCATGTGGAAAGTCAGGCCACTAGAAGAGGAACTACACCTATAGGCAAGGGGAATCCAAAGGTGTTCTCATTATCAATTGCAATCATTCCATTTCTACAAATTGGGTATTTGATACATTTTGTGGTGCTCACATGTGTACTAAAATGTAGGAACTAAGTAGATTTTAGAAAATTGCTAGAGGATAGGTGGATCTGTGAGCTACCAGGGGTTTGAAGCTATATTATCTTTTCATCGGTGGCTACCATGTTTTTTTGCCGACCATGATGATTTTTGGTTTTACATGACTATTATTATGTACCAATTGTTACCAATAAAATAATTTTTGTATCAATTTTAGAGAAAATGGGTTTATTTTCAAATTTAAAAATAAAATTTGTTTCTATTATAAGAAAAACATATGTTATGGCATGGAACATTTAAATAACTATTTATATGTATTAAATTATGAAAAATAAGTGTTGGAAATAGATAAAAATCAAGTTCACATTACTCATATAACACCCAATTGTGGAATCACTACATTGGTCATGTAAATGAGAAGCATCTGACAAAGCTCTATCCGGATGGTTATTTGGAATATTCCACGATAAAACCATTTGATATATGTCATGCTTGTTTACAATGGAAAATGATGGAACAACCATTTGGTGGATAGGGTGAAAGGGACATAAAGAGTCTAGGATTTCTAAACCCTGATGTGTGTCGACCATTTATAGGAGAATATAAAGGTGTATATTCTTACATTATAACTTTTACTGAGGACTTGAGTAGATATGCATATATTTAATTGATGAGGTATAAGCCCAAGTACTTGGATAAATTCAATTATTTCCTTAATGAAGTATAGAATCAGTATGGTAAGAAGATAAAGAAGATCTGATCGAATTGAGTTGTAGAATATCTTAACCAAGAGTTCATTAAATTTTTAAAAAAGATTGGGATTATATCTCAACTCAATCCACCTTATACACCATAGTATAATGGTGTTAGTGGAAGGAGGAACCATACCTTATTGGAAATGGTTAGGTTTATTATGATTCATCAAAATCTTCTGTTATCCTTTTGTGGATATTCATTTCAAACTACAGCATACCTAGTAAAACTAAAGAGGTAAATGGAATTCCCTTCAAGATATGAAGTGGAAATAAACCCATTTTATCGAATACACGTGTATATGGATTCGATGAATTTGTTAAGGCTTTATTAGGAAACAAACTATCACCCTGGGGCACGAGCTGTATCTTTATAGGGTATCCCAATGAAACAATGAGATATTACCTAGACAACCCCTCAGATATGAAAGTGATTGTTTCAAGACAAGCTTTCTTTCTTGAGAAAGAGAATATACATAAAAGGGATAGTGGTGGAAAAGATTGATTTTGATGAATTTGAAGATCATGATACACATGAGTTGGTATAATAACAAGTTCTATAGATCCCCATGGAAGAAGTAGTTCTTGAAACACAAGTGCTACGTTGGAGTGTAAGAGAGGTAAGGGAACTAGATAGATACGGTTTTCTTGTCACTCAGGATAGTGACTCGTTATTTTTGGACAATGATAAACCTATCTCCAATAAATGGGAATTAGATAGCTCAGAAGCTACAAGATGGATAGAAGCTTTGAATTTTGAGATGGATTCCATGTATCAAAACTTGTTTTGGGTCCTGGTCAATTCACCATTTGATGTAAATTAGGTCGTATGTAAATGGGTATTCAAGAAGATACTGGACATGGAATGTAAATTAAGTAGTTATAAAGAATGGATAGTGGCTGAAGTGTTTAAACAATGTTAAGGAATTGACTACGATGAATCTTTTTTTCCATTTCCATGTTTAAATCCATCAAAATCATATTTTCTAATGAAGATTACCATGACTATGATATTTGGTAGATTGATTTAAAAACTTCTATCATTAATGGGGTAATCTTCAGGAAGATGTATATATGACACAACCAAACGGTTATGAGACACCAGGTGTTTCCAAAAGGGTTTGAAAGTTGTAGAGGTCCATTTATGGATTGAAGTAAGCATCCAGGTTATGGAATATTTTATTCTATGTAACCATAAGGGAATTTGGTTTCATTAAATAACTACTTAAGGAATGTGTTTACAAAATGATTGATGGGAATGTGGTTGTTATTCTACTAGTTTATGTTGATTTCATATTACATATTTGAAATGAAATACCTATATTTTAATATGTTAATAACTAGTTGAATAAGTGCTTCTCAATGATGTACTTTGGTGAAACAGCCTACATTTTAGGGACTAAGATCATTTGTGATATATCCAAGAGGCTACAAGGACTAAGTCAAAGTGATTATATTGACTATATAATAATGATATTTAATATGGAATAATTCAATATGGGATTGGCTCCATGGTCACATGGTTTATATCATTCTATGGAAATGTGTCCCTTGACACAATAGGAGAAAGATAGAATTAGTAAGATCTCATATGATTCATCGATAGGATCTATCATATATGACATAATATATAGTATACTGGATGTTTCCTATACACTGATCATGGTTGGTAGATATCAAATAGATCCAAGAGAACGTCATTGGATTTCTATTAAGACTGTTTTTATGTATCTGAGAAGAACTAAGGATATGTTCCTAGTATATGGAGGAGACTAGGATCTTGTCATCAAACGATATGCTGATTTTCGTTTTTAGAAAGATTAGAATGATCAGAATTTACAATAGAGATATGGTTTCTCTCTCAAAAGATGATCTGTGAGCTGGACAAGTTCAAAGTAGCTAGTAATTTCGGATTCTACAGTAGCGGCTGAATATATAGCAGCTTCTAATGTATCCAAGGAAGTCATCTATATCTAGAAAGTTGTCCAGTAACATGATGTGGTACATAACAATAAAGACCAAATCACATTGTATTATGATAATAGTGTAGTGGTTTCTCTTTTAAAAGAGCCATTATCACATCAACGGACAAAGCCCATACTCTAGAAGTATCACCTCCTACGATATATTTATCAAAGGGGTTAAGTTGTAGTGAGAAGCGTATCCATGGAAGATAACATGGTAGACCCCTTGAATAAAGGTCTATCTCATCATAAGTACGAGTATCAAATAAGAGATGGAATACTGGAGGTTGTTAGCATTTGGAGCTAGTGAAAGTGGGAGTCTGTTAGAGTTTGTTCCCAACAACAAATTTCTTTTTTACTTTATGATAAATATATATTCATTGGATGGATATTTATAAACTTCTTATCGCATCATGATTTTTCTTCTGCATGTCATTGAATGTGATAATTTCCTAAGACTATATGTCTCACTAAAAGGTTATTGTGGATCCATGCTATGATGGGAACCCAGAAGTTCCATGAAACTATTTTTGAACATATGTTTTATAGCTGGATGATATCATTTGAAGGGATACAAATGATACAGTCAATTAGGGGTGGATACTAATATGAATTTTAGTCACCTTATCATATTGTACATGCTTGGTAATGCCCAAAAGGATATTATGAGAATGAGACCCCCCAGTAAGATATCCACATTTATATGTTTCGCTGGATGTTCCTATCTGTGGACGTGTGTATTGGTTCATAGACTTTAAGAATATTATTAATTGGTATTATGAATCATGCACTTAGATGTGTTGGTGAAAACTGTGATGACATATGTTCATACCATGGTAGGATATGTTGGTTGTGTCCTGAGTAATAGGGTACTAGTGAATAATTTGAGAAATGATTTTTCCCTTTTCATCCTTAACAAAAGTTGATATTTCATGAACTTTGATGGAAATGATATATCCTAAATTCATCCATGTCCATGGTGTTTTATAGGCAAGTTCAATTTATGAGAATTCAAATATTGAGAAATCAAGAACATTGGTTGATGACACTTGCATGAAACATGCATGATTAGAGATATCAAGATAAGTGGATTTTATTACATGGTAATTATTTTTATGAGGTGACATGTCATTAAGGCATTAACATATTTCTCTATGGGTTCTTTGGCGTGTTTTTAGACGATAACCAAGGGAATTAGGTAGGTTCACCTAATTCCACTGAGAAAGAGGCCTAGAGGGTCACACACTGAGTGTATCCATAATCTCGGTTAAATAATTTATTATTTAAAAAGTTTAATAAATATTATTATTGATTATAGTTTAATAATTATTCATGTATGCCTGATAAAATTTATTTCATATTGATTTTTTCAAGCGAATATATTGTAGATGGAATATTTATTTATCAATGAATAATTCAGTTATATTTATTTAATAAATAAATAGTCATTGTTCATGATTCGATAAATATTAAGGAGAATGGGTGGACTGATTTTAAGGGTATAGTGAGAAACAAAATTGAAAATTATTTGAATAAATAATATTTAAATATAACATTCAAGTTAATAACATGTCATGGAAATAATGGTATTTCTCTTATTATATGACATTGGGGTTTCACATGGAATAATAAAATAATTAATGGCACTTTTACCAATTATTTATTATTATCTAGTGAATTAAATCCACATTTATGTTATTATTTTCTCATTTATATTTGGGAAAGTGAAATCTATCCACATTAGTTCAGAAAAAAATAGGATAAATCCTTCAAGCCTTAAGAGATCTCTATTTTCCGTAACATTCTCAAGAACACGAGTGGCCATCCTCTACCAGATCAGAGAATGCATTGGAAGAGGCTCTTAAGGCGATCGAAGGCGAATGATGCAAGAACAAAGATCTTCTATAATAGCACCTGAATACTCCTTCGGTGACATCTAGAGATTAGTATAGCACATGTGGATCGCATCTAGAGGAGATCTACTCTGGATCTATAAAACGCAATGAAGGTCCACAACAAATACATGTTCATACTTATTAATGAAGAATTTAAACCTTGGAGGTATTTCTTCAATTTAATTAAATTAATTATATACAAAATATTTCAATCCTCTCTTTGGGTTCTAGGTGAAATTATTCCTTATATAAATCATTGATTTAATTCCCTGGATATTTTCACTTATCGTCATATTGATCCTGGATTGGCCATTGATTTAAAAAAAATCAAATTTGGGCATGACCCATCCTATGCTTCAGTTGTGCCCAAAACATAAAGCACATGCTATCAGAAATGGTATTCATTTAAAGGATAATTATATATTGAAATTTATAGGTGTTAAATTTTCCCCATATTACTACTATTATATCATCACAATTTGAATTTAATTCTCCTAAAATGAATTTATTATATCATGGTAATAAAATAAAATATAGATTTTATTCTGAACTAAAAGAATGTACCTATATATGAATCAAGCTTGAATATGAGTTTCCAAAGGTTTACCCTAATAAATGATTATTACGTTATTCATATGATTCAATATATTTGAGAAATTATTTTATCATCTAGAAAGAGATATACATACCTAATTGATTTGCACTATATAAGTTGAATTTCATTCTTTGTTTGTGATTTAATCAGCTTCCACTTATAAATAATATCTTAATCCAAGTAATGAATATTCAAGATACATATTTTATACCTATAGCACTAAATTCTACTTTAAATGAATCTCAAGATCTGTTAAAGGATGAAAAAATTCTCATGTTTTTATCAATATATAAAATTAAAAAATGGCGATCAAAAGGTAACATAATATCAAATATGAATAAAACTTTATATGCATAAATACTACATAAATATCCAAATCCTCAACAATAATACCAAAATTTAAACTTAAATCATTCCATAACTAACTAACCTAAAAACACTTCAAAATATTCTTGGCCATGTTTAAAACCAAAAAATCAGAAATATTCGATCATATAATCTTCAATGATTAATTTAACCATTATATTCAAACAAAATTAAGTGCACATAAATTCACATAACAAATATGTATATTTCCATATCTTATAATCACTAAAATATGATAATATTTCCCATAAATAACCTGAATCACCATAAGGAAACAATAAAATCATATATCCATTCAATAGATAACTCAACATTTATTCTTAAAATATTATCTCATATTATCCAAAAAAATTTATCATTTAAATTCATCATATAATGTTCACAATATTGTGATATGTTTCAATAATAGCTTCAATCATTTAATCACTAAATCAATTTTCAATCCCATGGTTATCTATACAATAATTAATATTTTCCCAAAATAAGATTACCCTTTTATCCCAATTATCAATAATTACATCAACATCAAATATAATCTTAAACCTAAAGGTTATCAATGTCATTTAAATTAAGACCATATAATATAAAAACATTATTACTCAAATAAACTTTCCACAAAAAAATTTAAATGTAAGGGTTATGTATACCTCAAACAGAGATTGGAACTTGATAAATTTCTCCCAATGTAATCTCAACATGTAAAACATCAAGAGTGTAAATGCATTTCAAAATATGATCATCCTTAAATTTAACAACCTTTAATTAAAATAACACTACATAGTAGCTATTGAAATCCTATATATAGACACTTCAATCAGTCAACATTCCTCATTATTATTTAACTGATAATTTTTAACTTTTTTTTACACATCCTTCTAATAATGAAAATATGAATTAAGCGACAAGATTTATTAATCTCAATATATTCATGTTTCCTACCTTAAACAAAAACAAAACTATTAAAAACACATTGTATAAAACATTAATATTTTAAAATAAGAAAATAATATTTGATTGTCTGACGGAAATTAAACACTATTTTGATCTTAAATTACACACAAAACCTTGATTATCTTTTGTTATTGGTAACCCTAATATTTTTATGTTTGATAGTGTATTCAACACACAACACCAAAATTAAACTACCCATTATATATATTACAATTAACACATAGTATTTGGAAGAGTAGGTATGAATGGGATTATCTAAATTATGAAAATGGGGTTTACATATGTAAATATAATAAATAATTTATTGACCAAATAATTGGAAATGAAAAAAACCCATTTTGAAATAAATGGGAATCTTTTTCTGAAAAACAATTTAAATGGGCTCAAGTGTGTTTTATACCAATAAATTAAACATATCATTTTTTTTGTTATATTTAAGAAATTTATATATAATATATTCAATATATTATTTAACATTCATCCTATGAGTTTTCTAGACATGATATAAAAATAAATCCAATTTTATGCTTAAAAGTGTATATTTTTTAAAAACCCATTTTTTCACCTTTTGTGGAATAATTATTTAAAACATTAAAACATTAATGATTTTTTTTAAAAAAAATTTATTTTTTGAAGAATAATTTCTAAATTCAATTTGGGTGAAATTTTGTATTTTTTGAAAATTATTGATTTTTTCAGTGAATAGGGAAAAATTACTTTTTTCTAAAAAAGGTATTTTACTTTAAATAAATAAATTAATTTAAAAGTACCAGTATTTAATAAATATTTTTTCAAGTAATATAATTTTTATTTAATCTACTTAATTAATTTTAATCAACTTTATATTTGTTTTTATTGTACGTTTTTTAGGTTTAAAACTAGTTTATCTAAAAAATGCTTTAAAGTGCTTGATGTTTCTAATTTCTAATTAATTAATATAATACTTAATTGGGGATGTTTTATATAAAATTTATATAATATATATCATTAAATATTAAATTATCTTCATGAAATTATCATTATTATTCATAGAGATAACATAGAATCATATTTTTCTAAAAAATACTCTTCGAAAAAACTTGTTGTCTTACCATGTCTACAAGAGTAATTTTAGATTAAAATTTTACACTCATGTGAATTAAATTTAGGATAAAATGGATTCCTTAATTGGAATAATAACAATTTATAATTCCTAATAATGAAAAATTAATTTTTAAAATCTATTATTGGTGAAAATAATTAGAACTAGTTACAGTGATTAGGGTAAAAGTGAGTTTACTTAATGATTAAACATAGAATATAAGGTGTAAAATTGACTGAAAAATTATCAAAAACCAATTATATAGGAATATATATAACATATAAATTTTAGGATATATTTTTTAGTATTGGGTGTTTTTTACCTAAAAAAAATGGGAAGTATTCACTCTTTCAAGAAAATAACAAATATGCCACTCACCTTACTTATAAATTGACACCCACTCTCATCCTTTATTAACTCCTTCAAACCTATTGGTTTTGGAAAATACCTAAAAAAATAACATAAAAAATTCTATCCCATAATACTATAATACTTTTTTTTCTAAAATCCAACCACGAAATGCCTTTTGTTCAAATCAAATGGAGTTACCTAAAGAATAGGAAACGTTCATCAACAAACATTTTTGTTTTATTTCCTTCTAAACACATTTAATTATTCTTATACCATGATGTAAAATAACATAATTATTTTACATATACTTATATGTTTTTATTTTATGGTTACAACCTACAACCACACATACTTCAATCAAATCGGTTTGGAAATCATCATTCATGTGCACTGTGAAATACTGCCTCACGAAATGATGTCATTCGTTTCTCAATAACCACCTCACACAGTTAGATATGTTGATCGTTAAAAAATATGAAATTTATAATACAATTATACCAATGTATTGATTATATCATTCATACTCTATTACATTCCATTCTATAATAGATGTGATAATGTCGCTCGTGTGTGCGGTGGACTACCACCTCACAAAGCGATGTGCTTCATTTTTTCACAAACATATTACATAGATGGTATTAAGGTTAATTATAATAAATATATTTTATATAAATGAAATAATTAATATATTAATGACATAATTATAATTCTTTGAATATAATTTATCATTGTATTTTTACCTTTTCACTCATTGAAAAAATTGATAACGTCATTCATGGACGTGTGGACTAACACCTCCTTGAAGTGATGGTAATCCTTTTCCCATCACCACATCATGATAATTATATATATAAATATAAATTATTAAATAATATTTTATTTTTTATATTTTTATCATTCTAAAAATATAAAACATTACTTACCTTTTTTCCATAATGGTCATTTAAAAATGGAAACGTTACTCATGCGAACGTTTGGCCTACTATCTCCGTGATTTTAGTGTTAGTTTACTTTTAATAACCATATATCAAGATATTTTTTAATATTATAACTTATATAAAAATATGATACTTATTATTATGATTATTATTCTGGATATGTTAAAATAATGACCACTTTGACCATTTTAACCTACCAATGTTACGTTTGACACATAAGCTAAATATGGTCAAAACATCCAACATAAACCAAATTGATTATGCCATTATATATAACATTATAATAGGTAAAATAAAATTAATAACAAACTTGACAAAATTTCTTAAGAAACTAAATAATTGACATAAATATATTATTTAGGATGATAAATAACAAGCCTGATGAATCAGACTCATGTTAAGTGTTTTCTCATCTCGCTTTCATTTTTGTGAGATATATGCCATATTCAACAGTTATTTTTTATATGTGGTGTATATAATTCCCGTGAATATATTTTATATTTATTATACTAAAATGTATGGTTATTTTTATATCTATTTTATGATCTTCCTTTCATGAGTTTTACAATTTCAATGTTACCAAAGTGGTATGGGATTTTTGTCTCAGTTTGACTTCTTTGAGACGTATGTTATATTATACACCTATATTCTTATATTTAGTTTTTATATAGAACCATTGACATATAATATCATTAATTTTTTTATTATAGATATATTTTATATCTAATTTAATGTTATCCTTTCATGGATCTTATAATTCAAAGTTACCAAGTGGTAGGAGTTTGATATTATAATCTCATCGATTGTTATGATTATTTATGATTAAGTATCCAATTATGAAATTTTATGATCTACCTCTCAATGTTTATCATGAATTATTTTATACTAAGTTTATTCATGTTATTTAAAATAAATTTAACCATATTTCAACACTTTGGTACATAAAAATATTGAGAAAGTGTTTTCAATGAAACATAACTTCATTTATCTCTTCGGTGAGAAATCATTTTTCCTCCAAAACCATGTTTTCTAAAAATGGTTTAAAAAATATTTTTAACCTTCTAAAAAATCATTTTAAATAAAAAAAATTAGGAATGTTCTTGTTTATTTCTGAACAAGAAACTTTTCTAACCTTTTATGGTGTAAAAGTAATGTTTTTTACGACATATACAGAATTGCATGCCAACATTACCGTCATTACATTGAATCTTCATTTGAATGTTTAAAATATAATTTTTTAAAGAATATATTTTCAAAATATTATGTAAATTAATATTTGTTTAAGTTGATTTCAAAGTAAAGTATTTTAAAAATAATTTATGTTTTAAAAAGTAATTTTCCAAATTAAAAGAATATGTTTCTTGATAATATTTTTAATGATATCTTAATGGTGTGTCTATTCATCAATTCTAACAAATATTGTTATTATTTATTCTATATTAAGGATATTTTATGATGAATACATACCCATTATTTCTCTAGTTGTATTAATATTGTTCAAATATATTTTTATAGCACCCGTTTATTTTCAACAGGTTAATCACGTGTCAAATAGATTATTATGGAACACGATTCATTACCATAGTTTAATCATGTTTAAAATATATTAACTTGAAACTCATTTATTTTCCATGTGTTAATCAGTTTATAAAACAATAATGACTGTTTGTATCAGTTTTATGATTAAATAACAATGTTCATTAGTCATGTAGTGGTTTTTGTACATCTTATACGATGTGGAAGCCTAGATAGCACTGGGTGATCCTGTTACAGCTTATACGATGGGGAAACCCAAATAGAGTTGGGTGATACCATTATATATTATATGATGGCATGTTCTAGATAGTTATAAGTGAGTCTATTACATCTTATAAGAAGGGGTTTCCTAGATATAATTGGATGATCCCATTACAAATTATATGATGGGGTTTCCCATTTAACGTTGGGTGATCCCATTACAACTTATATGATGGGGTATCTGAGATTGAATGTCAATGCATTGGTTAATGATTATTTTTAAAAAAATTCAAATATTTATTAATGTTCAAATATTTTTTAAAGGGTTTTTGGAATATTATTCTCTAAGTTATCGAAAATGTTTGTTAATTACTTATTGTAAGTTTATAATGTTACTTATGATCGAGATTGATATCACATGGCTCATGATTATTGATTATAATGAATATGTTCTTTTCCATGTTTTTATATTTTATTTTCCATGTATTGTTGGGTATAATTTATTTATTTTTATTTTCTCATGCACTCAGATTATGGCATCATTCCCTTATGCACTTCTTATGATCATTACTAATACTTATGTTTATCCAAATTTAAAATTTTAGATCACCCTTATCATGTTTACTTTTACATAGTTTATATGGAATGTGGTCGAATGAATCATGTCTAGAAGAATTTCATATGGCTGATTTTGATGACCTGATGCTAAATAAGAAAATTCGGGTATAACAAGAGATGATGTAACATCCTTAGTAGTTATAGAATTAGTTTTTTTTATATTTCTTAATATTTATGAATTAGTTGGTAATTTTTCATTAAAATGGATGATATGTCTGATATAATACCTAACATGAAACAATAGGTTTCTCCAAAATCTTATGTAGCTCACAAGACTCAATTATACCCAAAAAATAATATATTATTAATATATTTATTTGTAAGTTGTAGTTATCGAATACCAGTTAGAATGGTGGGAATAAAATAAATTAACTAAATTATGGCAATATGGTTAACACATGTTTATATAATGAATCACCGGTTACCAAATTAATTTTCAAAATAAATAAAATTCAATTTAATATAAAGAAAGTGTTTTTCTAAAAAAACTTTTTAATTTAAAATATGTTAGATTATAAAATAATAAATCAATCTTGATGGGGAACCAATTTTAAATAAGATTTTTATCACAATTATTTGTTATATTTTACAAAACAAATAGCTTATTTGAAATAAGGATATAAAATTTTACTTTGGATAAATTTTTGGTATTTTTCTGATTAAATTCAAATTTTAATAAATAGTGAAAAGTGTTGTATTTTTAATTCATACTTTTGTTTCTTCTAATATTTTTATATTGATATATTATAATTTTTTATGGTTATATAGTATCATTAGATTAATTTTTTTATCATTTAATCTAATTTATTTCCCTGGATGATTTTTTAAATTAAAATAATATAGAAAAACTATGTGAACTTTTGAACATTTTACTTTAAAAACTCATTTTCTCATTCTGCCAACTAGATTATTTTTTAATTAGTTTTTGACAATTATTTATTTTGAATTTATAAAATTTAATTCCATTTTTCAAATCATAAGTTCAAAATTATGTAAATAGGTCCCTTTTTTGGACCTTTTGTGTAACGCCCCGACCATAGTAAACCAAAGTCGGTGCATTATTACATAACATTGGCATGTTCACAAGAAATATCAAATCTTGAAAGACCGATTAGTTTAGTAGGTTTGGAAACACTATATATATTCATAAAGTTTTACATTACATCATAAAAATGAAAAATAGAACAACATAGTATCCATAGTCTACACTCTTATACCCTCATATTAAACCTACAGGTCATTCATAATTTACTTCTTCACATCCTGGGAATAATAAATCATAGAAAAGGGGAGAGCTCAAATTCCCAGTAAGGATAACAATATAGCAAAAACTTTCATAAATAAGAATAACCTTTTAAGGCAATGTATAACTAAAACAAAATCCTTTTAAACTTTAACTTCAACATAATATGGAAAAAATAAAATAAAATAATTCCATTTACATATTCAGATGGATATTCTACTAATCCAATAATCACATGAAATATCAATAACCACTTTCATAATGATGCTATGCATAATTCCAGACTATCATAACCACAGAGCCAAGGCCTCATGTCAAGACCAAAAATAAGATTTTGTAAAGGCCTTGTGCTAAGACACAATTTTGTCTCATGAGACCTACTGATGCATCGAGGAGCTATAGAGGGCTTCACCCGTTACATATTAAGTCCAATGCATTCCTATATGAAAAGTTTTAAACATAACATAAACATTCGTATCAAAAATAGCATACAAATTGTAAATTATTCATCCATAAACCATGAATGGTATAAAAATAACACATCCAAAGTCAAACATATCACAAAACCTTCAATACAATATAAATGTATTTTATCATAATAAATCAACTTTAAATAAGCTTAAAATCAATCAAAGGATATTGACATAGATGAAATCAAAACACTTTTTAGAGAAATATCTCTTTTTATTTTGAAATCATTTAAGAGTCATATATTTATAAAATAAAACATTTCTTTGAAAATATTCTTATAAGATTTTAAGGGAAGCTTTGAGGATTTTATAATAGTGGAAAATATCTGCACCCACCGTATAAGTTAAAAAAACATTCTTACCTTAATACTGTCGAAAAGGTTAAAAAGGACCTTGTTTGGAAAATGACCGAAAGATTCCTTTATAAACCTCTTATTAAAATTCAACAAGGGTATAAATAACTTTTTCCCATATTCATGTAAATATTAAAAATGTTTTGAAATATATTTTTATGAAACATGGATATGGATGATAAAGAGATCCCAGTAGATTATTACATATAAACAACCTCGGATAATGAAGAGATTATGAAATAAACCCATAACTTGTACTTTTCCTTGGATGGGGTAGGTTAACCTCCGGTGTAATGGTGAAATAATTGTTATTAAATTATAGAAAAATCATATATATTAACATGATATCGTATATGATCCTTTAACATTGCTTTGTTAATAATATTTTAGAATTATTGTTGTTTCGGGTGTTAACGTACTTATTTTATTTTATATGTTATGTTAAATAAGACATGTTTTTCATGGATAGGTTGTATCTTATTCATATCTTGAATGATATAATGTCCTTAAACATTATTTTTAAATCATAAAATGATAATTATACTTTAATGGATACGATGGAGATTGATTCTCATCGCGTTCATGGAGATGGTAGTCTATACGTACGCACGAGCGGGAATATCATTCTTTTGATATTAAAATAATATATAATATGATGGTATATAATATAAAAAGAATCATTATCATGTTATATTTATTATTTACATGAATTAAAATCATTATTATACCCATCCAAATAATAATATATTGAATAACAATTACACCACGATGTGGAGATGGTAAGCCGTATGTACGCACGTATGGTGACATGTCATTAAAAGGATGGATAAAATACTGAATATGGTTGTACAATATTTTTAATAATAATAAATTATACAGGAGATAATTGATTAATTATTTTAGAATGGGAATAATAAAGAAAGAAAAGTGGAAGAAGAAAGGAACTTGAAAAGGGGTGGTGAAAACATTACATCTTCTTCGGGTTCTTCCTTTTGAGTTGATAAAAATGGATCCTTAGGTTGGCTTTCTGATCAAACTAAGGCCTCTAGGATGAATTTAGGGAAGTTTAGAGAGTATTTGGGCAGATTTTGGCCGATCCCAATTGCTTTTAAGGTGTCAATTAATGAGAAGGGGGAGTGCCCTTTTATAAGAGGGGTGAGGGGCACCTTTGGAAAAGCTATAAATATTATTTTATAACAAATTCATATTCGGTTTCTAATGGATCCAAAGTCGATTATTTAAAGTTTATGGTGGTTATGGGTCGAAAAACACTCAAACAATAGAATTTAGACAGGTTTGGGTCATTATATTAACCTTATCTTTTAGTTTTAACTCTTAGTTAATTAGTTTGACACTTACGATGTCACTTTGTATTTTTATAATATATAGTTAATAAAATTACTATATACCTCCAAGAGACCTCTAAGTGGTCCATAAATGATACAACTATCATGATAAAAGTCTCTTGGACAAACCTTATATTTTTAGGAATTGAATATCAATTAATAATATAATATTTTTTTAAAAAACACTTTTATGTCAATTTTGACACTATTTGAAAAATTGGTTTATTCTTTAAAATCATAACAGAATTATTACTTAGAAAAAAGTTAATTAACCCATTACTAACATGTCATATTAACCATATAAATTATTTTAACTCATAAAATGTCTCAAATTATATTTATTTGGGTATTTATAATATCAATTATTTTAATTTTTAACTATTATGGTAATTACTGCATCACCATTGTGTCATAGTTAAATTAAATAATTTAATGTCTAAAATTTATAAATAAAATACAATTATGTAGGAAAACTTATTAGGTTACTAATGATTATTTACAATCTAATTTATCTTATGTATAACTCTATATTAAATATGTTTTAGTAAATAAACAATGATTTTTACTCTTTTAACTCTTCTTTGAATTAAATAATAATAAATTTACTAATCTAATACAAGTGGACCTAAATGATAATATTTTATTCCTAAGGTTGTTTTTGGTCGAATTAAGCTTATCCAATAGAATTAGGATATTTGTTAGGGTAATATGAATATCATTTTTATCCTTAATTACCCTATTTACTTTTAACCGTGGTAAATAATAGTAAAAAGTTACTATTCACAAAAAAAATTATTTTCATCTAAATGAACCACATTTTAGTCCTTGAAATTAACTGTGTCCCCCAGATTTTTGAAATTCCACTCACAAAATCGGTAAAATTATGTTTTATGAAAAATTTAGTTTTTTAACTACCACTTAGTGGTTTCACTATTAATCAAAAAATGATGTTTTTCAGAAAAATACCAAAAAATCACCCTAGGCTAATTTCGATATTCCGAATCCAAAAATGAAGTCCATTTTGAAAAATAAAATTTATAAATTTCAAAAAGTGTGTATTACTATTCATAACGGCTTGTTTTATTGGTAGTGGTGTGTTAGAACTCGATGTTGTGTACAACACATGCTATTTCATTATTCAAAGAGAAGCATATCGTAGAAGCTTGGGGTGTTACATTCTCCCCTCCTTCAAATAATTTCTTCCTCAAAATTTCTATAATACTACCGCATGAAAAGACTCGGGTGGTTCTTCATTATTTGTTTCTCAGGTTCCCACATTGCCTCTTCCATTTTATGGTTTCTCCACAAGACATTTACCAGACGAGTCGTCCGGTTTCTCAGTACTTTTTCTCTCATATCAAGATTCTTGACGGGCACTTCGTAATAAGACAGATCGGGTTCCAATTCTAATTCCTCATAGGTGAGTACATGCGTTGGTTCAAGTATGTATTTTGTCAACAGAGATACGTGGAAAACATCGTGAACTTTGGAGATACATGGTAGCATTTCCAATCGGTAAGCTACAACCCCAATTCGTTCTAGAATTTCGAAAGGTCTGATATACATGGGACTAAATTTACCTTTCTTACCAAAATGTATGACTCCCTTCCATGGAGATACCTTCAGGAAAACATGATCACTGACTTGAAATTCCATATCCTTACTTCGATTATTGGCATAGCTCTTCTACCTACTTTGATATTCTTTGATATGTTTTTGGATTACCTTTAGCATTTCTATCGTTTCCTCCACCAGTTCTGGGCCTACAAGTTTTCTTTCACCAACATCATCCCAACAGGTTGGTGTGCGACATCTCTTTCCATAAAACTCTTCATATGGTGCCATCTGAATACTCGAATGGAAGCTATTGTTATAGTAAAATTCTACCAGAGGTAAATATTGATCCCACATACCCTGAAAGTCAAGTGAGCAGGACCTCAACATGTCTTCTAAGGTTTGAGTAGTTTGTTATGATTGTCTATATGTTTGAGGGTGGTAGGCAGTGCTCAAATGAAGTTTAGTTTCCAAGGATTTCTGAATACTTTTCCAGAATATTGAAGTAAAATGGGGATCACGATCAAAAACAATCAATAGGGTTACTCCATGAAGTCTCACAAATTCATCAATATATAGTCTTTCTAGACGTTGTAGTGGTATATATTCTCTTATAGCAAGAAAATGTGATGACTTGGTAAGACGATCAACAATGACCCATATTGCATCGTTCCTTCTAGGATTCATTGGTAGCCCCATGAAAAATTCCATCATAATATTATCCCATTTCCACTCTGGTATGGGATGAGGTTGCAATACTCCACCTGGTTGATGCCTTCTTGATTTTACTTGATGACAAACCATACTTCTTGACACAAAATTGGCAATCTACC
The DNA here is from genome assembly GCA_963277665.1 of Viscum album. Lineage (NCBI taxonomy): Eukaryota > Viridiplantae > Streptophyta > Magnoliopsida > Santalales > Viscaceae > Viscum > Viscum album. Next base: position 248,745,069 of record OY728165.1, on the reverse strand, counting down.
TCTTCATGGTGTCCCACCACAAATGTTCCTTCATACCTCTATATATTTTGGTGCTCCAAGGGTGTACAGAGAAATTAGAACTATGAGAATCATCTAGAAATTCCCTTTTTAGATCAGGTATATCGGGAACACAAATTCTCTTCCTGAATATCAAAATTACATCTCCATACACTAATTCTCTCAATCTCCCATCATTCACAGCTTTAATCTTCTTTTGAAATTCTTCATCATTGGTCTGAGAACTCTTAATAATTTCTAGTAAAGATGGTTTGGAAACCATTTGAAAAAGCATTTATGTTTCACCTTTCCTTGTTATTCCCATTTCCATCTTCACTAGATCCATAAAAAATGGATCCTTTTCAATTATCATATTGTTAAAAACTCCATCGTCTTTTCTGCTCAAAGAATCTGCCACCTTGTTTTCTTTCCCCGGGTGGTAGTGTATCTTGCAATCATAATCCTTGAGTAATTCAAGCCATCTCTTTTGCCTCATGTTTAGTTCTTTTTGTAAAAAAAATATACATCCAACTCTTGTGATCAGTATAAATCTCACATTTTTCACTGTAGAGGTAGTTCCTCCATAACTTCAAAGAAAGTATCACAGCTACTAACTCAATATCATGAGTAGGATAGTTTTGTTCATGAATTTTCAACTATAGTGATGGATAGGCAATAACCCTATCATTCTCCATAAGGACACAACCAAGTCCTTTCTTTGATGCATCACTATAAATAACGAAGCCACCACTCCCCGATGGAAGAGTCAATATAATATAATTGACTAATCTTCTCTTCAGTTCTTCGAGACATTCTTCACACTCATTTTTTTAAAAAAATTTAACCCCTTTACGTGTGAGCTTCATTAATGGGTTATCCAATCGGGCAAAATTCTGGACGAAACATCGATAATAACCTTCCAAATAGATAAAACTTTGTACCTCAGTTATACTCGTAGGTTCTGGCCATTCTTGGATTGCCTCGGTCTTATATGGATCAATTGAGATTCCCTTTTTAGAGACAATATGGCCAAGAAAAGAAATCTTCTAAATCCGGAATTCACCCTTGTTAAACATCCCATATAATTCATGTCTTCTCAGAGTCTTCAGGATAATGCGCAAGTGATTTTCATGATCTTCATAACTTTGGAGTATACCAAGATATCATCAATAAATACCACCACAAAATCATCAAGATATTCCTTGAAAACTCTATTCATCAGATCCATGAATATAGAGGGTGCATTAGTCAATCCAAAAGGCATTACTATAAACTCGTAATGCCCATACCTGGTTAGGAATGTTGTCTTCAGAATGTATTCCTTCTTTACACCCAACTAAAGGTATCTATATCGAAGATCAATCTTTGAACAGTATTTAGCTCCATGTAGTTGGTCAATTAAATCATCGATGCGAGGTAGGGGATACTTGTTATTTATTATTATAGCATTGATCTCCCTGTAGTCGATACATAACCTCATCGACCCATCTTTCTTTTTAACAAAAAGAACAGGGGCTCCCCATGGAGAAACACTAGGGCGAATAATTCCTTTATTACTCAATTCCTCTAGTTGTTTCTTTAGTTCAAATAATTCTACAGTTTCCATTCTATAAGGGGTCTTCGATATAGGCCTTGATCTAGGAATTAAATCAATGGAAAACTCAACTTCTCGTTCTGGAGGATTTCCAGGTAAATCTTCCAGAAACACATCTACATATTATTTCACAATAGGTATATCCTCTATTTGAACATTCCTTTCCTCACCCTCTATAATTTAATCCTCTTCCTCACCAATAATTGAATTTAGTTGAGGTACTGGGGGTTGATCAAGATAAGAATTAGGTGGTGAAGATTCTGTTCTAAAGATAAGGTGTTCCTTATCATCATCATCAAAAATCGTAAACTCCTTCTTATTTCAATAAATCTTTACTTCATGGTCCGAAAGACAATCCATACCGAGGATTATATCAAACTAAATCATAGGTATAATGATGAGATTAGCAGATAAAGGATATTTATGTGCTCTAATGGGGACTGATTCACAAAACGTTATTGCACTGATACTTCCCTTAGGAGTTTTAACTAACAACTCCCTTGTTAAATCAAATTGGAAATATCTAATTTTCGTAGAAAACTGGGATGATATAAAACAATGCGATGATCGATTATCAAATAATGCATTTGCTAAACTTGAGGAAACCATTAAATTACCTGCCACCATATCTTTCTGAGCTTCTACCTTAGCAGTAGTGATAGCATATGCTTGGCCTAGATCCCTTGGCCTTTTCTGAGGTAAGTTCCCCAGACGCTTAGGACATTCATTTTCATAATGTCCCATCTCCCTGCAATTGTATCCCTGAACATCGGTAGCTTCCTTCTTCACTTTGCAATCACGAGTTTGGTGGCCTTTTTCACCACACTTGTAACAGACACCCATTTCCTTCAAGCAAGTACTGAGGTGTTTCTTCCCACATTTACCACATGATGGATATTTAACCTTTCCCTTAATCCCATTATTTCCATTCCCAGATTGATCTGTAGATCTCTTCTTCTCTTGATTTTCTTTAAAGTCATAAGACATAGAGAATTCCTTTTCTATCTTGATAGCACATAAGACAATGTCTTCGTACGATGAGAAGGATTGTGAGACTAATGCTCGATGGAGAAATGGTTTTAACCCATAAAAGAAATGATCAATCTTACTTCATGGGCTACGTATATAATCTCCAGCAAACCACACAACCATGTATAGTTAGCCTCATACTTTGTGACATTCTCATCCTTCTTTTGTCTCAGACTCAAAAATTGTCTTTCCATATCTGATCGATGGTCACAGGGAAATTATTTTTCTAAAAATAGAAATTTGAACTCCCTCTATTCCATATTTGACACTTCATCATCTTCCATCATGTTTTGAATCAATGACCACCATTGATCAGCATATCCAGTGAGGCAGTAAACTGCCATGATAACTTTTTCCCTTTCATTACATACCAAAGCCTGAAATATTTTCTCTAGGGAATTTATCCATTACTCAGCTACTAATAGATTTGTACTCTCATTGAACGTTGGAGTTTTTTGCCTCATAAAGTGATATAACATTGATCCTCCACGCTGCAGATTAGGGTGCTCTATATGGGTAAGGTTATTATTCATAACCAGAGTGAGTTGTCCCAGTATGGTGATAAGTTGATCAACACCGGTTTTATCACCAACCCCACTATAATTATCTTGTGTAGACGGGTAATCCCTACATGTAGTGCGTGCATTGATATGGTTTCCATTTCTTCCACTAGGAACCATTTCTAAACAATGTCATCAACTAGATCAGTTTATGAATCAAAACACATAATTCCATACTTATAAAACACTTAACATAAATTGAACTATTTATAGATATAATCCATAATCATAAAAATGTTTTTTTTGAGAAAGTATATACTCATAAACCCTTCATAATTATTTTTAAATAAAATGACAGTTATCCTAAGCATATCCCCCGGGAGTGTCATATCCAAGAGTGCAGCAAGGCCCTTTGTCGTGCACCAGTTAACGTTCGAGTCTATCTCAATGTGGTGTTTTCCGATTTTACCCCTAGGCACATCTCTGCCAGAGCTGCCTCTACTTGCTCGTATCCAGACTAGGATGTATTGCTCGAAAAACTCACAAAATCTCTACAATACCAGAATTATAGGAAGTTCTTCTATACTGATCCTCAAAGTCCATCTTTGGTCTATGTGCTCTAATCAGAGTTTATCAAAATCTATCTTCCAAGGTTTGTACAAAACATCCTCTGATTCCAACTGTAACGCCCTAACCCCAGTTACCCAGAGTCGGCGAATTATTATATAACATTGGAAGGATCACAAGAAAGATCAAATCTCGAAATACCGATTATTTTAGTAGCCTTGGTAACACTAGATATATTCATAAAGATTTACATTACATCATAAAAATGAAAACTACAACAACATAGTCTCAATATTCTACCCTCTTATCCCCTCATATTAACCCTACAGGTTATTCTTAATTTACTTCTTCTCATCCTAAGAATAATAAATCATAGAAAAGGGGTGAGCTCAAATTCCCAGTAAGGATAACAATATAGCGGAAACTTTCATAAATAAGAATAAACTTTTAAGGCAATGTATAACTAAAACAAAAGCTTTTTAAACTTTAACTTCAACATAGTATGGAAAAAATAAAATGAAATAATGCCATTTACTTATTCACATGGATATTATACTAATCGAATAATCAAATGAAATATCAATAACCACTTTCATAAAGATGGAATGCATAATTCCAGACTATCATAACCACATATCCAAGGCCTCATGCCAAGACTAAAAATAATATTCTGTCAAGGCGTTGTGCCAAGACACTATTTTGTCTCATGAGGCCTACCGATGCATCGAGGAGCTATAGAGGGATCCACCCATCACATATTATGTCTAATTCATTCCCATATGAAATGGTTTAAACATAACATAATCATTTATATTAAAACTATCATACGAAATGTAAATACTTCATCCATTAACCATGAATGGTATAACAATAACATATCCACAGTCAAACATATCAAAAATCCTTCAACACAATATATATGTTTTGTACCATAATAAATCAACTTCAAATAAGTGTAAAATCCATCAAAGGATGTTGACATAGATGAAATCAAAACTCTTTTTTAGAGAAATATCTCTTTTTATTTTTAAATCATTTAAGAGTCATATATTTATAAAATAAATCATTTTCTTTTAAAATATTCTTATAAGATCGTAAGGGAAGCTTCTACGATATTATAATGGTGGAAAATAGCCACACCCGCCCTATAAGTTAAAAAACATTCTTACCTTAATTCTGTTGTAATGGATTAAAAGGACCTTGTTTGGAAAATGACAGAAATATTACTTTATAAACCTCTTACAAAAAGTCAAAAAGGGTTTAAATGAATTTATACCATAGTCTATAAATTAGTAAGAATGATTTGAAATACAATTTTAAGAAACATATATGTGGATGATAAAGAGGTCCCAGTTGATAATCACGTGTAAACAACCTCAGATAATGAGGAGATTGTGAAATAACACTTACCTTGTACTTTTCCATGGTTGAGGGTAAGTTAACCTCCTTTATAATGGTTTAATAATTTTTATTAAATTATAAAAGAATCATATACATTAATATGATATCATATATGATCTTTTAACATTGATTTGTTAATAATATCTTAGTATTATCGTTGTTTCGGTTGTTAACATACTCATTTTCTTTTATATGTTTTGTTACATAAGACATGTTTGTCATGGATAAGTTGTATCTTATTCATATCCAGAATGATATCAAGTCCTTAAAAATTATTTTTAATTCATAAAATGATAATTATACTTGAATGGATACGATTGAGAATGAATCTCATCGTGTTCGTGGAGACGGTTGTCCGTACGTACGCACGAGCGACAATATTATTTTTTTGATATTAAATTAATATATAATTTGATGGTATATCATATATAAAGAATAATTATCATGTTATATTTATTATTTACATAAATTAAAAATAATTATTATACCAATCCAAATAATAATATATTGAATAACAATTACACCACGACGTAGAGACGGTAAGCCGTATGTACGCATGTATGGTGGCATGTCATTCATAGGATGGATAAAAAACTGAATATGGTTGTACCATATTTATAATAATACTACATTATATAGGAGATACTGGATTAATTATTTTAGAATGGGAATAAGAAATAAATAATAAGTGGAAGAAGAAAGGAACTTGAAAAGGGGTGGTGAAAACATTACCTCTTATTCGGGTTCTTCCTTTTTATTTGAACAAAAGGGCTACATAGGTTGGCATTCTGATCAAACTAAGGCCTATATAATGAATTGAGGGATTTTTAGATAGTATTTGGGATGATTTTGGCTGAGCCAAATGGCTTTTAAGGTGTGAATTAAGGAGAAGGGGGAGTTCCCTTTTATAAGAGGGGTGAGGGGCACCTTTGGAAAAGCTAGAAATATTATTTTATAATAAATACATATTCGGTTTATAATGGCAAAAAAGTGCATTATTTAAAGTCTATGGTGGGGATGGGTCGAAAACCACTCAACCAATAGAATTTAGACAGTTTTGGGTCATTATATTAACCTTATTTTTTAGTTTTAACTCATAGTTAATTAGTTTGACACTTACAATGTCACTTTGTATTTTTATATTATATAGTTAATAAACATAATATATACCACCAAGAGACCCCCAAGTGGTCCATTAATTAGAAAACTATCATTATATAAGTCTCTTTGACAAACCATAGATTTTTAGTAATTGAATATCAATTAATAATATAATATTTGTTTTAAAAACTCTTTTATGTCAATTTTGACAATATTTGGAAAATTTATTTTTTTTAAAATCCTAACAGAATTATTACTTCTAAAAAAGTTAATTAAATCATTCCTAACATTTCATATTAACCTATGAAATTATTGTAATTCATAAAAAGTCTCAAATTATATTTATTTGGGTATTTATAATATCAATTATTTTAATTTTTCAATATTATGGTAATTACTGCATCACCATTGTGTCATAAATAAATTAAATTATATAATGTCTATAATTTATAAATAAAATATAATTATGTAGAAAATCTTTTTATCTTTCTAATGAATATTTACAATCTAATTTATCTTATGTATAACCTTATATTAAATTTTTTTTATTAAATAAACTTTGATTTTAACTCTTTTAACTCTTCTTTGAATTAAATAATAATAAATGTCCTAATCTAATCCAAGTGGACATAAATGATAATATTTTATTCCTAAGTTTGGTTTTGGTCGAATTATGCTTATCCAATCGAATTATTACATGTTTTAGGGTAATATTAATATTATTTTTACCCTTAATTACCCTATTTACTTTTAACCGTGGTAAATAAAAGTAAAAGTTACTATTCACCAAAAATTATTTTTATCTCAATGAACCTCGTTTTAGTCCTTGATATTAACCGTGTCTCTAGTATTTTTGAAATTCCACTCACAGAAGTGGTAAAATTATGTTTATGAAAAATTTAGTTTTTTAACTACCACTTAGTGGTTTCACTATTCATCAAAAAATGAAGTTTTTCCGAATAAAACCAAAAATTCACCATAAGCTAATTTCGATATTTAGAATCCAAAAATGAAATCCATTTCGAAAAATAAATTTTTTAAAATTTCAAAAAGTGGGTATTAGTATTCATAACAGCTAGTTTGATTGGTTGGGGTGTGATAGAACTTAATGTTGCGTACAACACATGCTATTGCATTATTCAAAGAGAAGTGTACCGTAGAAGCTTAGGTTGTTACATTATGAATAGTACCTTTAGTGATTATTTTTATTACCATGATTAAAGGTAAATCAGGTAATTAAAGGATAAAATAATATTATAATAATATAAAACTACAATAACCCTTGTCCTAATATAATTATATGACTTCATTCTGACCATTAAAATACTTGGTTATTTTTTAGGTCCAATTGGAGCCATTTAGATGACTTTAGTGCATTTATAATATTATAATCAATGAATAGTCATTTTGGTTACGATTTTTTTTTAAAGTAATGTATTTTAATATTGATTTATACAAGGGATATCTTCAAATATAAATATTAACGGGAAATATAAAAATACTACCTATATCATGGTAATTTATTTATAATTTTTATAAATTAAATAATTAAATTTAATTATTACACAAAGATGATGTAGTAATTTATTAATTGATGAATGAATCAAATAACTGATATTATAAATATTAAAATAAATATTATTTGACATAATTTATTCCATAAATGATTTTTTAGGTTATATTTGACATGTGGGTTATAATTTAAAGTAGTTGGTTCAAAACTATTTTGTGGTCATGATTTTTTTAAAAGACAACTTATGAATAGTGTTAGAATTGACACTATAGGTATTTTAAAATATAAAATAGTTTATTAAATGTTATAAAATTCCTAAAAATCTAAGATTTTTTCAAATGGTTTTTAATGGTCCTAATATAACATTAATGACACATTTTTGGTCTTTTGACATGTTACTATATTTACATTAACCAAAAAATGAAAATAGCATAATATCAGAATAAGATTAAAAAGGGTAAATTAAGGGTTTAAAAAATAAGGATTAAAAAATATTCCAAACATGTACAATTTTAATTTTTTATAGTTATTAGACAACATATTATCATATTGTATAAATAAATTATTATTTTACCATTTAGAATCAAAATTTCATTTATAATAATTTAATGATTTTTATAATTCCAAGGGTGCCCCTCCCCTCTAATATAAAAAGGCACTCATTTTTCTATATTACTCACACTTATAAAACCCTTTTATTCGTCCAATATCTACCCAAAACCCTTCCTATAATTCCTCCCCATATTCATTAGGCCTTAGAGTAGGCACGAACCCCTTATTAGAGGTGTTAAGGTGTTAAGAAAGGTGATTTCTTGAAGGAAATGTAATGATTTTATTTAAGTGTTTCTATTTTATTTCTACTTCCACTACCTTAAAATATTATTCACCCTTGATTAAAAAATAAATCCATTTTTATAAATACAATTAGATGTGATTTTGTTAATATCATCACCAAAATACATCTTCGCTTCTATTAAAGAGGAAATGAATTAATCGTATGTCTGTATGTGTGAACTATCACCTCCACGAACTGATATAATTTGTTTTCTGTAATCGTCTCTCAATACTGTTAATAATGATGGAATTAATGTTTTTATATGATTTTAATGAAATATTTATCATTATCATATAACAATATAACAATTATGTTCTTACTTTCCATGCACATAAAAATGATAACCTCATTCGTGCGTATGTGTGAACTATAACCTCCATGAAGCAATGTGAATCGTTTTTTATTACCACATAACTTGTATGATAAATATAAGTGTATTTAAATGTTTATTATGATGTTAATTATATTATTATATTTCTATAAATGTTAAATAAAAATTACATTATTTCCATAATGATCAATGAAAAATAGAAACGTTATTCATGCGTACGTACAACCTACTCTCTCTATGATTATAATTTTGTTCATTTTGCATAACATAAATTACTGGTTTGATTTAAAAAAATATAATTGTTGAATAAAAGTTATTATTATATCATTTATTTTATTCTATTGATGATTTACTTAAGACCACATGGACTTTTGACATCCAGCCAATGTCATTTTCGACTTAAGTACCGAATATCAACTGAACATTCGATATGAACATAAATAATTATGTAATTCATATAACATGGTAATAATTGATATAAAAGGAATAATAAAATTGAAAAAAAATCATGAAAGTCGAAATTAAACAAATTTTATTATTTTGGAATATAAATATTGTACAAGAGGAGTCTGACTCAAGGTAAAGGATTTCATCTCAATCTCCTTTCATTGAGGCATATATTGATGTTATGAACTATTAGTATAATATAAGGTGAATATAAAACCTATTTGAAATGTTATATCATGAATTAATACTCTCATGATATTTAAATTATTTTTTAATGTTATTCTTTATTTATTTTTGTTCAATTGTATCTCAAGAGATAAGAAACTCTTTAGCTAAAACATCCTTTTAAATGTTTTAAATATTTATGATAATAAATATTTCTCATCAATGTACATGTTTTCAAAATTTATTTAAGGATTTATTTATATGGAAATTAATTTTTTAAAATATTCATTGATTTAAAAATATTCAACGTGGTATGGGACAATTTGATTCAAAAGTATTATTTTTAAATATTTTAATTGTGTTTTAAAGATGGATTGATTATTTCAATAACTTGGAATGTATTTTAACATATACGACATGAATGGAATTTATATATTTCATATTTCTACTATGTATTTTTGTTTACATAACAATTATAACATTTTATTTTAAAATATTGGGTTTTTATTTATGAGTGTGCGGCTTGTAAAGATGAAATCAGATTTCAAAGTAGAAATGTTATTTTTCCTTTCTGCTTGTTTCTGTGTTATGATTATATTATGTTTATGGGGAATTTCTTATGTATATAGGTGGATTCATGATAAATATATGATGGTTGATCCCATGATATCTCTCTTATTTGTTGGTTAATGAGACAAGGTTAAACAATAAGGTCTCTCCAAAGAGATTTAGAGAATATACTGTGATGGGTATTCCAAACGTAACCATAAAGGTTACACCCTATGTAGCTATGAAAGCTAAAAAATAAGTACGACATGGATTCCACAAGTTACCATTATTATTATTGATTTCTAAAAAGTTTTTTAGTAATATTATGATTTCATGAGGTATGTTAATGAACATATGTTTTTTGGGTGAAAAGTATGATTTTATGAAAATGTTTTCTGGATTTTAGATATTCATAGTCTAATGGTTTCATTCCTTATTTATATCCCTTACAGGGCTTTTTGTGCTCATCCCATGTTTTTAAAGGTTTTCCATAGGGTTTAAGGATTATTAAGAGAAATTTATTAATCAAGATGAATGTTAGGAATATTTATATCATGAAAAAAAATCATGTTTTAAAGAGATTTATCATGAGAAAACAATGAATAGTGAATATAGGTTCTTAATTTCTAATATTTGAGTTGTTATATAACAGTTATGGCCTAATTATTTAAAACTATGAACCTGAAAATATCATCTATGTAAATTCTTGGCATAACTAAAGATTATGTAATTTTTATGATTTGGCCCACATAAGTGATGTTCATCTTTAGGAACCGGTCGTTTATGAACCCATGTTGATATGAGTTGGTCATAATTACCTAAAAATATAAACCTAAAAGTTCCATGGGTTTGTAAGTGGTACAATATTTTTTATGTTTAATGTTTTTATTAGAGAAAATTGGTTCACCTTCTTTGATATCAACAGAACAAAATTAATGTTTATGATTTTTTCACTGGATCCTAGAGTTTAGTTTTTAGGATATTATAGTTTGTATTAATGTAGGGTTCAAATAAATATTTAGATTATAATGTTTTAAGGTAAGATTATATAATGAGTCATGGACTCTTTGATAGGTCTATAATCTTATGGATGATCATAATTTTAAATTCTTAGACACCCCACTTAGGTTTTAAGAAATGAGATCTTAAAGTGATAAATGGTATTTTTTGATATGTTTTATTAGTTTTAGGTATTTTTAACCCCTAGGATCAACATAAAGTGTTTTTTATGTAGGAATTTTTTTTCTTGTTTAAAGAAAAAAGGAACAAATCATGTGTTGGATGATAACCTTTTGCATCTGGCATGACAATATATCTTATCACCATAGTCAAAGGATGATAAGGGTTTCATCCCTACCACTAGCCTATGTGATATCCTAGATTGTATGAAATTTATGAAGGTAAATAATAAGCTTATTTTTTAAACATATGTGATTTTATTTTTGGTATAATTTCTTATTTATATTTGAATAATTTATAATCAAATTCTTCTAATATTTGGGTTTTGAACTTAGTTAGTAAGTGATTCAAAAAATTTAACCATAATAATTTATGGAATGATTTGGTTTAAAATTATATTATTAATGATGAATTTTTTATATTAATATATGAATGGTTATTCATTTTTGGAATTATCATACCATGTTTTATTCTTTTTTTATTTGGTTAATGTTTAAATATAGGAGGAATAACTTGTTATCCATTTTATAGTAATTTTGTTTTTAAATGATTTATTTTTTGTTCTTCAAGGAATGAAAAACTCATCCTAAATACAAATTATTGGAGAAAAATATGTGATTGTGGTCGAAATTTATAGAAGGATGAAATTATAATCATAAAGTAAGTAAATTTCGAAATTCTCTTAGTCTATATGGGTAAATAATTCCCCAAATCTACAAAAAGGATTTTGAAAAAAAAGTATTATTATAGTACCTTAAATTATAATGAGCATATGGTCTTTAAGATCATTATATATTTATGGTTTTGAGGGTCTTCAATTTCCATTGATCATTAACTTTCTTGTGGTCAATGACTTCAATGACTCTCTAACGATATTTTCATATTTCCTGCATTCCCACCTATGGTATCCTATTTGGAAACCGTGTTAGGTGTTCTTTCAAAAGAGATTCGAACATTTATTTTTCTCATATTAATAGGATTATATATTAAACATTCTTACGATGTGGATTTTAAAAAACAATAATGACATACCTTTGATTACCAATATAAAATTAAAAATTGAGTCAATGAAATTTATTAAAGGGAGAGAGGATATAACACCAAAAGATTTTAAAAGAAGAAAATTATACTCAAAAACACAAAAGAAAATGAAACACTGTATTCATATTGTGTTACAAACAATATCAATTTTATCTTTCATTAAACACAACCCATATATTTTTATTTTTGAATGAATATTCTATATGAAACACCAAAAATAAATGACCAATGATATATATTATCTTTATAACCGAGCAGCTGGAATGGAGTGTATAAACAAAAATAATTTAATTTTAAAAATATTATTTACATATGTATATATAATGAATTAATTGGTGACTAATTAATTAGAAATTAAAATAAAAACCATTTGAAAATAAAAAGAAATATATTTTTGAAAAACTTTTTCAATGAACACAATTGTGTTTTATACCAATATATTATGAAAATCACTCTTTTTGAATTATATTAATTAAATTTATATATAATATAATCAATATAATGTTTAAAATTTACCCTACGTGTTCTCTAGACAAGGTATAAAAATAAATTCAAATTTACTCTTAAATCTATATATTATCAAAAAATATATTTTGTCTAATTTTTATGTCATACTTATTTTAAAACTAATTTTTAACGCTTTTATAAATTTTTTTTGATAGATTAAAATTCATTTTTGTAATAATAATATAAAATTTTATATTTGATTTAATATTTATATTTTTTTCTCAATTTTTCTTCTTAAAGAAATATATTATTGCAAACACATTTCTTCTTCTACGAGATTATTATATATATAGTTTTACATGAAATATTATGAATTTGTTTATTCTCATGGTATTTTAAGTTTATTTTAATTTAATTCATTCATGGGTCATACTGTAACATCCAAGGTAAATAAATAAATAAATAATTTTTATTTTAATTAATATTTTGTGAATTAAATATTAATTTTAATTTAATGGGGTTGCTATGTTCGAGGGAATACCCGATACACAATAATAGGTTTCTTTGAAATCTTACGTCACACACAAACAATATTATATTATTATTTTAAATGGGGGTTAATGCCTAGTCGTTGTATTGGTGGGAATGAAAATAACTAACTACAATATTATTATACATGTTTGTTAAATGTTTTTACATTTATCAAAACAAAATTTAGAGGCTTAAAATGTGAATGAATCTGATTTTAAGCATAATTTACTTTAAAATGTTGTTTTATCGTCTTTTGATGGTGAACCATTTTTAAATAATGTTTTGGTCACTTTTAGATGTTGTATTTGTGAAAATAAAATTATTATTTATAATTGATATATCAAAATTTTATTTTGGGTAAAATTTTGGTATTTTTTTGATAAAAATAATTTTTTGATTAATAGTGAAAAATAATATAATTTAATTCAAAACATCCTTTTAATATAAATTATTTATATGGCTATATTATCTTTTTAATTGGTTTTACAGATTAATTAGATCATATTTTTCCCTTTAATCCAATTTTGTTCAGTATAATTAATCTCACTTTGAAATTAGACATAACCAAATGTTAATCTTTTAATAGTTAATATTTCTTAAAAACACGCATTTTGTTTTAACAATGGGAATTAATTTTAAATTAATTAATCCAACTTCTATGTTTTTAATTCATTAAAATAGATATTATTTTTGAATTCTTAATATCAAATATAGCTTAGGCGGAAATTTTTGGAATTTTTTTGAAAAACTTCAATTTTTGATGGATAGTGAAACCACTAAGTAGTAGTTAAAAAACTAACTTTTTCATTTAAATGAAATTTTACCACTTCTGTGAATTTAATTTAGAAATTACAATATACATGGTTGTTATTAGTATGTAAAATGTGGTTCAATAAGATGAAAATAATTTTTGGTGAATAGTAACTTTTGACTTTTATTTACTATGGTTAAAGTTAAATAGGGTAATTCAAGGTAAAAAAGAATAATATAATAATACAAAATTACCTTAACCATTTTACTAACCTTGTTTTATGGGTCATGGCCGACAATGGTAATCTTTGGGTTGATTTTGGGACCCCATGAAGCCACTTGAGATTGATAATGACATTTTAGATTAATTAATTTAAAGAAAAAATAAAAATTACATAAACAAATATCATTTAGAAAATTAATTTTTACATAGGGTTATATAAGTTTTCACTTTGACTATAAATATTATTTTGAAATATAATAATAATTCCTACATTATATGTTTATTTTATAATTTATAGACATCAAATATATTAAATTATGTATGACACAATAATGATGCAGGGTTTACCTCATAAATAAATGATTTAAATAAATAAGATTATAAAGATTAAAATAATATCAAAAACCGATCCAATTCATATTAGATGATTTTATTTCGACCTTGAGTCATCTGATTTTCAACTTTAATTATTTTTGGACCTTTAGAAACTGAAAATAATCAAATAATAAAATAATATTTTTATGCTTTCCAAAAAGAGCCCCTCCTCCCCCTTATAAAAATCCCTCTCCTATAACCCATTCCTCACACCTCTCAATCCCCTTGTATCTCCCATCCTCTTCCCAATTAATCTCCCTATATCCCTATCCTCCTCCTAGAAGCCTTAATTTAGGCATAAGCCACCTCAACCAACCCTTTTTGTACAAACCAAAGGGAGTTACTGGATTTAAAGGTAATGTCTTCTCTTAAGTTATTTTGTTTTATTTTATTTCTCCAACTCCCTAAACTCTTTTTATTTCTTTATTTTATAACAACACAAATATCCTCAGTATAATATGATGTTTTTATGAGAATTATTCGATCTACTGTTACACACACCTCCATCTAATGGGTAAAGAACATATTGTTTCTGTGGACGGTGTACTAATGCCTCACGAAATGATGATTGTTCAAATATCTCCATCTGCCTCTCATGGTGGCCATTACGATGGAATTATATTTTAATATTATATATATTATATTTATATTTATTCTATTCTTCTGTATTTTTTCTTTTATAGAATACCTTTATGGTTTCCAAAGTGGGAAAAGATGATAATCTCATTTGAGGAAGTACAGACTACCGCCCCCTCAAAGTGTTATGACTCGTTCATGCCTTATGTGGAAT
The DNA here is from genome assembly GCA_963277665.1 of Viscum album. NCBI lineage: Eukaryota > Viridiplantae > Streptophyta > Magnoliopsida > Santalales > Viscaceae > Viscum > Viscum album. Next base: position 248,729,704 of record OY728165.1, on the reverse strand, counting down.
GTATAAAGGGTAGTGTTAATGAAATTATATATGATATTATAATGTAATTATAATATAATTATGTATCATTATGTTTCCATTCCATTACAATACAAAATAGAAATTGAAGTAGCATTCATGCATACGTATAGCTTACCGTCTCCATGAATGGTGCATTTCATTTGTTATCTCGAATTGTTATGTACTATTATAAATACTTATATATACTGGATATATATGATATATATGACATCTAAATCATGAATATCATTCCGGATATAATAAACTTTTTTCCACATGAACAACTTGTAATTATAAGAAGTCTATTTTTGACTCAAGTACCAAATATCGACAAAACGACCAATATTAACTTAAATGATTACATAATGTTTATAACATGGTTATAAGTGATATAAAAGGAATTATAAGCTTTAAAAAAGGTTATTAAGATCGCATAAATTAACTTTAGTTTATTATTCTGGAGATTAAAGAATGAATATGTCAAGTCGTACACAAGGTAAGGGACTTCGTCTCAATCTCCTTTCATTGAGGCATATTTTTTTTAATACATGATATTCTTTTATACACTATATAAACACCTTTGAATTTTTATTTAATTAAAAGGGAATCTTTTTTTAATGAAGTGTTTTACTGAATGACAAAAAGGAATGTTTCTTTTAACATAATCGGTGACAACAACATTTCCGCTGCTATGATTATTATTTGCTCTTTGGATTCATTAACAAGACGTAATGTTTTTAAAAGGAAAATAAATACCATATAATATTTTATGTATTTTGGTATTGAAGATGGTTTTGATAACGGATTTTTTATGTCAATATATTTCTATGATATATTGTGATTCAAATGTGGAAATGTTTTCATTCATTTATATTTGTTTTATCTGTTATGATTTTATAATGGTACTTGGACATTTGAGTGGTGGTTACGTGATAAACCAAATGAATCGTGGTACTGTGGTAAACCGGGATGAGTGGTTATTTTATAACCTCCAATGCATTGGGTATGGAAGTCGGTCATATGGCGATTCCATTTAGTGATATGTGTGGAAGTCAACCATATGGTTATTTCATTCAAGTATTTTTATGTCCCAATTTACCTTTATATGTTATGTGTTATTTATATGGGTTTTATGGTAATATTTTGGTTTCAAAAGGGTAAGCAATGTTATTTTATTCATTGAATAATATTTACTACCACATAAAGGTGAAAAGTATTACTTATGAAACAGTATTCATGGTTTACTTATTATTTTGAAAAACTAAATGTTTTATTTTTTGTGTATCCCTTACTGAGATTTTTTTGCTCATCCTAAGTTTTTTTTAAATGTTCTACATTGGACCTAAAGTGTAATAGGATCAAGGATGAGATCAAGGAAAAGTCATATTGCCTAAATCATGGAACTAGACATGACTATTTGTCAATATTTTTTTAAAACAAAATTGAAACTGGGTAGATGTGTCAACATGTAATATTCAAGTTGTTATGTTTATGTCATGACCTAATTATATAAATCTCTAATCCTGAAAATATCCTCAACTTGAATTATTAATTTAATTCAAGATTATGTAATGATTAAGGTCGGGTCCTTATACTTACGATAAAAATTTACTAAGTGGTTAGTGATCGATATTACAATCCCATAGATTATCCAAATTGTTTATGATTAATTATCCAATGTTTAAATCTTATGATATACCTCTCAAGAATTATGAGGAATTATCATATCATTTAGTAATTCATTTTATTTTCAAGTAATTTTACCAATTTTATCATCTTTTGTACCTATAATATTTTAGAAATTTTTTTCATGAAAATATGTGTTCATTTATCTCATTGTTCATAATTCTATTTTCCTACAAAACCATTTTTTCTAAAAATTAGTTAAAAAATGTTTTTAACCGTTTCAAAAAAATTCCTTCAAAAACGTTTTTAGAGTAATATTTTTGTTTATTTCCAAACAAGGGACTTTTCTAACCATTTATATTCAAAAGGAATGTTCTTTATAGAATGTAAAAAATTACCCACTGACATGACTTTCATTTCATTAAAGCTTCCTTTTCATGTTTTCAAAATTATTTTTAAAGAAAAAATTTTAATAATATTTTTACATTCATAGATTTAAAAAAATAAAAGAAACAAATTCTAAAAATATTTTATTTTTTAAAAAGTGATTTTTAAAATGAATAGGATAATTTCCTCAAGAATGATTTTAATGATCTTTTAATTGTATTTCCATTCATAAATGTCAAAAAAAAATTGATACTTATTATATATTAGGGATATTTTTTATTATACCATTCTCGTTATTTCTCTTAATGGATTATGATTTTTTAAATAGATTATTATAGAACCCATTTATTTTCCATGGGTTAATCATGTTTCCAAAAGATTGTTTTGGAACCCGTTTCATTCCCACAGGTTAATCATGATTCAAAAATATTGAAATGAAACCTATTTCGTTTCCCTGGGATAATCTGGTAATAAAAATTAATGATAATTTCTATGAATTTTATGATGAAATCTCTATATACTTCAAAAAGTTTGTGGTTTTTGGACGTCTTATTGGACGGGGTTTCCGAGATAGCGTTGACTGATCCTATTAAAAATTATATTATGGGGTGACTTAGATAGCGTTGAGTGATCCCGTTATAGCTAATATGATGGAATTTCTTAGATAGTGTTGTGTGGGCCCATTATAGCTTATGTGATGGGGTTTCCAAAATTACGTGGGGTGATCCTTTCACATCTTATACAATATGGTGGATGAGATATAGATCCAATTAATTAGTTAATGACTATATTGGAATTTGTCCCTATGGTTATTCCAGTTAAAAGGGTTTCGAAAAGGTTTTATGAATATGATGCTCTAATTTACCAAAAAAGGGTTTTAATTACTTGATATGTGTTTATAATGTTTCTTCTAATCAATAATGATATCACATGGATCATGATTATTGATTCTGATGTCCCTTCCATTTTCATGTTTTCATATTTTTATGATCATTGTATTGATGGGTATGAGTTCTTTTATGATTCCCTAATGAACTCTGATTATGTCTTCATACCCTTACACACTTCTTATGCTCATTGATGATATTCAATTACTAATGAATATGTCTATCCTTTCCATTAATTTGATCTCGCCCTTCTTATATATCCTTTTACCCATGTTATAAATAATTATTCTAAATGAATTATGTCTAGAATGGATTTCATATTGATGATGTTGATGACCTAATGTGAAATCAGAAAATATTTGTATAATGGGAGGTTATGTTCATCTTAATGAACCAGTTTTTAATGAATTAAAGTCATTATGTGTTGGTCTTAATTCTCTGAAACATTAAACCTAAATAGTCCATGGGTATGTTAGTGATCCAATATTTCATTCTAATGTTTTATATTTTGATTGGTGAAAATCAGTTCAACTTCTATGGTATCAAATCTAAACATATAATGTTTTTGAAATTATCACAAAATCCAAGATTTTGGGTTTTAGGATATTCTAGTTGGTATCAGAGTAGGTTTTATATAGCTTTGGATATTAGGATGATTTCATGTGAGGTTATATTAATAGTTATGTATACCGTGATAGGTCTATAAGCTTAAGGATGATCATAAGTTCAAAGTATTAGACACCACAATGAGTTTTAGTTGATGAGATCTTAATGAGATTAATGACATTTTTTGAGTCAATTTATTATGTTTAGGTATTCTTCATCCCTATGATCAACATAAAGTGTTATTAAGGGATGATTTATTTTTAATTTTTTATGGAAATAAAAAGGAACACCACATATGATTGATGAAAACCTGTCACAACTGGCAAGGTAATGAGGCTTGAACCCATTATCGAAGGATTATATAGGTTTTTTTACCAACCACTATCCTAAATGATGTCCTGGTTAGTATCACATTTTTACAGGTAAATATTATGTTTATTTAGAAAACATATGGGATTTTATTTAAGGTAAAAAAATTTATTTATCATTGAAGAATATATGATCAAATCTTTCTAATCTTTGGTTTTTGAACTTAGACAGCAAATGATTGCATAATTTAATTGATGGTAAATTATGGAATGATTTGGTTTGAACATTGAGTATTAATATTGAAATTTATAGATTAATGTATGAATGTTTATTCATTTTGGGAATTATGTTATCATGTGATGACCTTTTTGTTTCGGTTAATATTTAAATATGTGAGGAATAACTTGTTATCCCTTTTATAGTGATGTGGTTTTTAAAATTTTTTTTAATGGAATGAAAAAATAATTTTGAATACACATCATTGGAGAAAGATATGTGATTGTGAGGGAAGCTAATTAACAGATTAAATTATACGCATCATGTAAGTACATTTCTTTATTCTCTAAGTCTCGATGGTTAGATAATTACTCGACTCTAATAAAAGGATCTTGAAAATAAATATTATCCTAGTGCCTTCAATTTTTATGAACCAATGGCCTTTTAGAATATTACATATTGATGGTTTTGAGGCCCTTATGATTCTTTTGATCATTCACTTGCTTGCGATCAATGGCCCCAATCACTATCTATAATTATTAACGTTTTTCCTCCATTCCATCCTACATTATCCTATTTGAAAACCTTGTTATGTGAGACTCTAAATGAAATTAATACGCCATTTTCTATATTATTATGAGGATATTTTATTAATTCCTTTTTATGCGGGTTTACAAAAAAAATGTTTTCAATGTCCAACCTTTTATTATTGAGATTAAATTCAAAATTGTGAGGTTGAAATTTAATAAAGGGGTGAGGATGTACCACTCATGGACTTTAATAGAAGTAAATTATATTATATATCATAAATTACATGAAAAAATGTATTCATATTGTATTTCATGAAACATCCATTTTTTCTTATGTTACACAAAACCTTGAGATTTTTATGTTTGATAGTGTATTCTACATGAAACACCAAACTTAAACAACCCATGATATATATTATCATTATTACCTAGCCATTGGAATGGAGGGTATGAAAAAGATTAACTAAATTATTAATATATAGTTTACACATGAATATATAATGAATTTTTTGGTTTCTAATTAGTTAAAATTAAAAATAATACCATTTTGAAAATAAAATGAAATCTTTTTCAGAAAAATATTTTAATGACAACAAGTGTGTTTTATTCAAAAAAATTTAAACAAATAAAAAAAAGTGTATTATATTGGTGAAATATATAAATAATATATTAAATTTAATGTTTATAATTTATTATATTTTTTTCTACACATTAAAGAAAAATAAATTCAATTGTAAGCTTAAAATGTATATATTTTAAAAAAGAAGTTGTATCACCTTTTTTATAGTGTGCTTATTTTAAAAATAATTTTAATCTATTTGAAAAACATTATTTGAGAAAATAAACTTATTTTTTGTAATAATAATATCCAAATTTACTTTGGATGATGTTTATATACTTTTTGATGAATATTGACTTTTTAGTGAATAGTGAAAAATATCGATTTTTGTAAAAAGAAGTTTATTCCATTCAATAAATTGTGGCATTTAAAAGTCCCAATATATTTTAAATATTTTTGAAATAAAACTAAGTTATATTTAATCCACTTCATTAATTTTAATCAACTTTATATTGTTTTTGAGTATAAGTTTTTTCTTTGGTTTAAGAATAGGTTTTCCTAAAAACTGTTTTAAAATGCATAATGTTTTTAATTTTAAATTAATTAAAATAATCACTAATTGGGAATATTTCAAAATATATTTATATATTATATATCATTAAATATTAATTTATTTTCAAAAAATGGTAATTATTATAATTATAGTTAATATCAAATAATATTTTAAAAAAAATTCTCTTCTTAAAAACTGATTGTCTCACCTCTTCCACATAAGTAATATTGAATTAAATTTTCTCACTTAGGTGAATATAATTGGGAAAAATTTATTCCATAATTGGAATCAATATAATTTCGAATTTCTATTAAATAAAAAAAAATTGACTATAATTATTACTGAAAATAGTTAAAATGAATTACAGTGATTAGGGTAAAAACATGTTTACGTAATTGTTAAACATGGAATATACTGTGAAAAAATGATCCAACACCTATCCCGAACCAATTTAATATCCATATTTATAAATTATAACTTATATGGTCTTTTCTTGGTTCATTTGTGGGGCTTGGGGACATGAAAAAACATGGGTTCAATTCACTCTTTCAAAACTATTATAAGTGTTCCCCTCACCTCACTTATAAAAGACTACCCACTCTCCTCCCTTATTCACACCATTATCCCTCTTGTGTTCCTCCATGAAATTCCCAAATAACATCTCAAATTCTCTCCCATTATCCAAAAATCCATATTTTCCTCATAAATCTATCCAATAAAGTCCTTTGTTTAAAACCAAAAGGGGTTATCCGAAGAAGATGTAACATTCATCAACAAGAATTTTTGTTTTATTTTTTTCTCCACCACATAAATTCATATTATAACATGACTATATAATAATATAATTTTCTTATATATTATTAATTTTTTTTTTATTTTCAGTTTACTACATAAAACTCAACACACATTCACTAATAGGTTACAAAATCATCATTTATGTGTAAGGTGGTCTACCACCTAATGAAACGATGTCATTTATTTTTACATTACCATCTCTCATTGTTGGGTATTATGATGGGTATAATGTTTATTTATAATATTTTTAACATAATTATACCAATTTATTGATTATATCATCTATACCCTTTTATGTTCCATTTGATAATGGATACGATGACATCTCTCGTGTTTACGGTGAACTACCACCACCTGAAGCGATGTGATTCATTTTCTACTAATGCGTTCCATGGAAGATAATAACGGTAAAGATAACAAATATATGTTCCATATATGGAATATTTATAGTCATGGAATAATTATAATTATTTATATAAAATATATTACATTCTTTTCATGTTTTCACTCACTTAAAAAATGATAACATCATTTGAGGGCGTCTGTGCTACTGCCTCCTCAAAGAGATGTGAATCCTTTTTTCAACTGTATATCACAATAATACTATAAATACTTTTACATAATTAAATAATATGTGATTTAAGATATTATTATAATTTTTTAAATGTAAAATATTACTTATGTTCTTTTCATTATGATCATAGAAATATGGAATGGTTAATCATGCAAGTGTAAGACCTACCATCTCTTTGATCGTAACATTTGTTCATTTTTCATAAAAAATATTTCATTGTTGGTTTCAAAAGTTAAATTGATATATAAATATGTTAAATATTTCTTGATTATTATTCTTTATTTGTTCAAATAACCAACTCATTTACCACATTCATCCTACCAAATTCATTTTTTACACATAAACTGAATATAGTCAAAACAATTGATGTAAACCTAATTGATTAAGTAATTTAATATAACATGATAATAAGTGAATTAAAAGTAATAATAAACTTGAAAATTTGCCTCAAGAAATTAAAAAATTAACATAACTTTGTTATTGATGAACATAAAGAAAAACGATGATGAATAAGAATCATGTTAAGGGTTCTTCTCATCTCGCTTTTATTTCTTTGTGATATAGGTCAAATTCACCACATATTTTTATTATGTGTTGTATATAAATAAATCAATGTATTTTATTTTTATTATACTTTAATTTATGGGGATTTAAATATCTATTAGATTATATATCTTTAATGGGGTTTACTCTTTCAAAGCTATTAAATTGGTAAGGGATTTTTGTCTCAATTTGACTTCTTTGAGACATATGTTATGATATACACCAATCATATTATATGAGGTATTTATAAAAAACCTATGACATGTAATACCAAGAATTTATTTATTATAAGGTTATTTTATATTTAATTTAATGTTATCATTTTGTGGGTCTTACGATTCAATGTTACCAAGTGATAATATTTTGATATTACAGTCTCATCAGTTACCAAGATTGTTTATGATTAATTCTAAAATGTTGAAATATTATGATATAACACTCAATAATTATCATGAATTCTATTATAGTGTGGTTATTAATGTTATTTTTAATTAATTTAACCATTTTTCTTCTCTTTGGTACTTAAAATTTTTGAAAAATTGATTTCAATAAAATCTAACATTGATTCTCTCTTCAGTTGGAAACATGTTTTCCTCCAAAACCATATTTTATAAAAATGATTTAAAAGTTATTTTTAGTTATTTCAAAATAAATTATTTAATTTTTTTCATAGGAATATTATTTTGTATTTCAAAACAAGTCACTTTTCTAACCATTGTTTCATGCAAATTAATGTTATTTACGATATGTGTGAAGTTACCATCCGATATCACCATCATTTCATTGAAGATTACTTTGAATGTTTACATGAATATTTTCAAAAAATTGTTTTCTTCAAATTATGTAAAATCAGAGTTTTTAAAATTGGTTTTCAAAGAGGATTATTTTTAATATTTTTTATCTTTTAAAAATTGTTTTTTATAATGAAAAGTATATTTTCCTCATGAATTTTTTTAATGAAATTTAAATTATATTTCCATTCATCTATGTCAACAACCATTATTGTTACCTATTATCTATTTTTGATATTCTATAATGATACCATCCCCATTATTTCTCTATATGTATTAATATTGCTTCAAATTGATTTTTATGGAACCCATTTCCTTTCCAGGGGTTAATCATGTTTCAAATAGATTGTTATAGAAAACTCATTTCTTTCCCATGATTTAATCATGTTTCAAAGATATTGACATGAAAACCATTTATTTTCATTTAGTTAATTAGGTAATAAATGAATAATGATTATTTATTTTATTTTTATAATAAAATGTCTATATACTTTAATAATGTTTTGGTTCTTGGACATTTTATATGATGAGGCATCCATGATAGCACTGAGTGAGCCTTTTACATCTTATATAGTGGGGTATTCTAGATAGTAATGGGTGATCCCATTATATATTATATGATGGGGTGGGCCAGGTAGAATTTGGTGATCCCATAACCACTTATACTATGGGGTGGCTAAGATAGCATCGGGTGATCCCATTATATATTACATAATTTTGTGACCCAAATAGCATCAGGTGAGCCTATTATAGCTTATACTATGGGGTTTCCCAAATATCAGTCCAATGCATTGGGTAATGATTATATTGGAAGTCATCTATATGGTGTAAGATCTCAACCTTTTCTGGATATTTCTCGTTCTAGTTTTTAGGAACTCTTTTTCCCTTATTGTGGTATATCTTGGTTGGTTTTTACTTTGGATATATTTTGAGTGAGATTGGAGAATTTTAGAAGACAAGGGGGCATTTCACGGTTTGCGCTCAATTTTCTCAAACTATGCACATACACCTGAATATAGTGCATTCCAAGAAATAGATAGGTTTCATTGTATGACAAACTATGTTCCATGTAAAAGTAACCATATGACCCATATATTGAGAAGCATGGTTATGGATCACTATTTGGTAAACTGTGTGCCCCTGCCCCGGAAACCATGCACGTGAGATACAATTCCCCCAAAAATTATTAAAAATTCCCATAACTCTTGATATTAACCCCTATTCACCATTTCATTGCCCTAACCTTTTTCATCTAATTTTTTATGCCCTTTAGAGGATTCCAAGGCTCCTTAAATCCCGTTCTTGACAAATCTAAGATCTGATTGAAGAATCATCTCTTATTTGGTATGTGATTTATTCCCTAATTGGTTATTTCTCTCTCCATTCTCTATTTTTGGATTAAGAGGAATGATTTATTCCCTATTTAAATTGGGTTTGGATATATGTTTTTATGGTTTTGTTCTATTTGATCATGAACTTAGTTTTTGGTTTTATATTTATGATGTTATTGTGATTAATATCATTTCACTTCAATTTGAGGTATTTTTGTTTGTAGAATGTCCTTCAAGGACCTTCAGGTTGGTGGTCTAATTTTTAATTTCCATTGTATTGATTATAATTGTGCGTATATAATTTTAAAATTTTAATTTCCATGTTTTGAAATCACATCGTTAATTGAATTAATTAATTTTTTAATTAATTAATTGAATTTTAGAATTTATGGAATAATTCGATAAGAAAAATGGTTGTAATTATGATTATGAAATTTTTAAATGAATTGAATAATAAATTATTCTAATGAATGATATATGGTTGAAAATATAGAACCATGTGATGGTGATATCTATGAAATAGGTAGCAATCCATCGGGTGTGAAAATAAGACAAAAAAAATATGGATTGTGAATTGGGCTTCATTGAAAAATTGGGATCTGTGAACCTGATTTATAACTAAATATATGAATTTGATTAATTAATGTGTTTTTGAAAATTATATCCACCCATGGGTGTGCTAATATGGTTGAAATGAGATATTATGAAGTGTGATAATGAGTTGTGGGATAGGGACTATTGCTCCAAATACCATAGGGTTCCATACTACCGCTCTATTACCTCGATATATTTATGTATATATGTGATCTCTTAGTTGTGGGAAAAGTATTTCTACTAAAAATTCCCATGGTGCGTATTTATACAACTCTACATACCCATTTTATAAATTATATAATTTAAATGAATTGATTAATGGAAACCCATGATGGAATAATATTTTATATCCATTTGGGTATGGTTCAAATGGGCCAAAAAATCTATTAATTGTTAGGGTGTCATTTTTAACCCGATATTTTTTATGATTAAATAAATAAAGAATTTAAATGTGAAACTATGTACTTTATTATCAAACATTATTTGTTGTACAACTACATATATTTTTATAGATTAAATATTATTTTAGACATCGTTGGTGGTTCCCTACTGAGTTATACTCACACCCTACCCAGGTTGATTGATTTATAGCGAAATAGACGTCATGATTTCAAGATAGAATAAGGGTAAGAGTCCTATGATAGATTGATGAGTTGGGATGGATCATGGAGGAGGGAACTAAACATAGTATAGGGACCCAATTTGGGATTGTTATTGTGTTAATTTCAGGATTCTACATTTGAAACTTGATACATATATTGAATGAAATATCTACTACACCGGTTTGGATATTTATTTCCTATTTTATTTTATCATTTGATACTAGTATGTATTGGTTTTGGTATTATTCTGGTCATTATTTATCATCACTTGGATATTTTTTATTATTTAGGATGTTTTAATACTTTTATAACGATGGTTGTCACATACATAACTTATTTTGAAGGTATTTTTATTTTTTTCCATTCATGCTTTGTTTTGGGGGTTTCCCATGCATTTATGGAGGAATGAGTGAGTTTTCATGAATTGGGCCTAACAGTGAGCCCAATTCCCGATTTACAGATAAATTGTGTTTCTTTTATAACTCATTAATTTTTAAAAAAATTTCATCCATTCCAATTCCTAATTGTCATCCCTTCAACTATTAACACCAAAAAATTAATTTGTACTATTTAGAAATATATAATTATTGTGTATTAAAGTTTTCATTTATGGGATTGGGCCTGCCCGAAATCCCATTTTCGGTATTAAAAATAATGTTTATTTATTTAATAACTCATTCCAGTTTTAAGTTGTTTTGGTGATTCCAACTCCCACCCAAGACCATGTACCTAAGGCATTCCCCCAATCTTTCCTCCCCCAATTTGGAGCTCAACAGTATCGAGATATTGTGCGAAACTTCAATGGATTTCACAAATCTCCCTGATTTGAAGTGGTAAATTAATCCTTTAATAACTCCTATTTTTACCCTTTTCCTCCATTAGTGTTCCTACAAGATCTCCTCATCCTTGTTCAAAACTCACTTAATTTTTTATCAGTTTTAAAATCCATATTCTAGTGGATTTTGGGTCATTTTCTTCAAGATTATTTTTGGAAAGTCATTCTCTCTTCAATATCATCCTTCTCCTTAGGGATTCCTATCTATTTCATAAATTTATAGTGTCTATAAGTTAGGGTTCATACCTAGGGTTTTATTTGGGGTATTATTGGAGAAATATTATGGTTTAGGGTTCGTTTTCACTTACTTGTGGTGCAGTGGAGGTGCGGTTGAAGTATCGCACCAAGATTCAAGGGTTTTGACTCAAAAGGAAGGTGGTTCCATGTGTGAACAATTGTTGATGAGTTATATTAGTCTATTTACTCATTTTTCATATTACTGATATGTTGGGTGTGGTGCAGAAACTATTTATGATTGATTTGGTTAAGTGTTAAATATTATAGTTTCTTTTTAACTTGAAATTTGGTGTTGTCATGTGTAACTCACAGGGTATTATTTGGGTATATATTATATATTAAGTAATTGACTTACTAAATATTTTTTGGATGGAAAATTATATTTTGGTAATGTATTAGTGTCATGTGGTCCTAAAAATAAGGTTTTTGAATTGGTTTGATATGTAAAACATTTTTATACTTCTTGAGATCATTTAATGAAAAAGTGTGTTTTCATTTATATCTTTTGTGGTATTATTCAAGGTTATTTCATAACACTTGAGAGTGGTTTTATAAATGTATCTAAGGATTCCAATTCAATTTTATATAGGAATTGTTATGTTTTTGGTCTTAAATGGTAATTTTGAAACGGTTTTAGTGTGCAAGACAAAGTTACACCCCTTGAGTTTGTTTAATGAAAATTGTGAATGTTTCGTTTGGTTAAACAAAGTGAGTAAAAGGGTTTATATGTACTCTATGGGGGGTATTTTCACCTAATATAGGTTTATGAAAAGTAATGTGGTTATTTAAGAAGTCAAAAAAATAGAATGTTTTTTAAGGTGCTGAAATGTTTTAGAAAATGCAAAGGGAGCTGCAAAACATGGTTGTGTGCTGTTTTGTGTGATTGTTTTGTGAAAAATAAATTTTGTTGATAAAATAGGTTTTATAATATTTTTGAGTTCACTTTTATGTGATTTATAATGTCTTGGAATTTTTTATAAAAATACTTTAATGAATTTGTGGAAGTGTTAGAGAAATGTGAAAAGTGTTTTGGGATATTATGGTGTTTGTCGGATTTCAAAATCAATTTGAATGAAAAGTGGACTTTTATAACATGTGTGGTATACATGTAAGATTTTTGGTGAATTTTTGATATGTAAATGATATTTTCATGTTCAAATTATATTTCTTGACTTGTTTAACTTGTTTGAGCACAAAGGTAAAACCCGGGTATCTTGGTGGGTGGACATGTACTAGTATGCTAGTGAATCTGTGGGGTTTGGCCTCAGTTTAACATAGAATGATTGATGCTAAAAACAGTAACTAATATATTATGATCATTATTTGGTACAAATAGGTTATGGGTATGTTCACTACTAGTGGCTAGTGAAAGAGAACAGATATTTGTGATGGTTATTCTCACCGAGATATGAGGTACCTGGGACCCACAACGAGCTACTGCCTCGGGGTTATTTCCTATCGATTGTGCTCATTAGATCCTTCATACATACCAACTGCATATGGTATATTTGGATGGAAAATTCAGTAGCTTTGTAATTTATTTTAAAAGTGTTGATTCATTAAATTATTCCACTTGAAAACAGATTTTTTTATGTTTCATGTTTCTAAAATTGTAACATAAAATTACATATTTTTGAAAACATGCATAATTTTCATCTTTTAATGTTTATCACATATAATATCATGCTGGTGGTATCCTACTGGACATTGTCTCAAACCCTACATACACATTTCTGTGTAATTAGACTTGGTTATTTTTGTTGTCATAGTTTGGGTACAATTTGTTTAGTTCCCGTGGTCTAGGTTTCTAGCAGGTCCTTGGCAGTGAAGTCTTGTGTAGATGGATTGAGGGCGGTGCCCCTTGCCCTGAGGGTTCATGGGATGTTTCCTTTTGGTTTTTTACCTTTTTTATAGACTTATTGAGTTGTTTTTAAATATGTAATTCAGTTCTTAATTTTTGTAAAATATTGTTTGGTTTGAAAAAATCAAATTCTTTTTATTGGATTCTTTTGTTGTATTATGTTTATAAACTCGGGTAAATCGTTCCCAATTCTCATTGTGTGATACACGAGAACTTGTGCCAACCCATGGTGATCGGGAATGCCCTTCAGGACATTTCATGGAATGGGTTTCGTGCTGGTTTTGGTGGATACTAGATTCAGTTCGTGACAAAATGGTACCAGAGGTGGTTCAATCTCTTTGGGTCATATTATTTGGGGAACAGTCAGGATAGTCTAGAGTTAGGATTCATGGGACTTGGAATTCTATTTAGGAGTAGTTTGGCTGATCATCACACCTCTGGATGGGATTCAAGTTTCCATGGTAAGTAAAGACATTTCTAAGACCTTTGTTTCTCTTGGTTTGATGATGATTAATGGAAATAAAAAGAGGGTTTGGTTAATGGTCTCAGTGAGCTCTTAGGGTCTGGCAAGCCATGTGAAGCCAATGATATTTCCCTAGAACACTATATGTGATAGTTATGTGATTGGAATATGGCCGCCAACCATATGTCTAAGTCACCCACTGAAACTAGTTTCCTCTCGCATTATCCTGTGTTCTTTAGTATTGAAATCATGGAACTTTGGTTTTAAAGTGTCTTGATTTTTAGAAGCGTAAATTTTCTATGAAATTACTATCTAATAAAGTGGTAATGTATATATTTTTAAAAATTGACAACTAAATTTTCAAAAAAAACATTGGAATGGAAAATGGTGTGTTTTCACATCTTTTGAAAGCATGAAATATGTCAAGGTTGGTTTTGAAAAAGTGTTTCCAATAGATATTTCTAAACTATGGAAAGGTGTTTTAATGGGATGAGATGTTTTTAAATTTATGTGAATAACTTGAAAGTGATTTTTCATTGGAATGATTGTGCCTTTTTGAATGGTTTTTTCAATGCGTTAATTTTGGTTCAATTTCGTTGTTAGCAGTCTTGAGAAAAATGATGTATTGGTAGATTGTTTTGGATTTGAAAAGTGGAAAGATTTATTGTTTTAACCTTTGGAGTTTTCTTGAGAAACCACATACATGGGGTTATATGAGATGATACATGGTTGATGTAATGTATTGATGAGTTCTTGGATGGATATGAGGAGGGTACCCAGTGTGGCACAAAAATATGCATGTTTGAGGCCCATGGGGTACCATTAGTGGATACACTAACCGCTGAACTGGTTATTTTCAAAAATATTTTTTTAATTGATAAACATGATATATTTTTGACTATTTTGGGATGGTTTGTATTATGTGTTTTTTAAAATGATGATGTTGTAGGATGTTTTACATCCAAGAACCCCTCCTGTTTGAACTGTGTTTTGGATTTGTGTTTGGTCAGTAAGCTGTGTTGAAGGGCCAGTTAGTGGCCTCTTCTAAAATTGTTTTGGGACGCCTTTATAGTGGTTCCCTTCATGTGTTTGGCTCTATTTTGTGGTATAACTTGACCAATGGACCATCTTGGTTGGTTCCTTGGGTTCAATCATTAGATAAGTTACTCCCCATTAAGGGTTAGTGCACAACTGTAGTGAAACCTTGACTATTTCTCTATTTTAAGTCCCTCTAGTTGATCAATATAAGGAATATTTTTTGTGAGATTTTTAGATTGAGTCAATACCCTTTCCTTTCTTGGTTTGGTGTATCCTCTTGTTGTAGGAGAGTGATCATGGAAGGTTGAAAGAGACCTTAGCTTCTTATGTTTCCAAATTTTCTAAAGGTGGAAGTGGTCTGGGGTTATTAGCATGGATGAGTATCTGGATGGCGTCTAGAGGTCCTCCCAGTCCTTTATAGTCTCTTCGATGAAGGGGTTCACGTTAAACTAACAGTGTGGGAAACCTGGTCATGAGAGGATATTGTGGCCACTTTCTAGAATTGTTTGTTGTTTTGGGATGTTGTATAAGGTCCCTCTCCAAGCATTGTTTATATCATTTGAAATGGTTATGTTCAGTGACGCCTTGTGATGTCATGTTCTTGATTGACTGTAAACGTTAAATTCGTGCAATCCTATGAGAGTCTCTATTAGGTTGGGATAATATATCCCTTGGAAAAACTTCCAAATCTTCCACTTTAGGGGAATGTGAGTATAGGTGTTCATTACTTCTATTATTTCTCACCCAAAGAAATATGGTGTGATGTGTGTGAAACTTTTAATCCCTTGTTTCAGTGAAATATCGGGTTAGGGTAATGTGAGATTGGAATGTGTTAAGTCTGGGAAAAAATATTGGGGATTGCGGTGTAGTTGTTGGCGGCACCGAAAGAAGAATTCTCATTCATGGGGTTTCCAAAGCCTAACTGTGTGTCCGAAGTTGCTTCAATCATTTGAGCTCTAGCCATAGGTCTAGGAGTGAAGTTGGATCATAGTCAGGGGAAATCCTAGGGTCGTTTAAACACTTGTACAAAGGCCTATCATCAATATGAAATATAGGATGATTTTAAAACTTTGGTCTCATTGTCTTTCTTATTTTTTCCCCTTTTGGTGGAAATAGGTGGATGGACATATACCCATGTCATCGCCTTAGATCATCCCCCACCCCACTTTAGTATCCATTAAGTCATTAGAGAATGATGGGAAATTTGGATAGACATGCTGAGGAGATATCTTGAGCAGGATTAGTAGTGATTTTGTGCCAGGAATCCATGAGGAAAGAATGACCTGCATAGTTAGTGCATGGTTTCCAAAATCATGCGGACTAACCCTGCACCCTTCCAAAATCATTAATTTTTTGGGTCATTCTATGTCGGCCCATGCTAGATGGTTATGATGGATTGTTCTTATAGTGGGGAGACACAATATGATTCTCATGTATGATCCTTCATAAACATTGAATGGAATTATACCCTTTGTACTTGGGAGTCCGTTAAGGCCTCCCTTTGTAAGTGTCCTGATTCGATCTTGGAAAAATAAAGGTTGTCTGTTATAGCGGTGTGCCTATTTGTGTCCCCCCATACCAATAGCTTAGATTTATCCATGGTCTTGGCTTGGCAGAAGGTGTTCTCATTCAGAACTATCTAGCTACCAACATCTTCCTTGAGTAAAAGTTGGGATTGGAGAGTACCCAATGGTTTAGTTAAATTAAGTTAAGTGTAACCTTGTTCGAAGTTGTTGTTTGTTTGGGTGAATTAAATGAGTCTTGTTCGGATAGTTTTTGAGGAGTTTTATTTTGGGATAATGTATGAATATGATTGATCATTTTAGGAAAGTGGTTTATGTTTTTTTTGTGAGATTAATCTTTCTTTAATTGATCACTAGAGGTGGTTTGGACATTGGGGGTGAAACCTGGCAAGTGAGTACCTCTTGGTTTCTCAGTTGGGGTTGGTTGTCGCTTTGAACATTCTGTGACATTTTGGGCTATAAAGATTTAATGTTGGGGATAATTATAACATAAATAACTTATTTTAAATGTATTTTTAATTTATTTTTCATTCCTACTTTGTTTTCGGGGTTTCCCAAGCTTTCATGGATGAATGAGTGAATTTTCATGAATTTGTCCAAACCGTGATCCAAATTCCCGATTTAAAAATAAATATTGTTTCTTTTATAACTCAATCATTTTTCAGCATTTTTCACCCATTAAAATTCCAAATATTCATCCCCTAAACTATGAACACGAAAAAATTAATATGGACCATTTATAAATCTATAATCATTGTGGATTTTTTGTTTTCATTTAAGGGATTGGGCCTACCCGACAGCCCATTTCCTACAATAAAAATAATTTTTATTTATTTAATAACTCAATATATTTTTAAGTTTTTTCATTGATTCCAACTCCCATCCGATCCCACGTACCTATGGTGCTCCTCCATTCTCTCCTCCTCCAATTTAGAGCTCAATAGAATCATGAAATTTGGCGAAGCTTCTCTAGATTTCACAATTCGCACATATTTGAAGATGTAAATTGAATCTTTCACAACACCTTTTATTTTTAATCTCTTTCCCACATTCTAGTTCCTACATGATCTACTAATCCTTGTTCGAAACTCCCATAATTTTTATTTGTTTTAAATTCATATTATAGTCTATTTTGGGTCGTTTTCTTCAAGATTGTTTTGGTTAAGTGTTTATCTCTTCAATTCCTTCCTTCTCATTTGGGTTTCCTCCCTCTTTCATAAATTTATAGAGTGTCCAGAACATAGGGTTCATACCTAGGGTTTTATTTGGGGTATTTGTGGTGAAATTGTATGGTTTAGGGTTCGTTTTCACTTACCTGTGGTACGGGGGAGATGCGGTTGAGGTTTCGCACCAAGATTCAAGGGTTTTGACTCAAAAAGAAGGTGGTTCCATGTGTAAACAATTATTAATTAGTTATATTGATGTATTTACTCATTTTTCATATTACTAAAATGTTGGGTGTGGTGCGAAAACTATTTATGACTGATTTGGTTATGTGTTAAATTTTATAGTTTCTTTTTAACTTGAAATTGGTTATTTTCATGTGTAACTCATGGGGTATTATTTGGGTGTATTTTATAACATATGTAATTAATTCACTAAATCATTTTTGGACTGAAAATTATGGTTTGGTAATGTATTAGTGTCATTTGTTACTAAAAATAAGTTTTTTAATAGTTTTGATGTGTAAAACATTGTTATACTTCTTGAGACCATTTTATGAAAATGGGTGTTTTCATTTGTATCTTTTGTGGTACTGTTCAAGGTTATTTTATAACAATTGAATGTAGTTTTATAAATGTATCTAGGTATTACAATTCTATTTTGGAGAGGAATTGGTATGGTTTTGGTCTTAAATGGGGGTTTTGAAATGGCTTTTCTTTTCCAGAGTTACTTACACCCCTAGAGATTGTTTTATGAAAATTGTGAATGTTTGGTTTGGTTAAACAAAGTGGGTAAAAGGGTGTATAGGTACTCTTTGGGAGGTTTTTTCACCTAATATGGGTTTTTGAAAAGTAAGTTTGTTATTTAAGTAGTCAATAATTTCTTTAGAAAGTTTAATAAAGTTATTAAATGTTTTAGAAAATGGAAAGACAACTGTAAAACATGGTTGTGGTCTATTTTGTGTGAGTGTGTTGTGAAAAATGAATTTTGTTGATGAAATAGGTGTTATGTGATATTTCAGTGGGATGTTATGTGATTTAGAATGTCTTGGGATGGTTTATAAAAATTGTTTAAAGAATTTATGGAAGTGTTAAAGAAATGTGAAAAGTGATGTGGGCTCTTTTAGTGTTTCTCGGATTTTAAAATCAATTTGAATGAAAATTGAACTTTTTTGGCTTGTGTGGTATACATGTGGGATTTTTGTTGAATTTCTGATATTGAAATGATATTTTCATGTGAAAATTATATTTCTTTACTTGTTTAACTTGTTTTATAACAATGGGAAAGACTAGGTATCTGGGTGGGTGGATGTGTACTAGAATGCTAGTAAATCAGTGGGGTTTGGCCTTAGTTTTAATTAGAAAGATTGATGCTAAAAACAGTAACTAAACTATGATTATGATGATTAGTTACCACTAGGTTATTAGTAAGTTCCCTACTAGTGGCTCATGCACGAGAACAGATATATGTGATGGTTATTCTCACCGAGATACAAGGTACCTGGGACCCACAACGAGCTAATGACGAGGTGTTATTTTCTATTGATTATGCTCATTAGATCCTTTATACTTACCGTCGGCATATGGTATATTTGGATGGAAAATTAATTAGCTTTTTCATTTATTTAAAAATTGTTTATTCTTTAAATTATCCCACTTGAAAACTATTTTTTCTAAATTTCATATTTTATAAATTGTAACTATAAATTACATATTTTTAAATTTAATCTTTTAGAAATTTTCTCACACCCTACTTACACATTTTGGTGTAAGTAGACTTGGTTATTTTTTTTGGTTGTAGGTTGGGTAAAAAAAATTAGTTCTATTGGTTTGGGTTTCTAGCAGTTCCTTGGTGGTGAAGTCTTGTGGAGATGCCGTGATGGCAGTGCCCCTTGCCACGAGGGTTCATGCGATGTTTCCTTTTGGTTTTGTACCTCTTTTATAGTCTTATTGAGTTGTTTTAAAATTTTAATTCAGTTTTAAATTTTTGTAAAATATTGTTTCGTTAGGAAAATCCAGATTCATTTTATTGGATTGTTTTGTTGTTTTTAGTTTATAAGCTCAGGTAAATCGTTCCCAATTCTCATTTTATGATACCCGGGTACATGTGCCTGTCCGTGGGGATTAGGAATGCCCTTTAGGCCTTGTCACAGGCTGAGTTTGGTGCCAGTTTTTGCAGGCACCAGATTCGGTTCATGACAATGGTATAGTCTCCCCATGATATCTATATTATGACCTTGCTTCTAGTTGGTAGCCTCTAGAATATGGGAGGCACACATGAGGTCATGTGACCCACTGGCTTGAGGCACAGGTATGTGGTACCCATGTCAGGATGTCACAAAGTGGTATTTGAGGGTTTTATCTTTTCTTTTCTTCTATCATACTATTTAGGAAATGTATAAAAGATATTATTGTGTTTTATGCCTTGGTCATGAGATCATTAATGGGAGTAGATAACCCATGTATAGAGGAAAATTCAAGTACCCTATTGGGATTATTGTTATTAACATTTTTTGTTATGGTTGAATTTCATTTTTCCTTGGGTGGTGCACTTGTTGTGTGGTTTAATTATTTTAATAAGAGTTTCATTATGTCTTCTAATGGAATAACATTTTTTTATACCTGAATTATTTTAGTCATTCAGGATTCATTGTGGCATGAATCATTTTAGGCACACATAGAAAAGAATATTTTGGGTGATTTTTGTAAATGAAAATTCTTTTCATTGTGAAATTTAAATTAAATGGTTCCTAATATGAAATTGATAATTGTAACGATGCTAAATATTGTAAATGACATGGATAAATATTTTTCTAATAAGAATTCTTGTGATATAGAAGTGTTTAACATGTGTTTTCAATGTCCTGGATGAGGGAAGGTTAAGGGTAACGATAATGACTCAATTTTGACCATGTGGTAGGGTATGGGTGACATGTTACGCCTTAATAAGAATTCCACCTATATAAATGTTATAATATTGTGACATGTTTCATTAGACGTGTTTTATAAAGTTTATTGATATTCCTCTATGATGATTCTTGTTGATAGGAGTAAATGATGGCATGGCTGGATATATGCCTCTAGTAATGGAACTATAAGCTCTGATTGTTCTGAGTAAGGAAGCTAGAAAGTAGTTCCATGATAAATTTACTCACTTTATAATGTTTATGTAAATATACTGATGGACGTTTTTTAGGAATATGTTTGATCTAACAAAATAGGTCTAGTTGTAGCACCCTTTAACTTCCACTGAAGAGGCTGGACCTACGGCCGTTGAGTTTTGGGTTTAGTCTGTCTAGATGATCCTTGATCACATAAAGACTTCTACTAAGAAGAGAGTCAAATTGGATTCTCATATGTTACATGTAAAAGAGAAATTTTGGTTGGACATCTTGACATAGAATTGAAAACTAGAGAATATTTAGTTAAAATAATTTCACTAGATCTCCTTGGAGAACATTTACCCTGAGATGCTCAATAAGAAGAAGGATGAAGAGTTTATGATGTTGTCCAAGGGGAGTATGTTCATGATAGACTAAGTTTGTCACTTTACTGATTTTCTATGATTTTTACTACATTGGAAGGGGATGAGGATATTGTATATTATCTTATTTAAGAAAGGATTAAATATGAGAATAATTCTCAGGTTAATAATTATCTCCTAAAAAAAGTTTTTTTGTGGTGGAGAATTAGAATCTAATTTCTAAGGAAACCCTGATGGAAGAATCTAGTATAATTTAGGATGTTTTTATTTTATGACCAGGAGTTACACCTTCCAAGAGTAAGAAGAATCACTATATGAATTTAAACTAAAAAAATATTATTTAGAGTGGCTAGGGAGAAGGATTGGTTACTCAGAACAGTAACCGAATATACTGCAACCAGAGTGGTAGGTGAGTACATATGTGTACCCAGGGTCCCCAAACACCAGTGGATTGTTGATATTGTGGAAGGATGGGTCATGTGTAGAGTTATTGTAGAAACCATAAACCTATGTATAGTGATGGAGAATCCAGTAAGAGTCAGAACTATAGGAGGAGATCTTCTACCCTATATCAATTGGGTAGTTGGATTTTTATTGGTCATGGAGGTTGAGGTAGTAGATTTCGTAATTTTAGGAAATAGCACCCATATCAGTATATTGGTTATGATTAGGGACTCACACTATAGAATAGGGAAGAGGTGAAGGTATTTTCATGTTATTAAGACAACATTTGTGGATAAGAAGGTTGGACTATCGATAGTTAGATGTACCATTATTATAGCATCAACACTTTCTTATTCCTTTTTTGATACATAAGACTCTAATTATTTTATATCTACACAACTTATGAATGTTTTGAATCAAGTAGTGGAGTTTTTGAGTGGGGTTATAACAATCAATACAACTTTGAGAGTTTGGATGAGAGACAATTTTTTTGTAAGGGATGCTACCTCTCGGTTAGAGAGTATCATTTTCTATGGGATATTTACATACTTGATGTGTTGGGATTTGGCTTGATTTTGTGTATGGAATGGTTGGTAGCATACAAAAACTACATAGATTATTACCTAAGTAGATAAACCTTCACACCTCTTGAGGGTGAAAATTATGTTCACCATATAGAGTAGGATATTTAGGCAGGTGATGTAGGGCCAGTTCGTTAGCAACAATGGGGGAATACTAACCAGCTGGTGGTTCGTTTTCTATATAAAGGGGGTGTAGAACATGTTACTTTTTCACATATTGTGAACTATTTACAAGACATATTTCCTTTATACTCTTCAAGTATTCCACCAGAAAGATATATTGAGTTTAATATTAAACACATGCTTAGAGATGAGCCATTTTCTATTTCACCTTACAAAATGGAAACAACATAGCTTCAAGATCTTAATACTTGGCTATAAGAGTTTATGAGTAAGGGATTTATCTATCCAAGTGCATCACCTTGGGGTTCTTTAGCCTTATTTACAAATAAGGCCGATGGGATGTTGTAATTATGCTTTGATTATCAAAAATTGAATCGAATGACTACGAATAATCGGTATCCTCTTCAGCATATAGAAGAAATTGTTGACTAATTGATATGATATTGTGTGTTCTCCAAGATTGAATTTATATTTGATTATCATCAGTTCAAAGTTCAACCTTTTGATATACCACAAACTAATTTCAGAATAAGGTATTGCCTATATGAGTACACCATGATGCCATATGGGCTGATGACTACGCATGATGGGTTTATGGCCTTGATGAAATGAATATTCCACCCATACCAATATCATTTTGGGGTTGTTTTTTTGGATGAAATCTTGGTGTACTCCAAGACATATGAAAATCATGCCCAACATATTGACATCATCCCAAGTACACTGAGAGATCATAAACTATATGTTAGTCTATATAAGTGCGAATTCTGGATCAACTGGGTCCATTATCTCATAGGAAGGTGTGCCATTGGACCTATATAATATGGTGATAGTGATTTCCTAGGATAATACCAACAATGTATTTGATATCCATATATTTGGGGGGGGGGGTTCATATTATTATTGAAGGTTCATCTAGGAATTATCCGACTTAGTAACCCCTCTTCTAGGATTGACCAAGAAGGGGATTAAGTTTGAATGGTATGGGTCATGTGAGAATGATTTCTAGGAGTTAAATTGGTGGATGAATACATCACATATCATGATCCTACCAACATCAGGGGAGGAGTATACCATGGTTTGTGATGCATTAGGGATCTGAATTAGATTAGTGTTAATTTAGAGAGATCAAGTTGTGGTATCTAAGGCATTGCAGTTGAGGCCAAATGAACATAATTTCATTATGCATGGCCTGGAGTTTTTTGTAGTGGTTTATAACTTAAAGTATTAGAGACATTATCTATTGGGTGGAATTTTTTCTTTCTATACTAATAATAAGATCTTAAGGTGCATAATTTTTTTCAATGATATATAAATCTTCAGTTGTAGAGATGTGTTCAGCTTGTATAGTCTTTTGATTTTGAGTTTTCATATAATCTTGGGAATGGAAACAATTTTGATGATGCTTTAAGTAGGAAAACTCAGACTCTGATAGTTCAGAGGTCTAGATATAAGTGGAAGATGATGAACTTTTTGGATGAGATTCATTTTTTGGTTTTGAAGGGCTAGAAGAATATGACCCTAGTATCAGTATCAGTGGATTCTACACTTTTAAATGGGATCAGGGAGAGGTAGTATGAGGATCTGGAGTGTTTTTACTTGAGGTAAATCCTTGAACGTGGGGATTCACCATCCATTTGGACTATATATTAAGATGATATCATCTATGTATGTTGCCTTATAGTTGTGCCTATGTGCATGTGTGGGGAGAGGATTCATGGGTTTCATTCCTCTGAGTGGGTAGTTCATTTAGAATTAATAAAATTGTATTGTGAACTGCATCTATAGTATTGGTGGTTGGGCAAGAAAATGTAGATTTTAGGGTTAGTGACTTGATGCTACACCTGTGAATAGTTGAAGGAAGACTATCAATCACCCAATATTTTATTACATTTATTGACCATTCCAGAATAGATGTGGGATGAAGTTACCAAGGATTTTCTGGTGGGTCTCCTAAGGACGCCTCAAAAGAATCACAATATTTGGTTGATTATAGACCAATAGCTGAAGTAATACCATTTCCATTCTATCTGAGATACTTTCCCAATGGATCAGTTGGGATACATGTATGTTCAAGGGATAGTCCATCTGTACGGGGTGCCATAGAGAATAGTTTTAGACCACAAATCAGGTTTTATTTTAGGCTTTTAGAAATTCTTGAATACGTTTCTTGGTATGTAGGTAATTCTGAGTATGAATTTCCACCCATAGGTTAATTGAAGGATAGAACATACAATTCAAGTACTTGAGGATATGATATGGGCATACATTATTGACTTTTTTGAGTCTTTTGAGAAGAACATAGAACAAATTTAGTTGACCTATCATAATATTTATCAGAAATTTAATCAAATGGAACCATATTAGTAACATTATGGTAGGTCATAAAGATCACCTCTATGCTGGGGGGAGGAAGGTGATTCAATGTGATTAGGACCAAGTATAATGCAGGAGATGACAGAGTAGGATCATTGGATTCATAATCATATGAATATAACTCAAAGTATAAAAAATTCATATTTTGATAAATATTGTTGAACCCATGAGTTTATAGTGGTTGATCGTGTATTACTTTAGGTGCTTCCATGATTAGGTCACTGTAGGATTTAGAGATAGGGAATGTTTGGTCCCAGGTTTTTTAGGACTTTTGGGAGTGTAGAGAGAATCGAACAAGGGACATACTGATTAGATATTCAATAAAGGTATAGTGCTATGAATTTCATTTTTCCTGTTTCATGGCTTTAGCGGTATTACCCTGACCATTCTCATGTGATCTTTGTTGATGATGTTAGTATTGTGGCTCAAGCATCCTTTTAAGAGCATCCAATTCATGTTAAAGATCTTAGTTATAATGTATTTTGTGTATAGAATTTGTCTATAGTTCTAGAATTGTGGAAACATAGTCTTGTATAGGAAAAACCATGGGAGATAATCAGATATGTAGGTTTAGTGGATTGATATTTTTTCCTTAGAATCATAGTGTTTCTTGGGAGTACAGCTCGAGGACTAACTATCATATGGTGGGAACATTGTAAGATCCTTACCTTTTCTGAATATATGTTATACTATTTTAAGGTAATCTTTTACCCTTATTTTCATATATCTTGTTTCGGTTTTATTCTGGGAATATTTTAGGTGAAATTGGGAACTTTTAGAAGAAAAGGGTTAAGTGTGCGATTTGTCAACTATTTTCCCAAACCATGCACCAACCCCAGAAAACTATGAATTCTGAAACAGAAGGAAATTTCATAGTTGGTGAAAGTTTTATCAAACAATAAACTAATTAGGGGTAACTATTAAACAATAAAGTGAGAAAAATGGTTAAATATCACAGTTTGGATAACCATGTTCCCCTTCCCAAGAAATTGTGAGCATGAGATTTAATTCCCCTGAAAATTTATTAAAAATTTCTTAACCCCTTGGTATTAAGCCCAATTAACCCTATCTTAACCCTAACCTTTTTCATATGATTTTCGAAGCCCTTGAGAGGGTTAAAAATATCATTGAACCCATTTTTTAATGAATATAAGATTCAATTGAAGAATTTCATCTTCTATAGTATGTGATATGTTACTCAATTGGTTATTTCTCTCTCCCATCTATTTTTCGTTATGAATATATCTGTTTTATTTCAAGTTGTAGTTTGTTTAGATCTAGGTTATTATTTTTTTGTTTCATTTCATATTTTTCATAGGTTCTGATTCTATATCTACTGTGCCATTGTGATTTCTATCATTCTTCTTCAATTTGGTTGATTTTGGTTTGGCGAACATTTGTCAATGACCATAAGGTAGGTGGTCTGATTATCAATTCCCATAGTCTTGATTATAATTGCATTTATGTAATTTTGAAATATCAGTTTTCACATTAGTAAATACAATCTTGAATTGTATTGATTAATTAGTTAATTAATAAATGTAATTATAGCATTGGTGGAATAATGTGATAATAAAATTGTTTGGAATCATGATTATGAACTTGTTAAATTGGTTGAATAAAAATTCTGATAATGAATGATAAATGGTTGGAAACACAGAACAACATGATTGTCATATCTATGAAACCGGTATCCATCAATAGGGTATAACAAGAAGATGAAAATGAAGAATTATGAATTTTTATTGAGTGATAAATTTAGAATTTTCAACATGGATGATAATTAAATTAATGAATTTAATTATTAAATAATTTTATGAAAATTATATCAACACATGGGGTGTGATGATATGATTTTAATGTGATGTTGTGAATTTTGGAAATGATTTTTGGGATAATTAATGTTTCTCCAAATACCCATGGGGTGCTAGACTTCTACTCTAGGGCCTTGATATATTTATGTATATATGTAATCACTAAGTTGTTAGACAGGGAATGGAGATCCAAATACTGAAGGGGGTATAGAATACTACTCTATGCCCCCATTGTATAAATGATATAATTGAAATGAATTGATTAATGTAAACAATTGATAGAATAAAATGTGATATCCCTTTGGGGATGGTATAGACTCTATAACTGGCTGAAGTTTGAATTGATGGTTATGGTGTAATTGTAAACCCAGGATTTGTGTGGTTAATAAAAGAATAAATTTAAATGTGAAACAATTTACTATATTATCACACATTTTTCTTTATACAACAAGAAATATTTTTATGTACTGGATACTGTTTTAGATTCCGTTGTGGGTGACCTAATGAGTTGTACCCACACCCTACTTGGGTTTCATGGTTGGTACCTAAATAGACATTATGTTTTCAAGAGAGGATAATGGAAAGAGTCATATGTTATATGGATGAGTTGGTATGGATAATGGGTAAGATAACTATATATTATTTAATTACCTTTTTATGAGTTGTTAGTGTCTTTATGCTAGGATTTCTTATTTGGAACTTGACACATATATAGAATGACATATCTACTACTTTGGTTTGGATATTGATTTACTATATTTCATTATCAGGTGATGTTGTTATGTATGATTTAAGGTATTATTTTGGTTATTTTTAACATCAGTTGGCTATTGTTTATTTTTTCCACAGTTTTTCTTCATGGATAAAGACGATATAGTCTCGCCATGATATCTATATTAGACACCCGCTGCTAGTCGGTATCCTCTGGAATACGGGATGGAATCCCTGAGATCATGTGACCCACTGGATTGGGGCACCAGCATGTGGCACCCATCCTTGGTTGTCACATATGGTAATTCTAGTTAAATTGTTTTTGAAATGGTTTTATGAATATGATTCTCAATGTTATCTAAAAAGGGTTTTAATTGATTGACATGAATTTATAATGATTCTTATGACAAATATTGATAGCATGTGTCTTGTGATTATTGATTCTAATGTATCATTCCTTTTTTCATGTTTTCATATTTTATGATCCAAGTAATAATGGGTATGAATTATTTTAGAATTCTCTCATTCACTCTGATTATGAAAACACACCCTTATACACATATTATGCTCGTTGATGACATTCAATTAATAATTCTTATGTATACCCTTGATGAGGAATTGATCTCACCCTTATTATGTTTCATTTTTCATAGGTTATGAATAAATAGGTTGAATTAAATATGTATAGAAGGGATTCCATATAGATTATGTTGATGACCTAATGTAAAATAAGAAAATAAGGGTATATTGGGAGATGGTGTTAATCTTTATTAACAAGTGGTTTAGGAATCCAAGTTTATATTTGTTATCTGTAATTATCAAAATCATTAAACCTAAAAGATCTATAGGTAGGTAAGTGATCCAGTATTTTTATGATTCTTTATGTTTTGATTATAAAACATTGGTCCACCTTCTTTTGTATCAAAAATTAAATATAATGTTTATGAATTTATCAACGGATCTAGGAGTTTGGGTTATGGGATTTTATGTATATCTTTAAATGTTATTTATATATTCATTATCTTAAATATATAACCTTGATAATACTTTAATAATATGATATTGATAGTCATTATCAAAATATTTCCTCTTAGGATATTTATTTTTATAAATCATATACTCTCCACGTTTGAAACATCATTTTATTCATTTGAGGCATTTCCACAGGTGCTTCTTCCCATATTCATAACATATTTGAAGTTTTATCTTTTTGACATTATGATCTTTATAACCTAATCGTCTATAAAACACTATTTATCCATTATTTGGAGTATTAGAAAACTCATATAGGGTTTTTATATTAATAATGTATCTAGATAGATGGTTAAGAATAACTCCAATATTTTTCACTCTAATGCTTATCTTATTTGGTTTCTCATTGAAAAACGATAAAATTGTACTCTACATCCATTTTAAACTTAGTTCTTGTTAGTTAAATCCATTTAACAAAACCAAAAACAATTATTGTGAGTATTTAAAATAAAATTATGATATATAATCTTATGAGAAGAATAAATACTAAGAAATACATAAACATGAGATATTATATTCCATAAACATAATTATATATATCATATTGACCTTTAAGGTTATAAAATATTTCTAACTTATGTTAAAATAGAATCCTAACATCTAATGTTATCTAATCATTTTATTTTATACAAATAATAACACCATATAACTTATGTAACCCATCATTACATGATTTATAAAAAGGGTTTCACATTATTAAATTTTTAGGATCTTTTTAGTTAAAAGTTTTACAGAATTGCAAAATAATCTTACATAAGAAACACATATAATAAAAATTTAAATCATTTACTCAGTGCCCATTTTCTCACAAAAATAGGGTTATAAAATTTAAACTCATTTTTTATTCAAAAGGCGTTATCTTATTTTAGGATGGATCCCCACAACAGAAAGATAGACCTTGATATAGTTCCTACACATCCTTAATCCCCATTAAAATCATTTGAAGATATGGGCTAAATACAAGAAGATAATTATGGGATACAAAAATAAAGTAAACCCATTATTCCTTTGAAAAACATACAAACCAATATGAAATTATTCTCTTTCTCATAATAATATTTGACCTATAAATAATCAATTACGTACTCTATAAATAAAAAACATTTACTATTGTTTTTTATGAAAAACCTTTTAAGAAACCATAACGTAAAAAATAATAATTCATTATTTTTTATCGAAAATCAAGAAATATTTTCCCTAAAAAACCTTTCACTGTTTCAAGATCATAAAATTTATTTTAAAAAATATTCCCATTTTCTTATTATAGGAAATCAAAATATTTAAATAAAAACCCATGAAAAACGTGAAAATTTAATATATATTAGGATAAAAATATAAATAATTTAATTTATAATAATAAATAATATTATAACAATCGAATTTATATTGTTTGATATCATATTCTTACCATCAACATCTCTTTCCTAGGAATAATAAAAAAATAGGTAATTAATTCCACAAATAAAAAAAATAATTGGTCTCATAATACCAAAAAATTAATATAGGTGATATAATGGGAATAATCTACCACATACTAAGTCCAATTCATTTATCATATGAAATAAATTAATAATAACATAATACTTAATCAACACAAACATTTATACTGAAAAATTGGCATTTGAAATATCAATATTTTCTCCAGTAAATAACTAAAACAAAATGATAATTAGTCATATAGGGAAATAAGTTAGAAGGTATCATTATATTATATCCCTATTAAATTATAAAAACCGAAAAAATGTGTTGAAATAGATTATAATACATTTAAAAACATATTTACACAATTCATTGAAAACAGGATAAAAATATTATTTTCTTTTGATAAAATTTTAAATAGAAATTTCTATAATATTTAGAAAATATTTCATTAAAATAAACATGGAAAAGTTCTAAATTAATATATGTAGAAAATAATAGTCAATATAGAGGTAAATATTTACATGTCATGTATGTTATAAATGAATATTCTTTTCACACTTTTATAAAAAGATTAAAGTGAGTTGTACATTAAACATTTTAAAATATTCCTTTTAATCATTTTTAATAAAGTAAAAATTAGTTGAAAATAACTTTCAAAAATATTTTAAACATTTTATGAACATTTAAATTGATGATAATGTAATTTAAATGAAAACATTAAAAAAAGGTTTTACAGAAAAATCTTGTACTTCGAGTCTAAACTCATATCATATGTTCTGTAACTCTTGAATAATAAAATTATTTTATTTTTATAATTGATTAAGAACCATATAAATTTTCAGTAAAATATCATTATTACTTTTATTTCATTTATTACATTGATTTATTTAATTACTAAATCAATTATGTTTGTATCAGATGTTTTGAGGATGTTCTGTTTATAATTCAAAAAAATTATTAGGTTGACTATGGAAAAAAGGGGTACTGACTTCAAAATATCTATAAAATTAATCATGAAATAATTAAAATTTTATATATTAAATAAAATTTTATAATAATCCATTATTATCATACATGAAAATTATACAAATCACTACACAGATATGGTAGTCCACATGTATGCACAAGAGATTTTGGGACTTTTTAGTGAGTGGAAGATTATGATGATATGTAATATTATATATTTTCATAATAATAATTATGGAAA
The DNA here is from genome assembly GCA_963277665.1 of Viscum album. Classification (NCBI taxonomy): domain Eukaryota; kingdom Viridiplantae; phylum Streptophyta; class Magnoliopsida; order Santalales; family Viscaceae; genus Viscum; species Viscum album. The sequence continues at coordinate 248,698,487 of OY728165.1, read as the reverse complement.
GAATATATCATATATTCTTTAAATAAATAATAATATCTATTATAGTGAGGTGGTGATGAGAAAAGAAATACATTACTCCATGAAACTGGTAGTCCACACGTACGCATGAGGGACGTTTTAAATTATCATAAGATAAAAAAGGATATGTATAAGGGTATTGAAATAAAAATATTAACATTTCATTCTTTTTAATATACTGATTTTATAATATCATCATGGTTTTATAATGTCTTTACGAGTTTTAATAAGAAATAAAAATTAAATGCTCAGTCAAGAGTTATAATTTCTCTTTAGAAAATATCCTTTGGACAATGCATTAAGCCTTCTAAGTGCATATTTTAGTGAGAAAAAAACCTCTATGAAATGTGTAGTATTTTCTAAAATATATTTGGGTATATCTTTTTTGGGGTAAAAGGATCAAGATGTGTGAGGATAATAGTGGTGGAGGTTCCCTTTTATAATTTAGGTGGTGAAAATCTTGTAGATACATGAAATATTAATATATAACATGTATCTAACTAATTTATAATGGATAATAAGATCCATAGATTATATTATAAGAAGTAACAGGCCTAAATAAATTAATAATATAAAATTTATACACTTTTATGATTTATTTTAAACCTTATCTTTTAATTTAACCCACTTTTTAACCCTTTTACCCCTAACCATGGTAATATATTTTCCAATATCTATGTTTCCTGAAAGTAATTTTTAATATTAAATGTGTAAAATAAATGGAATATTCATGATATACTAGAAAATGTATCCTAAAATTGAGTTATGGTGGGATTTTTATGGTTTTATAATGATTTGAAGAATAATTTTTTAACCTTAAATACCATTTAAATTCATTTTCATGACTATTCACATATCTTGACATTAATAGAATAACGATAATAATTTACATCAAATATGAACAATTTAATAATCACTTATAATTTTTAATTGTACATAGAATTTTTGGAAGACAATGTTTCATCTAAAAAATAATAATCTCGATTGTTTTAAAATAAATTACTTGGTTATGTTATTGCTTGCAGAAGCATTGCTTTGTTGTTGTGTATGTGTTCAAGGTAATCATATCGCTTTTGAAAATTAAAATTAAATTAATATAATACCATTAGTTTACTAATATTTATTTTTATCATCTATATTAATTTATGTACTATATAAATCTATGTCCTTATAATGATAATATAACAAGTGATAGATAATGACAATATTGGAAATATTATATTATTAATATTGAAAGGAAATTAATATTCATATAAAGTGGATCAAAATTTGTTCATTGATGATTATAAGATCAAGGGAGGCCAATAATAACTTCATAAACACATTTTAAGATTATATTTCTGGATATTTTATGACTTTAACTCTTACTTTAACACTTTTACCCAATATTGGCCTTAACATTAGTGATAAATTTTTAACATGGTTACATTTAATTATGAACAAAATAAAATTAAAAAAAAATATAAAAAAAGATAATAAATTTTATAATATTTTATTTTCAAAATTTGTAGAAATTAATATTAATATATGTTTTCAAGAAGAGATGAAATTATGTTTAAATAAAAAATACATGTTTAAGATTAAAAATAATTTTATACCAAAATAAAGTATTATATAGATTCCAATGGAATTAATTGGATTATTATTAATATAATTAAAATTATATAACTTAATAATAATCCTAAAACGAAATATAACATTTAAATTACTTCAAAAAAAATAAAAAAAGGTTCGTTTTTTTAGTATATGTATTTTTTACTATTCACAAAAAAAATTAACCTTTTTAAAAAACACAAAAAAATTATCTTAACATTATTTTCATAGGATTATTTCAAATATTATGTTATATTTATCAAATTAAATTTCTTAATGTGGTAGATATTAATAATAATATCAAAGCACAAAATGTAAAAAAACCCATTTTTTATGATAATGTATTTTCAAAATATAAAGTGAATTTATACTTATTTTATCGATTGTAAACACCATTAGATGAATTTTAATTTATTTATTAAATATGATATCAATAAGATTCATTAAAATAATTCACATATAGTGATTAACATAATTCATTTAAATATAAATATTTTTGTGCCTACGAATTTGTTTTCTGAAAAAGATCTATTTAAAATTGTGTTCCTATTTCCCAGGAATCGATTTGTACATTTGTATTAAGAAAAAAGATTATTCATATATTTCATAATTTATTGACTCAAATTCATATCTATAAATCCAATATAAGGTTATAATAATCATATTTAAATAATAATATTTCTATAGTATATCACAATTTATTTATGTTCAAAATTGTGCATGGTACAAGCTATTGAAAATAATATTAATTTAATGGTGAATTATAAAATGAAATTTTATGACATTATAGAACCACCAAAATTATAGCTCATCTCATTTACACCATGAAATATCCTCCATGTTGAAATCATCTCCACTCTATAATCAATGAAATCCATGTCTCTAACTTTTGGGCATGAAATTTGTGTCACGACCTATAACATGTAATTAGAGAGCTATTGAAATTATTTTGAATTTCTTCCAAACATGGAGTACTATGTTATAGTGAGATTCAAAAATATCCAAATATTTAAAAGTAAAACATATTATGAATTTCAAAAAATATCATATAGAATTCAAATATCATATGAAAACTCCATTTGTAGTACAATGCATTAAGTCACAACATGTATAAATCTTACGAGAACTCCATTCACGGTATGAAATAAATATTTATAGTTTTACATATTATTCTATTAAAATATTGAAAATTAAAAATAATTATATTGAAACTAGAACAAACATATGCATTCAGTGACTATATTACATATTTTTAAATACCTGTGAAAATTTGAAAAACTCATTTGTAATGGCATGACAACCAACTTCGGGGATCAAACTATGCCATTTATATAACCTTAAAAATTACCATATTATCCTTATGAAATTTTACTTTTAAATAATTTATCCTCAAACACCACCAGTCATAGTGTTATGTGAGAGCTTGCGATATGACCCTGGTATATCTAGAATAACAATTATCAACATTTATCTCACCTTCTCAAAATTTATCTTCTTTTCTTGTCACTCCTCCTTTATAAAATAAAACCTTTTCATTTCATCAAAAATATTCTTACAACCAATATATATCACTCTCAAGTCCTATCCCTTGATATGTAGAAAAATAATGTTATCTCTACTACACATTTTTTTAAATTACTCTTTTTCTCCAATAATTCTATGAGTTTCTCCATAAAATGAAATATTTATTGACTTCATTTTCAGTACTTGAATGCTACACATCCAACACGAAATCCATAAATTGATAATGAATCCAACTCCAAACAGACATTTGGTTCCAACATTCACCCCCTTTGTATTATTTTCAATAAAATCGCAAATCTAACCTCTAATAAATATATCGAATAAATTCAATGGAAAGGATTTTTTATTCCTTGATTACCTAACCCATTAGCATAACAATATAGAGGTTATTTCAATACCATTTACTCCATATTTTACAATATATACACAAAGGTTCTTCATATTCATATTTTTATTTAATTTCTCTATCTTTGTATCTATAAACTCTATATATTTACCTTTCCAGATTTAAATCCCGCTTTTTCAAAAATCTCTATACACCTCATTTTTCAATAATCATCATAAAATTAATGATGTTGAAGATAATCCTTGTCAAATAATGAACTCCAAGAAAGGAGTTATTTGAATCATCCTTCCTCATGAAGTATTTTCCATCTTATTTAACACTACGGGATGACTTCTAGATATCATGGCTCTATCAAGCACTAAAGAAGTTTACCTTCAAAAATATATTGGGTTGTATTTTATTCCCTTTTATGTTTTTAACATTTGACTTTATCTACCAACTATTCCATTAAATAATCCCATAGTTGTCAATTTAATACATCAATCCACCTCATCTTTCAAAAATATACTTTCCTTCAACTATATTCAATAATAATATTTACCACATGGAATTGAGTCATTGAAAAATACTTTAGGCTTATTAACTTATAGTTTGGTGTGAAATATAATTGTTTATGAAAATAATCTCACATTTTCATTATCACTCACCTTTTTTAAAACAGATTAGTGCCTTGGAATTTTGTAAATCTCTAAGACATAAATTGACATCAGTCACACTTACACCAAACCACCTATAGATAATAATAAAACATATATCATGTGAGACATACAACATAGCGAATCAATTAATACCACTATTTTTTTGTAAACTCCTGATAACCCGTGATTTTTGTGCATCTTTAACTGTTTGTCAGGAAACTTATTTTCTAGATGAGGATAACTATACCTTTAATTCTCGTCCCCAAATCCCAAAAATGCTTCTAATTTTTTACACCAAATATTGATATATTTTTTAGCATGGAGAAACACTTTATGGTAATTATAATTTCTTTATAAACATTTTTTTATCCTAAAATATTTCATATAATACTAAAGTTGTTGCTATAATAGAAAATAAACCTCAAATCATGACTATTTTTTCTGCTTTTATAATATTATTTTCTTCTTATTTTTGGTTTTCTAACACTTTTAAAAAACATTATGTCACTTATTATTTCTATAATGTTTTTTTGATAACACTAAAACTATTAAATGTTTCTTTGATGGGATTTCATCTTCAATTCAATATCTAATTCATTTATTCTTCTTCATAACAGCATGAAACTTTTAGATTTGGTAATTAATTATAAATTAGTTCATTGAAACCACATATTCAGTTGTTTTATAGATTTGATACCATTTTTTTTACTCTGGTCTAATACCAATTAAGAAATTCAATAATTATGACTCCTCTTGTTATTTTTATCTATATTAATTACTAACACATGTACTCTTTCATCATACTATCAATTCATCAATTTTTAGAACAAATAACACCATGAGTTGTATCTTCCCAACAATCATTTAGCACTTTTAAAATGGTTATAAATATTAAAATGCATGGGGAGAGGGGTGCCTCTAATTTACTCAAATTTAGGAATGTAGTTGGTCTTGGTGGACCAACCCTTTACATCTTATATACTTATATGACTTATTAGTGGTTCTATTTTGGATGATACCACTCGGTTAAATTTCACTCTATATGTTTTATCCATGATTTTTTGTTTTCTTACACATGGTTTTTATCTTTATAGTGGGACTAATCCCACTATACCATGTTTTCTTCTTTTGATGCAGCATTTGTGCATCTTTATTCATGCTTCCTCATCTATAGGATGAAGTTTCCACCAGTCTTTACCTATTTCCTAATGGTGTGATTTTTATAACACTATGTAATTCTCATGGTTTTTTATCTTCAATCACCATTAGAGTCACTTTGGACATTATCATCGATTTTGAGACTTTTGTGATATATTTTTTCACAATTCTCAAAGTTGTAGAAGCTTCCCCTTTTTTACTGATTTTCAAACATTCTCTCCCTAAATAATGTTGTGAGTTAATCATAATTGATTCTATGCATACCTTTATTTAAGCTCTATAATTTTCCTCCAAGATAGTAAATTTATTTTCTACCCTAAAAAAATTACTTATACTATAAAACATCTACTTTTATGTCATAGGAATAGAGGGATTACTATTGACATCCTTTTCTTCATTCTTAGTATAATTTTGTTCTATATGGATATATTAGGAACAAATATAAAATCTCATAAATAAATTATAAATCTTATTGTGTTTCCTCAATAGATATGTGGTTACTGAAGTTTTAATTTGACCATTGAACCCTTAGGATTCCATACACACAATCATGGTTTTCCCTATTCTATAATAATTATAACATTCTATTATTACCTTCCTCTAAGAGCCTGTATATACAATTTTAGATTGACTCATCTATTTAACCACAATTTCTAGATTTTATCTTTTTATCTATACACTTTATAATGTTTCCATTTAAGAAATCTATAATTTATCCTCTCTTATTTAGTAAATTATATTTTTCTAAATCTTCTTAATATTATTGTATTTTTGTTTCATCTAGGTAGCCATAAATTTTATCCATGAGATTTATTCAACTATAAATATTCTCCTATTTAAAATTTGTGTTTGGAGAGGGATAACACATTATTTTATCTCTTTCTATATTGATATTTTATAACATATATCTTTTTCATGTTTCTTAAGTATATCACTTTTCCCTTCATCTTTTCACCCATACTAATTATTTCATACTTTAATGCCACTTCCACTTTCCTAGATATTTTATTCTCTATGAGAATATATTAAAATAATACCATCTCCCCATGGTGAAAAATTTCCTACTAATTAACTATCTCATATAGTTACTGGATCTTTTCTTGATCACTATAGGTATATTTATTGTATTAATGAATTTAGGTCATTTCTATGTAACTACCAAAACCCACACTTATATCCATATTTAAGGTAAATTCTTAATTTACAAATTTTGGAACATCTTCTTAAACAATGTAAAAAAATTTATTTAATAAGTGAATTAGAATTTCTCACCCCAATATGTGTTCTTTTCTTTTGCTGGGTCTTCTTATTGTTCTTATTCATCATTCATTTTTACCGATTTTAGTATTCCTTATATTTATTTACTGTTACTTAATTATTAATAGAGTTGAATTAAACTATTTGATTCACCAAATAGTTTCCCACAGATATTCTCAAGTGTCTTTTAAATCTCAAATGAAATACCATAATCATTGATTTTCTAATGTTTATGGAAAGTGATCATTACACTGTATTCTTTTTCATTGCATCACCAATTATTTCACTATAATTAATCAAATCAGAATCTCAAATAATATATTATATGACATCCTTTCCAAAATACTAAAGTAAAATCATAATCTCCTTTTTTAAATCCTCATAGATAGTTCCTCTAAAAATGGATTGTTCATCAAATATTAAGTGAGTACAATAAATTGAAACTTATAGACATTGAATTGGAAGATAAAACCTTCTATATTTAAAACCATTTATTGGGACCATATTGACCTGAAGCAACCTGCTGGTGAATTAGGGTAAAACTGATTAAAATTTTCTCTTTATATGATCTTTTAGACTTAAAAATATTGTTCTAGTATTAATAGGAACGCATTAAATATCCTATTTTTGTGCTAAAAAATCACACCAATAGATAAAAAATATGCATTAATTAATGGATCATATATCATAGAGATTTTTTTGGGTTTAATGATGATGGTTAATCCAAGGTATATACACACAACATTGTGTAGGTGTACCAAAATCAACTATACTCACTATTTATGAATACAAGGTGTCAAATAGGAACACTACTGATCTAGAGGAACTAATACTTGTTGTCCTTTCAACACTACTCACAGATAATGATAGAATAGTTTAAATAATTATGGGTCTTCTTTGGCAGTATAAGGATGTGTGGGTTTATATTTTCTTAGAATGACACTCTATATTCATCATGATCTTAAATTTATGCTTATTGTTTCTTCAATTTACTACACTTTTATTCTACAATGCTTTATGAGACCAACTCTTAATTAAGAGGGTTGAATCTATGAATTTCATGATATAATATTACTAGAAATTTTCATCCCTAGATGAAGATAATTCAAAACTCTTATAGTATTATTTCTCTATCAATATTATATGTAAGTGTAATGCTCCTTACCCTTCGATGGTTTTAGGTTTAAAAATATTTTCAGTCTCTCTCTCTATTCCTCTTCATATCTGAAAATCCAGATCATAAAATATGATCTATCTGGAATAATTTTTCAAAAACATCTCAAAGTAGTTTTATAAACCAACCTACTTTCAACCATTAATATATGGATGGGTATTAATTCTTATTTATATAATCCACTAATATCCTGCTAGGCGTCCCTCATAATTTAGTATTGTTAATATCATGCTTTAAAAAAAGAGTTAATCCCTAAAATTACATGCTTGTATTTTTTATATTAATCCCAAGCTGAATCGAGTGGATATTATTGAAACCACTCCTTTATATAATAGTGTTACCTATAATGATGTGGCCTAATAAATTCATTCAATTTCATAGTGAAATATCTTTCTTCATAGTGTGGTTATTAGATAACAAATAGATCCAAAAAATCTAACAAAATCATTTAACATATTTATTTTTTAATTATTTATGTATCATGAAGAGATACTTATATATATTTTTTATTCATCCAAATTTTATTGTTGTGGGAACATTTTCTTCACGATACAAGAATCCAATAGTGGCCTAGAAAAAATCTTTGAAATTTACCACAACTCTAGATATAGTGAAACGTTATGTTTCACAGTGTGAGCCTCACATGGATAAAATAACCAAAAATTTACCTTAATTCCTTCACAGTGTTGTATAGGATCTAAGGTGTGGGAAACTAATGCAGAACCACCAAAATTCATTTCACTAGCATTTTAGTGTGACCTTTGTGTCACAACACATAACATGTAAATCTAGAGCCATTGAAATTCTCTACACTATCTTCAAAAAAACACTAAATTTTTCATAGCGTGACTCATAAATATATAAATATAGAAAATTAAACCATATTATGAATTCCAATAAATATCATGCAAATTTCAAACATATTACACAAACATTATTCATTATGAAATTCATGATGACACTACATATATGATAATTATAAAAAATCCATTCACAACACAATATCAATTTACAGAGTGTAGTTTCTTCTATTATAATAATCTAGAAGAGGTAAATATATTAAATTTTAACCATCAGTTTAATATAAATTTTGTGAAAATATTACATATTTTCAAGACATGTATATATTTAAAAAAATTATTCATCTTTGTAAGGACATATATTTCATAGTGCTCCATGCATCTCTACCATAAAAATTAAAAAGTATAATGTGAGCCGTATAAATTTGAACTTTTCAAAATTCTAAAATTCAACTAAATTTTTAATGGAATGATGTGAGGGATCAAGTAATGAACCTGTTGTTTATAGAATTTGAATTATCAACATGTGTCCTACCTATTCAGAATAACATTAACTCTTATTGTGAAAACTTATTTGGAAACATCAAACATTTGATTTCATTTTAAATATTATTTAAACCCCCAAAAATAACTGACAAATCCATTGAATTGATATATAAAAATATCATGGTTCCTATTTATAGGTCTAGTTCTACCATCTACACATCTTCCTCGATACTTTGATACATTTTTTTTCACAAAACCATATCATCATTTACTACATTTTTAGTGATTGAAAATATATATCCAATACCATATCCATGAAATGGATTCAAATAAAAATATAAACATACATGTGGTTCAAAAACATTATACTATATGAACATTAGGACTTCTAGGATTTTCATAAATCACCTTAACTTTTCCGCATTAGAATCACACTTTGTGTTATATAAAGAGTTAAAATCAGTGGAAATTTGTGAAAAAACATTATAGAGTATGTTTAAAATCCTCATTAAGAATTAATGGGGATTTATCTACCTATGAATATCAATTGATAGAAAAAATTGGAATCCTTATTGATATTTTCTTTCTTGGTGGACTGTTTCAACTTATGGCCTTTACAAGCCTTCTTTTTTTATTCTCGATGTTCCCCAGGTAGTCGTTTATGAAGGGTGGTTCTAAGATATTACCAATAGATTTTTTCGAAAACACTATAAATTAAATAGATTTATCATAAAGTATTATGAACCATGTGGTATATTCCTATAAAGTTCCTCATATACCATAAAAGTTATACATTTTTAATAGTATTTAATAATAGTGGGACTTAATTTTATAGAGTAACTGACACAAAAAATCCCAGGGCCCATTCCATAGACCAAATTGATTACATTATAAGATCCCTTCCCCAAAGAACCTTTCTGGATAAATTAGGGTTCTAGGTCACCAAAAAGGTGTATGGGATAACATTATGGAAAATTTTATCCAAGTAATTCATATGTTTGTTTTATTATTTATAAGTAATGTATCTATACATGAGATGATGGAGAGTCTCCCATAAGTTATTTTATTTATAAGTTATCCATTCCCCTTTTAATTCATTAGGAATTTAATCCTAGGGAGTGTCCATGGCCCAAAACATAACTAGTATTCTATCTTCATTATATTAATCCCACATGAAAAAAGATGTGTCCTTGTCATAAATGAGGAATTTCTTCAATCCAATATAATCGTAATGGTTTATTTCCTACTCTTTTTTCAAGGGGATAAGGGTCATTCAAAATTTTCACAGTCAAATTATATTGTATACAACCTAAGGGAGGAACCAATAGTGCTCATCACTTCGAAGTGTCCTTTAATTTGGATGAGATATCACAAATTGGTGAAAACAAACCAGATGCGGCTAGAATAATCTTCTTATGTTTATATTGATAAGAATTAGTCTTCAGGGTAGATATGACATGTGTAGAAACTTCATACTGGGAAGATAATTCCATTTATAGAGGGATTCAAAATGAGCACTATAGGGAGGACATCCATGGGGAGGACTTCCATGGTTTATACCATATTCTATATCATGGGGATGACCTATATTTAAGATTTATGTTCTTTCATAGGATGTAACTCTATAGGATATTCCCTATGGATGAAATCTAAGTTTTTTTACTTTGTTCCAATGGAGAGAGACTCTTTGTTCACTTAGTATTAATTTGTTATCAAGGGGAAGACATCCATGTCAATTAATCATCATATTATGGGAAGGACCTTCATGGTTGGTGTCACATAGATGGGATTTGTTAAAGATATTCATATTATTTTTGGGGATACCCCATAGTGGGTACTCTAGGGAGGTCTTATATTTTATTTATCTTTGTATCATGGGGATGACCTCTAAAACCATTGTTTATTTTACCTGTTGATGGGAAGCTAGTATATTATTTGGATACTTTTAATATATTTTGAATAGTCACAGGAATATTATAAACTATAGGTGCATCAAAATACTCCTATATTGCATATTTCTTTTTCCAATATTACCTTCTTAAAATTAGTGATTTAGTGATTAAAGTTTGAACCTTTATCATAATTGAGGTCAGGTAGTGTGGAAAAAAACTCACGAGTGGGAGACCTTCTAGAAGAATCCTTGGTGGTTATTATAATATATTAAATGTTTTTTTTCATATTGGAGATGATATTATGCTTATAGGTCCTTAAAATAATATATTGATGATCATTTTGTATGACACCATTGATATAAGTGTACTCTTTCATTGTCGTAGGAACATGTGGAAAACCTTCTTAGATTAGATTGGTGATATCATCATGCTGTTTTACTTCCTATGGAATTTGTCAACGACCGTCATGGATTGGAGAAGGGATATTATCCTTCTCATGTTCTTATGTCAGATAATCTCAATGATCTTCATACATGGGATCGAGGATATAACATAATTATCATGATGTCATTAGACTATATTGATGGCATTCATGGAAATGAGTAGGTGTATGGTCATGCCCTAGTACTGTTTCTTGAATATTTTGATATTCTTTATGGATATAAGAAAGGATATGAGCCCACCCATAGATTTTAACCAGAATGTGTTTGAATCCTTTTTAGGTGGAAGTAAGGGTATGATCATTCCCCTATTTTCCCATAATATTATCCCAACGACTTTCAATGATAGGAGGAAGGATATAAACACACCCTAATGATTTTATGGGAGTATAATTATGAACCCATTCCGATATTTTTATACGATAAAGGATATAATCCTAATCATTATAATATGTAGATATTTTCCCCAAAAAATATATCCTTATAGAGTTGATGGTTCAGATAATTGGTATTGGGATCCCCATGGTTATCTCCTTAGTATATTCCTAAGAATATGGGGTTGTGCGGTTATTAAGATGGTGGAAACCGGTGGGAACAGTCTTTAGTAGCTCCAATTTAGTGGTGATATATTAATAAACATCCTCCACCACCACCCTAAATAATTTGTATCAATATTCTCTATGTAGGGAATCGTGAGGGAATTAAGGTCGATATAGATGTAAAAAACTTCTCTATAACCCACCACTGATTGGACAACCAATGGTGATTTATCTTCTAGAGTCTCATGTGAGCCACCTCCAATGTTAGGATGGAACTATTGAGATGGTACTCTCATACCAAGTCATTCACTAACTAGGGATAGAGGAATTGGTTTCATGACCACATACATTGGGTATCCAAGTCCATGGCCATCATGGTAGCCAAGGAAAATGCTTAGGGAATATTCTAATGATTCCTAAAATACTAAAGTTCACAGCTGCTCCCACCAAGCCATATGGGAGATCATAATTAAATGGTGAATTAATTTATTCCATTTATATTTAAAAGACTTATTGATATATATAATAAAAACAAAAAATATACATATTAATGAAGTTTCATAAGATGAAAACATGGTTGATCAATCACTTTCAAGGATACAATATTTCACATTTTTTTAATCATTATGTTTTTATCATTCCTACACATAGGTGGGTTTTTAAATCAATATAGACCTTATTTACAATGGTATTCACTTATTGGGACACACTATTGTCATTTTTAATTATTTTTTGGTTGAGATTATGGGAGATCATATCAAACCTTAATGGGTCATAATGCATTTTATGGGACTCATTTATATATTTTAAAGTTGTTAAAGAAATATATCAGAATAGTTCGATTGGGTACCATAAGAAAAGTAATCGATCATTTCCATACATTGAGGTGAACAGATTTATATACAATGGTTCTCTATCTATCTTCTACTAATATGTTTTAAAACCACACAACTAGTAAATTTATAATTTATCATCATCCTTGAAGGTGATTGGTATTATTATATTTGGATTGGGGCCATGATAAAGGATTCTTACATATCATTGTGAAGGGAATTAGATCCCACAAAGTACAGTGCCACTTAATGGGAAATCGTTTACCTTTTAAGGTCATGTGGAAAGAATTATTATCATTACATTTATGTTTTTTTTCATACAATAAACAATGTAAATTACCTTTTATGGTTATGAATCCAAGACAATTAGGATCCTTTAATGGTCATGAAACAATGACCCCGTGAAGTTAATTTAATATTAGTTCCTATATGACTAATTCAGATCATTTTAACATCACGTGGAATATACTATATACTAATTTTTTTAGTGCCTTATAGTTAGGACTAATAGGTAAAAGGATCCTAGAAATTATTGGTGTGTGAATTACACATGAGTGACCATTTATGTTTCATCATGTCCATTCATAACTAAATAATAAAGGGTATGGTTGGGTCTTACACCTACTAGTAGGACCATATATATATATAAGGTCACCTTCTATAAATTAGTAACTAGATGAGGAAGACTACACTCATGGGGAATATGGCCCAATGAGGGTGGGTTATTGTTACACTAGTTCTGTGGCCTATTTATAAGAATATGAATCATTGAGTAGACAAGGGATATGGTCATCATTGAGGGCATGGTTAGTGGTTTAACCAAGTTGGAGGCACATGTGGAGGTATATTACTCATTGAGTTGACTAAATAGTCTCATAAATTTTCTAAAGGATAAAATGATTCTTGGTATAGGATATCCATAATGATAATATTAATCCAATAGAGGATTCACTAGTAACATAATGACATGGACCCTTTTTATCATGGTAAAACGTGAATTTAAACATTCTATGGGTCCTTTTATTTAGGGATAATACTAGGGAATATCCATTCTCAAATAAATAAATTATTTAAATGGATCACACTACTATGAATATCCCTATCATGTATTTTAGGAGGATATAAAGAATTCTTATATGAGTAAGAACCGATGTAGGTGACTTAAAAAAATGGCTAGATGACATGGGTGAGGTTTCACCCATAAATTAGACCTATGTAATTATAGAGGCCTTTTATGTAGGTTTGATTGATTATGGATCCCTATTATAAATACCTAGGTGGATATGACACCATATTATGGAGGCTAGGATGATTATCTCCCAAATTTAAAGGCATGGGTGAATATGGAACCCACGTATGGAGGTATGGGAAAATTATCACCCAAATAATGAGGCCTGGTGAATATAGAACTCTAGAATAGAGGTCTGGGTTAAGTGTTTCTAAAATATTGTTTCCCAATCATGGAGGTATTTTAAAAGTGTCATGAAAATATGGAGGTCTAAGGGAATATAGAATCCTGTTATGAAGGCTTGGTTGAATATGGCACCAAATTATGGAGTCATAGGTGAGGTTTCACCCAAATATAGAGGACTAGTAAAATACAATTCCCCAGTATATAGGCCATGTTTGTAATGGGAAGTGATGGATTCACTCATTTTGAAGAAGAATCAGGCTTTTTAACAATGTTTTAGCATCAATGCCTATGCATGTGTTAAAATAAATCAAATCACCCAAGGGTATCCTCTATAGAATAAATAATATAATGAATACTTTCATATAGGATAATAAACAATAGGGAAAGTGTCACTGGGCCTCCTAGTAAATATTGGTGAAACACATTGCTGAAGGAGGAATGAATATGAGGAATATGATGGATACCATGCAAGGATTAGAAGCCATGATCGCAGTGGATATTATAGTAAGGAAGAATATTTGGGTGAGGTTCATGAAATATCATTGTAGGGAGAATTGGAGTAGATAGAAAGATAACATTTTCCAGCTATCAGATTTATCTCAATGTATGATAGATGACTTTGATGTACTAAGAGATAATGTTTTATGGATTATTGGGAAGAGAGATATCATTTTTTTGAAGGATAACTTGGTGGGCCAAACTATATACTTTCTAGGATGCCCAGTATTACACATCTCCTTTAATCATGTGAGTACATGTCCTAATATCATCAATACTATTATAAATTATGATCATAATACTATTCATGGAGTAAAACATGTTGTTAACAATCCTGATATGTGTTTTTTTATGAATTTTTTTTTGGAGTTTTTCAATATGAATGGATTTCGCACCTCAATTCGCGATTATAAATAGAATGATGGTTGGGTGAGAAGACTTTGGTCAAAGGAGATACCAAAAAAGGTTAACTTCTTAATTTGGATAATAAGAAACAAGTAAATCCTACTCATTGAAATTTTTAGATGAAAGGAATTCATTTGACTTTATGCTATAGGTGTTGTGTGAACTCTATCATAGAGATAACTTGGAACTTTTTCTAAAAAGGTGAATGGGCACACTTCATTTTGGATCTCATTAGACATCATCTCAAAATTCTAATTTAGAGTATTTTTTTCCTCAAATTTAATTACCACTTAGTTCACAAGGGTGGATCACACTTAAATTAAATTCAAATATCTAGGAAAAGTGTTTTCAGTCATGTTATGGGTGTTGTGGGAATTGAGGAACAAAAGACAGGAAGGAAATCATTGTTCACTACAATATATTTCAACCTTTTTTATCTCTAGTTGCAGAACTGGTTGTTCTTTTTGTGGGGGTAATCTTCGTGATAGTTAACAAGGGTATGATACTAAGGAGATCGTATTACATATAAAATATTATTTGTGTCATCCAAGGAAGATGAATCAAATGGAACCCACCCAACAATAGGTTCATGTTAGATATTTATGGGTCTTGCATTCCTGTTGTTATGTGTGAATGAATCGTGTTCAGCGATAGAAGGGGACTGGCACTTCTTAACTTCAATGATTATTATGGGGATGGAAAATCTATGGGGGAGGAAGAAATAGCACTCCACAGTGTTCTCTCTTAGTGAAGGATGTATAACATCATCATTGGGGTGGTGGAATCGTATTTTAAAATTATTTTAGAATCCGCTTGGGAAAAATGAAAAAGATATGTTCTCTTTAATTATCTCATCAGGAAATATTGTCTCCTAATAGACCAAGATATGAATGTTTGAAATACCTATAGGGAGGGTAATATGGAGGCTGAAATCATGAGAAGTAATGGGGAACCAAAAAATCTCTCATCATTTTCATTAGTATCAGTGTCCAACCCTATGACTATAATTATGTTGTAAGAGGATATTAATTAGGCCGCCTCTATTTCATACCCCCTTGAGTGCCATTGTCTTTAATAAAATGTATATTATGAATACATTAATGAGTAATTGGGGGATAATTTCTTGCACTCAATTATATTTAGAGTTTATTCATTGTTCTCAACTTTCACTACTTCAATTTTTTTTTGAAATTGGGGGGTCTATGGGTCCTTGTGTAGGCATTGGTAGATGATATTCCAATTTACAATCAGTAACAACTCAAGGAGCCCGAGTCTTTTGAACATGGAAAAATCACAGACCCAAAGAGTTTTGTGTACATGAGGTCATAATCCATTAAGTATCACCAGGTGTATATAGTGTGTCATGGACAAGGTGTATGGTGTCTTAAAAATTTTAGACACCAAGGCTTCCTTCCCTTCATTGAAAATTTTATAATCTTCCTAAGGAATTACTGTAATACTTTACTTTTTCAAAATTTGTGTGTCAGCATAGTTATAAGACAATCCAATAAATTTGATATATTTACAATATTTATAATCATATTACTTTAAAAATTAATTTAAAAATTTATACCAAATGAGAGGGGAATATATAGTGAAACCTACCCAAATAAATCAAAACCTTATTACCTTCTTCAAATACAATGATATTAGAGTAACAAGGACCATCCAAATGTTCTAAGAACCGGGTCTCCAAAAATTAAAAATACCCTATCTATAAGAGAAACCATCAAAGATGACTAGGTAAATAGAATAATAATATTATGAGAAGAAGGTAGAAGGGGAGATGAGAGGAAGGAGAAATGAAGGAATACCTTTAGTAAATCCACATGAATAACATAAATAAGACTAAATGATATTTACGAGAGGACATCCAATTCTGAGAGAGATCCCTATAAGTTCTAAACGAGAAAGGGGAAGGATAATTAAGGGTATAAATGATAAGGGGTAATTTTTTCATTTTATTTTTTAGTTTTAGAGCAAGTCGCATGGAATGGGAATAGGGTTTGGTCGCACTATTTGAGAAACCATGCATCAGTAATGTGATTTTTGTTTATTTTTCAATGAAAATTTTAAAATTTGGATACATGGTTAGGGGAACACTGCTCCGACCATGCATATGCCACCAAAGTGACTCATACTCTCTTGCATAGTGAGGATACTTGGTTAACATTAAATATAAGATAACCATGCATCCAGTACTATCTCCCCATTTTTTATTTTTGAAAATTATAACCTCTTAAAAATATAAAAAAAATATTGAAAATAAATAAAATAAATGCATACCAGTGACAGAGAGTGTTTCAAACTCGCTCAACCTTCTTCCCATAATGTTCATAGATGCACTAATTTGGTTTCATTATTTAATAAAAATCAACAAAAATTTTGTAATCAACTTATAAATTATAATTCCATAACCACATCTTGTATCAATTCTTACACACAATTATAAATGTTAAAATATCAAACCAAAAACATTAAATTATAAATTTCATTTCCCATATCTCAAATAACATATCCATTTATAATATCATTTTCTAGAAAATACTATTTAATTTAGTAATAATTCAATCATTTAACTCGAATAAAATCACCAATCAAACATTATCACATGTATACACACATATTTCATATTCCAACATTCAATAATAATCCATGAACAAATCACTATTCACCCCCAACTAAGTGATCATTACCCCCCCCCCTAAAATCACATTTATAAACCAAAAAAATAGTCTCATACTTGTGAGGTAACCTAGAGATCCACTATGGTTGTGAATGCCCAGAAAACCAACATAGTATACACACTTACACATTATTATTAATACCAAATATAAATTCATAAAACATAAAACTACTCCGAAACAATTTTGTAATTCCCCACCCCGATATGACTGTATCACCAAGGAAAAGCATCACACAACCACAAGTATTTTCCTTGTCCATTAGAGTCTACCAATTAGTGTTGAGGGTTTATAAATATTACTTGTTAAGATATTTAACCACTATTTTTTCATTACAATAAATAAATAAATATTTAATCATCAATAAGTACTAAAAAATGACACCATGATCCCATATATCAAGATAACATCCCATAAATGTACATATATATATTACATGCAATCAATACCTTAAAAAGAAACCTAAATGTCATAAAAACAAAAAAAATGAAATGTTTATAAAATTAATATTTTTACAACCCATCTACATTGCTCTAAATACCTGATAAATCAACTCTGTGACATATTTTGATATAATTTTTCAGCTTCTAAGGCCTCTTCCCTTTACATAAAAAATCATGCATATAATCTGTAGATATAAAATGTGTATATGATCATAAGTGTGAAATAAATTCTAAGAATAAATTATCACTTCCCTAAACATCCTTTACTTTTCATGTGGTCATATATAAAATATATAAATATATTAAATTGTTTAAGGATATCATTTACACAATATAATTTAAATTATAATGTTCTAACTGAGTTATCTAAGGAACCATTTACCTATATCAATCATTATTGTTGTCATTACTAAATTCATATATGGAAAAATTATCCAAACATATTTTTCAAGTAATCAATATGCCAAATACATGTAATATAATAGAAACCCATGTCTAACTCATTTCTTATCCAAAACCAATGGATTACATATCACCATCACCAGTCTTAGTCTAACCTATGGCACCTTATTAGTGTTCTTCTTCATGAAACTTTTATAAATAAATATTTATGACAAAATAATATAAATATAAAATTAATTTTATCTCAAAAAAACATAAATTATTGAATATTTATTCCATATAAAAATTGAATTTGTTTCAAAAAATACCCATGCAAACACTTTGCATCCAAAATCTTTTTACACACATTAATTCATTATATCCTGCATGTGTGTTGCATATAAGAAAACCACATTTAAACCAATTAAGTATAATTTTTAAATAAATAATGATTAACCAATAACAAACCCTTTTTCACCCCATTTAATCACCCAAAATATAATTTCCAATCTAATCCAAACATTTTAGAACTCAAAATAGGTACTATAATGTGAAAAAATACACAAAACAATTCCTATAATTCATTGTTGTGTGTTTTATCAATTCCACATGTATTTTTATATAAAATAAATTTTTCAATATAAAAAATACATCAAATAAATATACTGTCAAATAATTAATTAATAACATTTAAAAGTAATTCATATAGTGTTATTTTGAACTTTTATAGGATACAAAATCTATTTAACATAACCAAATAGCACAAAAACCATTACTTTGAACCCTATAAATTCATTATTAACTCTTTAAAAAATATTATAATCGAATTAAAGGTATTTTCACTATTTTTGAAATTAAATCATATTTTACCACATGTGATTTCACATATACTGAGAAGAAAGAATTATAAAATATTAATATTTCTTAACATTTTTTATTTTATCATTTTTAATCAATTAAACTAAATTCTAAAAACATTAAAAAAAATTAAATAATAATATGAAATAACATTTTATATAAAATCATATTACTAAATTCCAAAGTATGTATGAGAACTACCTCACACTAAATAAACTATTTTTTCACCAAGAAAAAACTACTAGATCCTTCTCAAACACCTTGAATTAAAAAACCATTAATCCAGATGACAAGAAAGATAATTGGAATGTGGGATAGAGAAAAAATTTAAACATTTAAACAAAATATAGGATTTATAAATCTATTACTGAGATAAATTCAATGCTATAGATAGATCATGATTCCCCTTAAAATAAAAGATTTAATTTTCAATTAATGTAAGAGAGGGAAATGTGTCATTAACCAAATCAGGCTACCCCTAACCCAAATACCAGAACTAGACTGAAGAAATGCCCTAATTTATTTCCCAAAAACCTTTTTTTGGAAAATAGTTTATGGGAATCAAGGATGCTCCTTTTGGAATTGTTTTAATAATAAATAAACTCACATAATAAGGGTTCAAACTAAGAATATGATAATAACACATGTTGTTCAAGTGTTCCATAAACATAAATAAGTGAAATAATAATAATTAAAACAATTTTTTTTAAATGTCCATAATTTTTAATACAAACAATAAATAAGAATAACTATATACAATAATCCAAAATAAGATAAAGGTGCGAAATATGGGATGTAGATAAAGGGATATGTTGAATGAGTTGATAATAAAAACTAAATCCATGAAAACCAAAAAAGAACTGTTACACATATTCATGTGACATGATAGCTCGGTCCTATTGATTCACCTCCAAACAACCCAATCTTAGCTATCAAGGACATCCACTACCTCAACGCATTGTCATTCCTTTACCTATACCAGTGAAAACAAGATCTATATACACCCATTGGGTGTATGTTGTATGTGAGTATAATATTCCCAGTAGGACTTCACTATGTGTTCTCTGGTAAACCTTTTTTAGATAATCCAATTTCTATTTTGAAAATTAAAATATAACATTACACTTTCAATTTTAAAGAAAAAATAACAAGCTTTATTACATTTAAGAATAAAATTAAATTACTAAGTAAAAAATGAATTTTTAACCTGGAATCATCTGATGTACTCTGGGATCATTAATGTAAAACCGTCCAACATACATTAACTAATCCATATCCATAATCTCAATCTATAAGAAATACACTAGCTGGATTGGTATACTAAACTAGAAACATATCTACTCATCATAGTGGTATCATGACTAAGATGCATTGGCTATGCGGAGTGGAATCATTTATAAACATGTAATTTTCATATAATCCCAAACCATTCATCTAGGTTTCCCATAAGGTATAATATTTTAATAATATTTAATTTTCAAAAAATAATTATTTCCCTGAAAATGTTCATTTCATTGAACACATGGTATTTCCGTAAATAAAAAATAATTTTCAACACACTTTGTAAATTCGTATTAAAAGGAAAAATTAAAAATCAATATAAGATATATAAAATTCCTCAAAGATTGAATAAATTATTTTAAAAAATTTAAGAAGTCCTTTTATAATATAAATCAAAATGTTTTTTCACATGAAGAGAGAGTGTGGAACCAAAAACATTGAACTGAGGAAACTCCAAGAAAACATTGAGAATCAACTATAGAATCATAGGGAAGGCACTGTAATCAAGAACATTTGATTATATGTTTAGTCAATAGAAACCATATTCCACTATGATTATTTAGAATGAATAAATACATAGTGAAAAAGATATTAAATCAAAAAAGAGAAGGAAAACCACTTTGTGATTTTATGATTTCTGGTCCACTTGAATCATATAGAATTGGATTAGAAGTAATATATTTGACATTTATATATTGGAAGGTTGAATAATGTTTCCCTATGGAAAATATGGTAAAAATAGAAACCCACCCCAATTATATTTAATTTAATAAAAATTAAATATTTTAAATAAATTTTTCAATGAAGTTCATGATATAAACCGACATCATTATAAAATGAAAAACCACCCTCGAGGCCAGGATTAATCATGACTCCACTTCCTTGGGATTCTTTATGGTGTGCCACCTTGGCTCATATCATGATTACATAACCCTATAAACTTAAATTTTCATAAATTTTAATACCATTAATTATTTCCTATCCCTTATATATGGTCATGAAATAACCTCCCCTCATCATGAAATGACATATCTATGGGGAAAGGGCATCACGACATGCCTCACACCCTAGAAACCCCCATCACCGCAAAACACACACCAATCACAATGTGACATTCATCCTCACTTATATTTTCACAATGTCTAGGAACTTTATAGACTGATGTGCTTACATATGGGAAATTTCATTTTTATTCTTCCCTAGAAAACCCTTATATTGTGAATCTCATTGTCCACATAATTATCATCATTCAACCTCAACAAAATGGATCACCTCTATCCCTTTAATTCATGATGTTTTTTAGTCCATAGGTTGACCTATATCTTGGGAAAAACTTTTTATCTCACATATCCCCTTTCCATGTCAGTTTTTCCTAAATTCATAATGTTGTGTTCTATAATGCTATAGAATTTTATCCCTAATAATGGTCCAACCATTGAGACGCGATTAATTACCTAGACTAACACCCTTGACACTTTGGTAGGGTAGAAAATCACAAGTTCCATATAAAATTCATTCCAAATCAAGAAATAAAAAACTAAATAAATAATAAAATAATTTCATGAAAATGACATTGTTTTTATTATAACTAAGGTTCATATGGCGATACCACCTTGTAGATAATAGATAATTAATAACCCTTTATAAGGTGGATCAGATATCTCAACCATCATAATGGATTTTTCAATAGTGGCTTGGCCAAAATACTTTAAAAACAAACCCTTGAGGGAGAAGACTAATGTTGTAAATATCGTTTTATAAGTGGTTAATTATAATTGGTATTAGATCTAGGGACCATTTAATGTGATAGTGAGGATGTCAGACTCTTATGTGGGGGGTGTACCCTTAAATCAACCCCAAAACATAAAGGTTGTTCAATGAGTCACCCATTAATAAGTTTTTTGGATACCTCATCCATCATGATTTATTTTCTAGTAGATTGATAAACCATATTATTTGAAAAATAAACCTATAGGGAAGAGTTTTAAAGAAGAAAATATTATTTTTTATGTATTCAGTTATAAAGGGATAGAATAAGGAGAATGAAACTCATCCCAATCACCTATACATATGGGAAAATAATAATTTAATAAAATTGTCATGATAACAGAATTATAATAACACCAGTAAAAAGAAGTATAATAAAGCCTACTGGGTAAACAAAAACCCATCAGCAGCCACCCGTTAGCTCACCATCCACTCTATTCCTAGTGACAATCCACCCAGTTTGCGGTGATCTAATGATAACATTAATTCATATTACATTACATTAGATAAATATTCAATATATCTAAAAAAATCAAAAATCATAACCTATAGTTTTAGTTTCTTTGAAAATCAGATATATAATCAATTTATTTCATAAAAAATCATTAATATTTCCCTCGAGTACTCTTCAAATATGGTACCCATCTAAACATATCATTCTTATAATCCTTATTATTAACTAGTAGAAATATACATATAATAATGTGCGAGATTAGAAGGTTAGTAAGGGTAAACAAGTATGATAAAAATAAAATATCATAAGTGATCAGAAGATGAGAATATGTGTATGAGAAACTAATCAATTTACATGATCATAACGTATGAAAATTATACCCAATAATTCATTTATAATAAATCATGATTCATGGCATAAGGATTTGTTATAACAAAATATATGAGTCATAAGAGTGTGTAAACATGAGTTATGCGTCAATAATATTGAGCAATAAGATAAAAACAACATCATAATAATATGTAATAAAATTGCTGTAGATAAATATGCATATTAAATCATTTACTTTTTCAAGGCTCGCTTCTATGTCCATCACAACAAAGTTGACAGATTCCCATAATTGATTGGATTCAATCCCAAATCCATTACATGTTATCTCATGAGATATAAAGCAGTAATTAATGCATTGAAGGTATATATAATTCAATTCCTACCTAAAATATAATGAAAACTTTATATTTTTGTTCCACAAGAACATGAAAATATTTATATTACTGTTATATATTAATTACCCCATGGGAAAGAAATTTGATTCATGAAAACATCAAGAAAACATAATTATATTCCATATAAGGAATGAATGTGGTTGGAATCATTATATAATATCCCCAATGAAGCATAATAAACCCTAATGTATGTTGAACAAGATGAAAAACAATTTTATAACATAATTATAAATATACATTTAAAATCTAAAAGAAACATCCTTCTCTTTTGGTAACTTATAAAAATGAAAAATTCAAAAAATATATAATTTTCATTACAAAAACATGGAAACTTGTAACTAAATCATTAATAAATTATTTTCGTGATGTAAGGAAAATTTGGTCAATCTATAAACCTTAAAAACATTTTTGTTTCTAATTTATAAAGAATGTATAATGTAACCCATATAGAGAATGTTAAGATGATTCATTTTAAACCATTTTAAAAAGAATAAAAAATTATTCAAAATAACCTTGGTAAATAATTATATTATAATAAATAATATTCTTGAAACAATATAAATAACATAGACATAGATTAAAACGATTTGGGTAGGAGACTTGAAAATTTTAAAATGATTATTGTAAAGAAAACCTATTACAACTTTTGTAACATTTCAATCAATATTACATGAAAAGGAGAAAATTAGATGGATTTTTAAATATCTATAAATTATATGAATATTTTTAAAAATAAAATTCTGGGTTATTAAATACACCACACAAAATAAATAAGGTATTTAATATAGAACATATATAATCAAAGGAAAATTTATATGAGAAAAACCCTTAACATTACTCTTGACTTCCATAGAATCACTTAAACATCTTATATAATAACAGAAACCATATTAATCACTTATTTGATAATAGTTTTTATATTTATTACTATTTATTCTCTTATATTATAATATTTAATTACACATATATTAGTTATTTATTATTTATTTTCATCATTGGATGTTACTAAATTTTATTATTTTGTACAAGTTCCATAAAGGTTATATTAGTCCCCATTATTTGATTCGATGTTAATCATTCCAAGATTACTCAAGAAAATATAATTATATTTTTCAATTATGGATGATGTTACATTTTAATTTTATAGAAGAAATGGGCATGGATTGTAAGAATGTAATCCAAGAAAGGTATGTTTACGTAATTTTTAATGAATAGAAGGTGGTATCCTAATATTGATTTAAATAGTAATATTAAATTTAAATAACAAAAAAATTACATATACATATCATATTAATTAATTAAATCCATTTTTCAAACAATGCATATAAGTTGGTGATGGAAAATGAAAATTTTCATTCAAGGAGTTGGTAATCCGCACAAGGCATGGGGCTATATTTTCATATTTCAAATGGATAGAAGGTAGAAAATGATTATTACATTAATATAGTAATATTTAACTATACTAATGACACTAATTTAATTGTTTTATTATGAGTATAATATATTTTAAAGAGTTTTAATAATAATAATAATTCAAATAACTTGGTTAAAACAATTACCACATCCTTAGATATCCTCCTTTAGGAAGCTCCTTAAGCCTTCTTAGAATAATATTTTTATTAAATAAGAATTTATATAACATGGGAAATAGAATTTGGAAGTTTATTTTGTGGTTTTATTTGAAAATAATATTACTTATATGTTAGGATGTGTGTGGTGGTGAAGGTTTCCGTTTATATGTGAGAGGGGTGGAGTTTTTGTAAATACTGAACACATTAAATTAATGGCATGGAACTTTCAATGGAATGTTGGTAAAATTTGAAAAGTAATAGATATAGGATTATTCTTGGTCAATAATCCACTCATACACAAAAACGTGGGATAATTTTTTAGACATTTTAGGCGTTTTCTACATATTTTAAATATTTACTATATTTTAATTTTAAAGAAGTAACTCCTTTATTACCTCGGTAACATGTTTTTTATCAAAAAAATAAAATTAAAATTGTAATATTATTTTAAATAGCAATTAAATTATTAATCCCATTTTTAAAGATTTAATTTTAAAAAATTTTAAAAATTTATTTAAATAAAACAATATTAAATGTAATAAAAATGTTGTTTAGAAAAAAAATACATGTTTTAGAATAAAATTAAATTTATACAAAAAAATATGAATAGTATTGAGTACCAGTACATTTATTAGTTTATTTACATTAAAATCAATCCCTAATAAAATGGATCGTTTTGAGTACTTAATTAATTTAAAAAGAAAAAATTAGTTTATTATTACAATAAAACATAAATTAGGTTCCAAATATTCAAGAATATATTTCTATATTCAACATATTAAGTTGAAATGAATTATTTTACACCTTAAATTAAATATTTTTCAAGAAATAATTTTTTTAGATTTTAATTCAATCTTCTATTATAATGAAATATTAAAATATATGGTGTTTGTAGAGTATGTATTTTCACTATTCACTTAAAAATCATCTTTTTTTAAAAATAAAAAATTATCCTAATATAACTTTTGTATAATAAATCAAAAAATTAAGTTCATTTTAATAAATTATAGACATTTATATTTTAAAAAAAATAAAAAATACAACAAAAATCTATTTTTATATTAAAAATGAATTTTTTAAAACTTTATGGGTTCCTACTTTTATGTCATATCAATTTAAAATTAAATAAGTGTTAATATATTTTTATATAAATTGAAACAATATATATTATGAACTTCATGATTCATAAGAAAAATATTCTAGAAACACATTTACATACTCCCACAAAATAGGAATATGTTTTATTTTGATTTTAGGCCCAAACATTTGAGATAGATATACATCATGATAAGGCATTAAGACCCATATAATTTTTCCATTGGATTTTTAAATTCATCCTTGCACTGATAAACAATCATAAGTTGATTTGGTATATAAAATTTGACTTCCCTAACTCTTCAATTAATATGGGTTTTATATTAAGAGGTCCAATTCATGACCAAAATAATATCAAATTAAACAATAGGGGGTAATAATATTTATAGGAAGAACATTACAACAAAAATCTATTGGATATGATTCATACACATGGCATAAAATCATCATAACCTAAAAATTTTCCCCTAATAATTCAATATATAATCATAGAGGTGGTGATGTGATACCCATAGAAAGTTTTCCATACATAGAAAAAGGTTCTAAAGCCAAAAACCAATAAAAGATTAGTATTTATTAAGTGGATGATAAGTCTACCTTCCACTACTTAATTCTCATGACCTACATCAGTGGTTATGATTAGATAGTATTTCCCTTTATCCATTGGATTACGAGGTTTCTAATGTTTGTGGAGATTATTTATGATGTTTTCCTAACAAAGATTTTATTAATTGGAAACAGAATTCGTTAAAAAAATTAAATAGGTTGTAAAAATTTTTGTTAAGACATTTTTTCATAAGAAATTTTTTGAAAAGAATAAATTTATAAAGTTAGAAAGTTAGAAAGTTTTCTTAAAATTTTTAAATAATTCTAGAAAAACATTTTCTAGAAAAAGATTTCTATGAAACATGACATAACTTTATAAAGTCTTCACGTTTAAAGATGTTGTACTGATATTTTATTGTGGTTTTTTATCTATCTAAATTCAAGAAATATTTATAAGTTATTTAGTGTAAAATTTTAAGGAATATTGAGAAATTTTGGAAACACTAGAGAATTAAAATAAGTTTCATGAATATTCAAGAAGTATTAAGAATTATCTAACAAATTTAAAATGAATGAGAGATCCAAAATTAAATTTTTAGTTAGTTGGAAATTGAAATGTGTTTCCCGTATTTTTTGTATCTAGATCACCTATATAAAGGGCTAAAATGTACAATATAACTGTAACTATTCACTAAAAAAAGATAAAGCATGGAATTATTTTTTCCAAAACTGAGTTTCAAACTTATGTCCTATTTCATATTGAAGAATTATTACAGATAGGGGTTTCTGATTAGATTATCATAAAGAGTTTCCATTCTGATTTTATAAGTAGATAATTATAAATAAGAGTCATCAAGTATATTTTTCAAGGAAAAGGGAGGTCTAGTGGTTTTGTTAAATCTAAGATAGTTTAGGCTATATATATCAATCGAAGATTTAAGTGAGGCATAATAAAAGAACTTATACTAGACATAGAAATGGGTTTATCAGAAAAAAATTTAGGATAGAGAAATCGGATAGAGTTTATAGAAAAGATTTCGGGGAGTTGAGGTTACAAAGGTTAATAAAAAATTTTGTGTCTTAGTTTTATAATAAAAACCTTTAAACTGGTTGGATTCAATATAATCATTCCTATTGGTAGATAAAAGTTTACTAATAAGAATTGGATGAAAAGTTATATTCACTTATGAATAATATTTAATTTCCATGGACCCATGGTAGTGTCCATGGTAATGGTGTAGGTTATCAAACTTAGTCCAAACCATAAAAATATTAATTTCCTAGTTTAAATTTTTATCTATGCATTCTTGTGAGTATTTTATAAATTTTGATAAGGAAATAACTCATAAAAGTTACAGGAGTAAAGTTTCATAATGGTTCAAATTTGTTAAATTTCACCACTAATTCAAATCCCTCCACCATTCTTAATGGTTTAACTATTCTTAGGAACTTCATCATATTGTATTCATTAACCCTTTGATTCATTAACTAGTTAGTATATTGTAAATTCACCTTAAAAATGAATATTTAGAGTATGGGAAGTGCATTTGGTTGAGATTTATCTCCATTCATTTCAATCACTAGACTCTTCATACCTCTTTGGAATTAATTTAAATGATGTCCACATTTTAAAATATTTAAGCATTTATCTATCCCCTTATATTAATTTTTCCAATTATTCCTTCCATATTTTTTACATTAAGAAAGATTGATTTTATTTCCACCATGTGTTGTATTACTTGAATTATCTAAAAACTCCCTTTTTCACTTCCTATCCTCAAAACCATGAGAATAATAGGAGTCTCCAATTTGGATTTTTAACTTGATTGAACCTAAAAATATTTCATCATAGCTACTAAAGTATCTTCTAGTCCTCACATTATAGATCTTCATTTTTAGCCACTAAAGAAGCAATCATTTTTTATTTCAGGTTCATGGATAAAACTAGAAGCATACCTTGGAAGCCCTGAATACATTAAATTATTTAAATGAAAATATTTATCATCATTAAATTTTATCTCTATAAATTTTCTCTCTATTTTAGTAAGAATATTTCATAGAAAATATTTATTAATAAATACCTTATAATTCTCCTCCCATTTCATGGAGTTATGTTCTTCATCTTGCTTCATATTCTTGATATGATTCCACTATATGTTTTATTTACCTTATAAATGATAAATGGTTAAGACAACATTCTTATATTATAAGCACTGACAATAAAAATATATATTTTCCTTTATATTAATCCACTTCTCAATAATAATGGATTATAAGACCCATTACTGGTGGGAAGATGTTTCGGCATGATGGAATTACAGGTGAGTTGTTCTATCCTTTTCTCATTAATAATTTCACAATTATTCATGTTCTTTATTATATTGTAAGATTCCTAGGATATTTTAGCCACAATATTTTACATTCCATCTCTGATACCATTTATTTTCAAAACATGATGTCCTTTTCACTGGTTCTCACATTAATTGTTAACATGATTCATCCTTTTCCATCCATTATCTAAAACTAAAATTATTAACATGTGTATCTAGAATTAATAATTTGAGTGATAAATCATTTCATAAGGATAATCATTCAAAATATGTATTAAATTATTTCACCTACTTTTAACCCATGACATTTTAGGTTTATCCTATATCATTTTTTGTTTATGATGTTTTCTTAGTTTATATCCTCTTTTTCTTTATAAACTAATCACCAAAAATAATTAAACCCTTCTGTAATACCAAATAAGGCAACCCAAGTATATCCTAAATCCATATTACATAATTATAGATAAATATTCAACACATCTCACAACAATTCACACCCCTGAACAATAAGGCTAAGTGTATTTGAAGATTAGATACATAATAATTTTATATAATAACTATTATTCAATATTTACCAAAAATACTCTTCAAACATAGTACCCATATATAAATATCATACTTAAAAAACTAATTCATAACCTAGGGTTTGGTAATTATTAAATGGTGTGATCTCGAACACTCTGTAAGGGTAACATGGGAGTTAACAATCTAAGGAATAACTGAGAATAAAATGAGAATAA
The DNA here is from genome assembly GCA_963277665.1 of Viscum album. NCBI lineage: Eukaryota > Viridiplantae > Streptophyta > Magnoliopsida > Santalales > Viscaceae > Viscum > Viscum album. The sequence goes on along the minus strand of OY728165.1, from coordinate 248,668,597 downwards.
TGATATGAGAACATAATCATATTATATTATCAAATAATATGAAAATCATACCCAAAAAGTCATAATTCATAAATAATGATTCACGACATAAATATTTTTCATAACATAATATATGATTCATAAAAATTCATAAACATGAGTCATAAGTAAATAATATTGAGAAATTTGAGCATAAAATTAGAATAATAATATGGAATAAAAGTGTGGCTTATACATAAGCATATAAAATTATTTCCTTTGTCAAGACTCACTATCAACACCATCATCACATATTGGATAGATTACCATAGTGGATTTAGTTAAATACCCAATAACTTAAATGTTATACCATTATATATCGAATAACCTACATTGTGTATGTTTTATTTATTAATAATAAATAATTATTTGTAAATAATAAGAAAAACATGGAAGGAATATTGGAATTTTCCAAGAAACCTTGTGAATTTGAAATGATTTTTACATCCCTTAAATGGAAAATAAAAAGTTTTAAAAGTTATTTCATTATTTATATGGTTAAAATTAATGAAAATGAAACTATGAACATTGACGTGCATAATCTGGTGAAGTTGATTCATAAGATTAAGGAATTTATTCCATGAGTCTCAAGGAAACCAAATAAAATAATAGAAATGATTATTTTAGATAATTATTAATACATAAGGATATATTTGATAATCTATCAACTTTGATAGGATCATTTAAAGTTCAATAAATAAGTTTGTTGGAATTTCACATTTGAATATGTATCAAGAATACTATATATTGAGTAAAAAATAGATTTATATCCTTGTAAATTATAATTAATGAAATTTGAATTTAAGTGTGATAATTCTTTTTTTAGATCTTTATGTATATAGTATATGTTAGGGAGCTATGTAAGCACATTCTATAATAGATTTAAAATGGTTATTTGTGCAATTTTTATGTACAATTTCTTGAGTTTGTGGATATAATTTTGTAACCCAGACTTAATGAGATGAAGAATGATATGGGGATTTAAATAATCTATCCAAGGGGTGTTTAACTTGATATAAATTATAAATACCTATTGGCTGATGTTTGAATGTGATTGAGAACATTTTGTGTGCATTCAAAATGTTGGATGTTGTTTTAAAGAAATTTTAGAAGTGTTGTGTCAAAGATTATAAAAATAAATAAGTAATTTATCTTAAAAATACCCATATAAGTAAATTCATATATATTGTATAATAATTATTTTATGTGTACCTAGTGAAATAGATTTACATTTGTAATAAGAATTTATCTTATTAACGTAATATATTTTATAGAATGCAATATATTTTTAATAACCTTAAGATATATCATCTATGTGGTCATATATTGAAGGATAATATCTTATGGGGAGTTTTATAATATAATTATACTATACAAGAATAATTTAGAGTTTTCCTATTTTGGAAAATTATTTATCTTTCACAAGTAAGATACTGAATTAGGTAATATAATTCAGCTTTGTCGAACACATGTGATTTTTTACTTGGTGAAATTATATGAATCCATAATTTAGATATCTATAGAGTGTAATAAATTTCATATATTTATATGTGAATATTATAAAAAATTATGTTTAAATTAGATAATGAAAGTTATTTTTTCATCATGGATCAAAAATCATGATCTAACACATGGCCGTGATTTTTTTTAAAATTAAAGGAATCCTGGTTGGAGTAAAATTTTAGAATGATGAGATGAGTTCCACACCACAGAATGATATGACACATTACCATGCCAATATGGAAATATATAGTGATTTGGTTGGGATAATTTTCCGGGAACATTAAATATAGAAGAAGCATGTAATGATTCTAATATTTCAAGAAGTAAATGAGTCAATTATTGATCCAAAATTTCTTGAATATTTTGAATGAAGCTTTTATGTGAAGATTGTATGAATTAAAGGCTATGATTTGAGGGAGTAAGAAAATAATAAAGATATGATTCCATTATAATTATTCTCTGTATATATAAATATATGTTTAGGTAAAATTAAAATGGAGATTTTATCGACTAAGGAAAACAAATAACATAATCAACATGATGAATGTAAAGAAATAGGAGTTATCAACTGTATGTACCAATGAATATTATAAATTTAGAAAGGTGATGAGATATATGATCCAACTCTATGGATATTGTATATTCTGTGATTCGATGAGAGAAGAATGTTTTCTATCATTGTATCAATCCTTTAACACTAACAAATAAGTAGGGGATATTGAGAGAGAAACCCTACTGATTTATTCATTATATAATTTTGAAGAAAAGAGTGTTCAGATGTGTTATTTATAACTTCATTTAAAAATGATGTTTTAAGATAGCCAAATTATAGCATCATATTGTAAAAGTATGAATAACATTAAGATATCCTATTAGACAAAAACAAGAGAGGAAAAATATCACATACAGTCTAGGAGGTACTCGATACATCACAAGTAATCCTTATTTAAAGAAAGTACAATCTCGTTCTTTTGTATGAAGGGACATCACAACCTCTATTAATTTGTACCTAGTTTTCTCCAGGATTACCAGTTCAAGGTCATACCCCTTCCAAAGATTCTTTTGATAATAATAAGTAAGTCTTTTATACTAGATAAAAGCAACAAATCCTAGGGACGTAGTCATCTTAAAGAATGAAAGCCTTTTAAATAAAATCTAGTTTTCTCTTATTTTTCTTTCTTATTAAATATCTAGAAACTGGCCAAAAGATAGGTCATGAAAAATATATTAACTCGCTAAATATGTGAAGAGGCAGTTAAGGGATAAATAAAAAATTAGATTAAAATTAACCCCAAATGTATTCACGCCCCCTATAAGTGTGGGCTTATCTTAAAGTGATATAACAGGTAGTATGAGAGAATATACTACACCTATATTAGATTCACATTTTTTTCTATTTAAACATTTCCTTCTTCTTTTCCAAAAGGATATATGAATTACAGATTTGAATAATCCTAATAGAACCCTATCAAGGCAGTCAAATAAGATATTTATTCAAATTCAATGAAGAATATGACTACAAGATAAGAATATAAGTTAATAAAGACATCATCAAATAGTAATGACTCTACACTATTTTATGGTAGTCATAGTGGAAGTAATTATATTATATCTAGTGTTCATATCCCTCTAAAGGATAATGAGAATATATCCCTCTTATTTAAATTGGAAAAAATATTTGTCTCTCCATGTATGAATCTCAATCAAGACAAATCATGCAAGGAAGATGAATATTTGGTGGCTGAATCCACCATCAAGGAAGTGAAAAATAGTTTAGTCTCATCTCTATATAAATAAGTTTTTTAAGACATATCATGTCAAAATTTCCCTACAAAAGAAGAATGTATTAGTGGGGATGATACTAAATATAAGGATTCATAAGAAGAATAAATTGGTTATATAAAATATATCATGTATTACTACCCTAAAGAAATTTTTTCATATATTTTTGGAATTTTTTGGAAGTATATTGAATGATATCACCTACCATGAAAATGAAAATGAAATCATGGAGAAGGATTTGAAATAAAGGATAAAAATTGTTGTTAATATCAACAAAATAATTATAGTAATAAGTGAAATGAATTGGGATCTTAAAAAAATATGATTAAAATTTGAAGATGATTAGATCAACAAAATTCAATAAATAGAAGATTCAAGAATGGTCTTTAAGTAAATACCCATTCATTAAAATAAGTTACATCTTTCAAATACATTTAACTAAAGAATAATTATAATGGGATAAAAGATCATGATTGTCTACTGAATTTAAAGAGAAATATTTATGAGTCGTATCATGAGAATATGAGGTATGATGATGAAGAAAAATTGAAATTATTGGAGAACTAAAAAGGAATCCTTAATATGAAATGTGTGGAGCATGCAAATAAACTGAAGAATCTAGAAATAAATCAAGATTGATCTTAAAAAAAATTGAATGAATAATTTTTCCACAAAAACAATTATGTAGAGTTATTATAAATAAATATTTCTATATGGTGTCAATAATATGCTTATATCATCTATTTATCATTCTAAAGAAGCTAAAAATAAGGATAAAGAGTTATCGTAAGGTAATAAGAGAAATGAAAATGGTAAAGTTCAAAAAAAGACTAAATGATTAACATATTCAAGGTTCACAAAATGATAGAATTTTATTACAGTATTTCCCCTAAAAAATATCAACTAACTCTTGTCAAAGATAAAAAATATATAAAACTACCCATTCTAGAAAATCTAGAAAAAAAATTCAGAAAAAGAAACCAATGTTTTTTTGTTATTTTTTTCTATAACATATTTGGGAATATAGATATACACTAATGGTATAATATTACATCATATGTAATAAAAATGAATCATATAGTGAGAGTAGAAAATGAAAGATACTTCAATACCTACAGGCTTAGAAGAAAAATCTACATACAAGAAACAAATTTTGAATACTTGAAAAGATCAATGGTGTTTACAATAGTAGACTTCATAAAAAAATACAAGTATAAATTATATAATCATGAATCTATAAAAAATATAGATAACATTCCATAAAATCTAAATAATTTAGTAAATACCAAACATTGAAAGAATCCTAAAAAAAACTAAAAACATTACCAAGAATTTTATAATGAAGGATAAAGAGTTATCATAAGGTAATAAGAGAAATGAAAATGGTAAAGTTCAAAAAAAGATTAAATGATTCACATATTGATGCTTCATAAAATGAGAGAATTTTTTTCTTTTGTGTAAAAGGAGGAAAAATCCTGGAAACATTTAATTTGACCTTGAAGATGATATTTGAATGGAATAATCTTAGACAAGATAAAAGAATAGTATAATATTGAAAATAAAAGAAAACGTTATCTATGTGAACATCAGAAAAACCATGTGGAAAATTCAAAAGGGTTGAGTATATTATTATGGAATTTATAGAAATTTGTCTATATGATTTGATAAATCAATAAAATTATAATCCCATGAAAAAAATGTAATTGGGAAAGAAAAGATTTCAGATTAACGAGAAATAAAATTTCATAAAAGTTTTCAGGAAGTGGATAACCTAAAATCTCATGAGTAGATGCATAAAAAGTGAAATATGGTTGGACACAATACATAAAACTGTGTAAAATTTATTATATACTAAATGTAATCCTTAAGGGAAATTAAAACTACACCAGAAGATGCAAGTTCATTTATGGATCAAAGTTAAAGTAAAAACCCACAAAAGGAGAGAAAAAATATAGCTCCTGAGTCCCAATAAAAAATAAATGTTGATGAATGATCATGAATGAATGATGTTTCCATCCATACTTCGATTTAAATTAAATAGGGAAAATTGGTTTAGGAAAAATTCTCAATATAAATGCTCCCATTGATAAATAAGATGTTATACCATATTCAATAAATCATTTTTGTTGTATTTAGGAAATATATATATTGGGAATTATAGGAAATTATGACTCTCAAATTGAGAACTAATGAGGTGAATATATTTTAAATTACTATTCATGACCTGAATAATACACTATATTGGTATGAATTGTCAATAAATACTCTAAAGAACACCTAGAGAAAGGACCAAACATGATGAAGATGAAGTGGATGTCAAAAACTAGATAAGACAAATGATAGAAGTAACCATCTTAGAAGGAATTAAGTAAATGATATTATAAATTTTATTTAAAGAAGTGAATCTATGTTTAGAGACAAACTATAAACATTACCATCTTAGTGTTATCTCAAATACTAGAATCTTAAAATCTTACATAATGATGATATCACTCTTGATTAAGTAAATGTAGAGTACATCCTCTGAGTAATAGTTTCTTAGGAAGTTTCGTGGATCATTCAATTACTAAAAATATGGAATCCATGGAAGGTTCTTTACAAAAAAACATTGATAATGTAATTTTTATTGAAAAATATTTTGGGAATATTTGAGCCAATTAATATCAACATTTAGTATCATCCTTGATATGTGTTAACATAACTTGAGGAGAAAATTGAAAACTATAATATCTGGCTTCATATTCTGTTGGGTATGGAAAAGTTTTATGTCTAAATAAAACCCTATTATTTTCCTCACATAGCATGGATCGAGAAGACATAGAGTGGAATGGTTTATGGTATATTATTAAATAATATAGTGATATAATTATCTCTCAGATTATTTGTAATTATTTTCAATAATGTGGTGAGAGAAGAAAATGATATTTGGAAATGAAAAAAAAAATAAAAAGGGGATGATTGAAAATCCAACTTTGTGTGTGTGGTATTTATTGTTAATAAAAGAATCATTGTGAATTAGAGAAACATTGTAACACCCCGAGATTTTATGAAAAATATTCTTTTCATTAATGTCTTGTGTTGTACACTACACCAAAAGGAGCTTTCACAACAAGCATCCTTGACTTGACTGGCATTACACGCAATCGCGACCTTCCTCGGTAGCGTGTATAATACACAATACAGAGTTTCACTAAACAACGATTTGCTATTGAAATATTATTAAAATTAGCCGTTATGAAGAGTAATAACCACTTTTTGAAATTTTGTAAATTTTATTTTCCAAAATGGACTTCATTTTTGGATTCGGAATATCAAAATTAGCTTAGGGTGAAATTTTGGTACTTTTCGGATAACATTCATATTCTGATGAATAGTGAAAATTACTAAATTTGTAATTAAAAAGAAATTTTTTAATAGAAATAATTAATAGTGAAAATTTATTAATTTGAGTTGTTTTAATGTATATTTAGAATATATTTTTACAATTTAATACAATGTTGGTCATTGGATGTAATTCTACATTTAAACCAGACAAATACTAGGGTCAATATTTTGATGGTTATTATCTCTTAAAAACACGCTATTTGTTTTGACGACGGGAATTAATTTTTAAATTAATTAATGAAACTAATATGTTTTGAATTTGGTAAAATAGACATCATTTTTGATTTCATAATATCAAATATAGCTTAGGCCTAATTTTTGGTATTTTTCTAGAAACTTTCATTTTTTGATGAATAGTGAAACCACTAAGTGGTAGTTAAAAAAATGAATTTTTCATAAAAATTAATTTTACCTCTTCTGTGTGGGGAATTTCAAAAATCCAAGAGACACGGTTGATGTTAGTAAGTAAAATTTCATTCAATGAGATGAAAATAATTTTTGGTGAATAGTAACTTTTTACTTTTTTTACCACGGATAAAAGTAAATATTGTAATTAAGGGTAAAAATGTTATTATTATTACCCTAATACAGGTCCTAATTCTATTGGATAAGTGTAATTCGACCAAAAACAACCTTAGGAATAAAATATGATCGTTTAGGCCCACTTGGATTAGATTAGGACATTTATTATTAATTTATTTAAAGAAGGGTAAAAATAGTTAAAATCAATGTTTAATAAGTAAATCAGTTTTAATATGGGGATATACATAAGATAAATTAGACTATAAATAGTAATTATTAAGCTAAAGAGATTTCGTAAATAATATTATTTTATTTTTAATTTTTAGACATTATATAGTTTAATTTATTTATGACATAACGATGATGCAGTAAATATCTTATTAATGAAATTTGACATAATTGATGTTATAAATACCCAAATAAATATAATTTTAAACTTTTTCTGAATTACACTAATTTTCTAGGTTAAAATAACATGTTAGTATTGATTTAATTAACTTTTTTCGAACTAATAATTCTGTTATGATTTTCACAAAAATCAATTACTAAATAGTGTCAAAATTGACATATAATAGTTTTTAAAACAAATATTATATTATTAATTTTTATTTTATTCCTAAAAAACTTTGGTTCGGCCAAATGACTTAGATAATGTTATATATATTAATAATATACAACTTGGGTTTCGTTTGGCTTCTTATAGTAAGTTTATTAACCTTATAGGGTAAGAACACAAAAAGACACGGTAAAATTAAAATTATCTAACTTAAAGTTAAATATAAATGATAAGGTTAAAATAGGAACCTAAACTTGTCTAAATTATATTGGATGAGATGATTTCGACCCATACCCACCTTAAATTCTATATAAATCAATTTGGATCTATTTGAAATAGAATTTGACTTTATAATAAAATAATATTTTTAGTTATTCCAAAGGTGCCCCTCTCCTCCATTATAAAAGGACACCTCCTCCCCCTCTTCCTCACACCACATTGAGCCTCCAAGCTCGGACGAACCCTGCTAAATTCTCTTATCCACTTCCCTAGAAACATCCTAGAGGTCCTGGTCTTCTTCAAAGACCAATTTTAGTAACCTAAGTGGAGGACTCAAAGAGGAACTTCAAAGAAGAGGTAATGTCCATTACCGATTCTTTTATCTTTATTTCTTCTTCCACTTCTTCTTATTAGGTTGTTTCATTATGAAGTAATAACATCAGTATCAATCATATACTGATATGTTATTATAATTATGAAACAAACCTATTTCACCATCTATCCATCCTACGGAAAACGAAATCACCGCGCGTGTGTACGTACGGAATACCGTCTCCACGCCATGGTGAAATCTATTTTCCACCACCACCTTACATGGATGGGTATAATGTTGTAAATAATAACTATATATGATTATTTTAAATTGATATTGATTCTGAAATAGTATACGTACACTCCAATACAGTCCCACGATCATGAGAACGATATCATCGCTCGTGCGTACGTACGGACTACCGTCTCCACGACGCGATGAGATTCATTCTCTTCTTTAACCATTCATGAATGATTATAAAGAACATATAATAAGTAATAATTAAATATATTACATAATAATGATACTGTATTTATGTGTATATATATGTATTTCAACTACTTAATTCCATCCAACTCAATAAGGAAACGAAAACAACATTCATGCGTACGTAGGGCCTACCGTCTCCATGAACGATGTATTTCATTCCATTTACTGATTTATTATATATATGTATATTCTGAATATTTATTATATATAAATCGTTTTTTATATTCTGGAATTATGTAATCATGATCTAAGTAATCATATGAATAATTACAAGTCAAAACATGGATGGCAAATGAAACAATTTTACCCAAAACGCTCTTTAACATGGAATTTACAAAAGAACGGGTAATATAAAGAAATAAGTGAACCATATATGATATCATAACAATGATAATGATTATGGAATAAGTCAATGACATTATTTAAATCATTATGCAGGAGGTTCGGACACTTACGAAGCAAATCGGACCTAATGTAAGGGAAATATCACAATCTCATTTTTATTCAAGATTGTTTATACTTTAGTATTTACTGGAGTGTATTTTGTCATCCACATCCATGTTTCCTCAATATTTAATATTATTTCCATCCAAGTACAATTGTTTCAATCCAATTTTACCCTTCGGTGAGTTTTTAGTAATGGATATGAAAGGAATCTTTTGTCGTTTTTCGTACGAGGTACTTTTTGACTTTTCCGACAAAAGTACGAAGAATGTTTTTTTTAACTTATACAACATGAATGGATTTTTTTAAAAACATTATTTCCAAGAATAATCCTTTAAAATTTTTCAATTTTAGTTTTAATCAACTAATTTTAGTTTAAAATTGTATGATATGTTAAGAAAGGAAAAAAAATTTGATGTAGAAAGGATATTTTCCTCAAGAATTGAGTTCAAGTGTTTTATCAAAATTATTTTCCATATAAGATAATATAGGGTTCTATTTATATCCCTATTATTACATGGATTTTATTATGTTGTGATGGAAATATTTATATGAATTCCATTATCTTATATGAATTGTTTTATGTTGTCATGTTGTTTAAGAATCCCATTTTTACTACATGGGTTATGCAATGATGTATGATTTATGATTTTCTGGCACACATAAGAATGGTATCATTATGAGATGGGTAGGACCTATATCTCCCTCCAATGAGGTGGGTAAAGATTTAATATCTCATGAGATAGAGATGGATGGAATGGTAGGTTATACTGGTTTAGTGAAACGGGACTGAAATGAGGAGTGAACTCGGTTCAGAACGGGACTTTGTCCACTAAGATAGTCTTGACAATGAGTCTTGACTAATAAGAAATGATTCTCTATGATTATATGTGTATGCCACAAAGTTTCATGTTTTATGTTATGATTATTGGGATTACATTTCACTACTACGATTTATACCATGTTATGAAATCATGATCTCTTTTATAGGTTAAGATTTCCAAAAGAAATGTTCTTATTAATATGATGTGATTGATATTTCTTTTGTTTACCTTTACTGAGCATTTGAGATCACCCTTTTATGTTTTCATTTCCCCAGGATATAAAGAAAGGTTTTATGTAAGAAAAAAAAGGGAAGATCATTATTATGAGATGTTGAAGATCTTTCACCACGATTAGAAGATTTTATTCCGAGTTTCCAAAGTCACTAAACTATTACAGTCCTTATGTGTTTGTTTTTCTTATGTATTAAGTATTCCAAAAATGTAATGTAATATTCATGTACTTCAAGCTTCAGGTCTCTACAGTTGGTATCAGAGGAAAGGATTAGTCAACCTTTGGAAACTAGGATGCGAGAACTTTAGTGAGATCCCTAGAGATATTTCTAAGGTATGTCTCGGGATAAACCTAAGGTTAAGTATATGTATAGGTTATAGTCCTAGAATTACGCTAACGATCACATAATTAAACCTAATATGTTAGATATTGAAGGTACTCCCCCATTATTATGTTGTTTTCCCAAGCATGATTTTTTCCTCTCAAACTATTTTTTTTGGGTTTTAGACGATGGATGGAACTCGAAGGAACCGTGTTGATCAATGCAATGGACAATGCAATGATTGTCCTCCTGAACAAACAAATGTTATGAGAGATGGAGTGCAAAATCTTATTGCAATACTTACACAAGCTATGAATCATTCTGGACTACCAAATGAGCAGAGAAGGGAACAATATTCTATTGAGTCCTTCATGAGGTAACATCCACCTTCTTTTAGTGGGTCTTCTGATCTTCTTGTTGCTGAACATTGGATCAGTACCACTAATAAGATATTTTCAGTTCTTCAAAGTTCTGAACAAGATAAAGTCATCTTATCAGTATATCGTTTGGAAGGTGAAGCTGATCAATGGTGGAATATTATCAAGAATATGAGGCAAAGAGATGAAATTGAGTCAATGGAATGGGACGAGTTCAAGAACTTATTTTTCAATAAGAACTTCCCTCGTATTATTCAAACAAAGGTCGAGAAGGAGTTTATTGAACTAAAGCAAAATGATGATGAATCTGTTGGTGTATACAAAGAGAATTTTACAAGGCTTGCAAGGTATGCATCTGGCTTTATCATCCAACCTGAAATTAAAGTTGATCGATTCTTCAGTGGCTTAAAACCAAATATTCGAAGGGCATTAGCTATAAGAGACTTCAGTAGCTATGAAGAAATTGTGTGTTGTGCTATCAAGGTAGAAATGGAAGTTGGTGCTACTTATCCATCTTGTAGTTTTGAAAAGAAACGAAAGATGGAGTTCAAGGAGAAATCTCATAATAATGGTGAAAATAAGATGAAGGTTTCCTTATGCTCAAAGTGTGGAAAGAAGAATGGTGGAGATTGTCGTAAAGGGACAATTAAATGTTTCAAATGTGGAAAGGAAGGTCATCGGGCGTTTGAATGCCGCAATGATGGGAAGAAGATGTATAATAATGAAAACAAAGGAAGGGATACACAGAATGAACCTACTACACTTCAATGTTACAAGTGCAAGGATATGGGACAATATGCCAATAAATGCCCTAATCCAAGGGTTAGGGATGATCGACATGAGCAACCACTTAAGGAAAAGGATAAAGGGATGTAACATGTGATCACCATTGGTGATTTTGATTATGAAAACGATTTGGTGGAATGATTAAGTGTTTATGTAATGGGATTCCAAAATAATGTTGAGTTTTGGAATTTTTATGTATTGGTCTATTGTGGTTTTCAATAATTTTATGGTACTGGTAACCATGGAAAGTGATTGAGATATTTTTGGAAAAAAGATGATATGCGCATAATGAAGGGAAAATTATAAAATGAAATATTTGACAGTATTCATGAGCTCATGATTGATATAAGGACTAAGTGATATCATGGATTGAGTATATAGAATTTTGAGGATTTTGGTATATGGAAAGTGTTAACTTTTAACTACATTAATGTTTTCACTAAGGTTCAATAGGGATTCATTTTTCAAGAGAATACATGATTAGGGCCTTCGAATGTTTGGAATGTGACCAACAAGACATATCTCATGATATACATTGATCAATGATGGTATTAACATGCTTGTTATATGAACTCTTTGGTAATCATTTTCATGATAATACGAGATTGGACAGCAGTATTATGGATAAGCCTAAAGATTGGAATGGACTATGATGGACATAAGTTAGTATTGTTTAAGGATAAAAGTTTTTTTCGATATTATTGATAGGATGTTATAGTAATGTAGTTTTAGAAAATGGACAACCTGCAGGACGGGCGACAGCCCAGCGCGTCGGACAAGGCTGTGGGAATCGAACCCATAACCGAAGTGCGACTAGCCTTTATCGTCTACCGCTGGCCTACAGGAAGTCACTGGTTAGTAGAAACTAGTTTTATTTTATTACGCGGAATGATATATGAAGTATAAGTTCATTTTTGGAATCGAATACGATTAACTTCACCATAGATGGTCTTATGTATTTTTGATAACATTTGTAGCCTTTTGTTTGAGACAGATGGAATGACCCATCATTCTATCACATGATCTGCTAACACTTCACGAATGACAAATCCAACTTCATGTATTTAAGATATGAAGTGGAAATTTCCCAAAGAATGACCAACGGTGAAATAGTACCAAAAATCACGAAAGAATTTCTTCTAATTCCAATTTCATCAACTTTAGGGAAATGATCTTGAAAACAAAAAATGTTGTCCTAGTGCTCTTATATCTGATGAATTATATCGTACCTTAGATCGTCACAAATTTATGGCTTTATGATTGCTGGATTTTCCATAGCCATGTTCTCTACCACTCTCCATTAGAACATGATGGTTAGATTTCTCTTCCATATCCATATTTTCACCTATGTGGAAACCCAGTGATTAGTGTATTTGGGTAACCGTTACGTTTCATACTTTTGTTTTTTTACAGAATGGTTTTGGTATTCCTTTCTACGTTGTGGGTTTCTATTAAAGAAACTTTCAAGTAGTAAACCATTTATAACCCCGACGAATTTCGAGGGCGAAATTCATTTTAAGGGGGGTAGAATGTAACACCTGAAGATTTTATGAAATTTTTTTTTCATTAATGTCTTATGTTGTTGGCTACACCAAAAATAGCTTTCACAATATGAATCCTTGACTTGACTTGCATTACATGCAATCACGACCTTCCTTGATAGCGTGTGTAGTACGCAATACAGAGTTTCACTAAACAACGATATGCTATTAAAATATTATTAAAACTAGCAGTTATGAATAGTAATAACCACTTTTTGAATTTTTGTAAATTTTATTTTTTAAAATGGACTTGATTTTTGGATTCGGAATATCATATTTAACTTAGGGTGAAATTTTGGTACTTTTCGGATAACTTTCATATTCTGATGAATAGTGAAAATTACTAAATATTAATTTAAAAGAACTTTTTTAATAGAAATAATTAATAGTGAAAAATTATTAATTTGGGTGGTTTTAAAGTATATTTAGAATATGTTTTTACAATTTAATACAATGTTGGTCATTGAATGTAATTCTACCTTTAAACCAGACATAAACAAGTGTCAATCTTTTTATGGTTATTATCTCTTAAAAACACGCTATTGGTTTTGACGACGGGAATTAATTTTTAAATTAATTAATGCAACTAATATGTTTTGAATTTGGTGAAATAGACATCATTTTTGAGTTCATAATATCAAATATAGCTTTGGCCTAATTTTTGGTAATTTTCTGGAAACATTCATTTTTTGATGAATAGTGAAACCACTAAGTGGTAGTTAAAAAAATGAATTTTTCATAAAACATAATTTTACCGCTTCTATGACTAGAATTTCAAAAATCCGAGAGACACAGTTGATGTTAGTAAGTAAAATTTCATTCAATGATATGAAAATAATTTTGGGTGAATAGTATCTTTTAACTTTTTTTACCACGGTTAAAAGTAAATAGGGTAATTAAGGGTAAAAATGGTATTATTATTACCCTAACACATGTCCTAATTCTATTGGATAAGTTTAATTCGACCAAAAACAACCTTATGAATAAAATATGATCATTTAGACCCACTTGGATTAGATTAGGACATTTATTATTAATTTATTTAAAGATGGGTTAAAATAGTTAAAATAAATGTTTAATAAGTAAATCATTTTTAATATAGGGTTATACATAATATAAATTCGACTATAAATATTAATTATAAATTTAAATAGATTTCCTACATAATAGTATTTTATTTGTAATTTTTAGACATTAAATAATTTAATTTATTTATGGCACAACGATGATGCATTAATTATCGTATTAATGAAATATTGACATAATTGATGTTATAAATACCCAAATAAATGTAATTTGAAACTTTTTACGAATTCCAATAATTTTCAAGGTTAATATGACATGTTATTATTGATTTAAGTAACATTTTTCGAACTAATAATTCTTTTATGATTTTCAAAAAAAATCAATTACTAAATAGTGTCAAAATTGACATATAATAGTTTTTAAAACAAATATTATATTATTAATTGTTATGTTATTAGTAAAAATCTACGGTTCGGAAAAATTACTTAGATAAGGTTATATATATTAATAATAAACAACTTGGGATTCGTTTGGCTTCTTATAGTAAGTTTATTAACCTTATAGGGTAAGAACACAAAAAGCCACGGTAAGATTAAAATTATCTAACTTAAAGTTAAATATAAATGATAAGGCAAAAATAGGAGCCTAAACTTGTATAAATTCTATTGGATGAGAGGATTTCGACCCATCCCCACCTTATCTTCTAAATAAATCAATTTGGAGCTATTTAAAACCGAATTTGACTTTATAATAAAATAATATTTTTTGTCATTCCAAAGGTGCCCCTCTCCTCCCTTATAAAAGAGCACCTCCTCCACCTCTTTCTCACACCACATTGAGCCTTCAAGCTCGGCCAACCCCTGAAAAATTCACTTCTACACTTCCCTAGAAACATCCTAGAGGTTCTGTTTTTCTTCAATGACCAATTTTAGTACCCTAAGAGGAGGACTCAAAGAGGCACTTCCAAGAAGAGGTAATTTCCATTACCAATTCTTTTATCTTTATTTATTTTTCCACTTCTTCTTCTTAGTATTATTCATTATGAAGTAATAAAATCAGAATCACTCATATACTGATATGTTATTATACGTATGAAACAAACTTATTTCACCATCTATCCATCCTACGAAAAACGAAATCACCGCACGTGCGTACGTACGGAATACTGTCTCCACGCCGTGGTGAAATCTATTTTCCAACACCACCTTACTTGGATGGGTATAATGGTGTAAATAATAACTATATATGATTATTTTAAAGTGATATTGATTCTGAAATTGTATACATACACTCCAATACAGTCCCACAATCATGAGAACGATATCATCGCTCGTGCGTACGTACGGACTACCGTCTCCATGACGCGATGAGATTCATTATCCACTTTAACCATTCATGAATTATTATAAAGAACATATAATAAGTAATCATTAAATATATTACATAATAATGATACTGTATTTATGTATATATATATGTATTTCATCTATATAATTCCATTCAACTCAATAAGGAAATGAAAACTGCGTTCATGCGTACGTATGGCCTACCGTCTCCATGAATGGTGTATTTATTTCCATTTACTGATTTATTATATATGGGTATATTATGAATATATATTATATATAAATCATGTATTATATTCTATAATTATGTAATCATGTTCTAAGTAATCATATGAATAATTACAAGTCAAAACACGGACGACAAATGAAACAATTTTACCCAAAACGCTCTTTAACACGGAATTTACAAAAGAACGGGTAATATAAAGTAATAAGTGACCCATATATGATATCATAACAATGAGTATGATTCTGGAATAAGTCAATGACATTATTTAAATCATTATACAGGAGATTCGGACACTTACGAAGCAAATCGGACTAAGGTTAGGGAAATATCACAATTTCATTTTCATCCGATATTGTTTATACTTTAGTATTTACTGGGGTGTATTTTATCATCCACATCCATATTTACTCAATATGTAATATTATTTCCATCCACTTAAAATTTTTTAAATCCAATTTTACCCTTTGGTGAGTTTTTAGTAATGGATATGAATGGAATCATTTGTCATTTTTCATACGAGGTACTTTTTGACTTTTCTGACAAAAGTACGAAGAATTTTTTTTTTAACTTATACGGCATGAATGGATTTTTTTTAAACATTGTTTATAAGAAGCTTCCTTTACAAGTTTTCATGTTTATTTTTAATCAAATACTTTTAGTTTAAAATTTTATGACATGATTAGAAAGGAAAAAAAATTTTGAAGTAGAAAGGATATTTTCCTCAAGAATGGAGTTCAAGTGTTTTATCAAAATTATTTTCCATCTAAGATAATATAGGGTTCTGTTTCTATCCATATTATTACGTGGATTTGATTATGTTGTGATGGAAATATTTTTATGAATTCCTTTATCTTATATGAATTGGTTTATGATTTAATGTTGTTTAAGAATCCCATTTTAACTACATGGGTTATGCAATGATGTATGAATTATGATTTTTTGGCACCCATAAGAATTGTATCATTATGAGATGGGTGGGACCAATATCTCCATCCAATGAATTGGATAAAGATTTTATATCTCATGAGATAGACATGGCTGGAAAGGTAGGTTATACCGGTTCAGTGAAACAGGACTGAAACGAGGAGTGAACTCGGTCCAGAAAGGGACTTTGTCCACTAAGATAGTCTTGGAAATGAGTCTTTACTAATAAGAAAAATTCTCTATGATTATGTGTCTATGACACAATGTTTCATGTTTTAAGTTATGATTATTGGGATTTCATTTCACTACTATGATTTATCCCATGTTATGAAATCATGATGTCTTTTGCAGGTTAATATTTCAAAAAGATATGTTCTTATGAATATGATGTGATTGATATTTCTTTTGTTTACCCTTACTGAGTATTTGAGCTCACCCTTTTATGTTTTATTTTCCCCAGGATATAAAGAAAGGTTTTCGGTAAGAAAAAAAAGGGAAGATCTTTATTGGGAGATATTGAAGATCTTTCACCACTATTAGAGGATTTTATTCCGAGTTTCCAAAGAAACTAAACTATTACGGTCCTTGTGTGTTTGTTTTTATTATGTATTAAGTATTACGCAAAAGTAATGAAATATTCATCTACGTCACGTTTTGGGTCTCTACAAACATCTGTGATGAAATATTTCAAGTTCCCAAGAAACTGTGGGAAATAGAAGTGTTGTTATCATATTTATATGAAACTAATTCTAATTTTATCTGTTACATGGAAAATAATATGTTTGGGAAGTTATTATATTATATATAGTAAATATTGATGATGTATATATTAGGAACATTGATGAAAAGAATCCATTAAATTAGTTTTATATGCTAAAGGAAGTTCTACATTGAAACTCAAATGAAACCCAATAACATAATGGAAAGGATTATTATAGTCACTTGTTGTTACATGTGGATATAGTTGATAATTCACCCACTTGGAATGGTTCATTTTAAGTTCAATAATGAATCTACTTGGTATTTCACATTTAAATATAGTTCAATAAGACTTTACTTTGAGTAAAAAATAGTTCAATCCTTGTGAACTCTATTTGGATGAAGATGGAATTTATGTGTTATGATTTATTATATTGGTATTCAAAGATATATAACAAGTTTTGGAGTTTACTAATAACTATATATAATTGATTGGAATGAGGTTATTTTGAAATTATTTTTTATAGTGTCTATAGATGGTGGTTATAATGTTGTAATCTAGTATGAATGATATAAAAAATGAGCTAATGCTAAAAATAATTCATCAATGGTGTGTTTCATTTAAAGGAAATTATGATGACCACTTTAATGATCTTTTTTAGTGATTCATAATGTTTTGAATAACTTTCATGAATCTTAGAGATGCATTGATGTAATTTTGAAAGAGCAATTTCAAAGATAGAAAATTGAAAATTTCATTTTTCTTATGGTGACCAACTTAAATAAATTAATATATTTTATAATATAATTCTTTTATGGATACCTAGAGTTGGAGTTAAAAATTTGTAAAAGGAATTTATCTAATACACATAAGAAATTTTGGACTATCGAATACCCATAATATAATTCATCTACACGACTGGATATTCAAGGAAAATATCTTATAGGGAACTACATATGATAATTTAGATACACTACAAAAATTTTTAGTTGGGATATTTTGGTAAAAGGATTTTTCTTACACACATAATTTTGTGAACTAAAAAAATAATTCAATTACTTTAAGTTCATATGATGATTTACTTGGGGAAATTATGAGAATATAGAATTGAGATATCTATAGAGTAAAATTAAATAAGATATATTATGTAAGGTCATGTACTTAAAAAATACATATTCTTATTATTTTAAAACTATAAATAACTTTTTTTTATGAAATATATTTTAGGATTTGTGTTTTATATAATTAGGAAAAACTCATATATATTAAACCAATACAATAAAAGTGGACACTGATACTCAATATCTATTTTTAACCAAAGGAAACACTTCTAAAATAAAATATGTATTATTTTATGGAAATATCTTAAAAAAATTTATCATGACCTAATATTTGTCCCTATTATTCTTTAAAAACATTTGAAAAACATTTTCAAATAAGGTATGATAACAAAAAAATTTATAAGGGACTTAAAAAGAAAGAAAGGAACCATTTGTATATAAATACTTATAAAACATTTCTTTTTCAAAAATTAACATTGGGCTCAAAATAGAAGTTTTATTAACCAATAAATCAAATTTTCTTCCTAAATAATTCCATAAAACATTTAAAAATAGAAAATAAAATAAAATAAAAACTCATAAAGTTTCATGAAAATGTATCCAAAAGTTATAACCTTCTTTCAAAAAACATAATCTCTTTAACTTAACTTATGAAATCATAAATTTCCTATAAAATCCATAGAAAGAATAAATTATAAAGGTAACTTGTGGTGTCATTTTCATAGCCCTCTTACATATACTATAGATATCAAAGTTATATAGTGAGTAACCATCATAGTTAAATTTTGAATAACCATCACAGGATATTCCATAATCTCTTAGGAGAAACCTAATTAATAAACTCCATCTATTTAACCATTGATTTAGAGTGATATAATGGGTTCACCCACCCTTAGTTTATAATAGAACCAAACATCCTTATAAATAAATAACGAGAACCATAACACAATCATAGAACATAATTATTTCATAAAAACCTTAATGAAAATAACCGTACCATTTTTAAACCACTTTTCTTTTTAAAATCTGCACACTTAAAAATGAAAACTTTTTATTTAAAAATAAACTAGTAGTGTAATGGACCAAATTTTTTCAAATGTACATATTATTTTTGTTGTTTAAACTCCTTAATACGACCATATTTATATTTTATTGTGGTGTCACGGAGTTTATGTGGGTGTTTTAGGCTTTTTCAGAGCCCGGAACCCTGAAATTCAGACAAACATACCTGGTCACACAGTTAGGAGAAACTGTGCGGAGTATTTCAAAAGGGAGAAGGGGGATGTGTGGTTTTTCTAAACTCTTTTGAGCCCGTCTCATACCTTTTTATGTTTTAGAGGGTTTGGAGATAGTGGGACTTGCATTGGTTGCACATGGTTTGTAAAACCATACACCTATCCCATATAAGACTCTCCTGGGGCAGTGGAGTGGTTCATGGTAGGTGCATTGTTTGTCCAACCATGTGGCCAAACTATGTGACCTTTCCTGGATGGGTAAATTTACCACGATAACCTTAATGAACATAATATCTAAAATGGACCATTCTCTTATTTTTTGTGTAGTGGGTGAATATCCCTCTTCTTATCTCGATAGTTTCGCATCCTCCTATCATATGTTTTGTGATAACTCTGCAATTTAGACTCTGATTTGAATGTTGTCGAACATGTTGGATCTGCATCAGTAAGAAATTGAATCCTCTTACTTCCTATATCAGTTTCTCTTTATATCTATTGCGCTATCATTGTGTGAGATCATTCTCCATATTTTAGTAAATTAGTAATTTAATCATTTTTATTCCAACCTACTTTAAGACATAAGCCAATATAAGATTAAGAGTCATATATGACCTTAAGGTAGGTGGTGTAGTTGTTTTATTTCAAATTAATGTTTTTTTCATAGCCTTTAATTTTTCCTCACACTGACCTTTATCGTGCATTTCCTAGAAATGAGTTATTTCATTATAAGTAATTTATTAAAAGTTAATATACTTCTGTGGATAATTTTTAAGTGTTTAGGGGATTACAACCTCATTAATAGTTATCCCTTGGGTGTGTAGACTTGAAAGAACCCTTAATGTTTTATTTTTTAAATGAACCAATTCCTTATAATAGTTCTTCTTGAGTTATAAATGTAATTTCCCCTTTGTAGGTAATTTCCTAATTGATAGTTTCACAATCTAAGTTCTTCGTTTCACCTTGGAATTATATTTATTTTTCTATATATATTAAATGGATTAATTGTATTGATGGAAATGGAATTTTCCTACCTTGATTATCTTAAATTCTTGTTAATGTTTAATCCTTTATTCAAGATGATTTTCATTTATTAAATGAATTAAATGGAATAATGGAATAAATGTTAAAAGGTAGAAAGGTCACTATAATTGATTAATTGTTACTAAATGGCCTTGATTAACTATTACACCCCATTATATATATTTTTCTGGATGAAAAATATTACAAGTGGTGACCCTGCATGATATTATCATTATTAGGATTACACTATTGAGATTGGTTATGGAATAATGGTTGAGGGTCTTCTTGAGTAGGATATTTCACTCACCCATACATTGGGTGTGGAGAATGATATCTCTTTCCATTTTACTATTAACTAGGTGATGGTAATGATGTAACACATTTCTCCATTTAGGGTGTCGGGGAATATTTTCCACCTTACGTATATTGAGAGATGAGCATGATGACTTCCATTCATTATGATATTCAGTGCATGTACCCCTTGTTGGAGCCAATATCCCGTTGGACTAGTTATAAATGCTTGAGTTCTACCCCATGTCCATCCAATTCCTAGTATCCTAGTATATGAAATCTTAAGACCTCTTGTTCTTAGTCTATATAGGTGGATATAGTTTATAACTATACAATATATATCTTATTAATATATATATATATATATTGTTACTATTTGGACTCATTGCATCCTATAATGAAGTGGGTGAAATCTACTAGGTGTCCAATATGAACCCGAGCTGACTTCTATTTATTTATTTCCAACATTTTTTATTATTAGTAGACTTTCACATCGACATATCTAGGTACATAGGTTGTATTTTTTCCAGACACTATTGGTGATGGCCTACTTGGATTTTATCTCACAGCCTACTCGATCCACCTTTGATACCCTAGTATATTACTTGTCTGTAAGAATGGATAAGGTAAAAAACCATGCTATAGATATTTAAAATGATTTGACTATATTTTAGATTGTGGGTTCATAGGACCTAGAATATGTTCAATATTCTAGTGGAGCAGTATTTTTTCCATTTTTGAATTCATATATTTCATGTTCTATATGCTTTTCCACTATTTTCCCTTTTTTGTATATCAGTATGTCATTATGTAATTGTATATGAATCATCATATAAGATTTTAATATTATAAAAACTTATTAATTATATAATCTTCCTCAGTAATTTATATTTGTTTCTATTATGCCTTTTAGTTGTATCATGCTTATGTTGCGGGGGGTTACTGGTCCCGTTTTATAGTGTCATTTTCTATTACGATACTTATATTCTGTACTTGGTTATTATATATATTATTCCAATCTTATATAAGGTTATAGTATCCCCATGGTACCACCTTATACCCTTGATTTTTGGCAACCTCTAGTGTTCGGGGAGGCATGTTTGAGGCCATATGACCCAATTGATCAGGGCACAGATTATGTGGATCCCGGTTTGTGGTGTTACAAAGTGGTATAAAAGGTCTTTCATTTTATTTTTTTCTTAATATTTGGATGATATATAGGAAACTAGGAGTTAAATAAATGTTGTAATGAGCCTTTTATTCGGTATAGTTAAACCACATATAGGGAAAAAACTAAATTTCATGGAATGTGATTTTGTATCTACTGATTATGACATTTAAATTTGATATGACTGCACCATTGCGTGACGAACATGTCTTATGATTTTTTTATTATTGGTACTATTTCCTTGAGATTTATTTTACCTTGGAATTATTAAATGAGGATGTTGAATTACATTAATCATTATAGGCACAATTTGACAAATATTCCATACATTTTTCCATGTCGCTTCTACCTTCTGTGTGCATTTCCCTATTTCATATGGTTAGTTACTAATTATTATATATATAAATGTATTTAAATTTCATTAAGGTATAATATAATTTGATTAAATAATGTTCCTACATCAATCTAAATGGTATTTTCCCAGAAATATTGGTGATGACACCTTAATTGTCCAATTATTCCATAACGTGTGTTTAGAGACTACTAGTTCTAGACCATGGTATGTATACTATATTTCTATTATATTATTAATGAAAATTAAATTGAAACACTGGAACTAAAATGGAAATCAGTAAATGGGTTTCTAATTGTAATGTAAAGGGAATTTTCCTCTATACCTTGCAATTGAAAATCCATATATTGGAACCCCTATCATGTTATATAAGACCTATACTTGAACCCTACCTAAGTAATGGGCGGATGGGGTGTATCTTATGGCTATTATATCCTATTTTAGTCTTTTCTCTTTCCACATAGACTTGTCTTTAGGTTCAAACTTACAGGTGTGATCATTTTTATACGATGATTTGTACATGTCTTAATTATTTATATGTGATCTCTTGATTGCTAAATTTTCTTTTGAGGGGCGAATTAGGTATTGTAGAATCATGACTCCATGACACCCTTAGGTCATATGGTTAGAAGTCATTAATGACAATGCACTGGAGGTGGTGATCCCAGAACCCCCAATATTTCTCTAGTATTTCCACCTATGGCACCACCTGTTGTTCCTAATATGGGAACAATCGCCCAGTTTCGAGAGGGATTTTTTTATATGTTACATTCTATGTAAGGTTTTTCTTGATGTTACTTGACTATGGAATAGTTGACTTGATAATTATAGAAAAAATATCCTCCCAAATTTTTAGGGGATGGAAGACCTCATGATATAAAGTCATGGCTGGAGGTCATGCTTTCTATCATTGATCATATGGAGATTCCACCAGAGAGGATGTTCAATCTTGCTACTTATATGCTACCCAATTCTTCCAAGAGATGTTGGGATGTTATACCTAGTTATACTGACATAATGATATTGTATGGGTGGATTTCCAAATGATTTATTATGTCAACTTCATTCTATAGGCTTTGAGTGATGATTGAGCTAGAGAGTTTACCAAAATGTAATAGGGATCCATGTTTGTTATTTAGTATTCTACAAATTTTGAGGAGCTATAGAGTTTCATTCATACTCTATTTAGTGATAATCATATGACCGCCAAGAGATTTGAGTATGGGATGGAATATGTCATTCATTGGAGAGTCAGTGTTTTCAGGTTGACTATTATTTTTTAGACAGTCAACCAGACCCTTATTACTAAGAGGAACATGGGGGAAGCTAATGCTAAGATCCAAGACATCTCAGAAGATAGACCAGATAGAGGTTTTTCTAGAGGGAGAAAATGGATTTCTGATGTCTCTCATAGGGGTAGAAGTAGTCAATCTCCTCATGCTGGTAGCTTCATTAAATGTCACCATTTCAAGAAACTGGGACATATGAAACCTCCTTGTTTTAATGCTCTAGTGGACTACAGAGGCTATGATATGATGCGATATATACAATACTTCTATGGGAACTTTCAATCAGTGCCTAGCGAGTGGGGATCATCACCTACTCCACATTTATGAGTGGAGCTAGTACTATCTCATCAGGCATACATTTAGAATACCACTATCTGCTCAGGCCAAGGTGGTGGTCAAGGTAGAGGTAGTCAAACTCATGATTCTGAATTCCAAAAGAGCAGGCTTGCACTGGGTAGTCGGGCTATGAATCAAGGCTATGGTATAGTCTAGTTACATATAGTTCAGCCTATGTTGAAGGAGTATAAATCCAGAAATTCTACTATTCGAGGTACTATTATAGTATCATTTACTTTAGTGTTTTCATTATTTGTCAAAGGTGTGTCACACTCATCTATACATGAGGCAATCATGGAGAATTTGGGCCTCACGGTAAAATTTTTGTGTGGAATAATGAAAATTTATACCCCATTTGGTATCTGATTAGAGAGAATCTTCCATTGTAGGATTTCCCCGTTGAGATATGAGGATGTCACTTTGTATGGAATCTTTTTTTCCTCAACATGACAAGCTTTGAAATAATCATTGGGATGGATTTTCTATTTCCATATCAATACAATATTGACTACTACCATCGGAGGGTGAGGTTTACATCACTAAGGGGTGGTAGACAAGTGCATAAGGGAGAATTGGATATCTAAGAGACTCAATTAGGACTTGAGCATCATGGACTGGGTAGAGTCACATCCATGATTGCATGTGTCTTCTGATAAGATTAGGGGTTACAACCCAATGTTTTCCCTCTTGTAGTGAATCATATCAGGTATGTATTCCATAAGGACTTTTCAGCACTACATCTAGTGCGGGAGGTAGATTTCACCACAGGTCAAGTTCTAGGAGTATAACCAGTATCCATTCTTCCTTATAGGATGGCACCTATAGAGCTTTTGGAGCTTAAGAAAGAGTTAGATGATCTGGAGGTTAAAGGATTTATACACCCCATCACTTATCCTTTGGATTCATCGGTCCTTTTTTAACATTAATTCGAATGGTATCCTTAGGATTTTTATGAATTAATGATAGTTTAACTAGCTTGTGGTTAAGAACCAATATCCATATACTTGAATAGATAATCCCTTTGATTAGATCCAAGGATTGATAGAGTTTTCAAAGATTAATATGAGGTCATTATATCATTACGTATGTTTTAGGTCATCAGAAATACCTCTCACAAGTTTTAGGGGTAGGTATGGTCTTTATGAGTACCTAGTTTTATCATTCAATCTCATGAACACACCTTCTATTTTATGGATTTTAAGAATCAGGTTTTTGAACCATATATGATTTCATTCATGGTAGTATTTTTGGATGAAATATTAGTGTATTAATTTTCTTTTCATAACCATTCCAACCATCTTGAGATCATTATGAATACATTGAAAGTGCATCATCTTTATGATAATCTCATAAAATGAAACTTTTGGATTAGAAAAGTGCAGTTCCTGGGTCATTTCATCTCAGATTCGGGAGTATTAGTAGACCTATAGAATGTGAGAGTTATAGTTTTCTAGGATGTTCCTAATAAAATCTTTGACATATGAGGTTTCATCAAACTATATAGATATTATAGATGCTTAATCTAGGATTTCTCAGGTCAAGGAGAGATTCTTACGAGCTTAAAAAAGGGGTGTGAAATTTTTCTAGTCATAAGATCTTGAAAAAATATATCAGGAGATGTTGGGAAGATTGAATTCAGCAACAATTTTGATTCTTCTAGATCTAGGAGGGAGATATATTTTTTACTATGACACATCATATATTAATATGGGATATGTTTTTGTGTAGGAATAGTGAGTCATAGAATATGAGTCTCATTAGTTGAGGATTAACGAGTGGAATTACTAGACACAGGACCTCGATCTAGCTTCTACAGTTTATTCTCTATGATATTAAAGATTTTATTTACTTAGAGAATATTTTTTTGTATTCAAGGATCACCAAAACCTAAAGTACATATATACATAGTGTGATATTAATCTCTGAATACATATGTCAGTTGAGTACTTGTAATCCTTTGTGTTAGAGATTTATTATATGCTTGGTAAAGGAAATTATGTAGCTGACACTCTGAGCTAGAAGACTCAAACATAGGAGGTTCAGGAGTCCATGTGAAAATGGAATATCATGGAAATATTCACATTAATTCATGTTGATTTTTAGGAATATCATGTACCGACTATCCTCTCATCTTTAAAAGTGACCGCTACTCTTTTACAATGGATGAGAGTGAATCAATTATCTCATCCTGAGGTATTGGTCCAAAGTTAATTTATCTCATAAGATGATTCATCTTCTGGATAGACCATGGGTGGGGAAGAGACTTTTCTCTTTTGTTGGCATGTTTAGGTCCCAGCTAACATCAGTGAAGATCTAATGTTGTAATTTCATGGATGAGTTTGGACATTACATTCTAGAGTCACCAAGATGTGTTGATATTTCCATCTCTAGTATTGGTGACCTGCTGTAGAATGTGAGGTTGTTGGTTTTATCACTTGATGTTCTACCTATAACCCGGTGAAGGAATAACATCAATGGCCGGTGGGACATTTATAGTTGTATTCTATTATTGATTATAAATGGAATGATGTTTTTCCGGATTTAGTGACTATTTTACCTATATCACCTCCTTGAAATAATAATGTTTTGGTTTTCATTAGTCATTTGATGAAGGTATCACACTTCTTAACATTGAGAGTGACCTTCTTAGTAGACAATCTTAAAATTATAAAGGTCAATTAGGTTATATATATTCATGTATATTCATGTTATAGCATATCTGATAGGTATTCTCAATTCATATCTCGGTTCTAAAAGGGGTTATAGAAGGCCTTGGGTACATAGGTTCTTCTCAATGTGACCTATAACCCACAAACTGATGTACAGGCAGAGTGCGTGATTCAGGTGTGAGACGACATGCTTCATGAATGTGTCATTGACTTCAGGGGTTATTGGGAGAGACACATACACCTTTTTATTAGGATTATAATAACATCTTTCAAGCTACAATCGTGATGGATCCTTACAATGAATTATATGGTAGGCCTTTATGTTCACCTCTGTGCTAGTTAGAGGTAAGGGGGTAAGCTTTTATTGGAACATATCTCGTTTATAAGATTATAGATAAGGTCTAGTTGATCAGATAGCGCATATAGATATCTCAATCCATAAAGCATTCATATTCCAACCGTTGTCAATGACCACTTGATTTCAAGGTTGGAGATTGGGTCTTCTTGCGAGTTTCAACCAGTTTGGGACATCAACATATTCAGAGTTAGGGTGATATTTTTCCATGGTTCATTAGTATAAAAACCTAAGAATGATGTACATGAATATTAAATCTTTTAGAATAATAATCATTAAATTTTACAAATACATGCCTGAGGACTGTAATTTTGAAATCTTTTAACACATTCTTCTAAATTATTAAAGTTATTCAACATCTCCCATAAATATCTTTCCCTTTAGTATTATTACTTAAAAGTTTTCTTTATAACATGAGGAATGGAAACACATGAAAGGGTTATCTTAGATTCTTATTAAGGGTAAAAAAGGGATTTCTCAATCATATCATAATCATAAGACATAAAAATATAACATTTGAAAATATTATCCTACACATGAAAGATCGAGATATCATTCCATGGGATAAATCAAGAAAGTTCATAAGAATCAATGAATGTAATCCCAAGAGTCATAACATAATACATGAAATTTTTTGGCATACACATAACCATAGAAAATAATTTCATATTAGTCGAGGCTCATTTCCAAGATCATTATATCAGATTAATCCCATTACAAAACTGAGTTCACACCTTATTTCAGCTCTGTATTAATGAACCAATATCATTTCTTATTACATCCATGTATATATTATGAGATATAAATATTCACCCAATGTATTAGAGGGATATATAGGTCCCAAAAATATTATAATGAATTTAGCCTTACGTGTTACACAAAAACATAAATCATTTATCATAACCCATGGAATAAAATGGGTTTCTTTAATCAACATTCCACCATAACATAATCCATGTAATAAAATTAGATTTCATAAATATAATTATATCTTCAAAATTGCTGAATCATAAGAAAAATTAGGATATTATACTTGAAACATAACCCTATAAAATAATTCCATCTTAGATGGAGAATAATTTCTATATAACACTTGAAATTAATTATTGTGGAAAATATTCTTTTTTCTTCAAAAATGTTTTTTTTATCAAAATGCCATGAAATTTTAATAGAAAATAATTTATTTGAAATTAAGCTTGAAATCATGTAGATTAATCTTCATGTAAATAATTCACCATAAAAAAAGTAAAACTCTATCCATGCCCTATAAGTTAAAAAACATTATCCCCGTACTTTTTCTAGAAAAGTCAAAAAGTACCTCGTAACAAATAATGACAAAAGATTCCATTCATACCTTGCAATAAAAAATCACCAACGGGTAAAATTGACATTAAATTATTGTATAATAATTTAATTTATATTAAAAATTTCAGAAAAATGGATTTGGATGATAAATATACCCCAGTAAATGATTATATATAAACAATCTCGGATAATAATGATATTGAGAAATTATACCTTACCTAAGGTCTGATTTCTTTTATATGAATATGAACATCTATTATAATGATTTAAATAATGTAATTGAATTATTTCATAATAATATTAATTTTTATTATATCATATATTATCTTATTATAATCCTTTTGTTAATAACATTTCATTATTACTTGTTATTCGGGTATTAATTGATTCATTTTCTTATGCATGTTTTGTGGAATAAGTTTCGGTTATCCTTCATAGATCATAGTTATATCATTCCAAAATGATACTAAAATTATATATACTATATTTATTCATTATATACATTTATATAATCATTATTTAATGAAGATCATGAAGAACGAATAGCATCGCATCGTGGAGACGGTAGGTTGTACGTAAGCACGAGCGACGATATCATTCCCATAATTATTGAATAGTATTAAAGTGAATGGTGTATAATATTTCAGAATAAATATCATGTTATAATAATAATATATAGTTATTATTTCTATCATTATACCCATCCATATAAGGTGGTGGTGAAAAACATATTACACCACGACATGGAGACGATAAGTCGTACGTACGCATGCATGGTGATTCTGTTTTTCATAGGATATATAGAAAGTGGAATATTATTGTTCCATAATCATAATAACATCTCATTATATAATGGATACTATAGTTGTTACTTTATAATTAAACAACTAATGAAGGGGAATTAGAAGAAGAAAAAAGTTTGAATGAATCGGTTGATAAGTTTACCTCTTCTTCAACGTGCACCTCTAAATTTCCTATTAGAGCACTAGAGTTGGTCTTTGAAGAGGAAAAGAACCTATAGAATGTAAATAGTGAATTTTATAATTTAAAGGGACATGGTATGGATAATATTGAAAGCTAAAATTGAAGTTAAAATGTGAGGGAGGAGGTGCCCTTTTATAATTGAGGTGAGGGGCATTTTTGGGATCTCCAGAAATATAAATATATAATATAATATAACCCCATACAAAAAACTAGAAAATAAACCAATTTTAAATATGAGATAATATAGTGTTGTAATATCAAAAACTAATATATTTTAGACAAGTTTTTCTACCAATTTAAACATTATCATCTTAATTAACACATAGTTATTCTATTTAATTTTTAACTAGGGTAAAAAATACTTCAATATTAAAAAGGTGAAATATTTACTGTTTTGATGTAAATTAGACCATAAATAAGTTTCTTAGAACATTTTAGACCAAATAATAATTATTTTATATTTTTATAAAATAATTTATGATTTTTAATAATTTAATAAAATATTATTTAATAAAAAACAATAGTGCCAATTTTGACATAATTTAATTCATTGATTTTTAAAAATATTAAGATAACAAGTACACATATAAAAAACTATTTTATTATATTTCTAATAGGTTGAGGTAATATATAAAATTCATTACACATATTAATTAGACAAAATTATATTTATTTTAATATTTTTATGAGCATTTATTTGTTATCTTTATTAATAATATAATTACTACATCAATTTTTTGTAATTATTTAATATAATTATTTTTTGAGTAAAAATAAATAATAAAATACTATTATGAAGATAAATATCATATATTTTAGAAGAATATTTGAAATAAAATTTAACTTCTATAAAATCGATCATTTAAATTGTTATACTTATTAAATTATGAATGTGAATACTTTAACATTACTTCAAATTAAATAATATAAGTGTCACAATCTCTTATATAAAAATCAAAATGGTCAATAATTTGTCCCTTGTATGGTTATGGTCAATATATACACGACCAGTAATATATTTTCAAGTGTTTGGCTATTTTGATGGTTATTATTATTTTAATAAAAATTGTTTTATGGATTTCTCATCAATTAATTAATTTTTATATCATCAAATTATAAGTATTTATGGTAATTATTTATTTCAAAAAAAAATGAACATGATAAATTAAAACATAATAGATTTTAAATGAGTATTTATTGTCTAATTTGTCTTCTATATAACCTTATATAAAAAAATTATTTTGTTATTATAATTTGAGTGATACATATTAAACTTTTCATTAAATAAAAATAAATTAAATGTCATAATATCATCCTATTGGCTTGAAAACGAAACTATTTAGACCCAATGATTATTTAGGTCAGAAAACACCCATCCAATGATATTAATATGAGTTTTAGGGTAATTTTATAATATTATTCTTATCGTTAATTTATTTGGTTTACCCTTTTTTCGTAATAATAAAAATTACTGAAGTTACTATTCATAATGCCCAAAAATAAAATAAATATATTTACAAAATTTGGAGCTACTGATTAAAAATATGGAATCCATTTTTCAAAATACAAAACACAGAATTTGCAGTAATTAATTAAAATTAATCTCGTTGTCGGAAAGAGAGAACAGGTTTAAAAAGTTAAAACATTGCAAAAGATTAGATTGATTTTACATCTGAATTCAATGTAAAATTAATTATATTGATATAAATCATATTAAGTGATTAAAATATATTAAATTTATACTTTAAAACAAATCAATATTATAATTTAACTAAATAAATTATTTCAATGAATACAGTTTTTTTCAATTAAAATTTAGTGTATTTTTCATATTCATCAAAATTTAAAAGTTATCAGAAAAATATTAAAATTTCACCCTAATTAAATTTTTATATATTTCATCTAAAAATGTATATATAGATAAATATAATATATAAAATAGTAAAAAACTAGATCTAAAATCGGGGTGTCATTAAAATGTGGTAAAACTGTATTTTTTGAAAATTATTTCTTTTATCCAAAAATTTTAATTTGTTATTATATCATGTCTAGAAAACATATAAGATAAATTTTAGACATTATATTTAATATATTAAACATATAATTAATTGATAATATACTTCAAGAGTGATTTTTTTATTTTATAAACTAACTTATTTGCATTTTAATAGTTTTTCAGAAGAAAGTTAATATTATTCATACTCATCATTATAATGACTACGTTATATGGTGACACAATCGTATTATGTTTTTCACTTATAATCAGTCATTCATGAAATTAATTATATCAAATGAACTTAAACATTTGTGTAATACAAGACAAGCATAGTGTTGTGTATACCACAATCTATTATAGTGTTACGCATTTCGCAAGCTTATCGGGGTGTAGCATATAACACAATCCATCGAAGAAATTTTAAAAAAATATGTCTCATAAAAATATTGGGGTGTTAAATTTTACCCCTTTGAAATTAATTTTTCACTCAAAATTCATCGATGTTATAAATTGTTTAATAATTGAAATTTATTTCATAGAAATCCACATCGTAAAAAGTAATACAAAAATTTAGTTTTAATATGGAATGTTAGAAACATTATGGTTACCCAAAGTAAGTCAACCCTAGGTTTACACATTGGATAACAAAGGTGGGAAGTGAAAACATGGATACATAAGAGAAATATAACTATCAAGTTCTGATGGAGAGTGATAAAGAACATAGTTAGGAAAAATTCAACAATCACAAATCCATAAATCTATGATGATCTAATGGAACATATGATTCATCATATAATAAGGTACTAGGATAACTATTTTGGTTTCATGATCATTTCCCAACATTTGAAGAAAATGAGACTAAATAATTACTTAATTTCAGTATAATCTCACCATTTTTTGTGTCTTGATCAATTTCCACTCCATATCTTATTCAAAGAAATGAAGTTAAATTTTTCATTCCTAAAGTTTTAGCAGATCATGCGATCCAAAAATAAAATGATAGGTCATTACATATATCTTTATCACAAAAAAAATTTAGCACAAGTAATGAAATATGCATAAGTTCAACTATAGTGAGATAATACATTATTCTGACAAACTTTATCCATTGTTTAACTTAAACTTTCCATAAATTGATATCCTAACAATCATTCTGAAAGTTAAAAATCCAGAACTATAGAAAAAGATTCACTAACTCATCTTAAAATTTATCCCCATAAATCATAACATATCTATTTTTGGTCACATACCAAAAATTTTATCACCTTCCTCATGTATTCTCTTGATTCATGGTAATAACCTGATTTATCATATATCCTTATTGATAACATGCATGTTTCTTTATTCTTAAGTCTAAAAAGATGTAAACATCATCCATGATAGCATAACCCACATGTCAATAAATCCTAAACCAGTTCCAAGGTAACTAATATCATCCAATTCACTTAATCATATCTAACATATATTTATCCAAATATCATTATCTCAACATCAAATTCATATTAAGGGTTATCCTTCCCTTAATCATGTGTTTTCCAAAAATATCACCTTATTACCTCAATCACTCACCATGGTACCAATCAGAATATACTTTCAAATACATGTGGAAACCCATAGTGGACTAATAAATAAATATTTTCATATTCCATAATATTATAAAATATATTCTACAGCATTATTCCGGGATCCCATTACAAAAATACTAAATTATTTCACCACTTTGTTGTCATACTCAACATCACCAATAGTGATCACATGTGGGTTTCCTTTTTATTTGGACTTAAGAGTTTGTTATCATAGATCATTATCGATAACCCAAGGATTAGGTAATTGGTTAGAATAATACCCTATTTTATTGAACTTATAACATTGAAGTGTGGGAGGTTCATTCTGTATAGCCTTTTCTCTATTCAGATCATTAGCTTCCATTTTCCCATTACATAGGCAATCAACTTCTCGATGACCATTTTTCTAAACATAAAAATTTTACTATTCCATTTAAGATAATCTCTATCATGATTCATTCAGTAGTTTGATCATAAAGAAATGCTCAGATTCTTTTCACCATTGTTTTCAGATTTTCCAGCAAACTTAATCTTATATTTATTATCGAAATGATGAGATTGATATGTAACACCAACTTCCATTTATACCTTGATATAACAACACACAATCTCTTCATATCTACACAAGTCTCTTATAGATAATTTTCATCTTTGACTTGGTTAAAATCCACTGAAGATTTGATCATCTTTACTTTCAGGTTGGAAGATAAATCTAGAATCATACCTTGCAAGTCTTGTAAAATTTACTGTATATGTACCAACGGATTCATCATCATTTTGATTAAGCTCTAGGAACTCCTTTTTCATCTACATTTGAAGAACATAAGGAAATTACTAATTGAAAGATAAGTTCTTGAACTATTCTCTTTCCATGGATTCAATTTCTTCTTGCTACCTCGTATTCTTGATTAGAGTCCACAACTAGTATGCTTTGCCTTCTAAATTATAAATATCCAAAATGAAATTTACATGTTTTAATAGAGAAGGATAGAAATTAGATTTTCAATGGTACAGATCCATTTTTCAACAACAATTGGATCAAAATACCCACTGAATGAAGGTGGATGTTTCCACATGAATGACTTAACAGAATGTTGTTCCCTTCTCTGCTCATTTGGAAGTCCATAAGGATTCATAGCTTGTGTGAGTATAGTGATAATATTTTTCATTTTAACTCCCATAATTTTTTTTATTTGGTAGGAAAATCATTTCATTGACCATTTCATTGATCATTAATATGGTTAATTTAGGATCTAGCCATTTTCTAAAACCCAAAAATAATAGTTTGAGAGGTAAAAAATCATAATAGAAAAATATCAAGGGGAAGTACTTTTAATCTATAACATCATTGGTTTAATCCTAGGTTAAAAATGATCATTACCATAATTCAAGGAATTTAACCTATTGTTAGACTAATCCTTAGGGACAACCCTTGACATACCTTATAAATATCTATATGGATCTCACTGAAGATTTTTGTCCTAGTTTCAAAATGTTTACTAAACCTTTTCTCTGATACAAACTATAACAGCCCAAGCATTAAGTACATGAATATTGCATATTTTTATATTAATATTAATTACATTTTACAAATACACACTCAAGTTCCATAATAGGTAAGTGCCTTCATAAACATGGAATACAATCTTTTAACATGTGAAAGATCATCAATATCTCCCGTAAAGATCTTCCCCTTTAGTATTCCTACTTAAAATATTTCTTTATAGCCAGAGAAATAGAAATATAAGAAAAGGGGATCTCAGATTCTCAATAAGGTTAAAAAACGGAGATATCAATCATATCATAAACCCACTATATATAAGATCATAACATTTTAAAATCGTATCATATATATGAAAGATCGTGATATCATTCCATGGGATAAATCATGAAATTTCATAAGAATCAATGGACGTAATCCCAAAAGTCATAATGTATACATGATGTTCTGTGATATATACACAATCATAGAAAATCATTTCATATTTTTATGGCTGATTTTCAAGACCATCATAGTGGACAAAGACTATTACTAAATTGAGTTCACTCTTCGTTCCATCAATGTAATACTGAACTAAGATCATTTCCCATTCCAACCATGTTTATATCATGAGATGTAAATATTTACCCAATTAATTTTAAGGGGATATAGGTCCTACCCATCTCATATTCAATTCATTATTACATGTTCCACAATAATAAAAATCATTCATCATAACCCAAGGAATAAAATAGGTTTCTCTAAACATCATTCCACTATAACATAATCCATGTAAAACAAATTGATTTCATAAATATAATTCAATCATAAACACCAAAAAATAATAGGAACAATATAGATATTATACTTGTCATATAAAAATATAAAATAATTCCATTTTAGATGGAAAATAATTTTGATATACCACTTGAAATTAATTCTAGAGTAAAATATCATTTTTTCTTCAAAAATATTTTCTTTTTAAAAATGTTACGAAATTTTAAAATAAAATAATTTATTTGAAAATTAAATTTTAATGATGTATAGGAATATTAATGGAAATAATGTGTGATGAAAATGTAAAAATCCATTCGTGTCATAAAAATTAAAAAAAATCCTCGTACTTTTGGCAGAATAGTGAAAAAGTACCTTGTATCAAATAACGAAAAATGATTCATTTCATATCATTTAAGAAAAATTAACCAATGGGTAAAATTGAATATAATTTTTTTATAATAATATAATTAATCTTATATATTTATTAAACATGGATGTTGATGATAAATATACCCTAGTAAATACATATGTATAAACAATCTCATATAATAATAAGATTGTGAAATTATCCCTTAACATAGGTCTGATTTCCATTGTTTGTATGTGAACCTATTATATAGTGATTTAAATAATTTTTTGACTTATTTAAGAACTATATATATTTTATTATATCATATATGATCATATTATCATTCATTTGTCAATAACATTTCATTACTACTCATTATTCGGGTATTAACTGCATTATTTTCATATGCATGTTTTATCGAATAAGTTCTAGTTGTACTTCATATATCATATTTATATCATTAAAAATCATATTAACATTATATATATCATATTTATACATTATATACATTTATATATTCATGATTAATTTAATATCATGTAGAATGAATTGAATCACATCATGGAGATGGTATGTCGTACGTACGCACGAGCGACGATATAATTCCCTTAATTATTGAATGGTATTAAAGTGAATGATTTATAATATTTCTGAATAAATATAATGTTATAATAATAATATATATTTATAATTCTAGTCAATATACTCATCCAATTAATGTGGTGGTGAAAAACAGATTACAATACGGCGTGAAAAAGTTTAGTCATACGTACGCATACGTGGTGATTTTATTTTTCATAGGATTGATAGAAAGTGGAATATATTTCTTCCATAATCATAATAAAATCTAATTTTATAAGTTATAAAGTATTTATTACTTTATAATGAAATAACTCATGAATAGGAAGTAGAAGAAGACAGAATTCTGAAAGAATCAGTAGAGGGGATTGTCTCTTCTTCGACGTGATTCCTCTAAATTTCCTCTTAGGGCACTAGATTTGGTATTTGAAGAATACCAAAACCACTATAATGTAAAAAGGTAATTTTATAAGGACAAATGGTAAGTTATAGACGAGATTTAAGGTTTAATGTGATGTTAAGTGGTGAGGAATGAGGTTCCCTTTTATAATTGAGGTGAGGGAAATTTTTGGGATCTCCAAAAATATTAACATTTAAAAAAATCAAACCCAATACAAAAACCACCAAAAGGTCCCAATTTATAATATGAGAAGATTAAAGGATTAAATATAACCAAAAATTATATTTTAGACTAGTTTTTATTTCAATTTAAATATTATCATTTTAAATAACACTTAGTTATTCTATTTAATTTTTATCTTGGGTAAAAAAAATATTTCAAAATTAAAAGTGTAAAATATTTACTTCTTTGATGTTAATTAGACCATAAATAAATACCTTATAACATTTTAGACCATATAATAATTTTTTTATATTTTTAAAAAATTTATTATGATTTTTAATTAATTTAATAAACATTATTTTCATAAACAATCAATAGTGTCAATTTTGTTACTACTCAATTCATTGATTTTTAAACATATTAATATAACAATTTAACTTCAAAAAAACTATTTAATTACATTTTAAATAGGTTATGTTCATTTGAAAAATTCATTATACTTATTAATTATCATAAATTATATTTATTTTAATATTTATAATAACATTTATTTGTTATCTATGTTATTAAAATAATTACAACATCAATTTTGTGTAATTATTTAATAAACTTATTTTTTGAATAAAAATTAAAAAAATTCTATGATGAATATAAATATCCGATATTTTAAGAGAATATTTGTAGTTGAATTTATCTTCTGTAAAATCCAATATTTAAAATGTTTAACTTATTAAATTATGAATGTGACAACTTTACCATCACTTTAAATAAAATAATATAAGTGTCAAAAACTCTTCTATAAGGCTCCAAATGGTCTCTAACTCGACTCTAGGATGGTTATGGTCGATATACAATTGGCCAATAATATTTGGTCAAGTTTTTGGGTCTATTATTGGTTTTTTCCATTTTAATAAAAATTGTTTTATTTATTTCACATCAATTAATTAATTTCTACATCATCAAAGTATACATCTTTAAGAAAATTATTTATTTAATAAAAATGACAAATAAATTAACATGATAAATAAAAATATTTTATATTTTAAATTAGTATTTATAATCAAATTTTTATTCTATATAACCTATTATAAAAAATGATTCAATTATTAAAATTTGATTCACACATATTTAACTTTTTTATAAATAAAAACAAATTAAATATCCTAATCTCATTCAAGTTGATTACAAAGGACACCATTTTAACCCAAGTATTATTTAGGGAGAAACAAACTCATTCAGTTATATTAATACTACTATTAGGGTAATTTTATAATTGTATTTTTACCCTTAATTACTTGTTTTACCAATTTATCTTATTAATAAATATTTCCAAAGTTACTATTAATAATGCCCAAAAATAAAATAAATCTATTTAAATAATTTGGAATTAATAATTTAAAAATATAGATATCATTTTTCAAAATTCAAAACACATAGGTTTCATTAATTAATTTAAAATTAATCTCATTGTCAAAAAGATAGAATGAGTTTTAAAAGATAAAACATTAGAAAAGATTGAAATGTTTTTATATATGAATTCAATGTAAAATTAATGACAATGACATATATTATATTTAATGATAAAAAATACATTTTATTTATAATTTAAAACATTTCAATATTATAATTTAACCATATAAATTATTTCGATGAAAAAATTTGTTTTCAATTAAATTTTAGTGTATTTTTACTATTCATAAATATTAAAATGTTATTTGAAAAATATTAAAATATCATCCAAATTAAATTTTAATATCCTTCTTCCAAATAAAAAAATTATATTTTTAAATAGAATATATAAAATGTAAAAAAATAGATCTAAAAAGGGTGCGCTATCAAAAGGCGACAAAACTGTATTTATTTTAAATTACTTCTTTTATCAAAAAAAATTGAATTTTTTCTTATATCATGTCTAGAAAACATATAATATGAATTTTAAACATTATATTGAATATATTAAAAAATTATTTCATTAATAAAATTTATCAAGAGTGATTTTATTATTTTATAAACTCACTTATTTATATTTAAATAGTTTTACAAAAGATAGTTAATATTATTCATACCCCTATTTATAATGACTGGGTTATAAGGTAACATAATAATATTTAGTTGTTCAGTAATACTCTGTCATTCATGAATGGAATTATATCAAAATAACTTGAAATTGTATGTAGCACAAGTCAATCGTAGCATTGCGTATACATCAAGCTAAGTCATTGTTGTGTATTGCATAATCTTATCTTGGTGTAGCGTACAACAAAATACATAAAAGAAATTAAAAAAATATCTCATTAAAATCATGGGGTGTTATAGTTGGACCCTTTGAGGTTTTAATATAGATCAAACCAATGGATTACATGTTAGTACATCATATGAGGTATCGGTCTATGCATGATGTCTTTCATGTATCTTAGCTTTGCCAATAATATCTAGACCCAACACATGTATTCCATCCTGATGAGGTTGAGTTAGAGATGGATTCTTCTTTGGAGAAGTACCTAGTGAGTATTGTGTATTGGATTATAATGACCCACTGAAGACGGTTATTTCATTTAGTACATTTATTATGGAAGCACGATCGAGTATATGATGAGCCTTGGGAGTGGATAGTTGATATATAATCCTATTGGCCATAAATATTCTTGGATGATACCTCTTTACCATTAGAAGTCCAAATCTAGGATTAATTACTTTATTGAGGGTAGATTTTAAAGACATGACTTTTATCAAAGGTGAGAATCGTTTTTCTTTTGTTTAAATACCTTAAAGCATCCCTATTAATATTTATTAATGGAGTCACAAAGGTCACATGGGTGTTTGGGGATTTTTCGGAGAACGGAACCCTGGAATTTTGAGAAACAAACAAGGCAACACAGTTAGGAGAAATCGTGCAGCCCGACCTTCATGGTTTGTCTATTCGTGTGGATGGTTTTAGATTGGATTAGGGGGTGCATGGTATGTTTCAAATAGTGTGAGCCCAGACACATGCTATTGTGAGTTTTGGTGGGTTTGGAGATAATGGGTCTCGCATGGCTTCTGCATAGTTAGAAAAAAAATGTGCTCATATACCATATAAAGTCCACCTTGGCCAATGGAGTGGCACAAACTGGTGCACTATTTCGTCAACCATCCATGCAACCATGCCTAAATGGGTGAATTTACCATTCTACTATTAATTAACCTAATATCTAAATCCAACCTCTCTACTCTTCTTTTCTACTGGGTGAGCAATCCTCTTCTTCTACTGAAGGATTATTCTCCTAAAATCATAGGTTATGAGATGAAACTTTTATTTAGACTCTGATTTGAATGCCATTAGTCATGTTGTATTTACAAAAACAAGCACTCAAATCCTCTTACTTATAATTTCAATTTATCTTAATATCTCGTATGTATTTTAGTGAGATCTCATTCTCCTTATTTTTAAAGAATTGGACCATTCTTCATTTTTATTTCTATCTACTTCAAATATGATGTTGATAATGGATCTGGATTCATCTATAGACCTACGGTATGTGGTCTAGTTTCTTTCCTTCATATTTTATTTTTTTTTTCATTTCCTCGCCATTTTACCACATGATTTCCTTTGTTGTGGGTTGCCTATTAATGAGTTATTTTATTCTAAATAATCTTTTTCCATGTAAATATACCCCTATTGATAATTTTTAACTATTTGGGGCATTTCAACCTCATTCATAGCCACCCCTTGGGTGGGCTATCATGAAATGTACCTTTAAATTT
Organism: Viscum album; assembly: GCA_963277665.1. NCBI lineage: Eukaryota > Viridiplantae > Streptophyta > Magnoliopsida > Santalales > Viscaceae > Viscum > Viscum album. Next base: position 248,627,943 of record OY728165.1, on the reverse strand, counting down.
AATTGTTTAAATGAATCAACACCTTTTAATTCTTTTCCATGGGTGGTAAGTGGAATTTCCCCATTGTTGGTAAATTTATAATTGATAGTAGTTTATTCTATGTTCTTGTTGAACCTTGTAATTATATTGCTTTGAATAAATATATTAAATAGATTTATTGTATTAATAAAAATGGAATTTATATTCCTTGATTGTTTGAAAGGATTTTTATTTCTTAAATTCTTACTTAATGATTGTTTTCTTAGCTTAAATTAATTAAATGGACTAATTGAATAAATTATAAATGGTGGAAAGGATACAACAAGTTATTTATTCTTATGAAATGGATTTTATGAACTTTGACACCCATTTATATATTTTTGTCTTGATTGAGATTGTTAAGTGGTGATTCCACATGATATTATTGTTATTATTATTATTACATTGAGATTGTCTATGGAATGATGGTTAAGGGACTTGTTGACCAGGTAGTTTCACTCTCCTTTACATCGGGTGTTGATAATGATATCTCTCACCTCTATACTAGTAACTGGGTTATAGACATGATGTTCAAAATTCATCCATTTAGGGTGATGAGCATGACAACTCACCCCACCTATATTGAGTGATGATCATGACACATCACAATAATTATGGGATTCATGGCATGTATCCTATATTAGGGAATATATCTCATTAGACTGGTTGTGGATGCTTGAGTTACTTCACAGGTCTGTCCGACACCTATTATCCAGGTATATAACTACATACTCCATCACGTACATAGTCCACATTTTAGTACATAGTATATAACTATACTATATATATTATTACTTTATATTTGGTTACTTTTCAGACTCATTATGGCCTATGCTGAAGTAGGTGAAGTCCATCAAGTGTCTTATAGGAACCTGAGTAGACTGTTATTTATTTATTTAAATATTTTTTTATCATTCATATACCTACACACATTTGTTACTATGTACATAGAATGGAGTATTTATAGACATCATTGGTGGTGGGCTACTGAGATTTTATCTCACTCCTTACTTGGGATGCCTTTGGTACCTGATTAGATTAATTTTCTTATAGGAATGGATAAGGTAAATTTCCTTACTACAGATATTTGATATGCTTTACTTATAGTGTGGATCATGGGAGTGGAGGACCGAACATATGATTGAGATTCTACTAGATTAGTATTTTTTCCTTGTTGTATTTTTGTATAGCATGTTGTATATGTTTTTCACTTATTTTCCCTTTTTGTATATCATAATTCCATGAAAAATTTATATTTTACTCAACATAAGTGATTCTTATATTAATACGGTTTATTATTTATCTATTCTTCAATAGTTATTCATATTTGTTTCTGGTATTCCTTTTAGTTATATGATGCTTCGACTACGGTGGGTTACTGGTCCAGTGTTATTGTGTCTATTTATATTATGCTTTTCCTGTTGTCTACTTCATTATAAAAAAAATTATTAAACTTTGATATGAGGATATACTCTCCCCAATATATCACATTTGGCCCTCACTACTAGTTGATATCCATTGGCAAGTAAGGAGGTGCACTTAATGCCATGTGACCCACAGGCTTGGGGCATGAGTTAAGTGGATCTCGGGTTGGGATGTTACATGTAAAGTAAGCATAAAAATTAAGGCATCATGAAAGCATGATAATACTCCCATGTTATATAAGTTATGAAAAATATTCCTTTTGGAAAAAAATCATTAAAAGGGTATATATTATTAAAAAATAAATTGACTTAAAAAGATCATATCATTGAAGTGGGCATTAATAAAAATTATTCATTATGTGTATCCACTTTAAATCCATAAAAAACAAGTTTAAATACAACATAACATAATAAAAATTCATTTTACATAAAATAAAATAGTTTCATAATCAAAGAAGTAGAATTTTAACATGAAGAATAGAAATTGAATTAAGTAATCCCATATCTTGAATTTTCCTTTAATTGAATGTGATTTAACTTTCTATATAATGGTTTAAATAGTGTTATTAATATTTAAAATAACCATGTTAATATTTATTATATCATATATGATCCTCTTATATCATCTTATTACCCATTTGTCAATAATATTTCATTATTACTCTTGTTTGGAATGTTAACTTCTTCATTTTCCTATGCATTTTTTGTCTTGAAAATCCATATTCTTATGGATAGGATATAGTTATATCATCTCTAGAATTATGTTAAGGTGGTAGGTATTATATTTATTTATTATATATTTTCTAATAATAATTCTTGAATGGTGGACATACAAAATGAATCACATCAGTTCATGGAGATGGTAAGTCATATGAACGCACAAGTGATGATATCATTTCTAAATAATTTTATGGTAAGGATATGGATGATATATTAATTTAAATATTAAATATATTTTAATAATTATGATATATATCTATTATTTACATCATTATAACCATCCTTCTAAAGTGGCTCTGAAAAAAAATTACACCATTGAATGGATACTATAAGTTGTACATACGCATGTATGGTGCTTTTCTTCATAGGATGGAAAAATGGATGAATATGGTTTCCCCATATTCATAATAATATCTCATAATATTTATATGATAGTGGATTTATTTTTTCATGTTTGTAACAACAGATTAATAGGAAATATAAGAAGATATAAACTTCAAAGGGTTGATAAAAATGATTAGTTATTCTCTAGTAAACTCTTTTAGATCTTCTCTTAAGTGGTCTAGGGTTGGACTTTTTGAAAGACCATAAACTCCAGAACTTGAATAAGGATTTTTAGAATATCAATTGGAAGTTTTTTTCATGTATATCTCTCTATGGAGTGTAAATAATTTATGAAGGAGGTTCCTTTTTATAATTGAGGTTAGGGAACTTTTGGAATTTCTCAAAATATTAAATTATAATAAATTCATTTATCATGGAAAATGCCCCCAAATGAAAATGGATTATAAGATAAGATAATATATAAATTTAATCCAATCAACCAATATAATTTATATATGTTATTGTTCATTTTAATCATTATCTATTTTATTAACCCCTTGGTTAATTATTTGTTAACTTAATCATTGTAACCATTATTTTAAGTATAAAGGGTTAGTAATGTTACTATAAATACAAAAATGGCTCATAAATGGACTATTTATGTTGTTTTAAAATATATTAAATTCACATGTCCAAATTTAATATTTTTATATATTTTATATATTTTAATAAATTATTATTTTGATAAATTATTATTAATGCTGATTTTGTCACTATTCATTTGATTTGACTTCAAATACTACAGGACAAAGGGAGATTTAGAATAAAATGATTTATAAAATATCTCATATATCATAAATATCTATAAAATTTGTTTCATAAATTAACTCAATCAAATTAAATCAAAATTAATATTTTTTAATATTACTTATTTTATTTTATTTTAACTAAATAAATAATCCATTAGAATTTAAGTTAATTATATAATTTTTAAAAATAATAAAATAAATTTTTATAATGAAAATAATTTAATTATGATAAAAATATACATTTATATTCAGTTATATATTTTTTCCTATACGGAAACATACAAATATTAAATACAAAAAGAGTCACATTTTATAACTATCATTGATTTAAATAATATATAAGTCATTTTCAGGGACAAGTGTCCATTGAAAAACTTAAATTATAACCTAATTTGATAATGGTATAATACTATTTATACATAATTTTTTTACAATTTTGGGTCATGGTTATACCTTTATTTTTTGGTTTTAACCCATTTTACTATTACTATGACAATATGGGTTTCTTAATCTTTGATGATTAATATAATTACTATAAAAGGACAAAAAATACATAAATAGATAATTTATAAAATTTTAAAACTTATCCCTATACATTATAAAATTTTAATATTTTTAGAAATTTTATTGCATTTAATAAAATATTATTTATTATAAAATATTCATAATGTCAATTTTAAGAACTATTCATTACTTTGACATTAATAATATCAAGATTACACTTAAAATTAGAACCAACTATTTTATTACATAAATAAAATTTCAATGTAATCTATAAAAAATTATTATATTAATTATCTCAAATTATATTTTTTTTAATATTTTAAATAACATTTTTCTGATATATCCATTAATAAAATAATTACACCATCGGCATTGTGTAAGCATTTAAGGTACTTATTTTTTCACTAAAAATTAAATATAAATCTCTATAATGAAGATAAATCTTTTATATTTCATATTAATATTTATAGTTAAATATAATTTCCAGATAACACTTTATAAAAAATGATATAGTTATTAAAAATATGAGTGCAACATATTTGACTTTTCTTTAAATAAATATTATAAATATCATAATCAATTATAAATGGAAAACAAATGCTATATATTATATCCAAACATGAATATGTATTTATATAACTCAACTAATAAAATTTTATCATGTTTAAGGGTAATTTTATAGCCCTTGACATATTATTTTATCCTTAATTACCTGATTTACCCTTTACCGCGGTAACAAAAATTAGAAAGGTTTTTATTCATATTTACCAAAACTAAAAATAATATTTTTAATAAATTTTTACATCCATATTTAAAATAAGGAATCTATTTTTAAAATATCAAAACATATAATATTAATCATTTAATATTAAAATAAACTGATAAAATTCAATGAACAGATGTTTTTCAAAAAAATGGATTTTTCCAATATAAAATTTTTATATATTTAATTAAACTACGAAATCCATTTAAAAACCATAATTGTATTATATTAAATAAAATTTAACAAATAAAATTTTAAAACTGATATATTTAAAATTTTTAAATAATTTAAAATTAAATTAAAATTTCAATAGAAAATGGAATTTTTCATTATTCATTAAAAAAATCAGAACTTTTCATAAACATATAAGTATTTCTCCATAGGATAATTTTGATATTATGATTTTAAAAATTATATTTATTTCATTAAATAAAATTTATAAATTTTACATAAATTAATTATATTGTTCTCTCACAAAATAAATAAAAAATATTCTTGAAAAAGGTTTATTTGACAAATAAAACGACTTTACTAAAATTAAGTGCATAATATTATTAGAATTAATAAGGAAATATTAATGATTTGGATAATTTTTTATTTTATAATTCAGTTAATACTATTAATTCCTACCAATTTAATGGCTAGTTTATAATGGTCACATAATTAAACAATATTTATTTTTCTGTTTAATCTCAGTTGTCTATATTTTATACACTGTCAAACGTAGTCTTTTCTCTTAAAAACATGAGATGTTACATTCTCCCCCATTTTAGAAATTTCATCCTAGAAATTTTGAATTTGGTCTCATTCACTGGGGTTTTACTTTCTAAAATACCTTTATTGAAATCCCACATCATAAAAAATAATAATAAAACTTCTTATTTAAATGAAAGAAAGGGAAGTATGAAGGTCATCTAGAATAACACATACAAGGCTTAAATGTAGGAAAACATTGAAATAGAAGAGAAAAGATAATTTATAAGGACTAATATAAAGTTATAGAGAACATTGTCATGAGAAATTTAACCACTACAATAATGTAAATATGTGATGGGTTATAAAGCTATTGATTTTTTGGTAATAAAGGAAAAAAATAATTTTTTTGTTTAAAGATATTTTCCTAGAGTTGAAGAATTATTTTTCTATCTATACTAAAATAATCTGAAAATATACATGCTTGAAAAATATATTTTCTTCCATCAATTAATATCAACCACAAACTTATATTTTTCTATAAATGATGAATATGAATTTCTTTTTTTATTCCCAAAAAACTGGAATCAAATTCTATGTATCAAAAAATTCAAAAAAGTATAACTATATACTTATCATGTATTTATACATTGATCCAAACCAAAATGGATATAATATGATAATATAATTACAAAAATTAATAAAACATAAATAAATAAAAACTACTTTTAATCTTAAAAAATTTATAGTAATACCCAAAAATAAACTTAGATCATTTAATAAATAATTATCCTTTAAATTCTTCAAAATAGTCCAAACTATAATTCAAACCCAAAATTCAGAAGGATTTGATTAAATAATATTCAAAGATAATTTTTTATATTTTTATCCCAAAATAACATCTATAACTCTTAATATATCATACAAAAAAAATTAATTTTCAAAATCACATAATCTACAAGATATACAAACTTTCCCATAAATAACCTGAATCTCCATTAATCCAAAATAATATAATATATAATTCCAAGATATAAATCAATATTTATTAAATAAATAAAATCTCAAAGTATTCTATTTACCATAATCATATATGTTTTAAAAAATAGTACATTTACAAAATAACATTAATAAATTCTTCTATGAATAGAATATCTTAACCTTAAAGGTTATCTCAAATCTTTCTTTTGTATCCCAAAATTTAATAAACCATAATTTCCTGAAAAATAAATGACTGAAAAAATTTCATTGGTCACCTCCAAATTTCATAACATAATGCCTTAAAACGAATTTATTATACATTTTTCTTATGATCATCCTTAAAATTATAAATACATGATGTTATCTATTACCCATAAGAAAACCTCACCTAAAATACTTTCTAATCTCCAAATCTATCTAAACCCTACTCTTATGCCAATAATAAGGATCTGGCCTAAAACAATACATATTATAGTTATTTTAAAACTATAAATCACTTTATTTTACCGAAAATATTTTAGTTTTATGATTTTATAGAATTTTTAAAAACACTTATATATTAAACAAATACATTACAAGTGGAAACTTATACATAGTATCTATTTTTTCACCAAATAAAACCATTTTAAAATAAAACATGTTTTCTTTTCTTACAAATCTTCACAAATTTTATATTTACCTCATTATTGTCCCTAATATTCCTTAAAAATCTTTTAATAAAAATAAAAAGGTGGTATTATCACAAAATTCTATATAAGGGACATAAAATAAAATAACATAACCATTAGTCCATAAATACATATAAAAAATTTTTTTTAAAGAAAAAACATTTGGCTCAAAATAAAATATTTCTTATCCAATAAATCAAATATTCTTACCAAATAATTACGTAAAACATTTTATAATTGAACATAAAATAAAAACTCATAAAGTTTCATGAAAACTTTTTACAAAGTTAAAACATTCATCTATGAAACAAAAGTTGTTTAGATTACCTTATGAAATCATAACATAACTATAATAGCCATAGAAATAATAAATCATAAAGTTAAATTGTGGAATAATTTTCATATCAATATTACATATATTTTATCTCTCACGGCTACATAGGAAGTAACCATCACAGTTACATTTTGAATAACCATCACTGTATATTCCATAATCACCTAGGATGAACCAAATTGGTTAACTCTATACATATACCCAATGCATTGGAGAGATATAACAGGCTCACTAACCTTTAGTTTATAATGTAACCACCTATCTTCATAAACAATTCCCAAGAAACATACCATAATCACAACACGTAAAGATTGTATAAAATTCTTGAAGAAAATAACATTTCCATTTTGAAATCAGTTTTCTTTTTAAAAGTTGCACACTTAAATATTATAACATTTTATTTGAAAAGAAACTTTTAAACTTATATAGTAATATTCAAAACATTATATTATCATGAATGTGGGAAAATTTTCATATGTTGTATAAATTAAAAAACATTATTTTTGAAAAAAGACTCATTAAAAGAATATATATTTTTTAAAAAGAAATTCTCTTAAAAAGATCATATCATTGAACTAGGCATTAATAAAAAAAATTAATTATTTTTATCTTATATTAATATACATAAAATAATTATAAATATAATAAAATATAATAAAATTTCATTTCACACAAAATCATATCATGTAATAATCAATGATGTAGAATTTTAACCCGGTGAAAGAAAATTGAGTTAAGAAATCTCTTACCATGAACATTACTTTAATTGAATGTGTTTTAACCTACTATATAATGGTTTAAAGAATGTTATTAATTTATAAAAGAACCATATTCATATTTATTATATCATATATGATATTATTATATCATCATATCAACCATTTATTAATAATATTTCATTATTAACCTTGTTTTGGGTGTTAAATGCTTCATTTTCCTATGCATGTTTTGTCATGTCAGTCCTGGTTATTGTGCCTAGGATATAGTTAAATTATCTCAATAATTATATTAAGGTCATATCTATTATATTTATTCGTTATATCTTTATTTTATAAATATTCATTAATGGTGGATATAGAAAATAAATTTCATCACATCATGGTGACGGTAAGTCGTATGAATGCACGAGCGACGATATCGTTTCTAAATAGTTGTAAGGGTAAGAAATTGTATGATATATTAATTTTTTGAATCAATATATTGTTATAATTACCATATATATCTATTATTTGAATCATTATAACCATCCTCATAAAGTGGTGATGAAAATAATTACACCATTATATGAAGACAGTAAGTCATGCACACGCACGCACGATGCTTTTATTTTTACAAGGATAGATAAAATATGAAATATGGTTTTATCATATTCATAATAAAATATCATAATATATATATATATATTATACTAGTGTTATTTTTTATATTGGTAAAAACATTAAGATGAATTATAAGAAGGAATAAACTTGAAATATTTGAAAAAAATAATTACCAATTCTTTTATAGATCTCATATAGATCTTCTCTTAAGTGGTCTAGTGTTGGTATTTTTGAGAGAAAAGAACCTAAAAAACATGTATAAGGATGTTTTGGAGATAAAATTTTAAATCATGGGATATCTATATGGATCAATGTGGTAAAAATAAGTGAGGGGGAGCCATTTTATAATTGAAGTGAGGGGTACTTTCAGAAGTTCTCAAAACATTAAATTATAATAAATTAATTTATCAGGCCAAATGCCTCTAAATAGAAATTTATTTGAACATAATATAAGATGTGATTTTAATATAACCAAAAAAATATAATTCAGAAAAGTTTCGGTGTTATTTTAAACCTTTTATTTTTTATTGACCCCTTGGTTGATTATTTTTTACCGTAACTGTGGTAACCATTATTTACTTATAAAAGTTTAATAATGATACTATAAATAAAAAATGACTCATAAATGGATCATTTATGACTTTTTAAAACTATTCTGTTAACATGGATAGATATAATATTTTTTTTAATTTTAAATAACATAACAATATCTTATTTTAATATATTATCATTAATTTTTATTTTGATAGTATTCATTTAATTTTACTTTAAATACATCAATAAAAAATGGTAATTCAAATATAATTCTTTAAATGATCTATAATATATCATATAGATTTATAAAATTCATTTCACACAATAAAACATTCAAATTATATCAAAATTAAAAAATTTTAAATCATTAATTTTTTTTACATGTTAATTAAAAAAATACTTCATTAGAATTTCAAAAAAAAAATTAAGGTAATTATATAATTTATAAAAAATAAAAAAAATTATAATGAAAATAATATCATCGAGATCAAGATAGAAATTTTGGTTCATTCATATCTTGTTTTTTTCCATTTGTGTACACATAAAATATATTAAATACAAAGAGAGTGACATTTTGTAACATTCTTTTATTTAGATAATATATTTCATTTTCATAGAAAAGTGTCCCTTAAACAACTAAAATTAGAAACTAAGTTGATAAGGTTCAAATGTTATTTATCACATAATTGTTTTTACAATTTTAGGAAATGGTTATGATGAGTCAATAAGGTTTTCCTTGTGACTTTTCCATTCCTTCTTTCAAGGGGGAGATTGTTGAGTCATTAAGGTTTCCTTATGAATTTACTATTCCTTCTTGTTTTGAAAATCACAAACAACTTATCTTAAGGAAAATATATTTTTACCCTATGTTTTACTTCTATAAGGAAAATTTCCTTACTCAAGGAAATTTACCCTAACATAGATTTTATTACTCATATCATATTTTCACTAAGTGTAAAATTCGGTTTGAAACCAAAAACCTCTAAATATTATAATTACGTAGATATAAAGCATTTTGTTTTAGTCTCCGAATTACTATTACGAACTTTTATGTAGTTCGACTCTGAACTCTAGAAATGAACATTAATGAAGATCGAATCCGAATTCTGGTTACGAACATTCATGAAGTTCGACTCAGAATTCTGGTTATGAACATTCATGATGTTCGACTCCGAATTCTGGTTACGAACACTCATGAAGTTCAACTCTGAATTCTAGTTATGAACTCTCATGATGTTCAACTCCTAATTCTGATTATGAACTTATATAAACTTCAACACTGAATTCTAGATACGAACTACTCTATGTTTTGACTCTGAAGTTATCTGAATTAATACTCCGAAATCTTATGAGTTCTGACTTCTAATTCTCATGAACTCTAACTCTGAACATTGTAAGTTCAGGTTCCGAATTCTTGTGAATCCAGATTCCGAATTTCTTTCAAATACAAACTCCGTAATTATATATAATTTAGGTTCTGAATTCTTACAAAATAGAATCCGAATATCTTTATACAATAGAATCCATATACATTTTTGGTTAGAATCCAAATAATCATTTACTTATATTCCAAATATCAGTTTTTTTAATTCTTAAAATTGTTTTTTGTAAAACGATGTCGTGCTTTCAGTTACTCAGTAACCATTGTTTGAGTGAAATGAGTATGGGTCCCTCCAAAATTCAAGGAAAAATATGACCGTTGGAGGAGGGGGCCGACCGTTAGAGTTATGCCTATAAATAGAAGCTCATTTTAAAGAGCTCACAACTTTTGTAATAACATTGAAAACTATGCGTACATGTTGTTGAAGTGATTTCTAGAGAGATAGGCTCTTATAAACTCTCAGGCTTCATGAAAAAAGTTTGAACGGCTTGTTCAAACTTTACTTTGTGTAGATTTTCATTGTGTGACTTCGAATGTTGTTGAGAATATTCGAGGAATTACAGGGATAGGAAGACTGGGTTCCGACTACCTTGAAGTTGAATGATTCCTTGTTAAAGAAGACAGAGGTGTGGACTACCTAATAGTTGAGGGATTGCGGGATAGCAAGACAGAATATGATCTACATATCGAGGGCTTACCCTGCTGTGGGTAAGATAGACTTTCTTGAAAGTATAAATCAAGGGACCTTTATCCATGGTTGTTGTATACCCTTCTCTTTGGGTTAATAGATTTTATAATTGTTACTTGCATTGTTACAAGTTTTCCACTGCATTTGTATTTTTGAGGAATGTATAACTATCTTATACTTCCTTATACATATACTATGATTTAGTTAGATTCTATAAGATTTAAGGTAGAATCTTTGTTTTTGTAAACTTTTTTTAAGATTCCTTTCCAGAATCATTTTTCTTGAATCGAGAAAGTTATTAGAACATAGAGGTGTTGTGAATTTTGTTTGTACAAAAATTCCTTAGGGATTTTTGAAGTATACAATTAACCCCCCCCCCCCTCTTATATTTGAGCATCTCATCTATACATATTCGATCCTACATTTTGTATTATAGAGTATATCATACTCACATACCATCTCACAATTGGTATCAGAGGATATGTTACATCTGAATTAATCCCACGATTTCATTCAGAGTAAAATTATTCTTCTTATTATTTTCAGAATTGAATTTTCCCGGATTCACTTTTTCGGATCCATACTTTCATACTCATATAGTTCATATTCTTTCTTTCTTAGAGATACAATATCTAGTTCCTTGCTTAGGATATTTTTTCTTGATTAAAAACTCATACTACTAACAAGTTGGTGTTCCAAATATTATCTTAAGGATGCCAGGTTTAAACGTTGGCTCTATTGATAATCTAAATCCTAGCAGACCTCTTGTGTTTAATGGAAATGATTATGAATAATGGAGAGATAGGATGAAGAGTTTAAATATCAATACTAGAGTTGATCATTATCTAATGATGGATGGAGATTATAAGATTTCAGATAAGGAATTGAGAACCTTTACAAATCAAAAGAAATAAGAATATCAAGAAAACATCAGAGTCAGAAATACTTTGTTATGTTCCATGACTAGGAACATCTATAGTCAAATATCATCATGTGAAGCTACAAACAGTATCTTGAAGAAACTTGAAGTTACACATTTTGGTACATCTAAATTCATAGAGACAATAAGATCTATGTTGAGAGCTGAACACCATAGATTTAACTTTCCTTATGGAGAACTTATAAGAAAAGTACAGTAAAGGATTATGACTATCGTGAATAGCTTACAATCTATGGGATAAAATGTTTTGGATGATGAGGATCTTGTAGACATGATCATAGATATCATTCCAAATTAATGGTAGTCCAAGAGGATAAATATTGATGAGAATAGGAAAGTCACTCAGATTTCCTTAGATGAGTTGTTTAGAACACTTCTTTAGCATGAAACCAGAATGTAGAGAGATGCTAAAAATTTTAAGAAGAAGAATGGGAATGGAGGAGTTGCTTTTACAACCAATTCTAAAAATATAAAAGCTAAAACCCCAGAAAGAGTAACTAGATCAAAGACAAATAAATTCATTATTCAGTCAGAATCTAGTGACACAGAAATGTCTGAGAATGAATTAGCTAATCTTGCTCAAAAAATGAACAAGATTGTATCTCAAAGGATCCATCAGAATAAGTACAAGAAGAAAGACTACAGAGAAAAGAAAGAGGGAGAAGTTACATGGTATGAATGTAGGAGAACAGGTCATATCAGACCTGATTGTCCTTTGTTGAAAAGTAAGGAAAATAAGGAATGGAATTAAGAAAGGAACAAGAAGAAATTCAATTGATCAAAGCACAAGAAAAGCCTTAAATTTAATTATACTTGGAGTGCTAGCTGTGGAGACTCTTCAAAAAGTGAATCCTCTAGATTTGATTCATGTACATAGAAGAATATGGGATTCATTTCTACTACTACTTTCCCCAAAACATGTCTTGTGGACAAGGTACACTCTGCCGAGGCTTTAACAAATTTATCTATTGATAAGAATTACTGTTCATAAAATAGTACTTATAATGAAGATACTTCGTCCTCAGAAAATGAATAAATACCTTTATATAAAGATGTTTCAAGATTTTCAAAGTTACTTGAAGTGAGAAATTGTAAAATTTCTAATAAATTAGAAAAGGAAAATACTTGGGAAGAAATTCTTACAAAAGAGATTTCATTCCTTTCTAGAGGTCTTAGAGATAAAGAAGAGCTTTTATAAAAACATTCTAAGGACCATGAGAAAGCAAATTATGTTATGGAAGAACTTTCTAAAGATCTTAAGAATGTTATTTTAGATATAAAAGTTTTTGAGGAAAAATTCACTCTAAGAAAATGATTCCTGAGGATATGAGTTTAGTCAACAGACTGAAATCTGAAATATTTTCTCTTAAGAATCTTCTTGCAAACATTACCGCTAGGAAGGGAAATTTTGAAAAGATGTATTTTCAAATTAAAAATCAATGAAAACAATACTGGAGTAGGTTATACTCACCAAAAACCAATTTTCAAAAAAAAACTATTTTTTTCCTTCTATAGCCCCTTTTTGCACTAAATGTCAAAGTGGTTGGCATTTGACGAAATATCATTCCTTGAATAAAGTTCCATCTCTTGGGTTTCATATAGCTTATTTTTCTAAACAAATGTGGATACCCTAAATTTTTTTGTCTAACAATTCCAGATCCAAGAACGTTTGGATTTTGAAAGTATAATTTTCTTTTTTTCAGGAAGATAAAGAAGGTACCATCAGTAATACGTGGAACATGTATAGTAGATATTCTAGGAATATGACTAGTAAAAAAACTATTTTGAAAATATTATCAATACGAAAGGAGATATCATTCTTTAGTTTATCATAACGCAAGATCAACTTGCTGATATTTTCACAAAATAATTACCTTCTAATATATTTGAATACATTAAACCAAAGTTAGGGATGATAACCGTAAGCTAATCGTCCTTGATTAAATTCATGTTGAATAAATCTCCTCACAGTAATGAACTCCTTCTCATAGTGGGAGTACATTTTTAATGAAATTTTTGGTAATGAGGTTTTTAATTTTTTTGTAATGATGTTTTCAAAAAAATTCGTAATGAAGATTTAAAAAAAATTAGTAATGATGTTTTCAAAAAAATTCGTAATGAAGTTTTCAAAAAATTATGTGATGAAGTTTTCAAAAAATAATAATAATGAAGTTATTACAATTTTTCTTAATAATGATTTTTGTACTCAAAAATATTCATAATAGAGATTTCTACTCGAAATTTTCATAATGAAAACATTTGTACCCAAAATCATTCGTAGTGATGTTTTTTTCTTGGAATCTATGGACCTTCAAGAAGATTTTTCCTTAATACAAATAATTATGCTAAAAATCCAAAAGCTATAATTCTTTCTTGAGTTTTCGTAATTACCTTTTACTTGCTGGTAGTTTCCTTAAATCCGAATGTTTTTTTTAAAACCTCAAAATATCGGATCCTACCAAATTTTTCGTGCAGCTATTATTTCAACCATAAGATCGGATCAGAAGAATTATCAGCCATTGGATTAAAATGGGAAGATGAACTGTCGCTTCAACACCAATAAAAAGGGAACCCCCGACGGTTGTCCAACATCTGTTTTCAAAGCTTGTGTGTGTCGAAGATTTGTTCCTCTAGAAAATTCCATTCTGAACTTTTCAGAAATACTCAATTATAAATGATTGGTGAAGTTCCTTCTCAAGAGATATCTATTGTAAAGACGATTACGGAGTGGAAGATATACAGGGAGAGGTTGGTGCATCCGAACTTCGTCAAGAAATTTGATTCTGTTATTTTAAATAATATCATGCTTAATGGTTGGGAGAGTGTGTCTATTTCGATGTTAGTGGCTTATGATCTTGTATATTCGGATCTCCTTATAGAGTTGTATGAGTCATCTTGTTTCTTTAAGGAAGAAGGTAGAGAAAAATTTTCCTTCAATAGTTATGGAAATACATACAAACTCTCTTACACCAAGGCTGCTAGCCTGGTGGGGCTATCATATGAAGGGGAGGCAGAGTTTTGCTCCCACAATTTGTCGGATGTTCAAAGATGTTTCGTAATGTTAAAGACTATGCAATGCCTTGGACTTACTGATGTCAAGACCGCAAAGATTTACCATCTTTCTACCAACAATCAGATCCTTTGTTATGGGTTCAAGGATTTATCGTATTGAGAAAGGGTGACAGGGACACTCTTAAGAAAAGTGATATGTATATCTTATATTGTTTGGTATATATAATGAAAATCAATCTAAGGAGGCATATTCTCATTACGATATAGAATATCAAGAATGGGAACCTGAGAGCTCAGATAATCATGTATCCTGCCTTACGTTCCAAGTTGATAGTTTGGTGTCTTGAATTTTTCAAGATCCCTTGCAATTACAAGTCGAGGAATTGCAACGTAATACTGATCAGTGATGATACCCTCAAGAGAATTAAGGTTGGTTTCTCTAAAGAGTCAGGTGAGTTCTACGATCTACCTGAGGATGAGGCAGAAGCCATTCTAAAAAATATAGAATAGGTTGAACCATTGAAGAATGGTAGAAATAAGAGGAAACTAAAGGAAGTTGAAGAAACAGACAAAACCCCTAAGGCCAAAGAAGCTCAATCTGCACCTCTAAATCCCAAAAAGAAAAAAGCCTATCCAGATGAAGTGGTTTCCAAATATAGGGAGTATAAAAAGACTCGAAAGGATGGAGAACCACAATTTGGACTAGATCATGATGAGTCCAAGGCTCTGAATGAAAGGGATGCTGAAGAACTTGAGAATCAATCCAAAGAGGAGAAGCTCAATAGGAAGATGTCAGAGGTAGAGATTGTGCAATCTCTTTTAGAGGCTACTGAAGCAGCATCTGAACAAATTTCTGTACCGAAAACCTTTTTAGTTAAAACATTACCTTAGACTCCGGGTAAAAGGTTTATGACTCAGGAAAACTAACAAGAGACGATTGTGGAAGAAAAGTATGATGTAGAATAAGTACAAAATGCTGAGACTAGTGGTGGATCTGATGATGTGATTAAGAAAGTTGAATATTATCATGAAAGGGGAAGTGCTTCTGAAAAGTTTTCAATCCATACTTCTGAAGCTGGATCTTCAAAGCTTGCTACTCAAGGAATTGATGAGAAGGGTGAAGAGGAAGTAAACAAGTTGTCTGAAGAAGAGAGTCATAATCACGATTTCATTCTTCCTGAAGACATTGAGGTAGGAGCTGAAAAATACAAAATTGATGAAGATAAGATTGTACAGTTGTCTGGGAGTGAGTAGGAATCTTCAGATAAAGAATCTATTCTGAGAATTAGTAAGGGGAAACATGTGGTTGTTGATACCACAACGAAAGAAATTTTGAGGAAGAAGGAAGCTAGAAGATCCTATAAGAGGGAGCTGGTAGAGATAGAGGAAGAACTATCTCCAATCAAGATGTCAGATTCGGAGTCATCATCTTTAGGACATGATTTTGTTGTTCAATCCCTGAAGAAGGTAGTGGATACCATTCCGATATTTCCAGAAATTGAATCTAGATGCCAAATGATCCAGCATAGCATGAATTAAATATAAGGCCCCAGCCTTAAACCTTACTTAATATTGAATTAAATGAATAATTCACATTGAGTATCTTTTCAGGTTTAGAGTTTTAGAGAATTAGAACATAACTATTTCATCTTAAAAGATTACAAAGTAGACACTTCTACTAAGTTTCCATAAAAAAAACTCTTAAAAAGAAAGATGTCTAGATTCCATGTTTTAGATAGCGTGACATTCCCTTGATCCCATCCTTGACCTTATTCCAATTTAAGTCCTGTGAAAAACATTTTTGAAAAACTTGGGGTGAGCATAAAAAGCTCAGTAAGGGATACACAAAGAATGAAAATTGTTAGTTTATCAAAACAACAAGTAAACCATGTATACATTATCAAAGTAATACTTTTCACCTTTATGAAGTAATAAAAACTCATCACAGAAAAAAAGTATCATCACTTACCTTTTTGATACCAAAGGATTTCCATAAAACCCATATAAAGAACACATAACATATATAAAGGTAACTTGGGACATAAACTTACTTATGTGGAATAACCATACGGTCAACTTCCACACTTATCACTTAATGGAATAGCCATAGAGCCAATTTCCATACATACTTAATGGAATAGCCATACAGCCGACTTCCATACCCAATGCATTGGAGGTTATAACGTAACCACCCGTCCTGGTATTCACGGCACCACCCGTCATATGGTTTATAACGTAACCACCCATTAAAATGTCCAAGTACCAATATAAAATCATAAAACATAAAACCAATATAAAGGAATGATAACATTTCTACATTTCAATCACAATATATCATAAATATATTGACATAATAAAATCCTTTTTCAAAACCATTTTCAATACCAAAATAAAAGAAAAGTAAAACATGGTATTTATTTTTATTTTAAAAAGAATGTATGGCTTGTAGAGGAAGCCGAAACTCAAATAACGGTCATGACGGCGGAGAAGTCATTGTCGCCGCATACGTATGACAAAAACATTCCCTTTTGTCGTTTAGTAAATGCTTCGTATAAAAAATATTCCTTTTGAATAAACGTAAAAGTCAAAGGGGTTTATACACCGCATAAAAGAAAGTTGTGTATAAAATGAAATATGCCTCAATGAAAGGAGATTGAGACGAAGTCCCTTACAAAGATAATTTTTAAAATAAAATAGATACATTATGTGTTTTCACTATAAGTACACATAAATAAAGTACAAATACAAGATACGACATAATAATATAATGACATAATTTGAAATTAGGAGATTAACCCAAAGAATGGAAATTGGGTTAAGAAGTTCCCTTACCTCGCATCCGACTTGACTCGATCGTTCTTTAACGTCCTGAATAATAAACTTGAGTTAATTTATACTTGATTAATAACCTTTTTAAAGTTCATTATTCCTTTTATATCACTTATTGTCATTTTATAAACATTATGTAACCATTTAAGTTAATAATGTTTGTTTTGTCAATATTTGGTTCTTAAGTCGAAAGTTGACTTCTTACAATTACATGTTGTTCGTCTGGTCAAAAGTTCTTTATATCCAGAATGAAATTCCTGATTTGGATATCATATATATCATATATATCCATCATATACATGTATTTATAATATCCCATAATCATTTATAGGTAAGAAATGAAATGCACCGTTCATGGAGACGGTAAGCCGTACGTACGCATGAACGCTACTTTCATTTCTTTGTCATATTAATGGAATTAAAACTAAATGAGAGGTATGTATATTTTAATTCCAGATTTATATTCATCATTTATATATATCATTAATTATATATATCCATTATACACATATACTTTTAATAGTACATTACATTTGGAGACAAGAAAATGAAATGCACCGTTCATGGAGACGGTAGTCCGTACGTACGCATGAACATTGCCTTCATTTCTATCTCATACATTAATGGAAATAAATAATAACGATATATAGGTATATTATAATTCCAGTATAAAATCATATATAATAACTTTAAATCCTTCTTTTACATGTCCCACATATGGCATTAACGAATCACATCACTTTGAGGGGGCGGTAGTCCGCACTTCCTTAAATGAAGATATCGCGTATACCCATAATGGAAGCCATAAAGGTAAGACACAAATGAAAAATACAGAAGCATAAGTAAAACATAAACATATTACATATCATATATAAAAATAGTGACATCATAATGGCCACCTTTGAAGGTGTTAAATGAGTATTGAACAATCATCGTTTCGGGAGGCATAATTTCGTCATCCACGGAAACCGTATGTTCTTAAACCATTTGATGTAGTTGTGTGAGAGTGTAGCTCAAATAAATCTTATAAAAACATCCTAGTATATTGAAGATACTTGTGTTGTTACAAAAGAAGTAAATAAAAAGATATTAGGGGGTTGGAGAAGCAAAATAAAACAAATGATCATGAGAGAAACAATTACCTTTAAAAGTGTAACTCCTTTTGATTTGAGCCTAAAGGCTTCCTTTGAAAGGATTCTGCCGAAGTGGAATCCTCTAGGATGAGGAGAGGGATGTGGAGAGAGTAATTGGGCAGGGGTTGGCCGAGCCAAAGGCTTTTGATGTGTGTGAAATAAGGTGGAGGTGGGGGCCTTTTATAAGAGGAGAGGAGGGGCACTTTTGGAAAGCAATGAAATATTAATTTATTTGAAAATGTGTTTCGGTTCTAAAAGGTCCCAAATTGATAGAATTTGTGGATAAGGTGATAAGTCTTCTAAATCCACTCATCCAATTTGTTTTGGCCATGTGTAGGTTTTAGATTTTTCATTATCTTTCCATTTTATTTAAATCGCCAAATAATGATGTCATCGCTGCATCATTATTATGTCATCAATAATTTAATTTATTTAATTTCTAAAAATTATAAAAAAAATAATATGATATAGGAAATCTTTTTATCTTTCCAATGACTATTTATAATCAAAATTTGGACTTGTATAACCCTACTTATTAATTGTTTTAGTAAAAACATTTATGTTAGTGTCATTTTCTCTTTAACATTAAATAAAAATATATTATTGTTATTTTCCAACTAAAGTGGATCCATAGGGTCCCCAAGTTAGGCCATGGCTTGTCTTGGTCGGCCATGACACAACCAATGAGGTTGGGACATGTGTCTAGGTCATTTTATATTATTAAAGTATTATTTATACCTTAAACTACACTAATTACCACTAATCGTGATTAAAAACATAATAAGTTACTATTCACCAAAAAAATTATTTTTATCCCATTGAACCACATTTTACATAATAATGACAACCATGTATGTCGGATTTTCAAAATTTAATACACATTAGTGGTAAACATTCATTTAACTGGAAAATCAGTTTGCTTGATTACCACTTAGTGGTTTCACTATTCATCAAAATTGAAGTTTTTCAGAAAATTACCAAAAATTCACCCTAAGCTATATTTGACATTCCGAATTCAAAAATGAAGTCTATTTTACAAAATTCAAATCATATTAGTCACATTAATTAATTTAATAATTAATTCCCGCTGTCAGAGCAAATAGCGTGTTTTTACAAAACAATAAGTATCAAAAGATTGACACTAGTTTAAGTCCGATTTCAAAGTGAAATTAATTCCAACGACCACTATTGGATTTAATTGTAAAAATATTTTCTAATTTCACTTTAAAACCAATTAAAAATATAATCTAATCATATAAATAAATTAGATCAAAAATAGGTTTTGAATTAAAATGCAACATTTTACACTATTCATAAAAAATGAACTTTATCAGAAAAATACCAAAAAATTACACAAAGTAAAATTTGATGTCCCGATTCTAAAGAAGAGTTATATTTGGTCCAATAGAAAGTAAAAGAGTGATCAAAACTATATTTAATGACGGTTCGCCATCAAAAGGTGATATGTGAACCCTTAATGAAAATTAGGGTATAAATTCCTAAAATTGAATTCCTTCCATATTTTAAGCCTTTATCTTTTATTGGATAAATATAAAAACACATAAAAACATATATAATCATATTTTAGTTATTTCTATCCATTCCTGCCATTACAATGGCTACTTGTTAACTAACATTTAAAATAATATTATTTTATTACTAGTGTGCAACGTAAGTTTCAAAGAAACTCATCGTTGTGTGTCGGGTACGCTATCGAACATAGCAACCCCTTTAAAATAGAATTAATATTTAATTCGTAAATATTAATAAATATTAAAATTATTTATTCTTTATTTACCTGGGATGTTACATCCTTCCCCCCTTTTGGGAATTGCGTCCTCGCAATTTTATTCACTTATCAAAATAAGTGGGGGTATTTAACCCTCATAGCATTTTCAGATTCCCACGTTGCCTCTTCAATCACATGGTTTTTCCACAAAACCTTCACCTGATGAATCACCTTATTCCGTAACACTTGCTCCCTGTGGTCAAGAATCTGGACCGGTTGTTCCTCATAAGATAGGTTCTCTTCCAGCTGAACTACCTCTGGACTCAAAACATGAGATGGATCTGGCATATACTTTCTTAACATCGAAACATGAGAAACATTGTGTACCTGAGAGATACTCGGAGGTAAAGCCACTCGGTATGCAACTGATCGAACTCTTTCCAGAATTTCGTATGGTCCAATGAACCTTGGACTCAACTTTCCTTTCTTACCAAATCTCATCACACATTTCCAAGGAGAAACCTTGACAAAAACATGATCACTTACCTCAAAAGAGAGATCCTTCCTCCGGTTATCCGCATAACTCTTTTGCCTGCTCTGAGCTGTTCTCATGTGTTTCTGAATCAACTGAACTTTTTCTTCCATTTCTTCTACCAATTCTGGTCCCATCAACTTCCTTTCACCCACTTCATCCCATAAAGCTAGAGTTCGACACCGCTTCCCATATAATGCCTGAAATGGTGCCATCTGTATACTAGAATGAAAACTGTTATTATATGAAAATTCAACCAAAGAAAGATGTTGGTCCCAACATCCCTGATAATCCATCGAACAAGATCATAACATATCCTCCAAGGTCTGAATTGTTCGTTCTGACTGCCCATCTGATTGAGGATGAAAAGCTGTACTAAAATTTAATTCAATACCCAATGACTTCTGCAGGCCTTTCAAAAAGTTAGAAGTAAACCTCAGATCACGATCCGATACAATGGAGAGAGGAACTCCATGTAACCTGACTATCTCCTTAAGATACAAACGGGAAAGTTGATCTAGAGAGAAAGTATCTCGTATAGAAAGGAAAAGAGCAGATTTAGTCAAGCGATCAACAATAACCCAGATTGCATTATTACCTTGATATGTCTTCGGTAATCCCACAACAAAGTCCATGGATGTATTCTCCCATTTCAACTATGGCACTGGTAAAGGCTGAAGCATCCCTTTCGGTAACTGCCACTCTGCTTTAACCTGTTGACATGTCAAGCACTTCACAGTAAAATCAGCAATATCTCTTTTCATTCCATCCCACCAGTAATACTCCCGCAGATCTCTGTACATCTTAGTACTGCCAGGATGAACTGAAGACGGAGAACTATGAGCTTCACATAACAACTCTCTCTTCAACTGTGAATCACAAGGAACACACATAACCTCTTCCCAAACCTCAAAATAAAAACACAAACTTATCCAAAAACTCATGGAAAATTTTATTCATAAGGTCCATGAATACAGCAGGTGCATTGGTTAACCCAAAAGGCATAACTAAAAATTCATAATGGCCATATCTAGTACGGAACACAGTCTTCGGAACTTCTGCTTCTTTTACTTTTAACTGATGGTACCCCGACCTCAAGTCAATCTTCGAAAAATACTGAGCTCTCTGGAGCTGATACCACTTCATTCGATGGCCCAACATCTGCTGAAGTTGTTGCAAAGGATTTCGCCACCCCTTTCTTCTTGTATTCTAGCTGCATTACCCCAGTTTAGTTCTTCGTTGGACACTCGTTTGCATAATGACCCATTTCATTACACTTAAAACATCTTACCATTGGCTTTTCATTGCCTTCTTGATCATCTTCCTTATAGTTACGAGCAATATGACCAGACTTACCACACCTAAAGCACTTACCAGACTTGGATAAACATTCTCCAGGATGCATTTTACCACACTTCTCACATGATGGGTATTTGGTTTTCTTACCTCCTTGCTTCTTTGATGAATCCTTCCCCTTTTCCTGCCAACTAGACCTCTTATTCTGTTGTTTGTCATAGACCACCTGATCATCGGCAAACTCCATTTCCACCTTCTCAGCACATCGAACAAGCTTTTCATAACTTTTAAACTCACGAGAAGCTAATGCCCTTCGATATTTTGGCTTTAATCCTGAGTAAAAATGATTGATTTTACTATCAAGGTCTCGGATAAAATTTGGAGCATACCTTGCCAATCGAGTGAACCTTTCTTCATAGGCAGCCACTGAGTCTTCCTCTTGCCTCAATTCCAAGAATTGCTTTTCCATCCTAAGTCGAACAGCCTTAGGAAAATACTTCTCAAGAAACATACCTTTGAATTCATCCCAGTCAAGAGCATCAATCTCATCAGCGTCCCTGATATTTTTAACCATAGACCACCACTGATCTGCTTCACCCTCCAAGCGGTAAATAGCAAGACTAACCTTTTGATTGTCTGAACAACCCATGACATCAAAAATCTTCTCCAGTGCTTTAATCCACCCTTCAGCTTGCACAGGGTCAGATGATCCTCTGAATGATGGAGGATGTTGCCTCATGAAATGTTCCACCACTGACATGTTCCTATGTGGTTGATCTGGCAGATCTCGTGCATGGATTCCACCACCATTTATAGCCTGAGTCAACTGTGCCATCACTGCAACAAACTGTTCAGTTCCGATTCCGACTATCTCAGGTTGCTGATTTGGAAGGCTGTCTTCCTCCTGATGTCGTCCCAACATAGCTGCTTTGTTTCCCCTACGAAAAACCATTCTGAACATGGAAATATCTTAGGCGAAGTAACATGGTAATATGTAAATGCTATATCATCTCAATCATATTATAATTTAACACTTTTCTAACTCCTAAAGTTGTCTAAACCGACCTCTGATACCAACTATAAGGCCCCAGCCTTAAACCTTACTTAATATTGAATTAAATGAATAATTCACATTGAGGATCTTTTCAGGTTTAGAGTTTTAGAGAATTAGAACATAACTATTTCATCTTAAAAGATTACAAAGTAGACACTTCTACTAAGTTTCCATAAAAGAAAACTCTTAAAAAGAAAGATGTCTAGATTCCATGTTTTAGATAGCGTGACATTCCCTTGATCCCATCCTTGACCTTATTCCACTTTAAGTCCTGTGAAAAACATTTTTGAAAAACTTGGGGTGAGCATAAAAAGCTCAGTAAGGGATACACAAAGAATGAAAATTGTTAGTTTATCAAAACAACAAGTAAACCATGTATACTTTATCAAAGTAATACTTTTCACCTTTATGAAGTAATAAAAACTCATCACAGAAAAAAAGTATCATCACTTACCTTTTTGATACAAAAGGATTTCCATAAAACCCATATAAAGAACACATAACATATATAAAGGTAACTTGGGACATAAACTTACTTAAGTGGAATAACCATACGGTCAACTTCCACACTTATCACTTAATGGAATAGCCATACGGCCAATTTCCGTACATATTTAATGGAATAGCCATACGGCCGACTTCCATACCCAATGCATTGGAGGTTATAACGTAACCACCCATCCTGGTATTCATGGCACCACCCGTCATATGGTTTATAACGTAACCACCCGTTAAAATGTCCAAGTACCAATATAAAATCATAAAACATAAAACCAATATAAAGGAATGATAACATTTCCACATTTCAATCACAATATATCATAATTATATTGACATAATAAAATCCTTTTTCAAAACCATTTTCAATACCAAAATAAAAGAAAAGTAAAACATGGTATTTATTTTTCTTTTAAAAAGAAGGTATGGCTTGTAGAGGAAGCCGAAACTCAAATAACGGTCACGACAGCGGAGAAGTCATTGTCGCCGCATACGTACGACAAAAACATTCCCTTTTGTCGTTTAGTAAATGCTTCGTATAAAAAAGATTCCTTTTGAATAAACGTAAAAGTCAAAGGGGTTTATACACCGCATAAAAGAAAGTTGTGTATAAAACGAAATATGCCTCAATGAAAGGAGATTGAGACGAAGTCCCTTACAAAGATAATTTTTAAAATAAAATAGATACATTATGTGTATTCACTATAAGTACACATAAATAAATTACAAATACAAGATAAGACATAATAATATAATGACATAATTTGAAAGTAGGAGATTAACCCAAAGAATGGAAATTGGGTTAAGAAGTTCCCTTACCTCGTATCCGACTTGACTCGATCGTTCTTTAACGTCCTGAATAATAAACTTGAGTTAATTTATACTTGATTAATAACCTTTTTAAAGTTCATTATTCCTTTTATATCACTTATTGTCATGTTATAAACATTATGTAACCATTTAAGTTAATAATGTTTGTTTTTTCAATATTTGGTTCTTAAGTCGAAAGTTGACTTCTTACAATTACATGTTGTTCGTGTGGTCAAAAGTTCATTATATCCAGAATAAAATTCCGGATTTGGATATCATATATATCATATATATCCAGCATATACATGTATTTATAATATCCCATAATCATTTATAGGTAAGAAATGAAATGCACCGTTCATGGAGACGGTAAGCCGTACGTACGCATGAACGCTACTTTCATTTCTTTGTCATATTAATGGAATTAAAACTAAATGAGAGGTATGTATATTTTAATTCCATAATTATATTCATCATTTATATATATCATTAATTATATATATCCATTATAAACATATACTTTTAATAGTACATTACATTTGGAGATAAGAAAATGAAATGCACCGTTCACGGAGACGGTAGTCCGTACGTACGCATGAACGCTGACTTCATTTCTATCTCATACATTAATGGAAATAAATAATAACGATATATAGGTATATTATAATTCCAGTATAACATCATATATAATAACTTTAAATCCATCCTTTACACGTCCCACATATGGCATTAACGAATCACATCACTTTGAGAGGGCGGTAGTCCGCACTTCCTTAAATGAAGATATCGCGTATACCCATAATGGAAGCCATAAAGGTAAGACACAAATGAAAAATACAGAAGCATAAGTAAAACATAAACATATTACATATCATATATAAAAATATTGATATCATAATGGCCACCTTTGAAGGAGTTAAATGAGTATTGAACAATCATCGTTTCGGGAGGCATAATTTCGCCATCCACGGAAACCGTATGTTCTTAAACCATTTGATGTAGTTGTGTGAGAGTGTAGCTCAAATAAATCTTATAACAACATCCTAGTATATTGAAGATACTGGTGTTGTTACAAAAGAAGTAAATAAAAAGAGATTAGGGGGTTGGAGAAGCAAAATAAAACAAATGATCATGAAAGAAACAATTACCTTTAAAAGTGTAACTCCTATTGATTTGAGCCTAAAGGCTTCCTTTGAAAGGATTCTTCCCAAGGGGAATCCTCTAGGATGAGTAGAGGGATGTGGATAGAGTAATTGGGCAGGGGTTGGCCGAGCCAAAGGCTTTTGAAATGTGTGAAATAAGGTGGAGGTGGGGGCCTTTTATAAGAGGAGAGGAGGGGCACTTTTGGAAAGCAAAGAAATATTAATTTATTTGAAAATTTGTTTCGGTTCTAAAAGGACCCACATTGATAGACTTTGTGGATAAGGTGATAGGGCTTCGAAATCCACTCATCCAATTGGTTTTGGCCATGTGTAGGTTTTAGATTTTTCATTATCTTTCCATTTTATTTAAATCGCCAAATAATGATGTCATCACTGCATCATTATTATGTCATCAATAATTTAATTTATTTAAAGTCTAAAAATTATAAAAAAAATACTATGATATAGGAAATCTTTTTAGCTTTTCCATGACTATTTATAATCAAAATTTGGACTTGTATAACCCTACTTTTTAATTGTTTTAGTAAAAACATTTATGTTAGTGTCATTTTCTCTTTAACATTAAATAAAAATATATTATTGTCATTTTCCAACTAAAGTGGATCCATGGGGTCCCCAAGTTAGGCCATGGCTTGTCTTGGTCGGCCATGACACAAACAATGAGGTTGGGACATGTTTCTAGGTCATTTTATATTATTAAAGTATTATTTATACCTTAAACTACACTAATTACCACTAATCGTGATTAAAAACTTAATAAGTTACTATTCACCAAAAAAATTATTTTTATCCCATTGAACCACATTTTACATAATAATGACAACCATGTATGTCGGATTTTCAAAATTCAATACACATTAGTGGTAAACTTTCATTTAACTGGAAAATCATTTTGCTTGATTACCACTTAGTGGTTTCACTATTCATCAAAAATTGAAGTTTTTCAGAAAATTACCAAAAATTCACCCTAAGCTATATTTGACATTCCGAATTCAAAAATGAAGTCTATTTTACAAAATTCAAATCATATTAGTCACATTAATTAATTTAATAATTAATTCCCGCTGTCAGAGCAAATAGCGTGTTTTTACAAAACAATAAGTATCAAAAGATTGACACTAGTTTAAGTCCGATTTCAAAGTGAAATTAATTCCAACGACCACTATTGGATTTAATTGTAAAAATATTTTCTAATTTCACTTTAAAACCAATTCAAAATATAATCTTATCATATAAATTAATTAGATCAAAAATAGGTTTTGAATTAAAATGCAACATTTTACACTATTCATAAAAAATGAACTTTATCAGAAAAATACCAAAAAATTACACAAAGTAAAATTTGATGTCCCGATTCTAAAGAAGAGTTATATTTGGTCCAATAGAAAGTAAAAGAGTGATCAAAACTATATTTAATGACGGTTCGCCATCAAAAGGTGATATGTGAACACTTAATGAAAATTAGGGTATAAATTCCTAAAATTGAATTCCTTCCATATTTTAAGCCTTTATCTTTTATTGGATAAATATAAAAACACTTAAAAACATATATAATCATATTTTAGTTATTTCTATCCATTCCTGCCATTACAACTGCTACTTGTTAACTAACATTTAAAATAATATTATTTTATTACTAGTGTGCAACGTAAGTTTCAAAGAAACTCATCGTTGTGTGTCGGGTACGCTATCGAACATAGCAACCCCTTTAAAATAGAATTAATATTTAATTCGTAAATATTAATAAATATTAAAATTATTTATTCTTTATTTACCTGGGATGTTACATCAGAAGTCAGATATTATATCCATGGTCATGGATAGGTGTGTAAAGATTGATGTTTATCACAAGAATTTCCTTATCAATTATCAATCCCCCTAAAAATATTGCTAGAAAATGACCAACTGGTCGAAGAAAAATGTTGTTGATTTCAGAGAGCTTGATCAATTTAATGAAGATTTTATGGATGCATTTGATACTGAAGACTCTAAAATCAAGGATGATATAGATAGCTCTTAGAAGAAGATAATTCGTTAGAAGAATGTTTGGATTCAGGATGTCAAAGACCTAAATGGGAAGTTGAATTTTGTTGTCCAAAGTTGGAAAACAGAGAGGGAACTCGGGATTAAGATTCAATAAAAGCTAGAGAAGCAAGATGAATTGTTGAAGGATCATGCAGAGGCCCTGAAGACTCAAGAGGATATGATCACATCCATAGAAAAGCACTAAAATGAGGATCACTTGGAGCTGAAAAAGCTAAATACATTTGTAAAGAAGCTGATGCCCAAGGAAAAATATTCAAAATAGACCCAAATCCGATCTTTTTTTTGTATTTTTTCCTTGTACTACTTCTTACAATCGTAATGAAATTATGGTTTCATGTTTTGTATGGATGTCTATACTAATATTTTAGGTACCATATTTTTTTCCATTCCCTGAAACTCTTTTTGAAAATCACAAAGGGGGAGAAGGAAAATGAATTATATGTATAAGAATTTATAACTATAATAAAGGGGGAGTTTATCTAAGAGGGAGTGCTCATTACAAATATTTCCATACTCAAGATAACGAAAATCCCATTCTGGAAATCTAGAATAAGATCCTTAGTGTTCCAAAGCCTAAGGGGGTGTTAGTTTTATTCATCTTTGCCAATGTGAAAAGGGAGATATGTTTTATTTATCTAAGTTAAGGAAAATTTTTCTAACTCTTTATATTCTTTTTCGTATGTTTTTTGTTCATTCCAAAAAGGGGTATATTGTTGAGTCAATAAGGTTTTCCTTATAATTTTTCCATTCCTTATTTCAAGGGTGAGATTGTTGAGTCATTATGGTTTCCTTATGACTTTACTATTCCTTCTTGTTTTGAAAATCAAAAACACCATATCTTAAGGCAAATTTATTTTTACCCTATGTTTTCCTTCTATAAGGAAAATTTCCTTACTCAAGGAAATTTACCCTACCAAGATTTTATGGCTCATATCATATTTTCACTAAGTGTAAAATTCAGTTTGAAACCAAAAACCTCGGAATCCTATAATTACCTAGATATAAAACATTCTATTTTAGAATCCAAATTCCTGTTATGAACATTAATGTAATTCCACTCTGAACTCTGGATACGAACATTCATGAATATCGACTCCGAATTCTTGTTATAAAGATTCATGAATTTTGACTCCGAATTCTAGTTACAAACATTCATGAAGTTTGACTCTGAATTCTGGTTACAAACTCTCTTAAATTTCAAGTCCGAATTCTGGATACGAACTTCTCTAAGTTCTGACTCTGAAGTCCTCTAAATTCAAACTCTAAACTCTTATGAAATCTGATTCTGAATTCTCATGAACTCTAACTCTGAACATTGTATGTTTAGGTTCTGAATTCTTGTGAATCCAGATTCCGAATTTCCTTTAAATTCAGACTCCAGAATTCTATAGAATTCAAATTCTGAATTCCTACAAAATAGAATCTGAATATGCTTATACTATAGACTCCGAATTCATTTTTGGTTAGACTCCAAACTTTCATTTAGTTACATTTCAAATATCCGTTTTTGTTTATTCTTACACTTGTTTAGTTATAACATGATGTCGTTCTTTCAGTTACTCACTAACCATTTTTTGAGTGACACGTGTACAAGTCCCTCATAAATTCAAGGAAAAATATGACCATTGTAGGAGGGAGTCGACCGTTGAAGATGTTCCAATAAATAGGCTCTCATTTTAAAGATCTCACAACATTTGATACATCTTTGAAAACTGTGCTTACATGCTGTTGAAGTTATTTCTATAGAGAGAGGCTCTTATAAACTCTCAGCCTTCATGCATAAAGTTTGAACGGCTTGTTAAAACTTTGCTTCATGAAGATTTTCTTTGTGTGACTCCGAATGTTGTTGAGTACATTCGAGGGATTCTGGGGATAGAATACAGAGGTGCCAACTACCTTGAAGTTGAGGGATTCCTTGCTAAGGAAGACAGATGCGTCGACTACCTGATAGTTGAGGGCTTGCGGGGATAGCAAAATAGACTCCGATATTCATGTCGGGGGCTTACCCCGGAGTGGGTAAGAAAGAATTTCTTAAAAGTATAAATCAAAGGACCTTTATGGAAGGTTTTTGGATACCCTTATCTTTGGGTTAAATGATTTTATACTTGTTACATTCTTTGTTACAAGTTTTCCGCTGCATTTGTATTATTGAGGAAAGTATAACTATCTTATACTTTCTTATACTCATACTCTGATTTAGTTAGATTCTATACGCTTTAAGGTAGAATATTAGTTGATGTAAACTTTTTTTAGGTTTAATTTTCAGAATCACCTTTCCATAATCGAGCAAGTTATTAGAACATAGAGGTGTTGTGAATTTTGGTTATACAAAAATTCCTTAAGGATTTTTGAAGTATACAATTCACCTCCCCCCTCTTGTATTTGATAATCTCATCTATACATATTCAATCCTATATTTTTTATTATAGAGTATATCATACTCACATACCATCTCCTGGGTTATACCCTAATCTTTTGGTTTTTATCCTTTTTTATCCCATTTAACTCTTATCAAGACAACATGAATTTTTTACTCTTTAAGGGTTAATAACATTAATATAAAATTCCAAAAGACACATATATGGATAATAGAAGAAATTTTAAACCTTATCTGAATAATTTTACCAAATTTATGTTTTTATGAATTATATATAATTTAATAAAATATTATTTACTTTAAAATATTCATAATGTCAATTTTAAGGACTATTCATTACTTTGAATTTAATAATATCACGATAATACTTTAAACTAAAAAAATTATCTTATTACTTCCATAACATGTCAAATTCAACTATAAAATTTTTTTTATTACGTTATTTATCTCAGAATAATTTTATT
Source organism: Viscum album (assembly GCA_963277665.1). NCBI lineage: Eukaryota > Viridiplantae > Streptophyta > Magnoliopsida > Santalales > Viscaceae > Viscum > Viscum album. The sequence continues at coordinate 248,596,900 of OY728165.1, read as the reverse complement.
TTTATATTTTTAATAACATTTTTTTTGATATTTTCATTAATAAAATAATTAATGCATTAGTGTTGCGTAAGAATTTAAAGTACATATGTTTTCACTAAAATTTAAAAATAAATTACCATGATGAATATAAATCTTCCATATATAAAATTGCTAATCTTATTCAAATACAGCATCTTGATAACCCTATATTAAAATTATTATAGTTATTTAAAATATGTGTGTGACATCATTGGCTTTTTATTAAATTATTATTATAAATGGCATAATAAGTTAAAAATGGAAACCAATGGCCATTTATTTGAACCCTGAATGATTATGGACGTATATTAATAATATAATAAAATTATATCCATTGTAAGGTTAATTTTATAGTCCTTATCATATTATTTTTACCCATGATTACATGATTTACCCTTTACCGTGTTAATAAAAATTACCAAGGTTACTATTCAAATTAACCAAAAAAATGTGTCTATTTAATAAATTTTGACCTCCTAATTCAAAATATGTAATAATGTTATCATAATTAAAAACAAAAATGTTTCATAATTTAATATAAAATTAAACTGATAAAACACAATGAAAAATAGTTTTCTGGAAAAATTTCCTTTTTTAAATATATAATGTTCTTAATCTAAATTCAAGTATAAAATTCAATTCAAATTGCATAATTGAATTATTTAAAATCCAAATAAACAAATGAAATTTTAAAGCTAATATAATTTCCTTTTTTAAATACTTTAAAATAAAATATAATTTTCAATATAAATTGGTATTTTTCACTATTCATCAGAAAATCAAACTTTTCATAAAATTCCTAAAATTTAACCATATTAGAATTTTTATATTATGATTTAAAAAATGAAATTTATTTTATTAAGTTAAAATTTCTAAAAATTAATTATATTTGTTTCTCATAAAAACAATAAAAATCATTCTTAATGAAATTTTCTGTGAAAAATAAATTGAATTTCCTAAAACTAAGTGCCTAATTTTATTAACATTATTTAATAAATTTTTAATTAGTAGGACCATTTTATATTTCATAATTTAGTTAAGACTATTCATTCCTTCCAATTTAATTTCTATTTTATAACAGTCACATAATAACAATTTTTAGTTGTTCATTTAAGTTTGGTGTTGTATATCTTGTATGCTAACAAATATAAAGTTCCCTTTTAATAATTTGGGATGTTACATATTCATAATTGAATAATATGATAAAATGAGATTTTAATCATATGATTCATGTTCTCTATTTATCATAGATCAAACATCATGATCGAATACATGATCTTGATTCTTTTTAAAATCAAATGAATTCTAGTAGGTGGAAAATGTTGGAGTGTTGGGATGAGTTACACATCACAGAATGATATGTCACATCCCCATGAATTTTTAGAAATATCTATTGATTTATTTTAATATATTTTGTAGAGAATTTTAATAGGAAATAAGTATGTAATATTTCAAATATAGAAATAAATAAATTATTTTAGTCTTAATCCATACTTCTAGGAAAATTTTGAATGATGGTTTGATGTGAAGATTTTGAGAATTAAAGGATAAAATTTAAGAAAGTTTGAATATAATAAATTTGTGTTGTTGATAAATGTATTCTATGTGTATATAAATATATTATGTCAAATAAAAATAGTGAGGTTCTTGACTAATGAAAATGAATATACTTTATATTTTGAAAGAAAATAATGTGGTGTTCTTGACTACATGTACCTATGAATATTCTATAACTCAAAATAAGAATGTTGATCTAATTTGGCTCTCTTCGTACTATAAATTATATGATTAATTGAAATAATATGGTTTTATATGGCTACATTAGTCCTTAAAAATTTAGGGGGGCTAGGAGGAGGATATTTAAAGACCCCGCCTATGTCTTTATTTGTTATAAAAGTCAAAAGAAAAGAGAGTTTAAATGTATTATTGTTAACCAAATTCTGAGATGATCTTCTCAAAGAGCCATTCAGAAGCATCCTATTGTATAATTAGGAAGTGAAATGAGGTATCCCATAAAACTATATAAATATAGAAATAGTATCATATATATATATAGTCTAGTAGGGACTCAATCTATCAAAGTATATCATGCTTTAATGGAAGTACAAAACTATTCTCTTTTATAAAGGAAAACAAAGAACTCTCTTGCATTATACCAGGTTTGTTATAGGACTAAAGGTTCATGGTTATACCCTTTACTGGTATTATATTTTTAATAATAAGGAATTTATTCATGTGGAATAATAACCTCAATACACTAGGGATTTATTCATCTGAAAGTAGGAAAATCTCATTAACATATTATGGTGTTCTCCTTTATTACTTTCCTATTATATATTTTTATACTGACTAAATGATTAATAAAGAGATAGATATCCACTCTCTGAATAAGTGAATGGGTGATTAAGGGATAAATTAAAATTTTGTGTGGTCTAATCCCAAAATTATCTTAACAAGTGGTATTAGAGTATAGCCCACACCTCTATTAAATTCTCATTTTTTCTATTTGAAACATTGACTTCTTCTTTTCCAAAATGATATATGAATTTTAGTTTAAAATAATCATATGAATACCCTCTAAAATAAATCATCAAAAATATGATGTCCAAGACAATGAAGAATATAATGGAAAGAAAATCACATAACTTATGAAATGCATCATCAAGGAATAATGACTCTCCAATATTTAAATGTAATCATAGACAAAGAAATTTTCATATATATTTTATTTATTCACCTCTTAATGATAATGATAAGATATCCATCTTAATTAAAGATGTTTAAAAAAAATTATCCCTATTCAATAATCTTAATTATGAAAAATCAGGCATAGAAAATGAATAATTAGAAGAAAAATACAACACTGGTGAAGTGGGAAATAGTTTAGTCTCATCTCTATATATAAAATAGATTCAAAAATATATTTTTAAAATTATCCAACTAAAGAAACATATATCAATAGATATCATCACAATTATGAGGAATGACAAGATGAATCAATTGGTTCTATAATAGATATCCTATATGACTACCATAAATAAAATGTGTCACATATCTTTGTAATTTTTAGAAAAATGTAGGAATCCACCATACAACATGAAAATGAAAATGAAATCATGGAGACTAAATTTAATGAAAGGATAAAAATTAGTGTTAATATATCTAGACAAGTTAGAAACACTAGTTCAATGAATAGGGACCTTTAGGAAAGACTCTCAAGATTTGAAGACGAGTGTCTCAACAAAATTCAAGAAAAGGAATATACCAGGAATGGTCTTGAAGAAAAGACCCATAAATTAAAATAAGTAACTTCTTTCAATTATTCTCAACTGCAGTTTAAATCCAGCAAGATAAAATAAATTTACCATTTTCTAAAATAAAAGAGAAATATTCATGATTCATATGATGAAAAAAATGTGGAATAAATGTAAATACAAACTAAAATCATTGGAGTATGATAAAATAATTCTTAATATAAAATTAGTGGAGCTCTCAATTAAATTTATGAATATTGAAATAATTAGTGAAAGATCTTCATAATAAGTAAAAAGATTATTTACTACCACAGAAACCATTATAATGGATTATTATGAAGAAATACCTCTATCTATTGGCAAGAGAATTATAAGATCATCTAATGATCAATCTAAATCATTGATAAAAGTAAAAGGACAATCCACTTTTAAAAATATATATGTTTTAAACCTATTTTTACAAAATGTGGACACGTCTATTCGAATTCTATATAAATATGAATAAATAAATATAATATTAAGCATGTCATCATTTAAAGGATGGATATAAGAGGTTATTTAAGAGTTATTATCTTGAACTAAGACCATATATCTACTTAAAATGCTTAAAAATAGAATCTTACAAGTTCTAGAAAATTATTATAGCATAAAATTCAAACAAAAAATTAACCAAGGTTTGTTGGTTATTATTTTTTATGTAACAGGTTTAAGAATATTTCTATATAATTCTAATGTAATATGATATCATGTGGAATAAAAATATTGATTGTGATATTGGAGAGAAATCCTAAAAATATTTAATATTTATAAGATGTGAAGAAAAAATGTACACAATAAATATATTTGGATTCCTTGAAAAAACTCTATAGTATTTAAAATGGAAGTGGTCACATAGATGAATAACAAAATTATAAAACACTCAAGAATTCATCCAAACCGAATATGTATAAAATAATACAAAATAAGAAAATAGATTCAATCCCACCTTGGAAAATAATCATGAAACAAAAGATGAAAAAATCATTCCCAAGAAGTATATAAATAGGGTTGAAGAGTTATATTTGGGTAATAATTAAAATGAAAAAAGTTAAGTTAAAAACAATCCCAAGAAATAAAATATGAAAGCTACACAAAAATGAGGAATCTATTTCTTTTTGTAAAAATTGGTCCCATCTTAGACACCTATAATCCGACTATGAATCAGAGAAATAAAGGGAATAATCTCAGACAGAATGAAAGAAGGGTCCAAGTGAGAATAAAAAGGACTATATTGATGAAGATATATCAAAAAATCTAGGTTGAAATTACAATATGGATGATTATATTCCTATTATTTTTCTATAAATATGGATATACAATTTGGAAAAGTTAATATCATTATAATTCTAAGAAAAGGAAAAATACAAATGGAATGATAAGATTCTACATGAAGAAGAAATGAAATTTCAAGAATGTTTGTCAAAAGAGGATAACATAAAAACCCATGAGTTGGTGTGTGGAAGGTGTGTGTAAGCTATATATAATTCAAAAATAAATTGTAAAATTTATTACTTCACAAAATAATGCCATTAATAGTATGAAAAAATGAACAACGACATGCATATACCTTGATATATCAAATTAAGAGGAAAATACCACACAAGGAGTGAATAAAATAACCCATTCTTCTAAAAAAATTCAAAGTTTAAGAATCATCATATAATAATGATGTTTCCATACGTAATTTGATAAAAATTAAAGAGGGAAACCTTTTAGAAACAAAATCTCATTCCAATTTATCGCATTGATAAATATGATGGTCTACATTATCCCTTAAATAATTTTTGTTGCATTTGTGTGTCAACCATATAGAGAATTGAAGGCGATGATGATGATCCTATTTTCTTTATTGTATTTTATTTCAATAAGTCATTTTTTAGTGAAGAACTTTATGTTAATATGAATTTAGTAAATAATAACAAATTGGAGGTTCATTTGTGTTCCCAAGAATTCTTGTTGAGGTTTTAAAGATTTACCATCCATAAAAGGTCATTGGTCATATATTATATTTTTAATTATGTGTTTTTTAATTATGAAAATATTTGAACTATTATTAAAGTTCAATAAAAAGTTTCGATTGAAATATGAGAGTGTACAGTGTCTATAACATTTAAAAAAGTTGAATAAAATGAAAATATTAATTTTCATGAAGGAATATTTAGATGGAGGCCTGAAATATCATTATTATTTCAAGAATGATTTATATAAGTGTAAGTACCAATTCCATGAAAAATAGATTTATATTGTTCATGAAAAACATTTTGATGTAGGCATTTGGTTGGATTGGAATTTTTCATTTTTTGTAATTACCAAGTATATTTTGCAGCATAAATAAAACATATTTTCCAACCAAACTGGATAATAAAGACAGCTCAATCTCAAACATATAAGTGAAGGATCAAACAAATTAAAGAGCCATATAGGTAATCCAACATAGTATTAGGTTTGGTGGGGATCTATATTTCATATAGGCAATTCATGGGGGATATCATGAGCATTTTGGTGGGCTCAAAACACCTTTGGGATGCCCAGGGGACCATGAAAGGGTGTGATGCTACCTAGTGATGGGAGAGTGTGCATTGTTCCAAGATATAACCCTAGTGCAGGCTCAAGGATTGGATGACATAACATTATTTATTAATCATTTCTCAAAAAATCCAAATCTAATGTGGGATGACTGTGATATGTGTACTATTAATGCTCTTAAAAGTATGAATATAATTGTGCCCATCTGATCAGATTCATCTGTACATTCATTCTTTGCATGAAATCATCTTCATCCTTCATTTTACATTTACATAGGTAATGGAAGTCTCAACCTACCCGTACATATCCGAGATTGACCATAACATGATCTCATGATATCTGATATCTTGTCTCCAGTGATCATTCCAAGCTTGATTTTATAATAAAATCTCTTGATAAAAATTTATTTATTCTCTTACATGGAATATCTATATTTTATGCATGACATAATTCAAAGAATGATATTTTTATGAATGAAAAATTAATTTTTAGAAGGCTATTAGATTATTTGTGAGATATTTATTAATGATATTATTCATGTGATATGCTATCATGTAAATGAGTCCAAACTCATGAAGGAATAATCTGGTTATAGGAAGACTCTATAATTCTTGGTGAAATTGAAAAAGAATATTAAAAACTCATGTGATGTTTTTAATAATTTAGGCTTTAGTATTTTTAATATTGAAACATGAATTAGATTATTTTTTAGGATGTTAGATAGATCTTTGATGCATCATACAACTCATGGGAGAGTCAGTGGATCTTCATCTATAAATATTGATTTGCTGATGCGAGAGATGATGTAGATTCATTGGGAGGTCATATTTTATTACTGAAATAAATATAGTATTTGTGAGCAATTTGACTTCCAAAAACATTTGCATTCTAATATCCTCTATAGAGAATAATTCATATTTTTCAAGCGATACAACTATGATAAGAAGAGGTTTTGTGCACTCATTTCATTAAGAAAGAACTAAGAACCCTTTATTGTTTTAATAACACACAAGGGTTAGGTGAATAAATAAAAATATATATTATCTCAGTGTATGAAAAAAAGATAAAAGAGGTCTATATTTTATCAAAGATTCATGAAAAGCCTTCTCAGTGAATTTTAATTACTAAGAAACTGTTTACTTTGATACATGAAGAGATATTACACAGCACATGGAATATATATACATACAAATAATTAAAATATTGTGAAAAGAATAATAATCACACACATGAAATAATTATTTAATGTTAATGGTATCTTCAAAAAAATGATATGTTAATTCGATATATCATATATTTTTTCAAAGATAAAAATAAGATGAAATGATTAGCCAATCTGTATTTAGTTTATTATCATTTAGGTCAGGAAGTAATATGAGAATACCATTCTGAAACATCTTGATATCTTTGTGACCAAATAGGAAGTAGAGGCAAACTCGTAGATTGATGAATTTTTTATAAAGTGTATTGATTTTTATATTTGAGATATCATTTTTATTATTGAATTTATATAAATTTGATTAGATTAATTCATTTTTATTAAATAATACTTGTTCTATATGTTTTTATCACTTCAAGAGGAGTATGATGATATCTAGTATTTATTCTATAATGAGAATATTTCATTTCACCTAGTTGGTTCCATGATAATAGTTTCAAGGTCATGCCATTTCATGTGAATTACTTGACAATAAAAGAAAAGTGATGTGTGAGTGGGATAATAACCACTATACACCAGGGATGTAGTCATCCACATTAGAGATAAACTTCAATAACAAATCCTAGTTTTCCTTATGATTTATTATTTTATGTTCATTCTTACTAACTATATGTGATGAAGAAAATATAACCTTTCATTGAATAACTGATAGAGGTATAAAAATGGATAAATGTTTAATGTGATAAATAGTAATCCCACACTTATTCACCCCCCCTCTCTAAATGTGGTTATACCAAAGTGATTCTAATTGATACTTGTTCTAAAATAGATAACTAATGAGATGAATTAAGTTGGAATAACTATTCCAAATCTATGTAAGACAATATATTGGTATTATTTGTAAAAGCAATATTATAATGAACATTTGGAGAAAATACAAACCATGATGAAGGGAATGTTGCTGTAAAAAAAACTAGACAATCGAAAACATAAAAGCACACATCTTGGTAGGAATAAAATACATTATTTTCTAGAGTATATTAAGATATTAGTCTTCCTGGATGAAGAAACTATGAACACTTCCATCATTTTGTTATCTAAATAACTAAAATAATAAAGAATAATAATGATATCACTCTATGATGTAAAATTAGGGTGCATCCCATGAGTGATGGTTTATTGAGAATCTTCTAGTAACATTTAATTCATAGAAAACTATAATTTCTAGAAGGTTCTTGACAAATAGTTATTGAAAAGAATGTTTGGGTTCAAATAATGCCTGAGAATATTTTCACACAATTAATATTAGAAATTATTATCAGCTTTCATATGAGTAAAAATACAATGAGAATGAGAATTTATAATTATAACAATTGTTATCATATTCTATTTATTATTAACAGCTTCGATGTCTAAATCAAACTCTATTGTTTTTTTACAGTGATCATGATCAAATAGACATAGAGTGGATTTGTTGAAGTCATGTTACTTGTGAATGAAGTGATATCATATTCTCTCATACTCTATGAAATTATTTTCAATAATGTAGAGAGGGAAGAAAATGAAATTTTTTAATGAAAAAAGATACAATGTTAATGATTGAATAACCTAATTTTTTTTGTATTTTATTTTTTTCAATAAAGGAATATTTTTGAAGAAGATGAAAAACATTGATGAAGTATTGAAATTCCCGAAAAAATCCTTTGGAATTTGAAGTGATGTGATCATATTTATATGATAATAGAGTTTTTTTCATCCCTTATATATAAAATAGAACATGTTGGAAGTTATTTCTTTATTAATATGGTAAATATTGATGAAGAATACACTAATAATCATGATGTGAACAATTTCTTAAATTTGTTTCATAATCTAAATGATGATATACCATGAGACTCGATGGAAACCCAATAACATAGTGAAAATAATGATTATATTTATTTTTTATACCTATAGATATATTTGATAATCCATCCACTTTGAAAGAATAATTTTAATTTCAATGAAGAATCTTTTTAATATTTGACTTTCAGATCTGATTCAAGCATATATGATATTGAGTAAAAAAAAGGTCCATTATTATTAAGTTTACTTGGATAAAGTTTTAATTTAAGTGTGATGATTTTTTGTGTTGATATTCATGGAGACATGAAATGTGCTAGAGTGGAGAATGAAATGTCCACAACAGATTATAATGATTTTTTTGTGAAGTTGTTGTGTACATTGTTTTGAGTTGGTGTTTTAATATTATAAGATTGTCTAAATGAGATGAGGAATGATATAAGGGTATAAAGAATCTATTAATGGTGTGTTTCACGTAAAATACACTATAAATACCTCTTTGATAATTTTTTGAAGTTATTTATGATGCTCTACATCACTTTCACGAAACTCATAGTGGTTTTGAAGAAATATAAGAAGCTCTGTGTTAAGGCCAAAAAAATGAAAATGTAATTTATCTTATAGAAACTCATGTCAGTATATTATTTTACACCATAAGATAATTATTAAATATATACATATAGCTAGAGTTTAAAATTTAAAAAATGAATTTATCTTACACACGTAACTTATTTTTTACCACTATGATATTTTGAATTCTAAAAAGATAATTCATATATGTGCATAAATTTTGAAGGAAAATATAATACAGGGACTTGGGTAAGAGAGTTTATCTACGCAAGAAGAATTTTTTGTTGTCATATATTAGTAAAAAGATTTATCTTATGCATATAAACTATTTATCTATGAAATATAATTCAGTTATTTTACATACATGGAATGATTTTCATGGTAAATTTATGGAATCAGTAATTGGGATATCTAGATGTGAAAAATAAATGAGTTATATTCAAAACTGAATATTTTGATGAAATGAGATTTACATCCTATTAGGAAAGTGATATATTCTTCATGGATCAAACATCGTGATCAAACACATGATCATGATTCTTTCTCAAATCAAAGTAATGCTAGTTGGAGGAATATTACAAAGTGTTGACATGAGTTATACACCACTGAATGATATTCATTGTCACTGTGATTGTATAGAATTATATAATGGTTATTTTCATAGATTTTTTGGATAAATTTATTTGATATAAAGAACACTATATTTCAAAGATCATAATAAGGAAATGAATTAAGTATTGAACCAAAAATTTAGGAATATTTTGAATGAGTCCTTGATATAATGATTATGTGAATTACTGGCAGGTATTTAAGGGAGATTAAATATAAAAAGGATATGATGTTATTGAACTTATTATCTATGTATTTTAATATGATGTATAGTCAAAAAAAAAATTTATAGGTTATATACTAATAAAAACACTAAATATATTATATAATTTGAATGTAAGGAAGGAATATATGTTTACTATATATGCCAATGAATATTCTAAAAGTGGAAAGAAGAAGTGATATCTAATCTCGACTTGTGTATACTATAAATTCTCTGATTTTTTAAAAAAAATATGTAATTAAAGTACTATATAAATCCATGCACAATGAATAAGAATAAAGTTGAGGATATTGAGAGAGACGTTCTATGACTTTATTCTTTGTATAATTCCAATAAAAATATAGTTCAGATGTGTTGTTACTGTCCACATTCCAAGATAATGTTCTAAGTGTGCTAGTATATAGCGTCCTATTATAAAATTCTAATGAAAATTTTGGTATCCCATATTATAGAAATCATATAGTAAAAAGATCATATATATATAGTATATAAGGTACTCAATCCATCACTGGAAATCTCTCTTCTTTGGTAGTACAAGACCATTCTCTTATATGAATGGATATAAATCCCTCTATTTCTTTGTACCTAGTTATTGTCTGGATTTAAGGTTCATGGTCATACCCGAACCTTGGATTATTTTGATAATATTAATAAATTTATGCATGTGAGAAATAAAACATGATGCACTGGGGATATAATTATCCCAATGGAGGTTAACCTCATTAAAAACCACAGTGTTCTCCTGTGATTCTTTCTTGTTCTATATCATCATACTGAAAAAATTAGAGATAAAGAGAGAGATATAGAGATACATCCACTCACCAAATAATTGAATAGGTGATTAAAGGATAAATAAAAAATTGCATTAAAAGTCAACCCACACTAATTCACCTCACCCCACCTCTTAGTGTGGTGTTTTCCTATATTTATCTTAATAGATATAAATAATTTCTTAATGCATTGGAGGGATATATAATTATTATCACGCAAATTATATAATGAATACTATTTGTGTTTGTGCTATAATATTATAAATACATTTATATTTCAATTATATATTAATTATATCATGAAAAATAAATGATTTTCATGAAAACTTATATAAAAGAGAATCATATGACATTCAATGAATGCTGGTAAAAGGTTTCATTAGACTATATACCCAGTGAATAAAAAATATTTAAATAATTTTAAATTGATATAAAACTTTTATAAATTAAATAGAAATATAATTTTAAAAACAATAAGAAATATACATTTCTATTGATAAGTTTTAAAAATGAATAATCCAAATAATAATAAAAATTATATTGTCTATGGAAAAAATATTGAAACTTGAAAAATAATCCTAATAAAAATATATTTTTATGACACATGTACAATTATTCCAATTGGTGAACATTAAAAAACTTTCTTTTCAAACTTTTGTAAATAAATTCAAATGTGTCACGTATGGAAACAGTTAAGAATATTCATTTTATGCATTTGAAAAGAAATTCAAATATAATTTAAAATTTCCTTGAGGAATCATTAGAGTATATATATATGAATATTCTTGAAACAAAATAAATAACTTCAACATTGATGGAAAATAGCTGGATAATAGACTCAGAAACTTTTAAAATAGTTATTTTTAAGAAAACCCATTATGACCTTGGTAACTGTTGAATCTATAAGGGTCCAGAGCCATGTAGACATACCCTTTTCATGTATTCAAATCTTGGGGTGTTTGAAGGAGGACTAGAAAAAATTATAGAGGAGTTCATATGCTAAAATATGGAATCAAGGATAATATATGCTATGTAAATGTGTTTCATGTCATTTATTTAAACATTGCAACTTATGTGATACCTAATTGACTACCTGGAAGAATTACACAACTTGTAAGGTTGGTTCATAGGGTGCTACATGACATGTAATATTTTGGGAAAATTGGATCATGATTACTTTATTTTCATTAGTTTCTAAACCCAACATTTATGAATAAATAACAATACATAAGAATTTCATCGAGGAAATTAGACAATAAAAGTAACTGGAATGAAAATTGAAGTTCAGGTGGAAAACCCTTACCTTAACTCCAAACGTGTTCTGATATTATACTTAAGCTCCTATAATATGAAATTATACTTATCAATAACTTATTTCAGAACCTATTAGACATTTATTTATTTGACCATAATTCTGGATAGTTCATTTATGTCTTTATTGACAAGTTATTTAATTGAATTTCGTCATTCTTGAGTGTTTGTTTCCATTATTTTCATATTCGGTTCACTTTCTTTTAAGTAATGAAGTTGAATGGATGTAATTATCAAGAATTAAAATTAAATATTATTTATGAACATCCAGAATTTTTAAATTCCATTTCTATCATTTGGTTATATGGAATGAGGATGAATCATTAGATGACCACCACTTAGATTATTCGGTGGTATTAGGAATATTATGAACTAGTTTTGTCATATGACATAATTATATGTACATATTATGGTTCCTGAATATTAATTAGGTCATAAAACATATATTATAGTTTGTTTCAACCATGAATATGGTTCCATGACTAGTAATGAATAAGAAATTGAAGAACGAAACTTCGTCGTCCACGAAGGTTACAAATCAGAACCTCATGAATGTCGATTTCGTTTATAAAATAAAAGGGAGAGAGTGAGAATATTTATGATGGTTCTTCCATTCACATTATAAAAATATATTATATAGATGTTAATGGATTTTTAATGATCGTTTGGATAGAGGAGGTGAGGATAGGATAAAAATAGTAGATAAATTGAAATAAAACCAAATGATAAAGAAGGGTGCTTTACCTCTTGAAATAACCTCCTTGAGATACTCTTTAAGGGAAGGGGTTTTGGTCTTCTGGCAAGACCAGAATCTTCTTGGATGTGAGGAGAGACTAGGGAAGGGTAATTGGGCATAACATTGAGGAGCTTCATGGCTTATATTAGTGAATAGAAGAGGGAGTGGTGAGGGGTTTTTATAGTGGTGGAGAGGGGTATACTTTGAATATTTAATTCATTATTTTATTATTTCTCTCAAGACAACCAAGTTGTATTGTTTCATGTGACCCCTAATAGTAATAAGTGCATGCTAGTTCGATCCATGTGGCCTTACATCACATATGATGTCATAATTAGTGTATTTAACTGATAAATTGTATATATGGTATTTTATCGTATTTCACTATTCATCAAAAATTCTATAATTTCCGAAGAATTTCCAAAATTCAGCCCTACCATTTTTCGATGTGTTGAATTAAAAAGTGAAATCCATTTTTCAAAAATAATTTTCTAAATAATGTTAATTTAAATTTTAAATAAGTTCATAGTTAATTCGAAAAATAACAATCTTGAAGTGCAATTAGTTTTATGTGACATTGAAAAATTAATTAAGATCCCATTATCATATTTCCTTGAGAAAATAAAATCTTATTATTATTTACTATTAAAGGGGAAGATTACTATTCATATTACTATTCATAAGGGTATGTTACTATTCACCAAAAATTAAAATTGTTCTATCAAACTCCAAATGACTTACTGAACACAACTCTAGATGACCATTTTTTGAAATTCAAAACATAGAAGAGGCAAAGTTGTGTTTAATGGTTAGATTATAAAATTTTATTCTATATTTATTTTCAAAACCTTTGGGTGTTACATAAAATGCATGCAACACTATTCCCTTGTGAAAGAAACACTTTTTTGTAGGATATAATTTTAACTTAGCTGCTAAACATAATTATTCTGCTTCTATGATTTGAATTTTGACAAATTGACATACACGGTTATGATCAGTATGATAGTTAGAGTCTGATAGGATCAACAAACATTTTGGGTGAATAGTAACTTACCCTTATGAATATTGACTTACCCTTATGAATAGTAACTTATCCTTATAAACAGTAGTGTACTCTTAGGAATAATAATCTCACCCATGTATGTATAAATAAAATTTAGGCACCATTTAAATGAGAGTGAATATTTTAAAATTTATTAATTAAGTGCTGATATTTTTATGAGTAACAAATATTTAATTACAATTTTAAATTAATAAATTTATTCATTTTCATGAAATTTATTCCTAAATAAATATGTTGTTGTCCTATGATTTTAGTATAATTTTATGAGACCTCAGTTAATTTTTTAAAGTATTATAAAATCACTCTTAAATTTAAAATATATATTTTTCAAGTAAATAAGGATTTTATATAAAAATTAAATTTCACATATTTAGAAAATTATTTTGATAAAATTGAGTCTATTTTTTTATTCTACATGTAACAAATTGTTATGGTGTATTTTTGGGATTTTTCTGAAATACATGAATGTTTTATGAATATTAAAATACAGTAATTTATGGTATAAATACATTATAAGTTAAATACACTATTTCTTGAGTCATAGATAATGTAATCACACTTGGTTGAAAAACATGTGAACTTATTAATATTTTTTGTCACAAAAAACAACACTATTGGTTTTCTTGAGAAAAATAATGAAATAATGAATAAGATATTAAAAAATCACCCCTCTTCTTCACTATAAAAGCCACCCATCACACACTATTATCTACACTCCTCTAAACCTTTAAGCTTCTAAATGTTCTGCCCAAATACTCTTCCCTATTCTATCCCCACATCCTAGAGATCTTGGTATTTCAAAAATACCAAAACCCCTTCCCTTAAAGAGGATCTGAAGGAGGACATTTCAAAAGGTAAACCCTCTTTCTTTTTCTTTTCATTTCATTTTCAATTTATTTTATTTTATTATATTCTCCTCACATAATATATCCAAATGATCATTATAACTATATTATCATCTATATACTAGAATTATATCATTTAATTTGAATATCCTTCCTCAAACTACTATATCTCCCTCTTTTATTTCATAAAAGAAATCATCATCTTGGAGGAGCAGATTTACAACCTTCTTGGACAACAAACCTTCATTCCTAAATTATTCCATTATGTTTTGTCATTAGAAAAATTTTATGGTTTAAACAGACTATAATATGTGTATTATATCCTATTCAATGTTCTATAACCAGTATATATACATAATACTAATTAATATGACAAACTATTTTGTAACAATCGAAATATCACCAAAATAATCTAAATTGTTATCACTAATGTTCTATATAATAAATCATCCCAATACCATGTATAAAATGATATATATAAATATTTACACTTATATATGTCCATTTATAATATATAAGTCAATTTTGGAAAATTATATCCATTCAACATGAACTCTGTTACTTATAATCAAGCGACCCGGTCATGAAATCAAGGAAATGAACACTCCAGAATGACTGAATTCAATATTATAACTTATAAATAAGGACATAAATGAACTTAATAAAACTATAATGAATTAAATCTATGTAGATAAGGGTCTTAATTATTTAATTAATGTATTTAATTTGATAATCCATGACATTAAGGTCAAGTGCAGAATACATTCGGACATAAGGTAAGGATTTTCTACCCGAACCTCCATTTTAATTCGAGTTACACTTATTCTCTAATTACCTAAATTAAATTATTATTTATTACTATTTACTCCTCATAAATTATGTTTTAAAGATCTATATATGTTTACTAACCATAATCCTTCTTTATTTTATGTTTAGTTACATGTTTTAAAAGGATCTTCCAAAAACTTTTCCTGAAATACAAGCCTGATTCAGGCGAACTTCTCGAATTCTTACCTATGATCAAGTAAACTATATAATATATTTTTATCAACCATTATTTTTATAAAATAAATAATTTTATTATGAAAAAATATATTATTTCTCTTCTTGTTTTATACAAATATTTTTCCAAAAGAACGCTTCTTTTCAATGTAAAAGAGCATTTATTTCAAGAATTGCTCGATGATTTTATAAGAGTATTTTCATTTGTTTCAATACTCTTATTGATTATTATGTATAATTGGGAATAATATTTTATTAAATAATCTACTATATTTTATTTAATTTTTTATGATTATTTTGACTATGGATGTGCTATCTTGAAACCATTCACCGTATTACTCTGAATAGTTAGTTTTTTTTGTTTGGGGAAAGTTATTTACATTTAATATGTTGTCTTCAATATGAATGTATATTTTTTTAAGTTTATACCCATTAATATGAGGAATAAATTAGTCTTATTAAGTTATTGGTGGGACCTCTATAACCCCTTGATGCATCGGCAGGTCTCAGGAGACAAAACAGATATGGAGTTGGAAGAGGCCTTTCACATTTTCAAATATGGTTTTGGATGAGGTCTTAATCATTTTTAGATGTCTTGGCCAAGTCCATGATGATATATTTTAGAATGTATGGCACTATGAATTTTCCTCATTATGAAAATTTATAGTTCATGAGGTTATTATACTAGTATAATATCCATGATTATGATTTAATATGCCATTATTTATTCAACCCTTATTCCTACCATATTATGTTCAAGTTCATTTTTAAAGGAATGTGTTTTTAGTTATTCACCAAGCCTAATGTTTATGTTTATGATATCTTTTGTTGTATTTTTTACCCTTAATGAGCATCTTATCTCACCCCATTCTTATTTTTTATTTTCCAAGGATGCGAAGAAATAAATTATGAATGACCTACAGGGGTAACCTAGGAGTTATGGATGTTTTAAAAGGAATTTTCATTGTGTATTTCATTTAAAGTTATAATTTTTATCTTATGTATGTATCTAGTTTTCCAAAACTACTAAAATAATTTACTCCTCTAGGATATGAATTTATTTTAATCATTCCAATGTAATGAATTAAGGAACCAACTCCAAGAAAAAGGGTTGGGTCTTAACAAGACTGACACCCAGTGGACTCTAGGGGTGTGTTTTCCCCATCATCTCGATGGGAGGATTGATGGCTTAATGCCCCCTCTATCCCCAATCACTTCTCATGGTAGTTATTTGTGCTCATATACACAATGATTAGTTACCCCATATATGTGTGTAGAGGCATTTTATGTATTATGGTTATTTGAAACAAATTTATTATCCGATATAGTATCCAAATTATTATTATATGTATGGAGAGTATAGGTTGTAATGGATTGAGGTGCTTACTCGGTGTTTGGGTTGTAATAGATTGAGGTATAATACCAAATGTTTTATACACATCATATGAGTTGTGGTGTCTCCTGGAAACTACTTTTGTACTATATATGGATATTTGGATGGGATTATGTGATGAAAAGATGAATGTGGTGACTGTTGTGATGCCTTTCCCAGGTGTGTTAATATTGGCCTGTTTTAGAGAGAGATGGCTCAGGACATGCGACATTGGGGAAAAGTGGAAAACTAGTGAAGAATGGTGAGTGGGGTACCCTTGATGTCTCATTATTATATTATTTGCTCTCTTTTATGTCATTCATTTTGAGAGTTATCCTTGGTGAGGCTAGGAACTTAGTATACCTGTTTAGGTGACATGTTAGTGTCACCACTGTTCACTATATTTTGTTATGATTTATTTATACTTTTACTGAGAGGGTCCGGGTAGGGTCCTATTGAATATAATATTATTCATACCCTAAATATATATAATTATTTTGGTAATCTAGATTAGTTTGGATATTATGATGGATATTACTAGATCATGTTTTTGTAAGAGTTGTTCCAGATTCATGGTCAAAACCGTTTTTACCTTTTTGGTACTTGTATTTTTCCTTTTAGTTGTTACAGTATTGTATGAAATCTCATGTATTCACATGGGATTTCATTATGTGTGTATATATATATATCTTAGTAGTTGTTTTTTGGTTAATTCATCTTATCTATCACTTCCACATATTCTCTTAGAGGGTAATGTCTCCCATATGTATGTTTATTATACCCTCAAGGCTTGTTGCCAACCTGGGACCTACTGGATGTGAGACATAGATAGTAACCATATTACTTCTCTCATTTCCATCCTAGGAGAGACACTCTGTTGTGTGAGGGGTCATGATTGAGTTGTATCAGAGGTTTGGGTTGATGGATAGTATAGATTTTGGAGTTAGGTTCATGTGAGGTTTCAACAGTTGGTAGAGAAATAGTATCAACTACATTTATTATTCAATTTAAACATGGGAGACCATCTAAGACATGGGAATTTAGATCCCCACGTGATCTGATGAATGGGTGTTTAAGTTTATTGATCCTACTAAATTATGTGATATTGGTTACAGGTTAGATACCAAAAAATTATCATGCATCGTTTTTATTTGTTCCAATATTTGAAAATGGTATACCTTGGGATAGCCCATAAAATTAACAATATAGAAAATAATTAATTAATTAATGTTAATAATTCTATATTCTCGGTTTAGGAGCTCAAAAAAACATTCATTTTTTCAGGCTTGATTCTAGGATGAAGCCCTCATCCGGTTCATACCGAATATGTTCAGCATGATATTCTAGCAAATCACCATAGAGTATAGGTCGATGATCATGGCACTTGTAGGAGGACACTATGAGAGTTTCAATGATAGAGTCTAAAAAATTATGAGGGATACATTTTAAATTAACTCACAAAAGTCTAGGTGGTGAAGTTTGAGATAGATTTAAGTTCGATCTGTACTTGGAAAAAATGTTCGGATTCATTGTTTGTAATGGTGTTGCATTAACAAGTGAGGTAGTGGTGGTTCTTGTTTCTTAGGGATCGCGAGGAGTCAATAGTATCGTGGGAGATGTTATGAGACCATTTCTGAGAATAGTTTATTTCTTCAACATTGAAGGCTTCCAGTTTCTTGGATCCACATACCCTTCAATGGGAGAGTTACAGTGTGCAAGATTTTGGGATTCATTGCAAAAACATTTTTTTATATGATTCATAACTTTTTTCAGATAAGGATGCAAGGGAGATGAATTTTTAGGATGTTTTTTGTCTAGATATCTAGAGAAAGTTCACCCCTTTTATGTTGAATACATATCTCAAGGTGTTGGTGAGAGTAGAGGTTATTGAGATTACACTGGATAGAACTAGATCATCACGAGAGGGGAGTTGGAAAGATTCATCCTAATGTAGATATGTAGTCTAGGGTTCCTAGTTTTAAGGAAATATGAACTTTCAGTCATTCAAGGGTAAGTCTAACCCTTATCATCTCATTACTCTAGAGTTGGTAGTTCTCATACCAATTCCAAGGGATCATATGCATTTCTTTATTATGTTTTCCATGGTCATCAGTTGTGAGAGTGACTGGCCTTTCTGAGAAATCAACATATACTAGGTGTTCTACTTTAAGTTTATTTATTGAGACAGTTTTAGCTGAGGCATCAGCAATAAAGTGTTCCAGTTTTGGATCAGTAGAGAGGAGATTGAGTATGCATAGGAAAATCCTGATATTATCCTCGTCCCAAGAGAGTAGAGAACGGCCATAGAGGTGGTTGTCAACAGGGTCAAAGAGACTATGGAGAAGGCTGTGGTTAGCATAATGATTTAGTGTTTCCAACACCAAGTGATAAAAAGATTATTTGATGTTCCCTTTGCTTATTTTCTACATAAGTTTATAATGTTTTTGGTTTAAGAGTGACATGGTTGTTTATATCACCTACTCTACCTTTGTACATGAGGTAGTTCTAGTTCCCTTTCCACTAACTAAGCTAGTTAGAGGTAGATTTGATTTGCATGAAGTATATAGAGACTATCAGATAGTGATAGGGTTGCACTAATCTTTCTTATATTTTATATTTTTATGGATACAACCATATGAAATCTTACTTGGCATATATTGGTTATATTTCATACAGGCTATCATGGATTACTTTAGGAGGTAGGTTGTGTTCTATGATTCTGATGTAAATCCAGCAGTGTTTGCTAGTGAGTGATACAATCATATTGTTAAGATGCGTGTTCCTTCCTTGACATATTTTAATGTTGAGAAGATTTTGAGTTCATTATAGGTTCAGTTCTCAGTGATTCTGAGGGTTGTAGAAGAGTACATTGAAGCCTTTCTAGAGGATGTTGAAGCATTCCTCTCAACAATAGATCGATTTTGGGATCAATATACAACTAGGAATTTATTTTATATCATTGCATCCATGTTGGATGGTTCCTTTTGAGTTGTGATAGTTGTGAGTGCAATGGGATGATCTGTTACAGTGAGGTTTTGTTTGGTTGAGTGTTTCATCTTGGGTTGCCCCAATTTTGTTTGTGAATAAGGTTGGTGGATGTTTGTAGCTTTGCACCAATTATTGTTTCTTGAACTAAGTGATAGTGAATAACCAAAATCCTTTTCCATGGATTCATTATTTATTTGATCAGATGAAGAAAGAAATTTGGTTCTTGAAGATCAATCTACAGTCAGGATATCCTCATATGCTGGTGAAGGATGAGGATATTCAGAAGACTTAATTATATTGTCATTATGGTCATTAACATGTTATTGTTATGACTTTCAGTGTAATGAATTATCCAGATATGTTCACGGGGTTGATGAAGGCACTATTCAGAGAGTACCTGTATAATTTTTTTTTTGTGGTTTTCAATAATGAAATACTTGTGTACTTCATGTCTAAGGAGGATCATGCAGAGCATATGGGTTCCCATTTGGGAGTTATTTTTAATGAGTAGCTATTTGGGAAGTTATAAAAGTATGATTTTTGGTATTCTGATTTATTTTTCTTGGGGAATGTCATGTCCTGGTAAAGAATAGTTGTAGATCATTCAAAGATTGAGGTGGTTGTGTCTTGGGCAGCACCAAAGACGGTGGCAAATATGTAGAGTTTACTTGGACTTTAAAGCTATTACATGAGGTTCATATCTTATTTCTCCTATTTTTTTTACTCATATTATATCTTTTATCAATATGTAGTTGTCATTATTAAGGACTTAACAGTGACGGTCAGCGTTTGAGTACCTAAAGTATTATTTTTTCAGTGCTCTAGTCCTTTTTATCAGTAGAGGGAGTTTGGTTTGAGGTTTTTTGTGACACTTTGTGTCTTGTCTTGGGTTGTGTTATGATTTAGTTGATATTGGTTGTTTCCTATAGTAATCAGTAGTTACATCCCCATGATCATAACTATTCTACCCATTTTATTTATTTGTAAGTAGTTGTGTTTTCTTGGAATTTGTGGTGACATTACCTCATTGGAGAGTTTTTTTGTGGTTTTCACTAACCATAAGATCCTAAGTTATATCTTCTACTAGCATGACTTAAACATGATTCAGCATTATTGTATGGAATTCTGGAAATATTAGGACTTATTGAATTTATATATTCTATGAAATGGAAATTTTTGGCCAATTCGCTGAGCGGGAATTCACGTAGTGATACTATGCAAGAATCTCAAGATTCTTAGAGGGTGGTGTAATAAATCATAGTGATGCATGTAGATATGGAAAAGGTTAGAAGAAGAAGTTTTATTTTGTAGATAATGGTACATTCATCTTTGGTGTAGTAGGTGGAGGAGTCCTGGTGGGGGGATTTTGAGGTGGAGGTCTGGAGGGGGACATGTTTTTATTTATGCCCCTAATGGTTTGTATGAGAATAGACAACACCAGGTGTTTTTCTAGGGATGTTTTTTCATTTCTTAACCGATGAATGATATGGTTATATATGAATTCCACATATCTTCTTTGGAAGTACATATATGTGTGACAGAGATGTAATGAGTTTTGAGAGGTCATTTTTCAGCATCGGTTGGCGCATGTAGTGGTGAAGTTTGTTTCTCAGTTTTTGTTCTTCCATAAGTTGAAGGTCGATAACCATGTTATTGGTGGTTTTATCCAACTATTAAAGGTTTCCAAATGTAAGGGGGGGGGGATCTCGATGGAAGTTATTACCAGTTTTCTTTGAGCTCAGGGAGGCTATGACCTTCCATGGGTAAGAGTGGATTGTTTGATGAAATCGTCCCACTTTATAGGGATCAATGAGTCAAAATAAATAGATTTTTTTCAAAAGAATGAATATAGAGGAGGTATTGTATATCAAAAGAGTCGTTATAATGATCATATATGATCATGGTCCTCATTTTTTCTCAAGTATTTTGAGAGATCTTCATCATACTTCTGGCTCACAGTTATTCCATAGGACTTCTTTCCATCCACAGATTGACAATCAGACAGAGTGGACCATCCAAACTCTTGAATACATATTGTTCTCCTATGTACTAGATTTTCAAGGAATATGTATGTATCACCTAACCTTGGTCAATTTTTCTTACAATAATAGTTTCCAATACACCATTGGTATGGAATATTTTGAAGCATTATATGGCCAAACTTTCCATTCTCCATTATACTGGACAGGGGTCGGATATACAACAATTCTCTGGTCGAAACTAGTAATGAATATAAATGATATGGTTCATGTAATTCATGATAGGATGAAGGTATCATAAGATTTTCAAAAATCCAATTATGATCATATTAGGAGACCTATGGAGTTCAATTTTGTAGATCATGTGTTCTTGAAGGTGACTCCTCGTCATGGGTAGTGAAGGTTTGTTCATGGGATTTAGCTTTCTTCTTAGTTTTTTGATACATTTGAGGTGTTTTCTCATGTTAGAGTTGTGGTGTACAATATATAACTTCATTTATAGATGAGTTAGGTACACTATTTTCATCACTTTTCCCAGACCCATCTTTATTTTCCTGATGTCTCTCATGTCACTGATTGGAGTGAGATCTATATTAATGATTATTCATATAAAAACCCTTATCTTTATTACATAACAAATAATGGTATTTTATAAAAGAAAAAAATATTACAACCTAAATTATCGAGAAGTATAGTGTCTTTGAGTAACTAGATACATTAAATTACAACTTAAAATCAGTGTTAAAGCGGAATTATGGAAAATTTACTTAACATGCCCATAATATTTCATCATTATTAAAACATCATGGGTTAACCTGGTGACATACATAAGTAATGGGTGATCTATAAATCCTAATAAAAGAATAAACATGGAATAACTTGAAGAAAGTAGAAAATTATATAAAATTGGAATTTTAATGTGATATTAAATGGGTGATAATCATAAAAAAGGAAAAAAATGCATGATATATAATGATAACATAAATAAAACGTGGGAATGAAGAAACAACTTTAAACATGATGTCATAAAAATAGGTCAAGGATAACTACAAAGACATCATAAAATGGTGGAAAAAGTTACATAATAGATTAGGTTCACTACTAAATACCATACATCATGTATCATGAGACTAAAACATTGCCCAATGTATTGGATCACTATATAATTCTGGGCTCACCCTTCACTTTTATATCATGTACTTTCATAAGTAATTCACATAGATCATATATCATAAGGATGTATTTCATGAATTTTAACCCCATGATCAAGGAGTTTGTGTTAAAAACATGGAATTCACTAATTAATGAAGTATGGTTAAATCTACTTTAATATGATTGAGTGTAAATGGAGATGGATATTCACAATGCAATCATTTAGAAAGAAAAATCGTAGTGAATTTTTTTTCATCATAAAAACATTACATAAATATTTATAAAATGGTTTAATGAGAGAGAAATGGGTCTCCAATAATTTGGATATAAAATGAACTATAATAGGGATGTGTAGAAATATATCCCAATATTATTAATTGGAAATATAAGGCATAAAATAAAGAATATTATTGAATAAAGAGGAGAAGGAAATGATCCCTTGTTAAATTTCAACATATTAATGAATTACGTAAATGTTATAATGAGAAGTGGTAAATAATCTATAATTATTAGGAAATATATTTTAATGTTTATGGTTATTTATAAATTCATGAAAACATAACTAATTATGATTCAAAAAGGGCTAATTACAAATAAGGTAATTGAATTGAAAAGAAGTGAGAAAAGTCCCTTACTAAATTTCAGCATAGTAACATCATAGGTAAATTCTATAATGAGAGGGGATAAATGATATCTAATTATTAAGAAAATAATTTTATAGTAGAGGGATATTTATAAAGTCATGAAAACATAACCAATTCAGAATCAAATGTTTAATTATGCGGATGCAACTTGAATGGAAAAGAAGAGAGGAAAATCTATTACCATGAGAGGGTGAATCAAAAAGCTTGGGAGAAGCTTCCTGAGAGATTGGGAGGCACCTTGGGATGAATATAAAGAGGGTATAGAAAATTAATGCAATTATCCAGGGTTTTTTACTTAATATTAATGGGAGATTTTGTGGTTTTATATATGAAAAGATATGGGAGTTCTTTATTATTTCTCAAACATAGATTTTGGACTCTATAAAATATTATAATCAAAAACACAAAAATTCCCATGGTTTTGACCATTTTTTCAACCAATTAAGAGTGTTTATAGTTATTTTATAAATATAATGGATGAAATCAATAAAATATTATCCTTTGTGATTTGGAAGTGAGTCATGTTCATAAATAAATTATTTTAAAACCTTAAAATATAATACTGTTTTTGGAGGATTCCTAAAGGCTTTATAAAATTAATTAAATTACCTAAAATAAAATTATTTTAAATGGGAAACATATATTTTGTCATTTATTTATTTTATATCATTTATTACATTACTTTTGGGTCATTACGATGTCATAATACATTCCGTATATTTATATCGGACTTAATTTTTACACAAAAATTTGACTATCATAGAAAATTATAAAAAATTTCCTGTTCGATAATTTTTAAATAATGATTATAAAAATAATATTTATTTTATAAATTTTTTTATAAATATGTTAAATTTCATTTTTAAATCAAGAATCGACATTTATTGAGAAATATTGGGTTTTTTAATAATAAGATTTTTCAAACCCTTATAAAAACTACATTTGAATTCATAAAAATTATATTATCATTTGAATTGAATAAAAATTGTTTAATTTAATTATTTTATTAAAATATTATTTATTTTTAAATTAAATTATTCTTCAAAAACAAATATCTTAATTTGAATTTCATATTAAATAAAAATACAATTTGTGTTTTATCTTTTAAAAATAAAAATCATTTACAAAGTAACAAAAAAAGTAAATATATTCATTATTATATACAATATACAAATTCATATTATTTGGGTATTGATACATAGTCCTTTATTACACCAAAAAATTCCCTAATTGTAAGGTGTGAGATGGTGATATTTTCAAGGGGTGGTTTGGCGTACATGGTTTGGATCATGATCTAACTGAGCTTAAACTTCTCTCATAAATAGTTTCACACATCATTTAGTTGTTAGATATAGAATTGGGATTTTTGAAAGGAAAATTTCAATGATTTCATCTCCCTTAGAAGATCCAATAAATGGGCTTTACAGGGTACGATCATACTGGTTGCGTCCATCGCTTCCTTTTTCTATGTCAAATAGATTTATCAATATCCAATATTTATACTAATCATATGATCATTGTTCAATAGTTATATTACCAATAGTTGTGATGATTATGATATAATAAAACCAAATAACTGAATTTTTTTCTATATCCATATAAGGTCATTTAATTCATTCACAGATAGAATTTTATTTATAAAAGGTAATGTTATTACAATCTTCCCCCATTCAGAAAATTTTCACAAAAAAAATAATTTCACACACTAAAATAGATGAGGTTAATTTAGTTTCATCTCATCCTCTAGTTCCCACATCACTTATTCAAACTTGTGGTTTCTACATAGCACTTTTATAAGGGGAATTTTTTTATTTCCTAGATCTTTGTCTCTACAATCTAAGATCTTCACCAGATGATCCTCATATGAAACATCATTATCCAATGGTACCATATCTTGATTCAAAAAATTTAAGGGGTATATTATATACTTCCATAATATATATACATAGAACACATCATTTACATGAGATAGGTTATGTGGCGGTGTTAGTCGATAGGCCACTGCTTTGATGTAGTCAAGGATCTCAAAGAGACCAATGTATCTTGAACTATGATTTCCCTTATTCCAAAATTTGATTAATTTTTTCCATGTAGATATTTGTAGGAATACCTTATATCCAACCTCCAACTCCTAGTATTCTCAATAATTTTTAGTATTCTCTTTTTTCAACTCTGAGTAGCGCTAATGTTTTACTGAATGGTTTTAACATTTTCCAATATACTCTCGAACATTTCAGGACCCAGTAGTTTATGTTCACAAACATAATCTCATCATGCATGTGTTTTTCATATCTAACCATAAAAGGATTCATTGGGATCCATTTGTATGCTTTATTTGAAACTATATTGTATGAAAACTTGACCAGATGAAGATGTTTATCTAATCCTCCTTTGAAGTCTATTGGGAATTATCTCAACATATCCTCATGTGTTTGTATATTATATTTATATTGGATATAATTTTGAGGGTGACATGCCATGATAAAGTTAAAATTAGTATTTATAGAATGTTGTAGACTCTTCCACAATTTGGAGATAAATCTTAGATCTTAATCAGATACAATCTATAATGGTGTTCCATGTAGTCTCGCCACTTCTCAAATGTATATCCTTGCAAGGTTATCTGGTGAGAAGTCCACTCATATTACAATGACGTTATAATACTTTAAAATATGATCCCCTATAACCCATATAGCATTATTTACTCTTTATTTATACATAAGATTAGTCATAAAGTCCATAGTTATGTTATCCCATTTCAATATAGGTTTGGGTAATGGTTGAATCAACCCCTTGGATTTTTTTCAATTCATCCTTCACCTGCTAATATAAAATAAAACTTGATGTATAT
Organism: Viscum album; assembly: GCA_963277665.1. NCBI lineage: Eukaryota > Viridiplantae > Streptophyta > Magnoliopsida > Santalales > Viscaceae > Viscum > Viscum album. The sequence goes on along the minus strand of OY728165.1, from coordinate 248,569,947 downwards.
TCCATGATCTTCTTAATCATATTGTCCCAAAAATAGTTCTCTTAGAGATATTTATACATCTTTGTGCTCCCTAGATGGATGGGGAAGTTAGAGCTATTTACATCATCCAATAGCTCATTCATTAAACCACGATTTTGTGGGCACATAGTCATGAACCAAATCTTATAACTCCTTAATTAATTTTTAACTTTAAGGATTTAACACTTCTTATAGAATCCACCTTATTCTAAATTTTGAGATTTTATCTTTGAGAATCCTTTATCTTCTCCAAAATGGATGGTTGATAAATAATTTTTTAATGGATTGAGGATTTTGTTTTTTTTTATTCCCATGTCCATCCTTTTCAATTCTAATATGATCTAATGCTTCTAAATTCCCATCAATGATAAAATTATCAGACCATTTATACCTAAATCATCTTCCAATTTATTTTCCTTTTTAGGATGGTAGGGGATTGAGAAACCATAGTCCTTAATCAGCTCTAACCATCTTCAACGGAATTTATTTATCTCTTTCTATGGGAATATATAATTGGGGATCTTGTGATCTGTATATATTTCAAACATATCTCCAAAGAGATAATGCCACTAGATTTTCAATATGAAGAATATCACCACCAACTCCAGATTAGGCTTTGGGTAGTTCTATTCATCAAATTTCGATTTTATTATAGCATAGACTATCACTTTTTTATTTTCAATTAGTACACGGACCAAGACCTTCCTCAAAATATCATTGTATACTAGGAAAGGTTCCCCATTTGTGGGTAGCATAAGTACAGCTACACGGATAAGCCTCTTTTTCAACTCCTTGAATCTGTATTCAAATTCATTATTCCTAACAAACTTGAATCCCTTTGGAATTAGGTTTGTTAAAGGGTTTAAAAATCATGATAAATATCTCACAGATTGATGATAGTACCGAGCTAATAAAACAAAACCATATATTATTTTCACAGTGGTTGATCATGGAAATCATTCAATTTCTTATATCTTTTAAGGTTCTACATATAACCCATTTATCTTAATAATGTTCCCCATGAATGATACTTCCTTCAAACAAAACTCTCATTTTATATAATTTCCATAAACATACTCCTTTTGTGTGGTATTTAGGATAGTGCTCATATGATCCCCATTATTCTCCTTGATTATGGATTATATTAGAATATAATCAATAAATACTACAATCGTTTTTTCAAGGTAATCTCTAAGGACTATATTCATCAAGTACATGAATATTTTTGGATCATTTGTGAGTCTGAATTGAATTACTATGAACTCACAGTGCATATACCTTATATGAAAAGTATTTATGGGGATACTATCCTTCTTCACCCATACTTGATAACACCCCAACTAAAGATCCACCTTACAGAAATATTGGGCTCTGTATACCTGATTGAACAAGTCATCAATATTTGGAAGAGGATTCTTGTTCTTTATCATGATCTTTTTGAGCTCATTATAATCAATTAAAAGGTGCATTAACCTATACTTATTCTCGATAAAGAGAAATGGTTCACCCTAAGGTGAGTCACTTGGTCATATGAATCCTTTATTTAGATTCTCATGTAGTTTCTTCTTTTCCTCCTAAAGCTCCACAACTTCCTTCTTATATGGAGTCTACGATATAGGAAAAGCACCAAGTATATTCTTTATTGATAATTCAACCTCTTGTCTAGGAGGAAGACCAGTAAATTCTTTAAGAAACACATCAGTGTATTCCCTCTTAATGAGCATGTCTTCAAGGATGGTATTTTCATTAGTCTCAATCATTTGAGCTAGATACACTTTGTTATAGTTAAATATTATCCATTCTTGATATGTTTTAGCTAAATAATATTCATCCTCTTCCTTGAACATGTACATAATTAGAACATGTTTCATAATGCAGAAAGTTATTTCCTTCTTACATAAATTATTTTGGATCTATGTTAGAAAAGTCGATCCATACCTATAGTTGTAGAAAATTACACTAATTGGAGTATCACAAGGTTCTTTGGAAAGTTAAGTCCATAAATTTTGATAGGGGAGATGTTATATATTTGGGATGCATTAATTTCCCCATTTTCTATTTTCACTGATAGCTCTATATCCATGCTATGTGGTAGTGTTTCAATAGTTCTACTAAACATTATTAATATGAAGGAATGGGTATAACTAGAATAAAAAGGTAAATTTTTCATTATTGAATGAATATCTACCGTACATAACTCCATTTATTTTTTAGGATTCACCTCAGCGGTTTTGATGGCATAAGATCTCCCTTGCTACCATGGAGGTTGTTGGAATTTGTTATCTATGACCACCCTTAGCTTAGTGCATTAGTTTAAAAGGTATCCTTGTTCTTTGTAGTTGAGACATTGGAAAGTAGGTAGAGGTTTGAATGGATCATTCATCTCTTCCATTACATTGGTAAGTTTCTCTCATTGATAATATCTAGATAGGTACCCTTCCTTTCCATACCTAAATAATTCCCCCATCCCCTTTAATAAATTTATGGGGTGCTTTTTCCACACTTTTTGACAAGTTTTGTGTTAAAATTTCTTACCACCGTTAGATTTATCAATTACACCACCATAATTAAACTCTAAAATCCACTTCATATCCCTGTGATTCCCTTATTATACACTAATTTCTATTTTGATATTAAGGGCACATCATAAAATTTCCTCATAACTATCAAAGTCTCTGATTGCTAGGACTTATTGTTGAGTCAGTTTTAGCCAATAAAAGAAGGAGTCAAATTTTTATTCAGGGGTAATGAAAATTCCTAAGGTTTATCATGAAAGTATTAATAATTTTTCCATAAACATACCAATGGATTAATCATATTTTTTATTGAGGCCATGGAAATACATTTCCATTTTATGTTTGAGATTACCATTAAAATATTTATTGAAAAAAAAAATTGAACTCCTTCCAACCCATAGCTTTGATTTATTCCATGAGATTTGTATTCTTGACCAATTTATACCACTGATCAACATCTCCATATATATTATAAATTGACTTCATGACATTATCTTTCTCGAAGCATTGAAGGATGTATAATTTTTCTCAATGGAGTTGATCCATTTTTCCGCGATTATGGGATTGGATGATCCACTGAAAGTTGGTGTCTTTTATTGCATAAATGCCTCAATTGCATATGGTTCATTATTTGGGGGATTTGTACCTTCCTCCTAATTTAGATTTCTATTCATAATCTAAGTCAAATTAGAGAGTATCATCACAAATTCCGTGATTACTGCTCTAATTGAGTTTTGGATCTCATTTGGACAGGTCTCACATTGCCCTTCACATTGGTTGTATACTGAGTTCTTTTTAATTATGGACATTTTCTATAATAAAGGGAAAATTAGGGATGATTACTTTTAAAAAATTAAAAACATAATTTGGAATCCAATAACATTAAAGGGATAATTTATAAATGACATGTATTTCCTTAACTTATAAATTTATAGGCTTCAATATATGTTATCCATGATCTATTTTCTAACATATACTCTTATGGAAAATTTTTATTCCCTTAATAGTGATTCTAAATGACAATGTGAATTTACCAATTCATATCCCTGAGATGTTTCAATCCTATGTGTAGCAAGGCCCATTATTATTCACTAGGTGATGAATGAGTCTAGCTCAATTTCTCGTTTCTGGATTATTACCCTAAGCTACCTCTGTGTTAGAGCCACATTCACTAGTAGTATCGTGAAAAGGTTATGTATTATTAAAAAATACTTACCCAATAATTTACCAAAATTTATTATTTTTTATTTTATTTAGTCTTATCCATAAATATTTCACTGTATTCTTTAAACCTAATCCCAAAAGTAACTATATTTTATTTTAATACCAATAATGACTCCCCTTTTCTTTATTACAAATTAATTCATGATTTATTACAAAAGAACCCACATATTATAACCCATATGATAGAAAATTATATTTTATTTGGGTAATTAGGTACATTACATTAAAACTTTAAAACATGTGGTACATTGAAATTATTGAAAAATTCCTTAACATGATCATAATATTCCACCATTATTAAAGCTGCATGGGGTAACATGGGGACATACATAAGAAAGGGGGATCTATAAAGTCCAGTATTGGAATAAACATGTCATAACACGAATAAAGTATAAAATGTTAGAAAATAGTCATTTGAATCGGATATAAAAGTGGTGATAATCATAAACATGAACAAAGAGGTATGATATAGCATGATAACATAACGACCACATGGGAAAGTGCAACAACTTTAAACATGACATAATAAACATAGGATAAGGATAACTATCAAAACATTATAACATGGCTGAAAAAGTACCATAATATGTTAGGTTCACTCCGAAATCCCATACATGACCTCTTATGCGACTAAAACATTACTCAATTCATTGGACCAATATATAATTCTAGGTGCACCTGTCACTTTCATATCATGTACATCCATAAGTGTGCCACATATATTATATAACATAAAGATGTATTTCATCAATTTTAACCTCACGATCGAGGAGTTTCAATTAAATACATGGAATTAACTATTTAATGATGGATAAATATATCTAGGTGAATATAATTGAGTGGAAATGGGGTTAGAAATTCTTAATGTAATCATTTGGCATGAAAAATCACAACGAAATTTCAGTAGCATTATGACAGTGCTAAAAGATTCATAAATTGTTTTAATGAGAGAGAATAGGGTATCTTATCATTTTAAAATAAATTGAAATAAAATATTTATGTGTAAAAACATATCCATACATTTTTAATTAGAAATTAAAGACATAAAATGAAAAAGAATCTTGAATAAATAGGAGAATGAAATGATCCCTTATTAAATATCATCATACTAACAGCTTAGGTAAATTCTATAATCAGAGAGGATAAATTCTCTATAATTATTATGAAATAAATTCGTTAGTATATGTATATTTATAAATTAATGATAAATTAACCAATTGAGATTCAAAAAGGGCTGAATACATAAAAGGTACTTGAATTGAAAAGAAGAGAGAATGGCCTCTTTCTAATTTTTGGCATAATAATGACTTAAGTATATGATATAATGAGAGGGTATTAATGATCTCTAATTATTAGTATATAAATTTTATATTAGGTTGATATTTATAAATTCATGAAAAATTAATGCATTTAGAATCAAAAAGGTAATTATAAGGAAGGTGCTTGAATGGAAAAGAAGAGAGGGAAATCTCTTACCTTGAGATAGAGATTCCAATTGCTTGGGAGAATCTTATTGAGATTTATGGAGAACCTTTTGAGGACTCTAGATAGGGTATGTCAGATTAAGTACATTCTGCAAGATTTTTTAGTGAATGGGAATGGGATCTTGGGTGGGATTATATAGGAAAAGAGAGGGGAGTTCTTTATTATTTCTCAAACTTAGGTTTTTGACTCTATATAATAATGTAATCAAAAAAATCTGATGGTTTTCTCCCATGTTTTCTTCCAAAGATGAATGGATTTCATTATTTTATAATTACAAGGGATGAAATCATTAGAATTTTACCCTTGGTTATGTGGAAGTCAATCATGTTCAAAATGAAATGATATCAAAACCATAAAATATAATATAGATTTTGGAGGATTCATAAAGGATATATAAAATTAATCAAATAAACAAAAATACACATTATTTTAAATTGAAAAAATATATTTGGTTATGGATAGAATTTATAGAATTTATTATATCACTTTTGGGACATAGTGGTGAGGGCGAGATGACATGAGAATATGGTTAAGAAGAACTTCAAGGCAGATTTTGATGAGCAGTACTATCTGGATACTTTGCCCTTCTCCAAGACCTAGGAGTTCTTGTATCTCTATTAGGGAGAGATTTCAGTGTTGGAATATGCAAACCACTTCACAGAGCTAGTCTCTTTCACTCCTAAGGTGGTTTCCAATGGACAGTTGAAAGCTAAAAGGTTTGAAATGGGTTTTTAGTTGAATATTTGATCTTGGGTCTTCTTGTTTAAACTGAATACATATGCTGAGGTGGTTGACTGAGCTCTGATGGTAGAGATCGATCAAGGCGGTAAGTATGGCTTGTCATGGATGCTTCCAACATTGAATCAGAGTGGGATTGGTTCTTCTAAGAAGAATAGTAAATGTGAGGATCAAGAGAAAATTACATAATTAGATCAAGATATTCCCCTGACATCCTTTGTCAGTAGCTTCTGATGGATGATCTTTCATGTTTCCTTAGTGCAGGAATCCTAAAAATGTACAGACTAAATGTCCAACTCCACCCATTCAGTGCCATTAGTGTGGAAACATGGTCCATTTTCAATGGTTTTGAAAAAATATAACCCCATCTCAATGTTGTGCAAGATCATTAGTTTTTTGGGGAATGACAACTTATTAAGATGCATCCAAAGTCATGGGTTCTTGATATGGTGATCATGGGGGAAGGGACAGATATTTTACTGTGTAGAGTTGGGTTAAAGTGGAACTGCAAGATAGTAGTATCCCCAAGACATGGACAGAAATGAGGCACCTTCATGCTATGGATTAGACACTAGTGGAATCAAATGTGCGTCCAACGGTAGATCGAGGTAGTCTTCTTATTATATCATCAATATCATTTTCTTTATTTGATATAGGTGATTCTAAGTCATTAATCTCTACATTCCTTGTGGATTCATTAAAACTCTCAATGGATATTATGCATTATTCCATGGATATGGTTACGCCCCTTGAGAGGAAGAAGGAAAAAAGGCATCATGTATCTGTCTTTTGTTATTACCCTGTCATAGGATGAGTTGGAATTTGATTTCCTTGTCTTGGACAAGGAATTTTTTGATGTGATCCTAGGAATATATCGGATGACATTCTTCGGGGATCATATATATTTCTATCATCAACGAGTGATGTTTACCACACCCGATTATAGCACTCATGTTTTTTAAGGCGAATGAGATCCACGGTCATGACAATCTGCACCTCTACTTTGAGAGTTAAGAAACATTGCTTTCCATGTATTCTTTCTTATATTGGGATATGATGAGAAAGGATCTGGAAATGGGTTGCCTCCTATAGTGTATTAGTTCTCAAAGTTATTCCCATAGGACTTTTAAGGTTTACCTTTGGAATGGGATGTGGAGTTCACCATCGTCTTGGCATCGGGGACACAACCAATATCTCTTCCCTCATATCTTATGACCCCCGCCGAGTTGAGGGAATTAATGATACAACTCTATAATTCGGAATCTAAAGGGTTCATTCTCATGAGCATCCCACTATGGGCTTCTCTAGTACTCTTTTCTAAAAAGGAAACTAGATCTCTGGTTATGTATCGATTATCATAAGTTTAATAGGTTCGCTATTAAGAAGAAATTCCCCTTTCCCCTCATTGATGACCTCTTCAATCAGATCATGGGGCAAGGTGGTTTTCAAAGATCGACCAGTGGTCTGGGTATCATCATGTCAAGGTAAGAAAAACAAACATCCCTAAGAAAAAAATTTAAAAAGTAGGTATGGCCACTTTGAATATTTGGTCATTCCATTTAGGCTAACAGGCTCTCATTCAGTCTTCATGGACCTTATGAATCAGATGGTCCATAGGTACCTTAAATATTTATTCATGGTGTTTGTGGATGACATCCAAGTTTACTCTGAATTGGAAGAGGAGGATGGTTAGAATCAGAGGATTGTTATGGAAATGCTTAAGGATCACCGTCATTATGTTAATTTCTCAAAATGTAATTTGTAGATCCAAGAGGATAGTTTTGAATGAAATGTGATATCTGAGCACTAGATTTTAGTTGACCTGGGGAATATTATGTAATATCTTGAATTTTTCTGTGTGTTATTTTTAAATATTATATTTAATTTATTCAAGACTAGGAGTTGAGACGGCATGAAATTTCAAGTCACGGTGTGACCAGAATAAATGTTTGAAATATATTAAATATATTAAATAGTGTATGTGAGCGGTTTTCCTGAAATAGCGAAATAACATCTAAACATGTGCTTGGATCAGGAATTTGAGGGCATGTTGCATTCAGAGCAGCGATTTTACATTAGGTGAGGCCTAACATCAGCTAGCGTGGGTCGGCTGTGAAAGTTAGTTTTTGGAAATTTAAATAATAAAATAAATTAACAATTTATTTTATTTTGACGGTAGGATGATGCACCGATGCGTTTCTTTTTAATAAAATGATTTCTAGGGACCCATGGTTAGAATTCATAACCCTAGATAAATCCCTAGAATCTCTGGAGAAAAATCTTGGAGAAACCTCTCGATGAATGATGGCGAGATGACCACTCCTGATCATTCTTGACGGATCTTGGATCAGAGATCGATGGGTGTCATTCTTGACAAATCTCTCCAACGATGAAGACACGACGATCAAACTTATTCAATGAATGATACAAACCCCAGGTAGGTCATGTTGTTTCAATTTCTGAATTTCCTCGTTCTTAAATTCAACAACGAATTCAGATCAACCAACGAATAGGTTCACCCATGGTTCGATTGTTCTTTCGGGATGGGTTGATTGCCGGTTTTATTTAGGGAATGATTATGATTATTGTTTTGATTTGTCTTGATGATCGTTCTAACGGGAACGGATTGAGGCCACAACAAACAATGACTGAGGTTCGTTCATCAGGTTGTTCTATGTGATTTTTTCTTCCCCCTATTTTCCCCGCGTGTTATTTGTTCTTCGTAGGGTTATGAACGGATGGTCGATGAACCTTCGATTCGTGGCGCAACGATCCAAATTCATAGATTCAACATCAGTACGACTCGATGCTGGTGCGACAGTGGTTGCAGCAGCGGATCGAACGGCTGTGGGAGTTGACTTCTCATTCTTTGTTGGAAATGAAGAACAATAATGATTTCAATTCCCTGGTGAATTTAAGGCCCGAATCTTACCGATTCAGTGATGACGCGACCAAACGACCGCATATATGATGTTTCCCATTGAGGTGCGGCCAGAACAGTGGCTGGAGCAACGATGAAGATGACCGACATTCAAACCAGGGTTTCTAGAAAATCCCAATGAACACAACGTGTATCCCGGAATACAGGGCGTGTGGGACCCTTTCAGTGGCGACTAGGGTTTCTGGTAGCTTTTAGTGTCACACGGTGTATGACACTTGTCATACGACATGTGGACTCTTCCCTGAAGCACAATGTGTATCTCGAGAGTTATATGGACATGGGGTGCAGTACATAGCTAGCCTGTACACCTCACCACATGGCCAGACCCAGACCAAATACACGTGTTATCCCTGTTTACTGGTAAACAGGTGGGAGAACATGGGCTAACACCATGTATTGACACACGACCAGAGTACACAGGTGGACCCCAGATAGTAGTACACAACATGTTAGCCTTTCTAAACTTCGTGTATCAGTTTTCTTATATGCAAGATATAAATCAAATCCAAAAGAATTTCATCTTAAAGTTGTTAATGAATTTTTTGTAACATTAACGAGACATTAGATCATGGGTTATTTTGTTCCTCTGGAATTGATTTTGAATGAAAAAGTTTTTCAGATAATGAATTTGGTTGATGTAAAATGTATAGAAAAGTACATATAGAACTTGTCATTTCTTTGGATAAGATTTAGATTCCTGGTCTTCCAAGAAACAATACATGGTATAACGTTCCATTGTTAAACCATAAAATGTAGTAGTTGGAATTTGTTATGCTGAGTGTTGTGGATGAAATATACACCCAGTAATTTTGGCATGAGTTTTAGTAAAACACAAATATTTTGTGATAACAAATGCTCGATAGCTTTTTCTAAGAACCTAGCACATGACACACAAGAAAAGCAAATAGATATAATACACTATCTCCTTCAGAATCACACGCAAAAAGGAGATATTATTTTACAGTTTATCAGAACATAAGATCAACTTGGAGATATTTTTACAAAACCTTTAAATTCTGATGGATTTGAAAATATTAAACAAAAGTTATAATTAACAATATAAAGTGATCATTAATCTACTACTTGTTTACCTATCTCATTATAATGACAAACTCTTCAAAAAAGGAGGAGATCATTTTTTCATATGGTTTTCTTAGTTTCTGTTTTTGTTAAGTTGTTTACAAAAATATATATACAATGTTTTTCTAAGAATCTTTTTAATTTTCATTAGAATAAGGATCATCTAAAGTCTCATCGGATTGAATTTTCCCTCTAACATTACATTTGAAGCTAAGTTGTTCATATCACTAAACAAAATTGTATAAGAAAGTATTTAAAAAACTTTTTGGGCGGTACACTTTCTACAGTAAAGGAATTGGATCATGCTCAGACAAATAATGAAGTGGATGTTATGGAAATCTCACAGACCTGTATTATCGAAAGAGAAGATCATACATCTCTTAGAGTAACATAATCTATCCCACCATAAGTTTCCATTGAACCTAATAATTATGCTCCCAATATTAAATCCAAGCGGACAAAGATGAAGTTAAATTACTTCAATGAAGTAATAAATAGGGATAGAATGATTGATGAAAATATTTCTTAATAAACAAGATCTATGCAAGTATATTCAAGGAAGGTTTGTTGTGATTTAATAGATCAAGCTCTCTAAAGAAAATTTCTAAAACTGTTATTCAAAATGTGGTGAAACTCAATGATTTGAAGAGAAATTTTTTTTGGTGAATTTTAGAAAGTTGAAAATCATTTTAAGGTGGATGAATCATATCAAAGGTGATATGATGTTTTTTTGACCATAAATTTGAATGGATAAAAAGAGAAACTAAAACGATTTATAATTATGTTGATAACATCACCATTGAAGTTTAAGATTATACAAAAGATATCAATAATATGAAGACTTTCCATGAAATAGGACTCAAAGAATTCATGGAAGAATAAGAATCTATGTTTTCTAGAATAAAAGGTGACTAAGCTAGAATTGATAGTTGAATGATTAGAGAATACTCTGGATGATCTAAGAAAGATGAAGGATATTGTTCAAAATTTTCCTAAAAAGAATAATTTTTTTCCAAAACTCGTTAAAATTTATAATAAGTTTTTCTTAAACTGTTGGGAAGCAATTTTTCTTAAACAATTTAGATACAATTACCTTATACTATTTGGATATTTTTTTCTTGTTAAATCATTATAATCCTTACAATTGTTTTTTAGTGTGTCTCTAACATTTCATGGAATTATTTCTACCAAATGTCTTCTTTTTGAAAATCACATAGGAGAAAGGGTGAAAAAAAGAAACACTTGAACGTAATGAGGAGATAAAAGGGAGAAAGTAAGAACAATCGAAATTCATTTAAGGGGTTGAAAGACATTTAAAAAGAGGTTATTTTTTAGTCGAAATGCCTCTTTCTAACCTTACTTTTGAAAATCACAATTCACAATTTAAATGAATACATGTTTATAACATATATTATTCCATGGTGATAAAATTGTTTTATAGGAAACATTATGTTTTTACCGGACGAAGAAAACTATTCTTATCGAATGGATTTGTACCACATATAACGAATGGACATGTACAATGTACATCAAACAGGTGTATTCAATGTTTTTTAGATGAAAGGTTTATGAATTCCATCGAATGAATTATTAAGAAGTCCACCAAATGGTGTAATACAATGTTTATTGGATAGATTCCGTGAGACATAGACATATAAGTCTACCAAAAAAATATAATCTAAGACTATCAGACATAAATATATAAAGTAAACTAGACAAATTTTTCCATTTCTACTAGATGGAACATTATTTGCATTATAATGGTGCAATACATAATGACCATTAGAAAAGATTATGTTGTGTTAAACCTATCTAGTGAAGGAGGTGTTTGTCTGATGCCATTACAACTACTACTTAGAAGGGCAAAATCCTACCATTGGAGCTTGTCTATAAATAGAACTATAAACTCTAGAAGCATATTTTGCAATCGAACGTTCTAAGGTTTCTTATGAAGTGTTGTAACTTCTTATTGTTGAGCGCACATCCTTTTTAAACTTCATAGGTTTATTTTTAAGGAATCATTTCTAAGGTTTCTTTGTAAATTCCTCATGTTGGGGTGAAGCCTGACCCCGCCGTGGAAGTAGTCGCACAAAACACACCACAAAATGATTCACCTAAATACCAATTATCACCCGAAGGCATTTTATCACTCAAATGAGTTTTACACATCACCTGAAGACCTTTTACAATTCACCCGAATGATTTATCTCTCAACACACCTGAAGACAATTTTCACACCGCACACATGAACGTACTGTTTTGATGTACCGTCGATCATCGCAACCATGACATGCCGCTTGATCTCCGTAACCAAGAGGAATTTTGATACATGGCGTCGTCATCATATTCGTGAAAATGCTTTCATTCTCCATCGTTGACACACCATCAACATCATTGTCATTGTCTCTGCTTCATTCGTCTTCATCATCTCGTTGTTCTCCATCATCGACGCTTAGGCAACCGCAATGGCGACACACCCTTCCTCGTTCTCTCTTGTAGGCTACATCTTTGTCGACACACCTCTTCCAAAACATGATATTTCATCCTCTTATATAGACCAAAATACATATATCTAATTAATGCAGTCAACATTAATAATTTCAACAATTAATATTGAGAGTAACTCTTCATTAATGTTGGGAAAAAATTCTCCAGTATTTTTGAGATAAATCTCTCCATTAATAATTTTCTCTCTCCTCAAGATTTAAATTTTAAATCATAAAATACCAAGGTTTTTCATTTAAAATTTTTGTTTGTATAATCTAGTGGATCAAGGGATCTAAAATTACAAAGGGAAGGTAGCATGATCGGTTTGATAAAAAATTCCTAACATTAGGGGAACAATGTTTGTCTAATCGTGTTGATACCGGGAATCATGTGCTTGGAAGACATACCTTACGGAAGATTAAGTCATGGATGTCTAAATTCAGGTATAGATACTTTCTTAACAACTAAGGATAGTGTAGACATTTCTTTTTTAAGGATCTATACGTTTTTATTACATTCATTAGAAAAGTTGTATTGGTTTTTCATACTTGTTTTTACAAATTGTTTTATTTTCACGATGCATGTTTTAAGAATGTTTAAATAGTTTTATAAAAACTATTTCTTACTTTGATTATAAAGTATATTGGTAAAACAATTTGTCCGATAGTATTTCTTAAAGGTTTTGGTAAAATTGTAAGTTGTGATTTTTATAAACTACAATTCACCCCCACCCACCCACCCATACTTGTTGTACATTGTATACTCTAACTATCTAACACGACGCAGTATTATCTCTCTAGTTCATAAGGGCCATTATTGGGGGATTAATCTATAGAACATAAAACAAAAAACTCAATTAATACAAAGATCTAATTCCAAAAGCATTAATTTAATCACAAAAACTAACTCAATTAATCTTAAAAATAATAATAACAATCACAAAAATTTCAAATCATAAAATTGTAAAAACATTAAAAAAAATTTCTTCACATTGCATGCTTTGGTCATGCAGTTTGAAAAACTATATAATGGTGAAAGTGCCACTTGAAAGGTCTCTAGACTTTACCTCATGGTTATTGCATGGTTTTCCAAACCATGCACCTCTTGTTTCCTTCAACCTGACATTTTTCGAAACACATGGATTATTCCTGAAACCAATAATAAATAGTAATAAAAATCAAATCTCATTAAGAGAGCCTAAAATCAAGCACAAATCCAAGACATAATTCATAATCACCCATGAAAACTCTATGATAATCATAAAGAAGTGTTTTCTAGGCATTCCTCTGCACTTACTTCTCAGGCTCTGGCAATCATATCTCCATTATACCTTTACTCATTTAATAATAAGAGGGCTCTAATAATAATTTTTAATGAAACACCTTGAGAAAACCTGACATGTCACCCAATCCAATTTTCTAGGTTGGAAGCGCATTCTTTATAGCCACGAGCAAAAGTAAATCACTAAGATAAACACTACATTGGAAAAGGTTTCACCCTTGGAATCCAAAAAATCATCACATTGGTTTCATAAAAAAAAATTAATGATCAGTCTATAATTCAAAATCCAACACCATTAAATAAAGAGTTAGAAAATATAAAGATAATCAAATAGGGTATAATGCAACAATGATGAGCATGAAATTCATCAACATCACTTTAAAAATCTAGAAGTGATAAAAACCATCCATATACAAAATATGCCAAAATATAATAAAAAGGAAAAGATTGATATAAAATAACCAATAGCATCGTTAAGGATCTTAAAATACTATGCATGAGGAAAAACTCCCCTTGACTCATAGTCACCACAACCACGACAATACCAAGTAAGATGTTGAGTATCCGAAAGATCCTCCCAACTACCTGAAACCCTTTCATTTGTATCATATAAAATCAAGTCTACATGTACCCCATGTTTATATTCAATGGGTGATGGAAATCCTAGTAGGATACCACCATGAATTTACATGATGTATTTCTTAATGAAAACAATGGTTTTAGTTTGAAAAATATTAATTTCGAAATACTTTTTTTGTTTGATAAAAAAAGTCGGAAAACATTTTATAAATACTTTGGTTTTATAATATCAAGGCAAGTTCTATTAATAATCATGAATAGAGCATCATAAGTTAAACTAATGGAAACATGTCAAGAGTAACATCAAAGTACAATAATAATAAAATGGAAAAGATGCGACAACACATCAAAAATAACTATGCATCATGGTCTCGAAGATATGGATCTAAGGAAACTATAACTCACTCGAGAAGCACTAGTCGTCATACATGAGCCTACCGATGCTTCTCACGGACTCACCAAGGTACAACATCCCACTAGCTCACTAATTCAAATTCTGAAATTTTCCCTAGCCAATACACAATCTATATTTGGTTTGTATTAGTTCGAGTTACCAACTTACCCAAGGTCTCACAACTAAAAACTATCAATAATGACATACATAAATAATGCCCATAATCTTATAACAGAGACACATTAAGTCCAAAATAATTTTACTCTTGAAACGCCCTTTGAAAACTCTTGAATCCAAAATACTCTGTGACATTTTATCAAACATCCTTTAGGCAATAATCTATTTTTTAAGGAAAACCCATAAAAACTCCATTTAATCAATCCATCATAATCCAATTATCACAAAAAACTAGCATGCAATAGCCCTCAATAACTCATATTAAACATAATCAAGCAATTTAAACCAAACAAAATCTAAGAACATTCGTTGTGCCACGAGAAAGACAAATTAGGTAGAGACACCTGCCTTAAGATCAATATAAACACTTTGCCATTGTTTAATGTCCCAATATGAGAATAAGTAATCCTCATGAACCTAAACACAGCCAAGGAATTTCATTTAACACTCATCTCTAGCCCTAGATTTCGCCTCCATAGCCAAAATAGGGTCTAAAATGGTGCATCAGGTAGAAAGAGCAGAGAAGAGAAAAAGTACGTCTACAACAGTGGAAAATGAAAGCAGTGAGCAAAATCATAGGACAATAAATTAAATACAAAGAATAACTAGAAACTTCAACAACACTCTAGAATAAGAATCCCCAAAATCCACGAGGTTTGGAGTTTAATTCATTGGATTGAGAAAGAAGGGAAGAGAAGAGGTTGAACAGGACCTTCGACTGCAGAAATAGAGCAAAACATACTAAAAAGGAAAAGGGAAATCACCCTGCCTAAACACCGATGATGACAAGAATGGACAATGCTGAAACACAAAACTCAAGGCCTGTCTAAGATCAAAAGTTTCTGAAGACATCTGAAGTGGGTGCACCAAGTAAATATGCGAGGAATCGCACTGGACTTGAGACTGTCAGACAACAATAGAACTTGATCTGCGTAAACAATGCCATATCTGATTCATCTATGATGGTTTCAGGGTAGTGTAACAGGACCCGACGTTACCGATCTAGGAATAACCCTGGATCTGAAGCCGATCCTGATCTGAGACGCCACCAAGTATAACATCCAAATCCTTACACTAGCCAAGAAGCAGAACATCGTGAGAGGACAATGCCTACAGATGGAGAAGTTTGGGAAGAAATTAGAACCACCTCCATCACCGGCCAAACCCACATGAAGCCGAAGGAATGGAAAGGGAGGGGGAAGGAGAGGGAGGAGGGAGAACTTTGCATCATCTTCACCCCCCAAGTATAACACCGACAGAGTACCTACCTCCATCACCTATTGAGAGAACAATTCTCCCTAGAGGTAACCCTGAATATCAATGAGTACACTTAATGGAATATTTTAATGAATAAAGCCTCTTTCCAAAATAATGAACCAAACACATAAAATATCCATGTTAATATATATATATATATTTAATATTTTCACTCAAAGAAATAAGTGATATTTCATGCACACAAAAAATATTGTCTATCTTACCATGATTTTCTAGGGTGAATATGGTTTTTAAAAATCTATTATGGGCATTTTTTGGACTTGTTTAAAGTTTAACAAATAAATGATTAAACCAGTCAAATTCAAAGTGAAGGACACTTAACATCATGAACCAGTTTAGGCTATGTATGTAAATAAAAATGTTAAGAGTTTCATGTAGTTATGGTTATGAAGTGAATGTCACTTTATATCCTAAAAGAAGTTTAGGATGTGTTGGTAAATAAAAATTGAAAAAATTATATTAATCACCAAATGATCTCAAAGAAACGTTTAAATGGAAATATTTCTATGGTAATGCTAATAAACATAGAATTCTTTATAAATTGTCAATAGAGATTATTAATATCATTAAATTTGATGTTGTGAAGTAAAAAGGTTTGAAAACTATGTTCAAAGAGTTAAATGTAAGGAATATGATTCCTAAGATTCACCAGTATTCAAACAAAATTTTATCATAGCTGATACACACTTAAGGATTTTAGTGGGAGTTTTTTATCAGATAGTCGCATAAAGACGAGGAAGGACTTAAATTTAGAGGTAATGAGTTTAGCAAAACCCAAACAACACAATAAACACAAGTCCTCTCTGCTGGTCTATCATATGGGATATGATTATATGGGTGCTTATGTATGGTTTTGTTAGTATTCTTTAAAAAGATTAAGAATATAAAATATATCATGTTATATAAAATGAGGTGTCACACTCGTGGTGTTGTTTTGAGGTATTGCCTCTTTAGTTCTTTGGTCTTACATAAGTTATATAATTTTATCAGGTGTTTTCCAAGAAAAATGATGATTTTTGGGTGAACATAAGGTGGTGCACAGTTGGTGCACGGTTAGGATAAACCCTATGCCAACCCTAGTGCAAACTGTGCGGCCCAGAAAATGGCACCGTTCATGCTGCATGGTTGTGCATCCCCTCCGAGAAAACCATGCGGACTAACCCTCCTATTGGATAGAGGTTTCATGCAATTAACACACAGTTTGGCAGACTATGTGGCCAAACTGTGCAGTATGCTAGATTAATAATTTTTTTTGATTTCCCATTATGCCCCTCCCCAATTCTACCCCACTAACCCCTATCTTACCCCTATTCAACCTCCACTAGCCCTAGACATGCCTCTCCTCCTCCCTAACTCTTTGGCACTATTTTTGGGTGGATTTGAGCTTGATCCTACAAGATTTATCCAAACCCATCCACTCTTCTCCTCTTCCCTTTTCTTGATATCTTCTTTCTTCTTTATTGAGTTGTCTCTTATCCAACGATTGTGTTGACCTAAATTGGTTCAATGTCATTTCTTTAGGTTGTGTCTTGATTTTTTTGGTGTGTTCATTCTTATGTTGGACCTTCTCTTGATTCATCTTGTGGTTTCTAATTAGATTGTGTGATTTCAAGTGAATGGTAGGTGGTTCAGTTCTCTACCATTATTTGATGATTTTAATATGTTAACCCTGTTTCAAAAAGGGTTTCTAAATTTTTTAGGTCTGTGCAATGGTGATTTCAAAGGTGTTGACGTGAGTGTAATGTATAGGAATGATTTTCCCCTTTGTAAATGGTTGGTTCTTTCATGTGTCGGTTGTGATAAATGAACTTATCATACACACACATGTTTTTTATGATGTGGAAAATGGGATAAAGTACTTGAGAACCCTGACTACATAGGCAAGTAGATAAGGACTAATGTGTTGGTTGAGTTGGTAGGGCACTAACCTGGGATCCCCGATATGATTATACGAGAACACTAAATAAAAAATGATGATGCTTTGGGGACCTCTAGAACTTTGTCTTTAACCTCTCTAGCATCTTGTGCACGAGAAGGGATTAAACGGTTCGATCACTAAGAGTACAAGGATCCTAGGACCCTATTGAACTAGATAATTAGAGATTACCAATAGTCTTTAAACATTTATTACCTGCTTTAAATATCCTCATATTCTTCACTTTCTTTCTTAAATTAAAACATTTCTTAAATTCAAATAGCTTAAGTTCACTCTTTAAAAACTAGAATGTTAATTTCTCTCTTCATGTCACTACATGGATACATTCTGTGGTATCCTACAAGGAAAGTGATCTCACACCATACATACACCCTTAGGTGTATATATACCTTGTTCTATATAATTAAGGTAATGTAAATACCTTCAATGGATGTGGTGGCAGTTTTTCTTATTAGTTGCTTCTTTGGAAGGTGTTGATGGTTGTAGCATGGTGGGTTTCGACCCACTTGTCACAAGGAGGTTTTATTTATCCAGTTGATCCCCTCCCCTTATTAGATATTTTTTTTATCTAGTTGTAAATGTAAAATATTTAGCCCATGACTTGTAATTGATTCCCTTTTGCTTATTTGTTGACAGTATTTGTTCATGGTGTTTATGTGTCAGTCATATTAATGCTTATTATGGTTTTGGTTGTCATTCTCTTGGGATAAACCATTACCAAATGAGTTCCATGATGCCAAGTCAATAGTTACTAGTTTGTGGGGATCCAGATCGCTCTCCAGTCCATGTCATGAGTCGGGTTAGGTTTCGGGTTGGATGACAGCCTAGACCTATTCATGAAAAAATGGTAACAAATCCAGGTTTTCCCTTCTATCAGATCATGTTATTTTGGAAGCATGGATATACAAGATTTAGGACTATTGAGGCTTAAGGATATTATTGTGAGTGGGGTGTTTGACCAACACACCTCATGAAAAACCTTGAGTGACCATGGGATTTATATAATTTTTCTTGACTCCCCCTCAGGTGCAATTCACAGGCTGCTGATAGTTCATGAACACTAAGGTAGGGTGGAGTGGTTTCATATTGATTCTTATGAATTTTGTTGTTTTAATTCTGATTTTTGGGAGTGTTTAAATTATTTTGTTTCATGGTTTCCTATGGGATGATGTATTAATATCCTCCTTTGTGTTTTTTGTCTTATATAGTATCTTTCCACCTGAGAAACCTCTCATGTATTCATGGGAAGAGGTTGGAGAGAGTTCTCCCTCAATAATCGATGAAAGATTAGTGGAGGTAGTGGTTCAGGCAGTCCAAGATCTGGATCAGGGAGAAGGCATTGCCCTTCTCAAGTTAAGGAAGTCAATATGGGTTTGTAAATGGATAGGGCTTTGATGTTTCTCAAGAATAAACCCCTTGATTCTGAGGAGGATCAAATCCCCAATTTGTAGATGATTGGGTGGAGATGATTGAATGGATTTTTGGGTTCCTCAGGACCCCTGATGCTGTAATGCGAAATTTGTTGCGTTTATATTAGAATTACCTAGTCATCGATGGTGGGATTTAGTTTTTTTGGTAGGAAGACATGAGAATATGGGTTGGAACGGATTCAAGGTATCTTTTTATGAGTAGTACTATCATGAGACTTTGGCCTTCTCAAAGACCTAGGAGTTCTTGGATCTCTATTTGGGAGATATTTCAGTGTTGGAATAATACAACCACTTCACGGAGCTAGTATGTTTCACTCCCAATGTGGTTTCCAATGAATAGGTGAAATCTCAAAGGTTTGAAATGGGTTTGTGGTCAGATATTTGATCTTGGGTCTTTTTTTAAAAAATTGACGATGTATGATGAGGTGGTTGATCGAGCTCTAATGGCACATATCGATTAGGGTGACAAGTATGGCTTATCATGGATGCTTACAACAATGAATCAGAGAGGTTTTGGTCCTTCTAAGAAGCAGTGGAAAATTGATAATCATGGGAAGAGGGTTGGTAGTAGCTCCTGATATTCCCCCTAAATGCCTTTTTCAGTAGCTTCTAATGGAGAATCTGTCACTTTCCATAACTTTGGGACTCCTATAAATTTAAGGACTACATGTTCAGCTCCACTGTAACACCCCAAGCTTCTATAGTACGCTTCTCATGGAATAATACAGTAGCGTGTGTTGTACGCAACTTCGAGTTCTAACACACCACAACCAATCAAACTAGCCGTTATGAATAGTAATACCAACTTTTTAAAATTTTATAAATTTTATCTTTCAAAATGGACTTCATTTTTGGATTTGGAATATCGAAATTAGATTAGGGTGAATTTTTGGTATTTTTCTGAAAACATTCAATTTTTGACGAATAGTGAAAAACCCTAAGTTAAAGTTTAAAACCAAATATTTATTTAAATAATTATATTTTATATTTAAATTTATTTTAGGTCAAAATATATACATAATACCTATATATGTTCAATTTAATTCATTGGATTCAGTTTATAATAATTTTAGATATATAAAAATTTTATTGAACTTTTCACTGTCATTTACCCACCTCCTAGGAGAATTTTCAAATTCACATAAAACATAATTTTACCACTTTTGTGAGTGAAATTTTAAAAATCTAAGATATACGGTTGATATCAGTAAGTAAAATTCGGTTCAATAAGATGAAAATAATTTTTGTTGAATAATAACTTCTTAATTTTATTTACCACGGTTAAAAGTAAACAGGGTAATTAATGATAAAAATGATATTATTATTACCCTAACCCATGTCCTAATTATATTGTATAAGTGTAATTCGACCAAAAAAACTTTAGGAATAAAATATGATCCTTTAGGTCCTCTTCTATTAGATTAGGACATTTATTATTATTTTATTTAAAGAAGAGTTAAAAGACTTAAAATCAAAGATTAATAACTAAAATATTTTTAATATATGGTTACACATAAGATAAATTCGACAATAAATATTCATTAGAAAGCTATAACAATTTAATACATAATTGAATATTACTTAAATTTTCTAAAAATTAAATAATTTAATTTCTGTATGACAAAATGATGATGTAGTAATTACCTAATTAATGAAATATTAAAATAATTTATATTATAAATATCCAAATAAATGTAATTTGAGACTCTTTATGAATTATAATAATTTTATATGTTAATATGTCATGTTAGGGTTGGTTTGATGAATTTTTTCTGAAGTAATAATGCTGTTATGAGTTTAGAAAAAACAAAATACCAAATAGTGTCAAAACTGACATAAAAGAGTTTTTAAAAGAAATATTATATTATTAATTGATATACTATTCTCAAAATCTATTTTTTTTTTCAAAAGACTTATAGAATGATATTTTTATCATTAAAGAACAACTTGGGGTTCTATTGGAAGTATATAGTATGTTTATTAACCATATAATATAAAAATACAAAAAGACATGGTCAATGTCAAACTAATTAACTAAGAGTTAAATCTAAATGATAAAGTTAATATATTGACCCAAACCTGTCTAAAACGTATTGGTTGAGTGTATTTCGACTTATACCAACCTTATAATTTAAATAATTCATTTTGGAGCCATTAGAAACCAGAAATGATATTACTTTAAAATAATATTAATATCTTTTCCTAAGGTGCCCCTCATCCCTCTTATAAAAGGGCACTCCCCCTTCTCTCTAATTCACACCTTCAAAGCCATTTGAATCAGATTAACCCTGCCCAAATACCCTATAAACTATCCTCCCTTCATCCTAGAGGCCTTCAATTAGCCATAAATCCAGCCTAAGGAACATTTTGATCAAATCAAAAGCAAGAACCTGAAGAAGAGGTAAAAATTTTATCACCTCTTTTAAGTTCCTTTCTTCTTACACTTCCTCTTTCTTTTTTTTACATTATAAAATAATAACTCAAGTATATTCTATATACTGTGATGTTATTATAAATATTTTACAACCAAATTCATTATTTTATCCACCCTTTGAATGACATGTCACCATACGTGCGTACATACTGCTTACCGTCTCCACGTCGTGCTGTAATTGTTATTCAATACATTATTATTTGGATGGCAATAATAATGATATATAATTGATATAAATAAGAAATAAAACATGATAATGTTCTTGTATATATGATATACTATCCAATTATATATTATTTTAATATCAAAATAATGATATTGTTTCTCGTGCATACGTACGGATTACCGTCTCCACGAACATGATGAGATTCATTCCCCATCGTATCCATTCAAGACTAATTTTTATTATATAACTAAAAATAAGTTTTAAATACTTGATATCATTCTGGATATGAATAAGATACATACCATCCATAACAAATATGACTCGCATAACAATCAATATAAAGGAAAACTAATTTGTTATCACCCGAAACAACGATAATACTAAGATATTATTAACAAAGAAATGTTAAAGGATCATATATAATATCATCTTAATGTATATGATTCTTGTATAATTTAATAACAATTATTTCACCATTATACATGAGTTAAACCTACCCTCGACCAATGAAAAGTACAAGGTAACGGTCAATTTCACAATCTCTTTATTATCCGAGGATGTTTTTACGTAAGTATCTACTGGGACCTCTTTATCATCTAAATCCATGTTTCATAAAAATGTATTTCAAAACATTCTTACTATTTTATAGACTATGGGTTAAAGTCATTTATACAATTTTTTTTACTTTTTATAAAATCGTTTGAAAGGAATCTTTCCTTCATTTTCCAAAAAGGTACTTTATGACCTTTTCGACAAAATTATGGTAAGAATGTTTTTTTAACTTATATGGAGGGTGCGAGTATATTATGCCATTATAACATCGTCGAAGCTTCCCTTACAATATTATAATAATATTTTAAAAATAAATGTTTTCTTTATAATTATGTGACTCTTAAATTATTTCAAAATAGAAAGAGATATTTCTCTGAAAAATGATTTGAATTCATCTATGTCAACATCCTTTGATGGATTTTAAGCTTAATTGAAGTTGATTTATTATGATACAAAACTTCCATATTATTTTGAAGGTTTTGTTATATGTTTGACTATGGATGTGTTAATTTATACCAATCATTATTTATGAATAAAGTATTGACATTTCATATGCTAGTTTTAATACGAATGTTTATGTTATGTTTAAACCTTTTCATATGAGGTATGCATTGGACTTAGTATGTGACGGGTGAAGCCCACTATAGCTCCTTAATGCATTGGTAGGTCTCATGAGATAAACTAGTGTCTTCGAATAAGGCCTTGACAAAATCATATTTTTAGTCTTTCCAGAAGGCCTTGACTATGTGGTTATGAAGTCTGGCATTATGCATTCCATCATTATGAAAGTGGATATTGATATTGCAAATGATTATTATACAAGTCGAATATCCATGTGAGTTAGTAAATGCAATTATTTTGATTTATATTTTCCATATTATGATAAATTTGATGTTGAAAAGGCTTTTGTTTTAGTTTTATACATTTCCTTAAATGTTTATGCTTATTTTTGAATAATTTTTTTATATTGTTATCCTTACTGAACATCTGAGCACACCCCATTCTATGTTTTAATTTTCCCAGGATGTGAAGAAATATATTATGAATGACCTGCATGGATATTCTATGGGATCTTAGTGTAGTCTATGGAAACAACGTTGTTGTAGTTTTCTATTTTATGATGTAATGTAAACCTTATGAATGTATCTAGTACTTCCAAGGCTACTAAACTAATCCATCATTCGAGAATTGATCTTTTGTGATCATGCCAATATTATTTCATAATTCACCGACTCTAGGTAACTGGGGTCTAGGCTTTACAGTTGTTTCAGAGCATGATTAGTACAAACCAGGGAATCTATATTTATATAGACTCTGATTAGAGCACATTACCCTAAGATAGACTTTGATGATTAGTATGGAAGAACTTCATAGATGTTTGGTATTGTAGAGATTATGTGATTTTTACAAGAAATACATCCTTGTCTGGATACAAGTAGGTATAGGTTGCTCTGGCACAAATGTATCTAGGGGTAAAAACCTGAAAACACCGCTTTGAGCTAGACTCGAATGGGAACTGGTGCATGACAACTGGCCTTGTTACACTCTTGGTTACGACACTCCTAAGGGATATTATTAGGATAGTTCTCATTTTCTTTACAAACCATTACAAAGGGTTTATGAGTATATAATTTCTCAAAGAATACATTTGTATGATTATGGATTATATCCATAAACTGTTCAATTTATGTTATGTGTATTACAGGTTTGGATTTATGTATTGTGATTCATAAACTAATCTAGTTTATTCCATTGTTTAGAAATACTGTCTAGTGGAAGGAATGGAAACCATATTAATTCACGCACTCCATGTAGGGATTTCCCTCTTACTCAAGATTATTATAATGGTGCTAGTTATGCAACATGTGATGATCACCTAATCAACCTACTTGGACAACTCACTCAGGTTATGAATAATAACCTTACCCGTATAGAGCACCCTGATCCGCAACGTGGAGTTTCAATGTTAGATCGCTTCATAAGGAAAGAACCACCAACATTAAATGGGGGTAAAAATCCAATAGTATCCTAGAAATGGATAAATTCCATATAAAAAATATTCCACGCCTTGGGGAGTAGTGAAAAGGAAAAAGTTTTCACGGTAGTTTAGCGCCTCACTAGAGATGCTGATCAGTGGTGGTCATTGATTCAAAACACAAATGAATATGATGAAGTATCAAATATGAAATGGAGGGAGTTTAAAGATATTTTTTGAGAAAAATATTTTCCTCATTACCATCGAGTAGATATGGAAAGACAATTTCTGAGTCTGGGGAAAAAGCAGGATGAGAATGTTTCAAAGTATAAAGATAACATTACAAGGATAGCAAGGTATGCTGAAAATTATATACGAAAACCACGAAGTAATATTGGTCATTTATTTGATGGGTTAAAACCATTTCTCCATTGAGAAATAGTCTCACAATCCTTCTCATCATACAAATATATTTTCTCATGTGCTATCAAGACAGAAAATGAATTCTCTACATCTTAAAACTTTAAAGGAAAGAAAGAGAAGAATAGATCTATTGAAAACTCTAGAAATGGAAATAAGGGGATGAAGGGAAAAGTTGAATATCCATCCTGCATTATGTGGGAAGAAACACCCTGGTACTTTCCTAAATGTAATGGGATCCTATTACAAGTGTGGTAATAAATTCCACCAAGCTCGTGATTGCAAGGGGAAGAAAGAGGTTGTCGATGTTGAATGCAACAATTGTAGATAAAGGGGCATTATGAAAATAAATGTTCTAAGTGTCAGGGGAACTTACCTCAGAAAAGTCCCAGGGATCAAGGCAAAGCTTATGCTATCACTACATTTGAGGTTGAAGGTCCGAAAGACGTGGTCGTAGGTAATTTAATGGTTTCCTCAAGTTTATCAAATGCTTTATTTGATTCTGGATCATCACATTGTTTCATATCTTCCCATTTTTCTAAGAAAATTTGATATTTACTATTTGATTTAACAAGAACGTTGTCCGTCAAAACTCCTAAAGTAATTATCATTGCAACAATGTTTTGTGAATCAATCCCCATTAGAATATATAAATGTTCTTTATCTACTGATCTCATCATCATACCCATGATTTAATTTGATATAATCCTCAGTATGGATAGGATTTCGGACCATGATGTGAAAATTTATTGTAAGAATAATGAGGTTACAATTTTTGATGATGATAAGGAGTACCTTATCTTTAGAGTAGAAACATCACCACCTAATTCTTATCTAGATCCAACCCCAGTAGCTCAACTAAATTTAATTATTGTGGAGGAAGAGAATGAAATAACTGCGGGTGAGGAAAGGAATGTTCAAATAGAGGATGTACCTGTTGTGAAAGAATATGTTGATGTGATTCCAAATGATTTACCTAGACATCCTCCAGAACGAGAAATTGAGTTTTCCATTGATTTATTTCCTTGTTCAAGGCCCATATCAAAGACCCCTTATAGAATGGCCAGTGTGGAATTAGTGGAACCAAAGAAACAACTAGAGGAATTGAGTAATAATGGATTTATTCGTACTAGTATTTCTCCATGGGTAGCCCCTGTCATTTTTGTTAAGAAGAAAGATGAATCTATGATGTTGTGCATTAACTACATGGATATCAATGCTATAACAATAAAGAACAAGTATCAACTATCTCTCATTGATGATATATTTGACAAAATTGATGGTGCTAAATATTTTTCAAAGATTGACCTTCGATCTGGATACCATCAGTTGTGCGTGAAGAAGGAAGACTTTCCAAAGACAGCATTTCAAACTAGGTATGGGCATTACGAGTTTAAAGTAATGCCTTCTGGATTGACTAATTCACCCTATATCTTCATGGATCTAATGAATAGACTTTTAAAGTAATATCTTGATGACATTGTAGTGGTATTTATTGATGATATCTTTGTATACTCCAAAATCTATGAAGATACTGAAAATCACTTGCGCGTTATCTCTAAGACTCTTAGAAGACATGATTTATATGGGAAGTTTAGCAAGTTTGAATTCTGGCTTCATGAGATTTTTTTTCTAGGCCATATTGTCTTTATGGATGGAATATCCATTGATCCTTCTAAGACATGATCAATCCAATAATGGCTAGCACTAACGAGTATAACTGAGGTACACAGTTTTATTATTTTAGCAGGTTATCATCGATGTTTCTTCTATAATTTTGCCCGGTTGGCTAACCCATTAACAAATCTCACACAAAAGGGGTAAAATTTGTTTGGAAAAAAGAGTGTGAAGGATTTTTTGATGAACTGAAGAGAATATTATTCAATGATCTTATATTGACTCTACCATTGGGGAATGATGGGTTTGTTATTTATAGTGATGCTTCAAAGAAAGGACTTGGTTGGTCCTTATGCAGAATGATAGCGTTATTGCCTATGCATCACGATAGCTAAAAACTCATGATAAAAACTATCCTACTTGATATTGAGTTAGCAGCTGTAATATTTGTTTTGAATATTTGGAGATACAATCTCCATGGTGAAAAATGTGAGATATATACCAATCACAAGAGATTAAAGTATATTTTCTAACAAAAATAACTCAACATGAAGCAAAGGCGATGGCTTGAACTACTCAAGGATTATTATTGCATGATACACTACCACCCAAGGAAGGAATATATGGTGACAGATGCTTTTAGTAGAAAGGATCATGGAGTTTTGAAAAATATGAGTGTTAAAAAGGATCCTATATACATGGATCTAGTAAATATGGATATGGGAATCACCATGGAAGGGGAAAAATCAATTCAATTTCAAATGGTTTCTAAACTATATTTACTAGAAATGATAAAGAGTTCACGAACCTGTGATGAAGAGTTTCAAAAGAAGATTAAAGTTGTGAATGATTGGAGATTGAGTGACTTTGTGTATGAAGATGGAATTTTGAAATTTGGGAAGAGACTTTGTGTTCCCGATATACCTCATCAAAAAAGGCAATTGTTGGATGATGCTCATAGATCCAATTTCTCTATACACCCTGGTAGTACAACGATGTATATTGATTTGAAGGAACATTCTTGTTGGGACAACATGAAAAGGGTGATTGCTGATTTTGTGTAAAGATGTATGGTTTGTCAACAATTGAATGTTGGAAGGCAACATCCTGGAGAAGTCATGAAACCTCTTCCCATACCGTATTGTAAATGAGATAATATTACAATGGACTTTGTCATCGTGCTACCAAGGAATCCTAGAAGGAACGATGCAATATTGGTCATTATTGATCATCTTACCAAGTCATCACATTTTCTTACTATAAGAGAAGATTTAACACATGAACGTTTAGTAAGACTGTATATTAATGAAGCTTTAAGACTTCATGGAGTACCCCTGGCAATTTTATTGATCGTGATCCCCATTTTACATCAAGATTCTAGAAAAGTCTTCAGAAATCCCTGGATACTGAACTTCTTTTGAGCACTGCCTACCACCCCCAAACTGATGGACAATCAGAACGGACCATTTAAACCTAAGAAGACATGTTGAGATCATGATCACATGAATTTCAAGGTACGTGGGATCAATATTTACCACTGATAGAATTTTCTTATAACAATAGCTTCCATTCAAGTATTCAGATGTCACCATATAATGTGTTATATGGAAAGAGATGTTGCACACCAACCTGTTGGGATGATGTTGGTGAAAGAAAACATGTAGTCCTAGAACATGTGAAGGAAATGATGGAAAAAGGATAAGGTAAAGAAAAACCACATCAAAGCAACTCAAAGTAGATAGAAGAGCTATGATGATAACTGAAGGAAGGATTTGGAATTTAAGGTAGGAGATAATATTTTCTTGAAGGTATCTCCATGGAATGGTGTTATATGTTTCGGTAAGAATGGTAAATTGAGTCCCATGTACATCAGACCTTTTGAAATTCTATAACGAATTGGGGTTGTAGCATACCGTTGGGCAGTGCGGCCAAGTCTCTCCAAAGTTCACGATGTGTTTCACGTATCACTGTTGAGAAAATGCATTCCTAATACAATATTTTTAATCACCTATGAGAAATTAGAACTGGAACTCGGTCTGTCTTATTGCGAAGAGCCTGTCAAGATTCTTGATAGAAGAGAACAAGTGCTGAGAAGCCAGACGACTCGTCTGTTAAAGGTTCTAAGGAGAAAGCATAAGATGGAAGAGACAATGTGGGAACCCAAGGAACTTATTATGAAGAACCACCCGATTATTTTTACACAGTAATACTCTAGAAATTTCAAGGATGGAATTATTTGAAGGAGGGGAGAATTTAACACCCCAAGCTTCCACAATACGCTTCTCTTTGAATAATACAGTAGAGTGTGTTGTACGCAACTTTGAGTTTTAACACACCACAACCAATCAAACTAGACTTTATGAATAGTAATACCTACTTTTTGAAATTTTATAAATTTTATCATTGAAAATGGAAATCATTTTTGGATTTGGAATATCGAAATTATCTTAGGGTGAGTTTTTAGTATTTTTCTGAAAACATTAAATTTTTGATGAATAGTGAAAACACTGTGTTATAGTTTAAAACAGAAATTTTATTTAAATAATTATTTATTTTATTTAAATTATTTTTATGTCAAAATAGATACATAATACCTATATAATTTCACTATAATTCATTAAAGTCAGTTTAAAATAATTGTAGATATATAAAACTTTTATTGAACTTTTCACCTTCTTTTACCCACCTCCTAGGAAAATTTGCAAATTCTCATAAAAAATAATTTTACCACTTATGTGAGTGGAATTTCAAAAATCCAAGAGTCACAGTTGATATCAGTAAGTAAAATGATGTTCAATAATAAGAAAATAATTTTTTGGTGAATAATAACTTTTTAATTTTACTTACCATAGTTAAAAGTAAATCGGGTAATTAAGGGTAAAAATGATATTATTATTACCCTAACACATGTCCTAATTCTATTGGATAAGTGTAATTCGACCAAAAACAACCTTAGGATTAAAATATGATCCTTTAGGTCCACTCGGATTAGATTAGGACAATTATTATTATTTTATTTAAAGAATAGTTAAAAGAGTTAAAATCAAAGTTTAATAACTAAAATATTTTTAATATAGGGTTACAAACACTACTAGAAATCAGATCTTTCCCAACACTTATATACACCCTTTACCAACGGTTCTTCCAAACCTTTGGGAAAGGGGGGGTCTTTCCCAACGGTTTGGGAGAGCCATTGGGAAAGGGGTGTTTTGAGGCCCCTTTCCCAACAGTTCTCCCAAACCGTTGGGAAAGACCCCCCCCCCCCCCCCCCGTTCCCAACGGTTTGGAAGAACCGTTGGGAAAGACCCCCCCCCCCCCTTCCCAACGGTTTGAGAGAACCGTTGGGAAAGGTGTGTTTTGAGGCCCCTTTCCCAACGTTTCTCCCAAACCGTTGGGAAAGACCCCCCCCCCCTTTCCCAACGGTTTGTGAGAACCGTTGGGAAAGGGGTGTTTTGAGGCCCCTTTCCCAACGGTTCTCCCAAACCGTTGGGAAAGACCCCCCACATTCCCAATGTTTTGAGAGAACCGTTGGGAAAACTCACCCCAAATCCATCATTCACCTCCTGGAAATTTCCACCTATCCCAACGGGTTTGAGAACCGTTGGGATAGGTCTACCCCAACGGTTTGGAGAAGCGTTGGGATAGATTCTTTCATTTCTTCCAGGTCTGCTACCCGAGAACATTATATAAATCTTATTTTTAAATAATTATGATAATACATATATATATTTATGAAATTATGTTTACAAAAGTGATGTTAGCTTAGTGGTTAAGTCGTTCGATTATAAACGAGGGGTCCTGGGATCAAATCCCAGCGGATGTTTTTTTTAAATACATTTACCAACGGTTTTATAACCGTTGGAATAGATTTTCATATTACTTATACCAACGGTTTTAAAAACCGTTGGGATAGGTCTATACCAATGGTTTTCCCAAAACCGTTGGTATAGACCTATCCCAACGGCTTTCTTCGCAACGGTTCTCCAAACCGTTGGTATAGGCTATACCAACGGTTTGGAGGCCTATACCAACAGTTCCAAACCATTGGTATAGGTTTGTATTCTACTAGTGAAATAAGATAAATTAAACTATAAATATTCATTATAAATATAAATATATTTCCTACATAATGGTATTTTATTTATTTTTTTTACACATTAAATAATTTAATTTATCTCTGACACAATGATGATGCAGTAATTACCTAATTAACTAAATATTAAAATAATTGATAATATAAAGATCCAATTAAATTAAATTTGAGACTTTTTATAAATTACACTAATATTATAGGTTAATATGACATTTTAGGGTTTTTTATATGAATTTTTTTTCGAAGTAATAATGCTGTTATGAATTATGCAAAAACAAAATACCAAATAGTGTCAAAATTGACATAAAAGAGTTTTTAAAACAAATATTATAATATTAATTTATATTCTATTCTTAAAAATATAATGTTAGGCCAAAAGACTTATATAATGATATGTGTATCTTTAATGAACCACTTTGGGTTCTCTTGGATGTATATAGTAAGTTTATTAACAATATAATATAAAAATACAAAGAGACATGGTAAATGTCAAACTAATTAGATAAGAGTTAAATCTAAAAGATAAAGTTAATTTAGTGAACCAAACCTATCTAAAACCTATTTTTTGAGTGGTTTTTAACTTATACCCACCTTATACTTTAAAATTTTCATTTTGGAGCCAATTGAAACTAAAAATGATTTAATTATAAAATAATATTTCTAACTTTTCCTAAGGTGCCCCTCACCCCTCTTATAAAAGGGCACCCCCTTCTCTCTAATTCACACATTCAACACCATTTATCCTGGCTAACCCCTTCCCAAATACCCTCTCAACTTTACTCCCTTCATCCTAGAGGCCTTCCTTTAGCCATAAATCCAACCTAGAGATCCCTTTTGATCCAATCAAAAGGAAGAACCCGAAGAAAAGGTAAATATTTCATCACCTCTTTTAAGTTTATTTCTTATTCCACTTCTTCTTTCTTTGTTGTTTCCATTATAAAATAATAAATACAGTAAATTTTATATATTTTGATGTTATTATAAATATGGTATATCCAAATTCATTATTCTATTCATCCTTTGAATGACATGTCACCATACGTGTGTACGTATGACTTACTGTCTCCACGTCGTGGTGTAATTACTATTCAATGCATTATTATTTTAATGGTTATAATAATTATGTTTAATTGATGTAAATAATAAATATAACATGATATTTATTCTGTATATATGATATAACATCCAATTATATATTTTCTTAATATCAAAATAATGATATTGTCACTCGTGCATACGTACGGATTACCGTCTCCATGAACGCGATGAGATTCATTCCCCATTGTATCCATTCAAGACTAATTTTCATTAGATAATTAAAAATAATGTTTAAATACTTGATATAATTCTGGATATGAATAAGATACATCCCATCAATAACAAATATGACTCACCTAACAAATAATATAAAGGAAAACGAATCTGTTAACACCTGAAACAACGATAATACGACGATATTATTAACAATGAAATGTTAAAAGATCATATATGATATCATGTTAATGTATATGATTCCTGTATAGTTTAATAAAAATTATTTCACCATTATGCAAGTGATAAAACTACCCTCGATCAAGGAAAATTACAAGGTAAGGGTTAATTTCACAATCTTTTTATTATTTGAGGTTGTTTTTACATAAGTATCTTTTGGGACCTCTTTATCATCCACATCCATGTTTCATAAAAATGTATTTCAAAAAATTCTTACTATTTTATAGACTATGGGTTAAATCCATTTATACCCATTTTTATAAATTATAAAATTGTTTGAAAGGAATCTTTCTGTCGTTTTCCAAACAAGGTACTTTATGACCTTTTCGACAAAATTAAGGTAAAAATGTTTTTTTAACTTATACAGTGGGTGTGACTATATTATGCTTGTATAACATCATTGAAGCTTCCCTTAAAAGATTATAATAATTTTTTTAAAATCAATTTTTTCTTTATAATTATTTGATTCTTAAATGATTTTAAAATAGAAAGAGGTATTTCTCTAAAAAAAGGTTTTGAATTCATCTATGTCAACATCCTTTGATGAATTTTAAGCTTATTCGAAGTTGATTTATTATGATACAAAACATCCATATTGTATTGAAGGTTTTTTGATATCTTTGACAATGGATGTGTTATTTAATACCATTCATGGTTTATGGATAAATTATTGACATTTCTTATGCTAGTTTAAATAAGAATATTTATGTTACGATTAAACATTTTCATATGAGAAATGCATTGGACTTAGTATGTGATGGGTGGAGCCCGCTATAGCTCCTCGACGCATCGGTAGGTCTCATGATACAAACTAGTGTCTTGGAACAAGTAATTGATAAAATCTTATTTTTAGTCCTGGAACAAGGCCATGACTATGTTGTTATGAAGTCTGACAGTATGAATTCCATCATTATGAAAAGTGGATATTGATATTTAATGTGATTATTCAACTAGTAGAAAATCCATGTGAGTAAGTAAATGGAATTATTTTTATTTATATTCTCCATATTATCATGAAGTTTATTTTGAAAAGGCTTTTGTTTTATTTTTATACATTACCTTAAATGTTTATGCATATTTATGAAAGTTTCTGCTATATTGTTATACTTACTGAGCATTTGAGCACACCCCTTTTTATGTTTTATTTTTCTCAGGATGAGAAGAAGTATATTACGACTGACCTGCAGGGATAGTCTATGGGATCTCAGTTATTTCTATAGAAACATTGTTGTTGTAGTTTTCCATTTTATGATGTAATGTAAACCTTATGAAAGTATCTAGTACTTCCAAGTCAACTCAACTAAACGGTCTTTCGAGACTTGATCTTTTTTGATCATGCCAATGTTATGTAATAATGAACTTACTCTGGGTAACTCGTGTCGGGGCGTTATAGTTGGTATCAGTGAAAGTTTAGTACAAACCTTGGAATGTAGTTTTAGATAATCTTTGTTTAGAGCACATTACTCTAAGATAGACTTTGAGGATTACAATAGAAGAACTTCCTAGAATTTTGGTATTGTAGAGATTTTGTGAGTTTTCAAAGAAATACATCCATGTCTAGATACGAACAGGTAGCGGTGGATCTAGCACAGATTTACCTAGGGGTAAAACCTGAAAACACCGCTTTAAGCTAGACTCAAAAGGGAATAGGTGCATGACATCGAGCCTTTCTGCACTCTTGGTTACGACACTCCCGGGGGATATGATTAGGATAATTCACATTTTCTTTACAAATCATTTTGAAGCGTTTATCAGTATATACTTCCTCAATGAAAACATTTTTATGATTATGTATTACATCAATAAATTTTCAATATATGTTAAGTGTTTTACACATTTGTTTTTATGTATTGGGATTCATAAAATAATCTAGTTTATACCATTGTTTAGAAATGGAGCCTAGTGGAAGAAATGGAAACCATATCAATACACACACTCCCTGTAGGGATTTTACACCAACTCAAGATAAATATTGTTGAGCTGGAGATGTAACTAGTGCTGATTAGCTAATCACCATAATGAGACAACTCACTCAGGTTATGAATAATAACCTTAACCGTATGGAGCACCACGATCCGCAGCGTGTAGGATCAATGTTAGATCGCTTCATGTGGCAACAACCACCAATATTCAATTGGGGTACAAATCAGCCGAGCAATGGATAAATTCCTTTGAGAAAATATTCCACACCATGGTGAGTAGTGAAAGAGAAAATGTTGTCATGGCAGTTTACCGCCGCACTAGAGTTGCTGATCAATGATGGTCATCGATTCAAAATACAAAGGAAGATGATGAATTATCAAATATGGAATAGAAGGAGTTTAAAGAAATTTACTCAGAAAAATATTTTCCTCAGGACCATCGAGCAGATATGGAAAGACAATTTCTGAGTCTAAGGCAAAAGGAGGATGACAATGTCAGAAATTATGAAGCTAACTTTACACAGTTAGCGAGTTATGCTGTAGATTATATACGTAACCCAAGAAATAAGATTGATTGTTTTTTATGGGATAAAACCATTTCTCTATTGAGCATTAGTCTCACAATCCTTCTCATCGTATGAAGATATTGTCTCATGTATCAAGACAAAAAAATAATTCTCTTTGTCCTACAACTATAAAGCAAATAATGATAAGAATAGGTATGTCGAACACTCTGTAAATGTAAATAAGGGGAAGAAGTGATAGGTTGAATATCCATCCTGTAGTAAATGTGGGAAGAAACACCCTGGTACTTGCCTGAAGGGAATGAGAGTCTGTTAATTGTGTGGTGAAAAAGGACACCAAGCTTGTGGTTATAAGGGGAAGAAAGATGTTGTCAATGTTGAATGCTATAATTGCAGAGAAAGGGGGCGTTATGGAAATGAATGTCCTAAGTTTCAGGAGAACATACCTCAGAAAAGGCCAAGGGATCAAGACCAAGCTTAGGCTATCACTACTGCTGAGTTTGAAGCTTCGAAATATGTACTGAAAGGTAATTTAATGCTTTCCTCAAGTTTAGAAAATACTTTAGTTGATTCTGGATCATCACATTGTTTAATATCTTCCTAGTTTTCTAATAAAATTAGATATTTCCAATTTGATTTAACAAGGGAGTTTTTAGTAAACACTCTTAAGCAAAGTATCATTACAACAATGTTTTTTGAATCAGTCCCTATTAGGGAATATAAATGTTTTTTATCTACTGATCTCATCATCATACCCAGGATTGAAGTTGATATAATCTTCAGTATGGATTGGCTTTCAGACCATGATGTGAAATTTTATTTTAAGAAGAAGGAGGTTACAATTTATGATGATGATAAGGAGTACCTTATCTTTAGAGTAGAAATGTCACCACCTAATTATTATCTAGATCCACCCCTAGTAGCTCAACTAAATTCAATTATTGGGGAGGAAGAGAATGAAATAACTGTGGGTGAGGAATGGAATGTTCAAATAGAGTATGTACTTATTATGCAAGAATATGTTGATGTGTTTCCAGAGGATTTACCTAGACAGCCTCCAGAATGAGAAATTGAGTTTTCCATTGATTTAATTCCTGATTCAAGACCCATATTGATGACCCATTATAGAATGTCCACTTTGGAATTAGTGGAACTAAATAATGAACTAGAGTAATTAATTAATAAGAGATTTATTCATCCTAGTGTTTCTCCATGGGGAGCCCCTATCCTTTTTGTTAAGAAGAATGTTGGATCTATAAGGTTGTGCATTGACTATAGGGAGATCAATGATATATAAATAAAGAACAAGTATCCCTTACCTTGTATTGATGATTTATTTGACCAACATTATGGAGCTCAATATTTTTCAAAGATTGACCTTTGATCTGGATACCATCAGTTGTATGTGAAGAAGGAAGACATTCTGAAGACAACATTTTGAACCAGGTGTGGGAATTAAGAGTTTATAGTAATTCCTTTTGGATTGACTAATGCACCCTCTATCATCATGGATATAATGAATAGATTTTTCAAGGAATATCTTGATGAATTTTTAGTGGTATTTATTGATGATATCTTAGTATACATCAAAAGCTATGAAGATCATGAAAATCACTTATAAATGATCCTGAAGACTCTTAGAAGACATGAATTATATGGGATGTTTAGCAAGTTATAATTTTGTCTTCAGGAGATTTCTTTTCCTGGGCATATTTTCTATAAGGATATAATCTATGTTGATCCTTCTAAGACAAGTACAGTTCATGAATGGCTAGCACCAACAAGTATAACTGAGATACGTAGTTTTATTGGTTTAGCATGTTATTCTCGACATTTCTTCCAGAATTTTTCCCAGTTGGCTAACCCATTAACAAATCTCACATGAAAGTGGTTAAATTTGTTTGGAAAAAAGTGTGTGACGAATGTTTTGACGAAATGAATATAATATTAGTCAATGCTCCTATATTGACTCTACCATAGGGGAATGATGGGTTTGTTATTTATAGTGATGCTTCAAAGATAGGACTTGGTTGTGTCATTATTCAGAATGATAGGGTTATGTCTTATGCATCATGACAACTAAAAATTCATGAGCAAAAATATCCTAATCATGATCTTGAGTTAGAAGCTATAATCATTAATTTGAATATTTGGAGACACTATCTCTATGGTGAAAAATGTGAGATATATACCGATCACAAGTGTTTGAAGTATATTTTCTCAGAAAAAGAACTCAAAATGAGGAAAAGGCGATGAATTGAACTACTCAACGATTATTATTGCACAATACACTACCACCCGGGGAAGGAATGTAAGGTGGCAGATGCATTGAGTAGAAAGGATCATGGAGTTTTGAACAAGATGAGAGTTGAAAAGGATCCTATATACCTGGATCTAGTAAAGCTGGATATGGGAATCACCATGGAAGGTGAGAAATCAATAATTGTTTAAATGGTTGCCAAACCATCTTTACTAGAAAGGATAATGAGTTCTAAGACCAGTGATGAAGAGTTTAAAATGAAGATTAAAGTTGTGAATGATGGGAGATTGAGTGACTTTGTGTATGAAGATGGAATTATGAAATTTGGGAAGAGACTTTTTGTTCTTGATATACCGGATCTAAAAAGGGAATTGTTGGAAGATGATCATAGTTCTAGTTTCTCTACACACCCTTTAGCACCAAGATATATAGAGATTTGAAGGAATATTTTTGGTTGGAAAACCTTAAAAGGTAGATTTCTGATTTTGTGTCAAAATGTATGGTTTGTCAACAAGTGAAATCTGGAAGGAAATAGCCTCGAGGAGTCAGGAAACATATTCCCACACCAAATATGAAATGGGATAATATTACAATGGACTTTGTCATGGGGATACCAAGGACTTCTAGAAGGAACGATGCAATATGGGTCATTGTTGATCGTCTTACCAAGTCAGCATATTTTCCTGATATAAGAGAAGATTTACCACTTTAAAGTTTAGCAAGACTGTATATTAATGAAGTTGTAAGACTTCATGGAGTACCATTTTCGATTTTTTCTAATCAAGAACCCCATTTTAGTTCAAGATTCTGGAAATGTTTTTAAAAAGCCCTGGATACAGAACTTCATTTGAGCACTACCTACCACCCCCAAACTGATGGACAATTAGAACGGACTATTCAAACCTTAGAAGACATGTTGAGATCATGCTCAATAGACTTTAATGCTATATGGGATCAATATTTACCTCTGGTAGAATTTTCCTATAACAATAGCTTTAATTCAGGTATTCAGATGGCACCATATGAAGCGTTATATGAAAAGAGATGTCACACGCCAACCTGTTGGGATGATGTTGGTGAAAGAAAACATGTAGGCCTAGAACTTGTGGAGGAAACGATGGAAATGGTGAAGGTAATCCAAAACCACATCAAAGCAGCTCAAAGTAGACAGAAGAGCTATGCTGATAACTGAAGGAAAGGATTTTGAATTTCAGGTATGAGATCATTTTTTCTTGAAGGTACCTCCATGGAAGGGTGTTATACATTTTGCTAATAAGGGTAAATTGAGTTCTAGGTAAATCGGAGCATTCAATATTCTAAAATTAATTCGGGTTATAACTTACCGTTTGGAAATGTTTTCAAGTCTCTCAAAAGTTTGCGATGTGTTCCACGTATCACTATTGAGAAAATACATGCCTGACCCAATGCATGTACTCACCTATGAGGAATTAGAACTGGAACCCGATCTGTCTTACTGTGAAGAGACTGCCAAGATTCTTGATTAAAGAGAACAAGTTCTAAGAAAACGGATGACTCGTCTGGTAAATGTTCAATGGAGAAACCATAAGATGGAAGATGCAATGTGGGAACCCAAGGAACTTATGATGAAGAACCACCCGAGTCTTTTTATGCAGTAATACTCTAGAAATTTTGAGGATGAAATTATTTGAATTAGGAGAGAATGTAACACCCTAAGCTTCCACAATATGCTTCTCTTTGAATAATATAGTAGCATTTGTTGTACGCAACTTCGAGTTTTAACATCCAATTATATATTATTTTAATATAAAAATAATGATATTGTCACTCGTGCGTACATACAGATTACCGTCTTCACGAACGCGATGAGATTCATTCCCCATCATATCCTTTCAAGATTAATTTTCATTAGATAAATTAAAAATAATTTTTAAAAACTTTATATCATTTTGGATATGAATAAGATACAACCCATCCATAAAAATATGACACACATAACAAAGAATATAAAGGAAAACAAATCTGTTAACACCGAAAACAACGATAATACTAAGATATTATTAACAAATCAATGTTAAAAGATCATATATGATATCATGTTAATTTATATGATTCTTATATAATTTAATAATAATTATTTCACCATTATATAGGAGGTTTAACTACCATCGACCAAGGAAAATTACAAGGTAAGGGTTAATTTCACAATCTCTTTATTATACGATATTTTTTTTATGTAGGTATCTACTGAGACATCTTTATCACCCACATCCATTTTTTTAAAATATGTATTTCAAAACATTCTTACTATTTTATAGATTATGGGTTAAAGTCATTTATACGCTTGTTTGAATTTTTATAAAATGGTCTTAATGGAATCTTTCTCTCATTTTCCAAACAAGGTACTTTATGACCTTTTCAGAAAAATAAAGATAAGAATTCTTATTAACTTATAGGGTGGGTGTGACTATATTACGCCGTTATAACATCTTCAAAGCTTCCCTTACAAGAGTATAAGAATATTTCCAAAATAAATTTTTTCTTTATAATTATGTGACTCTTAAATGATTTAAAAATAAAAAGAGATATTTCACTAAAAAAGGTTTTGAATTCATTTATGTCAACATCCTTTGATGAATTTTAAGCTTATTAGAAGTTGATTTATTATGATACAAAACTTCTATATTGTATTTAAGTTTTTGTGATATGTTTGACTATGGATGTGTTATTTTATACCATTCATGGATTATGGATAAAGTATTGACATTTCCTATGCTAGTTTTAATATGAATGTTTATGTTATGTTTAAACCTTTTCATATGAGGAATGCATTAGACTTAGTATGTGACAGGTGGATCCTGATATAGATCCTCGATGCATAGGTAGGTCTTAAGAGACAAACTAGTGTCTTGGCACTAGGACTTGACAGAATCTTACTTGTAGTCTTGGCATAAAGCCTTGACTATGTGGTTATTATGTCTGGAATTATGCATTCCATCCTTATGAAAGTGGTTGTTTGTATTACATGTGATTATCCGACCAGTAGAATATCCATGTGAGTAAGTAAATAGAATTATTTTGATTTATATTTTCCATATTATGATGAATTTTATGTTGAACAGGCTTTTGTTTTAGTTTTATATATTGCCTTAAATGTTTATGCTTATTTATGAAAGTTTACTCTATATTGTTATCTTTAGTGAGCATCTGATATCACCCATTTCTATGTTTTATTTTTCCCAGGATGAGAATAGTATATTATGACCGACCTGTAAGAATATTCTATGGGATCTCAGTGTTGTTTATGGAAACAATGTCATTTCATTTTTCCATTTTATGATGTAATGTAAATCTTATGAATGTATCTAGTACTTCCAGAGCTACTAAACTAATCTGTCTTTTGAGACTTGATATTTTGTGATCATGCAAATGTTATGTAATAATGCACCGACTTTGGTTAACTGGGGTTAGGGCATTATAGTTGGTATCAGAGGAAGTTTAGTAAAAACCTTGTAATAAAGATTTAGATAAACTTCAATTAGAGCACATTACCCTAAGATAAACATTGAGGATTAGTATAGAAGAACTTCCTAGAATGTTGGTATTGTATAAATTTTGTGAGTTTTCCAAGCAATACATCCCTGTCTAGATACGAGCATGTATAGGCGGCTCTGACAAAGATGAACCTAGGGGTAAATATTGAAAACACCGCTTTGAGCAAGACATTAATGGGAACTGGTGCACGACAACGGGCCATGCTGCACTCTTCATTACGACACTATTGGGGGATATGATTAGGATAACTATCATTTTATTTACAACCCATTATGAAGGGTTTATGAGTATATACTTCTTCGAAGGAAACATTTTTATGATTATGGATTATATCCATAAACTGTTCAATTTAGGTTAAGTGTTTTACAAGTTTGTATTTATGTATTGCGATTCATAAACTAATCTAGTTTATGCCATTGTTTAGCAATGGATCCTAGTGTAAGGATTGGGAACAGTATCAATTCATGCACTCCATGTTGGTTTTTACCTCCTACTCAAGATAATTATAGTGGAGATGGTGATGAAACTGGTGCTGATTAGCTAATCACCATACTGAGACAACTCACTCAGGTTATGAATAATAACCTTACCCGTATGGAGCACCCAGATCTGTTGCATGGAGGATAAATGTTAGATCACATCATGAGGCATCAACTACAAAAAATCAATGGGGGTAAAAATCCACTAGTATTTGAGCAATGGATAAATTCCTAAGAGAAAATATTCCATGCATTGGGGAGTAGAAAAAGGGAAAAAGTTATCATGGCAGTTTACTGCCTCACTGGAGATGCTGATCAATGGGGGTAATTGATTAAAAAAACAAAGGAATATGAAGAAGTATAAAATATGGAATGAATTGAGTTTAAAGAAATTTTCATAGAAAAATATTTTCCTCATTACCATCAAGCATATATAGAAAAGAAATTTTTGAGTTTGAGGAAAAAGGAGGATGAGAATGTCGCAATGTATGTAGCTAACTTTATAAGGTTAACGAGGTATGCTGCAGATTATATACATAACCCAAAAAGTAAGATTGATCGTTTCATTGAAGGGTTAAAACCATTTCTCCATTGAGCATTAGTCTCATAGTCCTTCTCGTCGTATGAAGATATCGTCTCATGTGCTATCAAGACTAACAAAAAATTCTTTAAGTCTGATGACTTTAAAGAAAATCAAGAGAAGAAGAGATCTGTTGAACACTCTGGAAATTAAAATAAGAGGAAGAATGGAAAATTTTAATATCCATCCTGCAGTAAATGTGGGAAGAAACACCCTAGTAGTTTCTTGAAGGAAATGGGAGTCTGTTATATGTGTGGTGAAAAAGATCACCATGCTCTTTATTGTAAGGGGAATAAAGAGGTTGTCGATGTTAAATGCTACAATTGTAGAGAATGGGGACTTATTCAAATGAATGTCCTAAGCGTCAGGGGAACTTACCTCAGAAAAGGCTGAGGGATCAAGGCCAAGCTTATGTTATCACTACTGCTGAGTTTGTAGCTCTGAAAGACGTGGTGGCAGGTAATTTAATAATTTTATCATGTTTAGAAAATGCTTTATTTGATTCTAGATCAACGCATTGTTTCATATCATCCTAGTTTTCTAAGAAAATTAGATATTTCCAATTTGATTTAACAAGTGATTTTTCAGTCAAAACTCTTAAGGGAAGTATCATTACAAGAAAGTGTTGTGAATTAGTCCACATTAGGGCATAAAAATGTTCTTTATCTACTGATCTCATCATCATACCCATGATTAAACTTGATATACTCCTTGGTATGGATTGGATTTCAGAACATGAAGTGAAAATTTATTTTAAGAAGAAGGAGGATACAAATTTTTAAGATGATAATGAGTACCTTATCTTTAGAGTAGAAACGTAACCAAATAATTCTTATCCAGATCCACCCCAAGTAGCTCAACTAAATTCAATTATTAGGGACGAAGAGAATGAAATATCTGTGGGTGAGTAAAGGAATGTTCAAATAGAGGATGTACCTTTTGTGCAAGAATATGTTGATTTGTTTCCAGAGGATTTACCTGGACATCCTCCAGAATGAGAAATTAAGTTTTCCATTGATTTAATTCCTGGTTCAAGGCCCACATCGAAGACCCCTTATAGAATGTCCACTATGGAATTAGTAGAACTAAATAAAAAACTAGAGAAATTGAGTAATAATGGATTTATTCATCCTAGTGTTTCTCCATGGGGATCCCATGTCCTTATTGTTATGAAGAAAGATAGATCTATGAGGTTGGGCATTGACTACAGGGAGATCAATGCTATAACAATAAAGAACAAGTATCCCTTACCTTTTATTGATGATTTATTTGACCAACTTCATGAAGCTCAATATTTTTCAAAGATTGAACTTTGATCTGGATACCATCAATTGTGCATGAATAAGGAAGACATTTCGAAGACATCATTTCAAACCAGGTATGGGTATTACGAGTTTACAATAATTCCTTTTGGATTGACTAATTCACCCTCGGTCATTATGGATCTAATGAATAGAGTTTTCCAGGAATATCTTGATGACTTTGTAGTGGTATTTATGGATGATATCTTGGTATACTTCAAAAGCTACGATGATCATGAAATTCACTTGCTCATTATACTTAAGTCTCTTAGAAGACATGAATTATATGGGAAGTTTAGAATGTTTTAATTATGGCTTCCAGAGATTTATTTTCATGGCGATATTGTCACTAAGTAAGGAGTCTATGTTGATCCTTCTAAGACAAGAGCAATCCAAAAATGGCCAGCACCGACTATTATAATTGAGGTACGCAGTTTTATTTGCTTAGCAGGTTATTATCAACGTTTCTTCCAGAATTTTTCCCAGTTTTCTAAACCATTATCAAAGATCACGTGAAAGGGGTTAAATTTGTTTGGAAAAAAGAGTGTGATTAATGTTTTGAAGAACTGAAAAGAAGATTAGTCAATGCTCCTATATTGACTCTATCATCGGGGAATGATGGGTTTGTTATTTATAGTAATGATTAAACGAAAGGACTTGGTTGTGTCTTTATATATAATGATGGAGTTATTGCCTATGCCTTAAAACAACTAAAAATTAATAATCAAAACTATCCTACTCCTGATATTGGGTTAGCAGCAATAATCTTTGTTGTGAAGATTTGGAGACATTATCTCTATGGTGAAAAATGTGAGATATATACTAATCACAAGAGTTTGAAGTATATTTTCTCCAAAAAAGAACTCAAAATGAGGCAAACGTGATGGCTTGAACTAATCAACGATTATGATGGCACGATACACTACCACCTGGGGAAGGAAAATAAGGTGGCATATTCTTTGAGTAAAAAGGATCATAGAGTTTTGAAAAATATTAGAGTTGAACAAGATCCTATATACCAGGATCTAGTAAAGATGGATATGGGAATCACCATGGAAGGTGAAACATCAATACTTTTTCAAATGGTTTCCAAAACATCTTTACTAGAAAGGATAAATAGTTCTCAGACCAGTGATGAAGAGTTTCAAAACAAGATTAATTCTATGAATGATGGGAGATCAAGAGACTTTGTGTATGAATATGGAATATTGAAATTTTGGAAGAGACATTGTGTTATAGATATTCCTGATCTAAAAAGGGAATTGTTGGATGATGATCATAGTTCCAGTTTCTCTATACACCCTGGTAGAACTAAGATGTATAGATATTTGAAGGAATATTTTTGGCGGGACAACATGAAAAGGGAGATTGTGGATTTTGTGTCAAAATGTATGGTTTGTCAATAAGTGAAAGGAAGAAGGCAATAGCCTAGAGGTGTCATGTAACTTCTTACCATACCGAAGAGGAAATGGGATAATATTGTTGGGTAAGTAGAGGTTTGTGGTGAAGAAATCAAACACAAAATAGGAAGAAAACGAATCCAATGCAGATATTTACGTGGATTGGCAGTGATGCCTACGTCCATGGGAGTATAGGGGGGCCGTTCTATTTCTCTCTGGATAAATTCATCAAAGGATACACATACACACCATTACAATTCATGGGACTGAATCCCATTTTAAAGAATATGAAAAAAAGTCAAGGGTTGGTTCATCAACCCTTGACGTTTCTCTTGCTACCAGCTGCTTTCAAAGATGGATGCTCCAACAAAGCCTGCGTGTCAATCCTGTCGGTTGCCTACCAAAGGAAGAAGTTGTTTGCTAGAGCTATTTCTGACCTAAGACTTCATCCCATTGAACAATCCCACAAATTGGAGTAGCCCCCACAAATCTCCCCCTCACTACCAATTTGGGGTAGAAGGTAGACCTGTAGTCTCCTTGCAGGCATCCAAATTCTCTTTCGGTAAAACCTTCATCATCATGTCTACCCCATTATCATTGGTGTGGATTTTTTCAACTTTTAACAACCTTTGTTCTAGTACATTTT
Source organism: Viscum album (assembly GCA_963277665.1). Taxonomy (NCBI): domain Eukaryota; kingdom Viridiplantae; phylum Streptophyta; class Magnoliopsida; order Santalales; family Viscaceae; genus Viscum; species Viscum album. Next base: position 248,524,989 of record OY728165.1, on the reverse strand, counting down.
GAATCTAGTGATACCGCACATCGATGTGTTTGGACCTGGAATGAAATGTCGGGTTCTTGGTGAGATGAATAGTGCTCTGACTATCGCAATAGAGATTATAATTCTCCTGACTCTGTCCCAGCTCCTGTAAAAAAATTTTCATCCACAACAACTCCTTACAGCCCTCAGTGACCGCAATATATTAAGCTTGTTTGGTGGATAAGGCAACACACTTCTGAAGTCGTGATTTCCATGATACTGCTCCCCCTGAAAAAGATATCAGGTACCCAGATATGGGTTTTCTCGTGTCTACATATCCCACCATAGTTGCATATGTGTATCCATCCAAAATAGGTTTACCATTTCCAAAACATAAGCAATGACACGATGTACCTCAGAGATTCCTCAATATCCAATTGACCACTGTCCAATGCTCCTTTCCTGGACCTAATAAGAACTTACTCACAATGCCAACAACATGATAAATATCTGCCTGGTGCACACCATGGCATACATAAGAATCCCAATTGCTGATTGATAAGGAACCATTTCCATTTCTTCTTTCTCCTTCTCAGTTGATGGACTCTGACTTGTTGTGATCCTAAAATGACTCGCAAGTGGAGTGCTAACTGGTTTCGCCTTTTCAATGTTGAATCTATCAAGATCCTTCTCAATTTATCATTCCTGAGATAACCAAATATTGTGATTCCTCTTTTCATGAGCAATCATCATTCCAAGAATGTGAGTAGCATCTCCCAAGTCCATCATTTCAAAAGACTTGTTCAAGTCCTTCAACCAGTCTATCATGGTGATATCTCAACCAATAATAAGAATATCATAAACATACAACAACAATATAATGAAATCACCCTCAGAAAACTGTTTGATAAAAACACAATGATCAACAGTTGTCCTCATGTATTCATTTTTCTCCATGATAGAGTCTAATTTTCTATACCACTGACTCGGTGCCTATTTTAGACCATATAAACTTTTCTTAAGCTTTCATACCAGGTTTTCTTTCCCTTTCACCTGAAATCCCTCCGGCTGCTCCATGTATATCTCGTCCTCATGATTTCCATGTAAGAATTTTGTCTTCACATCGAGTTGTTGATCCTCCAGTTTCAAAATATCTGCCAATCCAAGAGCAACTCTGATAGAAGATATTTTAACCATAGGAGAAAAAATTTCATCAAAGTCAATACCTTTATATTTAATGAATCCCTTCACAACCATTCTAGCCCTATAACATAGTTGTGAGCTTTCATCTTCTCCTTTAATCTTGTACACCCACTTGTTCTTGAGTGCCTTTTTTCCGTGTGGTAATTCTACCAAATCAAATTTACGATTCTAGTGCAAGGATCTCATCTCATCTTGCATGGCCTTCTTCCATTCCATCTTCTGCTGAATATTGATCACATCATCATAACTGTCTGGCTCTCCACCATCAGTGAGCATCACATACTCATTTGGTGATTATCTTCGACTTGGTTGTCGTTCTCTGGTGGATCTCCTCAACTGTGCTTTGGGAGGAATCTATTCTGTAATATCATATGATGAAGACTTATCAGCTGATGGAGACATATTACCTGGTAGTGATGTATCATCAGTGTTGTGTATCTCTATTTCACTAGCTAGTACTGATGGTGGTGGGACTGGTTCCAGATTGACTGGAATTTTATCAGACTGTGACTTCTCTGCAGTTTCTGGCTTCTCAAAATCTTCAATCGTCTGATCCTCAAGAAACACCACATCTCTGATTCTGACGATCCTCATACTGATAGTATCCCAGAGTCGATATCTAAACTCTTCATGACTATATCCCAATAAGATACACTACTTTCCTTTTCCTTCCAGCTTTGCCCGCTCATCTTTCCGGATGTAAACAAATGCCATGCAGCCAAATACTCTCAAGTGTGTATATGAAACATCCTTACCTGTCCAGACACATTCTAGAACGTTGAATTTTAGTGGAATTGATGGAGAAAGGTTGATAAGATCAACTGTGGTCATCATTGCCTCCCCCTAAAAGGTGTTTTGCAGCTTTTCATTTGAGAGCATACATCTTACTCTCTTGCTAATTGTTTTTATCATTCTCTTAACAAGACCGTTATGCTGAGGCGTCTTCGGTTCTAATTTTTCAAGCTTGATGCCGAAACTACTACAGTACTCTTCAAATGGAACATGATACTTGTAACAGCCCGAGATTTTATGAAAAATATTCTTTTTAATTTTATTAATGTCTTGTGTTGTACGCTACACCAAAAGGAGCTTGCACAAAACACATCCTTGACTTGCCTTGCATTACACGCAATCACGACCTTCCTCGATAGCGTGTGTGGTACGCAATACTGAGTTTCACTAAACAACGATATGCTATTAAAATATTATTATAACTAGCCGTTATGAATAGTAATAACAACCTTTTAAAATTTTAGAAATTTTAGCTCTCAAAATGGACTTCATTTTTGGATTTGGAGTATCGAATTTAGCCTAAGGTGATGTTTTGGTACTTTTCGGATAACTTTTATTTTCTGATGAATAGTGAAAATTACTAAATTTTAATTAAAAACAACTTTTTTAATCGAAATAATTAATAGTGATAAATTATTAATTTAAGTGGGTTTAAAGTATATTTATAATATATTTTTATAATTAAATACAATGTTGGTCATTGGATGTAATTTCATATTTACACCAGACATAAACAAGTGTTAATCTTTTGATAGTTATTTTCTCTTAAAAACGCGCTATTTGTTGTGGCAGCGGAAATTAATTATAAAATTAATTAATGCAACTTATATGTTGGGAATTTTGTAAAATAGAAATCATTTTTGAATTTGGAATATCAATTATTGCTTAGGGTGAAATTTTGGCATTTTTCTAAAAAACTTCAATTTTTGATGAATAGTGAAACTACTAAGTGGTAGTTAAAAAAATTAATTTTTTCATAAATCTTAATTTTACCGCTTCTGTGAATGGAATTTCAAAAATCCGAGAGACACGGTTGATGTCAGTAAGTAAAATTTGGTTCAATGAGATGAAAATAATTTTTGATGAATAGTAACTTTTTACTTTTATTTACCACGGTTAAAAGTAAATAGGGTAATTAAGGCTAAAAATGATATTAATATTACCCTAACACATGTCATAATCCTATTGGAAAAGTGTATCTCTGCCAAAAAAAACCTTAAGTGTCAAATATTATCATTTAGGCCCACTTGGATTAGATTAGGACATTTATTATTATTTAATTCAAAGAAGAGTTAAAAGAGTTAAAATCAAAGTTTATTTACTAAAAATAATTTAATATAGGGTTATAAATAAGATAAATTCGATTGTAAATATTCATTAAAAAGATAAAAATATTTCCTATATAATGGTATTATATTTGTAATTTTTAGACATCAAATAAGTTAATTTATTTATGACACAAAGATGATGCAGTAATTATCTTATTAATGAAATATTGACATAATTGATATTATAAATACCTAAATAAATGTAATTTAAGACTTTTTATGAATTCCAATAATTTTATAGGTTACTATGATATATTAGTATTGATTAAATCAACTTGGATCGAACATATAATTCTGTTATGACTTTCAAAAAAATCATATATCAAATAGTGTCAAAATTGACACAAAATAGTTTTTAAATCAAATACTATATTATTAACTGTTATTTTTTTCCTAAAAATCTAATTTTCAACAAATTGGCTTAGATAAGGATATATATATTAATAATAAACAATTTGGGTTTCGTTTGGCATGTTATAGTAAGTTTATTAACCATATAGTGTAAGAAAACAAAAAGACACAGTAAAAGTTAAATTATTTAACTTAAAGTTAAATCTAATTGATAAGGTTAAAATAAAAACCTAAACTTGTCTAAATCCTATTTGTTGATAGGATTTCGACCCATACCCACTTTAGATTCTAAATAAGACCCTTTGGAACCATTATAAACCGATTTCGACTTTAATATAAAATAATATTTTGAGATATTCCTAAGGTGCCCCTCTCCTCCCTTTTAAAAGGGCACCTCCTCCCTCTCTTCCTCGCACAACTTTGAGCCTTCAAGCTCGGCCAACCCCTGCCAAAATCCTTTCTCCACTTCCATAGTATCATCCTAGAGGTCCTGGTATTCTTCAAAGACCATCCTTAGTTTTTGAGTGGAGGCTAAGAAAAGGCGCGTCAAAAAGAGGTAATATCCATTACCGATCTTTTTCAATTTATTTCTTCTTCAACTTCTTCTTATTTAGTCGTTTCATGATAAATTAATAACATAAGTATTTATAATATACATATATATTATTATAAATATGAAACAACTCTAATTAACCTTCTATACATTCTACGGAAAAAGGAAATCATCGCGCGTGCGTACGTACGGAATACCGCCTCCACGCTGTGGTGTAATCTATTTTCTGCCACCACCTTAATTGGATGGGTATAAAGGTGTAATGAGTAACTATATATGATTATTATAAAGTGATATTGATACTGAAATAGTATACATACACTTCAACACAATTCCACGACCATGGGAACGATATCATCGCTCGTGTGTACGTACGGACTACCGTCTCCACGACGCGATGAGATTCATTCTCAATGATTAACCATTCATGAATGATTATAAAGTATATATAATAAGTAATAATGAAATATATGACCTAATAATGATATTGGAATTATTTATATTTATATGTATGTCATCTACTTAATTCCATTCAATTCAATAAGGAAACGAAAACAGCGTTCATGCATACGTACGGACTACCGTCTCAATGAACGGTGTATTTCTTTCCATTTAATGATTTATTATATATGTGTATTATGAATATATATATATATAAATCATGTTTTATATTCTGTAATTAAGTAATCATGATCTAAGTAATCATATTAATAATTACAAGTTAAAAACACGAACGACAAATGAGACGATTTTACCCAAAACGCTATTTTAACATGAATTTACAAAAGAACGGGTAATATAAAGTCATAAGTGGACCATATATGATATAATAACAATGAATATGATTGTGGAATAAGTCAATAACATGATTTAAATCATTATACAGGAGGTTCGAACACTTACAAAGCAAGTCGGGCCTAAGGTAAGGGAAATATCACAATCTCATTTTTATCCGAGATTGTTTATACTTTGATATTTACTAGGGTGTATTTTATCATCCACGTACATGTTTCATCAATATTTAATATTATTTCCATTCACCTACAATTGTTTAAGTCCTATTTTACCCTTCGGTGAGTTTTTAGTAAAAGATATGAAAGGAATCTTTTTTCGTTTTTCGTACGAGGTATTTTTTTGACTTTTCTAACAAAAGTACGAGAAGAATGTTTTTTTTAACTTATACAGCATGAATGGATTTTTTTAAAACATTATTTCCCAGAAACTTCCTTTACTAGTTTTCAAGTTTTTTTTAATCAACTTCTTTTATTTTGATGTCGTATGACATGTTATGAAAGGAAAAATGTTTTTTAAGTAGAAAGGATATTTTCCTCAATAATGGAGTTCAAGTATTGTATCAAAATTATTTTCAATCTATGATAATAAAAGGGTTCTGTTTTTATCCCTATTATTACATTTGTTTGATTATGTTGTGATGGAAATATTTTTATGAATTCCTTTATCTTATATGAATGGTTTTATGATGTCATGTTGTTTAAGAATCCCATTTTTATTACATGGGTTATGCTATGATGTATGGTTTATGATTATGTGGCACACATAATAAAGGATTCATTATAAGTTGGGTGGGACCTATATCTCCCTCCAATGCATTGGGTAAAGATTTTATATCTCATGAGATAGAAATGGCTGGAACAGTAGGTTATACCGGTTCAGTGAAATAGGACTGGAACGAGGGTGACTCGATTCAGAAAGGGACTTTGTCCACTAAGATAGTCTTGGAAATGAGTCATGACTAACAAGAAATGATTCTCTTTGAATATGTGTGTATGCCACAAAGTTTCATGTTTTAAGTTATGCTTATTGGGATTTCATTTCACTATTATGATTTATCCCATGTTATGAAATTATGATCTCTTTTGCAGGTTAAGATTTCCAAAAGTTATGTTCTTATGAATATGATGTGATTGATTTTTCTTTTGTTTACCCTTACGGAGCATTTGAGCTCACCCTTTTATGATTTCTTTTCCCCAGGATATAAAGAAAGGTTTTAGGTAAAATAAAAGGGAAGATCTTTATGGGAGATATTGAAGATCTTTCACCACGATTAGAAGATTACGTTCCGAGTTTCCAAAGACACTTAACTATTACGATCCTTGTGTGTGTGTTTTTGTTATGTACTATGTTTTCCGCAAAAGTAATGTAATGTCCATGTAATATAAGTTTCGGGTCTCTACAGTTGGTATCAGAGGAAAGGTTTAGTCAACCTTTGGAAACTAGGATGCGAGAACTTTAGTGAGATCCCTAGAGATATTTCTAATGTATGTCTAGGGATGTCCTTAAGGTTAAGTATACGTATAGGTTATAGTACTAGAACTATGCTAACGATCATAGAATTAATCCTAAGATGTTAGATATTGAAGGTACTCCCCCTTTATTATGTTGTTTTCCCTAGCATGATTTTTGCCTCTCACACTATTCTTTTTGGGTTTTAGATGATGGCAGGAACCCGAAGGAACCGTGTTGATCAATGCAATGGACAATGCAATGATTTACCTCCTAGACAAACAAATGTTATGGGGGATGGTGTGCAAAATCGTATTGCTATACTTACACAAGCTATGAATCATTCTGGACTTCCAAATGAGCAGAGAAGGGAACAATATTCTATTGAGTCCTTCATGAGGCAACATCCACCTTCTTTCAGTGGGACTTCTGATCCACTTGTTGCTGAACAATGGATCAGTACCACTGAAAAGAAATTTTCCGTTCATCAATGTTCTGTACATGATAAATTCATCTTAGCAGTATATCGTTTGGAAGGTGAAGCTGATCGATGGTGGAATCTTATCAAGAATACGAGTCCAAGAGAAGAAATTGAGAACATGGAATGGAACGAGTTCAAGAACTTGTTTTTCAGTAAGTACTTCCCTCGTATTCTTCGAACAAAGATGGAGAAGGAGTTTCTTGAACTAAAGCAAAAGGATGATGAATCTGTTGGTATATACGAAGTGAATTTTACAAGACTTGCAAGGTATGCATCTGGCATTATCATCCAACCTGAAAGTAAAGTTGATCGATTTTTCAGTGGCTTAAAACCAAGTCTTCGAAGGGAATTAGCTATAAGAGACTTCAGTAGCTATGAAAAAATTGTGTGTTGTACTATCAAGGTAGAAATGGAAGTTGGTGTTACATATCCATCTCATGGTTTTTACAAGAAACGAAAGATGGAGTTCAAGGAGAAATCTCAGAATAATGGTGAAAAAAGATGAATGTTTCATTATGCACAATGTCTGGGAAGAAGCATGGTGGAGATTGTCTTAAAGGGACTAGAAAATGTTTTAAGTGTGGAAAAGAAGGTCATCGAGCAGCTGAGTGCCGAAGTAATGGAAAAAGGTTTTCTAATGATGTGAATAAAGCAAACACAACAGAGAACGCACCATAAACTCTTCAAAGCTTCAAGTGCAAGGAAATGGGGAATTATGCTAATAAATGACCTAATCCAAGGGTTAGTGATGATCAACATGAGCAACCACTGAAGGCAATGGACAAAGGTAAGTCACATGCGATCACTATTGGCGATGTTGAATATGACAACGATGGGGTGGAATGATTAAGTGTTTATGTAATGGGATTCCAAAATATTATTGTATCATGGAGTATTGGAATATTTATGTATTTGTCTAATGTGGTATTCAAAGTAATTGAGATATTTTTGGAAATAAGATGATATGCGCATAATGAAGGGAAAATGAGAAAACGAAATGTTTAACAGTATTCATGATCTCATGATTGATATAAGGACTAAGTGATATCATGGTTTGAGTATATAGAGTTTTGAGGATTTTGGTATGTGGAAAGTGTTAACTTTTAACTGCATTCATGTTTTCTCTAAGGTATTCAAGAGAATACATGATTAAGGACTTTGAATGTTTGGAATGTGACCAACAAATCATATCTTATGATATATGGGGATCGACGATGGTGTTAAATCTCTGGTAATCGTTTTCACTATGTTATGAGAGTGGACTGCAGTATTATGGATAAGCCTAAAGATTGGAATGTATTATGTTAGACATAAGTTAGTATTGTTTAAGGATAGATGTTTTTTTTCAATATTATTGATGGGATGTTATAGTAATATAGTTTTAGAAAAAGGACAACCTGTAGAACGGGCGACAGCCCATCGCGTTGGACAAGGCTGTGGGAATCGAACCCACAACCGAAGTGCGACTTGACTTTATCACCTACCACTGGCCTACAAGAAGTCCCTATTTAGTAGAAACTAGTTTTATTATATTAAGAAGTATGATATATGAAGTATAAGTCCATTTTAGGAACCATATATGATTAATCTCACTATAGATCGACTTATGTATATAATTTTTGCTAACCTTTTGATTGAGACAGATGGAATGACCCGTCATTCTATCACATGATCTGCTACCACATCACGAATAACAAATTCAACATCATTTATTTAAGAGATGAAGTGGAAATTGTTCAAGGAACGAACAACAGTGAGATTGTACCAAAATAAAGTAAGTATTTATTCTAATGCAAATTTTCAACTTTAGGGAAATGATCTGGAAAACCAAAAATGTTGTCCTAGTGATCTTATACCTGATGAATCCGATGGTACCTTATATCATCACAAATCAATGGATTTGTGATTACTGGATTTTCCATAGCCATGTTCTCTACCACTCTCCATCAGAACATGATGGTTAGATTTTTCTTCCATATCCATATTTTCACCTATGTGGAAACCAAGTGATTAGTTTATTTGGGTAACGGTTACGTTTCATACTTTAGTTTTTAAAGATTGGTTTTGGTATTCCGTTTTACGATGTGGGTTTCTATTAAAGAAACTTTCGAATAGTAAACCATTTATAACCCCGACGAATTTCGAGGGCGAAATTCATTTTAAGGTGGGTAGAATGTAACAGCCCGAGATTTTATGAAAAATATTCTTTTTAATTTTATTAATGTCTTGTGTTGTACGCTACACCAAAAGGATCCTGCACAACACACATCCTTGACTTGCCTTGCATTACATGCAATCACGACCTTCCTCGATAGCGTGTGTAGTACGCAATACCGAGTTTCACTAAACAACGATATGCTATTAAAATATTATTATAACTAGTCGTTATGAATAGTAATAACCACCTTTTAAAATTTTAGAAATTTTAGCTATCAAAATGGACTTCATTTTTGGATTCGGAGTATCGAATTTATCCTAAGGTGAAGTTTTGGTACTTTTCAGATAACTTTTATTTTCTGATGAATAGTGAAAATTAATAAATTTTAATTAAAAACAACTTTTTTAATCGAAATAATTAATAGTGATAAATTATTAATTTGAGTGGTTTTAAAGTATATTTAGAATATATTTTTACAATTCAATACAATGTTGGTCATTGGATGTAATTTCACATTTACACCATACATAAACAAGTGTTAATCTTTTGATAGTTATTATCTCTTAAAAACACGCTATTTGTTGTGACAGTGGAAATTAATTATCAAATTAATTAATGAAACTTATATGTTGTGAATTTTGTAAAATATAAATCATTTTTGAATTCGGAATATCAATTATTTCTTAGGGTGAAATTTTGGAATTTTTCTGAAAAACTTCAATTTTTGATGAATAGTGAAACTACTAAGTGGTAGTTAAAAAAATCAATTTTTTCATAAATCATAATTTTACCGCTTCTGTGAATGGAATTTTAAATATCTGAGAGACGCGGTTCATGTCAGTAAGTAAAATGTGGTTCAATGAGATGAAAATAATTTTTGGTGAATAGTACCTTTTTAATTTTATTTACTATGGTTAAAAGTAAATAGGGTAATTAAGGGTAAAAATGATATTAATATTACCCTAACACATGTCATAATCCTATTGGACAAGTTTATCTCGACCAAAAACAACCTTAAGTGTAAAATATTATCATTTAGGCCCACTTGGATTAGATTAGGACATTTATTATTATTTAATTCAAAAAAGAGTTAAAAGAGTCAAAATCAAAGTTTATTTACTAAAAAAATTTTAATATAGGGTTATACATAAGATAAATTCGATTGTAAATATTCATTAAAAAGATAAAACGATTTCCTACATAATGGTATTTTATTTGTAATTTTTAGACATCAAATAAGTTAATTTATTTATGACACAACGATGATGCAGTAATTATCTTATTAATGAAATATTGACATAATTGATATTATAAATACCATAATAAATGTAATTTAAAAATTTTTATGAATACCACTAATTTTCTAGGTTACTATGATAAATTTTTATTGATTTAATAAACTTGGTTTGAACATATAATTCTATTATGACTTTCAAAAAAATCATATATCAAATAGTGTTAAAATTGACACAAAATTGTTTTTAAATTAAATATTATATTATTAATTGTTATTTTATTCCTAAAAATCTAAGGTTCTTCCAAATGATTTAGATAAGGATATATATATTAATAATAAACAATTTGGGGTTCGTTTGGCATGTTATAGTAAGTGTATTAACCATATAGTGTAAGAAAACCAAAAAGACATGGTAAAAGTTAAATTATTTAACTTAATGTTAAATCTAATTGATAAGGTTAAAATAATAACCTAAACATGTCTAATTCCTATTGGTTGATAGGATTTCGACTCATACCCACTTTAGCTTCGAAATAAGAACCTTTGGAACCATTATAAACCGATTTTGCCTTTAATATAAAATAATATTTTGAGATATTCCTAAGGTGCCCCTCTCCTCCCTTATAAAAGGGCACCTCCTCCCTCTCTTCCTCACACAAAATTGAGCCTTCAAGCTCGTCCAAACCCTGAAAAAATCCCTTCTCCACATCCCTAGTATCGTCCTAGAGGTCCTGGTCTTTTTCAAAGACCATCCTTAGTTCTTTAAGTGGAGGCTAAGAAAAGGCGCGTCAAAAAGAGGTAATATCCATTACTGTTCTTTTTCAATTTCTTTCTTATTAAACATCTTCTTCGTTAGTTGTTTCATGATAAAGTAATAACATCAGTATTTATAATATACTGATATGTTATTATAAATATGAAACAACTCTAATTAACCTTCTATCCATCCTACGGAAAAAGGAAATCACCGCGCGTGCGTACGTACGGAATACCGTCTCTACGCCGAGTTGTAATCTATTTTCCGCCACAAACTTAATTGGATGGGTATAAAGGTGTAATTAGTATATATATATAATTATTATAAAGTTATATTGATACTGAAATAGTATACATACACTTCAACACAATTCCACGACCATGGGAACGATATCATCGCTCGTGTGTACGTAAGGACTACCGTCTCCACAACGCGATGAGATTCATTCTCAATGATTAACCATTCATGAATGATTATAAAGTATATATAGTAACTACTAATCAAATATATGACCTAATAATGGTACTGGAATTATTTACATTTATATGTATGTCATCTACTTAATTCCATTCAATTCAATAAGGAAACGAAAACAGCGTTCATGCGTACGTACGGACTACCGTCTCCATGAACGGTGTATTTATTTCTATTTACTGATTTATTATATATGTGTATTATGAATATATATATATATATAAATCATGTTTTATATTCTGGAATTATTTAATCATGATCTATGTAATCATATGAATAATTACAAGTTAAAAACACGAACGACAAATGAGACGATTTTACCCAAAACACTATTTTAACATGAATTTAAAAAAGAACGGGTAATATAAAGTCATAAGTGGACCATATATGATATAATAAAAATGAATATGATTCTGGAATAAGTCAATAACATGATTTAGATCATTATACAGGAGGTTCGGACACTTACAAAGCAAGTCCGACCTAAGGTTAGGGAAATATCACAATCTCATTTTTATCTGAGATTGTTTATACTTTGATATTTACTGGGTTGTATTTTATCATCCACGTCCATGTTTCCTCATTATGTAATATTATTTCTATTCACCTACAATTTTTTAAATCCTATTTTACCCTTCGGTGAGTTTTTAGTAAAAGATATGAAAGGAATCTTTTGTCGTTTTTTGTACGAGGTATTTTTTTGACTTTTCCGACAAATGTACGAGAAGAATGTTTTTTTAACTTATACGGCATGAATGGATTTTTTTAAAACATTATTTCCCAGAAACTTTCTTTACAATTTTTCAAGTTTATTTTTAATCAAATTCTTTTATTTTAAAGTCGTATGACATGTTATGAAAGGAAAAATGTTTTTGAAGTAGAAAGGATATTTTCCTCAATAATGGATTTCAAGTATTTTATCAAAATTATTTTCCATCTAAGATAATAAAAGGGTTCTGTTTTTATCCCTATTATTACATTGGTTTGATTATGTTGTGATGGAAATAATTTTATGAATTCCTTTATCTTATATGAATTATTTTATGATGTCATGTTGTTTAAGAATCCCATTTTTATTACATGGGTTACGCTATGATGTATGGTTTATGATTATGTGGCACACATAAGAAAGGATTAATTATAAGATGGATGGGACCTATATCTCCCTCTAATGCATTGGGTAATGATTCTATATCTCATGAGATAGACATGGCTGGAACGGTAGGTTATACCGGTTCAGTGAAACAGGACTAGAACGAGGGTGACTCGATTCAGAAAGGGACTTTGTCCACTAAGATAGTCTTGGAAATGAGTCATGACTAACAAGAAATGATTCTCTATGAATATGTGTGTATGGCACAAAGTTTCATGTTTTATGTTATGCTTATTGGGATTTCATTTCACTACTATGATTTATCCCATGTTATGAAATTATGATCTCTTTTGCAGGATATGATTTTCAAAAGTTATGTTCTTATGAATATGATGTGATTGATTTTTCTTTTGTTTACCCTTACGGAGCATTTGAGCTCACCCTTTAATGTTTTCTTTTCCCCAGGATATAAAGAAAGGTTTTAGTTAAAAAAAGGGAAGATCTTTGTGGGAGATATTGAAGATCTTTCACCACGATTAGAAGATTACGTTCCGAGTTTCCAAAGACACTAAACTATTACGATCCTTGTGTGTGTGTTTTTGTTATGTACTAAGTTTTCCGCAAAAGTAATGTAATTTCCATGTAAGATAAGCTTCAGGTCTGTAAAATACTCTCCTCCATTATCTGCTCATACATATTTTAACCGACTTCCTGTTTCTCTTTCCACCTTCACATGAAACTGCTTGAAAACATCAAGCACTTGATCTTTATTTTTCAAAGAAAAGGCCCATACTTTTCTGGAATGACCATCTATGAAGGTAAAAAAATAAATAGCACCTCCCATCGTCTTAGATATCATCATGCAAACATCATTGTGAATCAAATCTAAAACATTTTCTTTTTTGGATGGTATATAACCATGAAATGATACTCTGTGTTGTTTTCCCATGACGCAATGAACACAAGTATCCAGATGTGTACCTTTTATTCCTGGGAAGAGATCTTTCCTAGAGCGAATTCTGAGTCCTCTCTCACTCATGTGACCTAGCCACCTATGCCAGACCTCTGCAGTAATATCTTTTCTGGCTGCATTTACTTCTCCTCCACACGGTCATTCATCTGTGAGATAAAGAGTGGCATCATTCATTCCTTTAGCAATTACTAGGTTACCTTTGGTAAGCTTCAAATTCCCATCACCAAAGGAACTGACATATCCCTCATCATCAAGAATTCTAATGGATATCAGATTGAGGCGAATATCAGGAACATGCCTCACATCCTTCAACAATAACATGTATCCAACATCAGTTTCTAGAAAAATATTACCAATACCAGTGATTTTGGATGAGCCATAATTTAGCATCTTCACATGTCTAAAATTCTTTGAATGGTAGGATGAGAAGAAATATCTTCTGGCAGTGACATGGTAGGATTCTCCAGATTTGATCACCCATGTCGAGTCTTGGCTGGAAAGACTAACCCAATTATCTTCCCGAACAATAACGATCTCATCATTGACAACTGAAACATCTTTATATTGGGCCTCACCTTCCTGATTTCTATGCAATACCTTTAGCCTTATACACTCCTAGATGTAGTGTCTAGTTTTGGCACAGTGGTGGCACTTCATGTCATATATTGATCGAGATTTTGATCGCTTCCTCCTTTGAGGACATTGGTCACGGGGTTCTCTTCCTCTGCTTCTTCCCTGCCATTTCTTCTTCCCTTGTATTTCAGTGACAAGAGCATCTAATTAAGGTGTATTCCCCTCGTCTTTTCTTCTGGACTCTTTATTCCGCATTCTATCTTTCACCATCTCCACGGTGAGAGTTCCAAATAGAGTAGAAATGTTGACTGGAATAACTAATATGTCCCATGTCTTCGGTAAAGAACTCAACATCAATAGTGCCTGCAACTCATCATCAATCATCATTTTCATAAATTTCAGCTGATCAACAGTACCTTGGAACTCACTCATGTGATTTGATACATTGGTCTCTCCTTTGTATTTCAAGTTTAAAAGATGATGTATCAGGCATTCTTTGTTTCGTGCGGTTGTCCTTGCATACATCTTTTCCAATTTTCACCAAATAATGGAGGCATCAGGTTCATTAGAAAAATTTTGGAAGATGATCCTGTCGATCCATTGTCTGATTTGGGCAGCGCACTTCCTGTTGAGTACGACCCACTCCACATCAATGGGCAGGGTACCAGTATTCGTCTTCTCATCGGTATTACTGCTTGTTAAATATTCCTCCTCTTTCACTGCAACGGGATTAGTGGTTTCTACTACAGGCTTCCACAAATCTTTAATATACAAATGGTCCTCTTTTTTTGGTTTCTATATGGAATAATTAAACGTAGTAAGTTTAATCATATTAACAGAATTTTCGTCCATTTATGGTGTTTGAATTTCGAAAATATAACTATAGGGATGTGTCTGGAACGGTCGAAATACATGGAATTGACTCCTGGATCACTGAAAACGGACTCTGATTGGCCGAGTTATAGCCAAAACAGATTCAACGGTATGAATTGACCGCTGAAGTGGCACTGACATGGCATTTCAGAGCAGTGGACGGAATGTCACCGGAAAGTCACTGGAAAATCACCGGTGCTGTGAATAGTGTCGGCTTCTCCGACATGGGCGTACTGTAGCACCCGCGAGATTGACAAAAGTTTGACCGAGCCCATCTCCTTCATTTCATCTCTGTTTCTGACGCCACTTACACCATTGGAACTGGCTCACCGTGCTCTTCACAGATATGGGCTTGAAAAAGTTTTCTGAGCAACTTCAATTTTCCGGTCGCCGGAAAATTTTGTTGTCGCTTCGCCGTTTCACTTTCGAACCATTTGTTACCACTTTTTTGGGGAAACCGAGGTTCGTGGTGAAGAAATCAAACACCAAACAGGAATAAAATGGATCCAACGTAGAGATTTATGTGGTTAGACAGTGATGACTACATCCACAGAACAAGAGGGGTCCATTATATTTCTCTCTGGATAAATTCGTCGGAGGATACACATACACACCATTACAATTCGTGGGACTGAATCCCATTTTAAAAAAGCTGAAAAAAAAGATTTCAAGGGTTGGTTCATCAAACATTGACATTTCTCCCGCTGCCAGCTGCATTCAAAGATGGATGCTTCAACAAAATATGTGTGTCAATCCCGTCGGCTACCTACAAAAGGAATAAGTTGTACACTGGAGCTATTTCGACCTAAGACTTCATCCTGTTGAACAATCCCACAAATGGGACTGGCCCCCACAAATATTATAGTGTACTATTTCTTGGGGCTACCAAGAACTTCTCAAAGGAATGATGAAATATGGGTCATTGTTGATCGTCTTACCAAGTCAACTCATTTTCTAGCTATAAGTGAAGACTTACCACTTGAAAATTTAGAAATATTGTATATTAATAAAGTTGTAAGACTTCATGGAGTACCCCTATCGATTTTTTATGATCTTGATCCCCATTTTACATGAAGATTCTGGAAAAGTCTTCAAAAAGACATGGATACTAATCTTCATTTGAGCACTACCTACCACCCAAAAACCGATGGAAAATCAGAACGGACTATTCAAATCTTAGAAGACATGTTGAGATAAAGATCACTAGACATTCAAGGTATGTGGGATCAATATTTAACTCTAGTAGAATTTTCCTTTAACAATAGCTTCCATTCACGTATTCAAATGACAGCACATCAAGCGTTATATGGAAAGAGATGTCGCGCACCAACCTGTTGTTATGAAGTTGGAGAAAGAAAACTCATAGGCCTAGAACTTGTGGAGGAAATGATGGTAAAGGTGAAGGTAATCTAAAACCACACCAAAGTAGCTCGAAATAGATAGAAGATCTATGTTGATAACGGAAGGATGGATTTGGAATTTCAGGTAGGAGATCATGTTTTCGTGAAGTAATCTCCATGGAAGGGTGTTATAAATTTCAGTAAGAAGGGTAAATTGAGTCCTAGGTACATCGGACCTTTTGAAATTCTAGAATGAATTGGGGCTATAACTTACGGTTTGGCAATACTGCCAAGTCTCTCCAAAGTTCACGATGTGTTCCACGTATCACTGTTGAGAAAATACATGCCTGACCCAACACATATACTCACCGATGAGGAATTTGAACTGGAACCCGATCTATCTTATTTCAAATAGCCTGTCAACATTCTTGATTCAAGAGAAGAAGTGCTAAGAAAACGGACGACTCGTCTGGTAAAATTTCAATGGAGAATCCATAAGATGGAAGAGGTAACATGGGAACCCAAGGAACATATGATGATGAAGCACCCGAGTCTTTTTATGTAGTAATACTCTAGAAATCACTAAAAAATATTTAGTTTTTTCCAACAGAGACATAACTGTTGGTAAAACGTTTTACCAACATATATGTCTCTATCACTAAATTGTTCGAAAAACATTGTCGCTAAATGTTGTTGCAATTGATAAAATAGTTCTATTGTAATTATAATAATACCAACATATAATATATATGTTGGTTAAAGTGTTTATCAAAAAATTAATACAACGTTGGTAATAATATTACCATGATATCATATCTATTTATAAATTACATTTAAAAAAAATATGAAAAAAATATAGTAAAATTTCATGTTATATTTATTAATTTATTATATATAATACACCTGTATTAATTATCAAACTGTAAAAACTTTTCACGGATGCTAAAACTTGCAAAAAAGATTAATTATATTTGATACAAAATGAATCACTACATCATTTAAATTTCTTGATATGTAAAAAGATCATAAAAACACAAAATCCAAGATCCATCTATCTCGCCTTCTCCAACCCCACATGAGAAAAGGGCATGTCGTCACCTGACTGCAACCCCCAATGAAAAAAGGGTATTCCTTCTCGACTCCTCCAGCACACACCATGGTAGAAGAAGAGTTACTCCCGCCAAATATCTTTCATAACCCCTCAAGTATACCACTAGAATAAAGACACCACATAAACTCAAAGTCACTATTATGAGACATAAACTGAAGTCTCTACTATGCCACATCATTCAGCTCCAAGATCTACACCACACAACCAAAGCGTATATCAACAAATTAATGAAAAATATATGCCTAAATTGAAACAAAAATAGAAATAAATGAAAGCGTAAAAAATTTATTTGTATAAAATTAGTATTTTTCATCATCCTTCTTGACAAATCATGAAATGGTAGTCCAAATTAATGCCACACCCTTCAGCTCCAAGGTCTACACCACACTCCCAAAATAAAAAAATAATTACATATTTCACTATTAGTTAGGTTTGACCCCAGGTCCATGTGGGTGGTTTAGAGTAAGATAACACAATATCAATAATTTACAATAAAAAAGAAAAAATAGATCAATGAGTTCATAACAAATGCATGACAGTAGCCAATTCAAACCATGTGTTACTTGTAATTCTGGCTGAGGTTAAACCCAGTGATGCTTGTGCTAAACCCATTAATCACCTGGTTCCTCACAGCTTTGACACCCATTCTCCAGCCCCAAATCCATTTGTTCTCATTAATCCATATTGAATCTTTGGAAGAAATATTTCATGTACATGGTGCCGAACAAGTTCCCAACACCTATGAACAATTGAGGAAATGAGCATCATCCATCCAAATGCTCTATCACACTCTTCACTCCATTATGATAGCCATGCCCTCCTTTTGGATGGAGCCATATGATAGAATCTGGAAAGCTCATTTCATCATAATATGATGCAAGGGGGCCAACTGTGTCCCCAACCGTGTCCCCAACCGTGTCCCCTTGCACTTCATAATATACTGCAAGGGGGCCAACCGTGTCCCCACTAGAGCTCATGTAACCCTGAGATTTTTCCAACAAAATCAGCACCACACCAATGGAATTAATGGAAATCAATGCCTTCAACTGTATTGTTTTGAAAACAATGTATTCCTTTAGGTAAATGCAGCAAATCATCTCAAAACCATCATTATTCCTGGTTCCATGATTACTTGTTCCCTGGATTTCCCAAACCAACAATGATCAATGGGGTATACTCCAATTTAGGCCCTGTCGAATTAGAGGATGAAGCATTGATGGATAGAGTCTGAGGGGATGGATCCAAGTTCTTCTGATGAAAAATTTGGATCCTTGGGTAGGGTACACATGTTTCAGGGGCATAAATTGCATACAATCAAAGAGTTCACCCACAATTTAGTGGAAATAAAATCAGCATGATTTGAAAAAAAATAAAAATAAATGAAAGAGTTAAAAATGCACGTAACAAGTTCCAAAATAGTCACCCAACATCTTAAAACGTAGTAAAAGTGTGAAAATAAAGAAAACACCCCATAATTTTACCTCCCTCATCCCGACCGATTTTGATGAATCAACGACCTACTGCCTGATATCTGATGGCAAGCCTCCAGAAGATCCAATACCATCCCTGGAAACTGTATGGAGAGAACATGCAGAAGACTGGCTAGTCTGAAACCCCTGGTATGCCCCTTAACCTTATAAAGTAGTCTATGAAACATAGTTACCAATAATGCTAGGACCAAAATTCTTAATCCTCATTTGTGCACTAAATCCCGCACTTAAGCCAATAGGATTACTGAAACCCCTTCTAAAATGTTGCGACATTCCACATAGAAGAGATAGTGACATCACTGAGGTAGCAACCCACCCATACCCATCATTTGACTCAGAACATTCAGCCCAAGATTCTGATTAACTAGAACTACACCATGGTTTGTATTTTTCCTAATCAACCCCTGGTTTAAACCCAAGGGATATATTGGAAGTATAATATCACTTGGGGAAAATTTTCTAACAAAATTGTAATAGAATTATATTTTTTCATTGTTCTTGTTGGAATCTTAATGATTGGTAGTCCAACTGAATGAAACCTAGGAATCAGTTAAGAACATCAAGTCCCACACCCTTCATCTCCAAGATCTACAACACACAACCAAATGAGCATACCCAGAAATCAGCGCAAAATATCTACATGAATTGAACCGAAAATAGAAATAAATGAATGTGTAAAAAAATGAACTGTATAGAATATTCATTTTTCATCATCCTTGATGAAATCTCAAGGATTGGAAGTCCAAATGACTGAAATCTAGGAATCGTTTTCCAAAAATATGCCAAGATCCCAAACACTATATTGTCTCAAAATATCATTTACACCGTGACTAAGTAGTGATGAAATTGAATATAAAAATTATACTACATATATCATTAAACAAAGAGTCAAAATTTAAAAAACTTCCCATATAATAAAATCCATGCTCATTTATACTGGTCAGATGTGCAAGGGCCTTAGAAAAATCAAACCATCTCCACAATAGCATTCTATCTAGTACAGATTCAGAGGGTTAACAAGAAATAAAAAGAACATGAGTGAGCCCAATAACAAAAAATCATGTATACTAATGCATGAAACACGTGTCAAAAGAAAATAACGATTCCCCAGAAAATAAGAAAACAACAAATTATGGGTAAACAACAACCCAACATGCCCATTAATCCACCTTAATGAGGAAAACAACAACCCAACATTCCAATTTCATCTTAACATGCCCATTAATCCACCTTAAACACATTCCCATTAACCCACCTTAATCACATGCCAATTTTAGCCTAACATTAAACACACCTAACACTACATTTTTAACCAACCAACCTCTTTTGAGTAGTTTTCAGAAATTCCATCACTTAATCCACCTTAGTGAGGAAAAAACAACCCAAAATTCCAATTTCAGCTTAAAATGCCCATTTATCCACCTTAAACACATTCCCATGAATACACCTTAAACACATTTCCATTTCAGCTTAACATGTAAAAAACAAAACACTATAATTTGTTAACCAATTATCCACTTTTGAATAGTTTTTAGAAATTCCGGCACTTATTACAACCAATTATATGTTTATAATAGTTTAAAATTCAATATGATCATCAATAAAACTTTATGAAGGCTTTGAACAACTCTATCATGATATTTAAACACATATCAATGTTTAAATACATAATAGTTTTCATGTTTTGCATAATAGGAAACATGTTACTTTCAAAAACAAATTACCACCCATTCTGAGTACTTTTCAGATATTACAGCACTAATTACAACAAATTATTTGATTAAAATCGTTTAAAATACAATATGATCATGAAGATAACATTATCCAATGCTTTGAACAAATCTAACATAGTATTTAAACACATATCAATGTTCAAATACATAGAAGTTTTTATGTTTTGCATAACGGTAATCATGTTATTTTTTGTAACAAATCACTACCCCTTCTTACTAGTTTTTATAAATTCCAACACTTATTACAACCAATTATTTGTTTAAAATAGTTTAAAATTCAATATGATCATCATGAAAACATTATCGAGGCTTTAAACAATGTCTAACATAGTATTTAAACATGTATCAACGTTTTAATATAAAACAGATTTCATGTTTTTCATTGTGGGAATCATGTGACTTTAAATAATAAATAACCACCTACATGGAGACAAAAGATAATGCTTCAATGTAAATACATATGAATTGCAACCCCAAAATGCAAATGTAATCCATGATAGGGACGTTGCTATTACTAAAATGCTTGTATAATGAAATGCTTCAATGCACCCCTATTGTAATTGAATAATTGATCTACTAAATCGATTTAAATTTCTTATTTTTTGGTGTCATCTAGAGGATACTGTAGGTAGAGTGAGAGCTGTTGGAACTGAGATATTAGTTGATAGAGTTTGGTCATGACTGTTCTATAATAAGGCAGCATATTATGGGTTTCTTTGAGTTACATTGGTTGGGGGCTGGCTAGTGTTGGAATGGTGGTGTATTTATGAGGAAACATAGTATTATTGGGTGTGTCATAGTGTGTGGGGTTCAAAGTGAGTATTTTGGAAAAGGGATACTCAAAAGTTTTGTTTATAACCCATAAATAAATAGTATTTAAACATTTGTTTCTTCAATTATTTATTTAATGGTTTTGGAATGAATGGTTTTGATCATTG
The DNA here is from genome assembly GCA_963277665.1 of Viscum album. NCBI lineage: Eukaryota > Viridiplantae > Streptophyta > Magnoliopsida > Santalales > Viscaceae > Viscum > Viscum album. The sequence goes on along the minus strand of OY728165.1, from coordinate 248,503,329 downwards.
TATATAAGTAGATGCAAGAAATATGTATATTTTCCAATATTTGGAAGACAAATTGTTGGGGTTGGTTCATGGTGCAAGAGTTACCTATGGTGTTTTGGTGTATTTTCTGAATTTTTCTTCTCTGCGTGGTCAGGCATGGCGTTCCATGGAGGCCTGAGTTGAGATTCTAGATTCTATCCACCTATATGTTATCACACTTTTATAATTTAGTTGTGAAAAGTTCCTCTCTTCTATATTATAATTATTTTTTTTACTTTTTTTGTCACAATACAACTATGTCCATCACAACAAGAGCCCTGGGTGGTCTGTTCTTGGCGATCACAACATTAGTTTTATGGGATCTTATTATACTTTATCTAACACAGTGAACATTGAAGAAATTGTTTTAAAAGAGGATCCAAGATATCTCCCTTATTTATTTATATAAAGTATTGATTTTTTGTTCCTACATTTTCAATTGTAAAATGTTGAGGGTCAAAATTTTATGAATAGTTTGAATGTAATCCTCATATTGTTTTAAATAATGTACTTAGATTGAATTAAAAAATAGTTCAAACTAACAGTACTACAATGCATTGAAAGTACATGTACCAACATAATTATATAGTTAAGGGAGTATATGTAAATGTGTTTTTAATATAATGTAAAACATATAGGAAATAAATTTTTACATACCATTGGTTGTGAAAATGACATTGTTGTAGAACTTGATACAGTTCGACAAGAGGATGCATCATAAGGCACAACCTGCAAGGAAATGAACAGTAAAGAATTTTGATTGATAAGTAATTGTATATGTTATATGAAAGAGGTATCAAGGACGTACCTTGAATTCATTTTCAGAGTTATCAAAATCTATGTATTTTCCACATAATCAGTTATAAAGATAAATTTGGAAGAATTGTGTTATAATGGTGAGTTGGCCTTGTGCTCATGTGCACTAATGGAATGTTAAACTATGCTGCCTCCCTTCATCACCAGATCAAACCTCAATTAGCCCTCAAGTAGTAAATCTAACTTGCTTGAATAGATTCTCATTGGACCCAGGACAACATCTCAACAATAGAACTGGGAAGTAATCTGGCCACAAAAACAGACTTACTTACAAGATAGTAGTGCCATGGACCACTTCAACTACAGTGAACCAATATGGTTTGCATTGATCCCCTTTCCAGCTTCAACTAGCCTCCATGGAATTGCAGATGACAAACGTGATGTACCAAAGAAACACCAATCTAAATCCATCAACATTGAAGGAATATGTAGTGAATAGAAGATCCAGATAGTAATTAAAATCAAGGATCCCTTGAAATTTATAACACCACAACCCGACTTTGAATATCCCTTATCTGGACCAGCCATGGTAGTAGCATGACCCTTAGTGATCACCCACCATCATGTAGTCAAGCACCTTTGGTTTCAGATAGCATTTCATCACCAGCATCAATGACACCCTGAACCTCTATAAAAAAGCACCCAATCCACATGACAGTAGTGGGGACCAAATCTTGGTAGCCCTGTAGTTTGAACAATAGTGCCCATGTTGCAGTATCTCCTTATAATTTCAGAAACAAACATGAACCTATGAGAATCAACAATTAACACCCAACTAGACCTTCTTCGAGAAAATGGTCTCTTAAACATGCTACTCAAACCTAAAATAGCATCGATCCAGCATAGCGGTGTCTCGACACCTTCCAGGTTGCAGCGGATAACACCTAAACCCACTCGTACTTGTTACAGTGATGCCCAGCTCCCACTGTAGAGGTACATATTTAGGCATCCTTCATGTATAAGAAATATCTCCTATGCGAGCTGACCACCTATAGACCTGCACAGACCCTCAAATCCATAAGCCACAGACCACCCAGCTGTGATTGGCCCACCTCATCACGCGAGGATGTCGGACGGGGATAGGGAGGGGTGGGGATTTGTACGATGATGTCGAAGGGGGGCACTGGCCAGGAACAGGGAGGAGGATCATGAGATGATTTTAGAGGTGGGTGACGGCTGGGAATGGGGAGGGTCCGGCGAGGTACATGGTTGTAGGGTGTGGGGAGCGGGGTCGCGGGGAACATAGGTTGGGTTTGGGGTGGGGGTCCCGAGGAATGCGTGGGGTGGATTTTTTTGTGTATATATATAAATTTATGAATTTATATAAAAAAATATATTGTATAAGGATTATGTTTATATATATATATATTATAAATAAATATTAATAAATTATTTATATTTTAATTAATCATATATAATATATCAATTTCGGGTAAAATGATTGATATTATTTAATAATTTATTACTAACAGGTTTTTTTAATGGTAAAATATTTTTTGATAATAATAAATAATAACATATTTATTTATCAGTAAATCAATTATTGGTATTATTATGATAAGGTGAAAAATTTAAATGTTAGTAAAAACATTTTTGGTATTAAACTACTAATATAAACGAACATATCTATTGGTAAAAATAATTGTTGGTACCTATAGTTAATATCAAAGGAATTTAATATCGTTTGGAATTAATCATCTTTACCAATAGATATATTATATGTCGATAATTTTCTATTGGTAAAGGTCACTTTTTTTGTAGTGAATTTTGAGGAAAAAATTATTTGAAATAGGGGTGAATGCACACCCCAAGCTTCCATGGTACACATCTCTTTGAATAATATTGTAGCATGTGTTATATCCAACTTTGAGTTCTAACACACCACAAACAATCAAACTAGCCATTATGAATATTAATACCCACTTTTTGAAATTTTATAAATTTTTTAATTCAAAAATGAATTCATTTTTGGATCCGGAATATAGAAATTATCTTAGGGTGAATTTTTGGTATTTTTCAGAAAACTTTCAATTTTTGATGAATAGTAAAAAACCCCGAGTTATAGTTTAAAACCAAATTTTTATTTAAATAATTATTTATTTTATTTAAATTTATTTTAGGTCAATATAGTCACATAATACCTATATATGTTTAGTTCAATTCATTGGAGTCAGTTTATAATAATATTAGATATATAAAATTTTTATTGAACTTATCACCGTCTTTTACCCACCTCCTCCGAGAATTTGCAAATTCACATAAAACTTAATTTTACCACTTCTATGAGTGGAATTAATAAAATATAAGAGATTTTGTTGATGTGAGTAAGTAAAATTTGGTTCAACAAGAATAAAATAATTTTTTGTGAATAGTAACTTTTTACTTTTATTTACCACGGTTAAAAGTAAATAGGGTAATTAAGGGTAAAAATGATATTATTATTAACTTAAAACATTTCTTAATTCAATTTGATAAGTTTAATTAGACCAAAAACAACCTTATTAATAATATATGACCCTTTAGGTCCACTTGGATTAGATTAAGACATTTATTATTATTTTATTTAAAGAAGAGTTAAGAGAGTTAAAATCAAAGATTAATAACTAAAACATTTTTAATATAGGGTTACACATAATATAAATTCAACTATAAATAGTCATTATAAATATAAAAATATTTCCTATATAATGGAAATTTATTTATATTTTTTAGAAATTAAATAATTTAATTTATTTATAACACAATAATGATGCAGTATTTACCTAATTAATGAAATATTAAAATAATTGATATTATAAATATCCAAATAAATGTAACTTGGGACTTTTTATGAATTAAACTAATTTTATAGGTTAATATGACCGGTTAGGGTTGATAATATGAATTTTTATCGAAGTAATAATGCTGTTATTAATTTAGAAAAAACAAAATACAAAATAGTGTCAAAATTGATATAAAAGAGTATTTAAAAAACATATTATATTATTAATTGATATTATATTCTTAAAAATATAAGGTTCAACCAAAAGACTAATTTAATGATATGTGTATCATTAATGAACAACTTGAGGTTTATTTGGAAGTATATATTATGTTTATTTACCATATAATATAAAAATACAAAGAGACATGGTAAATGTCAAACTAATTAACTAAGAGTTAAATCTAAAAGATAATGTTAATATAGTGACACAAACCTGTCTAAAACCTATTAGTTGAGTGGTTTTAGACATATACCCACCTTATACATTACATAATTCATTTTTTATCCATTATAAACTGAATATTATTTTATTATAAAATAATACTTCTTGCTTTTCCTAAGGTTCCCCTCACCCCTCTTATAAACGGGCACTCACCATTCTCGCTAATTCCCACCTTCAAAGCCATTTTCCTCGAACAAACGCAGCCCAAAAACCCTATAATCTATCCTACCTTCATTCTAAAAGCCTTAATTTATCCATAAATCCAACCTACTGACCCCTTTTGAGCAAATCAAAAGAAAGAACCCGAAGAATAGGTAAATATTTCATCACATCTTTCAAGTTACTTTCTTCTTCCACTTCCTATTTATTTGTTGTTTCCATTCTAAAATAATAACTCCAGTGTCTTATATATACTTTGATGTTATTATAAATATGGTACAACCAAATTCATTATTCTATCCATCCTTTGAATGACATGTCACAATACATGCGTACGTTCGACTTACCGTTTCCACGTCATGGTGTATTGGTTTTTCAAAACATTACTATTTAGATGAGTGTAATAATGATGTTTAATTAATGTAAATAATAAATATAACATGATAATTATTCTTTATATAAGATATAACATCCAATTATATATTATTTTAATATCAAAAGAGTGATATTGTCACTCGTGCATACGTACGGATTACCGTCTCACAAACGCGATGAGATTCATTACCCATTGTATCCATTCAAGACTAATTTTCATTAGATAATTAAAAATAATGTTTAAAAAATTGATATCATTCTGGATATGAATAAGATACATCCCTTCCGTAATAAATATGACACACATAATAAAGAATATAAAGGAAAATGAATCTGTTAACACCCGAATCAATGATAATAATAAAATATTATTAACAAAGCAATGTTAACAGATCATATATGATATAATGTTAATGTATATGATTCATTTATAATTTAATAAAAATTATTTCACCATTATATAGCAGGTTAACCTACCTTCGACCAAGGAAAAGTACAAGGTAAGGGTTAATTTCACAATCTCTTTATTATCCGAGGTTGTTTTTATGTAAGTATCTACTTGGACCTCTTTATCATCCACATCCATGTTTCTAGAAATTGTATTTCAAAAAATTATTACTATTTTATAGACTATGGGTTAATGTCAATTATACCCTTGTTTCACTTTTTATAAAATGGTTTGAAAGGAATATTTCCATCATTTTCCAAACAAGGTATATTATGACCTTTTGACAAAATTAAGGTAAGAATATTTTTTTAACTTATAGGGTGGGTGTGAATATATTAGGATGTTATAACATTGTCGAAGCATACCTTACAAAATTATAAGAATATTTTCAAAATAAATGTTTTCTTTATAATTATGTAACTCTTAAATTATTTCAAAATAGAAAGAGATATTTCTATAAAAAAGGTTTTGAATTCATCTATGTCAACATCCTTTGATGGATTTTACGATTATTCGATGATTATTTATTATGATACAAAACATCCATATTGTATTGAAGGTTCTTTGATATGTTTGACTATGGATGTCTTATTTTATACCATTCATGGTTTATGGATAAAGTGTTGACATTTACTAAGCTAGTTGTAATATGAATGTTTATGTTATGTTTAAACCTTTTCACACGAGGAATACATTGGACTTAATATGTGATGGGTGGAGCCCGCTATAGCTCCTCGATGCTTCAGTAGGTCTCATGAGACAAACTAGTGTCTTGGCCCAAGTCCTTGACACAATCTTATTTGTAGTCTTGGCATAAGTGCTTGACAATGTGGTTATGAAGTCTGGAATTATCCATTCCATCATTTTAATAGTGGCTATTGATATTTCATGTGATTATCCGACTAGTAGAATATCCATGTGAGTAAGTAAATTGAGTTATTTTGATTTATATTTTCCATATTATGATGAAGTTTAGGTTAAAAAGGCTTTTGTTTTAGTTTTATACATTGCCTTAAATTTTTATGCATATTTATGAATGTTTCTGCTATATATCCTTACTAAGCATGTGAGCTCACCCCTTTCTATGTTTTATTTTTCCCAGGATGCAAAGACGTATACTATGAATGACCTACAGGGATAGTCTATGAGATCTCAGTGTTGTTTATGGACACAATTTTGTTGCATTTTTTCATTTTATGATTTAATGTAAACCTTATGAATGTATCTAGTACTTCCAAAGCTACTAAACTAATCGTTCATTCAAGACATGATCTTTTGTGATCATTCCAATGTTATGTAATAATGCACCGACTGTGGGTAACTGGGGTCAGGTCATTATAGTCGGTATCAGAGGACGTTTAGTACAATCCTTGGAATCTAGATTTAGATAAACTCTGATTAGAGAACCTTACCCTAAGCTAGACTTTGAGGATTAGTATAGAAGAACTTCCAAAAATTTTGGTATTGAAGTGATTTTGTGAGTTTTCCAAGAAATACATCTCTATCTAGATAAGAGCAATTAGAGGCGGCTCTGGAATAGATGTACCTAGGGGTAAAACCTGAAAACACCACTATGAGCTAGACTCGAACAGGAACTGGTGCAAGACAATGGGCATTGCTGCACTCTTGGTTACGACACTCTTGGGGGATATTCTTAGGATAATTCTCATTTTCTTTACAAACCATTATTAAGTGTTTATGATTATATGCATCCTTGAAGAAAACATTTTTATGATTATGAATTATATCCATAAACTGTTCAATTTTTGTTAAGTGTTTTACAAGTTTGGATTTATGTATTGCGATTAATAAACTAATCCACATTATTCAATTGTTTAGAAATAGAACCTAGTGGAAGGAATAGAAACCGTAACAATGAATGTACTCTATATAGGGATTCCCCTCCTACTCAAGATATTTATAGTAGAGTTGGTGATGAAACTGGTGCTGATCAGCTAATCACCATATGGGGACAAATCACACAGGTTATGAATAATAACCTTACCCGTATGGAGAACCCTGATCCGCAGTGTGGAGGATAAATGATAGATCACTTCATGAGGAAACAACCAACAATATTCAATGGGGTTACAAATCCACTATTATACGAGCACATGATAAATTACTTAGGGAAAATATTCCATGCCTTGGGGAGTAGCGAAAGGGAAAAAGTTTTCATGGCAGTTTACCATCTCACTGGAGATGCATATCAATGGTGGTCATTAATTCAAAACACAAAGGAGGATGATGAAGTATCAAATATGGAATGGATTTAGTTTAAAGATGTTTTCTTAGAAAAATATTTTCCTCATGACCATCGATCAGATATAGAAAGACAATTTCTGAGTCTGAGGCAAAAGAAGGATGAGAATGTCGCAAAGTATGAAGATAACTTTACAGGGTTAGGGAGGTATGTTGTAGATTATATACATTACACAAGAAGTAATATTGATCATTTCTTTGATGGTTTAAAACCATTTATCCATTAAGCATTAGTCTCAAAATCCTTTTCATTGTACGAAGATATTGTCTCATATTCTATGAAGACAGAAAACGAATTCTCTAAGTCTACTGAATTTAAATAAAAGTAAGAGAATAAGAGATCTATTGAACACTCTGTAAATGAAAATAAGGGGAATAAGGGGAATTTTGAATATCCATCCTGTAATAAATGTGGGAAGAAACACCCTGGTACATGCTTGAAGGGAATGAGAGTCTGTTACAAGTGTGGTGAAAAATGCCATCAAGCTCGTGATTGTATGTGGACGAAAGAGGCTGCCAATGTTGAATGCTACAATTATAGAGAAAGGGAGAATTTTACAAATTAATGTCCTATGCGTCAGGGGAACATACCTAAAAAAGTCCGTGGGATCAAGGCCAAGATTATGATATCAATACTGCTGAGGTCGAAGCTCCTAAAGATGTTGTGGCTGGTAATTTAATGGTTTCCTCAAGTTTAGAAAATGATTTATTTGATTCTCAATCATATCATTGTTTCATATCATCCTATTTTTCTAATAAAATTAGATATTTCCAATTTGATTTAACAAGGGAGTTGTCAGTCAAAACTCCTAAGGTAAGTATCATTGCAATAATGTTTTGTGAATCAGTCCCCATTTGGGAATATAAATGTTCTTTATCTTCTTATCTCATCATTATACCCATTATTGAATTTGATATAATCCTCATTATGGATTATCTTTTGGACCATGATGTGAAAATTTATTCTAAGAAGAAGTAGGTTACAATTTTTTATGATGATAAGGAGTTCCTTATCTTTAGAGTAGAAATGTCACCACCTAATTCTTATCTAGATCCACCCTCAGTAACTCAACTAAATTCAATTATTGGGGAGGAAGATTATGAAATAACTATGGGTGAGGAAATGAATTTCAAATAGAGTATGTACCTATTGTGCAAGAATATTTTTATGTGTTTCCAGAGGATTTACCTAGACATCCTCCAGAAAGAGAAACTGTGTTTTCCATTGATTTAATTCCAGGTACAAGGCCCATATCGAAGACCCCTTTTATAATGGCCATTGTGGAATTATTGGAACTAAAGAAACAACTAGAGGAATTGAGTAATAAGGGATTTATTCATCCTAGTGTTTCTCTATGGGGAGCGCCTGTCCTTTTTGTTAAGAAGAAAGATGGATCTATGAGGTTGTGCATTGACTACAGGGAGATCAATTATATAAAAATAAAGAACAAGTATCCCCTACCTCAAATTGAATATTTATTTGACCAACTTCATGGAGCTCAATATTTTTCAAAGATTGACCTTCTATCTGGATACCATAAATTGTGCATGAAGAAGGAAGGCATTCCAAAGACGTCATTTCAAACCAGGTATGGGCATTATGAGTTTACAGAAATTCCTTTTGTATTGACTAATGCACCCTCTATCTTCATTGATATAATGAATAGAGTTTTCAAGGAATATCTTGATGACTTTGTAGTGGTATTTATTGATCATATATTGGTATACTTAAAAAGCTATGAAGATCATGAAAATCACTTGCGCATTATCCTAAAGAATCTTAGAAGACATGAATTATATGGAGAGTTTAGCATGTTTGAATTATGGCTTTTGGATATTTCTTTTCCTGGCCATATTGTCTATTAGTATGGAATCTATATTGATCCTTCTAAAAGAAGAGAAATCCAATAATTGAAAACACCAACATGTATAACTGAGGTCTGCAGTTTTATTGGTTTAGAATGTTAATATCGACATTTCGTTTAGAATTTTTCCTGGTTAGCTAACCCATTAACAAATCTCCCACGAAAGTGGGTTAAATTTGTTTGGAAAAAAGTGTGTGAAGAAGTTTTTGAATAACTGAAGATAATATTAGTTAATGCACCTATATTTACTCTACCACTAGGGAATAATGTGTTTGTTATTTACGGTGATGTTTCAAAGAATGAACTTGGTTGTGTCCTTATAAATAATGATAGGGTTATTGCCTATGAATCACGACAACTAAAAATTCATGATCAAAACTATTATACTCATGATATTGAGTTATCAGCTATAATTATTTCTTTGAATATTTGGATACACTATCTCTATGGTGAAAATTTTGAGATTTATACCAATCACAAGAGTTTGAAGTATATTTTCTCACAAAAAGAACTCAATATGAGGCAAAGCAGATGGCTTCAACTACTCAAGGATTATGATTTCACGATACCCTACCACCCAGGGAAGGCAAATAAGGTGGAAGATTCTTTGAGTAGAAAGGATCATGGAGTTTTGAATAATATGAGAGTTGAAAAGGTTCCTATATACATGGATCTAGTAAAGTAGGATATGTGAATAACCATGGAAGGTGAAACATCAATACTTTTTCAAATGGTTTCCAAACCATCTTTACTAGAAAGGATAAAGAGTTCTTAGAATGTTGATGAAGTGTTCCAAAAGAAGATTAAAGCTGTGAATGATGGGATATTGAGTGAATTTGTGTAAGAATATTGAATTTTCAAATTTGGGAAGAGAATTTTTGTTCCCGATATACATGATCTAAAAAGAGAATTGTTAGATGATGCTCATTTTTTCAATTTCTATATACACCCAGGTGGCACTAAGATGTATAGAGATTTTAAGGAACATTTTTGAGGGATAAAATGAAAAGGGAGATTTCTGATTTTGTGTCAAGATGTATAGTTTGTCAACAAGTGAAATATGGAAGGCAACGACCTCGAGGAGTCATGCAAACTCTTCCCATACTGGAGTAGAAATGGGATAATATTACAATGGACTTTGTCATGGGGATAACAAGGACTCTTAAAATGAATGATGCAATATGGGTCACTGTTGTTCGTCTTACCAAGTCAGCACATTTTCTTACTATATGAGAAGATTAACCACAAGAACGTTTAGAATGACTATAAATTAATGAATTTGTAAGAATTCATTGAGTACCCTTATCGATTTTTTCTGATCATGATCCCTGTTTTACATCAAGATTCTAAAAAAGTCTTCAAAAATCCATGGAAACTGAACTTCGTTTGAGCATAGCCTACCACAACCAAATTGATGGATAATAAGAATGGACTATTCAAACCTTAGAAGACATGTTGAGATCAAAATCACTAGACTTCCAAGGTATGTGGGATCAATATTTACCTCTGGTATAATTTTTCTATAATAATAGCTTCCATTCAAGTATTCAGATGGCAACATATGAAGTGTTATATGGAATGAGATGTTGCACACCAACCTGTTGGAATGAAGTTGGTGAAAGAACACTCATAGTCCCAGAACTTGTGGAGGAAACAAAGGAAAAGGAGAAGGTAATCCAGAACCAAATCAAAGCAGCTCAAAGTAGACATAAGATCTATACTGATAACCGAAATAAGGATTTGGAATTTCAGGTAGGAGATCATATTTTCATGAGGGTATCTCCATGGAAGGGTGTTATACGTTTTTGGTAAGAAGAGTAAATTGAGTCCCATGTACATCGGTCCTTTTGAAATTCTAGAACGAATTGGGGTTGTAGCTTACCGTTTGGCAATGCTGCTAAGTCTCTTCAAAGTTCATGATGTGTTCCACATATCACTATTGAGAAAATACATGCCTGACCCAATGCATGTACTCACCTATGAGTAATAAGAACTGGAACCTGATCTGTCTTTTTCCGAAGAGCCTGTCAATATTCTTGATATAAGAGAACAAGTGCTGAGAAACAGGATGACTCGTCTGGTAAAAGTTCTTATGGAGAAACCATAAGATGGAAGAGAGAATGTTGGTACCCAAGGAGATTATGATGAAGAACCACCCAAGTCTTTTTTACGCTGTAATACTCTATAAATTTCAAGGATGAAATCATTTTTAGGGGAGAATGTAACACCCCAAGCTTCCACTTTACGCTTCTCTTTGAATAATACAGTAGCGTGTGTTGTACGAAACTTCGAGTTCTAACACACCACAACCAATCAAACTAGTCATTAGGAATAGTAATACCCACTTTTTTAAATTTTATAAATTTTATCTTTCAAAATGAACTTCATTTTTGGATTCGAAATATCGAAATTAGCTTAGGGTGAATTTTTGGTATTTTTCTGAAAACATTTTATTTTTGATGAATAGTGAAAAACACTTAGTTATAGTTTAAAACCAAATTTTTTTTTAAATAATTTTTTATTTTATTTAAATTTATTTTAGGTCAAAATAGATACATAATACATATATAAGTACAATGTAATTTAATGGAGTCGGTTTATAATAATTTAAATATATAAAAATTTTCTCTAACTTTTTACCATGTTTTACTCAACTCCTAGAAGAATTTACAAATTCATATAAAAAGTAATTTTACCTCTTCTGTGATTGGAATTTAAAAAATCTGAGAGAGAAAATTGATATCAGTAAGTAAAATTTGGTTCAATAATATGAAAATAATTTTTGGTTAATAGTAACTTTTTACTTTTATTTACCACGGTTTAAAGTAAATAGGGAAATTAAGGGTAAAAATGATATTATTAATACCCTAACACAAGTACTTATTTTATTTTATAAGTGTAATTCGACCCAAAACAACCTTATGAATAAAATATGATCCTTTAGGTCCACTTGGATTAGATTAAGACATTTATTATAATTTTATTTAATGAAGAGTTAAAAGAGTTAGAATCAAAGTTTAATAACTAAAACATTTTTAATATATGGTTACACATAAGATAAATTTGCCTATAAATATTCATTAGAATATGAAAATGATTAACTATGTAATGGTATTTTATTTATATTTTTTAAACATGAAATAAGTTAATTTTTCTATGTCATAATTATGATGAAGTAATTACCTAATTAATGAAATATTATAATAATTGATATTATAAATATCCAAATAAATGTAATTTGAGACTTTTTATGAATTAAACTAAATTTATAGGTTAATATGACATGTTTGGTTTGGTTATATGAATTTTTTTCGAATTAATAATGCTGTTATGAATTTAGAAAAAAAACAAAATACCTAATTGTGTCAAAATTGACATAAAAAAGTTCTTAAAAAATATAATATTATTAATTGATATTATAATCCTAAAAATCTAAGGTTTTCCCAAGAGACTTATATAATTATAGGTGTATCATTAATTAACCACTTGGGGTTTTCTTAAAAGTATGTTGTATGTTTATTAAACATATAATATAAAAATTCAAAGAGACATGGTAAATGTCAAACTAATTAACTAAGAGATAAATCTGAATGATAAAGTTAATATAGTGACCCAAACCAATCTAAAATCTATTGTATGAGTAGTTTTAAACTTATCCCCACCTTTTCCTTTAAATAATTTATTTTGGAGCCATTATAAACCGAAAAATATTTTATTATAAAATAATATTTCTATCTTTTCCTAAGGTGCCCCTCACCCCTCTTATAAAAGGCACTCCCCTTCTCTTTAATTCACACCTTCAATGCCATTTGGATCGGCCAAACCCTATCCAAATACACTATAGACTGTAATCACTTCATCCTAGAGTAATTTTTTAACCATTAATCCAACCTAAGGAGCTATTTTGATCAAATCAAAAGGAAGAACCTAAAGAAGAGATAAATATTTCATCACCTCTTTCTAGTTCCTTTTTTCTTCTACTGCCTCTTTCTTTGTTGTTTCCATTATAAAATAAAAAATCAAGTATATTCTATATACTGTGATGTTAATATAAATATGGTACAACCAAATTTATTATTCTATCCATCCTTTGAATGACATGTCACCATACGTGCTTACGTATGACTTACCGTCTCCAAGTTGTGGTGTAATTGTTATTCAATATATTATTTTTTGGATGGGTATAATAATGATGTGTAATAGATTTAAATAATAAATATAACATGATAATGATTCTTTATATGTGATATAACAACCAATTTTATATTATTTTAATATCAAAAGAATGATATTGTCACTCATGCATACGTACGAATTACTGTCTCCATGAACGTGATGAGATTCATTACCTATCATATCCATTCAAGACTAATTTTCATTAGATAATTAAAAATAATGTTTAAAGACTTGATATAATTTAGGATATGAATAAGAAACATCCCATCCATAACAAATATGACTCACATAACAAGGAATATAAATGACAACGAATCTATTAACACCCGAAACAATGATAATACTAAGATATTAATAACAAAGCAATGTTAATAGATCATATATAATATCATGTTAATGTATATGATTATTTTATAATTTAATAACATTTATTTCACCATTATATAGGAGTTTAACCTACCATCCACCAATGAAAAGTACAAGGTAAGGGTTAATTTTACAATCTCTTTATTATCTGAGGTTGTTTTTAAGTAAGTATCAACTGAGACCTCTTTATCATCAACAACCATGTTTTTTAAAAATGTATTTCAAAACATTCTTACAATTTTATATACTATTGTTTAAACTCATTTATACCCTTTTTTACTTTATACAAAATGTTTTGAAAGGAATTTTTCAACCATTTTCCAAATAAGGCACTTTATGACCTTTTTGAAAAAATTAAGGTAAGAATGTTTTTTAACTTATACGGCGTGTGAGACAATTTTTTCACCATTATAAAATCGTCAAAGATTCCCTTACAAGATTATAATAATATTTTCAAAATAAATGTTTTATTTATAGTTATGTGACTCTTAAATTATTTCAAAATAGAAAGAGATATTTCTCTAAAAAAAGGTTTTGAATTCATCTATGTCAACATCCTTTGATGGTTTTTAAATTTATTTGAAGTTAATTTATTATGATACAAAACTTCCATATTCTATGGAAGGTTTTGTGATATGTTTGACTGTGGATGTGTTATTTTATACCATTCAGGGTTTATGGATAAAGTATTGACATTTTTTATGCTAGTTTTAATACGAATGTTTATGTTATGTTTAAATATTTTCATATGGGGAATGAATTGGATTTTGTATGTAATTGGTGGAGCCCGCTATAGCACCTTGATGCATCAATGGGTCTAATGAGACAAACTAGTGTTTTGGAACAAGGCCTTGAAAAAACTTATTTTTAGTCTTGGCACAAGGCCTTGACTATGTGGTTATGAAGTTTGAAATTATGCATTCCATCATTATGAAAGTGGATATTGATATTGCATGTGATTATTTGGCTAATATAATATCCATGTGAGTAAGTAAATGGCATTATTTCTATTTATATTTTCCATATTATGATGATGTTTATGTTGAAAAGGCTTTTGTTTTTGTTTTATATATTGCCTTAAATGATTATTATTGTTTATGAAGGTTTCCGCTATATTGTTATCATTACTGAGCATCTGAGCTCACCCCTTTCTATGTTTTATTTTTCCTAGGATGCGAAGAATTATATTATGACTGACCTACAAAGATAGTCTATTGGATCTTAGTGTTTTCTATGGAAATAAAGTTGTTGTATTTTTCCATTTTATGATGTAATTTTAACCATATGAGTGTATCTAGTACATCCAAGGATACTAAACTAATCGGTCTTTTGAGACTTGATCTTTTGTGATCATTCCAATGTTATGTAATAATGCACTGACTCTGGGTAACTGGGGTTAAGGTATTACATCCACCCAAGTAGTGCCATCAATGTGGATGCATGGGATATTTGCAACAATTTTGAAAAAATATAACCCCATATCAATGCAGTATAGGCTATTTAGTTTCTAGGGGAATGATAGATCAATTAGTGAATCCAGAGTAATGGTTTCTTGGTTTTGTGATCATGGTGGAAGGGATGGATCTTCTACTAGGTAGAGTCAACATAAGGTGTAGCTGTAAGATAGTAGCCTCCCCTAGTCATGGATTGTAATGAGTCACCTACATGCTATGGATCCGAAACTAGTGTAATTAGACGTGGGTCCTCTAATAGTTCAAAGTACTCTACCTATTATGTCATCCATAACAATTTATTTATTTAATACAAGTTATTCTAATTCATTAATATGTGCATGCCTTGTGGATTCATTGAAACTCTCAATGAATCTTATTCCTTATTCTCTGGAGCTGGTTATTCCACTTGACAGGAAGAAGGAACAAGGCATATGGTGTTCATCTTGTGTTATTACCCTATTAGAGGATGAGTTAGAATGTGATTTCCATGTCTTGGACATGTAACTTTTCGATTTGATCCTACTAATAGATTGGATGATGTGATTCAAGGATCATCTTTATTACAATCGTATGTGGGTGATGTTTACGCCCCCGCCCACCGATTGGATAACTTATGTTTTTCAATGTAAATGGGTTCTACGGTTAGGGATAACTATACCTCTACTTCTGTATTTAAGCAAACTATCTTTTCATGTATTTTATCTTATAATTTAAGATGATAAGAAAGGATCTAAAAATGAGTTTCCTCATATAATGGATGAGTTCCTACAGTTTTTTCCAGAAGAATTTTTAGGTTTACCTCTGGAATGTGATTTAGAGTTCATCATAAACCAGGCATCAGGGACACAACTGATATCTCTTCCCTCATATCATATGTCCCTTATGGAGTTGATGGAATTAATAGTACAACTTAAATTTTATGAATCTAAATGGTTCATTTTCCTGAATGTACCACCTAAGGATGCTCCAGTGATCTTTTCTAAAAAGGAAAATGTATCTCTCCTGTTATGTATCAATTATTAGATGTCAAACATGGTCACTATTAAGAAAAAATACACCTTACCGCATATCGATGAACTCTTTGATCATATCAAGGGGTCAAGGTGATTTTCCAATATCGACCCGCACTTTGGGTATCATCAAGTCAGGGTAGTATAATTCAAAATCCCTAAGACATCTTTCCAAAGTAGGTATGGCCACATCGAATATTTGGTCATGCCATTTGGGCTAACTGATTCTCAGGAGGTATTCATGGACCATATAAATCTGATGGTCCATAGGTACCTTAAATATTTTTCATGGTTTTTGTGAATGACATTCTGGTTTACTCTAGAAGAGAACATGAACAAGGATAGCATATGGTTATTGTTCTTGAAATTCTTTGGGATTAAAGTCCTTATGATATGTTATCAAAAAGAAGTTCCTAGATCCAAGCGGTTAAATTTTTAGGACATGAGATATCTAAGTAGTGGGGTTTAGTTTACCTGGGTAATATTAAGGCAGTGGTGTCATGGGAATAGTTGAAGAATACCTTTGGGATCACGATATTCTTGGGATTGGTAAGATATTATGGATGGGCTGTTAGAGATTTTTCTCGGACTTCTTTAACATTGAATACTCTCAACCAAAAAGGGGCGAAGTGAGTTTTTAGTCTAAAACACCAAGAATCATTTGAGGATATTAAAAAATAATTGAACTCATTCTAATTTTACCCAAGGTTGGGAAGGGGTGTATTGTTTATTATGATGCATCAAGTATAGGTATGGGGAGTGTGATGATGCAGGGTGATCATGTGGTGCCATTTGGGTCTCGAAAAATATGACCCCATGAAATAAATTACCACACCCATGACCTCAAGCTATTGGTAGTGATTCATGATCTAAAATCACGGTGTCACTATCTTTTTAGGGAAAAATATATAGTCTAATCAGACCACAAAATCTTGTCCAAAATTGTCTCCAAAAAGGTTATGAATCCAAGGAAACATTGATGGATTGAGTACCTTCAGGGGTTTGAATTTGGCATTTGGTATACCTTGGTAAAATGGAATTTGGTGGTTGATGCACTAAGTAGGAAAATTATTATATGGGATTTGAAAGATTCCAGTGATGAGTGGACTCTTATGGGAATTTTTTTCTTAGATGCACCTGTAATTGATGGAGCATAGTGGAGGTATATTCCTATCTAGAATTCAGTTTTCACTTTCCATTCTTAAATTGATATTAGAAAAAAATCCTAATAATGAGCTATTCTAGTATGCAATATAACTTTTAAATGTTGGTGAGGTGCCTAACAGATGGTTGATGTCTTATAAAGGAATTCATTAAATAAAGGGATGTTTATTGACATTTCCTCTATGAAAAGTGGTGATGTAGGATAGAAACTAGTCCTAGTGGGTTGTTAATCGTGGAGCCACCAAGATGTTTTATGACATAAATCATCAGTTTTGGGGTCTAGGTATGAGGCATGATATAATTAACTTTTTATCCAGATTGTACACTTGCAAGCAAATTAAATTCAAACACTAGTGGCCCTCAGGTTTTCATAAGCCACTCCCCATTCCTACCTAGAAGTGGGATGAGGTCAAAATGGAATTTATCATTTTGTTTACTCAGACACCATGAGGAAGGAATGAAATTTGGGTGTTTATTGTTCATCTGACAAAATATTTCCATTTCATCCGGATAAAGGATTCAACTAAAGTTGAAAAATTGGGAAGGTTGTATGTCTAGGAAATCATGATGCCACTTTATGTACCATCAACTATTTTTTTTGGATAGGGCCCCCCATTTTATCTCTTGATTATATGAAGGACTTAAAAAAGGAAAAGGGTTCATACATCAAGATCTGTATAGCAAACCATATTCAAATGGATGGTCAGATATAATGGGTGAATCAGATTCTAGAATACAATCTTTGTGCATGCATGTGGGACTTCTGAGGCTCATGGGATTACCATATTAGATTGGTTGAATTATCTTACATTAATAGTTATTAATACTCAACAAGTATGGATCCCTTTTTAGTACTTTATGGTCAAACATGTCAGTCTCCTCTATACAGGATGGAGGTGGGTGAGGATTCCCTGCTGGGACCAAGCCTTGTTTAGGAGATGAATTTTAGAATTCAGATGATTTGACAACATTTGTTAATAGACAGCAGCATTCCGCAGTAGCTTGGTATTTGGGAGGATTTGGAGGCACATCTCAGGCACACCCCACTCCTAGCTATTTTCCAGGTCAGTACTCCTGTTTTTTCACGATTTATTTTTGGAGTTCATGACCTCATTTGAGTTTGATGGAGTGGCGTACCTAGAGACACCAGGTGATGCGGTGCCCATGGTAGGGTTTCGGCTAGGCGGTCGATGTTTCTCCCTCACTATGACCAAGATTGGCTGAGGGTGTGGCTTTTAACCCCATCCTATCACCACACCCCACATTTATACCATGACCCGGTCCGAGCGCTCTGAGCTCGTTGCTATGTGGTGGGAGATCGCTGGGCCTGACCACTTTTATTCCCCCACTTCCCAGAAGAGGACTCTTATTGCCGACCCCATCCTTTGCATCGCCCACCGGTGTGTCAGCGCCATCCTTTTCCCCCGTCATGAGGATATGGTGGTTGTGACCGCCTGTGACATGGAGCTCCTTACCTGTGTCATCCGGCACGACTACCCGGACCTCCCCTATATTGCTGCCTCCTATTTCCACTCCATGTTTACCGGCCTTCAGGGCAACATGAATGATGTGTTTTACACTACCCATCTCACCCACCACCTTGGGGTATTTGTTCCCTCTTTGCCTCATGACCTATTAGGTTCTCCCCAGCAGATGGACCTTCTCATGCTCTTTCGCATGGGGATGGTCCGAAAGCAGGGGGTGCCTACATCCTTGCCCAGGGCCGCCCCCACCCACCTGTTGACCCACCTGTTGACCCCCTGCCCTAGTTGATGCCCCTACTCCTCCTTCCCCACCCCCTCTAGTTTCCTCACCCCACCCCCTCCTTCTTCCCCTTCTTCTTCTGGCCTTCCTTCCTCTATCACCCCACTATCCCCACCTACCACCGCACCTTCAGCTGATCCGGCCCTTTCCCTCCACCTTGCCATGATGGAGTAGGTCTTGGGTTACTTCGACAGCCGACAGGATCAGATGGAGCAGCAGTTGGTTCGTATCATTGGCCTCCAGGACACCATTGCGTGACATTTGATTCATCTCGACATGCGCCATGACTACATAGAGTAGCTATTGTCAAATATTTCTCAACATCTTTGTCTTCCATTGCCTCCTCCACCTACCTCTGCCTCAGATCCTAGCCCATCTACAGCTTCTCCACCGCCCTTCCCTACGCCAGCCAAAGATTATGTTTTTCTATATACTGTAGGCCCTGGTGCTAATTCTCCTGCTGCCACCCCTGTTGCCAGTCCAGGGCCTGCTGCTGAGCTTCCTTTTCCGAGTCTAGCACCTGCGGCTCCTACATCTCTAGCTACCCTTCCCGGTGTTGCATTATAGCCTCCCACTTCCACAGCTCCCACGCCATCTCTTCCAACTGGTTTTGTACAGGATGATGCCTCCCCTAAGGCAACCCCATGATAGTGCCATTTTTATTTACCTTATATATCTCTTTTGTCATTTTCTATGCTAGGATGTTATTCATATGTGCAGTTTTCTTTTTCCTCGATAGTGTCATGTATCATGGAGCACCTTGGGCATCACATTCCACGAGGGGGTATTTTTCTATTTCTATTGTCTTTCTTTTTAGATTTACCTCTTCCACTTCTTTCCCTTCTTTTGTCTGCCATCTCTCACACTTTCCCACCCTTTACATTAGTATTGCACGTGGTGGGCCATATGCTGTATTAAGAGTGGGGGAGAATCTATCTTATTCACCTTAGTCCTGGCCGTTATCCTAATCTAGGAGACATCATTATTAGATTATATATTTTAAAATGTAAATCAATTTTGGTTAATCATTCTTATACATGCTTAAGTTATCAGTAGGAACTTTTTGAGTGTTTCATGCTTATTTTGATTTTTGAGTATTTTAAAATGATTGCTGATATAGTTTCTATTGCAACTTTTAATGCTTGAATAATTACATTGATTTGGCTAATCATTTATATGCATGTCATGACAAGATTGTCTATTTATTATTTTTTCACTCCTGAGAGGTATTCTAAAACCTTTTTCGTAGTTTTTTTCTAAATACCCTCTCTCTTGAGAGATTCTTAGGATATGCATCACTACCAAAATTTGCATGTTTCTTTTCAAAACATGAAGAATTTTTGAATAAATTTAAAATGATTGAGGCATTAGATTGTTTCAACCCCTTTATCGTGAGACCTACCCTACTTTTAATCTTCGTTAAGCCCAAAGAAGCCATGAACATCCATTATAGAATGCTACGTTACAATCCTATTTCCCTTCCTACACTATTTCATTTTGAACTTTTCATGATTGTTCATTTTGGAGCATTAATGAGGGAGTTGGAAATACATGGAATATTTTTGTGCATAGACATGAAATAAAGTGTGGGGGAGGTCCTCTTGACTATTTGGAGCAGAAAGGGTTCCAAAAAATTATTCCTTACATTCATAAGTGTTTCCATGTTTCTTTTTTGTTCTTAAAAAAATAAGAAGAAGAAGAGAAAAAAAGAAGGGAACCTTGTGCTCAATTGATTTAGGAACCCTACATGACTATGGGAAAAGGTGGTGATTCCAACAGCATTTGAATGTGCTTGTGAAGGATATATTTTCATTGAACTTTACTTTGAATATCATGCAATGTTGTATAAAGGAATTAGACTTCCTTTTTCAAGCCTCAGAATTTATTTTTCACATCTGAACCTACCAACCCTTAGCCACAGAGACATCTGAACCTTATTGATAAAGCCCTCATGATTTTTGTAATTCAATTTTTATGAATTAGAGAACAAGATATCTTGAAAACATATAGATAGAGTGTATATACCTTAGAATGAGCATAACTTTGAAGAAAATCATCTTGGGTGTGGTGTGTGATTTTAACTGGTAAGGTAAATCATCAAGTGGCAAGGTTATTTTTGAAAGGTTGAAAAATGCATTGAAAGAGGATGAGAGTAGTTGATTGAAGTATATACGAGGCATGATTTTAATATCATATGAATTGAATTTTTTTGTGCCTTCTAGAATTTTCCTCAGTAACTTTATCATTTATATTTTTTATTAATTGAATGCCTTCTTTTTAAAAAGTATAGGCTCTTTTAATTAGATGTTGGGATTTTTCTTGAGGGAAACAAAATGACTAAGTGTGGGGGAATTTGATGCTCCCAATTTGTGTATACCTTTTCTATATATATTATTGAAAATAAAAACAAGTTTTCAGAAAATATTTGTTATTTCATGAACATATTCTTTTATTTTTGTGATTCTGTTTACTTTCAGGAGATTTCTGGCTAAAATACACAAATCAAGGGATGTCTGTGGAAATTTTAAAACTACACGACGTGTACTTTTTATACACGCCGTGTACATCTAGACTGGGACATGGATTGATGGAGGGAGTACATGCCCTGGTCACCAGTTGAAATTTACACACTGTGTGGGGTGGCGCTACACGCCGTGTATTACATTTTAGAAGCGGTTGTTGCTGAGAAGAGTCTACACGCCCATGTGGCCATTGAAGGAGACAAGGCGTGTTTCATTTCTACATGCCATGTCTGCTATTATTAAAGGGATTGGTGGAGAAATTTTGAAACTACACACCATTTATGACAGTGCTACACATTTTGTACACTCAACTACCAGGCGGAACCATGCCAAATTCAAAGACGACATGTTAGGCCGCCTACCAGCGGAGAAAAATGGTGCCCAAGCGCGTTGATGGAAGTACACGGTGTTTACTTTCTATAAACACTGTGTCCTTTATTTTTCTATAAAAATATTCCTTGGCCTTCAGATTTGGGAGTTCAAAACCATTGGAGGAGAGAAGAAGTTCTGCTGCTGCCAATCCCGAGCCACCGTGGTGCCGTAGTTCCACCCTTCCACCTACCGACACCACTCCACGAAGCTTACACGATGAATTCCTCAGGTATCGAGTGTGTTGCCCCTATCATTCTTCCCAGGGGTAACTAAACCCATTGTGTTAGGGTTGTGGGTGATGAAGGATTGTATTATGTTGTATTGATTTAGATATTTGTGTTTTTTCTTCTTAATTCTCTTTACTCCTCTTTAATCATTGCTAAATATTACTGAGAATTCTGAGCCAGACCATGGGAAAAATTCTCAGTGATATAAAAGAAGAGTAATGGTGAAATCATTCATGACCATTGAAAAGGTTTCACCAATTTATAAATGGACTGAACCAAATTAAGAATTGAAAAACACTAACTATCAGAGCAAGGAGTCAATTTCTTCAATTCGAAACAAGAGGAACCGGACCTAGGAAAACGTATGACAAAAGGAAATCCAGAATGTTGAATTATCATGAACAGCACAACCATTAAAGCAATCCACATAAAAACTCCATAATCACCACTGCCCCAATACACTTTCCTTTCTATTAAAACACTTTTAAATCACTTGTTGTTCCCTTTGATTTGTTATTCATTTTATTAATGTAAAAAAAATAGTTTCACTCAATCTAAACAAACTAATCCACTCTAAATTCTGCATGTTTCACTAAACTAATTATAAATTCAACTGAACCAATGCACTGCCAAAGTTCCCTATGGATCGACCCCACACTTCAACTATACTAAAGTTTTTAGAGTGGGTAATAATTTATTTGGGACGCTGATAAAATATACCTTCGGCCACAACGTCAGTCACCAAGAAGCTCACCTCCAGTCTATGACTGTCAATCCCCTACTTCATTAGTGATTTCATGAGGCTGAGCTTGGGGACATAGACTGCGAGGCTCGACATGCATAGATATCCTTAGGATAGGCTCTTGGTGGATTTTCTAAAGGTGGGGAGCATGTCATCCTCTTCAGATGATACACCATGGTACCCGTGATGCTTTGAGAGGATGTATTGAGGGAGTTACACACATCCCCTTTGGTTGTTCATCCTAGAGAGGAAAAGATGCACCAGGACCTCTCACGTCAGTATTGGTGGCCAAGGATGAAGATAGCAGTGGCAAAGTTCGTATCACGATGCCTCACTTGTCAGCAAGTGAAGGCTGAGTATCAGGCACCAGCAGTCTTAACTCAACCACTCGATTTGCCGATGTGAAAGTGGGATGGTATCTCCATAGACATCGTGACAGGGCTACCACGTACGTCTAGGGGCCATGATTCCATCTGGGTTATCATTGAACGACTCACAAAGTGGGCCCACTTTCTACCCATCTGAGAGCAGGGATTAGTCGATAGATTGGGGAATCTCTACAAACAAGATATGTGCGTCTTTACGAGGTTCCATAAGAAATCATCTCAGATCACATCACACATTTTATATCATGCTTGTGGAAGGGATTGTAGGAGGTGTTTGGGACTCAGCTACACATGAGCACCACCTTTCATTCTCAGAAAGATGGTCAGATGGAGCGGACCATACAGACACTCAAGGATATTCTTTTTGCTTGTGTCCTTGATTTTGGATGTAGTTGGGAGTACCATCTTCCCTTGGTGGAGTTCAAATAAAACAAAATTTATCACTCCACCATCAAAATGGATTCATTTGAGGCCTTGTAAAGGCGACCATGCAAATCAACCATTTGCTGGGAAGACCCAGGGGAGTTAGCACTTTTGGTTCTAAAGTTGGTACAGGCTACCACAGAGAAGGTGAAGATCATCCAGGAGTGGATGAGGACTACACATATACAGCATAAGTCTTATGCCGATAAGAGAAGAAGACCCATTGTAGTTTGAGGAGGGAGACCATGTCATTCTATGGGTCTCACCCAGAATAGGAATATGAAGGTTTGTTCGGGGTATGAAACTTTCTCCGAGGTTCATTGGAACTTTCTAGATCCTCAGTAGAGTAGGAGAGGTGGCGTACTGTCTAGATCTTCCACCACAGATGCACCAGGTGCATAATGTTTTCTATTTGTCATAGCTGAGGAGGTACATGCATGAACCATCGCACATTATCGACTGGGGAGAGCTGGGCATTGATTATGGGATGGCTTTTTCAAAGTTATTGGTGGTGATAGAGGATCAACAGGAGCGGGTCCTTCATTGGCGGTCGATTATTCTGGTGTGAGTTCATTGGAAACATGAGAATCTCTATGAGCGCAAATGGGAGTGAGAGTCTTAGATTCTTTCTTAGTAGCCTCATTTGTTCCCCTAGTTTTGTTGTAGCTTTTGGGGATGAAAATCCCTAATTTGGGGAGAATTTAAAGACATAGAAATTCCATGTAATGTTTTTTTAAAATTATTTGGGACTACTACGAGTCTTCGAAAATTGACGGCGCATGATTCCGAGGCCTGGTGTGCCTAGAATAGAATTTTAAACTTTATTTTAATGTACATTTAGTAAATTAACGAGCATCATTTTCTATCTTTTGAACTGGTGCTTGGATTAAAAATCTAAGGGAATTGTTGAATCCGTAGTTCCAGGAATCACTTAAGAGAGGCTTAACTTCGAACACAGTAGACTGGGTGAAAAATTTAGTGTTTGTGACTTATAAAACAAAATTTAAATAAACTAAAATATTATTTAAATTTTCATACCACCTCTTGAATGGTGGTGGCGGGGACCAAAGAGGTGGGAATAATTTTAATAATGGGTATTAAATGACCGGTTACACATAAGTTGTGTAACCAACTCTCATGTAATTAAAGTGGCTCATTAATTACATCAATTAATGGACCTTAAATTGAGAGGAGGATTATTTCTCTAGCAGATCCTTGTTTAATTAAAATTGTGGGAAAAGGGATATTTTGGGGGATGTTGTGGGAGAACCCTAAAGAAGTGTCGATGCTCTACCCTTCCAATGAAGAACAAAGGTCTTGATGAAACCCATTAGGGAAATAATTTGGGATCTACGAATTTCGGCGAATTCATCAAGAGAGGATTATTCTCCCTATATGAATGCAACATCACCTTAATTAACGGGGTAGTGGTTGTTATTTAATTTGACAAATTCCAAGGATTCTTATCCTCATTCATTATTTTGCAGGTGGTTGTTGTGGGGGGATATGAACGGGGTTTAAAAAATATCTATGTGATGTTTTTATTTATTACCCATTTTTTATGACGCTAGCATGGAGGGAGAAGGCCAAAAGAACAAGGCTCGGACCCTTAGCCTCTTCGATTTTGTCTCGTTATTCAGTGATGAACTTCAAACTTGTCGAAATCTTGAATCTGGGAGGTGTGCAGTGACGATGACATCCCAAGAGGCATGTAGGCATGAAGGGAAGGGAAACGAACAACCAGAGTTCAACCAGTGTCCTGTGAAAGCTCCTCCAGTGCAACACTAGTGACCAGCACTAGAAAAAGCCGACGCTCCCTGGCCATGGATGAGAGGTGGCACCCGGAGGCGCTGTGGCGGACCGAAGGGGCGGTCGGGTGCAGTGATGGAGAGGCGGTGCACTGTCGCATGCTACGGTGAGACAGTCCATGGATTTGAAGCCGCAACGAAGGGAGGGGACAAAATCCATGTGGGCCCATGGAAAACTAGGAGGTGCCACATGGCACCGCCAATCAAGATTCGAACGTCTCTTTGATTCATTTAAGAGGCGGACCGTGCGACCCCTGCGCGGGTCATGCTAGACGGCAGGTCGGGTTGTCGCGGCCTGACCCAACCGGGGTGAGCTGTTCCAGTCTGCAACCCAGTCCTGCTAGGGCAAGCCAGGCTGGTCCATGACCTAGCCCAGCGGGGGTGGGCTAGGCCAGGCTAGGCTAGGTCAGGCCCGGGTCGGACCGGACCAGGTCGAACCAGACCCAGACCCCTTTCTGGCCTAGTTTCGCTTAAAGAGATGTATTTTGCGAACCATATGTCCATTTGATGAACCATCTGCGGCGCTGTGATCCATGGAGTGAGACGATCATTTTGAGATACTTCACCTAAGTTTTGGAGAAATTTGGAGTATAATCGAGTTGGATCGTACCCGAATCCAACTGTGCCCTCGACACTAAAATGTCAAAAACTCACAGACTGGGAGTTCGATAGACGTGCCGTCTGCTGCATTGGAACCCTTACGACATGGAGGTTAATTTGGTTACTTCTTTTTAGATCTTATTAGTAGTTGAGTCATGGATGATATAAAAAGGAGTAGATACTATGGAACTCAAGCACACCGGGTGCGGGGAATCCTATGGCTGGCTGTCATCTGAGTAGTGAACCTATGTAGATCAGCATTTAAAGACCTTATGTGGATCAGAATTTAGGGACCCTGTGTTGATCAGAATCTACTGACCCTATTTGGATCATCATATAGTGACCCTGTGTGGATCAGAAGCGTAGGGACCCTGTGTGGATTAGAATCAGCGACCCTATGTGGATCAGCACCACAATGACCCTATGTGGATCAACATTCTAGTGACCCTGTGTAGATCAGGAGAATGTGACCCGACGAGGACCAACCATAGAGAGGCCTATCATAGATCATAGACATACGACCCTGTATAGATCACCATTAGAACAAAACCCGCATGGTTTAGTTTTTTATACTTCCTAAAGGAATTAAATTATATAGAATAAGACTAATCATCATTATTTATGAACATTAATTTGTATACCTAGTTTGAGTTGAGTCTTTTTCTTTGTGCTTTGTGAATGAGATCAGGATTTGTGATTTTCCTTTGTGGAATTCTAAGAGACCTTAAGGGGTCTCAGGGTCCGTACGGGTTATTGTTATACTCACCCCTGCACGGGCTTCACTCACGCCTTGTTGTGTCTTGGGTAGACGATGGGAAGCCTTTACTGAGACTTGGGGAGCTAGGACCTGACGTGGATGGTGCTGAAGGTTGAAGTGGAGAGATGTACCTACCCTTCATGTAGGATACATGGTAGATGATTCCAAGAGTTGTATACTATTGTCTTTTGATGTTGTATCATTCATTTGGGCTTGTATTATGACTCCTTTACTTTTAGTAAACACTTTTACTATTCCAGTTTTACATCGTGGTTGCATATTGTGGTGTTCTTGGGATGTGTGTTTGTACAGACTTAATGGAAATGCCTTCCCATTTTAGGGATACGCCCTTCAGGTTCTAGTCGCCAACCCTAAACTTATTGATGGTAGGTTTGTGGTACTCACGACCTGGGCCCCGGGGGACGGGTCATGACAGATTAAACTCAATTTTACCTATTTTAAATATCCTTAAATTTTTCATGCTCCTTTTAAAAATAAAACTTGTCTTCAATTTGATCTTTTTAATTTCTCCCTTAAAAACATGATAATTTATCTCTTAATGTCATTATAAGGATACTTTTTGTGGTATCCTATTGGGTAAGTGAGATTACACACTACATACACCATCAAGTGTTATGAAGACCTTATTTTGTCTAATTGAGGTAAAGTTAAGGACTTCCATGGGGGTGGAATTGGTTATTATTGTTAGTGACTTCTTTGGAAGGTGTTGGTAGTGGTGGAGAGTTGGGTGTCGACCCACAAGTTACATATAGGTTTTATTTATCCAGTTTATCCCCTCCCCTTTTTTGGTTTTTATGTGTCCAGTTTTAAATTTTAAATACTTAGTTCGTAACATGTACTTCTTCATATTTGTTTAGTTTTTATGAATATTTGTTCATGGTGTTTATGTGTTGGTTATAATGATTCTTTTTGTGGTTTTGGTTGTCATTACCTTGTGAAAAAACATTCCCAATGGAGTTACACAGTACCTAGACACTAGTTTCTAGCCCATGGGGATCGAGAATGCATTTCAGGCCATGTCACAAGATAGGTCAAGTGTTGGGCTAGATGGAAGCTCGAAATAGTTCCTGACATGCAGTCTCCACTGTATCATTATTTTACATTGGCCACATTTATTAGATGAAGCGTAATGATAATTTTACTTTCAAATTAAAACTTTTAGTTATCCCAAGATGATTTTCTTCATGGATTATTATAGTTTGTAGTGAATTATTAATGTTACAGTGGGTAAGAGTTCATATAGAGAAATGAAATGATCTCATGAGATGTAAAAAAATTTATGTGTGTTGGATGATCCACCGATTATACATTATAGAGTGTCCTATACTATGACTTTTGTGTATTAGGGGTGCATGTTTTATATTGAATCCCTATACCTGATGTGGGAAAGATCCCTATCATGAGAAAATTCATAATTTGATTCTTTTATTATGAAATCCTTGAGAAATATTTAATTATGGTATGTTTGGGTATGTTGTTGATCATGTCATCGATTAAGGGTTAACCAAGATGGGTTTTTTCCTCCTATATGATGATTATTCCAACTGGTCCCTTGATTGAGATCAACTAAGGAAATGTATGGTCATACCTAGATAAGGTACATGAGATGTGATTATATATTTGTATAAGGTGAATGTGATGTGATCATCCAATTAGATGAAACGCATGTGATATATTCATTGACCTGGTCAGTCTACACTAATAGAATTGAGATTGTATGAGTAGAAGTTTGGGATTGACGTACTCTGTATCCTGTGTTTACTCGATGTATTGTAAAAAGGGATTATATGATTATACATACTTATATATGATACATCTGGTGAACACATATATAATGATACATGTGTTTGATATAGATCACGATAAATCACTTTCTTTCTTTAGTAGCATTTATTCGTTGATATAGGTTTTTTCATTTGTTACAGTTATGGATTGCATAGCTCATAATGTTTTTCAATGATAAAAATGCCTATGATGTGACTTCCAAGCTTCAATTATAGTAATTAAACATTCTATAAAACAATAATACAAAAAATATTTAAATTTTTTATGGAAGAAAAATTATAATGTGAAATAATGAATATTTATTTTGAGATTACTATGTCAAAATAAACCTAGAATGATTTTTTGAAAATTTACCTTAGATATATTATTTTATGAATAATTGAAAATGTACTATTTAACTATTTTCCATTTATTTATAATAATTTTTTATAATAATTTTAATTAAACATGTATTTATTATCAATTATATAGAAATAAAGATAAGATCATTTGTAGGTAAAAAGGGATATTTACTATAATACTGTTTATAAATGCATAATGTATTTCCATTTTAATTAATTAAAATAATATATAATAATTATTGATTTAAATTAAATTTATTGATTATATATATAAATATATAAATTTTCATCCATATAATGATAATTAATATACATATAATTAATTTAAGATCATCTTATGCTTAAAAAATGCATTTCTTGAAAAACTGTTTTTTATCACGTTTGGCGAGTTTAGTTTTCAATTAAATTTCACCACATCTATGAATTAAATGTTTTAAAATGGATTTAATAATTTTAATCCTACAAATTAAAATTATGTAATAAGTTTAACATAATTTTTTGTTATAATGAATAATAAAAAATAGTAAAAAATGGTTATCATAATAAAGGTCTAATTGA
Source organism: Viscum album (assembly GCA_963277665.1). Lineage (NCBI taxonomy): Eukaryota > Viridiplantae > Streptophyta > Magnoliopsida > Santalales > Viscaceae > Viscum > Viscum album. The sequence continues at coordinate 248,473,704 of OY728165.1, read as the reverse complement.
GTTTACTAGGAGTTAATCTCAAAAGATAAGGGTTAAATTGACCTAAACACTTTCTTAAAAAACATAAGTTGGTTTAATTTCAATATTAACCTTATATATAACTAAAATTAGAGTAATAAACCAATATGTTAAAAGAAAACTATGTTTAGTAGAATAAACAACATGCAACACTAAGCCTAAACGAACCACAAAAAATTATTATTTAAATGTTGCAGTTATAACCTAGCCAATAAATTAGAATGTATGAATAGAATTATCAACATTATAAAATAAATATAAATTTCCCACTTAAAAAAAATTTACTGATTAATTCTTAGGAAATAATAACTAAATTTTTAGTAAATTCATTATATCATTTTAAAATCTATTTCCCTAATAAATAGATTATACTATATTTTCTGAATAAAAAAAATTAATTTCAGATAATTTTATAAAATTAATTTTAAATAATTAAATTCATTTTTTAAATCATATTTTCATAATTATAATAGATTTAATTTTTGATAATTTTTCGAAAATATTTATTTTTTGAGGAATAGTGAAAAAATGATTTTTATTAAAATCTGTCTCTTTCGTTTAAAGCATTAAAAATGTTACATTTTGTTTTAAATGGTTTTAAAAGTAAAATTTGTTAATTTAAATTATGAATAATATTATTAAGGTTATTTTAATTAATTTTATATAGTAATTTTGTATAAAAAAATTTATACTTCAAGGAACATATTTTCTAGAAAACTGCTTTTTTGTCATGTTTGGCATGTTTAATTTTAAATTAAATTCTACCACTTATATGAATTGAATCTTGAAAAATAGATTTGATATTTTAAATCAGGATGATAAAATTTGGTAATTGGTACCTTTTTATTTTTTTCATTATGAATAGTAACCTTCGTGAATATTTGTCACCTCAATAAGGGTAAAATTTGTTAAACAAGATTAAAATATTGGGATAAGGCTTTAAAATTTCTATAACATGTGAATTATTAGTATTGGTGAATAGAGTTTAGAAATTTCCATACATGTCTTGAAAATATTCCCACTTAGTAACATTTTTATTTGATATTTAACTTTATATTACTTCAATAAAAGAATAAAAATAAAATGTCACACACCTGACTTTAATATCTCTAATACTTTTCTATAGGGACAAAAAGAGGTTAGGTTGAGTTTTAAATGCTAATTTTAAATATTAACTAAATAATATTATCTTGGTAATTTATTTTTAATTTTTAGTGATTGAATAATTAGCTTAATGTTTTATTCAATGGAGACACAATATTTATTCAATTAATTAGGAAACAAAATAAATTATTTTAAAAATATTAAATGAAATACATATTGGATGAATTATTATGTTCCATGAATCATAGAGATTAATATAAAATATTAGGGATGTGTGAAAATTTTATATTCTAATTCAATACTTTTCTTGAAGTCTTTAAATTTAAATTATACAAATAGTTTCAAAAATTAAAGTAATGATATTTTATGAAAAATAATATTTTATTAATTTATTTTAAAATCATAAAATATTGAAAAAGGAATATTATAATTAAAATGAGTCTAAAATAGAATCCAATTCTCATTTTTTAGATATTTTTTAACTTATAAGTAAAATTATAACCCTTTAAAATTTAAAAAGTCATTACCATTATTAAAGTTAAAACTCATTTACCAGGGGTTAATCTAAAAAGATAAGGGTTAAAATGACTAAAACACATCACTACTAAAAATCCTACCTGTAAAAATGCATCTATACCAATGGTTTTCCAAAACTATTGAGAAATACAACTTTGAGACAACTTTTACCAATGATTTGAAAAACCTTTGGGAAAGGGTATGGCTTTCCAAATAGTTTTCCAAAACTGTTGGGAAAAGCCCACTTTGAGACCAATTTTCCTAATGTTTTGGGAAAAATGTTGGGAAAGGTTATGGATTTCCTAATGGTTTTCCCAAAACATTGGGAAAATCCCACATTGAAACCACTTTTCCCAAAAATTTTGTAAAACCATTATGAATGTGTGGGTACCTATCCCAACAGTTCATAAAATCATTGGGATATGTACCCTTATTTTTTATAAATTCTTTAGTCGAATATCCTCAAATAAATCAATATTTAAATTACATATAAATATATATGAAAATAAATATATATATCCAAATATATTCAAAAAGGTAACTGTAGGATAATGGTAAAGTATTTTATATATTACCTAGAGGTTGTGACTTCAAACCACCACTGTAACTTTTTTTAGATTTACCTATCCCAACAGTTTGGAGAAAACCATTGCGAAATACCTATACCAACGATTTAAAAAATCATTGGTATTAACCTATCACAATGGGTTTCAAACCATTGGGATAGTTCTATCCCAATGGTTTTCCCCAAACTATTAGGATAGGACTATCCCCACTCCAAATCACCCAACGGATTATCAAACTGTTGCTATAGACTATTCCAATGGTTTATCGACCTACACCAAAGGTTCAAAGCCATTAGTATATGAAATTTTTCCATTAGTGCATGATTAAAACCCATTGTGTGGATATATTTATATCTTAAACTTATCACCTTATAATATGAGTCATTTTGAATCCATTTTCTAGGAAAGTGACATAATATTAATTTAAAACTTTGAAAAGTTATAAGTGTGAAACTCACCTCAATTATTAAAAGTATCCTCCTATAATTCCTTATTCACACACATTTTTATATATTTATATCAATAAAAACCTATAAAAATCCCTCATATACATCCTTATCCATGTTCTGGATTTTATTTTCTTATAAAATACTAACCATGGATTTCTTAAGAGGTGATATAAAGGATTTCTTTCAAAGAAAATGTAATCACCTTAACCAATAACTTAATTTTTACATATTATTTCACCTCCAATAAATATATGGTATTTATCATAAAATAATAAATTAATTATCCTAAATATAATTTTCTTATTCGGACTATTAATCCACCATTATCAACCCACTTTTCCATCAAATGGTAAGTGAAAGTATCGCTCGTGCATACGTGTGGACTACCGCCTACATGTAGCGATACAATTCATTTTTCTTCCCTGTATTTTATAGATGATTATTTAATGTGTTTAATGTTTATATATGAAATTTATGACCTAATTATATTTTTTAATTATAATATAATTTCTACCTTCTAACCTTCTCATCTATTTAAAAATAATAACGTCACTCGTGCGTAATTTTGGACTACAACCTACATGAAGCGATGTAATTTTTTTTTCATTTCTTCTTTACGTGGATAGTAATAAGGATATATTTAGTAAATATATATGATATATATGATATAATCATTATTATATAAATCTTGATTATTAGTTAACTTTCTTTCTTCCATCCATCAAAAAGTGAATGCAACGTTCATGGATACATACAACCTACCTTCTCCATGAATGATGTAATTCAATTTTTTATGTATGTCATTTATTGATTACTATAAATATATATATAATGAATATATATGATATTTATATAATGAATAACATTATGGATATTATGGATTTATGACCAAATTATAATGACCAAAATCACCAAACCAAAATATATATAGAAACAAAGCAGTCATCACCCATAAGAGAGACTTTAATAAAAAAATTATTAATAAACAACTAATAAGAGTTCATAAGTAAATAATAAATGGTATTATATATAATATTAATCTTCTATAATTTATGTATAATAAATAAATTTTTATTATACAAGACGTTCTAACATATAATAAGGAATTCAGACCTATGGTAAGGGGTTTCTTAAATCAATTTCCATTCATTGGGTTATTTTATACTTCATTGACTATATTATTCCAATATTATATGTGAAATAACATATGGATTTATTATTTTTTATTTTCTATTGTTTTGTTTGGATTTAAATTTTCCACACAGAATAAATTCATTGATTATTTCTCATTCAATGATATGATTTTTGAAAGGGCTTCTCATCTCACTTTTACTTCTGTGAGACATATGCCATATTCACCACTTGTTTCTTTAATATAGTGCATATAATGATCCATTTGATATGTTATATAATGAATCAATTTATATTAATTGTATTTAATGTTTCATTTGAAGTTATATTTTTTATTGGGGTTATGATTCAAAAGATACCAAAGTGGTAAGAATTTATTTAACAGTCTCATCATTATTCAAGATTGTTCATATTTAAGCCATTATTGAGAGAAATATATTATTTTTATATCTTAAAACCAATATATTTTATTCTACTCTAATTATTTATGAAAATTAAAAATTTCTTTACATTTTCCTCTCTTTATGACCACAAGAGTCCGAAATATCATTTTTAAAGAAAACCAATTTTTTTATTTGGTCAGGAATATTTTTCTTCCTTGTTCATATTTTCATTTAAATGATTTTGATTTTTTTTATTATTATAATTTTTTTTATTAAAGATATTTTTACCCATGTTATACTTTCAATAAAAATGTTTCAAATGAATCATCTTATCATTTTTCGAGTGATGTACTTTTGAATTCTTACCAAAAACATGAAAGGAATCACTATTATAACGTACATGGCTTGAATAAAATTCATCAGTATCATGGACACTCAATTATTTGAATCTTCCATTACAAGTTTTCATGGTCTTTTTCCAAATATATTTTTTCTAAATTTTATATAATTTATTGGTTTTTAAAATTAAATTTCAATGTAAAAAAGGGTATTTGACTAAAGAGTGTTTTTAATATTATTTTGGTATTTAAATTCATAAAAAACAAAAATAGTTTATTGTACTTATGCTCCGCTGGGGATATGTATTATTGAAATCGTAATTTTTTTTCTCTAGATGGTTTATGATTAGGTAAAATATTGACTCGTTTTATGCTAGTTCTTGTACCTTAGACAATCATTGATTATCAAGGAATGTAAATTAAGATGTATTGTTTATTCATACTATGAATTAATTGGACATAATAAGTGATGGGTGAAGGTCGTTATAGCCCTACGGTGCATCAGGGGGTCTCTTAGGACGAACTGGTTTGGGTATTTGTAATAAACCCTACCCATTTATGTATGATTTCTTAGCATATGGATTTGTAGGTATGTATAATATATCTTGGAATGAGGCCTTTTATGGAAAGATTATGATGTAGTACATTATGAATTACATCATTATAAAATTATCCATTGTTTTCCATGTTATTATTTGAATAGTTATGTTATCCATAGATAATTTTTCAAGATCATATGATTATTTATATGGAATTATTTGATCGTCATTTATTATTGTCATGATATTCTTCATGATCAGGTTATTGATTAAATGGAATGTGTTTTCAGTTATTTACCTTTCCATATTAATTATTCCTTATTCACTCAAGATATGTTCCATTGTCCATAACCTTTATTGAGCCTCAGATCTCACCCCTTTATTATATTTCCTTTTATTAGGATTATAAGAAGTGTAATATGATTGATATGTAACGATATTATAGAGATAATAATATTTTTCTCAAAGAAAATATTTTATTTAATTTTATGTTTCGAAATATATGTGATATTCAAGTATGTATCTATTTTATTATGACTAGTAAACTATTCTGTCCTTTGGGACGTGATCCCTTGTATTTAGTTTCAATGTAATAATGTAACCAATAACTCTAGGATACTAGGTACTGAGTATTTACCATGAGTAATTTTGGATATTTTTTTTAAGAAAGTGACTTAATAATATTTTAAAAGTTTGAAAAATTACAAGTGCACCACTCACTGCATTTATAAAAGAGAACCTCCTCCTGTCACTTCTTCACACATCTTGAGCCATTTAGCTCGACCAACACCTACCAAAATTTCTCAACAATGTCTTTATCCATGTTATATATGGGATTTTTTCCAAAATACTAACCCTAGGGTCCTTAAGTAGATATCCAAATGAGGTTTCTCTAAGAGAATGTGATTACAATAATGCAACTCTTCCTTTTTTACTTCTTATTTTAGCACCTTAAAATATGTCCTAAAGTCAATGAACGTAAAAAATTTATACTATAAGTATATTTTAATAATGTTTATGTTTATTAATTATGGGCTTTTATCTAGAATACCATGGAGGAAGAATAAATAGAAATTTGGAATGGGGGTCTTTTAAAGTAATATTCTTTGATAAATATTTCCTTCCTGAAAAAATTAACTGAAATGAAGAGAAAGTTCCTTTGCTTAATGTAAAATGAAGAATAAATTATTTCACATTATGAGGCTAAATTTATAATACTATCCATGTATGATAAAAATTCTATACATAATATGTAAATCATGATTTTCTATCTCTTCGAAGGGTTTAATCCAATCCTTCAAAGGAAACTAGTTTCTTCAACTTTTTTGTTATATGATGTATTATTATTAGGTGACATAAAAATAGAGAAGTATTTTTTTGATCTTATATAGTCAATGGAAATAATGAAAATAACAGGTCAGCTGAACACCAAGAAAAATAGAACACATCAAATAAGAAGAAGAATATGAAGAAATTCACATCATGTAAAAATTGTGGGATGAAGAATACAAGAAAATTATTGAAGGGAATATGAGTTTCTTAAAAGTGTTGATATAAGGGCCATCTAGAATTTTAATGTAAGGGAAAAAAATATACCACTACTATCTGGTGATTCAACTATAAATAAACGGGGAATTATTTAAACCAATATCCCAAGTGTTAAGGTAACTTACTGCAGAAGAGGTTAAGGGGAGAAGGCCAAGATTATGTGATCACTACAACTGAGGTTAAAGTTTCTAAATATATTTTCAAAAGTACATTAATCATATCATTATACTCAGATAATAATTTTTTTTATTCTAGACCATCATAATATTTTATATCTTCATGTTTTCGACGAAAATTAGATATTTCCCTATAACCATAAGAAGGGAGTTTTTGATCAAGACTACTAGTTGACATATCATCATAATAAGAATGTTTATATTAGTTACCATTATGACACAAAAAAATCTCATATTTTTAGAATTTTTTTTACAACCATGGTTGAAATTGATATAATCCTTGGTATATACTATATTTCAAAATATAATCCAAAAAATTATTACAATGAGAAGGAAATTATGATTTATAGTGAAGATGTGAAATTACTTATCTTTAGAGTGGAGGATTCATCATCTAGGTCATGTCAAGATCTACCTACAATATTTCTTATTAATTATATTCTTGGAGGATAAGAGTAGACACAATATACAGATGAAAAATATAATCTTTATTTTGAGGATATACTCATTATATATGAATACATTGATGTATTTCATAAGGAATTACCTAGATAACCACTAGAGTTTGAAATTAAGTTTTCCAATGATGTAATCCCTAATGTAAGACCTATATTAAATACTCAATAAAAAATGGAAACTTTATAATTAGTGGAGTTGCATAAAAAACTAGAGGAGTTGTGTGACAATGGATTTATACTATCATACCCGAACCATGCTTGAGATCAGCCGAAACTACCCCAATCCCACCTCCATAGGTCAGGGGGTTGAGAAAATCATTTTCAAATAACTATATTGGGGAGGAATTTTCATAAGTACATGTTCACACACACATAGTCAACTCTATGCAAGAGTGCAGAGGGAAAGTATAAAAGATGAAATACTACTATAAAAATAAACCAATCATGCTGAACCTCTAGAAATTAAAAAATAAAAGTAGTGAAAGTTGAAAATTAAAGGGGAAAAATACATACCCAACCAGAAATTCATCCCTACCTGATAGGAAACTGGAAAAGTAAAATAGATGAGAGTGCCCAGCTCCTGAATCCCAAGCTATGACCATCGTATGTGGTCCAAGCACCCAATATCGCTAAGCTCTTCTGTAGTCACGGTCAACATGTACATATTCTGCATAAGACAAGACACATGTAGGAAATTACCATTCATGTATGAGTATAAACATCCCTAGTAGGATTTCTCAAAAGCTGAAGGGGGAGCAGTAAGAGATACAAAAGAAGAGAACGATAACCAATGAACAAGGTACAATGAAAGAGTACAGATTAACCCACCAAAGTAAAATTAAGCTCATCCAAGCACAGGGGGCTAAACACGGTGAGTAGGTTAAATTACCATAGAGGCTTAAACACCTGTATATAGAGATTAGACTCATCATAATATGAGAATCTAGCCACAAAAATCACGAGGCATACCCCGTGTGTCTTCTCCTCTCCTGAAAGGAGAGTAACCAAACCCAAGGAGTGGGTATTAAAGAAGGATATATATACATATACATATACATATACATACATATATATATATATATGATTAGTAAAAGAAGATAAAATGAGGTATTAAGGGGATATTCATCTGATATATCATCCCAAGAAGAAGAGCATACAACAGTTCCAAAAGTTCAACAATAACGCCCAACATCTCAGGAATCCTCCCTGAACACTCTAGTCTAATGAAGTCAATCACCACACCTTGATACTATCTGATTTGGGTAGAACTGAGTTGCCTGAATGATTTTAGGTCATGTCACAAGAACACATCTTAGTGGGGAAAATGTTCCAATTTCTTGTCAGTCCAAATCGACATTAAACCACATCTCATCATTATTCCACACAGATGAGGGACATAATTTCAAGATATAGGACTCATTCCCTAGTACAATAGGAGGGTCCCACTCTAGTATTCACTGAGGAACTCCACTACCCATCCTCTCTAAAGGGTAACCCTTTATAATTTCATCATATAACTACACTTCACAGACCTAATGGAGGGTAATTCCGAAAAGAATTCATTAGAAAACTCCACTGCACAACCATAATAGACGGTAACACCCAAAAGAGGTTAGTGGAGAACTCCACTACCCAACCCTACTGAAGTATAATGTCTAGAAAGAGGTCATTGGGGAGATCTTATGCCTAGCTATACTATAGGGTAACACCTGGAAGAAGTCCTCGACAAAATCCACTACCCATCCATGCTGGAGGGTATTGTTTAGAATGTTCTGGTGACCTGCGTGACCGCTTCCATCAATGGGTGTCGACTCATTGAGTGTAAATCCCATAAAATTTCACATCGTATCTCTAAAGTCACAAATATGGGAACCATTACATTCTACATGAAAAAACAACCATGATAGGCTATTCATAGGACACAATTTGAGTTCAAATAAATAAGATATGATTTTTTGATGTTTGTTCATAAGAGCTCTAGGAGTACAAAACATATGGGGGGACCCACATGGTGTGTGGCCCCACTTCATAGCCTTTCTGTCTCTCTGGTTGGCACATGGGTTCCTGTAAATATAAAATTACACATCATGTAGGTGGACTACATGGCGTGTCATAGTTAATCAGGACCGGGTCTATGACCACTGGCCATGTCTGTGTACCAAACCCCATTTTTGCATACATTGATACACAAAATGCTCTAGGCCATGTACATCCACATGAATTCATGTCCATGTGTCCCATAACATGGGTAGTCCAACTGGGATAGGTTATATAGTATGTGAGGGGTACTACACTACATGTCCCTCTAACGAGTTCTCAATCCCTAGCTACCATCACGGAAGGGCAACACGCCAAGTGTTCGTCCCACTACAAGGTGTGTTGTCAGGTTTCCTATTGAACCTCCAGATTATAAAATCCAACATTCATGCTTATAATCATGCCCCATCACTATGTATCCCACCTCAAATCCTCTTGTATCTCATGAATCTAGCCATGATTCATGCTTTTCAGTATTCATTAACTATAAATCAACTATCATTCATCATAGAGATTTTTCCGTCTGTTCTGCACACCGAATTGGATATCCTCGACTCATAATATTTCCAAATATTTTCTTTAATCATTAGACCATTCATGTTTCTTAGATCCCCTATAGATTTGAGGCCCCAATAGAGCTTGGGGATACTCAAAAATTGTCAAACCTTGACTATGGGGGTCTAACCGGTTAATAACATGAAGAATCATGGGAGAAAAGAACAGGAATGAAATTAAATTGATCGAGGTCAACTATTCTAGGCCAATTGATCATGAAAGAGTAGTTCAGATTTGAAAACAACTAAAATACAAATTATTTTATGTATGTTGGGAAATGAAGAGGTTGTAGTTGGCATAGATCCAAGCAAGAAGATGGATATTATAAACTATTTAATAAAAATTGAATAAAACATGTTTTTTACGAGTCCTACCTCTGTTTGGGATTGATCGATGAGGAATAATTCATTCACCCAATGATTGGAAGGAGTCATTACGTTTTTTTCATCATGGTTTACTTGATCCTAAAGGTTCTTCATTATTTTTCCAAGGGTTTGTCAATAGAGGATGGAGAGGAGAGCTCACCGGTGATTTCAAGGTTATGAGACCAACCCAGGAAAAAATTTCATAATGATATGTTTATAACATATCATCATGTCAAATAAATGATTTAATTAATTAATTTAATGATTAATTAATCACTTAAACATACCACCAATGAGAAAGGGGTCTGAACATCCCGCACCAACTCACTTTATGTTGGGTATAGGGTAACACCACATTATGGTCTTACATTTCTAATCCAATAAAACGTTTAAGAGTTATCCTATTTTCTTTGTGGGGTCATGTGTGAACAATATAAAATATATGTAATATTGTTATAAAATTAATTTTGTGGACACTAGGCCTCAGAATCAAGCGTTGTATCATCACATAACTCTTAAAATATATATAAAAATGTTTCAAAGTATTACATGGGAAAAATGGGTCTCTACATAATTCCATCCTTCAAAAAATTTTACCCCAAAAAGAAAAACTAGGAAAACAACTCAGGATACTAAGACCACCTTTGGTTCTACCACTCCTAGGAACCCTCCTACACATTTTCATGTTTCCACAACATAAGAACCAAAGAGATTGTATGTCCATGCAAGCTTTGCTCCTACTGGACCTCGATCGCCACCTGGTGCTTTGTAATAGTGGTTCAATCCTTGATTTCCATATCACCCCATTCAATGACATCTGATGGGTCATGCACGTATTTCCACAGCTGTGAATCATGGAAGACATCATGCACCTTCTCCATGTAGGTTCCAGGTGCAGTGGAAGCATGGATGGGTCTTCTTCCAACTATAATTATTCTATATTCAATGAACAATCTGGGATCAATATGGTAATGAACACAAATATCCACATAATTAAATAAAGGATTTAGAAAAAAAAACCTAGAACCAAGAGAGGGGATCAATATATTTGGTTTATAATTAATTTAATTTAATTAAATAATTACCTCCAAGTTGATTCTTTCATTGTTGATGTGTTCAACAAAATAACTTCAGTGAGCCTTCATTGAATTGTAGAAATCAATGGTAGATCTCATCCAGTTGTGATCCGCACATGATCCATGTATCTCCAGATGTCTCCGAAATAGTCTCCAGGTTCTATCATGGAAGATCCTCGCACTTGTGATGTCCGCTTTTGATCACCTTGAGAACCACTTCAAAAGTGTTCTCCTTAATCTAGTGGTGGGTGATCTCTCTTGTTTTAAAGAGCATTATTTTAAAGGGATTAACTCTCTAGGCTTGAGATATTTTCTACAATTTTTTGTTCATAATAATAAAAATCATCGCATGGATATCACTTATCTAATAAGAGAATAATATAACCGGGCTATTAATTCACTAGGGTAAAATAAATAATTTTCACAAGTTCCTTAATTATTTTATTAATCGTAGCGAAACCCCTATGTCAAACAACAACAACAACACTATTATTTTCGGACATGCACTTAACTTGTGAGTTATAATTAAAAATTATTTAATAAAATAACATTAAATATTATTATTTCTCACTGGACCCTTAACTCGATCCACCAAACCTCAACCATATTTATTGAACCTTGAATAATGACTATTTATTTATTAAATAAATATCACCACATTATTCCTTAATGAATATATAAATATTATATTCACTAAATAGAAAATATTTATTTATTAAGTATTCCACCCACATTATATTCTCTTGAATAAATAGTGTCAAAATAAATACGATCATCCATCCATGAATATTTATTAAACCACAACTGGGAATAATCTTTATTCCACTTGTTAAATAATAAATAATATATTATTTAACTGAGATACTAGAAACACTTAGTGTGTGACCCTCTAGTCCTCATTCTTAGTCGCATTAGATGAAGAAACCTAATGTTTAAGGGAAACATCTAACAATATGCTAAGACACCCATTGAGAAAGATGTTAATGACTCAATGAAATTTAAACTCATACAAATGCTTACAATGTAATATAATCCCTTTTTATCTCCAATCCAGTTGGTTGCATGCAAGTACAATCAACCCATGTGCTCAATTTTTAATTCCTCTAATTCTTGAAAATTGAACATTCCTATAAAACACCATGGCCATAGATTTATTTAGTATATATAATTTCCAACAAAGGGTCTGAGATATAAACTTATCTTATGGAATAAAAGGGACAAATCTTTTCTCAGATTATTCATTAATACAATATTACTCATGAAACACCCCACATATCCTACCTCGCCATGAACATATGTCATCACAGTTTTCTTCCAGTAAATATAAGTGTATGAGACATAATACCCATTAATAATAATCTTAATGTCTAGGGACCAATGCACATTTATTCAAATAGGAACATCCAATGAAACATATGAATGTTGATTTCCTAATAGTGGGTCTCGTTCTCATAATATCCTCCTGGACATTACCAATGACGTACACTATGATAAGGTGCCTCAAAGTCCTATTAGTCTCCACCCCTAATATCCCATATTAATTGTGTCCCTTCAAATGACACAATCTGGCTATAGATAATATGTTCAAGAATAGTGTCATGGAACTTCCGGGTTCTCATCATAAAAGGGTTCCTCTGTGGCCTTTTAGTACGAATGATATTATTAAGAAATTATGACATACAATATCATGTAGAAGAAATATCATGATTTGATAAGGATTTTATTAATAACCATCCAATGAATACATGTTTATCATGAAGTAAAAAATTAGTTGGTTCTAAGGAACCAACTCCAACAAACTCCCACTTTCACTAGATCCAAATTCTAATGAACTTCAGTCTAATAGATCTCACATGATACTCATGGTTCTACAGATATAGGCCTTTATTAAATAGGTCTACCATGTTCTTTTCTATGAATACTCTTCTCACTGTATCTTCAAAACTTTGATATAAATCCCTGAAGAGGCGATTCTTGCAGATTATGTGATTTTTCCATTAATGTGACCTTGGCTATTTTGCAAGAGACACCACTACAATATTATCAAAATAAAATGTGATAGGGTGTTTACTTATAGGTAACACATCAAGATCCTAGAAAAAATTTTGAATCTAGATGGATTCCATGGCTCCATAAAAATCCACTATGTACTCGGAATCTGCTATAGAATCAACAAAAAATGGCTTCTTTGAAATCTTCCAACTCATGGATCCTCTATTGAGACAGAAACAATATATTTATTGTGACTTCAGATCATTTTAATATATTTGAAACCCATCATATACATACCCTCTTATAAAAATATACTTTTCTCCTGTCACGAACTAACTCGAGTCAACCCTGAACCGGTCACCCGAGTTAGTCTGCGACATGGGCGGATGGGAATTCCCGATCCCCACAGGTTGAGAACTAGTTCCAACATCAAAATTTAATCATTGGGAATTATTTTTACCAAAAAAAGAAATAAAATAACTATTAGAAACAAATAGAACATCACAAAATAAATAAACGTCAAGAAAAGTAAAGGATGATCAAAAAAATGACTTACCTGTCAATGTTTAAAACTCCACATAACCCCATGGGTCACTCAGCAGTACTGAACAAAACGTCACTCAAAGTGATCCAAACCAGAACTGGAGCCTATAGGTGAAACTAAAAAACAATAAAACACTATAGGTGTGAGTATTAAAACTCATTATGTAGGACCAACTAATCTAATCCCAATTCAAATTCATTAAATAAAGAAAACCTTGATTTTAGGTTTGAAATACAATCTATAAATATATAATTTTTTACATGTTTCATTTTTAAGGTAAACAAATCACAATAATAATCCATTTCCCTCATATTTAAAATAATGTACAAGAGGTGGAAAGAAAGGAGACCAAAAAGAAATAATTAATTTTTCATAAAATGTCAAAGGAAAGAGTGATTGTTCATTTAAAACATTTCTCTTGAAAAGATCTTTCGCAACTATAAATTTAAAATTTTACAAGAAAACACCAAAACTAAGAACAACGGTTATCACTACATATAGCGAGGGAAACAGTACTAACTATACTAGTATTAAAGGAACATGAGAAATCCTAGGAACTCAGAGGTCAACTAGAACATACTAATACATGAGACTCATCCCGAAGGCATGCCTACTCTTGATGACGTCATAACACCCTATTTCCCAATCGTTGCCCTACTTGGCCTGATCGAGGAGCCCAACCCCATAACAATAATAAAAAAATCCTCTATACTATGGGCCACTAGCTAGTGCATAATCTAAACTAGTACAACAATATTTTTTATTAAGCCTCTACACTATGCCAGGTTCCGATTTATAGTTCTCAAGAGGGCATGCTATACATTTGAAATAACAAGCCACATATATATAACCGAACACACCACACAACTCTGCACCACCCTGACCACCTCAAGTGTAATATTTTCCTTAACATAATAATTATACAAGGTCTCATACTGAGGACTCTCCCACTTATGATCAAATGACGAGGCAGGAGACCCAACCCATGATGGTTTTCCCCAAATAACCATTCAAAAATTCCAATCGGTCCTTCATCTATGTAACATTCTAACATTTTTCAAATCATTTAGAAAACCATTTCCAGAGCAAGGCCAAACTTATTTTTATATAAACCTAGCCAAATGAACCCTAGGAAATCATTTAACACTAAATAATTTCCAAAATAAGCAACACATGCCATTACTTTGAAAACCAGATGCACTTGAAAACCCATTTAATAAAATTAATTCACCACTTTAAATCTGAAGCACATTTGCAAGGGCCAAAGGGGCATTTCATCAAACACATAGTAATCACAAGTAATAAAAAAACTTCATGTAATTCAAATAGAAAGTGTATTTCTTTATTTCAATACAAGAAACTATTATTAAATACCTAAATTATTATCAAGCATTTAATAAAAGTGTGAAAAATAAGAAATCAATAAATATTTAATATAAAGACTAATGCATAGGGAAACCTACCTCAATGAAGGATGCATATCAAGACAAGACAGATTAGATCTTAAATCTTTTGATGAAAAAATCCCACACTATCACCCACATACAGTCTCATACATATATATATACCCTTAATCCACTGAACATATTCCCAGTGCCATGAACGAATATGGTCAAGGAAGATATATATATATATACACACACATATGTACCTATGTATGTGTGTGCACACCAACAAGGAGCCACCAAAGCCCTAATTAATTAACCTAGAGGAACTAACATCATTTGGAAAACATGAACCATTTAGGAAAACATGTTTTTAAGGAAACACCAATTAAATGTGTCACCTTCCTTTGATGACACCCCATGTGTTCACCTAGTGCACCCATGGGTGTGTCAACATCTTGTGACACACCAAACATTAAGAGAGACACAAAAACCATTTTTCAAATGCATTTACCCTTAACCAATCAATTCATGAAACCCCTTTGTAAAAACCCACTATCAATGCATTTTCATCTCAAGTTACTTTGAAAACATATTTGACACATTTTACATATTCCTAAAAACACTTCTAAGAAGTACCCTAAAGGAGGACATATGAAAACATAACCATATCATTTATCAAAACCACTTTCACCATATAATAAAGTCAAAACACTTTAGAAATATAATTTGTGCCACCTAAAATATCTGATTTCACTATTTAAAACTAAAATGACATTTAACCAAAAACATTTGACACATGCACACATAGACATAATTTAAGATTCAATTCAAAAACTATTTTCTAATTATGTTATAATAATCCATAAACATCATAATACCCCAAAAGAAATAAAATTAAGTCAAACAAAGGAACCCATATACGATACAAAAACCCACGAAATTTTTAATAAAGAAAATGTTAGAAGACAAAACTATTTTTAAAGTAAGTAGTTCCAAACGGGTCTTTAAGTATTGTACACCCCCAATGCATTTACAAAAAGAAATTCATAGACAATTTTTTCCAAACAATGTGAAATCTATTTTTCACTAGGCATTGCTAAGCATCCAACTCTTTACCACACACACCAAAATCATATCAAAACACACTTCACATTTCTTGAAAAATTTATAAAATACATTCAAAAAGAAACCATAATAAAACACAATCAAAACATAGACATTATCCCTTATGAAATCCATTTTCATTACATAAGGATGCCAAAACACTTTCATAACACACAATAAAACTATGGAACACATCTATAAATTCAACCAAGCATATTAAGAAAAACTAAATAAAATAATCCATGGAACACCTATCGATTGAGTGAAAATGCAATAGGGCCTCACCAGAAGGAAGGACAACACCCCACAAACTATCTGAAATCCTTAAAATCCCATGAAAATGAGTCACGCATAAAACATGGATATAGGGTGTGGAAAAATTGTATAAAACAACAAAAAGATAAAAACAACATTGGAAGAAGAGGATACCAGTGAGGCAGGCGCGACCGGAGAAAGGACAGTCAAAGAGGAGGGGCGTGGGAGGGCTAGTGCTTGTGTGGCAGGGGGTACGGAGGGCCGGAACAGAGAGGACCTATGGGCGGAGGCTGGCTGGGCGGTTAGGGCTGGATCACGGTAGGGGTGTGGGGTCTGCTGGAGCTGGTGAAAAGAGGCGGCTCGGGGTGGTGGGGCGTGCTACAGGCTGAGGAGGCGAGAGTTGGGTGTGGGTGGCAGGGGGAGGCGGCCGGCCATAGGCGCGGTGTGGCCTGAGCAGGAGAGGGTTGGAATGGGATGTGGGAGCCAGTGCGGAGGCCAGTCGGCTGGGTGAGGGGAGAACCAGGGTGGGAAAACACGGGGCAAGGGGGGGAGCGGCGTGAGGGACTAGCGAAGAGGAGGCAGCCGTGCGAGAGGAGAGGGCCTGGTGCGCCGTGAGGGTAAGGGGGGAAAGGGGAGGGTGCCAAGTAGATTTGGGTTTCATTTTTTACATTTTATAATAATAATAATAACAATTATAATAACAACAACAACAACAAAAACAACAACAATAATACAAGAATAATAATAATAATAACAATAATAATAATAATAATAATTTCAACATAATATTATTATTGTTAACATACATTTTTTTTAAAACTTAATTCATTTAATTGTCAAATTATGAAAACGGGGTACCCACGTGCTCATCACACGGATTAATATAAATTTGCATGTAAATTTCGCGCCTCAATGTAGTCTGCTTGGGCACTCACAGAAGAAACTAGGGTGACCACATGGTCACTGCTAAACACACAGTGCCCGTGCATGGGTCTGAAACCCACCAAAAATATTAAATGTCAATATTATTTAATCGGGACCCAGCCTGATCCTTGAAGCGATAAAGAGGAGCTCCGAAATAATACAAAAAACATAAATTAGAAAGTTGGAGTGTGAGAATTCTTCCCACCACAGACACTTTCTGCCCCTAGAAAGTCATCCAGTTGAACAATAGACCAAACAAGAATCCAAGCCTAATTGAAATCGAAAGAAACCACAATTCAAGATAACAGGAGAACATGAGAGGGTTCTCTCCACCAAAAAACTCAACTAATGTGGAAAATTAACACCCAATCATACTACCCCAAAAAGGGGGTGACACGGGAACTCCCAACTGATCCAAACCAACTTCTATAGCATGAGCAAACAACACCTCCACTAAAACCTGGAACTCTCGACCCAGACCAAACACTCCTAACAATAGTGGAAAACCATCAAGCGGAACTTACGCCAAGTAGTGAACCCGAGAATAACCACAAAAATCGGCTCATTCATATGAACTTACATCTCTAAACGAACACATCCAAGAAGAGATTAACCCACACAAGGTCCAAACAAACTTTTATGAAAAACGAACAACTCGGAAGAGCATCATCAGAAAAAAAAACTATTTGGATTAAAATATAACCAATCCATCATAACTTCACAACAAAACAATGAACTAACAACATCCTCAAAAGCTTAAATAGTAGAAAAACGAGAACTAAATGAATTTAAATGTTCCATCGCCAACATGGAACACAAAACTCGAACTGAGGCTTCACACCCCCGACAACTTATGACTATGCACAAGATTCACCCCAAGACCTGTGGTAGGGGATATAATGGTTGAAGCATCTCCTGCCTCATAGTCAGGCATTATAATCCCTTGGTCAGAACATCTACTTTAGGTGATGCTTCCTAAAAAACTTCTCTAGATGACCCAAACATCAGCAATGATGGAATGAATTCGGAGGGATGTGACATGAAAAATTCACATGCCTAAACTGGACACACTGGTGGCACACCACTGAACTATCTGATAAACTATAAGCTAAAATCATTGATAGGACTCTTTAAGAATAGGTTTCTCTGGCACACCCTTCTCTCTAGACGGGGAATCTTAATGAGCAACTGGATACACTATATTTCCAACCATTGGTGCTCCAGAGACCAACTCAGCTAAAAATGCCTCATCCACCAACTTCTCAAAATGATGGTCCCTAGAAGGGAGGACCCACTCCTTGATCACTGGATGAAAACCGCTGATGAAAATAGAAGCATTCATCAAATCATGTGACACTACCTTAAGAGAAAAGGACACATGTTCCTTGAAATGGTTAACATATTCTTTCACTATATGTTGACCTTGTTGAATTCCAATTAGCGCTTCTCTTCTCTTCGTCTTCACCTCGTCATGTATAAACCATCGGAAGAAGACAGATTTAAAGACATCCCATGTCATCCCAACTTGCAGTGATGGCAGGGCGAATAACTCCCATTCGTCCAAAACTAGACCTTCAAATAATATCAGGTCAACTTAATCTCTAATAGACTGATGTTACCAACATCCTAAAAGCACACTCGACCTCTTCAAACCACATGACTACCTTTAATGGAACCTGATCACCATTATGTATGGACAATTTCTAAGAAGGACTGAAAACTGGGCAAGACTTATCAGAAACCTTGGGGACATTTCTGGGAGGTATTTTCTGAATAGTATATAAAACAAAAAGACAAAACCAATATCAAACAGAAGAATCATCAATGAAAGCCCTTTCATCCAAAAACAACCAGCTCAAAAATCAAGCAAATACAAACACAACACAAAATTTCCTTTTTCATTTTAGATTTCAAAACTACATTCTTTCAAGGCCACTTTCCAAATACCAATCCCACTTTTCAAACAAAATTCAATTTTACAAAAATCATTTCCCCTTTTCATTTTCAAAACATGCTTACATCAATCAATGCCAAAACAAATCCCAACTTACAACAAAATATCGGGATGATGAACTAGATGTTATGCATAACTTGGTGACATAATAGTGAGCCATTCCCCAAGAAAGCATAAACGACTAGGAGATGCTCAACTATGAAATCAGACTCCATGTGGGTCACTACTCCATGTAAGGTCACGACATAACATTAGCTTGCCTCCGTTGTCATCACTCAGTCCAAAAGAAATCCGAACATGACCAAGGAATCAATTCCCGGATACCCCTAGAGACTCAAGGTTCAGAGAGAGAAAGATTGCATGATGTCCTTCCCCTACCTACCTCTTGAGTTTTGACAGTCCTAAAATCCATCTACTAGACACTGAAAAATAACAAGAACCTGCTCTGATACCATTTTGTCATGA
This sequence comes from Viscum album, assembly GCA_963277665.1. Taxonomy (NCBI): domain Eukaryota; kingdom Viridiplantae; phylum Streptophyta; class Magnoliopsida; order Santalales; family Viscaceae; genus Viscum; species Viscum album. Next base: position 248,453,819 of record OY728165.1, on the reverse strand, counting down.
ACCAACTCGGACCGACCCTGAACCTGTCACCCGAGCCATTCTGTGACCTGGTCTGAGGGGAATTCCCGATCCCCACAAGCTAACAACTAGTTCCGAGCATCATTATATAATTGTTGGGAATGATTTCACCCAAAAAAACAAATAAACTAAACAGTAGAAACAAATAGAACATCACAAAATAAATAAACAACAAGAAAAGTAAAGGAAGATCAACAACACGACTAACCTGTAAACATCTAAAACCACAAGTAACGCCATGGGTTACTCTCTGATACTAAACAAAACATCACTCAATGTGATCCAAACCAGAACTGAAGCATGCAGCTGAAACTAAAAAACCAGAAAAAACTATAGGTGTGAGTATTAAAACTCAGTAGGTAGGCCCGACTAATCTAATCCCTATGAAAATTATTTAAATAAATAAAACATTGATTTAAAGTTTAAAATAAAATCTATAAATATTGAATTTTTTACACATTTAATTTTTAAGGGAAAAAAATAAAAATCATAATCCACTGCCCTCAAGTTTAAAATAAGGTATAAGAGGAGGAAATATAAGGATACCAAAAAGGAATCATTACTTTTTCATAAAATTGTCAAAGTAATGAGTGGTTGTTCGTTTAAAACATTTATCTTGAAAATATCTTTAGCAACCACACATTTACAATTTTACAAGAAAACACCAAAACTAAGAACAATGGGTATCACTACATATTGCGAGGTCAACGGTACTAACTACACTAGTGTCAAAGGAACATGGGAAATCCTAGGAACTCCGAGAAAAAACAGAACTTACAAATACATGAGCCTCATCCTAAAGGCATGCCTACTCTCGATGACATCATAATGCCCTAACACCTGATCATCGCCGAACCTGCCTGATCGAGGGACCCAATCCCATAATAATAATAACAAAACACCTCTCTGCTATGGGACACTAGCCAGTGCGTAATCTAAACTAGTACAGTAATCATTCTCAATAAACCACTTCACTATGCCAGGTCCCCATGTATAGTTCTCAAGAGGTTGGGTCATACATTTCAAATAAGAATCCACATATATATATATATATATATCTGAACACACCACATAACTCAACACCACCAGACCACCTCATGGGTAGTCATTTACATAATATAATAATTATACAAGGTCCCATACTGAGGACTCTTCCATATCATGATCAAACGATGTGGCAAGAGACCCATCCCAAGAGAGGTTTTCCACTAATAACCATTTAAAAGTTCCTATCATGCCTTCATTTATGTAAAATTCTAACATTTATCAAATAATTTAGAAACCATTTCTATAGAAAGGCCCAACTTCAATTTATATAAACCTTGTCAAATAGGCCTTAATCAATCATTTAAAACTAAATCATTTCCAAAAGAAGCAACACACTCCATTACTTTGAAAACTAGATGCACTTGGAAACCCATTTAAGAAACTCAATTCACCACTTTAAATCCAAAGTGCCTTTGCAATGGACAAAGGGGAATTTCATCAATAACATAGTAATCACATTTAATAAAACAACTTCATGCAATTCAAACATAAAGAGACTTATTCTATTTCACCACAAGAAATTATTCTCAAATCCCTAAATTATTATCAAGAATTTAATAAAAGTGAAAAAACAGGAAATCAATAATTCTTTAATTTAAAGACTAAGGCATAGGGAAACCTACCTCAATGAAGGAAGCAGACCAAGCCGAGACACTTCAGATCTTGAATCTTCTGATGAAAAACACCCACACTAGCACACACATACATTCTCATACATATATATACCCTTAATCCACTAATCATATTCCCTGATCCTTGAGGGAATATGTGCATGGACGATATATATACACACACATATACACATACGTAACTTTTTATGTGTTTGCACACCACCAATGAGCCACCCAAGCTCTAATTAATTAACCTATAGGAACCAACAATATTTGAAAAACATGAACCATTTGGGAAAACATGTTTTCAAGGAAACACCAATTTAAAGTGTCACCTTCCTTTGATGACACCCCATGTGTGCACCTAGTGCACCCATGAGTGTGTCAACATCTGGTGACGCACCAAACATTCTAAGAGACACAAAAACAATTTTTCAAATGAATTTACCTTTAACTAATCAATTCATCAAACCCCTTTTTAAAAACCCACTATCACTACATTCACATCAAAAGTGCCTTGAAAAAACATTTTGCACATTTTTCATAATTCTAAAAACACATCCAAGAAGTACCCTAAAGAAGAACACATGAAAAATAACCATATCATTAAGGAAAACCACTTTCACCATATAATCAAGTCAAAACACTTTCAAAATATACTTATTACCACCTAAAACATCGGATTTCACTATTTAAAACCCAAATGACATTTAACCAAAATATTCGAAACATGCACACATAAACATAATTGAAGATTCACTTCATATACAAATATTTTAATCATGTTATAATAATCCATAAACATTATAATACCCCAAAAGAAATAAAATTAAGTCAAACAAAGGAACCCATATACGATACAAAAATCCACAAAACTTTTAATAAAGACAATGTTAAAAGACAACACTATTTTAAAAGTATGTAGTTCCAAAAGGGTCTTTAATTATTTCACACCCCGAATGCATTTACCAAAAGCCATTTAGAAACCATTTTTTTCAAACAACATGAAATCACCTTTTCACTAAGCATTGCCAAGAATCAAATTTTTTCCCACACACACCAAAATCATTTCAAAACACACTTCACATTAATCGAAATATTAATAAAATATTTTAAAAAATGAACCATAATAAAATACAATAAAAAAATAGCCATTATCTCTTATAAAATCAGTTTTCATTACTTAAGCATGCCAAAACACTTTCGTAACACAAAATAAAACTATGGAACACATCTATAAATTCAACCAAGAATATTACGAACAACTAAATAAATCAATCCATTAAACACCTACTGATTGAGTGCAAATGCAATGAATCCTCACCAGAAGGGAGGACAACACCCTGCAAACTATCCAAAATCCCTAAAATCCCAAGAAAATGAGTCACGCATCAAACATGGATCTAGGGTCCTTCTAAATTTAAGAAAACCAAAAATGGTTTAAAAAACAATCGAATAAGAGGATACCGGAGAGGGAGGCATGACCGGAGCAAGGACCGTCAAAGAGGAGGGGTGACAGGAGGGTCGGAGTTGGTGCGGCAGGGGGTGCGGAGGGCTAGAACGGAGAGAACCTGTGGGCAGAGACCTACTATGTGGATGGGGTTGGATCACAATAGGGGTAAGGGGTCTGCTGGAGCCGGTGCAAAGAGGCGGGTCGGGGTGAAGGGTTGCAAAATAGGTCAGGGAGGCGAGATCTGGGTGTGAGCGGCATGGTGAGGCTGCCAGCCGGAGGCACAACCTGGCCAGAGAAGGAGAGGGCCGGTGTGGGACACTAAAGCTATTGTGGAGGCTGGTCAGCTGGGTGAGGGGAGAACTGGCGAGGGAAAACACTGGGAATGGGGGGGAGTGGTGTGAGGGGCTGGCAGGGAGGAGGCAGCCATGCAAGAGGAGAGGGTCTGGTGCGCTGTGAGGGTAAAGGGGAAAGGGGAGGGCACTGGGTAGATTTGGGTTTCAGTTTTTTTTTTCATTTTATAATAATAATAATTATAACAATTATAACAACAACAACAAAAAAAACCATAACAACAACAACAATAATAACAAAAACAACAACAACAACAAAATATTATTATTATTAACAAACATTCTTTTTTAAAAACATAATCCATTTAATTACAAAATTATGAAAACCGGGTACCCGCACACTCATCGCACGACTTAAAAAAACACGTACGTAAATTGGGCGCCTCAACGCAGTCCTCTTGGGCACCCACACAAGCACCTGGAGTAACCACACGGTCACTAATAACCACACAATGCCCGTGCACGGGTCTGAAACCCACCAAAAACATTAAACATCAAAAAATTTAAACCGAGACCCAGCTCGATCCTTGACGCGAGAATGAGGAGCTCAGAAATAATAAAATAAACATAAATTATAAATTTGGGGTGTGAAATATCCTCCCTACACCTGTAATATATCCTTATTTCTTCTTAGATACTTAAGGATAGTCTTAATAGCAGTCCAATGATGTTCTCCTAGATCTTCTTGATATCATCCTACCATGTTCAATGCATAGGAAACATCGATTATGGTGCATAACATGACATACAAGATAGATCCTATCGCTAAATCATATGTGATCTTACTCATTCTATCATTCTGTTTTTGTGTCTTGGGACACATTTTCCTAGAAATTTGTAAGCCATTTGACACTCGAAATAATCCCCTCTTAGATTGTTCCATACTAATTCTCTTTAGTAGCTGGTTAATATATGTACTTTGACTTAGTCCAAGAAGCCTCCAGGATCTATCATGAATGATCTTTATCCCTAGAATATAGGTTGAATTGCCTAAGTATTTTAGGGAGAAGCACTTGTTCAACCAGTCCTTAACAGATTGTAAGACTAGTACATCATTTCCAATAAGTAATATGTCATCAACATATAATACTAGGATAAAGGCCGCATTCCCATTAAAACATTTTATAAACACATGGATCACATTCATTCTTAATGAAAAAAAATTACCTTATGGATTCATAGAATCAAATATTCCATGACATGGATGCTTTCTTCAATCCATAAATGGACCTCTCAAAACTTGATTATCCTATTGACATCACCTAGTATCAAAAAACCTTCTAGGTATGTCATATAGAAATATTACTGAAGGTTCCCATTAAGGAATGCATTTTTGACATCCATCTTCCAAATCTCATAATCACGGTAAGCTTATATGGCATGTGTCAAGACCCTTCCTCGGGGCCCATTTTGTGACTACCCCATGCCCTCCTTCCATAGGCTAGGGGATGGCTACTAGCATCAAAGGTGAATTCCCGATAAAAAGGGAAGGCGTTGACTTTAAACCTGTAACACACACAGTCTGAACACAAGTAGTAGATGAAATAAGTACTAATATAGAAAAGGAAAATGTGATGAATGTAACTGGACAGTATACAAACCCAACTAAACAACATGTACAAGTACAAGTAGAAAGGGAAAAACAACTCCAAGATCGTCCACCGAGAAATCCCACTTAAAGGGTAGGTACAGAACTCGATCAAATCTTCCTAGAGGTACGTCTCATATAGTCCAGCTTCGAGAAGCCTCCCATCCATCACCCTCAGCCTCGATCACTACTGACCATCTTCTGCATAGAACACAATAAGGTGCGGGCGAAGCCCGTGCATGGGTTAGTATAACAATACTCAATAGGGGACCCTAAGACCCCTGAAGGTCTCCCATAATCTACAAAGGATAAACCACAGAAGAAAGATACAATCATGATTTATCAACCTACCATACATAGGTATATGCCCATACATATACCTAAGTTACCAATCACATTCTGGCTCCCTCTCTCAAGCCCAAGCACAACCCATTCCACAAAAGAAGTAAAGTCAAAAACCTCGATGATAATGATTGAAAGACAAGACTCATCTCACACAGGTATACAACTCATGTAGAGGGTTATAGATGATTAGTTGTATCCACTGAATCATCCCTTATGTCAAACCCATGTAGGATCCTGAAACAGTATCAATGCTGTCGAACCCACGGAGGATCCTGGTACAGTTGTCTTTTCTATCGAACCCACAGAGGATCCCGGTACAGAAGTTATCGCTGTCGATACCATGGAGGATCCTGGTACAGTATTTCTATTGTCTAACCCATGAAGGATCCGGGTATATTATCATCACTGTATAACCCACAGAGGATCCTTGTACAGTAGTATGTCCACATAGGATCCTATCATCTCAGTCACAGCCAGCCGTAGGGTCCCTGCACACTACACACTTGATTTTTGGATGGTACTCTCCTCGATCCAAGTGTCAATACATCAACTACCATGAAGTCTCATGTTGATGTATCCTGTAGTTTCATCTTATCATAAGGAACCCATCGCGACAGACAGCACATCAATCAGACACCCGGTCTGTGAGTTATTGGCTTTTCTGTTCCAGGGGCCTGGTTGGTTTTTAGGTTCAATCCAACCTGTCCATATCCCAACTGTGTCCAAACCTCAAGTGGGGTATTTGAAAAGAACTGTCTCTTTCTAAGCTTTCCATCTCCACAGACGGTTTGTCGATAGGACACCCATAGCCCGAGTTATGGGCGAATAGGTGTATTCGGGTCTAATAGGTCCGGGTCCGGTCCGACCCAATCAGACCGACCCAAACTGACCCGGGTCTGGACCAGGGTCTAACCCGGTCTGAAAGTATGGCCTGACCCATGAGGTCGTCCCGTCTCGAAGGTGGCCTGACCCAAAGGGTGGCCCGACCCGAAGGGGTCGCCCGGCGCGACGGCCTGCCTAGCCTGGTGGGGGCCCCCGTGACCCGGCCCAGCTGGCCGTGTGGCCCGGCCCAGCTGCCCGTGTGGCCTGGCTCGGCTACCCGTGTGGCCTGGACCGGCTGGCCGTGTGGCCCGACCCGGCCAGACGTGTGGCCCGCCCCGGCTGGCCGTGTGGCCTGCCCCGGCTGTCCGTGTGGACCGGCGCGGCTGGCCCTGTGGCCTGGCCCTGCTGGCCCAGGGGCCCTGCCCGGCTATCCCTGGGGCCCGACTGGTCGCGTGGCCTGGCGACTGACCGTGTGGCCTGGCCGGCCGGTTGGCCGCGTGGCCCGGTTGTCCACACCGCGTGGCCCGACTGGCCACACCGCATGGCCTGGCTACCCACACCATGGGGGGGGGGGGGGTGCCACGCCGCCCCTATTCGTAACGACCAAATCATAGCGCCGACCACTATAACTGTCGGACCCGAAGGGTCTCGCTTGTGTAGCACGCACTGGCAACCAGCTCAGCCGGCCACCCTCCCCTGTCCACCGTGGCCTTAGGCCAAGGGACTTCTCCAGCGCGGTGCGATGGTGCCACGCCCCCACTCTCCCATTGCAGCCCTCCCTAGTCGCAGTCCTGCTCCCCCGGTGCAGCGCGATGGCGCCGCGTCCCTCCGCTATGGCTCGCCTTGATCGCGGCCTTCTGATGCCCTCCGCGCGGCACTAAGGCACCTCACACCTCCACCACGGGCCATCGTTTCCAAGGCTCTCCTCCGCGAAGCGAGGCGGTGCCGCGCCCTCTTTACAACCCGGTGGCCTTTGCACCGCCGGTTTCTTTCACGGTCGGCCTGTCGCCAGCCTCCGTTGTTCGCCGCGGTCCATTCCTCCGTCATCAACAAACAAGATCAACCTAAGGGGGAAGAGTCAGCCATGTTGGTGTGGTCTAAACCCCCCATGTTATGTTTATAACATTCAGCATAACGAATACCAAAATATTAACGACGTATAGTGGGAACAAAACAACTCAAAACCCCCTACCTTTCTTGATGATCCTTCATTGACGAAGTCACAGGAAAAGGTGACGTCATTTCTTTGATGATGGGAAATAAGAAGCCGATGATGGCATCGACGTTCTTCATGGGTGACGCTTTCCATTCATGCCCTGGTTGAAGAAGGAAGAAGATGGTGTTCATCGATCTTTGGTGGAAGGAGCGTTCTTCACGTTCTTTGTTGAGAGGATGGAGTTTTCTCTCAAGCACCACCCAAATAAATTGCCAACCAAATATAACAATACCACTGTCTAATATTTAATTATTGGATTTAATTCAAAATAATTCAAAAATTAATTAATTAAATAAGGGGTTTCAATTAATTCTAAGTGGGTTGGCACATTTAATTAATGGGGGAAGCTCAAGGGTTCCCCCCCCCATTTTAGGGAGAGTTAGAAGGGGTTAATGCCCGTGTGTTCCCCATGCTAAACATCCTCCCAAGGGAGGTTATGTGTGGGTGGGCCCCACCTCTATAACCTCTCATGTGAGTTTATGGTGTGGTGTCCCCCACCACTAACCTCCTCTTGGATTTTATAACCACCATGAAATAAAAACAATCCATCACCTTATTTTTATTTTACTTTATTAATGAATCCCAAAAAAATGTCTTCCAATCATGTTAAAACACAAATGCGGTGAAGGTCTTACTAAGCAATCACCGACGCTGCGAGTTCAACGGTGCCCTCAGAATTCAATTCCGAGCACCGGTTCAGGAGATTTGAAATCCTGCTTGTACGTTTATTGTATGTACCCAAACAAAACATTATAAATTAATTCGGGGCACACTGGGACTCATAATCAAGCACCGTCAGAAACTGTGGTCTCATAAAATTCCCATGTATTTTAAAAAATAATTCACGGAATTTCCGGGTCTTTACATTCTCCCCACCTCAGGAATTTATGTCCCTGTAAGCTACAACTCACACTAAGGGAACAAATGGGGGTACTGGGCACGCATCTGAGCCTCCCGATCCCATGTGCTCTCCTGGAGGTTCCTGTGCTGCCAGCAGACGTGCACCAGAGGAATTGAACATCCACATAGGACCCCATCATGTCGATCCTCAATGTCCATTGGAACCTCTGTGAAAGTTGCCCAATCATCGATGTCCATCTCCTCATGGTTGATGATGTGGGACGAGTCATGCACGTATCTCCTCAGCTAAGATATGTGGAAGACATCGTGCACCTGGTGCAACAGAGGTAGAAGAGCCAGGCAGTAAGCCACCTCGCCTACCCTGCTGAGGACCTGAAACTGTCAGATGAATTGCGGAGATAACTTGTTGCCTCGGCCAAATCTCTGTAGACCTCATCTATGTGAGACCCATAGAAAGACTTGGTCACCATCCTCGAACTCCAGTGGTCTCTGTTTCCTATCAGCATAGGACTTCTGCCTACTCTATGTAGTATTCATCCGCTCCTAGATGATCTGCACCTTCTCCATCGTAACCTGCACCATATCTGATCCCATGGGTGCCAAATCCCCTTGGATAATCCAACACAGATGCGATATTCATGGTCGGCCGTAATGTTCCTAGAAAGGTTCCATCTCAATGGTGGATTGGTATCTTTTGTTTTAGGCGATCTCCACCAAAGTCTTGTGATCCTCCCAGCTACGATCGAAGTCTATGACACATGCATGGAGCATGTCCTCAAGAGTCTGAATGGTCCTCTTAGTCTGACCATCCGTCTGAGGATATAAGGCGGTGCTCAAGAAAATCTACATCCTGAATGCCTCATGCAACCCCTTCCATAGTCGGGAAGTAAACTTTATGTCACAGTTTGAGACAATAGAAGAAGGTAGTCCATGAAATCGCACAATCTCCTGCACATAGAAACGTCCCAGGCTCTCTACTAAGACCTACTCTCTGATAAGTAGGATGTGGGCTGACATGGTGAGTCGGTCGACAATCTCCCAGATAGAGTCATGTCCTCTGGATGTACGTGGATGTCCCGTCACAAAATCCATGGATATCCCGTCCCACTTCCACTCTGGGACCTCTAAGGGAATAACTAATCCTGTTAGAACCTGGTGCTCCGCCTTCACTTGCTAACAAGCGAGGCTTTGTGAGACAGACTCTTCTACTGCCTTCTTCATATCTAGCCACCAGTGCTATCATCAGATTTCCTGATACATATTCACCACACCCAGATGTACTGAAATAGGTGATGTGTGGAACTCTCTCAACACTTCCTCATGAAGTGCAACTGGTACCATGGTACGTTCTCTAAAGAGAATGACGTGCTACCCACCTTTAGAAAATCCATCAGGAACCTGCCCTATGGATATCTAAGCACGTTGCATCTCACAGTCAATGTCCCCATGTTGTGCCTCCATGACTCATTGAAGAAGTGGAGGAGTGATTGTGAGAGACTGTAGAAAGGCTGCTCCATCTCAATCCACAATGGATATCTATAACACGACCAGCTTCTCTGTCTCCTGTCCTAGTAGCTGAATGCCTGATCTCCTGCTGAGATCATCTACTACAATGTTCCCCTTCTATGGAATATAGACTATCTCAAAGTAATAGTCTTGGAGGAACTCAAGCCAACACCGTAGTCATAGGTTCATGTCCTTCTTCGAGAAGATGTACCTGAGACTCTGGTGGTCAGAGTAGACTGTAAAACGCTCACCCATCAAATAGTGCCTCCACATCTTCAAGGAAAAGACCACTAATGCTAACTCTAGGTTATGGGTAGCATAGTTCTTCTCATGCTTTCTCATCTTCCGAGAACCATATTTGATCACTCCTCTCTGGCATCAGGACACGCCCCGGTCTGGTCCCTGAAGCGTCGTATTAAACTACGTACCCAACTCCCTACTCCGGTAGCCTCAAGATGGGTTCACTAGTCAACCTCTACCTCAGCTCCTGAAATCTCTACTGGCATCTATCTGACCACACGAAGGGTTTCCCCTTCTTCATTAAAGATGAAAGTGGTGCTACAACTCTATAGAAGTCTGACACAATTCTCTGAAAGTACCTAGCCAGTCCCCAAAAACTCCATTCCTCCATCACACATCTGGTTAGCTCCCAAGCCATTACTACATCAATCATCACTGGATCCACTCCAAATCCAGCCTCTTAGATGAAATTTCCTAGAAATTGTACCTCTCAGATCTAGAACTGGCACTTCAAGAGCTTACCATAAAGTTGGTGCTCTCGGAGTGTGTCCAGTACTGCCAAAAAATGGTAGGCGTGGTCCTCTTGGTAGCTGAGTAGATCAGAATGTCATCGATGAAGACTACCACAAACTGATCAAGGCATGGATGAAAGATATTGTTCATAAGTCCCATGAACACAGCTGGAGCATTGGTTACACTGAATGGCATAACTAAGAACTCATAGTGGCCATACCGGCATTTGTAGGTCGTCTTCTACACATCCTCATCCCGTACTCTGAGCTGGTGATAGCCTGACTAAAGATCTATCTTCGAGAACCAACGTGCTCCCTTTAGCTAATCAAAGAGGTTGTCTATCCTCAGGAGTGGGTACTTGTTTTTCACGGTCACCTGGTTCAGGCGACAGTAGTCAACATAGAGACGAAAACATCCATCTGCCTTCTTGGCGAACAAAATCGAGGATGCCCTGGGTGAAACACTAGGTCAGATAAATCCCTTCCCCTGCATGTCATCCTACTATACCTGTAGCTCATGAAGCTCCGCGGGAGCCATCTGATATTCTAGAGTAGATTTCAGTTCCGTCCCGGGGTACAGGTCAATATAGAAGTCCACCTATCTTTGAGGAGGTAGTCCCAAAACATTGTCAGGAAAAACATCCGCGTACTAATCCACCACAACAGGAAAACTCAAACTCTGCATATCAACCTCTCCGAGAATGATGCTTTCCAACTGATGTGTGATCGGTTGTCCCCTCTTATGGTTATGTCCATCCTATGCTGCAAAGTCTCCCTTCTCGACAGTGATGGTAAACATCATCCCATCCTCACGGGCACACCGTACTTTGGACCTAAAACATTCAATCTATGCATGAATGGTGGATAACTATTCCATATCCATGATGACGTCATAATGCCTCGATGCCACTATGAGGAGATATCAACCGAAGCTCTCGCCTCCCAGAGTAATCTCACACTACCAGCACCAGTGCATAATAGTTGAATCTACTTCTGTAGGAGTCTCTATTCATAAGGATCGAGCCAATGACTTTGTCGAAATCTCTGAGTTCCGAATGAGGGCTGCAATAATAAAATAATGTCTCGCACTTGTTTCTATAAGTACTGTAGAAAGGGTGGAGTAGACACAGATAGTACCTCGAATCATCTCAGGTGATCCGTGGTCGTAGGACTCTACTGCCTGGAGCTGATCCCACCCCTGTCTTCCAGCTCTCTATGGTCAGGGTGGACCTACCAGTGGTGGTGGTGGTAGGGACTCAAATCGTCGTCCTCTACCTACTTCTCGGCTATCTCCTCGTCCACGTCTGCTTGAACCCAGTAAACCACAATGGTCAATCCTCTGCCACTACTAGGGAGGTCCCTCTACTATCTTTTGCTTATCTCCATGGAGGGTCGGGCAGTCTCTAGCCATGTGACCCTATCCGCCGCATGCGTAGCACTACCTTCTCCTCATATGGCTGGATCTGTCTCGTGTGCCCCGCACAACTGAAATTATATCCTTGGGTCGCCCTCCTGATGGCCCGGTCCGCTTGGACAACTACGACATATGTCTACTATCGAATGTAGAAAAACCCTCTATGTGTCGCCTTGTGGTGGGTCTCGCTGCTGGTGACTACTCAGCAAGAAAATTCTCCACTAGAAGGGCTCGCTCTAGCACTGCCTCCTGCGTCGGGATGCGGAGGGAGATCATTGAAGCCCTGATCACATGCTTGAGTCCCTACTCGAAGGTCCAGGCCCGGAAGAACGTGTCTCGTACCATATCCGTGGAGTAGCGTGAGAGGTCAGTGAACCTCGCTGAGTATTGTGCTACCATCATGCTACCCTATTGTAGATGCGGTAACTCCTGTATCCACACCGCATGAAGCATGGCTGGAACAAACTCTGGTTTGAAGAGACTCTCGAAGTCTGCCTAGAGTAGTAATTCCTCGTCATGCACCTAGAGCATCATGCTCCACCATCTGCCTTATGCTACATGTAGGATACTCATGGAAAGGATCACCCTGAGGTCTGATGGTGTCCCTACCAATCTAAAAACTCTCACAACAGCCTCCATCCAATCCTCAGCCGCATGTGGGTCCGTCTCTCCCTGGAACCTGGGTGGCCTTTGGCACTGGAACTCGTGCAATTCACTAAGATGACATGCAATCCTTACTACTGGTGCTGGTGGTATCGGTGGCCCAGCGTGTAGTGGTCCCGATGGTACCTCCACTATGATGGGGATCTCCACCAAGGCCTCGGCGCTCAGTGGACTACAATCTATCATGAAACTCGGATCCCTAGATGGCTTCCTACATGGGGCCATCCTAAAAAGTAACAGGTGCACCATGGTCAAAAAATGTACCTGGTAAGATGACACAAAGTAATTATGAAGAAAAATTTTCATATAAATAGACACACAATCAGTGTTTTCAGGCACTGAGTCGGGAATCATAAGTCAGAGTCCTGGTTTATGGATACGTCAGCTACCGCACCAACACCAGTTTCCCTAAACTGATAACCACACCCAAAACACTTAACACTATTGTTGTTAAAATAATTAGAGTCCAAGTTCTATGGTAGAACCAACTCCTCTGATACCAATTTTTCACAAACCGTCCTCGAGGACCGTGCTGTGACTACCCCATGCCCGCCTTCCATAGGCCAGGGGCTGGCGACTAGCACTAAAGGTGAATTCCCGATAAAAAGGGAAGGCATTGCCTTTAAATATTTAACAAACACAATTTGAACACAAGTATTAGAAGTAACCAGTACTAATATAGAAAAGGAAAATGTGCTAAAAGTAAGTGGTCCAGTATACAAACCCAACTGAACAACAGGTACACGTATAAGTAAAAAGGGAAAAATAGCTCCGGGATTATCCACCGGGGAATCCCACCTAAAGGGTACGTATAAAACTCGAAGAAATAATCCTTGAGGTATGTACCATCTAGTACAGATCCAAGTAGCCTCTCGTCCATCACCGTCAGCCTCAATCACTGCTGAACGTCATCTACATAGAACACAACAAGGTGCGGGCGAAGCCCGTGCATGGGTGAATATATCAATACTTAGTAGGGGACCCCGAGACGCATGAAGGTCTCTCAGAATCCACCAAGGATAAACCACAGAAGAAATATACAATCAATAAGTATAAACCAAGAATACATAGGTATTTTCCCATAAATATACATAAGTTACCAATCACAATCTGACTCCTTCTCTCGAGCCCAAGCACAACCAATTCCACAGAGGAAGTAAAGTCAAACACCTTGATGATTATGATTGAAATACAAGAATCCACTCACAAATGTATACAATTCATGTAGAGGGGTATAGATGATTAGTTTTAGCCACTAAATCATATCCTCTATCAATCCCATGTAGGATCCTGGAATAATATCAGCACTGTCGAACCCACGGAGGATCCTGGTACAAATGTCTTCACTGTCAAACCCACGGAGGATCCCAGTATAGAAGTCATCACTGTCAAACTCACGGAGGATCATGGTATATTATTGCCATTGTCGAACACACCGAGGATACTGGTATAGTATCGTCACTGTCGAACCCAAAGAGGATCCTAGTACAGTAGTAGGTCCACGCAGGATCCTATCATCTAAGTCGCAACCCGCCATAGGGTCCCCGTACACAGCACACTCGATTCCGGGAGGGTCCGCTCCTCATGCCAAGTGATGATATATCAACTAACACTAAATATCGATTTTATGTATCCCATAGTTCCATATCATTATAAGGAACCCATCACGACAAACGGCATGTCAATCGGACGCCCGATCTGTGATTTATTGGCTTTTCTATTCTCGGGGCCCAGTTGGTTTTTAGGTTCAAACCGACCCGGCTGTACCCCAACTACGTCCAAGCCTCAAGTGGGGTATGAAAAAAGAACTTTCTCAATAAAATATTTCCTTCGACATAGATGGTTTGATGATAGGACACTCGTAGCCCAAGTTATGGGTGAATAGGTGTATTCAGGACTGACGGGTCCGGGTCCGGTCCGACCCAGTCGGACCGACCTGATCTAACCCATGTCTGGACCAGGGTCCAACCCGATCAATGAGTCCGAAGGTACGAGCTGACCCATGGGGTAGGCCCATCCTGAAGGTGGCCCGACCCGAAGGGTGGCCCAGCCCAGTGGCCCGCATGGCCTAGGGGAGGCTCATGTGGCCCGGCCCGACTGGCCGTGTGGCCTGGGCCGGCTGGCCGTGCGGCTCGGGCCGGCTGGTAGTGTGGCGCGACCCAGCTGTCCATGTGGCCCAACCCGGCTGGCCGTGTGGCCCGGCCCGACTGGCTGTGGGGCCCGACCTGGCTGGCTGTGTGGCCCAGCAGCTGGCCGCGTGGCTAGGCTGGCCATGCCGTGTGGCCCGGCTAGCCATGTCGTGGGGGGGGGGGGGGGTGTCGCCCCCGTTTTTTCATAACAACCGGTGCATGGAACCGACCCCTATAATGGAAGGAACCTAAGGGTCCCTCCTCTGTAGCATGCACTGGCCGCCGGCCTAGCCGGCCGCACTCCCCTGTCCTCCGTGGCCTTAGGCTGCGGGTCTTCTCCGACACAACGCGATGGCACCGCGCCCTGCTCTCCCGACACAGCCCGCCCTGGCCGCGTTCCTGCACCACCGACACAACGTGACGACACCATGCACCTCCTCCATAGCATATCGTGTCCACGGCTCTCCTCTGCATAGCAAGGTGGTGCCACACCCTCTTAGAGACCCGACGGTCTTTGCGCCGCCGGTTTCTTTCTTGGACGGCCCGTCACCGGCCGCCGTTGTTCGTAGCAGTCCATTCCACCATCATCAACAAACAAGATCAACCAAAGGGGAAGGGTCGGCTGTGTTTGTGCGGTATGAACCCCCCCATGTTATGTTGATAACATTCGATATAAAGAATACCAAAATATTAACGACGCAGAACGGGAACAAAACAACTCAAAACCCCCTCCCTTGCTTGACGATCGTTCATTAACGAAGTTGTGGGAAAAGGTGATATCGTTTCATTGACATCGGGAAACAAGAAGCTGAGGATGGCTTAGACATTCTTCGTGTGTGACGGTTCCCTTTCTTGCCCCAGTCTAAGAAGGAAGAAGATGGTGTTCATCGATCTTCAGTGGAAGGAGCATTCTTCACCTTATTTTTTGAGAGGATGAATTTCTCTCTCAAGTCCCACCCAAATGAATTGACAACCTTGTGAAATAATAGATTTGTCTAATATTTAATCATTGGTTTGAATTCAAAATAATTCAAAAGATGAATTAATTAAACGATGGGTTCAATTAATTCTATTGTGTTGGCACAATTAATTAGTTGGGGAAGTTCGAGGGTCCCCCCCACTTTATGGAGAGTTACAAGGGGTTAAAGTCCATGTGGTCCCCATGAAAAATATCCTCCCAAGGGAGGTTATGTGCGGGTGGGCCCCACCTCCATAACCTCTAATGGGTGGTTATGGTGTGGTGGCCCCCACCACTAACCTCCTCCTGGAGCATATATCCACCATGAAATAAAAATAATCTATCACCTTATTATTATTTAACATTATTAATAAATCCAAAAAATATATCTTACAATCATGTTAAAATGAAACTATGGTGAAGGTCATACATAGAAATCACCGACGATGCGAGTTCAACAGTGCCCTCAGAATTTGATTCCGAGCACCGGTTCAAGAGATTTGAAATCCTGCTCGTACGTTTACTGAACGTACCTCAACAAAACTTCATAAATTGATTCCAGGCACACCGGGACATGAAATAAAGAGCCGTTAGAAACTGTGGTCTTGTAAAATTCCCATGTATTAAAAAAAATTCATGAAATTTCTGGGTCTTTACAGCATGTATGATTCTTATAGATTTAAACATGGAAAATGGAGAAAAGGTTTCATCATAGTCAATTCTTTGATGATGTTTAAACCCTTTATCCATTATACTTTCTTTATAGGTACTTACTTTACCTTCCATATCATGTTTCCTCTTGAATCCCCATTTACATCCAATAGGATTTACATGAAGTGGTGCATTGACCAGAACCGAAACTTGGTTATGATACATGGAATCCATCTCAGAATTCATAGATTCTATCCATATTTTAGCTTCTGAGATCTCTATTTCCTCCTTGCAGGATATAGGCTCATCATTTTCCAACAATAATAATTCACCATCCTCGGTGACAAGAAAACCATATCTGGTTCCCTTACCTCTCTTACACTCCTACACAGTACTTGTGTTTCAGGAACTCCTTCTTCCAAGAGGACCTGCGGAAGTTTTTCTTCTACCAAATCCCATGTATCTTGAGCATCAACTTCATCAAAGTCAATCTTGATCCCAATATCATTTTTGAGGATGTGATCCCTCTGAAGATAAATATATTTTCTAGATACAATTAATTTATTGTCGGAGGGGTTGTATAGGTAGTTTCCCTTGCTTTCCTTGGGATACCCTATAATGACACACCTCATGCTCTGGGGTTCTAGTTTTTTTCTTAAGAAAGCCTTAACAAATGCCTGACATCCCCATATACGTGTATACGACAAAATCAAATTCATTAAATTTTATAACTCAAAGGTAATTCCATTTTCAACCTTATTTAGTACTCGATTTAATGTGTTTTCTATAGTTTGTAATGCATATCCCCCAAAGGATAATCAAAGATCTTCATAACTCATCATTGACCTTACCATATCCAAGAAGATACGATTCCTCCCTTCACTAACACCATTCCACTGTGGTGTATAATATGGAGTGAGATGAGATAGAATCCCAAACTCCCATAGAAAGTTGATGAACTCTTGTTTAATATATCGTCCCCCTCAATCCGATCGAAGCTTCTTTGTCTTCTTACCAAGCCTATTCTATAATTCATTCTTTAATTACATGAATTTCTCTAAGGAATCATACTTATACCTCCTCATTTAAATGTATTCATATCTACTCAAGTTATCAGTATAATTTACGAAGTCAAAATATCCACCTCAAGATTCTACTAGAAATGGTCCACACACATAAGTGTGTACCAATCTTAGATGATCTATGGACTTTTCTACCTATCCACCAAATAGAGGTTTGGTCATTTTCCCTTGTAAATAAGCATGCCATTTATCAAGTGGTTTTATCTAAGAATAGTATAAATAACCATCTTCAAAGATATTTTCAAACACTTCTCATTTAAATGACTTAGACGGTGATGCCACAACAGGGTGTTATAAGATTAATGTGAACTTGATTCGTTATCAATTGTCAACCCACGGTTTTCATAATTTATTACATACAGACTATTATTTAAATACATTATACCATAAAATATGTTTTCCTTATAAAGGAAACAAATTTTATTTCCGAACATGTAAATAAACCCATATGTATCAAAACATGATATAGAAATTATGTATTTGGTAACACTAGGTACATAATAACATCCATGTAAAACCAAAATAATTCCTATTATCAATGTGAGTTGGTAGTCACCAATAGAATGGGTATCTATCCTCGTATCATAGGTAGCTTTCAGATCCACCTTTCCTCTAAAAATCTTCCAGAATATACTTCATTCATATATTTGAATACTGATCTGAGAACCACAAGTTGTATCTAATACCCAATGTGTAGAAATTGAAATATTTCACATGATAAAAAATGCACATTTGGCTTCCCCATACCTATAGACTAATTTCCGCTTCTAGTGGCCTAACGTGACACATGAAAGGTATGTTTCATCATTTTCCTTACCCTGCCTTTTGATATTCTTCTTCTTAGTCAAATTTTGCTTAGGGGATTTAGATTTTTTATAAGAATTAGGCATATTTTTCTTATCCTTCCTCTTCATATTCACCATAATGACTTTAGGTGTTTCACACCCCATGTCCATATCCACTTAGAGAATTAAAGTAAGAAGTTCTAATAGAATTTTCTCATTATTTCTCATATTATAATTCACAATAAAAATAGAGAAGGTTTTGGTAAGTGGTTATAGTATGAAATATATATGTAAGTCATATGGATATTTAATCCCTAAGATGTCCACACACTCAATGTATCCAACAATCTAGACTTAATGTGACCCATCTGGTGTAGACTCTCCTAGATTAGTTGTGAACAAATCATTAGAGATCTCATACCTCTCTTGTATCACCTTCTCTGGATAGAGATCCCAAAGGTGATACATCATGCTATAAGTATCAATTTTCTCATGTTACTTCAAGAGACCATTGGTCATAGATGATAGAACGAGGTAGTGAACATTTTTAGCATAATTTAGATGTTTCTCATACACATATATCTCCTCATCACTAGCCTCATTTCCATGCACAATAAGTAAAGGTTATTTCATCACATATAGTTTCCTTTCATGGAGAAGGATGAACCGAAGGTTCCTTTTCCACTCCTAGAAATTAGTGCTGGTGATAAGGTTTTCCTTCTTGAGTATGGATCACAATGATTTGTTTGATTTCATTTTTAATTCCATTTATACAAATAAGATGAACATAGTTTAAGTACTTTATCTGATAAAATTAAGACAAATAAATATTTATTAGTCTCCCACTATTTTATCGAAACCCAATTGCCCTCACCATTGGATTTGGAATATCCTATTTCTTGAACATTATAATGTTAAGGATCCATATTACCCTTTACATTACCCCAACTTAGGATGGTCATGCAATTTGAAAGGTTTTAGGTAGGCATTCTAAATTCCAACTGCATTAACTCGTAGCTGCTTGATTCATTGAGTGGACTCCCCAATCATGAAATCCATAATTTTGGAATTCCTTAACCTTTGCCTCTCAGTTACACCAATTCCTACTTTGGAAGTCAACACTTGATGTAAACTAAGTCAAGTAAACACAAAAACTAAAATTATAATTCCCCAATAATTTAAAGCACACTAAATTTGGCTGGTCAAGCACTTTGAACTATTGTTTGATTTAAATTTAAGTAATTGAAGGCTATATTGTCTTAATATTTTATTGGGGGATTTTATCCTTTATCCATAAATTTCCATTCATTATCTTTCTGCATGCTTGTTAATATTAAGTGGGATAAGCTTAAGTGATTAACCATGTATTAGATAATATTTACGCATAAGATAGTTTTTTTAGTTCGATCTTGCATGCTTGTTTGATTCATTAATTATGTGATTGCGAAAATACATCCATAATGAATAAAAAATGATACTAATTGAAATAAAACAATGGGTATGATCATGATCTTGTTTTAATGGTTAGTTTATCTAGCATTTGAAAAACTACCACTGACCTAGGGGAGAAACACCTTGAACAAATTAGGTTTGTGTTTAAAGCATTCCACCTATCCACCTTTGTATCTATTTGGATTGGATTGAACTCATCTCCTAACATGAACCACCTCCTATAACTTGGGAGCCTGGAACATTAAATATTATATTAATCACAGGAAAGTGAGGGGTAAAATGAGGTTTATATAAAAGAAACCATGGTCATGTAGGCCCTATATAATAATGAGGAGATTAGGCACACATGCCAATAATTTAATTTAAAAAATTAAAAGGAAAAAAATCACATAAAAATGTTTGGTCATGATCATGATCATCCACATGCATGCAATGAATTTACACATTTAATAAAACTAGAATTCAATTCATTAATCATTATTATTTAAGATAAATCATCCTTGAATTGATTAATTATTATCTTTAATTAATAAATCCTTTTATCTTAAACCTTTTTCTAATTTCCTTAAGATTCTCATACATTATAATTTTAAACAAATTATAATTCATTTAAAATTTACCCTGTACATAACGTGTACTTTTGAGGTAACCTGGTGAATACCCATACAAGACTAAACAACATGTATTATGATTATATACACTTTATTCTTTGTGACATTTAACTTGCACATAGGATTATAATTGTAATAAAACTCATACATGATGTGAAGATCTTTGAACATTACAAAGAAGTTAATTAAACATTTATATATATATATATATCAAACACCTATCACATGTTGTGTACTAGATTTATGCCGACATGAAGGTACTTGTTTCAAGGGTTACATAATATAACAATAAATTTTTAATCTGTGTAACCTAGAAAGTGTACATAGGGTATATATCAAACTACATGGTGTGTACCCTCTTCACCATCCATCTGAAGTAAATGTCTGGGAAAATTATAAGTGAGATTTATGCCAACATTACTTTTTTTCTATATTTAATAAACAATCCAGAATTAATACGATGATGAATTCCAGTAAACATAGGATTGAATCAAGGATTTATAAAATGAAATAGAAACCCGAAACCCAGAAATAGGATAAACATATTTTTTTGAATTAATTTTATTAAATTAAATAATTAACTCTAAGGTGATTATTTATTCATTGATGCGTTCAACCATAGATCTATAGTGTTCCTTCTTTGCATTGTAGAGATCAAGGGTATATCTCCTCTAGCAATGATCCACATGTGTTCCACATATCTCCAGAAGTCACTGAAGGAGTCTCCAAGTTCCAGAATAGAATATCCATACACATGTGATGTCTACCTTTGATTGCCTTGAGAACCACTTCAAAAGTGTTCTCTTTGATTCAGTGGAAAAACATCTCTATGATTCCTGAGATCATTCTTGGAGAGGGATGAACTCTCAAGACTTGAGATATTTTCTCCAATTTTTTTGTGCACAATAATAATAATCATCACTTGGACAGTGCTTAGCTAATAAAGGGATAATATAACTGAGCTTTTAACTCACTGGGGTAATAATAAATAATTTTCACAAGTGCCTTAATTATTTTATTAATCATAGAGAAACCCCTTTGTCAAATAATAATAAAAAATTATTATTTCTTTACATGACCTTAAATTGAAAGTTATAATTAAATAATATTTAATAAAATAATATTCAATATTATTATTTCTCACCGGACCCTTAATTCGGTCCTCAAATCCTCCACCATATTTATTGAGTCCGGAATAACGACTATTTATTTATTAAATAAATTTCACTTCATTATTCACTAATAAATTTATAAATATTATATTCACTAAATAAAAAATAAGTATTTATTAATTATTCCACCCACATTATATTCTCTTGAATAACTAGTGACAAAAAAATGTGATGGGGCATCCATGAATAATTATTAAACCACTACCGAGAATAATATTTATCCAACTTGTTAAATAATAAATAATACATTATTTAACTGAGATACTAGATACACTTATTGTGTGACCCTCTAGGCCTATTTCGTAGTGGCATTAGGCAGAGCAGCCTAAATTCCATGGTTAGCATTTATCAACACACCACGTAACCCATAGAGAAATAAGTATATGTCACAACAACATGTCACCTAATTTGAACACTTACCAGGTAATATAATCTTGTTTTCTCAATGTATCCAATCAAGCGGATTTCATAGAAGTTCTGTCAATCCATGTGCTTTATTTCTCATTCTTTAACTTCTCAAACATTGAAATTTACTGTATAACACCATGGAAATGGATTTATTTAGAAAATATCATTTTCATCAAAGGGCCTGAGATATCAACTTCTATTATGGAATAAAAAGGGCAAGTACTTTCTCACATTATTCATTAATGTAGTATTACTCGTGATGCACCCAAAACATCCTACCTCACTACGAACACATGCCATCATTGTTCTTTCCAATACATCTACGTGCATTAGCCATAATACCCATTAATAATAATCTAAAAGTCTATGGGAAAATACACATGTTTAGAGATAGGAACATCCAATAACACTTATGAATGTAGATTTCCTATTGGCAGACCTCATTCTTATAATATCATCCTAGACATTACCAATGGCATACACCATTAGAAGGTGCCTCAAAGTCCTATGAGTCTCCACCCCGGATAGCCCGTAGCATTTATGTCCCTTAAAATGATATCATTTGGATATAGAACATATGTTTAAGAATAATTTCATGACACTTCTGGGCTCTTATCATAGCAGGGATCCACTAGTATCTTTTCGTGTGATAACTACTATTAGGGCATTATCACATACAATGTCATGTAGAAGATTAATCATGATGTGATAAGGAGTTTATTAATATAAATCCAACATATATATGTTTATCATTAATTAAAAAATAAGTTGGTTCTAGGGAACCAACTCCAACACTCCAGCTATGGCAGTAGGGTGAGGTGGTAGGAAATCTACCTAACCCTTTTCATGTTCTCAAATGGTCCAATGATCCTTGGGGTTGTCTTGCCTCCCTAGAAAAACCACTAAATTTATCATTATAGGGAGACTCTCATAAAAACCGGCCTCCATGCTCAAACTCCAAGGGCCTATGATGGCAATCCGTGTAATATTTCTGTCTTCTTTGGGCCATCCTCATCCTCTCATGAATGAACAAAGATTTTTCTATTATCACCTGCACAATATTTGGTCCCACCAGAGATGACTCAACAATCTTTATGCATCACAAGGGTGGCCTCCAGGGTATCTTGTACATGGACTCATAATGTTCCATGCCAATGGTAGAGTGATAGTTATTGTTGTATGAAAACTCTACCATGGGTAGGTGATCCTTCTAGATCTATCCATATCCTAACACACAATCCCTCAACATATCCTCCAACACCATGACAGTGCGCTCAATCTATCCATCAGTGTAGGGGTGAAAAGTTTTACTCATTTACAATTGGGTCCTAAATGCCTCCCACATTCCTCTCCACAATCAGGACATAAACCACATGTCATGTTTAGAGACAATTTTAGAGGGTATACCATGAAGCAAAATGACCTCCCATACATGTAACTACCCCAAAATCTCTACCAAACTATGCTCACTGATGGCATGGAAGTGTTCCAAATTCATGAGTTGGTCAATTATCACCCAGATGGAATCATGAATTTTTGATATGTGTAGAATCCCCATGAAATGGTCTATGTATATGTTGTTACATTTCCACTTTTGGGTCTCAAGGGGATGCAATATACCCACCAAAATATGGAACTCAACTTTCACCTGCTGATAGGTGAGGAATAGAGAGATGAACTTAGCTGTGGTTTGTCTCATTTTGGACCACCAAAAATGCCGCTAAATATATCTATTCATCTTCCTCACACTAGGATTTAAAACTATGGGACAATCATAGATTTCACTCATCACATCCTCCCATATCGTGAATGGAACTATTTTTAAACCCTGGAACATAATAATTTGATTCTATCCTTCATAATGTTCATATGGTGAGTTACATGTGGATATATAGTAACGAAAAACCTTGTAGTCTATGTCTCTTAGTTTAGACTCTCTAACTTTCTTGAGAATTGGGGGAGTCAACACCATTGACTGAAGAAAAGTTATACCATCCTGCTCCACTAGGGTCAGCTGTAGATCTGAATATTCTTACAGTAAGTGGGCCTAATAATTTATACTAAGGTAATCTACTAAGGCATTTCCCTTACCTATAATATATAATATCTTGACGTCATAGTCCTATAGGAACTCCAACCACCACCGTTGTCTAAGGTTGAGGTCTCTTTTCCTGGAGACGTACTTGAGGATCAGGTGGTCCAAGTAAAGAAAAAAGTGATCTCCTAGAAGGTAGTGTATCCACATACTTATGGAGAATACTAACACTACAAACTATAGTTCATGAGTTGCGTAGTTCTTCTCATGGGGTGTCTACTACCTCAACCCATATGAGATAACTTCCTGATGATGCATCACCATGCAACTAATCCTAGATCATGAGGAATAACAGTACACTATGAACTCAATGCCCTCCTCTAGTAGTCTCAACACTAGAGAACTCATCAGCCAATGACTCAACTCCTCAAAGGAAATTTTGAACTGCAAAAACTTGGTAAATGACTACCCTTTCCATGTTAGGGTGGTCAAATGGGCTATAATTCTGGAGAAGTCTTCCATAAACCTCTTGTAGTACCCCACCTGGCCAAGGAAGCTTCACACCTCTGACATGTTCTTAGGTGGATCCCAAGAAAGAACTACTTCAATGTTTGATGGATCCACATCTAAACCTTATTCATAAATGGAATTCCCTATAATGTGAATCTCATGTATCCAGAACTGGAACATTAAGATATTTATGTAAAGTTGGTGATCTCAAAGAAAATCAAGAACATTCCTTAAGTTCTTTGAATGTTCCTCCTCTATTATAGAGTAGATGTGTATTTCATCAATAAATATGGAAATAAACTGGTCCAAGTATGGCTGGAAGACCATGTTCATCAAAGCTATAAAAATTCTAGGTGAATTCCTCACACCAAAGGATATTACTAGGAACTCATAGTGTCTATAGCGACATTGGAATGCCATCTTTGGAATAATAGCCTCCCAAACCCTCAAATAGTGATATCTGCATATCATATAGTTCTTTAATTACCATCTCACTCTTCGCAAATGCTCGAAGAGGTCCTCAATCCTTAGTAGGGGTAATTTTTATTTATTGTGGCTTGGATTAAGTGATGATAATCCAGGGAATGCTGTAATATATCATCCACCTTGTTCACAAAAAGGAATAGATATTCCTAGGGGGATACACTGGGATAGATGAAATATTTCTCAAGAATGTCCTCCAACTACAATCATGGCTCCCAAAGCTCAGTAGGTGCCATCTGATATGCCGCAAAAGATATTGGGGCATTCCCAGGATGCAAGTCAATGAAAAACTCTATCTCCCACCTCAGAGAAAGTCCCATAACATCTTCAAGAAATACATACATATAATCCTCCCTAACTAAAGGAACCTAGATTACTAAAGTGTCTACTGCACTAAGGGATACACTCACCATCTGATGGGTGATAGGCTACAAACTCTTATTCATAACATCCACATATCTTTCCATGAGATATATTTTTCTAGAAAAAGGAGAATCTCATACCATCAGTGTGTAGGTATATGACTTTTTTATCATGATAGCCAATCTAGTATTGGATCATAGAATGAAAATAAATACCCAATATTATGTCACGGGGTTCTAACGTGATGACCAAAATGGCCTTTAACAGTGCTAAAAAATTGTTGTAAAGCTCAGTGCAAGTATAGGGGGTCCCTTTTATCAGCGCACCAAAAAACGCAGATAGAGGTCACTTTTATCAGTTATAAAAAAAGAGCTGATAATTTATCAATGCTTTTTAGTGCAGATAAAAGTGACCTTTATGAGTGCTTTTAAAAAGTGCTGATAAATGTAAAAAAAGAATTAAATAATGCACGGAGAGATTTTAACATCTCTTGACCCCCCACATTATCTGCACTAGGAGTTCTCCTACGTGTTTCCCTTCCCACGCATCCTCACATGAGAACCCATTTGCTTCCACCCGAACTCGAACCTGTGACCTCCCCCTTTCACGGTTTCCCCTTTTCCCACATAGCTGTTTTATTTTTTTCTCTATTTAATGATATATCTATTTATATATATGTAGTGGTATTTATTCGTATATTGATATAGATTCATATTAATATAAATATATTTATTCATATATTATTAAATATATATTCATGCATATATTTATATATATATATATATATTTATTTATATATATATAGTTATAATTTGTTGTCCGTATGTTTATTTTTATATTAATATATACTTATAAGATTAGTTTTAAATACATTGACGAAATATGTTATTTATTGGTGTTTATAATTAAATAAATATATATATATATATCTATATATACAACCCACACACACACAGACACATATATATTTACGAATAAATATATATATATGTGTATTTGAAAAGCTATATAATGTTAAAATGATCATAAAATATAATCCAGAAGCCCGTTTCTACTCCAAAAATATTTTAATTGATAAAAATAAAAAAAATCGATATGATATGTGGTGTAGGTCCAAAAAACATTCAGATCAGAAGTTATACCTATTTTAATGTAAACAAATCGGGGTATCCTGACTTAAAACTCAGTTTTGGAGGACTTCTGGGCCGTTTTTGGCCTCCAAAAATGTAAGAGAGGCTTTATTTGGGTCACTAAAACATAGAGCTCATCGCAGGCTTCGATTTGATATGCTATAGAGCTCAAAAGGACACTTGGATAAAAATTTATATCCCTTTGAAGTTTGAGTTACATTTTCAACTTATTTTAGATCTTTAATTAATTGTTTTTATTTTTTATGTCTTTAAATTTTTATTAAATGATATTTAATCGATAATAATTAGAAAATTATTAATTAATAATATTTTTTTAAAATAATTTAAAGCCATTTTCATTAAATTTCTTATATATTAAAATTAATAGTCTATTTATATGTATCTAAAACTTATTTAAAAAATATATGTTACATTTATATCAATATAATTATATTTATATAACAATAAATTATATTTCATGATTTTTTTAAACATAAAATTTATCACCAGTAGGAAAAAGTGCTGATAAATCCCACCATTATCAGCGCTACTACAAAAAGTGCTGATAAAGGGGTCCCCTTTATCAGCGCTAAAAAAAGAAGTAATAAAGGGGGCCTTTATCAGCGTTTTTTTAGCACATATAATATCAACCCTTTATCAGCACTTTTTTTAGCAATGATGAAGTCCCCATTTAACAATGCTTATTTTAGAACTAATAAAGGGGTAGCGCTTCCCTTTCCTTTTTTGTAGTAGTGGATAGATTGCACTGCCGGTAGATGAAAGATAGAGAAGAATTATTCCCTGTAGGAACCTCAAAGCGAAGCTACTGTACTAGTGTCTCGATTGGGGGCATTAGATATCACACTATTATTTGATTGATAATGTAATGACAAAAACCTATTTCTACTATTATTGAGGAAATAGTATAATAAACATAGATCGTACAACGAATCATCTAGTGTGCTACGGGGGAATAGACATTCAAGGCATGTAGCTATCCGTAGCCCTGGATGCCATCTCCTTAAGACTAGTATGGGACACCTGGTGGTGGTGGTGGAAATACATCATATCAGTTTCCACCAATCATTGTTCCTCCTACTTCTCTTCTAGCTCCGCCTCCCTAGGGACCACCCTACCCACACTTAGGAGATCCCAAATCATGATGCTGCCTCTAATGTGGTTGTCCACCAACTATCTTCCTATGCTATCGGTATTCCTAGTTGGGAAGTCTTGAGCCATGTGACCTCAACCATCACAAGTAAAACAACACCCAACTATTCGATTCCCTACCACTCTACCCAGACTCATCCCTATACTTCCATGCGTGTGAGAATGCTCATGAAAGGTTCACTTGTTCTGAAATCGTGGTGCCCAATGTCTGCTAGCTATTGCAGAAGACTCAGCTCTGTTGTTCCCACTGCAAGCTCCAACTACCAGGCATCCATCTGACAAAAATCTCTCTGTCATAAGTGCTTTCTCTAGAACCTCTACATAGGTGGGGATATACAAGGGCACAACACTAGCAAGGATCTCTCTGAGGTGTCTCTGATCAAACATTCATGCTCAGAAGTACATGTATTGAATCATGTAAAGTGATTAGTGCGTAAGATCTGGGAACCTCACCGCATACTAAGCCAATGTAATCCCTCCATTTTGAAGCTCCAAAATCTCCTGGATCTAGACAGAGCGTAAGAAGGAGGGGTATTACTTCTTATGGAATAGTCGCTGGAAGTTTTCCCATGAGAGTTTTGACTCATCGTGCATCTGCATAATGAGGATCCAAAAATTACCAAGTGATCCATGGAAAATACTAGCTTTAAGTGCCTCCATATGATCCATTGGGGTCTGAATGATCCTAAATATACGGACCACCGACTCTAGCCAATCCACCACTGTCTAGGGATTTGATCCCTACAGAACCTCAGTGGTCTATAATGCTATAACTCACATAGTGTTCTAAGCCTACACACATCTTTATCCTAATTAAATGGGATGATACACTACTCAAAAGGTAGAGGTTATAGTACATGCCAACCTGGAGGAAGGAGTTTGTGGGATTGATCTTGAACTGAGGCATCATTGCACATAGGGTCAATGTCATGAATCAAAGATGATATCTTGGTTGAATTTCATCATGAAGGTGTCCTGAAAGTTAACAAGGTGTACCATAGTTAGATGAGTATATATATATATATATTGACATTAATGGGGATATGACTCAAGAAGTATAGTTAAAGACTCAATCCTATATGATACATCTACCATTAGTAACCGCAATAAATGTCTCAATATGCTGAGTTAACAAGCAGGTAGTCAGGGTCCTGATGAATGGATATATCATCTACCACACCATCGCTAGACTCCCTAACCTAAGAGCTGCACTCGAGATAATTTTGACACTTTTTTCTTAAAACCTAAAAAAATCCATTTTAGGGAATGTCTGAACAATTTCCCAAGGATCGAATCACCTCTAATACCAATGTGTCATGATCCGACCCATGTTGGGGCTCGAACCGCAACTACCCTAGGCCCAACTCTATAGGCCAAGGGTGGTGACAAGAATAGAAGGAAAAACTAACTCGGGGAGGCCATTTCCTAAGTACCTACACACATTCAAAAATCCAAATTAATACAAGACGAGAGAGGGAAATAATAAAAGATACAATACTTCTATAAAAATAAACCATCCATGCATGAACCTCTAGACAATACTATAGTATGGTAGTGTAAGATCAAATGTAAAGGGGTAAAATACATGCCCAAACATAAATGTGCCCCAACTTGAAAAAATTGAAAAGTAAAATATATGAGAGAGCCTAGCTTATGAATCCCAATCTATAACCACTGTATGTGGTCCAAGTACCCAGTATCCCTAAGCTCCTCTATAGTCACAGTCATCCTATTCATCATCTGGATAAGACATGACACATACGGGAAAATCCCATGCAAGAGTGAGTTTAAAAATACCCATTAGGATTCCAAGAATGAT
Organism: Viscum album; assembly: GCA_963277665.1. NCBI lineage: Eukaryota > Viridiplantae > Streptophyta > Magnoliopsida > Santalales > Viscaceae > Viscum > Viscum album. The sequence continues at coordinate 248,424,415 of OY728165.1, read as the reverse complement.
AAGGGGAGGGGGGGTAGTAATACATAAAAAAGAAGAGAAAGATATATAATGAAAAAGTTACAATGAAAGTGTACAATTAATCCCTACAAAGTGAAATTAATCTCATCCAAGAACAATGGAAAAAACATAGTGACTAAGTGAACTACTTGTCGAGCCTTCACCACCTATAGTCGGTGATCAGGATCATACCTCCATGAGAATCTTAACACATAAAGAATGGGGCATACCCACTGTGTCTTTTCTTCTCCTGGAAGGTGAGTAACCAAACCCAAGGAGTGGGTATCGAAGAAGAATATATATATTCTTAGTCAAAGAATCCCAAATGGGGAATAATGGGATCTCCATCTCATAGATTATCCTAGGAAGAAGTATAGCCAACAATTCTAAAAGTTCATCAATGATTCCTAGCCCCTCAAGTGTCTTCCCTCAACACACAAGTCTAAGGGACTCAATCACCACACCTTGATACCATTTGCTTCAGGTGGAAATGAATTACCAGCACGATTTTAGGTCACATCATAAGAACGTGTCTGGGTTGGGAAAGCATCCCTCTTCCTTGTGAGTCAAAATATACATCAAACCACATCTCGTCACTATTCCAAAATGTAAAGGGGAAAAATTTCTAGATAGAGGGCCCATATCCTAGTAAAATACGATGGTTACACTTTGGTAGTCACCGAGGAAATCCACTTCCCAGCTCTGATGGAGGGTAACACTCATGAATGTCCTTAGGAAACTCCACTGCCCATCTCTCCTGGAGGGTAATTCCTAGATGAATCATCTGGGAACTCCAAAACATATCCCTGCTAGAGGGTAATTCCCATAAGAGGTCATTAGGGAACTACAATTCCCTAACCTACTAGAGGGTAATGATGGGAAAGAGGTCATTGTTGAAATCCACTGCCCAGCCCTGCTAGAGGATAATTACCAAAAGAGGTCGTCGAGGAACTCCCCCACCCAACCCTACTAGAGGGTAAATCTCAAAAATCTATGGTGATCTCACACGATCACTACCATCATCTGGTGTCAGCTCAGTGCGTGAGAATCATAGAACATTTCAAATCATTTCTCAAAAGTTTAAACCATGGGAACAATCACATTCTACGCATAAAAACACTCAGGATAGGCTATTCATAGGCCAAAATCTGAGTTCAGACCAAGGAGATACGACCATTCGAAGTTTAATCAGAAGAGATCAAGGAGTACACACCATATGAGGGGACCCGCATGACATGTAGCCCAACTTCACAGCCCATCCATGTCTCTGTCTAGAACATGGGTTCCTCTCAATGTAGAAGAACATTCCATGTAAGTGGACTATAGGGTATGTCATGGTTAACCGGGACCAGGGCCTTTTCTACTGTTTGTGTATGTGTAACGGACCCCGAGTCCATGTACTTTAATACATAAAATTCTATAGGCCATATAATTCCACACGAATTTCCTTCTGTGTGTCTTATCTCATGGGTTGTCCAACTAGGATAAGGTACATGGTGTGTGGTGTGGACTTCACATTATGTCCCTCTTATGAGTTATAAAACCCTAGTCGCCACCATAGAAGGGCTAAATGCCATGTGTTCTTCTCACTAAAAGGCGTGTAGTTGGGTTTTCCTTAGAACCTATAGATATAACAATACATTCTTCACACATTAAATCCAGCCCCACTGATATTGATCCTACCTCAATTCCTCCTAATCCTCACAAATATGGTCACGATTCAGGCTTTCCATTCATCATTCATCAGAAATCAGTCGTCATTCATCCTGGGGGTTCCACTATCTATTCAACACGCCACTAATGACACTCATTTAGATTTCATGATGTTTGAATAATAACCAGTCATCCTATCCTCACAATATTTCCATATCCGTGCTTAGATAATAAAACCATTCATGTTTAATAGATCCGCTACGGATCCATGGCCTCAATCGATCTCAACACTATCGGATAATTGTTGAACCAGGACATAGGGGATCCACCCAATGGAGAATGTGAAGAATCAAGGGATAAATGAATAATAATGAAGTTATATTGATCAAGGACAATATTTCTTGGCCAATCGATCAAGAACGAGTGGTTTAGATTAGAAAAAACGGAAATACATGTTATTGAGAACATGTTATTCATATATATACATAGATGTTACTAAAATTACATTGCAAAAGTTTACAAAATACAATACATAACAAAACTAAAAACTCCATCCACAAGTACTCAACAAACAATCTCCTCTTTGTCACCTATTGCATGTAATAAATGAAAGGGGCGAGCTCAAATGCTTAGTAAACCTTAAAAATAGCAGAAGAATTTGTACTATAATAAGTGAATCACAATAAATCTGACATAATCAATAAGGCATAGCGAATAAATGAATAACTAATGCCATTAATAAAGTGAGAATGAAACTGCATCGATAGATTTTGTCATAGTGAAAACCACATGGATAATAATAATAACTGATAATGAATAAAGAGAAAGCTTATTAATTGGATGTCATGAATCTGGAACATGAAACTATAATATCGTAAAAATAGTTTAGTTTTATGGGTAGAAACCTGTCTGATTTTTAGAAAAAAATCAAAGGGTTTGTCGCCAAACTTTTTTGTCTCATGAGACCTAACGATGCATCAAGGGGATATAGAGGGCCCCAACCTCCACTGAATGTCCAAATCAATCTTTATACATTTATTCAACAAAAGAGAAATATGACTTTTCAATATCTGTATAGAATAGAGTATATGGATTCATCAATATTTCCATAATTAAAATAACTTTCCAAATAAACATCGTATGTTAAATGGTATAGAATTTTGAAAACAAACATATTCATGATATGAGATTAAGGATATTTAATATAAATATAATTTAAAATTAAAATTTATCTCAAGTGGGTAGTTGGTACACCACATAAGGATTATTAGGTGCACCATACAAAGTTAGTCACAACCAAATAGAAGTTGAGAGAAAGTCTCTTATCACAATGTAATCAGTCAAATCATATGACCAGAACGTAATGAACATCAAATGAATCATTAAATAACATGAATATAAATATAATCGTGTTATTTTTATATCAAATGGAAGAAAACTTATACCACATATATGAAATAAGTGGTGAACAATGAAAATCTCACAGAAATGAACGTGAGATGAGAAACCCCTTACCTTTGGCTCGACTGTGTTCATTGTTTGTTTTAATGACCTGAATAATAAAATTTATATTCATTAATTAATAAGTCCAGAACCTCCTATAAATTTAATTGATTTATTATAACATTATTAGGTTCATTCATCACCCTTTTAATGGGTTTTAGAGGTTCAATTTTATTGTTTTTGAAGCATTTTCTTTTTGATTTTCATGATTTGTTTACTTGCTCTTTTGAATGGAAGTACATATTAAAATGTAGATAAATATATATAATTGTTAATATATATTATTAGTGAAATTAAAGAGATATAAATGATCTTATAATAATTATAGGTTATATACATGATGATGAATCATTATTTAATAGTTTTTGATAAACTCTTGGATTTAGCTTGGCCGTTTTGTATACAATGAACTCGTTTTGTATTATTATTCCGTATTATGAGTGTTCAAAGATTACAGAACATTAATGAGATGAAATACTTATATTCTCATCTGGTTAAACCATTAAAATGGTCTCATGACTAGTAATGATTATGAATGTGAAGAACGAAACTCTGTAGTCCACAAAGGTTATAAATTGGAACCTCATGGATGTTGATTTCATTTATAAAAATAAAAGGGTGGGATAAAAGATATTGATGATAGTTATTACATTCACATGATATAATTCAAGTATATAGATGATAATATAGTTTATCATTGTCATTTGGACAAATGATATGAGGATGGAAAAATAAAAGGGATGAACTTGAAAATAAAAGAAAAGTTGAGAGATCCCTTATAAAAATTCAGCAGCCTAACGGCGTCGCCTAAAATTTCATAAAATCAAATGATGAGAACAAAAGGGTATCATATCATATTGAAATCAAAAGGACAGTAAGAAGAATAAATAAAATCAAACCCCAACATATGATAAAGGAATTTCAAATAGCTAACATAAAAGAAGTGTCGACTTAAAGAAGAGAATGAATGATTCCCTCACCTTGTAGAATAACTCCTAGATCATTAAGGATGGGACCTTGTGGGCTTAGGGAACCCTTGGGAGGACTTATAGAGAGGTAAAAACACCAGAGATTCGAGGATGAGGGATTTTTAATGAAATAAAACGAATGGATGAGTGGGTATTTATAGAAAAAGAGAGGTAATTGTTTGTATAATTTGAAGGGGACACCTCGTTAGTGGTTTTTGCCAAACCATGGGCTTTCCCATGGTTTTTTCCCATGGTTTTTTCCACTTGGGAAACCTCATTTCATAATTTACTGTACAAAAGTATACCATACTTTTATATTTAATTATTATATCATTATGATGTCATTAAACTACCGAAAACTCAAAACTGTATTTTTACTGTTCATGAAAAAATCATGTATTTTATAAAAATCCCTAAAATTTACCATAACCTTTTTCGACATGTAGAATTCAAAAATGGACTACATTTTTTGAAAATAATTTTCTTATTATTATTAATTTAATTTTTAAATAATGTCATAGTTAATTCGGAAAATAACAGTCTTAAAGGTGCAATTAGTTTTATTTCTCATTGAAAAACTAATTAAGATCTCATTATCTTATTTCCTTAAGAAAATAAAATAATAATATTATTTACTATTCATTAGGGTCATATTACTATTCATATTACTATTCATAATGGTATGCTACTATTCACCAAAAATAAAGTTTGTTCTAACAGACTCCAAATGACTTACTGATCACAACTCTAGATGTCCCTTTTTCGAAATTCAAAACATAGAAGTGGAAAATTTATATTTAATGGATAGGTTTTGACTATCTCCTAAATAACCTAGTGTTGTTTCAATGGCACAAAGTGATGAATAGAATGTATTTAATAGATGTATTCCATAAAATGTTTGGGGTGTCATATTATTCCCTCCTTCGTAAATTTCCTCCTTGGTATTTTATGTATAAAGCCCACCAAAAAGATGTGGGTGGTTCTTCGTCATGAAATACTCGGGTTCCCATGTTGCTTCTTCCATATCATTATTTCTCCAAAGAAACTTTACTAGAATAGTTGTTCGATTTCTTAATACCTGCTCCCTTGTGTCAGGATTCCTAATAGGATTTTCACAGTATGAGAAATTAGTTGCTTGTTCTATTTCATCATATGCGAGTACGTGCGTTGGGTCTGGCATGTAGTTATTTAACAATGATATGTGGAACACATCATGATCTCTAGAGAGATTTGGTGGCATCTTTAAATGGTAAGATACAACTCTGATTCTTCCCAAAATTTCAAATGGTCTGATGTACTTGGGACACAGTTTCCCTTTCTTACCGATCCTTAAGACGCCCTTCGATGGAGAAAATTTCAGAAATACATGATCTCCCACTTGAAATTAAAAGTCCTTTCTCCGGTTGTCAGCATAAAAAATTTGCCTACATTGGGCTGTTTTAATATGGGCTTGTATTTTCTTCACCTTTTTCGTGGTCTCCTCAATATGTTCTGGGCCTATAAGTTTCCTCTCACCAAATTCATCCCAACAAGATAGAGTTCGACATCTCTTTCCATATAATGCTTTATAAGGATCCATTTGAATACTAAAATGGAAAGTATTGTTGTATGAAAATTCCACCAAAGGCAAGTATTGATCCCACATATCTTGGAAGTCAAGGGAACATGACCTTAACATATCTTCTTGTGTTTGAATAGTCATTTCAGATTTTCCATCGGTTTGGGGCTGATATGCTGTACTTATATGAATCTTAGTATTCAAAGCCTTCTGACGACTTTTCCAGAATTTTGACGTAAATCGGAGATCTTGATCAGAGACAATAGATAGAGGTGCACCATGAGGTCTCACAAATTAATTAATGTAATGTCTTTCTAGGAACTCAAGTGGTAAATCCTATCGTATTGGAAAGAAATGTGCTGTTTTAGTGAGATGATCAACAATTAACCATATTGCATCATTCCTTCTAGGTGTCCTCGGTATTTCGGTGACAAAATCCATCATAATGTTATCCCACTTCCACATAATAATAGGAAGAGGTTGCATTACTCCTTTGGGATGTTGTCTCTCCATCTTCAATTGTTGACAAACTAGACTCCTTGACACGTAGTAAGTAATTTCTTGCTTCATATTATCCCACCAAAAATATTCCTTCAGATCACTATACATCTTTGTGATACCCGGGTGTATAGAGAAATTTGATCTATGAGCATCGTCTAATAGTTCCCTTTTTAGCTCAGGAAATGATGGAATTCATAACCTCTTCCCAAACATTAGAAAACCTTCTCCATAAACGAAGTCAGCCAATCTCCCATAATTAACTGCATTAATTTTCTTGTGCAGATTCTCATCATCATATTGAGAAATTTTTATCTTCTCTAGTAAATATTGTTTAATAATCATTTGAAAGAGGAGTGATGTTTCTGCTTCCTTAATAATTCCCATATATATCTTCAGTAAATCCTTAAACATAGGATCTCTTTCAATCCTTATATGAGTCAGAAGGCTATGATCTTTCCTGCTTAATGCATCTTCCACCTTATTCACCTTTCTTGGGTGGTAGTGTATTGAACAATAATAATCTTTGAGTAACTCGAGCAATCTTCTTTGACACATGTTGAGTTCTTTTTGTGTGAAAATATATTTCAAACTCTTGTGGTCTATATAAATCTCATATCTCTCTCCATAGAGATAATACCTCCATATTTTCAGAGAAAATATTACAGCTTCTAACTCAAGATCATGAGTTGGATATATTTTCTCATGATTCTTCAACTATCTTGATGCTTAAACAAAAACTTTTTCATTTTGCATAAGGACATTACCTAGTCCATTCCTTGGTGCATCGCTGTATATTACAAATCCATCACTTCCAGATGGAAGAGTCAAAATTGGAGCATTTAAAAATATTATTTTCAATTCATCAAAGCATTCTATACACTCTTCTATCTACCCAAATGGAACTCCTTTACGTGTCACCATGGTTAGCAGATTATCCAGTCGGGCAAAATTCTGAACGAAACGTCGATAATAACTTGATAAGACATTAAAATTGCGTACTTTAGTTATGTTTATTGGACTGGGACAATCTTGGATTTCCTTTTTCTTCCCATGATCATCTAGGATTCCAACCTTAGAAAAAATATTCCCTAGAAAAGAAACTGATTGAATCCATAATTTTCACTTCCTAAAATTCCCATATAATTTATTTCTTCTAAGCATTCTCATAATTACTCGCAAGTGATTATCATGGTATTCATATATTTTTGAGTATATGAGGATATCATTGATGAATACCACAATAAATATATAAAGATATTCGTTGAATACACTATTCATTAAATACATGAAAACAGATGGTGCATTGGTCAGTCCAAAAGGCATCACTGTAAACTTGTAATGCCCATACCTGGTTCAAAATGCTGTCATCAGAATATCTTCCTTCTTCACACTTAGTTGATGATATCTGTTCAAAGGTAAATATTTGAAAATTATTGAGCTCCATGAAGTTGGTCAAATAAATTATCAATTTGGGGTAGAGGAAACTTATTCTTTATTGTAATTGCATTGATTTCTATGTAATCAATGCATATCCTCATGGATCTATCTTTCTTCTATACAAAAATGATCGGGGATCCCCATGGAGAAAAACTATGTTGAATAAGACCTTTGTCACTCAACTCTTCTAGTTGTTTCTTCAGCTCCACTAACTCCATAGTGGCCATTCTATATGGGCTCTTTGATATAGGTCTTGCACCAGGAATTATGTCATTTAAAAACTCAATTTCTTTCTTTGGAAGATGTCCAGGTAAATACTCTGGAAACACATCAATGTATTATTTCAATATATGAACATATTAAATTTGAATATTTATTTCCTCACCCATAGATATAGGGTTCTCTTCCTCTCTAAGAATTGAATTCAATTGAGCTACTGGGGCTGGGTCTAGATAAAAATTATATGGCGAAGTCTCCAATCTAGTGATATGAGATTCTATACCATTTTCAAAAATTCTAACTTCCTTTTTCTTACAAAAAATCCTCACATCAAAATTTGATAGCCAATCCATATCGATAATTATATCAAATTCAGTCATGGGTATGATGATAAGGTTAGAAACTAATGCACATTTTGGAGTTTGGAGGGGGACTAGTCGAAATTCCTTTGTTGCAATGATACATCCCAAGGGAGTTTTGACTGACAAATATTTTATTAAATCAAATCGGACATATCTAATTTTCATGGAAAACTGAGAGGATATAAATTAATGCAATGATCAAGAATCAGATAATGTGTTGGCTATGTTTGAGGAAACAATTAGAGTACCTGCCACCACGTCATTAGGAACGTCAACCTCTGCGGTTGTAATAGCAAAGGCTCTCCCTTGCTCTCTTGGCCTTTTCTGAGTTGAGTTTCCTTGACACTTAGGAAACTCATTTATGTAGTGTCCCATATCTTTGCAATTGTGGCACTGAATATCACTGATTTGTTTCTTCCCCTTGGATTCACTAGATCGATGACCCATTTCTAAACAGTTATTGAAGACTCCCATGCGTTTCAAGCATTTCCTGAGATGATTCATTCAAATGTTCTCGCATTATGGGAAACTATTCGTTCCCTTGCTCTTCTTTAGTGCCTTTCCTTTTCCTTTGTTATCGGATTACCACTTCTTATCTTGGTTTCCATTAAAAATATTTAATCTAGAAAACTCCCACTCTATTTTTATGGAACTTGATACAATTTCATCATATGATGAAAATGATTGAGAAGCCAGTGCCCTTCGAAGACTTGGCTTAATACCTTAAAAGAAATGATCAAACTTTTCTGCCGATTCATGTACATAATCCACGACATACTTGACTAGCCTTGTGAAGGGAGCCTCATACTTTGCAACACTGTCTTCTTCCCTTTGTTTCAAGCCAATGAATTTCTTCTTCATTTCAGTTCGTTTCTCATGAGGGAAATATTTTTCAAAGAATATTTCCTTAAAATTCCTCCATTCCATATCTTCTATTTCTTCTTCCTTCATGGTATTTTGAATCAGGGACCACCATTGATTAACGTCGCCCTTGAGACAATATACTGCCAGTAATACCTTTTCATTTTCATTGAATCTTAATGCCATGGATATGTTTTGAAGGGACATGGTCCATTTCTCAACTACCACTGGATTAGTAGTCCCGCTAAAAGATGGGGGCTTCTGCCTCATGAAATGATCCAACATAGGTATGTAATGGTTATTCGTTACAAATTGAGCAAGTTCTCCCTGTATGGTGATGATGTGATCTGCTCCAATGATGACTGTGTTGACATTCTATGTTGGGAGATCCCTACCTTGCCCATAAATATTGATTCCCCTTCTCTGATTAGATGTAATTTCTAAATAATGGGATAAACTAGATTATTTTATGAATCACAAATATAAAATCACTCAACATAGATTGAAATTCTAAGCATAGCTAATCTAATAAACATGGTTCTTCTAATGAAAAAAATTTACATTAAACTCTTTCATAATGGCTTGTAATGAAAATATGCATTAACCTAAGAATATCCCCCGAGAGTGTCATAACCAAGAGTGAAGCAAGGCCCGTTGTCCTGCACCAGTTCCCATTCAAGTGTAGCTCAAAGCGGTGTTTTTAGGTTTTACCCCTAGATACATCTGTGCCAGAGCCGCCTCTACCTGATCGTATCCAAACAGGGACGTATTAAATAAAATAGCCACATAATCTTTTCCATACCAAAATACCTAGACGTTCTTGTATATTTATCCTCAAATACTACCTTAGGGATTTGTTCTATACTATAAATTCCCTACTCTAGTTTCCATGTTTTCTACTAAACATCCTCTGATACCAACTGTAACACCCCGACCTCTCTAAACTGGAGACAGTGAATTACTTGTGATATTGGCATGGTTAGAAGGAATTAAAACCCCAATGGAAAAATCAGTTTATTATTCTTGAAGAAACTATATTCATAGATGTTACTCAAATTACATTGGAAAAGTTTACAAAATATAGTACAAAACGAAACTACAAACTGCATCCAAAAGTACTCAATAAACGATCTCCTCTTTGTCACCTGTTGAAAGAAAAAAATGAATGGGGTGAGCTAAAATTCTTAGTAAGGATTACAAATATCAGAAGAATGAGTATAATAATAAGTGAATAAAAATCAATCTGACATAATCAATATGTTATTGTTAATAAATGAATAACTAATGCCATTAATAAACTGAGAATGAAACTGAATCCATAGATTTTGTCATATTGAAAACCTCATGGATAATATTAATAAATGATAATGAATAAAGAGAATAATTATTAATTGGATGTCATTTATCTGGCATATTAAACCATAATACCATAAAAACAGTTTTTATTTCTATGGGTAGAAACCCATCTAGTTTTTGGAAACAAACTCGAAGGGTTTGTCACCAAACTGATTTGTCTCAAGAGACCTGCTGATTCATCAAGGGGATATAACGGGCCCCACCTGCCACTTAATGTCCAAATAATTCTTTATACATTGATTCAATACATGATAAATATGCCTTTTCAATATCCAAATAGAGTAGAGTATTAAGTTTCATCAATATTTCCATAATTAAAATAACTTTCCAAATAAAAAACGTATGTAAAATGGTATACGGTTTAGAAAACAAACATATCCATGATGTGAGATTATGTATATTTAATATAAATACAATTTCAAATGAAAAGATATCTCAATTGGGTAGTAGGTACACCACATAATGATTATTAGGTGCACCATACAAAGTTATTCACAACAAAATAGAAGTTGAGACAAAGTCTCTTATCACAATGTAATTAGTCGAATCATATGACCAGAATGTAATGAAAATCAAATTAATCATTGAATAAAATGAATATAAATATAATCATATAATCTTTATATCATATGGAAGTACACTTATACCATATATATGATATAATTGGCGAACAATGAAAATCTCACAGAAATAAAAGTGAGATGAGAAACCCCTTACTTTTTTCTCGAGTGTGTTCTTAGTTTGTTTTAATGACCTGAATAATCAAATTTAGATTCATTAATTAATAATTCCAGAACCTCATATACATGTAATTGATTTATTACAACCTTATTAGTTTCATTCATGGCCCTTTTAATGGGTTTAAGAGGTTCAATTTTATTGTTTTGGAAGCATTTTCTTCCTTGGTTTTCATGATTTATTTACTTTCTCTTATGAATGGAAGTTCATTTTGAAATGTGGATAAATATCTAGATTTATTAATATATATTATTAGTGAAATTAAAGAGATATAAATGATCTTATAATGATTATAGGTTATATACATGAGTATGAATCATTAGTTCAAAGTTTTTGATAAACGCTTGGATTTAGCGTGGCAGTTTTTTATACAATGAACTCGTTTTGTATTATTATTCTGTATTATGAGTGTGTAAAGATTACAGAACATTATTGAGATGAAATAATTCTATTATTATCTGCTTCAATCATTTAAATGGTCTCATTACTAGTAATGATGAATAATGTGATGAACGAAACTCTGTTGTCCACAAAGGTTATAAATTCGAACATCGTGGATGTTGATTTAGTTTATAAAAATAAAAGGGTGGGTGAAAAGATATTGATGAGATTTATTCCATTCACATGATATAATTCCAGTATATAGATTATAATGGAGTTTATAATGGTCATTTGGATAGGGGATATGAGGAGAGAAAAATAAAAGTGATGAACACGAAAATAAAAGAATAGTTGAGAGATCCCTTATGAAAATTCGACAGCCTAACGACGTCACCTACAATTTTATAAAATCAAATGATGAGAACAAAATGGTATCTCATAATATTGAAATAAAAATTACAGTAAGAATAATAAATAAAATCAAAGCCCAACATATGAGAAAATAATTTCAAATAACTAACATAAATGATGTGTCGACTTAAAGAAGAGAATGAAGGATTCCCTTACCTTGTAGAATAACTCCTAGATCATGAAGGATGTGACCTTGGGGGATTAGAGACACCTTGGTAGGACTTATATAGAGTTAACACCACCAGATATTCGAGAATGAAGGATTTTTAATGAAATAAAACGAATGGATGAGTGGGTATTTATAGAAAAAGATGTAATTTTTTAATAATTTCACAGGGACATCTCATTAGTGGTTTTTTTCCCAACTATGGGTTTACCCATGGTATTTTCCCATGGTTTTATCCACTTGGGACACCTCATTTCATAATATACTATACTAAAGTTGACCATACTTTTATATTTAATTATTACATCATTATGATGTAATTAAACTACCAAAAATTCAAAATTGTATTTTCACTATTCATGAAAAATTCATGTATCTTAAAAAAATCCCAAAAATTTACCCAAACCATTTTTCAACGTATAGAATTCAAAAATGAACTCCATTTTTGGAAAATAATTTTCTAATATTATTAATATAATTTTTAAATAAATTCATATATAATTCAAAAAATAACAGTCTTAAAGGTGAAATTACTTTTATTTCTCATGGAAAAACTAATTAAGATCTCATTATCTTATTGCCTTAAGAAAATAAAATAATTATATTATTTACTATTAATTAGGGTCATATTACTATTCATATTACTATTCATAAGGGTATGTTACTATTCACCAAAAATCATGTTTGTTCTAACAGACTCCAAATGACTTACTAATCACAACTCTAGATCACCATTTTTCAAAATTCTAAACATAGAAGTGGAAAATTTATATTTAATGGCTAGATTTTTACTATCTCCTAGATAACCTAGTGTTGTTTCAAAGGAAAATAGATGAATAAAATGTATTTAATAGAAGCATACCATAAAATGTTTGGGGTGTTATAGTAAAAACCACTTCATTACTGAGTCAGCCTATGTGAACATGACTCCAATTAGTGCTTTGGCCATCACAAATGAGCGGTAATCACCATTTGGAACGTCACCCATGCCAAATCCAACACCTCATGCCCCTTCAACCATGTATCTCAAATCCAATGGACAAAAATTCCAATATCAAGGGCCATGCCTCAACCTGATGGCCTTTCCACCTCAATCCGATGTCCATAATGCCCAATCATGTTATCAACATAAATCATGTAACCCATACCAAGACCAACTAGACGTTCTCATCGCCTCCATCTAGATGAAAATGCCACCGCAATTCCTCGGTCCAAGCCCATCACGATCCAATGGATCACAACAACATATCATATATAAAATAATCAATTAACTTAATAAAAAAATCAATTTAATATGATTGAATTTTATAATTTACATAAACATAACAATTAAATATAAAAAGACTATATCAAGTTAAATTAAGAACACACCCTGAACTAACTACCCAAGGTTGTCAAAAACCTCTAACCCAACCTCACATGATTGAATTGTGATAGGGAATGCCTAAAGGTATCCCATAAGGCCACAAAATCAATTTAACATCAAGAATTAGGGTCTCTCTCAAGTACCCAATGATGCGCTAAACTCCTCACCCCCAAAACTACTAAAAAATAAGAATAAAGGTATGTAAATCCTAAATTGTATTAATAGATATAGACACATCTATTATTTAGCTTCTAACTTGAAGCAGTTTGGATGAAATCATAGTTTCTGTCAAATTCTATAAAAATAAGGGAAAACACTCGAACAGATTTAGTTATCTGTGAGGAAAGGGAAAATATAAAGAGATGAAATGGATAATAGAGGCTCACTAATGTGGTTCGAACACACATGATGGTGGATAAAATAGATCTCAAATTATGGAGATAGATAAATCCTTAGGAGGGGAGGAGAATTATCTCCTCCTTTGATACTGCGCGATCCAAGAAGAAAGAAGGAAAGATATAAATAAAAAGATGAACAGATGGTAGGGTTAGAAAAGTATTTTTACCCCTTTAAAGATGTCACATAGTTATCTCACACAATTTTCCAAACCATGTTCAAATCATGCACGCTACAGTGCTAATGTATTACCAAAGTGTCACTACCAGTGCTGATTTTTTTACAATTTTCAATAATCATGCAAAAACGATGCAGAAGCCCATTGAAAAAATTGTAGACATGGCTGCACGACCATGACACTTTCCCCACATGATTTACCAAACCATGATCAAGGACAAAATAGATTGCACAGTTATCTAGAAGATGCTGCATGGTTTTCCTTAAACTGTGCACCTTTACATACAACTTCAGAAATATGCCTTCAGGCCTCCAACACACCAAAAACCTTTCCAAATACCTGATACACACTCCAAAACTCAAAAACCATACAAAAACATGATTTCTGGTTGATGAAAAACAAATAAATAGGTTTTTATGATCAAAAAATAATTTGGAATACCCACCAAATCAAAAATTAAAAATGAGAGAGGTTTTTGACCCACTTCAAAAAACTAAAATGTTACAATCCCCCCACCATAACATAGATCATCCCCAAGCTATAAAAAAATTTGGAGATAGTACCAAAAATACCCATCCTAGTAAAAATAACCAAGACTAACCCAGTCTCAAGGGCTCAAGTCAACTATCTCAAGGGGCTCTGCACCTTAGGAGTGACCTACCCCGACCACATACTGACCCAAAATAAAATAAAAAAAATGGTCCATAGACCATTACATGAATCAAACTTCCTCCCATGATGTATCATCACTCCTAAACCTTATCTGGTTCTCCTTTTTCATACATGAAAATCATCCAAATCAAACACCACATCAATTCCCACCTCGTGTCCATGGCACACATGGAACCAACAAGGTCCTGCATCTCAATAGATACACAAAACAATCTTAGTGCATCACACATCAATCAAATCCTGCATTACAGTGATGCCTCGATGCCCACACACATCAATTAACCTACATCTTCTTGATGCCCCGAATCTAAGAACCTCATAATTCACGCATCAAATGATGATCATGTATAAAACATGGCACCACACAACTCATATATATATATATAACATATTTGAGATGATTTCAACCTACTAACCATCATTTGGTTAGTCCATACATATAACTCATGCATCCCATGCAGGAAAAATAAACATGCCTCAATAGGCCATGCCAGAAAAATAATGGAATGAATACACCCACGATGTACCTTTGACCGTTGTCAGCTCACAAGCCTAGTTACCCTCTATAAGCTTGATGACATGCACTTGGACTAGAGCCTGACTTCTTAAAGGAAGACCTCCCTAGGATGCTGCACCAGTCGTCTGCCACTAACCCCATATTGGAGTATCTCTATATTTTCCATGACCTCTATGTATAATTGAAACTTGGATACTATTCCTTGTACCAATCCCTAACTGATCTTAGAGCCCTGAGCTTTCCCCAGTCCCTGACTACTTGCTATTTGAGAAGGACTACAATAGAACCTCTTGAGATGCCCGACCAGTCCACATGCTCATAACTACTTCAGAGGCTGATCACACTGAGTCTGGACATGTCATGAATTCCCAAAATAAAATAAAACCATTGAAGACCCACTCTGATGTGGGCTACTTTAGTCCTTGGAATTACTTCCCTGTTGGAACTCATCTCAGCCTTACTTCTTACCATCAGAAGCATCACCACTAAAATCACCTAAAACCACTTCCTAGAACGAGTATTACCTATCTGAAAAGTATCCCTAATCTATGAATTCCTGGTCCACCACATATGAGAATGGGTACAACCTAAAGATGTTTACTTTCACCCAAATGGTATGCTATAAATTATCCTCGAAGTGCATCACCCTTTAGGTGTTGTTGTTCACCATACCAGGTGCAAAGAAATATAATTAGGTGAACATCACTGTATAGTACATGATGGACGTGTATCCCCACTAAAGATTCAATAACTCTTAATATATCTCTACCCTCAGCATCTTCGAGAATAAGTGCTCGAAGAACATAGCCTCAAAATCCTTCCATGCTACCCTTCGTGTCTGCCTTCCTACACCTACACATCCCACCAGTGCTTAGCCGGTCCTCTGAGCATGTAGGTTTCCAGTTTGCCCATAATTCGTGGAGGTATCTCTAGAATATTGAAAATCATATTCATGGACTCAATTTATTTCTTAGCCACCTATAGACCAACATCACCCTAAAAAAGTAGCAGTTTCTATGACTCCAACACCTATTTCAGACAATCCATTAAAGTATTTTCTTCTTGAGCACCCCTATCTGTCACAACCCAACCCCTACTAAGGTGCGACCAAAACTACCCAAATCCCTCCTCCACAGTCTAGAGGGTGGTGATAGGCACTGAAGACATGAATAAATCATAGAGGCCTCTGATTAAGTACTTGTATGTATAAAAACAACCAACTCAATGAAAAAGTGTAGAGGGAAAGAATAAAAGATGCAACACTGCTATTAAATAATCCAAGTATGCATGAACCACTAGAAAATAAAAAGGCACGGTAGAGTGAAATAAAAAGTAAAGGGGAGAAATACAAGCCCAACCAGAAATGTGTCCGAACCTAAAAGAAAATTGGAAAAATTAAACAACTAATAGATCCCATCTCCGGAATCCCAAATTATGACCATCATACACAGTACAAGCACACAGTATCCCTAAGATTCTATGTAGTCATGGTCAAACTGACCATTATCTTCATAATACACTACATGTACGAGAAAACACCATGCATGGTTGAGTATAAACATACCCAGTAGGAAACCCTGAAAGCTGAAGTGGGAGAAATTAGAGATACAATAGAAGAGAAAGATAAAAGACACACAAGTTACGATGAAAGAGAATAACTCAACCCAAACCAAGTGTGAATGTATTCTCATACAAACATAGGGGGATAAACATGGGGATTATATGAACTACCTTCCAAGCCTTATCCACTTATAGTAGGAATGTAGAGTCATCCAACTAGGAGAAGCTAGACACGAAAAGCACGTGGCATACCCTATGCATCTTCAGCTATCATAGAGGGAGAGTAACAGAATCCAAGGAGTTGATATATTAAATCGATATATATATATATATATATATATATATATATATGATCAGTAAAAGAATCCCAAATGATAGACTAAGGGGATCTACATCTCACAGATCAGCCTAAAAAAAGAGTATCCAACAGTTCCAAAAGTCCAACAATGATGCCCAACATCCCATGTGTCTTCAATAAAGACACAAGTCTAAGAAAATCACTCACCACAACTTGATACTCTCTAATTTTGGTGGTACTGACCTGCCGACACAATTTTGATTGCATCTTAAAAATGTGTCTCGGTGGGTAAAGTGTTCCACTTTCTCATGAGTCCAAAGCTACATTAAACCAGATCTCATCACTATGCTGCATAGTCTAGGGCCACAATTTCTAGGTATAGGACTCAAGGACCATTACAATAGTAGGGTTACAATTTGATAGTCCATGGAGAACCCATACCTATCCTAGATAGATGGTTCCACTTCAGTGATCGAGTACCCATGCCTAACCCAACTGGAGGCTTCCACTCTAAGTCATCGAGGACCCATGCCCTGATATCACATGAGGGATCCAATTAGGAGGTCTAGGAACCATGCCCATCCCAAATGGAGGGTTATACTCTAAAATTTATTTAGGAACATTTCTAGCCCTACTAGATGGTTCCACTTGGGAGTCTTTAGAGGACCCATTTCCCAACCCGGCTGGAGGGCTCCACCCTAGAAGCCATCAAGGAACCATACCCATCCCAACTAGAGTGTTTCACTCAGGAGTAAGCATCTTGAGATCTTGCTTGATTGCTTCCTTCATTAAGGTCACCTTATAAGGTTTTATACTTCGAAAAATTTCTATTGTATCTCAAAACACAATACCAAGGTCACAATCACATTCTATGAAGAAAAACACTTTGGATAGGCTATTTTTTGTTGAAAATACGAGTTCCAAAAAAGGAGATAAAATTTTGGATGTTTCCTCAAAGGGACCAAGGGGGAACACATCATGTGAGGATCCCACAATACATGTGTCCCCACATAACATCCTGGATGTGTCCCTGATCAGTACAGGGGTTCTTATCCATGCATCAGTACACGCTATATTGGTGGACTATACAACGTGTCCTGGATAACTAGGACCATGTCTGTTTGTTGCTCATTGTGTCTATGTACTGGAGTAGACGAGCATGTTCTTGACCCTGTGTACCTCCACATGAGTTTCCCTAAATGTGATT
The DNA here is from genome assembly GCA_963277665.1 of Viscum album. Classification (NCBI taxonomy): domain Eukaryota; kingdom Viridiplantae; phylum Streptophyta; class Magnoliopsida; order Santalales; family Viscaceae; genus Viscum; species Viscum album. The sequence goes on along the minus strand of OY728165.1, from coordinate 248,406,110 downwards.
CATCACATGGTTTATCTAATTGGGTAAGGAATTCACTGATTTCTAGGGGGAATACATGTCATGTACTCCTTATGATTTTCCAAACCCTATCCGCTACCAAGGGAGGGGATAAACATTTTTTATTCTTTACTTGACATAGTGTGTAGCCTTTTTTCCATTTTTCTAGATCCAATTCCCACATGCCAATATGATAAATAAATCCTTGATTTTGGACCTATCTCTGGACAAAATTGATAGATATATCCAAAAACATGGATCTCCACTGCCATTCATCGAAAAATGGACCCGGTCACCATCAAGGGTTTCACTGCTTGTTCCGCATGCCTCTATGGATTCTATGTTAGATTTAATGACCTTAAACCACCAAAATGATCATCCTAATTCAATAATCATTCTAGATCTCTGAAAAAATTATCATTTCGTTCATTTTTTGTCAATTTTCCTTGAATTCAGGGGTACGATCGAGCTTAGTAAAACCTAAAAATTGCTGAACCAAGACCCTGAGGATCCAACTTGTGAATAACCTGAAGAGTCAAGGGATAAAATCATGAGAAAAAAGGTCAATTGATAGAGTCTAATTGTTCTCGTCCAATTGATCAAGAATGGTTAGTTTAGATTAGAAAATAACAAGAATAAACTTATATTTCAGTACATGGGAACATGAAATGATGGAAATTAGTGTATATCCATGATAAAGGATGGGTTTTCTAAATAATTTAATCAGAAGGAAATAAAAATAACAATTGATGAGTCCTACCTCTATTTTGGATTGATCACTAATGAAGAATGCATTTTTCAGTGATTTGGAAGGAGCTGCTATGTTCGCTGCATCTTGATCTGATCAATTATAAAGTTTCATCATCATTTATAGAAGGGAGGAGGAATGAGCTGTCTCTAGTGAATTCTTGAAATTATGATCCAACCATAGAAATTTTTTCATTGGTGATATACTTATAATATTATTTTTTCTCTTAAAATAAACAAATATATTAAATAATTAAATAATTAATTCATTAAATGAACTTCCAACGAGTGGGGTTCAAATGTATCATGCCAACATATTTTATGTTGTTCCTAGGGAAAACATTGCATTTAAAACTCACCATAGTTTCATATTTAAAATCCGATTAACCCTTTAAGATTTATCCAATTTTATTTAATATGTTGCGTGTATAATATATAAAATGTATTTAATATTTTTATAAAATTAATTTTGGGCACACAGGGCCTTAAAATTGCACACCGTCTCAGTTCCTAGATTTGGAAATATATATAGAAATATTTTAAAGTCTTATAAGGAAACAATTATGTCTCTACACCATTCCATCCTTCAGGATTTTTGTCCCCAAAAAGAAAAACTAGATAAAAATCTCACAATATTGGGCCCGCACTTGGCTCTCCTGCTCCCAAGAACTCTCCTACTTGTTTTTATTATAAAAAAAACACACGATACAAAGGGATGGTCCATCTACATAGGGTCTACTCCTGAAAATCATGAATCTTCAATGGGTGCTCCACAAAGGTGGTTTCATCTAGGATGTCTAGGTCACCCCATTCAATGATGTGCATTGGTCATGCACGTATCTCCTTAGCCGCGACATGTGGAAGATGTCATGCACCCTCTCTAGTTGTCGGTGTAGAGTGATGTGGTAGGACACCTTCCCAACCCTCTTAAAGATATTAAATGGCCCAATGAACCTCGAGGATATATTTACTCCACTGTAAAATCTCCGTAATCATAGTTGTGGGGAGAATTTCAAGAAAATGTGGTCTCATGGATCAAACTCCAAGTGTATACGATGGTGATTTGTGTAATATTTCTATCTGCTATGAGATTTCCTCATCCGCTCATGGATGATCAGAATTTACCCTATTGTTCCCTAAAATTACTCTAGTCCTATAAGATATGACTCACCAATCTTTATCCAGCACAAGGGTGACCTTCACAGTCTCCCGTAAAGGGCCTCAAAAGGTTCCATGCTGACGGTAGAGTGATATCTGTTTTTGTACAAAATATCAATCATGGGAAGGTGATCCTACTAGATTAAGCTGTGGTCTAACATATATTCTCTCAAAATATCCTCCAACACCTCGATAGTGCACTTGGTCTTCCCATCATTTTGGGGGTGAAAGGTTATACTCATTTGAAATTGGGTCCTAAATGCCTTATGCAGGCCTCTCCACAACCGTGACGTAAACTGTGCATCACGATCGAAGACATTCATCGAGGTCACCCCATAAAGGAGAATGATCTATCACATATACAACTGCTTAGGCTGAGAGAGATATAACGAAGACAAAGATATAGTGGGGGGGGGGGGTGAATTATTTTTTTCAGAACATTGAAAGATTTTTAACTCCCCTCTTGTAGTAGTGTGCCTTTCCTTTTCTTTTAATGATGAGTGAGCAATGAAAATAAATAATGAAAATGAATATAATGATGTATAGTGGTTCAGGGAACAAATATCCCTTAGTCCACTCCATCAATTCTAAAATCCACAAGCTTGGAGATTTTCACTATGTATTATTTTCCAAAGATCATAAAAATTCACAAATGAATGCAAACAATTGATATATTTATAGGAATTAACTAAGTCTTCTGGTTATTTTAAAAGGAACCGAATATTCACAACTTATTACAAGAAGCTGACACTTAACCACAACTGATTAAGAGAATCGAAAACTCAAATAAATCAAAATAGTTTTATTTTTTTATAATAAGTGTTAAACCTTACATATTGTAGCAACAACTGAAAGTTGAAATCATATCATCAACATAGAAAAACATTATATACATATTCAATGTTTGCACTTGTTTTTTTTTTCAAACAACAACAATGAAAACACCAAATATATGTTTAAACATGAATGAATCTAATGTTTATCTTCACCAAATTATTCATCACTCTTTAATAAAAATATTTAAGAAATAAAAGTAGTAGCAATGATGGTAACAATAGTAAGTAAATAAAATATATCTAAACATTTATGTCTACAAAGTGTAGCATTGGAGTAAAAAACACACCAATTCTTGTTTATATGAATACATGTAAAACTAAATATATTTTTTTGATGAATAATGCCTCTATATTTATAAAACATGTCAAACAGTTCTAGTTGAAACCAGATAAAAAAATAGAACCAACAAATCGAGAATATTTGAATTCAAAAACATTAAAGAGAGTCAAAACATCCTCTAACAATAGTAACATATTACTAAATTGAATAAGAGCCTTAAAAAAATCATAACAATCCATTGAACCATTCATAAAATATATTTGAAACAATATTTATTTCTGTCAATACCATTGTAAAAATTTTAGATAATATCACAGATTTAAAACTCCATCATTGAATAGTCAAATATAGAGTTCTTTCATGTGATGAAAAAAAAAACAAAATGTAGGGTCGACAATATAGGGTTGATTACCAAATTAGGGTTGATATTCCATAAATTTGTTTCATCAAACGTAGGGTTTGTTCCGATCATAGAATTGAAGAACCATACTTTATGCTTTCTCAAATGTTGGGTTCCATACTAATGTAGGGTTGATGATCCATACATTCTATTCCAAACACATGGATTCTTTCTTATGTTATGCTTACCAATGTAGGGTTGAGAACCATGTTTTCAAAATATGTTAAAACAGATTATGAATACTTCAATGAATATTCCTCTTGGATCAATGCCTTGAATATAATTTCATAATAAATATTTCAACAAACATTTATTTCCTAAAAATAACTTCAATTAATTTAATTAGAAACAAAAATATTGATGTTTGAGAGCATCAAAACCAAAAAATAAATAAATGAAAATTTTTAATCATCACATGTTCAATAATATCCCACATTTTAATGATCATAAAACCTATAATACTCAATGAAAAAAATTAAAAATAAATAAGTAAAATTTTAAAATAATTGTTTGGATAAATCTAAAATAAATTTTCCAACTTTTTCTTTGAATAAAATTTATTCCACAAAAAAAATTATCCCCCAATATAAGTATTAAAATGTATAATATTTTAAATGAAATGAGGATAAATATGAAAACAATAAACTTGTCCCCTTTTAGAGAAATATAAATTTTAAATAACTATAAACTTTGTAGAACAATAAACTTTGGAGAACTATAAGATTTAGATAAATATAAACTCTACAGAACTATAAACTTATCCCTTTTTATTACTCCATTAAAACAATATTATTACAAAGAATAAATTTCTCTAACTTTATGAAAATGTTATTATAACATAAAACTTCTCCGCCCTTTTAAGGAATTAAAAAGATAAGAGTTGTAATTAACTCCCCAAAATATAATGAAAATAAAATGAGATATAAAAAAGGATATTTCAAGAAATAAATAATTAAAAACTCTCCCTAAATGATAGTATATTGAATTATTTTAACAACTTTATTCATAATTAAAGAAAAAAATTAGGACTATGCTCATGTGGAAAAAAGTAAAAAAAATTATGAAACAACGAATTACACTATTTTTTGTATTTAAAAAATATTCTATAAAATATATAACATTGATTTTTATATGAATAGAATTAAAATAAAGAATTTAAGAATTAGTATAATTTTCCTCTGAACCTTCCAAAATGTTAATTATTTCACCTAAATAATCTAAAATTCTTAGCATTTCTTCTAATATGTTTTAAACATATGTTGTTCTTTGATAAGAAGAATACCTACATTGTTTAACTAGAAACAACTAAATTTTATCAAGATCAATCATTGTAACAATTTATTTTCTAAGAATCTCAATTTGACATAGTATTTATACTTTTAAAGCTTCCAAATCATATTTTGAGAACGAACAATCCTTATCATTATGATATTTCTTTTCAAACAAATAAAAAAAACTTTTGACATTGATGATTTCAATAAATCATCACACAACTTTCTAGACACATCCAACTCATCCTTTAATTTATCCTTTGGTTTACTCAATGTGATAAATTATAATAGAAGTCTTTCATAAGATATTTTAAATGAAAAAACTTCTCATTCATTAGAACTATGAACTTCTTTATTTCTTTTAAAAGATTTTTTGACATGATTATTTAACAGAAGAAACTGACAGATCACTCAATAGGTCAGAAGGATTACCTTTTATCCTTTATTGAGAAAGAATTTATTATAAACTAGAAGTACCTGACCTCTTAATCTTTTTTGGTCTAGTTTCTAATATTCATTTTAACAATATATTTTTAAGAAGAATAAGAAGAAAAAGTTTTTAATAAGAATATGAAATGTTTGATTCTGACGAAATACGGATGAAGTTACATATTAATGAGTTGAAAAAATACAGAAAAATAATTTCAAAAATACATGTTACATAAGAATAATTTTTCTTATTTCATAACCAAATAAAATTTTAAGAATAAAATATAAATGTGTTTTGGAAAAAAAGATATAAACATTTCATAAAACACTATATTTTTCAACTAAATATTTAACAAATCTTTTATATAATAAAAAACTATATTTATATAAATAATAATATTTTAATAAAAATTTAGAAAAATTTATTTTCATGAATAAAAAAATTTGTGTACCAGACCTATAAAAATATTAAAATAAAATACATTATGGATCAGTGACTTTAGTAATAAGGATTTTATACAATGAAATACTTCAAAGTTGTTCTCTCCTCTAATAGATACTTTAAAATAATTCAATCAATAAAACACTTAAATATTCTAGGATATATCCTAGTGGTATAATCCTAAAAAATATCAAAATCAATTTCTTTTTAGTACCCATATGATTTTGGGTCCAGGAGAGTTAACAATTAATTTTTTAGGTAACAAAATTTTTTTTAGTAGAAATTATACAATTTAACAAATGTTTTGTGATATATGAACTTTTAATACCATAAATTTGTGATTTTATAAATCAAAAAACCATTCTTATAATGACCATTAATACCAAAAAATAGATAGTTAATAGTTGACTGGTATTTATTATTTAAACTAGGAATAATTTATTTTATAAAGTGCTGGTCTTTCACAATTACTTCCTATTCCAAATTTTCGTTTTGGTATTTTATTTTTTCCAAGTATTTGAATTAAATTTTTTTATACTCTTAGTAACATACTAGTGTTTCGTTTTAAATCCTCAATTTATCCGTGAATTATTTAATATTAATGTTATTTAAATCAAAACAAAATTTAGAAGCATTAGATTTTAAATCTATAAAATGTTTTGATAAATTTTCTTTATCTAATTGAATTTAATCATAAGATTTTTGAAGTTTTATATTGTATTTATTTAATGATACATATCTTCCTTGTAATATAGAAAAATATTTATTTAGCTCAACATAAAACGTTTTTCAGAACTACAGTCTTGATAATAAGAGGATTTTACCTCATTAGCATCAGCCGTTATACATATAACTTTATGCTCAGCTTCTTGAATTTATAGTATTTTGACTACATGAACTAGAAGTATTACTCCAAGTATATTCTATAGATTTGATGGCTTTATTTTCATAATTTTATTTATTTTGATATTTGAGTAAAGAATAATTATTATTTTTAATTATTATTCTTTTATAGTGGTAGAATCTATCATCTTCATCACATTTCTTTTTCTTTCTATAAATATTTTCAAAATTTTCAGCAAGATCTAGTAGATCTTTATCGTGAACTGTACAATTTGAATCAGATAATTTTTCATATATATATTCATGAGATAGAATTATTTATTTTTGATATAAATTTCAACTTCAACCTATATCTTGACTACATACATCATAAAAGTATTAACCAAGTCCTTCATTGTCAAATTATTTACAAATATAGAATTTCATATAGTTTATGATATTCTATTCCACTTAGGAGGTATTACATTGATTACTTTTAATGTTTTATCTGATTGTGATATTTAATCTCCTAATAAAACAACATTATTGACAATCTCTTTCAACCTTACATCCATTTTATTGATATTTTTATTCTCACCCATTCTAAAATTATCATACTTTACCTTTTTACCAGGGTATATTAATTGTTTAACATTTTCTATTCCCTAAAAGGAAATATAAATAGTCTTCTAAATAATATATGTACTAAAGCATTGAAAAAATAGATTGAATTCTTCAATTCCTAAACTACACATTATAACATTCACAAATTTGAAATTGAGATCATATTCATTTACTTTATCAGTACTCCAAACATCAAAATCATATTTGGGAATCCCATAAGGATTAACATTCATTAAATAAAACCTTATTCTATGATTTTTCAAATAAATAAGCATATGATATTTACATCATCCATAATCATTACCATTAAAATAGGGAGAACAAATCATCAACATACCTTCTCAATAATTTTTCATTTCATAACTTCTTTTTCTAAATCTTTAACTCAATCTTGTTAGAGCTAGTAAAAAAATCTATAGAAGCTTTAGTTATTTTTTTGATATCAAATAGGTTAAATAAAAATATACCAGTATGTCCATACCTCTGATACCAAATATTATTTTGGGATAAATATAATGATGACAAAGACACAAGAGAGGGGGTGAATTGTGGGTTTCAAAACATTGATAGATTATGAAAACCTCTCTTGTACTAGAATTCCTTTACTTTTCTCTCAAAGATGAATGATAAATGATAATAAATTAAGAAAATTAATACAATGATTTATAGTGGTTCAGGGTACAAATATCCCTTATCCACTCAACCAACACTCAACTCCATGAGCTTGGTGATTTTTAATAGGTCATATTAACCTATGATCTTCAAAATCAACATCTGAGTGTAGGTAGTTGACACCTTTATAAGACTTAAAAAATCCATCTAGTTCATTTACAAGGAATAAAATATTCACAACTTAGTATAAGAAACTGTCACTTAACCATAACTAAGTACAAGTAGATGAAACTCAAATATATCAAAAGAGTTTGATTTTTTTGAAAATATGAGTTTAACTTAACAGCTTACAATAAAAACTGACATATGAAATTAGATCTTCATCATATCACAAAAACATATAGATCTTCAATGTTTACACACGTTTTTTTTCAAACAATAACAAAGAAAACAACATAATGATATTTAAACATGAATGTATCCAAATTTTATCTTCAACAAATGCTCTATCATTTATGTTTAAGAAGATATAACAAATAAAAAATAGTAGCAGTGATGATAACAACAGTAAGTAATTTAAATAGATCTAAACATGTATATCTCCAAAGTGTAAAACTGGAGTCAAAAATAAATATTTTATTATATATATGAATATGTGTAAAACTAAATATATATTTTTGATAAATAATGTATCTATATTTATACACCAAGTTGAACAGATCCATGTCAAACTATATTCTAAAATATTACATAATAAATCATGAATATTTGAATTCAATAACATTCAATTGAGTCACAACATCCCATAAAAATAGTAGTGTTTTACTCCATTGAATATGAACCTTTAAAATAATCATAAAAATCATTTGAATTAGTCATAAAATATCTTTTAATGAATCATTATTTCAATCAATACCATTGTATAAATCTCAGTTAATATTGTAGATTTAAAACTCTATCATTGAATAGTCAAACCTAGGGTTCCTTCATGTGATGAAAAAATCACAGAACATAGGGTTGAAAATTTAAGGTTGATTACCAAACTGGGGTTGATATACCATATATTTGTTCCCTTAAATATATAGTTACATCCAAATTTATGGTTGATGAACCATAATTTCCACTTTCTCAAATGTTGGGTACCATATGAAAGTAGAGTTGATGATCCATACACGCTATTACAAACACTAGATTTCTTCTTTAAAATAAGTTTACCAATGGAGGGTTGAGAAAATGTTTCTAAAATACATTAAAACACATTCTGAATGCTTCAAAAAATAAGCCTCACTGATCAAAGTCTTGAATATAATTCCATAAAAAATATTTCAATGAATATTAATTTCCTAAAATTCAGTTAATGTAATTTCATTAGTAACCCAAATGTGGGTGTTTGTGAGCCTCAAAACCAAAATTAAATTAATGAAATTGTTGAATCTACACACGCTCAACACAATTACCCCAAACTCTCCACTATAATTTTCTCCCAGATGGAAATAAAGTTCATGGACTTTGTGAGTTAGTAAAATATCACCCCAATGGTATCATGGTTCTTCTTTATGTGTAGAATAATTGTGATGACGTCTATGGATATACCATCCCACATTCACTCCAAGATCTCAAGGGGATATAACAAACCTGTCAGAACCTGGTGCTCAGCTTTCACCTACTGACACGTGAGGCACTGAGAGATGAACTCAGGTACAATTTATCTCATGATAGACCACCAAAATTTATATTGAAGGTATATATACATCTGTCCCACACCAGGATATATATCTAGTGGAGAAGTGTGGAACTCCTGCATCACCTCTTCTCGTAATGTGACTAGAATCACTGTTCTCCCCTGGAATAAGATGACATGATTCCATCCTATAAAATATTCATCTGGTGATTCACCTATATATATATATAGTCATGTAAGACTTTAAAATTGATTTCCCCAAGCTAGGGATCTCTCATAAAATAAAGGAGAAAAATAGTCAAGACTATTTACTATAGAAAAACTATACCCTCCTACTCTATCGTGGCCAGCTATAGGGAAACTAACTTTTCCAAAACTTGCTGCACTCTGCCAGCATTGGACTTACTACTAAGGGAATCTACAACAATGTTTTCTTTCCCTAAATCATGGAATATCTCAAAGTCATAGTCTAGTAGGAACTCTAACCAGTTTCGCTATCTTAGGATCAGGTCTCTTTGCATGTATATTTTTCTGAGACTTTGGTGGTCTACATAATCCAAAAAGTGCTTTTCCAGAAGGTAGTGTCTCGACATCCTTAGGGAGTTGACTACCAATACCAACTCTAGGTCATGAGTCACATAGTTCTGCTCATGGGTTATCAACCAACTTTACCTATATGTGATAACTTTTTATTTCATTATCAACATGAAACCAAGCCCATATCTTGGGTCTTCAAAACACACTATGAACTCAATGAATTCCTCTAGTTGTATCAATAATGTAGCACTCGTCAGCCTCTGCCTCAACTCATAAAAGGCCCTATCTCACTTCTTATACTAGTTGAAAGGATTCTCTTTCCGTATAAGGGTTTTCAAAGGGGATGTGATTCTAGAGAATTCCACCACAAACTTTTTGTAGTACCCTAAAAATCCAAGGAAGATCCGAACCTCTGGCACATTACTATGTGGATACCAAGAACGCACTACTTCAATCATCACTGGTTCCATGGAAAAAAATTGTTTATAAATGAAATTCCCCAAAAACTGAACCTCATGGATCCAGAAATACACATCAAGAGATTTTTTTTTTAAACTGATGCTCTCAAATAAAGTCAAGAACCAAACTCAAGTTCTTAACTTCCTCATCCTATGATTTGTAATAGTTGAGTATTTCATCAATAAATACAACAAAAAACTAGTCCAAGTATGTCAAAAAGACCTGGTTTATCAAATCCTAAAAAATGATGGTAAAATTAATCACACCCAAGTACATCACTAAGAACTAATATTCTCTATAGTAACATTGGAATGAAAAATTTGGAAATTTAGCCTAGAAAACCCTAATCTAGTGGTAGCTGGACCTGAGATCAATCTTCAAGAAGCATCTCATGCCTCGAAACTGATCAAAGAGTTTATCAATCCTCAAAAGGGGTATTTGTTCTTTATCATGGACTATTTTAGATAACGATAATCCACGAAAATCCATAAGCTCCCATTTTCCTTTTTCAAAAATAAGACTATAGTTTCCCAGGGGGACACACTAGGTCTAATGAAAAATTTTCCATAGAGGTCCTATAATTGTAGAGATAGGTAACAAAGCTTGGTTGGTTCCATCTGATATGCCACAAAAGATATCAGGTTAGTCCCAAGATGCAATTCAATACAAAACACTATCTTCTGCTTCAAAGGGAGTCCTGAAACATCATCAAGAATGATTTCAATATAATCCTTTGTATCTAAAGGAACCCATATGCCTAAATATCATACTACACCAAGGGATACACTTTTCAAGTGATGGATGGAAGGATACAACCTCTTTATTACAACATACACTTATCCTTCTATGATATCTCTCTCACTAGAAAAGGAGAATCCCATCCCATCAGTACATAGGCATATAACTTGTCAGTAGTGAAAAGAAATATGGGATTATACCATAGATATCCAATCAATACCAAATATGAAGTCATAGGGTTCCATAGTGATTAAAAAAATATTCCATGTGAACCTCTCTCCACCAAGTGATATCTTGAACTTTCAATGGATGAAAGATAAAGAAGAAGCATTTCCTATAGGAACCTCTAGATGAAGCTGATGTGATAGAATCTCAAATGGGATCTCCATCTCTCATACCAAGAGACAAGAGATAAAGGAATGAATAGAAAATGTGTCTAATAATATCTAGGAAAGAGTAAAATAAAAATAGATTGTATCTCAAATCATCTCTTATGTTGTGGGATCATTGACATCCAAAGCATGCAGCTGTCTATGGCCCCAACATCCAACTCCCTTAGCCTGACCTAGGCTTCCAAATAGTGGTGCTGAAAGGATCTCACGATGAAGTCCACCAACCATCTCTCCACCTTCTACTCTTCTTGTTCCACCTCCCTGGGGACCACCCTATACATTCCTAAGAGATCCATGATCACGGTGATGCCTCAACCATAGTGGTCCACAAGCTATTTTCCTAGGCTGCTATGCATGCCCGGTTGGGTAGTCTCACTTCCTATGAACCTGAACATAAAAAAGTAAAACACTTCCCCTATCTGGTATACCCTAACACTTCAAACTTCCACTGAATATGCACCTGTGTCTGATCATCGAAGGATCTCATATTCCACGATCCTGCCGCTCGGTGTCAGCTAGTTGTTGTAGGCATCTTAGATTTCGTGTTCCCACTACTAGATTTAGTTGTTTGGCATCCCTCTGACATAAATCTCTATGTCACAAGTGCCCACTCTAGTACCACGATATAGGTGGGGATGCACAAGGGGAAAATGTATTCCTAGATATCTCTATTGAGTCCCTACTCAAACTTCTATTCTTATAAGTATCTATCTCAGATCATGTTAATGGAGTAACATTTAAGGTATGTGAACCTGTTCATGTACTCATCCACCGTCATTCCTCTATGATTCATCTCTAGAATCTCATGGATCTAGAATGAGTGTAAGGAGGGGTATTACTCCTCATGAAACAAATGCTAGAAGCCATCCCATGAGAGTGTCGAATCATCATGAATCTATGTAACAAGGCTCCACCAACACCCAAATTATTCTTTGAAAAGGATAGATTTCAGTGAAACCACATGATCTGTTGAGGTATGAACAAAACTAAAGATACGAACAACCGACTCTAGCCAATACTCCATTTCTTGAGGATCTAAATTGATATGAGACATCATCAGTCTCTAATGTTGGAACTTGCAGAGTGTGATATGCTTATGCACATCCCCAACCTAGTATGTCAGGATTATCTAATTCTCGATAGGTGGAGGTTTTGTTACCTACCCACCTTAAGGAAGGGGGTCATGGATGTACCTTTAACTAAGGCCTATTGTCTCATAAGATCATCATCACAAACCATAGCTAGTATCATAGCTAGCTATCGTCGTGGAGACATCGTGAAATTTATCAAGGAATACAATAGTCAGATGAGCATATATAAATATTTTTATCAAAAAAATGGGGAGATGAATTAGGAAGGATAGTCAAATAATCAATCCAATATGATGCATGTACCATTAATCCATGTAATAAATGTCTTGGCCTTCCATGTTAAAAATAATGTAGTTATGGTCATGGTGAATGGCTTTGTCAATCACTGCACCATCACCTGATTCCTTGGCCTAAGAGATGTACTCGAGAAACGTCAACACTGTTTCCCTAATCATAAACAAACCAATTAAGGGGATACGTCTAAAATACATCCCAAGAAATGAACTTTCACTAATAATAATCTATCAGAACCTGACCAATATCGGTGATCAAGCCCCAACTACCCTAAGCCCGCCCCTATAGGACAGGGGGTGGAGACCAGCTATGAAGGCATAATTAACTCAGGGAGGACTTTTACTAAGTAACTCTATGCATAGACATAATCAACTCAATGAAAAATTATATAGGGAAAGAATAAAACATGAAACACTGCTATGAAATAAACCAAGTATGAATGAACCTCTAGACAATAAAAACATATAGTAGTGTGAACTGAAAAGTAAATGGGAAAATTACATGCCTAACCAGAAATGTGTCTCAACCTGACAGAAAACTAGAAAAAGTAAATAGCTGAGATATCCTAGCTCCTAAATCCCAAGCTTTGACCACTATACATAGTCTAAGAACCCAGTATCCTTAAGCTACTCTATAGTCATGGTCAACATGTCTGTCTTCTGCATAAGAAATGACATGTGTGGGAAAATCCCATTCAGGGGTGAGTATAAACATACCCAGTAGGAAACCCAGATAGATGAATGGGGATAAATGACATATACAATAGAAGATATAGATATCAGATTCACAAGGTACAATGAAAGTGTAAAACTCAACCCAAACCAAGTGAAAGTAATCTTGTCCAAATACAAGGGGCTAAACACAGTGAGTAAATAAAATAACCATTGAGCCTTCATCACCTATAGTGTGAGAGTAGATTCACCTAACCAAGATAATATAGACAAAGAAATCACATGGAATACCCCATGCATATTCACCTCTCTCGGAAGGAGAGTAACCAAATCCCATGAGTGGATATTATATATATATATATATATATATATATATATATATATATATATATATATATTCTCAGTCAAAGAATCCCAAAGGTGAGAGTAATGGGATCTCCATCTCATAGCTCATCCCAATAAAAATGTATCCAATACATCCAAAAGTCCAAAAATGATGGTCATCGTCCCACGTGTCTTCCTAGAACATAGAAGTCTAAGGAACTAATTCACCATACATTGATACTATCCGCTTTGGGTGGTATTGACTCACCCACATGAGTTTGGTTGCATCTTAAAATCAATTCTTGATAGGGAAAGTGTTCCTCTTTCTCGTGAGTCTAATGCTATGCCACACCATGTATTTTCAATGTTCCACACAATCGAGGGCCACAATTTCTTGGTAGGAGACCCATGCCTTGGTACCATAGGAGGGTTCCACTTCGATAGTTGATGGATGACCCATGCCCAACCAAGCTGGAGGGTTTTAATTCAGTGAATGAGGACCCATGCCAAACCCAACTCAAGGGTTCCACTATAAGTCATCAACATCCCATGCTCAGATACCGCATTAGGGTTCCAATCAACAGGTTAATGACCCAAGCATGGACCAACTAGAAGGTTCACTCTAATAGTCATCTAGGACCCACGCCCAGCCTAGCTGGAGTGTTCCACTCAGTAGTCTGTAGAGGACTCATTCACAACTCGGCTAGAGGGTTCCACTCTAGAATACATAAAGGAAAAATAATTAGCCTAGCTGGAGGGTTCCACAAGATATTAAGCATCTTGTGATCCTACCTAATCACTGCTTTCATTGGGGTTTCCTAAGAAGGTGTCACTCCCTAAAAATATTCCATCGTATCTTGAAAGCCATAACCGAGTGCACCATCACATTATATATGGAAAAAACTCTTAGGATAGGATACTCATGGAACAAAATTGAGATATGAAGCTAAGAAGTTTTCTCAAAGGATCCAAGGGGGTACACAGTGTGTGGCCCTACTTCATAGCCTGGTTATGTCCCAAATTGGAACAAGGGTTACTATTTGTGTTGTAGTACACACCGTGTAGGTTGACTACATGGTGTGTCCTGGATAACTGGGACTAGGGCTATGTGCTACTCACTATGTTCATGTATCATATTACATGAGTGTATACCTAAAACCATGTACCATCACATGGGTTACGATCCATATGACCAATCACATGGGTTTTCCAACCCAAGAAGGGGTACTTGGCGTGCAATGGGGATTACACACTGTGTCCTCCGTATGATTTCCCAAACCATAGTCGTCATAACGGGACGAGCTACACACCATGTGTTCTTCATTGAAAACAATGTGCAGTTGAGTTTTTTTTTCCATTTTTCTAGATTTGATTCCCACATGCCAATCTGATCGATCTAGATTTTATTTCATCCCTATCTTTAATCGAAATTTATCGATCTATAAGAAAATCAAGGATCTCCATTGCTATTTTTTAGAAAATGGTTTTGGTCACTATTGAGGATTTAACCGCTTGTTTCATATGTATCCATGGATTCTAGGTTCGATTTTATGTCCTTAAACCATAAAATTACCATCCTTGTTCCACAATAGTTCTATATTTGTGCTCAAGTCATCATTTCATTCATGTTTTTCCAATTCTCCATTAATATATTGGTCCGATAGAGCTCGGTACAACCAAAAAATTATTGAAACAAGACCACATGGATCCAACCAGTGAAGAATGTGAATAATCAAGGGAGAAAAACACAATAATGAGGATCAATTGATTAAGGCCAAGTGTTCTGGTACAATCAACCAAGAACGGGTATTCAGATTAGAAAACAAAGGGAATAAACATAGATTTTAGTACATGGGCACATGAAAGGTTTGAAATTTTCATAGATCCATGGGAAAGGATGAAGTTTTACAATCATTTAATCATGAAATGAATAAAAATACCAATTTATGAGTACTAAATCTAATTTTGATCAATATTTGATAAAGAATGCATTCATTAATGATTTGGAAGGAGCTGCTACATTCGATGCGTCCTGATCTGATTGATTCTGGAGTTTCACTATGTTTTGTCAAAGGGAGGAGGAAAGATATCCATCCGATGAATTATAGAAATTATGATCCAAATCTGGAATGGATTTATAGCATTATATATTTTTAATCTTATTTGTTTCACTAAAAATACATAAATAATTTAAATAATTAAACAATTAATTCATTAAACGCACTACCAATGGGTGAGGGGTATTAATATCCAAAAATAACTTGTTTTATGTCACACGAATGGAAAAACCATGTTCTAGACTCAGCCATGGTTTGAGATTTCTAATCAAATCATGATTTTAAGATTTATCCCATTTCTATATTAATCTACGCACATACAATATAAATTATTTTTAATATTTTTGTAAAATTAATTATGGACACACTGGGCCTCAGAATTTTACGCCATGTCAGGATATAGATCTTAAAATATATATATAAACATTTTAAAGTATTTCAAAGAAAAAACGAGTCACTACAATATTGATACCCTAGATCACATGAACTAGGATTGCTCTAAGATACTTGATAATCCATGGATATTATGTAGTAAACTTTAGAGGTTTCCCTTCTTGCCTTAGAACATGTGAATGATACTTTCCCTAGGTATTCACATGATCCTATACTTGTTCTTCATGACCCTCAAGAGTCTCAAAATGCTCATGCTCTAATGAAACCTAGACATCACCCATCTTACTCTCCACACAAGCCATCTATGTGGTAACCCACTAAATACCATCAACATAGTCATACAACCCAATATCACACACACACACACACACACACACATATATATATATATATAAGATATATAGGGAAAACAGTAACATGAAGTTTCAACTCACTACCCTTACTCTCCCCCATCGCAACCATGCCACATAGAATCTAGGCCTCATGGAATCCTTACATGTCCTCAATAGAGCCAAGTATCAAAATTTCCCAAGCCATGCCCGTCCTAAAAAACCATGTCATCTCAAAATTATGACCTTATAATCCAACCTAGTATTTGAAATCACCCCATGCCATATCTCCCACTTTCCCGTAAAAGAGCTAGTCCCATTTCACATATTAAAAGAAATTCATTTCATAGGCGCACACGCACACACACACATATCACATCAAATTTTACAAGAGATTTTCACAAGTGCATGATGATACATAATTAAACATCCCATTGTGCCTATAAAAAATATAAAATGGATTACCCATTACCATATCTATATAAGGGTCCTATCTCTCCCCTACCGTACCTGGTCAAGGGTCACATATCACAATGAGTAACAGTTCACACTCCATGAATACCACTCAAGGTGGAAATCATATGAATTATAAATTGAGAAAAATGGAATAGAAATTCTCACCCATGGTAACTTGGTCCATCCCTCATACATGGGGCTGCAAGTATCCAAGCACGAGCTATGAATCGACTTCCAACCACATCCTAATCTCTATTCTAATATAACCCAAATAGCGAGACTATTAGAAAATTAAAGCAAAGTCAATCTCAATATTATTATTATCTAGCCTTAAAATGTTATTAAATCCCATTCATGAACTTCTATGATACAAATTATTTTATCCGGACCTGATTAACCTCCAAGAAAATGATATCAGGATGGGTAAAACTGACCTGAGTCATGTCTCCTCATATTCCAAAGGATGCAGACTAGTAGCAAGGGTGTAAAAGAGTAATAGTGGGGAGACTATACCCTCATAGAATGATATAATAATGGTCTTAATAAATATATATAACATGAAACAGACAAAAAGACTCAGAGAACTTCAACCAGACCTGCTAATCGAAGTAGTACAATCAATCACAAGCAATAGTGGATGAATAACAAACAACATCAGTGAAAAAGAATTAACAAACCAACATTGAGATTACAGCTACTAGAAAAACATGCATCTAATACAGGTCATACATATAAATATATAGAAGGAGGGTTTCCCATAGATAACCTTAGTATCCACATACATATAAGCATGCTGAAATAGAAAATTAAACTAAAAAGAAGAACTCCAACTTAGGTAGGAAACTTAAGTTCACCTACCATCCATTAATTACAACACAACTTCAATCCAACTATAGAGTTTGAACCCTTACCATAACATAAAATCATAAAGTCTTAACACGCCCTGAAGGGACCATGTAGGGTGTAATAATGAGTCTCAGTAAGATACCGACCAAATGTACATACCCAACATAAGTGTTTATGAAGTTTTATATAGAAATAAAACATATAAAAAAGAATTTCATTTTAAAAAATATTCCTTGGTGCTCAACAAACACTAAGAATATATTACCTACCTCGAACAACTCCAAAATCACTAAAGAGGACAGGAACCGTTCCCCATGTCACAAGGTATCCCAAAATGCCAAATAGTCTTATGTGAACCCTCAAGTTACACCTCCAATAAAGTTACCTGGAAACTCATTCCAACTGAAACCTCATATCCCAAATCAAACCACCAACATCCCAAATGAACTCCCACGAAAATAGAACCCTAGTTACTTAGACCCCTAATTGAAAGTACCTATCAGCTCAAAGTATAATGTATGGAGGAACAATGATAAATGTCCTAAAATAAAATCACTATTATAACATAGAACTATGTCCCAAAGAACATATATCTCCATCCTCCCAAAATATTCCTATCACAATGGCCTCAATATGGAGAGCCTCGTCCCCCAACTGATAGTGTTAGCACTATCATCTGAAGGTTCCTCACCTTCCCCATGTATTTCTATTACAAGAACCCCCAAACCAAAATACTAAGACACACTACTAGGGCCTATAACCACTCGAGTGGTAAAAATACCTCATCAATAAGTCATCCTATCCATTCACAACTCTAATCAGCACTTTGGTCATCACGGGTGAGAGACAATCACCATTTAGTACCTAAGACACACTAACTCTGGCACCACATTCCCCTATAACCATGTCACTAAAATTTGATGAACAATCCATACAATATCACAAGACATGACCCAAACCTGATAACCTTTACACCTAAATCCAATGTCCATAAAGCCCAATCCTATGATCAACATCATCCAAGTAACCCATGCCATGACTAACTAGATGATCTCATCACCTCAATCCAAATGGAAATTCCATCTCAATCCCCTGAGCCAAGCCAATCATGATCCAATGAATCACATCAGCATATCATGTAAAAAATTAAGAATTTCACTTAATAAAAATCTCAATTTAATATGATTGAATTGTAAAATTTACATAAACATAACAATTAAATTTTAAAAGACCGTCTCTAATTGAATTAAGAAATCACACCATTCTAACTACCCAAGGTGTTTGATGACCTCTAACCTAGCCTACCATGTATGAATTGGGCTAGGGAAAGCCTAAAGGTATCCCATAAGGTCACACAATCAATTTAAGATCAAGAATAAGGGTCTAAATAAAATAACCAACAACACACTAAAAGGCTCACCAAAAAAATAACCTCAAAATATTGAAGAAAGGTATGGACCACCCACCTAGAGTCATAGATGTAGGCATATCCAATATTATCCTATAACTCAAAGAAGTTTAGAAGAAATCATAGTTTCCTTCAAATTACCTGAAAATAAGGAAAACCACTCGAATGGATTTATCGGTATGTGATGTGAGGGAAAAGAGAAATTTATGTAAAGGATATGAGTGACTCACTGATGTAGTTCCTATGCACCAGATGACTGATGAAACAGATATCAAATAAGGGATATAGATAAATCCCTTTGAGGAGAGGAGGAGGAGCTCCTCCTTTGCTACAGTATGATCCATGAAGGAAGAACAAGGGAAGAAAGAAAGAAAAAGAGGAAAATAATAGAAGGGTATAAAAGTAATTTTACCCCTTAAAAGATGTTTCATAGTTATGTCTCTTGGTTTTCCAAACCATGTACAAATTGGGCATACAATAGTGTTAAGGTAGTATCTATGTGGCACTACTCGTGCAACTTTCCACACAGTTTTACCTAACCAGGCGTAAACCATGTGGAATCCCTATGAAAAAACTACATACATGGCCATAAATTCGTGTGCCTTTCCCATCATGGTTTACCAAACCATGTTCAAGAAAAAAATAGGGTGCATGGTTATCATGAAGAGGCTGCATGGTTTACCCCAAACTGTGTGTCTCTACCTTCAACTTCAAAAAAAGCCTTTGGGCCTTAAGCACACTTGAAACACTTTTGATCACTCAAGGAACTCTGAAATCCTATAAAAAATTTCAGAAACCTGATATTAGACTGATAGAAAACACATAATTATGTTATTTAGATCGAAAAATAATTTGGCATACCCACCAATTAAAAAATTCAAAGCAGGAGTGGTTTTTGACCAGATCAAAAAACCTAGGATGTTACAATCGACACAAGAGAAAAATTATTATGGAACTGGAAGAATTTATTATTATAGGTCCTTTTTATAAATCATAAAATGGTTTAAGTAATATGGGAACCCAAGGATGTTATGAAGAAGAACCAGCCACATTTGTTTAGAAAGTAATATTCATGAAAATTTCGAGGATGAAATTATTTAATAAGGGAAGAATGTGACACCCAAGATTCAATTATAGTAAGTCAAAATTCTATAAAAATATAATAAAATTACTATTTCAATATTTCATGGTACAAAAAATTTAAATTTAATAAAATGAATATCGCTTTTGAACTTACTAGGTCAAGATAAGCCTAAAATGAGTTTTTTTATTTTTCCCTTAAAAATAAGAATTTATGAAAAATTGAACATGTAATATTTAACTATTACTCATTTATTTATTATATTTTTTTAAATTATTCTTAATTGTCCATTTATTGATTACAAAATTGAAAAAAATAAAGACAAGGTCATTTTGAGGTAAAAAAAGATATTTTTCAGAAAACTGTTATTAAATGGATAATGTATTTCCATTTTAATTAATTAAAATAATATTTAATAATGAATGATTTAAAATAAATTTATATAATATATATCCAAATATATGAAGTTAAATATATATAATTATGATTAATATTCATATAGTTAATTTAATATATTCTCCTGCTTGAAAAAATTATTTTTTGAAAACCCATTTTCTCATAACATTTTACAGGTTTATTTTTAAATTAAATACTACCGATTCAATGAAATTAATTTGATAAAATTGATTTCATATTTTCAATAAAAAAATTAATATTAGTTAATAAGGTAAAATTATGTTTTTTATAATTATTAATAGGAAAAACAATAAAAATCGGTTACCACAGTTACAGCCAAAATTGGTTTATCGGCCATTAATCTAAAATGATAGGGGTTAAAATGACTTAAAACGTGGTTAATACTCATTATTTGGTTTTATTATGGAATTAAATTTATAAAATTATTTGGTTAGTAATATTTTATCTATTTATTGAAGAATGTGACTTGATAATATTTTAAAACTTTGAAGAATTACAAGTGTTCCACTCACCTCAATTATAAAAGGGCACCCCTTCCATCACTTATTCCCATCAATTGAATAATTTAGATAAAAAAACTATATAAATATATCCCAAAAATTCTTATCCATGTTATAGAGGTTTTTTTGTTCATAAAATACCAAACCTAGGGTCTTTAATAAGATATCCAAATGAGTTTTCTCTAAGATAAGGTAATCCTCTCAAAGAAACTATTTCTTTTTTACTTATTGTTTTACCACCATCAAATATGTACCAAAAATTCCAATATAATAACAAAGGTATCCACCATATAAAAATATTTTATTATGTTTATATAATAATATTTATCCCTATCATTTTCCATCAAATGGAAAACAAAAACCATCACTTACCAGTATGATGAACTACCACCTTGCAAGCCGATGTAATTTGTTTTCCATCATCGACTCATATGGATAGTTATAATGATGGAATAAATGAGTGTGTATATATATATATATTATAATTATTAAATAATATTTATTATTCAAAAGTTAAAATATCATATACTTCCTTACCCTTTCACCCATTATGAAATGATAACATCGCTCATGCATACGTATGACCTACCATCTCTACGAAGTGATTTGATTCATTTTCCATGTAAAATATTTCAGAATGATTCTAAAAATTAATCTAAAAATTAAATATTATATTTATAAAATTAATATAATTCTTCTGATTTTTATTCTTTATCCTATTTTTAATAACTAGAACATTCATGATGAAACATACTTGAGAAACTAAGCAGTTGACACACGAAACAATAATACAAATGAATGATTGTCGATGTAAGAGTGATAAGATTCTATAATTGGATAATATATTATATTATAAATATGAATATGGTTATTTTATATATTAATAACAAGTTATAATCCATTATAGAATTGGTTAAATCATGTTCAACAAAGTAGAAGCATGGGATAAGGTATTTCATCTCAATTTCCACTCTATTGAGACATATTTGGTATTATAAACCTATTTACTATTTTATGGTGTATATAATGTCCCTTAGATGTATTTAACATGAATATATATTTATTAATGATATTAAATTTTTTAATTCAATTTTAATCTTTCAAGGGGTTACAATTTAAAAGTTACCAATGAGGTAAAAATTTATTTTACATTATCATTTTTTTTGGGATTTATTATATTTTTCATTGATGGAATACTATAATATATCCCTAAAAAATCAATATATTTTATTATAATATAGATATTTAATGATTTTATTTATTCAATTAAAACTTTTACCCATTTTTTCGATGTCATCCCACCATCTTATAACATAAACGTTTCATTAAATGGAACAAAACACATGATCATTTAAGGTTTAGTTTCTTGGACATTTTATACATAATACATGAAAACACAAAACACCATTCTAATCCAATTTAACTAATTATTCATGGGATCAAAATAATTCAATTTTACTAAATATCATATTTGGGGGACATACATCAATGGAAATGGGTGAGCATGAACCCAGTTAGGGAATAGGAAAGTGAGTAATTTAACATGTGATCACGAGGCATATCAATAAGTAAAAGTGGTGTAACAATATAACATTATCAAGAGAAAATAAGGAATATAATAAAAAAATTTAATCATAAAATTTAAATGTGTCTAAAACATTTAAATGTGTCATTCAAAATCATATCACTAGGTTTTATCACCATGGTGTCATAAATGAAAATTTCTACAATTATTCACAAAGGTATCGTAAAACATGTCATCTCTAGAGACTATATTATTTACCCAATGAATTGGAGAACTATAATGGTGCAAAAAATAATAGGTATTAATTAATTTGATACTTATATTTCATAATAAATCATTTTATTAATAACTTGTGGAGAATAAAAAGGGGTTTCTTATGAAATTCATGGTGTACAAAAGTACTTAAAGACATGATCATTACATCATTATTAACCCATTAAAAAGTAATAATGGTTTCATATGTTAAAATAAATGAACAGATATATCATTTTTGTATCTAGGTGAATAACCAAGTAAAATGGAGAGGTTTTAGTGTTCACCAAAATAAATTAAATGATAATTTCTCAAGTAAAACAGTGAAATTTGAGAAGTAAATTCGGCAGCATGATAGGTTTAAAAAATGGTTTTAGAAAAGGGTAAAATGAGAGAGGAAGAAGGTATCAAATTTATAAAAAATTATTCTGTAGTTATGAGTATGACCAAAACCATAAGAAAACAATATAACATACCCTTTAGAATATGTACACAAAAATAATTTCATGGATGGAAAAAAGCGGATGAGAATTCCGTTACCTTGAAGAGTTAGTCCTAAATTATGAGAATTTAAACCTTGAGGGATTGAGGAAACCTTGGGGGGACTCATTGGGAGGAAAAACACCATTAATTCATCGAGGATGAATTATGAATGAAGGTATATGATGAAATGGGTGGGTATATATAGCAAAAGTGGAATAATTGATTAATAATTTCCAAATATAGGTCATGGAAATCTAGGTTGTGGAAAATGAAAAACCATTAGATTAAAATAGTTTTTTCTCATGGTATTGGATATTTGAGTAAAAATATATGATATTATAATACAATATAATTGAACAGAATTTTTTAATACTCCCTTGGACATGATAAGTTAAAATTTCCACAAAATAATGCTTTTAAAATCACTTTTTCCATTTTAGCCTTTCAAAAGTCACATATAGGTTTGGAAATAGATTAAAAGACATTGATATGATTAATATTAATAAAATAAAATATTTTTTGTCATGTATTGTAGTTATTTAATTATCACATAATTATGACATAATTATGAAGTCATAAAATATACTGAAAACCGAAAATTGTATTTTTACTATTCATGGAAAAATAAATTATTTTAGAAAATTATCATAATTTCACTCTAACATAATTTCAATTTTATGATTTAAAATATAATGTTTATTTTATCATAATAATTATCTATATATGATAAATTTGACTTTTAAATATAAGAATCCTTATTTATTTAAAAATAGCAGTTTTTAAGTGCCAGTCAATTTTTTGACACTTATAAAAATTTCCTAGGACATTATAAAATTATTTTATCATTTATATTTAAATTAAATTAGTTTTAAAAAGACTATTTAATTAAAAAAATATTATTCCGAATACAATAGTTTATTATAAATATGTATATATATTTTTTAAAAATAAAATTATGTTTTATTTATGTCCATTTTTTTTGTCAAATTCGCCTCAATCAAACGTATATTTTATTAGGTAAAACTATTAATAAAATGGAATTGATGGAATAATAATTTTATTTATACAATGTGAATTACAGTTTAAAAAACTAAGGCCAAGACTAGTAACCCCTTATTATACCCACATATACTCTCATATTAAGGTGTGCGTTGGTGGTAGATTCATGGGATGGATCAGCTAACATTGAACAAGTGGTTATCTCTACTAAATTAAACTTATATCATAGATTATATTATTCAAGATTCAATTATTGAAGATAATATGAGGATTAGTCAATGGATAATCCCAATAATGCAACCTCTATCCCATGTTTAGACAAATGGTATTCAAACGATATAACTCTACTAATTAAGGCCATCATTTATCATTTCTACATCAATTATAATTTTTAATTACTAATTATAAACAGTAATTTTAATGGTAAAATTATCAAAATATTGTATAATTTCCAATGGTAAAATTGACTAATGAGTATATTGACCAATGGTCATATAACAGTCAAATCCCAATAGTCACATTTCCCTTTATACCATGTAAATACCACTTCATTATCTCACTAAATATACAACAAAATTATTCCAATGGTTATATTTAAATTTTATAATAGATTTATTGGTTTCCTAATATTTTGTTTCATTTCTATTGTTTTTTCCTAGGGGTTGATGATTTTAGTAGATTGTGGTGATCCATATTTTCCCATTTTAGATTTTCTATTTTATACATTTTTTTCAAATTATAATGTTTATCTTTTTAATTGGTTTCATATTTGAATAATGTAATGGTATTTATTAATGAGATGAGGTTTTGCTGGTTTCTCTATATTTTTACATTTATAATATTATATAATATATATATAAAATTATCCACAAAACAAATATAATTTAAAAATAATAGGTTGATACATTTTTCCCCCTTATGAAATTTCATCCTCGAAATTTAGTCTTATTCTCCCAGTTAAAAAAAGGTTAGGGTAATTCTTTCCCATTGTCTCCTCAGGTTCCCACATAACTTCATAATATTTATGGTTCCTCCACAACACCATGAAAAGGTGTGTTATCTTATTTCATATAACTTTGTCTCTATTATCTAATATCACCACCGAATTCTCCTTATAAGAGATATTATTTTCCAATTATACCACCTCTTGATTTAATATATATGAGGACCCTATATTTAATTCCTTAAGAGAGATACAAGAGAATAAATAATTAACTTGATATAGATTTGGTGGAATTTCTAGCCGATAGTCTATTACTCATATGCAAATAAAGTATCTATTAGGGGTCAGTGTACATAGGTATAAGTTTCCCATTCTTTTAAAACCACATGACTCTTTTCCATGGTGATATACGAAGGAATTTTTACCCAACATCAAACTCTAAGTCCCTTTGATAGTTTTCAGCATAAATCTTATTTTTTACTTTGAGATTCCTTTATATGTTATTGGATGGAATGAATTTTCTTCCATTATCTATTGTATAAGATCAAGCCCAAGTATCTTTCTTTCCCCAACATCATCCCATCAAGTAGGAGTTCTACATTACTTCCCATATAGAGCTTCATAGGGTTCCATTTAAATATTCAAGTGGAATATGATTTTGTATGATAACTCAAATAATGGGAGGTGTTGATCCTATACACCTTTAAATTCCATTGAGCATGTTCTCAGCATGTTATTGAGTGTTTAAATAGTTCTTTCAGATAATCTATCAGTTTGGGGATGATATGCCATACTGAAATTCATTTTAGTATTCATATCATGTTGAATAATTCCCTAGAATTTATATATAAACCCTGGATCAATATTAGAAATGATTTAAAGTGGTTCCCCATGTATCTTCACCACTTCCTTTACATATATATTGGAAAATTGGTCAAGAGTAAAATATTTTCGAATATCGATGAAATGAGAATTATTAATGAGTTGATCCACTATAACACATTTTAATTTATTCCTTTGGATATTATTAGGAAACTAGTGACAAATTACATAGTGTTATTTTCCCAATTCTATATTGATATGGGTAGTGATTTCAATACCCCATTGTGATTTTTTCCCCGCCTTCACATTTTGATACACCAAGAACCTTATAGTGTACTCAACAATACCCCTTTCCATATTATCCCACCAATAATGATTATAAATGTCCCTATACATTACGGTGATACCAATAAGTATAGAGAATTTAGAGCTATGATATTCATCCATATAATCATTATTTATCTCTAAGACACAAGGGACACATAAAATTATATAAAATTTCAGAATACCTTCTTAATAGATATAAAAATCAGGAAACATATCATTATTCATAGCCCCTATATTATTTTAAATAAAAGGATATTTTTAATTTGATAACCCATGATAATATCTAACAATTATTTTTAATCAATATTTTGGGATAGGGTTAATGATGTCCCTTCCCTTACAATTCCCATTGCATAATAATAATATTTTATCATAGATAAAGGAAAATTGAGTTAACTAAATCCCATATTAATGTCATAATTCATGAATTATGAAACATTTATAAATGGGTTTTTGAGGTAGAAATATAAATCCCTGTAAAGAATATATAAAATACCACATAATAAAATCAAATAGAAGAATTTTCCAAACATATATGAGATAATATGAAGAAGGATAATCATAACTCAATGAATGAGAAATGATTTTTCTAAAATGACCATTTTAATAATAGAAGCATAATAATAATATGGTAACATGAAATTTCTATTAAAATATCATCAAGTGAAATATATTCATTATAATTGTAGTAAATATACTAGTTGATACACTATATAAATGAAATGATTGTTTTTAATATCAAGCATACCTTAAGGATTTTAAAATGAGACAAAGAAACCCTTACAACCTTTGAACCATTAAAAGAAAAATTCATTGAATGATATGTGTAACGCCCGGACCGTAGTTACCCAGAGTCGGTGCATTATTACATAACATTGGCATGATCACATGAAAGATCAAATTTCGAAAGACCGATTGGTTTAGTAGCCTTGGAAACACTAGATATATTCATAAGTCTTATATTACACCATAAAATGAAAAACTACTACAACAACATAATGTCTCCACAGTCCACACTATTATCCCCTCATAATATCCCTGTAGGTCATTCATAACTTACTTCGTCACATCCTGGGAAAAATAAAACATAGAAAAGGGGTGAGCTCAAATCCCCAGTAAGGATAACAATATAACAAAATCTTTCATAAATAAGAATATACATTTAAGGCAATGTATAACTAAAACAAAAGCCTTTCAAACTTTAACATTCAACATGGTATGGCATAAATAAAATGAAATAATTTCATTTACTTATTCACATGGATATTCTACTAATAGAATAATCACATACAAAATCAATAACCACATTCATAATGTTGGAATGAATAATGCCAGACTATCATAACCACATAGCCAAGGCCTCGTGCCAAGACTACAAATAAGATTTTGTCAAGGCCTTGTGCCAATACACTAGTTTGTCTCATGAGACCTAACGATGCATCGAGGAGCTATAGCGGGCTCCACCCGTGACATATTAAGTCCAATGCGTTCCCATATGAAAAGGTTTAAACATAACATAAACATTCGAATTAAAACTAGCATATGAAATGTCAATAATTTCACCATAAACTATGAATGGTATAAAAATAGCACATCCACAGTCAAACATATCACAAAACCTTCAATTAAATATAGAAGTTTTGTATCAACTTAAAATAAGCGTAAAATCCATCAAAGGATGATGACATAGACGAAATCAAAACACTTTTTAGAGAAATATCTCTTTCTATTTTTGAAATCATTTAAGAGCTATATAAAATAAAACATTTTCTTTGAAAATATTCTTATAAGCTTGTAAGGAATGATTTGAAGATATTATAACGGTGGAAAATAACCGCACCCACCGTATAAGTTAAAAAACATTCTTACCTTAATTCTGTCGAAAAGGTTAAAAATGACCTTGTTTTGAAAATGAGGGAAAGATTTCTCTTATAAAAAGTAAAACAATGGTATAAATGACTTTACCCCATATTCTTATAAATAATAAAAATGTTTTGAAATTAATTTTTAAGAAACATGGAAGTGGATGGTAAAGAGATCCCAGTAGATTATTACGTATAACCAACCTCGGATAATGAAGAGATTATGAAATAACCCTTACCTTGTACTTTTCCTTGGTTAGGGTAGGTTAACCTCCTCTTCTTCGGTTCCTTACTTTTGATTTGATCAAAAGGGCTCCTTAGGTTGGCTTTCTGATCAAACTAAGGACTCTAGGTTGTAGTGAGAGATGTTGGGAGAGTATTTGGGCAGAGCTTGGCCGAACCAAAAGGCTTTGATGGTGTGAAGAAATGGGAAGGAAGAGTGCCCTTTTATAAGAGGGGTGAGGGGCACCTTTGGAAAAGCTAGAAATAATAGTTTATATTAAATTCATATTCGATTTATAATGGCTCAAAAGTTTATTATTCAATGTTTAAGGTGGGGATAGGTCGGACACAACTCAACCAATAGAGTTTAGACAGGTTTGGGAACTTATATTAACCTTATCTTTAAGTATTAACTCTAAGTTTATTAGTTTCACTTTTACAATGTCTCTTTGTATTTTTATATTATATGTTTAATAAACTTACCATATACATCCAAGCGACCCCCAAGTTGTCCATTAATTATACACCTATCATGATATAAGTCTTTTGGCCGAAACTTAGATTTTTATGAATTTAATATCAATTAATAATATAATATCTGTTTTAAGAACTCTTTTATGTCAATTTTGACACTATTCAATAGTTGATTTTTTTGAAACTCATAACAGATTGATTCCTTCGAAAAAAGTAAATTAAATCAATCCTAATATATCATATTATCCTAGAAAATTAGTTTAATTCCTTAAAAGTTTCATATTATATTTATTTGGGTATTTATAATATCAATTAATTTAATTTTTCACTATTTTAGTAATTACTGCATCATCATTGTGTCATAAATAAAATAAATTATTTAATTCTAAAAATTATAAATAAAATATAATTATGTTTGAAATATTTTTATCTTTCTAATTTATATTTATAAGCTAAAATCCAACATATATTACCCTATGTAATAATTGTTTTTCTAAAAGATATATGCTTGTGTCATTTTTGTATTCATTTTAACTTAATTAAAATAAAGTGTCCCTATCACATACAAGTGGCACCATGGGTCCCCAAATCGACCCAAAGATGACTATGGTCGAACATGTATCAACCAATAAGGCAAGGACACGTTTTAGGGTAATTTAGTATTATTATAATATTATTTTTTAACCCTTATTTACCAGATTTACCCTTAACCATGGTAAATAAAATATTTACCACAGTAATTATTCAAAATGTATAAAAATAAAAGTTACCTATTTACACAATTTGGAAATCCTGATTCCAAATATGGAATCCAATTTTTTAAATTCAAAACACAGAAGTGGCAGAAAATAATTTAAAATTAATTCCCACTGTCAAAACAAAAAGCGTGTTTTTAAGAGATAATAACTATCAAAAGATTGACACTTGTTTATATTCGGTTTAATTGTAAAATTATGTCCAATGACCAAAATTATATTAAATGGTAAAACTATATTATAAATATAATTTAAAACCACTCAAATTCATAATTTATCACTATTTATTATTTTGATTAAAAAAGTTGTTTTTAATTAAAATTTAGTTATTTTCACTATTCATCAAAATATGAAAGTTATCCGAAAAGTACCAAAATTTCACCTTAGGCTAAATTAGATATTCCGAATCCAAAAATGAATTCCATTTTGAAATATAAAATATATATAATTTGAAAAATTATGTATTACTATTCATAACGGCTAGTTTGATTGGTTGTGGTGTGTTAAAAGTCAAGGTTGCGTACAACACATGCTACTGTATTATTCAAAGAAAGCGTACCGTGGAAGCTTGTGATGCTTCATTTTAAATTTTTGAAGTCCCCATTTAGTCAAAAAGTTTAAAATATTGTATTTAAAAAGGGTTCACTATTAAAAGTTAATAAATGTGCAATACTGAAAATGAATTTGTTCTTGCATTTTATCTAAGATACTCATAATATGGAAAAATTATAAGGATTATATAATGTTTAAAATTTATTTAATACTATTCATAACCTCTTTTGAATGGATTTTTGGTAAGTCATGGTGCAATTGTACTCGGTGTTGCGTGTAGTGCAAGTTATTGAATTATTTTGAAGAAATAACACATTATGAATTCTTGGGGTGTTACATTCTCCCCTCCTTCAATAAATTGCATCCTCACAATTTGAAATTGTTCTTCGAAAATAAAAGGTTGAAAGTAGAAAATATATTTGTGGGAAAACGCACATCGGAAATTGGGTTACTAAAAATTAGTCTTAATATGAGGAAAAGAGAAATCAAAGGGTCACCACCAAATTATGATCTCGATTAAGAGAACATTTGTGGCAATTAGAGACATATAATTGGAGGAAAAACGTAAATATTTATAGGTATTGATTGAGGTCATCAATCAAAAACAAGTATAAAATTTAGGTCCTTAAACTCATCAATCTATAATGATTTGAAATACCATCAGTTCAACAAAACATAGGGTATTGGGATAACACATTTTTTGATGTTTGAAAATATCTTAGTTGAAATCCCACATCGAAAAATGAATTAATGAGGCCTCTATTTAAAATAAAGAGTGGAAAGTATGAAGGTTACCGAAAATAAAAACTACTAGGGTTCCATGTAGGAAACTATGGATATGGAAGAGAAATCTAACCATCAATTATCTGATGGAGAGTGGTAGAGAACATGGCTATGAAAAGGCCAACAATCCCAATGCCATAAATTAGTGATGATTTAAGGTACCGTCTAAGACAACATTTTTGTTCTAAGTTCCTTTTATTAATGTTGAGGAATTTATTTATGAGATTGGCTAAGATCATAAGGATATATACATACTTTATAATTAGAGTTTTATCCATTAATAAATTTATACCACAAACTCACCTTTCACTCTAAAAGATAATAGAACGTAAAAAAAATTTATATTTGTACTATTCGTAAAGGGTTCCAAAATAAATGAATTTATAATTCATCTACCAGATCTTTTAAAAAAACTAAATTATTTAATCCAGGACATCTCGTGGGCCAGTGGTAGGAGATACACCCTTGTCGCCCTTCGGTAGCGGGTTCAAGTCTCGCAGCCTTGCCGGACGCGATGGGTTGCCACCCGACCTCCGGGTTGTCCTTTTATGGCAATCCAAAATAATCCAAACTAGAACTATCCAAAATACTTCTTTCCAAACTCGCAGTCTAAAAATTATAAGGAAGGTAAACAAAATATAGATCCTTTTTACCCCGTAATAGCATATGAATACCATCATCATTTATTACCATATTCCTTATTGATTAAATTCATGATCCCTTATTCCATATAGAATGCTGGATATACTTCATTAATCCAAAAATGTTTTAAACCCCAACAATGATGGAATATAAAAATCATTAATCAGTTCCAAGGTAGTCAAGAATATCCAATATAATTTATCTAAAACAATCATTTATTATTCCAAAATCACTACCTCGGTATCAGAACTATATTATGGTTTATCATTCTCTCAACCATATATTTTCCAAAAATTTATCCTGCTATTGAGTCACTTTTCTTTGTTCCACACAATCTCAAGTCCTTAATGAAATAGTACTGTAGTACAATACTTATATACTCCATAATTATTATAACAAGTACATTGTTGATACAACACTCAATTGACATAATCAACATAAGAACTCTAATCATTCCTCTTCATCTGTGGTAGTATCATAACTTGATTATTATCCAATAGCATCATTTGCGGCATATTCTGATGACTAGGACATAGGTTCGCGTAGTGTCCAAACTCCTTGCAAATGAAGCATTGTACATTTGAAACCATCTTCTTACCCTTGCAGTCACGTACTTTATGCCCTTTTCCTCCACACTTATAACAAACTCCCATTCCTTTCAGGCAAGTTCCAGGGTGTTTCTTTCCATAGTTACCACATATGGGAATATTATCCTTTTCCCTCTTCCCTTTATCCATCTTTCTCTCTTCAATCCTTTTCTTCTCTTGCTTCCCTTCAAAGCCATAGGACTCAGTAAACTCTTTACTTATCTTATCAACACATGATATTATTTATTCATATGATGATAATACATGGGAGACTATTTATCTTATAAATTCTAGCTTAAAACCATAAATGATATGATCCTTCCTTCTTTTTGGATCATGTGCATTGCTAGAGTTCTCATTCCTTCTACGGGGCGCCATTTCTAAACAATGGCATACATTAGATTAGTTTATGAATAACAATACCTAATCCCAAAACTTGTAAAACACATAACATAAATTAAATAGTTTATGGATATAATCCATAATCATAAAAATGTCTCCTTTGAGGAAGTATATACTCATAAACCCTTCATAATGATTTGTAAGGAAAATGAGAGTTATCCTAAGCATATCCCCTGGGAGTGTCGTAACCAAGAGTGCAGCAAGGCCTGTTGTCATGCACCAGTTCCCGTTCGAGTCTAGCTCAAAGCGGTGTTTTCGGGTTTTACCCCTAGGTACGTCTGTGCCAGAGCCGCCTCTACCTGCTCGTATCCAGACATGGATGTATTTCTCGGAAAACTCACAAAATCTATACAATACCAAAATTCTAGGAAGTTATTCTATACTAATCCTCAAAGTTCATCTTAGATCTACGTTCTCTAATCAGAGTTTATCTAAATATAGCTTCCAAGGTTTGTACTAAACTTCCTCTGATACCAACTTTAACGCCCCGACCCTAGTTACCTAGAGTCGGTGCATTATTACATAACATTGGCATGATCACAAGAAAGCTCAAATCTCAAAAGACCGATTGGTTTATTAGCCTTGAAAACAGTAGATATATTCATAAGTCTTATATTACATCATAAAATGAAAAACTACTACAACAACATAATGTCTCCACAGTCCACACTATTATCCCCTCATAATATCCCTGTAGGTCATTCATAACTTACTTCTTCACATCCTGGGAAAAATAAAACATAGAAAAGGGGTGAGCTCAAATGCCCCGTAAGGATAACAATATAGCGGAAACTTTTATAAATACGAGTAAACATTTAAGGCAATGTCTAACTAAAACAAAAGCCTTTCAAACTTGAACTTTCAACATGGTATGGCATAAATAAAATGAAATAATTACATTTACTTATTCACATGGATATTCTACTAATCTAATAATCACATACAAAATCAATAACCACATTCATAATGTTGGAATGCATAATGCCAGACTATCATAACCACATAGCCAAAGCCTCATTCCAGGACTACAAATAAGATTTTGTCAAGGCCTTGTGCCAAGACACTAGTTTGTCTCATGAGACCTACCGATGCATCGAGGAGCTATAGCAGGCTCCACCCGTCACATATTAAGTCCAATTCATTCCCATATGAAAAGGTTTAAACTTAACATAAACATTCGAATTAAAACTAGCATACTAAATGTCAATAATTTCACCATAAACTATGAATGTTATAAAAATAGCACATCTACAGTCAAACATATCACAAAACCTTCAATAAAATATAGAAGTTTTGTATCAACTTCAAATAAACGTAAAATCAATCAAAGGATGTTGACATAGATGAAATCAAATCACATTTTAGAGAAATATCTCTTTCTATTTTTGAAATCATTTAAGAGCCATATAAAATAAAACATTTTCTTCGAAAATATTCTTATAAGATTTTAAGGAAAGATTTGAAGATTTTATAATGGCGGAAAATAACCGTACCCTCCGTATAAGTTAAAAAACATTCTTACCTTAATTCTGTCGAAAAGTTTAAAAATGACCTTGTTTTGAAAACGACGGAAAGATTTCACTTATAAAAAGTATAACAAGGGTATAAATGACTTTAACCCATATTCTTGTAAATAATAAAAATGTTTTGAAATACATTTTGAAGAAACATGGAAGTGGATGGTAAAGAGATCCCAGTAGATTATTAAATATAACCAACCTCGGATAATGAAGAGATTGTGAAATAACCCTTACCTTGTACTTTTCCTTGGTTGGGGTAGGTTAACCTCCTCTTCTTCGGTTTCTTCCTTTTGATTTGATCAAAAGGGCTCCATAGGTTGGCTTTCGGATCAAACTAAGGCCTCTAGGTCGTAGTGAGGGAAGTTGGGAGAGTATTTGGGCAGAGCTTGGCCGAACCAAAAGGCTTTGATGGTGTGAAGAAATGGGAAGGAAGAGTGCCCTTTTATAAGAGGGGTGAGGGGCAGCTTTGGAAAAGCTAGAAATAGTAGTTTATATTAAATTCATATTCGGTTTCTAATGGCTCAAAAGTTTATTATTCAAAGGTTAAGGTGGGGATAGGTCGGAAAAAACTCAACCAATAGAATTTAGTCAGGTTTGGGTACTTATATTAACCTTATCTTTAAGTATTAACTCTAAGTTAATTAGTTTCACTTTTACAATGTCTCTTTGTATTTTTATATTATATGGTTAATAAACTTACCATATACATACAAGCGACCCCCAAGTGGTTAATTAATGATACACCTATCATGATATAAGTCTTTGGGCCGAACCTTTGATTTTTAGGAATTTAATATCAATTAATAATATAATATTTGTTTTAAGAACTCTTTTATGTCAATTTTGACACTATTCAATAGTTTATTTTTTTGAAACTCATAACAGATTGATTACTTCGAACAGAGTAAATAAAATCAATCCTAATATATCATATTATCCTAGAAAATTAGTTTAATTCATTAAAAGTTTCATATTATTTTTATTTTGGTATTTATAATATCAATTAATTTAATTTTTCACTATTTTAGTAATTACTGCATCATCATTGTGTCATAAATAAAATAAATTATTTAAAGTCTAAAAATTATAAATAAAAAATAATTATGTAGGAAATATTTTTATATTTCTAATGAATATTTATAATCTTAAATCCAACATATATTACCCTATGTAATAATTGTTTTTCTAAAAGATATATGCTTGTGTCATTTTTGTATTCATTTTAACTTAATTAAAATAAAGTGTCCCTATCACCTACAAGTGGAACCATGGGGTCCTCAAATCGACCCAAATATGCCTATGGTCGAACCTGTATCAACCAATAAGGCTAGGACACGTTTTAGGGTAATTATTATTATTATAATATTACTTTTTAACCCTTATTTACCAGATTTACCCTTAACCATGGTAAATAAAATTTATACCACAATAATTATTCAAAATGTCTAAAAATAAAAGTTACCTATTTACACAATTTGGAAATACTGATTCCAAATATGGAATCCATTTTTCTAAATTCAAAACACATAAGTGGCAGAAATTAATTTAAAATTAATTCCCACTGTAAAAAAAAGCGTGTTTTTAAGAGATAATAACTATCAAAAGATTGACACTTGTTTATGTTCAGTTTAATTGTAAAATTATGTCCAATGACCAAAATTATATTAAATGGTAAAAATATATTCTAAATATATTTTAAAACCACTAAAATTCATAATTTATCACTATTAATTATTTTGATTAAAAAATTTGTTTTTAATTAAAATTTAGTAATTTTCACTATTCATCAAAATATGAAAGTTATCAGAAAAGTACCAAAATTTCACCTTAGGCTAAATTAGATATTCTGAATCCAAAAATGAAGTCCATTTTGAAATATAAAATATATATAATTTCAAAAATTAGGTATTACTATTCATAACGGCTAGTTTGATTGGTTGTGGTGTGTGTTAAAACTCAAGGTTGCGTACAACACACGCTACTGTATTATTCAAAGAAAGCATACCTTGGAAGCTTGGGATGTTTCATTTTAAATTTTTGATGTCCCCATTTAGTCAAAAAGTTTAAAATATTGTATTTAAAAAGGGTTCACTATTAAAAGTTGATAAAAGTGCAATACTGAAAATGAATTTGTTCTTGCATTATGTCTAAGATACTCATAATATAAAAAAATTATAAGGATTATATAAAGTTTAAAATTTAGTTAATACTATTCATAACCTCTTTTGAATGGATTTTTGGTATGTGATGGTGCAATTGAACTCGGTGTTGCGTGTAGTGCAAGTTATTGAATTATTTTGAAGAAATAACACATTATGAATTCTTGGGGTGTTACAATATGATTCAAAATTAAACATTAAATATAATTAATAATGGATGGATTATGATAAAATATATTAAAGTTTCATTATATATTCGATTCCAGATAAAAAAATTTGTATAACAAGTAATAAGTGTCAAGAAATTAAATTTGATATAAGAAGCCCATAACTTTATTCCCCATTAAGTCAAATTCACCCTAACCACTTATAAAAAACAAAACTATGTTAATATTATATTTAAAAAACCTATTCATTTAAATTAAATTCTATATAATTAATTTTTTATCAGTTATTATTA
Source organism: Viscum album (assembly GCA_963277665.1). Taxonomy (NCBI): domain Eukaryota; kingdom Viridiplantae; phylum Streptophyta; class Magnoliopsida; order Santalales; family Viscaceae; genus Viscum; species Viscum album. The sequence continues at coordinate 248,369,049 of OY728165.1, read as the reverse complement.
ATTTGTTTGTTAATATTGGTTATTTTTACCTTTATGTGTAAGTAACATTAGTTGTTTTCTGCTTGCATTATGATTTACATTTCTATTACCATTATTTGAAATTATATTTTTATTTAATAGATCATTAAATGCACTATAATATATATAATATATTTAAATATAAATATACTATATCATTATTTATGTTTTTTAGTAATGATAGATCAATTTAAATTCAGTTTTGACTTATTTCGGCAATTTTGTTGATTGGCAATGATATTTTAATATGAGTTAAATACATAATATAAACTTTACTAAACCATAATCCAATCATCATTTTATTATTTTACTTAATAAAATTATTATTTATTTTCCCATAATTATCCATGATATATATTACGATAAATATTCATGTAGGTGGTGAGATCGATCCACACTTTTACATATAATAATTAATAGATGATTATGATTATAAAATTTTTCTCTATTGGTATAATATCATTATTATAGAAGAATAAAAATATTATTTATATATTTTTGAGGTAGTGAATCATATTATTGGATATTTTTATAAATAATAATGATCTACATGAAAAATGAGAAATGTTACTTCGTGGAGGTGGTGGTCTACACAAAAGATGATTAACATTTTCATTTTACAAGGAATGATAGAGAATGAAGTTGTATTACAATTTGTATCATTATAATACTAATTATTATATTATGTGTCACATTTAATATTAAATTCCTTATTTACCAACAATGTTATGGGATGGTGAAAATATGAGATATCAGTATGTGGAGGTTGTAGTATGCACAAACACATGATCAAAGATATTTTGTTTTTATATGTTGATAAAAGGAATAATTAATAGTAGTTAAATTAATATAATAATTCATTATGATAACAATGATATTAATTTCATTATATTACTATTTTTATGTTATATTTTTAGTCAAATTATTAAGAAGAAAGAGGATATGGATTGATAAATATTTACTTTGGAACCGTGAATGTTTTCCAAAGTGTCTCCTTCAAAATGAGGGGATAAGTCTAAAATATATTGATAATTAGATTTAGGTCAGGCACATTAATTCTAGGATAGGTAAAGTAGACATGGTTTCATAATATTTTGAAAGGGGATGTTCATCTTGAGAGGGCAGATGCGTCCCCTTTTATAAGTGAAGAAAATGAAACTTTTCTGAAAACCCACTATTTTCAATAACAGAGTGACACTATTCAAGGTAAAATGCTAATATAATCTAGCAATAAATGATTTTTGGGTTATATAAGGTGTAAAAACACCCCACCCCATATTTTTCCACAAGTTTTTAGAGATGTATTATGCATTGATATCTTGTTTGAACCCATGTAATTTATATTTTATTTAAAAAATAATGTAACAAATAATACAAATTTTTTCATGTGTGATTAACCTCAATATAATAAAAATATGTTATAATTTAGTTTATAAATATGTGAATATTTATTTTAAATAAAAAAATTAAATTTATAGAAAATATATTTTTTAGAAAAATGTTCTTTTTTACATTAAATGTTCTTAATATTTTATAACATTAATTACTAATTCAATGGTTGATGAAATATTTCATTACATGTGAAAACATAATATCAGAGTATTTATAAAGAATAAAAAATTTAGGTTTTTTATTTAACTATTAAAAAAATTAATAATTAAATTCAGTAAAATAACCATTTGACCATTATTATGGTAATTTTATTTAAACTTATTGATCAGATTTTTATGCCTAAAATTATATTGAAATTATTACATATTATGATCATGTTGATGAAAGATATGAAATCCATTTTCATATATTTAATTTATGATATTGATGAAAGCAAAAATTTTAATATAAGTTCATGGAAAACCAATTTTAGAGTAAAATATTACTTATATTTAAAAAACACTAAGCATAGGTTTTATAAATTTTTCTTAGTATTTATATGTGATTTATTTTTCTTTATAATTATAATATATATATATATATATATATATATTATTTTGTAAGTCATTCTATTTTTATGATAATTCTATAAAATTATTAGTATTAACAAAAATAAATATTTTTTCACATTCTTTTAAAACCCATTTATTTTTGAAAACATCTAAAAATTTACCTTTTTCTTAATTTCTATACTTGAAATTCAAATTATTTGTTCATTTTGTGTAATTTAAATTATAAAAATTATATAGTTTTCTTTTAAATGAAGATTCTATACATAATAAAACACATTTTATTAGAAAACCTCCTTTTAAGACATTAAGTTTTATTAATAATATTTTGTATTCTTTTCCTAAATCATTAATTTATTTTATTTTCTATATGTTTTTATTTTTCATTAATATTACTAGTAATTAAAATGTTGTGGTACATTTTAGTTTAGTGTTTCCTATGTAGTAATATATCAAATATAATATTAATTTATAATTCCAAAATCTCATTCATTGCATAATGAATATAATTGTAGATTTTGATTCACATTTAGAGTATCTTATGGATTGTTTCATTATCCTAATTAGTCATTATTTCTTTCTTCGATGGGTTAGCACATGTAGGATTAGAGCTAATTAGTTAATGGCACACTACTAAGAGATTGTGTGGTTTCATCCTTCTCTCATTGAATTATTCCGTTATAAGGAATGTTAAAGAAAGAAAAGGTAGAAGATGTTTTATAAAATAAAAAATTCTATTTCTAACTATAATTAATTTCCTTACAATTGTTGAAATCATTAATACATGGAAGAAAAATTGGTATTCCTTCCCTAATGTTCCCATGGGGGATAATTATTTTCCTCCCTCTATATTTATCATTAAATTTTGGGATAGAGAAATTTAACTAAAAATGAAATATTTATATGGATTTTTAGCATCATTAAGTTCAATGTGTTGACATCAAAGAGTAATGGTATATTAAGGCACTATATAGTTATGATTTCTTCTATTTTCAAAAATAACATAAATATATTTTTATATTTATTATTTGAGAGATTCATTTCCCACCCAATTGATGTTAATGAGTTGTCCATAACTATTTAATTTTAATTTTTATTCCTTTGAATACATGGTTTTATATATTCAAGTTTAATAACATATATCATAAAATTAGAGAGACAATTTTTATTTCTGTGAAATGTTTTGAGGTTTAGAGTTCTATCTACAGTAGTTAGTAGAATTGGAGACATTACAAGGTCGAGTTAACCTCTAGACATAAACTGGGAAGAATATATAAGTTTTATATTAAAAGTGTTACACATGATCAATTATAGGATATAGACAATTAATGTTAATGTGAAGTATTTGGGGTGGTGACTAAGTGGTAAACCGAATAATACTGCATCCCAATGTATAGGGTTTTAATATTGGAAATCCTTTAGTGGGATGTATCATTCAGGTAGAGAAGAAATAATTATACAAGTAGGTAGTGATTTATACATAACAATGGCATGGTGACATAGGAAGGATGTTGCAGACATGATGATGCGCAGGGCCTTTGACCTATGTTCATGGGACACTTGACGTTGGTCTTATGGGATAAAGTTGATGTGAAAATAACCATTAATTACTAATCATGTTTACTACTGAAACCAGTGTTATAAAATACTTAAATAATGTTTTGAGAGGTTTGGAGTTGTATTGAGATTGCCTTGAATTAATTAAAAAATTTAGAAAAATTAATAAGTACTGTAATTCGTAATATTTCTGTAAGCATCATCCAACTGTATGGATGACTGCTATAAGAATAATTTAGTGAAACAAGCATTATAACTGTTACAATGATATACCCCCATATGGACTAGATATTATAAGTATTATCTCATATGTATGGATTTAGATGTGTCATAATATTGAGAAACGTAAGAATCATTACAATAATAATCATTTTCTAGACTCAAAAGGATCACCATATGATAATTAAGGATAATCTCATAAGAAACAATGACTACATAAGGAACATCCAACATGGATTAGTCTTTAATGATAATTTTAGCTTTTAAAAAATACTAGTTTTATAGTATTTTAGATTACAAAGAATAATTCATTTGATCATGTTTAAAACATCATGGTGGTAATTTATTTCATGATCTATGCCTATTTCATGTAAGGAAAATTGATATCAAGACAAGAGGATCATTTTTGGGTAATTTCATTACGAATTATGAGATTTTCAAAATTTTATATTTTGAGGAAAATATTTTTGAAGATGTTGGAAATACGATTAACTAATTTAAATATCACAATAGATTTATAATATATATTGTGTTGTTTTTAGAAGAAAAGGAAGGTTTGAGATAAAATTGGTGTGTAAAATTTCTATAGTAACCTATATATGTACTTATTAAGATATTTCACATAAAAAATAGAGAGCTCCTTACAATAACATGTCATTCATAAATATGGTTTTTATTATATTATGGAGATTGATATGATGTTTCTCTAGAAGCATTTATAATCGATTTGTTGAGCCCGTGAAAAGATATATATTGAAAATAAATAATGCTAAAGTGAGAATAATTTTTTTCGGTAGTGTTGTCTTCTTTTATATACAATAATAAAAAAATAAAAAATATGAGATCGTGGAGGAGAATGTGTTGTCCATGCATGGAACTCAAGGATTATATTCCCTATATTGAGTATAAACCTTATAAAAACACATAAAATAACTTTAATTTTAATATCTTCATTGTATATATATGTTTTAATGATTAATCTATAAGTTATCCATTTTCGTCCTAACATATAAAAATAGTTCAAATGAATATGGTGTTAAATTATTTCTAGATAAATTATTTTTTGGTAAAAGAATATGAAAACACATGATTCACACACCCCAAGGTGTATTTGTATGATCTCGTTTGAGATACATAAACCTTATTAAATCTTATATTATATCATGAAATATAATGTATCCTTAGATTTTAGAAAAATAGAAATCATAACATATTTAAAATATCAAGGATGTCATTAAACATGATTGGATATTTATAGTATTTCTCATCATAAGTTGTGATACGAGCTATATATTTTTATTGGGTTATATCATAACAGAAAATCGATACATGAGGAAACCATTACATAGCCCCCATAATTTATAACTAAAAAAATCCAATTACCCGTCCAAAGATATGATGCATGTCAAATTGTTAAATAATTCATATTTTAAATTATTTCATATATTTTATAATTTTTTTATAAAATATAACAGTTAGGGATTAGAAAATGATATTTTTCATCCTGAAATTAAATATGAAATTTTTATATTAGTATCTCAAGTTTTGTAAAATAATAAAAAAATATATTTTTTTTGTTACCTTAGAATATTCATGTTCAAAAAACTATCATGAAATATGATATATAATTCATTTATGTAATATATTTATTCATATAAATTATTAATCAATGAATTACAAAATAGGAATGATAACAAATAATATATTGTTCATAAACCATTACCATGTTTTTTAATTTATTTAATTTCCTTGAATTTAGTTGTTGGATATAGTTTTATATATTAGGTTATTAATTTATTATGATTTGGAATTTCCCTTAATTAAATTATTTCTAGGTAGAGGGACTTTGGGTCAGACTTTCAACTATCTATATGGTTTATGACTTATTTTAGAATGGTTTTGTTGCTTTTCTATTTCTATACGATTACTAATATAGTGGATTTCGATCTCATATATTTCTAGACCACTGCATGAAGAGTTAATTTTTATTATTCATTAGATTCATATATATACTTGGTAATATGCTTGGTTTCTATATTTGGATGAGTTAAAATGATTGTGGGATGTGTAATGAGTTAAAAATTAAAGTGCTTTGTACGTATTAATTTGGTGGATGGAATAGTGATTCCAAAACTAAATCGTTATAAGTATATATATAAAGTAGAATAAAACATGAGATAACAATGATCATAACAGATGAAATAATTATAAATTTAATATAAATAGAATATATATTTGGATAAAAATAAATTTAGAAAAACTTCCGAAATACTATTTGTAATATTCCTTCTAAAAAAACATAGATCAAGACCTAAATATTCTTATGGGTAGGTTAATGATTTTAATGGGTACCCATATATTTTTGTGTGCATGGAATGGTAAAAATGGGTATTCCTAATGGTTTTCTTAACAAATTATGCTAGATATAAGGGTGAAAATTAGCCAAGAAACTCTAATATTTAGGATACTAGAGGAATAGAGTTGTGTTTATATCTATATTATGGGATTGATAAAATAATTTTCCAATTAACTATTAGAGAATCATAAATATTATTATGGGAAATTTAACATACCTAAATAATTATGATTTGTGAGGAATACTATTTTGGACTCAAAACATTGTGAAATATGTGGAATGTAACACTAAATAGATAAGATTTATAGGGAAATCATTTTAGTGGGAGTAATTTAATTAAAAGACCCGAATTAAATGATTTAAAACAAGATGCTCACCCATAGAAATGTAATTTTTAGATAAAATATTACAAAATGATAATTATATTGATATATATTATATTTATGACCTATAAAAAAGCTTAAAATAGGTATTCAATATTGATGCATGTTATCAAAATGAATTATTATTAGAATCTATCTATATGTTGTATAGAGAAAAATTTATCTAACACTAATTTTTTGATATTTCATAATAGGTTTGCATCACACATTTATCTAAACTCATAGGTATAATGTAATTAATCAAGGGAGTTGTAGATATTTATGTCATTGATGGAGAAATATTTTTTTCATTTCAATTCAACAATAATGTAAATTTTCTACCCATTTTATTAGTTATATGGTATGTTAACTTTTTTATGTAATATAAATATGATGTATTTATCTTATTTGGAATAAGGCATTAATTTTATTAATTAATAAGAATAAGAGTTTTTTATATGATAGTGAAATATATTACCTCATTGGGAATACAATGAACTATTTATTCATTATATATATGAATAATACTCTCCATAACATAAAAAAATAAGAAATTAAGATTTTACTATAATATAAACTACCTTTTGAATTGTATCCGAGGACATATAAATGAGACATGCGTTCAAAGAATGTGGACTAATGAGTGCATAATAATGTGTGTGAACTAATGATTGCGTAAAAATGTGGTGGTTTTAGGTACATTAATACTTATCATTGAATTTAGTTAGTATGAGAATGTGATATTTATGAGACACAAGTATACAACATTTTAAAATTTCAAGTAAAGTCAAAATTAATTACCATAAAAACTAGAAAAAAGTATTATTATACTTTGATGGGATCAAGGTGGCTAATAATTGAGAAAACAATTCAATATTCATTTAATTGATTTGATAATTCATTGAAAACATACACTTCCTTAAACACCATAGTGTAATGGTGTTTTTAAAGGTGGAATCTTACCCTATTAGATATGGTTCAATCGATGATGTGTCAATGTGACCATCCTATTACATTTATGGGTTATACACTGGGGAATTTTAATTCTTACATAATCACATTTTATATAAAGTATTTGTAATGAAATCATATCATATGTTATATCAAAAACATCATAGTTTGAGTTTATTATTATTATTTTGAGTTGTAAATCACAAATATGATGATTGGATTAAGATATGATTATTACTAAATAAGATAAATACGTATTTTTTAGTTATAAAAGGAATTTTTTTATTGTTTTTCAATTATTCTACAAAACAATAAGTGATCGTGGCCTGTTGTGGAATTTTTCATGAGATTCATAACATGATACTATGATCTAGTGTGATGAAGTTTGAACATAGAGAATACCGGTAACAATAAGAAGGATTAATTCTTGACAAGAAAGTTGCACCAATTTCATAATTATTTTTAGATATATAACCATCTAAAATCACACCACTACCTTAATGTTCTAGTAGGATTCATTATGAGACTAAGAGAAATTTATTTGTGGTGAAAAATTATGATATAATAATGTTTATGGAAGATGATCCTAGTACCCATTGAGAGGTGACCAAGAGTTTAGATTATGAGAAATGGTTAAAATCTCCATAGTCTAAATTTGACTGAAGGTACACTATCCTATTTTGAAGTATTTAAGATTCACATAAATGGTGATAACTATATAGAAAATGCGTGTTTTACACTGAGAAATAGACATGCATTATAGAGTGTCAACCTATAATACATTTTTGGTTAAAAAAATTTTCAAATAAATTTCTTTTATTGAATTTGGGGAGGCCTTTTCCTATCATGTGATGATAAAGTCAATTAAATTATTATTGGACCTAATATATCATTATTATTATAATAAATATTAAATGGATGTGATAATCTCTTTCATTATGGAGAATTTAGTCAAACACATGTATATGATATAACCCAAAGGTTTTTAAGGGCTAAATGAGTCTGATAAGCTTTTCAAGTTACAATAGTTCATTTAGGGATTGAAGCATGTTTCTCAAAGTAAGATTCTATAGTTTTATGACATAATTGACGAGTTTGGGGTCATCAAAATAATGGATGATTTTGATTAATATAATTGTATTTTTGATAGTGTTTACTATTTCTGATATTTTATTTAGATTAAATACTACTTATCTGAAATTATATCTCAACTATACACTAAATAAATATATTGTAGGGAAAGTGGTTCTATAAGAAATATTTGTGTGATGTATCCTATATACTGGATATGAATATCCATAGAGATAGATATAAAAATATTCTTAGGTAAACTCAGAATACATACATTAGTAATTTAATAAATATGTTTAGCATTGATAACTCCAAAAGGGAGTCATTACCAGTGTTTCATGGAATGAATCTTAGGATGATTCAAGATCCCTTAAAGGTGTTATAATGTATGGACGTAATTCCCCATACATCATCCATATAATATACCATCCATTCCATGCCATGTACTTGACCTAATTTTTACAATGTTTATATATTAAAAAGTATATACCAGTACAATCCTTCTGAAATTAAAAAGAATTATATTTAAAAAATACTTTTGTAAGAAGAACGAAGGACATGTTTTTCATCATTTGAGGAGAGTATTAGATTAGTGTAAGGGTTTCTACTAATGAATGTTTTAAATATGATAATGTTGAAATGATATCTCGATATAGTTTTTTTTCTAAAAAGGGTGGAGCGATATGTTTTAATATTTCCAATAATTCCACTATATAGAAATCGACAATAGGGGAAATGTACATCACTGATGCAATGAACCAAAATAAACTACTAGATTGAAGATGGAGTGCCACAAAACCTCATGTGCACCTCCTCATATACTAGAGGATGAGAACTAAAAGAAAGGTTTTGAATGATGTATGTGGGGATACTAAACCTCAGTATCATATATTTTAAGATATAATAAAAATAATATATAATAATATAACCATTAAAATATAAATTGGATAACTAAATATTAAATGTAACAAATAATCTCATACAAGTCATACAAGGAAATAAAAAAACCAGTCTCCCAACATCGAAATCCAAAATAGAGTACATATAGTTCATGTAACAATAAATGAAATATTGTGGATTCTATCTAGATTACATCCTATTCTACTACCAAATCCATTCTATACTATTCCAACATCATCCATAGGCCCCTTACACTCACCCGGATCATTGTACATTAATTCTGTATGAACATCAAGATACTCTTGTAAGGGTGTGTAATAAAACCAAGTATGACACCCCCAATGCATCCATAAAAATATTTTTATAGGTTTAATAGGTTAATTACATGATGATGATACATTAATCAACAATCATATAAATAAAATAATCACATACCATGTGATCGTGCGCTAACCATTCCATAAAACCCTCCTATCGTACATATATCCGTTTTGTATGGGAAGGATACATGAGGAAATGTAAAATTAATTAGAACCATATTCAAGGATAGTGAACATATTTCTTGATATTCTCATGGAATCAGGTTAACATGATACTCAAAGTCCTTAAGGTATGAAGGATTTCATGCTACTCGACTTCTACTAGACATTAAGTGATCATGCTACTCAGCATCCACTAGTCATTGAGTGAACATGGTACTTGTAAACCACTAGGAATCAAGTGCATCATGCAACATGGAATACATAAAATCATCTTACTACAACCCTATGATTAGGTCCATGATATTCATAGTCACAATTCATGCGTACTCCCCCTCAAGTGATAACAATGTCATGATGGTCCCCATTATTCAAGCCTCAAGAAAAATTCCACCAAGGAATGGTAACACACATAAAATGGTAGTGAATACATAATAATAATTACATATTATCATGATATTATTTCAAAAAAAACATTTGATAAACATAAAAATGGTAATAAGACACTATAGGAACACTGAAGTCATCAAGAAATATAATGGGTTATCATGGCTACACACACCCACACATGAGATCATAATTATTCATAGTCCACAAGATATGCCAACATAAGAATTATACCATGAGAAAAATGTAAAAGAGATCCCCAAAGGTTGAGATTCATAATAACTGAATGTTTTTATCGAATCAATCAAATGATCATCAAATGATCAAGGACCAAACCAAGTCACACACCCATGAAAAATGTTCTCACACATCAAAGATGCCTATCACAACTTTTGGTTTGTTAATAAACATGTTTTGAATGTATAATCAAGAAGATTACATGTCAATAATTTATTCTAGAATCTTATACCTTATGGAGTCATCTAATGAAACCAATTCTGATATATATAGAATGTGAGGATTTAAATTCCATAGATCAGTTTTTGATCAAAGAACAGATCTTGAATTCCATTCCATTTCTAGAATTGATCCTCCACTCTAGTAAATGATGAATGATACACCAAAAATATATTCTAAAAATAATTTAAGCATGATTCTGAAAAAAGGATAAACCGAGAATAATGAATGATTAACATAGCTAGAATCCTCAAGGGTTGATCATCCAATTCCAGTAATGAACCTAGGAGTATTTGGGAGGAAATAGATCTTAAAGATGCATTGAAGTCCCCTAGGGTTATAACGGAAAGTATTATAGAAGGATATATCTAACATGCCTAAAACATATATAGAAAATTTAAGAAAATATGTATTATAGAAAATCATATAGGGCTATGTTGTAATGGTTCAAAAAAAGGCAATGAATACAATGAACAAGTGTTGTCCACACCATAGTTATTCTGGTAAAAAGAATATCTAGAAGACATGTCATGGTTGACTATGAGACACTATAATCCTGTTGATAGTACTATTTCCCAATGGTCCTCACCACACTATAGACACCAAGGAATCCACACCGTAACCACCCTCCCTGGTGCAAGTGTGAAAAAATTCGAAGAACCAATCAAACTCCATCATCCATCCTCTACATCTATGCCCATGAATCCACACAAAAACTATTAAAAAACCATAATGACCATTATTAGATTATACACTATAATTTTTGAGCCACACCATAGACACAAACTCTATGGTGTAAATCATAAAACCCACTATAGAATTTGATTCCATAGAGTTTTCCCTTTTCCTCCATAAAAAACCACAGATCATCTCTTAAAATTAGTGTATCATAACTCTCCACCATTAATGAATTATTAATGTTGAAAATTTACTCTAGGATTCTAGTTCAAAAAATTGATTTTTATTTTAGAACAAAAGCCTCTCACTAGAATTAATCCTCTTATATATATCTATAACACCTTAGAAACTAGAGAAGTGGTAGTGTCTTCCTTGAAAGGTCATTCTCACTCAAGTACACAATCCTTATTGATTACTCCATACATGATGCATCGGGCCCCATCTAAATATCATCACAGTCGATTACATGTGTGTGATTAGGCATGTAACTATGTAGATGAGACACCTTGAACCAATTTATCATTCATCAGTAGAGAGAAGTAAGATCTAGTAGGCATGTTGTGGTCCCATCATGCTCGATGAACTTGGAGGGTCCAAAAAAATGTGGAGCTATATTGGGTTCCTTCCTTAAATGTCAGTGGCCTAACTGAGGTGTCACTCTATGAAAAGCTGATTACTTATCAAAAACTATAGAGGTCCCTTATTTCATTTTTCATAAGATCTCTGACTTCTTTGTACTATGATCAACATCATTTGAATTATATGAACTCTTTTAGAGTCCTATTATACAATATTGGCCTCTACTACCTCTACCTCACTAACTTCATGCTAACTAATCATTGAACTATATGGCCTTCTATAATGTTACTAATAGGGTACAAACTGAATCAAACATTAGTAACTATTGTAAACTCAACCAAGAATAGGTGAAAATATCATGATCAATCACAGTGTAGGATGCAATCCCAAAACATATCCTCTAATATTCAAACCATCTTCTCTTATTATCCATCTTACTGATGATGTTATGTCGTTCTTAATCTCAAATAAGATTCTAAGTCCCTTTTTATTACCTACCAAAATCATGATATTAAATGTGTATATATATCAGATATGATGATCAAGGGAACTCCCTGAATGCATACTATCTCATGGGTATACAACATTCCAAGATCATTTTCTAAGTGACTCACACTAATTGGTATTAAATGAAAAAAATTTATTTAGTCGATGAAAAATCACTAAAATAATATCACAGCACCTCGGGGTCATAGGATAACTCATCACATAATGGACCATGGTTATATCTATGTCATCTGAAGCATAGTTCATTTCATGGGGTAACAGTTGATGTAACCCATAATCCACTTCACACTCTATTTGTATTAATACTTCTCCCAAAAAAATGTTTGATGTATCACATTATACATCCTATTTGATCCCAGGTTTAGGAATGACCTACATTAGATCTGTAGTAATCCTCATCTTCATATTAATAAAATCCCTTTCAAACTTGTTTGACAACTAGAATTTCACTCCCTTTGTTAATTTAGTCATTGGTTCTCATAAATGGGAAAAGTCATTGATAAAATGTCAGTATTATCCTAATAACCACATAAATCTTTTAATATCTAACATGTTTTAGGGAAATTTTGAGGTGATACTTGCTTTATCATTATTTTAGTCTTGGTATATACCTATCATAGAAACCATATCCTCCATGAATTCCACCTTTTTAATCCAAAATTTACAGTTGATTAGAATGAAATAAAGCCAATGTGCTCAATGAATACTTAGGAATATGTCATGATTTTTGGTAAGAATAGTTATGATGAAGACAAAGACACAAGTGGGATGGGAGGGGGTCAATTATATTCACCAAAAACTTTTTATTAGATTTAGAACACACCTCCTTACATTTAGTGAAACTTTCCCTCTCTAAATGATGAGTGAGAAGAAGATAAAAAAAAGCAAATGAACACAACTATGTGTATTGAATCAGGGAGAAATTATACCCTAGTACACTCCAAAACACTCAACTCCAAGATATTAATGATTATAATATCATCACTTATTATCCTAAGAAATTTAGACAATAAATAAGTGCAAGCAGTCGACACCTTTCAAGGCTTTTATTGGGCCTTCTAGTTATTTTACATGGAACTGAAAATCCAAAGCTTAGTAGAAGATGTTGACACATAACCATGACTACGTAAGAGAATCCTAAAAAAAATAAATCAAAAAAGTTTGATTTTTTTTATAGTACCAGTTAAAATTTACAAATTCAACAACAACTGATAGATGAATTCATATCTTCAATATAGAAAAGAATTAAATATATATTCAATGATTGTATAGGATTCCATCAAACAACATAAAATAAGAAACCATAAATATGATTAAACATATATTTTTACAAAGTGTATCTTCACCAAATTCTTCATATTTCACAAGAAGATGTATTAAAAATTTCAGTATTAGTGAGAACAAATAAAAGGATCAGTGAGTTGATAGATCAAAAGATGTATGTCTCCAAAGTGTATCTCTATAGGAAATAATAATCATATTGATTTTGTATATCTCTTATCCTGTATATGAGTATGTGAAATTGTATATATTATATATTTTCCGATTAAGAGAACCATGATATTTATATAATAGGTTGAACAACTCATGTCAAACTAGCTCTAGAAATATTTCACAATAAATCTTGAATATTTTAATTCAAAAAAATTCAAGAGAGTTTTAACGTCCCATAATTATAGTAATGATTTACTCTATTGAATACGAGCCTTTAAAATAATCATAATGACCATTTAAATTAGTTTCAAAATTGCTTTAAATATATTTTTACTTCCATCAATACCATTTCATAAATCCTTGATAATATCATGGATTTAAAACTCCACTATTGAATAGTCAAACATAGGGTTCCTTCAAATGAAAAAAACACCAACATAGGGTTGGAAATGTATGGTTGAATAAAAAAAATAGGGTTTATGTTCCATATGTTTGTTTCCTCAAATGTATGGTTCCATGACAACATATGGTTCATTCTCTATATTTTCCAATATCTCACATGTAAGGTTCCATCCAATCATTGGGTTGATGAACCATAATTTCTCGATAATGTAGGGTTTATTCCATATGTTACACTTGCAGACTTAGGGTATGAAAATTGTTTCCAGAATGCACTTAAGTCACATTCCGAATACCTTTTAAATTATTATCCATTAATTAAAGTCTTTAATATATGTACAAAATAAATAATTCTATGATTATTAATTTCCAAAAATTCAGTGGAAAGAAAATTCATTAGTAACATAAATGTGGGTGTTTGTGACCATCAAAAACAAAAATAAATTAATGAAATTGTTGAATCAACACATGCTCAACTATCTCCCCCTTTTTTATAATCACAAAATCCATAACATAAATGATTAATATTTATTCTTTTAGAAAGAACTAAAATAAATATATCTCATATTTAATTTTTTAATATTTCTTTCATAAAGAAAAATTCTCCCACATTATAATGATTAAAACTTCTCCTATAATAAACGATTTATAGAAAACTTCTCCCTTGTGAAGATAAACAAATAAAATCAGAAACAAAAGTATAAACTATAATAATCTCTCATTATTATCCCTTTATGCTAAAAAATTGTCCCCTAAGACAAGGATATTAATAAGAAATAGTTTTAAAGAATAAATCTTTCTTAATTTATAATCATGAAAATATCAGTGTTATTATAAAACACTTCTACCCCTTTTTTGACATCAAAATGATAAGAGAAGAAAAATTTACTTCACCTAAAAAAATTAACCAAGGATAAAAAATTAACTAAAATGATTATATTCTTAATAATCCCCCTAAATCATAGAAATTAGGTTTATTAAAATATTTTAAATAATATTTTGCGTATTTAAAAAATAAAATGTATTATTATAGAAATAAAATAATTTGTGAGATAATTAAAATTTTATGATTCAATATTAAAAATAAGAAAAACTAAAAATAAATAATGAATCAAATCATAATACAATCTTCATTAAACAATATATTAAAAATAGTACATATCATAAAATTGATGATTTAATAAGTAGAATATTTATCTAAACTTTCCAAACATTTAAATTTTTCTTAAAGTAGCTAAATCCCTTGACAGATCTTCTAATATTTTTTTAACATATACTATTATTTAATAAGAAGAAGACAGACACTATCCAAGAAAAAACAACTTCAACTTATCAAGATCTATCTTAGTAACAACGTATTTTACAAGAGACTCTATCATAATTATCATTTCTACTTTTGATGATACATTGTATTATTTTGAGATTTAACTATCCTAAATATTTTGATATTCCTTTTGTAATGAATAAAAAACTATTTTTAAGATAGATTCTTTATGTTGATTGTCGTATAACTTTCTAGACTCATCCAAAGTAGCTTATAGCTTTACCTTTTCTTTATTTAAGATTCTGAATTTCAATAGACAAATTTTATATGATATTTGAGTAGAAGCGACTTCTAGTTCATCACCACCATGAAATTATCTATTTTTTCAGTATATTTTTAAAATAAATCATTAAAAATTGAAACAAACTGTTATTCTAATAGATCAGATGGATTACCTTTTGTTATTTTATAAGAACAATTATCTTTTGAACCTATAGAACTTGATCATTTCATATTTCTATGTCTAGTTTCCTATAAGTGTTAAATAGGATCATTCAAATAAGAAGACTAATAAAATAAAAATATTTATAAAGAATATGAGATGTTCTTTTCTAATATAATGATGATTATGTTCCCTATTTCATAATAGAAAAACATAGAATAATCATTAGAGATTTCAACTTTTGAAAAGCCATGTTTTTATAAGAAAGATGTCTAGGTTTTATAAAAAAAATTAAATTCTAAGAACTCAAAAATTAAAAGATATCAATATGGTTTAAAAATAAAAAAATATACTTTTTATATTTCAAACGAATATTATATTTTCCATAAGATTAAAAATAAAGTATTCAAAGATATTTTAAAATTCAGGTTTGGTCTATATCAAATTTTGAGAGATATATGTATCCCCCTATATTAAACATTTATTTCCCCAGAAGTATGTAAATATAAAAATGAAATACTTCTTGGATTAGTGTTTATAGAACTAAGATTTTTGTATAAGAAACTACTTCATAGTAATTCAGTCTTTTGGAAGTTAATTTTATATATCCATAGATCAACCAATGAATTATTTAACAATATATCTTAACGGTTTAATCCCAAAAAACATAAAATACAAGTTCCTTTTGGTACCCATATACTATTAGGTCCAACAATGTTAGAAACAAATTCTTTTGGTAACCGAACTTGTTTATTTTGAATAGTATGACCATTAATACCACAATAAAAACATTTAACAATAGAAATATTTTTACTATTTAAACTAGGAAAAAAATAATTCTTATATAGTTTCAGTTTTTCACAATTACCTCCTATTCCATATTTTTGTTTTGGTATCTTATTTTTTCCAAGGATTTTATGTAAATATTTTTATACTTTTATTAACATACTATAAGCTTGTTTTAAATTATAAATTTTAGAAAATACTTATTTAATCTTAGTGTTTTTCAAATCACAATAAATTTTACATGCATTAGATTTTAAATCTATAATATGTTTTGATAAATTTTTGTTATTCAATTAAATAGTATCATAAGATTTTTTAATTTTTAAATGGTCCTTTTTAAGGATTTATATGTATCCTGTAAGATAAATAAATATTTATTTAACTCATTATAATAATGCTTTGCAGAACTAGAGTTTCAAGGGTATGATTATTGTATCTCATCAGTATCAGTTTTGAGACATTCAATTTTATACTCAGCTTCTAAATTTGCAAAACATTCATCATGGAAACTAGAATAATTAATCTAGATATACTTTATAACTTTCTTTCCTTTTATTTTTAATTGTATTTCATTTGAGATTTGATTAAAGGATAGTTATCCTTTTAATGACTTATTTTCTTACATTCACAACATATTTTTTCTTTAGTACATTTATTATTCTTTCTATAAACCTTTTAAAATTTTTCTGAAATATCAATAAATCTTAATATAAATATGGATGAATTGAATTAGATGATTCATACATTGTAGTCATGACATAATCTTATTAATTTTTTATATAATTTTTAATTTCAACCCGTATCTCAACTTCACACATCATTAAAGTATTAATCAACCACATCATTGTCAAATTATTTACTGATGTAGACTTGCATATAGCTTAAAATATTCCCTTCCACATAGGATATAGAACTTTGAGAATTTTGAAAATTGGATCTAATCGATAAATAAGATATCCCAAAGAAACAAAATAATTGACAATCCCTATCAACCTTCCATCCATTTTGTTGATAGTTTCATTCTCATCCATTATAAATTATTTAATTCTATATTTTCAATAGCGTATTTTAATTGTCTAATATTTTTAGTTCACTCATAAGAAACAGAAATAATCTTTCACATCTCATATGTAGTAAAAAATTGAGATACTTGATTGAGTTCATCATTTCCTGATCCACATACAATAACATACATGGATTTTGAATTGAGATCATAATATTTTTCTAGATCAATAATCCAATATTCCAAATCTTATTTTGGAATCTTATGAGGCTTAAAATTATTTAAATAATCGCTTATTTGAACATTTTCAAATATATAATCATACATGCATTACAGAATCCATAATAATTACCATTAATATATGGATCATGAATTATAGACATACCTTTTCAAGAATCACCCATTCCACAAAGTCTTCATCTGAATCTTCAACTCAAGATTGTTTTAACTAATAGAAATATTCAAAATTTAAATATATCCTATAGAAATCCTTCTAACAGAATTTTGTTGATATTGAGTTGTAAAAAACTTCTTGAATGAGAAATATATTCAATATAATCCATCTAGTAGAGCCTTGTATATCCAATCCTCTGATATCAATTGTTTTTATCAGAATAGAAATAATGTGATTTTAGAAAATCAAAAATATTTCTAATAGACCACACCCTTTTATAAAAGTTGTCGGTCATAATAATAATGAAAGATACAAATACACAATAGGGGGTTGAATTGTGTTCTTAATTGTTTTTAATAGATTCATAACCCTTCTACTTATATGCAGAAAACCTTTCCTTCTCTCTAATACAAGTGAGTTGTGGATATAAATAAAGAAAATGATCCCAATGATGTATAGTGGTTTAGGGAAAGAATATCCTATATCCACTCCATCAATGCTGAAGTCCATGATCAGGGAGATTTTAATATTTGGTACCATTATCCTAAGACGTTTAGAACAACAACTATGTACAGTAAGTTGACACCTTATAAGGATTTTATAGGTCCTTCTCGTATGTTCATAAGAAAAAAATATCCACAGATTAGTATAATATATTGACACTTAACCATGACTGAGTATGAGCAGTTGAAACTTAAATAAATCAAAATAGATTGATTTTATGATGGTATAGGTTAAACTTAATAGATGTAACAAAAAATTATAGATGAATTCGTATCTTCAATATAGAACATCGAAAACTAGATCTTAAATTATTGTATAGGATTCCGTCAAACATTAGAAAAGAATACACCAGATAGATATTTAAATATGAATCTCTCCAAAGTGTTTCTTCACTAAATGATTTATCATCTTACATAAGAATATGTAACAAATAAATGAAATATAAGCAACAAAAAATAACAACATAAGTGATTATATAGATCAAAAAATATATGTCTCCAAAGTGTAGATCTGAAGGCTTCAACACACTTGTTGTTTTTAATATCTTGTATCTTGTATATGAGTATGTGAAACTATATATATTATATATTTTTTTGAAGAAGAGAACCTTGATATTTATATACCATTTTGAACAACTTAGGTAAATAACCTCCATAAATATCGTACAATTAATCATGAATATTTCAATTCAAAAACATTGAAGAGAGTTATAACTTCCCATAAGAATAATAATGATTTAGTCCATTTAATATGAACCTTTAAAATAATTTTAATGAGCCTTTGAATCAGTCAATAAATGGATTTGAATAGATCTTTACATCCATCATGATCGTTTCATAAATCATGAATAATATCACATATCTAAAACTCCATTGTTGAATATTTAAACATAGGGTTCATTCATATGATGAAAAAAACATGAAACATAGGGTTGAAAACATACGGTTGAATAAAAAAGTAGGGTTTATGTACCATATGTTTGTTTCATCAAATGTAGAGTTCTATAACAATGCGATATTATTTATCCATACTTTCCATTTTCTCACACATAAGGTTCCATCCAAATACATGGTTGATGAACCATACATTCTCCAAAATTTCAGGTTTATTCCTTACATTACACATTCAAATATAGGGTATGGATAATGCTTAAACACATTCTGAATACATTTTCAAATATTACCTATAAATAAATGTATTGAATATATTTATAGAATAAATGATTCCACAAATAATAATCTCCTAAAAATCACTTAAAAGAAAATTGATTAGTAATAGAAATGTGGGAATTTGTGGACATGAAAAAAAAAAGAAATTTTCAAATTTTTTAAATCAAGACATGATACAAAATGATATCTATCATGTTGATCTTGGGTTAGTGATTTGATAATGATGTATTTAAAAAACCCCATGATGAAAAATTCAAGACATGGGTGGAAGTTATTGTTCATGAGAGCTATGAAAACAATTTTTATTTTTTCAGTACAATGGTCATGGGATTGTACTCGTATAACACATAACTTCTATAAAATATATTTTGAGGGATTCTATCCCTATAATTCTCAAATATTAATATCCTAATCAGAGATCATTATTGGAGAACCGATAGGTTCCCCATAACTCGT
This sequence comes from Viscum album, assembly GCA_963277665.1. Taxonomy (NCBI): domain Eukaryota; kingdom Viridiplantae; phylum Streptophyta; class Magnoliopsida; order Santalales; family Viscaceae; genus Viscum; species Viscum album. The sequence goes on along the minus strand of OY728165.1, from coordinate 248,348,738 downwards.
CAAAGAGATTATTGATCTTAGATAAGGTATATTTATTCATTAATATTTCCCGATTTATCTTTTGATAATCTATGCAGAGTCAAACACTACCATCCGACTTGGTGAAATAAAACTAGTGCACCCCATAAGTAATTTATTGGTCTAATGAACCCCATCAATTTCAATTCCTTGAGTAGTACTATGATTTCTTTCAATTCAACTAGCTTCATACAACAAGGGGTTATCAAAATGGGTTATGCACCTTGAATGAGTTCTTTCTCAATCTCAACTCCTCTATCATTGGAATCACTATGAAGTCATCCTAAAAGATTTTTCGATAGAGTTACATAATTTAAGGAATTGGTGTGGGCCACCACTTTTCCTGCCAAAATATTCAAGCATATAATCTCTTCCATGATCTTCCTAAGATAACTAAGGTTTGGACACACTCTACCCGCACCCAAATTATATTCACCAGTCATCAGGAACTTCTCTACCTTGGGTGATATATATGATACCAATATCTGAAGTAGTTTAAGTGAGCCTATAATATATTCACCAAGTCCTTGATGAGAATCACATCAAAGCTATTAATATCTAGAATCAAGAATTACGATATTTTTTTATAACAAATAATAAATATATGAAACTTATGGAATCACTACAGATATTCTACTGGTGAATTAGGGGAATGTAAGTCAAAATAAAACTTTATCAGTGTGTTAACACCAGAAAAAACATGTGTTGATATAGAGGAATGGGATAAACCAATATCAAAAAAAAAGCAATAGAAAAAATCAAAGTGATAATTTCCAATTTTCATATAGCTTATGATCACTCACAAATAGCTACTTTAGTTTGTCCATAACATATACATGAAATTCATCACCTCTACGAACCTCTCCCTGAGGTACATGAATGATGTGTCATTGTCATTTGGACCTAATTTCAACGAACTTAATCATATAAATTGTAATTATATACAATTTTCCTCGGTCTATTATGGAATCATATCCTCATATCTATCGAGAAGAATATATTTAGATGCTTTATCTTTCTAAATTTACTGTACAGGCTATAAGGTGATGTTCAATCTCTATGGTAGTGTTTGATCTTTCCATAGTTGATGCACTATGGATCTCCTCCTGTGTGAGATAAGAAATCAAAAAAATTTCTTCACCTTCATAGCACTACCTTTCCATGAATCCCCAATCCCCCACTTCCTATTAATAAAATATTTACTCATAGTAGCAGTAAGAGGTCAATTTGTTTGGTTACTAAATGGTGGAAGAATACCAACTTCTGAAAAATCTTCTAGGATATTATCTATAGTCAAGGATTCATATAGAACCACTATGTATGTCACTAGAAAAATGGTCCTAAAAAGTTTCCTAATGTCAGTGTGAATACTGTTCTCAAACATCCGGGACTTTAGTGCATAGTTTCTATAAAATACTGGAGTAAAGGAAAAAATATTAGTGAAATGAGAATAATATTAGGATTGAATCATTATTCTTTGCTATAATTCAATGAAACTTGTTTCTTGGTCCATATTCACGGTGTTGAAGAAAAATTTCTAAATTATAGTTTATTTAAAGACTCCTAGATATGACCATCATGTTTACCAACCTATCCCTTTATGACCCCCCATATTCAGGTGGGTCTCTGTAGCATGAATTCTGCCATATTTACCTTAATATACTCATGTATATCAATGATGTTAAAGACACCCTTGATGTTGTTTATCTAGTATTATGCATATTTTGGTCATATAGTTCCCTAAAAGATAGGTGGATATTGTATTTTGAAGTCTCCAACATAGTCATCCATGGACCTTGGTGCCCCTTCACCCTGTGAGGGAATGTAATTTCCCAGAACTCTCTGGCCCATTCCTTTTTCAAAAAGAGGGTCTTGATGTGTTCGGGAGGGTAAAATGGACTTTTCCCACACTTTTAAGAATTTTGAAGCTACACGCCTTGTAGTTTGAGTACATGACATGTACCCCCTTACCAGGTATACCACACGTTGATGGTCGTGTCCTTACTGTGTGGAATAATGGGTGCACGCTGTGTGTCCAATACTACACGCCGTGTAGTCTGTCCCTGCGTACACATTACCAGTCAATGGTCGTGTGCCATGTTGTAGTCGTGTCCTTGCCATGTGCAATAAATGGGTAGATTCCATGTGTCCAAACTACACGCCGTGTAGTCCCTCCCCGCGTATGCGTTACCCTCAAACCGTGTGTTGACCAGTCAACGGCCGCGAAGCCGTGTTTGAAGCCGCGTGGAGATCGTGTGAAATAACTGAGTACACGCAGTGTACCATAAAGTACATGTTCTGTACTTATTCATTCATCGCCTATAAAAGGAGGGTACCCCTCCTCCTTTCAACTCACCCCTCTCCTCCCCTTTCCTTTGAGCAGAGTTCTCCCAAGAGACTTGAAGGATCCTTCTTCCATAACTTCTTCATCTGAGATCCGATTTATGATCCTTCAGTGGCCATGGGATCGTAACAATGAGGCAGAAATTCTAAGCTTGGATCCGTTGTCTTTCCTTAGGCCTTTCCTCTCCGTCTTCCACCCGAGGAGGTTCTTCTGGGACCCGACAGAAGTGACGGACGACGACAGACGTCTTCTAAGGTTGATCGGGGGGAGAGTTGCGATCAGAACCTGTTGAGGTAGGGATCATACATTCGTATCTCTAATTTATGCATTATGTGGGGTGGGTGTTTCCTAGTTTATGTGAAACACTTTTCAACTAGTTTAAATAAAGATAATAACTGGCTTATATAATAGGGATGGGATTTTGTGATTGTTGTTACTATATGTCCTGTGATATTATGTTGTGAATTGAATGAGCTTTTACATACTGGAAATCACGGTCGTTGGGGGGCTTTTCTTGCACAATTAAATATTGGCCTATCCTTGTGGATTTTTCTAATGGATGGAAATTTTGTGGAATGTGTAAATTGGTTAATCACGTAATGTTGGCTGATTAAATGAAAATCTAAACCCTTGTGTGATCACCCCAGTTAATCAAAATAGAATAATGAACATGTGGGTGTTGGCTATGATACGTGGCATGTGATGGGGGTGTTTTGTCGGTTTTTGTGGATAGGGTGAGCAGCGGGGCTACAATTGTCTTGGTTGTGGGTTGGTGTGATTGTTATGTTGGTGATGGGAAGTGGGGCTGCAATAAATGGTATTAAAGGGATGATGACGCATGAGATTTGGTGTGTTTGTGGTTATGGTGGTTGGCAGAAGGGCTGCATGGATGGGTTTTAATGTGAACGGGTTGTGGGTTGTGAATAATAACTAAAAGTGGAAGAGTTGATGAATGGTGGGTCGTGGTAATGGAACAGGTTTAATAACCAATAGGGTTGGATGGTTAATAAGATGGACTTGGTTGTATTTTTGTGTTTTCCTAACTAGATTTGTGGATGGTAGGGATATGTTTTACGAATTATCGATGTGGTTTGTTGTGGATAGATTCCCAGTAGTTAAGGAACTAAATAAACTATTTCTACTGAAACATGAAAACCTAAATGGGGTTGGGATTGTTTGTTGTATGCATGCTTCGTAGTAGCAGTGTCGAGGCATGCATTTAGTTTCTCTGTTTTAGAAGCCATCGGTTGGGCGGTGTGTTTGGTATACATATATATATATATAAATATCTTTTGTGTTTTATCGCACCCCACCCATGTTGAGCACTTAGTACCGAACACTCCCATTTCATGGGAGATGGTGTTTTTCCCTTAGTTACTAGCTCCTTCCTACTCCTTCTCTCCTAGGCTGTGATGGCTTGAGGCGACCATACACCTAAGACTCTTCGGGTAGGTTTTGATTGGGGTGGAATGGCCCAAGACTTTTCGGGTAGGTTGTTTTCCCATGAACCTTCGGGATGTGGCCCAGGTGTCTTCAGGCGAGAGTTATGTTAATATTGTTGTTTCCCAAGAATCTTCAGGAAGAGTCCAAGGTGTGTGCGGGCAGGATACATGGTGTGAGGCCTAGCTGTGTGTGGGTGGGATACCTGGTTGTGAGGCCGAGGTGTGTGCGGGTGGGATATGTGGTTGTGAGGCCCAGGTGTGTGCGGGCGGGATACCTGGTTGTGAGGCCCAGGTGTGTGCGGGCAGGATACGTGATTGTGAGGCCCAGGTGTGTGTGGGAGAGGAGAGTGTGGCAGTGTCAGTATGTTCGTCGTTAGGAAGAGATGCTAACTAATGGTAAATGGTGCAGGGTACCCAATACTCTTGTTATTATATACTACTACTACTACTTGTTGTGATTGTGTTTTTGGTGAGTGTGAATGGTGAGGTTGCGTGGATAGAATTATTTGCTAGGTTTCTTCTGTTATTCTCATGGGACAATAGGATGTCTACGCACTTGTGCACGAGAGCTTTAGGTTTCCCTACTGAGTATACTTGTATGGTCACCCTACGTTTACTTTCAGGATTCCAGGAGGACTACTAGGGCCGTGCAAGACCCTACTAGTAAGACAATTGGAGTTTTTACAGTTGATGTACTCTTGTTTTCTTATGGTATTGTACTTTGAGCATTTATGTACTTGCACCCTTTTATATAATTGTTTAAACATGCATGTGGGCTTGGATTGGGTTTATTTCTATACACCTTTTCTTTTCCGTTTTGGTTGTTGACCTGTCTTATTTCCTGATCATTAAAAATTAAAAGTTTAATGCCTCCCATATTTGTGAAAACTCATACCCTTGGTGCTAGTCACCAACCCGGGGCCTACTGGAGGCAGGACTCGGGGGGTCATTATCTCCCTTTCACCATTTCCAGCTCAGGAGGGGCATCTTTGGTGGGAGGGGGTCGTGACAGAATGGTATCAGAGCTGATGGTTGAATGATAGGATGGGGTCTGGAGTTAGGCACAGTGAGGATTGCATTGGATGGTAGGGAAACCATGTTGGTTAATCTTGGTGTGTGACATAGGCCAGGGAAGACCGGTTAGGACACGGGATTTTAGGGCCCCCCATGATCCGATGCAAGGACTCTGAGCATACCGAACGACCATGTGAGACTACATTTATTGCAGGGTAGAGACCCTAGGGAAGGTACATGCATCATCATGATTGTGTTTTAATTGATTTGGGTGTTATGGGGAATAAATTGAAATAAAATGATAAAATAAAACCTTGTTTTTTTCCTTACTACTTGGGCTTAGGCGATCCTTGTTGATCGTACAACTATGGAACCTGGACATCATCCCCGGGTGGCTCAGACGGCCGAGGCCCAATAGATTCAGGTGGTCGATCATTTGAGGATTGACCAAGAGGAGGAAGATAGCCAGTGGCAGAAGACTCTCTGTTCATTCCAGCAACAGACCCTCAAGAATTACGAGGGTAGTACTTCAGATACGGAGACTGAAGGGTGGCTTAAGGAGATGGGGATCGCTTTTACCTTGATCTGTTCTCTGAGGGAGTACTGGGTTCCCCTAGCAGTCAGTCAGCTGAGAGGTGCGGCGCGATAGTGGTGGACGCTCTACCTCGGAGAGAGAATAGAGGCAAAGGTTTCGTGGGCTGACTTTGAGAAGGAATTCCGAGAGGAATTCATTTCTTCTATAATCAAGCTGGAGAAGTGGCAGGAGTTAATCTCCCTTCAGCAGGTGAGTATGTCAGTACGAGAGCTAGGGATCATGTTCAAGGATCTCATGCGCTTTACTCCTGATCTCTTTCTGGATGAGGAGTCTCGGGCGAGTCATTTGGAGGAGGCGCTTTGTCCTTCGCTCCAGTATGTTGTCACCCCCTCCACCCTTCCTATGTACTTGGGAGTACAGAAGAAGGCAGAGGTTGTAGAGAGGATAAACTCACTGGGAGGTGCACCACATGAGGGGTTTTAGCCAGGCTCGTTGAAGGGGAAGGCAGTCAGCAGCAGGTCTCCTGTGACGGGACCTTCCAGGTTTAGGCAAGTGGGAAGCAGGACCCAGCAGTTCCAGTTCAGATCTTCCAGCCCTCATCCCTTTTCCACGATCCCATGACAGAGGTGTTTTTCTTGTGGAGGTTTTGGTCATGTTCAGAGTGTAACACCCCAAGATTTCATAGTGTGTTATTTCTTCAAAATAATTCAATAACTTGCACTACACGGAACACCGAGTTCAATCACACCTTGACTTACAAAAAAAGAAGCCATTAAAAGAGGTCATGAATAGCATTAACTACATTTTAAACTTTATATAATCCTTATAATTTTAGAATCCATATTATGAGTTTCTTAGTCATAATGCAAGAACAGATTCATTTTCAGTATTTCACTTTTATCAACTTTTAATAGTGAAGCCTTTTTAAATACAATATTTTAAACATTTTGACTAAATGGGGACATCAAAAAATTCAAAATGAAACATCCCAAGCTTACACGGTACGCTTTCCTTTGAATAAAACAGTAGCGTGTGTTGTACGCAACTTCGAGTTTTAACACACACCACAACCGATCAAACTAACCATTATTGATAGAAATACCTAAATTTTGAAATTATATATATTTTATATTTTAAAATGGACTTCATTTTTGGATTCGGAATATCGAATTCAGCCTAAGGTGAAATTTTGGTACTTTTCGGATAACTTTCATATTTTGATGAATAGTGAAAATTACTAAATTTTAATTAAAAACAATTTTTTTAATCAAAATAATTAATGGTGATAAATTATGAATTTGAGTGGTTTTAAAGTATATTTAGAATATATTTTTACCATTTAATATAATTTTGGTCATTGGACATAATTTTACAATTAAACCGAACATAAACAAGTGTCAATCTTTTGATAGTTATTATCTCTTAAAAACACGCTTTTTGTTTTTACAGCGGGAATTAATTTTAAATTAATTTCTGCCACTTCTGTGTTTAGAATTTGGAAAAATGGATTACATATTTGGAATCAGGATTTCCAAATTATGTAAATAGATAACTTTTATTTTTACAAATTTTGAATAATTACTGCGGTAAATATTTTATTTACCATGGTTAAAGGGTAAATCCGGTAAATAAGGGTTAAAAAATAATATTATAATAATACAAAATTACCCTAAAACGTGTCCTAACCTTATTGGTGGACACATACCCGACCATGGGCATCCTTGGGTCAATTTGGGGACCCCTTGGAGCCACTTGTATGTGGTAGGGACACATTATATTAATAAAGTTAAAATAAAAATAAAAATGGCATAAGCTTACATCTTTTAGAAGAACAATTTTTACATAGTGTTATACATGTTGGATTTTAGATTATAAATATTCATTAGAAAGATAAAAAGATTTCCTACATGATGATATTTTATTTATAATTTTTAGACATCAAATATGTTAAATTATTAATGACACAATAATGATGCAATGTTTACATCATTAATAAATCATTTAAATAAATAAGATTATAATTATTAAAATATTATCTAAAACCTGTCCAATTCTTATTGGTTGATGTTATTTAGAATAGGAGTCATCTTATCTTCGACCTCAATAATTTTTGGACCATTATAAACCGAATATAATTATATTATAAAGTAATACTTTCACACTTTCCTAAAGAGCCCCTCCTCTCCCTTATAAAAGGAGACCACTTCTACTCATTCCTCACACCTCTCAACCCACTTGGCTCGTCCGAACGCTGCCAAACTAAGCTCCCCACATCCCTCTCCTCCTCCTTGAAGCTTTCCCTTAGGCAGAAAGCATTTCAACAAGTCTTTTGGTTCCAACCAAAGTGAGTTACCTAAATTAAAGGTAACGTTTTCTCTTAAATTATTTTCATTTATTTTGCTTCTTCAACCCCCAAACTCTTTTTATTTCCTTTCTTTTGTAACAACACCAGTATCCTCAATATACTAGGATGTTGTTATAAGAAGGATTCAAACTACACATACACACAACTCCATCTAATGGATGATGAACATAATGTTTCTGTGGATGGCAAACTAACGCCTCACGAAACGATGATTGTTCAAATACATCTTACCGCCTCTCATGGTGGCCATTATGATGGCACTGTAATTAAATATGATATTAATGATATATATATAAGATTCTGTAATTCCATTTTATTTCATACCATTATTCGTTTCATGTTGTATATACATACGATAATTTCATTTGAGGAAGTGCGGACTACCGCCCCCTTAAAATGATATGACTCGTTCATACCACACATGGAACGTATAAAGGATGGTGTTAATGAACTTAAGTAACATATATAAAATATTATATTGGAATATCAATATACCTATGTATCATTTGGATTCGATTCTTTTAAAATAAAAATTAAATGGAACTAGCGTTCGTGCGTACGTACGGACTACCGTCTCCACCAACGCGATGAGATTAATTCTCCATAGTATCCATTCAAGTATAATTATCATTTGATGATTTAAAAATGATGTTTAAGGACTTGATACCATTCTGGATTTTAATAATATACAACCTATCCTTTAAAAACATGTCTTACGTAACAAAACATACAAAAGCAAACGAGTAGGTTAACACCCGAAACAACGATAATACTAAGATATTATTATCAAATCAATATTAAAAGATCATATATTATATCATATTAATATATATGATTCTTGTATAATTTAGTAACAATTATTTCACCATTATACAGGAGGTTAACCTACCCCAACCAAGGAAAAGTACAAGGTAAGGGTTATTTCACAATCTCTTCATTATCCGAGGTTGTTTATATGTAATAATCTACTGGGATCTCCTTATCATCCACATCCACATTTCTTGGAAATGTATTTCAAAACATTTTTACCATTTAAAAGAATATGGGTTAAAATCATTTATACCCTTTTTTTACTTTTTATAAGAGTTTTATAAAGGAATCTTTCTGTCGTTTTTCAAACAAGGTGCTTTTTAACCTTTTCGACAAAATTAAGGTAAGAATGTTTTTTTAACTTATACGGCGGGTGCGGCTTTTTACCGCCATTATAAAATCTTCAAAGATTCCCTTAGAAGATTACAAGGACATTTTCAAAGTAAATTTTTTATTTTTAAATGATTTCAAAATGAATATTTTAAGAATTTTAGAAAGGTACTCTTTATCAAAATCATAATTTTAAATGTTTTAAAGATTTATCTTTCTAAATCTTTTTTATTAATGTCCATGTTTTCAAAATGGTTTTTATGGATTTATTTATATGGACATGAATGTTTATAAAATGTTAATTCCTTTAAAAAGTTTCAAAGTGGTATGGGACACTTTGATTCAAAAATCTCTTTTTAATTACTTCCTTTATAAAACTATGACTTTTAAATGATTTCAAAAAAGGAGATATTTCTCTCAAATAGTTTTGATTTCATCTATGTCAACATCCTTTGATGGATTTTTTGATTATATGAAGTTGATTTACTATGATACAAAACTTCCATAATGTATTTATGTTTTTGTGATATGTTTGACTGTGGATGTTTAGTTTTTATACCATTTATGGTTTATGGAGAAAGTATTGAAATTTTGTGTGTTTGTTTTAATACGAATGTTTATGTTATGTTTAAACCTTTTCATATGGGAATGCATTGGACTTAGTAAGTGACGGGTGGAGCCCGCTATAGCTCCTCGATGCATCGGTAGGTCTCATGAGACAAACTAGTGTCTTGGCACAAGGCCTTGACAAAATCTTATTTGTAGTCTTGGCACGAGGCCTTGGCTATGTGGTTATGATAGTCTGGCATTATGCATTCCAACATTATGAAAGTGGATAGTGATTTTGCATGTGATTATTCGATTAGTAGAATATCCATGTGAATGAGTAAATGGCATTATTTCATTTTACTTTTTCCATATTATGTTGATGTTCAAGTTTAAAAGGCTTTTGTTTTCGTTATACATTGCCTTAAATATTTATTCTTATTTGTGAAAGTTCCCGCTATATTGTTATCCTTACTGGGCATTTGAGCTCACCCCTTTTCTATGTTTTATTTTTCCCAGGATGTGAAGATGTATGTTATGAATGACCTGCAGGGATATTATGAGGGGATTATAATGTGGACTGTGGAAACATTATGTTGTTATAGTAGTTTTTCATTTTATGATGTAATGTAAAACTTATGAATATATCTAGTGTTTCAAAGGCTACTAAACCAATCGGTCTTTTGAGATTTGATCTTTTTGTGATCATGCCAATGTTACGAAGTAATGCACCGACTCTGGGTAGCTGGGGTCGGGGCGTTACAGTTGGTATCATAGGAAGTTTATTACAAACCTTGGAAGCTAGATTTAGATAAACTCTGATTAGAGCACGTAGACCTAAGATGAACTTTGAGGATTAGTATAGAAGAACTTCCTAGAATTTTGGTATTGTAGAGATTTTATGAGTTTTCCGAGCAATACATCCCTGTCTGGATACGAGCAGGTAGAGGCGGCTCTGGCACAGATGTACCTAGGGGTAAAACCCGAAAACACCGCTTTGAGCTAGACTCGAACGGGAACTGGTGCATGACAACGGGACTTGCTGCACTCTTGGTTACGACACTCCCGGGGGATATGCTTAGGATAACTCTCATTTTCTTTACAAATAATTATGAAGGGTTTATGAGTATATACTTCCTCAAAGAAAACATTCTTATGATTATGGATTATATCCATAAATAGTTCAATTTATGTTAAGTGTTTTATAAGTATGGGATTATGTATTTTGATTCATAAACTGATCTAGTGTATTCCATTGTTTAGAAATGGCGCCCAGTAGAAGGAATGAGAACTCCAGAAATGCACATGATCCAAAGAGAAGGAAGGATCATATCTTTCATGGTCTTAAGCTAGAATTTATAAGAGAAATAGTCTCCCATGTATTATCATCATATGAATAAATAATATCATGTGTTGATAAGATAAGTAAAGAGTTTACTGAGTCCTGTGGCTTTGAAGGGAAGCAAGAGAAGAAAAGGATAGAAGAGAGAAAGATGGATAAAGGGAAGAGGGAAAAGAAGATTTTCCCCATATGTGGTAACTGTGGAAAGAAACACCCTGGAACTTGCCTGAAAGGAATGGGAGTTTGTTATAAGTGTGGAGGAAAAGGGCACAAAGTACGTGACTGCAAGGGTAAGAAAATAGTTTCAAATGTACAATGCTTCATTTGCAAGGAGTTTGGACACTACGCGAACCTATGTCCCAGTCATCAGACTATGCCGCAAATGATGCTATTGGATAATAATCAAGTTATGATACTACCACAGATGAAGAGGTATGATTAGAGTTCTTATGTTGATTATGTCAATTGAGTGTTGTATCAACAATGTACTTGTTATAATAATTATGGAGTATATAAGGATTGTACTGCAGTACTATTCCATTAAGGACTTGAGATTGTGTGGAACAACGAAAAGTGACTCAATAGCAGGATAAATTTTTGGAAAATATATGGTTGAGAGAAAGATAAACCATAATATGGTTCTGATACCGAGCTAGTGATTTTAGAATAATACATTATTGATTTGGATAAATTATATATTCCATCATTTTTGGGGTTTAAAACATTTTTGGATTGATGAAGTATATCCAGCATTCTATACGGAATAAGGGAGCATGAATGTAATCAATAAGGAATATGGTAATTCAGGATGTTTCAGTGTATTAAAAGAATACAAGATGAAGGTAATCATATGATATTACGGGGTAAAAAGGATCTATATTATGTTTACCTTCCTTATAAATGTCGGACTGTGAGTTTGGACAGAAGTATTTTGGATAGTTCTAGTTTAGATTATTTTGGATTACCATAAAAGGACAACCCGGAGGTCGGGCAGCAACCCGTCACGTCCGGCAAGGCTGCGAGACTTGAACCCGCAACCGAAGGGCGACAAGGGTGTAACACCTACCACTAGCCCACGAGATGTCCTGGATTAAATAATTTAGTTTTTTTATGATCTGGTAGATGAATTATAAATTCATTTATTTTGGAACCCTCTACGAATAGTATAAATAGAATAAAAAATTACATTCTATTATCTTTTAGAGTGAAAGATGAGTTTGTGGTAGAAATTTATTGATGGATAAAACACTAATTATAAAGTATGTATATCTCCTTATGATCTTAGCCAATCTCATAAATAAATTCCTCAACATTAATAAAAGAAACTTAGAACAAAAATGTTGTCCTAGATGGTACCTTAAATCATCACTAATTTATGGCTTTGGGAATTGTTGGCCTTTTCATAGCCATGTTCTCTACCACTCTCCATCAGATAATTGATGGTTAGATTTCTCCTCCATATCCATATTTTCCTTCATGGAACCCTAGTATGTGTTATTTTCGGTAATCTTCATACTTTCCACTCTTTAGTTTAAATAGAGGTCTCATTAATTCATTTTTTGATGTTGGATTTCAACCTAGATATTTTGAAATGTCAAAAATGTGTTATCCCAATACCCTATGCTTTGTTGAACCGATGGTATTTCAAATCATCACAGATTGATGAGTATAAGGACCTCAATTATATACTTGTTTGTGATTGATGACCTCAATCACTACCTATAAATATTTACGTTTTTCCTCCAATTATATGTCTCTAATTGCCACCAATGTTCTCCTAATCGAGATCATAATTTGGTGGTGACCCTTTCATTTCTTTTTTCCTCATATTAAGACTAAATTTTAGTAACCCAATCTCCGATGTGGGTTTTCCCACAAATATATTTTCTATTTTAAGCCTTTTATTTTCGAAGAACAATTTCAAATTGCGAGGACGCAATTTATTGAAGGAGGGGAGAATGTAACACCCCAAGATTTCATAGTGTGTTATTTCTTCAAAATAATTCAATAACTTGCACTACACGCAACACCGAGTTCAATCACACCTTGACTTACAAAAAAAAATCCATTAAAAGAGGTCATGAATAGAATTAACTACATTTTAAACTTTATATAATCCTTATAATTTTAGAATCCATATTATGAGTTTCTTAGTCATAATGCAAGAACAGATTCATTTTCAGTATTGCACTTTTATCAAATTTTAATAGTGAAACCTTTTTAAATACAATATTTTAAACTTTTTGACTAAATGGGGACATCAAAAAATTTAAAATGAAACATCCCAAGCTTACACGGTACGCTTTCCTTTGAATAAAACAGTAGCGTGTGTTGTACGCAACTTCGAGTTTTAACACACACCACAACCGATCAAACTAACCGTTATGGATAGTAATACCTAAATTTTGAAATTATATATATTTTATATTTTAAAATGGACTTCATTTTTGGATTCGGAATATCGAATTTAGCCTAAGGTGAAATTTTGGTACTTTTCGGATAACTTTCATATTTTGATGAATAGTGAAAATTACTAAATTTTAATTAAAAACAATTTTTGTAATCAAAATAATTAATGGTGATAATTTATGAATTTGAGTGGTTTTAAAGTATATTTAGAATATATTTTTACCGTTTAATATAATTTTGGCCATTGGACATAATTTTACAATTAAACCGAACATAAACAAGTGTCAATCTTTTGATAGTTATTATCTCTTAAAAACACGTTTTTTGTTTTTACAGCGGGAATTAATTTTAAATTAATTTATGCCACTTCTGTGTTTAGAATTTGGAAAAATGGATTACATATTTGGAATCAGGATGTCCAAATTATGTAAATAGGTAACTTTTATTTTTACAAATTTTGAATAATTACTGCGGTAAATATTTTATTTACCATGGTTAAAGGGTAAATCTGGTAAATAAGGGTTAAAAAATAATATTATAATAATACAAAATTATCCTAAAACGTGTCATAACCTTATTGGTGGACACATAACCGACCATGGGCATCCTTGGGTCAATTTGGGGACCCCTTGGAGCCACTTGTATGTGGTAGGGACACATTATATTAATAAAGTTAAAATAAAAATAAAAATGGCATAAGCTTACATCTTTTAGAAGAACAATTTTTACATAGTGTTATAAATGTTGGATTTTAGATTATAAATATTCATTAGAAAGATAAAAAGATTTCCTACATGATTATATTTTATTTATAATTTTTAGACATAAAATAAGTTAAATATTTAATGACACAATAATGATGCAATGTTTACCTCATTAATAAATCATTTAAATAAATAAGATTATAATGATTAAAATATTATCTAAAACCTGTCCAATTCTTATTGGTTGATGTTATTTAGAATATGAGTCATCTTATCTTCGACCGAAATGATTTTTGGACCATTATAAACCGAATATAATTATATTATAAAGTAATACTTTCACACTTTCCTAAAGAGCCCCTCCTCTCCCTTATAAAAGGAGACCACTTCTACCCATTCCTCACACCTCTCAACCCACTTGGCTCGTCCAAACTCTGCCCAACTAAGCTCCCCATATCCCTCTCCTCCTCCTTGAAGCTTCCCCTTAGGCAGAAAGCATTTCAACAAGTCCTTTGGTTCCAACCAAAGTGAGTTACCTAAATTAAAGGTAACGTTTTCTCTTAAATTATTTTCATTTATTTTGCTTCTTCAACCCCGAAACTCTTTTTATTTCCTTTCTTTTGTAACAACACCAGTATCCTCAATATACTAAGATGTTGTTATAAGAAGGATTCAAACTACACATACACACAACTCCATCTAATGGATGATGAACATAATGTTTCTGTGGATGGCAAACTAACGCCTCACGAAACGATGATTGTTCAAATACATCTTACCGCCTCTCATGGTGGCCATTATGTTGGCACTGTAATTAAATATGATATTAATGATATATATATAAGATTCTGTAATTCCATTTTATTTCATACCATTATTCGTTTCATGTTGTATATACATACGATAATTTCATTTGAGGAAGTGCGGACTACCGCCCCCTTAAAATGATATGACTCTTTCATACCACACATGGAACGTATAAAGAATGGTGTTAATGAACTTAAGTAACATATATAAAATATTATATTGGAATATTAATATACCTATGTATCATTTGGATTCGATTCTTTTAAAATAAAAATAAAATGGAAGTAGCGTTCGTGCGTACGTACGGACTACCGTCTCCACGAACACGATGAGATTCATTCTCCATCGTATCCATTCAAGTATAATTATCATTTGATGATTTAAAAATGATGTTTAAGGACTTGATACGATTATGGATTTGAATAATATACAACCTATCCTTTACAAACATGTCTTACGAAACAAAACATACAAAAGCAAAGGAGTAAGTTAACACCCGAAACAACGATAATACTAAGATATTATTATCAAATCAATATTAAAAGATCATATATGATATCATATTAATATATATGATTCTTGTATAATTTAGTAACAATTATTTAACCATTATACAGGAGGTTAACCAACCCCAACCAAGGAAAAGTACAAGGTAAGGGTTATTTCACAATCTCTTCATTATCTGAGGTTGTTTATATGTAATAATCTACTGGGATCTCCTTATCATCCACATCCACATTTCTTGGAAATGTATTTCAAAACATTTTTACCATTTAAAAGAATATGGGTTAAAATCATTTATACCATTTTTTGACTTTTTATAAGAGTTTTATAAAGGAATATATCCGTCGTTTTTCAAACAAGGTGCTTTTTAACCTTTTCGACAAAATTAAGGTAAGAATGTTTTTTTTAACTTATACGGCGGGTGCGGCTATTTACCGCCGTTATAAAATTTTCAAGGATTCCCTTACAAGCATACAAGGACATTTTCAAAGTAAATGTTTTATTTTTAAATGATTTCAAAATGAATATTTTATGAATTTCGGAAAGGTACTCTTTATCAAAATCATAATTTTAAATGTTTTAAAGATTTATCTTTCTAAATCTTTTTAAATAATGTCCATGTTTTCAAAATGGTTTTTAAGGATTTATTTATATGGACATGAATGTTTCTAAAATGTTAATTCCTTTAAAAAGTTTCAAAGTGGTATGAGACACTTTGATTCAAAAATCTCTTTTTAATTACTTCCTTTATAAAAGTGTGACTTTTAAATGATTTCAAAAAAGGAGATATTTCTCTCAAATAGTTTTGATTTCATCTATGTCAACATCCTTTGATGGATTTTTTGATTATATGAAGTTGATTTACTATGATACAAAACTTCCATAATGTATTTAAGTTTTTGTGATATGTTTGACTGTGGATGTGTTGTTTTTATACCATTCATGGTTTATGGAGAAAGTATTGAAATTTTGTGTGCTTGTTTTAATACGAATGTTTATGTTATGTTTAAACCTTTTCATATGGGAATGCATTGGACTTAGTAAGTGACGGGTGGAGCCCGCTATAGCTCCTCGATGCATCGGTAGGTCTCATGAGACAAACTAGTGTCTTGGCACAAGGCCTTGACAAAATCTTATTTGTAGTCTTGGCACGAGGCCTTGGCTATGTGGTTATGATAGTCTGGCATTATGCATTCCAACATTATGAAAGTGGTTAGTGATTCTGCATGTGATTATTCGATTAGTAGAATATCCATGTGAATGAGTAAATGGCATTATTTAATTTTACTTTTGCCTTATTATGTTGATGTTCAAGTTTAAAAGGCTTTTGTTTTAGTTATACATTGCCTTAAATATTTATTCTTATTTGTGAAAGTTTCCGCTATATTGTTATCCTTACTGGGCATTTGAGCTCACCCCTTTTCTATGTTTTATTTTTCCCAGGATGTGAAGATGTAAGTTATGAATGACCTGCAGGGATATTATGAGGGGATTATAATGTGGATTGTGGAAACATTATGTTGTTATAGTAGTTTTTCATTTTATGATGTAATGTAAAACTTATGAATATATCTAGTGTTTCCAAGGCTACTAAACCAATCGTTCTTTCGAGATTTGATCTTTCTTGTGATCATGCCAATGTTACGAAGTAATGCACCGACTCTGGGTAGCTGGGGTCGGGGCGTTACACAGAGTCGGTGCCAGACCTGAGCTCAGTACGGTGGAGGTGGGCCGGTTCAGCGCCCACCTCAGCAGCACCAGTTGCCAGCGAGGCCCTTCCAGCAGCAGCAGGACCACGCTCCTCCAAGGGTAGACTTTGCGGGAGGAGGCCAACCTCAGGGTGCTCCTTAGGGACCACGAACAATGTTTGATCAGGGAGGTGGATGACATCATAGAGGCAGAGGAGGTGTGCGTGGACAGTTTCACGCAGCAGAGTTGACAGCTTCAGAAGGACCAGAGGTGGTGTGAGGTATGATTTGTTTTTTCAGTATTCTCGTTTCTTCTTTGTTCAGTTCATGAGCTTCACACTCCATTATTTCACCTGGTCTAGACCATTATTTGGGACTAGACATAGAGAGAATTTTCGTACCACTAGTACTGAGTACACCAGTTGGAGGCCAGACTAGCATATCTTTTGTTTTCCAAGGATGTGGGATGATGGTGTGACCACATCGATCTAGTGGGGACCTTATTCTGTTACAGATGCTGCCATACGATGTAATCTTAGGCATCTACTTGTTTTCTTTCTGTTAGTTCCATTATCGACTGCTTCCGGAGAAGAGTTGTGTTCTCCAATGTGGATGGGAAGCATGTAGCTTATGTTGGCGAGAGGAGCTATCATGTGGGAAGTCGGCAAGTGATGCCTCTCCTTTACTTGTTAGGCAGGTTATCAGTGGTACCAGCTGATGTGGAGATGATGGATTTCCCAGAGGTTGTTGGGGAGTTCCTCGATGTTTTTCCCGAGGAGGTTGTGACTCTACCCCCACCCCCCCCCCCCCTGACGTGATGTTGAGTTCAAGATAGACTTAAAGCCTAGTGCTCTTCCGATTTCGATGGCCCCTTATCGAATGGCACCTTCAGAGTTGTGGGAGTTGCGAATTCAGATTGACAATCTAATGGAAAAGGGTTTTGTTCGACCCATCGTGTCGCCATGGGGTGCTCCAGATTTGTTCACGAAGAAGGCATATGGTGGTATCAGGTTATGCATAGACTACCGAAGGTTGAACCAGGTAACGGTCAAGAACCGTTACCCCCTTCCAAGGATAGATGATCTCTTCGACCAGCTGAGGGGAGCAGGTTTGTTTTCTATGATTGATCTGCGATTAGGATATCATCAGCTGAGGGTGAAGGAAAGTGACATTCGGATGATGGATTTTAGGTGCAGGTATAGGAACTTCGACTTTGTAGTGATGTCGTTTAGAGTTACGAATGCGCTGGTTGTGTTCATGGTACTTATGAACTTTGTTTTCCGAGACTTTCTCGACCGGTTCATCATTGTGTTTATCGACGACATCCTGATCTACTCACAATCAGAGGAGGAGAACGTTTAGTATCTCAGGACAGTCTTGGAAGTCCTTCGACACCACCATCTTTATGGGAAATTGTCGAAGTGTAAGTTCTTGACACAAGAAGTACACTTCCATGGGCACATGGTGTCTTAGCATGGAGTGTCAGTGGACCCGTCGAAGGTGGAGGAAATTGTTTCTTGGGAAGAACCCAAGAGAATGGCAGAAGTTCGTAGTTTCCTAGGGTTGAAAGGTTACTATCGGAGGTTCGTTTCCGACTTCTCTCGAGTTGCTACTCTCTTGATGGCTTTGACTAGGAAGAACCAGGTCTTCCTATGGAATGAGCAGTGCCAGAAATATTTTGACTACCTGAAGGAGAAGTTGGTCAGTGCTCTCGTACTCATGTTTCCAGAGGAATGGTTGTTGTATGAGGAGTTTTGTGATGCTTTTGGCCTTGGTCTGGGGTGCGTGCTGATGCAGATGAAGGGAGTGATCTGTTATGGGTCGAGGCAGTTATGCCGTCACGAGCGTAACTATGCCACCCATGACCTAGAGCATATAGAAGTAGTGTTTTCACTGATGTTGTGGTGGAATTACTTCTTTGGGGAGTGCTTTGTGGTCTTCTCAGATCACAAGAGCTTATGTTATATCTTCTCCCAATGTGACCTGAACCTGCGGCAGCGGAGATGGGTCGAGTTTCTCTAAGACTATGACTTTGAGATATCTTACAATTAAGGTAAGGGCAACATTGTGGCTGATTCCCTGAGCAGGAAGTCGTATAAGGAAGTGGTTCGGGAATCCACTGATGCTTGGAAAGCGATGGGAGAGTTGGCTGGTTTTCACTTGGATGCAAGGGAAGAAGGTGTTAGAGGCTGTTTGTTTCAGATGACTGTGCAGTCCTCCTTGTTGCAGCAGGTTGAAGAGTCTCAGTGGGGGGACTCCGAGGTGGAAGTGATGCATGATCGTGTCAATCAGGGGTATTCTCCAGAAGGATAGTTAGAGGAAAGAAGGCATCAGATGCTCTTCCATGGAAGGTTGTTTTTTCCAGAGGCGATGCATGAGGGAGTTCTCCGTGAGTTCCATAGCACATCCTTGGGGTTACATCCAGGAGTTTAAAAAATGTACCGAGGCCTGAGGGAACAGTTTTGGTGGCTCTGGGTGAAACGGGCAGTGGCAGAGTTTGTGGATAAATTCCTAGTGTGTCAGAAAGTGAAGGATGAACACCATGTTCCCGGTGGTTTGTTGCATCCTTTAGATGTCCCCGAGTGGAAGTGGGATGACATCTCGATGGACTTCATCACAGGACTACCCAAAGATCAGGGTGTTTATGATGCTATCTGGGTGGTGGGGGATCATCTGACGAAATCAGCTCACTTATTAGCAATTAATGAGTCAGGCCCAGTAAGTACCATATCACAGAGGTACGTATATGAGGTTGTGCGGTTTCATGGAGTCCCAAAGACTATCATCTCAGATCGGGATACTCGATTTACCTCATGAGTCTGGAGGATGCTACAAC
Organism: Viscum album; assembly: GCA_963277665.1. Classification (NCBI taxonomy): domain Eukaryota; kingdom Viridiplantae; phylum Streptophyta; class Magnoliopsida; order Santalales; family Viscaceae; genus Viscum; species Viscum album. The sequence continues at coordinate 248,329,044 of OY728165.1, read as the reverse complement.
ATGATTTTGGCACCCAGCTATGCCTTAGCACTGCTTTCCACCCCCAGACCGATGGGCAGACAGAGCGGAAAATCCATACATTGGAAGACATGCTGCGAGCATGCATCTTGGATTTCAGAGGATCATTTTTACGAATCATTCCATTAGTAGAGTTCGCATACAACAGCAGCTTCTACTCTACTATTGGCATAGCACCGTTTGAGGCTTTGTATGGAAGGACATGTCATTCACCAATTTGCTAGGCAGAGGATGGTGAGATAGGTGCTCTTGGGCCAGAGGTAGTGCATAGCACCACCGAGAAAGTCCATCTTATACGTGAGATGATGAAAGAGAATCAGGACTGACAGAAGTCTTATGCTGATCATTAGAGGAGGCCCATGGAGTTCGAGGTGGGAGATCATGTGTTGTTGAAGGTTTCACCTCGATGGGGGCAGAGGAGGTTTGGGAAAGGGATAAAGCTCTCACCTGGATTCATTGGACCTTTTGAGGTGCTAAGGCGAGTCGGTGAGGTGGCGTATCAACTGGCCCTACCACCTCAGTTGGAGAAGGTTCATGATGTCTTCCACGTATCCCAGTTTCTTCGGTACTTACACGAGGACTCTCAAGTTTTTGACTGGGGGGAGTTAGTCATGGGAGACAACGCGGCCTTTTAATAACAACCAGTCATTATCAAGGATCATAAAGAGAAGGTTCTCCGTGGATGAAGCATTCCCTTGGTTCTCATGTTGTGAAGGCATGGCGGCCTCTAGGAGAGCACTTGGGAGTGGGAGACCCAGATGCATGCACAGTACCCAGAGTTGTTTTGACTTTTTCTTTTCCCTTGTTCTTCTGAGCTTTGTGTTGATGTTGTAATCTTTACTTTTAATTTATGGAATGTTTGGCTTGTCATGTTGTGAGACTTTTTCTTTACTTGTTCTCTTGAAGTGTGTAGCATGTACGAATGTGTGGGGAAATGGAAAAACCTGACCCTTAATCTAGACGCATTAATGCAGATGTGATTGAACCCGTGCGGGTGAGTTAGTGCCACCTAATGTGGATAATATCTCGACATAGAAGAAGGAATTTCCCATAAATCAAGTGTTCGGGTAGTGTGTGGGTTGTGCAGTGTTGGGGGTAGTGTGAGTTGGAAAATTCTAATATATGGAAGTGGGAAGGCCCAATCCGTAATCGAGACGCATTAATGTGGATGTGATTAAACCCGTGTAGGCGAGTCAGTGCCGCCTAAATCTGATAATATCTCGACATAGGAGAGGTAATTACCAACACATGTGATTAGGGTTGTTGGTTGGGTTCCTGTTATAATGAGAACCCTAAGAGGTATCTTGTTTGGTTTCTCTAGGTTGGTTTTTGAATTATTGGTGATGAGAATGTTTTAAGAGGTATCTGATGTAATGGCTTGGACCTCTTCGGTCCATTGCTTTGTCAAAAAGAGGGTCTTGAAGTGTTCTGGAGGGTAAAATAGTCTTTTCCCACACTTTCCAGAATTTTGAAAATATATGTCGTGTAGTTTGAGTATACGACGTGTACCACCATTCCAGGTATACCTCGTGATGAAGGTTGTGTCCTTGCTGCATGGAATAATGGCTGCACGCCATGAGTCCAATACTACACGCCGTGTAGTCTGTCCCCGCGTACGCATTACCATTCAACGGACGTGTGCCATGTTGGAGTCTTGTCTTTTCCATGTGCAATAAATGGGTACACACCGTGTGTCCAAACTACACGTCGTGTAGTCCCTCCACGCGTATGAGTTACCCTCAAACCGTGTGTTGGCCAGTCAACAGCCGCAGAGCCATGTTATAATCCGCATGGAGACCGTGTGAAATTACCAAGTTCACGCCGTGTACTATAAAGTACATGACATGTACTTTTTCTTTTCTCGCCTATAAAAGGAGGCGTCCCCTCTTCCTTTTAACCCACCCCTCTCCTCCCCTTTCCTCTGAGCAGAGTTCTTCCAAGAGACTTGATGGCTCCTTCTTCCATAACTTCTTCGTCCGAGCTCTGATTTACGATCCATCAGCGGCCATGTGATCATAACGATGAGGCGGAACTTCCGAGATTGGTTCCGTTGTCTTTCCTCCGGCCTTTCCTTTTCTACATCCACCCAAGGAGGTTTTGATGGGACCCAACAGAAGTGGAGGACGCCGACGAACGTCTTCTAAGGTTGATCTGGGGGAGCTTTGCGATCAGAAACTATTGAGGTAGGGATCCTACCTTCATCTCTCTAATTTGTGCATCATGCAGGGTGGGTGTTCTCTTGTTTATGTGAAACACTTTTGAACCAGTTTAAATAAAGATAATATCTGGATTATATAACGTGGATGGGAAGTTGTGATTGCCATTACTTTATGTCCTATGATATTATGTTGTGAATTGAATGAGCTTCTACCTACTGGAAATCACAGTCATTCGGGACCTTTGCTTGCGTAATTAAATGTTGCACTCTCCTTATAGATTTTTTATGGACGGAAACTTCATGGAATGTGGAAATTGGTTAATCACGTAAAGTTGGTTGATTAAAAAAAAATCTGAAACCCTTGTGTGATCACCCTAGTTAAACAAAATGGAATAATGAACTTGTGGGTGTTGGCTTGGATACGTGGCATGTGATGGGGGTGTTAGGTGGGTTGTTGTGGATGGGGTGAGCAGTGGGGCTTCAGTTTGCTTGGTTTTGGGTTAGTGTGATTGTTGAGTTGGTGACGGGAAGTAGGGATACAATAAATGGTATTAAAGGGATGATGATGCACGAGATTTGGTGTGGTTGTGGTTATAGTGGTTGGCATCGGGGCTGCAGGGATGGGTTTTAATGTGAAAGGACGGTGGGTTTTGAATAATAAATAAAAAGTGGAAGAGTTGATGAATGGTGGGTCTTGGTAATGGAATAGGTTTAATAATAAATGGGGTTGGATGGTTAATAAGAAGGACTAGGTTATGTTGCTTGTGTTTTCCTAACATGATTTGTGGATGGCAGGGATATATTTTACGAATGACCAATGCGGTTGGTTGGGGATAGTTTCCCAGTAGATAAGGGACTAAATAAACTATTTCTGCAGAAACATGAAAACCTAAATGGGGTTGGGATATTTTGTCATATACATGCTTTGTAGTAGCAGTGCCGAGGCACACGTTACGTTTCTATGTTATAGAAGCCATAGGTTGGGTTGTGTGTTTGGTATACATATATATATCTGTATCTTTTTTGTTTTATCGCACCCCACACAAGTTGAGAACATAGTGACGAACACTCCCATTTCATGGGAGAGGGTGATTTTCCCTTAGTTACTAGCTCATTCCTGCTCCTTCTCCCCTAGGCTATGATGGCTTGAGGCGACCTCACACCTAAGACTCTTCGCGTAGGTTTTGATTGGGGTTGATTGGCCCAAGACTCTTCGAGCATGTTGTTTTCCCAAGAACCTCCGTGATGAGGCCCTGGTTTCCTCGGGCGAGAGTTCTATTACTATTACTATTTCCCAAGAATCTACGGTATGAGGCACAGGTGTGTGCGGGCAGGATACATGGTTGTGAGGCCCAGGTGTGTGCAGGCGAGATACGTTGTTGTGAGGCCAAGGTGTGTGCGGGCAGGATACATGATGGTGAGGCCCAGGTGTATGCGGGCGGGGAGAGTGTGGTATCATCAGGACGTTCACCGTTAGGAAGAGAATCTAACTAAAGGAAAATGGTGCGGGGTACCCAATACTCTTGTTCTTATATACTACTACTACCTGTTGTGATTGTGTTTTTGGTTAGTGTGACTGGTGCGGTTGGGTTGTTAGAATTCCTTTCTAGGTTTCTTCTGTTGTTCTCACGGGACATTAAGATGTCTCCCGACTTGTGAATGAGAGCTTTAGGTTTCCCAACTATGTATACTTGTATGATCACCCTACGTTTACTATCAGGTTTCCAGGAGGACTTCCAGGGCCGTGCGGGACACTACTAGTCAGACAGTTGGAGTTATTTCAGTTGTTGTACTCTTTTTTACTTTTGGTATTGTACTTTGAGCTTTCTTGTACTTGCACCATGTTGTATAATTGTTTAAACAAGCATATGGGCTTGGTTTGGGTTTATTTCTATACACTTGTTCTTTTCCTTTTTGGTGGTTGAGTTGTCCTATTTCCAGATCATTAAAAATAAAAAGGGCAATGCCTCCCATATTTGTAAAAACTCATACCCTTGGTGATAGTCGCCAACCTAGGGCCTACTGGAGGCGGGACTCGGGGGTCATTATCTCCCTTTCACCATTTCCAGCTCAGGAGGGGCATCATTGGTGGGAGGGGGTCGTGATAGGGAACAAGATGATGGAATAATAGATGAGGTGGGCCTACTACCTATGCTAAAAGGGAAGGTGTGGGAGCATTCATTGTTGCACCATCATGTATAACATGTGGTGGAACATGGTCATCCTTCATGGTAGGAGCACTCCTGACCATGTCACCTGGTGGTCCCATCAGTCTCCATCGGGGTGACATATTTTATAACATGAAGAAAACACACATAAATTTAAGATAAAACATATCCAATCTATTAGATCACATAATGGTTCTCTAATGTGGCTACCCATATCCAAATGTATACCCCTCATAGCAATTACAAAGGATCCCAATCCCTACACAGTAGTCACAATCACATATATTTTCTAACATGTAACCACTTTTATGTTCATCTAATTAATTATTACATAGATATATCACAACAAAAAGTTAAATAGATATATCACACAATCGAGAATAAAAATCTATCCTAAATAGATTTCACACATAAAGGCATTAAATAAAAAACATGTATGTAGAAAATAATATGTATATATATGGAATGTGATACTACATTCTAAATCTTGATGAATAAACCTAGAAAAATACCATAAAACATTAATATAAATCTCATAAATGCTAATCCATAGGTTTACTACACATAAGATATCAAGTAATATAGAAACTCCCATACCTGAGTCCCACATAGTTATCTCCATTCTACCATGTACTAGGTTAGTCAAATAGAAAATTATAAAATTGTTCACTAATAAAATTTTGTTACTACCCAACTTAAACAACAAGATCTGAGATGGTGTTCCCCATGCTGCCATGTGTTACGTCATATATAAAAGAGGATAAAATATAGTAGAGAGTGTTTTAACTCCATTAGTGGGGAGACTATACCCTCAGTGTCATAAAATTGACCCAATAATAAAAATAAAATATAATAATATAACCATTTGAAAATAGAGTGGATAAAAACATCAAATGTAATAATGAATGGCATATGATTCATAAATGGAAATAAACTGAACAATATCCCAACATTGATAGAAATAATTAAGTATATATAACATGTGTAATAAAAAAATGTTATAGAGACCTTCTAGAGTTAATGAGAGTCGACAACTGACTTTATTCTCCATTAGTCAATTATAATCTATTGGTTCTTTTCCCTCACCTAGATCCCTATACATGAATTCTAAATATGCATCGAGATACCTATATAGGATGTGAATAATAAAACAAAATAGGACACCATAAATTCATCCTTAATATGTGGGAAATATTATAATTGTGGTATTCCATGATGATAATAAATGAAAAAATTAGCATATAAATCATTCAATCACACACCATTGGATTGTGTGATAAAAAATATGCTATAGTCCCTAGGTCATAAATACTTTGGTTTCATGATAGAAAGATAAATTATTCTGTTTTATACATAATCATAAAAATAAATAATGTTAGTAAATATTTCACTTAGTAGTCTCATGGAATTGTTTGAACATACTACTCTACATCCTCAAGAAATCAATTATGTAATGATACTCAACATCCACTTGTCATCGAGTGATCTTGATAATCAAAATATACTCATAATTGAGTGAACATGGTCTTTGTAATCCACTAGGAATATAGTACATCAATCTATAAAACATCCACATCATTTTAATACCCCTACCCTCGTGTTTAGGTCCATACTCCATCATTTCATGTCATGTGTAATCCCTATCCAAGGGATAACCTTGTCACGTTGGTATAAATGTTCCAAGAACCAGGTAAAACACCCCAAGGCATGGTATCATACATAACAGGGTAAATCAAACATATAATGAATTACATATCATCATGAGAATATTAAAAAAACAGTATAAGAAAAAGCACGAAACTTTATAATAAGGTAATATAGAAATATGCATGGCATACTGTTTCATAAATGGGTCTCATGGCTACACACCCTCCCACATGTGATCATAATAAAGCAAAATCAACATGGTATACCAAAAAAATAATTATATTTTAATAAAATGTATACAAGAGCCCCAAAAGGTAAGGAACATTGTTACTCAATATTTTTGAAGATGCACTCCATGGTTCATCAAATGATCAAAGACCGAACCATGGTTATAACATCATGGACTGAATTCACTCTTGATTATCTATGCCCAGTTTCCCACATGGCCTCTAGTGTATCTCCTCACATGCTAGAGGCTGTCATCTAGTTGTGAGGGCCTAGGGTGTGTCCGTGGAGAGACTATTTCCCTTAGTCAAAGTAGAGCATAAAGGTATTATAAATGTATAAAATATGGAAATAAATAAACATTAATAACCATATAAGTAGGAGAGATAAAAATATAGTTAAGATAAATAAAATTAGTAATAATAATTAGAAATATATAGAAAATTATTTTAATGTAATGATGCTATAAAAAATAAGTGGGAATATATGGACGCAGACATAAATAAAATAAATTTATCTTAAAAAGTAAAAAATACTAACAGAAATTTCAATTTAATTGAGAGAATAAGATCAATACTATACTCCATCCTTTCATGCTATAAGAAAATGAATCATCCAGGACTACGAACATTCCCTTACAACTATCTATGTCCATGATTTCTATCCAGGTACCAATTGGAAGTCTAAATAGGGAGTGAAATATACTCAGTAGGCCACCATTAACAATTTCTATAAAAAGTCCATTCCATGTATATAAATGCAATAGTGTAAAGGTATAAGATTAAATATTGAAATAATGTAGCTAAAATAATATCCATGTTTGGATTGAGCACCTCATTGGATTCTAATCCAAAAAAACATTATTTAGCATAGTTCAGATGCATTTTAATAGGTGTCTTTTATTGGTTAGGGTCTAAAGAACATCACCATGATATACAAAAAAAATTGATACCAATATAAGACCCATGGTATATCCAAGGCGTCTAATTAGTGATAATTGTATGAGGGGACCCAAGGTGAAATTGAGGCATCGTAAACAATATAAGTTCGATCTAGGTTACAACAACAAGACATGCATCCATTCTAAAAGATACTAAGCTTAATCCAAGGAATCACTTGATGAATTCCATTGGAAAAGTGTTTAACATAGTACATATTGCATGTTGGTAGTAAATCATGGGTAAAAAATGAATGGGGACCAAGGGAAGAATCCAAGTGCCTTCTATCCAGGGAAATAAAGTATAATCAAAGGAGTGTATCCAAGGAATTCTATTTTTTGGATATGAACTGAATGAATAATTGGAACTATTATGAGGAATTAATGTACTAGTAAGAAAAAGACCATTTTCCATGGTGTGTATCTCTCATGGAAAAGAACTCAGTGAAACAGGTTTGAATCCTTTGATATATCAAGGAATTCCCTCAAGAATTCAAGGATATCTCAACTTCTACCACTCCTTTAATAGAAAATATATATATAGTATCTATAAAAACCATACATTTATAACAATTAAAATTCCATGTGATTAAAATCTCATTTCATTAGCTTAGTTTAAATCTAGACATTATCATTTCAATCAATAATGAAAAAGGGTTATGTGAGGTGTCACACTATTTAACATTTCATTGCAACAAAAAAATATCCATGTGAATCATTCTTTTGCAATTATAGAGAATTATTTCTTCTATTTAAATTAATTATATCTATTGTGGAATCTAACACAAACACACCAATGGGAATTTTGGATAATAATAATCAAAGGGTAATATAAAAATATAGATTTCACACCCAAGGGGTGGATCACATTGAGTTCTTTGACCACTAATGATAGAAGGGGGATCTATTAGAGTGTTCTAATTATAAACTTGGACATTAATTATAGAATTATTTATTTTAGTGGTGGCACATGAGTAATTTTTGTGTTGAGCACAATGGCGACAAATATAAATGATGAGACATGAAGGAAATTTATATACCACCTACCTTATAGTGGTGTATGAACCCTCATCCAGTATCATATTATAATTTGGGATAGAATAAAATAAAATAGGGAAATATATAGAGTCCTTAAAAATATGGCATATTAAATTGAATAGAGATAATCCCAAAATATAGAGATATAAACTAAAAAAAAGAAATGAATTGAAGCAATTATCATTTTCATATCCAACATGACAGATGGTGGTTCAATATGAGTTCATTTGAGGGAGGGAATTAAATGCATTGATAGAGGGAGGAAGGGATCTCCAACATATGTGGGATGCTATGCATGAAGAATAAATAAAAAGGATTGTGAAACATATATATTAAGAATAAAAAGGGAAATTTTACGCTTCTATAAAGGGGTACATGGTTTGGCCACAAGATTTGTCCAAACTATTTACCAACCATGTGGCACAAATACCTAAGTTACAAAAACCATATAGGATTGGCACATAGTTTGGAAAAACCGTGAAGAGTCTGTGTGGCCTTCTTTAGACATTATGAAACACCACACATGGTTTAAACAATGACTTAGCATTAGGTTCCCATTAAAAAAACAATACACCTAGTTTTCTCTCTCTAAAATCTAAAATATTTATGATCCGGACAATCCCTGAATTCTCTTGAAACCATCATAAAATCATTAATAATTTATATAAGTATAAAACTAATGATTACGAATTCTATTTAAGGTATCCATATCTATGAAAAAACATAATCTTACAAATACCCCAACATAAGAAAACTCATCACCAATTTTCTTTTATAAGGGTTGTAAAGCATCTTCCAAGAATAACTCTGGCCACTGATAACATACATTGGTCTCCCTCTCCCAGTTCTTACCCAATATATCATCATGATTCCATTGAACCAAGACTAAAAGAACTAACTTACCTCATATATTCTTCATGATATGATTTAAAATATGTATAAGATACTCCTCAAAAGAAGCATATGTTTCTAGTTCAACTTCACAAGGATCAAAAGTGTGAGATGGGTCAGAACTATAATAGTAAAGCTATGATACATGGAATCCATTGGGAATGTATCATTACCTTTAAGGTAACTGAAACTTATAAGATACTATCATGAATCTCTCCCACATCTCAAAATGCCTGAAAAACCCAAGTATTAACATACCTTATTTTTGAATCCATTGATGACCCATCCTAGGTGAAACTCTCAATAAGACCTGATACCCAACCATGAACTCTAGAGGCCATCAATGTCAATCGACAAGAGAATTCTACCTATACTGAGCTAATTCAATGCACCTACTATTATACTGTACTGGATCCAATGTTTCTAGAATGATATAAGGTTACAGTAACACTGGCTCTCTAGCATCTAACGAGCACATTTTTGAATTGAATGGTCTATCATATAAGGTATCATAAGGAGCAATTAGTATTATTTCCTAAAATATTTTATTGTATGTGAACTCAGTTAAAGGTATGTTCTTTTACCATGAACCTCTAAAATCAATGATACATGCTCTAAGAATGTCCTGTAACACATATATTCTACACTCAGACTATCTATTATGCATAGGGTGATATAAAATACTCAAAATCACATGTTAACCAAACACCCTATTCATCCATTTCCAGAATAGACAAGTAAAATTTTCATATTTATTAGATACAATTCGATGAGGGATACCATGAAGTCTAATAATGTCATGAACATAAATTCTACCTATTTGATTCACTCTGAAAGCCTCTATGAAAGGTAGGATGGGAGTAACCTTCCTTATCATGTCGATGATCACTACTAATGCATCATAAACTTATGGAGACCTCAATAATCCATTCATATAATTCAGGGTTACATTGTCCCAATTCTACTCCAAAATCGGAAATGGGTTTAAAATCCGTAGTGGTTTTTGGTGTTTATCCTTCACCTACCTATAAGTGAAACACCGAGTATCAAATCAAGATATCTATTTTTCATCCCCACAAAACATTGTAGTTTATGTATGTCATCATACATATTTGTATGTTCGGGGTGCTCCAACCAAATATAAATCATGCTATTCTATCATCAGTTCCTCTCATACATCTCTAGGAACCCAAACCATTCTATTAATAAGCAATAAATCATCCCCATCAACAATCCAGCCTGATGGAAGGTATACTTCTGTTGCACTCTCACTTAGAACCAAGTGATCAAGGTATGAAATCTACATCATCTTCCCTCTATCAAGGAGTGAAGATTTCAATTCTAATTCAATAAGGATAGGTTTCCCCATGGTGATCCTTGACCTCTGAGTGTATCTCAAAAAAAGGTCAATCAATTTCCATTCATTACTAGCCTTTGGAAATTTCTGTGTATGAGTCCTCTATCTCAAAGAATTAAATAGAGTAATACTCTTCCCAGGTGTATAGGAAAGATTAAAATTTATGGAATTTAGTTATTCATCACATCTTCTATATTTTATATTCAAGAGCACTATATGAAAATGAATTTGAGTATTTTATGATCTATATACACCCCAAATTACTCTCTAAGAAATTATTGACTCCAAAAATGAATGGAATGAACCATAATTTCTAACTCGAGATCATGTCTAGGGTAAATCTACTCATGAGGAATCAACTATTTTGTAATTTACACTATAACTCGATCATCCTGCATCAATAATACTACAGGCTTGATACCTTACAAATCATAATAAAAATTATATCTTCTACCTATCTCTTATAGTATTAGGATCAAATCCGGATGTTAATCGTGATTTTAAATTCTAAAATTATTTATCGTTGGTGTCAAACCATATAAACTAAAAACCTTTTTTAGTAAATACTATAAGACGTTCTTCTACGCATGAAAAGTCCATAATAAACCCCCCATTGTAGCTAGATTACTACATCAAAATTCATCTGTCAAATTTTTTTTGGTCTACTAGCAATAAATCAATGTAGTCAAATTATCAGGATCTATAAATACTCATAATTCTGATATGATGTGACCTAGAAAGTGAAACCTATCAATCTAAAAGTTGTATTTTTTGATCATATAAAATATCTGTTACACTCTCAATGTACTCAAAACAATATCATTACGTTTGGAATGTTTTGGTTGAGTATGTGAGTTCACCAATATGAAATATAAAAAAAGTACCACAAAACAGACTAGATAAGGGAGGAGAAAGTGATTCATCAGATCCATAAAAATAGGGGGTACATTCATCCATCCGAACAACATAACCATATACTCTTAATTTCCATATGTGCTTTTAAATGTTACAAGTCATATGGATGAAGAACTAAATCTCCCATGATGATATCCTGGCATCAAATTGATCTTTTTGAAAACCCATTGCCTATAGAGTTAGTTTAATAGGTTGTCTATATGAGGTAGGGGATACTAGTATATAATCGTAAGTTATTTCATTGTTTAGTAATCTATACAAAGCCCTAGGGTTCTATTAATCTTATTAATGAAATTATTGGGTCGTCCCTAAGGAGAAACAATAGAATGTATAAACCCCATGGATTCCATGTCCTTAAACTTCTCCATGAGTTTGTATTTCTTGATTGGATACATCCTATAAGGTGGGATAGATATAGATGATTCTCTAGGAATCAACTCTATATTAAATTCTTCCCCTCTATCAAGATGTAGTATAGAATATTCATTCGGTAAGAAATCACTGAATCATTCTATTATAGGAGGGAAATTTTCATGAAGCATTCCCTATTCATCCATACAAAGGACAGAAATATAGAATTTCACCCCATACTGCCCATGATTCTTTGTCCAACTCCACATTCCATGAAATTTCAACCATCCTTATGAATATTAGTACCACCATTTGGTGATGAAAAATACACCCTTCAGTGATAGAAATCAGCTTGGGTGTGATAAGTAACTAACCATTCCATCCCAATAATTATTATGAACCCCATCATCTTGAGAAAAAGTAGGCCCATAGGAAGCAAAAATTACTTACCTCATGGGGGACTCTCCAAATTACTGAAAACTTTTTGACTATACTCATAATGGTGTATCTAGATTCATCACTCCATCGAAATAATCAAACTCAATCCCAAGGCTTTCTAGAAAAGTTTTAGAGATAAATTTATGTCAAATTATTATATCAAAAAAGGAAAGATAATAAAATAGAGGATACCATGATTATAACTCATACTATAGATGCCCTGACACCCTACTCCTCATGTATAGGGTGTACTACATATATATGTCCAAATCCATGGACCTAAACTACAACCTGACTACCAAAAGAAATTCCATGGCACTAGATATCTTGATTATCACCTCCATGACCAAATCCACATCTTCATCCTATACAACTAGTGGTAGTATAATTACCATCCTAACTTGGAGCTACATATCCTCCTCTAGAAGTAGGATTTGGTGTGGATCCTCTCCCACTAGGAGAATATGGAAGGTAAAAAAACCTCTAAATACATAAATTGTTTTGTAGTCTCATCACTCAACTGGTTCTCAATTTCATTGGTGATTTATGTGACCTTATCATCCACACTGATGGAAATTACAACACCACATTCACAAAGACTCTGACTTTGAATTCTCTGTCGAAAATCCTGTATAGAATGACTATTTACCTATGATTAAATACTATCTTTCTTTAGTTATAAACCATAATACCTATACCATAAAATTACCTAAATTGTTCTCAATGATCATGTCCGGGTTTATATTCCTTGAAATAATAGTCAAATAGAAGACATTTACCGAATACTGTACGGCATAACTGATCCCATCCTCAATGAATATCTATCTTGAAAGTTCGTCACCAGTGACAGAATGAGACAAACACTGAATATTAGTAATGTAAGACGAATAATCCATAATTGATAGGGATTCATTCTCTAGGTGCATATATTTTCTACCTTCGTCCTCTCATAGAATCTTCAGAATGAAATAGTTATATAACGATGCATAAAAATATCTTTAGACCATATCCCAACGATGGTTTTCTTTGGTAATAATGTCCCACCAAAGCATAGTAGAACCACGAAGCATATAAGTGGGGAGTGTGACCCACCTCTCTATAGGTATATTCATATGCTCAAATATATAAATCATGGCCTCTATCTATATCTTAGCAGCTAGAGGGACACAATCCCCTTAAAAATTTGGTGGTTTCTACTACTATAATTATCACATCATCTCTTCTATAGTATGGATAGGTCACAATAATCCTTGAATATTCTATATATGTTTTAGTAAACACTCTCTAAACTAGGAACTAGTGACCAAGTTAGGTATAATTGGAGGTACAATAGGTGTCATTACTAGAGGTTTGGGTCACACTATCTCTATAGAATGGTCAACTCCACCATCCTGGAACTTGATCCAAGGCCATCTTGGAGGCATATATCTTTAATTTCAAACCAGACACCTTATATCTTGATAATAAGAAAATGGAAATTCTCATGGTATAATGAAAATCATCGGGTCTCACTACCCAAAACATTCTAACACAACTACCCATGATCTAAGGTCAAGGAATATTTATATTCAATGTTTTTATCACAGGGTTCTAGTATATGAAGTGGAAATTACAATTTATATAGGAAAGTGTTATTTAGTTTGTAATTGTAATATCCATTTAATTGAAACTTATTCTATTTAAATTTGGAACCCCATTGTTCATAAGTTCATCCATATGTATATTTATATATATTAGGGTCTAGTTACACAAATCTACCTTTCCCAAGTTATAAAGTCTTAAGATTTATATGTTTTAATTCATAATACATATGACTACATAAAGACTTTTGTGATGGTTCATTTAGAAGGATCTACATTCACAATTTATAGAGGCACACACACTCTTTAATTTATAATTTTGATCCCTATAATTGTAACCAACTAACATGTAATATCATGTGACCACTAGAAATAGCTCAAATTCACTATAATTGGTAATTAAGGTGACACTATCAACATATATTGGAAAACACCATTTAAGTTAATATAGACACATTAATTAATCTAATTATTTTATTCCTATAAAAAATGTGAGTACAATCACAGATATAAGTGTCATGGAACTAGGAATATAATGAATGAAATGGATGATATATGTAAATAAAGATGAGATAATGCATGTAATACACATAATCTGAAACTATAATGGTACATAAAACAATAAAACATTTCTATACCAGGTCGTGGGTAAGGATAAAATTCATAATTCTAATAAATTTAAAAATTAATCTGTGTCACGCAATGGTGAATCCAGCACAATAATAATAGGAGTAATCTAGAACATCAATTCCCAACCTAGGAAATTTTTCTATTCCCCACATGTGGGTTAGCTACTCTTTAGAACATTATCATTACAAAAAACTAACATGCCATAATGTCTTATCTACCATATCAAATTGTAATCTAAGGAAAGGACCTATGATACCAAATTGTGAATTCTTGATCCCAGTTCACTCTTGAGTAACTAAACCTGATTGGCCACATGGATTGAAGTTCACATATTCATATTCTAGAGGTTTCCAAACAGCAACAAGGGCCTGGTATGTGTATGTTTGAATATTATTCCCTCCGGTCAGAGTGCAGCACAACGATATTATAAAAAAATATACTTTGGAAAATAAAAACATAAACAAACAACCATAGAAGTGAAAGAGATAAAGATCTAATTAAGATATATAAACTAAATAATAATAATATGAACTGTATGAAAAATGATGTTAATGTCAAGATACAATACAAAAGAAGTGGGAATGAATTGAAGGAAGAACACATAAAATATATGTATCCAAAAAAAATAATAAAACACAAAAAATATCTCTAATATAATCATGATCCTATTATCAGTCATATTCTCCAATCTCCCATGCTATTGTAAAATCAATCATCTAAGTCCATGAAATTTCCCTTGTCCCAACCTTAATATATGATGTCCTTTTGACACCAATCAGTGTCCAAAATAGGGTGTTAGATATAATCAATAGGCTACCACAAACAATTTCTATAATAGGGCTAGTTTGTATATATAATTGTAATAATTTTCACATATAAGATTATGTAGTGAAATAATGTTAATGAAATAATAACCATCCCAAGATTGAGCTCGTTGTGGGATGCTTGACCCAAAAAACCTGCTTCAGCCTAAGACAGATGGATCTGAATAGGTGACTTATAAATGGACTGGGTTTAATGAACATAACCATGGTATCCAGGTAGAACTAATAAAAATGTGAGACCCAAGTTATAAAAAAGGAATCTAAAAAATGATAATAGGAGGAGAGGAACCAAGTTGAATCCATGTCATCCATACCCTTAAAAGGATGATCCCACTCAAAACAACGAACCATGTAGCCACGATATAGTGGTTTAAGAGTATACAAAGAGAACACTTGGGGAATTCCACAAGAAAAATGTCTATCTAAGTCCATGGAGCATGTCCAAAATATATTATAGGAAAATCATGACTGGGGCCTAACTGAAGAATCAAAGGATACTCCTATCCAAGGACATGAACCTAAAAATGTATATTGCGCCAAATTC
Organism: Viscum album; assembly: GCA_963277665.1. NCBI lineage: Eukaryota > Viridiplantae > Streptophyta > Magnoliopsida > Santalales > Viscaceae > Viscum > Viscum album. The sequence continues at coordinate 248,313,323 of OY728165.1, read as the reverse complement.
ATTCTAATTTCTAGATATAAAGAGAATTAATCATCATTACTACACCAATGAATTCATTTACTATCATGATAAAGAATGAATTACATGTTTAGTGACTCCCTTGGAAAACGAATCAATGAATCTGTATGGTGTCCTCTAATATCTCAAAGAATTCCATCAAGAATCAAATGATATCTTAAGTCCAATAATCACATTTAATAAGAAAATGGTTTATAGTATCTATAGGAACCTTAAATTTATAAAACTTCAAAGGATATAAAATAGTAATACAGTTCATTCACTTTTTCAAATTCAGACCACTATCTTTTCTTTTAATAACGACAAAGGGTTATATAAGGTGTAACACCTTAAAACATTTCATTTTAACATAACAATATCTAAGTGAAATATACATGCCTAATTAATATGTACCAATTCATATATATAAAATAATTAAATCCCTTGTGGAAGTAGAACCAGAAAAACGAAAGGTTGTTTTGGTAAATAATAATCAAATGTTCATATAGGTATATACATTTCACACCTAAGGGGGGGCTCAAATTGAGTATAGTGAACTCTAACAATAAAAGGGGGATCTATATGGGTTTTTTATTCAATAATAAGAAAAAAATTTAAGGAATATTTTTTTGGGGTGATGCATGGATTTTTCTTCCATACAACCCAATGGTGACAAATATAAATAATGAGATGTTGGGGAATGTTATATACCACCTACCTTATGCAGGTTAAAGAACCCCTATTGAGTAAAATCTTCAGATTTGAGATAGAATTGGGGAAAATAAAGAAATAGAAAAATGATGTGAAAATAGAGCATAATATCTTTCATTGAGATAATAAAAAATATAGAAAGATATGGAAAGAACAGAATATAATGTATTGAATCACATACCATTGTCTATAAAAGACCATATATGATAGTCTTATTAGAGTCTGATTAAAGGAGGATAATCAATAAATAGGATAAGGGAATAAATTATCTCCAACATAGGAGGGGTGTTGTGTGTGAATTATAAATAAAAATTTGGGTGAATCTTTAAAAGGATAATAGGGAAAAGCATAATATTACCCTTCTTTTAAGTGGATTCATTATTTGGCCACACGGTCTGGTCAAACTGTGTTCCAACCATGAAGCACCACTTCCTAAGTGGCACTAATAGTGTGGGGTAGGCATATGGTTTGGTTAAACCATGTCCATCCCATGTGGCCCTATAAATACACTCTGAAACACCCCACATGGTTTAATCAAATCTTTTATCATCTAGGGAAAAATTTAAGAAAACTATGTGCCTATTATATTTCATCCTAAACACAGATCATCGAGATCGAAACAAGCCATAAAAAACCATTAAACCACCATAAACTCATTAACCATTACCACAATGAAAAAACTAAATGTTAATAAAAAAATTTATCAGAACCTTAACTATGAGGAAAACTAAGATATTTCAGCAATGCACACCCTTGGATAATGAGTTGAAACATTAAGGACGCATATATTAAGATCTGATTTATTTATAAATAGGTTTAGATGAGGTAACAAATAATATTCTATGTTATAATGGTGATTCCTGATTCAAATAAATTAAAGAGTCTTCTAATGAAACCCATTATAAGGTTTGTCGAAGGATAGGGCGTGAGTTCACCAGATCTATTATCAATCAATGAATGAATTCTAAATTCCTTAATAATTCTAGAAGTGATCCTCATGTCTAGAAAAAAAAATCTTTATACACCAAAAAACCATAATGATTAAAATTCTAAATATCGGTTTACAAAGGAAGAGAAATAAAGTAGAATATGAGTGTATGTAACCTAGAATTGGCAAGGGTTAACCCTTAAACATTGGGAACAAAGCCAACAGATTTGGGACTGAAAGAGTTCTTGAGGATTTCCTAGAGTTTCCAATATTTTCAAAGGAATATATGGGAAGAGGATGTATCCTAGGGACCTTTTAAATTTATAGGCAATCTAGAAAATAGGATTTATGGTGCATCATATAGGTAAATTCTATAAGGGATCACAAGTATGTAAATACTGCAATACAATGGAGATGGAAAATCTATAGTTTCTCCTAGTGGATGTGATATCTAAAAAAAATCTATGGTCAATAGAGAGATATTATAATCCAACGGAGAGAACTAATATTCAGTAATCACTAACATATAAAGGCCTCTATGGACTCCATGATGTAACCAACCACCATAGTGCATGTGTGCACAAATTAGCAGAACTGATCAAACCCCATCGTATATACTTCATGTTGTAAATCATGTATCTACATTGTATCTATACTAAAATAACAAAAACAAATGAAACTAATTTCTATACGATAATGTTCAAACATTGACACAATAACTACCCCAAAGTGAAAAATATACTACCAGACAAACCCATGGAGACAATGAACATAGTTTATAGGAATTTAAATGAATTTAATTGATTTGAGTTGGATTTTATAAGGAGATAAGTAAAGTAAATTGGGATTTTATTATCAATTGTAATAGTGTACATGGGGTTTAAAACTTTTATGGTTCAGGTAAGAATGGATATAGAAATTAAATGTGTTTTTTAATGATTTTTGTTGGAGGTGAGATGATGGAGAGACAATGATCATTGTATCCAAGACTTAATATAGTATTCTCCCATTTCCCAACATTAGGTGATTTAGAGTATTGTTGAATCATGCCTATCTCAATATCATTTTTAAAGGTAATTAACCTAGACTATTCATTAGTCATGAAATGGTTTTGGGAAATTAGTTTCACAATTTAAGAAGTTTATTTTCAAATTATTTCCCTATGGTCATGGGAAAACAAGAAATAGATTGGAATTGATATTTTTTATTGTGGAAACCCAATATGAACAAATAAATGATATAAATCCAAAGAATATTTCCGATTTATATAAAAGAAAATACACATCCCGGGAGTTATCCATCATCCTATTAATGAGTTAGTAAGAGGGAATGAGAATAATAAATTCATGTATTAAACAAAATAGACAGTTAAACTATTCAATGACTCCGCATTAGTGCATCAACTCAATCGAGTCTTGGGTCTTTCAATCAAACCTATGTAGTAGCTTCATCCTCGATTTATAGATCTATATATTGCTCATGTCTATTTTAATTCTCCCATAAACTATACTATAAATGAGTAATAAAGTTATTCTATGCCAATACTGGTGTTATAAGTGCTTCCATATACTAAATTTGAGTCTTTTTTCAAATTCCAGGTTGAATATATTAAATCTGGGCACGTCCAGACACTTTCACTGTGTGACATATTGTTTAAAATTATAAATTACATGGACTCTTCTCTGAATGTTTTTTTCCTTTGAGTGTCTTCAAGTCATGTATTGCATTCACATACTAAACTTCATACATTATTAGAATGGAATTTTTTTAACACTAGAACATATGTATCATCCCGTTTCTTTAGTTTTGAGCACCAAAAGCATCCCATTCTCATATTATGTCTCGGAATGCCCTCTCATGTTTCTATTATTTGTGCATTTTGGATCTATTTTCATGGTTTAAAAAAATATACATCAAAAAATGAATATATCATTATTTATATTAGAAAAATTATCAATTAATTTAAAAATACCAATGTATTTTAATATTAAAATGTTATGCATGAAATATACATATCAACCCCCCCACACTCAAATTTATAATTTTCCTCCATGATAAAATATCAATACACTAATTTTTTTTCATAATTCCATATTTTAAATGACATGTTAATAAAATGAATTGATAAAATAGAAATTAAAATTCTTAAGAATCACAGTAGAAAATTTACTAAACTTTTAACTTTTTAGAGAAATTAGTAATCTATATATTTTAATTTTTATATTTTGAATTCACCATGTATTTTCATTCAACCATTATTATTATTTATTTATTTTTAATATAGATTGAATTATAAATTTAAAACACTTTGAATTTATACTATCATCATCAAGGCAGAAAATGTATATGGAATCATAATCTTTTATTGAATTCATGACACTTACTATAGTATTGAAAGGAACTTATCATCTCAACTGTGTATGGAAATAGGTCACATTTATTCAAAAAATTATTTTACAAAGGTAAAAATGTATTTGAGGATTAATATAGGTCTATAATGAATAAAGTAAAACACTAAAATTGATTTTACATAAGATCATAGTACATGATTTCAAAAGATAATCCCAGTTAAATACTCATAAATGATAAATTTTCCATCTCTCTATCCCAAAAATGTAAAAGGGGGCACATGGTAAAAGATATTATGATGATTGAATCTCTCCCTCTTTAAATTTTCTTATTTTTTAGAAAGTTATGCATATGAAAATTCTTATATCCACCACAAAACCATCTATTATCAAAAGATCATCGGACTGTTAATGGTGATTTTTGATCTTCCCAAGACACAACCAATTTTTCATTATTTTTTCACAAGGGAGGGGAATAATAAAGTATAATAAATGAAAATATGTACTCTTCCAAATAATAATAAAAACATAGTCAATGTCTTCTCATTTATTTTCTTCCCCATCCACTATTGATAACCACTACCTTGTACATTATATTTTAAATAACATTTAATATAATAAGAGTGGTTTATAAAAGGATACATTATTATTGAACCATGGATATTTTCTTATCATTTTCATTCATAGACTATATGGGATAATGAAGGATTAATGTAAGGTATGTATAATGATAACGGAGTAATAAATTTTCAAAATCATATTAAAAGTGATTTTGTTTATTCAAATCATTGAGAAGATTCCTAGGAATTTCTATAATACAAAATTCTTGATTCTTTCAAGAAATACACCACAAAATGAATGTGAAATATTGGTAATGGGAATTTCATAGAAATTATATAAATAGATGGTAAAATCACTTATATAAAATTGATATGAATAATAAAATTAATAATTTAAAATATTTAAAATTCAAGGTCAATTGAAATTCATAACAACATTAATTTAAAAAAATTATAGTCTCCCTAAATGAAGACATGTTAAATTAAATTACACATGTTATGTCTATTATTTAGTTCTTAGAATTTTTATCTTTCAAACTCATTAACAAAGAAATTCAAAAATATTTCATTGTAATTATTCTATGTAGTTTAGGTCTCATAGTTTAGATTATTAAAGGAATATTGAAGGAAGACATACAATCACTCATTAAAAATATCTCAAAATAAATAAATGTGGTGAGTACAATAGGTAAATATAGAATTAAAAATTTTAAACCCATTTCATTGATGATTTTTGGTTACGATACATAGGATATTCTTACACCAGTTCCCATAATGAACATTAATTATATTTTTAATAAATATATTACACTGTGAATGGTTTTCACTTCATGAATAATCTATAAAATCCTATTCAATATCATCCTAATAGTTTCTAGTGATTTAATATTTTACCTGAAAAAACGAGTCACAGAACATGTCCCTTTTCTATAAAAGTTAAAAATATTTGGTGAATAATGAATTGATTGAATTCATGAAAAATAAAATAAAAGAAACCCAGGTTCCCTCTTCGAAGAGCTTATATCTAACATTATTGGTTGAACTATATATATTTATATTTTGTGATATATGATTGAAAATTTTTACTTGGTTGGAATCAAGAAATGGTTCCATCTATGGATTGTTGATATAGGTCATCCACTTTCCTTACTCCAAAAATATAATAATAATACATTTTTGAAAAAATTAATCAATTACGATCAAACTTATCTACATTTCTTCTTTAATCCTAACATAATAAATGGATTGTAATCTACCAGCTATATGTGTTGGAATTTTTCCACCATGGTGGAATCAGTCACTACTCCAGTGTCAGTGGTAAAATCCCACACCTTCCCTTTCCTATTTTCATTACATTTATATTTAATATAATCTAGTATGAAAATGAATACCTCATATAATTATTCAATTTCTGTAATATCCCCAAATTTAGGTATTATTTCCTCTACCTGCTCATCATCATATTTTACATAATAATTTTTCATCTCTTTATAAATATTGAAATATACTTGTTTAGTAACAACTCTCAGACAGAGTTTCCCACTTTGTATGTCTATTAGCATGGTATTGGTAGAAAATAATGATCCTCATAAAATAAGATGAGTCCCCTCGTCCTACATTTTTTGTATTAAGAAACACATGGGGAAGATAAACTTATCTACTATAATAATAATATCCCAAATAACCCCTCATGGAAATTTCACTACTAAATTTATTAATTGATGTTGATCTCTTATGGGATTCAGACCATCCAATCCCAAGATATTAAAAGTGGTGTATAATATGATGTTGACAATAAAACCTAAATTACATTAAAAATTTCCAAACATTTAGAACCAATGTAAATAGGGATGCAACAAATATTAGTGTTTTGTTTCTTACATAGTAGTCCCTTTAACATAATATTAGATCATTAACCTAATAGTTATATTTTTCATATATCTTATAGATCACTTTTTTTCATCTCTAGTATATTCATGAACTTTTTTATGTTCGAATAAATGTGAGTGGCTCTAAAAATGGGATTTTAATATTATTTTATAAAAAAATTCAAAGAATTTACCTTTATAAGAACCAATTTTCCCTTATTCCATCTATTATGGGAAATATAACCTTAAATTATACTATGATGCTTCATCATTGACAAATTTTGTAGCTATGTTTTCCTTAGTGTTTTCCAGATCATCAACTTTCTTTTCATATTTTTGGTCTTTTTGTCTCTTTCATGATTTAGGATGAAATTTAGTGATTCTTTAACTTATAAGGGTTATTTCATTCAAATATTCTTCAGAGTAAACATCTATTCATATTGATATTACTCATTATGTACTCTCTTGGCGTTTCATTGAAATTATCCCTACATGGAATTTGAGGCTTTTTATTGTGAACCTCAAATCCTTTGAGTCACAATTTATTGCCTTTATTAACTCTCCAGTATCTTTAGGGTATGTACTAATTTCCCTAATGGAAGCTTTTTTGGTAGTCTTAAAAGTGGAAAAGGTCTCCACTTTTGTATAGACTAGGAATTTCAGTGATTTACTTTTATACATTTGAAAACCTGATACTCTTTATTGATAATCATTCCCTAGTTATTATAGCCAAAAAACATTCAATTATTTCCCCAATTTCAATAAGAATTATTTTCTTATTCAAATTAAATACCTTGGGTTTTTTTGTTGTTTTCCCATCGTGGTATCCATCTTCATTGTGGGATCTTCCATTTTCACTGCCATCCATTCATTATTGTTGACTATGTGTAGACCTATTTATTTTGTCACTTTACCATTCCAATGAGAGTTACTGCATTCCATTTCCTCCGTTAGATTGTATAGTTCCATAGGTTAATTATTTATCAATTATCCTCAAGCTATAACATCCATGATTGACATGTTAACCTATAAAAAAACTTTATAAAATTTTTGGAAGAAAATACATATTTCATTATCGTGTTGATGTAATTTTATAATTAAATCATTAATGATATCCAAAATTATATAAAAAGAACTATCCTTGAATTTATATAAATTTAAAATATCTATCTGTATAACTGTGAACATTGAAGTGATGAAGAAGTGAGTGTGATTTTTCCTGTACAAATTATCACATGTAGTGATGGGATAGGCTGGCTAGCTCAAGATACATTCATGAGATCAAAATCATAATGAAAAAGTAAATAGTCTTAGAATTACCACGTTACATGATACATTATTGAATTTAAATGTGTTTTAGTGATTGATAAATATTCCCAAGTGAGAATTTGGATATTTGTGTGGTATCCCAATTAATTTCATAATGTTTGAGATCATTTAGTTGTTATTAGGTTATCTTTAAATGATTTAATAAAATATGAAGAACCAATATTATTGGTTGAAATTATAGTTTTTATGGAAAAAATTAATTCATAAGGGTTCATAGTTTCATATCTCATGGTCTAACTCCTCGATTAGTTAAATGTTTCTTCACAACAACCATAGTTTCTAGAAATGTTTTCTTCTACGAGTGTTGTTCAAACAAGGGATCACACTCAACGATCTATTTTCCTCTTTCTCTAGTGTTGTATTATTTTATTTAATAATTTTATATATGAAAAATTATCATGAAAATAGCCATTGTTAAATGGAAAATGAATTTAAACTATAAAAATTTAGAAACATAAAAATCATTTTCCAACAATCACTAGAAATGGAACAAGAAATTTTACTTCCCATAGGACGTCGTTAGTTTCATATGGGTGTATGAAAAAGTAATTATTTATAAATGATAAAAAAATCCAAAAGATTACTAAAATATTATATTATTAATTTCAAGGTCTAACCCATGGAGTTAGTGAAAACATTTATATAATTTAAAATAAAATAAATGATTTGAATTAGTTTTGAGAACGAGAGAAAAAATAATATTGAGTTTTTTTATTATCAACTGGAATGTTGTGCCATGGTTTTTTATATTTTAGTGTTTAGGTGAATATATATTTATACATTAAATTATTTTATTATAATATTATTATTAGAGTCATGATGATGGGGATCCAATGATAATAATATCTTCTTTATAAGGAAAAATTCTCTCTTTTCCTATTGTTAGGAATTTTATGGCATTATTGAATCACATTAGTCTCAATACCATTTTAAATATAATCAACACAGATGGTTCAGTGGAGTTGAAATAGTTTGGTGAAATTATTTTTGAAATAAATGAAGAGAGTTTTTAGATTTTATCCTGATGAATATGGGAAAATAAAAATGAATGATATTGGAGTTAAAAAAATTTATTGTGTAAACATAAGATGAAAAAATATAGATAAAAATAAATTTTTCCTTCCCCCTTTATCTACATAACCTAGAACATCATGAGAGTTACCCCTTTATCATAAAAATTATGTAGTAATATGGAAGGATAATAATATAATAAATCCTGAAATAAAATAGAGGGGAATACTAGTCAAGGACTCTACAATAACACATCAACACTCCCCAGGCATTGGTCTGTGAATTAATCCTTATTAGAAGTAACAAAACACTCTATATATTGATATCCAAGGTGGTCAGTTTTGATTTAATTCACCCATAAATGCAGTGATAAATAAGTAATGAAGTTAACTTGTGTTAATCCTAGTGTTGAAAGTCATTCTAGGTTATAAATATGAGTCTTCAATCTAATTCCACATAGAATCATCCAAATATGGAAATGTATGGAAAATTTCCCGGTGTGACATATATTTTAATTCCATGAGTTATATGAGCTCTTTTAATTCTATTTTTTGGGGGGTTTCTTCATGTATTCTATTAAATTTATGTATTGATTATTATTCACAATGTAAACTAACTATTCCCAGCTGAAGGACCCATGTTTCATCCTTTTTATGAATTTATGAGCCTTGAAATAATCTCTTGGTAATTCATTTTCATGGAATATATTTTCACAATTTCATTTCTGGTCGATTTGGATGAATTTTATTTTTTTTTAAAATGATAGTAATCTTCCATGAATTAAAAAATCATTAGAAATACAAGAAATATTATAAATTAATTTTACATAAATTAATTTATTTTAATATAAAGAAGCTATATAGGAAAATCACATATCACTAAGGAACCCCAATCTCCACCAATGACCAGAAAAATCATTAAAAAATAACAACGTATTAAACATATCATTTAGTTTTATTATGTTTGGTTCTTTTGGGTGGATATAGAGAAAATTTAATTAGATCTATTGAAAAATTCATTACTATAGCAAAAAAATTATAATCATGTTTGATTTATTGTTATATTATATATAGTGATTGAATGTAATGGTTGTAAGTGAATCATTATTTTATAAATAATATAAATATCTATTTATAATTATTCTAATATAGCTATAAATTATATTAAATTAATTGTCTAATGATTTTATCCCTACCGAATATTACTTCTTGTTTTCCCTAACAATTATCACTGCGTATTATTTTTTTCAATGATATGTTACTGGTAACAATTGTAGAATCTTGTACTTGATAAAAAATTTGTATAGGATATATGAATTTTTGGATCCTAATGAATTTAATGGCCATTTATACTTCAACCACAAATGATGTGTCTTGCTTCATGGTTATGGTACATGTGATGTATACATATTCTAGATTAGTAAAAAGTGATGTATTCGAAAAAATGGTCAGCCTATTTTAGAGAATCATAAATGGACGAGATTACCTTTTAATGATTCAAACATTCCATGTCCAACGGTTACATGATGTAATGGAAAAATTGATTATATAAGTATATATATAATATATATGAAATATATTATGGTTGAAAATTTCATATAGAGGTATGTTTATTTTTTATAGACGTGATTGCATACCCCTTAGTAGCTATAGTGGAACTGGTTCTTTTCTATACACTATATCTTGATTACATCAATTAAATTGATATTTCATTTTTGTCATTTCTACTTTGGCCCACATGGTAAAATAGTTAGGGAATTGGATATATATAAAATTTTAGATAATGGGTTTAGTAAAGTATGTAGAGTGTTTGACCAAAATTACCCAAAATTGGTTTGGATGGATTTACAAGGAGTTGTGGAGTTTTATTTAAATTAATTATTAATTTTAATGTAAGTGAGTGATTATTGGATATACACTAACTAGGAATAACATATTATATGATATCAACCTATATCATATTTTGTTATACAAATATGTTAAATATCAGTATTAAGGATCCATTTCTAAAAAACATATCCTAGATTAGGGGCTCAATAGTATTTTATTACGAATATGTTATAATATTCATGTTATACATAACTTTATGTTACATATCCCAAAAATATGACGATATTATAGGATTAACATCCTGGAACATAACACATCTCACATATAGTTTTATCATATATTGAATAAATGGGATTAATTCACTTATTTCGTAAGGTGGGGGTATAAGAAATATTTAAATGGTCATTAATATTCATTCTAGTCTTAAATGGATGAAAATACCCATGGGTTGTAACACATCGACTATTATGTGATGTAAATCAATGGTCCAACATTATGACACTCCACATTAAATGAGTAGATATAATAAAGTATATGTGATCCCTTATAGAAATATAACAGTCATTAAATACATACCACACATAAGATATATTCATATTATAATCATTATTTTACTTTGGAAGAAGGCACTAGAACCCCATTAGCGGTTTGAGGTACTCTCATTAAAAATGAGGAACCATAACTGATGTACTAGTTTGTAGGTAGTGGTATTTTTTAACTACATCCATGATATCTATTAAGGTCACTACATCAATGAGTAAAATATGGAATTTACTATAGACAATGTATGACTGTTTTATATTCATTACTATTTCATATATATATTATTGGACATTGATCTAGAAATACATGGGTTCCATCCTCTAGCATGTTCATATATGAACACACACACAAATATCAAGAAACTCTAGATCCTTTCATTGAAAAATGATAGTAGGACACCCCATGTGTTGAATGGAAAATTGAGAGACACATGTATGATCGTAATTGGTGTCATGATTGATAATTATTCCAACAAAAACATCAAAGAATGATCAATTAGGGTTATAATTGAAATAATCATTATAATTATTTTTAAATTGATACCTTTAAAATTAAAATTAAAATGACAATTTATTTATTATTTATAATAGTTGTGTCATATTCTAATATATTAGGTTCTTGAAGTGGATGCATAAGTTGGTATTTTCTTAAATCATTTTACTTATTTTGTCTAAGTGAAATTGGAATAGTTAGTAGTATGTTGATGTTAAAAAAATATAGATATTTTTTATTTTAATATAATTACAATGAAGTTATAGATTTAATTTATAGAATCATAATTGAGTTCTGTAAACTTTGTTGATTTAATAAATGAGTCTTATTTTTAGAAATATTTAATTATAAATAAGTGTAAATAAAGAGTTTTCAAACATATCAATCCTTTAAAATGTATTAAAAATCATAAATTTCATTATAGAAATGTAACATTATGGAAAAATTTATAAGTCCCATAGGTATATTTTCCCCATAGAGTGACTTGATAATGTTTATTTTTTAAAGTTAGATGAATATTTTGGATGATAAATTGAAATTTATAACTAAAGTAGATGTGATGTAAATACCATAAAGTGTCTTTAAAATAATTTAAAATTTTAAAAATTTATTTAAATAACTTTAACTATATTATTTTATAATAATTATAATTATAACATCTCAAAAATATAATAGGATTGTTTGAAAATATTTAGCATCTATCTTGATAAATATTTGGTTTCATTATTTTATTAATAAAATAAAAAATATATAATATAAAATGAATCTAAATAGTTAGAAAATTAATATATGAAGAACTATAAAATGTACAGTAATCCAAGAATTATTTTGAAAAAATAAAGTAATATTTCTTAAAAAGTTCACTAACATTTATCTTGTACCCAAAATGTTTCAAAATATTATCACCAGTGATCATTAACATATATCCTTGAATTTATAATTTATAATGACCTAAAATTTTATAAATGATATTTTCGTTCTTATATTTATTTTATATAGAATATATCACATAAAATAACTTATATAACACAATAAAATATTTATAAATGAATGATGAATGAAATAAGAGGTATTTCTAGAAGTTAAGAAACCCATACTGATGAAATAGTTACATGACATTAAGAATAGTAATATGACCTTTTTGAATAGTAAATTGACCAAATAAATCATAAACTAACCCATGAATGTATAAATAATATCAAGGAATCTTATAAATGAAGGTAGGATATAATTATATCATTGTATAAGTTAGTGAATATTTTATAAATTAATATTTAGGTGTTGGTATTTTTTGAAAGTCATAAACATTTAATTAAAAATTTATAATTAAGAAAATGATTTAAAATAAAATTTAGTTTCAAAAAATATATTCATAAATTAAATTTATTTTTTCTTATGATTTTAGGATAATTTTATGAGACCTTATTTAATTTTTGGAAGTGCTGTAGAATCAGTTATTGATTTAAAATCTGTATTTTTGAGGAAATGATGGTTTTAAAAAACATTTAATATCTCATATTTAGAAAATTATTTTCCTAAAATTAATTCTGTTTTTTAATTCTACACATTTAAAAATGTTTGGGTTAATGTTTTGATATTTTTCTAAAATAATTGAATTTTGGTGAAAAGTAAATTACTGTAATTTACAGTATAAATATATTAAAAGGTAAGTACAATATTCCTCCTGTCATTGTTGATGTAAGAACCATAATATTGAAATCCCCCTCATTATTTTAATATATTTGATGATAATTCTATAATTATTCACATCCCTTAGAAAAAATAATAAACAAATGAATAAAATATTCAAAAAACACCCCTCACCTCCACTATAAATACCACCCTCACCACCACTTCTCCTCACACCTATATGACTTGATGCTTTTCCAGTTTATGCCCAAATACCCATAACAAGTCCATCACAAACTTCTAGGATGTTCTGGTTAAATCAAAAGTCCAAACCAATGTGCATGTTCTCAAAGATGAGAATTCAAGAGGTAAATCCTATTTCTTTTTTATTTTAATTTCCTTTTTAATATCATATTCTATCCTAACCTCCTTAGTAAAAATAAGAATGAAAAATATTTTATAATATATATACTATAATGATATCATGTTAATGAAATATCCTTCATCAAACGCCCTTCTCTCTCACTTTTATTTTAAAAACGAAATCATTATCTTTGAGGTGATGATTTACAACCTTCGTGGATGATAGATTTTCATTCTTCAATTTATCCTTCAAGGCTAGTAATGAAACCATTTTATGGTTAGAATAGAAAATAAAATATTTATTATGAACTAATTTAATTTTCTATAATTATTATTTATATACAAAATATTAATTCATATGAAAAAACTAGTTCATGATGATCGAAAATCCTCCAAAATAACCTAAATTATTATCACAAATGTTATATCAAATTACTCACCATAAAATCATATAAAAAATGAATTATATAGCCATTTAAAATTATTTATGATTATTAATATGATATAAATTCATATCTGGAATATTATACCCATTTCACTTGATCTTCTATATTCATATATAAGTATACCGATCATTAAAACCTAGGAAACAAACACCCCCCGAGTGATAAATTTTGTATATTATAACTCATCAAAAAGGATATCAATGAATATAATAAAATTATAATAAAAAAAATGTATCAAATTTTATTAATTAATTAATTAATGTATTAAATTTTATTATCTAAGACATTAAGGTCATGTGAAGAACACATTCAGACATAAGGTAAGAGTTTTTTTCACGAACCTCCATTTTCATTCAGGTTACACTTTATTCCTCTATACACCAATATAATTATTAATTTATTTTATATAATTCTTATAAATTCTTATTATATGTTCCAAAATAATTTATTCTAATCAATTCATCTTTTTTTTGTTGAAAATACTTGTTTTACAAGGAACTATTGTAAATTCTTCTCGATACGTAAGCCCGATTAAAGGGAACAACTAAATTTCTCACCCATTTTAAAGTACAACCCATAATCTATTTTATGACAATATTATTTTTTTAAAATCTTTAATTTTTTCATAAATACACTATATTAAGTAATTACTGGTTTTATAAAAACAATAATTATAAATAAATATGTTTTTTACAAAAGAAATCTTCTATTCAAAGTAAAAGGGGTATTTCTGTCAAAAAATTCTTAACGATTTTGTTAGAGTATTTTCATTTATGTCAACTCCTATTTTGAATTTTATTCTTTATTGAGATTGATATCTTTTTTTATCAACCATTATATTTTATTAAATTATTTATGATAAGTTTGACTATGGATGTGCTATCCTGATACTCTTAGCCATCATACTCAGAATGAGTAGTGACGATGTTTACATATTGGGGAAAGTTATTTATTTCTCATATGTATATGTTGTTTATGTTTATCATCATTTATATGAGGAATGCCTTGGAATTATTATGTTATGGGGGTATGCTATATCCCCTCGATGCATCATTAGGTCTCATGAGACATACCAGACTGGGTTTTTACCCATTATGTATGGTGTCTTGGCCAAGACCATGACAGTATGTTTAAGATGTCAAAAACTATGCATTCCCTCATTATGAATCTATTAACTAATATTCCATGTTATTATTTGACTAGTAGAATATCCATGATTATGTTTTATTATTTAATTATTAAATCATCTTTTATTCCTTCCATATTATGCTCAAGATTATATTTTAATGGCATGTTTATTTTTAGTTATTATCCATGCCTTATTACTTATGCTTCCATTATATTACATACCCTTACTGAGCATTTGATATCACCCCTTTCTTATGTTTTATTTTAACCTAGGATGCCGAGATGATTATTATGAAAGAATTGTAGGGATAATCAAGGAGTTATGAATTTTTCTAATGAAATATCTCTATATTTTTTTCCTTTTAATGTTTTAATATAAAACCTATGTTTATATGTTGTTTTCCAAAACTACTAAAATATTTGTTAATTCAGGATACGACTTACGTTTCTATTATATCAATGTATTAATATAAGGCACTGACAATGGGAAATTGGGGTCGGGGTCTTTACATAATTATTTAAACCAGTCTCTTATACAAAACTTAAAAGCCCCTTGAAAATAAGGTCATCATTAAATAATCTTGTAACCTAATATCATACTATAGAGTTTTATAGAATTAATTAATACAATTCCACTCCAAAACATATATTTAAAAATTAAACTATTTACCCCTAGATAAATTAATTCCTCTAATTGACATATTGATTTAATTATTCCATGATCAATATCTATATACCAAATTTCAATTCTAGTATAAATAAAATTCATTGTAAAATCATGTAAGTTTCATAAATAAGTATTCCAGAATGAGCATATAAAACATTTTAAGGGGAAAAATAGTTTGAAAACAATTATTCTAATCTAATAACCAAATTAAAATCAATGAAGTTGAATTAAATAAAATATAAAAATAATCAAATATAATATAATATCATAAATATAACAACCCAATTAATTTTTTACGTCATATCCATATATCCAATAATTTATACCTGACTTCATATTTCAGTGGGAAATCAGACTTAGGAAGTCCCAATGTTTTTTTTTCAAAGTGTAGAATGAAACCCAATCTTGTTTCTTACTAGACCAGGAGTCTAAAATATCACTATAGAAATGAAAATATTTTATGGTATATTTCCAATAAATTATGAAACCAATATTGTATATTCAAAAAAATATTTAAAGTATATTATTATATCTAAAAGGATATAAAATTTGAGGTTTCAGTGTCCAATTAAAATAATGTTTGTTTACTAAAAATGAAATTGAGGTAGATTATGATCCCCCCTTATTAATTTTTTCTGGATTCCCCAAATAATAAAGATTATGTTTACATTGGATAGATATTAGAGTATTAATACATTATGTGTGGTAAAAACTAGTTCATTTAACAAAATATATATTAAAGTATTATGGAGATAAAATGTTTCCTTATATTTTTTAAGCTATCTGGAATCCATGAATGAATTCAATATCACCCATTATACTTAAACTCAAATTCACTATTTATATTTTTTGAGAAACTATCATATTGTGACATGATTTGCATTATGAAAATTATATAGATTGAAAATATTTATATTATTTTGGTTTCCCTAAAGACAATATTAAAAAATGTTGGGATAAGGATCTGTATAACAAAATCTGTTTGAAGTATGATTCTAGTTTCCAAGTCATATAAAAAATATTTTACTTTTTATTTCTATATAGTTCCATGTATGTTTATAAAAATGTTACTAAAAATTAATATATTAAAAAAAGTTCTATTTTAACATAAAATGTAGCCAAACATATCTCATAACAAAAGAAAATCAATTATGTAATTTGAAATGTATTAAAAATAAAAAGACAAAAAATGGATAATATAATTTAAATGGATTGAATCCTTTACAATAGAGAAATATTATATTTATAATGTAAGAAATATTCTTGATTAAGAATATTGGAAACTAGTATGTTCTTATTACAAACTACATTCCTTCTTTCATATCACTTATTTCGGAAGTCCTACTAAACTCCCACTAAAATAATATTTTTAGGGTATTAAAAAAATTTCTAAAACTTGTTCTATTTGATTATATTGTGGTCTTCTATCACATTAATTATCCAATTCTAATTACCCATAAAATCATAAGATATTTATGTCCAAATAATGGTAAAAGAAAACGTTTCTAAGATTCATTCATTAAAAAACATTATGTTTTAACTTGTTAATCAAACCACAAATAATATTGTACCTTGGATAGTTCCATAAAATCATCTAGTATATAGGTTAATAGTAGGTTCATCTACATCCACTTGATTATTTTATTTTGAAAGAATTTATTCCTAAAATTATAGTAACTAATTTATATTTTTTATCTACTATAGCTAATTAATTGGAGGTTTCAAATATATAATCAAAATAATTTCTTTAATCTATGTATTTTTTCATCAAAAAAGGATTTTTCTCACCATACATAATTAGTACCATTCTATCAGTGAAATTTAAATGTCTATTGAATCCATGATAAGCCTTTCTAGTGGTGTAATATATATGAAAAGTTACATCATTATATTTTTGATTAAATTTATGAATATTATATTTTGTATTCTAGTGTAATACCTTGAATCTATAAATAAGGAAGTAACCAACTTCTAACATGATTCCATTACACAAATCATTAGTTATTTTTTTTAAATTTGGGTGATGTAAAATATGATTTATAGAATAGATCAAATTATTGTTGGATTCAACAAAAAAGTTTTTGGAAACACAATATTCAAAAATCCTTTACTGGGTAATTTTTTCGACGAATTTATTCCTATAACACTCTATTATATTTTTTAATAGATTTATTAATTTTGAAATATTTTTTAATAACATTTTCCCAAAAAAAAGTTTCAACATAAAGATTCTTATATTCTCTATCATGATCACTACTTAATGTGAGTTTTGTAATTTGTTTCTCAGTTTGACCAAGATAAAAATTCCATTATATTATTATGGGTGTGAAGATATCTATGCAATATAACTATAGAGGTTTTAATGTTTATAATTTTGCAATAATTTTAAAACTCTACATATGTTTCTCACCATGGTAGTAGTGTTCTTAAGCTCTTGAATAGTTATACTTATGTTTTGGAAGATCCTTACCATCTCCCTTATGGTAAATCATAGAAATCTTTTAAACATTTAGGTGTCCTAATATTATATTTCCTAGAAATTATTATCTTCTAATTCTCTAAGGCATGGAATGTTTTGTAATGGAAGGTCCTCTAGGTCAATCATTTAAAAATTACCAAGCCTTTTGGATTATAATATGTGAAATCCATCGAAACATGTGATGGTAATTTTATCATGACTATTGTTTATAGATTAACCATAATAATATAATTATATTATCATAATTATATTTTTATAAAGACATAAAACATAAAGATAATTTTAAATTTAGGTTATAATGTGGAAATAATTATACATATTTCCACTATATAACATATTTTATTATCTCCAAATGTAACATTTCGATCAATATCTTTTGGAAAATTCTGTAAGATTCAATTGTTTATGGAAATATTTTGAATGAAAACACTATCCATGTACAATGTTTATTTGTCATGAATGTTTTTATGAAATAAATAAAACTAAAATTGTATTACCCAAAGACATTTAGGTCTGAAAATACTATTTAATATCATTTTAAGAACCCATATCTATCCAAAACTTCTTTTTAAAATGGGTATAATCAAATTTAAAATATAAGCACTACTATTTTATAAAAATTATAACTTATATAAAGATAATAAATTTTCTAATTAAACCCATTTGAAATTTAGTAAAAATATGGGGACTATTCAGAATAAAATAATTGGTTTGGAAGTATGACACACTAGATGATGATTAAAAATTTTTAGTTAAAGTCATTGATAGTTTCAACTATTCATGAATTTTACCAATGTTTTCCCATATTTATGTAAAATTGTATCATAACATATTCATAAATTCATTTTCATGTTTATTTTTTTACAAATTCAAACTTATTTTAAAAAATAATTGAAACAATAAAATATATTACTATAAAATTAGAAGTTATTTATGAAATAATTTCATTAACTATGAGAATTTCTAACATAGCTGGGAAATATTAATTCAAAAACCATTGATATTTAATCTCTATGTTAGTTACATATTCATTAATTTTCTAAAATAATTTTGGGTCATCTTCATGACTCAAAAAATATGATAAATCCACATACTTAGTTGTAATTGATTCTCTAACCTTTCTCATGAAGTATATTTCATTATAATGAATGTATTATTGAATCCAGATATCTTCTAGATATCATTACTACATAAGAGATTATACTTAGATGAATGTTCACCTTTACTTATTGTATCTATTAGATTTAAAAATTACACACTATTATATTTAGAAATCATTTTAGACTTCATATCCTTATTCCATAGCAATAAAAAATGTGATTATTATTTACCATTTTTTTGCACTCATAAAAATAACTTCTTAGGAATAATTCTTATTATATTTAATTTCAAACTTATAATAATTGTCTACTAGATCATTTTTATTTTTATTCCATATTTTATTATTTATAAATATAATTCCCATTCACTTAGCTAATTTAGTGAACTAACCTTCCTTAAATATTATATCACACTCATAAGAGTGTTTCTTACATGTATTCTTTGAAGTAAAAACCTTTGATTTAGTATCTTAAAAAGTATTAGGAAAAAATAAATATATAATATTATATTTTTCATACTATTCTTATCAATTTGGACTAGTCTCATATTTTCTTAATTATCTAGTAAAATAACCTAGAATTATAAATATAATATCGTTTATGCAAATCATTTTTTTTAATTTTATAAAAGTCGGTTTATGGGTGATCGGTTCCCATCATAAAACGCCAAATCATTACAACAGAAACCAAAACAACAAACATGGAAAACAAACATAGAGTTAAAAATCATAATAACCACAATCCTTCCCATATCCCAATCTTGATTCGCCGTCTCCTGTAGCCGATCCCCATTCCGGGTTTCTCCAAAAATTAGCACTTTGAACCCGATTGCCAGGTGTTTCCAAATTATTCATAACAGATGTTGCCTTCTTAACCCCGCTTCCATTTTTGAATGTGAGAACCACCTGGCTATTCCTTTTAGAAGCAGAACTTGTCTGCATTGTCTTCGGGAGAAATGAGTAGTCTCTTCTTGGCCTCTTTGATGCAGTTGTAGATGGGGGTCTATCGCCAACAGACCCTTTCTCGATCCAATCATGAACAATATCTCTAAAAGAGCGCCCTTCAGGGGGACTCGGGTTCTCCTTTCCTCCACTGAATTTCTTCTTCCCCTCCCCGGCTTGATCCTTAAACCAAGTAACAGGACCTCCAGTAGAAACGGTCAGCCAGTGTTCAGTATGAATACCTTCTGCCAAGTGTTTCCGCCCTTCCTGCTCAGTAGTTTCCTCAGGTCCTGACACCGGTTCCATCCCCAAAAAAATCCCCCTGCTTATTATCCTCTAACAAAACATCACCCTGGCCCCCTGAAAGGGCCTCCTCCTCCCAAACCTCAGCCACCTTACCCTCTGTCAGGACATCATACTTGTTATTCAAAGCCATAAAAGTCTTGGGCAAAGGATCCATCACTTTAATCAGTCTGGGCATGCTAACCACCTCCAGAGTACTGTCTTCCCACTCTATCCCAACATGTTCAGGTCCGATGGTGGTAAGAGACCAAACAGCTCCCGCCTCATCCCGGTTCATCCCAATGCTAGTGTTTCCAATTGATTGATCAACCTCCATGGAAATAACACCAGAACCAGAGCTGAGGTGATCACCTGCTGACTGATTCCTCTGAGGGTCCCTCCCTATTTCAGCAACCCCCTTCATCTATGAATCCCGACCCATCCTCGAATCATTACCCAATTCAGTGTGTTGTATACCCTCCTCAGAGCTTGTCCTCACCTCTTTCCCATTGTGACCATCCCTTCTCACAAGACAAAATTTAGTCGAATGACTTAACCGCTTGCAGCTACCACAAAAATATGTCCAACTTTCATAAAAAACCCTCTGCTTACATATGTACTCCTCCCTAATTTTAATATAAATATAATCAAAAGGGGTGCGTGAAGAATCCATTTCAACACACACTCTTAGTTTCATCATTATATATCCTATTTCAATTCCATTATTTAGATATATTGTCAATAATATTTTTAAATAATTAATTATATATAAATTATTTTTCAAAAATTTAAAAAAAACTATTTAATATAGTTATAAATATCTAATTAATTTAATAAATTAATTGCATTATAATGAAATAAAGATCATGATAATATGTTCTTAATATAGACCTTCAGGTTTACAGAACCTTTGAGGTTCTTATATGAGTAATATTTTGATTCTTTCATATTATGTGGACTATCTAACAATAAAATATTAGACTAAAATGAATATTTCCATAAAACAAAAGAATTTATTTCAGATATGGTAGTTTGATTGATGATCACATTTCTCCTCTTTGGTATAATTCATAATTTCATTCTCAATAAACTTATGACCGCCAACCATCATATGATATTTATCTACAAAAATAATAGTAACATAGGTGTAAATCCCATCTCTCAAATATTAATAATCATCTCATAAATGATTTGTAAATGATGTGGATATAAATTATTCAATGTATCGATAGGTATATTTGATACCATAAAAAATTACTCATTTAGAAAAGTAGTATTCAAATGCTAAGATGTTGTGAACATATCAATGTAAAAAAATTCAATCAATTGTTTAATATAAACCATTTTAAAAATTTAGAAAATCTACACAATTTTAACAGGGTAAATTGAAAAATAAAATACAGGAACATATAGAACATAAGAAAAGGAGTAGGATAAAATATAATAAAACCCTAAATAAATTTTATTAAAGGATATACAAGTTCATATCCCCTGAAATTAATATCATTTAACCCTATGTAGAAGGAGTATCTATCCCATATCTGTAACTATACCATATTCTAGGAAAAAAACTTATATGTTTAATTAATTTGTTGAATACAATCATACCCAAAATCTTCTATAAAAAACTGCACCATATATGTTCCCATATTCTTTTTCAATCAAAATATTGGAAGAACTAGTTCCAATATCAAGAACATCATTAATCATATAGGATTTCAAGTAAAATGTTTACAAAATTAAATTAAATTATTTAATAGTGTATCCAAACAAATATAGAATAAATTAGATCACATTATAATAATTAATAAATACAATCTCACTATCCTTTAGGTTGTGAATAGTTATAAAATTTCAAAAAATTATTATCTTCTCCTCAAAACTATTAACCCCTATTTATAGGTCTTAGTTTTAAAATACTCTCTGATTTTCTTTATAATAAAGTACCTTAGGACCATTGAAATAATGAGAAGGGGTGTTCAAATACATAGTTTTATTTTTACAAATTTAAAACATTAAAAAAATATCCCCTAAAATTATTATAGTTATTTTATTTATAAACATTTATAACCATCTCAAAAAAATGAAAATATAAGAATGTAAACTTAGAAAACATGATTTACAAGGTTTATCCTTAGTGTGAGAACCTATATCATTTCCCTGAAGACTCTTGTCAGTCCATGGAAATTTTATATTATAAATAAGTGAATATAACTTAATGCCAACTACCCTTAGGCTCCTTCAATCTCCTGATAGGCATGATTATACAAACTCCCATAATTTTCTAATATTTTCATTTTAAAAATGATACAACCAAAGAAATGTAACATTATTTTGAAACTAATCAAAAAATGTTCATCCTAAAAGTCAATCTAATTTTATCCATCTAGTGATTTCAATCTGATATGACTCATAGAAGCTTCACCTCTTTCTAATATATTCTTTTTCCTCTAACAAAATTATTATTCCTCACTTTTGTACAAAAAATGTACATTGTATTTCTAATAAAAAGACTATAACTATAATTCTATAAACACTAAATCTGTACAATGCCACTAATTTAAAACCCTATTAGCTAATCTGAACCAAATCTATATACAAAATATTTTATTTAAATTAAAAATTACACGTATTGGTAAGTCACTTTAGACACAAATTCTTCCGCATTTCAACTTTTTTCAGTCAACATTTGTATTTATAATTGTTCGTTCATCCCCTTTATATTAGTCATACCAAAATTGAAATTGTTAGAAACCATATTTGTTTTCCTAGTCATTTACATTAAAATTTCAGCACTCTTACGAAACTCAATTTCAATGGATGATTCTTAAGCCTCTGAGATTATTCTTGAAGATTGTATGAAATTCAGTTTCACCAATAGTTATTTGAATTTGATAAAACATAGCATTGAGGAACTACTTCAATCATTATTAAACATGTTTTAGGGGAACATATTCAATCATTATTAATATTATAGGTAAGAAACTTATTTAAACTCTATACAATCTTCATGAG
This sequence comes from Viscum album, assembly GCA_963277665.1. NCBI lineage: Eukaryota > Viridiplantae > Streptophyta > Magnoliopsida > Santalales > Viscaceae > Viscum > Viscum album. Next base: position 248,289,657 of record OY728165.1, on the reverse strand, counting down.
GATAAATTTTGTACGATGTACTTTTCATTCAATATGATGAAAATTTTCTTTGTCTATTTTTCAATTTCTACATCCATTTTTGTTGTTAATCCATTTTTAATTTAAACATACATTTTAACAATTCTTAATTTTTTTACTTTCTATGTCAAATTTAACTATTCATCATTTTTTTCCCTTTAAATTTATTTTTTCACTATTCATATATTGTGCAATTTTTATGTCAATTAACTATCCATTCATTGTGAACCTTCTATATCAATTATACCATTCTTCTATTTTACACTTTTAAAATTATTTTTAAATATTCATTATTTGTTCCATTTCTATGTTCATTTTATTTTTCAACTATTTTTCTCTTTCTAGGACCATTATAATATTATTTCGTTTTGTACATTCTACATCGATTTTTACTATTCATCTATTGTGCACTTTATATATATATTTTCATTGTTCATAAAATTTTCAATTTATATATTCATTTTCATTTTTCATCCATTTATAATTTTCTATATTCATTTTTAAATTTCATACACCTTGTTGAACTTTATACTTTTTTAAATAACTTTAACTTCACACAATTTGTACAAAACCAAAATTGTTAAAATTTGATGCAAATCATGTTCTTGATTTTTGTTTGGAAAAGTCTATTTGATAATAAAGTCTCTAAATTAGTAACTTATACAATGAACCACCTATAGAATCTCTATTTTGTGACACTTATTCAAACATCTCAAAAAATAATTTTTCTAAAAAATTTATTTTGGTGGATTTTGTTAGGTGGATCAATGATCATATCCTCATTTTTTAAAATGCTTGGATCATGCTATTTTCAAGATATTAGGAACATTTAGATGAGGTTACATCATTTTTAATTATATGGATTTTTTTTTAAAAAAAGTTTAATGACTTTTTGTAATATGATAACTCCTCCATAATCATCATCGTAAATCTTTAATACCGAAATTTCATAACAAAGATCCTTCAAAAACTTATTTTAACCTATTTAATAGAAACATTCATAAACAATATTTTTTATAAAAAATAAAAAAATATTTTTTTTGTAAAAAATAGAAAATAATTTCAAACTCCCCCTTTTTATTTGTTTGTAATATTCATTAAAAAAGATTAATATCTCAACATGTTTAATTTATTTTTCAACTTTCTCTCTCAGTTTTTCAAATATTATATGGTCAAAAAATTTCTTTATGGGAAGGTAATAACACTATAATACTTGATGAAGTAATTGTTTTATGGAATTTTATCTCTCTTTGATAAGAAATTTTTTAGACATGTTATGATAAACTCCCCCATAAAATTAACATTCTCGAATTTTGCTACAAATTTTCAAATTACTATTTTTCAATCTCCTCCTTTATTTTTCCTTGCCCATTTTAAGATAACCATATCATAAGATTAATTATATAATTTTTTGTTATTTTTTTATAATTTTATCACATTATCTCTCTATTTTACAAAAAATACTATGCACAATGGGGTATTTCTTCAAAATTTTATTGAGGGTTTTAGAAGAGGTTGAAAATGAATTTACATCTTTAATTCCAAAAATATCTCTATTACCATATATTTTGGGAAAATATAATCAATTTGATATTTTATATAAATGAAATCAATAAATACTTATCCAACAAAAACATTCTCCTTGATGAAATTATAGTTATTATCAATGTTTTTTGATCATGAGTGTTGGACAAGATTTTTTAAAGATTAATTGAACTCTTATTACCACAATGTATATTAAATGAATTACAAAAATTCACTCTGAAATCATCCAACTAATTTTTAATCAAATCATATCTATATAATCAAATGTGGTGGAAAAATAGTTTTATATTTTTTTCACTCATATTCGCTGAAATATATTTCATATGATTATTGTTAACACAAAATTCATCCAGTAAAAATGCCTCCTATGTATGATTTTTTGTAATTTAAATCCCAATAGAAATCATCATTAGTGTAGAAAATAATGCTAGAATCACAAATTGTTTTATACAATATACTATATGAAGATATTCCTTTTACATATATAAGAATTTAATTATACAATAATATGTGATTATTTGGGAACACTATTATTTATTACAAATAAACTAATAGAATAAACAATATATTCCCTTGATCCTATAAGATTAAGAAAGATTCTTATAAACTTTTAATTTTTTTCATTCACACTTTCCTATACTTTATCTTTACTCATATTCATTTTAAATGAAATAAGAGTAAAATTTCTTGTGAATATAACATTCCAATATATTGTAATAACTCCTCGAAATACATTTCTTGAGATTTTAAAATGAATATCTCCTTATATTTCACTTTTAAACATAAGAAGAAAGATAATTCTCTATGAATTAACATTTTAAATTTTTTATTAATTTTTTTAAGAGACCCTTTATGAACACTTTCTCTTTCCCTAAAAAATTTATTCCATGAACATAAAAAAGAACAATCAAGGAAACTTAGTTCATGCCCTTCATATATAAGTTGATGTAAAATTTCCATTTATAAAAATTCAAATTCATCACCCAAAAATCTGTTTTCAAGTACTGGGACAACGGAGCATTTTTTAACCCATATAAAGATTTCATTAAATTAAACACCATGGATTCATTTTTATCAAATAATAACCTAAAAGGGTTTTTATTGTAAACTCAATTTTCTATTTATCAATTTCGGAATAATTAATTTATATCCATCTGATAAAAATTATGACAATGATGTGAAATACTTCTATGAACATTTTGATAGTTTCCAATCTCACAATGGGAGAAAAAGTTTCTTTAAATTCCATACATTCCACCTATGAATATCCTTTAAATATTATCCATTCTTTAATTATTAAATTTTTTTCATTTTATTTCTACTTTTTTTGAACACCCACTTTATCCTGATAATATTCCTCCATAATTTTTAATGAAAAAGTTCTCAAGTGAAATATTAATCTATATGGCCGAACTATTCATTCATTTCACTTATCCATTATTTATGTTCATCTTCTTTTAAAACTAATTTTCGTTTAACCTATAATATAATAATTGATTGATTTTCTAATATCAAATTTTCTTGGGTGTAAACTAGAGCTATCATATTTTCAATAATGGATTTATATTCAACATATTTTCTATGGGTTATGAAATTTTAAAGTTTTTATTCCTATTTATCTTTCCACCCAACTCGATTCCTCTGAATCTTTTATCACTTGTTTTGGATCACATTCATCCTCAATTTTCTTATTCTCATTTTATGTCTTCAGTTTTTCTTCCATAATATTTTTTGCAACCCTTTTAAGGAATTTTTGGTTTTCCAAAACATTCACATAATTGGAATCCACAAACATCTTTAATAATTTATTCTAACATTAATAATATCGACCATTTTGTGAATATACCATGATTACCCCTTCCTAATATTTTTCATCAAATTTTCCAAGATATAGATTTTCAATTTTAAGTAAGAATGGACTTCCAAAAACCATAAAATTCGTCCACGAAGGTTTTTTTTATTATACCATGTTTCATAGTAATTCTTGTTGGATTCTAGATTTAATAAACATATTTTTTGTACATGTATAATAATACAAATATATTATCTCCAAAAAAGAGAAGTTTTATACATTAACATCAAAAATATTTATATTTACATTGAAATACTATTTTTCCCTTCTATTATACCATTTTATTAAGGAATGCATGGAAAAAATCATTGTTTCTTTTTCCCATGATCTATCAAATATGTTTAAAAATAATTACATGTGTAATCATTTCCATTAAAAGTTCTCAGTTATAGTATATAAAAACACTACTCTCTTTCAAATTGTATTATGAATAATTTTAACATTTCCACATCCTCTAATTTATTTTTAAAAAACATAATATTGATCATTACTATGAAATAATCAATAAACATGATAATGTAATTTACCTATTTGATTCATTAATGTCTCATTTTCCCACATAGATCATAATAAATAAGCTTAATAGGTTTTTCATATTGGATATAAAAAATCTTATATTTTCCACTAAAAATCTTCCCTTTTTGACAAGTTTCAAAAACAATATCATCATTCATCTGCAATAGTGAAAAGTTTGTTACCTCATAAAATTTGGAAAAATTACTTATACTCTTCAAGACAAGGTTCCCTATAATTTATGAAGTAAATTATTTTCATCCTTGTATCTTAAGTATCATGTGCAAAAAAATTCTCTAAACTGAAAATAATTTCTACTAGACCTTTCCCCCTTTATAATAGTTTTTCTATCTTCTACACATCTGATGATACAAGAATATTTTCTGAAGAAAAATAACTTACCATCAACACAGAGTTGGATAAAAATAATTAAATTATTTTTTAGAATATAAAAATTTAGAATCATATTGGATCAGAGTATATATGAATCAATATAAGTAGTTATTATTTCTTAAATTTTCAAGGAACTACCTTTTACAAAGGTAACTAGTTATCCTTCATTATTTCCAACATATTTAAATATATTTATATCGCCATTAATGTTAAGGGAACATTAAAAATAGATAATTACTATTTTTTTAATTTTTATTACATTTTGTTTAACGATATGTGTCCTATCATTCTATTGATTTTCTTGTTTTAAGTGTTGGAGGTGTTTTAGGGGAGGCATTTGGAGGTTTTGTGGTACTCAGAGGAGGGATAGAGTGAGACTGGAGGTGCTGGATGTTAAAAAATTAGAGTCAGGAGGAATACACATTGTATAAGTTTTACATAACATGAAATTAAGGTTCACATGTAGTGAAGGATGGTTTATAGGATATTACACAACATGTAATAAATTGAGGATTTAATGGTTGAGGTGATACATATTTTAGTGTGGAATAAGACCTAAATTTTTCATAATCTATAAAGGGAACACACTGCGTAAATCCCCTGTACATCATGATTTAATATGTTAAAGGGAATAATGTTTTTCTTGAAACCATACACTCCTATCATTTGAAGGAGATATAGAGGCCCTCTATTCTAGAATATTGGGATTCCTTCTTTAGAGATATATCATTGGATTCCTGTCTTCAATCTGTGGTGAGTTATCCTCCCTTTATCATGTGTTTCCTTATTTTATTATTTAGATATCAACTCAGGTGGTTCAATTTTTTGTTAGAGGTTTTTTAGAATGTGTTTTGTTGATCCTTGGGTGTGGTGTCGGTTGTTCCATAGTTTTCTCATGTGCAGTTGTGGTTGCTTGCATTTCTTCTTCATTTTGCAGTGCACAATGTGATTTGGAAATTTTATTTGAGGTAGGGGATCCTCTTTCTCACCATTTTTGGTGTCATGTGTTCATGATTTTATTTTAATTTTGGTGGATATTATGTGTTGATATAATCATATAATTAATTATCATATCAAAAATTGATTGGTATATAGAGTTATCACATGATTTACAGCTTTATTATAAGTTTTTAATGTTGTTATGCATGCCTATTGAGAATTATAAAAATAATGAAATTTGGGAGCCTTGTTTGTTCTATAGATATTATGCTTTGATAAACCTTTCTATGTTGTTGTGTGGTCACACCTAAATAAAAGTTTAAAGAATTAATATTTGGATAATAATTGGTTTCCCCTAGACATTTGTTTTGTGTGATAACACCCTTGCTAATATAGAAAAGTAACCTGATAAATCCAATGAATAAATGTGAAGATGGAATGTGTCATTGTTGTGTGTGTATGTACTTTTTATGATCATTTTTATAGCCATTGGTTGTTGTGTTATGATGTTATTGACCGGATGGGGTGTGTAGTACGTGGGGAGGTGATGCAGTAGTAGGTTGGCATGGATGTGTTGTGCATAATAATGGAATGTGGTGTAGAGTGGCTACAACATAGAGGTTTCAACAAAGATATTGTGGTGCAGAGGTTGTGGAACAAAGTTTGTGGTATTGTGGTAGTGACTCAAAGCCCATTGTTTAGTTGTTGTTTCATAGAGATTGAGGTGTAAAAGTTTGGGCACAATAGTTGTGGCATAATATTTTTGGAATAGTGGTTGTGGTGTGTAGTGTTTGTAGTTATTTTATAGATGAGATGTGTGGTTACTATTATATAATATTTCTTGTGTGATGTGGATTGACAATGATAGTGGATGTGTGATGTTGTGGTGGTGGTTATGTGAGTTGGTCCTGTTATGTAGGTTGGTTTGGTTAGTTTCTAAGGTTGCAGTGGAAAAAGTTATGATGTATAATAAAATGAATAAATTAATGTGTTAGTAATTGAATATAATTGTATGGATATTGATGTGTGTTAAATGTATTATAGAATAAATGTGCTGAGTTTTTTTAGATTAATTTTTAAAAATAATGGGTGGCTTGTTTGATAGTTGTGAGGTGTTGCATATAGTGGTGGAAGATGTTGTGATTGTTGATGTTATGTATAGTGGTGGTTGTGTGGTGCGTGCTAGTTTTATTGATTCGAACCCATAGGTTGGGTGTTGTGTTTCATCTCCATTTCATTTATTCTAATTTTATTTTATATGTGACCCACTGGATTTGGATAACCCTACCAATTATCAGAGGTGATTAGTTTGAGGTGTATTCCCCGAAATTCATGAAGGTAGTGACACTTATGGCTTGATAACCGCTCTCCCCCGATCTCCCATCAGTAGTGATGTATTTTCCATGGTGCCCATAGGTGGGATGTGATATGTTGGCCCATGTGTCTTCAGGAATGATTTGGTGTGTTGGAATAGGTGTCTACCAGTGATATGTGATGTGTTTTCCCAGGTGTCAGTGAGTAATATTTGACATGTTGTGAAGTGATATATGGTGGGGGTCATTCATGGTAGGAGGAGGGAACTCAATTTATTTCCTTCACATTCATGATACCATATTGCTCTGATTTTGGTTGAGATGTGTGGCCCAGGTTTCTATGGGTAGGATGTGATGTGATGTGATATGTGGCCCATGTGTCTACGCGTGGGATGTGATGTGATATGATATGATATGTGTGGAAGGTAAAGGAACATAAACAATTTGACATTGGGTGCGAGAGACAAAAATCTGTGGGAAGAGGATTTCATAAACCTTTATTTGTTATGATCTTGATGCTATATTATTATATTAGATGCATTATTTGGTGATCAGGATATAATGAGGTTGGGTTTGGTAAGATAAACTATTTAGGTTCTTATTGGTTCTGTTGTTTGTTCGATGGATTTTTAGAATTATCATCTCAAATTTTTATTTAAAGCCTTGGTTATGTCCCTTCAGAGTAAACCTATTATGCTCACTCTACATATATAAACTATTCTCATGATTCCAATAGGATTTTGGGGACTGAGGTTGACTTTACCAGATGAGTTGGAGTTACTATTTAGTTGATAATGAAGAATAACCATTTTTTATTTACTTTGGAGACTTCTATATGTATCAATTTTTCTTTATTCCTATATTATGTGATTTTTTATTTTACATTTATTTTTATTGCTATTTTAATTTGGTGATGATTTCTCCTATCTCCGAATCTTGTTTCATTTGTAGAGGGTAATAACTCCCATATTGTGAGAATTTGTTACCCTCAAATCTAGTGACCAACCCATGGCCTACTAGAGGTAGGACTTATGAGTCATTACCTATGTCCCTTTATTTTATCATCTTTAATTGGAGGGGTCCATGAAAGAGTAGTAACAGAGTTGATGGTTTAGATATATGATGGAGTTTTGAGTTAATAATAGCGATGATTTCATGGACTGGCATGGAAGCAGTGCTAGTTGACCATGGTGTGTGACATAAGTCAGGGAGACCGACTAAGACATAGGATTTTATGACCCCTCATGTTATAGTGCACATATTTTGGGCTTATTTAATGAAAAAGTGAGGTCGAACAATTTATAGGGTTGAGACCTAGGAGATTTAATTGTATCATGATTACTTTTTTCATGTTTGAATTGGGTTATTTGTTAAAATAAAATTAATAAATTAAATAATCATTGATATAAAATTCCATTCAACCAGGATTAGGATGTTTACATGATTTTAATAATGGATCTTTTTTTCATCCATGAGTTTCTCAGTAAGTTGAGGTTTAGTAGGATGATATACTTGATCAATAGAGGTTTGAACTGAGATAGGAGGATGAGGCATGGTAGTGGGATTCATGTTCCTTTTAGTGGAAAAGTTTGGGTATGTACGAAGGGGGTGTATCATCTCTAGATATGGAGTACTAGATAGGGGAGTTAAATACCACATTTAGTATTATATAAGAAAAAGATTAGTTTTGGGGTACCATTAGCAGTTATCTAGATTCAGGGACCTCTACTTCAGTGGTGCATGCTATTTTTGCGTAACCCCAAGGAGGTAGATTTATTGTGGCATGATATTTAGAGGGAGTTTTAGTTAGATTTTTTCTCATTGATTATGTGGGAATCCATGATGTAGGATCTTCTCTCCATTTAGTAGGGTATTCTAAGAGTGAAGTTGGGATTATGTTTAAGGATCTTCACACTTTTCTCTAGATATTTTATGAGATGAGGATTCCATAGAGCTGTGTCTAGAGGAGGATTTTCCTCTAATGATCTGGTATTGTATCACTTCGTTTATGCTACTGACATATCTAGAATTTCATAAAATGGAATATGTTATCTAGAAGATGATTTCCTTGGTAGTTGAGACACATTAGGGTGCCTAGTAGGGGGGTTTTAGGAGTAGATCATCAGGTAGTGGTTCAGAAATGTTAAGGCAGTTAGGATTACATTCAGTCGGGAACCATCTATGATAGTTTCTTTGTTTACAGTCTGGGATAAGTGGTTTCTAGGTTCTATTCATGGGTTTTCAAATTTCATTCTTTAATGTTTTGAGATATGAGAAATACAAGGCTTAGTTTTCAACTTCTTAGGGAGGAATGTTTCATATGGGTGGTAAGACCCCTTTTTAGTAGTTGTATTTTCCTCCAAGATAGTTTCAGTGGCAGGGATCAAAAGTTTTTGTTCAGAAGACAAGAATAAGAAGAGTTGGAAGAGGGTATCCTTGTGATGGTCCCCATACATAGGGATCCAATCTAGAGAATGAATATAGAGTCCAAAATTAGATAGGTAGATGATATGGGTGTGGTCAAATTAACATGTTAATTCCATCAACCATAGTAGAGTTGGGAGTTTTTTGAGGCACTATTAGTTTATCATGAACCCTTGTGTGTGCTTTATTTGATTTATGATACTCACACTCCCTTTTTTAACCTGATTTCATCCATATGCTTTGAATTGATGAGGAGAGGATTCTAATTCCCCTAGTGTTATCTACACAAGTTAGAGTACATGATTATTTATTTGATGCATGAAGAGTTTGTAATCTGGTGATGGGGAAGAATCAGTCAGTAGGGGAATTCTTCTTATTGTAGATAAATCCATATGATGTAATAATTTGTATAGATTGGTTCTATTGAATGAATTCACTTTTCATATTCTTTAAAGAAGAGCCTCTTTTTTGATATTGAGGGCCAGTGAGTGGCGGTAATTGGTGAGTGATGTTATTTTTTGGGTGGTAGGAAAGTGGATCCTCTTTTGTTACATTTTTTCAAGCTTTCAATATAATCATAGGTTACATATACCCCCATGATTATAGTGGAGTTCTTGGATGTTTTCTCAAAGTAGATTATAAAATTACCTCCTCATCATGATATCAATTTTGGGATAGAGTTTCAGTCAAGTAAGAATCATATTTTTATGGCTCCCTATCAGATGGTTTTCATGAAGTTGTGTGAGTTGAGGTCATAGTTGTATGCTCTAATGTAGAGGGGCTTCATCTGAACTAGTTTTCACTGTGGGGTGCTCTAGTTCTATTCAAAAAACAAGGTGGATTATATTTTTAGTTTTTTTATAGACTACGTTAGGTTGAATCTAGTAATGGTCAAGAATTTTTCCCCTCTTCTAAGAATTGATTATTTATTTGACCAATTGGGAGGATCTAGTTTGTTCTTGAAGATTTATTTCCGATATTGATATCACCAATTGAGGGTGAAATATGAGGATATTTATAAGACTTCCTTCAGATGTAGTTATGAGCCCTTCGAGTTTTTGGTCGTTCCATTCAGTGTTACAAACACTCAAGATGCGTTCATGGTGTTTGTAAACTCCATGTTCTATGATTTCTTGGACTGATTAATAGTCATATTGATCAATGAAATATTTTTTTATTTTAAGTTAGAGGAGGACCACGTCAAGCACCTATGAGTTATTTTGTAGATCCTTTGACAACACCGACATTATGAAAAGTTTTCCAGGATGGAGTAATGGATTTGAGTGGAATGTTTCTTTAGAAATTTGGTGTCTCAAAAAGGTGTTTCAATAATCGCATAAAGGTTCTAAGTAGTTGTTTCTTGGGAAAGACAAAAAAATGTGGCATAGGATCACAATTTCCTTTTCATGGTGGGAAATTATAAAAAAATTTACCTGATTTATCTTGATTTGTATCCCCATTGATAGTGGTTAATAGAAAGAACAAGACAATTGTTTGATAAGTTTAGTGCTAGGAAGTGTTCGGTTACCTGAAGGAGAAGTTTGTTAGTTCTCCAGTGCATACATTTACTAATGAGGGGTTTTTAAAGGTTTTCTAAAACATTTCCTATCTAGTATTGGGAAAAAAGTTGATATAATAGAGAGAAGTGATATATTATAGGACCACGAAGTTATGTTCCCATGAGTGTAACTATTCCATCCATGATATAGAGTTGGCATCTATTGTTTTCACACTAATGTTGTTGTGTCATTACCTCATTCGTGAGAATTTTTTGGATTTCACTGATCACAAGAGACTGAGATATTTTTCCTCTCAACATAATTTAAAATTATGACAGTGTAGGTGGATGATGTTTCTTTAGGATTATTATTTTGAGATCTATTACATGAAAATAATGGGTAATTTAGTTTTTGATACATTGAGTTAGAAGACCTGAGAGGATGTGGCTCCAGAGTCTATAAATGTTTGGAAAGGAATGTAGGATCTTGTAGTTATGCATCATGATGTTGAAGGGAGAAGTATATGAGGTTATCTTTAACAAATAGTAATGGAGTCATATTTGATGAAACAGGTGGACGAGCCTCAATGGGGAGACTCAGAGGTATATGTGACGTGTGATTATGTTGACCATAGTGAAAATCCAAAGGGATTGATGAAATTGAGTGTTGTTCCAAGATAGGATGGTTTTCCCACAAGTAATGCATGAGATATTCCTCTGTGTGTTTCACAAGACAACTTTACCAGTACATCACGGTGTAAAATATTTGTATCATGGATTTAGGGGACAGATTGTGTGGATTGGGATGAAATTTTTAGTATTGGAGTTTGTGAAAAAATGTCTTGTTTTCAGTTGGTGAAATTAGAGAACCATGTTCTAGTAGTTTTTGTTTATGTTCATCGGATTTTCCTAAGTTGAAATGGGAGAAAATATAGACGGTTTTTTATAGGGTTACCCCAAGCTCAGTGAGGATGTGATTATGTTTGGATGAAAGTGGATCAGATGATGAAATGATCTCACTTTTTGGCGATCCCTGAGTCGAGTATTGTAGTTGTTTTTGTGAGGTAGTAGGTGGATGTTGTGGTTACACATTAAGGGGTACCAAGAACCATCTTCTCTAATCAGAATCCTTATTTTAACTCACAAGTTTGAAGGGGGTTGTAGCATAATTTTTGCTCCTAGTTCCACATTATCACTAATTTCCACCCTTAGATAGATGGTTAGATAGAGAAGACAATTGAGACTTTAGAGGATATGTTCAAGAATTCAACTTGAATTTTGGTGGATCTTCAGTTTGACACTCACATTTTGTCGAGTTCTTATAAAAAAATAGCTATTTATCATCTACTAGTATGGCTCTTTTTTTGGAATTTTATGGGTATCTATGTAATTATACATTTTGTTAGACATAGGTAGGATAACCAAAAGTTCTTGGTCCTAATGTGGTGCAATGCACAATTGAGAAGATCTAGTTGGTTCACAAGTGGATGAGGGCAGAAAAAAACCATTATAAGGCTTTTGATGAACATAGGTGAATCCCCCTAGAGTTCGATGTTGGAGACCATGTTTTCTTGAGAGTCTCCCCTTAGCATGAGTAATAGAGGTTTGGTAGTTGGAGTAAGCTTTCTCCCACGTTTACTAGGACCTTTAAGGTGTCGTGATATATTGGAGAGGTGATGTTTCAGTGGGCATTTCCACCATTTTTTGAAAGGATGCACAAAATATTCTACACATCCCATATTCATCAATATATTACCGATGATTTTCAGTTTATTGACTAGGGAGAGTTGGATACCGAGGGAGATGAAATGATTATGAAGCAACCATTACAGATCCTATATCATCCAGATTAGGTGTTTTGTAGTCAAACCATTCCCATGGTATGAGTGTTTTGGATGCATGGTGGCTTGGAGGAGAGTACATGGAAAACGGATATATAGATGTGTTCCTATTACATGATTCTTTTTTGAGATTTTATTTGTTCTTTTTTATTATGATGTTATTCTTATATCTTTCTATGTTATGAGATGTGTTGGCTTCCATGATGTTTGATTTGAAACGAAACCCCTAACATATGGAAATGTAAGGACTTTATTACCAATTGAGAAGCATTAATTGTTATGTGATTATACTTATGTGGGTGAGTCAGTGCTTCCCAGTGTGTATAGTATCATGACATGTTTGATGGAATTACAAAATTCATATATTTGGGGAAGTGTAGTTTTTTATTTATGATGGTTGATGGTTTTTGTTGTGTGGAGGTTGGATGGTTGAGTAAGTGGATGTGTAATGTGTGCTATCTTATGGTTGGTATCCGATGTTGAGGTAATGTGGTTTTTTTAGGATGAGGTTATGTGATATTTTTTTGTGTTATTTTGGATTGGCATGTTTGGATGGTGGTAATCATTAAGGTGTAATGATATCATTGAGAGACATCTCAGGGGTGGTTGTTCAGAACCCTTTTTCATTTTAGGATTTTCTTTGGATTCTTTACAGTGAGAATATTTTGAGAGGTATATGATGTAATGGTCCATGTCCTCCAAGTCTATTACTTTTCTGATTTTAGGTGTTGAAGCTATTTTAGGGGAGGCTTGAGGAGGTTTCATGGTGCTTAGAGGAGGCCTAGAGTTATACCAGAGGTGATGGATATTAAAAATCTAGATTCAGGAGGAATAGACATCATATAATTTTTATATGATGTGAATGTATGGTTCAATTCTTATCAAGTGTGATTCACAAGGTGTAACACAATGTGAAAAAAATTTGGGATTTAATGGTTGATACGACATATTTTTCAGCAGGACTTGAAATGAAAATTAAAAACAATTTGTAAAGGGTACAGAGTGTTTAAATCCTTTGTGAAGTGAAGCTATAAAGACTAGAGTGAAAAGGGTTTTTTCTTCACACCCTATACTCCACTAATTTTCAAGAAATATAACAACCAAATCTTTAGGCATCTTAGTATTCTTTCATTGGAGACCAATTCTAGGATTACTGCCTTCAATCTATGTTGAGTTATCCTCCATTTATCATGTGCTTCCTTCCATTATTATTTGATGATCACCTGTAGTGGTTTGATTTTGTTTTGAGGTTTTTAGAATTCATTTTAATGATATAATTGTGTGGTGTAGGTTGATCCATACTTTTTATGTGTCTCTTCATTGTTATAATAATTTCTTTTTTTTTTCTTGTAGTGCACAACGAGATATGGAAATCATCATTGAGGTAGGGGATCCTCGTTATCACCTTTTTACATGATATGTGTGAAATCTTCATTCTTTTATTTACCTTTGGGTGGATATAAAGAGTTAGTATAATCATATAATTAATTATAATATCTAAAATTGATGGTTTTGGGGAGTTATCATATAATTTACTACTTTTTTATATGTTTTTTATGTTATAATGCATTCCTATTATTAATGTTGAAAATAACGGTGATTTGGAGCCTTGTTTATAGTGTAGTTTTTTTTGTGATAACACAGGATGTGTTGTTATGTGATCACACCTAAATTAAAGGTTAAAGAATGTATATTTGGATAATAATTGATTTCCCCTATATATATGGTTTGTGATATAATACCCATTATAATATAAATAAGTAATTTGATAATGTATATGAATAAATATGTAGTCAGTATGTGTAAATGTTTTTTTGTGGATGTAATTTATGTGATTCTCTATGGGGTCATCGGTTGTTATACAATGATGCTATTGACTACAAGAATTTTGTAAAACATGGGGCAGTGGTGCGATGGTTGGTTGGAATGGATGTGTTGGGGGTATTTGTATGATATAGTGTGAAGAGGTTGTGGCATAGAGATTTTGTCATAGAGTTTTTTTCCAGAGGTTTTTGAATAGTGGTTATGGCATAGTGGTTGTGGAAAAGTGGTTGTGGCGCATAGCTTTTGGCATAGTGGTTGAGGTGTATCAGTTTTGGAATAGTGTTTTTTATGTAGTGGCTATGGTGTGTAGTAGTTTTGGTTGTGTTATGGAAGAAATTTGAGGTTTTTGTTTTGTAAGAAAACATGGGTGATGTGATGCAACAATGATGGGATATGTGTGGTGTTGTGGTGGTGGTTATGTGTGTTGGGCCAGTTGTGGGGCATGGTGGTGTCAGTTTCCCTAGTAATAATGGAATAAATTATGACACTAGATAAAATGAATAAAATAATGGGTTTGAAATTGAATATAATTGGATGGAAGTTGATTTGTGGTAAATGGATTAATTAATAAATCTGGTGAAACTTTTAAGTTGAATGTGAAAAAATGTTGTGTAGATTATGTGATAGCGGCATTGTGTTTCATATAGTGGTGTGAATAGTTATGATGATTGATGTTCTATAAAGTGGTAATATTGTGATGTGTGCTAGTGTAGTTGATGTGAACCCATAGGTTGAGTATTGTCTTATATCTCTATAACATATATTTTTATGTGATTTTATACATTCCCCACATGAGTTGGATAAACTTACAAATAGTTATATGTGATGAGTTTCAGGTATTTTCCCCAATATAGAGAATGGTACTAATATGGATGGACGGATACCCCCTATCCACCACTCTTCCATCAATAATGATGTGTTGGCCCAAGTGTCTTTGAGAGGGATGTGATATATTGGGAAAGGTGTTTACAAGAGAGATGTGATGTGTTGGCCCATATGTCTACAGGAATTATGTGATGTGGTTGGGGTCATTTGTTGTATGAGGAGTGAATAAGGATGATGAATATTATGTTCATGGTATCATACTTCTCTGGTTCTGGTTATGATATGCATTCAAGGTATCTATTGATGGGATGTGATGTGATGTGATGTGTTTCTTAGGTGTTTGTGGGTGGGATGTGATGTGATATTTTGTGATACACTTGGAAGTTAAGGGAGTGTAGTATATTCAATTATGGGTCATAAGAGTAGTAAGTTAGTGAGGGAAGAAGAATCATGTAACCTTTATTTGTTATGATATCAATGATATATTATTTTATTTGATGAGTGATTTAGTGAGCGAGCCATGGCAAGGCTGGGTATAGTTACATAACATGTATAGGTACTTGTTGTTTCCTCTGTTTGTTCACTGGATCCATAGCATGATCTTTTCACATGTGCAATTAATGCATTGGTTATGACTCTACTGATTATACCTATCATTATCACCCTATATATATAATTTCTTTTGGGTTTCTAGGAGGATTTTAGGGACCAATATAGACATTAATAGCTATATTGGAGTATATTTTGTGTTTATATTGTAGAATTTTTCTATTTGGTATTTACATTAGATACTTCTATATATATTAGTATTACATTATTCATGCAATGTGGGATGTTTTTTTGGTTTACCATTATATTGTCTTCTAGTGTTTTTTGGTGATATTTTATCCTATCTATTGATCATGTTTCATTTATAGAAGGTAATTTATCTCATACTATGATATTTTTATACCCTTTGTGTTATTCACCAACCTAGGGCCTACTGGAGGCAGGACTTAGAGGTCATTATCTCTCTCCCATCATTATGGAATATTTAGTTGGAGGGGGTCATTACAGAATGGTATTTGAGATAATTCTTGAGGGATAGGAAGGAGTTTGGAGTTAGGTATTGTGCTGTTTACAAGGGTTGGTAAAACATAATTTCTAGTTGAACATGGAATGTGACATATGTTTGGGAGATCTTCTACAATGTAGGATTTTTGTGCCCCCATGATCCAATTAATGGACGTTGAGATTACTGAAGTAATAATTATGGTGGACCTATTTACATGGTAGATAAATAGTCGATGTAAATTAATCATGGTGACTTGTGTTCATGTTTGAATTGTGTGTTTTGATAAAATACAATGAATAAATTTAATAATATTTTACGTAAAAAATTCCATGCTACCAGTCTTAGGATGTCCTTATTTATATCAAGAATGTCTCTTATTCATCATCCATGAGCTGCTTTGGAATTTGAGGTTTAGTAGGCTGATCTAGTTGATCATCGTAGGGTTAAACAAATAGAGAAGTAAGGCGAATGGATGTATGATTTATATCCATTTTAGTGGTATATTATGTGTAGGTAAGAGGAGAGTTTGTCCGATATAGAGATGGAACACTAGATAGAGGATCTCAAGATTACTTTCAGTTTGATTTGAGAATGATCTGAATTTTGGGTCTTTCTTGTAGTTAATAAGATGTTGGGAGCTGCATGTTAGTGGTGGATTTTGTTCCTTGGTGACCTCAAGGAGGCTAATGTGTTATGGCCTAAATTTTAGCAGGAGTTTGGGTAGATTTTCTTTCATCGATGAAGAGGTAATCCAAGAGACTGGACCTTATCTCTCATTAGTAGGGGATTTTGATTAGGCATGGTCATGTGATTAGGCTTAAATAACTCTTTCACATTTCTCCATATGTTTTCCTAGATGATGAGTCTAGTGTGTGACATTTGGAGGAGGCTTTTCATTCAATGATTAGGTATGTGGTCAATTCATTTATTCTCTCGACATATCTAAAGTTATATAAAAAGGATATGATTTTTGAGTGGATAGATTCCTTGATATTTGAGCCTCATCAAGGTGGAAAGTAGGGTGTTTCTAGTATCAGTTCATTGGGAAATGTTCCATGGTCATTTTGGCTGTCAAGGTTCCATTTAGTTGGGAACTAACCACGTGAGTTTCTTTCAAAACTGATAATGACAGGTGGTTTTTGAGATCCTTTTAGGATTTTTTTATTTTACATTCCATATATGTAGGATATATTGTCACTTTCATTATCAATGTATGATTTCTTAGATATGCTAGTTTTAGATAGGAGGTCAGACCATTATTTAGTAGCACCATTTTCCTCCGAGATAGTTCTGGTGGTTGGGAACATATGTTTTTTTCAGTAGGTAAAATAAGGCAGAGTTGGTAGTGGGAATCCTCGAGATAGTCCCCACCAATAAGGACACATGCCATATTGTATCCATGTAGGATAATAGTAGAGAGGTATAGGAGATGGGATTTGTCAAATTCATTCGTTAGTTTTAGTATCACTAGAAGAGGCATGATTTTTTCGAGGTATGATTAGTTTATCATATAGCCTTGTATGAACTTTTTTTAACTTATCATCCACACACTCATTTTTTTCTCTCACCTTGGTTTGTATATTGAGATTAGATGTGGATAAACATCCAATTACCTTGGTGTTTTCTATGATAGTTAGAGTCCAAGATTCCTTGTTTGATGTGTTTTGGGAATTTAAAATTATGATGGGGCAACACCAATCAGTGGGGGTCTTCTTCTTATTGCATATACTGAAATATACTGTTATCCTTGGTATGAATTGGTAGTATTCCATACATGAAATTATCGACTTATTTTAGAGGAGAGTCTCATTTTTCAATACGGAGGGCCAATGAGTAGCATTAATTGGAGAGAGAGGTTATCAGTTTAGTGGTAGGCATGTCGAGCCTCTTTTTTCCGAGTTGGCATAACTATCCATATAAGATCCACTTGAGTATTATCTTAGTGTTTTGGAGGATTTATTTGATGTATTATGAGATGATATTATTAAAATACCATCTCAACATGAAATAATGTTTGAGATAGAGTTACAGTCGAGGGAATCCACAATTTCAATGGATCCCGATTATATAGAACCCATACAGTTGGGTGATTTGAGGGTATTAGTGGATGATCTGATGAGGATGGGTTTCATCAGACCCAATGTGTAATTGTGGAGTAATATAGTGTTTTTAGAAATTAATTTAGACAATAGTATGTGTTTTTTTATAAACTATCTGGTCTTCCCCAAATTTACCCATGTTTTTAGGTTCAAGCGGTCACTTGTAGTTTAGCTTGGGTTGTCGAATCCTCAAATACCTAAGAAGAATCCTATAGACACGTACATTCTATGGACTATTTTTGGATATGAAGAGGCCAACTTGGGTTGATTTTAGATGGGTTTAAGGGAACTATAAGAGAATTAAGTGAATTCAAATTAAAATAATGACTTGATCTTAGGTTATCACATGGGGTGGATTGGATAAATTCACTTTTATAACAATTTCAATTTCATTAACTCAAAAAGGATTCATTTAATGAATTGAAACAAACCTCAAAACTTTCTAGTTAAATACCTTAAAAAACACATTCTAATCATCTATACATTTGTATGATCATTTTCATGAGCACTCTAATGTAAAAGATCTTATTATCACATAAAAGTGGGGCGATAAAATTCAATAAGGAAGAGAATGAGAGAAAATCATTGAATAAAAGAAACTCAAGTAAAAGAAATAAATAAAATTTAGATATTGAGATATAACATCCATTCCAGCCCCTTGATACGCCATTTGATCAACCCATAAAATATTTATCCCTCCATTGATTCAATGGTTTCAATTGAATCGGAAAGTAGAGTCATGAGGGAATAATTAGAGACATAAAAAAACAATAAAAAGAAGGCAATCAATCCACCATTGTATGAAGAATATCAGAAGGTATGGGGTGAATAAATTAACATCTTAAGGTAAGAGTATAAAAGTGATACTAATAAAAATAGAATAATAGGAAAGGAAGAATTTTTGTTAATAACTAAGGGGATTCGAACATCTTACATGAGAAAGAAGAATGTTACAAAGACAAATCGACATAATAACATTACAATGAAAAAAAAGCTCCAAGATCATTAAATCCTACCACACCACAACCTTAAAATGGAATTTTGGGAGCCTTGGGTCGAGTAACCTTATATACAAGTCTCCTAATTTAATGGTGGTAGGTCTAGGGTGGAGGAAAGTAAGGGAGATGAGACTTTTCCTCCCTTGACCCGAAGTTGTAGCCAGCTTGCATCCACCGAATAGAGATGCCCGGATGACCTTC
This sequence comes from Viscum album, assembly GCA_963277665.1. NCBI lineage: Eukaryota > Viridiplantae > Streptophyta > Magnoliopsida > Santalales > Viscaceae > Viscum > Viscum album. The sequence continues at coordinate 248,270,320 of OY728165.1, read as the reverse complement.
TAGATGGTCGAATTAGAGTCAGACATAGCACAGAAAAATGAAACTCTGGATATCTTATAACTATCTTTAAAATTTTTGCCTAAAATAATTTCTGGTTTCCGAGATATGATTAAATGGGTGGGCTGTTTTTCTATGCGAGAGAATCTGGCCCAAAATTTCGTCCTCCAGATTGGCCACCTAGAACTCCATTAAAAAATCTGAAATAGATCATGTCACTATTTAATGAAATGTTTGAAATGATTTCCTATATCTTTAGTTAAATTTTTTGAATCATTGGGATTGTATCTTGGCCTCTAAAGTCCCTTTATTGGGATGATGTTCAGTTTACTTTGCCTAGAATGTGTTGGCATGAAAGCCCATTTTGGTGGTCTTCCAATGTGAATCATAAAGTACTAAAAAATAATTAATTTCTCATTATAGAATGGGATACCTGAGAATAAAATATGAAAATAAAATCAAGACCATTTTGTAATTTAGGATGTCCTCAAAAATGTACGATGTAATAGTGCATTTTAAGAGGGAATTACAATCATAAAGTGAATTAATGTTCAAATTTTAGAATGCACTAAAACGGTGTTTATGAATAATAAATCACATTAATATTATATATATTAATAATTAATATTAGCCTCATTATGTGGATAATAACACCCCCCAACTTGAGTTTTTTGAGTCCCGAGGAAAATGAATCACAACAATATGAAATTAGAATTCCCTTTTCGAAAAACATTTTAATACACATTGATCACCAAGAACCCTTATACCAAACAATCATGAAACCCATAAAAATATGTTGATACAAGATAGTTTCATAAGAATATTCCACTCCCAAACCCATTCCTTTATTCAAATGAAAATCCATATTTCATCGAATATCAATAATGTAGGATAATGTGTTTTGTGTCCCAAAAGACATGGGGGTTCATTTTTATTCAAAGGGAAAATGATGGAAGCACTAGGTGGAATCAAATATCAATATTAAGATGAGTTTTAAATTTATATATATATATATTTATTTATTTTTTCAATTTTTCCAGGGTAATTGAAATTGCACTCAATAGAGTCAACCCATATCGCGAGACTTTACAGATGACTCCCAGGCTCAAAGACCTTAGGGCACCAAGTAAATCCCAAATACTCAGGCATCATCTTTAGTTAACTCAATCAAAAACAATGTCAAATTACCACAAGTATAGATAAAATTAAAATCTATGGGCCAGACAACTATGGAGTCACGATCTCTATGTTCCTAAAGCCACACATTAGGTCATATCATTTCACTACATGGAAATTTATTTTTTTTATTTTTTTATTTTTGAATACTCATATTAAAATTAAATGATCACCAAACATATGCTATTTATTTGGGGGACCCCATGAACTAAAACTAATACCCCACAATCCAAAGGATGTGCGTTGTGATATTTTTTTTTGGATGAAAATATAAATGATGAAATTTCTCATTAGACAGCCACACTTTCCAAAATCTATGACAATGAAATTATAAATCTGTTAAAACCAGAATCAGGGCATGCTAAATTATTTGATATTCAGTTTTAATGTGTGAAATGTGTATTATCATGTTCCAGGTTAAAGAAAAATTTCCTTCCACACATTTTTTTATGCACAAAAAATTAATTAATTGTTTTTTTCACCCCCAACATAGAATAACACTTTGCCCAGTGTTTAAAGAAAATAAAATTGAGAAGGGGGTAGAGGTAGATGCAAGAGTTATAAAAAGAATTTTCAATATGAGGATCATGGAATTAATTCACCTTGTGGATGAAGTTGAAGTTCTTGCAGCTCTAATTTAGTCCTTTGATATCCATGTCACTTGCAGAGTTCCCTAGTGGAAAAACCCAAAAACAAAAAACAAAAAAAATAATACAATATTTATAGACATATATATATTTATTCATATAATAAAAAAAGTAAAATATATGTATATAAACAAAAATTATAGAATAAGGAAGCACTATAAGTCGTAGGTCAATGGTAAGCGCAGACCCCTGTCTCCCTTCGGTATAGGGTTTGAGTCCCCGCATCTTCACCGGTTGTGACGAGGTTTTCCCCACGACCTCTGACATATCCTTTTAATTATATTATAATTATTTTTATTTTAAACTAAAAACACATAAAAATAAAATGAACTGATGATACATTGTTTTTTTTTAAATTTATGATTAAGGTATTACTCAAGGATCACACCACAAGGCCCAGATGAATATGGAGATCCCATTTCATACATTTCAATACTCATAATAGAAGAATGGGTCAACAGTATATATTTTTTAAATATAAAAATGAATCATTAATCCTATTTGAAAAATAAATATTACTCAAAAAGATTTGAAATATGAAATCCACGAGTTTCCTCCCTTGTAGTGCTTTTGTTTAATGTCATTAGCTTGACATAAACACCCAAACTTATCCGACACCAACTTTTAAAATTTTAATGATTAAAATTTTCACCACTTCAATTAGATTGTGATTGTATCTTTAATGGGGTCTATAAGAAGGTTTTGAAATTTATTCTGGAAAAACTATATAGGTCCCAATGAATGTGCTAATCACATGAATATTGACAAGGGTCCATCTAATTCTCATCCAAATAGTTCTTAAGACATAAGGTATAATTTTATCTTTTTTAGAATCAAGAGAGGAAAAAATTATGATAGAATGATTATGATTATCCTATATAAAGTAATACATGAGAGAGGATGTAAGGACCTTGAATTTGATCTTGGTTTTACTAACACATTCAGAAACTTGTTAGGACTTTGAATCAAACTCAAATTCATTTTCATAATTCATCAACGAAATTGGATCCTCTTGAATAAAAGATTCAACCACCATATTTGAAAGATCAGTATTAGGAATGGGTATGGACTCAATGTTTGTGATTTCTCCCAATGTTTCACTAATTGGTGTTTCTGAAAAATCGTCATTGGAGCTATAATAGGGACACTCAATCCATGATGTTAAATTTCAATCTTGTGAATACATGAAATTTATTTTCTCCTGATTTAAATACCCTTAAACAATTTCATTATTCCCTTACAATACCAAACTCCCAAGGTTTTTTCTTCAATAAATTCATGAGGGGTTTGTGGGAAACTATACACTACACATAAGGTTTTGGAAGGGGCAGTTGGTGTAGGGATGAGTTCCTCACAAGTTTTAATACATTGTAGTTCTAATCTCAAAAATGAAACCTCAAAATTCATTATCTCCATTTGATTACAAAATTTATCAATAATTGTTTTAGGAATAGAATTTTTATGAGGTTGAACATCATGGAATTCCCCATGATTGACCTCTTCAACCATACTTGAGAGGGCTATAAATTTATCCTTCAAACAGTCATCATTTAAAAGATTGTGCATCTCACCGAGTGTGGAGTGATCATTCAAGGATTGATCAAAGAAATTCAATAAGTTATGGGATTCCCAATAATAATTTACAATTTGATTCCAACATGGGATTGTGATAGGGTAATGTTGAAGAGACTTAATTGGACTAGACTAAAACTAGGATTTGAGGTTCGTAGGACACACACAAAGAGAATGGTGAAAAGACAAGAGGAATGGGGGTAATTATAACGAACTTGGGGAGAGAAAAAGATGATAGTGTCTAAGAGAACTTAATAAGGTCCCCAGAAAAGATACCAAAATTTTGTTTAACCAAAATTTACACATGTTTTTAGGTTTAATTGGTCGCTTATAGTTTAGCTTGGGTTGTCGAATCCTCAGAGACCCCAGAAGAAACCTATAGACACGTACATTATATGGACTATTTTGGGCTATGAAGTGGCCAAATTGGGTTGAATTTTGATGGGTTTAAGTGAAATATATGATAATTAAGTGAATTAAAATTAAAAGAATGAGTTTATCCTTGGTTATCACTTGAGGTGGATTGGATGAATTCATTTTTTTAATAATTTCAATTTCATTAACTCAAGCAGGATTCATTTAATGAATTCAATCTAACATTGAAACTTACTGGTTAAACACCTTCACAAACACTTCCTAATAATCTATACACTTGTAGGATCATTACAAGTTAAATTATTGTATTATCACATAAAAGTGGGGTGATAAAATTCAATAAGGAAGTGGAAGAGAGAAAATACTTTAATAAAAAAAAATCAAGTAAATGAAATAAATAACATTTAGAGATTGAGAAATAACATCCAATCCAACCCATTGATACTAAATTGTGTCAAACCATTAAATATTTATACCTCCATTTATTCTATGGTTTCAATGAAAGCGTAAAGTAGACTAATTAGGGAAGAATTGGAGAAGTAAAAAACAATAAAAATAAAGCAATCACTCCACTATCATGTGATGAATATCACAGGGTATGGTCTGAATAAATAAAAAACATAAGGTAATAGTATCAAGTGAAATTAATAAAAAGATTATAAGAGGAAACGAAGAAATTTTATAAATAACTATGGCGATTCGATCAACTTCCATGAGAATGAATAATGTTACAAAGACAAATCGGCATAATAACATTAAAATGAAAACAAAGATCCAAGATCATTAAATCCTCCAACACCACTACATTAAATAAGAATTTTGGGAGCCTTGGGTTGAGCCCCTATCTGTACAATTCTCCTCAATTAATTTTGTTAGGCCTAGGTTTGTGGAAAGTAAGGGACATGAGACTTTTCCAACCTTGAACTGAAGTTACAGCCGGCTTACATCCACCAAACAGAGGCGCCTAGATGACCTTCTATATGACCAAATTGGAGTAGTCCATCTAAGAGAAAAATAAATCTCCCAATTTCTTCTAACTCATTATAAAAGTTTGGCCAAAATAATTTGTTGTTTCCAAGATATGATTAAATTGGTGGGTTGTTTTTCTGGGCCACAGAATCTGCCCAAGAATTTCATCTTCCACTTATGCCGCCTGGAACTCCATTAAAACATCAAAATTATCTCTTTTCACTATTTTATTAAATGTATTCCATGATTTAATCTATCTTAAGATAATTTTTTTGAATCATTGGGCTAGTATCTCGGCCGCTACAGTCTCTTTATTGGGCTGATGTCCAGTTTACTTTGCCCAGAATGTGTTCGCATGAAAGCCCATTTTGGTGGTCTTCTAAGGTGTATCATCAGGTGAAACCAAATAATTAATTTTTAATTATATAATGGGATATATTAATATAAAATTTGAATATAAAATTACGACCATTTTGTATTTTAGGAGTTGTTCAAAAATTTACCATGTAAGAGTGCATTTTAAGAGGGAATTACAATCATAATGTGAATTAATGTTGAAAGTGTATAATATACTAAAATGGTGTTTATGAATAATAAATAACGTGAATATTATATATATTAAAAATGAATATTATCCTCATTAAGTGTCTAATTACACCCCCAAGTTGAGTTTTGATAGTCTTGAGCAAAATATATATCAAAAATATGAAATTCGAATTCCATTTTCCAAAAACTTTTTTAATAAACATTGATCACCAAGAAATCTTTTACCAAACAATCATGATACCCATATAATATTTTAATACAAGATAGTTTCATAATCAGATCCCAATCTTAAGCACATTCCTTTATTCAAATTCATCGCCATATTTCATCCAATTTCAATAAAGTATGATGATGTGTTGTGTGTCACAAAAGACATAGGGGTTTCATTTTTATTCAAGGGGTAAATGATAAAAGAACTAGGTGGAATAACCATTCAATATTAAGATGAGTATACAATTTTTTTATATATTTTTTATTGTTTTCTTCAATTTTTCCATGGTAATTAAAATTGCACTCAATAGAGTCAACCCATGTAGCGTGACTTTCCTGATGAGTCCTATGATCAAAGACAATAGGGAACCAACTGAAGCCCACATAATCAGGCATCATCTTGAGTTAAATTAGTCAAAAATAATGTTAAATTATCAAAATTTGAGATACAATTACAATCTCTGGTCCAAACAACTATGAAGCCATGATCCCCATGTGCCAAAAGACACACATTAGGTCATTTTATTGCTCTACGCACAAGTTTATTATTATTATTTATTTTCATTTTTATTGAATACTCATATTAAAAATAAAATGATCAAAAAATATATGCTATTTTTCTGGGGTACCCCATGAAATCAAACTAATAAACCACTATCCAAAGGACATGTGTTGTGGTTTTTTTATTTGGATGAAAATATAAATGATGAAATTTCACATTAGACAGCCACACTTTCCAGAATCTATGCTCATGAAATTATAAATGGATTAAAATCAGAATGAGGGAATGCTAAATTATTTTATTTTCAGTTTCAAAGTGTGCAATGTGTATTATCCTATTCCAAGTTATAGAAATTTTTCCTTCTAAACAATTTTTTATGCCCACAAAAATAAAAAAAAAATTAGTTTCACCCACCAACCTAGAATATCACCATCCCCAGTGTTTGGAGAAAATAAAACTGAGAAGGGGGTATAGGTAGATGACAGAAGTTCTAAAATGAATTTTCAATATGAGGATCATGGAATGAAGTCATATGGTGGTTGAAGTTGATGTTCTTGCTGGTCTAATTTAGTTCATTGATATCCATGCCACTTGTAGAGTTCCCTAGTGGAAAAAAGAAAAAAAAGAAAAAAACAATACAATATATATAGATATATATATTTATTCATATAATAAAAAAAAGTAAAATATAAGTATATAAAAAAATTATAGAATAAAGTAGCACTATAAGCCATAGGTCAGTGGTAAGCGCACACCCCTGTCTCCCTTTGGTCTCGGGTTCAAGTCCCCCTAGCTTTTCCAATTGTGACAGGGTTTTCCCCATGACCTATGACATGTCCTTTTAATTTTATTATTATATATTTTTTCATTTTTACCTAAAAACACATAAAAATAAAATGAACTAATGGTAAATTGTCTTCTTTTTAAATTTCATGGTAAGGTATTACTTAAGGATCAACCACATGACACAGATGAATGTGGGGCTCCCCTTTCATACCCATCCAGAATCATAATAGAAGAATCGGTCAACAATATATTTTTTTAAATTTCAAAATGATTCATTAATTTTATTTAAAAAATAAATTTGATTCAAAAATATTAGAAACATGAAAACCACGGAGGACCACCCATTCAGCACTTTTGTTTAACGTCGTCAGCTCGACATGAACACCCCAACTTTTCTGACACTAACTTTTAAATTTTTAATGATTAAATTTTTCACCAATTCAATTATATTGTGATTGAATCTCCAATGGGGTTTAAAATAATGTTATGAAATTTATTCAAGAAAAACTATATAGGTCTTAATGGATGGGATAATCCCATAAATATTGACAAGGGTCCATCTAATTGTCATACTAATAGTTCTTAAGAAATCATGAATAATTTTATCTTTATTAGAATAAAGTGATGATAAAATTATGATATATTTTTTTTGATTATCCTATATAAAGGAAGTTTTGAGACAATATTTAAGGACCTTGAATTTGATCTCGGGTTTTCTAACACTTTCAGACACTAGTTGAGACTTTGAATCAAACTCAATTTCATTTTAAATATTTTTCAACAAAATTGGATCCTCTTGAATAGAAGATTAAGAAAAAAAATTGGCATGTTCATTATTAGGAATGGGTATGGACTAAAAGTTTGTGATTTCTCCTAATGTTTCACTAATTGGTGCTTCTGATAAATCATTAATGGAGCTATAATAGGGACACTCAATCCATGATGTTAAATTTCCCTCTTGTGAATATATGAAATCAATTTCCCCTGATTTAAATACCCTTAAACAATTAATTGATTCACGTACAGTAATCAAAATCTAAAGGATGGTTCTTCAATAAATTCATGAGAGGTTTGTGGGAAACTAGAGACTACACAAAAGGTTATGGATGGGGCAGTTGGTATAGGGATGAGTTCCTGACAGGTATTAATTCATAGTAGTTCTAATCTCAAAGATGAAACCTCAAAATTAATTATCTCCATTTGATTACATAATTGTTCAATAATTATTTAAGGAATATAATTTTTTTGAGTTTGAACATCATGTAATTACCCATGATTCATCTCTTTAACCATCCTTGAGAGGGATGTAAATTTATCCTTTAAAAATTCAACATTTAAAAGATTGTGCATCTTACTGTGTGTGGAGTGATCATTTAAAGATTGATCAAAAAAATTCCCTAAGTAATGGGATTCCCAATAATGATTCCAATTTGATTACAACATGGGTTTGGGATTGGGTAATATTTAAGAGATTCCATTGTACTAGAAAGAAACTAGGATTTGAGATTCTTAGGAAACACACAAACTAAAAGGGGAACATACAAGAGGAATGGGGGTAAGAATAAAGAACTTGGGGTGAGAAAAGAATGTTAGTGTCAAAGAGAACTTACTTAGGTCCCCAAAAACGACACCAAAATTTGGTCTCATGCAAATTTACCCATGTATTTAGGTTTACACGATTTCTTGTAGTTCGAATCCAAATTATAAGAATGAGTTGATATAGGTTAACAATTTCGGTGGATTGGATGAATTCCCTTTTTTAACAATTTCAATTTTATTCACTCAAGCAGGATTCATTTTATGAATTCAATATAACCTCACCAATTACTGGTTAAACACTTTCACAAAGACATTCTAATCACCTAACCACCTTTAGGATCCTTTTCAAGAGAAATCCTAGGTAAAGGTTCTTATTATCACATTAAAGTGGTGTGATAAAATTCAATAAGGAAGAGGAAGAGAGAAAATCCTTGAATAAAAGAAACTAAAGTAAAAGTAATAAATAACATTTAGAGATTGAGAAATAACATCCAATATATCCCCTTGATACTACATTGGATCAACCCACAAAATAGTTATCCCTCCATTGATTCTACAGTTTTAATGGAAGCGTAATGTAGACTCATGAGGGAGGAATTGGAGAAGTAAAAAAAGAATAAAAATAAAGAAATCACTCCACCATTGTGTCATGAATATCACAAGGTATGGTGTGAATAAATTCACACCTTAAGGTAATAGTATTAAAGCGCTAAGAAAAAAAATATAATAAGATTAAATGAAGAAATTTTATTAAGAACTATGTTGATTCGAAAAACATACATGAGAATGAAGAAGGATACAAATAAAAATAATAATAATTAAATTACAATGAATAAAAATCTCCAAGATCATGAAATTCTCCAACATCACTACCTTAAATAGGAATTTTTTTGGCCTTGGGTCGAGCCCCGATCTGTCCAAGTCTCCTCAATTAATGTTGGTAGTCTCAGGGTGGTGGAAAGTAAGGGAGAGGTGACATTTCCACCCTTGACCCAAAGATTCATCCAACTTACATCCACCGAAAAGAGGCACCTAGATGGAATTCTAGGTGGATTAATAGGATTGTTAAATAGAAGGGAAAAATTAATCTACTTATTTCTTCTAACTCTCTTTAAAATTTTAGCCTAAAATAATTTTTTGTTTCTGAGATATTAGTAAATTGGAGGTCTATTTTTCTTTGACACAAAATCTGGCCTAGAATTTCATCTTTCATTTGAGACGCCTAGAACACCATTAAAAAATTGTAATTAGATCTTTTAAATGTTTTATAAAATGTTTCCCACGAATTCCTTTATCTTTAGTTAAATTTTGAGAATCATTGGTATTGTATCATGGCTGATACAATCTCTTTATTGGGATGATGTCCAATTTACTTTGCCCAGAATGTGTTGGCATGAAATCCCATTTTGGTATTCCTCCAATGTGAATCTTTAAGTGATAAAAAATAAGTAATTGTTTCTTATAGAATGGGATACCTGAAAATAAAATGTGAAAATAAAATCAAGACCATTTTGTATTTTACGAGGTGTTCAAAAATATACCATGTAATAGTGCATATTAAGAGGGAATTACAATCATAATTTTAATTAATGTTTAAAGTGTAAAATGGAAAAAATGGCATTTATGAATAAAAAAGTACAAAAATATTATATATATTAACAATGAATATTAGCCTCATTCAGTATCTAATCACTATCTGAGATTTAATCAGGTAATAATCAAGATTCATTACCCTTTTCCTATGATTAATGACATGTTCGAACAATTGAGATGATCCAATTTGTTTTTGAAGATCAATTTGTGGTCTAGATATCACTAGTTGAGGGTGAAGGATGTAATGATTTAGATGGATTCATTCAGATGAATTTATGTGCACTTCACATTTGTAGTTATTCCATTAAATGTAATAAATTTACTGTCTAGGTTCTTGGGATTTATGAAATCAATATTCTGAGAGTTCCTAGACCAGGTTATCGTCGTATTCACCAATAATATATTGGTATACTAAAATTCAGAGGAGAATAATGCCAACAATTTTTGGGTTTTTTAACTCCTTTGATTCCACCATATTTATTGGAACTTTTCCAAGTATTACATATAGATGTGAGGGGTGCATTTATTAGGAAATGCAGTGTTTTGACAGTGTGTGAAAGTAGACCTGTCAAAGTAAAAAATAGTTATTTCTTGGGAATCACCCAATAATTTATAAGAGGTTCATATTTTCCTTGGAATCGTGGGTATTATATATTGTTTTTACTCGATTTGTCTCATTTTTGAGTCCTATTTAATGTTTTCACTAGAAATGACCAGTATTTTGGGTGGATAGATCAATTCCAGATAACATTCGTTTACCTTAAGGAGATGTTGGTTAGTGATCCAATGCTTTAGTTTCCTGATGAGGGTGTATTGTTTATGGTCATATATTACTTTTAAAATATGTTATTGAGATGTGTGTTGATTTAGTATAGAAAAGTGATCTCTTAAGGGTCCATGTAGTTATTTCTCTATGAGTGTTACTATTCCACCCATGATATAGAGTTAGAGATAGTTTTGTTCACACTAAAGTTGTGGTGTGGTAAAAAATTTGTGGATTTTATGGATCAAAATATCCTAATATACGTTTTCTCTCAAATTAATCTAAATATACACAAGAAAAGGTATATAAAGATTCTTTTTTATGATCATTTTTTGATCACTTTAACCATAGGTAATTTTAATTTAGTAGTTTATGCGTTGAGTTTAAAGACCTGAGAGGATATGGATTGGGAGAATGAAAATTTTTGAAATAGAATGGAGGATATTGCAACGATGCATCATGAAATTGGAGAGTAGTGGTTGAGGATTCCATTATCAGATGACCATGGAGTCATCTTTGATGTAAAATGTGGAGGAGTCTCAGTGGGGAGACTTAGAGGAAGAGATGACGTGTGATTGTGTTGGACATGGTGATTCTTCTAATGGATGGTTAGAGAATGATCAAAATTGGGTTGTTTTTTCAAGAAAAAATATTTGTACTAGAATTGATGTATGAGGGAGTTCTCTATCAGTATAATATATCACCTTTATATTAATATCCTTGTGTGAAAAATATGTATCATGGATTGTGGAAATATATTTGGTAGATATGAATTAAATGGTAAGTAGAAGAGTTTTTGGAATGATATCTGGTTTGTCCGCAAGTTAAAGAAGATCATCATATTTATGGAGGTTTTATTTAGTTATTAGATGTTACTAATGGGATGTTGGAGGAAATATTTATGAATTCCTCATGAGGTTACCCTAATCTCGGGGAGAATGTGATGCAGGTTGGGTGATACTGGACCAACTAAGAAATGTAGCTCACTCTTTGTTGATTTGTGAGTTGATTGTTGTGGATTTTTTCCTGAGGTAGTATGTGGATGATGTGTTTAGCCTTCGTGGGGAACCTAGGACCATCATATCATATAAGGATCCTGATTTTACCTTGTGAGTTTGGAGGGGATTGTATCATGATTTTTTCTTAGTTTCACATTATCACTACTCTCCAACCTCATATTGATGGGACCATGGAGTGGACCTTCTAGATGTTGGAGGATATGTTTTGATCATACGTCTTGAACATTGGTGGTTCTTGGGTATGAATCTGTCATTTATTCAAGTCTGTGTAAAATAATATTTATCACTCATACATTATAATGGTTATGCTTGAGGCATTTTATAGGGGGACGTGTCCTTCTCTATTGTTCTAGACAGAGGTTAGAGAGTCAGCAGTAAGTTTTCCTAATATGGTACATAGCATGACAAAAAAGATCTAGTTGATTCAGGAGTGGATGATGGTATTTCAAGACCTTTATAAGGCCTATGGAGATCATAGATGAAGGCCCATAGAGTTTGAGATTGGATACTATGAGTTCTTGAGAGTTTCCCCTCTGTGTGGGATGTAGAGGTTTGATAGAGGGAGTAATCTTTCTCCCATGTCTTTTGCGCCCTTTTAGGTTTTGGGATGTGTTGGAGAGGTGTCTTATTAGTTGTAATTGACACCGAAGTTGGAGAGGATCCACATTGTCTTCCACATGTCTGAAATTTATCGATATCTCCACAATTAATCCCATGTTATTGAATGGAGAGAGATGGATATCAAGGATACTGTGATGTTTGTGGAGTGTCCAGTAGAGATCCAAGATCATCAAAAGAATGAGTTACGTGGTCAGAACATTTCCTTTTTTAGAGTGCTATGGAGGCATGTTGTCCTAGAAAAGACTACTTGGGAGTGAGAGACACTGATGTAAGCCAAGTACCTAGATCTGTTTTGAATTTTTCTTTGTTAGATTTTTCTTTTGATGTAATGTTTGGATCTTTCAATGTTATGAGATGCATTGTTTTTCTTGATGAGTGATGTGTAATAAAAACCTCCAACATATGTAAATGGGATGAATTGCTTCCTAATTTATGTACATTAATTTTTTTTTATTAATTCTACATGGGCATCTCAGAATTACACAAAGAAGATAATATCTTTTCTTGGAGGAAATAATTCCATGATTTGTACATTCAAGGATGTACTGTTCATTGATTATAATGTTTGTTTGTATTTACTGTGTGGAGGTTGGATGGTTGTACAAGTGGATGTATGGTGCATGTTGTCTTATGGATGGTATTTTATGTTTACGTGATGTGGTTTTGTATTGAAGAGGTTGTTTGAGATGTTTTGTGGCTATTTGTTTTGGCGGTTTTGGATGGTGGTAGCATTGGGGAGAAATGAGAACTATGAGAGGTATCATTCAGGTGGTTGTTCATACCTGTTTTTCCTTCTAGGAATGGTTTCAGATTGTTGATGTTTTGATTTGTTTGTGAGGTATTTGATGTAACAATCCATTTCCTCCCAGTCCATTACTTTTCTAATTTTAGGTGTTGGAGAAGTTTTAGGGGAGGCTTGAGGATGTTTTGTGGTGCTCGGAGGAGGCATGGAATGATACCAGAGGTTTTAAATGTTAATTAGATGAATATAAAAGGAATGGACATCATGTAAAGTTTCAATGATGTGAAATTATGTTTAACTAATTATGAAGGATGGTTCTTGAGGTGTTACAAAATGTCTAATAAAATCTCGATTTAATGGTTGAGGTGAAATTCTTTTCATTAGGGATTAAAAACTGAATTTTACATGACATGTAAAGGGTACACATCATGTAAATCTCCTATATAGTGTGGATATAATGGTTGGAGAACCTTACAGTTTTCATCAAACCCTATGATCCTTTTGTCTCAAGGTGATCTGGTTGCCCGATCTATAGGCTTCATGGGATTCCTTTTGTGGAGATTGATCATGGTATTGTTGTCTCCAATCCATGGTGATTTCTCCTCCCTGTATCATGTATTTCATTCAATTTATATTTAGATATCTACTATGGTGGTGTGATTTTGGTTTTAGACTTTTTAAGACCGTGTTTTGATGATCCTTGGGTGTGGTGTAGGTTGATGTAATGGCCCTAGTTTTTGGGGTCCATTACTTTGTAAAAACCTCAAATTGGGTTTTCTGGTATGGGAATCTCGGTGAAGTTTGGCTTAACAGTAGGCCTACCGGTATTCTTAGCCTACTAGTAGCAGGCCTACCGGTAGCTCGTTCTACCGGTAGTCGCAGCGTACTGGTAGCTCTGTCTATCGGTAGCTCTGGCTACCGGTAGCTCAGTCTACCATTAGTTGTAGCGTACCAGTAGCTACAGCTTACCAGTAGCTCGGTCTACCGATACATACAGCCTACCAGTAGCTCGGTCTACCGATACATGCAGCCTACCAGTAGCTCGGCTACCGGTCGCTGCCAGCCACCGGTAGCTCTCAGCTACCGGTGGCTCTCACCTACCCCCACAGGGTTTTTTCATTAGCGCTCCTTTTTGTGCAAATTTGGTTTTAAACCCTATTTTGACCCCCTTTAACAGTAACTCCCATAAGTTTCATTTAATTAAATATTTAATGAATTAACCTATTGTGTGCATCAGTTTAATGAATTAACTGATTCTATAATGAATGAAGGGGTGTTGTGACTGATGATTCTGCTTTGTTTTATGATCTTCTTTTCTATGTTTTGCGGGCTTACACCTATTGAAAATCATGGTTGTTGGTGGTCTTTCTCTGTGCACTAATGAACCCCTGGTGATGTTTTAAATGGATTGTATTGTAGTTGTGAACTCGTGATGTGAAAAGGAAATTGGTTAACCACGTTTATCTGGTTAAATAAAATGAGGCACTAGGATCAATCCTTTCTATGATAACCCTGGTTAAAGCACATGGAAATTGAAATCATAGAGTGTGTTAAATCGTATAAATCTGAAAATACTAGCATGGGCCTACTTACTGGTGGTGGTTTGGTTATTTTTCCTTCACGGACCGTTAGATGAGTGATGTGGGTGGGGATGGGATCCCATGTTGATATGGATTCTATGGTTGTGAATTTTAATACAGGGTGGTAACCTTGTTTATATCACAAATTGGGGTGGGATCCTCTGTTGTTGAGAAACCTTCTGGGTCCTGGATATTGGACATGGAGCTGTATCATGGGGTTTTCATTGGTTATTGTGTATTTACGAGAGAACTGGGTGTGGATGTTGTAGTTAATGATTGACTGTTTGCTTTCCTGGACTTATGCTTATGCTTACTAGTTTCCCAAGAAAGTGAAGAATCTAGATAAACATCATTTCTGAACATGAAACAAAATGTGACAAATGGGTTTTGTTCGGTGTGAGTAGTAACTCAGACTTGTGTGTTGTTTGTGGTCCTTAGGCTGGCTGAAGAAAACCCTAAACTTGGGAGAGTGTTTGATACCTATATATATACTTTTAGTTTTGTGTTTCTTATTCACATCCCACCCAAGGTGAGGACATAGTGCCGAACACCCCCATTTATTGGGGAAGGGTGTTTCTTCCAACACTTCTATTAGTGGTTGTTTATTAGCTCCTTTCTTCTCCCTTTCCCGAATAGCCCAAGTATCTTCGGGCAGGCTGTGATGGCCAGAAGTCCATTATTAGCTGATGAATTTTCGGGTAGGGTTGTGTGGTGGTTAGCCCAGGTGTGTGCGGGAAGGTGGTTTCCCATGTATCTTCGGGATGAGGCCCATGTGTCTTCAGGTGTGGTAGTGGTTGTTAAGGTCTAGGTGTTCGCAGACGTGGTTACATGTGACAGTTGTGGACTAGGTGTCTGTGGGCGGGATAGTGTTTGGGGCCCAAGTGTATGCGGGCGGGATTTGGTAGTGGGACTGTAGTGTGTTTGTGGCCCATGTGTGTGCGGGTGGGGTATGGCAGTGGGTTTGCGGTGAGAATGGTGGGATTGGTTCGATGCGTAAGATTTCTTCAATAACCAGTGGGAAAGTGGTGCGGGGTACCCAAAAATCGATGCTCTCTTATTATATATATTACTTTCTTGTGTTATTTAGTGAGTGTGGCTGGTGAGTGGGATGGATGAACTCTTTGATAGTGTTTGTTGTCTTCTTCTCATGAGACTTTAGCACGTTCCCCCACTTGTGCACAAGTGTCTTTGGTTTTCCCTACTGAGTGTAATTGTATGCTCACCCTACGTATATAAAACTGCTTTCAAGTTTCTAGAAGGACTTCAAGGATCGCTCGGGACCATACTAGCTCGGTCTATTGGAGAAGTTGTAGTTTCTGTTTTTCATTCTTTGGTACTTTACCCTTGTAGTCACTTTGTACCTCTTGTATTTTACTTTTGTAACATGCATTTGGAATGGTTCTTGGCTTTACTTTTACTTTCCGCTTTTGGTGTTGTTGGGATTTACCATCATATCTCCTGACCATATTAAAAGAATAATGTAAATTCATTCCATTTAGTGAGTGATTATATACCCATGGCGCTGGTCTCCACTCCAGGACCAAATGAAGGCGGGTTTTGGGGGTCATTATCTCTCCTTCAACTTGAAGAAAGAAGGTCTAGGCAATCTGCTAACCCTTCAATCCTTTTGGGGAAGGTGGGTCATGACAGAATGGTATCAGAGGTATGGTTGAAAGAAAGGATGGAGCAATGAGTTAGGCACCGTGATGATTGCATGGGATGGCAGGGCAACCGTGTTGGGTGACCTTGGTGCATGAATTAGGCCATGGAAGACCATCTAGGACATGGTATTCTAGGGCCCTCTGTGATTCAATGTAAGGACTCTGGTCCTACAAAACGACCAAGTGGGGCCACGCTGATTGCAGAGTAGAGACCCTAGGGAAGGTACATGAATCATAATGACTTGTGTTCTCATGTTTCTGGGGTGTCATTGGAATTAATAATAAATAAAAAAATTTAATAAGTTTTAAGAACAATATTCCGCACTTCATGGGCTTAGGCATTTCTTGTTTACCTTGTAGCTATGGAACCTTGAGGCAACCACGTTTGGTGCGAGTGATCGAGGCCCTGGAGACTACCTTGGCTACTTGGCAGATAGCTGATCGAGAGGAGGAGGAAGACCAGTGGTAAAAGGCACTTCGGGCCTTCCAGCGACAGACCCTCGAGAAGTATGAGGGTAGCACCTTTGACGTGAAGACGGAAGGCTGGCTAGAGGAGCTAGTGATAGATTTCACCGTAATCCAAGCCCTGACTGAGGACTGGGTTCCTCTGGCCGACAGCCAGATGTGGGGAGTGGCGCGTCATTGGTGGACCATTTACCTGGGAGAGAGGAGATAGGCTGAGGTGGCATGGGCTGATTTCAAGAGGGAGTTCCAGGCGGAATTCCACCCTTCGACGATGAAGGCAGAAAAGAGACAGGAGATACTCTCCCTCCAATAGGGGAGTATGTCATTGGGGGAGTTAGGAATCAAGTTCAAGGAACTCCTATGTTTTTATCCGGACCTCCTTCTCGATGAGGAGTCTCAGGCAAGACGTTTGGAGGAGGCGCTCTGACCCTCCCTCTAGTATGTTGTTACCCCCTTTACCCTGATAACGTACTTGGAGGTCCATAAGAAGGCCGAAGTGGTAGAGATGATGCACACTCTGGGAGGTGTGTCACGAGAGGGGATCCAGTTAGGACCATCGAAGGGGAAGGCTGTCAGTACCAGGCCTCCAGCGTCAGGACCCTCCAGGTTACGACCAGTAGGGAGCAGGCCGCAGTAGTTTCAGTTTCAATCCCCTGGTCCTTGCCCTTTTCCTTCAGGCCCAAAACCGCGATGATTCATCTGTGGGTTCCATGGACATCTTCGAAGTCTATTCCCGGACCAAGTACAGTATGGTGGTGGCGGACATCCCCAGCACCCGCCCTAGCAGCAGCTTCTAGCCAGGCCTTTCCAGCAGTAGAAACAGGGACAGCGAGCTCCCGCTCCTCCGAGGGAAGACGTAGCATGAGGAGTCCGACCTCAGGGCGCTCCTCAGGGACCTCGACCGAGGAGTGGTTGGGGAGGTGGCTGATAGCCGAGGGGCAGAGGAGCTTGGCTTGGTCAGTTACAAGCCACAGAGGCAACAATTCCAGGAAGACCGGAGGTTGTTCGAGGTACGATCAGTTTGTTTAGCACCCTTGCTTATGCCTTGTTCGATACCAGAGCTTCGCACTCCTTTGTTGCACCAAGTATAGCCCGTGCCTTGGGTCTAGATGCTGAGAGAATTCCAGTTCCCCTGGTGCTGAGCACACCAGTCAGAGGTCAGACTGACTTGTTATATGTTTTTTGGGGTTGCAGACAGATGATAGTGCCACATCAGTCGGTCAAAGATCTTCTTCTGCAACAGATACATCCATACGATGTCATCCTAGGAATTGAATGGCTATTCTTTGTGTGTTCCATCATCGACTGCTTCCGAGGAAGGGTTGTGTTCTCAGAATTGGGCGGCCGGCGTGTTACCTTCACCAGTGAGTGGAGCAGTTTGAAGGGCAGCAGGCGACAGGAACCCCTCCTCTACTTGCTAGCTGATCTCTTAGTAGAATAAGTAGATGTCGAAATGGTGGAGGTTCTAGAGATCGTCTATGAGTTTATGGATGTCTTTCCTGTGGAGGTGATGAATCTACCCCCTCGATGGGATATCAATTTTGCGATAGTCTTGCAGCCTGGTGCTCAGCCGATCATGATGGCTTATTACCGGATAGCACCATCATAGCTACGAGAGTTGCAGATTTAGATTGAAGATTTAGTGAATAGGGGTTATGTTCGACCGAGTGTGTCACCGTGGGGTGCTCCAGTATTGTTCTCAAAGAAGGAATATGGTGGTCTCAGGTTGTGCAAAGACTACAGGAGGATGAATCAGGTGACGATCAAGAATCGCTATCCTCTTCCAAGGATAAACGATCTTTTCGACCAGCTGAAAGGGGCAGGGTGGTTCTCGAAGATCGACCAGCAGTCTGGGTATCACCAGTTGAGGGTAAAGGGGAGTGACATCCCAAAGATGACATTTAGGTGCAGATATGGACACCTCGAGTTTGTATTCATGCCCTTTGGTGTTACGAACTCCCTGGCTGTGTTCATGGGGCTCATGAACTCCATCTTCTGGGAGTACCTGGATTGGTTCATAGTTGTTTTCATCGATGAAATCCTGATCTATTTGAGATCAGAGGAGGACAATGTAGAGCACCTGAGGACGGTTTTGTAGGTCCTCCGAAAACACAATCTATATAGTAATTTGTCAAAATGCAAGTTCTGGACATGAGATGTGCACTTCCTCGGGCACATGGTGTCCGAGAGGGGGGTAGCGGTGGACCCATCAAAAGATGAGGCAATTGTTTCTTGGGCAACACCCATGAATGTGGTAGAGGACCATAGTTTCCTCAGGCTGGTAGGTTACAATCATATGTTCTTACCCAACATCTCCCAAGTTTTAGCCCCTTTGATGACCTTGACCAAGAAGGATCAGGTTTTCGTGTGGAGTGAGCAGTGCGACGCAGCCTTTAGCTATCTGAAAGAGAAGTTGGTTAGTGCCCTAGTGCTGAGATTACCAGAAGATGGGGCGGATTATGAGGTGTTCTATGATGCTTCAGGACAGGGCCTGGGATGTGTTTTGATGCAACGACAAAGGGTGATCTCTTATGGGTCTAGAATGCTACGCTGCCATGAGAGTAAAATGCCACCCATGACCTGGAGCTTGTCGCAGTCATTAATGAACTGAAGTTATGGCGTCATACCTCATCGGAGAACGATTTTTGGTCTTCACAGATCACAAAATTTTGAGGTATATCTTCTCCCAGGGCGACCTAAACTTGCGACAGTGAAGGTGGATGGAGTTACTCTAGGATTACGAATTCGACGTTTTCTACACTTCAGGGAAGGGGAATGTAGTGGCCAATGCCTTGACCAGAAGGATGCAGAAGGATGCGGTCCAAGAGTTGACAGATGCCTGGAAGGTGATAGAGGAGTTGGATGCCTTACACCTGGATGCGAGGATAGATAGAGGTAGAGGTTTCCTGTTTTAGATGGTAGTGTAGTTGTCTCTATTTTAGAAAGTGGATGTGTCTCAATGGGGAGACCCAGAGTGTGAAGTGATGCATAACCGAGTTGACCAAAGAAATTCTCCATATGGATGGATGGAGTATGGAAAAAACCAGATGCCTTTCTAGGGAAAGATGTTTGTTCCAGAGGAAATCCACGGCAAGGTTCTCAGTGATTTCCACAACTCACCCCTAGAAGTACACCCGTGAGTTTCCAAGATTTACCAGGGAGTGAAGTGACATTTTTGGTGGCCTAGAGTAAAGCGAGCGGTGGAAGAGTTTGTGGCCAAGTTCTTTGTGTGTCAGCAAGTTAAGGATGAACATCGAGTTCCATGAAGCCTACAATAGTCTCTATATGTACTTGAGTGGAAGTGGGATGAAATCTTGATGGATTTCGTCACTGGACTACCCAAGGTCCAAGGGGGATACGACTCCATCTGGGTGGTATAGGACCGGTTGAAGAAATTGGCACACTTTTTGGCGATCAGGGAGTCGAGTGCAGTGGATTCTTTGGCATGAAGGTACATGGATGAGGTGGTGTGATTGCATGGAGTTCCGAGGTCTATAGTCTCGGATAGGGATGCACGGTTTACCTCGTGAGTCTGGAGAGGATTGCAGCAAGATTTTGGCACCCATCTGCATCTTAGCACTGCTTTCCATCCCCAGACAGATGGACAGACAGAGCACACCATCTATACCTTGGAGGATATGCTAAGGGAATGTGTTTTAGACTTAGGAGGATCATGGGTGCGGCACATGCCTCTGTTAGAGTCCGCCTACAACAATATCCATCACTCTACCATTGGCATAGCCCCATTTGAAGCCTTGTACGGGCGGCCATTTCGTTCACCTGTGTGTTGGACCGAAGTTTGAGAGGAGAGTATCTGTGGCCCGGAGGTGGTGTAGAGCACGACGAAGAAGGTTCAGCTTATACCGGAAAGGATGAAGGTGTCCCAGGACCAAAAAAAGTTGTATGCTGATACCAGGAGGAGGCCCTGGGAGCTTGAGGTTGGAGACCACATGTTCTTGAAGTTCTCCCCTCGATGTGGACAACGAAAGTTGGAAAAGGGAGTAAGCTTTCTCCCAGGTTCATCAGACCCTTCGAAGTGTTATAGCGGGTTGCCGAAGTGTCTTATCAGCTAGTGTTACCACCACCTCTACTAAGGATACATGATGTCTTCCATGTGTCCCAGCTCCATCGGTATCTGCAGACGATTCACACGTCCTCGGCTGGGGAGAGCTGGACATCGAGGACGACGTGACTTTTGTGGAGAGACCAGTGATGATTGAGGATCGCAAGGAGAAGGTTCTTCATGGGAGAACCATTCCCTTGGTTCGGGTGTTATGGATATATGGTGGTCTTGAGGAGCGTACGTGGGATAGGGCAGCACAAATGCGTGCCAAGTACCCAGAGTTGTTTTGAGTTTTGGGATGATCTGTTATACCTTTTGTGGTAGAACGTTTTATCTTGCTAGCTATGAAGTACGCGGTTTTCTTTCCTCTGAATGTGTGTGAAATGTTATGGTTATTGAGAGGGGAGGACCCAAACCCTAATCAAGATGCATTAAGGTGGATGCAATTAAACCCATGCGGGAGAGTCAGTGCCACCCAAAGTGGATAATATCTTTACATGGGGAAGGAGACTCCCCAACCCACATTGCTAGCCAGTTGGGATGGTATATTGCATGGTTCTTCACCAGAATTTGTTCTTAGTTAACAATGAGGTTCACTCCGGAGAGGTATCTTTCGAGGTGGTTGTTTGGACCCTCTATTTTCTTCTGGGTTGTTTTGATTCTCGAGGAAGAGAATCGTTTAAGAGGTATCCGATGTAATGGCCAGGATTTTTGGGGTCCATTACATTGTGAAAATCTCAAGTTGGGTTTTTTGTTCTGGGAATCTCGGTGATGTTTGGCCTAACAGCAGGCCTACAGTTAGCCTTATTTTACTGGTAGAAAGCCTACCGGTAGCTCGGTCTACTGGTAGCCATAGCCTACTGGTAGATCTGTCTATAGGTAGCTCAGTCTACCAGTAGTTGCAGCTACCGGTAGCTCTGTCTACCTGTAGCTCAGTCTACCTATAGCTGCAAACTGCTGGTAGCTCAGTCTACCGGTAGCTTGACAACAGGTAGCTTCTAGCCACTCGTAGCTCTAGGCTACCGGTAGCTGTCAGCCACCGGTAGCTCTCAGCAACCGGTGGCTCTCACCTACCCCCACAGTGTTTTTCCAGGAGTGCTCCTTTTTGCACAAATTGGGTTTTAAACCCTATTTTGACCACCTTTAACAGTAACACCCATAAGTGTCGTTTAATTAAATATTTAATGGATTAACTAGGTGTGTGCGTCAGTTTAAACTGACCGACCCATAATGACATGTGGGGCTGTGTGGTCAACCCACGACCCCCGCTCCTTACGCGGTTTCACGTTATTATCTCAACCATCCCCGACCCTTATAAACAAAAGGGTTCTCCGTGGGTTTCCTCGTTTCTTAATCACCTTGTGCTAGGAGTACCTTTCATTCAGATGAGCCTCATCGTTATCCTTGGAATTCCACGCCTATTATTAGCATCGATCATTGATCAACAAGTAGAGAATTTCTCCTTCGTATCTCCCTTTTGTGTATCATGCGGGGTGGGAATGCTTTTGATTCTGTAGAATTGGGTGAACCAAACCTGAATGAAGATAATGAACTGACTCTATAAAGAACTAAGGGGGGCTGTGATTGATGTTGATGCTTTGTTTTATGATCTTATTTTTTGAGTTTTGCTGGCTTATGCCTACTGAAAATCATGTTCATTGGTGGTCTTTCTCTGTGCACTATTGAACACCTGGTGATGTTTTAAATGGATTGATTTGTAGTTGTGAAATTGTGATATGAAAAGGAAATTGGTTAATCATGTATATCCGGCTAAATAAATTGAGGCACCAGGATCAATACTTTCTGTTATAACCCCGGTTAAAGCACACAGAAATTGAAATCATGTAGTGTGTTAAATCTTATAGATTTGAAAATACTGGTATGGGCCTGCTTAGTGGTGGTGGTTTGGTTGTTTTTCCTTCACGGGATTTTTTCTGGGTGACGTGGGTGGGGAAGGGATCCCCTGTTGATATAGATTCAGTGGTTTTGAATATTATGAATGGGTGGTCACCTTGTTTATATCACAAATTGGGGTGGGATCCTCTGTTATTGAGAAACGTTCTAGATCGTGGATATTGGACATGTGGCTGTATCATGAGATTTTCTTTGGTTTTTGTGGATTTATGAGAGAACCAGGTGTGGATGTTGTAGTTAATTCTTGACTATTTTCTTTCCTGTACTTATGCTTATGCTTACTAGTTTCTCAAGTAGCTGTAGTAACTAGTTACACATCATTCCTGAACATGAAAAAATGGGACAAATGGGTTTTGTTGGGTGTGAGTTGTGACTCAGACTTGAGTGTTGTTTGGTTCCCTTAGGTTGGCTGAAGAAAAACCTAAACTTGGGTGAGTTATTGTTACCTATATATATACTTGTATTTTTGTGTTTGTTATTCGCGCCCCTCCCAAGTTGAGCACTTAGTGTTGAACACCCCCATTTCATGGGGGAGGCTATTTTTTCAACACTTTAATTAGTGGCTAGTTATTAGCTGCTTTCTGCTCCCTTTCCTGGATAGCTCAAGTATCATCGGACATGCTGTTATGGCCTGAAGTCCATTATTAACCCAAGAATCTTTTGGCAGGGTTGTGTGGTGGTTAGCCTAGGTGTGTGTGGGCAGGTGGTTTCCCAAGTGTCTTCGGGATGAGGCCCATGTGTCTTCGGGCGTGGCGGTGGTTTTTCTGGCCTAGGTGTTTGCAGGCATGGTTACGTGAAACTGTTATGGCCTAGGTGTGTGCGGGCGGGATAGTGGTTGTGGCCCAGGTGTGTGTGGGCGGGGTTTGGCAGTGGGACTATGGTGAGGTTGTGGATGAGGTGTGTGCAGGCGGGGTATGGCAGTGGGACTACGGTGAGAATGGCGGGATTGGTTCGATGTGTAAGATGTCTTCAATAACCAGTGGGAAAGTGGCACGGGGTACCCAAACATCGATGTGCTCTTATTATATATATTACTTACTTTTTTTATTTTGTGAGTGTGGCTGGTGAGTGGGAGGTATTAACTCCTAGATAGTGTTGGTTGTATGCTTCTCACAGGACTTTATCTCGTTCCCCCACTTGTGCATGAGAGTCTTTGGTTTTTCCTACTGTTTGTAGTTGTATTCTCACCCTACATATATAAAACGTCTTTCAGGTTTCCAAGAGGACTTTGGGGATCGCGCGGGACCATACTAGCTCGGACCATTGGGGTAGTTGTAGTTGCTATTTTTGTTTCTTTGGTACTTTACCCTTGTAGTCACTTTGTACTTCGTGGATTTTACTTTTTTAACATGCATTGGGAATGGTTCTTGGATTTACTTTTACTTTCTGCTTTTGGTGTTGTGGGGATTTACCATCTTATCTCCCGACCTTATTAAAAGAATAATGGAAATTTCTTCCATTTAGTGAGTGATTCTATACCCTTGGCTCTAGTCGCCACTCCGGGACCTATTGATGGTGAGTTTCAGGGGTCATTATCTCTATTTTAACTTCAAGAAGGAAGGTCTTGGAAATATGCTGACCCTTCCCTCCTTTTGGTGAAGGCGGTTCAGGAGAGTTTATCCACACTTTTCTATGTGAAATCATGGTTTTGAGGATTTCTACTTCTCCATATGGTTCATAAATAGATTAGGAAAGTTTCTTTGAGGTAGGGGATCCTCATTACCATGATTTTAAATTCAATGTGTGGGACATGCAATATTTTTATTACCTTTTGGGGGATTTAATTGTTCTTCATAATCATATAATTAATAATCATGTCTAAAATTGATGTGTATGAGTATTTATTTCATGATTTAATACATTGTTATATGTTATTGATGTTATTATGCATGCCTGCTGCCAATTATAAAATTAAAGTCTATTGGGAGCCTTGTTTTCACTATCTTTATTATTCTGTGTTGAAACTTGATGTGTTATTATGTGATAAAACCTTAGTAAAATGTTAAATAATGTATATTTGGATAATAATTGGTTTCCCCTGGACATCAGATTTGTGGTATAATACCCATGATAATATAAATAAGTAATGTGATAAAGCTCCCAAATAAATGCGAAGCTCGGATGCAACATCCCAAGTAAATAAAGGATATGACATTTTCATATTTATTAATAATTTTGAATTAAATATTAATTTGACTTTAAATGGCATGCTATGTTGGATGGCGTACCCAACATGCAATAATGGGTTTCTCCTAAATCTCTTGTTGCACACAAGGCTGAGTCATATTGAAAAATAATAATATTATATTATTTTAAATGTAAGTTAACACCTAGTCGTTGTACTATAAATAGTTAATATAACAAACTTAAATATGATTATACATGTTTATGAAATGTCTTTAAATTTATTCAATAAATTTTATAGGCTTAATATAAGAATGGATCCAATCGAAAGCATGAAATACTCTAATATTCTTTAAAAGGTCAATTTACCACCTTTTGATGGTGAACCCTTTTTAAATCTAGTTTTTTATCACTTTAATATGTTCCATTTGACAAAATAAACTTATTATTTTTAATAAAGACATGAAAATATTATTTGGAAAATTTTTTGGCATTTTTTCTGATAAAGTTGATTTTTTTATGAATAGTGAAAAATATTGCATTTTAATTCAAAACTGCCTTTAATCTAATTTTTTATATAGTTAGATTATTCTTTTTATTTGTTTTAAAGTGAAATTGGATTATATTTTTACCATTTAATCCAATTTTGGTCATTAGATGTAATTTCACATTGAAATTGGATACAAACTAGTGTCAATCTTTTGATACATATTATTTCTTAAAAACACGCTTTTTGGTTTTGACAACGAGAATTGATTTTAAATTAATTTATGCGACTTATGTGTTCTGAATTAGGAAAAATTGATTCCATATTTTTAATTATGGGGATCAAATTTTGTAAATATGAACCTTTTATTTTTAGACATTAAAAACAGTAACTTCAGTAAATATTTTATTTACCGTGGTTAAAGGGTAAATATTGTAAATAAGGGTAAAAAAATAATATTATTATAATACTAAATTACCTTAACACATGTCCTAAACCTATTCTATGATACATGTACAACCATGGGAATTCTTGGGTTGATTTTGTAACCCCATGGAGTCACTTGTAAGTGAAAATGTCATTTTATAAAAATTAATTTAATGTTAAGGAAAATGTATCATAAACAAATATCTTTTAGTAAAACAATTTTTATGGGGTTGTATAAGTTATCTTTTTAGAAATATAATAATATTTCCTACATCATGGTTACTTATTTATAATTTTTAGACATTTTATAATTAAATTTATTTATGACACATTGATGATGTAGTGAAAACCTTTTTAATGGATGTTTTACATAAATGAGATTATAAATATTAAAATATATTTATTTTAAAACTTTTTATGACATAAAAAAAGTTTAGAGATAATTAGGACTTGTTATATTTTAATTAATGATGTTTATTTAAAATAATAAAGTTTTTTTGGATTTTTAAAAAAGTAATGATATGAATAGTATATAAATTGACATAAAAGAGTTTTCAAATCAATTAATATTTTATTAAATTATAAAATAGTCCTAAAAATATAATATTTGGAAAAATGACCTATATAATGTTATAAATATCATTAATGGTCCATTTTGGGTCTCTGGGAATTTTATAATAAATATAATAACCATATTTTATGAATATAAAAGAAGACATGGTAAAAGTAAAATAAGTTGATAAAGGGTTAAATAAAAATGATAAGGATTAAAAAATATCCAAAACCTGTCCAATTATTATTGGATGATTTTATTTCAACTTATATTAATATTATCATATAATTTAATTATTTTTGGACTTTTTGAAAAGTAAAATAATTTTATAAAAAAATTATACATTCAAACATTCCTAAAGAGCCCCCCCTCCCTCTTATAAAAGGCCATCACATATAACCCATTACTCACAAGTCTCAAGCCCCTTGTCTCATCCAAACATTACTCCAATAATATCCCAAAATACCTATCTTCCACCTAGAGGCATTAATTTTGGCATAATTCCTTTCAATAAATCCTTTTGGTTCAAAATAAAAGGGAGTTACCCAATTTAAAGGTAATGTAATCTCTCAAGTTCTTTTTTTAGTTTCCTTCTACAACCACCTATATTCTATTAAATATATTATTTTATAAAAAAAAGTATATTCAATATACAATAATTTTTTTATGAATATTATTTTAATTACACATCCACACACCTACATTTAATGGATACAAACATATTGTTTATGTGGACGATGAACTACTGCCTCACAAAATGATGATTGTTCAATTATATCCTTCCACCTCTCATAGTGAAAATTATGACTGAACTATATTTATATGTGATATATGTTATATTGTTATTGACTGTATTCTTAATTATTTTATATTTATAGCATACCTTTATGGTTTCCATAATGGGTAAATTCGATAATTTCATTTGAGGAAGTGCGGACTACCGCCCCTCAAAGTGATATGACTTGTTCATGCCATACGTGGAACAAATAGAAGTTGGAGTTAATGAAATTATATATTATATTATACTAGAATTATTATTTACAAATTAAAAAATATTTTTTCATTCTATTAAATAAAAAATATATATGAAAGTAGCGTTCATGCGTACGTACGACTTACCGTCTCAATGAACGGTGCATTTCATTACTTATCTCAAAATTTTATATACTATTATAAATACATATATATATATATAGTGGATATATATGATATATATGATATCTAAATCATGAATATCATTCTATAGATAATGGACTTTTGACCAAATGGATAACTTGTAATTATATGAAGTTCATTTTTTGACTCAAGTACCATATATCGACAAAACAACCGTTATTAACTTAAATGATTATGTAATGTTTATAATGTGGTAATAAGTGATATAAAAGAAATTATAAACTTTAAAAAGGTTCTTAAACAAGTAAAAAAACATTATTTTATTATTCATGAGATTAAAAAATTAACGAGTCAAGTTGGACATGAGGTAAGGGAACTTCGAACCCCAATTTACATTCTTTGGGTTGATCTTCTATTTCTTGTTTATGTTGTTATTTGATTATGTGAGAAATTAATTTTTATATACTATCATGTATTTCTAATTTCATTATGTGTTATTATAGTGAATACACATAATCAATCAATTTTATTTATAAAAAGATCTTTGTAAGGGACTTCATCTCAATATCCTTTCATTGAGGCAAACTTCGATTTATACAGAAATTTATTTTATAAGTTATATAATAAACCCCTTTAAATTTTCATTTTATTCAAAATGAATATTTTTTCTATGAATATTTTTTATAAATGACAAAAATATTGTTTCTTTTTAGCGTACGTGGTGACAATGACCTTTCTACAGCCCCTTGCATTATTTGAGATTTGGCTTCCTTATCAAGCCATAATGTTTCTAAAAGGAAAATAAATATCATATACAATTTCTACGTATTTTGTTATGGAAAATGTTTCTGAGAATGGATTTATTATGTCAATTTATTGAAATAATATATTGTGATAACAATGTGTAAATGTTATCTTTCCTTTATGCGTGTTCATGTGTCATGATTATATTATGGTTTAGGGTATTGTTTACATAGACAGGCGGTTCTATGATAAACCTAGGGTAGGTGAGATTGAGATAGCTCTCCAATTCATTGGGTAATGTGATGGAGGTAAATGTTAAATTTTCTCCTAAGAGATTTAGATAATATAATATGATTTTTATTCCAAACGTAACTCCCTATATAGCTGTGAAATCTACAACGTAAGTATGTTATGAATTCCACAAGTTACCTTTATGATTAATAATTTCTATGTATTATCCGGAAATCATTTGATTTCATGAGGTATGTTAATGGGCTCATGTTTTTTCATGTATCTATGGACTAATGTTTTCTTTCTCTATTTTATAACCCTTAGTGTGCTTTTTATGCTCATGCCAAGTCTTTGAAATTTTTTTCATAGGGTATAAGGAAGGGTAAGATAAAGGAAGAATTCAAGAAGATTTATATCAAGAAAAAGAAATCTTATTTTCTTTTAAGAGTTTTTATTTAATGAAAAAATGTATTCTGAGTAGTAGTTTCTACTTGTAATATTCAAGATGTAATTTAGTAGTTATGGCCTAATTCTCTAAAATCTAAACCTTAAAATATCCTGATTGTGAATTCTTGACTTAATTCAAGATTGTGTAATGTTTAAGGCTGGGGCCTTATAGTTGATATCAGAGGTCAGTTTAGACAAATATAATAGTTAAGATATTATTAAATTAATATCCATAAATTAATTTATGTTAATATTGAAATTATATATTGTTTTAATATTACCATGTCGCATTACCTATGATATTTCTGTATTCAAAATGTTTTTTTGTAGAAGAAATAGGGAAGACATGCTGGGAAGGGATACAAAGGGAAATGACCTTCCAAATCAGCATCTTGAGATGGTCAGAATCAGAATCAAATAGTTTGTTATAGTGATGGCACAGTTTAATCAGGATATAAATGGAGGTGGTATACATGTATGAGACCAACCAGATCAACCCTAGAGGAACATGTCTATAGTAGAAATTTTTATGAGGCAACATCCCCCATCATTCATTGGATCATCTGTCCCTATTCATGCTGAAGGGTGGATCAATGAACTGTAAAAGATTTTCGATGTCATGGGTTATATAGACAATAAAATTTTTAGTCTCGATGTTTATCATTTTGTAGGAGAAATATATTAGTAGTGGCCAATGGTTAAAAATAACAGGGATAGTGAGGAGATTGATTCTATTTGTTGGGAATAATTTGAAGGAATGTTTCTTGAGAAATATTTTCCAAAATTAAATAGGAATATGAAATTCATTTAAGGGTTGTATTCAAAACCATAAAAGAAAATAAAACATATGGGAAATTCAGCAAGTGTGAGTTTTGGTTATAGAAAATTTCATTCCTTGGCCACATTGTTTAAGAAAATGGCATAATTGTAGATCCTGCTAAAATGAATGTTGTCAAAGAATGTCCAAGACCCAAAAATATAACATAGATTCAAATTTTTCTTGGTTTAGTAGGTTATTTCCATAGGTTTATTGAAAAATATTAATGGTTATCTAGTCCACCAACTATGTTAACCCAAAAATGTGTTATGTTCATTTGGACAAAAGGATATGATGATTTTTTTAGGAATTGTATTTAAGATTGGTGAATTATCACGTTTTGGAATTACCTTCCAAGGATAGTGAAGTTGTTATCTACAGTGATTCTTTGTTGAATGAACATGGCTATGTCCTTATGTAGAATGATCAGGTAATTACTTATGCTTCAAATCGGTTGAAACCTCATGAGTTAAATTACCCAACACGTGATTTGGAATTAGCAGCTGTTGTTTTTGATTTAAAAATTTGGATGCATCATCTGTATAGAGTAAAATGTGAAATACATACTGACCAAAAAAGTCTGAAGTATGTATTCACTCAGAAAGAATTGAACATAAGACAGAGGATATGGATGGAATTAATCAAGTATTATGATTGCACGATTCATTACCATATAGGAAAGGAAAATAAAGTGGATGGCTCTTTGATTCGAAAAAGTAATGCTACATTAAACATGTTACATTTGGAACAAGATCCTTTGATTAATGATTTGTTGAAATTCGGAATAGAAGTTGTTCGTGCCGGAAATTCCACTTTTTTGTTTCAGGTTTTAATATAATCATCCCTAGAAGATAGAATAAATCAAGTGCATAAATATGAAAATGAGTTTCAGAAAAAGGTAGAATTGGTTCAAAAGGGTAAATTAATTGATTTTAACATTGATAAAGATTGTATTTTGAGATTTGGGAAGAGATTATGTGTGCCTTCTGATTCAGAGTTGAAGAATGAGTTGTTATGTGAAGCTCATAATTCTCTATTTTCAGTTCATCCCAGTAGTACTAAGATATACAGAGATCTTCATGAGTATTACTGGTGGTATGGAATGAAAAGAGATATTGATGAATTTACTATGAAGTGTTTGACTTGTCAACCGTTTAAAGTAGAGCGGAAGTTACTGAAATGAGTGCTTCATCCATTACTAGTGCCGGAGTGGGAATGAGAAAATATATCCATGGAATTGATTGTGGGATTACCAAAGACATATCTAGGTAATAACGCAATCTAGTTTATTTTTGATCGATTGACTAAATCTGGTCATTTCCTTCCTATTTGAGATACTCTATCATAGGATCAACATTCTCAGTTGTATGCTAAAGAGATATTCAGGTTGAATGGATTTTCATATCTATTGTATCTAATCATGATCCCAGGTTTACTTCTAACTTTTGGAATGACCTTCACAAGTTGTTGGGTACTGAATTAAATTTCAATACAATTTTTTATCCTCAATCAGATGGGCAGTCAGAAAGAACAATTTAGAAATTGGAAGATATGCTACGTGCTTTCTCAATGGATTACCATGTAATTTTGTACTAACATCGTGCTTTGGTTTAATTTTCTTATTATAAAAGTTTTCACTCTAGTATATAGATGGCTCCATTTGAGCCATTATATGGAAAGTAGTGTTGAACTCCAAATTTTTTGGGATAAATTAGGTGAAAGGAAGTTGATGGGACTAGAATTGGTAGAAGAGATCATAGAAAAAGTTTAGTTGATTCAGAAGCACCGGAGAATAGCTCAGATTAGGAAGAAAATTTATGCATATAACTGGAGTAAGGATCATTATTTCAATGTATGTGATCACGCCTTTCTCAATTTTTCTCCATGTAAAAGTGTGATGCATTTTGGTAAGAAGGGAAATCTGAGTTCGAGTTTCATTGGACCCTATGAAATCCTATAAAATGTTGGATCAGTTTCCTAAAGAGTGTAATTACCTAAAAGTTTATCCATTGTACAAACAATTTTTTATGTTTCAATATTGAGAAAATATATGCCGGATCCATCTCATGTTTTGAGTCTAAAGGTAGTGCAGTTGGAAGAGAATCTTTCTTATAAGGAACAACCGATCTTGATTCTTGACTGAAGATAACAAGTGTTATAGAATATGGTAATTCATTAGGAAAAGGTTTTGTGGAAAAATGTTATGGTTGAAGATGTAATATGGGAATTTGAGAATTCAATGAGGAATAAATATCCCAATTTAGTTGATAAGTGAATAAAACTATGAGGTCAAAAATTACCAAAGGGGGGAAGGATTTAACATCCCATCTAAATTAAGGATATGTCATTTTAATATTTATTAATATTTGTGAATTATATATTAATTTGACTTTAAAGGGGATTCTATTTTCTATGGCGTACCCGACATGCAAGAATGAGATTCTCTTAAATCTCATGTTGCACACAAGGCAGAGTCATACTGAAAAATAATAATATAATATTATTTTAAATGGTAGTTAACACATAGACGTTGTACTTGAGGGAATGAACATAATTAAATAAAATATGATTATACATGTTTTTTAAATGTCTTCATATTTATCCTAGAAATTTTAGAGGCCTAAAATAATAATGTATTCAATTTTATGCATGAAATACTATAATATTCTTTAACAGTTCGATTTACCACCTTTTGATGGAAAACCAATTTTAAATCTATTTTTTTCACATTTATGTGTTAAATCTGAAAACAATAAACTTCTTCTTTTGAATCGGGGCGTAAAATCTTTCTTTGGGTAAATTTA
The DNA here is from genome assembly GCA_963277665.1 of Viscum album. Taxonomy (NCBI): domain Eukaryota; kingdom Viridiplantae; phylum Streptophyta; class Magnoliopsida; order Santalales; family Viscaceae; genus Viscum; species Viscum album. The sequence goes on along the minus strand of OY728165.1, from coordinate 248,237,831 downwards.
TGGTATTTTTTGATAAAGTTCGTTTTTCTTAATTGTGAAAAATACTGCATTTTAATTCAAAACAACCTTTTAATCTAATTTATTTATATAGTTAGATTGTAATTTTTGTTGGTTTTAAAGTGTAATTTAATTATATTTATACCATTTATTTCAATTATGGTAGTTGGAAATATTTTAACTTTGAAATTGGATATAAAAAACTGCCAATCATTTGAAAGTTATTATTTCTAAAAACACGTTCTTTGGTTTTAACAATGAGAATTAATTTTAAATTAATTTCTGCAAATTCTATGTTTTGAATGTGGAAAAATAGATTCCATATTTTCAATCATGATTTCCAAATTCTATAAATTGGTATCTTTTATTTTTATACATTATGAATAATAACTTCAGTAAATATTTTATTTACCATGGTTAATGGGTAAATTTGGTAAATAAGGGTAAAAAATAATATTATAATAATATTAAATTACCCTAAAATATGACATAACCGTAATTAGTAATACATGTGTGACCATGGAAATACTTGGGTAGATTTTGAGACCCCATGGAGCAACTTGTAAGTGAAAATGACATTTTATAAAAATTAATTTAAAGTTACGAAAAATGTAACATAAACATATGTCTTTTAGTAAAACAATTTTAATGGGGTTATATAAGTTAACTTTTCAACTATAAAAAGTCATTAGAAAGATAAAATTATTTCCAACATCAGGGTGTTTTATTTATAATTTTTAGTCATTAAATAAATAAATTTATTTATGACACAATGATGATGTAGTGATATCATTTTTAATGAATGTTTTAAATAAAAGTGATTATAAATATTAAAATAAATTTATTTTGAAACTTTTGAAGACATACACTAAATTTAATATGATTATGACTTCTTATAATTTAATTAATTAATGTTTTTCAAAAGAATAAAGATTTTTTGGATTTTTAAAAATGTCATGATATGAATAGTATATAAATTGACATCAATGAGTATTTAAATCAATTAATATTTTATTAAATGATAAAATTGTCCAAAAAATATAATATTCAGACCAATGACATATATAATGTTAAAAATTTCATTAATTATCCATTTATATTATCATGGAGTATAATAGTAAATATATTAACCATATAGTATGAATATACAAGTAGACATGGTAAAAGTTAAATATGTTAACAAAGGGTTAGATTAAAAAGGTAAGGATTATAAAATATCCAAAACCTATCCAATTATTATTGGATTATTTTATAGAGACTTATAGGGATCCTATATTTGAATTTAATGAGTTTTGGACCCTTTTTAAAACGAAAATAATTTTATAGTAAAATAATACAATTAGACTTTCCTAAATAGCCCATCCTTCCTCTTATAAAATGCCATCAACTATAACCCCTTACTCACACTTCTAATTCCACATGTATTAAATAAAATCTGATTCAATAGGCTCCCAAAATCCCTATATTACACATAGAAGCCTTACTTTTGGTAGAATACATTTCTCTAAAGCCTTTTGGTTTAAACGAAAGGGAGTTACTTGATTTAAAGGTAACATATTTTGTCATTTTCATTTCTTTTAGTTTCCTTCCGCAACCCCCTAAACAATCATTATTCTATTATTATATAACAAAACCAGTATCTTAAATATAATATGATGTTTTTACAATGAGTATTCTAACTACACATCCATTCACCTCCATATAATGGATATGAACATACTGTTTCTGCGGACGACGAACTACTGCCTCACGAAATTATGATTGTTCAATTATCTCCTACCGCATCTCATGATGGCAATTATAATGGCACTGTATTTACATTTGAAATATATTATCTTTATATTTTCTCTATTCTTATTTATTTTTCATTTATATAATACCTTTATGGTTTCCATAATGGGTAAATATGATACTTTCATTTGAGGAAGAGCGGACTACCGCCCCCTCAAAGTGATATGGCTCATTCATGCCATATATGGAATGTATAAAAGATGGAGTTTTTTAAATTATATATGATAATATAATTTAATTATAATATACCTATTTATCATTAATTTTTCATTCCATTAAATATTAAATATAAATGAAAGTAACATTTATGCATAAGTACGGCTTACCGTATCCATAAACGGTGTATTTCATTTCTTATCTCAAAATGATATGTACTATTATAAATAAATATATATATATATATTTACTGTATATATATATATGATATATATGATATCTAAATCATGAATATTATTCGGGAGATAATGGACTTTTGACCACATGGACAACTTGTAATTATAAGAAGTTTATTTTTTGACTCAAGAAACAAATAACGAAAAAAGACTGTTATTAACTAAAATGATTATTTAATGTTTATAATGTCGTAATAAGTGATATAAATGGAATAATAAACTTGAAAAAGGTTCTAAGGCAACTATAAATTAACATTAGTTTATTATTCAAGAGATTAAAGAACAAACGAGTCCAGTTGGACACGTGGTAGGGGAACTTCTTAAACCAATTTCCATTCATTGGGTTGATCCTCTCTTTCTTGTTAATGTAGTCCTTTGATTATGTGAGAAATGAATTTATATATGTTATCTTGTATTTATAATTTCTTTATGTGTGATTATAGTGAATACAGATAATCTATCTATTTTATTTATCAAATGATCTTTGTAAGGGACTTCGTCTCAATCTCCTTTCATCGAGGAATACATTAATTTATACACAACTTTATTTTATACACAGTATATTAAACCCTTTGAATATTAATTATATTCAAAATTAATATTTTTTATATGAATAGTATTTCTAAATGTCAAAAATATTTTTCCTTTTAACATACGTGGTGACAAAGACCTTTCTGCCATTGTGAGCGTTATTTGATATCTGGTTTCCTTAACAAGACATAATGTTTTTAAAATAAAAATAAATACCATCTACTCTTTTTACATATTTTGGTATTGAAAATGGTTTTGACAATGGATTGATTGTGTCAATTTATTGAAATGTTATATTGTGATTGTAATGTTGAAATGTTATCTTTCCTTTGTGCTTGTTCATGTGTTATGCTTATGTTATGATTCTTGGGAATTGTTTACGTATATGGGTGCTTCCATTATAAACCCAGGGTGGGTGAGCCCGAGATAGATCACCAATGCATTGAGTAATGTTCCGAATGTAAACATTAATGTTTCTAATAAGATATTTAAGGAATATATGTTGATGGGTATTCCAGACGTAACTTCCTACGTAGTTGTGAAAGCTACAAGCTATGTATGTTTTGAATTAAACAAGTTACCTCAATGATTTATGATTTCTATGTGTTATTCATAAATATTATTATTTCATGAGGCAGGTTATAGAGCTTATGTTTTCTATGTATTTATGGAATAATGTTTTATTTCTTTATTTTATAACCCTTACTATGCTTTTTATGTGCATCCCAAGTATTTGAAATGATTTTCACTAGGTATAAGGACGGGTAAGATAAAGGAAGAAATCAAGATGATTTATATCATGAAATGAACTGTTATTTTATATTAAGAGTTTTTATTTTATGAAAAAAATGGATAATGAGTAGTTGTGTCTACATGTAATATTCGTTATGTAATGTAATAATTATGGTCTAATTCTCCAAAACTCTAAACCTGATAAGATACTCAATGTGAATTCTTGACTTAATTCAATATTATGTAATGTTTATGGCTGTGGCCTTATATGGGATGCGTTGTTGTTGAGTGAGGATATTCTGTTATTTATGATTTCTGTGGAATGTGGTTTTTTTTGCAGTGAAGTCATTGACCAGCTAGGTTGTGTAGTACTCATGGAAGTGATGCAGTTATTGTTTAGTAGTGAATTTTTGTGATTAGATATGTGATGCAGTGTGAAGATGTTTTGGTTAATAGGTTGTAGCGTAGAGGTTGTGGGGAAGAGGTTGTGGAAAAAAGGATGTGGCATATATATTGCGGGATAATGGTTTTGGTGTAGAGGTTATTGAAAATTTGTTGTAGTGCATCGGTTACGGTGTAGTGGTTATGATTCAGTGGTTGTGTCTTGTGGTGATTATGGTTGTGCATTGGATGAGATGCATGGTTTTTGAGTTGTGATACGGCTTAGGAAATGTGACAAGATAATGATGGTGGATGTGTGGTTCCATGGTGGTGTTCATGTGTGTTGGGGTGGTTAAATGGAGTGGTTATGTTAGTTTCTTATGTTGTAGTGGAATAAATTATAATGTTGAATGAAATGAATAAATGAATATATTGGTAATTTAATATAATGGGATGAAATTTGGCATGTTAAAAGGGCTTAATTAATAAATTTTGTATAAATTGTAAGCTAAAAGTGGAAACATGATGTGTGGCATGTGTGGTAGTGGCGTGATGTTTCATATCTTGGTGGAATCAGTTATGATGGTTGATGTGCGGTGTGATAGTGATAGTGTGGTTTATAGTAGTGTTGTTTATGTGAACCCATAGGTTGTGTTTTATGTACTCTCTCTTTATCATGTATGTTTATGTTATTTTATACATGTCCCACCCGAGTTGTATAACCTTACCACTGCTCAAGGGTGCTTGGTTCTGTGTGTTCTACCCAACATCTAGGATGATAGTGATATAGGTGGTTGGCTACCCCTATCCCCCACTCTTTCTTAACCAGTGATATGTTGGACCAGTTGTCTTTGGGTGCGATATGATTTATTTCCAAGTGTGTCTTCAGGCTGGATGTGATGTGTTCATTGAGGTTTATATTTGTGAGATGAGATGTGTTGAACTAGTTATTTATGGGAAAGATGAGATATGGTGTGATGAGACATCTGTTGGGGATCATGCGTGGAAGGAAGAGGGCATGAGGTTGATTTCCTACATGTTAACGATACCGAACTAATCTGTTTCTAATTGTGATATGTAGACCATGTTTCTGTGGGTGTGATGTGATGTGATTTGATGTGGTGTGTGGCCTAGGAGTTCACGAGTAGGATGTGGTGTGATATGTGTAGAAGAGATGATGGTGTAGGAAATTTTATGTTGGGGTGTGATAATAAAAAATCAATGGGTAAGAGGAATCATGACACCGTGATATGTTAGGATCTCGATGTTATATTATTATGTTAGATTTTTGATCTATTGAGAGAGATATGGAGGGGATTGGTTTGATTAGATGACATGTATAGGTTCTAATTAATTTTTTTGGTCACTAGCACATTAGCAAGGCCTTTTAACATGTGTAGTTGAGGCATTGGTTATGTCCCTACTGAGTATATCTGTTATGTATTCCCTATTTATATAAACTATTTTAAGGTTTCCAAGATGATTTTGGGGATCAATCTAGAAATTACCAACCGGGTTACAGTTTCTGTTGATTTGTTTCTGTAGACTTATCCTTTTTCATATTTACATTGGATACTTCTATTTGTATCAGTATTACAATATTCAAGTATTGTTTGAAGTTTTTTTTAGTTTACCTTTATAATGTTTGTGGGAGTCAGATGGTGACTATTTATCTTATCTCCTAATATTGTTTCATTTATAGATGGTAATTACTCCCATACTGTGAGGTTTTTATAGCCTTAGTGTTAGTCACCAACCTGGGGCCTACTAGAGGTGGGAATCTGGGATCATTATCTATAACTATTTATTTATGAATATTTAGTGGTAAGGGCTTGTTAAATTCAGATATACCTCAATAACAATGTCTCTTTATTCAATATTCTTATTTATAACATGTTTTTCATTCCTCACATAAGATACTTTTCATTATCCACATTCATAAAAATATCACACCAATACAAAGATAAAAAAAGTAGAAAAGGTATATAAGATTTAAAACATTTGAGCTCATTGTGAGAACCTAAAATATTTCAATGGATACTTCATCAATCCATAGAAATATAATATTATAAATAATTGAATTGAAATTTGAGACAAATCCCATTAGAATCATTCCATCTTTTTAAATCTCTGATAACACTAAATACCATCAGTTTACAATGTTTTCTTAAAAAATCAAGATAAAACAAGAATTTTAATTGTGTAAAAACTTCTCAAAAAATGTTTATCCAGAGTGTCTATAAGATTTTTATCATATATTGAATGTCTATATGGTTCACCTCACTGAAGATTCACATGTTTATTTTCTAATTAACAAAAGAACCACTCTTGGATTTTGTATGACAAATTTATCTGGTGTTTCTAATTAAAAAAATGATCTCAGAATTCTCATAACATAGCCTCTATACGATGCCACTAGTTGAATACTTTGTAAATAAATCTAACCCAAATATTTTCCTAACACATTTTCTTCAACCAAAAAAAAATCGTAATTAGAATCTCACTTCAAACCATGTTTTTTTCAATATTCCATCTTTTTTTGTGAATTTAGTTTGTACAATTGTATTTTTATCCCCTTTATATATGATCTCATGAAATTAAAATGGTAAGGAACCAAATTAATTTTTCTCATAAATGATTTTCAAATATTAACACTCTCAGTAATCTCAATTTCACTAATACTTTTGAAGTATTCTATAATATTCTTAAATATTATTATAAATTCACTATCACAAACATTTATTTGAATTTATTTAAACACACCATTATGTAACATCATCAATATTTATTAAATAGTTCATTGAGGATTCAATTATATCATTATTTATGTTTGGAATTACGGAATTTATTCAAACATTATAATAACTTTATCTATTGTTTTTTTATAACGTATTTTTAATTCCATATGGTGAACTGCTTCTCTATATGTTTTGAATATTCTAATCTTGTTTTGGTATTTCATCTATTTTAAAATTTATACACTTATTTTCACACATTATCATTATTTAACATTCTAAATCCATTTTCACAGTTGATCAATTTTTCACTTATTATTTCTATTTCTCTGTTCATCTATTATTCACTTTCTATGAATGTTTTACCATTTATCTTTTGTTCAATTTCTGTGTCTATTATTCTATTAGTCCATTTATAAATTTCTATGTAAGGTTTTACTATTCATACATTGAGTGAATTATATGTCCATTTTACTGTTTTTCAATTGTGATCTTTCTTCATTTTTTGTATTATTATTCATTTTTTCACATTCTGTATCCATTGCTACTATTTTTCTATTATGAACTTTCTATGTCCATTTTCACTATTCATATATTTTTCACATTGTATGTCCTTTTTCACTTTTAATCTATTTTTTAATTATAATTACAAATTCACCACTATTGTACTTTGTAAAACATGTAAATTTTACTACAAAAATTTGAATTCCAATATTTTATACAAAACCTTAGTAGTAACAATTTCAACCAAAACATCATATGAATTTTTTTCTAAAAAGTGTAATTATTAAAAAATTCTCTAGTTTAAAAACCATTTCGTTAAAAATCCTATAGAATATCTATTTAGTGACATTATTTAATCATTTTTAAAAAATTTCCTTCAAAATTCTTCATTGTGAACTTTTTTGGGGGTTTAATGTAGATCTCCTCATTTTACATATTTTGGGTTCATGATATTTTCTCGATGTAAGGAAAGTTTAGATCAGTATAGAATTGTAATAAATTATATGGAATGTTTCTTAACAATGTTAATAAAAAATCATAACTTCCTCACTTCCTCTAGAATCTCCATAATAATAATTTCAGAGAAAAAATTCTAAATAACGTTTGATAACAAAAATTATATGATCTATTTAAGAAAATCATTCAAAATAAAAAAAAATTTACAATAACTAAAAAATTTGGTAAGAGAACATCATAAAGTATATTCACAGAATAAAAACAATCATTCTAACTATTTCATAATTCCCTTATCAGGATCTTCTATTTGTATAAAGGTTCTAGTTATTTGTAAACATTTGATGGAATAAATAGGGTTAAGAATATATTGATTTAAAAGATAGTAAATATTATATAATCAAAATTTCAGATTATGAAATAGTTAAAATATATTTTAATTAAACATAAAGAAAATATAATTGATATTATGATTTATCAAAACAAGTATCTGAAATATTTCATTTTGGAATATAGTTCAATATAATATTTTAGTTTTTTGATATGTTTCTCACTAAAATAAGGGGATTTTTAATTAGTCATGATTTTATTTAAACCTTATTTTGTGATGTATTTTACACAAAATATTAATTTTCATGCATTTATTTGATTTATTTTTTTTCTTATTTATTCATTTCCATGATTATGGGTTAATTTTTTCTTAATTTATGATATTTATTCTCAATGTAAATTTTCATCCTATAGTGATTGGGAACACTTCTTGGGTTTTGTGAAATATCGACTACGATATTGACATATTATGTCCCGAGTGGGTTCACTATAGAAATAATTTTGGAATTTTTCTGATATTATAAATGGATCTAATTAGAGCATGTGGGGATATTTAATGTTATAATAATCTGTAGTCCAATTAATGGTTTTATAATAAATGGATAATACATATTTATAGAAAATTGATAGGGTAATATTATAATGTGTATTTAATAATATATAAACATTTTTTAATTCATGATTAATAATTACATCAACCATATCCTATATATTCATTTACACTCATTGAACCTATTAATTTAACAAATACATGATCAACATAAATATTAGATTATCACTATTTGAAATTTTTTATTTCACATAAGAATATTTCTAAACATTGAGTGAGTGAATAGATAATGATCATGTATTATATCATTTAAATTTCATTTATGAAACTCTAATAATTTTAACTATCAATTATTTATATATTTTATTTTAACGTAATAATCATTTCGATTAATATAGAGAAATCATTATAATAAAACTGATAATAATAGAACCATATTTACCAATTTACATAAGATCTATAACCATTTATATAATAATAATTATAATAATAATATAAAAAACATTGTTCCACTTATGTTATATTCTGATGTTATTTAATATCATTAATTTATAAAATTACAATTCATTATATATATATATATATACAAATATCATATTTTACAATGCTTTACTATACTCACGGTAATCTCTAAACTTCTCTCCCACACAATAATTTTCACATCATTAATTGTTAAATATTTTTTTAATAATAGTTTTGGGAAAACATAAGTGATGTTACCTCCATCCAATATTTGGATTGGTATACATCACAAGGATTATTTATAATACCAGATGTCCTAGATCCTCATTTTAATAAATAAAATTACAATATTTTCATTCACATATTATACATTAAATTATTTGACCGAACAATCACATTTAATTTACTTTTGTCATACCTCAATGGTCATATAATGACTACCACCAATGGTCTTATATCTCTATCACATTCAAAAATAATAACTGTGTATATATTACGAAGCTAAGAGTCCTTATTCAAATAATTCCACTTTAAATGTTTGGATTAAAAATTGTCAATACTATTCAAAAAAAATTTATTCATATAAAAAGTGATTCCCACAAATTTGATATTATAATAAAATTCAAAATAAAGGTATTTTTATATAGTAATCACTATATATATTTTTATTATTATTCACTTTTATTCCTTGGATTGTCTAAATTATAATTATTTACTAATACCAAAATGTTTTTTTTTATTTTTCATAATCTTAAATGGATAAATTCCTTATAAAATGAAATATAAACATACTATTTTATAGTTTCATACATATCATAAAAAAAAATTGGATGATAGTTAAAAAAACCCAAAAATACTAAATTTTATTAAAATAAATATGTTTCTACATTGAGGAAAGATAAAGGTATAATATACATCATAAATGGTATGTTAATTAAAAAAATAAAAAAATCATCTAAAAAGGGCCATAAAAACTTATGGTAGATATATTTCCTCATTAAGAAAATATCCACTAAAATATTTTCTTCCCTATACACATGGAACATCATTATCTGCTTGTTTCTTATATATATTGGACATATCATTCATTACACGTATAATGGATAATTCATAACCCTTTTGTGTAATTAATGATGTAATGACCCATATTTCCCGTAGATTTTTTTAAAAAAAACATAGGAATTTTACGAGCCCACAGTTTCTGAAGGCGCTAGATTCCATGCCCGGTGTGCCCGGAATAAATTATTGAAGTTATGCTCAGGTACGTTCTGTAAACGTACGATTCAGATTTTATAGCTTTTGAACCAGTGCTCGAGATTGAAATACGAGGGCACCGTTGAACTCGCAATGTCAGTGATTTCTTAGTAAGACCTTCACGACAATTGCGTTTTACCATGATTGGAAGATAGATTTTGGGGTTCATTAATAAAGTTAAACAAAAATATGTTGATAGATTATTTTTATTTCATGGTGGTTAAAATCTCTAAGGAGAGGTTGGAGGTGGGGACCACAACACCATAACCTCCCATGATAGGTTGTGGTGGTGGGGCCCACCCACATATAACCACCTTTGAGAGGATATTTATCGGTGGGGACCACCCATGCTTTAAACACCTTGGAACACCTAATTAAGTGGTAAAACTCTCAACCTTCCCCCATTATTTAATTGTGCCAACCCATGCATTTAATTAATAGAACTCTCTATTCCTTTTTTTATTGGTCACCTTTTGAAATATTTTGAATCTTCCGACTCCCAAATTAATATTTCAATGCTCGTTTATTAAATTTGGTGGAGCCACGTTATTAATTTAATCCAATTAAAATTTTGTGCCAACAAAATTAATAAGATTATCACTCTATTATATTGTTTGCATATCCTTTTGTGGGAGCTTGGGATAGAGATTTTGAGAACCCTTAGAGAATTCTATCTCAATGAAGAACACCCCCTTCCAACGAATAACGACAAACACCTTTCTTCGATCTTCGATCGAGCCTAAAGAGATGGAGCTGACCGCGAAGAATTCCAATGAAGCATATTCCTTGGCCTCCTACCTCGGACGCCTCCCAACATCAACGAATCAACGCCGCCTTTTTCCCACGACATCATCTACTAACGACAATCGAGGTAGGGAGATTTGTGTTGGTTTTTTTCTCGTTCTCCGATGTTCTATTTATGGAGTAAGTTATTCCATTTGATATCAACTTAATGTGGGGGGTAGGGGGGTTCAGACCACATGAACATGACCGACCATTCCCCTCTGTCGTTCTCGATTGATGGTGATGTCATGGAAAAGAGGTGATGGAGAACAAAGGCCATGATACCTGCGGCCTCCGCGAACCTCACTGTCGGCCAAGCAGTGCCTGACCTTCGCCCCACACACTACTCCGTGACCCTACTGACGACCCGCCGTGCCTCGCCAGCGCGCTTCCCGCGCCCCCGACCCGCAGCTCGGCCCTGCCAGCGACCTGCCCGCACCCCGCGACAACCTTCTTCCCTACCCAACGCCACCCCAGCGTCTTCTGGTACTGCTCGGCGCAGCCCGCGGTGCCCTGCCGCCCTACCTGGTGCCCTGCCATGCTCTCGGCATGCCCTCGTGCGCTATCCAGTGCCCTCGCGTTTCCCGGTAGCCCCGTGCACTGCCCAGTGCCCCGACATTCTTCCCGACACCTATACGGCCTGCGCTGCGGCCTACCCACTAGCCACCTGGCCACCAGCCTCCTGAGCCAACCAACGGCATCCCCCATGGTGTCGCTGGCTGAACTGGCCCGGCCTTTTGTGCCGAGTCACTGAGCCGCCTACGTGGCGACTACTCGGCTGAACCGCACTTGTGGTCCACTAGGCCGGGCCCAGTGGACCGGGTTAAAACATAGTGGGCTGACCCACCCACTAGGCTGGGTTAGACCCAGCATGTCTGACTGGGCCGACCGAGACCGGGTCAGCATAGACGGGGTTGGGCCATGTCAGTCCGACCGGGTCAGATTGGACCCCAGCCCATTACTGACCCTTTGCTTGCTTTGGCCTATCATTACCTATGGGCGTCCATTTGACGAATCGTAAGTGGCAACTATATTCTAGGAACAAATCCATCCCTTTGAAAATACCCCATGGGAGTTCGGAGTATAGTTGAGATACGGTCAGGTTGGTTCGTACACGAAACCAACTGGGCCACCGAGACTAAAAGGCTAATAACTCACAGACCGGGCATCCGATTGACATGTTGTCTATTGCGTTGAGACCCCTATGACATGGCATTCCTTTGAGATATGTGTACATGAGTCTTCATGAAACTTTGAGTATCGACCAGTAGCTCATAGAGGTGATCATCATAGAGACGAGCGTACAGGGTGTAGAGACCTAGTAGCTGATAGACCTGACGACTGCTTGACCGATTCAACTCAGAGTTATTCGACTAGCCCAGTGGGGAAAGCCCGGTATTTGGAGGAAGACCCATGGCGGATGGAGCGATCTGTATTTGGCAGTAGACCCGCATTACTCAATATGAGGAGTACCTCTATAGCCTATTAGGGGGGAGTTCCCACTATTTGGCTGCAGAGCCACAATCGACAAAGCACCTGGTATTTGGCAGCAGACGTATGGTACTCGATAGTAGGAGTACATCAGCAGTCCAAGGTTAGTGAGAAGTGCCTTGGTGTCGCGATAGGCCCACTATACTTGATATTGTAGGATTTCTCCAGCAGCCATGGTTTCGATAATGAATATCCTGGTTTCAGCTGAGTCAATGACCTTTGTGTTTTCCACATGATTGAGATGGGTTTCTTAATAACTAGGGTATATGTATGGGCATATACCTATGTAATGGTTATCCATTGAAATCATACTTTGTGGTTTATCCTTGTTGGATTTTGTGATACCTTGAGGGTCTCGGGGTCCCTACTGAGTTTCCTTATACTCACCTCTTCACGGGCTATGCCCACACCTCGTTGTGTTGGATACAGAAAATGGACAACGTTGACCAATGCAGAGTGTACAAGGACTAGACGGTTCCCTGAGTAGGACCTCATGACAAGTCGGTACTCGGAGGAGAAAGATGGATATGGTGCACTGAGGAGGCTATATGTACCTACCCTTCAGGTAGGATCCATAGTGGATGATCTAGGAGTTTCTAGACACCTTCCAGCTCTTTTTATTTTTAGTTGTGCCTCTTTTTCCTTTCCTTGTACTTTACAGTTGGGCTTGTATTTCCGTCCCCTTTACTTTCCAAATACAAGTCAAATAGTTTTTTCTTAGTGTTTGTTTCTGCTTGTACTCTGATTGAGTGTGTTTACTTTTTTTAAAGGCAATTCCTTACCAGCTTAAGGATTTAGGCGTTTGGTTCTACTCGCCTGCCTCTGGCCTATGGAAGGAGGGCTTGGGGTAGTCATGACACTGGTCCCAAGGATGGATCGTGAAAAATTGGTATTAGAGGAGTCAGTTATACCAAAGAATTTAGGACTCTGATACCACTTTTCTATGTAGCAATAGTTTTAAGGGTACCGAGTGTGGTTTTCAGTTACAGGAGTCCAGTGTTGGTGCGGTGGCTGACGTATCCATACACCAGGACCCTGACTACTGATTTCCGACTTAGTGCATGAAAACACTGATTGCATTTGTGTTTAAAAAGTTTTTCTTTAAGTCATCTCAAACCATGTCAGATCACCAGGTATAATTTTTTGACCACGCTGCATCTATTCATTCAGGATGCCTCCCCACAGACGAACAGTTAGAACCCTGAGAGTGGTATGCACTGACTACCCGCCGAGCGATAAGGCATCAGTATATGACCCCTTTCTAGTGGAGGCACCACCGGTACCACTCCCCGTTGGGCCACTGATGCCACCATCCCCAGCAGTAGAGAGTGCACACCGCTTGAGTGCACTACACAAGTTCCAATGCCATTGGCCACCCAGGATTAGGCAAGAGACAGACCCACAGGCGGCTGAGGATTCGCTGAAGGCTGTGGTGAGAGTCTTCAGGCTTGTAGGGATACCAGCAGACTTCATGGTGATCCTTACTGCCATCCTCCATCAGGGAGCATCAGGCAGATGGTGGAGCCTGATGCTCCAGGTACATGATGTGGTGACACATCTATGGGAAGACTTCGAAAGCCTATTCCAGGTGGAGTTTGTACCAGCCACCGTTCAAGCGGTGCGGATACAGGAGGTACTTCTTCTGCAGTAGGGCAGCATAAGTGTAGCTTAGTACTCTGCGAGGTTCAACAACCTCTCATGCTACTCCACTGATATGGTACGAGACCTGTTATTCAAGGCCCAAACCTTTGAACAGGGACTTAGGCAAGAGATCCGAGTTTCAGTTATCTCCCACAGCATCCCAACATAGACGGGAGTGTTGGAGAGAGCCCTCCTAGTGGAGAGTTTCTTTGCTGAGAATTCTCCAGTAGTGAGACCCACCACTAGTCAACTTGCATTAGAGTCTTCAGCAGATGGCAGTAGAAAGATGATGCAGAGGTCCAAGAGGACCAGACCCACAGGTTGTCGACTGCATGACTCAAGATCAGTTGTGTGGGGGAACCCATAGTGGAGAAAGAGCCACACATGCCAGGAGCAGACATTGTTACTCCTACAGCGGGCTTGGTCACATGGATCATGACTGTCCGACCCACCATACTGATGATCAAGAGATTGTTGAGGGACCTCCCAGGTAGAGACAGAGGATAGATCAAGGTGGTCCGCTGGGCTCAGGCGGACGTGGTAGAGGAGTTGGTCGAGAAGCTAGCAGTGGACGACACTTTGGGGTGTTGCCACCACCTCCACCAGGAGGTTCACCCCGTCTGCAGGGAGCGTGTGGACAAGGGAGAGCTCAACTTTAGGCAACTGCGGCATACAACCATGGTGCTCTTGAGATGATTTGAGGTATGATCCATGTCTACTCCAACATAGCTGCAGTTCTTATAGACACATGTTCCAGTCACTCTTTCATATCCACTGCACTTTTTTGGAGCTTGGAGATTTTGATGGAGCTGTTGGCTCGATCCTTACGGCTAAAGACTCCTACGAGAGCAGACTCAATGATTAAGCACTGGTGATGAAAGTGTGAGCTTACTCTCGGAGGAGAGATCTTTGGTTGGGATCTCCTCATAGTGGCGTTGAGGCCTTACGACATCATCTTGGGTATGGACTGGTTATCTAATGTTAATGCTCAGATCCACTATATTAGGCCCAAAGTGTGGTGTGTCCGCACGGATGGGACTAGGTTCATCTTCACTGGAAAGAAGGGAACCGTTGCAGTGCAGGACAAACATACTCGGAGAAGGGTGCAGCTAATCATTCACACGATGGATTGCCTCATCCTCATAGCAGTTGATGTGGAGAGTCTGACTTATCCTACAGTGGTGGACCAGTACGCGGATGTTTTCCCTGATGACGTCCCAGGTCTACCCCCACGTAGAGTGGTGGAATTCTATATTGACATGTACATGGGGATGACACTGATATCTACTTCAGCATACCGGAAGGCTCCCGCTGAGCTTCAAGAGCTAAGGGTATAGCTGGAGGACTTGCAGGTAATGGGATCCATCTGGCCCAGTGTTTCTCCCTGGGTAGCCCCAATTCTGTTCGCCAAGAAGGCAGATGGGAGCTTGAGGCTTTATGTTGACTACCGTCACCTAAACCACGTGACCTTAAAGAACAAGTATCCACTTCCGAGGATTGAAAACCTCTTTGATCAGCCCATGGGAGCTTGATGGTTCTCGAAGATAGACCTCAGATCAAGATATCACCAGCTCAGAGTTCGAGACAAGGATGTACAAAAGACGACCTTCAGATGTTTTTACGGCCACTACGAGTTCTTGGTTATGCCCTTCGGCATAACCAACGCTCCAGTAGTTTTCATGAGTCTCATTAATATGATCTTCTAGCCTTACCTCAATCGCTTTTTCATAGTCTTCATTGATGATATACTGATCTAATCAACTATTGAGGAGGAGCATGCCTACCATTTACATGTAGTATTGGACACACTCTAAGGGAACTAGCTTTATGGTAAGCTCTCGAAGTTCCATTTTTGGATTCTAAAGGTTCATTTCATGGGACATGTCATTTTGTAGGATGGCGTTGCAGTGGATCCAGTGAAGATCGAGGCAGTAGTTGCTTGAGATCCACCCAGGAGTGTGAGGGAGGTACGGAGTTACTTGGGCTTGGATGGATACTACTAGAGATTGGTTCCAGACTTCTCCAGTGTTACAGAACCACTATCAGCCTTGACGTAGAAGTAAAAACCCTTCATGTGGTCGAAGAGATACCAGTAGAGCTTTCAGGAGTTGTGGCAGAGGCTGACTAGTGCCCCCATTTTCAGGCTTCCCGAGGAAGGAGTAGGGTACATAGTCTACTGCGACGCATCAGGGCTAAACTCAGGTGTGGCCTGATGCAAGAGATAGATATGATCATGTATGGTTCTTGGAAGATGAGACAACATGATATGAACTATGCAACCCATGAACGTGAGTTAGAAGTTGTGGTCTTTTCCTTGATGATGTGGAGGCACTATCTGATGGGAAAACATTTTAGAGTCTCCTCTAATCACAAGAGTCTGATGTATATCTTCTCTCAGAAGGACCTGAACCTAAGGCAATGATGATGGATTGAGTTCCATTAGGACTATGAATTTGATATAGTCTATACTCCTGGGAAGGGGAATTTTTTTGAGGATGCACTCAGTAGGAGGACTGATATTCAGCTACTAGGAGAGGTGACAGATCAGATGGCTACTTTACAAATATCCTTTATGGATAGAGATGAAACAACCTTTCAACTGTCTCTTATAATAACTCCTCTACTTCTTCAGTGAGTTAGGGAGGCACAGAATGGGGACACTGACTGTGAGATGTGACATGCTCTGATATTCACTGGACAGACACTTAATGGATTTTCTGATGGTGGGGAGCATTTCATCCTCTTCAGAGGATGTACCATGGTACTAGTTGCACTTCAAGATGAGGTGTTGAGGGAGTTCCACACTTCCCCTCTAGCGGTACATCCAGGAGTGGTGAATATGTACCAAGACCTTTGACAACAGCATTTGTGGCTAGGAATGAAGAAGGCATTAGCTGAGTTTGTCACACGATGCCTCACTTGTCAGCAAGTGAAGGCAGAGCACCAGGTACTAGCAGGCTTGTTACAACATTTAGAGTTTCTAGAGTGAAAGTGGGATGGTATATCCATGTACTTCGTGACGGGTCTTCCACGTACATCCCTGATTCATGACTCGATATGTGTGATCATTGACTGAGTCACTAAGTCAGCTCACTTCCTACCGATCAGAGAGCAGGGCTCAGTAGAGAGCGTTAGACGCCTCTACGTGCTGGAGATAGTGCATTTTCATGGATTACCTTCTTCTATTGTCTCCGACCGTAACACATGGTTTAATTCTCGGCTATAGAAGGGGTTGCAGGAAGCCTTCGGGACACAGCTTTTCTAGAGAACCGCCTTACAACCTCAGACTGATGGTCAGACCAAGAGGATTATCCAGACACTCGAGGAAAAGATTCATGCTTGTTTCCTCGACTTCAGTCACAGTTGGGAGGACCACCTACCATTGGTAGATTTTGCCTATAACAACAACTATCACTCCACCGTAGGGATGGCTCCTTTCAAGGAGTTGTATGGTCGACCTTACAGATCACCACTGTGTTGGATAGACCCTAGGGAGTTACCACTAGTGGGACCATAGATGGTACGGGCTACCACAGAGAAGGTGCAGATCATCCAAGAGTGGATGAAGACTACACAGAGTTGACATAAGTTGTATGCTGATAGGAGATGGAGACCTCTGGAGTTCGAGGATGGTGACCACGTCTTTATAAAAGTCTCACCTTAACAAGGTATGCATAGATTTGGCCGAGGTGGCATGTTATCTCTGTGGTTTATCGGACCATTCCAAGCCCTCAGTAGAGTAGGCGAGGTGGATTACCACTTGGATCTTCCACCTCAGTTGCACTGGGCGCACAACATCTTCCAGGTATCTCAGCTGAGGAGATACGTGCACGACCCATCCCAAATCATCGACCATGGGGAGCTAGACATTAATGACTGGATGACTTTCACGGAGGTTCTAGTGGAGGTTGAGGATCACCAGTAGTGGGTCCTATGTGGACGGTCGATACCTCTGGTGCGCGTTCACTGGCATCACAGGAGCCTCCAGGAGAGAACATGGGAGATGGTCGCTCAGATGTGTGCTCAGTACCCCCTTTTGTTCCCTTATTTCATGTTGTAGCTTATGGGGATGTAAAGCCCTGAGTTGGGGAGAATGTAAAGACCCTGATTTCTCATGGATGTTTTTTTTTAAAATACATGGGAATTTTAAGATTCTGCTTTTTCTGACGGCTCTTGATTCCAAGGCCTGGGTTGCCTGAAATCAATTTTTGAAGTTTTTCTTGGGTTGGTTCAGTAAACGTGTGAGCATAATTTTATAGCTTTTGAACCGGTGCTCGGAATTGAAATCTGAGGGCGTCGTTGAACTCGTATTGTTGGTGATTTCTTAGTAAGACCTTCACCATAGTTTCATTATAAGATGATTGGAAGACAGATTTTGGGGTTCATTAATTAAGTTAAATAAAAACAAGGTGACAAATTATTTTTATTTCATGGTGGTTAAAATATCCAAGGGGAGGTTGGAGGTGCGGACCACCACACCATAACCTCCCATGAGAGGTTATGGTGGTGGGGCCCACTCACACATAACCTCCTTTGATAGGATATTTATTAGTGGGGACCACCCAGGCATTAAACCCCTTGTAAACCCCAATTAAGTGGTGAAACTCTCTACCTACCCCCATCATTTAGTTGTGAAAACCCATGAATTTAATTAATTGAACTCTCCCTTCCTTTTTTTATTTGGCACCTTTTGAATTTTTCTGACTCCCCAATTAATATTCCAACACTCGTGTATTAAATTTGGTGGAGCCTGGTTTTTAAATTAATCCAATTCAAATTTTTTTCCAACAAAATTAATAGGATTCTCACTCTATTATTTTTATGGCATAACCTTTTGTTGGAGATTTGGAAAGATCTTTGGAGAACCCTTAGAGAATTCTCTCTCAAGTAAGAACACCCCCCTTTCAATGGAGAATGACGAACACCTTTCTTCGATCCTCGATCGAGCCTAAAGAGAAGGAGCTGACCATGAAGAATGCCAACAACGCATCTTCATCGGTCTCCTACCAAGAATGCCTCCCGACGTCAATGAATCGATGACGCCTTTTTCCCACGACTTCGTCTACAAACGGCAAATGAGGTAGGGAGATTTGTGTTTTTTTTCTCATTCTCTGACGTTCTATTTATGGAGTAAGTTATGCAATATGATATCAACTGAACTTGGGGGGGGGGGGGGGGTTCGAACCACACAAACACGGCTGAAACTTCCCCTTTGTTGTTCTCGATCGATGGTGACGACATGGAAAAGAGGCGATGAGGAAAAAAGGCTACGCTAACCCCGACCTCTGCGAACTGCACCGCCGACCAAGCAGCAACCAAACCGTGCCCCACACACTGCTACATAGCCCTGGCGATGACACGCCGCGCCTTGCCGGTGTGCTGCTCGCACCCCCGGTGCACTGCCCGGCCCTGCCGGTGGCCTGGCCGCACCCCGTGGCGCCCTACCTCCTTGCCTGATGCCCCCCGGCACCCTGTCGCACTGCCCGACGCACCCCGCGACACCCTTCCATCCTGCCTGGCGCCCCCCGGTGCCCGCCACCCTACCCGGCCCGCCCCCGCGCACTGCCTGATGCCCCAACATCCTGCTCGGCACCCCCGCGGCCTGCCTCGTGGCCTGCCGCGCCCTGCTCGGTGCCCCCGCGGCCTACCCGGTTTCCAACCGTCCTACCCACGCCTCGCGCGGCCTGCCTGGTGGCCACCTAGCCACCGACCTACAGAGCCGACCCGTGGCGTAACCCGCAATGTCGCTGCCTGAACCAGCGCGGTCTTCCATGCCGAGTTACCATGCTACCTACATGGCGACAACTAGGCTGAAATGCCCTTGCGGTCCGCTGGGTTGGGCCCAGTGGACCAAGTTAAAACATAGAGGGCTGACTCACCCATTATGCCAGGTCAGACGTAGCGAGTTTGACCGGGTTCACCCAGATCTGGTCGACCTAGAATGGGTTGGCCCGAGTCGGTCTGACCAGGTTGGACGAGACCCAAGCACATTACTGACCCTTTTCTTGCTTTGGCCATATCGTTAGCACCAGACATCCCTTTGACGAACCGTTTAGCGGCGTCAATATTCGTAGAACGAAGCCTCCCCTTTGAGAATACCCCATGAGTGTTTGGGGTATTGTTGAGATACAGTCAGGTTGGTTCGTACACAAAACCAACCGCGACACTCTGACTAAAAGGCTAATAACTCACAGACTGGGCATCCAATTGACATGTTTTCTGTTGCATTGAGACCCCTATGACATGGAAGAACATTGAGATACTTCTAAGTGAGACTTTGTGCCACTTGAATTATCTTCTAGCAGCTCATGGAGCACATCCTCCCAGAGACGAGCGTACAAAGTGCGGAGACCTAGTAGTTGATAGACCTGATGACTTCATGACCAATTTGACATAGAGTGATTTGACTAGCCCAATATAGTGCGCCTGATATTTGGCAGTAGACCCATGGTGGATGGAGTGCTAGGTATTTGGCAGCAGACCCATGGTACTCGAGTAGAGGAGTACCTCTATAGGATATCAGGGGGAGCACTTGGTTTTTAGTGGCAGACCCACATCGGAAGGAGCGCCCGGTATTTGGCTGCAGACCCACGATACTTGACATGAGGAGTACTTCAGTAGTCCAAGGTTAGTGAGAAGCGCCTCAGTGTCATGACAGGACCATTGTACTTGATAGAGGAGGAGTTATTTAGCACCCATGGTTTTGATAATGAAAATCCTTGTTTTACCTGAGTCTATGTCCTTTGTGTTTTCCTCATTATTGAGATGGGTTACTTGATAACTAGGGTATATGTATGGGCATATACTTATGTAATGGTTATACGTTGAAATCATAATTTTTGGTTTATACTTGTTGGATTTTGTGAGACCTTGAGGGTCTTAGGGTCCCTTCTGAGTGTCGTTATACTCACCCCTACACGGGCTATGCCCACACCTCGTTGAGTTGGATGCCGACGATGGACAACGTTGACCGAGGCAGAGTGTATGGGGACTAAAGGGAACCTGGAGGTGGACCTCACAATGAGTCAGTACCTGGAGGTGACAGATGGACGTGGAGCACTAAGGATGCTATTTGTACCTACCCTTCAGGTCGGATCCGTGGTGGATGATCCAGGAGCTTCAAGACACCTTCTAGCTGTTTGTGTTTTTAGTAGTACCTATTTTTCCTTTCGTTGTACTTTATTGTTGGGCTTGTATTTCCGGTGATTTTACTTTCATCATACTTTTCATACAATTTTTACTTATTATTTTATTCCTCTTTCACTCTGATTATGTGTGTTTACTTTTTATAATGGAAATTCCTTTCCAGCATAGGGATTTATGCCTTTGGTACTAGTAGCTAACCCCTGGCCTATAGAAGGAAGGATTGGGGTAGTCACAACATAAGTCCCGAGGATGAGTCATGACAAATGGCATCTGACTATAGAAACTAAGCCCCTATCAATGAAAATGGAGTCTCTCTATTGTTCATTAGTATATTTGAATATATAAACGGTTTCCCAAAATTTTAGTTTATAAGATATATAATCAAACCAAAATGGATAGAATGATATTTTAATAAAATCCCTCAAATTTATGAGATTACCACAACATTCCACTGGTCTAGGATCCCCCTAAGAAGCCCTATTAATATTAACCTTAACTTAATTCAGCTAATGTCGAATAAATTTACGATAATATTATTAAAAAAATGTACTTGTAATAACTATAAACTTAATATAAATAATGATAAAAAATTCATTGATGTTATTACTCATTTTAAAATTTTGAACATGAGTGGAAATTTTAATTTTCTTGATGGTAAATGTAAAAATAACCATTATTAGAGTGTTCTTACCCTTGAACATGATGTTATTTGTTGATTTTTAAAATTATATATACATTATTACATTTTATTGATATGTAGATTAAAAATATAAGTAATATACTTCATGTTATATATGTAGGTCATGTGGGTAATGAGTTTAATGGCGTTGTTTAAATCCAACTTAAACCAATTGGAGACCTATCTTCAAATAATATCAATAAATGTTCATTAAAATATATTAAAACTTAAATACAAGAAGTGAAAGAATATGTAACCCAAATTCCATTAATTATTATCACATCATCTATTTAAAGTCTATTTTACAAATGTTTACAAATCAACATCAATTTTCATGGAAGGATAATGTTTTCCATAAATATTTGATCTATTTAGGATGGAAATTAGAGACAAGACATAGATAATGATAATTTATCTTAATTTTGAGACTCCCTATGATAATATAGAACTAAAAATTTATATAAAAATTAATGAATTTGATGGTATATATTTTCATACTAATATGTTCATGTGTAATTGGGTTGATTGATATCCACATATTAAGTGAATATATAAAAGGGAGATGGAGATATTGAGAGAGAAGAACGTCCATATGGGATTACACAATGGTTAGATATTTATAAATAAAGACAATTAATATACTAAATGTTGATGTTGGTATATTTAAAAGGAATATAATTTGTCTGTTAAATTATTTCATCAAATGTATCATTAAGGGTAGGGAAAATTTATGAACCTAGGTTGAACCTACCAATTTTAATATTTATGAATATAATTTTGATTCTAATGAAGTAAGTATATTCCTTCAAATTACATTGATTTTACTAGTATAAATCCATAGTTAGTGATTCATTTGACATCATGATATTTTTTACAATAATTTCCTCCAAGTTAAGGGGATCAAAAAACCTCATCCAAGCCACAATCACTATGTTGTTTTCATTATAAAACCTAGTTATATAAATATTATAATTTTTTTTGTATTTGTTTGATATCAGATGTTCATTTATTGTTATGAAATGTACTAAAAAATGAAAGTGATATTATAAATCATTATGCGTGTTTTCCCTAATTATAAGTGGATCTTACACTTCCAATAATTTCGTTAGGTTGGGATCATCGAAAAATACACTCAAAGAAAAAAATCCCATTTAAACATTAAATAGGGTCAGACATAGATAATTAAAACCTAAACACTATATTTACCATTAAGAAGTTAGGTATATAATTATACCGAGTTCCACAGATGTCCTTGATAAAGTATAAGTCATGATATATGAGATAATATTTCCTAAGACAAAATCATAATGTATAAAGAAATGATTAATTATGAAAAGTGTAATTTTATCTCCCATAAAAAACCATAATAGTTCTTCAGTATAAAATAAGTGTGTGTAAGATTTCAAGTATCTAATAACCTTAATTTTATAATTAGATCCACATTTTTTTAGCTTTATAGGTGACTTTTCTTATGTAATCCACATCCAATCCTAAAAGGTAGGATGATAAAGGATCCCCATATTTATCTCTATAAGATAATTAAAATTATATATCATTGAATTGATTCAAAATAAAATAATTCCATTATATTTATATCATGATAGAGATAAAATTATAATCACCATAGAGAATCGATAACTTATAATGATATTTATAGTGAAGTCCAATCTAAGAGTGTCAAATTTTTAAGAAATTTACACTTGGGTATAAGTCTCCATTCATAGAATTATTCGACAGAAGGATCACATTTACTATTGTAGTGTATGAAAATTCTTGTATTTTCCTCCCAAACATTTTCAAAATATTTTCAGTGACACAATAAGGTCAAAACAAGTTTCCATCCTTTATAGAAAAATTTATTGATAATATTTAGGAAAATATTTCCCAAAAACATAAGTCTAAAATAAAAAAATAAATTTTGAATTATCAAACATGGAAATGATATTAAGGAACATTGATTTCATACCTTTATGTATAAATTTATTCAAGATGATTTCCATGACTGGCTTTTATATGTCCACATAATCAATTCCCCAAATGTGAGAAAATAACTAAATCGGAAACCAATTAAGACCATCTATTATATCAATTTTCATAGAATAATGATACTTATGAACCTTTTTGTTGGAAAATATTGTAGTAATAAATACGTTACATATGTAATTAGAGTATGTTTCGATAGAACTTCTTAGTTACAGGACTCTAATACAATGCTTCTGTTCAATGAACTAATGTGTGAAGTAATCCTCTATTGATTTCCCAATTTCCTCATCATTAATAAATGTATCAACATTAAAAAAATGATGATGATTACCTTTTTAATTTAACATTAATTGTTTATAAAATAAAATAATTATAGGTTCTTGTAACAATTATAATTCCATGAAAAATTATATTACTACTTTAATATTTTTATTTAATTTGATATTATATTCTAGGCGAGTTTGTTTATGAATAATTTATATAATAGAAGTGTTCTGAAGATTCACATAGTTATGATATTATTGTAGGATAGATTCTCAATTTCTTATTTCCTCATTAACCACAATGAAGTTATCTTTTATATAAGACCCTAGCGATAGATTAATTATTTTTATCTCAATAAATATTTTTTGAAAATCAATAAAACGTTCATTTACATTTCCTTCATCATTGATAATAACTTCATATTAAACCATTATAATCCATGAATTACTAACATTGTAGGTTGGTAAAAAATATTTACATCCATCAGGGAAAACCTATACCATAAGTTATATATTATGTGATTGAAATCACTAAATGGGTTTATTGGTTAAATTTGAGCACTTGACTATCACCACTATGAATTTTGAAAAGCCTATTAAATTTTCTTTCCTCCATGAAATTAATTATACACTAGGACCTATATTAGGGCATATGGATTGATGTTTAATGAGATAATATTGGTTAATACACATTCCAAACCCCCTATAAGAAAATATTGTGATAGTTACTATGAATTGTTATAAATAAAATTTTCATTATAGTATAATCCCCTATAAGGATACTATTTTCTAACATCATTTTAAATATGAATTAGATAACTCCAATTATCATTTACATTAATTTAAATATTATTATAATGAATTCGTGCATTTAGTATTATAATTTTAATAAAATAGAGTTATATTTTGGTGAAAAATCTATATAATATATATACTTAATATTTTTATAGCCAATATCCTATCTTTTATCCATAACTAATGTATTATTATGATAAAGGAACTAGAATCCAAACAAGAACCATTTGATGAGACTAAAATAGATGAAAAAACCATTACATAAAAAATTATTTATCTAATTTTTTATTATCTTGAATAATTTTTTTAAAGGTAACAAGTTGTTATCTGGTAAATCATCCCCATATAGTTATAGAAAAAAGTTTTCATTACTATAATGAGAAACCCCTTATAATGTAATTATGATCTTTATGAAAAGATGTCCCTAACTCAATTTTTTAGATTTCTCTACCTTATTTATAATAATAAAACTCTCCTTCATTTTTTTGTAATATGCATCCACATTTATATAACAATAAATTCAGGTAGAAGATTGAATTTTTTGTTAGAAATATTAGAAGGATCTATATATTACGAAAGTTATTTTTTAAGTAATTTAATAGAAATAACCTTGGTCATGGAGTCAACACATTTATGTTTCTTCTCGTAAAATATATTTTTAGTTGAATTTCATACCCCAAATTCCCCATAATGAATTGATGAGTGAGGGTCCTCCTAAATAATGTAATGTCCCTCAATATCAATATTAGCACTATCAATATTTTCCAATACTTTTTTGTACTTTTACTATGGATAAGTAGTGAAATTTTTCCATTATTTTTTGTCACATATTCTTCCTATTTTATTCTATTTTTTTTTCAAAATGACCATAAATAAGATAATTGGAAGTAACCATATCCATTATAGTGTTCCCAACCCCTATATTAGACTATAACATTTCATATTTCTTTCTCTTCCATTATATTAATTTTTTTCGATCTACATCCATATTCTAAATGACCATGCCCCCTAAAGACATTTAATTTCTCATTTATTGTTCAAACATAATATGAAATATTCCGAATGATTTTGAAATATTTTTTTATTTACTCATAATTTATTTTCAAGTTCTAGTTGTCTTTCATAGTTTTTAACACCGCATCCTCTATATAGGTAAATGGTAAGAAAAACTCCACTAAAACTATAGAAATATGAAAATAACAAATATTTCCAGTCTCTATATCAAGATTAATTTTAATAATAATTGATTATTAAAAGTTCTTCAAAATCCTAGGTTTCTAATAAAACCAATCCACCCTAAAACAATTATTGTACCTATGAGCGTGTCAATTTGTAAAATTAAATTCATCAAAGTTCTTATCAAATTACATTATTTTTATAAAATCTAGGTCTATGGTAAATGGATGAATAGTTCTATATTCTTATATTCAACTCAATAACTGAGATTTTTTTTTTCAAAATAGTCATTAATATTTGAATCTATCCTCTAATAACCCATGAATCCAAAGATCATATATCGTTCACAATAGACCATAAAATTAAAAAAGATCTTCTTCCTTATGGAATAATACTAACCATAATAATGAATTGAAATAGTTATTTTATTTATTTTATGATTTAATAATGATAGATTAAATGAATAATATATTCTTTCATGATTATTCTTCTTTATTTTGAGTTACTCAGCATAGAGAAGCAGAGCTTAGTCAGTGAATCATCCATAAAACATTTTAGGAGGTATCCTTGATCATTGTTTATCCCTTTTCATTTAAACAATTGATATTTTTATAGATTATCGAATGAAAAAATCATTTTATATGAGGTAATTAATCTAATGTTATAAAAATTATTGATAAAAAATTGAATGAATTGCCTAGATCACCTATGTTCGAGCATTCATGTTCTGATAAATATGAAACAAAATAATTATACTTATAATGATAAAAATAACAATAATATAAATAAATTACACTAGTTTATAAGAAAGATAAACAATATACACACCCATGTTCTATTAATGGAAATCCACTAAACTCACATAGAGAATACGAACTCTATAGATTTCATATTACTATTTCATATTTCTTGAAGTTCCAAAATTTAATGGCGTAAATTACTTATATAAAAAATGACCAAAAAATTGGCCCAAAGGGTAATTTTTGGAATATAACACTACTCTTATAGTTCCTTTCCTAAAATAAAAATTAACTTCTATAGTAACCACCAATTTTATTGTACCAATTATAGTGACAATAAACTACCCTTTTGTAGTTCATTATTATAGTATATGTCGAATTTTACAAAAATAGAAGACATTGGAAGAAACCCCCCATCCAATTGATATTGATTAGTAACAATAAAAATCAATAATGGTATATGTAATGACCCGTAAAATTCAAGGAATTTTTTTTTCCTTAATTTTCTTGGGAATTTTACAAGAACGTAGTTTCTGACAGCACCTGATTCCGAGGCCCGGTGTGCCAGGAATCATTTTCTGAAGTTTAGCTCAGGTACGTTCAATGAATGAATGAGTGGGTTTTTCTAACTTTGAACCAGTGCTCGGAATCGAATTCCAAGGGCACCGATGGAATCTCAGTGCCGATAATTGGTTAGAAACACCTCTTCTAATGTTGGGTTTTCTCGGGTGTGGTTTTTAATTTTTGGGGTTAAGTTAAGGAATAAAATAATAGTGGTGCAACCGTTTTTTATTTTATTTTTCTTAACATAAGTAAAGTGGATGATGTGGGACCCACAATATCCAACCCACTTGGTAGGATATTTGTGAGGTGGGGGCCACACGATCCCCACCATTTCTTTTCTTCCTAAACCCCCTCCTTTAATTAAGGTAACACACCCGCACCCCTACTAATTGGAAGTCAACCCTTGCGTTTTTGTGTTATGAAATACCTCATTTAATTTGGGTAGTTTAATTGTTGAAATTAATTCAATTAATTGTTTGATTCGTTTTTGAATTTTAAAATGCATGGCTTGAGAAATAAAATAAGAGAACTCTTATTTTGTAGGCTAGTTGTGTTGAGAGGGGATTGGGAGGAAGTGGGAAGGCTTAATGATCTACATATTCTTTGTCATAGAATGCGAAGAACATGAAGAACGCACCGATATCTGAAGAAGAACACAGAATCCTCATAGATCGACTACGTGATTTTGTGTACCGCGACACCAATGACCTTTGTTCCGCGATGTTTCCTTCATGACGTTCCTTCTCCACGATGCGACGATCCCCCTTCCGCGATGCCTTCTTCTGCAACGTGCTTTTCTACGAAGAACCCTCGCTCGATGATGCTTGAGGTAGGGGTTTTGGTTCAATTAAATCTATGTGATTCATATCATCGACATGTGTTTAAAATTTGTCGGAAGCCTTTTTAAACTACTAACACGGTGGGTGCGGACCAACGAACAAGTCCGAATGCACCGTATCCTCGTTCTTGGTGTGCAGATCGGCGGGCGATGATGAAGCAGGCCGCATGGGTGTTTTGAGGTATTCGTTGTGAATAATCTATCCGGGGAGGGCCGTTGGCGAAGACGGCAGGCAAAACCGACCACCAGAGCTCATCCGGTGGTCCGCGGAACACTCCGCTGGTGCACCTCACCGACACGGCATCGCCGGCGGTCGGAGGTGGTGGCCGACACCGGCAGGCCGCCAGAAGGCGGCGGCGCCCGGCGCACCGCCGGGATGGGCCGCCGTGACTGAAGCCACGAATGCAGGCCACTGGTCTCGCGACCACGTAGGAGCGAAGGAGGCGGGACGCGGCGCTCGACCGTGTCCGTTGGCAGGGAGCGGCCCCCACGCGGGGTCGCAGTCTCATTCAAGGGGGCGGCGCCCCCCTTGGGAACCCTCTTGACTGTTACGGTGGAGCTTCCTGGCCGCTGGCTGTGCCAGCGCGCTGAACCGGGCCGACCCTGGGGGTATCGGGCCGGGTCGGACCGGGCCCAAACCCCATATTACTTGACCTGTTTCATTCTATTGCCCATAAATTGGGAAATGAACCTCTAATCTAAGCACCATTAGTTGCTTAGCGATCCTTGCATCAAGACGGTCGTTTTAGTATATTACACGCAAGGTTTCAGAGAACTTTGAGTATGGCCGGGTTGGTTTGGATACGAAACCAACCGGGCCCTCGGGCCAGAAACGCTTATATCTCGAGCTCCGGACGTCCGATTGATGTGTCGTTGACTTTTTTGGTTTCCTATTGATGAGAAAAAACCGTTGGCATGATCTCCTGAGATTTGGATGATGTTGGATAATGGCTGGGTTGGATTCTACCCAAAATCCAGCCGGGACCCAGGAACGGAAAATCTGATAACATTCAGACCGGACGTCCGTTTGACGAACCGTCAGTGGAGTTGGTGATCACGTTGAGAAACGGTCCCTATGAGCATACACTAAGAGAGTTTGGGGTACAGTAGAGATATGAATGGGTTGGTTCGCACACGAAACTGACTGGGCCCCTAGAACGAAAAGGCTAGTAACTCACAGACCGGATGTCCGACTGACGCGCCATCTATTGCGTTAGGACCCCTATGACGAGGCGGTCCTTTGAAATACTTCTCCATGGAACTTTTTGATACTTGGAGTATCGAATAGTAGCTCATAGAGCGGACCCTCCTAGTGACGAGCTAGTAGAGTACAGAGACCTAGTAGCTGGCTGAGACTTGTCGACTGCTGATCTATCGACTCGGTGTGTTTCAGATAGCCCAGTGGGGAGCGCTTGGGTGTAGTAGCAGACCAACGACAGAGGAGCTCTTGGTAGTAGCGGCAGACCTGTGGTACTCAATAGGAGGAGTACTTCTGGAGGCTATGGGCGGGAGCTCTTGGTTGTAGTGGCAGACCAACGACAGAGGAGCAGTTGGTTATAGCGGAAGACCCGCGGTACTCAACAGAAGGAGTACATCTGGAGCCTATGAGGGGGAGCGCTTGGTTGTAGCAGCAGACCCATGTTGGGAAGTGCTTGGTTGTAGCAGCAGGCCCACAGTACTCGATAGGTGGAGTACTACAACTGTCCAAGGTTAGTGGGGTGCGCTAGGTTGTAGCGGCAGGCCACTGTACTCGATAGAGGAGGAGTTCGGCGCATTTGGTTTTAGTGGCAGGCCCACTCTACTCAACAACTGAGGAGGAGCACGCCCTCCACTTGCGGGGGTTAGTACCTATCGATCTTGTGTGGGTCTGACGACTTAGATTAATCAGTGGCAACATCTGATCATCTCTATCATCATGCGAATAAGTATACCTGTGTGAGCTGAATCTTGTTTTTCTTTCCTATGTGGATTGAGTAGTGCAATCCTATGTGGATGTGATCGAATTTGGGCTCTGATGTTGGAGCCGAACTTGAAATTGATGACTTAGGTATATGTATGGGCATATTCCTAAGTAGTGCTAGATGTTACTTTGTGATTGTATCTTTGCTTTGTGGATTATCCTTTGTGGATTCTGGGAGACCTTCGGGGGTATCGGTGTCCCCACTAAGTAGCTAACACTCACCCCTACACGAGCTATGCCTGCACTATGTTGTGTTGTTCGCAGACGATGGACAACGCTGATCGTGGTTGAGGCTTGCGGAGGAGGACGGTACCTGGAGGTGGACCACTGGACGAGACATACTAAGAGTGGACAACTGGACCCGAGGAGCTGTGGAGGCTATCCGTACCCACCCATCAGGTGGGACTTCCAGTGGACGGATCGATGTTGCTGCTTTACTTTTAGTTATTGTACTTTCTTTTCAGTTGTACTTTACTTTTAGTTTGGGCTTGTATTCTGTCCCATTTACTTTTTTCACTTACTTGTACTCAGTTTACTTAGTGTTTACTTCTGCTAGCTTACTCTGTGGTGTTTGTTTACTTTTAAAGGAAATGCCTTCCCTTTTTGTTGGTATTTACGCCTTGGTGCTAGTCACCAACACCTGGCCAATGGAAGGCGGGATTGGGGTAGTCACAGCATGGGCCCCGAGGACGGGTTGGGACAAATTGGTATTAGAGGAGTTCAGTTCTACCACAGAACATAGGACTCTGATCTTTTTTTTATGTGAAGCAATAGTGTTGAGCGTATTGAGTGTGGTTAACAGTTCAGGGAGTCCAGTGTTGGTGCGGCGGCCGACGTTTCCGTACACCAGGTCCCTGACTTCTGATTTCCGACTTAATGCACGAAAACATTGATTGCAAGTGTGTTTCATGTTTTCTTGGTGATTACTTTATCTTAGCTCACCAGGTATACTGTTTGACCGTGGCACACCTGTTTCTTTTCAGGATGGTCCCGCAATTGTAGCCAGCTAGGGTTCCGAGTGTTGTACGTGACGACAGCCCATCGAGCGACGAGGCCTCGGTACAGGGCACTTTGACAGAAGAGGCACCGGCGGTAACTATACCCGCTGAGCCACCAATGCTACCAGCCCCAGCCGCTAACGATGCACATCGACATAGTGCATTGCATGAGTTTCAGCGACTGCAACTGACCAGGTTCTGTGGGGAGACAGACCCTAAGGCAGCTGAGGATTGGCTGGAGGCAGTTGTACGAGTTTTCAGGTTAGTGAGGACACTAGCAGACCTCATGGTGATCCTTGCAGCGAGCCTCCTACACGCGGAAACATGAAGATGGTGGAGCTTGATGCTCGAGGTTCACGATGAGGCATCTCTCCTCTAGACGGACTTTGAGAGCCTCTTCCGCTCGGAGTTCTTCCCAGCAACCCTTCGTGCGGTGCACATCCAAGAGCTACTACAACTACGGCAGGGCAGCATGATAGTAGCCCAGTACGCGGCGAGATTTATGTATATCTTGTGCTATACCATAAACATGGTACGAGAACCATTCTTCTGGGCCCAAACCTTCGAGCTGGGGCTCAGGCACGAGATCAGAGTTTCAGTTGTTTCTCAT
Organism: Viscum album; assembly: GCA_963277665.1. Classification (NCBI taxonomy): domain Eukaryota; kingdom Viridiplantae; phylum Streptophyta; class Magnoliopsida; order Santalales; family Viscaceae; genus Viscum; species Viscum album. The sequence continues at coordinate 248,206,052 of OY728165.1, read as the reverse complement.
AGCATTCCGACACATGCAGGGGTGTTGGAGCGAGCCCTCTTAGTGGAGAGTTTCCTTGCTGAGCAGTCTCCAGCAGCAGGACCCACCAATAGCCGACATGCGGCAGAGTCTTCTGTAGCGGGTAGTAGACAGATGACGTAGAGGTCCAAGAGGAATAGACCTACTGGTGGTCGACCGCATGACACCAGGTCGTTTGTGTGAGGCACCCGGGGTGGATAACGACTTACCCCGAGCGGACAGTGTTATTCCTGCGGTGGGGTTGGTCACATGGCACATGACTGTCTGATCCACCATAGAGATGACCAGCAGATGAACGAAGGACCTCCCAAGCATAGGTAGAAGTTCAAACGAGGTGGACCGCATGGAGCAGAAGACCGTGGCAGGGAAGCTGGCCGTGAAGCTGGAGGTGGATGACACTTCGAGGTGTTGCCACCACCACCCCCAGGAGGTCCACCCCGACTGCAGGGAACAGGTGGACATGGTAGAGCCCAACTTTAGGAATCTGAGGCCTATGAACATGGAGCTCAGGGAGCAGATGGACAGGAGCAAGACTATCTGCAGACCTGTAGACTTTTTTTCATGCTGCTTCAAGCTTTGTTGATGTTTGTTTGTAGATTCTTTGTGTCTTTGTACTTTGAGCTGCAGTAATAAAAGACACCTTTCTTGTGGCGTTTACCTTCCTGTCCTCTCTTAATGTTGTTAAAAAGAGGTTCCAGTTTAAAAACAGTTGACTTGACCCTCACTTTGAGATACCTTCTGGAGGAGACCTAGTAACCACACACTGATACCGACAGTGTGACACAACCCTTGGAGGCGAGAGTAACGGTTGGATCTCTTGGTAGTGGCATCGAGGCCTTACGACGTCATCCATGGTATGGTTTGGTATCATCCATGTATGGATTGACTGTATTAGGCGAAGAACATGGATCCTCCAGGGGATGAGACCAGGTTTCTCTTATCAGAAAAGAAGAAATCTCAACAGCTCATGTAGGACCAGAAAGGTTCAAGTCATCCAATAGCGGATGAGGACAGCTCAGAGCTGGCAGAAGTCTTATGCTGATAGGAGGTGGAGGCCACTGGAGTTCGAGGATGGCGACCATGAATTCTTGCGGGTCTCACCTCAACGTGGATTACAGAGATTTGGCCGAGGTGGCAAGTTATCTCCGCGCTTCATCGGACCATTCCTGGTCCTCAGTAGGATTGGTGAGGTGGCTTATCGTCGTGCTCTACCACCTCAGTTGCACAGAGTGCATGACGTCTTCCACGTATCCCAGCTGATGAGATACGTGCATGACCCAATGCATATCATTGACAATGGGGAGCTAGACATTGATGATGGGGCAATGTTTGTGGATGTTCCGGTGGAGATCGAGGATTGACAGGAGCGGGTCCTACGTGGATGGACGATTCCTCTAGTGCGCATCAGATGGCAGCACAGAAAACTTCAGGAAAGCACTTGGGGGCGGGAGGCTCAAATGTGTGCTCAGTACCCACAATTGTTTCCCTAGTCTATGATGTTTCTTTACGGGGACGTAAAGTCCTAAGGTGGGAGTGATGTAAAGACCTGTAAAATTCAAGGAAATTTTTTTTCTTAATTTTCTTGGGAATTTTACCAGAATGCAGTTTTTGATGGCACATGATTATGAGGCACGGTGTGCCCAGAATCGTTTTCTGAAGTTTAGCTCGGGTACGTTCACTAAACGAACAAGTGAGTTTTCCTAACATTTGAACTGGTGCTCGGAATTGAATTCTGAGGGAACTGATGGAATCGCAGCACCGATAATTGTTTAGAAACACCTCTTCCAGAGTCACGTTTTCTCGGGTGTGGTTTTTATTTTTTGGGGATAAGTTAAGGAATAAAATAAAAGTGGTGCAACCGTTTTTTATTTTATTTTTCTTAACATAAGTTAATTGGATGATGTGGGACCCACAATATCCTACCCACTTGGTAGGATATTTTTTGAGGTGGGGCCAACACGAGCCCCACCATTTCATTTCTTCCAAAACCCCCTCCTTTAAATTAGGTAACACACCCGCACCCCTACTAATTGGATGTCAACCCTTGCGTTTATCTATTATCAAATGCCTCATTTAATTTGGGGAGTTTAATTGTTGCAATTAATTCAATTAATTGTTTGATTAATTTTTTGAATTCTAAAACGCATGGCTTGAGAAATAAAATAAGAGAACTATTATTTTCTTAGGCTAGTTGTGTTGAGTGGGAATTTGGAGGAAGAGGGAAGGCTTGGAGATCTTCATATTCTTCGTCGAAGAACGCGAAGAACGCGAAGAACACGAAGAACGCACCGATCTCTGATGAAGAACGCTGAATCCTCGGAGATTGACTATGTGACGCTGTGTACTGCGACGCCAATGACCCTTCTTCCGTGACGCTTCTTCCGTGGTGTTACTTCTCTGTGACGCGACGATCCCCCTTCCGCGATGCCTTCTTCCGTGATGTACTTTTTCATGACGAACCCTCGCTCGACGACTCTTGAGATAGGGGTTTTGGTTCAATTAAATCTATGTGATTTAAATCATAGACATGTGTTTATCATTTGTCGGAAGCCATTTTAAACCACTAACGTGGTGGGTGCGGACCAACGAGCAAGTCCGAACCCATCATCTCTTCGTTCTTGGTGTGCGGATCAGCGGGCGGCGATGAAGCAGGCCACACAGGCATTGTGAGGTCTTCGTAGTGAAGAACTTGTCCCGGGAGGGCCGTTGGAAAAGACATCAGGCAAAACCGACCACCAAAACTCATCCGGTTGTCCGCAAAACACTCCGCCGACGCACCTCACCGGCACGGCGGCGCCGGCGGTCGGAGGCGGCGGCGCCCGACGCGCCGCTAGGATGGGCTACCGCAGTGGCAGGCCACTGGTCCTGCGACCGTGCAGGACCGAAGGAGGTGGGACGCGGTGCTTGGACACTTCCGTTGGCAGGGAGGGGCCCCCACGTCGGGCCGCGATCTCATTCAAGGGGGCAACGCCCCCCTTGCGCACCCGCCCGGCCGTTACTGTCGAGCTGCCTGGCCGCTGTCACCGCCAGTGCGCCGGACCAGGACACCCAGGCTGGGCTGGGCTGGGCCAAGCCAGCCAGGCTGGGCCGCACCCAAGAAGGCCAGAACCGGACCCGGTTCGGGTCACCCCGGTTCGGGCCGACCCTGGGGGTATCGGGCCAGGTCGGACCGGGCCCGAACCCCCTAATACAGGACCTGTTTCAGTCTGTTTCCCATAACATGGTCTAAGGACCTCCGATTATTGCACCATCAATTGAGTAGATATCCTTGGATAGAGACGGTTGTTTCGGTATATTACACTCAAGGTTTAGGAGAACTTTGAGTACGGCCGGGTTGGTTCGGATTCGAAACCAACCAGGCCCTTGGAGTGGAAACACTTATATATCAAGTTCCGGACGTCCGATTGACATGCCGTCGACTTTGTTGGCTTCCTATTGATGAGAAGAAACCTTTATCTTGCTTCACCTGAGTTTTCGATGTAGTTGGACAATGGCCAGGTTGGATTGTACCCGAAATCCAACAGGGCCCCTAGAACGAAAAAACTGATAACTTTTAGACCGGACGTCCGTTTGATGAACCATCAGCGACGTTGGTGATCACGTTGAGAAACAGTCCCTATGAGCATACCCTATGAGAGTTCGGGGTATAGTCGAGATACAGATGGATTGGTTCGCACACGAAACTCACCAGGCCCCTGGGACGAAAAGGCTAGTAACTCACAGACCGGGCGTTTGACTAACGCGCCGTCTGTTGCGTTAAGACCCCTATGACAAGGCGGTCCTTTGAAATAATTCTCAATGGAACATTGTGATACTTAGAAAATCGACCAGTAGATCATGGATAAGACCCTCCCGTTGACGAGTTAGCAGAGTGCAGAGACCTAGTAGCTGGCTGAGACTTGTCGACTACTGATCTATCGACTCGGTGTGTTTCGGGTATCCCAGTGGGGAGTGCATGGTTGTAGCAGCAGACCCATGGTGGAGGAACACTTGGTAGTAGTGGCAGACCTACAGTACTCAACAGAGGGAGTGCCTCTAGAGGCTATGGGGCGGGAGCACTTGGTTGTAGCGGCAGACCCAAGGCGGAGGAGCGCTTGGTTGTAGCGGCAGACCCGCTGTACTCAACAGAAGGAGTATCTCGGGAGCCTATGAGGGGGAGCTATTGGTTGTAGTGGTAGACCCAAGGTGGGAATCACTTGGTTCTAGCAGCATTCCCAAATTACTTGACAGGTGGAGTACTACCGCAGTGCAAGGATTGTGGGGCACTCTTGGTTGTAGCGGTAGGCCACTGTACTCGACATAGAAGGAGTTCAACGCGCTTGGTTGTAGCGGCAGGCCCACTGTACTCGACGGTTGAGGAGGAGCACGCCTACCACTTGAGGGGGTTAGTACCTATCGATGCTGTGTGGGTCCAACGACTTAGATGAATCAGTGGCTACATCTGATCATCTCTATCGTCATACAAAGAAGTACACCTGTGTGAGATGAATCTTGTTTTCCTATCCTATGTGGATTGAGTTGTGCTATCCTGTGTGGATGTGATTGAATTTGGGCTCGGATGTTGGAGCTGAACTAGAAACTGATGACTTAGGTATATGTATGTGAATATACCTAAGTAGTGTCGGATGTTACATTGTGATTGTATATTTCCATTGTGGATTATCCTTTGTGGATTATGGGAGACCTTTGGGGGTCCTGGTGTCCCTATTGAGTAGCTTATACTCACCCCTGCACAGGCTATGCCCGCACTACATTGTGTAGGTTATAGACGACGGACAACGCTGATCGTGGTTGAGGCTTGCAGAGCAAGACGGTACCTGGAGGTGGACCACTGGACGGGACGTACTCAGAGTGGACGGCTGGACCCAAGATGCTGTGGAGGATATCTTTTCCCACCCTTCAGGTTGGAATTCCAGTGGACAACTCAACGTTGCTGCTATACTTTTAGTTGCTGTACATTCTTTTCAGTTTTACTTTACTTTCAGTTTGGGCTTGTATTCTGGCCCATTTACTTTCCGCATTTACTTGTACTCAGTTTACTTAGTGTTTACTTCTGCTAACTTACTCTGTGGTGTTTGTTTACTTTTAAAGTTAATGCCTTCCCTTTTTGTTGGGATTTATGCCTTGGTGATAGTCGCCAACCCCTGGCCTATGGAAGGCGGGCTTGGGGTAGTCACGACATGGGCCCTGAGGATGGGTCGTGACAGTATAAACCGTATAATAACAATGATGTTCTCAATAAAAACAACACAAGAAAAATAATAATAATAATTCATTTTGTGTACTATGTGATTGATATGAAATAACCAATTTTCCCCCTGAAATATATTTGAAAAAATACACACACACAAAATTATAATTGGAGAAGAAGTGGTTGAAAGATGTCGAAAAATTATTAACCCGACTAAAGATAAAATCTTTTCAATAGTAATGGGGAACAACATCATGAAAATTATCCACTCATGAAATTCAACTAAGATCATGGGAATCCAATGGATTTCCTCCCATATGAATAAATAAATAGAAGAGGATTATAATACTAATAAAGAGAGAAATTTTTAGGATATTCTCAAGAAACCATCTCTGAAAATCTAAATGGAGGCTATATAATGGGATTTTATGAACAAATGATTATGATTTGAGGGAAATGTTTGGTGTTGAAAATTGCATGTTAATAAAAATTGAATTTCATTAATTGAACCCCAAATTAAAGAATTAATACCATTCAGGAAACTCTCAAATAAAAAAATTAATACCACATTGTTCAATAAAACATAATCCATAACCATATTCTTACAGAACAATATTTATAAAAAAACCAATAAATATGATCATATCCCAAATGAAAAATAAAGTATAGATCACCTATAATAAAACCTAAATAATTTATTACATCATTAGAAGAATCTATCAATGAATTCTCAACCATGAATTATATGCAGTTAATATATTTTAATATCGAAAAAATCATGATCCTAAGAAAATCAACACCATTCATTCTAGGTTCCAAATTATTGATGAATCCAAAAATAATCCACATCAATCCAATAAAAAAACAATCCTAAAAACCAACATCAAAAGAGACTTAAGATTCAAAACCTAACTATGAAATCTAATTAAATTTTTTCTACTTTCACTATCATTTGATTCATAGTCAATTAATTTTCTAGTTTGATAGGCCCTTTTTTTATTCTTCCAATGAGGGTGAAAATGATCAGAATAGTTGAAAATGTTCAATATAAGTATAAGTATGTCACCATTATGTACTTATAAATCTATAGATTAATAAAAAACCCCTCATTAACCAACAATTTACCAATACACTTGTGTATTTTTTTCAAATTTATTTACGCATGCTGATCTAAACATAGACCCTAACATGCATGATAGTTGATTCAAGATCTAAATAAACAAGTTAAAATCATTATTTATAGATACACAAGTTAAGTAAATTAAATCTATAATAATGTCTCTATTAATGAACTAGATCAATAATCCATAAATATAAGATTATAGAATAACACACTTCACCACCAAGCCAATTGATAGAAAGAATCTTAATTTAGTAGTATCACCTAAAATAATGGAAATTATAGTAACTCTATTTATTTACTAAATAAAAAATTATTCCAATGAAATAAAAAATCATGACACATCCATATTATATATAATTCTATGCATATAATGATTAATGTTTATCTAACACTGAGAATTCAGAAGCTATACTAAGAAATAGTAAATCCCTTCAAGATTATAAGGTGTTATAGATATGTGTGTAGACATCAAAATTATCATTAAAAATGTGTAAATTAACTATATCACCATAAATAATGAAATACTATAGTGACTCCCCATAAGTAACAACATTACTAGAAGGATCATCAGCTACTTATTTTATATCTTTTTAAATATGAGAGACCGTTATTTGGATATTATTCGAAATTATAAAACATTTAATCCATTATGGATTTATCTTATAAAATAAAACTCTATATCATTGAATAATAATTTTAGCCACAATATTTGAGTCAATTTTAATCCATATAACATTCTAAACATATTTCATTATAGATCTATCGATGCAAATCACAAATAACTGTTCTACCTCAATATAAATATATATACCAAGTAAATGTTGGATGGTTCATTTAATGAATGAAAAATAGGTATTCAAGATTCCACCAAAACCCAAATATCCATTGTAATCTATTTCATCACTATCATGAAAACTATAATATATACAGGTAAAAGAGGAATCATTCTAATGAATATAAATTTATTGGGATTTATAGGAACATCATGAACACTACGAATATTTGAGAAAAATAAAAATAATTAATAATAATATAATTATTATTATCAAATAATTTTATTGATGAAATTATTCAAAATTATATTTATAAACAATGTATGTTCTATATAATCTATCCAAAATATTATTTTATTATTTATCTATAGAATTCACATCACAATTCTATATGCACTTTCATATCAGGTAAAGAACTTTAATCTAAAGAATGATATTTAATATATAATTCACTAACCCATTATTCAAAACTACTATAGCCTCCTACTATCCATAAAAAACATTCAAGGAAACAGTTGTTTTGAAAAGGCTGTCACCTAGTATGTAACGCCCCGACCCCAGCTACCCAGAGTCGGTGCATTACTTCGTAACATTGGCATGATCACAAGAAAGATCAAATCTCGAAAGACCGATTGGTTTAGTAGCCTTGTAAACACTAGATATATTCATAATTTTTACATTACATCATAAAATGAAAAACTACTACAACAACATAATGTTTCCACAGTCCACACTATAATCCCCTCATAATATCCCTGCAGGTCATTCATAACTTATATCTTCACATCCTGGGAAAAATAAAACATAGAAAAGGGGTGAGCTCAAATGCCCAGTAAGGATAACAATATAGCGGAACATTCAAAAATAAGCATTAACATTTAAGGCAATGAATTACTAAAACAAAAGCCTTTTAAACTTGAACTTCAACATAGTATGGCAAAAGTAAAATGAAATAATGTCATTTACTTGTTCACAAGGATATTCTACTAATCAAATAATCACATGCAAAATCAATAACCACTTTCATAATGTTGGAATGCATAATGCCAGACTATCATAACCACATAGCCAAGGCCTCGTTCCAAGACTACAAATAAGATTTTGTCAAGGCCTTGTGCCAAGACACTAGTTTGTCTCATGAGACCCACCGATGCATAGAGGAGCTATAGCGGGCTCCACCCGTCACTTATTAAGTCCAATGCATTCCCATATGAAAAGGTTTAAACATAACATAAACATTCGTATTAAAACTAGTATACGAAATGTCAATACTTTCACCATAAACTATGAATGGTATAAAAATAGCACATCCACAGTCATACATATCACAAAACCTTCAATACAACATAGAAGTTTTGTATCATAATAAATCAACTTCAAATAATCTTAAAATCCATCAAAGGATGTTGACATAAATGAAATCAAAATTCTTTTTAAAGAAGTATCTCCTTTTATTTTGAAATCATTTAAGATCCATATAAAATAAAACATTTTCTTTGAAAATATTCTTATAAGCTTGTAAGGAAAGCTTTGAAGATTTTATAATGGCGTAAAATAACCGCACCCGCCGTATAAGTTAAAAAAAACATTCTTACCTCAATTCTGTCGAAAAGGTTAAAAAGGACATTGTTTTGAAAACGACGGAAAGATTCCTTTATAAACCACTTATAAAAAGTCAAAAAAGGGTATAAATGACTTTAACCCATATTCTTGTAAATAGTAAAAATGTTTTTAAATACATTTCGAAGAAACATGGATGTGGATGATAAAGAGATCCCAGAAGATTATTACGTATAATACAACCTCGGATAATGAAGAGATTGTGAAATAACCCTTACCTTGTACTTTTCCTTGGTTGGGGTAGGTTAACCTCCTGTATAATGGTGAAATAATTGTTATTAAATTATACAAGAATCATATATATTAATATGATATCATATATGATCTTTCAACATTGATTTGTTAATAATATCTTAGTATTATCGTTGTTTCGGGTGTTAACTTACTCGTTTGCTTTTGTATGTTTTGTTACGTAAGACATGTTTGTAAAGGATAGGTTGTATATTATTCAAATCCAGAATGATATTAAGTCCTTAAACATCATTTTTAAATTATCAAATGATAATTATACTTGAATGGATACGATGGAGAATGAATCTCATCGCGTTCATGGAGACGGTAGTCCGTACGTACGCACGAACGCTACTTCCATTTAATTTTTATTTTAAAAGAATCAAATCCAAATGATACATAGGTATATTACTATTCCAGTATAATATAATATTTTATATATGTTACTTAAGTTCATTAACACCATCCTTTATACGTTCCATGTGTGGTATGAACGAGTCATATCATTTTAAGGGGGAGGTAGTCCGCACTTCCTCAAATGAAATTATCGTATGTATATACAACATGAAACGAATAATGGTATGAAATAAAATGGAATTACAGAAGCTTATATATAAAATATATATCATTAATATCATATTTAATTACAGTGCCATCATAATGGCCACCATGAGAGGCGGTAAGATGTTTTTGAACAATCATCGTTTCGTGAGGCGTTAGTTTGCCATCCACAGAAACATTATGTTCATCATCCATTAGATGGAGTTGTGTGCATGTGTAGTTTGAATCCTTCTTATAACAACATCCTAGTATATTGTGGATAATGGTGTTGTTACAAAAGAAAGGAAATAAAAAGAGTTTGGGGGTTGAAGAAGCAAAATAAATGAAAATAATTTAAGAGAAATCGTTACCTTTAATTTAGGTAAATCACTTTGGTTGGAACCAAAGGACTTCTTGAAATGCTTTCTGCCTAAGGGGAAGCTTCAAGGATGTGGAGAGGGATGTGGGGAGCTTAGTTGGGCAGAGTTTGGACGAGCCAAGTGGCTTGAGAGGTGTGAGGAATGAGTAGAAGTGGTCTTCTTTTATAAGGAAGAGGAGGGGCTCTTTAGGAAAGAGTGAAAGTATTATTTTATAATATAATTATATTCGGTTTCTAATGGTCCAAAAATCATTGAGGTCGAAGATAAGATGACTCATATTCTAAATAAAATCATCCAATAAGAATTGGACAGGTTTTAGATAATATTTTAATCACTATAATCTTATTTATGTAAATGATTTATTAATGAGGTAAACATTTCATCATTATTGTGTCATTAATAATTTAACTTATTTGATGTCTAAAAATTATAAATAAAATATCATCATGTAGGAAATATTTTTAGCTTTCTAATGAATATTTATAATCGAAAATCCAACTTGTATAACCCTATGTAAAAATTGTTCTTCTAAAATATGTAAGCTTATGCCATTTTTATTTTTATTTTAACTTTATTAATATAATGTGTCCCTACCACATACAAGTGGCTCCAAGGGGTCCCCAAATTAACCCAAGGATGCCCATGGTCGGGTATGTGTCCACCAATAATGTTAGGACACGTTTTAGGGTAATTTTGTATTATTATAATATTATTTTTTAACCCTTATTTACCGGATTTACCCTTTAACCATGGTAAATAAAATATTTACCGCAGTAATTATTCAAAATGACTAAAAATAAAAGTTACCTATTTACACAATTTGAACATCCTGATTCCAAATATGGAATCCATTTTCCCAAATTCAAAACACATAAGTGGCAGAAATTAATTTAAAATTAATTCCCGCTGTCAAAACAAAAAGGGTGTTTTTAAGAGATAATAACTATCAAAAGATTGACACTTGTTTATGTTCGGTTTAATTGTAAAATTATGTACAATGACCAAAATTATATTAAAATGTAAAAATATATTCTAAATATACTTTAAAACCACTCCAATTCATAATTTATCACTATTAATTATTTTGATTAAAAAAGTTGTTTTTAATTAAAATTTAGTAATTTTCACTATTCATCAAAATATGAAAGTTATCCGAAATGTTCCAAAATTTCACCCTAGGCTAATTTTGATATTCCGAATCCAAAAATGAAGTCCATTTTGAAATATAGAATATATATGATTTCAAAAAGTAGGTATTACTATTCACAACGGCTAATTTAATTAGTTGTGGTGTGTGTTAGAACTCGAGGTTGCGTACAACACACGCTATCGCATTATTCGAAGGGAAATGTACCGTAGAAGCTTGGGGTGTTACATTCTCCCCTCCTTCAAATAATTGCGTCCTCGCAATTTCTAGGGTATTACTTCATAAAAAGACTTGGGTGGTTGTTCATCATAAGTTCCTCGGGTTCCCACGTTGCCTCTTCCATCTTATGGTTTCTCCACAAAACTTTTCCCAGACGCGTCGTCCGGTTTCTCAGTACTTGTTCTCAAGAATCCTGACGGGCTCTTCGCAATAAGACAGATCGGGTTCCAGTTCTAATTCCTCATAGGTGATTACATGCGTTGGGTCAGGCATGTATTTTCTCAACAGAGATACGTGGAACACATCGTGAACTTTGGAGAGACTTGGCGGCGTTGCCAATCGGTAAGCTACAGCCCCAATTCGTTCTAGAATTTCGAAAGGTCCGATGTACCTGGGACTCAATTTACCTTTCTTACCAAAACATATGACTCCCTTCCACGGAGATACCTTTATGAAAACATGATCACCGACTTGAAATTCCAAATCCTTCCTTCGATTATCGGCATAGCTCTTCTTCCTACTTTGAGCTGCTTTCATGTGATTTTGGATTACTTTCACCTTTTCCACCGTTTCCTCCACCAGTTCTGGGCCTACAAGTTTTCTTTCACCAACGTCATCCCAACAGGTTGGTGTACGACATCTCTTTCCATATAACTCTTCATATGGTGCCATCTGAATACTCGAATGGAAGCTATTGTTATAGGAAAATTCTAACAGAGGTAAATATTGATCCCACATACCCTGAAAATCAAGTGAGCAAGATCTCAACATGTCTTATAAGGTTTGAATAGTCCGTTCTGATTGTCCGTCTGTCTGAGGGTGGTAAGCAGTGCTCAAATGAAGTTCAGTATCCAGGGATTTCTGAAGACTTTTCCAGAATCTTGAAGTAAAACGGGGATCACGATCAGAAACAATCGATAGGGGTACTCCATGAAGTCTCACAACTTCATTAATATATAGTCTTGCTAGATGTTCCAGGGGTAGATCTTCTCTTATATTAAGAAAATGTGATGACTTGGTAAGACGATCAACAATAACCCATATTGCATCGTTCCTTCTAGGAGTCTTTGGTAGCCCCATGACAAAGTCCATCGTAATATTGTCCCATTTCCACTCCGGTATGGGAAGAGGTTTCCTGACTCCTCCAGGCTGTTGCCTTCCATCTTTCACTTGTTGAAAAACCATACATCTTGACACAAAATCAGCAATCTCCATCTTCATGTTGTCCCACCAAAAATGTTCCTTCAAATCTCTATACATTTTGGTGCTCCCAGGGTGTATAGAGAAATTGGAACTATGAGTATCATCCAGCAATTCCCTTTTTAGATCAGGTAAATCGGGAACACAAAGTCTCTTCCTGAATTTCAAAATTCCATCTTCATACAAAAAGTCTCTTAATCTCCCATCACTCACAGCTTTAATCTTCTTTTGTAATTCTTAATCATCGGCCTGAGAACTCTTAATCCTTTCTAGTAAAGATGGTTTGGCAACCATTTGAAAAAGCATTGATGTTTCACCTTCCCTGGTTATTCCCATGTCCATCTTCACTAGATCCATGAAAATTGGATCCCTTTCAATTCTCATACTGTTCAAAACTTCATGGTCTTTTCTACTCAAAGCATCTTCCACCTTGTTTGCTTTCCCCGGGTGGTAGTGTATCGTACAATCATAATCCTTGAGTAATTCAAGACATCTCCTTTGCCTCATGTTGAGTTCTTTTTGTGAGAAAATATACTTCAAACTCTTGTGATCATTATAAATCTCACATTTTTCACCATAGAGGTAGTGCCTCCATATCTTCAAAGCAAAGATCACAGCTGCTAACTCAAGATCATGAGTAGGATAGTTTTGTTCATGAATTTTCAACTGTCGTGATGCATAGGCAATAACTCTATCATTCTGCATAAGGACACAACCAAGTCCTTTCTTTGATGCATCACTATAAATAACGAACCCATCATTCCCTGATGGTAGAGTCAATATAGGAGCATTGACTAATCTTCTCTTAAGTTCTTCGAAACATTCTTCACACTCTTTTGTCCAAACAAATTTAACCCCTTTACGTGTGAGCTTCGTTAATGGGTTAGCCAATCGGGCAAAATTCTGGAGGAAACGTCGATAATAACCTACCAAACCAATAAAACTACGTACCTCAGTTATACTCGTAGGTACTGGCCATTCTTGGATTGCCTTGGTCTTAGAAGGATCAACAGAGATTCCATCTTTAGAGACAATATGGCCAAGAAAATAAATCTCCTGAAGCCAGAATTCACACTTGCTAAACTTTCCATATAATTCATGCCTCCTCAGAGTCTTCAAGATAATACGCAAGTGATTTTCATGATCTTCATAGGTTTTGGAGTATACCAAGATATCATCAATAAATAACACCACAAATTCATCGAGATACTCCTTGAAAACTCTATTCATTAGATCCATGAATACAGAGGGTGCATTAGTCAATCCAAACGACATTACAGTAAACTCGTAATGCCCGTACCTGGTTCGAAATGCTGTTTGTGGAATGTCTTCCTTCTTCACACACAACTGATGGTATCCAGATCGAAGGTCAATCTTTGAAAAGTATTGAGCTCCATGCAGTTGTTCAAATAAATCATCAATACGAGGTAGGGGATACTTGTTCTTTATCGTTATAGCATTGATCTCCCTGTAGTCGATACATAACCTCATAGATCCATCTTTCTTTTTAACAAAAAGAACAGGGGCTCCCCATGGAGAAACACTAGGGCGAATAAATCCCTTATTACTCAATTCCTCTAGTTGTTTCTTTAGTTCGACTAACTCTACAGTGGCCATTCTATAAGGGGTCTTCGATATAGGCCTTGATCCAGGAATCAAATCAATGGAAAACTCAACTTCTCATTCTGGAGGATGTCCAGGTAAATCTTCTGGAAATACGTCTACAAATTCTTTCACAACAGGTACATCCTCTATTTGAACATTCCTTTACTCACCGACAGTTATTTCATTCTCTTCCTCCCTAATAATTGAATTAAGTTGAGCTACTGGGGGTGGATCTAAATAAGAATTAGGTGGTGACGATTCTGCTCTAAAAATAAGGTGTTCCTTATCATTATCATCAAGAATCGTAACCTCTTTCTTCTTACAATAAATCTTCGCATCATAGTCTGAAAGCCAGTCCATACCGAAGATTATATCAAACTCAATCATAGGTATGATGATTAGATCAGCAGATAAAGAAAATTTATGTGCTCTAATGGGGACTGATTCACAAAACATTGTTGCAATGATACTTCCCTTAGGAGTTTTAACTGACAACTCCCTTATTAAATCAAATTTGAAATATCTAATTTTCTTAGCAAACTGGGAAGATATGAAACAATGCGATGATCCAGAATCAAATAATGCATTTGCTAAACTTGAGGAAACCATTAAATTACCTGCCACCACGTCTTTCGGAGCTTCTACCTCAGCAGTAGTGATAGCATAAGCCTGGCCTTGATCCCTTGGCCTTTTCTGAGGTAAGTTCTCCTGACGCTTAGGACATGCATTTGCATAATGCCCCATCTCCCTGCAATTGTAGCACTGAACGTTGGTAGATTCCTTCTTCCCCTTGCAATCATGAGCTTGGTGGCCTTTTTCACCACACTTGTAACAGACTCCCATTCCCTTCAAGCAAGTACCAGGATGTTTCTTCCCGCATTTACCACAAGATGGATATTCAAACTTTCCCTTCTTCCCCTTATTTCCATTCCCAGATTGATCAGCAGGTCTCTTCTTCTCTTGCTTTGCTTTAAAGTCATAAGACTTAGAGAATTCCTTCTCGGTCTTGATAGCACATGAGACAATGTCTTCGTACGATGAAAAGGATTGTGAGACTAATGCTCGACGGAGAAATGGTTTTAACCCATCAAAGAAACGATCAATCTTAATTCTTGGGTTGCGAATATAATCTCCAGCATACCTCGCTAACCTTGTAAAGTTAGCCTCATACTTTGTGACATTCTCATCCTCCTTTTGTCTCAGACTCAAAAATTGCCTTTCCATATCCGCTCGATGGTCGTGAGGAAAGTATTTTTCTAAAAACAGATCTTTAAACTCCCTCCATTCCATGTTTGATACTTCATTATCTTCCTTCATGTTTTGAATCAATGACCACCATTGATCAGCATCTCCAGTGAGGCGGTAAACTGCCATAATAACTTTTTCCCTTTCACTGCTCCCTAAAGCCTGAAATATTTTCTCTAGGGAATTTATCCATTGCTCAGCTACTAAAGGATTTGTACTCCCATTGAACGTTGGTGGTTGTTGCCTCATGAATCGATCTAACATTGATCCTCCATGCTGCGGATCAGGGTGCTCCATACGGGTAAGGTTATTATTCATAACCTGAGTAAGTTGTCCCAGTATGGTGATTAGCTGATCGGCACCAGTTGCATCACCAGCCCCACTATAATTATCTTGAGCAGGAGGGAAATCCCTACATGGAGTGTGTGCATTGATACGGTTTCCATTTCTTCCACTAGGCGCCATTTCTAAACAATGGCATAAACTAGATCAGTTTATGAATCAAAATACATAATCCCATACTTATAAAACACCTAACATAAATTGAACTATTTATGGATATAACCCATAATCATAAAAATGTTTTCTTTGAGGATGTATATACTCATAAACCCTTCATAATGATTTGTAAAGAAAATGAGAGTTATCCTAAGCATATCCCCCGGGAGTGTCGTAACCAAGAGTGCAGCAAGGCCCGTTGTCGTGCACCAGTTCCCGTTCGAGTCTAGCTCAAAGCGGTGATTTCGGGTTTTACCCCTAGGTACATCTGTGCCAGAGCCGCCTCTACCTGCTCGTATCCAGACAGGGATGTATTGCTCGGAAAACTCACAAAATCTCTACAATACCAAAATTCTAGGAAGTTCTTCTATACTAATCCTCAAAGTTCATCTTAGGTCTACGTGCTCTAATCAGAGTTTATCTAAATCTAGATTCCAAGGTTTGTACTAAACTTCCTCTGATACCAACTGTAACGCCCCGACCCCAGCTACCCAGAGTCGGTGCATTACTTCGTTACATTGGCATGATCACAAGAAAGATCAAATCTCGAAAGACCGATTGGTTTAGTAGCCTTGGAAACACTAGATATATTCATAAGTTTTACATTACATCATAAAATGAAAAACTACTACAACAACATAATGTTTCCACAGTCCACACTATAATCGCCTCATAATATCCCTGCAGGTCATTCATAACTTACATCTTCACATCCTGGGAAAAATAAAACATAGAAAAGGGGTGAGCTCAAATGCCCAGTAAGGATAACAATATAGAGGAACATTCAAAAATAAGCATAAACATTTAAGGCAATGAATTACTAAAACAAAAGCCTTTTAAACTTGAACTTCAACATAGTATGGCAAAAGTAAAATGAAATAATGCCATTTACTTGTTCACATGGATATTCTACTAATCGAATAATCACATGCAAAATCAATAACCACTTTCATAATGTTGGAATGCAAAATGCCAGACTATCATAACCACATAGCCAAGGCCTCGTGCCAAGACTACAAATAAGATTTTGTCAAGGCCTTGTGCCAAGACACTAGTTTGTCTCATGAGACCTACCGATGCATCGAGGAGCTATAGCGGGCTCCACCCGTCACTTATTAAGTCCAATGCATTCCCATATGAAAAGGTTTAAACATAACATAAACATTCGTATTAAAACTAGTATACGAAATGTCAATACTTTCACCATAAACTATGAATGGTATAAAAATAGCACATCCACATTCAAACATATCACAAAACCTTCAATACAACATAGAAGTTTTGTATCATAATAAATCAACTTCAAATAATCTTAAAATCCATCAAAGGATGTTGACATAAATGAAATCAAAATTCTTTTTAAAGAAGTATCTCCTTTTATTTTGAAATCATTTAAGATCCATATAAAATAAAACATTTTCTTTGAAAATATTCTTATAAGCTTGTAAGGAAAGCTTTGTAGATTTTATAACAGCGTAAAATAACCGCACCCGCCGTATAAGTTAAAAAAACATTCTTACCTCAATTCTGTCGAAAAGGTTAAAAAGGACATTGTTTTGAAAACGACGGAACGATTCCTTTATAAACCACTTATAAAAAGTCAAAAAAGGGTATAAATGACTTTAACCCATATTCTTGTAAATAGTAAAAATGTTTTGAAATACATTTCGAAGAAACATGGATGTGGATGATAAAGAGATCCCAGTAGATTATTACGTATAATACAACCTCGGATAATGAAGAGATTGTGAAATAACCCTTACCTTTTACTTTTCCTTGGTTGGGGTAGGTTAACCTCCTGTATAATGGTGAAATAATTGTTATTAAATTATACAATAATCATATATATTAATATGATATCATATATGATCTTTTAACATTGATTTGTTAAAAATATCTTAGTATTATCGTTGTTTCGGGTGTTAACTTACTCGTTTGCTTTTGTATGTTTTGTTACGTAAGACATGTTTGTAAAGGATAGATTGTATATTATTCAAATCCAGAATGGTATTAAGTCCTTAAACATCATTTTTAAATCATCAAATGATAATTATACTTGAATGGATACGATGGAGAATGAATCTCATCGCGTTCGTGGAGACGGTAGTCCGTACGTACGCACGAACGCTACTTCCATTTAATTTTTATTTTAAAAGAATCGAATCCAAATGATACATAGGTATATTACTATTCCAGTATAATATAATATTTTATATATGTTACTTATGTTCATTAACACCATCCTTTATACGTTCCATGTGTGGTATGAACGAGTCATATCATTTTAAGGGGGCGGTAGTCCGCACTTCCTCAAATGAAATTATCGTATGTATATACAACATGAAACGAATAATGGTATGAAATAAAATGTAATTACAGAAGACTATATATAAAATATATATCATTAATATCATATTTAATTATAGTGCCATCATAATGGCCACCATGAGAGGCGGTAAGATGTTTTTGAACAATCATCGTTTCGTGAGGCGTTAGTTTTCCATCCACAGAAACATTATGTTCATCATCCATTAGATGGAGTTTTGTGCATGTTTAGTTTGAATACTTCTTATAACAACATCCTAGTATATTTTGGATACTGGTGTTGTTACAAAAGAAAGGAAATAAAAAGAGTTTGGGTGTTGAAGAAGCAAAATAAATTAAAATAATTTAAGAGAAATCGTTACCTTTAATTTAGGTAACTCACTTTGGATGGAACCAAAGGACTTCTTGAAATGCTTTCTGCCTAAGGGGAAGCTTCAAGGAGGAGGAGAGGGATGTGGGGAGCTTATTTGGGCAGATTTGGACGAGCCAAGTGGCTTGAGAGGTGTGAGGAATGAGTAGAAGTGGTCTCCTTTTATAAGGAAGAGGAGGGGCTCTTTAGGAAAGAGTGAATGTATTATTTTATAATATAATTATATTCAGTTTCTAATGGTCCAAAAATCATTTAGGTCTAAGATAAGATGTCTCATATTCTAAATAAAATCTACCAATAATAATTGGATAGGTTTTAGATAATATTTTAATCATTATAATCTTATTTATTTAAATGATTTATTAATGAGGTAAACATTTCATCATTATTGTGTCATTAATAATTTAACTTATTTGATGTCTAAAAATTATAAATAAAATATCATCATGTAGGAAATCTTTTTAGCTTTCTAATTAATATTTATAATCGAATATCTAACATGTATAACCCTATGTAAAAATTGTTGTTCTAAAAGATGTAAGGTTATGCCATTTTTATTTTTATTTTAACTTTATTAATATAATGTGTCCCTACCACATACAAGTGGCTCCAAGGGGTCCCCAAATTGACCCAAGGATGCCCATGGTCGGTTATGTGTTCAACAATAAGGTTAGGACACGTTTTAGGGTAATTTTGTATTATTATAATATTATTTTTTAACCCTTATTTACCGGATTTACCCTTTAACCATGGTAAATAAAATATTTACCGCAGTAATTATTCAAAATGTCTAAAAATAAAAGTTACCTATTTACAGAATTTGAACATCCTGATTCCAAATATGGAATCCATTTTCCCAAATTCAAAACACATAAGTGGCAGAAATTAATTTAAAATTAATTCCCGCTGTCAAAACAAAAAGCGTGTTTTTAAGAGATAATAACTATCAAAAGATTGACACTTGTTTATGTTCGGTTTAATTGTAAAATTATGTCCAATGACCAAAATTATATTAAAATGTAAAAATATATTCTAAATATACTTTAAAACCACTCCAATTCATAATTTATCACTATTAATTATTTTGATTAAAAAAGTTGTTTTTAATTAAAATTTAGTAATTTTCACTATTCATCAAAATATGAAAGTTATCCGAAATGTACCAAAATTTCACCCTAGACTAATTTTGATATTCCGAATCCAAAAAATAAGTCCATTTTGAAATATAGAATATATATGATTTCAAAAAGTAGGTATTACTATTCACAACGGCTAATTTAATTAGTTGTGGTGTGTGTTAGAACTCGAGGTTGCGTACAACACACGCTATCGCATTATTCGAAGGGAAACGTACCGTAGAAGCTTGGGGTGTTACACAGTAACCATCCACTTTAGTAAAATTAAAAATAACACCTTATGCATTTTAATTAGACACTAGAGACACATCCTCAAAACTGAACTCAAATTATAAATTGGACCATATCAACATGTATTTGGATACTTGTCCCCAAAATGAATTAATTTTAATAGTTATAATCACTTTTATTTAATTGTTTAATATTAATAGTATCTATATTTCTTATATTATATTTATGTTATTTAATTTTTACACTCTTATTTTTATTTTCTATGTTCTTTTAATTTCATTGTTTGTTGGTTATTTTATTTATTATTATATTATTAATTTTTTATGATGATATTACGTTGAAATTGATATTTCTTTAATCTGTGAAATAATACCCAATGATATATAGCTAATGTGACCACATAGAAGATATTGATAATTTATGAATATTATCCATTCAAATATATAGTTAGTGTTAGATAATAGTGAACTAAAAATAGTTATAATTTATAAATAAATTCTATTCATTTTTAAAAATTTATTAGTTAATTGAAAATTACTAGCTACTCAACTTATAGAAAAATAATTATTTTATAAAGTTGATATGAATATCAAACCAATGTTATTAACATTTTGAGAAGTAGATGTGTAGAGAAAACTAAAAATATCTCTAAAAAAAGAAAATATCTAATATTTAAGCATAGGATAAATACACCCATATATCAATGTTTATTAATGAAATTTTCTTACATATAATGAATCCGAGATAAATAAATACAGGTGATTCCATCACATAAAGCTATATAAAAAACAATAGATGGATAATGAATTCATATAATTACAACATATATCACTGTTTTAAATATTTATATTTTATATATATCTATTTTAAAATAGTAAGATTATTTCCACTATAATAATTTTTCATTATAGGATCTAGGTGAAACATACACGTCAAACACAATAATTTCTAGACCATTCTATGTTGTGTTTGTTATTTTTGGTATGCAAGAAAGTGTCTTATTATAAAGAAACATCATAAAAAATGTTATGCAAAAAAATTGATAAAATAAGTGTAAAAAATAATGTTTTTTGTATAATTAGTTCATCAATAATTTCATGAGTCTTTACTATATAAGGAAAGGAAGAAAAAAAACATTAAATATAAAATGTTGTCTATAGAGTAGTCACAACCAATGAAAATTCATAACAATATGTATACAGTCATTCAAAATGGTAGTTTTCATAATTATTTATTATAACCCATAATTATTATACTATTTTGAATTATTTTTCAAATAAAAAATATAGAATTAATTTTTCCATTTTAAGAAAATAGATTCAACAATATTTTGGTTAAAATTGTTTATAAAAAGAACATGGAAAACTTGTTACGACAAATATATTCCATTTTTACCATTTGATATGAAGATGAATGTTTACGTTTTTTAAATTAAATGAGACTGATCCACTAAAAGAAATAATTATTATAATTCCCCGACCCCAGAATCTAGGAGCCGATGCATTATTTTAATAAATTTGAATGATTAAAAGGAATCAACTCCTGAAGAACCAATCATTTTAGTAGTCTTGGAAACAAGATACATACATAATTTCAACACTACAACTTGAAATAAAAAACAACACTAATTTATTTCATTTTAATCATCCGAGCTTCTATGATTATTTAGGAAAGTCACTCATAAGTAACTTCTTTATATCCTTGTAAAATTAAACATGAGAAATGGGTGAGATCAAAAACTCAGAAAGAGTAAGCAATATAGTGGATGATAACAACAACATTAGGCATGGTGAATAATTGAAAACACATGACTTTAAAAATAATAAACATGAACACTTTATGGAAGGAATATGAGATGAGTAAATAATTCCATAATAAAACATAGTCATGGGTATTCTACTAGTAGAATAACCACAAGAAATATCAATATCTAATCTCATAATGATGGAATTCATAATGATGGACATCATAACCACATAGTCAAGGCCTTGTTCGAAGAATAAAAATAATATTTTTTCAAGGCCGTATTCCAAGATACTAATTTGTCTAATGAAACCTACCAATGCATAAAAGAGTAATAGAGGGCTCCACCCATCACTTACTAAGTCCAATTCATTCCTCATATGAAAATTTTGAAACATAACATAATTTTTTTTATTAAAACTAGCATTCAAAATATTAATATGTTATCCACAAACCATGAATGGTATAAAAATAGCACATCCACAGTCAATCATAAGTCATTCAATAAAATATGGATGATTTTATTGTAATAGATTAACCTGAATGGAGAATAATGAAGTATATTTATTTAGATTAAAATATTCATCAAAACTATTTGAGAGAAATACCCCCCTTTTTCATGAAAACATTTAAAAGTCACACTATATGTCATGAAGTATTTTAAAAATAGATTTTTGAATCAAAGTGTCCCATTACACTTTTAAAATTTTAAAATGAATTTTAATTTAAAAATTTAATGTCCATATAAATAAATCCTTAATTTTTTTAAAACATTGTCCTTAATTAAGAAAGATTCAGAATAATGAATCATTAGAACATTTGAAATGATATTTTAGTTATAGTTCCTAACCAAAAGAGAGACACTTGAATACAAATAATTGAGGTAATAAAAACATTATAATATCATGATAAAAAAGGGATTAATGATATACTATGTCAAAGTACATTATACACACTATATAAAATTGAATTGGTGTATAACGACAATGAAGTCTCAATGGAAGGTAAATTGAGGTGAAATCTCTTATAAAGACCATATCCTTAGGTTAAGGATAAATCAATGACATAATTATGTGTGAAATATATGAATACACTTAATATGATTTCATATTCAATTTAAATCAATTAGAGGATATTCAAACATATTATTGTAAAAAAATACCAATGGATTGGATGTTTAACTCAATAAATAGAGATTGAGTTAAAATTACACTTATCAAGTTCATATCGATGACTTGTGAATTTATCAATGGATTGATTATGTGTATCAAAAGTATATCCACAGAAATTGGAGTGGAAATTACTACACAAATAATAAATAGTGATTCCTTATATAATAAAGAAGTAAAATAATCAATGATATATGTGTAGTGCCCAATGAATGGAAATTGAAATTTGAAATTCCCTTATCGATTTGGTAACTTATGAAACATACACCCCATGAAAGAAGTATCATACAATGAAGATTTAAATACCCATACATTAATGTATTTTACAAAAAGAATACAACCATTGGTAGTACATACTCCACACAAAAGTAAATAGTGGCCAATATAGCATGAATCTCACATGAATAAAAGCGAGATGAAAAACCCTTACTTCGTTGTAATCAATCGAGTCGTATAAACAAAAGTTAATAACCACAAAATTAATCACATAATACAATGAATATAAATAGAATCATGATAATATATATCAAATTTAAGTACACAATACACCACATGCAATAAATAAGTGGCGAACAATGGAAATCTCACGGAATTAAAAGTGAGATAAGAAACCCCTTACCTCAAGTCTGACTTTTCTTGTATGTTCCTTGTTATTCCTGAATAATAAATGTAAGATAGTTTATAATCTATGAAGAAAATTTTTCTTTTTTATTATTCCTTTTATATCAGTTATTTCCTTGATATAACAATTAGTTAATTATTTGAGTTCATATTGGAAATTTTATCGATGTTCAGAACTTGAGTCCAAAATAAAGTTGTTATAATTACAAATTTTCGATGTGGTCAATAGTCCATTATCTCCAAAATGATATAAGTGATTTAGATATCATATATATTATATATCATATATATATATATCTATTTATAATAGTAAAAAACATTTGGAGATTAGAAATGAAATGTACCGTTCCTAGACACTATAGCATCCCGCCTTTTTATAACATAACTTTCATTTCATTACACGGAACTGAGGATCGTTAAGGTTTAGTGTCTTGGAAACAAGGATCATAATACATAAAAAAAACATAAAACATTCTTCTTAAAAACTTGAAAGGCTTCTCCTTTAGTTCATCCTATGTTCATTATGCATCTCATAACCTGGGGACATACATCAAAAGAAAGGGTGAGTAGAAGGCCCAGTAAGGGAAATAAGAGAAACATTTTACATGAGAACTTGAGATACTTCAATAAGTACATGAAAAGAACATTAAGGCATGAGAAAGAAATAATGAGATACATCATAATAAAAATAACATTTTTCATAACATGAAGATGTGGCTGCAAAATTTAATATTGACAATCGTTTCGTTTCACCATGGTCCATCCCCAAGGTGTCATTAAAAATTACCAAGGTTATTCACCAAGGCGTCGTTAAAATGGTCATCTCTAGAGATTAAGTCTTTACCCAATGCATTGGAGCGCTATCAGGGCGCACCCTTAAATTTGACTTTACTATCATGTGAGCCACATATATCATCATCAAAAATTTCATAAATAACCCATATAGCATAAAATAAATGGTTTTCATTTCATAATCATAACATTTTAAAAACTGCTTTAAAGACATGATCTTTACGTCACTTTAAAACACACATAAAAGGAAGGTGGGTCTCATGTATGTAAATCCCAGAATTTAAAATAGACATTTTGTTATATATGTGAATACCCCTTTAGAAGAAAGAGCTTTGAGTATTCACTTAATAATATAAAAGAACTTTAGAAAAAGAGAGAGACATTTTGAGACGAAAATTCTGCAGCATAACGGCTATGTTACAAGGTTTTCGAAAACATTGAAAAGAGAGGGGACATGGGTCACCCACTCATAAATGATCCATAAAACAGTAGGGGGAGAGAATAAGAAGGATATATGGACATGGTAATGAAATTTTAAGTACATACCATTTGAAATGAAAAACATGGAAGGAAGACAAAAATTAGATTTCTCTTATGGAAATTCGGCAGCCTAACAACGTCACTTAAACATCAACAAAATTGAATTGACAAGGTCAAATTGGGTCTCTCATCATATGAACATAAGAGTCCAGTATGATAGATATAGAGATCATACCCCAACATAATAGAAAGGAACTTGAAAGATTTGACATGAAAGTAGAACTTTAAAACGAGAAGGGTGAAGAACCACTTAAAAATTCGGCAGCCTAACGGCGCCACTTAAAACTTCAAAATAATGAATTGAAGAGATCAAATGGGGTCTCTCATCATATGAACATAAGAGTCCAGTATGATATATATAGAGATCATACCCCAACATAATAGAAAGGAACTTGAAAGAATTGACATGAAAGTAGAACTTTGAAAAAGAGAAAGGTGAATGAATCCCTTGAAAATTCGGCAGCCTAACGGCGCCACTTAAACATTCTTAAAACGAAATGATGAGAGTAATAGGGGGTCTTTCATCATATGAACATAAAAAGGTCAGTAAGAGGAGTATAAAAGAACATCCTCCAAAATAATAACATGTAGCATAAAAGGAATGACATAAAAGAGATCACTTGAAAAGAAAGAGAGGGGTCGGATCCCTTACCTTAAAATGTAACTATTAAACCTCAAAGGTTGGGACCTTGAGGGCTTGGGGGAACCTTGGGAGGACTCCTTGGGAGGTAATGAGACCAGAAATTCGTTGGGAATGAGTGGGGAGTCGAATGGATGAGAGGAGGGCTTGGTATTTATAGGGAAAATGAGGGGACAAGGCATTAATGGCCAAGGGACACCTCACATGTGCTTTTCTCAAACCCATGTGCTCTCCCTTGTCATTTATCATGGAGTTAGGCCACATGGGGCCCCCAAAACAATAATTCATCACCCTTGGCCGGCCAACCCTCAAAAGATCTCATGACATCATCATGACACCGTTATGATGTCATTAAACATATCGAAACCCTAAAACTGTATTTTTACTATTCACTAAAAATTCAACTTTTTCAGAAAAATCCCAAAATTTCACATTAACCAAATATCAATTCTCTGATTTCAAAAATGAAATCCATTTTATAAAAATAATTTTCTAAATATTTTTAATTTAATTTTTAAATAAAAAAACTATTCATCGAAAATTCATTTTTTTCAGAAAAAACCCCAAAAATTACCATAACAAAATATCGATGCTCTGAGTTCAAAAATAAAGTCATTTTTATAAAAATAATTTTCTAATTATTTTTAATTAAATTTTTAATTAAAAAACACTATTCACCCGAAAAAACTAATACTTGAATAATAATTAATGAAACTGTTATTTAACTATAGTATTGAATCACATTACTTAATCAAGGTGCCTAGATTATTTTAAAACATTCTTTAAGTGAGATTACTAATCCATTTGGTCATATTATTAATCCTAATCATAAAATCACTATTCATAATTTACTATTCATCAAAAATCAAGTTGATCTTATTAGACTCTAAATTTAGTACTGAACATAATTGCAGAAGACCATTTTTCGAAAATCATTACACATTTTTAATTATTTAGGGTTTACATAAACATATTTAAAATATCCTTTTTCTAAAATTCATCAAAAATATGCATACTATATTTATCCAGTCATTTCAAAATTCATAAACTTCATCATAAGAAGAAATCCCAATTTTTATTTAAAACAAGGATTACACAAGGTAGTTACGGTCTCGTTACATAACCCCTTATAATACCAGCATAGGACCTAAGAGTAAGGTGTGCTAGGGTGATAGAAGCTTGGGGCGGCTCAGTCAACATTGCCCGAGTAGTAATTTCTATCAGTTTGAACTTCTCACGAAGGCGATTTCGTTCCAGCTTCACATGATGAAGTTCGGCTTGGATTTGATCCAGAGCAAAGCCCAGTGGTGCTACCTCCTTCCCAAGCTCTATTAGATGGGCTTCGATCGGTCCAAGACTACTAGGTGAGGCCATCGAATCTTCTTTCTATAATAATTAACCAAGATTACTTATATTTAGAGACAATAATCAAAACATTTTGTTCACAGCGGTCATGTTGACCGATGGTTATATAATAGTCAAAACCCACTGATCTCATTTTAATTATAATCATGTTTATCAAATAAAACATTTTTGTTGAGTATAACAATAACACATAAAATTAGGAAACAAAATTTATTTAAAAATTTCGGGTCGTTACAATCTTCCCCCCTTAAGAAATTGCGTCCTCGCAATTTTAAAATTGGGTTTTGAAATTTCATTGAAAGTCCCACATCGGAAAAGGAGTCAGTAAAACTATTACATTAAAATAAAGAAAGGAAGTACAAAGGTCACCCGAGTTAACCCACACTAGGGTTCCATGTAGGAAAACATGGACATGGAGGAGAAAACAAAGGGTCAAGTTCTAAGGGAGAGTGATAGAGAACATGATTAGGAGAAAGTTAACCATGAGAAAATCCCAAACTTATGATGTGTGTAAACGGTCTTTGATTACCTAGTAGGAAACGTAAACCAACAAAATTTTTGTTTTACGTTTCTTTTCATAATTTTGAGGATTTCATTTACTACATAGAACAAAAACATAAGAAAATATACCTACCTTCAAGTAGAGTTTCATCTTTTAACAAGTCCCTACCAACACTAATCTTTTCTCCAAATGATGAGAATTCAAAAACACTTGGTCTCATAAAAGCACAAGAATCATCTTCTATAGAATCACATAATCTGCAAAAGATTAACTATCTATTTCTTCTATCTTTAAAAATTATCCCAAAAACAGAAAGGTTAAGGTAAAACAACTCTTCAAAAAGAAAGAATCCCATAGGAATGGAAACTACTTTTAAATCATCAATGTTCCATGGTACTACCCAAAGTTCATCATAGACCATTCCATAAATAACGGTCCTTAAAATTCCTCAAAACAAACAAAACTAAGATTGAAACCCAAATACAATAAGGATTTGATAACATAGTCTTCCAAAACAACTTCATTGTTCATCTCCAGACAACATCAACCACTCCTAACATCTTATAAAAAAGTAGCTAACCTAAACATATTTTACCCAAGATAGGTTAGTCATTCCCATAAGTAACCTAAATTACTATAAGTTCACCTTAAATTCATCGATTCTTCAAAATATAAGTCAACCTTACTCCTCAATGAAAATACCGTAGTAATCTATTTACCTCGATCAAATATGGTTCCCAAAATAATGAACGTCTTCCAAAATAATAATCATATTTTAATCCCCTAATCATCCCTGTCATATTAATACGAAAATCGTCGCATTTCCTATCACATTGGTTGTCGGAACATGTTCTTCCATTTCCCACCATTAACTAAGAAGAGAAAGCATAATTAGGGGCTTAAGTACTTAGCTAATAATCATGAAAAGGAACTGAAAGCATATAAGGATAACTTGTATATGAAAGGTATAACCTAACTTGTGATCTCCTAGGTTCCCATCTAGGTTATGAATGATCATATATTCTTATGTGAACCTTTATTTTATTTTATCTTTGTTCCTTTAACAATGGTTCATACCAAGCTTATGAATTTACCAAAGCATATCCCCCGGGAGTGTCGTAACCAAGAGTGCAGCAAGGCCCGTTGTCGTGTACCAGTTCCTGTTCGAGTCTAGCTGAAAGCGGTGTTTTCGGGTTTTACCCCTATGTACATCTGTGCCAGAGCCACCTCTACCTGCTCGTATCCAGACAGGGATGTATTTGCTTGGCAACCCCTTACTCAATACTCACCAAAATACCAGGAAGATTTCCTATATTAAAATTTTCTATAGGGTTCCTCCTAGAGTTTTCATATTCTAATTTCCACAAATAACTAAACCATCCTTTAATACCAACTATAGCATCCCGCCTTTTTATAACATAACTTTCATTTCATTACACGGAACTGAGGATCGTTAAGGTTTAGTGTCTTGGAAACAAGGATCATAATACATAAAAAAAACATAAAACATTCTTCTTAAAAACTTGAAAGGCTTCTCCTTTAGTTCATCCTATGTTCATTATGCATCTCATAACCTGGGGACATACATCAAAAGAAAGGGTGAGCAGAAGGCCCAGTAAGGGAAATAAGAGAAACATTTTACATGAGAACTTGAGATACTTCAATAAGGACATGAAAAGAACTTTAAGGCATGAGAAAGAAATAATGAGATACATCATAATAAAAATAACATTTTTCATAACATGAAGATGTGGCTGCAACATTTAATATTGACAATCGTTTCGTTTCACCAAGGTCCATCCCCAAGGTGTCATTAAAAATTACCAAGGTTATTCACCAAGGCGTCGTTAAAATGGTCATCTGTAGAGATTAAGTCTTTACCCAATGCATTGGAGCGCTATCAGGGCGCACCCTTAAATTCGACTTTATTATCATGTGAGCCACATATATCATCATCAAAAATTTCATAAATAACCCATATAGCATAAAATAAATGGTTTTCATTTCATAATCATAACATTTTAAAAACTGCTTTAAAGACATGATCTTTACGTCACTTTAAAACACACATAAAAGGAAGGTGGGTCTCATGTATGTAAATCCCAGAATTTAAAATAGACATTTTGTTATATATGTGAATACCCCTTTAGAAGAAAGAGCTTTGAGTATTCACTTAATAATATAAAAGAACTTTAGAAAAAGAGAGAGACATTTTGAGACGAAAATTCTGCAGCATAACGGCTATGTTACAAGGTTTTAGAAAACATTGAAAAGAGAGGGGACATGGGTCACCCACTCATAAATAATCCATAAAACAGTAGGGGGAGAGAATAAGAAGGATATATGGACATGGTAATGAAATTTTGAGTACATACCATTTGAAATGAAAATCATGGAAGGAAGACAAAAATTAGATTTCTCTTATGGAAATTCGGCAGCCTAACGACGTCACTTAAACTTCAACAAAATTGAATTGACAAGGTCAAATAGGGTCTCTCATCATATGAACATAAGAGTCCAGTATGATAGATATAGAGATCATACCCCAACATAATAGAAAGGAACTTGAAAGATTTGACATGAAAGTAGAACTTCAAAATGAGAAGGGTGAAGAACCACTTAAAAATTCGGCAGCCTAACGGCGCCACTTAAAACTTCAAAATACTGAATTGAAGAGATCAAATGGGGTCTCTCATCATATGAACATAAGAGTCCAGTATGATATATATAGAGATCATACCCCAACATAATAGAAATGAACTTGAAAGAATTGACATGAAAGTAGAACTTTGAAAAAGAGAAAGGTGAATGAATCCCTTGAAAATTCGGCAGCCTAACGGCGCCACTTAAACATTCTTAAAACGAAATGATGAGAGTAATAGGGGGTCTTTCATCATATGAACATAAAAAGGTCAGTAAGAGGAGTATAAAATAACATCCTCCAACATAATAACATGAAGCATAAAAGGAATGACATAAAAGAGATCACTTGAAAAGAAAGAGAGGGGTCGGATCCCTTACCTTAAAATGTAACTCTTAAACCTCAAAGGTTGGGACCTTGAGGGCTTGGGGGCACCTTGGGAGGACTCCTTGGGAGGTAATGAGACCAGAAATTCGTTGGGAATGAGTGGGGAGTCGAATGGATGAGAGGAGGGCTTGGTATTTATAGGGAAAATGAGGGGACAAGGCATTAATGGCCAAGGGACACCTCACATGTGCTTTTCTCAAACCCATGTGCTCTTCCTTGACATTTATCATGGAGTTAGGCCACATGGGGCCCCCAAAACAATAATTCATCACCCTTGGCCGGCCATCCCTCAAAAGATCTCATGAAATCATCATGACACCGTTATGATGTCATTAAACATACCGAAACCCTAAAACTGTATTTTTACTATTCACTAAAAATTCAACTTTTTCAGGAAAATCCCAAAATTTCACATTAACCAAATATCAATTCTCTGATTTCAAAAATGAAATCCATTTTATAAAAATAATTTTCTAAATATTTTTAATTTAATTTTTAAATAAAAACACTATTCATCCAAAATTCATTTTTTTCAGAAAAAACCCCAAAAATTACCATAACATAATATCGATGCTCTGAGTTCAAAAATAAAGTCATTTTTATAAAAATAATTTTCTAATTATTTTTAATTAAATTTTTAATTAAAAAACACTATTCACCCGAAAAAACTAATACTTGAATAATAATTAATGAAACTATTATTTAACTATTTTATTGAATCACATTACTTAATCAAGGTGCCTAGATTATTTTAAAACTTTCTTTAAGTGAGATTACTAATCCATTTGGTCATATTATTAATCCTAATCATAAAATCACTATTCATAATTTACTATTCATCAAAAATCAAGTTGATCTTATTAGACTCTAAATTTAGTACTGAATATAATTGCAGAAGACCATTTTTCGAAAATCATTACACATTTTTAATTATTTAGGGTTTACATAAACATATTTAAAATATCCTTTTTCTAAAATTCATCAAAAATATGCATACTATATTTATCCGGTCATTTCAAAATTCATAAACTTCATCATAAGAAGAAATCCCAATTTTTATTTAAAACAAGGATTACACAAGGTAGTTATGGTCTCGTTACATAACCCCTTATAATACTAGCATAGGACCTAAGAGTAAGGTGTGCTAGGGTGATAGAAGCTTGGGGCGGCTCAGTCAACATTGCCCGAGTAGTAATTTCTATCAGTTTGAACTTCTCACGAAGGCGATTTCGTTCCAGCTTCACATGATGAAGTTCGGCTTGGATTTGATCCAGAGCAAAGCCCAGTGGTGCTACCTCCTTCCCAAGCTCTATTAGATGGGCTTCGATCGGTCCAAGACTACTAGGTGAGGCCATCGAATCTTCTTTCTATAATAATTAACCAAGATTACTTATATTTAGAGACAATAATCAAAACATTTTGTTCACAGCGGTCATGTTGACCGATGGTTATATAATAGTCAAAACCCACTGATCTCATTTTAATTATAATCATGTTTATCAAATAAAACATTTTTGTTGAGTATAACAATAACACATAAAATTAGGAAACAAAATTTATTTAAAAATTTCGGGTCGTTACAGACACGGTAAGACGTACGTACGCATGAATGCAAATTTCATTTTTATTTTTTATGTTAATGGAATTAATACATAATGATACATATTTATATTATAATTCCAGTGTAGTATAAAATATAATATCATTAATTCTATCCTTTTTATGTCCCACATAAGGCATTATGGGGACATATCATTTTGAGGGGGTGGTAGTCTGCACTTCCTCAAATGAAATTATCGCATTTTACCCATAATAGAAACCATAAAATAATGATATAAATGGAAAATATAGAAGCATAAAGAAAAAATAAACATAATATATATATAATATATAAATAAAGTGCCATATTAATGGCCACAATTAGATGAAGTAGGAGATAATCGAATAATCATCATTTCGTGAGGTGTTAGTTTGCCATCCTAAGAAATAGAATGTTCTTCCCCCATTATGTGGAGGTGTGTGTAAGTGTAGTTCAAATACATCTCATAAAAATATACTAGTATATTGGTGATACAGGTATTGTTATAAAATAAAGTAATAAAAAGTGTTTAGGGGGTTGGAGAAGTAAAATAAAACAAAATAAAACAAAAGAATTTAAGAGAAAGTGTTACCTTTAATTTGGGTAAATTCCTTTGGTTTGAACCAAAAGGACTTCTTGAAGTGCCTTATGCCTATAGTAATGATTCTAGAAGGAAGAATAGGATCACGATAGATTATTTTGGTAGGGTTTTGATGAGACAAGGGGCTTTAGAGGTGTGTGTAATGGGTTAGAATTGGGTTTCTTTTATAAGGGGGAGGAGGGACTCTTTAGGAAAGTGTGAAAATAATATTTTATCATATCGTGATATTCAGTTTCTAAAGAACCAAAAATAATTAAAGTAGAATATAAGAGGAATAATGGTCGAAATAAAATCATCCAATTAGTATTGGATAGGTTTCATATATTATTTTAATATTAATAATCATATTTATTTAAATCACTTATTAATGAGGTAAATACTACATCATTATTGTGTCAAAAATAATTGAATTTATTTGATTTCTAAAAATTATAAAAAATAAACCATAATTTATGAAATATTTTTAGGTTTACAATTATTAATTATAGTCTAAAATATGACTTATATAACCCTATGTAAAAATTGTTATACTAAAAGATACTTGTTAATGTTATTTTTGTCTTTACTTTATGTTAATTACAATTATGTGTCCTTATCATACATAAGTGGCTCCATGGGGTACCAAAATCGACCAAAGAATTTCCATGGTCATCCATGACTCATCCAATAAGGTTAAGACAAGTGTTAAGGTAATTTTGTATTATTATAATATTCTGTTTACCTTGAATTACCCTATTTACCTTGAACCGCAGTAAATAAAAGTCAAAAGTTACTATTCAAAAAAAATTATATTAATATTATTAAACCACATTTTAATTATTAATAACAACCATGTATCTTGGATTTTGGAAATTAAATTCATAGATGTGGTGAGATTTTATGAAAATGAAATAGTTGAATTTTTAACTACTACTTAGTGGGTTCACTATTCACCAAAAATTGAAGTTTTTCAGAAAAATACCAAATATTTAGCCTAAAGTATATTTTATATTCTGAATTCAAAAATAATTTCTATTTTACCAAATTCAAAAAATATATGTTGGATTAATTAATTTAAAATTAATTCCTGTTGTCAAAACAAATAGCTTGTTTTTACGAAATAATAACTATCAAAAGATTGACACTTGTTTATGTATAATTTCAAAGTAAAATTAATTTCAATGACCAACATTGGATTGAAGGGTAAAAATATAATCTAATTACACTTCAAAACCAATTTAAAATATAATATAACCATATAAATAAATTTGATTAAAAGGTTGTTTTGAATTAAAATACATTATTTCTCACTATTCAAAAAAAATTAATATGATTAGAAAAATACCAAAATTTAATCCAAAGTAAATTTTGATGTCCTTATTCTAAAAAAAAAATTATTTTTTCAAAATGAATATATAAAAGGGTCAAATATTGGATTTAAAATGGATTTTCCATTAAAAGGTGGTAAAACTGATTTTTTTTTTGAAAAATACATTTTTTATCTAAAAAATTGAATTTGTTCATATTAATTGTCTAATAAACACATAATACAAAATAAAAAATTATATGGAGTATATAAAATTTAAATTCTAGTTAATACAATTCATAACCGCTTTTGAAAGGCTGGTTTGGTAAGTCGTGGTGCGCTCGAACTCAGTGTTGAGTGTAGCATAAGCTATGTAATTTAAATAAATTAAATTACTATGAAATCATTGGATGTTACATTCTACCCTACTTCAATAAATTTCGTCCTCGCCATTTGAAATTGTTCTTCAAATATAGAAGGTAAAAAATTGAAAAATACCTTTGTATAAAACCCGAATCGGAAATTGGGTTAATAAAATTTAGTCTTAATAAGAGGGAAAGGGAGATGAAAAAGTCACCACTAAATTATGATGTCAATTAAGAGAAAATTGTTGGAAATTAGAGACCCATTATTGGAGGAAAATGTAAATATATATAGGGAGTTATTGAGGTCATCAATCAAAAACAATTTTAACATTTAGGGCCTCAAAGACATCAATCTATGAAGATTTAAAATATAATTGGTTCAACAAAACATAATGCATTAGGATAACACATTTATGGTTTTAAAATCCCTTCCCTTAAGTATAATAATTAATTTATTCATAGAATAAGAAAACAAATATACTTGAAAAGTATAGTTTCATCCGTTATCTAATTCTTACCACAAACTCATCTTTCACTTCAAATAATGAGTATTAAAGATGACTTGGTCACACCTGAAGCGCTAGAATCAACTTATAGATAATCACATAATCCACAAAGGATGAACTATATATTTCTCTTTTAATTAGAGATTAACCAAAACCAAAATGGTTAGTAAAAGATTAGTTGATTTGCAAAAAGCATAATAATTTAAGGAAATAAATAATAACATTATTTTCAAAAATTAAACCAAAAATTCCCAAAGTTCGATAAATACCATTAAATAAACAATTGTCCTTAAAATATTTTAATATAATCCAAACTTATATTCAAACCCAAAACTCAGAAGAATTTTCTTACATAGTTTTCCACGTTAAATTGTATCTCCAAATAATATCGAGTACTCTTAAAGTCACAAACTTAATAGTAATTAACTTAATCACATATTCTCTATGATTGGTTAATTTTTTCCATAAATAACACAAAGCACTATACATCCACAATAAAAACATTGGTAAAAAAACACCTTTACTCTTCAAATGAAATCCCATTGTATTCTATTTTCTTTAAGCATATCATATTCCCAATAGATCAAACATCTTCCAATATAACATTTATCACTTAATCCCGAAATCATGTTCCTATACTAAGGATATTCATTTGATAAGACATTAGATCACAAATCTACTTATTATTGATCAATAAAATCATTTAACTATAAATACTTAGTCACACTGAGAAGGGAATTCATGTAGTCCAGTGGTAGGTGATAAATCCCAATTGCACTATGGTTGTGGGATCGATTCCTGCAGCTTTGTCTGATGTGACGGGTTGTCACACGGTCTACGTGTTGTCCTTTTTCAAAAACTGAATAATTTTATAGTATTCCAAAAAATGAGATAGATTCTTCAAAATAACTAATACATAATTTCATTACAAATGTTATCTCATACCTCACATTTTCATTCTAAAATTTAACAACTTATAATTTCCTCAAACTCAATGATCACATAAATCCAAATGGTTATTTATAACTATATCCACAAGAGAAAAGATAATTCCACCTCAAATATCATTTTCACATGTCAAACTGCATGGTTTAAAATACAATAGAAAATACTTCCAATGTAATCCCATCAACAAAGAGCACTAATAATTTTTAAACATTTCTCCATCCATTTATTTCAGCATTGCTTCTTCCATGACCAAGAGGATATCTTATAGAATAGGTTATTCACTCAGGTAATGGCCAGACCCTCTATATTTATGGAAAGTGACTATAAATGAATTCTTGGGACCATTTTTATTTTCTTCCATAGTAATCTTCATTTTTCCTCAAAAATTCATTACTTTATGTCCTTCTTTACCACACATAAATCATTTCTTTGTTCTATTAAGAAACATTCTTAGGTTTCTCCTACCATATTTCCTACATGATGGGAAATGTTTTTTTCCTCCATGGTCTTCACTGCTAGAGCTCTTATCAATAACCACTTTTCTCTTCCTTGTTGAGTCTAGGGGTTAGTTAATATATATGTTGTTGATCATATTTTTTGAAAACAGATTCGTCATGAACATAATATCTTTTATGCCTTTCCACATTACATTTTGTTTCTCATTTCCACCATCCTTTAAACCTTGTACATCATGCTCAAGGTTACTATGACTTCCTTGGAATCCAGCCATTTACTAAACTCAGAATGCATTTTGTTAGTAATAATTGTCATAAAATCATTTAATGAATATCATGACACCTTATTTTCAATTTAAACCTCCTCAGGATTAACCAAGGTCATTTATTATCATCTTTTATTAAAATCCTTCAAATTAGTTTGTAAATATAATTTAAATTATCCTAAGAATATCCCCTAGGAGTGTCGTAATCAAGAGTGCAGAAAGGCCCATTGTCGTGTACCAGGATACCCCAGGTCAAGATCGAAACTCCTTTTCCGAGTTTTCACTCCATGGTACATCTGTTCTTGTAGAGACCCGAAGCATGACGTACATGGAAATTACATTACTTTTGTGGAATACTTAATACATAACAAAAAAAAACAAACAAGGACCGTAATATTTTAGTGTCATTGGAAACTCGGAATATAAACAACTAGTCATGTTGAATGATCTTCAACATCTCCCATAATGATCTTCCAATTTTTTTCCCTTACCTAAAACCATTCTTTATTTCCTGGGTAAAATAAAACATAAAAAGGGTGAGCTCAAATGCTCAGTAAGGGCCAACATAGAGAACATAAAACAATCCATAAAAATTTGAAACCAAATACTTGAACATGAAATCTAAACATTAAAGCCTTGAGCAAAGACATAAATCATGGAAGTACATAAGGAATATATAATAAAGTATCATCAATCATGACAAAATAGCATGGGAATAAAACATGTAATTGTGGAAACCATTAAGCACTTGTTATGATTTCCATAGTAGCCAAGGCATTGCTGCCAAGACCATCTTTGTGGACAAAGTCCCATTCTGAATCGAGTTCACTCCTCGTTTCAGTCCTGTAACACTGAACCGGATTAACTAACCGTTCCAGCATTGACTATCTCATGAGATATAAATCTTTAACGAATGCATTGGTGGAAGATATAGGTCCCACCCATCTCATAATGAAATCATTCTTACTTGTGCCACAAAATTAACATACATAATTCATAATAACCCAATAAATAAAATGGGTTACATAAACATCATTCCATCATCACAAAATCTATATAAATGAAATGGATATCATTTCATAATAGGAAAAGTGAAACCATGTAAATCATAGGGACATTATACTTGAAACATACACATAATAAATAATTTCATCTTAGATGGAAAATTGTTTTGATAAAACACATGAAATGAATTCTTGTGGAAAACATCCTTTCTTCTTCAAAATCATTTTATTTTCACAAAATGCCATGGAATTTTAAATGATAAGTATTTTGTTGAAAATAGTCATAAAATCTTTTTGAGGAAGCTTCATGAAAATAAGGCTTTATAAACTAGTAAAAATTATTATATTCTGTATAAGTTAAAAAACATTCTTCTCATACTTTTTCTAGAAAAGTCTAAAACGTACCTTGTAAAAGAAAGATTCATTCCATACGATGTGGTAATAGTGGAAAAGGGAAAAAATGACTTTAAACACACATGGATGAAATGTAAACATTTTATGAAATTTTTTTGAGAACATATGGACATGGATAATAATCATAACCCCAATAAATACTTACGAATAAAGAATCTCGGATAAGAATGAGATTGGAATAATTATCCCTTACCTTAGGTCTGATATGCTTCATATGGATCCGAACCTCCTCTTCTTTGAAGCGCCTCTTTGAGACCTCCTCTTAGGCCACTAAAATTGGTCTTTGCAGAAGACCAGGACCTTTAGGATGTTTCTAGGGAAGTGGAGAAGATAATTTTTTAGTGGTTTGCTGAGCCTGAAGGCTCAAATTGGTGTGAGGAAAAGATGGAGGAGGTGCCCTTTTATAAGGGAGGGGAGGGGCACCTTAAAAATATTAAAAATATTAATTTACAATAAATCTAACCCCACTTAAAAACTTCCAAAAATGACTCATATTCAAATATTAGATGATATAGGGTTGTAATATCATCATCCAATCAAATTTAGAAATGTTTATGATTTTATTTCAAACCTTATCATTTTTATTTATTATTATTTAATCTATTTAATTATATTTGTGGTAATAATATTATAAATTAAAAATGATTAAAAATAATCACTTATATGTTGTTAATTTTCCATAATTGGATACTTTATAATATTTTCGACTATATAAATTTATATTATAAATTTTTAAATATTTTTGTGCTTTTTAAACAATTTAATAATATGTAATTTTTATAAAATAACAATAGTTTTAATTTTGACACTATTCATTTATTTGAATTTAAATAAAATATATACAGAAGATATGTTCGAAATAAATGCTTTAATGGATTCATAAAATGTTATATGTATATAGAAAATTAGTTGATCACATTAAATAGTTCATATAATATTTATTTTATTATTTTTAAAACCATTTATTTGGTTTATCTCTTAATAAAATAATTACTACATCATTATTGTATAATTATTTAATATACTTATTTTTGTATAAAAATTAAAACTAAAATCATACGATGAATATAAATATATTACCTTTCAGAATAATACTTTTACTCGAATTTATCATCTTAAAATCACAATATTAAATTGTTATATTTATTAAATAATGAAGGTGACAACTGTGTCATCATTTAAATTAAAATAATATAAGTGTCCCAATAACTTTTATAAGGCTCCAAATGGTAAAATATTCTAACATTGGATGGTTATGGTTTAAATTTACATGACCAATATGATTTGGTCCATGTTTTATGCCTTTAATGGTCACTATTAGTTTAATAAAAACTATATTCTTGATTTTTCACTAGATAAACAATTTTCTGCATCACTATTGTGTCACAATTAATGATAATTATTTAATCCATAAAAATTAAAAATAAATTCATATGATTTATATAAATTCATTATCTTAATGTAGACTATACATTTTTGATGTTTCATGAAGTTTATCACAAAATTAAAATTAATATACTTATAATATTTAAGAGAGTGACATGTTGTCACTTTCTTTGGTTTTAATAATAATTAAGTTATTTTCATGGACAAAAGTCCATTAAATGATTCTAATCAGACAATTAGGTGATATGGGTCGACTTTTAGTCATCCAATCGGATTTTGACAGGTGTTAGGGTAAATTTATAATCTTATATTTACCCATAATTTCCCGATTGACCTTTAACTATGGTAAATAAAATATACCGTAGATACAATTCATAATGACAAAAAAAAGTATCCTATTAAAATAATTTTGGCCCAATGATTCCAAATATTGAATCCATTTTTCAAAATTCAAAACACATAATTTTCAGTAATTAATTTAAAATTAATCCTGTTGTCAAAAGAAAACGGGTTTTTGTTTAAAACATTGCAAAATATTGAATTGATTTAACCTACGAATTCAAGGTAAAATCAATGCTAATGACATACATTGTATTAAATGGTAAAAATATATTCTATTTATACTTTAAAACCATTCAATATTATGATTTAAACACATAAATTATTATGATGAAAAAAGTTGTTTTTAATTAAAATATATCGTGTTTTTACTATTCATTAAAATATGAAAGTTATCTGAAAAATATCAAACCATTATCCAATGTAATTTTTTATATCCTGATTAAAAATAAGAAGTTTATATTGTAAAATTGAACTGATAAACATTTCAAAAACTAGATTTAATGTTGGTGCGCCATTAAAAGTAGGTACAACTGCATTTTTTTTAAATACTTATTTTACCAGAAAAATTTATTTTTTTCTTATACCATGTTATAGAAAATGTGAAATATGAATAATAATGTTATAAAATAAAATATTTAGTTAATAATATTTATAATGGCTAGTTCATAATAATATTATAATAATATACCATTGTTTAGTAAAATCCGGTATTGCGTACAACACATGCTATCGAGGAAGGTTGCGATTGCGTGTAATGAATGCCAAGTTAGGGTTGCATGTTGTGAAAGACTCCTTTGTTGTTTCATATAACAGAATCCACCCATATTTCATTTATACATTGAATATTTATCTATATATATACAATCAATGTTGCATAGAATTATTATTATCATACGAACTTGAAATTGTGTGCAACACAATCTAAGAATAGTGATGTGTATACTTCAAGATAATACGGTGTTGCGTATAGCACAAGGTAATCTTGTTGTAGAAATAAACACATGACATCAAATAAATTATAAATAATACTTATCATAAAATATCGGGCTGTTACATTCTACCCCCTTAAAATGAATTTCACCCTCAAAATTCATCGGGGTTATGCATGGTTTTCTACTTGAAAGTTTCTTTAATTAAAACCCACATCGTAAAATGAAATACCAATACATAACTTTC
The DNA here is from genome assembly GCA_963277665.1 of Viscum album. NCBI lineage: Eukaryota > Viridiplantae > Streptophyta > Magnoliopsida > Santalales > Viscaceae > Viscum > Viscum album. Next base: position 248,165,473 of record OY728165.1, on the reverse strand, counting down.
AAAATTAATGTCTGAAACGAAATGGTTACCCAAATTAACTCATCACTAGGTTTCCAAGTAGGAGAACATAGGTGAAAATATGGATATGGAAGAGAAATCTAACCATCATGTTCTGATTGAGAGTGGTAGAGAACATGGCTATGAAAAACCCAACAATCACAACACCATATAATTGCTATGATCTAATGTACCATATGATTCATCGGATATAAGGGCACTGGGAAAACATTTTTGGTTTTCAAGATCATTTCCCAAAAGTTGAAATACTTGATTGATTTTGGTACAATCTCTCTATTGTTCATTCTATGAACAATTTCCACTTCATATCTTAAATAAATGAAGTTGAATTTGTTATTAGTGAAGTGTTAGCAGATCATGTGATAGAATGATGGGTCATTCCATCTGTTTCAAACAAAAGGTTTGCAAAAGTTATAAGTCCATCTTATGGTTTGATTAATCGTATATGGTTATAAAAATGAACTTATACTTCATATATCATACCGCTTAATAAAATAAAACTAGTTTATACTAACCAGAGACTTTTTCTAGGCCATTGGTAGGCGATAAAGGCCAGTCGCACTTCAGTTGTGGGTTCGATTCCCACAGCCTTGTCCGACGCGATGGGCTGTCGCCTATCCTACAGGCTGTCCTTTTTCTAAAACTAAATTACTATAACATCCCATCAATAATATCAAAAAATTTCTATCCTTAATTAATCCTAACTTATGTCCAACATAATCCATTCCAATCGTTAGGCTTATATAAAATACACCGGTCCTAGCTCATAGTATAAGGAAAATTATTACTTGAAATGTCACATAACAATCACGTGAATGCCATCATTTATCCCCCATATATCATAAGATATATTTTGTTGGTCAAATTACAAACATATGAATACATTAATCATGTATTCTCTTGAAGAATGGATACCCATTGAACCTTAGTGAAAACATGAATGCAGTTAAAAGTTAACACTTTCCACATACCAAAATCCTCAAAATTCTATATACTCAAACCATGACATCACTTAGTCCTTATATCAATCATGAGCTAATGAATACAATCAAACATCTCATTATCTTCTTATCCCTTCATTATGAGCATATAGTCTACTTTCCAATAATATCTGAATAACCTGACATGGTTACCGGTACCATTGAAGATATACTTTCATATACTTTTGGAGAATCAATAGTGTAACAATCCTTAGATGATTATTTATTCCATAGTACCATACATTATTCTTTATAAACATAAAATCATTCCACTAACTTCTTAAACCACTAGCTGAGCTTCATCATTTATTTTATCTCATATTTAATTTGTAGTATCTTCATCATCATCCATATAAATACTACCCGTATGACCATGCTAATTCTTTTCATGAGATTTTCCATTAGGTCATTTGTATGCATAATGCCCATAAATTCCACATTTAAAACATCTAATCATTGTAGATGTCGTAGAAATACCATTATCCTTGTCCATGATGTTAACTGAACCTTTTCCTTTGCACTTACTGGATTTCTGTCCTTCTTTTCCACACCCAAGGCATCTTCCAGTTCCTTTGAAACAATCTCCCTAAATCCTCTTCCCACATGATTTACATGAGGGAAATTGGAATTTCTTTCCTATATGATCATCATGAAACTCCATCTTTCTCTTATTATATGAGTCGAGAATCTTACCAATGTTGAGATTATTGATCATATTATGTGAATGATGATTAGGCATAATAACGATGTTTGGACTTCCAAATCCTATTTCATTTGGATTCTCATGATGAATATCATTCCATTATCCGTCATATCCATCATTATCGTGAATCTTCCTATTTCCAGCCATTTTCTAAAACCCAAAAGGAATAGTGTGAGACGCAAAAATCATGCTAGGGAAAACAACATAGTAAAGGGGGACTACCCTCCATATCTAACATCTTAGGATAAATTCTATGATCGTTACCATAGTTCTCGGACTATATCCTATACGTATACTTATCCTTATAGACATCCCTAGACATACCTTAGAAATATCTCTAGGTATCTCACTAACGTTTTCGCATCGTAGTTTATAATGGTTGACTAAACCTTTCCTCTGATACCAACTGTAGTGACCCAAAGCTTGACATACATGGACATTACATTACTATTGTAGTATACTTTATACATAACAGAAAAAAATACACAAGGACCATAATAGTATAGTGTCTTTGGAAACTCGGAATATAAACAACTAGTCATGTTGAAAGATCTTCAACATCTCCCATAACGATCTTCCCCTTTTTGTTTCCTTACATAAAACCATTATTTATTTACTGGGGAAAATAAAACATAAAAAGGGTGAGCTCTAATGCTCAGTAAGGGCAAACATAGAGAACATAAAACAATCCATAAAAATTTGAATGCAAAAAACGTGAACATGAAATCTAAACATTAAAACCTTGAGCAAAGACATAAATCATGGAAGTACGTAAGGAATATATCATAAAGTATCATCAATCATGATAAAATAGCATGGGAATAAAACATTAAATTGTTCAACCATTCAGCACTTGTTATGATTTCCATAGTAGCCAAGGCATTTCTACCAAGACCATCTTAGTGGAAAATGTCCCTTTCTGAATAAAGTTCACTCCTTGTTTTAGTCCTATAACACTGATCCGGATTAACTTACTATTCCAACCATGACTATCTCATGAGATATAAATCTTTACCCAATGCATTGGAGATAGATATAGGACCCACCCATCTCATAATGAAATCAATCTTACTTGTTCCACTAAATAAACATACATCATTCCTAAAATCCCAATAAATAAAATGGGTTTTATAAACATCATCCCATCATCACATAATCCATATAAAAGAAATGGATATCAATTCATATTAAGAAAAGTGAAACCATGTAAATCATAGGGACATTATACTTGAAACATACACATATTAAATAATTTCATCATAGATGGAAAATGGTTTTGATAAAACACTTGAAATGAATTCTTGATGAAAATATCCTTTCTTCTTAAAAATCATTTTCTTTTCACAAAATTTAATGGAATTATTAATGAAAAGTATTTGGTTGAAAATAGTTATAAACTCTTTTTGAGGAATCTTCATGAAAATAAGGATTTTTAAAGTAGTAAAAATTATTTTATGCCATATAAGTTAAAAACACATTCTTCTCATACTTTTTCCAGAAAATTCAAAAAAGTACCTCGTAAAAGAAATATTCCATCCATACGATGTGGTTAAAGTGGAAAAGGGAAAAAATGACTTTAAACATACATGGAAGAAATGTAAACATTTTATGAAAACATTTTGATAACATATGGACATGTATAATAATCATACCCCCCGTAAATACCTATGAATAAACAATCTCGAATAAGAATGAAATTTGAATAATTATCCCTTACCTTAGGTCTGATATGCTTCATATCAATCCGAACAACCACTTCTTTGAAGCGCCTCTTTGAGACCTCCCCTTAGGCCACTAATATTGGTCTTTGAAGAAGACCAGGACCTCTAGAATGTTTCTAGGGAAGTGGATAAGATAATTAGTTAGGGTTTGTCCTAGCTTGAATGATCAAATTGGTGTGAGGAAGAGAGGGAGGAGGTGCCCTTTTATAAGGGAGGGGAGGGGCGCCTTTGGAAATCTTAAAAATATGAATTTACAATAAATCTTACACCACATAAAAAACCCCAAAAAATGACACATATTCGAATATTAGATGAGGTAGTGTTGTAATATCATCACCCAATCAAATTTATACATGTTTTTTATTTTATTTTAAATCTTAACATTTTGATTTATCCTTATTTAATCTATTTAATTTTATTTGTCGTAATAAAATTATAAATTTTAAATGATTAAAAATAATAACTTATATATTGTTAATTTTCCATAATTTAATACTTTATAATATTTTCGACTATATAAATTTCAATTTATAATTTTTAAATATTTTTGTTCTTATTAAACAATTTCATGATATGTTATTTTTATAAAACAACAATAGTGTGAATTTTGACACTATTCATTTATTTGAATTTAAATAAAAAATATACAGAAGATATGTTCGAAATGAAAGCGTTAATAGATTCATAAAAGGATATATGTATCTATGAAATTAGTGGATCACATTAAATAGTCCATATATTATTAAGTTTATTATTTTTAAAACCAATTATTTGGTTTATCTCTTAATAAAATAATTACTACATCATTTTAGTATAATTATTTAATATACTTATTTGTTGCATATAATTTAAAACTAAAATCATATGATGAATATATATCTATTACCTTTTTCAATAATACTTTTACTCAAATTGATCATCTTAAAATAACAATATTTATATTGTTATATTTATTAAATTATGAAGGTGACAACTTTGGCATCATTTAAAATAATGTAATATAAGTGTCATAATCGCTTTTATAAGGCTCGAAATGGTCACATATTCGACCATTGGATGATTATGGTTTACATTTACATGACCAATAAGTTTTGATCATGGTTCTGTGCCTTTTATGGTCACTATTAGTTTAATAAATACTATATTTTTTATTTTTCACTCGATAAACAGTATTTTTCATCACTATTGTGCCACAATTTATGATCAATATTTAATCCCTAAATTTTTAAATAAATTCATATGATTTATATAATTTCATTATCTTTCTGGAGACTATTCATTTTCTATGTTTCATGAAGTTTATCACTAAATTAAAATTAATATACTTATAATATTTAAGAGAGTGACATGTTGTCACTTTCATTGGTTTTAATAATAATTAAGTTATTTTCATGGACAAAAGTCCATTAAATGAATCCAATCCGACCCTTAGGTGATATGGGTCGACTTTTAGTCATCCAATAGTATTTTTATAGGTGTTAGTGTTATTTTATAATCTTATATTTACCCTTAATTACCTGATTTATCTTTAACTACGGTAAATAAAATTTATCGTAGTTACTATTCATGATGCCCAAAAATAAAAAGTAGCCTATTAACATAATTTGGACCCGCTGATTCCAATTATGGAATCCATTTTTCAAAATTAAAAACACATAATTTACAGTAATTAATTTATAATTAATCTCGTTGTCAAAAGAAAACGGGTTTTTGTTTACAACATTGCAAAAGATTTAATTGATTTAACCTACGAATTCAAGGTAAAATCAATGATAATGACATACATTGTATTAAATTTTAAATATATATTCTATTTATACTTTAAAAAATTTCAATATTATAATTTAAACACATAAATTATTATGATGAAAAAAGTTGTTTTTACTTAAAATATAGCGTGTTTTTACTATTCATTATAATATGAAAGTTATCGGAAAAATATCAAAACTTTATCCAATGTAAATTTTTATATCCTGATTCAAAGGAAGAAGTTTATTTTGTAAAATTGAACTTATAAACATCTCAAAAACTAGATTTAATGTTGGTGCGCCATTAAAAGGTGACAAATCTGCTTTTTTTTAAAAAATACGTATTTTACACGAAAAAATTATTTTGTTCTTATACCATCTTCTAGAAAATGTGTAAGATGAATAATAATGATATAAAATCAATGATTTAGTTAATACTATTCATAACGTCTAGTTCATAATAATATTATAATAGTATACCATTGTTTAGTAAAACCTGGTATTGCGTACAACACATGCTATCGAGGAAGGTCGTGATTGAGTGTAATGAAATCCATGTTAGGGTTGCGTGTTGTGAAAGACTTCTTTTTTGATTCATATAATATAATCCACCCATATTTCATTTATACTTTGAATATATGTATATATATATACAATCAATGTTGCGTAGAATGACTATTATCATACGAACTCAAAATTGTGTGTAACACAATCTTAGAATAGTGATTCGTATACTGCAAGCTAATACGGTGTTGCGTATAACACAAGATAATCTTGTTGAAGCATAAAACACATGACGTCAAATAAATTAAAAATAATAATTATCATAAAATATCTGTTTGTCACAGTTCTAGAGCCGCCTCTACCTGCTCGTATCAAGACATGGATGTACTGCATGGAAAATACACAAAATCTCAACATTACCAAGATTCTAGAAAGTTTTTCTATACTAATCCTTAAATTCTATAATAGGGTAATTTGCTCTAATCAGATATTATCTAAATGTAGTTTCCAAGGTTTCAACTAAAATTTCCCCTGATACAAACTATAATTCCCCAACCCCAGAATCCAAGAGTCGGTGCATTATTTTAATTCATTGGCCTGATTACAAGGAATCATGTCCTGAAGAACCAATCAGTTTAGTAGTCTTGGAAACAAGATATATAAATAAGTTCAACACTACAACTTGAAAAGAAAAAAAATCTTATTTATTTCATTTGAATCTTCCAAGATTAAAAAACTATTCCTGCAAGTCACTCATAACTAACATCTTCATATCCTTGGAAAATGAAAATGAGAAAGGGGTGAGATCAAATGCTTAGTAAGAGTATGCAATAAAACAGAATATAACATAAACATTAGGCATGGTGAATAATTGGAAACACATGTTTAAAAAATAATAAACATAAACACTTTATGGAAAGAATATGAACTAAGTAAATAATGACATAATGAATCATAGTCACCGGTATTCTACTAATCGAATAACCACATGAAATATCAATATATAATCTCATAATGATGGAATGCATAATGCTGGACATCATAACCACATAGTCAAGGCCTTATTCCAAGACTACAAATAAGATTTTGTCAAGTCCTTATGCCAAGACACTAGTTTGTATCATGAGACTACCTATGCATCAAGAAGCTATAGCGGGCTCCACCCATCACTTACTAAGTCCAATGCATTCTTCATGTGGAAATTTTGAAATATATCATAATCATTCGTATTAAAACTAGCATATGAAATATCAAAACTTTAACCAAAAACCATGAATTGTATAAAAATAGCCCATCCATAGTAAAACATAAATCATTCAATACAATATGGAAGATTTTATTGTAATAGATTAACCTCAATCAAGTATAATGAAGGATATTTACATATATGAAAATAATCATCAAAACTATTTGAGAGAAACATCACCCTTTTTTCTTGAAAACATTTAAAAGTTACACTATTTTTCAAGAATCCGTTTAAAAATAGATTATTTAAATCAAACTGTCCCATTACATTTTGAATCTTTTAAAAGGAATTTTAATTTTAAAACGTTAATTTCCATATAAATAAATCCTTAAAACCATTTTTAGAACAACAAAATTAATGAGAATGATTTAGAATAAAAAATCATTTAAACATTTGAAATGATATTTTAGTTAGAGTTCCTAACCAAAAGAGAGACACTTGAATATAACTAAATGAGGCAATAAAAACTTTATAATATCATGACAATAATGGGATTAATGATATACTATGTCAAAGTACATTATATATATAATAGAAAAGTGAATTACTGTATAACAACAATGAAGTCTCAATGGAATGTAAATTGAGATGACATCTCTTATAAAGACCATATCCTTAGGTTAAGGATAAATCCATGAAATAATTATATGTGACAAATATATATGCACTAAATATGATTGGATATTCAATGTAAATCAATAAGAAGACATTCATACATATTCTTGTAAAAAAAACACCAATGAATTGGATGTTTAAATCAATAAATGGAGATTGAGTTAAAATTACTCTTATCAAGTTCATATCGATGACTTGAGAATTTATAAATGGATTTATTATGTCTATCAAAAGTATATCCACATAGAGGGGAGTTGGAATTACTACACAAATAATAAATAGTTATTACACACATAATCATGGAGTAAAATAATCAATTAAGTATGCGTAAAGCCCAATGAGTGTAAATTGGAATTTGAAATTTTCATATCGATTTGGTCTCTTTTGAAATATACACCAAATGAAAGAAGTATCATAAAATGAAGATGTAAATACCCATAAATTCAAGTATATTAAAAAACAATACAATCAGGGGAAGTACATACTCCACACAAAAGGAAATAGTGGCCAATATAGCATGAATCTCATGGGATTAAAATGGAGAAGAAATAACCTTACTTCGTTGTAATCAATCGACTCATATGAAAAAAAGTTAATAACCACCAAATGAATCACAGAATACCATGAATATAAATATAATAATGATTATATATATGAAATGGCAGTACAAAATACACCACATGCAATAAATAAGTGGTGAACAATGGAAATATCATAGAATTTAAAGTGAGATAATAAACCCTTACCTCAAGTTCGACTAGTCTTGTATGTTCCTTGTTCTTCTTGAATAATAAACTGAAGTTATTTTCTACTTTATTAAGAAAATTTTTCAAGTTTATTTCTCCTTTTATATCACTTATTACCTTTGTATATAAATTATTTAATTATTTGAGTTCATATTGGATATTTTATCGATGTTCGGAACTTGATTCAAAAATGAACTTTTTATAATTACAATTTTTCCATGTGGTAAAAGTCAATTATCTCTAGAATGATATAAATGATATATATATATATATAATATATATATTATATCCAGTATATATATCTATTTATAATAGTACATAAAATTTGGATATAAGTAATGAATTGTACCGTTCATGGAGACAGTAAGTCGTACGTACGCACAGACACTACATTCATTTCTATTTTGTATTTTAATGTAATGAAAACATAACGATACATAGGTATATTAAAATTATAGTATAATATCATATATTTTATCATTAATTACATCCTTTATATTTCCCACATAATACATTAACGAGTCATATCATTTTGAGGGGGCGGTAGTCCGCACTTTCTCAAATGAAATTATCGCATTTTACCCATAATAGAAACCATAAAATAATGATATAAATTGAAAATACAGAAGAATAAAGAAACCATAAACATAATATGTATATAATATATAAATATAGTTCCATATTAATGGTCACCATGAGAGGGGGAAGGAGATAATCGAACAATCATCGTTTCCTGAGGTGTTAGTTTCCCATCCACAAAAATAGTATGTTCTTCACACATTAGATGGAGGTGTGTGTAAGTGTAGTTCAAATACATCTCATAAAAATATCCTAATATATTGAGGATAATGGTTTTGTTATAATATAAAGTAATAAAAAGTGTTTAGGGGGATGGAGAAGTAAAATAAAACAAAATAAAACATATGAATTTAAGAGAAAGTGTTACCTTTAATTTGGGTAACTTCCTTTGGTTTGAAGTAAAGAGACTTCTTGAAGTGCCTTTTGCCTAATGTAAGGCTTCCATGTGTAAGATTTGGATCTTGATAGATTATTTTGGAAGGGTTTGGATGAGCCCTGGGGCTTGAGAGGTGTGTGGAATGAGTTAGAAGTGGTGTCCTTCTAAAAGGGTGAGGATGGGATCTTTAGGAATGTGTGGAAAAATGATTTTATTATATAGTGATATTGGGTTTCTAAAGGTCCAAAACTAATTAAAGTAGAATATAAAAAGACTCATGGTGGAAATAAAATCATCAAATAAGAATTGGAAAGGTTTTGGATATTATTTTAATATTAATAATCATATTTATTTAAATCTTTTATTAATGAGGTAAATACTACATCATTATTCCGTCATAAATAATTTAATTTATTTGATGGCTAAAAATTATAAAAAAATTACTATAATGTAGGAAATCGTTTTACCTTTCCAATTATTATTTATAGTCAAAATGATAAATTATATAATCCCATGTAAAAAATGATATACTAAAAGATATTTGTTAATATCATTTTTGTCTTTACATTAAGTTAATTAAAATTAAGTGTCATTATCATTCTTAAGTGGCTCCATGAGGTCCCAAAATCGAACCAAGAATTCTGATGGTCGTCCACGACTCATACAATAAGGTTAGGACATGTTTTAAAACATTTTTGTATTATTATAATAATATTTGTACCTTAAATTACCATATTTACCTTTTACAGTGGTCAATAAAAGTCAAAAGTTATTAATCACAAAAAATTATTTTCATCTTATTAAACAAAATTTTACTTACTAATAACAACTACGTATCTCGGATTTCTGAAATTTAATTCATAGAAGTGGTAAAATTTCATGAAAATAAAAATGCCGTATATTTAACTACAACTTAGTGGTTTCACTATTCATAAAAAATGACGTTTTTCAGACAAATACCAAAAATTCAGCCTAATATATATTTGATATTATGAATTCGAAAATGATGTCTATTTTACAAAATTTGAAACATAGAATTTTTATTAATTAATTTAAAATTAATTCCAGTTGTCAAAACAAATAATGTGTTTTTAAGAAATAATAACTAGCAAACGATTGACACTTGTTTATGTATAAATTCAAAGTGAAATTAATTCCAATGACCAAAATTGGATTAATGGGTAAAAATATAATCTAATTACACTTGAAAACCAATTTAAAATATAATCTAACCATATAAATAAATGAGATTAAAAGGCCGTTTTGAATTAAAATATATTATTTTTCATTATTCATAAGAAAATGAATATTATTAGAAAAATTCCAAAATTTCATCCAATTTTTTTTGATATCTTGGTTCTAAAAAAGAATTATATTTTTTCAAAATGAATATGTAAAAGGGACAAATATTGGATTTTAAAAGGGTTATCCATTAAAAGGTGGTAAAATTGAATTGATTTTGAAAAATACATTTTTATCTGAAAAATTGAATTTGTTCTTATAATATGTCTAAGAAACACATAATACATAAGTTAAAGTTATATGGAGTATATAAAATTAAAAATCCAATTAATAATATTCATAACAGCTCTTGAGTGGCTAGTTTTGTAAGTCGTGGTGCACTCGAACTCAATGTTTCTTGTAGCACAAGCTATGGAAGTTAAATAAAATAAATTACTCTAAAATTTTGGGGTGTTACAAGTGTGATATAAAATAATGATAAATCATACATTCATGTTAATATCAATGAAAAATTAAATCATTCATTTCCCCCTATGTATAATGGTTTAAATGATCATTGATGATGGATGTTCGTAGTTTGATAATGAGCCTTCATCAAAAAAATATACAATGGTTTTATTGTTAATTAGCATTCATACATTTAATTTTTTATGTTTTAAAAAAATGGTAAATGATCCAAAAAAAATAACTACACTTGGTTATTGTAACCTAACCCATAAGAATGTATATAGGTTATTCCTCATCATGTTTAAAGGCCTTGAGTGGATTATTATTAACATATAAATAAATCATATCTTTTGGATTTTCATTTTTATTCAAAAAAGTAGTGTGGGTAGTTCCTTTATGAGGTAAATGGAATGATTTTGTAAATGTTTTTGAATACCTTAAAATTTAAAAGTGTAGTGCAAATTTACATATCACTATGTTAGAAAATTTGAATATTTTATTATGATCTAATAATATATACAACTATCAAATTCAATTAACACATTATTTTATCTCTAATACTCTATTTTACACTGTCATACTACCTCATTCAAATCCACTGTGTATTTATTTAATGTGCACTAAATTGTAATACCATTTACGCAACTATGTTCCACATTATTTATTTATTCTGAATGCATTGATTTTTTACATTTTTAAGGTTATCATTAAAACCCTTTTATTAGTTCTATTTTACTTTTTATAACATTACAAATATTAGTAGTTCCCAGCACATTTGGATCTATTTCATTATCAAATTATTGTCATATTTACTGATGATGACTATTTATGAAACAAACTGTACTCTATACTATAAAAATCATCAAAGATTAAGAATTATTTTTAATATGAATAGTTAAAACGATATTGAAGAGAGAAATATTGTTACTGTACCATATTTCCATGGTAATGACTACCACTATATGAAATCTTAGATAGAGACTAAATAAGGAATTGGGCATATAATATTTTATTAAAATCCATGAAACTGACATAATGTGATTTGGATGAAATTATTATCATTGATTCTTCATAATATGATTTGAATTAAAAATTCTGGGATATCATATATATTTTTATTAATTAAAAAATTATTTAATTATTTTTATTAATATGGTACTGCTAATAAAAATTAATGAGTTTTTCAAGTTACTGAACATAGAATATATATTATTTAATGGAAAAATATAGAACTTTGATATTATAATATTGATATTTTTTAATATTTAACAAAAATATAGTTTATAAAATGTTACACAAGTTTAGTAAGAATGTTATTGGAACCGATCAAATTGAAAACCCACAATGAATGATGTTTTTTTTGAAATAATATTGAAATTACCTATGAAAAAGTTAAATTAAAATTATGTATTTATTAAATAAATAAATATATTCACTGAATATTTTATATATAAATTGATGAGCTCCCTATTGTATTATGTGATATATTAGATAATAATGGATGATCATGAATATAAAAATTGTGTAGTATTTCATTTAAAACTATTGTTACCCTATAAAGTGTTTCCTCTTAGGATAAATGTACACAATTAATGATGTTTAAAAAATAGAAAAGTTGTCGTATATATTTAATAATATCTCTAATTAAAATAATGAGAATAAAAATATGATATGTAGGAAAAAGAAATGTAAAATAACTAAAATTTTCATAATTTTTTATTATTGTTTTAATAAACATGGACATTTGAATCACGATAGATAAAAATGGTGAAAATTAAGCACCATTAGAAAATTAAGAATAGAATAAAGAAATCCTGGTATTTATATGTGTAAGAACCCATAAAGTAATAATAATTGGTGGAGAATGATAATATTGAAAATTAATTCATTATGGATAATGTTTTTGTGGTACCATCTCTATCATCATCTACGTATAATGGTAATTAATCATATTATAGTGAATATGGAAATAGAAAATAGAAAATATTTTTATAACTATTTGTTTTAAATTTTTTGGGATACTCCCATATTAGTATAAAAAGCATAAAATGAATGAAAAATTTATAATTTATGACAATTAAAATCTAATGGGTTAGAGAAAAATAAATAGAAATGTTTTAATGAAAAATATTTATATGAGCCAATTATATTAAGATAGAAAATGAAATTTTGAAAAGTGAATTAGAAACATTCAAAAATGAAAGAGAAATCATGTTAAGTTGTAATATTTTTATAACTAATATGAGGAGAAAGTTGGAAACATATTTAATTATTTCATTTGATACAATCTACGATGTTTTTTGATAAAAAATTTATTCTTGAATGTGTATTCATATCTACTGTTACTTGCCTATGTGTGATATTTATGGCCCTTAGGCCTTTAGTTATTCTATGATATTTAAAATTTTTTGAGAATTAATATATCATTAATTTAAATTCATATATTTTATTTTTATATCCCTAATTTTCATTTAGTTTGGTTTTACAAAAGGTTAATTTTGAATCTTATTGGACATTTTATTGTTAATATTGTCAATCGATGTGATTCATTTTATCCAACACACATATTAATCTTGTTTAATTTGATGGTATGTTGATATTAATTATCTATTATGAATAGAGTTAATGTTACATTATATCATATATAATTACTTAATTTGAATTTTTTAATTTGTTCATTTTTTCATAATTTCAATTCATTCAATATCTTATCAAATTAATTTAACTACATATATTATTTATTTGGTTGTTTTAATTAAAGTGTTATTACAAGTTATGGGAGACCGAAAATGAGTTTACTATTTTGAAGGGGGAACATGAGATATATAGATTCTATTATTTTATAATTAATACTCAGTTGAAGTTTTCTTATATACATTTGTAGGTATATTATTAATCCATAAAAAATAAATTTTTTACTGTTAAAACATTTCATACACTTTATAGTTACCATTTTTTATTTTTTATTTTTTTCTGTAAATTCAAGATATAGTTTCTCTATATCTTGATAATGATACTTAATTATAATATTCATTTAAAATACATATAGTTTACCAGTTAAGGGGGATCTATATATTTATGTTCTTTTTAGAATAATTATTCAGTGACAATAGTTACATTATATTCAATAAGAGATCATTTCATTTTAAAAATATTCATTCTCATTGATGATTGGTTATTTTTATATTAATTATGTTTATATATTTTTTATTTGGGAGTATTATACACTATAATTCTATATAATATTTTTATAATGGGAATGCATAATAATATTTAATTTATTTTTCAAATTATTTAAATACCTTACAATATTGGGAGAGTATATTAAATTGTGTTTTCATTATAAAAATTTGGGATAATTTTTGAATTAATTTATCTTTAATGATTTTGTTTTAAAAAATGATAAACATATGAAATTAATTAATTAATTATTATATTTTTTATATTATTTCCATTGAGAATTGATAATTTAAATTATTGCTTTGAATATTTATTTTTTAGTTTTCTTTAGTTTTATTATATGCTGATTAAATATTTTATTTTCATATTATATAAATATATTTTATTTTTTTATTTTGTAATCATTATAAATAGTTAATGATATCATAAAAATTAATATGTAACTAAATTGAATGTATAGAAATTTATCTGGGTCATGATTATAGATCTGTCGACTATATAGTGATAATTAGTTAATAATCGAGTAAAAATCACGGATACTAAGAAATAATGTATATTTATATTGTAAACCTCATTACATAACCTTTAATAGAAAATAATCTATCCATGTAGTTTAAATGTATAGAAATATAAGGTTTTTTCATGTTGGGAAGTCAATATAAAGTTAAAACTATGCTTTCTACCATACTAAGATAATGAGATACAGTGAAATCTTAGGATAACGCCACACACATAGTGACATTGAATACTAATATAGATAATTAGGCATATAAAAGTTATCATAGAAAATTATTTTTAGTGGTCAAATCCCACAATATAACAAAAACTGATAGTAGAATAATGACCTATCTATCTTGATTCTCAATTTTATGTGTCTTATAATTTATATTTTCATTATTTTTGTGTTAATCATTACATAATTTTCAATTTCATAATATATCACTATGAAGTCTAGCTGAAGCACGAATTGATGTTTAAAAATTTTAAAGGATAAGATTGATATTTTAATTATACAAGGAAGAAGATTATCTTAGAAAACATCAAACATAAAATTACACCGAAAATTTGATAAAATATGTACAATAAATATATTAGTACATATTAAAAACATATTGAAAAAATCAGGATATTTCACTAAATGTGTAACATTAATAAATAACAAAACGAATAATACACAACCCAAGGAAATTTTTAAATAGATATATGATAAAATTCCCATTTTTATATCATATAAAATTTTAACAATCTATATTAATTGTTTTTATTTTTACTACAAGCTATCACAAGATTTATAAAAAACATGATATTAGATTAATCAATCAAGATTGATAATTAAAGAAACATTATCTTTAGATTAAAGTATTCATTATAAGGGAAAAAACCTCGTAAAGGATCAAATTTATTCATTATAACTATTTGAGCTAAAGTGAAATATTTTAGAGTTGATTAATTAAATACTATAAGCTATAATAACAAAATAATTAAAAAAACTAATCCCCCATAATTTATTTCTAAAATCCTAGATGAAGGGAAATGTTCCATTTAGAACATTAATAATGTTTTGAAGTTTCTTCAATAGCTGATAATAAATACATGATTAAGAGACATTATCAACTTATATACACCAGCTTTGTTATTCATTATGTTCCATTTTATTATTTATTAAAATTTATTTAGAATTTCTAGAACATATGTTAAGATTATAGAAAAACAAGATTGTTTCATATAATTATATAATCAATAAACACATACATAGGATAAACCAAATTATTAAAAGGAATCAAATGGTTTATGGTTACCATCTGAAAAAGTTAAGGTGGTAAGTGGTCTGATTTTAAAATTTAAAGAAATTAGTTAGTATAACTCCAACAATATTGGAAAATCTAGTTTATTTTAGAGGTTTATAAATATCTTAAAAATTCATGACTATAGTGAATATTGATATCTCTCTATGATTGAGAGTTTGATTATTTGATTATGATATATTGGTCTGAACCAATATAAAATTTCTAGATCTCTCTTGTTTATATTCATAGATTGTTCATATTGTTTAAATTTTTGTAATTCACACCCACTATATATCCATTAAAGTTTCATTGAATATTATATCCATTAATTCCCAAAATCCCACACTATTTAATTATTATGATTGTACACATTTGAGAATTGATTACAATGGTTTGTAATTATCCTATCATTTGTCAATTTCATCATCCCTATGAGAAACTCACACTACTATGAAACCAAATTTTATAAATGAAATGAACAATCAAATTCATCCCTTCCTATTTAAGAATTATAATTCATTAAATGATATTCCACTAGTGATGTAATCCTATCCACTTTATCCACTTACAAAATGACCTGATTTATGAACATAATTATGAAATATCTACATTAAAATACATATCAATAATAATAAAATCATTTATAAAGGAAAAAAAATCAATTTCATTAAATTGAAATTCCAAATAATATATATTATTTCATCTCAACATTTTAATAATATATAATTACTCGGAGTAATTTACATATAAAAGAAATAAATTATTTAATTTGTTAAAAAATTTCAATTGATGAACTTTAAATTTTATAAAACCTTTTGAACCTTGAAAATACCAAAACAGTTTAATAATGGTATTATATAAAATTCAATACAAATTATTTTTTCTTAATTCCTTAATATAAATATAATTTGAGACATTTATAATTCAAATAAATAATTAAAATTGATACATAATAAAATTTATATTTCCAGATACCTTTATTGGGTTATTAATTTTCCAACCACTTCTTCTTGTCCTACATTATAATCCCTTAATTGGTTAATATCTATTAAATTCATAAAGAAGATTAACATACTATAAACATTATAGTAATAAATTTTTATATATTACTCCACGTAACTCTCTATAATTCTGATCTATTTCCCACTATACAATTGTAAATTTCGAATAAAAATCAGAAAATATTTTATTTCAGTATTAAAAATATCCATTTTTCTTTTAGATAAATAGGAATATGGGTTTACCAAATATTAACATTCTTAAATATACCAAATAGATTCAATTTTTATCTCTTAAAACTATATGCACACATAGAGAAAATAATTGAGATTAACTTAATGTTAAGTATTTTTATTATACCATTCTATCATAAATATACAAATTTTATTTTTCTGTATAAAAATAAAATTTAAGTTGATATCATTCTATATATATATATATTATTTTTCTTTCATCTCTACATTTTTCATTTTCCACTACATTACTAAAATTTTACTATTTAACATAAATCTCAATTAATTGGTTTTTACATCAGGATATTGTGTGAAATGTTTTTACAAAAAATATTAATCTATGTAAAATTTTTTTTATCGAATCACTATAACTACATGGTATCCCATTTATAACTATATTGTGTTCCATTTATTATTACATGGTATAATATGTATGTCTATATTAAAAAAATTAATAACCAATGTCATAATCAATTTATTTTAACACCTTGTTAACACATTCTCAATATCAGGGTAACTCAATAAATAATTTTTCAAAAAAATTTATAACTAATACATGTTAGTGGAACATCAATTAGAAAAAAGGGTAACTCATATCCAAATAAATAATAGTCTATTTAATATATTCACAAAAAATATATTTGTGTAAAATTTCATTGTAATTCCTTTAAAATATATATTAAATCTGACCAATTTCTTGGTTGTGCATTTTACTAAATTATATATTAAAATAACATAGCTTATTGTCATCCTATCGTGCTAGGAACCTATACATAATTGAATCTTATATTATTCTAATGGGACCTTCTCTCTAAATAAATCTCAATACCCCGCTATCTACTATGTAATTTGACTCAGTATTGATAGACATGTTTATCTTTAATCATAACATAACACATTAGTCAGTCATTTAAACTCTAATAATCTATAAGAGTTTGATGGAAAATCATACCTACATCTATTTTACTATGATTAAAGGGAACATGGTGGAAATCAACTCATATTAAATATGGATCAACAAATAAAATTATGATCTTATTCTCCCTCAGTTTCATCTTCATTAAAAGTAAAAATATGTCATGTAATAATTCTCTCATCCTATATAATTTCAAACTAACCTACTGTACATAGATTTTATGGGCGGTTCATTTCCCCAAAAAAAATTTATGATTTAAATATGAACCTATTTTATGATAAAAAAATATAATTCAATTAGATTCCATGATACTTAAATTTATTTTATTTAGTTTATATAAACATTAATTAATAAAAAAATGGTGGGTTAAAAACAAAATATAAAAAAAGATTCTCACAAAATTGGTACCCCCATGAATGAAATTAAATAACATAAAAATAGTTGAATAGATTGGATTTTCATCAGCATATCATTTCTATTAGTAAATTTTTTTACATAAATATAATTTTATTTATTTTCATGTCTTTAACTATATGTTGGAATGATTTTCCTATATATATATATATATATATTTCCCTATTTAACCGTAGTCAAACAAACAATTCAGGATGGAAATTAATTATTAAGTAGTAGATGAGTTAGAGATCCCACTAGGTTATGATTATTAAGTAACCTTACTATCCATGTATTGAACTATATTTTTATCTTATTGATTATATCATATACTTTTGTTAATACTAATCCCATAAGATAATGTTAATAAGAAAAAATATATTAATAGTGGCCAGACAAACCTTCTGGCACATTTCATAGAATTTATGAAAAAAGCCATGATCCTAGTAGCCTAGAGTTGGTGGTTTATTTATTACATTTTTGCTAGATACAAGTGAATGTATACCTATAATGACCCAACACCAGAAGCATGGAGCCGATGAATTATTTTAATACATTGGAATCATTATAAGGAATCAAAACTTGAATGACTAATTAGTTTATCATATTATAAAATAGATTACATATAAGAACATTACATTACAATTCAAAATATAAAATAAAACATAAATAATCCATTTATAATTCCATTAATCTATAAAATTAACCCTGAATGTTAGTCATTATATAATTCTTTGCATCCAAGGGAAAAATGAAACATAATAATGGGTAAGCACAAATTCTTAGTAAGGATAGAAAATATAGCGGGAGCTACAATAAAAAAGAAAAAAAATTAATACAAGGTATAAAACAGAAACAAAATACTTTTAAACATAATCTTCAGAAAAATATGGAAAGAATAAATCAAATAATTCCATTTATGAATTCACATGGATATTCTACTAGTCGAATTATCACACGTCATATCAATAACTAAAATCATAATGAGGGAAATGCATAATATCAGAAATCATACAAAAAAGGGTAAAAACCCAAACTAGTTTGTCTCATAAGACATACCGAAGAATCAAGGGTTTATAGAGGGCCCCAAATATAACTTACTAAGTCTAATTCATTCATCTTATGAAAAGGGTGAATCATAACCAACATAAACATTTATATTAAAACTAGAATACAAAATGTTAAAACATTAACTATAAACCATGAATGGTATCTAAATATCACATACATAATCAAAATTATCATAAAACATTCAATAAAATATGGTAATTGATATCATAAAAGAACAATCTTAATTAATCATAAGTTTCAACAAAGGATATTAACATAGACTAAAATAATCTACAAAAATCATTAAAAATATCTTGAGAGAAATACCAATTTTTATTTAAAATTATTTATTCAAAAAGTTGTTCACATTTAAAAGAATACATTAAAAAGATATTTTTTATTAAAAGTGTCCTATATGGCTTTGAAACATTTTAATGGAATTTACATTTTAAAACATTCATTTCCAAACAAATAAATACTTAAAACCATTATGAAAACATGGAAATTAATGATAAAAAATTTGAAGAATAATTGTTTAAAAAATTTAAAATGATGTTTTAGTTAAAGACTATATTAAATAAAACATTAAAAATTTTAATTTTAATTTTATTAAAAAAAATGGACATGGATGATAAGTATTTTCAAGTAAATAATTACATATAAAAAATCTCAGATAATAATGACATTGAAAAATTAACCCTTACCTTTGGTTTGATTTCTTCTCTACGTGTATGAAACTCCTATATAGTGGTTTTAAACAAGTTATTAACACTTAAAAGAATAATAATAATATTTATTATATTATATATGATTCATTTATGACTTTACATTACATGTTCATTTAATAATTCCATGTTAAAGCTACATTTTGGGTAATAACCCCCTTTGTTAATCGTACATGTTTTGACATTTTATTCTTGATCCTATTACATAGATCACAATTTAATTACTTATATAATGCAAATAAATATTTATATATCAAATATAATCAGTATATAAATATATTAATATATAAAATATATAGAATGTAATATGTTGTTCATCGAGACGATTGGCCGTACATACACATGAACGCTGTTTTTGTTTCCTTATCATATTGAATGGAATAAAGTAAATGTCATATATATATATATGCTATTCAAGTAGAATTATTATGTCATATATTTTATATTTATTCAGTATATACATTTTTATAATCATTGTGAAATTGTTTTAAGGGAGGATGAACTCATCGCGCCATGGAGACGGTAAGCTGTACGTACGCACGAGAAACAATATCATTCCCTTAATGGTTAAATGGTATTGAATTGGATTGTATATTAATTATAAAGAAAAATAATAATGTAATATTAATTATATATATCCGTTATACTAATTATTATACCCATTAAAATAAATTTGTGTTGAATAGAAAAATACACCACGACGTGGAGACAATAATCCATATGTATGCACACATGGTGATATTATTATTCGTAGGATGGATAAAAGAAAAAATATGGTTCTAAAATAATAATAATAAAATATAAAAATGTAGATTAAACTGGATTTATTACTCTAGTTTGAATACAACATAGGAAGAGGATGTCGAAGAAGAAAGGGAATTGAATTGAATTGGTAAAATAATTACATTTCCTTTGAGTATCGTTTTTAGATTGGCACAAAAGGACTTCTTAGGTTGGATTTATACCAAAAGTATTGAATAGAGGAAGAAGTGAGGTATGTTTTTTGGAGAAATTGGAAGGGTTTTTCGGAACCAAAGGGCTTTATAGGTGTGAATAAAAGACAAGGATACATCCCCTTTTATAAGAGAGGGGTAGAGCACTTTAGAAACTCAAAAACTATTAATTTATTATAAATTGATTTTTGAATTAAAATAGCTCCAAAGTGAGTTATTTATATTTTATGATGACGATGGGTTTAAACCCTCAAAACCAATAAATATTTTTTAATATATTGATTATATTTTAAACCTTATTATTTTGATTTATCCTTAATTAAACTATTTAATTCTAGTTATGGTAATAAAATTATAAATATTAAATGGTTATAAATGTTTGCTTATATGGTGTAATTTTTATATGAATGGAAAATTTATGAAATTTTGGACCTTATAATTATCACTTTGTATTTATTAAAATTTATTATTATTTTAAAATAATTTAATAAAATGTTATTTTTATAAAATATCAATAGTGTTAATTTTGACAGTATTTATTAATTTGACATTAAATAAAATCTAAAAAAAATTCATCACTTAAAAAACCATTTAATACACTTCTAACATGTCATAGTCACCTAGAAAATTGTTGGATCACCTTAATTAATGAAAATTATATATCTTTTAATATTTTTAATTTCAACTAATTGATATTTCTACTATTAAAATAATTACATGTTTACTATTATTTCATTATTTATGGTAATTATTTATTTCCAAAAAATAATTAATAAATTACTATGATATATAAAATACATTTATATTTATATATAATCTTTATTATCTATGTTATCTCCTAATTACCCAGATATTAAAATTATTATACTTATAAGAAATGAGAGTGTGATATTTTGTCACAATCTTTGATTTTAATAATATCTTTGTCATTTTCATGGAATATTTTTCATTAAATCATTATATTTATTAAATTAGTTTTTAAGGTAATCATTTTATTCATCTAATAAATTTTTGATAGTTTTTTATTATGTTTTTAATCTCTATATATTTGTATTAAATCTTATTTAAACAACTTAACTCTTACCCTAACTACTTTCCTTTTGACACTAAAGGGTTAATATAGTTACTATAAAATTCTAAATGAACCCCAAATGGATAAGTTATAAAATAATATAAATTATATTAGTTATTTGGAAGAATTATTTATTTTAAGGAATTTTATATCATTTAATAAAATATTATTTATTTTTAAATCTCATTTTTTTTGTAAATTTTGACACTATTTATTAATTGACTTTTTAAAAAATAATAACAACATGATTACTTAGAAAAAATTGTATTAACTCATACATAAAATTTCATATTATTCCAGAAAATTTATGGATTACATAAAATATTTAAATGATATTTATTTTAATATTATTAATATCATTTATTTGATTCTTCCTTTAATAAATCTATTACTACACCATCATTGTGATATATTTAATTTTGATTATTTAATGTCCAAAAATTATAAATAAATTATAATTATGTATATACACATTTTATATTTCTAATGAATATCTATAATTAACTATATCACTTATATATCCTCATATTAAAAATATTTCACTTGTTAGAAAAAATTGTATAACAAAATTTGGTTATATTTAAATACAATATTATAAATATATTAAAGTAATCCAGGTTTCTCCAAGTTGTCCCAAAATCGAAAAAAGATGTTTTGGTTGAAAAAAACTTATTCAATGAAATTAGGACTAGTGTTAGGGTAATTTTTAAATATTACATTATTGGTTTTACCTTTATTTACTCGATTTACCCTTAACCATGGAAAATATATAACAATTTACTAAATTGAAAATTCAGCATGTAACGCCCCGACCGCTGCTACCCAGAGTCAGTGCATTACTTTATAACATTGGCATGATCACAAAAGATCAAGTCTCGAAATACCGATTAGTTTAGTAGCCTTGGAAACACTAGATAAATTCAAAAACATTACATTACATCATAAAAATGAAATCTACAATAACATGGTCTCCCTAGTCCACACTCATATCTTCACTGACTATTCTTGCTAGTCAGTCATAATACACTTCTTCACATCCTGGGAAAAATAAAACATTGAAAGGGGTGAGCTCAAATGCTCCGTAAGGATAACAATATAGCGGAAACTTTAATAAGAAAACATAAGCATTTAAGGCAATGTATAACTAAAACAAAAGCCTTATTGAACATGAACTTCAGCATAATATAGAAAAAGTAAAATAAAATAATGCCATTACTTACTCACATGGATATTCTACTAGACGAATAATCACGTGAAACATCAATAACCACTTTCATAATGAGGGAATGTATAATGCCAGACATTCTGAAACACTTTGTCAAGGCCTCGGGCAAGATGTCTAAAATGATTAAGGCCTCGGCCAAAACCATAAATCAAATTAGGAAAGGGCCTCGGCCAATTCCACGTCTAGTTGTCTCATGAGACCTACCGATGCATCGAGAGCTATAGAGGGCTCCACCCGTCACATATTAAGTCCAATACATTCCTCATACGAATAGGTTTAAACATAACATAAATATTCGTATTAAAACTATCATACGAAATGTCAACAATTTCTCTATAAAATATGGATGGTATAAAAATAAAACATCCACAGTCAAATATTTCACAAAATTTTCAATGGATGTTTTGTATCATAAATCAATTTCAATTAAACTTAAAACCCATCAAAGGATGTTGACATGGATTAAATCAAAGCTATTTGAGAGTAATATCTCTCCTTTTGGAAATCATTTAAAAGTCCCATAATTATAAAATAATACATTTACTTTAAAGATATTCTTATAAGCTTGTTAGGGAAGCTTCGACGAAGTTATAATGGTGGAAAATAGCTGCACCCGCCATATAAGTTAAAAAAAACATTCTTACCTGAAATTTGTCAAAGAGGTCAAAAAGTACATTGTTTGGAAAACAACGGTAAGATTCCTTTCAAAAATGTATAAGGCTATAAATTACTTAAACACATTTTCCATTTAAAAGTAAAAATGTTTTGAAAGACATTTTTAAGAAACATGGATGTGGATGATAACGAGGTCCCAGTAGGTAATTATGTATAAAAAACCTTGGATAATGAAGAGGTTGTGAAGTAAAATCTTACCTTGTAATTTTCCTTGGTTGGGGTAGGTTAACCTCCTGTATAATGGTGAAATAATTGTTATTAAATTATACTAGAATCATATACATTCATATGATATCATATATGATCTTTTAACATTTCTTTGTTAACAATATCTTAGATTTATCGTTGTTTCGTGTGTTAACTTACTCGTTTTCTTTTATATGTTTTGTTACGTAAGTCATGTTTTTCATGGATATGTTGTATATTATTCATATCCAGAATGATATCATGTCCTTAAACATTATTTTTAAATCATCAAATGATAATTGTACTTGAATGGATACGACGGAGAATGAATCTCATCGCGTTCATGGAGACGGTAGTCTGTACGTACGCACGAGCGACAATATCATTATTTTTGATATTAAAATAATATATATTTGTATATTATATCATATATACAGAATCATTATCATGTTATATTTATTATTTACATGAATTACATATCATTATTATACCCATCTAAATAATAATATATTGAATAACAATTACACCACGACGTGGAGACGGTAAGCCGTACGTACGCACGTATGGTGACATGCCATTAAAATGATGGGTAGAATACTGAATATGGTTGTTCCATATTTATAATGACATCACAATATATAGAAGATAATGGAGTTATAATTTTAGAATTGAAATAATAAACAAATAGGGAGTGGAAGATGAATGAAACTTGAAAGAGGGAGATGAAAATGTTACCTCTTCTTCGAGTTCTTCCTTTTGATTTGATCAAAAGGACTCCTTATGATGGCTTTCTGACTAAAGTAAATCTTCTAGGATGAAGGGAGAGAAGTTGTGAGAGTATTTGGGCAGATTTTTGCCAAACCAAAAGTCTTGAAAGTGTGAATAAGGTGGTAGAGGTGGGGGCCTTTTATAAGGGGAGAGGAGGGGCTCTTTTGGAAAGATTGAAATGTTACATTATTATACAATGATTTTCGGATTCTAAAGGTCCCAAACATATACAATTAGTGGATAAGGTGATAATGGTTCGAAATCTCCTCATCCAATAGTATTTTGACAAGTGTAAGCCTTGGATGTTGCATTATCTTCTCATTTTATTTAAATCGTTAAATAATGAGGTCATTGCTGCATCATCATGATGTCATAAATAATTTAATTTATTTAATGTCTAAATATTCTAAAAAAAATAATATGATGTAAGAAATCTTTTTAGCTTTCCAATGACTATTTATAGTAAAAAATATGACTTGTATAACCCCATATAAAAATTGTTTTAGTAAAACATTTCATGTTTGTGTCATTTTTTACTTTAACATTAAATAAAAGGTATTTATGTCATTTTCCAACTAAAGTGGCTCCATGGGGTCCCCAAGTTGACCCAGTGATTGTCTTGTTCGGCCATGGCACATCCAATGAGGGTAGGACATGTGTCAGGCTCATCTCATATTATTAAAACATTATTTTTACCTTAAACTACACTAATTACCTCTAATCGCGATTAAGAACTGAAAAGTTACTATTCACTAAAATTTATTTTAATCTCATTCAACCACATTTTACTTTTTAATGACAAACATGTATGTCAGATTTTTGAAAA
Source organism: Viscum album (assembly GCA_963277665.1). Classification (NCBI taxonomy): domain Eukaryota; kingdom Viridiplantae; phylum Streptophyta; class Magnoliopsida; order Santalales; family Viscaceae; genus Viscum; species Viscum album. Next base: position 248,139,560 of record OY728165.1, on the reverse strand, counting down.
TCAAATCACAGAAGTGGTAATATTTTATTTAAACAAAAAATCAGTTATTTAACTACCACTTAGTGGTTTCACTATTCATCAAAAATTGAAGTTTTTCAGAACAATGCCAAAATTTCACCCTAAGCTATAATTGATATTCCGAATTCAAAAATGATTTTATTTTACAAAATTCCAAACATATAAGTTGCATTAATTAATTTTATTATTAATTCCCGCTGTCACAACAAATAGCGTGTTTTTAAGAAACAATTTATATCAAATGATTGGCAATTGTTTATGTCCATTTTCAATGTTAAATTAATTCTAATGACCACCATTGGATAAAATGGTAAAAATATATTCTGATTATACTTTAAAACCACTAAATAATATAATTTATCACTATAAAATATTTGATTAAAAAAGTTGTTTTTAAGTATTTTTCACTATTCATAAAAAATTAGAAGTTCTCAGAAAAATACCAAAAATTCAACATAGGCTAATTTTGATATTCCGAATCCAAAAATGAAGTCCATTTTGATAAATAAAATTTATAAAATTTCAAAAAGTAGGTATTACTATTCACAACGGCTAGTTTAATTAGTTGTGGTGTGTTTTAGAGCTTGAGATTGCGTACAACACACGCTATTGCATTATTCAAAGGGAAACGTACCGTGGAAGTTTGGGGTGTTACATTCTCCCCTCCTTCAAATAATTGTGTCCTCGCAATTTCTAGGGTATTAATGCATAAAAAGACTCGGGTGGTTCTTCATCATAAGTTCCTCAGGATCCCACATTGCCTCTTCCATTTTATGATATCTCCACAAAACCTATACCAGACGAGTCGTCCGGTTTCTCAATACCTGCTCCCTCACATCAAGAATTCTGATGGGCTCTTCACAATAAGATAGATCAGGTTCCAGTTCTAATTCCTCATAGGTAAGTACATGTGTTGGGTCGGGCATGTATTTTCTCAATAGCGATATGTGGAAAACATCGTGAACTTTGGAGAGATTTGGCGGCATCGCCAAATGATAAGCTACAGCCCCAATACGATCTAGAATTTCGAAAGGTCCGATGTACATAGGACTCAACTTACCCTTTTTACCAAAACGTATAACTCCCTTCCATGGAGATACCTTTAGGAAAACATGATCTCCCACCTGAAATTCCAAAACCTTTCTTCTGTTATCGGTATAGCTCTTCTGCCTACTTTGAGCTAATTTGATGTGGTTTTGGATTACCTTAACCTTTTCCATTGTTTCTTCCACCAGTTCAAGTCCCACAAGTTTTCTTTCCCCAACGTCATCCCAACAGGTTGGTGTATGACATCTCTTTCCATATAATGCTTCATAAGGTTCCATATGAATGCTTGAATGGAAGCTATTGTTATAGGAAAATTCTACCAGTGGTAAGTATTGATCCCACATACCATGAAAGTCAAGAAAGCATGATCTCAACATGTCTTCTAAGGTTTGAATAGTCCATTCTGATTGTCCATCTGTTTGAGGGTGATAAGCAGTGCTCAAACAAAGTTCAGTATCCATGGCCTTTTGAAGACTTTTCCAGAATCTTGAAGTAAAACGAGGATCATGATTAGAAACAATCGATAGGGGTACTCCATGAAGTTTTACAACTTCATTAATATAAAATCTTGCTATACGTTCAAGTGGTATATCCTCCCGTATAGCCAGAAAATGTGCTGACTTAGTAAAACGATCAACAATGACCCATATTGCATCATTCCTTCTAGGAGTCTTTGGTAGTCCCATTACAAAGTCCATCGTAATATTATCCCATTTCCACTCAGGTATGGGAAGAGGTTGCAATACTCCACCAGGATGTTTCCTTCCAGCTTTCACTTGTTGACAAACCATACATCTCGACACAAAATCAGCAATCTCCCTCTTCATATTGTCCCACCAAAAATGTTCCATCAAATCTCTAAACATTTTGGTGCTCCCATGGTGTATAGAGAAATTGGAACTATGAGCATCATCCAGCAATTCCCTTTTTAGATCAGGTATATCGGGAACACAAAGTCTCTTCCTGAATTTCAAAATTCCATCCATATACCCAAAGTCCATCAATCTTCCATCATTCACATCTTTAATCTTCTTCTGAAATTCTTCATCATTGGTCTGAGAACTCTTAATCCTTTCTAGTAATGATGGTTTGGCAACAATTTGAAAAAGCATTGATGTTTCACCTTCCCTAGTTATTCCCATGTCCATCTTCACTAGATCCAAGAAAATTGGATCCCTTCCAATTCTCATCACATTCAAAACTCCATGGTCTTTTCTACTCAAAGCATCTGCCACCTTGTTTTCCTTCCCCGGGTGATAATGTATCGTGCAATCATAATCCTTGAGTAGTTCAAGCCATCGCCTTTTCCTCATGTTGAGTTCTTTTTGTGTGAAAATATACTTCAAACTCTTGTGATCAGTATAAATCTCACATTTTTCACCATAGAGGTAATGTCTCCATATCTTTAAAGAAAAGATCACAGCTGCTAACTCAAGATCATGAGTAGGATAGTTTTGCTCATGAATTTTTAGCTTTCGTGATGCATAGGCAATGACCTTGTCATTCTGCATAAGGACACAACCAAGTCCTTTCTTCGATGCATCACTATAAATAACAAACCATTCATTCCCTGATGGTAGAGTCAATACAGGGGCATTGACTAATCTTCTCTTTAGTTATTCAAAACATTCTTCACACTCTTTTGTCCAGACAAATTTAATCCCTTTACGTGTGAGCTTTGTCAATGGGTTAGCCAATCTGGAAAAATTCTGGACGAAACGTCGATAGTAATCTGCTAAACCAATAAAACTGCATACCTCAGTTATACTTGTCGGTGCTGGCCATTCTTGGATTGCCTTGGTTTTAGAAGGATCAACAGAAATTCCATCCTTAGACACAATATGGGCATGAAAAGAAATCCCATGAATCCATAATTCACACTTGCTAAATTTCCCATATAATTCATGTCTTCTAAGAGTCTTCAGGATAATGCGTAAGTGATTTTCATGATCTTCGTGGCTTTTGGAGTATACCAAGATATCATCAATAAATACCACTACAAAGTCAACAAGATATTCCTTGAAAACTCTATTCATTAGATCCATGAAAACAGAGGGTGCATTAGTCAATCCAAAAGGCATTACTGTAAACTCGTAATGCCCGTACCTTGTTCAAAATGCTGTCTTTGGAACGTCTTCCTTCTTCACACATAACTGATGGTATCCAGACCGAAGGTCAATCTTTGAAAAGTATTGAGCTCCATGTAGTTGGTCAAAAAAATCATCAATGCAAGGTAGGGGATACTTGTTCTTTATTGTTATAGCATTGATCTCCCTATAGTCAATGCACAACCTCATAGATCCATCTTTCTTCTTAACAAAAAGAACAGGGGATCCCCAAGGAGAAACACTAGGGCGAATAAATCCCTTATTACTCAATTCCTCTAGTTGTTTCTTTAGTTCAACTAATTCCATAGTGGCCATTCTATAAGGGGTCTTCGATATGGGCCTTGATCCAGGAATTAAATAAATGGAAAACTCAACTTCTCGTTCAGGAGGATGTCCAGGTAAATCTTCCAGAAACACATCAACATATTCTCTCACAATAGGTACATCCTCTATTTGAATATTACTTTTTCAATTGGTCAAACAAATCATCAATGCGAGGTTGGGGATACTTGTTCTTTATTGTTATAGCATTGATCTCCCTATAGTCAATGCACAACCTTATAGATCCATCTTTCTTCTTAAAAAAAAGAACAGGGGCTCCCCAAGGAGAAACAGTAGGGCAAATAAATCCCTTATTACTCAATTCCTCTAGTTGTTTCTTTAGTTCAACTAATTCCATAGTGGCCATTCTATAAGGGGTCTTCGATAAGGGCCTTGATCCAGGAATTAAATGAATGGAAAACTCAACTTCTCATTCTGGAGGATGTCTAGGTAAATCTTCCGGAAACACATCAACATATTATCTCACAATAGGTACATCCTCTATTTGAATCTTCCATTCCTCACCCTCAGTAATTTCCTTCTCTTCCTCCCCAATAATTGAATTTAGTTGAGCTACTGGGGGTGGATCTAGATAAGAATTATGTGGTGACGATTCTTCTCTAAAGATAAGGTGTTCCTTATCATCATCATCAAGAATAATAACCTCTTTCCTCTTACAATAAATTTTTGCATCATGGTCTGAAATCCAATCCATACCGATGATTATATCAAATTCAATCATGGGTATGATGATGAGATCAGCAGGTAAAGAAAATTTAGGTGCTCTAATGGGAACTAATCGACAAAACTTTGTTGCAACAATACTTCCATTAGGGGTTTTTACCGACAACTCCCTTGTTAAATCAAATTGGAAATATCTAATTTTCTTAGAAAACTGGGAAGATATGAAACAATGCGATGATCCAGAATCAAATAATGCATTTTGTAAACTTGAGGAAACCATTAAATTACCTGCCACCATGTCTTTAGGAGCTTCCACCTCAGCAGTAGTGATATCATAAGCATGGCCCTGATCCCTTGGCCTCTTCTAAGGTAAGTTCCCCTGACGCTTAGGACATTCATTTTCATAATGTCCCTTCTCTCTACAATTATAACATTCCACGTTGACAGCCGATTTCATTCCTTTGCATTCACGAGCTTGGTGGCCTTTTTCACCACACTTGTAACATACTCCTTTTCCTTTTAGACAGGCACCAGGGTGCTTCCTACCGTAATTATCACAGGGTGGAAATTCATTTCTACACTTCTTCCCTATTTCCTTATTTCCTTTCCCAGAGTTTTCAGCGGATCTCTTCTTATCTTTCATTGATTTAAAGGCATAAGACTTAGAGAATTCCTTTTCCGTCTTGATAGTGCATGAGGCAATACCTTCGTATGAATAGAAGGTTTGTGATACTAAAGCTCGACGGAGAAATAGTTTCAACCCATCAAAGAAATGATCAGTCTTACTTCTTGGGTTACGTATGTAATCTGCAGCATACCTTGCTAACCTTGTAAAGTTAGCCTCATACTTTGCGACATTCTCATCCTCCTTCTGCCTCAGACTCAGAAATTGCCTTTCCATATCCACTCGATGGTCTCGAGGAAATTATTTTTCTATGAACAGCTCTTTGAACTCCTGTCATTCCATGTTTGTTAATTCATCATCTTCCTTTGTGTTTTGAATTAGTGACCACCATTGATCGGCATCCCCAGTGAGGCGGTAAACTGCCATGACAACATTCTCCCTTTCACTACTCCCTAAGGCATGGAATATTTTCTCTAAGGAATTTATCCATTGCTCAGATACTATAAGATTTTTACTCCCATTGAAGGTTGGTGGTTGTTGCCTCATGAAACGGTCTAGAATTGATCCTCCACGTTGCGGATCAGGGTGCTCCATACGAGTAAGGTTGTTATCATAACCTGCGTGAGTTGTCCCAGTACGGTGAGAAGCTGATCAGCACCAGTTGTATCACTAGCTCTAGCATAATTATCTTGAGCAGGAGGGCAATCCCTACACGGAGTGCGTGCATTGATACAGTTTCCATTCCTTCCACTAGGTTCCATTTCTAAATAATGGCATAAACTAGATTAGTTCATGAATCAAAATACATAATTCCATACTTGTAAAACACTTAACATAAATTGAACTAATTATGGATATAATCCATAATTATAAAAAAAAATCTTTGAGGAAGTATATACTCGTAACCCTTCATAGTGGTTTGTAATGAAAATGGGAATTATCCAAAGCATATCCCCCGGGAGTGTCGTAACCAAGAGTGCAGCAAGGCCCGTTGTCGTGCACCAGTTCCCGTTCGAGTCTAGCTCAAAGTGGTGTTTTCAGGTTTTACCCCTAGGTACATCTGTGCCAGATCCGCCTCTACCTGCTTGAATCCAGACAGGGATGTATTGCTTGGAAAACTCAAAACATCTCTACAATACAAAAATTCTAGGAAGTTCTTCTATACTAATCCTCAAAGTCTATCTTCGGGATATGTGCTCTAATCAGAGTTTATCTAAATCTAGATTCCAAGGTTAGTACTAAACTGCCTCTGATACCAACTGTAACGCCCCGACCCCAGCTACCCAGAGTCGGTGAATTACTTCATAACATTGGCATGATCACAAAAGATCAAGTCTCGAAAGACCGATTAGTTTAGTAGCCTTGGAAACACTACATACACTCATAAACATTACATTACATCATAAAAATGAAAACTACAATAACATGGTCTCCCTAGTCCACACTCATATCCTCACTGACTATTCTTGCAAGTCAGTTATAATACACTTCTTCACATCCTGGGAAAAATAAAACATTGAAAGGGGTTAGCTCAAATGCTCCGTAAGGCTAACAATATAGCAGAAACTTTCATAAGAAAACATAAGAATTTAAGGCAATGTATAACTAAACCAAAAGCCTTATTGAACTTTAACTTCAGCATAATATGGAAAAAGTAAAATAAAATAATGCCATTACTTACTCACATGGATATTCTACTAGACGAATAATCACGTGAAACATCAACAACCACTTTCATAATGAGGGAATGTATAATGCCAGACATTATGAAACACTTTGTCAAGGCCTCGGCCAAGAGGTCTAAAATGATTAAGGCCTCTGCAAAAACCATAAATCAAATTGGGAAAGGGCCTCGGCCAATTCCACATCTAGTTGTCTCATGATACCTACCGATTCATCGAGGAGTTATAGCGGGCTCCACCCGTCACATATTAAGTCCAATACATTTCTCATATGAATAGGTTTAAACATAACATAAATATTCGTATTAAAACTATCATACGAAATGTCAACAATTTCTCCATAAACTATGGATGGTATAAAAATAACACATCCACGGTCAAATATTTCACAAAATGTTCAATGGATGTTTTTTATCATAAATCAATTTCAATTAAACTTAAAACCCATCAAAGGATGTTGACATGGATGAAATCAAAGCTATTTGAGAGTAATATCTCTCCTTTTTGAAATCATTTAAAAGTCCCATAATTATAAAATAATACATTTACTTTGAAGATATTCTTATATGCTTGTTAGGGAAGCTTCGACGAAGTTATAATGGCGGAAAATAGCCGCACCCGCCGTATAAGTTAAAAAAACATTCTTACCTTAAATTTGTCAAAGAGGTCAAAAATACATTTTTTGGAAAACGACGGTAAGATTCCATTCAAATATGTATAAGGGTATAAATGACTTAAACAAATTTTCCATTTAATAGTAAAAATGTTTTGAAAGACATTTTTAAGAAACATGGATGTGGATGATAACGAGGTCCCAGTAGATAATTATGTATAAACAACCTTGGATAATGAAGTGGTTGTGAAGTAAACCATTACCTTGTACTTTTCCTTTGTTGGGGTAGGTTAACCTCCTGTATAATGGTGAAGTAATTGTTAATAAATTATACAAGAATCATATACACTCATATGATATCATATTTGATCTTTTAACATTGCTTTGTTAACAATATCTTAGATTTATCGTTGTTTCGGGTGTTAACTTACTCATTTTATTTTATATGTTTTGTTACGTAAGTCGTGTTTTTCATGGATAGGTTGTATCTTATTCATATCCAGAATGATATCATGTCCTTAAACATTATTTTTAAATCATAAAATGATAATTGTACTTGAATGGATACGACCGAGAATGAATCCTATCGCGTTCGTGGAGACGGTAGTCCGTACGTACGCACGAGCGACAATATCATTATTTTTGATATTAAAATAATATATATTTGGATAGTATATCATATATACAGAATCATTATCATGTTATATTTATTATTTACATGGTTTACATATCATTATTATACCCATCTAAATAATAATATATTGAATAACAATTACACCACGATGTGGAGACGGTAAGCCGTACATACGCACGTATGGTGACATGTCATTCAAATGATGGGTAGAATACTGAATATGGTTTTTCCATATTTATAATAACATCACAGTATATAGAATATACTGGAGTTATAATTTTAGAATTGAAATAATAAACAAAGACGGAGTGGAAGAAGAAAGAAACATGAAAGAGGGTGATGAAAATGTTACCTCTTCTTCGGGTTCTTCCTTTTGATTTGATCAAAATGACTCCATAGGATGACTTTATGACTAAAGTAAAGATTTTAGGATGAAGGGAGAGAATTTTGGAGAGTATTTGGTAAGAGGTTGTCTGAACCAAAAGGCTTGAAAGTGTGAATATGGTGGTAGAGGTGGGGGCCTTTTATAAGGGGAGAGGAGGGGCTCTTTTGGAAAGATTGAAATGTTACATTATTATACAATTATTTTCGGATTCTAAAGGGCCCACACTTATAAAATTTAGTGGATAAGGTGATAAGGGTTCTAAATCCCCTCATCCAATAGGATTTTGACATGTTTAAGCCTTGGATTTTGCATTATCTTCTCAGTTTATTTAAATCGTTAAATAATGAGGTCATCGCTGCATCATCATGATGTCATAACTAATTTAATTTATTTAATGTCTAAAAATTCTAAAAAATACTATGATGTATTAAATCTTTTTAGATTTCCAATGACTATTTATAGTCAAAAATATGACTTGTATAACCCCATATAAAAATTGTTTTAGTAAAAAATTTCATGTTTGTGTCATTTTTTACTTTAACATTAAATAAAAGGTATTTATGTCATTTTCCAACTAAAGTGGCTCCATGGGGTCCCCAAGTTGACCCATGGATTGTTTTGATCGTCCATGGCACATCCAATGAGGGTAGGACATGTGTCACACTCATCTCATATTATTAAAACATTATTTTTACCTTTAACTACACTAATTACCTCTAATCGCGATTAAGAACTTAAAAGTTACTATTCACCAAAATTTATTTTAATCTCATTCAACCACATTTTACTTCTTAATGACAATAATGTATGTAGGATTTTTGAAAATCAAATCATAGAAGTGGTAATATTTTATTTAAACGAAAAATCAGTTATTTAACTACCACTTAGTGGTTTCACTATTCATCAAAAATTGAAGTTTTCAGAACAATGCCAAAATTTCAACCTAAGCTATAATTGATATTCCGAATTCAAAAATGATGTATATTTTACAAAATTCCAAACATATAAGTTTCATTAATTAATTTTATAATTAATTCCCGCTGTCACAACAAATAGCATGTTTTTAAGAAACAATTTATATCAAAAGATTGGCAATTGTTTATGTCCATTTTCAATGTTAAATTAATTCTAATGAACACCATTGGATAAAATGGTAAAAATATATTCTAATTATACTTTAAAACCACTATATAGTATAATTTATGACTATAAATTATTTTGATTAAAAAAGTTGTTTTTACGTATTTTTCACTATTCATAAAAAATTAGAAGTTCTCAGAAAAATACCAAAAATTCAACATAGGCTAATTTCGATATTCCGAATCCAAAAATGAAGTCCATTTTGATAAATAAAATCTATAAAATTTAAAAATGTAGGTATTACTATTCACAACGGCTTGTTTAATTAGTTGTGGTGTGTGTTAGAGCTTGAGATTGCGTACAACACACGCTATTGCATTATTTGAAGGGAAACGTACCGTTGAAGCTTGGGGTGTTACACAACAATTTTTTTCCCTATTATATAAAAAAATTTATACTAATTATGACCATGTATGTCCATTTTTCAAAATTCTATTCATAGAAGAGGTAAAATTATGCTTAATGCTAATGTGGCGAGAAGGTGAGTAAAAGAGATGTTTAAAAGTTTAATATGTTTTAATATATAATTATAAAAGAAAATTTATCTAGTTATCTAAATTAGATTACTATATGTATTATTTATCTTTTTTTACAATAAAATACATTTAAAATAAAATAATTATTTAAAAGAAAATTATGTTTTTTAACTGTAATGTAGATTTTTAACTATTTATCAAAAATTGAAACTTTTCATAGAAACACCAAAAAATCAACATAAGATAATTTTTATATTTTAAAAAATGAAATATAGTTTTAATAATAAATTTTTTAAATTCTATAATGTGGATAATACTATTCATAACCCCTTTTTAAGCAACAACTTTGATATGTTATAGTGCACTTGATCTCAGAGTTACATGAATTGAAAGCTATTAAATTTATTTAAAAGGAAACAAACCATGGAATAATGGGGGTGTTAAATGTTCAAATAATTTAATAAATTGAGTCCTTTAAATTTTTAAATTTGGGTTCATTAACTGGGGTTTGACTATTCACAATTCCTTTGTTGAAATCCCACATCAGAACATAGGTCGAAAAATGGTCTAATTTAAAATAAAGAAATGGAAGTATGAATGTTATGAGAGATAACCCATACAAGGGTTCCATGTAGTAAAACATGGACATGAAAGTAAAAATCTAACCATCAAGTTTTGATTAAGGGTGATATAGGTAGGAGAATGTTAATATTCAAAAAGCTATAAATCTATAAGGATATAAGGGACCATTTGATTCATCAAGAAAATTATTAGGATAGTTTCTTTTGGTTTTAGGATCCTCTTCCTATCGTTAAAGAGTTATTTGACTGTTAAGATAAATACTTAATTTATTTCTTTCTATTTCATATGCATATTCTCATCCTTTGTTTATGCTTTGATCTATTTTCACATCATCCCTGACTATTGGAAATGAATGTTCAAAATTATTTCTTCATTCCTAATGCACTTTTGATAAATCATAAGGCCCACAAGTATTTCCTTCAAACTATACATTTTTAATTAAACCAAGAAGGATAGCCCAAATTATCCAACAAATCATACATTAACCACTAAAAATAATATCCAATGTTCAAAATACTCTATTCCAAACTTTAGAACTTTCCAAAATACTGCTATCCAAATTAATAGTCTAAAAAGGTCTCTAAATTTCCAAAATCAATCATAACATCAAAATACCCAAACAACGTAATATAGCTCTTATTGAAAAATACATTTATAACCTTACAAACCATAATGAAATAATTCATGCTTTCATATACATGATGATCATGTACTGCAGTACAATCATTATATATATCATGAATCATATAACCATAGAACCATTGATGTGATAATTATTAAATCCAAATAAAAAATAACATTAATCATTCCACTTCACTCTTATACCATTAACTATACTGCAACATCTAATTCCTTAATACCTCCTTTATATCATTTTTATTTTGGAATCTCTTCATTATCAGCAATATAACCATCACTTGTATAACCTTGCTAATTCTAACCATCGACCAAATCCTAAATCATAATATTAGAAACACTTATCATACTGATATATTCATGAATAATAATTTATAGGATCTCTAAATATTTCCATCTTCTTCTCAATCAAAAAGTCCATAATTTTAGACTAGGTTATCGACTACCAAATCTAAATGTTGACATCTTATACTTAGACTAATCCTAAAATTCAATCAAAGGGTTATGTTTTCTAATATTTTATTTATAAATTTAATTTTAAGTTTGTTCCTAAACTTACTTTGATACCAAATGTAACTCTATAGCCCCAAAAGCATGGATTCGGTGCATTTTTTAATACATTGACATGATTACAAGGAATAAAATTCTGAAGGATCGAATGGTTTAGTATTATTAGAAAATAGATCACATACATGAACCTTACATTACAATTAAAATCATAAAATACAACATAGATAATCTTTTGAGGACTCCATTATTACCCTAGATTAACCCTACAAGTAATTCATAATATACTTCTTCGCATCCTAGGAAAAATAAAACATAATAATGGGTGAGGTCAGATGCTTAATAAGGATAAACAATATATATGAAGATATAATAAAGGAGCACAAAATTTTATGGTATGGTATAAAACTAAAACAGATGACTTTTAAATAGAATATTCAACATAATACGGCTAGAATAAATAAAATAAGTCCATTTAAAAAATAACACATATATTTTACTAGTTGAATAATAACATATAATATCAATAACTAATCTCATAATGAGGGAATGAAAAATTTCGGACATCCTAACCACACCATCAAGGCCTCATGCCTAGACCATATAGAAATAGGTAAAAACCCAAAATATTTTGTCTCATGATACCAACCAATGCATTAAGGGGATATAGTAGGCCCCACCCATCACATACTATGTCCATTGCATTCTCCTAGGGAAAGGGTGAAACATAACCAACCTAAACATTTGTATTATAACTAGCATACGAAATGTTAAAACATTAATCATAAACCATAAATGGTATCTAAATAACACATCCGTTATCAAAATGATCATAAACCATCCAATAAAATATGGAAAATGATTTCATTATATATCATTCTTAATTAATCATAATATCCAACAAACAATGTAGATATTGATGAAAATACTCTAAAAATAAAATTAAAAATATCATAAGACAAATACCAATTTTTTTCAAATCATTTTTTCAAAAGACATGAACTTATCAAAAAAATACATTTAAAAAGATATTTTTGAATAAAAGTGTCCCATACAAATTTAAAACCATTTAAATTAATTTACATTTTATAATATTCATGTCCATATAAATAAATACATTAAACCATTTAGAAAACAGGGACATTAATGGGAAATATTCACAAGAATAAATCTTTAATAAATTTAAAATGATGTTTTAGTTAAATAAATATTACAGAAAATCTTAATAAACATTAATTGGTAAAAAAATATTTATGAAACATGGACATGGATGGTAAGTATCTCCCAGTAAATACTTACGCATACACAATCTCTTATAATAATGAGATTCCGAAATTAACCCTTAACTTAGGTTTGATTTCGTTCATATGTGTCCAAAAATCATGTAAAGTGGTTTTAAAAATATTATTAATTTGTATAAGAATCATAAAAATATTTATGATATCATATATGATTAATTTATGATTTAATATTACCTTCTAATTTAACAATTCCATGTTAATGGAATATTTCATGTAATAACCCGCTTTGTTCATTGTACGTGTTTTGACTTATTATTCATGATCCTATTAGATAGATCATTATTTAATTAATTATATAATTTAAAAAATAATTTATATATCATATATATATATATATATTTAGTATATAAATATAAAAATCTATAAAATATATGGAATGGAATACACCATTCAGGGAGACAGTAGGCCATACGTACGCATGAATGCTATTTCTGTTTTCTTATGATATTGAATGGAAGAAAGTTAATGTTATATATATATATATATATTAGTTTAGAATCATTATTATGTCATATATTTCATATTTTTTCAGTTTATACAATTTTATAATCATTCTGAAATTGTTGTAATGGAGGATTAATCTCATCACATTGTGGAGACGGTATGCCGTACATACGCACGAGCGACCATATCATTCCATTAATGGTTAAATAGTATATAATTTGATGGTATATTAATTAAACCGAATCATAATAATGTTATATTTGTTTTTTATATCCATTATAATCATTATTATTTCCATCAAAATAAATTAGTGTTGAATAAAAAATTTCACCACGACATGGATATGGTAAGCTATATGTACACACACATTGTGATATTGTTGTTTGTAGGATGTATAAATAAAGATATATGGTTATACTATAATAATAATATAATATAATAATTCAGATGATATCATAGTTATTACTTTAGTATGAAAACAACATAAGAAGATTAATTAGAAGAGGAAACGAAATTGAAATGGGTTGGTAAAATAATTATCTATCCTTCAAGTATCTCCTATTTTATTTTCAAAAAAAGGTCTTAATAGGTTAGAATTATTCCGAAATTGTGGTCAATCAGATGAATTTTGGGGCGATTTAATTATAAATTTGAAGGGTTTGGCCAAACTAAAATTATTTAGATGTGTGAATAAAAGAGAAGGAGATGTTCCCTTTTATAAGAGAGGGGAGGGGAACTTTTAAGAAATCCAAAACTATTAATTTATTTTAAATTGATTTTTTTATTTAAAATAGTACAAAAGTGATATATTTAGAATATAACATTAGGATTGGTATAAATCCTGTCAACAAATAAAATTTATACATGTTTTTATTTTATTTTAAACCTTATCATTTCAATTTATCCTTAATTAATCTATTTTATTTTAATTATGGTAATAATTTTCTAAATATAGAATTTATAAAAATATTTACTTATATTTTGTCAATTATCCCTAAATGGACACTATATGAAGTATTATACCTTATAATTATTTATTTTTAGTTTTTAAAATGTTCTATTATTCATAAATAATTTAATAAATCGTTCTTTTTGTAAAATATCAATAGTTTCAATTTTGAAACTACTCATTACTTTGAATTTAAATAAAATCAGAAAAGAAATATAAATAAAAAAAGATTTAATACACTCCTAACATGTCATAGTCTCCTAAATTTTTTATAGTTCCTTAATTAATCCAAATTATATTTATTTTAATATTTTTAATGTTACAAAATTGATATTTCTAAAAATAAAATAATTACTTCTTCACTATTGTATAATTATTTATGGAAATTATTTAAACTCAAAAAAAACTAATATGATGTATAAAATTACATTATTTTTCTATATAATATTTATGATAGAATATATCTCTTGGTTATCTCTATATTAAAATTATTATACTTATAATAAATGAGAGTGTGACCTTTTGTCACATTCTTTGATTTTAATAACATTTATGTTATTTTCCTAGAGAAGTTTCCATTAAATGATTAAATTTATAGCCTTAGGTGATATTTTTCTTGTTTTGATCATAATATTTTTGATTTTTATTATTATGTTTTTAATCTTTATCTATTTGTGTTAACCCTTATTTAAACAGTTTAACTCTAACCAAGACTACTTGTCTTTTTGCACTATAGGGTTAATATAGTTACTATAAAATTTAAAATGATCGCTAATTGGATAACTTATGAAATATTTATCATTATTATATTTATTTTAACTAATTTTTTATTTTCTTAAATTTTATATCATTTAATTAAATATTATTTATTTTAAAATATTTTTTAAGTCAATTTTGACACTATTTATTAATTGAATTTTTCAAAAAATATAATAACTTTAATACTTAATAAATACACTAAATCTTACTTAATATTTCATATTCATACAATTAATTTGTGGATGAAATTAAATATTTCAAATTATATTTATTTTAATATTATTTAAATCATTTATTTGATTCTTCCTTTAATAAATTGATTACTACATCATCACTGTGTCATTTTTAAAATAAATTATTTAATTTATAAATATTATAAATAAAATATATTTTTTTAATAAACATTTTATATTTCTAATTACTATTTATATTCTACCATATCACATATATAACCAAATATTAAAAATATTTTTCTTTTTGGAAAAAAAGTATAACAAAATTGGATTTTCATTAAATATTATATTATAAATATATTAAAGTCCTAAAAGTTGCTCCAAGTGTTCCCAAAATTGACCCAAGTATGATATTTTTAGTAACACACTTATCTAATGAAATTAGTACAAGTGTGAGGGTAATTTCTAAATATAATAATATTAATTTTACTTTTAATTACCTGATTTACCCTTTACCATGGTAAATAAATACAAATTTACTAAAGTTACTATTCACAAAAAAACTTAAGTTGTTCCAATAAGAGCACAAATTTTATAGTAATTATAACAATTCATATCCATTTTTCAAAATTCCATTCACCGAAGCAGTAAAATTGCTATTAACATTATTGTGGTGAGAAGGCGGGTAAAAGAGTTGTTTAAAAGTTTAGTAAGTTTTTATATCTAATTTTAATATAAAAATTTTCATGTGACCTACATTTGATTGATATATAAATTATTTATATATGTTGACTTTACAATAAATTTAAATTAAAATAATTACTTAAATGAAAGTTTGTTTTTTAACAAAAGCTGCAATATTTTTCACTGTTCATGAAAAATAGAAACATTTCAAAAAGATAACAAAAAATTACCCTAAGTTAATTATTATATTAAAAATTAAAATATTAATTATATTTTTAGAAATAAAATTTATAAATATCATAATGTGTCTAATACTATTCATAACTACTTTTTAAATGACTATTTTGATAGATTATGGTAAACTCTAACTGAGTGTAGTGTGAAATGCAAGATATTTAATTTATTTAAAAGGAAATATACCATCGAATTTTGGGGTGTTACAATAAAAAATGAACTAATTCATTATTTTAATAGGAAAACTATATACATCATTTGATTTCAAATTATATATGAAACATAATATAATATATATCTACTCTATTGAGAATGCTATTATTCCCTTTAGAATAACTCTATATATCAGTCATAAAACACTTCATGCAATCCTAAGAAAAGAAAACATAAGATATGGGAGAGTTCTAAATATTCGTAAGGGTATGAATACGGTGAAAGATATCATAAATACATATGGGAACAAAACTATGTAAAGTTAAATAACTGAAACACATTCCATTAAGGAAATAACATGAGCATAAAGAATAATATGGAAGGAATAACTGATAATAATAAAACTCATATAAATAATCAAATAAGATTTAAACTTGTCTATAGTTATTATAAATATATAAATAATCACATATACATCAATAAAAATTCCTATATTAATTAAATTCATAATATCAGACATGAGGACCATGCCATGAAGGCCCTCTTCCATGAATTCTTATATAAATGGGTAAGGCCTCAACTAGAAACCTAAACTAGTTTGTCTTATGGGACCTACTGATGCATAAAGGGGATGTATTGGGCCAATCCTATTTCATAATAAGTCCAATAAATTTTATACATGAGGGGAGAGAGACATAATCAATGTAGACATTAATATTGAAAAACTAGCATACAAAATGTTAATAATTTTCCCACTAAATATGTAAAATTATAGACCACCCAAAGTAATAAGGTAAATGGCACCAAATTGTATATCCATTGTCAAAAATATAAAAAACCATGCATATAAATAACAAGGATGATATTTTTAAATCATATCCTAGTTGATTATAGGTAATATAAGGGTTGTTATCATTGAAGAATATAAATTTCATTAAAGGATCATTTAATCATTCATGAGGAAAATATCTTTTTCAATTTGAAAATCACTTTTAAAAACTAAAAATATCAAGAATAATAGGAAAAAAATTTCTTCCAAAATAATTAATGAAAATAATGTTGAAATAATTAATTATACGAGTAGTCATAATGGTGATAATGTTCTTTTCATGCAGAGTATATCAAAACAAACATTCCATTCTCATTTTTGTAAGAAAAGTTAATATGTACCTTAATTGAAAAAAATAAAAATTATGTTAAATTATTTAATGATATAATAATTGGTAATAATTTATTTACTAAATAATTGAATAATATTAATAATATGTTCTAATTTTTTTTATAAAACATGGATTTTAAATAAATAAAATTTTTAACCGAAGAGAGAAATAATGTTATATTATCCTGAAAACATTTTTATCAATCATTTTAAGTACCAAATAAAGGAAAATAGTACTATTAAACGAAATGATTTTTAATAACTATATAATAATAAAAATAAATTGTGATTTTGAATTTAATTTCAAATAATTATATAAAGGGATACATAAAACATAAACAATCCCAAATAATGAGGAGATTCTGAAGTAAACGCTTCCAATTTTGGTAATATTTGAGTAGAAACCTCCATTAAAGATATTCCATCAAATTAATATTTAAATACCATTAAGAAAAATATATTCTCAATATAACATGTAAAAGGGTTACTATATATACCCAAAAATATAAATCAGTGGTTAATATGACATATATCTCATAGAAATAAAAGTGAGATGAGAAACCCTAACACTAGGTCCTATTCCATTTGTATATGTTTGAAACTACTATAATAAATATATATGTAATATTAATTTATGAAATAAACGTAATAATATATATAATACCATATATTATTTAATTACAACTTTTAATGACATGATTATTAATAATTTTTTATTAAAATCACTATTTCGATTGATAACTGTTCATTTTTTATATATGTTTCTGTTTTATTGTTTCTGAACATATTCTTTGATAGTGTTTCCATCATATCTAAAATGATAACAATGATATACATATAATATATATTTATTATATAAACATTTATATTATTCCATAAAATTTATCTGTAGAAAAATGAGTTACACCATTATGGGAGATTGTATGTCGTATGTACACATGAATATAGGTATTAATCAATGATGGGAACAAAAGAAATGTAAATATTATTTCAAATTAAAAAAAGAATTATTATATCATATATATTCATAAAATCTATCCTTATTACCATCCATGGAAAAATAAAATCTAAAACATTCAACATATCCTTGTAGAGGCGGTAGACTACAGGTACAGACACACAACATTATCAATTTACAAAGGATTTGAAGGTAAGATGGTAGATGTGATATTATTATTTAATAAGAGTAATTGTATATTAAATTTAATATATATATATATATACATTAAATAAAAAAATATATCCACCCATGATAGGTGGTGATTGAATATGAATTATATCAGTTCACGAGGATGCAGTTCACCGTAAACATGATCGATATTTTAATTTCCCATTATACAAAAGAAAAGATTAATATAGGTCATGATATTAACTTAATAACATCTTATTATATGTTATATATTCTATTTATTATATTATATTAGTGTATGGAGATTTTAAGGAGTTAAAGGATGAAATAAAACAATGATACAGAGTTAAGAAATATACCTATTTTTCAGAAAACCACTTTATATTTATAACTAAAACCCTCTTCGACTGGTTTTATGATTAATACAAGGATTATAGGCCATGTGGATGGATTTAATGAAGTTATTAGTGTAGTTATATTTTAATCCAAAGTAAATTTTAACTGTTAAGTAGATAAGAGTGGAGGTAGCCTTTTATAAGAGGGGAGAGGACACACTTTGAATTTTTGAAAAGAATGAATTATACAAACTGTTTTCTATTGAAAAATGATCGAAAATTAAAAATTATTAAAAAAAGAAGATTTAAGGGTTAAATATTAGAAATCAATACAAATTAAAAGAAATTAGGTCATTTTCACCCTTATCTAGTTAGTTTTCCCATCAGGTATACCTGTTTTAACCTTAACCAAGGTAATTATCATTCACTTTTTTTACTATTCATTGTGAACAAAAATTATGATAAAAAAATTATATAATATTAATTATGATGATTGAAAATATGGATTAAATTTTTTTAAATTAAAATCATTTATGTGGTAGAATTTTATTTAAAGTTACTCCAGATGACATGATAAGAAAATGGTTTTTCCAAAGGAAAGGCTTTCAAAGGTAATTTTATTTTATATATTAAAATTGAATGTATAATTGATTAAAATGAACTAAGTCCGATTAATTATTTTATAATTTAACTAATAATACCATTAAGAAAAAATTAAAAAAATTATGTTTTTAAATTCTTTAAACAAAAAAGGTTGTTTTGAACAAAAATAGTTTTTTAACTATACATTTAAAAAATAATATTTATAGAAAATTATCTAAAATCCATTGTAACATAATTTTTACAAGAGGAATTAAAAAATAAATTTTATTTTTTGACATATATTTTTGGAAATTGGTATATTTTAATTTCAAAATAACCGCCCATAATGTGATAAAACCAATTTTTATAAAAAGAAAAACTTTTAAGAATAAAGATGTGTTAATTTTTATCCCATGCATATAAAAATATTATATGATTAAATAAACATTTTATTGAATATATTATATATAAATATCACTATAATAATTCCAAAACAGTGAATATTTTAATTTATTAATATTATAACACACAATATACATAGAAATTGATTTTCAGAAAAATATTATTCTACTTTTAAATGATTTTTTATTTTATTTTTAGTCAATTGATAAATAAATAATTTATTTCATTAATGTGTTAACCCGGTAAATTAGATAATTTAGTTATTGTTATTCATACCCACTATATTAAAAACTATGTTTAAATGGTTATATTTAAATAATATATTTCATGGGTTATTTAATATTTGTTTTTCATGTTTTATACACTATCAAACTTGTTGTTATTCTTCTAAAATATTAGGGTTTCATGTATCATACTATATCAAATAGGATAACATTATTTAAAATTAATATTCCATAATGTCATGGGGGGTTACATTCTTTTATCCTTTAATAAATTTAATCATCACAATTTGATGTTTCTATTGGGAAAAATGATTTGACATTTGAAAATTTATTTTGTAACAAAATTACATCATAAATGTGTTAATATAACTTCCTATTAAAAAGTGGGAAAGATAAATATGAATATAATCTAAAATAAAAACAACTAGGTTTCATATTAGTAAAATAATAGGGTTATATAATGGAAAAAAATAAATAATGATGATCAGAGATATAGATCATTGAGAAGAAGAACTTGAATAATAAAGTAAAATTTAACAACCACCAAACCATAAATTCCTAATGAGTTAAAATATAATTCAGTCATCCTAAATTATGGTAAATTCACTCAATTTTTATTTCATCATCCCTTTCCAAAATTTTATGGATTCTTTTACTATCAATATAGAAAACAAATGAAAATATACATACTTGATATCATTTTATTTCTTAAGCATATTTTCACTATTTTGTGGTTCTTTGATCAACTCACACTTAATTTATCATACTTGTAAATGAATTCCTATAATGATTTTTTATTCTTGAAGCACTAAAATTAACTCTTAATAGATCACAATATCAATAAAAGAGTGAAACATATTTACATATATCTCTAAATAATTACCAAAACCAAAATTTTTAGCACATGTTATTAAATATAATACATTAATCTCTAAAACCTCAACAGTACACACATAGATTTAATTAATCTATTTCATAAAAATTTATCATTAAGAATCTTCCAAATTAGTTTTTAAAAAATTCAATGTCTAAATATTTAGATATAAAGTCACTATATTTCCAAAATAATCTTAACATTAGATTCACCAAACAATATAAATTATATCTTAATGTCACATACCAAATTTGAGAATACATTGATCACCATAATACCATAATCAAAAAAATAACGATTCTAAATATAAAATATCATATTATCAAATATATTCAATAACTAAAAAAATATAGTCATCTCTAGAAAATATTACATAAAATAACAAATTAATATATAATTTTAAGGTCACCAATACTATCATGTAAACAAATCATCATCATTATTATTTCAAAATTGGGTGTAAATTATGGGTTATCTCCCCTTAGTCATGTGTATTCTAAAAAAGTCAACTTACCACCAAATCACTTTTCATAGCCATTGGTACTATTCATAAAATCCTTTAAAATCCTTAAAGAAAAAATAATATAGTATAATCATCATTTTTTTCATGATTATTTTAATGAGAAACAAAAAATAAACAATATAAAGTCCATTTATAACACTATTATTATATTTAGTATATCCCCAAATATTAATCATAATACACTTCTTGACATCCGGGGGAATGGAAATAGAATGGGTGAGCTCTAAATTTCATTAAGGGTATGCATATAGATTATTTAATCATGAATACATAAGTAATGAACAATATGGATAGGCAAATAACTGAAACATGTGAAATTAAATTAATAATTTGACCTTGTAGAATTTTATGTCAGGAATAATTGATGATCAAAATAATTTCATATAAATAATCACATAAGATTCAAACTTATCAAATTATATTATAAGTAATATAATAATCACATGGAAATCAAAAAATAATCTCATAATGAGTTAATTAATAGTGCATGAAATCATAACCATACCCGGAAATCCTTATTCCATTACATATTACACAAATGTGTAATGCATTGGTAAAGAACCAAAGCTAGTTTATCTCATGAAATCTTCCAATGCTTCGAGTGGATATAGTGGGACCTACCCATCACATACTATGTCTAATGAATTACTCATATGAAATGGGAGAAAAATAATCAATGTAAACATTCATGTTGACAAACTAACATATGAAATTTTAATAATTTTATCAATAAATAAGCATAACCCTAAACCATCCAATGTAATAAGATAAATTGTACCAAAATGGTAAATCCCTAGTCAAACTGATCAAAACCATCTGATGAAATAATAAGGATCGTATCCTTAAAATATATACCTAATTGAGAATATAAAAAATAATAGTTCTTATTATTGATGAATATAAATTCCATAAGACCATTAAAAATTCTTATATGAAAATATACTTGTCACTTTGAAAATAACTTATAAAAACTAAACATTTATATTAATTTTTAATAATAATTTTCTTTGTAAATAATCATAGAAAATTATTATACAAACATTAAATAAATGATTTTTCTTGATGGTGTGAATGTTCATTCCACATATAGTGTGTTAAAATAATGATTCCTTTCACAATTATTTAGGAATGACAAAAAGTACCTTGTTTTCAAAATGATAGAGACATTCCTTTTATTTTTTTAAAATATATATTAATGGTTTAATATTAATTTAATAAATTATTTAAAAATATATAATATATAATTTAAATAACTTTTAGAAATCATTGATTTATAAGAAAAAATAGTTTTTACTGAAGAGAAATAAATTCATATTTTCTTAAAAACATTTTTCTTTATCATTTCAAGTACCTAAGAGAGGAAAGTTGACATAACAAATGAATATATTTTGACAAAATATAGGATAACATATATATATTGGGTTTAAGATTGAAATATTAAATTACTCTCTTAATATAGATTTAAACATAAATAATCTTGAATAACAATGAGACTGTGAAAAAACCCTTTACTACATGGGAAAATTTTGAATTCTAACCCCAATATAAGAAATAAAATAAAATTACACTTTTAATACCATTAATAATGTGATAATAATTATATTAAATATAAAATGGGTATTATATACACCACATGGAATAAAGAATTGGTAAATATGGCATTTTTCTCAAAGAAGTAAAAGTTATATGAGAAACCCTTACCTTAGTTATGATTTCCATTATATATGTTTGAAAATCTTATATAATAAATATATATTAATTATAATAATTTTATATTTCCAAAATCATACACAGAGATATACATTTGTATATATATATATATATCGTACCTTGTATTATTTAAATAAAATTTTTTCACCTCTTTGTTAACAATTATTTGTTAAAATCAGTATTCTCGGTGATAAATTCTTGTTTTAAATGTGTGTTTTGGTTTGGTAGTACCGATCATTATAATTTTATTATGCTTAGAAAACATAAATAATTTTAAATATGATATAAATATAAAATATATTTATTTTATTATTATGTATAGTATTCTATAAAAGATTGAGGTAAAAAAATCCGTTACAACATTCATGGAGATGGTAGGTTTCATGTATACATGACTGATTTTTTCAGTTTTTAAAAAAAAAGTAATAAGAAATGTATATAATATTTTAAATTATTAGAAATCATTTTATATCAAAAATATCATATATATATTAAATATATCATTTCCACCATCTATGTAAAAATAAAATAAAAAACATTTCACATCTCTTTATGGAAGCTTTAGTCTATTTGTATGAATGAACGACATTATTATTTTCCAAAGTATTTGAAGGTATGAAGGTAGATGTGATATAATAATTTCATAAGTTTAATTATATAAAATATAAACTTTATGCATTAAATTTTTCACTTCATCCATCTATGAGAGGTGGTGACGGAAAATGAATTCAATTTGTTCGGGAGGTGGTAGTCCACAATACATACAATAAATGGGTGTTATTCCTATTTTGAAGATGAGGACTTGAAAAATGTCATTAAATTAACATAATACCATATAATTATATTTTATATACTTTCTAAATTATTTAATAATATTTTATGTATATTTTAATGAGTTAAAGGAAGAAATAAAATGAAGATGAATGTTTAAGAACTATGAATCTTCTTTAGAGAACCTCTTTTGATTTATATCTAAACCCTTATAGATTTGTTTTTTTATATTATAAATCACTAAATGAAATTTTTAGGGATTTAATTAAAGGATTTTGGAGGGTAGTTTTCATTATTAATGGATTTGGAAGTGTTAAGAGGAGAGTCGAGGGGTGGCCTTTTATAAGAGAGGGAAGACACACTTGGAATATTTGAAGAGAATGAAATATACCAATGTTTTTTCTAAAAAAAAGGATCCAAAAAAGAAGCATCATTGAACCATGTAAAATATAAGTTTTAAATATCTCCATATAATAAACTTTTTAAATATTGGTATGTAATTAACCCTTTTCATTTTAGTTTAACCCCTAGAAAGACTATTTCTACCTTAAATGTGGTAATTAATTTATATTGTTTTTAATATTTATCATGAAAAAAATATTTTGAATCTATCATATAATATAAATTATTTTAAATAAAATTATTTAATCCATTTTAAAAAATAATCAAATCCTAGAAGTTGAAAATTTTAATTTAATTTTTTTTCTACCGATATGATGAAAAAATAGATTTTTTTTCAAATTAATAGATTCCATATGTTTATAAATATTTTATATTAAAACTAAACATATAATTTAATTAAAATGAAATAAATTATATTAATTATTATATAATTGAAGAAAATATTTTTAAAACAATTAATAACGAAATGGATCTTTATAAATGCTATAAATTAAAAGTCATTTTTTTGAAAAAAACAATACTTTTCCCTATTCATAGAAAAATTATTCATTTCCAAAAAATTTAAAAAATGAAATCTTTGATAAATTTTAAATTAATATTATAAAAATTATGTTTATATTTTCAATTATATACAGTTAAGAAGTAAAATTTTAATTATAAAATAATTTCCATAAAATGTGATGAAAAAATTTTTTAGAAAAAAATATTATGCATTAAAATGTGTTTATTGTTATCTCATGCATTGAAAAATATTAGACAAATGTTATATTTTTATTAAATATATAATATAGAAATTCTAGTAAAATAATTCACCAACAGTGAATAATTTAATTTATTAATGTTAAAACACACTGCGCATATAAAATCTAAATTTCAAAAAAATATTTATTTATTTTTCAAATGAATTTTTATTATTATTTATAATCGATTAATAACAAGTGAACTTATTTTATAAATTTTTAAATTATATTTTTTTTTATATTTTAGTTATAACTATTCATTCCAACCTTTCTAATAACTAGGATATAATAGTTATATTTAAATAGTATATTTGACTATTTATTTAAGACCAATGTGATATGTTATATATGATGGCAAACATAATGATTTAATTTTAAAATATAAGAGTTACGTGTATTATAATTCATCAATGTGGTTAATTTTATTTAAAATAAATATATCATAATGTTTCAGTGTGTTACAATCTATAGCCATAGGGGCACAAAAATGGTTTTCTAACCAATAAGTCTATCAGTAAATGAGTTTCAATTGACCTTGACATGAGTAACATCATCACTATTTTATAAGAGACTAGTTGGTAATGGGGAAATGGTTCATTTTATAAGATTTATCAAACCACTAATCCCAAGATCTACTTTGAGGGGAATCATGGATAACTTTTGGGAGGAGGAGAAGGTTACTAATTGATTTTGGTTTCATTGGATGTTGTAATGGTGGTACTAACATCACCAACCAGGGTAAATAACGATGGTGTGGGGGTAGATAAATTAAATAAGTAAAGATAAAATATATGTAAAGTGTTTTAAATATATTCCATCCAGGTGTGTTTAATGTTATGGCGTTGAAAAACAAGTTGAATTTTTATGGTCTAGGAAGGTGGATTGACCCTTACGTAGGCTTCCATAAAAAACCTATAACATAAGAAACTATGATTATTTTTCCCAAAGAAAATCATTGGTATGATATAAATAGACTAATGTTTATGGTAATTGGGTTAATATAATATGGTTTAAATTTTGATTAGAAATTATTTATGGGGATAGGAATGAACTACCTATGTAGTTCATGGAATGATTTAAAGGAACCACATGGAACTCACATTATCTATGATAATGAATTTTTATCTAAAATAATATAAAATATAGAAATTTTCGGGTAGTGATTTTTTCAAAAAAAAATTGTAATCAATTTATCATTTTTTTTCATTTGTTGAAATATTGAGGTTTTTAATAATTATATAGATATTTCAAAAATAGAATTTTAAAAACCTAGAAAACAAACGTGATTATATATCGACCAATGAATATTTTGGGGTGTGTTGATTTATTAATTTTTATATTAAAAACCTATTGTGTCTCATGATTGGTTATTTAGAGCTTTAATTTAAAATATTATTTTACAAAAAAAATCGTTATAGATTTCAGTTTTAACAAAATAATTAATGTTATAGAATTTATTGTATATAAGGCTGTTCTTGTGATACTCATCACTAATATTATAATTATGAGGACTCATATACATCAAATTTTTTTTACATGACAATGTTAAAGGGATTTTTTTAGGATTTTGAGTGGTTATATATGTTATAATTTTTTTTATTATATAAAAATATTTACTAAATTTTACGTGATGTAAATTTTTTTTTGAAAACCTATACAATAGGTTGAATAAATAGACTTAATAATAATATGATGTGTTTATTATGAGTCTCTTATATTGATATGTAAGTGGTAAGTATGATGTATATCATAGATTAAATTAGGTGTGATTTATCTAATGGTTCCTTAAAAATAATCATGATATAATTTAATTCTAAATTACACAAGATATCATGTTATTCTATTAAAAACCATGATTTGTGATTAGATATTACCATGTAAGTATGATCATCTAAGACAATGATTTTGATGATGTGTTAACATAATTATTATTGGTATTAAGTATGGATTTACATTTTTGTTTATTTTATTTTGTATAATGGTTTGATTATAATATAATTATTTTTACATTGATATTTTATAATAAATTTAATAATTTAATCTCGATCCTCTTGATGATTTATTTTAAAAAAATTTAATCATTAATTTATAATAGTTCATTCCAATTTAATTGATATATTTATAGAAAACTAATTTCGTGAAATTATACTCAGTGTGATGCTGTCATGAAAATGGGATTTCTAATGATCATGAGATTGGGATCAGCTAAATTTTTATGGCCTATTATCCACTTAATAGGTCCATTAATTTAATAGGTGAGGATCTTATATATTAGGTATGTGGTAAGGATATATCATCATTTACCCAAAATTCTAAACCCCAATACTTTAGTAGGGATCACCATAAAGCCTTATACACATTCCATAATCCACAGATCCTAAAAACTAGTGCTATTGAATAAATATGATCATTAGATAAGGAATATCCATTAAAAATAAAAATTATTCATAATTTATAAATAGAGAATTCTTAATCAATGTCCAAAACCAATATTTAATTACTATTTCATGTAAACTAACAAAATGGAGTATATATGAAATGTAAAATTATCCAAAATAATGAAATAAAACTTCAAAAGGGAAAAAATATAAAATGACTGTACAATATATAAAATAACATTAATATAAAATTAATGTTTCAACTCCACCCTATCACCTAGATAAACAGTAAAATGTTTACCATGAATGTATATACTATGTTCCATCACCAAAGAGAATTAACATTATTCCAAAACTAGAATAAAAAATATTTTATAGAATTCTCCAAACCATTTATTTTTAAACGGTACCCACTACAAGATCCACACCCTGAAAATTTATCCTTTTTAACTTCATATATTGGTAATACTCTCCCTAACATGGGGTATTAGAAGATATGAATTTATTCAAACTCTACTTAGGACACTATGTCGATCTCCTCACACACAGTCACACCAATTCTCTAATTTTTTTAGACAAGTAGAAATTAATCAATGAAAAATGAAACATTTTAATTTATATAGATCAGACAGGAGTCTAATATAAATAGAATAACACTAGTGGAATTTTCATCTTTTAGAATATATAATGGTTGCAAAAATATTTGGTAAAAATAAATAAAATCAAATAACTTTTGTTTCTATAGAACATGTTTACTGGTGGGTCCAACACATAAAAATAGTGGGTTACATCTCATCATTAAATTTCAAAAATGTTAAATATTTGTGGTAACCCATTGTAGATGTTTTCTGGCTCTGACCCCCTAGGGATACCTAAATTACGACCACCATCTTTTTGTGTATAGTGAATTTCACACTAATATAACAAATGATAAATTTTACCAAACAAAATTTGTTACAAAAAAATGACGAATGATCCTAATTCATGTCCGTTATTAGATTATTGGAATCATAACTTCTATCTACAAAATTTCATGTCCACTAACCAATACACCATTGTAAGATAGAATCTTTGGATAAAACTACCACAAAAAATTAATTATGCTACAACTATAGTGGTCCTTGATGATAACCTATCATATATAATTTCTCATTATAATTGATTGATTCCAAACATGAACATGATACATATTCTAAAACACATTACCTTTTATATTTATTCACAGATTCTATAGAAAATCTCTATCATATAAGGAAAACACAGTCCTTTTCTTTCACAAAACATAGTTTCTCCATCTTATATAGTACACCCAAGTCCCACAGAGGCATTATATTAGCTATGAATTTATTAGAATAATAACATAATAAAAATTTCTATAAGATCATTCTTATTAGATGTATTCTACAACACCATTACCTTATACTAAAAAATTATTATGATAAAACATATTTCAGGTTGAGATGTGTCATCATTGAGTGAATCAATAGATTCCAAGACAATGGTTGTTATTCAAGTGGGAATATCATAAAAAACCCTACGGACATTATCAACATTCCTCTAAAAATAACATTAGAAAGGCCAATTCCTACCCTTATTTTATTACATGAATTTATTTAACTTCAATTGTGTATAAAACAACTACTAATTATTTCCATGTCGTAAAACTCACTATAATTCATCCAATGGATAAAAAAGAACCTATAGTGATATTTTCTGTCGTTAAATACCTTATCAAATTTATCATCAATATATCCTTTTAATGATATATATTTATTGAGGCAATGAGTTAACCAAGCCATCCTTTCATATATTAGATGATCTAATTAATTTACTCTGAGGTTTTCTTCCTCGGGTACAACATGAACTAACCAAAGAACCCCACTTGAAATGTATTTAATCATTTAGTACATATTAGGGAATATATCAATTCACCTACCACTGCTGATAATACATCCCACTCTATTAATTTGACCACATCATTTATATTTTGGTGATTTATGAATAGAAAATTTTTTTCCCCAACCAATAGATTTGAGACCGACTTATATCTAGGCATTTTAAATGTTTTAAAAACATTTCCAATATAGTCCATTTGAGATAAACTACATCCCCATTTTCTATATCATAGTCAATAATCATTCACATGATTTTCTTGATTAAATGAGTAATTTAATATGGAATTTAATAGAAAAATAATTTTTCAAATCATTAAAGGTTTTAATTTTTAAACCCACTAAAATCATGGCATCGATATATATGAGATTTATTATGATGTCTAATCGTCCAACATATTTTTATAGTAAAAAGGATCTAAATTCCCCTATATAAAACATTCCCCAACAATGAAATCATTGAATAAATTATTCAACTATCATGGTTGATAACTCAATCCATAAGGCCTCCTCTTTTTCTTACACAAGATAAATTTTCTCTAGTAATCCCTGAAACCCATATGTTAATTTATTTAAATATATATATCTTTGTATATATGATAAATGGTTGTATTTATAACTATATTTTCAAAGTGTATCTTATCGGTGGAAATAATGCTCAATATTATTAGTTTGGTATAATTATTGACTATATCTGAGAATATTCTAAAAAAAATTGATACCTTAATTATATATAAATAACATTTCCCCAATTTGTGTCTTATAAATATTTATACCATTATATTAATCTTTAAAAATAAAAAAATCTTACTATTTTGTTTTTTCTTTCACTATAGAAATCAATTCATTTAACATGTTCCATTATAATATCATGAACACATTTCTTCATTCATTGTTTTCTCCCAATATTCAAACCCACTAAGAGTGGATACCCATTATAGGATTTCAGGTACTCAAAATTCTATTTGAAATAAGAAGTAAATTTCACCTCCAAACCATTTAATAGTTTCCAAAATATGATAGATCTCTAAAATTTTACATGCATATTAGTTTATTCTATTTTTATATATTCTTGTGATCCAAAATAAAGATACCTAACTTCAAGAGATATACAATATGTCTCATTAGTCCAATAGATTTTTCTTTAAATCTTCCATTGGTCTATCTATGATATATTCAGTGATATCTTAATAAAACACTATAATTTATATTCTTCATAATCCCTGTCTCATTTATACTTATACATTATTATTATAAAATATTAAAATACCTTATTATTCATTTTACAATATTTTTACAAGAGGTTATCATTTATGAGGGCATCCATGCTCGGTATTATCTTCTTGATGATCATCATTCTAGTAGAAGATTAAAAATTCATCCACATATCCCTTAATAAAAAATAAAATATAATTTTATTCAATTATGTACCTATATAAGGTATTTTAATGGAAATATGTGATGATCCTAAAAATTTTGAGTTAGATAACTTCTATAAGATTACTAGACCATAGATAATATTGAATTTTATATCCTAGTGAAGAGGAAAAACTTCTACTAACAAAGTACATTGTCGTTTTCAATAATTTTTCCCAAACCACCATAGGAACATTTGATAAAACCCCAATAATATGAACTATATATAAATATTTAAAATTCATTAATTCTACAACAACATTTTCTGAATTATATAAGGAATTGGGTTCTCTTGGAAAATCCAATTATTTAAAAAAACGATGTTGATTCTAATGTAATTAGGATATTTCTAGATTGTATAAATGTTACATTTCAATAATTTTATATTTAAACCATGGAAATTAATTGATAAAAAACTATAAATACATCAGAATTATGATTTAGAAATTATTTATATAATTTTCTAGTTATATCATCACTGAAATTCAAAATTTGAAGTATCCCTCTACGATAGTAGACTAGTGTTTTCTTCCATACATTCGAGTGATTTTATTTATTTTTATATTTGGGATTCATGATTTTTAGATTAAATTAAATCATTTTATACATCCATTGAATACTTCTCATACAAATATTTAACCCTGTATTTTCATGGCATAATATTCCTTTTTTTATAACCTTCATGTTTTTTCAAAATAAGGTTTCCGAGATGACAATTCCCCAACATTGGAAACACCAATGTTGATGCTATATAAATTATCACTCTATCTAAAAAGAAGGTCAGATATTATATACAATTATTAAAACCTTAATCTAGTACAAAATATCCTTGATAAATATTCCAAACCCAATTAGAAAATATTTTACCAGACATTTCATTATCTTGTTATACTATGAAATAATATTCATTGAAAAACCTAAAACATGTCTCTGTTCAGTTCAATTTCAAGAAGGAATTATTTTATATTTTTTTAATGTCACCATTCCCATTTACATCATGAGACTCATCATATGCTGAATGATTTTTTTAATATTTTAGATAAATAATTCATCAATCATCCTTTCTCTTATAGTTAGTGAGAAAATACACTAAAATAAATCACCCATGACTCTACTGGAGTGTTCACACATAGAAACAACATGGTATTATCTTCATGTTAATTCAATGAACATTATCTTCTTGAATATTAACTTTATAAATTTTCTATGTGATATCTGTATTATTTGAGGTGATATCATATCTTATAAAATTATTGACATGTGGAGATATAAATGACTCATTAAATTTGGATCCATATACATGAACACTCTTTTGATCTTATCTAAAACTTTCATTGCGATTTTATTCATATTCCTTCAGTATTTATTTTATTTTTTAATGGTGATAATATTTTTCTCTATCTATGTTCTTTATTTAAGTTAATATTTCTGGCATCCTCAAACACTATTTTAGATATCCTGTGTGAATTTCCTTCCATCTTCACCATCACATACCCTAATTCAAGTAATTATTATAGAATTATAAGAGCACATAAATAATACACAGACATCTTGTTCACCGATTAATGATACCCTTGAATCATGATAATTTCATTAAAATAATATTCTATATATCTACATTTTTACATTTTCATGTTGGAAAACATCCATATCCTGAACACATTATTAAGTGACATTGACTTCTTAAATTTTTTAGAGACTTGTTCTTCTAAATCGTGGTCTTAAATTCTAATGTGTGAAGGTATAAATTCTATTACAATGATATAATGATAAAATTTAGATACTTCCTATAAAGTGGCCCCCATAAAAAAAAATTTATCTAGTTTCATCCCAACCAATGAAACATATAAAGTGTTCAAAAATAAATAGTCTTCCATCAATTTTTTTTCAAAACCATAAACTTTTTCCATCAAAATATTATATATGGACCATAAATTATTTTGAATATATAAATTATGGTACCAGTAAACTCCCACTAATTTTAAAAACATATAATGAACTTGATTGTTACTTTATTATATCATATGTTTCTTATAGAGTCCTAAAAAATATTATTTGATACTACATGTTTGAAATAAAATAATCAAATGATCACTAAAACGTTTTACCAAAGGTTCTAATTTTTTATTAATCCTACGGAACATCCATGATTGTATGGACCCCCTCATACATCATGTGTTGGAATATATAATGTTCATTATATCCTAACCAATACACAAAGTGGATATTCATGAACATAATAAAAAGGATCTCGCATACATTCTGATAATAGAAAATAAGAAAAGAATAATTTAATTTTGGTGGTGAATAGATGAGTGCCACATCAATGGGGTAACACTACTTGTATTTTAAATTATCAAAATACATAAAGGTTTCAAGAAAATTAGGTGAATAAAACAAATAAAAAATCAATTTTTTAAATCACTATACATGTATACAAGTGGTACTACTTTATATAAGTATATTGGATTAGTAAACAATCCAGTTTCATGTAAATGAAATATATTTTGGGAATCCATCATTAATTCTGGTATCATCTGATTCCCCTTTTCAATTTAATGGATGACAACAAACTTCTATATTTAAATGAAAATTACTCATACAATAAAAAATTTATAACTATTATATTCCACTCTTTTTATTAAAATCATATTGAATGATAACAATGATAGTCTATAAGAAGACTATAATATATGTAACTTAATTTAAAATAATCTCCCAACTATTTAAGAACACATCATGTGAAGATAGTATAATCTAATCGAACTGCCTTAGCCAAAGATTTATATTTTTCATATACTGAACCATGAGGATGATCTATCTTCCATAGATTCTTCAACTAATTGATTGAATTTAAAAATGAATAGAATCCAAATTCCCAAAAAATAGTGTATCTATATTAACCTAAAATATACTGGTATTTTGGGTAAAAATACCATGTAGATTTTCCAAGACACTCATGTAATCTCATGCAGACATATTTCAAACCATATAACCATTTCCAAAGAAAATTGATTAAAATCATTAACAAAAATATAGTTCATCAAAATTAAAGATAATTAAGTTGTGAATAAAAATAATATAACCTATTATTTTCCAAAAAGAAGGAACCATTCCCAGCTTGAACAAAATATGCTACTTATTAATGAAAATTATAATTGAAATAGATGAAAGAAAATAAATTGAATCCAATGATCATGAAATTAACACATTTTTTATCATCAGTTACTAAATTTGATCTCCATTTTCATAACTCATCTTATTAATATTATAAAGAATTATAAAATTTAATATTTTTCTCAAATAACAATTTGTTCTATCCATACACGGAACTTCCTTATAATTTCTCTTTAAAAATTTATAGCTTTAAAAAAATCAGTTCTACTCCCCAAAAACATGTTTTCCCACATACCAATTAATTTTTTTTAAATATAACCAATTTTATACACCCAATATCCATTTTTATTAAGTAATATATTAACTAATTCCCATATTTTAATTAAAATTACATTCTATGTAGTGTCATTCACCGAATTCAACTCCATAGCGACTCACCCAAATTTATTCACACCTCATGTTTTCCTCTCTATATGATAGAGGTTACTGAAAATTAATGAGGGTCAGTATATATTAATTGTGGATAATATAATATTATATTCTAAAATTCATAAAAATGGTGAAATTAATAAAAAAACCATCACAATGATATATTATAATAACAATACATTCTATATATAAAACCATCCAAAAATAAATATCAATATCATGTTCTGTAATGGTGAGATATTGTACATGAAATACAAGTCATAAAATATAATTAGTATCCATTTTTTTATTGATTATAAACAACCAAATACAAAATAATCAAAATCATTAGAGATATCCAAATAAAGTACTAATTATTTTTTTGGAACTATCCCCTATCAACCACCAATCTCCACTAACTTATCCATCTAAAGATACCAGCCCTTTCTGTTACCTATGGCAGGAAATATAAAGACTTATCATGTATCAATGTTACGAAGTTGGGGGTGTGTACAACATAGTAGTCCACAAAAAAAATGGTTTCCCTAGAAATTATTTTATACATTAGATCATTCTTGATATAGAAATATAGTAAAGTAAATAATAAAAAATAATTTACTTATTACTCGATGGAGTGATCCTTCTAGAAATATGTGATGATATCTGATTTGGAAAGTTCCATAATGGGATGATGGTTTTTAAATAAGTGTACTTTAAATGTGAAAACATATGTCACTATCATTCTTCTTTAAGAGATAAATGTTGATGAAAATCATGAATCCATTAAACTAATACTCATACATCTAAGGGGGGATTCCAAAAATTGAATTCGTGGTTGTAACATGAAGATTAACTTAACTCCTAAAGTGTTCCTATGTGTTTCACTATAATTAAATTATTGAGTCTTGGATAAATATGGTGTTCCTCATAAATATTGGATTTAATTTAATTATCATTCACCAAAAAAGGAGGCATGCTATCCCTTTATATATCCAACCTCAAAAGTCTCTATTCAGAGAAACCATATCTCCATATTCATCTTATTTGGTGATTATGTTATTTTAAATTAAAAGAATTAATGAATCCAAATCAGTGGATATACAAGGTAAAATTAATCAATTCTTAATGTATTTGTATCTAAGAGAAACCTCATTGGATGTATATGGAAGATGAATGCACTCTACCTATAAAGTGAAAGACACATTCATTAATCTACTATTGTGTAGGGAAAAACACATTCTATTATATATATAATATATATAAATGAATTTATAGAATAAAAAAATTATACCACATGTACTAAAATACATAATATCATTATCAAAAAATCTACAACTCATAGTGAATCCATGAAAACTAGTTTTTGTATGGGATTTTGAAACTATATTGATTTTCAAATAAATGAATTATATAAAGCATTATCCTTATAAAATTCTTAAATATGTGATTATATGGGCCTTGAAAACATTTAAAATAAATTTCAAATTATTATATTATATATGTAATTCAAGATTGGAATCTTTCAAATAATTGTTTTTCTACTCAAGTACTATGTTCCATAGTGTGATATCCATCAAATATACTCATGTATATACAAACATGATCATTGTAAGATTTTTCAAATACATCATATATATATATATATAATACATTACTTCATGACATATATTGGTCACTATATATGAAACCTATAATTCTTGTATATTAAATATCCTATTTTATTGATATTCTAAAATAGACTAACCATGTCAAATAATAAAACACATTTAAATATTCTAAAATATGAGCATATCACATGTATCTCAACTAAGTAGTTAAGAATGTAATATGTGACATAATTAACCATGGAAATTTTATTCATCATTTTAATTTAATCAAAATTTTAATACCTTTACTCATAATAAATGTGAAAAAATACTATATTGGTTGTGATCTAATCAACCATTATCGACATAGCCATCAACCCTCTAACTAGATAATAATATTTTTAATTATGTAAGAATGGTTTCAATGTTTTTTGGTTCAAATGAAAATTTCTCTTCAATCCTTATTAAATAAGGATTGATAATAAATATACACCACTATGTAAATCATTGATAATAAGACATACTACAAGATATACTTTAGTGGGAAAGTAAAAACAATGTATCAAATTATTAACACATAAATCCACGCTTTATATCTCATATAAAACTCTTTAAAATAATTATAATATTCAATTTAATCCAATTTTTATATATCATCACAACCCATACAACTATATGATGATCAGTGACTAGGGAAAACATAATGTTGTATGTTTAGGTGATATTATCATTTGATTATTCATGTAAAATAAATTATAACACACATGAATTAATGATATCTAGTAGTTCAAATTAATTTTTATGTGATTATTCATTAAATAACCATTACATTAATCTCGTATGCATTCAATACCAATAGACGTAACATATCATCATTCTTAAACTATGTTAATGCCTTTATTAATAGATCTACTACAATTTACATTGTATCCACCTAATATATCTTTACATCACCCCTATCAATGTTATCTCATATGAGATGACATTTTTGGGGGATATGTTTGATTATTACATGGGATTTGTGTTCATTTTACTCAATGATGATGCCATTGTTTTCAACCTAAAACATAATTCATTTTAATCACCCCTCTCCAGATATAAACTTCTTGGTTCGATACCATTATTTTATGTCATCAAATATAATAATGAAGTTTTCCTTTGTTATCATGTCTTTAATGGCGGATTATTTATAAAAATTCCATAAAATATATATACAATTTATGGAAAAACCATATTTAGAATTCATACAACCTGTATATTATTAAAACTAGAATCTATGTACCCTTTTACGAAAAGCTCATCCACTACTCTAATGATTAGTAATATATCCTTAGTCCTTCTTTAATGTTGAGGAATGTTATTACCATAAATCTAGTGACTCTCAATAGGAATGAATTAGTATATAATAATTATTATAAGAGGATTGGGATCATTATTTCGGGTAAACATGATGACATTGATGATAGAACCAATATCAAATGAATAGTGAAGTATATACATCCTTTCCATCTCTTTAGAAGAATCCTAATACTTTGTATGATTTCATCAATATTATACTAATAAAGTATGATTTTGGGTATTTTATATTCTAATATTATTTAGTTATTTACCAATGAATGTGTCTAGAATGAATCCAAGAATACTCATAGACCAGTCTATATTGATTCACATACCTAGTATAAATGATGATTCACCCATGTTTTTCATCAGGAAACATTATCCCTTCTATATCTTCAATATGTGAAGATGCATGCTATCTTTTCCAATAAGTAACATTTCATCCACAAAAAATATCATAAATAATACTATATTAACACTAATAAAATTATATACGTACGAATCCAATTCATTTTAGATCAACCAAAAAAATCTAATAGCATCATTAAATCAGATATTCTAATTATGAGAAGTGAGCTTCAATAAATTAATTTACAATTGTAGATTGTATACCTTATCTATCACATTTAGAACCCTAAAACCATTCCTCTATATCACATAATCTTCCATAAATAAATTCCATCCAAGGAATGTGATTTTGAAATACATTTGATATATCTAATAAATAAAGTGATTTATTACGGTGACTGGAATCTGACTGAGATTTATCATGGAAAAAGGTGAAAGGGTCTTTCTATAGTAATTACCATGATTTTTTTGATATTTTTCAACAAAAAATTATTCATTTATTGATTCTCTACTATACATATTTTTTCAAATGTAAAATCCACTATCACCTGTTGTGATTCACCACTTTTACAGTATCCACCAAGTTGTAATCTTAATTAGTTTATATAGAGTCCATTTCAGATTTTATAGATTTTAGTCATTTATTTGAATAGAAAATATTTGTGGATACTAAATTCTATTTAATATCATATCCCATAAATGTTTCCACATCATCATTTCCTAGGAGAAATTTATATCTCTTAGTTTTTAGAAGAATCTGACCAGACCTTGGATGTTCTTATTTACCATGTGTCACTTATTATTCTATAAAACATTGTGGAACTAGTCCAACCTCTACATTAGGAACACATTATTTTAATTTTTCTTAAATTTATCTATTATCTAAATTAATCCTAATAAATCTATTATTAATAAATTCCTTCTCAAGGAATGTATTATATTAGTTTTTAAACACATTGTGTCCAGTATTATTCACGAAATAATATAAGTGATATTCTTTAATAAAACTTATAAATATGAATTTATTAGAATTATTGATATTATTTTCATAATTGACTCGTCATATAAAGCCTTTACATCCAAAAAACTTAATGAAATATATAACATGATGTTTCATAGTCCGAATCTCATATAATGCTCTAGTAACTACATTTTAAGGGAAATGAATTAGTTTAAATGAGGCAACATCCAGAGTACAACATCTCAATGAAATAAGAATTTCACATTGACTAATCATTGATTAATCCATGTCTAACATGTTACAATTTATACTTCAAGATACACTATTCATTTATGGTATTCTAGGAGGTTTGATTTGTGAAAAAACATTCACTGTCTCTCCGGTGTTTAATAGATTTTTAGATGATGTATTCCCCCACAAAAATTTATTTGAAGAATCATGATACTTTATCCGAGTTGACTTTATAGTACGTTATAAAAAAATTGATATTTTCAAAAGATTCATGAATTTTTAAAGACAACTATAGAAATCAATTAAAGTAATAATATACCTATAAACACTAATTTTTTGAGTAATCATTGCGGCATGTACATTGATATTTTTATTATCCAATAGTATATTAGACCAATCATGTAACATCCTAGTTCTGGGAGCCACCCAGAGGCACCCCGTACCCGGTTGGTCACATGCCCTCAAGAGCATTTCCCAAAATTCCAGAGGCATCCAACTAGCAGCAAAGGACTTGGGTTTGATAGTGCAGAAACTATTCCCTCATTGGTAGAGTAACACAACAGAAAGGAAAAAAATACACAATAATGGAAGCATTAAATATACCAACAACAAGAATAGTGGGAGACTGGAATAACAAAAACTGAAGCGCACACACACACAGAAACACACACACACACACATATATATATATAATGGATGGTACATATATCTAGGATAGCATCCAAACAAATAACAATGCAGTAATATGGATAGTACTAATCTAAAGTACAAAGGAGATTGATAAACAACTCCTCATCATATTAAGACTAAGGTTGGTCCCATGCTCTCCATCTCCACAGCAAGTAAAGTACCTGAAGTGGAAGGGCATATGCCCTTATCTTTACCGACAGTAATATAATCTGTTTTGGCCCAAAATCATAGCCCAAATAGGGTGTGAGACTAAATACTAGAAGGAAGTCACCCAAATATATGTGCCTAACAGTCAGTGAAAATATGGCAGGTAAAAGTACATAAGAAATAAACAAGAAATTACTCAACAGAAAACAATTCCACATATCAAAAGAAACTAATCAAACATGGTAACCATCTAGGAAGAGAACAAAGCTTATCCCCTCTTGTTCAGTTATAAGAATATATAAATACTCTCTGAGGAAGCACTCACAATAAATTCATATTATAGTCAAAATTAATTCAAGACTCTCTAAGGAAGCTCACATAGTCAACTCCCCTTATAGTCTAAGGTAATTCAAGGACTCTCTGACAAAGCTCACTCGGTCAATTCCCCTTATATCCCCAAGGTCAAGGACTCTTAGAGGAAGATCACTCAGTCAATTCAAATTAAATCCCCATGTGGTTCAAGACTCTCTGAGGAAGCTCACTCGGACAATTCCCCTTATAGCCTAAAATGCTCAAAGACTCTTTAAGGAAGCTCACTCAGTCAATTCCCGTTATAGTATACTACACTAGGTACTCACAAACTATTTTGAAGAAAATGAGCATAGAAAATCAATAAGGAAAAATTAAACCTACAGAGCCACTTGTCTAATCAGTATATATCATATCAAGCATGTTAGATAACAAACACTCCACCCTACAGCACTAGGCACAGAAAATAGCCAAGGTAGGGAAACTGGCTAAGCTGACCAATGGTTGTAAATAGAACATGCATGGGAAACACATCCAATGAATAGAAATCAACGCTATTAATATTCAATTAACCTCTACAAAAGCATTCAAGCATGAAAGGCAAATAAAAAGGGTAAAATGATAAAAACACAACACCCCGTTCAAGGATATTGGTCAAAATTGCACATAATACTCAAAGACATTCAACAAAAAGGCACAAACCACCTAACATGGAATTGTAGGAATGATATACTTGAACCTCGAAGCCTGAATCACCCTAGAACACTGATGCTCTACAAAAACTTCTGAAATGTTCAACAGAGGATAACTTGAGGAAGAGGATGAATCATGAAACAAACCTCAAGTAAAAGAGAGATCTTAATGAGGAGATCCCAATGAAATCCACGGTGTTTGATTCAATGGAAGGATACTATCTCATGGGTTCATTTAATATCCATGGCCGTAAAGAGCTCTCGGTCAAATGATACCTTGAAGGAGTGCATTCTGGTGACTAGACGAGTCCCCGGTGCGTTTAATGAAAAAAAGTACATGACCTGTACTTTGGATGTACACGGTGTGTACTCACCATTTTTGTACTTTGCTTTAGGAGGCCTCCAGGTCACCCCACAAATTTTGTGTACATGGTCACTATTCGGCCAGCACCTGGCTACCTACGGTAACCGAGTACATGATGTGTACTCATAATGTACATGATGTGTACTTCGAAAATTCCTATAATTTCATATTTTTCTCAAAAATATCCATAAAAAGAAACATACCTGAAAAGAGTGTTTGGGTTATTACAAAATTCCCCCCTTAAAGAAATTCATCCATAAATTTCCCCAGCACAGCGGAGAAAAGAAAACCCGAACAACTCCAGCCACTGTTCTCATACATTAGCCTCCCTCTCCCATGTGTCGTCCTGTACTCGCCCGTGATGCCATAAAACCTGTACCAAATGAACATACCAACCACATAGAAACTTTGTACTGCGATCAAAAATCCGAATATGATGCTCCTCGAATGACGCATCCACTTTGATCTCATCCTACTCAGGTTGAAAGACATGAGACGGGTTTGAAAAGTAACGTCAAAGATGAGAAACGTGAAAAACATCATTTATAGCCCAGTAACTCTGAGGTAACTGCAACCAATAGGCAAACAGATCAACTCTTTCCAACACATCAAATGGCCATACATACCTCAGCGAAAGCTTACCCAATCTCCTAATCCTCTTGTGTCCCAACCTCAGGGTAACACATAGAAAAACATGATCCCCTTCCTCAAACTCCAGAGGTCATCTCTGCTGATCAGCATAAGACATCCATCAAGAATGTAAAGTAGCCATCCTCATCTGAATTAACTCTATATGCTCTGTGCTATCCTAGACCAGACGAGGTCCCCGAATAGCTACCTCTCCTACTTCCAGCCAACATAAGGGTGATCGGCATAGCCTACGGAACAAATCCTCATAAGGTGCCATCTCAATCGTTTCTTGAAAAATGTAGTTTTTGGAAAACTCTACAAGAGGTATGTGATTCTCCCAAGTACCTCTAAAATTCAGGATTCATGCTCAGAGCATGTCTTCAAGCACCTAAATCGTATGCTCTAACTGTCCATATGTCTGGGGAGGGTAAGTTATACTGAAAAGTACCTATATACCCATGGCCTTCTTAAGCCCCTTCCAAACCTGAGAAGTAAAACATACATCTATGTCTGAAACAATGGAGTGTGGAACTCCATGCAGACGAACAATCTCT
The DNA here is from genome assembly GCA_963277665.1 of Viscum album. Taxonomy (NCBI): domain Eukaryota; kingdom Viridiplantae; phylum Streptophyta; class Magnoliopsida; order Santalales; family Viscaceae; genus Viscum; species Viscum album. Next base: position 248,097,493 of record OY728165.1, on the reverse strand, counting down.
CAGATGTAAAACAATCCCAGCTCATCCACACATAAGGTCTCTTTAATCGGAAAGAACTAAGAAAAAATTGTGAGTCTATCAATGACTACCCAAAATGCATTATTCCCTCAAAGTGACCTTGGTAAACCTATCATGAAATCCTTCTTGACATCATTCCACTTCCAATCGGGAAAGGGTAACTGCTGTAAAAGCCCTGCTGGCTGTTGATGCTCCGCCTTTACCTACTGAAAGGTGGAACACATCATGAAAAAACCTGCAACATTTCTCTTCATACCTGGTCACCAATACTGACAGTGTAAATCACGATACATTTTGGTGACAATAGGATGAACTGTCCAAATTGAGGAATGTAAATCCCAAATAAGCTCCTCGCATATATCTACAGGAACCCATACACACCCATGGAAATTCAAGATATCTTCCCTAACTACTATCCATCTAGGAATATTGTCCTCTACTGACACACTCTCTTGTAAGACTAGGAATTTTGAATCAGATAGTTGCCTCATTCGCACTCTACCAAGAAGAGTAGAGGTAACATCTACAAAAGGAAGAAATGTCTGCCTCTGACTATCATGCACCACCAAAGTAATCTCAAAGAATTGAGCCAAAAGCTGACACTGACCACTGGCCTCCTGAACTACCTGTACCTGGTTCCTCTTACTCAATGCATTAGCCACCGCATTGCCCTTTCCTAGAGTATAGGCAAGTTCAATGTCAAAAGACTGAAGGTACTCACCCACCTTCACTGTCTTAAATTCAATTCATGCTGAGTGGAGATGTTATTGAGATTTCTGTGGTTGGTGAAAACCCCAAAATTCTCTCCTAACAGATAATGTCTCCAACAACGTAATGAATGATCAACTGCTGCCATCTCGAGATCGTGTGTTGGGTAATTCCTCTCATGTGGCCCCAACTGCCGAGACCTGTATCCGATGACTCCATATCCCTGCATAACACATCTACCAGCCTGATACTTGATGCATCATAGTAAATAGTATAGCTCTTTCCTGGATCTAGAAAGACTAGAATCGATGCTGAAGTAAATCTCCCTTTTAACTCTTGAAAGGATGACTCACTAGAATATGACCAAAAGAACACTGGACCCTTCTTAGTCAAACCTGTCAGTAGTGTTGTTATATTTGAATAGTATTGTATGAAACATCTGTAGTATCCATCAATCCTTAGAAAACTCTTCACCTCAAAGAAATTCTTCGCCTACTCCCAGGAAACTATTTCTCTCACATTCTTTGGGTCCACTGATACTCTTATCTCTAAGATAAAATGACCCAAGAAGTGAATATGATCCATCAAGAAGCAGAATTTTGAGAGCTTAGCATATAACTGATGCTCTCTCAGTGTACTCAAAAAAAAATCCTAAGATGGGTTTCATGGTTATGTCGAGTGTGAGAGTACACCAAGATATCATCCAAGAAGACGACCATTAAAGAATCCACGTATGGATGCAACACTCAGTTCGTCAGAGCCATGAAAACTGCCGGTGCATTCGAAAGACAGAACGACATAACCATATACTTGTATGAGCTATACATTCCCCAGAAGGCTGTGAGAGGTATATCTGATAGTATAATGCACAAATGATGGTAACCAAATCTTAGGTCAATCTTATAGAACACCCGGGCTCCTCAAAGCTGATCAAAGAGATCATCAATCCTAGGAAAGGGATATCGGTTCTTGAACATCAACTAGTTCAACTTCTAATAGTCCACATAAATCCTGAGGGTACTATCTCCCTTATTCGCAAACAGGATAGGAGAACCCCAAGGAGAAGTACTAGTTCAGATGAAACCATTTGCCTACAACTCCTCCATCTACTTCTTGAGCTCCTGTAACTCAGGTTTAGGCATACTATAAGGAGGAATGGACACCGGTGCCACTCCGAGCACAAGGTCAATAGATAATTCTACCTCATGATCTGGAGGCAGACATGAAATTTCCTCTGGAAAGATGTTCGTAAAATGATACACTTCTAGAAGAAATCCTAACTGTGAAGTCCCCTAGTCAACCAGTTATAGACTAGAAATCCTGGCTGTAACTCTTGTCAACCCATGATGCTCAGGTCCTACTCTACTTGCTTGGACATTCCATTCACCCTTATGAAGAAATGATACACCCTATGGTGATGTGAAACTCACCCTATGATGGTAACAGTCGACAACTACATGGAAAGGAACTAAATTGTCCATCCTGAGAATGACATCATAGCCTGTCATCTCTAGGACATAGAGGTCCCATAAAAAGTGACACCCACCAAAATCTATAGGGCTCTCCTTGAACTGATGTACACTCGCAGTTCTAGTCCCCAAGGAAGTGTCTGACATCATGATATAGGCAGACGAAAAGATATAGAGCCCATGGATCTCCACAAAATCAACAAATATAAATCAATAAGATGGCCATGTATTAGAAATAGATAAGGATAAAACTCCGGAAACTCAGATCGTACCTCAAAATGTAGAGGGTCCTGGATCTTGCTTCTACTGGTACTACTCCAATGCAAAAGTATGACCTGTACTGTGGCCCTGTGACCCTGCCTAAACACTCTGAGATGATTTAACCTAATGTCACTAAAATCCTAGTGACTGACCACTATGGCCACAACCTCCACCTCGTCTGGAATGGCCAAAAGAACTCTAGTTCCCTGACTTGTGAGAAACTGGTGGTGATACTCCTGAATGCAGAGTCATAGAAGAACCCCATCACCAGATTATGGTGAGAAGATCTGAGATAATTAATGAAGGTGACCAATCATTCCATAAGAACAGCACTCCACTGGGTCTCTCGGGCAATGTGGCCCCGTATGCCAACTCTTCCCAAACTAGTAGCACACCACCTGGCTACCAAAATATGCATCCTGACTACTCTGATCCTCTTGTGTAGTCTCCCTACCGTACATCTAGATATTAGTATGAAGAATAATAACTCTAGATGACAAACCACCCTGGTTCACAACTCTTGAATCCCTCGTATTACACTTTGTGATCAGCACCAGGTTTACAATAGAGGATAACAAAGTCAACCTGAAGATGTTCACCTAAGATCAGATGTCGTGCCCCAGACCATCCTTAAACTTCCATTCAAGGAAAACTCATCACCTCCAGGAATATTCATGAAACACTACAGTTCTGTCAAGAGATAGGAATACTCCATAACAGTAAGAGTACCCTGCTCCAGACTCATGAACACTCGGGCTCAATCGGCCCTCAAAGTATCCGGATAGAAGTAATCATAGAAGATGCACCGAAACTCATCCCAAGCCATATTATATTGGCATCCCACCTATGAGATCACATCAAACACCTCATGTCGGAGTCTCTAAGCATGTAGGCAAAGAGATTCACCCTCTTCTCTTCAGGTATCTCTAGATGCTCAAAAATCATCAGCGTGGCTTCTAGCCATGACTCGACATCATGGGGTCCTCCATCCCCTGAGATAGTGGGGGGATGATGCTGCTGAAAGTCTCGCATCAATTTGACCATCGACTGGGCAAGATAAGGTGTTCCCTGAATTGTCTGCATCATCCTCTGAAATCCCTCTCTTAACTATTCATCGGCACCTATATCGGGTATAACGACTAGTGCGAAGACTATCATAACAAAAGGATCTGCTGGTTGTCCCCAATCATCCATGTCCGGTGTCTGATTACCACTTGGTAAATAGCGTACAACTAGAGGACATATCAGTGGCATGAATATGCAAGGTCAACTGCACACCTTAAAACAAGATTATCACGGACTGAAAACTAGAATTGTAAGAAGGGAAAAGGAGAAAGGAAGCTCTCATGTTTTAAAAAACATGACTACATGGCGTGTACAATTTCTACAGGGCGTGTTCCCTTCATCCATTCACATGGGTGTGTACACCTACCTAAACTGATCGTGTAACACCCCACACATAAGATGTGTTGTCTTAGCACATAGAGTGTACTTGAATCCTCTTCCCCTGCCCATGTCATTCTACATAGTTAAGCCACATGGATCTCCTAAGACAAGACTACACGGTGTGTTAAAGATGGACACAACGTGTACTAGACAAACTTCACCTGTCCCGTGTTGTTAGTGAAACGACTAGGTACCTGGGTAAGACTACATGGCATGTTCGATCCTGACACAACATGTATAGCTTAAGGTTTATCCATCTGTGTTATTAGTTACATGGGCGGGCACAAGGTTTACACCACACGGTGTGTAAAACGGGTACATGACATGTTCCCACAAGAAATTCCCTATCCCATGTCTCTTCCTACATGGCCTATGACACAGTTAGAGACTACATGGCGTGTAAATAGAGTACATGGAATGTACTTAAGAAAAACATTTTCTTTCTGAAAAAAGAACATTTGGCATGTTCTTAACATTACACGTTGTGTATTCTGGGTTTTTTCCAGATAGTAAGCCTAAGAAACTACTCCAGAACATAGAAAAACACTGAAACGATCATTAATAATGCCAAATTCTGATCCGTGAGGGCCCATACTCCCCAAGAATCAATGTTTGGCATCTTAAACATGCTATATCATGGAAAAAAAAAGCAATGATCTACAAAATTCTTTTCCATTAGGTCCCATAACACCTTAAGAACCAAAGTTTAGTTTTCATTCATACAAAACCTTACACAAACAATACCCTATCAAACAACTGGTATTTTTTTATCAAGTCATCTATCACAACAACATGCATATTCTACACTACATCTATCACAAAAACATGTAATCACTAATGAATCCTAGATTTAATGGAAAGAATGCATGACATGTGATTTCTATAATGTGCCTATATGATTCATGAGATGGAATATCCTCATCTCATTGGGTTGTGACAGAAATAGATCCTCAATGACATTAATAGAAACATTACAAAACACGTAAATCACTAGAGGGGAAATCAAATCAACCGTAATAATTGAAAAACCAGAAAATTACAATTAAATGAGGTAGATTGGATTTTCTCTATACACATGTTACCTACTCCGGGGCACAACATATTACCAAGTACCCATTCAGTCCTATCCCTGGCTATAGGCTCCAAATAGTAAGTCAAGAGAAAGGAATTCCTCTCATACCTCTTTGTGACATCCCTGTTCTAGGAGCCACCCAAAGGCTCCCCATAACCGGTTGGTCACATGGACTCAATCACATTTCCCCAAACGCCAGAGGATTCCAACTAGATATGAGTTCCTTAGGTCTGATAGTGTGGAAAGTATTCCCTCATTAGCTGAGTAACACAGTAGAAAAGAAAACAAATACACAATAGAAGAAACAATAAGTTTTCCACCAATAAGAAAAATATAACACTGGACTAACAAAAACTGAAATATATATATATATATGATGCATGGTACATATGTCTAAGAAATCAGCCAAACCAATCAAAATGATGGAATACAGACAGTACTAAACAAAAGTACAAAAGAGACAGATAAACAGCTCCTCAGCATCGGAATCCTAAGCTTGGTCCCATGCTCTCTAGCTCCACAACATGTCATGTACCTGATGTAGAAGGGAACTTTCCCTTGTCTATACCTGCAGCAATAAATAATGTTTGGGCCCAAAAGCATTGCCCAAATATGGTGTGTGACTAAATCCTAGTAGGTAATCACCCAATGATCTGTGCCTAAGAGTTAGTGAATATATGGTAGGTAAAAGTACAAAATTAATAAATAAAAAAAGTACTCAATAGAAAAAAATTTCACATGTCAAAAGCAACTAATCACGCATAGTAACCCTCTAGGAAGTGAACATAGACTATACCCTCTGGTTCAGTTATAAGAATATGTATAGACTATCTGAGGAAGCACTCACAGTCAATTCCCCTTATAGTCCAAAGTAATTCAAAACTCTCTGAGAATGTTCACACTATCAATTACTAATATAGTATATGGTAATTCAAGGACTCTCTAAGGAAGCTCAAACGGTCAACTCCCCTTTTAATCTCAAGGCCAAGGACTCTTTGAGGAAGCTCACTTGGTCAATTCCACTCATATCCCCATGTGGATCAAGAATTTCTGAGGAAGCTCACTCGGTCAATTACCCTTATAGCATAAAATGCTCAAAGACTCTCTGAGGAAGCTCACTCGGTCAATTCCCCTTATTGTCTACTACACTAGTTTCTCACGGCCCTGTGTCAAGAAAATGACAATAGAAAAGTAGTATGACCAATGAAAACCTAAAGAGCTACTTGGATAATCAGTCTATATCATATCAATCATGTTAGATAACAATCACTCCACCCTACAGCACTAGGCATGGAAAACAGGCAAGGTGGCAAAATTGTCTAAGCAGACCAACGGTTGTAAACAAAAAATCCATGGGAAACACATCCAAAGCATTGTAATCAACCCCAATCATATTAAATTAACCTATAGACAAGCATATAAGCATTAAATATAAATAACAAGGGTAAAATGGTAAACACACAAAACCCCGTTCAAGGGTATTGGTCAAAATTGCACATAATACTCAATGAGTTTTAGCAGAAAGGAACAAAGAACCTACCTCAGTGTTATATGAATCATATATGTGAACCTCAAGGCTTGAATCACCCTAGAACACCAAATATATACAAAAATTTCTAAAACATTAAATAAAGGATAAATTGAGAATGAAGAGGAATCATGAAACCAAGATCAAGCAGAATAGAGAGATTACCAAGGTTATCCCAATGCAATGGACGATGTTCAATTCCGAGGACAGACGCTCGCTCGGGGGGTTTTTCAAAGATCTGTGGCCGTACGGAGCTCTCGATCGAACAATACCTAGATGGAGAGTGTTCTAGAGATTAAATGTGACCTCGGTGCATATAATGAAAAAAATAAAGTACACGGCGTGTACTCACTATTTCTATACTCCACTTTAGGTGGCCTCCAGATCACCCCACAAAAGATGTGTGCATGGATGTTGCACTACCAGCAGCCAGCTACCTATGGTAACTGAGTACATAGTGTGTACTCAAAAGGTACACGGTGTGTACTTCGAAACGTTCATGAATTTACACTTTTTCAATGAAACATATAGAAAAATAAAAAATTCCTAAAAAGAAGGTATACGTTCTTATAATTCACATATACTATTAAATGTTTTATTTTTCATTTATCCCAATAAAAAATATTCAATATTCTAAAATTATTCACAATATAATGGTTCTAATTATCATTCATTATGGAGTAATCTGGTATGTTTCTCATATATATTTCCAAGGTGATAATTACAAAGATAGGATGAATTATAATCAACCCTAAGCTTCATTATTCAGAATGTTATAAATAATATAGTCTATATTAATAATATCTAATCCATTTATTATATTCAAATTGATATTGATCATTAAATTATTAAGCATAACTTTATTACTCTTAGTAGAGAAGTAAGATCTATTCTTTTCCAAAAAAATATATAAATCAAATATATACTTATTATGGGATCATAATTGATGTTTTATAATTATATTATTAATCCCCTTAGCAAAAAAACTTTCTAATGTATTGACCCCAAATACAAAAAAACCTATTCTATTAGCGACATGATAATAAAATTTACTATTTATTAATTCCCTCATATCTCTGAGTTTGTGTTTATTAGTGTTATTTAGTGATTCACACCCCAGATCTTATACCCATGAGTAAAAGATGGTAAAATTGATCTCTATAACATTAAAATTCTAAGACTCTAAATATTTATCCCAATGAATACATATAAATCTTATAATCCATTTTCAAACTATTTTATATGTGAATACTATAAACTGTATTTATCCAAATATTATGTAGTATTCATTAATTTACAATAATTATATTCTAGTTATTGGGTATCATATTTCATATCATTTTATTAAGTACATTTAATGAATTTTTCCCATAAATTTATATTGCACCATTGGTCTAATCTATATAGTGAGACTAGATCCATAATTCAACATGTAATAAGTATGATTTGGAGATTCACTCGCCACTTAGTTATATATGTAGGTAATTATCAAAATCATAATAGTAATGTTTCATAGGTAATTTATCATACAACCTGTTTTCTATATCAATTTTAAAAAAAATACACAACCCCATTTCTTTAGTATCTAAACTCTTGGGTTTTACCAACTAAATGTCACCGAAATAAAATTTAAAGAATAAGATAACAAATTACAATCATGAGGGACCATTATTTAAAAGAACTAACCCAAGGATGACCCAATTTCAACCATTACATTATTTCCATACCTAATACAATTTAGAGTCACCATGATTTAGTATAATCCACACAATTAGATAATCTATTTCTTGACAAGTTTTAATATTGAATAAATATAACAACTAGTATATAATAAGGGTTTTAAAGTCCCTCGTATTCAATATAAACCATATTCACATTAAATTATTGACTATTTGTTTGAAATGAAATATTTTTCTCCAAATTTTTTATTCTTTTTTATACGCATGGTTGTAATGATATAGTTTTTGAATCCCTTTTCCACACACCCATTATTATTTTCTCAACACTTTAATGTGTAAATATTTACACAACATGCAAGTTTTGTTATTCATCAAAAAATAGAAGACCTGTATAAAAATGCATATATCAATAAATTTTTTGTAAAATTTACATGCACTATTCATGGAAACGTTTAAATCTATATAATATTGTTAAAATCTACATGATTATGCAAAGATCCATACATTTACAGCCTCCACCTTTCTAAAAAAAAGCATAATTCTTAAATCTAGTGTTAAGTACATCCTAATGTCCCTAAACATTGATATACATTACTCAAAAAATAATCAAATTCAAAATAAATATAAAATCTAATATACATAAAATATTCTCAGTAATTAAATCCAAAGTAATAAATTTAATTACAAATTTAGTTCATGTTAGTGAAAAGTAAATTTTATGATGTCATTCCAAGCATTAAATGCATTGATATATCCCCTTGATGCAATTTATAATTTTTTTTTTAAAATATTAATATTTTTATAAAAAATGGTAATCATGATCATAAATTGAATCTCACCAATAAAAAAAATATTTCTTCCAAAACCTAAAAAAATATGACCATTTTTTGAATTATACATATAAAAAAACATTTTTTAATGCCAATCTCAAATAGTTTATAAATGAATTTAAAAATATAAAAATATTTCAGAATAAAAAATCTTCAAAATTTGTATACATTTCATATTTTATGTTTGACATTAATTTGAGGCCTACACGCAAAGAAATCATATTATTGGGTAATGTATTCATGAATCATTTAATTTTTTATGATTTTTGGAATCTTATAACACCAACATATTTAAAGATATATTTGGTACCATAATTATGCTACAATACTCTATTTTAATAAAAAACATAACAATATCTCACATTTTGAAATCTAATATTGTAAGATCTGACAATAATGAAAATTGAGGGTCTAGGATATTTTATAAATTATAATATAAATAAATAATACAATATTGTGGATCATAATAAAGTAATTATTTTCTATCATATATAAAGATACAACCACCTATGAATTATGATATAATTTTTCTGAATAATTTTTTAATTAAAAATATTTAATCCTTGGAGAATAAGGAATTCATACCACTAATGGGTATTTAGGATCATCTTTGGATTATATATAATTTAAAACCCATATATCTTCCCTATCTATCATTATGATTAAAATTTTAAAATAAAAAATAATAATTTAATACGTGAAGCATAATAATAGTAACCACTATTGACTATCCTCAAGGGAGAAAACATGATGTATATTTTGAAGCAGTTGAACTAATCCTACTACCTTCAAGGGGAAACACTGGACAATGGATACAAGTTTATGAATTTAGGAATCCTCCAATACTAAATGGCGTGTAACAACATTTACTAGTAATTAGTGAATGAATATTTGCATAATAGAGTTTTCCGTAGAAAGATTGGAATTTAAATGAAGATCATTATCCACACACATCAGGATGGATCATATCCCTTTATATATTGAACCTCAATGCGATTGATTTAATGAAACATGTCATCCATAGGAGTTACATGGTTAGATGAATTTTTTCTTGTTAGAGAAATTGATTATTCCTATAGAATGATAATTGAAGTTACAATTAATCTATTCATAATCAATTAGTATCTGAATGAAACCATGTGGGAAGGAGGTCATAGATGCATCAACTCAACATGTGAGGTGGATGATGTAAGAAATAAACATATATCTTTTTTAAATAAACATATTCTATCATATGTTTCATTTAAATATGTTTTCCAACATAACAAGTAGATATGACCATGTTATGAGAAAAAAACATTTTAATGAATGATATGTCACTCCTAATATAATAGAAAATTTGAATGAGGTATAATTATAATACATTGTTAGGTGAAAAATACTTCAACATCAATCATCATTATGTGAATGAGTTAATACCACCTGAATCAATCAATGTGAACAATACATCATCTAACCAATGATAATGGATAAAGATTCATCACCCCATTGAATGAAGAATTACTAATCTCTGGTGGGTGATACACTAGCCCATCATATAAAATAATTTATAATAAACCACGAATCATAGATTGGGTGGATGATATACCACCTAAAAATATATTCTTGGTTGATGGTTTACCAAAGGCACCACTCTTTAGGGGGTGAACATATGATAATATCACATAACTATATGGATTATGTTCCACCGATAAAATATCAATTGTCGGATGATACTCCACAAATAAACACTTTTTGGAGGGAGAAGCACCACTCCTATTGTTCAATATGGGGATGATGTATAGCTAAAAATACATATCAATTTGACATTATACCACTACTTCCCTAACCTATATATTTTTTATGAAATTTTAATATATCCCTAAGTGATAGAGGAAATAATATAATGGATCTCAAAAGTGGGAATTTCTCTCATAACATGAATCTAAAAGTAGGAAATGTACCAAAAATATGATAATATAATTTGATGAGGTCCAACAATTACTTTTAATTCTAGGAGAATGATATATCAACAACCCAATATATCGTTGAAGAGATTCTACCGACTATCTAAGAGTTATCCATACGTCATCTATGCATGAAATATGCATGAGTTATAGTATTAATATTATTATTGTTGGTGAGCCAACACCAAATACCAAGAATACAAAAATGATAAAAAATATAATTTAAATTTAATTAAAATCATTTATAATAACATATCATAGGTTGTACATTTTTAACCACAAACTTATAACAACTTTTACATTATTAAACCCAAAAATACATTATTTATGAAAATGGTGTATTTTTTTTAAATTTATATGATATTTTAGTTTATATTTTTATAAAATTAGGTATAATATTATATAAAAATGATGAAATTTCCTCACAGTGTCCATTTTCACACAACACATGTTTTTTATAAATACATCCTTGATTATTCAAAGGTAACTCATATGTCTCAATCGTTGAAATTAATTATATTTAATCTCATTAATAACCCCTATAACATAATTTTAAAACATGGTATTAGAAAGATATATCCAATTAAGTTACATAAATGAAAAAAAACTCATAAATAACAATAATTGAAAAACTATCATTTAACTGTTTTTTTGAAAAAATAATTCCTAAAATTATTTTTAATACATAACTTAATTTAATACCTTTTAAAATAAAATTTTTTCTTATAAAACATTGAAATAAAATAATTTTGGTTCCTTGGTAAATTATACTTACATTAAAACTTAAAGTAACCATTATAATGGTATCACCTAATAGGATAATACCCATATCTTTTTTGAGTAAACTATAACCTGTAAAATTTTGTAACTTTAGCCAATGTAATGGATATCTATATTATGATAACCGATAATAAAATATATTTTTGGCTCACCTATCATTAATAAAAAATGACCAATAAATATATCATTAATGAAAAACATATAACATAATCATTAATCAATAATCTCATTTGAATTATCATCTAATCCCATAAGATATAACATTTTTAGGTTTCTCATAAATATAAGATAATGTTTATATTCCCATTGTTTCTTATATTATAAATTCATAGATATTGAGGGAAGGATTTCATTTAAAATATACATGGATAATTTTAAATATTTTTGATAATGAATAAAAATTTTTATAGTGAGAAAAGAATTAACCTATATATGATAAAAAACCGTTTTTTCCACTTTGTTAAAAAAATATCAAAATTAACCATATATTAAAATTTTCAAAATTCATTTCTAAATCCATTAAAAATGATTTAAAATGTTTTTAAACATTACCATAGGTTATCCTCGATGGATAAATAATAATAGACAAGGAATATTTTTAAGAACATGGGTTTATAGGGAAATCTTTTTTAATGACATTCATTAAAACAATTTTTTAATAAAATATCCCATAACATTAATCTTAGATCATTTTTCCATATTTCTATCCTCCCGATTGAAAAAATTATAATATTATTATTCATGAATAAGAAAATATTTCATGTTTAGTTAATTATAATTACTCACCTTATTCTCTTTGTGACCATGTTTTATGTTGTTACTAAAATGGTTAATTTCACATTGGATGTTTTGGGGACATTAAATTTATAACCTTAAAAATAAAACAATGCATTTATTTTGTAATAAAGTTTTTCGGTTATATTACCTCTACATTCTCAAAATTTTTATAATTATAATTTCTATACATTAAATATACTTTTAAAACTAACCAGACACAACAGTCACGAAAAACGACCCCTGTCATTTTATGAAGATCATAGTTTATAAGTACGGTTGAATAAAATTATCATTATTCTATAAAGTGGAAATAAAATAAATTAGATAATATTAAAATTTTATTTAATCATAAATTATATATAAATTTAATATTTTGTAATTAATTCTATTATATCACTAACCTTTTATAGTAGAGATGGAAAATAATTCACATCACATCATGGAGGTGGTATTCAACAGATATATAGGAGCGAATATATCAATTTACAATAGAAAACAAGATTAAGAAGATAATACTATATTATCTTTATATAATCATAATAGTTTTAAAATAATCATATATATTTATTAATTCTATCTTTATATCCAACTAGGTGAAGAGATGATGGAAAAGGAAACATATCGCCTCATGGAGGTTGTAGTCCACATGTATACACCAACATAGTTTTCACTTACCAGGTGTTCAAAAAGACATAGAAATTATTTGTTCCATAAACATAAGAATATTTTATTATATATAATATACTTATTTAAATTTTTTATAGTTTTTTGAATATATTTGAAGATGATAGAAAATGAAATAAACTTAGAATAGGTCAGTTATGGATAACACCTTCTTCGAGGATATCTCCAATTGTCTTACACCTTAATCATTATAGGATTTGTATTAGAAGAAAATAAATACCTATAAGAAATTCAGGGGGATGATAGGGGGAGTTTTGGGTAGGTCCTAGCTGAAATAGAGTACTTAAAAGGCATGAGGAAGGGATAAGAGGAGGTTCCAATTTATATGTAAGGGTAGTGAAACTCTTATAATTATTTAATGTTTTAAAATAATATAAAGTCTTATTCATGAGAATTTAACACATAAAAAACTTAGATACAAATATATGGTGATAATTCTTGAAATTAAATCATTCTATAAAAATTAAGATATAATTTTATGACCTTATCACGTAGTTTTTACCTTAATTAACCAAATGTACCATTTACCATGGTGAAAAATTCATACCACAGTTACATTATATAATGGCCAAAAAATAAATCAACCTCATAACTAAATTTAAAACTGATGATTTAAAAAAATAAAATCCATTTTTAAATATTATATTTTTACATGTGGTATAAATTACAATTAATATATGTTCTCAAAATGAAATGAAAAATTGTTTGTTTTTGAAAAATATTTTTTAAACATAAACACGATCTCATACAAAAATAAAATTTAACTTCGATACCTATGGAATTATATACAATAATTTTAGTTAAATGAATATAATTTTACTTTCATGAAAATAAAAAATGGATTTGGACTTTTTAATAACACCATTAAAACCAAAATGTAAATTTTATTAAAATATTCATTTTTCATTATTCAATAAAAATCGTATTTTTTTTAAAAAAAAATAACAAAAATTAATCCTAATATATATTTGATATGATGATTCCAAAAAAAATTATTTTACCATTATAAAATTTCTAGTATCCTGAATTTTATCTTTTGATTAAACCTATGTAATTTGTGTGAATAAATTAGTTAAATAAAACTATTCCATTTGGTATAGAAATTTTTATAATTTTATTTATAAATCTGTGATAAATGTAAATAAATAAAATTAATAATTATATATCATAAAATTTGATTTATTTCAGGGCTTACTGAGGTTTTCACATTCTTAATATTTTATAAAATTGGGTCCCTATTATTTTATTCATTACATAAATATGTGAGGTTATTTTTTCCTCAAATAATTTTGAAATTCACATTTTCCTTCATAAATCATGTTATTTTTCTATAAAACCATAACCATGTGAATGAAATTTTTTACAGCAACTACTCTCTATGATGAAAAATTGGAACTAACTTTTCTTCATTAGACACATTCTTCTATAATTATTATACTCTTAGGATCAAAAAATGAGATGCATCAGGTAAATATTTTCTTTTCACAAAATCCTGAAACAAATCATGTATCTAAGATAAATTTATTGGTAAAGACACTTTACAATAATATAATAAAATATTATCTATAATTTTATATGGTCTAATGAAATGTGGGATCAACATTTATTTTTCATAAAATTATATTACACATTTATTGGGTGATATTTTAAGAAATACAATATCACCTACCTCAAATGTAATGTCTTACAAATTTTTATCTACTAAACTCTATTACCTACTTTGTTATAGCCTCATGAAGGGATGAATAATATTTTATTTCTCAACCATTCCTTCTAGAAATTATTGTCCCAATAATTCTCTCCCACTAGCTTCTTTCTAATATGTTGGAGTCAATCACCATTTTCCTTATAATTCCTTAATAAGTTCCATCTGTATTATTGAATGGAATTTGTTATTAGAAGAAAATTAATCTGAAAGAATATATTGATCCCAACATCACTAAAAATTAAATGAGAAATAAAAAATCATATCCTATAATGTTTTTATTACACTCTATTGTATTTTTATTCATTTGTGATAATCCCCCTTTTAAGGGATGAAGGGAAACCCTTATATGACCCATAGGATTTGATCCATTACATGACCCATATGTCATAGATGAATTCATCTGATCTATAAATACATGGAATTTACCCTCCCCAGAATCTTCATCATGATGTTATCTCTCCACATTTTCATGGTTTTTTGTCTAGGCTTCTCATGCATGCACATGCTTGTCCCGATGACAATTTTCGTACCCTCTCATTATTCAAAATCTAATTCCTCTGCTCTGGTGAATGCTCATACTATGAATCCTCATCTAGAGAAAGCTCCTTATAGAGTCTTCATATTGAATTTTAGAATTATTTCTATGGGCTTGAAGTCCTTGTGGTGGCTTAAAGGCCTTAAGGTGGCCCGATTCTTTGAGATGGCCAGAAAGAATTACTAGCCCGAAAGCCTTGGGTGACCCGAAGGTCTAGAATGACTCTAGGACTAAACCCGTGGCCCGAAAGACCAAATGGATGAATAGTTCTGACTGCTTCAGTACCGAACAAACCTACTATAGTTCTTGCTACAACACTACTATAGTCCTGCTATAATACCCTATAAATATGTCTCTTCCCATATTTGATCTGGGGTCTCTTGGATGCAATTGTCGAGTCCTCACAAACCGAGATGAGGAGCTTGTGATTTGAATTACACTCTATGATTATAAATCATATTAAGGATAAAGAGATATAATAAAATTTAATTCTGGGCCCATTAACCTCTAAATCCCTTTCAAATAATTTTATATAATGCTAGTATCCAGATCAAATATAATTGAATGTGGGGATCTATATAATATGACTATCTTTATCAATTTTTTTTTTTCCAATAGGCATAGTATCTCAAAAATGAATAAATTGATAAGTTTTTATCAAATTATTAGAAATTATTCAAGGTACATTATTATTTATATATTTTAATAGTAACAACAAAATGAATTAAAAAGATAATTTATCACATTTCCATTGTATAATTGAAAAGGGTTTACGTTTCCTTTTTGGTAGATATTTTTCTTATTTAACCTGATTAAAAGTAAAATATTTCATTTCAAGTGTAACTATATCCTTCTTCAAATTAGCACATGAAAAAATTTCATGACGGTCTATTTACACATTACTTCTATGAATATAAATAAATAGTAGAGTGACATGAGATCAGTTAATAAATCCATATTAAACTAGGAATCACTAGAAACAGATAAAATATTTATAAATATAATAAAAACTTAGTTATAAAAATTATTATATATAAAATTAACCTTTGTGGCTAATTTTACAAATTCTTGTGAACCAAGATCTTCATTATAAGCCTCTATAATTCTTTGTAATAAACATAATTACATTGATACATAAAAAAATATAGTTGATGTTTATTCACGTATAAAATACTAGAAATTATTTATTAAATAATTAAATAAAGTATCATATTCGATTCATAACATAGATAATGATGAATTGTCATTTAGGATCAATACATTAACTAGCTTCTTTGCATTTCTTAGATGATAGTGAATTTTGAGATCATAATCCTTAATTACTTATCACCACACTCTTCTTCTCATGTTCAAAAAATTTAAAATTAATGTATAATTAAATTTTTTATGATCACTATATACTTTTCATTTCTCTACATATACATTAATCCTCATTATTTTTTTATAAAATACCACTACATCTAACTTAATGTAATATATTGTAAAATTATACTCATTGGATTACAATTAAAAAAATCATACATGATAAACCTATAATTCTATATGAAGAAAAAACCATGACCCTTCAATGAAGCATCTTTATACATAAAATATTTACTATTTTTTAAGGATATAATTAGGGAATTAACTAATATTATTAAAAATTACTAGAAATAATTATAACATTTCATTATCCAGATGAATTTTCATGTGTTTTAGTTCACATTATAATTGAGATAGATAACTGATAAATGCTCCCATCAAACCATCACTAGTAAACCCTTAATAAATAAAACATAAAATCCAAGTGTCATTTGTATGAATTTTCCACTCTTTCACAATTAATGTTTTAATAGGATCAATAATTTTTCCAAATTTAGAAAAATATTCTAGTGAAAATATATTTTTTTAACAAAAAATTCATATTTATAATGTTTTTTATTTATCTTATTTTATTTTAAAGTATAAAAAATATTCCTCTAGTGTTTCTCATGATCATAAAATATTTTAGATTATAACATAATAACACAGATAAATAATCCAAAAATTAATAAAAATACTATGGGAACACATTATTCATTAGAACAATAAAGAAAATAGGTGTGTTTGTTAACCAAATTTTCTTAACCGTAGAGTCATAATGAATATATCTAGTTTTTAACATAATCATTTAGATTTATTCCTCCTTCACCTTCAGTTGGTGATAACCACCCCTGAGATTAAACTACAAAAAAATACTATGGTCTCTAGAGATTATCAAAAAAGTCATTGATATTAGAAAAATAATACTTGTTCTTAAAAATAATGTAAATTAGTAAACAATAATCAATGAAAAGTCCCATGGAATCATTTTTCATTATAAAAAATAAAACACGGAAACCCTAAGGATAAGTTCATTGATGGATACTAACCTTATAAAAAATTCATATAATTAAATTTTCAATTAAAACAAATAAACTAAATCTATTTGACAGGGAGGTTTTATAATCATCTTAGCTTCTTAAACTATGTTTATACTAAACTAACCATCTTGATCATGCATAAACCTCCTAAAATGATCATTAAATATAACTAGATATTCATTTACTATTTGAAAATCTCAAATTTTAATATTTCCTTTCTTCTCAATAGATTTTGAAATTAAATTTTCACATCAATCATTTATTAGTTTCTCAGCTTCTTGAAAAGAAATCAAAGGAAAAAATTCCATCAAATATACAAATAGAAACTCATTCTAAAATATAATTTCATCAACTCAGCAATATATATTATCATGATGAACTAAAATCCAATCCATACCCAAAATAAATTCAAACTCTAAATGGGAATGTCAACAAGGTTTTCAAGAAAAATAATTACACATATATTAATATAAATATTTTAATAAATTCATGTTGAATTTATATTAACTACATTAATTTTTATTAAAAACATTACATTATTACCAGAGATATTATCCAATTTTTCCTGAAACATTATTTGATATAACATAATTTTTTGATTAGTAATGAAATAATATATTTACATAACTTGAATAAGGAATCAATTCAACTATAAAAACTTCATTTGAGGGTCCAACATCTATTTTAGTTATATAAAAAACATAGTTACACCATATTGATTCAAATAATAATGGTTAAAAACATGAGTAAATTAATTAATACATATATTATCATAACATCCCAACTTAATGAAATTAAAAAATCTCACTAGATACTTTTCGTTACCAGAATGGACATCAACATTTATTTATTCTATGAAGTTATTAGCCATGGTTCAAGGATTACCAAATCAGGTACACCTCCTAGATATCAAAATATATTACCTAAATTATTCATTATATACTTATAAAAAGTTGGTAATTTAATTTTCCTAACTTTACATTGTATAGAAAAAGAAAATATATTTCTTTCTATCTTGATCACTTCAAATTATCATTATATTAAGAGTCCAATTTCTCAATATCAACTTTCTGATCACACTGTACAATTTTTCATAACAACTAAACTCATGTGTGATCCAAGATTTTCATATACATGGCTTCACTATTGATAAAAATTTATTAGTTTTAATAATAAGTTATAAAATGAAATTCTATCTATACCTAAAAAATTTTGTAAAATAAAATTCATTAGTGGAAACAATTTACACCATTACTTTTCCACTCAAGGAATTTCCATTCAATCATAATTTGAATAAATTTATGAAAATACTACTCAAGGAAGAGATCTAATGGTGGTGTTGATTTTTTGACCACAATTTCTTAATTTTTCACTATTTTATGAATCCAAGACTAAAATTAATTAGTATCACCTTCAAAATAATAAATACAAATAGTTTCCATCTGATGTCACAAAAATCTAATTATATAAAATTCCTTCACTAGATTATTGATCAATACTATAATTTATCTGGGTTTATGGTCCACTAAAAGAAAAAAAGTGATATTTCATTAAATTCCCTACTATAGAAATGATTCTATATGGATAATTAGGTATACATATTTAATTTTTTAATCTATTTATATCATGTGAAAAATGAGTTAACATAGATATAAACATTTCTCTTCCAATTATAACTTTTATAGGTTTTTAATTCTGAAGGATATTTTCTTTTTGATACCTTTCTCCATCAGATACAATATTTTTTCAATGGTAATTAATTTTTTATAGACGTGGATTAGTAGAAGGAATATGGAAATATTAAAAATCAATGCCATGATAATTTAAAAATAAATAAAATTTTATTTAATGTAACTTTTAATATCACCAAGAACACTAAATTTATTATTATTTTTATTAAAAATAATTAATAATGACCTGTTCCTTATTCAACCCATAAAAACATTATTTATGTGTACTGATTAAATTTATTAAATTAATGGGATTATTTAGATTTATTGCTTTATATATGTAGGTAAAACATTATATAAAATGTAAATTAACACATTGTGACAATTTTTTTAAGATAAAAACTTTAAAAAGGCACAATTTCTTCATTCATGGAAAGTCCCATGTCAGAAAGAAAAGATTTTTTAATGTTTCTTCTCATACTTAAGCCTAATGTAAATAATTTTAAATAAGGGGTTGATAAATTAAAATATTAGTAAAGTAAATAAATACATAAATCCAATATTCAATTTCTAAACATAAAAAATACTTAACATATTTTTATTTTCATAAATAAATCTTTGCCATCAAATATTCATTTAAATTTATATGAAAATAAGTAAATTTATATATACATTTCTGAAATATTACATATAAAATCATAAAGGAAAAAATCGTAATCATTAGTACCTATTGGAAAAATGGTTAATCATAAATATCTTTCCTTTAAATGAAATACTTTCACATTTATTTTAGAAACAAAACTCATATGATTTCTATAAAAACATATTATCATTTTCTTACCTTTTAAAATACAAATAATTTAATTAATAATAAATTATATATAAATCATTTAGGTACTTTGATAAATGATTCCTAAATTCATTACTATAAGAAACCATAAAATTAAATCACTTAACTTGGAAATTAACACATCCTTTAGAAGTATCATTCAACAGATAATCTTTATCAATATACCTAATACAATGTAGAGATATATCGGGATCACCCATAAATTAAGATACTTTAAGATCACCCACCATTCATATACATTTTCCAGGAAGCATAGAATAAATTAAAATATATATCATACATCATAATCATTAAAAACTTTTGATTTTTTATTCAATCACATATGAAATAACGTTTTCTATTATGTTAGAATGATGAGAAAAACAATTTATTTCATCAGAGAAACATTTTTAAACTAAAAATTAAAATAATAACGAGATAATTGTTTTATTTGTAAATAATTATAGATACATGTAAAGGGTTATAGATGATGAATAATGGTTATGGTGGAGGAAAAATCAGGTCATTCCTTATACGATAAAAATTATTCTATATGCACTTTGGTAAACGACTTCAAAATAACACGTATGGCAAATGTTTCAAAAATTCATTCATAAATATTTTACTAAGATGTAAAATTTATTTTTACATTATTATTTTTAAAATTATTTATAAATATAAACATATTTGATAAAATTTAAATAATGTGTATATAGAGGAAAATGAGTTTTCTGGAAATACATTATAACAATGTTTTGAAGAAAAATCAACAACCTCAAGTCCTATCTTATTTTTTTCATATGCATAACCGTATAAGTAATAAAATTATATTATATTACACTTGGATGAAAAATATTTTCATTTTCTATAAATTATAATTATCCTTTATTTCATTTGTTGCAATGTTTTATTTAGTTACTAAAATGGAAAACTCCATATTGTATGTTTAGGGGTTTCTTAGTTTATAACTTCAAATAAACATTGGTTTGTGGACCATGATCAATGGGGGTATGGTTCCATTACCTAAAAAATAATTAATATTATATATATATATGAAATATTTAAATTAAATATTCCTTTTAAACTAACCATGCATGTGTGTTAAAACAAATGACCCACATTTGTTTTATAAAGACGATAGTCTGTATGTTCACATAAACACAAATTTCATTTTTTTATCCAGTGTAAATGAAATAAAGTATATAATAGTTCTCTATTTTATAAAAATAATTAATTTATAAATTTAATATGTTTTTCTTAATCTCATCCCCCTAACCATCATTTTATGGTAGATGTGAAAAATGAATCACATCGCTTCGTGGAACTAGTATTCCACACGTATACACCAGCGACGTCATCAATTTTCAATAGAAAATATGGTTAGAAAAGTAAAATTATAATATATTTAGAGAATAATAATAATTTCATAAATATTTTATACATTTATTAATTATATCTTTATAACCATCTATTTAAAGCGGCAATGAAAATTGAAAAATATTTCTTTATGGATTTTCTAGTCTACATATACACACATTCGATGTTTTCATTTACCATGGATTTGAAAAGATGTATAGAATATTTATTATAAAAATAAAATAAAATTAATGTACATATATTTTACATACAAAATTATTTTATAGTGTTAAAAAAAATTAAAGCAACAATGATAAATAAACATGGATTAAATCAGTTAGGACTTATCCTCTTCCACAAATATCTCCCATTATAATAATATTATTTATTTCTATGTTTTTAATTTTTACAAGACCAATACTGCTATAATGTGGTTGGGGGTGTTGAGAAGAATTTGGTTGTAGGTATTGGTTGAAAAAAGAGTGATAAAAATTATGAGTAAGAGAGGATAGGAGGTTCCCTTTTATATTTATGGTGGGGGGATGGTACTCTTGTAATTATTCAATGTTTTAAAATAATATAAAGTATCATTCAAGAGAAAGTGTAAGATAAAAAATAAATGTTGAAATTATGTTTAAAGGGGTCAAAATTCCATCATCTAATAAAAATTAATACATTATTTTGTGAGATCTACTTAGTTTTTACCCTGATAAACAAGATTATCTATTTATTATAGCGACACATTCTCCCCATGGTAACTAATCATAATGAACATAAATAAAATATAACTCATTAAAAAAATTTAACCTCATAATTCTAAATATAGAATCTATTTTTTAATATTCTATTATTAAAATAGTAGTAAATTACTTTTTATATATGTTCAAAAAATGAAAATTTTTTTTATAGAAAATCATGTTTTTAAGCATAAAAATGATATTATTCAAAAATAAATTATAATTTTAATTTATATAGATTTATTTAAATAATATTTAATAAAATTGATCTTATATTACTTTAAAACTAAATAAAACAAATAATGGGACTCCTAAATTACATTATTTTAATGAAAAAATTATGTTTTGAAAAAATATACATTTTCATTATTCACTTAGAAATCAATATGTTTAGAAAAATCATAAAAATCAATCCTATGGTATTTTTGAAATATGTATTATATATATTATGTTTATTTTATGAAATTCAATTTCTCATATTATAATATTTTTCTATTATAAACCAATGTAATTCATGGGAAAAATAGTTAAATAAAACTATTCATATTTAAATGGAAAACTTATATATATATTTTTATAAAAATATGATTAATTTAAATCCATAAAATCATTAAATATAATAAAAAGTTTTTTTATTTCGCGTATTTATTAGATTTTCAAAGACTAGTATCAATATCTCATTCCTTGTCCATTTCACTATAAGACAAGCCTACACTCAATGTAAACCTCAACGTTGGACACCCAAGGGAGCTAGACTTCTATTTTAGGGTAATTTCTTCATCAAAAGCACCAATATAGGTAAAAATGGATGAGTTTTACATTTTTTATTCATGTAAAATATGACCAAAGATGACTATATATTAAAATTGCATCATGAAAATATGACTCACAACCTTATTGTGTTCCACAAGTGACTAATTCAATTAAAAAAATATTTTATAATTTAGGAATAAATAACATGAACAAAGGTGTTTCTTGTATTTCATAAGACCCACGAAAATAAAGGAAAAAGTATTAGTAATCTAGGGTAATGCCTACTTGTTCCAAATATAGTCTTGTCATCAAAGATCATCCACTAATTCAGTCTTAAATAGAAGAGAATAAAAAATATGAAAAAATTAATGTTTTTAGGCTTAACTGATGAAATAAGGTTTATATTTGATGAAACCCAATAATATAGGGAATATGAGACATATCCATACAACATACAACCTCCAATGCCAAATGAATCACTAAACCAAAAATAAACGGATGAGATCTAATCATGATATAAGAAATGATGATGTGGTTGGGGTGGGCTACTACGATACATCAAAACAAGAAGAATTTTAATTTTATTAGAATTAAATATTAATTATTTAATAAATTAAATTTAAAATTAATTTTTATAACACCAAGTATGTAACGGTCGCGTAATTGCTGGTAAGATATCATGTTCATACTAGACACCAATTACATACCCTAATGTAACTAGATACCTTGTGTCTCTCATAAATCACCACATAAATTAAGAACTTCATAATAAACTAGATTCCAATTCATTAAATACATAGTGGCTCCTTTCACTAGGCCATAAGCCCTATCCCATCCCCTAAAATCGAAAATGTATTTCTGGGTTCCACAATAAAATGTACAACATACAAAATTAGTCAAAGTAAAAAAGGGTTGGTGGAGATGTATTAGAATTGATACATCATACTTATTTAAGATATCACAACATCCCCACCGTAGAGTATCTCATCCCGAAGATTCACCATCGAGCATCAACAATCATTTTAGATGAAAACCTCTAGTTAGTGCCCTAACATTTCATAATCTCACACCCTCTTATCCTAATGGTTATTACTAATCTACCACTGTACTCATACTCAAAGTACTGAAAAACTATAGAGAGTTTTCATAATATATTCCAAAATATTATTTGGTTATCCGTAAAACAACAAGTTTAATTCCATCTCAATAATTCTGATGTAGATTACATGTGATCGATAGAGATGATATCTACGAAGTTGATATATTTAAAATAAATCATTCATAGAATTGAATTTATTTGAAATCAATAAAAAATATTAAAGGGTACCAATCCTCATAATAACATAAAACTGCCCCAACAACATAAGTGACATTTTTTTATGTTTGAATGCTTTGTTTTCCAAAATATTGTCATGATTACAAAAATATACATTCTTACATGTCCCACTCTAGGGGATTATATCAATGGTAGGAATATGATCATTTCATTCTCTGATTGGATGATAAACACTTCTAAATTAGTAGGATATGTTACTAAATATCATTCATGAATCATATCTCGATAACCACTTACTCCAAAACCCCATTAAAATAATGATGTGATTGTTATAGACTAAAATAAAAGGCCTCAAATAGAACCATATAAATTGAGGCCTCATAACTAAGACTATATAAATAATCTATTAGATCTAGCTGGGTTTTCTATAAACCACTATAATAAAGGGCTCATGTTGATATAATATCCAAAAAATTAGGAAAATATGCTCATAATACCCATTGGAATTGGATGGTATGTAGTGGTATGGTTATCATATATATCATATCTCTTTTTCATCCTCCAGTTGATTTTTGATGCATAATGTGAATCTATATTAGAATTTATTCTCCTAAAAACCTTGTACACACACAATATATCGTTTAAATATATCTTCCCTTTATCATCTATGTAATAGGTTTCTTGAATCGGTACAAAATTCATAAACATCATCAACTAGTCTAAGACAATTCATACAAAAACACTTCTAAAAGATGAACTCATTAATCCAATCATTAAATCTAGTATTACATCATCCCACTTCAACTTGATAATGAGTAAGGATGGAAGAAGATCAATGTTCTTTATATGCTTAGACTATTCCCACTCAATGGGAAATCATCATAAAATAAATAATATGATTTTTTTTTTCAAATAAGGTAACCAGTAATTTCACTAAATATCATGATACATGATGGAGTATGATAAGTGAGAATCCCATCTCAAGTCCTATGAATCCCACATCAGCTATATACACATTCTAGTAGGGAATAGCACACAGATCCATATATATATAACCTTATCTGTATTAAGGGACCAAATGGGTGGTATATCACCCCCATATATAGTATCCCCCACCACAAAATAATTTTAATTGAATAGATTAATCTAATTATTTCTCAATAGATGTGAGGATGAAATAATTATAAATATCATAGTTTTTATTCCTTGATACTCTTAAATTTGAAGTTGTACCTCACTGATGAGGTTCATCACCATCTATTAACATAATGATAGCTTCCCCAATGGGTTTTAAGTATTTTTAATCATCACATTACAAAATTACATTAACTTTTAAATAAGTATTATTCATCTTATAACCAAATTATAGATATTACTAATCCCAACACATTTATTGAATTTTTATGTCCCTTTGATAAAATATATTCCTCAAAATATTGTGTTAAAATAAAAACGAGCCTCTCTCCTAAAAAAAGGCAACACTAATGTCGTAGTTCATACACTAAGAGTATTATATCCAAATCACACATTGGGTAGTTCAAATCATGTGGCCTTAGTTATAGCGACACTTTAGCAACCATATTGAAAAACTACATTCAAACTACCCCAATAATAACCCTTAATGAATCACAATAATCTGTGTACTCTTTATTTATATGTGGTTAGGTCATGATTATAATTAACCTAAATCTATATTATTTTTATCTTGAAAGGTTCCCTAATAAGGTTCTAGACCCAAAAACTATACCATATTCATATTCATGGTCATAATAGGCTCTAATATGTGGTATACACCCTAAATAAAATTTTAGTAGTATCCTACCAAGCACATGAAACTAAAAATCATGAAGTAATTCATTGAATTCTACCAAGAACGTATAGTCCCCGAATTTTATAAGTACACTAAAATCCCAACCTCAGATATCACATACCCAAAAAAAGTGTACATAAACGTTTAAAAAATGATATTTTAATAGCATAGTACACATTTTATGCCCCTTAAAATTACAAATAATGATCTCTATAAAAAGTATGTCCTCCTCTCTCAACTAAAAGGGAACAAAGAAATTTCATCAATGAATACGTATATCGAAAAATGAAAGTATGCACAAAATCTATATTCACCTATTTAATTAACATTAATATCTTGTTCAAAAAACTAAAATGAAACACATGATACTCATAGATATAAAAAATCATAAAAATATTGTTTATAGAATCAAAAGGAGTCACCCTCATCAAATTATATTGTATTCTAAAATTAATCACAGGGAACCTCATGACTCCCCATAATATATCAAATATGCCATCAATATAAATAAAGTGATATTGGTTATCAAACTCTAGTTGGTATGGACTCTAGTAATCTACATATATATGTAATGAGACATTTCCCTTTATAAAATATTATTGGGGAGCTATATGGGGAAATTATTGGAAGAATATTCCTTTTTACTCTAAAATTTAATGTTATCCATTATCTATCATGTAATTATAGGATCTATATTGTAAGAGAGAATGGATATGGGCTTCGTACCTCGTATACCATCAATTTTTAACATTATCACATTATTGCGTAGGAATTCTAAAAAATAATTTTAAAATAAATCCTTTAATTGTTAAATGATAAGAGTAAATTCCTCTTATAACTATTATGCATCTCTCAACAAATAGTAGACTATTGGGAAATGGTATCTTTCATCAATTGATGGTGAGGTTTTGAATTTTCTACCTATAGATCTCACTTTATGAATCTGGGATAACATTTACCCTCTATAGATGTAAAATATACAGTATGATGATTACATTAAATTTATTATTAATAATGATTCAACCAATCCATCCGTAGGATTACATTGAAATTGTAAAAACACAACATGATGATGCCTTATAGAAGTCTATATCCATAAATCACTATTGATACACTAGAAATTTTTGGATTCCCTCTAATCATACTGTAAATATTTAATTATAGATAACACTACATATAGGTAGCCTAAGCCTGCCCTAGATCACCCACTAACAAATAAAACATGAATGATTTGTTTCACCAATATCAAATACGAGAGAATCAAGTGTCGATCCAACAATAATTAAAACATGGATAGTAGAAGGATCCCATCACTACTCAATAAGAGTTTTAGTGATTGAATAATGTTATCCAGATCCGTATACCTGATCTTTCATAACTTTAGTCACCTTAGTGACATTGATCAAATGGTGTTTCTACCCTTAACCATAGGTTCTATTGACTTTATGACCTAAATAGCTAGACAACCCAATAATTCATGATATCTTCTAAACTCTTACTACTACTTCTAAACCCTAGGTTGAACTAGATCATTTCTTTCAATCCAATCATGGAATGATGTAGTGACTTAGACTTTTTATAATGTATTTTTAATTTAAATATAAATGTGTAATATTTAGAGATTTAGTATTATATAATGTAGAAGAACTTCATGGTAAAAAATCTTTTTATTATAATAATATTAACATTAAATTTAGGGAATTAATATAGCCAAAAATCTAAAAATATCACAACTAGATAAAAAATAAAGAATCTAATAACTAAAATATGAAAATTTATATCTTCTCAAACTATCAAAATAACCACAGTCATTAAAAAAACTATATAAATAAAGCAATATATTAGCAATATAATATTACATTTGAAAACAAATTAACACACACTCACTCACATATATGTATATATATAATTGGGATAAAAATAAAGTGAATGAATAATGAATGAAATATAAGGTACTCATAGAATGTTGTAAACCTATATGATCATTAAAAATATGTCTGTTAGAGAAATTATATAACCATCGGAAAAATAATCAGACAATTGGAATAATAATTTGACCATTGGAATAATAATTTAATCCTTAGGAATAGTAACATGACCATTAGAATTGCATCCTAACATATTTTATTGTAAATTAATAATTAGTTATCTTATAGAATTAAATTATGATAGATTTATATTAGGATAGAAGTAAATTACAATTTGAAAAATGATAAAATAATTGTTTCAATTTTTGTAAACCATAAATTTTTTTTTAAAATTTTCAAAAAAATATTTTCATTTAAATGAAATTTTATTTTAATGAAACGGGTTAAAGAATTATTATTATATTAAATTATAATTAATATATAATTTTTAGAGACTATAATAAATTTTTCAATGGTTGAAAACATTTATCATTGTATTAAAATTTGTATTTTTACCAAATAAATTTGGATTTTATTTAAAAATTAAACTTTTCATATTTAGAGACATATATTTATAAAATGTATTTATTTCCTGAATCTAAACATAAAATATTGGTTAAGTTTAATACTTTATATTTTCCTAAAATAGTTAATTTTTTTGTGAATAGTATAGTATGAAAAATTATAGTAAATTATACAATAACAAAAATAATTGAACAAATGAGTCATGGTTAATGTAATTTACAATTGGAGGGGCCTTAAATGAATAATATACTAACATAGTGATAATATTTTTCACAATTTATAGTCTTATTCTATAAAAATAATATAATTTATATAAAATTAATGAAACACCCTATCATCACTTTATAAATACAATAAATCACCACCACTTCTCCTCCAAATTTTTAGTACTTATTGCATCTCGAGACACTACAAAAACATATTCTCATAACTCAACCACATTCTTAGATACCTTGTTATTTTAAAAATTGAAATCCCAAAGTGCCTTTAAGTGTATTTAAATGGATGAAATTTAATAGGTAATATTCTCAAACATTTTATTTTGAATAATTTACATCTTATACCTTCTCATACAATCTGACATCCAACATGAAACAATGAATATAGTATTATAAATATACAATAATAAAATATTTTTTTTTAATTTAATATCCATCTTATACCATCACTCTGTTCGTTTGTTCAAAACATGTCTGGTATGCCACCTCCTGAAGAAATATAATTTTTTTCTCTAACACCTTCATGGATAGTTCTATAAATATTATATAGGATAAATATGATGATAATAAGTTTAATATATGATATTTTTTGAATTATTTAACTATAATATAATAAAAAATAACGTTCATGGCAAGTTGTAAAACCAACTAAATGACCTAACCATATAACAATAATATTTTTACTAAATGAATCATACCAATATATGAACACATATGTGTATTTGTGACCATTTTAATTTCTATGACATTATGAATATAATTTCATTTAGCATTTGGAGATGTAGACCAATTTTCCAGAAATTCAATAATTATACACGAGTGATTCATCCTTAGAACCATGAAGAGAAAACCGTTATAATTTTTTTAAAATATATCTCATTGAAATGGATTTAAATAAATAAATTTAAATTATAATAAATTAAATATAGATCTTAAATTTTTTTATGTATGTTATTAACGATTCTAAATTTATTATTTAGGATGTTATGTGTGAGTGAATAACGATTCAGGAAGATAAGACAATAGGTCTCTTTGATCCACACTATTTTTTTGGGTTCTTATTGATCTATTTTACCTCAATTTATCACATAATTATTCTTATTTGTGTTTATTATATTAGATAAATATGTCCAAAACTTGTATATATAGATTAATTCACTTTTCTATTAGGTGGATATAAATGTTCTAAAGGTTATTCTATCATTTTACTTTTTGAAAAAATAGATTAAAGGGAAGTACTCTATTTTCCTTACCTCATTTCATGTGCCACTCAATGTAATTATTTTAACCTTCAATGTTTTCTAAAATAATAATTTTAATTAATTTTTTAGTTTATTTCCAATTTTATTGAAATTATTATACACTTGCCTTATTTAAAGTTTCTTTAATCTTTTTCCTAATCCCACAATTAAAAGGAATATTTCAATAACTATTTCTCCAATCCTTCTATTTCTTCAATTCATATAGACATAATTATAGGGAATATTCTATTTTATTTACCTATGAACATATAATAACTATTTAATCCCCATAGAAGAATTATTTAATCCCCTTTTTCATGTAAATATGATGAAATTGAAATTTTTATGCTATAATACTTCATTATGAAAACCATTTCATTCCATGATAAATCCATATTTTTTTGCGTGGAATGTGATTTTCCATTTTTGGAACACATAAAAATGTACATATTATGGTGGGTGAACCTAGACAGTAACCTAGTTCATTAGGTAATTTTTATTTCTCATGATATGATATGTATGGGATTAGGGAGTCAACCTTATCCCTGATGAGACTCTATCCACCTTCTGATGTGTTGTTGGTAGTTATCTTTATTATTAGGTCATGTTTTATGTCATTTCCACATTCCTATATTTAAATGATACTATGATTCTATTCTCATTATGTCATGTTTCTCTATGATTATTCTTTATTAATTCATTTTATTATATCATGTTTTGTCTTTTGAGTCAGATATTATGCTCTTTTATCATGTTTATTCCTTTACAGTGATTTATAGCTCCCCCAATTTGATTATGTATTTTATTGGTTACCCTATAATTTTATATGATATTAATAGGATTTAAGAGTTCATTATGGAGTTCAAAATAATGGAACATTACATTAGTTTCATTTTTATGTACTACGAACATTGTCTTTAAAGGACACAAAACCTTTTGATATTCAGGTTTGTTTTCAGTATTTATGTTAACAATAATGTAATAATGTATGTAAAATTATTAGGTTACTATTATTTGTATTCTAGAAAGGTATAATTATTATTTGGGATTAAAAAAATAATAATGTTGTAAAAATACCAACGTATAAGTCTATATATAAGAAAATATGATGATATTTTAGTGATTTAGAGTGTCAATGGTATCCATGTAATGAAATCCATTTTTGGATACTACAAGTAGACATGGATCTAGAATAGTTATTCCTTGGGGTAATATCGACAAAAGGGAGAATTGGGTATTAAGTCGAACATCAACTGGTTTATGATAAAGAGGAGTGGTTCACATATTCATTGAAACTCTCGAAGGATATGATTTGGAAAATTCACAAACTATTTTAAAAAAATTATGAAGGAATAATATAGTTTTTATATTAAAAAAAATAGAAAAATTACCATGGATAAAAAAGATCGAATCCTAGAGACTCATATTTTTGGTTTTTAGTGTATTTTATAAGATATTAATTCTATGTTCATAGGTTCCCTTTTTATATAATTATTAGTTTGGTTATTCTAAATCCTAATGTTTCGTATTTTTAGTTAATGGAGGTAAATATGATAAACCATTGAAACAATCATTGTGAAAGGATATGTGATAATTTCCCTAATAGGATGCCTCACCTGATGGGACTCAGAGCAAAGAAATTCATGATATTATATTCTCAAATGAATCATGTTTTCAATAATAACAAGGGTCCAGAGGAACAACATCCGGCTCATAAAAAAGATAATGTTTTGGTCTAGCCCTTTATAGGACAATGACATCACACCTTTATTGAATCTTCATATCCCCTCATAAATAGAATAATGTATTAACTATATTAAGAAGAAATTATCTATCCTCAATGCTTAAAATAAGAGAAATCCAAATATGTTTCTGATCCCATTGAATGAGAATGCGAACATTGGTGGACACTAATAAATAACCTAATTTCTAATGAGGAAATAGATTTCATGGAATGAGAAGGATTCCTGAAAATAATTTTCAATAAATATTTCTGCCAAACTCATTATGATAAAATGGGTAGGGTGATCCTTAAAAAAAATGAAGATTAATATTATTCTCTTCGGGTGTGTGAGGAAAAATTCACAAGGCCAAGATAGCTTGGCTATAGCTTTTTTATGACCCCCAAAATTATGTTGGAATGCATATATAGTGGATTAAATATGATTTTATGAAAATATTTAGAAATTATAGAGTTTAAAAACTGTAAAGAGATGTTTTGTAGTGACCATATGATCAAGATGGATATTTTTGACTCTCAGTAGTCTCTTGGGGATATAGATAAAAATAATTAGATAGAGTTTAATTCTAGAGTATCAATGAATAAATCCCAAGGAAGAAATAAATACTAACTTCCCAAATGTAAAAAATGTTTGAATAAGCATCCTATAAACTAAATCAATGGAACTAAGAGATGATTCATTTGTAGAAAAGAGAGGTATCAAGGAAAAAATATCGAAGGAAGATGAAGAATCCCACTAATGTAAAAGAAGAAATGAATACTTTGGTAAACACTATGGATGTAGTGATATGTTTTAGTTGTATGGAACAACAAAATTATGCAACACAATGACCAAATCCAATGGTTGTCATAGAAAATCAATGAATAATACCTCTATGATGAAGTGATCCTTGAAGGGAATATACTATAACTACTGCTAAGGGAATCCAAACAATGATGTAGTTATAAGTATAGTGGTTATTCAAATAATAATAATGTTATATTTGATCAGGTTTCTACACATTATATCATATATTTCATGGTTAGTAGAAATATTAAATTACAAACTCAAAAAATTAAGGTTATGTTATCAATGATAATATAAAATGTAAAGATTCATTATCCATAAGTATATGACACCTCCCCAGTTAATGTTTATTGACTGAACCTCCCAGTGAATATTTTCATTCTTCCTTTTGTAGAGTTTTACTCTATATGGGGTAGATATTTTTTGTCCTTATTTAAAGCTATTATCAACTATTGGGGTGGTATATATCTTACCGTATCCCAATTCATCCACAAAAGTTGTACAAGTGTGTCATGAGTGATGACTCTCCTTTGAAATATTTTTCCTAAAAAGGGATATTATTATCTTATAAGAAATCATATTTTTCTCAAATTGTTAATACAACTATGAGAATCATGATCGAGGACATGAATATCGTGATATACTATAATGATGTATTCAATAAAGTGTTCTACATTATTATTTATAGATGAGAGGCTATGTTCTCAATTAGCCTTATTCCTGTATCATTTCCCATATTCAATACATCCTATATAATGGTGATAATTGATTTATAATAACTAAAGTATAATCTATAAGATAATTTAGACAAGGTTTCTATATGCTTAAGTATTTTATTATGGGGTGTGCTGGTCCTCTTCTTCCTGAATAAGGATGGGTTAATGTGCCCCCACATTGATTATCATGAACTATGTAAAATCATGGTATATAGAAAGTATCCCATTCCCCAAATACAATACATATTCAATCAGACATGTGTATCCTAGTATATCTTTATGGTATACCTTTAGTTAGGATATTAACATTTAATAATGAATAAGGGAGATATTTTCACGAATTCCTTATAAACAAGGAGTGAACACTATTAATTTATAGTGATGAACTCACTAATGCTATAATAATTTTAATGGATTTAATGTATATTTTGTAGATATTACCTCAAAAAATATATGGTTGTACTTTTATATTATATTCATATATACTCTAAGATAAAAGAGGAATATTAGTTGCATTTTTATACTATGAAAATGGATTTTCAAAAGGATAGGCTATATGAAAAATGTGGAAAAAGTTTGTTCTAGATGGAAGAAGTATCATACATAGG
The DNA here is from genome assembly GCA_963277665.1 of Viscum album. Taxonomy (NCBI): domain Eukaryota; kingdom Viridiplantae; phylum Streptophyta; class Magnoliopsida; order Santalales; family Viscaceae; genus Viscum; species Viscum album. The sequence continues at coordinate 248,063,497 of OY728165.1, read as the reverse complement.
GAATGTTATCAGTAGAAAAGGTATATCTATGGACCCTTATATGACATTATAAATTGAAATGTGGTCTACAAATATAGTTGTAATTGAGATATGTTGTTTCCCTGGAGCAACATGTCATTACTGAAGATTTTTTAAAAACATCCCATGATGGTCAAACCCACAAACCAATATCAATATAAAGGGATTAAAGTTTTTTAGGGCAATGATTTCTAAGAGGGCTTCATGGAATGGAAAAAATAGGATTATCAATGCACTAGTACATTCACTACCAAAAATTTGGAAAAATTTCATAGTATAAAACAATTCTACAAAGATGATCTTGGTCTGTGTACTAATATTGAATGATAATGTAATAACACACACCTTATATCTATGGAATATTCATGAAAAACATTATTCAATGCATGATATAGATTGAACTATAGTGATATTAACATTAATGATTTGGAAAAAATTATCACTATGTGGATATGTTTCTAATTTATAAAAATTCTAATATCCTAAAATATATATTCACATAGAAGGAGATAAATATGAACTATTAAATATGGTTAGATCCAATCAAGGATTATGAAAGCCCATTCTACTAATATTCAGGGAAGGGGAATACATTAGACGATTATCTAAATAGAAATTATCATTAAACCTTTTCCATTATGAGAATTTTAATGGAAATAAAATTATTAGATATGAAGTTGATAGATATGAGAATCCCAATGAAATGAACTTCATCATTTGATTTTCAAATGATTACTCAACAATCCCATCTATTGAAGATAAAGGATTATCAAATGGATGATGTATAGACACATATAAAGGTGGAATATATATATATATATATGGAAGGACTAATAGTTTAAAAATGTGGAATAAGGATCTGTATGATATGGGTCATGGATATGTATACCATCAAATCCTCATATAAAGAAGTAATTATTGAATGATGCTCATAGATCGACGTTCTGCATCCTCCCAGAGTTCATAAAGATGTATCAGTATCTAAAAAGAATAATTGGTTGAAAAATATTGATAATGAGATCAAATTATAAACATTAATGTGCCTGGTAATCTAGAAACTATAGGAATAAATTAAAATTCCAATGACATTATAAAACCATTATCCATACTCACATAGAGATGGAAGAATATCACTATTGATTTTTTCATTGGTCTTCTGAAGACATATAAAGGAAATAAAAATATATGGTTTATGCTGGATATTATTGAAAAGGATGATCATTTAAATTCTATTTGATAGGTCTTGTAACTTGATCAACTTTCAAGGATATACATCATAAAATTGGTGAGGCTATATGAAACATCACTATCAATTGAATCTGATTGAGATCCAAGGTTTACCAACAATTTATAGAAAATTTTAATATATACACCAAATGGTGATTCCAAATTTTGTATTTCATATCACCCAAAAATTGATATCTAATTTTATTGGAATATCTTGAAACTTTATGACATGTTGAGAGCACAATTGATGGACATTAATGGGAATGGGTTCAAAATCATCACCAGGATGAGATGTCATACAATAATAGTTTACAATATTGAATCCAAATTTCTCTATTCTATTCACTTTATGGGATGAAATGTTGAACACTTATAAGTAGGGATGTAGTTTGTGGAATCAATCTTGTGGGACTTTAAATGCTTGATGAAATGGTTGAAAATGTTGTGACTATTCAGTAGCTCATCAAGGAATATCAATGTTGAAAGGATATCTATGATGAAAATTTTCAATGAGAACTTATTTTGGGGCCGAATATAAATTATTCCTATGAATATATGTATGAAACAAAATCATGTGATATGGATAAAAGGTAGTTCTAAGTCACAAGTACATCAACCTCATTGAGACACTTGATCACATCTAAACCGATCCCGAGATTTTATGAATTATATTATTTAAAATTAATTTAATTATTTAACAGATTTTGTTACATGAAATACAAATATTTTCATGAATGACATTAAACACCAATTTTATCTTTAATTTTACAAAACAATGAGTTCCTTTGATTACTTTTCTTACACAGAAGCTTCAGTCTTGATGGATAACAATATACTATTAATATTATTTTTTCAACATGACAGTAATCACCTAACCATTAGAATGGTCGGAATGAATGAGATTTACTAAATTATGAAATAATTGTTTAAACGTGTTTATAAACATAATTCATATTTTTACTAAATAATTATAAATTAAATTAATGAAAATTAAAAATAAAGGATGCATTTTTATGAAAAAATATCTTTATGAAAAGAATTGAATTTTATCTTAATAAATTAAATTATTCACAATTAATAAAAAAATATTAATGAAATTTATATTTTATAATTTTATTAAAAAAAATTTAAATTCATCCAATAATTTTTATAGGATTAATATAATAATAAATCCAATTTTTAGCATAAAAGTTGTATATTTTAAAAATGAAGCATTACCTCTTTTTAATGGAACACTTGTTTAAAAACAAAATTTTGACACTACTATAATTTTTATTTGAAAAAATCAACTAAATTTTTGAAGTAATAATATCAAAATTTACTTTGGGTGAGCTTTTGTTATTTTTTTTGAGAAGTTTCATATTTTTGTTAATACTGAAATTTACAAGATTTTGATTGAAAAATGATTTTTGGTCTAAATATCTATAATAATAAATTATATTTTTAGTTATTTTAAAACAATAATTACATAAATTATTTATAATTTAATAAAATTTAAGTCAATGTAATCAATTTTACTTGGAAATTTAATATTAATACATTTCAAACATTTGCAATTTTTTACTTTAAAAACCATTTTTCTCATTTCTTTTGTGGGATTAAATTTAAAATAAATTCTAGAAATTATGAGATTGGAATTTCCAAAAATGGATTCAATATTTTAAATAATAATAATTTTTAATTTATATTATGCTCAAAATAGTTTTAAACAAAAATACTAGTGAAGACAACTAAAATTAATTACAGTGATAAATGTAAAAATGTGTTTACTTAGTTTTCAAAATTTATTCTAAAGGGGACAAATAAGCTAGAAACCTATAAAAAACCTATTTATGGACATATTTATAGCATATAACAACATTTAAATTATTTATTTCATTATATGAGGCACATTATGTAAAGGATACCTCCCAGTAGTGTTTACCTTTTTGTATTTTTAAGATTGTCACTCCTCCTCCACTATAAAAAGGAACTCACTCTACCCCATTATTACCATCGATAAATAATTTAAGATCATCCAAACCACTAAAAAATAATATATTAAATCTATACTCTCATTCTATAATACAAATTTATGACATAAATCAAACCAAAGAAGTATTCCAGTGCAAACCAAAAGCAGTTACCCGAATAATAGGTAATATTTTTCAACGATCACTTCTGTTTTATTTATTTCTACATCCATAAATATTTTCATTATTACATGATTTTATAATATAATATGTGTACTAAATATACTAATATATTATTATTATAATGTTTTACCTATACCTACACACACTTTTATCAACTGAGTAATGAAATCATCATTTGTGTGTACGACGAACTACAACCTCACAAAGCGATGTCATTCGCTTTTCCTTTAAAACCTCCCATGAGGGGGAGTTATGATGAACAAAATGTTCTTATATCATATATATGATATTTATAATTTATTAATAATTATTTAATTACTATATAACACATACATTAAATCCCTCTATTTTGTGGGAAAATGAAAACATCATTGGTGGACCTGTGGACTACTTCCCCCTCAAATCGATTTCATACGTTCAAAATTTCAGTGGAATATATTAAGGATTATTTTAATAAAAATATTTTATATAAATGGAATATATATGATATTAAACACATAATTACCTATATGTAAATATAATATTTCATTTTATTTATTTCTTTTTACACACTAAGAAGTGATAACATCGTTCGTAGATGTGTGGACTACGACCTCCTCAAGGAGATGTGATTCTTATTATATCGAAATAAATATATATATAATTATATATGATAAAATAATATGTTATTTATTATATAATTATAATTCCATAAATATTAATGTTACCTACATTCTTTCCATAATGATCTTTGAAAAATGTGAATGTTGTCCATGCGTATGTATGTCCTATCATCATTATAATTGTAATGTTGGTTAAATTTTCATAAACTTATTTAATGATTGGTTTTTAAAGTGTAATTTATGTATAAATATGATAATTATTTCATGATTATTATTATTGAAATGTTTTATTATTGAAATCATTGACCTTAGGAAACCTATCGAAGTCGTTTTTGGCACAACAACCAAATAAGGTCGAAACACCCGACATAAACATAATTTTTTAGGTAGTTGTATAAAAAATGACAATAAGTGAAATAAAAGTAATGATAAACATAAAAATAGATCTAAATAAAGTAAATAATTAAAATAATTTTATTATTCAGAGAGATAAATACATACATGATAAGTCACGATCACGGTAAGAGACATCATCTAAATCTCTTTTCATTGAGCCGTTGTTTTTGATGTTATACACTGAACTTATTTTAGGAGGTGTATATATAACTCATTGGAAATATAATATCTTGAAATTAATTATTATCATGTTATTTAATGTTTTTTTAAATTATATTCCTTCATGGGGATTATGATTCAAATGTTTCAAAGTGTTATGAGACACTTTGGAATGTTTAAAGATTGTCTTCCTCAAGAATGTTGTTAATGAACTTTTAATGGTATTTCTATTCATCAAAATAGACAATTTTTTTCTAATTATCCCCAATTGTGGATATTGTTTTATTTATATCATCCACATTATTTATCTAGATGAATTAATACTATTTCAAAGATATTGTAATTTAACCGATATTTTCCCCAGGTAATCTATGTTTTAAAGAGTTTTTTAAGGAACCCATTTATTTTCCACGGGTTAATCATGTTTCATAGTGTTTGACATTAAAACAATTTTTCTTCCATGGGTGTATCAGGTTATAATTTAATAATATTTTTTTCTATGAAGGTTTGAGCCCCATTATAGCTCACGAGTGATCCCAAAATAGATTTTACAAATGGTTGAGCACTATTATAGTTCATGGTTGATCCTCAAATAGTTTATATTTAGGGTTTATACAAATTATAGATCATGAGAAATGGGTGGGCCTGATATAGCTTATATGAAGGTTTAAGCCCCATTATATCTCATGGGTGATCCCAATATAGCTTATACGAAGTGTAATCCCACTTATATATCTCAAATTCATTGGATAATTATAATGTTTGAATTCATATTTATTTTTATTGTAATTGAAATGAATTTTGAAAGGGTTTTATGTATATGGTAATCTAAGTCACCTAAGGGAGTTCTAAATGCTTGCTAGGGGCTTTAATGAGTTTATTTATATATTTGTTACCGATATGATAATGAATTGTTTTAAGATAAATGTAAACATTATCTGAGTTTTCATGTGTCCGTTAGACTTATGGTTTTTGTTTTATTGAACCCCTTAATGAGATTTTTGTATTCATCCAAAAGTTTTTAATTGATTTTCACAAGATCTAAGGATGGGTATAGTAAAGGAAGAAGTTGAGTTGGAAATAATGGAAATTTTTCCAAGAAAAATGAATCATGATTTGTTTTAAAAGGTATATATTATGAGAAAAATGAATACATATAGAAAGTATCAACTTTTTATTTCATTATTTTATTATTTATGAGTTATGTCCTAATTATTTAAAACTATAAACCTAAAAAGATCCTTAAATGAAAGATAATAAATTCTTGACTTGAAATCAAGACTGTGTAATGATTAAGCATGGGTACTTATAGTTGGTATAATAGGATGATCTAGATAGCATTAGAGATTAATAGGGTGTAAATATCAATCCCTAAAAAGATGTTACTTTATTTTCAATTTTAAATGATATATAATTTTAATATTTACATGTTTCTTCATATAACGTATATTTGTCCATAATTTTTATCTATTGAGGATATAATAAATTTGTAGCAAGAAGGCATAGAGATGTAAATATCCTTTCAAATCAATATCCCAAGCTAGTTATAATTGGAAAAAATAGTTTTTGATGTGATGGATCTGTTGACACTAGCTATAAATGGTGGTTTTATCCATGCTAGAGAGGAACCCAATCTACAATAACAGAACATGTCAATAGTAGATCATTTTATCTAGAAAAACCCCCCATCATTCAATGGGTCATTTGATCCATAGGAAGATGAAGTATGGATCAATGATCTAGAGAAGATATTTGAATTCAAGGGATATTCCGATCATCAAAAGGAAACTCTTTCCATTTATCTTTTTGAATGTGAAGTTGATTGATGATGTTATTTGGTTAATAATACTAGAGAGAAAGATGATCTTGATTACATGGAATGGGGAACATTCATGGATATATTCCTTGTGGAAAATTTCCCAAAGGTTGTTAAACATAGTATGGAGAAATAATTATAGGCATTAAATTAAAAGGATGAAGATCTATTGTCCACATATGAAGAAAACTTCACAATATTCTCCATATATGATTTGGGTTTTATTTGAGACATTGATATTAAAAAAAATATGTTTTATTCAAGATTGAAACCAAGTCTATAATGATGTTTTGCCTCTTTAGATATTAAAAGTTATCAGATAGTTGTTTGTTGTGAGGAAAAATGTGATATAGAGTTTTTGGATAATTATGTTCCTTGATGTAGGAAGAGTATGAAACGGTAAATGTGGAAGTAAATGGAGAAGGAAACGACTAATAATTAGAGAGGTAAGCATAAAATTCATTTCGAATGTGGTAAAATATATTTTGGGGAAGCTATGTCACAATTTGGAAAGTGTTACCGGTGTGGTAAGTTTGGTTATAAGGTTCATGATACAATGGAAGGAGTCCTGAACAATCCCAGAATTACATGAAAGATACCATTCAACAGTGAAAGTTTTACTTTCAATGAGATAGGAAATTATGCGAACATTTTTATGAAGTTACTTACTCAGGGTGTAAATCATCATGATTCAAATCAAAATGGAGTGGAAAAATTATTTTCTACTTCTACACTTGATGTTTTTACATATGGAGAATTGATGGATACTCCAGGGATCGCAGTATTTTCTAATGGTTGATTATAAAAAAATATATTAGTTACCTCTCTAGTAATGTTTTAAATATTGTAAATAACTTGAGATACATTTATTTAGTTTCAATAGATGTATCCGACATATTATTAAATTTTTTTTAAAGAATAATTCCACTACTAGAGTGGACATGATTTAATGTTATTGTTGACCATTAGGGTTATATATAAATTTAATGATTTAGTTATACCTTTTAGTATTAATATTGAAACATTGATATTTATTTATTATCTCATCACCTGAATGTTGGAATTATCATACTATATTCTAAGCATTTGTGATTTAGTTAGTATCTAAACAAAGGAGGAATGTCATGTTATCATTTTGTGGATTATGTGATCCATTAAAAGTTGATTCTAGTTATTTAGGAATGAAAATTCTTCTTTTATTCTCATTTTTTGGAGCAAGAGATGAGTATGTTGTTGATTTTGATTAAAGGATGAATATATACTCACTAATTAAGTATATTTCTTTATGATCTTAGTATGTAGAGTGAATGAATCCTTCAACTCTAGGAAAAGGATATTGACCAAAAATTTAAGCCTATTATAATATTTTGTGGTGACATCAATGAACTTTTCCAAACATATTTGTCTAGTTTTTTTTCATCATTTACTTCTTATTAACCACATTCTCTATCACTCTCTATTATTCCTTCATTTTCACTTCCAAATCCATCTTTTAATTTCTAACCAATATTCTCACCATGTGGAATCTTAGTTATGCATAACTTCTAGTGAAAATTACATTTCCAAATTCCTATCACAACCCCTCCCTCTAAAGATGCCCATCGAGACCTGGAAATAGAGAAAGAGAGATAATGAACCCTGATTCCCGGCTCTAGTTGGCCCCATGGTTGCAACCAACACAAAGGGTATAGAAATCTCACAATGTGAGAGGAATTACCCTTTTATTATAACCACGATCAGATGATAGGATCTATAAACCTCAATAAAACTCCTATAAAAATATATAAAATGAGGGATAATCCATCCTACATGAAGTTTTAAAGTAAAAAATGATATAAATACAATGAAAATATCCAAAGTAAATACCAAAAGAACAAAAAAATTAGTGACACAACAACTATCCTAATGTCCAAGAAATTATGGTCCAACATGGTCTGCGTAATCTCCATGGAAACCTAAAAATAGTTTTATATACACAGGATGAGAATACAAGTATACTCAGTAGTAATATCCAAAGTCACTCGTTCACAAGTGAGAGAAGCATACTAATGCCGTTGTGATAAAGACAACATATACTTAAAATCACCTTTGAAGTTATACTATCTACCCCAGCCTCACCATGTCAGGATCAACAAATAATGCAAGTAAAGTAAAGAACAAAGAACATCAATGATCGGGTACCCCACACAACTTCAAACTAGTTAACCACTCATCCATAATGGATAACCTCAAGATGATACCATGCCCTTCCACGAGCCCCACTAACACAACCTACCTACACACACTTGGGCCACATACCACATCTTGCCCACAAACACCTGGGCCACAACCACATCACATACCGTCTACAGACTCCTGGGCCACATAACCACAGCCTCATCCCAAAGACACTTGTGAATGTACAACATATCTCATTTCAAAGACAACTAGGAAGCACACCTCACCCGAAGACACATGAGCCTCACAAAAACACCACAACCTTCCTAAAGAGTCTTGGGGGTGTTGTTAAATGACACCCTCTAACATAACAATGGGGGTGTTCATCACGTAGCGTTCAATATGGGTGGGGTGTGTGTACAAATCACAAGGACACACACACACACACACACACAGATATATATATATATAGGTATAAAACACTCATCCAAACCTATAGGTTTTCAAAACAACCAACCAGCCCATAAGAAACTGCCCTTACTACAACCTCTAATTTATAACCACATATTCATCCATAGACTTAATTAATAACCCCAACCAATTCATTCAACCAATTATCACTCTATATTAAACAATTTATTTAATTATTTATTCCATAACTACTTGGGAAACCACCAAACATAGAACACCCCAAGTAACATAATAACCCACATACACTTCACAGAGTTGCTAAAAACATTGGGCGAATGGTCCATTGAAGGTAACACCATCCTTATTCAAAATTATCCCCCCCAAACGATTATTGGTATCCCCTATATATAAAGAGAACCACATATATAAAAACTACAAAACACAATCATGTTTTAGTCCCACTGCACGAATAGACCATGCCCAACAACCATAACACAACCCATAGGCAATCCCACTGCACAAAAATCTCTTCCATTATAAAATCAATAAACCTCTCAACCTAAGATTACATTACACACATAAAACATCCTTGAACTTCTTTTATCTCAATAGCTGCACTACACAACCCATACAAAGCCCAAGATAGAAAGGATCGAAACATAGATCAAAACCATAGGTGAGGGTATTCAGATTTAACACACTATTCTTTAATTACACTTTGGTAAATCATGGGTGATCATAAAACATGTTTGATATTGGGTAATACTTTTAATTAATTATATATACATGATTAATCTTGTCTTCATGTTCATATTCGTTCAATAGAATAATAAAAACAAGTATTCATGAGTCGGTAGCACAAACAGAGACCACGGGTGGACATGATTTTCAGAATTCATATGACCAAAACAATTCACAGCATGTATCAAATATAATAGATAAAACTACACAATCATCATCATCATCATCGTCCACACCCCTTATTTATTACTAAGGTAACAAAACTCGTTATCATAATAAATCTATTTATCTTCCTAATACACTTAATTAAAATTTGGATTCGAGTATATTATTAAAGATACATGAGTTTATACACCCCGCATGATACAAAATTAAGTGATATAAAGGAATTACAACCTCGAAGAATAAACGATCAATAAATCCACCTTGCACAAAAAACAGGGGGTCGCACAATCAGTTGGAGACTCTAAGGGAAAAATCGATTAACGTCTAAAAAATGAGACTCCTCAGGGTAGAAAGGTTTTATGCACACTAAGTGGAAACAGAAACACACTTGGATGAAAAGATCTTGTCTTAAAAGAGATATTTCCTTTATCAACAGAAGAGAGATAATTTCAAAGGACATTAAAGTTTGATTGTGGTCATGATTACAAGGTTTGACTATTTCAAATTTTAGAAAATGTTAGGATATTAAATATATAATTAATATCCTTTGAAATTTCTTTAGAAACATTCAAAAAAGGATTTAAAGTCAATTTATGTAAAAAAATTAAAATAGGTGTGAAACTGGAAAAATTGGGAAAAACTAGAAATAAATCACCAATGGGTGTTTCACCGATGCGAGTCACCAATAGAGAGTCATTGACGAATGAATCACGGACCCGAGTCACGGACGTGACTCATCTACATGACTCATTGATGTGACCCACTAACAGTGATTCACTAACATGAATCACTGAAGCCACTCAATGTTGCCTGACCTACCAATGCCCGACCTACCAATGCTGAGCTACGAACACAATCTACTGATAGCACCTACTGATGATGAGCCACCAACAATGAGAAATAAACATGATCTACAGATACAACCTACCAACGCGAACTATCGACGTTGAGCCACCAATGCTGATCTACTGATGATGAGCTACTGATGCGAGCTACCAATAAAATCTACAGACGTGACCTACCAATAATGAGTCACTGATGAAAAAACTGGAATATTGGAAAACTCTTTAAATGAGATACCATTATCTCTGAAAACACCGCAAACACTAGTTTTGGAAAATGTATTTGATCAGGGAGGTCCAAACCCTTACATCAGATACCTCTCAAAATATTCTCATCCTTAAGAATCTAAAACCAACCTAGAATGTAAAGAGAGGTCTGAGTAACCACCCCATGATATACCTATCAAGGTTCCCTCTATACTTGAAACATCATCGCAACATCAACGTTCAGAAATAAACCACCTACTATTGTTTAAAAGATAGTGTAGAATGTCAACATCTAAGAACACCTCTTTCGACATCAACTACCCCAATCGACCACAAGACACACCACCCAAGCACCAACTATCTAGACCCATGACTTAGGGAATTCCTTCCTCTATGATAAGATACTATCTGCTCTAGGAGGAACTGACTCACCTTCATGGGCTTAATCAAATATCAATTAATGCATGTACATGAGGAATCTGGTGTCTCTATTTTAAAATGTTTGGAATTCATCACATGTTACAAAACAACGAAGTAGCCCATATTATAGAAAACAATTATCAATAACTACATCACAAAGAAAAACACATAAGAAAAAATAAAAAAAACTCTAAGTACTAGGCACACATCTATGCTTCTCGCTCCCAAGTGCTCCCTTTCAGTCCACCATTCCTTCACAGAACATGAACAAAAGGAATTTTCCATCCATGAACTACATTATCCCGATGATCCTGGATCTTCACTTGTTTCTCCATGAATGTTGTGTCATCCTTGATATCCATATCTCCCTAGTCAATGACATGGAAGTCATTGTTAAGGTACTGAATAAGATGGGATACATGAAAGATGTCGAAGTTCCACTCTAACTATGGTGTAAATGCCAACTGGTATTCCACTTCTCCAACTCACTCCAACACCTTAAAAGGTATGATGAACCTGAAAGAAAATTATATCCCTTTACCATACATATTATTCCCACGTTGAGGGGAAACCATCATGAACACATAGTCCCCAACCTTGAACTCCAAGTTCCTTCTCCTGTGATCAGAATACAACTTCTACTAATCTTATGGTTCCCTCATCATCTCACTAATGAAATAAACCTCTTCTGTCGTGCTTTACACCACATCGGGTCGAAGGAAAATTATTTCCCAATTTTTTGTCCAAAATATGTGAAAAACATAGAATTTAATATAAAGCTTATGAATGAGCAATAAAAATGGAAGAGTGATAAGTATTATGATAAGAAATCTCTAACATGGAAAATTTTCACACCCATGTCCCACCAATGTCCAAGATGCATGCTTGCAACATGTCCTCAAATGTCTGGATGGTCTTATCTATCTTCCCATCTACCTGAGGATGGAAAGTTGTGATGAGGCGTAACTCAGTGCCAAAATCATGTAGAAATACCCTCTATAATCTAGAAGTAAAATGAATATAATAGTATAATACAATGGGTCTTAGGACCCCATGCATCCACACTACCTCATCCACATACATATGGACTCAGTCATCCACTGCATTCGGCTCTTTAATTGATAAGAAGTGAGCCGATTTCATCCACCGATCCACTATTACCCCGATTGCATCACATCCTCCCTGATCGCTGGGTAATCCTATGATTAAATCCATTGATATGTCATCCAACTTCAACTCGAGGAAATTTTGGGGCTGTAAATAACTGCTAGGAACACTGTGCTCAGCCTTAACCTGCTTGCACACTAGGCACTTTTCCATAAAATCCATCACTGTCCGCTTTATCCAGGACTACCAAAAATATTCTCTCAATCCACAATACATCATGGAAACTCCCGGGTGTACAACTAGGGGTGAGAGATGAAACTAAATGATACCCCCCTTACACATTGCCTATATAACAAATAACATATCATATAACAACATCCAATTCTGACCATCCTCTGAACAGCCCTCTAAAGCATCACCCTGGTCAATGCAATCATGTATCACCTCTGACACTACGTATCCCCACTGAGACTGCTCCACCTTCAACCTTATTTATGAATAACCCATCATCTAAAATAGACAGCCTATGCTGCCATCCATTACTGTATCTAATTGTAAGGTAGCCAACTCTTCCACCTCCCTCCAAGAATCTGCAGATTCTCAAACTGCCTCCTTCTGTAACTTCCTGCTCAAGGCATTAGTGAGAATATTTCCCTTTCCTAAGGTGAAACAAATATCGAAGTCATAATTATGGAGAAACTTTATCCTCCTCCACTATATCATGTTAATTTTTCCCTGGGAAAAGATATACCTCAATCTCTTGTGATCTATAAAGACCACAAAGTGCTCCCCATTGAGTTAATTCCCCCCATAAATTCAGAATAAACACAATAAATTCTAGCTCTAGATTATGGGTTGCATAATTAAATTCATGGGTATGTAACTTCATAGACCCATAATATATCACTCCTCATTGATGAATCAACGCACATCCCAAGACTAGACATGAATCATCAGAAAACACCTCTCACATCACATCCTCCTCTAAAAACTAGAGCACTAGTGCACTAGAGCACTGTCCAAATTTTCCATTATATAGTTGATATCTTCTTGAAACTACTCACTCCACACAAAATATTTTTATTTTCTACTCATATCCATCAATTGAGCTTCAAATCAAGTGAAACAGTTTACAAATGTAACACCCCAAGATTTCATAGTGTGTTATTTCTTCAAAATAATTCAATAACTTGCACTACACGCAACACCGAGTTCAAGCGCACCATGACTTACCAAACAGGCCGTTCAAAAAAGGTTATGAATAGTATTAACTAAATTTTAAACTTTATATAATCCTTATAATTTTAGAATCCATATTATGAGTTTCTTAGACATAATGTAAGAACAAATTCATCTTCAGTATTGTAGTTTTACCAACTTTTAATAGTGAACCCTTTTTAAATAAAATATTTTAAACTTTTTGACTAAATGGGGACATCAAAAAATTTAAAATAAAACATCCCAAGCTTCCACGGAATGCTTTCCTTTCAATAAAACAGTAGCGTGTGTTGTACGCAACTTCGAGTTTTAACACACACCACAACCGATCAAACTAGCCGTTATGAATAGTAATACTTTATTTTTGAAATTATATATATTTTATATTTCAAAATGGACTTCATTTTTGGATTCGGAATATCAAATTTAGCCTAAGGTAAAATTTTGGTACTTTTCGGATAACTTTCATATTTTGATGAATAGTAAAAATTACTAAATTTTAATTAAAAACAACTTTTTTAATCAAAATAATTAATAGTGATAAATTATGAATTTGAGTGGTTTTAAAGTATATTTAGAATATATTTTTACCATTTAATATAATTTTGGTCATTGGACATAATTTTACAATTAAACCGAACATAAACAAGTGTCAATCTTTTGATAGTTATTATCTCTTAAAAACACGCTTTTTGTTTTGACAGCGGGAATTAATTTTAAATTAATTTTTGCCACTTCTGTGTTTTGAATTTAGAAAAATGGATTCCATATTTGGAATCAGGATTTTAAAATTGTGTAAATAGGTAACTTTTATTTTTAGTCATTTTGAATAATTACTGCGGTAAATATTTTATTTACCATGGTTAAGGGTAAATCCGGTAAATAAGGGTTAAAAAATAATATTATAATAATACTAAATTACCCTAAAACATGTCTTAACCCTATTGGTTGATACATGGTCGACCATGGGCATCTTTGGGTCAATTTTGGGACCCCATTGATCCACTTGTAAGTGATAATGAAACTTTATTTTAATTATGTTAAAATGAATACAAAAATGGCATAAGCTTACATCTTTTAAAAGAACAATTTTTACATAGGGTTATACATGTTGGATTTTAGATTATGAATATTCATTAGAAAGCTAAAACTATTTCCTACATAATGATATTTTATTTATAATTTTTAGACATCAAATAATTTAAATTATTAATGACACAATAATGATGCAATGTTTACCTCATTAATAAATCATTTATATAAATATGATTATAATGATGAAAATATTATCTAATACCTGTCCAATTCTTATTGGTTGATGTTATTTAGAATATGAGTCATCGTATCTTAGACCTCAATGATTTTTGGACCATTATAAACCGAATATAATTATATTATAATGTAATACTTTCACTCTTTCCTAAAGAGGCCCTCCTCTCCCTTATAAAAGGAGACCACTTCTACTCATTCCTCACACCTCTCAAGCCACTTGGCTCGTCCAAACTCTGCCCAAATAAGCTCCCCACATCCCTCTCCTCCTCCTTGAAGCTTCCCCTTAGGCAGAAAGCAATTCAAGAAGTCCTTTGGTTCCAACCAAAGTGAGTTACCTAAATTAAAGGTAACATTTTCTCTTAAATTATTTTCAATTATTTTGCTTCTCCAACACCCAAACTCTTTTTATTTCCTTTCTTTTGTAACAACACCAGTATCCACAATATACTAGGATGTTGTTATAAGAAGTATTCAAACTACACATTCACACAACTCCATCTAATGGATGATGAACATAATGTTTCTGTGGATGGCAAACTAACGCCTCACGAAACGATGATTGTTCAAATATATCTTACCGCCTCTCATGGTGGCCATTAGGATGGAAATGTAATTAAATATGATATTAATGATATATATTTTATATATAATCTTCTGTAATTCCATTTTATTTCATACCATTATTCAGTTCATGTTGTATATACATACGATAATTTCATTTGAGGATGTGCGGACTACCGCCCCCTTAAAATGATATGACTCGTTCATACCACACATGAAACGTATAAAGGATGGTGTTAATGAACTTAAGTAACATATATAAAATATTATATTATACTGGAATAGTAATATACCTATGTATAATTTGGATTCGATTCTTTTAAAATAAAAATTAAATGGAAGTAGCGTTCGTGCGTACGTACGGACTACCGTCTCCACGAACGCGATGAGATTCATTCTCCATCGTATCCATTCAAGTATAATTATCATTTGAGGATTTAAAAATGATGTTTAAGAACTTGATACCATTCTGGATATGAATAATATACATCCCATTAATAACGAATATGGCTCACATAACAAAGAATATAAAGTAAAATGAACCCGTTAACACCCGAAATGACGATAATTCTAAGATATTATTAACAAATCAATATTAAAAGATCACATATGATATCATATTAAAGTAAATGATTCTTGTATTATTCAATAACAATTATTTCACCATTATACAGGAGGTAAACCTACCATCGACCAAGGAAAAAGTACAAAGTAAGGGATTTTCTTATCTCACTTTTAATTCCGTGAGAATTCCATTGATCACCACTTAATTATTGCTTGTGGTGTATGTATACTGCCCATGATTGTATTCATTGTGTTATATACTTTTATTTATGGGTATTTACATCATCATGGTATTATACTTCTTTCATGGGTGTATGTTTCTTATGTTACCTAATCAATAAGGGAATTTGAGATTTCAATTTCCACTCATTTGGCTTTACGCATATTTCATTGACTATATTACCCCAAGATTATGTGTGGAATCACTATTCATTTGATTATGTCATAATTTCCACTCCCCTTGCTGTGGATATAAGTTTGATACACATAATCACTCCATTGATAATTCTCAATTCATTGATATGAATTTGATAAGAGTAATTTTAACTCATTCTCCATTTGTTGAGTTAAACATCCAATTCGTTGGTATTGTTTTTACAAGAATATGTGTGAATATCCTTTGATTGATTTACACTGAATATCCAATCATATTTAGTGTATTTATATTTGTCACACATAATTATGTCGTTGATTTATCCTTAACCTAAGGATACAACCTTTATGAGAGATTTCATCTCAATTTACATTCCATTGAGACTTCTTTGATGATATACACCAAATCACTTTTATGTGGTGTATATAATGTACTTTGACATAGTATATCATGAATTCCTTTATTCTCATGATATTACAATGTTTTGATTACCTCAATTATTTGTATTCAAGTGTCTCTCTTTTGGTTAGAAACTCTAACCAAAATACCATTTTAAAATGTTTTAAAGAATTATTCTTCTAAATCATGCTCATTAATGTCCATATTTTAAAAATGGTTTTAAGGATTTATTTTTATGGACATTAAAGTTTTAAAATTAAAAATCCTTTTAAAAGTTTCAAAGTGGTATGGGACACTTTGATTCAAAAATCTATTTTTGAATGTCTTCATGACAAATAGTGTGACTTTTAAAAGTTGTCAAAAAAAAGGGGGATATTTCTCTCAAATAGTTATGATGATTATTTTCATCTATGGAAACATCCTTCATTATTCATGATTGAGGTTAATGTGATACAATACAATCTTCCATATTGTATCAAATGAGTTATGTTTGACTGTGGATGTTCTATTTTTATACCATTCATGGTTTGCGGTTAAAGTATTGACATTTCATATGCTAGTTTTAATACGAATGTTTATGTTATGTTTAAACCTTTTCATATGGGAATGCATTGGACTTAATATGTGACGGGTGGAGCCCGCTATAGCTCCTCGATGCATCGGTAGGTCTCATGAGACAATCTAGTGTCTTGGCACAAGGCCTTGGCAAAATCTTATTTGTAGTATTGGCACGAGGCCTTGGCTATGTGGTTATGATAGTCTGGCATTATGCATTACATCATTATGAAAGTGGTTATTGATATTGCATGTGATCATTCGACTAGTAGAATATCCATGTGAGTAAGTAAATGGCATTATTTCATTTTACCTTTGCCATTTTATGCTGAAGTGCAAGTTTAAAAGGCTTTTGTTTTAATTATAAATTGCCTTAAGTGTTTATGCTTATTTATGAAAGCTTCTGCTATAATGTTATCCTTACTGAGAATCTGAGCTCACCCCTTTTAATGTTTTATTTTTCCCAGGATTATGAAGAAGTAATTTATGAATGACCTGCAGGGATAGTATGAGTTGATATGAAGACAAGATGTTTTTTTTATGATGTAATGTAAAAATTAATGGATGTATCTAGTTATTCCAAGGCTACTAAACTAATCGGTCTTTCAAGACTTGATATTTCTCATGATCATGCCAATGTTATGTAATAATGCACCGACTCTGGGTAACTAGGGTCGGGGCATTACAGTTGGTATCAGAGGAAGTTTAGTACAAACCTTGGTAGCTAGATTTAGATAAACTCTGATTAGAGCACGTAGACCTAAGATGAACTTTGAGGATTAGTATAAAAGAACTTCCTAGAATTTTGGTATTGTAGAGATTTTGTGAGTTTTCCGAGCAATACATCCCAGTCTGGATACGAGCAGGTAGAGGCGGCTCTGGCACAGATGTACCTAGGGGTAAAACTCGAAAACACCGCTTTGAGCTAGACTCGAACGGGAACTGGTGCACGACAACGGGCCTTGCTGCACTCTTGGTTACGACACTCCCGGGGGATATGCTTAGGATAATTTACATTTTCTTTACAAACCGATTTATGTAATATATACATAAGATGAGAGTAAATGACCTTGGTTAATCCTAATATGTTTCAAATTGAGAATATTGTGACATTTTAATCTCTAACTGATTTTACGACTACTATTACTCACACAATGCTTTCTGGTTTTAGTCAATGGCTAGATTCCAAGGAAGTCATAGTGACTTTGAGAATGATGTACAAGGTGGGAACGGTGGTGGAAATGAGCAATAAAATGGAATGTTGATAGGCGTAAAAGATATCGTCTTTATGCCAAATCAGTTTTCCAAAAATATGATCAACAACATATATATTAACCAACTCCCAGACTCAACAAGGAAGAGAAAGGTGATAAATGATAAGATCTCCAGCAATGGAGACCATGGAGAAAAGAAACCTCAATTTTCATCATGCAGGAATTGTGGAAAGAGACACCCAGGAAAGTGTCTCAACGGGACAACAAAATGTTTTACGTGCGGGAAGGAAGGACATAAAGTGAAGAATTGCCGAAGAAAAATGAAGAGTACTATGG
Source organism: Viscum album (assembly GCA_963277665.1). Taxonomy (NCBI): domain Eukaryota; kingdom Viridiplantae; phylum Streptophyta; class Magnoliopsida; order Santalales; family Viscaceae; genus Viscum; species Viscum album. The sequence continues at coordinate 248,044,602 of OY728165.1, read as the reverse complement.
AAGAAGATAAAAATGGTCCCAAGAGTCCATTTACAGTCATTTGTCGTAAATGTAGGGGACCTGGCCATTACCCGAGTGAATTTCCTATTCTATAGGATATTTTCTTGGTCAAAGAAGATGTTAAGTGGAAATAAATGGTTGGTGAAAAATTAGCACTCCTTGTTGATGGGTTTACTTTGGAATAATTTTCTCTTGTATTTGTAACCCCGTAGTTTGTCATGTGAAGATGATATTTGAGGAATAATTGTCTCTTCTCTTGTGGATATAGGTATAAATAACCATTTGGTTTTATATGATCATTGGGGTTTGAGAAAATGATAAGTTATTATAATTTTGGATGAAAATGCAAGGAATGATATAACATTTGTGGTTAAATTTATGTTATAGTATTTTGAGGAATTTATCTCATTTTTGCAATATTATAAATTATAGTTTTTGAAAAAGGACAACACGTAGACCGTGTGACAACCCGTCGCGTCGGACAAAGCTGTAGGAATCGAACCCACAACCAAAGTGCGATTGGGATTTATCGCCTACCACTGGACTACGTGAAGTCCCTGGTTAGTATGACTATTTTTTTTGTTAAATGATTTTATTGATCAATAATAAGATTATTTGGGTTCTTATGTCTTATCAAATGAATACCCTTGGTATAGGAAAATGATTTGGTGATTAAGTGATAAATGTTATTTTGGAAGATGTTCGTTTTGTTAGGAACACTATATGCCCAAGGAAAATAGAATACAATGAGGTTTCATTTGTAGAGTAATGGTGGATTTTTATCTACATTTATATTGTTGATTTATAGTAATTTGGGTTATTTATGGAAATGATTAACCTATAACAGAGAATATGTGATGATGTTAATTACTTTTAAGTATGTGACTTTAAGAGTATTTTATGTCATTTGGAGATACAATGTAACATGGGAGACTACATAATCAAATTCTTCTATGTTTTGGGTTTCAATATTAGTTTGGATTATATTAAAGGATTTTAAGGACAATTGGTTATTCAATGGTATCTATTTAACTTTGGGGTATTGTTGGTTTAATTTTAGAAATTAAGATTAGTGCATATGAATATCCTTTTGGGGGATCATTAGATCATTCACTAACCATTTTTGTTTTGATTAATCTTCAAAGACAATATAAATATATGGTTTATCCTGCATAGATCATGTGATTCTATAGAAGTTTATTCTAGCTCTTCCAGTGTGACAAAGTCTTCTTGAATACTCATCGTTTAAAAGAAAATTGAGTTAGTGGTGGAAATTTATTAAAAAATGAAAATCTACTTAAAATTTAAGTATATCTCATAATGTTCTTAGTCAATATCATAAATGAATTCCTCTTCCTTATGTAATGTAACTTTAAAAAAAAATGTTGTCCTAGATGGTACCTTAAATCATCACTAATTTATGGCTTTGGGATTGTTGGCCTTTTCATAGCCATGTTCTCTACCACTCTCCATCAGATAATTGATGGTTAGATTTCTCCTCCATATCCATATTTTCCTATATGGAACCCTAGTATGTGTTATTTTCGGTAATCATCATACTTTCCACTCTTTATTTTAAATAGAGGCCTCATTAATTCATTTTTCTATGTGGGATTTCAACTAAGATATTTTGAAATGTCAAAAATGTGTGATCCCAATACCCTATATTTTGTTGAACCGATGGTACTTCAAATCATCATAGATTGATGAGTTTAAGGACCTCAATTTTATACATGTTTGTGATTGATGACCTCAACCACTACCTATAAATATTTACGTTTTTCTTCCAATTATATGTCTCTAATTGCCACCAATGTTCTCCTAATCGAGATCATAATTTGATGGTGACCCTTTCATTTCTCTTTTCCTCATATTAAGACTAAATTTTAGTAAACCAATTTCCGATGTGGGTTTTCCCACAAATATATTTCCTATTTTCAACCTTTTATTTTCGAAGAACAATTTCAAATTGCGAGGACGCAATTTATTGAAGGAGGGGAGAATGTAACACCCCAAGATTTCATAGTGTGTTATTTCTTCAAAATAATTCAATAACTTGCACTACAAGCAACACCGAGTTCAAGCGCACCATGACTTACCAAACAAGCCGTTCAAAAAAGGTTATGAATAGTATTAACTAAATTTTAAACTTTATATAATCCTTATAATTTTAGAATCCATATTATGAGTTTCTTAGACATAATGTAAGAACAAATTCATCTTCAGTATTGTAGTTTTACCAACTTTTAATAGTGAACCCTTTTTAAATAAAATATTTTAAACTTTTTGACTAAATGGGGACATCAAAAAATTTAAAATAAAACATCCCAAGCTTCCACGGAATGCTTTCCTTTCAATAAAAAAGTAGCGTGTGTTGTACGCAACTTCGAGTTTTAACACACACCACAACCGATCAAACTAGCCGTTATGAATAGTAATACTTAATTTTTGAAATTATATATATTTTATATTTCAAAATGGACTTCATTTTTGGATTCGGAATATCAAATTTAGCCTAAGGTAAAATTTTGGTACTTTTCGGATAACTTTCATATTTTGATGAATAGTAAAAATTACTAAATTTTAATTAAAAACAACTTTTTTAATCAAAATAATTAATAGTGATAAATTATGAATTTGAGTGGTTTTAAAGTATATTTAGAATATATTTTTACCATTTAATATAATTTTGGTCATTGGACATAATTTTACAATTAAACCGAACATAAACAAGTGTCAATCTTTTGATAGTTATTATCTCTTAAAAACACGCTTTTTGTTTTGACAGCGGGAATTAATTTTAAATTAATTTTTGCCACTTCTGTGTTTTGAATTTAGAAAAATGGATTCCATATTTGGAATCAGGATGTTCAAATTGTGTAAATAGGTAACTTTTATTTTTAGTCATTTTGAATAATTACTGCGGTAAATATTTTATTTACCATGGTTAAGGGTAAATCCGGTAAATAAGGGTTAAAAAAATAATATTATAATAATACTAAATTACCCTAAAACATGTCTTAACCCTATTGGTTGATACATGGTAGACCATGGGCATCTTTGGGTCAATTTTGGGACCCCATTGATCAACTTGTAAGTGATAATGACACTTTATTTTAATTAAGTTAAAATGAATACAAAAATGGAATAAGCTTAAATCTTTTAAAAGAACAATTTTTACATAGGGTTATACATGTTGGATTTTCGATTATAAATATTCATTAGAAATATGAAAATATTTCCTACATAATGATATTTTATTTATAATTTTTAGACATCAAATAATTTAAATTATTAATGACACAATAATGATGCAATGTTTACCTCATTAATAAATCATTTATATAAATATGATTATAATGATTAAAATATTATCTAAAACCTGTCCAATTCTTATTGGTTGATGTTATTTAGAATATTAGTCATCTTATCTTCGACCTCAATGTTTTTTGGACCATTATAAACCGAATATAATTAAATTATAAAGTAATACTTTCACTCTTTCCTAAAGAGCCCCTCCTCTCCCTTATAAAAGGAGACCACTTCTACTCATTCCTCACACCTCTCAAGCCACTTGGCTCGTCCAAACTCTGCCCAACTAAGCTCCCCACATCCCTCTCCTCCTCCTTGAAGCTTCCCCTTAGGCAGAAAGCAATTCAAGAAGTCCTTTGGTTCCAACCAAAGTGAGTTACCTAAATTAAAGGTAACATTTTCTCTTAAATTATTTTCAATTATTTTGCTTCTCCAACCCCCAAAATCTTTTTATTTCCTTTCTTTTGTAACAACACAAGTATCCAAAATATACTAGGATTTTGTTATAAGAAGGATTCAAACTACACATTCACATAACTCCATCTAATGAATGATGAACATAATGTTTCTGTGGATGGCAAACTAACGCCTCACGAAACGATGATTGTTCAAATATATCTTACCGCCTCTCATGGTGGCCATTAGGATGGCACTGTAATTAAATATGATATTAATGATATATATTTTATATATAATCTTCTGTAATTCCATTCTATTTCATCCCATTATTCGTTTCATGTTGTATATACATACGATAATTTCATTTGAGGAAGTGCGGACTACCACCCCCTTAAAATGATATGACTCGTTCATACCACAAATGGAACGTATAAAGGATGGTGTTAATGAACTTAAGTAACATATATAAAATATTATATTATACTGGAATAGTAATATACCTATGTATAATTTGGATTCGATTCTTTTAAAATAAAAATTAAATGGAAGTAGCGTTCGTGCGTACGTACGGACTACCGTCTCCACGAACGCGATGAGATTCATTCTCCATCGTATACATTAAAGTATAATTATAATTTGAGGATTTAAAAATGATGTTTAAGAACTTGATACCATTCTGGATATGAATAATATACATCCCATTAATAACGAATATGGCTCACATAACAAAGAATATAAAGTAAAATGAACCCGTTAACACCCGAAATGACGATAATTCTAAGATATGTTTAACAAATCAATATTAAAAGATCACATATGATATCATATTAAAGTAAATGATTCTTGTATTATTCAATAACAATTATTTCACCATTATACAGGAGGTAAACCTACCATCGACCAAGGAAAAAGTACAAAGTAAGGGATTTTCTTATCTCACTTTTAATTCCGTGAGAATTCCATTGATCACCACTTAATTATTGCTTGTGGTGTATGTATACTGCCCATGATTGTATTCATTGTGTTATATACTTTTATTTATGGGTATTTACATCATCATGGTATTATACTTCTTTCATGGGTGTATGTTTCTTATGTTACCTAATCAATAAGGGAATTTGAGATTTCAATTTCCACTCATTTGGCTTTACGCATATTTCATTGACTATATTACCCCAAGATTATGTGTGGAATCACTATTCATTTGATTATGTCATAATTTCCACTCCCCTTGCTGTGGATATAAGTTTTATACACATAATCACTCCATTGATAATTCTCAATTCATTGATATGAATTTGATAAGAGTAATTTTAACTCATTCTCCATTTGTTGAGTTAAACATCCAATTCGTTGGTATTGTTTTTACAAGAATATGTGTGAATATCCTTTGATTGATTTACACTGAATATCCAATCATATTTAGTGTATTTATATTTGTCACACATAATTATGTCGTTGATTTATCCTTAACCTAAGGATACAACCTTTATGAGAGATTTCATCTCAATTTACATTCCATTGAGACTTCTTTGATGATATACACCAAATCACTTTTATGTGGTGTATATAATGTACTTTGACATAGTATATCATGAATTCCTTTATTCTCATGATATTACAATGTTTTGATTACCTCAATTATTTGTATTCAAGTGTCTCTCTTTTGGTTAGAAACTCTAACCAAAATACCATTTTAAAATGTTTTAAAGAATTATTCTTCTAAATCATGCTCATTAATGTCCATATTTTAAAAATGGTTTTAAGGATTTATTTTTATGGACATTAAAGTTTTAAAATTAAAAATCCTTTTAAAAGTTTCAAAGTGGTATGGGACACTTTGATTCAAAAATCTATTTTTGAATGTCTTCATGACAAATAGTGTGACTTTTAAAAGTTGTCAAAAAAAAAGGGGGATATTTCTCTCAAATAGTTATGATGATTATTTTCATCTATGGAAACATCCTTCATTATTCATGATTGAGGTTAATGTGATACAATACAATCTTCCATATTGTATCAAATGAGTTATGTTTGACTGTGGATGTTCTATTTTTATACCATTCATGGTTTGCGGTTAAAGTATTGACATTTCATATGCTAGTTTTAATACGAATGTTTATGTTATGTTTAAACCTTTTCATATGGGAATGCATTGGACTTAATATGTGACGGGTGGAGCCCGCTATAGCTCCTCGATGCATCGGTAGGTCTCATGAGACAATCTAGTGTCTTGGCACAAGGCCTTGGCAAAATCTTATTTGTAGTATTGGCACGAGGCCTTGGCTATGTGGTTATGATAGTCTGGCATTATGCATTACATCATTATGAAAGTGGTTATTGATATTGCATGTGATCATTCGACTAGTAGAATATCCATGTGAGTAAGTAAATGGCATTATTTCATTTTACCTTTGCCATTTTATGCTGAAGTGCAAGTTTAAAAGGCTTTTGTTTTAATTATAAATTGCCTTAAGTGTTTATGCTTATTTATGAAAGCTTCTGCTATAATGTTATCCTTACTGAGAATCTGAGCTCACCCCTTTTAATGTTTTATTTTTCCCAGGATTATGAAGAAGTAATTTATGAATGACCTGCAGGGATAGTATGAGTTGATATGAAGACAAGATGTTTTTTTTATGATGTAATGTAAAAATTAATGGATGTATCTAGTTATTCCAAGGCTACTAAACTAATCGGTCTTTCAAGACTTGATATTTCTCATGATCATGCCAATGTTATGTAATAATGCACCGACTCTGGGTAACTAGGGTCGGGGCATTACAGTTGGTATCAGAGGAAGTTTAGTACAAACCTTGGTAGCTAGATTTAGATAAACTCTGATTAGAGCACGTAGACCTAAGATGAACTTTGAGGATTAGTATAAAAGAACTTCCTAGAATTTTGGTATTGTAGAGATTTTGTGAGTTTTCCGAGCAATACATACCAGTCTGGATACGAGCAGGTAGAGGCGGCTCTGGCACAGATGTACCTAGGGGTAAAACTCGAAAACACCGCTTTGAGCTAGACTCGAACGGGAACTGGTGCACGACAACGGGCCTTGCTGCACTCTTGGTTACGACACTCCCGGGGGATATGCTTAGGATAATTTACATTTTCTTTACAAACCGATTTATGTAATATATACATAAGATGAGAGTAAATGACCTTGGTTAATCCTAATATGTTTCAAATTGAGAATATTGTGACATTTTAATCTCTAACTGATTTTACGACTACTATTACTCACACAATGCTTTCTGGTTTTAGTCAATGGCTAGATTCCAAGGAAGTCATAGTGACTTTGAGAATGATGTACAAGGTGGGAACGGTGGTGGAAATGAGCAATAAAATGGAATGTTGATAGGCGTAAAAGATATCGTCTTTATGCCAAATCAGTTTTCCAAAAATATGATCAACAACATATATATTAACCAACTCCCAGACTCAACAAGGAAGAGAAAGGTGATAAATGATAAGATCTCCAGCAATGGAGACCATGGAGAAAAGAAACCTCAATTTTCATCATGCAGGAATTGTGGAAAGAGACACCCAGGAAAGTGTCTCAACGGGACAACAAAATGTTTTACGTGCGGGAAGGAAGGACATAAAGTGAAGAATTGCCGAAGAAAAATGAAGAGTACTATGGAAGAAGATAAAAATGGTCCCAAGAGTCCATTTACAGTCATTTGTCGTAAATGTAGGGGACCTGGCCATTACCCGAGTGAATTTCCTATTCTATAGGATATTTTCTTGGTCAAAGAAGATGTTAAGTGGAAATAAATGGTTGGTGAAAAATTAGCACTCCTTGTTGATGGGTTTACTTTGGAATAATTTTCTCTTGTATTTGTAACCCCGTAGTTTGTCATGTGAAGATGATATTTGAGGAATAATTGTCTCTTCTCTTGTGGATATAGGTATAAATAACCATTTGGTTTTATATGATCATTGGGGTTTGAGAAAATGATAAGTTATTATAATTTTGGATGAAAATGCAAGGAATGATATAACATTTGTGGTTAAATTTATGTTATAGTATTTTGAGGAATTTATCTCATTTTTGCAATATTATAAATTATAGTTTTTGAAAAAGGACAACACGTAGACCGTGTGACAACCCGTCGCGTCGGACAAAGCTGTAGGAATCGAACCCACAACCAAAGTGCGATTGGGATTTATCGCCTACCACTGGACTACGTGAAGTCCCTGGTTAGTATGACTATTTTTTTTGTTAAATGATTTTATTGATCAATAATAAGATTATTTGGGTTCTTATGTCTTATCAAATGAATACCCTTGGTATAGGAAAATGATTTGGTGATTAAGTGATAAATGTTATTTTGGAAGATGTTCGTTTTGTTAGGAACACTATATGCCCAAGGAAAATAGAATACAATGAGGTTTCATTTGTAGAGTAATGGTGGATTTTTATCTACATTTATATTGTTGATTTATAGTAATTTGGGTTATTTATGGAAATGATTAACCTATAACAGAGAATATGTGATGATGTTAATTACTTTTAAGTATGTGACTTTAAGAGTATTTGATGTCATTTGGAGATACAATGTAACATGGGAGACTACATAATCAAATTCTTCTATGTTTTGGGTTTCAATATTAGTTTGGATTATATTAAAGGATTTTAAGGACAATTGGTTATTCAATGGTATCTATTTAACTTTGGGGTATTGTTGGTTTAATTTTAGAAATTAAGATTAGTGCATATGAATATCCTTTTGGGGGATCATTAGATCATTCACTAACCATTTTTGTTTTGATTAATCTTCAAAGACAATATAAATATATGGTTTATCCTGCATAGATCATGTGATTCTATAGAAGTTTATTCTAGCTCTTCCAGTGTGACAAAGTCTTCTTGAATACTCATCGTTTAAAAGAAAATTGAGTTAGTGGTGGAAATTTATTAAAAAATGAAAATCTACTTAAAATTTAAGTATATCTCATAATGTTCTTAGTCAATATCATAAATGAATTCCTCTTCCTTATGTAATGTAACTTTAAAAAAAAATGTTGTCCTAGATGGTACCTTAAATCATCACTAATTTATGGCTTTGGGATTGTTGGCCTTTTCATAGCCATGTTCTCTACCACTCTCCATCAGATAATTGATGGTTAGATTTCTCCTCCATATCCATATTTTCCTATATGGAACCCTAGTATGTGTTATTTTCGGTAATCTTCATACTTTCCACTCTTTATTTTAAATAGAGGCCTCATTAATTCATTTTTCTATGTGGGATTTCAACTAAGATATTTTGAAATGTCAAAAATGTGTGATCCCAATACCCTATATTTTGTTGAACCGATGGTACTTCAAATCATCATAGATTGATGAGTTTAAGGACCTCAATTTTATACATGTTTGTGATTGATGACCTCAACCACTACCTATAAATATTTACGTTTTTCTTCCAATTATATGTCTCTAATTGCCACCAATGTTCTCCTAATCGAGATCATAATTTGATGGTGACCCTTTCATTTCTCTTTTCCTCATATTAAGACTAAATTTTAGTAAACCAATTTCCGATGTGGGTTTTCCCACAAATATATTTCCTATTTTCAACCTTTTATTTTCGAAGAACAATTTCAAATTGCGAGGACGCAATTTATTGAAGGAGGGGAGAATGTAACACCCCAAGATTTCATAGTGTGTTATTTCTTCAAAATAATTCAATAACTTGCACTACAAGCAACACCGAGTTCAAGCGCACCATGACTTACCAAACAAGCCGTTCAAAAAAGGTTATGAATAGTATTAACTAAATTTTAAACTTTATATAATCCTTATAATTTTAGAATCCATATTATGAGTTTCTTAGACATAATGTAAGAACAAATTCATCTTCAGTATTGTAGTTTTACCAACTTTTAATAGTGAACCCTTTTTAAATAAAATATTTTAAACTTTTTGACTAAATGGGGACATCAAAAAATTTAAAATAACACATCCCAAGCTTCCACGGTACGCTTTCCTTTCAATAAAAAAGTAGCGTGTGTTGTACGCAACTTCGAGTTTTAACACACACCACAACCGATCAAACTAGCCGTTATGAATAGTAATACTTAATTTTTGAAATTATATATATTTTATATTTCATAATGGACTTAATTTTTGGATTCGGAATATCAAATTTAGCCTAAGGTAAAATTTTGGTACTTTTCGGATAACTTTCATATTTTGATGAATAGTAAAAATTACTAAATTTTAATTAAAAACAACTTTTTTAATCAAAATAATTAATAGTGATAAATTATGAATTTGAGTGGTTTTAAAGTATATTTAGAATATATTTTTACCATTTAATATTATTTTGGTCATTGGACATAATTTTACAATTAAACCGAACATAAACAAGTGTCAATCTTTTGATAGTTATTATCTCTTAAAAACACGCTTTTTGTTTTGACAACGGGAATTAATTTTAAATTAATTTCTGCCACTTCTGTGTTTTGAATTTAGAAAAATGGATTCCATATATAGAATCAGGATGTTCAAATTGTGTAAATAGGTAACTTTTATTTTTAGTCATTTTGAATAATTACTGCGGTAAATATTTTATTTACCATGGTTAAGGGTAAATCCGGTAAATAAGGGTTAAAAAAATAATATTATAATAATACTAAATTACCCTAAAACATGTCTTAACCCTATTGGTTGATACATGGTAGACCATGGGCATCTTTGGGTCAATTTTGGGACCCCATTGATCAACTTGTAAGTGATAATGACACTTTATTTTAATTAAGTTAAAATGAATACAAAAATGGAATAAGCTTAAATCTTTTAAAAGAACAATTTTTACATAGGGTTATACATGTTGGATTTTCGATTATAAATATTCATTAGAAATATGAAAATATTTCCTACATAATGATATTTTATTTATAATTTTTAGACATCAAATAATTTAAATTATTAATGACACAATAATGATGCAATGTTTACCTCATTAATAAATCATTTATATAAATATGATTATAATGATTAAAATATTATCTAAAACCTGTCCAATTCTTATTGGTTGATGTTATTTAGAATATTAGTCATCTTATCTTCGACCTCAATGTTTTTTGGACCATTATAAACCGAATATAATTAAATTATAAAGTAATACTTTCACTCTTTCCTAAAGAGCCCCTCCTCTCCCTTATAAAAGGAGACCACTTCTACTCATTCCTCACACCTCTCAAGCCACTTGGCTCGTCCAAACTCTGCCCAACTAAGCTCCCCACATCCCTCTCCTCCTCCTTGAAGCTTCCCCTTAGGCATAAAGCAATTCAAGAAGTCCTTTGGTTCCAACCAAAGTGAGTTACCTAAATTAAAGGTAACATTTTCTCTTAAATTATTTTCAATTATTTTGCTTCTCCAACCCCCAAAATCTTTTTATTTCCTTTCTTTTGTAACAACACAAGTATCCAAAATATACTAGGATTTTGTTATAAGAAGGATTCAAACTACACATTCACATAACTCCATCTAATGAATGATGAACATAATGTTTCTGTGGATGGCAAACTAACGCCTCACGAAACGATGATTGTTCAAATACATCTTACCGCCTCTCATGGTGGCCATTAGGATGGCACTGTAATTAAATATGATATTAATGATATATATTTTATATATAATCTTCTGTAATTCCATTCTATTTCATCCCATTATTCGTTTCATGTTGTATATACATACGATAATTTCATTTGAGGAAGTGCGGACTACCACCCCCTTAAAATGATATGACTCGTTCATACCACAAATGGAACGTATAAAGGATGGTGTTAATGAACTTAAGTAACATATATAAAATATTATATTATACTGGAATAGTAATATACCTATGTATAATTTGGATTCGATTCTTTTAAAATAAAAATTAAATGGAAGTAGCGTTCGTGCGTACGTACGGACTACCGTCTCCACGAACGCGATGAGATTCATTCTCCATCGTATACATTAAAGTATAATTATAATTTGAGGATTTAAAAATGATGTTTAATAACTTGATACCATTCTGGATATGAATAATATACATCCCATTAATAACGAATATGGCTCACATAACAAAGAATATAAAGTAAAATGAACCCGTTAACACCCGAAATGACGATAATTCTAAGATATGTTTAACAAATCAATATTAAAAGATCATATATGATATCATATTAAAGTAAATGATTCTTGTATTATTCAATAACAATTATTTTACCATTATACAGGAGGTAAACCTACCATCGACCAAAGAAAAAGTACAAAGTAAGGGATTTTCTTATCTCAATTTTAATTCCGTGAGAATTCCATTGATCACCACTTAATTATTGCATGTGGTGTATGTGTACTGCCCATGATTGTATTCATTGTGTTATATACTTTTATTTATGGGTATTTACATCATCATGGTATGATACTTCTTTCATGGGTGTATGTTTCTTATGTTACCTAATCAATAAGGGAATTTGAGATTTCAATTTCCACTCATTTGGCTTTACGCATATTTCATTGACTATATTACCCCAAGATTATGTGTGGAATCACTATTCATTTGATTATGTCATAATTTCCACTCCCCTTCCTGTGGATATAATTTTGATACACATAATCACTCCATTGATAATTCTCAATTCATTGATATGAATTTGATAAGAGTAATTTTAACTCATTCTCCATTTGTTGAGTTAAACATCCAATTCGTTGGTATTGTTTTTACAAGAATATGTGTGAATATCCTTTGATTGATTTACAATGAATATCCAATCATATTTAGTGTATTTATATTTGTCACACATAATTATGTCGTTGATTTATCCTTAACCTAAGGATACAACCTTTATGAGAGATTTCATCTCAATTTACATTCCATTGAGACTTCTTTGATGATATACACCAAATCACTTTTATGTGGTGTATATAATGTACTTTGACATAGTATATCATGAATTCCTTTATTCTCATAATATTACAATGTTTTGATTACCTCAATTATTTGTATTCAAGTGTCTCTCTTTTGGTTAGAAACTCTAACCAAAATACCATTTTAAAATGTTTTAAAGAATTATTCTTCTAAATCATGCTCATTAATGTCTATATTTTAAAAATGGTTTTAAGGATTTATTTTTATGGACATTAAAGTTTTAAAATTAAAAATCCTTTTAAAAGTTTCAAAGTGGTATGGGACACTTTGATTCAAAAATCTATTTTTGAATGTCTTCTTGACAAATAGTGTGACTTTTAAAAGTTTTCAAAAAAAGGGGGATATTTCTCTAAAATAGTTTTTATGATTATTTTCATCTATGGAAACATCCTTCATTATTCATGATTGAGGTTAATGTGATAAAATAAAATCTTCCATATTGTATCAAATGAGTTATGTTTGACTGTGGATATTCTATTTTTATACCATTCATGGTTTTCGGTTAAAGTATTGACATTTCGTATGCTAGTTTTAATACGAATGTTTATGTTATGTTTAAACCTTTTCATATGGGAATGCATTGGACTTAATATGTGACGGGTGGAGCCCTCTATAGCTCCTCGATGCATCGGTAGGTCTCATGAGACAATCTAGTGTCTTGGCACAAGGCCTTGGCAAAATCTTATTTGTAGTCTTGGCACGAGGCCTTGGCTATGTGGTTATGATAGTCTGGCATTATGAATTCCATCATTATGAAAGTGGTTATTGATATTGCATGTGATCATTCGACTAGTAGAATATCCATGTGAGAAAGTAAATGGCATTATTTCATTTTACCTTTGCCATTTTATGCTGAAGTGCAAGTTTAAAAGGCTTTTGTTTTAATTATAAATTGCCTTAAGTGTTTATGCTTATTTATGAAAGCTTCTGCTATAATGTTATCCTTTCTGAGCATCTGAGCTCACCCCTTTTAATGTTTTATTTTTCCCAGGATTATGAAGAAGTAATTTATGAATGACCTGCAGGGATAGTATGAGGGGATATGAAGACAAGATGTTTTTTTTATGATGTAATGTAAAAATTTATGGATGTATCGAGTTATTCCAAGGCTACTAAACTAATCGGTCTTTCGAGACTTGATCTTTCTCATGATCATGCCAATGTTATGTAATAATGCACCGACTCTGGGTAACTAGGGTCGGGGCATTACAACAAATATCTGGTAATAGCCTGCTAGACCGATGAAACTGCGAACCTCTGCCAAATTCTTAGGTGCTGACAAAAAAACACCTTCCTCAGCCTTCGAAGTATTTACTTATACACCATTATAAGACACAACATATCCATGTAAGTGGAACTCCCATGTCCAAAACATTCACATGGACAACATTCTGTAGAGATGGTGGCATCAAAGGAACACTAAGAGAGTCCTAAGATTCTTGGTATGCTCCTCATTTGACTACGAGTATGTTATAATGTTAATAATGAATATGATGATGAAATGGTCCAAGAACTCATTAATGAAAGGGTTCATAAGTCCCATGAATATGGCTGGTGTGTTCGTAACACTGAATGATATAACCACGTACTCAAAGTGCCAATACATGCACCTAAAAGTAGTCTTTAGGATATCGTCCTCATTCTCCCTCAGTTAATGATATCTAGACCATATATTGATCTTATAAAACAAAAATTATCTCTTTATTTGGTCGAAATTATCTTCTATCCTTAGGACATGGTAATAGTTCTTGACCGTTACCTAATTCAACCTCTGGTAGTCTATACGCTGCCTCCGAAAACCATATTCTTTCTTCATAGACAATACTGGAGCGCCCCTTGATGACACACTATGCTAGTTAAATCCGTTCTTAATAAATTCTTTAATATTAATCTTTATATCCATCAAATTAGATGGTTCCATTCAATAAGGAGCCATAGAAATTATAGAATCACCATAATGGAAGTCTATCCTCAAATCAACATCACATCGAGGGGGTAGAGTCACAACCTCCTCGAGGAAAAAATCCTAGAACTCCACAAGAACTCTAGGAACCCCACTATCATATCATCCAATGATTCCACAAATATCTTGGCCCAAAATGGAAGAAGTGTCTCCACACACTGACTCCCCATCATACATTTTCTCTTGCAAATGAAATCCACACATCGCACATCAAACTCTTAAAAATGACTCTCCTATTGAATCATCTGATAATAACATGCAATGAGTAAAACCAATCAATGATAAGGATAATATCATATGATTTTATCTGTTACAAGAAAAAATCCCCACATGAATGATGCAGTCCCATCATCATTATACATCCCCAACACAAATCAAACAATCTGTTCTAATATCCAATAAGTGTACTCAACACACGGGGAAAAATGTCTCTCTATGTCCAGTCCCATAGCATGCTCTAGACATAGTACAATAAAGGTGTAAAATGAACTAGAATTAATAATGGAACAAAAAAATTACTGAACACATTGATCATACCTCAGATGACCTATGGACCCTAGAAAAACATCATCTGTGTTGTGAAACTGACCACTCCCAGCTTCTCTACCCATCTACTGTTGACCACCTCCTCAACCATGTCTGGGTCGGGGTCCTAGAGGAACACACTGAGGTTGACCTCTTCCTACTATGTCCCCCCTTGATGGAGGAAGATTCTAATACCCCTAAAACTGAAATGGTCTGGCCAAAAACTGCTACTAAGGATGGCGCTAAGCCTTCTCACCTCCACCATACTGATCTCAAACTAGGCATTGACTCTAATGGTGGCCATGGTTTCCATAAGAGAAAGAGATCAGTCCCAAGCCTATGGGAATGGTATGAGGACCAGAAGGTCGAAAGTAAAACTGATGAGGTTTACTCCACACTATCTAAAACATCAAAACCGTAGAACATGATACCTATTGCCGGAATCCTTTCCCTTCATAGAACCCTCCTGGATCCCCTCTTGTAGTACACCTCATCATGAGTAAATCATCTAAACCATTCCACCTTATTCTATACCTCTATATTTGTCGGCAGGGATAAGGGAGTGACTTTGTCCTAGAGGAAATGATGATGTACCAACTATAAGAGCCTCTCCTAAGACTCCTCATCTATAAATAGATTCAAAGAAATGCAAACGAGAACCTTAAACATGATCCCAAACTCTTGTACCGACATACGCCCCTGATAGAAGGAGAGTAGCTGCTATCGCTTTGTAGCCTTCATGGTCGAAGAAATGAAATATTCTTTAAACTCATTATAAAAATTCACCCACAAAACATCAACCTCATTCCTCTCCCCCAAAATATAACATCCACCACTAATGCATAGCTCCCCTCATCTAACAAATTTCCAAGGAAACAAGTACTCTGTTGGAGACCAGATTAGTTTGATGGTTATCTTAATATCTTTGAGCAAGCTCTTTGTCTAAATGTTTGAGACACATCCCACATAATTTCCTAGATTATACCACTAGAAAGCATGAAGCATATTCTGCCATTAATTTTCCTCCTCATTTGGATCAACCCTCCACTGATGGACCAGATTGGCATGTTGAGACTCCACTTCCTAATCCACTTGTGGTTGAACACCAAGTTCCATATCTAAAAGGTAAATAAGGAACTCTAAAGCTCGAGTAGTATAGAATTTATTAAGCATAAATTTTAACTTAGTGTATATTTCAATTTCTCAAAATCACCCAAAACAAACAAGAATACAAGTCATCATGATTCATCTACTTTTACTAGGGTCTCTACCTTGAAAATGGTGAAGCCTCACATGGTCGTTTGGTAATCTTAGAGTCCTTGAATCAGATCACGGGGGACGCTAAAATACCAAGTCCTAGCCTATCTTCCCTAGCCTATGTCATGCACAAATATCACCTAACACTATTTCCCTATCATCCCATGCATTCATCACTATTAATAACTCCAAATTCCATCATATCTCTCAACCATAACCTCTGATAACAGTTTATCATGACCCCCTACCTTAAATGATTCCCCTTCTGATCTAGAAATAGAGAGAGAGATAATGACCCCCTGAGTCCCACCTCATGTAGGCCCTAGGGTGGTAACAAACAGCAAGGTTATAAAAATGTCACAACATGGGAGGAATTATACATTTTATAGTAACCTATATTGGGATATAAACTTTATAAACCCTAAAAATATCTAAGAAATATATATAAAATAATCCAACATCCATCCCACATGCATTTTTAAAGTAAAAATGCTAGAAATAAAATGAAAAGATCCAAAGTAAATACCAAATGATTCAAACTGAGTTGTGACATGGCAACTACCCCAATGTCTAAGGTAGTATGGTCCAGTATGGTTCTCTTAATCATCTATAGAAACCAAAAACTAGTTTTATATACATTTTGTGAGCATAAAAGTACACTCAGTATGAAAATATAAAGTCACTCATGCACAAGTAGGAGAATCATACTAATTCCCCAGTGAGAAAAATGTTAAGACTCAAAAACACCTAACAAGGTATACTATCCACCACAACCTCACCAAGTCACGCTCCCCAAAAAACACAATTCATGTAAAGAAAAGTAGTTAGCACATCGATGATATGGTACCCTACACCACTTCCAAAATGGTTACCTTCTCATCCCAAATGAAAAACATCCTAATACAACCACACTTTTCCATAAGACACACTGTCACAACCTATCCTCACACACTTGGGAAACATACGACATCCCTACTGAAAACACCTTTGTCACAACCACATCAAATCCCACCCATATAGACCTAGGCCTCAAAACCACAAACTCTTCCTGAAGATACCTGGGAATGTACAACATATATCATCTAGAAGATTCCTAGGAAGCACACAATTCCTACAAACAACTGGGACTCACAACCGCACCAAAACCTTCCTGAAGAGTCTTGGTCTACCATTACCTAGAAGAGGGGCATATAAGATACAATAATCATCCATCCATCCTCCCACTATGTTGTTGAGAAAGAACACCCCCCATAAAATTGGTTGTATTCTGCACATAGGGCTCAAAACGGGTAGGGTGTGTATAGAAATTATAAGAAATTAAATGTATATATATATGTACCAAACACTCGACCCAACATATTTGTTTTCAAAACAACCATCCAGACCACAAAAAACATCCCTTGCTGCCACATCTAGTGAATAACCACACAACCAACCATAGACATAATTCATAACCCAATCCAATCCGTTTGACAAATTATCACTTTTCATTAAATAATTGTTTAGTTATTTATTTCATCCCCACCCATGAAACTACCAAAAACAACACACCACAAGTAACATCATAACCCACAATCACTTCACAAAGTCTCTAGAAACTCTGGGAAAAACGCCCACAAAGATAATACCTCCCTTCATCAAAATTATCCCTATTAAACATCCTCAGTATCCCCACTGCATGAAAAGAACCACATCTAGAAAAACAAAAAAACTCAACCAGATTGTTGTCCCACTACACAAACAGACCATGCCCAACAACCATAACCCAAAAAATATCCAATACCACTGTACAACAAGTTCTACCATTCCACAATGAATAAATCTGTCAACGTGATATTACATTACTCCCTTAAACCATCCACTCATTTTAGTTCCCTCAATTGAAACACCACAACCCCATATAGAGAAGAAGATAGAAAGGATCCACACACAGTGCACAAACACCCCCATACAAGGTGAGGGTAATTAGATTTTATAAATTGTTCTTTAATTTGAAATTAATAAATCATGGGAGATCATGGAACATGTTTGATCTAGGGTAATCTATTTAATTAACTATATATATGTGATTAATCAAGTTTTCATGTTCCCAATCATTCAATAGAAGAATAAAAACAAGTATTCATGAGTTAGGTGTAAAAATAGAGTCTGCACACATCCATGTTTTTTAGAAGGAATATGTCCAAAAATATTCACAACATGTATCAAAGATAAATAATAAAACAAAATAATACACCTCATCATCTTCCTTGACCGTTATTTATTATTATGGTAACAAAACCTGTTATCATAAAAAATCCATTTATCATTATAACACAATTAATTAAGATTTTTATTTGACTATATTCTCAAAGAGACATGAGCTTACCTACCCCACATGAAACATAATTAAGAGTGATGAAGTAATTCTTACATAGAATAACAAACAATAAGCAACTCCTCTTTAGACAAAAAATCGGGGGTCATGCAATCAGCAGGAGACTCCAAAAGAAAACTATAATGAAGTCTAAAACAAAGATGAAAATCCTCTAAGAAGAAAGGTTTTGGGATCACCCAGAAGAAAGAAAAACACACTCAGAAGTGAATATCTCAATTTATAAGTTCTAGATCCTATATTAATGGAAGGGAGAGAATTTCAAAGGCCATTAAAGTGGGATCATGGTCAAGATTATGTGGTTTGACATTTTCAATGTTTTAGAGAGTTTTTATATTAAAGATATAATTGATATCCTTTGAAAAACCTTTAGAAATGATCAGACATGCATTTAAACATGATTTACATTAAAGAAAACATAATAGGGATGAAACTAGAAAAATTTGTAAAAAACTGGAAATGGCTCACAGATGAGTGAGTCACCAATGTAAGTCAGTAATAGTGATTCACCAACACATGACTCACTGATGTGGCTCAAAAACATGAGTTACCAATGTGACCCACTGATTGCTATTCACTAACACAATTCACCAACACTACTTACTAATTCCTAACCTACCAACTCCCGAACTATCGATGCCTGACCTAGAAACACCCAAACTACCGATGCTTGACCTAACATTTCACAACCGACTTATGCTGAGCTACTGAAGAGAGCTACCTATACCACATACCAATGTGACCTACCAACAATGATCCACTAATGTTGATATACTAACATGAGCTACCTATAACGCCCCGAACCTAGAAGCCCAGAGCTGGTGCATTATTTTAATAAATTGGCATGATGACAAGAAATCAAGTCCTGAATGACCAACAAGTTTAGAAGTATTGAAAAATAAATTACATATATTAACTATACATTAAAATTTCATACATAAAACTCAGCATAAATAGTTCTTTGAGAATGACATTATTCACTTTAGTTTAACCCTCCATATCAATCATAATACACTTATTAGAATCATTGGAAAATAAAACATAAGAAAGGGGTGGGCTCAAACACTCAGTAAGGGAAATCAATACAACAGAAGATAACATAAACATTAGGCATGGTGAATAATTGAAAACACTTTACTTTACAAATAATAGACAAGAACACTTTTATGGTCGGAATATGAACTGAGTAAATAATGCCATAATAAAACATAGTCATGGGTATTCAACTTGACGAATAACCACATGAACCGTCAATATTATTTTCATAATGTCGGAATGTATAATGCCATGCAATCTGAAACATTTTCCCAAGGCCTCGGCCAAGACTTCTAAAAATGATTAAGGCCTTGGCCAAAACCATATATCAAATTGGGAAAGGGCCTCAGTCAATTCCATGTCTAGTTGTCTCATGAGACCTACCTATGTATCGAGGAGCTATAGAGGGATGCAACCATCACTTACTAAGTCCAATGCATTCCTCATATGAAAATTTTGAAACATATCATAAACATTCATATTGAAACTAACATATGAAATGTCAATACATTATCCACAAACCATGAATGTTATAAAAATAACACATCCATAGTCAAAAATAACTCATTAAATTAAATATAGAAGATTTTATTGTAATAGATTAACCTCAATCGATCATAATGAAGGATATTGACATAGATGAAAATAATCATCAAAACTATTTGAGAGAAATATCCCCTTTTTCTTTAAATCATTTTAAACTCACACTATTTGTCAAGAAGCCATTTAAAAATAGATTTTTGAATCAAAGTGTCCCATACCAATTTGAAAATTTTAAAAGGACTTTTTATTTTAAAACATTAATGTTCATATAAATAAATCAATAAAACCATGTTAAAACATGGATATTAATTATAAGGATTTAGAATAATAAATCTTTAAAACATTTAAAATGATATTTTAGTTAGAGTTTATAAAAAAAGATAGGCACTTGAATAAAAATAATTGAGGTAATAAAAACATTATAAGATCATGAGAATAAAGGGATTAATGATATAATATGTCAATGTACATTATATAGAACATATAAAAGTGATTTGGTGTATAACATCAAAGAAGTCTCAATAGAATGTAAATTGAGATGAAATCTCTTATAAAGAACGTATCTTTAGGTTAAGGATAAAAGAATGACATAATTACATGTGAAAAATATAAACACAATCAATATTATTGGATATTCTATGTAAATCAATCAAAGGACATTCACACATATTCTGGTAAAAACAACACCAATGAATTAGATGCTTAACTCAACAAATGGAGGTTGAGTTTAAATTACTCTTATCATGTTAATATCGATGACTTGAGAATTTAACAACGGAGTTATTATGTGTGTCAAAAGAATATACACTGAAAGTGGAGTGGAAATTTTGACCTAAGAAAATGAATAGTGATTCCGTACATAACCTTGGACAGAAATAATCAATGAAGTATGCGTAAAGCCGAATGAGTGGAAATTGAAATTTCAAATTCCTTTATCAATTTGGTAACTTACAAAACATACACCCATGAAATAAGGATCGTAAAATGATGATGTAAATATCAATAAATTAATGTATATTACAAAATTAATACAATCATGGTCAGTACACACACCACATGCAATAAATAACTGGTGAGAAATGGAAATCTCACAGAATTAAAAGTGAGATAAGAAACCCCTTACCTTGAACTTTATTTAAGTCAAGGGTATGTTTAACATATTATGAAGATCATAGTATGTTATTAAAGTATACCATATCCATATTAATATTTATGATATCATACATGATTGATTAATGACATTATACTACCCATTTAATAATAATTTCCATGTTAAATTAACATTTCGGGTAATAATTGCATTCTTTATCGTACGTGTTTTAACTTGTTACTCTTGATTGTTTCACTTAGATCAAGATTTAAATAATTCCATAATATGAAATATGACTTCTATATCATATATATTTAGAATATAAATATTTATAATAGACATATATATGAAATTAAAAACAAAATTTATGGAGATGATAGTCCGTACATACACTTAAACGCTATTTCTGTTTTCATATCGTATTGAACGGAACTAAGTGAATAAGATATATGAAAGTACATATATATATATATATATATATATCCAGTATCATTATTATTTCATATATTACATACTTATTATTAATATATATTTTTATAATCATCGTTGAATGGTGAACATAGAAATGACACTCATCGCGTCGTGGAGATAGTAATCCATACGTACGCACGAGCGACAATATAATTCTTTTAATTTAAAATAGTATTTAAATAGATGTTATATAATAAATAGAGAATAATTAAAATCTTATATTTATTATTGATATCAATTATACATCATTATTATACCCATCCAAATAATAATGTTTTGAATAACAACTACCCCACGTTTTGGAGATGGTAAGCCTTACATACGCATGTATGGTGACATATCATTCACAGGATTGATACAATAATGAATATGGTTGTACCGTATTTATAATAAAATTATATTATATAGATGATACTGTATTTGTTATTTATAATGGAAGCAACAATGCAAGAGGAAGTGGAAGATGAAAAAACTTGAAAAGGTGATGAAATATTTACCTCTTCTTCGGGTTATTCCTTTTGAATTTATCAAAAGGGATCTTAGGTTGGATTTATGATCAAAATAAGGCATATATAATCAAGTGAGAGAAGTTGGGAGGATATTTGGGTAGGGTTCGTCCGAGCATAATGGCATTGCAAGTGTGATTTAGAGAGAAGGGGAAGTGCCCTTTTATAAGAGGGTGAGGGTCACTTTAGAAATAGATTAAAGTATTAATTTATTATACCATCGTATTCAGTTTATAATGGCTGAATATGAATTTATATCTAAAATTATGTGCTTATGGGTCAAAATAAGTTCAACCAAAAGGTTTTAGATAAGTTCATGTTACCATTTTAACCTTATATATTATATTTAACTCTTAGTTAAATAGTTTAACTTTTACCGTGTCTTCTTGTATTATTACTCTATAAGGTTAATAAACTTACACTAAACTTTAAAGAGAACCTAATGTGGTTCATTAATGAAATATATAATATTATTTAATCCCTTTCTCTGAACCTTACATTTTTAGGAATATTATATGAACCAATAATATAGTATTTTCTTAAATATTAATTTATGTCATTTTTGTCACTATTTGGTATTTTGTTTTTGAGAAAGTCATAAAAACGTGATTAAATAGAAAAATATACATTTAATGATCCCTAAAATTTCATATTCTCCTAGAAAATTCATGGATGTCATTAAAACATTGAAATTATATTTATTTAAACATTTATAATACCATTTATTTGATTCTTTCATTAATAAGGTAATTACTACATCATCATTGTGGAATAAATAAATTTAATTATTTAATTTCTAAAAATTATAAAAAAACTACCATGATGTAAAAATTCTATTTATATTTCCAAATAATATTTATAGTAAAAAATAATATTTAAATAACACCGTATAAAAATTAATTACTAAATTATTTTTGATTATGTCAATTTTGTCTTTATTATAAATTAATTAATCTAAAGTGTCATTATCATTCCTAAGTGGATCCATGGGGTTCCAAAATCCAGCCTTGGATTCCCATGGTAGTAAATTACTCATAAAATAAGGTTAGTATATGTGTTAAGGTAATTTTTAATTATTATAATATTCCTTTTACCCTGAATTTCTCTATTTACCTTTAACCGTGGTAAATAAAAGTCAAAAGTTACAATTCAAAAAAAAAAATTTTCTTATTATCGAACCACATTTTAATTATTGTGGTTAAATTTGTTTCATGGATTTTGAAATTCCACTCATAGAAGCAGTAAAATTATGTTTTATGTGAATTTGCAAATTCTCTAAGGAGGTGTGTAAAAGACGGTGAAAAGTTCAATAAACTTTTATATATCTAATATTATTAAAAAATGACTCCAATGAAATAAATTGAAAATATATAGGTATTATGTATCTAGTTGGACCTAAAATAAATTAATATATATAAATATTTAAATAAAAAGTCAGTTTTAAACAACAACTTAGTGCTTTTCACAATTCATCAAAAATTGAAAGTTTTCAGAAAAATACCAAAAATTTACCCTAAGATAATTTTGATATCATGAATAAAAAAATGAAGACTATTTTACCAAATTAAAAACATATCATTTCCATTTATTAATTTAAATTTTTTTTTGTTTTCAAAATCACAAGGCATATTTTTAAGAAACAATAACTATCAAAAGATTGACACTTGTTTATGTCCAATATCAAAGTGAAATTACATACAATGACTATCATTGTATTAAATAGTAAAAATATAATCTATTTATACTTACAAATCATTAATATTTATAATTTAACGCTATAAATTATTAATATTAAGAAGTTGTTTTCTGTTAAAATATAATATTTTTTACTCTTCACCAAAATAAGAATGTTATCATAAAAACACCAAAAATTTATTGAAACTAAAGTATTAAGTCCCAATTCTAAAGAAGATTTTTAATTTTTCAAATTTAATATATAAAAGATTCAAATATTGGATTTAATAAGGGCTCACCATTAAAAGGCGGTAAAAGTGCATTTTTTGAAAAATATATCTATTATCTTAAAAAAATGTATTAGTTATTACATTTTGTCTAAGAAACAAATAATATGGATTCTAAAATTTTAAGGATTATATATAGTTCAAAATTATGTTAATACTATTCATAACTTCTTTTGAAAGGTTTTTTTGGTAAGTCGTGGTGTGCTAGAACTCGGTGTTGCGTGTAGTGCAAGTTATTTAATTTATTTGAAGAAATAGTATACTATGAAATCTTGGGCTGTTACATTCTCCACTCCTTCAATAAATTCCATCCACGCAATTTGAAATTGTTTTTTGAAAATAAAAGGTTTAAAATAAAAAATACCTTTTTGGTAAAACCAACATGGGTAAATAAAATTTAGTCTTAATAAGATGGAAAAAATAATATATATATATATATATATATATATATTTGACACGTAGAGTGTCATCCTTCAACTAATTCCTACCACTCACTCATATTTTACTCCAAAATATTTCAAAAAAATATTCTATTTATCATAATCATATAGGGCTACAAAAATAATGAATTTATAATTCATTTATCAAACTATTTAAATAATAATAATTTATACAAACAATTACATCATGTAGTCCAGTCATAGGTGATGCACCCTTGTTGCCCTTCGGTTGCGGGTTCAAGTTGTATGGCCTTGTCGGACGCGACGGGTCGCCGCCCGACCTCTAGGTTGTCCTTTTTTGGGGCAATCCAAAAATAATCTCAAACTACAATTATCCAAAATACTTCTGTCCAAACTCATAGTCCAAAATTTATAAGTAAGTAAAACACAATGAAGATTCTTTTTCCACGTAATAACATGTGAACACTTTAATCATATATTCTTTTAAAACTTGGTAACACCCTGAATTACCATAAAACAATTATTGATTACATTCATACTCTATTATTGTTTATATAATACTGTAAATATTTCATATATTAAAAAAATTATGAATATTCCAACAATCCTGAAATAAACAAACCCTTAATCAGTTCCAAGATAGTCAAGAATATCCAATATAATTTATCCAAATCAACCATCTCTTATTTCAAAATAACTACGTTAGTATCAAAACCATCTAATCTCAAATTCTCAATGAAATATTACTACAGTACAATCTTTATTTATTTCTATAATTAATATAACAAGTACATCGTTGAAACACCACTCAAACAACACAATATAGTAATAACAACACAAGAACTCTTAATCATTCCTCTTTATATTTGGTAGTATCATATCTTGATTCTTATCAGCATTTTGAGTACGCTCTGATGATTTGGGCATTGATTCACGTAGTGTCCCAAATCCTTGTAGATTAAGCATTTTTCATTTGAAACTTTTTTCTTACCCTTGCAATCATGTACTTAGTGTCCTTTTTCTCCACACATATAATAAACTCACATTCCCTTCATTCATTTACCAAAGTGATTCTTTCCATAGTTATCACATATGGGAAAATACTTCTTTTCCCTTTTCCCTTTATCTATGTTTCTTTCTTCCATACTTTTCTTTTCTTGCTTCCCTTCAATGCCATAAGACTGAAGAAATTATTTTCTTATCATATTTACCCATGATAATATTTCTTCATATGTTGAGAATACATGGGATACTATTTCCCTTCAAAATGTTGGATTAATACCATGAAAGATATGATCATTCTTACTCTTTGGATCATACATATTGCTGGAGTTCTCATTCCTTATTCTGGGATCCATTTCTATATAATGGCATACACTAGGTCAGTTTATGAATTGCACAGAATAATTCCAAACTAGTATAATACATAAGGTAAATTGAACAGTTTATGGATATAATCCAAAAAAATATTTTCTTTGAGGAGGTATATACTCATAAATCCTTGATAAATATTTGTAAATAAAATGAGGATTATCCTAATCATATCCCCTGGGAGTGTCGTAACCAAGAGTTTAGCAAGACTCATTGTCATCCAGTAGTTCCAATTTTAGTCTAGCTGAATGTGGTGTTTTTGGGTTTTACGCCTAGGTAAATATGTGCCAGAGCTGCCTCCACCTACTCGTTTCCTCACAGGGATGTATTTTCATGGAAAACATACAAAATCTCTACATTAATAAAATTATAGGAAGATCTTCTATACAAATCCTCAAAGTCTATCTTAGGGAAATGTTCTCTAATAAAAGTTTATCTAAATCTAGTTTTCAAGGTTATTGCTAAACATCCTATGATACCAATAGTAACACCCTGACATCAGAAGCCCAGAGCTGGTGCATTATTTTAATACATTGTAATAATTATAATGAATCAAGTCCTGAATGACCGATCAGTTTAGTAGTCTTGGAAAATAGATTACATATATTAACATTACATTACCATTTCAAACAAAAAATGCAGCATAAATAGTTCTTTGAGAATGTCATTATTCCCTTTATCTTAACATTGCATATCAATCATAATACACTTCTTGGAATCCTGAAAAAAAACATAAGAAAGGGGTGAGCTCAAATGCTCAGTAAGGGTAAGAAATACAACAGAAGATAACATAAATATTAGGCATGGTGAATAATTGAAAACACATGCCTTTACAAATAAAAAATGAACACTTTTATGGCAAGAATATGAGCTAAGTAAACAATTCCATAATAAAACACACTAATGGGTATTGTACTAGTCAAATAACCACATGAACCATCAATATTATTTTCCTAATGAGGGAATGTATAATGCCAGACATTATGAATCATTTTTCCATTGCCTCAGCCAAGACATCTAAAAATGATTAAGGCCTCGGCCAAAACCATATATCTAATTGGGAAAGGGACTCGGACAATTCACAGTCCAGTTGTCTCATGATACCTACTGATGCATCGAGGAGCTATAGCATGCTCCACCCATCACATACTAATTCCAATTCATTCCTTATATAAAATTTTTGAAACATAACATAATAATTCTTATGGAAACTAGCATACGAAATGTCAATACATTATCCACAAACCATGAATGGTTTAAAAATAACAAATCAATAGTCAAACATAAATCATTCAATACAATATGGATGATATTATTGTAATAGAAGAACCCCAATCGAGAATAATGAAGGATATTGTCATAGATGAAAATAATCATCAAAACTATTTGAGAGAAATATCCCCTTTTTCTTGAAAACATTTAAAAGTCACACTATTTGTCATGAATCCATTTAAAAATAGATTTTTAAAGCAACATGTCCCATACCACATTGAAACATTTAAAAGGAGTTTTAATTATACAACTTCAATTTCTATACACATAAATCATTAAAACCATTTTAAAACATGGACATTAATGAGAAAGATTTAGGATAATAAATCTATAAAACATTTAAAATGATATTTTATTAAGAGTTCCTAACCAAAAGAGAGACACATATATACAAATAATTGAGGTAATAAAAACATTATAATATCATGAGAATAAAGGGATTCATGATATACTATGTGAAAGTACATTATATACATCATATAAATGTGATTTGTTGTATAAAACAAAGAATTTTTAATGGAATGTAAAATGAGATGAAATCTCTTATACAGACAGTATCCTTAGGTTAAGGATAAATGAATGACATAAATATGTATGAAAAATATAAATAAACTCAATATTATTGTATATTCAGAGTAAATAAATCATTGGAAATTCACACATATTCTTGTAAAAACAACACCAATGTATTGGATCCATAACTTAACAAATGGAGATTGAGTTAAAATTACTCTTATCAAGTTCATATCAATGAAATGAGAATTTATAAATGGAGTGATTATGTGTGTCAAAAGTATATCCATAGAAATGGGAGTGGAAGTTATGACATAAGAAAATGAATAGTGATTCTACACATAATCTTGGAGTAAAATAATCAATGAAGTATGTGTTAATCCGAATGAGTGGAAATTGAAATTTCAAATTACATTATCGATTTGGTATCTTTAGAGACATACACCCATGAATGTAGGATCATAAAATGATGAATTAAATATCCTTAAATTATAGTATATCATACAATTAATACAATCATGGTCAATACACACACCACATGCAATAAATAAGTAGTGAACAATAGAAATCTCATAGAATTAAAAGTGAGATAAGAAACCCCTTACCTTGAACTTTCTTTTAGTTGAGGATATGTTTAAACTCATGTATGAAGATAGTATTATGTTATTAAAGTATAACAAAACCATATTAATAATTATGATATCATACATGATTCATTAATGACTTTATACTCCTCATTTAATAACAAATTCAATGTTAAATTTACATTTTGTGTAATAAATGATTTCTTTATCGTACTTGTTTTACTTTGTTACCCTTGATTTTATCACTTAGATAAAGATTGAAATACTTCCAGAATTTAAAACATTACTTATATATCATATATATTAAGAATATAAATATGTATAATAGGAATATATATGAAATGAAAAACCCCATTTATTGAGACGGTAGTCCGTACGTACGCATAAACGCGGTTTCTGGTTTCATATCATATTGAAAAGTAGTAAGTGAATAAGATATATGTAAGTACATATATATATGTCCAGTAGAATTATTATGTCATATATTACATACTTATTAGTAATATGAATTTTTATAATCATTTTTGAATGGTGAACATGGAAATGACTCTCATTGCATTTTAGAGATGGTAATCCGTACGTACGCATGAGCGACAATATCATTCTATTGATTTAAAATAGTATGTAAATAGATGGTATATAATAAATAGATAATAATTAACATGTTATATTTATTATTTATGTTAATTATACACCATTATTATACCCATCCAAAAAATAATGTATTGAATAACAACTACACCACGACGTGGAGACGGTAAGCCATATGTACACATGTTTGGTGACATGTCAATCATTTGATGGATAAAATAATGAATATGGTTGTAAATTTTTATAATAACATCAAATTATATATAAGATAATGGATTTATTGTTTTAGAATGGAATAAACAAACAATGAGGATGTGGAAGAAGAAAAGAACTTGAAAAGGTGATGAAATATTTACCTCATCTTCGGGTTCTTTCTTTTGATTTGATCAAAAGGGATCCTTAGGATAGCTTTATGATCAAAGTAAGGCCTCTAGAATCAAGTGAGGGAATTTGGGAGGATATTTGGTCAGGTTTATGAGAAGCTAATTGGATTTGGAGGTGTGATTTTGAGAGAAGGGGAAGTTCCCTTTTATAAGAGGGGTGTGGGTCACTTTAGGAAAATATTGAAGTATTAATTTATTATACAATAATAATCGGGTTATAATGGCTCCAAATGAATTTATATCTACAAATAGGTGGTTATGGGTCGAAACCATCTCAACCAATATGTTTTAGACAAGTTTATGTTACCATTTTAACATTATCATTTATATTTAACTCTTATTTAAATAGTTTAACTTTTATCGCGTCTTCTTGTATTCTTACTCTATATGGTTAATTAACTAACTATAAAATTCCAAGAGAACCTAAAGTGTATCATTAATGAAATATATAATATTATTTAAGACCTTTGGAAGAACGTTACTTTTCAAGGAATATTATATCAACCAATAATATAGTATTTGTTTCAAATATTAATTTATTTCAATTTGGACACTATTTGGTATTTTATTTTTATGAAAGTCAAAAAAAGTTGATTTCATTGAAAAATATACATTGAATCAGCCCTAACATTTCATATTCACCTAGAAAATTCGTGGATGTTATAAAAACACTGAAATTATATTTATTTTAATATTTATATTACCATTTATTTGATTCTTTCACAAATAAGTTAATTATTGCATCATCATTGTGTCATTAATAAATTTTATTATTTAATGTCTAAAAATTATAAAACAAATACCCTGAAGTGGGAAATATTTTTATCCTTCCAAATAATATTTATTTTCAGAAATATTTTTTATATAACACCATAAAAAAATTAATCATTAAAATATTTTTGTTTATGTCAATTTTCTCTTTACTTTAAATTAATTAATCTAAAGGGTCATTATTATTCATAACTGGCTTCATGGGGTCCCAAAATAGACACAAGAATGACAATGGTCAGTCATTACTAATCCAATAAGGTTAGGATATGTGTTAAGGTAATTTTGAATTATTACAATATTCTTTTTACCTTGAATTACCCTATTACCTTTAACCGTGGTAAATAAATGTCAAAAGATACTATTCAAAAAAAATTATTTTCATTTTATTGAACCAAATTTTACTTAATGAGGTTAAATTTATGTCTTGGGTTTTTTAAATTCCACTCACAAAAGTGGTAAAATTATGTTTTATGTGAATTTTCAAATTCTCCTAGGAGGTGGGTAAAAGACGGTGTAAAGTTCAATAACATATTATATATCTAATATTATCACAAAATGACTCCAATGAATTACATTAAACATATATAGGTATTCTGTATCTATTTTGACATTATATAAATTAAAATAAATAATTATATAAATAAATAGTTAGTTTTAAACAATAACTTAGAGTTTTCCACTATTCATCAAAAATTGAATGTTTTCAGAAAAATAACAAAAATTTGCCCTAACCTAATTTTGATATTCTGAATTCAAAAATGAATTCCATTTTCCAATATTAAAAATATAAAAGTTTCATTTATTAATTTAAAATTAATTCCCGTTGTCAAAACCATAAGGCGTATGTTTAATAAACAATAACTATCAAAAGATTGACACTTGTTTATATCTAATCTCAAAGTAAAATTACTTACAATAACAAGAATTGGATTAAATGGTAAAAATATAATATATTTATACTTAGAAATCATTAAAATATATAATTTAACATTATAAATTAATTTGATTAAAAAAAAATTTCTGTTAAAATATTTTATTTTTACTATTCACCCAAATATGAAGGTTATCAAAAAACACCAAAAATTTATTGAAACAAAATTATTATGTTCTAATTATAAAGAAGAAGTTTATTTAATCAAATTGAACATGTAAAAGTTTCATATATTGGATTGAAAAAGGGTTCACCATTAAAAGGAGATAAAAGTGTATTTTTAGAAAAATACATATTTTATCTGAAAAAATGAATTAGTTCATACATTATGTCCAAGAAACTCATAATATAGACTCTAAAATTATATGGATTATATATAGTTCAAAAATCAGTTAATAATATTTATAACCTATTTTTAACAGCTAGTTTGGTAAGTCGTGGTGCGCTAGAACTCGGTGTTGTTTGTAGTAAAAGTTATTGAATTACTTTGAAGAAATAACATACTATGAAATCTTTGGGTGTTACACTACCGATACCATCAACCGATGCTACATAAAAACACTGATCCATTGATGCAAAGATACCAACATTGAGGCACTGATGCAAGATACTGATACCAGCTACCAATTCAACCTACTGACACTGGGTCACTGATAAAAAATATGTAATTTTGGATAACTCTCGAAATGAGCTTTTGTTGCCTCCTAGAACACCCCAAACGCTAGATTTTGAAAAATGAATGATTTGAGGAGGTCTGAGCCATTGCAGTTCCCATTTTAAGTGGCTATTTTATTAACTCTTTTTATTATTTCAGTTTGAATAAATTAATTCCATAAATGTTAGTCATTTGATAACCTAGACCGATTTCAAGGGAAAAATTCATTTTAACGGGCCATGGTGCAACATACTATGATTTTATGAAATATATTCTCTCATATAAATATAAATTATTTAATATATTTCATTACATTAAATATATATTTTATCTTTCCTTAAACAAAAAAAAACAATTTTTTCTGTCACTTCATGTAACAATGAGTTACATCGATGACTTATGCTACACACAAGACAGAGTCTTACCAGACAACAATATACTATTAATATTTTTAATTAACATGGTATTTATCACCTAGCCATTGGAATAAAGAGTATTATTGAGATTAAATAAAGCAATAAATTATATTTTACACATGTTTATAAACTTAATTCATTTTTTACTACATAATTAGAAATGAAAATAATGACCAATTGAATATAAAGGATTTTTTTATGAAAAACTATTTTTATGACTGAAATGGAGTCTTATATTAAATTATATAATTAATCATTATTACTAAAATATATTAATGAAATATAGTTTTTATATATCTAAATAATTTTTATTAAATTCATCCAACAAGTTTTACAGGCTTAAAATATGAATAAATCAATTTTAAGCATAAAAAGCTGTATGTTTTTAAAATACATTTTTACCACCTTTTAATGAACCACTTGTTTTAAAACTAAATTTTGAAACATTTATAAATTATATTTGTAAAAATACACATTATTTATAAAATATTTATATCAAAATATAATTTGCGTGATTTTTTGTAAACTTTTTGAGAAGTTTCATGTTTCGGTGAATAGTGAATAAATACACGATTTTATTTAAAAAATTAATTTTAGTCTAAATAATATTGGGTTAAATTATAATTATAATTGGTTTTAGAGTATAATTAGAATAATTTTATATCATTTCATCTAATTTGGGTTATTTTAATCAATTTAACATTGAAATTTAATATAAAAGTACTTCAATCTTTTGAACTATATACTTTAAAAACCCGCTTTCTCATTCCATCTACGAGATTAATTTTCATTTAAATTAATTTATTTATTTGATTAGAAATTTTAAACATGGATTGAAAATTTGGAATTATAATAATTATTAATTTCTATTTTTGTTAAAATTTGTTTTTCACCAATAATATTTTCGAATGAAATTATAATCAATTACAGCAATTAAGGTAAAAATTAGTACTTTTAGTGGTTAAACATTAATCTTATGGGAAAAAATGGGATAGAAATTTGCTAAAAATCAATTTTATAGATGTATTTATAAAATACCAAAAAATTTAACAAATTTTGTTTATTATATGAGGCAAATTAGGAATGATATTCATACCAATAGTGTTTACCTTATATTATTTATAAGAACACTACTTCACCTCCACTATAAAAGACACTCACTCACCCAAAATATTCACACCTATAAAGCCTTCTTCATCATAAAAATCCTGAAAAAATAATCTCCTAAAATATTTAATTACATTATAGAAGCCTAAAATTTTTTATAATTAAAACCAAGGAAGTATTTTGGTGAAAACCAAAAGGGGTTACCCAAAGTAGAGGTCACATTCTTCAATAATAACATTTGTTTTATTTATTTCTGCACCAATTAAAAATTTCATATTAAATGATTATATAATAAAATTAGTATACTCAATATTCGGATATGTGTTTTATGTGTTGGGTTTAAATTAAACCTATACACACTTCCATCAAATGAGAAGTGAAATCACTATTTGTGTGTACGAAGGATTACCACCTCGTGAAATGATGTCGTTCATTTTTTACATTACCAAATCTCATGGTAGGAAATTATGATAAAAAAATATAATTTTATATTATATATATGATATTTATTATTTCTTAGTACTTTTTAACAATTATAAAAAATATACCTTCATGATTTCCATTTTATGGGAATACAATAACATCGTTTGTGGACATGTTGACTAATGCCTCCTAAAATCAATGAGATACGTTCAAAATTTACATCAAATTTATTATGTATGAGTTTTATAGAATTATGTGATGTAAATTCCATATATATTATATTAATTACATAATTAAAATTTTGTAAATATAATATTGAATTTTCATTATTACCTTTTCACACACTGAGTAAGTGATAATGGTGTTTGTAGATATGTTGACTACCATATCCTCGAAGTGATGTGATTCCTTTTAAATCACAAGAATTATATATATAAGTGTATATTATTAAATAATGCTTTATTTATTATATAATTATAATTACTGAAAAATAAAATTTACTTATATAATTTTTATGATGATCATTGAAAAATGGAAATGTTACCCATGAGTACATACAGACTACCGTCAACATGATTGCAACATCAGTTCTTTTTTTTTTATAAAAATATTTCATGATTGGTTTTAAAATTGAAATTTATGTATAAATATGATAATTATTTCCTGATTATTGTTTTGGATATTTTCTTAATAATGACCCCTTTTACCTTTTTCCACCCACCAAAGTTGTTTTTGAAAGATAAACTGAATTGGGTCAAAACAACAGACCTAAATATAATTATTTAAGTATTTGTATAAAAAATTGTAATAAGTGAAATAAAATTTATGATAAACCTGAATTTTTTTTGAATAAATAAAATAATTAAAATAATTATGTTATTTAGGAAGAAAATGACATATGCTACAAGTTAGGCTCAGGGTATGGGACTTCGTGTCAATCTCCTTTCATTGAGGCATTGTTTTTTTTTGTTATACACCCATATTATTTTATGAGGTGTATATAAAACCCATTTAACATATCAAATAATTATTTTTATCACCATTTTATTTACTGTTTTGTTAAATGTTATTTCTCTATGGGTTTTATGATTCAAATGCTTCAAAGTGGTATGAGACACTTTAGAATGATTAAATATTATCTTCCTCAAGAATGTTATTAGTGAACTTTATATGCTATTTCTATTCATCCACATATAAAAACCTAGTTTTTAATTATTATACACTATGAATATATAATATTTATACCATATTATTTCATCCTCAACATGGATTAAGATTTTTTCAATGATATTGGTATACAACACATTTGTTTTCCACTGCTTAACCATGTTTTGATGAGATTATTAATGAACGCATTTCTTTTCGATAGGTTAGTCATGTTTTCAATATATTTACATTAAATCCATTATTTTAAATTTTATAATCTGGTTATAATTGTAAAATTTTTATATATGGTATATATCATTGAATGTGTTTTATTCTTGATATGCCACTTGGAAATAATCAAAACGAGTATGCCTGATACAACTTATATAAAGGGTTAAGTCCCATTTTAGCTCATCGGTGAGCTCAATAAATAAAATATGATGGATTTATAACCATTATATCTAATGGGTGGTTGGTATATATCTTATAAAAAGGGTTCATCCACATTATAGCTATTTATAAATGGGTGAGCCCGATATGGCTTATATGAAGGGTTGAGTCCCATTATAGCTGACAGGTGAGACCTGTATAACATAAATGATGGCTAATCCCCATGATTGTTGTCCAATGCATTGGGTAATGATAATTTAGAAAGTAATACTTATTTTTATTCCAATTAAATTTGGGTTTTAAAGGGTTTCTTGTATATTATTCTCTAATTTACCTAAAAGTGTTCGGATTTCTTTCTATGGGTTTTAATTATTTTATTCGTGGATTTATTATTCATGTGATTTTTTTTTATTATGAAGGTAAATGTTATATGAGTTTCCATTTGATCCCTAGAATTATGGTTGTCCTTATTTAATATACCTTAGTAATATTTTTTGTTCTCAAACCATGTTTGTAATTGATTTTCATTGTATTTAAGGATGTGTAAGGGAAATGAAGAATTAAAGTTGAAAGCTGTGGGGATTTTTATTGAAAATTCAAATCATGCATTATTTGAAGAGTTTTATATTATGGGAAAAACGGATATAGATTGAATATTTCCACTTTGTATTTCATGGTTTTTTATGTATGAGTTATGGGCTAAATCTCTAAAACATAAACAAAAAAAAGATCCTCCAATTTAATTGAATGAATTATTGAATTAAAATCAAGAATATCTAATGATTATGAATGGGCCATTATATGATCTATGGAATATTGAATGACACTCCCAGAAAACCTATATCATGTACAATATATGTTCCATGTATCCCTGTCATGACCCATCCCCTAGGGCCCATATCGTGACTACTCCAATCCCGCCTTTCATAGGCCAGGGGCTGGCGACTAGCACCAAAGGCGTAACTCCCTAAAAACTCGGAAGGAATTGCCTTTATAAAATTTAAACCCACATAACGAGAGATCAAGAGGATCATACACTAAGTAAATTAGTATAACAAGTGTGATGAACTTCAAAGGGGCCATAATACAAGCCCAACAGAAAGGTATAGCTAAAACTGAATGAAAAATAACTGAAAGGTGACTAGTAGCTCCTGGATCGTCCACCACGGATCCTACCTGAAGGGTAGGTACATATTTCCTAAACAAAAGTCTGCATATATCGGTACACTCCATGTGGAATCACGAAAAGTGTCCACCTCCTGGTACCGTCCAGTCCTCGTACACTCTGCCTCGGTGAGCGTTGTTTGTCATCTGCATCCAACACAATGAGGGGTGGGCATAGCCCGTGCATGGGTGAGTGTAACGATACTCAGAAGGGACCCAGAGACCCTCAAGGTCTCACTAAATCGAACAAGGATACACCCGAAAGAAATATCTCAACAGATAACCTTTACTTAGAAATACGCCCATACATATACCTAAGTTATCAAATAACCCATATCAATCATGAGAAAAGCAAAAAGGTTTTTGATTCAGCTGAATCTAGGATTTCTATTCACGATGTCGAAAACACGACTGCTAGAGAACTCCTCCTCTGTCGAGAACAATACACATGTCACGACTTCGAGGTGCTACTCACTAACCATAGACTGTTGAGGTACTCCTCCTGTCGAGTACCATGAGTCTGCCGTCCTAACACAGTAGCGCTCCCCGCCATGGTTTTGCCGCCCCAACACAATAGTGATCCCCCTAATAGCCTATAGAGGTACTCCACCTGTCGAGTACCGCATGTATGTCTCCACAACATATTAGTGGTCCTCCTCCATGAGTCTGCCGCCCCAACATATTAGTGCTCCTCAATGGGCTAGTCAAGTCACTCCAAAACGAATCGGTCAAGCAGTCGTCAGGTCTACAGCTACTGGGACTCCGTACATCGTATGCTCGTCTTAGGGAGGATCTGATACATGAGCTACTTTTCGATACTCCAAGTGTCACGAAGTCACACATAGAATTATCACAAAGGACCGCCTCGTCATCAGGGTCTCAATGCAATAGATGGCACGACAATCGGACGCACGGTCTGTGAGTTATTAGCTTTTTGTCCCGGGGGACCTCTTGGTTTCGTGTACTAACAAACCCAGCCGTATCGCAACTTTACCCCAAACTCCCATGGGGTATACTCAAAGGTATCATTTCTCAAAGAGATTACCAGTACCATTGACGGTTCGTCAAACGGACGTCCGGTCTGAGAGTTATTGGATTTTCCCTTCTAGGGGCCGGTTGGTTTTAAATCTAAAGCCAACCCGATCATACTCCAACTACATCCAATCCTCATGTGGAGTATGCCAAATAACCTTCTCATCATAAGGAATACAACGTAATTGACGACACGTCATTCGGACGTCTGGTCCTTATGTTATAAGCGTTTCCGCTCTGAGGGCCAAGTTGGTTTCGGGTTCGAACCAACCTGGCCATATCCAATCATCACTGAAACCTTAAGTGTAATATACTGAAACA
The DNA here is from genome assembly GCA_963277665.1 of Viscum album. Classification (NCBI taxonomy): domain Eukaryota; kingdom Viridiplantae; phylum Streptophyta; class Magnoliopsida; order Santalales; family Viscaceae; genus Viscum; species Viscum album. Next base: position 248,006,762 of record OY728165.1, on the reverse strand, counting down.
ACCATCTCGATCCAAGGAATCCTATGCATCTGACAGTGCATTGATCGGAAGTATGTAGCTCATATTATGGGTGTTTTAATGAATCTTGTCCGAAAATAGGGGGGTCTGGGCCCAGTTCGACCTGACCCATCCCACCCTGTGTCGGCCCGAACCGTGTCAACCCAAACTGGGTCCGTGTCTGGCCCAGCCCAGCTGGCGCGGGCTGGCCTAGCCGGTACGACCCAGCCTGGTTCTGTGTGTCCTTCCCTAGCCCGGCTGGGGGGGGGGCATTGGCTCGGCCAGCTGACGCGGATTAAGCCACGCCACTTTGATTTTCCGGAATGGTCGAGCCGTTCCGGTTTCTTTCTCCGCCGCAGCTCAGCCGCGGTGGTCTCCTCTAGTGGCATGCCACTGCCATCTTCTGCAGACCACAAGACATGCTTGTGTGGTCCATTTCACCCATCTACTATGCCTATGTTCATCTCAGTTCCCTAACATTAATGTGAAGGCTCCAAATCGTCGTTGCAGTCCCATTTTGTCACCGCCAAACAATTCGCGCATCATGAATGATACAACGAGGGGTCCGGACTTGTTCGTTATTCCGTACCCTCTGCATTAGTGGTTCAAATAATTATCCAACCAAATAAATACCCGTGCTCGAGGGTATAAATCACATATATAAAATATACAAAAACAACCCCGACCCCGTAATTCACGTCGCACGTCGACGAGCCACAGAAGACGAGCATCGCAGCAATCAGGCGTCGCGGGAGACAACGTTGCATGGGAAAAATATCATTCCGTCAATGTTAGAGGAAAAAGAACGTTGTAGTTAAAGATGGTCTCTGCGGTCTATGGCTTCTCCCTTGACGCGGAGGAAGGGAAGATTAGATGGTCGTTCTTCGTCGAGAGAGAACATTCTTCATCGTTGGAGGAAAGCTCTCCCTCCTCCTCTTCTCTTCCTTATATCTCCACCAAGAAATTAAGCCCCAAAAATAATAGATTTTTCTCTCTATTAGTATAATGGCACAAAACCCAAGACTTATCCCTCAAAAAAGTGACAACACATTGATAAAATATGGAGAGATGAATTCAAATAGATTTGAATTAAAAGAATGAATTAATTCACTTCATTGATGGTGGAGGGTTGAAAAATAAATTAAAACATGGAACTCCAAGTGTTCAAGGGGGTTTCAAGGTAGTTTAAAGTGGTAGTGTTCATATGGTCCCAATAAACATTATCCTCCATTTGGATATATAAACCACCAAGTAAATAAAATAATGTCACACACTATTTTATTTAATTTATTAATGAAAACCCAAAAGTTAACTTCTGCTCCCGTCTAAACGCAACTGTAGTGAAGGTATTCTTAAGTGAATATCGGCACTGTGTGTTCATTGGTGTCCTCAGATTTAAATTCTGAGCACTGGTTTAAATGATAGAAAAACCAGCATGTACGTTTACTGATCGTACCCGAACAAAACTTTAGAAATTGATTCCGGGCACACCGGGCTTCAGAATCATGTGCCATTAGAAACTACAGACTCATAATGTTCCAAAGAAATTAAGAAAAAAATTTCCATGAATTTTCCGGGTCTTTAAAATCCCTCTCAAGGAAGAACATAATAGATCCCTAGCATGTTCTGAATTCAAATATGGTATAATTGCAAAATTATCTATCATATGTGGATTAATCTGTGAAGTTCTTATACTATACAGACAATTTTCTATGAAATAAAATGTCTCACCCTGTCAAAGTACCATGGTAGAACCATATGTGTGAGGAGGCGATATGGGAACTGGGGGAATAAACTTAGTATGAAGACAATCACCTATTATAACCATAGTATGTAAAATGATGTTTTGAGAAAAATTTCATATGGGGGTAAGAATGTAATGAACCCTGTTTTTCTTCAATGTAATTAACCTTGATATATAATTGTGCCATATTTAGTAGTTTAGTAATTTATATAACACATTAACCACTTAATAAATCCATAAAATTTATATTATAATAATTTCAACATTACAATTATATAATGAATGTCGGAATGAGAATATTAAATATTATATTGGAACAACAAAAATGGAAAATTAGATAACCAAAATCAGAAAATTAGATTTTCGTAATGTATTATAATAAAAACACCCATGAACAACACTATATAATTAAAGAAAAATATTAGTAATGAAATATTCATTTTTAATATATATATATATATATATTGATAAAACATAAGTGAATGTTTAGTTATTGAATTATTAAGTATTTATTTGAATTAGGTAACCCATATGATCGTTTCCAATTTAATTGTAGAAATAGTAACATGACATCAAGAATCATAATTTTAACACTGGAATAATAATATAAACATTATGAATAAAATCCATACAATTATAATATTATCCTCACCATTGAATGTGTAAAATAAAATTTATTGATCGTTTAAAATAAGTATATTGAATATTTTTCATAATGATAAATAAAATTTAATGTTTCAAAATATGATAAAATAAGTGATTATATTTATTTATAAAATCGAAATGGTTTATTTGTAATTTTCTATCAAATATATTATTTTAAGTGAATTTTTATTTTAAAAAAACCGTTTCTTAAATTAATATTACATTTTATTATGGTGATAATATTATTTAATGAAACTATATGTAGTTTCTCAAATAGTTGTGAAATTATCCTAATATTAAAATTAGTATTTTTTTCAAAAAAATAAACATTTAATTAAAAATTTTTTTTTTCATATTTTGAAAAACAATTTTATAAAATGGAGATCACTTTTGGAATATACATGTTAAAAAATTGTTATAGCCATTTTTTTGGAATATTTATAGAATGTTTGAATTTTAAGAGAATTGTAAAATACGAAAAAATATAAAAAAATTCATTATATGAAAAGTACAAATAGAAATGATCTATGGATGATGTAATAGACCATTGGATATATATCACATGTAGTGTTTACAATATATAGTCATAAGATTCAATAATATTGTTAGTCTTGTTCCAAAATAATAATCAAATGATTATAGTATTAAAAAAGCCCTCTCATTCCCTAATAAATACCACCATCACCACCCATTCTCATCAGATCTTATAATACTTTTAGTTTACTAAAACATGATAAAAAACTCACCTAAACTCTCTCCCCACTTCTCTATAATCCTCATTTATCTAAAAATTCTAGTCCTAAAGTGACATAAGGAGTTCTTCATGAGATGTCATTCAAGAGGCAATATTCTCAAACATTATATTTTGAATTCTTTTCTTCTTATTCCTTCTCCTAAACTCCATAATCCATATTTAAATAATGATAGAAGTATTAAAAATATATATTAACATTATTTTTTATTTTAATTTAGATTTTTTACCACCCATTAATCTATTCATAAAATGAATGTGTTGTTCACAATATTGTGGGTTTCTTTCCACAATGAGAAACACACATAAATTTTCTCCACTACCTTCAAGGATAGTTATGATAATATTATAATAGTTATATATAATGATAATAACTTTAACATAAATTATTTCTTATTATGAATTATTTTAATAAAAAATTTATCAAATAAAATTAATCTAGTTCTTGACGGTCGAAAAAACCGCCTAAATAAATTAACCATATATTGTTAATATTTATACTAAATGAATCAAAAATATATTGGAAAAATAAGGGAAAATTTGGAATACTATTATTTTATCATTACTTTAACATAATTTTATTTCAATTTTGGTTTTTATACTGATTTTAAAATAACTTCAATAATTAGCCACTATTGATCTGTCCATGAAACCATGAAACAAACTCCTTCTGAACAATGAAATTAAAAATTATATATCATTTAAATGGTTTTAATTGAAGAAAATATAATTATATTATTAAAATATATATTTAAAATGTTTTGAATTATTTTTGATGAAATTCAATATGATTAAACAATATGTCAAGTAAAAGTGAGAAATGGTTTTGGAATAATAGTTAAGTGATCTCTCTAATCCTCACCATTTTCATTTGGGTTAGGATTTATCTTAGTTACATATTTTTATCACTATATATTTATTATTTAGTTATTATATATTCTGTATCTAAAACCCACAAATATATACCTTTCTTAATTATATTATCTTTTATGTGTATATGCATCTCTTACATCTTCCATTATAAATTTATTTCACTATGAAAACATAATTAAATAGAATACTCTCATTTCCTATCCTGATTTAATATACCAATCAACAATTTTTTAAAATATTATATTGTTTCCTAAAATGATCATTTTATTATGAAATGCTACTATGGTTCATTTATGGTTTCATGTAAATTACTATTAACTTTCCATCTTTAAGTAATCATTACCCTTCTTCATATAACCACACTTGAAAGGAATATTTCAAACATTATTTCTTGACTAATTTTTATATAATTAGTTAACATGGAATTATTTATAGGTTATATGAGGCATTATTTTCCTATAAATGTTGAAAAATTCCTTATTCCATCCATTCATGTAAATTTTTATTTTATGACATGTGTTTATGATATAAAACATAATTAGGAATCCAATTTCCTTCAATCGGTAATATGTTTGTTTGCACCTTATGAATGAGATTATATTTAGGGTATTAGGTAGTAAAGATAATTCATAATATGAAAATGTCAGCTAAGTAAATTTTTCTTAGTATATATCATTTTCTTATTCTTATGCCATGATTTATTTCTTTTACACATTCTTTATCGCAATGATATTATGATTCCATTCTATTTATGACATGATTCTATATGATTATTCATGGTCCATGAATTTTATGATATCATGTGGATTCATTTTTCTAATTTTCTAAGATCATTTATCCTGTTTATTCCATTACTTTTTTATATCTCACCACTTTTTTTATGTATTACCTAGGCTATACTATACAGTTTTAGAACCTTATTGTGATTCAAGAACTCATTAAGATGTTTAAAACAAGAATTTTTAATTTTTGATTCATTTTTGTGTACTATGAACCTATTATTCTAAATACACTAGTCCTATAATTATTTGGGTTTTTATTATTATATATTTATGTTGAAAATAGTGTAATAATATTTGAAAAAGTCTTTGGTCTCAATATTTCATGCAATAAAACCTATACATCTAGAATACACATAGATGCATTATTATTTCATATTTCAATCTGATTCAGGCAAGATGTGTTCATCATAAACATGATAGTAACCCTCAACCATATCTTACACACTGTAAGAACATTGATATCTCATTTCAAGATAATTCATATTTACAACACCCTGGAAATATAAATCATAACTCAACTTTCTTACACCTGATAACCCACTCCAAGACCAATAAATGATGCATGTTGCTAATTTTATCTACTATCCTCCTATTTAATCTTGGTAATCTTGAAATGATTCATGAAATTACAGATGGATTTAAATCCAAATATATTCACCTAATATTGAATGTAATTCCTCATTCCATACTAAAAATTTATATAATAACTGGTAGCCATTTCACCAATAGTATAGGTGTAGAGAGATGTAGATCTTTAATGTGGGTTAAATAATATATTACTAACATGAATCTATTATAGATGTATGAAATATATTCCCCTTTAATTGATAGTGATCCTGAAGAATAATTTCTTAATGGAATGTTAATAAATTCCCTTATAGATGAACCCCACATGTTAGACTACTTAGACCATAATATTTCACCAACTCTTTACTAGTCATTGAATCATATATGTGGAAAGCTAAAATATCTATTCAATTGGTTTTCAAAGGTTGTAATAATGAGTATCTATATACTGTATCTAAATATATTTTCATGTTATTCAAAATCACCTATAATTTTTCGGGTATTTTTCATTTTTAATTCAAAAATTAACATCTTAAAAGGACTGCTTGGTTGTTAGTGCACCATCACCCATTTACTATTAAACTATATTTAAACTCTCTCTAACATGAATTTATAGTTGGGACATTCATAAAAAGTGGATCAATATGAACTATCTTCGTGTAATGCTCTTTCATTCTATTTTGGTTCTTACATCGAGGACATTGCAATGGAATATCTCTATAATTCAAATTCTGAGATTAAAAATAAAATTCAATAATAGGTATAATGTAAAATTTTATGGTATAAAATAATATATTTTTATCTACCCCAACAAAAAAAATATAATACATTGTATTCATAATATATTATTGAATCAATCCTAACCCAACAACAACTAAGTTGGGTAAATTCATTCATTGGATGATAAAAATATTTTAGAATATTATAGAATTAGACTATAATCATTGGTCACTCATGTAAAACACCCCCAATATTTTACATAGGAAAAATAAATATATGTTTTTGTTGACAGATTAAATGTCCCAATCCTAAATAGTAACCAAAATAGTAATCACATGTACATTTATAAATATCATGTGATCCTGATATATAGAGACACATGAATGAAAAAATTCCTACTACCACATTTTTAATAGATTAAGAACACATAATTCATAAATTAATATAATTTAATCATACCAGAAAATATAACCTAGTTGTAAATTTGAACACCAAGAATTACAAACCAATCCCAAGAAAAATGGGCATCCCTCATACTTAGGTTAACTAAAATAAGTTACATGATCCCTAATAATACATGGAAATTTCTTATCTCCTTTCCAAAATATAGAAAATATTTTGAAAAAATAAAAAGAGTCATTGACACCACTTTTTAAAATCCCTATAATTGTCTTCCACCATCTTGAATGAATAAATTTACCATAATCTTCATTCATTATTCCCATCATGATAGAGGATATTGATAATATATTATAGTATTTATATAACTGGTGGCGATATCATACCCTAAGGTACTATAAAATATAAACTCAAAAAAAGGCAAAATAACCCTCAAAAAATAAAAATTTAGAACAATATATTCCTTATATAAAATCTATATTATAGTATATATCAAAATAAAATTTTATCAATTTCAATTACCATACATTCCATAGTATACATATAGATTATGTAGTTTTACCGAAGTGTGGATCACATACATTTGGTCTAAAAATATAAAAATAAAGTAGATAACCACAATTAGTCTTCATTCATTCCATTAACATTGATTCTAACATCCACCAACAAACCCTAGCTTATACAACCAAAGCATCATGACCCTTTACCTTACCTAGGTCACAAAACAAGGAGTCTACTCAGGTATTATGGTTCCCAATTTCAGTGTGACTCGAACTCTATAGACCTCTTCTATGTGTCCATAACAACTCTAGTAAATACTAGTGAAATATGGATATATAATGATAATTAAGTAATATTTAATAAATATATAACATGAAATACTATGTAATTCTCTTTCCAAATCACATTTGGTCACTCCTATTTCAAATAGTACATGAATTTGATCATATAATCATGGTCTTAGTTTATACATTAATATGAAATTATATATTGTTTTTCATATAATAGTAATGATGGTAATTCCATCTTCATAAATAATCACTAGGTAAATGATCTATCCCCATTAAGAATCAATTGGTGGACACTCTATAACCCAACTAGGTATCTAGGAGAATATTTGTAACTAAACTAATAGAAATATTGAGTGAGTAATGACCTGTTGAATACTAAAGCATCAATTGTGTGTGGATGATAAACCACAGCTACTCATGAATAGTCATATGGCACTCTATTGATTCAAATATAGGGTGGAAAACATACGAATAAATCATCTCATCTATGTGGATGGTATATCGATGATATCACTCATGAGGGTGATGAATTACTAACATATGTGGATGATTGAACACTGATAATACATTAATAGTTTAATTATTAACCATAGATATTACATCCATTATTGGGTGATTCAACACTATTATAATCCCCTAGGTAGAATATGAACAATCGGTATAAAATTTCAAATGGTCATTATAGTACTATTATCATAACCTTGGTGGTTAGTATACCACTAGAATAGGTCTATAATTAGATGTGGTACCATAATAGAAACCCTCAAATGTGGACAACGTTTCCTTATCACAAATCCAAAAGTGGATGACATACCACTAAAATGAAAATCCACGTGGACAAGGTACTGCCATTCAAATATTTTCCTTGTGAATCATAGATCATAGGTACCTTTTAAAATTGAATATTTTTTTTATCAAATATCATCGTGTAGTTGGTATAACACCTTTTCACCAATGGTGTATGTGATACCCCCATCGAAAAGAGTTAAGTGGAAAATGCATCAATTCATATAATGTGACCATTAATTATGAATTAAAAATAATTTAAATTCAATTGAAAAAGTTTATAGATTTATACATATCATGGTTTTTATATTTTATGCCACCCATGCATCTCAAAGGAATATCCCTATATCATTTCACTAATATCCGTGCTTTCACTTAATAAAAAATACACTAAATCATACACGAAGGAACTAAAATAATCTCTCAAGATAATATCTCAATCATACACACCAATTTTCGGTCTAGTCTCTCATTTTTATATATTGATTCACATAAATGATTTCCATTAGTGACTACTGTGTCATAATGAATCACCCAAAGACCACCGATGAACTTCATAGTGTCTATTTGTTAAAAGTTAAATTAATGAAACCATTTAATTGTGTATAATTACATTAATAAAGATTCATTTTCCTTATTTCTTGCAATGTATTAAAACTAGGGTAAAACTAGTAGAAAATATAGGGACTACCTTTCTAATATTAGTAGCGTTATTATCATCGAAGACCACCTAATGAATTGACCTCAAATTTATTTTTAGGAATTCTTAAAAAACATCACAAATTAGTTATAATTGATGGAATTTGGGGAAATATAAATTAAAACCTTGAATAGTGGGATGATGTGTAATATCTTTTTCCCTAATTATTTCCTATGATGAACATATCAAAAAACCAATGAAAAATAAATGAGATACACTCTTCTAAAAAGAATAAACTATGAATCGTTAGTGGTATACTACAATGATTGTGTAAAATTATGAAAATTACCTTTTATTAGAATTAATAAATAATATATAATTTAATTATATCTCAAAATTAAAAAAAAAGTTGTTATACATTAATTTCACATAGGAATAACATCAAGAACTCAGTGAGCATCGGGTACATGCCGATGGTGTATATTATACATAATGTCCTTCAAAATGTTTCCCACTCATTTTGGGATTCACAAGGTACATATTTCATTCTTATCACATAACCAATGGATTGTTTCATAATTATATAATCTTTAACACCACACTAGACATTACAAATTATCCTTTAGGTCCCCCTCAATCACCTGTAACACTACAAAAAAATACATGAGTTTTGGTTGAAATATAAAATAAATTAATTCATCACACTAATTCAATATTTTATGTTAGCAACAAAATCACATTGTTTAATTAAAAAATTATATAATTCCAACTATTGATCTTATATAAGAAGCACCACTATCAAATCAATTCGAATAATTACTTAATAATTATGGACATAAAATTAGGGTAAAAACTCTAATTATAAAATATGAATCATACTCAAATAAAGATTAAATTAGATCTACATAACATAGAATATTATCATGTGGTGATCTTAGAAAATTAGGTACACTATTAGTGATTGTGATCTGATCCTCTTATTTCTAGAAATAAGATCAGAAGTTAATAACCGTAATTTTTATGATTCAAATTTTAGATCAAGAAACCTAGATTTAATTTAATAATATTAATCTATCAATGGATTAATAAATCGATTAAATTTGAAGAGACATTTTAGTGAACACATGAGGATATATAGATTAATAATATGTTGAGATGGTGATTTGATTGATCCTATGGAAATAAGAGTTATATGATGATTTAAAATTCTTAATTTTATTCCCATGGAACCCAAAACTTATTCCAAGTGATGTTATGATGTTTAATGATACATATACATGTGATTTGGTTTTTTAATAGAGTAATATCATAACTCAACCTTGATAACATTATTAGGGTTCAAAGACGGTCAGTGCCTTTAACAGACTATGCATGCACCTCTACCTACAAACACTGTGCAACATGGTCACCCAAGATAACAACCTATTACTATGTTTTTGACTCTACCTCACTCAAGTAAAATATTTTATCCTACAATATGATCCTATAGGTCATTATCCTCATCTGTGTAATATTAAATACATTCCCAAAAACTAATAATGAGTTAAGAAATTAAAAAACTCCATAGGGGTTTCTTATAACACACAACATGTAATAACTATCCTTAACGTAGAATTTTTTCCTAAAAAATATAAATATGATCATTTTTAATAAAAAAAATTCATTCCAATTTTTTTTATATAATCCTTTACCTACCATATCCCATCATTAATAACATAATTATCCATAGTACTATCACCACTTAATATATGTTTCTCTCTCAATATCATTAATTATCTATTGTAAATCCTTACTATCCAATCCCCATACATCATTTAAATATCCTAATAAAAAAATGTAAATAAAATGAGATGATTTTAGTTTGAAATTCTATAGTTTATAGAAATTTAATAGATTTTAAATTTAAAAATACAATTGCAGAAACTCTTAAAAATAATACAAATCTTTGATTTGTTACAAAAAATTAAAATATATCTATATATCGAGGGTCCATATTAAGTTCATTATCAAATTGATATATGTTTTAAAAATGAAGACACTCTCATGAATAGTTTTCTTCCAAATTCAAAACATACTTACCATCAATGATCACCTTAATAATAATTAGGTTGAGTCTAATGTATCACTAATAACTTATGAATATTTTGTACAAGATATTTATTCTCTTACACTAACTATGGACCCAGATTTAATTATCTCACAATTGAATAAAAAATTATTGTGATCAGCATACTCTCTCATATTGTGATTTAAATAGAGATATTAAAATTGACAATTGATAGCTATTAATGTAAATAAACATTCTCATAGGTATATATTCCTTAAAAGATCATTGAAAATTAAGTATCTATGTTTGAACCATCTCCTCTAATCTTATATAGTTTATTCTATCAAGAAATCCATTTGAGTATGATATGATGTACTCATATTCAATTAAGTATAATTTTATTTATGCAACCCTCTCCAAAATCTACATGTGAATCAATGATCCTCATCTAACATGATAGATCAATAATTTCTTCCTATATCATCCATATATAATATTTCTTGTCCCTTAATAGTGAATTTATCTTAAATTCGTAAGAATTCGGATAACATCATGAGTCTATCCATAATCACTCAAATCACAGTATGATTCGATGGTGATTTTAGGAAAATTTTTAGGAAATAAAAAAAATGTATTCACACTTCTATTTTGGTAGAACAAAATAACTCAAAATTATTATTGTTCACTAATGCTTGACATTTTTTCATAAACTAGTCATGTATAATTATATATAACTAACTGAATCCATCAAAATACCTTCCCAAAAAATTTAAATATATTATAATTATACAAATTTCAAAATTTAGGAAGAGCTATCCAACTAGAGTTGGTCAATTCACATGCAACATCCTTCCATTGAATTGAAAGAACTGCTACTATATCATGACAATTATTTATCATGTTCACTGTTATAAATTAACCATACAAATTATTTGCAAAATATAAGTAATCAAATGTCATTATGAATATTGATTTTGTATTTTAAGCCTTATTTACATGGTAAAAAGGTAAAAAATGAAATTTATCTTATATAAAATCATACTAATTCATTCATCATGAGCATCTAAATGAATAAAGTCCATGAAGCCCTTATATTTCCACTACACCTCAATGTAATTTTATAACTTTGAATTCTGACTTAAGTAATACACCACAACATTTCCCTTTTATAGTGTATATGACAACCTGAAATTAGATATTGGGGAAACTGAAACCAATATTATTTCCATAGATTCAAATCATAGTGGGATAATTTAAAACAAATACTCTTGATATCCAGATAGACTAAAACTTTTACAAGATGGGTAATGTTTATAACTCTTTATGGAATGAAAAATCACCACCAATAAGAGATAGTTCATGTGATAGTTCTTATAATGTGACCATAAATTCCTTTAATTTTAAAAAACCATGTAATCCCATTTCATGATCACATATACAAGATTCACTCTAGAGTCATTGAAATAGATGGGGAACCCTTCACCAGACTCATAAAAAATTAACACAAGTGTTGATTTTATTATCTTATCTATCATATAAATTGATATTCAGAACTTCTTATCATAATCAATGTTCAATATTTTATGATTCAGAACCACCAACAAGAATACTTACTTCAATATTTCTTTAATTAATATTTATTGAGTGCTTCAAACATGTTGATACTCTTAATATAAATTTCATTCTCAGGTTCTACTAAAGTCATAACATCCACTAACTAAAAGGAATCAACTAAGGAAAAATTTTATGAAGTAACACGATTGAATGACATCAATTTCAATATCCAGAAATATAATTTGTATAAAATATTGAAAAATGTTTTCCACTCATCATCTATAACAAAATCTTAAAAAAACATAAATAATTCTTTCTCTGATCTAGAATAAATCAGGAAATTATCTAAAAACAAGAAACTGTTCAAGTCTATGAATTTATGGGATACATTATTCATTATGACTATAAATATTCAAGGATATTTATTAACGCATAATTAAATTAATAAAAAATAAAATTACCCATACATCCTCATGAATGGTGTATTTGGAATTTATATCCCCTTAAACCTCAACTTGTTATATCTTGATAAAAAATAGAGCATCAAGAGACACTTAAATCACATTAACTAATATAATAGAGCAAAGAATCATTATGTATGGTCTTTATTATTAATATTTTATTAATTAAACATCCTACAATCAATACAATGCCATATGATTCTTTCCTCCTACTTGAAAAAATAATATTACAACAGACTAAGGAGATTCAATTTTTGAAATAAACTAGAATTCCATTGATAATTATTATTTCCCCATGGTTTAATTGATGTTTATAAATTTAATATTCTTATAAACTAGAAAAAAATATAATAGAAAATAGTTATTGAAGTCTTTGGTCAATCCAATGAAGAACAGGAAATCCCTGGTAAAACACTAAACCTGTTTTTGGTCATCAAACTCATTTCATATTTATAATAAATAATTTAAAATAAATTTAAATAAAATTGGTCAAATTTTTTTTAATGAAATATAAAAGGATGAATATAGTGTAACCAATGTCAAATGGTGGTTTCTTCAAAAATAATGACTCAATATCACTCAAAAAATGACCAAATATATAGTTTTACAATCATAACTGAAATAGATATTAATTTTCCAAATTGATATTAAAACTACTTTTAAGTATTAACTTTTTTGATCTGATGAAATGAAAAACCAATGACCATTAATATCACATCTTAATATAAAAATTATAATTTTACTAGTTTATCTAGAATTAATCACCTCTACCATATATCAGTTCATTCTGTATTAAATACCTTATTTAATGATCTAATAAATAATATTATATTTAAATTTATCAAAAAATGATACTAAAAAATATAAGCATCTCATTAGTTAATAATAATATGAACATGTTAGTACACACCCTTCTAATGTGCTTAATCCATCTCTTTCGGGTTGTCCCACTCATTGTTGAGAGATCTTCAACTACCTTGTGACTATGCACAATTATAGAGGGAATTTATATATATATATATATATATTGATGAAAAATTATTGAAAATATAATGAAACAAACATAAAACATTTTTTAGTAAATGTATCTATTATATAATTATTTAATTAAATTCAATATAAATAAGGACATAGAAAATGGAAGAAATTGTAACTACAACAATCTCCCTCAGGCTGAAACCCAATCTCCTCTGATGAAAGAACGATCACCATCTTGATATCCAAGTTACCCATTTAATGTTATCTATATTGTAAATGAATCATGTTTAAAAAACATCCATTATTTCCTTAAAAATAAATTATAAAATTAAAATAAATTATAAAATCAAAATATTTAATTTCATTCATAGTTCATGTGATAATACAAATGAAAATTGTTCTATCATGAACCATTATTTTCATTAATTCATCTTGTACATCTATATGGTAGGGATGTCATTCTATGTCTACATTCTCGGTGGATATAATATAAGATTTTGAAAAATTATATATCAATACTTATTCCATGAATACATAAAAATAGTAGGCATTTTCAATCATGAATAACTCCTCATAAAAATGCCTTATTTTTCCTGACCATTATACCAAAGAGACTAGGAATAATAATACCCCATCATTAAAAAAATCGTGTACAACTATCTACACCACTATGGTCATCATAAAATACTTACATAGAATAGATAAATCTCATGAAAATAACATCCCATTGATCATCTATATTGTAACCTTAAGTATTAGTCATCCCAACATGAAGTATCCATTTTTAATCATCATAGAGTGAGAAAATTTTAACTAAATTAAATAGTATATAAAGTAATATACATTTTTTAAAATTTATTTAAAGTATAATATATATTATATATTTATATTTCCTGGTGGAAACTCTAATAGTGTTTCATGATAACATCCTCACCTCCTATATAGTTGATTGATATGAATTAACAAAAATACCATGAACAAAGTTCCTTCATTTAAATTTTCCAAATTCATTTAATCTTATAATGTCCAGAATGATTATTATAATGAAAATTAAATCACCCAAGACATAATAAAACTTATATACACATATGTATCATGATGTGAATCATGAATACAAAAAGTGGTATCTCTATAAATATTTCATTGTAGAAATTAATGCAAAACCATGAGATTTTAAAATTAGAACATTCCATTCGATAGTGTCATTGATACACAACAAAAAAAGAAAAAAATATAAAAATAAAAGTCATTATGATACATTTATTTTTAAATAAATTGAATTTCTTTAATATATAAAATTACACACAACACTGAGCTTAGCTTCTGTAAAAAACAACATTGAGTTTTTTTATAGCCTGTGTTACATGCAAGATTGAGTTTTACCAAAGAAAAATACAATATTAACACTATTATATCACATAGAAATTTGAATAGAGGGAATGAATATGATTTAAAGTCTTTTTAAAATATAATTTTTAATATGTTTATTAGTTATAAAATAATTAGTTATAAAATAAGAGTAATTTTAAAAGAAAAAGAAATATTTTCTGAAAAACATTATTTTTTTCAAAATGAAGGTTTAATCACACAGTGCAAAAATAATTTAAAATTAAATTTTATCAATTTTATAAAATTTATTTGATAATATAATTTTCTCAATTCATCATATCAATATTATCTTAGGGTGAAATTTTGATTTTATTCTGAAAAGATTCACATTTTAATGAATAGCAAAAATAATGCATTTTAATTAAAAATAAATTTCTATTTAAGTTATTTATAAAGATAAATTATATTTTATTTTTTAAAGTATAATAGTTTAATTTTGTATTAATTAATCCAATTGAAATATTTTTAATCAATTTCATATATAATTTTCAAATAAAAACATTTTAAACCTTTAAACATTTTCTCTTTAAAATACTACTTTCTTGTCAAGTCTATGGAATTTGTTGTAAATTAATATTTTTACCTAGGTGAATTTAATAATTAAAAATAAATAAAATATATCTAATAATCATTTTTTATAATTCATAATAATTTTAAAATAATTTTTGTACTAATGAACATTGAAAATAGTAAAAATTAATTGCCACTGTTAAGGTAAATATTTATTTACTATGGGGTTAAACTAGGATAATGAGGGTTAAATTGACCTATAAACTCTTACGAAAAGCATTTTATAGAAATATTTAGACCTTAAACATTCCTATTTCAATAACAAACCATTTTAAATGCTTTTTGGGTACAAAAGGAGTTAATATGGAATCTTTTCAATTAATTACAAGTGTTAAACTCACCTCACTTATAAAAGAAAACCCACTATTCTCTCTCATTCACATGTTCACACACTTTTGGATTAGACTATCCCCAAGAAAATAAATTTCCAAATTCCATTCCCAAATAATATAATAATGTGTTTTCTATAAATCTATCATATTAAGTTCTTTGGGACAATCCTAAGGAGGTTACCCAAAAAATAGGTAATCTTTTTCAAGAACCGTTTTAATTTTATTTATTTTTCAAAATCATTAAATTATTATTAAAACAAGATAATAGAATTTTTTCAATATGTTATATATATTTTAATGTTTTTATAATAATATAATAACCTAAAAACAATTACACTTCCATCAAATGGGTTACGAAATAATCATTCATGGGTACAGCGGACTACTGCCATGCGAATCGTACCCATTTTTTCTTCCATTACCATCTTTCACATTATTGAATGATGATAGATATAAAGTGTATATATATATATATTATATATTAACACATTTATACCTCTAAAGTTATTATATTATATATATCTTTTTACCTTCAATTTTGTAGGATATACGATATCATCACTCATTTATACGATGAACTACCACCTCATGAAGTGACATGATTCATCTTTCACTAACACTTCACATGGAAGGTGATAAGTATAAATTTAATGATTTTATGTGATAGGAAATAAATAATTTTTATATCAATGACATATTAGTTTTTCTGAAAATATAATATGTATCATTTCTTTCATTACCTTTCTACTCACATAATGATGATAACATCGTTTCTACATATGTGTACTCCCGCGTTCACAATGTGATATGACTTTATTTTTATCACCAATCCACAATAATGATATATTTAAGATTATAATATGAAATATATTTTATTGTGATAATTCTAGAAATATTATATATTACTTACCTTTTTTCCATAATGATGATTGGAAAATGGGAACGTTACTCATGTGTGTGTATCACCTACCGTCTCCATGATCGTAACATACTTCATTTTTCTTAAAAAAAATTAATTTGTGGTTTTAAAATTAATATTTATGTAGAAATGTGGCTATTATATTATTATTATTATTTTAGAGATGATGAAACAATATGAAATTTCCATTAACTAGGTCTCTCAAGGAAGAACATGCTTTAGAAAAAAAGGAAAATAACTCCTGAAACAATGAAAATAATGAAATATTATTAACAAATGGTTGGTAAGATGTTATAAAATGATAATATATGATATAATAAATTTCAATATGGTCATATAATATGTTTATATAATTTTTAAAAACAATATATAGGAGGTTAAATCACATTCAATCAAAGGGAAGTGTTAGGTAATGAATTTCATCTCAATTTCATTTCATTGAGAGAATATTGTAATGTTATGCACGTAGTTTGTTTTATATAGTGTATATACTATCCATTTCACATGTAATATGATTAATAATTCATAATGCATAGTATTTTTTGTTTAAATTTTAATTATTTCATCCATGTGGTTTTGGATTGAATATTTCCATGTTGTATGGTATTTATTAACTCAATTTTTGTTTCCTGGGTTAATTCTTGACTTAAATGATTATGTTATAATAAAGTTATGTATATAATTACTTTTTATTACATTATATTGTATTTACACCTGTTTAATGTTGATTTATATTTTAAATAAATAATTTTTTCATTGATTAATCATCACTTCAAGGTTATGAAAATTTTAAGGTATTTACGTCTCATTTAATATTTCTTTGACACACATTTCATAATAACCATTTGTTTATTTTATGTAATTTATCCCATGAAAGTATTTTAATATTATTGTATATAAAATTTTGGATATTTAAATAGTCATTTGAGGATATCACTTTCATGGGTCTTAATATTCTATGTTTTGAAATTGGTAAGAGATTTCGTCATAATTTACGTTAAATTGAAAATTATTTGTTATTATACACTAATTCACTATTATGTGATTTATACACTACCCATTTGAAATGTAATATATTGATTCATTAATAAATTATAGTATTTTACGTTTCAAATTGAAACATTTGGTTAGGTCCACAAGGTTAGATACCCTGAGAGGGGGGGGGGGCTGAATTAGGGTATGACATATTAAAACAACTGCCCCTATTGATGTTGTTTTACTATTAAGAAAAACTCTCTTCTATATCTTTCCTGTAGTAGTGTATAAATAAAATCTAAATCATGGAAATGACACAACAATATTTACATGGTTCACCTTCATTTGGCTACACCCAATGAGCATACACCATAATTGTTCTGATGTACCAAATCTATATAAACGCACTGCTGTTTACAATGTTTGAAGTGGACTCACTGTACCTTCTGGTATACAACCACTCACAAAATGAATGCTCAATACTATCTCAACTGATGTGATATCACTACTTCTTTAGAAGATCCACTCATATTTTATAGACCTATTGGTTATTTATTATCACTAATGTAATATGCATCCTTAACTATTGATAGATGATTAGTTGATGTCCAACTTTCATCCACAGATTAATCTGTCTTTACACTGGGTGTACTGGGAAACCCCAATTTTTACGCACAGCCTTCACTGGGTCTTGCACATAATTCCCTGCATTTGTGAGAAATCCACTTTTTGTGAATCACCTATTTTAGGCACAAATTCTTTTTTGACATGAAACAGTCTTCTTTTACGCGAAAAGTTTTCTTTACATACAAACTATTATTTTACGTACAAACATGTCATTTATGCGCAAATAACTTACGTACTTCCAATTTCATGTGCCCGAGCTTGGGTTATCTCTATGTCTTCAGCTCCTATGAATGAGGGGGTCCCATCATATTTATAGGAAAAATTGACCCCCATGCGAAAAACGCTCGTTTCGTGGGTAATCCTTTTGGTGCTTGAAAAAAATATCTTCCTTGCAACACCATATTTTTCACAATGATCCAATGTTTTTCACACATCATGTCTTTAATGATTTTTGAACTTCTGATCTCGATACAACTTTTACACAAAAAACTCCATTTCTCTATTTCATGCTCCACAAAAATATTTCATGCACCTCTCCAATATTTCGCACACCATGCCAATTTTTTTCACACCACATTATTTTTAATGAACCCCACAAATTATCTTCACACCTCCCTTTTCTAAAAAATAATTTCTCAATTTTCCAATTTTTAGGCCCATAAATTTGGTAAACACTAGAAAATGGAACCACCTTGTATCTTCTCTTTCTGTACTACCTTCAGATCATCTGTTTCTTTATCGAGGTTCTTCTGTCAAACATGGATATCCATCAACATCTCTTGAACCCAAAATATCACCATGTAAACCCCCTTGGTCAAAACATTTGTACATCGTGGTCTTCTTTGTCAACAACCACAACACATGGGAAACATTGTCAACAAACACAATCACCTCAAAAATGCTTCAATGATACCATGGGGTATTTTTTCCCAACATTATCCCCCTTTGGGTTTGTTAACAACTCTTCTCATTAAGAATTCTATTCACTTTAATACCTCATTGACGCTTCTTCCAACCGCTACCACCATTCACCCCTTGCGATTGTGATAATGTTCAATGATTAAATAAACACATACTCTAAGCCCTAATGAGTAATGCTTGCTGTGAGAAACAAGAGTAAATGAAAAGATCATCAATGAATCACTTCATTTATGATTCCAACTATTGACACTGAACTGATACCAATTTCAAAATAGATACCAATTGTTGATACCACATTGATACCAATTGGTGATAGCTGTAAATATTCTGACACCCTTCCAACACCACTATTCTACTTTTTCACGATCCTTAGCTATTGTGATATCTACTCTTTTATCAATCACTTCTAGAATAATCAAATTCCACTATCCCTTTATCTCATTTCACTCCCCCTATCTCGTTGCTCCACCTGTCAACTTCTACCTGTGTCTTTGACCAATACATTTTCTCCTTTTCATTGCCTCAGTTTCTCTCCTGTGAGGAGTCACTATTTCTCCCCCTTTGTCAATGAACCCAAAGGTCAATACCTTATGGTCAGAGACATTAGAAAGAACATATATTATCAAATTATAAAAAAACACAACATACCTTTGGGGGGTCCCACATCCCCAATTTTTTAAGATCAGGGAGTCGAATGGACTCCTAGAGCCAATAGATGCCTCTCAAAAACATCTTTCTTAAGGCCTTTGTCAGGATGTCTGCAACCTGTAGTTCTGTAGGCACATACTTTAACTTCATGATGCCCTGCTAAAACTTTTCCTTGTAAAAGGATATTTTATCACAAGGTTCTTTGTCCTTGAGTGATATATGAGAATTTTAATGAGATTTATAGCACTTGAGTTATCACAATAGATTCCGATCAGAGACTTCACTTCCACTCCCATATCATCATGCTGATGCTTCATCCACAATAACTGTGTGCATGCTTGAGTGGCATCAATATACTCATCATCTGTGGTACTCAAGGAAATGTGATAATTTATCTTTATTAGAAAAAATACACAATCCACAAAGCTATAAAGCACCTCCTGACGTTGATTTCATATCATCCACTAAACCGGACCAATCTAAAGCTTTATATCCCAATAGATCTTGTTGATATTTTTTCATTATACATCAAACTGAAATCCATAGTTCCTTTGTTATACCGAAGTATTATTTTCACTACAAGAATGTAGATTTCCTTGAAATTACTCTGATATCTCACTACTTGGATTGTGGCAAATACAATGTCAGTCAATTTCGCAGTCAAGTACAACAAACTTATAAGGATTTTCCTATATTCTGTGATGTTAACTGCCTTTCCATCGTCATCTTTGGACATTTTCATCCGAGTAGCAACCAGAGTCTTCGTATCCTTTGAATTTTTCATTCTAAATCTTCTCAGAACCTCCTTGGCATATTTTTATTGAGAAATGAATGTGAAATTCATTACTTATGTCACCTAAAAGCCAAATAAAAATGATAGTTCCCCAATAATTGACATTTCGAACTTAAATTTCATGAATTCATAAAACCGTTTGCACTGAGCTTAATTTGATCCGCCAAATATGATTTCATCAACATAAACCAACACCATCATACTTCGATTACTATCATTGTTGCAGTAGAGATAGTAATAAACTCCTCTATGCTAGAAACTGAGATAATCAAACTACTAATTGAGCCTTGAGTATCATGGTCTTGGTGCTTGTTTCAGCCCATACAATTCCTTCTTCAGTCGAAAAAACTAATTTTTATCCTCATTAATGAGAAAAACATACAGTTTCTTGATATAAAATTATTCTTCTAGAACCCTGTTAAAAAATGCAGACTTGACATCCATCTTGATAACATTGAACTTTCGTTGCACTAAAATGGCTAGTAATAATCTGATTGTCTCTAGCCTTGAAACTGGTGAAAATGTCTCATCAACATCTATTCCCTCTATCTGGGAGTATCATTTTCACACTAGTCGTTCTTTTTTTCGAATAACTATTCCATGTTCATTCATCTTGTTGTCATGGACCCATTTTTTCCCGATGAAATTTTTATCTAGTGGCCTTGAAGCAATCTCCCATATTTGATTCTTGGAAATATGATCTAGCTTTTCATTTATAGTCTGAACACAATTTTCATCTTTAGTTGCATCAGCAAAACACTTAGGCTCTACCTGAGATAGGAATGATGTCTGTTGTAGGGATTTCATTATTGTCTAAACTGGAGCTGACTGATCACTAATGATATTCTACCAGTTTATTTCATATTTACTTATCAGCTTCTCTACAGATACATATTTTTCTTCCTCATTCTCATAATCGGTATCTTCTTCTGAATTAGCATTGTCCACTTCAGATCCCCCTATGTTACTTTCCTCCTCATCACTTTATTCAGAAAATTGTTCACTGTTTTGTTGAATGTTCTCATCATTTTACTCAACTGTGAAATCATTTATCTCAACTACATTTCCCAGATTTTTGTATAATCATTCATATGCATTGCTTTTTCCTGAGATCCAAGGAGTATTACCTCATCTCCACGTGACTCAAATTTCTTCTGTTTTTCTTTATTGAGTATAATGCACAAACTCTTATAGATTCTAAAGTACATCACTATTGGCTTTTCCCCATATCACATATCATACAAAGTCGTTCCTTATTTTAGACATAATAAATCTAGGTTATAAATGTAGACTGATGTAAATAAAAACTCCTTCCAAAATTTCTCTAGTAGGTCCTTTTCTCTGAGTAATTTTCTGTCCATGTTTTTTATTATACAATTTCTCCTTTAAAACACTCCATTATGTTGGGGATTTCTCACTAAGAAAACATGATTCATTATCCCTTGTTTCACGAGATATTATTCCATTTGACTCATTGGGAATTACATACTATTATTAATATGAAACATTAGAATTTTCAACCCAAGAATCCGTTCGTAGTCTCTTCGGTATTTTTTTAGGCAGCTGAACACATCGTACTAATGGGAAATAACAAATACCCATTCCATTCTGCAATAGTCATCAATAAAAGGAACATAATACCTCTTTCCATCAATTTATCATGTTGTGATAGGACCAAAAACATCAACATTCACCAATTCGAGCACTCTTTATGACTTATTTTCCTTTTCCTTATACATCTTTCTGATGAGCTTCCCATTTTGGAATGCATCGCACGTGTGAGTATGATCATGTGATATCTTTGGTAGGTCTCTTACTGCATCACAATTTACCAGATCCTATAGGGATGGATGACATAGATGACCAAGACATTTATGCCACAAATTGTTTTCTTCCTCTATGGATAAAAAAATATATCTTCCTCTCCACTTACCATGTAACGATTTACATTTTTTTCATTTTCCATGTAGAACCACTACCCATCTCTTCCTTTGACAATACACATCTTCTTAGTAAACCTTATATAATGTACCGAGTGTCATTGTTGACTAACAATAATCAAATTGTGACTGAGGTCTTCTACTAATAAGACATCATTACATCTCTTCTCTTTTCCCCAACACATTCCCTTTCCGGAGCAAATAATCTCCAGGCCTTCATCATTTCCAAACTTGACACCTATTTCTTTGACATATTTTACACCTATAATAAGATCCTTATTACCTGTCATGCGAGATGTGAAACCAATATCAAGGATCCACACACCAGAGCAATCTAATTCTTTATGGGATATTTCTACCACCACCGCCTTGTCATCCCCTTTCTTTTTGGTCCATATATTTTCCTTGATACTCAGCATGGGTTGAGGCTTCTGATCATTCTCAGAGTATGATGAAATAGATTCATCTTTCCAAGATGAAAAAATATTTTGCATTTTCAATTCTCATAATGATTCATGGATCTACTACTTGGGAACATTTTGATTCAACTTTGGCACATTCCACTACATACTTGATGTACAGTATCTGGCCGTATGTCCAAATCCACCACACAAAAAACAATGTTCCTCAAGTTGTTCTAGAGTATCGAGCTCTATTTGGCTACCACTGTTGATATTATGCTCTTATGTTCCTCTTAGATATGGAATACACATACTGTGAATGTCCCATATTTCCAAAATAATAACACCTTATATATGGTGCATTCCTGCATGTCACCATTTCACTGTTAGTTTTCCCTTGATAAATCTGAATATTATGATTCTGTTTCATTACCAAATCAACCTTTATTTTTAAAATGGGTGCTTGTAGACTGACTTCAACTTTCACAGCTTTCTGGTTTTGATCAATCCCCAGATCAGCCTTACCATATAAACATAATTTTTGCCTCTTTACTATTAAACTACTAGGATCCTCTTTCATCTTTTTGTTCTTCTGAATGATTTGATTTCCATATAACATGCTGGGAATCAGAATTTTTTTGTTCCTTAACATTTTTCCACAGACCGACAACTTCTCCTTTAAGTTCTTCAATATGATTGATTTGATCTTTCCTTATGTTATTCAAGCTATCAATATACCTTTTCTATTTTCTAATCATTATTTTATACTCACTAAATGATTCTGAGTCCTCTAGTGTTGATGACTTGGGTTTCTCAATTTCTTCCATCAACTCAGACTACACTTCTTCCTGCTGCTTCATATAGAGTTTTGCGTCATGAAAAACTTTGTTGGCTTTCTTTGTTTTGTCTCTCCAAACATATATCTCTTCAAGAGAAACCTCTAACTCAGCCAACATATACTCTATTTCCTCAAATTCTTCTTCTTCTTCATTATATTTAGCTTAATTCTTCTTCTGAGAACTACCGACAACTACCACCATAGAATTTTCTCCACGATCTCTACGGTTCTCTATCTCTTCAACCTATTCATCCTAAGACTCTTCTAAACTGTCACATTCTATTGAAAGAATATTATTCTTCTTAAATAAATTTCTCTTGAACTATTTATTTCCTATCCCATAGGCTAGAGACTTCTTCTTTGGAATTTTGATTTCATCAACATCATCATCCTCTTGGAACTTTTTGGGGCACCTTTCTGTAGGATGATCAACCTTTCCACATCGAAAACAAGCAAGTGGAAGCCTCCCTTTAAATATTTTTCCTTCTTTGATGGTTTGAGGAGAGGAATGACATCACCTTATATGTATCTTCTTCTTTCATGAGAATCTTAAATGGTGATATTTTTTATAGCCTTGAATACCACCTCTTTGAATTTCCCCTTTTCCACAGCATTATTATCATCATTTCTCATTTCATATGCAACAAGGGTGTTGTGCAGGTTATCCAATGATAGCTCTTTTAGGTCATTATCATCCAAAATTAAAACATTCAGGTTGAAATGAGGTGGAGGATTCCTCATGATGCACTTTAAAATTTTTATGTTTTTAATTACTCCAAGACCTCGCATGTCTTCCACTACAACATTTACCATGTCAAAGAATGCATCAACAGACTCATTTGGGTTCATTATCAGATCTTCATACTTTTTCCACAACTCTTGTAGCTTTTCCTCTCTATCCATGGTATCTCCTTCACATATATTCAATAGATTTTCCCACATGTCATGTGATGTTTTTCTTGACATCACCTTTGTATATATAGCATTGGATAGGGCTCCCCATAAAGAATTAATTCCTTTGGCATCCACATCCAATTCTCTACTCTCAGCTTCCAATAATGCACCACTATTAATATTAGCTATTATTCCATGCATTGCTACTGTGAACACATCCATTAACAATGATCAGAAGTAGTGTTGCATCTGATTCTTTCATAGCTGAAACTTGTTCCAATCAAAGAGAAGGATCCCTTAATGATTGGTGACATCTATTTGAGAGAGAAACACAGATAAAATGTTTTCCCTTTGATACCAATTTTTAGGTCAACTTGGTTAGATACCCTAAGGGGGGGGGGATGAATCCGGGTATGATAGATTAAAAAAACATCCCTTATTGATCTTGTTTTGTTGTCAATAAAAACTCTCTTCTCCCTCTTTCTTATAGAAAAGTATAAACATAATCTAAATCATATACTTGCACAATGATTTTTACTCGGTTCACCCCTACTGGGGTACGTCCACGGAGTATACACCGATGATGTGCCGATGTACCAAAACTATTAAAAGCACTCTACAATTTACAATGTTTGAAATGAACTCACTGTCCCTTCTGGTTTACAACCAATCACAAATTGAAACCTCACTACACTCTCAACTGAATTGAGTTCACTACTTCTTCAAAATATCCACTCACAGTTTATATACCTGTTGGTATCTTCATTATCACTAATGAAATATACATCCTAAACTATTGATAAATTCTCTTTTGATGTCCAAATTTCATTTGTAGATGAATATCTCTTTGCACCAGGTGTACCGGTCAACCCCAGTTTTTACGCACATCCTTCACTAGGTCTTGCGCGTAATTCCCTACACTTGCACAAAATCCACATTTCATGCAACACTTCTTTAATTTTCAAACTCTCCTTTTACGCGCAACAATTTTCTTTTACACGCAACATTTTCCTTACGTAGAAACTATTCTTTTACGCACAAACATTTCATTTATGCGTAACCCCATTGGGTACTTCATATTTCGCACACCAGATCTCGGATTATTTCTATGTCTTCAACTCCTCCGAATGTGGGGTGGGGGTCAGTTCATATTTATAGGAAAAATATACCCTCGCATGAAAGTCCCTCCTTCAACGCGTAATCCATTTTGAGCGCAAAAAACACATATTCTGCGCAACATCATATTTCGCGCAATGCTCCAATTTTTCGTTCACCTCTTGCATTTTCCAATTTTTGGGATTCTGATCTCAAAACACCTCTTTCAAAAATACATTACTCCTCTACTTCATGCACCACACCAATATTTCACGCACCTCTCTAATATTTCACGCACCACGCCAATTTTTCGCACACCACTTTATTTTTTACCGCCTTCAGATCTTTCATTATTTTTGCAAGGTTCTTCTATCAAACATGGATAGCCATCAACACCTCTTGAACTTGAAAAATCACCATGTGAACCCCCTTTGTCAACAAATTTGTACATTGTGGTCTACTTTTTCAAAAAAGACAACAAAAAGGAGTACTTTTTCCACAAACCCAATCACCTCAAAAATGCATCAATGATACCATGATGGATTTTTTCCCAACACATTTCATCCAAGGGGATTTGACTTGAAAATTTCCAAGTGGTAAATGATATTGTACAATATTACATTCTTTTTTTATTGTTATCATTCTATTGAAACAATCAGATTATTGTAATCAGTTTTAGTTGGAAATTAAATTTATATTAAATATCCATATTATTTTTTGATGGATATGATTATTTACTAGACTGTATATCATTTTCTACATATCATTTTCACTTTGAAAGTTATTTGATTAATTGGGGATATATTGATAAATATGTATCCTTCACTCAATATAAATATTTGATGACATGGAATATTATTTCGTGAATTAAATTGATTATTAAATAAATGAGGAAAGCTTTTGACCTCCAGTGATTTGTGAGCCTTGGTATAATATAGCCCCATGATGCATCAATTTGTATCATCTGTCTAACTATATAAGGTTTTGGTGAAGGATATACCCATTTATATAGATGTCATAGTACAAATCCTTGATTGTATTATTTGTCTTGGAATAAGGATTTTATGTTATTAGGTGTCTTGTCATTAAGACTTAATGATATTAGATGTCTTGGTGATAGTTCATGAAAATATGTTTTAGACCTTCATCATTATTCATTCCCTCATTAGTAATTTAGTTATTTATATTTCATGTGATTATTAGATTAGTAAGAATATGCATGGATAAATTTTGGTCTAATGTGATTATTAATATGGATTTATTTGATCACCATTCATTCCTACCATATTATTCTCATGTTATTTATTAAACATCATGTGTTTCAATTATTTATGTTTATATATTGATTATTCCGTATTTATTCATTGAATTCATCATATGCTAATCCCTAATGAGCATTTGAGATCATTACATTCTTATGTTTTATTTTCTCCAAGATAATGGTATATATTTTGTGAATGATATGTAACGATAAACTATGGGGAATAATGTCATTATTAAGGAACATTTAATTTTTATTTTATTTTTTAAAATTTAATGTGAACTTGATTAATGAATCTAGTTTACAAATACCACTAAAATTCTTTGTCCATCAAGTAGTGATTCCTTGTATTTTATACCTATATAATAAAGCAGACACCAGATTTGGCCTACAAGGGTTGGTGTAAATACAATTGGTATTAGATAAAGTTTTGTAGAAACCTTTGGAATTTAATTTAGGAAACCATTTTTTAGGAAACATAATCCTATGATATAATTTAAGGATATGTTTAGAAGGGAATCCTAATGTTTCGGTATGGTATAGATTATGTGTGTATCCTAGAAAATATAACCTTTATGGTTACTATAAGTAGACATGGTTCTATAACATATGTATGTAGGGGTAATTACTATTAAATGGTTACATTTGTATTGCCCCTCATATCACCTGATACATGATAATTGGCCTTACTATACACTTGGTTTGACACTCTTAAAGGATATGCTTTGAAAATTTATATTTTCATTTCAAATAATTACAAATGATTTGAATAGATTATGAAAAAGAATGAAAAAAGTTAAACATAAGTTTTCTATAATTTAATTGAATGTGTCTCAAAGGAATAATAAAATGTTTTATGTGTGGAAAATAAGTCATAAAAAAAGTTACCGATTAAGAGTATGTTGGAAAGAAATAAATATGATCATAGGGATCTATTTATAGTTGTTTGTCTTAAATTGCAAGAACATGGTAATTATATAAGTCAATTAACTCATGTAATTGTAAACTAATTGGCCAAAGAAGGTAATATGATTAATAGAAATGTATGAAGTATTTATTTATTATGCTTCTAGAATTATATTATTTCACTATTTTTACCATTGGTATTTTGGTATAAAAATCATGAAAAATATAAGGATTTTGCTAATTTTAGAGGAATATATGTCTTTATTAGCTTATGATTTATGGATAAAATCATCTGTTAATTATTATAATGTTTATTATAAATTTAATGTCTCAAAAAAAAATTTCAATTTTTTGTGATAGGAGTATATGATGATTATGGATATTTTAGAATAAATTTAGTGAAATCATATGTTTATTGGAAATTTTATTTGAGTAATAACAAAATTACATTTTATAGATTTAATATTAAAGGTATTTACAACCTTTGTGGTTAATATTATCATTAATGACATTGTAATAATTAAAAAATTAATATTATTATAATTTGTGGAAAAAATTAGTTATATTTAACCTATAGTGAAAACGATATTTAATGAATAATTTTATTTCAAGGATATAAATCATTTTTTATTTTGGAATGTTATGGGAATTACATTAATTTAGTTTAGAAAAGGGAAAAATCATATGGTTGGTGAAAACCCATCACATTCAGTAAGTCCATGAGGATTAAATCCATGACCAAAGGCTGATAAGGGTTTTGTGCCTACCACTATACTAAGTGATGTCGTAGTAAATATGTAATTGTTTTAGTTAAAAATATTAAAAATAATTATCAATGATGAAACGTTGTTATTCATTCATTGTTTTAGATATTAATTTATTATATTGGATTACATTTTCTAACCAATTTTTCTTTGGAAAATAATTAGAGCATGTGGAAATAATTCCTAAAATTTTCTAGATCTTACGATTTGATAAATGTAAATATTAGTGATTATGGAAAACCAAATTCAACATTGGATATTAATTTCCTAGAGTAAGAGTTGAATTGGCAATTTATTGAAGCATAAACAAATGATGAAATCATGATTACAAAATAGAAACATATCGAGTAAGTATATTTCCATATATTCATAGACAGTAAAATAATTCCTCAACTTTAGAGAAATGATTTTAAAAAAATGTTATCCAATTAAATTAATATACGATGAGTCGTATTTTATATTAAATCATAACATATTTATGGTTTGGAGGCCATTAAAATTATGTTTATAACTCAATTTGTTGTGAGATCAATTACCTCAATAAGTCTCCATAACTATTCAATATTTTCTTCCTTGTTCATATATTCACTTACAACAATGTTTTCTTATGTAGAATGCTAGTTATGTGTTAATCCATATGATATTTATACTCCACTTCCTATTTTTTAAGGATATATTATTAAATATTTTCATTATGTGAGGTTTGAATAAAATAATTTTCAAATATCAAATCCATGATTTCGGAGATCTAGTTTAAATTATGAGGATGCAATTTATCTATGGTGGGGAGAATGTAACACCCTATGATTTTAAAATAAGATCATTATATTTAATAAAATATGTTACACAAAAAACCATTATTAAAATAAAATATAAAACTACATGGATTTATGATATATTAATTTTAAAATAAATTTAATCTCTTCAATAGATTTCATTACACACAATAGTCTGTTTAGATTTGGTTACACACAAGACCATGTTTTACTGAAAAATAATATACAATTATCATTATTATATATCCTAGAAATTGTAATAGAGGGAATGAATCAGGTTAAATAAAATAAAAAAAATAAATATTTTTCACATGTTTTTTAGTTATCGGTTTACTATTAATAAAATAATATTCATTTAAAAGAATATTAAATAGTTGTTGAAAACTATATTATTTTTAATGATCATTTATTGTCACATTATGAATATAATTTAATGTAAAATTTTAATAAATTTTTAAAAAATATTTAATAAAATAATCTTAAATTTTTATGACATCATATAAAAATTATCTTAGTGTTATTTTTTGATATTTTCATAAAAAGTTTCATTTTTTGATGACTAGTTAAAAGTACTAAATTTTAATCGAATATTTTATTTTAATTTAAATAATTTATAAAGTAAAAATATATTTTAATTTCATTTAATACCAAATAATTTAAATCTTATATAAATTAATCAAATTTAGGTCCATAGAATCATTTTAATATATAATTTTAATAAAAAAAACTTTGTAATCTTTTTAACAATTGGTCTTTAAGGACCCATTATTTTGTTTCGACTATATATTAATTTTAAATTATAAAATTTCACTATTATTAATTGAATTTATAAAATGTATTGTATATTTTAAATCTGTGTAATTTTTAATATCCAATATGATAAACATAATTTTTTACCAAAATAAAATTGAAGACATTAAAAATTAATTAACCTGGTTATGGTAAATATCGATTTACTAGGTGTTAAACTCAAAACATAAGGGATAAATTGACCTAACAAATATCATAAAACCAATTTTATTGAAATATTTAGATGTTATCCCATGTATTTTAAATAATTATTAATTTTTAATCATATTTCAGGTATAAAACGTGTGTATGATTGAGTATTTTAAAAACATTACTACTGTTCGACTCACCTCACTTATAAAAGGCCACCCAATAGACTCTCTTCTTTAGACCATCACACCCTTTTCATTTGGAAACCACTAGAAAAATTTACTTGAAACCATATCTTAACTCATACTAGAATCCTTATTATAGGAATAAATCCATTCCAAGATGGTCTTTGGTGAAAACCATTGCAGGATTCTCAAATAAGAGATAATGTTCTTCAATTAGTGTATTTATTTTATTTAGATCTACGCCACAATGAATTCTTATTAAAAAATATTTATATAATAAAAATATCATATTACATATAACATGTTTATGACTTAAAACCTTCCTCAATTCCATCAAATAGGTTACGAAATCATCGTTTTTGTGTACGGTTGAAGACCACCATTCGAACCGATGTCATTCGTTCTTCCATTTACACCTTGTAATATTCAGTATGATAATAGATAAAACATATATGTATCATATTTATAACATAATTATAACTTTTGATTCATTATATCATATATCTTTTTAACATTTATTCACTAGGAGATACGATAATGTCACTCATGTATAAGGAAGACTATCGCCTCACGATGTGATGAGATTCATGTTTCAGTAACACTTCATATGGAAGGTGAAAAGGATAAATTTAATGATTATATTTGATAGACATAACACAATTGTGTTATCAATGATATGTTAATCTTTTTAACAATATAATATATATCATTTTTTTTACCTTTCCACTCACTTAAAGATGATAACATCATTCATGTACATGTGGACTACCACATGCACAAAAGTATTGTGAATCAGTTTTAACTACCAAAAACCTTGGATGATGTATATAAGTATAAAATATGGTATATATTATATGATTATAAATAATTAAATATTAAATATTACAGACCTTATTTCCAAAATAATCAATGGAAAATGTAAATGATACTCATGCGTACGTACGACCAACCATCTCTAGGATCGTAACAAACAACAATTTTGATAAATATATTTATTGATTTGTTTTAAAAGTGAATTTATGTATAAGTATAATTCTTATGTGATTATTATTATTATGGATATGATGAAACTATATAATATTCACAAGAACCAGATCCTTAATGAAAAAATATAGATGATAAAACAAGATAATTAACACATGAAACAATAGAAATAATGAATGATTATTAATAAATGTGTTAAAATATGTCAAAAAATGATACTATATTATATTATAAATATTAATATGGTTATTGTATTAGTTTATAAAATATCTAAAACCACTATAGATGAGGTTAATGAAAATTCAACAAAAGGGAAGTGTGAGGTAAGAGATTTTGTCACAATTTCATTTCATTGATGTATATTTTAATGTTATGAACCTAGATTTATTTATATGTTTAATATACTATAAATATTACATGAAATATCATGAATAATTCATATATAATTTTATTTTATATTTCAATTTAAAACTATTCATCCAAGTCGATTTGGATGTAATATTACCAAGTGGTAAGGGATTTATTAACTCAATTTCCATTAATTGGGATAAACTTATACTTCATTGATTAGTCATTCTAAGATTATATGTATAAATTATTTTGATTACATTATGTTTTATTTTTAGTTATTTTATGTGTATTTCAATTTTAAACACATAACAAATTAATTTATTAACTTTCACATCAATGTTATAAACATTTTAAGGGATCTTGGTACTTTTACAAGACAAATTCCATATTCACTGCCAATTTCTTTTATATAGTATCTATACTGAACATAAATGTATTTTATGATTATAGTAATTATAATTTTTGAGATTTACATATCTATTTAGGTAACTCTAATTCATGGGGTTTACCATTCAATGTTATAAAATTGGTAATGGATTTATTCTCAATTAACGTTACATTGAGACCATTCTTTTATTATGCACCAATTAAATTTTACATGGTCTATATACTTCCACTTTGAAATTTAGCATAATTAATCATTCATAAATTATGTTATTTTATGTTTCAGATTTAATCACTTCATCCATGGTAATTTGACATGAAAATTATAATTGGTAAAAGTTGTTTTACAATCTCACTTTTTTTAGTGATTATTAAATTTATCTTATAAAAATTACTTACATGTAATAATTTTTCATTGTAAATTTCCTTTATATTAAATATCTATATTCTTTCTGGATGTATATGACTATTTTATAAACTTTATACTATTTTTAAATATGTCCCATACTTTTAATGTTATTTTATTGACTAGGAAATATAGATAAATCCCTATACTATACTCAATACATATATTTGATGATAAGGCATATTGTTTAATGAATAAATTTTTTTATTTTGTGTATGAGGAGTTATTTAGAACGATAGTGAAGGGTGGGACTGGATGGTATATATCCTGTTGTTGTATCATTTGTTCTAATGATACAAACTAGATATGGTTTTGATGAATAATTAACCATTTATATAGATGTCTTTGCAAGAAACCTGAACGATATTAGATATCATGGCATGTGGCATTGATGATATTTTATATCTTGGACCAATGCATCAATGATATTATATTTCATCGAATGAGTCCTAGATTTTATGTATATTATGTACATAATTTTGAATTCCATCATTATAAATTTAGTTATTGATATTCCATGGGATTATTCAATAGTCAGAATATCCATGGTTCAATTTCATGATCATGTGACTATTACTATAACATTATTTGATCATGTTTTTCATAAAATGGAATGTGTTTCATTTTTTTACATTCACAAATTTATTATGTATTATATATTCACAACTTCCATTGTATTCATACCCTTACTGATCATCTAATCTAACACCTTTATTATTTTTTATTTTACCTAGGTACCAGTAGGTAATTTGTGACTGATATACAATGATACACTATGGGGATTAATTTCATTCTCAATGAAAATTATTTATGTATTTTATGTTTAAAAATGTAATGTGAATTCCAAATTTTGTGTCTATTTTACGAAGACTAATGAAAAATTTAGTACTTTAAGATGTGATTCCTTATATCTTATGACAATGTAATAAAGCAGACATTCACTCTAGGCTACCAGCTTCAAGGTCTCTACAATCATGATCGTATTTAGGTGAATATATTTTTTATTCTTCATAGAGGAAATGAATATAATTCTATATGATTCACTATAAATGCCAATACAAGTTCCTAATTAATGAAAATGGAATGAATACTATTGACATGATGTGTATCACTAGCACAATGAAGATGATTCTGAGAGAGTGTTGTTTTATTCCACAAGTGCATACTTCATTAACAAAATAGTTTCAAAATCCTTTGCATCCCAAATTGGACTTATGAATATCCTATGATCTTTTATATTATATCTTCCAAACCTCAACTATTAGCTTCCTCCGATGGTTCAACCTCACACTAATACCATTTTTCATTATCATTCGTCGAGTGATGCTCTACTATTTTTCTTGTCTCTTAGATGGTGACAACCTATATACATTATACTCCTTCAATGAAAGACATGCTACAAATGGTTATACTTGGACACTACATCCTTATGGTAGATCCTTTCATCTATTCCTAGAAAAGGTTTCTTTTATATTTTGTCTCATATTTTCATTAATTTCCTATTCTTTTTCATTAGATAACTCAAAATTTATTTAACTTAAAGAATATGTACAAAATATAATTGGTCTAGAATATTCTATTTTAAATTTAATATCTAATAAATATATATACAATATCATTAAAATAATTATATAAAGTATTTAAATAAAATTACTAAAACACTCATGTCATTATCAGTCCTTAAGAAAAATTTGACCAACTGAATAAAAAATATTCAAAATATAATAATAGAATAACCTAATTCATCATGCTCATAAAAATTAATTTATATGTAAAAATATTGAAGTAACATAAAATATAAATTAAATATATTTTATAACTATCTTTATTAAATATTTTATAAATCGAAAAATTATTCCTCTTCCAATAACATTATTCAGTCCTTCTTTATTGTTGGGAGCAGGTGTTTTGGTGAACTATGATTGTGGGATAGAAATCATGGAACTATAGTTATGATAAGAAAATTGAAGAAATTTGTATTTGTCATCTACCTTTGTGTAGGAATAAAGTATGACCTACGTATGAATCATTTAGTGAGTTGTATAAACACCATCAAGACATTTTTAACCACTATATGTTTATGTGAATGTATATGACATCTTGAATCAAAAATTGGTATTCTTCATCTATATAGTGATGATGTGTTTAAACATAATATACATAGTTGATTTTTTTTAGAAAATCGTTCTGATAAAAATCTCATAAAGTTTAATTTCATTAAAAATTTACAGTGATATTCAAAATAAATAATATGAATAAATAAAGAATTAATTAAATTTATATGAAATGAATTATTCATGGATCAAAAAATAAAAAAAAATTATTTTTCATTCAATAACAAATTGATCAGAAAAATTGTGCTAAACATCTTAGACAGTAAGTGATATTTTTATATGAACAATAAATGTACTTCTATGAATAAATATGAATAAAACTATGATGATTTTGGAAAAATTATCATATTTTCTTAAATATAATCAATGGAAATGGTGTATTATATTAATATTGATGATGAATCATAAAATCAGGTGAACTATAGATGGGAGATTTTTGGATTTAAAAGAATAATGTAATCATAAATGTGTTCAATTCCACGTTGTTTTTCAGATCTTTTGTATCAAAAAATAATTTTTGGTTCTTTATGAGTTGTAGATTTCTATCATTATTTAGTAAAGAAGATGATTAGTTGAAAATGAGGTGAGATATTTTCCACTATAAACTAATGAATTCATGTTCCACAAATATATTTATAGGGTTTTTATATATACATAAATAAATATTATTTCATTTTATTTTTTGAAAAATATAAAAATAATTTTACAATTTTAGCTCAACCTGTTAGTAAAAGGTTGTTGTTTTGGGTGTAATATAAAATGGGTATCACTAGGATTCAATATGCTATGTTATTTAAGATGTGATGTTTATTATTAGTTAAACAAAAGGTCATAGGGAAACAATGAATGATATTATATAATAGTGATTTTGGATGGAGGAAAAAAAGTATTAAATTTATCCCATTAATGGATAATGATATTGATATGATTATTTTATTATTTATAAGTATAGATGTTTCCTTATGATTTTATCAAGAGAGAGGAATAATTGTAAAAAATATTATAAATCTTCTAATATACAGATAACCTATGTAGGGAATCGGGTTTTACCATGTAAGACTTTGGAATATTTCTTGGAATACATCCAAAACTAGGTGCTGAGTTAGTCGAGATTCCATGGTTCATAGGTCCGTACTATGGTAATATTAAAAATATGAAATATAATTAATCAAGAATGCATTTATTATTTGTAAACATGGAATAAATATCGAGTGGAGTCTTAGATCATAAATCCGAGATCACAGTTGAGTTCAGAACATGTTGTTTACCCAAGTCATTGTATAAAATTTTTCGGTTTCGGGTTCTCAGTTGAGGGTGTGTTTTGGGGACACTTGTTGATTTTAGTTTATTGAAATAAATTAATATTATCCCACATTCCATTTCTCTCACCCAAAAAGGGAGAGGAGGAGATCCCCCTTGAACCATGGATAACCCGAGGACAAACTAAAGCACTAAGGTGCTTCCATACCCAATTTTTTAAGGTGATCATCACTAGATCATGCTAAAATGTCTCCCAGGTGTATTTTTGATCCCAAATCTTTTTTACATTCACTATAAGGTATATGAATTTTATTTTTAATCCCCTAGACCGATTTTATGCAATTTTTATGGTTTTAGAGCCCCTATAAGAAAGCCAATGACCCTTTGGGGGTCGATCGATAGGTTTTGGGGTAAATCATGGTGTATCGGGTTTCTCAATGGGAATTTCCATTTAGAATTCCTAATCACATGGAATGTAGTGTAGGATAACACACGATGTGTTCTTCATGTTTGGGGAAAATAATCTATTGGGGACTACATGCTATGTATTAGGGGTACATGCCATGTAGTAATAAAGGTAATATGATTGAGGTAAATGGCCCGAAATTCCATGTTATGGTATGTGGTTTCATGAACTATCCCAATCAGGACTATTCCATGAATATCCCATACCCATATCCAATAAGATAGGGGCCAGAAAATATTGTTGAGTAGGCATATCACTCACTTGGGAGGTCTTATCCAAAATTTTTTGTACACACACAAACACATCTCCCAGACCATAAAATGATGAACTGTAAAAAAATAATAAACCATCCATGCAAACATCTAAATCCATGTACTGGAAATAAAAACGGTGAAATACACGTCCACTATAAAAAATCAAAAACAAGTCCAACCTAAATGTATAGAAGGAGACTGCTGTCACGGTAACCACTAGAATAAAACTCAGTCAGTAATGTTCACTATGCTCCACCTCGTTTTGGTCCCTCTAGGACTCCATAAAAAAGGTCAATCATCTACCTAAGCCCTGGCCTATGTTGGAAAACCCATGTATGGTTGAGTATAACAATACCCAGTTGGAAACCCTAAAATCACTATGATTACAATAACAAGAATAATTGTCATCTAAACACATATATACTTCTACAACACTTATAAAAATAATATACTGATGTAGTCAAAAAATACACAAAGTCTCAAGGAAAAGTCACAACCATGATTCCATCAAACAAATCATCCTTAAAAGCTCATATAGTACTCAACCATAAGAACATAAACTATGAGTCAAATATCATTTATGGAATCATTATGAGTTATAATTAACATCAGGTCATTCTATGAGATGTATATACTAGAATTTTGGAGAGAACGATACACAGATGAGGATCACACACAAGGCCTTGGGGTATTCAAACAGATTAATATAGAATGACCTGCTAAGTAAGGGATTAACTCTTACACTATTTTGGTCACTATGATACTAATAAATCCACTTAAGGAATGATTATGATATAGGATCTTAGTCCATGACTCACTGAAGAATTCTAACAACTCTATCAAAGAAGTCCCACTGAAGGGATCACTATCCTATGTATCTGATTCAATTCTATACTAACCATAATAGAAAGGATAAAGGAAAATAAACCGCATGAAAATTTCCCAATATAATTATGAAATGTGCTATAAGTGTTATTTTGAGGAGTACATGTTGTGTACTATTAGTGAACAATGTATCCATTCTGCACTGGGTCATTCACATGGATCACTACCTATGCCCATGTCTGTGTTAGTGTACACATCATTTCCAAGCATGTGTACTCCTAACCGTGTCCATGTGTAGATGTCCATGTCTGTGTGTTTATGAAAATTTATCCTCTATAATAAATGATAGTTCTAGGTAAGTGGTCCCACACTATGTGACATGTTTCAAACTCCTTGTGATACATTACTTCATACAGAAACCCTAGCCACCATTGAGGGTCCCACAAAACATGTTTTCTGAAAATACATACCATGTATGTAAGATTTTCCATAGCTATAGATATGTTTCATGAATCACATCCAACACCTATAAATTTCTATATTTCTATACACCACACTAAAAATGAGACCATAAAGTTATTAGACCATTTCCATCCCCGATCAATGAGTTTTGGACTTCAAATTTGTTTGGTAAAAATGAACACATGTCATCCATAATATCATGCTAATGATACAAAGAAAG
Organism: Viscum album; assembly: GCA_963277665.1. Lineage (NCBI taxonomy): Eukaryota > Viridiplantae > Streptophyta > Magnoliopsida > Santalales > Viscaceae > Viscum > Viscum album. The sequence continues at coordinate 247,968,128 of OY728165.1, read as the reverse complement.
GTATCTGATAAAACATATCAGTTTAATCATATATCATCCTAGATTGATCCCATCATTGATCCAAGACCATATTCATGATATCAATCCATTTCATCAAGAAATATGTGGACAAATACTAATTTATCAGTATTTGTCGAACTGCGGGTAAATGGATTTTTCCATGATGAATGAAGAATGGGGAATAAAATCACAAAAAAATCATGAGGAAAAAACATCCACCAATTTTAATTTTGTAATATATTTTATTTTATTATAACAAAAAATAGAGATATAGACAAATAATCGCAAAGAAATACAACAATTCCTAGATGAATCTAACCCATACTAGCAATACACACAAATATGTGGCTCAATTCATTAGTTGATTGATTCGAGTTCATAATAGGAATAATAAAAACAATGATAATACAAATAAGTAAATATACCACCATGATTTGATCACTGAATAAAAATTATTCTGCATCATTTTCATGGGTGGTATCCATGAATTTTGTTACACAATGGTTGTCGATCTTTGAGCAAGTTTTCATTTATCAATGAAAGATCCTATAAGGGATCCTCCAGATATCATTGTTTATGTGGATAAAACTAATATTTACCATATATATATTTATATAAATGAATTATGGTTTTGAAAAATTTCAAATTAATTGAATTAATTTTATTAATATATTTGTTATTGTAGCCTGCAATGAATTTTCTGCAAACACCCCATGTCAAAAATGGTTATGTCGTGCATAGGGTAAAACCAAAATTCTAAACTCAATGGAGGAATCAATGATCTTAGCCTATGTTTATAATTTATTACACTGTTTTGGGAAAACTATATGCATGTGAATTAACTATATTTAATATACTTCAAACATTAATTCCAAGCACATGAGGCCTTAGATTATCACATTGTCTCTGCACCTAGCTCTAAAAATAATCCATTAAATATTTCATAATAATAGATATGAAAATCATTGTGTCTATATGTGACCATGTAAATTTATATGTCCAAATACACTGAAATATAGTTCCATAAATAAGAATGGGATGAAGACTTGGCTAAGAGGTGAGCTAGCCTGAGAACACTGTGTACTAAGGGTACATGCCACATTGAAGACATGACTGGACGAGATGTGTGGGGAAGGGAATAAACATGGGAATGAGTGAGGTGAGTCTTGATTTTTAAACTATTTAATCACTGTGTAAACACACATGGATATCCAAGTAATGTGGAAGATGATACAACTAGTTGTTCATGAGAGGTCACACACTATGTGGAAACCAATACATGATTTGAACTATTCTATAGAAATATGCCTAGCATCTCTCTTTCTTAGTTTTTAGATACATGATCGAGAGTGGGATATACTGATTAATTTTCCATGTATAATTTCATGGTATCCTTTTGTAGTCTGTTGAGATATATCGTTGTGTTATTCATTCAAATACTACATTAACAGTACTAAATCATGGTGAGTGATCAGGGTGTATCACAAGAGAGATACATGGGTTGGTACTGTTACATATTATATTAGTATGAGAATTACCATATAATCTTTAGATCAGTAGTGTGGGGATCCCATAATTTCAGGGAGTAGGTCCCCTACTCATGGTAGTCTTGTGACATGAGGTGTGATAAGCCTAACGCACCTTCCTGAAATGCATGAACAATGACGATGGTCACTTTATTTTATCAGAGAGATGCTAGGACTGGTACTCACTTATCATAGAGGGGTTCTAGCTTCCCTTAAATCTTGGATTGGTAGAGATAGAGATACCCCACATTAGGTGCTGGTCCACTACCCACATAGTTATTCTTTTGGGGTTTGTAATCACCTATCAGACCAGGGTGTGGGTCCCTCATATCATTTTTTGTAGAAGGGTATGGAGTTACCCTATCATCATAAAGTGAGGAACCTCTATACTAATTATGAAAATAGAGTTGGTGATCTACTATCATACAAAGGCGAGGTTCCTCTAGCCATTGAGTCAGTACTTCCTTGACATACAAAGACATGGGTCTTCCATATGTGATGTTTAGATAGATTTGGTACTCTCATATTGTACTTGGGTGTATGTATTCTCTTCCTAGGTTTGTACTCCCCTATCATGTAAGGGTATGAGTCCCCCATTAATATCACAGAAGTATATATATAACTCCCATATAAAAAAGGTTCTAGTACTCATTCTAAGGAGTGGTACTCCCTTTTATTCAAGTATAAGTGGGTGAAAGGTCCTCCATAGAAGTTGGATCCCACTTGATTATGGAGAATAATTGCAAGGAGTGGCCCCCTCCACTTGTTATGATAAAATCGTGGTTATGAAGAAGTTATACATCGATGTGATTAGATGAGGACATATCTATATGGGTATTAAAGAGGTTTCATGGGATAATTAGTATATATTACTCCATAAGCTATCGGGCAGTGTTTAGGTGTGAGTCCCTCCTTTCTCAATCATTAGAGATGATTCATGTAGTGTATAGTCCGGATCATGGCTCCATAAAATATGTGTAGTGGTGAGGGGAAGGCCTTCCCACATGTGGTTCTTATAAGCCCGTACAGGGATAAAAAAAGTTGTGATTGGACCTCTATCACTGGGAACTAGAGAAGGACCTAGAGAGTTGTTCCCTATAGAGAGTACCACTTGGATGAGTTCCATCTATGATAGCAGAGATCATGATGTTCATTCTTTGAGATGAGAATTACCTCTGAGCCTCAAGTGTAATCTTATGTCTGGTTATGTGGTTGTGACCGCATTAGACATGGAGTCTTAGATGAGTATATCTAGATTTATTCTATGATTCTTTATGGTGTTGTCACGTAGCTAGATGGACTTACCAAATGGAGATGATATGTCTAGACACGTATGTAATTGAGTGGTCCATATGGTCTTTATATTTATCTCTCACATGGTTTTCATCAAGATGGGTTGAGAAGAATGTTGCCTTTGAGTTTCTCCCTTTTATTTTGGTTTTTTATGAACCTTTTTAGTATTGTTATACTTAAACCAAGATTGTATTTTTACTAACAAATTGTGTCTTGCAAATACAAAATATCTTTTTACAGAGTTACCGGAGGACCTGGAGCAGGCAGAGCATAGTTTTCTAGACCAAATTGAGTTGTGTACTAGTTCTTGACTGAGGTGTGATCTAATGGTTTAATTTTACAATAGTCTCCTCATTATAAATAGGTTGGTCCCTTTTTCAGTTTTGGTGGTATTGTGTTTGTCCCTTTTTTGATTTCTGTTCTTGTTATACTCTAATCATGTGATTAATGTATACATAAATTTATATTTCAGTTATTCTTTTCTCTACACTATTTCATGAAGATTTATATGGGTGTTTGTATATATAAATCATCATATAAGGATTCCCATATGCGTGATATGCCTACTCAATGCCAGTCGCCAACAACCATCCTATTGGAGGAAAGATTGGGGAATTTGTGACTCCAATCATGATGGTTTGGGTCATAATATAGTGGTATGAGAGTGCGTTCCACATTAGGACTGAAGTGTATAGTTTTATTAGCTATGTGATTAGTTTTGGATATATGGAAATAGTGTGGAAGTGTCTTGAGTTTTTTATTTCTTTCACGGACTCAAGTGTGTGTGTGGTGGATGATGTATCCATTTACAAGGTGTCTGATAAACTACTTATTAATGAAGAACATCAGGGCACTGGTCATAGGGAAATGTTTTTAAATGCATCATATACGACTGTGATTGTTTTTTAATGTTCTTCTTGAGTCATATCACATGATATACTCAGAGAAATGGTGTGTCTTGAATATACCTTAGGATTCCACCACAACAATAACAAGGCATGTTTCCAAAATAATATTAAAATGGAAATTCTCCCAGTGATGAGGCTTCATTATTGATTACTAGCCCTGAGGTATTACCATCGGGGGTCCTATAGTTGATATACCACATGTTGGGTAATAGTTTTTGACAACTATTCAGGATAAGGATTCACCTAGGCGGAATAAACAACATTAGTTTTAGAGGTATAAACCACATAGGTATCATGGTGATCTAAAACCTCATTAGTATGAGGTCTTCACATGTGTAGTTAGCTTTTTGAGGTCAACTAAAAATTACATAATCATCCTAGCTGTGAGTATTATGTAAGGATCACCAGGGTGATGGTAGATTTTGGCAATGAAAACCCACAATGAGATGATTCACTATTGGATGGAGAATGACCGACTCTTTAGGGAAGTGTTTTATCCAAAAATATTGAGATCATTTCATATCCAGGAGCTGTTGTAGTTTTGACATGGTATCGTGTCCATTGAAGAGTACTCGACAAAGTAGACAAACCATTCAAGGTACTCCCTAAATATGGTTCGAGATATCTTTTTCTCAAAATATACCATTGATAAGGGAATATATAGAGACAACCAGGTATGTATTGTATCCTTGGGACTTTTCTCTTATGCATGGGTACTCGAATGAGCTTTGGTGATAGAGATCATACTAGAAGAGGGTTAGGAGGATGGAACAAGTAGTGGTCATCATGAGGCTCTGTCTTCTATAGAAGCTAGTAGACTATAGTCGATAGGCTCATAGGGCATGAGGCATACCCATTCACTACCACAAAATTGGGTTTCTGTAGCGCCACTATTTTACAATACTAAAAAATCACTGATAAAAGTGGTGCCTTTATCAGCGCTAAAAAATGATAATGGGAACTTATAATAGCGCTAAAAAGTGCTATTAAAAATGGCCTTTTATCAGCACTTTTTTAAGAATTGAAAAAGGTACCCCTTTATCAGCCTTTTTTAGCCCTATTAAAAGACACCCCCCTTTTATCAGCGCTATTTTAGTATCTCTAATAAAGGAGGGATTTATCAATGCTGCGATATTTAATATTTCATAAAAAAATATTTTCCAAAAAAATTAATATATTGATAAATAAGTATAATTTATATTGAAATAAATATAATATATATATTTTAAATATGTTTTAGATAATTATAAATAAACATTTTCACTTAATATGTAAGATATGCAGTGAAAATGGATTATAAAATATATTAGACAATAATAAGTAAAAAGAATTCTAATTATCATCGACTAATAATCATTTAATTACAATTTGAAGACATAACAAATTAAAAAAAATTAATAAAAGATTAAAAATAAATTGAAAATGGAAGTCAAACTTCAAACGGCCATAAATTTTGATCTGGGGTTCTGTTTGATCTCTACAACATATCAAATTGAATCCAATGATGAGATCTATGTGCTAGTGACCCAAGGGAACCTTCTGTCAAAATTATCGAGCAAAAAAGGTGCATTAGGACGCCAAAACTGATCTTTTACTTGGGATGACCCATTCTTTTAACATTCGAACAACTTTAATTTTTGACTTAAATGTCCATTAGACCTGTACCACATATCATATTAAAGATCATTTCATGATATTCGATTTTACTAATTGTGGAGTTGAAATCAAGTTTTAGATTAGAATTTATGATTGTTTTAACATTCTACGGCTTTTTAGATACACATATATATGTATTAATTAATTTATATATATATATGTGTGTGTGTGTGTGTGTGTGTGTGTTGTATATATTTATGTATGTATGTATGTATGTATATATTTATGCTTGTATGTATGTATGTATGCATGTATTTATTTATTTATAAACACACATTAGAAAAAATATTTTATAAATGCATTTAAAACTATTTTTATAAATATATATTAATATGCTAATAAATATACAGATAAAAAATTATAACTAAATATATATGTATATATATTAATATATGAATAAATATATATATTAATATATGAATAAATATATATATATTAATATAACTAAATATATTTATATTAATAAACGAATTAATAATAATATATGAATAAATATAACTATATATATTAATATACGGATATATATATATATTTATATAACTAAATATATATATTAATATAAATAAATAATTATATATTAATATAACTATATATATATATTAGTATAACTAAATATATATATTAATATATCTAAATATATATATTTATATAACTAAATACATATATATTAATATAAATATATATATGTTAATATAAATATATATTAATATATGAGTAAATATAACTATAACAATATATATAATATATATATATTAATAAATGAAAAGAAAAGAAAAATGGTGGAGTGGTAAAGGCTTAGGTGCACATGCAACAGGTCCCGAGTTCGAATCCAGGGGGAGGCAGGCCGCACACACTCGTGGGGAATTATGGCTTGCACTATTAAACTGGGTTAGGGTGCTGTTAAAGGCTTTGGGTGGTTGCTGGGGCGTACGGGCTAGTGTGTGGTGGCAGGGCACTATTAAAGGGAGATTAAAGCACTGTTGAAACCCCAACCCAAATTGCAGAAATATCTTTTTTTATTTCTTTTAATATATTTTTAACTTTTATGAGCCTTTTTTAAAAGTTCTGATAAAATGGGTCTTTTATCAACGCTAAAACACGAGTTGATAAAATACCCATTTATCAGCTCTTTTGTTTAGTGTTGATAAAAGAACCCTTTAATAAGTGCTTTTTTAGAATTAATAATAGGGGTCTTTCTCAGCATTTTTTAGCGATGTTATAGGGGACCTTTCTTTTATCTTCACCTTGATTAACAACACTTTTTTGAGCTATTCATGATCTTTTCTAGTGCTGATAAAGGCCATATTTACAGTAGTGATTCCCAGACATCAACAGAAAGTTCAACAGTGTATGGGTAATGTTGGGGACTTGACCAACCACATGAGAGGTGGTGATATGCTTGAGACAGCTTGGGATATCTTGCATGATATTGATTAAACCACTATATTACTGAGAGGGAGATAGTTGATGGAATTTCCTAGAAGATAAAATGTTTGGGGTAGGGATTTTTGTATTATTTAATACATGTAGTACGATAGGGGAGAGAAATTGGAGGTAGCAGGTGGTTTGATATGTTTCCACCACTACACCTAGGTGGTCTGCGCAAGGCTTAGTGAGTTGGAGGATAATGGAAAGTTCAACTACAGGGTAAATTAGACAATAAACTAGAGGTTTAGAGTATTATTAGAGGTATTCTATACGCCCTTTATAATTTTTAGTATAATTTTTGGACACTATTATGATATGATATATTATTTATACTTCTTAGACAAGGATTATATTGGGTGATGTGGGGCATCAGCAGGCCTCAGGGATATTGTTGTTTTATGAATCTTCAGATTAATTGGGATGTGGGATTCCCCCAACCTAGATTAATTATTATGTCGTGATATAAAACCATGAGGGTGATTCAATTTCACCCAAAGAAGAATGTTTCTTGGTGTAGTGGATGATTTTCATTAACTTATGTGTTTGGGGTGGGGTTTTGTGTTGGTGTGTCTTAGTAATACCTAGTGTTACCAATGTATCCTTTCTACTTTACCCTTATATTGGATGATCTTATAGATAGGATTAATGACCACACCCTTCCATCGAGAGTTTCACCTGATTATAAGAGGATATTTCCTCAAATATAACCTTCATGAAGTGGTAGACTGATGCCTTATGATGTTTCTTCAGTGCGAAATGGTTTGCTACCATCCATTATTAGCTGATTTCCATCAGTGGTCCTATAAGTGTTATTGGATTATGGAATATAATTTCCCACCTTTGAGGAGTGATCTTAGGGTGATAAGGAGGATCTCATGAGTATAAAAATATATAATATTTATATCAGATGGATTGTACAACCCTCAGAGAAGTAGTTCAATGAGTTTTATTTTCCTGCTGTAGTGGTGTAGTTGGAGGTTTATAGAAAGAGGCCTTTGTAAGAACCAATGTGTAAACATGGTAAGCCCTATGTTATTCATTGGAAGCCTAAAATTATCGGTATCATAGTTTTATATGAGATGATCACGTTTGGTGTAGTGTAGTTTATCCAGGGATGGATGAGAACTATCGGGTTACATCAATGTCTGCATTAGGTTGGTGAGGTAGTGTTCCGATTGACCCTATGACCACATGTGGATTGGGTGCTTTGTGTTTCCCACCAATTCTAGTTGAGGAGACATTTTACACCTTTTTTAATTTTTTTGACTTAGTTTAGCTATAAATTGGGTGTGGTACGGACTTTATGGATCCCCTGAGTGTATGCTTGTAGGGAGCATAAAAACCCCTTAGTGAGCCCACCGACAATGGAGTTCCAAGGGAGAGATCCATTTTCCTCTTATTCATACGATTTCTATTTTTTGTCATAACACTCTTAAAGTGGGGAGAGTGTAGTGACTCATATTTTTTTATTTAAAACTATTAAATATTTATAGAAATATTTATGATGCCATGTGCTTAGTTGGTGTAGAATTCAGGGGCCTAGAGAGGCCAAATGTGTTGATATTAAAAATAACGAATATATTTATTATTGCACACAAAATTTCATTATAAAAATGTAATGAATATTTATTGGAGTAATAGATTATGAATTTGAGATAATAGTTGATTTCAAAACATGGCGTTTACACTAAGTGAATCATAATATTTTTCAGCATCAGTTGCTCATTTGAGGGAGTTTTGGTAAGTTAGTTGATGGTATTATTTTATTAAAATAAATTAATATCCTTCTTCACAAAACTTCTCACATTAATCAATGGGATAGGTGGATATCCCCTATAGTGAAGGATGACCCAAGGCCAAACTGAGGTGATGAGGTGCTGCAAAACCTTATTTTTGATGCTGATCATCAACTGATAATGTTACAATTGCTCCTGATCATCATTTTGAACCCAAAGCATTAGAGTTTCAACATGAGGTAGGAATATTTGAATCTTAAATATGGATCCACCTTTTTTATGTGTTTATTTTGATATTTAGTTCCCTTATAAGACAATTAAGTTCCATATGGGGGTAGAGTGGTGTATTTTGGTGGAAACTAGGGTGTTTCTGGTAGCTCATAGAGAATTAAATTTCTGAATTCATGAACACATAATGTGTAGTGTAGGATCACATTCCATGCACTCTTCCCTTTCTAGGAATTTGATCTTTTGAGGACTACACTTAGTGTAGTGATCCTAGGTCTTATTACCGAGGGACATGGACAAACATTCCATCTTGTGCGATATGGTCATGTAAATTTGATGGTATGAATAGGAATAAATAAATTATGTAAAATATATTTTTTATACTTTTTCATTGGTTATCTATTGATTATAAATAAAAAATAAGAATAATTTGAAAGTAAAATAAATGATTTTAGAAAAACTACTTTTTCAGTGAAAATGGTTTCGTCACTCCTTGTGAACTTATGATAAAATTAATTTTTGAAAATTTTAGAAAATTTATATTATAAAATAATATAAATTCTTTAAATCATAATATAAAAATTATATTTGGTATATTTTTTTTAATTTTTTGGAAATCTACTTTTTTGATGAATTATAAAAATTGTGATATTTATTTATAACTGCATATGAATTAAAAAATTAAAAATATAACATATATTTTAAATATATTTTAATGTAAATTTAGATTAAATAGGTTATATTAAATTCAATTTATGTTAGTGAAATAAATTTGATATTGAATATTGATATTAAAACCTTCTATACTTATGAGAATATTTTATTCGAAAACCCCCTTTTTCAGTGTGCATTATTGTTTATTTTTAAATTGTATTATGAAACTTCTGTAAATTTAATTTGAAAAAATTGATTCCATTTTTTGAATAATAGTAATTTATATGACCTAGTATGGTCAACATAACTCCTTACTATAATTTATAGTGAAAAAATAGAAATTAATTACCATAGTTAAGGTAAAAAATTGGATTTTTATGGGGGTTAAACTAAGATGAAAAGTCTTTAAAATGTCATAAAACTTTTCTAACCCAAATTTTATGGCCTTATTTTGAACTAAAAAAATTTAATTTTATATAATTGACACATTTGAGGATTTTCTAGTGAGAGAAATGTGAGATCAATTTTTATTTTCCAAAATACATGGAGTGTCCTCTCTGCCAAATATAAAAGGTTACCACGTCTACTATGGTATTCACAATTAAAAAGCCATTATTTTAGAAAATAGAATCCCAAATAACTTATTTCATCATAAAAAATAATACAATAAGAATGTTTTTGACCATAAATCTTATCTAGGATGGATTTCAGAATAAACATATATGAGTTCTCTGAAGAAGAGCTAAAATTCTTAATGTGCGTAATTTTTTTTTTCTTAAACATTAATAGAATATTAATCAATGATGATAATATGATAACAAAATTATCTCCCATATAATTATATTTTATTATTTTAATGTAATTACCTATAAATATCTCCACTTCATTAAAATGGAAAAAGAAACAGTTGATTGTATGTATGGTGGACTACCACCTCGCGAACAGATGTAAATCGTTTTCCATCAACACCTTTAATGTATGGATAAAATTATGGATTTAACATAATTATATACAAATATTTAAATTTTTATACTTCCATAATTATGATATAGAATATATCTTATTACCTTCCATTATGTTCGAGGAAACAACAATGTCTCTCTTATGTACGATAGACTACCCCCTCGGGAAGTGACGTGATTCATTTTTCAATTAAGTTCTAAATGGAAGGTAACAGAGATAAAAGTGATAAATATATGTGATATTTATGACCTAAAAAAACTTCATTAAATATAATAATATTTATAACTTCATACCTTCTATTTTGTTACAAAATAATAAAATCGCTCGTTCATACATGTGGACTACCTCCTCTATATAGTGATCTTAAATATTTTTTCTTTTATTTTTACATGGATGGTAATAAAGATATATTTAGTTAATTGAAATTATATATAAGAAATAATAATAATAATTTGATATGAAGTTAATATATAATTTCATTTCATTCTATCCATTATAAAAAATGGGAACAACATTTATATGCATGTACGACATACCATCTTCCTGAACGACATAAGCCATTTTCAATCTATAAATTTTATAGATTACTATAAATAAATAGATAATAAATATATATGATATTAATATCTTTTTTAAAAGAATTAATATTATGGAACCATGATAAATGTAAAACTACTAAAATTATTGAATAAAAACATACATAAAAGATGGTGCAATTATCACATGAAAGTCATTTTAACAAAGAATTTTTAATAAACGACTGATAAAAGATAATAGTTATATAAAACATGGTATGAGATATATTATTATGGTTATTTAATAGATTTAAAATTAATAAATTTTTATTATAATCTATTTATAGACACATATAACTGAAATCATGCCCAAGGTAAGGGTTTTTCGTGTCACTTTTACTCTCGTGTGATATATACCATATTCACCACTTATTTATTTGTGTGGTGTATATACTATCACTTTTTATATCAAATATAATAAATATAATTCCCTTAATGATATTTAATTTTTTATTTGACTTAATTTTTTGGGGTTTTATGATTCAAATGTTACTAAAGTGGCAAGGGTTTATTTTACATTATCATAATTATTCTGGATTGTTTATGTTTATGTACCCCTTAGGGAAATTATTTGATATTTCAATATTAAAGACAATATATTTTATTTTAAACCAATTATTAATGAAAATTTTAATATAATAGAATTAATTTTCTCCCTTTTTTAACTAATACTATTGAGATAATGTTTTTAATAAAATAATAATTAATTTCTCTCTTTAGTCAAAAATTATTTTTCTTTCAAATCCAATTTTTGAAAAAAAAATTAAAAAATGATTTTAATATTCTTAAAAATATTTATTAAACATATATTTACCAATGATTCAATTCTTAAGAAATATTTTTGAAAGGAATATTCATTTCACTTTCCAAACAATTCTCATTTTTATTTTAACAAAAATGTGAAAAGTGTCATTATTTAAATGGGTTTGAGAGGAACAAAATTTCCCACCATAATGATCACCTAATGTTTTAAAGATTATCTTATATGTTTAATGTGATATTTTAAAATAAAATTATTTTGAAAATATTTTGGTAATGTTTTTTAAATAAAATATATTTTAGAAATTGAAAGGTTATTTTCCTTATAAACATTTTTAGGAATACTTTTATGGGTTTTATATCAAAAAATGCCAAAAATATTTATTATAATTATGATACAGGGGGTATATGTTGTATTGATATAGTAATTAATATATATCTATATGGTTAATGGTAAATTTGAACTATGATGTACAATTTTATTATCATTCACCATATTACTTAGATGGCTTTTGATTATGTTTATTGATTGCAGTATGTATTAACATTATATATTCTAGTTTTTAAATATGAATGATTATTTGGATTCTGATTCAACCCTTTTACATAAGGAATGCATTGTAATGATTATGTGATGGGTGGGGTCTAGAAATAAATATCCCCATGATGCATCGATATGTCTCAACAGAAAAATAAATGAGTCAAATTAGAAGGGCTTTTACCTACAAATTTAAAATTTCTTCTACGAGGTTTTGATCGTATGTTTCATATATTTTGTATTATACATTACATCATTATGATATTATTTATTTTAGTAAATGTGATTATTAAATTAGTTATAATATACATTGATTGGTTTCATGATCATGTGATTACATATATGAAATTATTTGGTCATTATTTATTCCTTCCACATTGGGATCAAGTAATTGTTTAAATGGAATGGGTTTCAATTATTTACCTTACCATATTCATTATGCTTTATATATTCATAGCATCCATATTAACCATACCATTACTGATCATTTCATATAAACCCTTTATAATTTTTCATTTTCTAAAAAATATCAAAAAACATTCTATAACTAATCTGAAGTAATATTCTAAGGGTATATTTACAGTTCTCAAAGAAACTACTTCATTATTATATTTTTTCAATTGTAATGAGAACATAATGTCGGTATCTATTTTACCAAGGCTATTAAAATATTTATCCATTTAAGATGTTTTTCCATGTATCATATATCAATATAATAAAGTAAATAGTAACCCTAGGATACTTGAGTTGGGGTCTTTACAGTTGGTATAAGTGGATGCTTAGTAGAAACCATAGGAACTAGATTTTGGGAACAATTTTGTGTTGGAAATATAACCTATAATTTAATTCCATGATAACTATAAGAATAAGATGACATATTTGAGTTTTGGTTAAGTAGATATATTTTAGTTTTTCTATAAATACATCCCTATATAGATACTACAAGTGGGAATATTTCATGAAATGATATACATAGGGTAATGAATCTGAAAAAGGTATGTCATGATTGGATCAAGAATTCCTTGTTACATGAAAATGGGCCTTACTGCACTCCTGGTTTGAATCTGATAGAGATATAATTTGGTTAATTCACATTGCCTTTTCAAACAATTATTAAGGATTTGAAAATATTTTAATATTTTAAAAATTTCCCAATGAAATAGTGTTTATAATTATGTGTTTTTTCATGAATAAAGTTTTTAGTTTATGTTAATACTTTCCAAAGTATTGGGATTATAGATTGTGTTTAATAATGATATTATCTAATCTATTTTATTACATTGTTTATAAATAGTGACTAGTCATTGAAATGATAACTATATCAATGCATGTATCCCAATTCATTACGTCTCTCATAGGAAAGATTATAAAGATGAAGCTCAATATGCTGCTAGAACAGAAGAAATTATAACCTTATTAGGGAACCAAAATCATGTTATGAGAAATAACCATTCCCGTATGAAGTGTCCTTCTATTCCACCATGTGAAGTAACAATTACTTACCACATTATGCATAAAAATCAAAATTATTCAATGAGACAACAAACACATTTGTAGATAAGAAATGGATAACTTCCCTAGATAATATATTTCTTAATATTAAAATTAATAAAATAGAGAAAATTTTCATGGAATTTAATAATATTTCAGAATATTTAAATCAATGATGTTCATTGATTCAAAACAAAGACAATTAAAAATAAATATAATAAAATAATGTAAGTATTTTAATGACTTCTTCATAGACAATTATTTTCTTCATGAGAAATAACTGGATATGGAGTGACCAATCCAGAGTATATGAAAAATGAAAGATGTAAATGTAGCTAATAATGAATCCAAATTCACATGGTTAGAAAGGAATATTATGGAGTACATATATAATAAAAATAGAAATATTGATCATTTATTTGATTCGTTAAAGATAATAACCTGAAAGAAACTTTCCTTTAAAAAATTCCAATCATATCAGGACATAGTATCATGTTTTATCAAGATATATAAATTATTATCATTGTATTAGTAAATCAAAGGGAAATAATATAATAATAGTGTGGCAGATAAATATATATTTAAAGGGAATCATAGAAAAAATGATTTTCCCACATGTGAAAATTGAGGAAAGAAACACCTCGGTACATGCTTGAATGTAATGAGAGTTTTCTACAAGTTTTGATAGACAAGAAACTATGGCCACAATTGAAAGGGATTGAAAGAATATTACAATGGTAAATGATTCATATACAATGATTTGAGGAACTACAAAAACAGATTCACCAATCATCAATGGAATATATATATAATTAGATAATGGATCTTGAGAATTCATGTTCTATTACTACTGAAAAACTAGAATGTCTAATGTTCTTATGTTTGGATTAATGAATTATGTTGTAGGAGTTTTTTATCAATAAAATTATTCATATAAGAATTATGTAATATATACTGATTTTACAACAGTATAATTAGTTTATGGAGTTGATACAATATGTTAAATGATACTAATGACCAATAAAATCAATTCAATGTAAAGTTAATATTTTTTAAAACACATTATTGAGGGAAGATATACATTAATATGTTCTATATGTTGAAATAATAATGATAAAGATATATTTATGGGATAATATGGGTGATGTTGAAATTGGTTAAGTGATTTGAGGGGTTTTGTTATCATTGATTTAATTTACTACATGTTTGGATTTATTAAATATATTCAAACACTTAATAATTTTTGAAGCATACATTTTTTCTATAATTTTTTATGGTGATAATGATATTCATATATTTTGAATGTGACATTAAGATAATCTTTATATTGTTTAGGGAATATTATGTTTATTTAGTGGCCTTCCTCCTAAATTTGGATAACTTTGTTTTTGTTTGACATATTTATGGTGACTATTATTTTTAACAATATATGGAAATGGATAATTTTAACATTGTGTGTTATTGAATAAATTTTAATAACCATTTTGTCCTTGGAAAATATCTAGATATTGGAGGAATGACTTTTCATTTTCTATTGAGCTATTAAACATTTAAATGTTAATTTTTGTGCTCCAAGGATAAAAATTCATATTTGAAATGAATTTCATGGAGTAGTATGTTAATTAGTAATTAATTAAATAAAAAAGGTTGATATTATAGATATATTTTTACTAATATCACTACCATAATGGTAACCCAATTCCTCAACTCTAGTAAAAGGACTATAAAATAAAAAAAAATTATACAAGTATATTTATTTCTATTGAATCAAATAGTCTTTTAACTCATCACATATTTATGGTTTTAAGGTCCTTAAAATTATACGTTTTATTAACATTATTATGAAAAATGATATATATCACTATCTATTAATCATTGGGTATTAGTATTCTCTTCAATGTGTAGGATATCATTCCCCAAAAATGTTCTCCTACATAGTTACCTAGTAATTTTCTTTATAGATAACCATTATCCAGCCATTTATATCACATCAAGAAGAAGTTTTATTAATATTTTTTTTTGATTTGGGGGTTTAGGATTGGTATTTTCAAATTTAAAACCCTTGAGTATTGATATCATGTTAAAATTTCTAGGACAAAATTTATTTATGGTAGGTGGAATATAACACCTCTATATATTGAAAGAGGATCATCTTGTTAAATAGCATGTATGAAACATAAAAAAATGATTAGAACATAATATTACACCCAAAAACATTACAATATATTTCTTTTTAAATAAATTCAAACTCTTTGATAGCTTCTAATTCACACAATACTAGTTTTAAAAGAAAATGTGATACCCAATTAAAACAATATTTAAAAAAGAAAATAGCAACATTGACATTAAATTAGGAGGTATGAATAGGAATATATAAATTATGAATAATATATGGTTCAGACATGTTAATTGGTAATATATTTATTATTAAAAAATAATAATAATTTAAAGAAATATAAATTGTTTATAAAAATAATATTTTTTTATACATGAAAAACTGTTTTGTCAATTCACGCACACATATGATAAAAATAATTTTTTACACATTTTGGAAATTTATTTTTTATACAATTAAATTAATTTTAGAAATTATTTTATCAAAAATTCCTTCGTTTTAATTTTTTTCTATCTTTAGAAAGGTATCACTTTGGGATAAATAGTACAAAATACTGATTTTTATTGGAAAAAACATTTTGGATTAAATTATTTACAAAGATGAACAATATTTCAAGTTGTATTTAAAGAAAAATTAGTCAATTATATAGTAATTATTTCTATTTTGGTCAGTGGAATCAATTTCATATTGAATTTTGATATTAAAAACTTAATTACTTGTGAAAAGTTTCTCTTTAAAAACCCTATATTTCATCACGCATGTGTGATAAATATTAAATTTATATCTACCAAATCATTAAATTGAGTATGAAATAGTTTATTTAGTATTTATAAAAAATATAATTTATATTACCTAATAAGGTTAACACAAATTTTGATCATAGTGAATTGTGAAAACAACAGAATTTAAATACTGCATTTGACGAAAAATGGGGTTACCCGGTGTTAAATGTATAAGATAAAGGATAAAATGAACTAAAAATTCCCACCACACATTTTATAGACTTTATTATACCATATAAAAAAATTATTTGATAATGACCCCTGTTTGAGGCTTACGGTATTAGAAAAACATGGGTATTACTTTTTATTACAAATACCCATTGTGTCCTCTCCCCCGCTTATAAAATTCCACCCCTCTAATCCTATTCAAATTAAAAAAACCTTTTTAAAGGAAATTTCCTACCAAAATAAATTTATTATTCCTAAAAAAGCATCATAGAGGCATTTTTTAACATATTTTCAATCTAGGAAGGCTTTAGGTATAAACATGGATGAGTTCTCTAAAGAAGTGGTAAAATTTATAACATGCGTATTATTGTATTTATTCTTCCACAAAATTGAAATATTATAATATAATTATTATATTATAAACAAAATATATATCTTTTAATGATATGTTACTATGTTAATGTAATAACATATATCCTTCTACACATTCAACAAATAGAAAATGTAATTGTCGATAATATTTACGATAGACTAACGCCTCCCGAATTAATGTGATTAATTTTCCATCAAAACCTTTAAAATATTGATATAATTATAGATTTAAAATATTAATATGATAAGTATTAAATTATTATAGTTATATAACAATTATATCACATATACCTTCTTACTTTCCATTCAATTGTGGAATAGGATAGCACCACTTGTGTGTACGATGAACTACCACCTCACGAAGAGATGTGGTTCATTTTTCTCTTACACATAACATAGAAGGTATTAAGGTTAAAATTAATGTCTATATGTGGTATTTATTACCATAAAATACTTATGAAAATATAATATCACCTCTAACTTTATACCTTTAAGTCTGTTGGAAAACAACAACGTCTCTCTTGTATATGAATGGACACAGCTTCTACGTATCAATGTGAAATGTTTTTCCATTAGGGTTTACTTGGATGGAAATAAGGATTTAATTAATTAATAACAAATATATATATATATTAAATAATAATGATTATTTAAGCTTTATTTTATATTTTTTTATTTTTATTCTATCCTTTAAGAAAAATGGAAATAGTGTTCATGCGAATATACAACTTACCATTTCCATTAATAGTGTAATCTATTTTATATCTCAAAATTTAATTGATTAAATTAAATATATATAATGAATATATATTATATTTATATTATTTATAAAATAATGTATATTATTTATCCTTGATCAATGTAAATAGATCAAAAATACTGAACCAAAACAGACATAAAGACGTAGCAATTATCCCCTACAATATTGATTTTAACAAAGATTTTCTAACAAATGTTTGATAAAAGATAATAGTTAGGATATATATGATATAATAAATATGAATATAATTCTATAATATATTGAGAATAAACTGGTATTTATTATATAAGTGGTACTAACATGTACGCAGGAAATCAGACCTGAAGTAAGTGTTTCTCATCTCATATTTACTTCCATGAGACATATTCCATATTCACTGATAATTACATTGTATAGATAATATAAATAATTTTTTAATTTTATATAATAAATATATTTATATTATTTGTAGTTAATTATTCATTTTATGTTATTTATTTCAATTGAATTATTATTCAAAAGATAACAATGTGGTAAGTGTTTATTTCACAATCTCATCATTATTCAAGATTGTTTATGTTTATGCACACTTGGGGGAATTATTATATATTTATTTATTAAAAAAATTATTTTTTATCCTCTTTTTAGTCATGAATTTTTAAATTTAATATTATATTTTTTATCTCTTTAGTATTTAAATTATTAAGAAATTATTTTTACGAAAATCCAACATTATATATATATATATCTAGTCAAAATAAATTCTCCCCCAATAACTTATTTTCAAAAAATGTTTTAAAATTTTATTTTAAAATTATTTGAATGATTAATTAATAAATTTTTAAACAGGATTTAATTTTTAAAAATGTTGTAAAGGAATTATCATTTTATTTACCAAACAAAATTTCGTTTATCTTTTTTCCAAAAGTGTGAATGGAATCATTGTTCGATCATGTGTGACATGAATAAAATTTACCTCCATTGTGAATAATAAATGATTAAAATATTAGTTTATATGTTTTAATATTTATTTAAAAATAAAATTATTTTCATAATATTTTTGGGAACTTTTAGTTTTATTAAGGATATTTTCAAAATGAAAAGTTTATTTTCATCAAGAATGCTTTTAATGAATCTTTTTGTGGTACAAATATTCATCAAATACATAAACCCTTTACTATAATTATTATACAATATGGATATATTGTATTGATACCATCCATATTATTTCTTTAGATTTGTTATGATCTATTTAACAATGGATATATAACTTAACGATCATGAACGATATTACTCAGTATGATTTATAATTATGTTTGGTTATTGGGGTAAGTATTAACATTTCATGTTTTTTTTTCAAAACTAATGTTTGTGTTTCTTTTATTTCACCCAATTATAATTCAGAATGAATTTGAAATATAATTTCATAGTTGGATTCTGGAATAACATATCCCCTTGATTCATCCACAAGTCTCATGATCCAAATAAGACGGCCAAATTAGACTAGTTTCTACCCATGCAATTAATATATATTTTAAAGGGACTTAATATTATATTTCTTATGTCCACCATTATGCATTCCCTAATTATGAGAATAGTTACTAATGTGCACACAATTACTTTATTTGTTATAATACTAATGAAAAATATTAAATCTCATGTGATTATATATTTAAAATTATTATATTGTTACTTATTCCATCCATAATAAGATCAAGTGACTGATTAAATAGATTTATTTTAGTTATTTAACATTCAATATTGATCATAATTTATTTATTCGTAGATTCATCCATAATTATACTCTTACTAATCATTTTAGTCCATCCCTTTATTATATTTATTTCCCCCAAGATATGAGGAAATTTTTTAAGATTTATTTGTAGGAATATGCCAAGGGTAAATATGAAAATCAAAAAAAAAATACGTGTATTATATGTTTTAAATTGAAATATTAATTTAATGTATAAATCTTATTTACCATTAATAATAAAATATTCAATCCATTGTAATTCCATTACATATATCATACGGTAATATAATAATATAACCAAACACTCTAGGCTACTAGAGTCAGGGGATTCAAAAGTGTGAGGTTACCTTGGAATGATCTGAGAAGAAACTAAGTATGGAGAATGAACATTCTATAAACATCAAATATGTTTCTCTGTTAGAGGGTAAGAAATGTCAAATATAGAAGGGTAGTTTACTTCCTTACATTATTTCCCTTGGCAAGGAATTTAGAGATACTGAAATGGTGGGATGTCCACCCATAACTGAATATTCTCAAATGAAAATCCCTAAAAACATAGATATATTAGTTTATAAAGAAGGGAATTCTATACTTATATCCCTATAATAAAACATATATAAAAATTTCAGGGAACTTTAAAAAGAAGGATATATTTATAGAAAGTTGAGAAGTAGTAATGGAGCAAATGTAAATGTCGATGAAGCCAAGATAAAGGATTGTACGATCATGTTTGAATCTATTAATATGTGAAATTAGGAGAAAAATGATGACTATTTTACTATATTAAAATAGACACTATGTTATATTTGAGGCTTTGGTGATAATTTAGATGATGTTATCAATTTATATTAGGTAATGAGAAACATTCCAAAAAGTTATAATCTAATGGTTTTATATTTTAAAGATATGGGGATTTATAATTGTATTAAAATTATAACATACTCATAGTGTATGCATCATAAAAGTACGTATTTTTTAAAATGATTGTTAATATTGGGATGAAATTATAATCATGAAGAAAAAAATAGTTCATAAAATATAGAAAAAAGGATTTTAAAAGTGAATCAGACAATAAAAATTTCAATAAGATTATAACCCTTTTATCAAAGGAGTTTAGGCATAGAAAAAATAATGGAAAGGAAAGAGAAAACTCCAGATAAGTAATCTATGATGGACATGGTCATTTTGAAATTAACTTTCCTAAGAAAAAGGTTTTTGAATATTATTTCAATATGGATGTATAGATCCTCAAAATATAGAAAAAAGGTAAAATAAATAATAAAATTTCCTGAAATATGATGTATTGTAGTAGAAAAATAATAAGGTTAATGAGTAAGAAAATGATTCTATTACAAAATCAATAAGTGGATTAGACTTTGAGGACAATTTCATATCCCATGATGAGTTATCATTTGATTCATCAAGTAGTGAAGATGATAGAATCAATTTAAAAAAACTATAATACATTTTTATAGAAAATATTGAAGTAATACATAAGAAAAATATTATTATCATGTTATAGAAATTATTTTTTTAAATTAATATTAATTGATTTTTTTTGAGAAATAATAGCCTGAAAAGAAGTATAATTATCTTTCTAATGAAATCAAGAAGTATATACTGAATGTGGGTGAGCTATAAAATATATTTAATAATTTAAAAGACAAAAAAGTTTGAAAGGAATAAGAGATAGGTATTAAATAATCTAAATTTATAGAAGCTTAAAATGAGTTGAATAAAATAAGAGAATATTTAATCACATCAGTGGAGGTTTAAGATGAATCCTATTTTTTTGGTGATATAAATCATTCTAACAATTAAATGAAAATATATCCTAATAAATTGTAAGATGAATATATTTTTACTAGTAATACATGTCTTAGAAATGATCCTACAGAGGTTCAAACCATGATAAAAATCAGAGAATATATTATATTTCAATTGAAGAGAAAAAAATTTTGATGGACTACTACACCCTGTGAAATAGATGCTCCAATTTTATAATGGACATCCTCGTTATAAATTTGGAAAAATTTACTATAAATAATAAATAACCATGTTCAGAGGCTATTATTGGTGTAGTGGAGGTTATAACAAATTAATTTTTTTTATGAATCTAATCTTTAATATATTATTCTCAAATTTTTTTATTTTCTTAATTGTTTTAAATGCACTGGTGAGTTTTAATGAACATCATTATTCTATTAAAACATCATTATTTATCATGAAAATTTTCACCTAGACACTGGTTTTTTAATATCATTTAACTATTTTTTAGGTACCCCTCAAACCTTTTTTTGATACTGATTTGGTTGGGTTTTGTTTATAGGTTCTTCTGGTGAGTTTTTCATAGTTTTTATAATTTTCTAGGTTATTCATGGTTGGTGTAAAATATTCCCAAACTGTGCACCCACCCTGTAGAAACCATGAAACTTTGAATAGAAGGGGTTTAAAAAATTGGCACATAGTTTCATAAACTATGCACCCACCTAGGAGAAACTATGAACCCTAATAAAAGGGTTAAAAGTTAGGGTTCATGGTTGTTCAAATCATGTGTACCTTCTCAGATAATCATACAAACAAGATAATTTTATTTTGAAAAATGTTTACAAAATTCATGAACCCTAGTTTATCCTCTCATTTGACCATAAATCAACATATCATGAATTCCTATGTCCTAGACGCTCTAAATAACACATTTTGGATACTCTAAGCTAGGTTTTTTAAAAATTTAGGTGAAAATGGATGATTTGATCCCTTTCTAGTAATTGGATCTTCTATCATTCCTTCTCTCCTGATCTGTATTTCGTACCTGTTTATATTTTGTTAGATCATCACATATTTGATGTATATAAACATTAGTGATTTGGATCTTGAATCTATTTTTGATTTCTTTATCTCCATTTTCATCATTCTTCATTAAAAAATCTAACTGTGGGTGTTGATTGTTTCTACCATGATTATAGGTAGGTGGTTCCATTTAAATTTTACATCTAGTAAACCCTTGATTTTCATGATTTGATGTTAATTTTATTCAATTGAAATATGAAAATCCAATTTGAGATGAATTGTATGATGTTTTGATTTGTCATGGAATTTTGGAAAACCCCCAATTCCAATGGAATAAGACTTTCAATCATATATTGAAAATTGATGGAAATTTTAAATTGATTTGAGAATTTATTTCTAAAAAATGACTTAAATTAAATTAATGAAAACCCATATTTGGTTTTGTTTTTAAATATAATGATATTATGAAAATCAATGTTTTGGTTTTGAAATCGATTTGTCATATTAAAATGAGAAATTGGGAAATTGAATTGTACACGCTATTTTGATTTGAAATTGTATGAATTTCTCTTAGATTGAGAACATGTGGACACAAGTAGTCAGTGGGTTATTTTAGACAAGCATGTTAGGATGGTGATTCCCTAGAAACAGATTCATGATTATAAATTTAAAAATAACCGAGTCAGGAATATCATATCCCTAATGATATTATTATGATTCCTTGTTGGTTTGAGTGTGAGGTACATGCGTTCACATATTTCATGATCACTGATATAAAATTTTGAGGATCCTATGACTAGAAAGTATCATACCATAGGGTAGATGACCATGATATATGTTGTGATTATTTTTATATATATTAAATTGATTGTTAAACTTCTTTATTCCTTCCAATTTATTTATATAATATGTTTTATTAGTCCATGGTTTGAACTGTTTTCAATCATTTAATATTTATTCATGTTTTTTCTTCAATAAAAATGTTTATCTCCACACATTTATTATTTAAAATTGAATGTATGATTTAATTTATTATAATGGAATCCAGTTATGAAACTCTTGGTGATACCTTACTAAGCTTTTATTTCACACCATACCTTTTACTTCGGGAGTTTGTAGATTTTCATCTTCTTGGTCTGAGAAAAGGGAATGAACCCCATAGAGGAGGTGGATGTTCATGATACATTAGTCTTATAGTGTTGATTAAT
This sequence comes from Viscum album, assembly GCA_963277665.1. Classification (NCBI taxonomy): domain Eukaryota; kingdom Viridiplantae; phylum Streptophyta; class Magnoliopsida; order Santalales; family Viscaceae; genus Viscum; species Viscum album. The sequence goes on along the minus strand of OY728165.1, from coordinate 247,944,445 downwards.
TTGGGTTGTTTGAGATTATCTTGTTAGTTTCTAGGTAAAATGGCGATGTACTATTTTTTGTTTTTGATACATATTTGGTTTCTTGTATTACCTCCCTTTGGTTTTTTGATCATATTGATTTTTATCTATTTTCATCCATGGTGTTATGAAGAATCAGTTACCACTTTTATCTTGAATGATGAAAGGTGCTAGTAACCCACCCATGGGGATCAATAATTTTTTTTGGATTTGTTGGTATTATCTTGGGTTTTAGAGAAACAAGTTATTTTGTCGGGTTCATTAAAAATTGGTATCAATGGTGTAGGTTGAGAATCATTACTCGATGATAATTTACAGTTGAGAGATCTAGTCAAGAATTAAGAGGTAATTATGAGTGAGTTTGTATCCATATCACATTGTAGTGATCCTTATGTCACCATGCATGGTTTGGGATAGGTGTTTTATGGATAAATTAAAGTCTTTAACATTATTTTGATTTAGAATGGATGAAATCCAAATCATGATATCCTATATAATGTGATTAATTTCATTTTTTATCATCTTTATGTGTTGATCAGACTAATATTATGATGTATTCATTTTTTTTCTGATGTTGTTTAGTAACATGCCTCTAAGAAGAAGTGTGAGTAGTACCCATTTGGAATATTCTGGTGAACTATAATGATAAAATCCTCCCATGGACTAGAATGTGGTTTAGATTATTGTTCCTTTTTTCCAAGCTCTAGGATAGGAACACATACCCATTCCTGTTCAGTATCCAATTATGGCACCTCATAGAGATGAATTCTGGAGTCATGAATATTATTTCCTTCACCAAAAACTACATAATTTTAAAGGATCCAATGACCCTCAAGAGGATTTGGAAAAATTGATTAATACAGAAATTCTATTATATTTCTTTGAAATTTATGAATATATTAATGTAAAGTTTGATAGCTTTAGGATGGACGGAACTAGGAGGAGATAGTGTTATACAATGTTAATGGAAAATAATCATGAGGTATTAGAGTGGAAGGAATTTACATATAAATAATAGTGATTAGTTATATCTAGAGTATATGGTTCTCTCTAAGGCTATGGATCTTTTCAAAAATTAGGTACGTTGATCAGATCATGATAGAATATGAAGATCTCTTTACTGAGATTGTGTAGTTTTGACATGAGATTTTATCTAATGAAAAGATGAATAATATATAGTTTTAGAAGGGACTTTGATATGATATTTATTTTATTATTTTATTTCTAAAGATCTCCTCTTATATTGATGTTCTCGATAGGGTAGTGAGGGTTTATCTAGACATGGATGGTATGTTAGGGTTGATGGGAGTTACTTTTTCTATTAGTGGATGTCTTATGTGTTCCCATAAAGGGAATAGAAAGTGTGAAGTGTCTTATAGTGGATATTTATTGGAGGGTTCTTCTCAACCACCTAAAATTCATGGAAGTGTCCCTTTGACTTGCTTCCAATGTGGAAAGCTTGTCCATTTGAAATGGGTTTGCACTGAGGAACCCAATATATGTGGTTCCTAAATACATTCAAGTCACTTGAAGAAGTTTAATCATATCTTGTCTACTGTAAACAGTGGAAGAAGATCATCAACAATAAAAATTACTACTATGAAATTAAATTATTCAATATCTAATGGGTTTCATCCATAGGCATTTATAATGAATATTCTTCACATAGTTTAAGATTCTCTAGATGAAGTTAATATAGGTCTAATTACTATGATAGGTGCAATCACCATTGATTCATCTTTAGAGAGTTTTTTATTTGATACCTGTGGACCTCATTTGTTATTGATTGGTTTTGAGATCCATCTAAATATTCATATGATGATTTTTTCTAATTTAATGGATATTACTTAAACCCTCAGAATAAATAGAGATAAGGGGTTTCATTGTCCATCATGTGTTTCAATTTATCAAATATTAATCTCACTTGGGATTTTAAGGTTCCCAACATGAAACATATTTAGGTTATTTTTTGGATCGATTGGATTATTTATAATAAGGGTGAAATGATTGTTATATTTTAAGGCTATCCTTTAATACACCTGATGGGGAAAGCCATATATTTCTAGAAGAATGGGACCCAAGGTTGATAAAAGATAAAGAATCTATTTCATAGTTAGGCAATGTAATATAAGGGTTAGGTTTTGACTAGGATCATGGATCTTTGAGTGATGATATCCCTCAATATTTTCTTCGAGTTTCGCGATGTACTTTATTTTAACTTATATGGTTTTCCAGCATAATGGGAAGTAGTTATTCTCTTTATTTAGTGATTAGTACTCAACCAATATATATACCTTCTTACAATAAGGGACCAGTTAAAATGTATGTGTTGAAGACTCCATTGGATGATATTTTAGATAAATGCTTCATACTCCTGAGTGTGTAACCTCGAATAACGCCTATTATTTTTGTGAACAAAGATACTATAACACTAAAAATATGTGTGAACTATCAGAAACTCAATCAATTTTTGGTAAAAAGTTGTCCACTACCAGAGACTGATGTTTTTTGACCAATTAAAACGTGAGAAGTGGTTCTTGAAGATTTATATTTTATTTGGTTATCACCCATTGATAATAAAAGAATATAACATTTAGAAAACTACTTTCCCTTGATTTAATAAATATAATGAGTACCTTATCATTCCTTTTTGTTTAACCAATTCCCCTATAATTATTATGGATTTTATGAATAGGATTTTCCACGAGTGTCTTGATACTTTCATGGTGGTATTTCTAGATGACATTATTACTACTATAAGTCCAATGAGGATCATGTGTGTCATATAAGAAAAATAATGGAATTGTTTAGGGATAACTGAATTTATTCCAGGTTATCCAAATGTGATTTCTAGATGTTGGAAGTGATTTTATTATAACACATGGTCTCAGAACATGATTTTTTTAGTTGACCCTGAAAAGGTGAATGTTGTTATGACAAGGGATAAAAAACATAATGTTTTCAAGATTCAAAGATACTTCAATTTAGCATTGTATTGTCACGGGTTCATAAAATATTTCTAGAATTTTTATTCTCTGATTCCTGCTTACACTTAGAAGGGCATAATTTTTTCTTGGGTGAAGAGGGTGAGAGTTCTTTTGCTTATCAGAAACATCTTTTGAATTCTATACTGATATGGACTCTTCTAGAGGCTGGGTAGGGATTTTTGGTCTCCTGTGACATATTATGAATGGTTTTGGGATGTATTATTATATAGGTGGATCACATGTTAGTCTATGTCTCTCTGAATCTTAGGATATATGAGAATAATTACCTAAAATATTAACTCAAACTCGTAATCGTGATGCATGAAATTAAGATTTAGCATCACTACCTTTTCCAAGAAAAGTTTTACTTGTTTGTAGACTAAAATAGATTGAGTTATATCTTCTCTAGAAAATATTTTATTCTCTATCAAAGGCCTTCAATGGAGTTTCTGGAGTCTTTTTATTTTGACATCACATATACCCTGTGGAAATAGAATTTCATTTCTGATGTGTTGAGTAGGAAACATCCAACCCAGACTATGAAAGATTCATTGGAAGAATGGAACATGGTGTCTCTTTTTTCAAAGATTCATACTAATGTTCAGGAAACAGAGGTTGATGTTTTCTTGGATAGTGGTCTGTTGACCACCATTCTTGTTGAGATGATTCTTTGGTAATAATATATTAATGATAAATTACATAGATTTAGGGACTCTCATTTATGGTGGGTGAACCATTAATGAGTGCTTGCTCTATATAGATGTTACTCTATGTTCTAAGAATCAATTTTTTTGCGGTTATCCATGAGAAAAGTAGTGATGGGGGATTCTTAAAATTGCCAACAGGCTATGCACCTAGTTACCAAAAAGATGTTTTACGACATGTGGTTCCGATTATGGTGAGAATGTTTGAGAAGAGACATTTCTGATTTTTCTCCCATTTTTATTCATTCCAATAGGTCAAGACTGAACCCTAGAGACCTTTGGGTTTTCTCTAGCCGCTTCTTAGTTTTCAATATTAAGAGATTTGGAATTTCTATGTAATTTTTGGTTAGTTTTCTAAAAACCTAGATAATGAATAATGAAATATAAGTTGTGATTGATAGGTTGAAAAAATTATCTCACATTATACCCATTCATGATAAAACCAATTATTAAGAGCTATGAAATATTTATGTGGTAGCAGTTTCTCAATTTAGTATAGTTATATCTATTATATTCTCTAATAAAGATCCCCTTTATACTAATTTATTTTCATGAGGATTTTAGGATGAAATTAGATCTCAGGTTCATCTTTGTATGGAATAACATCAACATATGGGTGGATGGATATAGATGGATGTACATATCCTTTGTGATATGATTAATTAAACCATCTACATATATGTTGGAGATTGGGATGAGTGTTTGGAATAAGTTGAGTTCTATAATTACAATAGTTACTTGGCGGTGATTATAATGGATCATTTAAAGGCCTTGTATAACCAAACATGATTAATTAGAGGATGTTTATGGAATATATCCAGTGTAAATATTATGTTGATCTTAACCATAAAACATTTGAGTTTGTCGTTGGTTTTGATGAAAAATTCACCTTTTTAGGTCATCAGTGTCATTAATGAAAACAAATATTTCTCCTCCTTTTTTGGACTTTTTGTGTTTATTGAAGATGTGGAAAATTTTCTTACCATTTATCACTTATAACACAGTTGATGTTGATACATAATGTGTTCCATGTATCTTATCTATGAATATATATTTTTGAACCTTCCCATGTTATGAGCTCGAATGATCTTAAAATTGAGCCCGATTTATCTATGAACGAGTATACAGTCATGATAGTTGATTATAATAAAAAGGTACTTAATGGGAGGATGATACCTTTTTCATGAGTGGTATGGAATCATGGTTTTTATGAACATGAGATGTGGGAGATAGGGGCACTAATGAGAGATTAGTGGCCATATATTTTTAATAAGGAAAATCATGATAGGATTTATAGGCATATAATGTTTCATTGGTGGGGAGTCTGTAACATCCTATTATTGGTTTCCTATTACTCCTCAACCCTTATATTGATTATTATTTGGTTGGGTTTATTTAGGGGTGCGTTAGGTGAGTTTTAGAAAAAAAATTATGTTTCTTATCTATTCATTGTTGGTGAATAGTTTTCCCAAATTGTGAACCCACCCAGTGAAAACCATGAAACCATAAACCACAGGGGGTTTTCACGGTTGGTGAATGGTTTAAAAACTATGAAACAACCTAGTAGGATCCATGATCTCTAGTAGAGGGGCATATGGTTAGGTCACATGATTTATCTAACCATACGACCCTATCCAGGTAAAAATGTGCACATGATAATTTTATTTTGAAAACTGATTAAAAAAATATAGAGTATAGTTTATCCTACCACTGAGACTTAACATATAATATCATGAATTCATCAGTCTTATAGGCTCCCAAGAATCCTTTTTGTCTCTTCTAATTCCAATCATTAATGAATTTAATCACCATTGGATGATCTAATCTTTATTCGATAAGTGGATATCCTCTTGTTTCTTCTCTCCCACCCTCTCAATATTTTTTCTATATGGTTTTTTAGATAATCATGTTTTTGACCGATCTAACTTAATTTATTTTTATCTTGACTCTAGGATGTATTTCAGGATCTTCGTTTGTGTCATTCTTTAATGGAAAATCTAACAACATTTGTTGATTTTTGATACCATGATTTAAGGTAGGTGGTTCCATTGAGATTCTCAATTTAATAAACACTTTATTTTCATGATTTGATTTGAATTTATGTTTTTTATGAATTATGAAAAACAAAATTTATATGAATCATAATGTTTTTTTATTTGGAATGGAATTTTGGGAAAATCCCAAAATTCCAATGGAATAGGAATTTTGGGTGTATTTTAGAAATTGATGGAAAATAAAAATTGATTTGATAAATCCTTTATAGAGAAATTATTAAATTGAATTCATAAAAAAACAATTTAGGTTTTATTTTAAAAAATCATGATATGATGAAAAAACATTTTTTGGTTTTGAAATTGTTTTGGAATATTGAAATGAGAAATTGAGTAATTTAATGTAAATGGTTTTTTGATTTGAAATGAGATTAATTTTCATATATTGATTGATTGAGAATATGCCATATTTGATTTTGAGTATTTAATTTTGGATAAGCATGATAGTATAGTAATTCCCTAGGAAGGGATTCATGATTTATGATCTAATAATAACCTAGTTAGGTTGATATTATCTCCAATGGGAATTTGATGAGTTATAGTCAGCGTGAGCCCGTATGAGATCGGTACACATATTCCATGACCATTGATATTAGAGTGTGATAATTCTATGATTATGAACAACAATACTAAAGCAAAGGTAAACATGGTGGTTTTTGTGATTATTTTTATATATATTACATTGATTGTGAAACCAATTTATTCATACTATTTAATTTATGTATGTTATTTTATATAAAATGATTATTAAGATTTTTTTTTGAAATATTTTCCATCATTTTAAATGAATATATGTTCTGTTTTAAATATTAAAATGTATTTCCATGATTGAGTTATTTAAATTTAAATTATTATTTGGTTAATTATCATGGAATCTTATTAAGGAACACTTCATGAAACCCTACTTTTCTTTTATCGCACACACAACCTTTGCTTTTTGGAATTTGTAGATTTCATCCTTCATATCCGTATTAAAGGGAAATCCCCTCTTGGAGAAGGTGGACCTTCTTGATCCATTGGGCTTGGATTATTTATTAATTTTGGATGTTTGAGCATATCTTGTCATTTTCTAAGTATATTTAAGATGTATTGTTTTTTGGTTTTTGATAGGTATTTGGTTTCTTGTATTGTATCCCTTTTGAGTTTTGAGCATACTAATTTGTACCTATTTTCATCCACTATTTTTTGGAAAAACTATTCCCACTTTTATCTTTAATGATTCTAGGAGCTTGTCGCCAACCTAAGGGGAATAGGAATGCCATTCAGGCTATGTCGAGATCAGATCATGAATCTGGGTACTCGGGTATTTGGGCTCCTTCATATTAGGATTGGCATGTAAAAAATAGTCTAATTAAATTATGAAAAATATATACTTTATATTTAGATAAAATGAATTCATTGTATATGAAGTAATTATAAATGAGAATAAAATTCATTTAAAAACGAAGAAGATGAGTCCCCAAAAACAATTGTGAACATAATGTAGTTTTAACTTAATAAATTAATAACTACTGCGCATGATTTTATTTATATGTATATATTATATGTTAAACCAAATTCTATAACATTTATATAATTTTATTTGATTAATGTATTGAAATAAATTTTGTGTTAAGCTTCAAAATGATTTTTCATAAAAAATTGGGTTTTCCGCATTTTGTGCTCTTATATTTAAATCAATTTCTACCATTTTAAAAATTTAATTGTAAATATAGTATTAAATATTTGGATTCATTAATTTGATATTAGGTAAATTTCCCCTATTTTTTATTCGTTATTAATATTAATAATGGTAAAATTTAACACCTATGTAAAGGGTAAATCTGGTTAAAACTAAATATTAAGACTCCATTTTAAAACTTTATTACTATTTGATAAATGTAATTATACCCTTTAAGGTTTATTTTTAAAATTTAATTATTTAAGGGATACATGTCCCTAAAAATTACCTATATAACATTTAATGACAAGATAATTACAAAATGTCACTCTCTTACTTTTAAATATGTCTTACAAGTTCACATTGAGAAAAGATAATGTTGTGAATGAATGTTAATATTTATTTTGTGAAAAGTGAAATTATTATATTAATGGTTTTTTATTTATAATTATTAGTAATAAAATTATTACCTTTAATACTTACAAAAATCTAAAATAGTATTTCATCAATTAATAGGAAAATGACATAAATAAATATAAAAATATTAAATGTAATATAATATGAATGGTTTATAGTATTCCATGAATTTTATATACAAATAAAACACAATAGTATATTTTTTGAGAATTATTTTCAAATGTTATGTACGTTTTTACGTCATTAAGGTCAAGTTAAATGAATAGTTCCAAAATGGACATATATGATATTTTATGATAAATAATATTTCATTAATTGATTTTAAGTTCCTAAAATTATGATCATCAGTAGATTTATTGGGATATGGTTGAACATATCATCCATGGCCCAAATATGAGTTATTTATCCATTTTGGGAAACAATCATTACCCTCCAATATTAAAATAGTTGTTATGGGGATTATGGTAAAAATCCTAAATAAAGGGGTTAATGGAAAAGATATGTTTTAAAATGACACAAAAACCATTAAAATTTAAATTAAATGATTTTATTTCAACCATATAATATAATTTTAAAATTTTTTTCCATTATAAATCATTTCAATTGACATTTTATTTATTAAATTTTAATCTTTTAGGAAATTCCAAATGTGTCCTCCCACTCGCATATAAAAAGACACATACATTCTCTTATGCACACCACACTAAGCTTCTATATCAACCATAACCTACCGAAATCCATTATAAACCTCCCTAGACACGTTTTATAGGTTCTGCTATCCCCAAAAGACCAACCCTATGGTCTTTAATAGGAGATCTAACCATGTTCATTCAAAGAAATGACAATCACCTTAACAAACCACTTTCATTTTAATTATTCTTTTTCATATTCTAATTTATTTTATTTATAATAAATAAATAGAATTATTATATTAAATATTATAATTTGTTATGAATATTAAATCACCATTATCTACTATCTTTCCCAACAAATTGGATGTGAATGTATCAATCATGTGTATATATAGTTTAGTATCTTTGAAAAGTAATAGAATTAAATTTTCAACATCATATTTTATGGAAGGCTATTATGTTCAGTTTAATTTTTATATATTATTTTTATTAAATAATTATTCCTTTGATATTATAATATCATATAATCTTTCTTACCTTTCTAATTGTTGGAAATTGAAAATGTCAATCATGCGTTTGTGTGGACTTCCAATACCACCAACCGATTTGATTTGTTTTTCATTTTAATTTTAATTGTATGTTAAAGAGGATAAACATAATTATTATATACTATATTTATGTTATTATAATTATTCCATAATGTTGATTTATTATTTACCTATCATATTTTTCATCCATCGTTCGTGAGAATATTGTTCATGCGTATGTATGACCTACCATCTCCAGGAACAATGGAATTCATTCATATGTCTCTAAATTTTATGGATGAATCTAAATATATAAATAATAAATATATATGATATTAATATTGATTTTAAAATTATGGAGATAATTGGACCATGATCAATGTACAATTTACAAAAAATACCAAACAAAAACATACCTGATAAATGAATAATTTATCACCTGAAACAATGATTTAAATAATGATTTATTGATAAAAATGTGATAAAATGTTAAAGAAAATCATATATTATAATATATATATATCAGTATGGTTCAAGAATATATATGTATTATACATATATATATATATATATATATATATTACATGAGTTTATAACACATTAAAAAAAGTCAGACAAGGTGTAAGGGTTTCATGTTACAATCTCATTTCTTACAGGAATTGTATACGATCGACTTTATTATAATGAAATATTATAATCTACCTAAAAAAACTCATTAAATTTATTCTTCTCTAGTTTTTACAGGAGTATTCATTTTATCATTTCATTTTCCTCTCATTGTGTTCTTAAGAGTCAAAAATAATATTTTTTGAGGAAAACAAAATTTATTTATATCTTCGCTCAAAAATAATTTTTCATCCATGTAATGACCCATTAACTCTGTGTTAGGTATGTTCTGATCCCTATTTTTTAATTCCCATTTCCCAGTGGATGATTATTTTAATCCCTAAACTGGGAGGATACTTATAGTATATAAGTTATAGATTTTTTATATTTTCATCTTTTTCTGGGGGGGGGGGTTTGTTGTTCACTGGGTAGTTACATGATGGTTAATGGAGTTTCATGATTTATAATATTTAATATACTCATAAAATGAGTTAAAAATTAATAATTTGAGAATTTACACATTGTGTAAAAATATATATCATTTAATCTAAAATCTATTTTTTAATTAAAGACTCCACAAATGTTTTAGTATAACATGAAATAAAAGGGATTCAAGACATGTAACCTACAATTTAATTCACAAAGTGATAGTTTTTCTAGTGTTGAGTGGTTGTTTGAGGGCTCATTTATTTTTATAGACATATCCCCTTGGCTAAATTTCTAACCCCATGTGATTTTTAGTGTCTTCCTTCCATCCAGATCGATCTTTTCAATGATTGATCAACACCGTTAGGTGCTTTGTCTCTACAGGTAGGTTTTCCTATCAGTTTCTCACTCATTGGTGGTTGTGGAACCTTTCATTGTACATATTGGTAATTGGATGCTATTTTATATCAATCCCATTTAGTATCTAGTCATGCCTTGTCTTTCAAAGGTAGATATTATGGTTTCCAATCCTTGTTGTATAAGGAATTTATGTTTTCTACATTATTGAGGTAGGTTAATATGGTTAATTATTCTAATTTATTGTTTTTCTCATTTATTAAATTTATTTATTGACATTTAAAATGGAATTTCTTGTGTTTAAATCGAAAAGGGAATGGGATCTCATTTTAAAAATAAGGTTTTACATTAGAAAAGATTTTCCATGATTTGAAATAGAAAAATAAATTTTCAAAACCCTGAATTAAATTAGATTGGATTTGAAAATCTTTTATAAACATTTGAAAATATTTTATAAAAATTTGATAATTTTTTTAAAATATAAACTGAGAAACACTTTATAGGGGAACCTTGCTTACATCAAGGGAGAGAAACATGTATCATTAGTGTGCGTGGAACCACTAGGAGGTAACCTATTATATATCGGTGGTCTACTGAAGGCCTTGATATTAGTTGGATCCAATTGTATGCCTTTTTTGGATTATGATGGTCTATTGTGTATTTTCTAAAATGCTAGAGCCTAGATGGTAGGTCCATTACTGCTTCAGGTTTTTTATTACATGATATTTTGTTTCACTGATGTTGGATCACAAACACATTTATATATGGGTGCCTTTACCTTCTTTGTTTCTAGATTTGAAAAAATGGCCTGAAATTTGTGATAACTAAAGGTTTGTTTAAAAAATGGTTACCAATTTATTTATTTATAAAAATTTATGTAAAACTGTTTGTGCTAAATCTTTTAAATGTGTATTTTTATTTTTAGAACTTGTATATATATTTTGGTGTTATCCTACTGGTTTCTATTTTTCACAACTTACATCTTTATGTGGGGGTATTTATAAATTATTTTTTAGGTTTCATGTAAAGGGAATATAATTATTTAGCATAGAAGCTTCTATTTATATTGATACTTTAATTTTGGATAGTTTAAAGGCGATGTTTGCTCACATGGAGACTTGTTTTCAATAAATTTTCTTCGTCCTAGTTTCTCTATTCTAATTAGTTATATATTTTTTCGTTATACTTTGTGATCTAGCAGTTTTTATTGTTTTTCTTATATAAAAGATTGGTTTTGGTTATCTTTTTTTACCCCACCCCATGTGGGGATGACTTGGGATGATAGTATAATTGACCCAGGATAGTCTATTACTATTTTGTATTAAAGGGTTACTCAGCTTGAAGTGTTTCTGCCCCATCTGAGTTAGTTCATTTTCATGGGTAGATAGAAGTAGGATTATCATAATTCAGATAGTTGGTGAAGAAATGGGTCCTGGTCAGCTCACTTCTATTACTGAATCTGAGTTTCACTGGGTGGTTATAAAATCATTACTCAGTCCATGAACTATTATTTAGTTTCATTTGAATAAAATGTATAGAAATTTTATTTAAATTTACCAATCTGCATGTTCTAAGGACATGATGACCCTAACCACTTGAATAAACTAAATCAAGAGTTTATTTGGATGGGCCTTTTTCTTTATAAAGGTCATTGTATTTTTTTGATAGGATTCATATCTATTTTAATTTCATATTGTGTTAAATCATGTTTTTTTATTCTTGTTTTCAGTTCAATTGTTTTTGAGTTTTCTCATGATTAATTGGTTGTTGTATTCTATATAACATATAATTCCTCCTAGAAGATCTCTTATAAATATAAGAGGGGAAGATGTTAGCCAGGTTTCATAGGTCGACCGTCTATTATAGCTTTCAATGGTTGAATCATTGATCTCTACCATTTAGACTCCATGGTAAATTGGTGTATTGAACTCAATATGGGTAGTAGACTATAGCTCATAATTTATCCAGAAACATCCACCCATATTCCATGGTGACAAAGGACCTCAAGAGTCAAAGGAATGGCTTGAATAAATTGAGATGATCTTTATATTCTTGAAGAATCCTGAATATTCTCAAGTAGGGGTTTTCCTAGTATATTCTCAAAGGACCAGGAAAATGATGGCGGTACTCAATTGTGAAATCAATGTTGCATGAAGGTCGTATGAAAGTTTCATTCAATAAGATATTTTATGAGAAGTTTTATCTTGAGATTTTATGTCCATTAAATAGCCACGAGTTTATAAACTTGGAGAAAGTGGAGCATATCATTATGAGGCACTCCAACCCCTTTGTCGAGATGGTGAATATAGCACCATAGATTGTCACTAATGATTACCTAAAGGACCGTAAGTTTGATATGGGGATGAGGGCCAATGAATGGTCAATGATTGATATTTTCTACCTTCAAACAATTAAAGAGGTACTAGAGAAGGACTATTTTTCTGAGGCAACCATAAGTGGAAGGATAGGCCTAGATGGGATTTCAGTAGTTACAATAGTTATCTAGGTTGCTTCTTCTAGTCATAAAAGAAAGTGCAAAAGAGGCCAGTATTCTATAGTACTTTTTAGGGTATTCTATAGGGAAAAAAAGTTATCTACTTCTAGTGTGGGAGGTGTGGTCATACTAGGCCTATGTGTATAGAGGTTCCTAGAACATGTCATCATTATGTTTGATCAATCCATTTGAATAATTCCTGTGATAAGATGTCACAAGTAAGTAAGGTGAGATCCACTTTTACCAAGGGGTCACAGGTTTTGGATGATGAGTCCAAGGGTGGTGGTTCTCATTCACAGGCTATAAATGAATTCTAAGTGGTATATTCCTGATGGATTTGAACACCTAAGCGTGTGCCTAAGGAATATTGTAATGGCCTAGACCTCTCCGGTTCATTAAATTGTGAAAATGTGGTGTTGAGGTGTTCTAGAAGGTCGAGGTGAATTATCCCCAACACTTTTCCAAATTTCAAATTCAGGGAACAGTTCTATCGGTGAGGTTTTGTGAATAGTTATATCGGTGAGGTTTTGTGAACAGATTTATCTGTGAGGTTCTTTGAACAGTTCTATCGGAGAGGTTCTATGAACAGTTCTAAAAATATGTGTACAGTAACGGTAGGTGTACAGTAATGGAAGGTGTACAGTAACAGTAGGTGTACAGTGTTTCTAGAATGGTGAGGTCTATCGGTAACTCTATCGGTAGATGTACAATAACGGTAGGTGTACAGTAACGGCAAGTTTATAGTGTTTCCATAATGGTGAGGTCTATTGGTAGCTCTATTGGTAGGTGTATAGTATCGGTAGGTGTACAGTAATGGTTGGTGTACAGTAACGGTAGGTGTATAGTGTTTTCACAACGGTGAGGTCTATTGGTATCTCTATCGGTAGGTGTACACTAACCGTAGGTGTACAATAATGGTAGGTGTACAGTGTTTCCTGAACGGTGAGGTATATCGGTAGCTCTATCAATAGGTGTATAGTATTTTTAGGTGTACAGTATTGGTAGGTGTACAATAATAGTAGGTCTACAGTGTTTCCAAAATGGTGACGTCTATCGGTAGCTCCATCGGTAGGTGTACATTAACAGTAGGTGTACAATAACGGTAGGAGTACAGTGTTTCCAGAATGGTGAGGTCAATTGGTAGCTCTATTGGAAGGTGTACAGTATCCACAGGTGTACAATAATGGTAGGTGTACAGTAATGGTTGGTGTACAGTGTTTCCAGAACGGTGAGGTCTATCAGATGCTCTATTGGTAGGTGTACAGTAACGTAAGTGTATAATTACGGTAAGTGTACAGTTTTTCCATAAAGGTGAGGTCTATCAGTATCTCTATTAGTAGGTGTACAATAAAAGTTGGTGTACAGTAACGGTAGGTGTACAATGTTTCCCGAATGGTGAGGTCAATCGGTAGCACTATCAGTAGGTGTACAGTAACGATAGGTGTACAGTAACGATAGGTGTACAGTGTTTCCATCTTCCTACAGTTCACCCCTTTGATGTTTCCTTTGATGTAAAATACATTTAAACCCTTATTTTAAGGACTATTAAGTCTGATTCAATGGCCTTAAATCCTATATTAATTATTCCTTTGGATCAAGTTGTTTTTACATGGCCAAAACGTGTGGGTTAATGTGATCCTCTTTTAATGGGGAATTAAGCGTATCTTAAACCGCTACCCCATTCAATCTTCAAAAGAGACAATATATCTTCTGCAATTTTTCTTCCTCCTTGTTCTCAGCTGTTAGATGCTAGAACCTTTAAATCATTCCTGTAAAAGATACACAACCAAACATTACTCCTCAGATTTGTTCTGCTCTATTTTGATTCAACCAAGCTGTATTGATAAATCTTCGATATAAGGTATGTTTTATCGTCATTCCTTTGGGGACCATCTTCTCCTATTTCTCCTTCCCATGTTACAGCATGTAATCTCCATACATCTAATGGAGTTGTTTTGGGGTTTGGTTGGTGTGGTCGTAACATGGTATCCTTAAGTGGATACAGTTGTCGCTAGAGGAGGATCGTGACCGGTTGTGTAGATAAAGAACGAGAGGAACTATTTGAGGTAGGGGATTCATTGCTTCTCTTCTCTTTTACATGAAACTGTATTGATAGAATGTTTAATCCCACTGGATGAAAATGGAATTGACATAATAAATATTTTTACCGGATTAATATATTGATATCGATCATATGTTATTTCTTCTTGTTTTTATAGATTGTGTGGTATCTATGCTTGCTTTTCATGGATGCTCGTTATTGATGGAAATCGGTAAAGAAAATAAATTGGGACTAATTGATAATTATTTTGCTAAGGATAAAGATGCATGTAAACGAATCTGGTTCTTATTGTAATTTGATGTTAATCAAATTGGCAGTGTAAGAATGTTTAATTATTTGTAATAGTTTACTGATTAGGTGACCTGAATTTGGATCCTACGAATAATAAATCTGTTAATTGAAGATGGATTAAATAACTTATTGTTTGATAATTCCTTAAAGGGTTTTATGTTTCCCTCTTGATTGTTATAGGGAAAATATGCCAATTAATATGTTGTTTTTTTTCTACTACTTTTGTTGTGATGTGATGCTGGATGGCTGCTGTGATATGTGGGGGAATGGTGGCCTTTGGTTGTGGTAGCAGATGATGCCTAGAGTGGTGAGATGCATCAGTTTATGCATGTGGGTGTCGAGGAGGACACCAGGGATGATAGAATGGGATGGATGTGATTGTAGGATTCTTTCTGATTTTTATTGGATGTTTATCTACTTTACTTTTTCCCACTGCTCAAGGCAGCTGATCTTACTTAACCTTCTTCCAAAAGAAGCAATGACCCAGAGGTTATGCCATGTTCTTTCTGTGTTTAGCTTCTTAAGGAGGGATGTGTATATGATCTTGATATAAGCGACAAAGACTCGATGAGTAGTACATTTACTCACCATGTTGAGCCCCCTTGTGTTTAGTGGCATAGAATGTTTTTCTTGAATTATTGGGAATGTGGGAAAGTATTTTTGTATTGAATAATTTAATAAATGGTTTAAAACCATGGGGAAGGAGTTGCTAGAACATAATGACGAGGTTTTAATTTTTGAAGGAACAATGGACTTTGAGTTTGATGCTAATGAAATTTAATGTGTAATTGTTCATGGTTAATTAATGTTTAGGGAATTAATTAATGGACAGTGGAACTGATAAAAAGGGAATAAATTAATCTAATAAAGCTCCTTAAATGGTTGTGTGCTTATAGGATTCCTAGTATTAGAAGTAGCATCCTGGAGTTTGAGAGATGTTAGATGAAATTGTTTCTAAGACTTGGTTATGCCCATTGGGTGGTTGTGAGTTATAGTATATTATGTACTTTTTGTGTTTCTATACGCTACTCCACACTGTCTATAAGGGCAACTGACACCCCAAGGATTCTGAGCCCTGGGTAGTGTTTTCCATAACATTTTGGTGGGAAGATGGATGGATGACTACCCCCTTTTCCCCTGCTCTTTTCTCTTGGTAGTTACTTGTGCTGGAAGGAACATTAGGTAGTTTTTCCCATATATGTTTGTAGAGGGATATAATGGCTTATGGTTATTCACACACATATATTCTGGATATTATATCATATGTACTACTATATGTGTAACCTATATAGGCTGTGATGGCTTGAGGATCCTTACTCGGTTTATGGTCTATAATGGATTGATGTATACTAACCGACATATGATACACGTTATGAGATCTGTGGTGGATCCTGGAAACTACCTGGTTACTTTGGTGTGTGGACGTTGTGGTTTTGTTGCACAAGGTGCATATTGTGGTGCTTCAACAAGGTGTCGACGGGCAAGCCTTTTGGAGAGAGTCACTCAGGACGTGCGACATTGGGGCAAAGAGACAAAACAGGGGGGAAGTAGTAGTGGGGTACCCAAGATATAATTTATTATATGATATATTCTTGTATACATTACTTGGTGAGAGTAGCCATGGTGAGGTTGGGAACTTAGTATACCTATTTAGGTGACGAGTTAGTTTCACTTGTTTTTCACTATGCTTTAGCATGATTTCATTACTTTTGAACAAGAGGATTCAAGGAGGATCCAATTGAGCTTACTATTATACTCACCCTATGTGTATATAAACAATTTTTTTTAGGTCACTTGGAGAAGGCTAGAGATCAAACTACTTTCTACAAGCTTGGGGTTATAGGATATGTTCAGGATTGTGGTTGGCTATGTTTTTACTTTCTTTTGGGTAATTGCAGTTTTTCCCTCCTAGTTGTAGTAATTTTGTATTTCATTTCCTGTATTCACTTGTGTTTCTTTTATATTCCAGTTCTGAGTTGTAGTTGATTGGTGTCTATATTTTCTCTCTCTTCCACATGTTTTCTCATAGAGGGTAATGCTTCCCATTTTTTTTGTTTACTATAACCTCGGTGCTAGTCACCAACCCGGGGCCTACTGAAGGCGGGACTCAGGGGTCATTATCTCCCTTATCACATTTCAGGACCAGGACGGGTACACCTTGTGGAGAGGGGGTCGTGACAGAGTGGTATCAGAGTGAGGACAATAGATAGGATGGATTTTGGAGTAAGGAACATGTAAAGTTGCATGGGTTAGTAGGGAAATATGTGTCATTAATTTTTAGCAAGTGAGGTAAATAATGTATACTAGTTGAGACATAGGCGTTTAGGTCCCCCTATGATCTGATGTATGGACCTTTAAGTTTACAAGGTCTACTAAACAAGGCGATACTTGTTGTAGGGTAGAGACCTAAGAAAGGATCATGCATCAATTTCCATTGTCTCTGTGTTTGAATGGGTAGACCTTGGGATAGGATAACCTGAAAAGAATAAAAGAAATTAATTAATTAATTAATGTTGAGTCTTCCATATTCTAGGTTTAGGAGCTCTAAAGGTTTGTTATTTTACAAGTACGTCTCTAGTTCGACGCCCTCATCAGGTTTGCGTAGAAAATGTCCACCACATTGTTCCAGAAGATCTCCGCAGGGTAGATGTTGACGTCAAAAACATTTGGAGGAAAACTCTCTGAGAGATTCAGCGTGAGAGTCTATATAATTACAAGGGATACATTTCATATGTAGTCATGGAAGACTGGTTAGTGGAGGTCGAGATCAGATTTAGTTCGATCCATGCTCAGAAGGGGTACTGGGTGTCCATTGGTGTGATGGTGCTACATGGAGCAGCGAGGTAGTGGTGGTTTTTATTCCTTAGGGATCCTGAGGATTCAATGATCTCATGGGAGGAGTTCCTAGACAAGTTGAGAGTCGAGTTTCACTCTTCAACTACAATGGAATACAGTCGCAAGGAGCTGGAGCTCCAGTGTTCGTGAGTTTGGAATCCATTTTAGGAACCTTTTATGATATGTTTCAGAACTATTTCCAGATGAGGAGGCCAGGGAGAGAAAATTCGAGGATGCTTTGCATCTAGTGATCCAGCGCCGGGTCACACCATTTTTATTGAAAACATATTTTGTGGTACTGGAGAGGGAAGAGGTTGTCAATAGGACTTTGTCCTGGACCGGATCATAACGATATGGGAATCAAAATGGTTCCTCATGAAGCAGAGTTATGGTCCTCAGTTCCCATTTATCAGGGTATAAGAGTTTCCATTCAGCTGGTGGTAGGTCCCAGCTCTTCACATCTCATTTCTCCATAGGCAGCAACTCTCAGGCCTATGCCAAGGGATCAAGTTCTTATTTTTATTGTGGTGGTCATGGCCATTTGCAATGGGAGTGCCCGACCTTTCAGAGTAGTAATCATCCAGCATATGCTATGCTCAACGTTCCTCCATTAAGGCAATTCCAACCGAGACAACAACAGCCATTTGCACCAACTTTAGATCAGTAGAGGGTAGATGGGGAAAGAATAGGACAACCCCATGACGCTCCCTGTCCTCAGAGAGCAGAGCGCGACCATGGTGGTGGTTTTCATCAGGGTCAGAGAGGCCATGTAGGAGGTCGTGGTCAGCTTCATACTCTAGCATTGGTAGCTTCGGGAGAGCCAGATGTCGTTTGAGGTACCCTTTTCTTGTTTTCTACCTTGGTGTATGCATTCTTTAATTCAGGAGTGACACACTCTTTCCTATCACCTACCCTTGTCCATGCTTTGGCACATGAGGTAGAGAGGCCTCTACTGCCCTTGGCATTGACTACGCCTGTTGGATGTCAAGATGACATGTTTGAAGTATGTAGAGACTGGGATCTAGTGTTGGGGAAACACCACTCTTGGGGACATTCCCTATGTTTACAAATACAACAATATGATTTCTTCCTCCACATGGATTGGTCATATTCAATGTACTCTATCATTGATTTCTTTAGGAAGAAGGTTGGTTTCATTGGTGCGAATGGAGAGAAAGTGGTCTTTGTTGGTGAGAAAGACCCTCGGATGGGTCATAGGCGCGTTACACCCTTATCATCCATGATGGAGGAGATAATGATGATTACTTTAGAGGTTCAACAGTTGGTGTTTCCTAGGGTCTTAGAGGAGTACCATGATGTATTTCCAGAAGTGGTTGTAGCATTACCCCCTCGATGAGAGATTGAGTTTGAGATCAAGCTACAGCTAGGATCATCTCCTATCTCTATGTATCTATATAAGATGTTCCCTTCTGAGTTACGAGAGCTGCGTATACAACTTGGTAGTCTGTTACAGTGTGGGTTTTTAGGCAATTTGTGTCACTGTGGGGTGCACCCATTTCGTTTGTGAAGAAGGATGATGGTAGTTGGCGATTCTGTGTCGATTATCATTGCTTGAACAAAGTGAAAATAATGAATTGCTATCCTCTTTCATGGATTGATGAATTATTCGATAAAATGAAGGGTGAATGTTGGATCTCAAAGAACAACATGCGGTCAGGATATCATCAGATGCGTGTGAAAGATGAGGATATCCTGAAGACAAATTTCTGTTGTCATCATGGGAATTATGAGTTCATTGTAATACCATTTGGCTTGACTAATTCTCCAACTATATTCATGGGATTGATGAATGATATGTTATGTGAGTTCCTAGACAAGTTCATGGTTGTTTTCATGGATGACATCCTTGTGTAATCCAAATCTGAAGAGGAGCATGCAGAGCATCTACAAGCCGTTTTGGGAGTTCTTCATCGACATCAACTCTTTGGGAAGTTGTCAAAGTGTGAGTTTTTGGCTCGAGAAGTCTGTTTCTTGGGGAATGTTGAGTCCCAACAAGGAGTAATTGTGGATCCATCGAAGATAGAAGAAGTTGTGTCTTAGGAGGCACCTAAGAAAATTTTAGAGGTCCGAAGTTTCCTGGGTCTCACGGGCTACTACGAGAGGTTTGTAGCCAATTTCTCATGAGTTGTGACTCCTATGATAGCTTTGACTAGGAAGGATCAGGAATTCCTATGGACTGATTAGTGTCAGGTTGCTTTCTAGTATCTAATGGAAAAGTTAGTAAGTGCTTCAGTACTTTGTCTGCCAGCTGAGGGAGTTTAGTTTGATGTTTTCTGTGATGCTTCACATCTGAGGTTGGGTTGTGTTCTCATGCATCATAGGTCAATTGTTTCTTATGGGTCTTGGCAGTAACATCCCCATGAATGCAACTATTCCACCCATGATCTTGAGTTGGCAGTCGTTGTGTTTTCTCTGAAGTTGTGGAGAAGGTACCTCATTGGTGAGCACTTTGTGGTTTTCACCGATCACAAGAGTTTGATGTATGACTTCTCCCATCATGACCTGAACATACGACAATGTAGGTAGATGGAGTTATTACTGGAATATGACATCGAAATATCATATACACCCAGAAAAGGGAATTCTGTAGCTGATGAACTGATCATAAAGTCTCGTAGTGATGTTGTGCGTGAATCCAATGATTCCTGGAGAGTAATGGAAGAGCAGTCAGCATTACATCTTGATATAGGAGAAGTTGGGGGGTAGAGGTTTCTTTTTTAGATGACGGTACATACATCCCTAATGCAGAAGGTGGAAGAGTCCTAGTTTGGAGAACTGGAGTTATAGGTCTGGAGAGACTGAGTTCTTTGTGGTGAGCCCCCTGATGGTCGGTCGGAGGATGAATAACACTGAGTGTTGTATCATGGAAGGCTTTTTGTTCCCTTGATGATGCATGAGATGGTTCTCAGAGAGTTACATAGTTCACCATTAGTAGTACATCCTAGAATTAAAAAGATGTACCAATCCCTGAGGAGTCAATATTGGTGACCTGGGCTGAAGCATGCGGTTGGGGAGTTTGTGTCTCGATGTTTAGTCTTCCAGAAGGTGAAGGCCAAACACCGTGTTCCTAGTGGTCTTATCCATCCATTAGAGATTCCTCAGTGGAAGTGGGAGGACATATCAATGCACTTTATTATTGGATTACATCGAGCTCTAGGAGTACATGATGCTATTTGGGTGGTAGTGGAACGTTTAACAGAATCGACCCACTTCATAGAGATCAAGGAGATGAGCTCAGTGGAATTTTTTTCAAGGAAATATCTAGAGGAAGTGGTGAGACATCATGTATTCCCTAGGATGATCATTTCTGATAAAGATCCTTGTTTTACCTCCAGGGTGTGGAGAGGTCTGAAAAATGCTTTCGGTTCACAACTATGCCTTAGCACTTCTTTTCATCCTCAAACAGATGGTCATACAGAGTGAACCATTTAGAATCTTGAAGACATGTTATGCTCTTGTGTTCTAGATTTTGGAGGTTCATGGATGAGGCACTTACCCCTATTAGAGTTCGCTTATAATAATATTTTTCACTCCACCATTGGTATGGCACCATTTGATGCATTTTATGGTCGGCCTTTCCATTCTCTATGGTGCCGGACTAGGGTCGGAGAGTCTACAATTCTCAAACCGGAACTAGTGTAGAATAAAACAGAGATGGTCTAGGTGATTCATGAGAGGATTATGATAGCGCAAGATCATCAGAAATCATATGCTGATCAAAGGAGGATACCCTTGAAGTTTAAGGTTGGGGATCATCAGTTTATAAAGGTGACACCCCGTTGTGGGTAGCGAAGGTTTGGTTGTGAAGGTAATCTTTCACCCCTGTTTGTTGGGAGTTTCGAGTTGTTAGCTCATGTTAGAGTTGTGGTGTATCAAGTAGAACATCCCCCATATATCAGCCGTATACATGTAGTTTTCCATGTATCACAGCTCTGTCACTATATTCATGATGACTCTCTCATCATCGATTGTGGAGATATCCATGTTGATGATTATGCAACATTTGAGGAGCGACCTGTGGAGATCCAAGACTGCAAGGAGAAGGTGTTGCGCGGGCGTTCTATCCCTTTAGTTCTTGTCTTGTGGTGACATGGTGGCATGGAGGAGATTACCTGGGAACATGAGTCACAGATACGTGCTCAGTACCCAGAGTTGTTTGATGTTTAACTCTTTTCATGTAATGATGTTCCCTTTGTGGTTATAAATTTAATGTTATATTTATGTTTTTTTGTTGCTTTTGTTTCTTGCTATCTTTTGAGAGGTATCTCGATGGGTGGTTGTTTGGACCCCATTTCTTTTTTTCTCTCTTTAGGTGGGTCTAGAATTCTTGAGGATGAGAACATTTTGAGAGGTATCTGATGTAATGTCCCAGACCACTCCGGTTAATTACGTTGTGAAAATGTGGTGTTGAGGTTTTTCTGGGAGGTTAAGGTGACTTATCCCCAACACTTTTCCTAATTTCTAATTCAGTGAACAATTCTATCGGTGAAGTGTTGTGAACAGTTCTATCAATGAGGTTTTTTGAAAAATTCTATCAGTGAGGTTCTGTGAACAGTTCTATCACAGAGGTTCTGTGAACTATTCTAAAAGTAGGTGTACAGTAACTGTAGGTGTAAAATAACGGTAGGTGTACAGTAAAGGTAGGTGTATAGTGTTTCCAGAATGGTGAAGACCATCGGTAGCTCTATCGGTAGGTGTATAGTAATTTTAGGTGTACAACAACGTTAGGTGTATAGTGTTTCCAGAATGGTAAGGTCTATATGTAGCTCTATGGGTAGGTGTATAGTATCAGTAGGTGTACAGTAACAGTAGGTGTACAGTAATGGTTGGTGTATCGTGTTTCCAGAACGGTCAGGTCTATCGATAGCTCTATTAGTAGGTATATAGTAACGGTAGCTGTAATGTAACAGTAGGTGTAAAGTGTTTCCAGAATGTTGAGGTCTATCAGTAGCTCTATTAGTAGTTGTCCAGTATCCGTAGGTTTACAGTAACAGTAGGCGTACAATAATGGTAGGTGTACAATGTTTCCACAATGGTGAGGTCTATCGGTTTCTCTATCAGTAGGTATATAGTAACGGTAGGTGTACAGTAATGGTAGGTGTACAATGTTTCCAGAATGGTGAGGTCTAATGGTAGCTCTATTGGTAGGTGTACAGAATTAGTTGGTGTACCGTAATGGTAGTTGTACAGTAACAGTAAGTGTACAGTGTTTCCCTAATGGTGAGGTCTATCGGTAGCCATATCCGTAGGTGTATAGTAAGGGTAGGTGTATAGTAATGGTATGTGTAAAATGTTTCCAGAACGGTGAGGTCTATTGGTTCTTCTATTGGTAGGTGTACAATAACGGTAGGTGTACAATAACGGTAGGTGTACAGTGTTTCCAGAATGGTGAGGTCGATCGATATATCTATCAGTAGGTTTACAGTAATGGTATGTGTGTAGTAACGGTAGGTGCACAATGTTTCCAAAACGGTGAGGTCTATCGGTAGCTCTATCGGTAGGTGTACAGTAACGGTAGGTGTACAGTGTTTCCAACTTCCTACCATTTCTCCCCATTGATCATTCCTTTGACGTAAAATACATTTAAAGCCTTATTTTAAGGAATCTTAAGTCCAATTCAAGGGTGATAAATCCTATTTTAATTATTCCTATGGGTCGGAATATTTTTACTTGGTCAAAACGCATGGGTTAAAGCGATCCTCTTTTGATGGGGAATTTAGCATATCTTAAACTGTCGCCCCATTAAATATTCAAAAGGGGTGAGATATCTTCCTCCCTTTTTCTTCAACTTTTTTCTCATCTATAAGATGCTTGAACCTTTCAATACTTCCCGTAGGAGTTGCGCTATCAAACCAAACTCCTCATATTGTTTCCTCTATGTTTGGATGCCACGAAGTTGTATCGATCAATCTTTGATATATGGTATGTTTTATCGTTCCTTTTGGGATCATATTCTCCTGTTTCTCCTTCCCATGTTATAGCATGTAATCTCCATGCTTCTTATAGAGGTTTTCTTGGGGTTTGGTTGGTGGGGTCATATCGTGGCATCCTTGGGTGGAAGCAGTTGTCGCGAGAGGACGATCATGACACGTTGTGTGGATAAAGAATGAGAGGAACTATTTGAGGTAGGGGATTCATTGATTCTCTTTTCATTTATGTGCAACAATATTGATATCATGTTTAATCCCATTGAATGATAATAGAATTAACATAATAAATATTTTAACCGGATAAATAAATTGATATCGATCATATGTTATTGACTCTTGTTTTTCTTGATAGTCCAATATCTATGTGTGCTTTCCTTGGCTATTGGTTCTTGATGGAAATCGGTAAAGAACATAAATTGGGATTAATTAATAATTGTTTGGATAAAGATAAAAGAGTCATGTAAACGAATCACGTTCTTTTGGTAATTTGATGTTAATCAAATTGGCGTAGTAAGCATGTTAAATTATTTGTGATAGTTTACTGATTAGTTTTCTTGAATTTGTAACTTATGAATAATAAATATGTTAATTCAAGATGGATTAAAGAAATGATTGACTGATAATTCCTTAAAGGGTTCTAAGTTACCCTCTTTGTTGATAAAGGGCCAAGAGCCCAATTAATGTGATGTTTGTTTTCCTACTGCTTGTGTTGTGATGTGATATTGGATGGATATTGTGATATGTGGGGGAATAGAGGCCTTTGGTTGTTGTAGAAGATGACACATAGTGTGGTGAGATGCATCAGTTTATGAATGTGGGTGTCGGGGAGGACACCGTGATGGTGGAATGTGATGGACATGATTGTTGGATGCTTGTTAATTTTGAGTTGTGGTTTATCTGGTTTAATTTTCCCCATTCCTCAAGGCAGCTGATCTTATTTAGCCATCTTCCAAAATAGGTGAAGACATGCGGGGTATGCCACATGCTTTCTGGGTTTAGCTTATCAAGGGAGGATGTGTATATGCTCTTGATATAAGCGGTAAAGGCTCGACCGGTAGTACATCTACTCACCATATTGATCCCCTTGTGTTTAGTAGCATAAACTTTTTTTCTATAATGATTTTCAATGTGGGAAATTATTTCAATAATGAATAATTGAATAACTAGTTTTAACCCATGGGGATGGAGTTGTTGGAACATGGTGATGGAGTTGTAATTTTTTATGGAATAATGGACTTTGGATGTGATGCTAATGAAATTTAATGTGTAATTGTTCATGGTTAATTAATGTTAAAATAATTAATTAACTTACAGTGGAACAGATCAAAAGGGAATGAAGTAATCTAACAAATCTCTTTAAATGGTTGTATTTTTATAGGATTAATAGTCTTAGAAGTAGCAGCCCGGAGTCTGAGAGACATTATCTACAGTTATGTATAAGACTAGGTTATTCCCATAGTGTGGTTATGAGTTATAGTATATTCTATACTTTTGGTGTTTCTATATGATAATCCACACTGTTAGTAAGGGAAATTGACACCCCAGGGATTCTGAGCCCCAGGTGGGGTGGGGGGTGGGGGGGGGGTGTTTTCCCTAACATTCCGGTGGGAGGATGGATGGATGACTACCCCCTTTTTCCCCACTCTCTTATCTTGGTAGTTACTTGTAATGGCAGACACATTGGGTAGTTTTCCCCATATATGGGTGTAGGGGGCTATAATGGCTTGTGGTTATTCATACACAAATAGTATGGATATAGTATCCTATGGAATACTATAGGTGTAACGTGTATAGGTTGTGATGGCTTAAGGATCCTTATTTGGTGTATGGGCTGTAATGTCTTGAGGTATAATACCCGATGTATGATAAATGTTATGAAAACTATGGTTTCTCCCAGAAACTACTTGGTTACTTTGGTGTGTGGACGTGGTGGTTTTGTTGCACGAGGTGCATATTGTGGTGCTTTACAGTGGTGTCTGCACGCAAGCCTTTTAGAGAGAGATGCTCAAGACGTGAAACGTTGGGGAAAAGCGACAAACCAGTGGGGAAGTAGTAGCGGGTTACCCTTGATATAATTTATTATATGATATATTCTTTTATGCATTACATGGTGAGAGTATCCATAGTGAGGCTAAGAACTTAGTATAGCAGTTTAGGTGATGAGTTAGTTTCACTTGTTGTTCACTGTGCTTTAGAATGCCTTCTTTACTTCTGTATGAGAGGCTTCAGGGAGGATCCTACTGATAATACTATTATACTCACCCTATGTGTATATAAACTAATTTTTTCAGCTCACTTGGAGTAGGTTGGTGATCAAGCTGGTTTCTGCTTGCTTGAGGTTGCAGGAGCTATTCGGGCTTGTGGATGCTGTTGTTTTAACTTTCTTTTGGGTACATGTAGTTTTTCGATTCTAGTTGTAGTAATTTTTCATGACATTCCATATATGAACTTGGGTTTCTTTTAAATTCTAGTTCTGTGTTAGAGATGATTGGTGTCTATATCATCTCTCCCTTCAGCATGTGTTCTCCTAGAGGGAAATGCCTCCAATTTGTGTGTTTATTATACCCTCGGTGGTAGTCGCCAACTCGGGGACTAGTGGATGCAGGACTTGGGGGTCATTATCTCCCTTCTAATATTGTAGGCCCAAGAGGGGTACACTTTGTGGGTAGGGGGTCTTGAAAAAACTGAAGTAGGGCCAAGTAGTATTATACGTACAATTTTTATTTTATCTTAAATGGTGATAGAATTTTTTAATACATGTGCTTCTCATAATTTTTTATTTTGAAAGGTGGTTGATGTGTTGCGTTTTTTTGGAGATTATTTTGTTATTGGATATGTCCATGCCTTTGTGAAAGTGGTCCAAACACGGTTTCAAATGTCATGTGTGTTAGGTGGTGAAAACCGACTTTGATTTGGTTTGTGATGTCTTTGTAATTAATAGGGACATCATTAACATGATTATAGGAATGAACAAGAATGTTCGAATAAAGTCTCAAATATAAGTTTATCATCATAGATGATAGTTCTTATCTTCTGATTAGGTCACTAATGTTTTTCATGGTGAGTGGAACTCTATATAGGGAAGAGAAGGACTGGTTATTTCTTTTTCTGGGATTTTCTCATTCCAATTGTTAAAATTGTGTCTTGATGTAGTTGATGTGTTCTTTGTTAGTTCCTTACCTGTGATTGTTTGTGAGTACCCTACTGTCTCTCCGGATGATTTTTCTAGATTTCATCCACAGAGAGAGGTCAAGTTTACTATTGAAAATTTACCTAGAATGATGCCAATTTATATGCCATCTTATATAATGGAACCTACTAAGTTAGATGAACCTGAAGTCCAACTTCAAGACTTATAGGTGAAAGGATCTATTCAATCTAGTGTTTCACCATGGGCTTCTCCAGTACACATTTTTAAGATGGGAGATGAAAGTCTTAGACTTTGAATTGACTATGGGAGGTTGAATCAGGTGAACATTAATATATAGTATCCTTTAAATAGAATTGATGATCTCTTTGATCAGTTGGGGGGTTGTAGGTTTTATATGATTTACCTATGGTGGGGGTGACATATGTTTGGAGTATGAGAAGAAGATATTCCCAAGACAACATTTCAGAATTGATATGGGAATTTTCATTTTCTGGTTATTCCATTCAGACTCACTATTGCTCAAGCAATGATCATGGATTTGATGAATTAAATCATTATCATTTCTTGGACTCTTTCATTTTTTTGTCTGTAGATGTTATCTTTGTGTATTCAAAGATAGAGGCGGATCACAAAATCTATTGTGATATCATTATTCAAAATTATTGGGAACATCGTTTGAATTGTAAGCGTTTCTAGTGCGATTCTTGGACATATGGAGTGATGTTTCTGGTGCATGTGATTTCTTAGAGAGGCATATTAGTTGATCTTGAAAAGTTAAAGGTAGTTACGTCATGGGAGAAAATGGGAATCATGTTTGAGATCTAATGATTCCTGGGTTTGGAATGCTATTATAGACAATTTGTCTGAGACTTCTATGAGCTCTCATTTTGAGGGCATCTTTAACCCATAAGGCTATAAAGGTTTAATGGAGTGATAAGTGTCATAGATATTTTTGAGGACCAAAATATGAGGTTTAATTTATCACCAGTTTTGATTCTTCGAGAACTAGTTTTTGGTTTTGGTGTTTTATACGATGCTTCGGGTATAGGTTTGGGATTTTTCTGGATTCATGGGAAATAGGTCATGGCTTATGGATCTCTCAAGTTATTACCTCTTGAGAAGAACTACCCAAAAAATGATCTTGAGTTGGAAGCAGTTATGAAATCACTCAAAACATGTCATTACTATATCATTATAGAGAAATTTAAAGTATATTCTGATAAAAAAACCGAAATTATATATTCACTCAGAGGGTTATGAAATTATGATATAGAGGATTGGTTGAGTATCTTCAGATCGTGGATTTTGATATCATGTATAACACTCGGAAAGGGAATCACTACAACAAAACCAGCGTTTAACAATGCTTTTATTTTCCAGTGCTCGAAAAAAGTACCGATAAATGGCATCTTTATCCGCGCAAAAGAAATCACTGATAAATTTCACACTTTATCAGCACTTTATTTTTATCATTGATAAAGGGAATCATTTATCAGAACATTATTTTTAGCACTGATAAAGGGATCCCTTTATCAACGATTCATTTTTATCCCTAATATGAGGGTCCCTTTATCTAATGTATATTTTTGGTGCTCATTAATGAGTCCTTTATCAGTGCTTTTTTAGCATTGATAAATGTTCAAATAAATAAAATGATATAATTAAATATATTAAAAATTAGAAATTGGTTTGTTAAAAAATATTAGAAATTTTTTTAAATAAATATTTTTTAATAAAAAATAATATATTTATTATACTCTCTATAAATTATAAATAATAATAAATAACATGTATGAAATATATATATATGATAATATAAAATTAAAGAAATTAAAATAAAAAATATGTAAATTGAGTTAAGTATTAAAAATTTTATTAATTACAAGATTATTGAATATTGATAATAAATAATATATATATATATATATATTAATGTATATAACTATGATTTATATATTAAAAAATATTTATATTCTATATTTAGTGAATAATGGTTTATAATTAAAAATTAATATGAATTAAAAATTCCGACTAATTGTACAGAGCAATGGACATATGATTAACGGTCATTTTATTTTTAAATTTAACATATATCAATTGTGTGTAATATTGATTTCACAAATATATAAATAAAAATTTTTTATATAAAATGTGCACACACAAAACTTATCAATTTTTTTAATATTATTAAAGTGTATTAATTTTAAATTTATTCAATTTCACTCATTTATTACACACATGTTCATAAAATTAGATATTCATTAATAATGTTCAAAAAATATTTGTAAAAAATATTTATAAATAATTATATTTAAAAATGTATATACTATATTTATAAAATTCTATATTTATAATTTTAAATAAATAAAAAAGATTAAATGTATTTATATAATTATAAATAAATAATTATATATATTTAAATAATTATAAAATTTATACTAAATTTAATTAAATAATGATTATATTTACAATATCTATATTTATTTATATTTATTAGATATATATACATATAATTAAATAAATATATTATTATATAAACATTATTTTTAAAAAATATTTATATAATTATAAATAAATAATTTTATATTTAAATAATAATAAAATTATAATAACTATCTTTAAATAAGGAATATATTTACTATATTTAAATTTATATATACTGATTAAGTATACATATATATGTATATATATATTTATAATTTTTTTGTTTATCACTATAATTATAAATCATTTATTACTACCTAATAAATAAGCACATATATGAGTCTTTACCAATAAAAAAATCACTAATAAAAGTCATATTTATCAGTGCGAAAACATTAAAACTGATAAATATGGATTTTATCAGCACTTTTTGTGCACTAATAATGACCTGCCGTTATCAACCATAAAAATTTAGCATTGATAAAAACTCCATTTATTAGCCCTTTAATAATAAGCATTGAGAAAAGGACTCATTATCAATGCTTTTAAAAAATCACTGATAAAAATTTCCCGATCTAATTAAAAAACCCAACCTGTTGCGAACTTGTCGTGATATAATATGTTCTCCATGTAATCTACCCTTTTTCTGCACTCCTCATTCTTTAATAAAATCATGAATGACACAAAATAACATGAATCATACAATACAACTGTCTCTAGTTTCTCAAACATCATCAAAAATCCAGTGTTCTATTGTAGTTAGGTTTTACAAAGAAAACATCAAGATCTGGATCCAAGGGACGCAAATTTTCATCAACCTAGCAAGTTATGGTTTTGATTTCATTTATAGGTTTTAAATTTCTTTATGAATTTTTTCTTCATTTGTTGAATATTATTCAGTTTTTTATGATCTATTATTTTGTTGACTACTACATTCGATATCTTGTCTTTTAATTTTTTAATTATTGTTTTAAATAAACATTATTTGATTTATACATATATACCCTAACATTCTTTGCTGTTTTGAATCAAATTCCTTTGTATATTCTGAGAATGTTTAATTAGAAATCTAATTCTTTGTCTGATGATTGGGTAAAGCAGCCACAGAAGATGATTTTATTCAATTCATGTAAGTAAATTTATTAATTTAAATTATATTTGAATATTCTTATTTAATGGATTTTCCTTAAAAATTTATTTTAATATAATTATTTTGATTTATTTTGAATGAAATTTTAGTAAGGGTGATACCATATTTATTTATTTATTTAGAATGGATCTCTATTTTTAAATTTTTTTTGGTGTTATATTTATTTTACAATGTTTTAATATTCTACTCTAAGGGGTACATATATTTTTATCCATTTATGTTCATTTTAAATTTATATATATATATATATATATCTATAAATCTTTCTATCTAATTATACATGTTTTTAGAAATTATAATGTAAGTGTGATTTTATAATTAATTATTCACAAATTATGGTTCAAGATTTCCAAATTATGATGGGATTATATTTATTATCATTAAAATTACGTTTAAATGTGTATTTGTTTTTAAAATATGTTTATTATAAATTCAATGATATATATATGTTATAATGCATATTGGATTGATGTTGAAAGGGTTTGTGTGTTTTTCTCATTTTTTATGACATATCTTATTGATGTGTATTATTTCATTATGCCAACATCTTTATAGACCTCCCAAGAATCTCAAGTATGGGTCTGTGTGTATTAGATAGCCTCCCTAGAATCATTAGTTTTCTACATCATTTGATCCAAAAAATGGAATGCATGCTATAAAATTTTATATATTATAAATTATTTTTAGGTATTCCACATTTTTGGTCTACATATACATTTAATTAATAGTAATATAGTTTACACTTAAATAACCAATATAATATTGTTATATCATGTTTCATTCAAAATAATAAAATTAGGTAACTATATATTCATTTTTGAAATAATTAATCTTTTAAAAATTTAAATAATTATATTATTTAAAAAAAATTCCAAAAATTATAATTAATTATAAATAATATAAATTTAAAAAAAATAATATTATATTTTTAGTTTCATTAGGAAAAATAGTATTATATTTAAACACCTAATAATATATTGTATATTTAAATAAAATTAAATATGATAAATTATATATATATATAATTATATAATTATATTCAAATAAAGTTACTAATATAATATAGATATATATATATATATATATAATATTTAGGTAGAATCACTTTATTAAACTATGTATCAAAGGAGGAGTGACCTCCATTTTATAGTTTTTTATGGTGGAAGGCATAAAACTTGTTCAGGTTTATTGCTTTTCGAGGTAAGAGTGAATGAAGTACACACCTCCATTGACCTCTTTTTTCCAATCATGTAAAACCTTATCATTCTTAATAAAATAAAACCAATTAAAAAACATTTTTTATCAAAAAAAGTTATATAAAAAATCTTAAACTAGTTATTTTATTAAAGTTTTATTCATATCCTTATGGGTAATTTCATGGATAAAAATAAAGGTAATTCATCATTAACTATTCCTCCATGTAAAATCAAATAAATTAATTTCATGTTACATACACTCATCAATTGAAATTAAACTATAGCAACCTAATACCCCAGGGCAGCGTATCACTACAATTGTGGATTCTTATTCTTCCATCTCAACCCTATCCATGTATTTCCCATCATTGACTCTATCATTTGTCTGGTTGTGTGAAGATTTGATCAGGAAGGAGTTGGTTGTAATTGAGGTTTCGAGTTAATAAAAATATCCAATGGTATAATTATTACAAATTGGATGCATTTCCCCTTTTAGAGAACATAATTAAGTTAAATTTTCATCCTCATACACTTCATATCACAAACTGTTATTATTGCATTTAATTTCCTTGATACTCATCCCCCATCCCTTTTCTGTTTCTTGTACTTCTCTGAGAATTAGTCATCCCATGGATGACTTCTACTTATAGTTTTTCAAGAAAAATAGGTGTGTGTCCACAAGATATAGAGGATGAGTGTCAGAAAACAAAATGTAATTATAAATGTTCATCAGATGAGCTGATGTGGATGACAATTGTACTTCATTGTGTTTTCTAAAATGGTTAATTCCACCAATTTATGAAAATTAGACCATTGAGACTTGTTATTAACTCTATGCCTCTATTTTCACCAACTTTGTCCATAAAAATTCTCTATACAACTACAGAAATTATAGAGTGAAGGTTAAGAAATAAATAGAGAGGGTGGAGATTGAAGAATCAGAATACACAATTGTAGTGTTGTGCAACCCGGGGGTATTGGTTTGTTATAGTGTAATTTCAGCTGACTAGTGTATGTTAATGAAATTATTATTTTTTATTTCACATGCAGATAGAGTTAATTATTAATTAATTTCATTTTTATCCTCAAATTTATACACACATTTTCGAATAAAACTATTACAAAATAATTGGTCGAGTATTTTTTTTATATTTTTTTTGACAAAACATTGTTTTTAATATCTTTTATTTTATTTGAAAACATATAGGGTTTTAAATGATGCAATAAATATGTCTATAGGGGAATTCACTACATTAACAGTAAGGGAAATAATCCATAAGTCATTTGAGATATATAGGATTAAACTCCACTTCAATTTGATGCATGGTGTGACTGTTACGACTCAATCTATCCATTATCATTTTAAAATTG
The DNA here is from genome assembly GCA_963277665.1 of Viscum album. Lineage (NCBI taxonomy): Eukaryota > Viridiplantae > Streptophyta > Magnoliopsida > Santalales > Viscaceae > Viscum > Viscum album. The sequence goes on along the minus strand of OY728165.1, from coordinate 247,911,135 downwards.
ACAGTATAGTTTTGAAAATATCACTCATTTAATACAAATAATGTATTCTTGTATTTACTTAATAATTTAGTATGTTGATTCATAATTCTTTTGTGATTTGTAGGAATCAGTCTCATGACAAACTGTTACATGATGTGATCGGTATATAAGAATGTTCATGTTTGTAGTTTAAAATGATATTTTTGAAAAAAAAGTGACATAATCAAAATAAAGAACACATTAATTTTTTTCAATACTTTAGGAAAGTGATCTATAAATCATTTGAGATTTTTATGAATCATTCTTACCTAAATTCATTGAACAATGTGAATAATATGACTCTAAGTGAATCTTTTTAATTAAAAATGACTTCAATTTTAATAAAAAGGGAAACTAACCTTCTCAAAACTGAGAATTTTTTTTATTGTCTTGATAATTCAAGGATATTATTCTTAAGTTATTTTTGATGTGTAGTAATCATCCTCACCTCAATCCATCGTAAATTATGCCTGATATGAATCTATTAGTCTATTATCAGTTTAAAATTGAGAGTTTAGTTAAAAAAATGTCACACACTAAAAACAGAGAAATCAAACTCAGTTTTTCTTTATAATATATTAAATTTATTCAATATTCATTTGTGATGTGTAGGAACTGGTCACACATCAAACTGATACATGATGTGTTCACTATGAATCAAAGTGTGTGTTTCCATTTTAAAATGAAATTTTATTAAAAAGGACATGTGACATACTCAAAACCAAGTAAAAACATTTGTATTATTTTGATACATTAAAAAATTATCCATAAGCCATTTGAGACTGGTAATAATTAGAAACATCAAAATACGACACACAGTGAGACCGATACGACCCAAAGTGCATCTTTTTCATTTAAATTGACATCAATTTTATTAATAGGATAAATCAACTTCTAAAAACTGAGTATACACATTTGTATTGTTTTGATAAATTAACAAAATGATACATAAGTCATTTTTTAACGTGTAGGAATCATCCAAACCTCAATCATATACATGATGTGTCCATTATGGCTCAATGTGTCTGTTGCCAGTTTAAAGTCAGCATTTTTGTTCAAAAATGTGCCACTCACTGAAAACTGAGAAAACACACTCATATTTTATTTATAAGTTAGGACAATGATTCATAAGTCATTTCTAATGTGTATGAATATTTATCATGTCAAATTTACAAAAAAAATAATTTGTATTAGTCAAATTACATGTTTCTAGTTTAAAATGTCATTTTAGTAATAAAGATAAGCAACATTCTCACAACCACAAAAACACATTTAGATTATTTTGATAAAGTAGGAAAATGATCCATAAGTCATTTGTGATGTGTATAAATCAGAATCACCTCAATCCGATTCATGGTGTTATTGGTATGACTCCAAGTTCATTTTTTCAATATATAAGAATCATTTCTGTTTAAAACACACATCACATTGAAAAAAGAAAAAAAATCCTAGATTGTTTTATTTTCATTTAAATTAAGTATTCATACATTATTATTCTGATTTATGGTGTTTTTGGTGCTGTAGTGTGTTATTGAAGCACACTTCACTGGTGGTCCAGTGTGCAGTAATGGCACACTATAGTATGCCTATTTATTAGTGATTATAGAAGAGCTAATAGAAAACTAGATATTTTAATCTATCTCTAGAAGACAACACTTATTTTGTGCTGATAAAGGACATTTTAGAGATGTTAAAGGCCTATTTTGTAGTAGTTAATGTGCTGGTCGATACATGCAGAAAAACATTACCTATACAGTCTGTGAAGAAATCAATTAACCTGTGGTCTCTGATGTGTTTTCTGGTTGAAATGAGATTCGGTGTTGAGTAGGTTTTTGGAAAAGTTATATTTTATTTGATAAAAGGTGAACCATATTTTGAAAAGTCAGTTCAACATGAGTATCAGGAGAAACCCAAAATGGTGGGAAGACCTCATTCAAGTTGTCTCAGTCATGTAGTAGAAATTTATGATTCTATAGCATGTTAGTTATTCCATTTCCTTTGAGACAGAGTTTCTAAATAGTGGAAATAGGTGTTGTGGGTCAATGCACCGTAGGTCTACAAATATGTACCACTATATGAGACATCAATACTAGTGGATGGAAGTGAGGTGGTCAGTTGCAGATTTTGTATCACGGTGTCTTTCTTATCAAATAAGATGATATTTCAATGGATTATAAGTTAGAATTATGAAATTTTTGTGACAGTTGAAAGAATCACCAAACCAATGCATTTCTTACCAATAAATGTGATTATGATAGTGGAACAACATGGGTACTTTTATTTATGATTTATTATAGAGATTCATGAGTTTAACTTTGTAGTTATTTCTAATAGGTACTCAAGGTTTATATTCAGGTTATAGAATGTTTTGAAAAATGAAATTGGTTCCTAGTTGAAATAAAACATGGATTATCATACTCAGATGAATGGATAATCAAATAGGGCTATGAAAGTTCTTGAGGATATTATCCAAGTGTGTGTAATTGATTTTAGTGGATCTTGGGATAGAAATCTACCTTCGGTTATGTTTCCTTATGACAATAGTTATCATGATTTGATCAGGATGGTGCCCATTGAGGCATTGTATGGGTGTCCATGTCGAGATCCCTTTGTGTTGGGTAGAGTTTGGAAAGTGGTCCTCAATTGTGGATATTGTTTTTAGGAGATGATATAGGTATTACATTTGATCTAGACAGATTTGATCACGGAACAAATTCCTCATAAATTTTATGCATACCATTGGCGTCAGCAACTGTAGATTGAGGTTGGTGATTAAGCCGTTCTCAGAGTTTCACCTCACTTTGGAAATCATCGGTTGGGTAAGAGGAGTATGTTTTCACTGAGGATTAGGGGACCCTTTGAGATCATTGAGCGATTGGTCAGGGTGGCCTACAAGTTTCTCTTATAATCTATGTTGACTTTTATACATGAATGTTTTATGTTTCCTTGTTGATGAGGTGTATACCAAATACTTCCAATGTGTTTAGATGGAATAAATTTGTTCTTGATCCGGATAACACATTGGTTGAGAAACCTACTTAGTTTATGGATCACTAGGAAAAGGTACTTCATGGTAAAATTATTCCATTAGTCTGGGTACTGTATAAGTGCTGACATGATTTTTACAAGTCATGGGAGTGCGAGTCATTGATTTGGAAGTAGTGGACTACTCTTTTTGTGGATCCAAGATCTCATGCGCTTTCTAGGGACAAAAATATCTTATGGTTGGGAGATTATAACACCCCATCACCTTTGTATTAGGTATGTTTGGATCTTTATTTTCAGTTTCCCTTTTACTGTTGGGTAATAATTTTTTACCCTAAATTTTGAGGATACTAATAAGGGTGAAGTCATGGATTTGTTGGATTTTCAACTTTTCCATGGGGTTTTCAACTGTTTAGTGGGTAGTTACACGACGTGTTATTGAGTTTCACGATGTAATGTTGGTCGGAATCATCCTATGATTTGAGATCACAATATGAGAATTTACACATCGTTTAATGGTTACACATTATGTAACATGAAATCCAGTTTTTATTTTTAAGGGTGACAAATTTTTTAGTGTGACATGATATAAATGTGATTCAGAGCATGTAAAATATTAAACATAGATTAATTTCTGATGTTCTAGTTTTAGAGTGCCATGTGGGAGTTTGAGGGAATTATTTTTTTATAGACTAATCATAACGGTTAAAGATCTTACCCTAGGTAATTTTTTGGCATCTTCCTTTTGTTTGTATTGATCCATTCAAAAATTAATCATCATGGTCAGGAACTTCAACTTTTTAGGTAACATTTCCTATCATTTAATCTATGGTAGGTTTTTGCAGCACAATTCATTATAGGGATTGGTTATTGGATTGTGTTTTCTATCAATACTTTTCATTCGATAGTCATGAATTGTCTTATGAAGGTTGATCTTCAAGTTTCTAATCCCTATTATCTAAGGTAGTTTGTTTTTCTACTTTATTTAATTTGTTGGATCTATTAAATTATTCTAATTTCATGAAATTATTATTTTTCATATTTATTTATTGAGATTTGAAATGGAATTACACGAGTTGATATCGAAAAGGGATTGGGTTAACATTTGAAAAAAAATGTTGTTTATTTGGAAAAGGAATTTCCTTGATTTCAAATAGAAAATGAATTTTCAAACATTGATGTAGATTATATTATATTTTAAATTTATTTATAAAAATTATAGTGTTATTTTTAAAACAAAAAATAAAAAAAAATGTATAACCAGAACTGTGAGAACATCGAGATAGATATGCAGGTAGCCTTAGTGGGTGTGAAACCACTAAGCGGTATCCTATTTTCTGTCAATATTCTATAGAATGTGATGATTTTAGTTGGATCCAACTATATTCCTTGTTAGTATGGTGGGTTTCTAGTATTATTTTCCTATAGGCTCGAGCCTAGCCGATAGGTGTAGAAATTTTTTTAGTTGTTAATTACTTGATATTTTATTACATGATTGTTTACTTCATGTATTTTGGATCACCTGTATATTTATATTTTAGTGCCTATACCTACATTTTTTCTAGATTTTGAAACATGGAATCAAATTTTTGAAAACACAAGGATTGTTTGAAAAAAAATTCCAACTATTTTAGGTATAAATATTATTGTTAAACTATCTATTTTAAAGCTTGTACATGTGCATTCTTGTTATTATAAATTTCATATAAACTTTTGTGGTATCTTATTGATCGATGTGTGTCACACCCAAATTATTAATGTATGTGTATATAGAACATTTTTTGGAGGAATAAGGAAAAGGTAATAACATTCTCTATCATGCAAGCTTCTCTTTACATTGTTGTTTCAATTTAAGATAGTTCGGAGGTGAAATTTTGTCACATGGAGACTTTATGTATAGAATTGTATTTCTTCCTAGTTTATATTATTTAGATTAGTTTTATCTTTATTGTTTCCACAATTTATTTTGGTTTTTTTTTCTTATTTTTCTTATATATGATACTATTTGTGGTTATCTTTGTTTCACCCCCTATGATGGGATGACATGGGTGGCCGGTCTTATAAACCTGGGTTGGTCTATTAAAATCCATATCCATCAATTATGAAATATTTATGAAGAATGTTTATAATATTATCACATGATTATTTAATTTCATTTTATCCAGTATAGATTTTTTACACAATACTTTCAAACAAATCATCTATTAATGTTTTGAACACAATACTTTTTGACATTTTACAATAATGCGAATAGAATGTTTTATTTCTTCTTATAATACATTAATTGAATTTATAACCTTAATAACTAATAAATTATTTCATTATTTTTTTATATGGTTTCAAAATTTCATTTCAATAATAATTTTGTGTCTAATATTTGGGAAATTATAATATTTAAACTATTTATTTTCATAATGATAATTATATTTTTATTGAGAAACATTCTAGTGATTCTTTTAAAATAATTTTCATCTGGGATTACATAATTTCTATTATTTCTGATTCAGTAAGAGATATAACATAGGGGTACCATATTTTTTCATTATATGGAAGTTTTATAACTATGATTAAATAATGTCTATGAATATCATTTTTTCCACTGGTTATGAAAGGATGAATAGTTTATGGAATTAATTTCATTTTATCATGTTATGATATCATTAATGTTTGGTGATATGTGGAACACATATGTATTGTTTTTATTATGTGATGTATGGTAACATTATTATATATCCCATTAATTCATTGGGTAAATATAGATATCTCATGTGATAAATAGTACAATAATGTGGAGTGAATCTAGTTTTGTAAGGAAATTTGTCACATATATTACTTTTTGGAGTAAAAATTGAATACTATTATTGTTTAGGAAATGAAAAAAATCCACTATTATAGTCTTTATAATGAGCCTCAGTAATTGAGGAATTAATTTTCAATTCTTATCTGTTTTAAACAATATTATGTCTTATGCCAATGTTATCTCTCAAGGCTCATGTAAATTGATTCATTTATGATTCATGACTTATTAACTACCCATGTTTTTACTGTGATTAACAGTTATGTTATATGATATATAGGATATTGTTTTCAAATTTTAGTCTCATGTTCCTAAACCCCTATGCTCATTTTATATTGATGTCTCTCTTTTTTACCCTTACTGATCATTTGAGACCACTCTTTATTATAATCCCTTTCCCAAGGTCGTGAACAATGGTATTATATATGTTAAATCTCATAGGATTGGTAGTTATAAAGAAAATGGTGTTATGTAATGTAATTTAGTTCATTTATGAATAATTTGTTTATCCATTGAGGTTTCCCATAATACTCCACCTATATGATTCTAGGATGGATCATTATTTTATATATTGAATATTAATATAATAAGGTGTAATATATATGTATGAAATTTATGGAATTCTATATCAATCATGTTACTATAATAGTTCTTTATCAGGAATGAGGAACAAACCCCAGTGGAGAAATAATGAGATATCTAGAGGAAATCTTCCATGAAAACAAGTCATGCATTAAAATCTATCCTACATGCCAACAAAAAATGATTTGAGTTCCTGAATGAGATTTTTGGTATGTGTGATTATAATGATCAAAAAATTTAGGCATGTAAGGCTATAATACAACGAGATAAACCATATTGTCTAAAAGGAAATAAATTCAAAAGAAAATAAATGAAGCTAGACTAATAAAGAAGGTCGATAATACCAAGAAAAAATACTAAAAAGTTTTATAGTTCAACTAGGGAACGCAATAGATATAGAGATAGCTAAAATAGATGATATAGAAAAAAAATTAAATATTTTTTTTAAAATATAAGGTTGATGTGTGTGAGTAGTTTTATAGAAATGGTGATATAAAAATTGAATATTACCATTTTAATTTTTTTATAAATACTGTGGATGGAACAAAAGTCATTATGATTATCTTACCATCCCATGAATAATTTTTTATGATGCAGATAATATAATAAAAATGTAGTTTTCCTTAGTAATAAAGGTGGAGATGAATAATCAACACAAAAAAGTAGTTCAAGTAAAAAATAAAAAAATACATAAAATGTGGAAGGATAAAAGAGAAATAAATGATATACAATGGATTAAAAAAGGTAAAAACTACCAAATTATCATGAGCATTAGACTAGTTATCTATTAACCAGCTTCAATCCAAAAGCATGAAGGTTAAGTGTCTAAATAGGGATGCTACCCTTTGTCCACACATGTGATCATATAATATTATGAGGAACAATACATGGCCCAAAAGGGAATAAGATAAATCATAGTAGGCCACCACTAATGAAGACTATATAAATCTAGTATGATAATATAAAATTTATTGTGAATTGATATATAAAAGTAATGTAGTATAATATAAAAACCACATATATTCATTAGCCTCAGTTGGTGTCTCTGTACATATATTCATTTAATTAGATAATAATGGTTCAGTTTATAATAAGGAGATCATATGTAATGGTGTCAGAAAAAATGTGAGAGTAAGTAATATTAATAGAGGATCCAATGTGATACCAAGTAATATTTTACCTCATGAATCTATATAACTCCTATTTCTAACTCATACAACCTAAAAACAATGGCCCGAGTGTAATTCAAGGGGTGAACTTAAGGAATTCCATGATAAAAGAGTGAATCTGAGTCCATGGAAATCATCCATAGTAATCCTGGGGTAAGAATGACTTGGTCCAATGGATGAGAATCCATGTAACAAGTGACCAAATACATAAAGTTGAATCCAAAGAGTGTATCCAAGTAATTCTAATATCGTGAAAAGTGTCCTGTAAATTTTCATTACAAAGTTGATACATTCATGTAATTAGATACAGGCCATATTTTTTGTTGGTTATCTACTACTATGATCAAATCAATGTCTGAAAATGTAATATTTTTATTTATTAAGTCATTCCCTTGGGATTTCATGGAAGGCTCTTGTTTAACTATTCATGTAAAGATGAAAAATAACAAATAAAATAGACACCATATAATCATTTAATTAATATACTTATGTAGTCAAATTCCTTGTAATACACATAATAATTACATTAATTAGGGTCACTCCATTATCTTTCATCATAAATGACATAATGAATTAGGGACATGAAACCAATTATCCAATTAATTAAATAATCTTTTAATAGGCTCATTCCAATACCTTTCATTAAACATGACAAGGAGAATTAAGGACATGAAACCAATTATCAATTCAAATTATAATTCAACTAGGGATATATATATATATAATTATCAAAAAATGTATTTAATCATTAATTAATTATGAATAAGCACTTACCTTTTCAAAGGTCAAGTCAAACTCACCAGAATAATGATGCAGATAAACCCAACAAGGGTCACAAAAAGCATAAAAATAAAGAAACCTACATGGGGTTGTTAACATCTCAAATGATGTGAATAAATGTTATTAGGGTTTTATATAACAGGTTATAAAATTAAATCTTAAGAAGATGAATTAAAGGATAAACACCTATTGAAACCAACATGCTCATAATAGAAACGATTTATAACTGGAGAGACCCTGTGGGATAAGTCATAGAACACCTACCTTATGTCGGTAGAAGATTAAAAATCTAGTAATGACCCTTAGTATGGGTTAGATCAAAAGAAAACATCATAAAAGAATATAATTGGATGGTTCAGGTTCATGGTTTGAGAAATTATGTGCAAACTATGACATTTTACTCTGCTAAAAATTATAGAGTAATTTCATGGTCATGAAATATGGGTTAGATAGTCAGGGAAAACTATTCAGACCATTATCATCTATGGATAACCTTGAATGGTTTACTCTAATTGTGAAGTATGGGCAACGTGGATTCTACTCACCATGCATCCAAGTAGTTTACTCTAAAATATGGGGCTCCTGGCTCCGAACAAGGCCCATAAACCCTTGTTTCCTTCCCATACATTTTAGGAATTCAAATTAGGTAAAAACCAAGGAATTAAACTAAAAGTAAAAGATTCGGTACCATGAATAAATTTCAGGTTGTTTTAGTATTGACCCCTTTATGTATATCATACCTAAGTTGACATTTCAAGGGTGGTAGAACTTCGTATGAGAGTAACTCTGCCCACTGAGCACTTACATAGGCCTCCCACTCCCAGGTCATGTCCTGCACATAGACTTGCTTCTATAACACCAGTATTAAATTGACATATTATATATAGAGATATAATGTATTATATTCAATTATGTGTATTGGATACTCCTAAAAAGAATAATCGACATATAGTTAAACATCCTCATGATCAAAAGTATGAGATGGGTCAACATGGTAACGACGAAGTTGTGAATCATCAATGATGTCATGAATAACATGGTACCATTGAGGTTATATCAACCAACAGTATACTGGACCCACACTATCCAAGATCCCAAAAATCCCAAAAAAAGGATGTGATATCTTCCCTTATGTCTGTATCTATCTATACCCATGTTTTGGTGATACTGGTAAAAAAATATCCCCAACTTCAAATATCAATGGTATCCAATGGCGATCGACATAATATTTTTTTATATTAAGTAGGAATATATTTTCTAATAAATTAAACTTAATCCAATGTATCCTAAAATATTTTTGGAAGTAATATCATTACCTCCCCTACCTCTAGCCATCTTATAGGTGAACGAAATGACATACCATATAATCCCCCATATAGAGCCATCCAATTTTGTGTCCTAAAAGCTATTATTTTAGAAAAAATCCACAATAGGGATATGATTCTCCCAATAACCTTTGATGTCATGGACTATTTCGTGGAGCATCTCCTCCATCTTTATAGTTTGTTTCAAATTTCCATCGAATAAAGGGTGGAAATCTATGATCAAAATCACCATTATACCCAAATATTTCTGTAACCCTTTATTGAACCATGATGTGAAATGAGAGAAAATATATAAAATTATAGAACATAGGACCCCATTTATTCATGTAATATCTCATACATAAAATCATGAAAACTCATCAATATAGAAAGTCTCCCAAATAGTTAGAAAGTGGGCTACCATCATTATTCTATCGATGACTAGCCAGACTTCATTTCAACCTTCGAGTAAACTATGTAAAACATTGAAAAACTCCATCATGATGTCATCCCATTTCCATTCCATGAATGATAATCATTGTAATATTACTGTGGGCTACAGGTGGTTTTCCGCCACCTGGTGAAAGGTAGAGCACCATGTAAAAAACCCTACAATTTAACATTTCATCCAATGACTTGAATACGGGCATCACATATTATGATAAATATTGGAGATACCTGGCTTCACTAACTAGTGATAAGTAAGTGTTTCCTTCATCATATAATCTCAATGATTAGTAATAACGTAGTAAATCCCCTGTAAATGTAGGATATTGACTCAATTGAGAAACTAATATGTAGACAATTCCTTACTTAATATACTTTCTCGTAGGACCAAACTGTCAAGATTTAAAAACTACCTTCTCTTCAACCATCTAAGAGTTAATAGGTAAGTACTAATGATGTAAATAAGATCCACATGAAACTCATTCAAAACGTCATATTCATTATAGAATTTTGGTATATCAACTTCAATTCATCCCTAGATTCCTATACGGCTTGTTCTTGAGTTTTTCTTCATAGTGCATCCTCTTCCGCATTACACTTTATCGGAATATAAGAAATCTAAACGTTGAAAGATTTAATTTATTTTAACCATATTTACCTTTTGAGATTCATTACACACTACATAAAAATATATTTTAGGGTCTTACAGTCTGTAAACACAAACAGAGCTCTCCCCTAATATAATGCCAACCACAATGCAAGCAATGAAGAATCATTTCTTTCTTGAGTTCATATATCATTTAATTATGAAAATGAGGTCTTAACTGATGAGACACATATACAATGAATATCTCCTACTCAATCATTACAATACTCATCCGGATTATTTCTTCATCAATGAACATTGTATAGCCTCTTCAAGGATCTGGTAGAATCATGATCAGTGTTGAATTAAGTCTTTATTTTAGTTCTAAAAGTCCTTCTCACATTTTTTTAGACTTTAATAAATTCAAAAACTTATTATTCATACTATTAATAGGTGATTCAAGGTGTGATAACTCCTGTATGAGATGTTGATTATATACATCTATCCTTGGATAAATCTATATATAAAACATGTTCTTGGGATGCACCCAAGAAACAAAATCACACAACTTCTCTATGTGAACTTATTCTTCTAATTATAATATAATATGACCCAAGAAATTAACATCATTGATCTAGAAGTGTCACTTTGTGAGTATATATTATAATTGTTTCTATCTCCATGTACTCAATACTGTCACATGTTGTTTAGCATGGTAACTTCAAGATTGATAATACCCAATGATTTCATCCTTAAAATCCATGACAAAAGAATCTAGGTAGGGGTGGAAAATACTATACATAAAATCCATGAAAAACGTGTGTGTGTGTCTTATTATGATCTAAAAAAATAAAAAATACTCATTCAACCATAACAATAACATAAATTCTTACATAGAATATATGAATACATTAGTCACACATGATGATAGCCAAATATCAAGTCAATATTTTTGAACATTGTAGCTCCATGGATCTAGTGAATGAAATCAAATATTTGTGGAAAATATATCAATTCATAACTAGAAGTTGGTTCAACACTTAGTAATTAATCTAATGTCATAGGATTTCATCTTCCTTGTTGGAGAAAAGGGTTGGTAAACCCCAATGGGATGTACTGGGTAGGATAAAACCATAGATTCAAAATATTGTAATAGTATGTTAAGCTCATGGATCTTAGTAGGCTCCATCATATATATAGGAATATATACTGGAGATCCTCAGAAAATGACCTGAATTATATAATTTACATCCCTCTGAGGAGATATTCTAGAAAAGTTTTCATGTAAAACATCCCTAAAATGATTCAGCACTGGAGGAAAAATATATATGACACACCATACAATCATCTATGAAAATTAATGAAATTTGTGTTCTCACTCCTCTCAACCCATGATAATCTGGTCCTCATCCACTTTACTAGACATCCCAATCATCCTTTTGAAGATAAATATAAACATATGATTATGTAAAAAAACTATAGAGATAACAGTCCATTTAGGTATGATAGGGAATAAACTAGTCCATCATGATAATAAGACTAAATCTGGTCATCTAGAGGATGAAGAGTTCCCATATGAAAAAATAACTACCTACCTCAAGGGGACAATCCTTACATTGGTGTATACCCTCATCTCATAAAGTCAATGTTGTATGTAGGTTTAACACCCCAAAAACATAGAATTCCAAGACCAAGGCTTTCCATGATTAATATAGTGATAATGGAGTAAAAATATCTTGTATTGAATAAAGAAGATACTATAGTACAAGATACAAGAATAGTACCATATACTGTAGATGTTTGTTCACTATGATCCTTGAGTATTGTTTATAATGTATAAAATTAGCCTGATCCATGGGCCTAATCTATATCCAAACTACCCTGACTAGGTCCGCTCTGATGGTGATGATAATCAAGAAGCCTGGATACATTTTCCATGACCTCTTCAATGGTTTGTTTGGCTTGTACTACTCATGCTTCCTTCCAGATGTGACAAAACCAATCATACTGATGAAGATAGATTTAGGGTTGGTATTCATTCACTAGAAACAAGAAAAAAGGTCAGTAAAAAAATTTAAAGATTACCCATTTATCCACTATAATGACACATAAGAGGGTATCAATCACACTAAGGATTCACATACCCCTCCATATGAACTGATGGAATATAACAAAGCTCCCTATACAGATACTCTATCTTCCACTACTCTGACGAGAAATCTCATTGTTATTCTTCATACTATTAGAAGAACTATAGACCCATATTTCCACTAACACTCTTTGAAGCATACTATTGGATTCAATAAAGTTATTCATGGTGATAAGATATTGGATTACAATCTTATAGAACATGGATAAGAAAAAAAACATTCACATGAGAGTGGATACCATGCCTAATCCCATCCTCAAATATTTTTTTCAAAATATCTCATCACTAGAATGAAGTGGGGAAAAGCATTGAATCTTTGTGAAAAAAATTCAATACTCCATAATGTAAATAAAACCATTATCACTAGTCATGTACTGTCTAGATCTGCCATATCTCAGTATATGAGGAAGAAAGTAATCATAGAAGATAATATGGATGTCTTCCCAGACCATTCCTTGATAAAAGCTAGCCTGGGTTATTAAATCCCACCCATGTTTGGAAGAATCATGCAGCATATAGGTAGCAAGATTTAACCTCCTATTAGGAGGCATATTTATATGATTGAATATAGATAAAATATATTCTATCCATGAATCAATAGCCTGAGGACTTCTATCCCCCCAAAATATGAGACGATGCTGCTACTGAATCTCATGATTAAGATTAGATATCACAGTTGAAAGTCACAACACACCCTATATATATTACATCAAGCATAAAAAACCCTCTATAAGATGATTGTCTATTCCCAATTTTGGAATAGTAGGTGGTTCCATAGGTGGCACTAATTGAGGTGACACTGGTGGCTCATGTCCCACCACCTATGGAGAATGGTCATCCCCACCCTCATAGAACATGACTTGAGGATATCATTGTATCATATCTCTATAAAATCCAATTACATGATTCATAACATGATACCAATTAATATACTCTCTCTAAGGGAAGTTGAAAAAATTAAAAAATGGTTCACTATCCAATTTATTAACCCAACATCCCCCATCTAAGGTCTGTGGATTGGTAAGTGTTCTATTTTTCTGTACATGGGTTCTAGTATATGGAGGGTCAATTTCACGTTAAAGAGGGAAACACTCATTAAATTACACTTGGACTCTCCATTTACTAGAAATTATTTCTTTTAGAATTCAAAATTTATATTTTATGTTTATATATGAGTTTATACATAATAAATATTTCAATTAAATTTATTTTCAATCACAGTTCATTAATGTGCATGCCCATTATAAATTGAAATTAATACCCATTTAATTTCAACCAACCCCATTACATTTGGTCACAAAATGAAATGGGTAAAATATGAAGGATCCATTTTATTAATTACCCATTCTAGTTTATAAAGGACTATACATTTTATAATACAAATTAGTTTTCACACAATCACATCCAATGTACAACTCATGTGATCATGGTTGCAAATATTACATGGATTGAAATTGGCTATTTAAGATGCCACTATTAATCTACATGGTAGAACCCTATTTAAATTTCCCTTTCCAATAAAAAATGTTACTAGAACAATAATAAATAAAGATCTAGGAACAGTAAAAAATCATTGGAAACAAAGGAGATGAAATCAATAAAATGAACCAATATGGAATGGTATATGCATGGCTTGTGAATCCATCAGTTACTATAATTGTGAATACAATAATGATTTGTGCCATACTAGGGAAAGGTAGAATTGTCATAAAGCATAAAAAATATCCCAATTCATGTGCATCACCCAATAATGAAATTACATCAACTATAATAGGTGAGTTATAGAACAATGATTTCCATTTCCCATGAAACACGGTGTTGACCCAGAATGTGGTCTAGCTACTCCATATCACAACATAGGATAAAGTTACCACATGTTCTTAATCTCATGTCTAAATTCCCCAAATAATAAGTCAAAAGACAAAAATTTATTTGATACCACATTGTTACATCCCAGACAAGGTACACTCCTAAATATCTGAAAACGGTTGCCTATATAGCCTCAATAATGCATCCCCATCCAGTAGAGGTGTCTGACTAGCAGCAAAATCATAGCATGTGATAGTGTGGAGACTAAAATATATTGTTAATGAGGATCATAGGGGTGATATAACATGAATAAATATATATAATTAGAATTATAGTAATGAAATAAGGTATTATAAATAATTAAGAACCACTATGAAATAAATAAACTCATGTTCTAAAAATGTAGGACCTAAAAAATAATAACGACATGTCTCTATGAAAAGGAAATTAGATATAAATAGATGTAAGAAGACTATAAAATACATGATATTCAAAATAATCCAATATGAAAAAATCCATCCGAGCATCCTGAAGACTAGCCTAATCATCTACTACCCACCTCTCATCCTAAATCTTGAAATTCATGTTTCAAATGTGGTGCACTTCCATTTTTTTACATCTATGATCCTAAATATTTCTAGGTACTATTGGAAGCCTAGATATGGTGTGAGATAAATCTTAGTAGGCCTCCACAAATAGTGTCTATAAAATTCCATTCTATAAATATAATCTATACAATTTACAATTACATAAAAGTAAATAAGTTCAATATAAATAACCCATACCTGCTTCAGCCTTAGCGAGTTTCTCTAAACATTTATTAATTTAATTAGTCATTCATTTTTTATATTATAATAAGATTATAATAGGTAATTGTGTTATAAATAATGTAACATGATGTAATAATAATAGAGGATCCAGGGTAAAACTAAGGAATCCTTGACCTATGGGGTCAAGTCAACTCATTTAGGAAACTCATGTAGTCTAAAAATAAGGCTTTAGTGAAATATAGGGGGTAAACCCAAGTAATTTAACTACAAAATAGTCCAACATTCTCCATGGATATCATCCATATTAATCCCAAGCTAACCATGACTTTTCCCAATGGGTCAAATCCATGGCACTATGTGTCTAAGGGAATCATGTTGTATACAAGGATTATATCCAAAGTAATTCTTATATCTCTAAAAGTGTCAATTTAATCATTGATACTACACTATGTCTCTGGCAAAATATGACAAGGAACATATTTCTATTATAGTGTCTCCCATATTAATTGGCTAAATGAATTGGAATGGAATTCTCAAAGTGCTTAAGGAATTCCATTAGGAACCCATGGTATGTTCAAATGTTTCAATTCTTATAAAGATGAAAGGGGTCCAAAAAATAATAGGAAACTTATGCTCATTTTTTTTATATATGTATTTAATGATAGGCCATGTAACACTCATGATAATTACACTCATTATGTTAAAACAATTACCTTTTATCATAAGTTTCATGGTAAAATATGTATGTGCAACCGATTATAAATTCTACTACATAACCATTTAATATGATCATTACATTACCATTCATTACAAATTAAAAATTAAATTAAGGACATCCATCCCATTATCATTTTTCATTATAATTTAGCTAGGCCAAGTGATATATATTAATATATAATTTTTATAACATTCATTTAACTATTAATTAATTATGAAGTAACACATACCTCATTAAGGTTAAGTCAATTACACCAGAATGATGTCACTGTTAAACCCAACATGGGTCACCAAAAGCATAAAAATAACACACCCTACATGGGCAGGTTGACATTGAGTTTTTAACCTTCAATGATGTACAGTAATGTTACTAGGGATTTATATTACATCATATACAATTAAATTTGAAAAATATTTATTTAAGGAGAAAATCTTTGTGAAACCAATGTGCACATAAAAGAAATTTTTTTAAATGGTGAGACTTTGTAGTAGCAGTCATATAAAACCTATCTTACTACTATTATAGATTCTTCATATAGTAACGTATATTAGTCTATTATATATCATGAGAAAAAATAATAGAAGATAAAGTCCTTGAAAAAGGGTATATGAGATTGCACCAAAATAGAATCATTGATAGATAGAAAAAGTGATTAAAAAAATCTAAGGATTGGAGAGATTATCAGTGGCTATCCAACATAAAAAATAGATCTCTAATCATAGGTTAAATGAAGATACATAATCTAATCCTAGGTGTTGAGGCTTAAGTTTGATCTAATGGGAGAAAAGGGAGGGTAGTTTCTTATTAGAGGAAGAATATTATTAATTGATTTAGGTTATAATAAATTTAGCAGAAAAAAGAAATTTTACCCCTATTTTTAAGGGATCATGGTTTGGTCACACAGTTAACAAACCATGCACCAAACATGCATGTTTTAATATCTATTGACGGTTTTTACATAGTCTATTAACACAGTTTTAGAAACTATGTGAAAACTAAACCATTTTCCTCTTCTAAAAATTACAACATTTTTTCATGGTTGTGCAGCCTGGGTCACATATCTAGGGAAAACTATGAATCCATCTTCGTTGTACTAAACACCCCATATGGTAAGTAATAATAGTGTATCCCAGTTGTATCCATAAAAAGACGAGGCTCTGGGATCACAAAAATCCCCAAACACCCTCGTTTCATCCATATCCTTACTAGGCATTCATATAACATCAAATCTTGGGAATTAAAAAGTAATTAAAAGGTTTTATAACATAAATATATATTAGGTTTTTACTTAAGGAAGAAAAAAAATATATAATAAGTTATTATAAAAAATGGGAGAGGAATAATTTTTTTCCCAACCATTATATAAGGAATTATAATTCATGGTTATGCGGAATATCTAAAACTTACTATTATTACTAATGATAAATGAAGTCCACCAATATTCACATTATTTATTTATATTGAATTAATAATTATGGAATTAAATGAGTGGTTTTAGGGTCTAATACATTGTAAAAAAAATAATTTATTCATTATGGACTTCTCAAACTATAATAATAGGGGAGAAATTAATGCAACAATTGAGGTGGATAAACCATTAATATAGAAAACTAATTAATTGATTTTATAAAATTAAAGAAAATTTTCATACCTTGTAAATATTTATAATAGGAGGAATGTTTACAGAATGTAGTCTTAGTTTTGAATCATGTGTTTTATTTTTTTATTGGATATGAAGTAAATTAAAAATGAATATTTTTTTATGGGGAATTGATTTTTTAATTTGTTTTTTGAGATTATTTTAATACATTAAAATCATTTTAAATTTATCAAAAAATCCCTTGATATGAATTATTTTATTACTACATCATAATTGTTAACTATTTTTTCCCATATAGACGTAGAGTTGAATAAATTGAGGATCATTGCTATGGAAAATATATGGTATCATTCTTCTCTCAATAATTTATTCAATGATTCAATTATTATTTCTGAATAAGTAAAATGATGTATAGATTAAAATTCCCTTCCACGTAATTAGTATTTATTATCAATATGGATGAAAATAAATTGTGTTTCATCACATGTATTTTTTTAAAATTTTTGGTATTACCAATAAACACATATGGGGAAATTTTCATTCTCTTATGTACAATGGTGTCTATTTTAAAATAATAGTTAATACTACAATCTTGTAAATGGAATCAATATGTTCTTATGTGATGTGAATAATTATTGATGTTTTTTGATGATTAAAGGGAGTTTTATATTCCCTCCATATGTGCTGAAGATGCTTGAGATAGTGAGTGTGAAATAAGGGAACTGTTGTTTTCACAATTAAACGGAATAATTAATACTTCAGTATCATCTATCACCCCATATGCATTAATTCTAAGCTATATGATCACAATTTAGTGATTTTATAATTCCCTTATATGTGTAACATAGTCATCATCTATGTAGGATTCAATCTATATAAGAATGATTGTAGTCATTTTAACCATCATATTTATTGAAAAGACAAGTGTAAGCATCATGTAAAAAGTTTATGTTTCTGAATTATTTATACTAATGAAAACAATGTAAGGATGTATTTAATTTAACAATATGATCAATATTAAAAATAAATATTATCAATAATAATATAATTAATATGATCAATGAAAAATAAAAACTTCATGAAATATATATTCAAAATTTCTCTTGTAATTCATGTATAAAATGTGAATAATATTAAATGTCGATATTTATATAATTTTACTGATTTATGGAGTTTGAAAAATTCAGTTATTTTAAATAATAATGATAAAGATAAATGTGATTATTTTAGAAATGTAATATTATGTTTCTAAATATATACAACAATCAATGATTATGAGATTTATTTTGATGATCATGAATATGTGGATGTGAATGAAAAATGAGTTTAATTTAATTTAAAGAATATTAATGGATTATATATTTCAAAAATTATATTTTTATTCTATATGTGTTTATAAGTCTATAATTGTTATGAGAAGAGGATGTCTGGATGAGAAATAGGTGAGTAATGATTCAACCTAAAATAAAGCAGTCATGATAATGCCTTTTAAATTTAATGGCTACTTTATAATATAGATATAATGACTATTTATGTTAAGGTTATGTTGGAGATAAATGTTTTCAGTTCTCGAACTTTTATAAAGAAGACTCATTCTTGTTTTTAGGTACTCTTTTTATTTGTTTTGGTTGTACATTTAGTTGGTTTTGCTTTAGGGTTGTTCAGGTGAAATTGTATATGTTTGGAAGAAAAAGGGTCTATACATGGTGGGAACACATTTAGGGAAAAAGTATAGTTTATCACAGGAAACCATGAACCCTAAATTTGCAATCTAGAAGGTGGCACATGGTTTGTGCATAGTTTGGAATTTTTTTGAAACAACCCTACAAAACCGTGCACCAAAAGAAATTAGGGGTTTTCATTGTTAGCACGTGGGCTGTCAAACTATGCACCACTTAGGAGAAACCCTATGACCCCAAGGTGAGGTGTATGGTTAATGTTCATGGTTCAATAAACCTTATTCCCCTTCCTAGAAAAATATCTATGGGAGATTTAATTCCCCAAAAAATTTAAAATATTTCCTAACACCCTGATTATAACCCATATTCTTACCCACATAGAATAAAACTATTTCTATAATTTTTGGATGTTTTTATGAGGATTCAGTGGCTCTGGAAACTCTTTTATTAGTAAATAAAAGATCTGATGGAAGGATCATCCCATTTATGGTATGTGTTTCATTCCCTGATTGGTTTCCTTTATCATACATCCCTCTTTCTGGATAATGATGAAAGATTTTTTACTCCATTAGTGATAGTTTAGATCTTTGTTTTAATGTATTCTATTCATTTGGATCATGATTCTATGTATTGGACCTATGTCTTCTGGGTCATTGTGATCATCATCATTCTACTTCAAAATGGGAATTTTGGTTTGGAAAAATTCCATCATGAACCTTGAGGTAAGTAGTAAATTTTTTATTCACATATTCTTTATTATAATTTTGTGTATGTAATTATGAAAATTTAAATCCCACGTAGAGTAATTACTTCATATGTCAAATAAATCAATTGACTCAATACATGATTATGAAATCAGTGAATGTTGTGATTATTTTATTGGTAGATAACATGATTATAAATTGGTGAATAATGTCTTTATTAAATTGGTTGATTAATGGTATTTTGAAATTTGTATCCACCCTAAGGGTGTTCCGATAAGATGAAAATGGTGAATTTTAATTTGTTCTTTTTTGATAAATGAGATTCCTAAATTGGTTGAATAATGAATAATAATAATGGTAGATAAATGGTTGTAAATATGGTTCATTTGGTGTGATATCATTAACTGAGTTTTGGAACAAGGAATGCTACTCCAAATATCTACAGGGTTCTAGACTGTCACACTTTTCTCCAAATATATTTATGCATTATATATGATCATTGAGTTGTGGGACATGGAATTCTTCTACAAATACCCATTTGGTGCTAGAATGATGCTCTAGGACCCCATTATTTAAATGTTATATTAAAATTATTTTATTTATTAAAACCCATGATGAAATGAAAATGTTATACCCATTTATGGTTGATTCAGACACTAACACAAGCCAAAGATGGTGTTGATGGTTTTGGTGTAATCGTGAACCCATAAAATTTATGTTTTTAATTTAGCAATATTTTAATGTGAATTTTTAACTTTATTATTATAATTTGTTATTTATATAATCATATACATATTTAGCAATTAAATATTGTTTTAGATGTCGTTGGTAGTTGTCTACTCAGTTGTACTCACACCCTACTCAGGATGCCTGATCAATAAAGGATAGACTTCATGTTTGTAGAATAAGATAAGGGAAAGATCCATGTTTTATATGGATCCATTATGATCTAGAATGGATTAGGGAAACAGAAATGATATTGGGACCCACTTGGTATTTTAGTGTGTATTTTTTTCATTTAACAATTGATAGATATACGGAATGATATATCTACTACATTGGTGTATATATTGTTTTCCTGTTTTGGTATATAATGTGATACTGGCCTTTATTGGTTATGTTATTATTCCTAGTTATTTTTTAATCTGAGTTGGATGTTTTCTATTTTTAAAACTATTGTTCTATGTTGATAAATTTGATATAGTCTGACCGTGATATCTATGTTATGACCCCACTACTATCCACCAGCCTCTATCGTACAAGGAGGTGCACCTAAGGTCATGTGACAAACCAGCTCGAGCAACCGGCATGTGGCACCGAATTTCGGATATTATGAAGTAATATCATAAAGACTTTTATTTATTTTATTTTTATCTTTACATTTTGGAAATGTATAATGTAGGGTATTATTTTTTATTCTTTTGTCATGATCTAGTCCGTGGGAGTAGCTAACCCATGTTAACATGAAAAACCAAGTACTCGTTGTTCGATTGTTTTTTTTTTGTTTGTTATTATAGTTGATTTTTATTTAACCTGAGGTGATGAACATGTTGTGTGATGTTATTTTTTTATGATTATCTTCGTGGAACAATATGTTGTAAGATTTGTGTATACTTTCTTCATTATAGAAAGTGAGGATTTATTTTAACATGCATCATTTTAGGAATACATGGAAATGTGGATCTTGGGTGTGTTGTTTAAATTAAAGTTATTTGGACTACTCGAGTAATCTAAAATGAAAAGGTTCATAATATTAAATTTATAATTGTAAATGATTTGAAATGGGGTAATTTGAATGGATGAAGGGGTGTATGATGAAAACATGATTTATGGAAGTGTTATCCAATGTTATCCATTGACTAGGTGAAGGATGGTTTAGGGATGTGACAATGCCAGATTTTTGAAATTGTGGATGGGAATGTGGGATGAATTGTTATGGATTAATTTGAATACCTATCATTAAAATATGTTACAAATGTTTTATGTTTTGAAAGAAGTGTTTTTAGAAAATAAGAGATATTCCTCCATGATGACACTTATTGATATGATGAGAGGAGTAAATTGATATAAATGTTCCTTCAATAGTGCAAGTTGAGGATCTAATATTACCAGGTGAAGGAGATAGAGAGAAGTTCCATGTGAACCTTTCTCGCATTATCCGTTTTAGGGAAATAGATCTGAGGTGAGTTGTATGGATTATGTCCAAATTGACCTAGGAGTTCCAGTTTCCACACCCTTCTAATTTCCCTAGATATGGGTGGAACTGAGGTAGATGTGTTATGGATTGAGTCTACCTATAAGATCCTTGACCACTTATAGACTCATAATGATATGAGAATCAAACTGGTTTCTTTAATGTTACATGGTCAAGTGAGGAATTGGTGGGACATTCCTGCTAAGGATGAATAGTTGGATGGCATGGAAGGGAAGTAATTTTAGGAGAAGTTCTTTGAGAACATTTATATTGAGATGATTAGGCGGAATAGGGTAATAGAGTTCACGAGGTTAACCCAAGGGAGTATGTTATTTATGGAGTATATTGGTTTCTTCACTAAATTTTAATGCATTATTCTAGTATTAGTATAAGATGAGGCTACTTTAGAGAAACACATTCAGAATGGGATTAAATGTGAGATTATGTCCTAGGTTAATATATTTATATTAAAGATTTTTTAAGGCAGTGAATTAGGATCTCATTTCCGAGGGGATCCTAAAGGAGGATCTTAGTGGAATTTAGGTTGTATCCAACAAATGTCAAGTAGTTAGGTGTTCCAAGGGTAGAAAATGTCAATAAAAATGTGCACCAAGTAGATGGAAACAGAGTGGCTATGGAGAAGGATCAATTACTTACAGCACTAACCAAATAAACTTACACAATTGTTTTTGGATGGGACACATTCGTACATAGTGTCCCCAACAACCAGTGTATTTATGAGCATGTAGAAGGACGATCACTTTTAGAGGTATTGTAGAAACCCTTAACAAAGGGGTAATGATATAGGATCTTAGAATATTTAGAGTTCTATAAGGGGTCTTCTACCCAATATTATTTTGGCAGTTGGATATCCTCTCACTGTGGTGGTTGAGGTAGTGGAGATGGTATGTCAGTTCAAGAGTGCCTATATTAATTGAGTGGTGTAGCTCAGGGGGTTCACAATGAAGCACAAGGAATTGGGACAAGTTAGTTTCATGTAGTTGAAACAACAATTGTGGATAAGAAGATGAACAATTGATAGAGAGAGGTACTATTCTTGTTGATTTTACATATTCTAGTGCCTTATTTGATGGAGGAGACTATTATAATTTTATATATTCACAACTTGTGAATGGTTTGAGTTTGATGGTGGAGTTTATATGTGGGGTTATGAGGATTGATACCCCTTTGGGAGAATAATAAAGAGACATCATTTTATGCAAAACATGTTCTCATGAGGTTGGGGAGTGTCCCTTTCTATGGGTTCTTTACATACATTAAGTGTTAGTTTTTAAATTAATTTTTTATTATGTATTGTTTGGTAGCATAACATGCCCACAAATATTGTTATTGTAGGAGATTGAATATCACATTTCATGAGGGTGATAATTTTTTTCATCATATAAAGTGGGACATCAATCCAAGCTATATAGAGACAATTCATCAAAAACTTGGGGAGATCACTTCCTAGGTTGTACTTATTTTGTTGGATGATCATGGTGTGAAGTTGGATATATTTCAACACATATTGGATTGGTACTAGTACATGTTTGTAAGGACTTCTCAGGGATACAGATGAGAGATATGTTTTGTTTACAATTGATATCATGCCTGAAGATGATCTAGTTTCCATTCCACCTTATATAATGGATCCAATATAGCTTCTAGAGCTTAAGACTCAACTATTAGAGTCGATGGATATGGGCTTTATATGTCCATGTACGTCACCTTGTGTTTCTAAAGTATGGTTTTCTAAGACGGCTGAAAAAACCTTGTTTTTATGTGTTTATTAATGTATGTTTAATCAGATAATAGTAAATAATCAATACCATGTTCCTCACATTTAAGATCTACTTGTCTATATGAGTGGATCTTGTGTTTTATCCAAGTTTGAATTGAGATTGGTGTATCAACAGTTCATAGTTAGAACTACTGATATACCAAAAACTACTTTCAAATGTAGGTACTGCCTTTATGAGATCTTCTTGATGCTGTTTGGGTTTATGAACACTATTATAATTTATATGGCATTTTTGAACCAAATTTTCCACCCATTCTTAGATTATTTTATCATTTTTTGTGGATGATATAATGTTATACTCCAAGATTCATGATGATGTTTCCCAATATATTGACATTTTCCCAAGTAGACTGAGAGAGTATCATATATATATAAATCTATATAAGTGTCAATTCTAGATCTATAGGGTACATTTCATGGGTCACATTATCTTTTAGGAAGGTGTGTTAGTGGACCTAGAGAAGGAATATGTATTGATTTCTTGGTAACAACCCTTGATTTTTTTGATATTCATATCCTTCTAGATTTAGTTTATTATTGTTGAAGGTTAATCAACAGATTTTATAACATGGAAGCAGTTATTTAGGGCTTTACTAAGATGGATAAAATGTTTGAGTAGTGTAGTGAATGTGTAAATACTTTCTAGGAGTTGTGGAATCAATTAAAAACCACCCCAATCAAGATCCTACCATGAACTAGGGGAGGCATATACCATATCTAATTATGCAACCCGAATGGGACTTGAAGTAGTGTTGTTGTAGGTAGATCAAATTATTTAATAAGGGTCATGAAAATTAAGGCCACATGAACAGAATTACCCGACACATGATCTCGAGTTATATGTAGTGGTTTATGACATACATTTATGGTGATAATATATTTCGGGTGAAAAGGTTTATGTGTATACCGATCACAAGAGTTTAAAGTATATATTTTTCCAATGATATTTGAATATCCTACAGTAACGATGGGTTGATTATATACGGTCATTTGATTTTGTGCATTAATATACACTTGGAAAGGGAAACAGTTTTACAGACACTTAGAGTTGGAAAACATATACCCATGATGTTTAGAATTATAGTTATGAGTGAAATATGATGACCTTGTGGGGTGAAATGAATATTATGGTTTGGGAGGGCTTGTAGTATATAACACTCATATATATGTTAGTTGAGTCCATAATTTTGAGCCAGATCCTGGAGAGGCAGTATGGGGATCCATTGTGTTTGGACTATAGGGAAATACTGTAATGTAGAGAGACACCTTCTGATTAGACTATAGATGAGGGTGGGATAATATATGCCTAAGGCTATTTTTTTGCTCTAACGTGCATATGAGAGAAGATGATGCATGCGTTTAATGCCTCAAGGTGAGAGGTATATCTTGGTTTGATAAAAATATACTATGACCTACATCTATATCTCAGTACCCAAAAAGACATCATGTTTGCTGGATATGATAAGGGAAAGATCCCTATGATAGATGGCTGAGTGGGGATGGAGCAAAGATGAGGGAACCATGCAAGATATTTGGACCCACTTGGGAGTTGTCAACATGTCTATATTTTTTTCATTGGAAATTTTAAACATATATAACATGATATATATACAAATTTGTTTTGGATATTGTTTTCCTATTTTGGATTATCATGTTATACTGATTTATATTTGGTTGTGAAATTATTTCTGGTTATTTTTTTCATTTGGATATTTTTATTATTTCTATTGTTCTGATTCTTTGATAAGTATACTCTCATTATGATATATAAATTAGAACCTCAATGTTAGTTGGAGGTATCTGTTGTATGTGGAGGTGCACCTAATGTATTGTGACCAACCAGCCTGAGGCATCGACCTATATAATATGGGTTCTAAATGTTACAAAAATAGTTTTATTTTTTGAGCATAAACTACAAGTTTGAAGAATAAAGTTAATGGAAAAATACTAGGAGGTATTATGAAAAATTGTCAAGTTGAGTTGTTTCAAATGAGATATTCTACTTGTGAAATCTAAAAGATCTTTGGGAAACCATAATGGTTATTATTTGATAATTTTTAGATGGAGGCTCTCATATCAGCAATGTACAAAATTTATGGGTTCTGATTTTGAGATAGTTTTTTAATATTCATTTTAATGAGATTAATTTTTCGTGTAATAATGATTGATGAATATTTTGGGTGGAAAAAATATATCAGTGGATATATACCTAACATGTGGGTAATATAATAGTATGAGAAGAAACAAGTAAAGGCCTGAGTGAGAACCAAGAGAAGATATATCTATAGAGACAGAAGAAAAGTAACTGAGGGAATGTGCACATTGGCATAACAAGAAGACCTGTATAACCAAATATTCAATGTAGTGAATATAATATAGACAAATATTGATCTAGAGAGTTCTTTGAGAATATTAAAGCTGATTAATATAATCTTCTATTTATGTTATTGATGAAATTTACATGAAAAGATTATTGGTATAACATGTTTAGGGGGTAGATAATTTTCAATGTTCAATGAATATATCAATAGAAGACCTAATATATCTTCTTATATATCTTAAAATTAGTTGTGTATATAGTGTAACTTCATTATCTAGTGGGACTCTAGATTCATGGCACTATGTGACATAGTTTTGGTGTGTAAATAACCAACTTGGAATGTATAAAACCTATCAACACCAATTTTTAATAGAAATTCATTATATAGAGGAGAATCAATATGTTGGAGTGACATGTGAACCATGGAAAGAAGTAGGTTTTATAACAAAAATTTGTAAATCCTTATGTGAATTTATTTTATTATATTTATTATATAAAAGGAGAGGGTATTTAATTAAATATTTATTAGATTAAGGTAATAATTAGTAATTGAGGTTCGATTTAAGAGGATATGTCATAAAAATTAAAACGGATCGCATATTCACTCCTACCCCAATATATGATCTCACATATCCATGGGAATATCTATTAATATACATTAAATTTATGATTTACCTTAAGAGAAAAAAAATTTCAATCATCACTTGAGATAATTTTATTTTCATTTTTCTCAATAAATTATTTATTCAATCTATCCATTATCATGCATGATATCACATATCAACTTTTAAATCCAACGCAAATACCATTTATACTTTTTATTTAAGATAAAATGTATGTATGGATAATTTTAGGTGGATTATGATGTGAAAAAACGGACATGGAGGCTTGAAATGGTGTGAAAAATTCATGAAGTATAAATAATGATATTCAAAAAAATAATAATGAAATACATAATTCACCAATAAAAATATCTCAAAAAGGCACATCAATACATATTTTAATCTTTAACATAGGTTTACAAACCAACTATGAGTATATTGAAATAATTTGGACAATTGTTTTAAATTTTCAGATTAAATTTTATCATAATTGATATTTCTTCATCTTCTAATTATTTTGAAAATTATTTTTCATTTTTAAAATGAATGTGGGAACCACCAATAAATCACATTAAATAAATGGATTTGAACTATAACCTAACAATAATAATTAAAATATGCTTACCTTAGACTCATTCACAACAATCAGACCAATTGGTTCCCAAAAACACAAAATCCTGTCATTAATGCTAAAAAAGAATAATCTTGCAATAATTCTAATGAATAAGGGGAGCATGGAATGTTAGGCATATAATGTGGATTCCAAAATATGTATTTATATGTTTTTCATGGGGTTATAAGAGTTCATACATAGGTTAGGTGTCAAGATAAAAATCGAATGATATAAATAAATTATTCATCTCAATAATTTTAATATAGATCAAAATAATCATTCTTTGCAAATAAAATAAAATAAGTCAATGAAGTTATGAATGTCCATAGTTATCTCTAAAGAAAATATATATTATATAATTTTCAATGTTTATTTCAATTATCTCTTGAATCCAAAATTAATTTTTCTAAATCATGTCAATGATTGGAATAATCAATTAGTCTTCTATAGGGAAGATTCTAAGAATAAATTTGAATAATTGAAATTATATTTGGAAATTTTCTCCCAAAATTTTTTCTTATATCCTATGGGGAAAAAATTTTACAATTTATATTGTAATCTTACTACAATTAAATAACAATGTTGTAACATGTTGTATTTTTAGGTCGGACCCATAGTGATGATTTCTGAAACTACATATAATAGTTAAGAATAAATAGGATACAAAATAAAATAACATCTTGATTTCCATGTAAATAATTCAAACTGAGAATAATTATATCTAGGTTAAAAAACCTGTTACGTAATGTGATAATTATTAATCAATAAGTCATCATAATATGGTCTAAATAATAGCTAGACCCATTCTAGGTTAAAAAACCTGTTATGTAATGTGATAATTATAGTACGCAAACTTCACCAAGGGTAGGTGACCCTCCCAACTATGGATGATGCCCAACATGAAATCCCTCAACACATCCTCAGGCACCTAGATAATTTGATTGGTCTTCTCATCATTTTGTGGGTGAAATACTATACATATCCACACCTAGGTCCCAAATTTACTTCTATAGGACTTTCCAAAACTGTGAAATAAACCACAAATCATGATCAGAGACAATCATCAAGGTCACTTCATGAAGGAGGATAATCCTTCGTATGCACAACATCCCCAGACTCTCCACAGAACTCTGCTCCCTAATGGAATGGAAGTGTACTGTCTTCATGAGTCCAAAAAATACCACCCGGATGGATTCATGGATCTTCATGGTACACAAAATCCATATGATGATGTTTATGTGTATGTCATCCCACTTTCACATTGGAATCATAATTGGGTTTTAAAATTTGCTAGAATTTGGTTCTCATCCTTCACTTATTGATAAGTGAGGCACCATAAGATGAAATTATCTACGCTTCATCTCAGGTCGAACCACTAATACCGTCACTGAAGGTCTATGTACATGTTTCCTACACCTATATGTACAACAAGATTAGAAGTGTGGAACTCACATATCACCACCTCCAACATTGTGAATGGAACAAGTATTCACCACTTGAACAATATTTCATGAGTTCCTCCTTCAGAATATCCCTCTGGTATGTATCATATGGATATATGATCACACAAGACCTCACAGTCTATGTACCCCATTTGAGACTGTCCCATATGTTTAAGGAGTGAAGGAATCAACACCATCGACTGATGAAATGATGTACCCTCTTGCTTAACCAAGTTTATCTACCGGGAATCCAACTTCTACGAATCTTTTTACACTTAATGATCATGGGACTTCCTACCAAGTGTAAATTCTACAAGGTTAACCTTTCTTGGAGTATAATCTATCATGATGTCATAGTCCATCAAGAAGTCCAACCAACATCACTGCCTCAGGTTCAGTCTCTCTGTGCTATGTTTTAATTGAGGCTCTATTGGTCTGAGTAAACAACAAGGTTCCCTCTTAGGAGGTAGTTCCACCTCATCCTCAAGGAAAATACTATCAATTCCATCATTAGTCCATGATTCATGATGTTATTCTCATTGGGTCTCAAATACCTTGACCTATATGTGATGACTACCTAAAATTGCGTCAATATGCAACTGATCCCATCACTTTATGCATCAAAATACACAATAAACTCAATGCCTTACTCTGGTATTCTCAACACTAGATTAATTGTCATTCTCTTCCTCTACTCCACATAGGCCTTCTATAACTACTCAGACATGGTAAATAGATATCCCTTTTAGGTTAGGGTCTTTAATGGGGATGTTATTCTGGAGAGGTCTGCCACAAATCTATTGTAGTACCCTACCAAGGGATGAAAAATATAAACATTTCACATATTCTAGGGTGTCTCCCAAGGAAGAACTGCTTCAATCTTTTCTAGGACCATATCTATATTTTTTCATAAATAAAATTCCATATAATGTGAATATCACATATATAGAAACAACACTTCGAGAACATTAAATAAAGATGGATCGCTCGAAGGAAATCAACAACCATTATCAATATATTGACATTCTCCATCTATGTTGTATTGCAGAAGATAATGTCATCGATGAATAATTAAACAAACTGATCCAAGTATCACTAGAATACCTAGTTCAAAAAATCTATAAAAATCGTTCGGTAATTTTTCACACCTAATGGAATCACTAGGAACTCATTGTGTCTATAGTGACTTCAGAACAAAAACATTGGAATATTACTTTTGCGAACACACAACTAGTTGTATCTCGACATAAGATGAATCATGGAGAACCATCTCACATCTCATAACAAATCTAAGTGGTCATTAATCAATGAAAAGTGGTACATGTTCTTTATTGTATCTAGATTCAGTCGATGATGATCCATGAAAATAGGTAAGATCCTATATTCATTTTTCATGAATAAAACTGAAGATGCCTAGGGGACACACTAAGTATGATGAAACCTTTATCACAAATGTCCTCCAACTATAACTATAGCTCCGAGAGCTTGGTAGGGTCCATCTGATATTCTATAGAAGTTATCAGGGTAGTCCAAGGATGCAAGTATTTTAAAAACATCATCTCTCGCATAAGAGGTAGTCCAATAATGTTTTCAAAGAAGTAATACATATATTCATACACAACTGATGGAACCCAGATAGATAAAGAGTATGTTGTATCAAGGGTTACACTCGATATCTTATGAGTGATAGGATATAATCTACTATTTATAGAATCTGTTGGCCCTACTATACAGTCTCTCGCACTTGAAATGGAGAACCTCATCCCATCAGCATGTAGGCATCTTATAAGTCAACAATGAATTTGACTTGGGGTCAAAACATGGAAATAAAATCCATATCCAATATGATATCATTGGGTTCTATTGTTATACCAAAAGGTCCTATATGAATCTCTCACCACCAAGTGATATCTCACACTGTTGGAAAACAAAATACATAGAAGAAGATTTCCTTATGTGATAATCAAGAAAAATATGCTATGTTGGCACCTCCATTGGGAGATCCAACACTCATACTAAGAGCATCTTGAAAAAACCTAAGGATAGAAACTATGTCTATTAACATAGTTGAAATTGTTGAATAAACACATATCACACCTAAAATCATCTCATGTGTTGTTGGATCATAGATGTCCAAATCTAGTATTTGTTCGTGGCTCTAGATGATAGCTCCCAGATCCTAATATGGGCCACCTAGTGGAGGAGGTGGAAGGATCTCATACTACCATCCTCCACCTTCATCTCCTCATATTCCTTTACTATCTTGGTCTCCTTGTGGACTACCTTGTCTCTCTTTGGAGATCCCTCGTCAATGCATTATCTCTACCATGATAGCCATTAGATATTTTCCGGGGATGATCAACACATCTGGTCGTGTAGTCCCATTCCATGTGACCTCACCTATCACAAGCATAAAACTGACCCTCTCTTGGCTTCCATGGAACCCTACACTACCCCTTCCTTGTATGACCATTTCCATGAGACTACTCATAGAAGGTTCTCATATTCTGAGATCTTTGATGCCTGTATGCTTTTATAGATGAATCATCTATTTTATACCTACTACTAGCTCTATCTATTTGGAATCCCAATGAAAAAATTATCTATCAAAATTTGTTTCTCTAGCACACCGACATATTTAAGGTTGCATAATGGAACTAGACTGGGACATATCTGTAATGCCCCAACCCTAGTTGCCCAGAGTCGGTGCATTATTACATTACATTGGCATGATCACAAGAAAGATCAAATCTCGAAAGACCGATTGGTTTAGTAGCCTTGGAAACACTAGATATATTCATAAGTTTTACATTACATCATAAAATGAAAAACTACTACAACAACATAATGTCTCCACAGTCCACACTATTATCCCCACATAATATCCCTGTAGGTCATTCATAACTTACTTCTTCACATCCTGGGAAAACTAAAACATAGAAAAGGGGTGAGCTCAAATTCCCAGTAAGGATAACAATATAGCGGAACATTCAAAATAAGCATAAACATTTAAGGCAATGCATTACTATAACAAAAGCCTTTTAAACATGAACTTCAACATAGTATGGAAAAAGTAAAATGAAATAATGCCATTTACTTATTCACATGGATATTCTACTAATCGAATAATCACATGCAAAATTAATAACAACTTTAATAATGATGGAATGCATAATGCTGAACTTTAATATTTTTGTCAAGGCCTCGTCCCTAGACCTTGGGGCTAACTATAACCGGAACCCAACCCGGAGTGTCTCTAATAACCGGAAACCAACCCAGAGTGCCTCTAACAACCGGACACCAACCCGGAGTTCCTCTAATAACCAGAGACCAAACCGGAGTTCCTCTAATAACCGGAGACCAAACTGGAGGGCTTACTTTTACCGGTCCCAACCCGGAACATACTTGTCTAACACATTCATCTGAATGAAAGGTTGAAATATAACATAAAAATTCAGATTACAAATAACTTATGAAATATCAATACTTTAAACATAAACCATGAGTGACATAATAATAACTTATTCACAGTCAAAAATATCACAAAACCTTCAATAAATTATGGATGTTTTGTATCATAATAAATCAACTTCAAATAAGCTTAAAATCCATCAAAGGATGTTGACATAGATGAAATCAAGACTATTTTAGAGAAATATCTCCTTTTTTTAAATCATTTTAAAATTAACATAATTATAAAATAATACATTCAATTTGAAAACATTCTTATAAGCTTGTAAGGGAAGCTTCGACGATTTTATAACGGCGGAAAATAACCGCACCCGCCGTATAAGTTAAAAAAACATTCTTACCTTAATTCAGTCGAAAAGGTTAAAAAGCACCTTGTTTGGAAAACGACAGAAAGATTCCTTTCGAAACACGTAAGGGTATAAATGACTTTAACCCATATTCTTGTAAATAGTAAAAATGTTTTAAAATACATTTTGAAGAAACATGGATGTGGATGATAACGAGATCCCAGTAGATTATTACGTATAAACAACCTCGGATAGTGAAGAGATTTTGAAATAACCCTTAACAATTTGGTAACTTATGAAACATACAACCCATGAAAGAGGTATCATACAATGAATATGTAAATACACATAAATTAGAGTGTATTACACAAAGAATATAATTATGGTCAGTACATACCCCACACAAAAGGTGATGGTGGCAATATGGCATGAATCTCACAGGAATAAGGAGTGAGATGAAAACCCCTTACCTTGTACATTTACTTGGTTGGGGTAGGTTAACCTCCTATATAATAGTGAAATAATTGTTATTAAATTATACAAGAATCATATATATTAATATGATATCATATATGATCTTTTAACTTTGATTTGTTAATAATATCTTAGTATTATCGTTGTTTCGGGTGTTAACTTACATGTTTTCTTTTATATGTTTTATTACGTAAGCCATGTTTGTAATTGATAGGTTGTATATTATTAATATCCAGAATGATATCAAGTCCTTAAACATCATTTTTATATCAGCAAATGATAATTATACTTGAATGGATATGATGGAGAATGAATCTCATCACGTTCGTGGAGACGGTAGTCCGTACGTACGCACGAGCGACAATATCATTCTTTTGATAT
Organism: Viscum album; assembly: GCA_963277665.1. Lineage (NCBI taxonomy): Eukaryota > Viridiplantae > Streptophyta > Magnoliopsida > Santalales > Viscaceae > Viscum > Viscum album. The sequence continues at coordinate 247,877,453 of OY728165.1, read as the reverse complement.
TAAAATAATATATAAATGGATGGTATATCATATATACAGAGTCATTAACATGTTATATTTATTATTTACATGAGTTACACATCGTTATTATACCCATCCAAATAATAATATATTGAATAACAATTACACCACGACGTGGAGACGGTAAGCCGTACGTACGCACGTATGGTGACATGTTATTCAAAGGGTGGATAGAATACTGAATATGGTTGTACCATATTTATAATAACATCACAGTATATATATTATACTGGAGTTATTATTTTAGAATGGTAACAACAAAGGAAGAAGAAGTGTAAGAAGAAGGAACTTGGAAAAGGGTGGTGAAATCATTACCTCTTCTTCGGTCTCTTCCTTTTGATTTGATCAAAAGGACTCCTTAGGATGGATTTCTGATCAAACTAAGGCATCTAGGTTGTATTGAAGGAAGTTGGGAGAGTATTTGGGAAGAGATTGGCTGAGCCAAGTGGCTTGCGAGGTGTGAGGAATGAGTAGAAGTGGTCTCCTTTTATAAGGGAGAGGGGGGGCTCTTTAGGAATGAGTGAAAGTATTACTTTATAATATAATTAAATTCGTTTTATAATGGTAGAAAAATAATTGAGGTCGAAGATAAGATGACTCATATTATAAATAAAATCAACCAATAAGAATTTGATAGGTTTTAGATAGTACTTTAATCATTATAATCTTATTTATTTAAATGATTTATTAATGAGGTAAACATTGCATCATTATTGTGTCATTAATAATTTAAATTATTTGATGTATAAAAATTATAAATAAAAGATCATTATGTAGGAAATCTTTTTATCTTTCTAATGAATATTTATAATCGAAAATACAACATGTATAACCCTATGTAAAAATTGTTCTTCTAAAAGATGTAAGCTTATGCCATTTTTATTTTTATTTTAACTTTATTAATATTATGTGTCCCTACCACATACAAGTGGCTCCAAGGGGTCTCCAAATCGACCCAAGGATGCCCATGGTCGGTTATGTGTCCACCAATAAGGTTAGGACACTTTTTAGGGTAATTTTGTATTATTATAATATTATTTTTTAACCCTTATTTACCGGATTTACCCATAACCATGGTAAATAAAATATTTACCACAATAATTATTTAAAATGTCTATAAATAAAAGTTACCTATTTACAAAATTTGGACATCCTGATTCCAAATATGGAATCCATTTTTCTAAATTCAAAAACACAGAAGTGGCAGAAATTAATTTAAAATTAATTCCCGTTGTCAAAACAAAAAGCGTGTTTTTAAGAGATAATAACTATCAAAAGATTGACACTTGTTTATGTTCGGTTTAATTGTAAAATTATGTCCAATGACCAAAATTATATTAAATGGTAAAAATATATTCTAAATATACTTTAAAACCACTCAAATTCATAATTTATCACTACTAATTATTTTGATTAAAAAAGTTTTTTTTAATTAAAATTTAGTAATTTTCACTATTCATAAAAATATGAAAGTTATCCGAAATGTACCAAAATTTCACCTTAGGATATATTCGATATTCCGAATCCAAAAATGAAGTCCATTTTGAAATATAAAATATATATAATTTCAAAAAGTAGGAATTACTATTCATAATGGCTAGTTTGATTGGTTATGGTGTGTTAGAACTCGGTGTTGTGTACAACACACGCTATCACATTATTCAAAGAGAAGCGTATCGTAGAAGCTTGGGGTGTTACATTCTCCCCTCCTTCAAATAATTTCGTCCTCGAAATTTCTAGAATACTTATCACATGAAAAGACTCGGTTGGTTATTCATCATAAGTTCCTCGGGTTCCCACATTGCCTCTTCCATCTTATGGTTTCTCCACAAAACTTTTACCAGACGCGTCGTCCTGTTTCTCAGCACTTGTTCTCTCGTATCAAGAATCCTGACGGGCTCTTCACAATAAGACAGATCTGGTTCCAGTTCTAATTCCTCATAGGTGAGTACATGCATTGGGTCAGGCATGTATTTTCTCAACAGAGATACGTGGAACACATCGTGAACTTTGGAGAGACTTGGCGGCATTACCAATCGGTAAGCTACAACCCCAATTCGTTCAAGAATTTCGAAAGGTCCGATGTACCTGGGACTCAATTTACCTTTTTTACCAAAACGTATGACTCCCTTCCATGGAGATACCTTCAGGAAAACATGATCACCAACTTGAAATTCCAAATCCTTCCTTCGATTATCGACATATCTCTTCTGCCTACTTTGAGCTGCTTTGATGTGATTTTGGATTACCTTCACCTTTTCCACCGTTTCCTCCACCAGTTCTGGGCCTACAAGTTTTCTTTCACCAACCACATACCAACAGGTTCGTGTACGACATCTCTTTCCGTATAACGCTTCATATGGTGCCATCTGAATACTCGAATGGAAGCTATTGTCATAAGAAAATTCAACCAGTGTGAAATATTGATCCCACATACCCTGAAAGTCAAGTAAGCAAGATCTCAACATGTCTTCTAGGGTTTGAATAGTCCGTTCTGATTGTCCATCTGTCTGAGGGTGGTAAGAAGTGCACAAATGAAGTTTAGTATCCAGAGATTTCTGAAGACTTTTCCAAAATCTTGAAGTAAAACGGGGATCACGATCAGAAACAATCGATAGGGGTACTCCAGGAAGTCTCACAACTTCATTAATGTATAGTCTTTCTAGACGTTCCAGGGGTAGATCTTCTCTTATAGCAAGAAAATGTGCTGACTTGGTAAGACGATCAACAATAACCCATATTGCATCGTTCCTTCTAGGAGTCTTCGGTAGCCCCATGACAAAGTCCATCGTAATATTGTCCCATTTACACTCCGGTATGGGAAGAGGTTGCATGACTCCTCCAGGCTGTTGCCTTCCAGCTTTCACTTACTGACAAACCATACATCTTGACACAAAATCAGCAATCTCCCTCTTCATGTTGTCCCACCAAAAATGTTCCTTCAAATCTCTATACATTTTGGTGCTCCCAGGGTGTATAGAGAAATTGGAACTATGAGCATCATCCAGCAATTCCCTTTTCAGATCAGGTAAATCGGGAACACAAAGTCTCTTCCCGAATTTCAAAATTCCATCTTCATACACAAAGTCTATCAATCTCCCATCATTCACAGCTTTAATCTTCTTCTGAAATTCTTCATAATCAGTCTGAGAACTCTTAATCCTTTCTAGTAAAGATGATTTGGCAACCATTTGAAAAAGAATTGATGTTTCACCTTCCCGGGTTATTCCCATGTCCATCTTCACTGGATCCATGAAAATTAGATCCCTTTCAATTCTCATCATTTTCAAAACTCCATGGTCTTTTCTGCTCAAAGCATCTGCCACCTTGTTTTCTTTCCCAGGGTGGTAGTGTATCGTGCAATCATAATCCTTGAGTAATTCAAGCCATCTCTTTTTCCTCATGTTGAGTTCTTTTTGTGAGAAAATATACTTCAAACTCTTGTGATCAGTATAAATCTCACATTTTTCACCATAGAGGTAGTGTCTCTATATCTTCAAAGCAAAGATCACAGCTGCTAACTCAAGATCATGAGTAGGATAGTTTTGTTCATGAATTTTCAACTGTCGTGATGCATAGGAAATAACTCTATCATTCTACATAATGACATAACCAAGTCCTTTCTTTGATGCATCACTATAAATAACGAACCCATCATTCCCCGATGGTAGAGTCAATATAGGAGCATTGAATAATCTTCTCTTCAGTTCTTCGAAACATTATTCACACTCATTTTTTCAAACAAATTTAACCCCTTTACGTGTGAGCTTCGTTAATGGGTTAGCCAATCGGGCAAAAATCTGGATGAAACGTCGATAATAACCTGCCAAACCAATAAAACTACGTACCTCAGTTATACTCGTAGGTGCTGGCCATTCCTGGATTGCCTTGGTCTTAGAAGGATCAACAGAGATTCCATATTTAGAGACAATATGGCCAAGAAAATAAATATCCTGAAGCCAGAATTCACACTTGCTAAACTTCCCACATAATTCATGCCTCCTCATAGTCTTCAAGATAATGCGAAAGTGATTTTCATGATCTTCGTAGGTTTTGGAGTATACCAAGATATCATCAATAAATACCACCACAAATTCATCGAGATACTCCTTGAAAACTCTATTCATCAGATCCATGAATACAGAGGGTGCATTAGTCAATCCAAACGGCATTACGGTAAACTCGTAATGCCCGTACCTGGTTCGAAATGCTATCTTCGGAATGTCTTCCTTCTTCACACACAACTGATGGTATCCAGATCGAAGGTCAATCTTTGAAAAGTATTGAGCTCCATGCAGTTGGTCAAATAAATCATCAATACGAGGTAGGGGATACTTTTTCTTTATCGTTATAGAATTGATCTCCCTGTAGTCGATACATAACCTCATAGATCCATCATTCTTTTTAACAAAAAGAACTGGGGCTCCCCATGGAGAAACACTAGGGAGAATAAATCCCTTAATACTCAATTCCTCTAGTTGTTTCTTTAGTTTGGCTAATTCCACAGTGGCCATTCTATAAGGGGTCTTCGATATAGGCCTTGATCCAGGAATAAAATCAATGGAAAGCTCAACTTCTCGTTCTGGAGGATGTCCAGGTAAATCTTCCGGAAATACATCTACAAATTATTTCACAACAGGTACATCCTCTATCTGAATATTCCTTTCCTCACCGACAATTATTTCTTTCTCTTTCTCCCCAATAATTGAATTAAGATGAGCTACTGGGGGTGGATCTAAATAAGAATTAGGTGGTGACGATTCTGCTCTAAAAATAAGGTGTTCCTTATCATTATCATCAAGAATCGTAACCTCTTTCTTCTTAAAATAAATCTTTTCATCATAGTCCGAATGCCAATCCATACCGAGGATTATATCAAACTCAATCATAGGTATGATGATGAGATCAGCAGATAAAGAAAATTTATGTGCTCTAATGGGGACTGATTCACAAAACTTTGTTGCAATGATACTTCCTTAAGAGTTTTAACTGACAACTCCCTTATTAAATCCAATTGGAAATATCTAATTTTCTTAGCAAACTGGAAAGATATGAAACAATGCAATGATCCAGAATCAAATAATGCATTTGCTAAACTTGAGGAAACCATTAAATTACCTGCCACCATGTCTTTCGAAGCTTCTACCTCAGCAGTAGTGATAGCATAAGCCTGGCCTTGATCCCTTGGCCTTTTCTGAGGTATGTTCTCCTGAAGCTTAGGACGTTCATTTGCATAATGCCCCATCTACCTACAATTGTAGCACTGGACGTTGGTAGCTTCCTTCTTCCCCTTGCAATCACGAGCTTGGTGACCTTTTTCACCGCACTTGTAACAGACTCCCATTCCCTTCAAGCAAGTACCAGGGTGTTTCTTCCCACATTTACCACAGGATGGATATTCAACCTTTCCCTTCTTCCCCTTATTTCCATTCCCAAATTGATCAGAAGGTCTCTTCTTCTCTTGCTTTGCTTTAAAGTCATAAGACTTAGAGAATTCCTTTTCGGTCTTGATAGCACATGAGACAATGTCTTTGTACGATGAAAAGGATTGTGAGACTAATGCTCTATGGAGAAATGGTTTTAACCCATCAATGAAACGATCAATCTTACTTCTTTGGTTACGAATATAATCACCAGTGTACCTTGCTAACATTGTAAAGTTAGCCTCATACTTTGCGACATTCTCATCCTCCTTCTGTATCAGACTTAGAAATTGCCTTTCCATATCTGCTCGATGGTCGCGAGGGAAGTATTTTTCTAAAAACAGATCTTTGAACTCCCTCCATTCCATATTTGATACTTCATCATCTTCCTTCATGTTTTGAATCAATGACCACCATTGATCAGCATCTCCAGTGAGGTGGTAAACTGCCATGATAACTTTTTCCCTTTCACTGCTCCCCAAAGCCTGAAATATTTTCTCTAGGGAATTTATCCATTGCTCAGCTACTAAGGGATTTGTACTCCAATTGAACGTTGGTGGTTGTTGCCTCATGAATCGATCTAACATTGATCCTCCACGCTGCGGATCAGGGTGCTCCATACGGGTAAGGTTATTATTCATAACCTGAGTAAGTTGTCCCAGTATGGTGATTAGCTGATCGGAACCAGTTGCATCACCATCCCCACTATAATTATCTTGAGCAGGAGGGAAATCCCTACATGGAGTGCGTTCATTGATACAGTTTCCATTTCTTCCACTAGGCGCCATTTCTAAACAATGGCATAAACTAGATCAGTTTATGAATCAAAATTCATAATCCCATAGTTATAAAACACTTAACATAAATTGAACTATTTATGGATATAATCCATAATCATAAGAATGTTTTCATTGAGGAAGTATATACTCATAATCCCTTCAAAATGATTTGTAAAGAAAATTAGAGTTATCCTAAGCATATCCCCTGGGAGTGTTGTAACCAAGAGTGCAGCAAGGCCCGTTGTCGTGCACCTGTTCACATTCGAGTCTAGCTCAAAGCGGTGTTTTCGGGTTTTACCCCTAGGTAAATCTGTGCCAGAGCCGCCTCTACCTGCACGTATCCAGACAGGGATGTATTGCTCGGAAAACTCACAAAATCTCTATAATACCAAAATTCTAGGAAGTTCTTCTATACTAATCCTCAAAGTTCATCTTAGGTCTACGTGCTCTAATCAGATTTTATCTAAATCTAGCTTCCAAGGTTTGTACTAAACTTCCTCTGATACCAACTGTAATGCCCCAACCCTAGTTGCCCAGAGTCGGTGCATTATTACATTACATTGGCATGATCACAAGAAAGATCAAATCTCGAAAGACCGATTGGTTTAGTAGCCTTGGAAACACTAGATATATTCATAAGTTTTACATTACATAATAAAATAAAAAACTACTACAACAACATAATGTCTCCACAGTCCACACTATTATCCCCTCATAATATCCCTGCAGGTCATTCATAACTTACTTCTTCACATCCTGGGAAAAATAAAACATAGGAAAGGGGTGAGCTCAAATGCCCAGTAAGGATAAAAATATAGAAGAACATTCAAAATAAGCATAAACATTTAAGGCAATGCATTACTAAAACAAAAGCCTTTTAAACTTGAACTTCAACATAGTATGGCAAAAGTAAAATGAAATAATGCCATTTACTTATTTACATTGATATTCTACTAATCGAATAATCACATGCAAAATCAATAACCACTTTCATAATGATGGAATGCATAATGCTGAACTTTAATTTCTATGTCAAGGCCTCGTCCCTAGACCTTGGGGCTAACTGTAATCAGAACCCAACCCGGAGTGTCTCTAATAACCGGACACCAACCCGGAGTGCCTCTAATAACCGGACACCAACCCGGAGTTCCTCTAATAACCGGAGACCAAAACGGAGTTCCTCTAATAACCGGAGACCAAACCGGAGGGCTTACTTTTACCGGTCCCCAACCTGGAACATACTTGTCTAACACATTCATCTGAATGAAAGGTTGAAATATGACATAAAAATTCAGATTACAAATAACTTATGAAATATCAATACTATAAACAAAAACCATGAGTGACATAATAATAACTTATCCACAGTCAAAAATATCACAAAACCTTCAATAAAATATGGATGTTTTGTATCATAATAAATCAACATCAAATAAGCTTAAAATCCATCAAAAGATGTTGACATAGATGAAATCAAGACTATTTTAGAGAAATATCTCCTTTTTTTAAATCATTTTAAAAGTAACATAATTATAAAATAATACATTCAATTTGAAAACATTCTTATAAGCTTGTAAGGGAAGCGTCGACGATTTTATAACGGCGGAAAATAACCGCACCCGCCGTATAAGTTAAGAAAACATTCTTACCTTAATTCTGTCGAAAAGATTAAAAAGCACCTTGTTTGGAAAAAGATGGAAATATTCCTTTCAAAACACATAAGGGTATAAATGACTTTAACCCATATTCTTGTAAATAGTAAAAATGTTTTAAAATACATTTTGAAGAATCATGGATGTAGATGATAACGTGATCCCAGTAGATTATTACGTATAAACAACCTCGGATAATGAAGAGATTGTGAAATAACCCTTAACAATTTGGAAACTTATGAAACATACAACCCATGAAAGAGGTATCATACAATGAATATGTAAATACACATAAATTAGAGTGTATTACACAAAGAATATAATTATGGGCAGTACATACACCACACAAAAGGTGATGGTGGCAATATGGCATGAATCTCACGGGAATAAGGAGTGACATGAAAACCCCTTACCTTGTACTTTTACTTGGCTGGGGTAGGTTAACCTCCTGTATAATAGTGAAATAGTTGTTATTAAATTATACAAGAATCATATATATTAATATGATATCATATATGATCTTTTATCTTTGATTTGTTAATAATATCTTAGTATTATCGTTGTTTCGGGTGTTAACTTACTTGTTTTCTTTTATATGTTTTATTAATTAAGCCCTGTTTGTAATGGATAGGTTGTATATTATTAATATCCAGAATGATATCAAGTCCTTAAACATCATTTTTAAATCAGCAAATGATAATTATACTTGAATGGATATGATGGAAAATGAATCTCATTGCGTTCGTGGAGACGGTAGTCCGTACGTACGCACGAGCGACAATATCATTCTTTTGATATTAAAATAATATATAAATGGATGGTATATCATATATACAGAGTCATTAACATGTTATATTTATTATTTACATGAGTTACACATCGTTATTGTACCCATCCAAATAATAATATATTGAATAACAATTACACCACGATGTGGAGACGGTAAGCCGTACGTTCGCATGTATGGTGACATGTTATTCAAAGGGTGGATAGAATACTGAATATGGTTGTACCATATTTATAATAACATCAAAGTATATATATGATACTGGAGTTATTATTTTAGAATGGTAACAACAAAGGAAGAAGAAGTGGAAGAAGAAGGAACTTGGAAAAGGGTGGTGAAATCATTACCTCTTCTTCGGTCTCTTCCTTTTGATTTGATCAAAAGGACTCCATCGGTTGGCTTTATGATCTAACTAAGGCCTCTAGGTTGTAGTGAGGGAAGTTGGGAGAGTATTGGGGCAGAGTTTGGCCGAGCCAAGTGGCTTGAGAGGTGTGAGGAATGAGTAGAAGTGGTCTCCTTTTATAAGGAAGAGGAGGGGCTCTTTAGGAAAGAGTGAAAGTATTACATTATAATATAATTAAATTCGGTTTATAATGGTCCAAAAATAATTGAGGTCGAAGATAAGATGACTCATATTCTAAATAACATCAACCAATAAGAATTTGACAGGTTTTAGATAATATTTTAATCATTATAATCTTATTTATTTAAATGATTTAATAATGAGGTAAACATTGCATCATTATTGTGTCATTAATAATTTAAATTATTTGATGTCTAAAAATTATAAATAAAATATCATTATGTATTAAATCTTCTTATATTTCTAATGAATATTTATAATCGAAAAACCAACATGTATAACCCTATTTCAAAATTGTTCTTCTAAAAGATGTAAGCTTATGCCATTTTTATTTTTATTTTATCTTTATTAATATAATGTGTCCCTACAACATACAAGTGGCTCCAAGGGGTCCCCAAATCGACCCAAGGATGACCATGGTCGGGTATGTGTCCACCAATAAGGTTAGGACACGTTTTAGGGTAATTTTGTATTATTATAATATTATTTTTTAACCCGTATTTACCGGATTTATCCTTAACCATGGTTAATAAAATATTTACCACAGTAATTATTCAAAATGTCTAAAAATAGAAGTTACCTATTTACACAATTTGTACAACCTGATTCCAAATATGGAATCCATTTTTCTAAATTCAAAACACAGAAGTGGCAGAAATTAATTTAAAATTAATTCCTGCTGTCAAAACAAAAAGCGTGTTTTTAAGAGATAATAACTATCAAAAGATTGACACTTGTTTATGTTCGGTTTAATTGTAAAATTATGTCCAATGACCAAAATTATATTAAATGGTAAAAATATATTCTAAATATAATTTAAAACCACTCAAATTCATAATTTATCACTATTAATTATTTTTATTAAAAAAGTTGTTTTTAATTAAAATTTAGTAATTTTCACTATTCATCAAAATATGAAAGTTATCCGAAATGTACCAAAATTTCACCTTAGGATAAATTCGATATTCTGAATCCAAAAATGAAGTCCATTTTTAAATATAAAATATATATAATTTCAAAAGGTAGTTATTACTATTCATAACGGCTAGTTTGATTGGTTATGGTGTGTTAAAACTCGGTGTTGTGTACAACAACGCTATCACATTATTCAACGAGAAACGTACCGTAGAAGCTTGGGGTGTTACAATATCTCTATACAGGTCCAGGTTCAAACTTTTGTGCTCGGACATAGCCATCATAAATCTTATTGATAAAGTACCATGTAAGTTATGTATACCTAGCTGGGTACTAATCCATTATCATTCCCCACTTCTTAAGCACCATAAACTCCTAAATATGGAGGGAGTGTAATGAGGGGTAGTACTCTCAAGAAATAACTGCTGGAAGTCGTACCATAAGAGCATCAACTCATCATACATCAAAGTAAACATGCTCCACCAATATATTCTTAAAGGAAAATACTGGAGTTAAAATCCACCATATGATCCTTTGGTGTCCAAATATGTATGATGATACTGACCACCAAATCTATAAAATCCTCTACTACTTAGGGATCTAGATCACTATGGATCCTCAGCGGGATATGACGCTTGAAGTCATGGAGTGTGATTAGACTACGTACATCCTTAGCCTGCACTACTGGGAAAATCTGATGCTTAACATTTGGAGGTACTTTGACCGGATAACCTAGTGGATGAGTATTATAAGATGTACCTCGAACAAAGGCATCATCACTTATATGGTCATCATCATGAACAAAAGAATATATCATTGTTGGCGGTCATGGCAGAGGCATCCTAAATATTTTGAAGGTGTACCATGGTCAGATGAGAATATATATATATATATATATCAATTATAATTTGTGTATGACTCAAGAAGGATAGTCAAAGAATCATTAATATATGATTCATGTACCATTGATCTGTAAAATAAATGTATCGGTATGCACAGTCGACAATCAGGTAGTCAAGGTCATTGTGAATGGCTACGTTGGCTTCCAAATCATCAATAGAATCCCTATCCTAAGGGTCGTACTTGAGAAACTTTTAAAATGTTTCCATAATCCCAAAAAAATCATTTTTAAGGAATGTCCATACAACAAACCAATGATCGAACCACCTCTCATACCAATCTTTTATGACCCGGCCCAAGCAGAGCATCAAAGCCACCACTACCCCATGCCCACCTCCATAGGCTAGTGGTGGTGACAAGCACCAAGGGAATAAATAACTCTAGGAGTCCATTTCCAATGTAATTGTACATAGAAACACAAAAAAATCAATTGGAAATTACAAAGGTAAATAACGAAAAGATGAAAAAATATTATAAATTAAATAAAAAACTGTACGAACCTATAGACCGTACAATGATAGGTAGTGTAAAAAGAAAGGAAATGTAAAAAAATACACGCCCAAATTGATGGAAAACTAAAAATGTAAAATAGATAACAGAGCCTATCTCCTGGATCCGAAGCTATGACCACCATACGCAGTCCAAGAACCCTATATTCCTATGCTCCCATGAAGTCATGTTTGAACTACCTTCTATATAAAATAGACATGAATCAGGTTAGGGAAAGCACATAAAATTGTTAGTATATACATACCTAGTATAAAACCCCAAAAAGGGTGAAGGAGGATAAAAAATAGATACCAAAAATAAGAATGAAGTATATAGATCAGGGTATAGTGAGAGAGAGTATAAATCAATCCAAAAAGAGAGTTAAATTGAGATCTTTGAAAGATAAGGTTATTAACAAGGTGAGAAGATGAACATATCTTCATGTCTTCACTACCTATAGCTGGAGGGTGGACTCATCCAACCATGAGAAGCAAAACATGGAAAGCATATGACATACCTAGTACGTCTTCACCTCTCTTGAGTTGAGTGTATTAATAATATAGGAGTGTGCAGTGAATTAGATTATATATATTCCCATTCAAAGAATATAAAATAAGAGAGTACGGGGGATCTCCATACCATATCTTATCCCAAGAAGAAGGGTATTAAATTGTTCTAAGGTAATTCCATCTATGATGCCCAAAATCTCACACATCTGTAATGGGCACATAATTATAATGGAATCAATTATTGTACCTTGATAGTATTATCCTTGGGTAGAAATGAGTTTCCTATATGGTTTTAGGTCAAGTCAAAAGTATTAATATTTATGAATAATGAATCTCACTTCCTTGTGAGTCCAAAGCTATGAAAAACCATGTATCATCACTGTGATGAACAATCTAGGAGTCACAAGTTTTAGGAATGGATCTCATGCCTTGGTAACTTGAGGTCCTTCCTCTGGTAGTCACTAAGGAACTACACTACCTAGTCTTATTAGAGGGTACAACTTCTGAATTTGTCATCGAGGAATGCCACATCCAAGTCCAACTAGAGGGTAAATTCAGAGAGTCTTCAGGGAACTCCACTGCCTCGCCTTGCTAGAGGGTTATTCCTAGAGGATTTCAGTAATAAATTCCAATGCCCATACTTGCTGAAGGGTATTCTCAAAAATTTCATTAGGGAATTCCACTGCTCAACCTAGCTAGAGGTTATGCCCAAAACTACAATTAGGGAATTCCATTTCCCATTATTACTAGTGGTTAATCCCATAACGTCAAGGAACTCCACTACCCAGACCTGATTGAGGGTAACATAGAAATATCATCAGAGAAAACCACTCCCTAGATATCTTGGAGTGTAGGACTAGTACTATCATTGGGGAAAACCACTACCTTACCCTGTTGGAGGGTTATTCTCAAGATGCTCAGGTGATTCTGTATGAATATTACTTTCATTAGGTGTCACCTCCGTACATGATATACCTGGAAAATTTCACACCATATCTTGAAATCCACCTCTGAGGTAAACATCATGTTCTATAAGAAAACAAACCACCGATAGGCTTCTTGTGTTAAAATCCCTATTCATACGAAGGAAATAAGTAAGTTTGAAGTTATAATGGAAGAAACTCATGTATCACATGACCTTTGGGGGGGACCAAATGCATGTGGTCCCTCTCCATTGCCTGGATGTGTCTCTGGTTGGTACATGGGTGTTGTATGTTTAAGGGTACATGTCGTGTAGGTGGAATATGTGGCATGCCCCCCGCCCTATTAGAGGACCAGACCATGTCTTCTAGATGTGTCCATGTACTCAGAACCTGTGTCCGTGTACATTTGTAGACATCTTGTTGACCCACATTGGATACTGCCTATGTGGACAACCCATGTCCATGTAATTTTTACATGGAATGTCTCTGTCCCTATAGTTCATCAAATTTATCATTCACATGAGAATGAATTACACCAAGTGTTAAGGAAGTACATGTCATGACATCATTATGGGTCTCCAAAACCGTAGAACCCAAATTTGAAAGGGATACACACCGTGTATTCTTCATCGACACGAAATTTAGTCAGGGTTTTCCTAGAATCATTGGATTTTACAAATCTAATCTTGAACTTTTTATCTGCTAAAAAACCCTTAAATTTCACCTCAAAATGATTTGAAACTCAAGGATCTGATCCTCATTCACCATTTACATTCATAATATGAGAGAAATTAACCACCATAATGTATAGGGGTTTCATTAAAATTTCCATAGGATGCCTAATATTTGATCCTTGATGATACATACTCAATCCACTGGATTTAAATTCTTTTTTTTTCACCATAAATCTTGATCTGTGCTTTTCTTGTAGAATCGTTGACATTTTGTCGAACAGTCAGAAATCTAGCCACTGGATCAAGCTTTAGTCACCTGAAAATCATCAAACTGGAAACCACATGGATTGAGATGATGAACAACACATTTAAATATGTAATAAAAGCACCAGAACAAGGGTTTAAGCCTCACTATCCAAGCATTCATGGCCATATATCAAGAACAAGTCACCCCTGTTAGATGAATAAATAGAAAATTAATTAAATTTCAATACACTACCACATGTAAGGTTTTTCAAAGGCGTATATCATAGGGGAAATTATAATCTACTCAATAATATAAATATTATTGAGAAAAACCAAAAATAATGATTCTTATCTCTATTTGGATCAATCATTTGTGAAGAACATACGCACACAAAAATCAAACGAAGATGGAGTGTATGTTGCACTTCAATCCTCTATAATCCAAAGGTTTGTCATTCATCACCAATGGAAGATGGGAGGAGATATCATCGGTATATGATAAAATTATTATCCAACCTTGAAAAATTAACCCTAATAAACAATTTATATACCTTCATTATGTAAAAGTAAAATTACTCAATTATTAAATTAATAGTTTAATTTACTTAAAAGAAAATCCAATGAGAATGGGGTGCAAAAGGCATGAACTAACTCATTTTATGTCACCCATAGGGTAATCACTGCATTCGAGAACCAATAGTAGTCTTTGATTTTTGATCTGATCGAACTTTTAAGAATTATCATATTTTCAATAATTAATTGTGAATACAATAAATAATATATTTAATATTTTTATAAAATTAATTCCTAGAACACTGGGACTCAGAATCTCATGTCGTCTCTGTGCCTAGATCTAGAAATATATTTATTAATATTTCAATTTCTTATAGGTAATAAACTAGGTTTTATATTAAATCCCAAAAAATGTATATGTTAAAAATACTTTGTTAGTTCTATTAATGGGTACCATCTATATCTAATGATTTTAAAAATATTATCATATAATTCTTTGAATAATAATATTTTTTAAATAATAAACCAATAACTGGTAATTGGGACATGATTATGGAATGAAATAAATTTTTTAGTTGTTATAGTCAACTCATTTTTTCTATTGAATCAATCCTTGTGGAGATTTTATCTAGGAGATGTTTCAAGAATCAATGATGATACATGAGATACTACTTTCTTCTATATTGTAGTATTATTTGGATTATGTAAATGTTACATACACAGAATTCATAGATAGTGTGAGTGTTACATCCATACATGTTCATTAATCTATGGATACCACTAATCATGAACTTTAGAGAATCACATATTTTTGACATTTCTCATATCCATTCGTTATATTTATGTACACCATTGTCTCATAACAATTGTAAATATTCTATAATAGGTTTAAAGTATATATCAATTACTTTTCAATGAATTTTTATTCTTAGAATGTTCGTTGAAATAATGAATGTTTTTTCCCACAATTACATGGATAAAGATTACATGGGATTTAAATAACATTTAGTTTTATATATGTTGAACCTGGAGTCCGAAATCAATTATATCCATCATTATCCAATCCCAAATACATATTTCAAGGATATAAATTGTAATTTGGATTTAAATAATCATTAGATTTCCATAATATCAAATATAATGGATGTATTATAAACAATCCATTATTATTTTATATAGTATTTCACTCATTTAATATTATATTTTTTGAAGAAATCAATATTCAATATAATAGTGATTTTAATCTAATATATTTGAAAACAAATTCATCAGTTTTATTTTTCTTCCTCTTTATAATACGTTCATTTAGAACATCATCATGACTTTCTAATTTATATCTAGACGTATAAAATCTTTTAGTTACTTCCCTATCTCAATCCTTTCCCCGAAACAACATGAAACAACTGGGGAATTATTGAATCATATTATGATTAAGATAATGTTTTTAAAAACATTCATCATCTCATATATGATCATATAATACTAAGATAACAAAATATATCAGGTTTCATTTCTTATATCTTCTATATTAATTAATTTTTAATTACACATATGATATGGATATATTGAAATACCAAAAGAAATAAATATTTTACGTATTAGATTTATCCTTTATAGAATTACCAACTTTACACATCCACTAATTCATAAATATAATTTTATTACTAAGTTACATTCTCTCCTATATTAATCTGTAGAAAATAAAAAATTTGCCTCTACAAATGTGTTACAATCTACATCAATTTTCAATGTTTAGAATTTTTTAGACATGTTCTAAATTTCATTCTCCACTATCTAGGAGTAAGAAATTCATTGTAACGGTCATCATATTTATAAAATAAAACAAAAACATTAAGGAATAATAAAAAATTAACATAAAAAAATATTCTCATTTTTAAACGATTATTGAGAGTAAATAATAAAATAAAATATATTAATTATTAGTTATTTTTATGATCACATATTTTATTATATGAATATTTCATATAAAAAAATGAAAAATAAAACACATCATATATAAATTATGTTAGAATATCAATATAATCAATAGAGGAAATATTTCAGATCCCATATAAATATATTAGAAAATATAAAGAGGGAAACATATACTTTCATAACAATAATAGTGTATCTCATTATGGTTAAATAAAAAAAGGAAAATTTTTATTTGATAATAATTTATGAGACACAATGTGATGAAATCTAGGAGGGAAAAAATTGGAATGTGTCATCATTGAAAGTATTTTAAATTTTTATGATTTCTACTACATAAATATATACAAATATTTAGGATATTTATAGAATATTTTATATTGAAATATTTAATTCAACAATATTTAAAAAAAATTTCAATAAATAAACACAAAATATTTTATATAAGTATTACCGTATGTATAAGAGACTATTTTATTGTTCTGATATTCAATTAAAATTAGTTTAAAACTAATTCTATTTGATTATTTTTTAATAAATTCCTAAAAAAATCAACGATGAACATATTCAAATGTTGTTCTCTATATACAAGAATGAATATGATTATTATAATCAATGAATGAAAAAATATATTGAAAAATGCACGTGATAATTTAATAGTGCTGTGACACATAAATAGAAGCTTTCAAGAAATTCTAATTAAATTGAAATATGAAACTGAATTTTAAGATTCATGTAAATAAAATAAATTTATTTTGAACATAATTTCAAGATTTTGTAATATTTTACCATAATAGTAATATAAATTTTTCATATAATGAATTTATAATTGAAATATATACACATAAAACTAAATAAAATCTAAAACACTGGGAAAAAATGGAATGGTTTTGTTTACGGGGAAGGATGTTCATCATAATGAGTTAGAGAAGGGATCAAGGGATGTGTAGAGCATTATCACAAGTGTCTGTTGTGAACATGGTGATGGTAGGGTGATTTAGGGGATGAGATTACTCATAGGGGAGTCTTTTATTATGGGGAGGATTTTGTAATCAAGGGAGGTGTGGGTGTTATCAACGGTGGGGGAGTGGGGGCTGTGATATTTAGGGTATGAAGGAGGGGGATTAACTAATATTTCTTGTTTACAATTCCTCTTTGATATTGATGCACTTCTAAAAAATTAATTTGTATTGATCAATTAATTATTACCATGCAACCCGATAATGATCTATCTAACATTAAATTCTTTTCCATCTTCTTTCAAGGTAAAATATTTCTACAGTTATGCTCACCCCCAAGTACATTATCAAAACCAACTTCTTATAATTAATATAAAATATCCATCCTATATTGAAGTATATCTACATTAATCATGCCTAAATTCAAATAAAATCACATAAAATCACATTAATTGTTCAATTTATTTTTGATATACGTATTGTAGTTCCATGATGAAAAAAAATTAAGGATCAATATGGTGGTTGATATTTTAAACAAATTTCATTATAATCCATGGAATTAACAATGAAAATGTCATACAAGGAATGAAATCTACACACATCCAAATAAAATTAAAGGACCGAAAAGAATATAAAATCAATGATATTAAAAACAAACCGTTCTATTCTAAATTAATATTTTTATTGATTCTTATTTACTTTTTTTCTTTTCAAGGATATTTTTTTATTTTTAAAATTTATAGAACAATTATATTTCAAACATTTAAGGTTAATAATTGAATATATTGAAAAATAAATCATGAATAAATACCCAAACACCCAATTAATCAACCCATAGCATCTCTTAAATAAGAATTTTTTTTATTCCCTTTAAGACCTACCAAATACACTTATATTAGTGAATAACATGAAAATTTAACTAGATTAAGGTGAGAGGTATAATATTTTCATGTTATTTGGCTCTAAAAAATTAAGTTCATTAATGTATTATACATGTATAAATAAATATTCAAATGTTAATGTATGACTGATGGATATAAGGGATGAAATAAAAAAATTTCCAAAATCTCATTATTTTTAGCTTATTTAATCTTTTATTTGAAAAAAATGTAATTCTAGTCCTATTAGTATCCATGCCCCATGTATCACTCAAGAAATGTCAATTATAATGAATGTGAAAAATATTCGTATAACTCAATCATGAATGGAGAGATATAATTTTTTTTCATCACTTAGGTAATATATTATAATAGAAAACTAACCGAGATGATTTTTCAAAGTCAATGATTGAAACATGTGAGAGGATAATCATCTATATACTTAATCTAGCCCCATACATTATGATTTATTAAATTAATACCAAAATTATCATCTATATTAATACATACCCTATCATACTCATTATATCGTATCGATAACTAATCTTATACTATTCATAATGGTATTACTATAAAATTTCTAATCATATATATAAAGTATATTGAAAAAATGTTTTCAATGTATGTTTTTCTTTGAACTTCCCATAATTTGGAAATGTATTAGAGTAAAAAAAATAATTAAAATTATGAATACATTTTAAATATAACATTCAATAAATTTTTCTTTTAAAAAAAGATTATATTTGATAGCATACAAGGCACACACCATAGATATTAAATGAATGACAACATATAATTATTTAAATGTGAATATTATAAACTAGTCATACAATTAGAGGATAATAATAGGAGAAACCAGAATATTAAGTATATATAAAATTTTTCTACTCAATAAAATTTAATTTCATAACTCTTAGTAAATAAGAAGTCAATTTTTATTAAATAAACATTCTGCTACAAAATACGTTTTATTAAAAAAAATGTTTTTATTGATTTTTGTGACAAAATATTATAGTTAGTTTCTTAAATATTTAGAAATATTATTTGAGAAATTTTACATAATTTTTGAAATCACTATAGAAAAATATTATTCAGATGATATTTTGGAAAATTTATGAAATGTTTGTTTTTTCAATGAATAGTGAAAATATCAATTTGGTAAAAATATATTTTATTTTAAATAAATTAAATATTTGAAAAGAAAAATTTAATATTTACGTGACATGTATATTATGTAATTATAAATAATATAATTATTTATATTTATATCATAAATAAACCTAATTTTTTAAAATGTTATTTTGGCTTAAAAACAAATTTTTCTAAAAACAGTTTTGTTGCATTTGTCATTAGCGTTATTAATTAATTTTTTGACAGATTTATAATTTAAATATTGAATATTTTATTTCATATTTTTATTTTTTTAATTTATTTAAATAGTTCCCCTTTATTTTTATTTATCCAAATTATTAACCATAATAATTATTTTTTACATCGATAAGGGGGAATATAGAAATTCTGGTTAAAAATATTGTGATAAAGCCTAAAAATAACGAAAAAACTTGTATTTATTTTATTGAATAATTTTTTTTCTACCATTCCCATAAATTTGTTGAATATGATGTAATTTAATGCCACATTACTTTTATGATGACCTTAATAATATTTTAAATATATATATAATATAAAATGTCTTAATTTATTAATATATATAAATATGTTTTTTAAATATGAATAACACGAAGTTATGTTCAAATATAGATTGTTATTCTTAAAAAATTAATTTTTTTTTGTGTCATTTTGATTTATATTTATTATTTATGATTTAATAATTTTCATAAATATTTACGCAACCTCGACATAGTGTTTATGCAAGCTATTGAAAAATCAATTAAAAAACTTATAAAAGTGTTAAAAGCTATACAATTTGGATGTATTTTTCCATAATTGTTTAGATTAATATAAAATATTATTGATGTTTTGAATGATTTTATCCATATTCTATTAAAATCATTATTCCATTAAATTCAAATAATGTGAATAGTCCTAAAATGACATTTACTGTATATTAACTTAAATACTTTATTATTAAATAATTTAAAACTAATAAAAATTATACATTTTTCATAGTGAATGTGATATGGTAAAAATAGTAAATATTGTCTATTCATTTTTAAATTATATTTTTATTGTAACTTTTGTAACAATTAAAGAGTAAAAACCATTGGTATCTTGGTAATCATTAAAATGGTAGAAGGGGGATTAAAACAAATAGATAAAGTAAAAAAATTGATCTAGTATTTTCTAAATTTAATTATATTTCATAAACACAATATATTCATAATATTTTATTTCCAAGAAAAATGAACATGAAAATTAATTTTTATTAATTTAATTGTTTATGTAATTCCATTGGTGGCCGTGTATTCTCTTATATATGGACAGAACCTCTCTTCTCAAAGTCACACTTTTTTGAACTATACATTTTCCAATAACATAAAAAAATCCCGAAAATAATTTATATGACCTAGAGTCTTAGGATTGATCAAAATATTATCCTATATGGCTTAAAGTGTAATTCAAGTTTTGTTTTCTAAAAAAGAGTTATAACACTTAACTACGTGTTTTCATTTTACTTCATCTTATTCCACCTACAAATCTAATTGAACCATGATAAAATAAGAACACAAGTATCCAAAAAATACAATAATTATATTAATAATATAATAAAAATCATTTTCATATATATTTCTGTCAAATATAGGAAAAAATCATTCAGGCATATGTTAGGACTCCCTCCTCCATAAAGCGATCTGTTTAATTTATCATCATCTCCACTATTGGATGGTTATAATAATGGATTTAATATATATATATATATATATATATATATTATTTTTAATTAATTATAATTATAAAAAATAATATATCATCTTTTTCATTCCCTTACATCCATTAAAAAATTATAAAATCGTCTATGTGTATGTGTGGAATACCACCTCTATGAAGCGTTGTGATTCATTTTTCATTTTTTCTATTAGAACATAATTATAATAATTATTTAAAGTTAAGAAATTATAATTATGTCATTATTATTATTTTACTAGCGTTGTAATAATTACCTCTTTGAACACGGTTAACAAACCAATGTTATTTTGCATTCACGAACCGAACATAATCAAAACAGATGATGCTAAATTTAATTGATAATTTAAATAAAAATGTTTCTAAATTTAATGAAATTAATTGTTTACTGATAGGGAAATAAACTTGTATGCTATTAGTAGACATTTATTAATTAATATATGTTTATTATATATGAGTAAAAGAATGTATGTAGACAGTTCAGACTCAAGGTAAGGGATTTGATCACAATTTCTCTTTATTATGGGATGTTTTATTATTATGGATATAATTTATTATATAGTGTATCTACTAAAAATCATTATTATTATATCACAAATTGATCATAAATCAGGTTATTTTATGTTATATTTAAAATTATTTTATCTAATGAATTTTTTATTTAATGTTACAAATCAATATGGGATTTCTTTACTAAATATTCATTAATTTGGTAGTACTTCTAATTAATAGATTTTTTATACCTAGAATATGTCTATGTAAAAATGATAATTTTATTTCTTAAATTTACTTTATTTATTATGGTTTTAAAATTATTAAATATAATTACATCAATGATTACATATAACTTTAATATTGTGATATTTGTAAGGAATAATCATCTTAATATTCTTTATTTGAGATATGTCTCATAATATGCACGGAATACATTTTATAAGGATTATATTCTACCTAATGAGATATTTTTTCATAAATTACTATTTTAAAATGATATTAAAATTTCGTAATATGTTACATATTTCATGATATATTTATTCAAATGTTATGAATGTCATAGGGGTTTATATGCTATCGATTTCAAATCATTGAGACTTAATTAATAATGTGTTCCATCATTTAATTTATTTAGAGTAAATGTTTCCCAATGAATGTTTATTATCATATTTTTTTTCATAAAATTATCATTTTTATAGAATCATGTAATTTCCATTCATTTAATGGATTTTTGATTCATGTGCTACCCATGTAACAAGGGTTTCCCATATAAAACCTCCTTCTTTAAGACATGTTTTGATCGATGTACATAAATTAATTTATAGTTTTTATATATTTAATCATGAAATATTATATATTCAATCATTTTATACATATGTTAATTTATTTCATTATTATTGAATTAATTAAAAATTATTTCTTGTTTAAAAATAAAGTAAGAGGATATTTATTTAAAAAATTGTTTTAATGATTTTAAATACTTCAAAGAAAACGCTTAATCTATGTTCTTTATCTTATTTAATAAAATTATTTTATTAACTTGAGATATTTTTCAAATTTAATTTCCATTAAATTTAAACTTATTAAAAAATATTTTAAATGTAAATTTATTTACATTTTCTTCATGTGTAACTTGTGACCCCCATTACAAAATTCTATAAATGATGTTTAATTTTAACTTTTACATACTAGCCATTTTTCTAAATATCCAAACTACACATTATTTAAATATTCTATTAAAATAATTTCATGGTTTTAATAAATTAAAATTTTTCCCAACAATCTAGAAATATTTATTAAATATTATCAAATTAAAATGGTAATTTCCCATATTTTCAATGAAATGTTTTATTTATAATTTTAAATATATTATCAACTATGTCAATATAATTAAGTGATTTATATGTTTTACTGAGAATATAATCTTATTATACCATATTTAGTATTTCTTGATATAGATTATCATTATTCTTTTAAAGAGATTGACATGAATCACATTTAATTTACATGGATAAACCATTTTATAAAGAGTGTATGTGGTTGATAAAATATTTATGATGAAAATTAATGATTACATGTGTTATTTTCATGTATGGTACCCAGATATTTTCAATGATGAGGGATAAGCTTGATATATATAATTATTAAGGGTGATCCCGATATATCTTATATAACTGGTGAGCATAATACAAACTATATAAGGGGTGATCCCGAAACTGTTTATATAACAAGTGAGCCTGATATAAATCTCTAATGAATTAGAAGAAATTTATTATATATTATGGGAAGAAAGATTAAGTAAACTGATATTTTTATCCCATGTATTTAATTAGTCTCCATTAAATTTGGACCTGAGTGAGAAAGGTTGATAATGATAATGTTATAAATACCCATTTTTTTCTCTATTAATTCTATGAATTTTCAATTGTTACATTGATCAAAGTTTACATCACACAACTCATGATTATTAAATCTCATGTTTATTTCCTTTTATACGGATATATATCATGTTATATGTTTAATGACCAGAGTTCTTTTGTATATAAATTATCTTATTTTATGCTCTCATAATTTGATTTTGTCAATATAAACATATACTCATATTATACTCATAGATGACATTCAATTAATTGTGCTTATGATAAACTGTACTATGAATTCTATCTCTCATAATCTTATGTTTCATTTTCCCTAGGTTGAAAATAAATATTATAATTGTGATATATATAGAAAGGTTTCATATGTAAGTTGATGAAGACATAATGTGGAATAAGAATAGTGGAGTATATTATAAAAAATACTCACATAAAAAATGGGTATTGTTTTTGTAAGAGTTGGTCGAAATTCTATAAAAATTTAAAGCATAAAATTCTATTGTTTTATAAGTGACTTAATATTGACTATTTATAATTTTATTAAGGATGGTTAATATTAGGTGTTGATTGTTTGTATCAATGTAAAAAATGTAAAGAATATATTTTTTACCAAATTTGGGAGTGTGTGTAAGATGTTGTTATAGTTGGTTCAAAGTAAGTATGGGATACATTTAGATAATATGATGATTTAATTAGAGGTTAACATAAGTTTCCTAGATAACATAATGTGTTTATAAGTATATTTTTGATCATATGATCAAAGACACAGACAACCCATTTTAGGTTTTATGAGGTTATATTTTTAGGATATTAATGATATTTTTTAAGATTATTTATTATATTTTGGTATATATATCCCATAGGATTAACATAAAGTATTTTTTTGGTATAATTTTATTACATTTTCAGTGATGAAAGCTAAAATATACAAGAAAACTATTGAGTTAGATAAATTATTTAACATTTTGGGCAATGATATTAATTAGGATATACAATTATTTATTTATGGAATGAAATATCTTGAATCATTGATGTTATTGTGAATATTTTTTATTTTAATTTTTATTTCTTCATATAAAGATATATTTAAATTTTTAATTAACATATCAAGTACTAATTTTTTTATAAAAAATGGAATAATTATTTTAAATCATTTTATACCTTGTGGTCATTCAAAATTTATTATAGTGATTTAGGAATTAAATATTCAAACTAATAATTTGAAGTAAAAGGAACAATAATTTTAGAAACTAATTAAAAAAAACCACAAGATGAAATTATGTTTAGGTATTTGAATAAAGTCAATTAAGTATGTTTACTGATGTTTATAACTCTATATGGTAATGGAATTACACATATCTAGGAAAAGGAATGTCAAATTAAAAATGTTATCCTATTAGATTCAATTATGAGGAATTTACATTCCTCTATTCCCCTAATTCATATATGTCTTTGTCTTCATTGAATATCTTATAAAAATTCAATTTCATGTGATCAATGTTTTCTATCTCTATCTATAATTATTTTTTACATTACATTTTCCTTATCCCTTTTTTCAAAATATGTATTACTGACCTTTTTAATGATGTGGGATTTCAAAAACATTTATTTCCCAACTTAAAACCCTTATTATAGATATCATGATTAAACATCAGGTTAAAAATATATTAATGTTTGGGAGAATGTAATATCAATATTTTTTAGAACAAGATTATATTCGATAGAGTACAAGATACACAACACCAAACAAAAAAGAATAGTGATATAATATAATTTAAAAACAACCATTAAGGCATAACCATTGAATTAAAATATATTAATTTTAGTAACTTAATTCATAAATATAAAAAAATTCAATTTAATACAAATGTATTTATAAATTCTTATGAAATAAGATTAAATTTTTTTTGTAAGGTCGTTTTTTCTTCATAAATACCTTTTATTCGAAACTGGATTTTATTTATTTTTTTGTAGAATACAAAAAAATATTTCATATACATTCATAAATACTACATGATGAAAATTATATCATTATTGAAATTAAAATATAAAAATTTTCATAGGATTATATTTTTGTATTTTTTCTGAAATTAGTGACATTAAAGTGAATAGAGAAAAAATACATATTTTTTTAAAACGACCTTTAATTTTAATAAAATTTTTGTAATATAAGATTCAAATTTCATATTAAATTAATAAAACTATCCTTTAAATAAATGTAATATAATTATTCCCATAAGAATTATCATTATACATTATTTTGGTATAAGCTCTTTTTTGTGTCTTAAAAAACATTTTTCTAAATTGTTTTTCAGTGTGTTGTATGTTAATATCATAAATTTATTTATTATAATTTTTGAAATTTATTTATTAATAAATTATTTCAAATAATGAATTATTATGTTCCACTTTTTATAAACACCCCCATTGTTTATTTCCATTCAAAATAGTAACAATAATAAATATTTATCATCTCCATAATAAAATGTCAAGTAATTATGGTTTAAAATAATAGAATAATTCCTAAAAACACATTAACACTTTTATTTATTATTTATTAATACTTTATTTCTTCCATGACCATAAAAGGATTTAAAATATTAAAATTTATTTAAACATGACTTTGATTATGTCCATAATGTTATTTTTAATAATGAGTAAAAAAATGGCGGTATCATTGATTTAATATCTAAAATTATTTTCATGTGGATAAAAAACATTATGTTAGTTATAAAAAGTTTTTTATAGATAAAATAATTTTAGTTGATTATAATTTATTTTAAATTTTTATTTCTCAAATACAAACATTTAATTCTTATGAAATGTCGAAATAGTGATTATATAACTAGTAGAAAAATCAATTAAATGATTTATAAAAACATTACACACAATATAATTTGGATTCATTAATACGATACAAGAATTTAATAGATAAATTTGAAATATTATTAGTGTTTTAAAATTTTATATAGAAATTAAATTACTATAAATTTGGAATTATTGTCAAACTGTGTGAATTTTTTCGAAATGATATTAATTGTATATTGTGTAAAATTAAATTTTACTAAATGAATTAAAATTACATAAAACCTTATAAGTTTCCCTGATAATGTGATATGTTATATATTATCAATAATCATCCATTTATGGGACAGTTTGTGTTTTTTCAATATCATTCATGAGCCTAAAATTGTAAAAAACCTTGATATTTGAGTTATTGTCAAAAGGTTTAATGGGGGTAAAAAAGAGACATGGGTGAAAACATCACCCAAACTAGTCGAGATTGTATTTTATGAAATTATTCTTATTATTAATCATCATATTTTTTTAATTATGTAATTTTGGATCCCCATGAATTTAAAAATTGATTGATATTAATTTAACACTTTCTATAATTATATTTATGGAACTCTCCTCACCTATATAAGGAAACCTAACATCCTCTCTTTCTTAAATATATTGAGGAGTATAAATCATCAAATATTTTATTAATTCCTTCAAATAATTCCTCTAAATTTCTTATAGTGTTTGGTTTCATCAAAATGGAATCCTAGAAGGATTATGGTGTAAGCTAAATGTAGATTTCTAATGAACATGTATAACACATATTTGTGAGATCTCATTTTACTTCATCATTTTCCTCCTTAAAATATTTTTAAATCTCGATGTGAAAAATATCAATATATACACTACAAGAAAATGTTATTATGAATATGTTGAAATACTTTTTAAACTCATGATCATTAGAATGAATATTTGAGTCATCGTCTTTGTGTACATGTGGACTACCACCTCCATTAAGTGATGGGTTACATTTTCCATCACCACCTCTCATGGTTGTATATAATGATGGATTTTACACACAGACATACAGATATATATATATATATATCATATTTATAACATAGTTATAATTCATTATTATAAATGTATCATCTAATTTCTAGACCTTCTATATTTTGAAAAATGATTACACTTTTCATGTGTACGTGAGGATTACCTCATCCATAAAGAGATGTCAATATGTTTTCATGAATATTTTTCATTTCAGGTTATAAAATTTTATTTAGTGAATAAAAATTATAATTATTTATATATTATTATATTTTAGCTGATGAAATAATTACCCCTTCGACCATGATCAACATACTGAAGTCGTTTTGAAAAGATAAATCCATCATCCTCAAAATACACTATTTGGACTTCATCATATTAGAAAATAAATATGCCATTGAAATAAATTGAACAAATGGTTTGATGATAATGTAGTAAAAATGTAAAATGTTACTAAAAATTAAATAATTAATATATGTTTATTATATATCGTCTAAATAATGTATATAGAAACTCTATATCTATGTAATGGATTTTTCCTCAATTTACATTCATCGAGGCATGATTTAATGTCATGAACCTCATTTCATTTATGTGTTTTATATAAATACACTTAATTATGTTTTATAATTATTAAATCATAAATTATTTTATTCTATGTTGTGATTAATATTACTTCATCCATGAGAATTTATTTTATTGTTACAAATAAGTATGGGGTTTCTTCACTCAATATAAATTCATAGTGATATACTTTTACTTCAGCAAAACTATAATTCCAAGAATTTGTGTAACGAACATTGTGTTTTTATGTATTTACACTTCATTGTTTGTTATATTTATACAAATAATTTAACACCCAGAGATTTTTTAGGAAATATTTTTTTTAAATAAATTAATTTACTCAGTATCTTGTGTCACAAAAACACATAGTATAAATGAACTACGACATAATATAAAAATATTATAATTATAACATGAACATTATAACATAACTGTTAAATTAGAGAGTATGAATAGGAATAATTTTATATATATATATATATATATATTCTCTTGAAGTTAACTCATAATTTTTAGTAGGCATTTTTCATTAAAAATGTTTTTTCTTAAAATTTTTTTTATTGATTTCCATGAGAAAATAAATATAATTTATATTAAAAAATTTATAATTTTTTTGACGAAAATAACATACCATTTTAATAACTCATATCAAAATTATCTTAGGACTAAAATTTTATATTTTTTTTAAAAATATATATTTTTCAAGGAATAGTAAAAAAATATTAAATTTTATTGAAAACTGTATATTATTTTAAAGTATTTATAAGGAAAAATCAGTTTTAAGTTAGTTTTAATATCTAATTAGATAATTTATATTATAAATAATATAAATTTTTATTTGAAATGTATTTTATAAATTAATTTAGTTAGAAAGCATCTTATACTAGAAAGTGGCATTTCTCGATAAAAAATATATTTTGTTTTGTTTTCCAGTTTAAAAACAAAATAAATTATTACACCTATGTGTTCTTAAATTTAGAAAACTTTATTCCATATTTTTATGGAGTTCCAAATTTATTATATAGATTCATTTTATTTTTTTCCATAATGAATAACGACCATAGTAATTTTTATTACCATGGTATAGGGTGAATAAAATAATTTATGTTAAAAATTTAAGGATAATAAATATTAAATAACCACACAAAATTTAAATATTTTTGATGAGTTATTTTCGTCCATAAAAAATCATTTCTCTATTATATGTCCTTTTATGGACACAAGGATGAAATTATGACCTTTATAGTATTTTATTTAATGAAAAGTTGAACATGATACATTCTTGTCTTTAAAAAGTTTATCATTTTTAATATCGAGTTATCATAGAGATATGTTTGAGATGAAATTTTTCATTGAAATATAAATTATTTATCTACATCATGATAATATTTATAATTTTGGGGAATAAATAATTACCTCAAATTCTTGTTCAATATTGATGCAATAATTATCCAATTAATGAAAAAGTCAAATAAATGATATAAAAAACCTTAAAATAAATATAATTTGAGACATTTAAGGTGGTACACGAGTTAAATTGATGAACATTGCATTTTTAGCATATCATAATAATTTATTTTCTAATTTTAATTTTTTTTAATGATTTTAAAGTAAAATTAATGAATAATATAAAATTTGATAATATTGATGCTTCATGGGATTAATATATTATTAAATTATTTAAAAATCATAAAAGTTTTAAATAAGCCCATATGGATTTTTATATTCTATAAAATTTCATACACTACGAATTAGCAGGAAATTTTTTATCATTTGTCTCTATAGTAGTCTTATAATATTTTAATAATTGAGAAATTCCAAAAGTGTCCCGCACCTATATTATGAAAGGGAACCCATTCGTTCACTTAATTTCCTGGCATTGTGCCTTATATATCTAAATTTTTTTCTATTTTTCTTATAAATATATTTATTTATTTTCTTGTTCATTTTTTCCTTCAAAAATGCATACCCTATGTACCTTAAGAGAAGTTATACTTGAGCTCCTTCGTAGAAGTGGAAATCATATTTACATACACTTTTAAATTTGACTCTTCATATATCTCTTAATAATATATTATAATAATTATCAAATAATACATAAAAAATAATATATAATCTTTGATGTTATTATTATTATCATGATACATCAATATTACACCTTTTATCTATCCTATATAAAATGAAAGCACCATTTGTGCATGCATATAACTTAACATCTCCAAGTAGTAGTACAATTATTTTCATCAATACTTTAATTGGATTGTTATAATTAAAGAAATAATGGATATATATGATAAATATGACAAAATATTGATTAAATAAAATTAATATATCATCATTTTCCCTACCAATTCCCAATTAAATTATTGATATCATCCCTCAAGCGTACATACAACCTACCATCTCAAAGATGTGATGAAATCCATTTTCCATATCCATAATTAAATAATGGTAATATAAATTTATAAAATCATCAAATATCATACTAGAGATGAAGAATATATATCCCATGAACATGAATCAGACCATACATTAATAAAATGCATTAAAGTGTGAAGCAGTTAACACCAGAAACTGTGGTAATAATGAAATATTATTAACAATTGGGAGGTAAGAGGTTATATATAGATTATATATAAAATAATAAATGAAAATATTCAATAATAATAAATTAATAACATTATTTAAAACATTAAAAAAAATTTACTGATCATTAAACTAAAATAAATCCTAATGTAATGGATCTTTTCAAACCTCTATATTTCATATGGGTTATGATTTCTCTCTCTTTAGCTTAATTTATAAGTTATTTATTATTATATAATTATCCTAAATTATATTTATATGTATAAAAAAACTTATTTAGAATAATTAATCATTTCTTGATGGGTAATTAAATGTTTAAATAGTCCCCACTTCAATTCATGTCAACAAGAAAATCCAATTAAAGGGAACTTCTCTGTTACTTGCAATTTTTAAAGAAAAATCCATAACCTATTATAATCCTAACATAATTTTAAAAAATCAATAAATTTATCATTAAAAACCATTTTAGTTTATTTATATATTTATGGAAATAGTTATTCATTTATCCTATTTAAAGACTTCTTATTCTATTCCTTAAAACTGCTCGAAGGTGGCACATTTCAAAAGTCTCCTAAACACTATTTTATTT
The DNA here is from genome assembly GCA_963277665.1 of Viscum album. Classification (NCBI taxonomy): domain Eukaryota; kingdom Viridiplantae; phylum Streptophyta; class Magnoliopsida; order Santalales; family Viscaceae; genus Viscum; species Viscum album. The sequence goes on along the minus strand of OY728165.1, from coordinate 247,846,463 downwards.
TTTTCACTTCAATTGGTATCATAATTAATTATATATTATTATATTTATATTATGATTGTCCTATAATGTTTTAAATCAGTTATTTCTTGGATACCATTACAAAACACCGTTTGATTATTCCTTATAAAATGATTATGAAACCCATTTCTTTCAATGGGTAACCAATATGTCTATTCATTATGATCGATTATTTATATGGAAAACATATATATGTAAAAAAAATTGATGGGAATATCTAGATAGTTATCAAATTCATTGGTTAATGGTTATGTCTCATGAGATGTTATGTATGGGGTCAAGGATTAAACCTAATCCATTCTGTTACTCTGTCTACCATGTGATATAGGTTTATTAGTTATCCTTGACTCATGTTAATAACATGATATATATTGGTACCACATTCCTATTTATTAATGATTATATGACTCAATGTTCTACATTATATTCATCCATGTTTCTATTTAAGATATATTTCACTTATTTCAACATGTTAGGACATTTGACTCTTTTGTTATTCTTAATTTCCATGTTTGTTCACTTATTGGGGTTTTCAGATCACCTACATTTTCTATATATTCTTGAGGTAATCCTATGAATTTGAAAGGGCTCAATGGGATTTTGGATCTCATTATGTATATTAAAAAAATATATTTTATTCTAGCTTTAGGATTTGTATTTATATACTTATTCATCCAATTACACTATAATTTTCGATCCTTGGTATGTATTTAATTGATTATTATGTTTAAAATCATTAATAATATGTGTAAAGTCCTGGGAAACTATAGTTTGTATTATATCATGGTTTAGTTATTTAATATTATTAGGAATAGAAATATTTACCAACAATTATTGGGGTAATTCTATTATAATTTATAATATAGGGTCTCGGTCTTAACATACATAGATATTACACCATTTGCAGTGAATATTCAACTATTTACAAAAACACATACCTGAGGACCATAATAGTTTAGTGTATTTAGAAACATGGAAATTTAATGTTCTAAAATAGTGAAATATATTCGATATCTCCCATAAATATCTCACCGTTTGGGACTCCATAAAAAAACATACATTATAACCCTGGAAACTGGAAATATATGAAATGGGTGATCTCAGATGCCAAATAAGGGTAAACAATGGAGATATGTAAGAATAACCTGAGAATAAGGGTATGATAACATGATATTAACAATATATTATCACACCATTCATATAAAAGATCATAATCAAATGTTATGACATAAATATTGTAAATCCATAAGACTGAATCATTAGGAAATCAAGAGCATAATCCATGATATCACAACATAAACATAATACATGTGATTGTTGATAACACATAAAAATGTATAATTATTTTCATATCTTCCAAGGAACAATTCCAGGGATATATTTATAGAATGGGTTCACTCCTCAAACAATATTAGTAGTCAAGGTTCACTCTAAAGACCATCATGGTGGAAAATTCTATTACTGAATTGGGTAAAATCCTTATTCCATCCCTATATAACTAAACCAGGTTCACTTCCCATTCTAGCCCTGTATTATTGAACTGAGTTCACTTCTCATTACATCATAGTATTACCGAAACAAGTTCACTCCTCATTTCAGCCCTATATCATTCAATTTAGTTCACTTCTCATTCAAGACCTATCATACTATATCGAGTTTACTCCTTATTCTAGACCTATATTACTGAAATGGGTTCACATCTCCTTCCATCCCTATCACACTCATGAGATATAAATATTTACTAAAGTAATTGGAGAGAGATATAGGTCCCACCCATCACTTAATGAAATAATACATGCATGGTCCACAAGATTACAAAAATATATCATATCATGACCCATGAAATGAAATGGTTATCATTACGGTTTCCTCAAACCATAAAAGGAAAAAATAAAAATAAATCTTGAATTACTTTTGAAAAACCATTTTTATATAATTTATTTTAACATTTATAAGATAATATAAAAATCATTGAATCCATTTTCTTTGAAAATAACCTTTTAAAAATATGTAAAATAATATTTCAAATTTATTTAAAACACTTTTTAAGGATAAAGAATTTTTGAGATCCTTTGTAATTGAAATCCACTTTAGAATAAAAAACATTCCAGAATATTTGTAAAAGAAATTTTAAAAAAATTACCTTGTAAACCTAAAAATTCATCTTCAATGAAATTATGATCATGAAAGCAGGTAAGTCCATACATTCCGAACAATCCTTTTATAAATCAAATGGTTTAGAAGAGTGCCTTGATTAAAAATTAAACTAAAATTTATTTTAAAGCCATATTTTAAAAAGGTAAATAATGTGTAAAAATTTTATTTAAACCATATAGGATAATATTAATTCATTTTTGGAAAAAAAATTAGACGACATGGTATTAAAAGAACACTAATTACTAATAGAAAGGAGTAGGAAAGTCATATTTTCAATTGAATACATTTATAATTATATTAAGTACTAAAGAGTTGAAAAATAGTAACATTAATTTTATATAACATTTAAATCTTGATTATAATAAAAAATGATTTTTCTTAAAATTTTGATTATATGGTTTCATCAATGGAAGCATAATTATAATAAATATTGATAAACAGTGTGATTATACCACTAAACCATTACCAATTTGGTAAAATTTATTAATAATTATATAAAATAAAACCTTACAAGAAGATTAACATATAATTAATATAACTATATTAATTATATATTATGTCAAATTAGAGTATATACCCTCATATGAAAATTTTAGGTTCATAACATCCCATTTATATCAAAGATGACAAATTGGGAAAAAATTACTTTATCGATTTGGTAAATTTTCAACAATAAACCTCATAAAATATAAATCATAAAATGGTATTGTAAATACCAAAAAATTTAATTAAAATAATTAAAGTAAAAATCCATGGGATATAAATACACCACACAAAATAAATTAGTAGTGAACATGGAATGTATCTCACTGATATAAAAAGATAGATGAGGAAACACTTACCTTTTTCCTTGAATTTCATTACAGATGTTCAAACCTCCAATATAAATATTTTTTTATTATACATATGACAATGAATAGTATTTTTTAATTTAATACCATATATGATTTTATTATAACATTAAATTGCCCGTTTATTATCAATTCCATTTTAATGGGGCATTTCAGGTAATATAAGCTTTGTTCTTATTATATGTTTTGATTTATTATTATTGATCCTCTTACAAAGATCACGATTTACTTATTTATAAAATGTAAATTATCATATATATATATATATATCATATAAATTCATTATATAAATATTGATAACAATATATAAAAGATCGAAGTTTTAAATGGAATAAACCGTTCATGAAGTAGGTAGGTCGTACGTATACATGAACGCTACTTCTATATTATTATTGTATTCAATGATAAAAAAAATGAATTATATGTTGTTTATATATATTATAATTATAGTTACATTTTTATTTCATACATATAATATAAATTCACTATAACCATCTTTAATACATACCAAGTAAGTTTTGGATAAATGACATTTCATTGAGGAGGCGATATTACACACATCCACAATCAAAGTTATCGTATTTACACAAAATTTAAATGATAAAGGTATGTATTAATATAAAGATTATAGATGAATAATGAAATCCTGAATATATTATATATCATATAAAAATATAGTTTCCATCATAATTACAAACCATGAGAGGTGTTAAAGGGAAAAACAAACAATATCATTTTATTTGGCGGTAGTTCACTGTACACAAGAATGGTAACATCATTAGACATTTGATGGAAGTTTTTATAGTTTTAGGTTGAGAAATCATAAGAAAATATCAACATATAGATTATTCTATGTTTATTATATAATAATTTAATAATAAGAGTCTAGGGGGTTCACAATGAAAACAAAACAAAAGATCATGAGGAAGGATGCTACCTCTTCTTTGGGTAACTATTTTTGGTTTGCTTCAAAAGGATTCCTTTGATTGATTTATTCCAAACTATAGGATTATATGATGAAGGGTGGTATTTTTTGAGATTATTTTACAATATTTTTTATGGTTCAAAGGGCTATCTGGGTTAGAATAAGTGGGAGGGGTGAATGCCTTTTTATAGTGCAGGGGTCGAATTCATGTAAATTTTGGAAAGGGGAATTCCACCAACATTTTTACCATGAAAATTGGATCCAATAATGATAAAAAGTATTTTTAATGTATTATATGATCAAAATATAGACATAAAATGGATTTTGGACAAGTTTATATATCATTTGTGGACTTAAGATTAAGGTTCCATCCTTTGATAATGTAATATTTCTCCTAATTGTTGTCATTAATTTTAATCACTTTTAGTACTTTTTTGTTAAAAATATAAGTTAACAATATTACATATGAATAATAATTATTATTAAAAATATGGAATCAATTTTTCTATATTAAAGTCACAAAATTGTAATAAATAAATTTAAAATTATTGTCGTAGACGTGTCATCATAACATGTTTTAAACGAAAATGTTTCAAATCTTGAAATATTTTTATTTCCTATTTCAATGGGAAATTGATTCCAAAAAAATAAATTGGATTAATGGATGTAAAATTTATCTATATAAATTTTATAACAAAATGAAAATTTAATATATTTTTATAAAAAAATTAGATGAAAATTCTGTTTTGAATTAAATTTTATTATTTTTCACTATTCATAAAAATTGCATCTTCTAAAAAAATACCAAAAATTTACCCACAATATGCTATGATATTATGTTATTAAAAATAATGTTTATTTTTTCATATAAACATTATAAATTTCCCAAAGAACATATTTAATATTATCTCTATATTAAAAGGGGTTCAAATTAACTTTAAAAAATACATCTTTTTATTCATAAAATTAGATTTATTATTATATTATACCTATAAAATAAATTGGATGAGTGTAATTTTTTTCATTTAATATGTAATATAGTTTTTTTTTAAAAAAATCATCAAATGTTTTTTTATTTATTTTATTTATATATAATGGTGTTTTTTGTAGAAAAATAGTTTTCTTAGAAAATGAATTTTTTTATTCTCAAATAGTTATTTCGTTCTTTTATAACTAATTCATAACCAAATTATTAATTTTATATACATGGTTAAACCATAGTTTCATAATTTACTAAATCTTATTCATATATTCTATTCTAACATATTGGTCAATATTATAATAGTAAATTTATAATATTATTAATAGTATATCATTGTTCGAATAAATTCAGTCTTTTGGGATACACAAGTTATCTAAGGGAATCGATATTTTTCATAACACAAGCTTGTCTAAGAGTTCCGTGTAGTGAAATATTAACTTATTTATGGGTATTAAACAATCCAAACAAAGTGATCTCATATAAGAAAAGCTATATTCAGTGTTGAGTGAAATGAATAATATAAAAAAACTAAATTAATTATAAAAAATGTTTCTAAATATGATAGGGTGTTAAATTATACCCTATTTTAAATGAATTTATCAGCCTTAATTTTTATAGGTTATCAAATGTTTAACTCTTGAATGTTACTTTCACTGAAATCCACATCGTAAAAATGATAACTAATTATTCCTTCAAAAAGGAAAATCTAGTACTCTAAAGGGTTCCCAAAGTAACACATAACAAGGTTTCCAGAAAGGAGATCATAGGTGAAAATTGAAAACATGGACATGGAAGATAAATCAAACTATCAAGTTATGATGTAGAGTTATAGAGAACATGGTTAGGAGAGAGTTAACAATCATAAATCCAAAAACCAAAGATGATTGATGAAGTTCATTGATTTCATCAAAAATAATGATATCCTGAATTTTTTTTATTTTAATACTTCTTTTCCTAAATTTGAATAATTTTCATGAAAAAATATACTTACATGATTTTCAGACAACCTTAACCTTTATTACTGTCACTCCCCGTCCCCTGAGGCCTGTGTCGTGACTAACCCTAGCCCGCCTTCCATAGGCCAGGGGTTGGTGACTAGCATCAAAAAGGAGTATCCCTAAAACAGGAAGGCATTTCCTTTAAACATATATAAACACATAGACTAGAATGATACAAGATGTAACCACGAAGTAAAACTGCTGTAGTAAAAGTGTGTACTGAACGTAAGTTGTCGGAATACAAGCCCAACTGAAAAGATACAACAAAAACTAAAAACATAAAACCACTCCTGAGATCGTCCATCAGGGATCCTACCTTAAGGGTAGGTACATCTCATTTCCACAGCCCTCCACTCCGACCAACACCGTCACCCATCGTCCGGTCCTAGCACCGAGAGTCTCAGTCAATGTTGTCTGTCATTTGCACAAGACACAACAAGGTGTGGGAGAAGCCTGTGTAGGGGTTAGTATAAAAATACCACGTAGGGACCCTGAGACCCTAGAAGGTCTCTCTGAATTCCACAAAGAAAACCAAAATCATGATCTCAATAAAAAACCTAAATAAAAAATGAATTGCTCAAACCAGGTATAACTAAATTACAATATTACTAATGATTAGTCGTAAGGATGGATCGTCATACTCTGTCAAGAGAAAATACTACTGATTCAGGCTTGATAGATAGGTACTAACCCCCACAAGACCCACATAGGATTGATAATAGGTGATTCACAAAGAATCACTGGGTGCTGATTCACACAGAATGACCCGGTGCTGATACACACAGATTCGGTGGGTGCTGATTCACACAAAATCACTGGCTGATGATTCACACAATATCACTCGATGGTTATTCACACAGAATCATTGGGTAAAGATTCACACAGAATCACTCTTCATTCTTCAAGTCTCATTCAAACACATGATTCCCACTAATATTACGCTTTTCTCTGAGAGAAACCGCTCCTCAATCCATCAGTCATATTTCCAACTAGAATGAATTCCCATGAATAAGTAACTCGAGGAACCACAACATTATAAGGTTTTCAAGAAAACAGTCGATGAGTACATCATAAAACATGTCTATATGTTGTTGGAATTCTAGTGTTGAGGGTCTGGTTGGATTCATAGGAGATCTAAGCCAGGAAAACTACAACATTCATTGAAACTCAACTAGAGTATCTCAAAAAGACTATCTCCCTCCCAAGTTCCCAGTGTCATAGATAGTACATCAAACAGACGTCAAGTTCGAAAGATAGGACCTTTAACCGTATCACAGCCCGAGAGGGACCTGGGTCTACTCCGACTCGGCGGGGTTGGGCCGCGGCTGGCTTGACCCACTAGGTCATGGATGAGCCCACCCCTCCCTAGCTGGGCTGGGCCACGACGGGCATGACCCTCCAGATGGCGCAACCCACACTCAGTCATGTGGTCCACTAATTTTTAATGAGTCAAAGGAGCCTTTCGACTACTATATTGGCTGCACCAGGTGGCGCCACCTCGTCACCCACGGGACCCATTGGGAGTGGTTCTGTAACACCCCGAGCTTCCACGATACGCTTCTCATTCAATAATGCAATGGCTTGCATTGTACGAAACTTCGAGTTCTAAAACACCGCGACTAATCAAAGTAGTCGTTATGAATAGTAATAACCACTTTTTAAAATTATATAAATTTTATATTTCAATATGGATATCATTTTTGGATTCGGAATATCGAAATTAGCCTATGTTGAATTTTTGGTATTTTTCTGAGAACTTCTAATTTTTTATGAATAGTGAAAATTGCTTAAAACAACTTTTTTAATTAAAATAATTTATAGTGATAAGTTATAATATTTAGTGGTTTTAAGGTATAATTAGAATATATTTTTACCATTTTATCCAATGGTGGTCATTAGAATTAATTTAACATTGAAATTGGATATAAACAATTGTCAATCTTTTGATATAAATTGTTTCTTAAAAACACGCTATTTGTCGTAACAGCGGGAATTAATTATAAAATTAATTAATGAAACTTATATGTTTGGAATTTTTTAAAATAGACATCATTTTTGAATTCGGAATATCAATTATAGCTTAGGGTGAAATTTTGGCATTGTTCTGAAAAACTTCAATTTTTGATGAATAGTGAAACCACTAAGTGGTAGTTAAATAACTGATTTTTCATTTAAATGAAATGTTACCACTTCTGTGGTTTGATTTTCAAAAATCCAACATTCATGATTTTCATTAAGAAGTAAAATGTGGTTCAATGAGATTAAAATAATTTTTTTGGTGAATAGTAACTTTTAAGTTCTTAATCGCGATTAGAGGTAATTAGTGTAGTTTAAGGTAAAAACAATGTTTTAATAATATGATATGAGCTTGACACTTGTCCTACTCCTATTGGAAGAGTCATGGCCGACCAAGACAACCCATGGATCAACTTGGGGACCCCATGGAGCCACTTTAGTTGGAAAATGACATTAATATATATTTATTTAATGTTAAAATTTAATTGACACAAACATGAGTTGTTTTACTAAAACAGTATTTAAGTGGGGTTACGCAAGTCCAAATTTTACTTATAAATATTAATTAGAAAGCTAAAAAGATTTCCTACATCTTAGTATTTTTTTTATAATTTTTAGACATTATATAAATTAAATTATATATGACATCATGATGATGCAGTGATGACCTCATTATTTAACGATTTAAATAAAATGGAAAGATAATGTAAAATCCAAAGCGTACACTTGTCAAAAATCTATTGGATGGGTCGATTTCGAACCCTTATCATCTTATACTCGAATTATATAAGTATGGGACCTCTAAAATCCGAAACTCATTTTATAATAAAGTGACTTTTCTTTACTTTCCAAGACTGCCCCTCCTCTCCACTTATAAAAGGCCCCCACCTCTCCCTCCTTATTCACACCTTCAATCCATTTGGCTCGGCCAACCTCTGCCCAAATACTCTCCCAACGTCCCTCCCTTACTCCTAGAAGCCTCACTTTGGGCAGAACGCTTCTCAAGGAAGCCTTTGGCTCAAATCAAAAAGAGTTACCCAATTTTGAGGTAATGTCTTCTCTAATGTTGTTTTGTTTTATTTTTCTTCTCCAACCCCCTAAACTCTTTTTATTAATTTCTTTTGTAACAAAACCAGTATCCTCAATATACTAGTTTGTTGTTATAATAATGATTCTAACTACACTTACAAACACCTACATCTAATGGTTAAAGAACATACGGTTTCTGTGGTTGGTGAATTTCTGCCTCACGAAACGATGATTGTTCAACACTCATATAACACCTTCAAAGGTGGCCATTAAGATGTCACTATATTTATATATGATATAAAATATGTTTATGTTTTACTTATGCTTCTGTATTTCTCATTTATGGCATACTTTATGATTTCCATTATGGGTAAAACACGATAATTTCATTTTAGGAAGTGCGGACTATCGCCCCCTCAAAGTGATTTGAATCGTTAATGTCATATGTGGGATCTATAAAGGATGGATTAAATGTTATTATATGCTATATTATAATGTAATTATATTATAAATTTATATCATTATTATTTCATTCTATTAAATACGAAACAGAAATTAAAGTAGAGTTCATGCGTACGTACGACTTACCGTCTCCATGAACGGTGCATTTCATTTCTTACCTCTAAATGCTACGTAATATTATAAATGAATGTATATACTGGATATATATGATATATATGACATATAAATCATGAATATAATTTGGGAGATAATGGATATTCTACCACATATACAACTTGTAATTATAAGAAGTTACTTGTTGACTCAAGTACCAAAGATCGACAAAACGACCGTTATTAACTTAAATAATTACATAATGTTCATATCATTGTAATAAGTGATATAAGAAGGATAATGAAATTGAAAATGGTTCTTAATAAGGTATATATTAACTCTATTTTATTATTCAGGGGGTTAAAGAATGGTTGAGTCAAGTCAAACACGAGGTAAGGGAACTTCTTAACCCAACTTCCATTCTTTGGGTTAATCTCCTACTTTCAAATTATGTCATGATGTTATTATGTCCTATTTTGTATTTTTACTTTCTTTATGTGTACCTATAGTTAATACACATAATAGATCTATTTTATTTTAAAAATGATCTTTTTAAGGACTTCGTCTCAATCTCCTTTCATTAAAGCATATTTGGTTTTATACACAACTTTCTTTTATATGGTGTATAAACCCCTTTGACTTTTACGTTTATTCAAGAGGAATCTTTTTTATATGAATCGTTTTGCTAAACGACCAAAGGGAATTTTTTTCTTTCCGTACTTATGCGGCGACAAAGACTTCTCCACCGCCGTGACTATTATTTGAATTTCGGCTTCCTCTACAAGCCATCATTTTTTTAATGAATAATAAATACAATGTTTTAACTTTCTTTAATTTTGGTATTGAAAATGGTTTTGAAAGCGTTTTTATTATATCAATGTGTTGTATTGATATCTTTTGATTGAAATGTGGAAATGTTATGTTTCCTTTATGAATGTTTTATGTGATACGATTATGTTATGGTTTACGATATGTTTAAACCTATTCATATGAGGAATGTATTGGACTTAATAAGTGACGGGTGGAGCCCGCTATAGCTCCTCGATGCATCGGTAGGTCTCATGAGACAACTAGACGAGGAATTGGCCGAGGCCCTTTCCCAATTTGATTTATGGTTTTGGACGAGGCCTTAATCATTTTAGACGTCTTGGCCGAGGCCTTGACAAAATGTTTCAGAATGTCCGGCATTATACATTCCCTCATTATGAAAGTGGTTATTGATATTTCATGTGATTATTCGTCTAGTAGAATATCCATGTGAGTAAGTAATAGCATTATTTTATTTTACTTTTTCCATATTATGCTGAAGTTCAAGTTCAATAAGGCTTTTGTTTTAGTTATACATTGCCTTAAATGCTTATGTTTTCTTATAAAAGCTTCTGCAATATTGTTATCCTTACTGAGCATCTGAGCTCACCCCTTTCAATGTTTTAATATTTTTCCAGGATGTGAAGAAGTATGTTATGAATGACCTGCAGGGATAGTCAAAAGAGGATATGAGTGTGGACTATGAAGACTCTGTTATTAGTTTTTCACTTTATGATGTAATGAAAGACTTATGAATTTATCTAGTTTTTCCAATGCTACTAAACTAATCGGTCTTTCGAGACTTGATCTTTTGTGATCATGCCAATGTTATGAAGTAATGCACCAACTCTGGGTAGCTGGGGTCGGGGCGTTACAGTTGGTATCAGAGGCACTTTAGTACTAACCTTGGAAGCTAAATTTAGATAAACTCTGATTAGAGCACATAGCCCGAAGATAGACTTTGAGGATCAGTATAGAAGAACTTCCTAAAATTTTGTTATTGTAGAGATTTTGTGAGATTTCCGAGCAATACATCCCTGACTGGATACGAGCAAGTAGAGGCGGCTCTGGCACAGATGTACCTAGGGGTAAAACCCGAAAACACCGCTTTGAGCTAGACTCGAATGGGAACTGGTGCACGACAACGGGCCTTACTGCACTCTTGGTTACGACACTCCCGGGGGATATGCTTAGGATAATTCTCATTTTATTTACAAACCACTATGAAGCGTTATGAGTATATACTTTCTCAAAGAAAACATTTCTTTTTATGATTATGGATTATATCCATAAATAGTACAATTTATGTAAAGTGTTTTAAAAGTATGGAATTATGTATTTTGATTCATAAACTAATCTAGTTTATGCCATTGTTTAGAAATGGTGCCTAGTGGAAGGAATGGAAACCGTATCAATGCACGAACTCCATGTAGGGATTTCCCTCCTGCTCAAGATAATTTTTGTGGATCTGAAGATACAACTGGTGCTGATCAACTTATTACCATACTGGGACAACTCACTCAGGTTATGAATAATAACCTTACTCGTGTGGAGCACCCTGATCCGCAACGTGGAGGATTAATGTTAGACCGCTTCGTGAGGCAACAACCACCAACCTTCAATGGGAGTAAAAATCTTATAGTAGCTGAGATATGGATAAATTCCTTAGAGAAAATATTCCATGCCTTGGGGAGTAGTGAAAGGGAGAAGGTTGTCATGGCAGTTTACCGCCTCACTGGAGATGCTGATCAGTGGTTGTCGCTGATTCAAAACACAAAGGAAGAATATGACGTATCGAATATGGAATGGAGGGAGTTCAAAGAGATTTTCTTAGAAAAATACTTTCCTCGTTACCATCGAGCAGATATGGAAAGGCAATTTCTGAGTCTGAGGCAGAAGGCGGATGATAATGTCGCAAAGTATGAGGCTAACTTTACAAGGTTAGTGAGGCATGCTTCCGATTATATACGTAACCCAAGGAGTAAGATTGATCGTTTCTTTGATGGGTTAAAACCATTTCTCCGTCGAGCTTTAGTATCACAATCCTTCTCATCATACGAAGATATTGTCTCGTGTGCTATCAAGACAGAAAATGAATTCTCTAAGTATTATGACAACAAAGTAAAGCAAGAGAAGAAGATAACTGTGGAACAAGAGACAGATAAAGGGAAAAATAGAAAGAAGGATTTTCCATTATGTGATAATTGTGGGAAGAATCACCCTGGTACTTGCCTAAAAGGAATAGGAGTTTGTTATAAATGTGGAGAAAAAGGTCACCAGGCTCGTGATTGCAAGGGAAAGAAAGAGGCTGTCAAAGTTGAATGATACAATTGTAGGGAAATGGGGCATTATGCAAATGAATTTCCTAAGCGTCAAGGAAACTTACCTCAGAAAAGGCCAAGGGATCAAGGCCAATCTTATGCTGTGACTACAGTTGAAGCAGAATAATTAATGTATTGGTTCTTTTGGACTCAAGGATTATATTCTGGTTATTAGAATAATGTGATATATATATATATAAGGATTGTACTGCAGTACTTTTTGATTTCAGTAAGGTTTTAATATGATTAAGGAAATCATATTTTTAGTATGTGACAATAAGAGAAACTTTTCTTTGTTGGGGAATCTGATTTTACAATTGATTTTGGAATTTAGAGACCTTTTAGGGAAATTCTGGATGGAGGTATTTTGGATAACTATAAAGGTTGGAGTGGATTAAGTTGATCTTTGGATAGTATTTTTTAAGGATAAAAAATTTATGAAGATTATTTTTGGAATATTATGATACTATAGTTTTAGGAAAAGGACAACCTGTAGGGTGGGGCATAACCCGTCGCGTCGGACAAAGCTGCAGGAATCGAACCCACAATCATAGTGCGACAAGACTTTATTTCCTACCACTAGCCTACAGGAAGTCCCTGGTTATTACAAAATAGTTTTACTAAACTAAATGGTATGTGTTAATATTTGGAACCTTATACAATTAGGATAAAAATAATATTTTTGAGTTCCGTTACCATTTGGAGTAAAAGTTGGGTTTGTGGTAAAAATTTATTAACGAATGAAAGTATACATAACAAGTATGTATATTCCCTTACGTTCTTAGTAAATATCTTAAACTAATTCCTCAACATTATAAAAGGTAACTTAAAACAAAAATGTTGTCAGTTAACTTTTCCATCTGGGGATTCAGTGACCGTTTAACCAGTCACAAATTTGTGATTTTCGTGTAGTTAAACTTTCTCCTAATCCTGTTTTCTATAACTCTCCATCAGACCTTGATGGTTTGTTTCTCCTCCATATCCATATTTTCATAGAATCCTAGAATGGGCAATATCGGGTGACCTTTGTACTTATCTTGCTTTCTTTTAATGTTATATATTTATTAACTTTATTTCCGATGTGGTTTTTCCTCAAAGGTATTTTCTATTTTCAACCTTATATTTTCAAAGAAATTTTTCAAATTGCGAGGACGCAATTTATTGAAGGAGGGGAGAATGTAACACCCCGAGCTTCCACGATACGCTTCTCATTCAATAATGCAATGTCTTGCATTGTACGCAACTTCGAGTTTTAAAACACTGCGACTAATCAAAGTAGCCGTTATGAATAGTAATAACCACTTTTTAAAATTATAGAAATTTTCTATTTCAAAATGGATACCATTTTTGGATTCGGAATATCGAAATTAGCCTATGTTGAATTTTTGGTATTTTTCTGAGAACTTCTAATTTTTTATGAATAGTGAAAAATGCTTAAAACAACTTTTTTAATTAAAATAATTTATAGTGATAAGTTATAATATTTAGTGGTTTTAATGTATAATTAGAATATATTTTTACCATTTTATCCAATGGTGGTCATTAGAATTAATTTAACATTGAAATTGGACATAAACAATTGCCAATCTTTTGATATAAATTGTTTCTTAAAAACACGCTATTTGTCGTAACAGCGGGAATTAATTATAAAATTAATTAATGCAACTTATATGTTTGGAATTTTTTAAAATAGATATCATTTTTGAATTCTGAATATCAATTATAGATTAGGGTGATATTTTGGCATTGTTCTAAAAAACTTCAATTTTTGATGAATAGTGAAACCACTAATTGGTAGGTAAATAACTGATTTTTCGTTTAAATGAAATATTACCACTTCTGTGGTTTGATTTTCAAAAATCCGACATACATGATTGTCATTTAGAAGTAAAATGTGGTTCAATGAGATTAAAATAATTTTTTTGGTGAATAGTAACTTTTAAGTTCTTAATCGCGATTAGAGGTAATTAGTGTAGTTTAAGGTAAAAAAAATGTTTTAATAATAAGATATGAGCTTGACACTTGTCCTACTCCTATTTGACGAGTCATGGCCGACCGAGACAACCCATGGGTCAACTTGGGGACCCCATGGAGCCACTTTAGTTGGAAAATGACATTAATATATATTTATTTAATGTTAAAATTAAATTGACACAAACATGAGTTGTTTTACTAAAATAGTTTTTAAGTGGGGATAAACAAGTACAAATTTTAATTATAGATATTCATTAGAAAGCTAAAAATATTTACTACATGATAGTATTTTATTTATAATTTTTAGACATTAAATAAATTAAATTATTGATGAAATCATGATGATGCAGTGATGACCTCATTATTTAACGATTTAAATAAAATGGAAAGATAATGTAAAATCCAAAGCGTACACTTGTCAAAAATCTATTGGATGAGTCGATTGAGAACCCTTATCATCTTATCCTCGAATTATATAAGTATGGGACCTCTAAAATTCGAAACTCATTTTATAATAATGTGACTTTTCTTTACTATCCAAGAGTGCCCCTCCTCTCCACTTATAAAAGGCCCCCACCTATTCCACCTTATTCACACCTTCAATCCATTTGGCTTGGCCAAACTCTTCCCAAATACTCTCCCAACTTCCCTCCCTTACTCCCAGAAGCCTCACTTTGGGCAGAACTCTTCTCAGGAAAGCCTTTGGCTCAAATCAAAAAGAGTTACCCGATTTTGAGATAATGTCTTCTCTAATGTTGTTTTGTTTTATTTTTCTTCTCCAACCCCCTAAACTCTTTTTTTTAATTTATTTTGTAACAACACCAGTATCCTCAATATACTAGGATGTTTTTATAATAAGGATTCGAACTAAACTTACACACACCTACATCTAATGGTTAAAGAACATACAGTTTCTGTGGATGGCGAATTTCTGCCTCACAAAACGATGATTGTTCAACACTCATATAACACCTTCAAAGGTGGCCATTAAGATGTCACTATATTTATATATGATATAAAATATGTTTATGTTTTAGTTATGCTTCTGTATTTCTCATTTATGGCATAATTTATGATTTCCATTATGGGTAAAACATGATAATTTCATTTTAGGAAGTGCGGACTACCGCCCCCTCAAAGTGATTTGAATCGTTAATGCCATATATGGGATCTATAAAGGATGGATTAAATGGTATTACATGATATATTATACTGTAATTATATTATAAATTTATATCATTATGATTTCATTCCATTAAATACGAAATAGAAATGAAAGTAGCGTTCATGCGTACGTACGGTTTACCGTCTCCATGAACGGTGCATTTCATTTCTTACCTCTAAATGTTACGTAATATTATAAATGAATGTATATACTGGATATATTTGATATATATGACATCTAAATCATTAATATAATTCTGGAGATAATGGATATTCTACCACATAAACAACTTGTAATTATAAGAAGTTTATTGTTGACTCAAGTACCAAAGATCGACAAAACGACCGTTATTAACTTAAATAATTACATAATGTTCATATCATTGTAATAAGTGATATAAGAAGGATAATGAAATTGAAAATGGTTCTTAATAAGGTATATATTAACTCTAGTTTATTATTCAGGGGGTTAAAGAACGGTTGAGTCAAGTCAAACACGAGGTAAGGGAACTTCTTAACCCAACTTCCATTCTTTGGGTTAATCTCCTACTTTCAAATTATGTCATGATGTTATTATGTCCTATTTTGTATTTTTACTGTCTTTATGTGTACCTATAGTGAATACACATAATAGATCTATTTTATTTTAAAAATTATCTTTTTAAGTACTTCGTCTCAATCTCCTTTCATTAAGGCATATTTGGTTTTATACACAACTTTCTTTTATACGGTGTATAAACCCCTTTGACTTTTACGTTTATTCAAGAGGAATATTTTTTATACGAAGCGTTTTGCTAAACGACAAAAGGGAATGTTTTTCTTTCCATACTTATGCGGCGACAACGAATTCTCCACCGCCGTGACCATTATTTGAATTTCGGCTTCCTCTACAAGACATCATTTTTTTAAATGAATAATAAATACAAAGTTTTAAATTTCTTTTATTTTGGTATTGAAAATGGTTTTGAAAGCGTTTTAATTATATCAATGTGTTGTATTGATATCTTTTGATTGAAATGTGGAAATTTTATGTTTCCTTTATGCATGTTTTATGTAATACGATTATGTTATGGTTTATGATATGTTTAAACCTATTCATATGAGGAATGTATTGGACTTAATAAGTGACGGGTGGAGCCCGCTACAGCTCCTCGATGCATCGGTAGGTCTCATGAGACAACTAGACGAGGAATTGGCTGAGGCCCTTTCCCAATTTGATTTATGGTTTTGGCCGAGGCCTTAATCATTTTAGACGTCTTGGCCGAGGCCTTGACAAAATGTTTCAGAATGTCCGGCATTATACATTCCCTCATTATGAAAGTGGTTATCGATATTTCATGTGATTATTCGTCTAGTAGAATATCCATCTGAGTAAGTAATGGCATTATTTTATTTTACTTTTGCCATATTATGCTGAAGTTCAAGTTCTATAAGGCTTTTGTTTTAGTTATACATTGCCTTAAATGCTTATGTTTTCTTATAAAAGCTTCCGCAATATTTTTATCCTTACTGAGCATCTGAGCTCACCCCTTTCAATGTTTTAATATTTTTCCAGGATGTGAAGAAGTATGTTATGAATGACCTGCAGGGATAGTCAGAAGAGGATATGAGTGTGGACTATGAAGACTCGGTTATTAGTTTTTCACTTTATGATGTAATGAAAGACTTATGAATTTATCTAGTTTTTCCAAGGCTACTAAACTAATCGGTCTTTCGAGACTTGATCTTTTGTGATCATGCCAATGTTATGAAGTAATGCACTGACTCTGGGTAGCTGGGGTCGGGGCGTTACAGGGTCCCCTGCATCGTTGTGACTTCGAGCGGCAACTCCATTCATCATGGCGTGCGATGGTGTTCCACCTCCCCCTTTGCGATCGGCCACTGCAGGCTACCAGTCTGACCACCGTGGCAACGAGAGACAAATATTTTCCACCGAAACTGGTGATTTCTTGCCTCCACCGTGCCAATGTCGCGCCAGCGCTTCTTCCGCGGGCCACTGGGTAAGCTCTAGCTGACCGCTATTCATTTTGGATATGCCTACGGTCCTCTCTAGATGTCTCCATTGTTCACACCTCTCAGTTTTAAGGTTCTGTAATGATGGAACAACCCACCTCTGAAGAACTCAATAAACAAACAAGAGGCGCAAGGTCCAGGCCTTGTTGATTTTGCTCGCGCCTTCCTCATTAGCTTTATAGAATGTGGGGGTAATTCATATATCTAATTTAAAAAAATGAATAACCTCATTCAAATCCCCCACAATGATCACCTACAAAATCAATAATGAGGAGAATATATATGGAAATTTTGGGAATTAAAATACATCCAGTACCTTGAGATTCTTCGAAGACATAGCGGTGGTGGAAGAAGATTCCACGCCCGATAAAGTTGCTGACGTTCATCGATCCCAATTTTTTGCTGCTCGAGCTTCCGTATCGGTTAGTGGAAGGTGTTGTGTCACTTCTACATTGGTTCTTTTCTTGATAAAGTCATGCCAAAAACGCTCCCCTGAACCCCATTTAAATAGAGGTTGGAATGGGTGAGTAACGCACAGAGGAATAAATGAGGTTCATTAATTCACATAATTAATGCACCACATTAATTGCAGGAGGGGTGGTTACGCCCCGAAAGTGTAACCGATCCTTTAATATTCCTTATTAAATGTATTACTACCTCTGTAGTCCCCTCCATTTCTGCTCTAGTGGTGGTAGGATAAAATATAATAACCATTTTTTATTTTATTAATTCATAAAAGTGGAAAACTAACTTTTTTAACTAACCAACTGTGATAGTATTGAAGCCTCTCTTAAGAGAATATTAGTGCTAAAAGTTCAATGATTCCCTCATATTTTTATTTAGATAACTAGTTCAAATGATAAAAATTGCCACCCCCACATTCACTGAACATACCATAAAAAAAGTTCAAAAAATTATTAATAGTCACCCTCACCCTGCGCTGGTAAAGGATAGGCTTTTCCTAAGGGAAACATGCCCTCACGAGCTCAATGAAACTCTTGGATTTCCAATTTGAGTTACCATTTTTGAGTTATATAATTTAACAATAAAATAATGGTTACATAATTATTTTATTTACGGCCAAAAAACTAACTTCCACTATTGGCTTGTTCCAGCCAATGTTTGGATCTACATAATGAAATAATACCGTCACAAGTTCTGCAGTTGTATGATATTTTTAATCCGACTCACCATTAGTGAGTTATAAGCATTAGAAAAATAAAATAATTTTATTTAATTATTTAATTTACAGTTATGCCATTTTCAGTTTTTTTTTCACTGGAGGACTACATAGACTAAACTTATGTCTTGGCTAGGTTAATCCCGCTATATTGAATCCAACGGTGCCCTCTGATTTCTGATTCGGGCACCCATTTATTTGTTATTCCACTTTTTCAGTAAAACTACTCACGCACACTATTTTATGCTTAAAACTTTTTTGACGGATCATTCGGGGCCCTCGTGGCCTTGGAATAATGTTCCATCAGATTGCTCGGTCTCTTAATAACCCTATATAAAACAAAATTTTCACGGAAATTCCTAGATGTTACATTCTCCCCACATTTAGACTTTTAGTCGTCGAAAAGCCAAGGCCCAAACTCACGTGATGAAATTGGGTCCAACAAAGTTTCTTGTGCTTTTTATAAGCATGTTCTATGAGGGAATACTAAGATCAACCGATATTATGTACAACTCTTTCTAGGTCAACATCCTTCTGCAACATGCACATGTTTCTTTAGCTGTGATAAGTTGAAAACATTATGAACCTAGTGCATCTATGGGAGAAAAGCTAGTGAATACTCAACCTCGCCAACTCTGATGAGGATCTGAAAAGGATCGATGATCCTTATAAAGAGCTTGCTGCCCATACTGAATTTCTACAGTCCTTTTCAGGGTGTGACTTGTAGGAATACATGGTCTCCCTCCATGAACTCTAAGGGTCTCCATATCTTGTCGGTATAAGATTTTTGTTGGCTCTGTACAGTCTTTATCCCTAGCCACCAGTTCTAATGTTAGAGGTCCTGTAACATCTCCACCACAATAGGATTCACTACCAAATGGGTAGTGTGGAACTCCCTCAACACCCCTCTTATAGCATCACTGGTACCATGGTGCGTCCCTTGGGAAGGATGATGTGCTTTCCAACTTAATAAATCCCTTCCAAAGATTGCTCTATGGATATCGAGGCACATCCGGCCACACAGTCTTCATCCACAAGATATGCCTCCCAAAGCCGCTGAAGGTGTGGGGGAGTGAAAATTATATACTGGTGGTAAGATATTATTTCACTATCCATGAAGGGCTTCTATAACATAGCTTGCTGCTTTTCACCTCACTCAGTATCTATAAACATGACCTCCTACTAAGTGTATCTGCCACCATGTCCCCCTTCTAAAATATCAAATCCTAGAGCTATATGGGAGCCACTCAATATGCTGTTGTAGATATTGGTGTTTTCACTAGGTAAAATCCAATGCAGAAGTCCTTCTACATGCTGGGTGGTAATTATGGAAGCATATATTGAAAATATGTTTCTGCACTCTGCCACTACTATTGGGAAATGAAAACTCAAAACTCTTGATTCAAGGAGGGTAAGGCAGGTCGACTCATGAGTGATCAGATGCACCCTCCTATGCTTGAGTTTAACTCGTGCTGTATAGGATTACTTGTTTTACAGCAAATTAAAACCACATTCAAATGGAATAGATATACGACAATCTTTTTTCCTAAAATAGTCAATATAAACATGAACTATGGATGACCATTCCATACCCAAACTAATTTTTTAAGGCCTCGTCACAGCTACCAAGAGGTTCCATCCGAAACTCCAGCCTCAAGAGTTAGATCACACCTTCTATGTAAGTGTGATTATCGAGTCTCCTCCCAAAGGTATCTCCATACATAAGGGTCAAGTCAACAATTTAACTAGAAACTCTAGGTTTTGAAAAATATTCGTGATAAGAAGGAACGATTAGTTCCTATTTCTTTTAAGACACCAGCAAGTAGTAGACACATATCATTTCTCGAATCATTCATGGAGCCCCTGAGTCACACTCCTTGACTGCATGCAACTACTACCTTCTCCTTTCCTCCTACTCCCTGAGCCTAGTGGGGACCACATTAGGGTGTTGTTTATAACATGTCAAAATGTATACCACTTCCTCTTGCTCTCCTATCCCCTCTTCCACATCCGCTGGCCTACAGATTCATCTGTCCCAATCAATTTATATTCCCAAAGCATTTTTACACATAAAAGTCTACAAGACTGATGTCGGTTTTATCCTTTCCCAATGATGACATTCAATGGTTGTATCTACTAAACTAATGAAATTTCAACCACAAAGGTTCTCTCTAGAACCCTAACATAATTAGGAATGCATAGAATAATATTGCAAGCTCAGATATCCCTAACCACATCTCACTTAGAGGTCTGATCCTTGAAGCACCAGTTGTATCTTATTAATCGAGTACTTGGAATGGTCGGTACACCTCGAGGAATAATCAACTACTAACATGTCATCCTACTGAAGCTATTGAATTTCATAGGAATACATACCCCTTAGCTTTTAATAGAAAGCAACCCCCCTTCTATGTGGAAGGTTCTCAAGTTCTATCCATAGGAAAAGTCACCTCATCGTAAGATATGGGTAATCTAAACCCTTCCACCACCCTACTAAGCCACAATAAATGCTCACTACTAGGACCACCATCTTATCTAATAGTGCCTTGGCTAGATGGAAACTCAGTCACAACCTCAAGTTAGTAATTAGCCTATTGTGAGTTGGGCACCCCTCCAAACCTGAGGGGTATTTGTCACTGAAACTGGTGTAAGGCATTGAGCGGATAAGTTTCATCTACCTGTAGCACTGATAGTAACTACTAACCAACAGGTAGTTGTATCCCCGGGACACCGCCCGAAGGTACATATATCGGGCAACAATCCGTGTACTAAAGACTCTTCACACTATGGACCATCCTCCTGGTCACACATTGGAATCTTTTCCGACTGTCTATGAGGAGTAATCATGAATGATAATCAAGATGAACCACAATCAATAAGTTATACATGGTGAGCTGACTCAAAATAGATCAGAAGAAAAACATTTCCAAAACACACACAATTAGTGTTTTCATGCACCAAGTCTGACATTAGAATACAGGGTCTTGGGTTATGGATATTTCGGCCACCACACTAATAATGGACTTCCAAAACTAAAAACAACAGTCAAAATAATTAACATTATTACTCCATTGGAAAGAACATAGTCCAAGTACTACAGTAGAACTGAATCCTCTAATACCATTTTGTCATGACCCATCCCCTAGCACCTGTTCTGTGACAACCTTAGGCTCGCCTTCCAAAGGCTAGGGGTCGGAAACTAGCACCAGAAAGAAATTTCCCAAAATTGAGATGGAATTTACTTTAAACCTCTACAAAACCACAAACTAGAACGCAAAAAGATACAACCATGAAATAAAACCAATGTAGTAAAATTTTGTACTCAAAGTAAGGGGCCGGAACACAATACCAACTGAAAATATTCAACGACAACAAGAAATAGAAAACAACACTTGAGATCACCCACTCAGGATCCTAACGGAATTATAGGTACAACTTATCTCCACAACTCTCCATGCCTGCTGTTACCACTGTCCACCTTCAGGTCCTAGCTCCCCAAGTCTCAGTCAAGGCTACTCGGCGTCTACACAAGACACAACAAGGGGCAGGTGAAGCCTGTTCATGGGTGAGTATAACAATACCCTGTGGGGACCGCGAGACCCCTGGCTGTCTTTTTGAATTCCATGGAGGAAAACCAAAAGCATGTTATCAATCACAAATCAAAAAAAAGAAAAATACAAAGGTCAAACCAAGTATAACTAAATTACAATAGTAAAAGTGATTAGTTGTAAGGATAGATCATCTTACTCTATCAAGAGGCACTGCTACTAACCCGCACATGATCGATAGGTACTGTCTACCGCAAGATCCACATAGTATTGTTAGGTGATGATTCACACAGAATCACTGGTTTCTTATTTACACAGAATCGCTAGGTGGTGATTCGTAGATAATCACAGTGTGCTGATTCACACAGAATCATTGGGGGCTGATTCACACAAAATCACTTCATTCTGATTCACATAGAATCAATGGGTGCTGATTCACACCAAATTGTTGGATGCTAATTAACAAAAAATCTCTCTGTGTTGATTCACAAAGAATCCTTTGGTGCTCATTCACACAAAATCACACTTAATTATTCATTTCTCAGCAAGAAACATGATTCCCACTCATGGTACACTTGTCTCTAGGAGAAACCACTCCTCAATCCATCAGTCATATTTTCAACCAGCATGAAGTACTATGAAAATGTAACCCGATGAACCAGCACGTCATTAGAATTTCAACACAATAGACGAAATGTCAACTAGACATCCATTCTATATGTTATAGGAATTTTAGTGTTGAGGACCCAGCTGTATTATGAGTCAATCCAACCTATCCAAACACCAACATTCTATGAATGTCACGTGTAGAATCTCAAAAGGACCATCTCGCTACATGGATCCTAGTACCGCATATAGTTTGTCAAACAGACGTCTGGTTCACAAGATAAGACCTTTTAAGTGTATATGGGCCCTAGATGAGTTCAGCTCTCGTCTGGCCCCATCAGACCAACCTGGCCCGACCTGGCATGAGCCGAACCAAACAAGTTAGGGTTAACCCAACCCGCTAGGCTGCGGATCGGCCCGATCCACCTTGGCTGGGTTGGTATGCGGCGGGTTGGACCCGACGGCTAGCAGGACCCATGCAGTTTCGTGCGGTCTGCTACATCCGAATGGCTGAAAAGATCCGTTTGGATCATGAATTTGTGGTGCAAGGTGGTACCGCCTCGTCACCCGTTGTACCCACAAGGAGTGGGTCCCCTGTTGAGTCAATAAGGTTTTCCTTATGAATTTTTCATTCCTCCATGTTTGTGGGAGATTTTTTAGTCAATAAGGTCACCTTATGACTTTATCATTCATTCTTGTTTTGAAAATCGCAAACACCTTATCTCACGGAAAAACACATTTTACCCTTTTTTTTATTTTATATGGAAAATTTTCCTTCACCAAGGAAATTTATCCCTACCATGTTTTTCGTTATTCATTTTTTCAAAGTATAAAATTCAGTTTTGAATCCAAAACCTTAGAATCATATAATAATTAGATATAGAGCATTCTGTTTTCAGGATCTGAATTATGGTTCAGAGTATTCTGAATTTAGACTACGAAATCTTCTGAGTTCTGACTCTGAGTTCTCGGAATTCAGACTCTGAAGTCTTATGAGTTCTAACACTGAACTCACTAAATTTAGACTCCAAACTCTTATGAGTTCTGCCTCCGAACTCACTGAATTCTGGCACTAAACTCTTATGATTTCTTACTCTGAACTCTCTGAATTCAAACTCTGAATTCATGTGAATCCAGATTGCAAATTTCCTTGAAATTCAGACTTCGGAATTATATTGAATTCAGGTTCTGAATTCCATAGAAAATAGTATCCTAATATCCTGTATTATAGGGTCCGAATTTAATATTTCGTTAGACTCCAAAATACTTTCCTTACACTCCGAATAATTGATTTTGGTTCTATAAACATATTTTTTTTACTCATGTTTTGATTAAAAAATGGTTTCATGATTTTAGTTACAAACTAATGGTTATTTGAGTGACATGTGAACATGTCTCTCTTAAATTCAAGGAAAAATATAACCATTGGAGGAGGGAGCCGACTATTGAAGTTGTGCCTATAAATAGGAGGTCATTTGAAGGAGCTCATAACAAGTTAATCAATCAAGAGATTACATCCTGCTGAAGTGATTTCTAGAGAGAGAGAATTATTTATTTGTGCATACTGAACTTCTTATTAAGATTTTGTTTTTGCAACTTCGATTTTTACTGGGTACAATCGAGGGGTTCCGGTGAAAGGGAGACACAGGTGCTGACTACCTTGAAGTTAAGGGCTTCCTTACTGAGGAAGACAGAGGTGCTGACTACCTTGATGTTAAAGGCTTCCTTGCTAAGGAAGATAGAGGTGCCGACTACCTTGATGTTGAGGGCTTGCAGGGATAGCAAGGCAGACTCTGATCTTTGTATCAAGGGATTACACTTGAGTGGGTAAGACAGACATTCTTGAATGTATAAATCAAGGGACCTTTATCCATGGTTGTTGTATTCCCTTCTCTTTGGGTTAAAATATTTACTACTTGTTACTTGTTTTTTTACAGGTTTTCACTACATTTTATATTTTGAGGAAAGTATAACTATATTATACTTCCTTATACTTGTACTCTGATATTCTACTATTCTATATACTTTAAGGTAGAATCTTTATCTTTGTAAACATTCATTAAGTTTCATTTTCCAGAACCATATTTCTGGATTCACTTTCATAGAATCATATTTCTAGAATCAATCATGTGTGATGAACTTAGGGGTTTTGTGAATTACTTTTTTAAACCATGTTAAAAATAACAATCTTTAAAAGTTCCAAAGTAATCACATTTAATGTATACATTCCCCCCCATTTGTATATTGAGCATCATTAGATACTTTACATAGTATCTCTGTTATATCAATACTACTTCTTGTATTATACTCACATACCATTACAACAATTGGTATCAGAGGAGGTTACCTTAACCCCTGAACCAATTCAACATCCCCTATATTGTCGTGGCTTCGAGACGCAGAACCCTTCAACAAGGCGCGCGATTACGTGCTGCCTCCACCTTCATGATCAGCCATTACCGACCACCTATCAAACCTCTGCGGTGCCAATTTTGCACTACAGTGGTAGTTGTCAGCCGCTACTGCACTTACACTGCTTCTGTGGGACACCGGGTGAGCTCTAGTGGTCCGTTATTCCTTCTTAATATGCCTATGGTCCTCTTGGGATGCCTCCATCATTACGTGCCTCTCGGTTTCAATTTTCTGTTATGATGGAACATCCCACATCTGAAGAACGTAATGAAAAAAAGAGACAGGGGGTAATGGACTTGTTTTTTTGTCCCATTCCCTCCACGTTAGCATTATAACAAGTGATGGTAACTTATACATCACATTAAAAAATGCCAAACCTCATTCAAATCACCTGAAACAACCACCTGCAAATTCACTAACTTGGAGAAGAAGTGTGGGAATTTCTTGAATTAAAATACAACACCTACCTCAAGATTCTTTGGTTATGTAGCGGTGGGGGAAGAAGATTCCATGTTCGATGAAACCGCTGACATTCATCGGTCCCAGTTTGTTGCCGCCCAAGCATCCATCTCTGTCAGTGGAAGGTGTCGTGTCACTTCACCAGATGTTCCTCCTTTGATAAATCCAAGCCAAAAACTCTACCCTGAGTCCCTTTTAAATAGAGGGGGGAAAACATGAGTAACACAACGAGGAATTAATGAGGTTCATTAATTGAAGTAAATAATGCGCAACATTAATTGGACGAGGGGTGGTTACACACCCAATGTGTAACCGAGCATTTAATATTCCATATTAAAAGCCTGACTACATCCATGGTCCTCACCAATGCCGCTCAAGAGGTGGTAGGATAAAATTATATAACAATTTTCTTATTTTATTTATTTTCAAAAGTTTCAAAAAATAACTTTTTCACCCAACCTACTATGGTCGATGTGAAGCCTCCCTTGAAAAAAATCGTGGCACTACGAGATCAACAGTTCCCTCAGATTTCAATTCCAAACACTGGTTCAAAAGATAGAAATTTTCACCCGCATGTTTACTGAACATACCTTAAAAAATGTTCAAAAAAAGGTTAGGCTCTTCCTAAGAGGGACATGCCATCACGAGCTCAACTGTAGTCTCAAATTTTCAATCTGAGTTTTCATTTAGGAGTTATAGAATTTACCAATAAAATAATTGTTACTTTTATTTTATTTGTGGCAAAAAACTAACATCCAATGTTGGTCTGTGTTGGTCAATGTTAGGACTTTCCTAAGGAAATCATACCCTCACGAGTTTAGCGGTGGTCTTTGATTTTTAATCTCATTCACCGTTCATGAGATATAAACATTTGAAAAATAAAATAATATTATTTAATTATTTTATTAATGGTTATTCCATTTTTGGGATCTCTCACTGGATACCAAGGCCAACTAAACATTAGTTGTTCATATGGTAAACTCACCATCATGAATGCAACGGTGCCCTCATAGTTTTGATCTAGGTACCAAATTAAGAGTTATTCCAATTTTTTAGAAAACTACTCAAACAAATTATTTTATGCTTAACACTTTTTTGATGGTTCGTTCAGGGCACTCCGGGCCTGAGAATCATGTTCTTTCAGATACCTTGGTCTCCTAATAATCCAAAATAATTAAAAAAAAATACAGGGAAATTATGAGATGTTATAATTATTCCATAATCAAAATTCACTTCATCTCTTATTCCATGAAATGAAGGTGAATTTTTCATTACTCAAGCATTAATAGAACATGAGATATGTAGATATAATTATCGGACATTCCATATGTATTTATCACAATAAAATGGCTATTACAAGATATCAAATATTTATAAATCCTTACATGGAGAGATAATTTATTAATATCTAAAACCGCATTTGATGTTTTAAAATAAACACTTCAATAAATTGATAACCTTATAACACTTATGAAATAAGGAAGTCCAAATATATAGAAATATGTTTACTAAATTTCTCGAAAATAGCTTAGAATTAATCCCCCGTATATCAAAAATTATCTCTTAGTTTTTTCATACAAAACATGTTAATTCTTTCATTATGAATCTATTGAAACAAGGTAATAAAAATAATTATCATAAATCATTATTTAAAACTATCATGCTTCCTTATTCCAATGAATAGTGGATATATTCATTAAATAATAAAATGCCATAATCTTCGTCAAGGATAGAAAAAACAAATTTTTCAACAAATTATTTATTAGCTATGAGTTAATCAATACCGTACAATTTAACTAATCGTATCCAATTTATCTTTATCCAAACTTAATTATCTCAAAATCTAAAATATATTAATAGTTACCTTCCCGTAATAAAAATATCACCTTTCCATGAAATACCTTTTCTACCTCACTAGTGCCATAAAACATACATATTTTTCAATTTATATACCTTAATGGAATTCCTATGTTGAAAATAATTATATATTTTTCAATTTATAGAACATAATATTTTAATATAAAAACATAAATACATTATTCATCCAAGTTTCTTTACATTGAATTTAATATTTTTCATTTTCTAATTCATTAATTCCAATTTCATAAAATATGAAATATGAATAATGTCTTAGAATTTATAAAACTCAATTTAATCATGATTACACATAATACCATTAGATCAATATAAACCTTTCACGTGTCATTCATGGTGTCTTCGTCAACTATATAAAACCATTATCTGTAGCACCTTATTGAATCTCTTCATGAGACATCCACATAGGACATCAATTTTAGGAAATATCGTACTTTTTATATTTAAAGTAGTAATCGATTGATAATACCACAAGGAGGCCAATATTACCATATATTTTATTAAACAAATAATTAATTTTTACTTTATAATAAATATATTTGTTTTCTTATTTTCAACAGTCAAATCATATTATTTTCCTTTTTTATACATACACCTGGGTGGTTCTTTCCATATTCTCAACACAAATGAAAATAAAAATTCTTTCATCTAGGATATCCATTGAATAAACTCTCTGAAAAATACTTTATTTTCTTCATTAGTGATTCCAAAAGTCAGTTAAGGTACACATTGTTTATCCTGTCTTTTAAATAATGATTAGTCATGATTGCAAAATATTTTAATAT
The DNA here is from genome assembly GCA_963277665.1 of Viscum album. Lineage (NCBI taxonomy): Eukaryota > Viridiplantae > Streptophyta > Magnoliopsida > Santalales > Viscaceae > Viscum > Viscum album. The sequence continues at coordinate 247,817,788 of OY728165.1, read as the reverse complement.
AGTGATCCTCTTATTTTACTTCACCTTATAAAATTGTTGATCACATTCAAAATTTTCCATATTCCTTATGGTTATCACCATTGAAGAAAACTAGAATGAATAGTGTGAGCATCATTTATCATAGTGTAATACCACATAATCATGAAAAATCACTTCTAGGATGTCAAAATAATGACACTATTCTATGAAACCATAGGCTTATACATAGAGGCATCATTATACATATCTTTAACAATAACCCAAGGGATATATGTAAGGGTTTATCATCCTAAATTCCAAAGGATGACTAAAATATTCATTTGATACCAACTATAGGGACCCAAGCATAACATACATGGTTATTACAACATTTGAGATGAATATTCAACTTATTAAAAAAATACATCCCCAGGGACCATAATATTTTTGTGTCTCTGAAAATATATCATGGTGAAAGATATTCAACATATCCCATAAACATCATTACCATTAGTACTAATACATAAAACATTTCTTCATAACTTAGTAAATGGAAACATAAAAAGAGGTGATCTCAAATGATCAGTAAGGTTAAAAATGAGAGATATATAAGTATAACATGAGAATAAGGGTATGAAAACAAGATATTAAATTTATAATATCATACCCTATATATCAAAGATCATAATCATGAGTCTTTTAAAAATTTTAGTAATTTATAACACATGAATTATAATAAAATCAAGATAATAATCCATTATATTATAACAGAACCATAGGACAAGTGATTATGGAAGACACATAAATATATAATATGAATTCCACTATAGTAAAGCATTAATTACAAGGTTATCTCAGTGGAAATGGATCAATCCAAAAAACCATCTTAAAAGTCAAGGTTCAATCCCAACACCATATTTATTGAAAAATTCCTCTAATGAATTGGGATCAATCCCTGTTCCATCTATGAATAACTGAACCAGGTTCACTTCCCACTCCTTTATTAATGAATCGAGTTAAATCCTAATTCCATCACTATATTACTGAATCGAGTTCACTGCTCATTCCAAACATGTATCATTGAACTGGGTTCACTTACCATTCCATCCATATCACGTTGAACTGAGTTCACTGCTCATTCAATACATGTATTACTAAATAGTGTTCACATCCCATTCTAATCCAATCATACAAATGAGATATAAAGCTTTACCCATTTCATTTGAGTGAGATATGTTTCCCACCCATCACATAATGAAATCATACATACATGTTCCATAAGATGAAAATTTTTTCATCATATAAATACCCAGGAAATGGAATGGGTATCATTAATATCACATCACTACATAACATATAAAAAATAGACATGTTTCATAAACCTCAAAGCATAACCCTTAAAACAAATCTATTTTCAATAGTATATTACCCCTGGAATAAAATGAAGTTTCATATAAATCATTCCATCAAAAAATAAACCATTTAAGAAATAATATGAATGGAATTATTTGATCGCATCCCTAAAAATGCATAAATTATAACAATGTATGCTATCATAGATAGAGAATGATTTTGAAAGATTGCATGGAAATTTTTTTTATGGAAAATAGCCTTTATTTGAAAATAAATTTCATTAAACAATTTCAAAAGTATTTTTCTGATAAATAAATCTTTAATAGTTCATTTTAAACATATATTTAAGAAAATATTTTTTAAGCCTTGAAAAATTGTTTTTGAAACATAAATAATTATGAAAACCTTTTTCAATTAATATTTTTTGAAAACATAAAAACAATGATTGAAATAATTTATAAAACACTTAAATAGATAATTTATTTGTAAACTAATAAGGATATATTGAAATAATTGAAATTATTTTCTTTGAATGTAACCTTTTATAACATATAAATGAATCTTTTAAAATCATTTGAAATTATTTTTGAAAATGAATCCTTTTTAAAAACCTTTTTATTAGAAACCCAATTTCGAATAAACTGATTTACAAAATAGTGGGAAAAATAAACATAAGATAAAACTTGTAGACACAAAATGGAAGCATCTAGTAAATTATGGTCATGACGGTGGGGATGTCTGTACATTCTAAATATTCCCTTTTCACCTTATTAGGTTTAGAAAAGATCCTTGATACGAAAATGATGATAAGATTCCTTTTAATTATTATTTAAAATGATATATCAGGTGTAAAAATTCAATTTAAACGTAATAGGAAAATAGTGAGTCATTTTTGAGTTTTTTTATAAAATAAAGTCATGAGAAAACCCAGATTTCTAACCGAATGGAAAAATAATCTGATTTTTTAAAAATATTTTATGAATTATCTTAGCTACCAAAGACTGGAGAAATGTTACAATTAGATGAATATAACATGAATAAACATTGTATAATACAATTCTAGAGTTTTACTAAATGACGGATCATATGGTCTAATTAATGGAAGAATAATCATATATAATCTTGATAAACAATGAGATTGTATCAATAAACTATTACAACTTTTGTAACAATGAATCATAATAATATTGATATAATAACCTTAAATAAATAATAAAATGTCATTAATATATTAATATTAATGATATAACATTTTAATGGGAATTATATACTCTTCATATAAAATAATGTTGGTTAATAACATGACATGTATCTCAAAGAAAGAAAATTGAGATAAAATTACAACAACAATTTGGTTACTTTTGAAAAATAAAACCTATAAAATATTTAAATACCAAAATATTTATGTGTAATAATAATAGAACAAATTTATGTGTTCTAAAAACACCACATAGAAGAAATGTGTGGTGAACATGGCATATATCTCACAAATATAAAAATTGTGATAAGAAAACCCATACCTTAAGTATTGAATTTCATTGTACATGTTTAAATATCCTTAATAGTAAATAATGATTATTATATTTCTACCATATAACAATATTATTATACTTACTACCGTATATGATTTTTTTATGACTTTATATTACCGTTTTATTAAAAATTCTCTATTAATGTTACGTTTTGGGTTATATCTGCTTTGTTTTTCATATACGTTTTGACTTGTTATTATTGATACCCATAATTAGATCATGATTTATTTATTTAAAGAATTTAAAAAATTATAAAAATACCATATATATTCTGTATATAATTATTTATAATAATTTATAAAATATATAAGTAAGAAATGGTATACACTATTCATAGAGATGATACATCATACAAAACCATGAACTCTATCTCAGTTTGATTGTCTCATTAAAAGAAAGAAATAAAATGATATATATATATATATATATATATTGTAATTCCACTATAATTAATATTTCATATATGTCAAATATTTTCTGTAAAACCATCCTTAATATTTTCCATGTATGGTGTGAATGAATCACATTCCTTTAAGGAGTCGGTAGTCCACACATACACAAACGAATTTATCATATTTACAAAAAATGGAACTCATCATTGTATTTTCTTATATAATAACTTAATAAGATTAAAAAAATAATAAATATCATATATATCATATAAAAATATTTTATCTGTTATAATTACCATCCATGATAAGTGGTAAAGGAAAACCAAACCACATCGTTTTGGTGAGGTGGTAGTTCACAATATACAAGAATTATACATTTGTTGCCCATTTTAAGGAAGTTCGTTTAAATGTAAGTAGAAATATTATAAAAAATATAATAATATCAATGATACTTATTTTATTATATAATTAATGAATTAAAAGAGTTTAGGGGGTGGATAATGGAAATAATACAAAAGAGCATAAGTAATGATGTTACCTCTTATTTGGGTAAATCATTTTGATTTACTAAAAATGGAATTATTGGATGCATTTATTCCAAAAGAGATGATTATATAATGAATTTAGGGATTTTTGGAGCATATTTGAGTAATATTATGTGAAAAAAATGTATTTAGATGTGTGAATGATTGGGAGGGTTGAGTTCCTTATTTATAATAGAGGAGTGGCATTATTAAAAAAATTTGAAAATGGAGTTCCACCCACATTTCTATCATGTAAAGTGGATACTGTAATGGTCCAAATTATATCAAATGGATTATATGGTAGATATATTTCCAAGAAATTTATTTGGTAAAATTTTAAAGGAATTTTTGGGCATTAATTTGAAGGTTTTGTATTTTGTTATGCTAATTTTTCTCTTAGTCATTGTAATATATTTTAATCACTTACACTAATTTGTTAGTAAAAAGCTAATTTTTCCATATTAAAAATTATATTTTATTTTTATTTTAAATATTGAATAAATTTTTCCAAATTCAAATCACATTAGTTGTAGAAATTACCTTATAATTAATCCCATTGATGTGGCATGACAATAAAGTTTTAAGCGAAAATGTTTATAAGTTTGAAATGTTTTTATATGAAATTTCAATGTGAAAATAATTCCAATGATAAAATTTTTATTAATTGATGTAAAATATATCTAATTAATCATTAAAACATTACTAAAATATTATTTAACTATACAAATAAGTTAGATGAAAAATCTGGTTTGAATTAAAGTTCAATGTTTTTATATTTTCATCAAATAATGAACTTTCTCAAAAAACACAAAATATTTACACAAAATAAATTTTAATATTAATATTTAAAAATTTTGTTTTTGTAAAAAAAATATAGTAGTGTAAAAAATAAAATTTAAAATGGGTTAACCATTAAATGTGATAAAAATACCATTTTCAAAATACATATTTTTATTACTAAAATTATATTTTTTATGATCTTATACCTATAAAATAGTTTGGAGGAGTGTAATTTTTTATTTAATATGAAATATTTAAGTTTTTAAAAAAAATTCCTCAAAAGTTGTTTATTTAATTTATTTATATAAAATGGTGTTTATACATAGAGAAGAAGATTTCTTGGAAAATGGATTTCTTTTTTCTCAAATAGTTATTACTTTCTTTTTTAACTAATTTTATAACCAAATGATTTATTTTATATAAATGTGAAAACCATAGTTTCCTAATTTTTTAAATCTAATTCATATATTATATTTTGATATCTTAGGGATAATTATATTGATATTTTAATAATAATATTCATATTACATTATGGTTTTCAAAAAATCAATTGTATGTGTAACAAATGTTATTGGAGGGGCTTAATATTGTGTGTAACAAAAGGAAAAAATTGTGTTGTGTGTATTGAAAACTAGAATAAGTGTTCAATGTAGTATATTATTAACATGCTGTTTCATAAAATATTAGCCAAACATAGTTATTTTATATAATAAAGTCTATATTTTTTTTGAAATAAAAAATAACAAAAATAAACAATTTTAGATAAATAATTCACAAAATCTTTGGGTGTTACATATAACAAATATTGAAACATAGGGAATCATAAGTTGGGATATAATTTTTTTTTCTATTTTATCCTTTTATATTCATATTTAATTTTTTATATTGTCGTTAGCTATGTATTCATACACTATTATTTTAATCTTGTCTTTTTAGTTAATTTATTTAAATAGTTGAACCCATGAAAACAAACAATGTGATAGTAAATGTGATTATTGACAAAATTAGATTCCAAACCTGATGGGAAAGGGATCTCAGAAGTTCAAAAATTCACTTGATCAACTGGCTCATGTTATTAATAATAACATTAATTGTGTGGAACACCCTCCTACTGAGAATGATCATGTTGTGGTTGAATAATTTATATGAAAATGGCCACCTACCATTATCAGATATTCTGGTCCTCATATCATGGAACAACAGATTAAATTTATTGAGAATATATTCTCTAATCTCAAGTGCTCATAAGATGTTAATGCCACTCTATAGGTTCACCAATTTAATAGGGAAGATGATCAGTGGTAAAAACTGATAAGAAATACTATGTCTAAAGAGGAAATTAATTCTATGGAATGGGAAGTATTCAATAAAATATTTTTCAATAAATATATTCCTCTAACACTCAATCTTAAAAAGTATAGGGAGTTCCTTAGTATAAAGAAAAACGAATAACAGTATATCTGATCATATTAGGAAAAAATTACAAGGCTTTCTGCATACACCTATGGATTTTTCATGAACACTAAAATAAAGGTGGATTTCATATTTAGTGTATTAAATTATAATTTATAAAAATCTATCATGATTCTATACATTGTTACATATAAGGAGATGTTCTATAGTTCCAGTATGTTTGAGATGAAAATTGGATACTCTTAGAAGTCTCATGGGCTTTGAGATATAAAGAGGAAAGTAATATATAATATGGGAGGATAAAATAATAAATCCCAAAGATGAATGAAAACCCCACACGACACATGTAAAAAATATGGGAAGAATAATCCTAGAAACCATCTAAAGTGAATTGCGATATACAAAAAATTTGGAAAATGAGGGCAATCAAGATATTATTTCCCAAAATTATTTAAGAATCCCACTAATAAGGTGGGAGAAATAATGGTTTAGATCAATAATTATCCTATAATACCAGTTTTCAACTATTAGGATCATTAAAATTATGTGTGCCAATTCCCGAAGAAAGGGGTAATCAAAGGAAATAATAAAATAACATCCAGGGAAAAAAGAAAGGTCATATTCTATCACTATAACTAAGGTGGATCAGAAATATGTTTTGGGGACAAATATACAAGCTATTCATTCAATAATAGAAAAAATAGTTTTTGATTCTGAATAACTGAAAACAAACTTTTTTATTATTCAAATATATTTTGTGGAAAATATGGGAAACTTGATATATACAAAATAGAAAATCAACCTCCTCCATTAGAATTATAGAATCATTTAAATGGATTTTTAACTCTATTATTATCATTTCCTTTCTATATTATCCATTGTAGTGAAGGGACCTTCTCATCCAGATCATCCATAAAGAGGTCTTCGTAACTATAGTCCATCATGTCCTATGTTTGGATATACTCTTCCACATTAATAGTTATTTTTTTAAGCCACGAGTTATGAATATATATTTTTATTGAACAAATAACATTTTTTATTGTTAATGTTGACTTGAATCAGCCTCGAAGTCATTCTGTAAAACTATTCTTATGTAGTAATGATCCAAAAATCCTCCTATAAAATTTATTAATTATAATTAATGATATTATTCTAATCATCAAACTATGCCATTTTATTTCTACTCATAATAATGAAAATCTATTTTCCTACATAACCATGAATCATGGGTTTTTTAAACTTTTACGTATTTCTTTTGGAGGTCCTTTTTTCCATTTATAGTTAACTAATAGTTATTTTAACATACTTTAGAATTTTTTCTAATAAACATGATACAACTCCCTAAATCTGTTCTACCATTATTCCCCTTATTCCTCATTGGGTTGTGTAGGAATTCTTTGTACCCATAATCAAAAATATCCACTGAAAACTATCTTGAAATACCTTCCTCTGAATTAGTACCACAAAAATCTATATAGAAAGAGAGGATCTTCAATAGTGATGGGTTTTGGATACCCATTCCATCATCAGTCACATCTCTTTGTAACTTCACATATCCTTCAACCTTCGTAGCCTCAAATCGATTACTTACATTAATCCTCAAATTGTTCATGTTCAACCTCATTCTACTTGATGTAGTAACCCATCCCCATTTTCATCCATTGATTATAAAAAACATTTCATATTACTCACCAATAGCTTAAAACACCTCTATATCTTTTGTTCCATCTCCAATGTCCACTTCATTCACATTGGTCACTACTAGAGTTGTGTTCATTTGATCCTCAATACTGATTTTATACATCCCATCCAAGCCACATTTTAATCTATAAAAAATTATATTAACCATCCGATTAGGGGGGTAATGAACATGACACATGTATAGACTTATACTGTACTGCTCCAATCCCCAAACCGACAGGTAGTTCCATTGATGACCCCCAACCCTCATATGTTATAGAATAAAAAAACTCTAAATTACCTCATTGATAAATTAAATAAACAATTTGTGGAAATTATTTTGGACCTAAACCAGAAACAAACACCAAACTCTTACCACTGCTTCCTAATCCCACCTCTATTAGTTGGTTGATGTTCATTTTCTCATGCCTATAAACTTCTAACGAGTGAGAAATTTTCATAAAAGAAGTTCATAAATCGATATATGACTCAAAGAAAATAGATTTCTTATTACACAACTATTCCTTGGTATTAATCCAAACATACTCCACTAGAATCCATGAAACATCTATTTCAATGCATATTCAAGGAGAATTGGGGTAGAAAATAGATCTTTTTTTACTATCAGAACAATGATAGTGACCAAAGATATTACCTAACATTTTAATAATGGAAGGATTTTGAAAATGGAGATGGTATTCTCAAAGACTAACCCAAATATCAACATTTTAGGTATTGTATTACATGTGAAAATATTGTGTATATATAAATTAGAAGAAACAAAAATCATAGAACTATGTGGGGAACTAGGCCAAGCATGAACTAAAACATTATTCAATGTGAACCATATCAAAATATTTATGTTATTGATGAAATCCACCATTTAATGATTCTATAAACCCTAAGATCCAAATATAAACCTACCAAAATAATCCACTGATGGGTGGCACTATTTTAAATAAGAAATTAATATCATATTTAAAAGGGGTGAACCATCTAGGAACACTTGGGATCGGAGAGAAAGATAAGGACAAACTTTAACCAAATCATAATATTTCGGGATGAGTGCGATTTGTGTGATGGGAATAAGGAAATATGTATTAAAAAAGGGAGTAGGAGTGAGACCAATCCCCCTCAAAGACCAACGGAGGCCCCTTACTAGTCTAAGGAGGAGGGACTGACATATTTTCCAACACATTTTATGTTAAAAGGATGAAGATTCTACTGTCTCAAGAGTCTCTTTTTAAATTTCATCTCATTATTAAGGTTGTAATTTTTTATTGTGGTTCCATAAAATCATTCATGTATTGCTTGTTTTGTAGAAATATTCAAATAATACCTCAAAATTTGGAGGTTCAATTATCTATGAGAATAACGAATGGGAAATCTATAGTATATAACTCCTCCCTAGTAAATCATTATAGACTGAACCTCTAAAAGAATATCATATTACTTTATTTGGTGGAGTTTTATATTATATTGGGCTTGGATTTTATGTGTTTATTAAAATACAACATAATATTTTAGGAGAGGGAGATTAATATTCCAATCTGAAGGCATCCTCCAATTATGTAAAAGTGTAAAGAGGATAAGGAATCTCCTTCAGAATAATAAACTCATGTTTGGTTATTATTTCCATATGAGAAATAATATCAATAAAAAATTATTGAGAAAATGTATAAGATCATGATTTATGACATTCCCATTGTAAATGTTTACACTAATATGTTCACCTAATAATTTAGCGGTATTCCTCTTAGCCCAAAGTTTGAGTTCTTAATTGAACTTATACCCAGATCTCTAACCATATATAATAATCCTTATACGGCTTCCACCATTGAGTTTGAATATTTTAAGAATATGTTACAAGAATATGGATTTGGGTTTCATATGCTCGAGTTCTTCATGGTGGGTTTCACTAGTCTTCTTTACCAGTAGGAAGCATGTATCAATGTGACATTGGATTTACTATCTTAATATCAAAAATATAATGATAAATAAAAATTATCTAATTCTATGGATAGATGAATTTTTTTATGAACTATGTAGGGCCAATTATTTGTATAAGGTGTACATTTGGTTGAGAAATCACAAATTATAGGTGAAGATGAATGATATTGCCATGACTTTCTTTCTTAAATGAGGTATGGACACTACGAGGTCATCGTAATTCCATTACTACTCCTTAACACTCTAGTAACATTCATGGAATTAATAACTGTTGTCTTTAGAGATTAAATTAAAATATTAGGGTTTTATTTATAGATGTCATTTTGATATACTCTAAGAAAAATTAAAATGTTTTAAAACTATGATACAAACATTGAGAATAGAGAAACTATATTATAATTACATTGAATGTGACTTAAGGATAGAGAAAGTACCATTGTTGGGACATCGTATCACCATAAAATGGATATCTATGGACCCTTTAAAGAAAAAATCAATTAAGGGGTGGCACATAAAAACATCTGTAATAGATATCCATAGTTTCATTAGAATAGCTTGGTATTAAAAAATATTTTTGAGGAAATTATAATGATAATAAAACCATATGACTAAGATTACTCTAAATAGAGTAATTATTTTAATGCTCATTGAATGCGAAGACAACATAAAAGAGTTGAAAAATATGTTTATCACTGCACCAACTTATACACTACCCACAAGTAGGGAACTCCTTCTGGTATACATTGAGGCATAAAATAATGGATTAGGCTGTATACTAATTAAAATTGATAAATTAATCGACTATGCCTCAAGGAAGTTGAAAATTCATGAGAAATAATATCTGATGCATGATCTAGAGTTGGTGGATATGATCTTTAAGTTGAATTTCTGGAGGTATTATATTTATGGGGAGATTTTTGGGATAAATACCAATCACAAGAGCCTAATATATATATATATATATATATATATATATATATTCAAATAGAAAGGGATGAATATGTTCCAGTAAAAATGGTTGGATCTCATAGAGGATTATGAATTCTCAATCTACTACCATCCATGTAAAAAGAATAATTTCAAAGATGAACTATGTAGAAATGACCTATCCAATTTATCAATGATGAAAATTGATATGGACACAATATTATTAGACTTACAAAGGATGGATGTGGGAATAATAAGGGAAGAAATATAATTATTTTATTATAAAATGTTTTCTCAACCATACCATATTGAAAAGTAAATGGGTGATCAATTAAATTATGTGAACATTTAGAAGAAAGTGGAATCCATCAAAATTAGGAAATCCTCATAGTTCAAAATTTATGAGAAAGGTGTCATACGATTTGGGTTACAACTGTATTTATCATCAAATACTAAGATAAGGAGGGGCATTTTGAATGATGCACATAGCTCAACATTCAACATCCACCCAAAGAGTAAAAAGATATATTAAGATCTTATAGAGGACTATTAGTGGGATTATTTGAAGAAGAAGTTCACTAAATATACATAAAATTTATAGTTATGTTTAGTTAGTGAATGATGAAAGAATAAATTCTATGGGGATGATGAAACCACTACCTCAAACTATATAGAAATGTGAAAACATCCCCATATACTTCTTCACTAGACTACAGAATAAATCCATATAAAATAATTCAATATGGGTTATTTTGGATCGTTTTAAAAAGATATATCACTTTACTGAAATTAGAGAGGACTTATCACTCAATTAAATTAAAGGATATATATTAGGGAATTGGTGAGGATATAGAGAGTACTATTATCGATTATAACTTATTGAGATCTAAAATTCACCTCCATGTTCAATAAAAGTATCCAACATGCTACAAATGATGAGTTGAACTTCATTACAAATTTACCACCCTATGATTGATGTTTAGTGTGACCGTACAATTTAGAAATTGGATGACATGTTGATAGTATGCTAAATGATCTTCAAAAGAGGATGGGATCTACATATTCCTCTAGTCGAGACCAATAATAACAATAATTTACACTCATGCATCCAAATGGCTCCACATGAATCTCTTTATGGAAAGAGATGTATTAAACCTACATGATGGGATAAATTTAATGAATATAAGCTATGGGTTCTTGAAATGGTATAAGAAATAGTAAAAAAGTCGAATACCATTTGGAATCACATCAGTACTTCCCAATACTGATTTAAGAGTTGTGAAAAGAATCATCAACAAGACATTGTGTTTAAGGTTGCAGATAAGACATTCCTCCATATATCTCAATAGAAGAGTGTAATGAGATTTTGGAATAACGGATTTCTATGTCTAGGTATATCAACAACTTTTATATTCTGGGTCACATCAGATTTAGGACATAGTGACTAGAAGTTCCACCAACCATGTCTTAAGTACATGATGTAGTAAACATATCCCTCATGAGTAAGTATATACAAGAACTGCCACATGTACTAGATTCAGTGTTAGTATAGCTAGAAAATTATATCTATTATGAGGAGAATCTGTTAATTATCTTATACCATATAGATAAAGTCCAATTAAATAATACACTAAATTGGTCAATGTACAATGTAGGAAAAAAATATGAAGAGGTAACATGGGAATTAGAGGAAGTGATGTTGGAGATGCACCTTAACATGTTTTCACCATAGTATGTAAAATGAAATTTATATGGGATAAATTTCATAATGGTTAATAATGTGACACCCCTTGATCAATATAAAATAATTATCTTGTAATGATTTTATTTCATTAGTATCTTTTTTTCCATTCAACACCATGTTTAACGGAACTGAGATATACTATTAAAATCTTATTATTTTATTATGAAAATTATAAAATAACTATTAAATTTTAGGGTATGAATAAGAATAACCATATTATGAGATATATTTGGTTATTAATTTTATGGAAATGAACACTTAAAATTTAATAAAGTCAAATTCCTTAAAAAATATGGTTTTCATAAAAAATGATATTACTCTTTTCAATAAGAAAATAAATATAATTAATTTTGATGATTTCATTAAATTTACCTGATAAAATTAACATATTTTTAAAATTAATCATGATAAAATAATATATTGATGAATATTTTAGAAATGGTTTGAAAATATTTATTTTGATATGAATAGTGAAAAATACTAATTTTTATTAAATACAATGTTTTTTTAAAAGTATTTACTAGGTGAAAATATATTTTGTTTTATTTTAAAACGATAATTAGATTCTTTTTAATATAAATAATCTAAATTTGGTCTTTTAAATAAAATTTATCCATTAATTTAGTATAAAAACATTATATACTAAAAAGGGACAATTTTCAATGAAATTGTTTTCCATTATGTTTTTCTGGTTTAATATTAAATTAAATTCTGAAAATTATATATTTTCAATTTTGAAAAATTAATTCCATATTTTTAATCTTGAGGTATAAATTTAATAATTATACCCTTCTATTTGTTTTCACAAGTAATAGTAACCATAATAGTTTTTTATACCCCGTTAGCGGGTAAATTATATAATTTAGGTTTGAAATGAAAATATAAGAACAATTAAATGATACTAAAAAAGATAATTTTTATTTTATGACATATTTCTTCCATAATAATCCATGATTTGGATATATTAAATTATAAGGAATCTTGAGTGAGACTACAAGCTTAATAATACTTTATTTAACAAAAATTCAAATATTTCACACTCTTGTACTTAATAAGTATAACATTATTAATATGTGGTAATCCAAGAGATATGTTATACTAAAAATCGTTTTTTAAAATTTAAAAGAGTTATCTTCATTATAGTAATATATTTTGAAATTTAATGGAAGAAATAATAATCATAAATTTTTTTATGAATAATGATGTATTAATAATTCAATTAATAAAAAAAATAATATTAAAAATTATAAAAAATAATAATTATATATATTTAAGGTGTTACCTAAATTCTATTAATTAGAATGATATGTTTAGGATATCATATTTGTTTTTTTAATTTTAGTTTTCTTGATGATTTTAATGTCAATGTAATGCATAGCTTCATATTTGAAAACTATGATATTTTAAGGGATAAATATTCGGTTACATCATTTTAATGTCATAAAAATATTATATAATAATAAATTTGATAATATATGGTGTTAAATGTATTCCCCTATTCAATAATACTTTATTTGGAATCATTTGTTTCTAGAATATCCCTATTATATTTTTATATTTTGTGGAATTACAAAAGTTCCCTTCCCCTCAACTATAAAAGAAAACTCATCCCTTTAAATATTTAGAGCACTATGTTCCATATATATCTAAAAAATAGAATTTTTATATTCTAACCATAATTATGTAATTTATTTTGGTTATATACCATCCCAAATACCATCACTAGGTCCCTTAAGAGAAGTTATAAATGATATACTTTGTAGAAGAGGTAATCATCTATACCAGATATTTCAAATTTAATTTTTATTCTACCTCATATTTATATGTTATAAAAAAAATAAAATAATAAATCCAATATCATATATACATATATATGTCATTATGACTACGATTCAACCAAATTCCATATTTTATCCATCCTATAATAAACAAATGCACCGCCTGTGCGTTTGTATGGATGACCCTCTCCACGTAACGGTGTAATTATTTTTCATACCCACTATAAATGGATGTTTATAATTATATCAATAATGTATATATATCATAATAATTAAATAGTATTTATTATCAAAAAGTAATATATCATCAATTTTTTTACACATTCACCATTATGTTAATGATATTGTCGCTCATGTATACATACAACCTGCCCTCTTCATGAAGCAATACAACTCATTATCCAAATCCAAATTTAAATAATGGTTATAAATATGTAATAAGAAATTAAATATTATAATTATTGAATTTATTACATTTTGTATATGCTGAATCTATATCCCATGAATAGGATATGGAGCTTACATGAGAAAACTAGCATAGAAAAATGATGCAATTAACACCAGAAACAATGGTAATTGTGAAATATTATAAATGATATAGTGGTAAGAGATTATATAAGGGTTATATATGATTTAATAAATATGATTATTGTTCTATTATAAAGTAATATCATTATTTAAACCATTATATATGATGTCAAAGAATGTTTAACTGAGGAAAAAGTCAATGTAAGGGATATCTTCAAAACTCAATATTTTATTTATATTATAATTTCTCTCTATTTAAATCAATTAAATTCATAATTATTATTCTATAATTCCCATATATTCATTCTATATTTTTGACACACATTTATATATAATAGTTAATCTTTATCTTATGGGGAATTACATGTTTAAAAATGTTCCCTTCTTAATTTATCTTGATAAGAAATCTTGAATGGAACTTCTATTTTTCTTACCCATTTTGAACTACACACCACAGAATATTTTAAGAATCTAATATTATTATAAAAAAAGTCATTTTATCATTTAGAACTACTATAGTTAATTTTTTGTTTTATAGAAATAATTATTATTTTATCCTCTTTAAATACTCTATATTGATTTCAATAAAATTACACTTATAGGGCACATTTCCAAAGTTAACTAACCACTTTTATTAATGTTTTCAATTAAGTTTGAAAAAATTATTCATGATATATTATTATATTTTCATATTAATGTAAAAATATGATATAAATAATATCAATCATCGACACCATTATGATAGAACCCTTTTTTATGCCTTATAACATGATTATGAGACCCATTTAATAGGATGGATAACCCTTCAATTTATTCATTTTTTTTCTTCTTTATGTGGATCACATAAGAATTAAATTTAATGTTGGGTTCACCTAGATAGTACTCTAATTTATTGGGTAATAATTATGCCTCCTGAGATGTTATTTATGGGATTAAAGTGTAAACCTAATCCATTATTAGACACTATCCACCATGTGATATAATATTTGATGTTATCCTTGATTCATGATTATTTCATTATATTTGATGATGGGAAATTACAATCTATCAGGATCATATGATTACATGTTTTATATGAAAGTCCTCCATGTCTTTATTTATGATCCATGACTTTTATTTTATCATGTTAATCCTTCTAACTCATGTTCTATGATTAATATACATGTTCATTTATTTACTAGGTATTTAGTTCACCCTTTTTTCATTGCATTCCCTTGGTTATCCAATGAAGTTGTTAGAGATTAGTGGAGTAATAAACTCATTATGTAGATTAAGAAAAAGATGTTGTTTTCAAAATTTATGATTTCAATTTATGTTCAAAGTATTCAAAAGACAATAGACTATTCTCTCCTTGGTTTGTATTTAAGGTAAAATTATTCCTAAAATCATGTAACAATATCTATAATTGTCTTGTGTCACTATAAAATATCACATCTTTATTAATCTAAATTCCAATTATATGATCATTGTAAGGATTATTTATCTCAAATTTCTTTATTTGAGACATGTCTTGTAATAAAAACCTACTTCTTTTTCTAATGTGTATAGGTTTTATATCGATAAATAAAAACATGAATGACTCTGTAATCAATATTTTTTAATTTTTTTTTATATTCGCACCTTAATGAGATATTGAATTTAATATTATAAAATTTTCATTGGTTTTCATTGTCTCAATATCAATTATTTGAGACATAATTCATGTGATACGCCATGTATTAATTTATATGGGGTTCATAATTCCCTTTAACGTTTTTTATCTAATTAATTCAATGAAAATATATGTTTTAAATATTTATGTGTTGTTATTTGTTAAATCAATTTTTGATTCAATCATTACCCATGATTAAATAATTTTTAATTTAGAACTAATTTCATTGAGGCACATTTTGATTTATGAGCAATTATTCGTTTATATGGTGCTTTCAATGACTCTTGTAAAATAATTTCATAAACCTTATAACACACATGGTATTTTATATTCCTTATTATAACATTTTTTTAAATAGATTTTTACAAGGATGTAAAAGAATTATCTATAAAAATTTTGTTTTATAGCTATTAAGGACTTTTAGCCAAACTATCCATCCATTTCCATTATAATATATAAAAATTAATATTTTCCAATAAAAAATGATATAAAAAATTTATTCTCCATTATCATTGATATACTTTAAAAATATTTTTAAATGAGGTCTATAAATATTATTAACATGGGTCACATTTTAATATCATTACAAGTGTTTTAAAAGAGTGATTCATTTAAACATTAATGAATTAACAACATTTTCCCAACATAATATATATATATATATATATTTGTTTCAATATTATTGTAAACTTTTCCATGGTTATTTTCAAATAAAGAATTTCTACGAATATTTATTATAATTTTAAAAAATATTTTCCGATTACAAATATATTTTACCCAATTTTAAATGAATAATATTAAATGTTCATTTTGACGTATTTTGATATATTTCTATATCTTTAATTATTAATTTCATTCAATGTGTGTATTATCATCTTATACGATCTATATTCATTCTTTGGATGGATTTTTATGAACGTTTAAAAGAGAATATTTGGAAACTCATATCATTTACATGGGTAAATATTGTTATAATAGAATATAAGCTATTGTTAAAAGATTGATGATGTAAATAAAAGATTCAATGTGTTATATTCATATACCATACAATGAAATAATTTATTATGATCGATGAGACAAATATTTCTCATTACGATTATCGATACAGATACATATTATATGATTGGTTATTCCAATTATTGTTTTATGATGAGTGGACCTCATATAGATTATATGATGGGATTACCTGATATAAGTCTATAAGAAATTGGTTAATGTTACTTGTCTTTAATAGGAAGAATATGGGTGTTAACTGAAGAGGTTTCATCTATGGATTTTTTAACATCCCAACCAGAATCATTGGTTTAAAACCAGATTGTGACATGACATTAGCTGTGGCCACCAGATGCTAGAGGTTACTAACTAACAACAATGGGTGTCAATTGGAACTATGGGGAGACTATACCCTCAATCATATTGAAAAATAATAAATAAAAAACAAACTATAAAATAATATATAATAAGTGTATACTTATGCTAACAACATAAAATAACTTATAAATGAATTCTAAAACAACATACTCAAATGTTAAAAAAGTTACAAAAACTAATTACCTACTAGGATGATCATACATTAAAAAATAACGATTAAAATGTATATTTATTATTTTCAATAATATAAATCACCATATACCGGTCACTAAACTCAAATATAGATATCACAATCAACTATCAACCCAAACCACAACCCAAAAATTACTTGCAAGAAGGTATGGATACATTAGGACACAATTTCCCTTACCACCTGAACAGGGAGTTAGTAAAACATAGATTGAAACCACTAGTGTTGTCCCATACTAATTTAAAAAAATATAGTGTATGTGCATGAAAAAAAATAAAAAAAAATGAAATAGGAAATATATAAGTATGATGCACAGTAAAATATCACTAACACAAATGCAATAAACAACAATGTTCCAAGTGGTCATGTGCATACCATGCCACCACAAACCCTGGTAATATTTCTATTAGATCTATGATAGAATAATACACATAATGGATTTTGGGAGTAAATATGAGAAATTAACAAGGAAGGTTATCTAGTTAATGAGAAATTATGTCACTAGGTATCTTCAAGGCATTGGGGTAACTTTTATTTTAATATATAATAGTGATTATGTTTGAGGTTGGGATGCATGGATGTCTAGTGAGTATATACTCAGTATCCAAAAGACATCAAGTATTGACATGTTACTGTTTATCCCTGACACAACATGTATCATCCTCCTAATCGATATCTACAACGTATAAAATATCGACAAATCACTATGAATCCACAATGAATCGTGTTCCATGTTGGTCCCCAAGGATGTCATGATGATATCATGTACACTTATCTATCACCATAATTGTATAAATCCAATCACACTTCCCTTACAAAGGATATATATCTTATATAGGTCCACCTATTCAAAGTAACAATTAATTCCCTAAAATTGATGGAAATATATTCAACCGGACTTTATAAATTATGTCATCACAAAACATGTCAATATAAGAAATAGGTATTATAGAAGATAACATGTTATCATCAATCAAACAATTTTTTACAAAGTATATAAGAATAATTATGGAATAAAGTGTCACAAAAGGGTCTTACATGATACACACGCACCCGCATGCAATGAATACCAAGAAAAGAGAAAAATATAAACAAATACATTTATCTTATCAAGGAAACATGATTTAACATATAATTGGACCATGGAATATAATAAAATTTCAAAAAAGTTACACTTATGATCATTATTAAACATGGTGAAGAAGGAAATGTTTTCATATTCATGGAAGGTTTCATCATAAATTACTTATTAGCACAGACACACAACACCTTAGAGTGTACACATATAATCCTTCCCTCTTTATGAACAAATCCCCAATAATATATAGTTGAAATAAATATAGTGAAAAATAGAATATCATGGACCTTGAAACTTTCAAATTACATTAGTCATCTTCATTTAAATAATTATGTCATAGAAATCACTAATTTTCTATTAATTACAAATTATTCATGCCACATTATGAATTTTTGGTTCACACACCCAATGTGTTGAACCACATATCTCATAATAATCAACATGCATAATACAGTAGGTTAGAATACCTGGATCCACCCACCTCAAATAGATTAAAATAATGTCTATGAAAATACTAGTAACTTTTTTCATATCATCCAAGTCCATTAGGCATCCAACAACATCAACAATGTTATTCTCACTTAGATGAATTCCAGCTAATTAATTATAATTGAATTATAAATAATAAAATGATCATAAGTACCCATATTCATAGGTAAAACTATACATTATGGAATTCATAGAATATATCACCACATATTCAGAACCACGACAAAGTATACATAAATGATTATTCAAGAAATTTCAATATCATTAACAAAAATACTCAATATGCCTAATAAAAAAAATTCCAATTCAATATACATAATTTGTTTCCTGTGAATAAAACCAACTAAATTATGTAAGTTATCCAAAACATTGACAAAAAGAGTTCAAGCCTCTCTCGACACAATCCTAGTTCTAAGATGAGTATAATATCATTTCAATTCCATGTTTCGATGGTCAATTTAAATTTGTTGAAAAAGAAACAAAGAAAATATTAACAAGGGATATAAATTAGAAAAAAAACCCACCAGTATTATGTCTTCATCGAAACAAGATATCCTTTATGCATGCTGATCCAATGCACCATCGATCTCAAACAATTATATAGTGATTTTATGGAATTATCATCTGATATTTTATGCAATATCACCCAAATGATAATTCAACGAATGAGATGATAAAATTAATGGGTCTACAAGGAATATTGAGATGTCCTGAAAAAAAGGATTAATATTTCACAAACCAACCCTGGTCAACCCTGAACTGGTTATCTAAGCTAATTCATGTCAGTCCTCAAAGGGTTTTCCTGATCCTCACAGGTAGGAAACTATTTTTTGGAATAAATAGAGAATGTAATGAAAAAAATTATTCCAAATATAAATAAATAAAATGAATTGTTGAAATAAAAAATGTATCCAAACACACACTCACACATATTTAAATATTATAACCAAACTAAACAAAATTTTACAAAGATGAAAATACAAAAAAAAAATTGAACAACCTAATCCAGAATGAAACCTAAAGACCACAATATCTCTATGTGACCCAAATGGTAACTCTCTATTACCATGATCAACCATCGCTCATGAAGATCAAGAAAAAGTTAAAAAAATTCACCAAAGGATAAAAATAAATAGAAACTGTAGGCATGATTTTTAAAACATAGTAGGCAGGGCTGAACAATCTATTAGTAATGCACTTCCATTAAAATAAATGAAACATCATCATCTTCTTTGAAGTAAAATATAAAAAATTAATATTTTCCACACATTTTCCACTTCAAATCAAAACATGGTCCATTTTCCTTTTTCATTAAAAATTAAAATTATTTACTAAGAAAGAGACCTTAACAATTTAATGAAGAATGTTGATGTCCAATTTAGAAAAGGGAGTAATGGTGTGGGAAAACATTTTCCAAAACATTTTTTATAAAACATTGGAAACCGACTCATTTATTTCCAATGAAATACAATACACACGAGAAAAAAAAATATCACACAATAAGGGAAATGGAAATTAACACATGAGTGTTACCAACCAACAAAACATCTCAATCTCCTATAACAGAAAACTAAACACCAATTGTCATGGGATAACCTATGAGTCCGTGAAATAATCCGGAACATATTATACATATGGACTCACCAAGGAAAGCATTCCATACTTGATGAAATAATATTTCACCCAATCACGCACTATTTCACCCAAAATGGCATGACTAAGGTACACCATACCATAAAAATAGTAACAAAATATATCCCCTTGCTATGGGCCACTTGCGAGGGAATAATCCTGACAAGTGAAAAATTAATTCTCAAAAAATTCATTAGTTATGCCAGATCTCTATGTTAAGAGTATGAAAGGGAGTGATCAAACCGATTAAAACTGTGAATCCAATCACAAAAAAATATATCATACATAATCAATTCACATGATATGCACCACCGAGATCTACTCCAAGGATCAATATCATTCCAAAAAAATATACATTAAATGAGTCCACACTATGGATATCCCATTCCACTCAATGTAAATGGGTCACAAGAGTTAGTATTTCCCACCCGTTAACATAAATTGATTAGGATTATTCCTTAATGATTAAATATATTTCATTAAATATAAATAAGGAAAGATTATTATCCAAGGAAGGTTTTCAAAATGAATCATTTTTACAATTTTCACTATAGTGAAAAACATGCCCCAATCATTTTTTTCAATTAGTCAAAACCACCTTACCAAAAAGTTGAAAACACACCATTTTATATTTCACAATCATATATAAAATCACACTAAAGTAATCACACCACTTATTCAAGGAAAAATAATTTGAATCAATGTTGCAATTGGGACCCACATCATCATCACATATCATTTTATTTTCAGATAACCCAATACCCACCTCTTTCAAATCCAAAACATTTGTGAATCAATTTAGGGAACCTGAAAAACAATATTTTATTCCTATTTATATTTAAAAACCTGATCCATTATTTTAAAATAGTATTCCACTATCCAAATCCAACCAGGAAATTTATTAAACAAATTGTGTGTATCACATAACCCAAAAAATCCATATTCTTCAAAAAAATTAAGAAAAACACTTAATTTTTAATCATTAAATTATTATAAAAATCAAAATTTAGTGTTAAAAATCCTAGGAAGGTGGGAAATGAAACAAACCAATGATTCTTAAATTTAAAGGCATGTATAATGAAAAACCACCATCAATCCTAAGACACTTCAATGAGGCACACCGGAAGAAATCTTATAAATGATCATGGAAGAGAGGACATCAAATAAGAACCTTAAATATAAAATAACATAAAATTAAACAAAAAAATTAGGAACCCTAGATCCATATGACCAATGGAGGGGAGATACTCAAGAATAAATATAAAGAGCAGGGAGAGAGAGACGAGAAGAATGGATTACATTGAGAAATCTAGACCAAAACCTTGAGGAAACCCAAGATCCACATAATGAGAGGGAGGAAAAAGCATGTTGAAGGAGGGAGAAGCCTATTTTAGGATGAAAAAACAAGGGGAATACGAAAATGGATGTTTTAAAGTTACATATTAATGATGGTATAAATTGAATTTAAAAATTATCTAGATCTATTAAAATCACATTGTTTGGCCACATAGTTTGCTAAACCAGGTGCCAATTGTGAAAGATGGTTTTTCCTTGAGAAAAAACCACGTGAAAAGATTAACACATGTTTTTTCTAAACATGTGTATGTTATGTTCTATACACCAGAACCATCCTAAGTCCCACATAGTTTCCTGGAGATGCCACATAGTTCTCTATAATTGTGCACAAACCATTCTCCACCTACTGTCAAGCCCAAAAAATCAACATTTATAAAAAACTCCAATAGGAAATTAAGAAATAACATTGAGAACAAAGAAAAAAAAATATCACTTAAAAATATAGATTCATCACACATAGTTTCCAAGATAAAAACGAAGATCTAAAATTGAACTAGAAACTAGGATAAAACTAAAAATCTGGGTGTGACAATTTTCCCCACCATAATGCTTTCCTCCCTCAAAGATCCACAAAAGTTTCTAGTTGATCGATCAAAGATATGGGATGTTTGTAAATGTATGGTCCAGCCTCTCGAACCATGAATTCATCAACTTCAAAATAGAAAATGTACATCTTACTCAAAATGATCCAATGATCCAAGAACACTTCTTGAATCCTGACAGAAATATCGAACCATGTTTCTAATAGAGATAAATGTTCCTTAAATGGGGAGAAAAAATTTTAGATAACTTCAAACAAAACCAACCATTAGCAAGGTAATATAGGAATCTAAACCAAGTTTCTAAATGGGAGGATGAAATGGACTGCTCGCTATTATGAATCAACTAACACTGATCAAAACTAGATGAAATATCAACGAGACCTATGATGGGTGTCCCCGCATTTTAGAACTGACCCGAACCATCCAATCTATAAAAAACAACACGTATCAACCTATAAAATTTCCCTACAGATAGGCTATGTTCCTTCAATCCATTTGAATTATTATCTAATTGTCATATTTACTAGGGGGCCTATGGATGGATCCTTGATGCTGGAAACATATACAACCTCATTGTTATGAGATGAAAATACCTAATTATAATTTATTTTTTACACTAAAATAGTAAATTAGAAGATACACACTAAAAATATTGTTTTAGATCAGATGATAAACAGTATAAACTAGACACAAAAGATAATGAAAACTCTACTCACGGGGGGTATAAATTCAGAACTTATAAATTAAAAACATTCTTATATTAAAACATAAGTATTTAATAGGTTAAAAACATCTAATTTTACAATTAAAAGAAGTCAAAAGATCAAAAAAACACCACCGAACATAAATATTACAATAATGGAAGAATATAAATAATGGCACTTTAAACCAAGCACATAACATAACATTACATCTAAAAACTGGATCCATATGGATTCTTAGAAACAACCCGATAAAAATATTAAAATTTACTTAGGAATCCACAAGAATGAATGGTCTTAAAATAATTCAAACAAGATGATATTTTAAGGTTTTTCTTGCTGCACTGAGGACACACCGTGATCATGTTTTTAGAAGAATTTGATGAGATATCTAGAGGTCATATCATCCTATGAACTATAATAATATATTTTAGATGATTTATGATCTTTGTAATAGAATTCTCTTCCCCTCTTCTAGAAAATGGAGGAATACTATCAACCTCAACTAGTTATACTAACATATCTTCAAAAAAATATCTTTCCTCACAACCTCAATAAAATAGGTTAGACCAAACTATGACATATTTTACTATAGATTAGAACATAACCCATACTCAAAATGTTAAGCCTTTGAGGAATCATCCATGGCTCACTCTAAATTGAAATGGATAAGATATTTAAAATGAAGAATGAAATTCAATGCCTATCAATAACATTGATATAAAAAGAAATTCTCCACCCCATTGCCAACTTCTCTATCTAAGAGAAACATTGATGGATGAATGAATCCTTGAAGAACTCCCAGGTGAGATCTTGAAAATTCTTGTTCAAAGAGATCAAATTTAATAACATCTAGGTCGGTTCTTGAATCATAAAGGTAACAATATTTAATTACTCAGGAAACTCAATGAAACTGATGTTTCTTTCAATATTCATCATCTATTCATCGTCATTGAGAGGATCTAATTTACCCTAAATGTTGGGACGATTTATCTTTGGAAACATAAGAATGAATTCTTTAGTTTTATCAAATGGATGGTCTCATAATGGAGAACAATCCAAAGCCACACCTCACATATCCATGAAATATTTATGGGGGGACACTAATAAACATGAGAACCAAGAGATCAATCAAAACAAACTCCTTAATAAGTGTTACCAAGCTTGAACACTGCAAAATCAACATTCCAAAAACATATGAAAAAATACACCCAACCATTGGATATCAAAACATCAAAATTTTCCAATTAAAAATATTTTGAAAAGACTAAAAACATGGTGGATTTTCACACACACCAATGGTATTTCAAGGATATACACACATGCAAACTCTCATGCAACCAATAGAACCCACTATATCGTTCCAACAACCATTCATATTTTCAGTCATATTTATGCTTGTTAGCACCCATGGGAATACCAAGGATCAAAATAAAAAATTTCCCTTTCATTCTAGTAAAAAATTTTAAGTGGATCATTGATCCTATATCATTAAAAATAATTTGACCTAAAACCTGTCTTTTTGTATTAAAATAATTCCTAAAAATTCTTCAAAATAAATTTCCCTTTCTCAAAAATAATATTTCAATAAACTCAAAATTTTGATTATAAAACTACATTATTCTAAATCCTTCCTAAAAATTAATTCTGAAAATCCATTTTCCTCTTTCCAGAAAACAACCATTACCAATAAAAACATTATTTTCAAAATTCATAATGAATTTTTTTCAAAGAAATATATCATAACCAAGGAATACATAAAATATATCACAAGGGAAAACTAGTGGTGATAGGTGGATTGGACATATAGTTGGAGGCCATATGAAAATAACAACACAATCATATAGATTCTTATAGGACAATGTCTCTAGATCCTAATGAATTTTCAAACCCTACAAGCTCATTGAGAACTTTATCCAAACTCAATTTTCATTTTTTTAACACTAAAAAAATAACCAAATAAACGAAAATAAACCAAAATTCCTATGGAAACTCATGTATTAGTCCAAAAAGTGGTGCCCAACACTCCTCCAGATTTTCCCCATAAGATTAAATTGTCCGCATGAATTACCCTTGATATCCCAAATAAAAAAGGGTGCTATGAATTGTAGGTATTTTAAAGAAACATACTTCCATAATACTATTTTTTTGATGAACCAACATGGGTGTACCTTGATCCTGTCATCCATGCCAATCCATGGAAATTCCTGAAGGGTATTCCTAATCCTCAAAGGTTGGTAACCAGTGCTGGTAATCAATAGATTAACCAAAGTGAATTATTTCACATAATATAAATAATTAAACTGAAAATGTAAATAAATATATTATACTAATATATATATATATATATAACCAAACCAAACATCATATTACAAAGATGAAGACAAGAAAACCAAATAACCAAAACCAAAATGAAACATGATGACCAAAACATTTTCATGTGACATCACAGGTCACTCTCCATTACTAAGATCAAGAATCACCCACAGGGATCAAGGCTAAACTGAAAACTTGCACCAAAGGGTAAAAATAAGAAGAAACTATTGGCATGTGTATTAAAACTCAGTAGTCATGCTTTAAAAATCTATTCCCAATACCCTTGATTTAAAATAAAATAAATAACAAATTTAGTATTGAAATAAAATATATAAAATAACGATTTCCCACACATTTTCCATATTAAATATAAATAGGATCTATTTTTATTATAATTAAAAATTAAAAATATTTACAAATAAAGAGACATTGGAATTTTAAATAAGAATGATTATTTCCCATTTAAAAAGGATTGTAAGGGTCTGTAAAAAAATTTCTAAAATAATTTTCAAAAAACATGGAAACCCAAATCATTACTCTCCAAAGTAATAAACCACACATGAGAACAACAACAATGACCACATAATAAGGTAAATGGAAATAAGAACACAAGAGTAAACAATTAACAAAACAACTCAATCACTAATCACATATAACCAATCACCAATTGACAGGGGAGAACCTAGGAGATCATGAAATAATCCCGAACATACTATACATATTGAATCATACAGGAAATAAAGGATCGCTTAAAGAAATCAATTTTGTCCCAGACAAGATCGATTCCATCCTAAATGTCCTGACTACAGGGCAATATCCCATATCCACAATAACAAAATATATCCACGTTCTATGGTCACCTATCTATAACATAATTTTAAATAGTGCAACAATAGTTCTCAGAATATTCACTAGTAATGTAAGGATTCTATATCCAGAGTATAAAAGGTGTTGAGCCAACCAGTTCCAACCAAGTATCTAATAACAATCACATATATCATCCATAATCGATTTACACAACATGCACAACCCCAAGACACTTCATGGGTAAATATATTTCAATAAATAATTGATCTAAAAGTAATCCATGGAAAGGATATCCCTTTCCGCTCAAAGATAATGCGCCACAAATAGTCTATATTGTGGAAATCCCACCCATTCACATAAATGGATTTATAGTATTCCATAGAGAGAACGAATCATTTATTAAATATAAATATGGTATGAATATTATGTAAGGAAGTTTTTCATGATATGAATTTTCACCATTTTCACCAAATTTTTAAATGAGACTCAATCATCCATTTTCAATGAGTTAAAACCACCATTTTTTTTCAGACACACCATTTCCATTTCAAAATCATTTAAAAAATCCAACTTAAGTACTCACCCCACATGTGCAACCCAAATTTTTTTTTAAAAAAGTTCGAATCAGGCCACACATTATCATCACATGTCATTTCATTTTAGAACAACCAAATACCCACCAATTCCAAATCTAAACCATTTATGAATCCATTTGAGGAACAAAAAACACTATTTATATGTCAAAAATATATTTATAAATCCATTCCACGCTTTAAGAACCATTTTACACTATCTAAATATAACATGTGAATATATTAAACACTTGGTGTGCATCTCATAACAAAACAAAAACATATTGTTAAAAAAATTATGAAAACCACATCATCTCTTATAAAAAAAATAATTATAAAAATTATACTTTACTATTTAAAATCCCATCAAGGTGAGAAAAACAAGAAAACACCGACTCTTAAATTTAAAGGCTAGTGAAATGGGAAAGTTCCCTCCATCTTGAGGCGCTTCAATAATTCTCACTCAGAACAACCTTCTAAAAGCTAAACAAAGGAAGAAATTCTAAGAGTAACCATAAATACCCAAAACAATCAACATAAAAAAAAGAAAAATGAGAACCTTAGATCTATATGTCATAGGGAGAAGAGGAACTCAATAAGAAATAGAAGGAGTAAGAAGAGGGAGATGATAGGAGTGGATTACATTGATAATGCATTCCCAGAACATAAAGAAACCCTAGATCCACAATATGAGAGAGACGAGGAGGCTTGGAGAAGGATATATAAGCCTACTTTTGGACTCACAAACAAGGGAAGTAGTATAATGTGGATTTTTGGAATAAATCACAAATGTGGTAGAAATGGAATTTAAATTTTTTTAAGATCTATGTTACTTGCATAGTTTTGCCGCACTATTTTGAAAAAATTGTTCTGACCATGAGAGATTGTTATGCCTTGTGGTAGAACCTCCTTGAAAACTTACATCACAGTTTTTATAATAGTTTGTAGGTATTGTTCCCCCCATTAGAATAATCTGATGGCCCACAAAGTTTCATGGAAAATGCTGCACATTTCCCTCTATTTGTACAAAGATCATGCACTACATTCTATCAAGAACAAAAACTCCTGCTTTAATAAAAAACTACAGAAGGAAAGTAAGAAATAACCATGGGACAATGGTTTAAAAAATATCACATAAAAATGTAAACATTATATCCAAAAATAAACCAAAACCTTGGATGAAAAAAAATATCTGGATGTGACATAATATTACCAAGAAGATAATCTATGATGACCGATAACATGATCCACCAACTAAATAAGAGGGTTGAGGCTATAGTTAATGAATATAACATTATATATACTAGATTATCTATTATATAATTCCTTGATCTACACTAGATCATAAGAGACACTTGGAGGGAGGATGATTGGATTTCACATTCAATTTATTTATAAAAAACTTTTTAAAAAGAATATAAACTATAATGGACTAGGATTTGTATATATAGATATTACATATTTTTATATGAATATTTAATACATTACAAAAACAAAATCATAAGGATTATAATATTTTAGTGTTAATGGAAACTAGGAACAAAATATTCTAATTATTTCACTAATCTTCAATATCTCCCATAAAGATCATACAATTTAGTACTTTTCATAAAAATACCATAATTAAATCCATTACTCATAACATGGGGAAAGTAAATAAAAAAATGGGTGATCATAGATACTCGTTAAGGGTAAATAGGGGAGATAGATAACCATACCATGAATATAATTCTATAGTAACATGATCATAGCTTTTTAAAATCATAACATTTATATCAAAGATCACAATATTGAGTCATGAAATAATGAATAGAAGTTTATAGGATGTGAATCATAAAAAAAAATTAAATATCAGGAGCCATGAGATAATCACATTAGCATACGACAAGGAATTAAGGCATTCACAAAATCATATAAAATAATTTTCATAGATGAAATGGATCATGGTAAAGGCTATCATAGTGGAATGAGATCACTCCTCACACCATAATAGCAGTCAAAGTTCACTCCCAGGACCATATTAGTAAAAATAATCCCTTACTAAACTAGGTTAACACCCCAATATATTCATTTCTATCTCATGATACTTACATCATTACCCAACACATTATTCGGTGATATGTGTCTCACCTAGATCATTATGAAAATCACAAGTATGTGTCACCCAATATCATAAACATTCATCAAATCGTAAACCATGAAATTAAATAGGATTTTTACACATTTTATCATATCCTAACCTATGGAAATGAGATATTTTTCAAAATAATTTCTTTAAATCATCATAGCATAACCTATGAAAAGAAGAGGGTTTCATAATAATTTTATCATGGAATAACCTATTAAAGGGAAATTGGTTTCATAAACAACTTATCATGATATAAAATTTATTGAAATAATAAAAATACTATAGTCAGTTCCTATCCCTAGAAGAGAACGAGTTACATTAAATAATGTCATCTTAAATGGTGAATGATACTAAAAGTTCACTTGGAACATTTCTTGTAGGGAATAAATTTTGACTGACATAAAAATTGTATAACAAAAAATTAATAAAACAATTTCAAAATACCTTTCATTTATAATAAAATCAAAGACATAAAAATTATTATTCACTGAAAATAATGTTAGTGATTATGAAAAAATCTATTGATTTCTTACATGGAATAAAAAATATTCCTTCCCCATTTTTTCTAAAATAAAAATTATAATTTTTGAAAAAAAATGAATATTAATTTAATTTCATTAAAAAAATTTAAATATATGTAACAATGAATGTAATAAATCATTTTAATAATGTTCAAAACAATTTTTAAATCATTTTAATAAATCATTATTTTGGATGAAAAAACTTTTTTAAGGAAGAAAAAAGTATATATGATTTTTTTAAAACATTTTATCAATTATTTTGAGCACCCAATAATTTAATTTTTTTATTATAACATTAAAATCATAAGAATAACTAGAGTTGAATAATTTTCCTGATGCTTTAAGTTTAATTTCATAATATTTCATCATTGGAGACATTATCACGAACAATATCGATAATCAATGAGATTGTTACATAAAATATTTACCACTATACTCTATTCTATATATAATCCCCATGAAGAATTAAAATTAAGTAAAATATAAATTATCATTAGAATAAATAAATTTGTTATATTATGTGTCAATGTTGATATATATTCACCTAATAAAAAAAGATAGTTTCAAAACATACCATAACATAACATATGTCACCAAGAAAGGGAATTGAGATAATAATCCCTTAATGATTTGGTATCTTATTATTAGTAAACCCAATAAAATAGATATCTATAAATGGATATGTAAATAATTATAATTTTATGTATAATATCCATAATATAACTTCACATGTATTATATACACCACATAAAATAAATAGGTGGTGAATATGGCATGTATAATATAGAAGTAAAAAAGTGAGACTAACTCCCCTATCACATTAGCAATCTTATGAATTGTAAGACCCAATAAAGAATAAAATAAAATTCAAAGTTAAATTAAAATACAATTATTCAACATATAAAATTTAAAAGGGGTAGTATATATATCACATAAAATAAATTAGTGGTTATTTTTCACATATCTCTTAGAAATAAAAGAGAGACTAGAAATCTTTGACATCTTTAGTAATATTTGACTCAGAAGACCTGATAAAGAATAAAATCATATGACACCTTAAATATCATGAAAATAATAAGATTAATTAAATACAATATAAAATGCTAATAATTTACACCACACAAAATAAATGAGTGAGAAATTTTCATATGCCCGACAGAAATAAAATAATAACAGATACCAGAAAACCCTTACAACTTTAGTAATATTTAGATTAATATGCCAAAATATTGAATAAAATGAAATAAAACATTAAATATTTATAAAATAAGGTAATAAAATATATTAAATTTCAATGAATTATTATATACACTAAAAAATAGAAATGAGTCGTGAATCTGTCTATGACTCCAAGAAATAAGAGAGACTAGAAATCTCTGGCCTCAAGTCTCGCCACCCTTTTAACATGTTTAAAAATCATGAATAGTAAACATAATTTTATTATAAATCTATTCTATAACCATACTAACATATATTAAAACATGTTTTTTTACTTATGACTCATCATTAGAAGTTTATTACTATTTCCTTGTTAAAATCATGTTTTGATTAATGACCACATTTTCATCATATATATTTTTATTTGTTACTTTAAGCCCTCATACTTTTATCATAGTTTTATGATCAAAATAAAAATTATCATGAAGTAATTATCTTATTTATACATAAATTACACTATTAATACCAATCATTCATGATGGTTTGGATAATTGACGTGTGTTTATATCATTGAGATATAAGTTCATATGTTTCAATTTATAACATTTAAAATTTTTATAGATCATTATGGAAAGAATGTAAGTAATATTTTATCATTAAATAATGATAATAATATAATAAATAACATATTAATCATTTAAATATATTTACACAGGACATGCATGTGGCGTGGTGTTGAAAAGAGTGAGTAACATCGCTTCGTGAAGGCCATCATCCACACATAAACGAACACCATTATCACCATTCATTGAATGAAAATGTTATGAATTAAATGATTTATTATATTTTAATAATGATATATATACCATTAATATGAAAAATATTTAATTTTTTCAGATAAATTAATTTAATTTATCCTCATTATGGTCTATTTAATGTGTTACTGAAATCAGACCACATCTCTTCATGAGTCGGTAGTCTTCCAAACACCAGAATCATGTTATCATCTCCCACAATGCATGAAATGTAAAATAAATATATTATTATAATATTAATAAATAATTATATAATTTTTTAAATATCATATATACACTTTTATCCACTATCATAACCAACCATGAGAGGTGGTAATGGAAAAATTAATGGAATCGGTTCGCAAGGCGTTATTTCACCGTACAAAAGAATGATGATTTCATAACCCATTTGATGAAAGTTTAGATGTATTAAGTTCATTAAATTAACATAAAAATATTTAATTTTATAGAATAAACTAATTTTTTTATATCACCATTGATTAGTAATTTTTTAAGGAGGTGGATAGGGAAATAAAATAGAAATTCTCTTTGAAGAACATTTCTTCTTTTTCGGGCATCCTAATTAGGTATTTTTAAAAATAATTACAAGGTATGTTTTTTAATAAACTATGGATTCATGTATTATAGGATAATATTTGGGGTGGGAATTGGGTAGGTCTTTTTTTAATCCAAAATTGTTTCATGGTGCGAATAACAGAGGAGAGGGGGTGACCTTTTATTAATGAGGTGACTGAAACACCTATAACGTTTTCAACGAAAAAGGTGTTCCCATATATTTTCCATTAAAAAAGGCTCCAAAATATGGTCTTAATAAATACATAAATCATTGAGACTACATATTTTGAAAAAATTAATTTTAAACAATTCATTAAGTAACATTTACCATAATCCTTTTAGATTAACCCAATGTTTACAAATTTATTCCATAATAACTATCATTAATTTTTACTTTTTTTGAATATTTATTATTATAAATAATTAATTTAACCTATTTATATAATATAAATAATTAGGAATAAAATTTTTGAATACAATTGTCCAAAATCTATTAACAAAATTTGAAAATTTTAATTTAAAATTAATCATACATACACAATGAGAATGAGGGTTTTTAAAGAGAAAATGTTCAAATTTTTATAATGTTTTTATATCAAAAATAAACATGGAAATGGTTGAAATTACCTAAATTGTCTTAAAAGATAAATTTTTGGACTATTGACACTTCAATACTAATTTAAAATATAATTTTACTTTATGAATAATTTAAACAGAAATGTTGTTTTCAATTAAAATTCAGTCATTTTTACTATTCATGAAAAAATATACCTTTTCTGAAAATTATCAAAAATTTGCGATAAGTTAATTTTGAAATTATTATTTATGAAAAAAAAATATTTTTTATATTAATTTAATAATAGTGTAAAAAATTTGTTTTTATGTAAGTGTGAAAAAAGGCAGAAAATGTGTTTTTTAGAAAAAATACTTTTTAAGCATAAAATTTATTTTATTCCTATATCTTATATAAAAAACACATAAGATAAATTTTAAAAAATTTATTGAACATATAATATATACATTTAATTAAAATCATTCACTAACAATTTTTCATTAAATTTATTGAGGTGAAACCAATTTATTCCCTAAAATTGTATTTTAGGAATAGATTTCTAATATTTTAATTTTGTTTTTTAATTTATAATTAATTAATAATTTAAATATTAATTTCATATAAATTAAGAGAACATATTTTTTTATAATTTAGTTAATTATATTCATACCCTCAATTTCCATGGAAAGGTAATAACTATCATTTTAATTAATTATATTTCAGTAAAATGTCACATTCAATTAAAACTCAGCTGCTAATCGTTTTTTTTTCATTTTCAATAGCCAGTTTATGGGTACCCAGTACCCCACTACATGATTCCAATAAAACCACTTTCACCATTACACAAAAACATCAAAAATCAATGGAAATGTCTAAGAAATCACGAATCAGTGCACAAGAACATCATAAATAATGGCCAAACCTCATAAAGGGTTAACTTGAACGTCCACTAGTGCGACCATCGACACCGGCCCAAATCCTCCTATTGGAAATCTCCACCGGAATTCACCCAACCTTCAAGGGAAATGAAATGGACCTCCAGGAAGAATCCATACACAAATTACGTCAAAGAAACCAAAATTAAGATGACTAGATCCTGTAGCTGTTAGCACCCTGATCCCCAAACAACTCAAGAAGTTCCACCTTGACTTTATATCACATTCCTACTTTACCATCATCGCAAAACCATCCTGTATTTCCCATGTAGCCAACATTCTATATCAATACATAAAATCATCAAACCCTCGCATTGAAAATGCAATAAGTGCAGCTAAACACTGGTGTAGAAATCACCATACCAGAAATCATCAAAATGAAAATATTAAAAAAAATTAGAAACAAAGGCACCCAAAAATCAAGAAACCCTCATGAGTAGAAAATCCAACATTCTGGCCTTGGATCCTCGTCCATCAACTCCTCAACTCACCGTAATTCCCGACCATAGAATCTCACAACATGAAACAAGGAACCAGACCTCAATCGACATCAACACCACAATCAAATCACACAATCAATAGAAGATCACAAACCAGACCTTCACCGTATTCACTCACTTAAGTGACTGATGTGAAGAAAAATTCGAAAATCAACCAATCAACCAACATCAAAACTCTTACTATACATGAATCATCATATCCAAGACAAATTCCGGCTCCTGAACAATGTTGAACCCCAAACTAAGATCGACTACAAAAAAAACATAAAATAGAAAAACATCACCAAAACACCAGAAGGAAGACTACCGAAAGTCAGATCCTATCGCCGCCATCTTAGATGCCCGTGAAGACCACGATGATCCACCCGATATACAGACAGAATATATGGTCCCAATATGATCATGAATTTCAAAGTGTCTAATATGCCTAGGGATTACTTTTCCCTTTTTTCTTCCATGGATATATTTTTAAAAAAGTCATTCCCACTAAATTATAATTCTATATTGTATCAATGATCATCTAAAAAATATTTTTTAAAACATTATTGTAGGTCATTATGGATGGATTTAAAATTATTTTCAATTTCATTGTCTAAAAAAAGTAATAATATGTCATTATATAACATCATTTTAGTACATTAGAGTTCTAAACTTCCTTACACAAAGGAAATCATAAGTACCAATCTAAATGCTCATATGAAATATATTGTTGTATGAGAACTCAACATGAGGAAGGTGTTTATCCCAACCACCGTTGAAATCCGTAGAACATAATAATTTCATATCCTCTAGGATTTTAATAGTTATTCTATACTTACTATCTTCATAATGATAATATGTAGTTCTGAATCTCAACTATACATCCGGAAATTTCTAATGAATTCACCAAAACATAGACGTAAACATTAGATCCTGGGCAGATATGATATTATTTTACACTCTTGGAAATCCATGACATGTAATTAATATATAAAATATAAATATTATACAAGGAAAAAAATTCAATAATAGAGATAAATTGTGCAAAAATTATTAATAGATCTAATATTACACTTGTAGAGATATTGCTTTTAGAATTTTTGGGGTATTCCGAAAATAAAAACCCATATTTATGTCTCAAAAGTTATTTTAATGTGTGGATAATCATCAGGAAATCCATTTTTTCCTTTTACTCTCATCCTTGAATTACTGACATACTAAGAATTGAAACATATTCTTTGAAATATATCCCTTTATATTCTTCTACTAGAAATAATATCTTATGTAGGATAGTGGTAGGAATTATACCATTTTCTCCCTTTGTTTGTGGGATCATTACCTAAATCATTTCTTGATAAAACTTTTTTTATAGTCATGTAGGTTATTAGTTTTTCAAAAACTATATTAACAAAAATATTTCAAAAAATTTGGATAAACCCTAATTAAAAAAACATCAGAGACAAGAAAATCCCTAAAGGTAACCAATACCATAAATAATATGTCCAAAATAATTCAATACACCTCAAATCCAAATGGTTATATTTCCTTAAGTTTCTATCGAAATATATTTAACCTTGATAAAATCCCATCACAAAAAATCTCAAAAATTTGTTTCTAAGATATTTATATTATGGTGTGACATAAACTAATAAAATCATAATGAAATTAATAACCCTTAAGTTATTCACACATTAAGACATATGTACTTATAAAAATAAAAAAAATAATTATTTTAATCTAGGATCTTATAACTGAAATACCATAAATATAATACTTATAAAACATACTTCATGAATCCATGTACATAAATACATTAATCCCTAAAATTCAATGATTTCCAAAGAATAACTCTATCTTTGGTAACGATGTTAATTCATTAGTTAGGGCATTGATATGTATAATTATCATATTCCCCACACATATTACATTGACCATATTGATGATTTTTATCTCTATAACCTTCATTTACACATTTATAACATCTTATTCTCTATTTGAGAAATTATTACATGTTTTTATTCCAACTTATTGAAATATAGGAAGACTAGCCTTCTTTCCTCAATGTTCGAATCCATGTGAGTCATAAAAGTTCATCTTTTTATTAATTGATGTTTTTGGAATCTTACTGAATATAATGTTTTCAATAAAATATCATGATTTATTATTATTCATAATCAAAATATATTTATGTCAATAGTCATCCAATTTAGTTTCTCATAATCATTAAATTGTCCATCATGTTCAATGTTGACATGATTCATTTTTGTTCCAATAATTGACTAAAACCAAAAAAATAGTATGAAAAAATATAATCATATTGGAAAACCAGATAACCATGAAAATAACTTATAATACATCAAGATCATGAAACCTTATTTTTAATTTATGACACCTTAAGATTATCCTAGTAATTTCACATTCTTAATCAATTTAAATCATTCATAATACATCTAATATAGTATTTGAATTTCTAAAGAATATTCCATAAAAGTTTCAAACAAGATGTATAGCAAGGTGTTTTTTCATGCAGTGGGCAACAATCGATTCCTTCTTAATACAACCTTTTTAGTGTTATTAACCCTAGGTACCTCTATGAAATAGTTACAAACTCATAGAGTACCTTGAAAGAGAGTTATTTTCTTTAAAACTACTTGCTCTATAATGTTCCAAAATTCTAGGAAATTTTTATATTAATTGACTCATCATTAGAGAAATTCATAGTTATTTTATTATAAATATCACATAATATCTCACTAAGGTTTTCTCATCCTAGTTTCTAGTGGTTAAATAAAAATTTCCCCTGATACCAACTATAGAAACCCTTCATGTTGGAATATAGATATTTCATATTTTTAGTTGAATGTTTAATACATTACAAAAAACATATTCCTAAAGACTATAATAGTTTGGTGTATTTGTAGACTATATACAATGTATTATAATTTGGATAAATATATTCAATATCTCATATAAATATATTACCATTCAAAAACACTCACAAAAATACCCTAAATACAACATTTTGTTATAAACTATAGAAATGATATATAATAAAGGTGTGTCCTCAAGTGCTCACTAATAAAATACAATTTAGAAACATAATTGAAACCTAAATACAAGGGTAATAAAACACAAGTACAAAATTTTATAATGATGTGAAAAAAATAATAGATTATAATATGTATTCATGACATAAATATTGGTAATTTATAAGATATGTATCATATGAAAATTAATGAATACGATCAATTAGAGAATGACATTGTCATCATATATGTAATTATATAATACACATCAGTATAGATAATCATTTCCAGTGTAGAAAATAATCACTTACAAGGATATCATTGTGGAATTGGTTCACTCAAGAAACCATCATAGTAGTCAAGGTTCACTCCTAATAAAATCATAGTGTAAAAAGTCCCTTACTAAATCGAGTTCACTCCCCCTTCCATTTCTATCTATATCATGAGATATAAATCATTACCCAATGAATTAGAGAGATATATAGGTGTCCCCAATATAATGATGATGATCAAGTGTTTGTGTTCCAAAATATCATAACAATTAATCATAAAATAACACATGAAAAGATATGGGATTTATAATCATTTAATAATATAATAATATGTTAAAAAGTATAGATTTTATAATCATTACATCATTCCATCATAGCGTAACACATAAAAAGAATAAGGTAACATATGATTTTTATCATTGTAGTAACTATTAATGAGAAACAGGTTTTATAAAAAAATTTCATGATAAACTATTCAAATACCTAATTATAATGTTGTCATATATTAATATCCCTAAAAAATAATAACTTACATTAAAGGAAGTCATATTAAATAGTGAATAATTTTTAAAGTTCGCATGGAGCATTTTTTGAGGAAAATAAATCTTCCATGAAAATAAATTTTTTAATCTAAAAATTCATGAAACATTATGAAATTAATTCTGATTGAAAATAAACTTGAAAACAAGTAATTTAACATTCATATCATATAATGGCCTCGATGATATAATTGTTTTCATGTGATACACATTAAAACCAAAAATTCATTTCCAATTTTTAGTAAAACACAATCCAAAATTAAATGGAAAAAATGTAGATTCCATTAGAACCATTTTTTAAACTGTAAAACATGGGTAAAAGTATCATTTTGAATGAAAATGCGTCTTCGTTCGAAGAGATAAATAAATACAATTATTCTAAAAAACAATTTATCAATTATATTAATAACCAAAGTGTTTATAATGTTACTATTACATTGAAATATCATGAATTAATATAAGAGAATAAAATTAAGTAGAATTACTTATATGTAGATCATAATATTTCAATAGTGACGATTTGATCATAAACTGTCTTGATAAATGATGAGATTGTGACATAAAATCATTAATGATTTTGTATAATTGAATGTTAAGGCCCATAAAAGAATAAAATTAAATTTAATAAAAAATATCAGAGTAATAAATCAAATAATGATATTTAATTTCAAAATGTACATATATAAATCTCATAAAAATATATAGGTTCAAGACATAACATATATCTAAAGGAATGAAAATTGAGAACAATACCTTATAGTTTTTGTGTCTTATGAATATCAAACTCATGAAATATAGATCATAAAATTTATATTAAAATCACTATAATTCTATGTGTAATAAAAATAAAACACAATCATCATTATTATATACACCAAAAAAATAAATAGGTGTTTAATATTCTATGTGTCTCATTGATGTAAAATGTGAGACCAAAATACCATAATTATTTAGTTATATTTTCAATTGTAATAACCAAAAATATATAAAATCAAATTTTAATTTTAATTTTTTATTTAAATTAATGATATAAAATTTAAAAGGGGTAATATATAGATCACACAAAATAATTGAGTTGTGAATTTATATATGTCTCCCTTAAATAATAGAGATACTATAAATCCATTACCTCATTAGTAATCATTTGAATAACAAGCAACAAAAAAATAAGAAAAAATGAAACATTAAATATCATGAAAATAATGAGATTCATGATATAACATGGTAAATGGGTACCTTATACACAACAAAAAATAAATTAGTGATGAAATTTCATATGTATCCTAGGAAAAAAAGACTATAAATCACTTACTGCTTTAGTAATATTTTGAATCTGAATCCCCTAGAAATAATTACATCATATGAAACATTAAATATCATGAATATAATTAAATTAATTAAATAAAATTTAAAATTGGAGTTATATATAACAAAAAATATAAATGAGTATTTTATATTCATATGCCTCCAAGAAATAAATAAGAGACTAGAAATCACCTACACTATGTTTCAAAATCCTTTGAAAAAATTCTTAATTTCTATATAATAAGTATAATATTATTACAAATATATCATATAGTAAAAATTATATATATTCTACAATATATGTTTCACTTATGACTATTTAATACATGTTATTACTAATTCCTTTTAAAAATAATGTTTTGTGTAATAATGTCTTTGTTTAGGGTATATGTTTTGTGTTTTTATTTTATATCATCTTAATTGAAAAATTGTTAAATTATATAAATAATGATAATAATTACATAATTATAAAATTTATATAAAAATTATACATTAAATACCAATAATGAAATATGTCTTTTAAGAAATGAAGTGCATCATGTTCCTAGAGACGACAAGTCGTTACATATACATGAGTAACATTTCCATTTTTCAATGACAATTATAGAAATGAGGTTAGTAATAAATTAACATTACAAAATTATAATAATATAATAAATAACTAGTCTATATATAATTATATTTATCATTCATGAGGTGTGGTAATGATAAGAGATAGTCACATCGCTTTGTGAAGGTGGTGGTCCACATAAACACAAACAACATAATCATCGTTCAAGGGCTTAAAATTAAAGAAACCAGCTGTTATATTTCCTTTTATGAAGGAAAATTATTTCATTTTTATGATTATTATTTCATTTTTATCAAATATATTCATTTAATATGTCAATATTATTTTCCATGTAAAGCATTAGTGAGAAATAGTCACATCACTCTGCAAGACGGTAGTCTGTCATAAAAAAGAATGATGATTTCGTACATTCTATGGAATGAATATTAAAAATGTTTATATATGATATAATTAATAAATATGTATATTAATATTATAAATATCATAAATATCCTTTATATTTATCATCATACCCTACCATGAGAGGATATAAAAGAAAAACAAATGACATTGGTTTGTGAGAAAGTAGTCTGCGGAGATGATTGTTGGTCATTCCATTAACATAAAAATATAATTATATTTAAGATACTGAGTTTATTAAATCATTTTGTTTTAATACTAATTTTAGTATGTGGAGGACGAAATAAAATAAAATTGATGATTGAATAACAATACCTGTTTTTTTGGGTAACGTCTTTTGTTTTCCACCAAAAAACTTCGTAGGATGCATTTATACACAAAATAAGGCTTTTAGGATGAGATAAAGTAATCTTGTAAGGGATTAGAGAAGTTAATGGCTGATTGAAAATGTATTTTGGGTCTGAATAAGAGAGGATATGGGTGTCCATTTATAAATGAGGTGAGTGACACACTTTTAATTGTTTGAAAAAAGGTGTATCCAATTTTTTATCATCCAAAAAGATAGAAAAATGGATTATTCTATAGAATTGAACATTATAGGATCTAAATATGTCTATAAAATATATTTTATAATTTTTTGGACATTTTATCACATATATTTTTATTTTATATCTTCAGCAAACTTTTATTTAGCTCAACATTGGTAATTAATTTTTACTACTATTAGTATTCATTTTGGTTAAAACTTTTATTCACATTACTTGATAATATTAATTATTTTAATTCAAAATATGGAATCTATTTTTTTCAAATTCAATTAAATAATATTGAAAAAAATTAATTAAAAATTAATCTCATTGACAGGATGAGAAATGTAGGATTATAAATATATGATGTTCGAATGTTTAAAATATTTTATATCATAATTCAATATGAAAATGAATATAATGACCTAAATTGAATTAATATATATATATATATATGAACTAATTTTCCCATAAGTCAAATTTTAAATGATTTTTAACTATATAAATAATTTAAACCAAAAGATTGATTTCAATTATAATTAAGTATTTTTCACCATAAAAACCCATTTTATAAATTTATCAATTATTAAATCCAATATATTGTAGTAATGATTATGTAAAAAAATAAAATTTATTTGTCTAAATAAATTATTTATAATTTGGAAAAACTATTTATAAATAATTTTCCCCAAATGGAAAAATGATAATTTTTTTATAAAAATATAGTTTTTATGAAACAAATTTGTTTTATTTTTTTCTCTTATATAAGAAAAAAATTTAAAAGATAACTAGTTAAATGAATATATTTTATTTATATTTCATTAATATAATTAATCAATTTATTTTTAAATTTATTGAGGTGAAACAAGTTTGTTTTCAAGAAAAATGATTTATTTCAAAAAAAAAGAATTTTTTATTTTTAAATTCTTTTTTCCATTTATTTTTAGTTGTTCATATAATAGTTCAGTTTATATTAGTGGATGAACCTTATATATTCATAATTTAGTTAATAAAAGATATAAATTCTATTACAATGGCTAAGTGATAACTATAATATTAAATAATTATATTTTAGAATCATATCACATTACTTTTAAACTAGGTGTTACATGTAACAAAATCTACACCTTATATTATGTGTAGTGAGAGATAAACTAAATACAGCATGTAAAGTAAGATAAAAATGGTATTATGTGTAATAAAAAATATAAAAAATATTATAAATTCATATTTCAGAAAATATCAAGGGGTTTCATAACCCATGGGGGATCTTTTGGCAAGAATGACAAAGGGGAATTCATTAAATCTATACCTAGAACACATCATCAAAGAGTCAATTGTTGTCCTCTAGCTAGATGGTGTCACAAAAGTCACCATATGTAGGTTTACTATTTTTCCATTGAGACCTTCTAGAATACAGGCTAACTATTGGCCTCATTGGAGAGGTGCTGAAGGCTCAAAATTGGCTTGTGAGACTTGCTAGGGAACCGAGATTTTGTCTACCAAAATTGAAGCTGATGGGGGCTAACGACTAGCTAGTGTTACTATATTATCATGAATACACATCCTAATAAATGGAAAACCCATTAATGTTTGGCTCATGATCACTCATTCAAGTCAATTAACACCCCTTAAGGATTTTCAAATAATAATTACTTCATTATAGCATCCCATTATTTGAATGAGTTATACCGAAGATGAAATTTTTTAAAAACCTTTAAAACATACTACCCATTAGGAATAGGGTCATTACAACCTCCTAACATTCTAATTCACATCCTTGAGATGTTGTAGTGACTCACAAATAATCCCTATGATCTACTTTGATTTCCATTCACATGTTTTTTTCCTATGTTATATTCATGAATGTGAAACATTTAACCAAAGAAAAACTTAGTAAAAAATGTTCGTCATGCTATTGATATAGGGCTCCAACATAAATACCATGATAAGCGTATCAATTAAACTCAAAAACCCATATTTTCTGTAGCTGATTCTTCTAAAACACAATAATGATCGATACTATTGGAGTCACCATTCATAATATGATAATGACAATCCAATGACACGCCTGAAGTGATTTGGTTTCATCATGCCAGACCAAAATATTCCATCTATTAAAATTCAATCTGACAACTCATTCATGATTCCAAATCTAGATAATTAGTCTCTATAGATTAAACGTAACCGAAAAATTCCACAAATTATTAAAAGGACCAATCTAATTCAATTTCATTAGTTTTATCTAATAATAAAATATCAAATTTTATCCAGACCACCATATATATGATCACTTTGAAATGAAAATTTGTACATCCCTAGTATTCTTTCTAAAAAGGTAGCATGACTTAATAAGTGATTCTTCCTAAATCCACTTACAAAGATACCTTAATACCTAATGGTATCCTTAAAATGGTCCAAGACTCAAACTAATAGTCAATCAAGCATTTGAAGGGTATTCTGAGATGGTTCCCCAACCACTTACTACATCAACAAGCCTCATAACCAAGCATCAATAAACCAATGGTATAACTCCATCTCAGTTCTCAAAAATTATTCCTTGTGTCCCAAGACAATATATAGTCTTTATCATATTATATATATAAAAAAATTAGGCTTTCAATATGGAACTAGATACTCTAGTGTCATCTACACAATGGTATCCAGAGTCAATATTATTGTTTGATGGATAGTTTATCACATAACAAGACCCTTCCCATAATAGAATCCATTTCCCATGTGAACATATCGATGCTCCCCTCCATAAGAGTGTCATTATAGTTTCCTCAGAACAAAAACATCAGTATAAGGTAACCAAAACATGTTCATCGACAAACCTAATAATTATGTTTATCCTTCTGTTTATCCTAATATCTAGGAATGATAAAAAACATTATGAAATCATGGATTACTCAGAATATAGTTGACCACATTCAATGATACTTTGTCAATTTGTGTAACATTATCTATTATCATATTCATGGGTTATTTCCTCCCCCTTAATTGGTCTCATCACCTCATGTAAGCTACTATGCTGAACTATAACATATTCATTAATGATAAACATAATATGGATATATAAGGGTACCCCAATACATAATAATTCTCAACTTCCACCATGGGTACATATCTGAAGACAACATCCTCATTGTTTTCCATCTTGTCAATATTAATTCCTAACATTCTATTTTCATACAACAATGGTGACTTTTAACGAAACAAATCATGGTCCAATAGCCACTATATCTATCTATTTTGTCAATATAATCTGAAAATTCACAACGGCCCATCCAGCACTCAACTTCAATAGGTTTAACTAATTCCAAACATTCTTATAGTCATGAACACTTACCATCTATTCATCATAGAAAGATAATAAAACCTCAATTTTACCCCCCAAAAGTTATTATTTCCTGAGTCATGGACATCCAAGAAGTAATAACTTGCCTTTAAAGCTATCTATATACAACAAGGTTCTAAATCCACCAAACTGAGCATTTTTAACACTCATCTTCATGGAAGGTAACTCATTTCTACTGATTTTCACCCTACACCACCCATAACATGGTTATTATGCTAGGTTTTTTTGATTCCACCACACTTCAAATCCCAACCTAGTATTTTGAGTAGTATTAGTCAATATAATATATACATTATGTTGCGAGAAAACTCAAATTAACTTCCTTAACACATTCCAAATGTTCCTCACAACTATTAGGAAAATACATCAATAGAA
Organism: Viscum album; assembly: GCA_963277665.1. NCBI lineage: Eukaryota > Viridiplantae > Streptophyta > Magnoliopsida > Santalales > Viscaceae > Viscum > Viscum album. Next base: position 247,773,005 of record OY728165.1, on the reverse strand, counting down.
ACAACCCCCTAAAATTAACCATGACTATACATTCAAAATTAATATAAAAATTCATGTTACATATAATAGGTATGAGTAAAATAAATTCTTGTAACAAGAGAAACATTATAAGAATATTTATAATGTCCCATGTATGATAAGAGCACATCATATTTACCCCAAGTAGTCAAAGTGGAACTTTTGTGTATAGTATTTGAATTTCTGAGGGAATGTGTTGTATTAGATAGGTATATAACACACCTAGATAAATTAAAAGAATGTATTTCTTGTAAATTTCCTAATAATACGTTTTATGTTAGAATATTTCTAGTTTTGGTGGGATAATAATAATATTTTATCATGGACTTCACCCATCTATCATCAGCCTTGACTGTGCTGATGAAAAAGTGAGTGAATATTGAGTTGTCAAACTATGGTAAATAAGAATTTATTTATCTAATTAAGAGGTAAACTTTATATTCAATCTTATTAAATAAAAAATATAGAGTTTATATACTTACTACTATGAATATGTATGCATTAGATTGGGATTAGTACTGATGAAGAGAGATACGGTAGTAGTTTTGGTTCATTTCAAATATGGCCCCATAAGTGGAAATGAAATAATGAAGACAAAAATATGGAATTCAAGTTTATGATATAATGTTTTGGTGACATTTAATCTTCTATTAGTGGTTTTTTATATTAACTACAATATAATCTTTTATATCATGACAAAGCAGGACCAAAATCTAAGACATAGGTGCTAGGTTGAGTACCTATAAACATTTAAAACTGATATTTTTATGCACCAAGAATGGGTATCATCATTATCGACATTCATAGATACATGATCCATATAAAATGGACTCTTTGATAGAAACCTTCAGCGGAGTAGTGTAGTGTGATGGGAATGATGGAATATTGGAGGATAGATTCTCTAGATGACCAAGTATTGGTGTATTATAACCATTTGGCTATTAAATATTCTCATATTAACTTAGTAAATTTTTTTCAAGAATCAAACCCTGTGTTTTCTTGGGGGAGTTAATTAATTGTATGTTGTGTCCTACTACCTCGGTTGTTTTTGGATGGTAATGATTTGATCATTAAACTTGGTAGAGTTATAGTCCATCATTTTATTTAGGAATAGATAATGAGTAAAATTTGTTCCTCTATATGTGCAGTATATATTGGAGTGAAAAAGATGTATCACAAATTATGTTGAAATTTTTTGTAGAAAAGGATGAATAAGGATATTTTTGGATTCATCTTGAAATGCATTACCATGCAGGGGATATAGTTCGAGCACCCATATTTTTTTCTTCTACCACTTCTTCTAATTCTAATGTGATAGTGGGAGGACATCATGATAGTTGCTTTTATCGATTTACCAAGGGACCTAAGGGGTTTTAACAATATTTGGGGGATATTAGATTGATTTGTAATGGTATCTAAAAGTATAATAATGTGAGAGATAAATTTAGTAGAACATATATGAAACATATAGGCTTGTGAAATAGTACAACTACATTGATTTCCCTTGAGAAATTGTTTATAATAAAGATGTAAGTTTCATTTAATGATTTTGGTAGGTATTGTAGAGTTTCCTTGGTAACAAGTTGTGAATGATCATTGTTTACCATCCTCAGACAAATGAATAGTATATGAGGATAATAATCATAAAGCTGGATATGCTTCGGGTTTATTCCCTAGATTTCAGTAGAGTCTCAGATGATCATAGAGCCTTGGTTGAGTTCACCAACAACATTAGTTAACATATTTTTATTCATATGGAGCCTTATGAAGAATTTTATAAAATTCCATTTTATTCAATGATCTATGGGGTAAAGTTTGTTATGTAGGTATTTTGTGGCCCTTTTGGGTATTGGAGTGCTCCGAGGGAGTGTTGCTGATTCATAAGATAATAATCACATATCAGAGATGAAAAAAATAATATTCCAACCATATAAGGATAACTTTGGAGTTTTATAGAGGTGATATGGTACTTTGTTGATTGAAACATTAGTTAGGCTATTAACCATTGAGTAAATAATTTAGGTTATAATTTCAATTATTTGGATACATTGAGATCAGCATGCATGATTATACAATGGAATACAGATTTGATCATCCTTATTAATACTGAGGTATGAATGATGTAGTTTATGTGTCATAGATTCAAAGATATATGTTTGATCCTAAACATTTCATAGACTATATGTATATTTACATGGGGGCATGATGAATCATACGAGGAACCCCTATTGTTGATATTATACCTGAGTAAAATATTAGTTTTAGGGAAGAAAATATCACATGTAGAGAATCATTTTCACTAAATATAGATCTAGGAGATGATCTTGGAGTGGGAAGATAATTATTTTTCTCAATTTACTAGGTTGTTTGAGAATATCTTAAGAAGTTACTACTCAATGATGAGAACCCATTAAATGGGGAGAATTCTAACATCATCATTTGATTTCAATACATAGAATGTTATATGTTTTAAATTTAATTGAGTGCTTTTGATTTATTAACTATTATAAATTATTTTGATGACAATATTTTAGGTATATGGTTTTGGGTTTTAAAAGAAATGTGTTGGAAAATATATTGGCCTTGGTGTGGATGTAAACTAGACACTAAATCCATGGTTAAACCAATTGGATAGTTTTTGGGATTCTATTTGTTCGGTTAGTTACATCAGACCCCAATAGTCTGCTAGTGGTTGAGGTAAAATGTAGGTAAATTTGTAAGTAACACCTACAAATTTAGGGAATTAAATCTACCCATTGTGTATGATATTAGAGAAATAATATTTTTAATCCATTTGAAAACTAAATTGAATCCCCATTTCCATAATTTGGATCGTTAATATCCTCTTATTTAACAATTCACACCAATTCGGATTCCATTAGATGTCTTCTAATGGAATGAATCAAAAAGAGTGTTGTTACATTTTGTCCAGATCCATAGAAAATACATCTTCATATTGGTGAAACTATATTAGATATATATCATATCTATGGGATACATGATGATAAGTTGATCAACAAAATCCTTCAACATATATAAATTTTATTCCTATCATGTTGACCATGTTTCTTAATCAAATTGATATCTACATTTAATAATAGTGTTTTAGTAGGTGTGTTTTCCTGAATCACCCTCCTAGAAATTTTAATGAAAATAGAATAATGTTGTAACCTTAAAATATTAATTAATTCATGGTGTATTGGCTATGAAATTGATATACTGACGTTTTCCACTCTTGACTAAAGCATAATTCCTCATGAAAATTTATATTTTTGGGTAATATTATTTAGACTGATCATCATGGAATATATTTATTCTTGAATATCACATATAATTTCTCTATATATTATGTAATAATGATAGATCAATGATATTTGGCTACACATGTGGGTCTATTATATTTTCGAAGTCAAATATATAATTGATTCTATGATTGATGATGAATTCAATGAATTTGAATGGACTCCATTGAAATACATTAGAATCGATCTAAATAATGGACCCAATAATATATGTGTTTCTTGAGCATTATTCTTAGACTGTTTTCTCTTCAATATCCATTCCTTACTTTTTATTCAAATACCTGATCCTAGTAAGTCATGTTGACAAGATAGATTAACATTTGTAGAGTGGAATGTTTTTGGTCTTCATTTAAAGGATGAACATGGGAGTTATACTTGAAAAAACATTAGGAAGGAATTTCTTTACATTTTGGTATCTTTTACACCCTTCTTTATATCATATGATATATGTGATGACATTGTTTGTAGTTTATTTTTTGATGAATATTTCTTTTCATTGTGTGAGTCTTGATGTGGTATTAATATATGATCGTTATTTCAATGAAAATTGTGAGAGTTGAATTTCTCTATGCTTGATGTTGATTTACTTGTCATTTTATGATGATTGTATATTTATCGTGATTCCATAATATTATTTTTATTTCAAGATATTCATTGATATTTATAATATTTCTATTAGAGGTTTGTTGATATATGTTACCTATGACTGTAGTGGTATGATTATCCATTTGAGAGGGAGTGGAAATAACGTGCGATGAGGGCGATAGTGAAACCCTTTACACTATAAGATCATTATATCCATTTGGGCTATATAAAATATGATTAATTTTCTGTATCAAGTAACATTTCAAGACTCAATTCCCCATTGATTCATGGTAATGTGTAGAGACTCGATACCTTGAGGATTCCAAGTACATTTCCACTAGGTTTCCTTATGGAATGACTTAGAATTGATTCCTTGAGGATAATTAATTACATGTTTGAAAGAATTATGGTTAGATATTGATCTTATCTAATAACCATGAATATTCTTCCTCTAAGGAGCCAAAGTATGCACATATGGAGGATTTTTAGGGCATGTCCATGCAAAAACACTATATGTGTTATTGTGGGGTTTTGTTTTCGATTTTATATATTTTTCTTATTATGTAATACACCTATTATACATATGAACATCTTTTAAGGATGAAATAGTGGTTAACTATTGGATTAAAAATGTAGCCTCTATATAGTAATCCAGATGCTTGTGGAAACAACAGGTAAAGGGTTCTAAGTATGGGAATGGGGCCCTAGTTGATCGCAATATTGATGAGCATAGAGATGGTTAAAATTTCAGTAAATCTCTAGAAGATAATGAGAGTTTATTTATTAATTACCTACCATATAATTATTTTTTTTCTCTATAGAACTTTCAAATTGTATTTATCAATTATATAACTGGGGAACTAGATATAGAGTTTCTTCTACTTACTCAAATTAGTTATTATATAGTAAATTATGTTATAATGATTGTTCAAGGATGTGGTACAGAGTTTATAGTATCCAAATTGATGGACATAAAACCCGGAAGCTAGTTGATATCATTTGACATATGGGAAGGTCTGCACGATGTCATGTGGAAATTTAGTTCATATATGGTGTTTTGAGTTAGGTAATTAAATATTACTAGGCTCTAGTTATTTCAAACACTAGTGAAAACAGATGATGAATATATTGTTCCAACATTCCAACATGTTTTCACTGTGATTAATATGAGTTTTTCATCGATTTTCTAATCAATATTGACATCATGTGGCTCATTATTAATAATTATCAAGAATCTTTTCACTGATAATGATTTTTTCCATGTCACATTTTAAATGAACTAGGTTTTTATTGGTGTATATTTCTTTATGTTATGACCATGAACATATTTATATAATCATACATGTATTCTTATCTTATAAAAACTTATGAAATTCATTTTTTAATGATTATGTTCACCATTAAATAGAATTTGAGCTCACTCTACACTATGTTTCATTAGTACCTAGGTTTTAAAGAATGATTCTATGTAAGATATGTGAAGAATGGTTTCATTTAGGTGATGGTAAAGTCTTAATTTGGAATACGAATGGCTGAGTATAGTGTGAAAAATAATCACTTAAAGACATAAGAATTTTTATGTAAGATTTTGATAAAATTATCTAATACTATAACACTATAATTATCTAGATTATGTATGTGAATAAATATTATCTATGGATATATTAGTTATGGATAGTTTAAATTATATCAAGATTATCAGTATAATTTCTAAAAATTTAATATAAATGTTTTTAGTACTGAATTTGTGAGTGTAGGTATGGGGTTGTCATATGATCATCCTCAAACATCTTTAATTTTTATTTGTTTATAATCATCTAAATATAAGACAAAAACAACTAGGTGAAATAATAGCTTCCCAAAAAATTTGTATTAAAAAATATAAGGTGATTCAAACTAAACCCAAAAATAAATTATCAATAGTCCTAATGTTATAGATATTAATTCATAATAAAACATAAAAACCATTATTTTCCACTAAAAATTTATTTATTATAGTTTGTTTGTAACACCCCAATCATCCATGGTACATTTTCCTTTGAATAATGCAGCAGCTTATGATGTACCCAACTTGGAGTTTTAACACACCACGACCAATGAAACTAGCTATTTTGAATAGTAATACCCTATTTTTGAAATTTTATAAATTTTAATTTTAAAAAATAGACTTAATTTTTTGATTTGGAATATCAAAATTAGCTTAGGGTGAATATTTGGTATTTTTATGACAAATTTCAATATTTGATGACTACTGAAAAACACTGCGTTATTGTTTAAAACATACTTTTCATTTAAATAATTTATTATTTTATTTTAATTTATTTTAGGTCAAAATAGATATATAATACCTATATGTGTTCAGTTTTATTAATTAGAGTATTTTATTAAAAGTTTAGATATATAAAATTTTATTGAACTTTTTACCGTCTTTTACCCAACTTTTAGGAGAATTTACACGTTTGAATAAAACATAATTTTACTACTTCTATAACTTGAATTTCAAAAATCAGAGAGATTAAATTGAAATCATTACATAAAATGTGATTCAATAAGATGAAAATATTTTTTTGGTGAATATTAACATTTAACTTTTTCTTCCAACAGTTAAAAGGAAATAGGGTAATTAAGGGTAAAAATGATTTCATAATTACCATAACACATGTTGTAATTATATATTATACATGTATTTGGACCAAAAAAACCTTAGGAATAAAATATGATCCTATTTGGTCCACTTGGATTAGATAAGGACATTTATTATTATTTAATTTAAAGAAGAATTAAAAGTGTTAAATTCAATGTCTAATAACTAAAAAATTATTAATATAGGGATATACAGAAGATAAATTCGACTATAAATTTTCATTAGAAATATGAAAATATTTCCTATAAAATTTTATTTTATATATAAATTTTAGACATTATATAATTTAATTTATATATGGTACAATGATGATGCATAAATTACCTTATTAATGAAATATTTAATAATTGATATTATAAATATCCAAATAAATTTAAATTGAAACATATGATTAATTCCACTAATTTTCTAGGTTACTATGACATGTTAGTATTGATTAAATAAATTTTATTTTAAGAGATAATGTTTTTATGGATTTCAAAAAATCAAATACTAGGAGGACAATATTTTTTAATGATTGAACTTCGATATGGATATCATCAGTTGTGTGTAAATAAGGAAGACATTTCAAAAACAAAATTTTGAACCCGATACGGGCATTACGAGTTTACATTAATTCCTTTTGGATTACCTAATGCTTCCTCTGTCTTCCTGGATCTAATGAATAGTGTTTTCAAGGAATATAATGATTAAATTGATGTAGTATATCTTAATGATATCTTGGTATACTCAATATGCTATGAAGATCATAAAAATAAATTGCATGCTATTGTAAAAAAACCCAGAAGAAATGAATTATATAGGTTGTTTTGAAAGTGTGAAACCTGGATTCAAGAGATTTATTTTCGTGGCCATATTTTCTCTAAGTATGGAATCTCTATTAATACTTCAAAGACCAAGGATATCCAAGAATGTCCAGCACTGATGAGTATAACTAAGGTACACCATTTTATTGGATTAGCAGGTTATTATAAATGTTTCATCCAGAATTTTGCCCAGTGGCTAACCCATTATCCAAGATCACACGTAATGGGGTTAAATTTGTTTTGAAAATAGAGTGTGAAGAATGTTTTAAAGAAATGACTGGAAGATTATTCAATGATCCTATCTTGACTCCACCATTAGGGAACGATGGATTTTTAATTTATAGTGATGCTTCAATGAAAGGACTTGGTAGTGTCCTTATGCAGAATGATAGAGTTATTTCCTATTCATCATAGTAGCTAAAAATTCATGAACAAAACAATCCCACTCATGATCATGAGTTAGAAGTTGTAATCTTATCTCAAAAAATATCGACACATTATGTCTATGGTGAAAAATGTGATATTTATACTTATCACCAGAATTTGAAGTCTATTTTGTCACAAAAATAAATCAACATGAGGCAAAGGAGATGGATTGAACTACTCATGGATTATGATTTCACTAAAAAATACCACATGGGGAAAGAAAATAATGTGGAATATGCTTTGAGTAAAAATGATCATGGGGTTTTAAACAAGAAGAGAGTTGAAAGTGATCCTATTTTCATGGATCTTGTAAATATGTATATGGGAATAACCTTGGAAGGTGAAACATCAATAATTCATCAAATTGTTTCCAAACTATGATTATGAGAAAGGATAAAGAGTTCTGAGATTGATGATGAAGAGTTTAAAAAGAATATTAAAGCTGAGAAGGATGGGAGATTGAGTGACTTCATATATGAAGATGTAATTTTAAGATTTGGGAAGATGCTTTGTGTTCTTAACATACCTAATCTAAAAAGGGAATTGATTAATGATGTTCATAGCTCCAATTTCTCTATACACTCTGGGAGAACCAAGATGTATAGATATTTGAAGGAACATTTTTTGTGGGACAACAAGAAGAGGTAGATTTCTGATTATGTATCAAGATGTATGGTTTGTCAACAAGTAAAAGCTAGAAGACAACATCCTAGAGGAGTTGTGGAACCTTTTCCCATACCTGAGTGGAAATTAGTTAATTTAATGATGGACATTGTCCTGGGTCTACAAAAGACACCTAGAAGGAATGAAGCAATATGGGTCATTGTTGATCATCTTACCATGTCAGCACATAATGATTCTATAAGAGAAGATTTACCACTTGAAATATTGGAAAGACTATATATTAATGAAGTTGTAATATTTTAGTGAGTACCCATATCAATTTTATCTAATTGTAATCCGTGTTCTACATCCAGATTATAGAAAGGTATTTAGGAGGCCCTAGATATTTAACTTCATTTGAGCACTACCTACAACCCTCAAACCGATGGAGAATCATAACAGACTATTCAATCCTAAGAAGATATGTAGAGATTTTGCTCACATGACTTTCAAGTTATCTAGGTTCAATATTTACCTATGGTAGAATTTTACTATAACCATATCTTCCAATCAAGTATTCATATGGAACCATATGAAGTGTTATATAGAAATATATGTCACACACCAACTTGTTAGGATGTTGTTGGTTAAAGAAAACTCGTAGGCCTAGAACTTGTTGAGGAAACAATGGAAAAGTTAAAGGTTATCCAAACCCACATCAAAGAAGACCAATGTTGTAAAAAGAGGTATACCGATAACTAAAGGAATGATTTCTAATTTCAAGTAGGAGAACATGTTTTCTTGATTGTATCTCCAAGGAAGGGTGTTATACATTTCAGTAAGAAGGGTAAATTGAGTCCCAGGTACATCAGTCCTTTCGAAATTCTAGAACAAATTGGAGTTATAGGTAATTTTTTGGAAATTCCTCCAAGTCTCTCCAAAGATCATGATGTGTTCCACATATCACTATTGAGAAAACACATGCCTAACCCAAAGTATGTACTCACCTATGATGAAATTGAACTGGAACCCGATCTGTCTTATTGTGAAGAGCCTGTCATAATCCTTGTTACTAGAGAAAAACTACTAAGAAAATGGATGACTCGTCTGGTAGAAGTTATATGGAGAAACCATAAGATGAAAGTGGAAATGTGGGATCCCAGAGAACTTATGAAAAAGAACCACATAATAATTTTATGCAGTAATATTATAGAAATTTTGAGGGCAAAATTATTTGAAGTAGAGGAGAATGTAACACCCCAAGCATCCATGGTAGATTTCCCTTTGATTGATACAGTAGCATTCATTGTATGAAAAATGGTGTTATAAGACACCATAACCTATGAAACTATCCGTTATAAATTATAATACTATCTTTTTAAAAAATTTATAAATTTTAATTAAAAAAATGGAACTAATTTTTGGATTCAGAATCACTAATGAAAATGAACCCTTTACTAATGGTTCCAAATTATTGGTAAAGGCTGGATAACCATTGGTGTAATATATACCAACGGTTATCCAAAACCTAGAAAAGTAAGCCGTCGAGAAAAACATATGCCAACGGTTCCTGAAAAACTATTGGTATATGTTAGGAAATATATATTATACCAATGGTTAAGTAATACAATTTGTTAAACATACTATTCCAATGGTTTCAAACAGTTGGAATATAGTTTTATAAATCTTTTTACCAATGGTTTACACAATCCATTGGTATATCTAAATATTTACCTTATATACCAATGTTATTTAAACTGTTTGGAAAGTGTTTTTACCAACGTTTATATTAGAACCGTTGGTATAAACACATTCATATCCCAATACCAATGGTTATAAACTGTTTGCATAGTCTTTTTTGTGCAATTTAGTTCGTAGCCTGCTACAATGTGATTTCGAATAGCTGGCTTCCCATTCTACATTTCTAGCATCCCTAACACTAATTACCTGCAATAACAAACTATACGACATACATATACACAATTAATCCATATATATTTAACACATAATGAACCCTACAACTATACACATACAGAATTAAAACATAATTCTGAAGGTAATTATAAATATACATAATTGATTTAAAATTCAATTCAGAATTGAGACGACAAATACATGTCCAATCTGGAATTCAATTCATTATTGAATACAGAATTGAATACATACATAATTTAATTTTCAATTTTGAATACAATAAATAAAAAACATAATACATAATTATATGTCTTATAAAAAATTAGGAAGACATACCAAATTGCCTTATGTATAACACATACATGATTGAATTCAGAAATTAAGGAAACATATAAATGACTTCAACCAAACACAAATATATTTTCCCATGTTTTGGGGAGGGTGTCTTTAAACTAGTGATGATGATAATAGGTGTGTATCAATGATTTTGTGTGACTTAGAGAATATATTTGTCCTTAGAGTATTAAATTTCATGTGTTTTAGAATAGGGGTAGGAGTTCCTCACATGAGAAGTGGATTGTGTGAGGTTGGACCATGGATCCTTGAGCTAAAGTATCAACAAAATACGAATATGTTTGGTCATTCTTCCATATGAAAGTTGTTTTTACTTAAAATGATGTCGATTTTAAATAGGAGACAGAAACTTCGAGTGATTCTAGGCACATCTTGCTTCATATAGAGGTGGGGTTGACTCATACATTCCACATATGACCCAGGGATTGTTGTCCTAATGTATCAGTACAATATTAATGTGTTTTGTCTGTTTTATGCATGCCGGTTATTTTTTCACATCAAATGTTTTCCATTTCAAATAAAAGTGAGACACTTTGAGTGGTACCAGCCACACAGTTCCACAGATTGAGGCAGGGTTGACTCATACACATCAAAAATGACCCATGGATCCTTATTCTATAGTATCAACACAATCCGAATACGTTTGGTTGGTAATATGTATACCCGTAGTTTTTACTGGAAATGATGTCCGTTTTTATCAAAAGAGAGACACATATTGTGATACAAGTCACACCATGCATCAAATTGAGTTGGAGTTAACTCGTACACATCAAAAATGACTCATGGATCATTTTTCTGAAGTGCCAATACATTTTGATTTCATTTGGTCGGTTTTCCGTATGAATGGTGTTGTTTTCACATAAAATCCTGTCCATTTTAAAATAAAAGTGACATAGTTTTAGTAGTACCAGCCACACCATGCCTCGGATTGTGGAAATTTTGACTTGTACAAGTCACAAATGACCCATGGATCATTGTCCTAACGCATCAATAGAATCCTAATGTTTTTGGTCAGTTTTATGTGTGTTAGTTGTTGTTTTCACTTAAAATGTTCTCCATTTAAAATAAAATTGAGACCCATTGAGTGGTATCGTCCACATCGTGATTCTGATTGAGGTGAGTTTGACTCGTACATTTCACAAATGACCCATGGATCGTTGGTATGATGTATCAACACAATCTGAATAAGTTTTCCTTTTTTCCGTATACCAATTGTTTATAGTTAAAATGGTGTCCATTTTAAACAAAAGAAATAAACTTCAAGTGATATCGGCCACACCATGCCTCCGATTGAGGTGAGGTTGACTCTTACACATCACATATGACCCACGGATTGTTGTCTAAAAGTATCAACCCAATTCGAATGTTTTTGGTTGGTTTTATGTATGGGTGTTGTTTTTTTTACTTAAAATGTAGTCCATTTCAAATAAAAGTGACACACATTGAGTGGTACAGGTCACACTATGGCTCATATTTAGTCAGGTTTTAGTCATACACGTAAAAAATGTCCCATGGATCCTTGTTCTAAAGTATAAACGCAATACTAATACGTTTGGTCAATTTTACATATGCCTTTATTTTTTACATAAAATGAAGTCCATTTTAAACAAAATATATACACTTAGAGTGATACCTACCACACCCTTCCACAGATTGAGGAAGGGTTGACTTATACAGGTCAAAAATGACCCATGGATCATTTTTCTAATGTATCAACACAATCCGAATATGTTTGGTCTATTTTCTGTATTCTAGTTGTTTTTACTTAAATGAGTGTCCATTTTAAACAAAAGAAAGACACTTTGAGTGATACGGGCCACACCATGATTCTGATTGAGGTAGAGTTGACTCATAAACATCCCAAATGACCCTTGGAAATTTTTCCTAAAGTATAAACAAAATATGAATGTGTTTTGTCAGTTTTCCATATGCCAGTTGTTGTTTTCACTTAAGATGTTATCCATTTAAAATAAAAGTGAGACTCATTGAGTGGTACTGGCCACACCGTGCCTCAGATTGAGGTGGGGTTGGCTCGTACACGTCTAAAATAAACCACGGATCCTTGTGCTAAAGTGTCGACACAATCCAAAATTGTTTGGTCAATTTTCTGTGTGCAAGTTGTTTTTACATAAAATGATGTTCATTTATTCAAAAGAAAGACACTTTGAGTGATACCAGTCACACCGTGCCTCGGATTAAGGCGAGGTTGACTCATACACGTCACATATAGCCCATGGATCATTTTCCTAAAGTATCAACACAATCCAAATACATGTGGTCTGTTTTATGTATGCCAGTTGTTGTTTCCACATAAAATGTTTTCCATTTCAAATAAAGGTGAGATACTTTGAGTGGTACCGGCCGCACCATGCCTCAGATTGAGGTGGGGTTGACTCAAACACATAACAAATGACCCATGGATTATTTTTATAAAGTATCAACAAAATCAGAATAATTTTGGTTATTTTTTCATATGTCTGTTGTTTATACTTAAAACAATGTCCATTTTAAACAAAAGAGAGACTCTTTGAGTGATATCGGCCACGCCGTGCCTCAGATTGAGGTAGGGTTGAATCGTACATGTCAAAAATGACCCATGAATTATTTTCCTGATGTATTAAAACAATCAGAAAGAATTTGGTTAGTTTTGTATATGTATGTTGTTGTTTTCATTTAAAATCCTTTCAATTTCAAATAAAAGTCAGACAGTTTGAGTTTTATTGGCCACACCATGCATCAAATTGAGGCGAAATTGACTCATACATGTCAAAAAGGACACATGAATTGTTTTTCTAATGTATCAATAGAATACAAATGCATTTGGTCGGTTTTCCATATTCATGTTGTTTTTTCCACATAAAATGTTGTCTATTTCAAATTAAAGTGAGCCACTTTGAGTGGTAACGGCCACACCGTGCATCGAATTGAGGAGGGATTGACTCATACAGTTCAGAAATGTCCAATGGATCCTTTTGCTAAAGTATCAACACAATCCAAAGCTCCCAAGAGCTCTTAAGGGAGGATATACTTTGATCTTTGGGCGTTTTGAGTGTCGTCATGTGCAGATTGAAGATCTGGTTGAGTCTAATCCACCCCTTGCTTCCTCTTTTAGATTAGGAATTTCACTCTTCTCTCATCTTCTTACGAAGGTCTAAATCCTTATTTTCTGTTGGGATTTAGCATGAATCATGAAGAGAGCATATATTGGGAGCTGAGATTCTAAAATAATAGTGGAATTTTCTCAAGAATCAAGGTATGTTGTCCTTATCCTTTTGTGAATTATTGTTATTTTTTATATATACCAAATCACTACTCACTGAATGTTAGGGTGTCGGGTAAGGGGGCTTTTCGGGGTCTAGAAAGGATGGTGGGGGCTGTCCGGGGTCCAAGAAGAAGGGTTGGGGCTGTCCAGGGTCCATGGAGGAGGGGGGTGGGGCAGTCCAGGGTCCAGGAAGGAGGGGGGATGTCCAGGGAGTTCTCAAACACAAAAAATTCTAAAAACATCTTCAAGATACACCTGAATTAAAAAAGACACATAAAAAAGCCTTGCATAAAAAATAGACACATAAAAACAGCCTAGCCTGCATAATACACTACATACACCTGCATATAAAACACACATAAAAAGAGCACAAAAAACAGACACACTGCACAACACACTGAAAAAAACACTACAAATAACACTACTTACAACTCACTACATACAATAACATAAAAAATAGCACAAAAAACATATAAAAACATACTTAAAATACCACAAAAAACACATTACATAGAAAAAACACATAATAATAGAGAGAGGGGAGGGGGATGTCTGGGTTCCAGGGAGGAGGGTGGGGGGCTGTCGGGGGTCCTAGAAAGAGGGGGGTCCGTTGTATAGGGAGGAGGGTGGGGGATATCTAAGGGGATGTCCGAGGGGCTGTCCAGGGTCAACGAAGGAGGGGGGGGGGGGCTGTTTGAGGGGCTCTTCAGGGTTCAGGGAGGAGGGTGGGGGGGGGGCAGTCTTGGGGGCTGTATAGAGGGAGGTGAAAGATATAAAAAGGTGGGTGGGGACGCTATCCAGGGGGATATCCAGGGTCCAGGGAGGAGGGTGGGAAGCTGTCCAGGGTCTAGGGAGGAGGGTGGAGGCCTGTCCGGGGGACTTTCCATGGGGCTGTGTGAGGGGGCTATCCGGGGGACTATCCGAGGTCCAGGGAGGTTGGGGGGGACTGTGCACAGTCCAAGGAGGAGGGGGGGATTTTCTGGGGGGTGTCTAGGGTTTAAAGAAGAGGGTGGGGGTTATTCGGGGTCTAGGAAGGAGGGTGGGGAGGCTGTCTGTGTGAATTTCAGGGGTCCAGTGAGGAGGGGGGTTGTTCGGGGTCTAGGGAGGAGGGTGGGGGTGTTGTCTGAGCTCTAGGGAGGAGGAGGGGGGCTATCTGGGGGGCTTTCCCAGGTTCATGGGATGGTATTTACATATTTTCTAATCAAATTATGTCAATGTTAACAAAATAATTTCATATATCAACTTCTAATCAGAAAACCAATTTTCTAAATTCCACTAAAAATTACAATTTCATTAATATAGGGGGATTTTTCAACATCCATTCATTTTAAAAATAAAACATTTAAAATATATTAATAATCATTTAAATCATTTTGAATCTCATTTCGTACAAATAATTAAATATAAGGTTTCATTTATGGAGAATAATATTTTAGAACCATTGATGTTTTATCGATTTTCAAATCAACATCCAAAACTAGACAACCCATGAACTGAGGGTGGGGGGCTATGTAGATGGGGGGCGGGCTATCCACGGGGGTACCGAGGTAGTCCAACGGGGAACGAGTTGTCTAGTGGGTGGGGGTGGGGGCTTTCTAGGGAAGGGGTGTATCAGTCACAACAAATCACCAAGTCAAGTATTATTACTTATAGACAAAATATAATGATAATGTGACATAGATAATAACACATATATTCAGACACAAAAAATAAATTCACATATAATGTCAGTAATATCAGTCCAAAATGTAACAGATCAATCTTCCCCTCATCACCATCACTATCATCAGCATCATCATCACCCTCACCCTTATCATCATCTTCGTCCCCATCATTATCTGCTCCCTCCTCTCCCTCGTACTCAGCCTCAGCCTCCTCATCGCCCTCCTCCTCCACCTCAACCTCCTCCTCAGCCTCCTCCTCCGTCTTGACGTCCTCCTCACCCTCCTCTTCCTCCGCCTCAGCCTCTTACTTCCATCATCTAGACCACCACCATAACTTCCACATGATACACCACATATAGAACACATCTATGAAATATATTCATCACAAGTAGTGGTGTCCTCTAGTGGATGTGTTGGATGTAAAACTTCCATCAGTTTCATAAATGTGGTGTTTTCCCTAGAAGACGATTCTTCCATCTCTATGGACCTTTTTTTTTCAGGTCATCCTATTCCTTAACCTACTATAACTCGGTGGAACTAAAACTTGTACCTAAGGAGGGACAATACCATGTCATAACTATACTCTTCCAAAGTCGGCATCGTACTCTACTAGGGTGCTCATCTCCCAAAACCTTATGTAAGGGATCGTTTGGCCAAAAAATGTTAGGTTCCTTGGAATCAAGGGCCTATAAAGAACAATGTAACAAATATAAATAGATTATTTAGATAAATAATAGAGATTTAAATTTTGAATCTACAAATTAAAACATAAAATCTGTTGTAGGGTCAGTTCATTAAACACACTTCCATCTTTCTTCTTTCTACTCAAGAAAAACAATTTTGCTCAAGGAACATGTCCTTCTATATTAAATTTATTCCTCTAATATGAAATTGAATGGAGAAAACCATAAAGAAAAATAGGATACAAAAAATAGTAATTACATAACTAAAATTATATAACAACTTTAGAAATCAAATAAATTTTGGTAGAAGCAATATAAAGTGAAAGTCAAAAAGTAAGATTATAAACTGTCATACCTACTATCTCTCATGATCTAGCATCACAGTACGTCCCAATGCATGGACTTATTTAATTGAATCAATTTTTTTTATTTATTCTAGATGAATCCTAAATAAAATTCATTAATTAGTATTTATGAAAAAAAATGAAAATTTTCATTTAAATACCTATAATTTGATTAATCCCATAAATAGGCTAGTTGTCCAATGAGTAATCATCTATCAGTACTATTCTAACAGAAAATCATCCATGATAGGGACCGCCTCTAACTCTATTCCCACTCTAGCACACCTTCCAATGTACAACTCACGCTTTAAAGTTCTCTAAAGCTCACCTAAATCCTTCACACATGCTGGCCATGCACCCTCACCATCAGTGAAATAAAACTACAGCTGACACCAAAATATTAATTCATATAAACAAAAAAATTATTATATTTCATCATATAAAACATATTTTTTACCCATATCTTTGTCTAGGCTTTATTCTTGACTTTATTTGGCAACTGTCTCCATGAGAGCGGGCTGACAAGAATGATGTCGGAGTTTTTGGAAATAATTTCCAAAAAAACTCTGACATTGCTACCATGATTTTTCAATCTTCAGACCATCTTCATTGTAGTCAACCATCAACTGCATGCAGTGGTTACACACTGCAGACATGCGTGTACCCCCCGCTCCCACCTCCTTTTAATAGATGTATATGTTATGAATGATAAATTTTTTTATCAATACATGTTATAATGAAAATAAAGAGTGGTGTAACAATTTGTTTTAGTTGAATATGTATACCCACGATAGTCTGATCAATGGGAACCACTAGATTTGTAGAAATAGAAGGAACACTTTTTACAGATGGAGTGGATCCCAATGTATGATTTACAAAGACAGACTCTGGTAGAGAAGGACTCGAAGAAGATGGAATATAAAAGCTCGGAGAGAATGAAGAATAAGTTAAATAAGAAGATATGGATGGCTATCCAAATGCTGGATGGGGATTTGGAATCGTCATTAGATATGGTACAGAAGGGTGAGGAGGCTCAGATATAAAGGGTGGTGAAAACATGGGAGGCCTAAATATCATGTGTGTCAATAAAGATACACAAGGATACGAATGTGGGATGGATGGTATGTTAGTGGGAGGGGTAGGGTCTAACTGGGAACACTGAAAAGATCGTCTAGCTCCCCTACCACCCCCTCGTAAGAACACCCCGAGTACTGGGACCACTACAAGGATGCTCATAAAATAATTGTCGCCTAATAGATGGATCATGAAAAAATTTCTTAAAAAATTAATCACAAGACTTTATATATTATTTAAATAAATATATTTGAAATAAAATACTCACACCATGCAGTAGTGGTGGAATTCCCAGCTCAGTCATGCAATGATTGTTGTCCATGACTTTTTTTGTCGCCACTCTTCAATTGGTTTCTTTTGCATCATTTTAAAACAAATATAGAAGTAAATAGAAAAGGATAACTAATATGTAACCTAAAAAACAAAATAGAACAAAGGGAATAAGGGGATTCATGGATAATTTTAATAACCATTGTTTAAGGTGAGATTGAACAAATATATAATGGAGTCAATAAATCATACAATATGTAATAATGAAATTTAATTTTTAGGAGGTTGATTATTTTCTAAGTGTCATCATTATATTAAAATCTGGGAAGATTGATTCTACAAGATTCATAAGCGGTAAACAATTGTAAAAATTAAGGAAAAATTTAATATCTTTAGTTTAGGTAGATGATGTAGGTTTCAATACATTTTTTGATAAAGAATAAAAACAGTCATGTTCATTACCTGGTAAAATGTTAAAGAGAGGTCTTAGAGTCATAAAACTTTTATACAAATCACAGTTAAATATTTAAAATGTTCCCCAAGATAGAAATGTTGGTTTTGTAGGTTTAAATATAGTTCAATTCCAAATTAGAAAATGGAATTCAAATAAAAATTCCAACTAATAAACATTGAAAATTCACATAATGGTCATGTTAGATACAACATATTTGTAATCAATATTAAATCAATTTGAATAGCACTATCCTTAACAACCAAACTCAATGTAGAACAAAATACTTGAGAACATGGATGAATGATTCTACATATTATCCACCACAACATTAGGTTCACAACCAAATCTAATAATTGAGATATTAGAGTCATCAAAAGAAATAAATGGATTGGTTCTAATGGAAGTAGGGAAAGGGTCAATTCCATTATCACCATCATCAAAAATATTTCTTGAAATTACTTCAATTATGAACCCAAATTCAGGTTGAATTTTGTCTTCAATTAAAAAACTTGTCTAGCCACTAATGCCAATACATATGGTTCTTCTATAGCAAGAGTGTGAGTCATATTAAATTCTCGAAATCCACAATCAGCAATAAATGTGCCCTTTCTCATCATTGAATCAAACAAAGGGCACATCAATGTGACTCTTCCATGAGAGTAATAATTAAAAATTATTATTTTTTCAACTACTCTATAATAACCCACATTTTCAAATTGCAGTCTACTATCTTATGCACTGGCATAACAATCTATTGTGTTAGAAACCAAAACACCATCATGTTGTGTTATAATGTTATTTTCTCGTTTAGTGACAATAAATTTGTACCCGTTGATAACAATTGATTTACAATCATGAACCATAGTATTAGGACCAAAATCCAAATATCTTATTTTTTAGAGACAAAATAAGCAGGAATACTCAATACCTACAATATAAATTAATATCAAACTTAATTAAATATTTATTTAATTATTTTAAACAGTAATATTTTATCCTTCAATTTTAACCAAGAAGAAACTCTTTGCGATGCAAAGTCTCTATCCTTCTCAAAGATAAAGAACAATTCTTTCTATTTATCATTATTTTATGCTCCCTATAGATAAAAACTATGAATAGTTTAATAGATATATAAGTAAGATATATATATTCACTTTAGTTACCTGATGTAGTCATTAAAGAAATCACAGTTGAACAAAACTGTTCGATGTTCCATCTCTTGCTCTTCGAGGATTAATGTATTTAATGTATTTGATCCAGGAATTACTCATGATTAAGGATGTGATGGAAATTTGGGTTAAATTTTCTCAGATTATTCTTCTTCATTTTTCATTGGGTTGTTCATTCATGTAGTAAGATCAGACAAATACATGGTGTAGAAATCCATACATTCTAGAGCCAAGTAACTGTTCATGATAGATCCTTCGGGACGATTCCTGTTTGAGACATAATACATTAATTTGTACATATTTCTTTCAGTTGTATACATCCATCAAAAAGAAACAAGTCCTTTAACAAGTATTTTTGTTGGAATGTGGACAGTTAGATGTAGCATGCATGGAAAAAATGAGAGGAAATATTTTCACTAACTCACAAAAAATAAATTGGGCATCTATCATCATTTTTTACAAGAAAACCATAGACAACTTATTAGCACAAATATCTCAAAACTTTAGTCCCATCTGAATAACATTCACCATTACAATATTGAAAAAATGATGATGGATTTCTATTGTAATCAACTCACGTAGAAGAACGTGATAATCACGAGTCATCAAAGATTTTAGCTTCAACTCTCTTTTGATAACCTGTTTAGATTTATTTTGTTAATAAATATTATGAACTCTAATAGTCTCTAATACTTTAATAAGTTTTTTTTCATAGGTTTAATCCCACAATAATCTCATCGAACTTTCCATTCATTTTCACTAGTATGCTCAAGATGCAATTCTCTGATTCCCCAATCCACCAAGTCACCCCGAGACTATAAATCGTCTTTTGTCTTTCCCTTGTCATTTAGAAGTATCGAACAAAACATTTCACATATATTCATTTCAATGTGCGTTACGTCTAATAAATGGAATAAAAAATTGATTAACCAATAATGAAAATCAAAAAAAATACTCATGTTCCTCCAATTGTAATAGGTTTCAGTGGATATATTCTTTCTCTTTCCATATTTCATTTGACCCAAATGAAAAAATTAAATATTTCAATTAATTAAGCACATCATTTCCAAAAAAAACGCTAAGGTGGATTATCGGTCTCTATGGTATTATCAAATCATCAATGATTATTTCTATATGGATGTTCTATTGGAAAGAATCGTCGATGTCCCAAAAAACTGAAACTACATCGATGTTTTAGTCTTTTGGATCATGTATTCTTTTTAAAAAAGGACATGATAGTTTTCCCTTCGTTCTCTATCCATACATCATTGCATAATCTAGAAAATCTTCGACCATCCACATAAGAGTAGCAAGCATCTGAAATATGTCTTTCGAATATGCATCGTATGTGTTCCGAAACACATCCCAATGATGGTTCAAATATTTTATTAAAGGTTTCATGTATAAGTCAACATCAATGCCTGAATCAGAAGGGCCAGATATGAGTATACTAATGAAATTGAATGGTTTTCTCATACACAACCATGGGGGAAGATTATAAATGTGTATAAAAATTGGCCATGTGCTTTGCAAAGTAAGCATATACCCAAACAGATTAAAACCGAAACATGAAAGACCCAACCTCACATTACTCTCGTCGGATGTAAAATATGGATATCGAGCATCAAATCTCTACCATGAAAATCCATCTGTAGAGCAAACCAACTAATCATTACTCCTCATTCTATTGGAATAATTCCATCTCATTTTTATTGAAATTTTATCATACATAAAAATATTCTGGAATCTTGGGATCAATTGAACATTCCACAGTACTTTTAATGGCACGTGGGATGGTGTTTTATTAGATTTTGACTTCCAATCGGATGTGCCACATTTTGTACAATCATTTCATTCAGTAGTTTCCTTATGGAATAAACTGCAATCTTTCTAGCAAGCATGAATATTGTTTCATGAAAATCCATGTTCTTCAACTAACATCCATTCCATATAGTGGTTTGAAGGAATATCATGCATCATTTGGATGTTAATCTTTCAAGAAGGTTGTTGACGCCGAAAAAAAGCATGTAACTCCCGGAGGACGTTTCTAAATGATGAAGCGAAGTCATATTCAGAATTAGAGGCCCGATCTGGAGGCCCGGGATGTGGTGCGCGATATAAAGGAGGCTCCATGCGAAAAATTGTTTTGCGCATGTAGAATCACCAGGTTTCACGGAATTGAGCCATTGAGGCATGCAATCTTTGCACACCCTGGTTCCACGCGGTGAGCTTTTGCACGCTGGTCGCGCTCGGCGTGAAGAATTTCACGCGCCACCTGGATTCCGCACCGGAGGTTGCCTATAGATAGAAGGTGGCCACGAACAGTTTGGGGGTTGAGGAATCTGAAGCGACTCCAGTGCGCACAATTCGGATCCCCCTGTGCGAAAGATGACTTCCAGGTAAAACCCTCATTTCACGCCACCTTGCCCCGGAGTTCGTCTTTGTGCATAAATCCACCGGCTTCAGTGAATTTTCCCCCTCTACAGTATTCCAGCCTTGCGCGCAATCCGTGCCTCGTGCGTGCAAAACCCTGCCGTGCGCGCAAAACCCTGCGCGTAGTTCCCTCTCCACGCACAATTCCTTTTATCCAATTGCACACTGTCCTGGTCTTTTGCGCGCAAGACTCCCCTTTTGCGTGCAAAACCCAGGAATCCTCACCTTGACACCCCTTGGCTACTCCCTGCACCGGCACGTGATATCTCCCCTACCGGGCATGCGCGCCATGCGTTGTTTTCCCGTACAGCCTCCCAGGCTCGTGCTAAGTAACCTCGAGGTCCCTTGGGTCATGTTTCCCGTTGCGTTGCTTTGCCTTATGCTTCTCCGCATATGCATGCTAATGGTTGTTGCTTCTTCACATAGCCACTCTAACGTGGACCCCCCGGTGGTTCGCCCTACGGACCCATTTCATTATGGCCTTGCTGATGCCTTCCCTTCCACAAGGGGTAGAGGGCATTGGGAATGTAAGCCCTAGGGGTGTGGAGCGAACCCACCTCTTCAAAGATTCAGGACGTTAAACTGCTAAGCACCTCGTCCTTAACACAAGACGTTAAATTTTGGTCCGACCCCATGCTTCGCACGCAGGGTCCCCCCAGCTCGGACATTCTTTATGCCCACTCATCTCCATGGGAAGGGACTCTACCTCACATGGAATGAGATCCTCCTTGTCAGAGCAGCGTTTGTCTGTGGGGGAAGGGCTGCCTCAGAGCGTAATCCACTAGCCTTTCTTGCGGGTGATTGCACCTATGCATCTCCGTACATCCCCCCTTCCAAGGCTAGTGGAGTCCTTTTCCCACTGTGATTTGACGCACGACGGGCCTCCAACTTGGAGTAAGCCCCGACACCAAGGGCCACTAACCACGTGTAAGCCCCTATTTCCACTTTGGGCTGCTCAATGCGTAAGCCCCATTCCGCTTCTCATGGACGCACCCTTCGCGACGTGATCGTCTGGTCCCTGCTGCCTCTTGATTCTCACACCAAGCATGACTCACTTGGGCTTAGAGTGTGCATCGACCATGAGATCCTCTTATGTGCTGCCCTAGAGCGTAAGCCCCATCCCAGCGAACTATGTGGACTTTGATCCCTTCCAACGAATGGTACGTAGGAAACCTCCACGAGGTTCAAGCCCACCACCCGGTCGTCCCAACCTCTCCATGTCAGTTCCCTGACCACCTTGGGCCGCCTCAGAGCCTAAGCCCCAAATCCTTCGTCCCTCATGACGTTAAACTATATTTCGTCCCACATGTCATTAAACTGTATTCTGTCCTGCATGACGTTAAACTGTATTCTGTCCCACATGACGTTAAACTGTATTCCGTCCCGCATGACGTAAAACTGTATTCTGTCCCGCATGACGTTAAACTGTATCACGTACCGCATGACATTAAAATGTATCCCCCCTCTTTGGGCCATCTCAGAAAGTAATCCCCATGTCTCACTCCACCGTCCATCCTGATCCTTACTCGGGCCACCACATCCCGGTGAGATCATGCCACCCCATCCCACTCCATGATATATGGGAATCCGCCCACGTGCTGGCCCCAACATCGGTGTTCCCCCCTAGGGATCCTTCAACCCGATCCGTCTCCACAAGACGTTAAACTCACGACATACCCCGTGTTAAACATGGGAAGATGAGGAAAACCTCATATGGAAAACATTCCCCGCGTTCGATGTGGGATGCCTCGGGCTTTTGCAACCTCGAGAAGCCTAGTGATGTGGGACCAAAGACAGACATACCGACGATGCCCCATCGCGACCATTCTCCTCACCGAAGGTTGCTGACCCGACAAGACCCCTTGGAGCGTCTTGACAGAAGCAGTGTAATTAACTAGGGTCCATGTAGATATGGAACCGGGAATGAGCTTCACGAACCCGTCTTAAATCTTTGAGGGAGACCCAGACTAGGTAATGAGCTCCGTGGAGGAATCCACAGAAGGATGAACCGACATCCCATCATCCCGGTTTCGATCAAGGAGAAGACGTCCCTGAACAAGGAACATATGTCTCCCGCCGATGGAAAGCGGGAATGCGGGGCAACAAGCAGCGCGCCCTCCCCCACGGACGGACCCGTGCACCCCGGCGAAAGCGTCGGAAACAAAAAATTGTGAACCCGATGGGAAGCTCTTCTCATCAACATGGGGAATGGTAGTAGTTGGGGTGTCGGCTCGACAGAAAATGGTGAACCCGACGTGATGCTCATCTCCTCAACACTGGGAATGGTAGCCGTTGGGGCGTCAGCTCCACAAAAAATGGTGAACCCGACGTGAAGCTCTTCTCCTCAACATGAGGAATGGTAGCCGTTGGGGCGTCGGCTCCACAAAAAATGGTGAACCCGACGTGAAGCTCTTCTCCTCAACATATGGAATGGTAGCCGTTGGGGCATCGGCTGAACAAAAAATGGTGAACCCGACGTGAATCTATTCTCCTCAACACAGGGAATGGTAGCCATTAGAGCATCAGAATAATAGCATGTCACCAGGTCCGGGTAACCCTCACCGGGATGTGAACCCGCTAGGGGTCGAGGCCGTCAGGACGTTGACTACTCCGTTCTGTGACGTTGTCAGCGTGGATCCCTCTCACCGACCATGGAAGACGAAATGACGTCGGGCCTTGGTTGTTGATCTCCTTTCATGTTGATATTAATGGGTTCATCTCCCTGTTTACATGAATCAGATCACTGTATTCGGATTTCGATCGCCACCTGCCCACCGGCACAGGGGCAGGGGCAGTACCGACGCGGCTACCCCACGCGGTCCCACATATTCGGCAGTCTCTCCAGGTTCGACCGTCGTAGCAGCCGGGCGCTTGTGCCCCCTCTCCCTGTCTGAAATCATCCAACGGAGGGTGATCAATAACCTGGTTCGTAGGTATGACAAGGAAGGGGTCATCCCCACCAGGGTCATGGCCTGCTTGGATCTAGAGGCGGCCGTGCCTCACCACCGTCCCCGCCCTCGAGGGCTGCGAAGGGAGACGCCGCTCCCCACGCCGGCGTTCAACCGCTTCGGGAGCCTATCCATGGAGTGCTTTCACACATCATTCCCCTATGCCAATGAGGTGGGGGATGTTCGGGTCCACCTGATCAGCGATCCATCCCAGGTGTTACAGGCAAGAACCCCCGTCAGGCTGCGTCGACGCCGCCGTCTGACTCCCCGAGCCGGGGAGCAGGAAATCTTCATGCCCACTCCGCCGTTTTTGGCCCATCTGACTCGACGCCAGCGTTGGGCGTGAGTGGGGGAGAATGCCCGTCCTGGGGCACCAGCATCAGCAACCATTGTGGCCCCAGCCACTTCTAACTCTTGTTCCCAGATCCCTACGCATGTTGAGCAGGGGCAGCTGCGTGCCCGACTAGGATCGAAACCCTGACCGTCATGCGGGATGGTTGGGTCGAATCTCCCGGTCATGGACACTGGCAATGGGCACTGCAGAACAATCCGCGATAGTGCCGCTCACCATGGGGGCTCATTCCGTGCCACCGATCTGGGAAGACGAAAGCTTCTTTGTGATGGCTATGCTCCGGGTATGACTCCTTCCAGCACCCACTGCATAGGGTATGAGGTCACTCCCCCTACTGCCGGTCACGAGCATGGAGCTGTTGTGTATCCAGTCGCTCACTCAGATGGAGGTCCTCCCCATGTCCCTTTCGATATCTGGCCCGGTGCATCTCCCACCCCAGCCTTCGGTCCCCTCGTTCCCAGCTCTATTGTTGTCGGGGGACCCCATGATGGAAGACTTCCTTACCCTGAGGAGCTACCCAGGGGTAGGAAGGCTGGGCGTCGTCGCTGTAGGAGGAATGTCAGGGGAGTCCGGATGGGAATTAGACTAGTTCGTTTCTCGGATTCTGAGGTAGAGTACGACTCGATGATGGAACCCCCCCCCCAACCCTTCATGTTGAGGGAAGGGGTGGGGACGCGGCGTGTCAGTCTCATACTCCCTGAATGGGAGATCTGTATGATACCCTCTTCCCTTCGAAGGTATATCCAAGAGGGCGAGGGCATGGCGTACTTCCAAGTATCAAGCCCGTAGTTTCCGCTGACCTCCTCAGAAGAACCTTATGCCCCTATTAGGGAGGGTGAAGAACTTTTCTGGGGACCGACGGGGGAATCGCGGGGCGACACACTCTCAGCGAGCACCGATGCTATGACAGGAAGCCCATCCACCAGCCCATCATTTCGTGACGTGGTGGCTTGGGATCTGTAACCCCTGGAAAATGACCCAGGGATCGGTGGCCAATTGTCTTGTTCGCTGTATTCCCCACTGGCCAGCCCACCGCCCCGATGGCCTGCCTCAGCGCCATTGCCAATTCCCAGACATTCCTCGGTGGACGAGCAGGGGTGGCAAGTTCCGGACCCTGAACCAGATCCGTGGATAATCTGGACCGTTCATGCAGCGGGCCACTTCCCTGAGAAGTTTTGGCCGGTCGCAGAATCAGGTTTTGATGTGCCAGAGTCACTCACCACGGGAGAGTTTGAATGCTTCCGCCAGATTCTTCGGGTGACTCACTCCCGCCTCTGCCATCAGATAGCGCCTTATCCCAGGAGCCAAGCGCATCTCAAGGAGATTGGTGAGCCGTGCCGCCGGGTTGACCTAGCAGCACTCCCCGCGGTCTGGCACCCCGAGTCGCTGGGCCTCCACGAGGCCCTTTAGCAACAATGCGTCCAGAGTTTTCAAGTACTCCACAGAGTTGTTGAGGAGGCCACCCCCCACGCGCACGTCCGTGGGTGGAAGCTGTACGCTTCTCTCCTCTTTTGTGCGATCCGCCAGCAGCCCGATCCACTGGGCGGCCTAGATGGAATGTCGCCAAGGGCAGTAGCAGTCAACATGTCTGAACCGTCAGATGAGGGAAACATTTTAGAGCCCCTCGACGGGGACTCACTCCCCAAGGATAGGCAGCTAAAGGACCCATCTGGGAGGATTACTCATCAACAGAGGAGCCTCCTAGGCCAACTTGTATCTACAGAGGCACTGGTGCTGGGCCGAAACATCGGCAAGGGTAAAGAGCCCGTCGGGTCTGTCAAACTGTCCGACCCATCTGCCTCAGTTCAGAAGGTAGAGGAAGATCCCGAGAAGGCCACGCTGCGCCAATAGCTAGCCGAGCAAAATAGGCTGGTTGATGAGCTCCTAGATGAACGCATTGAAGATCGGCGGCCTGTCTACGGCAACCCTAGGCCAGGACAGCAGGGGCATGAGCATTTACCCCTTGCTGAGATCCCCCCGGGCAACCGTGATAGTGTCGTGTTCGCTGACAGGGGAGACACTGGAGCCCATGGCAAGAGGGCGCGATATGTTTTGTCGAACCCTCCCGAGCGGCGAGACATCCTGGGGGACCCTGCTCGATTTCCTCCCGCCGCTCCGAGAGTCACTCCGCCAGCTGCCCCCCGAGCCGCTGAGCGCGACTATCATATCGAAGAGCCTAGAAATGTACATGTATTTAGAGAGCCCCGTGAGGACGGGAATCCTCATCCGGATGATCTGATGGAAGTACTCATCGCTCGCTTGGAGGCCTTGGAAACTCTGCAGGTGGCGATCCCACCAGATGGAAAGCCGTACCCCGCATGGGTGGATGACATGCCGGCCCCACTGGGATTTGGGAACCCCTCTTCCGCCCCCTTTAACGGGACCGGAGACCCGCCACAACACTTGTCCCACATCAACTCGAGGTGCGGGCCTAGGTTAGGGACTCTGGCGCAGCCGGAGGTTGGCAAGATCTGGTGCTTCATTCAGACACTGGATGGACCAACATTCGTTTGGTACAGCCAGCTCCATGTTGGATCAGTGACTAGTTGGGAGGACCACCACCGACAATTCCTCTTCCAGTTCAGTTCCACAACCCAGAAGATGAACATTGCAGACCTCTTCAGTTGCAAGAAAAGGCCCGACGAGTGAGTCGTGGACTTCGTCGCCCGGTGGAAGGGGATCAGGTACTCCCTTGACATGCCATTGACTCAGGAGCAATTACTGACAATGTGTGTGGGGAATGTCAAGGCGGAGTTGGTTCCTTCCCAGATCACACCGAATTATCCTGAAGGGTTCTGGGACTTCTTGGACAAGGCTCAGCGCCTCGAAGAATCCCAACAATAGGCCAGTCAGGCACGCCCACTACCTCCTGTGATCTCTGCAAGGAGAGCCGCCAGAGCCAAGCCCGCTGCTGTGGCGCAGATAGAGGCCCCCAGATAGCTAGAGTTGCTACTGGTGAGGCCAGCTCAGCAGGCTCATAGGGGTCCACCTCCACAGCCTCCGGCACAGCAGCGACCGCCTCCAAATCGGCAGGCGCCTCCGCGTAACGCACCGCCGTCACCAAGGCGAGGTAATCAGGCTCCGCCTCCTTGGCCTGCTCCTCCTGCCCCTGGCCATGGTCATCCCCCTAGAGTCCCCATTCTAGATAGAAGGAATTGGGCTTACTCATTTGGTGATCCCCAGGTCCTCGGTTATTTCCTTAGCGCCTTAGAGTAGAGGATCGTGCGACTGCCCGAGTGCCGGAATCCAGAAGAGGCGTGTCTCACAAATCGCCCTAACTAATGCCCTTATCACCGGTTCCTGGGAAACAGCATCCAGCAATGCTATGTGTTCAAGGACTAGCTCCATGACCAGATTGACAACAACATAGTCAGGTTGGGCCCAGCCCCGACACAGGTGGCAGGTGTCTTTGTGGGATCGGATGACAGTAGTGACGAAGGGGGTGGGTGGGAACAGGATTCCGACCATGGGTCCCGGAATTATAATGACTGGATGGCCCGTAGGATGGTCGCCCGTTCCCATGGCATCATCTGTGCCCGCCTGGATCAGCCAGAGCCCTCGGAATCTGCGAGCGCCGCTTCGGCATCGTCATCCCAGCCTACTTCTTCAAAGAAGAGTAGGCAGCGGCGCAAGAAGAAAGAATGTGCCCTGCCATTATCATCGTCTTCTCGCACGCTTGGAAATTTCATGCCCCCGGAAATGGGGATCCCTCTGAGACCCCATCCGGTAATGGATGACTCGTCGAGCGAGAGCCTGGGGTACGCTTAGTTTAACATCGTAGAGTGGGTAAATCCCTTTGTGTCTCCCGACAACGAGGAGTGCAAGGTGAACCTCCTCGAGAGCCCGGGGTATGCATTGGTTAACACCGTAGAGTTGGTAAATCCCTTTGTGGATCCTGACGATGAGGAGAACCAGGTGAACCTCCCCGAGAGCCCGGGGTACGCTTCGATTAACACTATAGAGTTGGTAAATCCCTTTATGGCTCCCGATGATGAGGAGCGCCAGGTGAACCTCCCCGAGAGCCAGGGGTACACTTCGACTAACACCGTAGAGTTGGTAAATCCCTTTCTGGCTCATAATGATGAGGTGCGCCAAGTGAACCTCCCCGAGAGCCCGGGGTATGCATCGGTTAACACCGTAGAGATGGTAAGTCCCTTTGTGGCTCTCGACGTCGAGGTGTGCTAGGTGAACCTCCCTGAGAGCTCGGGGTATGCTTCGGTTAACACCGTAGAGTTGGTAAATCCCTTTGTGGCTCCCTACGACGAGGGGCACCAGGTGGACCTCCCCAATGTCCCCAGCCGTTGCCAACACCGACGGAGCTGTGGCTACATTAATCGCCAGGGCACGACGGTCGTCACCTCCAGTCAGGTCGTGCACGCTACCGAGACCAGGCAGCAGGCCCGGTATAAAAAGCAGCACTCATGGCTCCCTCACCCGGTGACAACAAGTTCGCTTCCACCACCATTTGTGTTGCTGGATCGGGCGGAATCGCCTTGCCCACATCGCAACCAGCCCTGCCCTGCCACTGGCCGACTACGGCCTTCCGGTCCTAGAATGGCAGCCACCTCCCGGGCTTCAGCTGGTGAACAGCGGGATGTGCCTAGTACCAGTCAGTCACCGGTCCCTCCAGCAGGGCCGGTCATGCCCACAATCATAGAGCAACCTTTTGTAAGTAGAAGCTCACGTTTGGCGCGTATGTATGATGTCCTGAAGCATCTTTCTGGCATTCCGGCAAGGCTTTCCATCCTTGAGGCCCTCCACATGTCGTCCGAAATGCATGAGGAGCTAGCCGAGGCTCTAATGAGCCCCCTCTAGTTTGAAACTAAGGTAGTGGCTGTAGAAGCCTTCCACACCGAAGTGATTGAAGACACTGAATGTCAGGAGATTATCTCTTTCTATGGTGAAGATGAAGACCCTCCCATACCGAGGCACATCCGCCCGCTGTACATCACCGGCCAGTTGAATGGCATGGAGGTCCATCGCTGTCTTGTCGACATGGGTTCTGTGATTAACGTGATCCCAACTCAGACACTGCGAAAGATGGGGTTGTCCGAGGATGATTTAACTCCCTACGACCTCAGAATCCAGGGGTATGATAGGACCGAGCAAACTCCACTTGGCAAGATTCGTCTGAAGACCCAGTTTGTCAGCTAAATTTCCAAAACTGAATTCATGGTTGTCTCTCAGGACACTGCCTACTACGGATTGATGGGAAGGTCGTGGCTCCATCTTCACGTAGCAGATCCCTCATCATACCATCAGTGCCTCAAATAATACCTTAAGGGTTGAGTGGGTGTGCTCTAAGGAGATGCATATCTGTTTGCCTCTTGTGAAGCTCGTTACTTGGACGCTGACTATTACAAGTGCAAGGACATGCAAATCCTGGCAGGTGAGGTTGAGCCTTCCGCTATCGCAACTGATCCCTGGGACGGTTTGGATGACGCATATGTCTTCCCAATCCATCGATTGGAGGCCACGAATCCCGATATGGGAGAGTGCTTTTTTGTCTCGGGTACCAGAGGAATGCATATTTCCGGGTCTAAGAGACGGTGGGAAATCACCTCGTACTCTT
Organism: Viscum album; assembly: GCA_963277665.1. Taxonomy (NCBI): domain Eukaryota; kingdom Viridiplantae; phylum Streptophyta; class Magnoliopsida; order Santalales; family Viscaceae; genus Viscum; species Viscum album. The sequence goes on along the minus strand of OY728165.1, from coordinate 247,742,128 downwards.
ACACCAACCAAGCCCGGGTGATCCCCGAGCCTCCTACCCCCATACGATATCGGGACGTTGGGCACATGGCAACGGCGTCATGTCATACGTGCTGTTTCGCCGAGCCGAGATCTACCGGCTCAAGCCGACGCGACACCACTGCTTCGATGTCGTAAAGCATTGCCCCTTGGGCCGCAGGCCGGATGGGATTGGATCAACAGCCTTTGTCGTTACAGTCTCTGCGGTGCATGAGTCTCCCGTCTTGATGACCTCTGCCGCCCAAGCCGGTGCTAGCTCCCCATAAGGGTCAAGCAGCTCCAAAACAACTCCCCCCATGGACGATCCTTCCACAAGTGGAGAGGAAGACATGGAAGATTCTCCTCCTGCCTTTGAGGATGGCATCTCCACCACGGTCAACGAGCTCGTACAGGTGAACCTCGGTAGTGAGGTGGACCCGAGACCCACATTGGTCAGTGACGTTATGCCTCCCGAGGAATGGAAACAGTACATAGACATCCTCAGACAGCACCGTGATGTGTTTTCCTAGAGTTATGATGAGATGTCGGGACTAGATCCCCAGGTAGCCGTCTACCGGCTTGGCCTCCCAGTAAACCATCGCTGGTTCAAGCAGCCTCCCAGAAAGATGCACCCCTTTCCTGGTGGCATGGTTGATGCCGAAGTTGATAAGATAATTAAGGCCAACTTCATCAGGGAATTCCAGTACCCTAGGTGGCAAGACAACATTGTGCCAGTCAGGAACAAGAACAGGCAGATCAGGGTCTGCATCGACTTCTGCGATCTTCATCGCCACTGTCCGAAGGATGACTTTCACCTTCGCGTGACAGAGCTGTTGATCGACGCAACGACCGGGTTCCAAGCCCTCTCCTTCATGGATGGGTACTCCATGTACAACCAGATACGGATGGCCCCGAGGATGAAGATTTCACTACCTTCAGGGCCCCCAGGGCACTTTCTTCTATCGGGTTATGCCCTTCGGCCGGAAGAACGCAGGTGCCACCTATCAACGGGCTTTGCACCACATATTCAAGCCGATCCTCAGGACGCTGGTGGAGTGCTATGTAGATGGCCTGGTGGTTAAATCTCGTCAGCTCCAGGACCATCTCAAAGACCTTGAGAAAGTGTTCGGTTTGCTTCGTTCTCGTCACTTGAAGATGAACCCGTTGAAGTGTGCCTTCAGGGTCACCTCCGGAAAGTTTCTTGGCTTCATCGTCAGGTATCGAGGTATCAAGATCGACCCCAAGAAGATCAAGGCCATCAGTCAGATGCCTCCCCCGAGTACTATTCGAAAGCTTCAAGGCCTCCAAGGCCACTTAGCCTATATACGCCGATTCATTGTGAATCTGGCCAGCAAGTGTAAGCCCTTTTCTCGACTCATGAAGAAAGGCAACGCCTATGGGTGGGATGAAGAGTGTCAGACCAATTTTGAGTAAATCATGCAGTATCTGCTTCAACCTCGGGTCCTGATGCCACCCATTCTCGGAAAGCCACTGGTCCTTTACATGACCGCCCTGGAGTGATCCCTCTGCGCCCTTCTTGCCCAGAAGAACAATGAGGGAATGGAGAATAGCCTCTACTACCTCTGCTTCATGCTCCTCGACGCGGCAGTCAGATACTCTCCCATCGAGAAGAGATGCATGGCACTCGTGTTCGCTGTACAAAAATTGTGGCACTACTTACAGCACCATGAGTTACAACTGGTCTCTTGGGTAGGCCTGTAGAAATACATCCTGAGCCTGCCAATGTTGAACGGCCAATTAGCACGTTGGGCAGTGATCCTCACGCAGTTCGACATTAGGTTCATACCTCAGAAGGCCGTCAAAGGACAGCCGATGGTAGACTTCTTAGCTGCCCATCAAAAATCTATGGACCAGCCACTAGATTTGGGCTTTCCTGATGAGGCAATCCTCTCAGTAAATCACGCCACCCCATGATGGCAGATGCACTTTGATGGTGCCTCCCAAATCCCTACCGGTATAATGCTCAATGATCCTAGGCTTAACAGAGTGGGCCTAGGTATCATCTTCATCACCCCAGAGCAGGCCATTCATCCATATTCTTTCTTTTTGTTAGAAGGTTGTACCAACAATGAGGCAGAATAACATGCCCTCATCACTGGCCTAGAGTTGGCTCTAGAGGTTGACGTACCCCACCTGTATGTAAAAGGGGACTCTGAGCTAGTCATCAGGCAGGTAAACAGTGACTACGCTATCAGGAAGCCCAAACTCATGTCATTGCTGGAGTGCACCCTCTATCTAATAGCTATGTTCCCATCCCGACCAGATGTCCTTCATGTTCCCCGGTCGCAGAACAGCCGAGTGGATTCTTTGGCCAGCCTGGCTGCATCACTGGTGGAGCCTGAACAGGATGACCTAATCATCCATGTGGTGCACCGAAGAGTCATTTCTTCTATTATCCCAGAGGGTGATCGTGGCCCGCGAGTGAACCATCTCACCCCTGGTGCCCTCGCGTCTGGACCCCTCGGGGCTTCAGGCGTGGTGATGGAGACAGTTTTTGACTGGAGAACACCCTTGGTTGAATATCTTTGGCACGACAGTCTTCCGATAAACCGAGTAGAGCGGGAACAAATCCGGCGCCACACGCCGCAGTTCACCATTCAAAGCAGTCCCAGCCGTGAGCAGCTCCTTTACAGGCGTGGGTTGGAAGGTGTTCTCCTTCGTTGTCTTCAAGGATTTGAGATACCATAGGTCATGTAGTAAGTGCACGCTGGCTCCTGTGGTGCCCACCAGGCCAGGTCGAAGTTGTCCCACTAGATTCGGAGACTGGGATACTTATGTACCTCCATGATCCACGACTTCATCGAGTACGCCAAGAGGTGTCATGCATGACATGTTCATGCTAACTTTGTGCATCGGCCACCGGAGCCTCTCCATACTACTAAGTATTCTTGGCCCTTTGCAGTCTGTGGTTTGGATGTCATAGGTCCTTACCCGGCAGTGACGGCCCGCCAGTGCCGGTTCATCTTAATTTCCATAGATTTCTTCTCAAAGTGGGCAGAGGTAGCCCCGCTTAGGGAAGTCAAGGCTAGTTCTATCTCCGACTTCATGAGTTCCAATATCATTCACCGGTTTGGAATACCTCATGCTATCCTCACGGATAATGGAACCAACTTCCAAGCGTCCGAGCTGAAAAGATTGTACGCAACCACACCTCCCACTATCATGTGCAGGCGAATGGACAGATCGAGGTGTTTAACAAAACCTTCTCTAACATTCTACAAAAAATGGTTGGTCAGAACAAGAAAAGTTGGCCGGAAAAGCTCCCCAACTCCCTCTGGGATTATAGGACGATGACCCACAATTCCACCCAGGTGACCCCATATTCCCTGGTATACGGAGCTGAGGCCATCCTTCCCATCGAGGTCCAACTGCCATCATTGCGCACGGCGGTCTACGACCCGCAAGCGCCGTACAGAGTTGTCGAGATCCATCTAGCCGAACTGGAAGCGCTGGACGGAAGTAGGCTTCATGCTTTACATAACATGGAAAGGCATCAGAGTAGGATGTATCGAGCTTTCGATAAGAAGGTTCACCTCCACTGCTTCCTACAAGGTGACCTGGTGTTGGCTCTCATAGTGCCAATGATTCCTGGCAGGAAACCACCCATGTTGGAACCCAAGTGGGAGGGACCTTTTATTGTCCACAAGGTCTATCCCAATGGTGTGTAATCCCTGTTGACTATAGTTGGTTAGCATATCACTCCTCCCACCAATGCCAGGTTCCTCAGGAAGTACTTTGCCTAGCCAGTATGGTCCTGCATGACCTTAAACTGTATGGTCTTGCACGACCTTAAACTACACTTTTCCCTACATCTGGGCTCCATGGTCTGAGCTCTAAGACCTAAAACTATGATCCTCATGGTCTGAGTTATAAGACCCAAAACTAAGATCCTCATGGTCCAGGATCTAAGACCTAAAACTACGATCCTCAGGGTCCGATCTCTAAGACCTAAAACTAAGATACTCTTTTGGTTCTTCCCTTTTCACAGTCCGAGCTCTAAGACCTAAAACTAAGATCTATATTTCGTCCAACATGATGTTAAACTGTATTTCAAGAACTATGTGTGGCTTGATTCCCATCCTAATGGGATACGTAGCACCGCCCAGACATTTCGTCTTGGGTCCAGCCCCGGAGTGACAAAACTCTGCCCTTTCTTTTCACGGTCTGAGCTCTAAGACCTAAAACTAAGATCTATATTTCATCCAACATGATGTTAAACTGTATTTCCAGAACTACGTCTTGCATGATTCACATCCTAATGGGATATGTAGGAACTCCTAGACCTTTCGTCTTTGGGTCCAGCTTGAGGTCTGATGTCACGTCTATTTCTCCTTTGGGACTTCGACCATAGGGTCGGGTGGCGTGGTGTGAGATTATGTCCCCATTCACATCGAGTTTGCAAAGGTTTCACCACACAAACCCTGTTCTCAGGGTTTAGCCCTCCTCTGTCCAATGGAATTTAAAGATGCATATCAAGAACTACATGTGGCTTTATTCCCATCCTTATGGGATACGTAGGACCGCATGAATGTCTAGATGTCAGGTCCAGCCCCATCTCTTAGGAGATCCCACGATCTCCCGGTGCCCAGGGTGATTGGCATTATGCCCCCTCTTTTTCCTAGGGATCCGCCATCTCTTGGCCGCTCTCAGACTGAGCCCCCTGACCCTTTCCAGTGGTCTGTTGATGTTCTCAAGGCACACTGGTCTAGAACATGGAGTGTCAAATTCTACTTAGGCAAGTTCCATCCACTTGCAAAGCATCGTGTTCCCCTTCATTCGGGACCCTGTCATCCTTCATACCCGGAGAGACCCCCAAGTACGGCCTGGATACGACCCCCAAAGGATCTCTTACCATCATGGGCCAACGCCCCCGAGGGTTTTAGAAAACAAAATGATACAAGTCCCGTGTTGCGAACATGGTCAGCAGTTGATGCTCATTTGTTTGTCCCCATGGATAATAGGACAGGATGATGTGTTGCGAACATGGTCAATAGTAATCCTCAGTGGCCATGCCGGTTCCCCAATACCTGAATGTTGGTGGCATGGTTCATGTCATGTTCTGACCCGCCATGTCAAGGTGGAATCCCGACACTACTTGTACTAACCCTCAGTACACCCCCGCACATCAGACAGACTGAGCTGCGTAACGGTGTCTCTCGGGGCTCCCGCGATCTAAGTGCTAGAGTATGTGCTTGGGTCACTTCTTTACGGGTTGTGTGCAGCTTGACCTTTATCCCCTTGGGGAGTGAGGAGTCGTCCAGACATTGCGTTTTGGGCCCAACATAGCTGGGAGCTAGCATCTGCTGCCCCTCCCTGATTGTTGAACCCACGTAGGACCCTTTTCCCAAGGCTCCTCTCTCGGGTGGTCCAAACCAAATGACCTTAAACTGTGATGTTGGTCCAAACCATATGAACATAAACTATGTTGTTGGTCCAAACCATATGACCTTAAACTATGTTTCTGGTCCTATCACACGACCCTAAACTGTTACATTATCATCTTGGATGCACGACAGAAAACGGCCCCTTCATTCGGGCCCCTGTCATCCTTCATACGTAGAGGGACCCCCAAGAACAGCCTAGATACAACGCCCAAGGGCTCTCCTATCATCATGGGCCAACGCCCCAGAGGGTTTCAGACAACAAATTGATATATGTCCCACGTTGTGAACATGGTCAGCGGTGGATGCTCATTTGTTTGTCCCCATGGCTAACATGACAGGATGCTATGTTGCGAACATGGTCTGCAGTAATCCTCAATCGTCACGCCGGTTCCCCTGGACCTGAATGTTGGTGGCATGGTTCATGTCATGTTCCACCCCACCGTGTCAATGTGGAATCTCGACACTCCTTGTACAAACCCTAAGTACACCCCCTTACATTAGACAGACCGAGCTGCGTAATGGTGTCTCTCGGGGCTCCCGCGATCTGAGCGCTAGAGTATGTGCTTGGGTATATTCTTTACGGGTTGTGTGCAGCTTGACCTTCATCCCCTTGGGGAGTGAGGAGTTTCCCTGACATTGCGTTTCGAGCCTGGCATAGCTGGGATCTAGCATCAGCTGCCCCTCCGTGATTGTTGAACCCTCGTAGGCCCCTTTTCCCGAGGTTCCTCTCTCGGATGGTCCAAACCATATGACCTTAAATTGTGTTGTTAGTCCAAACCATATGACTATAAACTATGTTGATGGTCCTATCACACATCCCTAAACTGTGACATTATCGTCCAGGCCGCACGATGAAAAATGGCACTGCATTGTGACGCCCTCGTTGTAGAGGACATCACATTGGGTATTGGTCTTGTTCCATGCCATTTGTCAACGCCTATCATGGCTTTTTTCTTGTGGTGACACCATGGCCTGCTACTATAGGCCTGTCGCTTCACAAAAAAAACCACACACCTTAATGGACAAACAAGATTTATAAAATGCCGCTTCTTCTAGTGCAAGGGCCACGCCCGCACTCCCCTTTTCCCTTGGCACTGGTATCTTATGATGTCACATTCAGAACTACATGTGGCTTGATTCTCATCCTTATGAGATACGTAGGAATGCCTAGGGCACTTCCCCACGGGTCCAGCCTACCTCCGTGTTCGGTCCCTCGACTCGAGCATTTCCCTGGAGAGCACATGTTAAGTAGGGATTAGGTCCTCCTTCACGTCGGGTTTTGTAACCGCCTGGACATGTGTCAGTTTCTTCCCTTTCCTCATGGTCTGAGCTCTAAGACCTAAAACTATGATCCTCACGGTCCGAGCTCTAAGACCTAAAACTAAGATCTTCATGGTCCGAGCTCTAAGAACTAAAACTATGATCCTCACGGTCCGATCTCTAAGACTTAAAACTAAGATCCTCACGGTCCGAGATATAAGACCTAAAACTAATATCCTGATGGTCTGAGATCTAAGACCTAAAACTAAGATCCTCTCGGTCTGAGCTCTATGACCTAAAACTATGATCCATATTCTGTCCTGCATGACGTTAAACTATATTTCATCCCGCATGACGTTAAACTGTATTTCGTCCCGCATGACGTTAAACTTTATTTTCAGAACTAGGTGTGGATTGATTCTCATCCTTATGAGATACGTAGGACCGCTCGGATGTTTCGTCTTGCGTCTATCCCCAGGGTTTACTAAACCTCGTCCTTCCGTATTGTCGGCCACTCAGCTCGACTTCATGGGAAGTGGGGTAATCGGGATATCTACCCCGAGCATGTTCGGGATGCCCCATGTTAATAATGGGAAGCTGCATTTCTCTCACCAAAGAGGACCTTCCTGGAAATTGGGATGACCCGTGGTCAGGTTGGTACGTCCGCCTAATGCGCCTTCGCCATGGTGGCACAATTTTGGGAGTGTTGGACTCTTTTCGAACAAACCACCACTCCACCTTCCACGCCTTGCGTCCCCCCGTATTTGGACCCTAATTTCCTTTCATGTTTGACAGGACCCACTAATAGTATGGATGCTCGACCTGTGGTCCGCCTACTGTCCTAGGCCAACGTTCTGGAGAACTGGTCATGTTTGACGGGACCCCCTAACAGTATGGATGCTCGACCTATGGTCCACCTACTATCCTGGGCCAACGTTCCAGAGAACTGGTCATGATTGATGGGACCCCCTAACAGTATGGATGCTCAAACTATGGTCCGCCTATTATCCTAGGCCAACGTTTCGATGAACTGGTCATGTTTGATGGGACCCCTAACAGTATGGGTGCTCGACCTATGGTCCGCCTACTGTCCTGGGCTAACGTTCAAGACAATTGACCAATGATATTTGAGTTAGGCCCTATGTTAAGAACATGGTTAGCGGTCAGCCCTCATTTATTGTCCTCCCATTCCAGGCCAACGTGATATGGATGCTGTGTTTCCTCCACTGTTGACAGTTATCCTCCATGGTTGCGCCCCATTGGGTTCCGAATTTCGGCAGCGTGATTCACCCTTCCTCTCCATTACCCTATGTTCGGATGGATTTCAATGCCCCCGGAATTTCCCCGCTTGTGTGTAAGAGCACATTGAGAAGTCGACACATCAATCGGCTTATGGGTCTCCTTAGAAGTCTAGGCCCAATTTTGGACGCCAGAAGCTTTGTCAATGCCCCACAGTTGAATGAAATAATGGTACAGTCATCTTCTGCTCCTTGCGTTGGGCACGACCCAAAGGAGCCTAGGGATGAGTTGTTATTCATTTCTAAACTATGGTTCAGCGCATTAAACCATGGGTAAAAATGGGTGAATTTGGCCATGTATTGGATTGAGACAATGAGCAGTAAAAGCAGAAAGTTAATGAGATGGCAAAAACAAAACCCTTAGGGGTCAGTGTGCTGAAGTGATCTTTCCAGCACTCCTACCCTCTGGCAAGTAGCCTCAAGGACCTCTTCTCACTCTTTGAACACTCTCTCCTCATCAGCCACCATAGAGCGCAGCTCACCATCCCTAGCTTGTGCCTGTGCCCGCTCGGTTTGATGTACGATCATCTGGTGACTCGCCTCCACCAGTTGTTCTTGCGCATCAGCCAGCTGGGCCATCAGTTGCTCCACGAACTCAGAGCATGTTGCGATGAGGGCATCTTTATCTTCCACCTGCCCTTCGTAGTGCCGGACTTCCCACTCCTCCCTCAGTAGTGCTTGAGCGCTGGCCGATCCTTCCCGACACTAGGAAATGTCGGTGCGTTGGCTGCTCTCGCGTATCTTCTCGGCCATGTAATCACGGACCGTCAAATGATGGAGCTGAGTGTCATCCCCTTCGGTGCACAGGAAGCACAACCAGGTCTGAAGTGATCCCATCTGTCTCAGCCAATCCGGCTGGGGCTGCCTGAGGAAGCACTGGATAAATTTCTACCATTTGTGCCGCGTCATCCGGCTCTCCTCGGCGGCCTCTTAGTTTGAGTCATCTATCTCCTCATGGTCAGCGGGTCGGTATATGGGGAAGACTGCCAACAGATTGGTAGCTAGATCCACCCCAGGGATGTCTTCATGAGGAATAGAAACCTCGACGTCCGGGCGCCCTTCTCTCGCCCCAGAAGCAATGACGACTCCACCAGCTTCCTACCGCGTTTCAGGAATAGCGCAGCTGATGTCCACTGCCCCCTGTTCATCAGTTGTCGGGGCCGACTCAGTGTAGAGATCATGTTCTGAGCGAAGTGGTATGACCACCGCTGGTCCACTCGCGGATGACCTGGTCTCCACAGCCGGACGTGCCTCCAGTGTTGAGATCACTGCACAGGGCATACGCTGGTCAGATGCGGTCTTTTGACGCCGAGCAGCAGTAGTGAAGCGTGATACTTACAGGAATCCGGAGCATTAGTCCCCAGTGTTTCGGCCGCTGTAGGAGCCACCAAAAGGGGAGACCCCTCTGTGCTGGTTAATTCAATGATGGATGTCGAATCCCTATCATGTCCCACTGGTTCCTCTCCGCCCTCCTCTGGTATGGACGCCCGTCCACCGCTCAACTGCTCTTGAGTAGGATGGGGAAGTGAGTTAGAAGTTGGAAATTAGAATGGATGAACGAGGGAAATGAATGAAGACAGAGACCAACCTTGAGAATATTGGTTATATCAAGATCAGAGTCTGCAATCTCGCTGCTCTCTTCGAGACTCCCTTGGTAGCTCGCCCCTTGTGACCCCTCACCTTCGGGCTCATCTTCTTCGTCTTCTCCCTCGCCTTCGTCCTCTCTGGTTTCCTCATCCTTGTCTGGCTCCTCATCATTGTCCCCTTCTCCTGGCGGCATCGCTTTCGGATCATTCTCCAGGCCGAGCATCACTTTCAATAGGAAAGTTGGCTCCGCACAACGCCCCCTTTGGCGTGCGTATTCATCCATGGCCGTCAGATAAGTATGCCGCCGATGGAAGTTCACTCGATCGGTAATTCGAACGAGCCCGACCTCCGGCAGTTGGATCCTGTTCTACATTATCCTCTTCCAGATGGCTTCGACACTCAACGATTGCCGTAGGGTCATCCAGGCTGACCACAGTGCCTGGAGAATTGCGTCTTGGGAAGGTTCGAGCAGATATCTTATCTGCATCCGGGGTAGTTCCCTAGCTGCCTCATGTGACCCCCCTATGGGTAACGAGGACATGGAAGATCCATGTGATGTTCCAGCTGCCAAAGTCCCAGCCTACGCAGGCCTCATTGCCGGAGTCACCCTTGGTTCCCCCCTTCCGATGGCACCTTGCATTCTTTCCCTTCGCCCAGTTTCCGCGTGAGTAACCTTGAGTTGTAAGACGCGCTTGTGTAATATCCCCTCAGGGTAGGAAATGGTTTAACTTTTGGCATATTCGGTTTCTAGGCCGGCATCCACCCCAGTGGGAGGAAGAGTAACGACGTTTCAAGAGACGAAAGAGGTAAACATCAACCACATCTGGCGCATGATGCATGGATTCTTCTCCTTCTAGACAACCATGAATACATTCTTCGGCATTCGTTGGAGGCACCCGAACTGCCTAGAGAATCAGGATGGCACGTAAGGCTCTCAAATCACCTTCCAGTCGATCTGAGTGACGATCACCCTGCCCCGAATGCTCTAAAAGTATTCCTGCTGTTCTAGAGAGCCTCACCTGTTGTCCACTAGTTGGACAACAAGGGTGGGGAACGGGCTGAAGTTGAAGTTGGCGTGGCTGCCAATGCGAATCCTCACACCCTCCTCATTGAGTTTCAATGGCGCCACCCCTGCAATGTTTAGCAAGGACGGTCGCAAGCCATTTCCCGGAGGACGGACGACGTTTGGGAAAGTCTGCCCACTGAGATGAGCCTCCACCCAGCCATGGATGATCTGAAGGGACCACATACTCTCTGAGGCGACCCCCCTTGTGAGATGTGCCCTAGGATGGTATACAGCTTGGCCAGCATGGGGACGCCCATGTTTAACCATTTGTTGGCAGCCATGGAGCCCACCATCACCAAAGTCGCTGGACGGATGCCCATCCTCGCGTCCCGCACCGACGGGAGCAACCCGCTCAGGAAGGCGGCAAGGAACCCGGCATACCGGACCTTTGGGTCTCTGGCCTCAATGACGCAGTAGCCCCATGATTGGTATTTCACTGCATCCAGGGTCTTCCAGTTTGACTCGTCCTTGCTCCTTTGAGTCGCGGTTGGACACCGTTCGCTCCGTCCCGGCATCTTGACGGCGAGATCCCTCTCAAGGAACAGGCTGAACCAGCCCTTGTAGGCAATGACTTTTAGGAAGTCCTTGACACCTAGCCTCTCCTTGGCCAGCTACAGTAGGTGCCACGTCAGCATAGGCGTCCGCGACCTGTCTCCCCAGGTGTTCTTTGGATGAAAGAACTCGTCATATTGGTAACCCTCCAGTGGGATACCTCCGATGCAGTGAACATCCCAGAGACTAATGCCAAAATCTCCATGGAGAAGGTGGAATGTGTTGGTGTCAGGAGACCACCAGGTGAATAGCTCTGGTCCGAGTTCAGGCTGGCAGTGGAAATGGAACTGTGATGTCCATACCGCCTCAAACAGGCCGATATACCAAAGTTCATCCCCGAACTGGTCACAGGTATGGCGAACCCAGAACGCCCAGGACCATTCACTGGGGATGTTACCCCCGGACTGCAGGTCCCAATCCTTCAGGAAGACCTTCATGTCATCCTTGATGCTTTGACGGAACGTGCTCGCGTAGAGGGCCATAGAATCCTCTTCCACAGCCTCATCCCCAGTAATAGTCCTAGTCCTCGGTTTCAGGACATAAACACCATTATGTCTAGTTTCCCTGGCCAGATGGCCATTGTTGGTGATGTTGTAGCGAGGAAGTTCATCCTCCTGAGTCACCCATGACTGTGGCGTGTCCACTTCGAAGCCTGGCAGGAGCACCTCCTCCAGGATGCCAAAATTCCAGAGCGGGAGGTTGTCTGACAAGGGATATGCCTTTCGGGCCGGAGTCAACATATTGAACAAGGTCATATTGCTGGAGACAATCACCTTGGCGCCATAAACCTCCTCATTTGTCACCATTTCTATCCTACGGGCAGTGGATTCCCCCTCATCAACTCGGTTTGCGGCCATCTCGAATTTTTCGGGAGTTGGGAGAAATAAGGATGCAGTGCGCGGAATCGGAGAGTTCGGCGTGAAATCTGGCTGAGTTGCGCAGAATCATGGAGATGAGCACACAATCAGCACGTGGAGCACGAAATAGCCCGACAAGGCGCGAGATCACGACCAAATTTTGGATGGAATTCCATGCTTCCAGAGCGTTATTACGCGCAGCAGCGGAAGCGATTTCGCGCACGAGAGCGATAGGCTTATTGCGTGGAAAAAATTGGATGTATGGATTTGGGACCCAGCGCCCCTTTTTATAGGCGAGGCCAGGGTTCCATGAAGCGCGGAAAGAGTATTTTGCACGCGTCCGTAGGATTTGCGTGCCCCATTGGAATTTTGTGCGCAACTTGATCAAGAGACATGGCTTTACGGTGTTTTGGCATTTCCCTTGGAATCCGATCGTTGTTACCTCTCGTCGATCCAATTCCAAGGTGGGGGGGCATTTGTTGACGCCGAAAAAAGCCCGTAACTCCCAAAGGATGTTTTGAAATGATGAAGTGAAGTCATATTCAGAATCAGAGGCCTGATCTAGAGGCCTGGGATGTGGTGTGTGAAATGAAGGAGGCTCTGTGTGAAAAATTGTTCTGCGCGCGTAGAATCACCGGGTTTCGCGGAATTGAGCCGTTAAGGCACGCAATCATTGCATGCCCCGGTTCAGCGCAGCGAGCTTTTGCGCACCGGCAGCGCTCTGCGCGAAGAATTTTGCGCCCCACCTTGATTCTGCGCCGAAGGTCGCCTATAAATAGATGGTGACCCCGAACGGTTTGGGTGTTGAGGGATCTGAAGCAACTCCCGTGTGCGCATTTCGGCTCCCTCGCACGAAATATGACTTCCTGGTAAAACCCTCATTTTGCGCAACCTTGCCCTAGAGTTCGCCATTGCATGCAACTCCACCGGCTTCAGTGAATTTTCCCCATCCGCAGTATTCCAGCCTTGCGCGCAATCTGTTCCTCGTGTGCTCAATACCCTACCATGCTCGCAAAACCTTGCACGTAGTTCCCTCTCCGCGTGAAATTCCTTTGCTCTAATTGCGCTCTATCACGGTCTTTTGTGCGCAAACCTCCCCATTTGCGTGCAAAACCCAGGACTCCTCACCTTGACGCCCCTTGGCTTCCCCCTGCACCGGCACCTGATGTCTCCCCTGCAGGGCATGCACGCCATGCGTTTTTTCCTCTACGGCCTCCCAGGCTCGTGTGAAGTAACCTCAAGGTCCCTTGGGCGGTGTTTCCCATTCCGTTTCCTTGCCTTATGCTTCTCCGCGTAGGCATGCTTACGGCTATTGCTTCATTGCATAGCCACGCTAACGTGGACCCCCCGGTGGTTTGCCCTATGGCCCCCTTCATTATGGATTTGCCGATGCCTTCCCACCCACAAGGGGTAGAGGGCATTGGGCATGTAATCCCTAGGGGTGTGGAGCGAACCCACCTCGTCCAAGCTGCAGGACGTTAAACTTCTAAGCACCTCGTCCTTATCACAAGACGTTAAACTGTGGTCCGACCCCGTGTTTCGCATGCAGGGTCCCCCCATCTCGGACATTCTTTACGCCCACTCGTCTCTACGGGAATTGACTCTTCATCACATTGAATGAGATCCTCCTTGTCGGAGCGGCGTTTGTCCGCGGGAGATGGGCTGCCTAAGAGCGTAAGCCCCTACCCTTTCTTGCCGATGATTGCACCCGTGCATCTCTGTACTTCCCCCCTTCCAAGGCCAGTAGAGTCCTTTTCACACTACGCTTTGTCGCACCATAGGCCTCCACCTTGGAGTAAGCCCCGACACCAAGGGCCTCTACCCACGCGTAAGCCCCTATTTCCTCTTTGGGCCGCTCAACGCGTAATCCCCATTCCTCTTCTCACGGACGCACCCATCACGATGTGATAGTCTGGTCCATGTTGACTCTTGTTTCTCACACCGAGCATGACTCATGTGGGATTAGAGTGCACATCGACCATGACATCCTCTTATGGGCCGCCCCAGAGTGTAAGCCCCATCCCAGCGAACTACGTGGACTTTGATCCGTTCTAACGCATTATACGTAGGAAGCCTCCACGAGGTTCAAGCGCACCACCAGGTCATCCCGACCTCTCCATGTCGGTTCCCTGACCACCTAGGGCTGCCTCAAAGCATAAGCCCCAAATCCTTCATCCTGCATGACGTTAAACTGTATTTCATCCCGCATGACGTTAAACTTTATTCGGTCCCACATGACGTTAAACTGTATTACGTCCCGCATGACGTTAAACTGTATTTTGTCCCGCCTGACGTTAAACTGTATACCATCCAGCATGACGTTAAACTGTATCGCGTCCCGCATGATGTTAAACTGTATCCCCCCTTTTTTGGCCACCTCCGAACGTAAGCCCCATGTCTCCCTCCACCGTCCAACCTGATCCTTACCCGGGCCGCCACATCCCAGTGAGATCATGCCACTCCATCCCACTCCATGATATATGGGAAGTCGCCCACGTGATAGCCCCAACATTTGTGTTCCCCCTAGCGATCCTTCAACCTGATCTATCTCCACAATACATTAAACTCACGGAATACCCCGTGTTAAACATGGAAAGCTGAGGAATACCTCAGATGGTACACATTCCCCGCATTCGATGTGGGATGCCTCGGGCATCCGCGCCCTTGAGAAGCCCTATGATTGAGGACCAAAGAAAAACATGCCAACGACACCCCAATGTGACCATTCTCCTCACCGAAGGTTGCTGTCTGGACAAGACCCCTTGGAGCATCTTGATTGAAGCCGTGTAATTAACTGGCATCCATGTAGATTTGGCACCAGGAATGAGCTTCACGAACCCGTCTTAAATCAATGAGGGAGACCCGGACTATGTATTGAGCTCGGAGGAGGAATCCACGGAAGGAAGAACCGACATCCCATCATCCCGATTTCGATCAAGGATCAGACGTCTCTGAACAAGGAATAGATGTCGCCTACCTTTGGAAAGCGGGAATGTGGGGCAACAAGAAGTGCGCCCTCCCCCACGGACGGACGTGTGCGCCCCGGAGAAAGTTTCAGAAACAAAGGTAAGAATGTAATTGATTACTGTATTGAAAATCCCATTCATAGTTTTCCCACAAAACAATCAGATTAAAAATTTAAAATTTTTCATTTTATCACATTTTCAATATACTAGAGTAATGGAAGCATCAGTCAAAATTTTCACCCTGAAAACATCATCATTTTCCTTAGACTCATCATGTGTGCTCATATAAAAAACTTCTTGGGCTGGAATCCTATCTTTTTCATGATGATGAATAAACAGAAACCAGTCATATAGAAAATTTCCCACTCTAGTACTCTCCTTTGGATCATCAGCAATTTGAGATTTAATTTTCTCGCTATTATGATACTACACATAGTAGTTTGCTTGAAAACCATATTTGTTTATGTGTTAGTTGACTTCTTCATGGATCAATGAAGGACTACGAAAAATATTGGAACATGGGAATCGTATGTTACCACTATTTGAAGCATTTTGAAATGAAAAATCTAAAATGATCTCAAATATTTTTGTTATATAGAATGAGATCTAATTGGTTTCATACATCTAACTTCAATCCATTATGTAAAACAATATTTATAAGTCATTTTTTCAAAATAAATTCCATAATATTGAAGTTTCATTGAAAATATATTTATGTAAACGAGAATTATTCACCTTAAATGAAACCATAATTGACACACTACTATATATGAGAATAATAATATAATAGATAACAAAATAATATATTTATAACAAAATATCTTTGAAGAACTATAAATCAGTGTACAAGACCAGGTAAAATTGAAGAGGATAATTATTCAGGAGTTGATAAAATTTTAGATCGAAGAAATTTTATATATTAGTTGATAATTTGAGGGATCACATACATTGCCCAAGGGGGATGGGGTGTCACGAGGGTGCGGGGTGTCCAGGGTGGTGGATGGGATATCCAAGGGGGATAGAGGTGTCCAGGGGGTGGGTGGAAGTCTAGGGGATTAGGGTGTTTAGGTGGGTAGACTTTCCATTGGGGTTGTCAGGATATCCAGCGGGTAGGGGTGTCCAGGGGGTGGGGGCTATCTATGGGGGTCGGGGGGACCAGGTGGGCTGGCTATCCACGGGGGTGGTCGGGCTGTCCAGGGGGTGGGGGTGTCCAGGGGGTGGGTGGGTTGTCTAGGGGGTGAGAGGGGTGTCCATGGTGTTGGCGGGGCTGTCCAGGGGGTACATGGGTGTCCAGGGGGTGGGGGATATCCATGGGGGTAGAGGGGCTGTCTAGGGGGTATGTGGTTTCTTGGGGGTGTGCGGGCTGTCTAGGGGTGGTCGGGCTGTCCACAGGGGGTGGTCGGGTTGTCCACAGGGGTGGCAGGGTTGTCCAGTGGGGTTGGGCTGTCAAGGGGTGGGTGGGGGGGGGGGGGGCTTCGGGTGGATGGGGGAGTCCATGGGGTGGTGTGAGGGTGTCCAGGGGGTGGGGGGATATCCATAGGGTACGAGATATCTAGGGGTGGGTGGGCTGTCCACAGGGGTTTTGGGGTTGTCCAGGGGGTCGGGAATGTCCATGGGGGGGGGGGGGGGGGTTGTCCAGGGGGTACGAGGTGTCCAGGGTGTGGGTGGGATGTCTAGGGGGTGGCAGTGCTATGTAGGGGGTACGACGTGTCTAGGGTGTGGGAGGGCTATCCACAAGGGGGTGTTCGGGAAGTCCATAGGGGTGGAGGTGCTATCAAGTGGGGTCGAGGGTGTTTAGGGGGTGGGGGTGGGGGGCGGGGGGGTCCAGGGGTGTGGGTGTCTGGGGGAATGGGGTGTCCGGGTGGTGGTGTGTAGTTTTCCATGATGGGGGGACTGTCCATGGGGGTGGGGGCTATCCACAGGGGGAGAGGGTGTCCAGGGGGGTGGGCACGGCTGTCTAAGGAGGTACGGGGGGGGGGGGGGGGGGGGGGGGGGGGGCTGTCCACAGGGTTGGCGGTGTTGTCCAGGGGGTACGGGGTTTTTAGGGGGTATGAGGGATGTCTGCGGTGGTGGGGGTGTTCAGGGGGGTACATGATGTCCAGGGGGTGGGTGGGTTGTCCATGGGGATGGCGAGGTTGTCCAGGTAGTCTGGGGTCCTGGGGGAAGGGGTGGGGCTTTCTAGTGGTGGGGGAGGTATAGGGTGTACGAGGTGTCCAGGGAGTGGATGTGCTGTCCTGGGGGTGGCGGGGTTGTCTAGTGGGTACGATGTGGGTGGAAGGGCAATCCATAGGGGTGGCAGGGCAGTCTAGGGGGTACGGGGTGGGTGGGCGGGCTGTCCACAGGTGTAGCGTGGCTGTCCCGGGGTACATGGTGTCTAGTGGGTGGGCGGGCTATCCATGGGGGGTGCAGGTCGTCCACTGGGGTGCTAGTGCTATCCACGGGGGTGGCAGGGCTGTCCAGTGGGTGGGGGTGTCTAGGGGGGGTGTCCAAGGGGGTGGGGTGTCCACCCACAAACTAGGGTCATAAAATACTATCTTTATCCAAATGTATCATGATTTCATGCCTATAATAGATGACCAAGACGACTATTGGTGTAAACCATGAATATCATACATATAAATTAGAACACACCCAATTGTAAAAAAACCACCAAATATCATACATGGATGGGATTTTGTGATCTATGTTTTGATGGGATTCTACTCATAAGAGTATGATACTTGTTATGTCATTAAGTGATATGGAGGTGTACGACTGTTAAATTTGTATGAGATCAATATGGATAGTTGATAAAATCATGGGTGAGATTTTCCTACAGAGATCACTTCATATTGGAAGGGCAAGAGTGAGTGTTGGTATGGAACTTCAATAAAAGTCTTAACGTGTGAAAGCAACTATAAATTGGTAATATTTGATTGCTATTTTTATAGAGTATCAGAGTGGACAACCCACCCCCTCCCTGGACAACCCCCCCCCCCCCTCACCCCGATAGCCCCCCTGCCCCACTGAACCACCCCCACCCAGATAGCCCCTACCCCACCTGGACACCCCCACCACACATGGATAGACTAACCCCTCCTCCATAGACAACCAACACCCCCTCCCCCATCTGGAAAACCCACCCCCACCCCCTTGGACACACCCCCCCCTGGCAACCCACAACCCTCCCCCACCTAGATATCCCCCACCACCACCCTTGGAAAACCCACCCCCTCCCTGGACAACCCACACCCCCTTCCCCTACCTCCCCCCACCTTGATAGCCTACACCCCCACCTCCCACTAGACACCCCCCAAGACAACCCACCCCTCCCTGGATATCCCACTCCCTGCCTCCCCTGCACCCCCACATGGATAACCCCCACAACTGGACATCCCACACCCCCTCCCCTGCAGCCCCAACATGTACACCCCCCCCCACCTGGACATCCCCCACACCCCCTCCTAGACACCCCCACATGGACAGCCCACCCCCATCCCTAGACACCCCACACCCACTCCCCCTCCTGGACACCCCACACTGACCCCTAGACAGCCCACACCCCTCCTTGGGGTAGCCCATACCCCCTCCCCATACCCTTATACCCCCTACCCACTGCAACCCCTACCCCCTGGACAACCCACCACCAACCTGGACAGCCCCCCAAACCTGGACAACCCCCTTCCCCTCCTACAGCCCCACATAGGGTATGTTTATTTGAAATCATTTTATTCATTAAGAAATACAAACTATCATGCATTATCCATTTCACTAAAAAAACTTAAAATCCCAATAAAAATAAATCATAAAACCACACTAAACAAAAAACATAAACCAAACCTAAAATAAACCCTTTACCCAAGTATCCAAAAAACATAAAACAAACCATTTACACCTTGCACTAAACAAATACCACAAAATAGAACCTTTACCATGTATAAAGTTTAGAATTAAAAATCATAAAACTAACCATAGGGTTTGGTACTCCAATAGAAATTACTCTAATTTTTCAAAAATCTAAACATGAAACATAAAACAAAAAGATCAAGAACACTAAAACTAAGGTAACACTTACTAATTTGAAGTGTAGAAATAAAAATTTGTTTTATTAAAGAAGTATCTTCGTCTGAAAGGTGTTTTGCGTCCAAGAAGACTTCGGGAGGAGGTCTGGTTTAGGTTTTCAATCGGGCCAAATAAGAGCTGGGGCACCGGGTATTTGAGGGAAACCTTTCCCAACAGTTTTTAAAAACCTTTGGAAAAACTTCTCTTTACAAACAGTTTTGATAAATCGTTGGTATACCATAGAGAAAATAGCAATTTCGCAATGGTTTTGGAAAACCATTGGGAAATCCTAGTAATATATACATATTGCCAATGATTTGAAAAAAAATTTGGAAATTTTGCTTATTTTACAGTATAGTAACAGTTTCTTCAAACCGTTGCAAAATTATAGTTGGGAAAACAACAGATTCCAGTAATGAATATCAATATATACTTAGGGTGAATTTTTTGTAATTTTCAGAGAACTTTAATTTTATGAATATGGAAAAACAATCCATTATTATTTAAACCAGACATTTTATTTAAATAATTAGTTATTATATTTTAATTTATATTAGGTCAAAATAGATACATAGTACCTATATGTCATCAATGTAATTCATTGGAGTCTTTTTATAATATGTTTAAATGTAGAAAATTTTATTGAACTTTTTACTATCTTTTACCCACCTACTATGTAAATTTACAAATTTGCATAAAATATAATTTTACCGCTTCTATAAGTTGAATTTTAAAAATATTAGAGACATGGTTTCCATTAGTAAGTAAATTTTGGTTTAATTAGATGAAAATTATTTTTGGTGAATATTAACTTTTGACTTTTATTTACCATAGTACAATTTAAAAAGGTTAATTAAGGGTAAAAATGATTTTATAATTACCCAAACACATGACCAAATTCTATTGGTTATGTGTAATTCGACCAAAAAGACATAATGAATGAAATATGATCCTCTTTTTTCCACATGGATTATATTAGGACATTTATTATTATTTTATTTAAAGAAGAGTTAAAAGTGTTAAATTCAACATTTGATAACTAAACCATTTTTAGTATTTCGTTATAAATAAGATAAATTTGACTATAAATATTAATTAGAAAGCTAAAAAATACTTCCTAAATAATGGTATTTTATTTAATATTTTTAGACATTAAATAATTTAATTCATTTTGGACACAATTATGATGCAGAAATTAACTTATTAATGAAATATTAAAATAATTGATATTATAAATATCAATATAAATGAAAATTGAGACATATGATGAATTAAACTAATTTTATTGGTTACTACGAAATTTTAGTATTGATTAAATAAATTTTATTCAAAGTTATAAATTTATTGTGGCTTTCAAAAAATCAATTACTAAATAGTGTCAAAATTTACAAAATTGAGTTTTTAAAACAAATACTATATAATTAATTGATATAATATTTCTTAAAATATATGTTTCATCCAAAGGACTTAGATAAATAAATATATATATATATATTAATAATTAACCACATGGGGTTCTCTTGGTAGTTAATAGTATTATTATTAACTATATAATATAAAAATACAAAGAAAAATAGTAAATGTCAAACTATTTAACTAAGTGTTTAATCTAAAAGATAAGGTTAATATGGTGAAATAAACCTATCTAAAACCTATTTGTTAATATTATTTCGACCCATAACCACGATATCCTCTATATAAATCATTTGGTGCCCTTAGAAACCGAAAATGATTTTATTATAAAATCATATTTTAAGCTTTTCCTAAAGTTACCTTCACCTCTCCTATATAAGGGTACTTAAAATTCTTTTAATTTCACACCTCCCAATACATTTGGAATAGAAAACCCAAGAACAAATATCATCCCAACTTCCCGCAAATCATCATAGTCCTTAAATGGATTAGAAATCCATCATAAGGAACCCTTTTGATCAAATCAATATGAAACACCTGAAGAAGTTGTAATAATTTCACCCCCATCATTCAAGTTCTTTTCTTCTTCGACTTCCTCTATATTGGATTAAATTAAAAAATTACAACTCCAGTAACTTGTACAAACTGTTATGTTATTATAAATAAGGTACAACCACATTCTTTATTCTATACTTCCTATAAATTACAATGTCACCATACCTGCGTACGTACGACTTACAGTCTCCACGTCGTGGTGTAGTTTATTATTCCGAGCCTCCATTATTTTGGATGAGTATATTAATGAGTATAACTAATTTAAATAATAAATATAAAATTTTAATGAATCTTTATATACGATATTCCATCCAATTACATATTATTTCCCATCAATAGAGTGATATTGTCACTTGTGAATACGTACAAATTACCATCTCCATGAACGTGATGATATTCATTCCCCATCGTAATCATTCAAGAATAATTTTCATTTTATGATTAAATGTAGTATTTATGAATATAATAACATTATTTATATTAATCAAATACATCAAATCCATAACAAACATTTCTTACGTAACCAAACATATAAAGGAAAACGAATCAGTTAACACCCAAAACAATGATACTATTGAAATATTATTAACAATGAAATATTAAGGGATCATATATGATATCATATTTGTGTATATAGTTCTTTTAAAATTTAATAAAAAGGATTTAAATTTTATACAGGAGGTTAACATTCCATCTACCAATGAAAAGAACAAGGTAAGGGTTAATTTCCCAATTTCTTTATTATCTGAGTTTGTTTTTACATAATTATCTACTAAGACATCTTTATCATTAACATTTGTGTTTTCATAAATTTGAATATCAAAACATTTTTACTATTTACTATACTTTGTGTTAAAGTAATTTATTCCCTTATTTGTCATTATATATTTTTAAAGGAATCTTTCTGTCGTTTACTAAACATTGTACTTTATGACCTTTTCGTAAAAATTAATGTACAAAATTTTTTATCTTATAAGGCTTGTGTGGCTATTTTCTGCCATTATGAAATTTTCAAAGCATCCATTTAATGCATTTAAAAATATTTCAAAAAAATTCCTTCTTTTATAATTATGTCAATCTTAAATGATTTCAAAATAGGAAAGAGATATTTCTCGAAATTTTATTTGATTTCATCTATGTCAACATCCATTGATTAAATTTACACTTGTTTGATGTTGATTTGTTATCATACAAATATTCCATTTTTTAATTATGTTTTTGTGATATCTTCAACTATGGATGTGTTATTTTTATACCATTCATGGTTTATGGTTAAAGTATTGACATTTCGTATACAAGTTTTAATAAGAATTCTTATGTTATGTTTCAACCGTTTAATATGAGGAATGTATTGGACATAGTATGTTATGGGTGGAGCCCACTATATCTCCTCTCATGAGACAATTAGACGTGGAATCGGCTGAGGCCTTTCTAAATTTTATATATGGTTTCAGCCAAGGCCTTAATCATTTTTAGAGGTCTTGGTCAAGGCATTGACAAAATGTTTCAGAATGTTTGGCATTATACATTCCCTCATTGATGAAATAATATTGTTGGTTAATGTGGTTATTCAACTAGTATAATACCCATGAATATGTTTTATTAAGACATTATTTACTCAGCTCACATTCCTGCCATAAAGTATTCATGTTTATTATTTGGAAAGGCATGTTTTTTCAATTATTCACCATGCTTAATTTTTATGTTATCTTACATTGTATTTCTTACTGTTACTGAGCATTTGAGCTCACCTATTTCTTATTTTTCATTTTCCCAAGATATGAATAAGATAGTTATGAGTGACTTGCAGGTATATCTAGGAGGCTTGGATGCTTCTAACGGAATAAATTAGTGTTTTATTTCTTATCAAGTAGTTATGTTGATCTCATGTATGTATCTTGGTTCCAAGAATAATAAACTGATTGGTCCATCTGGACTTTATTCCTTGTATCATGCCCATATTATGTAATAATGCACCGAATTTGGGTAATTGGGATTGGGGTGTTACATGGTTAGGTATAGAATTCTTTTTATAGTAGTTTATATAGGATTTAAAGGACGATACTTTTTCTTCTTCAATAAATGGAAAAAACATTCATTACTCTATGTAGATGGATTCTATTCCATTCTCGGATATTATATTTAACCTAACAAGAGGAATCACATTCTCCAAATCCATATAAATAATACATAATATTTTTAAAATTTGTTGTCAAATCCACTTTTTATTATAAAATCAAAGAACTATTTCTATCTTGGTAGAGGGAGACCCATTACGTATCACGTAAGCCCAAGGAAAAGTGGCCAAAGAACATGGCCTAAAGTCTAAGTGACACATAATGCATTCATCGTGCAAGCGTCACTGCCTACCTGTATCATTCTTATGTCAATGCCTGCACATGTCAAATAAACCTATTTTCATTCTCTAAATATTACTGGTTTTTATATATATTTATCAACCTCTAACCATTGTAACATATTTTCCTAATTTTATAACATTTCCCACATTTCTTCTCCTCTACATCTTTAAGGACATGGGGTTTATAAATTTTATTTTCTTCGTGAAATAAATATTAACCATACAATAAAAATATATTATATAGGGAAACAAACAAGAATTTATTCCATCAATGAAAATCATTACGTTATACAGTGACTAAATACAATAAGATGAAAAGTATTACAATGCGATAAAAAGTATAAAATTGAAATTATTATATGGGAAAATATAGATCTCCCCAATCTACTAGAATCATCCCCCCCCCATGAACTACACTATAGAAAAGAGGAAAAATATTAGTATGAAATTAAAATTATAGAAAATATAAATTTTGGCATTGAGATAAATTTAACTGAATAATTAATGAAGGAATTAAGATGTATTTATTGGAGGTAATGTGACCGATTGGATAATAATGTGATTGTTGGAATAAAAATATATCCATTAGAAAATAGTAACATGACTGTTATAATATTAATTTAACAAAAAATAATATATTTTGATATAAAAATATTTATAATGATTAATTTAATTAAATATAATTATAATTATTTCAACATATTAATTTTTATATTAATACACTTAATGAAATTATAAGTAAATTTTTAATAAACTATATTTTAATGTATTTAATAAAAATCCCAAATTTTATGTTACAAATTAAATTTACCTATGAATAAATATATAATTTTATAAAAATAATGTAATTTTTGAAATAATCATATATAAATTTTACAATGATGATATTTTGAAAATTTTCTGAAATACTTCAATTTTCATGTGATTAGTAAAAATACATTTTTTTCATGTAACTGATACATCTCAAACCACATAATTAATGCTCTAATAATGACCTAATACTTTATATAAATTTTCATTTTCCTGTGGAAAATTTAAATTTAAAAATTATTCATTAAAATTAAATAATACTAAAATACAAACATAAATAGGATTTTCCAAACCCTAAATCAAAAGTGATCCCTCAAAATAACAGTTTTACATTTTCGGATTTTTTTTTTGAAAAACTGTGGGGATTTAAATTATAATGATATTTTATGCTGTAAAAATATTATATAATATTTAAATATTATTTTATATTATATAAAATATTCTATTACATGTTTAACCTTTGACATTTTACTATTTTTTAAATTTTATTCTAAAAATACCCATCTCTAAAAGTAAAAATAACCCTACATCATCCCCTTGACAAACCACTCACCCCCAGTATCCAAAGCCTAATATCCACCCAAATACTTCGTTTAATGGCCAATATAATCTTTAGGGACGTTATATAGTAATCCAACTCCAAATTCAATGGGATTCTTAGTGTCGTTCAAGACAAGCTACCAAGAGGATTGTGTATGTTTTGACTAACTATTATAGTTTTTACTATTCTAATTAGTTTTATCCACACATTTATTAAAAAACCATATAATATAACATAGGATATAAGTTAAAATTATATTAATTATGTTAATATACTATAAGTATCATCTTTATTATATATATGAATTTTTAAATTGAATTTCCATCACTTTCGATAATTTCTTTTCAATTCTTGGATGACCATCTATGACGAAATTTATAATCCAATTCATATAACCATCTTCATTGATGAACATTATGAATTATATATACTATATAAATATATTATCAATTGTATTATGGGCTTATAGAGTTAATTATAATTATGATTAAATGAATTTGAATGAAAATAGTGAAATTAAAACAAAAGGGGAAAATTTGATGAGATCATGATATCAAAACAATTCAGATTTAAAAAATATTGTTATAAAATAGAATCCAAAAATTATAATGTAAAAATAGTGAAAAATTAACAAAATTCATTTTTGGAAACACATTGTAATTATCAAAAATTAATTAATCTTGAGGTGAAAAAACTACAAAATAATGTGGGATTTACATTAAATGCATTGCCAAACCCAATTCATTTTCATTGTGTTATCCATCATTCACTACATCTTGGGTGAGGATATTACTTTAATGTTCCTTAAATATCATTTCCTTCTTCTTCCCTATTATTTTAGTGTAAATATATGATTTCACATTAATTTTTTAGTCAAATGGAATGATTTGTTGAAAAAATACATTTCCTTCCAAAACAAATATGCAAATCCTCATGTGTTATTTCTTACCAAAACAATGATCTTTTTTAAAAAAGTATTATCTTCATTTTTGATTTAGTAATACAATAAATTATTCATGAATTTATGATTTATGAAATCCTTATGAAACCCATTAATTTCCATGGGTTTTTCTAGGCTAGGATTACTATATAGTCTATGTAGAATATTTTATTATATTAATGTTATGATGTGATGGGTGGGCACAGAATTAAATTTACCTCTAAATCATTGGAAAATGTTATTTATCTCTTGAGGTAATTTGTATTATATGTTAACATTATTAAATATTTGTTCACAATGTAGATGTTATGATTATACATATATGTTCTACACATACCTGATGTTATCTCTATTCATAGCTATGTTTGGTTTTTAACCACTGTGACATGTTGATTAATATTAAGATATTTCCAAATTCCATTACATTATCAAATATTTTAACCCATATTGTGGATGATTATACAATTATTATGAAAAATGATGATGATTATGGTCAGAAATGTTTTATTGATTCATTTTTCATATTCATCCACTTATTGGGATTTTATCTCACCCATTTATTTAATGTATACCCTCAAGTGATTACAAGTAAGAACCAGAAAGAGATATTCTAAAAGGATAAATTATAAGTATTTAAATAAAATTTAATGTTTTATTTTGTATAAGTTATCTAAGATCCTAATATTCCAATGTAACTAAACCGTATGATCTTGGATCTATATCTATATTTTGTAGTTTATCTTAAAATGATGTAATATTCATGAAATAAAAAGAGGGACTTTGTAGTTGGTATATGAGCTATGGATTAGTAAATTTGGGAATTAAGATTAGAAAACTTTATTGAAAACCATAATGATTATAATAATATTATGTAAACATCTATGTAACCTGATTTAGAAAAAAATATAGATATAGGGTTCCCAAAAGATATTCCTTTTGAATTAATTACTCATAAGAATCAATAATTTATTCATTATTTTTTGAATCGCATTTTTTTCAAACCATTTATATTATACAAAATATTGGGAAATAGGAAAAATCAAGCTAACCACACATGTCATGGTTAATAAATTTTTTTACCAAATGACATCCCAAATTCCATGGTTGGTGGACTTAAAAAATATTTGGAAAATTTTACCCATCTACCTCAGGCTATGAAAAATTACCTGAACAATGTGGAACATCCACTTTCACCCAAGAAGGATAAATTATCCATTGATTCTTTTAGGAGATAAAGACCATCGATATTTAGTGGATCTTTTGATCCACTTATCATTGAGAATATGGATTACTTAATAGAGAAGATCTTTTTTGTGCACCCTTATTATGAAAAGGATATGGTGTCTCTATACTTATATGATTATTATGGAGAATATAATCTTGAATGGATCTAATTCCTTCTTTTTTTTCATTTTCAATAACCCCCTTTTAAAGGTTTAAGGGAAACCCTAAGATCAAGAATCTAATCAATGGTAAAAATTGATAAACCAAAACACCCTGATAAAGGATTGAATGGAAGAGATGGAGTGGGATGACTTCCTGAAAATATCTAATAACTAATATTTTCATAAAACTCTTCCAAAAATATGGATAGAGAAATTATAGTGCTAAAAATGAAGGTGAATATATCATGACTTACAATTAAAACATTACAAGGCTTTTTAGATGATCCTTAAGTTTTGTTATCAACAATTATAAATAAATAGATAGAGTCATTAGTTATTTAAAACAATAGCTACAAAAGTATCTCACTATCTATGTATTCAAGAGTTATGAAGAAGTGGATTTATTTTCTCTCAAATTAGAGATAAAGTTCAGAGAATGGTCCCATGGTTTGTAGATAATAAGATAATAAGAGAGTTTCAAGATGATGGGTCAAATGAATAAGGTGTAATAACGGTCAAACTACCCATATGTGCCCAATGTAAGAAGAAACATATTAATAATATCCCCAAATATAGGGGTAAATGATTCATGTTTGGGAGAGATAGCCACCAAGATCATGAATGTCCAATAGATAGGATGACTCTTGCTAGCATGATGGAGGAAATGAAGGCACAACCTACTTTCCCACTCTTTCTTCAATACCTCAAATTTAGGAATAAATGGAACGATACAATATAGTTCACTGAACAATGGTTTTTTAAGGGAAACTTGTTTAATAAACCATCAAAAATAGAGGAGAAAGGGATAGATTATGGCATTATTACTATTTATGTTTTTTGTGAAAATGATGTCTTAGAAGGTACACATCCCATGAACTTAATAATTAAAAATTATTTATTTGATTATGGTAATATACATTCATTAATATCCTGAATGATTTCATGAAATATTGAATCAAATCCCTAATACATTGAAGTATATATATCTATAAAAACCCTACTGCAACAATCATTGAAACCCATCTGTTAGAATATTATACTATTAGAGTATGTGGAAATATTATTCAAGTAAATATTAGAATACATTTTCATGGAGTAATTTGATTCTATACTAGTCTTGAACTCACTACCATTATATAGATCACACATCAACTATCCCGAAAGGAATTTTGTTTTTATATTTTGAACAATCCCATAATCCTATACAAATTCATGAAAGATCATAAATCTCCATTGTAAAATTACTCAATGGTATCGTTGATGATACCCTATGAAGAATCATACAATTTCTAAATGGTTTATTCAAATGAAGGTATCATCTTGGATAAAATTACCAATCCAAGGTAATACAAAAATGTATTTTACAATGAGTTACATAGAATTAGGCAAGATTTTGAGGAATATTTTTCAATAAAACATACATGGACCCACAATTTCTCTAAAAATTACCCTATAAAATCACCCTGATCAAATTAATAGAGTTAAAGTAGCTACTTCAAGAGTATTTGAAAAAAGGGCTCATATGACCTAGTGAATCATATTGGGTATACCAGTTCTCTTCGTAAAAAATGGACGGATTATTGTGGTTGTGTATGAATTTCATGGATTTCAACGTGACCTCCATAAAGAACATGTACCATCTTCCAAGGATTAATGACTTTTTCAATCAACTTTAAAGAGTTCATTTTCTCTCAAATATTGATATTCATATGGGATATCATCAAATGAATGCGAATAAAGAAGATATTTAGAAGTATTCTTTCCAAAACGTTTTGGGAACTATTATTTCATAGTGATTCCCTTGGATCTTACTAGTTACCTAGAAATATTTTTGTCTTTGATGAAAAGAGTAATTAGAACTACCACTAATATTTGTGGTAGTTTTAATCGATGATATTATCATTTTCTACATATTAAAGGAGAAACATGAAGAAAATCTAAGAATTGTGTTGGGAAAATTAAGGAAGGAGAAAATGTATTCTATGTAAAAAAAGATTTACTATTGTAAAAAAAAGTCACATTACTCAATATCATGAGCACAAATGAGTGAATTTTGGCGGACCAATAAAAACAAAAATGTGACGTTGGAATGAACGATACCGACTAGTTTCACTAATATATGTAGTTTAATTGGCATAAAAAGGTACAAATAATGCATTTTGATTATTTTTCATGAATTTATAGCCCACTAACTAAACTAACATAGAATGGGGTGAAGTGTGTTTAGATGGAAGAATGTGAGGAAAGCTTCAGGGATCTTCGAAAGAGGCTAATCACAGCACTTGTACTCACAATAGATACATGTGGATAAGGTTTTTGTGATATACAGTTATGCATAAAAGAAATTATTAGATTGTGTAATCATGCAGAATTAAAATGTGATATCCTACACCTAACAAAAAATGAATATCCTTGAGCACAACTACTCGATGCCTAACATGGAGTAAGAAACTATGATATTTACCTTCAAAATATAGAAGCTCTACCTCATTGGTGAGAGGTGTGACATATATACCAATCAAAGGAGTCTGAAGTATGTATTAGCATAAAAGGATATCAACATGCATCTAAGAAAATAAGGACTTTGATTTCACTATTCACTGATATATAGGAAATTCAATTAAGGTATATAATGCTCTTAGAATGAAATAACATGATACATTTTCTATGATGCAGATTGAGAAAGACCCTATCATCATGGATATGAAAATGAAGGATATGGAAATCATAAAGTAAAGGAATTCATTCTACCATACCAAAATTATTTCCCAACCATATATCCAAAAGAATATCAAGGATCCATATAGTGATGTTCTTGGGCAACAAAAGAAGGAAAAAGTAGTAAAATATGGGAATATACATGAGTTACACATCGATGATAACAGTGTGATTCAATTTTGAATGAGTCTCTTTGTGCCTTCATCATAAGAGATAACAAATGATCTTTTGGATATTGTCCATGGATAACCATTATTTATCTATCCTGGAACTACCAAGATGTATTTTGATCTTCTATAGCTCTTTTGGTGGGATAATATAAAGAAAATAAATTCCGAGTATATCCCACGATGTTTGGTAAGAAGGAATGTAAAAGGGTAGTGATAGATTTATAAAGTGACGATGAAACAATTTCATATACCCGTATAATAATGGATAATGTCACTACAGACTTTATAATGGGTCTTATAAAGAAATCCAAAATAAATAACTTTATATGATTTATAGTGGATGGACTCAACAAAACTACCAAATTCATTTCTATTCGAAAATATTTATTTCTTGAACAACTTTCCATGATATATTACAAGAATTAGGTGAGGCGGGATGGGGTACCACTTTCTATCATTTCTGAGCAGGATCTAAGGTTAACATATAAATTATATAGAATAATCCAATATTATTTGAGTTATGAATTGAATTTCACAACAACCTCTCACCCCTAAAATAATTTCTAATTTGAAAGGGATATTCAGATACTTGAGGATAGGATAAGAGCTTTCTTAATGGAATTTAATGGAGAATGGGATTATCATCTTCCATTGGTTGAGTTCTCATATAACAATATATTCCACCCATGTATTTAAATAGATATTTGTGAATATTTTTATGGGAAGTGATGTTAATCTATAACTTTTTTGGATGATTTTGTTGAATATAGTCTACTTGGATCTAAACTTGGGATGGAGATAACAAAGATAGTTTAATCCTTCCAACAACATGTACATGCTTCTATGGATTGGGAAAGTATCTATGCTGACAACAGTAGAAGGGACATAGAGATTTATGTTAGATATAATTTTTCCCATTGAATATAACATTATAAGAGATTCATGTAGTTTGGAAAGAAAGGGAAACATATCTAATGTTACATTAGACACTTTGTTATCCTTGATCGCATAAGATACGTTTCGAATCGGCTTTATCTTCTACAATGTATAGATCATGTTCAAGATGGGTTCCTTGTTTCACTCTTAAGGAAGTACATACACGATACCTCATATGCACTAAATTTGGAGGAGTTATAGTTGTAGAATGACCCCTCATATGAACAGAAGTTTGTGAAGATCATAGATCTTAGAGACAATGTTCTATACAACAATAAGATTCACCTAGTTAAATTGTTGTGGAGAATCCATAGGTATGAAATGTAGTCATGGGAACTAGAGGAAAAAATGAAATATTTGTACCCTGTTGTATTATGAAATTATAAATTAAGTTGAAATTTTGGGGATGAAATTTATAAATGGGGAAAGAATGTAATGAACCAAATTTTATAAATGAAATTTTCGTCATGAAACTAATTTATATCATATTATACACATACAATATATAGGGAAACCCAGAATAAATTTATCAATTAATAAAAATCATTACATTAGTCAATGACTAGACCCTATAAAATGATCAATATTATGGGGGGTCAAAAATATAAAATATAAAATCAAAAATAGGAAATTATGGATCACCCCAATTTTATAGAATCATCATGCCAAGAATAAATCTATATGAATGAAAAATAAATGAGTAAAAATATCATCATTTTAGAGAATATAAATGTTCAAACTAGAGATAAGATTATTTTAATAATGTATGAATGAATGAAGATGCATTTATAATTGGTAATGTGACTGTTGGAATAGTAATGTGACCAAGTAATAGTAACTTTACCACTGGGAATAGTAACCTCACCATTGGAATAAAAACATAATCTTAAAATAATAAATTGTAATATAAATATACATTATCATTATTTATTTAATTAAATATAAATATTATAATATCAAAAAAAATTAAAATCCTAATTAAAACACTCAACGGAAGTATAATCATATTTTAAATAAATTGTATTTTAATGAATTTATTAAAAATACTAAATATAATTTAAAATTTTGATTTACCTATTTTATAAATATATTTTTATAAAATCAATATAATATTCTAAATCATCATTTCAATCATTCCACCATTTGTTTTTCACTTTTTATAATACTTCATTTTTTAGGTGAATATTAAAAACATTGTTTCGTCACATAACATGTATATCTTAAATTATATTATTTAAAATGTAATAAAGATTTAATAATTTATAAAATATGATGTTTGGAAATGTTATATTTAATATCAATATATAATTATTAGAGTAAAATAAACTTAAATTCCAAACCAAAAAAAAAATTTCCCAAACCTAATGTTGAAAGTGTTCCCTTAAAAAATTTGATTTATTATTTATACTTTCCTTTTAAATAAACAAACTTAATTAGAATTATGAATTTTCTCAAAGGAATAAAACCATTATATAATATTTATATATGAATTATTTTTTAATAGATATACTATTAAAAGTATTACTATTGGTATAATATTTTATTCAATATTTTATTTTAAATATAACCCAATCCTAAAGTATAAATAATCACACACCCTCCCCTTATAAAATGAATCATGATAAAATTTTAAGAACAAAAAATTCTACCAAATCATTCCTCTAAATCCCCAAACAATCTGTAGTGTTGTTCTGGAGTAATACAACTCCAAACATCAAGGACTGTTATTGTCATGAAAAAAAGCTACACTGAGGATTAATTAATTTTCGATTAACACAACTTTTTTTCTTCTTCTCTTTCATTTTATCCAACTCGTTCTAAACCATTCCATCTATGATTTATTAATAAATATTTTAAAATTATATTAACTATTTTAATCAATTTTTAGTATCATATTTACTATATATATATAAATATAATGTTTTTTCACTCTTTCTACAATGTCCATTCAAAGGTTAGTTAACCACCAACCTAGATATTGCAATGTCAATTCATATTACCACATTAATGGATGGAATGCAGAAATGTTATATAATATAAAAATATTGTAATAAATGTATTATATAGTTATTTATTTATTTATACTGATCTATACATTAATTTTAATGAAAATATTGAAATCGAAACAAAATAGAAATATATAATGAAAATATTATATTAAAAAAATTCACATTTAACAAAGAATGTTTTAAAATATAATAAAACAAATAAAATTGATAAATAGTGGAAGAAATTTATATAATTCACTTATAGAAATATTTTTTATTAATACTTTTTTATTATTCATGAGCTGGAAAAGTCATAAAATAATGAGAGATTTAAGGTACGTGGATTCCCGAGCCCAATTCCCTTCTATTATGTTATAAACCTTTCAAAAAACATCATTATATATATTCCTTTAGTGTTTGATAAATTTAATTTCATTGTTATATAGTATTTTTTTTTGAGATAAACATGTTTCCACATTGATTTTTATGTCAAATACAATTATTTTCCAAAAATACTTACATTTCAAAAATGAATCCTCAACTCCTCATGTTTTTTTCTTATCCTAATAAAAATAAAATGTTATTCTAAACTGTGATCAATTTCATTCATTTGGTATCCCAAATATTTATTCATTAATATATGATGTATTAAATTCTTGTGAAAAACATTCTTTTCCATGGGTTATTTGATGGTATGATTGATATACATTCTAAATGGAATGCATGATAATGTAAATGTTATGATGTTTCAGATGGACCTATAATTATATATCCCTCAAATGAATAGTATAATGTGATGAATCTTATGATATAATGTGTATTATGTGTGCACATGATTCTATAGTTGTAAACAATATTTATTTTATTATTATTCAAATATGTTATGCATGAACAATATGATAACATTGTTCATAAAAATGTGAGGTATTTGACCATAATGACTTGATATTTTATTTTTATGAATTTTCTATATTCCAGGCATTTGTCACATGTTTTCAATTATTTTTATGATTATAATCCCATTATTATGAAAAAATGATGATGATTTTGTTGACCCTTGTTATATTGATGCATCTCCACTATTCATCCCCTTATAGGGATTTAATCTAACCCCTTTATTTAATAAACATCCAAAGTTTATTACATCTCTAAAGAAGAATGCTAGATTTTAAAATGATAGAGAATAACTATTTAAATAAATTTTAATGTTCTATTATTTAAATGTTTTTTATGAACCTAATATTTCCAATAAAAAATCCCTTTTATCCTCTATTTTTATCTCTATTATTTTTTATCTTAAAATGATGTAATAGTCATGAAAGAAAATGTTGGGTCACTATAGGACATACCTTTTTTCATACATGATTATTACATCATTTAAAGATTAAAAAATAATAGCATTACAAATTCATGATTAAAAGGATTATTTTCTTGGGTAAATTATGATTATACATTAATGTTACCTAATAGAACATAAATATTGTATAATTACTTATTCTATATATTCTTAGTGGCCCTCACATTACCCTTTTTTAAATATAGTCACCAAAGGATATAAATCAGTTAATGTTATGATCTAAAATCCTTATTACAGGATGAATATGGGACATGAATCAATATAACATGTGTGAGCATAATCATTATCATAATATCATAATTATAAGATTATCATCAACTCTATGTGGTGAAAATGCATTGATGAATATACTGTGGAAATTAATAAAAATGAAAAATCACGTCTTAGTGTTCAAATACCTGACGTAGTTGTGGAAAAATCTAAAATCATGTTCACACATTACATATGTGCATGACCATAACATCGTCATTATAAACAAAGACAACAACATGTTCCCAAATAATACATATCATCCAATGAGATACATCACATTACCCAATGTGTAGAGATCCAATTTTTGCCTACTATGATTTTGAAATATTTCTCTATAAATATTTCCAGATCAACAAGCTAAGGTGGTGTGAAATTACATAGCCCTATGTTCCTAGAAGTAATAAAATAATAAATATATTTTATATCATGCATGAAACTTATTAAATAAAAAGGTTAACTCTTGAACAATTGACCATATTATAAAACTGATACTAAAATTGAGTCCATAATGGGGTGATTACCCTAGGTGAGACATAGAATGAGTCATCATGGGATTTTGAGACCCCTAGATTTTTGGAATTTCATTTAATTAATAAATTAATATATTATCTAATTGATTAGTCAGTTTTCATCACAATAGATAACTTTTTAAATTTTAATTCAGGATAATTCATTTAGGGTTCTTGTCATAATACTGATTTTTTGGTGAGATATATCTTCCTCATTATTATGAATAATTACCTTGAAAAAAGATAAATCTTTGGATTGGATCATATCATGATGAAATGAACAAAATAGATTCCTTTTAATCATTAGAAAATGTGTTCTTCATCAGTGATCGATCTACAATTGAGGTATGACTCATCAATTTGTTTTTTTATTCCCTTTTAACTAAATAGAGTATTAGATTCATATTCTTTCTGGGATATATTAGAATTATAAAATATTCATGGTTTCATGTAAAAAAAATTATTTTACTTTACTTGTTTTCTAATCTGGATTCACTGTTCTTGATGGATTGGAGATGAATACTTGGCCTAAAAAAATGACCTTTGGTCATGTGGATTTCTCCCCATTTTTCTTTGTGTTCATCACCAATTAGATCCTGATGGTCCTATATTTTTTTTATAAGAGGTATCAATCCTGATTATACCCTCATATTTGTGGTGAATTAATGAAAAATGAATAGTTCAATGAGAAATTCAATGATTTGGGATAGTTTATGGGTGAGGATGACCATTTTGTTGATCGAAAGAAGATTCCTGCTTCAAAAGAGGTGTGTCGATCTGTGAAGTGAGTGGGGAACCCCTATAAGACTTTTAGTGGCCATTTTATGGTGAGACACTATTGGGATACATATTTATAGGTAATATAAAACATTTTGGGTAGATTTTAGGCTTAAATCAAAGATCTATGTGCATATCCAAGAATGTAAAACATATTTGAGTTTCTAGAGAAAACCTGACTACATGATTTGGTCATTGATAAAATCACAAAATGTATCCCCTCCCACAATAGCAGCTAGGGGTTTAGGAAATATTATGTATGACATAGCATGTAGTGCATTATACATGCCATGTTACCCCTACACGGTTGAATAACCCCTATGACAGGTCACATGGATGTGAAACTGTGTGTAAATTCATGGGTTCAGGTACACACCCATGTACTCTGGTACATGTACATGAAAAATAGCACATGGACTTGGTCCCAATTAGTAAATACATGCTATTTAGTCCACCTACATAGTATTTACCTCTATATGGATATGGAACAGTGTGCTGACTACAGACACATCCGGGCTATGGAGTGGGACTACACACCACGTGGGTCCCCTCAAACACTATGTAACCCCCATAGATCTTTTCTGAGTAAACATTGAATGTTTGTATCTTATACATTTGAACTCTCATTTCGGACCATGAGTAGAGTATCTTGAGTATTTACCATGTAGAACACAATTGAGCCCTTAGTTGTGGATTTTGAGATACGATGTGGAAAGTACTTAGTATAGTGATGATACATGGTGGGACATATCATTAGACTCACAAGAAATAAGAATGATTTTCCCCAAAAATTTTTTTTGAGACATGACCAAAAACCTCTCAACTGATTGAGTTCCACACAAATAAGATATTATTAAGCCATGGTTAATGAGTTTCTTAGATTTGTGTCCTCAGGGAAGACGTGAGGGATATTGGGCATCATTGTTGGACTTTTGGAACTATTGGATACTCTTTTTCATAGGATGAGTTGTGAGAGGGATATCCACATACTCACTCATTTGGCATTATTTTGATTGGGTATATATATATATATATATCATTCTTCTATATCCACTCCTTTGATTTGGTTACTGTCCTTCTAGGAGCGGCGAAGACTCATGGGGTATGCCACTTGCTTTTTTAGTTTAGCTACTCATGGTTGGATGAGTATAATCTCATGATATAGGTGGAAAATGCTCAATGGGTAGACTATATACTCAATATGAATATCCCATTTTTCTTAGATGAGCATACTTTCAATCTATGTTGGTTTTAGCTTTAATCTTTTGCAATGCATCTTGTATCTTGTATCTTTCTCTTCTATTGTATCTCTGACATCCCCCCCCTTCAGCTTTTAGGACCTCCTATTGGATATGTTTATAATCAACCCTTAATGGGATTTCCCATACATGTTGTGTCTTATATATAAGATTGATTGGTTGATAATGGCAATTATAGAGATTTTGGATACTGAATTCTTGGACCATGTATATTGGTAATAACTTGGGCTTTAGGATTTGGTCTCTTTCATATGTTTTCTTTTCCAGTTCTCTCCTAGGTGGGGACACATTTCAGGTTGGGAATGTATTTTTTCACATTAATTTTCGTCATACACTAACATACATTTAATATAATAGAGGTTCATGCATGCTTGGTTTATTTTACCATAGTGTTTCATCTTTTCTTCTTCTCCTCTTCAATTTTTCACTAAGTTGGTTGTGTTCATGTGTAAATGTTATTAGGAATATTACTTCCAATTTAGTTATTCCTTTGGTGCTTGTAGAACCACTAGGCCTATGGAGGTAGGATTGGGGTAGCTACTTCTCTAGACCTAACTTGGGTCATGTATTGAATTAATTTATTAGTGGAATATATAATTCTGGGCCCACCCACAATATCATAACATTTAAAAAATAATCCATGCTAGGTGTAACATATAACAATCATAGTCATATAATAATACATTGATAGGAATGGGTGTCATAATAATTTAGTAGACAATATATTCATGAATTCCAGACATAAAAAAGCATAAAAAGTACTTGTTATTAGAATCATCAATAACTAGTGAATAAGAAACAATCTCAAGAGGATTCATGATGTGTTTATAAAAGAATAGTTATTTAAGAAAAATGTTTATATTTTTTATAAATACTAAATAGAAACATGTATATCCTAGTGAATAAGAGATAATAATAATGAAATTATATTTATGATATAATAATGTTAAACACACCATGATATTTTTCATGAAAGAGTTATAAACCAAAGTATTGGAGTTGGGTTCGATATTCCCCTTACATTTATTCCCATTTAATTTTTTCACCATTGTGCCTCCTGAATAAAAAAATTAGATTTTTAATACATTTATGAAGAATTTAATTAATTTAATTTATAAATATATTTTTCAATTATAATCATTTCATAATATTTCTTAATTTATTCTGATGAAATTTTAGTGTTCTAATATTATTTCTTTTCTTAAATCAATCCCACTTCTCTTTGATTTCTCAGTTTTCATAAATTTAATTTGTAAATTATAATAATTTATTCATGAATCTAAACATTAATGTAATCTCATATTTATTTGTAATATAATCATTATAGTAATCATAAATGATTATGGTTATATATGTTTACATGGAAATGCCTCCATAGGTGGTAATCCGACCTTAAACAGGGCATATTGTGATAGAGTGAGAAAAAAGAAGTTTAATATTTACATATAGCGTAGTATGATACTTCTAGTAGGTTAACATCATTAATATAAAGTTAAATTACTACTTAATTAACTATTTTAAGGTTTTTTCTGAAGGGGTTATAGAAAAATAACTAGAAGAGAAAGATAAAATAAATAAGTGGAAAACTCGACTATAACATGATAAATCCTTGGTGTGGCTTCTTTGGTATGACACTATAACTCCTTAGTGACTAGAGATTAAGTTCACAAGAATGTACCAATAGATTATATGGATCTTTAGAGGGTTCATTTGGGATGATCTTTGGCTTTGGAAGGGATGGGAATAATGTTTTTCAAAGGCGAGGGTAAGGGGTTATTTATACTTGAGGAGAGGGTTTTTTTAGAATAAATTATTGAATAAAAATGATATCAATGTTAAAAATAAAAAATATAATTTTTTACATTAATAATAATATATTAATCTAATATAATGAATTTTAGGACATTAAATTTCCTTTATAAGTTTAATTATGTAGTTTATCAAAAAGGAAAGTGGAATGAAAGAAAATTGTAATTTTAATGAATCACTTTTGACATTAGTACATGGAAAGTTATTTTTAGGATTGAAAATTAGTTTTATCATATCATAATGAATAATATATTATATAAAATATATAATTTCATATTATCATGTTCTATAAATAATTATTTAGTTATTACATTAGGAATGATTTAATTTAAGACAAACCAATTATGTGAAATACTGTATTTTTTATATTCACCCAAAAATTGTAGAACTTCCAAAAAATTACAAAAAATCGCAATTAAAAAATTTATAAATGATGATTTCAAAAAGGATTTTAATTTCATTAAAATAAATTTCTTAAATAGGTTATTATAATTTTTAATATAAAAATAATTATTTTTAAAACTACATTAAAATACAGTTTATTAAAAATGATTTCCTATTGTCATTGAGTATTTTAATAATGATACCTATTTTATTGGAATTATAATACATATATTTAATTAAAATAATCATGATAGATAATTTTTATACAGTAATTTATTATTTTTTGGTAAAATTACTATTTCAACTATCGTGTCACTATTTTCAACAGTTAGGTTATTATTTTAATGGTCACATTATTTCATATAAATTCTTTTATATTCCTTCATTCATTATTCAACTTGATTCATATCATGGTCATAAATTTAAAATTTATATAGTTTAATTTATTTAATAATTTTTTAATTCTTCTCTATAGTGTTTTCTATGGGGGACATGATTCTAGTAGATTACCATGATTCCTATTTACCTATGTTAGCCTTTTTATTTTTTATTTTTTGTAATGATATATTATTTAGAATCTTAATTAGTTTAATTGGTGATTAATATACAAATATTTCCAAATTAAACAATGTATTTGTGGTTTATCAATATTTTTATGTGTATATTACTATATAATATAAAAAAACACAAATTTTTTTCCAAAAGTATATATTACTAATATAAAATGTGTCATTAAATTATTCCACCATTTAGAAATGTCGTCCTTGAAATTGAAAATCATATTTTTAGTTAAGAATTGTTGATGATACTTTTATTTCATTTTTTCCTTTTGTTCCAAAGTCACCTTTTCAAAATTATGTCTCCTACATAAAGCATTGACAAGGTGAGATATATTATTGCATAGAAGATTATCTATACATTCCAAGATATTCAATGGTTGTTCCACATTTGAGAGTCCATTCTCTATTTGTACCACCTCTGGATATTGTACACACGTGGGATTTGGTATGTACATCCTTAGGATTGATACATGGAAAATTTCATAATCATGATCCATACTTTCTGTAAGTTAACATTGATAGATTATTTCTCCAATGTGATAATAGATCTCAATGAGACCAATGAACGTTGGTATAAGCTTACATTTCATTCCAAAATTGCATGAATCATTTCCATGGTTAAATTCGAAGGAAAACATTACCTCCAACATCAAACTCTAAGTCCCTTCTATGGTTTTTATCAAATATATTTTACTAACTTTTATCAAAATTTATATGTTGTTGGATGTATTTAACCTTCTCTATCATTTCTTACACAAGATTAGGTCCGTGTTTCTTATGTTCCCCAAATATATCCCAACATGTTAGAGTTCTAAATTTCATCCCATATAGACTTTCATATGAATCCATTTGAATACTTTAGTGGAAGTTATTGTTATATAAGAAATCATCCAATGGGAGATGCCGATTTGATCCTCCATTAAATTCCATTGATCAAGATATTATCATATCCTCAATCTTCTAAATAGTGATTTTAGATTTTCCATTGATTTGGGGGTGAGAGTCCCTATTGAAATTCAATTCATTTATAAACGTATGTTGAATACTTTATTAAAACATAGAGAAGAACATTTCATTATGATTATAGAAGATTGAATGTGGTACCCCATTCTGCCTCCCCACTTCATTCACATATATCTTGGACTGTCTTTCGAGCGAGAAATCATCCTGAATAGGGATAAAGTGGAAAGTATTGTTGAGTGAATAAACCACAACCCATATAATATTGTTTCCTTTTTTTTCTTCAATAGACCACTGAAAAATTACATAATGATATTCTCTCATTTTAATATGAGTATAATGAATGGTTTCAGAATCCCTTTAGACATTAATCACGCTTATTTAACATTATGACATACCAAACACCATGAGATGTTCACAAAAATCCTCTCCTTTATGTATTACTACTAGAAGTGATATCAAAGTAATCTATATATCTAGTTACCTCTAGGATAGATAAAGAAATATGGGTTGTGTTTGTTATCAAATATATCCTTCTATATCCAATGATATGAATGAACACATATCCGGATTCAAAACTAAATCATTCCATTATAATTGACATGGAACTCATGTAGATTCCCTTCCATTACTACATTCACCTTATTTTGTAGCTACATATCATTCCTTGGTATCATCGTGATCTTATATTAGTTGGATGGTTTTGAAAAAATTTATGAATGGTTGGATGTATTCCCTACTCTTATGATTTTAAGATTCATCCATTGAATTTCAATGACTATATGGTCTTTCTCAATATTGGTCATCGATTGTGTTTCAGGATCTTTTATGATTAGAGAATCAACTAACCTGCTAACCTTTCTCAGATGATAATCAATAGATAAATATATTTCCTTGATTGGATCTAACCATATCCTTTGATGCATGTTGAGATCGTTTTGTGTTAATATATACTTTAGAATATTATGATCGGTATATATTTCTCACTCCTCACCGTAGATATAGTACCGACCAAACATTAATGTTATGATAATAACTACTAACTCTAGATCATTGGTCAGGTAGATTATCTCATGAATACTCAATTATAGTTAGAATTATGAGATAAATTTATAACATTAGATGAGAACACAACCCAATCCTTTATTTTAAGAAATATTTTATGTCACAGAAACATCTATTGTTATTAGTAGTGTGAGTACAGGTGTAGTGATTGACCTCTTCTTGAGATCCTTAAAGCATTACTCACATTCTTCCATCAAGACATATTTTAACCCTTTCTATGTTAACATAGTAATTGGTCTAGAAAATCTTGAAATATTTATCAAAAACATCATTAGTTCCAATCTATGATAAGAAAACTAAGGATTTTTTTACACTATCGGTTCAAGGACATTCCTCAATTTCCATTCTTTGTTAAGGGAACACAAAAATTCCCTCACTTGTCATCACATTCCACAAGAATGAAACTTTCTGTCCCCAAAAATCACACTTATTGAACATAGCATACATTTTCTCATTCTCTAATATTGTCATAACAATCCATAGAATCTATTCATATTCCTCTTTTATCTTGGAGTAATTCCAAATATGATCGATAAAAATTACCAAAAATTTTCAATGGTAGTTTCTAAGGACTCTATTCCAAAAATAAAAATATATATTATGTTAATTATTATGCTCTAATCTAAGAACAATAAATTCATAGTTCCCACACCATTTATAGAAAGAAGTGTTTTGAATATCATAATTATTCACCTTTAGTTGATGATATCAATAACTAAGATCCACATTTGAGAAGTACTGAGCTCTTTATAATGGGTAAAAAATTCATCTGTCATTTCAAGAGGATAATTTTTATTTATGGTGATCATTTTTAGCTCTTGGTAATCAATAAACAGTTTCATTGATCCATCATTCTTCGTGAATAATAGAACTACTACAGCTAGGTTGATGCACTAGGGCGTGTGAAACATTATACAAATGATCTTGTAGATGATTATTGAACTCTAACACAATTGGGGCCATCCTATGAGCGAATTTTGGGATATGAGTAGCTTTGGGTATAACTTCTATTTAGAACACTACCTCATTGTTTAGGAGAAGACCATGTAACTCTTCAAGAAATACATCATTGTATTCTCTCATAATGTTAATTTCTAAGAGTTTAATACATTCCTATGAATCTACCATTTAGATGAGGAATTATTATTTCTTTGGAATCAACACCCACAACATTTATGGATATTTGAATGGATATCCATTATCTTCCTTGTCTTTCTAGAGGAGCATGTGATGGTTTAAAAGATGAAAATATACTTCTTTTCTAGATAGTTTATATGTTCTATATATAATGAGATCAAATCAATTCCCTATATTAAAATTAATTAAACAATGGGAATGATTACAGGATATTTTTGGAATAATTTTCAAACATATGCCAATAATTGAAGAGTCCAACACTTGGGTTGCAATGATTTCACAACTAGATGTTTTTATGGTTATATCTACTTCAAGGTATCATGGATTCAATTTAATAGTTATAGAAAACATATAGGATATAATGAAATTCATATAAATCAATTAAAAATTCACTAGGAAGGATTTAATATTATGAATACTGCTCACCATTTCATTTTTCTAATTCTAGTTCCACTAATCTATTTAAAAACAGATTTCAATAAAGAATGAAT
Source organism: Viscum album (assembly GCA_963277665.1). Lineage (NCBI taxonomy): Eukaryota > Viridiplantae > Streptophyta > Magnoliopsida > Santalales > Viscaceae > Viscum > Viscum album. Next base: position 247,698,725 of record OY728165.1, on the reverse strand, counting down.
ATATAATTTATTCTTTAGTGATTTTAACACTAAAGGCATATCTTATGTGATCGTTGTATTATATGTTTCGGAAAAAATATTATTCTAGGAAGATTTACTTATACATAGACTTATAATGATGGTTTTTTACTCTTTTTTTCAAATCCCAATTCCCAAATTAACTAAACTATGATATGATACCAACTATGGTCTTCTTATTTTTCCTTACATGACTATCACATCATTTTAACGATAAAAAACTTAATTACATTAAAAGTACAGTATCCAATGGTTTAGTTTCTCATTAAAATTATTCATATATATAAAATTCACAAATTAAATATAAAAATTATTTAATTCCTTCTTGTCTATATTTTTAGTTTCCCTCACAATCTCTTTAGTAAATGTAATCTCTTAAGGATATACATGAATTAAAGGGCTAGTCTAAAATAATGTAAGAGCACGAATAAGGGATAAGAATCAATATAACATGATTGAGAATAATAATAATTATTATTATAACATATGTTGTATTAAAATTAATATCATTTTGGAAAAAATGGATAAATTCAAGGAATGTGGTTGTGTATTAAAATGAAACATCATTTCAAAGTTGAAAAATACCACATATATTTACTAATAGAGTTAACATCATGTTCACACATAAAATATGCACATAATCATAATGTCATCATTGAAAAAAATAGAGAACATTGTGTTCACACATAACAAAAAACATCTCGTGATATACATCATATTACCGAATGCATTGGAGGGCTATAAAATTCTGGTCCCACACATCACAACATAACATTTACGTAATCATGAATACCACATAGAATTTATAACAATCATAGTAATAAAATTTCCGTTGGAAAAAAATGGGTTTCATATGAATTTAATTAATCATACATTCATGAATAAATTTTTTTGTTCCCAAAAGAAATTGGAAAAAACATTCATAGTATGACAATCATCATTCTCGATTGAAGAAGAAACAATCTCAGGAGGAGTCAAGATGTTTTTTTGGAAAGAAGAGTTCGTTTGGAAAAAATAATTATATTTGTCTTAAAACCACCATGAAAAAATGTATATCCTAAAAAAGAAGAGATAATAAAAAAGAAACTAAATTTATGGAACATTAATGGAATACCCACATAGATATTGTTCATGAAAGTTGTATAACCCAATGAAAGGGAGTTGAGTTTTAGAATTATCTTAAATTTATTACCTCTTGATTTCATAACAATTTTTTCTCATGAATAATAGACTTATATTTATTATAATAATGATCCAAAAGTTTTTTTATTTATTTGTAATAATATTTTTTAATAATAATAATTTAGTTATATTTTTATTTTATTCTATTGAAATTGATTCATTTTGATATCTTTTTTTCTTAAAAATTTAGCATTTCTCATTGATTGCTCTATTTTCATAATTATAATCAATCCATTATTATAATTAATTATATAATATTATAATTCATTTAATTAAATATTTATTTATAATATATAGTTTATAATATCCATCCATGATGATGATTGTATGTTTTGAAATCGAAGTGTCTCTATTGGTGGTTAACTGACCTTTGATAGGACATCATCAGGAGAGAATGAATGAGACGTTTAATATTTATATATATTTTATAATGATACTTACATTAGGATAAAATCATTTATATAATGTTAAAATACTAAATAATTAATTATTTTATAGTTTTATTTGAACGGGTTGGTTGAAAAATAAGGAAAAAAGGAAGAATAAATTGAAAAGAGGAAAACGTGAGTAGAAACTTACTTAATCCTCGATGTAGCTTCTGTTTTTTGAAAATATAAATCCTTGGCGATTAGAGTTAGATTTATTAATAATTTCCCTAAGTATTATAAGGATCATTAGAGGGAGGATTTTCTAAGATAATTGGATTTGTAATTTATTAGAGGAGTTCTTTTTCAATGGGAGGGGGAGCAGTTACTTATACATGATGAGAGGGGTATTTTTAGATTAAATTGTGGAATAAAATAATATATTTGATTAAAAAATTATAATAGTGACTATTTTAAATTTTAAAACATATATTTATATAATATAATTCATTTTGGAATTTAAATTCCCCTTTTAAAATTTAAGTCATCTGTTTGTAAAAAGGAAAGTGGAATGAAAGGAAAATTGTTATTTTAAGAAAACATTTTTGAATTTAGATTTTATAATGTTATATTTAGGTTTTGAAAATTTTTTATTATATTTTAATGACCCATTTATCAAATAATATATTTAATGGATTAAATTTAAGTTAATGAAAATATTATTTCATTATTACATTATGAATTATTCAATTTAAGTTAGATGAGTTATGTGAAAAACTGTATTTTACTACACACATGAAAATTGAATTATTTTAGTAAATTAACAAGAGAACACCCTTGGATAATTTTGATGAGGAGATTTAAAAATTGATATTTATTTAAATAAAAATACTTCTTAAATTAGTAATTTAAAATTGGAATAAAAATGATCATTTTTATAAAATACGTTAAAATAATGTTTATTAAAAATGCGGTTCCATTTTTTAATCTTGATATTTATTATTTAACATTATAATATTTTTATTTACTTAAATTAATCATTATAAATATTATTTATATCAAAAAAATATATTTTTAGGTAAATTTACATTTCCAACTACAAAGTTACTATTCTTAACGAGCAGTTTATTATGCTTATAATCACACTTCCTTCTATAAATTCATCTACATTCCTTTATTAGTTATTCAACTCAATTACTCTCAAGGTTATATATTTCAATTTTCTTTAACATTTCTTGATTTACTATTATTTTTCTTCATCTCTATAGTTTTTTATGCGGGGACATTGATTTTATTAGATTAGGGCGATACCTATTATCCAATTTTATCTTTTCTATATTAAATTTTTTATCATATTGTATTGGTTTGAATATAAATTAGTTTTGGTGATGATTAATGTAGCAGTATTTAGTAATGAAACTTATAATTTTCTAGTTTCTCTATAAAATTTATGTGTATAATAAAATAAAATAGAAAACAGAAAACATCTGTTCAGTAAACAAATATTGCTAATAATAATTTGTCAATACATTATTCCCTCTTAGAATTTTTTTTACTAGAGTTTTAACTCATATTCTATATTCAGAATAAGTGAGTATAATTATATTTTATTGTCTCTTCTAGTTCCCTGGTCACCACTTCATACTGATAGTTCCTCCATAATACATTTATATTTTTGTTGTCTTTTAGCGCAAAACATTTCCTATATGGTCCAAGATCTTCACCAACTATTCTTCATACGAGAGGTCATTATCTATTTGTAACACAAATGGATTTAATAAATGTTTGAGATTACATATGTAATTCCTCAGGAGTGATAAGTGGTATACATCATGAACTTGATCCATGCTTTGTGGATGTGAAAGATGATAGGCCACTGCTCCTATGTGATCAAGGATCTTAAAAGGGGCCAATGTACCTTGGGATAATATTTTTTCCTTTTAATGACACATGAATATTTTCCATGGTGACATTTTAAGGAAACATTTGTCTCCAACATCAAACCCCAAGTCCCTTTAATGTTTTTCCACATAGATATTTTTTTGAATTTGTGTATTTTTATATTTTATTGGATGGATTGAACATTCTATAAAATTTCTTGCACATGAACTTGTACATGTAAATTTTTTCTCTAACATCACCCAACATTTTGGAGTTCTACATAACTTCTCAAATAGAGCTTCATAGGGATCCATTTTTATACTAGAGCTGAAGTTATTTTTATATGAAAACTCAACAAATAGGATTTTCAGATCCCATACTATTAAAATTCTAGTTAACAAGATCTTACTATTTCTTCAAGTGTATGAATACTCCTTTCATATTGGCCATCAATTCTTGAGAGAACATACATGATTAAATTAAATTCATTACTAAATGTATTTTTGAATACGTTTCTGTAATTTTGAGGTGAACCCTATTTCAAAATTAGAGATAAATGAAATTGGTACCCTATACTGCCTCACCACATCCTTCACATATATCTTGGAATGTTTTTCAAGTGCTAAAGCTTATGTAATAGCAATAATGTTGGATTTCTTGGTGTGTCTATCTTCCAAAAACAACATCACAATGTTTACTTTGGATGTATTTGGGAGACCAATAACAATATTCATAATAAAATTATCCCATTTCCGCTTTGGGAAAAGAAATGGTTCCATAATACATTTAGACATATGTATCTCTTATTTAACTTGTTGAAATACCAAACTACTTGATATGTACTTAGTAATCTCAATATTCATGTTTTCTTAATATTTTTTTTCTCGAATATCACAATACATCATTGTACTTACAGGATTAATGGAAAATATGAGCTATGTGAATTATCCAATAACACCTTCTTTAACTAAGGATATGAATAAAAACAAAGCCTTATTCCAAACCAAGTCATACCATTATCATCAATATGGAAGTCTTGAAAATTTCATTTTTTATTTCTATCACTTTTTTTTTGTATCTCTATATCATTATTTTATGCCTCTTTTGTCTTCTCAGGGATGGATTGTTGAGAAATAATTTGGGAAATGTTGGTTGAATTCCTTACCATTATTATTAATTGATTCATCCTTTTCATTTCCATTATGATACCGAAATTCTAAATCCACACCATTGATAGAGTGAACGGTTCTTTTCAACTATGATCATTAGATACCATGCTTGCCTTTCCCAGATGGTCATAAATAGAAAAATCCTAGTCAATAATTTTCTATAACCATTTTCTCTGGTTCATATTGAGACCCTTCATTGTGAAAATTAAATTTAGAATTTTATGAATGATATTTATGTCACTCTTCTCTATATAGAGATATTTCATCTAAATATTTAGAGTGAAGATCATAACTACTACCAACAAATCATGTGTTAGATATTTCTTCTCACAAATCAAATAACATTCATGCGGTATAAGATATAACATTATCAATATCCATTAGTTCTGTAACACCCCAAGCTTCTACGGTACGTTTCCCTTCGAATAATGCGATAGCGTGTGTTGTACGCAACCTCGAGTTCTAACACACACCACAACTAATTAAACTAGCCGTTGTGAATAGTAATACCTAATTTTTGAAATTATATATATTTTATATTTGAAAATGGACTTCATTTTTGGATTCGGAATATCGAATTTAGCCTAAGGTGAAATTTTGGTACTTTTCGGATAACTTTTATATTTTGATGAATAGTGAAAATTACTAAATTTTAATTAAAAACAACTTTTTTAATCAAAATAATTAATAGTGATAAATTATAAATTTGAGTGGTTTTAAATTATATTTAGAATATATTTTTACCATTTAATATAATGTTGGTCATTGGACATAATTTTACAATTAAACCGAACATAAACAAGTGTCAATCTTTTGATAGTTATTATCTCTTAAAAACACGCTTTTTATTTTGACAGCGGGAATTAATTTTAAATTAATTTCTGCCACTTCTGTGTTTTGAATTTAGGAAAATGGATTCCATATTTGGAATCAGGATGTTCAAATTGTGTAAATAGGTAACTTTTATTTTTAGACATTTTGAATAATTACTGCGGTAAATATTTTATTTACCATGGTTAAAGGGTAATCCGGTAAATAAGGGTTAAAAAATAATATTATAATAATACAAAATTACCCTAAAACGTGTCCTAACCTTATTGGTGGACACATACCCGACCATGGTCATCCTTGGGTCAATTTGGGGACCCCTTGGAGCCACTTGTATGTGGTAGGGACACATTATATTAATAAAGTTAAAATAAAAATAAAAATGGCATAAGCTTACATCTTTTATAAGAACAATTTTTACATAGGGTTATACATGTTGGACTTTCGATTATAAATATTCATTAGAAAGATAAAACGATTTCCTACATAATGATGTTTTATTTATAATTTTTAGACATTAAATAATTTATTTTATTTATGACACAATGATGATCCAGTAATTACTAAAATAGTAAAAAATTAACATAATTGATATTATAAATACCCAAATAAATATAATATGAAACTTTTAATGAATTAAACTAATTTTCTAGGCTAATATGATATATTAGGATTGATTTAAATGACTTTTTTCGAAGTAATCAATCTGTTATGAGTTTCACAAAAATCAACTATTGAATAGTGTCAAAATTGACATAAAAGAGTTCTTAAAACAAATATTATATTATTAATTGATATTAAATTCCTAAAAATCTAAGGTTCGGCCAAGAGACTTATATTATGATAGGTTAATCATTAATGGACCACTTGGGGGTCGATTGGATGTATATAGTAAGTTTATTAACCATATTATATAAAAATACAAAGAGACATTGTAAAAGTGAAACTAATTAACTTAGAGTTAATACTTAAAGATAAGGTTAATATAAGTACCCAAACCTGTCTAAATTCTATTGGATGAGTTGTTTTCGACCTATCCCCACCTCAGCCTTTGAATAGTCAACTTTGGAGCCTTTAGAAACCGAATATGAATTTATTATAAATTAATATTTCTAGCTTTTCCAAAGGTGCCCCTCACCCCTCTTATAAAAGGGCACTCCTCCTTCTCATTTCTTCACACCTTCAAAGCCTTTTGGTTCGGCCAAACTCTGCCCAAATAATCTCCCAACATCCCTCACTACAACCTAGAGGCCTTAGTTTGATCAGAAAGCCAACCTAAGGAGCCCTTTTGATCAAATCAAAAGGAAGAACCCGAAGAAGAGGTAATGATTTCACCACCCTTTTCTAAGTTCATTTCTTCTTCCACTTCTTCTTCCTTTGTTCTTACCATTCTAAAATAATAACTCCAGTATCTCACATATACTGTGATGTTATTATAAGTATGGTACAACCATATTCAGTATTCTATTCACCCTTTGAATAACATGTCACCATACGTGCGTACGTACGGCTTACCGTCTCCACGTCGTGGTGTAATTGTTATTCAATATAATATTATTTGGATGGGTATAATAATGATGTGTAACTCATGTAAATAATAAATATAACATGTTAATGATTCTGTATATATGATATACCATTCATTTATATATTATTTTAATATCAAAAGAATGATATTGTCGTTCGTGCGTACGTACGGACTACCGTCTCCACGAACGCGATGAGATTCATTCTCCATCGTATCCATTCAAGTATAATTATCATTTTATGATTTAAAAATGATGTTTAAGGACTTGATATCATTCTGGATATGAATAAGATACAACAAACATGGCTTATGTAACAAAACATATAAAAGAAAATGAGTAAGTTAACACCCGAAACGATGATAATTCTAAGATATTATTAATAAATCAATGTTAAAAGATCATATATGATATCATATTAATATATATGATTCTTGTATAATTTAATAACAATTATTTCACCATTATACAGGAGGTTAACCTACCCCAACCAAGGAAAAGTACAAGGTAAGGGTTATTTCACAATCTCTTCATTATCCGAGGTTGTTTATATGTAATAATCTACTGGGATCTCTTTATCATCCACATCCATGTTTCTTAAAAATGTATTTCAAAACATTTTTAATATTTACAAGAATATGGGTTAAAGTCATTTATACCCTTTTTTGAATTTTTATAAGAGGTTTATAAAGGAATCTTTCCGTCGTTTTCAAAACAAGGTCCTTTTTAACCTTTTCGACAGAATTGAGGTAAGAATGTTTTTTTTAACTTATACGGCGGGTACGGTTATTTTACGCCGTTATAAAATCTTCAAAGCTTTCCTTACAAGCTTATAAGAATATTTTCAAAGAAAATGTTTTATTTTATATGGATCTTAAATGATTTCAAAATAAGAGGAGATATTTCTTTAAAAAGAATTTTGATTTCATCTATGTCAACATCCTTTGATGAATTTTAAGATTATTTGAAGTTGAATTATTATGATACAAAACTTCTATATTGTATTGAAGGTTTTGTGATATGTTTGACTGTGGATGTGCTATTTTTATACCATTCATAGTTTATTGTGAAAGTATTGACATTTCGTATGCTAGTTTTAATACGAATGTTTATGTTATGTTTAAACCTTTTCATATGGGAATGCATTGGACTTAATAAGTGACGGGTGGAGCCCGCTATAGCTCCTCGATGCATCGGTAGGTCTCATGAGACATACTAGTGTCTTGGCACAAGGCCTTGACAAAATCTTATTTGTAGTCCTGGCACGAGGCCTTGGCTATGTGGTTATGATAGTCTGGCATTATGCATTCCAACATTATGAAAGTGGTTATTGATTTTTGCATGTGATTATTCATTTAGTAGAATATCCATGTGAATAAGTAAATGGCATTATTTCATTTTATTTATGCCATACCATGTTGAAAGTTCGTATTTAAAAGGCTTTTTTTTAGTTATACATTGCCTTAAATGTTTATTCTTATTTATGAAAGTTTCCACTTTATTGTTATCCTTACTGGATATGAACGCGATGAGATTCATTCTCCACGAACGCGATGAGATTCATTCTCCATCGTATCCATTCAAGTATAATTATCATTTTATGATTTAAAAATGATGTTTAAGGACTTGATATCATTCTGGATATGAATAAGATACAACAAACATGGCTTATGTAACAAAACATATAAAAGAAAATGAGTAAGTTAACACCCGAAACGATGATAATTCTAAGATATTATTAATAAATCAATGTTAAAAGATCATATATGATATCATATTAATATATATGATTCTTGTATAATTTAATAACAATTATTTCACCATTATACAGGAGGTTAACCTACCCCAACCAAGGAAAAGTACAAGGTAAGGGTTATTTCACAATCTCTTCATTATCCGAGGTTGTATTATACGTAATAATCTACTGGGATCTCTTTATCATCCACATCCATGTTTCTTAGAAATGTATTTCAAAACATTTTTACTATTTACAAGAATATGGGTTAAAGTCATTTATACCCTTTTTTGAATTTTTATAAGAGGTTTATAAAGGAATCTTTCCGTCGTTTTCAAAACAAGGTCCTTTTTAACCTTTTCGACAGAATTGAGGTAAGAATGTTTTTTTAACTTATACGGCGGGTACGGTTATTTTACGCCGTTATAAAATCTTCAAAGCTTTCCTTACAAGCTTATAAGAATATTTTCAAAGAAAATGTTTTATTTTATATGGATCTTAAATGATTTCAAAATAAAAGGAGATATTTCTTTAAAAAGAATTTTGATTTCATCTATGTCAACATCCTTTGATGAATTTTAAGATTATTTGAAGTTGAATTATTATGATACAAAACTTCTATATTGTATTGAAGGTTTTGTGATATGTTTGACTGTGGATGTGCTATTTTTATACCATTCATAGTTTATTGTGAAAGTATTGACATTTCGTATGCTAGTTTTAATACGAATGTTTATGTTATGTTTAAACCTTTTCATATGGGAATGCATTGGACTTAATAAGTGACGGGTGGAGCCCGCTATAGCTCCTCGATGCATCGGTAGGTCTCATGAGACAAACTAGTGTCTTCGCACAAGGCCTTGACAAAATCTTATTTGTAGTCTTGGCACGAGGCCTTGGCTATGTGGTTATGATAGTCTGGCATTATGCATTCCAACATTATGAAAGTGGTTATTGATTTTTGCATGTGATTATTCATTTAGTAGAATATCCATGTGAATAAGTAAATGGCATTATTTCATTTTATTTATGCCATACCATGTTGAAAGTTCGTATTTAAAAGGCTTTTGTTTTAGTTATACATTGCCTTAAATGTTTATTCTTATTTATGAAAGTTTCCACTTTATTGTTATCCTTACTGGGCATTTGAGCTCACCCCTTTTCTATGTTTTATTTTTCCCAGGAAGTGAAGAAGTAAGTTATGAATGACCTGCAGGGATATTATGTGGGGATATGAGTGTGGATTATGGAGACAATATGTATTTGTAGTAGTTTTTCGTTTAATGATGTAATGTAAAACTTATGAATATATCTAGTGTTTCCAAGGCTACTAAACCAATCGGTCTTTCGAGATTTGATCTTTCTTGTGATCATGCCAATGTTATGTAATAATGCACCGACTCTGGGTAGCTGGGGTCGGGGCGTTACAGTTGGTATCAGAGGAAGTTTAGTACAAACCTTGGAAGCTAGATTTAGATAAACTCTGATTAGAGCACATAAACCTAAGATGAACTTTGAGGATTAGTATAGAAGAACTTCCTAGAATTTTGGTATTGTAGAGACTTTGTGAGTTTTCCGAGCAATACATCCCTGTCTGGATACGAGCAGGTAGAGGCGGCTCTGGCACAGATGTACCTAGGGGTAAAACCCGAAAACACCGCTTTGAGCTAGACTCGAACGGGAACTGGTGCACGACAACGGGCCTTGCTGCACTCTTGGTTACGACACTCCCGGGGGATATGCTTAGGATAACTCTCACTTTCTTTACAAATCATTATGAAGGGTTTATGAGTATATACTTCCTCAAAGAAAACATATTTATGATTATGGATTATATCCATAGATAGTTCAATTTATGTTTAGTGTTTTATAAGTATGGGATTATGTATTTTGATTCATAAACTGATCTAGTTTATGACATTGTTTAGAAATGGCGCCTAGTGGAAGAAATGGAAACCGTATCAATGCACGCACTCCATGTAGGGATTGCCCTCCTGCTCAAGATAATTATAGTGGGGCTGGTGATGCAACTGGTGCTGATCAGCTAATCACCGTACTGGGACAACTTACTCAGGTTATGAATAATAACCTTACCCGTATGGAGCACCCTGATCCGCATCGTGGAGGATCAATGTTAGATCGATTCATGAGACAACAACCACCAACGTTCAATGGGAGTACAAATCCCTTAGTAGCTGAGCAATGGATATTTTCCCTAGAGAAAATATTTCAGGATTTAGGGAGTAGTGAAAGGGAAAAAGTTACCATGGCAGTTTACTGCCTCACTGGAGATGCTGATCAATGGTGGTCATTGATTCAAAACATGAAGGAAGATGATGAAGTATCAAACATGGAATGGAGGGAGTTCAAAGATCTGTTTTTAGAAAAATACTTTCCTCGCGACCATCGAGCAGATATGGAAAGACAATTTCTGAGTCTGAGACAAAAGGAGGATGAGAATGTCACAAAGTATGAGGCTAACTTTACAAGGTTAGCGAGGTACGCTGGAGATTATATTCGCAACCCAAGAAGTAAGATTGATCGTTTCTTTGATGGGTTAAAACCATTTCTCCGTCGAGCATTAGTCTCACAATCCTTTTCATCGTACGAAGACATTGTCTCATGTGCTATCAAGACCGAAAAAGAATTCTCTAAGTCTTATGACTTTAAAGCGAAGCAAGAGAAGAAGAGACCTGCTGATCAAACTGGGAATGGAAATAAGGGGAATAAGGGAAAGGTTGAATATCCATCTTGTGGTAAATGCGGGAAGAAACATCCTGGTACTTGCTTGAAGGGAATGGGAGTCTGTTACAAGTGTGGTGAAAAAGGCCACCAAGCTCATGATTGCAAGGGGAAGAAGGAAGCTACCAACGTTCAGTGCTACAATTGCAGGGAGATGGGGAATTATGCAAATGCATGTCCTAAGCGTCAGGAGAACTTACCTCAGAAAAGGCCAAGGGATCAAGGCCAGGCTTATGCTATCACTACTGCTGAGGTAGAAACTCCGAAAGACATGGTGGCAGGTAATTTAATGGTTTCCTCAAGTTTAGCAAATGCATTATTTGATTCTGGATCATCGCATTGTTTCATATCTTCCCAGTTTGCTAAGAAAATTAGATATTTCCAATTTGATTTAATAAGGGAGTTGTCAGTTAAAACTCCTAAGGGAAGTATCGTTGCAACAAAGTTTTGTGAATCAGTCCCCATTAGAGCACATAAATTTTCTTTATCTGCTGATCTCATCGTCATACCTATGATTGAGTTTGATATAATCCTCGGTATGGACTGGCTTTCGGACTATGATGCGAAGATTTATTGTAAGAAGAAAGAGGTTACGATTCTTGATGATAATGATAAGGAACACCTTATTTTTAGAGCAGAATCATCACCATCTAATTCTTATTTAGACCCACCCCCAGTAGCTCAACTTAATTCAATTATTGGGGAGGAAGAGAATGAAGTAACTATCGGTGAGGAAAGGAATGTTCAAATAGAGGATGTACCTGTTGTGAAAGAATTTGTAGATGTATTTCCGGAAGATTTACCTGGACATCCTCCAGAACGAGAAGTTGAGTTTTCCATTGATTTGATTCCTGGATCAAGGCCTATATCGAAGACCCCTTATAGAATGGCCACTGTAGAGTTAGTCGAACTAAAGAAACAACTAGAGGAATTGAGTAATAAGGGATTTATTCACCCTAGTGTTTCTCCATGGGGAGCCCCTGTTCTTTTTGTTAAAAAGAAAGATGGATCTATGAGGTTATGTATCGACTACAGGGAGATTAATGCTATAACGATAATGAACAAGTATCCCCTACCTCGTATTGATGATTTATTTGACCAACTGCATGGAGCTCAATACTTTTCAAAGATTGACCTTCGATCTGGATACCATCAGTTGTGTGTAAAGAAGGAAGACATTCCGAAAACAGCATTTCGAACCAGGTACGGGCATTACGAGTTTACTGTAATGCCGTTTAGATTGACTAATGCACCCTCTGTATTCATGGATCTGATGAATAGAGTTTTCAAGGAGTATCTCGATGAATTTGTGGTGGTATTTATTGATGATATCTTGGTATACTCCAAAACCTACAAAGATCATGAAAATCACTTGCGCATTATCTTGAAGACTCTGAGGAGGCATGAATTATATGGGAAGTTTAGCAAGTGTGAATTCTGGCTTCAGGAGATTTCTTTTCTTGGCCATATTGTCTCTAAAGATGGAATCTCTGTTGATCCTTCTAAGACCAAGGCAATCCAAGAATGGCCAGAACCTACGAGTATAACTGAGGTACGTAGTTTTATTGGCTTGGCAGGTTATTATCGACGTTTCGTCCAGAATTTTGCCCGATTGGCTAACCCATTAACGAAGCTCACACGTAAAGGGGTTAAATTTGTTTGGACAAAAGAGTGTGAGGAATGTTTCGAAGAACTGAAGAGAAGATTAGTCAATGCTCCTATATTGACTCTACCTTCGGGGAATGATGGGTTCGTTATTTATAGTGATGCATCAAAGAAAGGACTTGGTTGTGTCCTTATGCAGAATGATAGAGTTATTGCCTATGCATCACGACAGTTGAAAATTCATGAACAAAACTATCCTACTCATGATCTTGAGTTAGCAGCTGTGATCTTTGCTTTGAAGATATGGAGGCACTACCTCTATGGTGAAAAATGTGAGATTTATACTGATCACAAGAGTTTGAAGTATATTTTCTCACAAAAAGAACTCAACATGAGGCAAAGGAGATGGCTTGAATTACTCAAGGATTATGATTGTACGATACACTACCACCCAGGGAAGGCAAACAAGGTGGCAGATGCTTTGAGTAGAAAAGACCATGGAGTTTTGAACAATATGAGAATTGAAAGGGATCCAATTTTCATGGAGCTAGTGAAGATGGACATGGGAATAACCAGGGAAGGTGAAACATCAATGCTTTTTCAAATGGTTGCCAAACCATCTTTACTAGAAAGGATTAAGAGTTCTCAGACTGATGATGAAGAATTTCAGAAGAAGATTAAAGCTGTGAATGATGGGAGACTGAGAGACTTTGTGTATGAAGATGGAACTTTGAAATTTGGAAAGAGACTTTGTGTTCCCAATATACCTGATCTAAAAAGGGAATTGCTGGATGATGCTCATAGTTCCAATTTCTCTATACACCCTGGGAGCACCAAAATGTATAGAGATTTGAAGGAACATTTTTGGTGGGACAACATGAAGAGGGAGATTGCTGATTTTGTGTCAAGATGTATGGTTTGTCAACAAGTGAAAGCTGGAAGGCAACAGCCTGGAGGAGTCATGCAACCTCTTCCCATACCGGAGTGGAAATGGGACAATATTACGATGGACTTTGTCATGGGGCTACCAAAGACTCCTAGAAGGAACGATGCAATATGGGTTATTGTTGATCGTCTTACCAAGTCAGCACATTTTCTTTCTATAAGAGAAGATCTACCCCTGGAACGTCTAGCAAGACTATACATTAATGAAGTTGTGAGACTTCATGGAGTACCCCTATCGATTGTGTCTGATCGTGATCCCCGTTTTACTTCAATATTTTGGAAAAGTCTTCAGAAATCCCTGGATACTGAACTTCATTTGAGCACTGCTTACCACCCTCAGACAGACGGACAATCAGAACGGACTATTCAGACCTTAGAAGACATGTTGTGATCTTGCTCACTTGATTTTCAGGGTATGTGGGATCAATATTTACCACTAGTAGAATTTTCCTATAACAATAGCTTCCATTCGAGTATTCAGATGGCACCATATGAAGCGTTATACGGAAAGAGATGTCGTACACCAACCTGTTGGGATGACGTTGGTGAAAGAAAACTTGTAGGCCCAGAACTGGTGGAGGAAACGGTGGAAAAGGTGAAGGTAATCCAAAATCACATCAAAGCAGCTCAAAGTAGGCAGAAGAGCTATGCCGATAATCGAAGGAAGGATTTGGAATTTCAAGTCGGTGATCATGTTTTCCTGAAGGTATCTCCGTGGAAGGGAGTCATACGTTTTGGTAAGAAAGGTAAATTGAGTCCCAGGTACATCGGACCTTTCGAAATTCTAGAACGAATTGGGGCTGTAGCTTACCGATTGGCAATGCCGCCAAGTCTCTCCAAAGTTCACGATGTGTTCCACGTATCTCTGTTGAGAAAATACATGCCTGACCCAACGCATGTACTCACCTATGAGGAATTAGAACTGGAACCCGATCTGTCTTATTGCGAAGAGCCCGTCAGGATTCTTGATACAAGAGAACAAGTACTGAGAAACCGGACGACGCGTCTGGTAAAAGTTTTGTGGAGAAATCATAAGATGGAAGAGGCAACGTGGGAACCCGAGGAACTTATGATGAAGAACCACCCGAGTCTTTTTATGCAGTAATACCCTAGAAATTGCGAGGACGCAATTATTTGAAGGAGGGGAGAATGTAACACCCCAAGCTTCTACGGTACGTTTCCCTTCGAATAATGCGATAGCGTGTGTTGTACGCAACCTCGAGTTCTAACACACACCACAACTAATTAAACTAGCCGTTGTGAATAGTAATACCTAATTTTTGAAATTATATATATTTTATATTTGAAAATGGACTTCATTTTTGGATTCGGAATATCGAATTTAGCCTAAGGTGAAATTTTGGTACTTTTCGGATAACTTTTATATTTTGATGAATAGTGAAAATTACTAAATTTTAATTAAAAACAAGTTTTTTAATCAAAATAATTAATAGTGATAAATTATAAATTTGAGTGGTTTTAAATTATATTTAGAATATATTTTTACCATTTAATATAATGTTGGTCATTGGACATAATTTTACAATTAAACCGAACATAAACAAGTGTCAATCTTTTGATAGTTATTATCTCTTAAAAACACGCTTTTTATTTTGACAGCGGGAATTAATTTTAAATTAATTTCTGCCACTTCTGTGTTTTGAATTTAGGAAAATGGATTCCATATTTGGAATCAGGATGTTCAAATTGTGTAAATAGGTAACTTTTATTTTTAGACATTTTGAATAATTACTGCGGTAAATATTTTATTTACCATGGTTAAAGGGTAATCCGGTAAATAAGGGTTAAAAAATAATATTATAATAATACAAAATTACCCTAAAACGTGTCCTAACCTTATTGGTGGACACATACCCGACCATGGGCATCCTTGGGTCAATTTGGGGACCCCTTGGAGCCACTTGTATGTGGTAGGGACACATTATATTAATAAAGTTAAAATAAAAATAAAAATGGCATAAGCTTACATCATTTATAAGAACAATTTTTACATAGGGTTATACATGTTGGATTTTCGATTATAAATATTCATTAGAAAGATAAAAAGATTTCCTACATAATGATGTTTTATTTATAATTTTTAGACATTAAATAATTTATTTTATTTATGACACAATGATGATCCAGTAATTACTAAAATAGTAAAAAATTAACATAATTGATATTATAAATACCCAAATAAATATAATATGACACTTTTAATGAATTAAACTAATTTTCTAGGCTAATATGATATATTAGAATTGATTTAAATGACTTTTTTCGAAGTAGTCAATCTGTTATGAGTTTCACAAAAATCAACTATTGAATAGTGTCAAAATTGACATAAAAGAGTTCTTAAAACAAATATTATATTATTAATTGATATTAAATTCCTAAAAATCTAAGGTTCGGCCAAGAGACTTATATTATGATAGGTTAATCATTAATGGACCACTTGGGGGTCGATTGGATGTATATAGTAAGTTTATTAACCATATTATATAAAAATACAAAGAGACATTGTAAAAATGAAACTAATTAACTTAGAGTTAATACTTAAAGATAAGGTTAATATAAGTACCCAAACCTGTCTAAATTCTATTGGATGAGTTGTTTTCGACCTATCCCCACCTCAGCCTTTTAATAGTCAACTTTGGAGCCTTTAGAAACCGAATATGAATTTATTATAAATTAATATTTCTAGCTTTTCCAAAGGTGCCCCTCACCCCTCTTATAAAAGGGCACTCCTCCTTCTCATTTCTTCACACCTTCAAAGCCTTTTGGTTCGGCCAAACTCTGCCCAAATAATCTCCCAACATCCCTCACTACAACCTAGAGGCCTTAGTTTGATCAGAAAGCCAACCTAAGGAGCCCTTTTGATCAAATCAAAAGGAAGAACCCGAAGAAGAGGTAATGATTTCACCACCCTTTTCTAAGTTCATTTCTTCTTCCACTTCTTCTTCCTTTGTTCTTACCATTCTAAAATAATAACTCCAGTATCTCACATATACTGTGATGTTATTATAAGTATGGTACAACCATATTCAGTATTCTATTCACCCTTTGAATAACATGTCACCATACGTGCGTACGTACGGCTTACCGTCTCCACGTCGTGGTGTAATTGTTATTCAATATAATATTATTTGGATGGGTATAATAATGATGTGTAACTCATGTAAATAATAAATATAACATGTTAATGATTCTGTATATATGATATACCATTCATTTATATATTATTTTAATATCAAAAGAATGATATTGTCGCTCGTGCGTACGTACAGACTACCGTCTCCACGAACGCGATGAGATTCATTCTCCATCGTATCCATTCAAGTATAATTATCATTTTATGATTTAAAAATGATGTTTAAGGACTTGATATCATTCTGGATATGAATAAGATACAACAAACATGGCTTATGTAACAAAACATATAAAAGAAAATGAGTAAGTTAACACCCGAAACGATGATAATTCTAAGATATTATTAATAAATCAATGTTAAAAGATCATATATGATATCATATTAATATATATGATTCTTGTATAATTTAATAACAATTATTTCACCATTATACAGGAGGTTAACCTACCCCAACCAAGGAAAAGTACAAGGTAAGGGTTATTTCACAATCTCTTCATTATCCGAGGTTGTATTATACGTAATAATCTACTGGGATCTCTTTATCATCCACATCCATGTTTCTTAGAAATGTATTTCAAAACATTTTTACTATTTACAAGAATATGGGTTAAAGTCATTTATACCCTTTTTTGAATTTTTATAAGAGGTTTATAAAGGAATCTTTCCGTCGTTTTCAAAACAAGGTCCTTTTTAACCTTTTCGACAGAATTGAGGTAAGAATGTTTTTTTTAACTTATACGGCGGGTACGGTTATTTTACGCCGTTATAAAATCTTCAAAGCTTTCCTTACAAGCTTATAAGAATATTTTCAAAGAAAATGTTTTATTTTATATGGATCTTAAATGATTTCAAAATAAAAGGAGATATTTCTTTAAAAAGAATTTTGATTTCATCTATGTCAACATCCTTTGATGAATTTTAAGATTATTTGAAGTTGAATTATTATGATACAAAACTTCTATATTGTATTGAAGGTTTTGTGATATGTTTGACTGTGGATGTGCTATTTTTATACCATTCATAGTTTATTGTGAAAGTATTGACATTTCGTATGCTAGTTTTAATACGAATGTTTATGTTATGTTTAAACCTTTTCATATGGGAATGCATTGGACTTAATAAGTGACGGGTGGAGCCCGCTATAGCTCCTCGATGCATCGGTAGGTCTCATGAGACAAACTAGTGTCTTCGCACAAGGCCTTGACAAAATCTTATTTGTAGTCTTGGCACGAGGCCTTGGCTATGTGGTTATGATAGTCTGGCATTATGCATTCCAACATTATGAAAGTGGTTATTGATTTTTGCATGTGATTATTCATTTAGTAGAATATCCATGTGAATAAGTAAATGGCATTATTTCATTTTATTTATGCCATACCATGTTGAAAGTTCGTATTTAAAAGGCTTTTGTTTTAGTTATACATTGCCTTAAATGTTTATTCTTATTTATGAAAGTTTCCACTTTATTGTTATCCTTACTGGGCATTTGAGCTCACCCCTTTTCTATGTTTTATTTTTCCCAGGAAGTGAAGAAGTAAGTTATGAATGACCTGCAGGGATATTATGTGGGGATATGAGTGTGGATCATGGAGACAATATGTATTTGTAGTAGTTTTTCGTTTAATGATGTAATGTAAAACTTATGAATATATCTAGTGTTTCCAAGGCTATTAAACCAATCGGTCTTTCGAGATTTGATCTTTCTTGTGATCATGCCAATGTTATGTAATAATGCACCGACTCTGGGTAGCTGGGGTCGGGGCGTTACAAGTTCCCATCCAAAGAATTACATTGAATAATATCTTTGTATCAAAAAAAACATCTCACTTGTAGGTAGTGTGAGTATTAGCATAGTGATTAGCCTCTTATTGAGCGCCTTGAATCATTCCTCACATTCTTCTTTCCAAACATACTTACCCCCTTCAATGTTAACATAGTAATTAGGCTAGAAAATCATAATAAATTTCCCACAAAAAAGTATTAGTAACAATCTAATATAAAAAAATATGGATTTTCCTGACAATGTTGGTACTAGGACATTCTTTAATAGCCTTTTTTTGAATGGTACATAGAAATTACCTCACTTGTGATCACATGCCCCAAGAATGATACCCGATGAATCCAAATTTTACACTTTATGAACTATAAAATAATAATATTTTAAAACGGAAACACTATGTACTTAAATGAACTAATGAGTGTTATTTAAAATTTATATCCAAGTAGTTAAACTTAATTTTTTAACTTTTGTGTTTTCAATTTTGAAAATTTGACTTTCCCGATTGTGATATGTAAGTTATTTTGATTTTAATGAATCCAACATGTTTTTTTGGTGAATAGTAACATACCTTATGAAAAATAACATGAATAAAAATATGACCCTAATGAATATTAACATTTATTAGTATTTTATTTACATAAGGCTTAAAGATAATGACATCTTGGTTAATTTTCCAATGTAATATAAAAGAAGTTCTAGTATTAAAAATGTTAATTATTTTTTTAAGTATGATTTTATATAAAAATTAAATTAATAATATTTAGAAAATTGTTTTCGAAAAATAAAATTCATTTTTGAATTCTAAACATCAAAAAATGGTTAGGGTGAAATTTTAGTATTTTTCTGAAATAGTCGAATTTTCTGGAAATATTAAAAATACAGTTTCAGTTTCGGTGTGATTAATGACATCATTAATGATGTAATAAGGATGTAATAGTTCGGGTAGACTTGTAAATAGGTAATTAAGATGTCAGGTTTAATATGTGGACAATACCATGGGAAAACACGTGGCTTTTCAAATACCACTAATGAGGTGTCCCTTGGAAATTATTAAAATATTCCATCAATTTTGCTATAAATACCAACCCATTCCATCATTCCATTCATTCCAAATTTCTCTTCAACAAATATAAGGCCTAATTACCTACATAGTAGAATTCCCTAGATTTCCTCAATCCCCCAAGGTCAAAACCTTCATGTTCTAGGAGTTATTCTACAATGTAAGATAATTCTCAACGTTTTTCTTTTTTCCATTTATGTTCTCTTTTTTAGTGGTATAACATTCCAGTTTCCATACCATGTTATTATTTTCATATTTATTATTTCCCTATTATGTATTGTGATTAATTTCTTGATGGTTTACACTTTTCCCTTCTTTTTTAATGTTTTTTAAAATCATGTTCCATAATCATTAAGCTCCCGAATTTTTGTAAGGGATTTCTCAACTATTATTTTATTTTTTGTTCCTTTCTTTTCTTTTTCATTCCTCAAATTACACTTATCCAAGAGGCAAGAAAGCTAAATATATACTGTATATTCTAGATGTTATAATTTTCATGTAATATTTATCAACATTATTCTTATCCTCTCCCACTTATTAAATGAATAAAAACATTGTCTGTGATGTGTCGAATTACCGACATCATAGGCGATGTGATTTCAATTTACATTAATTCCTTATGATATGGTCATGAAACCATTTTTATGGTTGAAAAATATTATATAATTTTTATTATATCCTATTTAATGTTCTTGAACTAATTTATGTACATATTACTAAATTATTGAACAAAACATGTTTGTTGTGGTCAAAAAATCTCCCGAAATATCCCAAACGATCATTATTAAATTATAACTAATGATTCATCCACATGGTATATATAAAATTTAATATAAGATAATTTTAAATCTTGTAATATCATTAATAACATTAAATATAAGTTCTTTATATTCATCCATGTTCTATAAGAAATTTCATTTGAGAATACAAGTAAACCATTCAAGAAAACCATAAAAACAAACATTTCTAAACAATGGATTTGAACCCTATAACTCCTATAAAGGATCATAAAATAAACTAATGAAACCATAATGATCCATTTTATGTATAAAATGTTTTGGAATTATGTATTAGTGAATATAATTTGGTTATACCTGACTTTAATTTGAAGGTTGCTTTTGGATACAAGGTTAGGAGAAATTATTGCACCAAACATTTTTTCTCGAGGTTCTCCCTCTTTCACATAATTTTTTGTATTATTACTCCTTAAAAATTATTTTTTAATAGTTGTTTTTCCTATTATGGGATATAAATGTTTTCAACATGATTTTATAAAAAAACTAATGTTTTCCAAATGAATTATTCTTTCAAGAACACACCTTTTACTTCTCCCTCAAAGTTGAGGGTTCTTATATCAAGTATGTTATTTACTCTTTATTTTGGGAAGAAAATGTCTATGAATGTATCATGTGAAACCCATTTCATTATATGGGTTATTTTATGTTCATGTTTCAATTATTTTTAATGCGGCATGCATGATAATGTTAATATTATGACGTGACAGGTGCACTTGCAGTTATATAGCGTAATATTAATGTTTGAATGTTATGGGTGCACCTAAAATTATATAGCACTCCAATGAATTGGGTAAAGTGATGAATCTCATGAGTAACAGTGAAATGATGTGTGAAAATGATTCAATCATTGATCACATGTATGTTTGGTAGTTAACCACTATGACGCGATGTTTCATTTTTTTATGCATTGCTACATTTCATGGGTTTTATTAATTCTTTTTCTTATATTCATGAGCCTTTGACTATGTTATGATTATGATATCCCCATTTTATATTGTTCTTTTCTACCCTATTACCGATCTTTTAGCTCACCTCTTTTTGATGTATATCCTCAGGTGACTATATGTACTAAGGAGAGGTCATGTGCCAATAAGAAGCTAGATAAGATGGAATTAAATTAATATTTATGTTTTTTTTGTAAACTCTGATTTAATGTACTGATTGTATCATCCTCTAGAACCTAGACAAGAAAATATCATCAAATGTATAATATAATATGTATTTTTTTGTAATCTATTATATAAAAAATTAAACATCATGTGTTAGTACTAAATCCAGTAGTGTGGGTTTAGGGAAATAGTTGGTATTAGAGGAACGGTCTCGAAAACATTTGATATTAGATGTTTTCATTTTAAAATTAAAATTTAAACATATGTTTAATTAGGTACACATATGAAAATATATTTTCTTAGTTTTCAATATATAATGTCATAATTATAAGTACCATGAATAAATTGTGAGGGAGCAATTCATTTAATGTGGGAATAATGTAACATCTTAGGATTTTAATAAGGAAACACTATATGCTTAAATGAACTAATGAGTGCTATGTGAAATTTATTACCAACCTATTAGACATAATTTTTTTAGTTCTGTGTTTTCAATTTTGAAAATCCGACATACACAATTGTGATCAGTACGTGAGTTGGAGTCTAATGGATCCAACTTGTTTTTTTGGTGAATAGTAACATAACCTTATGAATAGTAATATGAATAATAATATGACCCTAATGAATTGTAAATTGTATTATTATTTTATATTCATACTGCTTTATGATAATGACATCTTGATTAATTTTTCAATGTAATATAAAAGCAGTTCTCGTTTAAAAATTGTTAATTTTTTAATTAAGTATGATTGTATTTAAAAATAAAATTAATTAAATTTAGAAAATTGTTCTAAAAAAATTATGTACATATTTTAAATCTATACATTATAAAATGGTTATGGTGAATATTTGGTATTTTACTAAAACTATTTAATTTTTTGCAAATAGTAAAAATTCAGTTTTGAGTTTCAGTGTGTTTAATGACTCATTATTGATGTAATAATGATGAAATAATCCTGGTCAGCATTTGTACAGTAAAATAATATGTGAGGGTTCCCAAGTGGCTAATACCTTAGGAAAATACAATGGGCAGGCCCATTGTTTGCAAACACCACTAATGAGGTTTCCTAAGGAAATTATTAAAATATTCCCTCAATTTTTCTATAAATTCCAACCCATTCTTTCATTCCATTCATTAAAAATTTCTCTTCAATGATGATCTAGCTTACTTACCTCTTATTTATTCCTCCTATTTTTTCCTCAAACCCCTAAGGCACCAACCTTCATGTTCGAGGAGTTACTCTATAATGTAAGAGAATTCTGAACTTCTTTCTTTTGTCCATTCAAGTTCTCTTTTATATGGTTTGACATTCATGTTTCCATACCATGTTCTTATTTTAATTTTTAGTCATTATATAATATTTATTATGATTCATTTATGGATGGATTAACATTTTCCAATATTTTTTATTGTTTTCTAAAATCATGTTGCATAGCCATTCGGCTGGCAAATGTTTTTAAGTGATTTTCAACTATTCTATTATTTTGAGTTCCTTTCTTTTCTTTTTCTTCCCTCACTTTACTCTTATCCAAGAAGAATTAAATCTCTATAAATCAGTTATATTGCAGATTTTATCATGTTCATGTAATATTCATCATCATTATTCTTCTCCTATCTCACTTATGCAATGAATAAAAACATTGTCCGTGATTTGTCGGATTACATAAATCATTGATGATGTGATTTCATTTTTCATTAATTCATTAAAATCTAGTCAGGTATTTTTTTTGATGAACCATATTATATTATATGTACTATATCCTATTTAATTTTATTCAACTAACTTATATACATATTAATAAATGATTAAACAAAACAAGTTCGTTGTGGTTGAAAAATCTCCTGAATTAACCCAAATGATTATCATTAAATTTTAACTAATGATTCAAACCCATAGTATATAAAATAAATCAATATAAGATATTTTGAACTCCTGAAATATAATTAATAACATTTAATATCAGTTATGGATGTTTATCCGTGTTCTACACGAACTTCTATTTATGAATACATGTGAACCATTCAAGAAATCCATAAAAACAAACATTTTTAATCAATGGAATTGAACCCTATAGGTCATCCAAAGGATCATAAAATAACCTAATTAAACCATAATGAACCATGTTAATTTATAAAAGGTTTTTTATTTGTTAATTAATGAATCTAATGTGGTTACACAAGAATTTAATGTGATAAATGATTTTGGATAAAAGGCAATGGAAAATTATTGAACACAACTTTCTTTTTTCTGGTTCTCCCTCTTTCACATCTTTATTGGTATGGATATTCTGTAAATATAATTTTTCATCATTATATTTCCTTATATGCGATATAGATATTCTCTAATTTATTTTATGTAAAAACCAATGTTTTCCCAAATAAATCTTCTTTTAAGAACACACCTTTTACTTCTCACTCAAAGTTGATTGTACTTTTATCATGTATGTTATTTGTTATTTACTTTGGGAATAAAATGGTTATAAATGTATGGTTTTATACCCATTTCATTACATGGGTTATTTTATGTTCATGTTTCAATTATTTGTAATGTGGCATGCATGATAATGTTAATATTATGATGTGATGGGAGCTCCCAGAATTATATAGCGCAATATAAATGTTTGAATGTGACGGGTGCTCCCAGAATTATACAGTTCTCCAGTGCATTGGGTGAAGTGATTAATATGATGAGTAAAAGTGAAATGATGTTTAAACATCATTCTAGCACTGTTCACATGTATGTGTGGTAGTTAACCACTAAGAAATGATGTTTTATGTTTTTAGGCATTGCCGCATTTTATATCTTTTATTAATTCTTTCTCTTAGGCCCATGTCCCTATGCCTAAGTTATGATTATGAAAACCCCAAGTCATATTTATCATATATATACTCTTATTGGGATTTTAGATCAACCCCTTTTAATGTATATCCTCAGGTGACTACATGTTATAAGGAGAGGTCAAGTAACAATAAAAAGCTAGAGAATAAGGAATTAAATGAAAATTTTAGTTTTTTTGTATACTCCTATTTAATGTACTGATTGTCTAATACACCGGAACCTAGACCAGAAAAGGTCTTTAAATTTATGATATACTTAGTATTTTTCTGTTTTCTTTTATATCAAAAAATACACAGTGTGTTTTAGAACTAAATCTGGAAGTGCAGGTTTAGGGATTTACATGAACTCGTTATAAATTGTCTCCTTACACACAATCCATATTTTTTGTATTTTCTAATGACACATTTAGGGTATGCTTGAACCTAAAATATGAAGCTCAGATACAACCCATCAACAAAATAACGCATCACTACCCGAACTACATTCCAGAACCGTGACCAAGATTTTCAAAATTCAAATTCAAATTCCAAAAACTGTCAAACGAACCACGTGCCACTGTGCCACCCAAAAGAACAACCCCTAGAACAGCTCACCACCATCATCTCATCGCTATCTCAATATCATCAACACAATATATCGTCATTTTCATGCCAGATCTTGATTCGAACGTCCCTATCCCATCGTCGTCCGCTACCTGAAACTCATCCACCACACGCCACTGCCTCTCGAAGCATGACCCTCCATAGGAACCAAGAACCCCGATAACCTTAACCTTCATCGTTGATAACCATTTTCTGCAAACCAGAATAGAAACCCCACTGAACTGCATATCTATTCACCATTTCACGTCAACACATAACCAAGGTCTTTTTCCTCTATGCCTCAACACCGCCAGTCTCTACTCTTACTTTGACTGCTTGCACCAGACGTCGACTGGACCAACATCAGCTAGATCCTCCGGCCATCGAACCATCACAACATTAGACCACACTCACAGAGTGATCACACCACATAAAAGTGAAAGAAACCATCACAACCCTGAGAATAACACTGGTGAAAACCCCAAACTGAAAAAGAAAATATAGGGGAACACCATCACCAACATCATCGTCTGAAAACTGCCATAGCTGATGACCAAATCCCCAGTTGAGGAACCGACACAACCAACATGCGGATAAACCTAGTGGAATTGACAAAAATGATGCCACCATAAGAGAAATCACCTGGATCATTGTCACCCACTTGAACTCACAACCCAAAACAACTTGGAAACCACTATGCAGATCCAACATGGAGAATAGTGGTGGAATCCAGGAGTAAGATCAAAGTATTGAGCGAGCAACGACCTCGACAGGGGGATCATATCCATGGTCACCCAACACTAACTACCACCGGCACATACATAAACTAACATCACAAGAACTGAAATCACATAGTGACATCACAAGAAAAATCGACAAACTAGAATAGACACTATTAGCATCGAGAAATCCATCGTCCACCACACCGTAACCCAAAACTTATATGTTGTAGCTACCCCAGCTCTGACCTGGAGAGTCACAATAGAATAAGGGGTCAGAGAAGGCATGATTATCCCAGGACATCGACAACACAACTATCATTGGAACATCAAAAAACGCCCAGTAGAACTATCTCCCTGAGAAGACCACCATGAGTCATCATCAAGGATGAAACAATGAGAATCAACGAGAAGAAGAAACTAGCGAGAGCGAAAAGGGGGAATAAAGATACATAGGGAGAGGAAGAGAGGGAGGGGGAGATAACCGAGAAGGTTCAAAAAATCTTCCCCCTCCAAATCACCGCTGAGGAAACCCTAAGGGGAGGGAGAGGGGAGGCAAATCCCGCTCAGAGGCTCACAAAAATTTTCAATTGTCTGCTTTTATAATGTATCTTGAATAATACTTTTATTCTCTTTATTTTAATCCTCTCTCTATGAGTAAATGAGGATATCATCTATAGAAGCTAACAAAACAATTTATAGGTATATTCTTATTAATATATTAATCAAATCCATGGTGATTATAGTGGAATTAGTATGTACATAGGGAATCGTAGTGAACTCATAGTTCCCATAACTATTTTGGAAATTAGTCTTACGTATATTTTCTGTATTCACCTTCAGTTGATGAAATATAGAATGATGAGACACTTTTAAGAAGAACTAATCTCCTCAGAGGTGACCAAATAAGTCATCAATCATTTGATGTATATACTTTTACTTTATAATGATCTTTTAAAGCTCTGGGTAATTGATAAATAGGTGCATTGACCCATCCTTCTTCTGGAAAAAGATAAATAACACACTCTAAGGTTATAAACTAGAGAATATGAAACATTTATTCAAATGATATTTCTTTTTTAACTCTTCTAGTTCAATCAGGTCCATCATGTAGAGGGAATTTTGGGATATGATTATCTCCAGGTATGAGTTTTTTAGAAAAATCTAACTCATGGTTTGGGGGAAGTCTTGTTAAATCATTAGAAAATACATCAAAATATTCATCCAAAATTTGAATTTCCACAAGGTTTATATCGTCATTTTACCTGACCATTTTAGCATGGAATGATTCTTCACTGGGAATCAACACCCACACCATTGAGTGATTTTCAAAAATAGATTCATTATCTTACTATAATTTCTAGAGGATCATGAGGTAGGGTGGAATATGAATATAAATATTCTTCTCAAAATATTTTTAGTGTTATATATATAATTAGAGTCAATCCATGCCTATTATAAGGTAGAATTCCACCAAGGGAATCATTATGATATCCACTGGAATAATATTCCCCCATACGCTAGTAGGTGGAGTGATTAACCTTTGGTTTTCCATACCTCACACCTAGGTGTTTTTATGTATTTATCGACAAGAATGTATGAGGGAATCAATTTAATAGTTCAAGAAAACATAAAAGATATAATGGAATGCATAGAATGATTTTAAAATTTATATACTAATGATTTAATATTGAGAAAAACAACAACAATTTAATTTTGTTGATTATTATTCCACTGTTATTTTAGAAAAAACTATATTTCAAAAAATCATGAATAAGTAATTCAATATTTTGTGTTATTGACACTAAATTCATATATTATGGGATCCTGATGTTAATAATTTTATAAAAAAAAGAGTATATAAAGAAGTATTACTTATATAGATACTTATAATTATGATTTTCTCTCTTGTTTTCAAACCATAATCTAATAATTAATTAAACCATGTTCTGATACCAACTATAGCATATCTTATTTTTTATACAGGACTACTGATTCATTTTAAAGATAAAAAAAAATATAATTAAAATCTAGGATCTGAAGGTTTAGTTCTATGAGAAAACTAGGCTTATACAAAAAAAAATTATAATAAAACATAAAAATTATATAATTCCATCTTATGTATCTTCTATGTGACCCTTATATTCTCTTTAGTGAGAGTAATCACCTGAAGATTTACATCAATAAAAGGGGTGAGCTGAAATCCTAGTAAGATGCTGGATAATGGCCATGGATCAATATAAAATGAGATATAATAATAAAAATCATAAAAAACATAGCATAGTATTATCATAAATATCTTGAGGGAAACAATGGAAAATGTACTGGAATGTGGAAATGCATAAAAATATCGCATCACATATTAGTGGTCAAATTCCACACATAGTTGTGAACAAAGCTAGAATAATGTTCTTGAGAAACATATGTGTATAATCATAAAATAATCACTGTGAACAAATATATAATCCTTTTCATTTGTAGTACACATAATATCATGGGATACATCACATTACCAAATAAATTAGAGGGCTATATAATTTTGGTTCCACCCGTCAAATCATAACATTTACATAGTCATGCATGCCGAATATAATGTATAACAATATTAGTCATAAATAACCCATGAAAAAGAATGGGTTTAATAAGAATTTATTCAATAAAAAATTCGTTAATAAACTTATTGGTTCATAAAACAATGTCAGAAAAATGTGTATCCTTGAAAAAAATTGATATGAGAAATGAAATTATATTTAAGGAACACTAAATGAATACCCACAGTGATATATGACATTAAAAGGTATAACCCAAATTAATTGAGTTGCGTTAAAAAATCAACTTACATTTATTCTCTCTTTATTTGATCACCTTTCCAAATCCGAAATAGAAAACATATATTTATTAAGAAATTGACTTAGAAGTTAATTATGTTCATTTATACAACTTTTTTTCAGATATATCATATTCCTTAATTTATTATGATAAAATTGAAGAAATTTTGTTACATTTTATCATAACATTTTCCATTTCACTTTGGTTTCACTTTTTTGTTAAATATAATTTATAAATTAGTTTAATTAATTCCAAATTCTCATAATTAGTAAAATTAAATTTTTATTTATATTATATATATACATTATAATATCTATCTATGATTACGGTTGTATGTTTTTATATAGAAATGTATTTATATGGGGTTAATTAAACATTGATAAGACATTGTTTAGAGAGAGGAAATGAGAAGTTTATGATTTATATATATTAACATGATACGTAAAATATGTTAACATAATTAATATAATATTAAAATAAGTACTAATTAATTATTTTAGTTTTTTTGAAAGAGTTGGTGGAAAAATAACAGAATGAGGAAGAAGAAATATAAAAAGAGATAATTGAATCCAAAATTACATAATCCTCAGTGTAGTTTATCTTATATGACACTACAAATAATTTGTGATTGGAGATGGATTTATCAATAATGTAATTTATGATTCTATGGGGATTAATAACTATGATTTCTATAGATATTGGTCTTTCAAAATAATGGTTGGAGTGGTTTTTTGAGTGGATGGAGAGGTGTTATTTATACTATGGGGGAGGAGTTTTTTAGAATAAAATAATGACAAAAATAATATATCGAAGGTAAAAATTTTAATAGGGAATCTTTTTAAATAATAAATAATATATTAATATAATATAACTATTTTATGTATTTAAATCCAATTTATAACTCGAATAAATTAGTTTACTACAAAGGAATGTGGAAAGAAAAGTTTTCTTTTTGTTTTAATGAATCACTTTTGACATTTTTGTTTTGAAATGTTTTTTTCTTGGTTTGGAAATTATGTTTATCAAACATTAATTACATTTTTAAAAAATAAAATATATCATAGACAAACCACAAGTTCTATAAATTATTTTTTCATTACTACAACCCGAATGAAGCAATTTAAGATACACTGGTTTTGTGAAAAAATGTATTTATACTATTCACACAAAATTTGATATTTTTATGAAAATTATCAAAAAACCACCCTCAAAAAACATTTGATGTTAATAATTAAAAATCGAGATGTATTTCATCAAAATAAATTTCTAAAATAGTAAATTTTCATTTTCAATATAAATTTCATAATTATTAGAAAATACTTTTAAATTATGTTTATTAAAAATGGACATATATATTCTTTGAGTTTTTTAATCATGATATTTATTCTTTGGAACTATAATTTTTTTAACATAAATTAATCATGATAAATATTAATCATATTAAAATTTATTATTTTGAGGTAAAATTACCATTCTGACTGTCAAGTTTCAATTCCCAACAGTCATGTTACTATTC
The DNA here is from genome assembly GCA_963277665.1 of Viscum album. Classification (NCBI taxonomy): domain Eukaryota; kingdom Viridiplantae; phylum Streptophyta; class Magnoliopsida; order Santalales; family Viscaceae; genus Viscum; species Viscum album. The sequence goes on along the minus strand of OY728165.1, from coordinate 247,668,344 downwards.
CAATGATCACATTACCTCCTATAAATATCTCTACAATCCTTTATTAATTATTCAAATAAATTTCTTTTAAATTTATATATTTCCAATTTCTATAATGTTTCTTATTTTACTAATATCTTCATTTTTCACTATAGTTCATGTAGTTTTGGTGATGATTCTTTTAAATTGAGGTGATCCTTATTTTCCCGTTTTATATTTTTTATTTTATACATCTTTCCTTGTTGTATTGTATAGAATTTTAATTGGTTTCATATATAATTAATGTAACATAATTTAGTAGTGAGAAAAATTCATTGTTGGTTTCTTTACATTTTCTCTGTGTATACTATTAAATAATATAATACAACACACATTTATTCATGAAACAAATTTTAATAATAAATACTGGGTATTTCAACACTATAAGAGAATCTATTTTTTTCCTCTCCTGAATGAAAATTAAATCCATGAAATCCATCATTTAATCCTATATTATATCCATATACCTTTAATCCATTATTATCATGTCTCAGTTTGGTTTCCTACCACTAATCATTAGATACACCTCCCCACCTTTCACATCAATTAAGGCTCTCTATCAAGCTAATAATGGCCTTCCCTTAAAACAAGTGTCCTCTCAAAATCTATATTTGGAATGAGAAAGTATACAAGGAAATAGAACATTTCAAATTAAAATTCACCATCCAAAATTGTACCACATTAATTTCTCATCACTATATCTATAAACATAAGAAAAAATAATATAGTATACATCATTGAAAATAAAAATATTTTTAATGTTTAATATGAGATGATTTTCACACACAGATGCATAAATTTATTTTCTCTCCACCACATAATATAAAAAATGTACATCAATTGAAAATATACTTGAATCTTGTTTCATCATTATTATAATAATAATCACTATTAATAATTAGTCTCTTCTAATGTTTATTGTACCTATATATTCATGTTTCTACATTTGGAGACTATCACATTCATAAAATTAGATAATGTGGGAATAATTTCTAACATATCAAAAGGTGTTTTTAATATGTTGTAACATAAAATTTTCCAAAAACGTGCATCTCTTTTCATCAAAATTCCCTTGATTCATCACTTTGTAAAAATGTATAAGCGGGTAGTAGAGTGATGAGTCTTCCTCTATAACATGTTCATAAATAATATTACCATTTATCTTTTCCAATATCTCCCCCCATTACTCTTTGTTTCATTTTATTTTTATAGATATTCTTACACGATTTAGTTCTATCATTAATATTTTTGAAACTTATAATGGTGATAACCATAAATTGTCTAAATTATATGAAAATTTTATCACCTAGAAGAACCCCTCTAATCATCTACATATGTTTAATTGAAGATTTACCACTATAATTTCCAAAATCATCAAATAATTCCACTGATGCATTGAAACATTATTTATTCCATTAATGGTATCACTAATTCATATTATGATCCTACATAATATCTCCTCTAAATATTTGATTTTCACAATGGAGATAATTTGTTTTGATGGAACCCCACTATAAATTTTTTTAAACCCTCATTCAGATTGTGTGGCCTACAACCTTGAAAGGAGTTTTTCCAATTATAATCAATATAATTTTAATCATTAACATACATACATTGTGTTTGGTACATTAAAATCATCCCATAAATATTCTTCATCAAGGAAACAATTTGTTTTTTCCATCCACACATTATTTCTTATTATGGATTCTACTCACATTAATCTATACAATATTATTTATAGAATGAAAAATATCTTCATCTAACCTAAATTTCCATAAAACTCAACATGAATTTTTTTATCAATGAATATCCTATGGTAGTATCTATAATTGATCACTACATTTGATATAAACTCTTATAAAGAATTATAGTTATAAAAACATATCAATTACATGATGGGGAAACTTACATATCAATTATTAAATCATTTACCCATAATTATTGTGTGATTAGTCATTATCTTTCTTGAAATTCGTATTAATAATAATAATATTCATTTATTTTGATGTAGGAATTGAACAAGGAATGATTTATGATACCAAATTTCCTTATATTGTTATAGAATGAGGGTATAATATTCAAATAAAATATCATACCATTTCATTAAAATAATTTTAAAATAATAAAATACATATAAAATTATTAAAGATATTTTTAAACCCATAGGTCTCACATAATTCAAGAGAATTATTTATGTATTTTATGTTACTTTCATTTTATTTCGCTAACAGTTGAAGGAAATTTGAGGTAATTTGGATTATTGTAATCTTGGTCTAGAAATAATTTAAAGGTACTAGTGACACCAAGATATCTATTTAAACATGTAATAACACAATTTTTATACCTACATGAAATTATGTTTTTCTTTATGTTATTCCAAAGTAGGACGTTCAAACGATGTGGGATTCTGAGCCCTAGTGTGGCCAGAATTAAAACTAACGCCCGTTCAAACTAGGTACACCAAATACATTGAATAACTGCTAAACTGTTGCTTGGATGTGAAAAAAGATGGTATCGCTTTGTCCGGAGCGTGCCATTTACCCTAGGAGGGGTGTAACTTTCGCGGGTGCGGCCCTTCTATGAAAAACACCACCAGGGGCGTTTTCGTAATTTAATGGTCTCAGGCATTGGAATTTTATAACTTTTGAACAGAGGCTCGGATTAAAATTATGAGACCACCGTTGTGCTATGAACGTGGACTTTACCCTATGGGGGCTTAATCTTGACCCCGTCGAGAGTCCAGGTACTGGCCTACTGGTGGATGTTTTAAAAATTAATTAAAAATTAAATATAATTTTTATTTAAACATAACCACCTCCAAGCTTCCCCTTCCATGTTCTTCCATCGGGCAAGTCCTCCCAACAAAGAAGGAGGAGCTCCTCTCCTATCCTCCACCACTCCATCAAGGTGTGGCGGCTCCGACGGACGAATCCTGAAGCTTCGAGCTACACCCAACAAGATAGGAGGGTTCGTTCTCCATTTTGGTTTCTGATTTGTCTTTAAATTTAATTTCCTATGTCTAATTGTTCTCCGATCATCGATTGATGACCATGGTTGAATAGGGATTGTTTTTTCTTCCCAAATATCCTTTCAGATCGAATGTTTGAGTCTCGGGGCATCCGGGGTGTCCCCGAGAATTTTTCTGACCCTTTCTTCATTTTCTCGCTGTCAGCGCAGTGGTCGGACAGCTTTCTGGTGGTGGTGGCAGGTTTTCGGGAAGGAGGTGCGGTGGCGGACCCACTTAGCAAAGTGGTTCTCTAGTAGAAAACCTACGGTGGTGGATCCTGGTGGCTCCAAGCGGCGGCTCCAGGTCACGGGCAAGGTTATTGGCGCCGAGCGCGACGAGGGGGGACGCGGCGCACAACCCCGTGCAGGGATTGAGACCCGCTGAAGGCGGGTATCCACACAAGAATGCAACTGGACATGAGGTCCGGTCAGTGCCACATGGACCCGAGTTCCACAGCTGGACCACGCGGCTGCGCTGTGGGCCGGCGCTGCGAGCCAGGCCGGCCGGTGCAGGCAGGCCCAGACCGGGCGGACCAGCTTGACCAGGCCTGTCCAGCCCATGGGGTTCCCCCCTCCAACTTTGGACACCCGTAATTTTAGCTACGAGTGTCTGTTTTGCATTCCATATGCGACAGTGCATTCCTAGAGTCGAGATGACGATTTTGAGTTGGTCTTGGGGATTTTTTTAATTCCTGAGACGGGGGCATTGGTTGTGCGGCACGCCAATTAAGTGGATTGGCAATTTTCCAGGGGTTATTGTTTTGGATGGAGCAGAAACATCCGATGTATGATTTGAGTACTGTCAGTGGCATAACAATCCTGGGGTCGAGGCAGATATTTCCAGTATGGTTTCGGACGTTGATGTCAGAGTTGAGACTTGGACCTTATGAGCCGTCTTGTAATCGTCATGCCGATTTATGCAACATTTTCATCAGGTTCCCGTTCAGGGTGGATGAATAGTCTATTTTACGTTTTTTATGAGTCCATCGCAATGGCATAGTCAGACCAGCCACATCGAGACCGAGAGTTGGCCCCACGAGACACCGATCAGGCCTAACATTGTGGCGAAAAACATTTTCATTGGGAGGCCATATCCAGTGAGTGAGTTGTCTATCTCACATGTTTTTCGGCGAGAATTACAATAGGTTAATCTATTCGGGGGAGTGTAGCCTCTTACGTGATGTTATTAAAAGTGGAAATATGAAAGGGCATTGGTTGGAGGTCTCTTTGACACACTCCAACCCAACCCACGATCGTGATATTAATAACCCCCAGTGATAGCACAGGTAGTGCAGAGCAACTAGACCGGTCTTGGGTTTACCCTCCAGCCGTGCTGGGTAGTGGGTTACCCAATGACGTATTAGTGGTTAACCATCCAGTGGGGCTGGGTAGTGGGTTACCCATCAAACAATCAAGGTTTACCCTCCAACGCAGTTGGGCAGCGGGTTACCCGTTCACTTACTAGGGTTTACCCTCTAGCAGGGCTGGGTAGTGGGTTACCCATTAACATATTAGGGGTTTACCCTCCAGCGGGGCTGAGCAGTGGGTTACCCGATGACCTCTAGGGGTTTACCCTCCAGCTAGGCTGAGAAGTGGGTCACCCGGTGACTTCTTTTAGACTCCACCCTTTTGATAAGGCTAATTAGTGAATTTTTCTCTGTGACTACTGGAGAAAGATCCTAGTTTATACGGATCGGTGATATGACAGCTTTATCGTGACCTTGGGACATACGAGGACGTGGGGAGTTTTTTCCACCAAGACACGTCCATGAGATGAGACCTAAAAGCCATGTGGGCGAGTCAATTTTTCCTAAATATGATATTATCAAGGTGCGATGATTGATCCCCTTTGACTTGTACCGCCTATATTGACGTGCGAGATGTTCGAGTTCAATGTTGGATATCCCTAGAACTATTGGGGACACTTCCAGGGATGATCTTGGATATAGGGGTCCCCTTACACACTCATTCAGGTTCCTTGTTGAGCATATATACTTATTCAACTTATTTTAGTTCCCACTCCTTGGGTTCCATTACTCTCCCTCTATAATGGGAGAAGAATCAGGGGGTATGCCACATTCTTTCCATATTTAGATTCTCTAGGTTGGATGAGTCCACTCTCCTACCATAGGTAGTGAAGACTCGGCGAGATTTTTGTTATCTCACCGTTCCTAGATCATTGAGTTTGCATAAGTTTACGTCCTTCCTCTTATTGGGTTGAGCTGCACTCTCTTACTTTACTCTTTTGTTGTTCTGGTTATGTCTACTACTCACCTCCATAGTGCCTCCATTATTTCTCCCTTAAGATTTCAGGGAATCCTGCAGAATATCTTTATACTCACCCCTGCTTGGGGTTTTCCTGCACCTAGTGTGTCCTTGTAGACAGAGGATAGTTCGATCGTTACTATGGATGAGCATAGAGGTCACATGTGCTCAGAAACCGTGTTGTGGTCGTGCAAGAGATTTTAGGTGGGGATCGATTCAGTTGTGTCCTTTGGTTACCTGTTTTCGGGTTGTGGAACAATTTGGGTTGGGCACATGTTTTTCCCTTTTTATTGTTCAGTTTACTTTTCAGTACTTTTAGAACTTTACTTGAACTTTATAGTGGTTGATGCATGACTGTGGTTGGGTTATAGCTTTTTGTCCTGTGTTTTTCTTTTTTTACTCTGCACTTCTGCATCGAGTGGGACATGTGTGCATGTGTACAAGTACTTAGGTGAAGGCCACCTTGATATTCTTACGCCATCAGAACTGATCTCCAACCTCTGTCCTATAGAGGCGGGCATGAGGTAGTTGAGGCTCGGGACTGGTAGGGTGGGGTCGTGACAAAGTGGTATCAGAGAGGTTTGTTCCATCAGACATTGTTCGAATGTCCCTAAAAAGGAAATGGTTTGGATTTAGGGAAATGATTTCGATGTGTCTCAAGAGCGTCTCTCAGGATAGGGAGTCCAGTCATGGTATGGTCGGCTGACGTATCCATTCATTAGGACCCTGATAACCTACTTATCAACTCGACATGCTACGACACATGTTGTAGGGGTCATTGGAACATGTATCTTGTAGGACCGAGTCATTGACTATCTTTGTTTGAGTCAGATCTCCTTTGTTATTATTGTTATATATATATACATGCTCATCTGATCGCCGTAATCCTTGAAAATATTTAGGATGCCCCCATGACAGCAGCCATCTAGGTTACCCTCTCCAGTTCTTGACGACGACCTGGAAAGTGACAAGGCGTCAGTTCAGGGACCCTCACACAATTCCTTTACACTCAGTGCTTCAGCAGTATCCCCTCCACCTGAGTAGCGGCAGTTAGTACCATCAGATAAGGTCGAGGTTGCACACAGACTAAGAGCTCTATAAGACTTCCAGTGTCAGAGGCTGTCAAGGTTCCATGGGGACCCGGATCCCTAGGTGGAAGAGTACTCTCATGAATTAGTGGAACAACTCTTTAGGATGGTACATACCCCATTAGACCAGATGGTGGCCCAAGCCAACAGTAGTTTCCTCGAGGCAGCCAGGTGATGGAGGGATTTGGTGACGCGGACCCATGAAGAGTCATCCCTCACATGGGATGCCTTCTGGAAGCTTTTCAATTTGGATTACTCCCCCTTGTGTTTAAGCTTTTTTCAGATCCAGGAACTTCTAGAGCTGAAGCGTGGGGGGTTTTCAGTGTCCAAGTACTTTTCCCGGTTCACTGATCTTACACACTACTCATAGCACATGATCCGCAACAGCTACTTCTGGGTGAGGAAATTAGAGAAAGGTATTCCCATGGAGATCTGGGCTACCATTGTACCCCTGTGCATTCCCACTTACACCGGGGTGTTGGAGCCAATGCTTATGACTGAGAGCTTCAGGGCTGAGGGGTGCGAGATGGTAGGACCTAGTAGTGTCTGCTTTAGAGAGGAGTCTTCGGTAGGGAGACGACAAAGAACTAGGCCTCAGCTGAGGAGGACCTTCCATGAGCAGACCCAGGGCCATGGTCAAACACATCAGTGGTGTCGTTGGGCACCAGGGGAGAAGAGAGAGAGATGGTGTTACACTTATGAATGGCAGGGCCATCAAGCATGGGATTTCCTGACTAGGTGTACAGATCAGCTGTGCCAGGCAGCAGGCACACCATAGAGAGACAGAGGCAGCGTAGTGACCAGGGGTCACTGAGGTGGGGACTGGGTGGTCCTCAGGGAGGTGGCACAGGCATAGAGGCAGGACCAGAAGGTGGAGGAAAATGTTTTGAGATCCCTCAACCTACACCACTAAGAGGCCCATGAAAGGCTTAGGGAGTTGGCAGTAGGGGCCACGGGTAGCTTCAGGCCATGGGTGATCAAAACCCCCCCAGCGCACGAGATGTTCCGAGTTACTCATTGCGTTTACATCACGCTTGCTTTAGTACTAGTGTACTTAGGCTTGAGCCACTCATTTGTATCGCTGCTATTTGTATGGGATTTGGAGCTTCCAGTAGAGGTTCTGACACTTGCACATAGCCTCGAGGTCCCTACGGGAAGTGCATCTTTAGGGACCCTTATATGTAGACAGTGTGAACAATCGTTCGTAGGAGGGAGTTTCATGTGGGACATACTCGTCATCATGATGGAACCTTACAACATCATCCTGGGTATGGGTTGGATTTCTATGGTTCACGCCAAGATCGACTGTCATCACAGACGAGTCTGAGGCATGTTTTCTGATGGGACGAGGTTCACCATCCTTGGGGAACAAGACATATTGGCAGAGTAGATGGGTACTCCAAGCAGGAGACCTCAAACATTTTCTCACAAGTTGGAGAGCATGGATCTCAAAGAAGAAGACACTATAAGAACTTGTATCTCGACTGTTATAGATGACTACATGGATGTATTTCCCGAGGATGTTCTAGGACTACCTCTGAGACAAGAGATAGAGTTCGATATCAACTTGCAGCCGTGGACTACACCAATATATTTTGTAGGAAAAAAGATGACACCCACAAAGATTCAAGAGATACGAATTTAGTTGGATGACCTTCGAGAGAAGGGATTCATCCGGCCTAGTGTGTCCCCTGGGGCAGCTCCAGTCTTGTTTGTGAAGAACATATATAGGATCCTATGACTTTGTGTAGATTATCATCACCTGAATCTGGCCACGATAGTGAACAAGTACCATTTTCTGAGGATTGATGACATATTTTACCAGTTGCGAGGTACGAAGTGGTTCTCGATGATCGATCTTCGATCTGGCTACCACCTGTTGCAGGTTCGTGAGGCTGATATCCCGAAGCTGGCCTTCTTTTGTCGATATCAGCACAAATAGATTATGGTGATTCCATTTGGTTTGATGAATTCCCTCAGTGTCTTCATGGCATTAATGAACCATATTTTTTAGTCGTACATGGACCAGTTTGTGGTTGTCTATATTGATGACATACTCGTTTATTCGGTGACAGAGGAGAATCTTACAGAGCATTTGAGGATGGTCCTAGACTTACTTAGAGAGAACCAACTATAAAGGAAGAACTCAATGTGCCAGTTCTAGATTCATGAGGTTTACTTTTGGGGGCACATCATTACGGAACAAGGATTGGATATGGATCCTACAAAGATAGAGGTAGTACTTTCTTGGGAGCCACCCATGAATGCATCTGAGGAGCAGAGTTTCCTTGGTTTGGCAGGGTACTATAGGAGGTTCGTGGAGGACATATCTAGGATTACTTCCCATTTGACTGCATTGATGTAGAATAGATGACAGTTTACCTGAACTGATCAGTTCCAGAAGGCCTTCGAGGAGTTTAGGCAGAGACTGACTAGTGCTCTGGAGTTGAGGTTGCCAGAGGAGGGAATTGAGTTCATTGTATATTGTGATGCTTCAGGAGCTGGGCTCGGGAGCGTACTGATGAAGCAATGTGTAGTTATTTTATATGGGTCGAGGCAGTTGAGGCCCCAGGAGCAGAATTATGCAACTCACGATTTGAGCTCGTAGAAGTGGTCTTCACCTTGAGGTTATGGAGACACTACCATCTAGGTGAGTGTTTTGTGGTCTACTTAGACCACAAGTGCCTCAAATATATCTTCACTTATAGGGATTTGAATTTGAGACAGAGGCGATGGCTAGAGTTTCTGCTATAATATGAATTCGATATAGTCTACACTCTAGGGAAGGGAAACGTAGTAGCAGATGCCCTTAACAGGAAGTCCCAGTCTTGTTTAGTGCGGGAAGCTTCAAAATAGTTGGCTACCCTACAACTGACCTAGGTGAGGCAGGAGGGTACGGCTTTTCTGCAGTCGATTGTATTGACTCCTTCGCTCCTTGAGCATGTGAGAGAGTCACTACTGGGGGATGTCGACATTGAGGTACTACGTGATCAGATATCCACGGTTGACACATCCAATGCTTATTATGAAGGAAATAATCACTAGATCATGTTCTGGGGGAGAGCTATAGTACCAGTGGATATTCAGGAGGAGGTGATATGGGAGTTCCACACATCTCCCTAGGCTATAAATCCTGGTGTGGGGAAGATGTATAGAGAACTTCAGCGGTTGTTTTGGTGGTCTGGCATGAAACTGAGCGTAGATGAGTTGGTTTCTCGGTGCCTTACCTATCTGCAAGTGAAGGAAGAGCACTAGGTTCTTGCAGGGTTGTTGCAGCCCCTTGATATATCTTAGTGTAAGTTGGATTTCATATATATTGGCTTCTTCACAAGGCTTCAACACACATCGATTGTCCACGAATCCATTTGGGTGATTGTTGACTGACTCACGAAGTTGGCACACTTCCTTCCTATCATGGAGCAGAGCTCAGTGGAGAGTCTATGGCAGTTGTATGTTTGGGAGATCATTCGCCTTCAAGAAGTACCCTTGACGATCATCTCTGACCATGATACGTGGTTTACATCATGGTTCTGGCGAGGCTTGCAGAATGTCTTCAGGACTCAGTTGTGGATGAGTATAGCTTTTCACCCCCAGGATGACTGGCAAACAGAGCTCACTATCCAGGTGTTTGAGGATGTGCTCTAGGAATTTGTGTTAGTCATTGGAAGGAGCTGGGAGGATCATATGACCATGGTGAAGTTTTCATATAACAACAGTTACCACTTTACTATTGGCCAGGCACCTTTTGAGACCCTCTACGGCAGACCATTCAAGCCAACATTGTGTTGGACGGATGTTGGGGAGAACACCCCGGTGGAACTAGTGATGGTGCAGTTGATGACGAAGAAGGTGCAGGTCATTCGTTAGTAGATGAGGAAGGATCAGAGCCGAAAGATGTCCTATGAAGAACAACAACGCATGCCTATGGAGTTTGAGCCGCTAGACCATGTCTTTTTTAGGGTCTCCCCATGACAGGGTACTCGGAGGTTCGGCCGGGGAGGTAAGCTATCCCCGAGGTTCATCAGGCACTTTGAGATTTTGGACATGGTCGGTGAGGTGCCCTACTGTTATTCCCTACCCCCACAGCTGGATAGAGTGCATGTCGTCTTCCAAGTGTCTCAGTTGAGGAAATACGTGCCCGACCCCACACATGTTATCGATTGGGGAGAGATGGACATTGGGGATGGAGACACCTTTGCGGTGAAAACCAGTGGCAATCGAGGACCAACATGAGTGGACTCTGTGTGGACGGTCCATCTTCTAGTTCACGTGTTATGGCCGCACGGGAGGGTGCAAGAGAGCACCTGGGAGCACAAGAGCCAGATGCGGGCTCAGTATCCCAAGCTGTATTTGTAGTTTTGTTTTTTGGGGATGAAAAACATGAATGAGGGAATGATGTAAGAACCAGGTTTTTGAACCTATAATACTTTGTGTTTTTCTTGATGTTATTCCAAATGAGGATGTTTAGACGGCGTTCAATTTCGAGCCCAAGTGTGGATGGAATTGAAGATGATGCACGTTCACACTAGGCATGCCAAATAAACAAAATAACTCCTAAACTATTGCTCATATTGGAAAACAGAGGGAACCATTGAGTCTAGAGAAAGCCTTTTACCCGAGGAGGGGTGTAACTATTACGGGCGCGACCCTTCAGTGAAAAATGACACCAGGGGTGTTTACGTAATTTAGCGGTCTCGGGCATTGGAATTGTATATCATTTGAATGTAGTGTTGTATTAAAATTCTAACACCACCGTTGCACTCAGAACATGGATTTTACCCTAGGGGTGGCTTAATCTCAACCTCATCGAGAGTCCGGGTACGGGCTTACTGGTGGATGTTTTAAAAAACAATTAATAATTAATTAATTTTTCTATTAAAACATAACCACCTCCAAGCTTCCCCTTCCTTTTTCTTCCCTAGAGCAAGTCCTCCAAAATAATTAGGAGGAGATCCTATCCTCTCCTCCACCTATCCGACAAGGCGCGGAGGCTCTGACAGACCAATCATGAAGTTTCGGGATACGCCCAATGAGGTAGGAGGTTTCGTTCTTCTTTTTGGTTTCCACTTTGTCGTTAAATTTAATTTTCTAGGTCGAATTGCTACATTATCACCTAGATAATCCATTGGTTGTGTTGGGGTTATTTATGTCTTCCCAAAGATCTCTTCACATTAAATTTTGGAGTCCCAGGGTGTCCAGGGCAGCCCCTTGAATTTTTCCGGTAGTTTCTTTGTTTTCCGGCGGCCGGTGCGGCGGTCCAGTGGATTTTAGGTGGCGGTGGTAGGGTTACAGCAAGGCGACACAATGGTGGACCCAGGCGGTGCAGCGGTGCCCAAGGCGGTTGCCTATGGAGATGGCTTCAGGTGGCGGCTGCAGGGTACGAGCGAGGTCGTCGGTGCAGGGCTCGACGAGGAGGGGTCGCGGCGTGCGACACCGTGTGGGGACTGAGACCCACCGAAGGTGGGTCTTCGGGCAAGAATAAAACTGGCCACGAGGGCCAGTTTGCACTGAGTGGAACCGGGGTCCATGTCCTGACCACGTGGCTGAACTGCGGGCTGGTATTGTGAGTCGTGCTGGCCCTGACCGACCGGACCAGGACGGACCAGGCCGGTCCAGCCCAGGGGGTTCGCCCCCTCCGACTCCGGACACAGGTAATTTTCGCTATGGGGTGTCCGTTTTGTGTGCCATATGTGGAAGTGCATTCCTAGAATCTAGGCAATGATTTTTAGATGGTCTTGGTGAGTTTTTTAATTCTCGAGATTGTGGACTCGGTGGCGCGACATGCCAATTATGTGGATTTGCGTTTTTCCGAGCGTTATTGTTTTGGATGGCGCATACACATCCAATGTCTGATTGGAGTACTGTCAGTGGTGTTTTGATACTGGAATTTAGCCGTATATTCCTATTATGGTTTCGAATGTGGATGGTAGAGTTGAGAAGTGGGCCCTATAGGCCGTCTTTTAAGCATCATGCATCTTTTTTTGTAATTTTCATCAGGCACCTATTCGGGGCGGATGAATAGTCAATTTGACCTATTTTTCTGAGTCCATTGCAATGGCGCAGTCTTCCTGACCTATTCATGACTGAGAGTGGGCCCCATGAGACAAGGAGTTGGACTAATGCAGTGGCGAACAACTTTTCCTTCAGGAGGCTGTTTCCAGCGATTGAGTAGACTATCTAGCATGTTTTCCCACTAGGATTAAAATGGGGTAATCTGTTCGGGAAAGCGGAGCCTCTTATGTGATCTTATTAAAGTTGTAAATATGAAAGGCCATTAGTCGGAGGTCTCTTTCATGCACTCCGACCCAACCCACGGTCGGGATATTAGCGACCCCTAGTGATAACACAGTTAGTGCAGAGCTTCGAGACCAGTCTAGGGTTTACCCTCCAGCTGGGCTGGGCAGTGGGTTACCCAATGATGTATTAGGGGTTTACCCTCTAGTTGGGCTGGTTAGTGGGTTACCAGTCAAACTATCAGGTTTTACTTTCCTACACTGCTGGGAAGCGGGATACCCATTCACTTACAACTGTTTAACATCCAGCGGGGCTGGGCTGTGGGTTACCCATTGACCTATTAGGGGTTTACCCTCCAGCGTAGTAGGGCAGTGGGTTACCCATTGACTTATTAGGGGTTTACCCTCCATTGGGGTAGGAAATTGGGTTACCTGATGACCTCTATGGGTTTACCCTCCAGCTGGGCTGTGCGGTGGGTCACCCTGCGACCTCTTTTAGATTCAGATATTTTGACAAGGCTAGTCAGTGACATTTTATCCATGACTACCAGAGAATGATCCTCAGTTATAAAGATCAATAATGTGACAAATTTTACATGACCTTGAGATATATGAGGACGAGGGGCGTTTTCCCACCGAGATGTGTCCTTGTGATGCGACCTAAATGCCGTGTGGGTGAGACTGTGCCGCCGAAATAAGATAGTATCTAGGTGCTGTGATTGAGCCCCTTGGATTTGTACCTCCTACTATAATGTTCGGGAAGTTCGGGTTTAGTGTTTGATATCCCTAGATCTATTGGAGACTCTTCCTAGGAAAATATTGGAGATGGAGGTCGCCATACACACTCATTCGGGTTCCTTATTGAGCATATATACAAATTCACCTGATTTCGGTTCCCACACCTTGTGTTTAGTTACTCTCCTTCAAGGAGGGGCGAAGACACGTGGGGTAATCCACATTCTTTTGGTGTTTATATTCTCTTGGTTGGAGGAGTCCACTATCGTACTATAGGTAGTGAAGACTCGGTGATAAGTTTGTCTTCTCACTGTTCATAGATCATTGCATTTGGATGAGTTTACTTCCTTCCACATATTTTGTTGACCTGCACTCTCTTACTGTAATCTTTTACGGTTATGGTTCTATCTTATTCTCACCTCTTTACTGCCTTTTTTGTTGCCCCCTTGAGCTTTTAGGGCATCCTACTGAGTATATTTATACTCACCCCTGGTTGGGCTTTGCCCAAACCTGGTGCGCCCTTGCAGATGACAGATAGGTTGATCGTGACTACAGAGGAGCGTAGAGGTCACAAGAGCTCAAACATCATGTCATGGTCGTGCAAGAGCTTTTAGGTGGGGATCTATCTTGTTGTTTCATTTTGTTACCTGTTTGTCCGGTTGTGTCACCTTTATCGTTGGGCGTGTGTTTTGACCTTTTCTCTTTTCTTTTTACTTGTTAGTACTTTTAGAAAATTACTTTCTCTTTTTGGTCATTGATGCATGAATGTAGTTGGGTTATAATTTTTTGTCCTGTGGTTTTCTTTTTTACTCTACACTTCTGCATCAAGTGGGTCGTCGGTACGTGTGTACATATAGTTAGGAGAAGGCCTCCCTGAGATTGTTACACCTTCGGTGCTGGTCGCCATCCTCTGGCCTATGGAGGAGAGCTTGAGGTAATTGCGGCTCGGGACCAATAGGTTTGGGTAATGAAAACAATATAACCCATGACGGTCGACCATATTCTATCAATGTTTTAGCCTCATTTATGTCACTTGAATACCTAGGTTTTGACATGTTCTCTTTTAACACATTCCATGATATCTTTGTTCATAATTCTTTTATTATATATACACTTTTATATTCAAGGACAAGAATTGAACCGTTTTTTTATTTCCTCAGTTGGAGTAATCATTCCATAATATTTAAACCTGAAATTCACTATATATTAAATAATATTTGGGAGAATAATTAAAAAATAATATGGAAATGGGACATAATTATCTTATGTATCATGAACATCATCTATAAAAACGTATCCAAAATAACGTTCAACCATTTGGTCTCAATAAATTCTACAGAATAAATTATTTACAATCAATATTATACTCATACTAATACTAAATAAAAAAGGTGTAGCAGGTGGTGCTCTGTGGTCAAACCCAAATATTATATTATGAAAAATATATGGAATTTTAAAAGTTGAGTGGGAATTGAAAAAACAATAATTTTTTTCCTTTAAAATAAAACAGAAAATATATAAATAAATATATCTTCATGCAATATTGAATTATAATGAAAATGACTAATCTTGATAACATTGTATATAGGTATAGATGAACCCTCAGTCTTGGTCATCACTCTATATCCCACTACCACTCCATTTCGTGTGATTAGTTACATTAGTGAATTATTCAAATAGATTAACCAAAATAGTATTTAAACATAACTACCCAATTTATTAAGCGTCCATGAATGAGAATAGATATTTAGTTTATTCATTAAATACAAACCATCATTAACATGAAATGATCATGAATTAATGATATTTATATGATCAGGAAGAGTAAAATATATAAAGAACCATATAAAATTCATCTTTATAAAATGGATTACTTGATAAAATCCAATATAATTATATGATTAAAAAAACCTAGAAATTCATGATACTCGTGATGGTGTGTAAATATTTGATGACATTATCGTAGAAGTAACCATGTTGAAAATACACCCAATGAAGGATTGATCGTCCAAAAAATTGATTACCTGATCTAGAAGTGTCCCTCTGAATTTAAAGGTAGAATTATTCCTTATATCACTCTTCATATTTACACTCATATATATTATGGCTTGTTTATTTATTAGATATCTCTCTCCTAGTAATAGATAAACTCAACATCTCTTTATACATGAGATAAAACCCTGACCCACCTCCCCGAATAGATATACTAAATAGACCATTGAATATGGTCATCAATATTATTATATTTTGTTTATTGATGTTGTTTGAGACAAAAAATCTCTGTGATGGAACAACCCCTATGATAAAGAACTCTACTACAAACACGATATGTTGTAATGTAGAAACCAAACATCATTGATGAAAATCACCATTCAATAACCTCTTATTCTTCAAGAATATAATTTTTATATTCATCATTCATCTATGGTGAATATTTCAATTCCATTCCATTTATATCATCTTCCTTCAATTAGGATTCATTTCCCAAAAGGGAAAATTGTATGATTCTATTGTTCCTTCATACCACCAAACTGAATTAACCCCATTTTGATAACATACCATGGTAAAGTGTTATTAATATATAAAAAAGGTCCTAGGATGATCCTCAAGACCTTCCCATTCATCCTTACAATGGTTGAAGTGATTTATTGTGGTTTAAACATATTCCATTTATGTAAAATAACACCTCATGGTGGTAGCTGCAACAACATTCTTTTCTGAACAATAATGTAGATTTTTGATGATCCTCCAATTTAAATTGGGGTACATGGTATTGTGTAGTTGGTTTTAACCTAGTGTGATTCAATACCTTATAATTTTGGTAAGAAACAAAGTGAGGGTCTGGAGAAAATCATATTTTCTAGTTTAATAGTTTATTTCTAAATGGATTGATCATACTAATGTTCCCCCCAATATGAATTCAAATCTTACATGTAGATGTAATAAGCCCAACCAAGTGAGAAAAAGCGATTCCTAGTAGAACTAAATCTTTTTTCTAGAAACCCCAAAAAATACGTTATTATATATCATTTAAAATCAATCTCACCATCCCACTGTTATCGTTCCACCATATGTGCAACGACCCAGACTCGATCAGCCACCCAAACAGTGCCAAATGGTTCAGGAGCTAATACCTTAGGTGCACCTTCATGTACGCCAATGGCTGCTGACTAGCAGTGAGGGTCTGATAAGTATAGTGGAGAGGATATACCCTCTCATAGGATAATAATAATGGTACTGGACCAAGTATATGAGTAGAGATGTAGCGGAATAAAATATTCGAAAGACTCGAACAAGACTCATAGAGAAAAAGCACATTCAATATCAATAAACTACAGAAGCAATAAATATAAACAACAACAATGGAAAGTATACAAAATAACATGCTAATCACTGATAACTACTAAACAAACAAAACTTGCTTCCATAACATGTCACTAAACAAAAGGGGAATCAATGGATAACCAATAGTAGATACAAAAAAGTAATCATTATGATACAAGTAAAGAAAAAAAACAGAGTAACCCCTGCTGGGTAAGACCTCAAGGTCCATACCATATTCATGCAATAACAAACGCAGTCCAGCTCTTGAAGCTGGCCTCTTTTCTGTACATAAATCCATAAAGTTGGCACACATCCCGAGGGGTCCATCCAGGGTGTTAGACAAATCTCAGTAGGATAACACCCAACGATGCATACCTAATCTGAGTGTTTAAGCAGTCATGAATTTATAAGGAAAGTAGTAAAAAATATACTACACCAATAAATGATAACTCTACTGGTGCTCAGTGGCCACCATAGAGTGTCACCTGCTTCGGCAAATGCTGGAATATTTAGCATGTAACCCGACACCATGTGCCCCCTGACACTGTGTGTCTCATGTACCGACGTCCAGAATGCTTTCCCATGGAGTAACCTGGATGAACAGTGATACATGTACTCAATTATAAACTAGAGGGACAGTGATATCTACCCTCAAAATAATGTAACTGGAGGGACAATGATGTTTTCCCTCATACCACGGTGAGCCTCATTCCCCAACCTGAGAGTCTCAATGATATCCCCCGAAGGTTCCTCACCTTCCATGATTCTTCCAACGGAAATCACCCCCAACCAAAATACCTAAACCCCAACTACAGGGGCCTCTACACACACGAATGGTCAAAACCACCTCATCATAGAGTATCTCTGTGTGCACAATACAAATGTTTCTGGGTGAATGGTAATCAAAAAAATAGCACCCAAGCCGCAACACCTCTGACTCCTCATGTCCACGAGACCTTGTAGCTAAAGTCTATTGGAATCACCATCCCAGTAACCCGGTCCATGCCCAAACTGACAGTCATCCTACTTCAAACCAACATCCATGACACCTGATCCCATGGTCAAAACAACCCAACATAACCTGGGCCAAGCCTAACCTGTGATCAACATCACTCAAGAATATCTGGTCCATGCCCAACATAATCCAAAGGGTCCAGCATTTGTAATTCAGAAAATTGCATATATAAAAAATTTAAACTGTATGCATAGACAAGAAAATCATTCAAACCATAGAATTTACCTAACCCAACGGTTATCAATCCACATTATCTAGGTCTTTAATGCCTCTAACAATTTAAATTAGGCTTTAAAAATATAACTCAATAATTTAAAAAATTAATATTGAAATTTAAACCATTTTTGCATCCCACAGCCAAAATGCCCCAAAGATCAAGGGCCCGTACCCGGCCCTGCTCAAAAAAAACATGTAATAGGGTATACCCAAATGTATCCCATAGGTCCATGAATAATATAATATGAAATATCAGATAAAATTGGGTCCTGCTCAAAATACTCAAAAACGTGCCGAAGGCCTCGTTACCCAAATGACCACAGAAACAAAAAAAGAGGTATGAACCACCTACTTGAGACGTGTACCTTGGTACTCCTCTAGTAATATTCTTGAATGTGGCCTAAAACACTATATATCTACAAAATATTAAAAAAATATAAAAACCCTATAAGTCATTATAGAATAAAAATCAAACAAAATATCTCAAGTGGAATCGAGGCCTTACTGAGGGGGTTCTAACACATCAATCGGTGTTCCAATTAGGGTTCGGATGGACGATCAGGAGAAGAAACAAGGTCTGGACAGATTGTATCGTAAAACCAAGGGAAACCATTGAGGTTCGGCATCAATGCGAGGCTACTTCCTGTTTTAACACATAAAATGAAATTATATGGCGTGTAATTCATGGCTACACATTGTTTATATCATTTAATTATTCATAAGGCGGCTAGAATTCGGCCGACATGATTTCTAGAACCTACCGACATGAGTACACAGTGTGTACCTAGGGGTACACGGCGTGTACTTTGTTTCTCTTCTCTTCCTCACTGACATATCCACATGCCATGTATATCCCTCATACACGGCCATACTACATGGCATGTCCATGGGGAACACAGTGTGTAGTTAGTTCTACCTGGCCCATAGGCCCACAGGCCAGGTATAGCCTCCGCACGGTCATGAGTACTTGACATGTCTAAAACTACAAGACGTGTAGTAAGAAATTTGTACACAGTCAACACACGACATGAACTCGGCGATCACACGATCAGTCACTCTTTTAAATATAAATGGTGTGTACTTAAAGTATGTGGCGTGTAGTCTGAAAAATTTCTAGAAACTTCCCATTTCATCCAGTTTCCACAGAAACCAGTCAAAATTTCAAAAAGGGTCAAGATTTTGACTCGTTATAAAAAACAAGGTTCTTACAATCTCCCCACCATAGCATAGCTCATCTCCAAGCTATCCAATGAAACCCAAAGATGGACTAAACATACCACCCCATTCAAAGTAACCCAGAATTCCCTTGTCTCAAAGGTGCTGAATAAATTCCTCGAGGGGGGGGGGGGGCTCCCCACCTTATGAATCACCAAACCCAGTCTCAACCCAACAAAATTCAAAGAAAACAAGTTTTACTAACTTGTTTTCCGGACCCATAGTCCATATGTGATGCATTGTCACCCCTGCACATCATTGGTGTTCTTGTGTCGTCCCCAGCACCCAATGTATCCCGCACAACATCAGTGTCCGCCTCTGCATCGTCCGACATCTCATGGATACTCAAAAACGAATCTGGTGCCTAGAACCATATGTATCATGCATCCTTGATGCCCCGATGCCCACGACACCTCAAGTAACCTACATCCTCGAAGCCCTAAAGCAAATGACACCTCATGTAAACCGCATCCACGATGTCCTGATGATACACATCTCAAACATATATATATATATATATATATATATATCACGCACCTGATATGGTGATAATTGCACTGACTAGATTCTAGTCAGTCCACATAGATGTTGTTCACAATGTGCACTCAAAACGGACATGCCTCTACAAGTCATGCCAAAAGAAAATATGGAATGACGACCACACACTTGGTGTACCACTTACTGTCATCGGCTCACTAGCCTAATCACCCTCTTGTAGCTCCACAACGTGCACCTGTCCTGATGTACGGTTGCCTGATGCCTTACACCCCTGTGGTGCTGCTCCAGTCACCGTCCAATGACCCCACAACTGGATCCCACTGTCTCTGTCACGTCCTCTGTGTGTAGCTAAAACCCGATTACCCACTCATGGTACTGAACCTGAACCAACAACAGATGCCACCGTCTGTCTTGGTCCCTACCTGATGGCTATCTGAGAAGGCTTCTTGCAAAGCCTCTCCAGATTCCCGACCTGTCCAAATCCCCAAGACTCATTAGGAGGCCTATTGAACTGAGTCCTAACATGTCCCGACTGTCCACTCTACAAAAATCACTAAATAACTACCACGAGGTGATCTAGCTGAATCCCTGGCCTAGATGCCCTGTTGGAAGTCATCCCGTCCACGATTCCGGCTATCCAAACCGTCACTTGAAGCTGTCGCCCGACCAACCTAGGGCCTATCCCTATGGTTTCCCTCTGCTATGTGTGCTTGATTTACTGCCTCCTAAAAGGAACCAAGACTGAAAATATTCACATGGACTCAAATGGTGTGTCGTAATACATCCTCGAAGTGCCTCGCCCTAGCCCCATCATTGCTTTCCATACCAGTTGCAAAGTGAGACAACTCACTCAAAGGAGCTCCATAGTCCATGAGGGACATCTCTCCCTGCTAAAGACTCAAGAAATCCTAAGCCCTATTTTCCCTCAGAGTCTCTAGGTAAAATATCTCAAATAACCTATCCTCAATGTCCTTCCATGCCAGTCCCTCGTGCTTATGAGTGTGAACCTTTACATCCCACCAACACTTCACTGGTCCTCTGATCAAGTACATTGCCGTCTTGACCCTCCGCTCTGGAGGCATCTCGAGTTGCTTGAAGATCATCTGTACGATCTCTATCATGTTCTCAGCCTCCTGCGGACCACCCTCACTCTGAAAAAGTGGCGGGTGCTGCGACTGGAACTCCTACGTCAGATATTCCATTGATGCCTCTCTACCTTTCACGCCACTGTCGATCCCCTGCAAGACACGTACCAAGATATCTCGGAGCTGCTCTTGGAACCATGTCTCGAACGATGCCAAACCGGGCTTCTTTCATACCTGTACTGAATCCTATCTCTGAGCATGTACCTATGGCTAATGCTCTTCCTATACCGAATACTGAACCTAATCGTGCACTTGTGGCACTGTATCATCTCCCATCTGATGCTCTATCTAAGTCGCCCAAATATGAACCCACTGGATACCATAAATAGCCAGAATGAACACACACACACACACACACACACACACACACACACACACATATATATATATATAACAATATATATTCAAAGATGATAAGAAAGCAGTAAAAGGTAGTCCATAACTATTACCCTTACTCTCTCCCACTAAAACCCATTCCCTATGGCATCCCGGCAACATGTCCTCCTTACCCGCCCCTAACGGAACCAAGTATTAAAAGTACCTTGGGCCATGCCCATCCTAACAAACAAAGATGCCTCAAACCAACGACCAAGTCACCTAATCATGGGGATCAATATCACCTCAACTAATGTACCGGCGTGCTCCTACAAGAGCTAGACCCAAATATCCTTCCACATGCAATTATACAAATATAACATGCATCGAATACACATTGTGACAACAATAAATTATATCCAGATTTTCACATTTTTACATTTCAAGACAAAAAAGCATGGAAATTGATATTTATTCTCATGGAATTATCACTTCACAAAGCATACATGCAGTTATGAAATTGAAATACACTAAAAATGTGCCTACCAATAGCTAATCAAACAGGACTTGCCATAACAGGACAAGGTCCAATTATCCCTTAAAACACCGGGTCAAGGGTCACATATCACAATCAATAGAATCACAAACCAAGTGAACCAATGAGGTTGAAATCATATATCAACTGTAATCTAAGAAAAAAGAAAACAAAAATTCCCACACATTGAAACTTGGTCCTTCCCTCGTACCTAGGGCTGTAGGTACCCAAGCACAAGCTAGAAACCCGGTTCCAGTAACAACCTACATCTCCAGTCAACCATATCCCAAATAGTAACCAGCTGAAATAAAAGAGAACTCTCAATATCATTAGTATCCAGTAAAATGATGCTACTAAATCCCTATCAAGAACTTATCTGATACCACATTGTAATGACCCAGACCCGATCATCAACCTAAACTGTGCCAAATGGGCCGGGTTCTAGTACCTTAGGTACACCTCTATGAACTCCGAAGCCTGATGAATAGCAGCGAGGGTCTTTTAAGTATAGTGGGGAGGATATACCCTCTTGGAGGCTAATAATAATGGTACAGTTAAAAGTCTAACAGCAGATATGTAGCTGAATAAATGACACATCAGACTCGAACCAGACAGGCAGAGCGGATGCACATTCAATATCAATTAACTGCAGAAGAAATAAATATATACAACAGTAGAATAAAGTAAACACAATATCATGATAATCACTGGTAACTACTAACTAAACCAAACATGCATCCATGGGAATTCACTAATCAAAAGGGTCGCCAATGGCTAACCAAAAGTATCTAAAAAAAAGAAATCATGATGATACAAGTAAAGAATTCAAAATAGTGTAACCCCAGCTGTGTAAGACCTCAAGGTCTATACCGTCTACATGCAATAACTAACACATCCCAGCTCCTAAAGCTAGCATCTTTTCTGCAGTTAAATCCATAATGTCTGCACACACCCCAAATGGCCCGTGCTGGGTGTGAGACAAATCTTGGTAGGATACCACCCAACGATGCATACCTAATATGAGTGTTTAAAGAAGTCATGCATTTCTAAGGAAAGCAGTAAAAAGTACAATGCACCAATAAACACTAACTCCACTGGTTATTAGAAGCCACCATAGAGTGTCACCTGCTTCAGCGACCGCAGAAATATCTGGCATGTAACCGGACACCATGTTCCCTTGGACACCACGTGTCTCATGTGCCAATGTCCCAAAGTCATGCCCAAGAAGTAACCTGGAGGAACAAAGATACCTATCCTCAATAAGAAACCAGAGAGAAAGTGATATATTTCCTCAAATAATGAAACCAGAGGGACAACGATGTCTTCCCTCAAATCATGGTGAGCCTCATCCCTAAACCCGATAGTCTCGTTGCTATCCCCCGAAGGCTCCTCACATTCCATGTGGCTTCCTATGACAAGCACCCACAACCAAAATACCTAAACCACCACTATGGGGGCCTCTACCCACACGAGTGGTCAAAACCACCTCATCATAGATTATCTCTGGGCACACACTACTCAATGTATCTTGGTGAGCAGTAATCACCAAAATCGCACCCATGACACAACTCCTCTAACACCTCGTGTCCCTGCAACCTTGTTGCTGATGTCTAATGGCATCACCATCCCAGTAACGCATGACATGCCCAACCTGAATATCATCTCGCCTCAAACCGACGTCCAAGACGACTATTCTTGTGGTCAAAACCACCCAACATAACCCAGGCCAAGCCCATCATGTGATCAGCATCACTCTATAATAATGGGGCCATGCCCCACAAAACACAAAGGCTCCATAATTTGCAATTCAGAAAATTTAAAATATAACAAATTTAAACAGGATGCGTAAATAGGAAAAACATTCAAAAAGTAGAATTTCCCTAACCCAACGGTTATCAGCCAATATTACAGAGGTCTTGAATGCCTCTAACAATTTACAACAGGCTTAATAAATTAAACGCAGTAGTTTAAAACATTAATATTCAAATTTAAACCATTTTGGAATTCCCTGGAAAAAAAGCCCCAAAGAGAAACGACCCATCACTAGACCCCGCTCAAGAAAATATAGTAACATGGAATACCCAAAGGTATCCCATAGGTTAATGAACAATATAATATGATATATCAGATAAAAGTGGGTCTCGCTCAAAATACGCAAAAATGTGCTGAAGGCCACATTACTCGAATGACCATGAAAACACAAAAAGAGGTATTCACCACCTACCTAAGACTCGTATGATGGTACTCCTCCGGTATTATCCTCCAATTTGGCCTAAAATTTGGAAGATCTACAAAAAGAATCAAAACCACTCAATACCCTATAACTCATTCTAGAACAGAAATCAAACAAAACAACTGAATGGGGAATTGAGGCCTTACCAAGGGGGTTCCAACGCATCAATCGGTTTTCGAATCGGGGTTTGGGTGGATGATCGGGAGAAGAAAAAAGGTCCTCCAAGCTGTGTTTGAGAAACCCTACAAAACATTTGCGGTTCTACCAAAAAACAAGGCTACTTCCCATTTGAACTCAAAAAAAATTACACAACATTTACTTCATTACTACACGCTGTGTATATCATTTAACTATTCATAAGGCGGTTCGAATTCTGCCGACTCACTTTCCAGAACCTGCTGACATGAGTACACAACGTGTAAATAGGGGTACACGGCATGTAATTGGTTTCCCTTCTCTTCCTCACTGACCTACCCACATGACATGTATATCCCTCATATACAACTAGACTACACGACATGTCCAAGGGGAACACGACGTGTACTTATTTCTACCTGGACAATAGGCCCACACACCATGTATAGCCTCTGCATGGTCAAGAGTACACAACGTGTCTAAAACAACATGCCGTGTAGTAAGAAATTTCTACACAGTCAGCACACA
Organism: Viscum album; assembly: GCA_963277665.1. Classification (NCBI taxonomy): domain Eukaryota; kingdom Viridiplantae; phylum Streptophyta; class Magnoliopsida; order Santalales; family Viscaceae; genus Viscum; species Viscum album. The sequence goes on along the minus strand of OY728165.1, from coordinate 247,643,840 downwards.
ACATGTACTCGGCGAGCACATGGCATGTCACTCTTGTAACATATACATAGCATGTACTTAATGTACATGGCATATTGTTTGGAAATTTTAAAAAACTACCCATTTCTTCCAGTTCCTCAGAAACAAGTCATAAATTCAAATTGGGTTAGAATTTTGACCTGTTCTAAAAATCTGGGTTCTTATAACACGCACTCACCATGCCAACCCATTGTGTATTGGGTTTTTAGCTTTGTTGATTCCCTCAAAGATCTAATACTAATATAGTTGTAATTTCTCGGGGTTGTCCATAATTAAACACATTATCCATATTCTTACATTTCCAAAAATTTATTCATGTACAATACCTTTGAAACATCTTCTTCACTCATTACTCTATCTATTTTTATCCAAATCTACAAAACTAATCATTTCCTTATATTGTCTCAGAAAAGGAAAAATTGGCATGAAAAATTATTTAAATAATAAAACAAATTAATTTTTCATGAAAAATATACTCATGTATTACATCAAAAATAATAACATTAAAATATCCTAAAATCATATCTTGAATTTGAATTATTTAAATTTCAAGCTATATCTCTAAAACTTATTACATGTTTGGTCAAATTTTTTAAAATTTAAAAATTTAACTATTATGTTTGGATGTTTTATTCATTGGTGAGTTCAGGAGAAAAAACCCTTCAATCCATGTGAAAATAATCATTAACTAATTAAATAAACAATTAGATATCCTTCTAATTAAAAAACATATAATATAAATAAAAAGCGTAAATAATTTAATAAATTAATAATGATACTCAAAATCCATGATGTTTCATTCCATTTTCCATTTCCACTCATACTCTTCTTCATAATATTCAGATAAATGATTCCAGGTAATAGTAGTGTAATTCTATGTTACTTGGTCTGGAGATAGAAATTATGGTGAATTCTTCTCATCTAGTGTAAATATACTCCAAAATTTCATTTTTAAATTTTTTCCACATACTTATGGTGGACTCTAGTATTAATATTATATTAATTAATGATCTAAGGAATCAAATTCAATCAAGGATTTATATTATTTATAAAACTATATTTATATATAATTTTATTTCCATTAAAATTTTAATCCATAAAATCAATAATAAATATTCTATTCTTCGAGGGTGGGAGGTTATTTTTCCTTAAAAATGCCATTATAGTGGCCATAATTTTTCTCACATGACCATAACATCAATTTAAATATAAAAAACATATTATAATTACAATTTACGATATAAAGGGTTAGTTTATTGTTATAAATATGAATTTATATAACTTTTAAATAATAAAATATTAATATTAGTTATTTAATTCTTATATATATCTTCATAGTGGCCCTTCCATTATCTTTAGTACAAGTAATAACTTGAGGATATACATCAATAAATGGGGTGGGATAATATCATAGTAAGTGTATTAACATTGGAAAACAATAAATATAACAATAGTGAGAATAAATATCATCATCATCATCATAATGTAAAAATAGTATTATCATCAATATTATGAAGTAAATAATCTATAATGGTATAGAACATGGAAATGAATAATAATGAAACATCATGTATTAGTGGTCAAATACAACACATAGTTTTGAAAAAAGCTAGAAATATATTCCAACATAACATATCTGAATAATCATAACATTATCATTATGAAAAAATATACTATTTTTTACACATATTTCACTTTATCTTTTTAGATACGTCACATTAACTAATTAATTTGAGCCATATATAATTATGATCCCACCTTTAAAATCATAAAATTTACATAACATTGGATTACACATAGAATATATGTTAGGTCCACTAGGTTATATACCCTGAGAGGGGTGGTGAATCAGGGTATGACAGATTAAAACAACTGCCCCTATTGATCTTGTCTCGCTGTTAAGAAATACTCTCTTCTCTCTCTTTCCTACAGCAATGTATAAATAGAAATAAGTCATGCACAGAACACAATGACTTTTACTTGGTTCACCCTCATTGGGATACGTCCAAGGAGCATACACCAGTAATGTGCCAATGTACCAAATCCATTAAATCGCACAACTGTTTACATAGATCGGGATAGATCACTTCTATTCCCAGGCTTACTACCTTTACAATGTTTTTGGTCTGCTCACTGGTTTTCCAAGGGTCACTCTGTGTCCCTCTCTCTGGCTCACTACTGGTGGAGAGGATCACCTTCTTCCTCTTCCTTTGTACACTGTTCTAGAAAGGATCCACTCATAGTTTATAGACCTGTATGTATCTTCATTATCACTAATGAATTTATCCTCTGTTGTATGTATATGCTATTTTGATGTCTAACATTCACCCCTAGATGAATCTCTATTTTCACTGAAGGTATCGGCCAATCTTCCAACTTTCACATAGCCCTAAATCACTATTGTGAATCAACTTTACCTGGCGCCATTCTCGAAGACGATGCGCAAGTATCGACAAGAAATTTAAAACTAGCGTGCAAGTCTACCTCAACCACTTACCCAACACAAGCTTCTTCAACTCCAAACTTGTGCGACTCAAACCCTTTTACGCCCAAACCAATATTAGCACACAGCCAACAAATTTCACGCTTTTTCAAAACTAGCTTGCAATTTCACCTCAACAACATGTGCGACACCCCCTTCTACAACTCAAAACTTGGGCGACTCACTTCCTTCCTCTCCCAAACCACATTAGGCATGCAACTATCACCTGGCGCTCATCTTCTACATGCGCGACCACACTCCACTTGCAAAACCACCACACTAGTGCAACGAGAGATCTGATTTTTCTAAGTGTTGAACTATTCAACAAATGATGAGGGGTCTAACTATATTTATAGGACTTTGGACACCTTACGTGAGGCCACACAAGTCTCCCCTCAGTGTGAAAGTTTCAGCGCGCAAGTCTCTACTGTGCAAGTCACTTGCGCGACCAACCCTAAAACATGGGTGCCGCTTTTCCATTTTCTATATTTTGATGTTTTGATCTTGAAAAAAATATGGAACAGAAGTTTTCTAGCCTCCAAGACCTCTATGCACAAGTCCATTTTCCAAAAACACTTTTCTCCATTTGTCCATTTTTAGGCCCAAAAAATTTGGCAAACACTGGAAAACGACACCACCTTGTATCTCCTCTTTTTGTACCACCTCCAAATCATCAATTCTTTTGTCGAAGTTCTTGAATCAAACATGGATTGTTAAATTCAACCCATGAACTCTACATGACACCCAGAAATCCTTTTTTGTACACAAATTTGAATGTCATGGCTTTCTTTGTCAACATTCACAACATAGATGTCCACATTGTCAACAAACACGATCATCTCAAAAATGCTTCAATGATGCCTTGAGAGATTTTTGTCTAACAAAATATAATAATAATATTTATAAAACAACCCATTTAAAGGAATTTGTTTTATAATAATTTAATAAATTATATATTTATGAATTAACTTTTGGGTTCCCAAATGAAAATGGTAAAAGTAATTGGTATAAAAATCATTAAAATTGAGTGATAAAGAATAAATATGAAGAGGAGTCAAGATATGTTTTGTAAAGACGTGTTATCTTGGAAAAATAAATATATTGGGAATTAAACCATGTTAGAAACATGTATATCCTAGAAAATAAGAGGTAAGAACAATGAAATCATATTTAAAGAACATTAATGGAATACGAATATTGATATTTATCATGAAATATATATAACACAAATAAAGGGTGTTGGGTTTGAGAATCCTGTTACCTTTATTCCAACATTATTTCCAAAATTTTGCGCTTACTAAGTAATAAAATTATATTTATTAAAAATTTGTTCCAAAAGTGAATTAGATTTATTTGGAAATATATTTTTAAATTTTTATCCTTAGATTTTATTACTTAATTTCCATTGATGAAATTGAAGTTTGGGATATCAGTTTTTTTAAAAAATTTCCTATTTCACTTTGATTTCTTTATACTCATAAATTTTATTTAATAATTTGTATAATTAACTACATACTAAATAATATAAATAAATTTTTATATATTATATAATTTTTATAATATCGATCCATGTGGGTAGTTATATGTGTTGACATGGAAGTGTATCCGTAAGTGATAAATCCACCATTGGCGGATCATTTTTCAGAGTGCGGGAAATGGAGTTGAAAATTTATATATATAGTAGAATGATACATAAAATATTGTAACCTTATTAATATAATGTAAACATAAATCTTAATTAATTCTATAAATTTTTGGTTGTGATATGGTTGGTTGAAAGAAATAATCATAAGAGGGAAAATCTAAAAAAGAGAGATAACTGGTTTATAACTTACATAATGATCAGTGAATCTTATCTTATACCACACTATAACTCCTTTGTTATTGGATTTGGACATATCTAGAATTTAACTATGGATTTTATTGGTCTTGAGAAGTATTATTTGGGAAGAACTGGGATTTGGGATGGATAGGTGGAGTGGTTTTCCAGGGGAAGGGAAATGGGTTATTTATACATGAGGAAAGGGGTATTTTTAGAATAAAATATTGAATAAAAAAATATTTCAAAGGTAAAACATGTATAATAAATTTTTTATATTATAATCATTTGTTAATATAATATCATTAGTTTAAGATATTAAATTCTCTTTTTAATTCAAATTCATTTTTTAGTAAAAATGTAATTTTAAAAAAATAAAAAATATTATATTAATGACTCTTATATTAAATAAAATATATCATGGCCTAAAAAAGGTTATATAAAGGATTATAGCATTATCACAACATTAATTATGTAATTTATTATATATCAATAATATAAAAAACTATATTTTTTAATATTCACCCAAAAATTAATGTTTTTCCTAAAATTCCCAAAAATAAACCTTGCAAAATTTTGATGTATTAGTTTATAAAACGGTATTAATTATTTCTTAATAAATTTATAATATAGGTAATTTTAATTTTAATTTAAAATTAAGTATTTTTATAATATTATTTTAAATACATTTTTCAAAAAAATTCACAATATTGTCTCTGACGATTTTAATCTTGATATTTATTTTTTGGAAATTTAATATTTTTATTTATGAAATGTAATCATGATAAATATTATTTAATAATTTTTTTATTTCACAGAAAAATTATAATTCCAACTGTCATGTTACTATTCACAGTAGTTAGTTTACTATTCCAAATGGTCATTTTAGTCTTCCCAAAGGTCAGGCTACTACTCTAATAATCACATTAATTTCTATTTATACAACTCAGTTATATATACCAACATTTAACACAATTTATCTCTTGGTTATATATTTCCATTTTCCAAAATTTTTCTTGGTTAACTAATATTTTTTTTCTTCTCTATAGTGTATGTTGTAGAGGTGATGATTTTTGTTGATTGTGGGGGGGGGGGGGGGTCCATATTTTCCCTTTTTATCTTTTCTATTTTATATTTTTAGTCCAGTTATAATGTTATTAATTTTAATTTTTTTTCATTTTTTATTAAAGTAACAATATTTGTTAATAAAATAATTATTTTTTGGAATCTCTATATTTTTATGTTTTAAAAAATATTTAATATAATATAACACAAATTTATTTTGGAAAATTAATATTTTAAATAAACATTATATAGTAATAATATTATCCTATTATAATATTTTTCTAGGAAATTTAAAATTATATTTATATATTAGAATATGTGAAGTTACTTATATTTCATTTTTTCATCTGGTTTACATGTCACCTCTTCATACTTATGGTTCATCCACAAAACATTAACAAGTTGAGTTGTCTTCATGCATAGAATATTTTCCATATCGTGCATGATCTTTACTAATTGTTCTTTATATGATAGGTTATTTTCAAGATGTACCACCTTTGGATTTAGTACATGTATTATATTAGGTATGCACTTCTTCAAAAGTAATCCATGGAATACACCATAAAATTAACAAAAATTTGGGGAAGTTAACGCCGATATGACACTACTCCTATGCAATCAAGGATCCTTAATGGGTCAATATACTTGGGGTTAAGAATCCATTTCTTTCCAAAACACATGACTCTATTCCATGGTGATGAAAAATGGAAACAGATGTCACCAATATCGAAATACATATCACTTTGATTATTGTAACCACATCTCTTTTGTCGTCTTTGAGAAGATTTTATTTGATATTGGATATCTTGACCATCTATGTAATATCTTTCACAAGATACAATCCATACAGTTTTTTTCAGTAACTTTATCCAAAAAAAAATTGGAGTTCTACATTACTTCCAATATAGAGCTTCATATAGATCCATTTGAATACTCGAGTCGATGTTGTAGTTGTATGAGAACTCAACCAATGAAGGATGAAGATCACATCCTATTTTAAATTATATTGAGTAGGATATTATCATGTCCTCAAGTGTCTGAATATTCATATCAGATTAACCATTAGTTTGAGGGAGATAGGCCATGGTGAAATTCAATTCAATAGTCAAATAGCATAAAATACATCTCCATAACAAAGAAGTGAAACTCAGATCATGATCAGAATTAATCAAAATTGGAACCCCACAAAGACTTAATACATTCTTTACATATAACATGTTTTGTTTTCCAATTGAGAAATATTACTGAATAGTGATAGAGTGTCTTGTCTTTGTGATTTGAACTAACATAATCTATATCAAATTGTTTCCTTTAGATGTCTTTGGGAGACTTGTGAAAATTTCAATTGTGACATCCTACCATTTCTAAGTGGGTATGGGAAATACATTTATTATATCATTAAACCTTTTTGTACATGATATCACATGATGTGATAGAAAATACCGCAATATGTACGTAGAAATCATATTTTTCATGTTTCCCCTCTAAACGTTTTCCCAAATATCATGATACATCATGGAACTTCCGAGATGGGAGGAGAAAGTTGAGCTGGCTGCATTATCTAATAGTTACTTCATGATCATAGGTGAAAATGCACAAAAATCCTCATATGAATCCTAATCATCCCATCATAATTGATTTGGAAGTGTCGTAGATTCCCATTTGTTACTACTTTCACCTTCTTTTGTAGCTCGAGATCATCCCTTTGTGCCTATTTGATCTTCTCATTGATGGATGGCTGGGTATTCATTTGGGAAATGTAGGATTTATTCCATCCCATTATTATTTCATGATCCATACGTTACATTTCCATGAAGATATAGTCTTTCTCAATCTGAATCATGGATAAACTGTAAGGTTCTATTATATAAAGAGAATCATCCTCCTTGTTTGCCTTCCCCTAATAGTAGTGAATAATGGAATCATAGTCCATGATTAGATCTAATCACCTTTTTTTTATTCACATTGAGATTCTTCTATGGGAATATATACTTTAGACTATTATGGTCAGTATAAATGTCGCCCTTCTCACCATAGAGATCATTCCACATGATATTTATGAAAAAATAACAGCATATTGCTCTTGATCATGCATTAGGTAGTTATTATCATGCACCATCAAATTTTGTGATGCGTAGGATCTCACAGAATCAATCTTCATTTGTACATAACTTAAGAAATTATTTGAATAATAACTATATATCAAAAAATATTCTCCACTTGTTGTTAAAGCGTGTATAGGTGAAGCTATTATCATCATTTTGAGATCCTTGAAGTACTACCCACATTCCGTAATGACACTAGCGGGTCTAGGCCATTCTTTAACTACCTTTTTTTTGAAGGGTCCACAAAAAATCATTCACATATGATAATGGCCCCCAAAAATGTGAATTTATATATCCAAAAGTCGTACTTTCAAAAATTAGTATACATTTTACCGTTACATAATGTTTCCATCACAATTAATTTTTGATCTTCTTGTTCATAATTTTTTTAGGGGTAAACGAGAATATCATTGAGAGAAGTTACCATTTATTCTAGTTGTATCTTAAGACAATATTAATCAAATCCCGGAAGATAGAAAGGGAATTAGTATGTCAAAAGGGAATAAATATGAACACATAGTTTCAATACCTTGTATGTCAACAATCTTCTAAATATAATCCTTATTCACATTTACTTGATGATATATATAATGAAGATCCACGATTGAGATGCACTGTGATCCTTATATTTGATCATACATGACATGAATCCTTGGGAATGTATAATTTTTCATTTTGGTGATCATATTGAGATCCCTATAACTAATACAATGTCACATTGATCCATCCTTCATGAAGATAAAGATTCCTAGATCACCCTATAGTGATGCACTAGGGTGTATGAACCCATTGTCCAAATTATCTTTTACCTACGTGTTTAACTCTTTCCGTTTGATAAAGGCTATCATGTTGAAGAATTTTGAGATAGGAGTATCTTATTGAATGATTTATATTGAGAACTATACCACAAATCATGGGGAATTTCATGTAACTCTTCACGAAATATATTAGTTTATTTCCTTACAATAGGTATTTCCTCATGTTTGATACCTTACTTTTACTCATCCATTTGAAAAATGTAATCTTATTCATAGGGTATCAACACCTAGACCATAGAGGGTTTTTCTAAGTTACATTCATGGTATTAGTTTTATTTTTAGAGGTATATTTGAAGGTTTAGAATATTAAAAGATCTATCATTTTCTTGAAAGTTGATGTGTCATATATATAATTAGATCCAATTTGTTCCCTATATTGAATCAAATTCCACTAAGGATAGTTTTATGAGATTCACTGGAAGAATATTCAAACAAACACTTTCAAGAGAAGAGTCCAACACTTGGGATGAAATGATTTCACTAACAAATGTTTTCACAGATATATAAACATCAAGTTATAATGGATTTGATAAAGTAGTTATAGGAAACTAGGGGGATATAAAATAATTCTTTTAACTAGAATGAAATTAAACATTGTATATTCATGAGTGAATAATAAGTGTCACTTTTAGGAAATAATTTTAATGATCCACTTCAATAGTAGTGATGACAGTATCTTTCCCTTAATTCTTTATAATCGGTGGACTCTATGCATATTATCCTCAAGGACCTTTGGTTTAGTGATTTGGACTGAATAGTGCATTTCCTCCCTACAGTTGAAGCAATGAACTCTATGTAGTGAATTTGGAGGTTACTTAATTTCCTCTATCATATAGGCTAGCTTCATCATGTCTCATTGAAATTCATGATCTCAGTGTCCTTCTCTCCCACACATGAAAAATTTCCCCATCCCTTTAAAGAAATTCCCATGATGATTCATCCCAAATTTTATATATATTGGTATTCGGATCATATTTTCTCCTTTTCATTAGACAAACCAAATAAAAATTCCGTCATTTTATTTTTACCTTTATAACCATGGGATCATTCTCCCATATACATAACTAATTTTAGAGAACATCAGACCACTTATTCATAATTTCCAAAAGGTCATGTTTTTAGAACCTTTATAAGATGTGGTTTTAAACCACTAAATATTCTATCTATTTTTATATCATTATTGAAATCAAAACATAAGAAATATCTTAATAACCTTTTGAAGTATTCCACCTAATCCATTAAAAAATCACTTTACTTTTTATTTTTTTCAAAATAAACTATTTAGCCATATTTTTTTCAAAAATTTGAATAGAAATACATTGTAAGAAATATTTATTTTAAATACTTCCCACACTATATCCTCTTTTTCATACTCTTTATTGAAGTTCTTTTTCAAAACACACCATCGATTAGCTTTACATCTAAAAAATAAATGGCCAGATTTACTGTATCATTATTAGAATAATGGATCATAAAAAATATCACCTCCATTGAGTTGACCCACTATTCTGTGATAAGTTGATAAAAAGATCCACAAATCCTTGATGGTTATATCCTCATAAAGGACTCAATGACTCGTAGATCCTTATTATGTGAAGGTAAATGTTACAGAAGATTGAATTTATTATTAATATCCTAAGATAACTAGGTAAGAATCACCATAATGTTTTGAAATCCACCTCCCATATATTTTGGGATGTCTCTCATAGAATTGTTTCACTGTACCTCATATGGGTTTTTTAGTATGGTTTCTCCAAGTTCCCAACATTTTCCAAAATATAAAGTGTTTTACCAAAACGCATGCCACCAAATTGTGAAAAAACTATTTATTCTTTTGTGAAATTAACTCAAATGGCATATGTTATAGGATCCTTACATTTATAATTTTCCAAAGATACTATTATAGGATATTATTTTCAATATATAGATATATAATTTTTATTATCACTACTGTTTTCTAATCCAAATTCCCAAATTTACTAAACCGTGTTATGAAAATAACTATAGAGACCCTACTTTTACATACATGACTAATACATAATTTTAATGATAACCAATCTAATAGAATTAAATTATAGTATCAAATGGTTTAGTTTCTTTGGAAATTTAGGCATACACATAACATTTACATAATAAAACATAAGCATTTTTTGATTATTTCTTCACTATCATATTAATGCACCTCACATTCTCCTTTGTATAATTAATCACCTCATGATATACATCAATAAAATAGGTGATATACAATCCTAGTAAGTGGAAGAATATAAGACATGAATCAAAATTTGGGATTAAAAAATAAAAGGGTAAAACAAATTTTGTATGATTCATCAATCTTGAGTGAAGAAGAAACAATCTTAAGAAGAGTAAAGAAGTGTTTTGGGGGAAATTTATCTCTTGGAAAAATAATTATATTTCTCATAAAACCAAGTTGGAAACATGTATATAAATGAAATGAAGATGGAATAACAAAAAACATTATATTAAAAAAAAATTAAGGTAATACCTACACTAGTATTTGGAATGAAATAGGTATAACCCAATGAAAGGGATTTGGGTTCAAGAATCCCCTTACCTTTATTCCATCTTTAGTTTTTCACTTTTGTGACTCTTGAATAAAAGAAATAAATTTATCAACACAATGATATAGAGGTGAATTATAGTCTATTATAAAACTATTTATCAATTATAATAAATGTATTAAATTGTTTAACTTCTATTTATGAAATTGATGCATTTTGATATATATTTTTCTTAAACATTTCATATTTATCATTTATTTCTATAATTACATAACTGTAATTTATAAATTAGTATAATTAATTACATAATAGTATATATCATAATCATATATGTTTTTATACGATATATATTTTATAATATCCAATCAATACTATGGTTAAATTTGTTGACAAGAATTTTTTTTGTAAGTGGTTAACCGACCATTGAAGGTTCATTGTCGGGAGAGTGGGGAAATGTTGTTTAAAGTTTATATATATAGTATTATGATACTTTTTGTTGGTTAAAATCAATAATAGAATATTAAATTATTTCATAATTAATTATATTATGATTTTTATTAATTTTTTGGTGGGAAAAAATAAAAGACGAAGAAGAAATAAAAAAGATAGATAAGTGGATCAGAACTTACTTAATCCTTGGTGTAGTTTCTCTTGCAAAACACTATAACTCATTAGTGGTTGGAGTGGGATTATTATAGAATATCACTAATGATTATATGAGTCTTAATATGGATTATTTGGGATGATATAGTGATTTGGAATTTATTTTAGGAGTAGTTTTCCAAGTGGAAGGAGAGGGAATATTTAACTTCGGGAGATAGATATTTTTAGAATAAAATATTGAATAATAAAATATCATAGATAAAACTTGTATTAGTGTTTTTGTAACATTATAAATTATATATGAGCATAATATAATGATTTTAAGGATTTAAATCACTTTTATAACTCAATGAAATTAGTTTATTAAAAAAATAGTTTAAAGAAAGAAAATGTTTTATTTAGCTGTTGAAAATAATTTTATACTATTTTAATTACTAAATTATTAAATGGAATATAATATATCTATTATTCATATTATATAAAAGAATATTTCATTTTTACATCATGAACAATGTAATTTATGATACACCAGTTATATGGAAATCATTATTTTTATTATTCACCTCAAAATTGATGTATTTCATAAAATTACCAAAATATCACCCCTGGAAAATTTGGAAGTTCCTTTTTAAGAATTGGTATTAATTAAATAAATATAAATTTCTAAAATAGGATATTATTATTTTTAATATCAGAGTAATTATTTTTAAAAAATAATTCAAAACACAGTTTTATTGAAATCTGGATACATTTTCATTGGGTTTTTTAATCATGATATCTATTTTTTGGCATTATAATATTTTTTTACTTAAATGAATCATGATAAATATTATTTATATCAACATTTATTATTTTTATATAGAATTACTATTCTATCTATCAGGTTACTATTTGTAAAAGTTAGTTTATTATTCTAAATGGTTATGTCACAATTTCTAAAAGTTTGTTTACTTTTCCAAATAGATAGGTTATTGTTCGAATACTCACATTATCTCAAATTTATACAACCCTATTATTTAACTAGATATTAAAATCAATTTATCTCAAGTATATATATTCCATTTTCTATAATGTTTCTTGGTTTATGAATATTTTTCCGCTTCTCTATAAATATTGCAGTGGGGGCAGTGATTCTAGTAGATTGGGAATATCCTTATTTTCTCATCATAGATTTTCAATTATATATTTTTTACAATTATAATGTTTTCAAATCTAATTGGTTTCATTTCTGATTAACATGAAAATATTTTGTAATGAAACAAAGATTTGGTTTGTTTGTCTACATTTTTTAAGTGTATAATTTTATATAATAGAATACAACACCCATTTCATTAGAAAAAAATTATTATTAATAAACATAGGGTATTTATTGATATAAAGTTATAAGAATTTTTCTATATTTACTTTATCTCTCTTATTCACATAACTTAATTTTTTGACGGTTTATTAAATATCCATAGAATTTCCTTGCATTCATGTTGTAAGAGATTATTTTTAATTAAATGATCATGCCAGATCCTTGTAATATTCCCCCACCAGTTCTTAATTCTTTTACTCATTTAATGTTGTGATGGATCATTATAATTGATCCTTCTTATCTTTTTTATATTGTGATAAAGACTCTAATTCCTCAAAATGTTCATAAAGACCACAAAACTCAACGTCTTCCCAAACATATCCTATAACCACTTATAATAAGATGTTGATTTTAACTCTTGAATTATCTTATATATACTCTATAATCACAATAATAAGATATATCATGTACTTAACATATTAGTTTGGTGATCATAGAATGGATGTATATTCTTCTTCCAGTTCATTAAGAATCATATTCTATTCATTTTAATTTTTAATACTGAATTAAAAGCATTAATAATCATATTCTCCCTTCTATTCATCATGAAATTATAATATTTACAACTCATCCACTTCTTCATCTTTACCCCTCAATAACTCAATCACTTAATCAAAATATGAAGATGAGTTCTCCATAAGGAAATTTAAAAATATATTTTTTGAATTGTTTTAGACCACATATTTTTATTCTTTGAATTGGGTCCTATGGATGTCGAGTTGTGTCTAATGTTATTTAATATTAATATAATATATTTTATTGTAATTTATGATCATATACATATTTTGTTTATATTCCCCCCTTGATGATCTTGAATGTTTGGATATTTTAGTATGTAATACTCATTACATTACTAAATCTGGATATTTTGAATGTTATGATATTACAAATAGTGGTTCAAATATATGTCACACTATTTTGAGTGTGTATTTCATCATACCCCTAGGAATATGATTTACTCTATTATCCCTTTACTAAGTCCACTAGTTTTGGTTTTATGTCATCCATGTAGTATGCTCCACCAGATAACAAATATACTAAGATGGTTTAACATAGTATTAATTCATCATGTAATACAACTTGAATGACACAACCAATAAAATGGTAATAAAACATGAAAAAAATAATAAAAAACAAGCATAAACTGAAATAATGAAAAATAAATGGGATATCTGTTATTTTTACCTATAGATATGGATTTTAGTTTATTAATAGGTTTCACTAATCCTCAGAATTTTTTTGAAAATAATTGATAGAAACAAGTGTTTTTTAGAATCCATAGCTAACCAATATGTTTTAAAATTATATTCATATATAACTAATAGAACCCATATATTATTTGATGTCATGGCCTGATCAGAATAATAAAAAAAATCCCAACAAAAATGTTAAACTAATTATCATGTCCCTGAGATTTTTTCTAGATAATGGGACATAATATAAAATAAATTTTAAAAATAAGTCTAAAATTAAAATGGTAATAACAAAGAAGGATGAGTATATGGGAATGAATATAAAATATAGATCCCTCTTAGAAGAATAAATAAACTTCACTCATAATATAAAAACACAGTTGTTTCGAAAAATGAAATGCTACCTATGTCGATTCAGATAATTTTTTTTTATGAAAAATTATTTTAGAAACATGACTCATATAAATATATGAACTGCAATTACTAATTTTCATGAATTTTATTGAACTAAATTAAAATTATAATCTAATTGATTACCGCCAAATTAATAACATTTAATATGCCATGGGTTGTTTATTCTTAAATAAATTTTATTAATAATCTCATAATAAATATTATAGGGAAATGAATCACTACCTAATATTAAAGAATAAAACATATTAATAAATATCCCCATCAAAAATTTATCTTTTTAATGGATGAATATTCATGGAAAAAATTTCATTATGTTATAAAAATTTTATTAGTATATTATATTAATAATTTTCTTGTCAATTGTTGTCATGTTTAAATTGAATGCTGCCAATTCATGGAAGAATGGTATTGAATTTATTTTAGTACAACTATATTTCCATAGTATTATCCCACGATTACATTCCATGATTTTTCAACTAGAGGTATTAAAAATTATATATCTCCTCTACTATAACTTTTGTAGTATGATTGTATTCACAAATAGACATTAACAACTCATAATCTCATAATCTCTATTATCATCATTTCAATGGTAATTATTCCCATAAACCACATAACAAAAAAAACACTATCATCACCAATAATATGGAATCTTCCACTTTCATTAACCCAATTACTAC
This sequence comes from Viscum album, assembly GCA_963277665.1. Lineage (NCBI taxonomy): Eukaryota > Viridiplantae > Streptophyta > Magnoliopsida > Santalales > Viscaceae > Viscum > Viscum album. The sequence continues at coordinate 247,628,764 of OY728165.1, read as the reverse complement.
AATAGTATACATTCATAATGTGGGAAAAACTATGCATCCAACACCACCTTCAGAAGATCCAAAAAATATATTATTATCCTTCTTTATGGGGAATATAATCCATCTAATACCAATTTTTATTGTTTTTATATAATATGTAAAATTCATAAAAAATAACATCTTATGCATCAATATCTCATTAAAAAATATATCATACAGATCATCCATTCATCTTTCATAGATCATAATACCATGATAAAACATGATATCATATTTCACATCTATGTAACTAAAGAAACCTCACAAAAAATAGACCACATAATGAGCTCATTATTTTTAATTTTAAATGGAATTTACTCTCATAAAGTCATCCATCACTCTTAATAATTCATGGAAATCACCCATAACAGCTTATGAAATAATGCCACCTATAGATCGTAGAGTTAACAATTAAGGTACAACATGAAATATAAATAACTATAAAGGTCTCAACATCAATATCTCACATTCATGTATGTCATGTTTGATCTAAAAAGACCTGTTGATGATCTATATTTAAGACTCTTCACAAATTTTAATTGAATTTATTAATCAACAATAATGTAATAGAAACATTTAACATAGAAAGTAACCTTATTAAAAATAATATGAGTCTAACATGATGTATATTTATTAAATGGGTACATGATTCTATATCTAAATAATTTCATTATACTTCACATCCCACATTAGACTTTCACTAATGTACACCACTTAATATCATCAAAACCAAGCCTCAACCACTCCATTCATCCACTGGTTTTAAACTACTCAACTGCCACTTATTTGGACCCTCTATCAAGAACCACCGAATACTTTTACCTATCTATCACATATTATCCACTAGAACTAGTTATACTTCTTCACTATTAACATTGAATGTCAAAATCAAGAATATATAATTCCATTTAGTGGAAGAGCCTTACTCTTTTGGATGGCTACATGTTGGCCATATTTTTTACATATCATTAATTTATTTTACATAATATCCTTTTATATTTAACAATATTTATTTTACAACATAAAAATATAATATAATATAATTATTCAGTTATTTCAAATTATTACAAAATCCCCAAAAAAATATGAAAAATCGAAGGAAAATATAATTAAAATATAGATAAATCATATATCAATTTCCCTAAAATATCCTCTACTACATATTATAATCAGGTAGCTTCACATGAAACATGTGATAGAAAGTAAAGGAGATAAAAATAATTCAAGGAAATATATTTATGGAAAAAACATATTTATTTTTAGTCCAATACTAATCATGTCTTCTTGGAGTACATCAAATAAATATACCATCATCACAAGAAAGTAAAAAAAACTACTGTATTTTACTAATCCATTAATTTATTTTGATTGGCCTCATTTTGAAGCATTAGATTATATAATGATTGGTTCTATATGATATCTATTGGTTTCCAACTACAACCAAAATGTGTGAACACTTCTGTTTTGTTATGTAAGGGAATACATTCACTCATAGATGTAATTACGAGATTTGAAATGATTAATTTAATCCATACTAATGGTGATATAGAATATTTCAAATTATAAAACCATTAATTAAAAAATTACTTGAAAATCATTGATTATGATGGAACAAGGTAATCACCAAAATCCCCACTATACCCTTTCACTGAAAGGAATCTCAATTGACAAGTCATAAGAAATTAACACCATATTTGAATTTAAATAATATATTACTAATATAAATATTATTTAATGAGATTCATTTTTATCCAATAATAGCGAGATTATATTGAATGAAATATTAGTTCAATAGTAATTTTCATTGGTTTTTCTTTAAACACCTCCAAAATATGATCCATAGATAATTATTTTTCATCACCCTTCTATTGGTATCTTATATTAGAAGTACCACTAGTACTCACTTATGATTAATTTCAAGACTAAATCTATATCATTTGAAATATCATTGATACCTATATCCGTATGGGACCTCCAACACTAGTTCTTGGAGAGAAAAGAATAAAATCTATTTACATGCACAATCCTCCTATAATAATGAAATTTCATGGATCTTTAAGATAATCCTAAAATAAATGATTCTTGATTCCATATAGGTAACAAATAATTTTTAATAACCCTAGCTTCAGTACCCTTGATATAGTTCTAATTTCAATACATTGGTGATGAATATAAAGATAATTATACATAGAATTTAAATTTTTTGTATTATTAGGTAAATAAATATATAAATGATTTTAACATTACATTAAAAACTAAAAAATGATCGTCCAAATACAAAAAAACATTTTTACTCCCCTAGAATTTTTTTTTCATATATAGTTCTTTTCTTGGATTTCTAGGGAATGGGGAAACAATATGATGGGTGATCCTTTTCACATAGTAACTGGTATAATAAAATGGAATTTACCATAACATGATTGTGGAATAATAAATATTGAAGGAATAAATAATTACAATAGATCAATAAGGAAATGAATTTTCATTACTAATATATACATGGATAATAAATAAATGTATTTATAATATATAACAGATCTTATAGTTGTGGGAATACCTAATGTTGGTAATCTTAAATAGAAAATTAAGGACTTCTTTTAACATATCTTATATATATGGTATGGATTCACCCATTAACTTATCATAGTTGGATCATGATATGTACTAGTGCATTGAGTGGATATATAATTTTAGACCTGACCCATCATATAAAAATTATAATGTATTCCATCAAAAAATAAATGATTTCAAAAAAAATTTCAATTAATGAACAACATAAATGCATTTCAAATTTTATTACTAAGGACTAAAAAAATATTCACATATAAAAAAATGTATTATATGGTATGATAATATTTCCACTAGTTAATAAATAAATAATTATATCAATTTGAAATACCTAAGTAATACCCAAGGATTCATGGTGCAAAAACTGTCACCATTTGGAAGTTAAAAATAAAAGATTTTAGTCTTCACAAAGACTAAAATGCTTTTGTTTTATTAGTATCCAAATACATGTATTTTAATCATTAAATGTCAAATTATGGGATATATTAATCATTTAAAATATTATAGAATATTTATGTAAATAAAAAAAAAGAATATCATCTTGGAGTGTTAGACTAGGTACTCAGTAATGTCACATTCACTAGGTACTACAATAATGAACAAGACATAACACCATGATATTTTAATGGAAGAAAATATTTATTCATAAAATTAATTACAAAAAACAATAAGGTTAGAAAAGAATATGAAACCCCATGACCTTATGATATATATTTTTTCAAATAAATCCAATCTCTTTGATAGTTTTTGATGCCCACAATACCAGGTGTGAATGAAATATGACACTCTATTATGATATAATTATTTTAACATGAAATTATAACCTTGATGTTATGATAGAAAATATGAAAAATAATTACTATATTATAAAAATAGTATTTTTTAAAAATTTATAATATAAATAAAATTTTTATCTATTGATCTTAAATAAATAAGTAATATTAGAAAGAGAAAGAAATGTTTTCAAAAAAAAAATATTTATCTAAAAGGAAGATCAGTCATGCATTGTGTACATGATTTAAAATAAATTCATACAAATTTTAAAACATTAATATGAAAAGAAATATTTATTTTTGAAATCACAATATCAAAAAATGATTAGGCCTCATTTTTTGGAATTTTTTGAAATGTATGATTTTTTTGATCAATAGTGGAAAATCCTTATTTTTATTGAAAACTAAAAATTCATTTTATTTATTTCTAAAGATAAATTATATTTTATATTTTCATTGGTATTAAATTTGTTTAATTATATATATATTAATACAAATTAGATAATTGGAATCATTTTCATATTAGATTTTAATATAAAAACTCTTTAATTGTTTTAACATTTTTTGTTTGAAAATATGCTTTCTTATCATGTTTACAAGATTAATTTTAAATTAAAATTAAACAATAATATGAATTGAATATGGAAGAATGAATTCCATATTTGAAATCAGAATAATTTTTATTACTTAATAATTTCAACTTAAATTTGTAGAAAAATTAATATTGAATACTAAAAAATATCATACCGCAGTTAAGATAAATATGGGTTTACGAGGGGGGGGGGGGGGGGTTAAACAAAAATGATAAGGGAGAAAATAAACTAAAAACTTTTATTAATCCCATTTTAAGGTAATATATAGAACATATCATTTATGATGATATAATATAATTTATTTTGGACCATTTATTATTGTGAAAAACATGGGCACACCTATTTCATTTCAAAAATTATACGTGTTCCACTCACATCACCTATAAAAGGGAACCCCATATCCAATACTATTGACACATTAAAAATAATTTGGTTCAGAAAATTCCTACCCAAATAACTTCCAAACATATATAACCTAATCCTAGAATCCTTTTTTGGTCATAAATCACTTATGTAAATTCATTAGGTATAAATCAAATGTGGTGGTCAATGATGTGGTAAAATTACTAACTATGAATTTTATTTATTCATTCACCTCAATACACTATTATTCTTTTATTATTATAAAATAATATATGTATATAACATATACACATTTTTTAGGTTATTTTTATAACCTATATCCATCTTCTCTTCTGTCAAATGGGAAATGATTACGTCGCTTGGGTGTACATCTAACTACCGCCTTGCGAACTGATGCGACACATTTTTTATCAACCCCGTTCAAATTTTGGTATGATGATTTATATAGAATATATATTAGATATTTATATCATAATTATATCTCAAGAATAATTATATTATATAGACCATTTTTTAACTTCCATTATATAGGGTATATTATAATGTCACTTATTTGTACAACAGACTTCCACCCCATGATTTAATGTGATTAATTTTTTATTATCTATTTTAATGAATGGTAATAAATATAATTTTAAATAATATATTTGAAATAAATGAAAAACTTATGACAATAATTACATATGTATAACTCTTAGTATATACTATTTATATTTATTTATTTATTACACATTAAAATGAAAATGTTATTCAAGTACATAATGATTTCCACCTTCACAATGTGATGTGACTCTCATTTCATCACCAAAAAATAGGGATGATATATATTATTATATTTAAAGAAAAAAATATATTATAAATGATATTATTATCATTATATAATGATAATATATTAGTTACCATCATTACATAATAATCATTAAAAAATGAAATCATTACCTATAAGTATGTACGACATGCCGTCTAGATGATTGTAAAGTATTTAATTATTCATAGTCACCAATAAATATTTTTTGAAGTAAAATATATTAATTAATATCATATCTTTTTCTTGATTTCAATTCATGATATTTTTAAATAACACCAACATTGACAATTTTCAACCCATCAAAGACATTTTTGACACATAATGAAAGTATAGTTGAATAATATGATCATAACTTAATAGATTATATAATAATATATAAAATACTAATATGTTAAATAAGGGGTGAAATAAACAGGGAAATGGTATTTAAAATGTTAATAATTAACATAATTTTATTATTCATGATGTCAAAGAAGGTATTTGATGAGTCAGACTGCAGGTAAAAGTTTCTTGTCAAAATTCTAGTAACATGAGACAAATATCACGTTCCCAACATATTTTCATTTCGTGGTTTATATAATGAACCTATGATATAATTTATCAAGAATATATTTATATTTATAGTATATATAGTATTATTATATGTTATTAATTTAATAAATCATACATATTCATAAGTTTCCAAAGTTTTAAGGGTTGAATTCACAATCTCATCATATATTTGTATTGGTTATATATATGTCTCTCATAGGGTAATTATTTCATATTTTTTCATAAAATGAATTTATTTTATTCATATATTACTATTAATTTATATTTTCATGTAATATTACCATTTTTAATATCATTAGTACTTAATATGATTGATAATTGTTTTAAAAACAAAACATTATTCATATCATCAGCCAGAAATCCTATTTCATCAAAACACTTGTTTTCAATAAAAAATAAAAAAATGTTTTTAACATTTTAATAATGATTTTTTAATGAAATATATATCTATATTCGTTTTAATTAAAGGATTTGAATAGAATTTGCTTTTCATTTTCAAAACAATGATTTTTTGGATTCTACCGAAAATTTAAATGGAATCATTGTTTCAATGTATAAAAAATGAATGAAATTTTATTAATTCATGACCACTAAATGTATTAAAACATATTTTAAAATAATATTAAATATTGTAAAAAATAATTTTATTTGTTGGGTCTTATTATTTTTTAAATAATAATTTAAAATGAAAAGGCCATTTTCCTCTAAAACATTTTGAAGGATCATTTTTTTGTATTTATATTCATCAATGACATAAAGAATTCATTATAATTTTGATAAAAATGGGATAGTTTTATTGATATAATCTTTATTAATTGTTTGTAATGTTTATTATTAGTTTAATTCTATTAATATTACCCAAAATGGTTTATGATTACATTTATTGAATGGGGTTATTTTAAACAATTTCTATTAGTTTTTATATTTGAAAGATTAAGTTGATTATGGTTCACACCATTCATCTAAGGAATGAATTAGAATTATTATAGAATGGGGTTGGACCCCTATATCCCATTAAAGACTTAGTAGGTCTTAGGAGAGAAAATATATTGGGTTTTGGCTAAGCCCATAATATTTATATATATGTATTGGCATAAAGCCTCATTATTATTTAGATATATTCTCAAAAGAACTTGATGGTAGAGTTTATATGCCCAACATTATGAATTCCTACATTATTAATTCTATTATTGATATCATATGTGATTATTATATTATTTATAATATCCATTGTTACATTTAAAACTCATTGGATTATTTATATGTCATCATTTGATCAAAATTTATTCCTTTTAGGTGATGTTTATGATTTTTTGCAAATGAAAAGTGTTTTAGTTATCTAGAAATTTATATTTATTGAGGATTATTTATTCATTACTTATACTATATTTTAATATTTAATATGTATTTCCTCTCACCCATTTATTATTTTTTATTTTAAGTAGGATATGAGGATGTTTTTTCTGATTGTTATACAAGGACACACTAAGAAGAATAATAGAATTATCAAATAATATTAATTTTTTTAAATAATATAAATTTAATGTAATCATATAGTATAAAATTTCATCTAAACCTTTTTATTCTTTTGAATATGATTCCTTATATCTTATTGCATATAAAAAAGTTTACATCTGTTTCGAGCTGTCTGATATAGGGGGATACAGTTGGAATCAAAGTAAGTTTTATAGAAACCTTGGGAACAAGATTTAGTGAAACATAGATTAGGAATGTTACTCTATGTTATTATTTCAAGATACATATATAATAATATCATAATGTTTTGTTATGTAAGATAATTGTGATTTTATATAGGTAATACCTCCCTCTATGGATACTATAAGTGGACATGGTTTTGGAATAGATGGGTAATAACTCCAAAAGGGCTTACGGTTCAAGATCTAATCATCACCTGATAAATTAAAATAGGACTTATCTCACGCCTAGTTTGACACCCTAGGTAGATTTATTTTTTTAATTAAAATTTTAATTACCATCCATTCTAAAAGATTTTAAATAAATATATCCCTATAAAACTATTTTAATGATCTTGAAATTAGCTATGCTTTAATTTTTCAATTTAACTTATGTTTTTTACTAGTTATAAATTATTTTTAACTGTGTTATGATCTAATCTAGTATATTACAATTATTAAAAATGGATCCTAGTGGAAGGAATGTAAAATGTATAAATTTATGTAATAAAAAGTTTAAGAATGATTGTTTCTTTAATGGTATTATTCCAATATTAAAAAGGGAACAACTGTCCCAAAAATTCAAATCATATGAGGATTTAGTATCATGGGATAACAAGATAATAAATTAATTTTCTATATATTGTGGTTATAAGGAAATTAAGATAAGAATATGGTGGTAGATAAAAAATATTGATGAAGGGAATAAGAGAATACAGGATAGTAATTTTTTGCTTATATGGATATAATTACATGGGTAAATTTTATGTTAAAACATAAGAGTTAAAAAGATATAAAGAAAAATAGAACTAAAATCCTAAAGTAACTTTATCACACTAAGACTTGGTCAGATTATCTGAGAAATAAATTGTAATCACAATATATTTGTTAAATATAAAATCATGTTTTATCATTTTAAATTTAACACCAGTAAAACCATTTTTATTTAAGGATGGTTAGAATGGATATCTTTCTATAACATGAACATTAGAATAGAAACCTATAAAAAAGGAAAATCTAGAAATTTTAAAAATGACTAAAAAGATATATTTAAATGATTTAACTCTTTTAACTACAGCAGTAAGATATTTAATAATAATGAATTTATGTAACCACTATTTTACACATATAGTAAATTATGTCATTCCTTACTAGAAATTCCTCGATACAATAATCAGAAGAACTCTATCTTTCTATCCTTATAAGCCCTCGATACGATGATTGGAATATGTATTCATATCTCCATAAGACCACGATCTGGTGGATTGAGTTCACCATCTTCCTACCCCTAGAATCCTCTGATCATTACAATGATATGACATGATTAAAAAAAATTCAAATTTTCATAATTAAAAACACTAAAAAATATTTATCAAAAGTACCAACTCTCTAAAGAATTGAAAATACTACAAATGAGAAGTTCTTACATAGAAATATTCAGATATAAGGAGTTGTTAGTGAAATCGACTATAAACTCTTTAAATGACTCACTATTTATAAGAAATTCCCAATTAGTCATATTACCATTTTTGTTTTTAATGGACTCATATAATTGGCTCATGATATATTATTTGAAAATAAATTCCCAAAAATATTTTTAACATGATTACATTTTTTAAAATGATCCCCATGATAAATATATTTCTATGTGTTTTGATTTTAAAAATAGGGTTTTCTAGTGAAAATTATTATTAATTTTCAAATAAAATTATGCTTTTGAAAACTAGTCCAATGATTAGTGCCATTATTAGGTTGATAGTCATTGATTTTTTTAGTACAAAAGACTAAACAATATTCTAACTTCTGTTGTAATTAATAGAATGTCAAATTTTATCAGTCACATTCCTAATCAGATTATCATAGTGGAGAATAATAATATTATATATTTAATTCATTGTAATGGTTTCTATTTATTATAAAACACAATATTTAAAAAAATCATAAAAAAGTTCGGCATATAAAAATTTAGTAAACATGTTTTAATAAAGTGTTTCTAAATTTCAAAACTAAAAAAATAGAATGGTAAGAAGTAATAATTCATACTAAACAATAAACATCCTTTTGGAAATCAAATAACACAAAAAATACATAAAAATAACATGAAAAAATTTAAGCCCTTATGTTCTTTTAAGGACTACATATTCAGAGTTATTTATTAATCCTTATCTACCACTGAGTTTTCAACTCTTCAAAATATGAAGTTGAATACGATAGAGAGTGTAAGAAAAATATTTTTCATAATGAAAACTCCTGCTAAGAAATATCTATTCATAAGAATAGTATATACCCATTATGATAAGAAATTATTCCTTTTGAAAGAAATACCCCCATAATATATCATTCTTCAACTTTTTATAAAATCCAGCCTCCATTGTATAAATTTCTCCAAGTTTTATTTTTTCAAAAAAGAATGGGAAAGAATCTAATGTTTCCTAAAATGTTAGAAAAAAATATGAAACAATACTGAACTGACTAATCATCCATTTAAGTATGAAAGAGAATATAACCAATCAAGATTGTAAAACATTCAATAAAATCATAATTTGATGAAATGATAATTTAGTAACAATACAAACATTAAAATATTTGATAAATAAATATATCATCAGTTCAAAAGAAAAATAGTCACCCTTTTTTTATAACATTCATAAGAAAGGCTTTTATCATCTTGAACTCATGGATATATTTATCATGTTTTTGAATTCAGTATTCTTGCATTTGATATTGTTTCTTCCACCTTTTTACATCCTCATATATCTCTTTATTATCTTCTATCATTATGATCAACTCATTTTCACAACATCATTTTTAGATCTTCTCCAACATCATATCTCATAAATTTTCTTATAGGGTATTTACTTCCTCAGTCACTTCATTGGTAGAATATCTAGAATGTTAATTTTTTTACAATATCAACAATTTTCGATGATAACTTGTTGAAATAAAAAACAAATTCTTTGATAAGATTCCTAATTTCTTCAAAATACCCATCATTTATTAAAAAAATCAAAATTGATCTGGTCATACCATTTTTCCATCACACTGCATGATATTTTGTGAGTCTTCTAATTTTAATGAATGTATTTTAACTCAGATTCAATCCAAATTACATGATCTATATAATATTTATTGATTCTTATTTCTCACTAGGTATTCTCTAAATAAGTTGGAATAATGATTCATGATTTTCAAAGTAATGCACTATTCCTATTAATCTCTTAATGATATGAAAAATATAATCAAAAAGGTTTAAGATAATATTCTCATAGAAGCCGATTGTTCGAGATCATGATGGGTGGTTTAATTTAGCTTGTTAAAACATTCACTAAATTAATTTTCTTGTCAAAATTCATTGAAAATCTCTTATCATATGATAGTTCAATAATTTCAATATACTTATCTAATTATAATTCTTCATATACTTTTTTCTGAGATTATTGCTCATTTTCCTCTTTATTGGAGTATGACATATCTTCTTCTTCGGATGATGAAGCTTCCTTCAAATTAATTCCTTATTTTTCATCCTTAGCATTTTTTGAGGGTAAACCTGATGAGGATGAGGATCATTCATATGATTCGTTATTATTGTGAGTTTATTCATCAACATCTTCTATATTATCTTCATTTTATAAAACTTCTTTAACAAATTCAACTTCTTATCCTATTTTATCTTATTCCAATTATTATTATTATTATTCTTCACCATCATCATCTTTTCAATCAAATTATTCCTCAAATTCTTTATCATATTCTTATTCTAGCTATATTCCAATTCCAAGATCTCCCTTTCTAGTTGGGTTTGGTTCCAATTATTATTTTTCATATAATTGTGACTGTTTTTTCAATAAATATTTCATTTCTTATATATAGAAATGAATTTATCATGGTTAGTACAATATAGACTTCATTAAACACTAATCCAAATTTTCATATGATCAGATATGTATGTGAATTTGGAAGGATTATATTCTCATAAGCTCATTCAAATCCTTTTAAACGACTTCCCATTATATGATTTTCTTGGAACATATTTATTTGATTATTTTATGTTTTAATCTTCTTCTATCATCTCTAATACCTGAATACTCTTGGAATTTTATTCTTTGTGGTTGATTATGATATATGGATCCCCAAAATTCTTCAAATATTTCATATCCATTATTTCCTCAATGTCTTCACCATACATCTTCTTTTCTTAATATCTCAGTACAAGAAGAAAGGTTTTAGCAACTATATTATATTTCTTATATTCGTTATATTTTTTTAATGGATGGGCACCAGAGGAAACCCCATATTCCTTTTTCAAAAATTTAGTAGATTTAAAATCATGAACTAATATAATTTTGGACACCATATCCTCACTGACAATAAATTTTTTTTCCATTATTGAATACTAGGTGTTCACCAATGTGAATATATTCATTCATTTTAGAACCATTATACTAAAAAATAATGAAAACATAATGATTATTGATTTGATAGAATAATTTTTTATATTTTACACTATGATAATGATCTATATTAAAAATTCTATCCTTTCCATGTTCACCATATAATCTAAAACAAGCATATCTAATACAATAAAATTACCTCAATAAACCATTTTTAGAATAAATTACCCTTTCATCAATTCGTCAATGAATCTATTTTCATGAGTAATATGGGATGACTTCCTAACCATTGCATATTCAAAAAATAATGAATCCTTAGTATTGATTATGATAAATGTTCCGATATTGTTCGGTGACTTATGATATTGGAAATACGCTTATCCTTCCGATGGAATGATAACCATATATATATAACTATTTTATAAGAAAACATATGCATCTTCCCAAAAATTATGAAGGATAATTTATCCTTATCATCCTCCTTCAAAAACTGTACTAATGTATAGAACACTGAAACAACCAATTTTTAATAAAGATCAAAATATTTATCATGGTATTCTATATAGATAAACTCCCAATATTGGAATGAAATAACCATATTGGGAGCTTAATTGTATTTTTCAAACCACAATCTCTTTATAAAGCATTTCCTAATTACAAAACTATTTGCATAATGTTCCACGATTTCCATCAGATAATGATTTTGAAGCTAATGATCAGACAAAATTGAAACCTTTCGGAATGTGGTTTTTGAAGGATGCAACAGTTTGAGGAAACAATATTTTTAAATCTGATGCATGAAACAAGATTAAAAACCCTTATATTGGAACTAGGGGTAATGATTAATCTTATATAATAAAATCGATGGTTGAGATGAAAAACCATTTTGATCTGATTGTCATGATTGATTTAATGATAAATTTAAATGAATATTTCAACCTTATTTTTATTAAAATTTTCAACATGATAAGGAACATTAGGATAATGATTTTTTTTAATTTTTTTTAAATATTATAAATATAAAAATTAAAACTAAAATTATATTTAAATATAATTAAATAGTGGAATAAATAATATAAAATAAGTGTACCTTTTAGAGTGAAATTATTCATCGATAGGATAAATCTGTTCTTCTTGGTTTCTTATAAACAAATTAGAATAGTGTATAAAAATATTATTACGGTATTTTAATTTTGAAAACTAATTAGGTTAGTTTCTAAAAAAATATTAATATAATAGTTTTATTAAAAAAAAAATATATGATATTTCTTAATAAAACGCAATTAATGATAATTTTTTGAACACAAAAGTTTTTCATAAAATTTTGTGTCCATAAGACTAAAAATACTATTAGATTTTTGAATTTTATATGGAAATTATGAATTTTAAATTCTTATAAAACATCCTATTCCTAAAAAATCAATATGATAAATTTTTTTTAATAACTTAAAATTTTAGAAAACTAAAATCTTAATCAAATACTAAACAGTTTAGAATAACAAAAAACATATGTATCCCCTATGAAAAGAAATATATAAATATAAAGAGATAGAAAAACAAAAAGTATACTTGAATTAATACATAACATTCATCATATATTTATTCTATTTGATATATTAAAATCTATCTGAACTAAGGGGTTTTGAAAAAAAAATCTCCAGTTGTTCGTTCATTCATATGAATCGAAAAATTATATCTCCATTAAGTTTGTGAACATGAAAGAAATAATTCCTTATATCAAGGTTTTTACCATGTGAGTGATGTGACAGATTTTCAATTAAATTAATTATAGTTATACTATCTAAAATTATATTAGATTTATTAAAACTCATTCTTTAGTCTGTGAGTGTGTGTTGAATCCACAAAACATTAGAACAATATCTTCTAGTTGGGACATGTTTGAATTAAACAGCCAAAAATTTTAATCTATGTTGTCTATTATATAAAAAATAAACTAGAGAATCTCCCAAGAAATTATATGTTGTAGATGTACTTTTTCTAACCATTCAACAACCACCAAGTTCAGTGTCAAAAAAATAGTTTAATTCAAAAACATTCATAGAAGAATAAAGATAGACTAAATCCAATGTTTTCTTTAATGAAATGAATGGTTCATTTTATCGATATATGATGTTATATTATTGGATTTTTATGATATAAATCACATAAAAATAAAGATAACGTTACATATATATTACTATTTATTAATTTAAGTAAAAATGCATTCATATCTCTAAAAATAATTCGATCATCTTGATTCTAATACTCTAAATGTACAAAATTATTTTTGGTACCAATGGGATTACTGACATGTTTAGTATTTTCTATCCAAATTTCTTAAAGAGATATTTTATATAATTTTATTGATATATAAGGTTCTTCTTTGTTTTTGTGAAATTTTAAAACTAAGTAAATATGTTAACTCACCCATCATACACATTTCAAACTAAAAATTCACAATAGTCAGAAAGGAATCTGTTAAATATTATGGAGTTGAACAAAATATAATTTCATCAACATAAATTATTATAATAATCTATATATTTATTTATTTATTAAAAAGAGTTTGATCCACAGCTCCCTTATAAAAATTATTTTTGTAACAAAAATCTATTAAACCTATCATACTAAGATATAGTGGCATGTTTATGTCCATAGAAACATTTGATATGTTTATAAATTTTTTCTAAATATTTTTTGTTTTTTAAACAAGGGTTTTTCCAACATAAAATTCTTCCTAAAAATATATTTTTAGAAAATTACTCTTCACATCCATTTGAAAAAGTTTGATATTTGAGAATGTTGAAAAGGGTATAAGTATTCGAATAAAATCAAGTATTACTACTAAAGAATTGGTTTATTTGTAATCAATTTACTATAATTGATTACACCCCTTTTTAAAAATTATAGATTTATTTGTAATTATTATGAAATTTCCATCACATTTATTTAGGAAAACACATTTTTCTATAATTATTGAAGTATCTATTGGACATTCACTAAAATTCGTTACTTTTTTTCTCTCAAACACCTTGATCTCATATTGCATTGGTTTAATCCAATCCTCATCCCCAAATGACTAATTAAGATTCATTTGTTCAAATTTCTATAATAATACTAGAAGTTTAATGTCAAATTTTAATGAAAATATACTCCAAACTGGTGGATCTACATCCCCAACGATAGTTTCTATAGTATTATTACTAAAAAAATTTAATTATTGGATTTTTATAAGTCTATTATTAATCCATTGGTAGAAAATATTCTTGAGGAATAAATCTATATACTAATTCTTGATTAATTTCTTATGCGATGAATTATTTAGCAATGGTTGAAAATTAGTTTTAGAAATAACATTTGATGATGTATGTTGAGGTTGTTTGGAATGATATAGATCGATTTAATCAAACATAAGATTCATTGTTTCCAGAACTATAACAGAATTTTTAATAAAAAATATCCAATCCTTAGAATTATTGGAATTACCTAAAAGTATTCTATCATCATATTTGGGTTCAAATTTATGTAAGTTATCTTTCACATTAACAATGTATACTGTGCAACTAAAAATATTGAATTATAAAAAATTTTCTTTTTTCCTATCCACATATCATAAGGAGTTTTAAAATATGTTTTATTAGAAATTGCTTTATAGTATAGAAATAATTGTTAAGATCTTAAGCACAAAAATGTTTAGTAACTGGGTATTAAATCAGCATGTTTATAGTAATCTTCTAAATAATTCAATTAATTTTTTCAACTACACCATTTTTCTTAGGTGATATAGGTGCTAAAAATTTATATTGATTTATTTATTACTAAAAAAAGTTTCAAAATGTGAATTTAAAAATTATCCACCACGATCTCTATAAATAGTTATCATAGAGTGGATTCAATAATTTTTAAATTTAGCTAATATAGTGCTAAATTAAAATAGGTATTTGGATTTTCTTGATTGAAAATAGACACATGTATATCTAGTGTAGTCATGAACTAAGACATATTAAAAATAAATTCCACCAATAAATCCACTTTGTGTAGGATAAAATGTTTTCATCCACAATAACTTTAACAAACCGGAATATGAGACCTCACTAATATATTTTTAACATTAGTAATTTTTTATACTATATTGAAAAGGTCCACAGAGTTTTAAAGTATAAAACATATGTTCTGATAGATCCTTAACAAGTCCTTTAGTATTCAACCAAGAAAAGTTTCATCGGATAAATAGTACTAACAATCCATTCTATAACCAATATTGATCTTCTATTAAACTATGACATGGTAAGTCTTAGATCTTAAGGTCTTCTATGTTAAGGGTGTAAATAATATCATGCTGACTGGCCAAGAAAATAAAATCATATTTTGAACTATGTACTAAAAAGTTTTCATTTATAAAGCTAACAAGATAAATTTCATCACATAACTAACATAATATTTTAAGGGTGTTCTTAAGTCCTATACCAATTTTATTGGTACTATATTTTTAATGATGAAAATAAAATTAGTTTTTTGGAACCCAAACCATCTTTGGTCAGATATTTTATGAAATAAATTAGGTAACCACATTTTTTTGACTATTTGAATTAGGAAAATATTAATATCCATAGAAATATTTTCATTTTTAAAATATAGGAATTATAATATTTTTAAGGAACAATTATCCTTCTAGTACCCACCATATTGGAACTTATTATAAAACTGGGTTTTTTAGGAGTAAAATAGTTTTACGACAAATATATTTTTTACGATGTTTAAACCATTCCAATATCATAACTATAAGGATGAATTTTCTTATACAACTTTTAAAATTATTCTATTCTAGTTGTAAACATTGAAAAATTTATGTTTAGGAAATAAATGTTGGATTTTAGTTTTATAAAAATATTCATATTCTATTGTGTAATAGTATTTGAAGTATGTTTTTAAAATTTGGTATATAAATTATTGTTCTTATAAATTACATTATCAATATAATTTGAAAGAGTATGATTTTTCAGATATAGTTTTATGGGGATTATTAGATAGATCTAAAATTTCAATTGTCAAAATAGATATTCTTGAATCTATCATAGAAAGTTTACACGTAGCATTATCATGTTTTTTAAGAATCATAAAATTTAAATTTTATAAATGTATAAAAAATATTGAAATGTCATTATAAGTAGATAAAGAAGTATATTTTACTGAGGAAAATTTTCCACCAGAATATGTATAATTTTTGACATTTTTATTTTTAATATAATTAGAATTTAAATATAAATTTTTAAGAGATTCATCTATATTAGATTTATCCATGAGACAATAATTTTCCATAGGTACAATAGCAAAAAAAACTATGTTCCTATATCAAAAAAAATCACTATCAGAACATCAATAAGATATATCACAAAATGTAGTACTCCATGTGTCAAATGATTTTAAAACATTAATTCCTTTAGAATTTTAATACTTATTGGATTTTGTTTTTTTATTATATTCCTTTCAGTCTTTCCTCTTTAGATGTGGATAACCAGCTCATCTATTTATTACATTCATAAATTTATAGCAAGTGAAGTCATAATCTTTCTTATCACATTTACCATTAAAAACTTTTTTATATCTATTTTGAAATCTTTTCATCCCAAAATCACATTCATTAATATTTATAGATTAGATACCTCATTCTCTTAATATTATGATGTTCTTGAATTTTTTTGAACAGTAATATTCTTCTTCCATTGTTATTTTATAACTTTATAATGTGATAAAAAATTAGAATGTATATTAGACATTCTAGAAAAAGAAACACCACCATTTTTATTTTTCACTTTCTTAGTATCCCTTTTAAGCCTTGCCTCAAACTGTATAAGGGTATTAATAAAATAATCAAGAGTATTATTAATTAAATTAATTATATCATCAATATAAGTTAATTTTGATTCCCACTCCTTGGGAATAATATCAATAATAATTTTAACCAGAATCTCTTTATTAATTCCATTTTATCCAATAGATTGTAAACGAATAATAATCATCATTAATATTTGATTAATCATAACAGATGAACCTCTAAGTATAAAATCAAAGGATTGTTAATCATCTCTTAACATAGTTCTACGGGATTCTATAACTTTAGATGTATCAAAATGAGTAACTACTAATTTACTCTAAATACTATTTGAATCATCAAAAGTTGATATGTAACTACACATATTCCACGTTATATATCAAAATTGATTATTTATTTCATTTTAATTCAATTAATAATCCAAATTCTCATCAATTTTAAAATTACAAACTTTCTTACCAAATATCCTACATTTTTCAGTAACCATTAAAGAAGATATAAAACCTAAGATTGGCCCCAAATGTTTTCATTACATATCTCCAATTTACATAGTAATACACATTTAAAAAGTTGGTTGACTAGGATTGAAATTTTCAAGATAACCATCATTCATACCTACCATAATAAAAAAATTCTTTTATATAGGTACTTGTTTGTTTAAAAATGTTTTTAAAAACTTGTTTATATCCAAACATTAATAAATTTAAATAAGTAAAGATAGTAAATGTTGAGATGGTATGTCTGAGTATGATATACTCTATAATACCAATTGTAGGATCCAAATAAGAATGATATTCTCAGATACAAGAGGGGGGTGGGGTGAATTTTACCTTTTAAAAATTCCTTTGGAACTTTTAAAGATGGTTGTGTTTAAAAAGTTTTAAACAAAATAATTCACAATATGTATTCTAGGTTCTATACACTAGCTAGATTCTGGAAAAGTAATTCAGAAAATGAAACTTATCAAATGTTACAAAGATTATGATTTTACCTTAAATCGTATAGAATCAAACTTTATCGGAGTACAAGAGTGAGGAAGTATAAGATTGTATATTTTCCTCAAAAATACAGAATGCAGTAGACAAACTTTAACCAAAGCAAGTAACAAGTAATAAGTCATTTAATCTAAAGAGAAGGGTATCCAGCAACCTTGGATAAAGGTACCTAGATTTATACTTTCAATAAAGTCTGTCTTTCGTACACGAGGGTATGCCCTCGATACGAAGATAATAGTCTGTCTTGCTATCCCCACAAGTCCTCAAATATCAGGTAGTCAAAATCTCTAGCTTACTCAGAAAGCAAGCCCTCAACTTCAGGGTGATGGAACCTATGTCTTCCTATCCCTGGGAGCGCTCGATTGTACACAGAAACATCCGGAGTCAGATGAAGCAAATCTGCACGGGGAAAAGTTTGAACAAGATATTCAATCTTTTTGCATGAAGCATGATCGTTAATAAGAGCCTCTCTCTCTAGAAATCACTTCAACATCATATAGGCAAAGATGTCAAATTTTAGTTGTCATGTCTTTTCAAATGAGCTCCTATTTATAGGCATAGATCCTATGGTTGGATCCCTCTTCCAACAGTCAAATTCTTCCTTGAATTTTGGAGGGACCTGCACACATGTCACTTAAACAATGGTATGTTAATAACTGAAGGCATGATATCGTTTTGTAATAAAAAAAAGTGTAATCGTAACTAAAATGATATTAAGAATAGAGAAAATGAAAGTTTGGAATGTATGTAAAAATGAATTCGGACTCAGTAGTACTATGATATCCAAATTTTGTTTTGTAGGAATTCAGAACCTGAATTCTATAGAAATATAGAGTCTGAATTATAATGAAATTTAGAGTCTGGTTTCACCAGAATTTGGAACGAGAACTTAAAATGTTCGGAGTCAAAGTTTATGAGAATTCGGAGTCACAACATATCAGATTTCAGAGTAAGAATTCAGATAGCTCAGAGTCAGAACATAGAGAAGTTCATAACTAGAATTTGGAGTCGACCTTTTCATAAGTTCTTAATCAGAATTCAGAGTCAAAATTCATGAGAGATCGTATCCATAATTCAGAGTTGAAATTTTCATAAGTTCGTAATCAGAATTTGGATTCGAACTTCATGAGAGATCATATCCATAATTCAGAGTTGATCTTAATGAGAGTTCGTATCACGAATTAGGAGTTGAACATCATGAGTGTTTGTATCCGGAATTTGGAGTTGAACTTCAAGAGAGTTCGTATCATGAATTCAGAGCCTTAGACAGAATACCTCATATCTAAGTATTATATGATTCCAAGCTTTATAGATTCAATCATAGTTTTATACTTAGAAAATTTATTTAATGAACAATGAAAAATAATGTAAGGTTAAATTTACTTGGTGATGGAAATTTTCCTTATAGAAGTTAAACATTGTAAAAATAGGATTTTCCTTAAAATGAGGTGTTTGTGATTTTCAAAACAAGTGGAATGATAAAGTCATATGAAAAACCTTATTTAATGAACAATCTTCACCTTTTTGGAAAGCAAAAACATCTTTACGATAAATAATGTAATGACTTAGAATAATATTCTAGACTTTTAAATTAAAGCTCATATCCCTTTGTTTATGGAAAATGGTGAATACGAATAACTCCCCCTTAGGCTTTGGAAGTCTAAGGATCGTATTCTAAATTTACAGAATGAGAAATTTTAATTGAATGTATAGATCATTGTAATGAGAACTACCCCTTAGATAAACTCCCCCTTACTTAGGGATAGTTCATCTTTTCATAGAAAATTTTTCATCTCCCTTTTAGATTGTTCCTTCTCCCTTTTGAGTTCGTTTTCCTTCTCCCCCTTTGTGATTTTAAAAAAGTGTTTGAGGGAATGGAAAAGAAATGTAGAACCTAATATATTAATGTAGAGAACCAAACACACAACAATAATTCTATTACTATCGAAAGAATTAGTATAAAGAAAAAATACAACAAAAGATCGGAGTGGTCTATTTTGTTTTTTTTCTTGGGCATTAGCATTTTGACAGTGGTCTTCATCTTCTTAAGAACTTTATGTCATTCCACATCTTGTTTTCCTAATTCCTTGATCCTGTCTTCTTGTGCCTTCATAACCTTTTCCCGAGTAACCATAAATTCATCTTACTTTAAATGCTTTTCTTGTATCTCGTTCTGGTGATCCTTCTGTGTTTTCAGGATTTGAACTATATAACTCATCATCTTATTCTGATTTTTTACATCATGAATCTGAGTATTTGGTTCTGAATATAGCTTTTCCTGAAAACTATTTGAATGATTCTTAATCTTGGAATCCTCGATATCAAAAGCTTATTTTACATCATTCAGGAAGTGATCAAGCTCTGCCAAATGTTCATGGATTTTCATTGACCATAGAGTCATTTTGTTTCATGATTTTCTGTGAACTTCATAATTGATAAGAAAATTATTATGTTCTGCCTCAATCTTCAAACATTTATCCATCACCATGGATATAGATTATGACTTTTGATTCATGCTGTGCTGAAGCATCTGGAATCTGGAGTCTATTATAGGAATGATTGGAATTGTATCTACCAATATCTTCAGGGACTCAATAACAAAATCGTGGCCCAATGTAGATGACTCTGAATCAAAAAACTTTCTAGGAGATTGTTCTTATTCTATTTCCTCCAGTTTCCACTTATAAAAACCAACCAATTTCTTCTTCCTTATGATACCTTTCTTTGGGGTGTTAATAAGAACTTACTTACCCGTGCTGATTTTCAGTATGGCCTCCTCATCAGGGGATTCATGGTCACTCTCGGATAACTGTACAATCATGACTTCCTTAGGTTTTTTGAGCTCCAGCTTCAACTTCCTCAGGATGTATTAATTCAGGATTATGACTCTCTTCTGACAATTTTTTCACTTCTTCTTCTTCTTCTATCTCATCAACTCCCAGAGTAGAAATTTTTGAGTATCCAGCTTAAGATTTCCAGATTGAAAACATATCGGATAGGGTTCCCTTATCTTGATATTCATCATCATTCATAATTATATCATCAAAACCTCCACACATATCAGCATTTTGAACTTCCTCTACAACTTGCTGAACATTCTCCATCACTTCTTTCTCAATTTCCTTCTCCTTTGTATTTTCCGATGACTTTTTACCAGGAGTATCAGGAAATTGTTCCATCCGAAAAGATTTCAGAACATGAATATTTTTGAAATATATTCCAGCATCCCTCATATGGGATTGTCAAATTTCGGCCTCTGTCATCTTCATCCTCAGATTCTTCTCTTTGGCCTATTTCTCTAGCTCATCAGCAGCTATTTCTTTCAAGGCCTTAGCCTCAGCAAGATCTAAACTAAACTGAAGCTCCCCTGTGTTTCTATTCTTCTTGTCCTCTCTCCACTTTGATACAACCTCATCTATGTAAGACTTTTTCTTTTTTGTTTTAAGGGGTGTGGATTGGTCTTACTTAGACCTGGGAGTTTTATCTTGAGCTTCCACTTCTATTAATTTCTTGTTCATACCAACCTTCTTTGAGGGTTCAACCTTTTCCACATTTTCTGAAATGGATTCTACCTCCTCATATGAAAAATCATAAAATTCACTTGAATCCTTTGAAAAACTTACTTTCATTCTCTTTATGGTGTCATCACTAATCAGCATCACCTTGTAATTCCTCGGCATAGAGCTGCAAGGAATTTTGAAGGACTCAAGACACTGAACTATCAACATTGAAAGCAATTCCATATACATAATGATCTGAGCTTTAAGATTTCCATTCTTGATGTTATGAATCATAATGAAGATGTGTCTCAAGAGATTAATTTTCCCGAGGTTTACGAAAAACTCTAGAATATTTATATCACTCTTCTTGAGGGTATCCTTATCACCCTTCCTCGGAATAATGAATCATAGTACCCAGAGATGTAGAATCCAATTATTGGTTGAAAGATGGGCGATCTTTTTTGGAGTGTTGATATGAGAAAAACCAAGGCACTCCATTGACTTTTCCTTAACAAAACTACCATGAACTTCTGGAAACATATGAGTGAAAAACTCAGCCTCTCCATCATAAGGTATGCCTACCATGCTAGCCGCCTTGGTATAGGATAATGCACATGTATTCCCATAGCATTTTAAGGAGAACTTCTTCCTTCCATCTTCTTTCAAAAAAGTGGCTGACTCATAAACCACTATGAGCATGTCCGGATAAACCACATCTTGAGCTCTATGTTTAGAAAATGCTACATCTTCCTGAGTATGAATTTCAAGGAACTCGTCAGAATTCAGAGTCTGGTTTCACCAGAATTCAGAACCAAAACTTACAAAGTTTTGAGTCAAGGTTCATTAGAATTCGGAGACAGAAGTCAACAGAGTTCAGGGTCTGAATTTAGAGAGCTCGGAGTCAGAACATTGAGAAGTTCATAACTAGATTTCTGAGTCGATCTTTTCATATGTTCATAATCAGAATTCGGAGTCGAACTTCATGAGAGTTCGTATCCATAATTCAAAGTTGAACTTTTCATAAGTTCGTAATCAGAATTTGGAGTCGAACTTCATGAGAGTTCATATCCATATTTCAGAGTAGATCATAATGAGTGTTCATATATAGAATTCGGAGTTGAACTTCATGTGAGTTCGTATCCGGAATTCAAAGTTGAAATTCCAAAGAGTTCCTATCTTGAATTTAGAGTCTTAGAAATATTACATCATATCTATGTATTATATGATTTCGAGGTTTTTCATTTCAATCTGAGTTTTATACTAAGAAAATTTATTATATAAACAATGAAAAACAAGGTAAAGGTAAATTTCCTTGGTGAAGGAAATTTTCCTTTTAGAAGTAAAACATTGGTAAAATAGGATTTGCCTTAAAATAAGGTGTTTGTGATTTTCAAAACAAGAGGAATGATAATTTCATAAGGAAAACCTTGTTGAATGAACAATAATAACTTATTAAGCTACAAAAGTAGTAGAAACCTTCTATAACACCAATTCTATGATCATAGGATCTTAAGAATTAGATTATATTTTATTAAAATAAGAGGGTGTGATGGGGGTGAAATGTATGTTAAAAACATAGTTTAAAAGATTTAATCAAATTAAAGAACAAGATAATTAAAGTAACTCTATCCAAATTAGAATCATTCCATTTATAAAAGTCACAAAATAATAAAAAAATAGATCTAATTAATATTAATGTATGTTTTAATTTAATCAATTAAACACTAATAAAAAATATTCTATTGAAATATGTGTATGATGACTATCTTTATATAGCATGCACAACAAAATAGAGACATATGAATGAATGAAATATCTAGTAATATTAAAAATGAAATACAAGGCATATTCAAGATAGATAACTCTTTTAACATTAAGAGTATTTTAGTAACTAATATTTACTAAAGGTATCTACTATTTTATGTATAAAATAATGTATTTATTTTCTATCCCGAAGTCCATCGATATGATGATCATAATAGGTATAAATTTCTATCCCAAAAATACCTTGATAAGATGATTATTGTTTTATTCCAATCCATAGAATTCATTATTCTAATGGATTGGATTCACTATCTTTTTTTGTCATGAATCCATCGACTGTAACAGTGATCAAATATTATTATAAAATAAAATGGTCTCAATGAAAAAACTGAAAAAAACTCTGAAAAAAACATAATTAGATGTTTAATCTTATCAATATTAAGAAAATTTGAGTTTTGAATGTAATCTGGTAAAAATCCCTTTAATGGATCACTATTTATATAAAATGATCCATTGATCATATTTTAATGTTTGCTTAAATATCCTTAAATAGATAGATCTTTACATCTGATTTGTAACTAAATTCCCTATTTTTTTGGTTTAAGTCAATTATAATGTTAAATATATTTCACATAATAGGGAAAATAATATTTGTTTTGATTAAAAATATGGGTTAGTCTAATAAACATTCTTATCAATTATCAATATGATAATCCTTATAAGAACCAGTCTGGTGATCGTTACCATAAACAATCTGATAATCATGAATTTTTTATTTTAGAAGGACGATGAAAAATTCTAACATCTAATTTAATTAAAAGGTAATTTTTATTCAATTGATAATATACTATATCTGTTGATATTAATTATGAGATATATGTTTATATTATAAATTCATTAGAAATTTTTCTATGCATGGTAAAATATAATGTTTTCTACCAAAACATTCTAAAACTCTTGGGATATAAAAGTTTAGTAAACATGTTTTGAGAATGTGATTGCAATTTCAAAAAATAATCAAATAGAAATGTATAAATTAATAGTTATGAATCAATAGAGAATGAATTATTTTCCCACATGGTATAATTCTCGAAGGAAACACCCTAGTACTATATTATAGGGAATGTGAGTCTGCTACAAGTGTGGAGCAGAATGATTTAATGATTTTGATTGTATGGAGAAGAAAACACTTTTCAATGTTAAATTATTGATCTATAAGAATATGGTGCACTAGGAAAATGAGATCCCCATTAATAAAAGGAATATACCTCAAAAAAGAAAATGGATCATGGTCATCATTCTTCTATTTCCCTAGATGATGTTAAATGATTAATGATCTTATGTTTAAATTCAATAATTAATTTATTTTATTATATTTTAAATGATATTAGGGTTATTATGAACCTGAAATGTTTTAGGATTGTAGTGTAGTATTAATTTATAAAATATTTTACAGAATACGTTAAATGATATTAATGATCAGGAAATATGATTGTGTGACAAGTATATCCTCTTGAAAAACTCAATATTTATAGAGGATAACCATTAATAATGTCTCGATGTTGAGATAAAAATTATATTCATAAGGGATAGTGTTGGTAACCATTAAAATTTTTATATGATTGATGGATTGTTTAATATTTCCTAGATTTTACAATAAGTATTTATCTATGGAATTTATTTTACAAACTGATTTTATATATTTGGAAGCATGTACGTTTTAATTAATGATATATTGTGACCAAGGTATTCACTTATTTGGAATGTGTCATTAAGTGCCACATTATTTTTCCATGGGGATATAATATTGATATAGTGTAATTCCATAAAAAGGACACTAAATATTGATATACATATTATGTATTAGTAGTAAGGTATTTTATATATGGAATGGATTAATTTGAAATTTTGGGGTTATTCAATAACCTATTCGAATAAATTTGGTTTTAGGGATGAAAGTGGAAAAGAAAAATTTATTTTTACTACTTCTGGAAAAAAATTAATTTTGGACATTGATATATTATAGTAAAAAATGAATTTTAAAATGATACATACAAAATACAATGATGAAATTTCACCGATAGAAAGATATAATGTCCCTATATTTTATTATTTACATATTCTATATTTTCAAGAAAATGATAAACTCCCAGTAAATGATCATGGAACAAAAGTGTTATCCATGTACCTTTATTTCCAATGAATATAATAATCCCTTAACTCAAAACTAATTTTTGGTTTTGTGGTATATAAGTTTCTATAAATCACCTAGTTTTTTTGATCAATGATCTTCATGACTCTCTATTAATCATTTAACATTAGTGTTATCTTTCATATCTATGTTTTCATTCCCCACCAATGTTCTCTTACATGGAAACCATTGTATTTGAATATTCATGATATAATTCATACATAAAATTCTATGTTTCCAAGATTATGTTTTATTAACCCTTATGACCATGTCGTATTCCATGAATGGAGTTTTCAAAAGTAAAACTCTTCATTATCGATATCATGATTAAATTGCGAGGATAAAATTTATTTAATGGGGTATAATGTAACACCCATTGATTTTAAAAGAGGAACATTAGGATTGACTATATGTATGGAACACAACAAAAACCATATAAGAGACTATAATACTAGAAGAATTAATAATATATTTATTTTCAAATAAATTCAATCTCTTTAATAGTTCACAATAGAATATATATAGGGTTTGAATCAAATTTGAAACTCTATTAAAATATTATTATATTATAATAACCCTTATAACCTAGTTGTAATGATGAACGGATTGAAGATAAATTACTAAATTATTAAAACATTATTTAATACTATTATATAAAATAATTTAAATTTCTATATATTGATTATAAATAAAATAATAATAATTTGAAAGAGAATGAAATGTTTTTTGAAAAAACATAAATTTTCTGAAAGGTGGATTAGTCATCCCTTATGTAGATAATTTAATTTTATTAAAAAAATTAGAATATTTATTTCAAAATAAATTATTTTTAAGAAATAATATCAAAATCATTATCGGGTTAATCTATGATTTTTTATATAGAGTTTCATTTTATGGTGAATAATTTAAAATAAGTAATTTTAGTTGGAAATTATTTTTTAATTTAAATAATTTATAAATTAAAATTATGTTTTTTATTTGTATGAAATTAATATTAGTCAAATAGTATATAAAATAAAATATTTTTTTAATTTGAGTAATTTTATTATCAATTTTCCATATTAAAACATTGTAATCTTTTGAATATTTTCCCTTTGATGCTCCGCTTTATTATCCTATCTTCGAGAATAATTTTAAATTAATATTACACACTTATATGAATGAGATTTTGACAAATTTATTCCATATTTGAAATAACCCTTATTTATATTAACTAATATGGTATACATAATGTTTTATTAAAATGAATCACGAACTGCGTCAAAATCAATTACCGAGGTTAAAGTATTAATGGGTTTAAAAAGGATTAATCAATAAATAAAAGGTTTAAAATGATAAAACAACATGAAAAGAACATATTTAATGGCTATATTTAGACCCATACTTATCTAAATATCATGAATAATTCATTTGTATTGTTTTCGAATGTGAAAATCATGTAAAAACTATTTCATTTTGAATAATAAAAGTGTGCTACACACCTCACCAATAAAACGCCATATCATACCCTATATTATTCAAACCATAAAAACCTTTTGGTTCATACATGAACAAACTAAATAACTTCCCTACTTCACTCCCATAATCATATATTCCTTGGTTTGGTTATAATGATATTCTAGATGTGCATTTGGTATAATCCTAAATAGGTAGTTGTAGAAGAGGTAAATGTTATAACTATGTATTTTTTCATTAGTTATTCTTACTCCTCTTTAAAATATTCTACATTTCTGATTATATAATAAGAATAATATTTCACATATAATTTTATGTTACTATATTATGTGCATGAACTATATCTATATACTCTACCCTCAAATTGGAAATGATAACATCGCATGTGTGTACAGTGGAATACCACCTCACAAACTATTTTGACATGTTTTCTATCAACACCTCTCATATTTTAGTATAATGATGTATATATAGTTTATATATGATACTTATAACACACTTATACCTTTAGAGCCATCATATCATATAAATGTTTTTAATTTCTATTATGTAATTGATATAGTGTCGTCTCTCATGTGTATGAAAAACCACTACATCATAAAGTGATGTGATTCCATTTTCACTTAATCCTTACATTGAAGTTTATAACAATATATTTAATGATTTTATGTGGTATAAATGATCTAATTATTAAATTCATGAAATATTTATCAATCTAATAATATAATATATTCTGTTTTCCTTCATATGCTAAAAAATAATAAATTTATTCATATATGTGTGGACTAATGCCTTAATGAAGCGGTTTGACTCTCTTTTCACCAACACAGCACATGAATGATATGTAAATGTATATTTAAAAAAACTGATATCATATAAATGGTATTTTGAAAATTTTTTAATGATAAATTATTACTTACCTTTATTCTTTAATTATTATAGAAAAATGGAAATGTTACTTTTGCATACATACAAACCACAATGTCTTTTTTCTTTTGGAAATGTTGGGACAAATAACTATTACTGAATGAAATAAACAAAGAATAACAGGTGATGGAGTCAGAAAAACCACAATTACCACCCATATCCATGTTTGTTACACACGATATTTTTTATAACGATCATTAATTATATGTTTAAAAATCATAATTGTTATATATATATGATAATTATTTTTAGATTATTATAATGTGGATTTTTATGTACTAATCTTTTTGACCATTTTAATCCTACAAAATTCATTTTTGACACATAAGAAAAATACCGTCAAATCATATGAAATAAACTTAGATGACTAATTAATAATATATAACAAGGTAATAATTGAAAAAAAAGTATATGATAAACTTGTAAAATGTTCATAATTAATAAAATAATTAACATAAGTTTATTTTTATTGATGATAAATAATATATGTGATGATTCAGATGTTTGATAATGGTTTCTCATAACTCTTTTAGTTCCATGAGATAATTTCCATATTTAACACTTATCTTCTTTTTGTGGGGTATATTATACCCCATTTTTTGACACATCATGAATATATTTATATTCATGGTATTTGATGTTTCGTTTAATGTTATTTATTTAATGGGGAATATGATTCAATAGTTACCAAAGTGGTAAAATTTTATTTCACCATCTAATAATTATTCAATATTTTTTGTGTTTGGAGCTTTCTAATACTAATTATTTTATATTTCATTCATGAAATTAATTTTCTTATTCATATCTGATAATTTCTGTACATATTCAATAAATATACTATTTTCACAATCTTTTTAATTTAAAATGATTGAAAAAATGTTTTAAAGAAAATCTAATTTTATTTTTCACATCGGTTGAATTTTTTTTTTTTAAAAATAATTACTTTTTTCATTTTAAAAATGAATTATTAAATACAATATTACCCATAATTAATTTTTATGAAATGTTTTGAAAGGAATGTTCACGTATTTTTCAAAACAATGCCCATTTGGTTTTAACTGAGAATGTAAAATGAATATTTGTTTTAACATATACATAATGAATGAAATTTTCCACCAACATGAAAACTAAATGTTTTAAAACTTATTTTACAATATTTAACAGTTATATTAAAATAAAATTATTTATAAAATGTCTTTTTGATCTTTTGTTAATGTTATTTTCAAATATCAAAGGTAATTTTCCTCAATAAATTTTTAAGGTTCGTTTATTGTATTTCTTGTTCATCATCGAGATAAAAACATCATTTCACTTATGATAATATCAGAATATATTATATTGATGTCATCCTTATTATTTATTTTAATGGTTTATGATTAGTTTGACTGGGGATGTACCAGTTTGTTACTATTCAAATGATCTTGGATTGCTTGTGATTATATTTATTAATTAAAAAAATTGATAAAAATTGATATTTTATTTTATTAAATTGAATGTTTATACTGATTAAGATTCACCCCTTTTATATGTGGTAAGTAATTTAATTAGCATGTTATGGACTGGGACCTCTATAGTATCTAGATTTATTGTTAGGTCTTATGCGATAAACTAGGTTGCATTTTGGTTGAGGCATCACCCATTTGTATAGATTTATTGTTACAAGGCCTAGATGATATTTAGACGTATTTAAACTTGAAAACAATAATATATTTTTAATTTCCATAGTTATAAATTCTAACATTATGAATGTAGTTATTGGTATACCTTTCTATTATTCAATTATTTGGAATATCCATGGTTATATTTTAAGATCATGTGATTATATAGATGGAATTCTTTGAGAATCATTTACTCCTTCCATATTATGATAATTTAATATATTAAATAACATTTTTTTATTAATTACAATTACAAATATATTATTTGTTATTTATTCATTGATTTTTCTATATGTTTACCCTTAATAAACATTTGATCTCAACCCATTGTAATATATTATTTTCCTTATGCTATAAGGAAATATTTTATAATGATATATATAGATATGCTAAGGGGAATAATAGAATTGTCAAAAAAAATTAATTTTGTATTTTATATTTTTTTAATATAATGTGACTTTCAGGTATGAATTTAGTTTACCATGACAAATAAACTATATGGTCCTTTGAGATGTGATTCTTTACATCTTATGCTAATGTAATAAAGAAAGAACTGGATTCTAGATACTAGGTTCTTGGTGAAACATATATATTATTAAAATCTTTTTCAAGGCTATTAAACCATTATAACTCAATTAAAAAACCAAATCACCTTGTTTTCTACAATTTTTAAATTAATTTCTAGGAAAACCACCCACACATTACTTCAAAAAAAAATTGGATTATTTTATGGAGTGGAGATATTTTGAGAATTATAATGGCCTTTGAATGATGTATAATCGGAGGGAATAATGATCAGTCAATGACAATATAATAATTAATTTATTATATAGAAGATAATAGTATTATTATTTAAAAATAAACGTAATTGTAAATTATTAGAAAAATTAACTATGTGAAATGACTAAGAACCCTAACATCGGCATAGAAATGACATATAAAATAGATATATTGAGTGGAATTATTAAATATCCAACTAAATTTTTTCACATGGAAGATAATGGAATGTAATAAAAATAATTGTTTCATATGAAAATTATTTATAAAATGATATATAACATATGAATTGCAATTTAAAATGAAAGAAGAGGTTTTAGAACCATTACCATGAAAGATAAGATCTTATAGACTTGGAAGAGAATCATAGAAGCATAGAAACTACATTAAGATTTTGTACAAAAAATTGATATTAGGTCTATGGTTAAAAATTAAACTCTTGAAAGGAATAAGTGGATGAATGAATATTTATAACAAATATGTCTGAATAATTCTTTAATTTTTAAACAATCTCCCTATAATTCTATATTGTGGAAATTGAAAATTTTTAGGCTTAATCATAGTTTTGATTAATGGTTTTGGAATAAAATATATTAAAGTTAATATAATAATGTTTACAGAATATTAATCCATAATTATAATTTTTTTGGCCATAGAAATTAATTTTTTCATGAAAATATCAATTTTGAATATAAAAATTATATTTAAACCATGGAATGATTACTATATATATATTAAAATATTATAAATCACTAAATGTATTAAATAGTAATAATAAGTTATATTTTGTTGAGTATTTAGTTTATTAAATTTCAAAATCATTTTTAAATTCTTACGATGTAATAATGCTTATCGTATATTTACATTTTATGACACTATTTTCATAATAATTAGACTCTCATGGAAAATTATAAAAAATTCACAAATGGAAAATTTTGATGTTCTGATATTAAATTTGTGGAATTTTTTATTAGAACAATTTATTATTTAAGGGAAATTTAATTATTACATAAAATACTAATATGTTTTTAAATTCAAATTTTGGAACCATAAACTAAAATGTCTTTTTGAATTCTTATATTATATTTATCTCAATGATATGTGTATAAGTGCATTATTTTTCATTAAAAATATATCTTATTATTTTTTAATATTTAGTTTATTTTCAATTGTTTTTAATAATGTATTAAATATCTTCAATTTTATAACTGTAATATTATGGTGACTACAATCAGATTTCCAATAGAAAGATTACCCATAGTTAGATCCCATTATTTACATTCCCAATGAACATATTATTCCTTTTAGATACATAATTATAAGTCAACTATTCATATTATGGATCCAAGGATTTCCATTTCATGAAATAGTGTATAGCTTGGTTTTGAATTCAATCCACATTGGGCTGATTAGAGAGTTTTCAAGGAAAGTGATCTTATAGTAAAGATGACAATAGTGTTGAATGTGGGGTAATTTTCTATTAATTTACAAATTTTGGGTTCCAAAATTTAGAGAATTGTGAATGGTTTTTTTGTCATGGGATGTTTTACTCGTGATTGAAGGTGAATCGAAATGTTGCATTCAAGAGAAGTTTCTGGACCATTTTTAAGAATAATGTATAGGAAATATATGTGAGAAATATATAAAATGGCACACAATATGAAATTAGTACACACTAGAATAATTGATTTCATGATAAAGTGGACTGCTAGAAGTGGTGTGGTTCACCAAATAAGTCGTAAAAATTTTACACTTATACACCCTTGAGAATGTTGCGTGGAAAGTCATTGGAGGGTGAAAACAATCATGCAGCTTCGAAAATGTCTATAAATAAGCGGTTTCCCCCATTAAACTATTAAAACTATTCCAATGAAGATTTTGTAGCTCCACCACGTGATAGAGTTTCATACAGAATAGTTACGTGTAGGAAATGTTACATGTTGAGTCTTTATTTTTTATATAAAAAACCATGTACAACTCATGGTCTGGTTGTGAAAAATATAAGGGTTATGAGAAAATCATCTTGCACAACCATCCCAAAACTTATGCGAATGTACTAGTGTTGTTCGTAATTGCTTGAGTTTTTCTTCTAATATATTATGAATATTTAGTTTGTGTGAACGGTTCTTTGATGTGAAATTATTCAAGACTAGAGTGCAAGTAGAGTCTCCTACAAGTCATGGACAGAGACTCAAATGCCAATATACTAAAATCACCTTCAATTTATTGAACTGAGTAAGATTTCACCTAATGAATGATTCTATAGGTAGTCGATGAAATTGTTTTGAAGGGGGAATTATACTATCCCTAATATCTGGTAGAGAAGAAATACCTAGTACAGACTTACTATGTCTGGAAATCTAAATTCCACAAGTATTTTAGAATTGTGTATTATTCTATGACTAATACATTATCGGGATATACACTATGATCTATACCATAATGGTGAACCAATTAAATTATTTGTTTTCTCTTTTAATGTGATTGTTTTATTGCTGAAAATTTTCATTAAACAAGTTTATAAAGTTTCTACAAACACAAAAATAAGATATGTCACATTAAAATAAAATTCTTTCACCCTGATTCACCCCTACCCTCTCTGGGTGTTCGGTGTTCGTACATCATATACGTCTATTATCTTTAACATCATTTTTATTTATATATATGTTTTATTTTCTATCTAATAAATATATATATATCATATAATTTCTATTCTACCTTGATTATGATTTTCCAATTTTTAATCATATAATACTAGGGCATATTTTTATTTCTTTTATAGTAATTTGTCTAGAAATTATAGTAATTTTAATTACCTTATTTTCTCCAATTTGTTTTAACATTATGAGGAAATAATTAAATCTTCATTTTGAAATAGTTTATGAACAGGTAGTGTTTATGTAAAATGGTCAAAACCCATCTGTTACATCCTCCTAGATAAAATAATTTTGTCAATAAAATTTGTAGGGTACATCAATATATAAATAAAGGGGAGTAGATTTTAATCCATACCCCATTAGGATACCCTATTTCATCCTACAACATGTGATTTATAAATGTACTTTCACAAGATAGGTAGTTCAATTTTACAACATGTGCACTCTTGTGTCAAGAATATGGGAATGCCCTTCACTATCGGAAAAATCTTATTTGATCTCAATATAACCTGTCTAAATTACAAATTAAGGTTCTAGAATATAATTTCTTATAATTGGGACATATAATGATATATGAAAAATTGAGGGATTAAGTGGAAAATAGAGATAGTAATCCAAAAAATAAATTCAATCCAAGATCTAAAATTTCCCAATGATCAAAATACAGAAATTTCGTTTATTTCAAGACACTATTAATCTCTTCAATGGTGATTCCTTCATATAGAGGCTATTAATTCTTTTATCGTTATATCATTTTTATTTATTCTGATATATTTTTATATAATTTTGGATTTTTAGCACAATATAACATTTATACTAAAAGAGATTAGGTGAACTAGATTATTTTAGACAACATCTTCCCATCATCTGGGATTGTTGCATATATTATTATATAACACCTCAGGCAATTTAAATTGTATACTTGAGTGAATGATATAATTATATGAAAATTACAATATAGGTAGGTACGAGTCCCCAATTTTGCAGAATTCACATGAACATGACCTCATGATATACCTTAATTTTTGGATGTATCTTTTCCTCATTACTTATATTTATGGATGATAAATTGTTATCAAAAATAAATAAGTGGTCAGTTCTATTTGAAGTCACGTATAAAATATTTATTTGAAGAGCGTTTCATTATTAGATATAATAGACAATGTTTCACCATAATGTATCACAATGTCATTATCGTAGATCCAATAAATATGTTCAACTTGTGGATCCTCCTTTATTTATAACAAATATGAACACATGTTTATGAAAAAACAATAACACATATAAGATTTGTTCCCATAGATTTCTTAGGCAGACTAATAAAATATTCTATTTTTATATTATTAGACATCATCTTATGTATAGGGGCTGTATAGAAACTATGGATGCTTCCTATCAACCTTTAACTATTCACATTCCACAAATCTTATCAAAAAATCATCAATTTTACAATTAATGTTATACCAATAGGATTTATATTTTAGATCCCAATACATATTGGTACTATACGAGAGTATTGATAATATTATGATTTGAGCATCATCTAGTAAAACCCTCTTAAACTCAATTTGAAATGGTATACAAGATCTCCATCCAGTTTTCAACACACCATATTCATAGAAAAGAAATGAGATTTTACCACATACTACAACTTTTGTTTTTTTATAATAACATTTTTCATCCAGTAGAAACTTTATTATAATGTATATTAAATTTGGTTGGATTTTATCTTAAAATATAAATGATATTTTACATTACATCACAATTACCATATCATTTAATACCAATTCATTGAATGTATAATCCTCATTGATCCTTATCATGGATATGAACCCATGAAATTTTCTACTCAATGTGTCTTCCACCTTGATTTCTATCCCATATTGGACGTTTATTGCACATTAATTGACATTTAGTAATTAAATCCATCTCTTTTCCTCCTCTTAATATCTTTCTATGTGAATAGAGACATCTTGAATTTATTGTCATTAGATATGTGACATCATTTATCCTAAAGGTAGTGTATCCATATTTTCAAAACAATGATTTTGGATACCAATTAAAGATCATGTTTTTGATAGTTCATCCCATGGGTATTCAATTGAATTTATAAATATGTAATAACAATTATTTATTCATAAGGACTCACCTTGTTCCCTATTTTGATTCAATAACAAATATTAAAACCCCGGTTTCATGATGGTATGGTCAATAATAGAATATGTATTAGTATTATAATAAGTTCCCTAATTCATTCCTTACAATCCATAGACTATTTTAATATAAACCATATTAATTTTTTCTCATTAACATATTATCTAATTTTAAAAAATATTAAAAAATTCATGGATTTTATCTAGATAAGACAATAAAACTATATATCATAGTAATAATCAATTCCATGTGTTATTATTTAATAGTCATTTTCTTTTAGGGGTCAACTGATATTCAATCATTATATAAAAAAAATTCATTTAAAGACACTTATTGAAGCCCAAATTCACAATCACTAAATTTCCCATATAACACCTTCTCACATAGTGTCTTAGGGATTATCCATAAATGATCTCCATGATCATTATTAGTCTTATATTATATAAAAATATCCTAAAAATGAACACTATGAATTTATCTATATAACCCTTCAATAATGTATCCACTATATCCATAAACACATAGTTTGTATTATTTGAAATAAATGGAATTACTATAATATACACATTGTCATACCTATTTTTAGAATGGTTTTTATTGTATATAAACCTGAATTAATTTTAATTATGGATAACCAAAATAGAGATCTATATTATTGAAATAATGAACCCATTTAATAGGTGTAAATAAATATTCAATGTGAGGTAATGTATCATTTTTTTATAAATTGTTGTGCAATTTATTTTATAGTAGCCAATGAATTATTTCATATATATATAATTATTATCTACATATATAATATGTTCTACCTAAATTGAAACATTATGTTGAATGAAATCCTTATCATAGAACATTTATAGTTTTTTTAATTCCACCACATCGAAAAAAGTTCTATTCTTTAAGGAGGGGTTAAATATTTTATTTTCATCGTAAATAAAAATAATTGATAATTAAAGTCCATTATTAATAGGGTATTTAAAAAATTCATCAAGGAATAAATTATTTTATTCCTTCACAATAGTCGCATACTCTATTATTTATATATCATTATTCATAGATTGATATTATATTTTAATTTCATTAAGGATAGATGGTTGGGATGGATTTAAACATGATTCATATATTGTTGTCTCTCCATAATAGACAAGGGAATCCATTTATCCACCATAAATTTCACAAAAATTCCCTTTGAAAATTTTTCCCATTATGTACTGCAATCTAATCCATACAAATTATTTTATAAGTTATAAAAATATTTAATACAATCAATTTTGTAAATAGGCTAAGCATATGTGTCATAATAAGGACTAATTGAAAAATAGTTATTTCAGTATGACGTGCACTCAAAGTCTTTTTTAACAACACACTTCATAAAGAGCAAGGAAAATATCTAATTTTCTAGGAACACATAGGGGATTTTAAAATATGCCATGATCCATAATATAATAAATAATTAGATAAATTTGAGGAAATAATTAATATACTTTTTTTATCATCCATAGGAACATCAACCTCAATACTAGGGATAATATAATCTTGGAATCCCTCCAATATAATTTTTTTGTGTAAATTCACTTGGATATTGGGGAATTAATTTGAAAAATAATATATCTCCATGAAATTAATTTATTATAAATTATTGTATTATACCTTGTCCCTACATGAAAAATATTGATTTCTTTTATCTCCACACATGTATAAAACATGAAAACCATTTTTGGATGTTTTAGGGTGTTGATTCCCAAAATTATTGAACGTGGAATAATCTACCCTTACATTATTTTCCATTGTTTATATACATTCAATGTGGATACAATACATCCTTTTATGATCATAATTACCATTACAAGTAAAGGATTTAGAGAAAACCTTCTCAATATTGATGTAACTAGTTACATTATATTCATAAGAAAGAACTTTTATATATAATAGTATTCTTTGTATAAATTTAATAAATAAATAGATTAATTAACAGATATTTCATTCAGTGTTGCTTATATAATCTACAACATCCATCACTAACCATGTAATGTTAGTGACATACCCATCCAGAATATCCTCTTAATTTATCAATACTTTTATACATTTTCTTTCAATGTTGGATCATTGATCACGAGGAAAGTACATTTCAAAAATATGAATTCAAAAAATTTCTATTCCATATCCTCAAACTCCTCATCGTATGCAGTTTTTTGAGTTAATGGAAACCGTTGGTCAACATCTCTTTTTAGTCTATAGATAGCCATGTCATCATTCCCTCTTTCATCATAGACTATAATAGAGAATATATTACCTAAAGAGATGATCATATTCTCCTATATTAGAGTAATAATCTCTCTATTAAAATATATGTGTTATTTTTATATGAAGTGATATAATTTTGACACACCATGTTTAAGTGTAGTAGGTTTTTCATATATGAAAGGATACATTTCATAACATATGTGAACTTCTATAATATATTCATAATCTATATATCCCATACATTATATCTATTATCTTGATTTGGAGGTAAATATGCATAGTCATTACATGATTGGAATAGTTAATGTATATTGTTTTTGATCCATTTTTGGATAGATAATTTTTTGGATTAATTTATTATTATCACTACGAATGAAAAATTATATTATTAATTTTATGTGTTTCATATAAATTATTATCATGTAATAGAGAAATATTTCTAGAATATATTAACGGTTTCACATATGATTATCTATCTTAAATATGGTCATAAAAATATTAATATTAAGGTTTATACTAAAAATACATTGAAACTAACTGTAAAAACCCCACATCATATACACTGGTTCCATTGGTTATTTTATTTCATTAGTATATATTGCATAGATTATAAGATATAGGATCTAGTAGTTTAATAGTATTAGGATATTACATATATAAATTAATTTTATATTATATATGAAACTAAAAATAAATCATTTGAATACATGAAAATTTTATTATTCTCCTTGAAATAAATTTTCAATGTTTTACTATTCTTTTCATCCATGGAAAATTGTAAAAAATTTAAAGGGTGATATTATACACATAGTAGCAGGTAGTATAGAACTAATGTAATAATAAAATGGACAAGGAATAATCAATATGGTTGGAATAAATAATTATAACAATGAAATATTTAAATGAACCTATATTCATATCATATCCATAGATAATAAAATAAATACATTGATACAAAATAGCTTATCATATGGAAATGGGAATACATAATGTTGTACAATGTAATTTAATTTTACAGGCCTTATTACAATATATATTATCAGAAAGGTAAGGACCAACCTATTAACTTAACATGGATGTCTCATGAGACGTTACTTTTCACTGAGGGATATATAAATATAGTTCCCACAAATCACATAAATATTATAATGCATTATGTAATAAAATAAATGATTCAATGGAAAAATGTTCACATAGAGAAAAAGGTAAGTATGTATCACATTTGGCCATTTGGTAATTTATTACTTGATTTAAACATATATAACAATTGATTTTATGGTTTGAAATATTATCCAAAATTAATTAATTATTAATTATATCAAGGAGAATATATATAATGGGAAACTATAGATTCAAAATGTTTAAATAAACACCCAATACAAGAGAATAATACATGATTTCGGCATTCACAAGGAGTAAAATGCTTTACGGATCTAGGTATATGAGTAATTTATTTTTATTTTTTTGAGTCCAATGAAATTATATACATGTCTTTTATAAATATCTTAAATGTTTATGAAAATCAAACTAAGTATATCCCTTAGTACTGTCAAACTAGGTGTGTAGTAAGGGACCATTCATTGTGCGCCAAAATAATGAATGGGATATACCAGACCAAATTGAATTAGGGCTATTTACACTATATTCATTTACAATAAAACCACATAAACCTATTTTTATTCATATAAGGATTTCATTTCTTGGAAAACCTAACACACTTTATTTCACTGAAATTTTTCGATGTTATTTTAGCATCTGCATATTTTGATCTATATAATAGATTATAAAGGTTATACTATTAGAGGGAATGATGATATATCATTGATAATTTAAAATTGGATTTACAATAATGGATCATAATTCCATTCATTACTGAAATTTAATGAAATTTAAATAGATTAAGAAATGGTTGTGAAATGATTAACAACCCATACATTGACATGATAGTTGCAATGGAAAATTCTATTATTAGAGGGTGAAAACAAAATATCATTGAAAAAATTTCAAATTGATAATGAAATAAAGGAATTAAAATAACTTCTATATATGAAAATTAATAAGATATTATGATATAAAAAAGTAATTTCAATTAAAAATCAAAGAGGATGATTTGGAACCTTTACCTTGAGAGATAGTTTCCTAATGATTTGGATGATGACACTAGAATATTGGAAACAACTTAGATATATTTTAGAGAGATTAAATGATATGTGGGATGTGAGAAAAAATTATGGGGTGTATAAGAATTATATAATGTGTGGTTATTTATATAAAATATATGGAAAATGATCATTAATTTGTAAATATATTTTGTAGATAACAAGGTACTGAAAAAATAAAAACCAACGGCTTACTAATGGATTTGATTCATGATTTCGTAAATATGACATGGTTATTAATATTATAACTATTTTAGTAAAAAATCCTTTATTTTATATTATTTTGGCTAGGAAAAACAATTTTTTCTACAAAAAATAGTTGTAAAACATTAATTTATATTATACAAATTGTAATGTTAATTATAGATTAATAAAATGTTTTTAATTATTTAATATATTTATTATTATTAAATTAAAAAATATTTAATCTAGAATCAAATTTTTGTTATTATTAATTTTTTTCAAAATCATTACGTTGTAACAATGATTACCTTATATTTCTACCATATTTCACTATTTAGCAGACAAATTGAAAGTGTTAGAAAATCATGAAAAAATCTCCATTTGAAACTTTTGATATGTCGATTTTAAATTTAGGTTCATATTAATAAAAATAAATTAATATCACTAAGAAATTAAATTATTATATAATATACTTATGCATATCGAAATCATCCATTTTGTTCTGAAAGCTAAAAACATGTTTTCATTTCTATTATAAATTTTTATCTAAGATATATGTGTATAATTTTATAACTATTAATTTGTTAATGTAACATATTATTATTTATTATTTATAATATTTTTAATTCTTTTTATTTATTTAATTAGAGACTCATTTTTATAATTTTAATTTTACTATTACAATGGTCCAATTCGTAATGTTCATATTCTATTAGTCATGTTACCAATATTGATGATCCATCAGTTAGATTACCTATGATAATATTACTCATTATATATAATTCATACTAAATCCATCCCTCATATTAATCACAAAGCTTCTACAAAATTTTTATTTCAATGTTTTTTATTTTCTTTCTAATAGAAAATTATATGACATACATGATATTATTCCATGATTATGATCCTCTATAGTTCAATATTATAGTGATGTTTCATATTTTTACATTATATAAATTTTTATAGCCATTTTAAAAATATTAATTTCATAATTTTCTATTATATTATGTTT
This sequence comes from Viscum album, assembly GCA_963277665.1. Taxonomy (NCBI): domain Eukaryota; kingdom Viridiplantae; phylum Streptophyta; class Magnoliopsida; order Santalales; family Viscaceae; genus Viscum; species Viscum album. The sequence goes on along the minus strand of OY728165.1, from coordinate 247,587,495 downwards.
TATTGTATAATTATGAGGAAATAATAAAATATATTTCTTTCAATATTTTTTCTCAAATAGATTTTTTATTTATAATTTTTAAATCCTTGGTGTTACATTATATTCTCAATCCTTTAGTAAGAATATATTCTCATTTATTAAATTTGAATTCTATAATATTAAAAATAACACTTTAATCTCATTATTTTATCAATAAAAATGGATACATATTTTGGGATGAGAAAGAAAATAATTAAATCCCTTTAAATTTATAACATATTTGAGATCCATAAATGTATTATCTACCACAATCAGATAAGGGTTTCAATCAAGACAAACAACTCTCAATCAGATCACATTTTTATATGTAATATTGATTCATCATGTATTGATACTATAAAAGGTGATTAACATCAGGATGTCACTTCATGATGTGTGTAAGAAGTTTGCGGGATTTCATGTGAATTAACTAACATGTTTGAGGGTTGTTTCATGAGATGGATGATATGTCCAAATAACTTTTCATGGTTAAGTTTTCATTTTTAGAGGTCATTTCATGATCTAGATTATATTTCTTGATAAATTTACAGGTACGTGGCTGACATGTACAGGGGTCATCAAGTGATTGATGAATATATCACATGATGTTCCTGACCTTTAACATTGAAAATCAGCATATCCATATTATCATTAACATTAATTCCTTCAAATCATTTTTTTGGAATTTTCATAAAACCAAGTTTTACGATAGAGTGGGAACCGACCAAATTACACATTACGTAGGATATTCAAAATTCCAAATTCAAGGGAAAATAAGAAATAATGTTAGGGTATTCAATATGGGAACGAAATCCTGAAAATCATGTATTCTACTTGAGAATCCATTACACCATCACGTCATCACCATAATTGTCACATCACCGTCTTCAGCTTCATGTCTCATGCCGTTTCGTTCATCAACGTAGACCACCATCAGCATCACCACCCATCACCATCTGAGACAATGACCGAAGAAAATAAATAGTACCCTTCAACCATACAAATGTCTCCAACCTTCACCATCATTGTCTAATGTAATTTCTATAAAAATCCATCCATTATCACATTAATTATTCAATATTTGATTGGTCCAATCCTATTGGGGTATAGTGTGATCTAGTCGACATGAAGAAACTCTATCTTGTGGTCTAGAAAAATTTTGGATTTTATTTTTTTGAAATTTTTGGTGATTAAATGAAGCACATAAACATTCTATGTAACCCCTTAAGTCATTCCGTAGGATTACATGGTGAAGACTCTCGTGATTTTGAGTTTCTCTACTATAGTAGTCTTTTCTATCCTCTGTGACCCACTCTATGTTTTATATATGTGGATAGGGTGGGGGATTTAAATGAATCACCAACCTGAATCTACACATCTTTTCATTGTTAAAAAATACCATATATTAGACTGAGTCGATAGAGAAAGCATCATGTCACACATTTCATCTGAATCATTTTTTGTTCATCCATGACATCATATTTATGTCAGGTGATAAACAATGATAGAATGGTCTCACATCCATTAATTATGTTTAATGATCTCCTGGATTTGTTTGGGAATTTCACATGATCAAATCAAATTTCTTAATGGCCTTAACGTGATAAAAAATAAATGTATGATATCCATTATATGATTGAATTGGAAAGTCAAGGGGCCATTGTAAGACCAGGCTGAAATGCCTACAACCCTTCATGAGATCACACAAACCTGATTAAGGTTCTTATTGTGATTTGTAAACTGATGTTTTGGAGATCATAACCCATTAACAAGAAAAAAAATCATAACTCTTATTTGCATATTGGTAAGTTCATTTTTAGAATTTATTTTATAATGCTTATAACATATGCCCATCAGTTTCCTATAATAGAATTGTTTGATAAAAAACATGTATTATGTCCATATTATCATCAGGATGAAAATTTTAGTGGCCCATACATGGAAATATTAACATGTACCTAGGGATTTTTCTTGATCTATCAAATGATTTTGAGAACCACATTATCCTTTCACCTAAAAATCATTGTAACATACATCACATGATTCTTCAACATTTATCATCTATTATTTCATTAATGGAATTGATTATTGTTATGAAATTGATATCTATAATGCAAGATGATCAACAAGAAACATCTAAGGTATTTTCATGATAAAATGGGAAATATAATAGATCCTCAAATGATATAGTGGACTTGTTAGAGGAGCTTCCCATGGACATCATCAAAAGGATAAGAATTAAAAGATTGTATAATTTTATTGATATTGAGCTAGAGTCAAGTTAAAATATTTTGTCTCATGGACTCAATATGGTGGTTTCAGAGAATACAGAGGATGAATGGTGGTAGATGATGTTGTGAGGGAATTATCAGACCTCCCATAAGGATCTATTTAGATGAATATCAATTTATCTATATGTTTTTTATATGGTGTAATAGTACCATGTTTGACCCATATTCTACATAGAAGTTCCAAATGGTTAGGATATTCTGAATAAGATTCCCCATTTCATATAACTATCTATTCATCACAAGGGTTTGGCACCAAACATATATGTACAACCACACCCTTACTAGATAGACCATAACCATGTGTGTCGTAATTATATAGCATCTTCATGAACCTAGTATAAACACAATGTGTGTTATGCCTACCCACATTCTTCTTCCTTGGATGGAAAGTTAGTTAGCTCTCAGGCATGGTTTAACAGACTTTTGAATGTGACCTGGTTAAGTTGGCCAATTAGATATCATGGCTCAGAAATTTTTTTATAAGAGAACACATAAAAATACAAAATATAAATTTCTACATAAAATGTAAAAAATAACATCTAATATTTGTTCCCATATAAAATAAATCCCAATACTAATAGACTTCCATGTCATCCATGAAAAATATATTAGTACCATTTACATGGGATTCACACTTGTAGAATATTTGATGTAAATTTTCATGGAACACAATTATAGGTGCTGAAAAACTTCAAAACAAATAATTTGATTAATTCATACCAAGAAGAATTCTATTCTTTTGAAAAAAAAGATCAATATTATATATACTAAAATATCTTTTGGGAATTGATACTGAACCCTGTGAGATTATTTATTTAGACTGTAATGACTAAATAATTTGGAGAACCACAAAGAGGAGAGTCTTGATTGATGGTGTCTATGTTTCTGATAGGAAAAACTACAGATTTCAAAGAGTGATAATATTCTCAAGGAATCATTTTTCCTCTAAAATTACTCTTAGATTGGGTCATATCCATTTCAATTAGACAATATAAATAAATCCCATGGTGGAAAAAGGGTGTTTGCAAGGAAATAATTTTTGGCTGAATCAATGATATGGAACCTTGATGTTTCCATGTATCCTTAAGGAATGGGAATGATGTAGTATTTAGTATTGAGATGGAAGATTCTATTTATGATAGACTCATTCATAGGAAACAAATGTTCTTGTATAAAGTAATCTATAGTGATATAGCTTATGTAGATCTGGAGAGTATATATGAGAGGGAATTTCATTATTATATGATAGATACAATGTTTTAGACCCTTGATTTGGTTGATGTTGCATTGATCCATCAATAGTGACACACATTAGGATACACAAATTAGGCCAATTTAAGTATTTTATAATCCTTTAAGATGGACTGAGTCTCATTTAGTCTCATGATATAATAGGTATAGGTGCCCTTATATGGGGCTCAAGAAATAGAAATGTGATATAATTTTCATCCTGGTCAATGAAACAATTTTTTGTAGTCTAATTTATTCTAGGACCATATGATGATCCCTAAAATACATGTATCTATTAATTTCACCCCTAACGTTTTCTAATCCATTTAAGGAAAGAATTATTGTTCCTATACATGGCTATTGATCAGGATCACATAAATGACACTACGGGAAAAATTGGTATTTGCGACGGGGCTAAATCCCGTCGCAAATAGCCCCGTTAAAAACATATTTGCGACGGGGGTATTTGCCCGTCACAAATAAGTAGCCTTTTGCGACGGGATTTCTTTTCCCATCGCAAAAGAACTGGCGCGCGTTGCGCGCCAAATCGTGGGAAACATATTTGCGATGGGCGGTTATTGCCCGTCGCAAATAACCAGCGGCGGTAAAAGGTATTTGCGAGGAGAATATTCCCCCGGCGCAAATAGTGGTTATTTGCGACGGGTCCCATCGCAAATAACTATTTAACCGTTGACCTTAATAAATGGTGGCTAAGGTATTTGCAACGGGTACCGTGGCAAATAACCACTATTTGCGACGGGTATCCCGTCGCAAATGGACCCGTTGAAAATAAGCTATCCTATAAATACCCCCATCCGTTTTTTTCAAATCATTCTCAAACTCCAACTTCTTATTCTCTTAAAATTCTATATCAAAAGTTCAGTTTTTCTCAAGTTTAATTTTTTTCTCCGGAGTTGATATTGAAGTTTTGAAGAACGATCAGAGATCAACATCAGATCAATTTTCAAGGTATTTATGTTCATTTTAATTGAATATTTATTTCAAATTTTTTATAAGTTTCAATTATTCTTAATTAGTTATAATTTAATTATGTTTACATTGTTTTGTTACTTAATAAATTTAAATTATTAGTATTGTTCATAGTTAATGGTAATTAGGAATAATTAGTAATAATTTTTAATAATTAAGAATAAATATTAATAATTAGTAATAAATACAAATAATTAGGAATAATAACATTATTACATTATTAGTATATTTTATTATTAATATTAAAATAATATAATTTTTTATATATATATACAATTCTCTTTTCATCTCTGTGTTTGCTGTCTCCACATGTATTATTTGTATGTGGAGAGAGAAAACACACAGATGAAAGGAGAATTGTATATAATATAGAAAATTATATTATTTTAATATTAATAATAAAATATACTAATAATGTTATTATTCCTAATTATTCGTAATTACTCCTAATTATTGGTAATTATTCAAATAATTACTGATAATTAGGAACAATTACCAATAATTATCAATAATTAGGAATAATTAATAATAATTGGTAATAATTACCAATAATTAGTAACAATTACCAATAATTAGTAATAATTACCAATAATTAGTAATTCTTACCAATAATTAGTAATACTTACCAATAATTAGTAATAATTACCAATAATTAGTAATAATTAGTAATAATTATTAATAATTATCAATAATTAGTAATAATTAGTAATAATTACTAATAATTACCACTAATTAGTAATAATTAGGAATAATTGCCAATAATTAGTAATAATTAGTAATAATTCGTAATAATTAGTAATAATTAGTAATAATTAGGAATAATTAGGAATAATTAGTAATAATTAACACTAATTAGTAATAATTACCAATAATTAGTAATAATTACCAATAATTATCAATAATTACCGATAATTACCAATAATTAGGAATAATTACCAATAATTAGTAATAATTAACAATAATTAGGAATAATTACCAATAATTAGGAATAATTACCAATAATTAGAAATAATTACCAATAATTACCAATAATTAGTAATAATTATCTATAATTAGTAATAATTACCAATAATTAGTAATAATTACCAATAATTAGTAATAATTACCAACAATTAGTAATAATTACCAATAATTAGGAATAATTACCGATAATTACCAATAATTACCGATAATTAGTAATAATTACCGATAATTAGGAATAATTACCGATAATTAGTAATAATTAGTAATAATTAGGAATAATTACCGATAATTAGTAATAATTAGTAATAATTATCAATAATTAGTAATAATTAGTAATAATTATCAATAATTACCAATAATTAGTAATAATTACCAATTATTAGTATTAATTACAGATAATTACCAATAATTACCGATAATTAGTAATAATTACCGATAATTAGTAATAATTAGTAATAATTAACAATAATTAGTAATAATTAACAGTAATTAGTAATAATTAACAATAATTACCCATAATTACCGATAATTACCAATAATTAGGAATAATTTACAAATAATTAGGAATAATTACCAATAATTACCAATATTTACCAATAATTTCCAATAATTACCAATAATTAGTAATAATTACCAATCATTACCTATAATTAGTAATAATTACCAATAATTACCCATAATTACCGATAATTACCAATCATTAGGAATAGTTACCAATAATTAGGAATAATTACCAATAATTTGGAATAATTACCAATAATTACCAATAATTACCAATAATTACCGATAATTACCAATAATTACCAATAATTAGTAAAAATTGCCGATAATTACTAATAATTACTGATAATTACCAATAATTATAAATAATTACCATTAATTAGGAATAATTACCAATAATTACCAATAATTAGTAATAATTACCAATAATTACCCATAATTATCGATAATTACCGATAATTAGTAATAATTAGGAAGAATTTGTAATAATTACCAATAATTTGTAAAAATTACCAATAATTTGTAATAAATACCGATTATTACCCATAAATACCGATAATTACCAAAAATTAGGAATAATTACCAATAATTAGTGATAATTATTAATAATTAGTAATAATTAATAATAATTTGTAAGAATTAGTCATAATTAGTAATAATTACCAATAATTAGTAATACTTAACAATAATTAGTAATAATTACCAATAATTAGGAATAATTACCAATAATTACTAATAAATATCGGTAAATAATAATAATTAGTAATATTTAGAAATAATTACCAATAATTAGTAATAATTAGTAATAATTACTAATAATTAGTAATAATTAGTAATAATTAGTAATAATTAGTAATAATTACCAATAATTAGTAATAATTACAAATAATTAGTATTAATTACTAATAATTACTAATAACTACCAATAATTATCAATAATTAGTATTAATTAGTAATAATTAGTAATAATTACCAATAATTACCAATAATTAGTAATAATAAGTAATAATTAGTAATAATTACCAATAATTTGTAATAATTAACAATATTCAGAAATAATTACCAATAATTAGTAATAATTACCAATAATTACTAATAATTACCAATAATTAGTAATAATTACCAATAATTAATTATTATTACTGATATTTACCAATAATTACTAATAATTACCAATAATTAATGATAATTACCAATAATTGGTAATAATTACCAATAATTACCAATAATTACCAATAATTACCAATAATTGGTAATATTTAGTAATAATTAGTAATAATTAGTAATAATTACCAATAATTAGTAATAATTACCAATAATTAGTAATAATTACCAATAACTAGTAATAATTACTAATAATTAGTAATAATTACCAATAATTGGGAATAATTACCAATAATTAGTAATAATTAACAATAATTAGGAATAATTACCAAAAATATTAGTACTATGATAATAATAAAAAAAATTAATATTAAAATTATTAATATTTGTAACTTGTTTTGCTTCATTCTCAAAATATTTAATTCTTAAAGGGTCAATTTTTAGGTCTATCTCAATAAAAAGTTTGTGTCAGTCGTCTATGATGTAAACTCTATAATTATCTTAGCTTGAGTGTTTTTTCTAACAAATTATTCAAAACCAGTAATGATTTTATATTTTATAGAAAAATATGGAACATTGAGGTCGTCACCAATCATTATTAGGTGACCGCATATGGATAAATCAATGTAGAAATCCAAACGGTTCTGGTTTAAATCCAGTATATGTAGAGGGTGTGGAGTCTTTTTTATCATTTGCGGCATCAAATCCAGAATTTGTTTCAGAAGGAAAAATAAAATGCCCTTGCTGAAAATGTGCATTGAGAACATTTGACATGTTTGACAAAGTGGGGGAACTTCTCTTGTGTTTTGGTTTTCAACCAGATTATCTTTTTTGGTATCAACACGGTGAACGCAATTCGAGAGCCGGTGATACCAACTTGATTCCGGATCCATCCCGGTTTCAAGATTTAGTACATGATGTTGCAGGTTCATCTGTTCAACATACAGAAACTCCGGCTGATATAGCTTCAAATCCTGAGTTGGAACCGTCTGAATTTTATGAGTTGTTGAAGTCTACTGAGGATTCATTATATCCTGGCTGCAAGATGAGCAAATTAGAAGAAGTTGTAAAATTTATGGCTATCAAATCAGATAACGGAATGTCAAACACCTGTTTTGACAAGATATTTTCTTTGCTTAAAACACTGTTACCCGAAGAAAATGTTTTACCTGCAAATTACTATGAGAGTAAGTGGCTGGTTCGAAATTTGGGACTTACTTGTTAGAAGATTCATGAATGTTCAAATGAATTCATTTTATATTCTGGGGAAAATGAGTCGTTGGATAGTTGTCCCACATTTGGGCAACTGAGATATAAAGAAGGACAACACGGGAAGTCTGGTTTGATTCCTGTAAAACAGTTGAGATATTTTCCGCTTACATCCAGATTTCAGCGTTTATTCATGTCTAAGAATACAACGACAATGATATCATGTCATAAAGAGAATATTTCAACCCTATAAAAGCTTGAATCATCCATCCGATAGTGATTCATGGAAACATTTTGACAGAGTGCATCCATCCTTTGCTTTAGAAGCTAGAAATGTTTGACTGGGCCTTTCCACTGATGGTTTCTGTCCGTTTAGATCTTATGGTAGTCAATATTCATGTTGGCCTGTTTTTTTAACTCCGTACAGTTTACCTCCATGGATGTTGATGAAGGGGCCATATATCTTTTTGAATTTAGTAATTCCAGGACATCCGAAGAAAAATATTGATGTTTATTTGAAACCATTGATTGATAAATTAAATTTATTATGGAGTACTGGTGTCAGTACATATGATGTTGCAACGAAAAATAATTTCATACTAAGAGAAGCATTGATGTGGACAATAAGTGACTTCCCGGATTATGTGATGTTATCTGGCTGGAGTACACATGGTCAGAAATCATGTCCTTACTGTATGGGAGAGAACAAATCATTTATGCTCATTCATGGAAAGAAACCTTGTTATTTTGACTATCATCACATATTTCTTCCATCTGATCAACCTTTTCGCAGAAACAGATCTCATTTCAGAAAAGGAACAGTTGAAAGGGATGGACCCCCAAAAATGCTATCAGGTTCGGAGTTAAAATCAGTTGTATTTTCATTACCTCCCATCAATTTTGGTCCAATAATAAACCAACAGAAAATTTCTGGTTTTGGGAATTAACACAATTAGATTTAACGTAGCATATTTTGGGATTTTCTATATTGGTCTGATTTTTTGGTCCGACACATGTTAGATGTCATGCATATTGAGAAGAAATATTTTGATAATTTGTTTCATACAGTTTTGGATACGCCAGTAAAGAGCAAAGACAATGTAAATGCACGATTAGATCTTGCCCAAATTTGCAGGCGTCCAGAATTGGAACTGTTTGAGTATGTCAGAACAAAAAGGTTACTGAATCCAAAAGCATCTTATAGACTGTCTAAAGAAAACCGTTTATTATTTTGTCAGTGGATTTCAGATTTGAGACTTCAATATGGATGTGCTTCCAATTTGGGTAGATGAGTAAAGAATGGTCATATTACTGGATTAAGAAGTCATGATTTTCATGTTATAATGGAAAGACTTCTACCCATTGGATTAAGAAGTCTGTTGAATACTGTCATAACAGACATGTCTCATTTTTTTCAGGAAATTTGTGCAGCTACAGCATATTATGATGCTCTAGGCAAACGTGAAAAAGATGTTGCTGTAATTATTTGTAAATTGGAAAAATATTTTTGTCGTCTTTCTTCGACTCAATGGAACATTTGATGTAACATTTTCCATATGAAGCCAAATATGGAGGTCCAGCACAGTTTCGATGGATGTACACATTTGAAAGATGAATGCAAAAATTGAAAAGAAAAGTACGTAACAAAGCATCTGTTGAAGGATCTATTGCGGAAGCTTATTTGTAAGAGGAAATATATTTTTTCTGCTCCCATTATTTTGAATCTGAGTATCCTTCAAAACACAACTGAATGGGACGGAACAAGAGGAATATTGATGAAATCGACAATCAATTATATGTTTTCAACCAGCCAGAGCTTGGTTTTAGTGGAGTTTAAGATTGCTGGCTTTCAGATGATTAACATCATAGAGCTCATGTGTATGTTCTACTCAACTGTGAAGAGATGACATCAGTTGTACTGATAAAATTGACAAACGACTGTGTGTATTGAGTAACCCACCTTCCAAACATGTTAAAAATTATAATGCATATGTGGTGAATGGATTTCGATTTCACACACATGAATATGGGGAATCGAAAAAAAAACAATTAACAGTGGAGTTAGCTTGAGAGGATCTCATCATCGAGAAAATGAAGTTGACTTTTATGGCATACTTGATGAAATCATTGAACTCTATTATCTTGGACAACATTACATAACAATGTTCAAATGTCGGTGGTTGGATACAGAGAGAGGCGTGCGTGTTCATCTGACTCATGGAATCATCGATATTAAATGTAAAAGTGTTCTCGCAGTAAATGAACCATTCTTATTGGCTCAACAGGCTCATCAAGTTTATTACGCAAAGTACTGTGCTACATCAATAGACTTGACTGATTAGTGGAGTGTAATAAAAATCAAAATTCGAGACAATCAGTTTAGTCAAAGAGAATGTGATTTCATTGATGTGCAAAGAATTGAAGTTTTTCAACAAAGTACTCAAAATAAATCTTTTTTACAAAGAGACATGAGTATCGATGACGACACCCCACATTTAAGAGTCGGTGATGACGATGATGTTAATGATGTCACATATGAATTTGAAATGGTAAGAGATGAAGTAACTGTAACTCGAATGGATATCGATGATGTTGAGGAGGAATATGAAGATGACATTGACATATATGAAGATGATGATGAAGATGAACACTGATAGAATTCCATGGTATTTATATACAATCATAATATGTATATATGTATATATAATAGTAATTATCATTTATTTCCTAACAACAATAACATTTTCTGTTTCAGATGGACAACGCCACATTTCGTGAGTTGGCAGATTCTGACCTGACTTTCGATGCGGATGAGTTGCTGGCAGATGACCCTCAGCCTGTAGGGGCTCCAGGGAGTATGCGGAGGGGGCACAGTCTTGCACGATTGATGATTCCTGACCCTATCCACGAGAGACATCCACGTCTTGGGTTTGATCCACGCACACGGAGGTGTGATAACCTGTGTGATAACATGTGGATTTGACTAAGATTTCATTAATCTATTCACATAATAAATGTTTATTATTTTTACAGCTTTCCACATATAGCAGTCGGATAGGGTAGCGCTATTTTGCGCAACTATTTCTCTCAGCTGTGGACCACATGGGAGCATATTCCCATAGATGTACAGTAGGCCATGTTCGGCCATTGGTTGGTACGTACGTAAATAAATAATTTTTATTTTGAAAATTATTTCATTTCTAACTTGATATTTTGATTTATTTGTAGGTTTTATGGTATCCGATCGAGGATACCACGCGTGGCACCATCCACGAGGCATGGGAGGTGGCCATGCGTGATCGCCTTCGTCAGTTATTGCACAATTTAAGTAAAGCTGCGATGAAGAAAGTAAGAGTGTCAGATTTTGACGAGTCATGTAGAGCACACCGACCAGAGTACATTTCATCCAATGTATGGGATGGATTATGTGCACACTGGCTGAGTGGTGCCTTTCAGAGGAGATCATCGGTGGGGAGGCTGAATCGAGGGAGACAGAAGGTGACTCATCAAGCTGGGAGTCGTTCTTTCAGTACTCATAGACAACATCTGGTACGTACATTATTTATAGATATTTTATATAACTATAATTAATAACAGTTTATTTTTTATTCTTATAGGCTGTCGAGCACCCCAATATTACGAAGTATGACGTATATTGGAGGTTGTATAGTGATCCTGCTACTGGGGAGCTCAGAGGTGATCGTTAGCATCACATCGTGGTCAGTATTATTTGTTTTCAAGTTTAAAAATTAACTGCATATAATATATTCAAAATTTTAATTTTAAATTGCAACTACTGGAGTCATATGAGGCCGCAGCGTCACAGGCCCGGCCTGAGAGTCAGGCCGAGTCATCAGATCAGACCACTGGCCGTCAGTTTGATGAGGCGGCATGGATGCAGGCCACACAGTATTCCTTCGAGAAGGGTCAGGTAGTTGGTATCGGCTCTCGACTGACTCTCAGAGATTATTATGGCAGTGCTGCGATGTTGGCGTCCAGCTTGAGTGGAGCTCGTGCATCTTCTTCAGCTACATAGTTTGAGGATCAGTTGTGATCTAAGACTGTACTGATAGAGAGTCTCCGACAGGAGCAGGAGCAGATGCGTCAGCAGCATGAGGAGGAGCGTCGACGCCAACAGCAGCTGTACGAGGAGCAGACGAGTCGGTGCCAGCAACAGCATCATGAGCAGATGGAGTACATGCACCGACTCACTCATGCTTTAGGGATGCTGTTTCCTCCACCACCATCTGTAGATCCCCCCTCCCCCTCCTTCAGATTAGAGTTTGTTTTTATGTTATAAAATTTATGAAATCAAAATATGATTTTTTTTTCTATTCGTAGTTTCTGTCTCATTATAAAATATTAATAATATTATATTTTTAAATAACAATATTAATATGAATAATAATATTTTTTATATTTTATAATATTAAATTTTATATATATATTCCAATTTTATAATATTATAATTTAATTATATTTTTTTGTAATACTTGAATTATTTTAATATTTGAATGTAAAATAATTCTATTATTTTTTATATTAATTAAAATAACTTATTAATATTTTTTTATTTATGAATTATAATTCTAATATTATTATATTAATTAAATCATTTATTACTATTCTATTATTTTTTATTTTTAAATTATAATTCTATTATTAATATATTAATAAAAATAAATTATTATTTTTATTTTTGAATTATAATTATATTATTATATTAATTAAAATCATTTATTAATATTTTATTATTTTTTATTTTTGAATTATAATTGGATTATTATTATATTAATTAAAATAATTTATTAATAATTTATTTTTTTTAATTTTTTTATAGTATTTGCGACGAGATACTATTCTAGTCGCAAATTGTATTAATTTATTAATAGTTTTTTATTTTTTAATAGTTTTTTTGACGGGTCCCGTCGTAAAAACTATTTGCGGCAGGCCCATCGCAACAGGTATTTGCAACGGTACCTATCGTAAATAGTTTTTGAAAACTTTTTTACAAATATACAGATAACTATTTGCGACTGGGATTCTTCCCGTCGCGGAAAAAGGCTTTAGCGACGGGCCCGTCGCAATTAATTGTGGTTGCGACACCGTTTTCAGTGACGGGTCATGTGCGACGGGCCCTCGTCGCAAAAAGCCATTTGCGACGGGATCCCGTCGCAAATGCCCCGTCGCATATTCTTATATTTCTAGTAGTGTGAGTTTTTATCCTAATAAGTTTTATGCATCATTTTTATTAAAAAATATAAATGTTTCCTGAATCACACAAAATGTGTATCCTGGGAGAAGTGGTTGAAATATTTCTAAGCAATATATTTTGGATTTTTGATGTTATAGGGAATCCTATATCTTTTAATTAAATTTATTTTTATGCCTCTATATAATGATTTAATTATATAATTTCATGTTGAATTACTTAGACCATCCACATAAATATTTTTTGTACTTCTAGATCATCAATGATATTTATTTATAATGGTAAAAATAGGATGGTTATTAATTATTTTTTTATTAATCTACATATATTCTTATGTTATAATATATGGGTATTCATGAAGGATTTAAACACCCCTCATAATTACTATTTTGATGAATGATGGGTATTAATGGAGGAATAAACACCCCTCTTCCTTAATAAGATGACAAAGGATGGTAATTATTGATGGTTTTCAATACCCGACATACTCCCTTGGATGATAAATTATGGGTATTAATGAAGGGTTAAGACACCCAACATCCTTACATAAATGATTATGGATGGGTATTCATGAATGGTTCAGACACCATGCATCCTTTCTAGAAGCTAGTTTGTTATATGTTGGTGTAATTATATAGGTTCCAAATCGACATATATGGTTGGAAGATGATTTGTGTAAACTAAAACCCAATGGCTTATTACAAATGATGATGATATGGGAAATACATACCAGGGATGATAAAAAACAATGTAAGGTTTCTAGTTCTTCTGTTATGTTATTGGGGATAATGCAGATTGGATATCCTTTCCAATAGTGTGTATATTCCATTAGTTTACATTTATATGTCCCATATGTTGGTCCGACTCATACATTTATAGAATGAGGTGTTATCACTAATATATATGGGCCATTGGAGGTTTAAGAGGATTCAGAGACAAATATAAAGAGTTGCAGTATCAATGATAAACTATTCAATGCAAATTTTATCACATTGGGTGTAGTTACCTTTGTGGTAGTGAAGCTTGGTTCCTACATCTAATGTTTTTTGGTAACATGGTGAGGTCCCCAAAAAAGTCCATGAATGGAGTACTGTAATCATTCTTTGATAATGGGTAAAATACATTGTGATGTAACATCATGCTTTTCAAATCCACTTGAATAATCTAATTATGGGCATTGTAAATTGTGGCATATACATATCTAATTCAATTAAAAATGGGGGATGGTAGATATATATTGACAAGTACAAACGGTGGATGCTAGTATTAGAAATTGTTAGGATAATACATCTAATATTTAGGCAGAACATTTTATTTGGGACAGAAACATCCAATAGATAAAAAATCTGAGTGTTTCATTATTTCTAGTGAATCATAGTGAATCATAGTGGTATCCCATCGGAGAAGGATGTCCCTATAACACATAATCAATAGGAAAAAAAAGACAAATACCTTGAGGCTATGGGGTCTGGGAGAAGTTCACTAATGAATTGGTGAGTTCCACCTAAAACATCAAAGAAATGATGGTGATTTATAGAGAAATTAATAATCAATATTCGATTGAGTGGCATAAAATTTGTGTCTCTGCCTAGTGAACACCTTACCATGGAAAAGGTATTTAAAAAATAATTTCATTTATCAATTTCCTAGACCAGTGGGTCTAAAAAACCATGATTTAATTTTACGAGGGTCACAAAAAAATCACTACAAGATATGCACATTTTTTATTTATTCTCAAACATTCTCAAAAACTCTTGACAAAAATATTTTAGTGAACTATGATTTGAATTTTTCTATGAACAAAATTTGGGCTTTTCGTCTTCAAAATTTATTTCTCCCATTTACTAGTATTTTAAGGGATCACCGTTTTTACCTATATGAATACATTTTATGGTCATGATTAATATGGACCTGGTATCTGGAATGAGTTATACACCGTACAAATAAAATTTCCCAAAGCTGAGAGTACCCCAACTCACACACTAATGAAGTATGATAATGTTGTAATTCATGGATCATGGTCCTCAGATCCTAACTAATCACATGTGATAGTCATGCTGAGTATTATCACAAATCCCACAATTATTATAAATTCCACTACAATGATGTTAGGGCATACAAAAATAAAAAATCCTTCATTATAAGGAAAAGAAAGATTTGGTTGATAGTACATGTTCTCATATTCTAGAGATATGGGAAGACATTCATAGTCAACCAATTTTTACATTGAATTTAGGGGTTTGTTTTCAATGGACCTTTAGATTTTTGATGTAATCTGAGATACTCATGGAATGAATTGGTATTTATGGGTTGATGGGTTCAATAGAGTGACAAAACCACCCAAATAATTGATGTGAGATGATAGGATTTGTGATCCTTGGATAATGAGTGATGAAGGACTTGATCTATACTGTTTAATGTTATACAGTGATGATTCATTTTTCATTAATTTTAACATTATGGTTCAAGGATGTATCCCTTGAAGTTCTTCATTATGGTATGTACTTGGGACATGATGTGAAATTATACCATATATCCTTAATGAAACATTTGAGTAATCGAGAGAATTTATATGTGTGAGGTATCTTTTATCCTAGAATGAGATTACTGGTGGGTAACAATGTGCTAGATTCCATCATGTAGAGATATTTCACATATGCATTCAGGTCATCTTTCGAACTAAATCCTCGGTAGGTGAAGCATGTCTATATGACTTGGCCAAACATGATTAGTTTAAGGTCTTGATAAGTGGAAAAAATCTTAGATGAATATTAAATTTTATGTATGGGCTTCCCTGGGATTCTCTATACATTATTATGGGTGATAATCATACCTTATTAAGCTCTGTTATGAACATATCTCTATATAGACTTGATTCATATAAAGGGTATAGGAGAACTTTTCTCATTAAAGGGAGGTATTGTACTACTGTTTGGGTGAATGATCTCTCACTATCAATGGTACCATTAAATAAAAATTCTCTCATAATTTGAGAGTCTTTAATTGATTGTGGAATATCTACTGTGTCATGACCAACTAAGGAATGTAGCATTTAATATGGTTCAAACACCTAGGAATGATTTTATAGTGATAAAACTATTATTGGGATATTAAAAATACATCCAGGTATCACTATGTATCCTAATTTGTTTGGAATCAAGTAACACATTGTACGATCCAAAAGAGACTCCCAATATAAATCTAGATCATATCTCGAAGGGGTGAATTTCTATATCATTTTTTAGTGATATCTGACATCATAGTTGGATAAGGGTTCCTCTACGTATCTTGGTCTCATATTCAAGGAATGGTAATTTACATATATTATTCTATCATGGAGATGAAACATTAATATTTGGAACATATTAATTTATATAATGGGACACTGAATGAAATTTTAGCTCTTAGAGGATGCACCATATGTCACGTTATTTAATGTTTTACGACTATGACATTTTCTGCTGTTTAATGTCATTTTACTGGGATTTCATCTTGAAATTTAATGTCATGCAATGAATAAATTATCATATAGTTTAACATATTTAAAATTTGATATTTTATTGAAGTTTATCATAATATGACTAGGACATACTTTTATGAGAAATACCAATCTTATAGAAATTAGTTTTCCATAGGAGATACATACCTCAAGATAGGGGGAATAAAAATAAGATTTGATAATAAATGAGTCAATAGGAGGTGGATACTGGGAGGTACAGGTCAACGATCAATAATATATGAAACTCATACTCTATAAATCTATAAAAATAAGCCCAAGATTTATGTGGGGCTTCTCCTCTGGGATGAAAAACAACATTGTACAAGCTCCATGGTGTTTCATTATTCACTAGTGAATTCCTGTGGGGTCTAATTTGATTAATCATCCCTTATTCCTAGTTTACTATAATGGGTTTCCTATATCATGGGAACTCATGGTCAATGAGGATCTAAGAGAAGGGTATCAACACGAGGAGTTTAGTTTTTTGACTTATGTATTGATGGAATTATGTTGGTTTATGGAGAAAATATTTCATAGGAATCATTAGAGCACCCTAAAGGCTATGCTAGTGGGTGTTGAAAAAATTTTTGGGAGAAGGGATAAAACATCATATCATTGAGTTCACAATCATCAAATTGGATGAACTGTTCAATGTGAAGTCCCAAAGTTGTGGGGTTTAACATTATGAGACTATGACACTATCATGATGTTTATTGTATTGGGATGATTAAATTTTTATGTAGTTTAATATTATTTTACTATGAAATTATCATGCTATTTTACATCATGAAACATGGATTTGATTCTTTGTAATTGGATATGGAAAACCATTATCATACATGTTATAAAAACATTTGGAATATTCTAATACCACATGTGTCATTATTAGAAATAGAATCAAGTGAAAAATAGAAAAAATTTGGAATAATATTTGATAGTATGATGGGGAATATGAGAGGGTATTCACATTTTTGTATGAGAAGGAATCCCCACACATATTTGGTTCTTATCAAGGGACATATTTTTGAGTTATGATAATTTTTTTTTCCTTAAATGGAGAATCTTAGGATCCCAATGTATCACATAGAAGAAGAATTGGGCCACGTAGGGTTATTATTTGAGAATTAGTTTCATTGTTATAACCCATATGTAAGGGGAGGAAAATTATTATTCTTTGAATTATGGATAAAAACATTATTTTAGATAGGGCATAACTACATAATGGATGAGTATAGGAATAAACCAAATTATATTTTATAATTATGAAAATTTCATACATAGACCAGGATCATGATAAGGGAAGGGGAACTATCACTCTCATGGGTAGGAAACTCATATTGCAGAGTCTTCTACATATATCTTATTATCATTCAAGTAATGATTCATGGTAGATACTGAATGTTATATCCATACAATAATGAGTAATCCACAGAACTAAGAATCAATCCAGACATAGTTCTTATATGAAAAACACTCTACGATGGTCTTACCCAATCACAGGGAGGGGATACTTCCTTTTATATTGGGGTTGGTCCCATGATTTTAGATCAGGTAATCACTACAAATGTTTTAAAAAAAACAATCTAACCACACATAGTACTAATATAAGAACCACACATTGACTAAAATAATATTTGGGTATAGGGAATTTTATCAATTGATCATGGTTAGATCATAGACAGGAGAGTTGAGTGGCACTACATAACCAATTGTAATAAGAATAAATCCACATTTAGTTTTGATATAAATGATTATTGTATTAATGTCTTGAAATAATTAAAGGTATTATAATGACATAAATTACAAACTTATTCATGATCTATATTAGATGTGGGGAAAATTGATAAATGTATCATGTCTTTAAATGTATATATCTTTATGTATTTTTTTATGAATGGTGGGAGTAGTGCCACACCATTGGATAAATATCTTATGGGATCATTGTGGTATTCTCTTATGGGATCAGGATATCCCCTAGGAATAGGTCTACAAACATTTTTTTAATCACTAGTGCATCCTTGGAGGGTCACTCAAGGAATCAAAACAACCCCTTGGGATAATCTATTTATAACTGTACTATTCAATAGTGAATCCTAGTAGTGTTCCTTTTGGATTTTCCAATAACTATTTACAATATTTCATGAAATTATAAGATAATATGAAATCATGGTATTTTTATAAATAGAAATGAAAATGGGGTAATGATGTTTGTATGGTTCATGGTGGGGTGTTCAATTGGATTTTGATCATCGATGATGTTTTTTCTTCATAAAAGATACATACCCTAAAATTATGTGGTTCAAGATTATCATGTAATAATCATTCTTTGATAATGGTTATGAAGAAAAATTTAGTAAAATAGATATTATTTAAATCCAATATTATAATTTGTTTATAAAATGTGTAAATCTCATCCCATGAATATGTGATTCAACTAAAGATGAGTACTAGTGGTTACAAGACATCCATTAATAATGATGGAATATGATATTCCACATATTTGAGACAATAGAACCTGGATTTAATGGATTCCTCACTTTTGTAAATAGAATATTCACAAAGTGAAAGCTCAATAGAATTGGGTTATTCATCATAAAATCCTTCTGGGGTCATATTTAATTAAAAATTATATACTTTTATTACATTACAATTAAGAAGTGGGATTATATTGTTCCAAGGAAATTGAGGTTTCATGTAAAGGGAATCAACTGGAGTAATTGATATTTTATTAGCTTAGATATCTATGATATGATGTTGGATCATGGAGAACATAAAATTAATAAATTTTTTTTGATCACCCTAAAGGATATTATAGTGTGATTAAACACATTTTAGGGTGAAGGTATACAACCTGAAATTATTAAATACACCCTCATCAAGAGGATTATCTATTTGGAATGAAGAAAAATATCATGTTGTTTAATGTTATGTGATATGGATGTTGTCATGATGTTTAATTTCATGCAACTAAGATGTTTTCATGTATTTTAACATCATGCGACCAGGATGTTGTTGTGATGTTTAACATCATGTGACTAGGACATTGTTGTGTTTTTTAAAGTCATGAAACTAGGATGCTGTTCCCTATCATTAGATAGTATTCAAAAATATTTTTGGTTAGAGTGATATTACTAGTTCCCTATGCTCACATAACTCACACTTAGTATTAGAAACAATGGAAAACTGGTCATTCAATGGGCTGGGCTAGAGTGTATGAAAAGAAGAATATGGGGTGTCAATAATTTAATATAGATTATATATTATACATGAATCTGATACTCATTTAGAAAAATTATTAATAGGGAAAACTACTGATGGATGATCAAGAAATATAAGATCCATTAATTACTTTATATCTCATGGTAATTAGAATCGAACAACACATATTAGCTACATGGTAAATTCAATAGACTACTCGGATCCCTATATGGGGAGAGGATGTTTTTATAGTATTGTGGATGGGCTTAAAATTGGGTATATAAGAGTTAATACATATCCTGTAATAACAAAAATCAAGACACATGAAGTTATTAGATGAAAAATTCTTAGTTCAGGTGTTACCAATACACACAGAGAGGGTATTTTCACATTTTTATTGTCGATGAACCCATGAATTGGTACATGAGCATCACTACATATTCAAATACAACAAGAATCTATACACACATAATTCTTTAGAAGGTTTTCTACACATTATTGAACCATATATTATTATGGGTGAATTTTTATATATGTTGTATCTAGACAACATATTTCAAATCTAGTTTTTGTTATTTATCCTATGATAATAGGAATCAAGTACTACTAGGTTCTTGAATGGTAAATTTCATTCATAGGTCTGACTCATATGTTGGGTGTGGAAAATTTATTATTGTGGCCTGACCTAGGATGTGAGATTTGTGTTTCAATATGTATCCTCTTACCATAGTAATATATCAAGACATTGTTTTTAAAGTGAATTTTTTTTTATTCAGGGGTAACTTATACAGAGGGTTTGTAAATATTACAATCTATATTATATATAGGCCATGGATTGGAGATCCATGTGTCACTGAATATATTTTTGAATAATAAGAATCAAGACACAAATAGTTTTTTTATAGAATTCCTCGTGCTATTGCAACTCACACATAGGGACTTGGGTACTACATTTTTGCCTCAAAATAGATATATCAAAGGTGAAGGGAATTGTTCATAAATTAATTTGCTCTATGAAGTTGAAATTTATAAAGTATGATGTATTTATTTTTGTTCATCATCAAGTGGTAAGGTCATCATTCATGTAGTATAATATCATGTGAAAAGAATATTTTCGGTTTAGTTTAACATTATACATTGAGAATGTATTACATGTAGTTTAATGTAATGTGGTTCATATGCATTCTATGATGTTTAATGTCATGATGTATGGACATAGAAGTATATAAAATTTCAGTTCTTACATGAGGACTTGAATTATGATGACAACTATGTGAACTACTTTTTAAAGAATATTGTATTGGTGGGGCATAACATGTTACCCATCCATCATGGACAATGATTATACTCTTATAGAATAGATTTTATGTATTATATATGGCCCTTACCACTTGGTATACTAATTTAGAAGACTATTACCTAGTATCATTATGGTTATAAGAACTAATAATAGTTCTCTTTAGAAGAATTAGTAGAGTTGAAATTTTTAAATAAGACTAATGTGATCCTATTTTGATGAATATTGAGGTTTTTAAGCATGTTAAACCATTTCTCATTGATCAGTTCAAATTCATGAAGCCATTTTTTTCATTATTCATCATCTAATAGTTATACACAAAAATCTATATAGAGTTATGGAAAATAGACTTTGATGGGAAACAATTCCTCTATCCGTTAATCCAATGAAATGGGGTAGAATGTGGGATTTCATGAATTGTGGGATAGTAATCCCATAAAAATTAAATATTTTTTTTGGAGAATACATCTCTTCCGTGTCCACGATTTTTTGCAATTTATTTGATAGTGACTTACTAGATGCATTTATCTATCAATTTTCCTCTGCATGATTGTAGGATGAATTGTTTAACGTGATGTTGTATTACAAGTATAATTTATTCAACATAAAATAATTTATTTAGTTTCATTGTCCATCAATATCATGTGATGGAAAATAATTCATGTGATAGTATTAAATTTGTCAAAGATGATGATATTAGTTATCCTAACTTCCACGAGGGGTATAGATTTCAATAATTGGGGAAAATCAGTAATAGTGGGGTTGTATGTAACACCTTTACCTAAGAAGACCAAATCTGATGAATTTTTATAATACATTGGCATTATTATGTGTAATGAAGTCCCAAAGGACTGATCAGGTTTGCAGTATTAGAAATTGTAATTCATACATGAACCATTCATTAAAATTCAAAACAAAATATGAAACATAGTTCTTTCTTTGATAACACCATTATTATTCATGACTAACCATGCATATCAATATTAAAACATATATTGGTATAATGGGAAAAAACCTACAAATGGGGTGATATCATATGCTCAGTTTGGTTAAAAATTATAGAGGAATCTTTTGTAAATAATAATAAATTCTAAGGGATGTATAAAACTGAAACACCAGCATTTTAAACCTAAATTGAACATAATATGGTAAAATATATGAAATTATTCCATATGAATATTCACATTGATTTTATTCTAGTGGAATAATCGCATGTAATTTAAAAAACTAATATCATAATGAGGGAATGAATAATGTTGGAAATATGAAACATACTTTCAAGGCCATGGCCAAGACATCCAAAAATAACTAGTTAATGTCTCGACCAAATAAATATCTGGATATTAATTAGAAAGGCCATCGCCAAGTACATATCTAATTTTCTCATGACACATATCGATGCATTGAAGACTATATCGGTCCCTACCCACCACTTTTTAAGTCCAATACATTCCTCTGATGAAAAGGGTGAAACATAACATAAATATTCATATAAAAACTCACATATGAAATGTAATTACTTTAACAATAAATATTTAATAGTTGAAAAATATAAAATACATTTCCAATCATATAATAAACCCTTCAATACAATATGGAATATTTTGTCATAACAAATCAATCATAATTAAGCATAAAAATCTAACAATGTATGTTGATATATATGAAAATAATTAATAAATTTATTAAAACATTAAAGAGAAATATTTCTCTTTTACACTGAAAACATTTAAAGACATACAGCTTATAAATGAAGTCATTTAAAAGATATTTTGGAATAAAAGTGATCCATATAACTTGTATACTTTTGAAAGGAATTAACATTTTAAAAAATTCATTTCTATATAAATTAATCCTTAAAACCATTTTGAAAACATGGAAATTAATGAGAAAGATAAAAAATAAAAAATCATTAAAACATTAAAAATGATGTTTTAGTAAAATAGTTCATTACATAAAACCTTAAAATAAGAATTTTTAAAAGATGATTATAGAAGATAAATGTGTCTAAGTAAATACTTGCGCATAAACAATCTCAGAAAATAATGAGATTGTCCAATTAAACATTACCCTGTACTTTCCATTATTCATGGGGTTCCTTACCTATTGTATAATGGTTAAATCATTTTATTATGTTAAATAAGGAGAATATTAGTATTTATGATATCATATATGATTCTATTATATCATTTTTTCAATAGTATTTCAATATTACCATTATTTTAGGTGTTAACTGTGTTGTTTTCCCATTCCTATTTATATGTGTAAGTCATTTTTGTTATGAATAAGATGTATTAAAATCATGTCAGGAATGAAATTGAGTTCATAATTATTATTTTTACTCATCAAATAAATTTTATTATCATTATTAAATTAGTAATGGGGATAATGAATCTCACCAAGTTGTGGAGACGGTACGACGTACATACACATGAGCGACGATATCATTCCCTTGATGGTTCAATGGTATGAAATTGGATGATATATTAATTATAAATAATAATTATAATTATATATTCATTATTAATATCCATTATACACATCACTATATCGATCCATTTAATGTAGTGTTGAATAAAAAAATAGGACACAGTGTGGAGAGAGTAAGCAGTATGTACGCACCCCTAGTGATATTATTATTTGTATAATGGATAAAATGATTAATATAGTTGTCCCATGAATAAAAATTAAATTTCAGTATATGAATGATACTATATTTATTACTTTTATATGTAAAAAACAATGAAATAGAATGTATAAGAATAAAATAACCTTAAAAGGGGTGATAAATAATTACCTCTTTTTCTGGTATATTATATTGGGTTTCACAAAATGAATCCATTGGATGGTTTTATGCCCAAATTTTAGCCTCTTTGATAAATACAGGGATGTGGGGAGAAACAATTGTCAGGGTTTGGCCAATCAGAAAGGCTTTAGAGGTGTGAATTAAAGAGAAGAATAAGTGACCAATTATAATAGGGGTGAGGGGAACTTTAGGAAATTCATCAAATATTAGTTTATTATAATTTTATTTTTGAATTTTAATAGCTCCCAAGTGATATATTTCTAGGATAAGATGAGTACTGGTTTAAATTCTCTCAAACAATAGTTTTTTATAAATTTTACGTAACATATTTAACAATATCATTTGGATTCAACCCTTAGGTAAATAAATTAACTCTTATCAAATCTTCTGGTATTTTTAAACTATATGCATAATATAATTACTTTAAAATTCGTGTAGAACCTCAAATGGGTCATTATTGAAAATTTTAACATTATCAATGTTTGTTGGCTGAAACATAGGTTTTTGAGACTATTATGTCATTAAATAAATTGTATTTTTTCAAAATAAAACGCATTTTGTTAATTTGGACACTATTTACTAATTTCTTTATTAAAGTCATAAAAACATGATCCATTGGAAAAACCTAAATTAAATAAAATATTACATGTCATAATCATCCATAAAATTCATTTATGGCATTAAAAAGTTAAACATACATTTATTTTAATATTTATAATATCAATTTTCTGAATCATTCATTAATAAGGTAATCACTTCATCCTCATTATCTCGCAAATAAATTTTATTTATTTAATGTCTTCAAATTATAAATAAAATACCATAATATAGGAATTTTTTTGTATTTATAATTACTATTTATTGTCAAATATATCAGTTATATAACCCTATATATATTTTTTTTACTAAAAAGATATATGTTTATGTTATATTTCACTTTACTTTAAATTAATTATTATATCATTACATTATCACACCCATGTGGCTGCAAGATGCCAAAAGATCAGCCTAATGATTTTTATGGTCACCCATGAATCATCTAGTAAGATGAGAACTATCACTACCTGTCCCCCATGGTATGTTCCATTAATACCCAAGCCAACATTCCAAAGAACAGGGGATATCGACTAGCATCTAAGGCATTATCTTTCAAGTGGGAGGCATTTTCCGACTGCCAGTACTCACACACACACACACACACTCATAACCACATCAAAAAATGCTGAAAAAGAAGACATGCATGATACTAAGACAACCACTAAGAGTAAAAAATAGAATTTAAAATTGCAGGGGGCAATATAAAAGTCCAAAAAAAGACAAGTAGTGAACAAGAGGGTATATAAGTCCCTGAAAACCATCAGCAGAAAACCCTTCTAGTAGGGTAGGTGAAGAGTAGCTTCCTGAAGCCATAAGTGTATGCCTTGAATGTCCGATATCCCAAGAAACTGCCAGGTCATGGACCACCAAGGTCTCTATCAAAGCACCATTCTTTTTCACAACACATGATAAGTGTGGGCCAATCCTGTATAGGGGTGAGTAACACAAAACTCAGTAGGGACCCCAAACAACAATGAGAAGACAGCAAAAAATGTAAATATGATGTATTGGATAGATCACACAAGCATAATCAGATGTAAAGAAAGAAAGTCCATCAGTCGTAATTCTTAACATCATGTAAAATTGAGGGAATCTTCTACGATGAGTCATTGAGGTCAACTAGGCTATTGAGGTCTGCTCGTCACTAATGTATGTTGGACCATGAGGTCTGCTAGTCACTAAGGTTAGCTGGGCCATTAAGGTCTGATCATCTCTAATGTATGTCGTTCCACTAAGATCCACTCATCCATGAGTCCTATTGGGCCACAAAGGTCCACTAATCCCTGAGACCATATAGGTCACTAAGGACTGCTTGTCATTGAGGCCTTCCAGGATATTGAGGATTTCTCATCACTTCCTTCTCATCGTAGAGCCAACTACAGGATTCCAACTCATAGCATTCTTGATTCTGGGAGAGTATAGTCCCCAATCCATTTCTCATAATCCAACTTCAAAAAAATTCTACTTAGTGTATACCAAAAGGACCACCTCATCACGAGGATCCCAACGCCACAAAAGACTCACCAATTGAATTTATTATTAGGATGTTATGCCCGTAATGCTAAAAAAGGGCCAATTGGCTATGGTCCTAGTCTGACCCTATCAGATCAACTAAGTCGATCCGGTTTGGGTGACCCCACCTTACTCCGTCATGCCTAGCCCAAGGGCCAGGCCCATTAAGACTGCTAGAACCATCTCATTTTTTTGAGGGTCTAGCCTGCCGGGATGCCTGATGGCACGATTCTTTTCCACTAGCCCATCCCACGATGGCACACTGATTTCTACCCAGTCGGACCATAAAGTGGGCTAGTTCCTCCTCTAGTCATACCCGCACAGTAGGGAAATATCGGTCCACCCTAGACGTGGTTGGTTAAACATCCTTTTAGTATCATACATCCGGATTGCCCGACCACCTCCCTGCACATGGTATGTTTAACATGTGGCATCGCCTCTCCACTGCCCGCCCTGGTTGTGTCATACTTCCACGGGAGTCCACTACTACCGTGGCATTATTTTTCCATGTGCCTCTACCTCCCCCACCAACCTCTTGATAACATCGCTAGTCAACCACCCGCAGCAGCTGATGCAGTTTCCACTGCTCCCCACTTTTGTTCTGGAGGCCCTTGCCGCCATCAAAACCTTCCATCCCCATCGCGGCCCACTGGATACCATGCCAACAGTCATTCACACAGTGTCTCTGTATCCCCCAACCTCATGTCTAGGGTGATCCACCACTACGGTCTTTCTTGGACTACCATTTATGTCACATCATGAAGAATGGAAGAAAGGGGCGGAGTAGAAGAACACACAAGGAACACATGAAAGAAAGACCATGACCATTGTTCATGTCAGCATGATTCATTCTTATTTGGAGTTTGGACGAAGAAAAGAAAACATCACCTCTATTAAACTCCCTTAAACTCATGAAATTCAAATCCCTTCTTGCTAACATCTGATTGATCCATGGGTCAACCTGTTCATTTCTTTGTGCACATTCATTGCTCAGACCAAATAAGGGGGAAGAGATTAATTCCTTTAGAATTACAACCCTATATAGAATCAAAATACTTGTTAGTTCAGAAGAAAATTTATCCACCTCCATTCATCAATTATCAATCCAAAAATCTCTTCTATGATGAGATCATTTAAACGGGAAGGAAGGAACTTGTGGCAATTTTTCATTCCTCACCATTCGCCGCATGCCAACACCACTCCTCTAGAGCCTCTAAGAAAAATTTGTATTCATCCAATGATCCCATATCAATGTTTAACAATTAAATAGAGGAAATGAATTTTAGAATTTCTGTTACACTCAGTCACCATGTCGTTACAATATTTCATTTATGAAACCAAACATAATTTTTGTTACGCTTTAATTTGAGCATCAATAAACTGTTTTGTTTATGAATTGAAATAGTTGGCTCGATGTTTCATTGTAGTGAAAAGTTTTTGGATAAAATAAATATTCTGATGTTTAATTTATTTTTCATTAAAACAATCAAAAATAATTAAATTTTACCCTCGAACCATTTCGGTTGAGTTTAGGCTACAAAAAAGAAAATCACACCCTTGCAACCTCAATGTTAAACATGGATCTCCAATCTGAGTTACCATTTATGAGTTATAAGTATTTTGAAATAAAATAATCATTATTTAATTATTTTTTTACGGTCATGTCCCAAAATCTACCTTTAGTAGTTGGCCGATACCGACCAATATTAAGCACTACAAAATGAAATCAGACCCTCACTAGGCCAAAATTGATCTTTGATTATCAATCTATGTAACTTTTTGTGAGTTATAAGTATTTGAAAAATAAAATAATTTTATTTAGTGTTTTTCCATTTTAGGGGTTTTTTTTCCGGCGTCCCATGCTGACTAAACATATGTCACACCTAGGGTAATCCCACCTTCCTGAAAGTAATGGTGCCCTTAGATTTCTGATTCGGTAACATGTATAACAGTTATTCAACTTTTTCTGGAAATCATCTCACATTTTCTACTAAAAACATAACAATTTCCAACAGTCCATTATAGGAACATGAGGCCATGGAATTGAACATTGTCTCAGTGCCTTCTCTAAAATTTTCCTATAAATTTTCTAAAAAAATCCTGAGTGTATGAGTCCATAAATCATCCCCAACATAGGACATTACATCCCTTAAATCAAAACCAATGGATTCCAAAATAAATTTGGGAATGGTCATGAATATGGGCCTACTTCTCCAACATTATCTCCTAGAGATTCCTATGCTGCCACTGATTGGGAACTATATGAATTGATCACCCATGGTGGGTCCTCTCTTATTGATCCATGATCTCTACTAGAAACTCCACATATGTCTCCCCATCCATAATGTCTAGCTTTCCCCATTCAATGACATGTGATGGGTCTTGTACAAATCGTGATTGATGGGATATGCAGAAGTAATCATTCACCTGATCAAACTACAGAGGTAGATCCAATGGTAATGCCACCTCTCAAACTCTATACTGTAATAAAAACGTTCTGATGAACCTCAGAAATAAATTTCCACCCTATCTAAAGCCCTATATCCCACATCAAGGATAAATCAAATGAAACACATGGTCTTCCTACTTGAACTCCAAGGGTCTTCGTCACCTATCAGAAATGTACTTAGAAAAACCCTATGTATTCTTCATCCACTATTGGATGACCAAAAACTTTTCTATAGTGTCCTACACTGACTCTTGGCCCATAAATGCTAAAACTCAAGGGTCAGTCTAGCAATGTGGAAACCCATAGGGTCACCTATACAATTCCTAAAAAGGTGCCATATAGATGATGGAATGTTAGTTGTTATTGTACGAAAAATCCATCAGAGGATGGTGATGTACCCAACTATTACCAAAATCATGTTTGTAAGCATGTATCATATCCAATAAGACCAAAATGGACCACTATGTCTGGAAGTCTGTCTATGAGTGGAAAGCTCTTCTCAAGTACAACTGGGACCAAAACCCCTCATGCAATCCCTTCCACATCTAGGATTACCAATGTGCACATTAATCTAATACTATTAGTTATTGGACTCCATGGATTTGAACTATCCCATGAAGGTAGAGGCACCCCATGACCTGTATGGGACTATCTTCTAGAAAAGATAAAAAGGGACCGATATGGTGATTTGGCCAATGATCACCCCTATGATACTGTGTCTCCTAGACATACCAGATAAACCAATCATGAAGTCCATCGATATTCCTTCTCACTCCCTTCCTGGAACCCCATGGAACAAAATATAAACCCCTTATAAGCATAGGGGATCGAAAGAGTGTATTGAAAAAACATGAAACTGATTAAACTAGGGCTAAACTTTTATATCAACAGTGAATCCCTGCTTCAACTATTGTCGACATCCCTGGTCTCCACCATGACACCCACATGCATATCCCGATGCATCTCATGATTCTAGGCATCTAATGATAATACTTTGAATCCTTTGAAATGAATGATGTGCTCCCCACCTTTTGAATATACATAAGGGGTCTTCCCTATGGGAAACTAAAAACATAATGGCCCACATTCAGTATCAAAGAGATATGCCTCCCTGAATCACTTTTAGAGTGAAGGGGTAACAATCTCCGATTAGAGGTAAGATGAATCCTCACTATCCATGAAGGATAAATATAACAATGAAAATTAATATTTTTAATCACTCAGAAACTATGAACTGGATCACTTGTTGAAAGAATAAGACACAACAATTCCATTAAAAAGATTATAGAATACATCGAAGAAATAGTCCTAGAGGAACTACAACTATTGTCACCACATCAAGTTCAAATCCTTCTAAGAGAATATATAATTGAGACTCTTGTGGTTATAATAGATAGTACAATATTCATCCATAAGGTAGTGTAACCACATATTCAATAAATGATTACTGCTTCCATCTAAATATCATGGTTCATTTAGTTATGCTCATGATGTATCAACTGAATCGAACCATAGGAAATTACTTAAGGCCTTTGGATTATGTCACAACCATGTTTGCTCCTTGTTTCATTATAGAAAAATATTTTCTTGACTATGTCCTTTGTAAAACTCAAGATCGATGTTCTTGTCAAAAACTATATTAAATGTTGAAAATCCAACATGCTTATTTTTATCCATGCGAGAGGTTTACCTTTCAACTGAGTGATGTGTTCATCTTCCCTTTGGTATTGGGTACATGTTATCTATGGAATCTTGGTTAATGTGATAGTAATCAACACAAAAACACAAATACTAGGTCATAATAATACCTTCCTCTAAAATTCCCCCACCTACACCACCAGGTCATGAGGCTCTGAAAAATCCATCTGATACACCGATGATATTATTGGTGCTATATCAGGGTCTATAATGATGTAAAGGTCCATCACCCTCTATGGAGGTAACCATTGAAACGACATCGGGGAATATGCCCATATACTCTTCTACTACTGCTGGGAAATGAAAAATCAAAATATCCACTATGACATTGGTAAGGCTATCAGACTCATGCGTGATCCTCTGCACCCTCCCATGCTTGATATTATCTTGTGCTATCTAGGTTTTCGCTTTTCACCATCCAAGGAAAACCCCATTACCACACTACGTACATACCTTGTCGTCTTTACTAAAACTACGAAGTTGATAATGAACTATAGATGACTATTCTTTACCCAAACTAACGTCGTAAGGCCTCGATGCTTCTAGAATATGGTTCCAACCAAATCTCATACCTCAAGGATCATATCCCACTATCGACATAATTTTGATTATTGAGTATCCTCCAATAGGTATCTACTGACTTAACGGTCAAGTAAATAGTTTTATAAGTATCTGTATGTCTTGAACTAGATTTTTAATAAGGAGGAATGATTATAAATTGTGTCTATTAATATGATAGCAAAGAGTAAACACATACCGCACCTCAAATCATTCGTGGAGTCCATGGGTTATATTCCTTAACCACATGTATCTACAACCTTCCCATATCATCCATCTCCCTGATCCTAGTGTGGTGCATATATGGGGGTATGGGTGGTTATAACATTTCAAAATGTATACCACCTCCTGATGATCCCCCAGCTCCTCTTCCACTTTTTCTTCCATGCAGATCCATATGATCCTGTCATTATCTCTAACTGATGGCCCATCCACTATTTCCTTGGTAGCACGACAGGATGGACAATCTCTAGAAATATGTATCATGTCGCCTTTTGAAATGAATTACCACCTTCATGGATGAGTAAACACATACTATAAAACCTGAACTGTAGATCGCCTATCTTGGGATATCTTCTCAGAACGTCTCACACTTCCAAGTCTCTGAGACTAATATCACCTTCTTGTTTTCTCACTACGTACATCCACTGGCTATATCTACTCTTCAAATGGACTTTCTACCACAAAAGCTATCTCTATCACCCTAGTATAAGTATCAAGGAAATGTGGAATAATGTAAGATTAGATTTCCCTAAACACACCTCGCTCGAAGGTCCAATCCTTAAATCATTGTTCATATCATATTCATCAAGTACATAGAAATGGTGGTACTTCTTGATGAATACATAGCTACCGACATATTGTCCTACAAAAATTGTAGATTCTCTTGGGCATGAATAGCCATTATCTTATATGGTGAGATTCCCTTCACAAAGAAAGGCTCTCAATCTCTTTCTATAGAAGAGTCACTTCATCATAATATTAGGTAATTTAAAACCCCCCATCACCCTACTGAGCCACGTAGAAGGCTCACTTCTAGGACATCCATCTAATCTAATGGTGTCCAGAGTAGGCAGAAATCTTGGTCAACACCTCAAACCATTTCATATATATCTGTTAGTTAGTCTCACCATTGAACCTGAGGGGCATCTTCAACTGAAATATGTGAATTGCAATCCACCCACGGATCTCATCTAATGGTACTATGAGTACTATGTGCTACTTCATAGGTGGTGGTTTAGTTGGTACACCATCCCATGGTGATGTCTATGGTATGAGCCCATATACCAATCTCATCACCCCATAGATCATCCTCATGATCACGTGGTGGAATCCTGGATGGCTGTCTATGTGGAAGAATCTTGAAACAAAATAAGATGTACCTTGATCAATAGAGTATACTTATTGAGATGACTCCAGATGTACATGGAGAACTCAACCCATTCCTAAACAATTCTTGAACCATCAATTTTCTCAATAAAACTAGTTTTTTCATGTACTGAGTCTAAAAGAAGAATTCTGGATCCTGGTATATAGATACATTGACCATTGCACTGACACTAGAATCCCCAACGTGATGCTAAACTCAAAACACTTAAACACTATTTCCCAAACCAAACTCATAAATTTGGGTACACAAGGTAGAACCAACTAACTCTGAAACCAATTTTTCAGGACTCATCTCACAGGTCCCAAACCGTGATTACCCCAAGACCACCTCCCATTGTCTATGGGCTTGAAACTAGCGTTAATGGAATTATTCTGCAAGTGGGAGGCATGATTAGAGTACTGGTACAAACAAACACTCCCAACCCCATCCCACAATGCTGTAAGTAAATACATGTATTCTACTAAGAAAAACATTGAAAAAAATCTTTCATGACCCGTCCCCAAGGGACCATGCAATGTGCGCCCCAAGGCTGCCTCCCATATGGTAGGGGATTGTGACTAGCACTGAGTAAGCATATCCCAAACAAATGGACGGTATTTTACAATGTACCGGTACACACACACACAACTTCAGGACGTAAATGTTTGAAGGTTAATACACTATGTTAACAAACACAAGGTACGACAATATAAAGCTGAAGGTAAACTAGTATATAATAGAAGCTCAACTGAAAAAAATTAATATTACATGTCTCTAGAACTCTTCTACAAGGGTAGTTAAAGAAACAAATGTCTGAATTTACAAAAGCACGTCTCATATATCAGGTCACTCTAAGAACCACCTCGCTTCGGTAAACAAAGGACACCGTCAAAGTGTCAATATTCTACCTGAGACATGGTACGTGTGGGATAATCCCAAGGTGGGGTGATTAAAACAATACTTAGTAGGTAACACAAACCATGAAGGTATACCAGAATGAAACTCACAAAGAAGTCTACCAAAGTGGTACATGATGTGTAACCTCTAAAAGCTACAGTAAAGAGAGACACTGGACTCAAATCACACATTTATGATCTAATGAAAGGAATGAAAGACTAACAGTCATAAAAATTAACACATAGTACTAATTAAGTACTCATCCATGATGAGGGATTAGGGCTACTGGATCATCTAGACATGTTATTCATGCGATCCAGCTGGGCCAATAGATGAGTGGGTATATGTAATCCAGCTGACCCCAGAGATGACTGGGTATAAGTGATCCTGCTAGGCCAAGAGATGATTAGGTATAAGTTATCTAGTTTACCCAAGAGATGATCGGGTCTATGTGATCTAGCTGGCCCAAAAAATTAGTGAGTCTATGTGATCGAGACGGACCATGTGAAGAGCTGGTCTAGGTGATCCAGCTGCTTTAAGCACTCATCTGGGACGAGTGCTTTAATAGTTCAAGGTGTTAAGCATTACAACTATTATTATTTATTTCAATAAAATATATTATACCCATGTGAGCTGAATCTAGTGACTCTCTTGTCTGTAATTCTTAGAGGTTACACTTCATGTACCTCTTTGGTAGTCTTCTTTGTGTATTAGTTTGTGGTATACCTTTGTGTTTTTGGGTCCTTACTAAGTATAGTTTTTTACTCACCCCTACATGATCATATATCATTCATATTGTGTCTTGTAAAGATGATTAATACTTTGATGGAGTACTTGGAGGATCGGGGCCAAGTGGTTCTTAGAGTTACCCAATAGACGAGACGTGCTTCTACGGCTTTAGACATATGTTTTTGTACCTTGCATTTAGGTAGTGTATTCTATAATGGAGTTCCAAAGACTTGCACTTTTAAATTTTTTGTTTCAGTTGTGATTGTATTCGGGATTTTTTGGCATTCATGTTTCGACTTTCATTGCTTGTGTTTGTTTAATTAGTGTCCTCTCCTTCTAGTATCAGTTGCATGGTGTTGTGTGCATGTGTATAGGTACTTAGGAAAATGCCTCCCATTTGTTTCGGATGTGCCTACTTTGCGCTTGACTCCAACCCCTGACCATTGAAAGATGAGCTTGGGGTAGAAACTACATGTGAGTTGGGGGATGGTTCCTGACAGGGACATATGTTAACATGGTTTTATTTTATTATAATTTTACTTTTACCTTAAATTAAGCTATTAACCTTTTACCATGGTAAACAATAAAAATTAAAAAATTAATATTCATAATGTCAAAAATTAAAAGGTACCTTTTTATATAATTTTATACCTTCTAATTCCTAATTTTAAATCCATTATCTAAAATTAAAAACAAACAATTGGGAGTAATTAATATAATATTAATTCCCAATGTGAAAAAGATGAAGCGAATTAAAAAAATCACCATAAAAATATTGGAAAGTTTTTATATTTAATTTAAATGTAAAATTACCTTCAATGACCCTAATTGGATTTAATGATAAAAAATAATTTAATTATAATTTAAAATAAATTAAAAGGATAACCTAACTATATAAATAAATTATATGAAACATCTGTTTTGAATTAAAATGCAATATTTTTTAATATTCATTAAAATTTGAATGTTACCATAAAAACACCCAAAATTGATCATAATTAATTTTATGTCACTATTATAAATAAAATGTTTATTTTTTTAAATTCAATATAAAAAATTGTCATATATTTGATTTAAAAAGGGTTCTTCATTAAAAACTGGTAAAACTATTTTTTTAATAATTCTTTTCTCTAAAAAATTTAATTTATTATATTATTATGTATAAGAAACCCATAATATTAATGTTAATATTATATCTAACATAGAAAAGTAAAAATATGTTTAATATTATTCATAACCTCTAATTTTATAGATATGTTATATAACATATTAAATAATAATATTTAATTAATATACTATTGTTCAGTAAAACTAGGACTTGCGTGCAACACAAGCCAACTCAATATTGTGTGTAGTGTAATTTTAATATGGTTTATTTTTAAATGAAATCAATAATCAAAATTAAATTTATTTAGAAATGAAAATACCGTATTGTCTTGTGGTGTTACTTTATCCCTTCCTTCAATAGATTAAATCATTGTAATTTGAAATTTCACAAAGAAAATAAAAAGTTGATACTAAAAATACATTTGTTAAAAACCCAAAAAAAACATGGTTAAAAAATACAATCCTAATAAGATATAAATTGTAATTTTATGGTCACCATAAAATTATGGATTCTAAAAGGAGAACATTAGGCGAAAGTATAGATACATACTAGGAGGAGAAATATAAATTTTTAAAGGGAGTGATTGAGGTCATCAATCAAGTAAAAGTGAACAATAAATTGAAAATTGAGGGCCTCAAAGCCATAAATCTATGATGATTTAAAATACCATAATCTCACTTAATTGTTAACTTGAAATACATATTTAGGTTAACAATTTTTTTTGAAATTGTTTCCTTGTGTTAAGGGATTATTTTACTATATAGATATGTACATTAGAAAAATACTTTATTCCATCAATATTATCATTTAGCTATGATTCTATATATTTTTACATTATAATATAAATTTTTACTAAAACAAAATACGTTAGACCAATGTGTCCAATAAATCATACTTTATCTTCAAACAACAATATCAAATGTTAAACTTACTCCATTCCAACCATAGGACTCAACAAAAATAATTCCATTGAAATTCACTATCCAAAAATGTCTCTAAATTTTAAAAATCAATCATAGCATCAGATTCTAAAAATGATGTACTGTATCTCTTATTGTGACATTACATATATTATATCACCTTGGAATCCTTAATGATAACTCTCAATCTTCCAAATCATTGAAGACAAATTACTATAGTACAATCATTATATATCTCATGAATCGTATAACAATAGAACCATTGATGTAATAATTCATTAATCAAAATACAAAATAACCTTAATCATTTAAATTCACTCTTAATCCATTAAAAATGCTTCAATGTCAAAATCATTAATACCTCATTCATCTCATTTTTATTTTCTGTCCTCTTCATTAACAGTAGTATAACCACTGCATGTCAAACCTTGATGATTCTACCTATTGACCAAAACTCAATGATCAATGTGAGTAACAATAATTAAAGTGATATAGTCATAAAGAATAATGTATAAGATCATTAAATAATAGAAAATTGTTCTCATTCCATTTTTCCATAGTATTGATCAAAGTTATACATTACCAAATATAAAGGATGACATCCTATATGTAGACTTGTCCTGGAATTTATTTATAGGGTTATGTTTTCTAATAATTGTTTTATAAATATAATTTAAAAGGTTATTGTTAAACAGAATCTAATACTAACTATTATTACCCACCCCATAATCATAGATCTAGTGTATTATTTCAATATATTGGCATTATTTCATGGAATAATGTATCGAAGGATAGATCAGTTTAGCAATCATGGAAAATAGAATTCATAAATAAAAAATTCATTAAAAATTATATCATAATATGAAACATAGTCTCTTCATTGATAACACAATTATTATTCTTGATTA
The DNA here is from genome assembly GCA_963277665.1 of Viscum album. Classification (NCBI taxonomy): domain Eukaryota; kingdom Viridiplantae; phylum Streptophyta; class Magnoliopsida; order Santalales; family Viscaceae; genus Viscum; species Viscum album. The sequence continues at coordinate 247,550,432 of OY728165.1, read as the reverse complement.
ACCCAGTATATCAGTTTTAAAAAACTTTTTTAACCAAGAAAAATAATACATACAAAATTGGTGAGCTTAGATGCTTGATAAGGTTAAACAATATAGCAGAAGCTATCGCAAATAAGAATAAACTTTAAAGAAAGTATAAAACTTAAAACAATCCTTTTGAAAATAAATTTGAACAAAATTTGGATATAATAAATAATATAATTTCATATAAACATTAACATGGATATTATACTAATTGAAAATTCACATGTAATTTTAAGAACTAATCTCATACTATGGTAATGCATAATGCCGGTTATTTGAAACACACCATTAAGTCCTCTTCCAAGAAATCTAAAAATAACTACTTAAGGCCTTGTAAAAATCCATATATGAAAATAATTTGGAAAGGCCTCATATAAGAACATATTTAATTTTTCTATTGAGACTTACCGATGCATCGAGGGGTACACCAATCCCTGCCTATCACATACTATGTCCAATACATTCCACAGATGAAAAAGGTGAAGCATAACAAAAACATCATATTAAAACTACTATAATATGTATTATTACTTTAACCATAAACCATGATTGTTATTGAAATATAACATCCACAGTAAATCATATAAAAAAAGCTTAAATACAATATGGAATATTGTTTCATAATAAATAAATCTTAATTATGAATAAAAATAAAACAATGGATGTTCATATATATGAAAATATCCTAATAAATTCATTAAAAGGATTTGTGAGAAACATCCATTTTTACATTGAATACATTAAAATTCTTGTAGTTTATATGTTAAGAATTTAAAAATATGTTTTTGAACCACAATCTCCAATACCATATTGAAACTTTTGAATGGAATTAACATTTTAAAACATTCATGACTAAATGAATAATTCATTCAAAGAATTTTAAAAATATACATATTAATGAGAATGATCAAGAAAAATAAACATTTAAAATATTAAAAATTATATCTTAGTAATTGAGTACCTCATATGCAACCCTAATTCAATTACCATTGAAAACATGAACATGATTGATAATTATGTCCCTGTAAATACTTACGTATAAACAATCTACGATCATAATGAGATTGCTAAAGTAACCCTTACCTTGTACTATCCATTAGTCAACGGTTTTTCACCTCCTATATAATGTTTAAATAATGTTATTTAATTATAATAATACCATATTCATATTTCTTTTGTCATATATGATCTTATTATATCATTTTTAGATGTATTTCAATATTACCAATATTTCAGATGTTAGCTGATTCCTTTTGCATTCCACTATTGTCATGAAACTCATGTTTTTAATCGATAGGATTTATTTTATTCATTTCCAGAATAAAAAATATTTAATTATTTTTATTTTTACTAAACATATAAATTTTATAATCTTTCTTTAATTATTAATATGGATAATGAATCTCATTACATCACCTAGAAGTTAGGATATATGTACGCACGAGCAACAATATCATTCCCTTGGTGGCCAGATGCAATGAAATTGGATGATATATTAATTATAAATTATTATTATCATGTTATATTGATTATTTATATCCATTATATGGATCATTATAACCATCCAATTAAATTAATGATTAATAACAAGTTACACCACGACGTGGAGATGGTAAGTCGTATGTATGTACAAATGGTGATATTGTTATTCATATGATGGATAAAATTACGAATATGGTTTTCCAATGATTATTATAATATCTCATTATATGGAAAATACTTAATTTAGTACTTTTATATTTTAACAACATAGAAAGAGTATGAAGAAGAAGAAAAGAACATTGAAAGAGGTGATAAAACCAATACCTGATTTCCGGCTATCTTCTTTTCATTTGAATAAAAGGACTCCTTATGAAGGATTTATGCCCAACCTTTGGCATCTATGATTAATTTTTGGATGTTGGGATAGTAAATGGGAAGGTTTTGGCTGAACCAAAAGCCTTTATATGTGTGAATTAAAGAGAATAATATGTTCCCTTTTATAAGATAGGGACGGGACACTTAGGAACGTCTTGAAATATTATTTTACTATAAATGGACATTCAAATTATAATATATCCAACGTGATATATTTATAAGAAAATATGAGGATGGTTCTAAATACTCTCAACAAATTGTTTTTATACAAGATTAGGTTACAAATATAACCTTATCTTTTCTCATTAACCCTTATATAAATAAATTATGTCATAGCATGTCTTCATGAATTTTACACTATATATATAATATAGTAACTATAAAATGACAAGAAAACCTCATGTGGGTCATTAATTACCTTTTTAACATTATCTAAGTCATTTCGAAAAATAATTGATTTTTATGACTATTAAATCATTTAATAAAATAGTATTTGTTTAAAAAACTGAATTGTGTCAATTATGACACTATTTAGTAATTTATTTATGTTAATGTAATTAAAAACATGATTCATTCTGAAAAACTATAGTAATTGAATTAAAAAAATGTATTAACAATCCATAAAATTCTTTTATAGAATAAAAAATTTTAAATTATATTTACTTTAATATTTAACATATCATTTGTTTGAATAATTCATTAATAAGGTAATCACTACATTATAATTATGTCAAAAATGAATTTAATTTATTTAATATATAAAAATTATAAGTAAAATACCATGATGTAGGAAATATTTATATATTTATAATTAATACTTATAGTGAAATTTTTCAGTTATATTAGCCTATATTAAAAGTGTTTTATTAAAAATATGCATGTTAATTTTATATTTCTCTGTACAATAATTTAATTATTAAAACATGTCATTATCAGAACCAAGTGGTTCCTAAATAGAAAAATTGATACCTAAGGATTTTTATGGTCTCCCATGACTCATAAAATAATATAACGGCATGTGTAAGGGTAGTTTTATATTATTATAATATTATTTTTACCTTAAATTACCCTTTTACCTATAAACGTGGAAAATAAAAATTATTACCAAAGTTACAATTCTTAATGTCCATATATAAAAGGGACCTATTTACATAATTCAGACCATATGATTCCAAATATGGAATAATTTTTTCAAAATTCAAAACATACAGTTTGAATAAATTAGTTATAAATTAATTAATGTTGTCAAAATGATAAACCATGTTTAAAGAAACCCTCAAAATATTAGCATGTGTTTAAATAAAACTTAATTGTAAAATTACCTCCAATGAAAATAATTGGATTAAGTGATAAATATATAATCATAATATAATTTATAATCAATTATAATTATAACATAACTATAAAAATAGATTAGATGAAAAAGTTGTTTTGAATTAAAATGCAATATTTTTCACTATTCATTAAAATATATAAGTGATTAAAAAGAACCAAATATTTTCCAAAACAAATTTTTTAGGTCTGACTTCTAATGAAAATGTTTATTTTTTCATATTGAATATAAAAAAGTATCAAATAAGGTATTTAAAAATGAAATTCCAATAAAATTTGGTGAAATTACACTTTATGAAAAAATCATCTTTTAACTAAAAAATTGAAATTTTTCTTATATTATGTCCAAGAAATAGAAAATATAAATTTTAAAATTATAAAGAAGATATAAAAATAAAAATATGGTTAGTAATTTTCACCACATATAATTTAATTTCTATGTTATATATCATATTAAATAATAATATTTTATTGATATAGTATTTTTTTGTGAAACTAGGCCTTGTGTGTAACACAAGACAACTCATTATTCTGTGTGGTGTAAGCTTAACTATGTTTTTTAAAATAAATCAACAAAAATAAATTAAATTTTTTAAAAAAAGAAAATATTGTAACATTTCATGGTGTTAAATTGTATTTAAATAATTTATATACAACTTTGAGATATTGACTACTAATGTTTATTCCTCATTTGACAAATATCCTAGAATATTTATATGTGTGTGCAAAATCCATGTTTATTTGGATTATGTTTTCATGAATATTAAATGCGTGAAAATTAATAGTGAATTCCACATAGTTTTATACTATTATTTTCCATTAGTAACCAAGCTTCCTAATTTTATGGGAGATTTTTCTTCCCAACTAGTGAGCTCTGCAATAGCTAATATGGGCAAAAGCCATGGCATCAAGAATCACATTATACAAATTTATATAAGGATACCTCCATCAAAACCTTATTAATATATGGATTTTATAATATGTGTTACAAACTAAAGGGTAATGTTTATTGATTATCATTTAATCTCTTCCATAATGGATTAATCTGAAGGGAGATTCCCATTTTGGAGGTAATATTTTATTGAATCTATCCATCTATGGGTGGATGTATTCTCATCGTGATCGGGAGTAGGGTTGTCATAGTTTATTTCATCCATCTCAAAGATGATTAATAATGAGACCACCCCTATCTGAGTATTGTTGAAAAATAATTTGTATTGATTGAGATCACGCACAACTGTAGCAGCACTAGCCAATGGATCAGTTTACACATTTTTTATTAAGGTACATGATTTAATATTAGTTAAAAACATATATCTTACACAATTATTTGATATAACTGATTTGTGGGTGGGCGGGATAATCTTCCATCATGATGAAATAATTTTTATTTATCTATTTAATTTAAAACTAAGGCTCCCCATGGATATTCAAGTATAGTATCTAAAATTTTAGTAATAACTTTAAGACGCTGATAAGGGATTTTTAATCCAACTCAATTTTAGTGCATCACTTAGATAATGTGAATGAATAAGAAAAACAGTATTTTAGGGCCAAAAAATAAAATAAATAATCTAACCCATTTATGCTTTGGTTCTTCCAGTCTATTAAATATAAGACTACGTTAGGAACTATAAAAATTCATCTACCATGTTTGGGGAATTTTATGTGAATATGTATATTATTTATCTCGATGTTTTTTTTCGAAGACATGATTTAAAAAGTGGTATGTTTCATAGGAAATCATCAATGAACACACCATTAACATTATTCTATGAAATGAATTGGATGTCATACTATTATTGGATTACCACCCATCAGTCCAAATTATATGCTAACATAGGGATACAAATAATTTATTTGAGAAGATTGAAAACAGAGTCCATGTAGGATTCATGATGCTTCTGGTAATGAATCTTATTTTTCACATTGAAGATGGGTATGAGGCAGATATTTTCAATATCATAATTTCATGTTTTAGAAACTGAAATAATTGAAATGAGATAAAAGATTCTATTTTCATTCACCATATCATTTTTGTGTGTCGGGAGGACATCAAGCTATTATTGTATGACAACCACATATAACATAAGTGGTACTCCCATAATCAGAGGCATCAAGATTTGTTGATGCATTAGGTACTACTTGTGATTCCATAATGCCTCTTGGAAGAACTCAACCCAACAATATAAAAATATCTTGTTCATTATCATATTGAATGAGATATATTTTATAGCATGGTTGGCCATGAATGAAAAATTATATGTGAGTTTTCCTTAGACCCCGATTATTTCATTATGATTCAGAGGTATTTAAATTGCAAGTATTGCACTAGTAAGTTCTTTATAAACCTAAATATCATATTGGATTACCTCAAAGATAAGTAATTTCTCATGTGTTACATTGAATGCACACTTTAGCGGATTCATCTCCAAAATGTGTTTCAAGATTTTGATTATGATTTATAGATTATCGGGTTGGAGATCACAACATTGTTGTGATTTAAATACATGGTACACAAAATAAAATTATACTATTAATCCCAAAAAGAGTTTAATTTAATTATTCATTGAAAAATTATATGTAGTTCTAGTGTTATTTAATACAAAGTTCATGACTTGGTGGAAAATTCACTAATGTTATCTGATGGCATAAGATTCCTCATCTTTAGGGGCTATAATTATATGATAATACCTTTAATACCCATATATAATGAAAAAATATTGGAATCCTTAAATTTCATTGATCAAAATTTATATGATCAGTTATGGGAAATTTATCAATAAGCACATTTGATTAAGGTCACTGAAATCAATGCTTTCCCTAATAATTTCGTTCTTTTTCATGTAGGGATGGTGTTGGAATGTCATTTTTAGTACTTAAGCTCTCTAAACAATTTGTAATTAATTAATTTTTCAAAATATGATCCTTTTTATTTTCATGAGAGGGGTGTACTCACCTAAACTCATTCATGAAACCAAAATGTTTATTGAGAAATCCTATGTGATGAGTGACAACATTGATTTTTAATTAGGGAATATATATATATATAATTCAATGTGAATTCATATCAATACATATTTAGAATTTAAATGTGAAAATCATTGTCATCAAGAGATCTAGAAGAACGAATAACCATTTTTAGGGGTCTTACTATTTTCCTAGATTTACCAAAGCAAGCTCATTAAAGGTGGTGGATACATCTTCCTCAAACTATAGTGGAGAATTCTTGAGGTCATCGGCTTTATATTTCATATTAGTGTATATTGAAAAATATTTATAAATGGTGGATAATTTAGTGTCATCTTTTATATGTTCAGATAATAGAGTCCATGATGAGATACACTAATGTTTTGTACTATCAAAGTGATTATTATAATATTACATGAATACATGTCTTCATTTACACTTTTAATAGGGATGGAGAGTTATGGATATCATTACATGTAAATAATTCCATGGGTGAATTTATAATTTTTTTATGAGTAAAGGGAATTATTGGACTCAAATTTTGTGATAGTATAACTTAATTTTAAAAAATTCACCTGAAATTAAATTATTTACATCTGATGTAAAATTTACAATAATGTTTTTGGTTTTTGAATTTTCACTAGGATGGAGTATAAAACCTCGATCATCTTTATATGCACCACACAATCACTATCGATTAGGATACAAGGATTCACTTCAATGGTTCCTATTATATTGGGGGTGGTAACTAGTATATCATTTTCCAACATTTTTTCCTTCCCTCTTCTTGAGGCATTATTCAATGTAGACATATAAACAATAATCAATTTGTTTGTTTTAATTATGATGTAGGTTGACCACTCCATTGATGGGGTATTTCATGCATTGATTAGTGTTAAAGGTACTACTATGTGGATATAATATAATGGACTTCTGAGTAGGATATGTTTTGTTTTTTTCTTTTTAGGAAACAATAAACTCATTATTAGATGTGATATCCCTTATAAGATCCTTGATATTGATCATTATGAGGGGAATTTTATCACTCATATCATACCCTTGGTTGCTCAGTTTTGTTGGATACAATTCGTAGTCTTTATATCCTAAGAATAAGAGAGTATGGACTAAGATAAGGTTTATCTCAAAACTATTATCAACAATATAACTTTGGATATTGATATTATACTGTTTTCTAGATACATGTTGTGGTCTAATATGTCCGTGGATAACTTCTTTTTTGCCATGTTTAATGAATGATATTGTGGTATGAAATTTTTATGGAGAAGTGTCTACTCATTAATCATAGAAAGAAAAAAAATATCACTCAAAATCATATATTCTCGGAAGGGCCTTGATTAGTGGTTCTATGATTTATTTTTAAATTTAGAGTTATTTATGGATTGATAGAATTTATATAAAAACCAAAAACTATATTAGGATGCCATATTTTTGTTCTGAAGGTCTGCACTTCCCAGGTTTGGGTGACTCCTTATGATGCATCATATTAGATGAGGCGTTTGAGGCTGATGGGAATGATAATTGGGTAGTAGTCTAGTGAGAAAATATTTCTGGAGGAATAGGTCACAATGGCCTACCACTTGGTTTGACTGATCATACAAGTGCACCTCTACTTATTAGTATTTTAAAATTACATGTTTTAAAAGAGAAATGATGGGTTCTAGAGTATCTCAATCCTTCTGGTTTTCTTGATGAATTTTTCACCAACGGGTCTCAGATCTCTATGTAGATTCAATGGGGGTTTGAATGAGATATTGGGTTATAAAACACCCATGTATCCCCCTTTACACTATATTCGGGTGTCCTTGGTGTCTATATATTCAATCAGGTATGAGGAAAACATATTTAGCGATCTATTTACAATAGAAAAAGATATCTATTATGTGAACTATGTTAACAAAACAAAAAATCAGATGTTCATCTATTGAGGGTTTTGTTTCATGGGTAGGTTCCAATTTTTTTGATATGAAATGAAATAAATTTTGAAGAGTTAGAGTTTCTATGGGAGTTTCATATGACACTTTATCATATATATTTTCATTTGTTTCATGATTACATGTGCCTTTGAAAGGTATAATAAATAACATCTTTAGATTTGTTGGGATTATTACTAGTTTAAAAAGATGATATCTTTGTGTTTAGGGATCCCAATTAACTATTTTCTATGTACTACAATTATTGAACATGTATTCGCACCTAGAAATAAATTCTTTCCACTTTACCTCTTCTTATTGGTATGTGATTATTACCTAAATCACATGTACCAGGGCCATTACTAGTATCACATTATCAGAATCCTCCATGATCTGGATGATTTCATTGGAATAAATGTATTCATTGATGGGGTATCTCAGTCTATTATAAAAATTGTAGTAGTTAGGGTGGTAAATGAAGTTTACCTCATTGGGATTGAAAAGATCCAACTAATTTAGGTGGTTATTTTCCTTAGATATGAAGAAATAATCTGGAACCTATTCATTTTGGAAGGAATATATATTGATCATCTATTTTTCAAATCACGGGTGAACCTGATCTATCTCCACATATGAACGAGGGAGTTTTCAAACTTATTTTACATGAAAGGAGGTTCTATGAAATTTGGTACATTATTGGGTGTCTGTATTGAAATCAGTAATGGTTTTATGGTATCAACATTAATAACTTATTTACTGAGAATGTTTCATTTCATCACATGGGCATGAAGTGATTTGGAAAGAGATCACAGAATGGTATCTATTAGGTATTGATCATTTTATTCAGACTCATGGAATCCACCCAAATATTTCAATAGTAATAAATGTGTTTGATTTTCATATCAATTATTCTCAATACAATGTTATATAAATAAAATTTTTGAGATAAGAATTCAAAGTGATTATGCTAACCATTTTTACATATCTATAAATTTAGAGACTCTTCCATTTTCACCCTACTAATAATTTTGGTGGTAAATTATCTATGATTTTCAAAGCATGGAGTTTAATTGACAATGTAATTGAAGATGCAGGCCTTACCAACACATGAAAAATAAAACATTTAGGAAACTATAACATATGAAGGATATCCTTACAAGGGTATTTACAAAACAATACAATTTAATCACCTGCCAGTGGAATCGAAGGTCTCATTATAGTAATGAATTAGTTCCTAAAGTGCATGAAATTAAATACTATAACTACAATGTCATTCAATTTTGAGAATATATGATTTCCAAAATTCGGTAGGTGGAAAGAGTCATCCACTCATTATGGACATGACTCAGTTTCGGTTATCACAGGGCCAAACAACCCCTATATGGATACAATTCAAGTAGAAGGGGATGAAATAATGTTTATGACTTATGGATATATAGTTTTTTCGACCACCATGAAACACAATAATAATTTTTGAATATTTTTTCGAAAATAATTCATCATTTTCATTAATTTTTGTCACACAAAACATGAAGATGAAACATAAAATGACAGATTATTAAAATATAATGATAGTTATCAAATAATAGCAATAATGGAGGGTTAGAATATTAATAACTAAATTCAAATAATATATGGTTTACACATGTATATGAAAATAATATTTTTATTGCCGATTATTTTAAAATATAAATATAAATTATTTGAAAATAAAGGAAATTATTTTCTGAAAAATATTTCCATTAAAACAAATACAATTAAAATCAATAAAATAATAAAACTTATTTATATGAATGATTTTGACAAAATTTATATTTTATATATTAAATCGTGTGTTGAATGTTCATCTTATTTGTTTTCTACAAAAAATATTTGAATAAATCAATTATTTCACCAAATAAAGTATTTTTCTATAAAGTAGTTTTTTGCTTCTGATTTTCCATTGAAAAATAATTTTTGACACTTTTATAAAAAAAAATTGAAAAATTATAGTTAATTTTTAAAATACTAATTTCATATTTATACTAGATTGATTTTTTTATTATTTGTTGAGAATATTAACATTTTAATGAAATGTAAACAAATACTAAATTGTGATTGAAAAAAACTATTTTGTTTAAATAATTTATAAAGATAAATTATAAATAATTTTTTTGAAATATGAAATTTGTTCAATTACATACATATATATATATATAAATACTTATCTAGTAATTTTTAAAAAAATATTATATTGAAATTAGATATACAACCCTAGTATACTTTTGAAAATGTTTTCATTGAGAACACACATTCTCATCAAGTCTGTAGGATTTATTTTACATCAAATTCAACCAATTATATGAATTTTATTTAGAAAAGTGGATTCTAGATTTTAAATTATATTATATATTTGATCTCATAATTTAAACATAATTTTTTACCAGAATGAATAATGAAAAAAATTTCATTACTATGGTTATGGTTAAAGTGGGTTTACCAAGGGTTAAACTATAATGGTAAGTGTTAAAATGTTATAAAAACTTGTCAAAAATTTATTTTCTATCCATATTTAGACACTATGATGTATATTTCTCTACAAAACAATATTTTGGATCCTTTTTTAAGATAAAAAAGTGCTCGAACCATTTTTTGTTTCCCAAAATTACAAGTGTACTAATCACTTACCTTATAAAAGGTCACCCACTATCCTCTATTTTTAACACACTAAAAACATTTTGGTTCTACTTATAACTAATAAATATATTTCCAAATCCACCTATCAACCTATAATCTTTATTTGGTATATAAATCCAAAGTAGGAAGGATTTTTTTTAATCCTCATGAGTTAAACTGAAGAAGAGGAAAAATTATTCAAACAACAATTTTATTTTATTTCTGTCTCTACATTCTCAATTATTATTAAAGAAAAATGATACAATAACATTACTATCATCCATAAAATTCCAGGTTTTTATATTAAGGTAATTTCCTACAACTATCTCAACATCTATAAATGAATTACGATATCACAATTCATGGGTACGATGGACTACTGCCCGATGAACCGTTGTCATTCATTTTTTCAATTACAAATTCTCATAATTGAATATTAGGATTGAAAAAAGTGTGTATATATATATATGATATTTAAAATATTATTATTCATATTGAGTAATTATACAATAAACGTTTTTCCATTCCATAAGGAATAGAGTAAAGTCTCTCGTGTGACTGCTGGACTATCACCTCATCAAGAGATATGATTGTTTTTTCACTAAAGACTTAAATAGAAGATAATAAAGACAATGTTGACGAATATGGGGGATTTAAATGAAATAATTATGTAATTAATGAAATATTTGTCCTTCATATATTTTTTATATCATTTTACATCTTAAATTTTTACACACTGAAAGTTGATTACATCATTTGTGTACATGTGGAATGTAACCTTCATGATGTGATGTGAATATCTTTTCATTAGCACATGAAAAGGATGATATGAAATATATTATTTTAAGTAAAAATAATTAAATACTATGTTCAATCTAGAATAATGAAATATGACTTATATACTTCCCATAATTATCATTTAATTTCTGAAATTTCACTTTTGCATTCGTACAACCTAAAATATACGAACCTGTGCCGTTATTCATTTCTCAATACCATATTTCAGGATTTATTCAAAAAGATCAATTGATGTAAAAATATGAATGTTTTATATTCATAACTATTATTAATATTATGGAACTATTATCAATTTATGATGAACAAGACTAATAAATATTTACATACCAGAAAAAACCAGTCATTCACAAAAACACAACTTTAACATGGAATAGTTAATAAAAGGATAATCAACACTATAGGAATAATTACCAATAACCATTTTGTGATACCAGGGGTATAATCAGGAATCAAAAATAGTTCTTAAGCCATCATGATAAACCTACTCCAATGGTTCTATCAAAACATTGTTATAGGTCACCTACCCCCATGATTCTTAAACCTTTTGTAATGAACTATAATGTTATAAATAATGTTCATTGTGATATTTAATTGAATGAATTAATAAGTAATTTACATATAGAAATAATGTGAACTTATTTGTTTTTTATATAAAATTTTATCTAAAATACTGTTAGTCATATTATCCAATGATAATATATCTACTGAGTAGTGTTCAAATGATTAGTATAAATATAATGATTTAAAAAATCCAATCGACACATACACTGGAAGTGATGGCCTCAACCAGTTGTATCAAGCCTTATGAATCCCATTTATCATAATAAATAAGGGAGATAACTTCATTGGGATTTTTCCATGACTATGCCCTAGGTGAGATCCATCAACATAATCATTATAAAAATTGATTATATGAAATTCTCAGTATCATCATGATCATGACCCAAACCAAATATGTTCTACCACACCATTAATGTCTCACCATTTCACACCTTACATGTAGAATGGTTTATGGTGTATTAAAGGGATTTGTATCAACAACATATAAAATATGAATATGAATATTTAATTTTAAATATAATAATGTTCATATTTTGTTCATATCATTACTATATAAATGTTTTTTATTTTTATACAATAAAAAATGGAATTTTTAATTAGTATTTAATTTTAATTTATATATTTATATTGATAAATTAATTTTTTTTTTGAAATAGATAATATTTAAATAATATATTCTTATTAAATAATATTTATTTAATATAAATTGTCATATAATTTTAAAAAAATAAAATATAATTTTTATAATAGTTTGAAAAATGTTATTATTAAAAAACCCTTCATTTCTCAATAAATGATGAATACTATATTAAAAGTAATAAATAACATATTTAGATAACTATTTTTATAAAATGAATATTACTAATTTAATTATAATTTTGAAATTATCCAATGGTGAATTTTTCATAATTTTATTAGTTAATGAAAATTTTGGTTAAAAAATAAATATAGTGTAAATATTTATTGTGTGTTATGAAATCATAATAAACCAACTGTGATATAAAAAATTCAATAAAGGGTATACAAGACAATATATTTTTTTTACCATTAAAATAATTTACATTAGTTATATTTGATTAATTTTATAATTCCTTTACAAATCCACTGAAACCATTAATATACTTTGATATTTAAAAATCATTTCTTTAAGAGAATGAATCACTTACACATCATTAACATAATTATTTTATTAAGAAAATCCTTTGTATTTTTAAATAATTAAATCCACATAACATTTTATAGTACTTTTTGAAAACCCACTGGAAGGTTTCTATTTTTTGTTATATTATTATATAGAGGCCAAAAGCCATGTTTGAGAAATAATAAAGAATTCCTTTCTAATTATCCATATAAACCAAAAAATATACAATTTCTCTTCACTCAATATCCTTAATTAATATTAATAATCTTTCCTACACTCTCTAGATCACTCTTATGGCTCTCCAATCTCTCAAGAATCGCCTAACGTTCATTTATATTTACACACTCATGTAAGTGATCCTCAACTTTACTTGTTTATTCTCTATTTCTCAATTATCATAGGACTTCTATTTCCAATTCATAATTTTGTGATATGTAATAACATGTTCATATTACTATACAATTTATATAAAATTAACATATCTACCATTCTTTCTCAAAAAAATATTTTTTTATTTTTTATGTGGCACCCTTTTAATGCTAAAATTTTAGGGTGATTTTCCATTCCCCAACAATTGTTAAGTGAATACCATACCCATTTAATATCATAGGAGTTAACCATTATACATTTATAATTATTTTATTAGGTAGTTACATTCATTTATTCCAGACACATTTATCATGGAATAAAATATGATGATGAATGAATCCATGTTGTATGATATATGGGGCACACTTAGGAATGAGAATGAAATGAAAGTGACTGGTGTGCCCAGAATTATATATCGCTACAATACATTTGGTAATATTTAGTCTCATGAGATTTCATTTTGGGTCATGATGTAAACTTTTCTTTTATGGGACTTTTTACATCATGATTTACTGGTTGTTATATGTTACTTATGTTTATGCTGTAGTGTTTTAAGATATTCAAACATTTTCCATTTTCCATTATGTTATCATGTGATATTATGTATCATTGTTTAGGTATATCATACATACTCCATTAATGATACATTTATTTGCTTATTTTCAATCATGAATTACAAACTTTATGGTATTACGTGTGTATTACCTTGCTTCTACACATAAATGACCCCTTTATTATGTATTTCATCATGTTATCTTACGTACTATTGAAATCCATGGAATTTCAGAATCATGTTAACGAAGTGTTCAATAATGATGTTGTATCTGATGTTCATGATGTTATTCTATGTATATAATTCCCAAAGACACTAGACTTCTCTATCTTATGTATTTTATTATATACATGTTATGTAATAAATCATGAGTTAATGTGTAATATAGATAAGGGTTTTTATTGTCAGTATAAAAGAAAATACATAGTTATTTTTGGGAATAAGATTTAAAAACTCTTGAAAAAACCACATGGAAAGACTATGTATAAGAAAATATCCCTAAATTTTTGTTAGTATATAGTAAGTGGTTTATCAAGAAAATACATCCTTGTTTGTATAATTCAACTGTTTGTGGATATAACCCAAATGTACATAGATGTAAAACATGAAAATAACATGTTGAGAAAGAAATATCTAGGAACATGTGAAAAATAATGGGTATTTCTATAGACCTAGTTTTACACTCCTAGGGGATAGTCTTTTGAAAATTCATAATATCATTTTGAACCTTTATGAATGGAACAAAATATACACACAAGAATATAGTTTAAAACTTGAATCATGGATAACATATATTGAATCTTATAAATTCATAAGTTAAGGAAATATATTTAATTTATATGTTTTCACTTTAATTCCATTGAATTAATGGTTATGTGTTTAATTGTTTAAAAATACTCATTCTTAATTTTCTATTTTTTGTAGATAATGACTGGAAATAGGAGGAATCATGTAAACAATCTATGAGACTGGAAATTTGATGACTACACCAATGAGAATCCTAACCTGATGGGAGTCGGAATCCATTTTATTACTAATACCCACTCAATTGAATCAGGTATTGAAAAAAAACAAAGATCATAAGGAGTGTCGAAATCCCACTAATAGAGAACAATTTACGACTTAGTCATTTATGTAATAAAGGCTTGTGACATTTAATTGATCATCTGATCCATTAATTGTGGAATAATGGATCATCCCAAATTAGTAGATCATATCAATCTTTCATTTTTCTGAGGAAGAGAGTCTTATATTGGAAATTTATTTCATGGAGGGAGAAGCTGATCAGTGGTGGGAATTGATCAAGAATATGATATATGTGGAAGAGATCTATGAAATGGGGTAGAAGAAATTATTGAAAAATATTTTGATAAATATTTTCCTAGAACTATATAACTTTAACAAGAAGAGTATTTCATTACCATCAGGAACAAAATATGATGAATCTTTCAGGATTTAGAAGGAAAACATCAAAATATTTTCACAATAATCATCCCACATTGTTGTTACCCCCAAATTCAAGGTTGACTGCTTAATTAGTAAAATGAAACCAAGTATACAAAAAACCCTGGAAATATAAGACATTGTTAAATAAGGGAAAATTTTACGATGTTCCCTCAATGTAGAAATGGAGATCAGATAATATCATGGGAATCAAGGGGATATTAATTAAAAAAATGGAGTTTAATTCTAGTGTTCTGATAGAGAAATATAATAGTGCTTCGAAATTTCAACATCCCACTTGTCAACGGTACAAAAAGAAGAACCCATGAAATTTCCTGAGGGAGATAAGGAAATTATTTAGATGTAGGAATAAAGGACACTTAAATAGAGATTTCTAATACATGAAACCCAATAATGTGGTGGAAGAGAGCCATGGTTTAGTAAAACATCAGTCTATTTTCAATACATTAACTACAATGAAATTAGAATCTTTAAAAACCAATTCTCTATTACATGGGGTTTTAGATAAAAATAACAACCTCCAAGGCAACAAGGATTTGATTATTCTATCAAAATCATTGAGGTTGATCTCAAAAATGATGTGGTGATAGGTATACTAGTTATTCATTCAATAATAGTGAATTAATTATTTATTATGGTTCTATATTTTCTTTATTATCAAGAATGTTTTGTATAATTATTCAACCACAACCAAAAATAATTGATGTAGAGTTATTGGTGAAAGTAAAAAAATGAAAATTATTACCTCCCATGTATATAACTCACCCTTATCAAAATTTTCAGGCTGATCTTCCCAATGAATCTTTTCATACAACTTTTGGTTGATGTTTATGTAATTATAGGTATGGATTATCATTCTATATATATAGCCCATATAAATTTATATGAGAAGGAAACCTCACATCATATTTCAAATCAATCCCTGATTCATTACATGTTATTGGAGGTTGAAGAATCTTCTCTAGCACTAAAAACTCATTCATTGATATTACTTCCTTATGAGATCGTGTATATAGCTAAACTGATTGATTCTACGGAAATAATCACCTTTTAATATATTCTCTTTATGAGAGAATTTAATTATGTGTTTCTTGATGAATGTTCTGGTATTCATCCTAGACGAGAGGTTGAATTTTCAATTGATCGTATATATAGAGAATTATCATTATCCAATACTCCTTATAGAATGATTTTTGTGGAACATGAAATGCATAAGAAACAACTACAGGATAACCTGGATAATGTTTTCATGCACCCATGTTAATCACCATAGGTTGCACCAGTCCTCTTTTTCAAGAAGTAGTATGGTTAAATGACCCTTTTAATTATTTATCATGATCTAAAAAGGCCATGATAAAGAATAAGTATCATTTGAACCTGACTAACAAAGATTTAATTTTTTAATCAACTATTTTTTAATGATGAGTGGGAACCTAAAATGAAATCAGGACATAAAAAACAACCAAGCCTCTATAATTATATTATGGAAAAAAAGATATTATTCAAAACTACAAATCAAGGATCCTAACAACATCATAACCATGATTAACAGCTTCCATATTCTCATATCTACTCATCAATCTATCCAAGGAATTGTTTCATGAGCCTAGAACCAATGGAAAATCCATAACCTCTCAAAAATATGAATCCGAATAGCAAGGACTAGTGAAAACCTGTTCTTTGAACCTCCTCTAAATCACCCCCATGATGTTAAACTAGTTTCAAATTCTCTTTAATGAAAAACATAGGGTCAAACTATAAGGACTTCTGCAAACAGATATCCACAAAGCAAAAAAATCACATGAAAAACAACACAATACATGTCCATAGATTGCTGGTACTCCACCTTCACCTCTCAATTTCATCAATAATATACATTGAAAACCCCTCAGAGAAATTCATCAAACCACAAAGCCTTCATGCAAGATTCCCAATAGTATCAGAATCATAAAAACACCCAAACAGAATTCACCACCGCCACTAGAATTAGCGGACGCTGCAAAGATAGAGAGATCAACCACAAAACATGAAACTAAATCCAAATCATGTACCAAAACACATTCAAACCGCACATAAAAACAAATTAAACATAAAAAATCATCACAAAAAATTGTCACTCGAACAGTAGACCAAACCAGAAGAAAACCACAAATCCTATCGCTGCATTCAAGAGATAAAATGACCAGATCCTTATAATGCACTCGTAGCCAACACAAAAACATGACAATAGCATTCAACACTGTAGTTGGAAACTCGAATATTGGACCTTCATCACACCACGATGTGAAGACCTATCCAAATAAAAGGGGGGGCATGAAAATCACATCAATCAGAAAGATTTGTAGAGATGTTCAAGACCACTGAGTCAGTTGACGCTACCAAGGAAGAGGGGTTGCGCACCATAAGATCAAAAAGAAGAAGATTTGAAAATAATCCAATCCACAATGGGAGATGAAGGCATTGATGAGTGGAAGAAACCCTGAAGAATATTCCCTTATAGGTGCATCGTTTTCCCTCCTTGAGTACATATACATAATCCGACACATATTGATGACATTTTTAAATCATCTACATAGTGCAAACTATATCTCTATTATGGATCTATGGTCAGGGAATTACTATGTTTGGTTATTGAATGAGGATATATGGATGAATGCTTTTCTTCCATGTTTTAGGAACTACATGTTTATAGAAATTAATTTTATTCTCAGTAATATTCTATCAATTTTCCTGTAGTTATTGAATATAGTCATTAGGGATTACCTCCAAAAATTTATGGTAGTCTTTAGATGTGATATTCTAATATTCTCCAAAACTAAGGATGGGCATGAAGATGATCTAAGAACTATGCTAAAAATAATGAGATGGGAGAATCATTTTGACAAGTACAACAATTGTGAGTTATGGTTTATGAAATTCTCATTATTAGGGTATATCATCGCAATAATTGGGATATCTTTTGACCCTTCAAAAAATAGGGGCGATTGAAGGATGGTAGAGGCCAATATCTATGATAGATATCCATATTATAGTAAGATTATCATGATGATATCATTGATTTGTGAGAAATTATGAGAATTATAAAACCCTATATAGTTGATATCTTTAATGAGAGTCATGTTTTCAAGGAATAATGAATATGAATAGATATTCAAGGGGTTGAAAAGGAGGAATATCACATCCCATATTCTCTCAATACCAACAAGTGGAGAACTTTTTGTGGTATTCATTGATTCCTCAAAGATGGATTGGGATGTTTATTAATGAATAATGATAAATTATTATCCTATGATTTAATGAATTTTAATTTTCATTAACATAACTACCCAAATAATTATCTATAGTTGGCTTTAATGACATTTACATGGATAATATGGTGACATTATCAATTTGGAGAGAAGTGTACGATATATACTTATCATAAAAACCTCAAATATATATTCAAATATAAAGATATTAATATTCAAAAATAAATATGGTTATAAGTGATCATGGAATATGACTGATCTATCCACTACCTTCCAGGTAAAGATAATAATGTTGTATATAATCTAGGTAGAAAGGATCCAACAATTTTTTCATTAATGATAGTTAATATGGATCCAATATTACAATATTAGAAAAGAATGGACATGGGAGTCAGAAATGAATAAACATACTCAAACCTTTAAAAAATAATTTCCCAACCATCCCTTATATAGTGAAAAAAATATCCACAGATCGACGATGTGATAATTTAGAAGAAAGTGGAACCTATAAGAAAATAAAATCCTTAGAGTTAAATGTTAATGAATAAGGAGTTGTGATATTTGGTTCAAGAGTATGTGTACCATAAAAACATATGTTAATGAAAGAGATGTTGGTTTATGCACATGGATAAACAGTCAAAATCCACTGAGGAAGCACAAAGATGTATTGAGTTCTTTGAGAGAACTATTGGTGGGTCAATATGATGAAGGGGATCATAATATATACATCAATATGTCTTGTAGGAATGAAAGGGAAATAGAAAATAAAAAATAAATGGGGATGATGAAAACATTACCCATACGTACATAAAATTGGGAAAAAACACAATGTACCTTGTTACTGGTATTTTGAAGACATCAAGAAGGAATTATACTATATAGGTTGTGGGATACTGTTTAACAAAGGCATCACACTTCATTAAAATTTGAGAGGATTTATCACTTGATCAGTATGAAATTAATCAAATTAGAGATTTGTTGAGGCTGGTTGGAACACCATTTTCAATTTTTAACTATCAAGATCCAATATTTACATTTATGTTTTGGAAGACTCTCTAATATTCTCAAAATAATGTGTTCAACTTCAGCACAACTTATCACCTTCAAACTGTTGGACAAATTGAGAAGACTATCCAAGAACTTGATAAAATGTCGAAATCATGCTCATTTGACATAAATGGAGGATGTGATGATCAAATCCATATATCTGAGTTGTTATATAATAACAGTTTCCACTCGAGTATCCAAATTTATCCCGATGAATCCCTATATGGGAAGAGGTGGAAAAAACATACATGTTGGGATTATGAAGGTATACACAAACATCTTGGATATGAAATGGTTGATGAAATGGTGTAAATGGTTATGACTATTTAGATGCAGATTAAGGCTGCTTAGAGTTAACAGAAGAGCTATCCTGATAGTAATTGATGAGACCTAGAGTTTGATGTTGGAGGCATTATATTCTTACGTAGATCTACCTGTAATAAATTCATGAGATTTAGGAAGAAGGTAAAGATTAGTCTAAGATACATCATCCCCGTTGAAATCATTGATCATATAGAATTGGTGGCCTACCAACTAAAAATACTACCTAAAATACCTAATGTAAATGGTTTAATCCGTGTGTCCTTCTTGAGAGAGTACATAACAAACCCCTCTAATGTACTCAATCCATAGGTGGTATTATTGGACAATGTAATCTCCTTTTAAGAGATTTAGGTTAACGTCTTATATTTTAGAGATAAATTTCTATGAATGAAGACAATGAACCTATTCAATGTGATGATGAGAAAAAAATGTCTGACGAACTAATAGCCTCAACCAGTTGAATAATACTCTATGAATCCCCTTTGTTGGGTAATATAAGAGAGATAACACTATTGGGATGTTTTCATGATCAATGCAAAGCTGAGGTCCAAGAACATAAGTTTGAATGAAACTGTATAAAGAAGAATTTCATGCTCCATGAGATCATAGGCCAAAAAATGTATGCCAAACCCCCCTTGAATGTATCACTATTGAATACCTTTCTATTAGTGAGTATGAAAATGTATTAAAGTTATGTGTATCAATACCATAATAATTTGAATATTTATATTTTATTTTAAATAGAATAATTCCCATATTTTCTTCTTATCATTACATTATAAATGATTTTGTTTTTATAAAATAAAATGAAAATTTTATATTTAATTAGCATTCAATTTCAATTAAGTATTTTATTTTGATGAATTAATATATTTTTTAACTAAAATATTTTTTTATAAAATATTTTTATTAAATCATTTTTATTAAATACAAATGTTTATATAATTTTTATGTATAAAAATGTAAGTTTAATAAGTATATGGTAATTATTTTATCAAAAAACCAATCATTTCAATATAAATGACATTTTTTTAAACATGATAATAACGAAATTCCGAAATTTTTTTATATAATGATTATTATTTTTGGAATTGTATTGTAAAAATATCCAATGGTAAATTTGTAATAATTTTTTGGAGACAATGTAATTTTCAAGTAAAAATAATATATGTTATAAATATATGTTGTGTATTATGACATCACAATGACTCAAAAGTGAAGTACTTGTTTCTATAAACTGTATCCAAGAACAAATATATTTTTTAATTTTAAATAATTTCATTTTATATTTAATTTTTTTAATTTTATAATTTTTTTTAATTCTCAAAAACCAATAATTTTTTTAAGCTTTTAAAACGATTTCTTTAATAGTTTGACTCACTTCTACATCAGCAAGGGTATTATTTTAATATGCTCAGACCTTGTAAATATTAAATTATAAATCCACTTCCCTTTGGCAGAAACCATGTTAAAAACCATTGGATATTTTTTGGTTATGCTTTTATTGTTATATAGAGTCCAAAACCTATAATTAAGAAATAATAAATAATTTCCCTCTCCATTTCTATATAAACTAACGCAATATCCCAGTTATCTTCCATTAAAATTATTATACCATTTTATAAATCGATATTACCCTTAATAGAGTTCTCTCAAGGTTCCACTAAGCTCTCATGGAGATCCTCTTAATCGTTTGGATTCCAACACTGAGGTAAGGGGTCCTCACATTATATTCATTATTCTAATATCTCTATTCTCTTAGGCCTTCTATTTTCAATTCCTAATGAATGTATAAGTCTTTAAAAATCCTTATTACTACCCATTTTATTTCCAAATAATTAGAGATAACATTCTCTCTCATCAAAAAATTTGATGAATTTTTATGTGATTCTATTATGCTGCTGAAATGTCATCACAATTTTTGGCGGCACATCAATTGTGTACTGAATACCATACCCATTCCAAAACAATGGTGTTACCCTTTATACAATTATACTTAAATGACATCGGAAATAAATTTATATATTCCACATATCATTATCATGTTTTAAAGTATTATAAAAATGAATCGATGTTGTATGATCTGTGTGATACACTTTATCATGTGAATGAAATGAAAGGGATGGGTCCACCTAGAATTATATATTCCTCCAATGTATTTGGTAATTATTAGTATCATGAGAGATCATTTTGTGACAAGAAGAAATGTTTATTACTATATTGGACTTTAACCATCGTGACATCATTACTATAACAACCAAATGTTTTTCAAATAGAAATTCCCTTCTTATAAAAATGTCATAAAATCACATACAAACACAACATAATGAACTACTAAGTTATAAGTGACCTTTAAATATAATATGTCAGTTCTGTGTTTGAAATTTCGAAAATATGACATACACGGTAGCAACCAGTATGTTATTTGGAGTCTGATAACAAAAAAATAATTTTTCGTGAATAGTATCCTACCATTATTAATAGAAACACACCATTATGAATATTAATATACCCAAATGAATATAAAAATTTCCTATGATAGTATAAAAAAATATTCAAGTCAACGTATGAGGAACCCATATTTTTGAATAAGTAAATGAATTGTTAAAAGTCATGTTTTTAATAATAAATTATGAGTTTAATTAAATATTAAATTAATCATATTTAGAAAATTATTTTTGAAAAATGGAATTTTATTTTTGGATTCTACACATTTAGAAAAACTTAGGGTGAAATTTTGAGATTTTTATGAAATACTTGAATTTTTTGTGATGAGTAAAATACATTAATAAACCGTATGAATATAGTATAGTGAAAATCAACAATTCCAAACATCAAAGGTGATGTACGAACCCAAATATTAAACTCACATGCATTTATTACAATTATTTTTCAAGGAAAACTTATTATTAATTGTCTTTTGAATAAATAATAAATTCATGATTATAATATTATGAAAACCCTCCTCCCCTCCACTATATATACCACCCATTCTTACCTCTTCTCTTCACTCTTGTCAAGTATTGTGCCTTACCAATAATCTTCCCAAATACCTCCCAAATATCCTCCCCATATCTAAAGGATCCTAGAATCTTCAATATACCAAAACGTTTCTCCTTTTGAGGTTCTCAAAGGAGGAAGTCTCATGAAGTAAATTTCTCTTTCCAATTCCTTCATCTATTTTATGTTCATTTCTTTTTGTTTCATTCTTCACCTCCCTTCATACAAATGGTATGATAACTCCAGTAACATAAATATAATGTAATTTTCTTATTATAATGGGATAATTCATTATATTATCTCTTTTCCACATATTTTATTTTAAGTAAATGAAATCACCATTTGAGATGTGCTAATTTTTCCCATTCAACAACAACGATTTAACAATTTCATTTATCATCATTAATTATTGTAATGTAACCATTTGTGTTGTGGTTGAACCAGATTATTAAATATTTAATATATCTTAGTTAAGGTTCTATATTCTTTTGTACTAATGGTATTAGGTTGTAAATCAAATCATGTTCATTGTAATCAAACCCACAGATTAACCAAAATAGTTATCACTAATGTTTTATATATAATATTTCGACATCAATCTAAGACAAAAAATTAAAATTGTAACCATCTAATCACCTTTATGTTCACTAATAGCATATAAATTCAGTTATGGACAACCAATTTTATCTTAAATTTTTATCTAAACATAAATATTGTCAAAACAGTCATTAAAACAATGTAAACAAACATTCCCACACAATGAAACTGAACCTTATGACCAATCAAAATATCCTTGAATGAACCAAAAATAATTATAATATACCAATTACATAGAGAAGAGGTTCTGTTTTTATTAATTAAAATTCTTAATTTGTTTATTCAGGTAATTTATAACAAGTGGAGAACACCACTATATTTAAGGCAAGGGATCGTCTCCATTTCTATCTTAATCAATATTTTCCTCTATGTTATGCCTTATTATGTGTAAACCTAAATAATAGGGTATGTTTTCACACATCCACCATGATACCCTAATGTTTAATATTTGTTTAGAAATCCCTTTTCTCTATCATCAAGTCCTATTAGGTACTCCCGACACCATGCCATTAAACCTTAAGAAATTCTACCCGAACACTTTTTGTTCATTCGGGTTTCCTTATCATTCATTATATCATGTGAAGTTATCTTACAAATTTATTTAAATATTGTATATTCTGTTTAGTTTTAAAAAATTAATTTATGATTACCCTTTCAACACTCACTTTTGGGGATATACATGTTTTTAAATGATTCTATCCTTAAAATGTTTTGATAAACTAACCTATTTTAAGGGAACTACCTAAATATTTAAGCAATTTAATGTGCGCTATATTCTCTATTTTATGCCACCACTATCTTTATAAAATCAGTCTTTTTATTATACAAACATTCTTGGTTAAAATAGTAATTTATATAAAAGATTTTCCTCTTTTCTATTTTAAAATCTATATAGTATTTTCCTTAAAACCGCACAAAATATGTTTTAATTCAAATGTTTGTAAAATAAATTTCTTATATCTTTTACTTTTGGTTTGACATAAATTACCATGTTATATTCCTATTTTACCTTATAAACTTCCATGTATGTTCTAATAACTTTATTTTATTTACACTTTCATGATACACTCATAGGTTCTGCATTACATCATGATTGTGCTACCCACTACTTTCCAAGGGTACCCTTATGTTTATGTGTTGTTGATTATAAATGATTTTTATGTGGAAAGAATATTAATGAAAATTTTGAGATGTGTGTGACTATATAGAACACCAATGAATTGGTTAAAGATAAGTCTCATGAGATACAACAGTAAATGGGATTGGCGGTTATCATTGACCTGTGCTAAAATGGGAAATGAGATTAGCGGTTAGCCTTGACCCATACTAGGGAAATGTTTTGTTATCCTTCCATATTTATATGACTGCAGGATTATATTATTACATGTTTATATGATATGATTTTATATTTTCCATGATTTGGATATCATTATGTCATGCCTCCTAACTCATGTGCTTAAGACATATCCTTATATTCATTCCCATACTAGGATTTTTAGCTCATCACTTTGTTCATGTATTCCCCAGGGTGCCTTATGAAGATATAAGGGCTCAAAAGAAGTTAGGAGATTTTTGTGGATATTAAATAAAGAATGGTTTCATAGCCCCATGTTTTATGTTTTATGTACACAGTCTTCCAAGACACTAGATGTAACGATCCTTGAGTTTTACTCTGATGTATAATTATGATTTAAATCATGTAATACTTTATTTAAAATTCTTGGGTTTCTATATTTATAGTTACCCTTGACCCATGTCTTTGTTTCATTTTTTATGATGTGTCGAAATTTCCCAGGTTTCCATTATGTTCTTATTATATATCATACCTCATTGTTCATGTGTATTATTCATACTCCATTATTCCCCATTTATATGCCAATTATATAACATGTATTATAATCCTCATGCTATTAGATGTTTATTTCCTTATTCAGATTTATAGATCACCCCTTTATTTTATATATCCCTAGGCTATCCCATGCAGTTTTAAAAGCCATAGAATTCTAGATGCATGTTAAGAAAGTTTTCTATAATATTGTTTGATCTCATGTTTAAGATGTTATGCTATGTACCAAAATCCAAAATATACTAGACTTATCTATCTTATAGGTTATATTATTTGTACTTTAATGTAATACAAACTGAATTAATGTGTTATAAATATATGATTTGATATACTTTTGGTATAGGCAATTTCAATTTAATTACATATACCCCCAATTTAAACAAACCATGTGCATAGACCTATAACCATGGTTTGGTCAACCCACAAGTATATGTTATTATTAAAAAAGTATTCAATGGAATTTGATCATAGAAACATCTATATACACTCCAAAGACATTACCACTATACAATAACACATGTTTTCTAATTATTTTCAAAAAATATATAGTTATATATATATATATTTATTTATATTAGGTTATTTATTATTATTTATATTTTTATGAAAAAATTATGGGCAAACCTATTCCCATGGTTTAGTAAAACCGTAGTTATATGTATCTTATTAAAAAAATAGTTATGAACTGATCCCAATACCTTCCACTTATAATATAATGGAATTACCACTATCCTGCAACAAAATTTTTGTTCTTATATTCAAATATATATTTTAATATATATTAAAATTTAATAATATTTAATAATTTATTATTATTATTATGGAAATTTTTTTACTAACATATACCCATAGTATCATTGAACCATGGGTATAGGTTATATACACCAACAGTTTACCAAAAGTATTGGTATAGGTTCCCATAAAAATTTTATATACCTATGGTTTATTGGAACTGAGGGTATTGGTATTTAATATAGACTTCCCACAATTTTTCATATGCTACATATTTCCATGATTTATAATGATGATGGGTATTGGGGTGACATACTCATGGATTTTGAAGAACCATGTGTATAAGTCCTTCATGTGAGATATTTTTTCCCAAGAAACCTATTTGGACCCATTCAAAATTCCATGGGTATAGTGGTGACCTATACCCATGGGTTTTCAGTGAACCATGTGTATAAATTTGTTTTCCCATAGAGAAATTTCTATAATAAAATAATTTATGTTATGACATATAATATCTTATTTCATAAATAGATTTAAAATAAACATATATTTAATATAAAGGTGTTTTGTGCATGTACAGTGGATGTAAAGACAATAGGTAAGTGATTTCAATTATCTGTTTTATTTCCAGGAGACATAAAAAAAAATTCACCACTTGTTTCTTTTTTATGGTGTATATACTGCCTTGTTGACATGTTATACAACTAATATAATTATTTTAATGGTATTATATGTTTAATTTAGTGTTATTTTTATCAATGGATTACAATTCAATACTACCAATGTTGTACAAGTGTTATGATTCAATATCATTGTTTATCAGGGTTATTTTTATTATGTTTGAAATGATGAAATGTTATGATATATCACCCAGGAAAATTTTGAAATTTTTTGACATTTATTTATTTATAGATATTAAATGTCTTAAATTAATTATACTCTATTTATGTATAAATTTTTTTAAAACAACATATTATTGTAAAATGATCATTATTTATGTATTCGGTTCAAAAGATGTTTTTATTCCAAAATAATGTTTTCTGAAACTCTTTTTAAAAAATGGTTTGAATAATTTTAAAATGATTTATTAAGTAAATATTTACAATTTTATTTTCTTTTTACAATTTTTTAAAATTAACAATAATTTCATCTTCCAAAAAATTCCAATTTATCTTTTATTGAAAATTTTAATAGAATCATTATTTGTAACACACATGACATGAATGGTATTTCTCATTGTTACGAACATTCAGTGATTTCATATTTACATTATATGGTTTCTAAGTTACATTAAAAGGCTATAATTCATATAAATAACTAAATGAATGGATTCTTATGAAACATGTTTATATTTCATAGGTGATACCATAATAAAATTATTTTTAAACCCAATTATTTTCCATGTGTTAAACAGAGATTAAACGATTAAATGATTGCGAAAATTGCATTTTTTCCCAATTTATGATATGATGAATTTTTTTTGAAACACATTATATTTCATGGAATATTATGTGATGAATATTTTATAATTAGATGGAACACAAAAATGTGATTTTCATTCTAATATGGATGTGATCTATAAATAACTACAATGCATTGGTTAATGATTTATATCTCACAAGATATATATGACTGTAATTAGGAGTGAACCCGATTTAGTAAGGGACTCTGTCTATTGTGAAAGTCTTAAGAGTGGACCTTGACTAATATTTTTTTATAGATAGAACCCATTCTAATATGATAGCCTTACATTTGATTCTTGACTTCTAGGAAATGTCTTTTATACTTATTTTTATGCCACAATTATTTTTGTTATGACAATGTAGTGCCTTCATAGATTAATATATTCTATTTCCTTATTACTCAAGACCTATTAACAACCAACTTTTATTCCATGAATCATGATTATAATAATTGATATACATGTTATGGTATTAATAATATATGCTCCTGATACCATACAATTATGATCATGATATTCTTACTTGTATCCCTTGTTTACCCTTACTGATAATCAGAGCTAACCCATTATTATGTTTCCTTTACCTAGGTTATGAAGAAAAGTTTAATGTATGGAATTATTGGTAGAGTAATAAAGGATAATACCTTTTTGGGGGAAAATGATTATATTTTAAAAAACAAGATTATTGCATACTTAGTCTCCAAAGAAACAAAACTAGTTTAGACCTCAAGAACGTCTTTGTGAAATTTATAGATTATTCAACAAAAAAGATTAAAATATCCATGTATGAAAATCCTAGGTCACTATAGTTTGTATCCTAGGAAATGTTTAGATAACATTTTGAATCCAGGATAAAAAACCTTTAGTGAAATTAATAAGGATATTTCCACGAATATGTCTAGGGATGTTTCTAATGACAAGTCTGGGGATGAGTCTATGTATAAGAATATATATTAGAATTGATTAAATTATAGAGTATGTGATTTAATAGAAATTAAATCCCTATATGGATATTGAAAGTTCATGTGTCTCTATAATATCGAAAACTAGGGTAAGTAATACAAAACATTGTTCATTGTATTTGACTGAATCAAAACTTGGTGTATAGAAATTGGCATTGCATCACACCTATTTTGGCATACATTGGGGATATGATTTGAAAATTCACATAATATTTACCAAACACCTGGAAATATTTAAAAAGATGACGTCTATGAATTTTCTATGGTAAACCGAAGGTGTCATAGATTATATAAAAGGTGAAATTAGTTATGAATATGATATGTTATTTTCATGATTATTTTTTTTCCTATTTTGAGTAGTGTTTCCAACAATATGTTTTTTTGGATTGATTCATTTGAGGGAACCCAATAGAACAATATTCACATTTAATGGGATAGACAATTTGATGATGAGCTGCTAAATGTGATGATGAATGTAATAGATTACACCGTGATTATTCCTAATCAATTATCATAGAAAATGATTAACAACATACACTTTATCCAACTCTTAGACTCTCTACCAATGATGAAGTTAGGGTTCACTATGATTTAGGGTTGTTGGATAACATGAATGAATAAAGATTTAGTTTAAGATATATAGAGAATTTGTAAATGTAAATAAAAGTAATTTTTGAGGGTTGAGATGTTGTCTTGGTTTTGGAAAAGGACACAAATAAAATAACTACCAATAAAAAATGAAACGATTCGTTAATGAAATGGATGAGAATAATGGTATCCCAATGTTATCATTGATAGTTCATTGTTTTAAATGTACAATGTATGAGAATTTTTGAAATTGATGTCCTAAGGGGAGATCTCATAAAAATAGTCAATAAGGTTTTACGTGTAATGGATATATTTCTAATACTTAAGAGAATAAAAATGACATATGAAAGGAAATAAGTTTGACATGATAAGATGATGAATCATTGTTAATGTTTTGAGATGTTAGTGGTATGATTTAGGTAATTATGTACGGATATTCAAGAATTATGTTATATGAAACATGGAATATTAAATGATTGTCCATTATATATTTAATAAGATTATGAATTAATATATTGAATAAAAGTAATGAAATAGAAATGTGATTTTGGAAAGGTAATATTTTATGGAAAACAGATGATTATGGGAAGATAGTAGAAAATATTTCATTCATGTTGAGAAATTTTTTTAGTTCAATGATAGGATTGATATGGTTTATGTTAATTAGATAACATTGATGACCTCAAAAAAATAATGTATTTTTTGAAAAATTATTTAATGATAACAATTATATAGCTTACAATATTAATGGAAATATGGATTATTTTCAATAATATATGGTTTTATGCTAGAAATGTTAAGGCTTTCATGTTTTCATTGAGGTTTTTGGAATTTACAGTTATTACCAAGCTTCAGGAGAATATATGACTATGAATTTCAGAAATATTTAATTTTTACATTAATAAATTCTTAATGACATTTAGAGGAATAATTTTATGTTTAAATTTATTTTCCTTATTTATAAATATTGAATATTTTAAAGACCATTGGGACGACCATATATGTAATTGTTTAAGTTGAAATTTGTATGAGAATTTATATATTATTGTGTTACATCACCATATGAATATTTATCCTCATTGGATAACCAATATTAATATTTTTTAATTAGATATTGAAGGAATCAATTAACATTATTTTATAGATTTTTTTTGTTTCATTACACATGAAAAAAATCAACCTATAGAGTAAGAGATTAATTGGAAATTGATCATGGCACAACCGAATGACGAAGTTGTGTCTATGAAATAAAAAGGAATAAATTATGTAAATTTTAATATTTTATCAATATAGATGGAAAATGAATTACTATATATTTTTTAAAATTATCATAAAAATAAACATTGACCAATTATTATTCTTTGAGGTAATAATAATGAAATTTTTCACAAATAATTTGTTTATGAATTTTTGTTCATTAACATTATCCAAAAAATAATCTCTATTAATATCTATTATTATTTTACTGATATTTATCTCTTATATGTCCATGTATTCATTTCCCACCATTATTAACCCATTTAGAAACCTAGTATGTCTTATTCCTAATGGCTTTCACACATTCCATTGTCATTTTCAAGATGATATTTTATTAACCCATCTTACGAGGTGTGATTCTACGAAGGAATTATCAAATGATAAACCATTGATGATTGAGATGAATTTCAAAGAAAAAATTAATTTTGAGATAATTATAATGTAAATCCCTGGTATTTGGTAATTTTTTTCATATAAATTCATCATTTTCTACATTGTTCGTCATGCACAACACTGAGGTTAAATCAAATCTGACGTATAATGATTATATAATTAATATTGTCAAATAATAATTATAATGGTGGGTATAAATTAGATTAACTAAATTATGATAATATACTGTTAAAAAATTTATATTAAATTTATTATTTTGTGCCTAATTAATATCAATCGAAAATAAAATCTATTTGAAAATAATAGAAATAATTTTTGAAAAATCATTATTTATGAAAAAAACATTTTCACCAATAAATTAATAAAAAAAAATTAGATTTTTTTAATTAAATGTATATATATTATTTAATAAATGAGCTGTTTATTATTCATTTATATTTTTTTTAAAAGGGATATTTGAATAAATATAATTGTAATCATTAAAAACATGATTTTTTCTTAAAATAGGTTTATCTTCCATTCACATACTTATTTTAAAACAATTTTTTCAACATTTAAGAAAATATATTAGATATAATGATGTTTTTTTATATAATAATTTCAAAATTATATTATGGTGGATTTTTTTTATTTTCTGAAGATATAACTATTTTATGAGTTGTATAAAAATAAAGAATTTTAATTGAAAATGCTTTATCATTTGAGTAATTTATAAAGATAAATTATATTTTAAATGGGTAATAAAGATAAATTAGTTAAATTATATTTCTTTTAATACAATTATTTTCATTTAAATAAATTTAATATTTAAATTATCAAAACATTGAAATTTTTTAATCATGTTCTCTAAGAATGCCCGCTTTCTCATCACGTCTGTGGGACAAAATTTAACTTGAAATATTCCAACATTGTAAATAGAATTTAGAAAAATTGATTTGATATTTTTAATCTTCATAATTTATATATTAAAATAATGTTAAATTTTTCTTTGACCAAATTAAATATTTAAAATAGTAAAATCAAATTATATGGTATATGATAAAAAGGGGTTTTCCAAGGGGTGATTTAAAAAAAGATATGAGTTAAATTGTCCTAAAACCTATAAAACACTATTAGAAGACAATATTTTATAACAATAATATATTATTATCTATTATAATCAATTCTTTATCCTTTTGAAATGAGAAAAATACCGTTTCACCTTTTTTTAATCAATAAAATACAAGTGTTTTACTAACCACACTTATAAAAGGACAATCACTATACTCTATAATTCACTCATTATAACCAATTTGTATTAGAAAATAACGATGAAAATTTCTTGAAAAATTACCTCATATAATCATAGATTCATTATTTTGTAAATATAGCCATACTAGGAAGGATTTTGGTGAAACCAAAGGTGGTTACCTAGAGTAGTGTTATTATTCCTCAATGGGTGTTTTTATTTCATTTCATCATCCACCTAATGCAATTTTCATTAATCCATGATGACATAATAAAATCAATATATTAAATATAATGCAATTTTTATATTTTAAATTAATATCCAAAATCCTTCTCCACTTTCATTAAATGGATTATGAAATTATCATTCTTGTGTACGAAGGACAAATTTCTTATTAACCGATGTCATTATATTTTCCATTACCATGTGTCACAGCTGGATATGATGATTGATATAAATTATATATATATATGATATATAGGAAATTACTATACTTATTTATTCATTATATCATATATAATTTTTTTTACTTTTCATTCCTTAGTGGATATGATAATGTCGCGCCTCTATGCGGTGGACTATCAGTTCACGAAGAAATATGGTTTAGTTTTCGCTAACACTTTACAAGGAAGATAATAAGAACATTTTTAATGAATATTTGTATCCTAATGACATAAATATCAAATTAATGACGTATTAATCATTCTATAAATTTAATATATCATTTAATATATTACCTTTTTACTCATTGAATTATAATAGCATCATTCTGGTATGTGTGGAATACTGACTTCATGATGCGATGTGACTCTTATTTTCATCACCACACCAAATGGATGAAATTTATTGGTATATATATAATAATAATATGTTATATATGATATTATTATCATTATATAAAAAATTAATATTACATAACTATTTTCCATAATGGTTGTTGAAAATTGGAAACGTTACCCACGCATACATATGACCTACCATCTCTATGATCATAACATAATTCATTAATAAATACTATATTTCCTTATTAGTATTAAAATAATAGTTGATGAATAAGAAATTTATTTATTTTGGGAGTATTATTCTCTATATTATAGACCTTTGAACAATGTATGTGATTGAAAATTAGAAAATTCAAAACGTATAGGAAAAACAATGTAGTTATTTCCCAAAACATGACGTTAACATGTAATTTTTCATAAATAGGTAATAAAATGTCATAAAAAATTATGGAATGCTAAATAAAAATATGGTTCTAAAATATATAAATAAAATACTTATATTTACTAAACATGAGTTTTGAACATGCATGGCCAAAATCAAGACTTATTGTAAACAATTTGTAGGTTCTCTTTTATTTCGAGAGACATAAAAATTCACCACGTGATTCATTTTTTCTGTATATTATTTCCCTATGATATGTTATATATTTAATATAAATTATTTAATGATATTATATGTTTAATTTAAAATTATTATTAAATTGGTATTATCATTTAATGTTTCCAATGTGGTAAGAGTTTTATGTTAAAATCTCATTATTTTTTTGGATAGTTTATGATTATTCTTACAATGATGTAACATTGATACAATATTATCAATAAAAATATTAATATTATTATCATTTGGATATTTATATATAATTAATGTTATATTTACATTTTACTCTCTTAATGTGTATTATATTTTGATATAATTTTTATACAAAAATCTTATTTATTTATTTATTTTTGTTCGATAACTTTTTTTTTCTTCCATAATCATGTTTTGTACCTTCTTTTAAAATTATTTGTATCAAATATAAATTGACTTATTAACCTTATTTTTAACCATTTTTTTAATTTTGATGTTTTTGTAATCAAATATTCGTGGTATTTTTCAAAAAATAGCCATTTTTAATTTATAGAAAATGTGAAAAGAATCATTGCATATAACATGAAATTCATAAATATTATTTCCCAATCTCACTAATTCTAAATGATTTCAATTTTAATATAAATTATAACAAATTTATCGTAAATTAATTTTTTTCCTTCAAATTCAATTATTTTTTTGATTTTAAATAAATGATTTCATATTAATTGGTAATTTGAAATATTTTTCTATTTTAAAAATACATTTTCATTGGGGAGTGGATTTTTTTCCACATGAAATTTTTTAAATGAATATTATTTCTTCATGTATTTGTATTAATGTTTGATGAAAAAATAATTTTTAAAATGTTTTATGTCTAAAAATATTTTTTTCAATAAAAGTTTATTTTCTTCAGGAAATGTTTTAAATGATTTTTTAAATTATATTCATTAAAATTTGACACACTTTGATGTAATTTATTATTTATTGGGGATATGTTCTAATTATACAATTCATATTATTTCTCTTAATTATTTATAATGAAAAGATGTTTTTCAAATCAGTTTCTATTCCATGGGTTATAATAAAATAATTAAAAACCCCACTACTTTTCCAAAGTCAAAGATTTGTGGATTTTTTTTAAATGATATGAAACCTATCTCTTTTTAAATGTTACGATTTTATGAGATGTTCTTGAAACCCAATACATTTCATAGGCTATGATATGATGAATGTTTAATGATATTGTGGAATACATTAATATGGTCTTAGTTATGAGATTAGTGGGACCTATATCCCCATAATATTCATTGGGTAAATATATATATATACACACATCA
This sequence comes from Viscum album, assembly GCA_963277665.1. NCBI lineage: Eukaryota > Viridiplantae > Streptophyta > Magnoliopsida > Santalales > Viscaceae > Viscum > Viscum album. The sequence goes on along the minus strand of OY728165.1, from coordinate 247,515,400 downwards.
GGTGATAGACATGAAAGGAATGGGGTGTGAACCCAGTTCAGTAAAGGATAATATCTGTAATGATAGTCTAGGGATATTACTTAGTAAACTCTAATGATTTTGGGAGTGAACCCATTTCAAAATGATATCCATGTTTGCGAGCCTCCAATTCTATAAGAATGAATTTTTATGATTACATGTATGTCACAATTTCAAGACTTATGACAATGTTATTCACTTATGAATCATGTTTTTGATTTACTTATTATTATTTTCTTATTAGAAACAAATATTGTTATCATGATTCAAGATTTTATTCATTAATATGTGCGGTATAGTTTTCATATGTTGTGATCATGTTCTCATACCATTATGTTCATGGTATGCTTATGTATCTCCCTTGATTAACCTAACTAAGAATATCAGCTCACCATTTATTATGATTCTTTTCCCTAGGTCATTTAGAATATATATATGTAGGGTATGTCCAAGAAGAGTACTAAAAGGATATATATTTTTGGAGATGATGAGGATCATTCAATAAATAGAATATTGTGTATAGAGACTCTAAACAAAATGATTACAACACTCATGGGTGTGTTTATGTAATTTAATGAATATACATCTAGAAATATGTAATATAAATGTATGAAAAGCATGGACCTCTATACACCTCACACTTATTGGGAGTGAGGGATTATTTTTGTTAGGACTATATTTTAATATCATGATGATTCTTCATCTATTTCAATAATTAATGATCATCCCAATTTGAGATAGGTCATCATCATAATTGATAATATTCATAATAATCATCAAATTCCACATTTATTTAAACTAGTTTTCATGATCCATATCTAGTCTAATGATCGACTTTCTCTATATTAAGAAAATTACCTCTCACCAAATATGTATTCATATGTATTAATGTATCTATTTAAAGATGATACAAAAGATGAATATTAGACCTCTGTAGTTCTTCATTTATTTTTCAAATATCTTCTATAAAAGCTGAATATAAGGTCATTCATCCCTCTATAGAGGGAATTTTGGACATTCTAAATTGTGAGTGGGATGTTACCACACCATCTCCATTATCCATGGAAGAATTCAATGATATTTTTGGAAACTAGTAATTTAGATTTCCTATGTTATTGATTTTTTTTAGTTTCTAGGTACGTGCAACCTTATGTTGTGAATCTAGGATGCATACCTCTCGAGGTAAGTTTTTTTGTTATTAACCTTTGCATTAATGTCTTCGCCGGCATAATGTTCTTAAATGATGGTAATTTATTTCACTGATTCATATCATTTGATAGTATATACCCCATTATATTCCATGAAATAGGTGTGATATATACGACATTATCCTCCTCAGAGGGTTTCATAAGATGCAATTATCTATCTTATGATTGTACTAGAAAATAATTTAATATGACCCTTTTTAGGGTTGATTTCCTTTTCCAAATTATTCCCTTATCTTGGTTTGTGGAAAGTAATCATAAGAGAGTTTTTGGTTAAATTTTCCAAGCAGTCCTAATAAATAAATATGCGAGTCTAATATGAAGAGGAACATATGATGTGTCAACCATCAGTATTTACCTCATACATTGGAAAATATTGATAACTTTTTCGGTGATGATGGTGATAAAAATCCCCCATCCTTATATTATGGGGTTTATTCAAGGAATATATTTTAATTTGAAAATAATTTTTTTCAATGATATGTGATTCCATTGGAGGAAAATTAGATAAAAATGTATCCAACCCTATAAGATGGGTTCCATTTGATGCCTCCTTCCATTAATCTTGTATTCTATTGGTTTTTGATGCCACTAGTTGTGGAGATTTGGTCTAATGTTACTTTGTCTCTGTGGTTGGTTTTACTCTCAGACAACATTCCTGGTGGATACTACTATGATTTTCCTAATTTTTCAAATTTTTGTTTGTTCATGGTTTTGGTGAAATAGTGGTATGTAAGAAGAGTGTCTTAATACATGAAGATATCAAGTATTCTATAAATTTGACTTCAATGTTTGAGGTGTGTTAAAATTTTCTTATAAACCAAATATAGGGGTTCGTTGGTGGCCCTCTCTATCCATTTGAGACTTTTTTTTCCTTTTTCAATGTGAAGGATATTTTTCTTATTTTCCAACTAGACCATTTGTTACATTGTTCTATATTATCTCTTATAACACTGACATTATAATATACCTCATTGGGGGACATTTTCTAAACATGGGATATGGGATCATTAATTATATATACTAGCCCCACATTTAGATATATATATATCTTTTGTGGATTTGATTATATGTCTCTCTATAGTTGTCATGAGACAAATGAATATATTCCTCAGGAATTTTTTCACACCCTTTCAATCATAGGATCGAGGCGATGAAATAATTCCCATATCCAGTTTACAATAGACTGTATGTTTGATCTATATATTTTAGTCATATCATTTATAAGGGAGGTTTATAACAATCCATTAATAATGAATTACCCTTATATTCTGATCAAAGTAAGGAATGCAGTTTTCCTCTAAGTCATATGATATCTCTTAGTATGATGTATTAATAGGTCGAAACATGGTAAAAAAGATTATTTACAAAGCTCCATCCGTATATCCATATTGGATTCTATTTTATTAATCACATTTTCCTTATCATAATCAGAGTATAGAAGATGTATCTCTAGGTTTCCTGATGACCATGGTGATGAAATGATGATATTTGATGGGGGTAAAATATATGTTAAACCCCAGTGTTTTGAGAACCTCCATATACACTATTTTATATTTCGGGGGGAGGATTACAATTTCTGAGAAAATTATAACCATGGGAATTATTTCAATGAAATATTTTAGAAGTAGAGTCACTGTGGTATATCTCCATACTACCACGATGAGGTATATTGAGGTATTATTCACATACTTATTTTGAGAAAAATATAGCATTAGATCAATGATTTTTATATATTCATTGAATATCATTGAGGAGTTTGTCATTGAGAAGATCATAAATATGTGCATCATGTCACAACCTGGTCAAAATATTCAAACATTCCTTTTCGGGAAGAACTGTGATACAATGTCGTAGCATGAAAGACACAAAAATATATATATTATAGTATATTAATGTGATAATATGTTCATATCGATGATAGTAAACTATAGTATGTTAATAAGATTGTTTATCAGTAGTGGGGATGTGAGATGGTATGTGGGTTGTTTCTGAGATATTCTTTTCAAACAAGGATTAAGTAGAGGTATGAACTCAAAACATAAATTCATTATGCATCAGAATATGTTAAAGGAGTTTCAGAATGGTAGGAGTGGTATGATTATACTCTTGTATAGACTCCAAGGGAAGCTATTATAGTCACTACATATTATGATTAGATACATGATCCTTTCCCCATAAGCTACTATAAAATGAGAAGTAGTTTTGATGAAAGAGATATGAGTCTTCCCTTAGTTAATTTCCATGTTGTACTAATGATATCGGTTGGGTGGGGATATTTTACCAAAACAATTTCTTTGGAATATGATTTCCGATTTCTTCTACAGGAAAGTGTGTCTGTCTACAGACATTTCCCAAACTCCGTGGGCATTCCCCTGTTAGAATTGTAATATGACCCTAATATTGTTCCTTGTGCTGTATTAGAATATGATAATTATCCTCTTGAAAGGGATAAATAAATATTTATTTCTCTAAAAAATCCACATATTCAGGCTTATCATAGTAATATCCTACTTTGGATATTGGTATAGAGATATACATATCTCCATGTATCTGCATCAATGTCTTAATATGCTCATAATGATATTATATTATTTCTCGGATATAGTGAAACTTTATCTTAGTATATGAATACATATAGGCAGTCATATTCTTAGTGTCCATGTTATACATATATATTTATTTCGTTTGAAAATGGATGTAATCCAAATAATTTCCCCTATTTCCATTAGAACATACCATTCGGGTTCTTGTATGTGGTCATTGATATGCACATCACCTAAGTTTATTAACAATATATACATGCAAACGTCATCATGGTGATAGGGGATATAAGATTTCTCACATTCCACCATTAGAATATATTGATGTGATTTTTCAATGTATGTGGGAATACAGAGCCACATCCTTTTAACATTAGATTTCCATTCCAAGAGAGATCACCTAGTTGACTAGGAATGTGTTTCTAGGGTGGTTATATGTAATTTAATTAAAATAATATGAGATCGAGGGGAAATTGGTGGGATGGTTCTGGTGACAATCGTTGACTTAATCCCTTCATGGACACTCTTGTTATTGGATTGATTCATATTCATCAACACTATCGTCCTTCCTATGATATTTAAGGCTATGACTGTTTGATTTCCATGATAAGATTATGATGAAATTGTTAGTTTTTAATGGTTTCATGTGTTTAATTTGATATTTCATTGAATGAGATTGAAATGTAGGGATTAAAATCTAGTGACATCTGTGTGAAACATCATGTGTTATGATCATAACAAATCACTTTTATTCTTGGACCATCAAATTCACCACCTAATGTTGATGTAGTTGAGTGGGTGAAATTGTTTTTCAACCTGTGGTGTTACTAGTTGTTTATTAGGTTCCATAACATTCAAATGATGAAGAATTTATCTTAGGTAAATACAGTATTTGTGAGAGTAGTATTTGGTCCCAATGAAATCAATTAAAAAAGTTATATTCAATTGACATTGTATGTATGAAACATGATTACTTACATATGCTCAGGTGACATAATTGTTCATCATTATTATCTGTGTGTTCATATTCAATGTGTAGTGAGTACATGATGAAATTTTCAATCTAAATGGAATCATGATTATGATTTTTTATTTAATGATTTCAAATTGGTATAAGAATTTTTTCTTTTAAAAGATGGGAGACAAATGATTTCACATTTGAAAAACTAATTTCCTTTGTTATTTCATGATTCACGTTGAGATAAAAAATATTCATAGACAAAATTTGGGGATAATGATTGATTGTTGGGGATTGACTGTGGTTGATAAATTATTCTCTTTGGGTTCATTATTTTTTCTCTCATGAAAACACCAATATGATCCCACATCCAGAAAAAGTTATATACTCCCATTATAATGGTATGTGATCATTGAGGTATTCAATTCAAATGATAATTAGGAACTCAAATTAGTCAGATGGGTAGGAGTTCAGGCTCAAAAACTATTTTCCAGTATATTATTGTGTACTATAAGAATCTATTACTGATTGAAGATATTTTTTTTTAATCCTTCCAAAATTTTGATGCATGACTTGTTTCCCTAATAAAAGGATTAGTTTTTGATTCCACATATATGGAAACAGGTATTCTATTAATGACTCCATAGGTAAATATTATTTGTTATCCTTATGGTTCCCATTATTAATTTACCAAGAGTTACTTTTGGTTCATTAATTCCACATGATCATGAAATCTATAGTTTGTTTCAATCATGGAAGGTAATTACTGTTTTAAGGGATAGTTTTAACCATTGAGAGTCATCATATGCATCCTATAAAAATAGGAATCAAAACTTTTGTAGTTCATTGGAAATTATTTATGGTAGATGAATATATTACATTATTCATGTTAACATTATGTGTAAAGTAATTATTTGAGGATATTTAAGAATTGAGTATAGATCATGGGCCATAGGAAGACTTCCTTCACAAGCTCTAAGAAACATGAATTACAGTCTTCCAAGTAAGTGATTGGATGAACAATATATTTATGTGGGAAATATATAAAAAAGAATACCTATTACAAAACTTCAGTCAAAGGAATTCATCTTGTGTATCCTGCTTTTATATGATATCAGAGTCCATGTATTTCAATGGTTTATTAATAAACTAATTGGTTTGGATAGGTGATTATACATAGATATATAAATTTTTTATTTCAGGATTTCTAAATTTAAGGGACTTTTAGAAGTATCTACACCCATAATATATATATATATATATCACATATCCTCTGATGAATAATGAGTTTGGACATTGAGTTATTGATTTAGAATTCTTGGGTGGCATGAGAATCCCATAAGGCTATATGATTACATAAACCTATTATAATTTGTAAATGTACCATATGAATAGGGAATGATTAAACAAATAGTCAAGGATGGGGTTCATATTGTTCAAGAGTTCATGTCTACATATTATTAATATTCAAGTTTAATGTATCCGAGTGTGTCGGCATTACATGTCTAGCGGATCTATCTGACATATCCAAAGTGTCTTCTCAGAATACCTAGAGTGTCAACCTAAAATGATGAATGTTTTTTCCTGAAATTTATAAGGATTTTCATGTGATCGATGTTGACATGTACAAGGTAATTTTTATAGTCATGTAGGCATGTTCATGGTTCTTCGTGTGATCTGGAAGAAATATTAAGAAGTTGTATCATAATCTTTTTGAAATATTTGAGGACTGTCACATGAACCATCTAACATATCTATAGGTTGTTAAATGACATGGATAATATGATTTGAGGAAATTTAATGAACCATCCAATATGTCCATAGGTCATTCAATAATATGAATAATATATCTAGAGGACATAGTGTGGACCTAGATGACATGACCAAGGGTCATCACATCATTGATGAATAGATCATGTGGTGTGCATGACATGAACGTATAAAAATTAATATATATGTATCCATATGATGAATCCAAATTTTTATCCTATATCACATAAAAGCTTGAATGTTCCTTAAGTAAATTCTTATTTGTGCCTCCTGTAATCATGTCGACACATAAGAACTCTTACGCATGATCTGGATGGAATTTATGAAGTCTAGTGTGAAATCAATGGGATGATCATATGTAGCACATTGTCACAAAACCCTCCCCATGAAGGGTACCCCTGCTCAACTAAGAATGAGAGGAGAGAGGTAGTGAGACCTGGTTCCCACATCTAGTAGGCCCCGGGTTGCGACAAGCAATAAGGGTATAGTAAACACCAAAATGATAATAATTACCCTCTAAGAGAACACATACGAAAGAGAGAGATAAGGCATACAACAAACATCTACTATAGAGACTAAGATATAAAAGAGATATATGTTCACATATTTAATGTCAAGAAAAAACTTCTAAAACTAAAATAGAATACTATAAGTACTAAATAATGTATAAAAAAAATAGTGACCACAGAGCCAAAACAACTCCTGTAAAAAAAGAAAACTAGTAGTCACCAGCCTAATCTCTAACCTTCTTCATGTGAACTATAAATAGAATTTATTAGGAAACTCCTCAGATCCTCTTGTGAAAAAGTAAGGGAAGAATTCTAAAGCACAATGAACAATAAGGGAAAAAAATCATCACCTAAAGAGGTATACTAAATTTTCAACCATACCATGAATGCTCTCACCAAGTATCGCATACATGATTATATAATATAATAATGAATATAAAGGCTACCCCACAACCACTTACCCACTGTATTTCTACTTTTCCACAATATCGCATGTCCTAAGAACCTCTCTCTTAAAAAGAATCCCCATATACACCTCAACAGAGCACCACAACATGCACCACATGAATCACAACCACCAAATCTAGGTAACCAAAGTAACCATGTAGTTTTCTAGAGCCACCACATCTTATATAATACATATCATACATAAAGTATTATACCTTAATCCTTTATAAACCATATACTGAGTAAGGATAATCAATCCATCCCAGCCAATACACATTAAACCTATAGTAGTCAGTAGGAAAGTATATCCAGATTATATGTGTGTGAATAACCACAAGCCATTATAGCCTATACACACATATATGGGGAAAATTAACCATCGTGCCTACCGGAATATGTTACTACCTAGAGATGTGAGTGTGGCCGAAGTGGGTAGTCAGCCATCCTTCGTCCAACCAGGATGTTGGGGAAAACACCCCAAGGGATTAGAATCCTCATCGTTCCAGTCTCCCTAACTGAAAGATGGGGTAACATATAGAATCATAGAAAGTACATGATATAATATATCTCACATCCACACTATGGAAAAAACATGTCTTAGAAAAAACATCAAAAAATGTCTCTTTGGATCTCAACTGCCACTGTTATGCTAAGATATTGTTTAAGCACACAACAATTTATAGAGATTTACTAATAATATAATCCCTTTTAACCAGTTCAATTTAAATTAATTCATTTTTTAAAAATTAATTAACCATTATCAAAACCACATTACATTTTATTAGCAACAAAAAATGTACCATTCCCTCCAGGAATGACCAAACCACGACCATGTTCCTAAGAAGTGAAAACTCACCATTTCATCCTAGTACAATCCAACCCCAAGAGTTTTCATTAGTTAATTAATCATTTATTAACATTATTACTGATTCCCATAATTACAGGAATTCTAGAAAACCATTATAAGACAACAAACACAAGGCCGTCAACATGATGAGTATATGAAATACCTGTCGAGTAATTGACATGTATAGAACGGGTGTAGACCCTTACATTCTCGATAAGCTAAACACAGGAAACCCTATGGCATACTTATTGTGTCTTCACCAATTTTTGATGGAAGGTAAGAAAAAAACAACTACATCAAATAGTGGAAACTAAGGAAGATAAACACAAAACAAATTCAATAAGTAACTACATTCCCAATAATGGGTTACTCTAGATTCAACCCATTCCATCATTCCCAATGTCCTTCCCATAACCTACATGCATAAACTGATGCATCTATCCACTCTAGGTGTCAACTACTACCACCATAACCTAGGGGCCTCCTTTCCACACATATCATAATAGCCTACCATGATTAAGTATGTAAGGCTCGCACCACAAAAAAACATATGGAAACAAACAATTATGAAATTGGGCTCTTGGCCCCTTGCAAGGCATCCATCCTTCACACACAACTAGGAATCACTGATCAACGAATAAGGCTCTTGGACATTACAAGAATGAGTGTATATTAAAACCCTACAATTCATTATCTTTTATAAAAAAACCAAATATTTATAAAATCATGAATTAACCGATTCATTATTTGTTGGTTACAACTAGGTGCACCCTAAATGGAATTATATCATAGCTATCAGAAGGAGTTAAACAATTATTTCGACATGCCTTTATTTCTAAAAGCATCAACATGATTCATTTTTATCAACTAGTTTAATTAAAAATTCACATATGCATCAATTTGACTAATCATAATATTACATCAACAACGAGATTTTTCCACATGCATCTTTATATTTTCCCAAACAAAATAAATTTAATCCCTAATTTGAGTTCATTATCAATTTCCCTCAAGAACAACATGATACATAGAAAAATCATAGATAACACACTATATATAAAATCAAGAGGTAGACCGTTATCCTAGTATAAAGCTACAACATACGATCAAAACTTATTTTTCAATATAGTTCATGTAATTATTAGATAGATTTCATTACGATCCAAGGGATAAAACATTCAATATATACAATTACATAGAGGGGAATGAGAAGCAACTAATCCCTTACTTTAAAAGGATTCTTATGTTCTTTGTAGGAGAATGGTCCATACAATATATCACAATCACCTCTCCCATTAAACAACTACATCCACACTAAAAAGTTGTATCACAACCGCACCAACCAAAAACCAAAAAATACGATAAACCCAGGGATATCATGGGACAAAAATGGAAAATATATATGGGAGAAAATAGATCGAATAAATTGGACGAACATAGGTAGATCCTACCCCATATCGAAGATGAATCAAAGTAGGAATCTCATGATAAATCCTAGCTGAAGAGATCTCTATAATTCCCAAAAGGGGTCTACTATGTATCATAGGAAATGTTGGAGGGGATGCTTGGAAATAGGGTTGGAAAGAACTGAGTGGATGGTATACCATTAAAACATACTGCAGCAGGTCAATACATGACGTGTACTTCTTATTCCAGTTGTGTACTACCTTGAAGCCATGATATTCACAAAAACATATCTCCCCATCATTTTCTTAATTCTTCCATACCTAAAACAATACACGTTCTCTAACCAATGGTCACATCGTTTATCCCCCTAGATTCAATCTTATTATTTTTTACTGAACTCCTCAATAATTTCTCTTTGCCTCCTCTGAGGACCCCAATCATTGAAAACACACAAAGGGTCGATCCCCATGGATCTAGGCCCTCACATCAAATACCTCTAAAAAATTCCCATATTCAAGAATCCAAAACCAATCTAGAGAGAATAACAAAAAGAATGGTAGGGTTTTTCCAAACAACCACCATACGAGACACCTCTCAAGCAATTTCAATTACAAGAGAACAACCGCTTTAGAAAAAGAACAATGTGAAAACCAAAACCATATGAAAAACAATCTCCCAGGGGAGATAACATTGAGAAAAGAGCAAGACATCTCATAAGAATTAAATTTATACAACCAAAAAATGAATATCATCACAAGAAAATATCTAAACATTGAAAACAGAGCCTTCTGAGAGTATATCTACGTCTCACCTTCTCACATGATCTCTTTCATGCCACCAACAATGGAATGAAAAACATTCCCTGAAAACAACACCCAGTTTTGTTCACACTCAAATCAAACTTTCAGAGCCTCACAACTATCAACTCGGTCTCTCCAAACCTCAAAATCAAGGGCACCCAATTGGGACTCATCAACCTAATTAAAATGTTATGATTTCATTGTCATCTGAAAAAGACATCCTCTTCGCCCATATTCTCCCTTGTTAATAGGTAATATTTAATACTCTTCCATCACCCTCTAAGAGTCACCTGATTACTGAAATGCATCACTATGTGACATATTCCTAAGTTCATTGGCTACAAAAATTCCTTTACCTGGTGTATATGACATTTCAAAGTCATAATTATGTAATAACTATATCCACTAATTCTATTTCATGTTCAAGTCACATCGAGGGAAAACATAACTCATGATCTTACGATCGATTAAAAAACAAACTGCTTAATCATGAGGTAATGTATCCAAAACATTAGATTAAACACCACTGCCGCCAACTCAAGATCCTGGGTGACATAATTACGTTCAAGGGGATTAAACTACTGAGACCCCTAAGAAACCACTAATCTCTGATACATTATAACACATCCTAAACCCAAATTTAAAGCATCATAGTAAACCTAGAACTAAATAATTTCTACTAGATGAAAATTAATTAGAGCACTAAACAAATTATCCTTTTGATACTCAAATGATTCTTGATACTAATCAGTCCACAGGAATGACTGAACCATCCTGGTCCACACTATCATAGGAGTTTCATCCAATAGGAAATCAGTTTCAAACCTCTTGAAATATCCTGAGAGACCAAGAAAAATTCAATCATCAACCTCTTCCAAGGGAGATTCAGAATACACAATTGTTTGTATCCTCTATGGATCCATAGCTACTCCCTACTGGGATACTACATGCCCCATGAATTGGACTTATCAATCCCAAAATTCACACTTTGAAAACTTCCAAAATAGTTGTTGTCGAAGATGGACTCCCAAAATGGCATGAAGATTCTCTACATGCTCCTCCTCAGACATAGAGTACACAAGGATGTCATTTAGGAATACCACCATGAACATATACCGATATTAAAGAAAAACAGCATTCATCAACCCCATGAACATTTATGGAGCATTCTTCACCCTGAAAAACATCACAAAAAACTCGTAAATCACATTAAGACAATAGAATGAAGTTTTCAGTATATCCTTATCATTCACATGCATCCAATGATATCCTAATCGGAAGTCGATCTTTGAGAACCATCATGAACCCTTCAATAGATCTAATAAATCAATAATCCATGTAATAGGATAGTGGTTATTGATTTTAACATTGATCAAGTGATGATAATTGACACAAAACGACAAAACACCACCAACCATATTCCCGAAAAAAACTATTTCACCCCACAGTGAAACAAATGGTAAAATAAAACCACACATGAAAAGACCATCGATCTATATACGTAGATATCATAACTCAGAAGGTGAAATACTATACAGAGACATTAATATAGGACTCACACCTTAATGTAACATTATCCCAAACACAATCTCCCATCGAGGCGGTAACACTACAAACACTTATAAAAAGACATCAGGGTAGTTTTCCACAACATTGGGAAACACAGACTACTGAACCTCTGGTGAACTCTACATGATCTCAATCATCAAAGATGAGAAGGAAGGAACTCTGCTATAACCAATCTAGGAATCCCTCTCCTCAACAGACACTACTGTCTCTCAATCAGTTTCTAATAACTCCACATATCTTATGAAGAAAGCAACAATAGAGTGAAAAAATAAAACTAATCCATGCCAAGGTTGAAGTAAAATGTTTGTATCTATAAATATAAGAAATATACCCATGTGCAGTTCTTCCACATTACTATCCCACACTCCTTATATACTTCAAACAAGTTGTCTTGACCTTGAACTATTGTATTCAGTGCCAAGGGAACTGGAATCCTCTCTACCTCATGTTGAAAAGCATGGAAAAGGGTAGGTGATATGATTGAGGGTGTCACTCCTAAATCAAAAAATCCATACACCGAAGTAGAAAACATGTCGGGGTACTTCCACTGATGTATGGATTGCATGGTAATGGCAGTGATAAACAATGAAACTGACCATGAACTTCTCCATGACTTATCTGACCCTGATGAAGAACACCACAACAACAGAAATATTAAATTTATGGAAAGGGAGAATCCTGGGGATGTTCTCGGCCTTCCCCATATTCTATCTTCTGATCCAAATATAGTTCAACTAGCTGCTACTACCTAGGATAGAACTACCTCAATGGAAGAACCAGAAGTGGAACACCTAATGCACACTGACTGATATGAATGGTCAGGCACTGTTGCTACTGATGACCCCGACCTACACTAGGAAAAAAAATCATGATCCATTGGAATAGTTTTGTGATCCTTAACCACAAAATAAATGAGAAATATAGGTCCTGAACCTACCCCCGGCTAAAAAAACAACTCTTCTTCCCTAAAAAATGGGAACCTTGGACCACAACTCTACTTCATGAGAAGTCCATATGAATCCACTATCATGAAAATATTTTTCTGGATGAGGTCCTCTTGAGGAAATATTCCCTTTCTAGCACCTCAAGATATGTCTTCAACATAAACGGGGTAACCTGGTTTTGGATCTGTGGGCAAAAATCCTCTTCGGAATGACTCGACCGGGCCTCCTCATCGAGAAAAAAGTCTGAATAATATCATAAAAGGATCCTAAAGTAGATCCTAAAGTCTCACACAGTGTAGATCCCATACTGAAGGGTAAATAGCTCCTAGCGACTGGATACCTTCATGGTCGGAGACATAAACTCTTCTTTTAACTTCTCTCGGAACTTCTCCCAAGAGATAACTGACTCCCTGTTATCACAAAGGAACAATAACCACCATTAACTCAATGCCCCATGCAACATCGTCACAACTAATGACACTAGTTGTCATTTCAAGTAAAAATTATTTTGAATGATATATCAACATCTTTCAAAAAGTCTTCTATGAATGCATATAAAATGATGCCCTTAGACTTATACAAACACAAGACCTGAAACTCTCATAAGGTCCTCCTCCAAGTTTCATTTCCATCAACCTCTACAATGTGTAGATTCTCTTGCATAACCTACTAGACATCATTTGCCAGAACCTGACGAGGACATTGACCTTGATCCTAGCCTTCCAAAAGAAAAAATTGTTTGAACTCTTGAAAAAATAATATGGAATACATTAACATTAATTAATTAATTTTTTCCTTTTAATCATTTTAGGTTAACTTATCCCAAGGTATACCCATTCAAACACATGTTCGAAGAATATTGATGCCTGACCCATTCCAAGGTCTCTACCCTGAAATCATCATATATTAGTTTAGTATCTACTATAATCTTAAAAATACATGCTTCAGATCATATGGGCCTCTAAATATATGTGTCTTTGTTGGTATATAGTGTTTACAACACTTCTTAAACATAGTTGACAACATTTACCTACAAACCCATTCAACCACTCCTGAGCCTAACTCCAAATTCCATCTTATCCCTCAACCATACCTATGGTACCACTCTATCATGATCCCCTCCCCACAAAGTGTACTACTACTGGGATGACAATGAGAGGATAGTCATAGTGACCCCAAAGTCCTACCTCTTATAGGGCCAAGGATGGAGAATCGCACTAAGTGTATGGTGAACACACAAATGGGGGAATCACCCTCTATGAGAACAGTTGGAAAAGATAGAGATAAAGTAGACACTAACTCAATCATACTCAGACTATAATATAAAATAAATCAAGGTAGACATATGTAATTTTATACAAGAATTACTAATACTAAATTGAAAAAATGCAAGTACTAAAGAATGTAAAAACCTTAGAGGCCATGATGCTTGACAAAATCTTACAAAACCTGCAATCTTGAAGTAAGCATATGTCTCTTCGAAGACATACAATAGTATTAAGCATATGATCTCCAACACTATCTATGTGACCTGAATAATAATTTATATAAAAATGTGTGAGAATAACTATATACTCTGTAGGATCCTTCCTAGAGCCTCTCATAAAAAAGTAATGAAAACATGCTAATGTAAAGTGAACAACATGTGAATCTAACTCATCTCTTAAAAAGTTATACTATGTTCCTAGAATCACTATTGATACTCTCACCATGTATCACATACAAGAGTATATAATATAATATATAATATTAGGGGTACCTTGCTACATGTTCTCCACTAGTTTGCCTCAATGCCACAAAATTGCTTGTCCTAACAATATCTTTTCAAAAATAATTCTTGCAGACACCAGGTCATAGCACCACCACATGAATGTCATGAAACACAACCACCACATCCAGATAACTAACGTCACCAGGTAGTTTGCGGGATCCACCAAATCTCACATAACATGTGTCATACACTGAGTGTTATACATCAACCAATTACATTTCATACACAAAGTATGCATCCTCAAGACATCACAGGCTATACACGTTACATATATAGTAGTTCATAGGATACTATATCGATAATATATGTGTGTGAATAACCACATGAAATAATAGCCTTCTACAATAATATTTTTGGAAATATATCCTTCCTACCTACCAACGTAAGTAACTACCAAGAGAATATAGCAGGGAAAAAGGGGGTAGTCAACCATCCATCCTCCAACTGTGATGTTATGTCAAACAAACTCTAGGGCTTAGAATCCCTGGGGTGTCAGTCACCCAAACTGATAGGGAATGGTAGTGTATAGAAACATAAAAATTACATGATATAATATAGATCACAAATACACTATAAGAAGAAATTGGTATCAGATACAACTGTATCAAATGTTTCTTGGACTCGAAACAGCCATAGTTAAGGCTAGATATGCTATAAGTACACAACCATTTAACGATATTTAATAAAATATATTATCTTGTATTAACAAATTCACATTATGTTAATTAATTCATTAAAAATTATTTAACCATTATCAATACCACATTACATTTTATTTTCAACACATCAAAGTTCTATGCCCTTTAGGCATGACAAAACCAAGTCCATGGTTCCTTAGATGAGAAACCTCATCATTACATCCCATAAAAATCAAACCTCATGGGGTAATATAATTTATTCAATCATTTATTAATATCATTAATACTTCCCATAATTCATGGAATTCTAGAAATGAATTCTAATCTAACAAGCAAAACGGTCTTGACATGGTGTGTAGATGAACAACAAGACAAGTCTTTTACACCCATAGAAGGAGTACATACCCATCAATCCCTAAGGAACTAAATAAAAAAATCATGTTGCATACCCCGAGCATCATCGCATCATTTGTAATGAGGTTAAAAATGAAAAACTGCCTCAAGAAGTGGGGAAAGTAAATTAAATAAAAACACAATATATTCAACAAGTAACCACTTTCACAACAATAGTTAATCCCAACATCATCCAATTAAATTAACCATGGGGTCATCCATGACCCCCACATGCATAAATCGATGCATCTCACCACTCTTGGCGTCAACTAATATCTCCACAACCTGTGGGCCTCCTTGTCCCACATATGACAACATCCTACCAGGCTAATCCATTATAGGCTCACTCCAAAACAAAAGCACTAAGAGACCAACAAAAAATAATCTAGGATCTTTTCCACAAGAAAGGTTTCCCTCCATCACATAGAATGAGAACATAGAGCTCCAAGAATAAGTCACATAACCATTAAAAGAAATAAGGTAACTCAGTACTCTAGCATGAATTATCTTTTAAAAACAATATTATTTAAACCATATTGAATTAACTAATTCATTATTTGTAGGCTCCAACTATGGGGAAACTAAAAAGAAAACTATCATAGGTTTCTAAAAGAATTAAAAAATTACATGAACATGACTTTAACTAAACAAGAATCAATATTCTTATATTTTATCAACTCGTTCAATTAAACATTCACATCTTCATCAATTTGATTAATCATCGAATAAAATCAACTACATGATTTGTTCACATGCCTCTTTATCCTTAGGGAAAAAAACTAACACCATAATTATGTTTTTTACCAATTTCAATAAAAACAACATTATAAAAAAGCAATGAATAGATAGCACAATATCTAGAAAATCAAGCGGCAAACTATTTTCACAGTATAAAGTAACATCAAATGATCAAAACCAGTTCTTTAATCCAATTCATGTAATTAATATGTATATTAAATTTTTATTAGAGTGATAAAATATGATATCTCTAAAATTTCATGTTGGTAAAAAAGAATCAATGCATCTTCTACCTCAAAATGTTTTCCACCTTCATTTCACAAGAACAGTCCAAGAAACTGATCATGATCACCTCCCCCACAAAAACTATATCCACCAGAGGATGCCACGTCACAAATCATACAACCAACAACAAATAAAACTCCATTAGTACCAGTGAGATCAAGCTCCATTAAATGGAAAATAAAAATGGGGGAAAACATATCAATGGAACCACTATAATAGTTGTAGATATTACCTCAAATCAAATATAGATAGAATAATAAATCCTGAGATCAATCATGGCTGAAGAGATCTCTAAAACACTATAGAGGGGTCTAGAACATCTTATGGGATAAGAGAGATGAGAACCTTTTTTCTAGGATTGGAATAACCTGAGATGCTTTTATGTTATTCAAACATACAACGTTAGGTTAGTACATGACATGTACTTCCTATTCACATCATGTACTACCTTGAGGTTAGGTTCTGCCGAAAACATCATCACCTCCGAATTTTTTGTAGTTTTTGAAACCTAAAATAATACACATCATGTACCCCATGGTCACATCGTGTAGATCCCCTATTTCTAGTTTACTTTAGATCGAACTCTTATATACTTCCTTTGAGCCTCATCAAATACACCAGTCTTTGAAAACATGCAAAAGATCAATCCTCAAAAAATAGGGACATTACATGCAAAAACATAATTTTACATCCCTTATGTCATTATTTAGATTTACCGAGTGGATGTATCTTCCAAATTTTTTGTTTTTGAGGTTTGAAATCTCACTCTCACATCTGCGCCCATGTATGTGTTTAATATAATAGGGAGTGGAGTCACTACCCCAAATCAATGTCACTTTAAATGGATCTTAAATCACTTATATTGTCTTGAGTTAGTGTAGCGTGTGTCATGTCCCTCATTTCATGTGATTTATCCATGAGTCATCCCTGATATAATCATTGTATTGTGTGATAAAATATTATTTCCGGATCAATATATCATTACCATATTTATTGAAACCATGTTTTTTCAACTGGAATTCACATGATCAAATTAACATAATGAATGATTATGTTTATGTCAAATCAATATGACCAATACATTTCACCTGATAGAGATGTAATGTAAATGGACATTCCCAAGATCATGACAACATTTCTAGGTCCCTCTATGAGATCAAACAATATTGTACAAGGGCCTTTATGTGATCAATAAACCGATCATATGTTGAAAATAACCCACTATTATAAGAAAAGAACAACTATTATTTTCAACAAGGTACTATATTTTTCATATTTTATACAATAAATCTTATGATGTTCAATCTTTATTTACCTATCATAGAAATGCATGAATAAATGGACATGTTAGACTTTCTTCACTTGATCATGATGACTTTTTTATTATCCTTCATGTGACGAGACCAATATGTCCCTAGGGATTTTACATGATCCTTGAAATAAATATGAGAAATACACCATCCATTCTCCAAATAATAAATATAACTTCCATGTCTTGATGTTTACCCTTTTCTATCTTTTTAATGAAAAAACTAGGAAATTATCAATAAATTACCAGCTATAATGTCACATGACAAAAAATAATTTAATGAAGGGTTCTTCATGATCAAGGATGATATCTGATAGGGATTTACATGAATAAGAGGACATGTTGGAGGGTTTCTCATGGAAATCATCATTAAATATGAATTCAAATATAAAAACCGTAGATTTTTTATGCTCTAGGGTTGATCATATGATTAGTGTCTCATGGCATCAAACTAGTAGCTTCAAGGGGTGTGGTGGATGACTAAAGGATGAAGATGATGAATGTGGGTTATCAGACGGCATGGACCAATTTGATCATCAAAACATGATTTTATTAATATTTTTTTAAAAGAGACGAAATATCATGCTAAAGCCACATCCCAAAATCAATGTGTTGAACTATGTTTCTCCACATAGTAATCATAATCATGTCATCCAACTATTGAGCTTGAACCAGGGTTTAGCACCTCACACAGATATGAACCAACACCCTCACCACCCACACTACACCCTTGCATGACCCACATACACCCCACTGTAATGTTCCAAGAATTCACATACTGTGCGATATGTAAGGACACACTCTACCTCCATGGATATCTTATTGGATGGCTCCTAAACACAATTGAGGAGACTCATGAATGTTCCCTAGTTGATATAGCTGGCTAGCTATCATGGATAGTCAATTTTTTGGAGAAGGGAATATCCAAAACTATATTTAATAGTTATTTAAGATAAATGGGAATAATAAGGGAAAAATTATAGTCCCTTGTAAAATTAAGCCAAATCCAAATCCACTTCTCTGTCCTCTGATAAAAATTTATTATTATTTTTTACATCGGACTCAATCATCAAAAATCTCATCTGGGAAAGTGTTTGATACATAATTATTTGTAATATCGTGATTATAAAATTTTCCATGAATTGGAGTTTTATAATTATCTCTAGATCCTCTATGAATCATTATTTAACTTAACTAATAATCTAGAGATGTGGAACACATTGGGGCTATGAAATATCTTACATGTTTTTGAGCTCGTATACACCTATTATAGACACCATTAATACCCATAAAATATGGAAAATGACTAAAAAAATTTAATCGTACCATTACCAATTAGTAATGTATAAGATGAAGATTTACATTCACCTGTACTATGCCTACAATGCTGATCATATCTCTTCTGGAAAAATTTTACATCATAAAAATGTTGAATACAATCACACAATATTGGTCTCCAAATCAATGAGAAGGTATTTTCTAAGAGTCATCAACCAAAAATCAATCTTGTGTAGTTGGAAATATGAATTTTATAACCTTCCACCACCCAAAATTGAATTGGAATTCATACATAGTGTCTAAATAAGAACCAATATTCCAAAAAGGATTGAGGATAGAAATACCCTAGGATTTTTTACTAGTGGTTCTTTCCATATTATCTTGATGAACCAGTGCGCTCATGATTCAAAAGAAATATCTATTGAGATTAAATTAATATATATTTATATCTTTCACTATAACAAGATTATTTTTTTAATTCACTTATGTCCTCTTAAAATTTCACAATTTGAAAATCTGAGAAATAAATTCATCATACATGAATTTTATGAATGGAGATCCACTGAATATTTTAACATATTGAAGGATAAATCTGATCTATTCCTATTTTTTCTGAATTTCTGAGATCATTAAATCTAAAAATGATTGGTTATAGAAAAAAATTAATTTTTTTCTCAAAGGGTTTAAGATACATACGAATCATAGAATAAATTTACTTCCTTCAGCTACTTAAAAAATTCCTTGTGACACTAAAACTCCCAATATGTGCACTCATAATTAAAAACTAAATTCACCTATAGGCCATAAATCCTATATAATTTATTGATTGATTTTTTGACTAGCCTATGAATTATTCATAATAGATTTGAATACATGTGTCTGTAGCTAGGGTGTAATTCATTCTTCATCAATATCTATAGGAGTGTTACATAAATTAGAGCATTCCAAATGAACATATTTCTAGGTAAAATCGGTAAATGATGATATATTTTTGGGAATAAACTAATGATAATTGATAATACATAGTATTCAATACTTTCATTTTCATGGTAACATATTTCTTGAATCCTTATTATCAATTAACCCATAAAAAATTCAATCCCATAACGGGTAATCCAAAATCCAAATTCCCATTATTTTGGAATAAAATTTATCTAAAATCAAGATATGACGGTGTTTCCCAGGGGTTAAATTGATGACCATTTCGAATTTCCATGTCACTATTTCTATGGACTTTAGATTTCAGACCCTATAAATTGAAAACAACTATGTTGAGTGAAATAATGAATTTATAAAAATGAAAAAATGGATATGTAAGAAAAATCATCGGATTACAACATCATCCACTATAAATAAATGTTGTATGAGGGGACCATTTAACTATTGGATCTTATTCAATTTGATTACATGCTTTAATCAAGCTATTAGAACATTCAGTCGGTATATGAGGTTATATGTCCCGAACTAACCCAACTAGACATTATGCACATCTAACCCCACCTACGTAGGCTGGTGAGAGACAAGAGCCTAAATTTATAACTATCATGAGAGGCATTTACATAATGAACCAACACACACACACACACACCCGACATTCTCCATGGAAAAGTAAAGAGGAGTAATAAGTAAAATATGTATGATCTTGATAATAAACAATGCATGAAAAACATATAGAGAGTATAAGAGTATGATAGTATAAAATGAAATGAAAAAGGGTAAAAATACATGACCAACCAAAAAGATGTCTCATATTGAAATAAAGGAAATATAATGTGATGAGAGAGCCTGAATTTAGATCTCTAAGCTATGGCCACGACACGTGGTCCAATGCACCCAATATCCCTAATATCCTGTATAATCACTGTTTACTAGTCCTTCATCAAATAATACATTAAACATGTGGGAAAAGATCACGTAGGTGTGATTATATACATACCTAGTAGGATTCCATGAAAGATAAATAAGGAAAAGTAAGAGACAATATTGGATTATAAAACTGAACCCAAAGTAGCAGTGTAACTAAATCCAATGACGTGGATAAAATTATATATATATATATATATATATATATTCATTAAAAGAATATAGAATGATAGAGAAAGGGTATCTTCATCTCATATCATACAATAAGAATGATAGCCAATAGTTTTACGGGTTCCATCAATTATTCCAAACATACCAGGTTTCTTCCTAGTAGGAACATACAAGTCATTCCACACATCATCACAATGCCAAAAAAATGAGGGGAAAAAAATTTAATTAGAGGAAACAATTCTTGATTCAATAGGTTGGTTTCACTCAGTATGTAGTTAGAGGACCCATAATTTATCCTATAAGGACGCTGCCACAGGGATGCATGGAGACCCATTTTCTAACTCTACATGAGGGTGCCACTCAATAATCTATAGAGGACTCATTCCCTATCTCAGTAGGAGGATTCTAGTCTAGTTGTCCATAGAGGACTCCTTCCCTACCTAGAAGGAGGGTTCTACTCAAGTTTTCG
The DNA here is from genome assembly GCA_963277665.1 of Viscum album. Taxonomy (NCBI): domain Eukaryota; kingdom Viridiplantae; phylum Streptophyta; class Magnoliopsida; order Santalales; family Viscaceae; genus Viscum; species Viscum album. Next base: position 247,493,468 of record OY728165.1, on the reverse strand, counting down.
AGGATCAATTTCCAAATACTATTGGAGGGTTACACCAAAAAAGAAGATAGAGGACCCATGCCAATCCTAGATGTAGTGTTCCACTATAATATTGGATGACCCATGCCTTGATATCATAGGCGGGTTCCACTCATATTGTAGATAGAGGACCCATGCCCTACCCAATAGTATGTTTACACTCCAGAGTATATATAGTTGACCCTTTACTTACCCAGACGAAGGGTTCCACTGTAATAGTTGATTGAGGACCTATTCCATTCATTGTAAGAGGTTTACACTCTATTCTCTCTGATGATGATTCTTGAATGATTCTGTCATCATACATCTCCAATAGAATAATATCACACAAAAAACCTCACATAGTATCTCAAATGCCACCCAATTTTATACCATCACGTTCTACTTGAAAAAAATTAGTCTAGCCGACCCGTGAGCCAAAACTTGTGGCCAAATAATGAATATAAGAAGTTATAGGTTTACTAAAAATTTAATAAGGTGTACATGAATTGTATGGGGACCCATAAAGTGTGTGGTCACACCCTATTTCCTCGCTGTGTTGCTACCATCACATGGATCATTACCTATGTATCCCTACATGACATTTAAGGGGAAAACAAGATTTATCTTAGCCACTTAGGGTCCTTCCCATGTCCCTAACTGTGTCTATGTATCTTTTTCCATGTATGTGTCCTCCATCACATGATGTTTCCTCCTAGAAGAGGTCCTAACCATGTACTTCTACAATATGTACTATCTACATGAGGATGTTCAAATGACATGTGGACCAATCACACAGTGTTTTATCCATAAATTTTATAAACCCTTGCATCAAAAATATAGGGGTAATAAATGGAATGTATACATCCCAATAAATGCCATGATGTCGGTAATTTTATTGAAAGGTAAATCTTCACCTTTTTGTTGTTGTTCTATGCTTAATGCTTCATATTCTACCTCTATGACAGTAAAAACAGAATGAAATAGTATTTTTCATCATTTCCAACCATCATGTGGATGAAAAAATAAATCCAAATCACCACTACATTATCGAACATGTTTCATTCATCTTAGAACCTCGATGGATCTCTAAATCAATGATGGAGTCCCCTGTATCCTGTAAATCCTCTAAATCAATCCCTAGTTTGTTAATATGTTAATTTCATGTGACTCTAGCGGTCCGATCCGGATCAGTTCTACCCAAAAATATCTAAATGATATAAATATGAAAATTATATATAATTAATATAATATAGGAGGAAAATAGATAAAAAATTGTGAAATAATCATTAACTAGGAATTCGTGGACAATAGATTCAAATTTGGAAGACTTGGAAGTGAAAAATTGAAAAATATTTTTAAAATCAACTGATCGGCTAAAAAAAATGATCAAATAAATGTAGATCAATGAAAAAAATATGATCCTACTCAATTTATTTATTTATATTTGAATTAATCAACAAATTGATGAGTCTTATTTCAATTCCAATCATTTTTGATGAATAAGGAGCTCACCAATGAATGAGATAAGTCAATGTGTTTGTTTCACCTTGACCTATCTAGACGCGGAGTCTCACCATTCTATGATTTGGATTATCTAACAAGAAGATGTATGAAGTCCCTCTCTATAATCCTTGGGTTATGAGACTAACCCTTAAAATCCTCTTTAACATTGATTAAATAACGGGAAATATATTTTTAGGGGTGAATATCCTACTTCAAGTATGTATTATATTGGTTTTCAACAGATTGAGATTGGTTGTCGATAGTGATCAATGAGATAAGATGATATTATAGTGTCCAATATGAAAGAGTTATAAATTCAATAGAGCATTGATAAATTCACCATGTTTTGATAATTCAAGAAACAAATTTGGAATACTTTTAGATTCATGGTGATTCCTAGGGGATTGTTATTGATTCATTAGATGACATTAGTTGTCAGGGTTAAATAATTCATATAGTAATATCAGAAAGTCCTAAAAGTGGTCAATAAAATATTATTTATCACGATAGATACAGTTTTTGGTGAAAGTATCTTAGTGGTTTTGGAACATAGTGGTTCATGGATTAACTATTAATGATTCTATTATTTCCTACGCTGAGCATGGCCCATATGGACAAACAATATGTGTTGAGTAAATCCTTGATTTCTATCTGAATAGAAAGGAGTTAATTTTCATAGAATATGTTTAAATCATTATATATTTATCAATTTGCATTTGGTGATAAAGATAACTGACCATGAATCATTATGGTTTATATTTCCAAAGTAGATTATCATGGTGGCACAATTTCCCAGTCTGTGGAAAAATATTTTGGCCTCTAAATTGAGAGTTTATTATTTTAAATGAAGTTTTTCAATAAAGAAGTTCAAAGAATGTGGTTCATGTATTGTGAAGAAAAATTTAAGGACAATAATTAAGGTACAGTAAATAGAATAAGAAAATAAAAAATGGAAGGTTTTTGTATAGTAGTGCTATGGAGACCTTGAAGCACACTTTGCAGAACCCGTAGGGAAAAATAATTCACAAGAGGATTACAGTTTACAGGAGTAAAAATGTTCATTAGAGGCTTCTCATTTTCTATTTGGAGCTTGTGATTTAGGCTACGGAAGAGGGTTATTTTTTAAAGATTATAATAGCCACCACAAAGGTTTAAGATTCTTTATAGACTAGATAACAAAGCACATGGTAAAGACTTCCCCACATCAATGTTTTTGGTAATTTAGATAAGATGGTTTTTTAGATCTATTGTCTTATATAAATACCCCTAATAAGATTATTTTGTAGAACAAATTTCTTTATAAAATATCATCACTCTAGGGAGAATTAAGTGATGACAAAGTACTTTGTAAGGGAAAATTCCACCAAAAGAGAACATTTCATGAGGGAGGATTTACCTTAAATATTAATCGATTCAGGTGTAAATTTTGCGGAATGGTTTTTTGAGGCTTTGTAGACAACAAAAATAGGATCACAAAGTTATGGAAAAACATAGAGAAATGGCAGTTTGTAGGGCATCAATCATTCGTGAAGTAGATGTAGTTTGTTAATGAATGGCTGTCTGTAAAGAACTCACACTATGCAATGAAAGGAAGTGTATGTAGGATATATGATAGTTCCTGAAGGAGAAATACCATGTACATATGACTGTTTTTTACACCGTCACCATGCTTCATGAAGAAGATGATATGTGGACCCCTGGAAGGTGAAAAACTCACGTACATGTAGTTATTCTAAAAGAATAGTTATGTGAACCAACACATGTTTATAGTACCCCCACCATTTTCCCAAGTAAAACTATGTGTATACCTAGTTGATACATAATGGAAAGGGAAGAGAAAACACACATACTTTTTTTGGTTGAAGAAGAACTAGATGTGCACTTAAGGTCATATTTTTAAAATAAAGAATATAGTTAAACCTCTAAACTCATGAGATAGTATTGAGTTTTGAAGATTAAGAATAAGACACTTGATACACCAATAAACATTATTGTTTGCTAAAGAATAATAGAGCCTTCCCACTTAATGATTTATCATGAATTACATAAGATTAATTATGATGATGTTGTGTTGAGAATATAATTATTTTTTTGATAATCATAATAGATTATTGTGGATCTAAAAAGTATTGAAGAAATTGATTCAGGTAAGTCATGTATTTCATTTAATAAGAAAGAGGAATGGAAAGGAAATGAATAACTAGCTCTTATCCATTTTATCACTCTAATAAGACTGTTTCCATCATAAAAACCCACTCCAACACCTCAACATATATGGGAATCTACAATTGTATTAAAATGGTGAATATATATATATTCATAGAATCTACTCAAACTTCATTTACAATAAGTTACCTTCTAGAAACATTTCAATGGAGTACCATTTATGTTCAATAAAACTCAAATAATACTCTTAAACAGTCATCCATCCTCACTGAAGCTATAAAATATACTAAATCCAAAAGAAGTATAGTTAGGTTAGGTAGTAAATCTTAGAAAACTAATGTTGGGTGTCAGTCCAAGAGAGAGTGAACCCATGATGCATTTGTACAACTACACTCTAATGATGCTCAATTTATCCATGAAAGAGGATGGAATCTAGTGAAAACACATGATCATTAGATGTCTATATAAACATAAAAACACATATCACCAACTCTATCCAATCGTCTCATACATTGGGATATGTATCATTGTGGATCCTCAGTGGCCTCTATTGCTAAAACTCATAGAGTTTCTTAATATTGAACACATCCTCATCTTAATTTGTTTTATGATCTACATACAGAAAAGGGTGGGTTATACTACCTATCCACATAGTTGAAAGATCTCATGTGATATACCCCAAACTGAGGCCTCATCACTCATTAGATGATATTCATGATCCAGAATTGGTAAGCGGGATGACTGCCATCACAGAGGCATCCTGAAATTTTTTCAGTGAATACCATCATCAAATGAGATTATATATGTATATATATATATAATGGGAGGGATTTATCAATGTTGGGAAATCAAAATATATAATCTGTAATGATTTCAGTATCACTGATCCCAAAAACTAATGAGTCGGAATTTTGAGTTGACAAGAAGGTATGAAAATTCTTTATGAATGGGTTGTCAGGAGTCATACCAACAGTTGGTTTCCTAGACATAGAGCCACTTTCAAAACACTTTGATATTTTTCTATAAATCCCAACCAAATCCTAATAATAGGACTATTACAAATTACATCACAAGGAATGAGATGCTATGATACCAATCTTTCATGACCCACCTCAATGGGGCACAAGATGCAACCACCCAAAACTTGCCTGCATAGGTCTGGGTGGGGTGAGAAATTCCAAAATTATTACTAATATTGGGGGACATCTCTAAGTGTACCTTTACTCACACACACAACCATATCCATACAAAATTACATAGGAATAAATGTACATGATGAAATATCTATTGAATAAATAATACATGTAAAACATATAGGGGTTAAGAGAGTACTATAGTATAAACTAAAAGTAAAAAGAAGAACAATACACACCCAAAAAGAAATATTTCCTTATATAAAAAAATTAGATAATAAATTTTTTGAGAAATCCCAACATCATTTCTTCATGATTTTCCCACCATAAGTTTTCTAATTAACCAGTTATCTCTAATCACTTTTATAAAGACCATATACAAATCCATCATTTTTAGAAGACACGACATGTGCAGGAAAACCCCATAAAGGGGCGAGTATATACATAAACAATAGGATGCACAGAAAGTTGAAGGGGACCATTAATAGAAACTATAGTAATAGAAAGATAAATCCAAATCAAGAGGGTAAAAATTCAAAATACTTGGATGTATATATATATATTCTCAATTAAATGAACCCAAGAGAGGCATAATAGGGATCTCTGACTCATAGCGTAACATAGAACCGATATCCAACAATTCTATGTGGTCCATCAAATATTCCAAACATCTCATGCATTTTCCTTTTAGAAACATCCAATTCAAGACACACCTTATCCCTATACTGCATAGTTGAATGGAAAAATAACTTCATTGAGGACATATTCCTTAATATAGTAGGAGTGATCAAATCAATAGATAAGTAGAGGAACCATACCCTATCCTAAAGGGAGGGTTACACTATAACACTTGAGGAACCAAAATCTGACTCTACATGTGGGTATCACTTAATAGTCGATAGAGGACCCATACCATGTCCCAACAAGAGGGTTACACTATAGTAGTCAATAGAAGACCTATTCATTTTCCATCAAGTGGGTTTCACTATTTTAGTCTAGGACTCTTTCCATTACATTATTAGGGTGTTCCACATAGATATCAGATTGAGGATCCATGCCCAGCCTAGTTGGAAGGTGTCGTTCTAATAGTCGATGACCTATGCTCGGTAACACATAATTGTTCGACAATTATAGAAGATAGAGGACGCATTCCCTTCCAAACATGAGGGTTACACTATAAAGAATAGAAAGTGTAATAATGCCTTTTCTAACAGGATGGTTCCACTCAAATTGTTGAATGAGGAGACATGCCCTACCCTGCAAGAGGGTACCACTCTAATCTATTCGATGATCCGAGATGATCACTGTTACCATTGACCCTTGCCTAAGGTAAAATCACACTAAAAAATTATCATACCATATCTATGAATCCACTATGTTTTATACCATCACATTCTACACGGAAAGACACTCATGATTGGATACTTCCCGGAAAAAACCTGGGTCCAGATGAATGATATATGAGAGGTAAAATTTTCTATAAAAAGGATATGGGGTAAAAGAAATGTTAGGGGACCCACAAATCTTCTGTTCCAACTCTAATACCTATCATTTCCCCTATTGGTACAAATATATCCAACCCATGTAGACTTATATGATGTTTAATGTGACTAAATAGTGCGTCTCAACTACTTTGGGTTAAGCTCGTGCCCTTGTTCATGTCTGTGTATCATTGGCCATGTCCAGGGTACAATAGAACACGACATGCCCTCCCACATAGGGTCATACCCATGTAAATATTCAACACATCATTTCTACCTATTGATGGTCACACGTCATGTGTCCCGACTATAAGGTGTGTGATCCTTATCATTTACAAATCCCTAGTCCCACAAATATATGTCTAGTACAAAATGTGTTTCCATCCTCACACACGTCACGTAGCCATTTGTTTCATTTAATGTTTCATACCTGCCTCCAAATTCAATATATCCTCTTGATTTTTTAGATAATGCCTCTTAGACACCCAAAATTGAAGGAAATAGTCTGAGTTCATCATTTCTATCCATCCACTAAATATGAAATGGAATTAAAATCACATGTACTTACCTGAAGGCATTGTTATTGCCCATAACACCTCCCCAGTTCTCCAAATTCATTTTGGAATATTTTTTATCCCTCAAATACTATGAATCTATCATTGATTTTGAATATGTTCATCTCAAATGATTTTATTATGAATATGAGGGTCCAATCGGGCTCAGTCCCGCCATTTTTTTTTGAAATGAGACTCTAAAGGCTAATCAATGATGAACATAAAGAACATTGGGGGATAAAAAAAAATTAATGTTCAATAATAAATTTCCATGATTTATTAGCTAATAAATAAAAATTTTGATTCTCATGGTCATAAAAACTAAATAAAAAATTTAAAATTGATTCATGAGATCATGAGTGGGAAGAAATTAATGTAGATGAATGAAATAATATTATCTTGCTCTATATATTTAATCAGTTAGGAAATAATACAAAAATTAACGAGTCCTAATTAATTTTTTTTTGTTAGTGTATGAAGAAAACTCTCCCCATTGAAAGGGAGTTCTTATTTAATTTACAATGCCCGAATGTATCTTGATCTTGATACCATCCTCATCTGATTTCAATTCTCCAACAAGAGGGTGGGTGAAGATCCATTCAACAATCTTGGGGTTATGTTGCTAAACCGAGAGATCCTTCACAATATTGATTAAATATATTGAAATAGTTTATAGGGGTTTAATTAATTATTTAAATATTTAAAAAATTTATTTTTTGAGCGCACCTTCCAAGAATAATATAATCCTACACCCCCCACACAGACAAAATTTAGGTTGCATCTTAGGTAAACCTATCAATTCGTATCCAACGCTCATAAACAACTTTAATTTTTAGACCTTGTTTAAGAATTATCATATTTTATTTATAAATTCAATAGACCTTATATAAATGTATTTAATATTGTATTTTAATTAATTATTGGCATATCGAGACTTAGAATCACACTCCATCTTAGTGCCTGACTCCGAAAATATTTCTAGACATATTCCAAAGAATTTCAATAAAAAATAGGGTATCTACATTACATCAAATGATGTATTCACATGAAATTTTTATTCCATGGAGCAACATGTTATTCTCATTCCCCCAATCTCATATTGAAATATTATATGGAATAGGATTCTCAATCCAGATTTGAATTTAATATTTGATAATTGCAGACCAAATCTATGATATTTATAATGGTTAGTTTATTTGGGATTATGAAAACAACATCTAGGAATTCAAGCCCATATAAATGGATTCTTTTCATGCTAATTAACCATATTTATAGGGGTTTTATTCCCACATCATTGTAGATGATCTAAAAATACAATATAGGGATATAGGTAGCATTGATACTTCCTTTAAATCACCCCAAAAGTTATATAGTTTATATAGAATCCTATAATATGAAAAAATTATCGTTTGTTGAGGGATCACATATAATACATAACACCCCTATTCATGGAGGCTAAATAATTAGAAGATTATAAGAGTTACAATATTTTCTCATCAATCAAAACCAGATGGTGGAATGATCATTTGATCCATGTGATTCTACTATAACATGTTGCACAATGAAGGAAGGATGATGAATGTAGTGTAACGACGTCATATAATACGAATCATATGCAGATATCTCACATATCATCATGATCATTCAAAAATTTACAGATCTCTCATTTGGACCACATGATATAAGTGGTTACATAGAGTATAACCACTCCTTGATAACTAGGTTTCCTATATATAAAATTATCCATTACAAATGAAGAATTAAGAACGGTAAGAAAAAAAAGATGGAAAGATATAATTTTGAATAGAGAAATAATTATTCAATTATCATAACTATTTAAAAACATCATGATTTTTCACATGTACATACAGGAAAAAAATAACCACAAATAATGTAAACATTCTACTATATGCATTAAATTGATGTAATACCCAAATATATATCTACATGATGTATTTATATGGGAGTTGGACTCATTATTAAAACCCAGAAAACTATTTACATGATTTTATTCTCATTAATAATATCTAGAATCATGATATAATTTATTATTGTGGCTAGAATATAGATATATCATGTGATCTTGTTAAAATAGTAACCCATAAATTATCTTTTAGAAGCTGCCCATATGTCCAAACTTCTAAAATAGGAACTATATATGATGAAATACAATATTATATGATTATTTTATATGACTTGCATATAAAATTTTTATTTTTTTTGATACCATATGTGGTTAACAAACATAGTTACGGTCTTTTGATTGATATATCTTCCAAAAAACTATGGGTTCTCAATGATTTCCTACACCCATTCACCTAGGATATTATTAACGAAAATCCATTAATGTATTCTTTCTATATGATCGTATACCTTAATATGAAAAACCCAAACCTCTTTTAAAATTTTCAGGTACACATGATTCTATTATCGGGAACATCAAGGTTCCTCAACATCAATCATGAATTTCATTGATAAAATCTATCTCCTATTAATCTACCCTATCCATTAGGTGGTGAGGGGATTTTTTAATCATACAAATATTTTATAATTAGAACCTTATTAATAGTTACAATGATGGGTAATATTCATACTCATAGATTTATTAATTATTAATTTTCTGAATAATTACAAAAAGGGAAACCATCTTTGAGAAAGACCCTCATGCTTTATAAAAATTACATATATATCTTGTCATCTATATCCCACCCCCTCCTTTTCATTTGGTAGTGGGAGAAATAATTCCATAAATTACCATCCTCTGAGTGTATGTCCCAACTACGTGCTCAATATTGGATTTCATCTCCTGAATGTGCTAGGTCGACATGAATGGGCCTCTATCATAGTGTATACCTGAAATCTACATGAATTTACCGAGGATACATATTTTTTAATTAATTTTAGTGAATCTATATTTGAATAAGCATTGATCTATCCTCTATTTTAAAATCAATCACTATATTTTGATCCCAATAAAATAGAGGTTTTCTATGTGGCTAGTTTCCTTATCTCATGATGTTAAACGACATAAATTGGTCCTTTTCACATGACCAGATACCATGTTACTTAAATAATGTTTTCTTTGTTTCCTATTAACCATGATATATATGCCACCTCTATATGGTTAAAACTCAATATCATGAAAATTATAAATCCACCCTCTAGGGGAAATATTCTATATGAGACAATTTATGTTTTTATCATTAGGATTGTTCCCTAAAAGATCATGTGTGTCATCATTCGATCATAATACCAATGAAAATAAACCCCTTTTAAGGGAGGGAATAAAATATCACATTGAATTACAATTAATATTTTACTAGTTTATATTCTCAATGAGACTATACGTTAGTTGAAGATCCAGATTCACATCATTCATTGAACAATTACAACATTAATGATCTATATTACCTTTATGTCCAACAAAAAATTTATAATAATAAAAAGAAAGTGCAAAGAGCAGAGGAGAGAAAAAAAAATAAAAATAAAAAGACAGCATACCACAAAACCTTACAGCCTCATACCTTAGAAAGCATCAAACACATCATCACCACCACCTTCTTAGAACTCATCTGGATCTGCCGACTCCCATTCATATTGTGGAGCGTATTGATTTAACATGTGGATATACTGCTCCCGCAGACGTAACTTTGCTGGGGACATTGGCTCTTTGTTCTGTCGTCCCTTCTTCTGATCCAAATCATTCAGATTTCCATTTTTGGTAGATGATCTGGTCGATATGGTCCTCAGTGTGTTGGAGTAGTCTTTCCTAGGTTTCCTCTTTCGTGGAGCAGTGGAAGTCCCAATACTCTCATCCCTCTTCTCCCCTTTCCTAAGAATGTCACTATATGTTTCCTTCATAGAACTCGTTAGTCTGCCTCCTTGATTTTCTTTCCCATCATCCATCCCTAGATTGCCTTCATGCACCAAGGAGGGTGAAAACTTGGAATTTTTCTTGTTAACGTCTACAGGTGTCAGACACGGATAAAGGTCCCTGGTATTCTGATTTTTGCAGCTTGCCGCTACAAATTCCTGTCTTTTCAAAGATCTCTCCCTGAACTTCTGCTTCTCTGAATTATTATTTCCATTCAACAACCCCTTTGAGATTTTTTCAGCATCCTCCTTAGGACTTTCATGCACCATGTTCAACAAATCACTCCCTTGTGGCTCACCACATCCCTTATCCAGTTCCACCTGAAGCATGATGGCAGGAGCTCCAGCAGCCCCTCCTATTTCCCCATTCCCAATGTTATCAGATATAACAGCACCAGTAGTAGCCCTATCCTGATGTGGGTACGGTGCTTCCTGGTCATTGGAGTCCAGCTCAGTCAAGCTTGCAAATCTGTTATCCAGGGATACATCACTGCCTTGCTTCAGAAGATTCTCACAGCCTTCCTTAACCAGCTTCCATTTGCCACAATCCGTATCTGAATAGCCCTTTGTACATCCTGAATCAACACCAGCACCATAATTGAGATCATGTTTCAGCCTTTTGAAAACATCCCCAACCGAGGGATTGACACCCTCATTGGCTTCCTCCTTCTGAACAGAATCAGTAGCATTGGAACTCGGGGCCCCAGTGCTTGCATCCTTCGCAGTTGTAGTAACAACAAGCTCTGCTGAACCACCTATCTCCAGTGGCATACGTCGACCAAGAACCTCCTCCCTTATCGTAGCAGAATACTTTCTATAGAAGGAATTCTGGCGACAATGAAGGTCCAAGTGTCCAAGGCGATGACAATTCGCACAATAAGAAGTCCATGACTCAAAGAAGACAGACTGATTCCATCTGATCTCACCCTCCACTTCAACACAGACCTATTTAACTGGTTCCTTCGAGACATCTACTTCAACACATATGCGCGGAGCAACAGGATGGCAGGAAACACGGGTTCTCATGTCCATACACAGGAAACGCCCGATCAGATTTCCAATGACACGGAGGATAGCGAGATTCTGAAATGGTAAAGCAAGACCGGGGAGAGTGACCCATAACGCAGTGGTAGGAGGATCACAGTGGAGATTGAAATCAAAGGACCAGCGAAAAAGAGAGAATCTGGAACCATTAACCACCCTCGATGCAGAAGACCAAGCATAAATTAAGTCATCCTCACAGGAGAAACGGATTTGGAAATGCCTCGTGTCTAAAATCCCTACAACAGCCTGTTCTTGAAGGAACCAGGTAGAGGAGACGAACCTGTGAAAGCTGTCCACTAAAGGTCAAGACTTGCAAAACCTTGCGACAAGGATGAGGTCCAACCTCAACACCGCCTTCGCGAACTCCAAAGAGGAAATCGGAACTGATATCTCACTATTCACCCGATTCGGCACCTTAGGGCAAACATCAATCTCCGGGAAGTCAGGGAAGGAGGAGGGATCCACACGCTGTGAAAGAGGAGAATCGTTGCCCCCATCTGGCCGAGGCACAGAGGGGGCGCGCCGCCGCGAGGTCATGCTACGCCATCAAGGGTTTCGCTAGAAATCGCCGCTGCAAGAGAGCTCTCTCCTGAAACCCATTTATAATAATAAATAATACCAACACCAACCATCAATGGAAATATTTCAAAATTTCTAAATTAATTATTGACATTAAAAAATAAGTACTAGTATTTATCACACAAAAATTGATATGTATGATATGTCTCATTAGGTGACACTAAACTACATGGTTTTTTATTCCATTCAAAGGATATATATAATGCCAGTTTCATGGGAAATATCTTGAAAATGATAATACCTACGACTTTACTATACGGAGATAAAGAGCAATATTACGAGTTATGACGCATTAAACCATGGTTACTTAAAATTAACAATCATGAAGTTGTAATGAATAAATTCATGTTTCCATTAATACATAGAGTTATTAACATCAATACATGTTAACTTACAACTGATTTCATATGGTTACCCAGTGGCCCAATTGCACAATAGAAGAATTCATAAAAACAAAAAAAAACCTATAAGAGAGTCTAGAATTATATAAGAATACCCTTAAAATAGTACGATGGGAACAACATACCACCCTCTAAACCAACATGACATCAGATCAATCATTTTAAAAATACCATAGTGACTCCGTACCTTTAGAAATCTACCCCATTCGAATATCCAAATAACACCATCACAATCTTGTGGGTGCATATGAGATTTCTATCACAATTAGTTTAATATACATTTCAACCTGGATAATTTGAATTAATATATTTCTTTCATTGGATTATATATCGGAAAATTCAATTTTCTAATATACCATTTTATTCTTCTAAACTGTATCAGAGAAGATTTTAATTATATTAGGCTTCATTTATTACATTTTTTATAAAATCTAAATCCTAGACATTGAATTTTATAATATACTATCCCATGAAAATAAAAACAGTGTCAATAATTTAATTAATTTATTAGATTAAAATGATTTTGTATATTGAAAATATTAGAGCTCCTAAGATTATTTTATTTAAAAAAAAATCATTTGGCTTCATGTGTGTGCATTCTAGTGAATGTTAGTAACTTTATTACATGAGTAGTTCAATATGGGCGTGACATTATTTAATCACATATATATTTCATATCAAATATTTATTAACTCTACGATATGGTTTTGAAGATTTTTTAATAATAAATAGTTGTTATTTTGATGATTATTGAATTTCCATTAAGTTAAAAATATTGAAAAAATCCAAAAATCCCATTTTTATATTTACTAAAATAATAAAAAACACCCATTGATTTTTTGTTGAATAATAGAGAAAACATGTTTAGTCTGATACGAATAATGTTTTAAATTAGATAAGATTTATCTAACGATCCTCTATGCACCATGATGAAATAATTGATAAATGATTGAAACAATTTGAAATATTATACAATTTTAAAACCATTTTTGAGGAAAATGATGACCTTGTATGATTTATCACTTATATGATGATGTTGGAAATGCTCTACACACTTATTATTATCTAGATGGCCTATGATATGATATACACAATCTTTTTGTAGAGACCCAAAGCATAACGTTCATGGACATTACGTTACATTTGCGGAATACATAATACATAACAAAAAAAGACACCCAAGGACCGTAATAGTTTAGTGTATTTGGAAACTTGGAATATAAACTACTAATCATGTTGAATGTTCTTCAACATCTCCCATAACGATCTTGCCCTTTTTTTCCTTACCTAAAACCTTTGTTTATTTCCTGGGGAAATTAAAACATAAAAAGGGTGATCTGAAATTCTTAGTAAGGGAAAACATAGGGAACATAAAACAATCCATAATCATTTGAAAGATAAAACATGAACATGAAATCTAAACATTAAAACCTTGAGTAAAGACATAAATCTTGGAAGTACGTAAGGTATATATCATAACAAAACATTAAGCATGATAAAATAGCATTGGAGTAAAACATGTAATTTTGGCAACCATTAAGCACATGTTATGATTTCCATAGTAGCCAATGAATTGCTGCCAAGACCATGATAGTGGACAAAGTCCCTTTCTGAATCGAGTTCACTCCTCATTTCAGTCCTGTAATACTGAACCAGATTAACTTACCATTCCAGCCATGTCTATCTCATGAGATATAAATCTTTACCCAATGCATTGGAGGGAGATATAGGTCTCACCCATCTCATAATGAAATCATTCTTACTTGTGCCACAAAATAATCATACATCCTTCATAACAACCCAACGAATAAAATGGGTTTCATAAACATCATCCCATCATCACATAATACATATAAAATAAATGGATATCATTTCATAATAAAAAGTGAAACCATGTAAATCATAGAGGAATTATACTTGAAACATACACTTATGAAATAATGTCATCATAGATGGAAAAATTGTTTTGATATAACACTTGAAATGAACTCTTGAGGTAAATATCCTTTCTTCATCAAAATCATTTTCTTTTCACAAAATGTCATGCAATTTTAAAAGAAAGAGATTTTTTTGAAAATAGTCATGAAATATTTTGGAGAAAGCTTCATGAAAATAAGGATTTAAAAAACCATAAAACTTTGCTCACGCCGTATAAGTTAAAAATAACATTCTCCTCGTACTTTTGTCAGAATAGTCAAAAAGTACCTTATATGGTAACCAAAGGAAAGATTCCATCCATACAAAGTGCTAAAAATAAAATAAAGGATAAAATTGACTATAAACATTCATGGAATAATAGTAAACATTTTATGAAAAAATTTCTAGAAAACATGGTCATGGATGATAAATGTAAGCCCAGTAAATACTTACGTATAAGCAATCTCAGATAAAAAATGAGATTGAAAATGTATCCCTTACCTTATGTCCGATATGATTCATATGTATCTGAACCTCATGTATAATGATTTAAATAATTCCATTGAATTATTACAAAATCATATTCATTGTTATGATATCATATATGGTTCACTTATGACTTTATATTACTTGTTGTTTTGTAAATTCAATGTTAAAGAGTGTTTTGGGTAAAATAGTTTCATTTGTCATCTGCGTTTCGACTTGTAATTATTCATATGATTAACTAGATCATGATTAAATAATTCCAGAATATAAAACATGATTTATGTATAATATATATTCAGAATATACATATATATAATAGATCGATAAATGGAAAGAAATACACCGTTCATGGAGACGATAGGCCGTACGTACGCATGAACGCTGATTTCAATTCCTTATTGAGTTGAATGAAATTAAGTAGGTGACATACATATATATATATACATAAATAAATTATATTTATAATTTCATATATTTCATTATTATTTCTTATATATACATTATAATCATTCTTAAATGGTTAACATGGAGAATGAATCTCATCGCGTCGTGGAGATGGTAGTCCGTACATACGCACGAGCGATCATATCGTTTCCATAATTATTGAATTGAATTGGAGTAGATGATAAAATATATCAGAATCAGTATGATGTTATAATAAATATGTATAGTTATTCCTTACATAATTATACCCATCTATGTAAGGTGTTGGTGGAAAAACATATTACACCACGGTGTGGAGACGATATCTCGTACGTACGCACGCGCGGTGATTTTGTTTTCAATAGAATGGATAGAAGATGAAATGGGGTTGTTTCATATTTATAATAATATATCAGTATATTATTGATACTGATTTTATCACTTTATAATGAAACAACTAAAGAAGATGAAGTTGAAGAAGAAAGAAGTTTGAAAAAATCAGTAGAAGAAATTACGTCTTCTTCAATACGCCTCATTGAAACCTCCTCTTAGGGAACTAAGATTGGACTTTGAAGTAGAAAAGAACCTCTAGGATGTTTCTAGGGAGGTGAAGAAGAGAATTTGTTAGGGTGTTTCTGATCTTGAAGGCTCTAAGTAGTGTGAGGAAGATAGGTAAGAGGTTCCCTTTTATAAGGGAGGAGAGGGGCACGTTTGGAAATCTTAAAAAAATTAATTTAAAATATATTTAACCCCACTTAAAGAACTCAAAAAATGACTCATATTCGAATATTATATTATATTGGGTTGTAATATCTTCAAAAAATAAAATTTAGACATGTTAGGAATTTATTTTAAACATTATCAACTTGATTTATCCTTATTTAATCAATTTAATTTTATTTGAGGTAATAACATTCAAAATTCTAAATTATAACTAATAATTACTTATTTGCTGTGAATTTTCCATAATTTTATACTTAATAACATTTTAGACCATATAAATTTAAAATTATAATTTGTAAATATATTTGTGATTATTAAACAATTTTATAATATGTTCTTCTTATAAAATAACAGTAGTGTCAATTTTAATACTATTCACTTATTTGAATTTAAATAAAATATATACAGAAGATATGTTCAAACTAAAAGCTTTAATAGATTCATAAAACGTCATATGTATCTATAAAATTAGTGGAGAACATTAAATAGTTTATATAATATTTATTTTAATATTTTTAAAACCATTTATTTGATATTTCTCTTTATAAAATAATTTCAACATCACTATTATGTAAACTTTAATGATAATTATATAATCCCTAAAAATTCTAAATAAATTCATATTATGTATATAATTTTATTATATTTCTAGAGACTACTTATATCCTCATTTTCATTAAGTTTATCACTAAACTAAAATTATTATACTTATAATATTTAAGAAAGTGACATGTTGTCACTTTCTTTGGTTTTAATAATAATTAAATTATTTTCATGGAAAAAACTCCATTAAATAATTCTAATCCGACCCTTAGGAGATTTTGGTCGACTTTTAGTCATCCAATAGGAATTTGGAAGGTGTTAGGTTAATTTTATAATCTTATATTTACCCTTAATTACCCAATTTACCTTTAACTATGGTAAATAAAATTTACCGTAGTTACAATTCATAAAGCCCGAAAATAAAAAGTAGATTATTAACATAATTTGGAACCACTGATTCCAAATATGGAATCCATTTTTTCAAATTCAATACACAAATGTTTCAGAAATTAAATTAAAATTAATCCCATTGTCGAAAGAAACGGGGTTTTGTTTAAAACATTGCAAAAGATTGAATTGATTTAACCTAGGAATTCAAGGTAAAATCAATGATAATGGCATACATTGTATTCAATAGTATGAATATATTCTATTTTTACATTAAAACCATTCAATATTATAATTTAACCACATAAATTATTACGATGAAAAAAAAATTTAATTAAAATATAGCGTGTTTTTACTATTCATTAAAACATGAAAGTTATCAGAATAATATGAAAATTTTATCCAAGGTAAAATTTTATATCCTTATTCCAAATAATAACTTTATTTAGAAAAATTAAACTTATTTACATGTCAAAAACTATATTTAAAGTGGGTGCGCCATTAAAAGGCGGCAAAACTGCATTATTTGAAAAATAATTATTTTACCCGAATAATTTGTTTTTTTTACATAAAATGTTTTAGAAAAATTATAAGATGAATAATAATGTTATAAAATTTAAAATTGGGTTAATAATATTCATAATTTCTAGTTCGTGATAATATTATAACTATATATTGTTGTTCAGTGAAACCCGGTATTGCGTACAACACACGCTATTGAGGAAGGTCGCGATTGTGTGTAATGAAAGCCAAGTCAGTGTTGTGTGTAGTGCAAGACTCCTTTGTTGTTGCGTATATCATAATCCTACCATATTTCATTTATAAATTGAATATATATATATATACACACTCAATGTTGCGAAGAATAACTTCTATCAAATGAACTTGAAATTGGGTATAACACGATCCAAGAAATGTGTTCCGTATACTGCAAGCTAATACGGTGTTGCATATAACACAATATAATCTTAGTGTAGCGTATAAGAGAAGATATGAAAGAAAAGAAAATGAATATATCTTATAAAATCTTGGGTTGTTACATTCTACCCCCTTAAAATGAATTTCACCCTCGAAATTCATCGGTGTTATAAATCTTTTACTATTCATAGAAACAAACATCGTAAAAAGGAATACTAAAACCTAGAATTAAAAAAGAAATTTAGAAATGTAACTGTCACCCAAGGTAACACCGCATTGGGTTTCCACATAGAGGAGTATAGGTAAAAATATAGATATGGAGGAAAAATCTAACCATCAATTTCTGATGGAGAGTGGTAGAGAACAGGTCTATGAAATAGCCAACAATCACAATGCCATAGATTTGTGATGATCTAAGGTACCATCTGATTCATCGGATATAAGAGCACTAGGACAACATTTTTGGTTTTCAAGATCATTTCTCTAATGTTGAAGAATTTTCAAATCAAAAGATTTACTTACTTGATTTTGGTACAATCTCACCGTTGTTCGTGCCTTGAACAATTTCAACTTCATCCCATAAAGAAATGAAGTCGAATTTTCCATTCATGAAGTGTTAGCAGATCATGTGATAGAATGATGAGTCATTCCATCTGTTTCAAACAAAAGGATATAAATAGTTATCAAATATACATAAGTCCATCTATGGTGTGGTTAATCATATACGATTCCCAAAATGAACTTATACTCATTATATCATACCGCCTAATAAAATAAAACTAGTTTCTACTAACCAGGGACTTCCATTAGGCCAGTGGTAGGCGATAAAGGCCAGTCACACTTCGGTTGTGGGTTTGATTCCTGCAACCTTGTCTGACGCGACGGGTTTTTGCCCATCTTTCAGGTTATCCTTTTTCTAAAAAAATACTATTATAACCAAATGTTCTAGCATTAAACAAAACTATCCATTCCAATCTTTAGTCTCATCCAAAATACTTCTTTCCAAACTCATTGTATAAAGATTATGATTACTAAAAAGTTCATATAACAAGCACGTGAATACCATCATTTATCCCTCACATATCTTGTTGGTCACATTCCAGTCATGTGAATACCTTAATCATGAATTCTCTTGAAAAATGAATACCCATTGAATCGTAGTTAAAACATGAGTACTGTCAAAAGTTAACTCTTTCCACATACAAAAATCCTCAAAATTCTATATACTCAATCCATGATATCACTTAGTCCTTATATTAATCATGAGCTCATTATTACAGTCAAACATTTCATTTTCTCCTTATCCCTTCATTATGAGCATATGATCTGCTTTCCAAAATATTTGAATCACTTTTCATGGTCACCGGTACAATAAAATTATTGAAAACAAAAATAGACTAATACAAAAATATTCTAATACACCATAAAAGTACCTCAACAAAATTATTCTTGAATACCAATACATAAACAATTCAATCTATCCTCTTCAATGATTGTCCTGGAATAAGTCCTTCCTTGATTTTAGAAGATACTTTTTAGGTCAGGGCATTGAGTTGGGTAATGGCCATGTTTTCCACAAATAAGACATTGAACTCCATAACAGTCTGTCACTCTATAACCCTTTTCTTCACACAGATAACATATGTCCCTCCATTTGAGGTATTACTTAAGGTTCTTCTTCTATTCTTTATAAATCTCAATCTTCCTTTATTTATGCTCCTCAACATGCAGACATGCATAAAAGTCTATCTTCCTCTAATTTTATGAATTAGGCATACCACTAAATTTCACCTTGTTAATCATATATCATGATGACTGATTCGGCATAATCTCAATATCTTTATCCCTAGGCATTACACAATTTTTTTCCTCATAGTCACCAATTTGTCCATTTGATTCAATGTTAACCGAATTCCTTCTGGTTCCCTCCATTGACTAAAACACATAAAGAATTCTTTGAGAGGCAAAAATCAAACGAGTAAAATAAAATAATCAAGGGGGAGTACCTTGAATATCTAAAATCTTTGGTTAAATTCTATGATCATTACCATAGTTATAGGAGTATATCCTATACATATACTTCTCCTTAGGGACATCCCTAGACATACCTTAGAAATATCTCTAGGGATCTCACTAGCATTTTCACATCCTAGTTTCCAAATATTAACTAAACCTTTCCTCTGATACCAACAGTAGAGACCTGATTCTTGACGTATATGGACATTACATTACTTTGGAGGAATACTTAATACGTAACAATAAAATACACACAAGGACTGTAATAGTTTAGTGTCTTTGGAAACTCGTAATATAAACAACTAATCATGTTGAAAGATCTTCAACATCTCCCATAAAGATCTTTCCCTTTTTGTTTCCTTATCTAAAACCTTTCTTTATTCCCTAGAGAAAATAAAACATAAAAAGGGTGAGCTCAAATGCTCAGTAAGGGAAAACATATAGAACATAAAAAAATCCATAAACAATTGAAATCAAATCCATGAACATGAAATCTAAAAATTAAAACCATGAGAAAATACATAAATCTTGGATGTACGTAAGGCATATATCATAATGAAACATTAAGCATGAAAAAATAGCATGGGAGTAAAACATGTAATTGTGTAAACCATTAAGCACATGTTATGATTTCTATAGTAGCAAAGGCATTGCTTCCAAGACCATCTTAGTGGACAAAGTTCCTTTCTAAATCGAGTTTACTCCTTGTTTTAGTCCTGTAACACTAAACTGGATTAAATATCCATTCCAGCCATGTCTATCTCATGAGATATATATCTTACCCAATGAATTGGAGGGAGATATAGGTCCCCCACATTTCATAATGAAATCATTCTTACTTGTTCCACAAAATAAACATACATCCTTCATAATAACCCAACGAATAAAATGGGTTTCATAAACATCATCCCATCATCACATAAACCATATAAAAGAAATGGATATCATTTCATAATAAAAAGTGAAACCATGTAAATCATAGATAAATTATACTTCAAACATACAATTATGAAATAATTTCATCTTAGATGGAAAATTGGTTTTGATAAAACACTTGAAATGAATTCTTGAGGATAATATACTTTCTTCTTCAAAATCATTTTCTTTTCACAAAATGTCATCCAATTTTAAAAGAAAAGGATTTTTTTGAAAGTAGTCATGAAATATTTTGGAGGAAGCTTCATGAAAATAAGGCTTTATAAAACCATAAAAATCCGTTCACTCCGTATAAGTTAAAAATATCATTCTCCTCGTAGTTTTGTCGGAAAAGTCAAAAAGTTTATTATATGGTAACCAAAGGAAATATTCCATCCATACAATGTGGTAAAATGTCAGTAAAGGGTAAAAATGAATTTAAAAATTCGTGGAAGAGTAGTAAACATTTTATGAAAACGTATATAGAATTCCTGGTCATGGATGATAAACGTAACCCTAGTAAATACTTACGTATAAGCAGTCTCTGATAAAAAATGAGATTGAAAATTTATCCCTTACCATATGTTTGATATGATTAATATGCATCCAAAAATCCTGTATAATTATTTAAATAATGTCATTGAATTATTACAGAATCATATTCATTGTTATAATATCATTTATGTCTCACTTATACCTTTATATTACACGTTCTTTTCTAAATTCCATGTTAAAGAGTGTTTTGAGTAAAATCGTTTCATTTGTCGTCCGTGTTCTGACTTGTAATTATTCATATGATTAATTATATCATGATTACATAATTCCAGAATATAAAACATGATTTATGTATAATATATTTTGAAAATATACATATATATAATAGATCGATAAATGGAATGAAATACACCGTTCATGGAGACGGTAGGCCGTACATATGAATGAACGCTGTTTTCGTTTCCTTATTGTGTTGAATGGAATTAAGAAGATGACATACATATATATATATAACTAACTCCAGTAGCTTTATAATGTCATATATTTCATTATTATTTCTTATATATACTTTATAGTCATTCTTAAATGGTTAACATGGAGAATGAATCTCATCGCGTTGTGGATGCGGTAGTTCATATGTACACATGAGCGATGATATCATTTCCATAATTATTGAATTGAATTGGAGAGGATGATACAATATATCATAATCAGTATGATGTTATAATAACTATGTATAGTTATTCTTTAAACCATTATACCCATCCATGTAAGGTGTTGGTGGAATAATAGATTACACTAAGGCCTGGAGACGGTATTCCGTACGTACGCACGCGCGGTGATTTTGTTTTCCGTAGAATGGATAGAAGGTGAAATGGGTTTGTTTCATATATATAATAATATATACGTGTATTAGTGATACTGATGTTATCACATTATAATGAAACAACTAAAGAAGAAGAAGTTGAATAAGAAAGAAGTTTGAACGAATCGGTAGAAGAAATTACCTCTTCTTCGATACGCCTCTTTGAAACCTCCTCTTAGGGCACTATGATTGGTCTTTAAAGTAAACCAGGACCTTGAAGATGTTTCTAGGAAAGTGTAGAAGTGAATTTTCCAAGGGATGGATGAGATAGAATGCTCAGAGTTGTGTGAGGAAGAGAGGGGAGAGGTGCCCTTTTATAAGGGAGGAGAGGGGCACCTTTAAAAATCTTAAAAAATATTAATTTATAATAAATCTTACCCACTTTAAAACCTCCAAGAATGACTCAAATTCTAATATTTGATGACATAGGGTTGTAATATCATATAACAATAATATTTAGACATGTTAGGAATTTATTTTAAACATTGTCAACTTTATTTATCCTTATTTAATCAATTTAATTTTATTTGTGGTAATAACATTTTAAATTTTCAATTATAACAAATAATTACATATTTGTTATGAATTGTCCAAAATTGGGTACTTTATAATATTTTAGACCATATAAATTTAAATTTATAGTTTTTAAATATTTTTGTGATTTTTAATCAATTTTATAATATGTTATTTTTATAAAATAACAATAGTGTCAATTTTGACACTATTCATTTATTTGAATTTAAATAAACTATATACAGAAGATATATTCGAACTAAAACATTTAAAAGATTAATAAAAGGTCATATATATCTAGAAAATTAGCGGAGAACATTAAATGATTCATATAATATTTATTTTATTATTTTTAAATCCATTTATTTGATATTTCTCTTAATAAAATAATCTCAACATCACTATTATGTCACCTTTAATGATAATTATTTAATCCCTAAAAATTATAAATAAATTCATAGGATGTAGATAATTTTATTATATTTTTATACAGTACTTATATCCCAAGTTTAATTAAGTTTATCACTAATCTAAAATTATTATACTTATAATATTTAATAAAGTGACATGTTGTCACTTTCTTTGGTTTTAATAATAATTAAATTATTTTCATGAACAAAAGTCCATTAAATGATTATAATCCGACCCTTAGGTGATATGGGTCGACTTTTAGTCATCTAATAGGATTTTGGTAGGTGTTAGTATAATTTTATAATCTTATATTTACCCTTAATTACCTGATTAACCTTTAACGATGGTAAATAAAATTTACCGTAGTTACTATTCATAAATCCCAAAAATAAAAATTATCTTATTAACATAATTTGGACCCACGGATTCCAAATATGGAATCCTTTTTTCAAAATTAAATATAAAAAAGATGCAGAAATTAAATTTAAATTAATCCCATTGTCGAAAGAAAACGGGTTTTTGTTTAAAACATTACAAAAGATTGAATTGATTTAACCTACAAATTCTAGGTAAAATCAATGCTAATGACATAAATTGTATTAAATGGTAAAAATATATTCTATTTATAATTTAAAACCATTAAATATTATAATTTAACCACATAAATTATTACGATGAAAAAAGTTTTTTAAATTAAAATATAGCGTGTTTGTACTATTCATTAAAATATTAAAGTTATCAGAATAATATGTAATTTTTATCCAAGGTAAAATTTTATATCCTTATTCCAAAGAATAATTTTATTTTCAAAAATTGAACATATAAACATGTAAAAAACTATATTTAATGTGGGTGAGCCATCAAATGGCGGCAACACTGCATTTTTTGAAAAATACTTTTTTTACCCGAAAAATTTATTTTGTTCACATAAATTGTTTTAGAAAATATTTAAGATGAATAATAATGTTATAAAATTCAAAATGGGGTTAAACCTATTTATAATGGATAGTTCGTGATAATATTATAACTATATATCGTTGTTTAGTGAAACCTGGTATTGCGTACAACACACGCTATCGAGGAAGGTCGCAATTGCGTGTAATAAAGGCCAAGTCAGGGTTGCGTGTAGTGCAAGACTCCTTTGTTTTTGCGTATAACAAAATCCGACCATATATTATTTATAAATTGAATATATATATATATATAGACTCAATGTTGCGTAGAATAACTTCTATAAAATGAACATGAAATTTTGTATAACATGATCCAAGAATTGTGTTGCGTATACTGCAAGCTAATACGGTGTTGTGTATAGCATAAGATAATCTTGGTGTAGCATACAATAGATGATATGAAAGAAATTAAAATGAATACATCTTAGAAATTCTCGGGTTGTTAGACTTTTTCATGGAAGTAATAATCTTAATATATAATCATTTTTACCTAGAAATAGTTATAATAGATATAGTTAGGGTGTGAGGAAGATCCACCAATTGATGATTTTATAGAATGAGTTTATTAATAATTAATTAACAAATATTACTTTTCAGTAATAATAATATAGTAGAAGGAAACATAGGGTTTTTTCTATCACATCCTGAATATCAATATGAGGGTCTCCATGGACATGACATAGGGAACATGTATACATATCAGGGTAGCTTTCCCCTTGATCAACCCATTCCTTGATAATTTGTGGGTTTTTTATTTTATGAATAGGGTATGCTATCAATTCATTGAAAATTATCAATGATGGGTTACAGGTCCCCTTAATGATAGATGGGGTTATGTATCCATACAATTTACACTATACTTGATTGATAATGGTCCCCAATAATTATTCTCATGTTTTCACTTAATTAATACATTCCTTTGATAGGTAATGAGTTTTATAAAATGTTTTATTTCACACAAATAGGGTTTTCAAATTCAAGATTAAAAATTATTCCTCTTGGTTAACAGTATCATCATGCTTGAGGCAATTTTGGGCTTCTACATCTACACAATATGTTATTTTTTGGGTGGAATTCTTGTGGTGGGATTTAAAAATTGATTCCACAATTAAATAAATTTATTAATTATGATTTAAATAAATTTTAGATAATGAACAAACATATATGGTATCTTATAATACATTATAGATGATATAGTCTCCCAAATGTTGATTAAATGTGATTACCTATGTGTGGTACATAATCATGTAGTGATGACTATATAATTTTATTTAATATGTTTTAATTGTCAATAATTCTTGTTCTCAATATCTTTACTACTTGGAACTTGTGAAGTTATATATAGTCTTTTTACACACCCTTAGATGGGAATTTGTGCAGTGGTGTAAATTTGGTTGTGAAAAATGAATGAAAACTTTTATAGGAAAATATATATTTATTGATATGGTAATTTTTGTGTTTAGACTAAAAGAAGTTGATTCCCATCAGATACATCATGGTAATGGAATTAGTGTCTTATATTTTTGGGGAATCCAATGGATTTTTTTCTATGAAAATATTTTGTTCATGTTTTGTTTATTTTAGTAAATATATTTTTATTTACACATTATTATTCATCATTGAATTATTTATTGATTTCATGCCATATATGGTTTTATTATATTAAGACTACTTATGTATATCCATTTCATGTTTTATATTTCAATAGATATGTGATGATTTATGATTAGTAGTTACATTGGTGAATGGTTCCAAATTTTGGTGTGCACGATTTTAGTTATAATCACCAACCCTTATCCTGTTAGAGTTACAAATGTGGAGAAAAAACGTGCAATCTATTTGAGCTAGGTAGGGCTAAATTGATATAGGGTTACATGAGGTGGTATCTATATTCATTAATGAAATTTTCTTTTGTCAATAAATTTGTTCTATCTTATATAAAAATAAATCATTTGATAGTAGAAACTATATGGAATCCCATTCATAACTAGTTGGTATCCTCTATTTCCCAAAAAATATTTATATGTAAGGAAGTTAATATTTTTTAAATAAATTATCAAAAATAATGTAAAAAATGGAATAATAAAATAATTTGTTTTTTAATCATGAATACATTTTACCATTGTAATAATTTATATGGACTTTTCCATCGACACTTATTATCTCTCAATTGTTATTAAACTCTTTATATGTTAGTGTTATTGAGAATTTAAAACACCCTTAACCTTACAGAAAAATTTCACTCTAATTGTAATGTTCATTAATAATATTATAACAATTTAAACATAGCCATTAAATGTATAATATATATATCAGAAACCACTATAACTAAAATTTTATGATTCCAAATTCTATTATCCTTCTTTAAATATTACATTAAAAGGCCTATTAATTTTTTGAAATGTTATAAATTATATACATTATATATCATTATCATAAAAAATAATTAATCAAAACTTAATTTACCAAATTTAAATACCCTAAATCCTTATTTTGGGGACAACTATAGTGTAGTAATAATTGTTTTATTATTTATTAATAATACTTGTAACATATCCTAGTAATGTATTAAAAAATTCCCATAGGATTAAAAAATTGTACCATAATAATTTTAATAATTTTAACCACTTCACAAAAAATAAAATAAGATTAATTTTATTAAAATGGTTCCCACATTAAATCCGTAACTTGATAGGTCCATAAATCAACCCCAATTAAAAATAATTAAATTTTTATCACTTTTATACTTAATTAAACTCAAAATATTATAATTTTGTTATAACTTATTATCAAGATACCAATTTTTCATATATCTAATAACCAAATTTTAGTAACACAAACTTGTATTCCAATATATTAATCAATAAATGACATATATTGCAAATAAAATGTCTGAAATATTTTCCTAGATTAATTTTATACAAAAATTTATATTAAATTAATATAGATTATACTTATATAGAATCCAAATCATATAACCCATTAAGTTAAACTTTAATAAATCCATAATGATCAAAAAAATTAATATTTATATCAAACTATGAGGAGAATGTGTGTTTTTGATATAATTATGGTATATATACCTATTTATTTAATTCAACTCTAGTATTGAAAATATTATATTCTCTTATACCCTAAACTAATATCTAAAATCTAGGCTCTAATAATATTTTTTAATGAAAAAGCTAATTAATTACCCAAATTTCACATAAGATAACAGGTTGAAATCATTTGTGTTTCCCTAAACAGAAAATAAATAAATATAAAACAATGATTTAATAAGAAAATTTGTAGAGAAACATTTCCCCATATAAGCTATTCTAAATAACTATATAGAAAAATCATAAATACAAGTATTAATACTTGAAATAAATCACATTTTCAACCCAAATTAAAATATATAATTAGAAAAAGAATTTTATATCGAATATATAACAGAATATTAAAACATACTTGATTTTTTCTCATGGGGAATATTTGTATGTACTAAATCCATTATCACAACCTATAATACAGTTAATAAATAATATTTTTAGGCATGTATAAAATAAAATAATATACTTTTTTATTGGATATTATATGTGTGTATTTTTATTTATTCCATTATTTATATCATTCCTTTTTGTATAATGTTCTTTTAATGATATATTTATTATAGGGTAATAAATAAAATATACATTCAATGAATTTTGTGATATTTGGTACAAATAATTTAAATGTTACAATGATTATTTTTCACAATAGGAATAGAATATTATTTTTAAAAAGACTGAACACATGGAGGTCCCCATTTATTACAGGATTTTATTAAATAGATTCATGTATTTATTCAATACAGAAAATAAAAAATTAATTGTGAAAAAAATGTAAACTATTATTACATATTTCTTCTTTAAGAGAGTGGTTTACAAGTATACCATTAGAAATCCGGGTTTTTTTACTTTATGATAATTTTATGAAATTATATTATATATATTTCTATTTAATGAAAGAATACATTGTTTATTTATTTGGAATTATCAACAAAAATATCGTTGGAGATATATATTTTTAAATTATTTATTAATTTATGTTTTTTACTCACTAGTTAGTTCCAAATTTCATATGACCTTGGGATTTTAGACTTCAATTTACACATCTTTAAACATGTTATATTTCAATACAACTCTTTAGTGGTATGTGATCAACTTTGGATGAAGTATAGATTTTTTTTCAAATTATTTTTTATTGAAATATTTTTACAAATATATATAAGACAATAAATATATATGAATATAATTTTTTATTATATACCATTTCGAGAACCAAACTATTGAATTCCTTTATCGAAACTAAAGATGGTTGATATTGAAAGAAGAGATTGATATTGTATATAGTAATATGCTATATCAATATTGGAGTGATGTATTATATATTTTGATATGTTCTGTCATAGTGTGGGGTGTGCAATATATATTTGTGTTTATTTTTATCATCAAAAGAGATTTTAAATAGTATAGTCCAATGTAATAGTATAAAAGTAATTTATAAACATTAAAATATATAATTGTAACTATTTTTAGAATTTAAATATATTATTGGATGATTTATAATTCAAACACATATCACTCTATAATGATTTATATATATAGAGATTAAGGATATAGTACAAAATATATGCAATATTTTTTCTCCCAATCTATTCATATAGGATCTCCCTTCATTTATATTTTATTTCAAAGAAAATACACATGAAAATATGTTTTTTAATATTCTAATGATTTAATTTTTATAATATTAATTTAATATTAAAAATACATTTAAATTTATCGAAATATATTTATATTTGGTATAAAAAATATTTATAATGCATTAATAAATGTAAAGTATCAGATTATTATAACTCCATTGTGATGTTTTATTATAACTAATAAAACATATTATTAAGTTTTAATTTTTTTTATAATTATAAAAAACATTGAGTAATGATATATGGATCATGGTACACTATGATAGGATTCCAATTGAATTTTATGATTATTAATTATTCTAGAAGAGTGGATATGAGATACCAAGCATACTAGTTTTAATCTTACATAAGAATTTGATTTTATAGAATTTTAATCCATTTAATTAATATAATTTATTGTACATTACATAAATTATGCATATAGATATGTGAGGAATATTTTAATTCAATTTTCAATATGAATTCATAATATCAATAATTAGTTATATTATAGTTTTCAAGAACCAACTTGGGCTATTTTTACTTGATGCCCAGCCCAGATCATAATTAAAAAGAAGATAATTATGGATCCCCACAAACTGTAAACTAGTGTCTGGGAATTTTGATATATGATATCTCTAGTTTTATGAAGGATTAAAAAGGATCCATACACTTTGAAGTCCAAAATGGCTAATCATAAGTCAAGAGAAAGATATATAAAATTGGTAGTTTTGAATAATATTTATAAACAAATGAGGTACAAGGATTTAAAATATCACATAATATATAAACAAACCCAACATGGATAACTGTAGTTAAATTTGAGTAAATAATCCAAACTTCTTAGTAGAGAAAATAAGTAATATCAATGTGTTAGGATACATAAAATTAGTAGATCAAAAAAATAAAAATAAAAAAAATACAAATCCCCAATTCAACTACATTATGTCAGGTGAACATTATCATATGACACCCCAGATGCCATAAAACAAGAAATATATGATCCATTCATTTCATCCAAGAATAACCAATGTTGAACCTATAATATAATAAGAGTGGGAAAAAACATATAGTAACTATCTAACCAAAACCCATTACAAAACCACTAAGGGTAAATAAATTTTATACTATCTTGAAAATAGAATGGTGAATTTAAAATTATTATTATATAAAAAAATTTACATCAGCACATTATATATAATATAAGTAAACCAATAAAAAAATTTAGTCAAAATCTCATTCAATAGAACTAAAAAATTCATAAATACTTGAAAATGATATAAAAGAGATCGCAAAAAATATCTCATGAAAGGTAGCCATATCATAGAAACGGTTTTAAAATTAAACTAGATATATGAGGTAAATATTTTCAATGTAAAAATAAATTTTAAACACATGATAATAAATTAATATAAATAGAAGTAACGTGAGGATAACATGTGACAAAATATATCAACTATCTTCATAAGAAATACTCTAATAAAAAAACATGTATAAAATGTACAATCAATATGGGAACACATAAGAGCACTAAAGATAATATAGGATATCATAATATAGAATTCATCAAAATGGTTCTTCTTGTGATTGATCTTTATAATACTAAACTTTACCATACATTTAATAACCTAAATAAATCCCCTTGTATATATACCATAATACCAACATAGGGCAACTAATTAGTGTAGAATAATAGATTAATCTAGTACTCCAACAATGAATTAACAAATAGATACTTATGGTGTCCCATGTCATAAAATGATGGTTATAAATCAATTATTTATTCTTATGAACATGTTATAAACAAAAATTATATCAAAACATCACCTCTATACACCCTTAAAAATAATTTTACATCCCAAATAAAAATAAAATAACCATTTCCCCAAACATGGAAATTTTCAACAGCATTAACTTTATACTAATTAAGCATATTTGGATATCATCAAGTGATTTTATATATTAGGGAAATTATATTTATAATGTGTTAACTAGTACAATAAAAAATATTTCATGAAACTGAATTATAGATATATACTTCTAAAAACCAATTAAATTAAATATGGTCAAAGAACCTAAAATAATACAATATATTGGAATAAAATATTTTAATCAAAAACACCTTTTTATTTAAATTAAACATTTCATGAGATCAATTAACGAATTTTAATAAACCCACAGTCCACATTGTTTATATGGGAAAATATTTTTAATTTTTTTTGTAAACAACCACATTCATAAAGAATCATCAAATATTCATAATAGGATATCAAAATCAATAAATTTTCTTTATCAACATAAAATTACTAGGGGATTTATTTTTGTTGATTTATTAATGAATAAACCTACATTATTATCAAAGAGATATGTCATTAAAATGTAACCAACTAATATATTCCAAAATGAGAGAAATTATTTAAGAAGAAAAAACATAAATTGGGATTAAATAGATATAAATAGAATAAAAATATCGAACAACAAGGAATATTAATAAAGATTAATGTTTTAATTATTAAATCATCTAAATTTTTTACTCAAATAAAAAACACTGAAATTAGAAAATAATGGAGAGATGAACTATATTAGATGTGATTAGAGTTAGATGAGTTTTATTAGAATATTTGTGTCAGTAGAACCAACATTGAAACCATATTAAATGTTATTTAACATTCAAAAATATATGTGAAAATTTTATGTGAAAATTTTCCATGTTTTGAGTCAAAACACAACAATGAAGGATAATATGTTGTGACCTTTCACGATCTCTCCCCCCCAAATCATAGACTAATTGGTCACACTATAGCACACATCTCCTTGAAAAAACCTAGAATTATGTCCCCAATACGTTACTACCTTTTTCCACCTTTACTATGAATATAATCTTGCTAACCTAGACTCACCATGTATCCCCTCTATAGAAAACCACATCATGGTGCAGAAAAAATCCAAGAAGAACTTATTTAACATTACATTGATTTTAATAATTCTTCAAACATTTATATATGACAGATCTGACATGTAATTTTAAATTATTACTCACGATGAATCTTTACTAGCATTGAGCGCATAACTAAGAGTAATTTTAACGGTTATTCCTTACACATGTATCTTAACCATTTCTATCTTAACCAGACCCTACATGTTATGATAGCTTGAACTAGGATTTAACCCCTTTATCTAGACTCATACGTTTCTCATATTTCTGGGAAACTAATATATGTATAATTAAACCTTTCAAGAGGTATACCAATATGCATGGGGGATCTAACAATTTTCTAATTCCTATCAACCATCAAATTATGATTCTGCCCTTATCCTTGGTGTATTAATCAGTTATCCCAAAACCAAAAGGATTCCTCATGACTTTCATTGTATGATATCAATTTTATGTGGTTTTAATTATTCCAACACCAAAATTGAAACTAGTATTAACAACATGATTCGAATTATCCAGGACATTACTTACAAAAAACAATCAAGCCCCATATCCATAAATACATTTCAATTTTGTCCAAACTCACAAATACCACTTGATATCAGATAAGAATCATGATTTAAAAATAGAAATATTCCAATAAATAATATAATCATGGATAAAACATATTTTATGAAAATTATCCTCATATTATAACATTCCATCCATTTAAATTATTCTATATTTACATTAAATTATACATATAAATATTTCGTTTTATAATTGACTAACTACAATATAGCTATCCAAAAGTAGTATTGTCCAAAATATTTATTTGTATTTCCCCAAACTACCAAAACAATAACAATTAAATGAGAAATTAATTAAAATAATAATGAAAATTAATTTCTTTTAAAAGGTAAAATTTACAACAAAACCAAAAAAACCCAATGGTGGATTCTCATAATAATGTATTATTCAAGGAAAATATAAAATAAAATTTCACATAAGAATTAGAAATCCCAAAACATGTCACTCTAAGAAACTCATCAATATGAGGGTTATAATAATATCCCAATAAAATAAAAAATAACATAAAAGAATGAAATTAAAAACTAAATGCATTATCACTAATATGGAGGTTGAGAATACAATTGATCTCAAGCTCTCCTTAAGACATAGGTTGTAACACAATGAGATTTTGGATTATACCATCCTATAATATAAAATGAATTGAAAAATTTTTTCATATGAAAAAAAGAACTAAAATGGATCACAACATAATAGATGAGTATTTAAAAAGAAAATTTCTATTATAAAAATTATATTAAATATAAACACTTTAATCAATTAGAAATGCATAAAAATAGGATTAAGATTACAAAATGTTTTATAAGGGAGTTTTAAATAAAATTAGTTTTACTTTATAAATTTTATTCTCAATGAAATGAAAAATATATATATTATAGTATATATATTTCAACAAATAAGATTAATTGTTTTATAAATAATTCAAATATTAGCTAAGGATTATTTTTTGAGATATATAGAATGTAATTAATTTTTTTATCTTAATAAGAAAAAAACATTTTGTTAATATCGTCACTCTTAATGAATTATCATAATATAAGAATGACTTAAATAATTTTGAAACCCTTATTTAAATATATATATATATATAATGTTAAATAAATCATTTAAAAAAATTATATGTCGAATTTATAAAACACATGATGATCTTATTGTAAATATATTTAATATTTTTACTCTAATACCCATTTTGATTCACTTATATTAAATATATGATATGATCACTTATAAAAATAAAATAAAAATATATTTATTTTCAGATTTTAGATTAGAAAATTTATATTATCTAAAAAAATTAATTTAAATTTATTGGTATAAAATTTTGATTTCTTGGATTAAAATATATTATCTTAGTAATGGAAAAACTATTATTATCAAATAAATATTTTCACTGATTAATTTTTATCTAGGAAAATAAATTAAGCATATATCAAAATGGCCCTTATAATATTTTTTAAAAAATTAATAAATATATTAACACTTGTTAATTATATAATCAATACAAAAATAATATAAGAAAATATAATTGTAAAATAAATTTTTTTAAACAATATATTTTGTTATATTTTAAATGTATTTATTTCAATATTAAATATATATTATATTGAAATTGAATTATATTATATGGATATTTATATTTTCTTCATAAATTCGTTATTTTTATGGAGGGTTTACCTTATAATTTTTATTAAGATAATATATACATTTTAAAATTCATGACCCCCAGGTAAACAACCAAAATGTAAAAGTTAAAAAATTAAATATAAAAAAATCATTCAAGCACGAATCAAGATGAATAAATGAGAGATGTATCATAAATGGCCCCACAATCTTACTATAGTCAATAATTTTCCATTAAAATCCTTTTGCAATGAAAAAGTTTTGTGAAATTTTTTATGTAATGAGTAATTACAATAAATAATTTTCTTCCCTTATAAAAAATATCATATCCACCACTTTTCACAACCCATAATAAATATTTAGATAAACCAAATATTTTAAATTGTCTAATGTTAAATATCTTCAAATTTCTTAGAATCCTTGTTTATTTTAATAGTCTATGATAAAAATCCATAACGTGTTACCTAATGGAGAACCTCAAAAGGATGTGGTAAAATTCTCTACTCACCTAGCCTTATTATATCTTCCTCTACCCCCTCTCATATATTCTATCCATAAAAATATTCTAAAAATATATATTTTTAAATATTGAAATATAATTATAAGAATTTAAAACCATGTTTTTACCTTTCGTTAAATCCACTCGGAATGTGGAGGTTTTTCACGACCTTCATTCTTCAAGATGAGGTAAGGGATAGTAAAGTTTCACACCATTCCCTAATCAATATTAAATAGAGAATATGACCCCTGAAGTCCCACAATTAATAGGCCCTCGAGCAGAGACTAGAACCAAGGGTATAGAATCTCACACAAGAAATGAAGGGTGTTAACCTTTTATAGAACATGTTTATGAGATAATATGGTAAATCACTAAAAACCCCTTATACCAAAAGTAAAAGTGAATGAAAATCCCATTTCCACATGCATGTTCAATAATTAAAGATGATATATTGTAAAAAAAATTCCAATGTGATGTACAAAAAGAAGATAAAAGAAGCAACAACAACTGATCCTGATTCCTGAGCTAGTAAAGGCCATCACTATCCTCAAATTCCTCGAGGAAACATGAAATAAATTATATATATATTTGGTGAACATATAAGTAAACATAGTAGAGAATGTAAAGCTACCCTTGCATAAGTGGGGGAACATATTAATGTATTTATGAAAAAATAGTTGAACCTCAAAGAACCTAACTTGGAATACTAGCCATCCTAACATCACCATGGTATTCTCATGATATAACGCAAGCCAAGTAATGTTTTAGTATAGGCACATTGATATTTGGATACCCCAAAACACTTTCCCACTAGTTAAATACACACCCCAACACCTAACGTCTTGATACTACAACTCTTACCAAATGTAGTCCCACAAACACAACCCACCCGCACATACCCGGGTCTCAAACCACGCATAATCACGCAGGCAGATACCTGGGACACAACAACCATGTCCCTCACCTGAAGACCCATGGGCCTGATCCCAAAGAAACATGGTAAAACATTCATGGACTGAAAACACATAGGCCTATCATCCACAAAAAACACTTAGCTGAAGTATATTGGGTGATGGTAATCCTCAAGCCATTACAACCGGCCCTAATACTCTTGAGCGATAAGAAGCTGGAAGAGGGTGTAAGGAAGAAAGTAAGTAACCAGTTATCTATCCTCCCAATAGGATATTGGGAAAGACACCCTCCACCCATGATATTGGGGTGCTCAAAACATTGTGATCAACAAGGGTGGAGTGCATATTGAAATCACAAGGAACTATAACTTATACATATAGGTAGTCAGACACTTTTCCCAACCAACGTATTACAAACAAACAACCATACAAGCTCACCAGTACCACTTTTTCTTCTTCCCCTATTTGTACAACCACACAATAGCTACTGAAAAAGGACAATACATCCTCCTATTTATTTAAAAACATTAAATTTATTTATATATGGTATTCAATAATTTTTTCCCCATAAGTATATAGAAACATCCACCCACCACTATACTAACCCAACAAGAAAAACCAAACTGCAGTCCCATTGCACCAAAAATCATTTTCAATAATATACCACATTTCCTCATGTCACAACCCATCTCTATAGCCCCAATATCCAATAGTTCTCATAGGAATTCCCACTACATATAAGTTCATAACCACACTACAGTCCCAATGCCCAATATCGCACAATGACTACAATACAAAGGAAGTCCTACTGTATATAAGATTATCCTTTATATATTCAATCAAACTCTTATACTGATATTATATCACAACTCCCCTCTACTACCCCAGATTGAAATCCCATAGTTACTACCATTAACCCCAACTACACTATACACACATACCACACCCTTCTCATAGAGCCCACTCCTCTTCCCAACCTTGTACCCACAACGGTTCTCCCAACAACATCACCATTCAACTCACATAAGGATACAAATCTCCATAAAACACACCACTTAGCCACACTTATAAAAATGATGTGTATATATATATATTTATATTTAACTATAATAGGTTCATTAATTCCACATAATTATAATTTGGGTGATCACAGAATAGGATTTATCTTGGGGGAATTCATTTATTTAACCAAAGTATGTGATTAATCAAATTTATTGTTACAGTCATTTATTTAATCATCTTAAAAAACAGAATATCACTGGTGTAAAAGCAAAGGCCACTAATGTACATGATTTTTAGAAGGATTTAAATTCACAATAATCCATAAAAATCATGGATAACAGATAATCAAAAAATCAACATCAACCTACTCACTGCTTGTTATTTTGTTTACCCGTGTTGTCTCTCTATCAAATCCAGTTCATAGAAATTTCTTGCTTTTAAGAAAAATATTCATCCATTACTCACATGGAATAATTTTTACACGCACCACACATGATTCACAATTAATTATAATCACAAATAAAATCCCTACAGGATGATTAAAGGATCAAAGTTCTTTCTCACCCCAAGAAAATGGGATCGTTCAAGCACAATAGGACCCCACAAAAACTATGTAGGAGGGGCATCGACATAGGTGAATGAAACATCTATGGAGGAAGGCTCTATGAAAACGATGGAAAATTAAAATGAAGAAGGAAAGAATAAATCTTGGGATATGAAAGGGAACAATCTTAAAAATCAGGGAGACAATTTCAAATTTCATGAAAATTGAATCACAGTTTGACAATGCAGATTTGCAGTTACAAGGCTGGTGGATCATTACAGGATATGTGGAATTTAATAATTCCCCTTAGAAAAGGTGGAGAAACACCAAGCCACTGCTATGAGTTTATTGGTTACTATTTCACGAAGAAAAATAGGTAACAATGGTGAAATTAGAAAATATCGGAAAATGGGAAGAACTAGAAATGAGTCACCGATGAGTGAGTCACCAAAACTGATCCTCTGACAAGTGAGATACTGATGCAACCAACCGACATTGATCCACTGATTATGAGCTACCAACACCACATGCTACTGATGTAATGACATACTGATGCCTCAACCTACCGACAAACTGACCTATAGATGCCCTGACCTACTGACGCCACGAACTACTGACACCCTAACCTACAAACACCCTAACCAATCGATTCCATGACTCACTGATATCGATACAATAAGAATTTTCATGCACTGACATGCCAATTCAATGACATTATGTGACACTAACATGCCGATGAAAATACTACAAATTAGGAAAACTCATGAAATGAGATACTACTACCTCTACGAACACTATAAACACTAATTTTCACAATGAAAGGGCTTAGGGGAATCAGGGTTATTACATCAGATACATCCCAAAATATTGTAGTCCCTAAGAATTTCAAAAGTATCCCAGATGAAATGATATATGAGAAACCATCCCTAATGATACCTCTTGTGAGTAAACCATATTATGTTATTTTTTATGATAGAGTGAAAACATCGACATTCCAGTATACATCCTCAACATATATCTCTTGAACCACTATAAAAACATTAAGTCCACAAACTAAAACCAAACAACCACACATACACCAATGGTCACACTGTCTAGGAATATGGATGAGGGAGATACAGCCTCCTTATCAAGATACTATCTACTTTGGGCAGCACTCGCTCAGTTGCATGGGTTTAATTAAATCCATATTAATGCATCTTGATTAGGGATCATGTTCTACCCTCTCCATACCTAGGAAGTTTCACACAATAATTAGAGGAAATGGAACCATCTTATCATACAACAAAAAAGGAGAAACATTAGATCATAAGGAAGGCACAAAGAAAACACAAGAGAAAAAATCAGAACAACTCTTGGTACTGGTCAGGAATCTGTGCCTCCCATTCCCAAGTACACTCCTCAAGGACACTATGCATCTATAACATACAAACTAAATGGATGATCCATCCATGCAACACATTTTATTCATGATCCTCGATTCTTAACAACTACTCCACAAACATTGTGTCATCCTAGATATCCAACTCTCCCTATTCAATGATGTCGGAGTCACTGTGTAGATGTCGATAGAGCTGTGTGAAATAGAAGACGTCGTGGGACCTCTCCAACCATAGTGTCAACAGAAGATTATATTCCACCTTTCCAACTTGTCCCAGCACCTGAAAAGGTCTGATGAACACGAGAGAATGATAGATTAATTTAATGAACATTCATTTTCTATGCTGAGGGGAAACATTGAAAAAAACCTGGTCCCCTATCTCGAACTCCAAGGGCATCCTCATGTGAGCAGCATAAAATATCTTCTAGTCCTAAGTTGCCTTCACCCTTTCCCACACAAGATTAACCTTCTCTATTTTCCTCTTAACTACGTCTAGTTTAAAAAGGGATACTTCCCCAAACACTGTCCAACTCAATGGTAAACAACAAAATCTTCCATACAAGGCATTGAATAGTGCCATTCCAATGGTAATGTGATTGATATTATTGTAAGAAAACTCTATCAGGGGAATGTTTCATTCCCAGGATCATCCAAAGTCTATAACACATGATCACAGTATATCATCCAACATCTAGATGGTGTATTCTGTCTGCCCATCCATCTGATGGTGAAAGGTAGTGCTATGCTGTAACTACGTGCCAAAACCATGCATCAATACCCTGCAGACTCACAATGTAAAATGTGTATCCCAATCCAAGACAATAGATCTTGGAACTTCATGAAGACATAGCACCTCATCCACATATATCTCCACTAAGTCATCTACTGCACTCGACTCCTTGATCACCAGGAAGTGAGCTGACTTTGTAAATCTGTCCTCCACAACCCAAAGAACATCACATCCTCTATGAACAAGGGGTATTCATATAATGAAATCAATTGAGATTTCATTCCAATTCCAATAAAGAACATCTAATGGATATGACATACAACCTGGAAGAGGGTGCTCATCCTTCACTTATTGACACAGTAGGCACCTTTTCACAAACTCCTCCATTGCATGCTTAACCCCGAGGCACCAAAATTGCTCCCTTAGGCCTCATTAAATCATAGAGTCTCTTGGATTAATAACTAGGGGTGAGATATATAAGTCATGGTGAAATCCCTCATGCATTCCCACTAGGTCAAACAACTTCCTATATAATAACATCCAATTCTGACTATCCTATGACAATCCTTCCAGAGGATCACCCTGGGTTGGGAATTCATGCATCACTTCAAAAATATTTGTCTCCCCACTAAGAATCATTTACCTTCCACACCATGTAGTACTTCATTATCATCTAAAATAGATATCATCTGCCTCTATCGTCCTCAGCTCCCTTGCGCAAGGAATCCAACTATTCCATTTCCTTCCTAGCAATCGTGGATTCCCAAACTACCACCTTCTGTGACTTCCTTCTCAAGGAATTGGCCATAAAGTGATTATTCTATGTGGTTTAAGAGATCTCGAAGTTGTAATATTAGAAAAAATCTCACAATATTCACTACAAAAACATCATATCTCTTTGAGAAAATATATAACTCAAGAAATTGTGATCTGCAAAGACCACATAGAACTCCTTGATGAGGAAATTACCCCACAACTTCAGCGTGAACACGACTGATGCAAGCTCTATGTCATGGGTGGCATAGTTATATTCATGATGACATAACTTCCTAGACCCATATGTGTTCAATCCCCACTTATAAATTATCACACACTCGAAGCCTTTGTTATAATTTCCACATAACTATTCAAACATCACTCCTTCCACAAACAATATATTCACTGGGGCACTAGCTGGCCTCCCTTGTCGGTAGTTAAAAATATCCTAACATTGGTCACTCCACATGAATCCATAGTCTTTTCTGGTCAAAGATGAAAATGGATATGTGACTCAAGATAATTTTGGTATGATCCTCTGATAATAGCCTTACAAACCCGAGAATCAAATATCCTCATCCATATTGTTGGGTGCTTCCAAAAAAACAACTTCTTCGTCCTTTGACGGGCTGACTACTATCCATTTCTCTGAAAACACATGTCTAAGGAATTGAAACATTCACGTCTAGAATTTTCACTTGGGCAACATTTTATAAAGCAGGTGGTGTTAGTGGACCACCATGATTGTTCATGGATTCCTGAAATGCTCCTCCTCCAACCTTGAGTAGATCCAGATATCGTCAATGAACATAAAGAAGAACCGGTCCAGGTACTGATGGGAAATAGAGTTCATGTGCCCCATGAACATGGCTGGTGAAATAAAGATACCTAAAGGAATAAAAACGAACTCGAAGATCCCATACCTCCACCTAAATGAAATATTTAATTTGCCACCATCTTTTACCCGCAACTGGTGATATGCATACCATAGATCAATCTTAGAGAACCAACCCACCCACATTAACTATTCAAAAAGATCATTGATTCTTAGAAGGGGTAATGGTTCTTGACTGTTACATAATTTAGACTTTCTTTTTATTTTCACAATCACATACCACCATCCACCATTTTTCATAACAAGACTGGAGCACCACATGACAAAAAACAATCCTTGATAAAACCTTTCTTCATCAGGTCGTCAGCCTAAATTTGCCACTCCCACAACTCAGAAGGTGTCATCCAATAGAGATCCCCCAAAATAATATGGGCGCTGGGTTGAATGTATATACCGATCTCAAAATCACTTTGAAGGGGAAGAGTCACAACCAGTTCAGGGAAGAAAACCATGATTTCACTGACACCCCCTAGAACATACACAATCTTTGTATCTACTGATTCTTCTGATTTCTCATCTAACAAAGAAAGAAGATTCTCCACTCTCCGGATGCCCTCCTAAGAACTCTGATTGGCAATGAAGGCTACGCATTGGCCACCCATATGTGAAAACTTTGACCTTCATAAAAATCAGTTGATAAAATTGTATATATAAAACAACTAGTCGATGGAAAGTATAACAACGTATGGGTGCATGTATAGTATAAGAAGATCTCCACTTGACTTATGTAGCCCCATCATCGGTCTACATCCTCAAAAAACATAAAAAATGGGCTGACCTCTAACAGGTGTACTTAACACCAAAGTCATTGTAAGTCTCTCTTCGTATAGTTCTAGAGCCCAAGCTAGACCAAGTGAAACCAAGGAGTATGAGGCCCCTAAATCAAACAATTCATACATAAGGATAAAAAAATACTAATCATACATCGAACATACTTTGTACCAATTATAACTACCAAATCTATGGCATGAAACTACCCACACTGAGCTCCTCTAACACTCTGTTGTCGACTGCCACCCCAACCATTCCCTATGCATGGTCCATGAAGAGTTCCCCATAGTTGGCCACCCCTAGAACAATCTACTGCCAGGGGAGTGTGAGCTCTCTGACCCTACTTCTAGAAGAACCTAATTAGAAACTAAAACTACTGAGGTGAGTGTTGAACCTGCCCACCCCCACTATATGGGGCTAAAACTGGGAACTAGTACCAAATATTTCCATGAACTCCACAGATAAATCACCTCTATCCCATGACTATAAGGAAAGTGTGAGGACTAAGTGATCATAACAAGAACTGCTTGCACATACATCCTACTAGCCCAAACATGGAAGGCCTTGACACCAGAGACCCAATGAAATCAACTATCCATTTTGATGAACTTGGATATCTCCCCTATTATAGTACAACACCCAGCAAGTGCATCCTTTCCACCACATCAGCATTCTTCTAAACCTCTATGTACGTCGTTATAGTGAAAGCATTAAGAAAAATACTAATGAGAAGATCGAAGAGCCACCTCTAAGAATATTTCTTGGGACTCCTAATCCTGGAATAGATTCATTGCGAAGCATGAGAGATCCTTGAAGTAGATCCTTAATTTCCTCAATGACATAATCTCATACTAGAGGGAGATTAGCTCTTACATCTTCTCAGCCTTCATCATGGAAGAAAGGAATTCTGCTCAGAACTCCCTCTCAATGTTATCCTGATAGAACTCAGTTTCCTTCTTGTCCCCCAGGAAAAGCATGCAACACTGACATGATGCTCCTCATACCTAGATCACTTGTAGATGGACCCCATAGTCTTTCAGATCCCAAATCAAGCTGAAAGTAATAACTAGCTCTAAGAGTCATATTTCTTTCTGCATTTATTATATGCTACCCTTGTACTGACCCGTAGTATTCTTCTTGAAGGAACAATGAATCTTCTTCCACTGTCCATCTTCCACTTCTCTATATTCCTTCCACTGAACAACCAGATAAACCTTCGGGGCATGAACTTCTTGTATTACATGGGGGATACATTGAGGTGCCATAACAGAATATTAAACAAGGAACTCCTAAGCCTGAGCAGTGTGGAAAATCCATTTAAAATTTTTATGTCTTTATTTATTTTAAATTCCAAAAACACCCATGAAACACAAGAACACAATTAATTATGATGTATGGACCCTTCCTAGGGTCTCTACATTGAAAATATTTTTAGCCTCACTTGGACATCCTATAGGTCCATAGTCCTTGCATCAGATCATGGGGGGATGAAAAATCTTTTTTATTATCTAGTATTCCTTGGTCTGTTTTGTGTGGTATGATTTCCTAATAATGTTTCCTTACCATTACATTCAATTTACACTATGCCTGATATCCATCATTTCTCTCAACTCCCAAACCATGCCTTTGATACCATTTTTTCATGACCCACCTTCTTTTTGATGAGGGAAGGGATACCAATGTGCCATGCCCTTCCTTCTTCATGATGTAGGAGAGATAATGACCACTAAGTCCCACCATTAATAGGACCCAGCTTTTTGACTAGCAGCTAGGGTATAGAATCTCACACATAAATGGAAGGCATTACCCTTTTTATGGAAAAAGATTAAGAGATATGATGGTAAATCCCAAGAAATTTCTAATACCAAAAGTAAAAGTGAGGAAAATCCCATTTACCACATGAAGTTTCAATAAGTAAATCTAAATCAAAGTAAAAAAATCCAATGTAAATTACAAAATGAAAAGTGATTAAGATGAAACAACAACTAATCCCAATGGCCGAGCTAGTAAAGTCCAGGATGATACTCTATATCCTCCTAGAAACATCAAAACATTTTTATATATGTAGGGTGAGCATACAAGTATAATCAGTTGCGAAACTAAAACTAATCATGCACAGGTGGGGTACATACTAATGTATTTGTGAGAAATCAATATAACATCAATGAACCTACAAAGACATACAGACTAGCCCAGCCTCACCAAGGCACACTCACCAATTAACAGAAGTGAAGTAAATTAGTAGTATATGTACACCGATATTTGGGTACCCCACACCACTTTCCCAATGGGTCACTACTCACCCCTAATAGATATCATGTTGATGATACCTCTCTTCCATTACACGGTCCAACTTCCATAACCTACCTTCAAACACATAGTCCTCTAACCACACACAGTCACACATGAAAAGAATTGGGACACGAAAACCACATCCCTCACCTAAAGACATGTGGGTCTCATCATGAAGACACATGGGAAAAAAATATTGTACTGTAGACACTGATGCATTTTATCCACAAAAAACCCTTTACTGATGGATCTTGGGTGATGGTAATCCTCAATACATTACAGGATTCCTAGATACACTCAAGAGGTAAGAAACCTGAAGAGGTTTTAATAAAGAATGCTAGTAACTAGCCATCCATCCTCCAACCGAGATGTTAGGAATGAAATCCTATTCAATGATATGGGGTTGTTCGATAGATAGTTCTCATCAAGTGTGGGGTACATAGTGAATTAACAGGGAACAAAATTTTATACATATTGATTATCTAACACTCATCCCATCCTATGAGTTTCAAACAAAAAACTACCCAAGCACACTAGCACCACTTTTGGTTCTACCCCTATATGCACAACCACACAATAGCTACTTATAATGAATAAACAAGCCACCTTTTTATTTAACAACAATACATTAATTTATTTATGGATTCCATTTATGTTAGTCAAGCACTACTGGGAAACTACCACCCACAATGATACCAAAACAAAAAGAAAAACGAAACTTCTTCCCACTCCACCACAATAATTCTTCAAAACTATACCACAAAATCCTTATATAACAAAATAGATTCACAACCTACTCAAAAAATGTTCTTAGATGTAGTCCCACTACACAAAGGTTTGTTACCACACCATAATCCCACTTCCAAATAGCACTCCACAACCACAACCCAAACAAAGGCAGTCTGACTACCTGCAAATTT
Organism: Viscum album; assembly: GCA_963277665.1. Classification (NCBI taxonomy): domain Eukaryota; kingdom Viridiplantae; phylum Streptophyta; class Magnoliopsida; order Santalales; family Viscaceae; genus Viscum; species Viscum album. The sequence goes on along the minus strand of OY728165.1, from coordinate 247,448,635 downwards.
ATCTATTCCACAATCAATCAATCTGTTGATATGATATTCTATCACACCTCCAATTTACCACCCCACATTTAAAGACCCCTGTAACTACCGTTAACCCTAGCCTAGCTGTATACTCATACCACACCCTTCTAATGGAGCCCACTCCTTTTCCCCACCTAGTAACCACAACCATGCTCCCAACAACAGCCCCATGCAACACGCAAAAGGTTTCAAAACTCCACCAATTACCGCACTCAACCACACCGATCAATAGGATGTTTATATGTAACAACCCAAAATGTTGAATTATATTTGATTCCTAATTTTTGTGTTATTTTTTACTCAAAAAAAATCCATTAATTAAGGTAGTATAATTAAAATTTTATTGTTTGGTTTTGATTGATATATGAATGTTGGTCAATATGGATATTGGAAACTATACACATAACATTATGATTATTGATTATAAATACAACCGATAATGGTTAATTAATACTGAAATTGGAGTTGACGGCCTCATCTTGTAGACTCGGTCCATATGAAGACCATCTGTCAGAGCTTGGGAAGGAGGTTGCGTCAACGGGCTTTGCATTTGACCAAACCCAAGCTGAGCATTAGCATGTGAATATTGAATGGAATTTCATACAAGAGAAGTTCAAGAAGGTATAAATCACCACTAAGGAAATTTTATTTGATCCACCCAATGACTCAATCACCTTTCACTCCATACTCTTAGGTAAAATGTAGGTGTTATAAGGGGATAATTAAAGAGTCCTTAGTTACATAGTATAATCCTTTTGTATAAATAAAAATTTTATTTCTTGTTATGGAAAAATTTGTGAATATAGAATATCAAAATAAATATAGGATGAATTTATATAAGTTCATTAGTTTTCTGGGGAATTTTGGAGATTTTTATAAAATGTTTTGTTTTCAGTGAATTGTAAAAATACATATCTGAGTTTCAGTGTTTTTATTGACATCATTAATGATGTGATAATGATATAATGATTATAGTCAACTTTTTAACATTAATAGATGTTATTAGGTGTCCCATTTGGACAATACCATGGTAAAATACAATGGGAAAGCCCATGGTTTTTTGAATTCTAATGATGAGGTTTCCCTTGGAAATTAATAAAATATTACATCACTTTTTTTGTAAATACCAACCCATTATTTAATTCATTTCCTTCCACATTCCTCCTCAAAGATGCTCTTGTTTTTTACCTAAAACGGATTCCTTCCAAGGATCCCTAGATCCTTGAATGGTCTATCCGTTTAGTTTCTGATGTTAGTCTTCATGTAAGGGAACCTTTCACCCTCTTTTTTCCCCATGGCTTCTTTTACGTAATGTCTTCTAGTTTCCATTTTATAATGTATGGGTATGATTTTTTATATCCTTATTAATGTATATTTCATTTTAAAATTATGAATAACCCTTTCCACTCTCATAAACTAATTTTCTGAATTTTAGTGTGATGATGTTTGGCTACTGAATTTTTGTAAAAGAAAATCACATCTTCTTTTTTTTCAAGTATTATTTTCATTTGTTATTTCATTCAAATATACAAACCATGACATTATTTATAATTTATTATGTGATTATACTATAAAATTATTCATTTATGTATGTGAGACCCTTTTCCCCTCCCTTTTTATTTTTTTAAAAATCTATGTTATATAGCTGTTATGCTGCAAAATTTTGGTCTCAAAATCTCTCTCTTTTTCTCAAGAAATTCTTTTATTTTATTTATTTGAATACAAAAAAACTATTTAATTTATAAGGGTATTAATAAAGACTTAAAATTGATATATTTTATTCTTTTATTAAAATTCATATAACCCTCAATCCATTTCCATGGGTTATAAATGACATAATGATCACGTTTTCAGGAACTTTTAAAAAATGTCATGATTTTGACCTCAAAGCCATTTTTTTATTCTATTTAGGTTTTTTATGACACAAATTATTATGATCTATGATTATCAAATGAAAATAAATAAAGATTAATGATTTTCACTGATACTTCTCCAATTCCTTGGGAAATTAATTTAATCTATAGAGGTGACACATTTTATGATACCTAGGTGAATAACCTTGGTAATCTTTATGACACCATGTGGATGGACCACAATGATATGTTAACGAATGGATAAATTAAATGTTGTAGACACATACACAAGTTATGATTTGTGTTATTATTTATATGATATTCTTCTTAATCATTCCTTAATAATAGCTCTTATGTTCTTAATGATATCGCTCAAGATCACATGTAAATTATTTCACTTTTTTTCTTTATTGTTCCTTCTGATAACACTTTCTGTTGATGTATGTCTCCATGTTATGTGATTCAGTAATTTTTCTTAGGTTTAACTTATTATTAATCTTTAAAGGTGGATTAGATTAACTTTTTAATTTTGTTTCCTTGTATATAGTTCCTGATTTCCAAGGCACTAGACTTTAAAGATCCTCTATTTGTAAAATATAATAAATAGTTATGTAATAAATGCGGGACTAAATAGTTGATATCAAAGGATAGTTTAGTTATTAATATAAATTAGTCTATGAAAATGTTAGGAAGAACCATTTAGGAAAGTTTTAAAATTGGAAAACATCCTTGTATTTTGTGGAAATATTATGTAAGTGGTTTCTAAACAAATAAATCCCAATTTGGTACGTATAAGTGGATGTGGATCTAGCCTAGATGTACCTCGGAGTGAAAAATCCAACACGGAGTTTCAGGCTTGACATGAGGTATCCTGGAATAAAACAATGTGCCTTACTGTAATCCTGGTTTGACATTGTCAAGGGATATTCTTGGTTAAAAATATGATTTTTATGAATCATTATGAAGGATTTATAGAGAAATGTAGTTGTTGTTAAATAATAATATATTCAAGAATAATGTTTTAAGATAAAAAAATCTTTTATTTCTAAAAGATTTGTAAATGAAATATGTTTCTCACTATGTTTTTATTCTATTAGAAAATGGTGGGCTATAGGAGGAACCGTGAAAATGGTTACGACAATGTACCAGGTGCTGGCGACCCTCCGATGGAAGTCAGAATGTAATCCTTCATGAGATTGATGATACAACTGACTCATGTTATAATAAATAATATGAATCATGCTGAGAGACTGATATCACTATGAAGAGAACAAAAATCTGCTGAGTCATTTATGCGTCAACCACCACCAATATTCTGTGGATCTACATACCCATTAATTTCTGAACAATGGATCTGCTCAATTGAAAAGATATTATCTGTGCTCCACTATTCGAACCAAGAGAAGGTCACCATAGTTATTTAACATTTATAGGGAGAAGATAATAAATAATTGGAACTGATTGAAAACATGAGGCCAAGATTGGAGTTTGATGCTATGGAGTTGGAAGAGTTTAGTGGGATCTTATTCAACAAGTATTTCCCTAGTTCTATGAGAACAAAATGGAGAAGGAGTTTCTCAATCTGAAGTAGAAGGAGAATGAGTTTGTAGGAAGCTATGATATGAACATCAAAAGGCTTTCTCATTACACCTCATACATTTTAATTTATCCTAATGGGAAGGTAGATAGATTATTTGGTGGACTAAGACCTCATCTATAGAAGAATCCAGCAAACAAAGACTATGACAACTATGAGCAGATCATGCAAAGTGCGATGAATGTAAAACAAGTGTTTGGTGAGACGCAGTGGTCCCATAAATCCTATTATAAGAATATATTAATGGAACTAACATTTGGGGGATAATTAATCAGGTAATAGGTGGCAAGCAAGCGAAATTTCCCACATGTAATAAATGGGGGAAGAAGCATTCAGGGAACTGCTTTATCGAGGGTGGGAAGAGAAACATGTGTTGAAGAGATGTCCATATTGCGTGGAATAGTTGTAGTGAGGTGAAGCCCCATATTTCCAAAACTAATAACAAGGGGATGATGGGACAAAATCTACCTGATGTCCAATGCTATAAGTGTGGAAAACATGGGCATTTTGTTAATCACTATCCAAATCTGAGGGTAGTAGAGGGGAACCACCATTAGCCTCATTAATGGTCATAATAGCAAGGTCTTGATTTTTCTATCCTGAATACTGATGTTGGATCTCCAAACGACGTGGTGGCAGGTACTCTTGTATTTCTATAAAAGTTAGAATGAATATTTATTGATTATGTTTCTACTCATTCCTTTATTTCCTCTATGATTGAATTGAATTTAGAATCAACCAATAACTTGTTAAAAGTAGAGTCACTAGTCAAGACTCTCAGAAGGATTATCCATGAATCATCAGTGTTTAGAAACTCTAGTATTTACATCCATGAGAAAAATCATATCACAAATATTGTAGTCATTCCCACGCTGTAATTTGGCATTATACTAGGGATGGACTGGTTCTCAAAGTATAATTCTAAGATCAAATGCAGAAGCAAGGAAATATTATTATTGTTTAATGGAAAATGTTTCCATGTCTGGATATCTCAACTAGTTCATTGTCTATAAGAACGTCTTATATCCTTCATTATGGATTTGATCTATGATGAAGAAGAAGGAAATGATGGTATAATGATTGAAAATTTCCCCATTTTCTAGGATTATATTGATGTATTTTATAAGGAGTTACCCGAACCTCCCCCAGAAAGAGAGGTAGAGTTCTCCCTTGAACTCATACCTAGATATCATCTCATATCAAAGAAACTATATTGGATGGAAATGTGGAGTGGAGGAATTAATGAAACAACTACACGTTATTTTGTAGAAAGGGTTTATACGACTGAGTGTGTCTCCTTCGGGACCAACTGTTATCTTTTTGAAGAAAAAGGATAGATCGATGCTATTAAGAAATGATTATAGGGAACTGAATGGGATCAATGTGAATAACAAATACCCTCTTCCAAGAATTGATGACTTAATTGACAAATTTCATGGGGCTAAATTCTTCTCTATGATTGATCTTCGAGCTGGTTATCATCAATAGAGGGTGAATTAAGAATATATTCCAATAAATTCCTTCTGATCAAGATATGGAAATTATGAAATTGTGGTTATACCCTTTAGAATGACTAATGAACCTTCTATTTTTATGGATTTTATTAATAGATTATTTAATGACTACCTTGATAACATTGTGGTAGTTTTTATTGATCATAATTTGATATATTCCAAAATTTTCAAGGAGTATGCGGATCATCTAAGTGTTATTTCCAAAAATCTATAGAAGGAGAGGATTTTTTAAAATTTCATCAAATGTGAATTTTGGTTACAAAAATATGCTTTATTGGGGAACATTGTAACCAATGAAGGAATCAAAGTTGAACATGCAAAGATAAGAGTTGTAGAGGAGAGGACCCAGGCTACAAAAAAAATTGATATTCGTAGTTTCCTTGGATTAGAAGGTTATTAGAGGAGGTGTGTGAAAAACATTTCCAATATTTTTAATCCATTAACAATGATAACTCGAAAAGGGTTCAATTTTTTTGGATGAAGGATTGGGTGGAATGTTTTCTCGAGATGAAGTAGAGATTGGTTATGGCACTCATGTTAACATTACCCTCGATTGGAGAAGGATTCGTTATTTTTAGCGATGCATCTATAAAAGGTCTTGGTTGAGTCCTCAAGAAAAATTACAACGTCATTTCTTATGAATCTCCATTGTTTAAGACACATGAGTAGAACGATCCTAAGCATGATCTGGAGCTAGACACAATCATTTTCTCTCTAAAGAAAAGAGGCACTATCTTTGTGTGGAGAAATATGATATATAAACAGACCATAAATGTTGGATGTATATTTTCACCAAAAATAAATTGAACATGATACTATGTATATGTTTTGAACTTCTTAAATACTCTGACTATTAAATTGATTATCATCCTGGATGAGAAAACAATGTTGCTGATGCATTAATTAGGAATGACTGAGTTGTTTTTTCCATGATAAGGAATTAAAGAGGTCCTTTGATCAATGGCCTAGTTAATCTAGAATGGGAATTATAAGGTAAAGTAAATTATCAACCCTAACCCAAATTATTTATCCACAATCATTACAAGATAAGATCAATAAATATTATAAATAAGATCCTCTAGAAAAGAAGAATTTTATGGCTTTGAAGGATGTGACGTTTCTTGAGTTCAATAATGATCAAGAAGGTGTACTGAAATTTCATACAAGCCTATGTTTTCAATATATTCTAGAAATAAACAAGGAGTTTATGGATGATGCTCATAGCTCATATTTCACTATATTTCATGGGAGAATCAAAATGAATAGGGACCTTTTTTGTCATTATTGGTGAGATAATATGAAAATGGTAATTGTATACTACATTATAAGATTCTTGTTATGTCATCAAGTGAAGGAAAATTGAAAACATCTTATATGGGTATTACAACAACTACCCATACTGGCATGGAAGTGGGATAATATCACTATGTACTTTGTCATCGGTCTCTTGAGAACATCCAAAGGAAACAATGAGATATGGTTTATTTTTGACCGTCTCACCAAGACTACCCATTTTATCTCTCTTTGGGAAGATTTATCTCTTGAACAACTTTCCAGGATTTTTATGAAGGATGTTGTAATGTGGTACGAAGTTCCACTATCTACCATATCTGATTATGATCCATGGTTCACATAAAAATTATAGAGAATTTTTCAACATGCTCTGAGTATTGAACTGAATTTCAGTATGACCTATCACCTCAAACTGATGTCCAATATGAATGACTATTCAAACATTCAAGGACATGTTGATAACATGCTCTTGGGAAATTAATGGTGGATGGGATGACCATATCCCATTAGTTGAGTTCTATTTCAACAACTGCTTCTACTAAAGCATTCGTATTGAACCCTCTGAAGCTCTAGTGATAAGCGAAGTAGAACTCCTAATTTTTGGAATGAATCTAGTGAGAGAAAGATTCTTAGGCTAGATCTTGTGCAAGATATGATAGAAAAATTCCAATCCATTTAGCAACACATTAAGGATGCTCAGAGTCAGAAAAAGAGCTATGCAGAAAACCATTGAAGGAACTTGGAGATTGATTTTTTTGAAAAAGTCCTTATAATTTTACCTTGTAATAGATTCATGAGGTTTGGAATGAAATAGATGCTCATCCAAAGGTACAATGGCCCCTATGAAATCCTTGATCTCACAGGAGCAGTTTCCAATCTGCTTTCACTTCCTACAAATATAGCACAAGTTCATGTTGTCTTCCACGTATCCCTCTGGAGGAATTACAAACCCGACCCATCACATATACTAAATCTAGATGTGGTACAACTAGAACATGACCTCTCTTATGAGAAGTAGCTGGAGGATATCATGGATTATATGTACAAGGTTCTAGGCAACAAGACTACCCACCTTGTTAAGGTGTCGTGGAGAAACAAAAAATTCAAAGAATCCACATGGGAACCAGAGGAGTCTATGAGGAAGAATCCACACCATTTCTCTTAAAAGGTTATGAGTTAAAATTTTAGGGACAAAATTTCATAAGGGAGGAAGAATTTGACAACTTGAACAATTTAATAATGTTTGTTTCCTAATTTTGCATGCTATTTGATAATTAACAAAAATATATCCTTTAATTAATATAGTTAGTATAATTAAAATGAGATCATTGGGTTTCGACTATTATATTATTCTTGGTCAATATGAATATTGGAAACTATACTCTTAACGTTGTGATTATTGTTTATAAGTACAATTGATCATGGTTAATTAATAAAGAAAGAGGAGTTTTTGGCCTCATACAATAGACATGGGCCATATGAAGCGCTTATGTCAGATATTGGGTAGGAGGTTGTGTCACTAGTCATTGTTCTGGACCACACCCAAGCTGACATTCAGTTTGTGAAGCTTCAACAGAATCTACTATAAGATAATTTCAATCTGATAAATATCACCACTCGTGCAGTGTTGTCCATGCCACCCCAATATTCTGTCACCATTTCACACCTTACTCTTAGGTCCTATGCAGGTGTTATAAGGGTCTTTGTAACGAGGCCTTATTTAAGTTGTGTACTCTTTTTGAATAAATAAAATTTGTATTTTTTATTATGGAAAAATAAATGAATTTAAAATAATAATATAAATATAGTTATAATTTATATATGTTTCATATTTTTGGTGGAATTTATGACATTTTTATAAAATGTTTTGTTTTTGGGAAAATAGTAAAAAATACAGTTTTCGGTTTCTGTGTGTTTAATGACATCATTAATGGTGTAATCATGATGTAATAATTCTATTCTAATTTTTAACATTAATATATGTAATGAGGTTTCCCATATAGCCAATACCATGGGGAAATACCTTGGGAAAGCCTGTGGTTTTCCAATATAATTGATAAGGTATCCCTTGGAAATTAATAAAACATTCCCTCACATTTACTATAAATACCAACACATTAATTCATTCATTTCATTCCAAATTCCTCCTCAACGAATCTATGGTCTTTTTACATCCCCGGGAGTCTTCCAAATGTTCCCTCAATCCCTCCAACGTCCCAACCATTGATTTTTTGAAGTAACTCTTCAAGTAAGGGAATCGTTCACCCTCCTTTTTTAGCCATGACTTATTGTACGTTATGTCTTCTAAATTCGATTTTATTTTTTTGGGGTATGTTATTATATACCCTTATTACTGTACATTTAATGTCCAAATTATTAGATACCCATTCCACTATCATCAACAAATTTTATGAAAATTTATGTGACATCGTTAGGCTGTTGAATTTTCGTAAAAGAAATCACATCTTTTCTTTTTCATGTTTTTTATCATGTGTTATGTCATTAAAATATCTAAACCATGATATTATTTATATTTAATTATATATCTATATTTTAAATTGATTCATTTATGTATTTTAGTCCTTTGTACCCTCTCTTTTTTTTATAAAACCATGTTATAAAGCAATTATGCATCAGAATTTTCGTCTAAAAATATCTTTGTCTTTTTCAAGAAATTATCTTATTTTGTTTATGTGAATACTAAAACTATTTAATTTATAAGGGTATTCATCAATAATTAAAAATTATATATTTGATTCTTGAATTTACATGCATATAACCATAACACACTTTCCATGGTTTATAAATGACAAAATTATCTCTTTTTCAAGCACATTTTAAAAATGTCACTATTTTGACATGAAATACATTTATTTTATTCTTTGTATGTTATTTATGATATTTATGATTATGAAATATGTGGATCACATGAAAATTAATTTATATTAAGGGCCATCCCTAAAATCACTCCAACGCATTGGGTATAGATTTTAATCTCTAGATATGAAAAGTTTGACAATACTTTGGTGAATAACAATGGTAATTTTTATGGGACATTGTTGATGGACCATGGTGATATGTTCATGTATGTATAAACTAAATGTTTATGACAAATTTTCAAGTTATGATTCTTGTTATTATTTCTATGATATTCCAGTTTATAATTATTTTACACTATTCCTCATATTCTTATTGATATCTCTCATTATCAAATGTAAAATGTTTCACTTGTTTTCCTTATTAGGCCTTCTGCTCAAGGTATCCTTTGATATATATATCTAGGTTATGAGATGAAGTAATTGTACATATTATGAACATATTATGAATCCTTAAAAGTTGATTATAAGAATTTTTTATGTTGTTTTCATGTATATTGTTCCTGATTTCCAAGACACTAGACATTGAAGACCCTCTGTTTGTAAAATGAAATGAAAATTTATGTAATAAAAAGGCAGGATGCCACAATAAATATATTCTGACATAACATGTAGAGGTTCTTTAATTACATTTAATTGTAATTGGGGGGATCACAGAACATTCTTAATATTAGGGTCATCTATTTATTTAACTAGTGTATACGATTTTATAGATTTAATGTTACAATCATTTATTCAAGCATGTCAACATAATAGAAGATCAATAGTGGTGAAGAAAAGACCACCAAAAACCCTGATATTTAGAAGGATTTATAGCAACAAAAATCCATAAAATATTCAGGTATAATAGATAAAATGGTCGATCAACATAAACCCACTCTCTTTCCATTATTTTTTACTCGTGTTATCTATTAATCAAAACTCTTTCATATTTATTTCTTATTTTGAAGAAAAGTATTCAACCATTTCTCATAAGGATTCATTTTTATAACCTTCATTCCTGATGAACCATTAATTAGAGGGAAAGTGGAAATCCATACCAGATGATTAGCAGATCGACATTATTCCTTGTTCCAATAATAGGGAATCACATAAGCACCACGAGATTCCAAGAAAACTTTACAGGATGGTCTCTAGCATGGGCACACTACCCATCTAGGGAGGAAGCCTCTACGTTCCCAAGAGGAAACAAAAAATGATAAGTAAAGAAGAGATATATATTTATAAATGGACGATATCCTAAAAATCGAGATCATAGTTTCAATGTTCTTAAAAATCAGATCGTGGATTGACCCCACGACATGGCAGTTACAAGTCTAGTGGAACATTACGAGATAAGGGGAATTTAAAAATTCACCTAGGAAATGATTGAGATAGACCTACACACAGTTTTGAGTTGATTGTTTACAATTTAATAGAGATAAACATGTAATAGGGGAAAATTAGAAAAATACGGAAAAACTGAAAAAACTAGAATTGATTCACCGATTAGTGAGTCACTGATGCTGAGCCTCCAATAGGTGAGCTACCAATGCTACCTACTAATTTTGATCCACTATCACAATGCTACCAACTCCATGACCTACGTATGCAATAACCTACGGACACATCGCTTTACCGATGACCCAACCAATCGAGGCCCTGACCTACCTACAGAATGACATAGTGACTCCAAGACCTACCAATGTCCTAACCAACCAACGCCATAACTCACTAGTGCCGATTAACTATCATGACGATGCACTTACATGCTAATGCACTGACATGCAGACACACTGACATGTCGACGCACTGACATGTTGACACACTGACATGCTAACGCACTAACATGCCGGCACACTGATATGCTAATGAAAAACCTATAAATATAGAAAACCCTTGAAATAAGATACCATTTCCTCCCAAAACATGCTAAACACTATATTTTCACAAATGGATAGGGTATCCCAGGGTTATTATAGGGTTTCATAATGAATACAAATGAATTAACACCTCTATGAATGATGTTTAATTATTTATAATGAAATCTATATAATATAAACCAAAAAAATGTTTCTAATATATAATAATTTTATTTATGAAAATATTTTTCTTAAAGATAATATTAGTCCTATATTTTATTCAATAAAAAATTTCCATAGTTAACTTAACCTCATTAGAAGAAAATATGGAGTCACCATTAAAAAATTGAATTATTTGTTGGGAAACCTATAAAAATTTATAAAATATATGATAATAGAATAACTTAGGACGTTATAGTATATAGAACCGGATATTGTGATGCCACTTTACTATAAATTTAATCATGAAAAATATATTGAGGATGTTTTAAAAAATTTGTACCACCTTATGATTCCACCACAAGAAAAAACTATTTAACAAATAAATAATATAGGAATTGAAATTGAATTTATAAAATTAAAAATATATAGATTTTTTTATTTAGAATTATTTTATTAAACTTAATTAATTTACTTAGGATGGTAGGATTATATATTAAACAATTTATTACCCCAGGTAAGTGTAATTTTTCTCCATTCTAAAATTTATTAGACATTTTTGATATTTCTCAGAATCATTTATGTTATATGTGTTATTCATTTCCTTGTTTCATTAAATTATAAAAATAGGGTCTCATTCTTCATAAACATATTATAAAATTATTTTTAACATAAATATCCCATGAATTTGAAAAGTTATTGAAAGACCGATTTTTTTGGGAGAATATGTTCATAACATGTAAAATTAAATATAAAATAAAAAAGTTTTATTTTAAATTAAATAATGTTATCTAATATAACTTTTATATTATAAAAATAAATAGGATAAACAACCGAAAATTTTAACAAAATTGGTGATCTATAAATCATTGTAATGAGATTATTAAGATAATGAACCCTAATATTTGAGTATAATTGAATAACATGATATCATAAAAATAAGGGTAATGAATAAAAAATATGGGAGAACAACAAAAATAAGATGGAATCATAAGATCATGAAATCCTTAGAATGTGGAAATAAAATATATCATTTCATATTAATAATTCAAGGCTCACTTTTCAATCAACAACACATGATGGATAGAGTCCCATCATGGATATGTTTTTCTCTCAAATCCCCTAAAAATCATATCTTAAGACATACAAATTACTAAACAGATTGGAGTTATTTCTAGTAAAACCCATCATTACATGTACATTTATATGTTTTCCACATTATGAATTCTTTTATATGACGTATAAAAATGTTAAAACACGATGAATAATAAAATGGGATACATAATCTTATCTTGGAGAATTACATAATGGAACATCACAAATATTCCCATGAGTAATGAGATTAATGATTTATTTTCATTTTCAGGTTATAATACATAATTATATGTAAATAAATAAATTAATATTATTATTATATACATAAAAAAGTGTACAAAATGGGTTTTTTAATTGATTTATAATGTAGGGTTTTAAAAAAACAGTATTGTGTATTTAAAGAGGGTAAGAGCATAATAATTTCCATAAAACCAGAAATAAACCTAAATAGATTCCCATATTGGATGGTTTATTTTTATGATACATTTATTATTAAAAAATTTCATTTTGTGGATTATAAAATAATCTAAAAAATTAGAGATGTTCTATTTCATAGGCTCTTCATAAAAATGAAACTGTGAAGATATCATTTTAATCATGTATATCCACATCATGTACTGGTGAAATAAATTAGTCATATATGTGTGGGACATATGTAAATAGTATAGATTTATTCAATCAATATAATATAGATACAATGTAGGTAAATTACAGGGATATCATAACCTAATGAAAAAGGAGGGTTTTAGGAGATCCCTTACCATGGGTTTAGAATCATTAAAACATTAAAGTAACCTCAAGATTAAGAAAACTATATTTAATAAATATATGATCTAGAATGTTAATAAAATATATATGAATTATTACAATGAATTTATATTATTGTAGATTATTTTAATTAGGATTTCATTTTCTATTTCTATTATCAAAAGTAGTTCCGTGTAATGTGTTAAAGGTATCAATAGTTGTTATTGATTATTAGTGTTCATAATGAAATTTTTTTCAATAACACCATATGAATGATTTTATATATTTAATTAATTTTAAGATGTCTAAAATGTACACATTATCCAATATTTTTCATAAAAAATCATTATTCCTGGAGTATAATCAGGATAAGATTAATTCATTTTGGGGTGTCTCTAACCATTATGAATTTAAAAGGTTTATTTTAATATTATATATATATATATATATATTATTAAATACTAATCAATATTTAAAAACAATTATGGTCATTTTTAAAAATTATAAGTCAATTTCAACATTCTACGATGAAGGTAATAGAAAATGGAATACATCATCCTTGGAGGTAGTGAACTATTCATAATATGTAAAATGTTATCACTAATTTTAAATAAACTATGAGATGATGTTTGATAACGTATAATCCAAAAAATATTAAAAATTTGGTATAAAAAATATACTAATGAATTCAAACTATAATCAAATAAATATATATGATAATTTAGAATAAGTAAATATTGAAACATATTTGACGTAATAATTTTACATCTTTGAATATCTCCTCTTATAATTTCATATAGGGAAAGTCAAATATGTCTTTTTATGAGACCTAGAATTTTATGAATGTTGGGATAGATACTGTGAGATAATTTAGTTGATATTTGGTTAGTTAAGATGGTTAAAAATAATAGGGTAAAGGAAGGTGAGGGTTGTATTTATTAGGATATGAGAGTGGTGTTTTTTGAATATTGTATTCCATAATATAATATATTGGATTAAGACAAAAAATATTGATTATTCTCTTGTCTATATCAAAATATTAATATAAGTAGGATTGAAGTAGTCATTACTTTCAAAAGAAATGCCTCATCCAATCTGGTATTTGACCTACAATGTTAAATACTATATTTTTTCATATTTCAGTATTCACTATAAATTCTATTGTTTCTGAAAAATAAGAAAATAGACCCTAACCATTTCTAAGAACCTATACTGAAATAAATTAATCCTATTTTGTAAAATAATTTTCTAAATATGATAAAATAAATTTATAAATAAAATAATTATTAATTTGAAAAATACAAAATTTAATATCATTATCAATATTCTGACTCTTTGGTAAATTTAGTATCATAAAATAAATTTATATTAATGATATTATAAGAATTAATAATATATTTTAGTAAAAAATTTTGAAAATAATTTATATTTAAAATATTAATATTTATTTAAAAAATAAAACATGATTGGAAAATATATATAAAAATAAATAATTTTATAATATTTAAAATTTTTATATATATGTATTATGATATTATTTTGATGTATTATCATTTTATATGGAATTTTAAAAAAATTAATGAATTATTTGAGGTTACAATTATGACAGTTTAAATACTATTACTAACAGTCATATTTATATTCCAATGGATAAATTTGTAATGGTCATATGGGTTCTATACCTTATCAAAATAAATCAAATTTCATTCATTAATAATTCACATCATTTTTATCAAAAATTTAAATAAATTTTCATTTTAAAAATTAATTTTTCATTAATAATGTTAGTTTACATTTCTATAGTTCTTCCATGAGGGTCATTATTCATGGGGATCTAGTATACCAATGTTTTCATTTTATACTTGTGGAGACTAGGATTTAGCCTAATACGGCTTTGAAATATTTCTAAGAATATTTCCAGAGTTGGGCGCTGAGATGACATGCAATTCTGTGGCCCAATGTGCTCATCATTTATTTTATAAAAATGTTAAGTGTTTTTAAATTATAAACATACAGTTAACTACATAAAATAATATATCTCATAAATCTTTGATCAGATTAGAAATCTGAGACCACAGTTGGGTTTAGAACGCAGTGTTTCCCCTAGGCACGATATAAAATAAGTCGGTGCGGGACGTTTGGACCCATCCTTCATTAGATGTGTGTTAAATGGATAAATTAAATTATTAATTTATTCATTTAAAAGAACAAATTCAAATATATCGGAAATGGGGACTCTGATGAAAAATATGAGACTGTCGATGATCTTAGAACATAGGTTTTACCCTAGATAGAGTATAACCTTGGTCAGCATTGGGACGTTGGCATGTGTGCCACTGTGGTCGATTAATTAAATAATTAAATAAATATCTATTTAATTTTTTGATTAAATTTAATTTAACCTAGGGAGAGGTTATAAATTATTGGTGTATAGGGGCTTGTCCTCCAAATTCTTTTTGGCCATCGATGGAAAACCCTCCCTTTATCTACTCTCCTCCTCTTCCCATTGACAAATGACAAACAAATAGCAATAAAGACTCAAATCCAAGAAAATCGAAGCACGACCAACACAATTTTTTTTTCTCATCATTGTGCAAGTGAGATCTTTGTCAAAACCGAATGGATCTAATCTAGGTAGGATTTATCTTTGTGGATTCCTTACACAAGTTGAATTTTCATGACGGACATGAATTATATGAATTAACTCAAAGATCAAAAATAAATTTATGGAATCAATTATA